>JAEOAD010000003.1:19717500-25600000 GCA_036365145.1 Orientallactaga sibirica
ATTTAAAAAAATATTGTTGGCCATTTATTTTTCTTGTTTAGTGAGTTATTCATTTAATTATTATTGATTGGTAGTTTTAGTGTGCATTTTTATTTTTTAAATTTTCACCATTTTTATGTGTTCTGGACATCAAGCCCTTAACTGAAATATAGGTAACAAAGATTTTTCTCCAGTTTTGCAGGCTTTCTGTTCACTCTGCTGATAGTTTCCTTTGCTTTGCATTTTAATTTCATGTAGTCCCATTTGTTGATGTGTGGTACCATTTCCTGTGCTACTGGAGTTCTGTTCAAAAAGTTCTTGCCTATACCTGAAACCTGAAATATAGTTCCTAATTTTTCCTCTTGTTCCAATGTTTCAGATTTTGAATTAAGGTCTTTGATCTATTTTAAACTGATCTGTGTCAGGGTGAGAGATGCAGATCTAATTTCATTCTTTGGATATTCAATTTTTCCAGCTCCATTTGTTGAATAGGCTGTTTTTTTCCAGTGTATATTTTTGATACCTTTGTTGAAAATTAGGTGTACGTAGCTGTGTGGGTTTATTTCTTGGTTCTTTATTTTATTCCTTTGTACCACGCTATCTTTGTCACTGTAGCTGTATAATTTCAGAGCTGGGATTGTGATACTTGTAACAGTGTTCTTTCTGCTTAGGATTGCTTTGGTTGTGTGTGGTCTTTTGTGGTACCATGTGGATTGTTGTTGTTTTTTTTTTTTTCTAATAATGAGAACAATGTCATTGGAATTTTGATGGGAATTCTATTGAATATGTAGATTACTTTTGGTAATACAGCCATTTTTACACCATTAATTCTACCAATACAAGACCATGGAAAGTCTCTCCAACATCTGGTATCTTCTTTTATTTCATTTTTCAATATCACAAAGTTTTCTTCATAGAGCTTTTTCACATCACTGGTGAGATTTATTCTTAAATACTTTATTTTCTTGGGGGCTGTCATGAATGGGATAATACTCCTACTTTCTTTCTCAGAAAATTCATTATTGCAATATGTGAAAGATACTTAGTTTTGATGTTGATTTTGAATCTTGCAACTTTGCTGAAAGCACTGATTAAACTTAAGTGTATCTGGTAGAGGCTGCAAGTCCTCTTAAGTAAAAATCAGGTCATCTATGAATAGAAGGTTTCAATTCTTCTTTTCTGAATTTTATCACTTACTCACTATGGAGTCTCAGGGTGGCCTCAAACTCACGGCAGTCCTCCTACCTCTGCTGCCTGAGTGCTGGGATTAAAGGCATGTGTCACCACACCCAGCTAGCTCTGTGGTTTTGATGAACATTTTTGACTAGTGACACTGAGCATCTTTCATTGCACTTAGTCTTTTGTACAAATGCTTATCTATTCATATCTTTTGCTGATTTTTAAATTATGTATTCTAGATACAACTTCTCAGAGGGTGCAGAATTTACCAAAATTTTGTTCCATTGTATGAGTTGTTTTTTTAGGTCTTTGCTGTTTTCCTTTGAAGCATAAAAATTTCTAAGTTTGGTGAAGTCTGATTTATTGATATGTGTGTTTGGTTACTTATGTTTTAAATGACATCTAAACATATTGTCAAACTCAAGTTGATAAAGATTATGTCTGTTTTATTCTAAGAGTCTTATAATTTTTCCCTCTGACATTTAGATGCTGAAATCATTTTGAGTTAATTTTTGTGTATGGTGTGAAGTGAGAACCCAGCTGCATTATTTTGTACATGAATATCCATTTGTACCAGAACCATTTGTGGAAGAAAGACTATTCTTTCCCCATTTAATTGCTATGTCAACTTTATTGAAAATCAATTGCTCATACACATTGGGATTTATTTCTGGACTCTCAATTATATTCCATAGTTTTATGTATTTTTATGCCAGTATTATTCTGTCATATACTTATATTAGTTTTGTAGTATACTTTGAAATTGAGGCATGTGATACCTCTAACTTTGTTACACTTTTCAAGATAGTTTTGGCAATTGTGGATCCTTTAAATTGCCACATGAATTTTGGGATTAGCTTGCCAGTTTCTGCAGAGGCCTATCTGAGATATTAATAAGAAACACACTGAATCTGTAGGTATTTTGTTTAATATTGCCATCCTAATAGCGTCACGTGAAAATATCTTTTAATTTAATCAGGTCTTCCTTAATTCTTCTCAACAATATTTTGTGTATTTACATTACAAGGTTTATACTTACCTCGTTAGACTTATTCCTGTGTGCCATTCTTGATTTTGTAAGCTGCCATCTTACTACACTTCATAGCTCTAATATTATTTGTGATGAATTTCTTGGGATTTTCTATATATAAATCTGTACAAAAGAGTGTGCCATCTACAAATGGAGATTGTTTTACAAGTTCCTTGCTAATTCATGTGAATTTCATTTCACATTTTTGACTAACTTTCTTGATCAGGACCTTGAGCATGATGTCATAGAATATTGGGATTTATAAAGTTCAGTTTAAAAGCATTTTTTAAAAAAGTTTTTATTTATTTATGAGAGACAGAGACAGGCAGACAGACAGAGAGACAGATTGGGTGTGCTGCAAACAAACTCCAGATCATGTGCCACCTTGTATATTTGGTTTACATGGGTCCTGGGGAATTGAACGTGGGTCCTTTGGCTTTGCAGGCAAATGCCTTAACCACTATGCCATCTCTCTAGCCCATAAAAGCATTTTAAATTCAAAAGCTACGTGCTACTTGGCACAGTTACCTACTTCTGTGCTATAATATCCCCTACAAAGACCAAAAATGACTTCCTTCTCACTCTTTAAAATTACAGAAATGCATAGTGAAATTTCTGTAGTGGTGTTGGCCAGACTTCACCCTGAGCTGACCATATAAAACTTGCTGAGTTGTAATTCAAATGGTCAGATACAAAGAATTCATTCTTTTCAGATGTGGCTGCCATGATGGTCCAGAGCTTCCCTGAAGAAGTTATAGCCTGTCAAAATTAGGTGCAGACAGTATACATAAATTCTACCTGCCACCAAATAAGCTCAGGGTTTAATGATATTGCTACCTTGCTCATATTTACATTATCTAACGAAGGTGTTATGCAGGTTTTTGGCAAAGATATCAACAATATCACCCATTGGTGAGTCCTGTATTCTATAATATTGACCCACTAAAGTAAGACATGCCTTTGGGTACAACAGTGGCATGACTGTTACGGACATAATCAAGAGCTCAATGACTAGATTTGAGGCCATCTCCATAGGAGGGAATTCATGCCTGGTTCTAAAATCAAGGTCAAAAGTCTATGGCTGTGGAGAATATAGGCCAGAGGGAAAACCCATTATTGTTATATCGCTAAACAGATGTGTTCTCAAACTGCCTGCAAAATATTTATCTTTAAATACATAGACCAGTTCTGTTTTCAGCCCTGGTCAAAAAAGCCTTTATAAAATATTTATTGCCTAAGCGAGGCCATGGGGAGAGAATGCATACAAGAAGGGCAGGGGGAGGGTCAATCTAAACTCAAGATATTATGAATAAGACATATGTAAAATTACTTTTTTGAATGAGGGCACGTCTAGAAGCTGTAGACTGTTACTAGAAAATTTTCAGTACCTGGAATGGGATACCCTCCAGTGAGTTGATGGCCAAGGAGGTCCCGGTAGCCTCCAAAACATTAAAGGCTTTTCCCAAAGCCCTTGGTTTCCCTAGAGAAACAGATAGTAAGACCCTATTGCTGAAGACATCTCATGCCTGAGAAGCATGGTCACTGTTAAAGCAAGGTGGTGTGGAGCAGAATACCTTCTCCCTGTAGACCAGCCAACTGAAAGCTGGAAAAAGCTGCATTGCACGCAGCGTATGGGAGACAGAAGCCATCAACAGCGAAAACAATGGAAGCTGAATATTCAAGCTTGGCCAGACAGGCCCAATGACTGAACGGGTGCAATAGTGGAGTGTCTACTCTTGGGGTAACCAACTGCTCCATAATTGGACTGAAGGCCCTCTCTACGGGAGGGAATACATACTTGGTACTGAAAAACCTAAGTAAAAGTCTATGGTAGGTGAGGTCATGAGCCTTAGGTGTATAAGCCTGCTCTTATCTGACTAAATGTATATATTATTCCCACCAAGCTGCCCTGAAAGCACTACACTTAATGTTCATATTCACATATTAATGCTACTCTCACTTCTGGTTAGAGAAGCTTCTCTTTTCATATGGTGATGACCACTGAGATCACCCAAAAGGCAACATAGTGCTGAGAAGAAGGGATGGAGGAGTGCCCAGCACCGAAACACCTCTGTCACACCCTACAAGGCTCAGGGACCATTGCAGAAGAGGGGGCGGATAGAATGGAAGAGCCAAAGGAAGGGTACGACTCCTTACAATGCAACTGCCCAGACAGAAACTGGCCTCGATATCCATGACCTTGCAGTGCCTAGCAATACCTTCGCAAACCCTCAAAATAGAAGAAAAAGATGATGACATCAAATTAAAAGAGAGACTAATGGAGAGAGGGAGGGGATACGATGGAGACTTGAGTTCTAAAGTGGAATGGGGGGAGGGAAGGGAAATATCAGGTGTTTTTTTTTTTTGTATGTCAGTATAAAAGTCAATAAAAAATAATGATTAAAAAATATTTATTTATTTATTTATTTATGCAGTTGGAAGCAGTCAATGCACAGAATCATAACTTGTCATGTGCTGAAAATAAGTGATGGGTGAATGCTTGGCCTTACAAAGGACATTTACATCAGTCCTTCCAGGGCTCAGTGAACATCGTGGAAGGAAGGAAAGAATGTAAGAGCTGACAGATGGAATGCAGTTCTTTGGGATTCTGGGGTCTAGACATGACAAGGTCCTTGCACTCAAACTCATAGCAGCTGTGGTTACCTGCCCAAAACCTGCACTTGATGGGGCCAGAGAAGATTTTATAATAGATAGGGAAGGGTCTTGTGAGGCCTCTTTCCTCCGTAATAAATTAATAAAAGTTAACAATTGTCATGGGATAAGAAGTCAGTTTCTTTTCTTTTTCTTTTCTTTCTTTCTTTCTTTGTTTTTTTTTTTTTTTTTTTTTTTTTTTTTGTTGTTTTGTTGTTTTTTGTTTTTTGAGGTAAGGTCTCACTCTGGTCCAGGCTGACCTGGAATTCACTATGTAGTCTCAGGGTGGCCTTGAACTCAAGGTGATCCTCCTACCTCTGCCTCCCGAGGGCTGGGATTAAAGGCATGCACCACCACCTCCAGCTAGGAGTCATTTTCTTTCACAGCTTAGCCACTGGTAAGTGAGGACAAAAAGGAGTACTATAAGACTGTGGAGGATTAGCTATGGCAATGTGAAGTACATATGATCAAAATGCCAAAAAATTGCAATGAATTTAGGAAACACAAGAATGTCTAATAACTCTTAAAGAGGCATATAGGAAAGAGTATTCAGGTGGGGGATATACAACAAGCCAAGGATACAGTTGAAGAAGCAGAACATAAAGCCCTCTTTCTTGCTGTGGACTGGCCAACAAGGAAGCTATAAGCTTCTTAGGCATTGTATAAGAGTCAACAGTTTCATGATTTATAGTGCCTGTGAGTCACAACAGACTCATTGCATAGTGCAAGTACAAGCAGTCTTGACAGGATGGCCCACCTGGACCTTTGCTTCATGAAGATAGTTCTGTCTAATGCAATGGACTACAAACTTAGCAGCGATTTCATGGAACACACAGTGACCTGGTGACACTGCCCTTCAGGTAGATTACTACATCAAGCTATAGGGATCCAAACTGAACAGGGGAGAAACCTGATCAGGATTTCTAAAAAATTCTTCAAAAATATTAACAATAATCTTTGCTTTGCTTTGCTTTCTTTCTTTCGTTTGCTCTTTCTTTCTTTCTTTTTTCTTTTTCTTTTTTTGAGGTAGGGTCTCACTCTAGCTCAGGCTGGCCTGGAATTCACTATGTAGTCTCCAGGTGGCCTCAAACTCACAGCCTCTCAAGTGCTGGGATTAAAGGCGTGCGCCACCATGCCCAGCCCAACAATAATCATATCTATCAGATATGTCAACCAATTCTAGGTGGTTGGTTATACCTTAATGAGTGACCATCCTCCATTTCTGTGTGAACTGAGTGTTTACACCTAGAAAAGTTTTCAGATTAATTCTAACATACAGATAAGTAGATAAATGCCTTCTCACAAAGCATGGATCAAGACAGTTTTCTCCAGGAAAATGGTGATGGCAGACGTAATCAGATTTCCAATTCCAAGGGATCAGATAGCAGTGACAGGCAGACAGGTTCCTGAAAGATGTATACATTATCACTTCATAGAGTGTTAGAACTATGCAACTGTTTGTATATAACTCTACAGACAGTCCTGTCAGAGAAAACACCATTGCACTTTGGGTACTGAGAAATGGTGAGGTGTGAGTTCAGTACAAATAATGGTGGGGTGATGCAGCCATTAAGCAGGCACTGGGAGGTGGGGCTTGGGGAATCAGAATGCACAGTGGAGCTGCTTGGATGCCCCTCTCTCCCAGTGACTGTTGCATGTGGAATTTAGGTGTAAGTCTCATGTGTGTAAAATCTTTCCCCAGCACTGTCAGAATCATGGGGGATCAAGTTGTCGAGCGGGGCTTTAAGGTTACTTACAGTAGAGCTGGCATCAGCTCTTCATTTTATGGGAGAGGAGACTGACAGAAGTGTTGGTGAAGCTCTGAGCAGTGTATTGGATCTCTGACCTAGAATCAAATACTCTTCTGTGGACAAACTTCGGGAACATTCTCCCTTCTAAGCACAATGACAATAATTCTGCTAAGAGAAGGGGCTTAAGAATTTAAACTGTATGGCAAAAGCATACCACTTTTAACTTATTGATAGTTTAATGTTTGTTTTCCTCCTTCACACACACATTTATACTGTGGTAGTTTGAATATATGTCCCCCAATATATTCATTGTTTTATTACTTTATAGTTGCATCTGCAATCACCTTGCTAGAGGCAATGTCACTGGGGGCCGGTCTTAAGGTGTGATGGTGGGTTTGAGATTCCATTGTAAAGATATGCAAAGTGTGCCTAATAGGAGTTCCTGAAGTGTGCTGTGGCTTTGGGCTGTAGTTTTTGCTCTATGTCCTGTGTGGCTGGTTGGCTTTTTCTCTCTTGCCTGGTCCTGTGAAAGCAGGCCAGCTTTTTCTGCCATTATGGAACTTCCCCAGGATCTGTAAGCTTCAATAAATAATATCCCTTCCTCCATAACTGTGCCTGGTCTGGAAATTCATCTCAGCGAACCTGAAGCTGTCTGCTACATATACCTAGAGAAAATTTGGAAAATAAGAATGTGAAATACCAATAATAATTTATTTTTTTCCAGAAATTTCCCTATGTAGATAAATGCTTTTTTAAATTTTATGTTGTGAACGCATTACATATTTTGTAAGAATTAGTATGTATGTACATATGTATAAATTCATTTCACTTAACATCTTAGCACAAATATTTTCTAAATCTGCTAAGCTCTGTAAAATCATGTTACCAAATAGTCACTGGACTTCACATGATTACATTTGTTCCATGGATATCATCCATAGTCCTGTGCTAGCTATACACAAGGCTTTTCAATTGCTCTTTATGATAAACAATGCTGTGGTGAATGTCCTTGCTAAAAAAATGTCTTTCTCTCATTGTTTTGTGTGTAGAGAATACTTAAGATATGAACTCTTAAGGAAATTCCAAGGATATGGTATATACTGTTCTCTAAAGTCACCATGCTACATGTTAGATCTCCAAAACCTATTTATCTCACAAAACTGAAACTTCAAAAATGGTTAAGTATGTGAGATGATGGATATTTCAGATAAGTTTGATTATAGTGATTATTTTACCATGTATTTATAAATGTATATAGATATGAAACTATATATACATCCCAGCAAAAGATACTAAAATAAGAGTAGGTGCATACACATGTGTGCCCCCACATATACATGCACTTATACACACCACATATACATTCACAAGCAGCCCCCCCATACCACACAGGCAACACAAAAGTATATATAGGATTATATTAGTCTAACAAGTTTCTGACTGAAAGGATTATTTTGAGAAGGAAATCAATAAGATTGGATGTTGACAAGCCATATTGAATAATAGAATAATCTCTAAAATATATAAGGAACTCCTACAACTCAGTAAACAAAGCTAAGGAGCCCAAGTTAAAAATGGGACAAATTTTTTTTTTTTTTTTTTTTCAAGGTAGGGTCCATTTAGCACAGGCTGACCTATAATTCACTATGTTGTCTCAGGCAGGCCTCAAACTCACAGTGATTCTCCTACCTGGGCCTCCCCAGAACTGGGATTAAAGGCATGACTACCATGCTCAGCTGGGACAAGATCTTAAATACACATCACTTCATTCTGATTTAATCGGGAATAGCAAACTAATAAATGTTAAACATTATTAATTAGGAAAATGTGGCTTGAATGATAAAATATTGTCTCACGCTTCTCACGATTACTATTACAGAAGTGTGTTAGTAAAGATGTGTAGAAAAGAGAACTCTTGTAGATTGCTGGTGGAAATATAAATTAGAATAGCATATGGAAAACAGTATGGATGTTTTCTCAAAAAGTGAAAAGTAGATCTGCCATTTGATCCAGCAATTTCATTTCTAGGTGTGTATGTGAAAGAATTAAAATTAATTAAATTAAATTAATTAAAATCACACTTCAGAAGTAACATGGATGAAAACAGCTTGATACACATGGCTGTACTCACAACATTCATCTGGTCCTTTTCATCCCTAGTCATCTTAAGCTGTGACTGCCACAGTGGCTTCATGTGACTCTCCGTGGTTTCTCTGCATAGTTTCCCAACAAACTAAAAAGAGTCTAAATCCTGGGTGTAGTGTGTGGACTTTACAACAATAGCCTGGCTTCAGGAATGTGCCTACCTCTAATATCAGCTTAATTTAGTCCAAGTACATTACAGGTAGGGAGAGTTCATTTTTGACCTCTCATAATTTAGCCCTCTTGCAGACCCAAATTATAAGGACCACACATTCAAGGGCTATACTACATCTTGATACTATTAGGACCACACTGTCCATCAGTAAATTGCCCTGTAAATTATGCTCTGTCCACATCTGTCCGTTTCTCTTTGGTCTCATTATACCTTGTAACTAGACCTCATACACTAAGACTAAGTTGTTCCAGAACACAGCATATACCAATAACTAAGATGTGAAATAATCTAAACCCTCACAAACAGATGGACAAAGAAACTATGGCATATATCATAACACACACACACATAATTGAATTCCATTCAGCTTTTAAAAAAAGAAGGAAATTCTGCACTGCATGGTCAACTGGTGAAATGAGCAAGTCACAGAAACATGAATATTTCACCTCATTTATATGAAATTTTCTAGTCAAATTTGTGGAATGGTGGATAGTGGGGGTAGGAGAGAGACAGTTACTAGTTGTCAAGAAGGTCAAGATCTACTTGGAGATCTATTGATCAGTGTTGTACCTAGGGCCAATAAGATGTGTACCTTAAAATCTAGGAAGAGGGCAGGTCTTATGTATAATGTTCTCAATGAGGTGTTTTAAAGAATATACTTAAAAAAGACTCTGAAAACAGCCCAAAACCCTAAAAACTACTATTCATGTAACAGCCATATCTGAGTGAGAATGCCATCTGATTCCTTTTCTGACATTACCTGTGACCAGCCTGAGTTGAAGTCTAGTCTGGGAGCTATGGAGAAGGAGGACAGGCTGAGCCCAACTTATATTAACATATGGTCACTACAATCAGCAGAATTTTGAGTAAAAAAAAAATCTAGAACATTTCAACATAATAAACTTCACAATACTTATAATTCATAGATATTTTAAGGAAAATCATAGGATATTTTAATAAAAATCATCTTAGGGCCTGTATTTCCCCAAAGGTCATAATAACATATGAGTTGTATTTTTGGAGCACAAGAAAGTGACTTAGCTCAAAATATTTCACAATTCCTTGTCTGAGCATTACAGTTCAAGGCTAACAAAATGTGCGTTAAATTTCTTAATCTATAAAAGGATCTGAGAATCTGTCACGAGAGCCCTTCATTCTTATAACACTAGCTGCTTGGGCAAAATGGGCTCTATTGTAACTAATTCAATGTTATATAAGTTGGTCCATTTACATCCCTTTGAGTTCTCAGGCAACTAGGTATTAATTTACAGATGGACCGAGTTTCAAGCTCCAACATGTGGACAATGCTTAATCAGTGTGTACATCACAAAACAAATGTAACCATCAGGTACCCTAATTAAGTTGACAAAATGCTGCATCCTCCATGCAATGTATGGATTTACAAGGCAATTCATTACTATCTTAATTACAAATAGAGTATTTCTCATACACTGCATCCCACAATGCTTAGATGAGTTCAGCAGTTCTATAGCCCACCAACACTTCTCACTCAAGAGAACTTATTTAAAATCATGAGACGTGTGTGTATATTCTCTACTCTGAGCACTTCTATAAAAGTGGTTCTTGCCTTAAACTAGATATCTTGGCTTCCTTTCTTGAGACTAAAGAAGAATATGTTAATTGTTAAGAAAGGTGGATGATGGGCTGGAGAGATGGCTTAGCAGTTAAAGTGCTTGCCTGCAAAGCTCAAGGACCCAGGTTTAAGTATCCAGGTCCCACATAAGGCAGATGAAAAAGGTGGCATATGCATCTCGAGTTAGTTTTCAGTGGCTAGAGGCCCTGGTGCACCCATCTCTCTCTCTCTCTCTCTCTCTCTGCCTCTTTCTCTCTCTCTCTCAAATAAAATAATATATGCATGTAGATAACAATTTCACACATATTTTCATGTATGTTTAATATAAGAAATGTGTGAATGCATGCCATATATTTATTTATATGTAAAATATGTTTCTATTAAATATTTCTATTCTGTACAAACTTAGCTTTTAGAAATCAATTATTTCTCAAGCAAAAATTCCTTAATTATTTTAACAGAAACAAAAAGCAAGACAAGTTGTATGGCCTTTCAGACACAAAATCTTTTTGTTTTGTCAAAACCCCAGATTGTTTTCCAATAATATTAACATGTGGGAGAAAGGAGGCAGAGTATTTCTGTTTGCTTAATTATGTTCAACACTTTAGCTGTATGGTCATATTGAGCTAATGTGGTTGTTCATTAAAAGTGAACTTATTGCTGGGCCTGGTGGTGCACGCCATTAATTATAGCACTTGGGATTCAGAGATAGGAGGATTATTGTGAGTTCAAGACCAATCTGAGACTATATAGTGAATTCCAGGTCAGCCTGGGCTAGAGTGAGACCCTATCTCAAAAAACCAAAAAAAGCCTAAAAAATCTGAACTTATTGTGTATTGGGAATACATGTAGAAAAATTTTTTAAAATTACCACACATACAAATAGTAAACCAATTAGAAAAAAAGTCTTGGAAAAGTGCTTACCACCCAAGCATAAGGACCTGAATTCAGATCCCCAGCACCCATGGGAAAAAAAATGTAGACACAAGGGCTTGTTAACTAGCTAGTCCATCGTAATTTGTATGCCCTGGGTTTAATGCAAGACTCTTAAAACATAAGGTGGGGAGTGACTGAGGAAGGCACCTTATGTCAATTTCTGGCCTCCATATGCACATATTCATGCACACCCACACATACTTGTGCACCCATTCTCATGAACACACATACACACATGTGCAAAAAATAATCATAACTATATAAAAGTTCTGAATCTTCAGACAGGTTTTAAGGTCTATAAAAACTAGCTAATCTCAGAATTAACAATTTTACTTGTCTAGATATATGATGTACATTGAATATAATTTATATTTTTATCTTATACCAAGTCCAATATGAGACCTTTAGGACACTGGAATTCTCGTGTACTTTATTGAAAAGTCTACTTATTTTTCCATTTTGGCAGGCTCCATTTCTGTATGATGCCTAGAGTAAAAAACCTAAATATTAACTGATAAAATTTAAAATTCAAATATTTAAAATAATTTAATAAGTAATCTTCCTATTTTTTTCTGTAAGGAAAAACTTCAATCTTGCAATTGAATCTGGAATTATGGAAGCTACAGGGAAAAACAAGGCTGTTGACCTTGTGAATAGAAACAGTGCACCGTCTGCCACCATCTAGATTATGATGTTGTCTGTTGTCTGTTTTGTCCTTTTAAAAAGTAAATTATAACTAAAATGAGATGGATGATTTTTGATAAAGTTCAGCTCAAGTTTAAATTCATTTATTTCAGTTTATCAACTTCAAAGCAATTTTACCTCAGCACATTTGGTGTGTCATATTATGAAGCTCTGCCAAATTAAATCCATCATAGCCGAAGGTCCAAACAATAATCATTTCTTCATCACTACAGTGCAATACAGTGCAAGTAGATGTTTATCCAGAGTAAGTTATTATCCTTCTAGCCAAAAAGTTGGAGGAGTTATACAAAATATGCTATGAATTGTAGAAGCTAAGCATCTTATCTGCAAGATGAAGCTGTTTTAATAAATCACTTAATATTTCTGAGGGAGAGGGCATACAAGCCATTTTATGAAGCTGATGAATGCTGAAGATCTGGCTACTGAGCATATTCCCACCTATGTGTATGGACAAAATTATCTACAGCACCACGGGCCATGCTTCACCATGCCCATGGCATGCAGGGAGGTGTACATACACATACACATGCTAATTAAAACTCAATGGGACAGAACATATACGCACCACACTATATAAGCCATACATATCATACACCTACACATACCACACACCACACAAACTACATATACATATCCATACACACTCTAGTGAAACAGATCATATACAAGAAACCCAATTGGGAAAGCCATTTTTTTCAGGGTTTTAAGAATCAAGCTATGCTCAACATTCCAGGATCATACACTCTGTGTTAGATAATCATCTTATCTGCAAGATGAAGCTGTTATAATAAATCAGTTTATCAACTTCAAAGCAATTTATGTATTTGGTGTGGATAAGGCCGGCCTTGGACCACACCATCTCAGCCTGTGGAAGCCTGACCTTGAGCAGCAGAGACTTCTTTGAGCATTTTTGCTTCAGGCCTTTTCCTTAGAAAAGAGTTTGCATTCTTCCTATCTGGAATCTTCCGTAGGTTAGGTCATGACCTCAGGGCAGCACTGTTATTATCCCAGTGCAAAGCGGCCCATTTCCATTCATTGGTGGCAATCATTTTAACCATTATATCAGAAGCAGCCACAGTCTCTGGGTTTGGTCCTTGAAATTTGCTTGCATTTCTTTCTGTGACAAACTCAATACTTTTTATATCGTTCATTTCTTCATTTTGCTCTCTTTCATTGTAAATGTGAACCAGGGTAACTCAAAGATGACATACTACAGATTCAGGGTCATTCTCTGGTTTATTGTGTTAACAGCTCCAACTTCTCCCAGCACCAGTTTTCTTTATCCCTTTCTTTCTTATTGCTGGGACAAAATACCCAACCATAAGCTGCTTAAGACTGCAGAAGAGATGAGTCATTTTCAGCTCAGTTTTCATGGAAAGTCCATCATGGCAGGGAAACACGGCAAGAGAAGGAATCAAGTATCACATCCATGTGGAGGAAATAGAAGGAACAAGAAATGTGGACAGGTTATAAACCTCAGGGCCCTTCCCCAGTGACACACATCCACTAGCAAGGCTTCTCCTCCTTCCACAACCTTCTGGAACAGCTCCACCAATTGGGAATTAAGTATTCAAATACTTGAGGCTATGGGGGACATTTTTCATTCAAACCTCCACAACCTCCAGTGTCTTCCTCAGCTGTTCTGATTCCCTCTCAGACTTGAACCTCCAAGTCCACCACAACTATGAACTCAGTCCTACAAATACAACCAAACCCGCACTTCACTGCACAGGTTTTCACAATCAGACTGCTGACAGTGGAGAACAATAGCCATTTGCCCAGATCCTGTCTCAAGGAACAAAGTAGGATGTGTTTCTGTGTTGGTGCCTGTAGATCAGAGGTTTTCTGCAAGAGATAGAAGGGCAGAGGAGAGGAGGTGCTAGGCAAAGCTGCAGAGAGCCTACACTCTGGTAGGTAGAAAGGTAGATAAGCACAAGACATCTGGCAGATTTCAGCCTGGTTTCTCAGCCACATCACAACCCAATTCAAACTTCAAGTGCCCCAAATCATGGAAATAATGGAATTTTGTTTACCCTAGAGTAATGATCTTAACAGTAGAGTGCAATATGCTCTCCACTGCAATATGGAGATTGTGCCACAGTAAAGGGTGTCCTAGCTTGTGACATTTGAAAGCTCCAGAGGGAATGTATTAATATTATTTTGTCTATTACAGGGCCTCATTCCAGTGAGTGTTTGAAGTAATAATTAATATGCTTTTTAAATCATGGTAAACATGGAAAGTACCATCATTATTAAGGTCAATGCTACCAATTTGGAACTGATAGAACAGAAACCAAATTAGAAGATGCCTAAGACTCCCCTCAGTAATATATCAGTAACACTTAGAAAACAGAGAATTGAGAGCAATCCCACAGTTGAGACCCATTGCACAGTAGAGAATGTAGCTAAAGTATATATAACACACCATTGGGTTTTGTGTAATATTATATAAATGCACAAAATCTTATCAAATTGATTGTTTTTGTAAAGATATAATATGTTTAGGAAGATAGAACTTTTTAGCAGGTGATAATAATATCACATCTATTAGTGACAATAATGATAACTATTTTGCTTTTCTATTTTCTGGTAAAGAATGGTGCATGCATGTGCATCAAAACCCTGTCTGTGGGGATTTTGTGAGGACTAATTATGGAGTGTTCCTTCATGAAAAGCTGTGTGTGCCTCTACCAGAAGGCAGTAACCCTGGTGTAACTATAACAGCTACATATTTTGGATTGGCTAACTTAGGCTGGGTATCATAGACTTGAATACAAATGCCTCTGGCATCATAAGTTCTTCAAAGAGTTTTCTTCATAAAAGATAAAAATTGCCATCTTGTAGGTAGATTCCATGAGCTGCTGATATGGAGAGCTAATGTTATAAACTTTTAAAATGTTCTATGGAAAATGTTTGAGAATATGCAATATTTTAAAACAATAAAATAATCAAATTGCATATATTTAGGAAGGAGAAATTCTGAATGTGTCTGATAATTGCTGGCTCCCTGGAGCTCTACTGTTAACTTCTGGCTTCTGTACATATGTGCATACATTATATGTGTGCATTGATACACATGGGTATGAATACGCATATACACAAACACTCAAATACACACAAAATAACTAAGTCAATATTTTAAACAAGTAACCTGGGTTACCTTCTGGTAGGGATGGAAACAGATTTTCATGAAGGAATACACAATAATTAGTTCTCACAAAATGCCCACATATGCATGAACCACCTTTTACCAGGCAATAAAACAGCAAAAGAAGTGGGCTGGAGAGATGGCTTAGTGGTTAAGACGCTGGCCTCCTAAGCCTAAGAACGCTGGTTCCAATCCCAGGTCCCACGTTTAGCCAGATCACAAGGGCACAATGCTGCACTTGACCACAAGGGGGTGCACTCATCTGGATTTCGTTTGCAGCAGCTGAGACACTGCTAGTGCATCCATCACTGTCTTCCTCTCCCTCTCTCTCTGTCTCTCTCTCTGTGTATCTCTCCCCCCCCCCCCAAAAAAAAAAGCAAAAGAAGGAATACTTTTTAAAATGGAACAAATGACTGAGAGGCTGTAAACAGAAGAAAAAGACAATATTATTTGACTTATGATGATTTCAAAATATAGAAACAATATCTATAGAGTATAAAAGAATTAGAATAATTAAAGTAATATTATTCTGTAGCTAGTGAATAAGAGATATCAAAAATAACCAGAGTTGTAGAGGTGGACTAGCTGGTAAAGTGTTTGCCATGCAAGCACTTTTCCTGAGTTTGATCATCATAACCCAATTTTTAAAAGCCAGGCATGAGCTATAGGAAGTGGCTCAGCAGTTTTAAGGCACTTAAAACATTTTTTTTTGCAAAACCTGATGGTCTGGGTTCAATTCCCTAGTACCCATATAAGCCAGATGTACAATTTTGCAAATGCATCTGGAGTTCATCTGCAGTCGCCCTGGTCCACCCATTCATTCCCATTCTCATTCTCTCTCTCTTTCTTTCTCCCCCCTACAAATAAATAAATAAAATAATTTTTAAAAGCCATGCATAGTGACATGGGTCTATAATCCCAGTTCTAGGGAGGCAGAGACAAGAGGACCCTTCCAGCCAGTTTAGCCTAATTGGTGGAGCTCCAGACCAATAAGATTCCCTGTCTTAAAGAAGGTGGGCAGTGTTCCTGAGAATGACATTCAAGTTTGTCCTCTGGTCTCTACATGAACACACACCTGCACACATACTCTAACATACATATACACATGCACATGCATATACACGTGCATAAAAATACTGAACTTAGTCGGGCATGGTGGCGCATGCCTTTAATCCCAGCACTTGGGAGGCAGAGGTAGGAGGATCTCCGTGAGTTTCAGGCTACCCTGAGACTACAGAGTAAATTCCAGGTCAGCCTGGGCTTGAGTGACACACTACCTCGAAAAAAAACAAAACAAAACAAAACAAACAAAAAAACCCCTGAACTTCCAAATTTTTGAGCTAAATAAATCTTTTAAATATGATCAGGCAGATTTGATAAAGAATTATTGATTAAATCTTAGAATAAAAAATATATAAAACTGGGCATGATGGTGCATGCCTTTAACCCTAGCACTCAAGAGGCAGAGGTAGGAGTATTTCTGTGAGTTTGAGGCCAGCCTGAGAATACATAGTATATTCTATGTTAGCCTGGGCTAGAATGAGACCCTACCCCTTGAGTAGTTGGGCTAAGCAACAATTAGATATATCTGAAGAAGTACAAGACAGGTGTGAAGAAATCACTCATACCATAAGAAAAAGATAAAATGATTACAATATTAAAACAAATAAAAGAGATTGAGGATAGATGAGTCTCCAACTAATAGAAATCTAAAAAAAAAGCTACTAGAAGTCTCAGAGACCTACAGTGTTGAAATGATAATGGATATTCCTTCACATTTCTGAATCACAGTGAATTCTAGTCAGAATAAGTAGAGGAAACCTACACCCACAGACATGATAGCCAACATGCAGGAAATGTAAATAATAGGAATATTTGAAAGACAGAGCTTACATGAAAGACTAGATGCAGTGAACTGGCAGATGCCCCTTCCCTCACAAACAGAAGCTCAGTTAGCTCGGCTGCCGATTATGCCTTCAAAGGCAAAGAGAAGCAAAGAGAAAATAACAAACTAGGCAGGTAAAGTGAGCAATTCTAAGTGTAGAAATGGTAGGAAAAGTCAGCTATATGGAGACAAATATGAATGAAAGACTTTATTATAAATTCATCTTCTTATAAGGAATCCTCTAAAACTGTGCTTCAGGGAAATATAACTACCCCAAAGGAAAGCTTGCCATGTAAAAGCCACAATAAATAGAAAAGGATTAACATGGGCTGAGAATTTAGCTGAGTTGTAAGCATACTGCTAGATCAGGGCTAACACTGTCCAAATAGACATCAATGTAGAAAAGCAAAAACAATAACTTATAGTGTGAGTGTAGTGTGTGTGTGTGTGTGTGTGTGTGTATGTATGTATGTATGTATGTATGTTTGTATTTCATGTTATGAGTATGGATGCATACATACCATAGCGTGCATGTGGAGCTTAAAGGAAAACTTTTAGGAGTTAGCTTATTTGAAGTAGGAGTTCCCTCTGTGATTGTTGGAGTCAGAGGTCCCTGATAAACTCATGTGTTTTAAATGCCTGGTCCCTAGCTGGGAGGTGGAGCCTTGCATGGAGGAGGCATCTTGTTGGGAGTAGGTTCTGAGTGTTATAGCCAGCTGCCCTTTGCCAGATGTCAGTTCACTATCTTGCTGCTGCTTTCCACCTTCTGTGGCAGAGGTGATGTCCAGCCTCTGCTAATACCATGTTTTCCTATGCACTTCATGAGGCTACTTCTCAAGACTGTAAGCCAAGGTAAATTCCTTCCTCCTATCAGCTGCTTTTAGTGGGGTATTTTGTGTCAGCAACACAAAGATGACTACAACATTCTCATTCTTGTTCTTTGCTGCACTCACTGTAAACTTCTGTCAAATTCTCCTGTCTCCACTTTCCCTCTTCTTGTTAGTGTTCTGGGATTACAGAAGCCTGCCTGCCATAGCTTCAGCCTTTTTATATGGGGCCAAGGAATCAAACTTGTGTACTCAGGCATGAGCATCAAGCATTTTCATCCACTGAGATATTTTCTCAGTTTCAGTAACCTCTAATTTGAAGAATTACTCATTTGAAACAAGTCTAGGAGTCAAGAGAGGTATATTTGAATTAAAGAGGTTCTCAATTGTATTGTTTAACAAAACAGTGAAGGTATTGACCAGCTATACAAATACTAAGTAAAACATACTTATAAAAATTTTGAGGATAGCCATTAAGAAAATGAAGTATTAACCATAGGGAATATTAGTTCAAAATGAATTAAGAAATAAGGTGAAAAGAAACAAAGCAAGGCAAATTAAAAAAAAAATCACAAGATTATACCACAAAAATATTCAAATAGTTCAAAAATCACATATATTTTAGGGCACTTATCTATCTAGTTACAAGACAAAAAATTTTTGCTTGAATATATAAAACTAAAGCTACATAGCTTTCTCAATCTTTAATATCTGTAGTCAAATGTTCTGCCTGTAAGCTATACAGCTGTAATTACTAAATATTTAATATCTATTATTTATTCTTTATAGACTTATAGACATATATTAATATTTATATTATATATCTTCTACATATAGTTACATGCTTATATTCGCACATTATACACAGATAGAACTTAAGAAGAGAAAGGGAAAAGGAAAAGGTTGTGCAATGCTTTATTGAGCAAGTTCAAATCAAAAGAAATTACATTAATATCTGGCAAGTTCTTAAGTAAAGCCATTATTCAATGACTTTATTATTAATTATCTCATTTAGGTCCTCATATACTGACAAAATTTCATTTTATAAGGAACACAGAATTCTTTCAGTTTTGTAAGCATCTAATATATCTATAAAAGTGTGCTGCAAATTCAATGACCCTCTCTTTCCTGCAATTCTTATACTCCATAATACCAGGTGGGCTGCTAATTTGTTAATTGGTTGGGGGGGGCAGAAATAAAGCAGACTTTGAGGAACAGGACACTCTTTCAGCATTCAGGCTCCTTCAAAAGAGTCTGCATTCTTCCTGTTCTCTCAATGCAGGTCAGCTGGCCCAGTCTCAAAGGTTGTAATTTCTCATACAATTGCATCTGCATGGGCAGAAGTTTCAGCTCAGAGATCTCATATCTGTGCCATAACCCTCTGCTCATACCAGTCCATTTCTACACAATGCAACCCTTCACAAGTTCTCAGGACACAGGCATAATACAAGCCTCTCACACAAACTGCTTCTAGCCTAGTCCAGTCAAAGCTCTTTCTCACCCTCAGAAGCCAAACCTCACAGTCCATAGTTCTTATTGCATTCAGGTCTTTCAACTCTGATCATTGTGGTCCATCAATCTGTACATACAACACTGCAAGGCATCCCTTAGGCCAAGATTTCAAATTCATCCACATTCTTCTGCAAAGCAGTTACAAAAGGCCAAAAGCTGCACAGTCAGGTTTCTAGAAGCAATGATACCATTTCTCAACATCATTTTTACTGTTGCAGTCAGGTTCACATTGTCGGCAGAAATCAGCCAATTAAGAGCAGCTTGTGGGATAAAAGGGTTTATTTTTGACTTACAGACTTGTGATGGCAGGGGAAAACAATGACATGAGCAGAGAGTGGACATCACCTCCTGGTCAACATCAGATGGACAACAGAAACAGGAGAATGGAGAATGTGTCAAACACTTGCAAGAGGGAGCTGGCTATAACACACATAAGCCTGCCCCCAACAATAAACTGCCTCCAGGAGGATTCAATTCCCAAATTTCCAACAGCTGGGAACCTAAGCATTCAGAACACAGTTTTATGAGGGACACCTGAATCAATCCACCACAATACCTAAAGTCACCTAACCTTTGACAAAAAAAGTATACAGTGGAAAAAGACAAACTCAACACATGGTGCTGGGAAAACTGGATATCCACCAATCTGTTGCTCTTACCCTGCACAAAAATCAATTCAAAATGGATCAAAGACCTTAGTGTAAGACCTGAAATTCTGAAACTGTTCAAAGAAAACACTTTAAGATACAGAAATAGGCAACAACTTTCTGAAAAGGACTCCAATAGCTCAAGAAATAATTGCAAGAATTGAAGAATAGGATGTCATGAAATTAAAAAGCTCCTGTACAGCAAAGGAAACAATCAGCAAGTCTGAAGAGACAGCCTAAGGAATGAGGAAAATACCTGCCAGTGATTCATCTGATGGGAGATTAATATCCAGAATCCATAAAAAGTAAATAATAAACACAAAAAATCCAAATTATCCTATCAATAAATGTGTGAATCAACAGACACTTCTCAAAGAAAAAACATACATTTGTTTTTGGCCAATAAATTTTTGAAAAGTGTTCAACCTCCTTAGTCATCATGGAAGTGCAAAACTGCCTTAAGGGTACATACACCCCATCCCAACCAGAAATGATATTATCAAGAAAACAAATAACAAATTCTGATAATTATGTGAGGAAAGAGGAACCCTTACACAGTACTGGTCAGATTATAAACTTGTGAAGCCACTATGGAAATCAGTATGGAGGTGCTTAAACATCTAAAAATAGAATTATCATATGTTACAACTACATTAATTCCGGATATAAATCCAAAGTATTCCATATCAGCATATCACTGTGATACTTACACATCCCTGTTTATTCCATACTGTTCACTATAGCCAAGATATACAACCAGCCTAGATGCCCATCTACAGATAAGTGGATAAAGAAAATGTGGTAATATATACAATAGAATTTTAAGCAGCTGTAAAGAAGAATAAAATTGATATTAGCAGAAAATGAATGGAATTTAGGATCATTATTATGCTAAGTAAAGTAAACCAGATTCAAAAGGACAATTATCATGTTTTCTCATATCTATAATCTGGACTTAAACCTATGCACATATATATGTTAGATATGTAGAAATGGAACTATGAGAATGATGCAAGATTATATAGTGTCATAATCAAACTCATTACTTTGTATGTTAAGTTAAAATTAATTTTAAAAGGAATAGTTAAAATAGATATGAGAGGGTTTGCTCACAGAAGCACTGGAAATGCAAATGGCATGAAAAACTCTGAAGACTAGTAGGATGAGTAAGTTCCTCTGAAAGGTTAAAGGATCAGCCCAACTCAGAATGTTCTAAATTTCCTAATGTCTTATGGCATTAATTATATGGAACTACTACATAAAATTCTCCTGGAAAGCCAAACAAGTAGCTACTAAAGGTTTAACAAATGAATTTTGCAACAGCAGCAGTAAACAGTTAATTCCAATTTTATACAAACTCACATGGAATTTATATAAATGGTATTTCTATAAAGATAGCCTATTCTTGAATTCATTTCTAAGGCTACGTGGAATGATGACACCAAAACTAGGGATGGGGATGTGGTGGGCACCACTGGATGAATTCAAGGATGATCTTGCATGTAGTAATTTGATTGTATGTTCCATGTCTTCCACAACTGATGGAACTTCCTTCTGGATCTGTAAGCTTCAAATAAACTCCTTTCTCCCCTACACTGTACCTGGTTTGGATGTTCATAACAGCATTTTGTGAAACTGTCTACAACTGAAATTTGGTACCAGAAGACTGGGATGTTGTTGAGATGAATCTGTCGATGTGGCTTTTGGTCTTTTGGAACTTGTGTATTGGAGGAGTGTTATGTATAGACTTGGAACTTGTGACTCCAGAAGCCTCTCAGCGTGGTAAGACAAAATTTATGTTTTTTTTTTGGTGAGAATTTGAAAAGTTTAAATGAAGGGAGACTTGTATTTAGAAATTTTGCTTATGAACTTTAAAGGTGAAGGAAAGACCACAGAGAACTTTGTTGGAACTAGAATACTGGTATAAAGGCTGGCTGCATTCTGCTTCCCATTCTCAAAGAGTGATCAAGGTTGAATTTGAAATTGATGGACTGATGTACTTGAAGGAAGATATACAACTGAATAATATAAGATTTAGAGCTGGAAAAATTCAAGAAAGTTTAAAGTTACAGGTGCAGAGACAAATTTTAGGTTACTGAAGCTGCTGTTGTCAAGCAGATTAACATCATTAAGGTGCTTACATTGAAACAACTGAAAAGATGCTTGAGGAGATTCCAACAAGGACATTACACACCTGGTATTGACTTTGGAAGCATGGAAATGGGGCATAAGGTGCCCATGGTTCTAGGAGCTGCTGCAGAGATATGGGATATGAAATAGGGTGTGACATTCTTTATTTGAGGACAGTGAGAGCATTGTAAAATGGACTGTGGTCTGCAGAGGAGACCTGAAAATGTTTTGGATATACTAGGACTATGCAAGGGCTACCATAGAGCTGTTGGCTCAGGAAGGAGTTTTTTCCCCTGGCTATTCAGCCCAGCTAGAAGGATGGAAATTAAAAATCCAGAGACTACCATCACTGCTTATGGATGTCAGATTTGAACTGCAAGTTTAATATTTACCTGATGGTTGTTGCATGGTCCAGTCTCTCCTTGTTATGCCTTATAGCAATGGAAACATTTATTCTGTGCCATTATATGTTGGAAGTAAGAAACTTGTTTTGAAGTTACAGGACTTAAAGTTAGGAAACAGTCTTGACTCTCAGATGACATTTGTGACTTTGTAACAAACTTAAAGTTGACAAAAACTATGGGGACCTTTAAAGTTGGACTGAAGAATACAGTTTGCAATGTGAGATGGTTATGACTCTATTGGGGTCTGGGACAAAATGTGGTAGTTTGAATGCATGTCTTCCATAGACTTTGGAGTTTTATTAAGCTTGTAACTTGGATCTCCAGCCACCTGGCTGGAGGAAGTGTCACTGGGACAGATCCTGGAGTCTAGCCCTAAGGTGTCACTGGGAGCAGATTCCAGCCTAAAGGTGTAAGAGAGCGATGTGAGCTCTGGGGTCCCTGTTGCTTGCTGCCTGTGGTGGTTTGATTCAGGTGTCCCCCATAAACTTAAGTGTTCTGAATGCTAGGTTCCCAACTGATGGAGATTTGGGAATTAATACCTCCTAGTGGCAGTGTATTATTGGAGGCAGGCTTATGGGTATTATAGCCAGTTTCCCCTTGCCAGTCTTTGGCACACTCTCCTGTTGCTATTGTCCACCTGATATTGGCTAGGGAGTGATGTCCAGCCTCTGCTCGTGCCATTGTTTTTCCTTTCATCATGGAGATTCCCCTTGCATCTGTAAGCCAAAAATAAACCTCTTTTTCCCCAAAGCTGATCTTGGTTGGGTGATTTCTACCAGTAATGTGAACTTGACTACAACACTGCCTATTTGTGCTTGCTGCTATTGTTTTTTAAAAGCTATTTGGAAGTTATCTCTCTGGTTGGATGTATCAAAGAAGGTTCTCTCACCATTAATGACCTTCCCCCTGGATCTGTAAGCTTGAAATTAATCCCCTCTTCCCCTATACTGTGCCTGGTTTGAAAGTTCATCCTAGCAGTGTAAAACCCCTGTCTACAACACCTGTGAACACAGCTGCAGAATCCTAAACAAAATATTAGTAAATTCATCTAATAATCTACAAAAAAGATAATTCATATTGAGAAAACTGGAATAATGAATTTTAAAAAGGCTGATTCTACATTAATAGTCTGAATCATACAATAGCTTAAAAGAGAAAAGTGTGTACTAATACTCTTTGTGGGTAACTGGATTCAACCCTTCTTGGGAATCCGAGTATGAGAATATATTGAGGAGAGACCCATAGGAAATGAGAAAGCTAGGCAAATCCTGCCTCCAGCACTGGCTGAGGGCTCCTCCTCCCTGGCTTTCCTGGCCTGCCATATGTAGGCTGAGCACAAACCCATGACTAGAACAGAGCCCCAGAGCATAGATACTTGAGTACATGAGGCATTGATCCCATGGTCAGTGCCAAACCAGTCTGTGAGGCCTCTAGGGTGCACCATGGTGGGAAAGGGACTCCTTCATGACCTGTGACATAGGTAGAGACTATCAATGAAGATGTACTGAGAAATCAGCATGTCCTGTGTATCAGCAGTAGAAGAGGATGGATGTTGAAAACTTTGGAGTATGAGAAAATGAACTTCACACTCAAGGGAATGGAGAGCTTGGTGCACCAGAATGGCAGATTTTCCATGTGATTTCAAACAAGTACTCTTGCTGCTGTGCTGCAAAGAGTGTGTGTGCAAACCAAAAGCATGAAGTCAGCTGAGAGGCCACAATTCAGGCAAGAGTTGATCACAATATGGGTTAGCAGAGGCCATGAGAAGTGGTTGCATCTGGTTATATCTTAATTTAGACTTGATACCTTGCTGGTGAATTTGGTATGAGTTGGAAGAAACAGATATAGGGTATGGCCTACTATGTTTTGGTTTTCATGGATAGATAAATGGAGCTGCCATGCATTGATGGTGTTTAGAGCTGATGATTCATGTTGTGACCTAGACAAACTACAGTTCACAGGCCAGGGTGTTAACATGGAATTAATAAGGGAAACTTCATATCCAGTGAGATATGAAGGGGTAAAGGAAGGAATGGGGAGAAAAGAAGAAAGGAAGTGAGAGTGAGAAAGGACAGATATTTATAGAATTCAGTGAAAATAATGATGGCCCTTCAAGAAAGAAGAACCAAATCAAGTCCTGATACATCAAGGGAAGCTTGAAACTTGACCATGGAAATTGCAACATTAAACTCACTGTCAGCTGAAGGCAAAACAGTTTTCACAGTATAGGGAAGAAACTCTGACTGGAAGCAAACCAGAGATGGGAGAAATCAGGGTGAGGGAGAACCTTAAGTTCTTTGAGAAGGTCTGTAATTATAGAGGAAGCCTGAGGGGCAGAGCTGGGACTTCCCCAGCTTGGCACTATCATAAAGCACTGTGAATGCTTTTTTGTTGTTAAATATTTATTTATTGACAATGTTTATGCATGAATATAATGCATTTTGATCACATTCACTCCCTGTCTTGCTAAACCCCTTCTTTTTCCCCACTTGTTTCATTTGTATTTTGATGTTTTTTTTTTTTTATTGACCTATTCAGTCTAATTAGGATTGTATGAATGAACATAAGTGAGGGATTATTTACTGGAGCACGAGCAGCTAA
This sequence comes from Orientallactaga sibirica, assembly GCA_036365145.1. NCBI lineage: Eukaryota > Metazoa > Chordata > Mammalia > Rodentia > Dipodidae > Orientallactaga > Orientallactaga sibirica. The sequence continues at coordinate 19,742,798 of JAEOAD010000003.1, forward strand.
CCAAGTGACTTCACCACTGAAGTGTCTCCTCTCCCTCAGCAACCATTAACAGCCAATAGCTTCTCAGGGAGTGGAGGGGGACCTTATGAGCTCCTCCCCAATCCATGACTGAATGTTGATGGTGCCCAGTCTCATGCAGGTCTTGTGCAGGTAATGACAGCTGCTTTGAGCTCATGGATTCAAATGGAGATACCATATCCAAAAGACAGCATTCCATAACTCTCACCCCCATCCTCTGGTTCTTCCATTCTTTCTGTTACCTCTTGTGCCATGTTCCCTGAGCCTTTGAGGGGGTGATAGAGATGTTTCACTTACTGCTGAACATTCCAGATGAGGTAGAGTGGGAGGTCTTTGAATCCCTGGAGATATGCCCTTGAAGGGGATGATAGAATGCTAATGTATTCCTTTTTTGACATTTTTCTTTCCATGTGTTCCTCCCATCATGTGCTACCATGAATCTGTAGCAACAAGGTCAACCCATCATGGTCTAAAACTGCTAAAACAATGAGTCAAAATAAATGTTTCATTTTATGAGTCTATTATGTCAGGTATTTATTATATATTTAATATAGCATATTAAAAGCATGGTCCTGTTAGGGGAGTTCCAGACCAAGAGTAGCATCTAGAAGAAAACTTTACAAGAATTTACTCTACAAAAGAAAGAGAGAAAGGGAGCTATCCTGATAAGAAGAATAAAGGAGCCACAGGTCCTTGGAGGCTACACACAGAGTAAATAACCCCTAAATCTTGGCACTACATAGTGTTAAGGATCTGGGAACCTCAGGTAAGCCAGAAGGGAAGTTTTCCTGATAATTCTGCTGCTGTAGTTACCATTTCATTTCTGGACCAAAACACCTGACCCAAAGTAGCTGATGGGAAGAAAGTATTTATTTTGACTTAAAGTCTCAAGAGGAAGCTCAGTGCTAGCTGGGGAAAGCATTGCATGAGAAGAGACTGGACACCACTTTTGCCACAGCTAGCAAACGGTAGCAGGAAAGTAAGCTGATCTCTAGCAAGGAGGAGCTGGCTATAATACCCCTAAGCGCACCACCAGCAAGGTTCCACCTTCCAAATTGCCATCAGTTGTGGACCAAGCATTTAAAACACATGAATTTTGGGGGACAACTAATTCAAACCACTACACCAGATTACTGGCTACAGAGCAGGAAACATTATTTAAATAAACCTGAGTTGATCTGACTTAATGGGCTGAGATGTCTATGTTAATACATAAGTTAATACACATAAATTGTATAGTAGTTAGTTCAGGTACATAGGGAACCCAGAGACCAAAGTGGAGGTCCCGGGTGCATGAGGAGAGGCAGCTGAAAGCAGTAGATTTGCCATACAGAAACAGTGGGCCATGGCTCTGCAGAAAGTGCCACCACCAGCTACCACAGGGAGGGTAGAAAACCTGCAGCTGCCAAGGTTTTCCACACCCAGGGCTTCAAGGGGCCTGATTTTGCCAGCCTGCTGCACTAACTAAAAGCTTTTCTTCCATTCCTGAAATACCCTTTCTAGTACTCACAGCTCACTAAGGTCTCCCACCTCAGGTATCCTTTCTCCTTAGCTCCAAGGGTCTGGTCTTCAACAAGGTTTTGGTTACTTCTTACTTCCAGAAGGCTTTTCAAAAAGATTGAGTAAGGTTCCTTCAATGAGAACTGCTACATTTTAGGTCTGCTCTGATATGAAATACTTCCCTCATAAGAACTTGAGATTCTGGAGTGTTAAAAACAAATAGTATTAAGAATTGAGAAACAACAAAAAGGTTGACAGATATTTGCACCACTGATGTTAAAATCTGTTAAAATTCTCTAAACATGTAATTTGAAAATACAGAACTATATGTGAAAGGCAGGGAGGGGCATTAAGGGAACTCTTCAGTGTGTCTCTAAGACCCAGACACAACCTTTTCTTTTCTTTTCTTTTCTTTTCTTTTCTTTTCTTTTCTTTTCTTTTCTTTTCTTTTCTTTTCTTTTCTTTTCTTTTCTTTTCTTTTCTTTTCTTTTCTTTCCATGACAGTCTTACTCTGTATCCCAGGCTGGCCTTGAACTTGCACCAGTCTTCCTGTCTTAGACTCCAAAGTGCTAGGATTATAGGCATGTCACTATGCCTAATCAGGTACCAATCTTTTTATCTCAACTGATTTTCCTTTATTATATTATATTATGCATATATATGTACATATATAATATAATATAATATAATATAATATAATATAATATAATATAATATAATCTATATCTATATCTATATCTATATCTATATATATATATATGAGTGAGAAGAGAGAAGAGATGAGAACAGAAAAGAAAAAAAGACAAGTGAATTTCTGGGGATGGCACCTTGAGCCTCACACATAATCAAACAAGGCAGGTGTTCAATCCTGAGCTATACCTCCAGTCCCTAAACACTGATATTTCTTAAACAAACATTTTAAATTATAACATTTATATTCACAGAACTAATTATGCATTAGAAGCATTTTGAAGTCACAATTTCAATTCTATCTTTACTCAATAAAGAAACCAAATATATGAAAGACAGGATTCCAGTTGTGAGCTTATCAAAATTACTTTCGGCTAACCAGATCATAAGCACCAGATGTGGAAGACCCTTTGTTCTCCTGCACCCCATCTTCACCTTTCTGTCCCAGTCTCTGTCCTCTGCTACCCCCATGGACTCCTCTCAACCAGATCAGGTCACTACTTCCCAATCACAGCTTCACACTTCCCCATGTCTTTTCCTCTTGACTTCTTCACAGGCATCTTATTTATGCTCTCCACTACCTTGTTTGCACCTCAGGGTCTGCACTCACCAACCCCTCACATGAACACTGAGTTGCAGTCCTTCTGGTAGCTGGTCAGCAGCAGCTTGGAAGCCACCTTTAGGAAAGCCCTATGATCCATGTCTCTCTCCATTGCCATACCCGGTGCTTTCTTCATAGCTATGGCTGCCTGGTACTTAACTCCTCATTTTCTCACCACAGTGTGTGAGCTCCAGAAGGGAGGTCCAGTTAGCCTTGTTACCTGCCCTATCCCCAGTGGGAAACACCTGGCAAGCATTACCAAATATCTGTCTGTTGAATAAACTTCAATGTTTTGGCAGATACCTTTCCACCGGGGACAAGTCACACATGTTGCCTATGAACCACTCTACTTGGTCCCCACGTGGCTGACAAGGTGTTGGTAGGTTCACAAGCTCCATCAGTTAAAGAGAGACTAAATGATTGCTATGGATTTTTTTTTTCATTGCTTAGAAAAAGCAAGATGACTGTATAAACACCTTTAGCTTAACCATTTATAATGAATGTTTCAGAATGTTGGAAATTAAGTTAAACATTAAAGTGCAAACGTTTTCCCACAAAACCAATTGAATAATACAATCAATAAGGACTTTGCACTAATTACAACCCAGATGGAGTCATCCATTGTAAAGATCTCCAATTACTCTTATTTTTTTCCAAAATGTATTTCTACATTTTTACCGTTGGTCTTAAAAGAAAACCCTTACTATATTATGCTATATTTCCTTTTAAATTTGTACTTCCAGTTCCATTACTAGACTTGTACTCTATTTTTCTAGAGTCTTCATACATTGGATTAAAATACATATAAACTTTACTGAAAATTTCTAAAGTAGATATTATTAACCCTTGAGAAAAATTGTTTAACTTGTAAAACTTAGAAATATGCCCAGTGACACCACATTTTGCTGCTCCATTCACGAACTGAAAAAAAAAAAAAACACAACATTTGTATCTACACAGTGCTTAAGAACTACCTATTTATATGCTTTTATACACAGTGCCACTTCACTTACAGAACTGCAGAGATGGGAGAGGTGCTGGTGTTTGGATGCCAGATGGTAGTACATCATCTCACAGTGCTAAGACAAATAGAAGTGGTTACATTTTGTGCCTGTGTGTGTATATCAATGGGGATGTTTGATTAAATATATTTTGTGTGTAAAATACCTGCTAGGAGATATGATGGCACTAGAAGATATTATTTCGTACATACATGTAATGCCATAAATAGCCTCTGGTATGTGCCTATCAAACAGAATCTTCACACCCTGAGCTATAGCATGTTATTAACATAAAATGAATATGCCAAGAAGGCACCACTCTGTTCTATAGGGAAAAGTCTTGGCTCGGCAATCCCTTCAGTGATCCCGGGAATAGAAAGAGGCATTTAACTCCAATGTGTGTCTATTGAGTTTTTTACTTTTATTCAGATTTACAATTGAGTGTTTTGAAATAATAGAATTCATCTACAATTCTTTATTTTACAAACAAACAAACACAAAGCCTTGTTTTTGTAAATATGGGAGCACTAATGTTTAGAAATCAGGCTGTCAATCAATTCTGTCTCCTCCCTTGCAAATAAAGGATGAAAATTTCAAATATGGGACCTATGCATGATGAAATTATTCTGGTTTCTTCCCTATGAACACACAGGTACACAGAACTCCTCATATTAAATGTCAGCCTGTGATGGCCTCTATCCAAGGCCGGAAGGCAATGTGTCATAACCATTGTGTGCTTTCCCTTGGGACCTGGAATTCTGTGTGTATGCATGCTTGAGCATCCAAACAGATTCCCCACATGTGTTTTGGTAATGGGTAAAAGAGTAGCAGCAGGACTCTGCAACATCCCGCAGGAAGTGTTTCGGTGGTTCACTTCACTTTTTTTAAATTTTTTTTTTATTTTTATTTTTTATTATTATTTTTTGGAGAGAGACACAGAGAGAGACAGAGAGGGGGGGAGAGGAAGACAGATAGAGATGGGTGCACCAGCAGCCTCTCAGCTGCTGCAAACAAAAATCTAGATGCGTGCGCCCCCTTGTGGTCATGTGTGGCATTGCGCCCTTGTGTTACTTTAGAGCTGGCTAAACGTGGGACCTGGAGATTGGAACCGCTGGAGATTGGAACCACTGGAGATTGGAACCGGCGTTCTTTAGGCTTAGGAAGCAGGCACCTTAACCGCTAATCCATCTTTCCAGCCCTCACTTCACTTTTTTCATCCCTAAGGAGTTGGTAAGAGGTGTCCAAGGGGATAAGGATGACAGTCACAGCCAGAGCCTTGTGCTCTGTTCTGCTCAGCCTGCTAGGTGACACAGGACTCTGACTCCATATTGGACCAGAACTGGCCACCATGACAGATCTGAAAGGAAGGCAGAGCAACCAGTGTATGGAATACACTGAGGCTTTGGGATGGGTGAGTTAGAAAGCCCATGTGTACTTCCGGCTGCCCCTTAACACCTACTTAATGCGAAAAGCATTTCTCTGCAACTAGCCCAAAGACCTTTCTGTCCCCTGGATCCGTAGTCAACAGGGAAACATTTGACACTTCACTTTGCCTTCTCATTTTTTTTTTCACATAGAATATAATTCTTGCTGATTTCTTCACATAGAAACTAGTCTTATTTTTGGACGTTTTGCTATATTTGCTTGCTTATCTTCTCTAGTTTGTCTATGAAATTTGATTAAATTTGTGAGAGACTCAGTTTCCTCTCTCATAAGTGGGATAATGTCTTCCTCATATTGTTATTATGAGGATTAAATAATCTGACATATATACACAGTGTTTCATTGTGAAACTACAGCACACTGCATGAAGTTGAGTACGTTTTTTTGTTGTTGTGGTGGTGGTGGTGTTTTTTTTGTTTGTTTGTTTTTCAAGGTAGGGTTTCACTCTAGTCCAGGCTGACCTGGAATTCACTCTGTAGTCTCAAGGTGGCCTTGAACTCAACAGTGATCCTCCTACCTCTGCCTCCCTAGTGCTGGGATTAAAGGCATGTGCCACCACGCCCGGCTCTTGAGGAGTGTTTCAAGGTGATGTCAATCATTTTTTGTTCTGAAATAGATCTAAAACCTTACCTCCAAATAGCTCGCATCCTTTAAGTCCAGACTCAATGACATTAGGACCTTACATGGGTGGGTTTCAAGCAGTGCTCCTTGTCTGGGTTTCCACATGCATCTGCACATGGTGGCTTCTTCTTCATTGCTCACACTTACCCACTTATGACTAAATGCCTATGGGCTTTGGCATAAGTTTCTCTTGAGTGGATTCTCATGCAATACAAACACACTTCCATCCTTATTAATCTTTCCCTGCGGACTCTGTGAGGCACAAGGAAAGGATACATTCATGTCGTCTGTAAGTAGGACACTCTTTAAACAAATTTGTTGTAAATAAGGTGTGAAGCATCACTGGCCCAAAAGAAAGGCAACCTGAGATCCTTCATTTGCTTCTGACCCTGAACCAGAAAGGAACTAAAAAATGGACTGGTTGAACTCCCTGAAACAAATTATGCTTGAGTGGTTTCATGCATAATAACTGCCTTTGATGTAAATGGGGCCATCCGTCAGCAGCCACAGATGCCGTGATCTAACCTCTATTTTCACAAGGCCCTTCACACGGGGCCAAGCACAGCTCAGGCCTGGGGATACAAATCAGAGGTCCTCACACTCAGGGAAGACACAGAGGAAATGCTTGTAGCAGGGATTGGCATATTCCCTCTGCTAAAAATATTAAAGAATTTATGCCCTGTTCATACAAAAATAATAGACTATTTTCATGAAGCCTATAGGGAGCTGGTGCTTTCAAAACTGTGCATAGACATAAACCTTCAACTCTGCGTTCTTAAGCATTGTGTCAACAGCCAACATAAGACTTGTCTCAACACGTGTTACCCTCTCATCTCTTATATGGAGCATGGGATTCTTGATGGGGGCATCGCTAGGGAGTCATCACATTAGGCTAAGTCTCTGGACACTGTGTGACACTGTAGAGAGGGCAGTATTGCTAGACAGCTATATATGCCACTGTGCCCGCTCACATTCATTAGCCAGGTGTTATGTGCCATAGTGCTTTATTTTTTAAAAGCAAATATATGCTTATATGCTTGCAGTTTGTATGATGAACGTAGGATGAAAATAAAAGGAGATAGATAGGAGTCATTTACAGACAAGATTTACCTCGAAAGAGCCCATGAAGCAGCAATCCATTTCATCACCTCCAGCCTGACAGACCACTGACATTAAAGCAAGGCATGTCTTAATCGTCACATGTGTAACCACTTTTTTTTTCTTTTTTCACATTTGTATGCTAATCACGAGAAGCAAAAATAGACTTAGATTGGAAATCAGAGATTGGTTGTATACAGGTAATAGAGTGCTTGAATGCTTTAGTTAAAGATAGAAGGCTCTTGGACCAGGCTTTATTATGGAACTAAGACTATCTATCCTTTTTGACACTTTTTAAATTAAGTTCTTCTTCTAATTTATGTTTTTGTCAGCTTTCTTCCCTTACCTGGTTTTAAACTGGATTTTCCCCCTCTGTCTAAGTAATAAACTACTTCAGAGCAGAGAAAAAAAATTTTAATGACCCTCGAAATTCAGATTAACAAAATGGATCATTTGTATACAGCCACAAAATTATGAATCCTTCTGAAATACCTGTGAAGAAATTTTTCCTGATGCAAAATTTAATTTTTTCTCTCTCTGACATATCGCTAACTTATCCCCTTTAAAAGTGGAATAGTTATGGTACTTCTTTAGAAAGGTCAAACATTGCAAAGAAGAGAGGGTGAGGGGACAATTTTGATACTCAGACGGAAAAGGCACCCTTTTCTCTTCTTGAATTAAAGGAGACAAGCCCCAACAATGTATTAACATCTCACACAGAAAACAGTTTCTCCAAACTGGATTTGTACCACAATTGCTGCCTGCCCCTTCATTGGAGGCTCAGGCTGCCTCCTTGCTCTCAAATATTGACTCTTTCTTATTGGTCCCTACCAGAGATTGACATATAATATGATTTCTTTGGCAATCACTAATACTCAATAATGAGATAATGATTCATGAGCCAGACAGATCAATAGGACAGAGCTGATATTCCACATACAGACCCTGGTTCATATAAGAATCAGTATGTAACAAAGCATCACCTCTACTCTGTCATTGCCAGCCTTGCACCTTCGTGATAAAAACACAGTAAACATGGAGCCCAGACACACAGGAGGTTGGACATGTGGAGCCAGTGACCTGAGCTCTCCCACTTGCCAGCTCTGTTTTTGCAGACAACATGTGGAACAGCTTCTCGGCATCCTTTTTTCATCTCTACATCAGGATGTTTACAGCAGCATTTCTCACTAGGTTGTTGCAAGAATTAGATTAAGTAGCACACACAAGCAGTTAGTACTTTCTCAATAAGCATACCATAAATATTATGGGTTTTAAGGCTTTTGGCCATGTGTGGTGTCCTGGGCTGAATAAAAATGGAAAAAGAGGAAACCCAGCTGAGTGCTCACATCCTCCTTTCTCTGCATCTGGTTCAAGAAGGTGTGAGCAAGCCAACTAATTATCCTATCTCCATAACCATGAGCTACTCCTGCTGCGATACCTTCCCTGCCATGAAAGATTGTATCTCCTCAGCCTGAGAGCCAGAATAAGCCCTTCCTCCCTTAAGTTGCTTCTTGTCACTTGTTTGGTCATAGTGATGAGAAAAGCAACAAACACACAAGCAAAGTAGAACTTCAATGTAGCACTTAAAGTTAGTCTAGAAAAACATTGTTCTAGAACGACCTATGTTCTAAGGAAAAATCAACAGGAGGACTTATCTACAACAAAATCAATAGATATTTCTGGGTGTGGATATGCACAACTGTAATTCCCAGCACTCCGGAAGTTGAGGCAAAAGGATCTCTAGTGCAAAGGATCTGTGTACCCCTAAACACACAAACTATAACAACAAAAATATCAATATTTGACTTTATATATTTTAAAAATTAAAGACATCTGTGTCAAAAGTTCATAAATTGGAGCTGGGGAGATGGTGCAGTGGTTAAGAGTATTTACTGCACAAGCTTGATGGTCTGAGATGCCTGAGTTCAATTCCCCAGCACCCACATAAGCAGCTGGGCATGGCCATGCAAGTCTGTAATTCTAGTTCTGTGGTGGGAGGGTAAATACTGGAGAACTTCTGGGGCTCACTTACTGAAAATGTGGCAAACAATGACAGCTCTTGATTGAGTGAGAGACTGTCTCAAGAAATCAAGATGAGTGAAGAGGACCCTGTCATTCTCCTCAAGTCTCTCCATGTGTGTGCAAATCTTGCACAATCATATCACATACCACAGCACAATATTGTCTTTCTTTGTGTTCTATTTGGCTTTAGAATCAATAGATCACTGGATTTCATTTTTTAAAAATATTTTTATTTATTTATTTGCCAGGAGAGAGAGAGCTCACAGAGTATCTTGTAACTACAAATGAACTCCAGACACCACTTTGTGCATCTGGCCTTATGTGGTTTTGGGGAGATTGAACCCAGGCCGTCAGGCTTTGTAAGCAAGTGCCTTTAACTGCTGAGCTATCTCTCCAGCCCTCAATTTTAATTTTTGTATCCTTCAACAAGTTTGTAAAATTTTTCCAAGTCCTTGATAGCTACACTTATATCCATCTGTATTTATCCATCTATATCACTAGTTCTGTTTCTATCCATCATTCTTCTAAGCTTCTTGTGCATTTTGTCTTTTAGCTATCCTTTCATGTTTTCTGCTTGTTTTTTTTTCTTATCACTCTGGGGTGCATATTATTTATTATTCTCATTTATTCATTTGAAAACAGACAGAAAATACACTGTAGACACAAGTGCCTTTTTGTGCATCTAACTGTATGTGGGTACTAGGGAATTAAACCCAGGCTGGCAGACTTTGCAAGCAAGCAAGCAAGCACCTTTAACTGCTAACCCATCTCCCCAGTCCTAGGTAGCATTTTGGACAAAATATGAGTTTGTATCTTAGGAGAAATGTAAGAGACATACTATCTTTTCTACTAGAGTATGATAGGAAAACACACCATTTGGTAAAAGTCACTCCCGAGTAAGCAATTCCTGGAACTAAACTTTCCATTCCTTTGTATGGTCGCGTCCTGAAAGTTTCATTTTCACCACAGACACTGTACCATTCTACAGAAAGTAGCCAATGGCTGTGCATCCTCCTGCAGAAGTAAAACATTGCTTTGCTGAAATATTTGTGGATTATGCAGTCATTCTTGCCACTCCCGATCCATTTTTGAAATTGTAGACATTTTAAGGCCTACTTAAACTTTGAGGCAGGTTTTCTGCCAATCTCCTGAAAATATTGTCAACCTGAGGCCACTTTAAATTAAATTCTCAATTCACCTTTTCCACCATGCAGGTACCTGAACTCAGTCAGGCTGCAAGTAAGTATGGCATGATCCTAGGTTACAGATGCTCATGGGAGGTCTTTCATCCCCACAGATCCCAATTCAAATCCTGCAATTTTAATTGTGGATTCACCTCTTCTGAGGATTCAGTTCCTGGAGCCCCCTCCCACTCCCCCCCCGCCCCCCGCAGAGCCCTCCAACCAATCCTTCCATCCTGGGCCACTTTAGGCATCAAAGCAGAAGTACTGGACCACACAGATTTGGAAGATAACATTCACAGGTTGACACTTTTGATAAACCCTTTGAGGCTCTTGATTTCAAATGGTTTTCAGCCTTCTTTTGATCCCTTTTGTTTACCTAGCTCACCAGTATCTCAAAACATAGACTCAGACTTTCCAGCTTTGTCATGGTTTCCCCTGAGAGGTGAGTGAGCTCACTGACCTTGGTACCACACATGCAAAACTTTTATGCTTTGTGTAGTCTCTATTTTATTAAAGTACAGAACAAGGTCATGACCAGTTGTTATAGTTCTATACAGACTTATGTATATTTCAATATACCTGAAAATAATGAAAAAAATTAGGTTAAAAAATACAGGAAAATATTAATAGCAACAAAAATAAATGAAAGGATGACTAAATTTTGAAAACATTAAGTGTTTAAAGAGAAAAGAATTCATATTTGATAAATAACATCAAATGTGTTTTCTTTACACATTTGGGCTTTTTTTCCTCTAAATTTATGACATAGACTAGAGGCCATAAACTATAGACTACAGGCCAAGTCCTCCTGCCACCACTTTTTTTTTGCATGAATTAAATGGTTGAAATGGTTAGTTGCATGCAAAGGTGGAAAATGATACTCGGTCGCCCATGAAAATCATGAGAAAGGCCAACATCAGTGTCTGTACTAAAGTTCTTCAGGAGCTCAAGCACAAGCACACTCTTTTGTCTGGCAGTTCTCCTGCTTAGTTAGAGAGGAGCTGAACAGTTCTGATAGAGCCCATATGGCCCACAAAGCCCATGTATTAACTCTTGGTCCTTCACAGGAAAAAGCGCAAACTCCTGAAATAAACAAGTCTTCTGTAGAACTGCCAGAATGAGAGATATGAAAAAGACAAATGAAGAAATTTATATACACAGAACATATATTTACAAAAGGAACACAATCCCAAACAAAGACGAGATCTCAAACATTTCATCACTCCCTGAAAGTAAATTTAGAAATTAATAGTGAAGAATGATTTTTCAAGGAAAACACATATGACTACAATGCTTTCAGGAAGAGGTAGAATGTTGCATAGATTGCTGACAATGGAAGGAATGCTTAAAATTGTCATAGAGATGAGATTACTCTTCAAAATGATCATATGTGCTAATGCTTTTACAAGCAGGCTAGATCACATCAGGTCATTTCCATTTCATTTAATTCTTCTGAGGTATGAGTTAGAAAGGAACCTTTTACATTAATTTTCCAAAATTGGTGTAAACCTGATCTGAAAATGAATCCTGAAAAATAAATCAAATTCAATTTAACCATGTACACATGATGAGATATAAACAAGTTTGATCTTTTCTAAATGTTTTTATATTAAAATATTTATTTAATATTCTGCTTATGTTACTAAATCATAGGGGGAAATCAAGTTGTGATTGTCAAATATGCAAAATGCATTTGATAAAATTCAACACTCACTCTTGTTAGAAACTTTGTACTCCTAATATATTAAATTCAGTTACTAATGTCACACAAACATGAGACAATAGAAACATTTCTAATTAGAAAAAAATATTGTCTCACATTTTCAGATAGTTTCCTGGAAGCAGAATTTGAAAAGAACATTAGAAAGTCAGTGCAAAATCTACCATTATTTGTGGATATTACTAGGATCGATTTGGCAAAATTTAGGAAAACAATGAAAAATGATGAGTCATGGTATGCTTACCCTCTCTCCTTCCCTCCCTTCTATCCTTCCTCCTTTTTTTGGTCCTTAATTCTTACATTCTTCTTTTCTTCCTTCCTTCATTAGAGCCTGGCACTAGGTGTTAGCACCCAAGGAAGTTAAAGCAAGTGTCCAAGTAAAGAGGCAGCATGGTGGCAATCTGGCAAAGCCACTAGAGATTGCGTCTGCTGAAGGTGATATCCACTCACTTGGGGATTAAGGTCCAGCATGGGGTAGAAGAGCCCTAGTCCAATGAAGGTAGCTTCCAAGATGGCTGCTGCTGTATTCCATCCAAGGGCTTTCAGTGTAAGGGTTATTTTTTGTTTGTTTTTGACTAACAGATGTTTATTTTTTTTATGTTACTTAGAGATTAGAAGCTGAGTTATCTGGATCTGAGGTGCTCAGATCTACTAGACATCATATAAGAATTGTTTTGATTCAACTTGATTGGATTAAGAAAATTCTAGAGTATCAATGAGGCACATGTTTGGTTATGTCTGCTAGGGCATTTCCAGAGAAGAATGCCTAAACCACTATGCCATTTCTCCAGCCCATAATTCTATAATCCTCCTTTTATGATTCCTGATCTGCCCAGATGTGAGCAAGCTCCCATAGCTATAGCTGACAGCCATGGCTTCCCCACCATGGACTATATCCCTTCAAACCAAAATAACCCTTCCCTCCCTCCCTCCCTCCCTCCCTCCCTCCCTCCCTCCCTCCCTCCCTCCCTTCCTTCCTTCCTTCCTTCCTTCCTTCCTTCCTTCTTTCCTTCTTTCCGTTGGTTTTTACAGGTATTCACTTACAGTAACAAGAAAAGTGACTAATACAATGTGATTGGATTCCTTGAGAAGGATGCAGCATCACTTCCAAGATATTCCTGTCCAAGGTCCAAGGCTGAATGTAACTTCAAAGAACTTCACAGCCATATTGACATGTAGTCTATAAAATGGTCTATAGCATTTCAATGTGTTAAGATCATGGAAGGTAAGAAAAAACTTAGAAACTATAAAAAGGCATGTGACTTTCATGTTCCATCCAGAATAGGACAAGCTCCTTATATAAAACACATCACTGGTATATATAATATAATAATAGTGCTTGAATGGGTCTGTGGATGGCAATGAAAAAATCAACTGTTAACTTCCTGATTTTGATGTCCAGTCACTGATATTGTGACCATATCTTTACATGTAGGAATTATCAAAGTACTTGAGGTGATGGGACATTACACTCAGTTATAGACAATGACATTCTTGTATTATTCATGCATATTTTGTGTAATTTTGAAATTATTTCAAAATGAGGCTGGGGATCAATAGCTCAGCAGTGCAAGGTGCTTGCATAAAATTATTTCAAAATGATAATTATTTAAGCATAAAAAAGAAATCAAAATAAAAATACATGGGGGATATATAATAAACTGAGTTCAATTTTTCAAAATCCCATGGCTGTTTGGTGGTGCATGTCTATTATCCAAGCACTTAGGATTTGAGGCAGGAGAACTGTGAGTTTCATGCTAGTCTGAACTACATATTGAGAGTGTGTCTAAAGAAATAAATAAGACCTATACTAATCTCCTAAGTAGAAGCTGCATATTTAAAATAAAATTTCCTTATACATTTTCCACATTTCTGATAAGAATATCATGTCTCATTTTCAGACCTAGTAAATCTGAAAACAAATCAATGTGAGTACACACACATACCTACTAGAATTTGTTTCCAGTGGCAGGAGGGCCTGGTGTGACCATTGTCATTCTCTCTCTCTCTCTCACCTTATGAATATAAATAAAAAGAAAAAAGAAAAACTTGTCAATGGTTATAACCATATTTTTGGACTTGGAATGATGTTTGGCCCTGCATGCCTCTTCTTAGTCCATTCAGGCTGCCATTATAAACTGGTTATTTAGCTGTTTTATTTTCACATTTCTGGAGGTTGTGAAGTCTAAGATCAACAAATTTGAATATACATTATCTAGAGAGGATGTTCTTCCTAGCTCATAGGCAGCAATTCATCTCCTCACAATGTCCTCATAACCAACAAAGGGTTTTTCATTGAGGGCAGTGATACTATCATAAGGGCTTTATACTCACTTTATGCTTTCACCTTCTAAGTCCACTACATTGGGGATGAGAAAATCATATAAATTGAGAGTGAGACAAGCATTCCACCTGTAGCATGCTATATTTACTCGGTTTTCTGTAGAGATTGCTTACTACTTAGATTAATATAATTAAAGAGGTAAGAAATGCTTCATCATGCCAGAATATTAAGAGCTCTTTATAAGTAATAGCTTGAACATTGGTAAGAGATTTTGGAGCATAACTCAGAAACACTCCTTGGCCTAACTTCTTTCAAGATATGTCAGTTCAGTGATATGGCTAAAACATGGTTAAGACAAAGTAGATTGAAACATAGATGTGGTAGTTTGAATATATGGCCCCCTATATATTCAGTGTTTTATTAGTTTATAGTTTGCATCTGCAATCACTTTGCTAGAGGCAATGTCACTGGGGGCGGACCTTAAGGTGTGGTGATGGTTTGAGATTCCATTGTAAAGATATGCAAAGTGTGCCTAATGGGAGTTCCTGAAGTGTGCTGTGGCTTTTGGCGGTAGTTTTTGCTCTGTGTGCTGTGTGCCTGGTTGGATTTTTCTCTGTCTGCTTGATCCTGTGAAGGCAGGCCAACTTCTTCTGCCATTATGGAACTTCCTCTGGATCTGTAAGCTTCAATAAATAATGTCCCTTCCTCCATAACTGTGCCTGGTCTGGACGTTCATCTCAGTGAACCTGAAGCTGTCTGCTACTATAGATCACCTTATCCTTTAAAAAAATCCTTTTAAACATTTTTATTTACTATTTATTTGAGTGAGAGGGGGTTGGAGAAAGAAAGAGACAGATAGAGAGAGAATGGGTGCACCAGGTCTTCCAGCCACTGGAAACAAAGTTCAGATCCATGAGCCACCTTGTGCATCTGGCTTACATGAGTCCTGGGGAATTGAACCAAGATCCTGTGGCTTTGCAGGCAAGTGCCTTAACCACTAAGCCATCGTTCCACCCCACTTTACCCTTTTGAAAGGATATTTTCAGTTTGGCTTCCTGGAAAATTTTCCTTAGATCTTTTCCTAACCCAGTGACCTCTCCTGCTCTTCCCTTTTCTGGGCTGGTTTCTCCTTCTCAGTCTCACTTACATTGTGGAAGTAATGAGTTCCCAGCTGTGTCCTCCTTTTGTCTTTTCTGTTACTCACTCCTACACTGACACTATGAAATAATATGGCTTTGATACAATTTCTGGGCTAATGATTACAAAAACCGTACTTCTAGCTCAAATTGCTCCTCACAGCTCTTTATTTTGACATTAAATGGCCTACTTGTATTTGCTCCTTGGTGTGAAAAAGATGTCTCAAATGTAACAAGTCCATTTTCCCTTTTCCTATTGCTGCTCTCCATTCAGGCCTCCCACCCCAGTAATGACAGCCTATTTTTCCAGGTGACCAGCATGAAAATCAACAGTCACCTAACCACGGTTTTCCTCTTCCACTCCACATCCTATCTGCTAGCAAGTCCTCTGGAATATTCAAAGTGTCTCTGGATAAGACCATCTCGTACCCAATCCATAATGCCTAGTGTTTCACTCTGTTTTCATTTGCTGACAACATAACAACACAATCTAAGTTATACGATGTTTTTGTGGCTCTTTTCAGGCTGAGGGTCTGCACCTAGTAATGGCCTTATTGCTGACAGAGTCCTGGGAGGAGTCATATCACATGGCATGCCAAGAGACAGAGATCATGTGGAGACCTAGCCAAATGATTCTTACAGCAGATGCCTCTCAAGAACATCCTGTAAACTGGTTAGCCATTTTTCAAAAGCCATGAATGGTTTAATCATTTCATGAGGACAGCTGTAATCAACTCTTTCTTTTTAAAGCCCAGGCTGACCCTAATCAGCTCTTAAATGTCTCACCTGGTCTCTGCTCTTAAAAATTTGTTAATGAGGGCCTGGAGAGATGGCTTAGTGGTTAAGTGCTTGCTTGTGAAGCCTAAAGACCCTGGTTGAAGGCTTGATTCCCCAGGACCCACATCATCCAGATTCATAAGGTGGACTATGCATCTGGAGTTCATTTGCAGTGGCTGGAGGCCCTGGCACATCCATTCTCTATCTGCCTCTTTCTCTCTCTGTTGCTCTCAAAGAAATAAATAACAACAAAAAATTTTTTTTAATTTTGTTAATGAGGGGAGGGGTTGAGGAGATGGCTTAGTGGATAAAGCACTTGTAATGACAGCATGAATACCTGAGTTTGGAACCCCAGCACCCACATGAACAAAATTACCTGAGAACCTGCTTGCAAATGCAATGGTGTACAACGTGAAAGTCTCTCTTAAAGGAGGTGGAAAGGTAAGCACCAACAACTGAAAGTTGTCCTCTGACCACCACATGTGCGCTATGGTAAGAATGCTCACACACATGAACCCACACACACCCAACATATAACCCCCCTCAAGAAGAGTCTGTTGGGAATTGTATTTCTCATTGAGTCTCTGAGTGGACAGAGGACATCCAAACCAGAACACCTACCTACCACTGTGCCACAAATACCACAGCTTCCTGCCCAGGTTTCTGCAAGCATTTCCTAACAGGACTTCTGGTTTCTTTACTATGCTATCTCACCACAGTAGCCAGTGTTCTTTTCAAAGTGTTTGTCAGATAAGTTGATCTCAAAACCTTTAGGACCTCTCTAGGTCTCTTGTACTCCAGTATACTAGAGCCATAGGTCTGGTGACTTCCCAAGAACCTGTCTGCTGTCTTCTCCTATATTTTCCCACACACAGTGGCCTGGACACACAGTATCTCTACATCATGTAGACTCCCTCCAGCCCCCATATTTGCAATCATTATTAATCCTTTGTCTCTTTCAAATATTTGCCCCATGTCACCTTTTCAATGAAGCCTCCTCTGACTCTCATAATTAAAATGCTAATCTGGTGCCTCTTCACCCTGAACTTAGGGTCTTCCTTATAATGATCACATTCTAGAATATTTAGCCATTCACCTATTTGTTTTGTTTGTTCCTGGCCCCTCTGCAGCAATGCAAATTCTTACAGGCAGGGATATTTGTCCATTGTGTTTACTGACACGTAGATCAGGGTTGGCATGGAGAAAATGTTCAATGAGATTGTTAAAAAAACAAATACATGAAAAAGATAAAAACAAATAGCATGAAGGACATTCACAAATGTGGGGTGAAGGGGAAATTGCAATTTTTTTGGAACTTATTTGCACATGCATGTGTGTGTGTGTGTGTGTGTGTGTGTGTGTGTGTGTATAAGTGTACAGGCACACTAAGATCTGCAAATGAACCCCAGATACATGTGCCACATTTTGCATCCAGTCTTACATTGGCACAGGCAATCAAATCAAGGTCAGCAGGCTTTTATAAATTAGTACCTTTAATCACTGAATGATCTCACCAACTCCACAATGTTGTTACTGTTGTTATTTTAAAGATTTTATTAATTAATTAATTTTTTTATATGAGAGAGATAGAGAGAAAGAGGCAGAGAGAAAGAGAATGGGCGCACCAGGGCCTCCAGCCACTGCAAACGAACTCCAGATGCATGGGCCACCTTGTGCATCTGGCTTCTGGGGAATTGAGCCTCGTACAGGGGGCCTTAGGCTTAACAGGCAAGCACTTAACTGCTAGGCCATCTCCCCAGCCCTTTTTTTGTTTGTTTGTTTGTTTTGTAACTACAATGGGATGTTATATTAAATAGAGAAATCTAGTAAAATTTGGAAAAAAATATAGTGGAAGAAAAAGATCACACTTCTATTAATGCAGCAGCCAGAAAGAAAGAATGAAGACCTGAGAAGGTGGTAGGAAAGCAAGCCAGAGCTCTGAGGAACTCAGATACACCTGATCTAATGATTAGCATACTACAGAAGAAAAGATAAAAGAAGAAAGAGATGAAAATCAAATGTATTCCCTTAACTTTGATAGTGAGTGGAGTAGATAGTGATGGGTAAATGGGGAGAGAATGGGGAGGGGTAGGCTGTGTAGCTCAGTGGTATAGTACTTATTTAGCATGTGTGAGGCCTTGAGTTCCACACCCAGCACGGGGGTATAAAAACTGCTTGATTTTATGCTGAGTGTCGTGACACAAACCTTTAACCCCAGCACTTAGGAGGCAGAGGTAGGAGAATCATAAGTTCAAGGCCAGCCTGGGCCACAGAATGAGACCTTGACTCAAAAACATTACAAATGTGTGTGTGTGTGTGTGTGTGTGTGTGTGTATGTGTAAAGCTAGTATTCAATGTCTTCCTCTGAACAAACAGTACTAATGTGAAGCTCCAAAATTCATATCACAATTGTAGAAGGCAAGTGGAAATGTGGCCTAGGAGCTCAGGATTGAAGTTAGAAGTATGTAGTCACAAACGAATGAACCTGTAGCAGTTACCTTCTGATTACAGGGACAAAATACCAGACCAGAAACAGCTTATGGAAGGAAAGGGTTTCTTCTGGATTACAGGTTTAAGGGGAAGTCTCATCATGGTGAAGGAAGCATGGCAGGAGCAGCCAGTGGAAGTCATATCTTCACATCAGCGGGGACAAAGGAGAAGAATGCTGAGTACAGCAAGTGGGCCTAGGCTATAACAGCCCAAACCCTAGCCCCCAGTGACATACATCCTCAAGTAAAGTTCTCTCTCCCAAAGGCTCTATAACCTCCCTAAACAGCACTAGCTACTGAGGATTAAGTATCAATCATATGAGGCTATATCAAACATACATTTGACATTCAAACACCACAGGGCCTTTGGGAGTAAATGGAAACCATGTGGAAGACTACTGCATATCAAATAAAGTATGCATATTGATCCTGGAATCAACATTGTTAACAAATAAGAATTGAAACGGGTGAATATGCTCAAACCTTACAAAACAATCAGATCTACTTAAATTATTCTATCAGACCTTAAAAAGTTTACAGTACTTAGAAAGGTCAACATTTTTAGATAAAATAAGATTTCTTAGATTCTATAATCACTATACTAGACATACGTTATGTTACTAGATTTATAAGTGTATAGTATATTTAAAGACACATAGACATTTTATTTTAGCAGTCCAATATTAACCTGAAGTATAACATAATTTGAGTATGTCTGGTTTGCAGGCACAAGTTTCAAAGTGAAATTTGGGCTGTATGATGGAAAAATCAAGATATATGTTGCTTACATCAGACTTAGGAAGACCATGTACTGGAGAGGATTCTAGACCAAAAATTACATGACATTGCCATTGTGCAGGAAGTGACTCTAGAAGTAACATTCTTTGTGTTTACCCAAATTCCAAGCTCCAACAGGTAGGCAGCCCCATGGGATCCCAAGTAGAAGGCAAACAGTGAGCAATACTTGATCAAACCTTGAATCAGAAGAGTGCCGTCACACTCTTCTGAATGCTCTGTCACTTACTATGTCAAAAACTAATCCTTAGTAACTTGGGAACCCAGGCAGTCACAACACACACACATTAGTGTTACAATACTAGACCTTAGAATCCTAGGGTTTTTTTTTTTTTTTTTTTATTTCACTCACTTATTGTATAATGTTAGTTCTAATGACTGGTTTTGTTCTTGAATTATAAGAGCAGTAAGTAGACATTTGTGAAAATTTTAGACAAAAAAGAAAATATTTATCTCTGATCATATCAAAGAATAACTCTTCACGGTTTTGATGTGGCCCTTCCATTTTATTTCTGATGTAAGCATATATGCACTTGAAATACCAAGGGATCATTTATACACACTCTATATATGTTTCTGTGTTTCTTACCCATTCTAACACTTTAATGAATTCTCTTTTGATAGAACTCTTTTTCAAGACTAAGTGAGTGGGGAAAACCTTTTGCATGTATAGTAATATAATCAACCATTACTTAGTGTCAGAAATACTATTTATGCTATAAGGTAATTCAAATTTTCACACGTAAAATTCAGTAAGTAGAGAAAAAAATAGAAACTGAGGAAGAAAGATTTTCCCCACTTTGCTGTAGGATCATAAAACTTTTTTTTTTATTTTAAAAAGCCACCAGCATCTTTTGTTTCCTCAATAATTCCTATTTAAGGGACTACTTCAGAGCAGTGCTAAAAGTGACAGGAACTCTGCCCAGAGGACTGGGGAGAGCCAATGAGCATGCATCATTGCTCTCTGCTAATTTTAGACATATGTTCATAAACATTCACCCTGGTCTGCTCTTCAATACCAAGACAAACAAACCCACATGGTCTGTGAGGAATGGCACTCTGACACTACACTAAGGTGTCTCTTCGCCCACCATTAAAAAAAGAAATGAAACAAAATGAAAGATACTGCTATGGCTTGCCTGTGGCCCCAGAGGTCCATAAACTGAAATGCAATCCCCATTCTAAGCATTACAGGAAGAAATGTAATTGTCTGTGGTATTTAGAGGAGGTGGACCCCTGGGAGAATTCGGATTGGATACAGCCATAAGGATGGAGTTTCTGAGATGGAATACTGGTGGCTTTATAAGCACAGAGGAAGAGTGAGGAGTTGGGGAAGAGGGGAGAGGGAAGAGAAGGAAGAAGGAAGGGAAAAGGGAGAGAGAAATACCTATGGACATGATTTCTATTTATTGCTCTGTGATAGCTTGCACTACCTTTCAACTCATGATCCAAATCAACATTATAAGTTCACGATCATCATGTACTCTGTGGTAGTAACAGAAAGAGATGTGGCCAGGGGTGCAGGTGGTTTTGGTCCACCATTTCTGAGCCCATCCCAGGAAAAGGACAAAAGAAAGAGCCATACCTCACTTGGTGTTTAGTTCATCTATATTCCCAATTCTACCTGTATGCATAAATGCTACCCATGGCTTCCCCTCCTTTTTGAACAGTGAGTTCCAGAAAAATGATGCAGAGAGAAATGTTCCAGACCTGCACCATGCCAGCTCCTTCTACATTTCCTGTACACACTGAGACCTGTGCAGGCTTAGAGATGACCTGTGCCTCCTCTCCACATGTCCTGTACACACCAATACCGGTGTAGCTCAGAAACAACTTACACCATGCTGACTGCTCTCCACCTGTCCTGTGTCGGCTCAGAGGGTTAGGGTAATTGGCTAACTATATCATATCCACAGCTTTAATTGAATACTGCAAATCTTTCACTGTGCACTTTGGTACACAGATAGGCATGTGCTGTTTTTATATAATACTTTACTAATAGCTAAGTGACTGGTCAATACTATGGCAGTTGCTATGGAAGCTATGAAAAGGCCAAGAGAACCAAATAAACACCTTGTCTTTGAAAAAAAAAGATAAAAAAAGGATCTAACATAAATGTCAATACTGGTGTTGGGGAGATGGCTCAGCAATTAAAGGAACTTGTTTGCAAAGCCTGTGGTCCCAGGTTCTATTCCCTAGCCACCCACTTAAAACCAGATTGGCATTCATTTGCAAGTGGCAAGAGACCCTGGCATACTCATTAACACACACACACACACACACACACACACACACACACACACACACTCACATGCACACAGACATACACATGCAAATAATTTCTTTTTAATAAAAGTTCAGTACTGATAAGCTCAAGAAGGGAAAATAAAGTAGAATACATGCAGGGGGGTGAGTAGTGGCTATCAAAGTTGAAAGGGCAGTTAGGTGTTTCTCTGAGTGGTGATAAATACTAGTAGTGCATTGAAAGCATGAACTATGAGTGTTACTACTAAGTAGAAAGCTAAATTTTATCCAGTTTAAACTGAGTTTATTTAATTAAAATATTGATAAATAATAAAGTGATCCATAGTTATAAAATAATTTTAGTCAGTAACAGAGATCTAGGCTTGGGTGTGTAGAAAACTGTATGATGGGCTGGAGAGATGGCTTAGCAGTTAAGGGCATGTCTGCAAAGCCTGAGGACCCAGGTTCGATTCTCCAGGTCTCAGGTAAGCTAGATGCACATGTTGGCACATGCGTCTGGAGTTGGTTTGCAGCAGCTAGAAACCCTGACACACCCATTCTCTCTACCATTTTCTCTCTCTGCTTATCTCTCTTTCTCTCTCTCAAATAAATAATAAAAATAAAAAATTTAAAAATACATGCGAATAAAATGGGGCTAATTAGGAAGAAGAAAGGTTTTAGTAAGAAGGGGATGAAAAAGGGTAATTGGGGGGAATCAGATCAAGTATATTCTGTACACGTATGAGCATGTCAAAAATTACAGTTAAATTTTTAAACAGAAAAGTGAACAAACAAAAACACTTAACTAAGCTGGGTGTGGGAAGCTGAAGCAAGGGGATTACAAGTTCCAGGCCAGCCTGAGCTACATAGTAAAATGCTTCCATGTCCCTCCTCTAATTTCTGTTTGAAACAGAGACTCATGTACTCTAGGCTGGTCTTCAACCTGCTATATAACTAAGGATGGCCTTGAATTCTTGATCCTCCTGCCTCCCAGTTCCTGGATTACTGACCTATGCCAGCACACTCAGAAAATACCATTTTCATGGCTCCACTAAATCATTTAGCAGAATATCTAGAACTGGCACCATCACCATCAGCACTTAGTGACTAGAGAAAGACAAAGAAGCTCACAGAAACAGGGTTATCATGCACTTAGTGCTGTTGAAACAGAAGCCCTGCATGTCTCTCACCTGGGTTTAGACTTCAGGAAAGTAACTGGGAGGTTTAATAACTTCCCTAAATCAAACAGCTGGACTGCTGTGAGATAGGCCTGGATGACTTTCCCCACTCGTGCCTGTGTCAGGGTCCACAAGTCATGGTGGCCCTCTGGAGGAAAAAATTGTCATTCATTCTGTTGCAAGTGAAGGTGGTCAGCTGCTTCCAGCAAATCTTCAGAATATCACATCCTCCAAAAGGGATCCCTGTTACTGACACCAGTCCTTCCACTAACCATGAAAGCTCTCATTCAAAAGCAGTACAAAATGCAGCAAAAAGGAAAAGTGGAAGGTCAATGCCATTCTTGAGGCTCTCAAGAAGGGGTGTCTCCACCCATTTCCTAGGGTTGGTCAGCCAGAAAAGTGAAGGGTCTTGGAACAAGAGTTTTGCTAGAACAAGTGGGCAAGGCTACGTGTTCTATGCCATGCATTTAGAGCTCCTTCTTCCCTATTCAAATCACAAGAATCAGAACCACGCAGTCTTCACTGATCCATTTGCAAGCCTGGACACAAGGAAGGCAGCCAACTCTGAAGACGCCTTGAGCAGGACAGCTCTGTGGAAGTCTAGACTATGGTGCCAGCAGCTCTGCTGCTGTGGCATTGTATCGTGTGCCCTATGATGCTAGAGGTGCCAGGAGTGACAAACAAATGTGATGCGGAGTTCAGAAAAATGTAGTGTAGTGCACATCAAGCTTCACTAGAGGAAATGCAACACCAACTCTAGAATTTGAGAGCAAGCACGTGCCATCTACAACAGAGGACTTGTGCATGCCAAGAAGCGGCTTTTGGCTGTTACATCTAGGCCAAGGTACAGGACCCATTTACCAAGAGAACCCAAGGTATCCTGAACAGTCCATCCTGAGATTGTCACACAAATTGGCTTTATAGTATACACAGGGAGGTCCTAGCCAGCCTAAAGCTATACAGGAACATCCTGTTCCAAATAACAAAAACCAGCCAGGCGTGGTGGTGCACACCTTTGATCCCAGCATTCGGGAGGTAGAGGTGTGAAGATCGCCATGAATTCAAGGGCACCCTGAGACTACAGGTCAGTCTGGGCTAGAGTGAGACCCTACCTCAAAAAAACAAACAAAACAAAACAAAACAAACAAACAAAAACCCCACAAAAATCTGACTTTGCCGGCACAAGTGAACCGCACTTGCAGATAGCCCAAGGCTGTATCACTCACCGTCATCCTGGCTAACATGCTCTCCATGGAAAAGAAAGTTCCAACTTCTGGTAAGGTAGGTGAAGCACATTATTGTCACTGGGGCAGGAGATTTTATATACCAATGACAATTGCTTGCCTATCCGCCTGGCCTGAGCAGGAATGATATGGCTCAGGAGGAAGAGGAAAAATGTAGGTCACACCAGAAGTGAGCCACCAACACTGGTAGCAAGCATGGGGAGGGTGGCTCTGAGGAAATGACAATGGACAGGGGTCACCACATGGCCAGCTTCAGCCATGGTAGTGAGAAGTTCTTCCAATTACCTCCTTCTGGAAGTTTCTTCCTGGAAAGAGGGGCTCCCAACCCAAAGGTGCTGCTCCTCAACACAGAGTGAGAAGTACAAGCAGACAGTGCAGGCTTGGTGGTCAAGAGTGAGCTGCTCGGTTCCTCTGAGGATAAACAAGCTTTTTCTGAGGGGCAGGAATGCAACCTGCTAATATCACCCTGTCCCTTCCCAGTCCCCTGAGCTCACCAGGGAGGGCCACACTGTGTCTCCCAGTAGCAGCTAATGACAGCATCTTAGGGCCCAGCATGCTACTCCTGCCTAATGTGGGGTTGGCAGCAGCAGTTATTGCTGGAAATTCTGTTGGCTGGTTGTTCAGCACAGTTGGGTGGGGGGCGGGTGGAAGGGTGTGAATTGGAGAATTTGACAGGTACTTTTTTACTTTATAGCTAGGGTCTTGCTCCATAGCTTGCATTGGACCAGAATCAATTATGTGACCCACACTAGCCTAGTACTCTTGATCCTCCTGTCTCAGTCTTCCAAGTGTCATGGCATTTCTTTTTCTTTTGGTTTTTACAAGGTAGGGTCTCACTCTACCTCAGGCTGACCTGGAATTCACTATGTAGTCTCAGGGTCTCAGGGTGGCCTCGAACTTACGGTGATCCTCTTACCTCTGCCTCTCAAGTGCTGGGATTAAAGGAATATGCCACCAAGCACTGCTTCATGGCTTTTGTTGTTGTTGTTGTTGTTGTTGTTGTTTTTGAGGTAGGGTCTCACTCCAGCTCAGGCTAAACTGGAATTCACTCTGGTCTCAGGATGGCCTTGAACTCAAGGCAATCCCCCTATCTCTGCCTCCAGAGTGCTGGGATTAAAGGCATGCACCAACACACCTGACTATAATCATGGCAATTTTTTTTTCATTTTCATTTTTAAAAATTTATTCCAACATATTATAATTAATAAACTTTGCAAAAATACAATGAATAGACATGCATGGCATTTTAAAATACATTTTAGTACATTTAATACATTTTTTAATACAACCAACTGGCTGAGCCCTTTGGGATGGACAAGACAGGAGAGATTACCCGGGTTCCCAAGGTCCTGCTTCTTTTGGGGTGGACTTCCTTCTTCTGTCATCAGGTATGCAGTGTCGGAAGAATGTCACTTCAGTTCTTTAAAATTACTGTGCCTGTTTCTTTTAGCAATATCAAAGGCAGTGTCTCAAATTCAGCTACATGAGTGCTAACTGGAGCAGTGAGAGTCACGGTGGATACTGTTGTAGGTGCTGATTCTGTGTAAATAACACAGTTTATCCTCTCTTGTCCCTTCAGCCTTTCCAGCCATCACAGCCATCCATGGTTTCTACCCTTCCTCTAAACTTCCCAGGACCAACCAGACCCCAGACGCCCATCATTCACCTACCTGTGCCCACTGGTACCTCCTCCTTCTGTAAAAAGACTGCATTTCTCTCTGCCTAGATCCTCCCTTCTATGTCTTAGTGGTGTCTCCCCAAGAGTACCTCTTCTGACCACACCAGCCAGCTAGTCCTGATTTTAAAATGGAAGAAGGTATCTTCCTAAGTGCTACAGGTCTGTTTTCCTAAGAGTAATGGAGCCGGGAGGGAAAGCTGTGGATTCTGGCATGCCCACTGAAGATGGTGCAGTTTCACACCACTCTTCCCAACACTGAAGACCCCGAGTTTTGAAAAGATCAGGTTTCCTCTTTCATTTTCAGCCAGTGCTCTGATTCTACACTGCTTACCTACAGGTAAAATAAACTGAACATTCCAAATAGTTTGTGATTTTATAATATTCTATTTCAATCCTTATACAGGAAAAAATCCCACTCTATTCAATAAAGGAATTCAAAAAGACTGCCACATTTCCATGGTGATCCTCTATTCTGATATGACATTAAATGGAGAGGCTATAGTAAGAGTCTTCATTGTAAAGACAGTGCACTTTAAACTAGGCATATAGAACAACCTCTCGTTGACCAACTAACCTTGGAAATGCATCAACCACCAGCACAGTGTGAGTCCTTCACTATTCATAGTGTGAGTTTTCACTCTTCCCAATCTGGCTCTGCTCAGGCATCAAGTCTTTAAGGATGGCAGCCTGGCTATTTCTTCTGAAAACTACATCCCTACCACTACTCATTCACCTAAACTTGCTTGTTTGTTTTTCAGCTTAAAATCTGTATTATCTCCTAAGTTTCCCCTTAATTTGCTTACCTTGATTGTATTTTCACCCTTCCTCCACAGAAATTTAAATTTCAATAGAGGAGGGGGGGCCCTAAGTGTCTTTCATGTGTTTTATTCCTGATGGCAAAACCTAGAAAAAGTACCCAGGTTAGAGCAGTACTAAATAATGTTTGTTGAATGACATGTATGCTACAGATAAAGTCAATTTAGCTACATTCCTGTCAAGCAAATTTAAATTTGTAATGACGTTACTTGAAAATCCCCCTGGTGTTTTCTTGGTGAGTTGCAGCTCCACCATTTTCTCTTCCTTTTTAAATTTTTAAGTTTTCAAGTAAAATAAGAATGAGACCTCTTTACAGAAATGATTGCAGACAGTACTGAATTTGACATCACTCTGAAATATAATCATTGTGAAAGGTCTGGTACATGTAGACTTCCAAAATCTTTACTTATTTATATGCATATGAATAAACCTACCAAGTATGAGCTTTAGGTTAATGGTATCATGTTGCATATATTCTATAACTTCATTGTCTCACTGAAGTAAGAAGTACATATTACATACATGTGCCAACTTCATTTTCTGTGTATCTTCTTTGTTTTCAGTGGTTCTATATATCCCATGCATACTAGCCAAGCATTCTATTGTAGAGCTATACTCGCAGCCCTGGTCAAGCTAAATAGCTCACAGTGTGAACAGATGAACATATATTTAGGATTCTCTTCATAATGGACATTGAAGAGGTCATTGAAGTTACCTCATTTTGTTGTGTGCAAATAGTTCTTGAGAATAGATAACAGGTAGGAAAATTTCAAGGCAATAGGAATATAGAGTTTAAAATTGATTACCATTGCCAACATACCATCAGGGGCCTGGCTGGTGTCAACTCCCCTCAGCAATACGTGGGCACTGTGCCCAGATCATCATCTATTTCAGTATTAACAAATTTCATAATTTTGTGAAACTTTTTATACTATCCATAAAATTGTCCATTTCATAATATAGTGTCTTCCCAAGGACATGATATAGCTCCACATTCTTGTAAGTTTCATTTCATGGATTACATTGTTTATTGCTTTTTCATAGAAACCATGGTTATTTTGGTTAGATGTTACTGTGTACATCTTATATTTCAATTTATTATTTTGAATGCAATCTCTCAGCTACAATAAGGTGATAGGGCTTCTAGATACAAAAGCAAGTCACTTTGTTCTTGCTGATATTTTTTGAGTTGTTCCCTTGCTTCCATTTAGCTAACTTGTTTCACATTAAAAAAACGAAGACATGCTCTCTAATGTTTGGAACTGTGGTGCCCAATTCTCTGGTTGAAAATGTTCATTCTCTGCTGCTTTCATAACTAGCCTGAGTACCTCCTCCGGGGAGATGGCAGTAGATGCTGCAGAGACTCACCTCATCAAAGCAGAAAATAGAGGCTGCTAAGAGCTCAACACTCAAGGAGATTTATAACAACCCTCCCCCCCACCCCGCCAGGGCTTAGGGAACATTGCAGAAGAAGCAAGAGTCACAGGGTGGGAAGGTGTATTCTGAGGCATTGTCCCCTATACCTGAGACTGACTGGTACATGCAAGACCCCACAGGGCCCTCAGAGGAATAGGCATGGGGGACATAGAGTATAATCCAATGGAAATATGACTAACATGCAACATGCTCATAAGTGAAGTGCTCAATTAATAAAAATAAAAAAATGCTTTTTTTTTTTGTCTTTTTTTTCAAGGTAAGGTGTTGCTCTAGTCTGGCCTGACCTGGAATTCACTATGTAATTTCAGGGTGGCCTTGAGCTCATGGCAGTCCTCCTATCTCTGCCTCCAGAGTGTTGGGAATTAAAGGCATGCACCACCACGCCCAGCTAAAAAATGATTTTTAACTCCAAAAAAGGAGAGAATGTGTCCTCTCTGAATCTGACCACACATATTTATTTTTACCTACAACATGTCAAGGTTAAGTGCATCATAGAAGTTCATTTCCCATTGATTTCTGGGAACTCTGTATCAATACACTGCACTTCTCTTCACCTAACAGTCAGTAGGGAGCATTGAGGATTCTGTTGAGAGTTTATAAAGGACTCAAAGAAATTAATGAACTCATATACTCAAAGTCCCAGTTTGGAAAAAGTAAGCCACAAATTTCAGCATTCAATACTTAGCAGAAAACATACAAATATCTGAAAACAAACATGTTCAATTTCTCATCAGAGAAGAGCTCAATAAAAGTGTGTGAAACTATATGACTGGCAAAAATGGCAAGTATTACAATCCCCACCATTGAGGATACAGAAAAAGTAATTCAGGCACTGCCGTAACATAGTATGACTTTGAAACAGTATGGTGAGACCTCTGACAGGTAAAGTCCTGTTGCTTCCATACTAGAAACACAGTCCAGATCCAATATAAACTGTGTCCTCAGACTGCTGTCACAGGAGTCATTGTAGGGATTTACACGTACAACTGTCACAGGAGCTATGATGGCGATGTCCACATGATACCATCACAGAGAAACTCACACACAGAAGAGTAAATCTCTTAGTAGTATTTGATGATGCAGGACAGCATAGAGTATCTTCAATATTCTCAGAGACTATTGATACTTGGGTTTTATAACCATCAATGCCAAGAATGCCACTTCATATAAATAAATACAACATAGCAGAATTGTGTTTAGGGTCATTTCCAAAATTGCTGAAAATTTTATCTTAAACCCAAACTAAAATTCATATGACAATTTTTTTTAATTTTGTATTTTATTGATAATTTTTATGCAAGTTTAATATATTTTGAACATAATCCCTTCCTATTACCTTCTGTGCACTCTTGCCATCTCCCTTGCACTGAACACATTTTCCCCAACTTGTCCCCTTTCTTCTACAATTATTTTTCTTCGTGTGTGTGTGTGTGTGTGTGTGTGTGTGTGTGTGTCTCCCACTGAGTTTACTTAGGGCTGCCTATATGTACATGGTGGGTGATTATTTACTAGGGCATGCGCAACATAACAGTGGCTACACCACTATAGAAAATATCTCCATTCACCCCCAGCAACCATTAACTGCCAACTACTTGTCAGGAAGGGATGGGACCTCATTTCTTCCTCCACCATTCATGACAGAATATTGATGCTCCAATATTGTGTGGTAATGACAGCCACTGTGAGGTCAGGAATGCAATGGTCACTTCAAGTCCTGAAGAAAGTATTCCCAAATCATGCCTCTCCATCCTGTGGTGAAGGAGGTTAAAAACTTTTTTTTTTTTAATATTTATGGGTCATTTATACTACCTCTTGTGAAAACTGATCAGTTCCATATCCCATTTTTATGGGGTAGTTTGATTTCAATTCATGAAGAGGATATAAGTATTGTAAACATTATACACCAGATCTTAGGGCCCTCAGTTTCATAAAACAAACACCAAAAAGCATAAAAAGATGCCAAACCCAATACAGTTGAAAGCAATAATAATGATGATGATGATAATAAATATTGGAGGAGTTAATGAAATGGAGACTAAAAGAGGACAATACATAAAATTAGTTAAACCGATTAAACAAAGAGTTGGTTCTTTGAAAAGATTATCAATCTGCTAGCCAAAAGAAACACAGAGAAGATCCAAATTATTCATGAAATTGGAGATGAAAAAGGAGTTGTTACAACAGACTCCAATAATATTCAGTAGTTCATAAAGGAATTATTCAAAAACATATTCCAAAAAGTTGGAAAAGCCAGGGCATTGTGGCATGAACCTTTAATCCCAGCACTCAGGGGGCAGAGGTAGGAGCATCACTATGAGTTCGAGCCTGGGATTACATAGTGAATTCTAGGTCAGCCTGGACTAGAGTGAGACCCTACCTTGAAAAAACAAAATTAAAATAAAAAAAGGTTAGAGAAACAAGGGAATAAATAAATTTCTGTGTACATATGACCTATGCAAAAGATCAAAACAATCTAAGCATATCCATTGCAATAAATTGAACCAGTAATTAAAATCCTCCTCAAAAGAAATCCCCAAGATTGAACAGATTCACTGCTGAATTCTTTCAAATGTTTTTTTTAAATTACATTATTGACAACTTTCATAAATATAAACAATGTACCCTGATCTTAATCCCCTCTCACCACCTTCCCTTTCCCTCTTCCAAGATCCCCCCATGTATTGAATTCATTCTTCTTTCCATTTACTCTCTCTTCTATTTTGATATCATCAATTTTCCTCTTCTATTATGCAGGCCTTGTGTAGGTAGCATCAGCTACTGTGAGATCATGAATGTCAAGGCCATTTGTATCAGATGACAGCATTGTAAGCAGTTCTCCTCTCCCCTTGGCTCTTACATTCTTTCCAGTACCTCTTCTGCAATGTTCCCTGAGCCTTGGAGGGTATGAGAGAGATGTCATATTTAGTGCTGAACATTCCACTGTCATTTCTCAGCAGTTTGTATTACAAACTTTTAAGGATGATCTTATATCAGCAATGCTCAAGCTATCCTATAAAACATAAAGTGTGGGAATATCATCATACTAAACCAGTATTACCAAATGCAACAACAATAACAAAAAAGAAAAATATAGACCAATTTATCTGGTTAACAGAGATGCAAGAAGTTCTTCTCGAAATACTTGCAAAAACTGAGCTCAAGATCATACATCATGATCAAGTTAGTTTCTTCCCAGGGACGAAAGAATGGTTCAACACATGCAAATCAATAAATGGAATTTGCTGAATTAATAGACTTAAGGACAGAGATTATATGATTACCTTGATATATGCAGTAAAAACATTAGAAAAAGTTCAAAATGCCTTCATTACAAAAGTCCTGAAGAAACTAGAAATAAGTGAAATGTACTTCAACATAACAAGATATACATGACAAATCTAAAGCCAACATTATACTAAATAGGGTAAAACTGAGAACATTTCTTCTAAATTGAACAAGGGTGCTCTCTCCAATTTTATTCAGCATAGTGCTTGAATCAGCTAAAGCAATAAAACAAAAGAAAAGAGTTAAGAATTGGACAAAAATATGCCAAACTATCCTTATTTGCAGATGATATGCTTCTATACTATAACAGACCCCACAGACTTCACCAGAAAACTTTTAGATATAGCTAATATTTTTAGCAAAGTTTCAGTATACAAAATTTGCATGCAGGGCTGGAGAGATGGCCCAGCAATTAAAGGCGCTTGCTTGCGAACAAAGCCTAAAGACCTTGGTTCAATTCCCCAGTACCCATGTAAAGCCAGATGCACAAAATGGTACATTTATCTGGAGTTTATTTGCAGTGGCAGGAGGTTCTGGCACACTCATACAAACTCACTTACTCTCTCTCTCTCTCTCTCTCTCAAATAAATAAATAAATTACCCTAAAATGACCAAACATCCAGATCATGGGTATACCAGAAGGAGAGGAAATCCAGACCAGAGGCCTAGACAACATATTCAACAAAATTATTGAAGAAAATTTTCTGAATCTTTCAAAAGAGAGGCCATTCCAGTTCCAAGAAGCCCACAGAACACCAAACAGACAGGACCAAAGAACAAACTCTCCAAGTCACATTAAAGTTAAAACTCTTAACAACGAAAACAAAGAGAGTGTTAAAAGCAGCAAGAGGGAAGCAATTCACAACATACAAAGGCAATCCATCAGAATTACATCAGATTTCTCAATGGAAACCCTGAAAGCTAGAAAAGCCTGGAAAGGAACACTTCAAAGTCTATAAAACTATGGCTTCCAACCCATTCTACTCTACTCAGCAAAAGTATCCCTCATAATAGATGGTGAAAGAAAAACTTTCCATGAAAAAGTCAACTCTATGATTATATGAACACAAAGCCTAACCTACAGAGAATACTTGAGGGAATACCCCACACAGAATAGTCAACCAATCTCAAGAGCCAACAAGAAGATCACAGTAATCAAAATAGACCAGGCTCAAAATAGTACAAAACACACGAAAGCACCAAACCCCATAAAACACCTCATCATGGCAGAGATTAATTCAAATCTCACAGTGATAACATTAAATATTAATGGTCTTAACTCACCCATCAAAAGACACAGGTTATCAGGGTGGATTAAAAAAAAAACTGGACCCTTCTATCTGCTGTCTTCAAGAAACCCACCTCATCACTAAAGATAGATACCTCCTAAGGGTGAAAGGTTGGGAAACGGTATTCCAAGCAAATGTAAATAAAAAGCAAGTGGGTGTTACTATATTAATATCTGATAAAATAGTCTTCAAACCAAAAGTAATCAAAAAGAGCAAAGAAGGCCACTTTTTACTCATCAAGGGAATGATCCAACATGACACATCATAATCATAAATATATGTGCACCAAACACAGGTGCACCACAGTTTATAAAACAAAATCTACTTGATAATAAAACATAAATAAACACCAACACCATCACTGGAGACATCAATACTCCACCATCATCAGTACACATATCATCCAAGCAGAAAATCAACAGGGAAATAATAGAGCTCAACAACATCATAGATCAACTAGACCTAATAAAAACATAAAAAACTAAAGAAAGAAATCAAAAAGGACTTGAGAAAATGGAAAGACCCAAATGCTCCTGGATAGGTAGAATTAATATCGTGAAAATGGCAATTATACCAAAAAACAACATACAGATTTAACACAATCCCAATAAAAATACCAGCATCATTCTTCACAGAGACTGGAAAATGATCTTCAAATTCATATGGAATGATAGAAGACCAAACATATCTTCAGGAAAAAAAAAAAAAAAACCTGTGACAGTATCACCATACCCAATCTAAAGCTATATTACAAAGCCATAGTGACAAAAACAGCCTGGTACATAGACCAATGGAACATAATTGAAGACCCAGACCTTAGTTCAAGTAACTATAGCTATTTTATCTTTGACAAAGGTGCCAATAATGTAGACTGCAAAAAAGACAGCATCTTCAACAAACGGTGTTGGACAAATTGGGTGACCATATGTAGAAAAATGAAATTAGACCCACTCATTTTGCTGTACACAAAAATCAAGTCCAAATGGATTAAAGACTCAATATCAGACCTTCAACTCTTCATCTCTTCAACTACTCAAAGAAAACATAGGAGGCACTCTCTATGACATAGGACTGGGAAAAGATTTCTTGAACAAAACCCCAGTAGCCAAGGAAATTAAATAAACACTCAGCCAATGGCATCTCATGAAGCTAAAAACCTTTTGCACAGAAAATTATACCATAAGCAGAGCCAATAGATTATCCACTGAATGGGAGAAAAGTCTTTGCCAGCAATACCACTGACAGAAGCCCAATATCTAGAATCTACAAAGAATTCAAAAAAACTAAACAATAGAAAAATCAAACAACCCACTCCAAAAGTGGGGCAGAGAACTGAATAGCCCATTCCCAGATGAACAATTACAAATAGCTAAAACTTAGGAAAATGTTCAACATCCCTAACCATTAGGGAAATGCAAATTAAAACAACTATGAGATTCCACCTCACCCCAGTAATGATAGCAAACATTAAAAAATCAAATGAAAACAACTGTTGGTGAGGATGTGGAGAAATAGGAACCCTCATTCACTGTTGGTGGGAAAGTAAACTGGTACAACCACCAATATGGAGACTCTTGGAAAGGATGAATATAGAGTTATCAACAGACCCTGTTTTTCCCTTACTGAGCATTTATCCTAAAAGCTCCACATCTCAGTGCAGAGTTATTTTTTCAACCATGTTTATACCTGCTCAATTCATAATAGCTAAGAACTGAAATCAACCCAGGTGCCCATCATTGGATGTGGTATATCTACATGATGGAATTCTACTCAGCAGTAAGAAAAAAATGACACAACGAAATTTGTAGAGAAATGGTCGAACTTGAAACAATCATTCTAAGCAAACTCATACAATCACAGAAAGACAATCGTCACATGGTCTCACTCATCTGCGGTTCCTAACCTGGATCAGCCTGAGTCGCTGACATACCTGAATGGCATCTCAAGGCTTGGACAATAGGGAGAATAGGGCTAAGGGGAAGGTTGGGTGGGGACACAAAATTGAACCCAAATTGAACTGGTACCATAGAATTCTATATCCTAGAAGTTAGACTAAAAGCTGGAATCCTGAAGAGGACCTTAGAGGGAGCACCTGAATCGAAGGGCCCTGAAGAAGGTGAGATTAAGCCTACCCTTAAATTTTTCCTATTTCCCTTTCTTCTCTGTCTTTTTATTTTTTCTTTTCCCTTGGTGCTGGCCTGTAACTCCCTGTACCAGGATGTGGTTTGCATCCACAATAAGCTGTTCATCAGAGAGACCTAGTATATCTCCCAAAACAAACAAGACAGACTTCTGTCAGAGCACTTGATTACCCACCAGAGGTTAATGGTAAGACCCTACTGCTGAAGACACCATATGCTGCCAGCACAGACCATGGAGAGACCTGGCTGGAATTCAGAAGACAGCAAGTCCCCAGACAATTAGCCCATCTAGTGCTTGAAGGCGCTACATGAGCTACTAGGGGAAAGTGGCCAACATCTGTTTGAACAACTCAAAGTCTAAGTAACTCAAGTGAAATAGTGGCACACAGCCATGGTGGTAACCAGCTGCTTTTGGATTGGCTAACAGATCTGCTCAGTGGAAAGGAAACCATATCTGGAACTGGGAAACAAGTCCGAATCATATGCAGGTAATGATTCTACCTTCCATTGTCAAGCTCCCACTAATCTTGGGCTATAAGAGGGTCTACACTCTTTAAATTCTCTCTAAATTAATAATGGTTATCCCATTTAATTGGTGCTGACTTCACTCTCTGTTGGAGAATCTGCTTCTCTTTTTCAGACCAGAGCTGAACCTGAGAAGATAAACGACCCAGCGCACTCCACCCAGCCCCAGCTGAAAACACAGAGGAATTGGGGAAATGAGCAAGAGTACTGCTTTTTAGTGGATCTGGTATCAGCACAAGGGTGAAGGAGATAGACACTGAGGACACTCAACACCTACCAAACCAGAGATCCAGAGGCTCCTAAGTGCCCATCACTTAAAATGCTCCCAGCATGGCTCAGGGAATTTTGCAGAAGAGGGGGTGAAAAGATTGTTAGTGCTGCCAGTTGGGACATTTTGCCCAGAGACATTGCCCCCATAACTGACTGCTGCCTCCATAATGCATGGCCCACAATCCCCATGGGATTGACCTGCATCCCCAAAGAGGAAGGCCTCGTCAGAAAAGGGGCAGGGATTTTTGAACTTATTGAAACTTTTGGTCTACGAATTGTTTCTTCTATTTTGTCTTCTTTTTCTGAGTTTCTATCCTCCACTTGGCTGATTCTATTCTTGAGATCTTTTGTAGTTTTTCTTGTTCAATTTGGTTCATATTTTCTACTGCTTTTTATGTATAGTTTCCATCCCTCTGTCGAGTTTCCTTTTCATGTCATTTTCTGATTTTCTTAATGCTTCATGGAGTTCATCCTTGCATTTTTTTTTTTTTTTTTGGAGAGAGACACAGAGAGAGAGACAGACAGAGAGGGAGATAGAGAATGGGCGTGCTAGCAGTCTCTCAGCTGCTGTGAACGAAATCCAAATGCGTGCACCCCCTTGTGGGCAAGTGCAGCATTGCGCCCTTGCATCACTTTGCATCTGGCTAAACGTGAGACCTGGAGATTGGAACCAGGTTCTTAGGCTTAGCAGGCAGGTGCCTTAACTGCTAAGCCATCTCTCCAGTCCAATCCTTGCATATTTTTATGTCTTCATTGAGCTTACCCAGCTGGTTATTGAGGTCCTCTTTTTTTTTTCCTCTCCTTCAGATCATTTAACTGTCTTTGGAACCCTTCCTGGTTCTTTTCTATTAGGTCTAATCTAGCGAGGACAGCATTCATACAAATTGGCTTTTTGTTGGGTTTCTGCAAGTTCTGCTATTTGCTTGGCCAGGGTTGCATAGCTTGTCTCTTCATTTTGGGGTTCTGATCCTGTTGTCTCTTCTATGTTTTCATTAGAAACATCCATTGTGGGACTGGGCAATCTAGATAGATTTACTTGCATCTGATTTTTCATGCTATTCCTTTTTGTGCTGTGATCTACCCATCACAATGCTACAGAAAGCCTAGGGTGTGGGAAGCTAGCCTGCTGGTCTGGGGTGGAAGGGT
Source organism: Orientallactaga sibirica (assembly GCA_036365145.1). Lineage (NCBI taxonomy): Eukaryota > Metazoa > Chordata > Mammalia > Rodentia > Dipodidae > Orientallactaga > Orientallactaga sibirica. The sequence continues at coordinate 19,779,430 of JAEOAD010000003.1, forward strand.
GGCAGTGAGTGTGAGGGCTATTGCTCGAGGATTTCAGAGAGGCTGGGGTGGGGGCCTGGGTCCCTGTTTGGGGGTAGGAGGGGTCGACGGCGAGTGTGTGCGGGGGCTCAGAAAGGCTAGGGCAGGGACAGTGGCCTGCTGGCCCAGGTCCTTGTTCATGGGTGTGAGGAGTCAGCGCCTGAAGCCATAGAGTAATGGGGGAAATGAGAAAGGAAAAGATCATGACATCAAACTGAAAAGATAAACTGATTGAGAGGGGGAGGGGATATGATGGAGAGTGAAGTTTCAAAGGGGAAAGTGGGGGGAGGGAGGGAAATAACATGGGATATTGTCTACAATTAAAGAAGTTGTCAATAAAAATAAAAATAAAAAAGTGCTGCTTTATCGGTGAACCTGGTACCAGCACAAAGGAGAAGGAGATAGACACACAGAACACGCAACTCCTACCAAATCAGATATCCAGAGACACAGAGGCTTCTGAGACCTTGTCACTGAAATCGACCTAAAATGAACCCAATATGGCTCAGGGAAATTCACTGAAGAGGGGGCGGAAAGATTGTTATAGCCAAGAGTTGGGTCATTATGCATAGAATCATTGCTTTTCCCGCATAACTGATGGCTATGCCTATGAGGCAAGACCCACATTACAGGGAGAAGGCTAATGATGGTACCATCACGGCTATACATACACTATAAACATAACTAATTGAAAAAAAAAGTATTATATGGAAAAAAAGAAGAAAAGGGACAGGGAGGAGGGAAAGAATGGTACCAACATGTGTTGTTTACATATAAATATGTCCTCACATAATAAAAATAAATAAAAAATAATATACCACATAAAGGAGGAGAAAGATCTATACAATGAGAATGTTAACATACTGAAAAAAAGAAATTGAAGACGTATGAGACAATGAAAAGACCTTCCACATTCCTGTATAGGCATAATTAACATTGTGAAAATGGTTATAGTACTAAAAGTAACAGACAGATGCAATACAATTCCCATCAAAATTCCAAATATATTCTTCATAGAACTTGTAAAAATCCTAAAATTCATATAGAAAAAACCCCACAGATCACCAAAGCAATCTCTAGAATATATAAAGGACTGTGAAAACTAAACACCAACTTCCCTACCAATCAATAGATAGGCCAAAGAATTGAACATATAGTTCCTAAAACAAGAAACTCAAATGGCCAATAATTTTTAAAAGTGTTCAGCATCCTTAGGCATCAGCTAAATGAGATTCCATCTTGTCCTAGTCAGAATGGCTATCATCCAAAACAAATGACAAATGCTGATGAAGATGTGTGGAAAAGGGAAACCTTATCCACTGTTGGTCAGCGTATAAACTGTGCATCCATTATGGAAATCAATATAGAGACTTCTCATGAAATTACAAATAGAATGATCATATGACTCCTGGGCATATATCAAAGGACTCCAAGTCAACATACTACAGAGATACATGCACATTCATAGCTAGGAAAAGAAATCAACGTAGATGTCCATCAACTGATGAATGGGTAATAAAAATTGGTACATAGATGCAATGGAATTTTAATCATATATAAAGAAAAATGAAATTTGGAAAAACATCAGTAGAGCTTAAATATATATTAAGTGAGGTAACCAAGACTCAGAAGGACAAATGCTGCATGGTCCGTCTCAGACTCTGTTTTCATGTGTGTTTAGGTGGAAGTGAGTGTGGGTCACAGAACTAGAAAGAAGATCATGAGAGAGTAAAAAGAAGCTTTAAGGGAGGAGGTGGGCAGTAATATAACACAGGTAACATGAGAGTGGAAGGGGGGATAACAGGAGTTGAATAGTAACAAGTGGGCAATTGGGTGGGGAGGAAGAGAGGATCAACTAACACTAAGTATGAAAATACCACAAAGAAATCTGATACTTTGTATGCTAATTAAAAATTTTAAATTAACACAAGTATAATGCATATACAGTCATTCATTGAAAGTACAATGTATAGTGAGTACTTTGTGAAAACCACCAGCATTAGTAAACTCAGAAAGCCAGATCAGTAAAAGGATGTTTCAACATTACTTATAGGTATTTATACAGCAAAGCAGCTCATCATCATGATGCCATGATATTCAAAGAGGCCACTGGACACAGAACTATGGTGTCTTTGTTGCTGTCTTCATACAGTAAATAGAAAATCTCTATCACCGCCTCAGTAACTGAGTCAAAGCCATAGCTGTAGAAGTTGCCAAATGTGACACACTTCCTTTATTCCTTCCTTTTCCCCCTCCTGTACTACTGTGGGAGCTGCCATCTTGCACTCTGGGAGGCTATTTGCTGGCACACTTAAATGGATCTGAGGTAAGCACCTTGCAAAGTTGAGCAATTAGGTTCTTCTGTGAAATTTTTGGGAAAAGATATTCTTTAGTGAGAAGGGAGAATCAAGCCAGCATAGGAGTAGGGAGTGGGGAGTGGGGGCAGGAAGAGGAAGTCTTGACACCCATAAGCTCTGTTTTGTGGTATTCAAGCACTGTCTTAATAGGAATCTCCTCATTTCTACAATTTGCTTTTCAAAAGAACAGTTTCATTAATACTAACATTGCCATTTATTACATGTACAGTAAGTTTAAATAAAATCAAATTGTGCAACTGATATGTTATCAGTTTTTACACTGAAATAACTCTAATGAAATAAATAGCTCAATTATACAATAAAGAATATATAATGGCTGGGCATGGTTTCACATGCCTTTAATCCCAGCACTCGGGAGGCAGAGGTAGGAGAATTGCTGTAATTAGAGGCCAGCATAGGACTATAGAGTGAGTTCCAGATAAACCTGGGCTAGGGTGAGACTGTACCTCAAAAAAGAAAATAAAAGAAAAAAGAAAGAAAGAGAGAGAGAGAGAAGAAAAATAAAACATGAAAGAATATGTTATGTATGGAGTTATTTTTTGATGCACTGTTTTCAATAAAATATCACCCCAATCCATCTCAAAGGATCAAATTGCTTGCCTGCTAGTCCAGGGAGACAGTTCAGTGTGGTTACATATTTGGCTTGTTCCTCCACCTAGATAGCTAGATAATAGAATAAAATGCCTTATCAGAGGACCCAAATATTTCTAAAATGTATATGATATTTAACATATAATATAGAAGCCAGGGATATGGATAGGCAGGGTGTTAAATACTTAGAAAGGGACTTCAAAGGAAGGACTGCTGCAAAGCGGCAAAGGTTTTACAGATATCAGAGCTGTGTACACAAGTGTATGGAGATAGTCACAACTGGGAATGACAGGAAGAGCTAGTACAACACTCTGCTTAATCTACAGCAAATACTACACTGTCCTTCACAAAAAATCACTTCATTTAATCTATACTTTATACATTATGAGGTACATATTAAGTAAGGAAAAAATAATAACAATCTTTAATGATTTTGCTTGAAAAATTAGATCATTTAAGTCAATCAAGGATATCCTATTTTGTATGCCATTGACTATAAATGTTATCTAGACTGTTCTAAATAATAAAATTAATCTGGGCAGAACTGGACTTAAAGCTCAAGCACAGATGATCCGAAAGACCAATTCAAACCTCTTTCTGAATGCACTGGAAAAACAAATATTAAAAAGTTAAGTTGGGGCTGGAGAGATTGCTTAGTGGTTAAGGACCTTGCCTTAAAGTCAAGTGACCTAGGTTCAATTCCCCAGGACCCAAGTAAGCAGATGCACAAGGTGGCACATGTGCCTGGAGTTCATTTGCAGTGGCTTGAGGTCCTGATGTGCCCATCCTCACTCTCTATCTGCTTCTTTCACTCTCAAATAAATAAATGAATAAATAAATAAATAAATTTTTTTAAAAGTCAGGCATGATGGCACTCACCTTTTTAAAAAAGGAGAGAAAAAAGTTAAGTTAGTCTATTTTTTTGAATACCAAAAGCTGTATGAACTAATTTTTAATTGAGAATGTTAATATATGAACATATAATAATTTGATGATGTTCCCATCTCTTCATACTCTTTTGTCCCCTCTCCCTTGTTCTCCCCTATCCCCAAGAACTCTCCTGTTTAGTTGTCTTATTTCTTTTGTCCTTCTCCAGCCTCCACATCAAAATGTTGATGAGCTTAGAACTGTGCTAGTCTTGTGAGGGAATCAGTAACCAGTGCAGGGTCATGAAGGCACCAGTTAGGTCACTACATGAGGACAGTGCCCCACAGTATGCCTATGCACCTTTTCATTCTTTCTGCTCCCTCTTCTTGAGCCCAGGAGGGCATGGTAGAAACCTCCTTTAGAGCTGAGCTCTCCACAGCCTCTTTGATGAGTTTTGAATTAATTTTTAAGCAACAGAGAACCTACAGAAAATTTTTAAATAATAGCTACAATACCAAGTGTAACTCTATGGATTAACTATCCTGCAATGTTCAGAACAAACTGTGAGTCAAAGAAACAGGAGGGAGGGCAGAAGTATGCAGGAGATGATCCCAACAGTGGAGTGCCAATGAGGAAGGGGAGGGAGACAGCGCAGAGAAAGAAGAAGGAAAATTGTGATGGTCAGTACAAAGAACTCCACAACACTAACAGCCCATCTGAAGAAGTTCCAACTGTATTAACGCAGGAAATGATGACACCTGTGAGAGAAACTGAAACATCCTGAGGAGACGTTTGAAAGAGGATTAGTTTATTATTCTCCTTTGGAATCTATGAATATGTGACTCCAGGCTGCTTAAAACAGAAGGACAGAAATGGGTGTCTGTATGGACCTAATCTAAGAAGTCAGGTCCTGATATTACTGTAGCTAAGAAAGAAGGGATATTCCTTATTGTTGTACATCCTGAATGCTTAATTAGCACAAGGTGTCTATGTATGGTTATATTATTACATCTGCTGAATTCATGCACATGGATTTTCTAAAATGAAACATGGGACAGAGAATAGCTACCATGTTTTTTTAAGCTTACAATAATATTTTTGGTCTGTAGCATTATAGCGATCAAACATAAAATTCTGTATTTTTAAATTTCACTACTCTCAGCTTGGCATTGTGGTACATATCTGTGATCTCAAGTATTTGGGAGGTTGAGGCAAGAGGATCACTAGTTTGAGACCACCCCGGGTATTATAGCCAGCTCAAGGCCAACCTGGTATCAAAATTAAAATAGCAAAACATACATAACAAAAAACCATAAAATAAATAAAGTAAGATAAATAAGATAAAAACAGAGGGGATATAGCCCAGTGGTCAAGGATTCTCCCTGTTCTGAAGTGCTCCTACCTTTGTCCACACTAACCAATCATCTCTCTGAGTGACTGTTCTCATTCTTTTCCTATCCTTATTTCAGAAACAAAAAGCCTTGAAGTTCAGAAATACAAAGGCCATGTAGATCCTTCAACATCTCAATTGAGTTGAATGTGGGCAATGGGGAGTTACCTATAAGCTTTGTTTGAAACCCCAAGAAACCTTAAATTTCCTCCAAAGTTCATTGGGGCTGCTCCAGAGATGGCACTAAAAAAAAAAAAAAAAAAAAAAAAAAAAATACCCAAGAAAACCTTAGGCTGAGTCCTAATCTGACTTCAGACATGCATCCTTAGTTACCTGAGGTCATGTGCATAAAAATGCAAAGGTAAGACAAAAGTTCAGAAACCCTGAGCCTCTCAAAATACCAGAGACACCTTTCCAGTTATTACATTGCTAACTGTGGTATAAAGTTCCCAAATGGGGCCAAATTTTGACTGGCATGCCTCATTTTTTACCATCTAGTCCTATTTCTATAACTGTGATAACTGGATTTAGAGATACCAGTAGGGAAGAGACAATTTACGATAACTGGAAATGAAAAAATTTACCACAGACAGAGGCACAGAATGCTAAAATCAAGACTTTGCTGGTAACTTTAGGTGCCACCATGTAGGAACCATTTATTGGTGTGACCTTTGGTTTAATGTGTGCTGGTTTGTATGATTAAGGAGACCACAGGATGCAGATTTGCAAAAGTGAAAAATGCATAGTAATGAAGCTCGTTGTGTTTAATGGCTACTTGTTGCTATATGTTTAACAGGCAAGGCTTCTTATGAATGCAAAGCCAACAGTATCTCCCTCATCCAATAACAGTGCATAAAGGTGTATATTTTAAAGATGGGAAATGATGATCATAGAAAATTGAATGGGAGGGATCTCTAAAAGGAAGCCCAAAGGCCCAGAAGCCATAGAGAGTGCACGACTTCATAAATACTGAAAAAGAATTATTGTACATCCCCTACTGAGCCCATTACATGTGTCAGAACTCTGGAAATTTGAGGGAAGTGATTTAGCATCTGAGATGGTGACTGCCAAGAATGAGTGTGTCACTGTTTTTCAAAGGGGTGAGGAAACCTTCACAGAACTGGAAGTGACCATCTGATGGCCTGCAAAGAGGGCCCTGGCCCAGAGCAGTCCTAGAACCACTTCTGGGGAGCCACAGAGCAGAGCTCAAGGGGAAATGCCCACCCTCCAAGAAAGGTTGCTTCTGGAGCCCCACAGTCTCCATTTGGGCTTGGTTTTATAGTTGTTTGGTACACAGACATTTGCAAACTCTGTGGCCACATAACTCATAAGCAATAAAGGGCATACAGACAGATATAATAACTCTTCTGTGGGCAAGTATCAAAGCAATTACCTACTGGTAGAATGTGGGCAACTGTGAGCTGGCCGGAGGCTTTGTTTGAAACCTCAACAAACCTTAAATTTCTCCCTGAAGTCCATTTTCAGCAGATTAGGAGATCAGCTCTGAGCTGCTTTGAGATGGTGATAAGAACACCTGAACACAGGGAGCCTCAGGAGTTTGCATCTGACTAAGGTTTCAAACTCCCGCAGCCATGTGACTCATGGGCGATAAAGGGATACAGTCATTTACTCATGAGAATCTCAGAAGCATGTGCTAAATGCCATCCATCTTGGCAATCCGCATTCATAGATTCATAGGGCACCTCATTAAAGTTAGATACAATACCGTATTTCTTGGTTGAATTCATATGGAAAGACTGGCCAGCCTTCTTCTGCCTTGTCAGGCATCTCCACGCACTAAGAAAATGTATAGCCCTCATTGTGCTTTGTTCCATCTTTGAAGGAGGACATGGTTGAAAACTTACAATAGAGATGTTTTCCCAAGTCATCTACAGTAGCAGATCAAATTTCCAGCACCTCTCATTCCTCTGATACTCTCAGCAATCCCCTCATTCCTTTGTATAGTACCAGCATTTTATGTTTCCCAGGCAGCAATTCTCTCCATATTGCTTTAGACATGATACCATTATAATCACTTGCAATTGACCAGTAATTGTTGCAGAATCAGGCCTCCCTCTGCCAGTGCCACCCAGTTGCTGGACTATACCCAGCTGAGTGCAGTAAGTTCCAGAATCCAATCAAAGCTAAGCTCCATCAGTATCCAGGTTTCTCATTATGAAGTTGAGCCAACACTTGCTTCCATGCACTGCCTCCTTTCTACAGGATACACACAAAGACACTCCATTTCCACTGTGATTCAGGCCACACAATACTTCTGCATGAAAGCTTAGAAGACAACTCAGCCATAGTCATTAATTCATGTTCATAGATCTTGTTTATGCACTTGGCTTTATAACTGAGAAAGATATCCCATCTGAAAAACGGGAATAGTATCACCTTCTTTGAAGAATGAAAGAACAATCTTACCTTGGAAAAAATAAAACAACTAAATACATCCTATAGGCTTCCTGAAGTGAGAGGACAGCCAAAGGATAGCCATCTCTGAATATTGACTTTACTCTTGTTTTATGAATATATTTGAGTCACACAGGGAAAGTACAGATATGGAGCTATGTACTAAGCCTCAATAATTTTCCTGTGTCCTAAAGCTATTCAACAATGAACAACTAGAATAGTAGGACCAGAATGAATCTTTATTAATAGAATAGGCTTGGCCAAATGGCATGACATGGTCTATGTAAAATTGCATTAGTAGGAGAAAGGTCGTCGCCACATGATTGTGAGGTTGTCACTCAGTAGGTGCTCAACATGTTGTTGGTCCATAATATAACCTTGCCCATCCATTATTAATGATGGTGATAAGAACTCTCACTGATTTGCTGATATGGAGGAAGAGCATTTATATAAATAATGCCTGACATTCATAACTTAGCACATGCTATTCAGCCTTCCAAAATTTACAGAATTGTTTTTTCTTGAAGTGCTGGGATATGAAACACAGATCTCAGGAATGCTAGGCTCCATCACTGTGCCCTCAAATTCTTACAGATTTTTCCAAGGATGTTTTAAAGGACAACATAACTCCCTCTGTCACTCAGGCATGATGAAGTCATTCTTTATATTATGGGCTCACTGGCACTGAGACTTCCAACCTACTGTATACAATATTATTTCAGGAATGGGTGGCTCCATTCATCCCTAAGAATTATTGAAGCTTTTGAGACATAACTTATAGTTCAGTTTCTCCAATTAATATAAGAACAGCATTTTCTAGCAAGTGGACTGAGTGTGGATGAGTTCCAGGATGCTGGCTGATTAACAAGGGAAATTTTAGTCTGTGGGGTTGCACGTGTACCTGTAGGCTTAGGTTTCCCCACAGTGCCCTAGTCATTCACATTGAAACTCGGAGGTGGGATGGTTCAAGAAAGAGAACTTGTTTTCTCAAACATCACCCTTTCTACACTAATAGCTCATTCATTTGTTTCAGTTTATTTTTAATTTGTTCTTTTATATTTTTATCTTTTTAATTTGTTCTTAATTTTGCTTTCTTTCACTTAAATATTCTGATGACTTAGGAAACAGGAGCATCTTTTTAGATGGAAGTTGTTATAGTGTATCTGTACGCTTGTGTTTCTACAACTATTTTGTGTGTATGTTTCCATGTATCTATTTGAGTATTAATGTCTTGGTGTATGAATTTCTGTTTGTTTCCACAAATATTTCTGTGGATAGATCTGGGTATATTTCTGTGTCTATAGTTCTGGGTGTGTGCCTGTAAGTATATTTGTCTGTGACTATTTCTGTAAATATGTTCCTATCTGAATACTTCTGTGTTCATTATTTCCATGTTTGAGTATGCCTTTGTATTTGTGAGTAGCCGGAAGGGTATTTGAACATAGGCTGCGGAAGTTGTGGCACAGCCTCCAAAAGATCCAAATGTACATATTCATGATAGGAGTTAGTTTTCTTAAGACAAGCACTTTCCTTGCAGAATCCTGAGTTCTCTAAGCAAATCAAGAAAGGTAGAATACTTAATCTATTTCAAATAATGCTTCCCCAGAGGCTTAAAGAGGTTGTAAAATATCACTTCTTCCACTTTTCTATATTCAAAAGGATGAACCTACTTTCTTTCCTATCCTACAGTGGGTTTGCTAGTGAATGTCTATACCATGCTATGGAGGGCAAAAGTTGGCACGAGGGCTCTTTATCTTATGTTTGCCTGTGTTGTAAACAATTGAGTGAAAGAGAATTCTGATCATCTCAGAATTCTTATTCAACCATCAAGAACAAATACTAAAAATGATCTTCAAATGGACACTTTTCCCATGAACAAGAAGCATTTTACTCATTTTCTTTATGTATCTATTAGATTAATATTTCCTTTGTGTTAATAGGCAAATTTATTATTCTTGTTATCTTCATTTAATGTCCTAAGGAGCCAGGTGAGACGATTTAGCAAGTTTAATGATCACTGGCATAAAGTACACATGAGGGTCACCCAGGACATGCCATCCCTTTCAAGGCATTTTGCCAAAACAGCCTGGAGTTAATTAATTAATACTGGGAAATCCCCTGCCAGTCCTAGCTTTGAGAGACAAAAACATAATGAGTCTTCTAGGCTGTGGGCCAACATACCTCTTCTATAAAAATTAAAAGCCTGACCAGAACTCTGATATCAAATGTCCTTTTTCAAAGAGTAGCTACAATAGCATGCACTATATGGGATAAAGTAAACATAAGTGGTTGGCCCCCAAACTTCCCAATGCAATCAATATGTGCCATCCATATCATTCTGCATTAGCAATCAAGTTACTGTGATGGCTCTGGTGGAATTTATGTTCACGCATTATAGGTCTATGGTCTATGGATTATGATGTACACTCAACATACACAAGTGACCCTCTTTGGGCATGCTTTGTGCTCACTTGGCAAGTATCAGGTGATCAGGGAGTGCATAGATGGCATGAGCACTGTCAGGACGACGGGCAAAGCACTGCAAAGGATACGATGGCAAAGGGTCCCTCGTCTGCTTCAATAAACCCTCTGTGTGGGTCAGTCTTAGCATGATGTACAGAACAAAAAGGCAGACCAAAAGGGAGTAAGTAGTAAGAGGCAGAGAGAGAAGGAAGGGAGCCACAAAGAAAGCGATGGAGAGAGACAGAGCGGGAGAGGGAGAAGGAACTGGGGTTGGGACAGGGAGAGGTGAACAACACTTCCTGGTTCTCACTCCTCTGCTTCTAGAGAACAGTTTCCCTGGCTGCAGTTGCTGTGCAACTGCTCCTGCAATTAACTGCCTTTATTTACTTTCTCTGTTCCTCCCCCTCCATTAACCTCTTGTTTGCCAAGCCACCTGAGGAAACACAGGCGCAGCTGGAGGAAGTCAAGTCAGAGGAACGCACTATATATTTTGGTATTCTTTGTCCACCTGAGGCTCTGAAATATATATAAACATATGTATTTATTTTTAAATTTACAGATTATGTTTACATAATGTATGTATATTTTATTTGTACTTATGAATAATATTTACATTGTGATATACATACATACGTAAATATGCACACACACACACACACACATACACATATCTTAAAAGCATTTTAAGATCCATGTGTATATAGCATAGCTCTAACAAGAGGTCATTTCCAGCCCACTGTTCATGCCCCGCATACACATACACATGTAACCAAGTACTCCCAATCCAGCCTTACTGGGATGAGAAACAGGAAACTTGGGGCTGATAGTTTTCATTTATGTCGTCTTGCATTGAAAAACAACCTAGCAAAATGGCTGAAAAATAATAAATTTAGTGAGGGAATGGGCACATGACAACACACCACTAGGACTACTAATGTATTTGGCCAAATGGTTTAACATTTCCTTCATGGAGACGAGTATGGTTTCTCAAAGTGCAGGGAAACTGTTGTTTGGGGCAGTTGCTTGTGCAGTGAGTGATCAGCTGGCTTAAGGCAGTTTTCCCTTTGCGAACAGTCACCACAGCCAAGTCTGCTCCTGTTTGGCAAGCACTCCATGACTATTTTGGAGGGTGAAAGAAAAGTTCTTTTTACACGCTGCCCATTAAGTTCTGTTGTTTACTCGATCAGATTAGGACTCAAATAAGAGACACACCTCTTCAGTAAGTGTGTAAGGGCATTTACATTTACATGATTGATGGAAGAGGGAGTCCTTCCCTGAGAGTAAGTGGCCCTTTCAGTGGTGGACTATATACAAAGAGGTTCCAAGGGAGCACAGGGCCTTGGGCCTGCTTTCCCATGCTATGCATGTCATAATAGATAGTCATTCTATCAGTTCTATCAGTTTTTAACCCTAATACACATTCCAACATCAGCACTATCAAAACAGTTCATACTTTAAATAATTACACATTAAAAAAATATATATATATATATATACAGGGCAGGGAAGGTAGCTCACTTGGTAAAGTGCTGGCCTTGAAAGCATGAGGTGTTGCGTTCAATCCCCACATATATAGCTCTGGATATGGTCACATGCACCTATAATCCCAGCACTGAGGAGGTGGGACAGGAAGATCTCTGGGGCTTGCTCGCAAGTTAGTTTAGTTTAATTGATGACTACCAGGCCAGTAAGAGATACTGTCTCAAAGGGAATGGATAGCATGTCTGAGAATGATAACCAAGGTTGACCTCTGACCTCCACATATACATGTGCACTTACGTGCACACACCCCCCCACACAAGTGCATCCACACACACTTGAGCATGCACATACATGTAGAAAAAAGAAAATTAAAAATGCATATACAAGTACATATGTGTGTGCTGTGTGTATGTAATAAATACCTATGACAAATATAATTACGTGAATTTGTTCTCCTTTATACAGTAGTGTGCCTTCTGTTGCATGCTATGTATTAAATACATCTTTAGTGTGCTGCAGAGATGGTTAGTAGTTAAGGAGCTTGCCTGCAAAGCCTGAAGACCTAGGTTCCATTCCCCAGTGCCCACATAAGCCAGATGCACAAGGTGGCACATGGGATTGGAGTTAGTTTGCAGTGGCTAGAGAGAGGCCTTGAAGTGCCCATTCTCTCTTACTCTATTGCCCCCCCCTCAAAATAAATAAATAAACAAAATTTTAAAAATAAATATAACTTTATTATGTTATACAGTCTGAACAATAATTAGTATTGATTTTCTACTTTAGAGAAATAACATTTTTAAATTTTATTTATTCATTTATTTGAGAGAGACTGGGAGAGATAGGGAGAGGAAGAGGTAGATAGAATGGATGAGCCAGGGCCTCCAGCCACTGCAAATGAACTCTAGACTCGTGTGCCACCGTGTACATCTGGTTTACATGGGTACTGGGGAATCAAACCTGGGTCCTTAGGATTCACAGGCAAGTGCCTTAACTGCTAAGCCATTTCTCCAGCCCAAGAAATACTATTTCTAATGGAAATTTATTTATGCATGTATTTACTTATTTTAATTCATGTGTATGGGTGTGCCAGGATCTCTTGCCATTGCAAATACATCAGGCATTACATGCAGCTTTACACGGGTGACTGGGGAATTGAACCCAGCCAACAGCTTTGCAAGTAAGCACCTTTAACCACTGAACCATCTTCCTAATCCCAAGAGAAAGAATAGTTCTAACAGGACAGAAACATTTTTCCCCCTTTTGGTTGTTGCTGGGGATTGAACCCAGCTTTTCACATGAGAGGCAAGCAATTCCCTTAACCCTGGGACAGAAGTATTTGAGTAATTGACCTTAATTTTGATTATGGTGTCACTTGGACTAAGTTGATGTATTTTTTTTTTCAATTCGAAGATCAAAAAAATCGTTAGCATGAAGTTTCTTGAAATCTATAAACTGGACTTGGTGGGTTTTTTTTTTTTTTTTTTTTTTTTTTTTTACTGCAATCAATATAAAAAAATTCTTAGCCTGGTATAGTGGCATATGTCTTTTAGTTCCAGGCGGTTGGCAGGGAGAGAGAGAAAAAGAGAGAGAGAGAGACTAGCGTCTGCTCAAACTAATTTATTTGTATTGTTACCAGAAGGCATGGTAAAGATAAAGCTGCCTTCTCACCACAGAGTAGCCAGTGTAGCTAAACTTCAGTGCCAGGCACATGAAAGTCATCATTCAGCAGCCCACAGGATCATGTGACTTTTGCAAATGAAGAAACTAATTCTCAACTAAGTGGGGAAATGTCCAGCACACGGAGCCACTGAGAGACAATGCAGACCCAGGTCTGTCTGACTCTAGGCCTCGCACTCTCGTACTACAAGCTGATGTCTACCGGTTCCAAGCAGAGGAATCACCTTCACTTGAATCCATGATGTACACTACAGAGTAATATATGTATCTGAAGTATTAAAGAGGAAATTCTTCCAACTAGGTCATTCTAAATGCTTCTCATGGGAAAGTTTTCGGCATTTTTATATAAGCACCCATTCCACCAGAATAAAACTTGTGTAGAATTTTCTATCAAGAAAAAGAAAAAAAAAAGGTTGAAAAGAAAAGACAAGTGGCTGAGAGGACACCACTGAGAATTCTTTGACGACAGCCACCAGCTCAGCGGGGGTGTCTATATTTAGCTAATTACTCAGACACATTTCCTACCTGGGAAGCCACTGGGCTCAATGAAAAGATTGTGGTTTCGGTTGAAAGGAGCCAGGAGAAGATGATTTGAAAGGAAATAAAGAAAAGAACCATGAGAACAATACGATTCTTTAAAAGAGCAAACTTCAGAAAAAGAGAATGTCAAAGTAACATCACAGAAAGAAAATTAGGGGAGAAGAAGGAGGAGAGACAGGGAACCCGTGCCCCAGAAAAGAAAAACAGGAACACACTCTTCTTTATATGTGGTAACGGAAACCGCTCATTTCCCTCAAAACTGTGGTGTACAGGGTGGAAAACTGAGTCCCAGAAAAGCATGAATCTCTTACCATTGGTACATTGTACACTGGTACACCACACAGGGCAGTTTGTCTCTACATTTATTGATTTTTAATAACTGTGTTATCAGAACAAGTCAACAGTTTCTGCAAGGTCTGGGAGTAAGTTAGCCCAGGGGCTCCACTTCTGTGAAAAAGCATTCTGCAGACTGGCTGCCTGCAACACTCAGCTGCATAGCAAACACTCAGGCTCTGGACTCTCACAGGAGGTGAGAAGACAAAGACAGACGCATACTACATTTAAAGTTTAAGTCCAGCATGTAATCCCAACAGTGTAGCAAGAGGACTGCTGCAAGTTCCTGGCCAGCATGGGCTATATAGCAAGACTTTGTTTTTCAAAAAGAAAAAAAAAGACAAAAAACAAAAAACCTAAACTAACAAACATAAAACGGAACATTCACTGAAGATACGACATGGGAAAACTCTTGCTTCCTCTTTCATTAAAATAAAAATTTGCTTGGTGTGGTGGCTCGTGCCTTTAATCCCAGCACTTGAAAGGTAGAGGTAGGAGCATTACTATGAGTCGAAGGCCAGTCTGAGACTACATAGTGAATTCCAGGTCAGCCTGGGCTAGAGTGAGACCCTACCTCAAAATAAAAAACATAAATTAAATTTTGTTTTATGGTCTTTGTAGGATATTTTATGTCACAGTATATCTGGTTTACCTGTGATAATTTAAGTCTTTCTTCCACGCTTTATTCAATAATATTTAGCTTAAAAATTTTGTATGTTGGGCTGGAGAGATGGCTTAGCGGTTAAGGCGCCTGCCTCCTAAGCCTAAGCCACGTTTAGCCAGATGCAGTGACGCAAGGATGCAATGCTGCACTTGACCACAAGGGGGCGCACACATCTGGATTTCGTTCACAGCAGCTGAGACACTGCTGGCGTGCCCATCTCTGTCTTCCTCTCTCTCTCTCTCTCTGTGTCTCTCTCCAAAAAAAAAAAAAAAATTTGTATGTGTATGCATGTGCTTGCATGTTAGTATATGTGGGAATACATGGGGGGGAATGCACATGTGTGTATGCATGTGGAAGAACAAGAAGTCAGCGTTGGGTGTCTTCCTCTACTGTTCTTCACCTTACTTTTTTGAGACAGGGGTCCTCACTGAATCCAGTCTCAATGATTGGGCTACACTAGATAGCCAGAAAGTTCTGGAGACCCCTTTGTCTCAGCCTCCCTAGTGCTGGGATTCCATGTATAGACCACTATGCCTGGTATGGAAACTCAGGAAGCTTCCACAGCAGCTTCTCCCTCTGAACTATCTCAGGTAATCACCCCTGACTTAGCTGACAAGGAAGCTTGCCACTCTACTCTGCCCCACTCTCTCCTGAATCCAAAGGAATGTCACCCCTCGGGAATATACTACTGATTGCCTTCTACTGTGTTCTTCCCCTCTACATTGTACAACTAGCCACGTGCTCCTAAAACACAAACCCTATGTTTCACCCCAGGTTCACATCCTTCTAAGAATACTGTTGTTAGAATAAAGGTCATCATTTATTTTTATTTTTATTTATTTATTTTAGAGAGACAGGCAGAGAGAGAAAGAGACTACAGGCACACCAGGCCCTTTGGCCACTGCAAGTGAACTTCAGACACATGTGCCAGCTTGTGCTTCTGCCTTATGTGGCTCCTGGAGAATTGAACCTGGGTCCTTTGGTTTTGTAGTCAAGCACCATGTAGCAGACAGCTTCAGGTTCGCTGAGATGAACTTCCAGACCAGGTACAGTTATGGAGGAAGGGATATTATTTATTGAAGCTTACGGATCCAGGGGAAGTTCCATAATGGCAGAAGAAGTTGGTCTGTCTTCACAGGACCAAACAGAGAGAGAAAAGCCAGCCAGGCACACAGCACACAGAGCAAAGCGACAGCCAAAAGCCACAGCACACTTCAGGAACTCCCTCTAGGCACACTTTGCATATCTTTACAATGGAATCTCAAACCCATCACCACTCCTTAAGAACCACCCAGTGACATTGCCTTTAGCAAGGTGGCTGCAGATGCAAACTATAATAAAACACTGAATATATTGGGGGCCATATATTCAAAGTACCACATACCTTGACCACTAAGCCATCTCTCCAGCCCAAGGTCATCAGTTTTAAGTGGCTTATGAAGTGGCTCTATCAGGCCCTACTGTCCCACCCACACTCCCATTCCTTGTAGCACATTCTGTTTGTTCTTCCTAGAGAACATTCTTCCATACATTCCTTGCCTAGTGAATGTTTCCTATCTCCAGTCACTGGCAAACAGGCATGCAGTAGATGGATCCATCCCTATTAAACTTACTTCTCAAGTTATTTAGTTGAAAATGCAGCATAACTTAACAGAGCCATCTCAGGAACCAGGCCTGAACTTCCTGCTCTCCCAGAGCAAGAAAAAACAAACAGGCACAAGCAACTGAATATGTGTAAGGGCATAGGCAGTATCATGGGCAAGGGGAATCCGGAAGCCTTCAGATGGGCAAGGTTCCATCCCCAATGACTGAGTGAGAAGGGGACAGGCAGAGGCACTGAGGTCTTGCTCCTAGCTTGCCAAGGACAACTGTAAATTATCATTAAAGAACATAGATAAATGCTAGGGTGTGAGCTAGAAATAACACTGTTACTTATCAATTTAAAAGTAATTAAGTTTTGGTTGGGAAGATTGCTCGGTGGTTAAGTGGTGAAGACAGCAGTGCTTTTAAAGCCTGCCGGCTTGGGTTCAACTTCCCAGTACTCATGTAAAGCCAGACACACGATGTGTCACATGCCTTTGGAGTTCGTGTACAGTGGCAAGAGGCCCTGGTGTGCACATATACTTTCTCTATTCTTGAAACAAATAAATACATATATTTAAATTTTTATTTTTTCAGAAAGGGGTGAAATAATAGTTTCTGACATTGAAGGATGGGATATATGAGCTCTGAGTTTCAGGGGTTCCCCCTGTGCCCCTTGTGATACCTTTGTCAGTCCTCAGGATGCCTACTATAATTTTCTTCTTTTAACGTAATAGAAATACCATCCCCCTCCATCTTACCATTTTGATAGCATCAAACGCTCCCAGTTTACAAGTCCGCCAGCACTTGTAGACTCCCAGAGGCTTTCACACGCCTGCTCCACTGGGATATCCCTGTACTCCAAATCTCCCAAGAACCAAGGGAAGATGTTTGTTTTCTCAAAAGGTTGCGTAATGATTATTCTTTCTGACATTACATGATGGAAAGTCAACAATGTGACATTTGCCATAAGAAAAACAGAACGACGGAGCTAAGAAGCACAATCCGGCTACTATCCGGCAGCCAGCAAGTCTGGGATGATTTTTCAATGCAATTTGTTTCTCTGAATCTGGCAAAGGTTTTGGCTTCATTTTCATGTTCTTTGATTATTATTATGCCTGTCTACTAGTGGAAACTGCAAGTACTCTCTATCTTTCCACCCTGGAAAATTGAAATGAAGAAACAAGCCCAAATTGGCTGCAAGCAGAAGTTTAAGAGTGATGTCATTACTGATTCAAGAGACTCAACTTTAGCCATGAGATACTTCAATTCTTTACCCTGTCCCACATAAGCAGAGTAAGTAAGGGGTAAGGAGCTAACCCTAGAGACATATATAATGCATTCTCTAGGAACTAATGTGTTCAGGCTAAGCCATCAGCCACATTTATTGCTGAGAGAGTAAGCATTCCTCAGAGCACTATCACCTCTCTATTTACAGTGACTGCCCCACACCCCTCCCCACATAAGGCATCTTGGCCTCAGGTGCTTCACCAGACAGTGGTCTTTGAATAATACTTGTGCGAGCAAATCTAACCAGCTGCAATCTGTTAAGCTTCCTTTCATTGCCCAGGTTTTAAGACCAGACTGACTTGAATCTGTAGTTCATTCTCTCAATATTCAGTGATGATACCTTTAGGGGTAAGAATGTCAGAATGAATTGGATGGAGTCTTTCAAAATGTAGTAAATCGGGACACATCCATATCAGGGAATTGTATTTTTTAAATAGCATAGCTTGTGAATATTCCTAATGCATAATTAAAGTATATAATAACTTCTGTTTGAAATATAGTATTAATGAGTATCACTCAAGAAAGAAAAGACATCTTCAAAGTCAACAACAGAAATTCTCACTCACACCAAACTCCACTCAGACTAGACTTGAATCCCTGATCTCCTGGTCTCTAGACCTCTATTCGCAGATACAAAGGGCGTATAGAACAAAGGCACGCACTAAGGATGCTGCCCTTCTTAATACCAACGTAATTGTGGAAGACAACACCCTGCTTTCAGCCTTGAGCATCTCTGAGGGGACAAATAGCAAGGGACACAGATCTTGGGGGCTGGTTTCTAATTCTGCCTCCACACAGTTTTGAATTTATTTATTTATTTATTTATTTATTTATTTATTTATTTATGGTTTTCGAGGTTTGATCTCACCGGAGTTCAGGCTGACCTGGAATTCACTATGTAGTCTCAGGGTGACTTCGAACTCACAGCGATCCTCCTACCTCTGCCTCCCGAGCACTTGGATTAAAGGCGTGAGCCACCATGCCCAGCTTAGTTTTGATTTTTTAAAAAATCAGTTCTACAGATGTGCCTATCAATTCCCCTCAGGCATATGACTGGAGCCGGGCATAATTTGGGCACCAGTGAACTTTGCAGTCCCAGCTTCACTACTTCCTCATCACTCTCACTCAGGTAGTTATGACTCGCTGCCCAAGGACGCTCACTCAGCCACACAGAGGGGCTCCAGAGGCGATTGCCCCAAGCTGTCATCTCTCCCTTCCTTGTCGACTCCTCACTATTCTATTTCAGTTGCTTGGATGTTACTCGTCGTTGTGGATCTTCTGACACCTTTAATTGCTCTTCTCTTCCCACGCTTATTAAGTTTTCTCACCCTTTGCTATTGGCATTAGGAACATTTAAATAATTTGCCAAATAATGTTTCACCACTGCTGTTTTTCTGGAAGTTACATTGCTTTGCCTTTAACCCAGTAATAATTTTTGCTGTAATGTGTTAAGTAGCATGGAGAGAGGTTATTTTACATAAAAGGTTGTAGGGCATCTTAGACCCGAGGTCTTCTTGAGATGCCTATTAACTCACGGTAGAGGCGAGTGAATATTGAAAATTTGTCTTGAAGCTCAACAGTGATTTCATAAAAACAAGTTCATTTTTTTGGCACCCAGCCAGACCATGAGCGCTGGCTCTAAAAAAAAGAGTGATAACATTTTTTTTCAACATTAAATTCTTCCAAACGCTTCCAAAAGCTAAGGATAGGACCTGGGCAGGAACTGCCCAACCTGTCTCCCATCCAGGTGTGCTTCTAAGATGTCAAATGCCTGGGTGTGACTCTGGCACACAGGCACCCTAGAAAATCCTCACTCTTTCCTAAGGGAGCACCATTTCATCTTGAGAAAGCACTGTCAAGATATGGCTCTACAAAATGTGTCCATGCTCCCAAAGGTCTCCTTGTGAGAGCATCCTGTATCTGTGACTTGAGCATGCTATCATTTGGATTTCAAAACAAAAAAGATAAAACAGCTTCCACTAACTGCAGGAACTCTCATGCCCATCCTACTTCACTCTGAGCCCTGCCCTCTTCCCAGCCTTCTCTGGTGCTCTCTATATCTAGTAGAAGGTGCAGTGTGTTCTCTGCTGTCTTCCAATGTACAACTTGAAATCTGTTGTCACTGAGCTCATCTTAATTATGGATGGAGAAAAGAAAAACTGAAATGTCCTGGAGTGAACCTTGAAGACAGAGAGAAGGAGGGCTGAGGAATGCCTGGTGAAGGAGCAGGAAAGCTGGGAGTCTCCACTTGACTTTGAGAAAGGCACAGTAGAAGTATAAGATACCTCGGAGTCCTGTGGTTACAAGGATGAAAATACAGGAATGACTTAGACTGGCAGACCCCACACCAAGCTAAGTGAAGGGGAAAGAGTCTCCTCTAGCAGCCTTCCCCAACCCAGCTTCATCTTGTCATGTACACGACAAAGAGGAGATTCTCAGGCCATCCAAGGCTTACACACAAAATCAATTGCAATCCATTCACCTCAAAAGGTGAAGGTTTTTTATTTTTTTCTTTCTACACTGGAGATCCTAATATCCAAAACTCAGAACGCAATGATTCAAAGCTTTCCATCTGCCAAATCATTCGGATGATATGTCTGACTGACTTGAAAAGGATGTAATTAATAAGGTTCAACTTTTAAGAAACTGAAGGATAGAACAATACCTAAAAATTTTAGACCTTTTCTTTGTACCTATTAGTGGTCGGTGGAGAATGGCTTTCTAAAGAGGTCCGCAGCATACTTCAGGAACCTATGGACATGGGAATAAGGCTGTTGGTACACTGTCCTTTAGACAGGGAAAGTATCCTGGATTTCTAAGGTGGCTCCGGTGTAACCACGGAGAACTTATGAGGAGATAAGACTGGCAAAGGGAGTCAGAATAACCCCAGCTTTGAAGGAGAGGAAGAGGCCATGAGCCAAAGAAGGTGGGAAGCCTCTTGAAGCCAGGATAGCAAGGAAGCAGAGCCTCTGGCAGTCTTTGAAAGGAAAACTGCCCTGTCAAGACCTCAATTTTAGTTTAGTGACACCTCCACAGGCTTCCCACCTGTAGAACTACAAGAAATATATTTGTATGTCAGGTGGGCGGGACACACCTGTAATGCCAGCGCTTGAGAATCAAGCAAGAGATTTGAAGTTCAAGGCCACCTCAGCTACATAGTGAGTTTAAAGTCAGCCTGGGTTACATGAAATTCTATCTCAAAAAAATGAGAGAGAGAGAGAGAGAGAGAGAGGAAGAAGGAGGAGGAAGAGAAGAAGGAGAAGGAGGAGAAGAAGAAGAAGCGAGGAAAGGAGAAAGAGAGAGGAAGGAATTTTCTTTGTTTGCACCATGAAAGACTAAGGCCATGTGCTGTGTAGTATAGCAACAGGAAATTCACATATAACACCTCCAGATCAACCAGTTCATGAGAAGGAATAATACTGGAATTGAAACATCTTAATTGGTGCTGAGAACTTGTCCTTTCCTTGATAGCAAAACGGTTTATAATGCTATTATATTAGCTGTGTCAAACCACTGACTGCATGAATGATGGTGAAAATGAAGCACCTTAACTCTTCATTGAGTCATAGGACAGTGGTTTTGTTTAACAATTGTGGTTTATTGTCCCCCTAGCTGAAATTGTCCAGTGATGCACCTTGTTGTAGGTGCCAAAGCCTTTGCAGAAGTAAATTCCAGACAAGACTCTAGGAATCCTGTTTCATGTTCTACCCTTGAGAATTCTTTGTAGAAGAGGAAATGCCGCTTCCACCTATAGTAAATTCCAAGAACAAAACATCTTTTATCCAGATTCCTCCATCAATTTATATAATCAATCTTAGTATTTACACATTTAGATATTTGTACAAACTTTAAAAACTCTATCCTAAAAAGTCTATGATGAGAATTGCTATAAATATACTTGGTGGTTTTTGTGTTCCCTATGATTGAAATTTCCATTGTCTTCCTCATCCCCTCCCACCCCAATCCATTCCAACAGCTCCACCCACAAGACCCAGGTTCACAGCCAGGCCAGCAGGTCCACAGCTGCCTGGTACAGAGGAAACACCTATGGTGAGGCAGGGTCCCCTAGTGGACTGCAAATATATCTACCATCATCATTTATTTAAAGTGACAGTCTTGCAAAGAGCATGGCACTTAGAAAATAGTTGCATTCAGGTCATGGGGTATTGGGGAGTTGTTGGTCAAAGGGC
The DNA here is from genome assembly GCA_036365145.1 of Orientallactaga sibirica. Taxonomy (NCBI): domain Eukaryota; kingdom Metazoa; phylum Chordata; class Mammalia; order Rodentia; family Dipodidae; genus Orientallactaga; species Orientallactaga sibirica. Next base: position 19,801,309 of record JAEOAD010000003.1, read on the forward strand.
ACAAAATTGTTGTCAGAAAGGATAAAGAGGTTCAAAAATCTATTGTACGTCATGGTTGCTACAGTTAATAACAATGCAAGGGAAATGACTGTGAGAGAAATTTTTAAGTGTTTCCTTCACAAAAACTAGGTATATGAAGTAATGCGTGTATCAAAGAGTTTTCATCAGCCATTCCAGAATGGATACACATATCATGACATCATGATCCACACCACGATTATACATATAATTTTTCTTTGTTGATTAGAAAAATGTATTCAAAGGCAACATAGTGCTGAGAAGAAGGGATGGAGGAGTGCCCAGCACTGAAACACCTCTGTCACACCCTCCAAGGCTCAGGGCCCATTGCGGAAGAGGGGTCGGATAGAATGGAAGAGCCAAAGGAAGGGTACGACTTCTTACAATGCAACTGTCCAGACAGAAATTGGCTTTGATATCCATGACCTTGCAGTGCCTAGCAATACCTTCACAAAACCCTCATAATAAAAGAAAAAAATGATGACATCAAATTAAAAGAGAGACTAATGGAGAGAGGGAGGGGATATGATGGAGACTGGAGTTCTAAAGGGGTATGGGGGCAGGGGAGGGAAATATCATGCATTTTTTGTATGTAAGTATAGAAGTTGTCGATAAAAAAAAATTAATTAAAAAAACGAAAAATGCATTCTATGCTGGTAGTGGTGTGGAGAAAGGAGAAAACTCTCTTACACAGTCAGTAAGAATGTAAATTACTACAGCCATTATGTAAAATAGCATGATGGCTTCTTGAAAAATGTAAAATACAACTACCACAGGACTCAGCTATGTAATCACTGGGTATATATTCAAAGTAAATGTAACTGTCATATCAAAGAGATACCTGAACTCCCATGTGTGTTGTAGCAATATTTTTAAATATTTTTTTTAATGAGAGAGAGAGAGAGAGATGGAGGGCAAGTAAGAGAGAGATAGAAAAAAAAATTGGCAAGCCAGGGCTCCAGCCACTGCAATCAAACTATAGACACGTGTGCCTTCTTGTGTGTATGTATAACCTTGTGCATTTGCACACCTTATGTGTCTGGCTTATGTGGGACCTGGAGTGTTGAACATGGGTCCTTAAGCTTTGCAGGCAAATGCCTTAACTGCTAAGCCATTTCTCCATCCCTGTATCAGTATTCTTAATAGCCAAAACATGGAATCAAGTGATATATCTATCAACAAATGAATGGATAAACTCTGGTCTATATATATGGTTGCATAGTACCCTTTAAAAGGAATGAAATCCTATTGTTTGTAGCAAAATGGACAGAACTGGAAGATATAAGATATAAAATGTTAAGGGAAGGGTAAAATAGTGATTAAAGGTTAGGAAGGAATGGAAAGACAGTATGGAGGAAGGATAGATCACTACAATGTGGAGTTCTTAAAAAAAATGAACACAAAAGCAAAATACAGTGATTCAGAAATAAGTTCTAAGTTTTATAGCATATTATTAAAGGTTCAGAGGATTTTTAAAGATTTTATTATTATTATTTATTAGTATGGAGGAGGAAGGATAGATGATGGGCACAAAATACAGTTACATTGAAATAAGTTCTAATGTTTTATAGCATAGTAGTATGATTATATTTCACAAATTTTTTAAAGATTTTATTATTATTATTTATTAGAGGCAGAGAGAGGGAAAGAGAGAGAAAAAAATGGGCACACCAGTGCCTCTAGCCGCTGCAAATGAACTCCAGATGCATGCGCCCCCCCCCATGTGCATCTGGCTTATGTGGGACCTGGAGAATTGAACCGGGGTCCTTAGGCTTCACAGGCATGTGCCTTAACTGCTAAGCCATCTCTCCAGCCCTATATTTCATAAATTTACCTAATTTATAAAGAATTACAAGAGGACTGGGGAGATTGCTTAGTGGTTAAGGCACTTGCCTGCAAAGCCAAAGGACCTAGGTTCGATTCCCCAGAACCAATGTAAGCCAAATGCTCTCTCTTTCTACTTTATTTTCTCTCAAATAAATAAATAAACAGAAAGTATTAAAAAGAAATAAAAGAAGAATTAGAAGAGAGCAGTTCAAAGGTTCCTAACCCAAAACAGTGACAAAACATTCAAGGAGATAGAATTGCTTGTTCCTTGACTTGATCATTACATAGTGCACACATGTATGGAATTACCACACTGCTCAGTCAATATGCACAGCTAGTATTGTCAAGTAGAAATCAAAAATATAGGAGCTATGGATGCAGCTTAGTGGTCGACTGTTTGGGTTCCCTACCATGCACAAAGCCCTGGTGTCAAGTTCCAGCTCTCAAAATTTTTTTAAAAAAGCATAAATATAGCTCATATCTAGAGCCGAAAATAGAACCAAAAGAAAATGGTACTAACAGAAGAATTACAAAACAAAATAAAGCTAAAGGGTAGAAATTTAAAGAACTGTCTTGTACTTTATGGGAGTTCATGTGTTTCTCATGCCTCAAATAGCAAACAATCATATGCAGCCACATAACTGACTGTAGGAGTTGCAATAAATTTGGCAATAGTAAAGAGTTCTAAATGTGAAATGACCACAAATTAATTCAAAATCAAGTGAGTAATGAATCCAAGCACTTCAACAGGCTTGGAGAAGATGCCAGGGCTGCTGGTCCACGGACTTCACTCTGAGGAACCAAAAGTCAGAACCTAGAACTCCTGGCTCATTTACTCAGCCTCATTCCTTGCATTCCCAAGAACGTTTGATAAAATTCCCTGCCCAATTTCATTACACCAGGCAATAACCTTCCTTGATTCCCACCTTTGGCAGCGCCTTAGAAAGTGGTAAAATGAAAGAACAAGGTCCATTTTCACTTTCTGGTGGAGGGAAGATATATGAGGAGAGTAGCTATCTGGAAATGCATTGCCCAGATTCATCAAAATAGAATGACTCAAAGAGTCCCAGTGCCACGCTCTTGAACAGAGAGGCAAGCAGGTGTTCTGTCTGTCAGCAGGATGTACAAATGTGCACCTGTCATAAACCCGGGGCTAGAGTAGAGGACAGGCAAGTAGTGTCAGGAGAATGAGGCTCTCTAGCCAGGGCAGAGGCAGGGGTACAACATGGAGGGGAAGGCCTTGCATACCGGAGTAAGCCAGGCTGCGACCACCGCCAGACAGTAAAGCTCTGAGAGTCAGGTTTACAGTTGTATTTCACAAAGCACCTGGAACTGCTCCCAGATGTGCAGTTCAGGTTCAACTCCCGCTTTATATGAGGCGATAATATCTTTTACTCACAGAGCTGGGAACAATGTCCTTGAATGTAGCAACTACAGACAGTTCTGTCATTAAACTCGATTATAAAATCTCCCCTAAGAATGAGCAGTGAGGGCCACGCTGGCTTTGTAAAAGTTCCATTAGTCCTGGGAGCAAAAGTCTCAGTGGCCAAACACAGAATCACCCAGGCACAATGGAAGCTGATAGTCCAGAGAGGTCAGAGTAGGGGCCACCTTTCACACAGCCATTTGTAAGTGTATTAAAAGTGTCACAAAGGATTGAAATGGTATCTGTGACTCAAGGGTTCTGATATAGGGTTGCTTATGGCAAGCTAAGAAGTTAAGTCAAATAATGGGATTACCTAATTTAGTTACAGATTTGCAAAACATTTCTTTTTAGATCCTCACTCCATATCCGTTAAATACTTTGAGATGTATTTTAAGTAGCCCATTATCTTTCCAGTGAAAATACTAATATTTTCTGCTATATTAAGGGAAATACTGTTATTCTATTGGGAAGGAATTATAAGCTAACATAAACACACAGTATGGATATGCTAATAAATATTTTCAAGCAGCAAAAAATTACCATTTTATGCAGATGATAATGTAATATATAACCAGTAAAATAATTCCCTCACTTATAATAGCTGTAATTGTAATGGCTGTATCATCATTAATAGCTATATAATAGCTGTACAGCTATAAATACTATGGTACAAAATCAATTTACTCAGAACTTTTGTTATTATGAAAAAGTTGTTAAGACTCATTTTATGTATGATTTTAATGTGCCCCCAAAGCATTCCAAATAGATCAGCCAATTAATAAAGAGCAAGATACCATAAAAGAAACCTTATCCTCCCCCCCCAAAAAAATTTAATAGAGCTTATCTAACAAAGTATTAGACTCTAAGCTTTTTTGAGATTAAAAAAAAATGTTAAACCAACTTAATTTAATTGGAGATTGTTTTATATCTTTGATACATAAACTTCAGACATGTATTGACAGCATGCCAACTCTAGATAATGTATTGTGTACTTGAAAATAAAAAACAGAAAAATAAGTGATGTTTCTGCCAGTTTTATTATGTAGCATATACAAATATAACATGTAACTATGGGAAAATATAAATATATAGTAAGTGTAGTTATTTAACAATAGTTATGTAGCTGTGTATGCTAATATAAATATATAAGTGAAACAATAATTACTGCTGTTTTGTTTTTTTTCAGACAAGGTCTTATAATGTAGTGTGGTCTCCAAACCATGATCCTACTGCCACAGCCTCTTGAGTATTGGGCTTATAGGTATGAACCACCACAGAGGCTAAGAACTAACCACCACTTCTAAAAATAGAGGGTTTTAACTAATAACATCAGATTTGGTGCATTACTTGAATATATTTATATTTTCAAGTGAACATATATTTGACTTTAGAAGTAAAATGGCCAGGTGTGGTGGAGCACATGTCTAATCCCAGTACTCAGGAGGTAGAGGTAGGAGAATCGCTACTGGTCCAAGCTGGTGTTTGTTCATGTTAATGACCTCTTTACCTCATGCCTTCTTTTTTCTCCTTCCTCCATCTTTTCTCCTTTATTTTTCTTCCTCTAATAAGTTAAAATTATAAAAATCATTTTGATACTAATGACAACCCCAAACAGGCTTTAGGGCAAAGACCAGCTTGGGACTCCAGAATAAGTTCAAGGTCAGCCTGGGCTACAGTTAAACCCTACCTTGAAAACAACAACAAAAACTAAAAGGGCCAGGCATGGTGGCACGTGCCTTTAATCCCAGCACTCGGGAGGCAGAGGTAGGAGGATCACCATGAGTTCGAGGCCAGCCTGAGACTACATAGTAAATTCCAGGTCAGCCTGGACTAGAGTGAGACCCTACCTCGAAAAACAAAACAAAAACAAACAAACAAAAAATTAAAAGGCATTTACAAGTACTAATGAAGCTGTTATGTATGCATATTTTACCATGTTTAGTGCTTTATATCCACTCTATAATTTGATTATAAGACAAGTGTAATTATTGTTCTTTTTTAGTCTCAGAATGTGTTCTTACGTCATTCTGCACTGTTCACATGTTTAGTGAATATGCTATTCTTATCAATTTGGTTATATATTTCATATTGACCACAAAGTGCAAAAGTGTAACACAATGGTGGCACAGGACATGAAAAATGAAGCAGTAGATTAACTTGGGGCAACACTGTAGTGCATGAAGGAGAAAATACAGTCATATAGGAGTTAGTATTGTCTGAGGTGCTAATAATTTACTAAGGCTCTTCCTTCTTCTCTACTTGATTTGCGCCTGTCTTCTCAGAGTGTCTGCCCTATATTCGGAGACCCACCACATCAGTCAGATTAGTAGTCAGGAAGCAGAGCTCTTGGACCAAAAGCTGAAACTAGAATCCATAGGACTAAGCCCCAGAGACCTGCCTCCTAAAGATTTCACATTCTCCCAAAACAGTTCTACTAGCTGGGGACCAAGTGTTCAAACACATGAGCCTATGGGGACATTTGACCTTCAAATATTAACACCAATAGAATGGAACATGTGCTTGGATACAGTAGGTGGGCCTTCTCTACAAAAGACAAAACTTTGTCTACAAAGACAAAACTTTGTCTACAAAAGACAAAACTTCAAAATGGAAGGAACTGGGGTCCTTGGATGACTTGTGGGTAGAGGAGCTCCTCAAAACATACTCCGTCAACCAATATTCTAGAAATCCACTTCTATTCTGTTAAACCAATAAAATGTTAGAGCTATCCGTTATAGCAGCAAACCCATAATGACTGAGCTTCTACAAAAAGCCATCTGTAGTATGAGGTAAAGAATAAAAAGAGAAAAGGAAAAAAACACTACTTGATTCAAAAGGCCTAAAGTATGAGTATGACCCTTTGTAGAAATGCTTTACCCACCCCTTCTCTTTAACTTCTGCAGTAAGGGCTGTAGAGCTGGATGGTCCAAACACAGACTGCATTTCTCAGTTTCCTTTGCAATAAAAGTATATGACACTGTAGAATGACTAAATCTGGCTACTATATTACCTCCTGTAGTCACCATTCTGTGGTGGGACCAATGAACATCCACTCCCATCACGTTTTTCAAGAATATCATCTATTTTCATTAATAATAATCTTGTGAGATTATTTCTCCTGTCTAATTCAAAACTTTAATCTTTCCATCAGCATCCCCACCACCCCTGCTCCCTTATAAACCACCAGTCTACTCTTGGCTTCTTTGAGGTCAGCCTTTATTCACACTCCATGTGATTGTGGTCGAGCAATGTTTGTGTTTGCACACCTGGTTCATTTCACTTAGTATACTGTGCTCCAGTCCCTTCTGTGTTCTCCAAATGACAGAATGTCCTTCTTTCTTACATCATTCTCCCTTTCTTTCCCTTTGCCTCTGGCAGATAAAGGGATGGAAGATCGTGTTCTTAAAGGTTTGGTGAAGCATAGCTACAATGCTTGATTTGCACTGCCTCTGTCTAGATTTTCTTTGATGAGAGACACATTTCTACACCGAGTAGCCAGTTACTTTAGTTTTTCTTTCTTCTAGGTAGCCCTACTGTTAATCAATAAAGTGTGAATACATTACTCTGATTTTTTTTTTTAGCTGTCTCTCTTGTTTTTTTCTTTCTGTTTATTCAAGGTACTTGCTCTAGCCCAGGCTGACCTGGAATTCACTATGTAGTCTCAGGGTGGCCTCAAACTCATGGCAATCCCTCTAGCTCTGCCTCCCGAGTGCTGGGATTAAAGGCATGCACCACCATCCCCGGCTACTCTGTTTTTTTTTTTTTTATTTAATGTAATTTTCTCAAAGACATGTTTCACAAAATTTGAGTCCATCCCCAAAATCTACCTAAAAATTGACATAATCTTTATTATAGAATAATTTTTATTGAAATAGAATGACCATTCTAAATAGTCATTTAACTCTGTAGGACAATTTAGATTGATTTCTAAATGGAAACAGTCTGATTTATGGAGACCAGAGCAAAATAAATTTCTTGCTTCTAGCACGAATGAGTAGCTCAATCCACTCATCTGGTTTTCCTGAGCATCCGTCAGGGTCCTGGTGGGAAACAGATGGCACTCTCAAGCCGAGTAACAAGAAGAGTGTTAAATAAAGAGTCTGCAAAGTTGTAAGCAGGGAGGGGGAATCAGTAAGAGAGAACATAATATTCCAGACAGAGAAAAGAAGGGCAGATACAGGGGTAAAGCACCTGTGGGAGGCATGTTTTCCCCACAGCATCCTGCAAGGAGGTAATCAGGGTCTAATACCACTTCTTACCCTTCCTACCTGTCTCCTGCAGGGCTGCCTATCCTCACAAGCCAACCTGAGGTCCAAGGAAGGAGCAGGATGGGACGACGTAGCTAATGGATCAGGATGAGCAGGCGGTTCTTAACTTTTTCCCGTTTGAGGAACAACAACAAAGCTAACACAGATTTTTTTTCCTTGCTCCACAATTTCATAGACTTGTTCTTTTCATGGATAAGAGCAACCTCTGCAAGCATTTCCCCACCTCCTTATTGAGAACAGCCATGTTTTCACCAAAAGGAAGCATTTTACAGCTTCTTTTGGCATCTATAATTGAGCAGCACCACAATCCTGAGCTCTGGAGTCATTATAATAAGGTAAGGGTTACTTGAACACAAGCTCAGTGATAGTAAAGAGTTGACCATTTGGTGGCTAGCAGATGGATAATGTAATGGTGTGAAGACACTGGATACAGGCAGAGTTTATGTCCCAGCAGGCTAGCATGAGATTTTACCAGGCTACTTAGAAACAGTGTGCAATTTTAAATTTATGATTTATATTGGAAGTTTTCCATCATATATTTTTGGGAAAATAATTAACTGGGGTCACTGAAGCCACAGAAAGTGAAAGAGAACTGTGTCCTCTTGGCTTCCAGCTCATGAAAAATAACTGCTTTGTTAGACGCTTTTACTAGATGCTCCAGTCCTTGTCTTCTTTTAGGGTCAAGAAGGTAGTTGTGATATTAATTGATCTATTAATATAATCAACATATTGATGTATTAATATTGTTAACTTCAACTGAAATCATCTAGAAGACATGTATGTGAGAAAGTGTCTAGATTATTTTAATTGAAGTGGGATGACTTGCCCTAACTCTGGGTGGCACCATTCCATGGGCTGGGGTCCCAGACTGAACAAAAAGCTGAGCTCCAACATTCATTGCTCCCTGCTTCCTGACTATGGATGCCATGTGACCAGCTGCCTCCTGCTTCTGCCACCATGCCTTCCCCCTCATGATGAACTCTATTCCTCAGAACTATAAGCCTAAATACAGCTTTCCTCCTTTAAGTTGCTTTTTGTCATAGCAATAGAATAGTGACTAATACAGTGATATATTTCTATGTAATTTTTATAACACCTCTACCATCACTTGGCATTTTCTCATTGACTTCCTTTTTGATGGCTGCCCCCCATCAAAGATATACATCAAAGATATCAAGATATATCTTGATCATGGAAAATGGGTTGATCTTGGTGTCTCCTATTAGACGTTCAAGAAATGTTGTCAGATGTGTATTAAAGCACTTTCTTTAAAGGAACACTTTATTTTATTTATTTGAGAAAGGGGGAAAGAGGCAGGTAGAGAGAGAGAGAGGATGGGCATGAAAGGGCACCCAGCCACTGCAAATGAACTCCAGACACATGTGCCACCTTGTGCATCTGGCTTATGTGGGTCCTGGGGAATGGAACCTGGGTCCTTTGGCTTTGCAGGCAAGAGCCTTAATCACTATGCTATATCTTAAGCCTAGCACTTTCTTTTTTCTGAGGCTTACTTGGTTAAAAAAAGATAATTCAGAAGAGCTTGGTGTTGCTTTCATGGTTTTCAACCATTGATAAGATGAAAACAACAATAAACTCCCATCTCAAGTGATGCCTTTGAGATCAATTCAAGTGCTATTTCCACTAAACTTGCAGAGTGTCTATTAGATTGCCCCATATATCTTATAAGTAATTCTTCCTAGCCATACCAATTCCTCTCTGCCACATAACTGAAGGAACAACAGATTCCCAGATCAAAGTTTCCTTTTCCTCATACAGTGTTTCCCAGCTCAGAAAAGCACAGTGAACACTTATTAAGCTAATAAAATTGAAATATTTTAGGAGAGCCCTTTTGGCACAAGGGCATCTTTTCTATTCACTAGCTTTGCATATCCTTTTTTAAAACACATCCTCTGCGAAAGTCTGTAAGCAAATACATGCTTGACTTGTCCTGTGAAGTGGAATTAATGCTATTTATAATCCCACCTCAAGTGGGAGAAAGAAAAACACTAAAAAATGCCAAATGTGATCTTTAAATGTTTATCATATTCTCGGTGAAGATTCAGGGATAGTTGTTTAACTTCAAATTAGAAATATATTGGTTCTTTTTAAATTCACTTGGAGGATAAATGCCATGACCTTGTTGGGGTGGTTCACAACAAAGAAAAATTAACTAGAAACCCAGACTCCAAATGCACAGAGAGAAAAATAAAATAACATTGATGCTATACAGTCACAGAGTTACAGAAGAGTCATTCAATCCTTGGTCCAAATATGTGTTAAACACTAGAATCAATTTTATAGAGATCAAAAAAATGTGTGCAAGTAGCTAAAATGAAATTTCAGAACAATGTGCGTGTGGCTTCGATGAAAACCCAAACCTGCAGAGTGCCTCTGGAGTTGGAAACCGGGTAGATGAAAGAGCCAAAAATGCAAAGTATAACAGATTTGGCAGGCTTCAATGCCAAGCAGCACACCTGCCCCCTACCTCTTTGTACACCCATATACTTTGGCACGGTGTGCCACGAATGCTGAGAGTGACTCTTGAGGAGTGAGACGTGACTGAGAGACAATAGAGACAAAGTCAGCCTGGACTGCACTTGGCTTGATGAGGCCATGAGCCTGTTTTCTCTGGGCACTGGAATCATTGCACATTGTGTGATATAAGGGTTCTTCGATATTCAAACCACAAGGGAGCACAAAGACAAATCAACATCTTCAAGTGGGGGATTTTTTTTTCAACAAGTAAAAACATGATCATACAACCCGAAGAGCAGTGGAGCTTTAAAGACCCACTAATATTTATTTTCCCAGAATCTTCACGTGCACCCTCTCCTTATAGATTTATGATTGTATTTTAAGTGAAAGTAACAGAGGCAGCTAAATGAAACCTCAAGACAAGACTAGGACCATTTTTCAAATGAAGACAGGCATTTGAGACCTAAGAGATTTGGATTAGCAAGGATCCAGGGGACATCTGCTGTCTCCCAGGTATTGTGGTAGGCTCTGGCAGTGTGCATGCAAAGAAGACATAGTCCCTACACCCCAGTGGGATGAATAAATAGACCTAGTTATTTTCAGTCTGCATGTATTGAGAGTGGGAAAAGCTTTGGACTGGAAAAGACATCACCGAGAAGTGTGAGGAAGAAAAGTTAACTGCTGAGTTACTAGCCATTTAATAGGCACTTTATATCTGGATCACATGTACTCTGAGAGTTAGGTAAGTATTGTTAATTTTACAAAAGGTTCATGGTGAAACAGTGTGGAATGCAATAACCAAATTGTGGTATCAAAAGTACTGTGAATGATCAGAATTTATACAGTTCAGTCTAGCCGAGCTTCTTCTCCACACTGTGCTCCCATGAACATGAATGGCACAAGTGACCCAGTAAACAGAGGAAGGTGTCAAAGAGAAAAGGTAGAAAAGTTTGTCAGTCAATGTGTTGGTTTGAATGTAAAATGTCCCCCATAAACTCGTGTGTTTGGATACTTAATCCCAGCTACTGGTGGTATTTTAACAGATTGTGAAAACTTTAGGAAGTGGAGACACTCTGGAGGAAATATGTCACTAAGCGTGAGCCTTATGCTATCATTCAGCCTGCTCTACATCTTGTTCCCTCCCTCTATTTCCTCCCTGTGGATGTGACAATGTGATGGCTCCAGTCTGCTATGCTTTTCCCACTTTGATGCACCCTACCCTATGGAACCACAAGCCAAATTAAATCATTTTCCTTCCATACTGCTTCTGGTCAGGTATGTTGTCCCAGCAAAAAGAAAGTAACGGGTACCGCCAGTTTTCTACAGCTATAATACATACTTGAGATTATCGATTTTATGAAGAGAAAAACCTTGGCTTTGTCTAAAAATTTGGGAACTTCAGTCCATGACTGGCCCTTTTGTTTTGGGCCCATGGCAGTGTATCACATTTACCTCATGGCTGGTATGCCAGGCTGGGGGTTGGTGAGGAAGTGCCTGGGTCCTACTGTCCTCTTCAGTAGAACAGCCGATGATGACTAGAAGGTCCTACCTCTTAAAGGTCCCACTACCTCCCACTAGAACCACAGACTAGTGATCAAGCCTTTAGTGCATGGGTCTTTAATAGCAGATGTAGACAAAGAACATAATAATAAGATAAAAATGGGTTAAGAGATAAATTGAATGCATAGGGGAGAGTTCTCAGAAGAAAGGGGTGGGCCCATTAAGCCTGTGTTACTGAGTCCCCTTTAATTCCTAAAATATCTGGAAAGTCTTAATTTCAACTACTATTTCATGAAGGTATGATTCTCTATATAGGAAAATAAACATATTTTATTCAGCAGTACTTGAACTTGATTGATAGCATTCACATCTTTAGACCTACAGACAGCCTCTGTCTGCCTTCTGCTTCCAAATACATTGAGACATTAGAGGGGGCAATGCTGTAGTCCTGGATTTGAAGTCTCAGGCTATTGATTCTTGGTTCTTGATTTTTTTTTTTTTATATACTAGGCATCTGTGGTCATTTGAATAGATGGCCCCCAATATATTCAGTAGTTTGTATCTGCATCCACCTGGCTGGAGGCAGTGTCACAGGGTGGATCTTAAGGAGTGGTGGTGGGTTTGAGATTTCAATCTAAAGATATGCAAAGTGTGTCTAGCTGGAGTTCCTGAGGTGTGCTGTGCTAAGCTGGGTGGCTTTTGGCCTGTGGCTTTTCTGTGTTTGGTCCTGTGAGAGCAGGCCAGCTTCTTCTGCCATTATAGAACTTCCCCTGGATCTGTAAGCTTCAATAAATCCCTTCCTCTATAACTGTGCCTGGTCTGGAAGCTCATCTCAGCAAAGCTGAAGCTGTCTGCTACAGCATCCAACCCCACATTCTTTAGAGTCTCCTCTTATCTTAGGGGTAACTTTTCTTAAATTTCCTTTATCTCTTCCTCCTCTTCCTCGCCAAGTAATACCTGAAGGCTCTAGGCCTCAATCCTTGATCTTTATTCCTTTCATCAACACTTAACAATAGTAGATCTCTAGCTCAGACTTCTTTTGTGAATTCAAATACTCCATATCCTCTAGATGTTCAAAGTTTATACTTACATGTCTAATAGACTACTTGACTTTCTCTCGAAAGCAGCTGCTACACTTCAAGGAAGGCCAGTTTATCCTTCTAGTTACTTTAAAATATTATAATCCTAAAAATATTTTCCTCCTGCATATGCAGCCAGTCATTCTGAAAATTATTTTGGCCTTGCTCTGAAAGGGCAGCCCCTGGGTGTGTCTGTTCTTCACAACTCCTCTCTGCCTCCATTATTATCAGCTGCCACTGGGCTGAATCTTATAAACTGAAGTCAGATCATGCCTCTTTTACTCTCTAAGCTTCCCAACAGCTCCCATTTCACTTATAGGGCAAGGCGAAATTCTTCTAGTGGCCAAGCATAAATGCATAACCTATTCTGGGTGGAGACAACCATGTTTATGACCATAATCCAGGTGTTTGGAAGGATGGATTCATTCTTTGATGTTGTACTTTGGGTGGAGAGAGTGCAGCTTGGATTTGGAGGGCTCTTCTGACCAGGTGGAAGGGGTTGTCCATGAAGGGACTCAGAGGCGGTGGGTTGAGAAATGGAGTGGCTTGTCTTTTGAATCTGGCAGCTCTCCCATGAGCCAGTAAATAGCCGTGTTGGCTTCAAAGCAGATGCTGATATGTTCTCTCTCTCCTTCAACCAAAACTTTACTGAAGCAGGGTTGAAGGCAGAAGCAGACACTGAGTATCTCAGCATTTCCTTGGGGTTAGACATCATACAGGTGAGGTGTACTTGTCTGTTTTCTTTGCCTGTAATTGTCTTTCAGTTTTTTCTGTCAACTGCTTTAAAATACCTGATCAAAACTCATACTGCCATCAAAATACATTTACTTTCCCTCTTATTAGTATTTACATCATTTCTCCATGTTAATTCCTAGTCATCCATGCCTTTTGGATATGTGTATGTTTCTGTCTGTTTATAGGAGTATGTTTCAATCAATACTAGAAACTTTTTTGGCAAAAAGGCAATTCTGTTTCTTTATCTCCTCTACCATTCAATAGCATTATTTGTTAAGCTCAATGGGCTTTCTGTAATTATTGCTTCTGGTGGTTTAAAAATATTATTTATCTCAGGGAACTAGATTGTTTATGGTGGCTTTAAAATAGTTTATTGCAATCCAACAAAGATATGTAATATTTATGTAATACATTTAGAAATTTTGAAAAAAATGTAAGTGCTTCTGGTAGTTTATTAAATTAGAGGCTTCTCCCACACTGTCAAGCATGGTACATGTGTAAATGTGAGCGTCCCAGCCCACTCTTAGATATGTGAAAGTGTTTGGCCCTCTACCTGTGAGTACCCTCTCTCTCCTCTACATCAGGAAATCTACAGTGTCAAAGAGGTGATCCCACCTGGACCCAGTGCCTTTTTCCCTGGACTATGCTCTGGAAGCTGGGCCCAATGAATTACCTATTTCATGACCCTAAATCTTCATCTAGCATGCATGTGGCTTCGCTTCTGTTTTATCCTCCAAACTGTGTTGCCAAAATAACATATTTTTAAGTAACCCAAATCAGACATTTTTCAGGAATGCAGATAGGACGAGAACCTGCAGGTAGAGATATCCACATTTGCAGAAGATGAAAGTAAAGATCCCTAAACAAATAACAATAAGACATAAAGTTAGATTTACAGTGGTAGATTGGGGTTTCCAGGGCTCTATCCCTCCATGAAGTAAAATAATGAGCTAGAAAAAATTAAATTCAAATTATCGAATTATATATAATTAATATAAAATTAAATACAATATATTATATATAATTAAATTTATAGAATTCTGAAGTCCAGTAAAAAACTTATAATTAGGAAAAAGTCTGGTAATGGAAGAAGCACCTGCTTTCAGTAAAAGACACCTTAAACTGCCCTGTTTTGCAAGCCACAGCTCAGTGAGAGCACAAGGGACAGAGGCATGCAGTGCTGGTTCAGGATGCCAGATTCAGGTGGACAATGTGGGAATCGTTCTGAGAAAATTTGGTTGACCATTTTGACTCCTGAAGGACTGGCCCAGACTGTGTATTCATTTCACCTGGTTTGGAGCATCCTGGGGCTGAAGTAGCTTCCTGGGAAGAGATTAAAGGCCAAAGTATGGTGAGCAAGTTGCAAGATGTAACAATTAGTACGAGCAACATTCAGACTGAAAAACATGAGGAAGAGGTGGGGAGAGGCAAGGTATGGAGGAACAAAGAGGTTCCTGAGTTCTTTTTCTTGTTATATATTATATGAATAGATGAATGTTCAGAAATTTTCTGAGACATTCAGGTTCCACATTATTTGGCATTGAAGCCAAAGGCAGAGTTGTAAACAGCCTGAGTGTTCCAATATAGAGTCAATTTAAAAATACTAGAATAATAGAAAAGTATTGGTATTGTCTCTTTTTTTTTTTTTTTTTTTTCGGATTTGATTTTGATTATCTGAGAAAGGGAGTCAGGTTTAAGGCTTGGATTGGTCTCAAACTCACCTTACAGTAAATGCTGACTTTGAACTCTGAATCACCCTGCCTCAATCTCCCAAGTACTGGTATTAAAGCCATGTAGTACCATGCTCAGCTTCTTTATTTTTTTTTAATTTTTCCTTTTTTCCTCTAGTTATTTAAGGAAACCATCAAAAAACTAGCTGAGCCAGGCATGGTGGCACATGCCTTTAATCCCAGCACTCGGGAGGCAGAGGTAGGAGGATCGCCATGAGTTTGAGGCCACCCTGAGACTACATAGAGAATTCCAGGTCAGCCTGAGCTAGCATGAGACCCTACCTTGAAACACACACAAAAAAAAAAAAAAAAAACTAGCTGATCATCAAACAGACTTCCACTCCACACATAGATTTTACGTAAAAAGAAACACCACCAAATAAGCAAACAACCACTACTTGTAACAAGAAAATGCAACAAAACTCAAGGAGGAAAATAACGATGTAAACAGTTACCTCACTGTAGTATTAAAAATGTCTGTCAACAAAAACCTTAAAAACATGCAAGAAATTAAGAAAATATGACATATTTACAATGGAAAAGTAAAAACAAAATTAGTAGAAACTGTCACTGAGAAAGTGCAGGCATTGAATTTATTGGAAAAAATATTAAACTTCAATATAATCAACAGAAAATAAACTATGAGATTAAGAAGACAACTATAAAAAATGTGTCATCAAGTAGAAAGTGTCAACAAATGAAAACAAAATCATCATCAAAACAACATGCTTAGATGAACACTGAAATGGTTTAAAAATGGCAAAAATACACATTGGAAAACAGCATCTTCAACAAATGTTGAGAAAACTGGATATCCAAAGGTAGAAAAATGAAGCTAGAGCCTTATCTCTCACTCTGCACACACACATACACAAGAAGTCCAAATGGATCAAAGATTTCAATGTAAGATCCAAAACTGAAAGCGCTACAGGAAAAAGTAGGAGATACACTACAAGATATAGACATAGGTAGGAATTTTCTGAATAGCATTACAGTCACTCAGGAAATAAGGTCAACAGTTATGGGAACACATGAAAGCTATGTCACTTCTGGGTATATACACTAAAGACTCTACACACTACTTAAGAGAAATTTGCTCATTCATGTTTATTGCTGCTCTATTCACAATAGCTGGGAAATGGAACCAATCTATATGCCGCCCTTCAACTGATAAATGGATTGTGAAGATATGGTAAGTATACACAGTGGACTTTCATTAGGCTGTAAAGAAAAATAAAATTACAGAAAATGTGTGGAAATTGAAAGGTCAGTCTGTGTGAGGTAACCCAGACTTAGACAAACAAGTGCCACATGTTTCCTCCTATATGTGGATTCTAGATTCAAATGTCTAGACTAGTGGGTGTAAGTGGAAATGAGTGTCTTTGGAGGCCAGGAAACTAGCAAAGAGCCTTGAGGGTGAGAAGACATTATGAAGGTGGACAATCGAATGCAAGGGACATGAAAGTAGAGGAGAGAAATAATGGGAAGGATAACAGGGATAGACATATAAGGGAGATATGTTTGGAGGAAGGATGAACCAAAACTAAGGGCAAGTGAACAAGCCATATGGAAACATACTACTTGGTAAGCCAACTTAAAATAGAAGTTTTTTTTTTGACATAGTGTGGTAGTTTGAATGCATATCCCCCATAGACTCAGGTGGGGGCAGATCCTGGAATCTGGTCTGAAAGTGTTCTGAGGGTAGATCTGTTTTTCTAGCCAGAGGTCTGCAGAGAGGTCTGAGCTCTGCCATGGTTTCCCTTGCTGTTTGTTATTGGTTTTGTGCCTGTTACTTTCGCTGTTTGCTGGCTGTCTGGTGGTGTCTCTCTGCTTGGATGTATGGAAACAACTTCATTTTCCAGTAATGGAACTTCCCCTGTGGATCTGTAAGCCTGAAATAAATCTCTTCCTCCCCTAAACTGTGCTTGGCTTGGATGTTCATCCCAGCAATGTAAAGCTGATTGTGATAGCATTTAAATGAAGGTCCCCTACATGGGTGGATAAAGCTGTTCCTAAAACCTACAGGTATTAATCAAAAATTCCAGTTCCAAGGATAAGATACTCCAAATGAGTTGTTGGTCAGAGAAGCTACAGAGACCCCATTATTCCTGGTTGTCCACAAAAACTAGATGTTAAGTGCCTATTGCTGAAGACACCAAATGTTTTGGTTGCAGGACAAAGAAACCAAGCTGGAATGGAGCTGAGAGCTTCTTTTTTATTGGATGGTTTTCTTCATGCTAAAAGGTGCTATACAGGCTGATGTGGGGCTGATATCAATAATCCTACTCAGTTGTGGATCCTGTTTACTTCACAACTGACCTACAAGGCAAGATGTGTCCAACAGATAGAATAGTGGCATGTAAATTATGGGCGTAACCAATTGCACTACAATTGTATTTGAAGCCCCCTTCACAGGCCACAGGAGGGAAATCATGCCTGGTACTGCAAATCTAGCTAAAAGTCGACGGCTATGGACTTAGGACCTAGGATAGAACCCCAAACTGTGGCTAAGCCAGTGTCAAACTGCATTCTAAATACTTATATTTGTTCTCATAGATTGGTACTGCTTGCAGGTCTTTATGCAAAGGTCACAGGTTAATATAAAAATGCATAGCTGACAAAGTTACCAAGAAAAAGCAATTAGTATGTGCTCATCCCTGACAAGGCACCTAAACAACACCCTCCATAGCTTAGGGAGCCTTAATTAAGGGAGTGGAAGAATGGAACAGCAAGAGGATGTGATGTGAGGCTATAGAACACTGTTTTCTAGATATGCCTGCTACTTTGATGAAATCATAGCAGACGTGGTTTCCTGATTAAGACTGAACCCATCAGTATTTTATTATAGATAAGGAAAGGGTTCATGAGATCCCCCACACACGGCAGGATAAATAGTGGCAGCTGATGATTGCTGGGAAATGGAGAGTCAAGTCCGTCAGTGGTGTAGTTACTGGTGCGTTGCTCATTCTCCAGTTAATAGCCTCTAATCCATGATCATACAAGTGACCCTAATTTAATTCAGTGGGTGGAAACAAACAAATAATACACAAAAGTAGGATGGGGATCTCATGGGAAAGAGAAGGGTTTTAGTGGGAAGGGGGGAGAGAGAGAGTAATTGGGTGAAGTAGGATTAAAATGCACTACATACATGGATAAGAGTGTCAGAAAGTAAAAGTAAAAACAACAAAGTATAAAGCAGTAATTATAAACATAAAATTTACGACAACAAAATAAGGGTAAAAGAGTATTAATAGATCCATTTTATATACTATTAAAGCTAAACTGTTACTAGTTTTCACTTAACTGTTACAAAATCAAGATGTTAATTCTAATCTATAGTGTAACCACAAAGAAAAAAAACTTTAAAACATATGAAAAAGAAGAAGTACATAGAAATGGCATACTCAAGAACTTAATTATAAGATAAGGTATTCATGTTAGAATTGAGAAATAAAAGTTTTAGGAGTTATAGAAAATAAGTAGCAAAATGTCAGAAGTCCTTTTTATCAGTAATTACTTTAGCCATAAAAGGATTAAGCTCTCCCATTAAAAGAGATCATAAAAATGAATTAGGAAAAAAATATTAACCAGTTATATGCTGTTTGTAAGACTAGTTTTAAATCCAAAGATGCAAATAGGTTGAAAGTGAAAGAAGAAGATACTCTAAGGAAATAGGAACTAAAAGAAAACTGAGTTACCACACTAAAATCAGACAAGAAAACTTTGAAGTAGGGCCCTGGAGAGATGGCTTAGTGGTTAAGGCTCTTGCCTGTGAAGCCTCAGGATCTAGGTTCAATTCCCCAGTACCCATGTAAGCCAGATGCACAGGGTGGCTCAGGCATCTGAAATTCATTTGCAGTGGCTGAAGGCCCTGGCATACCCATTATTTCTCTCTCTTTCTCAACCCTTTCTCTCTCTCTCTCTCTCTCTCTCTCTCTCTCACACACACACACACACACACACAGAGATAAATAAATTTAAAAAGCTAAATAAAAAACTTTGAAGTAAATATTGGTATGAGACAAACAACATTATTTTTTAATAAAAGGGTCAATCTGCCAAGAGGACACAATAATTATAGATACATTAATATATAACAAATGACCAAAATGCATTAAATAAAATGTAATAGACTTGAAATGAGAAATAACAGTAACAGTAATAGTTGGAGATTTCAATACCCCAGCGTGCAATATTAGATAGCACTGGGGAGATCAATAAAGAAACAGAATATTTGAATAGCACCATGGGCTACCTAGACCTAGTGCACACAAGGTACTACACCTTACAGCAGCAGGAAGGTACCCGTCAAGTGCTCAGAGAACATTCTCTGGTACAGGTCACATGTTGAGCCACAAAACAAGTCTCAATACACATTAATGGACAGAGATTATACAGAACATCTTTTCTAACCATAAAGGAATAAAGACTGAAATTAGTAGCAGAAGGAAAATTGGAATGTTCCAAGATAAGTGAAAATTAAGTAACCCAGCTAACAAATGAACTAAAACAGAAATTATAAATGAAATAAGAAAATATTTTGAGATGAATGAAAATGAAAGCAATATAAATCTATGTAATTTGATAAAAAGCAATGTTTATGGGACAAGGCAAATTTTTGCTAAGATTTTCTATATTCAAAAAGAAAAATTCCCAAGTCAATAAACCTAACTTTACATATTTTTTAAAAAACCTAAAAAGTCAAGAGTGACCCAAACTAAAAATGAAAAGAAGAAAGGAAAAATAATAAAAGTAGCACAGAGTTAAATGAGACAGTGAACCAAAAAGTGATAAAACTAAACGTGAGTTTGTTTGAAAAATAAAATAACAAAATTGACAAATCTCCAAGTAGAGAGAAAGAGAAAAAAAAGAAGACTCAGATTATTAAAACCACAAATAAAAATTAAGACATTGGTATTAACTACATGGAAATACAAAGAGATATCAAAGAATACTTTGAACAATTGGACACCAACAAAACAAATCACATAACCTAGATACAATGGCTAATTCCTAGAAAAACACAAGCTACCAAAACTGACGAAAGAAGAAATAGAAAATCTGATGACTAAACTTTAACAAACAGATTGAATAATTTAAAACACTTGAGAAAGAAACAAAATGAGGACTTCATTAGTGAATTCTGATCAAACATTTAGATTTTAAACACTGGCCCTTCTCAAACTCTGATCGAAAAATGAAGCAGAAATGAAGCATTCATGAAGCTAGCATTATCCTTGTACCAATTCCAGATAAAGAAACCTCAAGAAAAATCCTAGCTCAATGTCCCTTAGCAATACACATACAAATAATTCTCAAAAATAGTAGCAAACCAAAAAATAAAAAAGAAAAAAAAAGTAGCAAAGCAGACCTAGTCCAAAGTTAAAAGGATTCTGCTTCATGACCAAGTTTGATTTACCCACGAATAAAATGCAAGAATAGTTCACCATATGAACGAATTAAATTATTACAATGACATAAAATTAACAGAATGAGAAAAGCCCACATGGTCATATCAATTGATGCAGGAGAAGCATTTGATAAAGTCCAATATCACTTTATGACAAAGCACTCACAGGGCAGCTTCCTCCACACAACAAAGCACACTGAAACGAATACACAGAAATGATGGAAAAAGCACTGAGCACTGAGAGTATATAAATACCATTGACTCTTGAATATTAAGTGGTACATTCTATGTTATGCAAATTTTACATCAACTTTAAAAATAGAATGGAAGCTGAAGAGATGGCTCAGCAGTTAGGTGCTTGCAGTTGGGGTTTGATTCCTCAGTACCCATATAAAGCCAGATGCGCAGAGTGGCTTATGCATCTGCAGTTTGTTTACAAGGCTGAAAGTCCTGGCATGCTCATTCTCCCCTGCTCCTTGCAAATAAATAAAATAAAATAAAATATTTTTTTAAAAAATAGAAGAGGTAGGGCTGAAGAGATGGCTTAGCAGCTAAGGTGCCTGCCTGCTAAGCCTAAGAAAGCTGGTTCCAATGTCCAGTGGTTCCAATCTTCAGGTCCCACGTTTAGCCAGATGCAAAGTGAGGCAAGGGTGCAATGCCGCACTTGCCCACAAGGGGGTGCATGCACCTGGATTTCATTCACAGCAGCTGAGAGACTGCTGGCGTGCCCATTTCTGTCTCCCTCTCCCTCTCTGTCTATCTCTCCAAAAATAAATAAAAATAATAATAATAAAAAAATAGAAGAGGTAGAAAAAACAAAGCAGCCTCTATGAATAAGACTTAGGAGTATTGTCTTTGAAAGGGCTTCTAATTTATAAAAGCAAAGAAATAATACATGTTGAAATCTTGTTATGCATTAAGCAATATTCTAAGAACTTTGATTACAAAACATTGAATTCAAAACTATCCAACAAAACATATTATAATATTTAAACCCATTTAAAAAATTGAAGTGGTGCTGGAGAGATGGCTTAGTGGTTAAGGTGCTTGCCTGTGAAACCTAAGGACCCAAGTACGATTCCCCAGAACCAACGTTAGCCAGATGCACAAGGGAGCACATGCATCTGGAGTTTGTTTGCAGTGGTTGGAGACCCTGGCATGCCCATTCTCTCCCTCTCTCTCTCCCTCTCTCTCTCTCTCTGCCTTTCTCTTTCTCTCAAATAAATAAATAAATAAATAAAGATTTTAAAGAAACGAGGCATAGAAATATAACAACTTGCTCAAAGCCAAATAGTCATGAAGTAGAGAGCCAGAGTTTTCAGCCACAAAGCCTAAATTCACAGCTTGTATTCCTAACTAGTACACCACACAATGTCACTGCTCTGGATGAGGATAAAATAGGGAAAAAGATGACATTGCTGATTTCTAAATGTCCTACTGACACACATTTGCACTGCTATCATTACACTTGGCTGCTAGACATTCAAATTGATAAAGTATGGCACACAGTTAGTAGTTTAAAGGGTTGTAAGAGAAAAAGTAATATTCAATCTGGCTTCCATCCACTTGAGATAAGAATAGATACAGTGAAAAATAGAGAGCCAAATCCAGTTAAAATTCAGATTGTTGAGCATAATATTGCAAGTGATTTTCAAGCTTCTTATTGGAATCACTAACTTAAATAAAATTAGTATAAGATACAAAATTGAATATTGTTTTAGCCAACTCCGTGCTTTTTTAGCTAAAGAAAAAATTTGAGAGAGACAAAATAATGTAATGTTTGGGACTAGAGTTTATACTCCAATTCCATAATTTTTTAAAATATTTTATTTACTTGAGAGAAAGGGGAAGAGAGAAAAAAAGAGAGAGAGAGAGAATGGGCATACCAGGTCCTCTAGCCACTGCAAATGAACTCTAGATGCATGAACAACCTTGTACATCTGGCTTTACATGGTTACTAGGGAATAGAACCTGGGTCCTTTGAACTTGCCAGAAAGCTCCTTAATCATTAAGCCACCATCTTTCCAGGCCTAGTTCCATAAATATTAATATGTGAGTCCTTGAAGTATATTTTTCCTTTGGCTACAAAAACCTCTGTCCAATTTCAGAGTTGATATGCAAAATAATTTCAACTGCATATTTATATGAGATATTATTGAACTTTTTATTTTGAATATTTTATTTATTTATTTATTTGCAATGAGATAGAATAGAAATATCAGGGCCTTTGGCCACTGGAAATAAACTCCAAATACATGCACGACTTTGTGCATCTGGCTTTACATGGGTGACTGGGAATATAACCTAAGCCAGCAGGCTTTGCAAGCAAGTTCCTTTAACCACTAAGCCATTTCCCCAACCCCTATTAAACAAATATATACTTAATATATATGCTTCATTGATGCTACATAATATTTCTACATAATATGCTACATAGTATTGCAGGTATTTGAATTTCAAATGCTACTAAAGAATTCTGAATCCTGAATCAACATTTTCAAACTTATCATAAGGAGATGGTGATGATGAAAAAAATAGAAATAAGAGCTAGGCAATCCTGGCACCTTGGGAAAATCAATTGAACTTGGGAAAATTTTAGGCCTTATTAAGATTTACTAAACCCCAAGCAAGTGTTACTAGGTATTTCTTTATTTATCTTATACCCACGTGTGAGAAGGAAATTGCCACCCACATATGTTTGGTTCAATTTTACTTAGGCTGAGAATAATATAATAGTTAAGCTGTTGTTTACGTCCAGTAAGTTTTTGAATTTTATGAAGCCTTCCTCCTTCATTCTCTGTACAAGCAAGTGGTGTTTTGCCAGCATGGAACAGAACTTGAACAGGGGGCAGATTGAGTTTGGTTCTAAACTTAGAGCACACAAATTTGAGTGACTGCCAACCCCGCTGAAATGTGTTTTCTCCAATCTTCTCAAACTGCATGAAGATTTCAAAAGAAAAAAAAAATATGAAGGTTTCCATTGTGAGCTGTCTCTTTACCATTGTCTAATACTTGAGCTGAAAACCACATATTGTCTATGAAATTGTGGTGCAATGTATCAGTCCTGGCCTCAGTCTATTTCACATCAATATATTTTCCCATAAGTTAGATGTCATCTTCCAGCATTTTAAAGACTACTTGATTTCCTTTGCATTATTATAGAATCTGTTCTCCCTGGGATTATGCTCTTGGAATTGATCTACCTATTATCACCAAAAGAGCAAGAAAAAGTGGCCCAGGGAAATATTTAGATAAAAATATACCATCAATAACTTTCCTAACTGCCGAGCATATCTGAGTTTCTGATGATTTGCTGGAGTCTTGAGGGGGATGGGAAAGCATGAGGGAAATCAGCAGATTGATCCAGACATATGGAAGGCATGAAGATGCTTGAGAGTGGGAGAAGGAGAGAAAGGACATTCAAAACAAGAACCATGTCGATCGGTTCACTCAGCCAATAAGCTGAAAAACATGTCATGGGACATTTACCATTTAAATGGGATGACATTTTAATAATTCCTTTTGTTAATGTTTTTGAGATTTCTCTATAATTCATAAGGCAGTATGAATTATTTTGTATGTCTATTCCTTTTAACAACTTTTTCTACCTAATTTCAAATCTTAATCTTTTACTTTGCAACTAAACTAGGCAAGAAATATTAAAGAGACAAACTGGAAGAAAGAGTTAATATCTTCAAGAATAAATCTATTAATTATGAAAAAATCTAGTATTTGGGATCATGCTAAGAGGTGAAATTTTATTTCAAGATTTCATTTTTAGTGGTTATTTCAACTGATTAAGAATCAGATCCATATTCTCACCTCTGCAATTCCAAGCATTTGTTGCTTGCATAATTCAAATTTTTTCCTTTGGGATGAAACTCAGTATATCTATAAATAGTTTTCTACAGGTTTGGCTTCAGTCTTTGGTCAATTATTGATAAATTACATTTTTTTACTTTTTTTAAAAATAAATTTTATTTACTTATTCACAAACAGAGATAGAGAAAAGAGAGACAGACAGAGAATGGGCATGCCAGGGCCTCTAGCCACTGCAAACAAACTCCAGGCTCATGAGCCCCTTGTGCTCTGGCTTACATGGGTCCTGGGGAATTGAACCTGGGTCCTTTGGCTTCATAGGCAAATCCCTTAACCACTAAGCCATCTCTCCAGCCCCTTTGTGTGGATGTGTTTTGCTTTTTGAGGTAGGATCTCACTGTAGCCCAGCCTGACCTGGAATTGACTCTGTAATCTCAGGGAGCCCTTGAACTCATGGCAATCCTCCTACCTCTGCCTCCTGAGTACTGGGATTAAAGCATGCACCACCATACCTGGCCCATTTTTACATTTTGAACCAATATCCTAGTTTAGAATTTTAACAACATTGTGTAGACTTTGTTTTACCAAAGAGGAATTTCATAAAACCAGCTTTCTTCTGCATGATATAGGACTGAATATTAATCTGGAAGGTTTTTCCAGCCAGCCTAGGTGAGCCAGCAGTTACACTGAAGACCACCCCTGCTACTATGATGCTGTTTGCCACATGTTTAAAGTTATTTCCTCATACTGATATGGAAAGTATGTTTTATAAACACAAATAATGAAAGCTAGCATGATTTTAAAGGTGGATAAAGTTCACAGAACAATTTAACCAGAAGTGTAATTCTTTTTTAAAAAATATTTTATTATTTGTTTATTTATTAGAGACAGAAAGAGGGAGGGGGGAGAGAGAGAGAAGGAGGGAGAATGGGAATGCCTCTAGCCTCTGCAAAAGAACTCCATATGCATGTGCCATCTTGTGCATCTGGCTTATGTGGGATCTGGAGAATCAACCCTGGGTCCTTAGGCTTCTCAGGATGCTACGCCATCCGTCCATCCTGAAATCTTATTCTTAATTAGTACTCCATAGTCTTAGCATAGGAGCCACTGTTGTCAGATGGCTTCAGTTTAAATGTTATTTTTAGCAGTTTATGACATTATCTGAATTTATCTTTTATTGCCTTGATCTCTAATCTATGATATTGGTATAGTTCAGTATATGTTAGTATGCACAAGACCATGTGTTCAATCTTCAGCACACACACACACCACACACGTGCACACAAACACACACAGGCACACATATATGCACACACATATGCTCACACACATGCACACACACACACACACACACACACACAAAACACAAGGAAAGAGAGGGAGAGAAAAGAAAAAGGGAAAAATTAGGAAATTGGAATACATGTCCACATAGAAACATAAGATCATTATGAGAGGTAAACAAATTAATATTTAGAACAAGGAATGCATGACACCCTTAGCAAAAGACTTGTTCCTGCAAGATATTAAGATGGAGCAAATTTTCTCGATGGAATTCTACAAATACAATTTTAGTACCTTCCTCGTGCATTTCTGAGGACACAAACAGTCCCTGACATATGACTACTTAAATTTAGTTATTCAGACTGAAGAATGTGGTAGGTTCTTTAACTATTCCAGAACTTTAAGCCATCAGCACTCAGGCTCCTCTACAGCTGTGTATATATAGAAGTCTTCAGTATCCAAGGACCATATCCTCTGGAAGTTGGTATTAGACATCCTCCTCACCTGGTACCTTCATTCAAATACAAACCACAGCAGTTATTAGAGAAGTGTGTTAAGACCTCACACAATTGTCCATTTTACCTGTACTTGCTACCACCATTTTGATTTCATATATTTCGGTGCTATGTTATTAAAAGAGTAGATATTTAGAACTTTTATTCTGGAGAACCTCTCTGGAGAATCAACTTATCTTTGGGTTATGAATCCATAGTTCCAGGTGCTTCCTTTTGGTCATGTATTTGTTTGTTTCACCCTTATCCTGACAATTAATAACATATTGGTTACAGAAAGTTGGTTACAATTGCAGGTTCTATTTGAGTTAACACACATCACAGAAAGCCATATGCTATGTGTGTGCATGCTACTATATTCCTCAATGGTTAAATTAGCAAAGCATTGTATTTTGTCATAATATCAGAAGTGGGTTGTAATATTTGAGCTGTGAAGTCTACCTATCTCTGTCTTCACCATGTATTAAGTGCATGCTGTATGTTGGGTTCAGTACAATGAGAAACACAGAGAAGAACCCTGGCCCTCACTTTGGTTACTACTAAGTAATGAAAAAGAATAAAAGTGTCTTTTCTTCCTTTTTCATCATTATTCACTGTATTGTGGTGGATAGTGTGTGCAGATGTACATTTTCCCAACTTTAATAACAATCACAATGCTGTTTATAAAAGTAGGGCCAACCCTAATTCGAGGTCATTAAAAAAATTATATTTAGAAAGGATTCCAAGATTTCCTAAGCTGTGAACCTCCAGCAGTCAGCTCCCCACGGCAGTGCATCCAGCACAGCTGAGCCAAGCTCCAGCTCCACAGCACAACACGGAAGGAATGAGGTGGGCACTCAGCATTGGTGAGATTGGAAGCCACACCAAAAGGTAATGAGGCCAGCTGACTGAAAAAAAAAAAAAAAAAAAGGTCCATAGGCCTTCATCAGAAGTACTAATCTCTCCCTCCATGTCAGGGCAGATTATGGGTTACATATTTGTGGGTGGCTTTACCATTTTCATATAAGCTGTTCATAGGGTGTTGAATATTGTTGCCTTTAATGCTTACAGATTTATATAGCCTTTATCTTTTGCTTTTGTCATTATTGGGGGCAGGGTCTGACCCAGATCCAGGCTGACCTGGAACCCAGTTCAGAACAGAATTCTCTGCCTGCTAGCTGACAGGATTAAGGGTGTAGAGCAACACACACCCTTAGGGATTTGGGCTTATAAGACTATTTGTTTGTTTTAATCCCCATACTTGTATACTCTGTGCTGGTTTTTATTGAATGTATATATTGCTCAGTTGAAGTTTAGAATTTGCCAGTATATTATCCCACCCAGTCCACTAGAATACAAGTTTAGCAAGCAAACTCAACACCTAGGATTACTTCTGTGGTTGGATTTGGGTACAAGTGCTACACTTGGCACCTTAAATTCATATCCTGAAAGTATATAAAGGTGGATCACCACATCTAAGAACATTGCAGATAAATAGAAAACCCAAGCATCAAATAAATTCAGAAAACAAAAGTCACAGGTACATTATTATCAACCAGCCCCTCCTCCAAGAAACACAAAGAATCAAGACAATGCAATAGCACCAAAAATTATAAATCCAACAGAAATGATCACCAATGAGACTATTTTAGATGAAATCAAGACAATGAAAAAGAATGATTATATCTATGATCAAAATAATGAAAGAAGAAATGATTATATCTGCTCAAAATTGAAAGAAGAAAACAAACTCCTGAAAGAGAGCACAGAAAACCAGTTTAATGAAATAAAAAGGTCATTATAGGACATGAGTAAGGAAATAGAAATACTGAAGAAAAATCAGGCTGAAGTCCTAGCTCTGAAGAACAACAGAGTCAGTGAAATAAAAAACTCTGTGAAAAGTCTCACCAGTAGAATGGACAAAGGAGAGAACAGAATATCTAAACTAGAAGACCAGGTGGCAGACCTAATACAGTCCAACAAAGAGAAAGACAAGCTAATAGAAAGGTATGAATGGTAATTCCAAGATATCTGGGACACTATGAAAACATCAAACATAAGAATTCAGGGTATAGTAGGAGAAGAATTTCAATCCAAAGGCTTAATAGGTGTTTTCCACAAAATCATAGAAGAAAACTTTCCCCAAATTGGAAAAGAAATGCCAATGCAGATACAAGAAGCTTTTAGAACACCAAACAGATAAAACATAGAAAGATCCTCTCCTTGCCATGTTATAATTAAAGTACTACATACGCAAACCAAAGAAAATATATTGAAAGCAGTTAGAGAGAAAAAGCAAGTGAACTTCAAATGGAAACCCATCAGGATCACAGCAGATTACTCAATACAAACTTTAAAAGCCAGAAGGGCTTGGAATGATGTATTCCAAGATCTGAATGATAAAAACTATCAACCAAGATTACTTTATACTGCAAAGCTATCTATCCAAATTGATGGAGAAATAAGGACATTCCACAACAAAAACAGGCTAAAAGAATTCATGGCAACTAAACCAGCTCTACAGAAAATACTTGAAGGGATCCTTCATGCTGAAGAGAAAGCAAAACACACACAGCAGGAAATAGGAAAAAATAAACCATACTCAAATAACAGTTAAAACAAGTGAGCAAAGGAAAAACAGGAAGAACTACAAAAAAAGAAAAATGGTGAGAATAAATATATATCTTTAAATAATAACTCTTAATATCAATGGCCTCAATGCCCCAACCAAAAGACACAGGCTTGCAGACTGGACTACAAAGCAGGATCCTGCCATCTGTTGCCTCCAGGAAACTCACCTCTCAATAAAAGATAAAACCTTCTTAGGGTGAAAGGTTAGAAAATGGTATTTCAAGCAAATAGGCCTAGGAAACAAGCAGGGGTTGCTATTCTAATATCTGACAGGATAGACTTCAAACCAACATTAGTGAGGAAAGATAAAGAAGGTCACTTTATACTGATTAAAGGAACACTCCAACAGGAGGATATTACAATCTTAAACATATATGCTCCTAACATGAGGGCTCCCAATTTCCATCAAACACTATTGGACTTAAGGTCAGAGATAACTCCAAACACAATAGTAGTGGGTGACTTCAATATCTCACTCTCATCACTTGACAGGTCAACCCAGCAAAAAATAAACAGAGAGATATCTGCATTAAATGATGTCATGGAACAAAAGGACCTAACAGATATATACAGAACATTCCATCCAAATGCTGCAGAATATATATTTTTCTCAGCAGCACATGGAACATTCTCTAAAATAGACCATATAGTAGGACACAAATCAAATCTTAACAATTACAGGAAAATTGAAATAATCCCTTGTACACTATCTGACCACAATGGGATTAAACTGAAAATCAGCAACAAGAAAAAATACAGAGCATACAGAAATTCATGGAAACTACACAGTACACTATTGGATGATGAATGGGTCATTGAAGAAATTAAAAAGGAAATCAATAAACTCATAGAATCAAATGATGATGAGACTACAATATACCACAACCTTTGGGACACAATGAAAGCAGTCCTAAGAGGGAAATTTAGATTTCTAAGTGCCTATATTAAGAAATTAGAGAGTTCACAAGTAAACAATTTAATGTTTCACCTTAAAGCCCTGGAAAGAGATGAACAAGGCAAACCAAAAATAAGTAGATGGGAAGAAATAATAAAGATTAGACCAGAAATTAATGAAATAGAAACCAAAAAAACAATCCAAAGAGTCAATGAAACAAAGAGTTGGTTCTTTGAGAGGATAAGCAAGATTGATAAACCCTTAGCAAATCTGACCAAAAGAAAGAGGGGCAAAAATTAATAAAATTAGAGATGAAAAAGGCACCATTACAAGAGATACCAAAGAAATTCAGAAAATCATACAGACATACTTTAAGAATATATGCCTTTAAGTTTGAAAATATGAAAGAAATGGATGATTTCCTTGATTCATATGACCTACCAAAATTAAATCAATATGAGATAAACCATTTAAATAGACTTATAACAAGTACAGAGATCCAAGCAGTTATAAAAATTCTCCAACTAAAAGAAGTCCAGGCCCAGATGGATTCACTGGTGAATTTTACCAGACATTCATGGAAGAACTAATACTAATGCTTCTCAAACTTTTTCATAAAATAGAAAAGGAAGGAATTCTACCAAACCCCTTCTATGAAGCCAGCATCACCCTGATACCAAAACAGGACAAAGACAGAACAAAAAAAGAAAATTACAGACCAATCTCCCTCATGAACATAGATGCAAAAATTCTCAAAAAAAATACTGGCAAACAGAATACAAGAATATGTCAGAAAGATTATTCCCCCCGACCAAGTAGGCTTTATCCCAGAGATGCAGGGATGGTTCAACATACACAAATCCATAAATGTATTACACCATATAAATGGTCTGAAGGACAAAAATCACATGGTCATCTCAATAGATGCAAAAAAGGCATTTGACAAAATCCAACATCCCTTCATGGTAAAAGTATTGCAGAAACTGGGAATAGAAGGAACATATCTCAACATCATAAAAGCTATTTATGACAAACCTACAGCCAACATAATACTAAATGGGGAAAAATTTAATAAAGTACTGGAAGTCTTAGTTACAGCAATAAGGCAAGAGACACTCATAAAAGGGATACAAATTGGAAGGGGAGAAATCAAATTATCATTATTTGCAGATGATAAAATTTGATACATAACAGACCCTAAAGACTCCACCAGCAAACTGTTAGAGCTGATAAACACTTTTAGCAATGTAGCAGGAAACAAAATAAACACATAGAAATCAGTAGCTTTTCTATACACTAACAACAAACATGCAGATGATGAAATCAGAGAATCTCTCCCATTCACAATTGCCTAAAAAAAAAAATACCTTGGAATAAACTTAACCAAGGAAGTAAAGGATCTCTACAATGAGAACTTTAAAACAAGCGAGAAATTGCAGAAGACACAAGGAAATGGAAAGATGTCCCATGTTCTTGGATTGGAAGAATCAATATTGTGAAAATGTCAGTCTTACCAAAAGCAATCTACACATTTAATGTAATCCCCATTAAAATCCCAATAGCATTCTACACAGAAATAGAAAAAAAAAAATCCTAAAATTCATCTGGAAGCACAAAAAACCTCAAACAGCCAAAACAATTTTGGGCAACAAAAATCAGGCTGGTGGTATCACCATACCTGATTTTAAGTTATATTACAAAGGCATAGTAACAAAAACAGCATGGGGGCTGGAGAGATTGCTTAGTGGTTAAGGCGCCTGCCTGCTAAGCAGAAGAACCCGGTTCCAATCTCCAGGTCCCACATTTAGCCAGATGCAAAGTGATGCAAGGGCGCAATGCCACACTTGGCCACAAGGGGGCACACATCTGGATTTTGTTCACAGCAGCTGAGAGACTGCTGGCGTGCCCATCTCTATCTGTCTCCCTCTCCCTCTCTGTCTGTCTCTCTCTGTGTCTCTCTCCAAAAATAAATAAAATAAAAAAAAATTTTTTTTTAAAAACAGCATGGTACTGGCACAAGGACAGACATGTTGATCAATGGAACAGAATAGAAGACCCAAATATTAATCCAGGCAGCTACAGCCACCTGATTTTTGACAAAAATGCCAAAAATATTCATGGTAGAAAACATAGCCTCTTCAACAAGTGGTGCTAGGAAAACTAGATATCTGTATGTAGAAGGATAAAAATAGATCTGTCCATGCACAAGAATCAAGTGCAAGTGGATCAGGGACCTTAATATCAGACCTGAAACTCTGAAACTGCTAGAGGAAAATGTAGGGGAAAGCCTTCAACATATTGGCATAGGCAATGACTTTCTGTATATAACCCCAATTGCTCAGGGAATAGAACCACTAATCAACCACTGGGATTTCATTAAATTACAAAGCTTTTGTACAGCAAAGGACACTGTGAATAGAGCAAAGAGACAACCTACTGAATGGGAGAAAATCTTTGCCAGCTATACATCTGACAGAGGATTAATATCCAGAATATACAAAGAACTTAAAAAAAAAAAAAAACAGAACAATAAGAAATCAAAGAACCCAGTTAAATAATGGGGCATGGAACTAAATAGAGAGTTCTCAGAAGAAGAAATACAAATGGCATATAAACATCTAAAAAAGTGTTCTTAATTCCTTGCCGTCAGGGAAATGCAAATTAAAACTACTTTGAGATTCCATCTTACTCCTGTCAGAATGGCTACCATCAAGGAAAGAAATGACAATAAGTCTTGGGGATGCGGAAAAAGAGGAACCCTTCTTCACTGTTGGTGGGAATGTAATCTGGTCCAGCCATTGTGGAAATCAGTATGGAGGTTCTTGAGACAGCTAAAAATAGATTTACCATATGATCCAGCTATAGCACTTCTAGGCATATATATGAAGGACTTTTCTCACTACCTTCGAAATACTTGCACAACTATGTTTATTGCTGCTCTATTCACAATAGCTAGGAAATGGAACCAGCCTAGATGTCCCTCCACAGATGAATGGATAATAAAGATGTGGTTCATTTACACAATGGAGTTCTATTCAGCAGTAAAGAACAATGAAATTATGAAAATTTCAGGAAAAAGGATGGATCTGGAAAGGATTATACTAAGTGAGGTAACCCAGACCCAGAAAGCCAAACGTCGCATATTCTCTCTTATATGTGGATCCTAGCTACCAATGTATAGACTTGTGTGTGAGCCAGAACCAAACATTGGTAGCAGAAGCCAGTAAGCTGGTAAAAGGCTATCAGGGAGGCAGGAGAGGGAAGGATTTAAGTGTATGGTATTGTACATATGTAAGTAGAAGAACAGATTACAGGGAGGGGAATGGCCTAAGCGAGGCCAGGGGAAGAGAATGTGTAAAAGAAGGGTGGGGGAGGGTCAATCAAAATTCAAGATATTATGAATAAGACTTATATAAACCTGCTTTTTTGAATAATGGCACATCCAGAAGCTATAGATTGTTACTAGAAAATTTTCAGTGCCTGGGATGGGATACCTTCCAGTGAGTTGTTGGCCAGGGAGGTCCCTGTAGCCTCCAAAGCATTAAAGACTACTGCCAAGGCCCTTGATTTCCTTTGAGAAGTAGATGATAAGACTCTATTGCTGAAGACATCTCATGCCTGAGTGGCAAGGTCACTGAGAAAGCAAGCTGCTGCTGAGCAGGAAACCTTCTCCCTGTAGACCAGCCAACTGAAAAATGGAAAAAGCTGCACTGCATGCAGCTATATGGGAGACAGAAATCATCAGCAGTAAAAACAATGGACCCTCAAAAACTCAAGTTTGACCAGACAGGCCCAACAAGCGAACAGGTGCAATAGGGGCATGTCTGCTCTTGGG
The DNA here is from genome assembly GCA_036365145.1 of Orientallactaga sibirica. NCBI lineage: Eukaryota > Metazoa > Chordata > Mammalia > Rodentia > Dipodidae > Orientallactaga > Orientallactaga sibirica. Next base: position 19,834,729 of record JAEOAD010000003.1, read on the forward strand.
AAAACCAACTGCTTCCTGATTGGACCAAAGGCCCTCTCTATAGAAGGGAATACATGCCTGGTACTAAAAAAACAATCAAAAGTCTATGGCAGGGGAAGTCATGAGCCTTAGGGGTATAAAGCCTGCTCTTGTCTGGCTAAATGTATACATTATATATTCCCACCAAACTGCCCTGAAAGCACTACACTTAATGTTCATATTCACATATTAATTCTACTCTCACTTCTGGTTAGAGAAGCTTCTCTTTTCAGATGGAGATGACCACCGGGATGACACAAAAGGCAACATAATGCTGAGAAGAAGGGATGGAGGAGTGTCCAGCACTGAAACGTCTCTGTCACACCTTCCAAGTCTATCTGTTCCTGGTATGTAGCACTTTTAAGTGTACGCCACGGATTATCCCTTTAGTCACCTCTTAGAAGATTTTCCAATCATTGTTCTCATTATGTAAATGAGGTAAATGAAACTTGGAAAGGGTATGTGATGATCCAGAAATGTTTTGTTACTGAGTGGTCACAAGGATTTTCCATGCCCAGGTCTTCAATCACAGATAGCTCTGTACTCAGGAGACACGTCCACAGATCACCTGTTTGCATTGTCCTCTGGGCTCCTCCATCACAATACCCCTAGCAGTAGAGCCTCCCTTTCTCAAGAACAAACTGCTGAAATACTCTGCAAGGGGCCCCTTGACTCAAGTAGAGTGAGTGATCTTTTTAAAATACAAATCTCTTCTTGTTTCCTCCTTCACCTCAGAACTCTTTAGTGGTTTTCATCTTATATAGACTAACTTCTATAGTTCTCTCCCTAGACCCAGATGGCTGATTCTTCTCTATTTCCAATTATATTTTTACTCCAGTTAAGCTAGGCCTATTGCTTTTCCTTGATTTGATCTCATTTATTTTCACTTGGATTTTGTACTTGCTATTGCCCCACCTATGTAACTCTCCCAAGGAGTTTCATAAGTTATGACTCCACACTTAACATGTGTAACTGAACATGGTGCTGCCACAGTAAGTCTTTGTCACACTTTATATAAAATGTGCTTGGAAGCACACCACACCTGGCTGCACCAGGACCTGTTGCTTTAACTGGTTTAACTGGCTTTTTTTTTGTAAGCAAGTGCATTAAACCATTGAGCTATCTCCCCAGCCCCTAACTTGCTTCTTTTTGTATCAACACATTTAATTCTGATATGCTCTTATTCCATATATGAATTTCTTCATTTGTGTATTATTTGACTATTCAAGTAGATACTGTGAGATCAGAGGCTCTGTATGATTCACTATACTACATCCCTAAGACCTAGAAACATGTGTGGAAAATAATGGACCCTAGGCGGGTGAGGGGGCACACACCTTTAATCCTAGCACTCGGGAGGCAGAGGTAGGAGGATCACCATGAGTTTGAGACCACCCTGAGATCACATAGTGAATTCCAGGTCAGCCTGGGCTAGAGTGAGACACTACCTCAAAAAAAAAAAAAAAAAAAATAAATAAAAAATAGTGGACACCAATGATGACAGATGGAATTAGCTGATCACTCACAGAACTAAACCATCCTTAAGCTAAATATTAAGAAATTATAATCGCTACCAGACCAAAGAACACAAACATCTAAAGTTCAGTGATGCATGTTACAATTGTCTTTCTGGGAAAATTTGCCTAATAACCCTTCCGTTGAATCATAATTGTCAAAAATATTTTTAAAAATACAAGTAAAGAGGAACCCTACAAGGAGGTCCACATCTTATGACCACATGACCCTCAAACCAATTGGGGCTGGGCTCGAGCTCCTGGATTAGCTTTTTTAATGTGCCTAATGACTGCAATCAATTAACAACCTATGAAAATATTACTAAACTGTTATGTTCCAGGATTGGAAGGAATGATCACTGAAAAATTGAGAGACTTGAGCCGTTAGCCATTGATGATCCTAAACTCAACTAAGGACTAAAAACAGGGGAGGAAGCAAAAAATTATAGTGTTGTCTTGACCTATGACATATATGAATTGACTTTGTAAAATCTGTAGTGTACCAAAACTTTTTGACAAAATAGTTGAGCTAATGTTTCTATTGTATTATAACATATTTTCACTTGGAAATTGAATGTTAAGATAGAATCTTGCCTGTTTTTTAATTTAGAAGGCTGCAGATTTCATAGATAAATATTTGTTTTCTAAGAATGAATTGCAATCTCACTATCTTATAGAAAACAACAAATGTTATATGGAATTCCTACCTCACAGTGGCTTTTTTTTTTTCATTAAACATCCCCAGCACCCAAAAGTAGAAGGGAAAAAAAGCTATTTATCATCAGAAAAACCAGTGTCAGGAAAACTGCTGTTCAATTTCTAAAAGATGGAAAATAGTCTTAAATGTTTTGACAGAGAACAAAATTCACAAACAAATGGAGAATTTGTGAATAACAACAAAATTTGGAGAAATGTTACAACCCAAAAATGTTCACCAGCTGCTTAGAAATCAAAATTCTGGTGTTTCTTGTAGATCATTTAGTTTCACAACTACAATGATTACAAAAATCAGTAGCAAATGGGGACCAAAAAGAATTATTTTATTAGGTAAAGTAGGTCAAAAGATATTAACTAAAATATCCCAAAATGCATCTTGTTCAAACATAAGGACATTCAGGTTTTGCTCATGGAATGGTCCAAGGCAAAATTCTTGGTGAATAGGGAAGTCAGTACCACCTTGTGATTTAAAGTTCTAGGCTTCTGTCATATCATGGCCCCATCATCCCTTAGCACCCAGAGCCTCATCATCTGTCTTCAAATGACCAAAGAAAGAAAGGAACGTGGAATCTACAAACCCATTTCTCTAGCCTCACTCTAACTGGGACACACACTTCTCTTATATTCCAGTTCATTGTTGGACCATGCCCAATCACACAAAGGGTTAGCAAAATGAACAACCATATACATCCCAGCCATCAAGTCACTTAAAAGTTAAAAGAATAGATTCTGTGACCAATAAGCATCTTTGTAAAACATAGCAAAAAGTATGCGCTAGCTTAATAGTATTCAAAAAATTGAATGAGGGGCTATAAAGATGGCTCAGTGGTTAAGGGCTCTTGTTTGCAAAGCTTGATGACCTGGGTTTGATTCCCCCAATTCTCACATAAAGCCAAATGCACAAAGTGGTGCATGTGTGCTTACAGTGGCAGAAGGCCCTGGATGTCTTTGCACGCTCTCTCTCTCTCTTTCTGTGTCTTTCTTTCTGTCTTCTCAAATAAGTAAAAATATATTTAAAAAAATTTGAGGGCTGGAGAGATGACTTAGTGATTAAGGCCCTTGCTGGCTAAGCCAAAGGACCCAGGTTCGATTCCCAAGGCCCATATAATCCAGATGTACTAGGTGGCACATGCAACTGGAATTCGTTTGCAGTGGCTTAAGGCCCTGATGTGCCTCTGATTCATTCTCTCTCTCTCTCCCCTTCCTCTCTCTTTCTCTCTCTCTCAAATAAATAAAATAAAATATATATATTAAAAATTTGAATGAAAATTCTATTTCTAAAAGGATAGAGACTGCTAACTATCCCCAAATCCATTTTGTCTCTATTTTATGAAGACCCCCCAGATTTTAACCAGTACCTGGTCTCCCAAATTTGTAATTAGCAATGATCCTATAGAAGTTCTGACCAAAAGGAAGAGTAAGGAAGTATATTGGGCCATTTCTGAGCCACATTCTTAAAGAACAGAGAATAAATACATTTTCCTGATTAGTTCCCCTCCTGTTGATTGGAATGTGCATGATTTGGTAAGCCTTCTAGGATTGAGCTGACGAAAGAAAAGCCTTACTATTACAGAGCAAAAAAGATCCAGGAAGGCAGATTCTTCAGAAAACATCCCGCCTGTTTATGCCCAGACAGTTAAATGAGAGAGAACCACACTTCTGTCTTGTTTAAGTCACTGTGTTTTTTTTTAAATAAATTTCTATTACAGATGCCAAAACTATAGCTGATACATATGGCAAAAAATATGGAATTCGGTTCACCCTTGATGCAGCAATTGAAATGTCACAAAAAGGGAAAGAAATGAAAAGAAAGAAAGAAGACTAAAGATGGAAAATACAAATACAGTGACTACAGTCATACAAAATATGAGCTCAATAGTAATGGCTTTACTTATTAAAAGGATGGCTACTGAAGGTGACAAAATAAAACACAATGATGCCCTGTTCACAGTCCAAATTCAGCCTAGAGATATTCATGAAAAAAAGCTTCCTTTGTTTGTTCTTTTGGACAAGGTCTCACTATGTAGCTCAGGCTGGTCTCAAACTCCAAACGTTTTGCCTCCAACTCCTAACCACTGGTATGACAGGTATATGCCATCACACTTGGCTGCTTCATGATTCATTTAAACAATTTCCTAAAAATTTTCTGGAGCGTTTCTCTATTTTTCAAAGACTGTCCACCTCATCAAACCATGGCAACAACTTCAGACACCCAGAAGACAACACGGACATACACAGCACAGACTGTCTATGAAAGGAGCTGCTCAGCACAGAATATATCAAAAGAAAAGCTCCCAAGCTAAACAGTTCACCTTTGATTTTGCATTGAGATGGTTTGCAGGGCAAGGTCTGTCCTTGTCCAATGATGGCCGACCGATGACAAAAGGAAGGTCCAAATGAGACAAAATTCAGAGACTGAAGACAACAGGACAGGAAGCAAAGCCTAAGGAGGAAATTCCCAGGGCCTTTAGTGAGGATGGCGGTGAGGCAGCTGCACTTGCATCAGTGTGTTCATTCCTTCAGCATCGATGACCTGGAATTTCTTGAAGGAAGAAACCACAACACAGCCATCATTCTTTAAGTTTATTGTGCTGCTATAATGAAACCCCTGAGAATGGACAATTTTTTTAAAAGATTGTATTTTATTAATTTATCTATTAGAGACAGAGAGAGGGAGAGAGAGTGACAATGGGTACACGAGGGCCTCTAACCACAGGAAACGAACTACAGCTGCATGCTCTACCATGTGCATCTGGCTTATGTGGGACCTGGAGAATTGAACCAGGGTCCATAGGCTTTGGAGGCAAATGCCTTAACCACTAAACCATCTCTCCAGCCTGATAATGGACAATTTTTAAATCACAGACATTTATTTCACACAGTTCTGGAGGCTAGGATGCCCAAGTAGTTTATCTACTGATAGCTGCATTGTCTGTGTGCCCAAATGTAAAATGTTGCTACCTTCTCTAAAAAGAAGGAATGGTGTGTCCTCACATGGAAGAAGATAGAAGAGCAAGAGAGGACCAATTCCTTCCATCAAACCCCTTTATAATGGCACATCATCACTCATGCCTAGCTACCTCTGCAAGGCTCCATCTCCTAATGCCATCATATGGGAGTACTTGAATTTTGGAGGGACACATTCAAACCATAGCACCAAGTACTACAATGTAACTACCAAACCAGGATCATGATGTGTCCAACTCACACAGATATTTCCAGGTAATGTTTGAAAAAGTTGATAAAAATATACATTGGTGGGGCTGGATAAATGGTTCAGTGGTTAAGTCAGTTGTTTGTGAAGCCCAGGGACCCAGGTTCAATTATCCAGTACCCACATAAGCCAGATGCACAAGGTGGCATGCATCTGGAGTTCATTTGCAGTGGTTAGAAGCCCTGGCACACTCATTCTCTCTCTCTCTCCATCTGTCTCTACCCCCCTTCCTTTCTCTCTCAAGTAAATAAATAAAATATGATACACACACACACACACACACACACACACACACACACACACACACAGGAAGAAACCCTCCTCAACACATAGTGCTGGAAAAACTGGATAGCCACTATGGTGGTTTGATTCAGGTGTCCCCCATAAACTTGGGTGTTCTGAATGCTAGGTTCCCAGCTGATGGCAATTTGGGAATTAACACCTCCTGGAGGCAGAGTATCGTTGGGGGCAGGCTTATGGGTATTATAGCCAGCTTCCCCTTCCTTGCCAGTGTTTGGCACACTCTCCTGTTGCTGTTGTCCACCTTATGTTGATCAGAGAGTGATGTCCACCCTCTGCTGATGCCATTGTTTTTCCTGCCATCATGGAGCTTCCCCCTGGAGCCTGTAAGCCAAAATAAACTTTTTTTTTTTCCACAAGCTGCTCTTAGTTGGGTGATTTCTGCCAGCAATGCGAACCTGACTGCAACAGTAAAGTGGTACCAGGAGTGGGGTGAGGGCCATTATGGTTGGAAAGGCCAAATGGAAGCCATTGGAGCTCCCTTTACCAGGGAAAATAGTGCTGCTAGACACCTGACTGTGTGGCTTTGGCCTTTTGGAGCTGATTTTCAAGAGGAATGTGGAAGGATTTGAAACCTTGGCCTAAGAGACACCTTGTAGTGTTGTAAGTACAGCTTAATGGACTATTCTGGTCAGAGCTGAAAGACCTGAATGCAGTAAGAACTATGAACTGTGAGGTTTGGCTTATGAGGGTGAGAAAGAGCTTTACTTGGACTGGGCTAGCAGTTTGTGTGAGAAGCTTACTGTTATGCCCATGTCCTAAGAAGAGGTGTAGGGTTGCTTTGCATAGAAATGAACTGGTGTGAGCAAAAGGATATGGCACAGAAAAAATGAAATCTTTGGGTGAACTCTGCCCATTCAGCTGCAATTGAGAGATTACAACCTTTGAGATTGGGCCAGCTGACCTGCACTGGGGCAACAGGAAGAATGCAGACTCTTTTGAAGGGGCCTGAATGCTGAAGGAGTGTCCTGTTCTTCAAAGTCTGATTTATTCCCCCCTGGATTAACAAATTGGTACTCTACCTGGTATGTGGAGTATAAGAAATGCAGGAAAGAGAGGGTCATTGAGTTTGCAATGTGGTCTTGTGTTTTGGAAATGGCCATGGGCAGCGTGAAGCAGGTTTGCTGGATGCCTGCATGGAGATCCCCTGGGTCCATGAGGATGGACTGTGGGTTGCAGTGGAGACCCAGTGGAGATCCTGGCTTCTGAGGAAAGCTGCTGGCCCCAGATAAAGTTTTCCAGGACTGTGAGTAGCTTAGCTGGAGGGGCGGAATTGGAACTCCAGAGACTTGTTGCTGCTCAGAAGTATCGGACTTGGAGATTTGTCACTGACTAGTTGTTGGATTGGAATTGGATTGTTTGACATTTGCCCTGGTTGTTTTAAATCTTGTATTGGTTGAATATTTCTTTGCTTTGCCCAATGTCATCCTTTGCAGTGTGAATGTTTATTCTGTGCCATTATGGGTTTTTTGGGATTATTTTTGGTATTATGGCTCAGTTAAAAGACCTTGGAGTATGGGAAATGTTGGACCATCATTAGGATTGATTTAAAAGTTGGATGAATGCATTGCATTTTACATCATGTATGGTTATCATTTATGGGTGCCAGGGGCCGAATATGGTGGTTTGATTCAGGTGTCCCCCAGAAACTTGGGTGTTCTGAATGCTAGGTTCCCAGCTGATGGCAATTTGGGAATTAACACCTCCTGGAGGCAGAGTATCATTGGGGGCAGGCTTATGGGTATTACAGCCAGCTTCCCCTTGCCAGTGTTTGGCACACTCTCCTGTTGCTGTTGTCCACCTTATGTTGACCAGAGAGTGATGTCCACCCTCTGCTGATGCCATCGTTTTTCCCCCTGGAGCCTGTAAGCCAAAATAAACCTTTTTTTTTTTTTCCACAAGCTGCTCTTAGTCAGGTGATTTCTGCCAGCAATGCAAACCTGACTGCAACAGTCACATGTAGAAAAATGAAGCTAGATTCACATTTCTTTTTTAAAAAAAATATTTATTTTTTATTTATTTATTTATTTATTTAAGAGAGAGTCAGAGAGAGAGAGAGAGAGAGAATGGGTGTGCCAGTGCCTCCAGCCACCACAAACGAACTCAGGATGCTTCTTACCCTGCACAATAATCAATTCAAAATGGTTCAGAAACATTTATATAAGGGCTGAAACTTTGAAACTCCTGAGGAAAAACATGTTAAAATACAGGGACAGTCCTTTTGAAAAGGACTCCAAGAGCTCGGGAAATTACGGAAAGAGTTGACCAATGGGATGGCGTGAAATGAGAAAGTTTCTGCGGCAAAGGAAGTGAGCAGCAGAGTGAAGAGACAGCCAACAAAATGGGAGAGTCCTCCCTGTCTCACATCTGACAAAGGACTAATATCGAGAATCTATAGACAGCCGACAGAATGGGAGAGTCCTTGCTGGCTCACATCTGACAAAGGACTAATATCAAGAATCTAAAACGAACCAGCAGGGCGTGGTGGCACACGCCTTTAATGGCAGTACTCAGGAGGCAGAGGTAGGAGGAGTGCCGTGAGTTCGAGGCCACCCTGAGAACATAGAGTAAATTCCAGGTCAGCCTGGGCTAGAGTGAGACCCTACCTTGAAAACAAACAAACAAAAAAAAAAACAATAAAAAACAACAACAACAACAAAAGAAGCTTTAATGAGCCAAAACAGACAAACACAAAAACTATCCAATCAATTAGAGGCAAATGAATTGGACAGGAGAATGCCTCATGGACCAGGAAGGGGTGTGCATACCATATAATTCTGGCATCCCCTAAGTAGTTTCTGTCCAGTGACAGCTATCTCCCCAAACCCTTGCATCAGCTCTTCTCTAATCCTCGAGTCCTTCTCCCCAACAGTGAACCACGGGCTGATCCTGTATTTTACACTTCCTTCGTGTTTAGTGGAGCTTTGTCTCCAAGCTAGGTAGGTAGAAGCCCCTTGAGGGGTAAGATCCTAGATGTTACCTCTCCTTTCCCAAGATTTGTCAAATACTTTACAACTGCTCAAGAAATATCTGTGAACGTATTCATTTCTCTCAGAATATTTTTTCCTGCAAGCTAGTTACTTTACTGGTTTATTTTAGTGTTTCTGAGGTAGAGTCTTACTCTAGTACAGGCTGACGGGGAACTCACTCTGTAGTCTCCTGGCTGGCTTTGAACTCACTAAGATCATTCTATTTCTGCCTCCTGAGTGCTGGGATTAAAAGCATGTGCCACTACACCTGTCCCTACAAGTTATTTAGCAGATGTTATTCATATTCTAAACTGGCCATCATTCCTGTGTCCTCTCTGCAAAGCAAAAAAAATCTGGAATCATCTCATCACTACAACATGCTATCTCATTACATTAATAATTATCATACTCTACTGGGCAGATTGTACCAGATCCTGGAATGTAATCAATTAATACTGAGCAGTGAGTGTTATTAGTATGTGTTCTTGCTAATCAGGTCCTCCATCTGAAGGCAACCTGTGAGTATTTTCTTAAATCCTTAACTGCCTTGCAAATTGGAAATGCTATATTTGAAGTGCATCACAAATAATGAAAGCATGGGTTTGTCTTCAGGAAAAGCTCAGGAATCTTGCTTTTTTCATGAAATTTCAAATAATATTATAATAGCTTATCAATGGCATTCTGAGAGCTAGATGCTGCTTTCATTATTTTTAAAGGCTACTGATTTGCTATCTCCTTTTCTATGTCCTATCTACAGAAACCTCTGTCCAGGAATACTTGGGGTGCTTTCCTACCTAGGGCATCATATTTTGATCATAATTAGGGTTTGGAGTTTGTTTGTTTGTTTTATTCCAAAGCCCAAAACCTTCTGGCACCCAAACTGCCATAGCAGCCTATCCATTTAAAGCCTTCTATCAGATTACCAGGACCGTGTGATGTCGCCCATAAAGCTGGATAACATTTATGACAGTTTGTTTCTAGCACAAAGCTCCTCATAAATAAATAGAGCTGGAGGCATGTTCCAATGGCAGAGGGCAGCCTCCTGTTCCATTCTCACCAAAAGGTGGTCCTGGCTTAGCATAGATATGGTTTACTGGCAGGAAAAAAAGCAAGAATTTAAAAACCTTTTCTGTTATCATCTTGTTAAGTGGTGGGATGTTCAGATGTTTCGACATGAAGCATGAAGCTTAAGAAAACATTTTTAGCTTAATCTTGAAGGCAAGTGATTTACTTTGTTGTGTTTCAAGACATTTTCTTCTTCTTTTATAGTTTTCTTTTTGTTCTTTTTCTGTTTTGAACAGATGAAGAGCCTGTTTGCTTGGAATCATGACATAAGAATATCTTGTCCAAAAGACACTAAGAAGAGAAATAGCAGAGATAAAAGGAAAGAAAAATGAAGAACAATTGACAATTGCTAAGCAGTGACAAACGCTAAGGAAGCATGTTCCCTTGGGGGAAACTTGTGGGCAGTTTTGATACAGACACACGGAAGATAAACTTATGAAAAGGAAAGTTACCAACTGTCATACTCTTGAGATACAGTTAGGAGAAGTGGCTTTCACCAGATATTCTGGGACCAAGCAGTTGGCTTCTGGGGAAGAGACTCAGAGAACAAATTTGTCATCTTGCTAGTATGTAGCACTAAGCATATGATTCCAGTAAAGCCTCCCGTTGCAAAGCCTGTGTTCTCTTTCCCCACCAACAAACCAAGCCAGCGTTTCATCTTTTGTGTTTTGCAATGAAAAAGGAAGAAGATGTTCAAGGGAGACTTCCAATCCAGGGCTTAGGCTCCAAATTAAGTTCACGATATTAGCAATATAAACAGGCAAATGTAGTTCTAAATGTACCCCTTTAAGGAAGAGAGAATACAGTCTATTATCCTGAACTGTTTTCTTGTTCTTCCTCCAGGAATGACACACAGAAAATACATTTCAAAAGTTAACCCTGAACTCTGATAAATCTGAAATTAGATGAAAGAACTGAAAAAGTAGATAGACAGTGGTCATCACCACTGTGAATTTTAACATTGAAACGCTGTTTCCACAGGGAAAAAAGCCCGTGCACCATCCTAGACTATACTTCACATTCCATCCTTAAGATAGGTCAAGGCTCTAAGTCAGAGTTGTATACTTTGGAAGCATCAAATGAAAAGCGAGTTTGCAGCTTACACATATGATTTATTTCTATTCCCTGGCAAGGAATGTGGTACATTTTTATGGAAGTCAATCAAAGAAAAGCTTTGATTTTAAGAGTAGAATCTGTAAATGCTGCTGGACATTCCTTTCTTTAGTTCTACCAAGTTAACAGATTATTTATAGACAAATCTCAGAGACAAAGTTAAAAAGCTTCAAACCTCTTCCTAGCCTTCTCTCCTACCATTCCCCCATTTTAACCCTGTCTCCCTCACTTCATTCAGAATCTCAAAACCCATTTAAGGGATTTACTTGGCACATAATCTCCCCATATTGCCCAGGCTGACCTCAAGCAACTCTCCAGCCTCTCCCTCCCAAGTAGCAGAGATTACAGGAATATGCAAGGCTGCCTGACTCACAGCCCCGTTCTCATACACAAACATTTATTCACACATTCATACAAATATACCCTGTCAGACATTGCTTGAGGTTTGGGTTTAGTTCTTTTGAGGCAGGGGTTTACCATGTAGCCTAGGCTGGCCTTGAACTCACCATGTGGTCCAGGCTGGCCTCACATGAAGTGGTCCTTCTGCCTCAGTTTAACGAGTACTAGAATTATAGGAATGCATTACCGTGCCCAAGTCTTAATACCTAATTCAAATACTTCTTCTTTAGTGGATGCTATCTCTTAGCACTACCCTTCCACAATGTACTTTGGATTTTTGTGTGTGTTTGTATATCTGTGTGGTATGCATGTGTATGCATGTTCATGTGTGTGGGTACACATGTGTACAGGAGTGTGTAGATAGTTGACTTATGTTCAATCTCATTTTTCAATGAAGGGCCTTTCATAGAAGCTAGCACTCACAGATTTGGCAAGGCTACCTAGCAGGTGAGTTCCAAGGCTTCCTTGTTTTGCCTCTAAGGTGTTGGGAGTTCAGGCACGTGCCACCACAACTAACATTTTATGTGGGAACTAGGGGTCAAAACACCGATCCTCATGCTTGCATAGTAAGCACATTATCCATTGAGCCACCCCACTGTCCCCACAATATAATTTGAACTTGCCTTTATTTTCACACACTTATTTCCTTCTTAGAGGAGTCATTATTTTCTACACAGATGTGTGACTGTGACATGAGTCCATCACTACCACTAAAACCTCTGAAACAGAATCCAGGCCACAGGTAACTTCAGATTTCTTAAGCACTGTGAGAACAGTATAACATCAGTAAATGCAGAGGGCATTGTTGGGGAATGATTAAGTCATCCACACTTAAGAGAGTTAAATTCACTCTAAGGGCAAAGTCAGAATTACTATTAGTAAAAATGTCTCATTGACTGGTGCAGTCATAGAAGTCATGTTACTTAATTACTTCAATAACCCACTGGCCAGCTGCAGACAGGAAGAGGGGACTGAACTGTTCCTAGAATCATTGACATCAAGATTTTATTTGGCAAGACTCAAGTGGAAACAGGATAGCAATCCACAGAGAAGCTGGTTCCCGTACCAGCTGTCATCAAAGTTAAGACACATATCTCAAATGATAAATGTTCTTTGGCTGTAAGATCTGAAAGAGCCACCTAAGAAAAGGAGTTAAGCCACATTCTAAGATACGAAAAAATGATCTGAGCTTGCACCTGGTGCCTGCTCTGGCATTCTTCCTCCTGTCTTATTGAATATTCTCCTCTAAAACAAACAAAAAAAAAGCATGGGGGGGCACTGTTTTTGAGTTCACGCATGCTATTCAGCCAGCATCTAATCACTATGCACACATAGTTCAGTGGGAAAATGAATGGGAAAGCAATAGTGCCTGTTGCTGGAGGAATTTCGCAAGAGACTAAGGAAACCAGTCCACACAGACCTCTGAGACCTCAGTGCAGGCAGTGTTGTCTGTGTGTCCAGGCAGGCAGTAGGCAGGCCATGGCACTTGGCCTACAAGGGGGATCTCCAGCCAACACAACCAATGAAAAGAAAGCCCTGGCACCTGGCCAACCCACCTGGCCCATGACAGAGAACTCCAGCCAGTTCAACATCATCTATAAGTAAGCTGCACAAAACGGTCATCCTAGTATATACTAAGCATAGCCATATTGACTGATAGGTAGGAGGTGAACATGACAGTCATTACATAAGTGGCCGACAGGGGTCCCACAGAGGACAAAACAAACCACCAACCAGTTCCAAACAGAAAAGGAAGTCAAAATGGCATCAGATGTGAAAAACACAACAGAGAAATAGAAGGAATATGAGAGATCAACACACTTTTACCCATCGCTGGCCTCCTAACTCCCTTGTGGTAGAAGTCACAGATATAGAAAATGACTAAGAAAGAATTCAGAATGCTACTTGCTTTTTAATATACATTTTATTTATTTATTTGCAAAGTGGAGAGAGAGAGAATGAATATGCCAACATTTCTAGTCACTGCAAACAAACTCCAGATGTATGTGTATCTGGCTTTTATGGGAGTGCTGGGGAATTGAACCTGGGTTGTTAGGCTTTGCAGGCAAGCACCTTAACCACTGAGCCATCTTCCCAGACCCAGAATTCTACTTCTAAAAAGAGCAATAACCATATAGATGGCTCAAGAAATAACTGAACTAAGAAAACTGTCTTGATAAGACAGTCTCCAAAGGGAACAAAACTGTAAGAAAACTACAAGAGAAAAGCCCCAAACATGGAGGATAAATTCAGCAAGCAAACCAAAGCACTGAAAAAAGACCAGCCAGGAATTCTAGAGGTAAACAAAACAATCACTCAAGTAAAAATTACAACAGGAAGCAAAACCAACAGGCAGAACTATACACAGAGGATCAAATTCAAAGATGGAAGACAGAGTTGACATAATAATTCACACAGAAACATATAAAGAAAAAAAAACCAGGGAATATAAACAATATTTCCAAGAAGTTTCAGATACATTCAAGAGACCAAACCTTAGAATTCACATGATAATAAAAGGAGCCGAGATAACATGAAAAGCAATTAAGGGGCTTTGATAATATCAAAGCATAAAATTTCTCAAACCTATAAAAGAATTCAACATGAAAACATAAGAGGTATTTAGAACCCCAAACACCCAATCAGAGAAGAATCTCTCCATGACACATCATAGGCAAAATGGCAAAAATACAAAGTAGAGAAATAATACTAAAAGCAATAAGAGAAAAATGTCAACTTGCACACAAAGGTCATTAACTCTAAAGGTCAGAAAAGCATGGAAGGAAATATTTCAGGCCCTAATGTAAACAACTTCTAACCAAGAATGGAATACCCAGTAAGATTACCTTTAAAAATTGAAAGAGAACTAAGGATATTCCAAGACAAACACAAATTAAGCTAATTGGTGGCAATCACACCAGCACTGCAGAAAATTCTTGGGCTGGAGAGATGACCCAGCAGTTTAAAACATTTGTTTGCAAAACCTGATGGGTTTGATTCCCCAGTACCCATGTAAACCAAGATGCACAAAGTAGTGTATGCATCTGGAGTTCATTTGCAGCAGCAAGAAGCCCTGGTGTGCCCATACTCTCTATCTTTCTGTCTTTGTCTATCTCTCAAATAAATACATACTTTAAAAAAAAAATCCAAAGAAGGGCAGGGAGAGGGTCAATCAAAATTCAAGATAGTGTGAACAAGACATATGTAAACCTACTTTTTTGAATAATGGCCTATGCAGAAGCTATAAACTGTTACTAGAAAATTTTCAGTGCCTGGGATGGGATACCTTCCAGTGAGTTTTTAGCCAAGGAGGTCCTGGTAGCCTCCAAAACATTAAAGGCTTTTGCCAAAGCCCTTGGTTTCCCTTGAGAAACAGATGATAAGACCCTATTGCTGAAGACATCTCTTGCCTGAGAGGCAAGGTCACTGAGAAAGCAAGCTGGTGCTGAGCAGAAAACCTTCTCCTTGTAAACCAGCCAACTGAAAGCTGGAAAAAGCTGCACTGCATGCAGCCGTATGGGAGACAGAGGTCATCAACAGTGAAAACAGTGGACAATGGAAAATTCAAGTTTGGCCAGACAGGCCCAATGAGTGAATGGGTGCAATAGTGGCATGTCTGCTCTTGGGGTAACCAACTGCTCCATAATTGGACTGAAGGCCCTCTCTATGGGAGGGAATATATACCTGGTACTGAAAAAACTAAGCAAAAGTCTATGGCAGGTAAGGTCAAGAGCCTGCTCTTATCTGGCTAAATGTATATATTATTCCCACCAAGATGCCCTGAAAGCACTACACTTAATGTTCATATTCACATATTAATGCTACTCTCTCTTCTGGTTAGAGAAGCTTCTCTTTTCAGATGGTGATGGCCACTGGGATGACCCAAAAGGCAACATAGTGCTGAGAAGAAGGGATGGAGGAGTACCCAGCACTGAAACATCTCTGTCACACCCTCCAAAGCTCAGGGCCCATTGCAGAAGAGGGGGAGGAAAGAATGTAAGAGCCAAAGGAAGGGTATGACTCCTTACATTGCAACTGTCCAGACAGAACTTGGCGTTAATATCCATGCCCTTTCAGTACCTAGCAATACCTTCACAAGACCCTCAAAATAGAAGAAAAAGATGATGACATCAAAATAAAAGAGAGACTAATGGAGAGAGGGAGGGGATATGACAGAGATTGGAGTTCTAAAGAGAAATGGGGGGAGGGGAGGGAAATGCCATGTGTTTTTTTGTATGCAAGTATAGAAGCTGTCAATTTAAAAAAGAAAAGAAAAGAAAAGAAAAGAAAAGAAAAAAATCCCTAAAGGAATACTATATGAAGAGGAATAAAACAAACATCTCATCCATGTGAACATGTCTAAGAATAGCCACCAAAAAAAGGAAAAGGGGAACAAAGAAGACATGGAAATGAATCAGCCCTATTTAACACAGCTAGCCAGAATACCTCTAAAAGTAAGAGGAGAAATGAAAAAGAAACACTAATAACCCAGCCAACCAGAACTTCATCCAGAAAAATCATAAGAAAAATCCTCTCAATACCAACTTTAAGTGGAAATGGCTCCAGCACACCAATAAAAACAATAAGATCCAACAATATGTTATCGTTCAGGAACACGCATAGCTAGCAGAGTTGTCCATAAACTGAGTGAAAGGGATGGTGAATGTCTTTTTCAATGAGCCCTGTGACAGCTGATCTCTAGAATACATGAAGAACTACAAAAGTAAACACCAAAAAAAAAAAAGAAGTCAATAAATGGGCTAATCAAATGAACAGAAATTTCTCAAAAGATGAAGCACCAGATTTTTAAAAAATGTTCAACATCCTTAGCAATAGGGGAAATACAAATTAAAACCACTTTAAAATTTCATCTCACCCCAGTCAGAATGGCTATCATCAAGAAAACTTATGACAACAAATGATGGTGAGGCTGTGGAGAACGAGGAACACTATGTGTGGGAGTGTAAATCTGATGGAGCCACTATGGGAATCAGTGTGGAGGTTTCTTAAAAAGCTAAAAGTTGAACTCCCATATGACACAGTTATACTGTTCCTGGGCATATACTCTAACATCCTACCATAGAGATACTTGAACATCTACGTTCATTGCTGCTCTGTTCACAATAGCTATGGAAGGGAGTCAACCTGAATATCCATCAACTGAGTACTTACAATGAAATGTCATACATATCCACAATGAAATGTCATACATATCCATAATGTAATGTCATAGATATTCACAGTGGAATGTCACACATATCCACAATGGAATGTCACACATATCCACATTGGAATGTCATACATATCCACAGTGGAATGTCATACAAATCCACAATGGAATGTCATACATACCCACAATGAAATGTAATACATATCCACAATGGAATGCATGCATATCCGCAATGAAATGTCACACATATCCACAATGGAATGCCATACATATCCACAATGGAATGTCATATATATCCACAATGGAATATCCACAATGGAATGTCACGCATATCCACAATGAAATGTCATACATATCAACAATGAAATGTCACACATATCCACAATGGAATGCCATACATATCCACAATAGAATGTCATACATATCCACAATAGAATGTCATACATATACACAATGAAATGTCACACATATCCACAATGAAAGGTCACACATATCCATAATGAAATGTCACACATATCCACGATGGAATGTCATACATATCCACAATGGAATTTTACCATGCTGTAAAAAAGTGAAGTTGCTGGGCATGGTGGCGCACACCTTTAATCCCAGCACTTGGGAGGCAGAGGTAGGAGGACTGTCAAGAGTTCGAGGCCACCCTGAGACTACACAGTGAATTCCAGGTTAGCCTGAGCTAGAGTGAGACCCTACCTCAAAAAAACAAAATAAAAGTGAAGTTATGAAATAAGCAAGAAAATGGATGGCATTAGAAAAATGATATTGTGAGGTAACCCAAACCCAAAATGGAAAAAAAAAAAAATGTATTTTCTCTCTATTTGTGGATCCTAAATTTTAATTCCATGTATATAAATTTAAGGGATGTGAAACTGAGTATGGGCTATGATTCCAGATATCAGACCACAAGAGGTGATGAGAATGGGGGAATGAGAAAGAGAAACATGTAGTGTAAAAGCAGAGGAGGTTGTTGGTGGAGGAGGACACAAGATGTACAATGAAAGAAAGAAAGAGTGGGTAAAGGAAACAAAGAATTTATTTGCAAACACTACAATTTGCAAACACTTCTATTTTTTGTAAGCTAAGATAAAGTTTTTTAAAAAAATTAAAGTCAATAAATATATTTATATTATGTTAAACTGTCAAAATATAAGTATGTAAAATAATTGTGATAAAGTGCCAAGGTGTTAACTTTTCTGTGAAATAGCATGACTGATTTTACTTTCATGTTTTCTTCTATTAAGGGAATTTGTACCACTTTCATGATTAGAAATTACAGTACTAATTTTTTTTAAAATTGGAGCACAGAGAACAATTAAGAATGAAAAGAGAGCTGGAGGGATGCTTAGTGGTCAAAGCATTTGCCTGCAAAGCCTGAGGACCCAGGTTCAATTCCCCAGGACCTACATAAGCCAGATGCACAAAGTAGTGTATGCATCTGGAGTTCTTTTGCAGTGGCTGGAATCCCTAGAATGCCCATATTCTCTCTCTCTCTCTCTCTCTCCCTCTTTCTCTCTCTCTCAAATAAATAAGTGAAAGTAAAATAAATTTAAAAAGAAATAAAGAAATTTTGATCCTTTACAAAAAAACTAATGCTAAAATAAGATTTTTAATTTTAATATTTTATTTATTTATTTGACAGAGAGAAGGAGGCAGATAGGGAGAGAATGTTTTTCTTTTCAAAATAGAGAAGTAGTTTTATAAATCTGAAAACTCAGGGCTATTAAGTTATCACCTGGACATAATTGGTGTTATGGATATGTAAAATGGGCCAGTCAAAGCAGCAACCCTACTACATTGACCAATCTAAATAGTTTTTTTTTCTGATAATCTCTATATGAGTGTAGTATGTGTGGTGTGGTGTGCATATACAACAATTTTTAAAAGCTTTTTATTTATTATTTACTTGAGAAAGAAAAAGAAAGAGGGAGAGAGAAAGAGAGAGAATGGGTGTACATGATACAAACAAACTCCAGACATATGTGCATGTAGCTTATGTGGGTCCTGGAGAATCAAACCTGGGTCCTTTGGCTTTGCAGGCAAATGCCTTAACTGTTAAGCCATCTCTCCAGCTCTCTGTACAGCTATTTTTAATGAGCATATTGTACACTGCCAAAACATCCCACTTTTTATTCACATGACACATCATCACAGGCCCCTCCCTTGTGTGCCTGGCACCATGTACTATATGAAACTGAAAAGGCAATCAGTATATGCCTAAAAGTGGATACCTTCTTATGAGAAAGAGAGAGAAAATTTGGATAGAATTATTAAATATACAGTCCATTTTGCTGCATTACTTGTTTTGAAAGCACAAGTTTGCTTTCATCTGATTGGTGTATAGAGAGAATTTGAGACTCTGGAGTACAAAAGGTAAGTATGGGCTGGTTATGTGCTGAGAAATTCCAGGAATGCAGACAAGTATACCTATCTCTGCAAAATCACAAGCATGTACACCCATACCAACCTGGAATCCCCACAGGGTCCCTTGGCTCCCAGGCAGAGTCACAAACCACAGCCTTCATGGCTGACATCACTTCAGAGGTCTCCTTCTCCTGTGACAACAATGAGCTGGTTCCAACTCTCCAGCTCCCATGCAAATTTCAGATCTTTCAAAGGTAAGGTTCCATGCTTAGCATTTACTCACATCTTAAGGATACATCATATATAAAAAGTATGCTTCCCTTTCCTTGGTTCCTGAGGTTTTTTTTAATGTATTAGTGAATCCTGTGTGGTTTATGGGGTAATTTGCATAGTACATTATGGCTCTTGCCATGTGTGTTACAGAGGAAAAATGTAAGGGAGTGGGAGGAGAAAAAAAAAAAGACACGTGAGAAGGCCTTTATCAAAAGACAACTCTCCAGCAAAAATAGGTACCAGAAACCAGTAAGCTGGTAAAAGGCTATAAGGGAGGGAGGAAAGGGAAGGACTTAAGTGTATGGTATTGCACATATGTAAGTAGAAGAACAGATTACAGGGAGGGGAATGGCCTAAGCGAGGCCATAGGAAGAGAATGCATAAAAGAAGGGCAGGGGGAGGGTCAATCTAAATTCAAGATATTCTGAATAAGACTTATATAAACCTGCTTTTTTGAATAATGGCACATCCAGAAGCTATAGATTGTTACTAGAAAATTTTCAGTGCCTGGGATGGGATACCTTCCAGTGAGTTGTTGACCAAGGAGGTCCTGGTAGCCTCCAAAACATTAAAGGCTTTTGCCAAAGCCCTTGGTTTCTCTTGAGAAACAGATAGTAAGACCCTATTGCTGAAGACATCTCTTGCCTGAGAGGCAAGGTCACTGAGAAAGCAAGCTGCTGCTGAGCAGGAAACCTTCTCCCTGTAGACCAGCCAACTGAAAGCTGGGAAAAGCTGCACTGCATGCAGCCGTATGGGAAACAGAGGTCATCAGCAGTGAAAACAGTGGACACTGAATATTCAAGTTTGGCCAGACAGCCCCAAGGACTGAACAGGTGCAATAGTGGCATGTCTACTCTTGGGGTAACCAACTACTCCACAATTGGACTGAAGGCCCTCTCTATGGGAGGGAATATATACCTGGTACTGAAAAAACTAAGCAAAAGTCTATGGCAGGGGAGGTCATGAGCCTTAGGGGTATAAAGCCTGCTCTTGCCTGGCTAAATGTATATATTATTCCCACCAAGCTGCCCTGAAAGCACTACACTTAATGTTCATATTCACATATTAATGCTACTCTCACTTGTGGTTAGAGAAGCTTCTATTCTCAGATGGTGATGACCACTGGGATGACCCAAAAGGCAACATAGTGCTGAGAAGAAGGGATGGAGGAGTGCCCAGCACTGAAACACCTCTGTCACACCCTCCAAGGCTCAGGGACCATTGCAGAAGAGGTGGCAGATAGAATGAAAGAGCCAAAGGAAGGGTATGACTTCTTACAATGCAACTGCCCAGACAGAAATTGACCTCGATATCCATGACCTTGCAGTGCCTAGCAATACCTTCACAAGACCCTCAAAATAGAAGAAAAAGATGATGACATCAAATTAAGAGAGACTAATGGAGAGAGGGAAGGGATATGGAGATTGGAGTTCTAAAGTGGAATGGGGAAGGGGGGGAAATATGTGGTTTTTGTATGTAAATATAGAAATTGTCAATAAAAATAATATTAAAAAAAATACCTGACCAAAAAAAAAAAAAAAAACTAAAAGGAAGAAATAAGGCATACCAGGGGCAAAGGAGAAGGCAGAGGGCAGGACACAATGAGACGCCAGAAGCATGAGAAGTGTGTGGCTGATGAACCTGGGAAAGAATGTCCAAAACAGCAAAGAAGACTTGAGAGACTGGAGCAGAGATGGGCCTGCAGCCACAGCCTTGTTCCTCAGGACCCTAGGAGGAGAACCACGGGAGTCAACATAAGCCAACATGAAGGTGATGCACACCCTAGGAGCACGGTGCCTGCAAGACCACATGGAAGGAAAGGATGTGAGGTCAGAGAGTCTGGTGAGGTGCTCACAAGATTGACAGGAGGGTAGCTTTTTCTTTGGATGGAGAAGGATGTATTTCAGACACGGCCTGGGTAATGCTACCAGAATAATGGACTACGACGATACTAGAAAACACTCATACATGCAGGAAGAAATCCCTGTCTCACCTTTGGTGCCACCATGCACATCATGGCATTCAACAGCAACCACATCAGAGTGCTCCTACAGGCGTTGAACACGGTTTGGTGCTTTATGTGTTCTAATGACATTCAACTTAGGCATGGAGAGGGAACACATTGTTTTGCGTCGTGCATCTGCAAAGTAACAGAGCAGCTCCGGAAATGCCTTGAGCGCCTCCTGATCTGCGCATGTGCACACGGGCAGGACGCTGGGCTGGAGAGCTGCCAAAGCTGGCTCTGCATGGACCTTCCTGCATTGGTGGCCCCTTCAGCCACTAGAAGCCTCACACTGATAATCCTGTCCCCTCTTGCCCTCACCCATGTGTTTGTACACTGCTTAGAGGCAGCCTAATCTCATGCATGTCTACCTGCTTCCCAGGCGCCCAGGGGTGAAGCAAAAGACAAAACAGGGAAGGACAAGACAAGGTAGAAGCATGCGACTTCTCAAGAAACACAAGGAGCCGGGCATGGTGGCGCAAGCCTTTAATCCCAGCACTCGGGAGGCAGAAGTAGGAGGATCACTGTGAGTTTGAGGCCAGCCTGAGACTACATAGTGAATTCCAGGTCAGCCTGAGCTAGAGTGAGACCTACCTCAGGAAAAAAAAATAAAAAATAAATAAATAAATAAATAAAAAACCAAAGAAAAGAAAGAAAAGAAAAGAAAAGAAAAGAAAAGAAACACAAGGGACAAGAAGGATCGCACCACTTCTTTTCTGCACTGACTCTAGCCATCACAAACATAAACATTGTAAGAGTTGGATAGACATGTTTTACTACTTTCCCTTCATCAAAGTGAAATGTTCTCTTCTGACTGGCTACACAAAGGGCCTGGATGAGCCGGGTGTGGCCCAGAAAGAGAGCACTCATAGACCTGTGAGCTAATGTGCTAGAGAAGTAAGGATGAGGGAAGCATCAGCCAGGCCTTGTCTGAAATACATCCTTCTCCCTCCAAAGAAAAAGGACTGTCACTTGGACTCTGACATCAAGTCTGATTTTCCACGTTGACACAGCTTCAAGATGGAGCTGCTCCCTTCATTATGAAGGCCACGTCCATTGGGTAAACATTTACTTTGTGTGCTGATCTAAAAATCTGCGTTGTCAATCTGAAAAGCAATGAGGCCAGCAGTAAATCTCCCTAAGAAAGCCCAAAGGGCACTATTTACAATCATATCACTATTTCAAGACAAAAACGGAGGTCCCCTTCCCATTAATCCAGGTATACTGTGTATCTGAACCTTCTTAAAAAGAACAACACACAACCAGGAAGCCTCTTAAAAACAGCTATTGAGAAATTTAAAGCATGTGAAATGGATGTCTGTCCTCAATGATTTGTTTGCCATTTTGCACCATACGTTCAGGGACAGTGAACCAGCAAGAAAGAGAAATGATAGGCAATGTGTGGACTCACTCCCAGTACAAGGATGACACTCCAAGGATGGCAGCCGAACAATGGGTTCAGACCTTCCCCAGCACACATGCCCACTGGGCCCAAGCCACGGCCACGGCAGCATGGAGAGCTGCAGAAGGAAAGTCATCACTAAACCATGCAAACATGGCCGGGCCCATCTGTCATGAATAGTAAGTCCGAAGGCCACAGGTGCAGATGGCACTAAAAAGTAAAAACTGTGCCCCACAAAGGCCACTTGATAGGGCAGGAAGAAACAAAAGCTAGGAATGGTTTCCAATCAATAAATGAGTAACAACAGTCTATTCATCATTGGCACCTGTTGTTTCTTCCTCCTGTTAGCACACCATGAATAAAACTGTTTCATTTATAAAAGATGTTATGTGTACCCAGGACCAGCCTTTTGCCTATTGTGACTGATGCAAAGTTTGTCTTTGTGTCCTGCCCAGTCAGCTGGCCAGTGCCACTACCATTTTCTCCCACCAGGTGTGAAAGGCTTCAGCCAGCTACCTCACCCCTTCTCATGGTGCAGACTAATGCTCAGAACCTTCCTGTACTCTCTGGTGAAAATCCATGTGATTCCTCAAATGTATCTTTCACGCCAAGTAGGCAATGCACTGTTGCAGTGGATAGCACTATGAAACAAAGCTGACATATCAGTGAGGAACTGAACACACACACATACACACACACACACATACACACACACAAAGCAGACAATACCAGTGTGAACAAATCGCCATAGAAAAATGAGGAAGGAGAATTCACATCAAATGGGGAAACTGACCCCCACCCCGGGAAGAGGCAGAATTTGAACTCTGACTTGAAGAATGGGAGGGATAAGGAAGGATTCTTAAGAGCAGAAAGAGGAGGAACATTTCAAGTAGATGGAAGAGCAGAAGCAGTATGGAGTTTGGATGGCTCACACTGAGTTTGGAGAGCACTCGCATACGTGCCACTTTGAATTCTAGATCCTCCAATGATGTCTTAGTTCACTTTCTACTGCTGTCCCCGAATATCCCAGATGGTGTAAGTTATATACAGTGGAGTTTGGCTCACAGTACTGGAGGCTAGGAAGTGCAGGAGTATGCTGCTGGTATCTAGCAAGGATCTTCGTGCACTCTCATGGTATGGCAGGTGGCAAGTCAAAATACATGACAAAGAAAGAGGAAATCAGCTGAAATTGATTTCCTTACAAACCCACTCTCAAGAACCTAACCCACTCCCATATAGAGTTCTCATGATGCAATTAAATGTCCTACCTTTCAACACTAGCAATTAAATTACAACATGAGAAGTTGAAGACATATTTAATCCATAGAAAATGACTAGTTGCTTAATTTCAGAATGTTAGCCTCTTGAGCCTCGATTTCCTCCTCTTTGAAACAGGAATTCATTCAGTCCACACATCTCTTGAGGACTGTGCATGTGCCCCGATCTGTACTTGGAGTTGAAGACACAATTGAATACATAGCTCCCTCAGGCAGTTTCAGATTGGAGGGAAGCAGAAGATGAAGAACTGAGCATAGTTCCCAGCAAGGAGGATTTCTGGCAAATAGGTGATTATACTGCTGGTGGTAGTGGTGACATAAGTCATGAGGCAGATGGCAGTGGTCAGGAAAGAGTAAGGATGCTGAAAGGACTCAGCAGTTCACTCTGTTAGGAACAAAAAGGACATGTGGCATAAGGCTAGCAAGAGAGATGCCCATCAAGCCTAAGAATAGACAAAATGTGGCTGCAATATACTAGAAAAAAAAAATACCCATGTGAGATTAATGACCTTATGTTAACAGATAAATTCTGATGTGGAATTAACTCTGGACTTCAAAGTTCTAAGCAAGTATTGACTCACCTGGCTCCTCAAAACCCACTTTCTTTCTACTACCATGTGTACAATCCACTCATCTATTAAAACTAATTCAATTAAAAGATGATGACATCAAATTAAAAGAGAGACTAATGGAGAGAGGGAGGAGATATGATGGAGGATGGAGTTCTGAAGGGGAATGGGGGAAAGGGAGGGAAATATCATGGTTTATTGTCTGTAAGTATAGAAGTTGTCAATAAAAATAAATAAATAATTCAGTTGACTCACAACAGGAAAATATTAGTAATCCTTGTCTGCTGTTTTTGGACCTCATGATCAGTGCTACTAGGACCGTGGAATAGACTTGAGTTCTGCAACATAGCAGGGAAGGAAAGGCAGGTAGAGTGACAATATGTTGCAGATGCAATCCCAAGAAGTCCTGCACCTCAATCCCAACCTCAGCATGTCTACATGTAAAATCTCATTTCTACCAATTTACCGTATGAACTGAAGATGCATTCCCCTTAAAGGAAAAGACTTACTGCAAGATAGAAATCAAATGACATCCAATCATTCCTAACATTCCAGTGCAGTATAACCAACACCTCTACACATGTGCATATGTACTCTTCTTTACCCCTGCTCTAAAGCAGAGTAACTGCCCACAGAACCTGAACGCACTTCTCATCATATCACCTTCCTGCACGTAAGCCTTTCACAACACTCATTAGTGTCTTTGGTGTTCTGTACCAGAATGTTTCAAAAGCCCTACTTCCTTCCCTCAGCCTCTGTGAAGAGCATCTGGTCTCTTCTCTAAGAAACGGGGCTCACTCTACATCTCTCATAGTCTAGACACCCCTTTGGAAACCTGCCAGTTCTATCTAACACATGGTTCCTTGGTTGTGTGTGTTCCTTCCTGGTCCCACCCCCCTCACTCTCTCAAAAAAAAAAAAATGTAGGTCTGGAGAGATGGCTTAGTGGTTAAACCCTTGCCTGTGAAGCCTAAGGATCCCAGTTCGCGGCTCAATTCTTCAGGACCCATGTAAGCCAGATGCATAAGGGGGTGCATGCATCTGGAGTTTGTTTGCAGTGGCTAGAGGCCCTGGCATGCCCATTCTCTCCCTCCCTCTCTCTCTCTCTCTCTAACTGCCTATTTCTGTATCTCTCTCTCTCTCTCAAATTAATAAATAAATAAAAATAAAATATTTTTTAAAAAATGTAATGCCATCAGGAAAATTTCACAATGAAAATTTTACCGTGGTGTCATTTTAAGGGAAGAGGGCAGGGGCAGTCAGGAAGTCCCAAAACATATAGGAAAATGTCTTCAAAATCCAGTCCTCTTTCCCCAAATGTCCCATCCCATGAGAACTGTTCAACCCTCCTTCCCATTCTTTTCAAATTCCAGCCTGTTTGGCTCCATTTGCTGAGTCCAAGTTTCCACAGTAACACTTGTGGACACTTACCTGGGGTCACCCTTTTAAAACTAGATAGTGGAGGGAACTGGAAGACTTCATGTAAGTGAAATAAGCCAGACACAGAAAGACAATTATTGAATGTTTCTCTATGTGTAAACTAAAATTAAGGGGGAAGAAACTTGCCTTAAAGTAGAAAAGAGACTATTAGGGGACTGAGGGAAAGGGAAGAGAGGAGAGGAAGAAGGAAGAAGGGCATTTGGATAAGATCAATACATGCCATGCATGTATGGAAATAAATATGAGAATCTCACTGATGTGTTTAATATGTTAATAATTATAATAAAAATCAAAAATGTAATTTATATCTAATATTTTTATTACAGTCACAAGAGGAACACTGCGTGAATTTGGTGCCTGATATTCTCCCGTGCCCTTCACTATATGCCTGTCCAATCTTTCCTCCTCTTCTGTTGCAATAAAGACTCCTTAAGCAAAGAGTTCATGTAAATAGCCTAACATGTTACCTTTCCACCAACAGTTCTCTCTGCTTGGAAGAAACTGCTGGGTTTTCAAAATGAAGATCCTCATAAGCTAAAGGAAAGACAAACTACAGAAGACCAGAGGCTGCAGTGATTCAAGAAGAGAGTGACACCTTTAATCCCAGCACTCAGGAGGCAGAGGCAGGAGGACCACCATGACTTCGAGGCCAGCCTGAGACCACATAGTGAATTCCAGGTCAGCCTGAGCTAGAGTGAAAACCTACCTCAAAAACCAAAAAGACAGAGAGAGAGAGAAAGAGAGAGAGAGAGAGAGAGAGAGAGAAAGAAAGAGAGAGAGAGAGATGAGCCTGGAAAGCACATTTCCCAGCCCTATGGCAAGAGAGGCACTCATGCCCAGCAGCAGTCACTGGGAATTTTTTAAGTATAGATGTTGCAGATCGTCTTGTCCTGGCTGTGCCTGAACAGGAATTTGAGTCCTTTCTAATTGCCAGGACCACCACTGCCATCTTCTACATTAACTCTTCTTCAACAGCAACTTACTGAACAACTGAGCTCTTTAGTGATTTTTTTGCTGAGCACTTACCATGCACTAATTACTGTCCTGAGGGCTGGGGCACAGTGGAGAGCAAAAGAGACACATCACTTTCTACTCTCTTGATTGAGAAAAATAATGAGGAAGAGCAGTGCATATTTAAATGCGGATGTGTGTGTGTTTGTGTTACATTAAAGAGTTTTGCATATTTTGGACATTGGAAAACTGTTTGGACAGTGCATTTAGGTGGGCTTCTTATCTTAACAAGGTGCTTCAAGAAGATATTACTGAGAACTTTATATTTCATCCCAGAAGCGAAGGGTAACTGAGCCATGGGAAGCAGGGAAGACTCCAGGGGTCTCACAAGGAGAACTTGGCTATATCTCAGGCATACAGTATGGACAACATGTGCTGGATATAAAGATTGAATATGAGACAGAGAAGCCAGGTTACAGAAACTGACTTCTTCCTGGTGAGTGCAAAAGAGCTAACCTTAAGAAGAAGAGGAAAGTGACATGCTGGCCAGGATCTGAACACAGAAGCCATGTGAAGTCCAGTGGGAGTCTCCCACACTGCTCAGTCACAAGCCAACCCTGTCCCTGGGGTGAGTGTACTTGGAGATGATATTCACTACAAAACTGAAGTGCTCTCCAGCCAAAGTATCTAATTTTAGGATTCAAGCAGATTTGACGACATACAGTGAAACTGCATTTAGATAAATGCATAACTAAGCTTGTGAAAACTCATAAGATTACTAAATTAGTGAAATGTTTATGGAAATTGAAAAGTACACAAACATGCAGAGTATGTATGTAAATACAAAGAAAAAGGGAAAGGAAAATAAAATTGGAAGAATTTTTGACTTTTTAAAATGAATTTTATTGAGCTTACCTGAGGTTTATAACATGATGCTATAAGATATACATAGATAGATGACAGATAGAGATAGATAGATAGATAGATAGATAGATAGATAGATAGATGATAGATATAAAGATAGATGATGGATTGATGGTGGATAGATGATAGATAGCAAAATGGTTGCAAAATGGTAAGGAAGATCAACCTATCAATCATATTACATTGTCACTTTTTATGAAAAGAGCAGCTAAAATCTACTTATTTAACATGAAAGTCCCTAATACAGTACAACTTTCATAACTGTAGTCCCTATGTTGAGTGTCACTCTTTAGACTTGCTCACCCTACGTATCTGCTACTTTGTCTTCTTTGAACTCCCTCTCTCTTACTCCCCCCACACCAAAACGCACACATATCATCCTGGTAATTGGTGTTGTGATTCTCTCTGTATGGTCAACTGTCTTCTTCTAGATTGCACATATAGGTGAGGTCACGCAATATTTTTCCTTCTGTGTCTCACTTATTTCAATTGGCATAATGTCCTTCAGGCTCATCCATGTTGTGGCAAATGGTAGGATCTCCTTTCTTTAAGGCTGACTCGTGCTCCAGTACATATGGAAGCCACATTCTTCTATCAGCAGACACATGTTGCTTTCAATTTTGACTCATGAAAACGCTGCTGTGAGCATGGGAGTGCAGTATTGATCTCATATCTTTTGGATATATACCCAAAGCCACCCATTCGTACAGATGTGAGGTTATATTTTGTCATGGTTTTGAGTTACAATTCTCTGAGGGTTAATGAGTTGAGGCATGTTATCACATATCTGTTCATCTTTTCTGTGTCTTCTTTAGAAAGGTGTCTGTTTGGGTTCTTAGCCCATTTTCATTTGAATTACTGTGTTGCTGCTATTGGTGTGTAAGAGTACTTTATAAATTTTGGATACTACCTCATTATCAAATTTGTAGTTTGCAAATACATTACACTATTCTGTGGATTGTATTTTCCCTGTTGATTGTTCCCTTTGCTGTGAAGCTTTCTCATTTGGTATAATCCCTCTTATTTGTTTTTGCCAAGGCTAAAGTCAAGGACCCTTTCCCCTGTGATCTCTTCAGGGAGTTTTATGGTTTCAGGTTTCACGTTTAGGTATCTGATCCATTGTGACTTGACTTCCATGCATGGGGTAAAGCAAGGTACATTTTAATTATTTTGTATATGGAAATCCAGCTTCCCCACTACCATTTACTGAAGATTTTCCTGTTTCCCCACTGAGTTTTTTTTTTTTAAATTTATTTGTTTATGAGAGAAAGAGGCAGAGAGAGAGGGAGAGAGAAAGAGAGAGAGAGAGAGATGGAGAGAGAGTATTAATGGGCATGCCAGGGCCTCTGGCCACTACAAATGAACTCCAGACACAAGCACCACCTTGTGTATCTGGCTTTAGGTGGGTACTGGAGAATCAAACCTGGGTCCTTTGGCTTCACAGGCAAGTTCCTTAACCACTAAGCCATCTCTCCAGCGCCCCTACTGAGTTTTCTTGGTGCTACTGCCAAGCATGAGTTAACTGTACATGCTTGCATCCATTTCTTTTAAAAATGTTTTGTTTGTTTGTTTGTTTGTTTACTTATTTATTTATGAGAGAGAGAAAAAAGAGAGAAAGAGATTCAGAGAATGGACGCACCAGAGCTTCTACCCACTGCAAACGAACTCCAGATGCGTGTGTACCTTGTGCATCTGGCTTATGTAGGTACTGGGAAATCAAACCTGGGTCCTTAGGTTTCACAGGAAAGATCCCTAACTGCTAAGCCATCTCTCCAGCCTGCTTGCATTCATTTCTGCCGTCTCTTCTTTTTCAATGGTCTACATTTGTGTTTCTGTGCCAATACCATAATTTTTGATTGGTATATTTTTGTAATATGATCTTAAAGTGTGATTTAAGATTTTATCTTTCTTACTATTGCTGTGGCTACTTGGATGTTTTGTAGTACCATAAGAATTTTAGGATTATTTTTTGTACTTCCATTGAAAAACCATCTTAGACTTTTCAAGGGACTGCAATGAATCTGTAGAATCTTTTGCTTAGTACAAGCATTTTTAACAATATTTGTTATTCCCACCTATGAATATAAGGTGTCTTTCCATTTATTTGTGATTTTTTTTCCATTTCTTTAATTTTTGTTTTACAGGATTCTATCTTTTTGATGTGTTTCAAATTTCATTTTCTAATTTACTGAGGATTTCTACATCAGTGTTGATCAAACAGAGGCCTTGGTTTTCTTTTCTTACCAGCTGTTTGTCTGGCTTAGGTATCAAGAATATACTGACATCCAGCTGGAGAGATGGCTTAGCGGTTAAGGCCCCTGCCTCCTAAGCCTAAGAACCCGGTTCCAATCTCCAGGTCCCACGTTTAGCCAGATGCAAAGTGACACAAGGGTGCAATGCCACACTTGACCACAAGGGGGCGCATGCATCTGGATTTCGTTCACAGCGCCCATCTCTCTCTTCCTCTCCCTCTCTCTCTGTCTCTCAGAATATACTGACATCATAAAATGTGTTTAAAAATATGCCCTCTTACTTTGTTTCTGGAAGTTTTGAGAAATCTTGGTGATAATTCTTTTCATACTATTTAACAGAACTCAGCGTATTTGGACCCAGGCTTTGTTAAAGGGTATTAATTACTTCTTAAACTTCCTTAGTCCTTTTTTTCTTTGTTAAAACTTTCTATCTCTTCCCAATTCAATCTTGATAGGTTATATTTCCTAAGAATTTATCTACTTCCTCTGGGTTATCCAATCTGTTGGCATATAATTGTCCCTTATGATCCTTGTTATTCCTGAGACATCTGTTGCAATGTCCTCACTTCTATTTCTGATTTTATTGGTTTTGTTTTTTTCAAAGTACCAGCTCTTGGATTTATTGATCTTTTTCTATGACTTTAAAATTCTTTTTGTTCTGATTTTCACTGTTTAATTTCTTTCTCTCTGTGTAAATTTAGTTTATTTTTCTTTTGCTGGTGTTATAACATTGGACTATTTAAGATGTTTCTTTTAAAAAATATTTTATTTATTTATTTTCAAGCAGAGAAAGATAGAGAGAAAGAAGAGAGACAGACAGAAAGAATGGGTGCAACAGGGCATCCAGCCACTGCAAATGAACTCCAGATGCAAATACCACTTTGTGTATCTGGCTTTACGTGGGTACTGGGGGATCGAAACTGGGTTGGTAGGCTTTGTAGGCAAGTGCCTTAGCCACTGAACCATCTCTCCAACTCAGACCTTTCCCTCTTTTTTTAAATGCAGGCATTTGTTGCCACAAACTTCCGTCTTATAACTGCTTTTCTTACATTCTAAGGGGTTTGTCAAGTTGAGCCTTCATTGTAATTTATCTTACTTTAAAATTTCCCTTTGGGCTGGAGAGATGGCTTAGCAGTTAATGCGTTTGCCTGCAAAGCCAAAGGACCCCAGTTTGATTCTCCAGGACCCACGTAAGCCAGATGCACAAGGGGTGCATGCATCTGGAGTTCATTTGCAGTGGCTGGATGCCCTGGCATACCCACTCTCTCTCTGTGTGTGTGTGTCTCTGCCTCTTTCTTTCAAAAAAAAATTAAATTAAAATTAAACAATTCCCTTTGATATTTCTATTGACCATTGCTTGATCAGGAGCATATGGTTTAATTTCTACATATATGTGAATTTCCAAAAGTGTATCCTGTTGTTGATTTCTAGCCTCATACTTTTGTGATAAGAAACAAGATCTGAAACAATTTTACTCTTTTTGGATTTGTTAAGGTTTGTTTTATTTTGTGGCCTTCTGTAGAGTCTATCCTAAAGAATGTTCCATGTACACTAAAGAAGAATGTGTATTTGGCGGCTACTAGATGTGAAGTTCTAGATATAGTTGGTCCATATAATCTAAAGTTCACATTTAGTATTTTCTTATTTCTTTTCTAGTTGACATTTCATTGTTGAAAATGGGGTATTAGAGTCCCCCATTATTATTATTGTCACATTGCTATTTCTTCTTTCAATCTGCTAATATTTGCTATATATATTTAAGTGCACCACTATTGGATGTCTTCTTAATGAGTTAATTCTCTCATTATTAAATGACGAACTTCTTTGTCTCCCATAACATTTTCAACTTAAAGGTTATTGTTTATGATTTAAGTGCAGCCATAGTTGCTCTCTTTTAGTCCTTTTTTACATGCAACATCTTCTATCTCATTACCTTCAGGCCGTGTTTGTCCTTAAAGCTGAAATGGGTTTGTAATAGGCAGTATGTGGTTGGATCTTCTTTTTTCTTTAATCTATTCAGCATTGCTTTTTCTTTTTGATCAGAAAATTTAATCCATTTATACTCAAGGCTATTGCTAGGTTAAAAAACACACTCTTGCCAATTTGTTAATTGTTTTCTAGCTTGTTTATAGTTCTTTTGTTCCTTGTTCCTCTCTTATTGTCTATTTTTGTTTTGATAATTTCCTGTAGTGCTAAGCTTTGATTCCTTTCTTTTTCTCAGTTGTGTATGTGCTTTGGACAATTTAACAACATAACTCCAGCCATATACAAATACTTCGATGAAAGGATCATATTGATGTCAAGACTGACACAGCCACAGACAGCCAGAGTGGCACTGTGTTCTGGGTCATAAGTGCTTGGAGTGCCTGTGGAGCTGGGGGCCTGGGCCCAAGGGCTTGTTGAACTTCTGTGGCAAGTAGGACATGGAGGCAGGTTCACTCTCTGAGGGGAGATTGAGCACAGCTCTTCAAGCCTACTGTAACTCTGAAGCACTACCCAGTAGCTGAGGCCTGGAGAAGGGATAGATCTCTAACTCATATCCCAGGGATCAAGGCAGCAACTAGAGTATGAGAAAGAGTGCTCCTAGAGTGCCTATTTCCAAGGATGGGGATCTGCTGCAGCACAGCTGTGGCATGGCACAGTAGTGTGTGTGTGTGTGTGTGTGTGTGTGTGTGTGTGTTCAAACATGATCACTGTTAGCAAAGGCACAGGTTGTAACATTTGAATTAAATTTTCTAGTAGTTACTATAATAAATAAATAATAAATATATAAATAATATTATAAATTATAAATATTATAAATAAATAAATATTATAAATATAATAAATAAATAATAGTGCAATAGTTTCATTATCAGTTTGGCTATCAGATCTATCTATAGGATTTATCAGTTCTGAGCAGGATCTGTTATTACTTTGGTATGAACAATGAAGAAGTATTAAATATTTATGATAATCCCAATAATAAATAATGATGAAAAAGTATAAATCATCATTAGTTAAAAATAAATGTAATTAATCACACTAGAGAAAAGATTGAATTGTCTTTACATTCTTGCTATAAAAATATGACAAAATCGTTATCGATAAAATGGTGCTCCAAAAGTATAAAAATAGTAGAGAAACACTAATCAATAGCAATAAAAATCAATTTTATAATAAAGTGGTGTCTGTCATTTGTTTTGCTTTGAAAAATATTCAGTTACATCTTTTAATTGTTTAAAATATTTGTATTTATTTTTAAGTGGAGGAAGAGAGAAAGAGAGAAAGACAGAGAGAGAATGGGTGCACCAGGGTCTCTTGTAACTGCAAACACACTCCAGATGAATGCACCAATTAGTGCATCTGGCTTTATGTGGGTACTGGGAAATTGAACCCTGGACCAATAGGCTTTTCAATGAAACACCTTGAAGTGCTGAGCCATCTCCTTAGCCTGCATTTTTTAATTTTTGAGAAATATTTTACTTATTTATGTATTTGCATGCAGATAGAGGTTGAGAGAATGGGGCACACCAAGGTCTCTTACTATTGCAAAGGAACTCTAGATGCATGTGTCACTTTGTATATCTGGCCCCTATGTGGTTACTAAGGAACTGAATCCAGGCCAGCAGGCTTTGCAAGCAAGCACCTTTAACAACTGAGCCATCTCATCAGTTCCTTCAGCTATATTTTTAAATCTGTGGTTTTGTTCATTCTAAGTAAATATTTACTCTAGTGCCTAAATTAATACAAATACATGTTATTTTGTATTCTTATCTTAAAATGGGGCTCCAAAATGTATATGCTTCAGGTCCCAAATGAATCTGCACCCTGATAATCATAGTAAAGTTTCTATATAGAGTTTTTCCACAGTTATTACGACCCCAACTTCAAACTGTTCTCTAGTCACACAGGTCTGGCAGTGGTTCTGATGCTTTGGGAATGTCTCTGTTTGTCTTCCTGGAGACTCTGTCTAGGAACA
This sequence comes from Orientallactaga sibirica, assembly GCA_036365145.1. Taxonomy (NCBI): domain Eukaryota; kingdom Metazoa; phylum Chordata; class Mammalia; order Rodentia; family Dipodidae; genus Orientallactaga; species Orientallactaga sibirica. The sequence goes on from JAEOAD010000003.1 coordinate 19,868,637, forward strand.
TCATATGTGTTCAAGTTTGCTTGGTTCAGCTTTTAGCTCCTTTACAGAAGCATTGTGCTCAACACTCCCTGTGGTAGTTTGAATATATGGCCCCCAATATATTCAATGTTTTATTATGTAATAGTTTGCATCTGCAATCACCTTCCTAGAGGCAATGTCACTGGGGGCCGGTCTTAAGGTGTGGGTTTGAGATTCCATTGTAAAGATATGCAAATGTGCCTAGCAGGAGTTCCTGAAGTGTGCTGTGTGATCTTTTGGCTGTAGTTTTGCTCTGTGTGCTGTGGTGGCTGGTTGGCTTTTTCTCTCTCTGCTTGGCCCTGTGAAAGCAGGCTGCTTCTCCTGCCTTTATGGAACTTCCCCTGGATCTGTAAGCTTCAATAAATAATATCCCTTCCTCCATAACTGTGCCTGGTCTGGAAGTTCATCTCAGCGAACCTGAAGCTGTCTGCTAGACTCCCTCACCCACATCCTGAGCCTCATGCTTCTCTCTGGCAAAGCTCTGTCTCCTGGTTCCACATTTCCTTCCTTCTTTGCTTCATACCTCCATTGGTGGAACATTTTCTCCTGCTGTTCTTAGGGTGCCTAGGAGTTAAAAGTTTTGAAATCTTGCATAATTCAAACATCTTTATTCCATCTTCATACTTGACTGATAGCTTGGCTATGGAAGGAAATCCGGGTGGGAAGCATGTTCTCTTTCCCAGAAATCTTTCTAATAGATCTCAGAAGTGTAACACCAACTATCACATGCTACATTCCATGTTGCTTCTCTTCTCTTTCCCTCCCATAGTATATTATTTTTTTACTTTTCCCATTTCTGTATTTGGTTGAGTCAATATAGCATTCTCTTTCATTGTGGGTATGTAACCTTCACAGTTTTCAAAGAAGATTTGTATTTTAGAGAGAATTCAGATAACTTCCCTTTGCTCATCATATGCCTCACCATTCCTAACCCACGTCTATCTGCTGCCCAAGGTTCAGACTGAAGAGCAGGTTATTTCAGTTGACTCAACAGCACAAGTACCTCCCTGCATGAGTCGTGCTGTCAGCTTTGTTTCGTTATTGTTTATGTCTTCATTTAAAAATCATAAGTTAATTCTGCATCCTTAGAGACACTGTGGCCCTTGCTTATAGGTCAGTACATTCAGAAGACACATCAGCCACTCCAAGCCTTCATGTATGCCATTTCAGTTTTTCTCCTAGGGATCATACAGCTCCTTCCTCATGGCTACAGAGCCCGAGATACTCACCTACACTAATGGATAAGGAATTCAGTGTGTGGGGTGTGGGGAGCAGGGGGTTGTGACTACTTTGCTTTCCGTTTTGCTCAATCCCCATGGCTTCCTAAAATATGTAATATTTTTGACTATTCTGACCTTTCTGGCTCCCTTTTTTGTCTTTCTTTCTAGGATACACCCTTTAGAATAGACCCTTTTAGTTTTCTCTCCAAGCTGAGTTAATAGCAGTAAGACTTTGCAGGTGGTCATTCATGTACTTCACTTTACCTAAATATCACAGTGAGGAGGAATCTTGTCTCTTTCCTTGATCTCTTTTAAAATTCAGACCAAAATGTTGTATATAATTATATGATTCTGAATGATTTTTAAATCTGTTTATAATTTTTAAACTTTATTATAATACTGTGGGCATCTCTGGTGATTTTTTGTTATTATTTATTTTTTTTATATTATTCTGATTTTACATTCATAGAATTGGTTCCATTGTCCTCCTCCCTGTCCTCTCTCTTCCATAGGGACCCTCATCAATGGGGAACATGGGTCATGCATTGTGAGGTTAGTCAAGAGTTCTGGTGGGTAGGCCCCAGTCTCTGTGCATAATGCCCCAACTTGTGACTCTAACAATCTTTCCACCCCCTCTTCCTCGAATTTCCCTGATCTGGTGATATTTTAAGGCTTAATTTTAAATACTTCCTGGAAACATTACCAGTTTTTTTTTTTGTTTGTTTGTTTGTTTTGCTATTTATTTTTCTTATAAAAACTGGTCTAATAGTGTCCACCTAGTGAAAGATATTATGAAAATACAATGAAGTATTAAAAGTAACTTTGGGGCTGGCGAAATGGCTTAGCAGTTAAGGCATTTGCCTGCAAAGCCTAAGGACCCTGGTACGATTCCTCAGGACCCACGTAAGCTAGATGCATAAGGGGGCACATGCATCTGGAGTTTGTTTGCAGTGGCTAGAGGTCCTGGAGCACCCATTCTCTCTATCTCTCCATCTGCCTCTTTCTTCCTTTCTCTCTCTCTCAAATAAATAAATTAAATTAAATTTTAAAAAAAGTAACTTTGTTTGTCCTCAGACAAGTAAACCACAGAATAGAATAGAGACTTGTAGCTCCATATTGCTGGGTTGAACATCCAAACCAGACCCAGTTTATGGGAGGAAGGGGTTTATTTCAGGCTTATAGATCTAGGGAAAGTTCCATCAAATGGCTGAAGAAGCTGGCCCCTTTCACAGATTCAAGCAGAGACAAACCATCAAGCAGCCAGCACCACAAGCAAGCAAGGAAGAACCTACAGCATCAAGACCCCCAGAGTTCACACTTCTCTGCATACGTTAGGCTGGAATTCAGATCCACCCCCAGTGACACACACCCCTGCAGCAAGAGTCTGCCTGCCAGGGGCAGAAGCTGCAACCTCAATTGTAATAAAACACCTGAGTCTTTGGGGACATACATTCAAATTATCACTGACTAGACTAGATAGTGGCTATCTCTAGATCAACAACATCTGGAGCCACTCAAAATGACACTTAAAAAAAAAAATCCAGCAGGCACTATCATTTGACAATGACCATGACAAGAATTAACTCTGGCAAGAAGCATTAATTCATGTTTAATTCTGGCAGCAAGTATCAATTCATGTTTAAGCTAATGAAACAAAAAGCAGCTAAGATACAGAATGTTGTAAGTTACCTCCCTTGCAGCTAGGAATGCTTACAACGAGAAAAATAGTAAACATTTCAAGGGAAGACTATAGCAGATGTCGCTTCACCCACGTGAACCACGGAGATGGACAAATCAGCATGTGTCATCCTTGACAATCTGCACTACAGACCCCAGTGCCACTGCCGCAGTACTCCAACCCAAAACCAACAACTTGGATCAAATTATCACAAAGCCAGCCAGGGGAACATCTTGTAGAAGAACAGGTCTTCAACTCTCAAAAATGCCAGGTTCCTCAGAGAAAGGGTCCTAGGAAATGCTTCTGCATAAAAGGACCAGGGGGACATGTGGAAGCTGAAATGCTGGTCACATAGAAATGGAGCATTGGATAGAGGTCACTATAGCTGGGGAGGGAGGGAGGGAGGTGGGGTGGAGATCGCATGGATAATGGGTGCAGTTGGGTAGGAGGAATTATTCCTAATGTTCTATAGCACCATAGAGCAGCTATAGTTGATAGTATGGTTAGAAATCATTGCAAAATAAGTGTTCTGAAACCTCGGTACTAAAGCATAAGCTCCTTAAGGCCAGGTCTGCTGCTGAAGTGGAGATAAAGAAAGCTCCAGCTTGGAAATTAACCCTAAATCTCAACACTGACTAATTGCATGTTCCGAAAGATCTTCCTTGCTTCTCTGGAAACCCGAGTCTGTGCACCTATAAAATGGAACTGACCATGACAACTGCTAAGGGCTCTTGAAAGAATTAAACGAGATAACAGCACTCACAGCACTGAGACAAGCGGGCCTCCTCAGAGAACTGCTGGCATATTCGTCACAAGAATGAATGGATGAAAGGAGCCCAGACAGACAGGCACTTCCCAGCCAGAAGAATGTATGTTCCCAGCACTGCTCTCTGATATCAGCTATCCTGAAAATAAGTAATGTGAAGAATAAAGAAGGAAGGAGGAAATGAACATAGAACCCCAACATTCTTCAGGTGAATTATCCTAATGAGATAAAATCAAAATTGTGGGCAAGATGGTAAGTCAAGCTGCTTTTTCTGCCCATTGCCTCTCTCAGCACTTTGAGAACTTTAAAACTAATCCTTTCAATATTTCTCCCACTTTTCTGTATTTCCAACTTGTTAGAATTTTAGCCAAAGCCTTAGTTAAAGAATACATTACTCCCCTCATTCCAATCCTACTAACTGGTCTTATTACTCAGATGTTTTCTCTGTAAAATAAAAAGCACAAATATATATATTGCAAGCACAGAGAAAACAGAGAAAGAATGGGCATCCCAAGGCTTCCAGCCCTGCGAAAAAACTCCAGATGCATGTGCCACCTTATGCATCTGCCTTCACATGGACACTGGGAAAGCAAACCTGGGTCATTAAGCTTTGCAGGCAAGCACAATAACTGCTGAGACAACTCTCCAGCCCCTATATACATGTTCTAACAAAGAAAATAGTTTTTTCTAGGTTGTCCAAAGTTCTTAAAACAATATACAGGCATAACTTCACACTAGCTTGATCAGCTACTATGCTAACCAGTCGATTTGTTCTTGCCTCAGAATATGCCCATAATTATATTTATGCCCTTTGAACAAGTTAGTGGAGAAAACACATTTGCTTAAGGTTTCCATCAATGAATGCAGAGATTAGGCTAGTCTTTAGCTTATACAAATACTATGTTTATTAGTTCAGAATATTCATTCGGTAATTGAAACATGGTGACAAAACTTTACAGTGGAAGACTGACTCTCTATTATACAAATTAGCTGTGCAAAAGAAATTTAATAAATCCCCTGGCTCAGGAATAACTAAATGTCAGGATTTAAATACTTCTTTGAATTTTTATATTGAGATTTAGATATCAAAACTATAACATCAATGCTGTGAATACGTAGGCAGATTATAAATGGTCAAAATAAGTCCATCTGATTAAGAACTTTCCAGCTGGATTTCATGTTAAGAAATCCTAGAACTGCCTGTGTGTAACCCAGTCCTTGCCAACACGCTTAAATGTCCTTTTAATTAAAAGCCAGTGCCATGTCGCTTACCACCTTTGTCATTGATCCTGCTAGATCCCTATTTTGGTCAGAGTTCTTTTCTGAGGATTAAAACTTTTATGAAACCAACTAGCAATATTTATTCAAATTGATTGCTATTATTTCACATCCTGAAGACTACATTTCCTGCTATAAAAGCATATTTATCCATGTTAATTTTAATAAGCCAAAGATTACTCAAAGCAACAATTATGGTAGTAACTAGAGCTAGTAGAAAGGTGGAAAGGCAATGATTACATATGTTACATGCTATATATGCTCTAACATGTAATATGAAAATGTACTTACTAGAGTTTGTTTATTGAGCTATAAAGGAGATTGTTTTAATCTGCTTACCTAGACACATATCAATTGCTATTTAAGTCACTGTGAGTATGTTGAAAATAACAAAATATAACTTAGAGGAAGGATCCAGTTAACATAATCACTATGCCTTTCTCAATTTTGACTTCAATGGGACATTGGAAGGGGACTTCTGCACAAGTCCAGTTCTTAAAGCAGCAATCTGCTCCCTTTTAAAGAGCCCCCTATGGGGTTTGCAGACTAGCTATATGACTTTACTTGTCAGTGAATCTAGTCACTACCCAGTCAGCTTTGAAGACAAAGGCTGAGGTAAAGGAAAACAGAAAAATAATAACTGCTTTTTGCCTACATGGGGTGAAATCTCTTATTTGAAGAAAATACAGAATATAATCAGAGCCAAAAAGAGCCTCTCAGCCATGAGGTCTTCCCATCCAATTTCTTCCTATTTCAATGCATTAGAATTACCAGAGAAGTGATTAGATGGCTCACCTCTAAGCAAAAGGGGACAAGACTCTCCTCCTGGCCCTGGGAGGGGTTATGTGAGAAACAAGATCTAAGATGGTGATTCTCTGAGATCAGTTAGTGAGAGACAAAGTGTTACGCTTTCTTCAGAAATTCAGAAGTTGTCACTCACTCGCTGGTCAGGTCAGCAGTCTGTTTCTTGGAGTGCCCCAGAGCAGGAGCTCGTTCTCAGAAGCCAGCCTGAGAACGGAGGAGTTCCGCGTGAAGCTTCCCTCCTGTGAAGAGCTTGGCATAGGGACCAGCCAGCTGAAGACTTGTCACCCAAGAAAGCACTTCCATGACATCATTCTTCACTTCACCCGACTGTCTACGTAACCTACTACACGATGCTGCTGCTGTCTCTCTTTCAGCTGCACACGTTATGCCCTATAGGAAAGAGAGAGCTGGGGATTCAAGGTCACCTTTGATGGGAGCCAGGTGAATTGTTGCAGTTGCCTGGGAAGCCCTTGACAACAACAATATTTGATATGTCAAATATCTTAAGTCAATATGTACTGAAGTCATTTGGAAGGGAAAGCCAAGAAAACGAGTTGCATTTTTGTCTGAAAAAATAGTTCCAATTTGGTATGTACAGATGAACTTTTGAAAAGAGAAAAAAACTGTAAAATCTTAACTAACCTATATGAATGATAAACCTAAATGCTAACTTTCAGGATTCAGAATAAACTTCAGCATAAAGGCACTGTGATTTCCTAAACATTTATGAATCAATCAACAAACCAAGGTTTTGTAATAACCCCAGAACAAAATATATAATCATTGTAGAAAATTTCTCCCTGAGGGCTTTTTTACTGTGTTCCAATCTCTTTCCAGATTTCCAGATGTAAATTTATGTCTAGTATTAAGTATTATATTAAGTCTTATTATAGAAAAAGTTTGTGGTAGTATTCTGAGAAGAAAATAAAATAACAATTAGCTCAATGAGCTATCATTTCCTACTGAGGAAATGTGGATCTAGTACATTTGGAAACTTCTTAGCTGTATTTTGCCTTAAATGCTGTGTTTGAGAGGAATTTTTTTCAGAAATCTGGATTTGTTATTTTTCATCAGAAAAGTCATCCTGAAAATCTGTGTTAAGACAACTTGTGCACATAGACTTTTGTAATAAATTAAATCAAAAGGAAAATTGAGATACAAACATGCCAGGGACCTCAGGGAATTACAGCTTCACCCCATGCACCTCAGCACTTGTGTAGGGATACATCACTTAGGGATTTGCATGTCTGGAGCTATAAGAGTTACCTTAGACATCTGTGGTTTTGGTGAAGGGGATGACATTCAAGCAGGATGTTTAAATATCAATTTAGAAACTTCAGAGTTTATTGCTCGGCACTGCCCTCTGCTGGTAGACTTCCATAAATTCTTTCTGGAAAATAATCCCTCCGACCCCTCACTACCCCATTCATCAATGCAGTGCCCAGCAGCTATACTTGTATTTCATATAGAGAAATGTGCAGGGCTGCACTTTAGTTAAAAAAATTTTAAAGACAAAAAGTAAATCCTTTTTAGCTTAAGGTCTTTTTTGATTTTGATTTTATATTGGAGACATAATAACTTACAATTACAAACTAAAGATGTTGTCTCTTCTAAAATCTTTGGCGAGTCAGTAAGAAAAACAATATGGTTTGCTGAAGCTGTTTAGGGAAAGATTGCCTTGCTGGAACCGTTATTATCAGCTGCGTAAACAAGGCTTATAGAAGAATCACTTCTTTTTGCATTATTCATCCTAAGTTGATCTGAAGGGACCATCCAGTGACTTTATCTGAATTAGTTACATTCAATCAATAATTCTAACAGTTTCTCCAGGAATCAGAAACTCTTTTCTGCGGGAACACCTGCTGTAAGCCTGCCTTCCATTCTGCTCTGCTTATAGCTGTCTAACCACCCTCCATCATGAGACATAAAACTGACACAGACCTGAGAGCTAACCACTTCATTTTTACCCACACTGGAAAAGCAATCTTATCACAATGCGAATGGGATGTGCATACAACATGCCAACACATCAAAGTGTTTACTACGCTTTGCTTTCAGAAACACTTCCAGAACCCTAAGTACCACACAGTGACCAAGGCAATCGTTGTCCCTCAGAGAACTTCAGATAAAACATTCATTTGAGTGTTCTAAATGATGCTCTTTTTGTAGCAACCTCAATTTTCTTGGGATTAAAAGCCAATGACATTGCTCAAGGAGAGAACAGAGAAGTTTGCTTTCTTAGTGCGAACTTTATGTTCCAGTAAAGAGACATACAGCATGCATATGTTGCAGGTCTCTTAGAGTGACAAACAAACCACTCAAGTATTCAACATATCTTCATATTTGATGCTTATTATATGTAAGCAACAGATGTATTTCTCATCTAAGCACTGTAAAAAAAGTGATTTTCTAAAAGAAAATTCTAAATAGAAAATGAGTCAGCACCATTCATAATCCATACCGTACAAGTAACATTTATAATTTCAAACACACTGACATTTAACCAGAAATGTAGAGTATAATAATCTCTCATTTTCCTACACCCTGTCCATGTCCATCACAAGTAAACGGACCCAGCTGACTGCCAGTCGCACTTGACGCGGGACTACCATGTCCGTGCCTGACAAAGGGAAAAGCAAAACGTATGTCCTCCCAGAGCCCTACTCACCAGCCCTGGGCCAATTGTATGTGTTTTCTCCCAGAGATCAAGCCAGCCCAAGATGTGACAAAATCATCTAAATCTACTTTGAAAATAATATTGTTCTTCTTACCTTTACCTGGAGGATGGCTACAGGTATGTTGAGAATTATCTTTTCCTGGATATACTCCAAACGCTCTTATGCTACTTCCCTTCGGGTTTCTCCACGCTGACCCATTCAGGTATCTTATTCCTTTCTAAAGGAGAAAATAATGTGCATATGAAAATTATCATCAGAAGACCATTCATTTTTTAATCATATCTAGAAAAATGCCAAACCAATGTGAATGGCACCTTGCACAGTACTACCAGGTGCTGGGTTTTGTGGAGTATGATGCCAGAACCCTTCTCTCCTCCTGTAGCTTTATTTTAAAAGACATATTTTGTTATCTCAGTCATCGTTTTGCTCCTTACCTCTAGTATTCCCATGAGGTCACATTCTGTGAAAAACATCCTGCCCTTCTCCCTACAAAAAGGTTCCATAGAATCAGAATGCAGAAGCGCTGCAACTTGCTAACTTTGCTCTGTGTTATTTACCAACTGCACAAAGAAAATGCTGTCTATTCAGAACTCATTTCAAAACTCTTTTCACTGTGAGTAAGCGAACAAGCGGGCTCATGTCCCGAGCCACAATCACATTCCCCAGCGGTCCGGTGATGGCTGTGGGACTGTCACCGAGTGGCACAGCCTCCAGGCATCCTACAAGGGTCTGTTGTGAACATCCCAGAACTTGGAGACCCAAAAGTCAAGAAAGGAGGCTGAGTGGGGGCTCTTTTACTTTCTCATCTCCAGAGGTCTTTGCTTGCTTGCACTGAATTTCTTTCAGAAGCAGTGCTTTCCCCAAAGGCTCCTTCATCCTGGATAGGTGAGACATCCCCAAGATGACAAAGAAAGAAGGTGACCAGGTGCCCTAGGTTTGAGGCCTGATATCATCACTAAGTTGCTACCTGTAGGCAAGTAATTTAAAACATGGGGAGCTCAGCTTCTCTGGTGGTGAGAGTGACTGCACTGATCTCACTAGGGTGAGGCAAAGGCTCTGGTATTGCTCTCCCCATCTAGACCATGTGTCCTTCCCCTCTCTTCCTCTCTCCCATTCTCTCTCCAGCTGAGGCTCCAACATAAAGCTTACTCCTATTCATCCCACTACCCCAAAGAGATGTCAAGTAAATCCCTCCTAGAACCTGTTCAAAGAGTTGATATCTATCAGCCACATTAAGGACAGGCAAAACAGAATGAGAAGGTAGTGCCTCGACTGTCTAACCATCCTGCCCAGGGCCCTTTAGGGAAGTGTAGGGCATGTCAAGCCATGTTCTTACAGTTGGGAGGTAGAAGTAGGCCCAGGCAGTTCAAGAAGGCTATGCACAGGGTGTATGGCACAATACAGGCCTGGTCCTAGCCAGACCGCATGGCAGAAGAAACCAGGAAGTGGCTTCTGTGAACATGGCGTTCTGCGCAGGCTTGGCGTGACAACAGCTACAGTCCCATGCTCGCGAGAAGCCTGCTACGAGATGTCCTATCCAGAGACAGGCTGTCATTGGTCACATACAACACATTAGCCAGCAAAGCCCCTTAAAACCCACGTGCACTTCCTCAATAAAAGAGTTTGCGGCAGCTCGCCTTCTGCTGCTTCCACCCAACTCCCGGAGTCTGTGTAGTGATTCGGTGCTGCTCACCCCAACTTGGCAGAGACCCTACCGTCCCTCCTGGGCTGGCCTTAGGGGGGACCACAACAACAGGGCTCTGTCCCAGATCCACCTAGGACATCAGAGTTGCTGACACAGGTTGGAGGCAGAGCTCAAAGCACAGGTGGAGGCACCTGATGAGGACTGCACCTGGAGAGCAAGGGCAGCAATAGTGGGGGCAGAGATTCAAGAGGATTGTCAAACAGATATCCATCTATTTGTTCTGAAGGAATAATCCTGTCAAAAGCATACAACAGTACTCCTCAGGAGAAGGGAAGTCTGAGATGCAGGCAGAAAGACACTGTGGTGTGTCACAGAATGTCCAGGGCTAAGGAAGGTACATATGGAAACTATAGGAATGAAGAGAGACATCCACCACAGAATCTCTAAGACAGACAGCCTGCTATCAGAAATTTCACAAGATTCATTGCTCTAGAAAGTCCATAAGAGAGAGACAAAAAGAGACAGAGAAAGATAATTGGAGCAAACTGTCTCCTAAGACAGAAAATAGGATGCCAGCAATAAGGTTAGAAGGAGCTGAGGCTCTTATGTTTTCTTCCTGCGTACTACAGACACACTCTGGTAGGGTAATGATATGGAAGCATTAAGTGCATCCAGACCTGAAGGTCAGGGATATGGACCAATAGAATAAAGTTTACAGAAACAATGAGATCAAAATTAAGCTGCAGTGTTGTTCTGTCAAGAGGTACATAGGCTATTCACCCGCCCACCACCACCCTGAGCAAGAAGTCTAGGTCATGTGGCACAGGTCCCTGGTGAGAGCAAGCACCATAGACTCACTCTTGTGCCCAGCATAGACCCAGGTGTAGAATGCCTGCCCTTGCCCACACACCCATACCTGCCCAGAGCAAGGTAGATCAGTTCAACACAGGTCTCAGTGGAGCCACTCTTGCTGCGTACTCAGCAAGACAAAGGGATTATCCCAAATGGACTAACCACAATGCAAAACAAATAACACCAAAATCAAAGGCAAGATGTCTCCACCAAGAATGCTTAGTCCCATAGTTGAAGCCTCTAATGAGAACTACTTAGAGGAAACTCCAAAGAATTCCAAAATGCAATTGTAATAAACATATGCAACAAACTTAAAGAGGACATAAACAAATAGCTGAATGAAATGCAAGAGAATCAACTAAAAGAATGCAATAGAGGTGCTGGAGAGATGGATTAGCGGTTAAGCGTTTGCCTGTGAAGCCTAAGGACCCCAGTTCAAGGCTCGATTCCCCAGTACCCACGTAAGCCAGATGCACAAGGTGGTGCATGCACCTGGAGTTCATTTGCAGTGGCTGGAGATCCTGGTGTGCCCATTCTCTCTCTCTCTCTCTCTCTCTCTCTTTCTCTCTCTGTCTGTCTATCACTCTCAAGTAAATTATATATATGAAAGAATGCAATAGAAAACTAAATTAATTAAAATAAGACACAAAGGCCTATTTGAATTCCAAGAGAGCACAGTCAACTAAATGCAATGAGAAAGTCAAACCAAGAAAGCAAAATTGAACACAATAAAGAGACAGAGATGCTGACAAAAATCCTAATAGAAATCAAAAATGAAATAACTCAATTAAAAAGCACCCATGAAAGCCATACCAACAAAATAGTTGAGGTGGAGGATAGACTATTAGGACATGAGGAAAAGGCAGAGGAAATAGATCAGAAGGCCAAAATCAATGACAAGTTCAAAAATATATATGAATATGAGAGAAATGTGGGATATCTTAAAAAGACAAAATGTTCAAACATGTGCATACAAGAAGGGAAAGAATTAAAGGTCAAGGACATAGAAGATATCCTCAATAAAATTATAGAAGAAAATTCCCCAACATTATAAAAAGAATCCCATACAGGTACAAGAGGCAAACTGAATGCCAAATAGATAGGACCAGAAAAGAAATTCCCCACTTCACATTATAGTTACAATACTGAAACCAGAAAACAAAGAGTTTTAAAAGATGTAAGAGAGAAACAGTTCATCACTTAAAAGGTAAACCCATTAGAATAACATCTGATTTTTCAATAGAAACTAAAAGTCAGAAGGGCTTGAAATGGAGTGTTTCAAATATTGAATGATCATGGCTGCCAACCTGAACTGATACACCCAGAAAAATTATCCCTCCAAGGAGAAGGAAAGAGAAAAATATTCCATGATGAAAGCTGTCTGTATGAATATACGAGCACTAAGCCAGCCATACAGAGAATACTAGATGGACTACTTCTCATGGAATAGAAGAATAAGCATACTAAAGAGACTATAGGAGGGAACAAAACAATAATCAAAATAAGAATAGCTGGTAAAGAAAGAAAGGTAAAAAAAAATACAAAATCTACAAAATCATAAATATGAGAGGAATCAACTCACAACTTTCAATAATAACCCTGAATATCAAAGGACTCAAGTTGCCAATCAGAAGACACAGATTAACAGGCTAGATCAGAAAACAGTTTCCATCCATTTGTTATCTTCAAGAAACCTACCTTATCATCAAAAACAGATACCATGTTAGGATGAAGGATAGGAAAAAGTATTACAAGCAAATAGAGATAGTAAACATAAATGGAGTGGTCATACTAATATCTGACCAAATAGACTTTAAACCAAAAGTAATCAAAAGATATAAAGCCACTTTATACTCATCAAAGGAATAATCCAACAAGAGGATATTATATTACTAATATAACAAACACAGGTGCACTGAATTTTATCAAGCAAAATCTCCTAGACATCATCTTAGACATAATCCCAGAACAACAGTGGGTGACTTAATACCCCACTATCATAAACAGATAGATTATCTAAACAGAAGAAAATGGAATGGAAGCAATGGAGCTAAATGGCACCATAGATCGAATGGAAGTAACATATATCTAGAGGACATTCCACTCAAACTCTACAGAATACACTTCCTTCTCAGTGTCTGACAGAATATTCTCTAAAATAAATCATATATCAGGATAAAAAGCAAGCTTCCACAAATTTATAAAAATTGACATAACTCCTTGTATTATATTTGACCACATGCATTAAAGCTAGAAATCAACAGCAAGAGAAACAACAGAAAATACACTCCTAAAGATTGAATAACACACTATAGAACAATGAGTCACTGAAGAAGTCAAGAATATCAAAAAATCGGGCTGGAGAGATGGCTTGGCAGTTAAGGCACCTGCCTCCTAAGCCTAAGAACACTGGTTCCCATCTCCAGCTGTTCCATTCTCCAGGTCCCACGTTTAGCCAGATGCAAAATGATGCAAGGGCGCAATGCATCACTTGACCATGAGGGGGCACACACATCTGGATTTCGTTCTCAGCAGCTGAGAGACTGCTGGCGCGCCCATCTCTATCTGTCTGCCTCTCCCTCTCTCTCTGTCTCTCTCTGTGTGTCTCTCTCTCTCTCAAAAAAAAAAAGAGAGAATATCAAAAAATCATAGAACTGAATGAAAATGAAAGCACAATGCACCAAGTCCTGTGGGAAACAATGAAGGCACTCCTTAAGAGGGAAGTTTATAGCTCTAAATGCCTATAGTACAAAAATAGAGTGATCTCAAATAAATAATTTAATGATCCATCTGAAGGCTTTGGAAAACTAAGAACAATACAAACCCAAAAGTATCAGTGGAAAGAAATAATTCCAATCAGGGCAGAAATCAATGAATTATAAATGAAGAAAACAATTTTAATTTTTGCTGAAATGATGGAGACACAAAAAGAACAGAAATTTAAGGCTGGGGAGATGGCTCAGCTGTTAAATGCACTTGTTTGCATAGCCTGCTGGCCCAGGTTCATTTGCCTAGTAACCACATAAAACCAGATGCACAAAGTACATCTAGTGTTTGGTTACAACAGCAAGAAGCTCTCAAGTATTCTCTCCCTGCCCCCCACACACATAAATAAATTAATTAATATAAAAGAAGAATTATTACAAATATAGACTGATATCCCTGATAAACTTAGACACAAAAATTCTCCAAAAAATCTTGCAAATAAAATCCACAAGAATACATCAAAAATATCATTCACCTCCAAGTAGGTTTCATCCCTGGGATGCAGGGATAGTTTGACATATAGAAATCAATGAATGCAATACATCTTATAAATAAAATTAAGGGCAGAAATCTCATGATCATTTCAGTAGTTGAAGAAAAGGACTTCTACAAAATGTGATATCCCTTCACAATTAACAGACTGAAGAGACCAGGAATGGAGGGATCATATATAAACATAGCAAAGGTGCTGTTTACAGCAAACATAGAGCCAATACCATACTAAATGGGAAGAAACTTGACATATCCCCAATAAGTTCTGGAGCAAGTCATGGTGTCTCCTCTCCCCACTGTTATTTAACATAGTACTTGATGTCAGAGCTAGAAGGATAAAACAAGAAAAAAATAAAAGGACGCAAATTGGAAAAGAAAAAGTCAAAGTAGCTTTATTTACAGATGATATGATTCTGCACTTAAGAGACTCTTAAGAACTCCACCAAAAGACTACTAGAACAGATTAAACACTTTCAACAAAGTGACAGGATGAAAAATTAACACACAAATATCAATAGTATTCATATATAACAATCACAATTTACTGAAAAAGAAATAAGAGAAGCACTCCCATTTATAATCACCACAACATAATTAAATATCTTGGAATATCCTTAACCATGGAAGTGAAAGACCTCTATAAGGAAACATTGAAAAACTGAAGAAAATGAGGAAGACACAAGAAGATGGTTAGATCTCCCAAGCTCATGAACTAGAAGAATTAGCATCATAAAAATTGCCATTCTTGCAAAAGCAATGGACAGATTCACTGCAATTCCAACCAAAATTTGCCACCATTCTTCACAGAAA
Organism: Orientallactaga sibirica; assembly: GCA_036365145.1. Lineage (NCBI taxonomy): Eukaryota > Metazoa > Chordata > Mammalia > Rodentia > Dipodidae > Orientallactaga > Orientallactaga sibirica. The sequence continues at coordinate 19,883,644 of JAEOAD010000003.1, forward strand.
TAGAAAAAATAATCTCAAAATTCATAGGGAAGCCCTAAAGGCCTCAGATAGATCAAAAATTTCTTCAAAAAAAAAAAAAAAAAAAAAGAATACTGCTAGTGGTATTACCATACCTGATTTCAAGATATGTTACAAAGCCATAATAATAAAAACAGCATGGCACTAGCATAAAAACACAAAGGTACCAAAAAAAAAAAAAAAAACACAAAGATACATTAATGGACTAGAATAGAAAATAAGTTTTCTGCCTCCCAAGTGTTGCGATTACTGGTATGAGCCATTTTATCAAGTACTCCAAGCTATTTTTCATAATGAATTGGTTTTTCTTTTATTCACTAAATGCTATCACTATTACCTTAGATTTCATAGAATCCTTTGCAGCTGTAACATACCACATATATTAGTTACAAAGCTGTGCTTTAGGTAAAATTGGAGACAGATCAAAGAAGTCTTTAACAAGATTATCCAAGAAGCCCAAGACAACATTTTCTTCCTAAAGCTTCACTTTGTGGATCAACATCAATCTTGTTTTCCAGGAAAACAAGATGCCCAACCTTCCTGTGGCCCTTGTATTCCCTCTCCATCTCAGCTCCAGCCCACATCAGTGAGTGTCTGAGGAGGTCTTCACTATGCTAGGGTGCAGGTTAGTTTAAGTATTCTGAATGGCATAGAAGAAAATTTTCTTTAGTCAAAAGAGAAACTCAGGGAATTTTAAAAAGAATCCAAAACAAGTGTACTCGTGAGCTTCCCAAACTGAGCGAGTTTGGGTGCAGCATATGCAGTCTCAGTTTTGGAAACCACAATCTGCCACTCATCCCTAACTAGATGACGGGACAGAAATGTTGTTGCTGAACCAACCAAGGAAAATATGCTTGCTGCTTACCCAAAACAAACTTGCAACATCCAACTTCTACTGTTTCACATTTTCAGATGGGAAAATTTTTCCTACTTAAGATTCTGGAGGGCTTTCTTTTTAAAAATTTTTTTAACTTGCTGAGTGAAAAAATGACAACTCAAGGACACAGTTGGAAAGATGGGATTCTAGCCTGTTGACACCAGGACCTAGAATAGCTAAGCAACGTGCTTCCTCAGGATAACTCTGTGTGTGTGTGTGTGTGTGTTTGTGCAGGAAATGAGTGGTGTCAAAGATACTATCCTTCAATCATTAAAATGGGACCTCTGTGGCCAATGAAACATACCCTATTCATCCTTTTTGTTACTGAATGTCTTCCACCCACACATTCCTTCACACACTAGCCTTCCTGGGTCTGCAGAGGTCAGGCTTCCATGCAGGAGCTCATGAGGCTTCCCTGGGCTAGATAAACTTGATAAAGGACTTTTGGGAATCTCCACTGGGGCAGAGCCCAAGAGCCCAGCCTTTGAAAGAAACAGCTACCGGGCTTCCTTCTGCGGACTTTATCTATGTATCTAGACAGGATCTGTTCTTACTTTCTATCCGTTCCTCTCCCTGTTGAGAAAGAAAACAAAAAGAAAAGCAAAAGCCTTACAGAAGAGTCCTTTGGACAGCCTGAATGCACATCCCAATTTCCATCAGACCTTATGGACTTCCCCAGCACCTCAGTAAAGGAAACTACCCGGAGAAGCTGAATTTGACACCCAAATAATGTCTCACTCTTCAGTTCGTGAAAAACTATTGCTTGGAGCACTCCAGCAAATGGCAGAATCCATACAGTGTTCACCCAAAAATGTGCTGCGATACTGAATTCCTGGCTGTTTCAAGTGTGTGTTAACTCTACAACAGCCTTTTTACTAAGTACTTGTTTTTCAAAATGCTTTTAAAACAGACATTTGTGTTTGCCCTATTCTGAAATAGCTGCTGCTTGAGGGTTTGATTGGTTGTAAGACTGCCCCCTGAAATGCACGCTTTATTGGAATTAGGGGAGTGAACAACAAAGGATGCCCCAGTGTTCATCCTTCCATGATGTCTCTTGGAGAAGTTAGCCTGACAGGGTGATAATCTAATAATCCTTTGGCAAGGATATCCCTGTCTCTAAAGAACTGCACTCAAGCAGAGTAGGTAATGATGGCGCATGCTCGGCTTCTGCCGCCTTAATTGTCTGCCTTCTGAAGATGACGTTTGGAGTCAGCCCGCAGCACTGACAAAGATGGAAAAGAACACGTTTTGCTGACCTTTTATGAAGTACAACTAGCACTTGGGTTCTCCCTGCCAGGCAGGCAAAACGTACAGCCCCAGTGGGCAACACGAGTCGCAGGCTCACCATTCCGAGAGCCGCTGGCCAGGCCCCAGAGGCCATCCGCCCCCAGCACCCAGTGAACCCTAGGGTGGAGGAGCCTGCAGTTTCCTGATTCTTTTTCCTTGAACCATGCCAATTCTTGTTTAATTCTTTGAGAAACCAGTGGGTGGGCACAGATGGGAAGTGGGAAGCTGCAAAGGGGAAGAAGATGCTATTAGAAAGGAGCGCTGAGCCAGGCGCGCCTCTGCAGGCGCGTCCTCCCAGGTCCAGATGGCCTGGCCGCTCGCCCCGCTGCCGCCTGCCTGGCATCACCGCCTCTGCCGTGCCCCATCTCTGCCTCAGCCCAGCAACCGGAACTAACGCCCTCTGCCCGAGGTCTATTTACAAACCTGAGGCCACCGCTCAGTGTGCAATCAACCTGGATGGTGTTCCAAGAACACGATAAACATTTTTAATAGAGCAACAGGGGGCTGGGGAGATGGCTCATGGGTTAAAAGCGCTTGCTTGCGAAGCCTGCCAGCCCAGATTCCATTCCCCAACACCCACAGAAAGCCAGAAGAACAAAGTGGTACATGTGTCTGGACTTCATTTCCAGGGACAAGAGGCCCTGGCACGCTATTATCTCTCTCTTTCAAATAAATGAATATTAAAAAAAAAAAAAAAGCGCAACAGGTTTCAGAGAACTAGTTTGTTTTACTCCCCAAAGTTGTAAAGGCTCACGCTTTGTCATGGTATTACGAGTGCAATTTGTATTAATTTTGAAACCCTGTTTACTTCTCACCTCTGGTAAAATGCAAATTGCTTAGAAAGGGAGCGCCATTTACGCACCAGTCCTTTCCTGATGAATCCCCAGCAAAAGGCCTCAACTCGGAGGAAGTTAGACAGGCCGGGGGTTAGTGACTCAAACTGCAAGCACATGGAGGAGGAGAACCGTGATGAGATGTTGCAAAGGTAGAATGTTCTGAGCTGGAGATTTGCAAAGCTTAAGAGGGGCAACCCTTGCAGACTCTCTTGTCTTCTTTTTATGAGTTAGCCCTACATAAGAGAGCTGGGGGAATTGAGGGGGATGGATTTGAAGGTCAGCTATGATATTTGCTCTTTGAAGACCTCAAATGAAAGAGGTGAAGGAGGAGGAAGAGAAAGAGGAGATTCAGAAGACAAAAGCTGAGCAAAGGCCAAAGGATGAGGCTGGGGGCCAGGGCTGCACTAGGGGATCTTTGGGCAGCTCTCTTTGGAGCTCTTGTCAGGATCGGACCCTCTGCAGACTCAAGTTGCAGAAAAGACAAATTGCCAACTAGTTACCAATACAGATGCAGAATAAATGAAAGAGTGAGGAGCATGTGGAAGAAGAGATATAAGGTACTACTCAGCAAATGACGTGGATTCTTCTTTTCCAAGGTAGATGAAGGGATTCCTGGAGAATCAGTGTTTAATCAGAGATAGTGAAAGATGTGATGAACTGTCTAGAGAAAGGTTTCCTTACCTGGCCCTGGAAAGCATGTGGAAAAGATTCAGAACATGAAGGGCCATAGCTGATGAGATGGGCGCAAAGAGCAAAGCCCCCGTGCCAGAGACATGGCTGGTTCACCAGCACAAGCACAAACACGGAGCTCAGTAATCCCCCTCTGACTCTTGTCCATATTCCCCATGAGGACAGACACACGGGCCTCATAGAATATTTCTAGGAGAATGAAGCATGTGCTACTCATAAGTAATAAAAGGTCACAAACTTGCTTCTGTATGCAGGACAATACGAGAGTGCACTGCCTCCTCCCGCTTCATAGCATTCATTCAGAGAAAAATAAATTTCTACATTTTACACCCAAGAAAGAACCCTGCAATCAATATAAAATACCATTTTATTTTAAAAAATTAGAAATTTCCAGCCAGGCATGGTGGTACACACCTTTGATGCCAGCCATCAGGAGGGAAACGTTGGAGGATTGCTTTGAGTTTGCTGCCAACTTGGTACCACAAAGAGACTTCCAGGTCAGCCTGGGCCAGAGTGAGACACTGCTTCGGAAAAAAAAAAAATAGAAATTTCCAAAACTTATGTTTTGAGTTTTTTTTCTTCTAACCCTCCTTGGTTAATGAATATCATTTTAGAAGACTGGGAGTGATCACTGGGAGTGATAAGATTTTCATCAAAAATCTTGCAAATATGACAGTCATGAAACATAAAGCATGTCACATTTGGAGTTATAAAGGCATAGATAAAATGAGATAATGAAGTAGCACAGATGGGAAAAATTTATAAACATGTTCTTCCTTTGTTTGACTTATTTGTTGCAAGCCCAACTCATTTCCTTTGCATTTAGAAGAAGGTAAGAGCCCAGACCCTAGCCCTGTCCTAGGGTACAGTGGGAGGAGTCTATCAGCTGCTCAGAGGGAGTGTTCTAACCTCTCTGCCACAACTAGCTCGGTGATTGACTGAGTTGAGTGACACATATGACTTCATGAACTAGAGATGGCTCCGCAGTTAAAAGCACTTGCTTGCAAAGCCTGCCAACCCCTGTTCAATTCCCCAACATCCACATAAAGCCTGACACAAAAAGTAACCCATGTGTCTGGTGTTGGTTTGTAGCAGCAAGAGACCCTGGCGCATATGCACAGACACACACATGCAAATAAATAAATAAATAAATAAATAAGCATTTTGAAAGGGAGACAGTTCCATGATTGGTGTAAACACAATAAAAAAGATATTTGAACTGAGTTAAGTGATACACGTGATTTAAACAGACCCACTCTCAATTAAAATAGAAAAAAAAAAAAGCACATTATAAACCTAATAATTATCCTTGACTCAACACAAAAGCATTTCCTGGTTCCACATCCTGTTCCCACAGCTGTGCCACACCCTTAAGGAGATCACTCTAGAGGAGAACTCGGCCTGGTCTCTGAAGTGTTATGATTTGAGTGTTAGATGTCCCCTAAAAGGTGACATAGTAAAGCTTGATCACCAGCTTGCGACACTCTTAGGAAGTCGTAGAACCTTTAGGAGGTGTGGAAGGTAGTTAAGTCTTTGGGAGCATGCCCTTAAAGGAGAGATTGGAACCTGAGCCCTTACCTACTCCTTTTCTCTTGTTCCCTCCCAGATGTCATAAAGTGACCTCATCTGCCAGACACTCAAGCCATGAAGGGCTGCCACTAAATAGTCTGAAACCTGTGAAAATATGAGCCAAAATAAACCTTTATTCCAATTACATTGATTTGTCTTAGGTATTTGTCACAAGATGGAACACTGACTAACACAGTATGATTTTATGACAAGAGATAAATCCATTCATTTTCCCATTTCTTATCTACAACCCCACAAACTTCAAACCATACTCATTAAAAAATTCATGGGTTGGAAAGATGGATTAGCAGTTAAGTCATTTGCCTGCAAAGCCAAAGGACCCTGGTTCGATTCCTCAGGATCCATGTAAGCCAGATGCACAAGGTGACACATGCATCTGGAGTTCATTTGCAGTGGCTGGGGGCCCTGGTGTGCCCATTCTCTCCCCTCTCTCTCTCTCTCTCTCTCTCTCTCTCACACACACACACACACACACACACAAATAAATAAATAAAATATTTAAAAAGTCAGTAACACTGTTGATGCAAAAGCCTCTGTACCTATGCACAGTTAATATTTAGCTGATGGCTTGTCATGTGTTTAATTTCAGAAGCAAAAATGCCAGGAAAGGTTAAGGGCAATGGGAGGGAGGGGCTTCATGGACCTTCTAGATTCTGCAACACACTCCACAACCACAGAGGCCCAAAGACTTCTGAGAATGGCATCAGCAGCAGCTAGCCTCAACACATCCTCCATGCACAGAAGACTTGTCACTCTGCCACTGTGTGTTTCTGTCCCACATCTGATGGAAAGACATCCATTGGGAAAGAGAAGAAAGCAACTTTATCCTATCCTCCAAACTTTTGGAGGAAGGGTGTTAGGAACTAGTTAAATCACTTTTGTTAATCACAAATAGAATTACATGCTTTTGGAAGAACTACTTTAATAATATGGTTACCATTTTATCTAGATCACAAGCATACATGCCCCTGCACAATTTAATATATTCATAAAACCAAGGAGCAATACAAAACTTTGAATAATAGCAACAGCTGGCATACATTCTTTACTGTTCTCTCAAACACATAGTCTTATTTATAGATAAAAATGCATGCCATTCACCTTCCTACCAAAATACTGAGAGTTAACTAAAACACATGATTCATGAAGCCATGTCTAAGTAGGAAGAAAAACACTTAAATTTATAAAAAGAGTCATAAAAAAGAGAACAAAGTATGGATATTTCTCTTTTCTTGAGAAAGACAGAGAAAGAAAGAGAGAATGTGTGCGCTAGCAGCCTCTCAGACACTGTGAATGAACTCCAGATGCATGCACCCCCTTGTGGACAAGTGCAGCATTGTGCCCTTGCATCACTTTTTGCATCTGGCTAAACGTGGGACCTGGAGAATTGAACAGGTGTTCTTAGGCTTCTCAGGCTGGTGCCTTAACCACTAAGCCATCTCTCCAGCCCAAGTTTGGAAATTTCTCACATTAAAAAAAAGCCCTTTAAAATATAATACTATCAACATGATATTATGTGGTCTTTGATGAGAAAATTCCACATCTGATTTAATTCTTGTAAACCCAAAGAACCTAGGATTGCTGGGTGAATGACATGGTTTCAATGTGAAATGTCCCCCACAGGCTCACAGGTTTTGATCAGTTGGTTCCCAGCTGTTGGCACTCTTTTGAGAGGTTATAGAAATTTTTGGATGTGGAGTCCAACTGGCAGGCCATGATTGTGGGGCTTATGGATTATAGCCCAGTCTTGCTTTCAGCCCCAGAGCTTTCTGCTTCCTCATCCACCTAGATGTGAGCAAGTCACCTCCTGTTCTCACTGTCACAGATCCTGTCACTGGTCCTACCACCATGCCTTCATCATCTCAATGGACTATATCCCCTGAACCACAAGCCAAAATAAATCCTTCCTCCTTTAAGTTGTTCCTGCTAGCTATTCTGTAACTGTAATGTGAGAAATCACTAATATACTAAATATTAGTTGAATAAATTCTAAAAAAAAAAAAAAAAATACTGACCTAAAGATAGTTAACACCACTTAACATGGGACCAGGAAACAAAAGAAGCAGAATTAGATGACACAAAAGAATTCTAACATTTTTGGAAGGTTCCCCTTAAAACTAAAGCTAACTCCTTCATCTCAGCCCCCATTAGACTTTTTTTTGTTTTTTTGTTTTGTTTTGTTTCTTGTTTTTTGTTTTTCGAGGTAGGGTCTCACTCTGGCCCAGGCTGACCTGGAATTGCTATGTAGTCTCAGGGTGGCCTTGAACTCACGGCGATCCTCTTACCTCTGCCTCCCGAGTGCTGGGATTAAAGGCATGCGCCACCACACCTGGCTCCCAATTAGATTTTGATTCAGAACTCTGGTGTTGAGCTGAGGAATCTGCATTCCCATGAAGACCCCCATGGATTCTGACCAAAAGCTGAGCATCATCACCTTGAAGGCTGTTTCACAATTCTTGATGTGACATACTGGCTAGAATGTCTACCTAGGGTCTGCTTGGACTCAGTTTCCAGAACCACCACTCCTTAATTTCAAATCAATGAGCAAATACTTTATCACCTCCGTGTACTTTCTTTTCAATAGCTGCAGAGTAGGCTGATAAATTCTTAAATCAGCTAGTTATTGCAAAGTTCCTGAGCCAATGCAGGTATAGGAATGCACATAGAAATTTGGAGAGTTTTCTGTTTTGTTATGGTTTTCAGGTAAGTGTGCATTCTTTATGATTATGCTCAAAAGCATAGCTTGCCAAATATGACATTTTGTTATGTAAAAAGGCAGGCAACTCCCATATTATGTGTGCTGGAAATAGGGAAATCCTTCAGCTCTCAACTTCAATGGATAAAAACAGACCCCATGCCTTATGCACTTGTAGCATCAAGTACTCAGGTCACCAAGGCAGGAATCCAAGAGTTCTCTACCAGCCTGAACAAGGTGGGAAGATCCTGTCTCAAAAGAAAGCATAAACAACCTCATTCTTTCATCCACCCCTCAATCCCAAATTCTCATTCATTGGGACCTAGATGCTACAACTGCCAGAAGAATCCACCAGTGATCACACTGTACTGTCACAGAAACATGTATCCAGAAGCATGTCATATCTTCCCTACACTACCTCGCTTCCTCTTCACTAATGGATCATTTTCTTCTAGATTTGATGTGTGTTTCAGAGAATCCAACTTTCACTCTGTGTTAAAAATACTACTTGGCATCACTAGGGGGAGACAGTTTGTCAAAAAACTATTATCAGGTGCAACTGAAAACTCTCCAGTTCTTCACAAGGAAAAACTATTACATGTTGGTTTACATATTCATAGAATGTTGTGAATTTAACAAGTCTACACTGAAAATTCTCAATTTTTTTTCTTTCTCAAATAATATTGAAGTTGAATTAAAAGAAAAAATGTAAAATTGTCAAATTCTAGTAAAATACTAATATCCAAATGTGGTGGTATTGAAATACCATAAGCCTGCATGGTGGCACACACCTGAAATCCCAGCATTCAGGAAGTAGGGGCAGGGTGGATGACCAGGAGTTCAAGGACAGCCTTGGCTGCATATCATGATCGACACCAGCATGAGTTATATGAGACCTTGCTTCCAAACAAACAAACAAACAACAATAACAAACTCACAATTTTTTACCTATATTAAGGCAACATAAATCAATACATAGGGGCTGGAGAGATTGCCCAGTGGTTAAAGGCATTTTGTTTCAAAGTCTGATGGCCCAGGTTTGACTCCCCAGTACCCACATAAAGCCAGATGCACAAAGTGGTATTTGAGTCCGGAGTTCATTTGCAGTAGCAAGAGGCCCTGGCATGCCCAGTCTCTCCCTCTCTCTTTCTTTCTTTCTTTCTTTCTTTCTTTCTTTCTTTCTTTCTTTCTTTCTTTCTTTCCCTCTCTCTCTCTCTCTCTCTCTCTCTCTCTCTCTGTGTCAAATAAATAAGCAAAATAAAATATTTTTAAAAAAATCAATACGCAAATCTATGTCTAGGTTCTAGATGCAACTCGGTGATAGAGTTCTTCCCAAGCATGAACAAGGCCCTTGACTCAAGCTGTAGTACTGCAAAGAAAAAAACAAATGCTTTCAAAGAATGTCTACATGCTTACCTTAAGCACAGCAGGCTATCCAGTGTAAAATCATGTTAACTTAAATCTCTCTCCCAGTTAAAAGAGCTAAAGCTGAATTCTGTGCTTGCACCACAATGCAAAACAGGAGACATGACTTTGAATCTGTGTTTAGAAGTAAAATGTCAGACTTCCAGTTTGTCCTTAAAAGAACAACAAACACCATGGGTGTGTGTGTGTGTGTGTGTGTGTGTGTGTGTATACATAATATATGTTTGTCTAAGCTACAGTTCAGGAAAAATAAAGAAAATGTGGGCTGGAGAGATGACTTAGCCTTTAAGACGCTTGCCTGCAAAGCCAAAGGACTCCCCAGTACCCACATAAGCCAGATGTAAGCACTTTGGGTTCTTTTGTTTATTTTTGTCTTGCTTTTCACATCCAAACAGCTGTACTCACTTAAAGTTCCTACCTGGCCACTGGAGACATTTACATTTTTTCCCAGGTGCTAGGGATTGAAGTCAGGACCTTGCAAATGCTAAGTAAGCCCTCTCCGTGACTGAACTACATCCCCAGCCTGACATTCAAATTTTTAATGTCTATTTTAAAAGTTTAAATTGGTGCTACTTAGAACTTATTTATAAGCAAGTTAATTTACCAAAAGCAAATGGTAATAGTTAAGAACACATAACACTTTTCAATCAGCAAATAATCCCAAGTAACATTAATTAAACACAAAAGCGGTCAATCTCAGCTGCCAGGCATGGTGGTGCACGCCTTTAATCCCAGCACTTGGGAGGCAGAGGTAGGAGGATCACTGTGAGTTCGAGGCCACCCTGAGACTACATAGTGAATTCCAGGTCAGCCTGAGCTAGAGTGAGACCCTACCTCAAAAAACTAAAAGAAAAAGCCAGGCGTGGTGGCGCATACCTTTAATCCCAGCACTTGGGAGGCAGAGGTAGGAGGATTGCCATGAGTTCGAGTATGAGACTACATAGTTAATTCCAGGTCAGCCTGGGCCAGAGTGAGACCCTACCGTGAAAAACCAAAAAAAAAAAAAAAAAAAAAAAAAAAGTCAATCTCATGTGACATGAAGAAGTAACTTTTTTTGTCCTTTGCATGTACATGTATAACATGTGTAGTGTGTTGTGTGTGTAGATGTATGTCCTGTGTTCATACAGAGGCCATAGGAGAAAGTCAAGTGTCCTCTTCTCTCATTCACCTGCACACTTCCTTGAGATGGAGTCTCTCTCTAAACTCAGAGAAATCATTTTCAGGAGGCCCAGCAATTCTCTGGTCTCTGTTTGCGCACAGGACTGGGGTTACAGGCATTTGTGGCCATGCTCAGCACTGGAGCATCCAATTCAGACAGTCTCAGTTCTTCTCAGCTTCTCATTCTTGTGCTGTAAGTGCTCTTAACTGATGAGCCATCTCCCCAGGCCCAGGAGTAAATTTTTATCATTCTATAAGGATCATATTTGGAGAATGTCACCAATTTAAAAATAAGTTCAAGAAGTAAAATATTCAAAAAAGAAGTCACACTCAGTCCATAGCCCAAGTAGACAACTGGTTACAGCATTGATTTTTTTAAAAAAAACTAATACTCATTTAGGCCTGTCTCCCTACCTACCCTATCCTGTGACTCCTGTCTCTGCCTCACCACTTGGGCATCCTCCTCCTCTCCCTAGGCCTTTGCTGTCCTCTAAATTTTTCTGGTTTTCTCTGCCCTCTTTGTACTTAATGAAGCATAATCTTTGATCACAGTATTAAATACAATATAGTCGCATTTTTTAAAGACTTTATTTTATTTATTTATTTATTTATTTATTTATTTATTTATTTATTTATTTATTTGAAACAGAGGGAGAGAGAGTGTGTGTGAGTGAGTGAGATGGGCGAGCCAGGGCCTCTAGCCACTGCAAAAGAACTCCAGATGCATGTGCCACCATGTGCCTGTGGCTTACATGGGACCTGGAAAATCAAACCAGGGTCCTTAGGCATCACAGGCAGGCACCTTAACCACTAAGCCATCTCTCCAGCCCTAGTCACTGCATTTTAATATAATATTGGTTATCCACTTAATGCATTTCTCTTTTAAAAACTAAATTTCTGGGGCTGGAGAGATGGCTTAGCGGTTAAGGCGCCTGCCTGCCAAGCCTAATAACGCCCCGTTCTATCTCCAGATCCCACATTTAGCCAGACGCAAAAAGTGACACAAGAGTGCAATGCCACTCTTGCCCACAAGGGGAGCATGCGTCTGGAGTTCGTTCACGGTGGCTGAGAGGCCTCTGGCATGCCCATTCTCTCTCTCTCTCTGCCTCTTCCTCTCTGTCTCTCTCAAAAATTAAAAAATGGATCCGGGCATGGTGGCGCTCGCCTTTAATCCCAGCACTTGGGAGGCAGAGGTAGGAGGATCACGGTGAGTTCAAGGTCACCCTGAGACTACATAGTTAATTCCAGGTTGGCCTGGGCCAAAGTGAGACCCTACCTTGAAAAAACAAAAACAAAAAAAAAAATTAAAAATGAAATAAAATAAAACTAAATTTCTTTTCTGCATGTCTCCATTGATTCTTTATCCTCCTACCATGTGTTGTCCTTTCATGGAAGCCATACTCCTCCCTCCATGCCTTTGTATGACTGATCCAGCTTAACTTCTGCTAGTAAAACTTACTTGCTTCAAGTCATTCTATTTCTGGTGAAGGCCTAGAGTTAAATGTGAAGGTATGGGATGGGGTGGCACAAGTACACCCAAACAGTGGCACAAGTACACCCAAACACGTGGGCATCTGCTGAAAATGTCATCAAGCACCTTGGAGTTCGATGGGAAAGAGCTGAATAGGCAAAACCCTACCACCTGAAAGCAGGCTTCCCAGAGGTGCTATCCTGTAACTGGAGCACTGGACACCAAGCATTGCCTGCTGGGGCAAAAGCACAGGACCCACAGGCCATTTCCAAGTCCTACACGGGAGCAGGTTCCAGTGCAGCTAATGTTGACAGGTATCTTTGTAGTGACACAGACACCCTGCCCAGAACTGCTCAACACTAAGGCCAACATTGTCAGGCATGCCAATGCACTTGTGTTTGTCATGGGGCATGTGGAGTCCTAGCGATGGACACCTCCTGGAAAGACCTTCTCAGCTCTCACCATGGGCTAGCATGGGAGATTCCCTGAATCCCCCTTCCCTTATGACTTCCTTCTGCCACAGCAACTCTCACAGCCCTCTGTCAGTACCATTGTCTACACTCCAGAAACAACGTTTCCTAAAATTTGGCCAAAATCAAGTTCAACCAATCAATCAAAGTTCAAGCAGTAATATTTTAGAGACTTCTGACAGAAAAAGAATTTTCCCTGAGTATAACTAGCCAATTACTTTATAAAAACCTGATAACATTATATTAAATGTCTCACTCCTTTGTAAGATTTTCTGTGGCAGCACACTTTAGAAAGGTGGGGGGGGGGCTTGCTGTCTGTGACACATTCATTTAAAAATGATTTCTTGTCTTACTGGAAAAAAATTCCAAATCAGAAGTCAAAGAACAGCTGTTTTATTCCAGATGTTTTTGGAGATCGCCAATGTACATTTAAAATGAGAATCAGGACCCAGATAAGAATGTTAAAAAACATAAAATAGCTGTTTTATGATGCTTTTGAATTAATTTCTTTTAACATTTAAAACAAAAGGAAGAGCAGATGGTGAAGACTTAATTTAAAGTGAGAGCCATTAAAATGATCTTATCTGGAAAGAGTTTTTCCATAACAGGAATCTGTGGACCATAAGCCAGCAAGCCAATTTAAAAAATGGCTATTTAGTAGGAGAATCTGTCAAAACAATTATATTCCATACACTAAAATGATATGTCACTAACACATCAGGAATTCCACATGATGTCAGAATACTAAAATAAAAATGCTGCCTTAGAACTAAAGAAAGATATTTTATATATGTTGATGCTACTATGCTATTTTCTTCAAAAATATAATCAATTTGTATAATTATTGCATTTTAGATTTCTAATTATTTACTTACCATTTTTACAACTTGCATATGTCTTATACAAAGGGATAGGAAAGTAATATATACATTTTATTGTTAATAATATTACTTGAGGTTTCTAGATTTTTAACCTAATGCATTTTTCTACAGTATGTTTTCTAACAGATGACACTAGCCAATTCATATAGTTCCCACAAATTAAAAGATTTCTATATACACATACAGCTGAAAAATTCCTTAGAAACCTACAAAAGTACACTGCCTTTGTTGGGCTGGGGTGTGGTGCATTGTAGAATGCACAAGGCTCTTGGTTTAATCCTCAGCATTGCAGAAAAAAGTGTCTTTGTGTATCTATACATAATTTAGCATGTATATCATTTTCTCCCCCTCCCCCACTCTCTCTGTGTCTCTCGTTGTTCAGAATCCTGATGAATGACATAAATTCTGAAGCTATTCAAGTTCAAATGCTGAGTCAGTAATTTTTGGCTAACAGGTTCTAACAATAGCTATAATCTTATTGATAACTCCCAGTGAGAAAACAACTATTAGTGATGGTGACAGACCCAGAGTTTAAGGAAAGGGGTTGGGGCTAGCCCAGGAATAATTGCTGAGGCATAAAGTTTAAACCTCTTTCTTGTGTTTCTGACCCCAGTTACATCTCAAGACAAAGAACACCTTTTACTCAAACACCTGGTACCAAATGTGGCCACTTAACATTTTTCCCTCATGGGAGCATCAGGTCATTTGGGGAGTATTCAAACAAGCATTAATTGCCAGTCTTATATTTGATGTGCTGGACCTCTGTGAAGTTGAGCAGATTACTCTTTAAGTGTTTTGGCTTATTGACAATGATTTTTAAAAAAGCACTTCCATTAACTAATGATTGGTTAAAAGAAATTAATGATGCCACAAGCTAAGGTGGAGATTAGGTTCAAAATAGACAGATCATGCAAAATGCAGCAAGCTCCCTAATAGCACCTGAGTGTCCTAGTTGCATAAAATGGAGTGGTGACTATTTCACAAACGATGAAATTACTCAAAACATGAGGAATTGCTGCTTCGTACTAGCATTGCATTATTACTTTGAATGAAAGCACAGACAGCATTTTCAGTTCATGTGGGATTTCTTCAGGGAGGACGCAAAGTCACTTATTTCAGTTAAGATATTTACCAAGTAGCAAAGGCCTGGGATGTAGCTCTGAAATCAACTGACAGAGGTTGCAGTCTTTGGTTAGATAATTTGGACGAGTTATGTGTCTATACTAATACTACTTTGTCATCTGTAAAATATAGTATTAACAGCAACTATTTCAAATGAGTTAAGGTGCATAAAGAACCTAGAACTGTATATAACCCCACAAGAAGAGTTAAACCACATGTCTAAAGTTAGGATTGTAAGCGGAAAAAAAGGTTCATAACTTCTTTGTACATCTTTAGCTGAATAAGACACATATGCATCTTTTTCAGTGATTTTATTGTGGTATACTCAAACAATTGTTCCCTCCCCCTTGTTCCCTCTCTCCAATATAAGCTCTGCTCAGATCTCATACTACATGTTTCCCTTTCTCCTTTTCCTCATTCTCCTCAACTCTTGTTCCCTCCCACGACCTCCTATCAAATTATCATCCACACTCAGTCTCACATCCTCTTATTTACATGCATATAAATTTTAAAAGTTGAGATCTACATATGAGAGAGAGCATCCAATTTTTGTCTTTCTGACCTTGGATTATGGCACTTAGTATAATTCTCTTCAATTTCATCTATTTTCCTGCAAATTTCATGGCTTCATATTTCTTTGTAGCTGGGGTAAAAATATCCATTGTGTATAGGTACTCCATTTTTATAACCTAGTCATCATGAGTTGATGGACATCCAGGTTGATTCAATTTCCTAGCTATTGGAATAGAGCAGCAAGAAACATGAAGGTGAAAGTATTTCTGTGGTAAGATACCGTCCATTGGATATATGCCCAGGAGGAATATAGCTGAGTCATTAGCTCAATTTTTAGCTTTTTGAAAGCAGCCACACTGATTTTTATAGTGGCTGCCCCAGTATAAACTCTCATCAATAGTTAAGAGTTCGTGCCGGGCGTGGTGGCTCATGCCTTTAATCCCAGCACTCGGGAGGCAGAGGTAGGAGGATCGCGAGAGTTCGAGGCCACCCTGAGACTACATAGTGAATTCCAGGTCAGCCTGGACCAGAGTGAGACCCTACCTTGCAAAACCAAAAAAAAAAAAAAAATAGTTAAGAGTTCTCCTTTCCCCACAACACTGCCAGCATTTGTTGTCATAAGATTTCTTGATGATAGGGGTGAGATGAAATGCATTTCCCTCATGGCTAAGGATGTTAAACATTTTTTAGAAATATTTATTAGCTATTTGAGTTTCTTCCTTGAGAACCATCAGCTCATCTCATAATCCCATTTATTGACTGGCAGGGTTTTTTATGCCTAGCGTTTTCAGTTCTTTATATATTCTACATATCAATCTTGTGGCAGAGGATTAGATGGCAAAGTTGTCATCTATTCTGTAAGCTTCCTGTTAGTTCTGCTTTTGCTGTGAAGAAACTTTTTCATTTCATGGAGTCCAATTTCTTGACTTGTGGGACTATTTCCTATGGTAATAGAGTCCTCCTCACAAAGTTCTTACCAATGCAGATAACTTTTGACTTCCTGAATCCCTCTAGTTTTTGTTCCAGCATTTCTGGCTTTAGAGAATGGTTTTTGATTCATTTTGAATTGATCTTTGTGCAGGGTGAGAGATGTGAGTAGATCTAATTTCATTCTTCTACAGGTAGATGTCCAGTTTTGGCAGTGCCATCTCTTGAAACTACTTTTTTCCAGTTTGTGTTTTTGATACTTTCATTGAACATTAAGTTTCCATAGCTATGTGGGTATATTGCTGAGAACTGTGCTCAACTGCAGTCATCTTGCATCTGTTTTGTGCCAGTGCCATGCTGTCTTTGTCACCACGGTTCTACAAAAGAATCTTAAATCAGGAATTGTAAAGCCTGCAGCAATGTTCTTTAGACTTAGGTTTGCTTTGGCTATTTGTAGTCTTCTGAGTTTCCATGTAACTTGTGATTATTTTTTTTTCTAGTTCTGAACAGAACATCCTTGGAACTCTGCTAATAATAGCCTTGAATCTTTGAATGATTTTTGGTAATATAGCTATTTTCACAATATTCATTCTGACCATCTAGGAGCATGAATGGAGTCTTCAATGTATCCTGTCTTCCTTTTTCGTAAGGTAAGATCTCACTCTAGCCTTGGCTGACCTGGAACTCACTCTGTAGACCAAGATGGCCTTGAACTCACAGTGATCTCCTACCTCTGCCTCCTGGGTGCTGCGATTGAAGGTTTGTGCCACCATGCCTGGCAAGAATCTTTTTTTGTTTCTGTTTTAAGTGTCTGAAAGTATTCCTTGTAGAGCTCTTTCACTTCATTGGTGAGGTGTATTCTTAGGTATTGTATTTTGGAGGGAACTGTTGTGAATGGTATAATTTTCCTAATTTCTTTCTCAGCAAGTTTTTTGCTGTAATATATGAAAGATAATCATTTTTGTGTGTAGATGTTGTATCCTGTAACTATGTTTACCAAATCTAAGAGTTTTCATGTAGAGACGTCATGGAGAGATTTTCTTGGGTTGTACGTGTTTTTGTTTCTAAATGTTTCTTGTGATTGCATGTGGACTTCCCTCTCTGGGTTGGGGAAGTTGTCTACTATGATTTCATGGAATA
Organism: Orientallactaga sibirica; assembly: GCA_036365145.1. Taxonomy (NCBI): domain Eukaryota; kingdom Metazoa; phylum Chordata; class Mammalia; order Rodentia; family Dipodidae; genus Orientallactaga; species Orientallactaga sibirica. Next base: position 19,900,744 of record JAEOAD010000003.1, read on the forward strand.
AACTTTCAATTCTTTTACATGTTATCTCAGCTCCTTTTAATGTCCTGTGAAATCTAAGGTTTGGTCTCTTGATTGTATCCCAGACTTTTTGAAAATATGGTTTCTCTGATTTTTTCTTTGTCTTTTTTTTCTGTGTCTGTGTGAATTATTGTCTCAACTATGTTTTCCACCCCTGAAACTCCGTCTTCTGGAAGGCCTTGCCTGTTGGCGTTACTCTCTGTTATGACATCTACTTGAGTGATTATTTCATTTCTAGAATTTCTGCTTGCTTCTTTTTCTGTGGTTCAATATCCTTTCTGAATTTATCCCCCATGTTTTGCACTTTCTCCTCCAGTTTTCTTACAGTTTCATTTACTTTGGAGACTCTTGTCAAGATCTTGAATGGATTTCACAATTCATTCATCTGGTTGTTTGCGCTTCTATGTGGTTGTTGCTTTTTTCTTTTTAGAAGTGGGGTTCTGGATTCATTCTCTGACCTATCTCCTATCTTGGATTTCCACCACAGGATAGTTAGGAGGCTGGTAATAAGTCCAGATAGGTTGATCTCTCGTATTCTTTGTGACTTTTTTTTTTTTTTTGACCTCTGTTCCAGATTTGACTTCTGTCTCTTTTCACAACTAGTTGGTAGTTTGTTTGGTCCTCTTATAGATCAGTTCACTAGTGATTACATTGCTCACATCTGATTTATCAGTCAATCTGGTTATGCTTAGCTATAGATGACATTTGTATTTCCTTCATGTCCCTTGGTTGAAGCTCAACAGTTAGAAGATGAAGTCACACTGATTGGAGTTTTCTGTTGGAGCCAGGTGGGTGGGTTGGGTGCCAGGACCTTCCTTCCTTGTGTTGATTGTGTTGTGTTGACTTGAGTCCTCCTTACAGGCCATGTACCAGCTCCATCCACTTGAGCACATAAAGTGGGTTTCCTGCACCCTCAAGTTTTGGGGTCCAGAATGTTTTTGTGAACTCTGGCCTGTAGTCTGGGCTGGCTACTCTGGTTACACTGGGGCCCCAGAATTGTTGTGGACTGAAGCACAAAGACCTGTCTAGCTGCTTCCACCAAGTCAGAGGTCTGTCACATACATGAAATAAGGGGACAAACTTTGAAAGTACTGCTATACTTTATGTCATGTACCTATTTGTTTATTTACTCATCTATTCGTGGATCGATGCAAATCTTCCATTCACCAGGCCCTGAATCAATGTTCCTAGTCTAAGGCAGAAAGGGTGAGGCCCTCAGTGAGGGCAGCCCAGTAGACTTTTGATGAGAAATTACAGGACAGATGAAGACTGGTAGGGCTGGAGTATACTCTGAAAGAGTTACTGCCCTTCAGAGTGGAGGACAGAAAAGAAAATCTCATCAAAATCAGGTGTCCCTTATAAGCAAGACAGGTAAGACATTCTCAAAGGAGAACGTGCTTTCCTTCATGGTCACAGTTATTACTATCCTTATAAAATGTGTTTGCTAAGAGATGATCGCCAAGTGGAAGAAAGGCCCAGATCCCAAGAGGAAGGTGTAGGATGGGAAAAGGCTTTGAAATTTCCTCTAATTACATTGGAAACTCCTGGAAAGTTTGAAGCATAACACAGTAAAGGACACAGAGGTTCATGGGATATAATCCACTCTTTCAAGATCTCACTGGTGGCATGCATATGGAAGAATGCAGTGCAGGGAGATAAAGGCAGAAGGAGGGAACTAGGAAGAAGCCTCTGGTGAGCATATGTATGATAGCCACTTCCACTAAGCTTTATCCTGTGTGACACGTAAACTAGCAGCTACAGTATCAACTGGACCCCCCACAAATGCAAGTTTGGGGCCCATAATCCAGAACAACTGTGAGATAACTACTGCATGTGTGGCCAACGAAATGTGGCTTACCAAGCTGTCTCCATGATCCTGATGCAAACTGGGAGGGCCTTTGACCACTGCTGGGAACATACTAGAATCACCTGGGGAATGTTTGAGGGAGCAAAGGAGGGTTGGTTGACTGGATTTTTGCTGTTGTTTGAAGAACCAATGCTCTATCAATTTTCAACCCGACTAAGAATTGCTGGAAAAGAACTTTCTGGGAAGAGTTGCTAATAGTGGAGAAAGGGAGAGTGTTTAGGACGACTCCTGTGTCTGTCTCTTAAAAATATGGGTAGATCATAGCTGCAAGGAAAGATGAAATAATGAAATTCAAAAAAAATGGTAGAACATGGAACAGATCATCCTCATTGGAGATGCATATGCAGGACTTTGCAATCAGAGGATATGCAATAAGAGTAGCTGGTTTTACCACCCCAAAAAGGGGAATAACGACTTTATGGCTCTTTCTTCTAATAGCCAAAACACTCAAACCTAAGTGAGAAATTTGACATCGAAAAATAAATGTTTCACTATTACTGCTTATAAAATCTTCTTGGAACAGTAGGGTGTGGTGGCATTTGTCTTTAATCCTAGCACTCAGGAGGATCGCTATGAGTTTGAGGCCAGCCTGAGACTACATAGTGAAGTCCAGGTCAGTCTGGGCTAGAGCAAAACCCTACTTTGAAAAAAAAATTAAAATAACCCTCTTGGAAACCTAAGAATACTAGAGGATATCTAACTCCATTAATTCTAAGATCTGTATAACCTGTCAAAGCCCTGAGTGTAGTACAGTTCATATCTTCACAGTGTAGTAAGGTGGCTTATAGCACATAAGGCCATTGGGATATGTCGTGACTACAAAATGCACACTGGATTTCAATGATGCAACATGAATAAATAAGGAAGGCACCTCATCCACTACTGTGTTGGTTAGATGTGAAAGTATTTTTAGAATATTGAGTTAGTCATATTTTTTGGTACACTGTGGACAAAACCAGAGCTTTGTGTATGCTAGACATCAGCTTTCCACCACTTAGTTATATCTTCTCCCCTTGTTTTTTCGAGACAGAATTTTACTATGTAGTTCAGACTGGCTTGAACTCATTACATAGCTTGACTGGACTCAAACTCAGTCCTCCTACCTCAGCCTCCTAAGTGCTGTGATTATAGGTATGTGCCACTATATTTTACTTAAGTAACTTTCTAAATCTTACCTTTTCTATTTTTATTTGCTATTTAATGTGGCTATTAGAATCATTTAATGATATGTGTAGTTTATATTCATAGCTCACATTCTGTTTCTGTTGGACAACATCTATCTACATGATGTCTATCAACTGTGCTAAAAACCTCTGTATGTTGCTGTCAGGTTTGCATTGCTGGCAGAAAACACTCAACCAAGAGCAGCTTGTGGAGGAACAAAAGGTTTATTTTGGCTTACAGTCTCTAGGGGAAGCTCCATGATGGCAGGGGAAAATGATTACATGAGCAGAGGGTGGACATCCCCTCCTGGCCAACATCAGACAGACAACAGCAACAGGAGAGTGTGTCAAACACTGGCAAGAGGAAACTGGTTATAACACCCATAAGCCCGCCCCCAACAATACTCTGCCTCCAAGAGGCTTTAATTCCCAAACTGCCATCAGCTGGGGACATGGCATTCAGAACACCTAAGTTTATGGGGGACACCTGAATCAAACCACCACAGTATGGCTGGATATTAAGATGGAAAGTTGGACATTGAGTCCTTCCTCCATTCAGGCCTGCATACTGAGTCTGATGGAATGAGCTATCTGTATGATTTGAATCTTCTTTTAATTGAGTAACAAGGCAACTTGGTCAAACTAGTTGGATGTCATGATAAATAGCCAAAGAGTTCAGCAAATGTCCCCTGTGATTTCACAAGAGAGATTTGCACAGTGGGAATGTCTGAAAGAACCCTTGGTTCCATCCCACCAGGGTTACCCAAGACTATTCATCTTCTCAAAGCTTTGGAGAGTTTAAACAAATGACATGATGGGCATGCATGACTGATTCCCTCTTCATTTATGTTCTCAAAGCTAACAGAAGCCTTTATTCTGCTCTTTTGAGTGACCTAGTTAACCTTGGAACCCTCAGTTTCTATGTCTGCAAAATAAAGAAAATAGCAATACCTAGTCTGTGGTGGTTAAATAATATAATCTTGTTAAGTACTAGAAGATTCTGTAGCTATCATTTCTTTTTTTGTTTGTTTTTATTTTATTTTATTTTTTTATATTATTGTTTTTTATTGACTTTTATACTTACATACAAATTTCTTAATTATATTATTATTACTTTAGCCATGTCTAGAATAATGATGGTTGCTGATTTTAAAACATTTGAAAATGCTATATCAATTTTAGACAGGGTTCATAGAGCCAAAAAGTTAGCAAAATTTATCAGCAATTTATGCATCTTCCTTTGTGGCTTATAATAGATTCTGCACAGAAATTCAACACCACCATCACAACACATAAAAATCACATTGTAAGCAACTTCATGCTCTTCCTTCACACTCTTTCTTCCATTTTTATTTAGACAGTAAGAAAAAATATTCAATAGACACTGTTGTTTTGAATATTCAATTCCATATTAGTTTCCTGTTTCTGCTATACCATATTACTATGAATTACTAAAGGAAGATAAGCTTACTGTCTTACAGTTATTGGAGTCAGAATTCCTAATTCAATTTCACTGAGCTAAAATCAAGAAGTTAAAAGACAGTGTCTTTCTTGAGGCTCTGGATTAGTTTCCTTCCCTCTTTCACCTTCCACAGCATTCCTCCACTGTGGCCCTGTCTTCCACCTTCAAAGTTATTACTCTAATCCATACCCCACCATCACTCCTCTGTCTCTGATTCTGAGGCTACCATTTACTTGAATGTGTTATTAGAGGAATAAGAGCAATTTTTGATTCTTATTTAATCCCTTGGAATCTGTAACAAGACACCTGTACCTAGCATGTGCTGAATGAGCACCTGTGGAATTCCTTCCTAAGTCACTATCATGTGTTAAACAGATGACCAGGAACAGGTTTATAACCCCCTCTTGACTGAGTAACAGGGATCAAACTTGTCCTTCCATCTTAAACAACTAGAAAACCACACAAGACACAGGAAACAACAATGTTTAGAGGGTAGTATGCAGGGCTGTGACACACAAAGGGAGTCACTTTCTGAACCCCTGGATGGAAGCCTGAGAATTTGGCTTTGTTGAAAATACAGATCTCGGAATGGAGATATGGCTTGGCAGTTAAGGCACCTGCCTGCCAAGCCTAAGAATATTGGTTCCAATCTCCAGGTCCCATGTTTAGTCAGATGCAAAAAGTGATGAACCAAGGCTCAGGGACCATTGTGGAAGAGGGGACAGATAGAATGGAAGAGCCAAAGGAAGGGTACGACTCCTTACAATGCAATTGTCCAGACAGAAATTGGCCTTGATATCCATGACCTCCCAATGCCTAGCAATACCTTCTCAAGACTCTCATAATAGAAGAAAAAGATGATGACATCAAATTAAAAGAGAGACTAATGGAGAGAGGGAGGGGATACGATGAGATGGAGTTCTAAAGGGAAATGGGGGAGGGGAGGGAAATATGCGTTTTTTGTATGTAAGTATAGAAGTTGTCAATAAAAAAAGGTGATGCAAGGGCGCAATGCCACTCTTGCCCACAGGGGGCGCACACATCTGGAGTTTGTTCACAGTGGCTGAGAGGCTGCTGGCACACCCATTCTTCTCTCTCTCTCTCTTTCTCTCTCTCTACCTCTCTAGCTTTCCTTCTGTGTCTCTCTCTAATTAAAAAAAAAAGAAAGAAAAAAGAAAATACAGATCTGAGTGAGCAAGGACAAAGCAAATGGAGTTCACAGGGAAGCATCACAAGAGGTTGCGTGTTAACAGAGCTCCTTGGACTTGAAGACATAAAACATTCCTCAGGTCTTGAGTTTGGTAGCATGTACCATTAAGCCCAGCAGTTGGGAAGCTGAAGCAAGAAGATTCTAAGTTTGAGTTCAGTCTGGGCTACATGCTGAGAACTTGTATCAAAAACAAGCAAAAAAAACTGCCTTCACATCCTCAGCTGTGGACTGATCACATAGGGAACTATTCAAGGCAGTCAGAAAGTGAGGAAAATAATTTGCATTCCCATTAGGCAGAATGGAAAGGCTTAAAATATGAATATCACCCTCAGGAAAGCATTGCCTTGGGAATGGGACTAAAGTAAAGAACTAGGCCAAAGCCGGTGCTCCATTAGCCTTGACAAGAAGTGGCCATTTAATTCATAACTTCACTGCAGCTGTAGTTACCTGTACAAGATCTGCACAATATTGGGCCCATCAACATGTCCAGATGGATGATGGAGGACAGCAAAACAAAAACATGACACCAAAATAGTTGGAAAGAGGAGAGGGTCCAGTGGAAGAAGGGTGGCATGACAGAAGAAAAGAGGGGAATATGATCAAAATAATTTACATGTTAAAAAAAGAAAGCAGAATGTGAAGATTAATATAGTAACAAAGTCAAAAATTCAAGGGAGTTCTTTTTAATATATCAGAGGTTTGTTTCTGAAAAGTTCAGGAGTTTTTAACACGATAATGTGTGTAAAATATCACATATAGTTTATAGTCCTGTTGATCCATTTAATAGCAGATATCTTTTCACTTTCTTTGTAAAATATAGTGTAGAAAGAATTAATCTTGACAAATGTTCTCCTCAGATCCTCCAAAAGAAAATTACGTGTATATACTTTCATATATCAAACATCTTTAGAATTTATCTTACTATAATGGTCTAGCTGTGCTATATAAATGATAAATGTTAATATATTGCCTAGCTACATTTTAGAATATGCCTTAGTAGATCATCAAAAATTTCCTAATGATAGACACCTTCTCAGGGTAAAAGTTTGGAAAATGATATTCCAAGCAAATGGAAATAAAAAACAAATGGGTGTTGCTATAGTAATATCTGATAAAATAGACTTGAAACCAAAACTAATCAAAAGGACAAAGAAGGCCACTTCTTATTCATCAAGGGCATGATCCAACATGAGCACATCATAATCATAAGTATATATACATACATATATATACACACACACACACACACACACACACATATACATACCAAACACAGGTGCACCACAATTTATAAAATAAAATCTACTCAACAATAAAAAAGAAATAAACATCAATATCATCATAGTCGGAGACTTCAATACTCCACTATAATCAATAGGCAGATCATCCAAGCATAAAATCAACAGGGAAATAATAGAGCTCAACAACATCATAGATCAACTAGACCTAATAGATATCTACAATGAATGGGTCATTGAAGAAATAAAAAAAGAAATTATAAAATTCCTAGAATTGAAAGATAATGAAAACACAACCTACCAAAACTTATGAGACACAATGAAGGCAGTCATAAGAGGAAAATTCATAGCCCTAAATGCCTTAATTAATAAGACAGAGCGGTCCCAAATTAATAACCTGACTGTCCACCTAAAGGCAAGAAGAAAAACAAGAAGAATCCAACCCAAACAGATCCAGATGGAAAGAAATAATAACAGCTAGAGCAGAAATTAATGAATTGAAAACTAAGAAAATAATTTTATTTTATTTATTTATTTATTTTCAGAGAGGTAGAGACAGAGCGAGAGAGAGGAAGAGGCAGAGAGAGAATGGGCACTCCAGACCTTTCAGCTGCTGTGAATGAACTCCAGATACATGAGACCCCTTGTGCTCATGTGCGATATTGCATACTTGTATCACTAAACGTGGGACCTGGAGATTTGAACAGCATTCTTAGACTTCACAGGCAGGCGCTTTAACCACTAGGCCATGTCTCCATCCTGAAAACAATTTTGAAAATCAATGAAATGAAGAGCTGGTTTTTTGAAAAATAAACAAGATTGACAAACCCCTGGACAAAATGATCAAGCCAAAAAAAAAAATTTCAAATTAACAAAATCAGAAATGAAAAAGGAGCGGTCACAACAGAGATCAATGAAATTGGAAGAATCATCAGGGCATACTTCCAAAACCTCTACTCCACAAAACTGAATAATCTGGAAGAAATGGATGAATTCCTAAACACATACCACCTACCAAAACTAAAGTCAGAACAGATTAATCTCCTAAACAAACCCATCACATCGATGTAGATTGAAAAGGTAATCAAAAACCTACCCAAAAAGAAACATACAGGACCAGATGGCTTCTCAGCTGAATTCTATCAAACCTTCATTGAAGAACTGAAACCAATTTTTCTCAAACTGTTTCACATAATCAGAGACCAAGGAATCCTCCCCAGCTCCTTTTATGAAGCTAGCATCATTCTAATACCAAAACCAGACAGAGATACAACAAGGAAAGAAAACTATAGGCCTACATCTCTAATGAAATTACATGCAAAGATCCTGAACAAAATCCTTGTAAACCAAATTCAACAACACATCAAAAGTATTATCCACCTTGATCAAGTAGTCTTCATCCCAGGGATGCAGGGATGGTTTAACAAAAGGAAACCAGTCAATGTAATAAACCACATAAATAATCAGAACTATAAGAACCACATGATCATCTCAATTGATGCAGAAAAGGCTTTTGACAGAATACAACACCACTTAATGATCAAAACATTGGAAAAAATAAGCATGGAGGGTTTGTATCTCAACACAATAAAGGCTATATATAAAGTTCTTAAAGCCCAAATAATACTTAATGGGGAAAAACTCAAGGAGTTCCCACTGAGATCAGGAACAAGACAGAGGTGCCCATTCTCACAACTGCTCTTCAACATAGTACTAAAAGTACTATCCCAAGCAATAAGACAGGAGAAAGAAATAAAAGGGATTCAAATTGGAGAGGAAGAAGTCAAGTTATCCCTATTTGCAGATGACATGATCCTATATATAAGTGACCTGAAAGTCTCCTTCTCAAAACTGCTAAAAGTGATAAATCCCTTCATCAAAGTGGCAGGATACAAAATCAATGCACAAAATTAGTAGCTTTTATATATGCAAAGGACAAATATATGGAATAAGAAATCAGTAAGGCTGTCCCATTTTCAATAGCAACAACAAAAAAATTAAATGCCTTGGAATAACACTAACCAAGGATGTGAAAGACTTATATAGTGAAAACATTTAAAAACTCAAGAAAGAAATCAAGGAGGACTTGAGAAGATGGAAAGACCCCCTCCCCTGCTCCTGGATAGTCAGAATTAATATTGTGAAAATGGCAATTCTACCAAAAGCAATATACAGGTTTAACACAATACCAATAAAAATACCAGCATCATTATTCACAGATATTGAAAAAAGGATCTCAAAATTCATATGGAATAGCAGAAGGCCTCAGATATCCAAACATGTCCTCAGCAAAATAAAACACCTCTGGGGGTATCACCATACCCAATCTAAAGCTATACTACAAAGCCATAGTGACAAAAACAGCATGGTACTGGAATAAAAACATAAACATAGACCAATGGAACAGAATTGAAGACCCAGACCTTATGTCAAGTAACAACAGCTGCTTGATTTTTGACAAAGGTGCCAATAATGTAGAGTGGTGAAAAGGCAGCATCTTCAACAAATGGTGTTGGACAAATTGGATGACCATATGTAGAAAAATGAAATTAGACCTACTCATTTGTCCATACACAAAAATCAAGTCCAAATGGATTAAAGACTTCAATATAAGACCTGAAACTTTTCACCTACTGGAAGAAAAAATAGGATGCATTCTTCCCAATATAGGATTGGGAAAAGATTTCCTGAACAAAACCCTAGTAGCCCAGGAATTAAACAAGCACTCAACCAATGAGATTTCATGAAACTAAAAAGCACAGACAAACATACCATAGCAGAGTCAATAGATTACCCACTGAATGGGAGAAAATCTTCACCAGCTATACCACTGACAGAAGCCTAATATCTAGGATCTACAAAGAACTCAAAAAACTAAACAATAAAACAAAACCCACTCCAAAAGTGGTGCAGAGAACTGAATAGGGAGTTTTCAGAGGAAGAATTACAAATGGCTAACACACACTTAAGAAAATGTTCAACATCCCTAACCATTAGGTAAATGCAAATTAAAACAACTATGAGATTCCATCTTACCCCAGGAAAGATAGCAAACATTAAAAAATCAAATGAAAACAAATGTTGGTGAGAATGTGGAGAAAGAGGAACTCTCATTCACTGTTGGTGTGAATGTAAGCTCATACAACCACTATGGAAAGTGATACAGAGACTCCTGAAAAGGATGAATATAGAGTTACTAACAGACCCTGTTACTCCCTTACTGGGCATTTACCCTAAAAGCTCTACATCTCAGTTCAGAGATATTTGCTCAACCATGTTTATAGCTGCTCAATTCATAATAGCTAGGAACTGGAATCAACCCAGGTGCCCATCATTGGATGAATGGAAAATCAATATGTGGTATATCTAAATGATGAAATTCTACTCAGCAGTAAGAAAAAAATGACACAATGAAATTTGTAGAAAAATTGTTTGAACTTGGAACAGATCATTCTAAGTGAACTCACACAATCACAGAAAGACAGTCATCACATGGTCTCACTCATCTGTGGTTACTAACCTAGATCAGCCCAAGTTGCTGACATACCTGAATGTCATCTTGAGGCTTGAACATTAGGGAGGGTAGGGCTTGGGGGAAGGGGAAGGGTGTGGAGGGGGACACAAAACTGAACCCAAATTTAACTGGTACCATGGAATCCTATATCCTAGAAGTTAGAGTAAAAGGTGGAAACCTTAAGAGGACCTTAGGGAGTGCATCTGAATCTAAGGGCCCTGGAGAGGGTAAGATGAAGCCTAACCTCAAATTTCTCCTTTTTCTCTTTCTTCTCTATTTTTTCCTTTTCCCTTGGTGCTGGTCTGTAACTCCCTGTACCAGGATGTGGTTGACATACACAATGAGCTATTGATCAGAGAGACCTACTAGATCTCCCAAAACAAACAAGAAAACTTCTGTCAGAGCACTTGATTACCCACCAGAGGTTAATGGTAAGACCCTACTGCTGAAGACACCATACAGTGTTCTCACGGACCATGGAGAGACCTGGTTGGAATCTGGAAGAATGCCAGTCCCCAGACAATTAGCCCATCTAGTGCTGGAAGGCACTACATGAGCTACCTAGGGTAAGTGGCCAACATCTGTCTGAGCAACTCAAAATCTAAGCAACCCAGAAGCAAACAACCTGGTGTTATGCTCACACAAGTGCAATAGTGGCACACAGCCATGGTGAGTCACCAACTGTTCTTGGATTGGCTAACAGATCCCCTCACTGGAAAGGAAACCATATATGTAACTAGGAAACAAGTCAGAATCATATCCAGATAATGATTCTGCTTTCCATTGTCAAGCTATAAGAGGGCCTATACCCTTTAAATTCTCTCTAAATTAATAATGGTGATCCCATTTAACCAGTGCTGACTTCACTCTCCATTGGAGAATCTGCTTCTCTTTTTTCAGACAGGAGCTGGACCTGAGGCAATAAACAACCTAGTGCATTCCACCCCAGCCCCAGCTAAAACCACAGAGGAATTGGAGAAATGAGCAAGTGTGTTGCTTTCTTTGTGAACCTGATATCATCACAAGGGTGAAGGAGATAGACACTGAGGACACTCCACACCTACCAAACCAGAGATCCAGGGGCTCCTAAGTGCCCATCATTAAAGTAGACTTAAAATGCACCCAATATAGCTCAGGGAATTTTGTGAAAGAGGGGGGTGTAGCAGACAGCTTCAGGTTCGCTGAGATGAACTTCCAGACCAGGCACAGTTTGTGGAGGAAGGGATATTATTTATTGAAATTTACAGATCCAGGGAAAGTTCCATAATGGCAGAAGAAGCTGGCCTGCCTTCACAGGACCAAACACAGAGAACAAAAGCCACAGCCAAAAGGCCACACAGCACAGCACACCTCTGGAACTCCAGCTAGGCACAGTTTGCATATTTTAGATTGAAATCCTAAACCCACCACCTCACCTTAAGATCCGCCCAGTGACACTGCCTCCAGCCAAGTGGCTGCAGATGCAAACTATAAACTAATAAAACACTGAATATATTGGGGACATCTATTCAAACTACCACAAGGGGGCAGAAAAATTGTTAGAGCCACAAGTTGTGATATTTGCACAGAGACATTGCCTCTCCCCCTAAATGACTGCTGCCCTCACAATGCATGACCCACAATCCCCATGGGGATTGACCTGCATGCCCAACAAGGAAGTCCTCTTCAGAAAAGGGGCAAGGAGCAGGGAAAGGATGCTACCAACCAACATGTGTGTTGTTTACATACTAAATATGTCCATATCTAATAAAAATACATTAAAAATTATTACCAATTTTTAATAAAAGCTAGCCTTGAAATAATACAAATGGCAATAAGAAGCTGAATTTTAGAAGGTAGTTAAACTCTATTTAAAGAAACAAAAAATCTAGCATGTGACATCATGACATCATTGATAATGAATAATGAAGTCCCATATCATATCATAATCTACCAGGCAAACAAGGAGCAGGGAAATATGATCTGTAACTGGGTGAGAATTAATCCAAAACAATCTCACAAATGACGGAAGTGGTGGAATTAGCAGACCAAGATGCTAAAATAGCTACTATTATGTCTCTTATTTCCAAGAAACTAATCAGAATTTCTGGATATGAAATATACTCTATATGAAATGAAAACACACTTGGTGATATAATGAAGGATAGGATGTTGTTGTGATCTCAGTGTCCTATTCGAACCATTAATTATAAATCATTGGTACATCTTTGTGAATGGGAAAAAAAAGTCTACAATGACAAAGGGGAAAAAGAACATTGTTAGTGATAATTTTAAGCTAGAATGTCCAGGACATCACCACTGTTTCATGAAATCAGTACATTCCAATTGCATACACACGGATGTTATGGGTGATTGAGGCACATTGACTGTGCATGTCAGGATCCATGAGTTTAATTAAAGATATGATGTGAACACAGAGTATCCATTAGACAAAAAGAATTTGGTCTTGGCAAGTGATATTTGTAGCAATTTGCTTAATTAGATCAGTACTTTTAAAACAATTTGTACAGCATCGGATTAAAGGGCTGACTTTCAAAGGATTTAGCAGAAGCCACAATCATAGTTTCAAACAAATCATCTGCAAGAAATTGTAGGCTGAAAATAGCAATTAGCAGCCCACAGGAAAAAAAAAAAAAAAACACTCTAATGGAGACCGTTTCCATCAGTTGAATAGCCATGGATAATACAGCCTGGCTTGAGTCACTGATCAGTTAACCTTCACCAGATTTTTCAGAGTGGAAGCAAACTGCCCCTCTTATCTATGTCACAACTAGCCTTCAAGTAAAAATTAATCCCAGGTGCACAAATGCTGTGTGTTATTTTGGCACCGGGGGAAGAGTCATGGGAGAGACTAGTGCAGGCATCATAGGTTCTACATCCACAGATTCTAACAACCTGATTGCAGATGCTTGGGGAAAAAATTGTGTTGATACTTGACAGGTATAAGCAGTTTTCTTTATCATTGATCCTCAGGTAACACAGTAGAAGACTATACTATCATATACCATCATATTTTGTACTATGACTTGATGTGTGTATTCTATGCAAATACTGCACCATTTTAAGAGGAAGTCTAGCACTCAAAGAGTTTTCTCAGTGTCTTTGGGGGCTGCTAGGACCAGTATGCTGTTTTCGCTGTGTCCACTGAAGGACAACTGCATTGACTTGTCCGGGGATCTTCTCTTCTCCTGCCAGCATGTATGTTTCACCACAGCAGATGCTGTGCACTGCCATCCCTCCTCACCTCCAAGGCTGTCTGTCACACAGGAGGTGAGCAGTTAACATTTGTTGAAACAGATACAGTTATGACTATTTTAATACAGAGTGCTTCCTAAGGACAGAGCTGGGATACAGTCTTGTACTACCCTTTGCGGTGTCCCTTTGTTCACTTGTGCTTTGAACAGACTTCAGATCTGTCTGTTAAAGCTCTAGAACACTATTTAGCAAGGTGGCGCTCAGAGTTCTTCGTTTTGCTCACAGAATGCATTCATGGTATTCTGATCCCAATAGATTCTCATAGGACAGACACGATAGTTCTTCCCAAAGCACATTCCATCAGTGATTGTCCTAAGGGTTTTTAATGGGTCTTTTGTGGGGAAATAATTATCTATAAGTTTGGAAAATGTAAGGTTAATCTCACTGGAGATATCTCAGGTTTCTCAACTCGATAATATAATGGAAACATATTTTTCTATAGAACATGCTTACAGACAAGACTGAGTCATAGCAGCAGGGAATTACAGCCTTCTTACCCACACCCTCTTCCATACACCTCTGTGATTTCTGATAAACTCTGAGGATTTGGGGGAATAAAACCTCATATGGCTGAATGCTGCCATATATTTGACACATCTCATCAACAGATTTGGGGTTGAGCAATGAGGAAAAGAGGCAAAAATGGTTCATGATGCTGGTGTGGTGGTGAGTGAAACTTTCCTGACCAAGTAAAAAAACCCAATGTATAGGGCTATGTGCTCGGTGCGCAGAGGAGACTAGGAAACAGAAGGTATATGTACTATAAGTTTCTGGCTTGTGGCTATGTGGTGTGGATGGGGTGTGGAATGTGAAGTATAAGTGGTGTGAGCACCTGTGTGTGTGGTGTATTTGTGAATGTCTTTTTCAGGGATCTGGGGGAGATTGTACAGTATGTGTGTATGTGTGGCAAGTATATCTGTGTGTGGTATACTGGAGTTGATTGTGTGCGTTGCATATGCTTGGGAAGTACATGAGTAGGTGGTAGATGTATTTGTGATGGGGATTGTGTGATTAAATAGGACTGGGGTTGTAGTTTTGTTTTTCTAGGAAAGGCCTTGGGGAGAGTCTGACTTTGGCATAATGAGACTCCAGGCACAAGATTGTCCTCGAGCAAGAGGATGCTGACACAACTAAAACATGGCTTGAGGTGGCTGCTGGTATAGACAGAAGCATGTTGAAAAGAAGAAGTCAGAAAGCAACAAAAACAGGCAAGGAGTTCAAACCTACTATCATATGTGATATTTAATCTTTATTAACAACTTAAATGGATTTTAAATTACAATGAAATGACACTTCTGATTGTGTCTATGAGGGTGTTTCTAGAAAGGTTTAGCTGAGGAGGGAAGACATACCCTAAATGTAGGTGGAACCATCTCATGGGCTGGGGTCTCAGATTAAACACAAAGAAGAGAAAGAACTTAGCCCCAGCACTCATCTTTCTCTGCATCCTGTCTGGATACAATGTGACCATATAACACCATCACAAATGAGCAACCATCGCACACACCTGCCACCGTGCCATGCCATCATGATGTTCCACCACGAGGCACTGCGCTCTCAAACAATGAGCCAAAGTAAACCCTCCTCATTTAAGTTGTTTCTTGTCAGATATTTTTGTCACAGCAATTAGTAAAGTCACTAACCTTGTAGTTCTTAGGTTTTTGGAACTAGTTTGTGAGTAAAATGTGGAAAAGTTTGGAGTTGAAGGCTGGCAAATGCTATAAGCAGACATGAAGAGGCCATTCTGTTGGAAGCTTGCAACACCAGAATTCCATAAGAAATGTCAAAAGTGGAACCATAGTTAATGAAGTTTCAGAGGGGAGCAAGGATGGTGATCAGGAACTGGACCTCAGGCTGGTCAATTTGCATTCTGGAAAAGAATCTGGCTGTGTCCTGAGAACTTGATGAGGCTGAGTTCAAAAGTCATGAACTAATACACTTGGCAGAAGCACTTTCAGGACAGGGCAGTTTTCAGGCTGAGTGTGGTTATTGCTCTCTGCTCTCACCCAGGTCTACAGAGAGAGAAAGGAACAAGTGGAGTATAAAGCTGTGAAACATGCAATTTGGTGAGGAGAGAAACAAGGGCAAGCTTAATGCTGCAGGAAAGGTGGGTGCTAAGAAATCAAGTGTAATTGTTAAAAATTAGCACCATTGGGTTGGAGAGATGGCTTAGCAGTTAAGGCACTTGCCCACAAAGCCAAAGGATCATGGTTTGATTCCCAGTCCCACATAAGCCAGATGCACACAGTGGCACATGCATCTAGAGTTTGTTTATAGTGGCTGGAGGCCCTGGTGTGTTCACTTTCTCTGCCTCTCTCTCTTTCTCTCTCTCTCCCCCTGTCTCTGTGTCTCTCCCTCAAATAAATAAAAATGAAAATATTAAAACATTAGCACCATTGAGGAGAAACCTAGCAGTCTGCAAAAGAAAACATACCTTGAGGGCAATACCTTACCCATTTAAGGATTCAACTTGTAATTTGAAAGGAGGGAGCCTGAACTGATAACATCACTGAAGAGGTTCCCTTTCAAAAAAAAAAAAAAAAACGACAATGAAGAAATGTTTCCCCAGAGTCAGCATGCAAACACCACTACAACTGCAGTTCAAGGGTGTCCAAGGATGTCCAAGGTGCCAGGTTCCATCATCTATGTGGTACAGGTTTTGCAGAAATGAAATATCCAAGAGAGAGGATCCTTGTGCCAAAGGTTACAGAAAGTCACTGAGGCTAGGCAGTGTGTATCAGGGTCAGATTCTCCTCAAGGAGACCTTGAAAGGCCATTGCAAAAAGCTGACATGGTAAATCCTGAGTTGCAAAGGAGAACCTAAGATTTTGGATGCCATGACCATGGCACATTCACTGAGGAAAGCTTCAGGTCCTGAGTAGGGCCAGCCAAGAAATGTCACACGTGTTATAGGTATCTGGAGGAGCTGGAAGTGTACTGATCACTAAGACCGGTGGAGACCATTTGTTTGCATCACAAGCCCCAGATGCTGGGCATGGACTTTTAGCAGATAGGCCTTGCTTTGGTCCAATCTTTTCTTGTCTGCTCCTCCCCCATTGTTCCCTTTGGGAATGGGAATGGGAAGCTTTCCTCAGTGAATTTACCGTGGTCATGGCATCCAAAATCTTGGGTTCTCCTTTGCAATGGCCTTTCTGTAACCTTTGGCACAAGGATCCTCTTTCTTGCATATTTCATGGTATGTTGGACACAGGTAACTGTTTTTTTTTTTTTTTTTAATTTATAGGGGTTCACTGTGAAGGAATTGCCTTGATTCTCAGAAGGCACATTAGACTTTTGGGGTCTGTTAAAGACTATAAGGACTTTTCAAGATGAACTGTGTACATTTTGCATTATGAGATGAAATTAAGAATTTAGGGGCCAAGGGTAGAGTATTATGATTTAAAGTCATGCATTTGGATGTCAAATTGAAAAGGGATAGAGCTGTAATGGTTAATTAATCTTCCTTATGAACTTCACTGTGTTTTAGGGTCACTATGGAAACATACCTCTGGGAATATCTATGGGGTGTTTCCAAAAATGTTTAATTGAAGAGATATGAGCCACACCATCCTATAGGCTGGGGTAACAGAATAAGGAAAGAGTTAGCTGAGATCCAGCAGTTCTCTGTGTGTTTCGTGACTGTGGACGCAATGTGAACAGCCACCTCACATGTGATTAGCCACCTCATGCTCATGGGCCATGCTGATCCTATCATAACTGCATCTGTAAACTCTGAACCCAAATAACCTTTCTTCCCTTAAATTGCTTCTTGTAGGTATTTTGTCACAGGACTGAGTGAAGTAACTAATACGCCTCTAGTATTAGCACTTCATCTGCATGCCACTGGGACTTCTAAAGGGCTTGAGCAAAGAAACATCAGGACATGACTCTCATTTTACCAGTCACATTGAATGCTTGTTTAGATCCCCCATCTCTGCCAGAGCTTGAAGAAGGGTGAGGAGTCCTGCATCTGAAGGCTTCATGGCCATTTCCTTGGTTTGGATATGGAAGTGTGGGAAAAGGGAGCAGTGACAATTCACACCCAATGTCAGGCCTGAGAAAATGCATGTACGATGCTTCCAGGGCCAAGTTATGAGATGATGTTTATATTAAAAGCTCATTTGGGCATGAAATTTTAAAATATTCCTTGTCATCTAAATATAAATGTCAAGTCATGATACAGAACATCAGATTGGCTCAGTCTCCAGATGTACCAAGAGAACAGTTCTGAAAGACAGGTGGGAAGATGGTCATGCCTGTGTCCTGTTCAGGTACTCCAGCTACACACCCCAAGAAGCACAACATATAGAAAGGGGTTAAGCAGAATGAATAACATGACTGACTTTCATCTCATAGCAATGCCAGGATGACAATATGTAAGATGAGTTGGAACAGTACCATATGGACAGCAATGCTTACGTATCAGTAACAGGAAGTTCATAGCACACATAATTACTTTCATATTAAATTTCAAAAAGTACTTCATGTCATTTCATATAATGCTAAATTGCCTCAGAACCAACAAAGAAACTGATATGTGACAAATTTTAATGATTAGGGTTGTTTCAATGTTGTCACTTTTTAAAAGCATCTCAGGTCCTACTGTCCTTGCCACATCCATGTATTTACTATGTCTCTGGTAACTGATACCAGTAAGAATACAGAATTTTTTCATAAGTAGAATCAGACTTGCCAAATTTTTATTGCTTACTCAGAGACTCCACCTATAAAAATTGTCTTCCTTTCTCTTCCTTGAAAAAGAAAATAGCATACATTAGCAGGCAAAATTTAAAGTTTGTCTTTAAAATGTTTTAAATTTCTTATTTTTTAACCCCACACTAGTTTTTTCCCTTATCTATTACAAACTTTTCTTTCGAGCTTAAATAATACTATTTCACTGCAATAGTTTAAGAGGCTGAGTGTGGTGTCACACATCTTTAATCCCAGCACTTGGGAAGCAGAGATAGGAGGATTACTGTGAGTTAAAGGTCAGCCTGAGACTACATAGTGAGTTCCAGATCTGCCTGGGTGAGAGTGAGCCCTTACTATGGAACAAAACAAAACAAGAGTAGCTGATAATAAAAATGTAACAAATATCAAAATAATGAAACCCATTATTTTGTACAAGATGATAATATAATTAAAAGAAATTATACCAAGGTAATTCATAGTTATTTACTTTATAGTTATGAAAATGTAACCAAAACTCTATGCCTAGAAATACCTTGATTCATAGGTATAGGAATTTGTTAAGGAATTTCAACAAAATCTTCATAATATCCTAATTCAACCCACATATCCTTCCCTTGTACTTGAATTTATACATTCACAAAACAATATAATTCATATTATTTTATTTACTATTCAAAATAATAATGTGTCAACGGTATCACTAATGTTCTTGTTTTTGTAGAAACAATAGGAAGGGGAAATAATTTTCTATGTATTTGTTTTTCCAATGATTTACTACCTTGAAAGGGCTCATGCATCTCAAATGTGAAGCACTAAGAACCACAATGGGGCTGAGTGACAGGGCCAAGCCCAGTAGGGAAGGAAATTTTTTTATTTTTTTTTTTAGTTTTTCGAGGTAGGGTCTCACTCTAGCTCAGGCTGACCTGGAATTCACTCTGTAGTCTCAGGGTGGCCTCAAACTCATGGTGATCCTCCTACCTCTGCCTCCTAAGTGCTAGGATTAAAGGCATGCACCACCATGCCTGAAATTTTTTTGAAATACATTAGGATCATGATAAACAAATAATATTTCCACCACAACAAAGATAAATACCCTTTAGTCTCACTGAGGAATTTTAGTCTGGAATTGGAACAACTGTCCTGTATTCTCTATTTTTTTCATGTTATTTGAAAAACTTTGAGTTGTGGGTACTTTTTAAAAGAGAGGTTCAGGGCTGGAAAGATGGCTTAGTGGTTAAGGTGCTTGCCTGCAAAGCCTAAGAACCCAGGTTCGACTCTCCCAGAACCCACGTAAGCCAGATGCACAAGGTGACACATGCACACAATTCCTTCCATAAGTTGTTTCTTGCAGGTATTTTGTCATGCTATAAGACAGCTAACACAGACTGACACGGCCTCCCCAACTCTGTTTTGCTTTGTTTACTTTGATCCATCCAGGTTCTGCCTCTGGCCAGCTCAGAAGCAGCCTCCCTGGGATACACTAGAATTCATTAAATTATTTTTGTTCTTGGACACAGCTTACTAATAGAGCCTTATGCATAGTAGGCAAGCACTCTGAAACTAAGCTACATTCCTAGCCATTTTTTATTTTGCTTTTTATTTTTTGTTTTTATTTATTTTTATTTTTGTTTTGTTTATCTCAAGGCAGGGTTTCATTTTAGCCCAGGCAGACCTGGAACTTACTCTGTGGTCCCAGGTGATCCTCCTATTCTGCCTTCCCAGTGCTGGGATTAAAGGCATGTTCCACCACACCTGACTTTTTGCTTTGTATTTTGAGGCAGGATCTTGCTAAGTTGCCCAAATTAGCCTTGAACTCAATCTATAGACCAGGCAGGTCTTGAACTTGAAATTTTCATGGCCAGAACTTTCAAGTAACTAGGATTATAAACCTGCAGGTATGGCCACTCTCATTCCCTTATTTTAATAAAGTTTTCTTCTTTTTTTTTTTAAAAAAATATTTATTTGAAAGAGAGAAAAGGAGAGAGAAACAGAGAAAGAGAATGGCATGCCAGGGCCTCCTGCTGCTGCAAACTCCAGATGCATATGCCACTTTGTACATTTGGCTTTACCTGGGCCTTTCCCCAAACCTTATAGACCAGAATCAGTTCCTCAAATGTCCACACCCATCTGCTGGGATTTTACTTGAAAATGAACTGAATATATGGACTAATTCAGAAAATTGAATACATATTTATCAATCAGTGTACTGTAAACAGACTGATGGTAGAATAGACGGATAGAGACCTTACGCCACATATTTCTAACATGTTTGAAAGTAGTTTTAATACAACTCAGGTTTCATTGTTGTTTGACTAGATAACTCACCTTCTGCATTTTCTTAGGTGACTCTTGATCTATTTATTACCTGCTTCCTTCTTCAAAGTTGGCAGCAGGACTGCTTGTTACACAGCAAAATCGCTTGTCATCAGGTTTTATGTCATGCCTTCTATACATGTAACTTATAATACAAGACATATATGTGAATATCAAAGCTGATTGGCCCCTGGACGTTATTCCTGATGAAGATGTCTTTGATGTCTCTGCCTCCACAAAGAGCTCCTTTCCGTGTAAGCATAGTCAGGGATCTGGCAGATACCCAGCTGTCCCGAGATGACCCATTACAAGGTCCCACCATAATTATTCCAGCTACTGCTAGAAAGCATGGCCTAATACACTAATACTAAATTTCAGAAACATGTTTCTGCTCTGCATTTCCTCCCTTCAGCTCCAACTTTACTGTTTTTGGCAGATACTTTTATCACATGGCTTAGCATAATGAATAATGTGTTCCTCTACCTTCTCTTTCTTCTTGCTTTGAGCAGTTTCAGGGGCACAAACATCTTTACTGTTTCTAGCCAGAATGTCTCTAAATATCTGCTTGTTCATCCTTTTCTATTCATGTCTATTGTTGTCACTGGAGTTTGAACCACCATCAACATGGCAAAGGTTTCCTCAGCATCCTCTCTTGCTGCTCAAATTACCAACAACCACCAGAGCAATCCTTTCTTAAAGTGCAAGACTAATTACATCACTTCCCAGACTTGTCCTAGGATTTAGCAAGGTTTCTCTTAGGACTGGGGCAGGGACCACTGTGGGTGTTCTCATCACTGCCCTCTGCTCTGCCCCCACCCAGGACCTTTCTCACTGTCTCAAACCTGCCCATTACTTTCTCTGGGCCCTTCCTTCCAGCTGAAACATTCTTGATCCCTTTTCACCTATCTTGACTCCTGCACACATTCTTCAGCTGTGACATTCAGAGGTTCTTAGGAACCCTGTTCCCTGCCCGGCCATGTGTGCCCAGGAGACTGGCACTAGCTATTATTGCTGGTTCCGTGACCTGTCCTCCTAGACAGTTGGCTAAACAAAACGATCATGTGACTATTTTGGCAACCTTCATGTCTCCAAGGTTCAGAAAGGGAATAGCAAGTTGTAACTGCCAAATATTTACCAAAGATAGAATGAGCCATACAATATACTAAGCCCTGAAGACACAGAGAAAAATAAATTAAAATTATTTTTCCTCGTGAACTCATGTTCCAGCAATTCAAAATATAGATTATAAGCCATTTGACATAGAAAACAGTGGGAAAGTCAAGAAGCACTTTATTTTTCTAGCAGTGTATTTGACATACAATGTAATGAAAGCCAACATTTATACACCACTTCAAGTGGGAACACTAAACAAATATGCTTAGCAAATAAGCACATTAATATCTAAATAAGATGTTGATATTTAAGATTTGAGAAAAGAATAATGACCTCCTGAAATTGGTTAATGTCTGTGCTCTGCAGCAGACACTTCAATGCCTTCTCAGCCCTTTTCTTCCCAATTAACTTCCATCCTGCCTTGGACAGATCAATGTGTTTGCTTTCTCTGAACAGTGTGTATATGTGTATTTAGCAACTGCTGGTGGCTAGGAATCCAGAAAAATCACATTACATGCTGGAAGTTTGTTTGTGAAGAACTTAAAACTTCATCTACAACCTAAAAAGGAACCCAGGGTAAAAAGGCTGGAAAAGTGTTAAACATCGTTGGTGTTTCTCTGCCTCCCTTGCTCCACCTCTGGTTCTTTGGAATCTGGCCCTTGAAGAAGTCACACCAGGCTCTGCCCATGATTTTTAGGCTGTGCAGAAAAATAACTGGACTGCTTGCAATTTAGCCTGGATTTCTGCATTTGCTGTCCTGTGTGGTTCCCCTTCCTACCCATTGCCAGAACCTTTGAAAATCATCTTCTTAGGAAGATGTTGCCTTGAGAATTCTCTCTCTTGAGTGTGGCCTTGGAGGAAGTTATGCATATTTGGTTAATAAGCTTTTAGGGAATCCTTCAGCCCACCTTTCACATCTAGGGAGCTCTGTTTGTTTGAGAGCCCTGGGCCTACCCTTCATCCCTGAGAGTGCTATATACCTGAAAGTGTCTAACATACTGTTCATCTCCTGTGAGTTAGACATACTCAAGAGCCTCCTGCCTGCTTTTCATTTCTGGGTATCTCTGTGCACACAAGGACTCATGGCCTGCCCTTCATCTGTAAGGAATTGGGTGCACCCAAAGTGTTTAATCTGCCCTTCAACTCCAAGGAGCTGGTTGTACCTGAGAGCCTTTGGCCTACCTTTATCATTGATAATCTGTGCATCCAACAGTCTTCAGCCTGCCTGAAACCATTAGTGAGCTGAGCTCCACCAAGAACCTTCCACCTCTTCATGGAACAGGTGAAGAGTACATGGAGTGTAGTGTTGTTTGAGAATGGTGTTCTGAACCTTAATTTAGTGAAAGGAAATGACATGGTAACCCCACATCAATTTAGTCCCACTAGATCAGTGCAAACCTTTACACTGAAAGAAAAAGGAGGAATGAAAAATAATAAATAAATAACAAATAAATAAAATTTAAAGAAATAAATTCACCAACAACCTAGCTCAAAAATGCATTGGTTATAGCACAAAAACACAAATAACATAAAAAACAAAGGCAACATAACCCTTCCCAAAACTAATCAATCAGTAATATCCTCCAATGATATTGTAGCTGAAGGAATTTCACAAACAGAATTCAGAAGAGTAATTATAAGTATGTTAAAACAATGAAAGAAGAAATTCCTGGATAAATCCAATGAGAACATTTAAGAAGTTGATAAACATAAAGGAGATAAAAAGATATGAAAGAGGAATTCAATAAAGAGAGAAATACTGAATCAAAACCAAACTGAACAGGGCATGGTGGCACATGCCTTTAATCCCAGTGCTCAGGAGGCAGAGGTAGGAGGAGCACCATGAGTTCGAGGCCACCCTGAGACTACATAGTGAATTCTTGGTCAGCCTGAGCTGGAGTGAGACCCTATCTCAAAAACAACAACAAAAAAAAAAAAAAACCCTGAAATATTGAAAATGTAAACACAATTAAGTCAAATAAAAAGCTCCATGGAAAGCCTTTCCAATAGAATGGATCAAGGAATGAAGAGAATAACAAAGCTGGAAGACAAGGTGGACTCATTGGAACATCCAAATATGGATAAAGATGGGGCATTGGTGGTATAGTGGTAAGCATAACTTCCTTCCAAATATGGACAAAGATAAATTAATATAAAGGGATGAGTGGGACCTTCAAAATATTCAGGACATTATAACATGCCCAAACTTAATTTTCATGACTGTAAAGAAGGTAAAGAGGTACATTCCAAATCACAAAAAATACTTTGATCAAAATCATAGCAAAAAATCCCTAAATTGTGGGAAGAGATCCCTAAAATGTAGATATATGACACCTCTCCAAGGAGAAGACTTAGCAGTTAAGGCTCTTGCCTGTGTAGCCTAAGGGCCCAGATACAGAACACATTTAGAATGCCAAACAGTTAAGACCAGCAAAGAGCTTTCCATCATTAAACTACTAAAAATGCAGAATGAAAGAAGTATTTTGAAAGAAATACCAAGATATGTGTAAAAAAAACAGGTCCATTAGAACAGCAGATTTTGTAACAGAAACATTAAGAAGTAGTGGGGACTTAGAATAATGTATTTCAATCTGAAAGACAACTTCCAGCTGGGACTGCTATATCCAGTAAAGCTATCCATCATAATTAAAGGAGAGAGGAAAAAATTCCATGATAAAACACACTTAAGAACAATATGATCCTAAGTCTTCTCTACAGAAGATACTGAAAGGAAGTCTCTGGACTGAAGAGAAAGGCAAACATATCTATGAGGCCACAGAGAAAAATTAGCCCCAAATGAATAATAGTTAAGAAAGTTAGGACTAAGAAAACTCCAAGCATTATAAAATCAACACAATGATAGGAAACAGCACATATCTTTCAATAGTACCTCTGAATATTAACAGTCTCAATTCTCCATTCAAAAGACACAGACTCAATGATTGGATGAAGAGGCAGTATCCATCTGTTTTCTCTCAGAAACCCACCTTACTAAGAAAGACAGGCTCTACTATAAGATGAAAGGATGGATAAACATCTTTCAAGCAAATGAATCTAGGAAACAGGCAGGTATCTACAAAATTAGCTTTAAACCAAATCTAGTCAGAAGATATAAAGAAGGTCATTTCATACTGTTAAGGACAATCCATCAAGAGGGCATTATAATTCTAAACATAATGCACCAAATATGGATGCACCCAATTTCATAAAATTAACATTGTTAGAGGTAAAGCTATGGATTAAACTAGCACAATAATAGTGGGTTACTTTAATACCTAAGTCTTGCAAATTGGCTGATCATCCAGGCAAAAATAAACAGAAGCATCTGCATTGAGCAACATTATCTAGATAAATTAAATTTAATAGACATCTACAGAAGATTCTACCTAAATAGCACAGCCTGCCATGGAACTTTCTGTGAAAGAGATCATATATTAAGACGCAAAAGAAATCTTAATAAATATGGGAAAATTGAAATGATTCCCCTACTATATCTGATAATAATGAATAAAACTAGAAATTAATACCAAGAGAATATATAGAAGATATACAAGTGCATAGAGATTAAAGAATATGCTATTGAATGTTGAATGGGTCATTGAAGAAATAAAAAAGGAAATCAAGAAATTCCTAGAAACAAATGAAAATCAAAATACAACATACCAAGCTGAGCATGGTGGTGCACGCCTTTAATCGCAGCATGCGGGAGGCAGAGATAGGAGGATCACTGTGAGTTTGAGGTCACCCTGAGAATACAGAGTGAATTCCAGGTCAGCCTAGGCTAGAGTAAGACCCTACCTCAAAAATAATAATAATAAAAATAAAAAAATACAGCAAGCCAAAAGATATGGGTTATAAGGAAGGCAGTCCTAAAAGTGAAGTTCATAGTGCTACATACCTATATTACAAGATATGATTGATCTCAAATGAATAACTTAATGATCCATCTTAATGCTTTGAAGGAAAAAAAAAAAAAACAGAACAAGCCTAACCCAATATTAGTAGGCAGAAATGTAAGAGATTCATGAATTCCTGAGTAGCCATGAAAACTGCCTAGGTGACAACAGACTAGTACTAGGCCGGGAAGCAGGTGCTAAACACAGCACGTGTTGCTGGAAGACCAGCCAGCAATCTGATGGTGTCAGGGGTCTGAGGTTACCTTGTAGGGAATCACATAGGAAATGTTTACTGTCCACAGGGACCTGGTCAGACAACACAGTTAATTTGGCCTGAGTTAAGCTCTATCTTTTCTGGCCTTACAGTAACCTTAGATTCCTTCATATTCTGACCCCTGTTCTTTGTTTTGCCCTAAAGAAAACAAGTGAAGGCTTCAGCACTGGATTGCAATCATACAACCACTGCCTCCAAAGGCTGTGGTTCCTGGGTCTCCGGTTCACTATGCATTTGTGTACTGTAAAATCTGTTCATCTCTTATGCTGCATGGACTAAAAACAAGACACAGAAAGAAATAACTAAGATCACAACATAAATTAATAAAACGGGTGCACAAAAGAAGGTAAAAAGAATCAATGAAATGAAGAGTTGGTTCTTTTTGTAAAAATATTTTTATTTACTTATTTGCAAGTAGAGGGAGATAAAGAGAAGAGAGATAGAGAGAATGGGCACACCAGGGTCTCCAGCCACTGCAAACAAATTCCAGATTCGTTTCCACACGAATTCCACATTGTGTACCTGGCTTTCATGAGTCCTGGGTAATTGAACCCAGGCTATTAAGCTTTGCAGATAAGCACCTTAATAGCTGAGCCATCTCTCCAGCCTGAGTTGGTTGTTTGAATGGAAAAGGAAGATTGAAAATCCCTTAGCCATACGAACCAAAAGGAACACAGAGAATACTCAAATTAATAAAATTAGGGGTGAAAAGAGGGCCATTGCAATAGATACTAATGAAATTCAGGCAACCATTAACATACCTTAAAAACATATATGCTATTAAATTGGAAAATCAAAAATAATGGATAAATGTATATGACCTCAAGTTATACCAAGGAGAGATAATTTAACAAGTAGTGAGGCAAGCAGTAACAAAATATCAAAATACAAAAACCCAAGCCCAGATGGTTCCACGTGCCTAGATGTTTATCAACAACTTAATGGATAAAGAAAATATTATATACATACTCATACACATACATATGACATGAAAGTATAAGAGGGTGGGGAAGGGGGAACAAGAGATCATGGGAAGTTATAAAAACAAAAAAAAAAGAGATCATGGGAAGGAAGAAAAATTATTTCAGGTTCTCTTTCATATGCTGAATCTAGATTTAACTATGTAGGCATACATATACATAGTAATATGCATATATAACATATATAACATGAAAGCAGAAGAGGAACTGTTAGAGAGAAGGAAGGGAAAGAGGAAAGTCTAGAGAATAAATATGTTGAAAGCACAGTCATATGTATATATGAAAATGTCATTGTAAAACCTAGCTTTTTTAAATTTTAATTTATTTATTTGAGAGAGGGAAAGAGGCTGAGAGAGAGAGAAAGAATAGGCATGCCAGGGCTTCCAGCCACTGTAAATGAACTCCAGATGCATGTGCCACCTTGTGCATCTGGCTTATGTGAGTCCTGGGGAATCAAACTGAGGTCCTTTGGCTTTACAGACAAGCACCTTAACTGCTAAGCCATCTCTCCAGCCCAAATCTAGCATTTTTAACACTAACTATGAAACTAAAAATAAAAACAAAAGGGCTGGAGAGATGGCTTAATGGTTTAGGCGCCTGCCTGCTAAGCCTAAGAATGCCAGTTCCAATCTCCAGGTCCCACATTTAGCCAGATGCAAAAAGTGATGCAAAGGTGCACTTGCCCACAAGGGGATGCATGCATCTGGAGTTCGTTCACAGCAGCTGAGAGGCTGCTGGCATGCCCATTCTCTCTCTCCCTCTCCCTCTCTCTATCTCTTTCTGTCACTCTCCAAAAAAAAAATAATAATAAATAATAAAAATAAAATAAAAACAAAAATAACTTATTTCAAAGTAGTCAGGGCTTGGTTAAATTGCACTGGTACAGTACTTGCTTAGCATGTGCAAGACCCTGGGTTTGATCCTTAATAACATGCACATGCACATGTGAACACATACATGCACACAGTTTTATTTTTAAGTATATGGCAGTATTAATGTTAGAATTTCTGTTTTAGGTATCTGAACTTCAATTGTTAAGTTGTGTTAACTATCTTATGCTTGAAGCATTTCAAAGTAAAAGTACTAGACTATTTATGAAACAATGTGCTTTGTGGGGATTCATGTTTCTATGTGAATGTATTTGTATACAAGCATATTGCTATGCATGCTAAACATAACTTAAGAAACTCAATGACCACAATATGAGGAAAGTCTGTGTTTAAATGCTATGCTTTAAAAGCCTCAGAGCTCTGACCCAGATTGCAGACTGTTTTTGGAGCACTGGACTCCCCACCTGCCTTCATTGTCTTACTTAGGGCAGCCATACAGGACTCTGGCTCAGACATCCTGCTCTGGGTGCCCCACTTTTTACACAAGCTCACTTCACCACAAGTAGGTAGTCAAAGCATGCAAATATTTTACTAACAACAAAATGAAATTTTTACTTGAGCTGCTAAAAACAAAATGGACCATTCATTTAAAAAATGTGCTTATCCTTGGATCAAGTGTGTCTAAATATATTTGTACCAAAATAGTAATATTATAAGGCTCCTTCTTAGATCTGGCATGATGTTCTAAGGCTGCACTGAAGGATTTTATAGGAAAATTAATAATATAAATATTACAAGGATGCTGTTGATGCCATAGACCAGTTTCATTCAGTACCCCTATGATGAGTAACGGAAATAGAGAACCATTTTACTGTTTTCTTGTTTAAGAAAAGCCTTACTTACTTTGAGTGCCTGGTTTATTTTAATGTAGACAGAATAAATATTATGACTACATATTTGATGCAGTGAGGCTCAGCCACACTGATGGTGTACTTCAACAAATGTCCCACACATAGCACTTTGGAGTCATATAAGTTCCTGCCTTTCTTTCCTCGTATTTCCTCTGTCTCTCTTGCTCTCTCCATTTTTTATTGTATAATATGTTCATCTCTCATTGTGATGATTCTTATCTTTCTTGAAATTGTCTTCGGATTCAAATTAGCTCTGATGATAGGGGCAGTCATTAATATAGTGACTGGCAGCCTCTGTTTTTTATCACCAGCAGCCTCTGGTTAAGCAGTTACATATCTTTGACACCATGTTTGAGTTTTAGAACCATAAAATAATTTTATACCATCCTTTTAAGTAACTAAGATAAATCAAAGGCTTATTTTAAAAAAGGAAGGAAGGGAGAGGTGGACAAAAATTCACAAGAGACATTCTAGAATACTTGCCCAATTAGGAAAGATGTTAAATATTAATAGAGTGTCACTTTTGTGGCTTTCTGGAATCCAACTAAATATAAATTTATTGATGTATGTGCATCTGGCTACTCATTAATCTAATATCACCATAGCAAACAGAGTGTGAGTAAAGAGTTTTTAATAAGGAATGTTAGTGACCATCATATGGTCTTTACCAACTGGTTTTGTGGATTATTGTTTACAAAAAAGCAGTCCCACTTTTTCTTCTGTACAATGAATAGAAGGCAAAAGATGTTTGTCCCATAACCTTTACATGAATTGTGGAATACATATTATGCCAATCAGAATCAAGAAATTCATGAACATAGTTCACAGCATAAAATATATTTTATGCTACCAAAAATTATCACCTATAAATCATTTAGCAAAATTGCTTTAAATGCCAATTATTCCTTCAATGTCATCTCACTGCAGGATGACTTAAAGGGCAAGAGATATTTGTACATGTAGATGACAAAACATTTGTCCCGTGAGGTTCTTAAATTTATGTGAACAGCCCAAACCCCAACTCATGAGATGCAGAGGAACCAGCAAAGAAGATCACCATAGGCTCTGCCTTTACAAACAAACACTGCAGGAAGTAGGTGGAGGGGTCATATCCTGGGAGACATGCCTTTGGTAAATGTACTGGTGAGTAACACAGAACAGGGCAGACTGACTCAGTGGGAAGTAGAAAATATCTGTTTTTTTAATTAGTAAGAGTGGCAAAAGGCTATGCTTATATTTTCCTATTCTCTGTACCAATACAGATCAAATATTTCAGCCCTGAAGACATGTTTGAATAGGCAG
Source organism: Orientallactaga sibirica (assembly GCA_036365145.1). Taxonomy (NCBI): domain Eukaryota; kingdom Metazoa; phylum Chordata; class Mammalia; order Rodentia; family Dipodidae; genus Orientallactaga; species Orientallactaga sibirica. The sequence continues at coordinate 19,930,782 of JAEOAD010000003.1, forward strand.
CCCAGCTGCTTTCACCAAGCTTCACCCACCAATATTAAGCCAATGTTAAACAATACTGAAGCTTTTGACAAGGTAACAGATCCCTTCCAAAGTAGGCACGAGTCAAAATAATATGAGAGGGGGAAAAAAGGATTCAAACTAAACATAACCAAGATGTTTTAACAACTGTCCAAAAAAAATAACATTTTTTTACACAGGCAGTAAAACTTTAAGGTATCCTAATCTATTGATGCCAGAAAGAAAATGAAAGCCAGAAAGAGAATTCTTAGCAGTGAAACCATAGTAGTTAAATCTTTCATATAAATTTTGAATTGAAAAGCAAGTTAACTCTTTAAAAGTTTTTAAAATCTTACTTGTAAAAGCTGTTGGAAAATCAGCCTCAAAGCAGCTGAAGAGAAATGTAGTCTGACAACTTGGAAGAACTCTCATCTAAAACTTGACACTAACGTAGAATATAAAAAGAAAAAGAAAAAAAAAAAACTTTCCACAAACTTTGAGCCATGTGATTCCAACTTCAGTCCCTGTCACAACTTCTCCTTTTCTCCTGTTGGTTCATATTCAAAACTTTCATGCTAATGTCCACAGATTTATTTATTATAAGCAGGTGGTTTGCATTTAGAGACTCTCTGTAGTAAGACTGAGTCAGGAAATAGGTAATGTATACTGGTGAAAACTTAAACTGCTTTTTCATGACTTTTTAAATCACTGTAAAGACTATAATCTGTCACCTTATAATGTATTGTGACTATTTTAATTGTCATTTGATATCTTTACCATGAGTTTTAGCTAATTCATCAAAGGAACTTATGGCTTAATGAAATAAAAAAAAAAAAAAAAGAAAGAAAGAAAGGGAAGAAAGAGGGAGAGAAGAATGGAAGGAGTAAGGAAGAAATGAAGGAAGAAAAAGAAAATTGAGAGGGATCCCAGCACTAGGGAGGCAGAAGAAGGAGGATCATTGAGAGTTCAAGGCCACCCTGAGACTAATTCCAGGTCAGCCTGGGCTAAAGGGAGACCCTACCTCAAAAAAAAAAAATAAAAATTAAAAAAAAAAAAAAAAAAAAGAAAATGAGAGGGAAAATGTAAGAAAGAAACCCTGATACCAGTAAATCCAGTGTCAGAGCAGGTCCTTAAAACACCAAGCACTCATTCACAAAGCACTCTTTGAAACAGTATTTGATTTTTTGGTTTTACCTTTTTTGTTTAGGTACTTTCTATTTCAAAAGCAACTTTCATGCATACATTCATGACTTTATAAGAAATACATACATAGATTCATGACTTTACATATTTGTATCCCAAATTAACTAGGTAAGATCATCTTTTTTCCTTAGAAATTAGTATTCATAGATAAACAAAACCAAAAACTAAATTAAAACCTCCTACCCAAGCATAATTTCTCTGAGTTCAGTATTTCTTAAACTAGTTTGAAGCATGTCCCAGAGTCAAGACAGAGGTTCCTTTTTCGCTCACACTCAGGAAGGACCTGCATTACTGTTGCACAGTAAATGAATAACTGACATATAGAAACTATTTTAAAGAAATCCCTCCCATGCAGTAGTTTCAGGATATGCCTGCCAATAAATTTGACCATGTAAGTAAAGATGCTTAGCTACAAACAATCCTAATTGATCAAACTGGGTGAAGAATTTCTAAGGGAATGTTCAAAATGAGTCTTCCCTTCATCTCTGTTTTAGAGCATAGAATTTTCATTTTAAACTCAGGCTCATTTCAAGTATGAATGATGGGACTGGATGCCAATATGCATCAGTATCTGTAGGAGCATTTACTGATCATTTAATTTGAAAAATAATTAAGACTGCTTTTCCAGAATGTGTCTTTCAGCAGTAGTTCTTAGTTACTGATTTAAATGCAATAATGACAACAGACTAGAATGTACTAGAATCCTAACACAGGAGCTGGGGATCTTCTCCTTAGACCCTATGCTATTTGAGATAGCTGCCAATGTCAAGAAAATTTTATATATGTAGTTTCTAAGTAAATGGCACAGAAAAAATACTCATCACCAATTTCAAGCATTTTGTGGCACATTTTTACCTAGAACCAAGATTTTTTTGCCAGACATACAATGAAATAGTTTCTTCTCTATTCAAACATAATTTCAGTATACTGTTCGAGAAGTTTGAGGGACAATAATACCAAATTATTATTAAAGTGTGGAACAAATGCTTATGGTCATCTTTAGCACCAAGCATTTTGGTGTTAACTGTGAACAGTGTTCATGCCTGCAACCAAATACATTTGAAAACCAAATATTCAGCATGTTGTTGCTATAGAAATAAAGGCAACAACAACAAAACTGGAATTCTCTTTCAGAACATACAGGTTAGATGTTTCTTAAAAATACCTCCCTTATGCTTCAAACAACAATCAGAATAGAAAAGTAATGAAGCATTTGTAACTTTGAAGTACATTTTTTGTAGTACTTCTTGGCAAGATGTAAGTCAGTTCACAGGTTGTTAAAAATAAAATGAAATATGGCTTGAAATTCTTGATGATGCCTGAAATACCATTCAAAATAGCTATCAGATTAATTTTTTTCAGTGGATGACTGTATTGTTATTTTAGAATCAAGGAAAAATACTTTGAGGTGAGCTAACATCTTGGTAATGTATTTAGAGTGTATGTGCACCAATAAACTAAACTGGAAAAAGAGAAATTCAAACTAGCAGTCAAATGAGGCTGAGAGACATATAGTCCTTTCAGGAAGGTTTGCATGAACTGTTTTGCATTGCTTTACATGCACACGCCCCCCCCCTTCATTCACCTGGCCAAAATGAGAATTCCACCATAAGAAGGATAATAAACACTAAATCCAATCGCAAAGGAACCACTTTGTGTCATTGTTTTTTCTCAGTTCAAGAGAATTCTAGAAAATTTCTACTTTTTTTAAATAAAAGACATTGTGAAATGGTCTGACTTTTAAGGAAATTGTGGAAATTAATGTAGTGATACCTAAATAAAGTTTAATATCTAAGCACGAAACAATGTATCTGTTCTAGAATACTGCAGACTTTTTTTAACATTCAATAAATTTGGCAAAAGTTAGTAGACCACTTAGGTAATAAACTACAGCCTCTTTTATGGTCTCCTGGAGTTGTTAACATGCTATGTTATCATATTTTAGAGGCTGAGCAAAATCCCCATTGAAGAGAGTGTGCGGGGAAAGTGTTCATTTGGACTCAATATGTTCTGTGTAATGAAAGATGGCATGAGTAAGTGAGCTTTCCTTCTAATCACATCAGAACACAATGCAGATCCTTGTGATTGCCTCAGGATGCAACATGGACTCTAGTAACTAAATGTCCATGATATCAAATCCAGAAACAGCTTTGATAAGGCTTTTCCGAGCAAGATTTAAATGACACAAAGGACCTGAGGCTTTATTTTCTGCAGTAGTACCTGCGATGTGAAACCCTTGATTAGACCCCCAGCGTGCCTCATAAATGTATGTATACAAAAGAGCAGCATATTCTACCCAGTGAGGGACAAAGTAAAGATTATGTGGATTTCCTCAATAAAAGCTATTCACTAGGTTACTTTCACAGGAATTGACCTAAGCACCTATCCATGAAGTATATCTAAGATTTCTAAATATATTAATCAATGGAGAAGTGAAATACCCTGAAGGAAGTGGTCCATTGCTGGCTACAATTTGGGTAGTGTTGCTAAACTTCTCTGCTTGTGACGTTCACCATTTAAAACTTGGTATTTTATGATTCTTTTGCGTGCATAATTTTCGTCCCAGTTCTTCCATGACCTATTGTGGTGCATAATATCATAATGTGCTCATGATAAACTTCCCATACGTTTTGACCCTTCTTTTTCCTTTGTTTAGTGAGCAATGGGTTTACTGCAAAAGAAAAAAGAGAAACATACCTCACAATTTCATACATCAGTTCCTCTCTCTCTCTCCCTTTCCCCCCTCTCTCTCCCTCTTCCTCCTCTCTCCCTCCTTTGTTCCCCCATGACTTTTACAGCCTCCATATTTCATCCTTCTTCCTGGATCTAATGTTGGCATGCATATGCACTCACAGAGAATATGATTCACATGTTTAAAATGTTTGGAAAATGCATTGCAGAATCTGGACCCAGTTTGTCTATTCAGTCTCTTCTTTTAGAACACATCACTACATGGCCTTGGTCACAATGAACCTACATACAGCTCATCCATCCCAAACCTTTTATCCCTGCTGGGATGTGCTTCATCTCTCAATGGTCTGTGAAGTGGAGGATTGGTTCTCTGGATGGCAATGTTGACAGATGATCTGAACCTTTAGGAAGTGATTCCTAGTGGGCTGGGAGGTTGGTAAGTCAACTGGGGGTGTATTCTCAAAAGACATTAAGGAATTCCTCAGAGAACTTTAGTTCACTCTCACAAGGGGAATGCTTAAAAAGCCTGACCCTGGATCCACTCAATCTCTTGCATTTCCCCCTTCCTCACTCCCTTACACACACCTGCTATAATCATCTGCTGTGGTGTGACATGACTAAGAGCTCAGAACACCCTGACCAAAACTAAGGCAATGCTGGTGTCATACCCTCAACCTCCAAATTATGAGCTAAACAAACCTCTTTTCTTCATAGTCAGCTAAAACATATTATTCATATGCTGATGAATATACCCTGCTTTTGCATATATATTGCATATATATATATATATACATGTATGTGCAAGTGCACATGTGTATGTTTGTGCATGCATATATGGGTGCGTACATCTAGAGGCAGAAGGATAGCCTTAATGTCATTCCTCCATATATATTAATATATATATAAATTCATATATAAGATAGCCATTTCTACTCAAAAATACTGTAGCAAATGAAGTAAAGGTTAAATAAAGCACAAGTATAAGACAAATTATTTCTAAATGGTTTATAAATTTTAACCTGGAGATAGGGATAAAGTGAGTGATTTGGGGAACTTTTTTGGCAATTTTGATCCAGAAAGTCCCCCTTTTTTTCTTTGAGGATTGAACTCAGAACTCCATGCATGCCAGGCAGCTCTCTCTCTACTACTTAGCAACGTCTCCAGTGCAAGCCTACTATATCTTCTATCCAGACATTTTCAGAGCAAAGAACAAGATGAAACAGATTGAAGTTGCCATCACACACATACATTTAGACAGAAAGAAGAATGACAGAAGTAAGAAGAGCAAGTCCTTTCAATATTCAATAGTGAAATCAGTAAAGATGCATACATAATTTATAAAACTATAAATACTAATAAACCAGCATATAAAATGACCAACAAACTTTAGATTGAATATATCTGGGTGAATTTGAAAGACCTCAGTAAAAATATTTTTAAATGGTTCTAGGGAGATAGTTGGTAAAGTGCTTGCTATTCAAGCATGAGGATCTGAGTTTGATCCCCCAAATCTTCATTTTTAAAATGCCACTGATAAACCCAGTGCTACAAGGGGGCAGACTGTAGATGGGCAAATTCCTAGGACGCCCTGGCCAGTTTCAGGTCAGTATAAGGTCATGTCTCATACAAGAAAGGTGGATGGTGATGGAGGAATGGTATAAAGGCTATCTTTCTGCCATTAAATGTATGCGCCCATATATGTATGCACAAACACACACATGTGCACCTGCACATAGGAACATGCCCATTCCCAGTCATATATGCACACAAACATACCTTTCTTTTTAATTGAATATTCTTTCCCTTAGAAAGCTGACAAAATATAAAGAATTATAGACAAGATACCAAATTGTCTCTTTGTCCCTTGCATTTGACAAATAATTTAGACACATAAAAAAATCAAAATCAAAAACAAAAACAAAGCCAGGCGTGGTGGTGCACGCCTTTAATCCTAGCACTCTGGAGGCAGAGGTAGGAGGATCGCCATGAGTTCGAGGCCACCCTGAGACTACATAGTGAATTCCAGGTTAGCCTGAGCTAGAGTGAGACCCTACCTGGAAAACCAAAACCAAAACAAAAATAAAAAACTTAATCGGCTCATTCAATTTGACTATGTTCAAAAATAAATATCTTTTATATTTTTATTTATTTGCAGGCACAGAGATACAAAGAGTGAGAATGTGTGTATAGGTGTGCCAGGGCCTCTAGCCAGTGCAAAAGAATTCCAAATGCATGCACCACTTTGTGCTCAGGCTTATGTGGGTTCTGGGGAATCGAACCCAGGGGATTAGGCTTTGCAGACATGTGCCTTAACTGCTGAGCCATTTCTCCAGCCCTCAAAAGTAAATATTTTAAGACAGCATTTCTGCTATGTAGCTCAGGCTGGCCTTGATTTCTCAACACTCCTCTCCCACCTTCAGAGTAATGGGATTACAGGTGTGTGCAATCACATCTGACAAAAGTAATTTATTTATTTACTTTTATTTTTTAAGTTATTTATTTATTTATTAGAGACAGAGAAAGGGGGAGAGACAGAGAGTGAGAATGGTGCATCAGGGCCTCTAGCCACTGCCAATGAACCCCAGACACATGCACCACCATGTGCATCTGGCTTACGTGGGACCTGGAGAATTTAACTGGGGTCCTTAGGCTTCCCAGGCATACATCTTTAACCACTAAACCATCTCTCCAGCCCCAAAAGTAATTTTGTTGTTGTTGTTTTTTCAAGGTAGGGTCTCACTTGTAGCCCAGGTTGACCTGGAATTCACTCTATTTTCAGGGTAGCCTCGAACTCACGGTGCTCCTCCTTCCTCTGTCTCCTGAGTGCTGGGATTAAATACATGTGCCACCATGCCCAGCGCCAAAAGTAATTTTTAATAACAAATTTTACCTGTCCATTAGCCTATAGTCATGACCTAATATTGTCCCTTCCTATTTGCTTGTATTTTCAAATTTCCAAGTGGAATTAACTTCTAGTAACAACTTTAAAGTTTATATTTCCCTAGTTTTTTTCTTTAATTAAATGTCTAATCAAAATGTAGACAAAAGTAGGAGAAGGCAATCAGTAGTGAATATGATCAAAATACATTATATACATTATATACATTTGAAAATAAGAGCTGTCTTGCTTTTCATTTGGCCAGCTTTGTCCTGCTTCCTCCATTTGATTTGTGGCCCTACAATGACTAACATGACACATACTCTCCATGAAACTTGCTAGGTTAGGCTCTTCCATTTTATCAACTGCCTGGAAAAGGATTCTTAAATTTTCCATGTAGAGGACAGTAGTTATACTGGCTAGTAAAACTATGGCTAAATTATATAGACTATGACTGTTCTATTAATATATGACTTTAGCAGTAAGTTTGGACTGGCCATGTAGCTCAGAGATAGAACAGTTACATTTTTGTGAGACACCAGGAGGGAAAAGGGGTTTGTTATTTTTTTTTTTTACCACACTGAAAAACTGAACAAAGAATCAAAAACAAAACAAAAAATTTTTGAACAAAATTTTTCTAAGTTTCCTAGCTTTGTTCTTTAATAATTTACATTCTGATTAACTTGAATTCTATAAGCATTTTCTTTACATTTCCATTGTAAAGTGGTTATTTTCCTCAAAGATAAAAAAATTTTTAAAAAGAGGCATGGTTTCTTATTTCTCCTGCAACAGCTAAATGCTTCCTCATTTGCCTAAGAAGCCACTGGCTGCTCTGCTCAACAAAGGGAAACTTTGGGCTAGACAGATGGCTCTATTTACTCAGGTAAAGTTCGGATCTGAAGAGCCTGACTGACTTGTAAAACCACATTGTGCAAAGAAGACCAGGAAACAGTGTAAGAGAACAGCTCTTCATGGTATCTAGAGGGATAACAGGCAGACGTGTGTCTGCACCCTAAGTAGGGGCACCCACCCTCCCTCTACTTCCCTCCCAATGTGAGCAAGCCATATCCCCAACAGGAAGAACTGACCACTGGCCATTGTACCAGCAGAAGGGGTCATGTCACCACAGGACATAATCTCCTGTATTCATGTAAAGCCTGAAAATCCAACATTGCAAAGACCGTTTGGTTGATCTTCTCTCCCTGGCTTTCTTTTCTAGCAGTTTGCCATTATCTCTCAAGGAGCGGATTCTGCTGCCCTGGAGGTTTTTAATTACTTCAGATGGGGGGCACCTGGCCATAACAGCTTCAACAGTAAGTGAGAAGGGGCATTCCAAAGAGCTGGCTTTTGTACTGCATTCAGGAGTAGAACAAAAGATGAATTACACACACCTGGTGCCGCCTGTGTACTCACGGACCAAGTTTCTCTGAGCGTCTACTAACGGACGGGCGGCTCCTGACACATTCTCTCAGCCCTGGGCATCCTTGTTCTGTGGCTCATGCAGGAAATTGATATCTAGTGAGAACGTTCTTTTCCTTTTCCAATAGCCATGTCTTTAATTGTCTTTGCCTAATCGATATGTGGTATATAATTGTGGTTAATTACTTACATAGCAACTGTTTCCATTTCTAAACATACCTCTGTCAAAAGTGGAAATGATAACAAATCCATTTTCACTGATCTTTATTGGCCTCATTTGCTCTTCTAGAACCCAACAACAGTCAGAATCAAAAGTTATTCGTGAGCCGGGCGTGGTGGCGCATGACTTTAATCCCAGCACTTGGGAGGCAGAGGTAGGAGGATTGCCGTGAGTTCAAGGCCACCTGAGACTACATAGTTCATTCCAGGTCAGCCTGGACCAGAGTGAAACCCTACCTTGAAAAACCAAAAAAAAAAAAAAAAAAAAAAAAAGTTATTCATAACATGTCCCACCCTGCCACATGGGAGGAGGTTATACTTATAATCGGAGAAAAGAAAGAGACATAAAGAAAACAGAGGAGATAGAGCTAGCCCTGCTGCTTATGTTGCAGCATTGGTGCTCTGAGAGGAATTAGAACTTCTCAAGCCTCAAGGTTCTTAACCATATTTAGCAAAGAAGTGAAAAACACAATCTCAGAGAAAAGTTATGGAGTATCTCTTTTTTTTTTTTTTTTTTTTAAGGTAGGGTCTCACTCTAGCTCAGGCTGACCTGGAATTCACTATGTAGTCTCAGGCTGACCTCGAACTCATGGCCATCCTCCTCCCTCTGCCTCCCAAGGGCTGGGATTAAAGGTGTGCACCACCACGCCTGGCTTGGAGTATTTCTTAAAGTAGGGTGGAAACAGGTGAGAAGAAAAAGCAGGAATGCTCCTGGGTCAAGAGGAATCCCTCCCCTCCCAGCCAGCATGGTCAGAAAAAAAAGAGGGACAGACAACGGAAGAATCCCTCTCACATGGGGAAAAAAATTCACACATGTGCCTCATGTCCCTTTATATGAATTAAGCATGCAATTAGAATGAGCCTCCTTTCCAAGTTCAGGAGTGTAGGAAAGACCCTAATTGGCTCATGGGCCCATGAGGAACACTGATTCAGGAAGTGCCTCCCTATGGGGGTCAAGGCTGGGAAAAGTTGAGGAAGACTCAGGAAGTTGCTGCTTCCAGCTGTCTTGGTTAAGACTGAATTAGACTGGAGTTCTAGTCCAACCAGGGCATAGAGACATCTATGTTTCTGTGGGCAACTAGCTGACTACCTACCGAAAAAAAAAAAAAAAAAGCTACCTTGCTTCTAATTATTCATATCATCTTTAGCTCATGTCTGTCTTATTTGGACATGATTTGTACAATTGGCCTCTTGTGATGATTGAGACTTGGCTGCCATAATATGAGTAGGTTATAGTCTGCTTACACATCAAGTTAGGAATATACATCTTTTTGTATATAAAGAAATTTTTAGGTCATGCTTAAAAGATGAACAGAGGCAGGGTTAGTATCAATTTAATTTTACTTTTCCTTACAATAATAAAAATTATATGATTATTGGGCTGGAGAGATGGCTTAGCGGTTAAGGCATCTGCCTGCCAAGCCTAAGAATGCCTGATCGATCTCCAGGTCCCACGTTTAGCCAGACATAGTGATGCAAGTGCGCAATGCTGGGCTTGCCCACAAAGGGGCGCACATGTCTGGAGTTCGTTCACGCAGCTGAGAGGCCACTAGTGTGCCCATTCTCTGTCTCTGTCTCTGTCTCTCTCTCTGTCTCTCTCAAATAATATTTTTTTTAAAAAGAGATGGAAAAATTATATGGTTAGTGTTTTTTTTGACACATATTGACCTTATATTGCAGAAGAATGTCATGTATATACCAAGCCTGAAGCTGGTTAACCATCATACTATTGACACAGGCCACTAATAACTCATGCATGCTTTGAAAGCTACGATAGTCCTTCCCTTGTCATCATTGTTAAGGAGTGCTGACTAGGTTACCTCTTTCAAGGTAATTTTTGTTTGGTTTTTTGTTTTTGTTTTTTTTTGTTGTTGTTGTTTTTTTGATAAGAATTTATCAATAAAGACCAGGTTGTATTCCATTAATAATATTCATCATACATAAGGAGCTTCCTGGGACTTCTAAGAAGAGAATGGGGATGTGAGGAAACACAGTCTGGTTCTTATGTGTTATGCTGTCACGAGTACACAGGATGACACCCCACTGTGCAGCTCGATGCCTGCCCTTGGGGTCTTCAGCTCCCCTGACCCACATCCTCAGTGTGCTCCACCATTTAGGTACCCACAGTACCATCAGAATCCCCTTTTCTTTTCTTCAGACTGAGGCCCCTGGGATCTGCTGCACCCATCTGCTTAGTATTTATAACTCATAACTGTTTATAATGCTTACCCTCACAAATCATTTCAGTACTTTTCCTAACATGGTCTTAAGGACTTAACAGAAAGTACTATGCAGTATGAGCTTTTAAGCCCAGTGCTGGGATGGGAAAAGAATACTTGATTGAGGGTAAAAGGGGTCCAGCCTATGATGGGGCACTGGTCTCAGAATCTACCACAGATACCAAAATCTGCAGAGATGCTCAAATTCTTTATAGAAACATTGTATTTACATATAACCTACAGAAATCTTCCACAGATTACTTGTAACACCCCGTGTAATGTAAAGGCTATGCAATTATTTGTTATATTTTTTTCTTTTTTATTATTATTAACAATATATTTCATATGGATACATCCTGTGCTGGTACCCTCTTTTCCTTCATCCCTGCTCCCATCCCACTAGGGACCCTCCTCAGTGGGGTTGCAAGTATTCCCTATGGGGTTGTGGTTTATGCATTGTGGGAGCAGCAGTCAGTTATTTTGGGGGGGCAGGCAGTGCCTCTGGGCATGATGTCTCAACCTGTGGCTCTTACAATCTTTCTGCCCCCTGTTTAGCAAAATTCCTTGAGCCGTGGTGGGTGAGTTTTAAGTTTACTTCAGTGATGAGCTCTTGGGAGCCTCTGGATTTCTGCTTTGGTAAGTGTTGAGTGTCCTCAGGGTCTGTCTCCTTCACCCTGGTACTGATTGTCAGGTTCATCATGGAAGCAGCACTCTTGCTTATCTCCCCAACTCTCTTGGTTTCAGCTGGGACTTAGCTGAAATCCGAGGGGTAGTTTATCTCCCCAGATCTCACTGCTTTCTAAAAAAGAACAGGTTTTCACACATGCATCCTCTGAAGCAGGGAATCCGGGAGCTGGGGACACAGGGGCCATTTAATCAGGAAGGCAGAACAAGGGACCTGCTGTTGTATGAATTTTTAAAAAGGTGTTTTATGTCTGAGGTTGGTCAAATCTTCCAAGATAGTGCCCATAGATTTGGAAGACCAATCAAGAGAATATAATCTATTCTCTTGCCAGTTGCTGCACTGAGCCTTGTTTCTTAGTCTCTCTAATCCCCACAGGATCTTCTGTAGATATTATAGCTACTTTTCAAAGTAGGATAACAAGAAACAGCAACTTTCTGAGGGACAGAGAGTGTTACATGGTCAGTACAGAATTTTGAACCCATTACTACTTCACTCAAGGCTTGTTTTCTCTCCCAAAAATATAGAGATCTTTTCAAGGTACTCATAAGAGACCTTGCCATGTGGCGGGCCCTGCACAGTGTTCTGCTCACTCCTGGGCAGTATTATTCGTCAAAGAATAAACAGCAGCAAAGTGTTAAATGAAGACAGAGCCTCTTGACATAAAGACTCCCTTTCACATATGAGTAAACTTAGACAACAGAGGAAGGACAGTCACAAGACTGTATCATTGTTGAACTAAAACTAGATGGATGAGCTGGGTGTGGTGGTGCATGCCATTAATCCCAGTACTTGGGAGGCAGAGGTAGGAGAATCACCGTGAGTTCGAGGGACCCTGAGACTACATAGTTAATTCCTGGTCAGCCTGGGCTAGAGTGAAACCTTACCTCGAAAAACCAAAAATAAATAAATAAATAAATAAATAAAACTAGATGGATGCATGGATGGCTGGTGATATATATATATATATGTAATACTTGCACTATATAATGTGAAGATTCACTTGTCTGGAATGATAAACTGGAATTTATCATTTAATGAAAGGAATAAAACTCTTTCACAAAGATGCCTTTTATTTATTTGGGAAATGACAGGGTCTCATTATATAGTGCACACTGTCCTCAAATTCTCTATCCTCCTATCCTGTCTCAGCATCTAGGATGCTAGGACTTCAGACATGTTTCACTATGTCCACTCATTAAAAGTTTTTTTTTCATTTATTTGAGAGATAAAGAGCAGGGGCGCCAGGGCCTCCAGCCATTGCAAACGAGTTCCAGACACATGTGCCACCTCATACATCTGGTTTATGTGGGTACTAGGGAATTAAACGTGGGTCCTTAGGCTTCAAAGACAAGCACCTTAACCAGAAGCCATCTCTCCAGCTCCACTATATCCATTCTTAATGAATGCTCATAAATAACCCTTCTTTCTTTCACTTACATACTTCATACCTATTTCTCTCCCACCTTTCCTGCTATGGAATTCCATGCTATAGCCATGGTATTTCAACTATGAGGGGATTTTGTTAAGGAACATCAAGTCACATGTGAGGAAATGTGCAAAACTAAAACCTATGGAAAGGGATGTGTAGAAGAACATTTGTGTTCATAGGACCAATTGATACAAATGACATACTAGAGATGACAGGAGGTCTTTGCTGCCAGCCTGGGGATGTCATCGTCACTGAATGCCAGTTTGGAAGTCCAGGTGGTGGGGAAGCACAACTGAAATGGTAGAATATAAGTTAGTACAGTTCTTACACTGTGCATTTCTTGCTGGTGAGACACTGCTATGCAGCATGTCTCCGCTGGCAATAAAACTTTACTTAAAAAATTGTACTACAGAGCCGGGCGTGGTGGCGCACACCTTTAATCCCAGCACTCGGGAGGCAGAGGTAGGAGGATCACTGAGAGTTCGAGGCCACCCTGAGACTACATAGTTAATTCCAGGTCAGCCTGGACCAGAGTGAGACCCTACCTTGCAAAAAAAAAAAAAAAAAAAAAAAATTGTACTACAGCTGGGTGTGGTGGTGCACACCTTTAATCTTAGCCCTTGGGAGGCAGAGGTATGAGGATCACCATGAGTTCGAGGCCACCCTGAGACTACATAGTGAATTCCAGGTCAGCCTGAGCTTGAGCAAGACCCTACCTTGAAAAAAAATTGTGCTACAAAAAGAATTAAATTCTGCTGTCAAAAATGACTGAGAACAAGTGGAGCTTGCTTCCTATGACAAGTCAATTGACATGCTGCTAATACATTTTATAAGCATCCATCAGCTAACCCACTTTCCTCAGTCTGGACTCAGACACCATTCAGACCAAGAAGGACCAAGTTCCATGGATGCACCAAGGGTATTTGTCCCATTCCACCTACAACCAGTACATGTGATTAGTCTGACACATTTAGCATAATGGAAACCATGCCTCTCCTCAGCACCATAGGACACTACCTACATAGTTAAGCTTTACATTCCACCTTAGTGAAGGAGTGGGTTGAAGGTCATTAAACTGAAAATTGCAATTAAACTTTGTCCACAGTTTCCACAAACCCTTAAGACAGTCCTTTTTAAGAGACTCAAATTCACATGAAAAATAGCCTAATAAAAGGTTGAATTGCTAAGAGTGTTGCTTAAATAGCATGCCTGTGAACTAGCACCAAGGTGATGGAGACAAACAAGACACTCAAAACACACCAAACCAGAAATCCAGAAGCTTCTGAGAACTCAATACTAAACTAGACTTAAAGCGCATCCACCACTGCTCTGGGAATTTTGCGGAAGAGGAGGAAGAAAGAATGTAAGAGATGCAGGCTGAAGGGAACATCCCAAGGCACTGCTCCCGCCCCTACAGTGACTGACAGATGCTCTCACCTCTCATAACCAGCAAATCTAGGGGGAATACCAGCAATCCCACTGAGGAGGGCCCTCAGCGGAATGGGGGCAAGGAGGAGGGAAATGGTGATACTAACGTATAATTTATCCATACAAATTTCTACTTAATAAAGAAGTTTGAATTTCTAAATAAAGTCAGCTACGCAAAAAAGTAAAGCATTTTCTAAAGTAAAATAAACATCAATTGCCACCAGGCAATGAAATGGGAATTTTGGGGCTCCTTGCCAATACACCAATATGCCAATGCACAATTTAGGGTGCCTGGGTTCTTGTCTTATGAATTAAAATCCGAAGGCCAGAGGGTAATGTTTAGAGAGGCTTTTTAGATTAAGAGAAGAAAAAAGAAGAAAGTGCAGAGGGCTCCTGCCATATGGAAAGCAGGAAGGGTAGAGAGCCCATGTGGGAGTAGTGAAGGAGGACAGCAGAAAGCTCGCTTCCTTTAGGTAGTTGCAGTTAGAAATTGAGGTCCAGAGAGAACCAGAAGATGCCACCCCACATGCCACCTCAATCTGGCCCAAGAATGGAACTCTTGGCAGAAATGGAACTCATGTCTAATCAAGACTGATCTACAGGGCTGCTGGGCTGGTTTAGCAGTTAAGGTATTTGCCTGCAAAGACAAAGGATCCAGGTTCAATTCCCCAGGACCCACGTTAGCCAGATACATGAAGTGGTGCATGCGTCTGGAGTTCATTTGCAGTGACTGGAGGCCCTGGCACACCCATTCCTTCTCTCTCTTTCCCTCTCTCTTTCTTCCTCTCTCTCTCTCTCTCTCCCCTTCTCTCTGTTAAAGTAAACAAATAAATAAATAAATAAATAAATAAATAAATAAATAAATAACTGATCTACAGTGCCCCCTGCTATCCACAGTCCAGTGCACTACCTAGATAGATGGCCCAAATGAGCAGGTGGGCTCAGGTGGGCTGGCTCTGGGTTCACCCTCCAAATCTACAAATCAATTGGGTCTTCCACTTGCCTATAAAAGTTGCTGTCTCCTTTCTGTTGCTAGCTCCGCTCCGCTCTGCTGTTGTGGCTCTGTTCTGCTCTGTCTGCTTCTCTTCATTTGGCCCCACAGGGCCTCACTTGAGACCATTGCCCCCTCACCAAGCCTGACTGGGTGGAGGGGGAGCATAACACTGTTTCATGGTTTAGGGGAACTTTTCTGCTTGCCTCTGCTTTATCGCTTGGAGTAACTTCTCACTTGGATTACGAGCATGATTTTCCTCTAATCTCTGAATCTACCACGTGTGCGTTTCTCTTACACTCTAGGTCTGCCATGGGTGCTCTCACTCCAGGCCTGCTACCGGTATAATTTCTTTAAACTCTGGCTAATCGTGAGCACAACTCTCTTCATTACTCATTTCCCTTCTGAATTTTTGTGGTCTCTGCTTTGATATTTTCTCTCGCCTAGTCTTCCTTAAGTCATCACCATTTTCTCTTTTAACTTTCTTCCATGGGGAAAGCACATGGAAGATACCATGGGTGTTCCTTCTAAGTCTCCCTACACAAGCTCCTAAATTCTATCCTCCATGCGCTTGCCGCTATACTCCAGTCTTTCTTTGAAAGCCTCAATTTCTCCTAAATGAACCTTATGAACTATACAATGTTTTCTGCCTCATGCATGTTTCCTACTTCCCACATGTTTAGGACTCTGCTCCAGCCTTCCTTCCTAGATCCCACTCTCCCTTAAAACAAACTCCACAGTTGTGATTTCTCCCTAAATAAACTTAATAATTCCTAATTTATCCTTCTTGAGTCCATCTTTATCAATTCTTTATTAAGGGTAGGACAGAACCCAAATGGGATTCATAAACCCCAGAATCCTGCATCAGTATGGATGGGGGTCTCCCCTTGCCTCAGCCCAGCTAGACAAGGGAAGGTTTGGCAGAATGTGGAAGTTCAGGAGCTAGCCCAGAGACCTTGCCCCAGCCTGGTAAGTATATTTATAACCCATAGTGGTAGGCCTTACTTTCTGGCTCAGATGAGCCAGAGTGAGGGCTGATTGGTCTGAATAAGAAGCTGGCTCAGAAAGAGTCCAACCATGACACCAAGTTTGGGGGCTGAGCTTAACTACAATGTCAGGATCAGATTTAAATTCTAGGAAAGGGGAACTCCCTACCAGGGAGGGGCTCAGGTTGTTCATGGGAAGCCAGGTCTAGGGAATTCCTTTAAGCAAGAGATAAGGAGAAGCCAGATTCTTTTCTGGTCTCCAGCAGAGTGGAAACTGCAAGGATAGGACCAAAAATATTCCTGCTTTTCACTTGTGGAGTCACCCAAACCACCTCAGAAAGAGAGGGCTTGTGTGCATGGAGTCAACAGATCAAAGGAAAGGCATTTGGGGACCAGAATATGATGGTTCAGACCAGCAGTCTCAGGACTTGTAACAATGAGGCAGGAGAATTGCTATGAGCTTGAGGCCAGCCTGGGCTACAGTGTGAGATCCTGTCTCAAAAAAATAAATGATGGGGGAGGAAAGGTTAGGAGAAAATGGCAAACTAGAAGTTTCCCCCGTGACCCACTGAAGAAGTCAGAATGGGAACAAAGAAACTGTTGCAAAGAGGAAGAGGGAGAGCTTGGTAAATTCACAGGGGGAATGATAAAACAGTTGAAAAGTGCCACAAAAATATGAAGGCACACCAAAAAGAAGGCAAGCCAAATGCAGCGGCAGGGTTCCGTGGTAGAGGAAACAGAAGCCTCAATGCAAAAGGTGACCCAGGCATCCCTACTGAAAAGGGAACCCTACTCTCAAGACAAACCTACAACCCTCCCTAACCTCAGATCCACATGTGGGCTTGACTACAGCAGGACAGAGGAAAGGTCAGCAGTAGAGTGGGGCTGGGGTCCTCCCAGTTTTGAAGACTGTTTTTGTCCCAAACCAGGTGTTTGTGCAGTTAAGAGGACTGTGACCAGTGCCATCTTGAGAGGGAACCTATTGTACAAAGCTTTGCTACCCTTGGGGCTTGAGAACGGGAACAGTTACAACTCGAGGAGCCTAAATCCGATCTGCCACAGTCCCCAGGGTCAGGGCTCTGGGATGCAGTTGTCAAGAGTGGAGGGCTGAATTCTGACAAGTCCAACAGTGCAGCTGGCAAGTCCTGGCCCAGGGAAAGGTACCCTGGAGGCCTGGAAGAACACTTCATCAACTGAGACCGTCTTGAGAGTTTGGTATC
The DNA here is from genome assembly GCA_036365145.1 of Orientallactaga sibirica. NCBI lineage: Eukaryota > Metazoa > Chordata > Mammalia > Rodentia > Dipodidae > Orientallactaga > Orientallactaga sibirica. The sequence goes on from JAEOAD010000003.1 coordinate 19,948,147, forward strand.
CTCAAGCCTGAGGAGGTCAGTAGTGTATCAGTCTTTGGAGTCACCCATGTGCCTTTCTCTGCCACAGAACCTCAGAGGTCCGAAGTTCTCCCAGCCCTGTGCATCATAGCCACAGCTGCATCCTCCCAGCGGGTGCTTAATAAGCAGGAGGCTTGGAAGGCACAAAGTCAGGTTTTCCGTATAGATCTCAGTGCTGCAGGTTTCCTACAAAAGCAACGAGATTCATTCAAAAGACTATAATTTATTAGCTACAGAATGAAAAGCTATTAACAACACTCCAGATGAAGAGTTTAAAAGGTTACCAGTAAAAATGATAAATATCTTCAAAGAGAACACAAACAAGCAGATGAATTCAACCCAGGTCCTGCAGAGGAAAGTCAGCAGCAAAGAAGAAAAATCCAACAAAACACATGAGAAAAATCAGCAAGATAGCATGGAAACTCAGAGTTTAAGAAAAATAGAAATTTTAGAAATGAAAAACTCAACAAAGCCACAAAAAAAAAAAAAAAAAAAAAAACAAGAGTGAGAAACATCAACTATAGAATCAAACCACAGTGTCAAGGGTGTAGGTCAAGGTTAAGGAAATTACACATTCAAATGTCAATAAGGAAAAAAATAAATGAGTATGGTCATAGTGTCTAAGAACTCTGGGATACAATTAAGAGACTAAATCTAAGAATCACAGCATGGAAGGAGCTGAAACCAGAACAAAGGCACCAAGAATTTATTGAATGAAATTATAGCAGAAAAATTTTCCAAATCTGAAGAAATGACATCCAAACATAAGAGATACTTACAACCCCAAAATACACATAACCAAAAAACAACCTGTCCATGACATATTATAGACAACATATTAATAATATAAAGCAGGGCTGGAGAGGTGGCATAACGGTTAAGGCGCTTGCTTGCAAAGCCAAAGGATCCAGGTTCGATTCCCCAGAACCCACACAAGCCAGATGCATAATGTGGTGCATGTGTCTGGGGTTTGTTTAAAAAGATGAAGCTGGGTGTGGTGGTGCACACCTTTAATCCCAGCACTTGGGAGGCAGAGATAGGAGGATGGAGGATTGTCATGAGTTCAAGGCCATCCTGAGACTACATAGTGAATTCCAGATCAGCCTGGACTAGAGTGAAACCCCACCTCAAAAAAAAAAAAAAAAAAGCAAATAACTAATAGTAACAGCGTTAAGTGAGAAACATCTACAAAAGCAAAAATACCAGGATAACACCAACCCCAACAGCCAGGAAAGCATGGGGCATAAGTATTTCACCCTCTGAGAATAAAGCCAACAAAGGCATCTTTCAAAATTGGTGGAGAAATGAGGTCATTTGAAGACAAGCACGAACTTACGCAGTTCATGACCACTGAGCCAGCCCTGCAGAAAATACCAAAAGAAAACCTATACACAGAGGAGGAAGTCAGGCACTCTGAATCATGAGAGTACAGGGCAGAATAAATTTCATGAAGAAATAGATAAAGGGAAGGAAGGAAATCTGTTATGTCCATACCAGCAAACCTCTGATCCCAACTGAGAAGAAAGTAAAGAACAAAGAACCAAAGAAACCAACAAAATCACAGGAATCAGTAAACGACTCTCTCTAATGACCTTAAATGTAAATGGATTTAACTCACCAGTAGAGTCATACACTAGCTGACTGATTAAAAGACAAGATCCAACTTCTGGATAAGATGGCAGAACAGAAGCCTCATCAAGAAAGCCTGGGGAACTAAAGCGGAAAGATAATACTCAATATGCTCCTTTCTGGCAAGGGACAAGATCTATGAAGAGACGGATTGGGCCAGGTGAGATCCCCACCGAGAAGCAGGAAGAGCTGCTGCTTGTCAGTGCTGATCAGCTGAGGCTCGCTGCCAGCAAGTGTTTCTGCTCACTCACAACACCCCTACCCTATGGGGCCTGCAAGAGCTGTAAAATCGGTGGCGAAAGGCCTTCTCCCCACACAGTCTAGTCTTTCAAGATCAGAATAACCTGAAGAGAGGGCAGGACATCAGCAGACTTCTGCAAGAACACCATCACACAACATTTCAGCATCCCACTATCCATATACCCAGCACCTGGAACACAGCGACTGTAGGAAACCAAAGGCTCCCACTCACCCCTCCCTCCCCATAGCTCAGGGCCCAGTTTAGCCAGAGCCCTGCACACACAAGCCAGCGGAGACAAGTTGACAGCACCCAAGGAGGCAACCTTCTTCGAATCTCAGTGTAAGTGAGACAGAGACTCATTCCACCATGGAAATAGTACATACCCCAGATCTTCTGTAAGTTTGAATGAGAAGTGCTGAAAGTACATACCCCGAATCTTCTTCTATAGGTTTGAACTAGAAGTGCTAAATCACATCTCCTGTCTTGGAGAGGAAACATCACTGGGAGGGAAAGAACATTTTTTTAATCTTTTAGCACCTCTTGTTTTCTAAGTTCCACCTTTGTGGATATAATCAATAATAGTTTTATTGTGTTTGTATATTACTCAGTTGGATTTTATGTTCATTCTGTATTTGTCTCCATAGTCTACTGTTGTGATCTCTCTACTACTTTACTCATGCACAACTCATATACTTTACCTCTTTCCAACCTCTTCTCCACATTCTCTTCGTCTATCCCCTCCCCTTTATACTCTATGGCTACAAAATCCCACAGCCTCTAAAATCTGTACAACCTAACAGAGTGACAACTTTCCTCGCCCAGGTAATTTTGCCACCTCCATCTTTTTCAAGGTTAACACTAGCTCCCATGCTACCCTATCCTAAAACTCTTCCACTTGCCCAGTAACCAAAATCTTCACATGGCACATACCAGCCTTGCTTGCTTATCCATCAACAGTACTTGAAGTTGAAGTGAGACATTTCTGGAGTGACAGGGCCCAACACGTGAGAACAAGGAATGTCTTCTTAGGGAAAGAATCGAGGTGATTTCTCTTTGCTATGGGTCAGAAAGGAGAATCTGGCTTTTATTCTTATCTCACCAGAGGAGATGAGTAAGTGCCTCATTCTTACCTCCTTTCCTAGGAGAGGGAGAAATGGTGAAGGGACTAGGTCCTTCCCCAGAACATGCCCTGAGACAACTGACATCAGGAACAAACTGACCACTACAGCCTGCCATCCAGGGGACTCACATAAAAGGTGCTCTCAAAGGTTTTGGCGTGGGCTTTCCCTTTTTTGCAACCCCCCCCCCTCGGCTCCTTGGTAAGAACCCTGTTCTTTCCTTCTGAATCTTATTCTCTGGTCTGTGGATTTCATTTAACAAGGACTCAAGAAAGCCTATGACTCATGTAAGCTCCGTGTGATTGTGACTATCTGGAGTCTCAGTGCCTGAGTTACTGCCCACCCAAGAGCTGAAATAAGGTGCTGCAGTTACCTTCTCATTGCTGGCACAAAAGGAAAGTGGCCAGTGGAAGGAAAGCTTTTGCTTTTGGCTGGCTTAGTCTTGAGGGGAAGCATCATGATGGGAGAGCAGAGGCTGGATATCACCTCCACACTTACGTTAGGTGGACAGCAGCAGCAGAAGAGTGAGCGAAACTCAGGCAAGGAGCAGATGGCCACAGTACAGCAAAGCTGACCCACAACAGCACACCTCCTCCAGCAAGACTCCACCTCCCAAAATGCCATCGGCTGGGAACCAAGCATTCAAACCACATGGGCTGATGGGGAGACCTAATGCAAACCACCACACCCTGCCTTAGCCTCCATAAATGCATGACCATCTACAATGTAAAAGGCAATGCATTCAGTTCAACTTAACAAGTTCCATAGTTTTTTTTCAATACACACTGTCCAAACATCCCCACATCCAAGGTCTCATAACTATAAGCTGTAAAACCCAAAACACATAAAGGCACAGAATAAACATTCATACTGCAAAGTTCATCTATTTATTCTATATTATTCAATTTGGTGGAATATGGGTTTTTAAGATATATCCTTATGATTTCTGAATTTCATTTGGTACCTGTTGTAATATCTTTTTTCATCTTTAATTTTATTAATTTAGATTTATCTCTTTCATTTGGTTAATTTGACTGAGAGTTTGTCAACCTTTATCTTTAAAGAAATACTTATTTCATTGAATCTTGTTTTTCATGATTCTATTTCATTAATTTCTGCCCTGACATTAATTATTTTTGTCTAATAGTTTTGGGATTTATTTATTTTTGTTTATGACAGGTCCTTAAGATACATTAATAAGTTATATATTTTTGTGGCCTCTCTGATTTTTCAATGAAGGCAATTATACTTATAAAATAACTTCCCTCCTAGGACTGCCTTTAATGTATCCAATAGGCTTTTGGGTATGTTATATTATTTTCATTTTCATTCAGAATTTTTTTTTTTTTTTTTTTTTTTTTTTTTTTGGTTTTTCAAGGAAGGATCTCATTCTAGCCCAGGCTGACCTGGAATTCACTATGTAGTCTCAGGGTGGCCTTGCACTCACGGCGATCCTCTTACCTGTGCCTCCTGAGTGCTGGGATTAAAGGTGTGCACCACCATGCCCAGCTAACTCTAGGAATTTTAAAAAATTTCTTTCATGGTTATTTCAGGAGCCATTTATCATCATTCAAATGCCATGTTATTTAATCTTCTTGAATATGTGTATTCTTGGTAGCTTTTCTTGTTGATTTCTAGCTTTACTGCATTGTAGTCAGGAAAGAATACAAGGAGTTATTTCAATTTCCTAAGACTTAACATGTGTCAATATGTGCTCTATTTCAGAGAGTTTCATGGGCTGCTGAGAAGAATGTGTATTCTAAAGTATTTGGGTGTAGTGTTTTATAAATACCTGCTAGGTCCGTTTGCTCCACAGGCCCACTTCCCACCCTCCTGCTTTACATTCTTTCTCCCTGTCTTCTGTGAGGTCATTCATGCTTATGCAAGGTAACATTTATCTTGACTATTGTTTATTCATGGTAACATTTACTTTGAATTTTGCACATTCATGGGAACTTTATCTGTGCATCTCTGTATTCACCTGTACCCTTTATTTAGAAAAACTTCCGTGAGGCTTCAGCAGTAGCAATTACAGCGTGGTATGACTAAGAGGACAGGCTTCTCTCTCGTTTCTAAGTTTTACTGTGGGATCTTGCTTATCCTTCAAAGAACCAAATCTTTGTTTCATTGATTCTTTGTACTTTTTTCCATTTCATTATTTTATGACTTGATATTATTTCTTTCCATCTTGTGATATTTGCTTTGATCTGTTTTTTTCACACAACCCTAAGGTGCCTCATTGAGTTGAGATCTCTATAATCTCATTCTCTCTCTCTTTTTTTATTTTTGTTTGTTTTTTTGTTTTTTTGAGGTAGTATCTCACGGTAGCCCAGGCTGTCCTGGAATTCACTATGTAGTCTCAAGCTGGCCTCAGACTCTTACTTACCTCTGCCTCCTGAGTGCTGGGATTAAAGGTGCGCACCACCACACCCGGCTAGGAATAAAGGCTCTTAAAGCTATAAACTTCCCTCTTAGGACTCCCTTAATTTTATCCCATAGGTTTGGGTATGCTACATTTTCATTATCATTTGATTCTAGGAATTTTTTTAATTTCCTTTTGGTTTCTTCAAGGGCTATTTTTCAATAGTGTACTGTTTACTTTCCATGAGTTTAAGTATGTTTTATAGTTTCTCTTTTTTAAACTTTTTGTTAATAACTCCCATACATCTCTTGCTATTGATTAACAGTTTTATTCCATTGTGATCAGATACAATTCAAGAAATTATTTCAATTTTCCTATATTTGTTAAAATTTGCTTTGTGTACTAATAATATTTGATCTATGGTCCAATGTTCCATTCACTGCTGGGAAGAAGAGAATGTGAATTTTGCAGTGTTTGGATATAATGTTCAACAGATTTTGTTAGGGGCGTTTGTTCTGTGATATCATTTAATCCAGATGCTTCTCTGTTTATTTTTGGCCAATATCATCTGGCTCTTTCTGCTTTCAACATACTTTCTTCAGTCTGTCTATTTAGAAGTTTAATTACAATGTGATAAGGAAAAGTTCTTTTCTGGTCTTGTAGGTTTGGTGTTCTAAATCTTTCCCCTATCTGCACTGGCATCTCTTTTGCTACTTTTTGGAAAATTTCTGCTATGATTTTGTTGCAAATAGTTTTTACACTGTGATGGCTAAATTCTATTGCCAATGTGATGAGATTAAGAATTAAGTAACAGGCATGCCTCTTGGGTGGGTCTGCAAGGACTTTTCCATGAAGGATGACAGAGGATGGAAGGCCATCTTTGAGAGAGGTCTTTCTGCTGGTGGACTATATATAAAGAAGCTCCAGGAAAGTCGGTGTCTTTTGCTTGGCTGCCCTTGCTTCTCACTGGTGTATGCATCTGCCCTGTTGCTATCTTTTGCAGACATCTCAACCATATTCCAACAGCCTTCCAACATGGACTAAGGATCAGTAGCTTTCCAAGAATCTCCCAGGTCTTCAGTTGTGCCAGACTGGAACTTCTGAGACCTTCAGCATACTTGATAGAGCAACTACTGGGTTTTCTAACTCTCCAGTCTGTAGACAGCTGTTGTTCCAGCCTATATCCAGTAAGCTAATGTGTTAAATCCCATTTATATTACATTTTTATTGTATAGGTTCTGTTCATGCTCTGTTCCCTAATACATACACCTTTAGCCTAAAATTCCACTCATTTTTCTATATCCAGAATTCTTACATTTTATCTCTTAATGGCATCCCAAATATCTTAAAATCTCTGCTTGTACATTCTTATTAATTTCTTTCTACATGTTGGAATGTTCCAATTTTGCCATCACATCTTCAAACTCAGATATTCTGTCCTCTCCTTGACCCATTCTGTTGGTGAGGCTTTCTATAGAATTTTATTCTCATATCATATCAGAGTGCTGGCAGATATGGCTACAGTGGCTAGGAACCCCAACATTCTAGTATCACAATCTTTCCTTACTATACCCTCATTCCTCACTTTTGGAATGAGAATGTTTATTAGGTGGTATTATATGCTGGAAGTATGTAACTTGTGTTTTGATTTTCCAGGGTTCATGGTTAAGAAACTGCCTTGAGCCGGGCATGGTGGTACACACCTTTAATTCCAACACTGGGGAGGCAGAGGTAGGAGGATCACTGTGAGTTTGAGGCCACCCTGAGACTACATTGTGAATTCCAGGTCAGCTTGAACTAGAGTGAGACCCTACCTGAAAAAAAAAACAACAAAACAAAACAAAACAAAAAAACTGCCTTGAGTCTAAGATGAGACTTTAGACTCTGGACGTTTTAAGAAAAGTGTTGGAACAAGGCTGGAGAGATAGCTCAGTGGTTAAAGTACTTGCCTACAAAGCCCAAGGACCCAAGTTTGATTCCCCAGTACCCATGTAAAACCAGATGCACAAGGTGGTGTATGCATCTGGAGTTCGTTTGCAGTGACTAGAGGCCCTGATGTGCCCCTTCTGTCTGTCTGTCTGTCTGTCTGTCTCTCTCTCTCTCTCTCTCTCTCTCTCTCTCTCTCTCTCTCAAATCAAACAAACAAATAATTTTTTTAAGTGTTTGGCTTTCCACTCAACCCATGAAGGGGTCCATATGGGATTGTTCTTGATTCCTGACATAACTAAAGGGGAAACTAACACAATGTCCAGAGCCCTCAACGTCCTGCAAATGAAGGAGGAGGAGGTCCTCAAATTCCTTGCAGCAGGAACCCATTTATGTGGCACCAACCTTGATTTCCAGATGGAGCAGCCCATCTACAAGAGGAAGAGTGCTGGCATCTACACCACCAATCTGAAGAGAACCTGGGAAAAGCTTCTGCTGGCAGCTCACGCCATTGTTGCCCTCGAGAACCTTGCTGAAGTCAGCATCAACTCCTGCAGGAACACAGGCCAGCTTGCCATGCTAAAATCTGCTGTTTTAATGACATGTCAGCCATGTCCTCTGCTCCTGAGGTGTTGACAGTCAAGTTGATATACAATGAATATGCAATGTCAGGTACTCTAATACCTAAAAGCACCAACAGTTGCATATGAATGTTGATGAAGAAAATGAGATGCATGTGGACAGTGTACGGTTTATCTTGGACATAATAAAGGTCAGATTCTCCTACCTCAGTGGTCCTCAAGCTGAAATGCACCATGATCCTGCAACATCAACAGTTCCTGGGCACTTGTTAAAGATGCACACATCTGAGCTACACTTGGCATTCCTGAAACAGATTCTCTTGGGGTGGCCTAGCAAGTTTCATTTTTTAAAAATATTTTATTATTTAGTTAGTTATGTATTTGAGAGGGAGAGAGATAGAGAGAGAAATGGAGAGACAGAGCATGCCTGGGCATCCAGCCATTGCAAATGAACTCCAAATGCATGTGCCACTTTGTGCCCCTGGCTTATGTGAGTCCTGGGGAATCGAACCTGGGTCCTTTGGCTTTATAGGCAGTTGCATTAACCACTAGGCAATCTCTCCATCCCTGTGAGTTCATTTTGACAGGCCTCACCACTCATGTTTGAACCCCAGGGAGATGGAAAGAGATTGATGCTTGGAAAATGTCCACTGATGAGACTTCTGCATCTGATGCCTTGGGAGGACATTGGGGAAAACAGTAGGAGTAAAACATATGATAAGGAAACAAACCAGTGCTCTTCCATGCCAATCCAGCATTTGTGTGTGGTAGCTACTATATGTCCTTTCTCCTGACATAGCTGCTGGCCACCCTCTGTTCTGATGGCCACACCATAGTAGTATAAGTCAGTCTGTTCACAACAGTTTCCTATTTAAAACGTAGTCATCTGAATTAATCATGATGGGCACATAAAGACCACCCTAAGATGGTGTTATGTTTTACAGTGTTTAGTTTACATTTAGCATTCCATCTGTACCAATTAAGTCATAAATTTGCTCAGATACTGGCAGGTGGAGGAGAGTGTGCTCTTTGAAAGTGGTAATAAGCCAACAGATTTTGAAGCAGTAATGCTTAATAAAGTATATGTATAACCAATATGTTATACATATAGCATGATGGGACATGATGGGAGAGGACTTGTAGCTACTCATAAAATATATGGAAATGTGTTTGCTGAATTGCAGGATGCAGGTGGATTATTCACTAAAAGCTACTATTAAGAAATCATTGGAGGCAAGAATGTGGCTTACAAGTCTGATAGCAAACATATTTGTAAGAAAAGAACAGAAACAGAGAAGAAAGAGGCCTTTTCTAATACCAGAGAGCGGCAGGGGCTGGGGCTGGATAAAACTGGATTTTTTTTTTCCCAATGCTTCCTTTATTATTTAGTAACATAGAGTAGACTACCAAGTAAAGTCTGTGGCTGTTCAGCTTGTAACAATGCCAAAGGCTGTGTTTCGCTGCTCAAGCATCTGACACTAAAAGAGGAAGGAAGTCAATGCTGTAAAATTGTAGTAAAGAGAATCAAAGAGCATTTTGTAGCAAAGGACCCACAGCCCAGTTTGGCACTTTATCTCACATGTATATCCAATAAATGGGATACTGGAGAAACTGTCCCACCAGAATCCGGGGGAAGCTAAGCAGGATCCCACTAGTTGAGTTAGAGAGAACAGGTCTGTGTCAGTCTGATAACTCTAATTGCATATCTTCTTCACTAAATGTGTGACTTTCAAACAAATGCACTAGAATTTATCTCATATACAATATTTTCTTAAATTGTAAACATCAGTTTATTGCTTATCTGTTAAATTCTACAATTTGATGTAGTTTCTGAAGTTAGCCCTTCACTCCCTGCAGTGTGACAGTAAGAAAGAGCTCAGAGTGCAGGCCCCAACTGAGTGAAAATGCACATGGCCAAGGGCCTGGCTCAGTCACAGAGTGCTTGAGGCCCTGGGGCTCCATTCCCAGCACTAGGAAAAATTGGTTACTTTTTTTTTTTTTTTTTTTTTTGAGGTAGGGTCTCACTCTGGCTCAGGCTGACCTGGAATTCACTATGTAGTCTCAGGGTGGCCTTGAACTCATGGCGATCCTCCTACCTCTGCCTCCCGAGTGCTGGGATTAAAGGCGTGCGCCACCACATCCAGCTTAAATTGGTTACTTTTTAAGAAGGATTAATGGTCAGCATGTGTGCACTCTTTTTAAAGGAACGCATGTTGTGTTCATCTTACTCTATAACTATTAAAAATAACTTTTAAAGAAACTTCCAAATATCAAGAGTACTCGTAGAAAGTGCTAACGTAGTCCCTTATTTGTCCGTCCTTAAAATTACATTTCTTTCACAAATAAAATGAGATAGTATGATGTATATAATTGCACAGGCTCGATCTGGGTTGCTATGATATCAATATTTGCTTTGTAAACATTTTCAACTATCTCAGTCTGTTTCAGAAGGCATGCACATATTTCTAAGCCTCTGGTGAAAGGCAGCAGGCCTTATAATGTAGAGTTCATGTACTGCGTACACCTCCTTAGCAAGTGCAGTAATTCTGGAAAAGACCACCAGGAAGAGCTCTTGCTACAACACAACATCAGATAGCTCTTGATTTTTACTGAGACATTTTGTATTTTCCTTAACATTTTGGTCCAAAAAATGAGCTCAGTCTCCAAGATCAAGATACCACCAAATGTGGGCTAGAAGAGAGCCAATGCATATAAAATTCCCTCCAAAACATCTATGGTCATCCCTTCTATCTAGTACTAACTTCTCTCTCCGTTGGAGAATTTACATATCTTTTTTCAGATGGACAACGAACCTAAAGGGAGGATCAGCCAATCACACCTCACCAGGGCCCCAGCTGAAACCATAGAACAACACAGGGGAAGGGCAAGAACACAGCGTTCATGAAAAAGGCTAAAGGAGATAAACAGAGAACATCCAACTCCAACTAAGCCAGATATCCAGAGACACAGAGGCTCCCAAAACCTCATCACTGAAACAGAACTAAAATGACCCCAATGTGGCTCAGGGAAATTCGCGGAAGAGGGGGCGGAAAGAATGTTAGAGTCACAAGTTGGGGCATTATGCACAGAGACTGGGGCCTACCCACCAGAACTCTTGACTACCCCCACAATGCATGACCCACATTCCCCATTGATGAGGGTCCCTTTGGAAGATGGAGGACAGGGAGGAGGACAATGGAACCAATTCTATGAATGTAAAATCAGAATAATATAAATTTATATATATATATATATTTTTTTTTAAAGAAGAAGCCACAAAAAAAATTTTTGGTTCAGCAGATTTGACAAACAACATGTGGGCCCCATAGAAGACAGATACAGATATGAAAATTTACCACTGGGTTTATTAAATGAGATAAGTACACATGGCAATGAAGGTCAGACTGAATTGCAGGATGCAGGATGTGGGTGGATTATTCACTAAAAGCATTTGAACTACTATTAAAAAATAATTGGAGGCAAGTATGTGGCCCACAAGTCTCATAGCAAACACATTTGTAAGAAAAGAACAGAAACAGAGAAGAAAGAGGCCTTTTCTAATACCAGAGAGCTGCGGGGTGGGGAGAACAACTGTACTTCAACAGGTAGTCAAACATGGACTAATACTTGTCAAAATAATAGAAAGTATAATGTATTGATGTGAAGATTCAAAACAGAATTTTTAACTTTAATTAAATAGTTCAGTGTCAAAGACATTTGTTTCTATTTGCTGAAAGTTCTTAAACTGTAATGATAAGATGTATTCCTGCCAAATGCCTCTACAGAATTCAAAAACTTAGTTGGAAACTCATGTCATTTTCACTTCATCCCCCGTATTTCCAATGCATTCATTCTCTATATCTCCAGAGTGAGAATAGTTAAATAATGGACTTTTATTGGGGCTTATTAAGAAAAAAATAAAGCTTGCACATAAATGGTCTCAACATAGAATTTTAGCAAAACACACCTGTCAAAAGGCTTATTTTAAACCATGACATGCATGTGTGTTCACATGTGCATGTGTGAAACATGTTCGTCTGAATTCAGGTGTTGGCATCATCATGCTGGCTTAGCAGTACTAAAAGGAAGATGGCCCATATTATTTATTTTCCTGATTGAAGTATTAGCAATAGACTTCGCTATTTTAAGGAAAGATCACATTGACTTACCTGTGACAGACTAGATAGAAAGATGGTAAATGACCATGTGAGAGAAAGAGTAAGGCACATTTTTTAACCTTTCCTGGCATGGTAAGCCTGACTTCTGGGCCTTGCAAAAGGAGCCAGGCCACCATGAGAGAGGAGCAGATGGAACAGGCAGTAGTAAGACATTATAAGCATTTTTGAAAATGATTCTACGAAGCCAAGTGGCATGTGGAGTGGTTGGGGGGTGGGGAGGAGAAGGGAGAGAGAACAGCAACCTGACTTTGAGATTTTTCAGCAGGTGGCAAACATTACCACATGATGCTGGTACTAAAGCCGTGGAGCTGGGAGTCAGCTAGAGTGATGCGAGGAGGAGCAGATGTTCCTCTGCTCCCTGGTCCTGTGTCTGGCAGCCATTTGCTACACTGTACCCATTGGGTTAGCTAAAATTCTGGGCCAAGAGCTGCAGTAGGTCCAAGTTCACCAAAGGCAGGACATTCTATGGAAATACTCAAGATGCCATTCAGACTGATACTCAAGTCCTCATTACCTGCAGGATGAAATCCAACTTCTTAGCTTGACATTCAGACGTTTCCACCATCCAGTCTTACATGTTCTTCCCAAAATGGCCTCGCACCACTTCCTTTTCTAAACACCACACCCTACTGAAGTGATTGTCACTTTGTACGCACACGGTGCCTTTCCAACCTCCTGGCAGTCCCTCCACCTGAGATGCCTTTCTGCCCACCTGTCAGAATCCACTAAGGCTCAGCTAAAAAGCTGTCTTCTGAGAAAGCTCCTCCTGTCCCCATCACAGCCTGCAGCTTTCCCTTGGAAACCCCAGCAGCACTCTGTTTCTTCAGTATATCATTCAGGTTCACATGCCCATAGTCCCTGGTAGCCACCAGGAACTTTAAGGGAAGTACCAAACTGCGATCGCTGGTTAATGTGTGTCCCATGCAGAGCCCTGCTAGTAACCCCTTCCATTTACCATCTCTTGAACACTTTTGATGGGTATTGCTTTGCTTGACCTAGATTCCAATCCATTAATCGCTCACTATTCACTAGTTGTGTGACTTGGAGCATGTTGTTTAAATTATCAGTATCTCAGTGACCCCCCATCTGTGAAATGGGGGGCATAATAGTCTATGGACATCTGTGATGATCAAAGGCATTGGCACACATATAGGTGTGGTAGCTTCCTGACCTATAGTAAGGGCTCAAAATCCATAAGCTATTGTTTTTATTATGACTGCAATTCTTGTTATTCACTTCACACAGTGACGATCACAGGTGCCACACAGTTGGTAAGGTGGATTTAATGTCAGGTCTACTCTACCCAACACTGTTGACATCTCTGCCTGACCATGGCGTTTAGTATTGTTGCTTAGACAAAAGAAAAATTCTTTTGTAGATTTATCAGACATGTAATGACTGAATAGCTTAAGGGCTGGGGACTGGCTCAGAGGATAAAGCACTTCCCAAACAGCAAGAGTTTGGATCCCCAGCTGCCACATGAAAGCTGAATGTGATAGCACCTGTCTGTAATCCCAGCACTCCCACATGGGAGGCAGAGACAGAAGAATCAGAAGCACAGGGACCAGTTGGCCTGGCAAACACAGTGGTCAACAAGAGACCCTACCTCAAACAAGACGGAATGCAAGGACCAAACCAAAGTTTTATTCTGACCTCTTCATGTGTGCTGTGGCACATGCATGCCCTCACTCATATGCATGAGCACACACGTCATACTCATACAATATTAAAATATAACTAGCTTAAGATATTTGTGTTAAAATTTTAGAACCTGAAAAAGCCTTTAAGCTCATCACATCTGAATTGTACCCTTCATAAGACATTAAAGAATGTTATACATTGGGTGCATTAACAGAATGCAAAACTATGTGGTTCCCAAACTCAAAGAGGTTACTAGGCCAGTAGAAAACTCCAAATCATTTGACCTGAGAGGACATGAGTTGTTCTGCACCCATAGTGTCTATCTACACTAGCTTTAAGTCACCTGACCTGAGAACACATGAGCTGGGCTGAACAAAGAGTGTCTGTTTACACTCCATGTGTTCTGGATTCTTGATCAGAAGCTGCATTTCATTTCTTACAGGTGTACCCCATAAACTTATTTGTTGAATGCTAGGTTCCCAGCTGATGGTGATTTGGGAATTAACACCTTCTGGAGGCATAGAAAGCTCGCTGCTCAACCTGAGTTGAATTCCCAGACCCCATATGAAGAGCAGAGCTGCAGAGTGATCTTCTGGCATCTCAGCAAGATGAGGCTCATGCTTCCTGATGGTAAGGTGGGAAGCTGAGACAGGAGAATTTCTTGGAAGCTTGTGACCAGGCAGCCAAAAACCATAGAGCAAGAATCCAGACTGACCTAAAAGTTGTTCTGTCTTCCACATGCTTGCTGTATACACACACGTGCACATATGCATGTGTATACATACACACATAAATAATATTAAAAATGTGAGCCAGGAGTGGTGGCACACACCTTTAATCCCAGCACTCAGGAGGCAGAGGTGGGAGGAATGCCATGAGTTCGAGGCCACCCTGAGACTACAGAGTGAGTTCCAGGTCAGCCTGAGCTAGAGTGAGACCCTACCTTGAAAAACCAAAAAAAAAATAAATAAAAAAAAAGCAATAGGCATTTGTACCTACCTTCATGTTGCTAGCACAAAACACAAGACCAAAAACAGCAGATGGGAGAAAAGGATTTATTTGGGTTTAGAGTCTTGAGAGGATGCTTCATGAGGGCAAGGAGAGCAGACATCATTTTCTTGTCAACATCAGGTGGACAGCAGCAGCAGAGAGTGAACCGAACTCTCACAAAGGGAGCTGACTATATTAGCACCAAATCCGTCTTGAACAACACACCTCTTCCAGCAAGGCTCCACCTCCCAAGTTGCCATCAGCTGGGGTCCCAGTATTCAAAACTCATGAGTTTATAGGGGGCATCTAATTCAAATCACCACACCATTGCACACAAAGGTAGCTTTATATAAAGATTATAATTATAGATATTAACATAATTTAAAATTAAAATTAAAAATATTTAAAATTTAAAAATTAAAATAATTTAAAATAAGATAATTAACATAATTAACATGGATTTAGTTAATATGCACTATCAGAACACCCATGTTGGGAACAGGACACAGGCTGAGGAAAGACTCAGCTGTCACTCTTGAGAGTGCACAATTTGGGCTAAATTGGCATTTATTCAAGCTAGGTTGTTTAGAAAGTTAATCGTAGTCCCAAAGACAGCCTAAGACACTAACTAGGAAAGAAAAGTAAAAGAAATAAGAAGGGATCCGGATGTGGTGGCGCACGCCTTTAATCCCAGCACTCAGGAGGCAGAGGTAGGAGGATCGCAGTGAGTTCAAGGCCACCCTGAGACTACATAGTGAATTCCAGGTCAGCCTGGATAAGAGTGAGACCTACCTCGAAAAACCAAAAAAGAAAAAAAAAAAGAAGAAGAAATAAGAAGGAGCTGGACATGGTGGTACATACCTTTAATTCTAGCACTTGGGAAGCAGAGATAGGAGGATAGTTGTGAGTTCCAGGCTAGCCTGGAACTAGAGAGAGATCCAGGACTAGAGTGAGACCTTACCTCCAAAAACAAAACAAAACAAATGAAATAAGAAGGGAATACAGCATGCTCAAATATAGAGATAGAAACACATTGATACTTCCCAGGATCTGACAGGGATGACAGAAGTGACTGTCTGATGGGGCTCTGTTTGGTGTATGAAGATGTTCAGGCATTCCATGGTGGTGATGCTTACTTGCACATTATTGCAAATGTGCTTAGTGCAATGGAATTTTATAATTAAAATTGTTACAATGGTAAAATTTCATGTTGTATGTATTTACCACAATGAAAAGAAGAAGAGGAGGAAGAGGCAGAGAAAGAGAAGAAGGAGGAGTGTAGGAAAAAGCAAGAGAAGAAGAGAGAGGGAGGAAACAGCATGGGCTTCACTCTGGGATCATTCAAACTGCTGTAGGCCTCAGTGGGAATCCAAATCCAATCCTTGCCATAGAAGTTATAGCAGACCTAGGACAGTGTGTCCATACATCCTTCCCAAAACTATGCAAGGTCTCCTTAGACAGCCTCTCAGGCCCCGAGTCCATGGCTCAGCATGTCAGGCACTACTAGAATGAATCAATCACTACCAACTGACTGGGTACATAAATATCTTTATAACATTTTGGGCATGGGAAGGGCATTTCTAATTCCCTTAAAGGTAAAAGATAAAATTTTGTAAATATTCACAATAAAGTGAATCCTTATTGGAGAATCTAAGGGTGTTTATGAGATTATCAGACTGCATTATTAGGACTATAGAAACAGTGAAGGCATCAGTTGTTACAATGTGCTCTTGTTTGTGCATATTAGTTCTAGAAGCCCTACTGGACCCTGGAATTGTGATGAATAACCTAGATTTGGGGCCCAGCTTTATAAGGGTGTCCAAGAAATTGAACCTGGGCTGACAGGCCCTGGAAATAAGTGCCTTTAACCACTGAGCCATCTTCCTAGCCAAATGACCTAGATTTTTGGTTGGTTTCTAATGTTCACAAAAGATTAGTTATCTGGCTTTTTTTTAAATGAAATTTGAACAGATTCACTAGTTCAAGTAAAATAGAGTTCTTGGCCATAATGATAATAATTATTATTACTATTATAATAAAAGAAAAATCAGAGAACACAACTGTTTGACTCATTCTTCTGACTTAAAATAATTATCTATTTCATTAAAAGAAATATTCCCATCTGGACCAATGTTCCTACATTTTGTACTTCAATTCTTTTTTCCTAATATTTTATTTCTTTATTTTTATTTTTTGGAATTGTCACTTGTTTTATTTATATTATTATTACTAACAACATATTTTGTATGGATAAATCATGTGTTGATACCCTCTTTTCCCTCGTCCCCATTCCTATTCCACTGGGGACCCTCCTCAGTTAGGTTGCAGGTATTCCCCATGGGGTTGTGGAGTGTGCTTTCTGGAAGCAGCAGTCAGGTTCTTTTTGCTGGTGGGGAACAAATGCCTCTGGGCACGATGTCTAAATCTATGGCTCTTACAAATCTTTCCACTCCCTCTTCCACAAAATTCCCTGAACAGTGGTAGGTGAGTTGTAAGTCTATTTCAGTGATGAACTCTTAGGAGCCTCTGGATCTCCGCTTTGATGAGTGTTGGATATCCTCAGGGTTTGTCTCCTACACCCTGACTCTGATTATCAGGTTCACCATGGAAGCAGCACTCTTGTTTGTCTCCCCAATTCCTGTGTGGTAATTCTTAACTTCAAATGGAAGTGACTATTTCATTAAAACAGAACAAAAGCAAAAACAGCTGAGCGTAATAGTGTATGCCTATAATCCCAGAACAGAGGAGGCTGAGACAGAAGGATCCCAAATTGCAGATGAGCATAGGCTACATAGCAAGACCCTGTCTCAAAAGTTCATAGTTCAGTGGGTTAAGCACTTGCTGCACAAGCGTGAGTACTGAGTTTGAATCCCCAGAACCCATGCAAAACCAAACCCTATAGTACAAATGTCTGTAATCCCTGCGTACCTACAGCAAGAAGAAAGGTGAGATGAGGAAACCCTGGAAGCTCACAGGCTAGGTAGCCTGGCAGACTGAGGACGCAGGAGACCTTGGCTCAGAAACAAAGATCAGGACCAACACCTGAAGCTGTCTGTCCTCTGATCTCCACACGGTGGCCGTGACACAGGCACCCACACCCACATGAATACATAAAAACACATCAAACACCCACAAAGATGGTAACATTTAAAAATAGAAAATATCACCTCTAGAATTGTTGGACAAGATTTGTTTTTCTTAAATATAATAGATTAAGGAATTTCAACTTTAAAACTGGAATGTTATATAAAATTTTAGGATTATCAATAAATTGGAGGAAACAATCAGTTCTCCAACACATGAGGTACATCATTCCAGTGTTTTACATGTTCCTGTGTGTGAGTGTAGGTGCACCCATGCCGGGATACGCATGCACAGGTCGGAGGATGACTTCCTGTTTGGTCTTCCGTTCCACCATCTTTGAGGCAGCTCACCATAGGAGGACCAGGATTGCAGGCACTTGCCTCGGAGGGCAGCTTTCACATGAGTTCTGGGGTCTAGACCTCAGGGAGTCATGCTTCTGCATCAAGTGTTTTACCCACTGAGCCGCCTCTGCAGCCCAAGAGGTAAGATTTTCTAATTTTGTTTTAGAAAATCAGAGTGTATACTAATTGTTATATTGATAGGAAGAGAATGAAGGCAAAAGTGCAGAAAAATTGTTAGAGAGATGTATCAGGTAATTAATAAAACATGATACTGTTTTGCTGGTTTTTTTTTTTTTTTTTTTGATACATTGTGATATCAATCAACTATCTGAATTTGTTTGGATTTCTTATTGTAAATAAGTATATAACATTTGTCTCATTTTGTATTCATGAGTTTGTATTCTTTTTCAAAATTATACAAGCTTCAGACTCCATAAATCCAGATTCTAGTCTGGAAACCAGGCTCTCTGTTAAACCGCTACATGCCACGTCCCCAGTGTCCTTCCGCCTCAGCAAACACAAAGAAACCAAACCCTGGAACAGTTGATCATCCCTCTGCCCCAGGTTTGGTCACCGCAGAGGAAGAGCTTGGATTTGAACTGGAGTGTAAATCCAGGCCAGAGCACATTGTAGCCATGAGAGGCTACAATCCCTGGGAATGAGTCCCACCCACTCAGAATTTGTCCCAAGATCCCCACTTTGATAAGATCTCCCGGTGCTTCTGATGCACCCTGAAGTTTAAGAACCATTCCCCTGGAAGAGGATCTGGAAGCCACCAACACCTTTCTTTAGTCCATCCCCAGAGTCCTCACCGTATGTCATGATTCCCTCCTGGTAACCTCCGGGCTCCTCAGCCCTCTCATAATTTGACCCATCTTTTAGAGAATTATGCCTTCTTCCGCTTTCTGTGAATAAATAATTACACCAGTAGCAATGTATTGCATAAGTTGTTAAAGACATTCTTTTCCATGTTGCAGCTGCAGTTGTGTATTTACAAACCAGACTTGGAAATGCTTGAGTCTAGAATTTCTCCAGGATTTCAAGAGCAAGTCTTACAGTGGGGCGCCATCTTGTGGAAGAATTTGGGCCCTGCATTCAAACAATACGAGTAGCAAACAAGTGCGGGGCTTTTGGGTTGGTTTGTTTGTCTGTTTTGGTTTGTTTTTTTGTTTCCGTTTTGGCTTTGTTTATAACGGACTGTGAGTCTAATGTTTCTTCAGGACCTATGTCTTCCCTGGGGCCAGCAACAAAGTGAGAGTAGATTATGGGAGTAGAAGGAGTACTAAGAACAGAGGGTCTCCTTTGTTTAGGGGACAGAAGGAGCAGCATGCACGTCCACATGTGCACCCACTCTGCAATGCGGAATTGACCGCTATTAAGTTTAAAAATGATTCTGGGCCTGGAGAGATGGGTCCGTGGTTACAGGCGCTTGTCTGCAAAGCCTAACATCCGCAGTTGGATTCGCCAGTATCCACATAAGGTCAAGTGCACAAGGTGGCACATGCTTTGGATCCCAGCACTTGGGAGGCAGAGGTAGGAGGATCTCTGAGTTCCAAGACAGACCTGAGGCTACATTGTGAACTCCAAGTCAGCCTGAGCAAGAGCGAGAGAGAGAGCGAGACTTGAAAAATCAACAACAACCAAATGATTCCTGAAATCTTTTTCAGGCAGTTTCATCTAAATCAGTCTCACTGGAGGTCATTTCTGATGGATTTATAACTCTGGGTGGAAATGTATTGTCTCGATTTTTTGTGTTTCTTGTATTATAATACAGAGATTTCTGCATCTTGAGTTAATTTGATGCTTGTGTTTTCTAATTATCTTCAGTATTCTTAGACATGTAAATCTGACTTTACATATCTTCAGGGTAGGAATTTAAGGTGCCAGGTGTGACTCTTATATTACTCCCAAAGTAACAGCAGAAGTGACCCTAGGTGTTGAGTTTGCCTGCTATGCAAGTATTCTAGTAGGCTGGGTTGAGCAAATTACTGGAAAATTCTGAAATGCAACTGATCACTATACACATTGAATCAAAACAAGCATGGAGTATGTATGCAAGAGTGGAGATTAAAAGAAACAGATAATCTTATAACATCAAAGTCCTTAAGGGTGTGTATTTTCCCACATTCTTAATCCTGTCAACTGGGAGGCTGAGATTTCTGCTTTGAAATGGATTCCAGGTCAGTCTGGGGCCACATGAGACCCTGACCCCAATAATGACAGAAGAAAAAGACAAAGGCC
Organism: Orientallactaga sibirica; assembly: GCA_036365145.1. NCBI lineage: Eukaryota > Metazoa > Chordata > Mammalia > Rodentia > Dipodidae > Orientallactaga > Orientallactaga sibirica. The sequence continues at coordinate 19,968,497 of JAEOAD010000003.1, forward strand.
TTATAAATCAAGCAACATCAAAGGTCACCATAGTCAACACCAAAATACAGCTTATTTGCGAATGGTAAAGCCGACCAAGAACACATCAGTCAAATCTAACACATAACCTGCCCTGACATGGGAGGTGAGATTAGCACTTCCAGTGCAGGTCTCTGTACCTGGCTTTGTGTAAATAGGCTCTGTTACCTTTTGGGATAGCTTCCAATCTCACCTATGCTGAATGCCCACCTTAGTCCTTCTCTGTTGTGCTGTGGACTCAGTTAGGCTGCTTAGGTCACTGGATCTGGTGTTCTGATTGGCTGTGCTGGATACTGTGTCACTGGGGATGGTTCTTTGGTGGTTCGGGTCACTGGTGGCTGAGGAAAGGGAGGCTGTCCAGGGTGTCTCCTTCAGCATCTGCTCAGCTGGTCCTTTTGTCTTCTCCTTCATGTTTCTTGACTGTGCAAGAAGGCTGGTGTGAGTGGAAAATCCCTTCGCTTGGGTTTGGCTCCTGCAGCTCAGGCAGAGCTGGGCAGCTGCATGGACTGCCACCTTAGCAGGAGCCAATTGTGGCAGGTTGCCTGCTTGCTAGAACCTCTGGGTCTCTCCTGTTTTTCTGCTGAGGTTGATAATTTCTTATACACCTTCACTTTTCAGTTGAAGAGTGAATTTTTGCTGTCCCCTCCCTCCAAGGCTGCTTTGGTGTGCCATTTACCCAGTAGTCTGGAATTAAGAAGGCCAGTTTTGTAATCACAAAGTTAGCAGAGACATGTGCTTGTCAGAGTCCTTCCCATTAAGCACTCTGGATTACAATTGCTGGAAGAAAACATCAGAGTAAAGCAATAATTGTCTGTGAATGAAAAAATTATTTTAAATGCCCATCATTAAATGTATGATGAGAGTATTTATTTATTTATTTGAGAGAGAAAAGGAGAGGAAGTGACAGATGAAGAGAGAGAGAATGAGTGTACCAGGGTCTCCAGCCACTGCAAATGAACTCAGATGCATGTGCCACCTTGTGCATCTGGTTTACATGGTTACTGGGGAACTGAACCTGGGTCCTTAGGCTTCACAGGCATGCACCTTAACCACTAAGCCAGAGAGATTATTTAATAAAGAAATTTATTTGTATGCCATAAAAATTATGACTGATAACATGTTAGACATATCACAAACAGTGAAAGTACTAACAATAATTCCTGACATGCTTACATTAATAATATTTACCTATTCAAATACAATATAAAGAAGGCTAAGCATCACCTTTTATGTGATAATGCTTCCCATATAATTTGTTATATCAAATAAACTTAATTAGTTTAATAGTTATCTTACAGTTGAGTCAAAGTCTTAGAGATAAATGTTCCAGGAGTCTTTGTGATCTTAAGTATCTTTGTGATACTTAAAGGAAAGAACTCAAGTTTTTAAGATGAAGAATAGGAACAAGAGCAGGAAGGAAGAGAAGAAGGAGAAAGGAAGGAAGGAAAGAAGGGAGGGAAGGGAAGGGAAGGGAAGAAGTGAACATGTCTAAATGGCTCATGCAATCAGCACAGACATCTTTGCTTCCCACAGGTGGGAACATGAGCATGTCTGGAAGGAAGCCTGGAGCATAGTAGGTGTGTTCTGTGATAGATGTAAAGGGGGTAGAAAGTGTGTGGAGCATTCCTAAATAAACTCCAGGAATACCTTGCAAGGCTGTGTTTTCTGTGGAAGTGAGGCTGGTGCCCGTTTTCTAAGTTCTCTGAGAGTAATGGATTGCACATTCAGTCCGGGACTCTTGCAGACAGTGTCAGGCGCTGTGCAAGTTACCAGAAATGCAAAACAGGACGCAGTCTCTGCCTGTCTTAGCAAGCTCAGTGGTGTGCTACGCCTCCTGTGTGCCACACGTGGGACCTGTAGAGGGTTTGTCTCCTGGGCAGCCTGTGAGGGACCCCTGAGCCTGAGTGAGAAGGGCTGATGGCAACAACTGAATGAAGGAGGTTCTGGGCAGAGGAAATCATGCAATTCCATGCTGGGCTTGCCCTGGGTACTGGCTCCAGAGTGGAGCTGGTCTACACTAAACTTCTTCCTTACTGCAAAGCCAGAGCCGCTGTCTGCTGGGGGCTGTTTCTACTCGGCACATGTGCCTCCATGCCTGTCCTGTTCTGCCTCAGAGAGAGACCCAAGCAGACCTGCTGCCCTGATAGCTTCTGGCTCCTGCTTCAAGGCAAACCCACTGCTGCTCTGGTAGCCTCTGGCTCCTGGTCCCACGAACCTACTATCGCTCTGGTTTCTGCGTCAATGCCTCTTGACTGTTATCTCAAAGTCTGCCCAAGATTCACAGCTATAACACTTTCATGGTCTCCTGGTTGGCACCAGATGCCACTAAGAGTTAGTGTCCTCCATAGACTCAGATGTTTTTTTAAATATTTTTAAAAGATTTTTAATTTTATTTTTATTTATTTATTTATTAGAGAGTGAGAGAGTGAGAATGGGAGCACCAGGGCCTCTAGCCAGTGCAAATGAGCTCCAGACACATGTGCCACCATATGCATTTGGCTTACGTGGGGCCTGGAGAATCGAACCAGAGTCCTTAGGCTTTGTAGGCGTGCGCCTTAACGGCCAACCCATCTCTCCAGCCCTCAGGTGTTTTATCAAAGCTTGTAACTTGGATCTTCCACTGCCTGGCTGGAGGAGGTGTCACTGGCGGGAAGGGAGGGCAGATCCTGGAGTCCAGCCCCATGGTGTCACTGGGGGAGGATCCAAATACCAGCCCAAAGGTATAAGAGAGCAGTGTGAGTTCTGGGGCTCCCTGCTTGCTGCTTTTTATTGTTGGTGGCTGTTTGGTTGTCCCTCTCTTGCCTGGATTTATGAATAGGAACCAACTTCTTCTGCCCTTATGGAACTTCCCCTGGATCTGTAAGCTGGAATAAATCCCTTCCTCCCCTAAATCATGCCTGGTTTGGATGTTCATCCCAGCAACCTGGAAATGACTATTGTACTCTTACATACTGTTGGTTGACAAGCCACAGCCACCAGAAGTCCAGGTTTTGTTCAAGGTGTTATCCTCCTATGTAAACAAATGCTCACTTGTTCACTCTCCACTGGCTGACTCTCCATCCTCATAGTGGACAGACAAGGACTCAGAAAGAATAGACCATTTCACCAGGAACATGGAAATCACAGTGCTACTTAAAAGCGGCAGTCCATGCTTTTCTTTGGCACTTTACCTTCTGTCTTCTCACCTTCTCTCTGTTTCTGATGTCCAAACCTGGTGCAGGAAAGTACAATGGCTACATCCTTGGATAAGGATTCTGTATGTTGGAGTGGAGAAGCCCAAATCACAGAAGCCAGGCTTCCCCTCCGCCACTTGAGACATGAACTTAGTGCCTGATACAAGCCTGCAGACAGTGGGAAGCCAGCACACCACCAGGGTCCCCTTGGCCAGTCCAGACATCTGGTTCTCAGCTGCAGGGAGGATTGTCTGCTAGCAGCCCAAGGGACTCACAAATGTCCTTCCCAAAAGAGCACTAAAGGTCACTTTCTTTCCCCGATGGTGGCTCTGATTGATAAGGTAACTGAATGGCTAGCCCCTTTGCCTCCAGGGAGAAACTCTGTGGCTTCGCTTATAGGTCAGGCTGAGGCATTATAGCCTGTAGTACTTTCCCTGCTTCTTCTGCTTTCCCCAGTCCCTTATAGATTTATATATATATATATGGCAGCATACCACTTTACAGAAATCTGACTCAGGCTTTGCCTCTAGGAAAATAGAAAACAAACCAAACCACCTTCCCACTTCCACGGGTCTTTGTGGCTTTGGACAACATTGTGTAAGTGTTATCATTTCTGGTCTTGACCAAAATTCACATCAATGTAGTTGTCTAACTACAAAAACTTCAAGTGCAAGAGGGGATCCCAGCATCTGAGACCTTGTATCCCTATCCACTAGTGCAGGTGGACACTGGGGTAGCCCCACTGTGCCAGCTTCGCTGTACTGGATGGGCACCATCAGGCCCTACTACTGACATCAGATTCTTCCCAGTCCATCCTTCTAGATAGAACCAGCCCTGATGTCCCTTCTGGTTTGGGGGGGGGGGGTGTTTGGGTTTTTATAAAAATATTTTATTATTTATGTATTTGAGAGAGAGAGGAAAAGGGAGATAGAGACAAAGAAAGAATGGGTGTCTCAGGGCCTCCAGCCACTGCAAACAAACTCCAGATGCATGTGCCTCTTAGTGCATCTGGCTTACATGGGTCCTGGGGAATCGAATTAGGGTCCTTAGGCTTCGTAGGCAAATGCCTTAACCACTAAGCCATTTCTCAGCCCTTATTTGGGTTTTTTTATGCTTTTTGTTTTTATTTTTGTTGTGGCAAAATAGATACAATATTTGCCATTAATCCTATTTTCACATATACAATTCACTGGCATTAAAATGTTGTGCGGCCATCACCACCATCCATCTCCATAGTTTTGTGGATTTTCCCAAACATAAATTCTTCTTTCAACACTACCTGTCATTGCCCCTCCCTCAACCTTAGAGCCCACCTTTTTTTTTTTATTAAGTAGAAGCTTTATATGGACACATCATATGCTGGTACCATCATTTCCCTCCTCCCTGTCCCCACTCCACTGAGGGCCCTCCTTAGTGGAATTGCTGGTATTCACCATGGTGTTGTGGGTTGTGAGTTGTGAGAGCAGCAGTCAGTCATTGGGGGGGTGGGTAATGTGGAGCCCACCTTTTTACTTCCTGTGAACGTGACACCTCTGACTCTGGGATACCACATGTAAATGGTGTCATATGGCATCTGTCTTGTCATGGCTGGTTTATTTCCCTGAGCAGAGCAGCCCTTGTCACCTTTTGCCCTAGACTGGTCCTCTTCTGATGCTGCTGAATTTGTTGGTTTATCTGCTCCTACACTGTAGGGCTGAGCTGAGCAGTTCATCATCTATATGAAGGACGTCACACCCACATTTGAAGTTCCAGCTTCCCTGGGTTGCAGCCAGAACTCTCTGGCTGTGAAAGTGGCTCAACCAATCACATTCGCCATGACAAACCTCTAAATAGGAAAGGGCTCAAAGCAGGCTTTCAACTTGCCTGGCTCATCAATTCCAAAAGGGCTTCTATCTTGAGGCACTTGCCAGTAGTCAGTACTGGCAACTGAGCCCATTGCCAGGGAACACCCTGTAGAGTAGTGTGAAGCCCAGCGTGTAGTCCAGGGCAGAGTGGGTTCTAGGGTTGAATGTGCCCCACAATTCACGTGCTGAAATTCTAACTTCCAGGACCTTAGAATGTGATCGTATTTGGAGCTAGGCCTTTATAGAGATGGGATTAAGTTAAAATAAAACCATTAGGGAGGACTCCGATCCAGTCTGACTCATGTCCTTACTTGTGAAAAGGAAATTTGGACACACACACAAAAATTGACATTAAGGACATTCATACACAGAGGAAAGGCCACATGAGGACACAGCGGAAACCACCATTTGCAATGAGTGAGAGGTGTCAGAAGAAAGCAAACCTTGATCCAGGACTCTAGCTTCCAGGACTGGGAAAAATAAACTTGAGGGGATTTTTTGTTTTATTTATTTATTTATTTTGGTCTAGCTCAGGCTGACCTGGAATTCACTATGTAGTCTCAGGGTGGCGTCGAACTCATGGCAATCCTCCTACCTCTGTCTCCAGAGTGCTGGGATTAAAGGCGTGTGCCACCACGTCTGGCAAAATTTGAGTTTTTGAAGCAGTCCCTTTAGCAGCTCTTTGTTAGGGCAGCCCTTGCAAGTTAGCGGAGGGAGAGAGGACATCACTGCAGCATGCATGCTCCCCAGTGGTTCATCTGAATGTCTTCTGCAGTCATGTATCACTTGACAAATGCATCCTTGGTGAGTTCTTTGATGTGTGAACATCATAGCATGCTTACGCAAGTATGGATGGTTTCGATCACTCAGGCACTGTCACCCTCTGATGGAGTCCAGAGATTTAGGAAACACCGGGTTATGAAGATGTTGCATTTTAATGCAACATGTTTTATAGCAAATTTTTTTGTTGTTTTTTTGAGGTATGGTCTCTCTAGCTCAGGCTGACCTGGAATTCACTATGTAGTCTCAGCGTGGCCTCAAACTCATGGCGATCCTCCTATCTCTACCTCCCAAGTGCAAGGATTAATAATTTTTTTCTTTAATAAATAGAAGAAATGAACTCTAAAATAATGATTGAAAGTATTGTATAATAAATATTCTGACCAGTAATATAGTCATTTATCATTATTTTCAAGTCTCATCTACTGTATATAATATGTGCTTCACTCCTATAAAACTGGCTACACGGTAGATTTGATTCCACCAGCATCACTCTAGGCACAGGAGCATTGTATTGTGCTGTGATGTTACTAGGCAATAGGAATTTAGCAAGTCCATTATAATCTGATGGTATCATAGCTATGCATGCTTACAATTATTTGACAAAAATGCCATTATGTACTGCATGACTATATTTAATTCCTTTTAGCTGAAACCAACCAGAAAGGATGTGGGTATCTGTAACTAAGAACACTATTATACATTTGATTATGTTATATACAAAAGTTATTAGCTTTCAAATGATGAAATAATGAGATAATCTTTTTGGATCATGAATCAGGTAGGAATTTAACTCATACGATATATTAGAAGCCAATGAATAAATTGATGTTCTGGAAAGGGCCCCTGAGACTGTTCAAGTTTGATTTCCCAACACACAAGCAAACAGCTGGGTGTGGCCATGCATATCTGTAACCTAAGTCCCGGGGGAGGAGAAGACTAAACAACTATTGGGACTTGCTGAGTGAAAAAATAAGACAGTAAAAAATGACAGTTCTGAGATCCATGAGAAAATCCATCTCAAGGAAACAGGAGGATGAGCAAAAAAGGAGTCTTGGTGTGTGCCTCTGGTCTCCATGGGTGTGTACACAGATCATGTGTTTCTCTGCATACATGCATGCATACATTACACACACATCACAACACACACCACACCACTCACACTCTACAACACAACACACACCACACCACCCATGCTCTACACACACATCAACACAAACACACAAACACACATGCACGCTCATGTGTGGGCAATAAAATGCACTGTGACTCTGCTATCTCTCCTTCCCATGCAACTACAACTACCTGATTTTTTGACAAATATAACAAAAATATACACTGGAAACAAGAAAGCCTTGTCAACAAACAGTTCTGTGGAAAAAAAATGTATAAAAATGAATCAGATTCTTATCTATCACCTTGCACAAAAATCAACTTCAAATGGATTAAAGACCTTAACATAAGTTGTGAAACTACTAGAGGAAAACATAGGGAAAGCACTTCAAGATAGAGGCATAGGAAGAAATTTATGAATAAGGCTCCAGTTGCACAGGAAATAAAACCCAACAGTCAACAAATAGTACATCATGAATTTAAAAAGCTTCTATAAAGCAAAGAAGCCAACTGTCCAAGTAGAGAGACAGCCTACAGAGTGAGGAAAAACTTGTTGGCTATACATATAACTGAAGATTCATATCTAGGATATACAAAGAACTAAAAAAACACTTAACAATAAGGAAACAAATAACCCAATGAAAAATGTGCTCAAGTACTAAGAAGAAATGGCCAATAAATATTTTTAAGCATTCAATATTCTTACCCATCAGGAAAATTCAAATTACAACTGCTTTGAGATTCTGTCTCACCCCAGTGAAAATGGCTCTCATTAGGAAAATAAAAGCCAACAAAAGTGGTGAGGGTATGGGGAAAGGGAAACTCTTTTTCACTGTTAGTGGGAGTGTCGAGTGGGTTAGCCACTATAGAAATCACTGGGGGGTTTCTCAAAAAAAAACAAAACCCTAAAGTAGAACTATGTTATGGCCTTCCAAAGTTCAGGAAAAAATTTGGAACAGGGGTGGGCAGAGAGAATGTAAAAGACACCGAGTGGAAAGGAATATTCTGGAGCACTGGACTCCATACATGGATGTATGGATGAATACTGATGTATTCATGACCCCGCAGTGCTTTCCAGTTCTCCTATAAGATCTGCATTCTTCTGAGCCCATCAGTGTTTTGACATGGAAGATGGGGGAGAACAAAAGGAATGAGACAAGAAAATATAGGGAGGACTGTCACCCCAAAAGACATTGGTCCTCAATAGAATGGGGATGGAGGGAGGATAGGAATATGATCAAGTTACACTATGTTCATATATTAAAGTTCTCAATAAAAATGAATCAATGTCAAATTAGGTGAAGGAATTAAATGAAATTACTTTCTTACATATTAATGTTTCAGAGATTATTTAGAACTAAAGTTCTTAAAGATAATTGGTAATGTTGAGTGAAAATTAGCTTAGTGATAAATGAAAAATGGTGAATAATTTTAAAAGGTCTATCATATGACCCAGCTATACTATCCCTGGATATGGACATATACCAAAGGACTCAATCTCAAACCACAGAGAGACTTGCACATTTATGTTCAGTGTGGCTCCTCAGTTACTCAGTTAACAATAGGAGGGCAATGAAATCAACTGATGATCCATCGACTGATCATTTCATCAATATGAAAATGTGGTACATATATACAATAAAACTTTATTCACCTATAAATAAAAAATATCGTTATGAAATTTCCCAGAAAATGGGTGGAATGGGAAAACATTATGCTAGATGAGGAAATCCAGACTCAGAAAGACAAATGTTACATGTTCCCTCTCATACACATATCCTGGCTTTGAAGTGTTATAAATGTGCATTTATGTGGGGTCCAGGAAACTAAAACAGGATCCATAAGAGGAGAAAAAAGGATGCAAGTGGGGTGAGGGTAATAGAGAGTATGTGATTAGAAACCTGAAGAGAGAAATATTTAAAAGAAAAAACAGTGCTTACCTTTCATGCTCTTCTTCACCTCTGTTTATGTTTTTTTATGTAGCATACAATGAAAATGTATAGATTTTAATAGGAAAAATCTTTTATATAATTTGTTTGCTTTATGTGAAATTTTATGTTTGAATTAAATTATTAAAACATAAACTTGAATACTATAAATCTTAAGGGCATCAACTAAAAAACATTTTTAAAGGGTGGCAATAATGAAAATGAAATAAAACATTGGTGTGGAGTAAATGTACAAAATTTTAGAGGGTGAGAGAGATGTTTTTCCTTTCAGTGCTGAGGACTGGACTGAGGGCCTTGTGCATGCTAGGCAACCTCTTGACTGCTAAGTCTTATCCTCAGCCCGAGGTTGAGAAAGTTTGTAGAAAATGTTGGAGACATGGCTTAGCAGTTAAAGTGCTTGCCTGTGAAACCTAAGGCTCATGTTCAACTTTCCAGGTCCCATGTAAGCCAGGTGTACAAGGTGATGCAAGCACACAAGGTCACACATGCACACAAGATGGTACATGCACAAGAGTATGATTGCAGTGGCTGGAGGCCCTGGCTCACCAATTCTTTCTCTCTCTCTCTCTCTCTCTCTCTCTCTCTCTCTCTTGGTCTCTTGCAGTTAAAAAAAAAAAAAAAAAAAGGCCAATCTGTTGGGTTTGACTGAAAATAAATAAAATTGGTTAAATGCCAAGAGATATTAGTGTATTGTGTTGGTCTGAATATAAACAGCCCATAGGCTTGGGTATTTTTTATTTATTAAGATTATGCTTCCTCGATGGAGAAGTGATTCAGCAGTTGAAGGTACTTGCTTGTAAAACCTGTTCAATTCCCCAGTGCCCATGTAGAGCCAGATGTATAATGTGGCACAAAACTCTGGAATTCATTTGCTCATTTTCTCTCTCTGTGTCTCTCCTTGCAAATGGATAACACATTTTTTATTTATATTTTTATTTACTTTATTTATTTGAGAGATAGATTAGAGAGAGAGAAAGAATTGGCACTCCAGGGACTTCAGCCACTGCATATGAACTCCAGATGCATGTGCCACCTTGTGCATCTGGCTTATGTGGGTACTGGGGAATTGAAGCTGGATCCTTTGGCTTTGCAGACAAGCACTTTAACCACTAAAGCCATCTCTCCAGCCAGATAAAATATTGTAAAAAAAAAAATTAAAACTCCTACTGGGTTTTCTGTGGGCAGAGCCCTGCTGGAGGAGGTATGTCACTGGAGGCTTATCTTGTGTCCAGCCCTAAGGTGTATAGAAAACCAGTTGAGCTCTGGCTGTTTGTGCTTGTTGATGCTGGTTCTGTCTCTCTGCTAAGGATGGGTAATGGACTGTCCAGTGTGTCTTGCCTTGATGGCACTTCCCCTAGAATCTATCATCCTGAAATGACCCTTTTCCTCCCACAAGCTGTTTCTGCTTGGATGCTTCTCCCAGCAAAGTAAATGTAATAGCAACATGTATTTAATCCTTTAAATAAAAATATATAGGGCTGGAGAGATTGAATAGTGGTTAAGGCACCTGCCTGCAAACCCAAAGGGCCTAGGTTCAATTCCCAAGGTCCCATGTAAGCCAGATGCACAGGCGTGTGCATCTGGAGTTCATTTGTGGTGGCTGGAGGCCCTGGCAGACCCATTCTCTCTCTCTCTCTTTCTCCCTCTCTCAAATAAATAAAAATTAAAAATTAAAAATATCATATTCACTGCATGAACTGATCTATACCCTGTTAAAATAATGGTTGGTGGTGGTGCATGCCTGTAATCCCAGCACTTGGGAGGCAGAGGTAGGAGGATCGCTGTGAGTTCGAGGCCACCCTGAGACTTCATAGTTAATTCCAGGTCAGCCTGGACCAGAGTGAGACCCTACCTCGAAAAACAAAAATATATATAAAATAAAATAATAAATGGGAATACATTAAAATGAGATGGCTCTGATACCCTGGTTCATACATCAACAAAGCAAAGCCTAAGTTCAAAATTTAAAGGAAGATGAACTAGCCATCACAGGTACCACTTGAGAAATATTTTATAATTCTCTCAGTTATTAATCTGTAAGGCCTTCATCCTAGCTGTAAGACCTACCATAAATTGTTTGTCTTGGTTATCCTACTGATAACCCATTTTTGTGAATCTGTGTCAGTGTGTGTGTGTGTGTGTGTGTTTGTACTACTTAATAAAAATGTACCTCCTCAGGTTTAAAACCAGAAGAAACTATTCTCTAAATTGAAATATTCTCTTCGGTAAGGAGTCTGGTTAAGACACAGGCAGTAAACAAAATTCACAAGTCGCTAGGCTCCTGAAATTCACAAGAGTAGCCCAGGCCTTTCCCAAGGTTACATCAGCAGTGACAATTCCAGCAGTGAGGAGCCCTCCTTACTACTGGCCATGAGACCTGCAGATTGCGCAAGGAGCTCCTGGGATGCAGCTTTTCTGAGTCACTACCTTTGCGTGGTCGGACTTTGGGGTGATGCAGCTGCCGCTGACCATCCATGCTCCTATGAGTCACCTGCTACAGCCACTCTTGTAAGTAATCCCAATCAACTCACTGGTTCACTAAATGAGTCTTGGACTCATGTCCTTGGTCTGTCATTTGTGCCCTAACTGAGGTGTCATAAACCACAAGTTCACGGGAGCAGAACTTGCATTTGCTTAATTTTTTTTTTTTTTGGAGAGAGACACAGAGAGAGACAGAGAGAGAGAGACAGAGAGAGAGGAAGAGGAAGACAGATAGAGATGGGCACACCAGCAGCCTCTCAGCTGCAGCAAACGAAATCCCTTGTAGTCAAGTGCGGCATTGCGACCTTGCGTCACTTTGCATCTGGCTAAACGTGGGACCTGGAGATTGGAACTGGCGTTCTTAGGCTTAGGAGGCAGGCGCCGCTATCTCTCCAGCCTGCGTTTGCTAAATTTTACAGTGGTGAAGATATGGAGCCCAGTTATTCCCATTGTTGTCCCCAGAGACTGAAGGAGGAAGGGGCACCACCTGCCTTTCTGTAGGCAGATAAAGGTTTGTATTTGGTTCCAAGCGGCCTCAATTGTTGCTGTCTTCAGATTCAGAGCTTCTTTTCAATGCCTTTGAGACTTAAATACAAACTCAATCTCTCCCTTCTTAGCTTGTCCTGATTTGCCCTTGAGAACGAAGCTAAAGCATCCATTCAACTGAGACCTACCAAGACGGAAAAAGGGCTCCCTGCAGCAAGCAGATCCAAGCTTGCCCACTGGGGCACGGTGCAAACCACGGTAAACTGCCTGGCTGCCTGGCATGCACCCATTTTGACATCAGGGTACTGTTTGCAGATCGCTGGGTGCCATAACAGTCTGGGTGTGAAGGGCAAGCAGGGAACCCTCACTGCACTGCCCCTCCACGCTCTGCCAAGTTTGTGGAAGCCTACACCACTGCTTGGTGGTGACCAGGGTCACAGCAGCAGGGCTTGGTGTGAATTTTGTTTGTTTGGTTTTATTTTTTTTCAAGGTGGGTCTCGCTCTAGTTCAGGCTGACCTGGAATTCACTCTGTACTCTCAGGCTGGCCTGGAACTCACTGTGATCTTCCTACCTCTGCCTGCCAAGTGCTGGGATTAAAGGCGAGCGTCACCACACCGGCTGGTGTGAACTTTTTAATTCTTAGCGGGTTAACAGGTCCTCCTAATTTATTTTCACCTTTGCATGAGAAATCGGGGTCCACCTGCATCTACATAGACTCTCACACTCGGGGAAAGACTACTGAAGAAGGAAGAGTTGCCTCGGAGGCCAGACAACCATGTTAAACCTGCTTCTGCCACTTAGAGCCCGGGGCCTGCTTGAGCTCAGAGTATTACACCTGACAGCCCCAAGACCTACTCATGCTCTGGGTGCTGAACTTGTTCTTTGGGCCAGAGCTGCCGTCAGCCCAGACTCGCCTCTACTCAGCATCTTTGCTTGCCATGCCGCCTTTCTCCTGCCTCAGAGAGAGAGCAAAGGAACTGCTGCTTGGGCAGCGTCTGGCTCCTACCTCAGAGGACACCTGCTGCTGCTCCCACAGCCTCCTGCTGCTGCTCCTATGGAGACATGTCGTGAGGCAGATTCCCCTGAATTGAAATATCCCCCCCCCCCACACCCTGAAAGAGGAAGGAGGCTTTGATTCAGGAAGTCAAGTCTGGGAGTCCTGACACTTAAAGTCACACAATCAGTACCCACTGTTGTTATGTTAATGAGAAACAAGTATTCTTTGGGTGGGCGGAGGAAGTTCAGGAGTCTGGGGAAAGGTTGCAAAACCCTAACCCTAAGGCTATATAAAAGGAAAACAGCTGCTTGGGAGGAGACTCTCTCATTGAACTGCCTGAAAGTGGTGCAGACTCTCCAACCAGCAGAGCTGGCTGCAGGTGGTACAGTAGCTCCTGTGCAGTATAGTCCTGTGGTCTATACATATTCTGGTGGTTCGAATGTAAAATGTCCCGGCAGCCTCACGTGTTTGTGATTAAGTCTTATACATAATCCCCAATGGTGGAGCTTCTGGGAGGTGATACATTGCAGAAGGAAGTGTGTCACTTGAGGTGGACCTGGAGACTTATTAGTCCAGCCCTACTGGCTGTTCATCCAGCTCACTGTTTCCTCCCTGCGTCTTATGGAGATGTGGTGCCCAGCTGTCTGCTCTTGCTACACTTTTCAAACTATGACCGACACTTCCCCTCAACAGAATAAGCTAGAAATAAAACTTTTCCCTCCATAAACTGCTTCTTGCTGGGTGTTTTATCTCAGCAACAAGAAGGTTACTTCTACACACATTATTAGCATTAATCACTCGGCCTGCATGTATTGGGAATTTCCACCTCCAAGATTAAATGACAGGGCAGTTTTAATAGCATGTTTGTGTCACTGAATTGATTAAGTCAAAGCAGTTATGTGGCAGGACTGAAGCTGACAGTGCTGTCCTGCTAGGTAAACACTGTCATTACATAAAACACAGAGTTTTCATGAGTAACTCAACAATTGCTCAATAGTGCCTCACAAATCATTGTCTTTTTCATGTTGATCTTCAACATGTTCTTTAAATTTCACTCACTGGAGTATGAAATCATTCATTGTTTTATTACACAAAGTATCTACCATAAGCCAAAATTTCTTTTAGGCTCTTAAAATATTTACGAAGGGAGTCTGCTGTCTTGAAGACCCTATGTTTATTTGTAGGAGGATAGATTTTAAAACAAGGGGCTAGGGAAATACAGCTCAGCAGTTAAAGGTGCTTACTTTTGAAACATGCTAGCCTGAGCATACATGTAAAGTAGACATGAAAGTAGCACATGTGTCTGCAGTTCATTTACTACAGCAAGAGATCCTGGCATATGCAAGCACACATGCAAATAAATAAAATTTTAAAAACAAAGCATATCATTATGGAAAACACTTGTAAATGATACAAAGCAAATTATGCTAGGAAATGTGAGGGTGACACTTTAGATAAAGGTAGGTTTGCCAATCAAACAACCATTTTTTGAACATGCAGAAAAGACATATCCATCTCCCCCAACCCTACAAAATTAAATCATACTTTCTGTTCTCTGAAGAGCTAGCTTTATTTTATTAATTAATTAATTAATTAATTTGTTGCAGTGCTGGGGTCTGAACAAAGGACTAAATACATACTAGGCAGGCACTCCACTGTGGAGCCAGCTGCATCCTGCAAGTGCTAGCTTTGGTTATTGCATCTTGTTTCTTTAAAGCAAAAGGACAGAAAGTGAAGTGAAGGTTAGGCAATTAGAGACAACTCAAAGCTTAACCAGATCATTTACCCAAAACCGCTGGGTGCCTGGTTGAGAACAGCTCACTTACTTAAGATAGCTCTAAAAACCCAAGACAATACTGTTAACCTACTGCCTGGCTGCTTATACAGTGAGATTACTTCTCTGATGTGGGGGTGTTATTTTATTAAGTAGTCATGAATTTCTCCCTCTTCATCTTTGAACCAGGTTTTTCCCCAAATGAGAAATTTTTCTCTATAAAAATAAATTACAATTCCCTTTTCATGACTTTCAACCTTTCTCTATTGAAGTTGATGTAATGAAAAAATGAGTGTGATATAGTAAAATAAGCATCACTTTAATGTAATTTTTTTGGAGAGAGACAGACACAGAGAGAGACAGACAGACAGACAATGGGTGCACCAGCAGCCTCTCAGCTGCTGTGAACAAACTCCAGATGCATGCACCCCCTTGCGGGCAAGTGTGGCATTGTGCCCTTGCATCACTGCATCTGGCTAAACATGGGTCCTGGAGAATCGAACTGGCGTTCTTAGGCTTAGCAGGAAGGCACCTTAACCACTAAGCCATCTCTCCAGCCCTACTTGAATGTAATTTTAATCAATCTAAGTGGATTTAACTATATTTACATAGTATACAGTAAATTTTTAAAGAATATTAGGCATCTTTGAGAATGTTTAAAATGTATTTTCAAGTGCATCTGAAATACCTTACCTTTTTGAAACCATACTAATCATAAAGCCAATTTAGGCTATTTTCTATCTCTGTCAGATACATCCTACCAATAAGTTCATATTTGTCATATTCAATAGCTTCTTTACTTTAATAAAAAAGAGCTCTCAGC
The DNA here is from genome assembly GCA_036365145.1 of Orientallactaga sibirica. Taxonomy (NCBI): domain Eukaryota; kingdom Metazoa; phylum Chordata; class Mammalia; order Rodentia; family Dipodidae; genus Orientallactaga; species Orientallactaga sibirica. The sequence continues at coordinate 19,983,936 of JAEOAD010000003.1, forward strand.
TCTCTGATTATATGAAAAACCAATTTCATTTTTTCCAAATATAGCAAGTATTATAATTACTATGGTAAACACATATAACTGAAAGCATACTATTCTTTTCAGTCTTCATTACATAGTATTATTACAAGATTTCATTTCCACCTAGGTTTCTTTATTTTGAAACAGGGTCTTCATATGTAGCCAGTGTTGGCCTTGAACTCATGATCTTCCTGCTTCAGCCTTCAAGTGCTAGGATTACAGGTGTGACTCCCACACCTGTCTTTCCTAAGGTTTCCTCAATATAATTATTTTGTAATTATTTGTCTATTGGTAATGAAAATGCAGTCTCATAATATTTCTAAAGCCAAAGGACATTTTAAGTGTATTTTACTTTTTCTGATGGGTGAAGCAGAATGTATGCAAACATATAAATACCATTACACTCAGTAATAGAAGAGGTGACAGGGGCTGGGAGGTGGAAGTGGGGACTCCCATGTGGCACAGACATATATGTCTTCACAACACCAACATAACCAGCTGAAAGGTGATAGAAAAACATTTTTTAGGATAGAGATGGTGGTCCATGCTTATTAGCTAAGACTTTAGGAAGTAGAAGCAGGAGGATCAGTACAATAAGGCCACCCTTGGCTGTATAGCAAGTTCAAAGCAACCCTGGGCTACTTGTGACCCTGTCTCAAAAATACCAAACAGGGGCTGGAGAAATGGCTTAGTGGTTAAGGTACTTTCCTGCAAAGCCAAAGGACCAAGGTTTGGTTCCCCAGGACCCACATGAGCCAGATGTACATGGTGGCACATGTGTCTGGAGTTCATTGACAGCTGCTGAAGGCCCTGGCATGCCATTCTCTCTCTCTTTCTCTCTGTCCATCTCTCTCTTTCAAATAAATAAAATAAATAAAAATTTAAACAATACCAAACAGATAACCAATATTTATAATGGCTAAATAATGCTTAAAAACTCGTGTCTTGGGCTGGAGAAATGGCTTAGCAGTTAAGGCACCTGCCTGCTAAGCCTAAGAACCCGGTTCCAATCTCTAGGTCCCACATTTAGACAGATGCAAAGTGACGCAAGGGCGCAATGCCGCATTTGCCCACGTGGGGGCCCATGCATCTGGATTTCGTTCACAGCAATTGAGAGACTGCTGGTGCGCCCATTCTCTATCTGTCTCCTCTCCCCTCCCTCTCCCTCTCCCTCTGTCTGTCTCTCTCTGTGTCTCTCTCTAAAAAATAAAAAAAATTTAAAAACACTCATGTCTTGTCCACTCTTTAAAAGCATAGGTGTTTTCAATTGTTTTGTTTAAAGGATTTTTTTTTCCTTGTAGTGTCTAAATGAAGGTAAGTGAATGTATCAGGATATTTATTTTTTGACATATTCATTTTATCTTACTCCCTGGCGTACAAATCCTCAGCCCAAGGATGCCTGGATTTTATTCCACTTAGGACTGCAATAGCATGTGTTCTAATTTTCAATGGCAAAAAATACCTCAGGATACTAGTTATTACTTGGAAATACATATACAGTATACATATATACTAAGTATGTTTCAATATTACCATTACAACAAATATATTTTATTCAAAGAAAAGCAATATCTCTTTTATACTTCTGTTTTAATAAAATTCACATTTCAAATTTATATAAATAAAGATAAGTTATTATTAAAGGTATTTAAATATTATTAAATAAGAATTATAAAAGTAGACATAGTATATGAATACTTGAAAAACATATTACTAACATGATATACAAAATTTATAATTTTTTACTGGTACTCCAACATAATTTACATAGTTAAATGTTTATTATGGAATGTTAGCCATATAAAAATAATATTCCTAGCCAAAATAAGCACAATTTATATATTCTATTTGAAATATATGGCTTGAATTCTGTTTTTAAAAAAACTATAAGTTACTGTACATACAAAAGTAAACCAAGAAAGGCTCCATTGTACTATCGGACACATTATTCCTGAGAAGGCTCTTATTTTTCATGGGTTCATTCCCTGAAAGCTAGAAGTTTCATCTTTTTTTTTTTTTACATTTAATATGGTTCCAGGCACTTTTTTTCTTCAAATTAGATTTGCATCCTTAGGAAATGTCTGTGGTAGAAAGAAAAGAAAAATATCAATGAGCTGATTTTTAGCATATATAAAATTATACTTCTAGTAGTTGTGCTTTATATAATCTTTCTTGAAGAACCTAATCTTAAGAATGCAGGGCAATGTGCTTCTGAAGGGGAGGCAGCCTTGTAGAGATATAAAATGACTTCACTATTAAAGTTTATTATGTCTACAGAAAAAATGAACTTGACAACAGCCCCAAAACTCAGAAAATATTCTCAACATGTACAAAACTGAAATATTATAATTATAATATCTTCTTAAATAAATAGAGACAGACATCACAGAATATTATAGAAGAAACCACTGAATCTCAAAGCTCTCCAATTTTATTGTTTTGTATTGTTTTATGGAGATTGGGTCTTATACCAAACTCTAAATTTTAAAGAACACCAGGAGAGTATAGTTTGTATATTATATTTTATTATTTTTAGGTTTTGGTGGTGTTGTGAGCTGAACTTAGGACCTCATGCCCACTAGTACTTGCTATAGCACTAAGATACACCTTCAGCCCGTGCTTTAAATTACAATACAGTGTATGCATGGGAGGACTTTTCCAGTTATTATGTTGATCCAAGGACTTGATATGAGTTTACTCATCTATATAAAAATACAATAAATACCTAGGAAGAGATAAATATGTTTAATACAGGTCATTTCAGTAGCCAAATAAATTTTCTGAATTTATCCATCTTAACAATTCAAAAGATTTGAGACAAACTGAAAGTAATTCACTCAAGTGACTTGCTACTGGATATTGAAGTGAATCTAGTTCATTTTTTTAATAAGGGAAAAATTTAAATTTAGTAGCTGTAACTATTCAGAAGCAAGTAAAATAGTAACAGCAAGAACAGCAACAAAAAGAGCCAATGACTTATCACACATAGTCACAATTTGAGCATTTTGAATGATAGCATGCAAACATCATGTTTGCAATTACTAACTTGATTAACTTGAGTATCCAAAATAATTCATGAGAGGAACATTTATATGTTACATTATTGAGAAAATGAGGCCAGGATTGTCTCAGCCGTTGTCACAACAAACTTGTGAGGTAAGTTAAGAAAATCCTTGCACAATTATTTAAGATAGATTGAATTACTCTGCCAGTGCAAGATGTCCAAGGATATTTTTAGACCATGGGTACTCCATGACTTCACAACTGGAGAATCAGTCATCTTAAAAGGACTTGTCCATGGTACTGAAATTCTGACCCCCAAATGTTGACTTTGTATGTACCACACTGGAAGAGAACTCAGATTTTTACATATATCTGCAGTGTTTTGTATCAATTCTAATTTTATAAATAAATATCATAATTTATATTACATTTTTATGATTGTACAAATACTTTATTACCTTTGTGTTCCTAGTGTAATTGATCCAGAAGGAAACTAGTTTAACATTTCACTCTTATCAAGTAATAGCCTAGAATAGGTAATGCTTTTATATCACTTGTGTTTTTACTTGTGTATTTTGATTTTGTTTTGTTGGTACAGGTGTCACTAGGTAGTCCAAGTTGATCCTGAACTTACTTTTGCCTCAGCCTTCCAACTGCTGAAATTGCGGCCATGTGTCACCAAGCCCAAGGTCACCAAGGTTTGGAGGCTACATTTGCTTTCATCATGTCTTTCATCATTTAAGGTTAGATAGACCTATAAATGGTTTATGTACCAATGAGAATCTGCATAATGTTTCTGCACAATAATAAAATAAGGCTGAAAAGTGGTTGAACAATTTTTTAATTATTAAGATTTGGTAGGGCTGCCAAGTACTGTTTATTTTACTTGATGATGCAATTACATTGAGAATATTTTAAATTAATTTAATAAAAAAATTATTTAGGCTGAGTTTAAAATAATGCAAAGGGGGCTGGAGAGATGCCTTAGCAGTCAAGGCATTTGCCTGCAAAGACAAAGGATCCCGGTTCGACTCTCCAGTAACCACATAAGCCAGATGCACAAGGGAACACATGCATCTGGAGTTCATTTGCAGTGGCTGGAGGCCCTGGCACACCCATTCTCTCTCTCCCTCCCTCTCTCTGCCTGTTTCTCTCTCTAATAAATAAAATATTTTAAAATAAAGCAAAAAATCTACAGATTCAGTTGGGGACATGTTGTGAAGGTTAGTTACTGGCTTTGTATACTTTTCAAAATTTTCTTGTTTTGTTTGCTAATTTTGTGTTTTGTTTTTCTGAAACAGGATATCACAATATAATTGTGCAAGCTTGTCTCAAATACTGTAATCTTCCTGCTTCCGCCTCTCAAGTGCTAGGAATATAAGTAAAATTTTTTTTAAGATAGACGATAGGGAGTGCAGTCAGTGGTAAAGCACTTGCCTACTATGTCCTACTATGTCCCTGGGTTTGATCCCCAACACCATGAAGGAAAAGGAGGAGGGAAAGGAAGAAGAGAGGTAGAATGAGGGGATGGGCGGTAAAAAGGAAGTAAACTCAGAAGAATTAGATAGGGCTGGAGAAATGGCTTAGTGGCTAAGGCACTTGCCTGCGAAGCTTAAGAACCCAGATTTGATTCTCCAATACCCATATAAAGCCAGACGCACAAGGTGGCACATGTGTCTGGAGTTCATTTGCAGTGGCTACAGGCCCTGCCACACCCATTTTCTCTCTCTATCTCTACCTTCCTCTCTCTCTCTCTCTCTAATAAATAAGTAAATAAAATATTTTTTAAAAAATTAAAAAAGAGTTAGATGATAGATGGATGGATGGATGGATAGATAGATAGATACTTACAGGGTGAGTTTCCTAGGTCTGTGAGCATAGCGGACTCACTGCCAATCTTGTTAGCAATCTAGCACATCTTTTATAATCTAGGCAAACATTTAAAGATAAATGATGTATATCGTTATTATAAGTGTGGAAGAAATAATGTCAGTTGTCATTAGTGCATATAATAGTAGCCATTATTTTAAAAATACATAGCAAGCTTGGAGAGATGGTTTAGCACTGGCCTGCAAAGCCTTAGGACCCAGGTTCAATTCCCTGGGACCAGCGTAAAGCCAGATGTACAAGGTGGCATATGTGATGTGTCAGTTCATTTGCAGTGGCTAGAGGCCTTGGCATGCCCATTCTCTCTCTCTCTCTCTCTTCTTTCCTTCTTGCTTTCTTTGTTTCTTTTTGTCTTTTTTTATTTTTTGAGATAGGGTCTCACTCTAGCCCAGATTGACCTGGAATTCACTATTTAGTCTCAGGGTGGCCTCAAACTCATGGTGATCCTCCTACCTCTGCCTCCCAAGTGCTGGGATTAAAGGTGTGTGCCACCATGCCTAGCTCCTCTCTCCCTCTCTCTGCCTTTTCTCTCTCTCTCTTTCAAAGAAATAAAAATAAAATCATTTTAAAACACATAACATATTAAATGCTTAACATGGATTTTCTCTTTAATTCCCCTGAAGACAGTAATGACAATGAGATATCTTGTCTATGGCCATACCACTCTGAACACGCCTGATCTTGTCTGATCTCAGAAGCTAAGCAGGGTTGGGCCTGGTTAGTACTTGGATGGGAGATATCTTCACTTCAAAGATAGAAAACAGCTTCAAAATATTACTTATCTCCTAGCTAGTAAACAGCTTAGTCTCAAAGGCTTTATTGTCCTACCACACTGTGCAATATTCTTAATTTTCCCTAGTCATTAAATACAAATGGTTTTGAAAAAATCATAAAATAGACTTAATATCCTGAGTGAAATTAAATATTCCTCAAGATGAACTATCCTGTTAATTAAAAACATAGTGTTTGTCAGGCATGGTGGCACATGCCTTTAATCCCAGCACTTGGGAGGCAGAGGTAGGAAGATCACTGTGAGTTCAAGGCCACCCTGAGACTACTTAGTGAATTCCAGGTCAGCCTGGGCTAGAGTAAGAATCTACATTGAAAAATAAAAATAATAATAATAATAAACAATAAAAAACACAGTGCCTAAAGTTCATTTCATTTTAAAAATAGTTTAGATTCAGAGAGTAATTTTAAATAAGGAAATCAGTTACCATACATTATCATAATTTAGGTATGCTAAATGCTAGCACTTTTTTCCTATGTTTGGAATTATTAACTCCAGTAACTTAAGTATCAAAAAAATCATTATGTAACATTACCACATACTACCATTATTCAGAAATATCCATTAACCACTGTACAAATGACATGATAGGAAAACATTTACTTACTTTAAAATAATTTAGGAGGAAATTTTGACTTACATAGTCATCTTCCTTGTTTTCATTTTTATGAAAAAGCACTTTATTTATGCCAAAGAATTTGAATAATGATAAAAGGTTTTAATCTAGACAAACATTTAGATGTTTGAGGATTCTGGCTATTTTCAGATCTGGATATATTCCCAAGGAAAATGTGATCTCGTGCCTTATATTTCCAACAGTACACATAAACCTTAAGCACCCTCAGCATTATAAATAGCATCTCACTCAGTGTTTAGTCTATCATGTCCCAGTTGAAGCTTAAAATTATAGGCACTTACAGTAGGATAAGGATTTCTCTAAAAACTGCCCAAGCAACTTACAAGCTGGTGTTGAGCAATCCCTGGTATTATGGTAGAGTCGATAGAAATGTTTGCTACATTCTGCTGAAAATGTGACTGGCCCTGGAGGGAAGGAAAGGAATGCTTATTACAAACAGAGATGTATTTTCCAAACAAATTACTAACACTTTATGGATGGAGATACTATAACTCTCGTTTACATCCTTCCTGCCCTTAAAAGAACTTTCTTAAGAGTTCTTCCCCTCACCCAGACTCCGTGGGAGGCAGCAAGTCTTGATCTGTGAAAAACAAGCTGGATGCATTCTGCATTCTTGACATCTCACATCATGGAACCTTCACTTCCAGCAGTACTCTGGAATAACTGGAAGGGAAATATTCCAGAGAGAAGGGGAAAAATCTGGAGAGAGCAAATCAAGTGTATATGAAGAATAAAAACAAATGTCTGTGGCTTCTACTTTCTGCTCCCCAGGTTTTTTTTTTAATTTAATAGGAAATAATGTTTACATGGAATGACATTTATTCCCTTGTTGAATTAAAAGTGCCATGTGCTACATTTGTGTTGAGGATTACTATAAAGGTGCCAGGACTTTGAGATGTACCTTATTTTGCCCCATAAATCCAAGATGGATTCCATCACTTTCCTCCTTCTACCTAAAGAAAAGGTTTGACGGGAATTGGGAGGAGTGGGTGAGCCCAGTGAGGTTACAAACATCCAGAATCCTTTTGCCTCCCCATCTGCAGATAGAAGTCCACTTGACCCTTACAACTATCATTTTAAAATTAGTGCTGGTGCAGGTCTCAGTCCCAGACCTTGGGAACAAGGGAGGGAGGATCAAGAGTTCAAAGCCAGCATCAGTTGCATAGTAATTTTGAAGTATGCCCTGGCTACATGTGACTTTGTTTTAAAAATAATTAATTGATTTCCCACAAGTTAATTAACAACTATGACTCTCGGATTTGATTGGAAAAGTCATATAGGAAAACGACATCTTTTCCCTATTACACGTCTGACATGTAAAACAACAAAAGATGGCTGAGAGTATTGGGAACGAGAGAGAAGAGCAATAGAAAAACACGGGGCAGATTATTCATAGTGACTTGGTGATTTGTTAGAACTGAAAGCATTGGATTATTGAAAATGATTCAAAAAGTTGATATGAGGAACAAAATGGTGTCATTAGTGCCATAAGAATATGTGATCTGTGTTTAAGATATGTCATATGGCTGGCTGTCTCTCCCCTATTTAGAAAAGTTCTGCTTCCCCACTGGTGGGAAACACAATCTAAATTCTGCAGCATGCTATTGAACAGTGTACCCAATCTGATTCTGGCCTATGTTTCCAGCCATGTAGTTGCCCAGTGGTCAACTGCATCTTTTCCTAAGTTTACTCACAGTCCATTAACATACTATCTACCTGTTCCTGCCCAAATACACCATGTGCCTCCATGTGAGTTCCTCCTGACCAGACAGCCTCTCTCATCCTTAGACAACCTCTTCATCCCTTAAAGACCGACTGAGATATCATGTCGCCTTCATTGGTGTTTTTTACTTCCTGTATACCCCTAAAAGTTTGTTCACACTTCTACTCCTGATTGAGATCTGATTTATGTTATAGTTTATGTAAAAGTTAATAGCATCTGTCTGACGACTCAGCTGAAATGTGAGCCTCTTCCGGTACTCTGCCTGAGATGTGTTTATTTACCTCAATCACTGAAATCGTATATGCTCACCTGTAAAATGCTTTATGAATTTATCTTTCAAGGTCAGATCTCTTGGAAATATATCTGAAAAGAGAAAAAGAAGACTTTACAATTTCTAGTATACATTTCCACTATTAAAAGATATACCTTAGCCGGGCGTGGTGGCGCACGCCTTTAATCCCAGCACTCGGGAGGCAGAGGTAGGAGGATCGCCGTGAGTTCAAGGCCACCCTGAGACTACATAGTGAATTCCAAGTCAGCCTGGGCCAGAGTGAGACCCTACCTCGTAAAACCAAAAAAAAAAAAAAAAAGATATCCCTGGACTGAGAGATTGCTCATTGGTTAAAGGCACTTACTACAAAGCCTGCTGATCTAGGTTTGATTCCCCAGTACCCAGGTAAAGCCAGATGAACTAAGTGGCACCTGCTGAGTCCATACTCATGCCCCATGCCCTCTGACTGCTTCTTGCTCTCTGTTTCTCAAATAAATAAATAAACAAATAAATAGGCCTGGAGAGATGGCTTAGTGGTTAAGGTACTTGCCTGCAAAACCTAAGGACCTAGGTCCAATTCACCAGGACCCACCCACGAAAGCCAGATGCACAAGGTGGCACATGCAACTGGAGTTGGTTTGCAGTGACTAGAGGCCCTGGCATGCCCATTCTCTCTCTCTCTCTCTCTCTTTCTCTTTCTCTCTCTCTCAAATAAACAAGTAAAAGTTAAATAAATATTTTTAAAGATATCCCTAGCCGGGCGTGGTGGCGCACACCTTTAATCCCAGCACTCGGGAGGCAGAGGTAGGAGGATCGCCAAGAGTTCGAGGCCACACTGAGACTACATAGTTAATTCCAGGTCAGCCTGGACCAGAGTGAGACCCTACCTGAAAAATCAAAAAAAAAAAAAAAAAAGATATCCCTAATGGTCTATAATTACAAGCACTAAGCATGCAGATCATAGCATGTAGCACCTCTCAAAGCTTCCTCTCTGTTTTCTGACCATGCCTTGGAACTCTGGAGTGTCACCAGAATTCCTGCTTGTTCTATGGCTTCCCCATTACACCGTACACACCCTTCATCAATGGATAGACACAATGAATGTGTAACTTCTGACTGCCCCAGACCTGCTCCCCTCCCATGTTCCCTAGCCTCAGTAAACACTTGGCCCAACACACAAGAAGCTGTATTTGATTTCTGCTTTTCCTCATCACCCCATCCAATCATGAGTGAGTTTTGCACATTCCACTTCCAGCCTTTGCCCCACTCCCTTGCATTTCTTCCGACTTCCACTAACTCAGACTGGTCCAGCTATCACTCTTCTGTGACTGCACTTTGGAAGTGGTCTAACCACACTTCCCTGTAATCCTTTTTCCCCCTGCAGCACCCAGAGAAAATGGGGTGAATTGTTCAGATTATGAGATTCTCGCTTAAAAGGCTTTAGCTGAAAATAAAATACAATTTAAAAATTAAGCAAAATCCCAACTGGTATTCATTAATAATCTACCACCCAGAAAATGCAACTTAAAAAAAAATCAGGGCTGGGGAGATGGCTTAGAGGTTAAGGCATTTGCCTGCAAACAAAGGACCTCAGTTTGATTCCCCAGGACCCACGTAAGCCAGATGCACAAGGTGGTGCATGCATCTGGAGTTTGTTTGCAGTGGCTGGAGACCCTGCCATGTCCATTCTTTCTCTCTTTCTCCCCAGCCCTCCTCTTGCTTTCTCAAATAAACAAATAAATTTTAAAAATGAAAAGAAAATATTAAAAAAAGAAAAAAGTTATTCTTAAAAAAATCAAAAGCACAGGCAAGGTCATATAAGAAGAGAAAGCAAACTGTATAAAATATCATCAGGGTTTGCTAGCAGTTATGAATTTAAACTGACAATGTTCTATTATAGATTGACTGTTGTGTATGTCAAACATAGCATGGGTGTAGCACCGAAGGAGACTTTTGTCACTTCTCCATAGGCGCCAGGTAAGAGTGATGCCCACTACAGTACAAAAACACCCTGTGTTTCTTCACAGGTGAATCTGAAACAGGACATGTACAAAAAAGATTTCATGGAGCCTGAGCAATGGTTATGGAGTTGTGGTGATGTTCTGGCAGTGTTTAGGACCTGGAGGCTAAAAAGGAATGGGAGTCCTTCCTGTGTAAGCCCTTGGCAACCTTGTGAGCAGATGACTGTGAGGCGAAGGCAGGAGTGCAGAGATGCAAGCTCCCCTCCCCTGTGACAGTTAATGCCTGTGCTTTAGGAATTCAACAATTAACCACTTAAAGCTATATAGACTGCAAATTGCACACAGGATAGTAAAGTTCAAACTAATGGCTTCTTATCCTCTTTCAACTTTTGCTGCTTAATGTACGGTTCACCAAACAGTAGTGTTGGTAGCTTCTGGGAGCTTCTTAGCAAAGCAGCCCAGGCTCAGGCTACAGAATTGGGCTCAGTTTTGTTTTTAATTGGAGCACTACAAGTTGGGGACATTCCCTGTTTGTATGCAAAATCCATGACAGCTTTGAAGCTACAGAAGGCAGAGCTGAGTGTCTGTGATTCCTACAACTGTAGATTCAGAGATCTGCAGATTGAACATATTTGGAAAAAACCTGTGTCTGTACTAAATATGTCCAGACTTTTTCCTGGCCATTATTCTCTACACAATTCAGTATCACAGCTATTTACACTACGTTTAATATTAAAAATAATCTGGGGGCAGGAGAGATTGCTCAGTGGTTAAGGCACTTGCCTGCAAAACCTAACAACCCACGTTCAATTCCCCAGTTCCCAACTAAAGCCAGATGGACAAAGTGGCACATATATCTAGAGTTTCTTTGCAGCGTTTGGAGGCCCTGGTGTGTCTATTCTGTGTCTCTTCTCTCTATCTCTCTCTGCTTGCAAACAAATAAATAAAAATATTTAAAAAAATAATAATCTAGAGGGCTGGAGAGATGGCTTAGCAATTAAAAGGCACTTGCCTACAAAGCCAAAGAACCCAGGTTTGATTCCCCAGTTCCCACATAAAGCAATAAGGTGCACAAGGTGTCACATGCGTCTGGAGCTCTTTGCATTGGCTCGAGACCTGGTGAGTTCATTCTCTCTCTCTATCTGCTTCTCTTTATCTCTCCCAAATAAATAAAATTATAAATAAATAAATAAATAAAATAAGAAAAAAGTAATCTGGAGATTAAAGTATATACTGTGACATTAGGTTGTATATACATTGTAAATACACTACTTTCTATAAGGCATTTGAGCACCTGTGGGTTTTGATGTTCACAGAGGGTTTTGGAACCAATCCCCCATGGATACAGAGGAAAACAGTACTGTGTTTATCAGGGCTGCCTTAACAATGTTCCACAATCTGCATGCCATACATCAACAGAAACTTATTGTCTCATAATTTTGGAGACTAGAAGTCTGAGATCAGAGAGTGGGTAGGATATGAACTCTGTGACGGTTCAAGGGAGGGGATCTCCCTGTCTTTTCCAGTTTCTTGTTTCCTAGAAATCCCTGACATTCCATGGTGGCACACTTGTCTCTGTTTTTGTGATCATATGGTGTTCTGTACCTTTGTATCTCTGTGTAGCCTTCACCTGATAAGGATTCTAGTCACACGGAACTAAGGGTTCTCTCTACTACACATACTTCATTTTAACCAATTACATATGCAGTTCTAAAGTCCTACGGCATGAGACTAGAGCATACACATTAGGGGACACAATTCATTAATATAGAAATCTGAATCTAGGTGTAGGGAGATGGCTCAGGCTGGCAAAGCCTGATGGTCTGGGTTGAATTCCCCAGTACCCACATAAAGCCAGATGCACACAGTGGCACATGCTTAATTAGTTCCAGTTTGGGCTACTGAGACCTCTTTTTGTTGATTGCTATGACCCTTTGATGTGTTTTTCATGTGGGGAGTTTTGTCATTGTTGTTATTTTACATGCTTATTGCTTTGTTTTCTGGTCATACAAGATTCTATAGGCTCCTCTTGTGATACTTGCTATCCTATTGCTAGTTATCAGTGGTTTCTCCAAGGAGCCCTGGATCCTTCTCTTTGAGAATGATATGAGAACTGAAGAGCTGGGGGCCTGGGTGCTCCTTGCTAGTAAGTTGTTGTTCTAGGCCCATCCAGCTCATATAAGGAAACACATATGTGGTGTGAATGAGAGACTTGATTGCTACTATACCCAAGTGGTTAAATTATTCCTAAGAGTTTTTGGAGTGGTGGATAGGATAAATTTAAGAGTTTAAGATGCATACTATCTGCAGTATTTCACTGATAATATTACTGAGACATCAAAAATAATCTAAAATGAGCTGACTTCACATACACAATCATATTTGCACAATGTTACACCCAGCAGTCACACTTCATATCCAGTTGTCAGTGTCCTCTCCCACAACCTGGAAGTACTTTGTCTTCTCAGAGTGAAGTGTTCTGCCAAGCCAGACAATTTCAAATAGTATAAATTGAGGTGGATAAACTAAATCATCTTTGATCCTCCCAAGTTGCCTGTTACAAAATATGAGGACAAAATGCTTAACTATAGAGAACATTTACCAAAGGACAAAATAAGAATTAAAACTATAAAATCATGTTCCAATGTAGATTTTCTTCTGGTTTTAACCATATGACAATTCATGTGCTATTTAAACTTTAGCCATTTTACATGAGGACTGTTCTCACAATAATAATAAGATCAGCTACTGATTAAATCCATTTAGTCCCTCTTCTGATTTAAAATTATCTTCCCCATAGAGTTAACAAATGAGATTTTTGTGCAAACACTAAACATTTCTGAAACAGTACTTTGGATGTTCTTATTGGTCTAGATAGCTAGAAGCCTTAACAATAAACTGAGTCACTGGAAGCCCCTAGAAGATGTTGATCCAGTAGCAAGTACACAGCCACCACTCTAGGAGCCACATAGTCCAAGAGGCAAAAACTTGTGCTTACTTGAGCCAGAAATTAAGAAGAGAGCAGGTCTGAGGCAGGGCACAGGCTAGTGCAGAGAAGGTCAAGTGTGAGACTCCTGTAGTGGAGTCACGCAGCACACAGAGGCTAGATGAATGTAAAAAGCAAGGAGATACTGTTTGCAATCATCCCACAGAGGCAACTTTCAGGATGTGCTGGGTGGTGGAGGAAGTGAAGCTCCTTGGACAGGTAAGGAGCAGACCTCTTCACTGGGAAGTGAGGATGTGGCAGTCCAAGGAAGTTCCTTGGTGAAAAATCAACTCAAGAAGCCCCATATATATTTCCTGGAGGACAGGGAGGACAAGGAGGTCCTGTTCTCGTGAACTTGCTCCTTGGGTGGACTGGAAACAATAGACTTCAGCTAAGATGAGGAACTTAGTTGCAGGAGGAAAACCAGGGCCATTTGCTTCACTCTCAGAAAGGAAATATGAATCAGACACACTTGAACTAACAAGATCACATTTGGTATCACTTCTGTTACATTCCATTTTTGAAGACACTGTCCCATCAATTCTATCCACGGGAGGCATGTTAAAACTTTTCTCAGAATTAAAGTCTGTCTTGCTCTCGTAGAGAAATCTAGATCAGGATGAGGCTGGGAAGGTGGAGGTCTTATCCCCCTCTTTCCTTGTTCCCATGGAGCTCGCTGAGGTCACGCTAGCCCATCACAGCTGGAATCTCCTCCTTCCTTTCTAATCGGATGATGCAGAGATTTCTCTAGCCTCTTCGGCCTCTCCCTCATCCCCATAGAAACAAAAGTAAGAGTCTTAGGGGAGCCTGCAGCAAAGATTGACAGACAAAGTCCTCACTTCAGATGAGAGAGATGAGGGAAACTTCACCATGCAGGAAACTCTCTGACAAGAGCATTAAGTACAAAAGGATCTTTCCCTAAAAATTCACATTTAAAGACCCGTTCTGTTAATTTTTGTGTTTTTATATATTTTATTTTAATTTATTTATTAGGCAGAGGAGGGGGGAGGCATTCCAGGGCCTCTAGGTACTACAAACAAACCCTATATGCATCACTACCTTGTGCATCTGGCTTACGTGGGTTTTGGGGAGTTGAACCTGGGTCCTTAGGCTTTGCAGGCAAGCGTCTTAACCACTAAGCCATCTCTCCAACCCAATTTTTGTGTTTTATAAGCATTTTCACCTTCAAACCATTGTGATTTCTTTAAGCATCCCAAGATATAACCCAGTTGTCACTTTTTTTTTTCCTCCTGGGAAATAATGTGCCCTTTAAGAATGAGTGGCTCTCTCTGGTTCTTCCTCAAGGTCCTGGGCTTTCTCATCTCCATCACTTCAGCTGTGTGTTCCTCACGTCCACGTTGGAACATCTGTTCTCTTTCCCTATTCAGAAGTTTTGCTCTACTGTTAATTTCCTGTGCAGTTTCCATTTCATTTTCTTGAAACACTTCAGCTATTACTCTAAGTTGCACTGGATCTCTGACTTTCTGGGTTTTCTGACCACAAGTATGCTTGTTCAGTCCAGAGTCTAGCTATTTCAGATAACTGAGTGAAAACTTGTTTTCTGTCTTCTTCTGAGAATTTTAAAGAAGCATCTAGCAGCAGCATAAATCAGCTTCTTCTAAGCCCCTCTGGCTGATTACTGGAGTGATCTCTCTTCCTTCCATTCCCGTTCCAGGCTACTGTCATGGTGTACCTTCTCCAAGCGCCACAAGCCCAATGGTGCTTCTTTAGCAAGTGATTAGTCAGATGCTGGATGTCATTTTCTTGGTCAGTTAGAGCTTGTTCTGCATGTACTTTCCACTCTTCATATGTTATTCTCTGACTCTTCCCTTTACTCACCTGTTCTTTCCACACCTCAGCCTCTCACACAAGCTATTTGCCTTTCCTGAGGTTGGGAATGCTCGAAGTATCTTTTGTTGATCCCATAAACCATTGTTCATTGATTTGAAATATGCTGAAGATTGGTTTTTTTTTTGTTTGTTACTTGTAATTAAATATTTTCACTGATCTGCTAGAGACTGTCCTTCTTTAAAATACCCACCATCAATTTATTCTGTTTTCAATGTTCAGACTTTTCTTAGTTCTTTCTCTAGAACTCAGTTTGGACCTCTCTAGCTTCTCACAGCTTTTCCCTCAAACTTTTTAAACTTCTATTGACTCCTTCCCAAAGCTGGTGTCCTATGAAGATGATTCTAGGCCTTCATGCTCTTCATTGAGCAAGGGGTTCTTTTCAGTTACTCTGCATTTTTCTTCAGTGTCCATAAGCTCTCTTCTTGCATAAAGCTGGTTGCTAATTGATTGGAAATGTCTCCAGAAAATCAAGAGGATAGCAAAAGGTCTAGCAACAGGGACACGGATGATCCATTCCCATGAGAAACTTGGGATAAGGTCTATTCTCTTGTCTTCACTCAACATTGCCACAGCCCTGCACAGGGCTTCCTGGACTGGCCCTAAGTAGTGCTCTGGCAGGGGTGGGAGGGTAGCTCCTCCATGGCACTAAGACTGTTACTGCAGTATCCAAAACCTCTAGGGCCTGGGCAGACAAACAGGACACAGAATTTCAGCCTTCTGTTCAGAATCAAACACACTGTATGATAATGACAGGGACCACTGTGGAGCATCTGCTGATGGCATCCCTAGCCCCCTGGCATCCACTGAGGTAGGGCTCACCTGCCACCCCTTCACTCTGATAGACCTCTGCACCCTGAGGTGGCTCAAGTGCAAGTCTGCCCCACAGGATGCCAGCCTTGCCCTCTCCATGTCATTCTCTTTTTGCATTTTTTAAAAAATATATTTTATTTATATAATTATTTATTTGAGAGAGAGGGAAAGAGGCAGAGAGAGAGAGAAAGAGAGAAAATAGGCGTGCCAGGGCCTCCAGCCACTGCAAATGAACTCCAGACGCATGTGCTACTGGGATCCTTTGACTTTGCAGGCAAAAACCTTAACCACTAAGCCATCTCTCCAGTCCCTCTTTTTGCATTTCTAATGCTCTGCCATTTTAGTGGCTTGCTACCCCTACCAGGACCACCTTTCCCAATCCTAGCAGATCTCTAGAGAAGAGGAAGACTCACCTACTTAACTTGCCTTTCTTACCCCACTCCTTTACCTCCGCTAACAGCCTATCAGAGCAGAGTCCACTGATATCATTAGCACTTGTGCCTTAGCCTGCTCACCCTGCCTTAGTGAAACTTCAGTAGATGTTCTTGCCCACACCTCCTCCCATGGGGCTCCTGTTTCTAGCCACCTATGAAGATAAACACCTTCCTTCCTGACATTTGTCTCCTTCCTTGTCTATGTGTCTCCTATGCCTGAGCAAAGCTAAATCCACAGATGTTTATAGTGGGGGGGGGACATACTGAGAGGAATGAGAGCTTAATTATTGCACATATTTTAAATTCTCTGAGAAGACAAAACTATTTACAAGAAGGTTGTATCTGTCCTTCCATAAAAATTATAATTTCCTAAACAAATTGCTTCCTATGTTCAAGAGTTTTCCAGTAAGTTTCAAAATACTTCACTGTGACAATATTTGAAATGTGTGATTTAATTATCACGTGTGCTGTGGTTTGGATATATTTCCCCTAAAGGACCGATATTGTCCTAGCCTTTAGGGATACTGGAAGGCAGTGGTCATTAGTGGGAGTCTTTTTGTCATCTGGGAAAGGGTCTTAAGACAATAAGACACCAATTCCTTCCCTTCCTCTATTTTGCATCCCAAGCATGAAATGGACATTTATTCCACACACTGTCACCCTAACATACTGTCTTGTCACAGACCAAAAGGGACCAGTCAGCCATGGACTGAAACCTCCATGCTGTGAGTGAAAAAATGATGAGCTGAAATATTTTTTAACACTAACACAAAGCTGACTAATACAATCTGATTACCATATATTAAAATTTTTACCAAAGTTATTCAAAATACCTAATTAGACAGCACAATAGAACAGGAACCATAATTTTTTCTTAAGAAAGGAATATATGTGGATTTATAAGACTGAGTGGATAAAAACACAAATAGAAAAAAAATACAATAAAACTGAACCAAAATTTAGCTTCTCAACATGTGAAATAACGAATTCACTTTTCATTGTTCACAAAATCTAGCCTATATATTAGGTTTCTTTCCTATATTTCCTATATATCTGAACTATATTTTATTTTTACTCATTACTTAACACTTCAATGAATGTGGTAATAATGATATTAATGTAGTAATTAATTTCTATTTGGGGGTATATGTATGATGTGTGCTCGTGTGTGTATGTCCATGTGTGGAGTGTGGGCATGTGTGTACCATGGAATCCATGTGGAAATCAGAAGACAACTTTTGGGTGTTGGTTCCTGACTTTACCTGGTTCAAGGTAGTTTCTCTAGTTCTTGTTATTCAGTGTTGTGTTCACCAGGCTAGCTAGTCAGGAGCTTCCAGATTCCAGTAAATTCTGCTGTCTCTGCCTCCCATCTTACCCTAGGTGTGCTGGGATTTCAGAAGCTCCTCTAGCTTCCAGCTTTTACATGGGTTCTGAGGATCCGAACTCAGGTTCTCATGCTTGCACAGCAAACACTTTATCCACTGAGCCATGTCCCCAGCCCTAATTTGTAGTTCTAAGAGTTAAAACCTGAACTCTAAATCTTACCCACTCAAAGAAGATTTTGTCTTCAAATATGTAAAGGAATACAGGAGACAGGTACAGGAAAGTGCTACAGGACTGGGTGAAACTCCATCCCTTTAAGTGAGCTGTGATGTTCCTGTTTTAGCAATGGGCATATCCTCAGGGAACAGAAAGATCCTGTAGCAAAGTGAAGGTTTGAAGTGCTATGAGAAGCTTGTCTTCTCGGATTCCTATGACTCTGATGCCAGGGCAGGACCTGGGCAGGTGAGAAGCCGTAGTCTACATATCTCCAATATAGGAGACCTGTGAGGTGCCAGTGCTTGAGACATAGCCAACAGCAAGCCTTGACTCTAGGTTTTCTTTCCTGTTATTTTTCTTCCACCCCCTACCCACCCCGAGACAAGGTATCTGTTGCTATATAGCCCAGGGTGGTTTTGAATTCATAATCCTCCTGCCTCACAAGTGCTAGGATTAAAGGCAAGTGCCACAGTGCCTTGAAAACATGTTTTCTGTCTGTATGAGAGGCCTACATTGTGAGAGGGAAGAAAAATGTAATACTATCAGAGAAAAGGAGAGAGAGAGGGAAGGAGGGAGAAACAGAGAGAGAGAATGTGTACACCAGGGCCTCTAGCCACTGCAAAGGAACTCCAGATGCATGTGCCACTTTATATCTATAGCTTTATAAGGATACTAGGGAATCAAACCTGGGTCATTAGGCTTTGTGTGTAAGTGCCTTAACCACTGAGCAATCTCTCTCCAGCCATTAATAAACTTTTTGCCAAACCATCACCTGTAAATAATCATCTTTCAGGATTTAAAGTTTTTGCTTATTGTTTTCCTGTTTTCTCACCATTAACTTTCTCATCATAAAGATGATGAGGTATTTTCTTTACGTTGCCTACATTTTGCCTTAGGTCTGTCATTGTGAAGTGGGTTTATAGCAAAGTGAACAGTAACTATGGATTGTGTGGTGCTCAAGTAAATTGAATAGTCATAAAGTTTAAAAATATGAACGGGAGTAGAAAGTACAAATGGTACACTCTTTAAAAACAGCACATGAATTTTGGCTAAATAACTTATCATTTTGCTAAATGCTCTATTTCCTAAACATAACCAAATGCAAAGAAACTACCTTACCCTTCTTTGTACTCATAATGGCACAAATTAAATAATGAGACAATAGGTCTGGTTTGGCTTTGGGGCAAATAAAAATCCATACTCCAACTTTCAAAGGTAATAAAAATGAAAACTTCTGATTTTCTTTTCAAAATTTAGCTTCTTCAAAATAGTCTTCCATAAATGTTGACCTTATACTGTGACTTTGGTAGGCTGTAGAGTGTTAAATACAAAGATGATGTAAGAAAGCAAGATGCTAATCAAAAAGACCACTCAGGCTGGTTGGGGATGTGTATCTAGCTCTGTGGTAGACTGCTTCCTTCCAGTCATGCATGAGGCCCTGGCTTCTGTCCAGATGATGGCAAAACAGCAAAACAAACAAATAAACAAAAAACCCACCTGAATTCAAGTAAATCACAGTTTTTAAACTTTTATTAAAATGTAAAAGGCTTCACATTTTCAAATATGACATAAACACTACAGCAACTACTTTATGACAGTTCGATAGATTTAAAGTTAAGGTTATGGGGATAGAGAGATAGCTCGGTGGTTATGGTGCTTGTCTGCAAAACCTAAGGACCCAGGTTCATTTCCCTCCATACCCACATAAAGCCATGCACAAGGTGGCACACGCATCTGGAGTTTGTTTACAGTATCTAGAGGCCCTGCCATGTCCATTGTCTCTTGCTAATCAATCAATCAATCAATCAATCAATAAATAAATTCTTAAAGTTAAGGTTTTAACAATGTATCCATTTCAGAATACACTAAATAGTTCCCCCTTATCCAAGAAGGAATCCGTTCCAAGAACCCCATGGATGCCCAAGGCCACAGGTAGTACAAGTTTACAGTGGCTGGCATGCCCATTCTCTATATATCTCTCTCTCTTTCTCTTTCTCTCTCTCTCTCTCTCTCTCAAATAAATAAATAAACAAAAGTAAAATTTTAAAAAGAAATGAACTGCAATAATTAGTAACAGGATGATTATAACAGCATGACAATGGTAACAAGATGAATGTGCTGTTGCTGGCACGATCTTTCACTTTTTCACTTAAAGGAAGAACTTTACCGCTTCTCTTGGCATATCCAAATGGCTGATATCACCATTCCTGAACTTTGGGCCATTATTAGAGAAAATGAGAGTACTAGCTCTACAGATAAACCACAGAAAGTATATCTAAAATCTCCACCTCTGCATAAACAGCATGAAGATATTAGGCAAGATGACGATGGACATTCTGGGCAGTATAGAACCTGCCAGGATGAGATTTAATCATGCTACTCAGAATGACACACAATTTAAAATTTAGGAAATATTTCTGGAATTTTCCAAGTCATAATTTTAAGCCTTGATTGAACATAAGCCATTGAACTGAGGATAAAGGCAGGACCACTGTTCTTCATAATTTATGGCATGTCCTTTGGTCACAGATTTCCTACACAACAACAAGGATTTTGGAAATCCACTCCTAAACACTTGAGAATTTATTTATAGCAATAAAAATGAAAGCTGAAGGGAAACAACCCATAACATTAAGAAAGAATTTTAAAGCTGGCTTTCCTAGATAACCTGTAATTGGAAAGTAATGTTCAAAGAAGGAGAAGCAGTGATGGGTGATTCTGTCCACTTCCTGCACAGAATTTCCCTACTTTGCAGCTAGATAAATGGGCTCCTGCAAGCAGGCAACAGTTACTGCCTGGAGTACTGTGAATGGGCAGAAATTCATTCATGTATGTGATTGTTTTTATGATCACAGCAGCTAGCTTCCAGGCCAAACAGACATCTGGTCACAGCAACTGCCAAATACTTGTGGTGAAAAATCATATATATTTTTTCCACCTTGACCTCTTCCCATGCTAACAGTTTTCAGTGAGACAAATAGCTTAAGTGACTGGAAATAAAATATTAAAACATTAAAACTGAAGGTAATGGATATATTTGCTACACAACAGTAACCATTTCCTAATGTAGATGGATAGTTTAAACATCTGGTTATGAACCTAAAATATGTACAATTAAAATTATCTTTGTGTGTGTTTGATAAATACGTGTGCATGAGCAATGTATATCTGTGTGTGTGTGTGTGTGTGTGTGTGTGTGTGTGTGTGTGTGTGTGTGTGTGTAGGTCAGAAGACAACCTCCAGGTGTTAGTCGCTTCCTTCCACCTTGTTTTGAGAAAGTCTCTACTGTTTGGGTCTGGGAAGGTCAGACTAGCATGGCTTGCCCCACCCCACAAGCTTTGGGATTCTCCTGACTTTGCCTCCCACTGTCATTAGTCACATCAGGATTATAGATACATACAGCACTTAGTGTCTGGCTGTAAGTGCCTGCTGGAGATCTGCTTGGCAGGCTTATAGAGCAAATACCTTTAACTAGTCACTGAGCCACCTCTCGTCCCATAAAATTATTGTTGAAAAAGGAGTCCATGGCCGGGCGTGGTGGCACACACCTTGAATCCCAGCACTTGGGAGGCAGAGGTAGTAGGATCGCCATGAGTTCAAGGCCACCCTGACATTACATAGTGAATTCCAGGTCAGCCTGGACTAGAGCAAGACCCTATCCCGAAAAAAAAAAAAAAAAAAAAAAAAAAAGGAGTTCAGGGCTGGAATGATGGTTTAGCAGTTAAGGTGCTGGCTTGCAAAGCCAAAGGACCCAGGTTCAATTTCCCAGGACCCATGTAAGCCACATGCACAAGGTGGCACATGCATCTGGAGTTTGTATGCAGCAGTTGAAGGCTCTGGCACACTTCTTTTCTTTCTCTATCTCTCTCAAATAAATAAAAAAAGAATAGCACACACACAAAAAAAAATCTACATAGCTAGATGTGGTGGCATAAGCCAGTAATCTTGGCACTCAGGAGGCTGAGGCAAAAGGATGAGAATTTGAAACCAATCTGTACTACTTAACATGACCCTGCCTTAAAATAAGAAAAAGAAAAAAAAAAAAAAGCGATTGAGAGAGAGCTTTATGGGTAAGGCACTTGCCTGCAAAGCCAAACAACCAAGGTTTGATTTCCCAGGACCCATGTAAGCCAGATGCATAAGGTAGCACATGTGTCTGGAGTTCATTTGCAGTGGCTGGAGGCCCAAGTGCACCTATTCTATCTGCCGCTCTCTCCCTCTCTCTCACACATAAATAAATAAATTAATTAATTAATTAAAAAAACATAAATTATTTTTAAATCTTTTTTTATGAGAGAGAGAAAGAGAGAGAGAGAGAGAAAGAGAATTGGTGCGCTAGGGCCTTCAGCCACTGTAATCAAACTCCAGACATTTGCGCCACCTTGTGTGCATGTGCAACCTTGTGTATATTCATCATCCTGTGTGTCTGGCTTATGTGGGATCTGGGCAGTCGAACATGAGTCCTTAGGCTTTGCAGGCAAGCACCTTAACTGCTAAGCCATCTCTCCATCCCCTAGCCCCCAACATATTTTTTATTTTATTTTATTTTTGTTCATTTATTTATTTGAGAGAGAGAGGCAGATATATAAAGAGAGAATTGGCACACCAGGGCCTCCAACTACTGCAAATGAACTCCAGATGCATGTGCCACCTTGTGCATCTGGCTTTAGGTGGGTCCGAATCAAACCTGGGTCCTTTGGCTTTGTAGGAAAGTGTCTTAACCACTAAGCCATTTCTCCAGCCCATTAAAATATTTTATTTTTATTTTATTTATTTATTTGAGAGAGAGAAAGACCCCAACTTGTTTTTTTGTTTGTTTCTTTGTTTTTTTTTTTTTTTTTTTTTTTTTTTTTTTTTTGGTTTTTCATGGTAGGGTTTCACTCTAGCCCAGGCTGGAATTCACTCTGCAGTCTCACAGTAGCCTCAAACTCACAGCAATCCTCCTACCTCTGCCTCCCAAGTGCTGGGATTAAAATCTTGCGCCACCACACCCAGCCTCCAAAATATTTTTTAATTAATTTTTTTATTTATTTGAGAGAGACAGAAAGACACACAGAGACAGACAGAATGGGTACGCCAGGTCCTCCAGGTCCTCCAACTGAACTGCAGACACATGCTCCACCTTGTACATCTGACTTACATGGTTCCTGGGGAATAGAACTTGGATCCTTTGGCTTTCCAAGCAAGCACCTTAACTACTAAGCTATCTCTTCAACTCCCCACAAAAAAATTTAAAAAAGGAAGGAAGGAAGGAAGGGAGGAAGGAAGGAAGGAAGGAAGAAAAAAGGGAGGGAGGGAAGAAAAAGGAAGGGTGGGAAGAAGAGAAGAAAGCAAACTATACCCCATTTCCTTGGTGATATGCAAAGTGCCAATATTGTTTTTTATTATCCCATGTGGAAGAAATTGTTACTCGCAAGGTATGACTAAGTGGGCCAAGAATCTTAACAGACTTGCAATAGAGTGAATTTGGATTGCACAAATGAAATTCCATTATTATACAAATGTCAGCAGTATTCAAGAATATCCAGGCAGTTTTGGGATTTCTTACCAGAACTCTAGGATATTTGCAAAATGAATTTAAGGAGCCTGGCATGGTGGCACATTCCTTTAATCCCTGCACTTCACTCGGGATGCAGAGATAGGAGGATCGCCTTGAGTTAGAGGCCACCCTGAAACTATAGAGTGAATTCCAGGTCAGCCTGAGCTACATTGAGACCCTATCTTGAAAAACCAAAAACAAAAGAAAAAGAATTTAGGGCTTAGATATATTTGAACACAGAAATAACCACAGGGACATCACAAAGGAAGAGGTCAGCAATACTGGGAAATATTTATTTGTTCTTCATACCTCCTTCCTGGCATACAACTTCTAAAATCCTTGCAATCTCCAAGGGGATCTTAACTTCCTTCGTGCTAATGACCTGAGGAGGGGTGCTAACTTCAGTATGGGAAGGGAACACCTTCAGAAACACTAGGGCAGGACAGGAGGACCTGAAAGTTCAGTTGAACACCAGCAACCAGTGACTTAATAGATCCTGCCCACATGAACCCAGACAGCTGTCTGTACACATGGAGGCTCGTGGAGGGGAGCATGCACTCAGAAGGCATGGAAGTTAGGGCTTTTCCCATACCTCGCCTTGTGAATCTTTTCATCTGTAGCCTTTGTAACTTCCTTAATGAGAAACAGTGAAATATGAGTGAAGACCCTAGTTTGGAGCTGGTTTGCAAGGAAATCAAAATGGAGTAAGTACTGGTTTCAAGCTCTTGAAGTTGAGAGCATTTGGGAGCCCATGGATAATCAGATCTCAGACTTTTGACTGGGCTGAAGACATAATACCTTCTGCCCTACACAGCATACAACTGAGAGTTAGACAGGACTAAACTAGCTTCCAGAGACACTTAACCTCTGCTGACCTTTGGTAAAATGGTCCCTTCCCTCAAACTACCCACAGATTGAGACTGCTCTTTTCAAGACAACTTCCCTCCTGCTAGCACCAACCATAGAACGCCACAATGCCTGATGAACAAATGATGTCATTTGGAACCCCTTTGTGGGGCTGGAGAGATGGCTTAATGGTTGAGACACTTGCCTGCAAAGCCAAAGAACCCAGGTTTGATTCTCCAGGACTCATGTAAGCCAGATGCACAAGGTCAGTCATGTATCTGGAGTTCCTTTGTAGTGGCTACAGGCCCTGATATGCTCGCTCTCTCTCTCTCTCTCTCTCTCTCTCTCCTCTCAAATAAATAATTAAAAATAAAATAAAAAGGAAATAATGCAAGTGGACAGAGGTCACAACGGAGACATACCATGTCCCCTTACACTGCATCTCTCTCCCAACATTGCACACCAATCTCTTTTCTGTCTCAGACTCCTCCTCCCAACACAGTCCATTTCTTGGCCATCAGATCTTGTGTCTGTATTGGTATGTGTGGTAGTTTGAGTAGATGGCCCCCAATATAGTCAGAGTTGTATTAGTTTGTTGTTTGCATCTGCATCCACCTGGCTGGAGGCAGTGTCACTGGGCAGATCTTAAGGTGTGGTGGTGGGTTTGAGATTTCAATCTAAAGATATGCAAAGTGTGCCTAGCTGGAGTTCCTGAAGAGTGCTGTGCTGTGTGGCTTTTGGCTTTGCTCTCTGAGTTTAGTCCTGTGAAGGCAGGCCAGCTCCTTCTACCATTATGGAACTTCCCCTGGATCTGTAAGCTTCAATAAATATCCCTTCCTCCATAACTGTGCCTGGTCTGGAAGTTCATCTCAGAGAACCTGAAGCTGTCTGCTACAGTAGGTGAGTAGCCAAGAATCACTTTCTTTTTTTCTATTTTAATTTTTATTTATTTTGAGAGAGAGAGAGAAAGGGGCAAACAGAGAGAGAGAGAGAGAATGTGTGCACCAGGGCCTCTAGCCACTGCAAATGAATTCCAGATGCATGCACCACCTTATGAATCTGGCCTACGTGGGTTCTGGGAATGGAACCCTAGGCATTACAGACAAGTGCCTTAACCTCAAAGCCATCTCTCCAGCCCAATATTCACTTTCTTCTGGAAAAATTTGAGGCAAGATTCCTCCAGCACTCCCCTCTTCTAGTGTGATTGATACCAGGGTCAATAGGAGGACAGCATAAATTACAGGGCAAAAAGAAAGTTATGGAAACACACATTTTAGTTTTTACCCAAATAAGGCGGAGAAGGGTATACTGAAAGAGTTGAGGAGACAATCTGGAAGGTCACTGTAATAGAGGACTTGAACTGGGAGGGAGGCTAATGGAGGGATCAGATTCTAGGCATTTTAGACCACATTTATTAACAGGATTGAGCTCAAGAATGACACTGAGCAACATGGTTGACCTTACAATCTCAGGCCTGTCAGAGTGGCCTCGCATGTTGAATGACTAAACAAACAGGTGAATATAAGGCAATATAAGAGTGTCCTTGAGCCTGTAGGGGAAAATCTAAGTACGGTCAGAAGGGTCTGTCCTTTCCTTATCACTACACTCTTAAAGAGTCCTTCCTCTCCCTTCAGCAAAGGCCCTTCCCAGAGAATTAAGATTTCTGGGAAGATTGCCCTTTCCCAGAAATCCTGACCACAAACATCTGACATCAGAACCAGACTCACTAAACCAGCCACCCATCCACGGAGCTCATAAAAAAAAAAAAAAAAAAAAAAAAAAAAAAAAAAAAAGCCAGGCGTAGTGGCGCACGCCTTTAATCTCAGCACTCGGGAGGCAGAGGTAGAAGGATTGCCGTGAGTTTGAGGCCACCCTGAGAGTACAGAGTGAATTCCAGGTCAGCCTGGGCTAGAGTGAGACCCTACCTTGAAAAACCAAAAAAAAAAAAAAAAAAAAATCACAAAAAAAACAAACCTGAGTCTTCAGGTGGGCTTCTCAAAGCTGCACTGCTTCCTTAGGCAAATATTCTACAGAGCTTCTTTCTCTTACGTTCAGGGCTTCTTGAACCCCCTCTTGCTTCCCTGGGCAAGAGTTATCTCTCCTCTCTCCTTTTTCCCCTTAAGCTTCCTGTAAGTTCTCCCTCCTAGAGCAATAAGCTATAATCAATTTTTCTGAACTTTAACCTCTGGTCTATGGATTTCACTCATCAAACTCATAAGACGAGAATCTGGAGATATCCCCAAAATTATTGGTGCACTGATGAATCTTGGTACATTGGCAGAGGACACTCCAGAACTCCTATATCAAACACTGAGAAGTAGCGCCCTGTGGTGAATCATCAGTACTCCTGGAAACCTTACAGCCCCCACCCCAACACACACAGTACAGGCCTAGGCAGACTTTATACTTTACTGTTCCCTGTGCCTAGGAATAATCCTCCTGCCACAAGTCTCACCTCTGAATTAGGGAAGCTGTCCAGCCTACCAAAAAAGAAGAATGTATAATTACATGTCACTGTATCATGAAATGCAGACTTGCCTTTCCTGCCATACAAATCCTAAAGCCATCATGTGTCAAGGAGTTGACCAAGGGCTGGCATATGTCAAGATTCATGTGATCACCAACGGCAGTGACTTAGTCAATCCTATGTAACCTAAAAGCACAAGATTCAGAGCTTTTGGGAGCCACACACAGAAGTTCACAGAGAGTAGTTCGCCCCAGCAGGGGAACAGAAGCTCTATGACCTTCATCCTATGCCTCCGCCTGTGCATCTCTTCATCAGTGTCCTTTGTCATATCATTATGATAAACTGATGAATGTGCTTTTGAGTCCTGTGAACCAGTCTAGCTAATGAATGGATCCCAAGGAGGTTACGGGAACCTTGGTTGCTAGCTGGTGGGTTGGAAGTATAGGTGAAATGTCTGTGATTGGCATGGGAGGAGGGTTAGTCTAAGAGACTGAATCCTCAACCTATTGGTGACACCTATCTCCAGGTAGAAAATGTCATAACTGGGGCTAGAGAGATAGCTTAGTAGTTAAGGTGCTTGCCAGCAAAGCCTGAGGACCCAGGTTCAATTCCTCAGCACCCTCATGAGCTAGATGCACAAGATGGGGCATGCATCTGGAGTTTGTTTGCAGTGTCTAGAGGCCATGGTGTAGTGCCCATCATTTCTCTGTCTATCTACCTCTCTCTCTCTCTTTCTCTCTCTCTCTCTCGTTACTAAATTGATTAAGAAAATAAAGTGGGGGCTGGAGAGCTGGCTTAGCAGTAAGGCACTTGCCAGTGAAGCCTAAGGACCCAGGTTTAATTCTCCAGATCCCATGTAAACCAGATGAACGTGGCGGCACATACACGGGGGGTTCATTTGCAGTGACTGGAGGCCCTGCTGTGACCATTCTTTCCCTCCCTCTCTTTCTCTATCTTACTCCTTCTCTTTCTCTATCTCATTCCTTCTCTTTCTCTCTAGTAAATTAATTAATAAATAAAATACTTTTAAAAACAATTCTTAAAGAAAGTGTTAGAACTAAATTGAATTAAAACACCAGGCAGAATTAATTGCTGATGGGCTATGCAGGGAAGTCCCCATATGTCAAGCATCAGGAATAGCCTATGTGAGGACAGAACAGGAGGGGAAACTGACCCTGAGGTTAGTATTTTTCTACTTATATGTGCAGCAATGATTCCAGAACTCACAGCATGCATGTTAGGTGTGGTGAGTGTTTACCATGTTGCAGAATAAGGGGCAAAATCCAGGCACATCCAGTAAGGAGAAGAGGTTTTAGCCTCCAGGACCTGGAGATGTTTCCTCCTGAATGAGCAGCTATGATTCTTGCCATCACTGAGAACATTTGCTGGACTCTGGTTTGTCCCTGATCCATGTCTAAGAGTTCCATTTAAACTCAACCTCATGGCTGGAGAGATGGGTTAGCGGTTAAGGCACTTGCCTGTGAAGCCTAAGGACCCAGATTTGATTCTCTGAGTACCATGTAAGCCACATGCACAAAGTGGCACATGTGTCTGGAGTTGATCTGCAGTGGCTAGAGGCCCTGACATGTCCATTCTCTCTCAATCTCTTTCTTTCTCTCTCCCTCTCTCTTTCCCTAATAAATAAAAATAAAAACTTTAAACTCAACCTCAAATGCAATAAGCCATTTGTCTCCCCATGTGAATACAGTAATCAAAAGATGATCAGGCTCCATTGTTTTTAAGTCTTCATTGTCATTGTGTGTAGGGGGCTGGGTTGGTGCTGAAGATTGAACATGGGGCCTTGCAAATGGTAGGCAAGTTTTCTACCACTGAGCTACACTCACAGCTCTGTTTCCTGTCTTTAAACAAAGAAAAAATATCTGTTAAATTTACATGACACAAGTCTGAATTAATTTATTATTTATTATAAACGTTTTTGTAGTTTGAGACTTTCTCCAACTCCTTTTACATTCCCAAGTGGCATTGTATCCTCTGAGATAAATGCTTGGGTTAGTAATACTTTTAGGTCAAACTGTATGACCAGCATGTCACCATCACAGCACTCTGCTGCAGTGGTCACTGTCCCTACTCCTCTTTCTTGAGCCCCCTCCTCAAATAGATAGTGCTGACCCAGACACTGCACACAGCCTCCCAGGCCCGCCCTACCACCTTCTTCTGCTTCCCTCTCCGTGGGGCTCATGTGGTGTCAGTGAACACTGGCTGTCCCCATTCCACATGAACAGCTGCCTGCTGGCTTGCATAGTCTCAGCCTCCGTGTGATGCCTAACATGTAAAGACAGATACTGAACAGAAGGTTGTAGAGTGACCAAGTATATATGTATTCCATAACTAGTAAGAAAGAAAAATTAAGATGAGCACACAGTGAGCCATGCATGGAAGTCTAGCATCAGGAGGCTGAGGCAGCAGAATTTCTGTGAGCCAGACCAGCCTGGGCTATTATATAATGAGTTCCTCTAAGGCGAGCTATGAAAAAGTGAGATGGTCTCAAGAAAAAAGGGGGAGGGGAAAGAAACCCGTAAAAGTGAGGTATGATTGGAAAGTGACTCAAGAAGCTGTGCATGACAGCCAGGAGGAAGCTTCCAGGCACGGTGAGCTACCCCTGGGCTTGGTCCTCCAGCCAAGTCAACTAAGAGGTCCTGAAGCCAGGCCTTGCTGTTCCCAGCCTCCACCTTGCCTTACATTTTCAGGGCCCGAGGGGACACTGAATAGCTTCTCTATTTCCTCACTATCTTGTTTCCTGGCTGCACCCTGCACGCCCTCCGCGCAGCACCCTCTCCCTCTTTTCTTTGGGACTTCCCCCTTTCCCTCTTCATTCACGAAGCTTCTGTGCATATGGGTGTCTCATAGTAATCTCTGTCTTAGCAACTTTTTCCCTGGCCATCTCCGTAACAGGAACCTATCATGAGTTGGCATGGGGGAACCAGGAGTCTTTGGCGGGTCCTTCTAATCCGACCCAGGAAAGGCTGGAACTGCCCAGCTTAGTGAAATCTGCCCATCGTCACCCATAGCCTGAAAGGGATGAAAGGGGGCGTATTTCTGAATACGTTCAGGTGCCTGAGGGCAGTCTTGTTAGTGAATATTTAACACTCTGCAAGTCCCAAAGTGGAGGCCAGTGCACAGATTATCCATCATCCTGGCGGGTGGAGCTGAAGCCCAGGTCTTACCCTGCCTTAACACTTCGTTCCACTCCTGAAGGTGTATATGAATTAGTTTCTTTCCAGCTTGATTTTTTTGTTATTGAAGTCTCAATCATGGTAAATCTAAACTCATTTCGTCCTTCCGGAAAGACTCCCGGGAACCTCTGTTCTCCATTGCTCTTAATCAGGCTTTCCAACGCGAGCACCTTGCCCAGGTCCCAGAGTAATCCACGAAGTCCTAAGGGATGGCCTCCAAGAGACAACTTACCAATGCTCCGGGCGGCTCGAGGTGCCGGGCGCATTCCGGCCGCGGGGACGAACAGCCAGATCTTGGGCTCCACGACGCGCCCCTCCCGGGGCCCCCGGGGCCTTCCCTGGGTCCCCGGCGAGGATAGAGCCAGTGCCAGCAGCAGAAGTGCGGGCAGCGGGACGCCTGGCTTCGCGGGCCGCATGGCCTTGGCGCCTGGAGCCACGAGCCCGGGGCACAGGGCGTGTGCAGGCGGCTCCGGAGGGCGCGCAGCAGGGAGAGGGGTACCTCCTTCCACTTGGTGAGGATGCGGCGGCTCGGGAACCGCGAGGCGCGTCCGTGGCACTCTAGATGCCCGGGGACGCGGGGCGGGGACCAGAGGCGGCGCCTGGGGACTGAGGGGTGGGGGGGGGCGTATCCCGGCGCAGGACCCCCAGAAGTGCTCGCCGCCTTCCTTCCCGCGTGGCACAAGCCTAGGGCTGAGCCCCGTCTTCAGAGGTTGCTAGGGAGCGCCTGCCTCGCGGTCCGGGTGGCCGCGCTCGCTTGGGCAGCGACGCACCGCCGGTCTCCGCTTCTCCAGAGGCTCGGACCCCCACCCCGCCCTGACCTCCCCTGCCCTCCCCTGCCCCGGGGATCAAAAGAACCCGCGACTCCTGCCTGGTCTGGACTGAAGAAAACAGAAGGCAAGGGGCGCAGATCTCTTGCCAAGACCCGTCTGGGCACCCGAGCGCTGGCCCCCGCGGTTGCACTAGCTGCCGGGGCTCGCCGGGCTCGGGCGGGAGAGAGCGAGCCCCGACCTGCCTGCCTGCCTGGGGTCCCCCCCTCCCCGGGCGGGCACGAAGCCCGGCCCAGGAGGGGTGCAGCTCCTAGGCAGTCCTCCAGCTGCCCGCTTTTCCACTGAAGTTGAACGTGAGATCCGGGAAGTGTGACTGCCATTCTAAGTTACTGAGCTCTATTCCCCATTTCTGTCGATGCTAACATTTCTTTAAAGTCCAATTTTAATGAGAAGAGCCAAGCGTTTCGATGATCATGCTGTGTAAATGAATGTGGTTTCACTCATTTCTTCTTCATTGCTTTATATTACGGCTATCAAGACACGTTGACGTGCCTATTGCTTGATGGTAATTATCTCATATGCAAAGTGACACATAGATGAGAGAAATAACCAAGGACAATTGAAGCCGGTGGATCATCAGCCGTTTTCAAACCCGAATTTCTCCTTAAAGAAATGGTGTCTGTCTCAAAGGGAAAAAATAATTCCCAATTGTTCAGTTAATTGCCTAGGCTTGCCATTTTCAAACCTGCCCAGGAATTTTGGGGTGGAGAGGAAGCAAACTTTATAGGAGCCCTATAAATTCTGTCTTTGAACAGAATTCTTTTAAGGAGGTTTACAGTTGATTTCCATAGCATTACTTTGCTGTTAGGAAGCATAAAATCTGAACATTTTTTCAACAAACACAAGGGAATATTAGAAGGACTTCCATGCCAGATACTGGAGAGCCTTAGAGGAAAAGAGACAAGAAGAGGCTCTGAAGGTTTGCTCATGTGAGCTAAGAGAGCATTATAAGAATAAGGATATTACGAATTTGAAATCTGGGGCTGGAGAGATGGCTTACAAAGCCAAAGGATCCTCGTTCGACTCTCCAGGCCCCATATAAGACGGATGCACAAGGGGCGCACGCATCTGGAGTTCGTCTGCTGTGGCTGGAGGCCCTGGCGCACCCATTCTCTCTCTCTCTCTCTCTCTCTCTCTCTCTCTCTCTCTCTCAAATAAAATAAATAAACAAATAAAAATTTTTTAAAAAGATTTTGAAATTTGGGGGCCGGAGAGACAGCTTAGTGGTTAAGGCACTTGCCTGCAAAGTCAAAGGACCCAGGTTCGACTCTTCAGGACCCACGTAAGCCAGATGCACAAGGGGGCAAACTCATCTAGAGTTCGTTTGCAGTTGGTGGAGGCCTTGGCATGCCCATTCTTTCTCTCTCTTTCTCTCTGTCTGCCTATTTGTGTATCTCTCTCTCTCTAAAATAAATAAAAACAAAATATATTTTAAAAATAATTTGAAATTTTAATTAGAAGTACATATAATAAGTTGAATGCTGCTCTGAAAAACAGGGTGGGGGAATGAAGTGTGAAATAATGCTAGAGAAATGAAACAGAAATACTGGCATGCACCCCAAATGAACAGCCAGAGAGAAACAAAACCTCAACACTGGATTACTTTCCTGTCTTCTAGATGATGGAAGCCAAGGAGGGCAGCAGGGCCATGCTCTTTTCATACGTGGACAGGCATAAGTCCATGTAAGTACCTGATTTTTGACAAAGATGCCAAAAATACACGATGGAGAAAATAAACTCCACATGGTTCAATAACCTCAATGTCAGACCTGAAGCTATGGAAGTGGGAGAGCAAAAAAATAGAGAATACAGCCGGGAGTGGTGGCACATGCCTTTAATCCCAGCACTCGGGAGGCAGAGGTAGGAGGATCGCCATGAGTTCGAGGCCACCCTGAGACTACATAGTTAATTCCAGGTCAACCTGGGCTAGAGTGAGACCCTACCTCGAAAAACCAAAATAAAAATAAAAATGAAAAAAAAAATAGAGAATACGCCAAGATATAGACATAGAAAGGGACTTTCTGAATAGGACTCTGGTCACCCAGGAAATAAGGCAAACAATTGAGAAATGAAAAATCTCATGGAATCAAAAAAAAAAAAAAAAACTTCTTTGAGTGGAGGCAGTCTTGAGAATAGGAGACAGTTTTTTCTAGCTACACATCTAACAGAGAATTAATATCTTTAATATACAAAAAACTCAAAAAACTAAACACCAAGAAAATGAACCCAATCAAAAAGTGGGCCGTGGGGTTGACATCACTGAGATGTTAAAGATGCTTTCTTGTAAAGCCTAATAGTCTGGGTTTGATTCCCCAGTATCCACATAATGCCAGATGCACAAAGTGGTACATGCATCTGGAACTCATTTGCAGTGACTATGGGCCCTGGCATGTCCAAACTCTCTTTCTGTCTGTCTCTCTCCATCTCTGTCACTCTCTCTTAAATAAATAAACATTTTTTTTAAAAAGTGGGCCATGGTCTGCCCAACTTTGGTTCCCCATGCAAAGCCAGAAGCACTAAGGAGTGTCTGTTCCTTTGCTTTGCAGCAGCAACAGGCCCTGGTGCAGCCTATCTCTTCCTCTCTCCTCTCGCCCCCTCTCTCCCTTCTTTCAAAAGTGTTAAAGTGAGAGACAAAACAAACAAAACACAAAAATGTGCAACTAAGAAAAATGGGCTCAAAAGCTCTTTCTTGCATCCAAAAGAATAAGATACAGCTGATTCTGAGCCAGCTGTAACTTTGGCCCATTCACTCTTTCCCTTCCTCTCTCAAATAAATAAATAAAAATAAAATTTAAAAGAAAAATAGTGTATGGTATATGTCAACCAGAGATCCTAGGGGACCCTTACATGCACATGTAAATAAAAAAGAAAAAGGGGAAAGTAAAAATAAAATAAAATA
Organism: Orientallactaga sibirica; assembly: GCA_036365145.1. Lineage (NCBI taxonomy): Eukaryota > Metazoa > Chordata > Mammalia > Rodentia > Dipodidae > Orientallactaga > Orientallactaga sibirica. The sequence goes on from JAEOAD010000003.1 coordinate 20,017,618, forward strand.
ATAAAATAAAATAAAGTAAAATGTGGGCCATGATGGCTGTAGAGATGGCTTAGTGGTTGAGGCACTTGCCTGTGAAGTCTAAGAACTCATGTTTGAATCTCCAGGTCCCTTGTAGCCAGACACATAGTGATGCAAGTGCACAATGTCACACATGCACCACAAGGGGGCACATGCATCTGGAGTTTGTTTGCAGTGGCTGAAGGCCCTGGTGTGCCCATTCTCTCTCTCTCTCTCCCTCTCAAAATTAAAAAAAAAAAAAAAAAAAAAAACCATGACACTGAACACAGAGTTCTCATAAAAACAAATATAAATGGCCAATAAATACCTGAAAGTGTTCAATATCCTTAGCCATCTAGGTGAAATAGGAATTTTGGTTTTCCTTGCCAATATACCATTACAACAAACCAACAAATTTAAGATACCCCAGATTCTTGTCTTATGAATTTAAAGAATTAAAACCCATAGATCAGATGTTAAGGTTTGGAGAGACTTTACCCTGTCTCACCTCCCTCATGGAAGGATAGAGGAGCAAGTGTATTATTCTTGCCATGTGGGAGGTGAGGCAGGGTAAAGCCCACCTGTGAGTAGGGAAGGTTTACCGGGACCTGAGAGTTCAGGAAAGATGAACAGCCAGCAAAAAAGGGGGCCTGCCCACCTGGTAAGCATCTATTTATAACCCCATTGTGGTGGGCTTTACCTTCAGGCTCAGGTGAGCTAGAGTGAGGGCTGATTGGTCTGGGGTAAGGCTAACTGGAGAAGAAGCCAGCCATGAAGCCAAGTTTTGGGGGTTGAGCTTAACCAACCACAATGCCGCGATCAGTTTTAAATTCTAGGAAAGGAGAACTCCCTCCCAGGGAGGGGCTCAGTTTATGGAAAAACAGATTTAGGAAACTCCTTTAGTCAAGGAGAGATCCTTTCTCTGATCTCATGTAAGTGGAGATTGCAAGGGCAGACTTAAGGACATTTCTGCTTTTGATTTATGGGACCCATTCACCCTAAATTATGTAACAAAGCTACCTGACTCCCTCTTACTGAAATTGTAAATTAAACTATTTTGAGATTCCATCTCATCCTGTCAGAATGGCTATCATCAAAAAAACAAATGACAACAAATGCTGGAGAGCATGTCAGAGAAAAGACAGCTTTATTCTCTGTTGGTGGGAATGTAAACTGGTGCAGCCACTATGGAAGTTCCTCAAGAAGCTAAAAATATGGGCTGAGGAAATGGCTTAGTGGTTAAGACATTTGCCTGTCAAACCTAAGGACACTGGTTCAATTCCCCACGTAAGCCAGATACACAAGGGGGAAGATGCATCTGGAGTTCCTTTGCAGTGGCTAGAGGCCCTGGCATGTACATTGTCTCTTTTTCTCTATCTGCCTCTTTCTCTCTCTCTCAAATAAATAAATTTAAAAAAAAATTTAAAAAAAAAGCTAAAAATAGAACTACCATATGACTCAGCTATACTGCTCCTGGGCATATACCCAACAAACTCTATATCCTTTTACAGAGATATTTGCACATCCATGTTCATTGCTTTTCTACTCATAATAACTAGGAAATGAGCCAGGCATGGTGGCACATGCCTTTAATCCCAGCACTCTGGAGGCAGAGGTAGGAGGATCACCGAGAGTTCGAGGCCACCCTGAGACTACATAGTTAATTCCAGGTCAGCCTGGACCAGACCCTACCTTGAAAAACCAAACAAAAAAAAAAACAAAACAACAAAAAAACTAGGAAATGGAACCAGCCTAGATGTCTATCGATTGATGAATGATCTTCTCGTTGCTGGGACAGAATGCCTGATCAGAAGCAGCTTTTGTAGCCAGGTGTGGTGGTGCATGCCTTTAATCCCAGCACTCAGCAGACAGAGGTAGGAGGATCACCATGTGTTTGTGGCCACCCTGAGTATACAGAGTGAACTCCAGGTCAGCCTGAACTAGAGTGAGACCCTACCTCGAAAAACCAAAAAATAAAAATAAAAAAAAAAATAGAAACAGCTTTTGTAAGAAGTTTATTTCTGACTTATAGTTTCAAGGGGGAAATTTCATCGTGGCAGGGAAAGCATGGCAGGAGCAGAAGGCTAGACACCATATCTGCACATCAGCATGGAGGAAGTGCAAGACTGAGATACGCACAGGCAGAGCTGCGCCATAATACCCCAAGGCCTGGTCCCAGTGACATACCCCTCTAGCAAGGCTCCACTGCCTAAAAGCATGACAACATTCCCTACCAGCACCACCAAGTGGGAATTAATCATCCAAACACATGAGGCTATGGGGGACATTCTACATCCAACCAACACGGACTACTTAAAGTTTGTCTAAGGACTTCATGTAGATATAATCTCAGAACACTTGATTACTTACTATTTCATACATAAAGGAGGGGTTATGTGCTTAGAAAAGTTTTAGGGCTGGTATATAGTTCAGTGGTTATAGGCACTTACTTAAAAAGTCTCTTGGGTGCTGGAGAGATGGCTTAGTGGTTAAAAGGTGCCTGCCTCCTAAGCCTAAGAACACTGGTTCTAATCTCCAGCGGTTCCAATCTCCAGATCCAGTTTAGCCAGATGCAAAGTGAGGCAAGGGTGCAATGCTGCACTTGACCACAAGGGGGCGCACAGATCTGGATTTCATTCGCAGCAGCTGAGAGACTGCTGGCATGCCCATTCTCTATCTGTCTTCCTCCTCTCTCTCTGTGTCTCTCTCCAAAAAAAAAAAAAAGTCTCTTGGCCCAGGGTTCAATTCTCCAGCCACCCACATAAAGCCTGACACAAAAAGTGGCACAAGTATCTGGTGTTCTGTTTGCAGTGGCAAGCGATCCTGGCAAACCTACCCCACCCAACATGTACAAATAAATAAATGAAAAAACACACACACACACACACATATATATATATATATATATATATATATATATATATATATATATATTTTTTTTTTAAATAACAATTGCTTGTTTGTTTTGAGGTAGAGTCTCACTCTGTAGGTCAGACTAGCCTGAAGCTCACTATATTGCTAAGGTGGGGTCTTGAACTCATAGTGATATTCCTATCTCAGCTTCTCAAGTGCTGGAATTATATGCATTCATCACTATGCCCAGCCAAATAATTCAAATTTTAAGCATATAAGTTAGAAGGGGGTATTTTTTAAGCCTTGAAATTTAAGATTTTTTTTTGCTTGCTTGATTGCTTTCTTACACAAAGTCTTACTAAGTAGTGAAGATTGCTTTGAATTTGTAATCCTGCCTTACAGTTATACCACCAAACCCAGTTATTTATTAAGAAATTAGCTAATAAATCAAACAAGTGAATGTCCCCTAAGTATTTAACACCAGTGTTCTCTAGGCTCAGACTTAGTTTCCCTAACAGGGCACAGGACAACAAAAGGTTGAATTGCCCATAAATACAGATTTGCTATGGTACCTCTCTCTGGGAAAAGGTGAGGAGAATTGGTAGATTCAGTCAACATATCAGGTACACTTGCTCCTGGTATGGTAAGCTCTAACAACAACAAAAAAGCACTCTGTGGGGCGGGAGAGATGGCTTAGTGGTTAAGGCCCTTGCCTGAGAAGCCTAAGGACCCAGGTTCGATTCTCCAGAACCTGCATAATCCAGATGTGCATGGTGGTACATGAGTCTGGAGTTCATTTGCAAAGGCTAGAGGCCCTGGCATGCCCATTCTCTCTCTCTCTCTCTCTCTCTCTCTAATAAATAAATTAAAATAAAATATTTAGGGAGTTGGGGAAATGACTTAGTGGTTAAGGCATTTGTCCACAAAGCCAAAGGACCCTGGTTTGATTCCCCAGGACCCACATAAGCTAGATGCACAAGGGGGGTACAGTCGTCTGGAGACCCTGGTGTGCCCATTCTCTCTTTCTTTCTATCTGCTTCTTCCTCTCTCTCAAATAAATAAATTAAATATTTTAAGAAAAATACTTAGGGCCATGCATGGTGGCACATGCCTTTAATCCCAGCACTTGGGAGGCAGAGGTAGGAGGATCACTGTGAGTTCAAGGCTTTTGTGAGACTACATAGTTAATTCCTGGTTAGCCTGGACCAGAGTGAAACCCTACCTAGAAAAAAAAAAAGTAACAATAACAAAAACAAACAACAACAACAAAAACCCACTCTGTGGAGAGCTGGTACTATGCTTCCTGCATGGGAAATGGTGAGGATAATTCCCAACAAGTACACTTGCTCCTGTGTGGTTAGAGCTAATGAAGAGAAATGCTGTGAGGATCTGGTATCGTGATTCCTGAATGAAAACAATAGCTAATGGTGCATGGACCTATGATTTCACGTTGTCATCAAAAGATGTTCCATCAATTTGAAAAAAAATGGTCAAACATGGAACAGATCATCCTCAGTGAGCTCACCCAAGCACAAAAAGATAATCGTCTCATGGTTTCATTTATCTGTCGCCCCTAACTGGATTCCACGTGACATGTGGCCAAACCTAATAAACACTCTGAGGACGAGACAAGAAGGAGGGTGGGATGGAGGGGGGGTAAAGGTGGGAGGGAATGAGAGGGTGGGAGGGAGGACAAGGGGGATACAAATTGGGACCCAAAAGGAAAAAATACTACAAAACCCTTTACTCTGAACAACAGGCTAAAACAGTGATCCTTCAGCAGGCCTACAGAGGGAATACTCGAACCACAGGAACCTGGAGAGAACATGATGAAGGCCAACTTTAATCTTGTCCTGCTTCTTTCTCTTCTCTTTCTCCCTCTCTCTCTCTCTCTCTCTATCTCTCTCTCTCCTCTCTATACTCACTTTCTCTTTTACATTATCTATCTTTTTCCTCCCTCACCTTCCTAGGTGCAGACTTATAACTCCCAGTGCCAGCACGGGGTTAACTTCCACAATGAGCTGTTGATCTGAAACACCTACAAGGTTCCCCAAAAAAGACAGACTTCGGTCAGAGTACTTGGTGACCCACCAAAGGTTAATGGTAAGACCCTAGTGTCAAAGATAGCATACGTGTGTGAGACCAAACACAGAGAGAGACCTGGCCAGAATATGGAAGAAGGTCAGTCCCCAGACAGTTAGCTAGTCTAGTACCAGAGGGTGCTACACGAGCAACTGGGGGAAAATGTCTGACATTGGTCCAAACAACCTGCAGTCTAAGATACCCAGCAGGAAACAATCTGACGTAATGCTCATACAAGTGCAGTAGTGGCAAACAGCCATGGTGGGTAACCAACTGCTCTTGATTTGGCTAATAAATCCACTCAGTGGAATGGAACTCATTGCTGGAACTGGGAAATAAGTCAAAGCCAAAAAATGAGCTCAGTCTCCAAGATCTAGATGCCACCAAATGTGGGCTAGAAGAGAGCCAATGCATATAAAATTCCCTCCAAAACATATATGGTTATCCCTTCTATCTAGTACTAACTTCTTTCTCCTTTGGAGAATTTGCTTATCTTTTTCCAGGTGGACAACGAACCTGAAGGGAGGATCAGCTAACCACACCTCACCAGCTGAAACCATAGAACAACGCAGGGGAAGGGCAAGAATACAGCGCTCAAGGCGATCACAACACCAGAAAAAGGCTGAAGGAGATAAACACAGAGAACATCCAACTCCAACTAAGCCAGATATCCAGAGACACAGAGGCTCCCAAAACCTCATCAAGGAAGCAGAACTAAAATGACCCCAATGTGGCTCAGGGAAACTCGCGGAAGAGGGGGCGGAAAGATTGTTAGAGTCACAAGTTGGGGCACTATGCACAGAGACTGGGGCCTATCCACCAGAACTCTTGAGTAAAATCACAATGCATGACCCACATTCCCCATTGATGAGGGTCCCTTTGAAAGTGGGAGGACGGGGAGGAGGACAATGGAACCAATACTATGAATGTAAAATCAGAATAATATAAATAAAAAATATATATTAAAAAAAAAAGATGTTCCATCATTTGAGACACCCCTGGCCTATAACAAATAGACTAACCTATATAATGACTAAAATGTATGTAATACAAACAACTTTATTAAACATTTCATATTATAATTACAAATTTCATACAGCTGATTTGATATGTCAAAAAGTAAAATTTTAAGCTGGGCGTGATGGCACATGCCTTTAATCCCAGCACGTGGAAGGCAGAGATAGGAGGATCGCCGTGAGTTTGAGGCCACACTGAGACTACATAGTTAATTTCAGGTCAGCCTGGACCAGAGTGAGACCCTACCTCAAAAAAACAAAACAACAACAACAACAAAAAAAAAGTAGAATTTTAAAAAACACAAATATAGAAAAAAAATCACTAAATCTCTTACCCCCCTTTCTCTCCTCCCTTTCTTTTTTACCCCCTGGGGATCAAACCTAGGGCTTCTCATAGACAAATGCTCTACCACTAAATACCATTCTTCAGCCCCACTCAAAAATTATTAATAATATTAATCTAATTTTAAAAAATTATCAACTTTGTGTATGTCTTAAGGTAACAAGGTTAATTTCCTGAACAAGATGAATAGAGGTCCTATTTCTATTTCAGGTCTGCTTATATTATTGATTTGGGATTATCTGTTTGAAATGTCATGCCTTGATTTTTTTATAAATTTGGTGAACACAGCAGTAACACAAAAACTTAGGAGCGTTCTAAGAAGACAAAACAATATTGTGAAAAGGAAAAAAAGTAGATCATATACCATTGTAACATAGGATGACAAATTTATGAATAAGTGATTATACAAAGGAAAGGAGGTTTGTGTTGGAATGTAACAAAGTATGAAAAGGTAAGTATATAGAAAAATTAATGGATAGCCGATGTGGCAGAGGTAGGAGGATCACTGTGAGTTCGAGGCCACCCTAAGACTACATAATGAATTCCAGGTCAGCCTGAGCTAGAATGAGACCCTATCTCGGAATGCCCCCCCCAGAAAAAAAAACAATATTGTGAAGTTTATGGAAACAGGCCCTTTCTTACAGTAATAAAATTTTTCACACCCTTAAGAAGTTGGTGTGTTGCATTTTGCTCTGACATTCATCCTTTTTTTGTTTTGTTTTGTTTTGTTTTGTTTTGTTTTGTTTTGTTTTGAGTAGAGTCTTGCTTTAGCCCAGGCTGACCTGGAATTCACTATGTAGTCTCAGGGTGGCCTTGAACTCATGGCGATCCTCCTACCTCTGCCTCCCAAGTGCTGGGATTAAAAGCGTGTGCCACCATACCCAGCTTGGCATTTGTCCTTTTTAACTGTAATGTCTTACACATGATTTAAAATAATTTCTTTCATAACTTTTTCCTGGAATTGTGTACATGTACACATGCATACACATAAACCAGGTTGCCAGGTCATTACTTAGTACTTTACCAAGACAGCCTAAACATCACTTGATATACAAATAGTTTGAACTGAGAATTTTCATCAAAGTTTATGTAAAATTTTATGTTTTCCCTTTATTATATCACATATCCTCTTACCACTCTTTTGTTATGCTGGGGCTTGAAGTCATGGCTTTTCATATGCTAAGCAAGGGATCCAGCACTGAGTTGCAGCCCCAGTCCTATTTCTCTCTTTTTAGATAATTAAAAGGAGTTAATAATCTTCATCTTCACAAAATTATTTTAAATGTTTTTATTGACAATTTACATCATTATATACAATAAACTATGATAATTATCTCCCCTCACTTTCCCCTTCGCAATTCCACTTTCCATCATATCCCCTCCCCCTCTCAATCAGTCTCTCTTTTATTTTGATGTCATCATCTTTTCCTCCTATTAGGATGGTCTTGTGTAGGTAGTGTCAGGCACTGTGAGGTCATGGATATCCAGATCATTTTGTATCTGAAAGAGTGCATTGTAAGCAGTCCTACCCTTCCTTTGGCTCTTACATTCTTTCCACCACCTCTTCCACAATGACCCTGAGCCTTGGAGGGTGTGATAGAGATGTTTCAGTGCTAAGCACTCCTCTGTCACTTCTTGTTAGCACCATGGTACCTTCTGAGTCATCCCAAGTTCACCACCATCTGAAAAGAGAAGCTTCTCTAACCAAAAGTGAGAGTAGCATTAATATATGGGTATGAATATTATTCCTTTTTTTAATGTTTGCTATTGTTTGTATCTTGAATGTCTTACAAAGGCCTAGACCCCTCTCCCTGGCATTACTGGAAGGTGGTGGAACCATTAGGAGGTAGGGCCCAGTGGAAAACGTTAGGTTTTTAGGGGCATTCCCATCCAGAGGATGCTGGGATTCCAGCCTCTCCGGTTCCTTTATCACAGTCTCTCTGTAGGCATGAGGTGAGCAGCTTCCTCCGCCACGTGCTCCCCACCATGATGTGCTGCCTCACTGCCTGCCTAAAAGCAATGAGCCAACCAGTCACAGATCGGAACCTCCAAAACTGTGAACTCCTCTTTCCAGTTTATAATCTCAGTCACAGCTTTAGAAAGCTAACACATCGCCAGTGGCTCCTTTGAGCTCAGCACTAAACAGACTTACAACATGCCTTGAAAAGCTCGGGGAACATTGCGGAAGAGGAGGTAGAAAGAATGTAAGAACCACTGGGTGGGAAGGTGTGCTCTGAGGCACTCTCCCTCCCCTGCCCCGCCAACAGAGACTGACTGGTACATTCACCACCCCACAGTGAATACTTGCAGTCCGGCTGATGAGGGCCCTCAGTGGAATAGGGGTGGGCAGGAGGGAAGATTAAGAGTATAACCCAATGAGAATATGACCAATATGCAATATGTTCATACAATAAAGTTCGCAAGAAAAGAAAAAGAAGAAAAGAAAGCTAACATATCAAATGTATAAGCTTCAAAGTAGTAAATTCATATAGTTGTTTCTGTAAAGAAAGCAAAATGTTATTATTTCTTTACCTCGAGCTTAGAGAAAAATAGTCACTTTACACTTGGTCTGAGCAGGTGGGGTTGGTAGATAAACAGAATTTTCTGCTGGTCTGAATAGCATTACCCAGGGCCTGCATTGTTGTGCAAAGTCCTTAAGGGCAGGTAAGTGGACCAGGCCTACCTTACAGCCCCCGCCCCCAGGCACTTCCTGTAACTGAACAACAGACCTGTTCACAAGTTCATTCTGTTTTTCCTTCCCTATAATCTGCTAAGAAGGTGAGTTGTGATTTATGTTTGGCTGAACTCCCATCCTGTTTTTTCTATGAACATCATGTGGTTATTTCCAATAAAAGCTGACACTCTGAACTGTACAATGCTACATATTAAGAACCCGAACTCTGGGTGTAGACCTGGTATGCACCAGCTTTTATTCTCTTTCTTTTCTTTCTTTTTTACCCAATAAAACTTTGCCTCACATTCCGTGAGTCAATGGTCTTACTTGTGCGACACCGGACCCCATAAAAGTTTCCAGTTCAACTTTGAAACTTTAAGTCATAATTTCCCTCTCTCTCTCTCTCTCTCTCTCTCTCTAACTTTATTTTAAAACTGTTTAAAGAGGGGGGGAAGCCTGTCAAAAAGACCTGTTAATCCCAGCACTCGGGAGGCAGAGGTAGGAGGGCCAAGAAGGCCACCCTGAGACTACATAGTGAATTCCAGGTCAGCCTGGACAAGAGTGTACCTCGAAAACCAAAAAAAAAAAAAAAAAAAAAAAAAAAAAAAAAAAAGACCAGGTAAAAAAATGGGTTCCCCATAAACTGGATTTGGAGACAACAAAAGTCTAAAAGGCCACGAAGAAGAAATAACACCATTTTAACAATGGCTAATTATTTAAATTTTTGGCATTGTTAATTGTTGAATCTGGTGTTTCCTATGGATTCCTTGCAGAGTATGAACTGAACATTAATTTTGTTATAAATACCTGTTTTCTCCATAAAATTTAGGACAAGCTTCCAAAAAAAAAAAAATCAGTCCAAAACATGAAGGGCTGCACAGTCTTGGGAGTGGATAACGTACATTTTACAGAATTCTGCCAAATAATTAGGACACGAACAAAACACCTGAGGGAGAACTAAGGAATGAAATATTTTAAATATTAATAATTCAGACATGGTACTATACTTTCTGCAAAAAAATAACATTTAGTAACACAGTAGTGAGAGTTATTTCCAAAGAGATCAGCAGAGTGACAAAAGTACTGAGATTGAGCTGGGCATTGTGGCACATGCCTGGCACTTCGGAGGCAGAGGTAGGAGGATCTCTGTGAGTTCAAGACCAGTCTAGACTACATAGTGAATTCCAGGTCAGCCTGGGCTAGAGCAAGACCCTAAGTATTGAGATGACAGTGGCAAGCTATGAACAGCAGGTCTGAAAACACACAGCCTTGTGGGTCCCATTCAAGGCAACCTTTACGGATCACTCCCCTTGCCAGAGGTCCCACAGGAACTTGCAGCAAAGTCACCAGCTTGTAGTACTTCCAATGCTAGCAGCAAACTTAAGAACTGAGATTGAAGCCGGGCGTGGTGGCACACACCTTTATCCCAGTGCTCGGGAAGCAGAGGTAGGAGGATCGCCATGAGTTCGAGGCCACCCTGAGAGTACATAGTGAATTCCAGGTCAGCCTGGGCTACACTAAGACCCTACCTGAATGAAAGAAAGAGAGAGAGAGAGAGAGAGAGAGAAAGAGAAAGAAAGAAAGAAAGAAAGAAAGAAAAAAAGTCCCTACAGGTCAAGGGGAGCAGGACACAGAAACATGGTTTTTTTTTTTTGTGTTTTCGAGGTAGGATCTCACTCTAGCTCAGGCTGACCTGGAATTCACTATGTAGTCTCAGGGTGGCCTCGAACTCACGGTGATCTTCCTACCTCTGCCTCCCAAGTGCTGGGATTAAAGGCATGCGCCACCACACCCTGCTCAGAAACATGTTTTTAAAAAGGCAAACTTAAACAGGGCATGGTGGCGCAAGCCTTTAATCCCAGCACTAGTAGGGAAGCAGAAGTAGGAGGATTGCCGTGAGTTCGAGGCCACCCTGAGACTACATAATGAATTCCAGGTCAGCCTGAGCTAGAGTGAAATCCTACCTTGAAAATCCAAAAAAAAAAAAAAAAAAAAAAAAAAAAAAAAAGAGCAAACTTAAAAGACAGTTTAATAAGTCATAAATCCCGTGTGGGAAAGTTTCATTAAAATTTGACACACTTAATTTTCCACAAAATAACACAGAAATTTTGGGGATGGAAGCCGGGTGTGGTGGCGCATGCCTTTAATCCCAGCACTCGGGAGGCAGAGGTAGGAGGATTGCCATGAGTTCGAGGACACCCTGAGACTACATAATGTATTCCAGGTCAGCCTGAGCTAGTGTGAGACCCTACCTCAAAAAACCAAAAAAAAAAAAAAAAAGAAAGAAAGAAAAAAGAAATTTCGGGGATGGCTAGAAAGATCATCAGTGCCCTTCACCTCAAGCATCTCAGGGCTGAGATTCACCCTCTAGTCACGCAGCTATGGACCCTACTTACTTTGAGCAGGGGTGTAACTGGTCAATGACACCAAATGGCCTTACAGAGAAACTTGTTAACTTTTCCTTTGGGGGCCAAAGAGTGGTTGAGGCTGGGGAAATGGCTCAGCAGTGTCCCCAGCACTGGTAGAAAAGCCAGACATGAAAAGTGACAAAAATCTGGTGTGCAGCAGCAACAGATTCTGGCAAGCCTATAAGACACATATACATACATAAAACACACATACACACAAAAATAAATTTGAGCAAAAACAAGCTGGTGTCCATTTAAGGGGCCTTGTAAGGCCTATGACAGTAGGTTCTAAGGTCCGGCCCTTCCTTCCAAGACACATTAAACCTCCTGTCATGTTACATTTTATATTTTGAAACATAGGAACATATTTTAAATACTCTTTTAGCACTTCGTTATTAAACTTCTGCCAAGGTTTCCCATTAGCTTACAGTTCAGTCCTACAGTTCTCTCCTGAGGTCACCACCATGATACATTATGTGAAAACACCTTTCACAGCAGTCAGCGTGACCAGCAGCTACAAGGTGAGCCCCAAAGCTTGTTCCTTCTGTGAGCCAAATAGATATCAACGCTGCTTGGCGACAAGGCGTCAGCTCTTAACTCTCATTGGAAAAAGGAGTAAAACTTCTGCACAGTTCACTTTTAGCAAGAGGTGCTTCTTGCTTATGGAAAGAACCAGTAAAGCTTCCAGGAATAATAAAAGAATACAGTTGGAGCACATGATCTAGATGGGCGGAGTTGCTCTGTTGGCTCAGACTATTCAAATTCTTGTTTCTCCTATGACACCCTCACTGTCTTTATCCAGTGTCAAAACTTTCCTCTGTGTCATAGAGAATGTGACAATCCTCTGCAGTAAGGGGTCATCCCCCCACCCTTCATTCTCCTGGCAAATCAGTTCAATGTTCCTTAGCTTCCGAAGCAGAAGCCTCTATTTTTCTCCAAGTCTTTGAGAAGGAAACCGCATTACTTTGACCTCTTTGGCAACTTCTCTTTCCTGTTCCCCACACCAGCCTTCTTTCACCCCATCTTGGGGCCTGCCTGAGGAGCCTCCATAGTTCTTTATGTTCACATGTGTCTCTTGGGGGCTGCACTGCTGCAGCTGAGAGGTTTCTTGCTTCATTTCAAGCTGAAGCCACAAGGGAAGGCGTTGAGGTAGCCTCTTGGCCTGTGTGACATCTATGGGGTTATAATCTTGTCCATCATACTTTGCATTCAAACTTCTTAAATCACTGAATTAATTCAAAATTGTTCTAAATGTTCACTTTATTAATGTATCCTCAAGAATTTTTCAGCACTCATCTTCTTTTTATTTTTTATTTTGAGAGAGAGACAGAGAGACAGAGAATGGGCACGCCAGTAGCTTCTCAGCTACTATGAACGAACTCCAGACTCGTGCGTACCCTTGTGGGCAAGTGCAGCATTGTGCCCTTGTGTCACTTTACATCTAGCTAAACGTGGGACCTGGAGAATGGAACGGGTGTTCTTAGGCTTGGCAGGCAGGTGCCTTAACTGCTAAGGCATCTCTCCAGCCCAGCACTCATCTTCTTAACTTGCTTGTAGTCTTTTGAAGTTCTGGATGTATTCATGTTCCAACTTAGCTTATAATTTCACTTTCTTCAAAGCAGTGGAAACAAACTGGCCTTTACATCCCCAAACTGACAGTAGGCAGCTTTGGGTACAACAGTTCCATCTCTGGCACATTCAATTGCAGAGACCCACTGATCCAATCAGCACATTGTATCCACCAATGTTGCCACTACTCACTAACTTTGATTATACATTTGTTACAGTAGATCTCTCAGGTCTTGTCTGCTCAAAGGAAAGTGTTCAGTCAACAGATTCACTTCAACAAGTTTATGTTGCAAAGCAAAACAAAACATACTCCAAAGAGAGATTGCAGTGGGCTACTTTGAAAGAGGATACAGTAGCACAGTGGGTTAACATTGTAAATTTTAAAGATTTTTTAATGAATATTTATGAGGCAGGAGTCATATTCATAAAGTAAGGTGATCCTTTACCTCTTCCAAATCATGGTGGACCATACCTCCATTTTTTAAAAATTTTTTAAAATTATTTTTTATTTATTTTTGGAGAGAGAGACAGATAGACAGAGAGGGAGAGGGAGAGGGAGACAGAGATGGGCGCGCCAGCAGTCTCTCAGCTGCTGTGAAAAATCCAGATGAGTGCGCCCCCTTGGGGGCAACTGCGGCATTGCGCCCTTGCCTCACTTTGCATCTGGCTAAACGTGGGACCTGGAGATTGGAACCGCTGGAGATTGGAACCAGTGTTCTTAGGCTTAGCAGGCAGGTGCCTTAGCCACTAAGCCATCTCTCCAGCCCATACCTCCATTTTTAAGACATTTCTTTCCATCATCCTCTAGAAAAGCCCACAGGGTGGCGGGGGGGAGGGGCAGGGTTGTAAAAACCACAAGGTTAATGACACTATGATGAAGCTGTGAAGCATCCTTTCAACATGCATACTCTTCTTAGTGCTTGTGTGGGAAAATGCCCTCGTTTTAATATAGAAAGAACAACCATCTGCAGCCTTGAGAATGTTTAACCACACAGGGGCATTCTGACTGCTACAATACAGCTGCAGTTTTCTTGGTTACCTCATCTCTAACTCCCTTTTTTTTTTTTTTTTTTTTTTTTTTTTTTTTTTTGAGGTAGGGTCTCACTGTAGCCCAGGCTGACCTGAAATTCACTATGTAGTATCAGGGTGGCCTTGAACTCATGGTGATCCTCCTACCTCTGCCTCCCAAATGCTGGGATTAAAAGAGTGTGCCACCATGCCCAGGCTCTAACTCCTTTTTGAAGCCACTCAAGACCAGTGACAAGACTGCCTGTCAGTTCGAGGATTTGCATCTTCATCATCAAAGGGTGGCCAGGGTTTTACAACAGACTGACAGTCTACACACATAGGAAAAAGGACTTGGGCTGTTTGCAGGACACCCTGCTCCTAGATCCCTTGCTCATGTCTCTTTTCTGCCTAACATGTTCACTGCTATCTTTGGTTCATCCCAGCACTGGGAGGAAGAGTTCTGTCTTTGTTTCATCAAATCTTCCAACCATAGTGAATTCCAGGTCAGCCTGGGCCAGGGTGACACACTAACACAAAACTTCTCTTAAAAATAAATAGAAGGAAAGAAAGAAAGAAAGAAAGAAAGAAAGAAAGAAAGAAAGAAAGAAAGAAAGAAAGAAAGGGAAAGAAAGAAATGATAGAAAGAAAGAAAGAAAGAAAGAGAAAGAAAGAAAGAAAGAAAGAAAGAAAGAAAGAAAGAAAGAAAGAAAGAGAAAGAAAGAAAATAGATGATAGATAGATGTTGGGAAAAGGAAGACATTTTATTTGCAGTATCTATGAAGAAAATTTTTTTGTGTCCAGGGAGATTAACAATTGCTTTCTCCCTGGACAACATTCCTTACCGTTATTTTCCTTCTGGTAAAGGCCAGGCAAGAGGAGATTTTTTTCAGTATATTAATGCTCCACATTTCTCCTTAGGTGAGCTGTGCTTATTGGTTCCATACTGAGGAGCTCTGCAAAGTGAATTCTCTACAAGGGAATTCACAGAGAAGCTCTTGTGGATGCTGTAGTGGTGCAGGTGGCTCCCAAAGGTCCCTCTGCATAGGCTTGGTTCCCGTCCTGGCAACATGAGAAAGTACAGTGGACCTTCAAGACATGCGGCCTATCCCTCCCTGAGGAGTGCCTGGCAGTTAATGGTTGATGGGCGAGCAGAAGACGTTTTCTGCAGTGGTATAGACACTGGTAAATTGTGTGCGCTCTGGCAAATGAGCCAGATGCAAAGTGAGGCAAAGGAAAAAGACATCAAATGACGCAGTTGAAGAGAGGGAGGGGGAGAAGAGATGGTAATGAGAATCATCTGGATTAAAATTCACAGCAGCTGAGAAAATTGTCAAAAATAAAATAAATCTCTGTCTGATTCTCCCTCTCCATTCTCTGTCTATCTGTCATACAAATTTATGACATGCCTGATGCTAATAAGGCTGCAATAATATTTCATTCCATTGTATGTTTTCATTTTTGCATTATAGGGTATGTCTTACTTTAAATATTTTAATAAACATGTTTAGGCCAAAAAAGAAAAACAAAAATTTGGGGCCTAGTGTTAGTCCTTAGGCCAATGAGGCTGCTATTGAGGTCACACCTTGAAAAGAACTGTGGGACCCAAATGTTCCTATTTCTTTCTCACTCTCCCCCACCCCTCTTTCTCTCTTCTTCCTGGCTATAGATGTGTTTTTACCTGAATACATGCCACATGCTCCCACCATGATGTGCCATTCTTGTCAGAGGCTCAGTCTATGGAACAACCTGACCTTGGTCTACATCGCTGTAAGCCAAAACTCACCTGCATTTACCTCATAAATAGACTGTCTCAGGCATTTCCCTGTAGCCACATGAAGCTGACTAACAGAGTTACATCCACATAGGGATTTTGTTTATTTGTTCGTTAAGACAAGTTCTCAAGTAGCCTAGGCTGGTCTCAGAGTCTCTAAGTAGCTGAGGATGACGCTGAACTCTTGGTCATTGTGTCTGTACCTCACAAGTGCTGAGACTGCAGGTAGAAACAATCTGAGCCAGCTTTGCATGTGGGATTTTAATGATACTACTAAATTATGTCAGAGTCATAAAAAATTTTGTACTTCTCTTACATGTTTGGTCTCAGATGTCTTACATCACTATTATGATCCTAAAGGAGCTAACAGGTATACTTAAAGGAAGTGGAAGAAAAAGATAATATTTATAATTGTCCAGCAATTACATCATAGCATAGTCTAGCTATATTTTTGAACTAAAATGCTCAAGATACAAAGGCTTGAAAACACAAATAGAGCTGGGCATGGTGGTGCATGTCTTTAATACCAGCACTTGGTAGGTAGAGGTAAGAGGATCACCATGAGTTTGAGGCCACCCTGAGACTACATAGTGAATTCCAGGTCAGCCTGGGCTACAGTGGGACCCTGCTTCAACAAACCAAAACACACACACACACACACACACACACACACACACAGTTATAGTCTTAGGTAAATGTTTGAATCATCACAATATAGTAAAAAGGTTTTCCTACATTGAGTACACATAAACCTTTCAAGTGACTGGAAGTAATTCAAAATAGTAAAGGATTAAAATTAAATTCCAAATACCTAACAAACTTTTATGTGTAAAATGTTACTCAGAACAAGATTAAATTACCAAGCACCACTCTGAATTTGAAGGGCAAGATAGCACTTTGCTAATATGCCAAAAGGTGATCCAATAACAATAAAAACCCAAGCGACCCTAGAAACAGAAGCAGTATGTATTCAGATAATAGAGATATTGAATAAGTATATAATTAAAATAGTAATAAAATAATATATATGCTTTTTATGTGTGATCACCTTAAAAATACCATTGGCAATGCTCTTGCATATTTTTAACTGATTGGACTGTGTTTGTAATGAGGAAAATGAGTCGTAATCTATGGAACCAGCAGCTTACTATCACTGTATTGTGGAACTGTCAACGCAGGTTAGAGTGGACTATAGGAGCAGTTGAATGTGGTAGTTGAGAACACGCATCCTGACGTAAGTCTTCCTGGATTCACATTCCAGCTCTGCTACTCACTGGCCATGTGACCTCCAGGCCTCTCTGTAAACCAAGAACAATAGCCCACCTGCTTCGTGCCTGCCATGTCTAGGTTAGAATTAATTTTAGGCTCCTTTCAATAAGTCTCAAGACAGAAATTCCTGAGGCATGCCCAGTTAGCTACTCATATCTGCTAGTCTTCTGCTAGGGATGGGCATGACAGTTCATTTCTGCTTGCTCTGGGTCATCTACTTCATGGGATGGCTGAGGGCTTTGGCTTTCAAACAAGTATTTGCTCTCAAGAGGAGAGATATTCCTATCCTGTTGATAGCATCTCAGATCTCAGAAAAACTGACTTATGACTTGTTAACTCTTGAACCAGTTCTTAGATGTAACACGAGAATCTGAGATGGAAAACTCCCTTAGTTACACTGGGACTTGACCTCCCTCTATAGACCTCTCTAAACACCTCTGTGGAGTTCTTTCTGGATGGACCACATCCTGCTATCACTTTAGCCAAGTAAAATTAGTCCCATCAAATTTCTTCGGGTCTTCACATTGCATTTAACAAATTAATGGATAACTGCTCTACATATGCTACTTTCAAACCATATCTTTAAAAAATATTTTTATTTATTTATTTGAGAGGGAGGGAGAAAGAGGCAGATAGATAGAGAGAATGAGTACGCTAGGTCCTCTAGCCACTGCAAACGAACTCCAGATGCATCGCCACCTTGTGTATCTGGCTTATGTGGGTACTGGGGAATTGAACCTGGGTCCTTAGGCTTTGCAGGAAAGTGCCAGCCCTCACACCATATCTGTAAAAACATCTTAAATTTATTTTTATTTACTTGTGTATGTATAAGTATGATGATGATGTGTATATAGATTTAGGCCCATGCATACCACAGCATGTGTGTGGAGGCGGTCAGACAATAACCTCAGGGTGTTAGTTCTGTTCATCCACTTTGGTTTGAGACAGGGTATCTCTTTTTGTTTTGCCACTGGAAAGGCCAAACTAGCTAGCCATATGAACTTCAGAATTGTCCTGACTCCAACTCCAATTGCCTTAGGCACACTGGGATCACAGACGTGTGTTCTACTTGTACATCTGGCTTTATACAAGTGCTAGGGAATCCAAACTCCCATTAGAAGATTTTCTGAACAAATGCCTTTGACCATTGAGCCATCTCCCCAGCCCTCAAACCATATCTGAAATGGCTGTAGTCTAAAGACAGGACATTTCCTCTTTATTCTCCCTGAGTACATTTTCAAGATCCCAATAACTATTTTGGGACAAGATGGATAAGAGAAGTCAACCTCATCTTTCCCATATACAAGTAGTCCCCCTTTCCCAGATGCTGAATGGCTTTGCTTTCCTTAGTTCTAGTCACCCAAGGTCAGCCACAGTCTGAAAATATTAAATGGAACATTACATAAACAAACAGTGTATGTTTTAAATTAAGTGTCATTCTAGTAGTATGATGAAATCTCAAATCACGTTGTTCTGTCCTACAGGATGTGAATCATCACTTTGCCCAATATATCTTCCTTCTGTATATGCTACTGTCTATTATCAACATAGTAGCCACTTTTGTTAACATATGACTGTTGCAATTCCCAAGTAACAACTAACTTAATAATGCCCTGAGTATAAGAGGATGATCAAAGCTGTTCAGATTTGCCAGAGGGAAACCATAAAATTCTTCCTTGTAGTGAAAAATTTCTTGACTTAATAAGGAAAAAAAAAATGGTATGCTGAGCTTGCTAATATATACATGGAGAGAATGCATCTATCCATAAAACTATGATGGAGGAAAAAAAATTCAGACTAGTCTTTGCTGTTCTACTCCAAAATGCAAATGTTAAGCCCATAATGTGTGATAAGTGCTTAAAAAGAAAAATGCAAAGACAGGCATGGTTTGTACTTTTGTAATCCCAGACAGGAGGCTAAGACAGAAGAGTGTGAGTTTTAACTCAGCCCAGGCTAAATAGCAATATTCACTCACAAAAAACATTGGAAAATACATTAAGTTTGTGAGTGAAACATGAAAATGCATTCTACTTGAGGGAGACATGCTATGCCAGAAAACTTTGAGCCTTACTTCACCTCATCTCACTTACATTATCTATAGTATGTCTCACCGTCACAAGAAGAAAGGTGAGTACAACTCAATAGGGTGTGTGTATGGGAGAAAGAGGAGAGAGAGAGAGATCATATCCACATAGCATTTATTACAGTATATCGGTGTGATTTTCTATTATACAATTAGTTATTGTATGTTCTCATGGTGCCTAATTTATAAATGAAGCTTTATCACCAACATATATGTGTAGAAAAGAATTATAGTGTATGTATGGTTCAGTAGTGTTTGTGCCTTCATCTGGGGGTCTTAGACTGCATCCCCACAAGCAATGGACAGTACTATACCATATTCTTCTTAAGTAGGAAGCATTGATTTGGGAAGCTTACCAACAGGTGGCGGTAGTGATTTAATTTCTAAGCAGATTATTAAAACAGAAAAGCAGTCAATTGCTAAAAATGCGGTATTTCATTTTACATTTCTGCAATGCATTTTCTTCCTACTTTCAGAGTGATCCCTCACAGTTGTGCATGTCATTGTCCTATGTAAGGCTGCCAGAGCAATTGTAGTAACTTCTTTTTTTGTTTGTTTG
Organism: Orientallactaga sibirica; assembly: GCA_036365145.1. Taxonomy (NCBI): domain Eukaryota; kingdom Metazoa; phylum Chordata; class Mammalia; order Rodentia; family Dipodidae; genus Orientallactaga; species Orientallactaga sibirica. The sequence continues at coordinate 20,037,250 of JAEOAD010000003.1, forward strand.
TTTTTCGAGGTAGGGTCTCACTCTGATCCAGGCTGACCTGGAATTAACTATGTAGTCTCAGGGTGGCCTTGAACGCACGGCGATCCTCCTACCTCTGTTTCCCAAGTGCTGGGATTAAAGGGGTGCGCCACCTCGCCCGGCTGTAGTAACTTCTTTAACTAAGCACCTGGTCAGCCCTCTTCCCAATCATCTCTGGGGTTTCTACTGAATCATATTCATAAAGCTGCCGTGCTGCTGTGGAGCACTGTTGTCTGGACACGGCATGACCACTGCAATCATGAGCTCACAGCAGCTGTCATTGGTTGTACAAGACCTGCACAGAATTGGGCCCATCAGTATTCCATTGTGGGTGGTGTAGGAGCTCATGAGCCTCCCATCCCTCCTTGAGGCATTATTGACAGTTAATGGTTGCTGCAGGAGGGGAGCCATTCTCTTCAGAGGTGAAGCCACTAAGTTACCTGTTCTTTGGTGAATAAACCCCCACATATACCATGCAAAAAACCCTAATTAAACTTAATGGGACACCCACTTAATGGGACACACACACACACACACACACACACACTCCAAAGTAAAAATAAGATTAACTAGGAAGAATAAGGGGTGCGGTAAGAGAGAATGGGAAATGAGAGAAGTTACTGAGAGGTGAATATGATCAAAACATTACATACATGTATAAAAATTGTCAATACATAATTTTTAAAGGTGATCTGATCCCCTAAAACAATACAGGCTATTACCAATGCTCTTGGTTGCCCATCAGAACGAGATGGTAAGAACCTGTTGCTGAAGACATCACATGCTTTGGTTGAAGGACATGCAGTAATCAAGCTGGAGCTGAGCTGGAAGCTTCCTCCCTGCTGGCTAGCGGTCATAGTGCTGAAAGGTGCTATGTAGGCTTCTGGAGGAGAAAAGCTTTCAACAGTCTTACTGAGCTATGGACACTGTGAGCTTCACAACCAACCATCTAGGTAAGATGTGCCCACTGGTCTAACAAATAGTAGCATGACTGTTACGGGAATAACCGCCAGCTCACTGACTGTACTTGAGGCCCACGCCTTAAGGAATTCATGAGTGGTATTCATAACCTAGTCTAAAGCCGACAGCTAAGGAGTTCATAGGTCATAAGAGAGAGGATATTATTGTTTGGTTAAATGGATATGTTATGCCCATCAGATTGTCCCTAAATATTTATGCTTTGCCCATAGATTAGTGCTGCTCTCAGCTTTGGTCAGGGAAGTAACTACTTGGCTAGTCAAATTTATCAGAGTGCTGAGAGTAAGAAATGTTGGGCTGGAAAGATGGCTTAGCCTCAGGACCCATGGAAAGCCAGATGCACAAAGTGGCACATGAATCTGGAGCCTGTTTGCAAGTGGCTAGAGGCTCTGGAGCACTCATTCTCTCTCTATGTCTTTCTCTTCCTGGTTCTCTCTCTCTCTCTCTCTTTCTCTCTCTCTCTGTGCTTGCAAATAAATAAAACTTTTAAAAAGGAAAGAAAGAAAGAAAGAAAGAAATGTATGCTCAGCCCTAAATTGAACATCTATATTGCCTCCTCCAAAGCTCGGGAACGCTGTGGAAGGTGGAGGTAAAAGAATTTAAGAGTGGGAGGGGGAGGAGGAGTGCTGTGGAACTCTGCCATGTGGAAATGACACGGCCACTGTACTCATGACCTCATACCAGATGTGGTTACCTATAAGACCTGTCAGCATTCACCCATGCGTGGAAGAGAGGCTGTTGAGGCACCAGCCCTCCCTGAGGAGCTAATGAAAGCTATTGGGTGCTGGGGGAGAAGTGTCATTCTCTTCAGTGGTGTGACTACTGGTAAGAGTTGGGAAGGAGACATTCAGCCATGGTGGGGATAAGAGAGGGACATTAGGGTGTATAGGATCAAAATACAATGGTTACATGTCTGAAAGTATCACCAAACAAGTAAAAACAAATTTTAAAAAGAAGAAATAGGGGCTGGAGAGATGGTTTAGCAGTCAAGGTATATGCTTGTGAAACCTAAGGACCCCCGATCCATTCTTCAAGTCCCATGTAAGCCAGATGCACGTGGTGGCGCATGCAACTGGAATTCGTTTGCAGTGGCCAGAGGCCCTGGCATGCCCATTTTCACCCTCTCTCTCTCTCTCTCTCTCTCTCTCTCTCTCTCTCTCCCCACCTCTGTCTCTAATAAATAAATAAAAATAAAATCTTTTTTTAAAAAATAAAAAATAAAAAAATGTTTAGAAGCCGGGCATGGTGGCACACACCTTTAATCCCAGCACTTGGGAGACAGAAGTAGGGGAATCGCTATGAGTTCAAGGCCACCCTGAGACTACATAGTGAGTTCCAGGTCAGCCTGGGCTAGAGTGAAACCCTACCTCAAAGAAACAAAAAACAAAAATGATTAGAGAAACTATTAAATATCTATTAATCCAATTTAGTGCAATCTTATTACAGACTTAAACTGACTAAACTAAACTCCCAATTAATACTTGAACAGTCTTATAAAATTATTGATATCAAATTTTTCATTCGCTTGAAATTTAAAATGTGAGAGGTGACATTTTTATTAATAAAAGTTTCACACATATTTGAAATAAAATACATATTTTCCAGATATTGCATATGAACTGAGTACACATGGACTCAGTTTTTCCTTGTCATTATTCCTTAAACAATTCTTTGCATACCATTCACACAGCATTGGATATTATAACTAATCTAGAGATGATTTAAAGTATACAGGAGGATGTGTGTAGGTGAAAATTTTATGCCATCTTATATAAGGTCTTGAATATGTTGAATTTGAATGTGGTATCTAAGGTGGTCCTGGAACCAATCCCCCAAGAATGTCAAGAGGCCACTGCATATGTATGTAACCATGTGTAACATACACACATACACATAGTACACATACAATATATACAGATACACAGCCCATACCAATATATCCACCCTACATATATATATTTCCACCTGCTAACCTGCTCAGTTTGCCCTCATCTCTCTAATTTTTGTTCCCCTTTACATGGGTACTAGGAAATCAAACCTGGACTGACAGCCTTTGCAAGCAAGCGCTTTTAACTGTTGAGCTATCTCCCCAGCCCCCTCCATTTCTTTTTCCCAAATTATTTTGTTCTTTTAATTCTTTCTACTTCACTAGAATTTACTTCAAGATCAGATGAGGAGCATGTGTTCTCTTTCTAATTGCAATAAACTTCCAGAGGGAGAGAAAGATGTGTGACGTGTGTGTGTGTGTGTGTGTGTGTGTGTGTGTGTGTTTTCATTAAAAAGAGGAAGGGGGGCTGGAGAGATGGCTTAGTGGTTAAAGTGTTTACCTGTGAAGCCTAAGGACCCCAGTTTGATTCTCCAGGTCTCATCAGCCCTCCCTGAGGAGCTAATGAAAGCTATTGGGTGCTGGGGAGAAGTGTCATTCTCTTCAGTGGTGTGACTACTGGTAAGAGTTGGGAAGGAGACATTCAGCCATGGTGGGGATAAGAGAGGGACATTAGGGTGTATAGGATCAAAATACAATGGTTACATGTCTGAAAGTATCACCAAACAAGTAAAAACAAATTTTAAAAAGAAGAAATAGGGGCTGGAGAGATGGTTTAGCAGTCAAGGCATATGCTTGTGAAGCCTAAGGACCCCCGATCCATTCTTCAAGTCCCATGTAAGCCAGATGCACGTGGTGGCACATGCATCTGGAATTCGTTTGCAGTGGCCAGAGGCCCTGGCATGCCCATTCTCACTCTCTCTCTCTCTCTCCCCCCACCTCTGTCTCTAATAAATAAATAAAAATAAAATCTTTTTTAAAAAAAGAAAAAATAAAAAAAATGTTTACAAGCCAGGCATGGTTGCACACACCTTTAATCCCAGCACTTGGGAGACAGAAGTAGGGGAATCGCTATGAGTTCAAGGCCACCCTGAGAATACATAGTGAGTTCCAGGTCAGCCTGGGCTAGAGTGAAACCCTACCTCAAAAAAAACAAAAAACAAAAATGATTAGAGAAACTATTAAATATCTATTAATCCAATTTAGTGCAATCTTATTACAGACTTAAACTGACTAAACTAAACTCCCAATTAATACTTGAACAGTCTTATAAAATTATTGATATCAAATTTTTCATTCGCTTGAAATTTAAAATGTGAGAGGTGACATTTTTATTAATAAAAGTTTCACACATATTTGAAATAAAATACATATTTTCCAGATATTGCATATGAACTGAGTACACATGGACTCAGTTTTTCCTTGTCATTATTCCTTAAACAATTCTTTGCATACCATTCACACAGCATTGGATATTATAACTAATCTAGAGATGATTTAAAGTATACAGGAGGATGTGTGTAGGTGTCATGAAAATTTTATGCCATCTTATATAAGGTCTTGAATATGTTGAATTTGAATGTGGTATCTAAGGTGGTCCTGGAACCAATCCCCCAAGAATGTCAAGAGGCCACTGCATATGTATATAACCATGTGTAACACACACACATACACATCGTATACATACAATATATACAGATACACAGCCCATAACAATATATCCACCCTACATATATATATATATATTTCCACTTGCTAACCTGCTCAGTTTGCCCTCATCTCTCTAATTTTTGTTCCCCTTTACATGGGTACTAGGAAATCAATCCTGGACTGACAGCCTTTGCAAGCAAGCACTTTTAACTGTTGAGCTATCTCCCCAGCCCCTTCCATTTCTTTTTCCCAAATTATTTTGTTCTTTTAATTCTTTCTACCTCACTAGAATTTATTTCAAGATCAGATGAGGAGCATGTGTTCTCTTTCTAATTGCAATAAACTTCCAGAGGTAGAGAAAGATGTGTGACATGTGTGTGTGTGTGTGTGTGTGTGTGTTTTCATTAAAAAGAGGAAGGGGGGCTGGAGAGATGGCTTAGTGGTTAAAGTGTTTACCTGTGAAGCCTAAGGACCCCAGTTTGATTCTCCAGGTCTCATGTAAGCCAGATGTGCATAGTGGACATGCGTCTGGAGTTCGTTTGCAGTGGCTAGAGGCCTTGGCGTGCCCATTTTCACTCTCTCTCTCTCTCTCTCTTTCTCTCCCCCTCTCTCTATCTCAAATAAATAAATTAATAAAACCTTTTTTAAAAAAGAGGAAGGGAAGAGAGAGAACATGTAAATGAGTCATTGAAATGTTTAACAGATCCTCATAGTGTCTAGATTACAAAACTTTGCAATACCATCACAAAGTACTATCTGTCCAATTATACAGCTCACTGCCTCAAAACAATTAAAGAAATAGTTTATTCTGGAGTCAAACATGAGTGACCATGGCCCAGGATACAGATTCAGCTTACCCCAAGTACCATAATCCACTGAACAAGTGAACAGTTGAGATTATATTAGTTATAGAACAAAGAAAGCCATAAATCAAGGCATTTACAAAATATACTGGTGGGGACCACACATAGGCAGGTTAAAGCAAAAGCAGAGATAATTTTGTTACAGGTTACAGATGCTATATCATGACCTTCTCAGATTTTGGATTGGTGGAAGCTAGTGGTTTACTAATAATACATTTTAAAGATTTTGATAGTCACAAGGATGTCAGGCCAGGTACAGGGGTGTGTAATGAATAGTTTTTAATAATGATTTGGCTCTGGATTGTAAAAATTTTAATTCTCTGTAATCACAAAGTTGTCATTTAGAATTACAGATCTTTGACACAAGTACAGCTTCTAACTCTATTTTTTTCTGGGAACATAAGTTCACAGCAGCAATGGCAACTCAAAAGAAGGATAGTATTTTTAAAATTCAACAATGAAGAAATTAGATAAGAGAGTCATGAATAAAGAAAATGTGGAATATATACACAAAGGAACTTTTTCAATTATGAAGAACTTATACTTTTTGCAGAAATATGAATGTGACTAAAAAAATCATAGAAAGTAAATTAAGCCTATCACAGAAAGACAAATAACATATGTTTTCTTTAATTTGTGGTTTCTAGATTTTTTACAGGTATATAAAATCAGGTATGCATGTATGACATGAAAGTAAAGTGAAACTCTAGGGAAACAAAGGAAACTAGAAGAGTAAGAAAGAGAATGGAGGAGACATTGAGGTAGAATATGCTCACCATACAATGTTTACTTATACTAAGACCTAAAAATAAATAACATATTATAAAATAAAGAAATAGAGGGGGAAACCATGACCAAAACCTTCCCTAAGAAGGGTCAGTGTTCAGGGTGCTGGCTTGCAGGCACACTGACCCAAGTTCAATCTCCAGTGTCTGTGTAAAGCCACATGTAAAGTGGTGCACATCTTTGTGATCTATGGCAACAGAAGGGCTAGCCAGGAGTACCCTGAAGCTTCCATGCTGATAATCTGGGGCAGACAGTGGCAAAACAAGAGAGACTCTGCCTTTAAGAAGGTAGAAGGAGAGGAGAAACACCTTGAGGTTGTTCTCTGTCTGCTATACACACACGTGCGCACACACCCACACACGCACATGCGCACACAACAGGACAGGATGGGACCTCCTTCAGCATCTTTACCTGTGAGTTCACACCCCTCACCTCTGTGTAGTGTGATGTGGCTTGGGCCTTACCCCAGTCCTGGTGGCAGTGGGCACTTGGGCTCTACCTCACTTGGTCTACAAGATGCATAGGTGAGGTGATGCTGACCCCTTCCTGACCTCTTTAAGTGAACCCTCCATTTCTATGACTGTTCTCTTTGTCCCCTGCGTCCCTGACCTGCCCCTCCTTCTGTGATGTCTTCAGCCACCCAGAGTCCACTGTTCCCTGTAGATTTTTAAATAGCCAGCTCTCCCTGGGGACTTGTGTGCACTTCTATCAGTTCCCCCATTGCCTCTGTGGGACTGAGTAGCTCTTCTTCTGTCCCTTGCTTTTTTTTTTGTTTTGTTTTGTTTTTTGTTTTTCGAGGTAGGGTCTCACTCTGGCCCAGGCTGACCTGGAATTAACTATGTAGTCTCAGGGTGGCCTTGAACTCACGGCAATCCTCCTACCTCTGCCTCCCGAGTGCTGGGATTAAAGGTGTGCGCCACCACGCCCGGCTTTGTCCCTTGCTTTTTTACATTCGCCTAGCCACTGGGTGCTGAGTAGCTCCACTATAGGAGTCTCATACTTGACCTTTTCTGCATGTTCTCCTGCCTCAAGCCTGCTCTCTGTTCATTACTGGCTCAAGTAAGCACACGTTTTTGCTTCTTGGATATTGTGGTCCTATGTGGCTGTGTACCTGCTACTAGATCAACTCTGTGGTGGTTTCTATTAGATGGCGTTCTATTGTCATTTTCTTGTCATACTTTTTCTAAATTGGCATATATTCATAATGCTGGGTTTTATAAAGACAATTTCAAGTGTATCATAACCATATTCTTCCCTTCTCCTTTTACCCCTCTCCTGCTAGTTCCCTGCCTTCCCAAAGTCTCCCTTCAACATATATTTATACATATATATACATGGTTTTATATATCTATATGAAACTCAACATCCACAAATGGAAAAATATGCAATGCTTACCTTTGTGATTCTGACTCATTTCACTTAATATGATGATCTCTAGTTGCATTCATTTTTGAGCAATTGATATAATTTCATTCTTTGTTATGGCTGAGTAAAATTCCATTATGTATATATGCACCATATTTTCTTCATCTACTTATCTGTGCATGGACACCTAGGTTAATGTGATAACTTGGCTATTGCATATAGTGCTGCAATAAACATGGATGTGCAAGTATCCCTGTGGGATGTTGACTTCATGTCCTTCATGTTTATATCCAGACATAGTTTAACTGGGTCATATGGTAGTTCTACTTTTAGTTTATTGAGGAACTTCAATATAGATTTCCACAGTAGCTGAACTAATTTACATTCACAACAGCAGTCTATAAGGTGCCTTCTTCTTACATTCTCACAGCATTTGTGGTTATTTGTTTCATTTATGATGGTCATTCTGACTGGGTTGAGATGGAATCTTAATGCACATGTGAACATAAACCAGGGCAGAATGTTGAATATCCTTCTGTGTTGTTCTTCTACTTCATTTCCTTCCCCTTCAAATTGGAGTCTCGCATTAAACCCAAAACTGCCTTTTAAAAACTTTTTCTTGACAACTTTTATAAATATAGACAATATACCATGATCACAATCCCCTCCCACTACTCCCCATCTCACCCTCCCAAATCTCCCCTCCACTGAATCCCTTCTTCTTTTCAACTAGTCTCTCTACTATTTTAATGTCATCATTTTTTCCTCCCACTGTGCAGATCTTGTGTAGGTAGGGTCAGCCACTGTGCAGTCATGACTATTAAGGCTGCTTTGTCTAGATGACGGCATTGTAAACAGTTCTCCCCTTCCGTTGGCTCTTACATTTTTGCTGCCACCTCTTTTGCAATGTTCCCTGAGCTTTAAAGGGGGTGACAGAGATGCCTCAGTGCTGAACACTCCACTGTTACTTCTTCTCAGCACCTTGGCAACTTTTGGATCACCCTAGTGGTCACTGTCATCTGAAAAGAAAAACTTCTTTACCAAAAGTGAGAATAGCATTAATATATGGGCATAAACATAAGTGTTTAGAGGGCAGTTTCGTGGGCATAAGATGTACATCTAGCAAAAGAACAGGTGTAGTTTTCTCTTTTGGGCTATTACCTCCTCAGCCATAGATTTTTGACTATGGAGCAAGCCTCAAATCCAATCAGAGAATTGGTTTCCTCCAAAACAGATAAACTACCATGGCCCAGTTGCTACATTTGGTCTGGCTGGCCAGCTGTAAAGCTTGCAGGGTCCACTGCTGGTTAATACCATTGGTGACTTTTGTTCTCCCAAAGGCTGCATGATTTATCAGTGACTTGCAGCCCAAGAATGTGGAGTCTTCAGCAAAGAACTGCCCTTTTTAAGTTAGACTGGCTGATCCACAAGCCACATTGATTCTGTTATCTCTGCCCCACTCAGGACTGGGGTTTCCAACATGTGTAACCATACATGGATATTTTTTCATTTCTCCCTGATTTCTTTAATGATTTAGTCATCATTCAATACTGTGTTTGTTAGTCTCCATGGCTTCTGTACATTCTATAATGTTTCTCTCATAATTGATATCTAGTTTCATTACATTGTACTGAGATAGACTATAAGAAATTATTTTAATTTTCCTATATTTGTTTAGATGCACCTTATAGCCTATTGTATTATCGATTTTAGGGAAAGTTCCATTTGCTGCTGAGAAGAGTGTATAGCGTGCTGTGTTTGGGTGGAATGTTGTGATGTTTCTTAATTGATATTTTGTCTGGATGACTAGCTTATTAGTAAGAGTCGGTATAACATTTACCTTCCTATTGCTAGGACAAAACATCCAACCAAAGGCAGCTGATGGGAGCCAGGGGTTTATTTCAGCTTACAGTTTTGAGAAGTTGCATCTTGGCAAGGAAAGCATAGTAGAACAGAGGCTAGACATGACATCTTGTCCCAGTAGCTGGAAAGGAATAGCAAGACTGAGATAGCATTCACCGGTAAGTGGACTGGACTAAAAACTCCCAAGGTCTGCCCAGTGACATTCATCCTTCAGCAGAGTTCCATCTCTTGCTATTATTGCTTTGAAGTGGTTTGGGTCAGATATTAGTATTTCTGCACTTACTTGCTTTTTAGTTACATACTCTCAGAATATTTTTTCCCATCCTTTTACTCTAATAGTGTGCTTGTCTTTACCACTGAGGTAGACTTCTTATAAACAACCAATAGATAGTTCTGTTTTTAATCCAATCTGCTAGTTTATGGGGTTTTATGTTATGGAAAATAGATATTGCTAACATACAGAGTAACTATTGCAAAGTGTGTATTGATTCTTTTCATTTCTTGGTTTTGTAATGTGTGGTACTCTTCTAATCCTCATTTGCTTACTTACTAATCTATCTGAATCTCTCTGTGGCCTCAGAGTATAGGAATTAATCACATTTATTCTGTAATCCTGGCTTGGTGGATTCTTTTAGTTTGTCTTTATTATGGGAATATTGCTGCAGGTGCCTGCTTCCCCACCACTAGAATTATAAGAATACCACCACCTCTAGATTGAGCAGAGTCTCCTCCCATTACTTCTCTCATTGCCCCTCCACTCCAGATTCAAACTGAGCATTATGCTCGAGGAATGTTGACTTCATTCGAAAGCTCAGCATGGTTCCTAAAGAGAATCTCTTAAAATTTTGGTAATTAAAGACCAAGATACAGAGCAACTTCTCCACTGCTTAGCATGTGAATTTGGGCAAATTGCTGAAGAGTTCTGTCTTAGCCTCTTCATCAGCCCACCTCACAAGAAATGGATGAGATTTATAATGAGAGAACAACTCAGAAGCTGTCTGTTGTTTCAACTATAATAACGAGTATATATTCTTAGTTATTATGAATCAAAAATGAAGTTAGTTGATTACCATTCTTAGAAATAAAGGGAATGAAAATTCTCATCAGCCAGGCGTGGTGGTGCACGCCTTTAATCCCAGCACTCTGGGAGGCAGAGGTAGGAGGATCACTGTGAGTTCCAGGCCACCCTGAGACTACATAGTGAATTCCAGGTCAACCTGGACTAGAGTGAGAACCTACCTCAGAAAAAAACCAAAAAACAAAACAAAACAAAAAAATTCTCATCACATGGGGTTCTCTGAAGAAAGTACTGCATTCTATTCAGATTGCAAGAATGTTTAAATATGATGTGAATGATAGTAAAAACAGCTCTTCCCATGTCAATAGACTCAATTTACATGCTGCTTCTTGTTTTTATTTTACCTATTCAATGACAAAAAGAACACTCATAATAATAATAAGCACTGAGCAACAGAATTTGAGCTACATCAATAGAAACATTATTTATTGCTTCACACAGACCATTCATATGATGGTTTGTTTCTTATGAATGGACTCTGCCACAAGTTAATTAATGAATTTTTTCTGAGTGAGATCAATGATCCAGCTTTGAATATCTCACAGGGAAAGTTTCCAGCCCTCCTGTACTGCAGAGCATGTTAAGCCTACTATGAGGTTTGTTTAAATTTCTCTCATCTATCTTCTTAAACAGTCTTAAATATAAAACCAATTCACACCCTTTAAGGAAAAAAGTTGCTTGATGTATATCTTCTAATTCCTTTGAAGCTATCCAGAGGGCGATGAATGTGATTACTTAAGCCTAATGTCCAAAGGAGATTTCTGACAGTTTTATGAGGGAATTAGTTTCTTTCTTTCTTTCTTTCTTTTTTTTTTTTTTTTTTTTAATGACTGGTCTTTCTCTTGTTGGCTGTGGAGCCCTGATGCAGCTTCTCTATGTTGTTCTGTGCAGACCCAGCCCCAGACAGAACCAGGGACCTTTCCTCTGTCACAGCCTTGCTCATGCACAGCACAGTGCTACTGGACAGCTCGCTCACTGGGAACACACTTCTAGTTCCCTCTCTCTCACCTGCAGTGTCTCTGTAAGGGAATTAAATTTCAAAGTAGTTTGGTGTGGTGGCTCATGCCTCTGATCCCAGCACTTGGGAGGCTTGCCATAAATTCAAGGCCACCCTAGGATTACAGAGTGAATTCCAGGTCAGCCTGGGCTACAGTGAAACCCTACCTTGAAACCCGGCACCGCCCCAAAAAAAAATTCTTTTCAAAGTACATACAATGGCATATGAGCGGATGGCTGAGAAACTAAGGGTACTTGCTTGCAATGACTGCTAGCCAGAGGTTCAGTTCCCAAGCACCCACAAGGGCTCCTGGCTTTTTTGTTGTTGTTGTTTGTTTGTTTTGTTTTTTTGTTTTTCTGAGGTAGGGTCTCACTCTGGCCCAGGCTGACCTGGAATTAACTATGTAGTCTCAGGGTGGCCTTGAACTCACTGCGATCTTCCTACCTCTGCCTCCCGAGTGCTGGGATTAGCCGGGCTTGGCTCCTGGCTTTTTGCAACAGCAGGAGGATCCCCATCCACAAATTACAGAAATAATTATGTGCAAATAAAAATTTTGTATAGGGGCTGAAGAGATGGCTTAGCAGTTAAGGTGTTTGTCTGTGAAGCCTAAAAACCCCGGTTCAATTCTCCAGGTTCCACGTAAGCCAGATGTATAAGGGGGCGCACGCGTCTGGAGTTCATTTGCAGTGGTTAGAGGCCCTGGCGCGCCCATTCTCTCTCTCTCTCTCTTTCCCTCTCTCTGTCCCTAAGAAATAAATAAATAAAAATAAAATCTTTAAAAAATTTTTGTATAGAAGCTACTATTGTTTGGCTAATAGATATATTATACCCACAAAATGTCCTCCAAATATTAATGCTCAATGTCCATATACTAGTGTTGTCCTCATTTTTGGTTAAAAAGCTTCTCGTTTTTTTCAGATGCTGATTACTACTGAGGAGACTCAAACTCATCCAAATGCTGAGAAATAGGGACAGTTGAGTGTTTCAGCACTAAACGAGTCATCTTTATCACCCACTCCAAGGCTCGGAGACCACTGCAGAAGAGGTGGCAGAAAGAATGTAAGTGCCAGTGAAGGGGAGAAGTGCTTCAGAACACTGTCTTCCAGACACAAAGTGGGGGCTGCATTTATGACACCACAGTGGCTGTAATTACCTGTACAAGGCCTGCATAATATTGGGCCCATCAACATGATGTCATGGAGGGATGGAGAGATGGCTTAGTGGTTAAAAGCTTGCTTGTGAAGCCTAAGGACCCCGGTTCGAGGCTCAATTCCCCAGTACCCATGTAAGCCAGATGCACAAAGTGGCACATGCATCTGGAGTTCATTTACAGTGGCTAGAGGCCCTGGTGCACCCATTTTCTCTCTCTCTCTCTCTCTCGCTCTCTCTCTCTCCCCATCCACAAATTACAGAAATAATTATGTGCAAATAAAAATTTTGTATAGGGGCTGAAGAGATGGCTTAGCAGTTAAGGTGTTTGTCTGTGAAGCCTAAAAACCCCAGTTCAATTCTCCAGGTTCCACGTAAGCCAGATGTATAAGGGGGCGCACGCGTCTGGAGTTCATTTGCAGTGAGTTCATTTGCAGTGGTTCCCTCCCTCCTCTCTCTCTCTCCATTCTCTCTCTCTCTCTCTTTCCCTCTCTCTGTCCCTAAGAAATAAATAAATAAAAATAAAATCTTTAAAAAATTTTTGTATAGAAGCTACTATTGTTTGGCTAATAGATATATTATACCCACAAAATGTCCTCCAAATATTAATGCTCAATGTCCATATACTAGTGTTGTCCTCATTTTTGGTTAAAGAAGCTTCTCGTTTCAGATGCTGATTACTACTGAGGAGACTCCAAACTCATCCAAATGCTGAGAAATAGGGACAGTTGAGTGTTTCAGCACTAAACGAGTCATCTTTATCACCCACTCCAAGGCTCGGAGACCACTGCAGAAGAGGTGGCAGAAAGAATGTAAGTGCCAGTGAAGGGGGAGAAGTGCTTCAGAACACTGTCTTCCAGACACAAAGTGGGGGCTGCATTTATGACACCACAGTGGCTGTAATTACCTGTACAAGGCCTGCATAATATTGGGCCCATCAACATGATGTCATGGAGGGATGGAGAGATGGCTTAGTGGTTAAAAGCTTGCTTGTGAAGCCTAAGGACCCTGGTTTGAGGCTCAGTTCCCCAGTACCCATGTAAGCCAGATGCACAAAGTGGCACATGCATCTGGAGTTCATTTACAGTGGCTAGAGGCCCTGGTGCACCCATTCTCGCTCTCTCTCCCTCTTTCTCTGTCTGTTGCTCTCAAATTAATAAATAAAAATAAGTATAAAAATAAATAAAACATGATGTCATGGAGGATAGAGAAAGGCAAAAATGATAACATCAAAATAGAAGAGAGAATTCCTAGTAATACCTAGGAGGGGATCCAGGTACACCGTGTATGCATAGGAATTGTCAATAAAAAGTTTTTTAAAAGTACATGTAGCTGGGTGTGGTGGTGCACACCTTTAATTCCAGCACACAAGGAGGCAGAGGTAAGAGGATCCCTGTGAGTTCAAAGCCAGCCTGAGACTACAGAGTGAGTTCTAGGTCAGCCTGGGCTAGAGTAAGACCCTATCCTGGAAAAAACAAACAAACAAAAAAAAAGTGCATAGAGTAATTAGTAGAATGTTTTTTGTTGTTGTTCCTTTAGCAAGTTATTACTAAATATATTTCTGCTATCACCCCACTGAGCTAGAATTTCTGTGTTGATCATTACCTCTCAAGGTCACCTCAGGAGAGCTGGATTGTTAGTTTGAGATTTCTGTTTCTCTCCGAGGCTTTGTAACCATTTTACTGTCATCTATACTGTTCTCAACTTTGGACTTTCCTACATTTCTCTAGATTTATTCACTTTTAAAAATCATACATTCCGCTTAATTCTGGCCCATGTAGAAATAGCCACCCTCTATAACTATAAGTAGGTCATTTCCCAGACAAAATACTGCAGAAAGAGCAGTACTTTTAAAAATAAGTTTCCCACACCTACCCCGGAAATGGTAAGAACACTCAGTCATGTACAGAGGTCCTTATACCATCCACGCAGTTTATCCAGTGGTTGTTTGACAGTGTACTGTGAGACCAGAAAAACAAGCATGAGAGGGGTGCAGGTGTGCACAATTCCATGGTACTTTATCACATGGGTGAGCTTGTGTAACAGCACAGTCAAGCTGCAGAACACACCAGTCTTCATGCTGCCCCTTTATTGTCAAGTACAACCCCTCCCTACTTTCATCCTGCTCTGTGCCCTTTATTGTCACAAACACTCCTATCCTACTCTCACCCTAATCTCTGGAAGCACTCATTTCTTATCCATTTTGAGATTTTTTTTTTTATGTTAGAAATGCTGCAAAATGAAATCGTGTTCTTTTGAGATTTTTTTAATTCCATCAGGTTATAACTATTAACAATTTATTCCCTTTTATTGCTGAGAAGCAGTAGTCCGTGGTGTGGATGTGTCCATTACTTTAATGTTTCTTCTGTTAAAGACATTATGGTTGGTTCACATAAAGTTTCCGTGAGCATTCATGTATAGATGTTTGTTGGAAGTGAAGTTTTCTTGTCTGTGGGAAGAAGCCCAAGAGTGTGACTATTGGTGTATATGGCTAAATTGTTTTTAGCTTTATAAGAAATTAAAAGTATTTCTAGGGTGCCATTGTACATATCTACCAGTAATGTATAAATGATCCAGGATCCATTTACTCCTGCCAGCAATGGGTTTTGTCATGATTTTTTTTTAATTTTATGAATTTTGGTAGGTGTGTAATTGCATTTTCTCTAATAAATAATGATAGGAAGCACTTTTCCATGTGCTCATTTTCCATCTGTAAATCCTCTCTCATGAAATGCTGCTGCTTCTCAGCCTGTTTTCTTTTCTTTGCTTTTAATATTTATTTATTTATTTTAAGAGAGAGAGAAAGAGAGAGAGAGAGAATGAGTGTTTCAAGGCCTCTAGCCACTGCAAATGAACTCCAGGTCCATGCGCCCCCTTGTGCATTTGGCTTACGTGGGTACTGGGGAATCAAACCTGGGTCCTATGGCTTTGCAGGCAGACACCTTAACCACTAAGCCATCTCTCCAGCCCTCTCAGCCTGTTTTCCTTCTTTCTTCTTTCTCTCTTTCTCCCCTTCCTTCCTTCCTTCCTTCTTTCTTTTTTTCTCCTTCTTTCTTTCTTTCTTTCTTTCTTTCTTTCTTTCTTTCTTTCTTTCTTTCTTTCTTTCTTTTCTTTTTTGGTTTTCCAAGATAGGGTCTCGCTGTAGCTCAGGCTGACCTGGAATTCACTCTGTATTCTCAAACTCATAGCGATCCTCCTACCTCTGTCTCCCGAGTGCTGGGATTAAAGGCGTGTGCCACCATGCCAGGCCTCAGCCTATTTTCTAATGGGACTGAATTCTGGGAGTTCTTTACAAACTCTAGAGGAATCTTTTGTCAGATATGTGGTATAAATGGATTTCTCTCCTAGTTTGTAGCTTTTCATTTTCTTAAGAGAATATTTACTGAGCTTCAGTACATGCCAGTGTCTTCTTTTTATTGCCCATAAGGACCCCTCATTTATGACTGGGGACGCTTTTCCAAGCCTTAGGTCCAAAAGATTTTCTGTTTTCTTCATAAAGATGTATATTTCTGCATTTATATTTAAATTTATTTTTCACTTTCAGATAATGTCTGTGTAAGCCACGAGGTTTAAGTCAAGATTCCTTTTTTTTCTTTCAGTCTATGGTTTCCCAGTTACTCCTGTTCTATTTGTCTAATGACTGTCCTCTCACCACAGTGTAGCTTTTGCAGCTTTGAGGACAGTCAGCAGGCCGTGCATGGTTGGGTTCTTTGTAGTCGGTTTTTCCATTGACCTTTTCTCTGCCCTGTGGCCAGCCTGAGCAGTCTTCTAGATAGGGCTCCCAGACAGCTATAAATTGGGCAGGATGGTGCTTTATGCTTTTCAAAATTGTCCCAACTATTTTAACTGCTTTATCTTTCCATACAAATTCTAAAATAGAATGATCTTATCCAACTCTAAAAAAAAAATTCCCTGAGATTTTGACCGGAATTGTGTTAAACTTATATATTACCTTGGGAAAAATAGAAATTTGACTATATTATTTTAGTTGACAAAATATTCCCTCCACTTATTTAGATCTTTAATTTTTCAAATCAAACTTTTCTAGTTTTCAGTATCACATATTATACATTTTAAGCTTTATTTTTAAACTAAGAATTTATTTTGTAAGTACAATGGCAATGCATTTTACATTTTGCTTTCCAGATGTTCATTGTTGATATACAAAAAATATAATTTTTTTGTATTCTGATATTGGGCATTGTGACCTTAGTGACTTCTCAGTTCCACGAGTTTATTGCTGATGACTTGTTAGAACTGTTTTATGATGATAAGCATGTCATCTACAAATAGAAATGGTTTTATTTTCCTTTTGGCCTATAAGTCATGTATGTTCTTTTCTTTTTAAAAATTTTTATTAGTTTTATTTTCATTTCATTTTGTTTTCATTTTTGTTTTTGTTTTCTGAGACAAGTCTTACCAATTGAGTCTAGAGATTTCTAATTTCATGTTGAGAAAGTTCTTACCTCATAAGTACAGTAGCTCCAATGGTTATAAGGGCATTCAAATATTTCTTGCACAATGAAAACATTGATTTTGATGTTTATTTATCTTAAGGAATTGTTCCATTTTATCTGTCAGATAGAATTGTCTAGAAGTATTCTTACTGTCACCTTATTAGCTCTTTGATGTTTGCAGGGTCTTTAGTGATATCCTTGAGCTACTATTATTGATGTTAGATTTTTTTTTTCTTTTTTATGAGAGAGAGAGAGAAAGAGAGAGAGAATTGGTGTGCCAGGACCACCAGCCACAGCAATTGAAGTCCAGAACTCCAGACACAAGTGCCACTTTGTGCTCATGCATGACCTTGCCCATGAATTGCCTTGTGTGTATGGCTTATGTGGGATCTGGGGAGTTGAACATGGGTCCTTAGCCTTTTCAGGCAAGCACCTTAACTGCTAAGCCATCTCTCCAGCCCAAGTTTTCTCTTTTTTAAAGTAAGCATTTAGTACTGTGAATTTTCCTTTAGCAATGATTTAGCTGCATCAGATAGATTTCAGTATGTATTATTTTCATTTTCATTGTGAGATTTAATGGCATTGTTTTCATTTTCATTTCATTCAACGTATTTTAAAATTTTTCCTGGGCTGAAGAGATAGCTTAGTGGTTATGGTGCTTTCCTACAAAGTCAATGGACCCAGGTTCAATTCCTCAGGACTCATGTAAGCCAAATGCACAAGATGGATCATGTGTCTGGAGTTTGTTTGCAATGACTAGAGGCCCTGCCATGCCCATTCTTTCTCTCTCTTTCTCTGCCTCTTTCTCTCTCACAAATAAACAAATAAAAATAAAATATTTAAAAAATTTCCTTGGGGCTGGAGAGATGGCTTAGCAGTTAAGGCGCTTGCCTGGGAAACCTAAGGATTCAAGTTCAATTCCCCAGTACCCACATAAGCCAGATGCACAAAGTGACACATGCATCTGGAGTTTGTTTACAGTGGCTGGAGGCCCTGGTGCACCTATTCTCTTTCTTTGTCTACCTCTTTCTCTCCCTCTCTCTCTGTCTCTGTCTGTCTCTCCCTCTCTCAAATAAAGAAATAAAATATTTAAAAATTTTCCTTAACTGTATGTTGTAAATGGTGAAGTAGGTCCCGCTTATGGGGATTTTAAGAATATTCCAGGGTGAGAGATGGCTTAGTGGTTAAGACGCATGCCTGCAAAGCCTAATGTCCCATGTTCAATTCCCCAGCACTCACGTACAGCCAGATGCACAAAGTGGTGAATGCATCTGGAGTTCCTTTGCAGTGGCTATAGACCCTGGTGCACCCATTACTCTTTCTCTCACTTAAATAAATAAATAAATAAATAAATAAATAAATAAATAAATAAAATTTTTAGAAAAGAATTATTCCAATATGGCTAGTAGACTTACTTACAATCAGAAACATATGCAATTAGAGAACTTATTTCACTCATGGATCCTAAAAAGAAAAAGCTTGCCGGGCATGGTGGCACATGCCTTTAATCCCAGCACTCGGGAGGCAGAGGTAGGAGGATTGCCGAGAGTTCGAGGCCACCCTGAGACTACATAGTTAATTCCAGGTCAGCCTGGACCAGAGTGAGACCCTACCTGGCAAAACCAAAAAAAAAAAGAAAGTAAGAAAAAGAAAAGAAAAAGCTTAAGCACACCATGCAGGGGTTTTATGAAGAGAGCTCCCAGGCAGCTGGATCAAACAAGCTGATGGGCAATAAGAGTGAGGAATCATGAATGTCTTTATTAGAGATCTCACTGGGCAGATAGGCACAGTACATGATGGGATTTTTACTTATGAGTCTAATGTTTCCACTAGATTGTCAGGGAAGAGCAAGAAGAATTTGATGGGCTAGGGAGATGGCTCAGCACTTAAAGACACTTGCTTGCAAAGCCTAATGGCTGGGGTTCAGGTAGGCATTTTTTGCAGTAGCAAGAGACCCTGCTGGTGTGCCCATTCACATGCACTGTGTGTGCACATATATAACTCTTTTCTTTTAAAAAAAATAACTAAATTTGTTGGGCGTGGTGGCGCACGCCTTTAATCCCAGCACTTGGGAGGCAGAGATAGGAGGATCGCTGAGAGTTCAAGGTCACCCTGAGACTGCATAGTGAATTTCAGGTCAGCCTGAGCCAGAGTGAGACCCTACCTCAAAAAACCAAAAAAAAAAAAAAAAAAAAAAAAAAAACTAAATTTAAAAACGAAGAGAAAGAAAGAAGAAAGAAAGAAAGAAAGAAAGAAAGAAAGAGAGGAAGAAAGAAGAAAAGAAGGAAAGAAGGAAGAAATAAAGAAGAGACCAGCTTTATCACACTGGTGCACTCATTAAGGAATCAAAAAATAAAAGGTCTGGGGAAATGGCTCAGTGTATAAAGCTGTCACCATTCAAGCTAGAGTACCAGAGTTTGATCCCCAGAGTCCATGTAAAGAGCCAGAAATGGCCACAGATGGTGGCACACCATTTGATCCCAGCACTGTAAGAGGATCTCTGTGAGTTCAAGGCCAGCCTGGAGCTACAGAGTGAGTTGCAGGTCAGCCAGAGCTACAGTAAAACTCTACATCAAAACAAACAAAGCAACAAAAATGAAGCCAAAAATTGTGGCAATCTTCTGTAATCCTAGCACACTGACACATATAGGAAGTGGAGATAGGATAATTTCCTGGAAGCTCATGGCAGGCAGAGCAAAAAACAGTTGAGTGAGAAACTGCCTCAAATGAGATGATAGACAGGTGAGGACTACCCTGAAAGTTGTCCTCTGACCTCCACATGCACACCATAGCACATGTGCATGCACATGCACATGTATGCACACACACACAAAGATCCATATACATACACATATAAATAAATAAAATGAGAATATTTTAAGGTTTATAATATAGTTCCATGAATTGCTCAGTCATTAATTCAATTATTGAGTTTCCAGAAACTTGGGCAATTCTGTTATTAAATTCTAATTGAATTTCATCCTGGTCAGAGAATATAGTATATAAAGTTTCAATCCTTTAAAATTTTTGAGCCGGGCGTGGTGGCACATGCCTTTAATCCCAGCACTTGGGAGGCAGAGGTAGGAGGATCACTGTGAGTTCGAGGCCACCCTGAGACTACAGAGTGAATTCCTGAGCTAGAGTGAGACCCTGCCTCAAAAAAACAAAAAAAAAAAAAAAAATTTGTCTTATGGACCACATTATTGGCTACTTGAGCATACGTTTCATAAACATTTGAAAAGTATACATGCTCTGCTACTGGAAGGTAGACTGTTCTGTAAATGTCATTCAAATCCAGTTAGTATCATTGACGGTGTTCTATTTACATGTCTTGCTAGCTGCTGATGAGTGGTATTGAAATCACCAACATTTATCTGGAAATGTCCTTTAATTCTATGTGTTTGCTTCATATACCTTTCAACTTTGTTTTTAGATGAGCTAATGTTGCAAAGCCCTCTTGGCATATGTACTTTACCCTAATTGCTCTTCTCATAGGTATCTAAAGCTTTTATTCTGAATCACATTAGTTATGAAACATGAATACCATGAAGTTGAGTGGAATACTTAAAAATGTGTATCTCATCGGGCATGGTGGCGCACTTCTTTAATCCCAGCACTTGGGCGGCAGAGGTAGGAGGATCGCCATGAGTTCGAGGCCACCCTGAGACTACATAGTGAATTCCAGGTCAGCCTGAGCTACAGTGAGACCCTACCTCGAAAAACCAAAACCAAAAAAAAAAAAAAAAAAAAAAAAAAAAAAAAAGGTGTATCTCTATATTTGTTAATCCCTAAAATGTTGCTAGAAGCTTTTATGTTTAAAGCAATTATAATGATATTATTCTGGTCACTGTCCTGTTTTGACTTTATTTTTAAAATTTTTTGAAGTTGAAGAATTAAATACTTTATTAATGGTTCTAATCTTTTGAGGTACATGTTACATTAAAGCTGTTCATAGTAGAGTCTTTTGCTGAAAAAAAATCATAACCCTGATAGTAGTTATTAATTCTTTATTTATTGTTTTACAGTTCTGGGGTTTGAAGCAGGGCCTTACACTTGTTATGGAGGCACTCTATTACTGAAATATATTCCCTGATTTTGAGATAGGATCTTGCTAAGTTTTCCATGCTGGCTTTGAATTTACTCTGTACTCAGGCATGACTTGAACTTATGATCCTCTTGCCTAAACCTATGGAGCAGCTGGAATGACAAGTGTGAATCATCAGACCCAACTTAGTAATTAAATCTTTATCTGGTATAATTTACATAAGGTCCATTCACAGTTTAGCTACACTGTGAACTTGTATTATCTGCTTCCAAATCACCTCGTAAATAATTTATGAATTGTACTTTAAGGTTTTCAGAACACCTACCATGCTTTTTCTTCAGATTAGGAAGTTTGAACTCACAGAAGCTACTTATGACAATAATGATGGACCAGAAATGGTGCTTAGGATAGTTTCTGCCTACATGCAAAAGCATTCTCTGGGAAGAGGGATCAGAATTACTCTGTGTACCTTCAAGAAGACTTATGAGTTCGAAATACAATGAGACTATTTTAAAAATCAGCGATTATCTTTGGGATAGGGAAAAGGCCATATGGAAGGGGAGATGGCAGCAAGAGAGGGGAGTAGTGAGTGAATATAATCAAAATACCTTATATTAATGTATGAAAATATAATGAAACCCATCATTTGGATAATGAATTTAAAAATTAAATTAAACAGAAATTAAATTAACAAATTAAAAAAACAGGACAGGAGGGTGAGGAGGTAGCTTCATGGATAAAGTGTTTGACACATAAGCATAAGAACTGGAGTTTGGATCCTGTGTAGTTTGAATGTATGGCCCCATAGTCTCCATGTCTTATTAAAATTAAGTTTGCAGCCTCAGGCCCTAGTAGGCAGACTCCTGCTGCAGTGGTGGTGTCACTGGGAGCAGATCTGAATTCCAGCACAAAGGTATGCAGAAAGGTTTGTGCTCTGGTAGGGTTCCTACTCTATGCTTTTATTGGTATTTCTGCTTGGCGGTGTTATTTCTCTCTGCTTAGATCTATGAAAGGAAGCAGCTTCTTTCACCATTGATGAACTTCCCTGGATCTGTAAGCTTGAAATAAATCCCTTCCCCCAAAACTGTGTCTGGTTTTGATGTTCATCCCAGCATTGTGAAACTGTCTATGACAGATCCTGTCCCCCACATAAATGCTGGGTGGACATGGTGGCCCACTTGTATGTGGGAGGTAGAGACCGGGAACCCCCAGGCAAACTGGCCAGCTAGACTAGCTGAATTGGCAACATCTGGGCTCATGTGAAAAACTCTCAGCAGAATGAAGAGGAGAGATACTGAGCAAGATACCTCCAGCTTTCATACACAAACACACACACACACACACACACACACACACACACAGGAAAAAACCAAACACCCTACAGCCTGGGGAGAGAGATCAGAGGTAAAGGGTTTTCCTAGAGCGCGGAGATCTGAGTTCAGACCCCAGTCCCCACATAAGATGCTGCACATGGTATCATGCACCTCTAATCCCAGCACTGAAGAGTTGGAAACAGGAGGATCTTTTGAGCTCTTTTGCTAGCCAATCTAGCCTTCGTGAGTTCAGGCCAATAAGAGACCTTGTCTCAAAAAGAAGTGGATTGATGTTCCTAAGGACAATACTCAAGGTTTTCTTTTGGATTTTTTAAAAATATATTTTATTTATTTATTCTTTTGAGAGAGAGAAAGAAGAAGAGAGAGAGAGAGAGAGAGAGAGAGAGAGAATGGGCACGCCAGGGCCTCCAGCCACTGCAAACGAACTCCATATGCGTGCGCACCCTTGTGCATCTGGCTTACTTGGGTCCTGGAGAACTGAACAGGGATCCTTTGGCTTTGCAAGCAAATGCCTTAACATCTATCTCTCCAGACCTCTTTTGGATTTCTTATACATGCACACGTGTTCACATCCCCACACATACACATGGCCCTACAAACATACAGACTTGCATACACTTTACCAATAGCACAGTGAGGTCTGGGAAGATGGCTCAGCGAATAAAGAGTGACACTACTCCAAGTACCTGAGTTTGAATCTCCATACCTCACATAAAAGCTGGAAGCTACAGTGGACGTCTTTAATCTCAGTACACCTATGGAGAGAAGGGAGGTAAAGACAGGAAACTTTACTGGAAGCATGCAAATAGATTAGTGAAAAATGAGAGACCCTGCCTTAAACTAGGCAAGGACTAAACCAAAAATTGTCCTTTAGTCTCCATATGCATGCTGTGGTGTGCACATGCATGCACACAAACACTCCCAAATAAGTAATTATTTTTTGAAACTCATAAGAAAAAGGATCAGAGATTACAGAAAGATGAAATGAATTTCCTGGGTGATTAACTTTTTCCATCTCCACAGCAATTCAAACATGTTAGATATTCCTAGGGAATTTAAACATTTCAGAGATGATCTTAGCATTGCTTAGGTTATTGGTAATGATGGCCTTTATGGACTGATTTTTGTATGATCTTATACAACACAGAGGATTTATAGTAGGTTTCAACTATAGAACATCAGGGCTAAAGCAAATATTTGAATTCATCAGTCACAACTGAAAAGATATTAAGGGGGAGAGAGAGAGAAAGTGAAAAAGTATGGGCATGTCAGGGCTTCATGCTACTAAAAAGGAACCCCAGATGCATGCCATACTTTGCACATCTGGCTTTACCTGGGTACTAGGAAGTTGAACCCAGGCTGTCAGACTTTGCAAAAAAGCACCTCCAACCATTAAGCTATCTCTCCAGCCCCAAGATAATACATGACTAGTTAAATCATCCATTAAAAATTTCATTCCCTGGGGCTGGGGAAATGGCTTAGCAGTTAAGGCCTTTGCCTGCGAAACCTAAGGACCCCAATTCAATTCCCCAGGACCCATGTAAGCCAGATGCACAAGGGGGGGCACATATATCTGGACTTTGTTTGCAGTGGCTGGAGGCCCTGGTGCGCCCATTCTTTCTCTTTCTATATCTGCCTCTTTCTTTCTCTCTTTCTTTCAAATAAATAAAAATTTTTTTAAAAAAATTAATTTCCTGATAAGTTATCTACTATACTAGTTAAGATAATAGATTTCAAGTTGTTAATTACAAGTACAGTCCTTAAAATAGTTATTGTATGAATAAAATATAGATACTTGAAAAAAATACTTGTTCATGTATGTGGCCCCTGGGCACAGAACCCATGCTTGTTTGCCTTTTCAAATTAGATTTTCTGTCTGTTAAGTCTCAACACGAAAAGAGAACTGAAGTAGATATATGATGAAGAAATTTGCCACACCGCAGGTGTATATTAGCCAATTTCAAGACAACAAGGTCAAGTCATATGCTCCTCTACTGCCCTAATGATTAAGTCAATTGTTACTTTTATAACCAATGTTCTTAAGTGTCAGCAGAGAGAAAATAGAACATAATAAACTTGATTACCAAGAATTGAAACACACCACAATTACTTCGCAAAGATAATTATTTTCTTCAGTGGGACCATACTCTGATAATTGTGAGATTTTTGTCTAAACTCACCTTCTGCCACTAGGAAACAGGGCCAGACATATTTGAGAGGAGCAGATGGGCAGTCATAATATATGCTTGCTAAATGTATTATACCCAGAATCAAAATACTCCTTCACATATATATTCCCTTAATGCCCCATTGGAGGAGTTCAGATGACTTAGTACTGATAAATCTTTAGATTCTCTTTATTTCAGGCATCTTTCATTAACAGGGCTTTGTTTCCAGTGATTAAATCTCAACTCTTTTTTGATTTTGTCAGTAACTGGCTTTGAAGCTGTTATTCCATTTCTTTTCTATCACACTTTGAAATGCATATTTAAGCCCTCTTTGCAAACGGATCTCTCAGAGTTTCATGAGAAATTAAAAACATCTTAGTAGGACTAAATGTCCTCTTACTATGTACAAACAGTTTTCAATTGTTTTGCTACAGTTTAGATATGAAATGTGTTGAAACCTTGGTCCCTCACTTGTGGTGGTGTTATTTTGGGAGATTCTGGAAACTGCAGGAGGTAAGGCCTTCTTAAAGGAAGTAGGGCACTGGGGGCAGGCAGGTCCTTGAGAGCATCTTGCCCCTGGCCCCTTCCTTGCTCTGTCACTGCTTTATGTCTATAGTTAGGTGGAGACAATCCTCTGACACATGCTCTGGTCACCATGTTGTTCTGTCCAAGTGAATGATGCTAAAAGACCAGAGGCCGAAACGTTCAGCAAAATAAATGATTCTTCCTTTACATTGTTCTGTTAAGTATTTTGATCAGCAATGCAAAAGTAACTAATACAATCTTTATTGCTGATAAAATAATTTTAAGTACCATCTCTAAAACAAATCTGTAATAAAACCATCAGAGGACTGGGGAGATGGCTTAGTTACTAACAGACACTTGCTTGCAAAGCCTTCTGTCCTAGTTCAATTCCTCATGTAAAACTGCAGGCAAAGTGGTCCATGCATCTGTGATCCCAAGACGCCTATGACAATGAGTGGCAGATCGAGAAGAACAGAAGCTCTTGGACTAGCTCTTGGGTCTGACATTTTTTGCAAGTAGCAAGAGACCCTATCTCAAAGAAAGAAGAACACAGACACCTCAAAGTTGTCCTCTGCCCTCCACATGCATGCAGTGGCGTGGCACACATATACACAAATAAATAAACATTAGAATATATCTTCAAATGCAAGCTTGAGAAACACTGGTTTATAGCTTATGCCATAGGACATCTTTAGATTCACCAAATATATAAATTCAACTTTAGTGGCCATTTTTACATCATTTTAAATACAAACTGTAGTCTCAGTTTATTGAAAGAAAACTGTGTTTATTTTTCCCCTGGCTTTGAGTCATGTTTCCAATATAATCGATCATGTTACTAGTATGTGTGAATTTGTTAACATGTTGGGTGAGATGTTGACTCCAGGAAAGGTAAAGATATGCTGGAATGTAGCTGGTTTGCATGTTTGCATGAAGGCGGCATATGGAGGGATCTGCCATGACAAAGGTCACCATCTAGTGTCAGCCACACCAGCCACAAGATAAGTACCACATATGCTAATCCTCATCCTCAGAGCCATCCCTTAAGCCAATCAAAATTGGAGCTGGTAAATGGAAGAGTCAGGATTTGCTCGGGGCAGGCTGGTCTAGACGTCATGTTCTTAACTCTAGTGATAGTCTGCCAGTTTCCTCACTACATCAATCTGTTCATGGCACATCATCATCTAAACCAAATCCTCTCACCAGTTCCTCATGTCAGGTGGCTTTTTCTTCCTGACTTGTTGTAGAATGGGGCGTGATTGTTATTCACTGGGCTTTCCTTGTCTATAGACAGTACATTGGTATCTCCACACAATTAGCAATTTGTTCCTTGGTACAGATGCACACATTTTCACATTGCTAAGAGAATAAACTACTCGTAATTTCCAATGAGCACAGTAAGCTGTTAGGAGGCCATAACCACAAAAGGGTCACACTTCCAAATGGTCAGTGTCTGCCTAAGATGCAGTAACCTGCTGTGCCGGCATTCCTACAACATTCATGCACATGCACTCAGAGCTCTCTGTGCCTGCGTCCCTGTGCCATCAGGGGACATGAGCCCTTGTACTCTCAATCACATACTTATTGGTCTAGCTAGCAACTGAAACCTCACTAAATGCAAAATTACTTAGTGGTTTCCATGATATGCCTTGAGATGCTTAGAAGGTAACATATTTTCTTCCGGGGATGATTTGTTAAGACAATTAAAGATGTTTTTAAGTCTAAAATATGTGTTTTATTGTTCATAAATTATGCAGGGCATTTATAAGACATATCTTGCTTTCGTATTTTCATTATTTGCAATTTCACACAAAGCCCTTTTTAGACCCAGGAAGAACTAGTATGGTCTGCCCGGCGCTGACTGAGGACTCCCCTCAGCTTCCAGAGATGCTTTTCTGGGTCTCTACCAGCGGTACCACAAACTTCTAGGCAGTGATGTATAGCAGACTCCTTTTGTTTTCCAGATCTTTCCTTCTTATGGTGGCAGTGAGTTTAGAGTGTGAATTCAGTAAGACAAGCTGGAAGGAGGGGTTGAGGGCAGAATTTCCAAAGATAGAAAGTAGAGGAGGCAGCCTGGGTAGTCTCATGCAGGCGCCCAGTTGCCTGCTTGACACAGGAATGGAAATTCCTTGAGGCAGTGGAAGGCCTCTAAGTGCAGGTACTTGGGAGCTTTGAAGAGACTTCCCAAAGCTCTTCAACAATGATGATTTAACAATCTGTACAGTACAGACTAATCCAAGTTCCATAAGATGACCAAAATACTTTTGAATTTATAACAACACCTATGTTTGCCCTCCAAGTTGAGGTTTCCTACAGTGGTAGTGCATGATGTCACTAATGTGCTTATATGGTCACTTGAGCAGGAGCGAGTGGTAGACATGCAAAGACCAGAGGAGGAACAGAAGGAATGAAACAGGGACTGGGAATGCCGGAACGTACATGTAGCAAATATCAATTATCAAAGCTTTCAAAACACAATAGAAATAAGACTAAGCATTGTGATATATCAACTTTGATGCTTCTTTTCTTTTCTGTTTACTACTTATTTGCAAACAGAGAAAGAGACAGAGAAGAGAGACAGACAGAATGGGCTCATCAGGGCCTCTAGTCACTACAAACAACTCCAGATGCATGCACTACCATATGCATCTGGCTTATGTGGGTTCTAGAGAATTGAATCTGGGTCCTTAGCCTTCACTAAGCCATCTCTCCATCCCATGATGCTTCTTTTAAATTTTATTTTTATTTATTAATTTGCAAGCAGAGACAGAGAGATAGGAGAGAGGCAGGGACAGAATGGGCACGCCAGAGCCTCTAGCCACTACAAATGAATTCTAGATGCATGTGCCCCTTGTGCAACTGGCTTACATGGGTCCTGGAGAATTGAACCTGGGTCCTTTGGCTTCACAGGCAAATGCTTTAACTGCTAAGCCATTTCTCCAGCCCCCATGATGCTTCTTTTAAAAGTTGAAGTTAAGCCGGGCATGGTGGTGCACGCCTTTAATCCCAGCACTCGGGAGGCAGAGGTAGGAGGATTGCCTTGAGTTCAAGGCTATCCTGAGACTACAGAGTGAATTCCAGGTCAGCCTGGGCTAGAGTGAGACCCTACCTCGACAAACAAAAAAATTTTTAAAAAAGTTGAAGTTCACCACAGAAAAGAATTTGAAACTCACCAAGATGGAGGTGGCATTTGATTATTAAAGTTCATTTAAACAGTCTGGTTTAAACCACTAACTAACAAAGATTTTAGTTCCATCACTTGATACATCCTTTTCTAAAGGAAAAATAAACAGGTTCCAACTTGTTTAGAAAATGTTTTGGCATCTTTTAAAATAAGTTGACATGTACGTCTTCTGACATTAGTGATTTTCCTGTTAACTTATAAGTTTAACTGTATGAAGTGGTAAGACTATGTCATATTTGTAAAAGTAATATTTCTTTGGGCACATTTGGTCATTTTACTTTGGTGTTGCATTCGCTGGAGTACTTATTAGTAATGCTATTGTTATTATTGTGCTAGGAAAGGACCCCAAGGTCTTGCACATGCGAGGGAAGCTCTTTCTTCACTACTGAGCTATAATCTCAGCCCTTGCATTTCAAAAGCAGCTCACTATTTGTCCCATGGTGGCCTTGAACTCATGATGTCCTTCGTCTACCATCTATGTGCTGGGATTACAAGTGGGTGCCACCATGCTTGGCTTAAAGTGTAGTTTTCACTGCTATATGGGAAGTCCATCCATTTAAAAGAATATTTGCACATGTGCACACATGTCAGGGCCTGCTGCTACTGCAAACACCAGATGCCTGTGCCAGCTTTTTTTTTTTTGTCTGGCTTATGTAGGCAGATTGGGAATTGAACCCAGGCCTGCTGGCAGGCTTTGCAAATAAACACCTTTAACCACTGAGCAATCTTCTTAGCCCAAGTCTACCAATTTTTCCCAGCATTTTTAAAAATTGCATGGCTGTTTGCTTTTTGATATTGTCTGCAATCCCTGTTTCTAATTCATTTGGATATTATTTTGGGGTATGAATGAGGCAAGCATTGGAATGGATTTTTTTTCTAGGAACACAGGTGTCTTCCCTATTTAAGCCACGAAGCTGGCCTGATTTGGATGAAGTGGTCTCTTTCCCATAATGCTCTTGGGAGGTAGACCTGAGTCTCCAGGACAGAGAAAACAGCTGGTGGTCCTGTAGTCAAGTGATGGAGATTACAGTGATGGAGGCTTGTTGTCCAGTGTGGTATTTTGTGGAAGCTGTTAAGAAGATGAGGAAGAAATTGGTCTTAAAATTTCAAAATAAGCTGGGCATCATGATACACACCAAAAATTCCAGCACTTGGAAGGCAGAAGCTGAAAGCTTATGAGTTCAAGTTCTACTTAGCCTACATATCAAAACAAAATAAAAGAAAACAAAACTAAAGCAAAATGAAAATGCATTACCCAGGCTAGGGAAATGGTTTAGCCTAAGGACCTGGGCTTGATTCCCCAGGACCCATGTAAGCCAGATGCACTGGGGGCGCAGGCATCTGGAGTTCGTTTGCAGTAGCTGGAGGCCCTGGTATGCCCATTTTTTTCTCTCTCTCTCTCTCTGCCTCTTCCTCTCTCTCACAAATAAGTAAGTAAATTAAATATTTTAAAAATATTTTTAAAAATACATCATCCTATTAGTGCATTCTTTTTTTTTCTGTTCATTTTTTTAATTGACAACTTCTATACAAATATTACAAATATATTCTATGTAAATACAAAAAACACATGATATTTCCCTCCTCTCCCCCCATTCCAATTTAGAACTCCAATGTTCGTCATATCCCCTCCCTCTCTCCATTACTATTAGTGCATTCTTGCCTGTGCTTCATCTGTGCTAGAGGCGGTATCATTTAATTTGGATTGTTATGATGAGCAGATGATTTCCTCTGAGCACTGTGTCTGTTGTAGGGTTGTTGCTAACCATTGTCATACTCTATACACCTCTAAAGTGTAAGGTTTACCCTATTTTTGTTCTTTGAATTCTCTCCTTTCCACTAATTTATCCTTTAGGCGACATAGACAAAGCATTCTTCTGTCTGTAGTATATCAGTAGGGACTTGGATAGACCAGAACTTCTGAATAAAATGCACTTGACTCGAATGCTTCTGCCAGTCACTGTTCCTTGACTTTCTGGAACCTTATGCCTAATGTGGCAGGCAGAAGGACAGGATAATAGAAGCAAGATATGCAAATGAAGACAATAAATGAAAAGTCTAAACAGCTTCACATTTGTCAAGTACCTTAAGTACAACTTGTCACTTAAACTATTCGAATTTTGGTGACTAAAAAGAGAAGGCAGTCACCACTTTGGAGTGAGTCTGATTGCACATGATTAGAGTACTGAGGCCACATGCCCCTAACCCCACCATTTCCTACTCATGCGCTCATAGCAGGTTTTGAATCTAGGCCATATACTGCCTGTGGTAGAAAACGGGAGCATTTCCAATGTCTGTAACAGTTGAATTGCTAAGGAATAAATAAACTTCTTTGATCCTAACTCTGGGTTAGTATATGGTTTGGATATGAAATGTCCTCCTAAAAGGCCCATGTAGTAACACTTGATCAAGTGTCTGGAAAATTCAGAGGGTCCAGCCTAGCTGAAGGAAGTAGATCACTGATGGAAGCAGATCCTTGGGGACAGTATTTTACACCGGGCCTCATTCTACCGCTCTGTTTTCTGTCTTCTGTGAGTGAAGTGAGTAGCTTCTGCCACTTACTCTCATCACCATGAATTCAGAATTCATAGAACTGAGGACTTCACATTGAAAATACCTGAAAGCATGAAGTAAAATAATTCATCCTTTATGTTGTTTGCTCTGCTACTTGGTCATAGCAATGAAAGCCAGTAACCTCCTAAAGCTGTAGTGTCCGTATTTGCAAAATCACTAGAAAGATTTAACTTCCATTTTCCAAAGACTGTGATTCTGTATCTTAAGTCAGAAAGGTCCTTGAGTTGGAATAAAACTCAGTAGCAGAAGCCAGTAAGCTAGAAAGGGGATACAAAGGGAATAGAAAGGGAGGAGAGGAGACTTAATAGGATGGTATTGTATATATGTAAGTAGAAGAATAGATTAATGGGGTGAAAAGGCCTAAGTGAGGTCAGGGGAAGAGACTGAGTAAAGGAACGGTGGAGGGAGGGCTAATCAAAATCTAAGAGGATATAAATAAGTCATATGGAAACCTACTTTTCTGGACAATGGTACACTCAGAAGCTATAGATTGTTACTAGAAAATTTTCAGTGCCAGCGATAGGCTACCTCCCAGTGAGTTGTTGGCCAGGGAGGTCACTGATATCCTCAAGATGTTATAAGCTATTGCCAAGGCCCTTCGTCTCCCACCAGGAATAGATGGTAAGACCCTATTGCTGAAGACTCCATATACTTGGGCTGCAAAGTCACTGAGAAATCCTGTTGGAGTTGAGCTGAAAGCCTCCTCCATGTGGACCAGCTGACAGAAAGTTGGAAAAACCTATGCTGCATGCAGTTCAAAGGGAGAGAGAAATCACCAGTGAAGATACTCAACAGCGAACACTGAAAACCTTAAATTTGGCCAGCCAGGCCAAATGAGCCAACGGGTGCAATAGTGGCATGTCTGTTATGGGGGAAACCAACTGCTCTCTAATTGGTCTGGAGGCCCATCCTATGGGAGGGAACACATCCCTGATACTGAAAACCTACAACATAGGTAGTTATGAGCCCTAGGGGTGTAACATCTGCTGGTGTCATGCTAAATGTATATACTATGCTCACCAAACTGCCCAGTAAGCACTTCTCTTAATGTCCATAACAATATATTAATGCTACTCTCACTTTTGATTAGAGAAGCTTCTCTTTTCAGATGGTGGTGACCTTGGGGTGACTCAGAAGGCACCATGGTGCTGAGAAGAAGGGACAGAGGAGTGCTCAGCACTGAAACATCTCTGACACACCTTCCAAAGCTCAGGGTCCATTGCAGAAGAGGTGGTGGAAAGAATGTAAGAGCCAAAGGAAGGGTAGGACTCCTTACAACATTGTTCCTCCAGACACAAAATAGCCTGGATATCCATGACCTCTCAGTGCCTGAAACTACTTACACAAGACCATCATAATAGGAGGAAAAGACGATGACATCAAAATTAAAAGAGAGACTGATTGAGAGAGGGAGGGGATATGATGGAGAGTGGAGTTTCAAAGGGGAAAGTGGGGGGGGGAAGTACCATGGGATATTGTCTACAATTAAGGAAGTTGCTAATAAAAAATTAAATAACAAAAAAAAAAAAAAAGAAAAAGAAATGTCCTTGAAATGTTAGAAAGAAAATAGGTGGTCAAATAATTCAGGAAAATAATTGAAAATACTGTTGTATAAAATTTTGCCAATATCAGGTGAGAAAATTAAGCCAAAATAACAATATTTCCATTAACCACTTAAAATGTATTTAGCAGTATACTTTCTAAAGGAGACAGCTAAAAGCAAGAACAAATAAAAATGGAGTTGAAAAAAAAAGGTATACAAGGAAATTATGAACTGAATGAAAGCAACAGTAGGAAATACATGATTTTTTTTTTTTTTTTTTTGAGGCAGGGTTTTAGGTAGCCCAGGCGGGCCTCCAACTCTGTATATAGCTGAGGATGACTGAATTTCTGATCCTCCTGCCTTCACTTTCCCAGTGCTGGGATCACAAGCATGCACCATCACAGATGAGGATCACACCCAAGGCTTAATACATGCTAGACAAGCACTCTACCAGCTGAGCTACATCTCCAGCCCCAGAAAAAAATATTTTAAAAGTGAAAAGTATTTTACAAAACAAAGCTAAATGGTAAGTCAAAAGATTTAATTATGAACATAGATCCATATAATAATAAAGTCTAAAATGTATATCACAACTTTTGGCAGAATTGTGTCAAAATATATAAATCATTATCATGAAACCAAATGTATCAGACTTTTATATGTTCACCTTTTTTGACCTGCTTAAGAACTTTTCTCTTTTTCAGGAAAAAAAGATGATGTTTTCGGAATTTTTCCCCAAAAGTTGTGTTTTCCCTTTCAGTTTCAGTCCTGATTCATTTCATTTGCATTTTTATGTGTGTGACATAACTTCTGTGGCTAGAAGGCACTCTTGGCCAAGGCTCGCTTACTTTCCTTATAGTTCCTAGTCATAGGAACAATCATTTCTCTGCTTTTGCTCTGAGTCAGGTGATTGTTCATATGTGGATCTATTACTGCATTCTGCTTTCCATTTACCTTGCGAGCACATGTTGGGATTCGATTTGAAAGACCAGAGATGGTAATTTCCTAAGATGCTATTTTTAGATTACCACATGAATTGTTTTGTGTTGCTAAAATTCTTCTGATTCTTCTCCCCAACTTACTTTCCATCCCTTTATAAGGATAAAGCTGTCTATGAGCTCTAGGATGTGTACTGGCAGTAGCTCAGAAAAGGAATGTTAATGGTCATGTAATTTCTTTAGTATGTGATGAAAATATCCTACACTTGCTTATGGTGGGAGAATCGTGTGATATGCAAATAACATGTCAAGCTGGTTTTTAAAATATTTTAAGTTATTATTTAATTAGGGAAGTGTTTAGCTCTTGCTTACAAAGGAAAACATTCACTAATTCACTACCAGATATATTTATATATACTTTTGCTATGTAAGTAAGAACTTGCTTACTGACCATACATCCCATTCTGAAAATTCCTGAACTCTATTTTAGAATTTAATGTGCACATCTTTTCTTGTAGACTTAGGGTTTCCTTTTTCTTCTTCATAGATCCATTCACTTTTTCTTCCTCAAAATGTTTTGAGGACACCCTTCTTAGGTCTTATTTAACAAACATTGATAAAATGACAACTATTTGAATCATATAGGCAAGGGACGTTTTATGAATAAAATACACTTAGAAGCTGGCATTATGGTACAGGTAGGAAGATCATAAGTTAGATGCCAACCTGGTCTATATAGTAAGACCCTGTAAGAACAAGAAGAGAGAGGGGAAGGAGGAGAGGGAGAGAGAAAAATTAACAGACTAGGCAGACACTGTTCAACAGCAGCCAGTGTAAACTAATTACCACCAGAAAAATCTAGTTGGCTTGCATCTAAACAAAGATCTAAAAGGAACCACATTTTTACCTGACATCTTTCTGTGAACACCTTAGTTTGTGAAGATAAGTCACAAAGAGCTAAAGTATATGTAGGTGGAAGAAGTCCTCTAATTGATCTCTTTCCTACTTCTATTGCTATTATATGCTTATAAACTGACTTAAATATCTTTTAGGTGGTATTTTATGATTATAGCCAGAAAAGGCTCATTTAAATTTCAACACATTTAATAAACTTCTGTCATCAGAAATGGATAAAACAAGTTTGAAATTAAAAGGAAAAAGGGACAGAGAATCAGCTCAGTGCTTCCCTTCTCCTTGCTTCCTGGCCCACCAGTGGCACGGCTCCATGACAGACTAAACCCTCTGAAATTGTGAGCCAAAATACTTTCTTTTTCCCCTTCAGTTGTTTGTGTCAGGTATACTGGTCACATTAGAAAGCTAACTAAGAGGCTGAAAAGATGGCTTAGTAGTTAAGGCACTTGCCTGCAAAAAAAAATGAAAAAAAATGAAAGCTAACTAGGGCTGGTGAGATGGCTCAGTCATTAAAGGCACTTGCTAGAAAAATCTAATGGCCTGGGTTTGATTCCCCAGTACCCACATAAAACCAGATGCACAAAGGTGGTACATGCATCTGGAGTTTGTTTTGCCATTTTTCATTCTCTGCTTGAAAATATTTTTATTTATTAGAGAGATGGAGAGAGAGAGAATAGGCATGCCAGGCCCTCTAGCCACTGCAAATGAACTCCAGATGCATTCACCACCTTACATGGGATCTGGGTGATTGAACATGGGTCCTTTGCACGCATGCACATTAGCTACTAGGCCATCTCTTCAGCCTGCACTCTCTTTCTTAATGTACAGAATTTGCTTCAATAAGGAACCACAGCAACCATAGTCACTTCTGGTGATTTCTACCTCTGGTGCTCCAATAATCTTTGTGGTTTAATTTGTCTGCTTGTTTTTGAGATAGGATCTCACTATGTAGCCCAGGCAGGTCTTGAATCTGGAGATCCACTGGCCTCAGTCTCCACAGTACTGGGACTTCAGACTTGCACCACTCTACCTGGCTTACAGTGATCATGAATGTATTATTTCATGAAAAAGTTTAAAAAGAATTTGAGAAAATATTATAATAAATATTCAATTACAATAAACTCCCACTTTTTTTTTTTTTTTTTTTTTTTTTTTTGGTTTTTCGAGGTAGGGTCTCACTCTGGCTCAGGCTGACCTGGAATTCACTATGTAGTTTCAGGGTGGCCTCGAACTCTTGGCAATTCTCCTACCTCTGCCTCCCGAGGGCTGGGATTAAAGGCGTGCACCACCAAGCCCAGCTCCACTTTTCAATTTTAAGCATTTTCCTTTAGTCTTCCCAACCAAAATAAATGTTTTGATTATATTTACCTTTGTGCATAAAGACATTTTAATGTCAGGTGTTATTTGAGATTTCTGAATATCATTTTAACAAAATTTTACTGACATGCAGTTCACTTAAAATATTTAAATAGAGCTGGGCATGGTAGTGCATGCCTTTAGTCCCAGCACTTGGGAGTCAGAGGTAGGAAGATCTCTGTGAGTTCAAGGCCATCCTGAGACTACACAGTGAATTTCAGATCAGCCAATGCTAGAGCAAGACCCTAAAGTGAGTCATTAAGAAAGTATGTTAGCTCAAAATTGATAATTCTAATGCCAGACTAGTTTATTAGCAACAAAATCTACAGAGAACATGCACTGGCAGGCATGTCCTCCCTGTATATTGAGTAAAATTAGAAAAGCTGCCTGGCATGGTGGCATACGCCTTTAATCCCAGCACTCAGGAGGCAGAGGGAGGATGATCACTGTGAGTTCAAGGCCACCCTGAGACTACATAGTGAATTCCAGGTCAACCCCTACCTCGAAAAAAAAAAATAGAAAAGCTTTTGAGATAATAAACTGGAGAAATAGTCCAAAGGGGTGGATGCATGGCTGAGAATTTGAAATGAGCAACCTAATCAAGACCAGGACTTGGATAGTCTGAGACAGGGAGGACTATAGTGTAATTGTCATCTGAAAGGCGTAAGCTATGGTCAATTGAAAAAGGCAGCACTTGGGCTGGAGAGATGGCTTAGTGGTTAAGGTGCTTGCCTGTGAAGCCTAAGCACTCATGTTCACCTCTCTAGATCCCACATAAGCCAGATGTACAAGGTGAAGCAAGCACACAAGGTTGCACATGTGTACAAGATAGCACATGCATCTAGAGTTCGATTACAATGGCTGGAGGCCCTAGCATGCCAATTCTCTCTCTTGCTTTCTCTCTTATAAATAAAATAAAATAAAACATTAAAAATTTGAAAAAAAGAAGCTGGGTGTGGTGACGCACACCTTTAATCCCAGCAGAAGTAGGAGGACTGCCATGAGTTCAAGGCCATCCTGAGACTACATAGTGAATTCCGGGACAGCCTGGGCTACAGTGAGACCATACCTCAAAAAAAGTAAAAAAAATAAATAAATAAAAATAAAAATTTGAAAAGAAGAAACAGGCAGCACTTACACAGAGGTTAAAGAAAGGCCCTAGAAAAGGGAAGAGAGTGGCTAGGATGTGAACAACACTACGAAGACACATCCCCATAACAGGTTTCTACGGCTGGCTACCACAGCCATCTACTAGCCTTTCCTTGCATTTCAAGCTCTCTAGTATATTTAAAAATAATTCTGCTTTCCAGTATGGACAACTAACTCATTTATAAGTATATTTCTATTGGCAACTATATTACTTATCACAAATGAGTATCTTTTTGATTTCTACCAGAATCCTATCCTCTGTAGTATGATCTGTATTCATGCAAACCTATGGGGGAAATTAGTACTACTGATTGCTGAAATTAATTTAATGCTAGGAAACAGTGTAAAAATTCTTACTAGTCACAATTACACTGACACAACAGGAAAGTAAGTAGTTTTAAAATTCACATGAGATAGCACATATGCTCTGACTGGAGTCATTTTCTTTTGGCATTGCAGTTAGTAGCACAAGCTGTTCTAGATCAAATCTGAAATGTGTCCTGTAGGCTCATGTTTTGAATGCTTGGTCTCCAGCACAATTTCTAATGTTTTGGGAGGTTTGAGGACTTTGTAAGATGGGACCTAGCTGAAGGAAGTGGGTCATGGGGGGGGGGGAGTGGTTGGGGTATATTCTCCCTAGCCATGTTCTGGTTGGTCTGAAGTGAACAGCCTATACAACACACTTCTGCCTCTATGATCTGAGTTTCTCCATCATGAAAAAGAGAACACTCTGAAACCATGAGCCACATCTTTCCTTCTTTAGGAAGTTTTTTGTCATGCCTTCTATCTCAGCAACGCAAAGGTAACACATACTACATTACCTACCTCTTGGTGCTCTGAAGAATTTTTGGTTCATGGAGTGAGATTTAAACTATCTCAGAAGGTAGTACTCTAATTATTGACAAAGGATACTCTGTAAATCAATTCTGCTACTCCCAATCCACATGGGCCTCGCAGAACTGAAGTGATGAGCAAATTCCCATACACAGTAGTATTCCTGAATGTTCTTAATCATTTAGTAGAACACTATTACTTATAGGGTATTTGAAAAATTTTTAAATATGCCTGATTGCTTTTCATACTGTTAATAAAAATAGCTCACTGGCTGAATTTACACAATGTGAAATGGCCATCATCAAACTCCACACATTCATGTTGCTTTGAATTCTTTGGTGGTTCAAACTAAGCCTGTGGAATACTTATGAAAATGCAGTACTTTTACAAAGATGTCAGTTAACAGGACAGAGGCATGGAATCTGGTGGGGGAAAAGTACTGAGTTCTATAAAAAGTTCAGAAAATGCTCATCTTGCTTTAAAGGCAGCTGGCACCTCCAGAAGTTAACAGGCTAGATGCAGAGAGAAACCTGTACTCCATGACAACAGAAATTTCTCACAGAATGTAGGTAAAGTTTATGCCTATGAGACAGCCTATACAGTTTTGAAGGAGTCAAGTTTAAGGGCTCATTCTTTAAGGAACTTAAGCCTTCATGTTAGAAGCCTGAGCTGCTTAAGGAGACATCCATTGGCAGAACAGAATTCCAAAGAGATTACAAGTGACACATACATTAACTCTTCACTGAGTAAAACTGCTCCACTGCAGGAATTAAATGATGGCATTTCTGAAGCAGCTAAGAAAAGTGATTACAACATTGATATGGAATTAGGCTGTCAGAAGCATCTTTGCTATTAAGTTCTAGGAAACTTGAGAAAATTCTGAAGCAAGTTCTAACATTTATAAAAATAGCTTCCAAGAGTCATGGGAAGCACTGGAAATTCCTGGACTTGTCAACATAAAAGTTGAGTACTGTTGGAAGGGATTCCTGCTTCTGGCAGGCCTACCTAGCACCGCACTGGGACAGAAAAAGGGAGATAAGCAACACAGTAGTTCTGTGCACAGTATTCCACTGGGGTGTAGCTCCTGCAGAGAATGATAACCTTGGGTATAACGTGACAGGACACATGCATAGAATTACTGCTTTGATTTGAGGAGCATTTTATCTAGAGGGCTGCTACTTAATAATGTTACCAATAACCCTGATAGTAATTTTATTTATTTTAAGATGGGAATGAAACAAACAAGCAGTGCTATTCTAGATGGTCTGTAAGTCTGAGACACCTAAGAAGTATGTAAACCAAATAGCTTACTGTTGACGGTTCAATCTCCTTAGCACTATGTTAAGAATTGTTTGAACTTCCATCTTCCCCATAAAGATTATAAATTATACAAAGTTGGGCTGGAGAGATGGCTTAGCCGTTAGGGTGTTTGCCTGCAAAGCCAAAGGACCCAGGTTCAACTCCGCAGGACCCACGTAAGCCAGATGCACAAGGGACCACATGTATCTGGAGTTCATTTGCTGGAGGCCTGAGTACCCATTCTCTATCTTCCTCTTTCTCTCTCCTTCTTTTTCTCTCTCTCAAATAAATAAAAATAAAAATATTTAAAAATAAATTATATATTTTTAGAAAGTTGGCCAAAGACTGCTTGTTTATGTACTAAGAGTATGATTAACATAAAAGCTATCAATTAGTGGTTATTAATAAATCTTAACTGTATCCCAGTAATCACTAGTAACTGTTCAGAGAGGTAAATCTATGCAAATTAACATCACTAAGTTTGGTTGACTTTAGGCTTCTTTAAACACATGATTTTTGCTCGTTTTTGTGGAGTTGGAGATCAACTCAGGGCCTCATGGTTAGGCAAGCACCCACCATAGTGTTAGTCCCCAGCCCGCTAAATCTGAAATGGACAGGTTATTTTAGTCCGAGCTTTAAAAAGTAATGTTTTTTTTTTTTTGTTTTGTTTTGTTTTGCAAGGTAGGGTCTCACTCTGGTCCAGGCTGACCTGGAATTAACTATATAGTCTCAGGGTGGCCTCGAACTCTCGGCGATCCTCCTACCTCTGCCTCCCCAGTGCTGGGATTAAAGGCGTGCGCCACCATGCCTGGCAGGAATGGGGTTTTGACAGGTGTGGTGGCACATGCCCTCAACCCCAACACTCAGGAAGCAGAAGTAGGAGGATCATTGTGAATTTGAGGTGAGCCTGGAGTCATGAGATGCTCCCTCAAAAACAAACAAAAAACATAGCATGGTTTAAAAAAACTTTTCCCCTAACTACTACTATATGTTAATTCTGAGTCAACTCTGACATTTACCCAAGGAATGTGGT
The DNA here is from genome assembly GCA_036365145.1 of Orientallactaga sibirica. NCBI lineage: Eukaryota > Metazoa > Chordata > Mammalia > Rodentia > Dipodidae > Orientallactaga > Orientallactaga sibirica. Next base: position 20,077,173 of record JAEOAD010000003.1, read on the forward strand.
AGTAGTGCCAAGATTCACAAGCCTCTAACCTTTCCTGTCACTCTTACTTCTGCTTACTGTGTAAGAATCAATTTTGATAGGTGCTCCACGAGGCATTGCAAACTAAAATACAATCTATGTGAGGGCATTGTATATAGGTCACCGGTCCCAAATGTAGTCAGTCAGATGACTGCCACCAAATGAGCAAATATATGATATTACCTTAGTCGCCCAAGTTAAAATGATCAGTTACACAACATACAATACAAAAATAGGTACCAGGGCTTGGAGAGATGGCTTAGTGGTTAAGCACTTGCCTATGAAGCCTAAGAACCCCAGTTCGAGGCTCAATTCCCCAGGACCCACGTAAGCCAGATGCACAAGGTGGTGCATTCATCTGGGATTTGTTTGCGGTAGCTGGAGACCCTGGCATTCCCATTCTCTATCTATCTGCTTCTTTCTGTCTGTTGCTCTCAAATAAATAAATAATAAACAAAAAATTAAAAAGAAACCAAAATAACAAAAATAGGTACCAATCGTGAGATTCGGATGCAACAAAACCCAGAACACATTCCTGAGGAAAATGATCAAAGTTGTCCTCTGGCCTTCATGTGCATAAACAGTCACACAAATGTGCAACCCTACACATACAAGCAAAAAGAACTACGCTTGATGATTTCTAAGAATCCATAAAGGCTTAAAATTGTAATTTTCTAATCAATTCCTTTCTAGGATAAAAGGGTTAAAAAGCAGCTCACAATCAGATCATAATGTCTTGCTCTTGAATATGAAGGAACAAGGAAGGATCAGTAGACTTTTGAGGAACACGTGGAACATAAAACAAAAAGAACAAACCTAGTGAAAAAGAGCATGGAGAGACAAGGATCATTAAGATGACTTTAGGGAAAATACTAATTATCTGCAAATGTGTGTATGGGAATACCATATCTCTTGCTGCTGAAAATCAATGCCCGATGTTTGCACCAATCTTTATTTTCAGTTTTATGTGGGTGGCTTGGGAATTGAACCAGGACCTGTAGAACTTCTACAAAGATAACGTGAATTTGAATCTTTAGAAATTTCAAAAATTAATAGATCTATAGGGTTCATGAAAAGTTGGCTTAGGACCCCTTAAAATAAAAATTTCAAATGTTAATGTGAAAAAAAATCCAATGAAATGGTTTTAAACAGGAGGGCTACATGCATCCCACAATAGCTAAAAATGTTGTCTTATACATCTGTAAATGTCCTCATGTCCCAATGTCAAAAAGTCAACACCCTTGTTGTAAGAGGGCTAATACCAATTAGATAGAAAATGGGATATGTGGTAAATGCACATATAAATGGTTTATGCTCCAATAAGAGATGGAAAGAGAAACAAAAAATTATGATAACATTCCATTGTGATTTAGGACATACACCTCTAGGCTGAACTCACTGGCTGATTAGGAAGAAGGAAGGGTTGAGAGCTGCAAGAGTCTGTCATGTCATTTCCTACAACAAGTATAAAAAGAGGCCCCTGGAATTTTGTGGAGCATAGATCTATCACTTTCTCATTACTAGGACAGAACACCTGACCAGAAGCAGCTTAAAGAAGGAAAAGGTTTATTTTCAGCTTACAGTTTTGAGAGGAAGCATCCATTATTATTGGGAAGGCTTGGCAGACCTGAGCAAGAAGCCTGATTCATATCTTCACATCATAGGAAGGAAGTACAGAGAGCATGCTGGCACTCTGGGCTGAGCTGTAACACAAAGCACATGGTGTGCCTCCAATGACACTCATCCTTAAGCAAGGCTCCACATGCTAAAGGTTCCACATCCTTCCAGAACAGTACCACCATCTGGGTATTAAGTATTCAAAAACATGAGTCTATAAGAGACATGTATGTTGTATATGTATTTTTTTTTATTGATGACTTTTAAAATTGTAGACAATATTCCATGGACTTCCCCCTTCTCCCCTTTTCCCTTTGAAACTTCACTCTCCATCATATCCCCTCCCCCTCTCAATCAGTCTCTCTTTTTAGTCTGATATCGTGATCTTTTCCTCCTATTATGATGGTCTTATGTAGGTAGTGTCAGGCACTGTGAGGTCATGGATATCCAGACCATTTTGTGTCTGGAGAAGCATGTTGTAAGGAGTCCTACTCTTCCTTTGGCTCTTACATTCTTTCCACCTCCTCTTCTGCAATGGACCCTGAACCTTGGAAGATGGGTTTGAGATGTTTCAGTCATCTGAGTCTGAGTCATCCCAAGGTCGGCACCATCTGAAAAGAGAAGCTTCTCTAACCAAAAGTGAGAGTAGATTAATATATGGGAACATTAAGAGAAGTGCTTACTGGGCAGTTTGGTAAGCATAGTATATACATTTAGCATGACACAAGCAGATGTTACACACCTAGGGCTCATGACTACCCATCATAGGTTTTCAGTATCAGGGATGTATTCCTTCCCATTGAGCGGGCCTCCAGTCTGATTAGAGAGCTGTTGGTTTCCCCCATAACAGACATGCCACTATTGCTCTTGTTGGATTATTTGGCCTGGCTGGCCAGATTTAAAGCTTGCAGTGTTCACTGTTGAGTACCTTCACTGGTATTTTCTCTCTCCCATTGAACTGCACACAGCATAGTTTTTTCCAACATTCTGTCAGCTGGTCCACATGGAGGAAGCTTTCAGCTCAGCTCTAGCAGGATTTCTCAGTGACCTTGCCACCCAAGTATGTGGAGTCTTCAGTAATAAGGTCTTACCATCTATTCCTGGTGGGAAACCAAGGGCCTTGGCAATGGTCTATAATGTTTTGGGGGTATCTGTGACCTCCCTGGCAACAACTCACTGGAAGGTATCCCATCCCTGGCACTGAAAATTTTCTAGTAACAATCTATGGCTTCTGAGTGTTCCATTGTCCAGAAAAGTAGGTTTCCATAAGATTTACTTATATCCTCTTAGATTTTGATTAGCCCTCCCACCACCTTTCCTTTACTTAATCTCTTCCCCTGACCTCACTTAGGCCTTTTCACCTCCATTAATCTGTTCTTCTACTTACATATATACAATTCCATCCTATTAAGTCCCTCCTCCCTCCCTTTCTATTCCTTTTCTAGCTTACTGGCTTCTGATAAGGATGAGTGAGCACCAGGACCTCTTGCTGCTGAAAATCAACTCCAAATGTGCCACTTTGTTGGTTTTTAAAAATTATTTTATTTTATTTAAATTTTGAGAGAGACAATGGGTGTGCCAGGGCCTCTAGCCACTGCAAATGAACTCCAGACACATGTGCCACTGTAGGCATCTGGCTTATGTGGGTACTGGGGAATTGAACTTGGGTCTTTAGGATTCACAGGCAAGTGCCTTAATCACTAAGCCATCTCTTCAGCCCTGTCTCTTTTTCTTTTTCTAGGTAGGGTCTTGCATTTAGCCCAAGCTGACCTATAACTCACTCTGTAGATCCAGGTTGGCCTGGAACTTACAGCAATCCTTTGCCTCCTGAATGCTTGGACTAAAGGCATGCACTGCCATGTCCAGTCACATGCACCACTTTGTACATTACATGGGCACTGGAGAACTGAATTCAGGCCATCAGGCTTTACATGCAAGTACCTTTGACAACTGAGCCATGTCTCCAGCCCACAACATTTTATATATAAACCATGACAATAGGGATTAGGCAGAAAATATAACCTGTCAAACAGGACAACGAATTGATAGTAGATTTCACAATATCCTAAGAATAGAAAAAATGGAGAAATTATCTGGTTAAACTAGCAATCAAGTCCAGCCTATTTGTAGACTCAGAACTTTTCTTTCACTGATTCTATCCAAAAAAGTTGCCTAATCATAAGCTCCAGCAGCACAAAATCCATGAAAGAGTAGTGATCTAACCATGATATACAGGATAAACCCTAGAATATGAACTAGGCTTGAACAGTGACCAGAAAGTTTAATGCAGAACTAAAAGTTCTAACAGAAAGTTGAGAGAAATGACTTTATAAAATATGAAGCACTTGAAAACATTGAAAATAGTATGACAAGATATGAGCATAAGCAAAAAATAATGTTCAAATAAAACTTAAAAGTTGGGGACTTCTGAGTAAGATGGCAGTGTAATAGCCATGCCAAAGCAGTCTGGCAGTGGGGGAATAAACAGAAAAACAGCAAAGTACACTCTTCTACTGAAAACTGAAAGCGTATCAGGAATTATCAACCACAGCAGAGAAACAGGAGAGACCCAGAACTTCTAGCAAAGCAGGAAACCAGCCAAGAACAGCTCCCACTATGTTGCTACCCTATGGCCCCAATCCTATCCATCCTGCAGGGCCCAGCAGAGCCACAGAAGCAGAAGCCAAGTGAAGTGATTTTCCACTCACATCAGCCTCCTTGAAAAGTCAAGAAACTTGAAGGGGAAGATTGCAGGGACCAGCTGAGCAGCTCCAGTACAACTCCAGGCATCCTGCATAGCCTCCCTTCTCCCATCCACCAGTGCCACGAACGACCAGAGAACTCATGCAATCACCAGCCCCCAGCATCCAGCACAGCTGATCAGAACAACAGATCCAACAACCCAAGAAGCCTAACCAAATCCACAGTGCAACAGAGAGAGATCAAAGTGGGCACTCAGCATAGATGAAATTGGAAGCCATCCCAAAAGGTAACAGGGCCTACTTACATAAAACCAGGTACATAGGTCTGCACTGAAAGTGTTAATCTCACCTTCCATGTCAAGGGCAGGTTATGTGTTAGATTTGACTGATGTATTCTTGGTTGGCTTTACCATTCCCAAATAAGCTTTATTATGGTGTTGACTATTGTGACCTTTGATGTTGCTTGATTTATAAGTCCTTTGTCTTTTTCTTCTGTCATTACTGGGGGCAGGGTCTTACTTGGCCTCAGGTTGACCTTGAATCAATTTCAAACCAGAAATCTCAGCCTCCTAGTTGACAGGATTAAAGGTGGAGGGCAACACACATCATGAGGGGCACTGACTTTATTAGATTATCTGTTTATTTTAATCCCCACTGTTGCATAAATACTCCATGATTGTTTTCATTGAATGTGTATATTACTCAGTTGAATTTCAAAATTTGCCAGTAATTTGCTCAATCCAGCCTACAAGAATATTTGCATAGCAGGGAAACTCAACACCTATGGTCACTTGTGCTGTTACTCTGGGAGTAAAAGAGCCACACCTGGCACCTTAAATTCCTACCCTGAAGATATATAAAATTGGATTTACATATCTAAGAATACTGCAGATAATTAGAAAACCTAAGCATCAAATTAACTCAAGATGCAAAACTCTATAGTATAAAAAACATAAAAATCAAGATAATACAATTCTACCAAAGATTATAAATACATCAGAAATGATCTCCAGTGAGACTATTTTAGATGAAATGCCTGACAAAGATTTCAAAGAAAAGATTATTTCTATACTCAAATAAATCAAAGAAGAAATCAAAGGAATCAAAGAAGAAAGAAAACTCCTGAAGGAATCCCAAGAGAACACAGGAAACCAACTTAATGAAATAAGGAGGTCAATACAAGACATGAATAAGGAAATAGAAATAATGAAAAAACACCAATCAGAAATACTCAAAATGCAAAATAGAATAAGTCAAGTAGAAAACTGTACAAAGTCTCACCAGTAGAATGGATCAAGGAGATGACAGAATATCTAAACAAGATGACTTGGTGGCAGATCTAGCTATAGTCCAACAAAGAGAAAGACAAACTAATAGGAAGGTATAAATGGGAATTTCAAGATATTCAGGACACTATGAAGAAACGAAACATAAGAATTCAGGGCACAGTAGAAGGAGAAGAATTTCACTTCAAAGGGATAGTAGGTTATTTTCAACAAAATTATGGAAGAAAATTTCCCCTAAATAAGGAAAGAGATGGCAATACAGATATAAGAAACTTTAGAACACCAAAAAGACCAAATCAGGAAAGAACCTCTCACCATCAAATTATAATTAAACTATTAAACACACAAATGAAAGAAAATATATTGAAAGCAGTAAGAGAGAAAAATCAAGACACATATAAAGGCAAGCCCATCAGGATAACAGCAGATTATTCAACATAAACTTTAAAAGCCAAAACGGCTTGGAATGATTCCAAGTTCTGAAGGATAACAACTGTCAACAAAGTTTACTTTATCCAGAAAAGCTATCCCTCCAAACTGATGGAGAAATAAGGACATGCTACAACAAACATAGGCTGAAAAAAAATATGACCATTAAACCAGCTCTACAGAAAGTACTTGAAGTTATCCTTCATGCTGCAGAGAAAGAAAAGCACACACATGAGGAAACAGAAAAAAAAAAAAAACTCAAATAATAGTTAATACAAGAGAGTAAAAGAAAACAGGAGGAACTACAAAACAAGAAAGGCAAGAATACATCCATACCTTTCAATACTAACTCTTAATATCAACAGCCTCAATGCCCCAACCAATGATATGATTTTATACACAAAGGGCCCTAAAGACCCTGCCAGCTGATAAACACTTTTAGCAATATAGTAGGATACAAACTAACCACACAGAAATCAGTAGCCTTCCTATACACTAACAACAAACATGTTGAGGATGTAATCAGAACCACGCCCTGTTGCAGTCAGCTTTTCATTGCTGTCAGAAAACACCTGACCAAGAGCAGCTTGGGGGAGGGAGGGGTTTATTTTGGCTTACAGACTCAAGGGGAAGCTCCATGATGGCAGGGCAAAATGATGGCATGAGTAGAGGATGGACATCAACTCCTCACCAACATCAGATGGACAACAGCAACAGGAGACTGTGCCAAACAATGGCAAGAGGAAGTTGGCTATAACACCCATAAGCCCAGCCCCAACAATACACTGCTTCAGGAGGCTTTAATTCCCAAATTGCAATCAGCTAGGGACATAGCTTTCAGAACATCTAAGTTTATGGGGGACACCTGAATAAAACTACCACATTCCAACCCTGGACCCCATAAACTGATAACCATCCATAATGTAAAGTGCAATGCATTCAATCCAACTTTAAAAGTCCCCATAGTTTTTATCAATCCTAATATTATACAAACATTCCCATAATCCAACAAAGTCTTATAACTGAGCCATAATAACAAAAAAGCCCCGAAAACCAATAATGGAAGAGAATAAACATTCACACTGCAAAAGATAGCATTGTGCATAGAAAATATTCAACCAATAGAAGATTTAAACAGGGCAAACATCAAACTCTGCAGCTTCAAGTCCAACTACTTTAGTCAATGACATGTTAGAATTATCAAATTCTAACCTGTGACAAGTCTCTAGAGTTCCATTTCTGCCCCTCCAGCAAGGCTACTCACAGTCCCAGATAATTTCATCCGGTGCTGGTAGCTCTCCTTGGCAGCCATCCCATAGTTGTGGCATCTCCACTGGGTTTCCACTTTAACCCACAGTTCATCCTAATGGCTCTACAGCATCTCCACACAGGTAATCCAACAAGCCTGGTTCACTTCACACTGCCCATGGCCATTTCCAAAATAAAAATCCATGTTGCAAATTCAATGACCCTCTCTTTCTTGCATTTTTGTACTCAATAATACATTGGTGGATTGCCAATTTGTTAATATGGGTGGAATAAAGCAGACTTGGAAGAACAGGACACTCCTTCAGGATTCAGGCCCCTTCCAAAGAGTCTGCATTCTTCCTGTTGTGCATATAATCTGGCCCAATGTCAATGGTTGTAATCTCTCAAACAATCACAGCTGAATGGGCAGCAGTTTTGGCCCACAGATTTCATTTTTTTCTGTGCCACATCCCTATGCTCACACCAATCCATTTCTATGCAGTGCAACCATGCACAAGTTCTCAGGACATGGGCTTAACAGCAAGCCTCTCACACAAACTGCTTCTAGCCCAGTTCAGGCAAAGCTCTTTCTCACCCTCATAATCTAAACCATGTAGTCCATAGTTCTTACTGTATTCATGTCTTTAAACACTGACCAGAATAGTCCATCAAGCTATATTTACAGCAGTGCAAGGTGTCTCTTAGGCCAAAGTTTTAAATCCTTCCACATTCCTCTCAAAAATCAGCTCCTAGCCAGGCGTGGTGGCACACACCTTTAATCCCAGCACTCGGGAGGCAGAGGTAGGAGGATCGCTGAGAGTTTGAGGCCACCCTGAGACTATATAGTTAATTCCAGGTCAGCCTGGACCAGAGTGAGACCCTACCTCGCAAAACCAAAAAAAAAAAAAAAAATCAGCTCCAAAAGTCCAAAACCCACACAGTCAAGTTTCTAGCACCAACAGACCCACACCTCTGGTATCAATTTAATGTTACAGTCAGCTTTTCATTGTTACCAGAAAACACTTGTCCAAGAGTAGCTTGTGGGGAAAAAGAGTTTATTTTGGCTTATATACTCAAGGGGAAGCTCCCGGATGGCAGGGGGAAATAGTGGTATGAACAGAAGGTGGAGAACACCTCCTGGCCAACATCAGATGGACAACAGCAACAGGACAGTGTGCCAAACACTGGCAAGAGGAAGCTGCTGCAACACCCATAAGCCCATTATCAACAATACAGTGCCTCCAGGAGGTTTCTTTCCCAAAATGCCATGAGCTGGGGACCTAGCATTCATAATATCTAAGTCTATGGGGGGACACCTGAATTAAACCACCACACACACATTCACAATGGCTTCAAAAAATGTATAAAGTAAGCTGGGCATGGTGGCATACACCTTTAATACCTTCACTAGGGAGGCAGAGGTAGGAGGTTCGCTGTGAGTTCAAGGACACCCTGAGACTACATAATGAATTCCAGGTCAGCCTGAGCCAGAGTGAGACCCTACCTCGAACCCCCCCCCCAAAAAAAAAAGTATAAAGTACCTTGGAATAAACTTAACAAGCAAGTGAAGGACCTCTACAACGAAAACTTTAAAACACTCAAAGACAGAAATTGCAGAAGACACTAGGAAATAGAAAGACATCCCTTGTTCTTAAATTGGAAGAATCAACATTGTGAAAATGTCAATCTTACCAAAAGCAATATACACATTTAATGCAATTCCTATCAAAATTCCAATGGCATTCTTCATGGAAATAGAAAAAAAATGCTAAAATTCATTTGGAAGCATGAAAAACCTCAAAGAGCCAAAACAATTTTGAGCAACAAATATAAGGCTGGTGGTATCACCATGCCTGATTCTAACCTATATTTCAGAGCCATAGTAACAAAAACAGCAATGGTACTGGCACAAACACACACACATGGATCAATGGAACAGAATAGAGGATCCAGATTTAAGTCTCAGCAGCTACAGCCATCTGATTTTTGACAGAAAATTCCAAAAATACTCTTTGGAGAAAAGATAGCCTCTTTAACGAATGGTGCTGGGAAAACTGGGTATCTATATGTAGAATGATAAAAATAGCTCCTTACCTCTCTCCATACACAAGAATCAGGTCCAAATGCATTAAGGACCTTAATATCAGACCTGAAACTCTGAAACTGCTAGAGGAAAAAGTAGGGGAAACCCTTCAACATATTGGCATAGGCAATGACTTTCTGAATATAACCTCAGTTGCTCAGGAAATAAAACCACTAACCAACCACAGGTCCTCATGAAATTACAAAGTTTTTGTACAGCAAAGGACACTGTGAATAGAGCAAAGAGGCAAACTACAGAATGGGAGAAAATCTTTGCCAGCTATACATCTGACAGAGGATTAATATCCAGGATATACAAAGAACTCAAAAACCTACATAATAAGAAATCAAAAAAACCCAATTAAAAAATGGGCTAGGGAAATAGAAAGTTCACATAAGAAAAAAAAATACAGATAGCATATAAACATCAAAAAATGCTCTACATCGTTAGCAATCAGGAAAATGCAAATTAAAACTACTTTGAGATTCCATCTCACTCCTATCAGGATGGCTACCATCAATAAAATGCTGGTGAGGATGCAAAAAAAAGGGAACCCTTTTACACTGTTGGTAGGAGTGCAATTTGGTAGCACCATTGTGAAAATCAATGTGGAGGTTCCTGAGAAAGCTAAAAATAGATTTACCATGTGAGCCAGCTATAGCACTCCTAAGCATATATCCTAAAGACTCTTCTCACTACCTTAGAGATATGTTCACATCATTGTTTTATTGCTGCTCTATTCACAATAGCTAGGAAATGGAACCAGCCTAAATGTTCCTCAAGTGATGAGTAGATAATGAAGTTGTGGTGCATTTATATAATGGGGTTCTTTTACTCAGCAGCAAAGAAAAATGAAATGATGAAATTTGCAGGGAAATGGATGGATCTGGAAAGGATTATACTTAGCAAGGGAACCCAGGCCCAGAAAATCATACGTCACATACTCTCTCTCATATGTGGATCCTAGCTACAAATGTCTAGACCTGTATGTGAATTGGAATAAAAATCAGTAGCAAAGACCAGTAAGCTAGAAAGGGGCTACAAGACAGGGAGGAGAGAGGAGCACTTGAGGGGATGGTATTGTATATATGTAAGTAAATGAACAGATTACTAAGAGGGGTCAGGGGAAGAGATTAAGTAACCTACTTTTTTGGATAATGGCACATGCAGAAGCCATAGGCTGTCACTAGTAAAATTTCAGTGCCAGGGATGGGATACCTTCCAGTGAGTTGTTGGCTAGGGAGGACCCTCATGCCCCCCAAGGCTCTAGTTTTCCCTCCAGGAATAAATAGTAAGACCCTATTGCTGAAGACTCCACAGGCTTGGGCTCCAAGATCACTGAGAAATCTTGCTGGAGCTGAGCTGAAAATCTCCTCCTTGTAGACCAACTGACAGAAAGCTAGATAAAGGTATGCTGCCCCAAGGGAGAGAGAGAGGTCATCCATGGAGATAAACAGTGGACCCTGCAAGCCTTAAGTTTGGCCAGCCAGACCAAATGAGCTAACTAATGGGTGCAATAGGGGCATGTCTGTTAGGGGGAAACTAACTGCTCTCACATTGGACTAGAGGTCTGCTCCACAATAGAGAATACAGCCTGATACTGAAAACCTATGATGGTGGAGGTCAGGAGCCCTAGGGGTGTAATGCCTGCTGGTGACTGACCAAATGCTCACCAAACTGCCCTATAAGCACTTCTGTTAATGTCCATACCCATATATTGGTACACTCACTTTTGGTTAGAGAAGCTTCTCTTTTCATTTGACAGTGATCTTTGTGATATCTCAAAAGACACCATAGTGTTGAGAAGTGGCAAGAGTGCTCAGTACTGAAACATCTCTACCACACCATCCAAGGCTCAGGGTCCACTGAAGAAGAGATGTCTGAAAGAATGTAATAGCCAAAGGAAGGGTAGGACTCCTTACAATGGACTCATTGAGACACAGAATGGCCTGGATACCCATGACCATTGCAATCATGATAGGAGGAAAAGCTGATGACATCAAAATAAAAGAGAGACTGATGGAGAGGGGCAGGGAATATGATGGAAAAGGAGTTGCGAAGGAGAAAGTGTGGGGGAGGGAATGATCATGGTTTATTTTGTATAATTATGGAAGTTGTCAATAAAAAATGGAATAAAGTTAAAAGCTGCTAAAAGGAGAATGTCATCATAGTTCAGGACATGGCTCAGCAGAGAATAGTCATCATATGTAAATCCTAATGAACAAATGAACAAGTAAAATATACAGGAAAGTGGGGAGGTCAAGGTTTTTAAAAAAAAAACCCTAAATTTTGGACCTAGGAAATGGCTTAGTAGCTAAGGCATTTGCCTGCAAAGCCTAAGGACACACATAAGCCAGATGCAGAAAGGGGCGCTCACATCTGGAGTTTGTTTGCAGTGGCTGGAGGCCCTGGCGCAAACCATTCTCTTTGTCTCTATCTCCCTCTTCCTCTCTCTCACAAATAAAGTATTTTTAAAAAACTAAATTTTTATGGTATGTAAGAAATTATATAAAAACTTAAATTGACCTTTCTACACGAGTACAACCACATAATTCAGTTTAACACAAAAATGGGTTAAAAAAAAACCTACCTTTAGATGGCAAAATTGAGAAATAGAACAGTAATTCTGCAATACACAAACATTTGTGTATGTTCCTATTTGTGGACGTGCCATGTGCTAGAGAGAGCACAGTGAGAACACAGAACTTTGGGGTGCTGGTTCTCAACTTTTACCCCATTTGAGACAGGGTCTCCCCTTTTTTACTGTTCCACTGGTCAGACTAGATGGCCTTAGAGCTTCCAGCAGATTCTGTCTCCTCCTTTTTGTAGTAAGTGTGCTGGGGTTACAGAAGCTGACTACAGCGTCTGACTTTGTGTGAGTTCTAGAGATCCAAACTCAGGCACTCACACTTATGGAGCAAGTGTTTTATTCATTGAGCCACCACCCAAGCCCTATTATGTATTTTTTGCACCTGTGTGTTTGTACATGAGTGTCCATGTGGAGGCCAGAGGTCAATTTCTGGTGTCTTCCTCAATTACTCTCCACTTTGTTTTTAAGATAGGGCCTCTCATTGAAAAGGGAGCTCATGAATTCAGCTAGACTGGCTAGCCAGCTGCCCGTGATCCTCCTTCCCCCACCTCCACAGTGCCAGTACAGCTACACGCCATCACACCTGGCTTTTTAAAACTAAATATATATTATTTATTTACTTACTTATTTGAAAGAGAGAATGGTTGCGCCAGCCACTGCAAACGAACTCCACAAGCATATGACCCCTTGTGTATATGGCTTACATGGGTCCTAGGGAATCGAACCAGGATCCTTTGGCTTTGCAGACAAATGTTTTTACTGCTAAGCCATCTCTACAGTCCCATATCTGGCTTTTTAACATGAGTGCTGAAATCTGGACTCAGGCCATCATATAGAATACACCACCTTGCACTTTATATCAAATTATCACTTTCAAAATAAATCTATATAACTTATTCATAAAGTTTTTACTCCCCTCCTCTCTCACTGGAATTTGTTCCCAGACTGATCTGGAATTCAACTTAATCTCCTACCTCAGCCTTTAAACTGCTGAGATTATAGGTATGTTCTACCAGACCTGGATGGTTTGAATTAGGTGTCTCCCCTCTAGACTCATGGGTTTTACATGCTTGATCCCCAGCTGACAGCTATTTAGGAATCGTGACTCTGTTGGCGGTATGTTGTTGGGAGTGGACCTCAATGGTTTATAAGCCCTGGCTTGCCAGTTTTAGTGGGCATATTCTCCTTCTGTTGGCCAGGAGGTGAAGTCCAGCCTCTGCTCATATCAACCTTTTCCTTGGCATTACGGAGCTTCTCCTCGAATTTGTAAGCTAAAAATTAACCCTTTCCTCCCAAGCTACTTTTGGTCAGGTTCTTTGTGCCAGCAATGAGAAGGTAACTGCAACAACTTGCTCCCATAAAACTGTATTTTTGTCTGTGCCCGAGTGATTACTATATAAAATAATCTTTATAACAGCTAACATGTGCTGAGTGTCAAGTATATGCATGCAACTGCTCAAATCACTAAATAAAAATGCCACTATTAGGTAGGTCCTGTTATGAGACAAATGAAGACTCAGGGTTTATACAACTCATCAGAAATGGAACACCGGGCATTCTGGTTCTAAAGCTCAGTGTATCCGTTTTTATTATCCAAGGCTAAGAACTCAGTGTGTTTAGATTTCCATTTTTCATTTTTCTTCTCATAAAATCATTTTAATTTTAAATTTCCTTTTGAAAAAAAAAATATATGAGTATAAAACAGTATAGAACAAACACTACCAAGCAACCACATTTAGCATTAAAGATCAATGCTAGTGATAAAGGAAGTTTGAAATCATAAGGATGGCACAGAATTCCACAGCACAATGACCACACATTAAATTTAAAGGGCAACAATTAAGTAAAAATGGCCTACCTAACAGATTCATTCAAACACAAGTAAATCTGTTTTTCTTTTAAAAAATTATATATAGTCACTTGATACACTTGTACTTTGCATAAAGATGTGATGGAAGGACTGAATAGAAACATATGAAATCATTTGTTCATTTATTCATTAATCTGTTGTCAAATTCAGTATTCTATACACTATGCTTATTCCATTGTATATTATTAGATTACATATTTATAAAAATATCCAACTTATTTTTATGAAGAAATTAAATATTTTCTGAAAAAGAATCATTTTGTTACTGTTCTCCAGCAACAAACCTGAAAAATTCTCTTCCAAGTCAACTAACTTATTTAAATACCTTTACTCAATGACAACTTCTCTACTGGTCTAGTTTACATAATTCTATTCTATATAACACTGTTTTACCCTGTTGCATAATATATAAAGAACATTTTTGTAATAAACATGTTTTTCTTTGATACAGAACATTTTTCCACACTTCCCAGAAATCACTCAAATATATTAAAAATGTAACCACCTTCTTTAAAAGGCACACACATTTACACTTTCAAATCTTTATTATCTTAAAATTGTACAAGTCTTTACAATAGTTTATTATTTAAATGATGTCTAAATGGTTAATGTACAATGAATATCTTTTTCTGAAACTCAACCATGAATTATGAATTCATCAATATGATTATTCTCAACAGTCATAAGGTTTTGGGGAGGTTTGAGCTCTGCACTGGAAAATGCCAAAAGAGCAGACTTTTCCCTGTAGAACTCTGACAACCTATCTGTGAAACGTGCTTTTGAGAGGTTCTGATTATTTATGGCTGACCTTAAAGTCAGATAAATTACAGGGTTTTGTTGTTGTTGTTTTTTGAGACATCAAAGGGCATTAAAAAATGAAGAAATTTGCTTTAGCAACTTACTGAGGCAAACTCAAAATTATGATTATCTGCATGCAATACCACTCCTCTTCAAATACTTTTGAGGAACTTATACATTTTATAAAGAAGGTGTTAGAGTGCAAGTATTCTGATACTGAGTTCACAAAAGGACAGATGCTGGCAATAATATTTAATCTCTAAGTTCAAGCTAATGTATATTTAACAGGCAATTCATATGGCTATTCATAAGCCACAATGCACAGGTTATGCCCTTTGAGAAAATGAACTAGTTTGGTCCACATTTCTAGTTATTTTGGTGAACAAAACAAAACAAAAAAACCAAACCATTTAAATTCAGCCAAGGATTCTGATGAATTTATTGTTCCTAAAATGTAGCCAGTTAAAAAGTGAGCGATGTCCACCAATGAAGTAAACTGTCATGTTGACTTCTGTATAAAAAGATGGTAGGCTGTTTCTGGAGTGATGTATGAGTGCTGGAGGACAAATCAGAAAAATGACATAGAACAGTAATTTTTTCCATGAGTTATACTTTCTTATTCCACGACACAGCTTTCACTCTATAAAACTTTGTTCCCAAAGGAACTTTAAATCTGTTTTGTGCCTAAGAGGGAAAGAAAAAAGGATATAAATTAATCATCTGAATGATTAAAACAAATTATGCAGATAAACTTCTACCTTGCTATTCACTGCTACAGCATATTAGGGATGTGGGGTCAAGTATCAAAGTATACATGGGAATATATTGGATTACTAATACTGCTGGAGGACAAAGTTTATAGCTACTGCTAGAGAATATTAAAGTATCATGGAGCCAGGAGGACTGCCCAGTAGATTCACCAATTTTTAGCACTGAGTACTAACATTGCAATCAGATTTTTTCCTTTTATTGGCACAGGGTCTGGCTGTGTATCTCTGGCTGACCTGGACTTTACTATGTAGACCAGCCTGGCCTCAGATTTACAGGCTTCTGCATCTGTCTCCCAAGGACTGAGATTACAGGTGTGTGCCACCAAACTGAGCTTTTTGTTGTTTTGAGCCAAGGCCTTATTCTGTAGCTCAGCCTCCATCTCCACCTCCTAAATGTTGCGGGTACAGGTATGAGCTACCACACTTGGCTCATCTAGTTCACTATTAGCCACCAAATACTTTATGCCGTTTTTCTTCAATGGGGGCGGAGTATGAAAATAAGTAAGGATCAGTTCTATACACAGAAGTTTCACTTTTACCACCAGTTATGCAGGGGTGTTTTGCTACATGAGTTACAACAGAAACCTAACAGTCAGAAAAAAATTCTATGGCTTCCCTTTATACGTAACATGGATTGCTGGTAATTTATCTCTTCTATCTAAAGACAATATATTTATAAAACTGTCGGTTTAAATTCAATTTAACTCAAGTGTGTAAAAAAGGCCAAACAGTACAAGTAACAATTTCTATAGGATTAAATTCCTAGGTTTATATTTCAGGGTGTAGTTTTTTACCTTTTTGGCTTGACAGTATTCCTTTTCCATTACTTTTCCAAGTACCCAGGGTCTTCTAGATGCACCTGAAGCTAATGAATCAATCATTACTTTCTTTTTCAAAGTACACTTTAATTATTCATAAAAAGCAAGCCAGCAGGCCAAAGTAGTAATAACGTTCTCATGGTTGAAAGAAAATGTAAGACTTTCAAAACTGCTAAAATCACTGAAATGCTTAATAATTTGTTAAAGCTGAACTTGTGGTAGTTTTCAACCATTCAGATATGTGTTTTCTAATACTAGTTTACAACGTATATACAGTTTATGAAAGACTAGTAATCTAAGACCCATGAACAGATCAATCTAGGCTAGCTCAATATTGCCACCTACTGCAAGAATAAAGACCTCCATTTCTCAAAGCGGATGTGCTTTCTAGATCAAAGCAAAAAGGTGATTTAAAAAAAACACTTTATTTTTATGTTTTTGACAACTTTATATATATATTTTATCATGTCTTTTTTTTTTTTTTTTTTTTTTTTTTTTTTTTTTTTTTTTTTTTTTTTTTTTGGTGTTTTGAGGTAGAGTCTCACTCTAGCTCAGGCTGACCTGGAATTCACTATGTAGTCTCAGGGTGGCCTCAAACTCATGGGGATCCTTCTACCTCTTCCTCCCAAGTGCTAGGTGTGCCACCATGCCCAACTTTTATCGTGTATTTCAACCATATTCATTGCCCTCTCTGGGACCCCCCCTCCCACTCCAGAACCCAACTAGTTCCCATGCTATTTTCATATATTTTTTTGTTTGTGACCCACTAAGTTTAATTAGGGTTGCATATATGAAGATAGGTGAGGGGTTCTTTACACCAGAGCCATATCACTGAAGAAAATGCCTCCCTCAGCTCCAACCCATAGCTCCTCAGGGAAAACAGGTCTCACAAACCCTTACGCTGTCCATGATGGAATTGTGAGAGCTGATCTTGTGCTGATCTTGCAAAGCACTATGTTTTGTTTTTTTTTTTTTTTTTTTTGAGGTAGTTTCTCACTGTAGCCCAGTGAGGCTGACCTGGAATTCACTATGTATTCTCAGGGTGGCCTAGAACTCACAGCGATCCTCGTACCTCTACCTCCTGAGTGCTGGGGATAAAGGCGTGCGCCACCACGCCCAGCAAGCACTGATTTTTGAGGGGAGTGCTTTAAACAACATGGGCAGGAATAGTACCTTTCTCATACCCACACCCACAGTACCTCACACAACACTGTGAACACTACTGGTACTCAATCACCAGCCAATAATGATTAAGTTGAAATTAAGTCTAGAAGTGGTATTCTTCTGCAAGGGGAGATTGAAAATGGAAAGGATAATCTTGCACTGTTCTTGCAACACTAAACGAAGAGGTAAATTCACCTGAACAGTTGTATATATTTGCACATAAGAGATAGGTTAAGGCAACATGTTATCAGGTGAATTTGGATGAATATATGGGTTCTCTTTGACAAGTATTTTTTGATTTTTCTTTTTTTTTTTTTGAAGTAGGGTCTCACTCTAGTCCAGGCTATCTCACAACTCTCTAGTTTCAGGCTGGCCTCAAACTCACAGCAATCCTCCTACCTCTCACTCACAAGTACTCAGATTAAAGGCGTGTGCCATGATGCCTGGTTTTGAGTGGAATTTTTATAGCCTCTAACAAATCATTTTCAAATAAAAAATTAAAGGGCTGGAAGTATGGCTCACAGACAGAACACTTGAACAGTACATACAAGGCCCCAGGTTCGATTTCCAGCACTATAAAAATTAAAAACTCCAAGCTGGGTGTGGTGGCGCCATGCCTTTAATCCCAGCACTTGGGAGGCAGAGGTAGGAGGATTGCAGTGAGTTCAAAGCCATCCTGAGACTACATAGTGAAATCCAGGTCAGCTTGAGCTAGAGTGAAACCCTACCTCAAAAGACCAAAAGATAAAAAATTAAAAAATAAATAAATAAAATAAAAAGATAAAAAAATTAAAAATTCCACAATAAACTATATTTAAATTTAATTACCAGTGAAAACCAAATAATGTGGATAATGTCAATTTTATTAAAAGCAAATAAGCAGAGTTCCCCCGCAGTGATGTAACGGGTATATATTCCCTCTACTCAAGATTAACATTTTAGACCTGGATGTGACACTTACCGCCCTCACCTGGTTTGAGGTCCAGGGCAGGCAGAGACTCTGAATGCAGAAAATACAAAGTTGGACTAACAGTGAACAACACATAATTGTCGTGCCGCTCATCTAGGATGATGAGTACCAAATCTCCCACCTGAAAACTAAGGAAAGGAAAGGAATGTTATTGTTCTAGAGAGTTATGAGTCATACTGAAAGGATGCCGAGTCAGCCCTCTGTGGGTCTCCATTCAATGACGCATCCATAGCAGTTGGAAAAAAACTAGATCTAGCCGGGCGTGGTGGCGCACGCCTTTAATCCCAGCACTCGGGAGGCAGAGGTAGGAGGATTGCCGAGAGTTCGAAGCCACCCTGAGACTACATAGTTAATTCCAGGTCAGCCTGGACCAGAGTGAGACCCTACCTCAAAAAACCAAAAAAAAAAAAAAAAAACAAACAAACAAACAAACAAACAAACCAGATCTGTACTGAACTATATCTATAAACACTTTTCCTTGCCAATATTGCATACACAATGCATCATCACACTATCTGTGAAGCATTCATATTAGGCATTAAGACTATTCATTGACAGGAGGATACACATTAGTAACATAAAAATATTATGCCATTTAATAGAAGAAACCTGAACAGCCAAGGACTTTCAATACTGGGCAGAAGTTACTGTAACCAATGCATTTAGATACTGATGGACAATACTACTCTGCAAAGCTTAGCTACATAAGGTATTATTGGTTTGACATTTACATAATATCCTTTTGTTTTTTACCCAGCTTTTAAAATAAAATTCCATTATGCAATTTAAAAAAAATAAGAAAAAAACTGGGTTGGATGAAGGTAGGAAAAGCAGTCTGTTATAGGATGAATTTTTTTTCCTTATCTTTAATTCATACCAAGAAACATAAAATCAGAGAAATATAATTCATCATCACAGTATTGGTTAAATAACTAGATCCTGTCTAATGAACTAGGATCATGTGCTTAAATAGGCCTGAATAAGTCTAGATACTAGGTATGAAGATGCAGACTGATAAAATAGGTGCAACTGTTCACACGCACACCTAAGTGATGACTATCACTTGAGCCTTCTTAGACCTGCTGTGCTGGACATGATTTAAGGGTATCAGGATCATTTTGTATCCTAGGTCCTCCAGCTGACAGTGAGCCATGTCAGGCAGGAAGCTGGCCTGATACTTGTAATCTTCTTGCCTTTTCAACATTGTGATTACAAGCATGTACTTAAAGTCTGGTTTAGGAAAGGATAGCCATTTATTCATTAATTGATTATCCCCCAAATATTTATTGACACAATGAATGGCAAGTACCCTCTTACACAAGTTAACACTAAAAGAGGAGGAGGGGGCTGTCTGTGACAGTTAAAGCTCACTAATTTGAAATACGGTTGGTAATGACAGGGACCATCAAGTCACCTAGAGAAGATAAAATTAATGAGATGTGATGAACAGATATCTGACAAAAAATGGCTAACAAGCTTGGGCACTGGGCACTTTGACACATGTTATATAACCCCAGTACTCGAGAAGCTGAGGTAGGAAGATGCCAAATTCCAGGCTAGACTGGGACACAAAGGAAGATCCTGTCTCAAAAAACCCAAATAAATGAATGAATAAAAGAGGTTCAGTAATTTTTCCATGTGTCCTATCAGCTATAAAGGACTATTATTCATAAGTTGCTCATAATGCTTTAATTATCCCAGAGTTCATTGAAAATAAGTCTATAATCTATGGGGTAATTTGATCTAGGAAGATTATTATTCACCTAATCAACTTCAAAGTGTCATGAAATTGTAGCATATAGATAAAATAAGGCACAAAAGTGAGAAGCCACCAAACTAAAATCAGGATTTTTCTAACCTAAAATGAAAAAGACTAAGGTGTAAGGTAAGTGATTTTTAACAGATGATACCAGTTGAAGCGTTAATAAGAGCCAAAAGGGTTGAAAGGGCATTTGTGTTAATGACAGTAATAATACGAATGACTAGAATATAATCCAGAATAAGATTTAGGAAAACCTTGCTTACAATAAATTTCTACTATTATTGAGCACAAGGACCTAAACAATTATTCCGACACATTTTTATTAATTAACAGGGTGATTCAGTAGCCACAAAAAATAAAATAAGATACTTACTCTCTAATAGCTATCTTCTCAGAATGCCTCGAGGATACAGAAGACATGCTCTGAGACATCTGAAACAAGCAATGAACAATTCGTGAGCCCTGTATATTTATGGCAACCCCCAAAAAAAACCAAAAAAAAAACCATTTAAATTTCTGGTCAGGGCTGGAGAGATGGCATAGAGGTTAAGGTGCTTGACTGCAAAGTCTAAGGACCCAGGTTCTATTCCCCAGTGCCCACGTTAGCCAGATGCACAGGGTGGTGCAAGCATCTGGAGTTCATTTGCAGTGGTTGGAGGCCCTGGGGTGCTCATTCTCTCTTTCTATCTGTATCCTTTTCTCTCTCAAATAAATAACTAAATAAAATATTTTTTAAAATTTGTGCTCAAACTTCAGCCCACACTATATGTAGTACTTATATTCATTAATTCCCTTAACAATTAGTTTCATTAGACAAATCTACCAACATTTTTACTTAACAAATTGGACTGGATTCATAACTGATTTTAGAATTACAATTAATTTACAATACAGAGAAAGAGACTCAAATGTCTGAAGATGAATAAGAAATCTACCACATTAACTAATTTTAAAAATCTTTCCTTTTGGATAAGCAGCAAAATCACATCAAACCCAAAAATATGCTTAAAAATACCTTACTGAAGATTTTAGTAGTACTATAGCTAACATGGGGAGAAGCACAAAGTTCTGAGAGCTAGGAACATCCCTGCCTCTTGGAATCTTAAGGCATTACTGGAATGCCTTGGTTTAACCTCTATTCTATGAAAACAAAAACAATGAAAGATGTGGTGGCCACCACCTATCTCCTCTCCTAATGAAAGGCAATGAGATAGTACTTAATGGGTGCTTTGGAGCTGCTGTACCTCAGCTGGGACTATTCTATCCTAAGAGGCTTCAATCGCTTATCACTATGGTTTCAAGGTTTAAGATCTGAAAGAGGAAGCAGCCTACCTTGTTGGGCATGGTGGCTCATACTTACAGTCCCAACACTTGGGAGGCTGAGGCCTATCGACTGCCAAAAGTTCAAGGCTACCTGGTCTACAATGTGAAACCATCAAAGCAAGAAAGATCTAATCTGGGAGCACATATTTATAATTGCTGCATTTAGGAAGTGGAGGTAGGAGGATGAAAAGTTCAAAGTTTTCCTCAGCTAGGTAATGAGAATAGTACTAGCTACAAGAAACCAGTCACAAAAAAAAAAAAAACAAAAACAAAAAAAGAAGAAAGGAAGGAAGGAAGGAAGGAAGGAAGGAAGGAAGGAAGGAAGGAAGGAAGGAAGAGAGAGAGAGAGAGAGAAATTAATTCTGCATATCAGAAAAAGAGGAACCCTTCTACACTGTTGGTGGGAATGCAATCTAGTCCAGCCATTGTGGAAATCAGAGTGGAGGTTCCTGAGACAGCTAAATATAGATCTACCATATGACCCAGCTATACCACTCCTAGGCATATATCCTAAGGACTCGTCTCACTGCCTTACAGATAGTTGCTCAACCATGTTTATTGCTGCTCTATTCACAATAGCTAGGAAATGGAACCAGCCTAGATGTCCCAACTGATGAGTGTATATTGAAGATGTGGCACATTTACACAATGGAGTTCTATTCAGCAGTAAAGAAAAATGAAGTTATGAAATTTGCTGGAAAATGGATGGATCTGGAAAGGATTATACTTAGTGAGGTAACCCAGGCCCAGAAAGCTAAAGTCACATGTTCTCTCTCATATGTGGTTCCTAGCTACAAATGATTGGACTTCTATATGAGTACAAATAAAACTCAGTAGCAGAAGCCATTAAGCTAGAAAGGGGATATAAAGGGAATAGAAAGGGAGGAAGGGGGGTACTTAATAGGATGGTATATGTAAGCAGCAGAACAGATTAATGGGGGTGAAAAGACCTAAGTGAGGTCAGGGGAAGAGATTGAGTAAAAGAATGGTAGAGGGAGGGCTAATCAAAATCTAAGTGGATATAAATAAGTCATATGGAAACCTACTTTTCTGGACAATGGAACACTCAGAAGCCATAGATTGTTACTAGAAAATTTTCAGTGCCAGGGATGGGATACCTTCCAGTGAGTTGTTGGCCAGGGAGGTCACAGATACCCCCAAAACATTATATACCATTGCCGAGGCCCTTGGTTTCCCACCAGGAATAGATGGTAAGACCCTATTGCTGAAGACTCCACATACTTGGGTGGCAAGGTCACTGAGAAAACCTGCTGGAGCTGAGCTGAAAGCTTCCTCCATGAGGACCATGACAGAAAGTTGGAAAAAACTATGCTACCTGCAGGTCAATGGGAGAGAGAAAACACCACTGGTACTCAACAGTGAACTCTGCAAGTTTTAAATTTGGCCAGTCAGGCCAAATGAGCCAACGGGTACAATAGTGGCATGTCTGTTATGGGGGAAACCAACAGCTTTCTAATTGGACTGGAGGCCTGCTCCATGGGAGGGAATATATCCCTGATATTGAAATTAAAGAAGTTATCAATAAAAAACAAAATTTTGCATATCTTTTCCCCCCTAAGCAAAAGACCCAGGTGTGTAAATCAAGGACAGTATGGATTTTTTCTGCTTTATGAAATCTAATTCTGATGAGTTAAATTTCCTCCATTCCTTGCAAAAACTACCTAAAACACTGTAAGGTCTCCATTAAATGTTTAAGGAGAGGAGAAGGGAAAATATCTGAACACCTTTTGGAAAATTAACCAAAAATTGACATATCGTTACAGTAAAAACAAGAATGGTTATTATTAATCTTATTATTATTATTATTATTATTATTATTATTATTATGGTTTTTCGAGGTAGAGTCTTGTTCCAGTCCAGGCTGACCTGGAATTCAATCTAGTCTCAGGGTGGCCTCAAACTCACAGTGATCCTCCTACCTCTGCTTCTGGAGTGCTGGGTTAATCACCACGCCCAGCTTGATTATTCATTTTTCTTTTTTTCTTTTTCTTTTTTTTTTGTATTGGAGATAGAGTCTTTCTCTAGCTCAGGCTAACCTGGAATTCACTATGTAGTCTCAGGCTGGCTTCAGACTCATGCAATCCTCCTACCTCTGCCTCCCGCGTGCTGGGATTAAAGGTGTGCACCATATTCACCTTTAGAGTTTTACAAAGCTCAAGTCTTTTCTAGTCTAACTATAAATAAAGGTTTGAATTTAGAAAAAATCATGTAAGTATAGGTATGAAATCTGTGTGAAAACATGCTTCCCATTTGAACACTTGATGTGGAAGAGTTGTGTGGCTCTTTAGATCTCAAAGGAAAATTCATCCAGTTATAAACATGTGGGAGCATGTTATTGTACAGAAGTTACTATTATAGGTGCTAGAAACAGCAGTTTAAAAATTAAGATTTTAAGAAACAAAAAGAAATTAAAATAAAATAATGAAGCTGGATGTGGTGGTGCAAGACTTTAATCCCACCATTTGGGAGGCAGAGGTAGGATGTTTGCTGTGAGTTTGAGGCCAGCCTGAGACTACAGAATGAGTTCCAGGTCAGCCTGGGCTAGAGTGAGACCCTACCTCGAAAAAACAACAACAACAACAACGACAACAACAAAAAGACCAATAATAATAATGAAAACTAATAAGACTTTTAAACCCTAGTAACATAAGAAAATAAGACACAAAATAACTAAAATCTCTACCAAGTAGGGTTTATATTCTCTTCAGGATACTATATAATCCATATATTAGGTGACAATCTGAAATAGGAAACTCTTCTTTAAAGCCTTTAATAAATAAAAAGAAGACAGAGGTCTGACATACTCCGGGCTGAACCTTCAACTCCCTGTGTAGCTGAGGATGACCCTGAACTTACCTTCTTTCCTCTACTACCCGAAGGCAGTTGTATGGCTAAGGGGTGCTAGGGAGTGAATTTAGGACTTCTTGTATGCTAGGCAGGCACTCTACACACTGAACCATTTGGTCAGTTCAACCTTACTATTTACTAAAACACACTTGTTTTCACATCAGTAAAAATAGGGTAGTCTACAGTCATAGGTGACAACTCTAACCTGACTTCATCACTGAGAATCAATGATTGCCAATGACTAACATGGTTTAACTAACATTAGTACAAGTATATTAGCTGAAACACACATCCTTCAGGTGGAATATATTCATAATGAAATACAATATAAATAATGTTAAAATAAAAATGTCTTGAAAGAGCATACCAGTCTTTGATTTAACCGCTTATTTTCTTCTTCTTTCAACTGCAATGTCTACAAGTAAAAACAGAGACCCGTGGTTTGCCCTGGTATGGACTCAAATACATCCACAAACAGAATCATTATCAAAAGTCTTATCTTCAAACTAATGAAAAGTTCTCGAGAGGTTAACACTGATATTAATTTTCAGGAATCCTTTCCAACTGTTCTAATTATTTACTGTTTTCATGAAAATGAATACACTCCTTAGATATATTTCCCTAAGCCAATTATTGTTGTCATAATTAATTGATTGTCACATTGACAGGATTTAGAAGCACCATAGAATCAAATCTCTGGGAATGTTTGAGGGGGTTTTTGTAGGTTAGGTTAAATGAAAACTCACCCCAAATATGGGTGGAACCATTTCACGGGCTGGGGTTCTGGACTGTATAAAAAGGAGAAAGGGAGCTGAGCATCAGCATTTATTTCTCTCTGCTTCCTGAGTGTGAACTGCATGTGATCAGCTCTGCATGAATCTGCTGTTATAAAGTCGACCTCCACCATCAAGATGGAGTATAACCTCCAGTTGTAAGCATCTTCTATAAGATGCTTCTGGTCAGAGTAATAAAAAAGTAACTAATACAGGTGTCAAATTTTAGTATTAGCTTTGGATTTGTAAATATAAGTATATGTGTTTATATCCAAAGACCTTGCTTGCTAGTCATGTAAAATCTCATGTAAAGGGAGGAACCTATGTTCACAACACACATCCAAAGTGATTTTGAGGTGCTTAATCATCTATTTCCTTACTAACAGAGAATAGAAAATATACTTGAATAAACTTGCATACTTTTGACTTTGCATCATTACATACTTTAAAATTATACAGTTGTTCTACAGTGTTACTGTATATAATTAAGCTTCTGGAAAGACACTGCTAAAATTTTCAAGGCCTAATTAATGAAACTGGTCATTGAGTAGTGATTTGTCAAATATGCACAATTTTGTAACCAAGTGGAAAGAAGCACATTTTTTGCCAATTTTCTCCTGCTCATTTTAATTACCCTTTGTTAAAAATATAATCTTTACTACCTTTTTTATACTTTATGCTCATCTCTAAAAATACTGTAAAATTTCCGATTTATATTACACTGCTGAATTCTGAGCTGATAATGAATAAAACCATTATTTCTTATGCTTTTATATAAAAATGATGCCATTTACTAGGAAGTTATACAAATGAGATCTGATATTACTGCCCATTTGTCTAGTCATTAGTATCACAAATGACAGTTTCTTAAAACACTAACCACAAAATTAACGATAAAAAATATTTAATTCACAAACACAAATTGAGATATTCTATATTCACAATAAAGTTTGCCTAAATGCTTTTATAAAGTGAACATATTAAACACAGTATTTCAAGAGAATTTACTTACTCGTTCTAAGTGCATTATTCTCTGTTTTTCTTCAGACAACGTATGAATATTTTCTCTAAAAGTGAGAGCATCGTTATTAATGTCACCTTAATAGTACCTTTAGGATACTTTTGTTTAATTTGGAATAACTCAGTTCTTATTCACAGCAGTTTCTATACACAAATATCTATTGTTAGGATTCAATGTAATCTTGTGGTAGTTTGAATATATGTCCCCCAATATATTCAGTGTTTTACTTTATAGTTTGCATCTGCAATCACCTTGCTAGAGGCAAGGTCACTGGGGGCCGGTCTTAAGGTGTGGTGATGGGTTTGAGATTCCATTGTAAAGATATGCAAATGTGTCTAGCAGGAGTTCCTGAAGTCTGCTGTGTGACTTTTTGGCTGTAGTTTTTGCTCTGTGTGCTGTGGTGGCTGGTTGGTTTCTCTCTCTCTGCTTGGCCCTGTGGAGAGCAGGCGGCTTCTCCTGCCTTTATGGAACTTCCCCTGGATCTGTAAGCTTCAATAAATAATATCCCTTCCTCCATAACTGTGCCTGGTCTGGAAGTTCATCTCAGCGAACCTGAAGCTGTCTGCTACAAATCTGTACTAAAATTTTCAGATGTGTGAATTCTTTGTTAATACCAAATGTTGAAAATTTAAGATTTTATGGGCTGGAGAGACAGCTCATTCACTAAAGGTACTTGCTCCACAAGCCTGCCGAAAGAAATTCAATCACATTTGTAATCCCAATGCACCTACAATTCCTCTAATTTTAAAAGCCTTTTAAATTGCTTAAAGCTTTTCTTCCTTATTAACACCCATGTATCATTTTTCTATTACATTACATTGGCCTTTCTCTACCATTTAAACTACCTCTTCTGTATGCAGAATATACTTACTTGGATGTAGTTTATGTCCCGTGAGGTTTTAAATGGTTTCACTCTGCATTTATTTCATTATTTAAATTCCATCCCTCCCTCCCTTCCTTCTTTCTGATTAGTCTAATGTATCCCAGGCTGGCCTTGCTGAGTAGCTGAAGGTATCTTGAACTTTTGATTCTCCCATCCGAAATGCTGGGATTATAGGTGAGTGCCACCATGTCTCAATTCTATATTTTGCTGAAGAACTCTATCAACTAAGATCTCTCCCAGCCCCTCTCATTTATGTTTTCTTATCATGTTCTCCTACCATGCTTATACCTTGCCATTTTGAATTACTTTTATATGAGCCATGGACAGAGTTAATAATATTCCTTTGTTCAGAATCTTCTAATTCACTGAATGAAATTACTGATTTTTTTTTTAAATTTTGAAACAGAGTCTCACTTAAGTTGCCCAGTCTGGCCTTGACCTCATTTTGTAGCCTAAGTGGGCCTTTAATTTGTGATCCTCCTTCTTACTTGTATTTAGTAGCTGGAATTATATCCTTATGTCACCAGGCCTGGTTTGGCACTATGACTTCAAAAAGTTTAATGATCTCAGTGGAAAACAGGCATACTTACTGGACAGACATCATGCTTGTTTCCATTGCTGAATCCACTCTTCCGTCATCTGCTGTTTCTATGGCTGATCTATCTGTTTCACCTGGGAGTTCGGGCGCACAAGCTCCATAAAGCTCTGGGGCTGCAACTACGGGTGGTGAAGGAATAAAACTGCTACTACGCAGTTTACTGACTTCCTCTTCAAGCCTTTTCTTTTCCTCAAGTAAACGAGCTCGATCTTCAGAAAGTGTCTCTATCAAATCTAAAATACCCACAAATTGAAATATGTATTACTTACTAAAAAACTTTCACATGAATACTTTTGTCTTCAATAGTTACAAATTAAAAAATTGTACTAACCTTTATCCCGTTCTTGTTGCTGCATTGTGCTTTTTAACTTATCACTAAGATCATTTATTATGTTTTCTTTTCTCATTTTCTCTCTTGTTAAAACAGTGTTAAAATTGGTCTGAAAAAACAAAGAACTATTCAAATTGTCTGCATAAACAGCAGTCAAGGCTGAGAAAAAAAGCTTGCAAAAGGCTGGAGAGATGACTTAGCGGTTAAGGCACATGTCTGCGAAGCCTAAGGACCCTGGTTTGATTATCCAGGTCCCACATTAGCCAGGTGCACAAGGGGGCACATGCATCTGGAGTTCGTTGCAGTGGCTGGAGGTCCTGACACGCCCGTTCTCCCTCTCCCTCCTTCTCTTTTTCCCTCTGTTTCAAATAAATGAATAAATAAATAATCTTTTTTTTTAAAAAAGCTTGCAAATACCCTTTTTTGTGGTACAATTCTATTTGGAGATGATGCACACATGATTATTTTCAAGTAAAAAGAGTATGTGCTCCAGTAAAGGATACATATTTTCTTGGCTACAATTTAATATTTTGTAAACAAATTTTATTTTCTTATTGATGTCTGTATCTTGTCAGACGAAAGGCATTTGCAAATGATTTGAAATTTTGTGGAAAGCAAAATATTCAACAATTTCAAGAGGGTTGTTACACATATAACTATTTCTCTGAGTAATTTTACTTCTGAGAAGTTATTTTGTCTTTAGCAAACCCTTGGTTACCATATAAACATGTAAGAAGTAACTCTATTCTGTTTCTGTCTCTTCATTTGCATACCTCTAATGGCCACAGGATCTCTATACTAGCTAGACTCTAACTTTTTCTTTTTTTCATGAGATAGCTAGAGCAAGCACGAAAGAGGAAAATGGCACACCAGCTTCTATAATCGCCACAATCAAACTCCAGACGTGTGCACCATTTTGTGTACATACGTCACCTTGTGTATCTGGCTTACATGGGTTGAGTTGAACCTGTGTCTTTAGGCTTCGCAGGCAAGTGTCTTAACTGCTCAGTCATCTCTCTGGCCTGCTCACCAACTATTATGCATTTTTGTTCCATGAAGCTCATGTAACAATTATCTGGAGGGATCTCATGAGACAACTAGCAATTTTAACTGCACACAATTTTATGAAGAAGACTGAATTAAACTTTCATTTGTGGGCCAGGCATGGTGGCACATGCGTTTAATCCCAGCACTTGGGAGGCAGAGGTAGGAGGATCACCATAAGTTCGAGGCCACCCTGAGGGGGAAAATTATTTGAGAGAGAGAAAGAGGCATAAATATTAACAGAGTCAGTAGGGGCAATCACATCTAAGATAAAACAGACATTTGGCTACATTTTATTATATGTGCTGTCAAAGCAGGAACAGGATACAGTTTATCATTTATCTTTACCTTCTTCGGATTCAAATAAATGAAATGGGAATAAACACATACTTGCTGTTCAGCAATCAAAGATGTTCGAACGTTTTGCATTTCTTCATTCTTTCTTTTTTCTTGCTCTTCAAGTTGTTCTAGAAACTTAGCTTTTTCTTCCTGAAGTTTTTCTTGAAGTTCTGCAACTAAACTTGAGGAATCTTCTCGGGCAGATTCAAAGGTAGAACTTAAATTTGAATATAAATACATTATTAGATTTTTGAAAAAAAACTACTACATATACAATCACAAATACATCAAGGCACTTAGGTTAGTCATCTTCCAGAACCCCAAAAGAGTAAGAATTTTAACTGTGTGAGTCCTCTGAATCATAAAAATAAGTTTAATGAAAATTATGTGCTGTCTGACACTAACAAGGGTTGATTATATTAGATATATTCAACATAATTTGCTGTTTATATTTGGCATATGTAAAAAGATACTTTTCTCAAGTCAGCTTCAAAGTTCAGTTTTTCTATACCTTTATGCTGCAACTTACATGACTAAGGAAGAAATATATACCTGAATATTTTTATATTAAAAAGTTTTAATCTCAAGCAGGCTTGGAGGCTCACGCCTTTAATCCCAGTACTCGGGAGGCAGAGGTAGGAGGATCGCCATGAGTTCAAGGATACCCTGAGACTACAGAGTGAATTCCAGGTCAGCCTGGGCTGAGAGAGACCCTACCTTGAAAAACAAACAAACAAACAAACAAAAAAAAAGTTTTAATTTCAGCTGGGTGTGGTGACGCATGCCTTTAATCCTGGCCCTCAGGAGGCAGAGGTAGGAGGATCGCTGTGAGTTCAAGGCTACCCTAAGACTACAGAGTGAATTCCAGGTCAGCCTGGGCTAGATAGAGCAAGACCCTACCCCGAAAAACCAACAACAAAAAAAAAGTTTTAATTTCCATAATATAAATGTTTTGACTCGTTTTTCTACCAAATTAAAAAAAAACACAGGTACAACTGAACCTCTTATTAAAAAAAAAAATTTGACTTCTGGTTAAAATGGCAACATAGGAACCATGCCAAAACAGCCTAGGGGAGAAAAGGCCAACAAACAAACAAACAAACAAAAAAAAACCCTAGCAAAATACACTCTTCTACTAAAAAGTGAAGTATATAGTAAATTATCAACCACAGCAGAGAGGTGGGAGATATCCAGAGCATCTAGAGCCCACAACAGCAGGCAGAAGCAGCGACGAATTCCATGCAGCTGCAGAGGCCGGGCTCCGCCTGAGCTGCAGGATTTTAAAGCCAAGTGAGGGGATTTTCCAATCACACCGGCCTCCATGGCAACTCAAAAAACGTGAAAGGAGGAGGGCAGAGACCAAGGGAGCAGCTTGTGAGGATGAGGATCCTGTGGATCAGCAGGCAGACTTCAGCCTCCATCCACAGCCTCCCCTCCCCCACTGCCAGCACAAGTTCCAGCAAGCTCCAGAGACCTGGGGAAGGGAGCTCACCAACCCAGCACCCAGCACAATCAGAGCAGTGACCCCCCTGAGCCAGCCAGCCTTCCTGAGCCCACAACACAGCAAAGGACCCAAGCAGCCATGCAGCATAGCTGAGATCAAAGCCGCCCCAAAAGTTAACTGGGATTACACCAGGTCAGTACCCGCCAAATAAGCCTGGTATACAGGCTTGCATCAGAAGGGCTAATTGCACAATCCATTTCAGGGTAAATTATATGTTAAATCTGATGGATGGTCAGATTTGACATTCTTAAATAAGCTATATTTTGGGCTGCTTACTTGTTGCTTCCTGATTTGTAGTGCCTTTTTTTACTCTGTCATTCGTTGGGGAAGGGTCTCACTTGGTCACAAGCTGACCTTGGAACCCTCTACAGACCAGAAATCTTAGCCTCCCAGTTGACAGGATTAAGGGTGTAGGGCAATACACATCCTTAGGACTGTGACATTGTTAGAGGATCTGTTTGTCATAATACCTACTCTTGCATAAATACTCTGTGCTATTTTTTATTGAATGTGTACGTTGTTTAGTTAAGTTTTTAGAATTGGTCTGTATTCTATGCCATTCAGCCTTCTTGAATACTCTCATAGTAGGCAAATCTAAAACCTAGGGTCATTTTCTGGTTACTGTGAGAGTCTTAAGAGCCACACCTAGCACCTTAAGCTCCTACCCTGAATATATATAACATCAGATTGATTGATACATCTAATATTACTGCAGATAATTTGGTTTTCCAAGCATTAAATTAATCCAAGATGCAAAAATATCTGCATTATAATACAAGAAACACAAAAAAATCAAGACAATATAAATCCACCAAAAAGTATTAATGCATCAGAAATGACATTCAGTAAGACTGAATTAGAGGAAAAGCCTGAGAAAGATTTCAAAACAATGATTATAAATATGTTCAAAAACCTCAAAGAGGAAATCAAAGGATTCAAAGAACACACAGGAAACCAATTTAAAGATTCCACATTTGTTACTGGCTATTATACTTTACTAAATGGACTGCGTTAAACCTGTACCACATAGCCAATATCAAACGAAAATTAGATTGAAGGATGGGATAGGCTAATGATTTAGTCCATTTACTTGTTTTAGTAATTGAAATCTTACTGGAACATGGCCAAAATCATTCATTTTTACTGTGTTACTGTTCTCTTTATAATATTATAATTGAGGAATCTGAATAAAGAATATCTGGTCTATGATTAAACTATTCGTATATTGGACCTTAACAAAGGAATAAAAAATTATTCTACATACCCTCAAATTTCAGAATGTGGTCTTTAGAAGCCTGGAGGGCTTAAGGATTGTTTTAGAGGGTAAATGAGATAAAAAGCTATTTTTGTAACAATATTAGGATGTTATTTGTCTTTTTATCATACTGATTAAAGTCCTGGTATCATAACAGAGTCTAAAGACCTAAGTACCAAACTGTACTTCCCATCATGCACACTGCATTACAAAGGAGTGAGCAAGGGCAATTATTTCCTCCCCTTCCCAGAATAGCCTTGATATGGTAAAAGTTAATAAGTTAATAGTAACTTTTCATCCTTGAGTCCACATTTGAAGAAATGGAAAGTATCTATAGAGATCTTTGGCCATGAATCAATGTTTGTGTGTAATGTGTGTCACATGGAAGAGATTTTACATAAATGTTTCGGGTATGTGCTGATCTAAATGTATTTCAAGCATGTCAACACTTGGAAGATTAGTAAGTGTAACTCAGTGAACAACTGTTCTGCAAATTCATGGTGCTTACAAAACCATACATGGGCGAAATATCTATTTAAAATATCAGACACAACAATGTGTGTCAAAAGGATAAGAAAGCCCATTT
This sequence comes from Orientallactaga sibirica, assembly GCA_036365145.1. Taxonomy (NCBI): domain Eukaryota; kingdom Metazoa; phylum Chordata; class Mammalia; order Rodentia; family Dipodidae; genus Orientallactaga; species Orientallactaga sibirica. The sequence goes on from JAEOAD010000003.1 coordinate 20,109,823, forward strand.
ATGAGCAAGGCGTGGTAGTGCACATCTTTAATCCCAGCACTTGGGAGGCAGAGGTAAGAAGACTGCCACAAGTTCAAGGCCACCCTGAGAGCCTGAGCTACAGAGACTCTACCTCGAAAAAAAAAAAAAAAAAAAAAAAAAAAAAGAAAGAAAAGCCTATTTACAGTTTCAAATTCTACAATGAAACTATGCTCAAGGCGTGTGTATTCAGTTTCAGATGTCTAAAAAAAAAAATTCCAAAGCATCTGAAGACTTTAAATATTCTTTTTATTAATTATTATTTTATTTTTCAAGGTAGGGTCTCAGTCTAGCTCAGGTTGGCCTGCAATTCACTCTGTAGTCTCAGGGTGGCCTCAAACTCATGGTGATCGTCATACCTCTGCCTCCCAGTGTGTTGGGATTAAAGGCATGTGCCACCATGCCCAGCTAAATATTCCTTTTAAATTGTCTCAGTGTAATATTACAATTTAATGTATTTCTATCAAAATACACTGCTACATGTCAGATGTCTAAAAAAAAAAAAAAATTCCAAAGCATCTGAAGACTTTAAATATTCTTTTTTTATTATTATTATTTTATTTTTCAAGGTAGGGTCTCAGTCTAGCTCAGGTTGGCCTGCAATTCACTCTGTAGTCTCAGGGTGGCCTCAAACTCATGGTGATCGTCATACCTCTGCCTCCCAGTGTGTTGGGATTAAAGGCATGTGCCACCATGCCCAGCTAAATATTCCTTTTAAATTGTCTCAGTGTAATATTACAATTTAATGTATTTCTATCAAAATACACTGCTACATGTGGGACACAGTGGTATACACCTTGTAATGTAAACATTTGGGAGCCTGAGACAGGATCATTTATTCAAAGTTAGCAGGGGTTACAAAAGGAGACCCTATATAAACTTCAAAAACTTCTGTGTTGGCACTGGGGAAATAGTTTAGTGGTTAAGGCATTTGCCTGTGAAGTCTAAGGATCCAAGTTCTATTCCCCAGTACCCATATACCCACATAAGCAGAGGGTGGTGCATGCATCTGTAGTTCCTTTGCAGTTGCTGGAGGTCCTGTCAAGCCCGTACTCTCTCTGTCCACCCCCCAATAAATGAATAAATAAAATATTAAAAAAAACAAACTTCTGTGTTGTAGGAACCATGTTCTTGCTAGACAAACACCCAACCAGAAACAGCTTACAGGACAAAAGGGTTTATTTTAGGCTTACAAAATCGAGAGGAAACACCATCAATGGCAGAAGAAACTGGCTCACTTCCATAGATCCAAGCCAAGAGATACCATCAAAATAGCCAGCAAGCACCAATAAGCACAAACAGCCATTGCTCCAACCACTGTACACAGCTAGTAGGACTGGATTCCAGATCTGCCCCCTAGCAAACACCTCCTCTCGCCCAGAAACCCTTTGCTCATTGGAGACTCAAGTTACAAGCTCAATCTAATTTTTAAAAAATGCCTGACACAGGATGCAGAGGTGGCTTAGCCTCTTTCCTGCAAAGCTTAAGGACCTAGGTTCAATTCCCCAGTACCCACATAAACCAGATACACAAGTTGACACATGGATCCTAGGGTTCATTTGCAGTAGGCTAGAGGCCCTGGTGTGCACACTATCTCTATATATCTGTCTTTCTGTCTCTCTCTCACTCAAATAAATTAATAAAAAGCACTTTAAAAAAAAGCCTGCATCTATGAGTTGACATATTTAAACCACCTCATACTGTTGCAGAGTGAATGCTGAAACAAATAGGTCAATCTGTTTGTAATGAGATTTGCAAACATATGAATAATCTGTATTTTCATTTTGAAAAATACTTTTCTAAAAAATATTATGTCAGGCATAGTGGCACACACTTGTAATACGAACACCATCAGGAGGCTGACATAGGAGGATTTTAATTTTGAGATTTAGCCTGGGCTACACAGCCAAGATTCAAAAGAATTTTTACTTATGCTAACATATAATAGAACTATTATACTCTCTTTATCTACTTGAAATTTTTAACATAGATAATATTGACAGATATACTACACATAAACAAATCACTTCAGAGCCCAACTTTTATGACAGTAAAAGGATATTAGAGCCAGGCATGGTGGCATACACCTTTAATCCTAGCATTCTGGAGGCGGAGGCAGAATTAGGAGGATCACCATGAGTTCAAGGCCACCCTAAGAGTACATAGTAAATCCCAAGTCAGCCTGAGCTACAGTGAAACTCTACCTTAAAAAAAAAACAACACAAAAAGATATTAAGACCAGAGAAATACACAAAACCAGTAACGGCATGACTGGTACCATAAAACATTCCCATTGGTTTGCTAGTTAAAAGATATCCTTGGGCTGGAGAGATGGCTTAGTGGTTAAACACTTGCCTATGAAGCCTAAGAACCCTGGTTCAAGGCTCAAATCCCCAGGACCCACATAAGCTACATGCACAAGGTGGCATATGCATATGGAGTTCGTGTGCAGTGACTGGAGACTCTGTGCACCCATCCTCTCTCTCTCCCTCCCCCCATCTCCATCTGTCTGTCACTAATAAATAAATAAAAATAAAAATAAAGATATAATCCTTAACAAGGTGGAAAATAGTTTGAGCAGACATAGCCTGTAGAGGAAGGAGAAATCTTAATTCTAGATCCATAGGCTCTTGATAGTAAATGTCAGTGCCACAATGGATTATCCCCCATAGTGAACTGTTGGACAAGAAGGCCCATGAGGTCCCCCAAAACACTGCCAAAGTTGTTGGGTACCCACTAGATCTAAATGTAACCAGAAAGCCAAGCACCACGTGTTCTCTCTCAGATGTGGATCTTAGCTACAAAGGTATGGACTTGTATGTGAGCTGGAATAAAACTCAGTAGCAGAGGCCAATAAGCTAGAAAGGGGTTACAAGTCAATAGACAACCTACTGAATGATAAAAAAAAAAATCTTCACCAGCAATTTATAAACAATAAATACCAAACACCCCCCACAAAATATGGGGCAGTACCCAAAACATTACAGGCTATTGCCAAAGCTCTTGGTTTCCCACCAGAAATAGATGCTAAGACCCTACTGCTGAAGATTCCACATGCTTAGACTGCAAGGTCACTGAGAAATCTTGCTGGAACTGAGCTGAAAACCTCCCTGCAGACCAGCTGACAGACAGCTGGAAAAAGCTACACTGCATGCAGGTCCATGGGAGAGAGAAGTCATCAGTGGAGATAAAAAACAGCGGACACTGCAAGCCTTAAGTTTGGCCAGCCAGGACAAATGAGCCAATGGGTGCAAAATAGTGGCAAGCCTGTTATGGGGGAAACCAACCGCTCTCTAATTGGATGGGAGGGAATACATCCCTGATACTGAAAACCTAAATCAGGGAAGTCATATGCCTGCTGGTTTCTGGCTAAATGTATATATTATGCTCACCAAACTACCTGGTAAGCACTTCTCTTAATGTTCATAACCATATATTAATGCCACTCTCACTTTTGGTTAGAGAAGTTTCTCTTTTCAGATAGCAGTGACCTCTTGGATGACTCAAACGGCACCAGAGTGCTGAGACGTGACAGAGGAGTGCCCCGCACTGAAACATCTGTATCATACCTTCCAAGGCTCAGGGTCCATTGCAGAAGAGGTGGTGGAAAGAATGTAAGAGCCAAAGAAAAGGTAGGACCCCTTACAATGCACTCTTCCAGATACAAAATGGCCTGGATATCCATGATCTCACAGTGACTAGCACTACCTACACAAGGCCATCATAATAGGACATCAAAATAAAAGAGAGAATCACTGAGGGGGGAGGGGATATGATGGAAAGTGGAGTTGTGAAGGGGAAAGTGGGAGGGGAGGGAATTATCGTGGTTTATTGTGTATACTGAAAGGTAACCCAGGTACAGAAGGACAAACCCATGTTCTTTTCTCTCATATGTAGGTCCTAGCTTAGAAACTAAACAGTGAGAGAGTGTGTAGAGACCAGCAAACTAGATAGAGGTTGCTAATATGGGAAATAAAGAGATTTTAAGGGAGGATTGGGAATGTAGAAGATCTTAAAATGAAAGTTAAAGAGAGAATAATAAGGGCTGCAGAGTGAAAACAGGGAGGGGAAAGGGCTCATCACGCTTAACGTGTATTAACAAAGAATAAAAAATTACAAACATCAAGTTCTTAAAGGGCAATAAATGACAAAATATGCCCTACCATTTGTTGAGCAATTCAGCCTGAGGATCCATCCGGATGTGGTGGCGCATGCCTTTAATCCCAGCACTCGGGAGGCAGACATAAAAGGATTGCCATGAGTTCAAGGCCACCCTGAGACTACATAGTAAATTCCAGGTCAGCCTGGGCTACTGCGAGACCCTAGCTCGAAAAGCCACACACACACACACAATGCAGAAGGGGGACTGGAGAGATGGGTCAGTGGTTAAAAGTGATTATTTGCAATGCCTGATGGCCTGGGTTCATTCAATTCCCCCGTACCTACATAAAGCCAGACATACAAAGTGGTGGCCCATGTCTGGAGTCTGTTTGAGTGGCTAGATGTCCTGGTACACCCCTTTCCATTCTTATTCTCTCTCTGCTTGCAAATAAAAAGTCAGTAAAAATACTCAAAAAATACAGGGAGGGAAGGGGAAAAAGAAAATTGTGGAAAATGACTATGGATATATCTCTGAAAATGGGAAGGGAAGGTTTTAAGTCCACTTAAGTTCCACTGCACCTAGTCACCTTGTTATATTGAATACGTCCATGGATGCCAATTGCTTTCTCCAGGCACATTCATCTTTGTTCCATAGGTTCAGGAAAAGGCAAGCATGGAGAAGTCACAAGATTTTTATACATGGGCTCACAAACATTGATTTCTCCACACCAAGCAATAAACAATGAGTTTCCCACACTACAGTATTCTCATGGGAGATCACCTGTTAGCAGGCTGACCACAATGGATCACAGCCAACATGACAAGAACGCCAATCTTTTTTTCCTCACAAATTCAGTTCTTTTCTATGTAGACTGACCATCCATGTCCAAACTCCTATTTCTGCTAAAGCCATTGTTTCTGAACTTTAAAATGCTATATTATTTAAAAGAATTTATAGTGAAAGACATAGCCACGATCTCATGCTACTGAAGTCACCGGTCTTGCTACAAATGCCAAATTCCTAGAACAGCTGGCTTTATACCAATTGTCAACCCATCGATGCTAGACTTATAGTGTGACTGACATAAAGCTAGGGTGATATCTCGATGTAGAACATGATGTAAACCAGAGACCACTATGTGACCGTTCTCCCAGTCAGGACAGGTTAATAGAAATAGAAAATATTATAGTAACTATTACACCAGTGAGCTCTAAACAAAAATTTATCATTTGCGATAATATTGATTTAGAGAGGTAATTTACTTTCACAGAGATGTGGCTTTTGTTTGTTAGTTTTAATAAGAAAACACAACCAGGATCCCAATGAGAAGCAGGTTATGCTACCACTGGGCCACTGAAGACTACTCACGGCACTGTATCAAAAAGTAAAACTGTAAGCTGCTGTAGAAGGGACTTAACTTCACTGTCAATGAGAAACATGCTGTTCCCATAGTGAAGAAAGAAGGACTATTAATGGAACTCAAGGAAATTTCTGGTATGTCTCTCGGCATTGTGCACAGTGATGAAAAAAAAAAAAGATATAACCTTCAACGGTATGAGGGAGTTCCTGAAAAGAAGGGAACTGTAAAGGGTGGGATGATGACTAACCTTAAAAAATTGTGGTTCTGTGCTCACTTCAGCAGCACATATGCTAAAAATTGGAACGATACAGAGATGATTAGCATGGCCCCGGTGTAAGGATGACACACAAATGCGTGAAGTGTTCTGTATTTAAAAAAAGAAAGAAAGAAAAAGAATTTTGGCTCTGACCTGTAACTCGCAGTATCCAAAACAGGTGCTATACACATTGAGCTGTTGCTCATGGAAACCTACAAGGTCCCCAAAGCAAGACAAGTTTCTGTCAAAAGCACTTGATTAACCACCTGAAGCTAAAGGTAAGACCCTATTGCTGAAGGCACCATATGCTGCTGACACAGAACATGGAGAGACGTGGCTGGAATCTGGAAGAGAGTCAGTCCCCAGACACTGTCTAGTGGTGGAAAGTGCTACACGAGCTACTGAGGGATAGTGGCCAACAACAGTGTGAGCAAGCAGTAGTCTAAGCTGCTCAGAAGCAACCAACCTGACAAGAAGCACACACCAGTGCAATGGTGGCACACAGCCTTGGTGGGTAACCAGTGTCTTTTGGATTGGCGAAGAGATCTCAATGGAAAGGAACCCACATCTGGATTTGGGAACCAAATCAGAATCCTATAGAGACAAAGATTATGCTCTCCAATGTCAAACTCCCACTAGTATATTTGGCTAAAAGAGGGGCTATATTCATCAAACTCTTCCTAAATTAATGCTTATCCCATTTAAACTATGCTGACTTCACTCTCCATTGGAGAATCTGTTTTTCTTTTCTAGGAGGTAGCTAGACCTGAGGAGATAAACCACACCTCACATCTCAGTCAAGGCCCAGGTGAAAGCACACAGGAATTGGGGAGATAAACAAGCATGCTGCTTCCATGGTGACCTTGCCAATCAATGCCAGGGTGAAGGAGAAAGATGCCTAGGACACTCAATACATAACAAAGCAGAAATCCAGTGGCTCCTAAGAGCTCATCACTGAAGTAGACTTAAAACACCAACCAAGGCTCAGGGAATTTTGTGGAAAAGGAAGCGGAAAGATTATAAGAGCCACAGGTTGAGTGAGACGTCATGCCAAGAGGCATTCCTTCCCCACCAAAATAACTGACTGCTGCTCCCTGAACACATAACCCACAACACCATGGGGAATACCTGAAACCCCACTGATAAAGGCCCTCTGTGGAATGGGAGCAGGGAGGAAGGAAAAGATGGTGCCAACACATGATATATCAATACAAGGTATGTTCTTAATAAATAAAAAAAAGCTTATAAAAATATAATTTAAAAAGAAAAAAGAAAACTATAGCATCCAGATCTGAAGGTATAGCTCAGTAGTGTGGTGCTTGCCTGCCATGGACAAGCCTTGGTTTTGGTTCTCAGTACCACAATCAATCAATTCACCAATAAAACAACCCACCATATAGTATCTGTATTACACAAAGTATCATTTATCAAAGTATCATTATCTCTTTAGAAAGGAAAATTTGAAATCATCCTTATCAGGTAAAGAACTAAGACCAAGCTGGGCATGGTGGTGCACACCTTTAATCATAACACTCAGGTGGCAGAGGTAGGTGGATCACTGAGAGTTTGAGGCCACCTTGAGACTACATAGTGAATTCCAGGTCAGTGAATTCCAGGTCAGCCTGAAAAAAAAAAAAAAAAAAAAAACCAGAACAAAGAACTAAGACACTGGCTGAGGAAGTAAAGGGAGAGGGTACCAGAAGAAAACAGCAAATAGTGATTAACTCCATATTTTAGTTTTTAATGTTGAGAATTTCAGGTCGTAAGAGAACAAAAAGTGGAAATCAATACCACGAGTTCACGCTAGGAAGGCTGGAGTGACATATCAATTTGAGTTATACTTTTGAAGAGGATAAGGGTATTTTAGACATGTAAGGGACAGAAGTTACATCAAGTCAAGCAAACACGATACTGAAGTGTTTTTATTTTCAAGTCCAATATGGGCAAAAGACATATATGACTACTAAATTTAAAGCCAGGTACAGTGCTCAATGGCTGTCCATTCTTCCCAAAACATTGCTCCCAGCTCCTTTTAGGAACTTACACATACTTTAATGTACAGATTCTACATTTTCTAGAACCCTTTGTGGTTGCATCAAGTATTCAATGAAATGAACACCTGCAAAGTTTGAAAGGTAGAAAAGAAGCCTAGGTTCATTTTCTAAAACTGGTTGTAGCCAGTTTTTAGTCTCATAGTGGCATCCTAGCCAGCAACTGAGAAGGACTCCATTTATACTACACATTAAGCCAAAACACCGGTGCTGTGCAAACATTCTTGAATGATGTAGCATCTCTTCACTGAGGCACAGAGAACCATTAGCTTGGGTAGTGCTTCCATGTGTGGTCTTCCTGATACATCACTTAGAGTTTGACAAAGACGTGACAAAAATGCTCTCTGACTAAATATTAGTCAGTTTTTCTAGGCCCTCTAGAAAAGGCTCCAACCATGACATCTGTTCTTGCCTGGCTTGCATTATTCAGTGGTAGCAAGATGGGTAAACCACCTCGGCTATCAGGTTATCATTGGTCATCAATAGCTGATCAAATTCCTCATCCCTTACATTATCACTTTGGTTTGCCTTAAAAAAGACTCTTATTTGGTCAGTTGGGGCCAGAATTCCATTTTCTCCTATTGTTTTTTCATTAAGTACAGACCCTCACCCTACTCGCTGGTATAAAATTCAACTAGTCCATAGTATATTCAAAGTTCAATACAGACATTTTATTTTTCCTCCTGTAAAAGTTCCAGAATATAATCCATTTTTACCACTTTACCATCCAATACTTTAACATACTTTTCATAACAATGACTCTGGAGACCTACGTCTTTCTAGGTTTGTATGCATTCCTATGAGTGTTAGTCATCTAGTAAGCCCTCTAATTCCCCAAGAACACAGAAAGAACTATTTTCAAAGCAGAAGAGTTTAAAAGTATTACACAGAAGACAATTAAAAGAGTATTTAAAAAGTGACAAAGCTAAAAGTAGGGATTAAAATCACAATACACACACACACCAAGAAATATATTCACTTTGTGAATTAATGATAGCACTAATTAACACAATGATTGTATTCTACAAACTGTTTATTGGAACACAAGATCCCATTACAAAATCTTAAAGCCAGGTACTAAAACCCATCTTCTGTGATAGTAAAACCAAACAACAATAAACAAAAAGATAATAGCAGGTCTGGAGAGATGGCTTAGCAGTCACGGCACTTGCCTGCAAAGCCTGAGGACACATGTTTGACTATCCAGATCCCATGTAAGCCAGATGCACAAAGTGACACAAGTGCACAAGGTTGCACATGCTCACAAGATGGCATACATGCCTGGAGTTCAAATGCAGTGGCTCAAGTTTCTGGCATGCCAATTCTTTCTCATAAAAAAAAATTTTTTTTTTAGAGCCAAGTGTGGTGATGCACACTTTTAACCCCAGCACTTGGGAGGCAGAGGAAGGAGGATCACGGTGAGTTCAAGGCCACCCTGAGACTACATAGTGAATTCCAGGTTGTGCTGTGAGACCCTATTTCAGAAAACCAAAAAACAAAGTAAATAAAGTAAAATAAAATAAATTTTAAAGATACATAAGAGTGAAAAATCTAACCACAACTACAACATCATGTTGAATTTAAAAACATTATCTTAACAACTACAGAACATAAATGAAATTGTAATAATAACAATGACCACTTTGCATATTTTCAATCTACAGATTTAGCCAATGCTAAACAAGACTCAGAAGAAACTTATTCTTTAATGCATACATTCTAGTTCTAACAAGAACATCAGTAATTTCAACTTAAGAATTTAGTAAAAACTTGAGCCGGGCGTGGTGGCGCATGCCTTTAATCCCAGCACTTGGGAGGTAGAGGTAGGAGGATCACCGTGAGTTCGAGGCCACCCTGAGACTACATAGTGAATTCCAGGTCAGCCTGGACTAGAGTGAGACCCTACCTCAAAAAAAAAAAAAAAAAAAAAAAAAGAAAAAGAATTTAGTAAAAACTTCAAGTCAAAAGAAATTTATATTTCAAATTTTCAAAAATAACATTTTCCTGAAACTCCAATATACCAATTTTTTGAAAACTTTTCTGTCATTTTTTCCCCTATGGAAACAGGGTCTCTTTTGGTAGTTCAGGGCTGGCCTAGAACTCACTCTGTAACTAGGTTGGCCTTGAATAGCAGTAATCCTTCTGCCTCGGACTCCCAAATGCTAGAATAGGTATGAGTCACCACACCCAGCTCTGACTCAGTTCTTTAAAATAACTATCTTTAAAAAAAACTTATTTTGCAAAAATATGTCAATTCCTGTATTGATATGATTAACACACACATTTAAATCACCAATATTTTGATTTTGTAATTACACCATATGGTTAATTCTTACCTTTTGGCTATTTGATTTTCAAGATGTTTAACTTTTTCTAATAACTCTGTTTCAACAAGTTCTCTCTCCAATTTAAATTCTTGTAGTGCAGTCTGAATAGCTTCATCTCTTTCACAATTAAGCTTCTGAATTAACTGATCTTTGTCTTGTTTATGCCTCACAACCAACTCCTCTTTGTCCTTCTCAAGGTTCTGGATAATAGCTTCATAATTCTCTTTTTGATGAGTTAGTTTTTCATCTTTCTGTTTCTCAAGAGCACTCAATTCTGAGTCCAATTTACACTGCAGCTCAGCTATTTGTTCTCTAAGGTTCTTTTCTATTTCAAATGCTTGATGATGCAGAGATGTTACCTTGTCTAATTCAGCTTTAAGTAGAGTACATTCTTCTTCATGTCTACTAATTAACTCTGAAATACACTGATCTTTTTCAATTGTCATTAGAGTTCTTAGCTCTGATAAACCTACCTGATAATTTTCATTATTATCTTGAATCTTTTGGTTAAGTTTACTTATTTCTGTTCTTAAATGTTCAGTCTCTTGTTCGAGGAGAGATTTCAAAGTCTCTTTCTGCTGTGCTCTGCTTTCTTCCAGCAGAATTTTTATTTCATCAGTTTCTGTTTCTTTTAATGCAAGTTCAACTTCCAATTTACATCTCATGTCTGATAGATCAGAAACCTTGAGTGTTAATTCCTGAAGCTGTTGTTCTTTTTCCTGGATAGCTGTAGCATGAGACACTAGTATCTGATCAATTCTTCGTTGGTTTTCCTCTTTTAACTTCTCCAAGGAAACTTTGTGGTCTGTCATAACTTTCTCAAACTCCTGTGTGTGCCTGATGTGCAGTGTGTCTTCTAACTCTTTTAGGTGACTCTGCTCTAAGCACTGAAGTTCTGTTCTTAATAACTCTATCTTCTCATCACTTTCAACATGCAGCTTTTTTAAGTCTTCTAACACTACCTCCCGTGATTGCTTCAGCTCCTTAATTTCACAATTTTGAGTATGCATTATATTTTCCATTTCTAACAACTTCTGATCTTTTTCATTCTGCATGGAGATGACAGCTTCTTTTTCATGTTTAACCAAAGCAAATTCATTATCTTTATTTTGTAAAACCTCCTCAAGGCATACTAAATCTCCCTTCAATTTTTTAATTTTCTTTTCATTTTCTTCACATTCCTTTACTACTGTATCAAGTTTGTCTTCATATTCACTTTTTAAAGACTGTAGTTCTTTTTGATGTTTTTCCTTTAGTGTTATTTCTAGAGAATATTTTACTTTTTCAATAATATTTCTTATTTCTACTGCTGTACATTTTAAAGAATTGGAGAAGTCACACTGTTCTTTTTGTACAAATGTTCTGAAGTGGCATAGATCTGCCTTGATGGTTTGTATACTAAGGTGAGAGTCTTGTGCAACAACTCTACATTTTTCCAACTGGGCATTCAAAGAAACGTGATCTCCAAAACCCTCTTTACCACATGCATTTGTATCTTGCATACGTCTACTATCTATTGCATTGATGACTGATGAATAAAGTGACTCTACCATCATTTCTGGACTTTGTGGATCACTTATTGGATTAGGAGATGATAAATTTTCTTCTATCACAAATTCATTCACAGCAGACATGAAATCTGATTCAGGACTTTCTGCTAATGAATCCAGGTCTAATGAAGCTTGGTGAATAGTTTGGTTTGGGTGGGGGATAGTTTCAAAATCGAATGTATGAGCATCAATGCTATCTGGAGACAATTCTTCTAAGGGACATACTGCAGGACATAAGGGATCTTGAACAGTGAGTGGAGGAGGAGTTCTTGGTGAGGTAGTAGTTGTTATTCCTATTGTACTTTCTATCCTTGGAGACGAAGCTGACTGTTGGGATGCCTGACTTGTGGACACCTAGAAGACAGAAAGGCTTTTAATGAACTGCAACAATATAGACATTTTTTACTAATTCATATTTATGAGAAAAAAAAACTTAATTTGCCTTTTGTTCATTTAGCAGATCTGTAATGGTCTGTGACATTTCATCCAAACTTTGTGCTGCTTTTACCAAATTATGTAGGGCAAGTACATGCTGGTGTAGAGGTTCAAAGTCACAAAGTAAGGGAATCCTGTAAAAGAATGCAAGCAGAAAATGAGATTTCTGGTTTCTTCATCAAAAGATGGGTAGCTGTGAGTGAACTATTCCACTATGTCAAAAATAACTACAGCATAATCATTTTTATTCAAGCAATGTCAGGAAATTTGGAAAAAAGCCTTTGTAATTAGTAAAGGGATAAGGTATAAAGCTCCCCAAAGTATGCCAAGTCAGAGTAGCTAATAGAAATAATAGAAATAAAATAAATTCACATAAAGTGTTTTCTGAATATTTATCTTCCCTAGATAATTCCTTTAACAGTCACAAAAGGACCATTCCATCATAAAACATCTCTGTCCTATCATCTCAAGTACTGGGTGCTAGTTTTGACAACCCAAATCAAAGAAAATATTTCAAGATTACAACTGAAGTTAAAATACTAGTTGCAGCCAAAGAAAGAGTAGGAATCCTTACAACGTGCTCCTCTAGACACAAAATGGACTGGATATCCATGACCTCACAGTGCCTGAAGCTAGCTACACAAGACCATCATAACAGGAAGAAAAGATGCTGACATCAAAATGAAAAGAGAGACTGATTAAGAGGGGGAGGGGATATGATAGAGAGTAGAGTTTCAAAGGGTAAACTTAGGGGAGGGAGGAAAGTATCATGGGATATTGACTACAATTAAGGAAGTTACACATAAATAAATAAATAAATAAATAAATAAATAAATTAATTAATTAATTAATTAATTAATTCTAGTTACATTTACCTGAGGAATGGCTGAACTTCTGAAGGACAAAGTGATTGCAGAAACTGTAAATCTTTTAATGAAATATCTGGAAGTTCACAGTCAAACTTTCGAGGCTTCTGTGTCTATAAGAAAAAAATATTAATAAAACATGAAGGATAAGTTTACATAATGTTTATTGCAATAATAAAATTTGCTAAGACACTGGCAAAAATGTATGTATGAATGATCTGAACACAAGGGAAAGAATAACAAAAGGCCATTCAAAAAAGACATGGCTTTTTTTTGGGGGGGGGAGGCTTCTAATAAGACTGGGTCACAAGCTGTAGCTTGATTTTCCATTTTTTTCAGACATAATTTAATGGAAACTCTAGTATTTTAAAAACACTAAAAAAAAAAAAAAAAAAACTATTTGCTGCAGTATGTGCATGCATGAGTGATCATGGAAAACCTCTCTAATCTGACCTTTCCCTACAACCAGACAAATTTTTTTAAATTTTATTTATTGATTTATTTGAGAGCAACAGACAGACAGAGAGAGAGAGAGGGCACACCAGGGTTCCAGCCACTGCAAATGAACTCCAGATGCATGCACCATTTTGTGCATCTGACGTACGTGGGTTCTGGGGAATCAAGCCTCGAACTGGGGTCCTTAGGCTTCCCAGGCAAGCGCCTAATAGCTAGACCATCTCTCTAGCCCCTAGACAACAAGCTTTGCTCCTGTAACATGCTAAAATTTTCTTTTTCTGGCCAACATTTCTTTCTTTGCTCTTCTCTTGATATTTCTGTTACTTTTTAAAAAATAAAGACTGTTGGTCAATTTTAACTTTTACATAAAATGTTAATTATAAATTACTACCATTTCCTTCTTTATATTACTGGTAAGAACAGAATCTTTTAAAATAATTCTTAATTATTTTAACCACCAATCAGACAGATTTGGAGATGTCAGGATGCTCTTCACAAAAAAGTTTCTTAGTTACATGAACATGTGAATAGTATGTGTACATATTCCTATGAAATGGCTGCATGTACAGAGACAAAGCTAAGTTGTCAATAGAATGGGGGGGCAGAATCTCCCAAATTGCTTTGATCATGTGAATGTTTCTTATTGAATGAAAACTAACAAAAACCCAGATACAACTGGATTTAACATATACTAAACTAGGTTTTTAATAAGTTTTAATTCTTATGAAGATTTATTGACAAGTTACAGTATTATGATGCATTAGAACATTAAGTGTGTGGGGGGCAGGGAATAAAGGGACAAGAGTAAAGACAGGAAAAATGAAAATACAAACAAAATACCTCAAAACCTATTCTTGTCAATACTGACATTCTAATGTCCTGTGTGGCGAAGACTGGATAAAAAACAATGAAAGTATCTTACTTCAAATTTTATAGCATGTGTTCTTGTGCAAGGGTGACATCCAAATTCTTAAAGCATTCCATAAATAAATAAATAAATAAATAATACAAAGCTTTATGCCAGCTGATTTTTAAAGCCAAAAACTTTTTTTTCTGCTAATTTACTCCTATAACAACCAAGCATGTTTTCATAAATGTGTTTGTTTCTGGAAAAAGCAGTTTAGTAATACACAAATACATGCATCATTAGAAAATAATACATACACAAAAGGAGGGTGGCCAGGAGTCCAGTCCCCTAAATAGACGGTTTCTTAAAAATGACTTCCCTACATAAAGAAATTAACAACATGGTTAGGTTAGAAGTTATCAGAGGCCAAAAAATGTAAATAAATCAATGAACACTTACTGAATAATTTCCCAAAGGATTCCCTTTTTGACTTTTCAGCTTCATACAGTCGCTTTCCATCTTTGACTAAAGCACCTGCCCACTTAAAAGAGGAAGATTTATGTTAATAACACATACTAAAATCATTAATGTTCATGTGTAATGAAACAATTTGAATTGCATACCTCTCTGTAGTGTTTAATGAACATTTTTCTCCTTACAACCTCAACAACGGCTAGGCAATACATCTGAGGAACTGTGCTAAGAGCCTCAACAATTTTGACTCTTTCTAACAGCTCTATTACAAGGCGGAGCAATGCTTGCAATTTCTCTCCATCCTGATCAGCATGAAGCATCACAAAGCAACACCACCTACAGAGTAAAATCCATTATTTTTAACAGCCCCGAAGTTTGCTAAAAGTAATCTTATAGATTAAGCTACAGAAATCAAGATACATATGCTCTATAAAAACTCTACTCCCAAAACTAATCAGTATTTCAATACAATAGTAGTAAAAGGAAGAGATAAACATCAAGTCTAAAAATCAGAATTCAAGATCATGGAATCACTTACTTCAGTCTGACATGTAAATTATTTGCTAGCTCTTGTTTGGCAGTAGTACATTTCTGTTTAATATCCAATAGTTTTCGATGGTTCTGCAACATAATCATCAGCTGATTTGCATGACTCAGGCACAAATCAGGCAATACAGATGCATCCTTCAAGTTTTCAGCTCTCATCTGATTAGCTAAAAATCCCTTTGAGAAAAATTGTTACATGAGTGACAAGAACATTCATTTCAGAGAAATAAACTCATCTCCTTTCAAAGACTTAAAACATTTTTTTGTTTGTTTATTTTTTATTTATTTATTTGAGAGACAGACAGATGGAGAGAGAAAGAGACAGCCAGATAGAAAGAGAATGGGCATGCCAGGCCTTCCAGCCAATGCAAACAAACTCCACATGCATGTGATACCTTGTGCATCTGGCTTATGTGGGTCCTGGAGAATCAAGCCTTGAACCAGTGTCCTTAGGCTTCACAGACAAGCACCCACTAAGCCATCTCTCCAGGCCCCTTTCAAAGATTTTAACATCCCCTTAGGACCAGGGAATACCTCAGTGGTAGAATGCTTTTCAAAGCTTGTATGAAACCATAGGTCTGGTTTCCAGCATTAAAAAACACATTTCAAAAGTACTAACATCCCTAAGTAATAGATGCATTGATAAAACAAGTCCTATAATTAAATATTTATTAATCTAGGTTGGTTTTGTTTTCTACACTTAAAAAAAAAAACACACATGAAGTCCAAAAACACTTTGTAACTTAACCTAGGACCTATATAATAGCAAAATTAGAAATACAAACTATAACTGACAAAGGACAAATGATTAATAAGATTATAATTTCTAGAACAAGAGAGACTAGGAGATGACTCAGTGGGTAAGACTGATTGATGCAAGCATGAGGGCCTGAAACTTGATTCCCTACGACCCAGGTTAATAGCTGAGTGTGACCATGCAAAGCCTGGTACCCCAGTCCCAAGGGGAGCAGAGAATAGAGAATTGCTGGGACTCCTGATAAAATCAGCTCTTGTTTTCAGAAAACAACTCTGAAACCAGGCTTGGTGGCACACACCTTTAATCCCACTTGAGGGACTGAGATAGGACTGCTGAGTTCCAGAACAGCCTAGAGTACATACTGATTTCCAGGTTAGCCTGCACTACAGTGAGACCCTACCTTGGGGAATAATAAAAAGTAACAGAAGGCTGGGCGTGGTGGCGCATGCCTTTAATCCCAGCACTTGGGAGGCAGAGGTAGGAGGATCACTGTGAGTTCGAGGCCACCCTGAGACTACAGAGTGAATTCC
The DNA here is from genome assembly GCA_036365145.1 of Orientallactaga sibirica. Classification (NCBI taxonomy): domain Eukaryota; kingdom Metazoa; phylum Chordata; class Mammalia; order Rodentia; family Dipodidae; genus Orientallactaga; species Orientallactaga sibirica. The sequence continues at coordinate 20,126,398 of JAEOAD010000003.1, forward strand.
AGGTCAGCCTGGACCAGAGTGAGACCCTACCTCGAAAAACCAAAAATAAAATAAAATAAAAATAAAAATAACTAACAGAAAAGGAAAGTAACTCTGTCTCAAGAAAATATGTGGATGAGTGAAAAGGACACCCAGTGTTCTCATTTAGCCTCTGTGCACCTCCACATAGATGTGCATATAACACACACATACACACACACACACACACACACACACACACACACACACACACACACAAAGAGAAAGGAAACATCTTAAATCACAAGTCAGAAATTAGGCACCACATGTGAAGCACAAACAGTTCTCATTTATTGGGAATGTTATAATGAGTTTTTGCCTTTATGTAAGGTATTATATCACATTAATAGTTAATAGTTAAAGTTTACAAATACCTTAATCTACTAATACCACTAATGGAGGGCATGTCTATGTACTAGAATATGCATGTAAAGGCAGATTTATTGGGCTGGAAATGGTGGCATGCACATGTAATCCTAGCTCTTAGGAGGCAGAGTTCAAGGCCAGCCTGGGTTATACAGTAAGACCCAAGCTACCAAGGACTACCTAGCAAGACATGTAATAGGAATTCAAAGAGATCTGTGATAAGGAAAAGTCTGATACTACCTCAATGACCAACAAAAGAAGTACACTTGAAATTCTGTTTGCTTCATTCTACACAAGGTAGAATGCCTCTGAAAAAGCAACCAAAGATCAGAAATGCAAATTTTTGATGTTGGGTAGATTGTGGTTTTAGATATGGAAATTCAGGTATAGTCAAAGGGCTAGGATCTGAAAACATCCAATAACAGAAAAGTTAAGTTAGGTAACTAGGAAGGCATGCCCTGGTAATATCCCCTGATTCCTAAAGAGGATATAAACTCTAAGAAAAACAAATGCATGATCCTATGCAGCAGCAGAGCAGCAAATATAAAGCTAGAGATCAGAGTTTATGGCAGGGAAGGACAATGCTATAAGCTATATCTCACAATAAGGTCAAAACAAAGGTCACCTGGCCATTCCAAGGACTGAAGACCAACTTACAATCATCTTAATCCCTAAAAAGGGATCAATATGACTTACGATTTGTAACTGTTCTTAGTATATGCCAAAAGCAAATATAAGTTCTCTGAAATTTTAGAGAAATCCAGGATTTAGGCGTGTTCTTACCAAAAATAAACACACTAAGTAGCAAGATCACAGGAAGAAAAATGCTTAAGAAATACTGGAAACTTGGCACATCTGCTGTACCAATATTTCAGAAACAGAGGTAGTAGGAAATGCTTAAAGTAATAGGAAACTGTGTATGTACAAGACTGAAAATGGGAGGGAGGCAGCAGTGGAAAGGGGTGGCAGCTACAGCATGAGTATGAAATTCAACCATTTGGTGTTAGGTCCTTTTACCATACAGAACTTGCCATGGTGGGCAGAATACAAGTGATCATGAATTAAAGGTTTAGTAAATTCTTTAGGAGTTCATATTTTTTTCTATCCACTAAAATCTTTAATTTGTTGTCATTTTTCATTATTTTAAAATTCATCAATTTGAGAGAGTGACATAGAGACAGATATATATAAAGAGAATGGGTATGCCAGGGGCTCTAGCCACTGCAAAAGAACTCCAGATGCATGAGCCACTTTGTGTACCTGGCTTATGTGGGTACTAGAGAGTAGAACCTGGGTCCTTTGGCTTCACAATCAGGCGCCTTAACCACTGGACCATCTCTGCAGCCCCCTTTCTCCTTTTAAGCGAAGAGCAGGAGGAAGTACTAAAATTTTTATTACAAGAACATTCTGTATCATATTCTTTGAACACATTAAAAACTTGATTTTTTTTTCACCAAAGCCATGGAAAACACTATCATAATTTGTATTTCAGGTTTTTAAAAAGATTTTATTTTTATTTATTTATTTATTAGAGACAAAGAGAGGGAAAGAGAGACAGAAAGTGAAAAATGGGCACACCAGGGCCTCTTAGCCACTGCAAACAAACTCCAGGTGTATGTGCCACCATGAGCATCTGACTTACATGGGACATGGAAAATCAAACCTGGATCCTTAGGCTTTGCAGGCATGTGCCTTAATTGCTAAGCCATCTCTCCAGCACATCAGGTTTTGTCTCACTTAATTTTTATCATATTTAACCATTAAGTACATGCCTTGGCTAGGCACAGGAATAGTTCCCATCAATCTCAGACCTCAGGAAGCTAAGGCAGATAGAGTACAAATTCAAGGTCAGCTTGGGCTACCTAGTAAGATTCTATCTGGAGTTCCAAGAAGAATGTGCCTTTATTCCTCATTATGTAAGGCATATTATATTATAAATCTGAAATGTACTACATAAGCTCCTGTTTTGATCACTGGTCCTTAGCTGGTGATACTGTTTTGGAAGGTTATGGAACTTTTGGGTAAGTGTTTCACTGGGAAGTGGGCCTTTGGGTTAAACCCCAGCCAGAGTGTAGATCCTTCCTCTGCTCCTTGACCATAGAAGAGGCAAGGTGGTAGCACATCTACACCCACTGCTTCCAATGGGACTTCTGATGGATCTGCTCCATCTGCCATGCCTTCCTTGGACGACGGACTGTACTCTATGGAGCAGGGACTCAAAATAAACCTCTTCCTCTAAAACATTTTGTAGGCTACTTGGTCATGGTTGCAAGAGAACTTAGCAATAGTGAAGGAGAAAGTAAAGAGTACAGGCCAAATATATACACTGCCTATAAAATATACATAAAAACTGGGTACCTGAGCGAGCTCTTTCTGTTCATTTACCAGCCGGCCACAGCTAGCAATCATCTGGTCCAAGGCATACAGCCGATCTTCAAGCCCTTTAATCGCTTTCATGTTTTGATTATCAAGTTTGGCAATAGTCTGATGGCATTCTACCATAAATGGCTGAATAATCTTTGGATCAAGCTACATGATAAGAAAATGCATATGAACAAGATTTCCAAAAGTTTTAAACATATTTCATAATATTCTGAGATACAGAGAAAGTTACAAAAAAAGTAATATAAAATGACATAGAAAAACAATGCTTGGGAAATCTTAAGTTATACTTTCACAGAAAGGTTAAGAATAGAATAGTCATCCTAAGTAACTAATACTATATACAGTTCAATACATAATTAAAAACAAAATTCCAGGAGTCACAAATTTCAGTCGATGTCACAATTTAATCAATTCTCAATATATCCCAGAAAAAATTTTTTTTCACAGTAATATACAGTACAGTAATTAATGACAACTTCATTCTATGGTCAGTAAATAATAACCCTTATCAAACTTTCCTCCCAACTTCTTCTTCTGCCTGACATAGTGGCACATGTTTGTACTTCCAAGCTAAAGCACTAGGACTAAAGGTTTGAAGCCAATCTGGGCAACTAAGCAAGACCCTGCCTCAAAAAAGTTAGCATTTCCTCCACATCTAGGGGGCTGAAAGAAAAATTCTTCTTGGTCTCTAGCTACTCCAGGAATTGACTTAATTATTTTTTTCTTTTTAAATTTTATTGATAACTTATACACAATAAAACATGATAATCCCCTCCCCTTCCCCCTTCACAACTCTACTCTCCATCATATCCCCTCCCTTTCTCCATTAGTCTCTTTTATTTTGATGTCATCATCTTTTCCTCCTATTATAAGGGTCTTATGAAAGTACTACTATTATATAATCATTCCTGCTCTCTAGCTTTCATTCTACAAATTTGCTGGAATTCATGGAGCCTAAAATGTTGACAATACTGGGTTTACCTTGAATGAATATTATATCCTGACCACCTTTTTGTCAGCATTTTTCCTTTCAAACTGCTTGGTCATGGGCTGGGGAGAGGGCTCAGCCAAGTAAAATGCTTGCTGTGCAAGCATGAGAAGCTGTGTTTGGATCTCCAGCACCCATGGTAAAAGCCAAGCATGGTGGTGCATGTATGCAATTCCAGAACTGCAGAGGTGGAGATAGGAAGATCCTGAGGGCTTGTGAGCTAGTATTTCTAGCTGAGCTGGAGAGCTATAGGTACAGAAAGAGACCTTATCTCAAAGAATAAGGTGGACAGCTATCAAGATAGCTGTCAAGGAAGGTACCTTTTGTTGATCTGTTGATGTGCAGGTGAATGCACATCATGCATACACTTGTGAAATAAAAAAAAAAACTGTTTAGTCTAAGATGAGCAAATGACTTTTCTGTTTCTTGTAATTTTAGCATATCAGGTAACATGTCCCAATCTTACAAGTTTGCAAACAAGGCTTCTGATGGTTCCTCTCAGACTCCTATTATTTTAATAATCTTGAAATACAGGTGACCTAGAAGGATACTGTCCTTAGCCTGTTTTTACTGTTTTCTACAAAATTTTGGCATTAAGTATAACATTTTTGGAGGCAAGGCCTCTTTCTATAACTCTAGCTGACCTGAAATCACCGTGTACACCAACCTAGCCTCCAATGTGGCAGAAATATCTTTCTACTTCAACCTCCCCAAGTGCTGGCATTACACACATGAGCCACAAAAAGACAGCTTAACGGTTAGTTTTTTGTTGTTTAGGTTTTTTTTTTTGTTTGCAGTACTGGGTAGGGGAGTTAAACTTTGTTTACAGCCAGCAAGCACTCTATCATTGAGATATATCCTCAGCTCTAGGCATAACTTTGGTTTGTTTTTTGAGGTAGGGTCTTACTCTAGCCGTGGCTGACCTGAATCACACTACAGGAACTCACAGGAATCCTCCTCCTACCTCTGCCTATGCGCTGGGATTAAAGGCATGCACCATCACATCTGTTTTTTTCTAGGCATACTGTTAATGCAGGCACATTATCACAACTATTTCAATCTCTAATCCAGTCCATAAATCAATTCCTGATTCTGAATGTTTGCTAATAATCTACACAATGAAATCAACCAGGTTATCTTCTACTAACATCTTTCCGCCTATAGAGACCAGAGGAGGAGGAGATGGTACTTGATGAGGCTCTTTAAATAAACTATAGATAGAGTTAATCAATCAGCAAGCAATGACAGGTGATATAAACAATCATCAGAAGTAGAAAAGTACAGCATTTGTCTTCAGTTACAGTTTCTGTAACATAATTTTTAAAACATCTGTTTCAGTTCTTTATTCCATGTGTGCATAGGCATTAAATTTAACTTCAATCAAATGTTGGATGTTTTAGAAGATAATTAAAGTACATAATCATGCCAATTAGTCAGCTTTCCATAATTAATACTTAGTGCTACATTAATTTTTACTCCTGAGTTCTATTTGACATCTACATGGCCAACACCTAACAATACAAAAGCTATAAAAACAATCCGGACATGGTGGCGCATGCCTTTAATCCCAGCACTCAGGAGGCAGAGGTAGGAGAACCACCGTGATTTCAAGGCCACCCTGAGACTACATAGTGAATTCCAGGTCAGCCTACACTAGAGTGAAAAACTACCTCGAAAAACAAAACAAAACAAAACAAAACAAAACAAAAAGTTATAAAAACAAGAGTTCAGCTGGAATGATGGCTTAGTAGTTAAGGGCTTGCCTGCAAAGCCTAAGATTTCATGTTTGATTCTCTAGGTCAAATGAAAGCCAGACGCACAGTGACACAAGCACACAATGGCACACATGTCTGGAGTTTGTTCGCAGCAGCTGAAGGCCCTGGCACACCCATTTTCCTGCTTTGCCTCTTTCTCTCTCAAAATAAATTTAAAAAATAAACAAATAAACAAACAAGAATTTATCTTCTCTACAACCTTCAAAACCAATTACCCTCCATACAAGCAAAAATATAATGTAAAAATCACAAGTTGCCTGCAAGAAATATAAAGATTCAATAAATTCTATTAATCTAGGAAGCTTAGATTTGAGCTAAGTGCATGTATATAAATTAATTACTCATCATGAGCAAGAAATTATTTTCCTTTTGTAGTATTATCTCAAGTGAGTACACAAAAAACATGAAGGAACATTATAAAACATCACATTAAAACTAAGTCGGGCACGGTGGGGCACACCTTTAATCCCAGCACTTGGGAGGCAGAGGTAGGATGATCGCCTTGAGTTCGAGGCCACCCTAAGACTACATAGTGAATTCCAGGTCAGCCTGAGTTAGTGTGAGACCCTACCTCAAGGGAGAAAAAAAAAAAAAAAAAACCCACTAGGGCACAGATAAACAAAATTATAATCCATCAATCCTTATAAAATGTAAAACTAAGGAATTAAATTGCTAAGTAATTTATGGATAATGGGTAATTCAGAATGTCACTGCTTAAACCGAGCATGGTGGCCCATGCCTTTAATCCCAGCACTCAGGTGGCAGAGGTAGGAGGATCGCCATGAGTTCAAGGCCACCCTGAGACTAAATAGTGAATTCCAGGTCAGCCTGAGATAGAGTGAGACCCTACCTCGAAAAACCAAAACCAAAACAAAACAGAATGTCACTGCTGGAAATAGTTCTGTGACTTCAGACATTAAATTCCACAATTAATTTCAAGAGATAGGTATTTGAGCTTCTCAGTGGGAAATACATGTTATAAATCCCAGTGGAAATGGGAATAATTGTTGACACTTAATGGCTTTAAACAGAAAGCATCCAACTTTGGCAAATTTACTGAAATTACTTCATCAGCAAGCACCAATAGTGTTAAGAAATCAACAACTACTTGCTAAATAGTAGTTTAAAAATAAGCATCTTAGCCGGGCGTGGTGGTGCACACCTTTAATCTCCCAGCACTTGGGAGGCAGAGGAAGGAGAATCACCGTGAGTTTGAGGCCACCATGAGACAACCTAGTGAATTCCAGGTCAGCCTGGGCTACAGTGAGACCCTACCTCGACGGGGGAGAGGGGGTTAGGCACCTTGAGGTCGAATAGATGGCTCAGCAGTTAAGGCCTGTGAAGCTTTAAACCAGAGTTCGATTCCCCAGTACCCACATAAAATCCAGGTGTGGCACATGTATCTGGAGTTTGCTTGCAGTGGCTGGAGGTCCTGGCACACCCAGTCTCTCTCTCTCTCTCTCTCTCTCATTACAAAAGAATAAATAATAAAAATAAGAATTTCAAGCTAGAACTGAAAAGGCAGGCCTGTAATCTGAGCTACTTGGGAGATTCAGGCAACAGGATTTCCAGTTCAAGGTCAGCCAGCCTAGACAACTCAGTGACATCTTGTCTCAAAATAAAAAATAAAAAGTAAGCTGGGCGTGGTGGCACCTAGCACTCAGGAGGCAGAGTAGGAGGTAGGAGGACTGTCATGAATTCAAGGCAGCCCTGAGACTACATAGTGAATTCCAGGTCAGCCTGAGCTAGAGTGAGACCCTACCTCAGAAAAAAAAATTAAAAAAATAAATAAAAGTAAAAACATTATGAGATGAGATATAGCCCAGTGGTAGTGTTTGTCTATCATGTACAAGGCCCTAGGCTTAATACTCTAAAATTATATAAAGTGTAGGGCATCTCTGATAGGAACAAACAAAATCTTAGTTATAAAGAATAGATGGAGAGAGCTGAAGAGATGGCTTGGAGCTAAGGCCCTTGCCTGCAAAGCCAAAGGACCCAGGCTTGATTCCCCAGGACTCACGTGAGCCAGATGCACAAGGTGGCACATGTGTCTGGAGTTCTTTTGTAGTGACTAGAGGCCCTGGCGTGCCCATTCTTTCTCTCTAGTGGCCTCTCTCTCTCTCTCTCTCTCTCTCTCTCTCTCTCAAATAAATGAAATATATAAGTAAAAATACTTTAAAATAAAAGAATACACAGAGGGCTGGAGAGATGGCTTGGCGGCTAAGGCACTTGCCTACAAAGCCAAAGGTCCCGAGTTCGATTCTCTAGGACCTACATAAGCCAGATGCACAAGGTCGTCCATGCATCTGCTGAAGGCCTGGAGTGAACATTTTCTATCTGTGCTCCCCCAGCAATAAATAAGTAAATAATAAATTAAAAAGAATGGAATTACCTATTGAAAAGTATTACTACAAAAACATGGTAAATGCCATTTATGATGCAACATGCCTCATTAGGGAACAGTAAATGTATGAAATATAACTGAAAGTACATAAACTGTCACAAAATTCACTTATAACAACACAGATTTTTAATGTAATGTAGACATGCAGGATGAGTGCTGTGCTGAAGTCTGCATTGCTCCCACCACGGGTGGCTGTGTACCACAAACACCTCAGAGGCTGCGCTGTGATCGTCAAAAGGAGCTTTCATGTGAGACACAAGGAACGCAGCCCCTCGGCACTTGTCCACTCTGAAGTATCAACACTTGTGAACACTCACTTTCATCAACCGACAAGAACAATGCCTCTCCTTCTTCTGTTCACACAAAGTGAATAAAACCTATAGCTACTAGATTTTGTACTTAAATATGGAAACTTGAAGACAAGTTTAGGGTTACTTCATAGCTGATAAACTATTCTGCCATTAAGAGTTATACTGATCACAGTCATATGTTGATTATCCATAACCATAAATGAACAGCTTAGCTTTCATTTATTTTTGGCAATAATATTTGCCTAATAGTTTACAAAGGTCTCTGCCAGGACAAATGACTTAAGTAAATGAAGTACCCACCTATCAGATGTTATCATGGACACAGATGCTTAAAAGATTTAAGATACCCAGATTGTAAAAGGTTTTTCTGTTTTGTTTTCTGTATCTTTTTTTGGGGGGGTGGGGGTTGAGGTAGGGACTCACTAGCTCAGGCTGACCAGGTATTCACAATGGAGTCTCAGGGTGGCCTTGAGCTCACAGTGATCCTCCTACCTCTGCCTCCTGCTGGAGTTAAAGGTGTGCTCCACCACGCCCAGCTGTTGTTTATCTTATAACTTAAACAAGATAAGCATATGCTGTTTTCCAGCATCCTAGACAATGTGTCTGCTTGCTCTAAATAGTCAATCAAGACCAAATCTCTTTGCCTACTGAGTGCCCAACTTCTAGCCATTAAATTCTAAAAACAAAACAAAAATACTTTTAAGACGTAACATGTTACATCAGTTAAAACATGAGTTCTCAATATCCTTTCTGACCTCAAATGTCTTGTAGGAACATAGAGGTCAGATATGGAGGAGTATCTATTTCTCATATTTCGTGTTAAGAAATCAACAACTACTTGCTAAATAGTAGTTTAAAAATAAGCATCTTAGCCGGGCGTGGTGGTGCACACCTTTAATCTCCCAGCACTTGGGAGGCAGAGGAAGGAGAATCACCGTGAGTTTGAGGCCACCATGAGACAACCTAGTGAATTCCAGGTCAGCCTGGGCTACAGTGAGACCCTACCTCGACGGGGGAGAGGGGGTTAGGCACCTTGAGGTCGAATAGATGGCTCAGCAGTTAAGGCCTGTGAAGCTTTAAACCAGAGTTCGATTCCCCAGTACCCACATAAAATCCAGGTGTGGCACATGTATCTGGAGTTTGCTTGCAGTGGCTGGAGGTCCTGGCACACCCAGTCTCTCTCTCTCTCTCTCTCATTACAAAAGAATAAATAATAAAAATAAGAATTTCAAGCTAGAACTGAAAAGGCAGGCCTGTAATCTGAGCTACTTGGGAGATTCAGGCAACAGGATTTCCAGTTCAAGGTCAGCCAGCCTAGACAACTCAGTGACATCTTGTCTCAAAATAAAAAATAAAAAGTAAGCTGGGCGTGGTGGCACCTAGCACTCAGGAGGCAGAGTAGGAGGTAGGAGGACTGTCATGAATTCAAGGCAGCCCTGAGACTACATAGTGAATTCCAGGTCAGCCTGAGCTAGAGTGAGACCCTACCTCGAAAAAAATTAAAAAAATAAATAAAAAGTAAAAACATTATGAGATGAGATATAGCCCAGTGGTAGTGTTTGTCTATCATGTACAAGGCCCTAGGCTTAATACTCTAAAATTATATAAAGTGTAGGGCATCTCTGATAGGAACAAACAAAATCTTAGTTATAAAGAATAGATGGAGAGAGCTGAAGAGATGGCTTGGAGCTAAGGCCCTTGCCTGCAAAGCCAAAGGACCCAGGCTTGATTCCCCAGGACTCACGTGAGCCAGATGCACAAGGTGGCACATGTGTCTGGAGTTCTTTTGTAGTGACTAGAGGCCCTGGCGTGCCCATTCTTTCTCTCTAGTGGCCTCTCTCTCTCTCTCTCTCTCTCTCTCTCTCTCAAATAAATGAAATATATAAGTAAAAATACTTTAAAATAAAAGAATACACAGAGGGCTGGAGAGATGGCTTGGCGGCTAAGGCACTTGCCTACAAAGCCAAAGGTCCCGAGTTCGATTCTCTAGGACCTACATAAGCCAGATGCACAAGGTCGTCCATGTATCTGCTGAAGGCCTGGAGTGAACATTTTCTATCTGTGCTCCCCCAGCAATAAATAAGTAAATAATAAATTAAAAAGAATGGAATTACCTATTGAAAAGTATTACTACAAAAACATGGTAAATGCCATTTATGATGCAACATGCCTCATTAGGGAACAGTAAATGTATGAAATATAACTGAAAGTACATAAACTGTCACAAAATTCACTTATAACAACACAGATTTTAATGTAATGTAGACATGCAGGATGAGTGCTGTGCTGAAGTCTGCATTGCTCCCACCACGGGTGGCTGTGTACCACAAACACCTCAGAGGCTGCGCTGTGATCGTCAAAAGGAGCTTTCATGTGAGACACAAGGAACGCAGCCCTCGGCACTTGTCCACTCTGAAGTATCAACACTTGTGAACACTCACTTTCATCAACCGACAAGAACAATGCCTCTCCTTCTTCTGTTCACACAAAGTGAATAAAACCTATAGCTACTAGATTTTGTACTTAAATATGGAAACTTGAAGACAAGTTTAGGGTTACTTCATAGCTGATAAACTATTCTGCCATTAAGAGTTATACTGATCACAGTCATATGTTGATTATCCATAACCATAAATGAACAGCTTAGCTTTCATTTATTTTTGGCAATAATATTTGCCTAATAGTTTACAAAGGTCTCTGCCAGGACAAATGACTTAAGTAAATGAAGTACCCACCTATCAGATGTTATCATGGACACAGATGCTTAAAAGATTTAAGATACCCAGATTGTAAAAGGTTTTTCTGTTTTGTTTTCTGTATCTTTTTTTGGGGGGGTGGGGGTTGAGGTAGGGACTCACTAGCTCAGGCTGACCAGGTATTCACAATGGAGTCTCAGGGTGGCCTTGAGCTCACAGTGATCCTCCTACCTCTGCCTCCTGCTGGAGTTAAAGGTGTGCTCCACCACGCCCAGCTGTTGTTTATCTTATAACTTAAACAAGATAAGCATATGCTGTTTTCCAGCATCCTAGACAATGTGTCTGCTTGCTCTAAATAGTCAATCAAGACCAAATCTCTTTGCCTACTGAGTGCCCAACTTCTAGCCATTAAATTCTAAAAACAAAACAAAAATACTTTTAAGACGTAACATGTTACATCAGTTAAAACATGAGTTCTCAATATCCTTTCTGACCTCAAATGTCTTGTAGGAACATAGAGGTCAGATATGGAGGAGTATCTATTTCTCATATTTCAAAAAAAATATTTTATTTGTGCCGGGTGTGGTGGCACATGCCTTTAATCCCAGCACTCAGGAGTCAAAGGTAGGAGGACTACCATGAGTTCAAGGCCACCCTGAGATTACATAGTGAATTCCAGGTTAGCCTGGGCTAGAGTGAGACCTTACCTCAAAAACCAAAAAATAAAAAATAAAAAAATAAAATTGAGCGAGAGAGAGAATGGGTGCGCCAGGGCCTCTAGCCAGTGTAAATGAACTCCAGACACATGCACCGTCTTGTGCATTCTGCTTTACATGGGTACTGGGGAATCAAACCTAGGTCCTTTGGCTTTGCCAGCAAGAGCCTTAATGGCTAAGCCATCTCTCCATCCCTATTTATCATGTTTAACTCTAGGATTGCAACTGAATATACAATGTCTTACTTTTCAATTTCATTTAGTATTTTTGTTATTATTATTATTATTTGCAAGCAATCAGAGAATAGGTGCACCAGGGCATCTTGCCACTGCAAACAAATTCCAGATGCATGTGTCACTTGTGTATGTGGCTTTACATGGGTACTGACTTTTTAAAGAAGAAATGTTAAATACTGCGTCTCCTTAAAAATTTCTAACTATGGCTGGGGAAATGGCTAAGCCATTTAAAGCACTTGCTTGCAAAGCCTGCTGCCCCAGGTTCAACTTGCCAGTTCCCATGTATGAAACATTTAAGACCCCATTTCATTCCACTAAACATTTTACCTATGTAGTCAATTCATAAGTATTGCTACAAGTTAAATAATCTGATTCAAATTACAAAGCTTCGATCCAAGAAACTGTGTTTCCACTATAATAACCATTGTCTCATTACTTAAAAATGACAGAAATATGAGACTGGAGAAATGGTGCACTGGTTAAGGCACTTGCTCATAAAGCCTAACAACCCAAGTTTGATTCCCCAGTACCCACGTAAAGCCAGATGCACAAAGTAGCACATGCACCTGGAGTTCATTCTTTATCTCTGTGTCTTCTATCTCTCTCTGCTTGCAAGTAAAAATATTTTTAAAAAGATAAAAATATATTAAAATCACATTAATATTACTTACCCTGCTCATAGAATCAAAGCACTTCCTGACCAAAGATTCCACATCATTAGGTCTATCTTGAACATTTATCCAGTCTAACAAAGAAACATTAAAAAAAGGCAGATCACTGTCTTTAGCATCTACTGAAGTTTCATCTTGCGGGACAGTATTCTGACCGGATTCCCTAATTTCTTTGCCACTTTCAGCATCTGTGGTATCTGGAGCTACATGTTCCACTGACTTGTGAAATGAGGTTAACATGGATGTATTAGTTGTTCTAGGCATATCAGGAGAGAGCACCAGTTCAGTGGATCGTTTCATCTCAGTTTTCTCTGGGCCTTCATGTTCATTTAAAGAATCCAGTCTTCCCAAACATTCCCTGTAACTATGTCTGGTTAGGCACTCCAACAGTGGAATCTTGGCCATTACTGAAACCGCAGTTCCTAAACTTAAAATACAAAACATCTGTTAGTAAAAGAATGAGTGTGCTCTAGTTAGGGATTAGCATCTTTAAATGAAATCACATTTTACTTTACATACCCAACCTTACCACATAAATTACTCCATTATATTAACTTTAAAAAGTAGTTTAGAAGGAGTTGTTCACTGAATTGAGTCTTGTTTAGTGAACAGGTTATCATTAACATATCAAATACCAACTGACAGTAAAGTTAGGTAGATTACACTAAACAATTGAATGCTGGATTTATTTATTTATTTATTTATTTATTTATTTATTTATTTATTTATTTGAAGCTGGGCGTGGTGACGCACACCTTTAATCCCAGCACTCTGGAGGCAGAGGTAGGAGGATCACCATGAGTTCAAGGCCACCCTGACACTACATAGTGAATTCCAGGTCAACCTGGACTACAAAGTGAGACTCTACCTCGGAAAAAAAAAAATTATTTATTGACAGAGAAAGGTTGGGGGGCTGGGAGAATGAATGGGTGAGCCAGGGCCTCTAGCCACTGCAAATGAACTCCAGACATGTGCGTTCCCTTGTGCATCTGGCTTACATGGGTCCTGGGGAATCAAACCTGGGTCCTTTGGCTTTGCAGGCAAGTGTTTTAACTGTTAAGCCATCTCTCCAGCCCTGAATACTGGATTTTTATAAAACCTTTTTCAAATAAAAGGTTTTTTTTTTTTTTTTTTTTTTTGGTTTTGAGGTAGGGTTTCACTTTGGTCCAGGCTGACCTGGAATTAACTGTGTAGTCTCAGGGTGTCCTCGAACTCATGGCAATCCTCCTACCTCTGCCTCCTAAGTGCTGGGATTAAAGGCGTGCACCACCACACCCGGCTTCAAATAAAACTTTAATTAAAAAGCAAATTCAAGCCAGGTACAGTGGCTCATGTCAACAATCCCAGCACTAGGGAGGCTAGGTAGGACTGCCGTGAGATTGAGGCCAGCATGGGCTATAGTAATTTCCATGAAAGTCTAGGCTAAAGTAAGACTCTGTCTCAAGAAAAAAAGAAAGAAAAGAAAAGAAAAGAAAAAAAAGAAAAGAAAAGAAAAGAGAAACAAGATTGACTGCTGCAGTCCCTTACAGTACTAACTTTGACTTCAGCACAACCTAATATATTTCATGTATTTGAAAGCACAAGATGAAATTAGCAACCTTAATAGATCTTAGGGTAATTCTTATACTCACCATACCTAAAAAATATAGATATAAGCTGTCAAAGGGTGTAGGAAAAACATGAATTCTTTGTGATTTCATAAAACCCTATGCACAATGGTACAGATTTCAACATTAGACATAGTTACCAGGACTCCACCCCAAGTAGGTATCTACAACTAATATGATAATGTTTAAAAGATCCTTCTAATCCTAAATATTCACTATGTTTCCTCTCAATATTTCCTGCATTGTCAACTTACAGCCAAAATTGTCTAAATATTCATACCACAAAAATAGATAAAACTGAGGAAGAGAGGGAGTCCGGTAAGCTACAAATACAGTTCATAATAAGCATGCTTGTTTAATATAGCCAAAACCCTGGGTTCAATCCCCAGTACCACCACCACCAAAAGATAATAATAAAAAAAAAGCCATTACACAATGGAAAAACTGAACTAAAAACCATAAAAACTGAACACAAAATCATGAGAGTATGAGCACAGGTACATAATACAGTGAAGTTCATGCTGAATTATTGCCCCAGTTTTATGTCAATTATAGTCCTTCCTCTACCCAAAAAAAGAAAAAAAAAAAAATCAATGGCAATAGATGCCTTCTGTGGAAAGAATGAGAACATACTGCCCCCTTTCTGTCTTCTTAAACCTAAGCTAGTATGTGCATATTTCAAAAGTAACTTAAAATTTTCCTTGCTCATTCACTGACTGATACCTTTTGGAATTCTAGTCTGTTGTTGTTGTTGTTGTTATCATTATTATTATTATTTTGGCTTTTCAAGGTAGGGTTTCACTCTAGCTCAGGCTGACCTGGAATTCACTATGTCCTCTCAGGGTGGCCTCCTCCTACCTCTGCCTCCCAAGAGCTGGGATTAAAGGTGTGCGCCACCACGCCCGGCCTATTGTTATTTTTGCATCCTAACTTTTCGTTATTGCATAAGATACACAAATTTCTTAGTTTTATGAATGACTGTATATTGAGTCCTTTTCTTAATTAAAACTCAAGGAGAACAAATGTGGGAATCATAATGTATTAAAAACACAATTAACCATAGGCATGAATTTTAAATCTGTAAAACTATACAAACCACATTAAAAACTAAAACCTGGGCTGGAGAGATGGCTTAGTTGGTTAGGACACTTGCCTGCAAAGCCAAAGGACCCAGGTTTGATTCCCCAGGACCCACGTAAGCCAGATGCACAAGGTGGTGTATGCATCTGGAGTTTGTTTATAGTGGCTGGAGGCCCTGGTGCATCCATTCTTTCTCTACTTGCCTCTTTCTATCACACACATAGATAGATAGATAGATAGATAGATAGATAGATAGATAGATAGACAGACAGACAGACAGACAGACAGACAAATAGATAGATAAATATTAAAGGGGGCTGGAGGAATGGCTTAGCGGTTAAGGTGTTTGCCTGCGAGGTCAAATGACCCATGTTTGATTCTCCAGGACCCATGTAAGCCAGATGCACAAGGTCGTATACACATATGGAGTTCCTTTGCAGTGGTTGAAGGCCCTGGCATGCCAGTTTCACTCTATCTGCCTCTTTCACTCTCTGTAATAAAATAAAATTTAAAAAACCTTAAAAAGGGGGCCTGAAGAGATGGCTTAGTGGTTAAAGCATTTGCCTGCAAAGCCAAAGGACCTCAGTTCAATTCCCTAGGACCCACGTAAGCCAAATGCACAAGGGGGCACATGCATCTGGAGTTCGTTTGTAGCGCATGGAGGCTCTGGCATGCCCATTTTCTCTCTCTCTTTCTCAAATAAATAAAATATATTTAATAAAATATTTTTAAAAATAAAAATAATTTAAAAATAAAA
Organism: Orientallactaga sibirica; assembly: GCA_036365145.1. Lineage (NCBI taxonomy): Eukaryota > Metazoa > Chordata > Mammalia > Rodentia > Dipodidae > Orientallactaga > Orientallactaga sibirica. The sequence continues at coordinate 20,142,408 of JAEOAD010000003.1, forward strand.
TTAAAAAAACTAAAACCCGGGCTGGAGAGATGGCCTGCCTGCTAAGCCTAAGAACGCCATTTGATTCTCCAGGTCCCACATTTAGCCAGATGCAGAGACGCAAGGGCGCAATGCCACACTTGCCCACAAGGGGGCGCACACGTCTGGCGTTTTCACACAGCAGCTGAGAGGCTGCTGGTCCACCCATTCTGTCTCTCTCCAAAAGAAAAAATAAAACCCTAAAACCCATAAATTATCATAAGACTAAAGATAAATCCCATTTAAATAAACATATGGCCTCCAAAAAATAAACATACAGCCGGGCGTGGTGGCTCACAACTTTAATCCTAGCACTTGGGAGGCAGAGGTAGGAGGATTGCCGTGAGTTCAAGGCCACCTTGAGACTACAGAGTGAATTCCAGGTCAGCCTGGTCTAGGGAGACACTACCCTGATAAACAAAAAACAAACATACAAAAAAAATAAATAAATAAACATACAGTGACCAAATCTGCTGATAAACTTCAAAAGGCGTTTTAGGCATCTATTTAATGATAAGCATACTTAGTAAGTTTTAACTTGATGTCTTCAATTGATTGCAGGTAATCTGAATAAATACTTTCAAACTTGAAAAGAAGCTTTTGATATGAATTTGAACAATCCTCCAGATTGGCCATGATTGCCGCCCAGCCTTGGTGTTGAAGATGTTCATCATGAACAAGACCTTCACAAAAAGAACAAAGTTTCTTGGCAACTTCATACATTTCCTATATTGGAAAAAAAAAGAATGGTTTCTGTGCACGCTTGCATATATACATATATACACATACATCTCAAGTATCAGGGTTATTAAAAAGACAAAAATTAAAGATTTAACACATTATCAAGGGGCTGGGGAGATGGTTGAATGGTTAAAGGCACTTGCTTGCAAAGGCTTGACAGCCTGGATTAGATTCTCCACTTCCCATAGAATGACAGATGCACATTCATCTGGAGTTCATTTGCAATTTGGATAGAGGCCCTGGCATGCCCATTCTCTATATCAAATAAGTAAATTTAAAAAAAAATTATCAACACATATCTAGACTGACATATTCTCAAATTTTAAGTGTTCAAAATATTTTATGTAAAAAATTATGTTTACTCCTAAGCCGGTTCCAATCTCCAGGTCCCACGTTTAGCCAGATGCAAAGTAATGCAAGGGTGCAATGCCAACTTGACCACAAGGGGGGTGCACGCATCTGGATTTCATTTGCAGCAGCTGAGAGACTGCTGGCGCACCCATCTCTATCTGTCTCCCTCTCCCTCTATCTCTCTCTGTGTCTCTCTCTAAAAAAAAATTATTTTTAGAATATGTCTGGAATTCAGTTTCAAAGAATAAAATATCAAGTGTAACTGCTAAGTGATGTAGGACTAAGGCAGTTCAGGGGTGATAAAACTACAAAGTGAATGGCTTTCTCCTTGACCTGTCATTGGCCTGTTGGAGAAAAATCTATTACACATTACAATGGGTCAGAAACCTGAGAAGGATCTGGCCTTTCCTTATCTCTGCCCCTTAGGGAGTCCTCCCACCTCCTTCTGAGAAGTCTCTTCTATAGAATGAAGATTTCTGGGAAGACTGCTCTTTTTCCTAAATTGTGACCCACTAGGCACCTGACCATCAGGACTAGACTAAACCAGCCACCCATCCATGGGAATCATAAAAACCCCAACCTGAGTCATGAAGTGGGATTCTCAAACCCCCTCTTACCTCCCTTGTCAAGTGCTCTGCCTTGTTTTCTTCCCTTAAGCTCCCCTTTTCTTAAAGTTCTCACCTAAAACAGTATTTTCCCACAGGCACCATTCCCACTGAAGTGTTCAGAATTCCCCAGCTCAACTGCCCATTAGCCCATGAGCTGCACTACACAATCAGCTGAGCAATCCCAAATACTCACACCTTTCCAGACATGGCTAGTGAAAAGAAACCTAGCATCTGCTCACCTATAGCAGCACACAGACATTTAAAAACAAAACAAACTGAAAATAAGTAAATGCAAAAGCACAAAGAAAGATTATTCAGAAAATAACCACAGAGGAGGTTGAGATATTCATCTCACTTTTTTTTGGGGGGGGGAGTAGATTCTCACTCTACTCTAGCCCAGGCTGACCTGAAATTCACTATGCAATCTCAGGGTGGACTTGAACTCAGGGAGAACCTCCTACCTCTGCCTCCCGGGTGCTGGGATTAAAGGCATGCATCACCACGCCCAACCCTCATCTCACTTCTATAAGGAAATTTACTCCAACTAATCTATTTCCCTAATAAAGGTGAACTGCCAGTTATTAGTAAGCACAAAACAATTAAAAGTACAAAAGAGGGCTGGAGAAATGGCTTAGGGGTTAAAGCATTTGCCTGCAAAGCCAAAGGATCCCAATTCGATCTACAGGACCCACATAAGCCAGATGCACAAGGGGGCGCATGCATCTGGAGTTCATTTGCAGTGGCTGGAGGCCCTGGCGCACTCTCTCACCCTCTATCCCTCTTTCTCTCTCTCAAATAATAAAATATTTAGAAAAAATGAAAGTACAAAAGAACCTGGCAGTTACCAAATACCTTATCAAAACAAGAATATCACCAATTCTAAATTTACCACACAAATAAGGATATAAAAATCCTAAAACATAGGGAAGTAGAACTGAGAGGCAAATTAATGCACAAGATTCCAATAGGATTCATAACAGAAAAAGTTTACCACATTTCATAAAATAATTCCTCATATCAGAGGTATTCAGTGATATTAAAAAGAAAACTTTTTTTTTTAGAAAGACTAATGGAGAGAGGGAGGGGATATGATGGAGATTGGTATTCTATAGTGGAATGGGGGGAGGGGAGGGAAGGGAAGTATCATATTTTTTTGTATGTAAGTATAGAAGGTATCAATAAAAAATTAAAATTAAAAAAAATACTTGTCAGGTGTGGTGACACACGCCTTTAATCCCAGCACTAAGGAAACAGAAGTAAGAGGATTGCTGTGAGTTCAAGGCCACCCTGAGACTAGTGAATTCCAGGTCAGCCTGAGCTAGAATGAGACCCTACCTCAAAAAACCAAAAAGCAAACTTAATAAAAATACAAAAGGAGGGCTGGAGAGATGGCTTAGTGGTTAAGGTGCCTGCCTGCTAAGCCTAAGAACCCGGTTCCAATCTGCAGGTCCCACGTTTAGCCAGATGCAAAGTGACACAAGGGCGCAATGCTGCACTTGACCACAAGGAGGCGCACACATATGGATTTCGTTCACAGCAGCTGAGAGACTGCTGGCATGCCCACCTCTGTCTCCCTCTCCGTCTCTCTCTGTGTCTCTCTCCAAAAATAAATAAAATTTTTTTAAAAAAAAAACAAAAGGAAATAGACCAAGAATCAGAGCTGGAGAGATGGCTTAGTGGTTAAATGCTTGCCTGTGAAGCCTAAGGACCCCAGTTCGAGGCTCAGGGCTCAATTTCCCAGGACCCATGTAAGCCAGATGCACAAGGTGACGTATGTGTTTGGAGTTCGTTTGCAGTGGCTGGAGGCTCTGGTGTGCCCATTCTCTCTCTTTCTCTGTTTTTGTCACACTCAAATAAGTAAATTAATTAAACAAACAAAAAAAGCTAAGAATCAGAACCAAGTCACAAGTACTGAGTGTAGTAGTAGTGATGCCTATAATACTAGTCCTTGGGAGGAGGAGGCAGAAAGATCAAGAATTTAAGGTCAGCCTTGGATACCTAAGTCCAAAGGCCAGCTGAGCCACATGAGACCCTGTTGCCCCCCGCAAAGGAAAAAAAAAAATCACAAGAAAAATTAAGTGGTTGTAAATGGATGAGCCCATCTCCTTCCTGTTATAAATACAACGAAAGAAAAGACCTCATCCTCAGTTCTACGCTATACTTTACAATTTCTCGAGAAAGTTAGGTCTGTCAATGGCTTTACTTCATTTTCCTTATACTTGCCCATTTATCTCTTGATCCCTGTCTGGACAAAATCTTTTTCACATGTGACATGTCACAAATGCTTCTGTCTAGGTGTTGTGGTGCTACTACTTCTATCTCAAGAACCCTCTTTGCAAAGTATCATATCATTGTCTTAATATTGTATCTGTGTGGTAGGTTGCCATACAATAAATTGTTCCTCATACTCTGATACAACAAATTTGTCTCCCTTTGTATTTTCCCTGCTCAGGTTCAAAATCCTTAGATGTGATCTTTTGCTTTTTTTTGAGGCAAGCCAACAGACTGGCTTTTTTTAAAAAATGAGAACGTGCACGCAGGAGAGAGATAAGAGATAAAGAAAATTGGCATGCCAGAGCCTCCAGCCACTGCAATTAACTCCAGACACACGAAGCACCTTGTGCGCATGTACAACCTCGCAAGCTTGCATAACTGTGTCTGGCTTACATGGGACCTGGAGAATGGAACATCAGTCCTTAGATTTCACTGGCAAGGGCCTTAACCGCTAAGCCATCTCTTTAGCACAGAGGTGATCTATTTTTAAGTAGTAAATAAATGGAAATGTCATTAATTTTATAAATTATAAATTTTTTTTTTTTTGTTTTTTGAGGTAGGGTCTCACTCTGGTCCAGGCTGACCTGGAATTAACTATGTAGTCTCAGGGTGGCCTCGAACTCTCGGCAATCCTCCTACCTCTGCCTCCGAGTGCTGGGATTAAAGGCATGCACCACCACGCCCGGCTTAAATTATAAATTTTTATAAATTTCTGCCACTTAAATCTCAGATTGCTAATACAAATTTTTTTGCATATAGTGTGTCTGTGTGTGAGAGAGATATGAAATATGTATGTGTAGATGTGTAAACTACCTCACAGTGTCCAAAGAACATTGGATGTCCTTCCTATATCATTCATCCACATTCTTCTTTGGGGAGTCTCTGAACAGAGCTGCAGTTTTCAGGAACCTAAGCAATTCTCCTGTCTCTGCTTCCCACAGAACTAGTATAACAGGTATGTGTAGCTACACCAGCTGTTTACATGAGTCCTGGTGAATCAAACTCAAGTATTCTCAGGCCCCTGGGCTTGTGGCAAATGCTCTTAAAATAATGAGCTATCTTCTCAGCCCTAATTCAGTAGCATAATAACTATATTTTTGTTCTTGATCCATCTACTTTTAACTTTTTAATCTTCAAATACCATACAATAGAGAAATCATCACAGCTCACATTTAGTGTGCTTCTTGATACATGAGTGTAAGTCTACCTTATTTTTTTTTGAAAGTGGGGGGGAGAGAGAGAGAGAGAATATGGGTATGCCATTGCAATTGGCTTCAGATGCATGCACCACCTTGTGCATCTGGCTTACATGGGTACTGGGGAATGGAACCTGGTTCCTTAGGTTTTGCAGGCAACCCCCTTAACCACTAAGCCATCTCTCCACCCCCCATCTTTTCTTTTGTATAATACTTTATTTAATGCCTTTGTAGACCTGTTTTATAACTGTTTCTCCCTAATCACATACATATATATGTGTGTGTGTGTGTATATATATATATATATGTATGTATGTATATATATACACACACATACACACACACACATACACACAGACACACTATATACATATGCAGAATATACAATCTGTATTTTCAACCAAATAAAAAAACAGTTTAAAGAACTAAATTTAGCTTACAGAATTTTTTTTCCTCTCAAAGCATTTTAACTTTTTTTTTTGTTTGTTTCTGGAGGTAGGGTCTCACTATAGCCCAGGCTGACTTGGAATTCACTCTGCAGAGTGGCCTCGAACTCACAGTGATCCTCCTACCTCTGCCTCCAGAGTGCTAGGATTAAAGGTATGTGCCACCACGCCTGGCCATTTTAACTTTTTAAAGGTTTACTGAATATTTTGCAAAGATAAGGTTATTTCTTTTTATGTTGTACCCTATGGAAAAATGTGTACACTGGAATGACCTGACACACCTCTAGTTCCCTCCTTAGCTTTATCATGAGGCTCAACCAAACCAGGGGATCAGGATGTCTTTGCAAGATGACGTCACTAACAAGAGACTCAACAATCCTAACTCAAGTGTTAAAATCATCTTTTGTCATGATAATGCTACTAGTTACAGGAGAGACCCAGCAATCCTGGGCTAAGTTACTTTCCATTACTGTCCAAGCACAAGCCAGAATGCTTTTATGTACAGAATGAAAAACATCTTTATTATAATTTAATCTTTTATTTATTTATTTGCAAGAAGAGGGGGAAGGATTGAGAGAGGGGGCAAAGAGAGTGAGAGAATGAGTGTGCATATGGCTTTAAATGGGTGCTGGGAATCAAACCTGGGTCATTAGGCCCTACAGGCAAGCATCTGAACAACTTGGCCATTTCTCCAGCCCCCCAAATCATCTTTTGAAGCCCACAATTAATGGGCAAATATCAAACATTAGCCCAACCCAAAAAAACCTAATATAAGCCTGCTGCTCCTTCTAGCAGGCTAAGTAGTTTGATCAGTGTTAGCTCCCTTCTACTCCCTATAAAACAGTTTTGCCCACTGTTTCTAATATGAAGTTTGTTCTCATTTCTTATGTTTCCCAGCCACAATATCCCACTGTCCAGTATCATACACTATGTTAAAATAAATTTAAAAAAATATTTTATTTATTTGAGACATATAGAGAGAAAAAAGGGGGAGGAGAGAGAAAGAGAGGGCCTATCAGGGCCTCTAGCCACTGCAAATGAACCCCAGATGCATGCACTAGTTTGTGCACATGGCTTTATGTGGGTACTATTGAACTGAACCTGAGTCTTTATGGTTTTTAAGCAAATGCCTTAACTGCTGAGCCATCTCACTAGCCCTAAAATATATTTTGGCGGAGGTAGGAAGATTGCTGAGTTCAAGGCCAGCCTGGAACTACAGCGAATTCCAGGTCAGCTTAGGCTAAAGTGCGACCCTCCCTTGAAAAAACAAACAAATAAACAAATAAAAACAAACAAATAAATTTGAGGACTGGAAAGATGGCTCAGCAGTTAAGGCATTTGCCTGCAAAGCCTAACAACCTGGGTTTGATTCCCAGTATCCATGTAAAGCAGATGAACAAAGTGATGCATGCATCTGGAGTCTGCTGTGACTATTCTTTTTCTTTCTCTCTCTGCTTACAAATAATTTTTTTAAATATTTAAAATAAATTTTGAAGACTTTTACTAACCAACACTTGTGTTTATGTTATCTACTTTTACAAAAGTTACATAGTGTTGGTTCAAAGACATTTTTTTCTACCTGAAAGCAAATGTAGCTTATTTGACATCTTGGAGTCAACCTAATTATATATCTAAGATCTTAGGACTGGTGAAACTGAGTTAGAGGACAGTGAGTTTGAGGGCAGCTTTGGTTACACAGCGAGAGAGGCCTGTCTAAAAATAGAAACAAACAAAAAAAGGAAAATCAACCTGTGACAGGAGAGAAAGTCAGGGGAAATGATGGGAATATGTTAAGAGAAAGGAACCCCTCACCCAGGAATCTGGTGAAGTGTCTCAGCAGCAGTGATGCCAGAACTCCAGCACAATTAACAACTGCTTAAGGTCTTTTCATCTTCCTGGCTATAAAAACCTGCAATTTTCTAGGAATCTCACCAAAAACCTCATTTACAATAAAAGTCAAGTCCAAGCCCCTTGGACAAGCCTGCTGGCTTCTAGTTGTACCTTACCACGTTACAAAGGAAGCTCAAGAGCCACCCTATAATCTCACTTATTAAAACGAGAAAAGGGAGGAAAAAGGCTTCTAGGCAACCTCTTAACTGTAACTTGAGAAGTTTCAAAATGTTACATACGAAAAATGCTACGACGCTTAATTGTGATTCTTAGAGAAAATGTTACATATGAAAAATGCTACGACACTTAATTTTGATTCTTAGAGAGGCCCAGAACTGTGCTCTTATGAATGCTTCCACTGTCATCGTCTTCAGCACCTTTTTAATATATTTAATAAAATCTCCAACTCTACTTCCCACTGACACTTCTTCAAATTCTTTTCTATATCGAAATAACAAATCCTAGGTTTGCCTTAATTGTCTCTTGTTGCAGTTACCTTCTCGTTGGTGGCAAAAAGTACCCGCATGCAAAAGCAGTTAGTGGGAGAAAGTTGTTTATTTTGGCCTATAGTCTGGAGGGAAATCTCCACGATGACAGGGAACAACAGGGCATGAGAAGAGACTGACATCACCTCTGCCACAGCAGGTGGAAACAGCAGCAGGAGACTGAGTTGGATTCCAGGAAGGAGGAGCTGGATGGATAAAACATTAAGGCCTGCCCCAACACCACACCTCCTTCAACAAGGTTCCACCTCCCAAACTGCCATCAGCTGGAAACCAAGCATGCAAAACACAGGATTTCTAGGGTATACCTAATTCAATCTCCACATTCCTAAGCTACTTCCTTGGTTGCTCAGGATGACAGTGTGGAGCCATGTCCCAGTCCTTCCATTTCTGACTAAAAGACTGAAAATGTATGGAGAATGCAAGCAGTGATAGAAGAGGTATCTATTGGAAAGAATCTGGGTTCTTTCTCTGATAACCAAACATGGAAAAAAGAATTGACTTATTTGAACTCTTTGTCTATGTCTATTTTAACATGGGTTCTTGATCAATAAAAGAATGTTCACAATTCTCTGTATAGCATCATCTAGAAAAGAAGATGCTCAGATAAAACTTAAGACAGCTTTGTCACTCTGAAGTCCTGCAACTGTCAAGGTAGACTTAACTACTAATGCATGGGACTTAAAAACCAGATATATAAACTACAATGTTTTTTCCAAAAAGGTGAGGGGGCAGCATGGTAATGCATGCTTGTAATGCCAAAACTCAGGAGGCAGAAGCAGGAGGAGTTTGTGTTCAAAACCAGGATGACCTACATATAGGGTCTATCGAAAAATAAACAATTTTATTTTTTAAAGTAAAGGGGAAGGGAGAAGTTTTTCATTGTGTTTGTGTGTTCTATGCAATTAAGGTTACTCATTCAGACATGAATGTTTTGTAAGTTTTTAAAAAATTGTTTATTTTTTTAATTAATTTATTTGAGAGAGACAGACAGACAGAAAGAGACAGAGAGAGAGAGAATGGGTGCACCAGGGCCTCCAGCCACTGCAAACGAACTCCAGATGCATGTGCCACCTTATGCATCTGGCTTAAGTGGGCACTGGGGAAAATCAAGCCTCGATACAGGGTCCTTAGGCTTTACAGGCAAGCACTTAACCGCTAAGCCATCTCTGCAACCCAGACGTGAATGTTTTAAGGGGCAATCAGTTCACTGTTTAAAATAATTGCAACTTACCACTGCAAGTTGTGTTCTTGAAGCAACAGTGTGAAAAACTGCAGGCATCATAAGAGACTCTTCGACTTTTATTTCCATATCATTTTCTGTTGAAAAGGTAGTTTTAGGAATAGCAGGTGCACGATCACACAAGATCATTTCTTTGTTAAAAAGAAAAATTGGATTTGTGTCCTATTAAAAATATGCAAAATAGAAGTAAAAATGGTAAGAAATACTGACCTTGCACATTGTCCTTTACATGATGTTGATGAACCTTAGTTTGAATTCCAGCTCCCCCTCTAATTTGAAAGCGGAGTATTCCAACATGAAATAGCCCTGGATACATACCGTCCCAGCACTGTAGGTACATACTCTTCGATCTGCAGCCATGCATTCTCCTCCATTGACCACTAATACCTGGTGCTGAATAGCAATCTTGTATTTGCTTTGAATGGCATACTTAAGATCTGCCACACTTAAATGAAAAAACAAAATCAGTTATTTACATTTGCATAGTGACTTAATCAAAGTAGCACTTCATAAACATACACCCTTAATTAAGACTAATTATAACACTTTCCCCAAAAATCAGTAGTAAGAAAACAAAACTTCCACTTCCTGAAACTGGACTCCATATTCAACTAGCTGGCTGAGGATAAGTAAACCATTTTTATTTTGGTAAAATCTAAAAGTGAGCCTATTTTAAAAAAAGGTAGTAACACACATTTTACTTTTTAGTTTTCTATACAATGAAGAGAGGCATAAATACTGATATGTGCTCAAATCAGAATCAAGGTTGTCCAAATTCCTCTAAAACCAGATTCAAGTTAAAATCTTCACAACACATTATAGAAACTAATATTAAGTTTAAACCATGGAAATTTCTTTCCTTGCCTATCTTAAACTACTTTCTAGCCAGGTATGGTAGAACACACCTGTTATGCCAAAATACAAGAGGTTAGGGCAGGGAACAGGCAAGTTCAAGCCTACCCTAAGCTACATAAAAAGCAAAATTTTCCTTTTAGAAGTGAAACTTTTTTTATAAATATAAAATAATCCCCCAGTACCATTTCAGGATAGGGGGTGTTAGAAGGCATGTTCATGTATGAGGAAAGCATGGCATAGTGCACATGTGGGTATCAATCTTTGCCTTCCACCTTGTTGGACGCAGAGTTTCTCATTGTTCACTGCTGTGTTCACTTACCTTCTGGGTGATTCTCCCATCTCTGCCTCATTTCTCACTGTAGGCCCATTGGGACTACAGAGACTAGCACTCTGGTTTTGTTACTTGAGTTCTAGGGATCCAAACTCAGGTAACCATTTACGGGCATCATGGTGTTTATCCATGGAGCCAGCTCCCTAGCCTTCTCAGTGCCACAATTGAAAAAAAAAAATATTTATCAAATTATTTGTAATAAATTCCATTAGCACACGGATTCTGTATTGTTCTCAAGTCTTCCTTATTAAAAGTACTATAAAATATAAATAGATTTGGAAGTAATATTTGTCACTTGTACACTTTCCTGTTTGATCTTTATATTCTTGCCCTGAGAGTTCTCCTTGATTCATACAAGTACATGAAGACAATCATTAGTAAAAGGATCAGAAATCCCAGTCAAAATAGAAAATGATTAGCTATGAGACCCATAATGAGGCCAAAAATATTCAACTTATCTTAGTCTTTCTTTAGCAAATAAAACAAACCAATTGATTTTATTCACACAATAAAGATATGGCAAAAAACACATGAAGGTAATACTGCTTTACAAACGCTAAAAATAATTTCCTTAAAAATGCCTGTGATCCAGGCATGGTGGCACATGCCTTTAATCTCAGCATTTGGAAGGCAGAGGTAGGAGGATCACCATGAGTTCAAGGCCACCCTGAGACTACATAGTGAATTCCAGGTCAACCTAGACTAGAGTGAAAAACTGCTTCGGAGAAAAAGAAAAAAAAGTCCTGTGAAACATTAAATAGCAACTGGTTGCAGACACTTTCAGTTGAAACCAATTACTTCATGGGTAGGTTTTTTTTTTTAAATTATGGATACCATACATCTGAGCAACATACAATTTAAGGAATTTAACAGCATTTTAGAGAATGATGATAATAATACATGATGGGCTGGAACCAAAGTTTTAAGGCTTGCCATATTGCTACCTTTTTTAAAGGGAGGGGGAATGGAGAGATGGCTTGGCGGTTAAGGCATTTGCCTGCAAAGCCAAAGGATCCTGGTTCGACTATCCAGGACCCACGTAAGCCATATACAAGATGCACAAGGGGGCACATGCTTCTGGAGTTTGACTGCAGTGGCTGGAGGCCCTGGCATTCCCAGTCTCTCTCTGTCTGTCTGCCTCTTTCTCTCAAATAAATAAATAAATAAAATATTTTACAAAAGAGGCTGCTGGTTTAAGATGGCAGCATAGGAACGACGCCAAAACAGCCTAGGGGAGGGGGAAAAAAAAACAACAACATACACTCTTCTACTAAAAAGTAAGGTGTATAATAAATTATCAACTGCAGCAGGGCAAGTAGGAGAGTTCCAAAGCATCCAGAGCCCACAGAAGCAGGCAGAAGAGGCTCCAGTTCCACGCAGCTGCAGCTGCCAAGCTCAGCCTGAGCTGAAGGATTTTAAAGCCAGGTGAGGGGATTCTTCACTCACACTGGCCTCCTTGCAAACTCAAGAAATGTGGAAGGAGGACAGCAGAGACCAAAAGATCAGCTATAAGAAAAAGGATCACGAGGACCAGCAGGAGGACTTCAGCCATTATCCACAGCCTCCCCTCCTCCACCACCAGCACAAGCGCCAGCAAGCACCAGAGACCCAGGGTGGGGAGCTCACCTACACAGCACGTGGCACAGGAACTCAGAGCAGCGAGCCACAGACCCAGCCAGCCTACCTGAGTACACAGCACAGTAAAGAGGGACCCAAGCAGACATGCAGCATAGCAGAGACCAAAGACACCCCAAAAGTAACTGGGATTACACCAGGTCAGTACCTGCCAAATAAGCCTGGTATACAGGCTTGCATCTGAAGAGCTAATTGCACCAGCCATGTCATGATAAAGTATATGTTAAATCTGATGGATAGTCAGATCTGACATTCTTAAATAAGCTATATTTTGGGTTTGTCGTTTGTTGCTTTCTGTTTTGCAGTGCCTTTGTTTCCTCTTCTGTCGTTCGATGGGGAAGGGTCTCACTTGGTCACATCCTTAGGGACTGTGACTTTGTTAGAGGATCTGTTATAATACCTAGTCTTGAATAAATACTCTGTGCTGTTTTTCATTGAATGGGTACATTGTTTAGTTAAATTTTTAGAATTTGTCTGTATTTTGTTCCAGTCAGCCTACTTGAATACTCTCATAACAGGCAAACCCAACGTCTCAGGGTGGCCTCAAACTCACAGTGATCCTCCTACCTCTGCCTCCCAAATGCAGGGATTAAAGGCATGCACGACCACACCTGGCTCAAGTATTTCTTTAACACACATATAAAAATGGAAAATCACAGGCTGGAGAGATGGCTTAGTGGTTAAGGCGTATGCCTGCGAAGCCTAAGGACCCCGGTTCAATTCTCCAGGTCCCACGTAAGCCAGACACACAAGGTGGTGCACCCATCTGGAGTTCGTTTGCAATGGTTAGAGGCCCTGGCACGCCCATTCTCACTCTTTCTCTCCCTCTCTTTCTGTCTCTAATAAAAATAAATAAAATACGATCTTTAAAAACAATGGAAACTCAAAAGAGTAAATGAAATAACTCACGTTTGCACTGTTAGCTCAGTGTCAAATGTCAGAGTAGTTCCAGTGTTAACCAGAAACACATACAACTTCATGATGATTTCTCTGGAATCTGTGAGCTTACACCTTACCCTCTGATATGGTTCCTAAAGGAAATAAGACAAGTAACTGATTTTGCAAACATGCTCAAATATCTTCACTATTAAGATACAGCACAATCTCACAATATAAATAAAACTCAAAGTGTTTTGATGTCAAAGATGACTAAATTGGACAATGTAGTAAACCATTATCCTTAAAAATAAATAAGACTAAGACAGGTGTGGTGGCACCCGCCTTTAATCCCAGCACTTGGGAGGCAGGGTAGGAAGAAGACACCCTAAGAATACAGAGTGAATTCCAGGTCACCCTGGGCTACAGTGAGACCTTACCTTGAATGAATGAATGAATGAATGAATGAATGAATGAATGAATAAATAAAAGACTAGTGAAAACTATAACAGTTCTACCCTGAAAAGTCTGTTTTCAGGAAGAGATTTCCCTGGTTAGCATACTAGTTAATATTTGTATTTTCCATCATTTTCAACATTTAGAATAAAATATTTAGAGGCATTGGAGTGTAGCTCAATGGAGAAATTGTCATTATCTATGCAAGCCTCTGGGTTTCATCCCTAGTACTACACATAAAAGGGATGGAATGGTAGGCAGGAATATGAGGGTAAATAGCTCAAATTATGTATGGTAGTGTATTCAGCTGAAGCAAAGGGACTGTTGTGAGTTCTAAGCCAGTTTAGGCCACACAGTGTGTCCCAAGCTTATCTGGATAACAATGAGAGCCTGTCTCAAAAAAGGAACACCTTCTAAGAGATCTACAGTATCAGTTTTAATATTTATATCTAAGCCATTTTGAGATTTGTGTGCATGTGTGTACAATATGAAAAGTTCAATTTCATTTATTTACAGGTAGACAATCAGTTGCATCAGCACCATTTGTTGAAAAACCGTTCTCTGCCGCTGAAAGCCATCTAACTACAAATAGTAGAGCTTACTTCTGTACTTAATGTTATTCCTTTTTCTCAATGTTTATCCTTATTCCAGTACCATATATACTTAGATTACCATTGTTCTGCAGGAAGTTCTGAAATCAAGTATGAATAATCCAGCTTTGTTCTTTTCAAAACATTTTAACTATTCTGGGTCCCTGGCATTCTATATGAACTTTGTTTGCAGTGTGGCTGGAGCCCCTGGTGCACCCATTATATTATACATATATATGTATAAAATCATAAACACAGATGCCTTCAGTTAGATTTTTCCTTGATTTATTTCAACAATATTTTGTAATTTACAGAGTGGACTTTTTGGACTTCTTTCATCATTCAGTCTTAAGTTTCATTCTATTTTTTAGAATGCATGTATTTAATAATTCATAATATATGATAGAACTGTGACTTACCGTCAGGCACTGTGAAAAGTACTACCACTTTTCTTAAAATGGCTAAAAGTGGCTTGTATTTACTTTGCTTGGTATTGGCAACTGAATGGCATTACTGGTTAAATGCAAGGAACTGGAAAAGAAAAAATTTTGAATTACTATACAAAGAAATATTTCAATACTATAACAAGAACATAGTTATCTTCCTTTTCTCTTTAACGTTACCATCTGTAAGAATAGCCTCTCCCTGGTCCCCTTTTTTATATGTGTATGCACTGAAATCAGAACTATGACTTAGACCAATAACACTCCACTAGGAGACAAAGGTCACCAATGAATTCCCCAATCTGCTAATTTAGAACCATTTTTAGCTGGACAGTGGCAAATGCCTTTAATCCCGGGAGGCAAAAGTAGAAGGATGGTTGTGAGTCCAAGGCTACCCTGAGACTACAGAGTGAATTCCAGGTCAGCCTGGGCTAGAGTGAGACCCTACCTTGAAAAACAAAACAAAAGTAAATAAGTAGAACCATTTTTCAGTTCTTAAAATCAAATGGTCAGACATATGTAGTGACACATCATGGGCAAAGCCCTGTCTCAAAAATTTAGTAATAAAGCCAGGCGTGGCGGCGCATGCCTTTAATCCCAGCACTCGGGAGGCAGAGGTAGGAGGATTGCCATGATTTCAAGGCCACCCTGAGACTACGTAGTTAATTCCAGGTCAGCCTGGACCAGAGTGAAACCCTACCTCGAAAAACCAAAAAGTTAGTAATAGTGATAAAAGGCTAGAGACATGGCTCAGACAGCAGCAAAGGCTAATGGCCCAGGTTCAATTCCCCAGTATCCATGTAAAGCCAGATGCACAAAGTGGTGCATGCGTCTGGAGTTCATTTGCAGTGGCAGGAGACCTTGGCACTCCTATACTCTCCTTCTCCATGTCTCTCAAATAAATAAATAAAAATAGTTTGAAAACAGTAATGATAAAGGGCTCAGCTGCTGAGTCAGACAGCTTAAGGTTGGGCCTGCCTCACTACTTTTAAGTATAAAGTTTTGGACATGTTATTTATTTCAGATTCCTAAGTGACTGCAACAGATACCCTCTATGAACAGCATCAGTTAACTCTGCCATCACCACTTCTTGGTACCCATTCTAGTGAATATCCCTACCCCTGCCCAAGTACAGGCAGAACCTATAATATTTCTTTTCGGTTCTTTTCCCCCCCAAGGTATGGTCTCACTCTAGCTCAGGCTGACCTGGAATTCACTCGGTAATCTCAGGGTGGCCTCGAACTCACAGGGATCCTCCTACCTCTGCCTCCCGAGTGCTAGGATTAAAGGCGTGTGCCACCACACCCGGCTACAACCTACAATGGTTTCTATAAATAAAATGCAAAGGTGACAGGATATGTCTGTGACTATTATTCAGTATTATAACTTATGTCTCGCCAGCTGACTCCCTTGCCAGCCTTGGTAAGTAAGCAGCCATTCAGAGAATTATACCTGCTAAGAAACTCAACGTGGCCAATGGCTAGCGGTCTGATAATTCTTAAATTCTTAGGCTGGGCAGATGGCTCAGCTGTTAAAAGTCACTTGCTTGCAAAGCCTGCCAGCTAAGGGTTTGATTCCCTAGACCCCATGTAAAGCCAGGTGCAAAGAGTATGTATCTGGAGTTCATCTGCAGGGGCAAAAGGTTCTGGCATTCCTCCACCCACCAGCCCCCTGCTTTTCCTCCTCCTCCTCTGCTCACAAATATTGTTTTAAATAACCAAATCTCAAAACAACTACATGACTCTGAGCAGACACTTTTCCAGCTTAATCTTACATGGGACACTAGCCCTAGATAAAACCTTGACTACAATTTTGTAAGAGTCATGCTCAAATATAATCCAGCCAGGTCATGCCCAGGACCTATAGTATATGCTTCAAAGAGCCAGGCTTATTAAACTAACTTCTACTCACAAGAGATAATTAATATAACACAAACACATCATAAGGATGTTATGAAAATGTGAAAGAAGAAAATTTCACATAAGAGTATGCTTTATGGCAGATAATACAACTCTTCAGGGGAGATTCTTAACCCTCCTTAAACTTGTACAATAGAATCTGCCTGATCTCATGATTGGAGCGATTACTGCTGCTAACTATTGACACTCTCAACCCTACACAAGTTTAAATGATCCACTCAATCCCTTTGAAATGCAACAAATCCAATTGACTTCATATATGTATTTCTTTTTTTCCGAGGTAGGGTCTTCGCTCTAGCCCAGGCGGACCTGGAATTCACTATGTAGTCTCAGGGTGGATTCAAACTCATGGCAATCCTCCTACCTCTACCTCCCGAATGCTGGGATTAAAAGCATGCACCACCATGCCAGGCCATACATGTATTTCTTCAATCTTGCTACTTTCAAAATTGATCTCTAAACATTCCTTGCTTTTAACTTTTCTTTATTTCTCTCTGCTCATAGAATCTACATCTAACAAATGCTATCCTGATACTCCTAACAGGTACATAAGCATATCTGTCCTGTCACTCAAATAATTAGTTATAGATTATCTGCTTCTATTCCTACTGCTACTGATTAAACCGGATTGTAATTGTTTACTCCTTATTTTTTTCCAACAGCTTTCAACCTGCTACTAATCTCTTCAATCCCTAGTCTACCACCCTCCCCCACAAACAATGCCAAAGAGATCAGTCTAAATCTAGTAAAGGCTTGGTATAGGTACATGCCTGCATGTGCATGGTGTAGGTATCATGCACTGCAGAGGCAAAAGAATTTTGTTTCAGGGAAGTCGGAGACATACAGTGAAATGTCCTTCCTGACATGATGAGAAGGGCTAGAAAGGAAAGGGGCTAGAAAAGGAGAAAAGGGGAAAAAAGGGAAAGAGGGATAGACAAAAATTAAAAAACAAAAAACTCGCTGTACATGCTAAGCAAATCAAACTTCCTGCTGCTTAAATTACAACCATTCAATGAGTATTTACAACATATGTCCCAGGAAACTAGTGTATATGCTTTCATGCATATAGACTCCTTCTTCAGACTCTCCCATGCTAGGATTACAGGTATGCCCCAATAAGCTTTCTGTATGATTTCTTAAATGAAATCCTCTAAAGCAGATTGTATTGTCATTTTATTATAAGAAAACTAAACAGAGGTTAATTAATGTCACAGGTTAGTGAGTGATTAACTCAAACCTGAGCAATTGAAGGCTGCCATTTTTGCCTTAAATACTAAAATTATTAATATTGCAACAGTAAACATAATATGGCCTCTTCCTCTCCCCAACTTTCTACCTTCATCCTCCCAATCCTAAATATCACATTGCTTAAAAGTTCTGAACCCCAATCTCCATCATAGCCCCTCCCTCTCTCCATTAAAAGTGGAATGGGGGGAGGGGAGGGAAATATCAGGTGGGGTTTTTTGTATGTAAGTATAAAAGATTTCAATAAAAAATATTAATTCAAAAAAAAAGTTCTGAACCAAGGCCGGGCGTGGTGGTGCACACCTTTAATCCCAGCACTCGGGAGGCAGAGGTAGGAGGATCGCTGTGAGTTTGAGGCCACCCTGAGACTACATAGTTAATTCCAGGTCAGCCTGGGCCACAGTGAGACCCTACCATGAAAAACAAAAACACAAACAACAACAACAACAACAAAAGTTCTGAACCAAATAAGCTATGTCTCTGAGTCTTCTTCACAAAGGTAACTATCCTTGGATAGAATTCTTCCAGTTCCCATGATGACTCTATTCTGTCGTGATCACCCACTTGCTTGCTCCTGGCCTGCCTTCACATACTCATTCACATGGATTTCACTTCATGAGCAGTGTTACGTATTCTATGTATGCTTTCATATATTGTCGTGTCTCCTCATATTTCTCACCTCAATTAAACAGGGAATTTCTTCCAAGCAAAGACCACTATTGCTCCTTGAAACTGGCTTTAAAATAATTTCTACAAAATACAAATGAATACCAACATTGGCAAAATATTATTCTACATTCTTGTGACAAGACCTAGGAAGTTACAGGCTTGACATCTACCGTAAGATTTTTTTAGCTTAATATTTAAGGAACATCTCTAGTTTTTTTTTCCAATCATCTCTATGACAATGGTAAGGCTCTATTTTATTCATTACCAATATACTCTCCCCATCATTACCATTAATGAATAATGTTCATAGTTTAAAAACAGAAATCCCATTGCTTGGCCCAACATAAACACATACCTAACTAACTACCTTCAAACACTGACTAAAAACATATTTACTGGTATGCTGTAGTTTCAAGTCTGTCAATAAACGAGGAAAGTAATTAGGAAGCCAATAAAGTGGCAACTTGCTGCCTGCAAGTAACCAAGCTGAGTCCCTAAGATAACAAGGAACAGGAACTGTTTCAAGAGAAAAATATGTTAAATTTTTAAATTTTAAGGATTTCATAGAATTATTAAGTCTATTATGTATACTACAATTACTTTCCTTTTATTCAACTAATTTTCATGTTACTAAAAATGCTTCATAATCATCAATATTCATGTCAAAAAATCATTCCAACTGGTGAATTCAATAGTTTATGTACTAATTATCCCCCAGTGCTTAATCTCATGATACATGTTTTTTCTTATGTTTAAAATCATTTCCTTAAGATAGGTAACTAGAAATAAGCCTTCTGCTGCTGCAAATGAACTCCAGAGGTGCGTGTGCCATTGTGCGCATGTGCGACATTGTGCACTTATGTCACTGTGTATGTGGCTTATATGGGGCCTGGTGATTGGAACATGAGTTCTTAGGCTTCACAGGCAAGTGCCATAACTGCTAAACCATCTCTCCAACCCAAAATAATTTTTTGTTTGTCTATTGAGACAAAATATTGCTGTATAGCACAAGCTAGCCTCAAACTCAGTATCCTCCTGGATCAGCCTCTCAAGTGCTGCGATTACAGGCATGCATCACCATGCTTGACTACAAACATTGAAATATTTCATAGCTATTAAGCTAGACTATGACATTCCTTTTTACCTACTAATAATTTCTAGGCAATATATCTTGTCAATAAGGTCAACATATCCTTGCTAGTATCAAGTGTTTAAATGCTTGAATATTGCACTAGTTTATGTTTATTACTAATGAGTTTGTTATTCATTCACAGATTGCCTACTATGTGTCAGGCATGGTACTAGTAAGAGAACGCAGTAGTGAACAAGATTAACAGAGTTCCTGAATCACTAGGAAAAAAAAAAACTGACTATAATGTTTAAGCAAAACACATGCACACATTCACTTAGTTAAATACAGAGCTTTTGAACATACAAATACAGCCATGTGTTAATGAGCTCATTTCAAAAACAAGAGCTGGAGAGGTAAGGACCTAGGTTCAATTCCCCTGTACCCACCATGTAGGTCAGATGCATAAGAGGGCACATGCACCTAGAATAAAAACAAACAGAAAAAAAAAAGAGTAACAAATTTGGAAAAACTACTCTCTTACCTACCTAGATATGGCAGCCCATGTTGATTTACAGCTGTAAATTTGATGGCTTTGGGGCTGGAGAGATGCCGTAGCGGTTAAGGTGCTTGCCTATAAATTTGGTGGCTTTTACTTTGGCAAGAGGAAGAATTGCTAAAAGTTTGTGACCAGCCTCAAAAAAAGATTGGCAACCTTATTCAGAATCTCCCTTTGGAATCTACATTCTGCACATCTTTAACTGCCAGCTACTACCAAAGACCTACTCAAGAACAGCACAGAGAAAAGCCAACTACATAGGTCTACCCATACTTGCAATCGATCAATAAATGTCAAGTTCATGGGTTATGTCAAGTCCATGGTTTTAATGGCCTCAAGTGCTCTTTTATTATTTTCTTTCCGGTTGGTGTGCATATGTGTGGGAAGGAAAGAGGGAAGGAGGGAGGCAGGGATAAAAGATAGCACTGAGAAAACTTGTATACAGGTAACAGACATTTTATCAGTTGTGGGAGTAAAGCAGAAATAAAACTGGAGGTTTCTGTTAAGCCTAAATATAAGCAACAGGAATATTTTATATTGACACACATATTTGTTACCTATTTTCAGACAAAAAAAAAATCTACTTAAGAAGCATTTATTAAGCCGGGCGTGGTGGCGCACGCCTTTAATCCCAGCACTCGGGAGGCAGAGGTAGGAAGATCACTGTGAGTTAAGGCCACCCTGAGGCTACATAATTAATTCCAGGTCAGCCTGAGCCAGAGTAAGACCCTAACTCGAAAAAAAAAAAAAAAAAAAAAAAAAAAAAGAAGAAGAAGAAGAAGAAGCAGCAGCATTTATTTTAGCCAGTCATAGTAAGACAGATTTATAATCCCAGCACTGGGGACACACAGGCAGGACTGTTGAGTTCCAGGGCAACCTAGGCTAAGTTACTTAAACAAGAACCTGTCTAAAAAACCAGGCAAGCAAATAAAAACCGGTTTTTTAGTAAAAATAAAATCAAATTCTAAAACATATACTTCCACTATATTGTGCTTCATTCTTTAGAAATAATACAGCTCACATAGCATTAGCTCTAAGGGTACTGGAAATAGCAAGTAAAGACTTGACAAGATTCCTGACTGCTTCACAAATGTTAAGGTGACAAAGGTTGGTCTTACATTCAAATGAAAGTGTGGCTCAACTAAGATACTGCCCCAAACTCCTTCTATGGAGCCAGTATTATATCTTAAATGAAACACACATAAAAATGACTTTGAGATTCCATTTCACTCTTTTTTGTTTTGTTTTGTTTTGTTTTTGTGTTTTTTGAGGTAGCATCTCACTCCAGCTCAGGCTGACCTGGAACCCACTATGTAGTCTCAGGGTGGCCTCGAACTTACAGCAATCCTCCTACCTCTGCCTCCTGAGTGCTGGGATTGAAGGCGTGAGCCACCACGCCTGGCCTGTCTCACTCTTGTCAGAATAGCTATCATCAAGAAAATAAGTGACAAATATATATGTATATATTTAACAATAAATGCTGGTGAGGATGTGGGAAAAGGGGAACCCTTCTACACTTTTGGTGGGAATGTTAACTGGTACAGCCATTGTGGAAACCATTGTGGAGGTTCCTGAGACAGCTAAAAATAGATTTGCCATATGACCCAGCTATAGCACTCCTAGGCATATATCCTAAGGACTCTATGCATACATACACTCACATATACACCACACATACATAAGGTGGAAAATGACGTATTTACCAAGTACCTTCTAGTCAAGAACTCAAGGATCCTTTCACCATCTACAACACTAACACCACATGTAAGTGACAGCAGCAATACACATACAATTTTCTTTTTAATGACAAACTTAAGGGGATCACAGAAATGTTTGGTTATATGGCTTATGAAGTTGGAGAAAGAATAAAGAATCTAAAAAAGTTTTGTTTTCCATTATCCACCCTATCATATTCTTTGAATATTCAAACTTGTGACTTCCTTGACAAAATTTGTAATTGAGATGTCACTGTTATTTCAAGTTGTTAGTAAGCAGTATTAGCTTTTAAAAGAAGAGTTCTGATACATTAATAAGAAAATCACAAAAACCCATAATAGATTGGGACATAGGTGGATGATTCAAATGATTAAACAATCCTCTTTTGTAATCATAGAAATGTGAACCTAAAGTCAGTAATTCACATACACACACATGCACGTGCTTGCTGTGTAGACAAGAGGACCCGAGTTCAGAAACCTAAGGGTATGAGACACCCAAGATAAGTACTGGATGTGGCGGTGAGTGCCTGCATGCCCAGCCCCTGGGAGGTGAACACAGGAAGAGGAGGATCCCTGGCTAACTAGATTAGCTGAATCAGTTAGCTGTACATTCAGCAAGAAAATCTGTTACAAAGAAATAAGGTGGGCTGGAGAGATGGCTTAGCAGTTAAGGCATTTGCCTGTGAAGCTTAAGGACCCCGGTTTGATTCTCCAGGTCCCACGTGAGCCAGATGCACAAGGTGGTGCATATGTCTGGGGTTCGTTTTAGTGGCTAGAGGCCCTGGCGCACCCATTCTCTCCCTCCCTCCCTCTCTCTCTCTGTCTGTAATAAATTGCTGCCTTTCAAAAATAAAGTAGAGGGCAACTAAGGAAGACAACCCACACTTACCTCTAGTCTCATGATGCACCTACACACATGCAAAAAAAAAAAATGTTTTCACAGCCAGACGGTGGGTGATGCACACCTGTAATCCCAACTATCCAGCTATGGCAGGAGGATCAAGAGTTCAAGACTGGCATGGGCTGCATAATGAAACCCTGTCTCAATAAACAAAAACTGAGGGACTGAGAAAATGGCTCAGCAGTTAAAGGCACTTGCTTACAAAACCTGCTACGTGGGTTCAAGTCACAAGCCACCCATTTTGCCCAATGCAAAAAGTGGTGCAAGCGTTTGGCATTTGTTTGCAGCAGCAAAGAGGCCTAGGAATTTCCATGCAATCTCACACCCATGAAAACAAGTAATTTTATAATGAGAACTAGCTAGAGAGAAGGTTCAGTTCAGAAGTTCAAAAGTCAGTGCTTTTAATCATGGAGAGGGAACAAAAATTACTTTGGAAATATTAGTATAAATAAGGAGTGTTTTACTTTCCGTAATAGAGCACCAAAGAAAGCAAGACAGCAAAAAGCTGAATATACCCATGACATCCATTGTAGTAAAGAATTAACCTTTGAGGCTGAAGAGAGATGGGTTAGCAGTTAAGTGCTTGCCTGTGAAGCCTAAGGACCCTGGTTAGAGGCTTGATTCCCCAGTATCCACGTAAGTCAGATGCACAAGGTGGCACATGCATCTGGAGTTTGTTTGCAGTGGCTAGAGGCCCTGGTCTACCCGTTCTCTCTCTCTCTCTCTGCCTCTTTTTCTGTCTGTTGCTAATAAATAAATAAAAATAAACAAGAAAAAAGAACTAACCTTGCCTATAACACATTACTGACCTGCCCGAAAAGGTAGTTTTTAACTAATTAATTAATTTATTTCTTATTTCTTTATTTCAGACGGGGGGGGGGGAATGGGCATGCCAGGGCCTCCTAGACCCTACAAATGACCTCCAGAGCTTGTGCCGCCTTATGCATCTGGCTTATATAGGTAATGAACCTGGATTCTTAGGCTTCACAGGCAAGCACCTTAACTGCTAAGCCATCTCTCCAGCACCCTCCCCCTGCTTTTTTTGTCTGTGTACATTTAACAAATATGCATGTAAATGGAGATGAGCAGACACGTGTATGCATTTGTGTAGAAACCAGAGGTCATTATAGGATACCTTAATTGCTTTCCATGTTACTTTTTGGTGCAAGGTCTCTAACTGAACCCAGAGTCAGCAAGCCCTGGGGATCCTCCTGTCTCTGCCTCCCTAGTACTGGGATTACAGGGATATGCTGATACATCTAGCATTTTACATGGGTCCTGCGGATCTGAACTCAGGCTCTCATGCTTGTACAGCAAGCACTTTACCTGCTGAGCCATCTCCCCAACTCCTATTGTAATGCTACTTTACTTCTCTCAAACAAGAAAGAACTTCCTAACATCTACTCTTTCAAGACACATCTTTGAACTGACACTCCATCATCACCCTTCTAAGGTACACCACATGAACCTCTCTTCCATTTAAACTTATCTGACAAGAGATGAGTAAGTCTTGTTTTTCTTCCCTGCCTTGACTCATGTCATCTCACAGGTTCAGTTTTGTAGCCAAGAACTCACTAACATTCTAGCACTCTTCCCCAAACTGCTGGCTGTCAACAGTCGGTTCCTTAAGCACTTATAGGCCATACTTCAAATTCTAATAACAGTGTTAATACCACAATATAAATGTCCTGCTAGACTTTTTAATTGTTGTCACTTGCCAAAAACATTACATTGGCAAAAGTGTATTTCAAATGACTAAATAAAATTTGCTTTAAAAAAAATTGCTCAGGCTGGGCGTGGTGGTGCACATCTTTAATCCCAGCACTCAGGAGGCAGAGGTAGGAGGCTTGACCTGAGTTCAAGGCCACCCTGAGACTACATAGTTAATTCCCGGTCAACCTAGGCCAGAGTGAGACCCTACCTCGAATGAAGAAGGGACAGAGGAGTGCTCAGCACTGAAACATCTCAAACCCACCTTCCAAGGCTCAGGGTCCATTGTGGAAGAGGGGGCGGAAAGAATGTAAGAGCCAAAGGAAGAGTAGGACTCCTTACAACATGCTCCTCTGACACAAAATGGCCTGGATATCCATGCCCTCACAGTGCCTAACACTACCTACACAAGCCCATCATAACAGGAGGAAAAGATCATGACATCAAACTGAAAAGAGAGACTGACTGAGAGGGGGAGGGGATATGATGGAGAGTGAAGTTTCACAGGGGAAAGTGGGGGGGAGGGAGGGAAGTACCATGGGACATTGTCTATAATTAAAAAAGTTGTCAATAAAAAAAGAAAAATAAATAATAAATAAATAAAACAGTAAAAAAAAATAAATAAAAAAGGAAAAAAAATTGCTCAATGCCAGGAAAAACCAAAAAAAAAATTGCTCAAGTCATAACTTTTTTTTTTATTGTTGTTTTCAAGCTAGGATCTCACTCTGGCCCAGGCTGACCTGGAATTCACTATGTAGTCTCAGGGTGGCCTTGAGCTCACAGTGATCCTCCTACCTCTGCCTCCCGAGTGCTGGGATTAAAGGCGTGCGCCACCACACCCGACAAGTCTTATAACGTCTGTGTTATTATGAAGCTAGGTTTCACCTGTAGCCCAGGCTGGACTCAAACTTAAAATACTCCTCCTTCTATCACCCAATTCAGTGGGGTTACAAGGTATATACTTCCATACCTGGTTTATGCCTTTCTTTAAACATCACAATACCTAATACAGCATCTGGATACAGTGGGCAATTTAATATATGTTTGAGGCCAAAACCATGGCTTTGGACTAAAACAAGAATCAAAATGATGTAAGGAGTCAAAGAGAATTCAGAGGAATACTGTCTTTCAAATAAGATGACACAACAAAGCTAAATTCTTTTCGTTTGAAACTATTTTTATAAAATAAGCAAAGTTTATTTTTTACACTTGTAATACCAGCACCTGGAAGGTAGAGACAGGGTGATAACTGGAAGTTTGAGCAAATCTGGACCACATAATGACCTCCAGGTCAGACAGGGCTGCAAACAGGTAGACCCATGTAAGTACAAAGCATGTATTTAGTTATGGAACCGAAGTGATATTTTTGTGTGTGTATGATGTGTATTTGTGTGTGTTTCTGTGTGAACACAGGTGCAAAAATCACCAATCACACTATACTTTGGGTGGGTCTTTATCTGCTGCTTTGTTTGAGGCAGACTCTCTCATTCACGACTGTGTTCACCAGGCTAGCTTTCTGGAAGGTCTCTCTGCTTCTCATCATAGGTGTGCTATAGGACTACAGACACATGTCATGCTCTCTTTTTATGTTTTTATGTGGGTTCTGGGGATCTGAACCCAGGTATTCATGCTTACTCAGCAAGCACTTTATCTAGTGAGCCAGCTCCCCAGTCTCAGAATTTAAAAAAAAAAAAAAAATACTGTAAATCCTGACTTAACAAGTTATTTAATTTCTCCAAGTCTGTTTCTTCATCCAAAAATCAAAACAGGGACTGGGAACATGGTTAAAGGCTCAGTGGTTAAAAGTAAAGCCTGCCAGCCTGGGGTTTAATTCCCTAGTACCCACATAAAGCAAATTGCACAAAATACCACATGCATATGGAGTTCATCCATAGTGGCAAGAGGCCTTGACTTACTCTCATTCTCTCAAATAAATGAATAAATAATTTTTAATACAAAGGGGTGTACTAGGTCATTCCTCCAATGTTCCAAAATTGCCATATAGTCAAGACTATACCTGAAGCTCAGTCCTTAGGTAGTCATTGAATAACTGTTAATTAAAAACAAAAATCTATTTAATCCCAGCACTCGGGAGGCAGAGGTAGGAGGATTGCCATGAGTTCGAGGCCACCCTAAGACTACATAGCTAATTCCAGGTCAGCCTGGACCAGAGTGAGAGCCTACCTCGAAAAAAAAAAAAAAATCTGGGCCTGGAGAGATGGCTTATCAGTTAAGTGCTTGCCTTGTAAGCCTAAGGACCCCGGTTCGAGGCTCGATTTCCCAGGACCCATGTAAGCCAGATGCACAAGGTGTTGCATGTATCTAGAGTTCCTTTGCAGTAGCTGGAGGCCCTGGCATACCCATTCTCTATCTATCTGCCTCTTTCTCTCCCTGTCATTCTCAAATAAATAAATAATAAACAAAAGGGCTGGAACTGCAGGCATGTACCACCACGCCCAGCTCTATTAAAAAAAAATTGGCTGAGCATGGTGGCACAGTCCTTTAATCCCAACACTAGGGAGGCAGAGATAGGATCGCCATGAGTTCAAGGCCACCTTGAGAGTATAGTGAATTCCAGGTCCACCTGGGCTACAGTAAGACCCTACCTTGGAAAAAAAACTTATTTTTTTATGTTACCAAACATTAATAAAACATACATGTCTTATAAAACCTCATCATATGCAGTAATTATGAAAGGAGGTATGCAAGTTATACTGAAAAGGAACACACAAATATGGCATTCTAAAAGAGGGGGCTGGAGAGATGGCTCAGCATTTAAAAGCGCTTGCTTGCAATGCTTGACATCCTGGGATCAATTCTCAAGTACCCATGAAAAGCAAGATAGAGAGTGGCACATGTGTCTGGAGTTCATTTGCAGTGGCAGATGGCCCTGGTATGCTATTCATTCACATTTTCATTTCAATCTCTCTGCTTGCAAACAAAAAAATTTTTTTTTAATTAAAGAAAAAAAAGTCATATGTAAAACTTAAATTCCAACTATAAACTAGAAAGTAATAGTCTCCCTCACTGATCACATTATTAATACTGAAAAGAGGATAAGTTTACTAAACCATTGACTTTAAAAAATTTTTCTTTTATTTTTATTTATTCATTTGAGAGAGGAAGAGAGATAAAGAATAGGCACGCCAGGGTTTCCAGCCACTGCAAACAAACTCCAGATGCATGCGCCACCTTGTACATCTAGCTTACATGGGTCCTGGGGAATCGAACTAAGGTCCTTTAGCTTTGCAGGAAGCACCTTAACCACTAAGCCATCTCTCTAGCCCAACCATTTTTTTTTTTTAATTTGTTTGTTGTTGTTTATTTATTTATTTGAGAGCAACAGAGAGAGTAAGAGGCAGATAAAGAGAGAGAATGGGCACGCCAGGGCCTCCAGCCACTGCAAACGAACTCCAGACGCATGCACCACCTTGTGCATCTGGCTTACGTGGGTACTGGGGAATCGAGCCTCGAACCGGGGTCCTTAGGCTTCACAGGCAAGCGCTTAACCACTAAGCCATCTCTCCAGGCCCAACCATTGACTTAAGGAAACAACTTTTAGTTAATGCTATCAACCTGTAACTCTGAGATTGTTCATTCCATTTCCCTTTAATTTATGTAAAAACCATTAAATTCCATAATATATATAATGCAGTTCTCTGTGAAATATTAGCATAACAATTAACTGAAGCTAAAGGAATTAGAAATTAACTATGTAACACTGGTCATTGTGTCCATACTTGTAATCCCAGCACTGGGAAGGAGCAGAAGGATCAGAAATTCAAAGACATCACAGCTACCTAGTGAATCTGAGAAATTTGAGAACAGCCTGAACTACATGAAATCCTGAAAAAGAAAAGGAAGAAAGAAACTCTGTAAGCTTTACATAGAACCCAGTAGTTTTAAATATTATAAATATAGTGATCTTTTGGTATTTCATAGCCAAACTGCATGTCAAAAAAACAGCAAGTACCAAAATTTCTTATTTAAATGGTAAAAATATTGCATGTAATTGACACACAGCTTTTTATATATTTTAATCCACCTTGTACTTATAATACCTAATATAATGTAAATGTTTTGTAGATAGTTGTTATACTGAATTGTTTAGGGAATAATTAGAAAAATCTGAACATGTACAGTACAATTATTCACCTACAGTTTTTTTGGGATTTTGTTTGTTTGTTTGTTTTGGTTTTTCAAGGTAGGGTCTTACTTTAATCCAGGCTAACCTGGAACTCACTATGTACTCTCAGGGTGGCCCTGAACTCACTGCGATCCTCCTAGAGTGCTGGGATTAAAGGAGTACGCCACCACGCCAGGCTTATTTATTTACCTACAGTTTTGATGCAAGGCCTTGAATTCAAAATACTTATGCCTTGACCTCCCAAATGCTAGAAGTACAGATATATACCACTGTGCCAAGCCATATTATTTTCTGACCTTCTGACCAAGTAGTCTTTAGTGTCTATTCAGTGAGAAAAAACTAGTAAGTGTTTACTATATATACTCCAATGAGACAGTACTTGAGACAACTGTCAAAATATTTCAATCATGTCTAAATTCAGTAATAACTGTGAGACTGAGGTGCATTAATAAATAGATAATATGAAACAGCATCGATCCAAACATATCTTTACATGTACAGAGATACACAATAAGGGTAGAATTTCAATTGGGGGAAAAATGACTTTGATACCTGGACTAATAGTAGTATAGCACCTGTGATACTAGCATGCAGGAGTTTAAGGACCATGGAGTTTGGGGCTGGCCTGAGCTACATGGCAAACCCCTATCTCATAGAAATGGCATTATAGGGACTGGAGATGGCTTAGCGGTTAAGCACTTGCCTGTGAAGCCTAAAGACCCTGGTTCAAGGCTCCATTCCCCAGGACCTACATAAGCAAGATACACCAGGTGGCACATGCATCTGGAGTTTGTTTGCAGTGGCTGGAGGCCCTGAAACGACTATTCTCTATCTATCTATCTATCTATCTATCTATCTATCTATCTATCTATCTATCTATCTATCTCTATCTCTCTCTCTGTCGCTCTCAAATAAATATAAACAAAAGGGTCCATTTTTTAAAAAAGAAATGGCATTATAAAAAGTGGCTATCTATAGCATGAGGAAAATAACCTAACTGAATATGCACACCAAACTAAGAATGAACACATCTATAAGATACTATGTTTACTCTTCCAATTGCCAATGATAACTGCCAATGATCAAAATAACAACTTAAGAAGGCTGGGGAGACAGCTCAGTGATTAAAGGCTCTTGCTTTTAAAGCCTGGGCCAGGGTTCAATTACCCAGCAGCACCCATGCAAAGCCAGACACAAAATGGCTTCAGCATCTGGCACTCATTTGCAGAAATGAATTTTTAAAATTTATTTTATTTTTATTTATTTGAGAAAGAGAGCGTGGGAAGGAGATAAAGAGGCAGATAGAGAGAATGGCCATGCCAGGGCCTTCAGCCACTGCAAATGAACTCCAGATGCATACATAACCTTGTGCATCTGGCCTATGTGGGTCCTGGGGAATCGAACCTGGGTCCTTTGACTTTACAGGCAAATGCCTTAACTGCTAAGCCATCTTTCCAGCCCCAGAAATAAATTTTTGTTAAATTTTTGTTAAAATGATTAATTACACACCTTCCAAGGCTCAGGGTCCATTGCAGAAATGGTCGCGGAAAGAATGTAAAAGCCAAAAGAAGAGTAGGACTCCTTACAATGTGCTCCCCCAGATGCAAAATGGCCTGGATATCCATGCCCTAACAGTGCCTGACACTACTGACACAAGACCATCATAATTGGAGGAAAAGATAATGACATCAAAATAAAAGAGAGACTGATTGAGAGGGGGAGGGGATATGATGCAGAATGGAGTTTTAAAGGAGAAAGTGTGGGGGGGGGTTACTATGGGATATTGTCCACAATTACGGAAGTTGTCAATGAAAAAAAATAAATAAAAAGTTTAAGAAAATTAAAAAAATGATTAATGACTCTGAGAACACATAGTTAATTCCACGGCAGCCTGGACCAGAGTGAGACCCTACCTTGAAAAAACAAACAAACAAAAAAAGATTCATAACTGTTGACAAGATACAGTCAGTCCACTGGCACCTTTTTTTTTTCTTTTGATAGAATATCATGTAGCCCAGGCTGGCCTCAAACTTACTATGTGGTTGAGGCTGGCTTAGAACTGCTGATCCTTTGTTTTCACCCCCTAAATGCTGGGACAAGACTATAAATTAGAACTCTGAAGAAGACTTAATCTTCAACGTGTTCTAAAAATGTACCAACTATAGGGTGTGGGGCAAGGAGATGGCTCA
This sequence comes from Orientallactaga sibirica, assembly GCA_036365145.1. Classification (NCBI taxonomy): domain Eukaryota; kingdom Metazoa; phylum Chordata; class Mammalia; order Rodentia; family Dipodidae; genus Orientallactaga; species Orientallactaga sibirica. Next base: position 20,172,990 of record JAEOAD010000003.1, read on the forward strand.
GCAGTTAAAGGTGCTTACTTGTACAGTCTGTTGGCCTGAAGCTGAGTTCCCCAGACAACCACAAAGCCAGACCCTTGTGCACCAATAACCTAACGCACACATGCATGCAAATTAATAAAATGAAACCTTAGGCTAGAGAGAGGGCTTGGTGGTTAAGGCATTAGCCTGCAAAGCCAAAGGATCCCAGTTAGACTCTCCAGAACCCATGTAAGCTAGATGCACAAGGGGGCAAATGCATCTGGAGTTCGTTTGCAGTGGCTGGAGGCCTGGCATGCCCATTCTCTCTCCCTCTCAAATAAATAAATAAATAAATAAATAAATAAATAAACAAATAAATAAATAAATAAATATTTTTAGAAAATGAAACCTGGTGCACACCTTAGTCCCAGCACTTGGGAGGCAGAGGGAGGAAAATGGCTGTGAATTCACTACAGAGTGAACCCCAGGTCAGGCTGGGGGTTACAGCAAGACCCTACCTCAAAAAAAAAAAAAAAAAAAAAAAAAAGAAAGAAAGAAAGAAAGAGAGAGAGAGAGAGAGAGAGAGAGAGAGAGAGAGAGGGAGGGAGGGAAGGGAAGGGGAAGGGGAAGGGAAGGGAAGGGAAGGGAAGGGAAGAAACTTCAAGAAAACATTTCCATTGTTAAGGGGGAAAAAGATGACACTGTGCATTACAAAGAAGTAAATATAAATTTCCTGCCCTAGAAGAACTGATTCAACTAAGAGGGTAAAATAAGGACCCCTTACTTGTTCCCCTTTTTGATCTCCATTAAGAGGTCCCAGTGGACCTGCCCCACCCCACTCTAAATGTCTTCCTTAAATAGTTATTCTTATTTATTTCTCCAGTTGTTATCTTTAGGAAAACAGAAGAGAGTTATGAAAAGTACTAAAATGTACAAATCAGAAATTCTGTATTCAAACCACTTCTATTTGACCTCAACTAAACTCATCTTGCTTATAAAACAGAAACCATCTGTTTTTCAGGTTGACTCTAACCATCCACAGAATAATCTACATACAAGTGGAAGAATTATGCAAGCAATAAGCATTAATTAATGTCATTAACCAATTGAGATTGTAGTGCTGATGCAAAGAAGTATTTCCAACTACAAATCCAACATATCTCAATTTCTTTTACTTTTACTTGTTCTTTTGGTTCTGGGAACTGAATCTCATGCATGCTAAGTAACAGGACTAATGGTGCCTGGCATGATGCTGAATGGTTGAAATCCCAGCACTCAAGGAAATGAAGCAGGAGAATTGAGTGTTTTAGGTTAGCAACCCAGCTAGAGCTACATAGTAAAACTGTCCCAAGAGGGGTGAGAGGACCTGGGGGTGTTGAGAGTTAATTTATCAAGCACTAAATCCTAGGTTCTATCCTGTGGTGTCCCCATCAACTAAGGTGTTCAGAATGCTAGTTTCCCAGCTGATAGAGATTTGGGAATTAACACCTCCTGGAGGCAGGCTTATGGGTATTAAAGACAGTTTCCCCTTGCCAGTGTTTGGCACACTCTCCTGTTGCTGTTGTCCACCTGATGTTGGCTAGGGGGTGATGTCCACCCTCTGCTCATTCCATTGTTTCCCCCTGCCATCACTGAGCTTCCCCTCGAAGCTTTTTAAACCCCTTCTTTCATACAAGCTGCTCTTGAGTGATTTCTGCCAGCAATGTGAGCCTGAGTGTGACGGATCACAGTCCTATATAAACGCAGTCCTTTAGAGGTACAGGTAAGAGGATGAGAAATTCAAGCTCATCCCCAGCTAAATAATGAGTTTAAGGCAAACCCAGGGTACATGAGACCTAGTCTTAAAATAAAAAAAAATTTTTTTTTTAATTAGCCAGGCATGGTGGCACACGCCTTTAATCCCAGCACTTGGGAGGCAAAGGTAGGAGGATTGCTATGAGTTCAGGGCCACCCTGAGACTATGTAGTGAATTCCAGGTCAGCCTGGGCTAGAGTGAAACCCTACCTCAAAAAACCAAGCAACAAAAAAAAATTATGCAGGGCATGGTGGTGTACACCTTTAATCCCAGCACTCAGGAGGCAGAGGTAGGAGGATCACCGTGAGTTCGAGGCCACCCTGAGATTGCATAGTGAATTCCAGATCAGCCTGGACTAGCGTGAAACCCTACCTCAGAAAAAAAAAAAAAAATTCCTATCTGAGCTACACACCAGCTACTCAGGCCAACATGTCTAAGCTTCAAGTCAATGCTTTTCCTTTATAACTGCTCCCTAAGCGGGGTTTGGTGGTTTATGCCTGTCATTCTAGGCTGAGAGGCTGAGGTAGGAGAATGAACGTGAATTCAAGGCCAGCTTGGGATGCAGAGTGAGTTCTACATCAGCCTGAAGTACAGTGAGACCTTGCCTCAAAAAAAGGCCCTAAGTGAAAACTTACCTTGTTACCCAAAACTTGTTTTTGTCTAAATCTTAACCATTTCCTTTAAAATCTAAAACTTAATTTTCCTATGGCATAACCCTTACACTTTAGAGCCTGAAAATCTCTATCCTCTCCAATACCTCTACCAGTTAGAATCAAATTCGGCTCACCTCAGCTATCTTCCCTAGGCTTATTTCTTGTTGCCTATGAAAAGGAACAAACCAGTGAGCATACTCAAACATGGCATGTATACACAGTAAAAGTTACCAAAGACCATAGAAATATCAACTGTCAGGTATGGTTACTAACCAGTTATGTGTGAAATATCGGAGAAAAACTGATATAGCCTCAACCTAATAACAAATATGAATGTTTTACTTTTTTCATAATTACAAGCTGTGGTGGTTTGGTTCAGGCGTATGCCATAAACTTATAAACTTCTGAATGCTAGGTCCCCAGCTAGTGGCAATTTGGGAATTGCAGACTCCTGCAGGCAATGGATTGTATTGTTGGGGGCAGGCTTATGAGTGATATAGCCAGCTTCCTCTTGCAAGTATTTGACATACATCTCCTGTTGCTGTTGTCCATATGATGTTGGCCAGGAGATGATGTCCACCCTCTGTTCATACCATCGTTTCCTCGTGCAATCATGGAAATTCCCCTCAAGTTTGTAAGCCAAAATAAATCCTTCCCCCACAAATAGCTTTTGGCCAGGTGTTTTCTAACATTACAAAGCATTACAAAGCTGGGTGCTTTCTGCCAGCAACACAAAGTTGATTGCAACAGTAAATTGGTACCAAGAAGTGGGGTCATTGCTGCTAGAAACCTGACTGTGGCTTTGGTCATTTGGAAGTGACTTGAGGGAGGAATGTGGAAGGATTTGAAACTTTGGCCTCAGTGATATTTTGCAGTGCTATAAATACAGCTTAATGAACCATTCTGGACAGAGTTGAAAGACCTGAAAGCAGACAACCTACGGATTGTGAAGTTTGGCTTAAAAGGGTAAGAAGGAATTTTGATTGGGACTGGTCTAGAAGCAGTTTGTGTGAGAGGCTTGCTGGGTTCTGTCTGCCTGCGTCCTGGAAACCTGTGTAGGCTTGCATTGTATAGAAATGGACTGGGGTGAGCACAGAGATATGGCATAGAAAGAAATGAAATCTCTGGGATGAAACTGCTGCCCTTGCAGCTGCAATTATTTGAGAGATTACAACTACTGAAATTGAGCCAGAGGGTCTGCATTGGGACAGCAGAAAGAATGAGGACCCTTTTGAAGGGGCCTGAATGCTGAAGGAGTGTCCTGTTCTTTAAAGTGGCCATGGGCAGTGTGAAGCAGGCTTGCTAGATTACCTGCATGAAGACCCAATGGAGGCATGAGGATAAACCATGGGTTGTAGTAGAGACCTAATGGGAATCCCAGGACTATGGGATGGCTGCCAAGGAGAGTTGCCAGCACTGGATAAAGTTTTCTGGGACTGTGGGTAGCTTAGCTGGAAGGGCAGAAGTAGAACTCCAGAGACTCATCAATGGTTAGAATTACCGGACTTGGAGACTCTCATCACTGGTTAGTTATTGAACTTGGAGGTAAAGAATTTGGTGTTTCCTCTGTTTGTTTTAAATCTTGTATTGGTTCAAATTTTCCTTGTTATGCCCAAGGCCAGCTTTTGAAGTGTGAATGTTTATTCTGTGTCATTATGGGTATTTTTGGTATTATGGCTTGGTTAAAAGACCTTGGACTATGGGGATGTTTGAACATCATTGGGATTGATAAAAACTATGGGGACTTTTAAAGTTGGGCCAAATGCACTGCATTTTACATCATGGATGGTCATCAGTTTATTGGGGTCAGGGACAGAATGCAGTGTTTTAATTCAGGTGTCCCCTATGCGTTCTGAATGCCAGGTCCCCAATTGAAGGCAATTTGGGTATTGGAGCCTCCTTCAGGCTGTGTATTTTTGGTGGGGTGGGCTCATGGGAGTTACAGCCAGCTCCCCCTTGCCTGTATTTGGCACTCTCTTGTTGCTGTCCACCAGAGATTGGCTAGGAGGTGATGTACACCCTCTACTCATGCCATCATTTTCCCTGCAATCATGGAGCTTCCCTTTCAGTCTATAAGCCAAAATAAACTCTTTCCTCCCACAAGCTGCTCTTGGTGGGGTGTTTTCTAACAACATTGCAAAGCTGGATATTTCCTGCTGGCAATACAAAGCATCAGAAGCCAATAAAATATAGGAGAAATCAAGCTGCAGAGAGAGCTCAGCAGTTAAAGGTGTTTGCTTGCAAAGCCTGCAGATTTCAGTTTGATTCCCCAGTACCCAAGTAAAGCCAGATGAACAAACTGGTGCATGCATCAGGAGTTCAGCTGTAGTGCGCCCATTCTCATTCTTTCTCTCTCAATAAAATTATATGTGTGTGTGTGTATATGTTTTTTTTTGGTTTTGCAAGGTAGAGTCTCACTCTGGTCCAGGCTGACCTGGAATTAACTATTAAAGGCATGCGCCACCACGCCCAGCAATATACATATATACACACACACACACACACACACACACACACACACACATATATACATATATTAGTGACAGCAGAGCTGGACGTGGTGGTGCACGCCTTTAATCCCTGCATTTGGGAGGCAGAGGTTGGAGGATCACAGTGAGTTTGAGGCCACCCTGAGTCTACATAGTGAATTCCAGGTCAGCCTTTAACTAGAGTGAAAACCTACCTCGAAAGACCAATAAAAAAAAAAGTTTGCATACTTAAGGATGACATCTAAAATTGTCCTCTGACCACACACACATGAGCCCAGCACTAATGCAAACATGCACACACACACATGCAAAAAATAAAAATCATGGTTGAAAAGAAGTGTCACTCCATACATCTCAGGAACAGCTGTGAATACTTGTGAGCTCTTAAGCATTGCCTATACCTACGAGACCCTTAAACAATGATCCATTTTTACAAGCACATTCTGTTTCTAAGATCCACTATAAGAAAAGAATCAGAGAAATATAAGTAATGTGTTAAGAAAGTACAAATTCTTCAATCTAGCACTCCATAGTCTGCCTCTCTAGCCTGTGTACTGTGAACCAGCAATTTACATTTGTTAATTTTCCTTTTTTATATGCATGCACGCATGCCCCATCCCCTTCTACTTCCCTGGCATATTACTGAAGCTTAAAGGTGTGCTGTACCGGTTCAATTAACGTTTCAGGAATAAATGAATGGATATAGATCAAACTGTGTCCCAGTCATGCTAGATTTATTGTAACTCACCGTGTGTCTTTTTTAATCATGCAGTGTCGAGTGGGTTACAGTTTTCTTATTTTGACTTCTATCTGAATCTAACAGAAGTGTTCCCCCCACTCTCCTACTACTGCCCCCTCTCTCACTCTTGTCAATTCATCTTCAGTAACCCTTTCCTGATATATACCTTAAATCTTTGAGCCTTCACACTCTTTTTTTCTGCCAAAAAAAAAAAAAAAAAGTTCTTTCAGCAAACAGGCATGCACTCATCTTCCACAACTGGGATGAGACTTACCAGAACCTGGAGATTCAGGAGTGATGGTCAGGTAGCCAAGAGGTTTGTCCCCTGGCACACATCTACTCATAAACTTATTGCGGTGGGTTTCACCTTCTGACTCATGTGAGTCAGAGGGGCAGCGGATTCGCCCGGGCTAGAGGCTGGCTCAGGAAGAAGCCAGCAATGATACCAAGTTCTGGGTGCTGAACAAGACCAATTACAATGTCAGAATTAGATTTAAATTCAAAGAAAGGGGACCTCCCTCCGAGGAGGGGCTCAGGTTGTTTGTGGAATAACAGATCTAGGGAACTCCTTTAGGCAATAGATAAGTAGAAGCCAACTCTGCTGAGCTCTAGCAAAGTGAAGACTGCAAGGGCAGACATTCCCACCTTCACTTTTGTGGCCCAGTCAACCTAAACTACCTAACAAAACTACCTGACTTCCTCTCAAGACCTTATTGGATTTTTTAATTTGAAATTTCATTTTTATTTATTCATTTGAGAGAGAGAGAGAGAGAGAGAGAGAGGCACATAGAGTGGGCATGCCAGGGCCTATAACCACAGCAAACGAATTACTATGTGGCTTACGTGGGTCCTCGTGAATTGAACCTGAGTCCTTTGGCTTTGCAGGCAAGTGCCTTAACCATTAAGCCACCTCTCCAAACCCTTTAACAGATGTTTTAAAGCTCATCTTCTAATAATACATACATGCACCTTTCTTTGCCTATTTTATTTCTTTATCCCTAGCAACTATGTTCTCCATTTATTTATTAATCATTTATTTATAAAATATTTTTATTCATTTGCAAACAGAGAGCAAGAAAGGAGAGAGAGAATGGGCATGCCAGGGCCTTTAGCCATTGCAAATGACTCAGATGTATGCATCTCTTTGTACATCTGACTTTACCTGGGCACTGGGGAATTGAACCTGGGTTGATAGGCTTTTCAGGCGAATGCCTTAATCCCAGAGCCATCTCTCCAGCCCTATTTATTTTTTTTTTTTTTTTTTTTTTTTTTTTTTTTTGGTTTTGGTTTTTTGAGGTAGGGTCTCACTCTAGCTCAGGCTGACCTGGAATTCACTATGTAGTCTCAGGGTAGCCTCAAACTCAAGGTGATTCTCCTACCTCTGCCTCCCAAGTGCTGGGTTAAAGGTGTGCACCACCACGCCCGGCTTTATTTATTTTTTGAATGAAGTAAGGGTTTGGGTTTGTTCAACCTTGTACAGCTGGATGAGATAAGCTGATGAGATAGCTCTAGAGAGGATGAAGAAGAAGACTAAGAGCCAACTTGGCAACAAAGTAAGTCAGAGGTCAGTCTGGGCTTATCTAGTGAGACACTGACACAAACAAACAAAATCTCTTAAGGTGGTGGCTAGGATGTTTTTAAGACAGGTAAAGTGACTTGTCCTTATCACTTTTCTTCTCCCATACTAACCTTCTGTACCCTACAAATTCAAACCCTACTTTTTTTTTTTTTTTTTTTTTTTTTAATTTTCAAGCACAGACGGGAGAGAGACAGAGAGATTGGGCAAGCCAGAGACTCCAGCCACTGCAAATGAACTCCAGATGCATGTACCACTTTGTGCAGCTGGCTTTATGTGGGTACTGGGGAATCAAACTCGGGTTGTTAGGTACAGGGAAATGCTTTAACCAGTGGGCCATCTATCCAGCCATCAAACCCTAATTCTTCATACCAATTTCTATTTTTATTCATGTATTTTTATTTTATTATTTTATTTTATTTTATTTTTATTCATGACTCCATTTTGTTTCTTAATTTTTTTATATTTCTTAGCCACGCATGGTACCACATGCCTCTAATCCCACCATTTGGGTGGTGGAAGACCAGGAGTGCAAGGCCAGCTTCAGCTACACTATGAATTTGAGGTCAGCTTGGGCTACATGAGACCTTGTCTCAAAACATAAAAAAAAAAAAAAAAAAAAAGGGCTGGAGAGATGGCTTAGCTGTTAAGGCGCTTGCCTGCAAAGCTTAAGGACCTAGGTTCAATTCTCCAGGTCCCATGGAAGCCAATGCACATGGTGGGGGTGGGGGGCATGCCTCTGGAGTTTGTTTGCAGTGACTAGAGGCCCTGGCATGCCCATGATCTCTCTCACTGTCCTACTCTGTCTCTAATAAGTAAAAACAAAGCAGAAAAAAGTAACAAAAAAGATAGTAACAAAAAATTGTCTATTTGGGGGCTGGAGAGATGGCTTAACGGTTAAGGTGCTTTCAGGCAAAGTCAGAGGACCCAGGCTCAATTCTCCAGTGCCCACATAAGCTAGATACACAAGGTGTCACATGCATCTGGTGTTTATTTGCAGTGGCTAGAGGCCCTGGTATGCCCACTCTCTCCTGCCTCTCTTTAATAAATAAATAAATATTTTTTTAAAAAATTTTGTGTGTTTATACATGATGTTGGTATCTGAGTGTGAGCAGGTACACCTATGCCATGGCACACATATGGAGGTCAGAGGAAAACTTTGGGTGCTGGTTCTCAGCATCCACCTTCTTTTGAAGCATGGCCCCTCACTGTTCACTGCTATGTTCATTCTGGACAATTCTCTAAAGCACCACTGTCCAGCTTTTGCATGGATTCTGGGAATCCAAATGTATCCTTAGTTACTGTCTCACTGATATCAATGTGGTAAATAAATAATAAAAGGACCATGCATGTGGGGAGGGCTGCTCCTATAATCCCAGCACTTGGGAAGCTAAAATAGGAAAATCACTGTGAGTTCAAGGCCAGCCTAGGCTACAGTGAGACCCTGCCTCAAGGAACAAAGATAAAATACCAAGAAAGCATGTGAGAAGGAACTGCTAGATTTTCACTTTAGTTTCCTAGACCTGTAGTTACTACTAAACAAAGTGGACGGGGTGGTGGGGTGGTGGCTTATGTCTATAATCCCAGCACTCTGGAGGCTGATGAAGGAAGACTGCCAAAAGCTCAGAGACCAGCATGGGCTAACCAGTGAATTTCAGGGCAGCCTAAATTACAATGTGAGATGCTGTCTCAAAAAAAAAAAAAAAAAAAAAAGTCGGGCGTGGTGGCACACTCCTTTAATCCCAGTACTTAGGAGGCAGAAGTAGGAGGATCACCGTGAGATCGAGGCTACCCTGAGACTACATAGTGAATTCCAGGTCAGCCTGGGCTAGAGTGAAACCCTACTTCAAAAAACAAACAAAAAAAGTATAAATGATGTCAGAGACTATCAATACCTGAAAGAAAAATATGCTTAGCTTTTACAAACAACATTTGTGAAGTCATACATATCTGGGGGCAAGGGATGTGGCAAAATGGTATATCAATATACCTGGAAAAATATGAGCCCTGCAAATAAGCAAAACAAAGCAGGAGGCAAAAAAAATTCAGGTCTTGTGTATTTTACACTGTGGTCTTTATGGATTTAATTTGTAAAGCCAAAATGCTATGCATTTTGCTCAACAGAGAGGGCCAGAAACTCTTCCCTTGGAGCCAAGAGGACAGCTTCATAGTGTTCCCTGACAGCCAGCAAAAAGCAACATAGAAAGCATTAGGCTTATAAATACCTCACAATTTGATTCAAATCATCATTTTTAAGGGTAGCTTAAGTCCACTTACAATTCCCATATTTTATCAATGTAAAAAGCTCACATAACAAGTTATTACTTAGGGAAAATTTTTTTATGTTTTATTATTTATTTATTTGACAGAGAGAAAGAGGGACAGAGAGAGAGAGAGAGAATGGGCACGCCAGGGCCTCCAGCCGCTGCAAATGCAGTCCAGACACATGTACCAACTATGTTCACTATGCAGTCTCAGGGTGGCCTCAAATTCATAGCGATCCTGCCACTTCTGCCTCCTGAGTGCTGGGATTAAAGGCGTGTGACACCACACCCGTCTCTACTTTGGTAAGTTTTTGTGTTTTGTTGTTGTTTTAGAGATAAGGTTTCATTGTATAGCCTAGAGCTAGCCTTCAACTTGTAACCCAAAATAGTCTCAAACTCCAGAGCCTCCAGTCTCAGCCTCTAGGAATGCTGAGATTACAGGTATGTGTGCCACCACACCTGGCTTCTTAAGGTTCTGAACACAACTGCAAATGCTACAAATGCTGACAAGAATGTTACTGAACAAACATGGTAGACCATGCCTTCAAACCCAGCACCCACCCTTGAGGCTGAAGTGGGAAGATCACCAATGAATCTGAGGCCAGCCTGGGCGTGACTAAGACCTGCCCTCAAAGAAACAAAACAAAAAAATAAGTTCACTAAATACAAAAAAAAAAAAAAAAAAAAACATCCTTAACACATGTGTAAGTCTTCTAAGCTACTAACAACAAACCTTCAGTTGAATGCTGTGTCTCATCAACCTAAAAGCCCTTTATACATACACACACACACAATTAACAAGATGGTCAACTTCTAATGTTTATAACCACCTCGGTAACATTCCCATGTAGCTGAATGTCTTGGAGTGACACTACCAACAGTAAGCACATCACTATTCCTTGGCATCCAGGCCATTTCATGGCATGATCACACTTTAAAAGAATCATGAAAAGACGGGGGGGTTACGAAACCATCAACAGTAAACCCGGCACATCCCAACAGGGAGTGGGAAAAACTACAGACACGCTCCACTCACAAGCTGTTCCCCTTTCTCCCGCAGGCTAACGTATCTTCACTTCTACCAAGTTGTGAAATCCATAAGCACACCCCAAATCTACCAGCAGGACAGGAGGAGGCTGAGTCATTCCCAGGAGTAACTTTACACGGATTCTCACACTCCGGGGTTGGGACAAAGACATCACCTCTTGGGTCCCTCCCCTCGGACCTTCTCTAGGCCTCGACCCAACCCCTCTCCAGTTTCTCCAGCGACAGACACATCCTTAGGCTGAACCGTGGCAGGGGTGACGAGTAGGGACGCCTCCCCCGTGGGCTCGCCGGGGCGCCACCCCGGGCACCACTCACTCACTCACTCGCCGGGCGATGCCCCCTCGCTGACCAGCGGCGCGCCCACGGAAGGGGCCCCAGGAGTCCGGGCAGGGCAGCCCGGGGGCGGGGGGGACACCGACTCCATCCAGCCGCTTTTGTCTCCGCGAGAGCTGACGGACAGGCAAAGAGGATCTCTGGGACAACCACCTGCGGGGCCGGCGGGTGCCCCTTCCCCGCACCCACCCCGAGCTGGGGTCCCCGGGTGCCAGATGGGGACAGGGGATGCGGGCATGCGGGCGGGCGGCAGCACTTACCCGGCAGCGCCTCCTCCTCCGCCGGCGGCAGCAGCAGAGCCGGCGGCCCCCGACACCATCTTCTGCCGCCGCCTAGTCCTCGGCGGCAGCTACCAACCGCCCATCGGGCCCTGTCAACCGACACAAGCGCGGGCGTCCCGGGCTGCGGTCGGCCGCGGCGGCCCGAACCCAGCAGCCGAGAGGGGTCGGGGTGCGACGGCCGCAGTCAAGGCCCCTCGGCTCTGGGTCGGGTGCCGGGAGTCAAAGAGGCTACGGGGCCGGTCAGAGCCGAGGGGCCACGGCGATCGTGGGGAGGGTGAGTGGGTGGGACCGCACACAGCGCCGGGAACGGAGACGGGGAGCCGGCAGGGACCGGGACGGGGACGGGGACGCGACCCGGGCCGGGTTTGTTATTGTCGACTCGGCTCTTCCTGCGCAGAGCACGCCGGGAAACGAAGGGCCGGGGGAGGGGCGCCCGGGGCGGCGCAGCGAGCTGTCTGCGCAGGTCCGGAAGTCAGTGGGCTGCCGGGAACGAGGCGGCTCCGCCTGTTGTGCTTTGGGCCTGGAAAGCAACTGGGCTGTCCTGCCCTGACCCGGCCGAGTTTGCTCAGGCCTGCGTGTCGAGCTAGTGGCCGGGGCGCCGACTGCCCCAAGGTGAGCGTGACCTTCCTTGCTATATAAGCGGGGAGGCCCGGGCTAGGCAGACCCCACCCAGTGGAGGTCGCCGACCGGGAAAGAGCTGCCCCGTAGGCCTAGCCTAGGGCGGAGGCCGCTCGAGAGCCCGCCGTCCCGTGCCCGCCCCTGGACACGGGGCTGCGGGAGCTGAAAGCCTGCGCCCAGGTCAGCGGCTCTTGTCACCGCCGCCGACAGACAGCCAGCCAGACCTCTAGGGCCGCGGGCGGCTGGGAAGGTGTCCTTGGTATCTTTGCAAGGGTGGGGCGGCAGTGTGTGTCTCCCCTAGGCGAGGCAAAGGAAATAGCCAACCCTGGAAAGAACCAGAGCCTGGCCGACTGGATTGCAGACGTCACGACCACCAGGTTTCAACGTTATAAAATACTGAGTTCTTCAGTTCGGTTAGCAGTGAGCGCAAGCACTCAGGTGTGAGAAGCAGTTTCGGGGAAATGCTGTATTTGTGGAGGTTATCAGAGAAGATCTGAAGCCTTAAGGCTTGAGTGTTAAAATTTCATGAGCAGGTGCTGGGCGTGATGCCTCCTCACTTTAAAGCACTTGTTCGCAAAAGCTTTCCAGCCCAAGTTCAGCTCCACAGCATGCACTTCACTGGTTCATGCATCTATGATTCCAAAGTGCCTTTTACAAAGGGGAGGCCGAGCCAGGGGAGTCGAAAAGTTGAGAGCCAGTCTGACTTGCCTTCGCAATCTGGCAGTTTGCAGTGGCAAGAGACCCTGTCTCCAAGAAGGTGGAGCACTAATATCTCAAAGTTGTCTTCTGACCACCACACGTGCATGCATGCCCATTCACAAGCGCACAAACACAGATGAAAAAGTTGATGAGCAGATGTTACACGTAGACTAGTTATATTTTTCAAATTGCCATACCAGTTTGGTTTTAAGTTTGCACTACTGAATGTCCCAGAGAAATCTTGTCTCCATGATCTGTGGCATATCACTATTTATAGGCTCAGTATTTTTTAAGCTGGAATTTTATTACATCACCCTAGCAACATAACGAGGACTGGAGAGATGGCTTAGCGGTTATGGCGCTTGCCTGGAAAGCCAAAGGACCCAGGTTTGATTCCCCAGTACCCACATAAAGCCAGATTCACAAGGTGCCACAAAGGTCTGGAGTTCCTTTGCAGTGGCTGAAGGCCCTGGTGTGCCCACTCTCCCCTCCCCTCTCTTAAATAAAAAGAACAAAACTCACAGCACTAAATTGTTACTAAGCCACAGAAGACATTGTGAACTGACAAGATTAAAGAGCTGAAGCTGGGCGTGGTGCTGCACGCCTTTAGGCCCAGCACTTGGAAGGCAGAGGTAGGATGATCACCATGAGTTCAAGGCCACCCTGAGACTACATAGTGAATTCCAGGTCTGCCTGGGCTAGAGTGAGACCCTACCTCAAAAAAAAAAAAAAAAAGAAAGAAAGAAAAAGAAAAGAACTGATTTAATTAATGCACAGCAAAGTAACCAGCATGTAGATAATATGTGATAAAGAGATAGCTGGCTAGAAATTGATTATGATGAACTATGAGAGGCCTCTAAAGAGCGTATTGGTACTTGTCTTTCCTCACAGTTTATCAGTGAGATTCATCAGTACAAGGAACAGCCCAATTTAGAATGTAAGTGCATCACAAATTCCCATGTCAATCTACTAAACAAATGTATTATTTCTCCCTGACTTCTTGGAATGTACATTAATCCTGATCTAATCCTTTTTAAGCGTGGACTAAAACTTACCAGAAATGACTGGTTCATGCCTTATACTCCCATGTAATGTTTAGTTTTAGTGCAAATGTTTAGGCATTTAAGATTCTTTCCTAGGGCTAAGTGAAAATATGTATCTAGAGGAAATAGCAGCCAGTAATCACATGTGAGCAAGTTATTTTCCTTCATACCAACCCTACTGAGCATCCTTTGTACTCTCCTTAATAAGAACAAATAAAGTCTTCCTGGTTGGAAGTTTTTAATTTTGTCTCATTTTTTGCTTCTGCCCTTTTCTTAATAAAACAATAAATAGTAACAGGGATGTGCAAATCATGTTAATTAAGTGTTGAAACTTTATTTAAGGTATTTGCCATTTTAATTATTATGTTTTTTTATTTCCCCTTCTGTCACCTTCCTGGTACTTCTGGATCACTGCACATTAACTTGATTCACTTCCAGATTTTGAAGGAATGCACTATGAATGATGTGAAGATAATGTGCTCTGTGAGGGAGAAGGACACTTGATAGTGGCTTCCTGACATTTTTAAAACAGTAGCTGTAGCAGACGACTTCAGGTTCGCTGAGATGAACTTCCAGACCAGGCACAGTTATGGAGGAAGGGGGTTTATTGAAGCTTACAGATTCAGGGGAAGTTCCATGATGGCAGAAGAAGCTGGCCTGCCTTCACAGGACCAAACACACAGAGAGAAGCACAAGCCAAAAGCCACACAGCACAGCACACCTCAGGAACTCCAGCTAGGCACACTTTGCATCTTTAGATTGAAATCTCAAACCCACCACCACACCTTAAGATCCACCCAGAGACACTGCCTCCAGCCAGGTGGCTGCAGATGCAAACTACAAACTAATAAAACACTGAATAAATTGGGGCCATCTCTTCAAACTACCACAGTATCCATTTTCAGTTTTGTAGCTGTGACTTTCTCAGTGCTAGGGCAGAACACCTGAGCCGAAACAGCTTAAGGAAGGAAAGGGTATAATTCAAGCTTACAATGTTGAGGGAAAGCTTTGCCATGGCAAGGAAAGACATGGCAGAGGAGAGGCTGGGAATCATGTTTTTTCCATAGCAGCTGGAAATTAGCAACAAGAAAGAACTAAGCTCTGGCAAAGGGGGCTTAAGCTTTAACACTCCACCACTACCCAGTGACACACCATCTTTAGCAAGGCTCCACCTTCCAAATTGCTACCAGCTAGGATTTGAGTATGAGGCTTAATCACAAACACATGAGGGTCATTTCACATTCAAACTATCATAGGTATTTTAGTATATTTTCAGTAAGGGTAAAATGTGATTTTTCTTAGAAGTGTGGAGGGATTGTACAATCTACTGAAAAAAACACAAGTACTTCAAAGGAGTTCCAATCTTTTTTTATTTGCAAGCAGAGAGAAAGAAAGGGCATGCCAGGGCCTCCAGCTACTGCAAATGAACTGCAGATGGATGTGTCACTTTGGGGGTTGAGGTAGGGTCTCACTGTAGCCAGGCTGGGATGTATCACTTTTTGCATCTGGCTTTTTAGGCAAGCGCCTTAACCACTGAGCCATATCTCCAGCCCAGGTTTCAATCTTTAAAATCCTATTTTTTTTCCTCAGCTTTAACTTGAATGTCACTTAGTCTTCCCCTGACATGGCTGTAATTCTCCTTGACTCTCATGTTACATCTTTAAGTGTCTTGTACACTGACTATAAGTTTCTATTTAAACAATTGACTCTTTCCCTATACCTGCTACACAGTGGGGTAAACTCAATCAAAATTTGTTGGCAGTGCCTTCTACCTTGTTCTTTATATCTACCTTAACCCTAGGCTAGCCTTGGTTATTTATTCTGTCAAAGACCAGGCTAATTATGCCTCTTCCTGACAACCTGCAGTGGTTTGGTTTTGTGAATTAAATACATTTTAAACATCTTAACATAGCACAAAAATCTCTCCGTTACTAGGCACTACCCTATCTCCTGGCACCTCCCTTCCCCCTTTTTTTGTTGTTCAAGACAGGGTCTCAAGATACAACCGAGGCTGGCCTGAAATTCCAACTAGCCTGCTTTGGTGTCCCAAGTGTGGGATTACAGGTCTGGCCACCAAGCTAAACTCCCCTTTTCCCTTTACACATATACATGCTGCATGAGTTGCCCATCTGGGTATGTTCCTCCCCATTTGTTTGTCACATGTGATCTGAGCTATAACACCAAGAAGCAACAACTTCCAACCTCTAGACAATCTAGCACACTCTTCATCTCCCTACAACACAATTCAATTTGGACCTCTTAAGTCTATGAGACTCTTAAGAGTAAGAGCATGCATTATTAATTTTTAAATTCCTAGAACATTGAATTTTTATTTAGGGGGTCAGAGCATGCCAGTTTCTCTTGCCATTGCTAATAAACACCAGACATGTGCCACTTCTTTGCATCTAACTTTACATGGGTACTAGCGAATTGAACCCAAGGAGACAGGCTTTGCAAGTAAGCACCTTTAACCACTGAGCTATCTTCCCAGCCCTGCTAGAACATTCTGGAGAGCTTGCGATAAAAAGTAATAAAACATTTGCATAATATAATTCTGTACATATTTATTTTGAATTAAGTTTCTGTGGAAAAGCCCAACCCTCAATTATCTCACAGGCTAATAGTAGAAGGTACCATTCACAAAAACTGCATTGGTCCAGGTGTGGCTCACACCTTTAGTCCCAGCATTCTGAGGATGAGGTAAGAAAATTGCTGTGAGTTCAAGGCCAGACTGGTTATAGAGTGAGTTCCACATCAGCTTGGCCTAGAGTGCCTACCTCAAGAAAAAAAAAAAAAAAAAAGACAAAAACTGCAGTGATAGCTAGGGATATTGGAGTGAGCCTCTAATTCCTAAGAAGTTGAAGGTCATCCTTGGCTCCATAATAAGTGTAAGGTTAACCTGGGATACATGAAACCCTAACTCAAGAAAAAAAAAAAAAAACTGGAAAATTAATATGGGAAGAGCATCTTAATTTTGCTATCCTACTCCAGACTTTCCCCTTGGTCTCAAATTCCTAGTCCCTACTCCTCCCCAGTTGTCTCCTGGGTAAATAATGAAATCTACAACCCTATTTGCAGTTAAACCTGTTATCCACCAGTCACTATTCTGTCCCTTGTGCTTATGGTAGTCATGGCTTTTAATTCATCTCATTTTACCAACTCATTCTGTGATTTTCTGAACCACCTTTAAAGTGCTGTGAATGGAAGTTTCCAGAAAAACTCTGAGCCAAATATGAGTGACTGTGGCAAGGAAACATGAATTTAAGTTGCCCTGTTGAAACCTTCAAGTTTATAGTTTTGAATTAAATGAAAGTTTTAAGTCAAGGCACCTTTCAAACACATTGGTGGGGCATCAGGTAGGTGTGTATTGCAATCAGCTTCATGTTGCTGGCCCAAAGCACCCGACCAAAGCAGCTTGTGGGAGGAAAGGGTTTATTTTGGCTTACAGACTGGAGGGGAAGTTCCATGATGGCAGGAGAAAAACGACATGAGCAGAGGCTAGATCACCTTCTAGACAAGAGCACCAGAAGAGTGTGCCAAACACTGGGAAGGGAAAGCTGGCTGTAATACCCCTAAGCCTGACCCCAACAACACACCTCCTTACATGAGGCTCCAATTCTCAAATTGCCATCAGCTGAATACCTAGCATTCAGAGCACATGAATTTATGAAGGACACCTAATTTAAATCACCACATTGTGTTAACACAAACTGGAAAAATCTCTGCTAAAGGTCTTAGAAGTTTTCCAATGATGATTTTAGCTTTGGTGTTGTTGGGTGCAAGTTATCTGTTAATACATTCCAAAAGATGTACCTGATAGTTGAAAAAAATATCAGATAGAGGTGGGCAGTGACTGGCTAGTGAGAGAAATATAAACCTAAGATAATGTGGTAGTTAATCTGAATCATCCCAACTCCTCACAGTCATGAAATTCTAACATCAATAAGCCTGGTAGTGGGGGCTGGAGAGATGGCTTAGAGGTTAATGCACTTGTCTGCAAAGCCAAAGGACCCAGGTTCCATTCTCCAGGTCCCACATAAGCCAGATGCACATATTGGCACATGCTTCTGGAGTTTGTTTGCAGTGGCTAGAGGCCCTGGTGCACACATTCTCTCCCTCTCCCTCCCTCTCTCTTTCTCTCTCTCATTCTCTGTGTCTCAAATAAATAAAAATAAATAAATTAGAATAAGCCTGTTAGAATGTGTAACATTGGCATTGGTGTTTCCAGAAGCTTCAGTTCACATTGCCAAATAAATACCTCAGGATAGCCACTCAGTACTCTGAAACATGCAACTCCAACATTTTAAAATATATAAAGTGGTGTTTTTTTTTATTTTTCAAAGTAGGGTCTCACTCTAGTTTAGGCTGACCTGGAACTTAGTATGTAGTATCAGGATGACCTTGAACTCACAGTGATTCTCAAGTGATTCTCTTGCTTCCCAAGAACTGGGATTAAAGCATACACCACCACACCCTGCTAGTATTTGTATTTTAATTCAAACACCTATTTACACTTAAAACATTTAAAAAGTTATTACTTCAAGCCGGGCATGGTAGCACACTCACGAGGTAGGGGTAGGAGGATCACCGTGAGTTCAAGGCCACCCTGAGACTACATAGTGAATTCCAGGTCAGCCAGCGCTAGAGTGAGACTCTATCTTGAAAAATGGGAAAAAAAAAAAACTTCAAAATACTAATTTAAAAATCTTTCCATTTCTGTTTTGTAGGCTTCTGTCTCTCTTCCCCTTCCTTCAGTCTTTATACCTGTAGGTTTTTAGAGGCCAATCAAAGAGAAGTGCTATGTAAATTCTTATTTCTTCCTTTCCATGTCTAAAGCTCCCAAGTCCCACCTTAATATTATTGTTTTGAAAAATAAATATCATCAAATAAACTGAGAATCAGTTTTCTTTTTTTAAACTTTTAAAAAATATTATTTATTTATTTATTTATTTATTTATTTATTTATTTATTTGAGAAAGAGAAAGAGAAAGAGGCAGAGAGAGAGAATGGGTGTGCCAGGGCCTCCAGCCACTGCAAACAAACTCTAGATGCATGTGCCCCTTGTACATCTGGCTTATGTGGGTCCTGGAGAGTCGAACCAGGATCCTTTGGCTTTGCAGACAAATGCCTTAACTGCTAAGCCATCTCTCCAGCCCCTTTTAAAAAACTTTTAAAACTTTTTTTTTGATTTTTATTTATTTATTTGACAGGGAAAAAGAGGGAGAGAGAGAAAGACAGAGTGAGAGAATAGGCACACCAGGACCTCCAGCCACTGCAGATGAACCCCAGATACATTTGCCACCTTGTGCATCTGGCTAATGTGGGTCCTTTGGCTTTGCAGGCAAATGCCTTAACTGCTAAGCCATCCCTCCAGCTGCCTTTTAAAAACTTTTTATTCACAACCTCCATACATACACACAATATAGAATGACCATCAATCCCCCTTTGCTGTCCTCCCAATTTGCTTCTTTCTTCCAACTAGTCCCTGTTTATTTTGTTGTCATTGACTTTTCAGTCCTATTATGCAGTCTCTATAAGATCATGAATAAGGCAGGCACTTTGTGTCTGGAAGACAATACTGCAAAGCACTCTTAACCCTTCCTCTGGGTGATACATTCTTTCTGCCACCTCTTCTGCAAAGGTCCCTGAACCTTGGAGGCTGTGATGGAGATCTCTCAGTGTTGAATAATCCTCTGCTTCTGCTCAGCATTTTGGTGAATTTTGAGTCTCCACAGTGTTCACCACCATCTGAAAAGAGAACTGTCTCTAACCAACAGTGAGAGTAGCATTAATATATGGGCATAAACATAAGTGTTTTGAGGGCAGTTTTGGGCATAATATATCTGTTCATCTAGACAACAGTATTAGTTTCCCGCTAGGGTTTATGACCTTCATAGTCATAGGCTTTTGATTAGGTTTGCATTACCAGGCATGAATTTCCTCCCATGAAATGGGCCTCAGAACCAATCAAATAGGAATTGTTTTCTCCCATAAGATACATGCCACCATTGCACCAGTTGGCACATTTGGCCTGTCTGTACAGTTATAAAGTTTTCATGGTTCATTCTTGGTTAAGACCTATGGTGGCAGATAGCTAGACAACCATCCTCCCTCCCTGACTAACAACTTGTTGGAAGGTAATTCCACACCTAGAACAGAAATATTCTTGTGAGAATCTATGGCTTCTGGGCACACCCTACTGGGAAGTTCTGCTAAAACTCCTTTTTTTAACATAAACATTTTTTTTTGGGGGGGACTTTTTTTTTGTTTGTTTGTTTTTTGAGGTAGGTACTTGCTCTAGCCTATGCTGACCTGGATATTCACTATGTAGACTCAGGGTGGCCTCAAACTCATGGTGATCCTCCTACTTCTGCCTCCCGAGTGCTGGGATTAAAGGTGTGCGCACCACGCCTGGCGATAATCCATTTTTATATTGAATTGTTTGATTTTTTTTTTGATGTGTAGCTGGGAAAGATTCAAAATCACTATTTTCTGAAGGGAGGATCAACCACCCTTAGTTAAGAAGATATAGTGAGTAGCCAGATTTGGTAGCAAAGACCAAATCCCCAGCACTCAGGAAGCTGAGGCAAGAGGATCAAGAACTCTAAGCTTAGCCAGGCATGGTGGCACACACCTTTAATCCCAGCATTTGGGAGGCAGAGGTAGGTGGATCACCATGAGTTTAAGGCACCCTGAGACTGCATAGTGAATTCCAGGTCAGCCTGGCCTACAGTGAGACCCTACTTCGAAAAACCAAAAGAAAAAAAAAAAAAAAAAGAACTTTAAGCCTGCCTGAGATATATAGTACAATTCTGCCTCAAAAAACAAACAAGAAAATTATAGTACATATAAGCATCACAGACTCAAAAAATAAACTTACTTTCTTATTCATGTATTTGCTTCAAATATAGAAAGTTTTTACTTAGGAATATTTTATTGTATTTCATATACTAACAATGAACAACTGAAAATTCAGAAAATTCATTTAGAATAACATCAAAACTGTGATGTGTTCTATATTATTTTGTGCTCTGTACATAAAACTATTTTACATGATCTACACACATCTACAAAACAAGGTTTAAAGAAATTTGTCCCTTGGCCTGAAGGGATGGCTTATCGGTTAAGGCATTTGCCTGCAAAGGCAAAGGACCCAGGTTCAACCCCCAGGACCCACGTTAGCCAGATGCACATCTAGAGTTCATTTGCAGTGACTGGAGGCCCTGGTGCACCCATTCTCTCTCTCCCTCTTTCTCTGTCAAATAAACAAACAAACAAACAAATAAATAAATAAATAAAATGAAAAGAAATTAGTAATCCCATTTTGGGGGGCTGGAGAGATGGCTAAGCAGTAAAAGGTGCTGGTTTGCAAAGCCTGATAGCCTGGGTTCGATTCCCAGCACCCATGTAAAGCCAGACTCACAAAGTAGTGCATGGTTTTTTGAGGTAGAGTCTCACTCTAGCCCAGGCTGACTTGGAATTCACTCTATTCTCAGGGTGGTTTTGAACTCACTTGGATCCTTCTACCTCTGCCTCCCGAGTGCTGGGATTAAAGGCGTGCATCACCATGCCTGGTTTATCATTCATTATTTTTATCTTAATCATAGGGTTTAATAGCAGATAAAAATAATGAATGATAAACCAGGTATGGTGGCACACGCTTTTAATCCCAGCACTCGGGAGGCAGAGGTAGGAGGATCACTGTGAGTTCAAGGCCACCCAGAGACTACACAGGTTAACCTGGACTAGAGTGAAACCCTACCTTGAAAAACAAAAAAACAAAACAAAAAAAAAAAAAAAACAGAATGATAGTATCATGATGTAAGGATGCCAATATGTAAATTGAACAAATTCAATTCTATCATTCTATGTAGAAATCATTCTCTAAATGGCACACCCATTCTTTCTCTTAAAAAATTTTTAAAAAGTCTCATAAATTATTTTTGCTTTTTTTATTTATGAAAGAGAGAGCAAGAGAGAAAATTGGCATGCCAAGGCTTTGCCACTGCAAATGAACTCCACATGCATGCCCCACCTTGTGCACATGCGTCACCTTGTGCATCTGGCTTACATGGGTTCTGGGGAGTGAAACCTGGGTCTTTGGGCTTCACAGGCAAATAATTGCTTAAACCTTAACTGCTAAACCATCTCTCCAGCCCAGGAATCTCATTTTTATGAGTTGGGAGTGTTATTAGAATGGCAATACTTTCTAATTTAATCTACAGATTCAACAAAACATCTGGAAAAATAGTAAGACTCCGTTTTAAAAAGAGTAGTGATATCCAGACAGGGTGGCACACTTTTAATCCTCGCACTAGGGAGGCCAAAGGTAGGAGGATTGTGAGTTTGAGGCCAACCTGAGACTGCATAGTGAATTCCAAGTTAGCCTGGGCTAGAGTGAGACCCTGCCTCAAAACAACAACAACAACAAAAGAATAGCAATTGAACAAATTCAATTCTATCATTCTATGTAGAAATCATTCTCTAAATGGCACACCCATTCTTTCTCTTTAAAAAATTTTTAAAAAGTCTCATAAATTATTTTTGCTTTTTTTATTTATGAAAAGAGAGCAAGAGAGAAAATTGGCATGCCAAGGCTTTGCCACTGCAAATGAACTCCACATGCATGCCCCACCTTGTGCACATGCGTCACCTTGTGCATCTGGCTTACATGGGTTCTGGGGAGTGAAACCTGGGTCTTTGGGCTTCACAGGCAAGTAATTGCTTAAACCTTAACTGCTAAACCATCTCTCCAGCCCAGGAATCTCATTTTTATGAGTTGGGAGTGTTATTAGAATGGCAATATTTTCTAATTTAATCTACAGATTCAACAAAACACCTGGAAAAAGTAGTAAGACTCCGTTTTAAAAAGAGTAGTGATATCCAGACAGGGTGGCACACCTTTAATCCTCACACTAGGGAGGCCAAAGGTAGGAGGAGGATTGTGAGTTTGAGGCCAACCTGAGACTGCATAGTGAATTCCAAGTTAGCCTGGGCTAGAGTGAGACCCTGCCTCAAAACAACAACAACAACAAAAAGAATAGCCAGGCATGGTGGCACACGCCTTTAATCCCAGCACTCGGGAAGCAGAGGTAGGAGAATCATGAGTTAGAGGCCACCCTGAGACTACATAGTGAATTCCAGGTCAGCCTGAGCTGCAGTGAAACCCTACCTCGAAAAAAATCACACACACGCACACAAAAATAGTAATAACAATGACAAAAATAAAGACTGACATCTGTTTATGATGACCGTGTGCCAAGCAATTTCAGTGAAAAACTATATTCCTCCCTGAGAAACTGTTCATTCAAGTCACAGTTTCCCATTTCATTGTCACTTGGGGCAAAATACTCAAAATACTCCTTTTTTTTTTTTTTTAAACAGGAAACTGTCTTGTGTATTTTAGGATATTTAAGTGTGCCCTTGGCTTCTTTCTGTTTGACCTCAGAAGCAACCCCTTCCTCCCACTTATAACACTTGTAAGTGTCTCCAGATATTACCAAATGTCCCTTCAGATACAAAATTGCCAAAGTGGAGAACATTGATCTAAGTTATAAATGCACCTTGTGACTTTTCTATTGAAAGTTAATAAGATACATTGTTAAGCTTCAATATAGCACATTTTATTTCATTTTTATCATCATCATTTTTACTGTTATCATTATTGGTGCTAGGAACTGAACACTGGGCTTTCCACATGCTAGGCAAGTTCTGTACCACTGAGCTGTAGTCTTGGCTTTTCTTCTCTCTCTCTCTCTTTTTTTTTTTTTTTTTTTGGTTTTTTTTTTTGGTAGGGTCTCACTCTAGCCCAGGCTGACTTGGAATTCATTCTATTCTCAGGGTGGCCTTGAACACACTTGGATCCTCCTTCCTCTGCCTCCCGAGTGCTGGGATTAAAGGCATGTGCCACCATGCCTGGCGGCTTTATTATCTCTTAATAAACATTTTACTTTGGATAAGTTCATTTGCAGAAGTTATATAGGTGATCCCCAGCACACAAGGGCTCAGCTTTACTTGTGTGGTGGTGTATAGAATCCATTCTCAGAGGTTCTAGCTTGTTTTGTGCACTGTTCATGTCTCCATTCCTGGTGGTAGTATTTCAATCCTAGGGTTTTTTGTTTGTTTGTTTGTTTCTTGTTTTTTTGAGCTGAGGTCTCACTCTAGCTCAGGCAGACTTCACTACGTAGTCATAGGGTTTAATAGCAGATAAAAATAATGAATGATAAACCAGGCATGGTGATGCACGCCTTTAATCCCAGCACTCGAGAGGCGGAGGTAGGAGGATCACTGTGAGTTCAAGGCCACCCTGAGACTACACAGATTAACCTGGACTAGAGTGAAACCCTACCTTGAAAAACCAAAAAAGAAAAGAAAGAATGATAGTGTCATGATGTAAGGATGCCACTATGTAAATTGAACAAATTCAATTCTATCATTCTATGTAGAGATCATTCTCTAAACCTTAGCCTGCTTCCACTAAGAGCCTTTAACCACTGAGCTATCTCCCCAGCCCCTCCTTATGCCCCATGCCAGCCTGCTTTTTTTTTTTTTCAAAATATTCATTTGGGCCGGGCGTGGTGGCGCACGCCTTTAATCCCAGCACTTTTTTTCGAGGCCACCCAAAATATTCCATTTGGTGTAATCACAAAACCTTCATTTGGGAAATAAAAAACTGCTAATATATTACTCTCCCCCTTTTTTCTTTTGTTTTTTTGAGGTAGGGTCTCACTTTAGCCCAGGCTGATTTGGAATTCACTCTGTATTCTCAGGGAGGCCTCTAATTCACTCTGCCTCCCGAGTGCTGGGATTAAAGGTGTGCGCCACCACACCCAGCACTTTTCCCTTTTTGTGCTGTGTTTTATTCAACTTTTTTGTTTTGTTTGGTTTTTCGAGGTAGGGTCTCACTTTAGCCCAAGCTGACCTGGAATTCACTCTGTAGTCTCAGGGTGGCCTCAAACTCATGGCGATCCTCCTACCTCTGCCTCCTGAGTTTTGGGATTAAAGGTGTGTATGATCATGCACAATGCTATTCAACCTTTTATTGGAAAATGTCTGAACAGCATAATTATGTAAACAAAAGTCAGTAAAATATATTAAGTTCTTAGCCAAGGAATAAGGGAGAGTATAATCTGTTAAAAAATAAATAATGAATAATAAATAAATAAATAAGAGTTGTTAGGCTGGACATGAAGGCACACATTTGTTATCCCATATAGAGTAGGAAGATCAAGAGATCATGGTCACTCCAGGTGTGGTGGTGCACACCTTTAATCCCAGCACTCAGGAGGCAGAAGTAGGATTGCTGTGAGTTTGAGGCCACCCTGAGATTACATAGTGAATTCCAGGTCAGCCTGAGCCAGAGTGAAACCCTACCTTGAAACAACAATACTAAAAGAGACAGAGAAAGAGAGAAGAGAGAGAGAGATCATAGTCAAGCTGGAGAGAAGGCTTAGTGGTTAAGGTGCTTGCTGGCAAAGCCAAAGGATCCCAGTTCAGTTCTCCAGTACCCACATAAAGCCAGATGCTTATGGTAGTACATTCATCTGGACTTTGTTTGCAGTAGTTAGAGGTCCTAGCATGCCCATTGTCTCTCTCATCTGCCTCTCTCTCTCTCCCCTCACAAATAAAATTTTTTTTTTAAGACAAAGGGTTCAAAGTCATCTTTGGCTATGAACTCAGGGCCAGTCTGGACTTCATAATGAGAGCAAGGCCCTAGCAAATTCAAAAGCCAGATGTGGTGGCACACTGGAGGCTGAGGCAAGAGAACTGACAGGAATTCAAGGCTAGCCCAGGCTTCCTAGTGAGTTCAAGGCCAGATTGGGCTACAGCAAGACAATGTCTCAAAACAAAAACACAAAGGACTTTATTTTCAGAACAGTATACTTTATGGCAAGACTGCTATTTCAAATTATGAGAAAATCAGTGCATGCGTATATTTTAAAGAACTCTTTGGAGAGAAATGCTTACCATTCTGGTAGATGCCTAGTTGTATGCTATAGCATTTAGTTAGCTGTTGTTAAATACAGAAGCATTAATTTTTTGCTTTTGTTTTTGAAGGGTAGGGTCTCACTGTAGCCCAGGCTGACCTGGAATTCACTCTGTAGTCCCAGTCTGGCCTTGAATTCACAGCGATCCTCCTACCTCTGACTCCAAAGTGCTGGAATTATAGGTGTGTGCCACCATACCTGGTTTTAAAAGTATTTTTATTTATTTGAGAGAGAGTGTGTGTGTATGGGTGTGTTAGGGCCTCCTGCTACTGTGAATGAACTCCAGACTCATGCATCACTTTTTGCATCTTGCTTTATGTGGATACTAGGGTATCAAACAAGGATTATCAGGCTTTATAAACAAGTGCCCTAATTCTCTATATATTAAATTATCACTTTTACAAAAATCAAAAACTGGGGCTGGGGATATTGCTTGGTGGAATGCTTTCCCAAGCTCTGGGGTTGCTCCCCAGAACTACATAAACCAGATATGGTTCATGCCTATGATTTCAATGCATAATAGGTAGAGGTAGGAGAATCAGAAATACAAGGTTACCTCAGCTATATAATGAGCTCAAGGCCAGCCTGGGC
Source organism: Orientallactaga sibirica (assembly GCA_036365145.1). Taxonomy (NCBI): domain Eukaryota; kingdom Metazoa; phylum Chordata; class Mammalia; order Rodentia; family Dipodidae; genus Orientallactaga; species Orientallactaga sibirica. The sequence continues at coordinate 20,199,063 of JAEOAD010000003.1, forward strand.
TACAAGAGACCCTATCAAACAAGAGAGGGAGAGGGCTGGAGAAATGGCTTTGTGGTTAAGACGTTTGCCTGCAAAGCCAAAGGATCCTGGTTTGATTCTCCAGGACACACGTAAGCCAGATGCACAAGGGGCACATGCATCTGGAGTTTGTTTGCAGTCACTAGAGGCTATGGCATACCCATTCTCTCTCTGCTTGCCTCTTTTCTATCTCTCTCTGCTTGTAAATAAATAAATAAATAAATAAATAAATAAATAAATAAATAATTTTTTAAAAAAGAGAGAGGGAGAGTAGCTGGGCATGGTGGTTCATGCCTTTAATCCCAGAACTAGGGAGAAAGAGGTAGGAGGATCACCATGAGTTTGAGGCCCTCCCTGAGACTACATAGTTAATTGCAGGTCAACCTGGAACAAAGTGAGACCCTACCTTGTAAAGCTAAAAAAAAAAAGGGGGGGGGAGGAAAAAGGGAGACTAGAAAGGAGGGTAGAAGGGAAGGAAGGAAGTGAAAAAAATTGTCTAGAAATGGGTTCATCAGCAGTGTTTTGAAGATAAAGTCATAGTCTATCACAAGATAGATGTACTTGCTTCTGCTACTGAGGTTTTTTATTTTTTGTTTATTTATTTATTTAGTTGGGAGCGGCAGACAGAGAGAAAAAGAGGCAGATAGAGAGAGAGAATGGGCGCGCCAGGGCTTCTAGCCACTGCAAACGAATCCATATGCATGCACCACCTTGTGCATCTGGCTTAAGTGGGTCCTGGGGAATCGAGCCTCGAACCAGGGTCCTTAGGCTTCACAGGCAAGCACTTAACCACCAAGCCATCTCTCCAGCCCTGCTACTGAGTTTTATTCCAACTCACAAGTCCAAATATCTGTAGCTAGGATCCATATATGAGAGAGAACATGTGGTGCTTGGCTTTCTGGGCCTGGGTTCAAGCTAGAGATATTAAAATTAGTATCTCTTTAAATATTCATTAAAATTTTCCTTAATCTATAGTTGTAAAAGTTTGGGAGTGTATTTGATTTCTATAGTAGTTCAGTGCCAGAGGAAATCTGGACACCACTTTGCCTGGAGATTTCTAGGCACATCCTCAGTAAAATTAAGCACATTAAATGCTCCTTTGCCTCAGCAACAAAATGCATCATTACACAAACATTAAATAGTGCCGCCAGTGAATGACCATTATGGAGTCTTAAATGGAAGCTGCCTCTTTGTCATGATATATGGGTTTGAACCTGAGCTTTAATTAATCGGTATGTCATCTTTGCAAAGCAACCTAGCCAGATTTATTCTTAACTCGGTTTAAATATAGACAGGGTATGGTGGCCTTTAGCAATGCAAGTATCTCTGCCAATCAAAAGATGACTCACAAGATATTGCTTATAAGTAGAAGAATCAAACATGATTTCCAGGGTTTTTATTTTTTGACTAGCTGATGATTGAGGCTACATTTTAAATTAATTAATTTGTTATTTATTTTGGGTGTGTGCGTACACGTTTATATGGTGTGGTGTCTGTGTATAGTATTAATGCAGATGTGTGCACACACGGGCAGAAACCAGAGGAAAACATTGGGTAGCCTCCTCTGTCACTCTTCCATATTGTTTCCTTGAGGCAGGGGTTATGAAAACTGAGAAGTTACCAGAGTTTAAATAGAAAAAAAAAGGATATTCTAGAGCTGGAGATATAGCACAGTAGTAGAACACTTGTCCAAAAGAGACCAGCCAGGTGTGGTGATGCGCGCCTTTAATCCCAGCACAGAAGTAGGAGGATCACTGTGAGTTCGAGGCCAGTTTAGGACTACAGAGTGAGTTTTAGGTCAGCCTGAGCTTGAGTAAGACCTTACCTCACAAAACACACAAGCAAAAATCACATGAACTATAGTCATGTGTATTAGGATGAATACTTCAAAAAACGTCAAGTTTAAGTAAAATTTGAAATATCTGATAATATGTAGTAGTAGAAAGAATGCCAAAACAGGGCTGGAGAGATGGCTTAGTGGTTAAAAAGCTTGCCTATGAAGCCTAAGGACCCCGGTTCGAGGCTCGATTCTCCAGGACCCACGTAAGCCAGATGCACAAGGGGGGGGGCATGCATCTGGAGTTCGTTTTCAGTGGCTGGAGGTCCTGGCGCACCTATTCTCTCTCTCTGTCTCTTTCTCTCTCTCTACCTGCCTATTTCTGTATCTCTCTCTCTCTCTCAAATAAATAAATAAATAATAAAATATTAAAAAAAAAAAAGAATGCCAAAACAAGGCTGGGGAAATGGTTCAGTGGTTCAAGGTGCTTGCTTGTGAAGCCTGCTAGCCTGGGTTTGGTTCCCTACAGATACCCAAAGCAGCATATGTGTCTGGAGTTAGTTTGCAGTAACAAGAGACCCTAACATATACATTCTCTTTCCCCATCTCTTTCTCTCTTATAAATAAAGCATATGTTTAAAAAGAATCCAAAAATAAGCCTTTTTCTGGAGTATTTAAATATACTACATCCTTAAAAGAGAGCAATTTGGCAATTGATTCCAGTATTATAATTGAGACTATCAATTCTAATTTATTCTAAATATATCTACATATATGGAAAATAACATGAATAAGAATAGTTATTGCAATGTTATTTGTACTAGTAAGATTGTGCATTAATAGTGAGATTAAATAAATTATGATGCATTCGTCCCTTGAATCTGGGACAAAAAACTAAAGAATTTATTTATGTTATTATCTCTAAGATACTTCTAGAATGCAGACAAGACAAGAGGCATTCGTTGTTCTCAGGAAGTTACACATGTATGTTGGATATACTTGTGAAAAAAAGAAACTAAGCTTTCACCATTATTCTGGAAACATTTGAATTTTGACGCATGTGAATTACCTGTTCACAAAAAAGACTAAAATTTTCATAGCTGGCAGAAAGCTGAGGATCTCACTTCCTCTGGAAGGCGTGAGGAAGGAAGCCATGGAGAAGTACAATTTCTTAAGGCTAGATTTTTTTCCATCATGACAGCAGATGAGAAATCATGACTTCTCATCTGGACCTCACTGTTTGCTTACTGTTTCTCTGAGTGTAAGTTGCTGTGTAGGTCTTCAAGTATGATCCAAACCTACTTGCAGTAGCACCAAATCAAGACAAGGAGTTCAGGCTGCCTTTGACCCGGCCAGTGCCTTCTACTAGCTGGATGATCTCCAAATTATCTTCCTCTCTCTGCCTGAGTTTCTCCTCCACTGCTACCATGAAGCCCATGATGCACGCTTTGTAAGGGTGTCTTAAAATAATACTTGCAGAGAGCTGAAAGTAACACTTGGCAGATAGTACTTGTTCAACTAACACTGTCTGTGGTTCATTGTGGAACTGTCCTTCCCTTTTCCAGTGTCATGCCTTTACTCGGGCTGTTGCTACTTCTAGAATTGATGACTTCATCATCAAAAGACTAACAGTTTTGGTGCTGAGAAGATGACTTACTGGTGAAAGATGCTTGCTTGCAAAGCCTGTAGTGTGCTGTGTATGATGTGTGGTACGTGCACATGTGTATGTAAATGTATGCATCTCCTGAGCTGGTCTGCAGAGGCCAGAGGAGAACACTAGGTGTCTTCCTTTATGGCTCATCTGCATATTTCCTCAATTTCTTCAGGATCAGGGTCTGTCTCTCAGCATAGGGTCTGTCCCTTAACCTGGAGCTGCTATCTGTCAGTAAACTCCAGCAATTCTCTGGTCTCCAACCTCCACTATTTTTTTTTTTTTTTTTTTTTTCAAGGTAGGGTCTCACTCTAGCTCAGGCTGACCTGGAATATTCACTATGTAATCTCAGGGTGGCCTCGAACTCATGGTGATCCTCCTACCTCTGCCTCCCGAGCACTGGGATTAAAAGTGTGCACCACCACACTTGGCCATTTTTTTTTTTAACGTGGGTTCTGGGGAGTCAAACCTGGCACTCTCTAGCCACAGAGGCCCTCATACTTAAGCAGTAAGAACTCTTATCTGCTGAGCTCCAAAGACTTTCAGATCATATGAGCAACTAGAGAAAACATTTTGGGGGACTGGAGAGATGACTTAGTGACTAAGGCACTTTCGGGCAAAGCCAAAGGACCAAGGTATGATTCTGCAATGCCCAGATGCCAGTAAAGATCGATTAGCATGCTTAATATGATTGCTTGGCCACAAGATTTACATGTCTCCTTATTATTGCTAGGTGTGGTGGTTTGAATGTAAAATGTCCCCCATGGTGTGTGTGATCCTTTGGGGTAGAGCCTTGTTGTAGGATGTGTGTTGCTGGGGATGGACTCTGGTGTTGATTAGTCTAGCCTGATGGGTGTTCAGAGCCAGCTTGCTCTTACTGCTGCTCTCCTCCACCCTCTCAGTGATGTGAGACATGACACTAGAGCTGCCTGCTCCACCATGCTTTCTCCACCATGATGAAACTTGTCCTTGCAACTCTAAGTCTGAAATGAACCCTTTTCTCCCATACACTGCATCTAGAAGATAACTGTCACACTAGGCTTTTCTAGGGATCCCAGGCCCCCTCATGGTGACAATCTACTTTGACGTTATACACATCTTTATAGTGTCCACATGTGTGGTCTCAATATATAGCAAGTTGGCAAAGCCTACTTAGAAGAAATTGCAGTTGGAAAGAGGAGATTCAGTGGAGGAGACACGGGGGGAGAGGGAGGAGGCAGGGTGGTGGAAGGGGATTATGATCATGGTGCATTGTCTATATGTATGAAGGTTGTCAATAAAAAGTGGGTCTTTTGTTGTTGTTTGTTTTGGTTTTTTCGAGGTAGGGTCTCACTGTAGCCTGGGCTGACTTGGAATTTACTCTGTAATCTCAGGGTGGCCTTGAATTCATGGCGATCCTCCTACCTCTGCCTCCCGAGTACTAGGATTAAAGGTGGTATAACCATGCCCAGCAATAAAAAGTTTTTTTTAAATTGCCTAGTGGTTAGTGCACTTGCCTGCAAAGCCAAAGGATCCAGGTTGATCCCCAGGACCCATATAAGCCAGATGCACAAGGTGGCAAATGTGTTTGGAATTAATTTGCAGCAGTGGCTAGAGACCCTGGTGTGCCCATTTTTTCTCTCTCTGCCTTTCTCTTTCAAATAAATAAAAATAAAAAATAACTTTTTCTACTTTTATGAGAGAAAGAGAGAGAGAGAGAGAGAGAGAGAGGGAGAGAGAGAGAAGGAGGGAGAGAATTGGTGTGCCAAGGCCTCTAGCCACTGCAATCCAACTCCAGCAGTGTGTGCCACCTTGTGTGCATGCATGACCTTCTGAGTCTGGCTTATGTGGGTTCTGGGGAGTAAACCTGGGTTGTTAGGCTTCATGGGCAAGTGCCTTAACCTCTAACCCTTCTCTCCAGGCATAAAAAAACAAGAATTTTAAGTTTTAAAAAATGAAAAGAGGGGCTGAAGAGATTGTTCAGTGATTAAATATGCTTGCCAGGAAAACCTGTTGATCTAGGTTCGATTTCTCAGTACCCACGTAAAGCCAGATGCATCTGGAATTCTTTTGTAGTGGCAAGAAGCCCTGGCACATTTATTCATACACACTCTCCCCACCTCTCTCTTTCTCTGTCTCTGCTTGCAAATGTATATATTATATATATGTATGTATAAAATGATTCAATACTGGTCCCTTGCCAAAAAAATAAAGAAAGAAAAATTCTTAGTGTAGTCATTTATCTCAACTGGAAGTGTGCTTGTTGAGCATGCACAAAGCCGTGTGTTCAATCCCCAGCACCATGCAAATAGGTTTAATAGTGAGTGCCTATTATATCAGCACAATGGGAGGTAACCAGTGCTGGAGGATCAGAGGTTCAAGATCATCCTTGGCTACATAGGGAGTTCAAGGTCCCGGATTTAATACCCAGCAACCACATTCCTCACAAACAGAACATGATCTGAAAGCATAGTGGTGTGCCCGGGCATGGTGGCATATGCCAGTAATCCCAGCATTTGGAGGTGAAAGCAAGAGGATCCTGAGTTCAAAGTGATATTTGGCTACTTAGTGAGTTGGAGGTTAGCCTGAGCTATATGATACCCTGTCAAAACAAGAAGAAAAAGAGGAAGAGAAAGAAAGGAAGGAAAGGAGGGAGGAAGGAAGGAAAGGGAGAGAGACAAACAGAAAGGAAAAAGATAGATATTAATATGAATACTTAGCTAGATCACTGCATGTTTTTCAGAGTAACACCAGAGGTCACTGTAAGCCAGAAATTTTCCAATGTCTTAAAAATGTTGAGTTGATATTATTCACAAAATTTATTTGAATATTTGATTATTAAGATTTTTAAAAACTTTTTTGTTGACTACTTCCATAATTAGAAATGATATACTGTGATCATAAACTCCTCCCGTCACCCCCATCAAGTACACCCTCCACTGAATGCCTTCTTTACAACTAGTCTCTCTTTTATTTAGATGTCATTATTTTTTCCTCCTATTATGCAGCTCTGTGTACATAGCATGAACAACTGTGAGATCATGAAAATCAAGGCCACTTTTTTGCCTGAAAGTATTATAAACATTCTTCCTCTTCTTTTGGCTTTTTTTTTTTTTTTTTGGTTAGGGCTGGAGAGATGGCTTAGTGGGCGCACCAGGGCCTCTCGCCACTGCAAAGGAACAGATGCATGTGCCACTTTTGTGCATTTGGCTTTATGTGGGCACTGAGGAATTGCACCTGGGACTTCAAGCTTTGCAGGCAAGTGCCTTAACTGCTAAGCCATCTGTCCAGCCCTCTTTTGGCTTTTAAGTGAGGCGTCACTTATAATCTTTTTCAGATCTACCCAATTCACTGCAAATTTCATTTTCTTTATAGCTGAGTAACAATCCATTGTATAAATTTACAGCATCTTCATTATCCATTCATCAGTTGATTGGCATCTAGGCTGTTTTATCTATTGTGATTAGAGCAACAATAAACATGGATGAGCATATGTCTCTATAGTAATATGTCAAGTCCTTAGGGTATATGCCAAAGAGTGGTATAGCTGGATCATATGGTAAATCTGCTTTTAGTTGTTTCAGGAACATCCACACTAATTTCCACAATGGCTGGACCAGTTTATATTCCCACCAACAGTGTAGAAGGGTTCACTTTCCCCACTCCCACAGAAGATTATTTTTCATTTTATTGATTTTATTTTTTGGTTTTCCAAGGTAGGGTCTCACTCTAGCTCAGGCTGACCTGGAATTCACTGTATAGTCTCAGGGTGGCCTCAAACTCACAGCGATCCACCTACCTCTGCCTCCCAAGTGCTGGGATTAAAGGTGTGCGCCACCACACTCAGCAGAAGATTATATTTTAGTTTTTAATTTTTTTATTATTGACAACTTCCATAATTATAGACAATAAACCATGATAATTCCCTCTTCCCCACTTTCCCCTTTACAACTCCACTCTCCATCATATCCTCTCCCCCTCTCAATCAGTCTCTCTTTTATTTTGATGTCATCATCTTTTCCTCCTATTATACTGGTCTTGTGTAGATAGTGTCAGGCACTGTGAGGTCATGGATATCCAGGCCATTTTGTGTCTGGAGGAGTGCATTGTAAGGAGTTCTACACTTCCTTTGGCTCCTACATTCTTCCTGCCACCTCTTCCACAATGGACCCTGAGCCTTGGGAGATGTGATAGATCTTTTAGTGCTGAGCACTCCTCTGTCACTTCTTCTCAGCACTACGGTGCCTTCTGAGTCATCCCAGAGGTCACTGCCATCTGAAAAAAGCTTCTCTAATCAAAAGAGAGAGTAATGCCTGAAGGGATGGCTTAGCAGTTAAGGCATTTGCCTGCAAAGCCAAAGGACCCTAGTTCGATTCCCCAGGACCCACGTAAGCCAAATGCTCAAGAGGTGCATGTGTCTGGAGTTTGTTTGCAGTGGCTGGAAGCCCTGGCACACCCATTTTTTTCTCTCTCTCAGTCTCTTTCTCTCTATCATAAATAAATAAATAAATAAATAAATAAATAAATAAATAAATAAATAAAATATTTTTAAAAGTGAGAGTAGCATTAATATATGGGTATGAACATTAAAAGAAGTGCTTACTGGGCAGTTTGGTGAGCATTATATATGCATTTAGTCAGACACCAGCAGGTGTTACATCACTAAGGCTCATGACTACCCCTGTCATAGGTTTCCAGTATCAGGTATGTATTTCCTCCTGTGGAATGGGCCTCCAGTCCAAGTAGAGAATGGTTGGTTTCCTTTTAACAGACATGCCAATATTGCACCCATTGGGCCATTTGGCCCAGCTAACCAAACTTAAGGCTTGCAGTGCCCACTGTTGTTTATCTCCACTGGTAATTTCTCTCTCTCCCATAAAGCTGCATGCAGTGTAGCTTTTTCCAGCTTTCTGTCAGCTGGTCTACATGGAGGAGGCTTTCAGCTCAGTTCCAGCAAGATTTCTCAGTGACCTTGAAGCCTAAGCATGTGGTGTCTTCAGCAATAGGGTCTTACCATCTAATCCTGGTGGGAAACCAAGAGCCTCAGAAATGGCCTGTAATGTTTTGGGGGCATCAGGGACCTCCCTGGCCAACAACTCACTGGAAGATATCCCATCCTGGTACTGAAAATTTTCTAGTGACGATCTGTGGCTTCTGGGTGTACCATTATCCAAAATGTAGGTTTCCATATGACTTATTCATACTCTCTTAGATTTTGATTAATCCCCACCCTATCTTTAAGAATTTTTTTCTTTTCAAATTTATTTATTTATTTATTTATTTATTTATTTATTTATTTATTAGAGACAGATAGAGAGTGAGAATGGGCATGCCAATGCCTCTAGCCACTGCAAATGAACTCCAGATGCATATGCCACCATGTGCATCTGGCTTACATGGGACCTGGTGAATCCAACCTGGGTCCTTAGGTTTCACAGGCATGTGCCTTAACTGCTAAGCCATCTCTCCAGCCCAAGAATATTTTTAAAAATATTTTTATTTACTTATTTACAAGCAGGGGGAATGGGTGTGTCAGGGCCTCTAGCCACTGCAAATAAACTCCAGATGGAAAAACCACTTGGTGCATCCTGATTTATTTGAGTACTAGGGAATTAAACCTAGGTCATTAGGCTTTGCAGGCAAGTACCTTAACCACTCAACCATGTCTCCAGCCCCAGAAGATTTTGTTTGTTTGTTTGTTTGTTTGTTTGTTTGTTTGATTTTTTAAAACCTGGAATTAACTATGTAGTCTCAGGGTGGCCTCGAACTCATGGCGATCCTCCTACCTCTGCCTCCACTGGGATAATGACCAACCTCCAGAAGATTATTTTAAAATTTTTTACACTATAGTGACAACCTCCATTCATATTCACAATATACCCTGATCATAATCCCCTCCCACCACCCTCTTTGGTCTTGAATTTGTGATCCTCCTGTGTGGGTCTTCTAAATAGTTGGGATTTCAGGCTTCTGCTACTAGGTTTAGCTATATTTTCTTTAATCTTTCTGCTTTTTTCTGTCTGCTTTTCTTTTGTCTTTTAAAAATATTTTATTTATTTGTGAAGGGCTGGAGAGATGGCTTAGTGGTTAAGGCATCTGCCTCCTAAGCCTAAGAATGTTGGTTCCAATCTCCAGGTCCCACATTTAGCCAGATGCAAAGTGACACAAGGGTGCAATGCCACACTTTCCCACAAGGGGGCACATGCATCTGGATTTTGTTCACAGCAGCTGAGAGGCTGCTGGTGTGCCCATCTCTATCTGTCTTCCTCTCCCTCTCTGTCTCTCATCTCAATATATATATATATATATATATATATATATATATATATATATATATATATATTTGCAAGGGGAAAGAGAGAAAAAGGAGAGAGAAGGGTCACACCAGGGCCTCCTACCACTGCAAATGAACTCCAGATGCACTCTGTGGATCTGATTTTATGTGTGTACTGGGGAAAAGCCTTTAGGCTTTGCAGGCAAGTGCCTAAACTGCTGAGCCATCACTCCAGCCTCTTTCTTTCTTTTTCTTCTATCTCTTGTCTTGTCTTCCCTTCCCTTCCTTTACCTTCTTTTCCATTCCCCTCTCTCTTTCTTTCTTTCTTTCCTTTTATTTTAAAGACAAAGACCTGGATCTCTGTAACAAAGATTGGCCTCAAACTCATCTCAGCGTCTGAGTGCTGGAATTATAGACATGAGCCTACATTCTGCTTAGATTAGGATTTTTAAGATCCTATCTGGCTAATACTTTTGTGATACCACAATTACACAAATATAAACAATCTCTTCTGTTTAAGTGTTCTAATATCACTACATGAGCACCCCTTTCCTCAAGTTCTGGGAAAGCCATTGCGTTTAGAAATGAGCCTGTGGGAAGAAAGAACCAGATCCAGGACTTGGGAATATGAGTCCACTAAAGCTGAGCCAGGCTTGAGGACCAACCTGTATTCTTTTCTTGAAAGGAGCTGAACGTTCCAACAGTCTGGTGGCTGTCCTGTCTACTGACTCCTCAGTGTGTTTCTGCTTTGTCTGTCCCACTAAAATAGCACAGCCTGGCCTCTTCACTTGCTTTGTATTAGAGGATGGCCTTGATTCCTCCTGTCTCTATTTCTCAAGTGCTCTAATTACATGCAGGCACCATCAAGCTTGAATAGTTCCACAGTTCCTTTATCTTGGCTTGGTATAATATGTATATAATGGAGTATCTCTCTCTCTCTGTGTTTGTGTGTGTGTGTGTGTGTGGTGTGCAAGAGAGATGGGGTATATGTGGTGTATGCACTCTTGTGGTACCCCATGCACATGCCTGCAGAGGAGCAGAATGACAAATGTTCTGTTCCATCGCTCTTCCACCAATTCTTGTTTGAGCCAGAATGCTAGGAGTCAGTCCCTCTGACCCTCTTTCTCTCTTTAAAAACAGTTTATTTTTAAAAAATATTTTATTTATGTATTTATTTTTGGTTTTTTGAGGTAGGGTCTCACTTAGCTCAGGCTGACCTGGAGTCTCAGGGTGGCCTTGAACTCATGGTGATCCTCCTACCTCTGCCTCCCAAGTGCTGGGATTAAAGGTGTGTGCCATGACGCCCAGCTTAGTTATTTATTTTTGAGAAAGAGAATGAATATGGGCATGGCAGGAACTCTTTCCCTGCAAACAAATTTTAGATGCAAGATTCATGTGCCACTTTGTGCACCTGGCTTTATGTGTGTACTGAAGAATGGAATCCAGGTGGAAGTTTTTGCAAGCAAGGTCTCACTTTTCCAACCTGGAATTAACAGAGCAATCCTCCACCTCTGCCTGAGTGCTCAAGCTTTTAACCACAGAGCAATCCACTGAGCTCAAGCTTGTGAGCTTGCTTCTTTTCATAAGCCTGGGCAATCCCTGGGTCTCTGCTCCCCTTTTCAGGACTGAAATTACAGGCATGCATGGTTAAGCCCAGCTCTTTTAAAAAATATTTAATTTTTTTATTTATTATTAGAGAGAGAGAGAGAAAGAGAAAGAGAGAAAATGTGTGCACCAGCACCTCTAGCCACTGCAAATGAACTCCAGATATATATGTTGCTATGTGCATCTAGCTTATGTGGATTCTGGGGAGTCAAAGCTGGGTTCTTAGGCTTCTTAGGCAATCATGTTAACCACTAAGCCATCTCTCCAGCCCCAAGTCCAGCTCTTTAAGTGGGTTCTGAGATTCAAACTCAGGTGGTTTTTCTAACATACTATTTTGTTATCAGAATCTGTTTCTTTACCATACATTGCATTATAGTTTTAAAACTGAGACAAGACAGGATGAGCACCTTCTCCATGCCTGGCATTCTGCTGTGGCATGGATATAACCTGAAGGAACCCATCTCTCCTTTCACTCACAGCTCTTTGCAGCCCTAAGAGACACAATCCACAAGTATAATGCATCTGAGAAGTGCCACATTGTGTGATGAAAGCACTACTATTTCTGAGCCTAGAATTCAGAAATTCTATTAAGTTAATTTTAAATACTGGTATAAACTTGCATACTAAATTGGTTACAGTGACATGGATTCAGGAACAATAAGCTTCAATTCAGTGGAAAAGACAATCCAGATATATACAATGTAGAAAAGGGCTACCACATTGCAGAATCAATTCAGCAGCTATTGTTCAAAGTTAACAGGAAAACTGAAGAATGAAGACAACAAAGTGGAATCCAGGTGAATGTGGATAGAATATTTTTCAATTTTCAGGTTAGCTATATGACATTGTTTTTGTTATCAAATCACAGATCTTACCATTTTGAAGGAGTCAAAATCTTTATGAAAATTTTTTGAACATTTTCATGCAGGAAAAAAAGAGGGAATGCACAAAATTCCATGTTTAATAATAGGGAATCACAGATCTTATCTTGACTAACCCTAATAATTTTTGGCTTCTCTTATGGATGAAACATAATAAAGAATGAATTATTTTGTAGGTTTGCTTTCAAATAGTTGACTGTGCTAGCAGCAATACATTATCTAGCAAACTCACTTCATAAAAACCATTGGCCATTTTTACAAGACCTATGATTCTATCATTAGCAGTCAAATCTAAATGTAAATCAGTCATACTGAGGCTGAAATTTTGCCCTCATTTTTTGAATTATTTATGTATTGCTCCACAAAGCATTAATGAATATGGACACAACAGAATTATGGGGTAACTTTAAGTCACAAACAATTCATCTCAGTTGCTATGTAGTTGGTACTGTGTATAAATATATTCATTTCTATGGAAGATCACTTAAGAAGTCACCACATGTATTTTATTATGACATAGACAGCACATGTAGTTGCTTTTCACTTTCTATTTTTCCTTCAAGTGGAAGATGATCAGAATATGAAAATAACTTGTTAAGCTTTCTTTGTGGGGGGCCACTGAGGAACCAAAGATAGTATGGTGTCCTTATACATGCCTGTAATCCCAGCACTAGTGTGGGAAAGGTAGGTGGATCATTACAAATTCAAGACCAACTTAATTTACATGGCAGGATAGTGTCTCAAAAAAAGAATTAGATAGGACAATACTATTAATTAAATAAAGGCAATTTATTTAAATAAAAATTATATTTCAAAACAAACAACAAAAAAAAGAGCCGAGCGTGGTGGCTCACGCCTTTAATCCCAGCACTTGGGAGGCAGAGGTAGGAGGATCGCAGTGAGTTCGAGGCCACTCTGAGACTACATAGTGAATTCCAGGTCAGCCTGAGCTAGAGTGAGACCCTACCTCGGAAAATCAAAAAAAAATTATATTTCAGACTTTTCACTTTAGATGCATTTGTCTTCTGTGGTATTTATGATTATAAACACCTACTATATTTTTAGTGTTAAATATTTACTTATATAAAATAACATCACTCTCTTTTACAAGGAGAAAAATTTCCTCAATCTTTGTAATCTATAGAGGACTACATTCATAATTAAGTCAAGGCTAAACTATGTGTTCATAAACAAAATAAAGGCTGAAGAGAACAAAGAAGCTCTTTCTAAAGTTACTCAATCTTCATGACTTTCAAGACATTGTGACTTTGATAGGGAGAGCCTCTTTCAGATCTTGTCTCTGCTTTTCAATTTGTAATATCGCTATCATAAAGGGCATTAAAAAAACACAAAAGGGGGTCTGAGGAGATGGCTCACTGGGCACGAGTGCCTGCTGTGCAAGCATGGCAACCTGAGTTTGGATCCCCACAATCTACATAGGAGCTGGACACAATATCCCATCCCTCCTTCAGTGAGATGGAAAACAGAGACAGAAGAATCCTGTGAAGTGCATATACTAGCTACTCTGGCTTATACAGCAGGGAATAAGAGACCCTGCCTCAAAACAAGGTAGAATGTTGGGCTGGGGAAGACAGCTTAGCTGTTAAGGCACTTGCCTGCAAAGCTAAAGGACCTCGGGACAATTCCCCAGGACCTATGTAAGGCAGATGCACAAGGTGGCACATGCATCTGGAGTTCTTTTGCAGTGGCTGGAGGCCCTTGTGCACCCATTGTCTCTTTCTCTCTCTCTTCCCCCTCTTTCTTTCAAATAAATAAATAAAATAAAAATATTAAAAAAAAACAAAGTAGAATGTGAAGACTGACACATTCTCTCTGTATGATCTCTGTATGTGTTTCATGGCATGAATGCATCTGCATGCATGCACACACACACATGCACATGCACACACACACACACATAGGGAGGTTGGGGATGCAGTGCAGAAGTGATATGGGGGTCTGTGGGGAGTCCAGGAAAGTCCTTGAACCCCAAACACCGAGTTTGTGTTTCTATTTAAGCAAAGAATTGGGCAAATCTAACTGAGAAGGATTAATTTTTAAATTATTACATTTATCTCAGGAAGTAAAAAACCCAAGGAAGTCAAATTGATATACCCATGTGGTCTGAGAGCCCATGTGGTGGGCCTGGAAAAAACATGCAAAGAGATTTAGAGATAAAAAGAAGAGGAAGCACAGAGAGCTCTTGCCATGTGGAGGGCAGGAGGGGGTAGAGAGGGGTCAAAGGGGATCTCCCTCCTCTTGGTCCATATGCCATTGCAAATGAACCCCAGGCACATGCATCACTTTGTGCCTCTGGCTTTACATGGGTACTGGGAAATTGAACCCATGCTGTCAGGCTTTACAAGCAAACGTCTTTAACAGCTGATCCATCTCTATCGCCCTGCAAAATAGATTTTAAATGGGAAGAAGCCAGACATTGGAACCATTGAAGCACAACATAGCTCTCACTTCAAAGAAAATATGAGATAATTTATTCTGAGTCAAATGAGTGACCATGTTTTGGTCTGGAAACATGAAATCAGGTTACCAAAAAGAGCATGTTTATTCCAACATGACAGTGGTTACATGAACTTTTAGCAATAGATCAAAACAAATCAAGATTTATTTTTAAAAAACATTGGTTGTGTCGAGTGTGGTGGCACACACCTTTAATCCCAGTACTTGGGAAGCAGAGGTAGGAGGATTGCCATGAGTTCAAGGCCGCCCTGAGACTACATAGTGAATTCCAGGTCAGTCTGGACTAGAGTGAAACCCTACCTTGAAAAACCAAAATAATAATAATAATTAAAAAATAAAATAAATAAATAAAAATGAAAATATTTGGGGCTGGAGAGATGGTTCATCAATTAAGGTGCTTGCCTACATAACCTAATGACCTGTGTTCAATTCCCCACTACCCACATAAAGCCAGATGAACAAATGGGTGCATGCATCTGGAATTTATTTGCAGTGGCTGGAGGCCCTGGCATGTTCCTTCTCTGTCTGTCTCTTTTCTCTCTATTTCTCTTTGCTTGCAAATAACTAAATAAAATAAAAATACATAAAAAACATTGTTTGGGGCTGGAGGGATGGCTTAGCAGTTAAGGCGTTTGCCTGTAAAGCCAAATGACCCTGGTTCAATTCCCCAGGACCCACATAAGCCAGACACACAAGGTGGAGCATGTGTCTGGAGTTTGTTTGCAGTGCCTGGAAGCCCTGGCGCATCTATTCTCTCTCTCTCACTCAACAAACAAACAAACAAACAAACAAACAAACAAAC
The DNA here is from genome assembly GCA_036365145.1 of Orientallactaga sibirica. Taxonomy (NCBI): domain Eukaryota; kingdom Metazoa; phylum Chordata; class Mammalia; order Rodentia; family Dipodidae; genus Orientallactaga; species Orientallactaga sibirica. Next base: position 20,214,528 of record JAEOAD010000003.1, read on the forward strand.
AAAGAACCGTTGGTTGGAATATTACGTAGGCTGGTTACAGCAAAGTGAGGGAAATTGCTATAAGTTTTAGCTTTTGCATTGGTGAAAACTAAAGGCCTGTTAATGCAGTCCAACCTGGTGTTTGAAAGGATATTAGGCAGATACAGAGATGGTGGCTATAAAAGGTACTAAAAATAGCTCAATGTAATTTGACTCTGGATGTATCACATTCCAGCTTTCCACAATCATGGAAATTTTAGTTACTCAATCAACCTAGTAGGATCATAACAGCATGCATAGCTTCTTCTGGTAACTTCACCCAACACAGGCTTGTTATCCTATAACAGGTACTTAGGAACTGCTTTTCTTAAAAACCATAGATTCTTGGATCAACAATGTTATCTACAAACTTGGCTTATCTTTGCCTTTATTTTGTATTTGTCTTCTTTACTTTGATCCAGGCTCTTGAACTCTGCCTTGGCATGTTAACCACTCTTGGAGTGACTGTCTCCTGACCTATTTTATCCCCCTTGGAGGCTGAAGGCACAGAGATAAGTCTCTGTCCTAAATCTGTTTTCACCCCTGCTTCTAGGACCAGCAAAGCCTCCCAGGGCCTACCACCTGAGATAAAGATAATTATCTCTGAAGCTGAGGCTTCACCTTAGAACAAATCAGGTTCGTCCCCTCAAGCAGTAAGGACTTTTTCAGACACCTTGCAAAACCAGAGCTGGGATAATGATCAACGAGACCACACCTTGACCAGGACTGCTTGTACTGCTTGTCCCCAGTTCTTACTACATTTAAACATAAAGCTCATGACAGTACTCCAAAGATAAACTGGTGGGGGGGGGGTCACTGTATCCCTTTATTTGATGACTGAATCTGTTCTATCATTACTCATCTCTTTAATTACAGTATTGGTGGCTAAGCCTAACCTATTGAGACTAGGGAGATGGGGCTTTTGCCTTTAAATTCTTCTTCTTCTTCTTCTTCTTCTTTTTTTTTTTTTTTTTTTTTTGGTTTTTTGAGGTATGGTCTCGGACTAGCCCAGGCTGACCTGAAATTCACTCTGTCCTCTCAGGGTGGCCTTGAACTCATGGCAATCCTCCTACCTCTGCCTCCCGAGTGCTGGGATTAAAGGATGCACCACCATGCCCGGCTTTAAATTCTTCTTCTGCTTCTTCTTCTTCTTCTTCTTCTTCTTTTTTTTTTTTTTTTTTTTTGAGGTAGGGCCTCACTCTAGAACAGGCTGACCTGGAATTCACTCTGTAGTCTCAGGGTGGCCTTGAACTCATGGTGATCCTCCTACCTCTGTTGGGATTAAAGGCATATGCCACCATGTCCGGCTTTTAAATTCTTATTACTATACCAGCATTCAAAAGGTTGATGCAGGAGGATCACATTCACCCAGGGGTTCTGGGTCAGCCTAACTACACAGTGAGACCCTTCCTCAAAAATATAAAGAAACGTGATGGGGTTGTCTAGCAGCACATGAATGCTGCAGCCTCAATCTCCAATATGGAAAAGTCATTTTCTTTAAATTAATTAATTTATTTATGGAAAAGTTATTTTAAAAAATGTATTTATTTATTTACAGAGAAAAAGAGAATATGAGAATGGGTGTTCCAGAGCCTAGTGCCACTGCAAACAAACTCCAGACACATGTGCCACTCTATCCATCTGGCTTTATGTGGATCCTAGAGAAGTGAACCCAGGCCTTCAAGCTTTGCAAGCAAATGCCTTTAACTGCTGTAAGACATCTCTCCAGCCCAGTAGTTTTTTCAAAATACTATTAAGTCAGGCATGGCGGCTTATGTCTGTAATCTCAGCACATAAGAGGCTGAGACAGCAAGACTGTCAAAAGTTCAAGACCAGCAAGGTGTGGTGGTGCACACCTTTAATCCCAGCACTCGGGAAGCAGAGGTAGGAGGATCACTGTGAGTTCGAGGTCACCCTGAGACTACATAGTGAATTCCAGGTCAGCCTGAGCTAGAGTGAGACCCTACCTCAGAAAACAAAAACAAAAACAAACAAACAAAAAGTTCAAGACCATCAAATTAAAAGAGAGACTGATGGAGAGAGGGAGGGGATATGATGGAGAGTGGAGTACTGAAGGGGAATGGGAGGAGGGCAGGAAAATATCATGGTTTATTGTCTGTAAGTATAAAAGTTGTCAATAAAAAATAAAATAAATAAAATTAAAAAAATAAAATCCAAATTAAAAAAAAGTTCAAGACCAGCTGAGCTGCAAAGGGAGACTGTGTCTCAAAATATAATCACATGTATATACATATGTATATATGTTTGTACATATAATAAAAATTATAGGAGGCTACTGATGCAAAACATACAACTCTCACCTCAAAGGGAGTAAGAATTTATTCTGGAGCCAAATAAGAGCAACCATGGCCCAGGAATGCAGATTTAGGTTACCACAAATTCCATGTTCCATATATTAACAGGCACTTTTCAAATATAGTGGTGGAAACTTCAGGTGGATGGCTTATATCTAGCAAAGCAGGAAAATCTTGACTGTAGGCTTTAGATGTTACCTGATGCTATTCTTAGTCTTTGTGTTGGTGGGAGCTGGTGGTCTGATGGTATATTCCAGAAAGGTTTTACCTGATCACCTGGTACTCACAAGGACACTAGGTCAGACACAGAGGTGAGAAGTAGCTATTAAAGGGGCTCAAGATAGCCCAAGATAATTTGACTCTGAATTTGTAGCAGTCCATCTCTCCACAATCATAGTTATATCAGTCAATCATCCTTGTAAATGTTTGAGGTATGTGCAAATGCTTTTGGGGCACTTTTTAGTTCAAGGTTCCCATCCCCCTGTTGACAAAGTATCACATTTTGTGCATGCAGAGCCCAAACATTAAATCTTACTTTATGTCCCACATTAGTAGGAAAGATCATTCCTAGGATCTGATATAGATGAGGCTGAGTATTAGGCAGGGACATGGTCTTGAGGAGAGAGGAATGGTTGCTAAAACCAGTAAAGAAGAAATTCTCACATCATATGAATTTATTAGCCGCTATGATCTAGTCTTGTATATTTTTCTTTCTCTGCCCTCTGTATCTGACATGACATTTTCATGTGACTTGTAATAGGAGTACTAGATTTAATGTTAAATTTAATCAAGAACACGATGTGGTCTATCAAAGTTAAAGCAGAAAATAAGGGAAGCAGGCATTTTAACCAAGTAAAAATCATCTACACATTAGATTGACTATATGTTTCCCCTGTTTTCACAGTTATTTGTACTCTATAAAATTTTTTTAAAGATTTTATTTTTATTAATTAATTAATTTATTTATTAAAGAGAGAGGGAGAGAGAGAGAAAGTGAGAATGGGCACTCCAGGGCCTCTAGCCATTGCAAACGAACTCCAGAGGCATGTGCCGCCATGTACATCTGGCTTACGTGGGACCTGGAAAACTGAACCGGGGTCCTTAGGCTTCACAGGCATGTGCCTTAACTGCTAAGCCATCTCTTCAGCCCTATAAAATGTTTAATGTCTGAAATAATTATAAGAATTTGTTTTAGCTGGACGTGGTGGCATACACCTTTAATCCCAGCACTTGGGAGGCAGAGAGAGGTAGGAGGACTGCCATGAGTTCAAGACTACCCTGAGACTACATAGTGAATTCCAGGTCAGCCTGAGCTAGAGTGAGACCCTACCTCAAATCCCCCTACCCCCAAAAAAGGAATTAAAAAAAATTTTAATTGAATTTGCTAACTCTAGTTAATAATATGTAAATAATTGTAACTCTTATTTATAGATGTGGTGGTTTGAATAGAAATGTCCTCCATAACTTCAGGGATTTGTTTTTGTTTTTGTTCTTTTTTTTTTTTTTTTTTTTTTTTTTTTTTTTTGGTTTTACAAGGTAGGGTCTCATGCTAGCTAGCTTGGGCTGACCTGGAATTCACTATGTAGTCTTAGGGTGGCCTTGAACTCACAGTAATCCTCCCACCTCTGCCTCCCAAGTGTGATCATGTGCCTGCCCAGCTGTTTTTTTTTTCTTTTCTTTTTTTTTTTTTTTTTGAGGTAGGGTCTCGCTCTAGCCCAGGCTGACCTGGAATTCACTATGTAGTCTTAGGGTGGCCTTGAACTCACAGTGATCCTCCCACCTCTGCCTCCCAAGTGCTGGTATTAAAGGCGTGCGCCACCATGCCCAGCTGTTTCTTTTTCTTTTCTTTTTTTTTTTTTTTTTTTTTTTTTTTGAGGTAGGGTCTTGCTCTAGCCCAGGCTGTCCTGGAATTCACTAGTTAGTCTCATGCCTGGCTCAGGATTTTTGTTAAACTTTCTTCTTTAGCTGGTAGAGTCTTTGGAGGTAGAACCTTGCTGTAGGAGGCATATTGCTGGGGGTGGATCTTGGGATTGACAAGTCTAGTCTACTGTGCGCTCAGAGCCAGCTTGCACTTGCCGTTCTCTCTCTCTTTGCTGTGGAAGTGTGATAAAGTTAGCCAGCTGCCTCCATCATGGTAAAACTTCCCCTCAAAATTGTAAGCCCGAAATAAATCCTTTCCACTCAAATGTGGCTTCTTGTCAGGTATTTTTTTGTTTCTTGGATTTTCTTTTGTTTGCTTGTTTTTCGAGGTAGGGTCTCACTCTAGCCCAGGCTGGCCTGGAATTCATCATGTAGTCTCATGGTGGCCTTGAACTCGCAGCTGTCCTTCTACCTCTGCCTCCCAAATGTGCACCACCATGGCCAGCTTCTTGTCAGGTGTTTTTGTCCCAACAATAACAAGCTAACTGCTACAATAGATAATAAGTTGATTTGTCTTACTTTCTTAATATTGTACCACATTCTAGATTGGCAAAGTAAATGTAAAGTCACATTACAGAAGTAATTAGATAACAATACAATATCTTTTAGCCAAATTGTCTTTTCTCATGTACTAAATATTTTCAGTGACAGGGATAGAAACAAAAGGTCATACATGGTAGAAATTAGGATTTATTGGTTCCATAGGTATAACCAAATGCTATACTTTATTTTATAGTCAGAAAGGAAAATAGGACTCAGAAGGATTAGCTATAATCATGTTTATTTCCTTCTTCTTAGCAGAATATGAATATTATTTAATTATTTTTTAAATTCAGGGTAACTGTTCTATAGGACATCTTAAACACTCATTTCAGAAACATTAGCTCTTAAGTTAGAAATCACCATAAAGAAGCTATGATTAGAGACTGACATCTTGTATAATTTGGACATAAAAAGTTAAAATTCTACCAAAGTTCTCAGAAGGTTTTTTTTTTGGGGGGGGGTGTCTTTTGAGGTAGGGTTTCACTCTAGTCCAGGCAGACCTGAAATTCACTATGTAGTCTCAGGGTGGCCTTGAACTCACAGTGATCCTCCTACCTCTGCCTCCTGAGTGCTAGGATTAAAGGCATGCGCCACCTCGCCTGGCTCAAGAAGTTTTAATATGTCATAAGGCTTTTTAGAGCCTTTAATTTGTTGCCTTATACATTTGTATCCATAATACTCTAATTGGTGAGATTCAATTAATATATATATTTTTTGTTTTTTGGTTTTGTTTAGGTTTTTCTGAGGTTGGGTCTCACTCTAGCTCAGGCTGACCTGGAATTCACTATGTAGTCTCAGTGTGACCTCAATGCCTGGCTCAGGATTTTTGTTAAACTTTCTTCTTTAGCTGGTAGAGTCTTTGGAGGTAGAACCTTGCTGTAGGAGGCATATTGCTGGGGGTGGATCTTGGGATTGACAAGTCTAGTCTACTGTGCGCTCAGAGCCAGCTTGCACTTGCCGTTCTCTCTCTCTTTGCTGTGGAAGTGTGATAAAGTTAGCCAGCTGCCTCCATCATGGTAAAACTTCCCCTCAAAATTGTAAGCCTGAAATAAATCCTTTCCACTCAAATGTGGCTTCTTGTCAGGTATTTTTTTGTTTCTTGGGTTTTCTTTTGTTTGCTTGTTTTTCGAGGTAGGATCTCACTCTAGCCCAGGCTGGCCTGGAATTCATCATGTAGTCTCATGGTGGCCTTGAACTCGCAGCTATCCTTCTACCTCTGCCTCCCAAATGTGCACCACCATGGCCAGCTTCTTGTCAGGTGTTTTTGTCCCAACAATAACAAGCTAACTGCTACAAAAGATAATAAGTTGATTTGTCTTACTTTCTTAATATTGTACCACATTCTAGATTGGCAAAGTAAATGTAAAGTCACATTACAGAAGTAATTAGATAACAATACAATATCTTTTAGCCAAATTGTCTTTTCTCATGTACTAAATATTTTCAGTGACAGGGATAGAAACAAAAGGTCATACATGGTAGAAATTAGGATTTATTGGTTCCATAGGTATAAACAAATGCTATACTTTATTTTATAGTCAGAAAGGAAAATAGGACTCAGAAGGATTAGCTATAATCATGTTTATTTCCTTCTTCTTAGCAGAATATGAATATTATTTAATTATTTTTTAAATTCAGGGTAACTGTTCTATAGGACATCTTAAACACTCATTTCAGAAACATTAGCTCTTAAGTTAGAAATCACCATAAAGAAGCTATGATTAGAGACTGACATCTTGTATAATTTGGACATAAAAAGTTAAAATTCTACCAAAGTTCTCAGAAGGTTTTTTTTTTTGGGGGGGGGTGTCTTTTGAGGTAGGGTTTCACTCTAGTCCAGGCAGACCTGAAATTCACTATGTAGTCTCAGGGTGGCCTTGAACTCACAGTGATCCTCCTACCTCTGCCTCCTGAGTGCTAGGATTAAAGGCATGCGCCACCTCGCCTGGCTCAAGAAGTTTTAATATGTCATAAGGCTTTTTAGAGCCTTTTATTTGTTGCCTTATACATTTGTATCCATAATACTCTAATTGGTGAGATTCAATTAATATATATATATTTTGTTTTTTGGTTTTGTTTAGGTTTTTCTGAGGTTGGGTCTCACTCTAGCTCAGGCTGACCTGGAATTCACTATGTAGTCTCAGTGTGACCTCAAACTCATGGTGATCCTCCTACCTCTGCCTCCCGAGTGCTGGGATTAAAGGCGTGCGCCACCAAGTCTGGCTAATATATATGTTTAATTTTTTTTAAAAAAGTCTTTGAGGTAGGGTCTCACTCTAGCCCAGGCTGACCTGGAATTCACTATGTAGTCTCCGGGTGGCCCTGAACTCCTGCTGATTCTCCTACTTCTGCCTCCAGAGTGCTGGTATTAAAGGCATGCGCCACCATGCCAGGCTCAATTAATATATTTTTTAACAGGAAAAAATTCATTTGTTTCTGACTCTAAGAGATTGGATTAAAAATAGAGACATCACAGAATTGAGTTCTTTTTGTAAGGTTTAAAATAAATCCTTTTCAATTTAAAGCTAGAATTTTGCTTTGTATCTAGATGATACAAAATAATGTGAAAAAAACTTGAATCTTTTAAAACATGATATCTGGGTTTTAGTAAGGTAGGGTTCTGGGTTAAGCAATCAGTCATAGCAAAAACATAATTTAGGGAATAGAGGAGAGGAGAGGGTAGGGTGAATCAACATGAAAGATGTTATGAATAAACCATATGGAAACCAAATTCTTTGCTAGCTAAATGAGTGTGTGTGTGTGTGTGTGTGTGTGTGTGTGTGAGAGTGAGAGAGAGAGAGAGTTTGTGTGCGTGTGTGTGAAAAAAAAGAGATGGTTTTGGGCTGGTGAAATGGCTTAGTGGTTAAAGTGCTTGCCTGCAAATCCAAAGGACCCAGGTTTGATTCCTTGGGTCCCATCAGGGCCTCTGATAGCCCAGGCTGACATGGGATTCACTATGTAGTCTCAGGGTGGCCTCAGACTCACAGGGACCCTCCTACTTCTGCCTCCTGAGTGTCCGGATTAAAGGTATGTGCCACCACACCCAGTTTAAGTTTACATTTTTATTATAGCACTTATAGAGCTTAAGAGAAGGGACAAGGACATAGTTTTTGCTCAAGAGGGGGCAGATCCAGACTGGGCTCTTTTATGGAAGTTTACTGGATAGAGGCTGACCTGGTTTGTACCGTCTCAACGGCAGGTGTCCAGGTGATCTTATCTCTTAATTTTCTCTTCTAGGAAAATAAGAGGTAAGGAAAAGCCAGCTTCTCCCCTTATGTACCTGGTGTCTAGCAAAGTGGAGGCTGCAAAGAGTAATTTAGGCAGAAGATAAGGAAGCCCTAGATTCTCCCCTATAAGCTCAAGGACATTCTTCACTTGTACTATCAGGGGCCCTGTCATCCCTAAACTGTTTACACACACACACACACACACACACACACACACACACACACACACGCACACACACACTCTTTGCTTTTGTTAAAAATTTAATTATAATTTTAAAGGACTCTGTACTAACTTAATAGTTTTAATTTATATGACCATTTTAGGCAATTTGATATTACATAAGCATAACACCACAAGTATGCATAGATAATACATACATACATATATATATATATATATATATATATATATATATTAGCAACATTTTTGTTTATTATTTTCTAGCCATCTTAGTTCCTCTTTTGCTAGTACATTACCTTTATGTTACCCATAAGACCTTTGTTTATTATTATTATTATTATTATTATTGGTTTTTCGAGGTAGGGTTTCACTCTAGTCCAGGCTGACCTGGAATTCACTATGTAGTCTCAGGGAGGGCTTGAACTCATAGTGATCCTCCAACTCTGCCTCCTGAGTGCTGGGATTAAAGGTGTGTGCCACCACACCTGGCTTTATTATTTTTTTTTTAAGTTTTTTTTTTTTTAGTATTTCATTTATTTATTGGTGACAGAGAAGGAGAGAGAATGAGAGAGAGAGAGAGAGAGAGAGAGAATGGGTGCGCCAGGGCCTCTGGCTATTGCAAATGAGCTTCAGACACATGTGCCACCTTGTGCATCTGGCTTACATGGGACCTGGAGAATCGAACCTGGGTCCTTAGGCTTTGCAGGCAAGCACCTTAACCACTAAGCCATCTCTCCAACCCTATTATTATTTTTTATAATTTATTTTTATTTATTTATTTTAGAGCAAAGAGAGAGAAATAAAGAGGCAAATAGAGAGGGAGAGAGAGAAAGAGAGAGAGGGAGGGAGAGGGAGAGAATGGACACACCAGGGCCTCTAGCCATTGCAAAGGAACTCCAGACACATGTGGCACCTTGCACATCTGGCTTATGTTGGTCCTGGGGGATCAAACCTGGGTACTTTGGTTTTGCAGGCAAGTGCCTTAACTGCTTAGCTATCTCTCCAACCCTATTTTTTTTAAATTGATTGATTTTTTTTCAAGTTTTTATTATTATTGATAGCAACATGTTTCATATGGATACATCATGTGTTGGTACCCTCTTTTCCTTCATCCCTGCCCCCATTCCATTGGGAACACTCCTCCGTCGGATTGCAGGTATTCCCCAAGGGATTGTGGTTTATGCATTGTGGGAGCAGCAGTCAGTTATTTTTGGAGAGAGGGAATGCCTCTGGGCATGATGTCTCAGCGTGTGGCTCTTACAGTCTTTCTGCCCCCTCTTCCACAAAATTCCCTGAGCCGTGATGGATAGTTTTAAGTCAGTGATGAGCTCTTAGGAACCTCTGCTTTAGTAGGTGCTGAGTATCCTCAGGGTCTGTCTCCTCTACCCTGGCACTGATTGTCAGATTCACCATGGAAACAGCACTCTTGCTGGTCTCCCCAGTTCTTCTGTGGTTTCAGCTATGGCTTGGCTGAAGTGCAAGGGATAGTTTATCTGAATGTTGCACACACAGATCCCCTCTCCCCAACTCCAATTCTGCTGAGGGTCTTTGGCGGGGTGATTGGTATTTGTTGTGGAGGCCAAGAGGCCTCAGTCTGTCTCTGCAGGGATAGGGGAAACACGGTGTCTCGGGCTATTCCCACCCACCCTGAGGCTCTGACAATCTTTCTCCCCCCTCTTCTTCGATGCTCCCTGAGCCTTGGCAGGCAAGATAGGGATCTGATTTAGTGTTGCTTTCTCTGTGGATTCTGGATTTCTGTTTTGCTGAGGTTTGAGTGACCACGGTGTCTGTCATCATTTTCCTGGAACTTGTTTTCACGCTAGCCACAAGAGCAGTATTTGTGTCACCACTTCCCCTATAAATATGACTTGTGGGCCTGGGCAGATGAGGTGGAGGTGACCCACCTCATGGTAGACAGTCAGCTATCTCTTCTTGATGTATTGATATATCTGTTCTCCTCTGTGTTCTCCATCTGTAAGACAGAAGGGATTTTCAAACAAAAGTGAGAACAATTTGAATGAAAGGGGATAAGCTCCACACGAGCCACTTAGGAACCAGGGGCCATAACCTACTCACCAACAATACATATATTACATAGTAACATATAATAAGAGATTAAATAAAAGCCAAAGATTTTGTAGTTTTAATTTTTTTTAATTTTACTTTTACTTTTATTTTTTTGTTTTTTCAAGGTAGGGTCTCACTCTAGCTCAGGCTGACCTGGAATTCACTATGTAGTCTCAGGGTGGCCTTGAACTCAGGGCAATCCTCCTGCTTCTGCCTCCTGAGTGTTGGGATTAAAGGTGTGTGCCACCACGCCTGGCTTGTAGTTTTTAATTAAGATCAGTTATAGTTTAAAGTCCGACTATTTTTTTTTTTACATATTTTTATTTATTTTCAAGCAGAGAGAGAGAGGGAGAGAGAGAGAGAGAATGGGAACACCAGGGCTTCTAGCCACTGCAAACAAACTCCTGACACATGTGCCACCGAACGCATCTGGCTTACATTTATACTAGGGAATTGAACCTGGATCCTTAGGCTTTGCAGGCAAGTGCCTTAACCTCTAAGCCATTTCTCCAGCCTGTTATTTGTTTTTTTTTTTTTTAGGTAGGGTCTCACTGTAGCCTAGGCTGACCTGGAATTCATTATGTAGTCTCAGGGTAGCCTTGAACTCACTGCCATCCTCCTACCTCTGCCTCCCCCTGAATTCTGGGATTAAAGGTGTACACCACTATGCCTGCCTAAATTAGACTATTGATCTAGGACCTTTTGTAGTTCTAAGTAATCCTTTAGGTATGCAACACCACACACCATTTTTCAGTAAATTGTTAAGGTAACTCCTTTTCTTTTCTAGGGACTGTGGTTCAACCCAAGGCCTTGCACACAACAGGCAAGTGACCTCTTAAATGAGCTAAGCTATATCCCCAGCTTTCATGATTTTTATATCATAACATGGGTAGTGATTGCATGCTCATATATACTTGTGAAAACAGATTATATATTTTCAATTATATACTTAAAAGTTTAGTGTGTCCTGGTGGCATAGACCTGTAATCCCAGCATTGGTGAGACTGAGGCAGGAGGATAAGGAATTCGTGGTCACTATGTGTTAGTGACTAAGCAATGCATGCAACTTTAGAGGCAGACTCCTGTCTTAATGTACCTGTAAAATAACCATCCTTTTATTTTTGGCTAAATCTTTACAGTACAAGCTGAGCACGATCAGATATATTCCCTAGCTTGGAGCTGAAGCACGAACAAAAATGTGTCTACTATCCTTTATTTTTTATTTATTTATTTTTTGTGGGCTTTTTTTTTTTTTTTTTTTTTTTGGTTTTCGAGGTAGAGTCTCACTCTGGTCCAGGCTGACCTGGAATTAACTATGTTGTCTCAGGGTGGCCTCGAACTCATGGTGATCCTCCTACCTCTGCCTCCCGAGTGCTGGGATTAAAGGCATGCGCCACCACGCCCGGCTTTTTTGTGGGTTTTTGAGGTAGGGTCTCGCTCTAGCCCAGGCTGACCTGGAATTCACTATGTAGTCTCAGTGTGGCCTTGAACTCAGCAATTCTCCTACCTCTACCTCCCTAGTACTGGGATTAAAGGCGTGCGCCACCACTCCTGGCTCAGCCCCCCCCCCACCCTTTTTAAATGGCCTCAACTGAGCATGCTTAACAAGTGGTCCATAGCTATATGAGTATGAAAGGCCTCCTAAATAAATCCTCAGACTTCCTTTGTTTCCTGAGAGTTGTACTTTGGAGATGATTCTAACATACTCTCCTTTTTTTATTTTTTTTAAGATTTTTTATTTTCATTTTTATTTGCTTGTTGGGGGCGGGGAGAATGGGCATGCCAGGGCTCTAGCCACTGCAAACGAACTGCTGATGTACCTCTGGCTTACATGGGATCTGGAGAATCGAACCTAGGTCCTTGGGCTTCACAGTCAAGTGCCTTAACCATTAAGTCATCTCTCTAGCTCTCTAACACACTTTCCTTGTCTGCTGTAGCTAAACAATCTTTCTCCACTCTTATGTCTTGGCTGTTTTTGGCTTTGCACTCATCAAGATATAATGCCATTACATTCAGTTACATCTGGGTTACATGCCAAAAGCCTTACCTCAAAAGAAAAAAAAATGTTTTTTCAAGAAAGGGTCTTGCTCTAGACCAGACTGACTTGGAATTCACTATGTAGTCTCAGAGTGGCCTTGAACTCATGGCGATCCTCCTAACTCTGCCTCTTAAGTGGTGGGATTAAAGGTGTGCACCACCACGCCCAGCTCAAAAGAAAAATTTTGGCTTACTGTATTTCTTGCAAATTATATCTGACCAGATAAAGTGAGGATATTTTGGAAGCTCCGATCTAAGCAGTCACACAGAGAAAGCCAAGCAGCACCTGAAATCTACAGGGAACGTGAAACCAAGAGGACTTTTTGCTCTGAGACAGGAGATAATCAACAGTTGTATGCTTGACCAGGATTTGTTCATTTCTCTCCAACATTTGGCAGCAGCTTGTAATTCACTAATGCACTGAGAAGAAAGAGATAAGGGTTTGAGGTGAACCACAAGCAGACTGCAAACAAACAAACTAAGGTTTAGAAAAAAGTAGTTCCTCCAAATACACATTCTTCTTTATTTTTTAAAATATTTTTTTTTATTTATTTATTTATTTATTTGAGAGAGAGAGATACAGAAATAGGCAGGAAGAAAGAGAGAGAGAATGGGTGTGCCAGGGCCTCTAGCCACTGCAAACGAACTCCAGATTCATGCGCCCCCTTATGCATCTGGCTTACGTGGGTCCTGGAGAATTGAGCCTCCAATAGGGATCCTTAGGCTTCACAGGCAAGCGTTTAACCACTAAGCAATCTCTCCAGCCCTTTTCTTTATTTTTTTGAGACAAGTTCTTATTCTATGGCCCATGTTGGCCTTCAACTCAAGACCAATCTGCTTCAACCTTCCAAATGCTGGGATTATAAATTTACACTAATCATGATCAGTTTAGTAACTGCCTTTTGTCTGTTTTTTATTTCAATTTTTTTGACATAGGGTCTCATCTAGTCCAGGTTGGCCTCTAACTCACCATGTAGCTGAGGATGACCTTGAACACCAGATCTTCCGACTCTCCCTCCCATGTTCTGGGATTACAGGCATGGGCCACTGAACCAACTGGGTTTTGAAATTTATTTATTTATTTATTTATTTATTTATTTATTTATTTATTTATTTTGGTTTTTCAAGGTAGGGTTTCACTCTAGCCAAGGCTGACCTGGAATTCACTCTGTAGTCTCAGGGTGGCCTGGAACTCATGGCAATATTCCTACCTCTGTCTCCCAAGTGCTGGGATTACAGCCCAATCCAAAAGAAGTGGGCTGTGGAATTTAGCAGAGAGTTCTCAAAACAACACATACAAATCATTAATAAATATCTAAACATTTTTCAACACCTTTAGCGATCAGGGAAATGTAAATTAAAACTTTAAGATTCCATCTCACTCCAGTCAGGATGGATGTCATTAAGACTACATATGCTAAAAAGGATGTGGAAAACAGGGAACCTTTATTCTCTGTTGGTGAGGGTGTAAACTGCTACAACCTCTATGAAAGTCAGTATGGAAGTTCCTCAAAAAGCTGAAAAATAGCCGAGTGTGGTGGCGCACGCCTTTAATCCCAGTAGAGAGGCAGAGGCAGGAGGATGAAGGTGAGTAGAGGTAGATGAGTTCAAGGCCACCCTGAGACTACAGAGTGAATTCCAGGTCAGCCTGAGCTAGAGTGAGACCCTACTTCAAAAAACAAAAACAAAAACAACATAAAAGGGGGGCTGGAGAGATGGCTTAGCAGTTAAAGCATTTGACTGCAAAACCAAAGGATCCCGGTTCAATTCTCCAGGACCCACGTAAGCCAGATGCACAAGGGGGTGCATGCGTCTGGAGTTCATTTGCAGTGGCTGGAGGCCCTGGTACGCCCATTCTCTCTCTCTCTCTCTCTCTTTCTCTCAAAAAAAATATTTTTTAAAAAGCTAAAAGTTAGACTTACTGTATGACTCAGCTCTATCACTCCTGGGCATATACCTAAGGGACTCTATATTCTACTACAGAGATACTCACTCATCCATGTCCATTGTTGCTCTATTCATAATAGCTAGGAAATGGAATGAACCTAGACGTCCATCAAGTGCTGAATGATAATGAAAATGTTGTAAGTATAGACAATTAAATTTTATTCACCTGTAAAGAAAAATTGAAATTACAGAATCCTTAGAAAAATGTATGGACCTGGAAAATATCATATTGAGTGAGATTGTTGCATTTACTTTGTTATTGCTGGGGCAAAATGCTGACCAAAAGCAACTTGGGGGAGGAAAGGGTTTATTTCAGGCTTGTGGTTTTCAAGGGAAGCTTCATCATGGTGGAAGAAGCTGGCTCACTTTATCATAACCCTTCCATAGTAGGTTGAAAGAGAGCAGCCACAGCTCAATTTGGCTCTGAGCACACAGTAGGCTAGACTTCAGATCCACCCTAGCAACACACTCCTCCAAAGAGCTGGGCCTGCTGGATGCTAAATAGGAAACCTTATAACAAACACCTGAGGCTATGGAGTATATTTACATTCAAACCACCACACTGGCTCCGAAAGAGAAACAGCATATGTTCCCTCTCACATGCAGATTGTAGCTCCAAATTTCCAGATATAAGTGTTTAACTTGTAGTACATGTAGAGATTAGGAAGGTAGAAAGGGGCTGAGGAGAGGGCAGAGGCCTTGGGATGCTGGGGAGTAGAACTTAAAGTAATGGAGAAACGTATACTACAGATGGAAAGCATTAAGCAGGGGTGCTGGAGAGATGGCTTAGTGGTTAAGGCACATGCCTGCAAAGCCTAAGGATCCCAGTTCGATTTTTTTTTTGATGTTATCATGTCAACTAGTTTTCTTTTTCCAGTTCGATTTTCCATGTCCCATGTAAGCCAGATGCACAAGGGGGCGCACGCATCTGGAGTTCGTTTGCAGTGGCTAAAGGCCCTGGTGCACCCATTCTCACTCTACTTCTCTCTCTTTCCCTCTGTCTCTAATAAATAAATAAAATAAAAATAAAATCTTAAAAAAAGAGAAAGTTTTAAGCAGGAATAATGGTGGGGTGTAAGAAGGGAGTGAGGGAGAGGGTAAATCAAAATTTAGGAGACATAAAAAAGTCATACGGAAATCTACCTTATA
Source organism: Orientallactaga sibirica (assembly GCA_036365145.1). Taxonomy (NCBI): domain Eukaryota; kingdom Metazoa; phylum Chordata; class Mammalia; order Rodentia; family Dipodidae; genus Orientallactaga; species Orientallactaga sibirica. Next base: position 20,229,932 of record JAEOAD010000003.1, read on the forward strand.
AACTAACTTAAAAAAATTAAAAATAGGGGGCTGGAGAAATGGCTTAGTGGTTAAGCGCTTGCCTGTGAAGCCTAAGAACCCTGGTTCGAGGCTCGATTCCCCAGGACCCACGTAAGCCAGATGCACAAGGGGGTGCACGCATCTGGAGTTCATTTGCAGTGGCTGTAGGCCCTGGCACGCCCATTCTCTCTCTCTCTCTCTCTCTCTCTCTCTCTCTCTCTACCTGCCTATTTCTGTATCTCTCTCTTTCAAATAAATAAAAAATAAAAAAATATATTTAAAAAAATTAAAAATAGGGCTGGAGAGATGGCTTAGCGGTTAAGGCGCCTGCCTCCTAAGCCTAAGAACGCTGGTTCCAATCGCCAGTGGTTCCAATCTCCAGGTCCCACATTTAGTCAGATGCAAAGTGACGCAAGGGCGCAAAGCCGCACATGACCACAAGGGGGCGCACGCATCTGGATTTCCTTCGCAGCGGCTGAGAGACTGCTGGCGCGCCCATCTCTATCTGTCTCCCTCTCCCTCTTTCTCTCTCTGTCTCTCTCTGTGTCTCTCTCCAAAAATAAAAAAAAATTAAAAAGAACAAAATAAATAGAGGTAGCTTGCATAGATGGATAATGTTGCTCCCAGAAGCTAAGGGTTACTTATTAAACAAAAATAACAGTGTAGTATAACTTCCTGTGAATTTTTGGCCAGGGAAGTCCCAAAAGTCCCTCAAACAAGATGGTCTAGTGTCCTTTGTTGCCCATCAGAACTGAGAGTAAGACTTGATTGTCAAAGACCCACATCTTCTGATTGCGGAACACAGAGAGATCAAGACGGAACTGACCTAGAATCCTACTCCCTACTGGCTAGCTCTAGCCATGGCAGATGCATGTGCCACTTTGTGCACCTGGCTTAAGTGGGTTCTGGGGAATTGAATCTGGGTCCTTAGGTTTCACAGGCAAGTGCCTTATCCACTAAGCAATTTCTGTAGCCCCCCATACTGGCTAGCCCTCTTAGTGCTGGAAGGTGTCATGTAGGCTGCTGGGGAAGGAAAGCCATCAATGGCTTCACCAAACTGTGGACCCTGTATGCTACAACACTAACCTGCCAGGCAAGAGGTGCCCACTGGTGCAATAGTGGCATGACTACTCTGAGACCAGTTTTATAAGAGGGAAATCGTGCATGATACTATAAGCTATGTCAAAAACCCAAGACTGGGGAGGCCTTAGTGGTGAACCTACTATTGTTTTACTAACAGATGTGAAGGTTGAAGTGAGCTCTGGTTAATGTAGACTCTTACTACTGGTCAAAATATGGAAAATAAGTGACTGCTGAATGTTCAACCCTATATGGAACATCTATGTCATCTTCCCCCCAAAGCTCAGAGAGCATCATAGAAGCGGAGGTGGCAAGAATGCAAGAGCTGGAGTGTGGGGAGGAAAGCTATGCAACGCTCTCACTTGGACATGACCACTGAACTCATAAACTCACAGCAGTTGTGGTTACTTGCACCCGACCTGTACAAGATAAGGCCCGTCTTTATCTGGTCATGGATAGGAGAGGTGTTTTGGAATCACCACCCCTCCGTGAGAAACTACTAATAGACAACGGCTGGTGGAGGATGAGTCAGTCTCTTCAATGTTGTATCCACTAGTAGGTAGAAGGAAGAAGAAAGGGTTCCATGCAAAGGGGAGGGAAGCCAGAAAGTGTAATTGGGTCTCTATATGATCTGATTATATTATGTGTGTGCACACGTGTGTGCATGAAATTGTCATAGAACATTTTTTTTTTGTTTTTCTAAGTAGGGTCTCACTTTGGTCCAAGCTGACCTAGAACTAACTATGTAGTCTCAGGGTGGCCTCAAACTCACAGTGATCCTCCTACCTCTGCCTCCCGAGTGCTGGGATTAAAGGTGTGCGCCACCACACCTGGCTTGAACCAATTTTTAAAAGGACAGAAAAGAAAGAAAAGCTAGCTGAGGGCCTAGCTGGTAGAAAGAGGAGGCCTTTGAAGGCTATCGCCCTCCCCAGGATCTCTACTGGCACTCTGTCTACTTTCTAGCCTGCTATGATATGAGCAGTCTCTGCCACATGATTTGCTGCCATGAACTCTGCCTTCCCTTATCCACCTTGAAGGATTGAAGCCCTGTATAACTGTGAGGCAAAAACAAATTTCTCCTCCCTTAAGTTGTGTTTGCAGGTATTTTATTACACTGTTGTGACTGTAACTCTTCCTTTGCCTGTTGACTCAAGGGCATCAAAAGCCCAAAGTGGCCAATGAAAGTTTTAGCTTGCAATTTGTAGTAGTTTGAAGAGATGGCCCCAATATATTCAGTGTTTTATTATTTTGCAGTTTGCATCTGCAGCCACCTGGCTGGAGGCAGTGTCACTGGGCGGATCTTAAGGTGTGGTGGTGGGTTTGAGATTTCAATCTAAAGATGCAAAGTGTGCCTAGCTGGAGTTCCTGAGGTGTGCTGTGCTGTGTGGCTTTTGGCTTGTGCTTCTCTCTGTGTGTTTGGTCCTGTGAAGGCAGGCCAGCTTCTTCTGCCATCATGGAACTTCCCATGGATCAGTAAGCTTTAATAAATCCCTTCCTCCATAACTGTTCTTGGTCTGGAAGTTCATCTCAGCGAACCTGAAGCTGTTGGCTACACAGCTCAATGCTATTTTATTTTATTTATTTTTATTTTTTGCCTTCTTCTAGGACAACATAAGGTTGCAAGAACAACAGGAAGCAAAAATTTGGCTAGTGGATTATTTGGGGTGATGGTGAGTGGTATCATTCCTGCTTCCACCTGTTGATTTCTGGCTACAAGAGAAATAGTAACATGTCAAGGATGGTGATTCAGAGCATATACAGCCTTCTGAAGAACTTTGTCCCAGTCCTCCAGCCTATTACTACCACTGCATTGGCACTGTAACTATTTCTTTAAAAAGCGATTCCACCATTCTAGCAAGCAAGATGCCTCCTGGTGATGGGGAATGTGGTCAGATCAAAGATTTCCATGAGCATGAGCCCATTGCTGTCCTTCTTGGGCTGTGAATTCCTTGTTCAGAAGCAATGCTGTGTAGGATATCATGACAGTGCAGGTATTCTATAAGTTTATAGATGGTAGTTTTGGCAGAAGCATTACATTCAGGAAAGGCAAATGCATACCTAGAATAAGCATCTACTCCAGTATAGTCAAAACATTGCCTTTTCCTTGATTGAAGATGGAAGTGGTGCAGTGCAGTCAACCTGCCAACAAGTTGCTGGCTGGTCATCCCAGGAGATGGTGTCATTCCAGAGGCTTAGTATTCATCTCTGTTGATGGCAGATTTGGCACTCACTAGCAGCCATGGTCAGGTCAGACTTGGTGAATGAAAGTTCCTATTGAGCCTATGCATAGCCTCCATCCCTGCTACCATAGCCTCTTAGTTCATGGGCCCACTGGGCAATGGCAGGGATGGCTGGGGGAAATGGTTGACCACTATTCCTGGACAGGTGAGCTTATCTAAATGACTATTAAAACCATCCTCTTAAAGGCCTGGTGTGGTGGCCCACTCCTTTAATTGCAGCACTCAGGAGGCAGAGGCAGGAGGATCACCATGAATTCGAGGCCATCCTGAGATTACATAGTGAATTCCAGGTCAGCCTGCGATAGAGCAAAACCCTACCTCAAAAAACCAAAACACATAAAAATAAAATAAAGAAAAAGTCATCCTCTACTGAGGTCACCTTTTGAGGACCATTTATATGGAGCACAAGTATCATTATATCCTTTGCCTCTTTACATTTGCACACCTCTTCCTCAAATATATTTCTCAACAATTTTCCAGCTGGGTGTGGTGGCACACACCTTTAATCCAAGCACTTGGAAGGCAGAGGTAAGAGGATTTCCATGAGTTTGAGGACAGCCTGATACTACATAGTGAGTTCCAGGTCAGCCTGGGCTAGAGCAGGACCCTACCTCAAAAAACAAAATACTACTAATAATAATGCACAAACACGTGCACTGCCCAAAATTCTGTCCATTATAAAAATCCCCTTCACCACTGTCCTTCAAGATTGTCCCAGAAAGGGGCTATGATTCTGTGCTTACCTGCTTCTGGGTTGTGTCTGCATAGCATGCAGATCCATCTGTAAACCAGATCACAATGTTCTCTTTGATTATTCATGATGCCATAAGTACATGCTTGGGGATAGAAGATGCTGGAATGGAAGTAGGAGACACAGGCATTCGGACAACTTCTTGTAACTTACTTGTGCCTTCAGGACCTACTAAGCCTGGTCATAGACCACCTACACTTGATGACAGACTACTGCTGAGCATGACCAACTTTATGTTTTGGTGGGTCAGATAATACCCTGCTCATAATAGTCATCTCAGTTCATATGTGAATTTGGTGGCCCGTTATCAAGTATACAGTTTCCACTAAGGGCCAATAGCAGGCTAAGAGGTGACTCACAAAAGGGGACTAGTTGTCTTCAGATGATGGCAAGACCTTGCTCCAAAATTCCAAGGTTCACCACAGTGAGTCACTTATAAGGGCCTGCCAAAGTCTCCAAACAGCATCCCTCAAGTATCATAAGTCCTTGGGATTATATGGCCCAACTGGTAAAGCATCCAACACAGAAGCCTGGGCATGTTGAAGAGTCTTCTCTCCGGTTCTGGGCCCCACCCAAAACTAGCAGTTTTCCAAGTCTTTTACTATAGGGCCAGAGAAACAAACCCAAGTGAAGAATGTTCTGTCTCCAAAATCCAAATGGGCCCACTAGACACTGTGTTTCTTTCTTACTGGTAGAAGGAGCCAGATGTAACCATTTATCCTTTGCCTCAGAAGGAATATCTTTGAATATCTTACAAGGAATACCTATGATCATATGTGCAACAACTTATCCTTCACCATAGAAGTAATATTCTTAGAAGGAATATCTCTTCCACACTACTGGATTAATGGAAATTTCACTGAGGTAGAAGGTCTTTGAGATTTGGTTGGATTTATCTCCCACCCTCCGATGCACACATATGCTGTACCAATATCTCCAGAGTGTTTACTAGGACGTGTTCACTTGGCCCAATAAGCATAATAACTAGTATAATGCCCTACTGTGATACCTTGTTGAAGAGATAAGTAATCCCTGCAAATGAAGGTATGACACAGGGCTGGAGAATTACTATAATCTTGAAGTAAAACAATAAAGGTATACCAGCTGTCCAGCTTACTTACTACTTCTATTGTCCCTTTATGAACAGGTATGGAGAATAAAGTGTCTGCACAATCAATAGCTGCATGGCAGGTGCCAGGTGATGTGTTAATCTGCTCACATAAGGAAACCTCATCAGGTACAGCAGCTGCAGTTGGAATCACTGCCTGGTTAGGTTTCCAGTAATCCACTGTCATTCCCTTGATACACCTCTCTTCTCAATGGGTCAAATAGAGTAAAAGGGAGATGTGGTAGGAGCCACCACCCCTGCATCCTTCAAGTACTTTATAATCTCTATAACCACAAAGGATGCAAGAGTATTTTTGTTCACTCTTTTACCTGGTAGTGGCAGCTTTAATGGCTTACATTTGTTCTTTCCAACCAGAATAGCCCTTACTTCATAGGTCAGGGAACCAATGTGGGGATTCTGCCAACTTCTAATCAAATGTATCCCAGTTACACATTTTAGGACTATGGAAATAACTACAAGATGAGTTAAGCCACCCACTTGCCTAACAGTGAGTTGGACTTAGGCTAAAACTGAATCAATTTTTACTTTGACTGGAGGGCCATTATGTTGTTTGGGGTCTCCTGGAATCAATGTCAATCCAGAGCCAGTGTTGAGTAAGTCCTAAAATGTTTGATTATTTTCTTTTCCCCATGAACATTTACCCTAGTAAAAGTCTGCAGGTCCTTTTGTGACCTATCATTTGATCCAACTATACTACTGCTGGGCATATACCCTGAAGACTGTATTCTTCACTGCAGAGAAACTTGCTCAGCCACATTTGTCACTGCTCTATTTACAATAGCTAGGAACCGAGATTGGCCCAGATACCCATCAAAAGAGGAATGGCTAATGAAGATGTGGTACATGCACACAAATGGAATTCTATTCATTGGGAAGGAAAAATGAAATAATGAAATTTGTGAGAAAATGGATGGATTCTACAAAAATTATACCAAGCAAACAAATAAACATAGAAAGACAAACAATACATGTTCTCCCTCACATGCAGTTCCTAACTTGGAGCAACTTGGTTTGCCTGTAAGTGGCAATAAGCATCAGGAGTATTTTCAGGGTATGAGAATGAAGCTAGGAGAAAGTGGAAATAGGACGGGAGGAGAAGAGGGGATACTTGACAGTCAACTCAAGAGACAGAACACAAGGAGTGGAAGGGTCATGGGAGCTGGGGAAGGGGGTATGGGGGGAGATTTACCTAAAACTAATGGCAACATGAACCAGTATGATGGAAACCTTCCTCCTAGATAGCAAACTAAAAGATTTAACCCTTAATAAGAGGGAGGGAGGATTGTCTGGGAAGAAGGGCCCAGGAAAGGGTGGAGACAGTCTAATCCTAAGACCATGGGTGCTGGCCTGTAATTTCCAGTGCCAGAACTGGGTTATGTCACAGAGTGACCTGTTGGTCAGGGAGACTAAAGCACTTGGTTACCTGCCAGAGATAAATGATAAGACACTTTTGCTAAAGACTCCACAGGCCATGGATATTGAGAGATCACACTGAAACTTAGAAGAAAGCTGGCTCCCTGCTGGTTAGCCCTCATAGTGCTGGAAAAGTGCTATGTGAGCTGCTGGGGGATAATGGTCACCAACACCATGAACAAGCAGGAAGTCCTAAAAGCTATGAAATCAACCAGCCACACAAGATATATACCTGTGCAATCAATAGTGGCACACAGCCTATGTGGGTCATCAACAGCTCTCTCATTGGGTAAGAAACCTGCTTCATGGGAGAGAACTCAAATCTGGTACTGATAACCAAGTCAAAATCTTATGGATATGATGGCCATAGACTCCGGAGAGAAGCTCTCACTAGTCTTTGGTCAAGAAGAGTGGCTACATCCATCAAAATGTCTCTTAATTAACTATAATGATACCATTTAATTCATGCAACTGTCACTCTTGGTTGCAGAACCAAGAAGCAAGAATCAAGATCTATCAATATACATCAAGAAAAGGTAACCAACTGCCTATCGTAAGAGGAACCACCTCTAGCACATCTTCCAGGGCCCAGAAGATACCACAGAGAAAGTGATAATTTAAACATGAGGGCTGCTCTCACTGCTATCCTGACAACCTACACCAGGGGGTTGGCAATAGATACTAAGGACACTCATAACTCATCAAAGCAAAAATCCAGAAGTTGCAGAGAGCTGAACACTGAGGTAAATTTATAACCTTGTGATGGTGGAACTTTTGTTGTCAACTTGATCTGTTTAGGAATCTTTTGTTTTCAACTTGATCAGTTTAGAATCCACAGATACTCCTCTTGGGTGGGTCCCTCAGGTTGCTTCCAAGAAGGATTAACTGAAGAAGGAAGTCCTTCCCCCAGAGTGGGCAGCCCCTCTGGGAGTGGGACTGTATCTAAGGAAGCTCTGGGAGCAAATAATCTCTTTTCCCCACCTGGTTGCCAGTGCTGCCTTATAGCAGGGACTGAAGACCAGCTCGGACTGCAGACCAGTGGCTCTCCAGGAAGCTTCCAGGCCTTCAGTTACAAGTTGGGACTGCTGAGGCATCCAGCCATGTAGACTGAGGGCCCACCAGGTTCCTTGACTCTCGGGCCTGCAAACTGCCATATGCTAATCCAATAAATTCCCTGTTAATACAACTCATTGTATAGATTCTGTTCCTCTCAAGGACCATCACTAATACCCATATCCATCAGGACTCAGAAAACATTGTAGAAGATAGGGAGGAAAGATTGTAAGAGCCACAGGGTAGGAAGGAGTATCCTGATGTATTGTGCCCCTCCCCAAAGACTGACTAATGTGAACAACCCCACTGAGGAGGACCCTCAGTGGAATGAGAGCTGGGAAGAGTAGATATAAGAGGATAACATGAGGGGAATGAAACCAATACATGATTTGTTCATGCAGTAAAGTTCATGATGAATAAAAAATATAGAAGTCTTTACACACAAAAAACTTTTCAGAACCAGAGGAGCTAGGAACCTGGCTTTGTCTTCATTTGAGGGGTCCCGGCTCAAGACTGGAAATTGGCTAAGAGGCCATGATTCTCTGTTGTTAAGATTCAAAGTAGTCTTTAATTCATTTGCTCTGAAACTTTTCTGTTTATGCATATTGAAAGGGTTTCTGTTTCACTTCTGGGAACACGATGTTATTATGCCAGTGCCAAAGTTCCACAACAGTCAGGACATTGTGAACATTGCTTTGTCTGTGCTATCCATTATGGTAAGTTTGCTCAACCTTACCTTTGGCAATCCAGTGCTACTATTTGGACCTTGTTACTCTTGGATACAGTTAGAACTATTACATACAAATAAACTAAGTCAGGAACTGCAGCTACTAGTATGAAGTCTGCATTACAGAGAAGAGCAGTTACTGAGCTCTTCAAGTACCTGGTGCTCCCCTAACAATATGGTTCTTATACTCTTCTGGGCCCTTTCAATATGGAGGATGAGGTTTTAAATGGCATATCCATTTAGCATTCCAATCTCCCTGAGATTTTTAATCCCTTCATCAACATTAAGCCAAACGATATCAGCAGCTTCAGCTTATTCACATTAGGCCATCTATTGACCCCCATTTCAACGAACCAATCAAACTCTTGGCACATTTTTGTTTGTTTTTGTTTGTCGTGGTAGGGTCTCACACTAGCCCAGCCTTCCAAAAGTAAAATAAAATATGGAATAGTTCATGCCATGGGTTATCAGTGATTTCCTTGGTGCCAGGAGAGTCTTTAGTAATTCTAGAGTTGGAGAGCCAGCTCTAGATAATACAAACTCACTAGAGAAATTCATCCTTACCATTCTGTTTCTCTAGAACCACTCCTGGTTCCACAATCTGTATTAGCCAGAGTTCTTCAGAGGGACAGAACTGATAGAATGACTATGAGTTATAAAGGGGATTTATTAGATTAGCTTACAGAATATGAATTGGGGAGAGCCATAATGACTATTTGCAGACTGGAGAGTCACAGAATTTGGGAGCTGCTCAGTCCATGAGACTGGATGTCTCAGCAGTCCCAATCTGGCCTTGAAGACTAGAGGATTCCTGAAACGATGCTGGTCTTCATTTCACATGGGAAGACTGATGAAGCTGAGTTCCAGTGTCCATGAAGGATGGCAGCAACAGGGTAGATGAATGCACCAGCAAGTCCCACGGGCAGACAGGCAAAAGACGCTGTGCTCCCTTAGAGTTTCCGTGTGTGTGTGTGTGTGTGTGTGTGTGTGTGTGTGTGTGTGTGTATTTGAGAGAGAGAGAGAGAGGGAAAGAGAGAGAGAGAAACATAGTGAGAATGGGCATGCCAGGTCCTCCAGCCACTGTAAACAAATTCCAAATGCATGTGCCATGTTGTACATCTGGTTTACATGGGTATAGGGGAATCGAATCAGGGACCTTAGGCTTCCCAGGCAAGTGCTTTAATTGCTAAACTATCACCCCAGCCTTTCCCCCTCCATTTTTAATATTTTTCTTAGAGTTTTTTTGTAGACAGTCCTCCACCAAAAGGGCCCCTCACTCTGAGGGTAGGTCTTCCCCCATCAGTACTTCCTAGAAACACACTCACACACTCAGCCAAGCAGTGTGTCTTTCTCAATTCTGAAGTTGAACAGGTTGTTTTTTTTTTCCAACATTTGGATTAAGGCCATGTATTTTCTTCTTGTGACCTATCTTTTAGTTCTATTATTATTTTGGGGGGATATCTTGGCCAGGCTGGCCTCAAACTCATGGCAGAACTCCGGTCTCAGCCTTCTGCGTACTGAATTATAATTGTGCACTATCACGCCCAGGTTCTGTCAGATTGTTTCTTGTTTATGTATAGGATATACTAACTTTGTGCTCTTTTCCACTGTGTGCCATGTTTTCTCTTTGATTCAAGCTAATTATTAAGGTTTTCTTTTCATTTTTTTAAAAAATTATTTACTTATTTATTTAATTTTCTGAGAAAGAAAGAAAGAAAGAAAGAAAGATAGATAGATAGATAGATAGAGAGAGAGAGAGAGAGAGAGAGAGAGAAATAGGGTGTGCCAGGGCCTCTAGCCACTGCAAACAAACTCCAGACACATGCACCACCTTGTGCATCTGGCTTATGTGGGTACTGGGGAATCGAACCTGGTTACTTAGGCTTTGCGATCAAGTGCCTTAACCCTTCTTTTATTTTTTTGGTATTTAAAGGTAGGGTCTAGTTGTAGCCCAGGCTGACCTGTAATTCACTATGTAGTTTCAGGTTGGCCTCGAACTTATGGTGATCCTCCTACCTCTGCTTCCCAAGTGCTGGGATTAAAGGCATGAACCACCATGCCTGGATAAAATTTTCTTTTCTATTAGCAGTAGAGGCCAGAGAGCTAAAAAGGGCCCGTGAGGGATGGAGGAAAAGGGACGATGTAATGGGAGGATATAGTAGATACATAAATAGAGGGGCAGAATACTGGGGGTGAAATGGTCTAAATGGGGTCAGGGGAGGGGAGGGAGTTGAGGAAAGGGTAGAAAGATTAATCAAATTTAAAGATGTATGAATATGCTATACAGAAACCTCATTATTCACTAGCTAAATCATATATACATTAACAAAGGAGAGTTTGCTCCAAAGTACCCTCTGAGGAAAGCCATAGATTGTTACAAGAAAATTTCATTGCTGTGGTGGAATACTTTCTGAAGAGTTGTTGGTCAGGGGAGGTCCTGATTCCCCTAGAATGATACAGGATGTTGATAAGGCTCCTGGTTACCCACTAGAACCAGATGGCATTATCCTGTTGCTGAAAACTCCATATGCTTGCCCTGAAGGTCATTGAAAGAGAAATCACCAACCATGTAAACCAGCAGTGGCCCCTACAAGCATTAAAACTGGCCAGCCAGGCTAAATGTGCCAACTGGTACAATAGTGGAATATGTATTATAGTGTAGACCAGCTGCTTTCTGATTGGACTTGAAGGCCTGCTTCATGGGAGGGAATCTGTGTCTGGTACTGAAAAGCTAGTGAAAAGCCCATGGCTAGAGAGGTCATAAGCTACTACTATTGTCTGGCTAAATGGATATATTATGCCCACCATATTGATGACTTTGTTTATGCCCATAGATTCATACTACTCTTCGTCTTGCTTAGAGGAGCTTCTCTTTTCAAATGATGGTGATGGCTGGGAAGACTCAAAACACACCAAAATGTTAAATGACAATGGTGTGTTCAGCACTAACTGAGACATCTATCATGTCCTCAAGGCTCAGGAACAATTGGCTGCGGTATTCATGACCTGCATAATAGGAGGGGGAAAATGATGACATTCAAACAGAAGAGGGAATAGTTGAAAAGAATAAAGGATTCAATGGAGGGGGTATGGAAAGGGAAAAAGAAGGGTTATAGGATGGGATTATGGTAATGGTATATTGTCTGTATGTATAGAGGTTGCTAATACAACATGGGAGTGCAACCTTGTACAACCACTATGGAAATCAGTATGGAGACTCCTGAAAAAGATGGAAATAGAGTTATCATTTGATCCAGCATTACCACTTCTGGGCATAAACCCTAAAGACTCCACTCTTTACTACAGTGATACTTGCTCAGCCATATTTGTGGCTGCTCTATTCACAATAGCTAGGAACTGGAATCAGCCTGGATGACCATCCACTGATGAATGGATAATGAAGATGTGGTACATACACACAATGGAATTCTACTCAGTGGTAAGGAAAAATGGAATAATAAAATGTGCAGGTAAATGAATGGATTTGGAAAAATTCATTCCAGGGGGCTGGAGACATGGCTTAACAGTTAAGGAACTTACCTACAAAGCCAAAGGATCCCCATTTGATTCTCCAGGACCCATGTAAGCCAGATGCACAAGGGGCGCATGCATCTGGAGTTTGTTTGCAGTAGCTGGAGGCCCTGGTGTGCCCATTCTCTCTCTGTCTCTCTCTCTCTCTCTCTGTGCCTCTTTCTGTCTCTCAAATAAATAAATAAATAAATAAAATATATTTACAAAAATCATTCCAAGTGAGGTGTCATGCAGGCACAGAAAGACAAACTCTGCATGTACTCTCTCATCTGTAGTTCCTAATTGGGATCAATTTGAGATGAGTGTAAATGGCAGTCAGCACTAGAAATATAGGCCTAAAACTAGAATGTGACCCATAGAGAGAAGAACCAGGGAGAGAGGAGAAAGGAGTTACTTGATAAGTAGGGGAGGACAGAATATTGGGGATGAGGGAGTCTTGGAGGGATGGGAGTAGGGAGGGAGGGAAGAGATTTATACAAAAGTTAAGACAACATGAATCAGTCCCATAGAAATCCTAATTCTGACTAGTGATCTACAAGATACAACCACCAATAGAGGGGGAGGTGGAACAATCTGGACAGAAGGTGGGAAAAGCTTAACCCAACACTCAGGAGAGAGACAGAGGTAGGAGGATCTCTGTGTGTTCAAGGCCAGCCTGAGACTACATAGTGCATTCCACATCAGCCTTGGCCAGAACGAGACCCTACCTTGAAAAAAACAAAAAAGCTTAACCTTCTTAAAACCACAGACTCACCCATTTCCAGTTAAGAAATCGGCACAGTAGCCACCCCAAAGCAGCCTGGGGTTGGGCGGGGAGCCAGAAAATCAGTACAATACACTAAAAAGTGAAGGTATGTTAGGAATTATTAACCCCAGAGAAATAGAAGAGACCCAGAGCTTCTAGAAACCACACAACCAGCCAGAATCAGCTCCAGTCATGGCTCAGGTGGTTCACTGGGAAGAACCATCCATCCAGCCCTGCTCCAGTCCTCAGGAACAGAACTCTGATGAAGAGATTCTCCACTCTCACTAGCCTCACAAAGTCAAAACCACAGATTCTGGCCAGTAATTCCCAGGCCCAGAGCTGGGTTGCCCCCCACAGTGAGCTGTTGGCCAGGGAGAACCATGAGGGACCCAAGATACTGCAGGCCGTTGTCCAAACACTTGACTACTTGTGAGAGTTAAATGGTAAGACCCTGTTGCTGAAGACACCACAGGCTGCAGTGACATGACACTGAAATAGCATGCTGGAACAGAAGGGAAACTAACTCCCTCCTGGCAGCCCTCAAAGTGCTGGGAAACACTATGGAGTTTGCTGGGAAAATAGTCACCAACAGCAGGGGCCCATGCAGACTACAAAATCAAGCAGCCGGACAAGAACTGCACACTTGTACAATGTGGCACACAGCCTGTGGGAAACCAAGTGTTCTCTGATTGGACATGAGGCCCACTCAGTGGGAGAGAAGTCATACCTGGTACTGGAAACTAAGTTAGACTCCCATGGATAGGAAACTCTCATACTTCAGAGAGAAGCCCTCTGTGCTCTCTGGAAAATAGGAGTGGGCTTGCACACCAAAATCTTCTCAAATAACCTTGTACATCTCCTTTAACTCAAGCTGCTCTCACTCTTGGTTGGCGAATCTGCTTTATTTTACAGATGGCAGAGAGAACAGAGGAGAACCAAGATCTAATTTTTAAAAAATTATTTATTTATTTATTTGCAAGCAGAGAGACAGATGGCAGACAGAGAGAATGGGCACTCCAGGGAGAGAACTCCAGATGCAAGAACGTGGGTCAAGAATCGAACAGGGATGCCGAACAGGGAAGGAAGGCAAATGCCTTAACCACTAAGCCATTTCTCCAACCCACCAAGATCTAATTTTAAGACAAGAAGATAACCAACTTCCCACCATGAGACTTGCCACCTCTTCCACATCTGCCAAGGCCCAGGAGAACTTGCAGTGGAAGCAACACCATGAACTCTGTTCTTACTGCTAGCCTGATAACCAGGGTGATGGTGGCAGACATTGTGACCAACAGTATCTATCAAAATAGAAATCTAGAGGCCAGAGAAAACTCAACACTAAATCAGACCCCCAACAAGCCTGCCATGGCTCAGGGAACACTACAGAAGAGGGGAAGAAAGATGAAAGAGCCACAGAGTGGGGAGAATATCCTGAGGCATGGTCTCCCTACTATGCCATTGGTACTGACTGACGCCTTCATGACCCCAAAGTGAGTCCCATAACCCCACTGAGGAGGGTTCCAGGGAAACAGGAACAGAGATGGGGGAATAAACGAGTATAATCTATTAAAAATAAATGAACAGCCGGGTGTGGTGGCGCACGCCTTTAATCCCAGCACTCAGGAGGCAGAGGTAGGAGGATCGCCATGAGTTTGAGGCCACCCTGAGACTACATAGTGAATTCCAGGTCAGCCTGGGCCAGAGTGAGACCCTACCTCAAAAAACCAAAAAAAAAAAAAAAAAAAAAAAAAAAGAATAAATAAGAAAAGGAAATCAAAAAGAATTTAAAATAAATAAATAAATAAATAAACAAAAAGTTTGAATTCTTAAAAATCCTTATACTGGGGCTGGAGAGATGGCTTAGTGATTAAGGTGCTTGCTTACAAAGTCAAAGAACCCAGGTTCGATTCTCCAGGACCCACATAAGCCAGATGCAGATGCGTCTGGAGTTCCTTTGTGCACCCATTATCTCTCTCTCTCCCTCTTCCTCTCTCTCAAGTAAATAAATAAATAAATATAAGATATTTAAAAAATCCTTATACTATTTAGAAAGGCTACCGGTTTTGTTTTTGTTTGTGATTATCTTTTATTGGGGCAGGGGGAGGAGGAGCAGGCTCTCATCATAGCCAAGGCTGACCTGATTCTCTAGCTGGTATTAAAGTGTGAGCCACCATACCTGGATAGTAATTGCCTTTTTAAAAAAAAAAATTTATTATTTTTGGAGAGAGACATAGAGAGAGACAAACAGAGAGGGAGAGGGAGTCAGATAGAGATGGGTGTGCCAGCAGTCTCTCAGCTTCTGTGAACGAAATCCAGATGCATGCCCCCCTTGTGGGCAAGTGTGGCATTGCACCCTTGCATCACTTTGCATATGGCTAAAAGTGGGACCTGGAGATTGGAACCCAGTTCTTAGGCTTAGCAGGCAGGTGCCTTAACCACTAAGCCATCTCTCCATCCCGTAATTGCCTTTTTTTTTAAATTAATTTATTTATTTGCAAGCAGAGAGAGGCAGACACAGAGAGAATGGGCATGCCAGGGCCTCTAGTCACTGCAAACAAACTCCAGATGCATGTGCCCCTTGTGCATCTGGCTTACGTGGGTCCTGGAGAATCAAACCAGAATCCTTTGGCTTCACAGGCAAACACCTTAACCACTAAGCCATTTCTCCCCCCCAGTAATTGCCTTTTGAATAGTAACTTTGTGTTATGTTCTCAGTTTCTTTGGTTTAAATGATAAATTTAAATGATATTCCTGACTCCTACCTATTTTTTTTACATACCAATTAAAAACATTATCCATCCCCCTTTCTATTGTGTGACTATATATGCATTGATAGTATATATGTATATATATATAACATAAATGTATGTATACACACACATATATATTTTTGTCTACTGTGCCTGGCTTATAACTTGCTCCCCAAAGCAGGCCATAGAAACTGGGCTGTTTTTTCCTTAAGGAAGATCAGAGAAATTCTCATCTTCTTCCTTTCTATCTTGAAGTGTCTACAAAGTAATTTTAGATTTCCCTTGCCTGGTAGTGGGTCATAAAAGTCATTTAAGAGAGGATCCTGCTCTAAACCCGGGATGAAGGAAAGTTCTACAAAGAGGCAAAGAAGAACCTAGGCAAGCCTTGCTAGGACTTGCACGTGTCTATTAACATGTGATCATACTCGTCCAGTCACTTTTCCATAGGATCGTACATGCTTGATTGTGCTTACGTAATGAATGCTGCACAAAAAATCTGATAGAAGAAGTTGGGGGATTTAGCTCGATATAGGATGCTTTCTAGCAAGTTGTGAAGCCTCAAAAAAAAAAAAAAAAACTAAAAAGCTAAAAGTTCAGGGTTTAGAGAACTTCCAGACAACTGAACACATGAGGGTTCTCAGCGGGAGGGTGCAGAAGCTTTGTACTACAGAGAAAGAGAGAGAGAGAGAGAGAGAGAGAGAGAGAGATTATGGGAGTGCTAGAACTTCACTTGTATGTGACACTTTGTGTATCTGGCTTTATGTGGGTATTGGGGAAGCAAACCCTAGGCCAGTAGGCTTTGCAAACAAGTGCCTTTAATCACTGAGCCATTTCCCCAGTCCTGTCTTGTTCTTTACAAAATGCTTATGTGCATGTTTGTATATGCATGCGCATGTGTGTGGCAACCAGAGGACAACTTTGGCTGTCATCCTCCCAGCACTCAGGAGGCAGAAGTAGGAGGATCGTCGTGAGTTCAAGGCCACCCTGAGACTATATAGCTAATTCCAGGTCAGCCTGGGCTAGAGCAAGACCCTTCCTTGAAAAACCAAAATAAATAAATAAACAAATAAATAAAAATGGAGATGTTACTTTTGTTCTTAAAGCACCTAACCCTTACATACTATTCACTTTGTTCCGCTTTTGTTAATTATTTTCTCTTAGCAATGCTGAATGGGCTTGAGCATGGCAGACAAGCTCTTTGCCACTCAGCTACAGCCCTGCTTACCTTTCTAACTCTTTTTGTTTGTTTTTTGAGATATGGTCGCACTTTAGCCCAGGCTGACCTGAAAGTCACTATGCAATCTCAGGGTGGCCTCGAACTCATGGTGATCCTCCTACCTCTGGCTCCTGAGTGCTGGAATTAAAGGTGTGCGCCACCACGCCCAGCAACATAACTATTTTTTTAATAATAATAATTTTTTTATTGACAACTTCTATACTTACATACAAAAAGTGCATGATATTTCCCTCCCCTCCCCCCAACATAACTATTTTTAAGAGAATAGATGCAGGGTCTACCCATAAAGAAATAAGCAAACCTTAAGGCTGTTGTGCAGATAGAGGAAAAACAAATTATTTGTTTGGAACTCACTCTGTGGTCTCAGGGTGTCACGTGTCACAGAGATGGTCTGAAGCTGCCTCCTGAATGCTGGGATTAAAGGTGTGTGCCACCACACCAGGTGCCTTTGTTAACTTTTTTTTTTTTTTTTTTTTTTGAAGGAAAGTCTCACTCTAGCCCAGGCTGACCTGGAATTCACTATGCAGTTTCAGGGTGGCCTCGAACTCATGGCTATCCTCCTACTTCTGCCTCCCAAGTGCTGGGATTAAAGGTGTGCGCCACCACGCCTGGCTGCTTTGTTAACTTTTAAGTCTTTTGTTGAGTTTTCCAATTTATCTTGAATAGAAGATAACTTGATTTTCCATACATTTCTCAGAAGAGCTCATGAGGTGACTTCTTGTTTTATTGTTTTATTGGTTGATTTTATTAAGACAAGTTCTTTCTATGTAGCCCAGAATGGCTTCTGTTTCTCAATTTTTCTTCATCAGTCTCTGGAGTGCTAGGATTATAGGGGTTTGCCAACACGTCAAGGTCTCTTTTGTTTTGGGGACAAAATTTCACTATGTTCCTGGGGTGACTTCAAATTCCTGGGCTTAAATAATTTCTTTGCCTCAGTCTTTCAAATGCCTGGGACCTCAAGGCATGCAAATTGACTAAGTCTTCACTTTTTTGTTTGTTTGTTTTTCAAGGTAGGGTCTCACGCTAGCCCAGGCTGACCTGGAAATCACTATGTAGTCTCAGGGTAGCCTCGAACTCATGGCGATCCTCCTACTTCTGCCTCTGAGTGCTGGGATTAAAGGCATGCACCACCATACCCCGCTAACTCTTTACCATTGACTCTCCTTTGAGGAAAGACCAAAAGCAGTTGCTTTGGTCACCTGTGCTCCTTTTTGTCAGCTTTTTTTGTGGACCAAAGAGGGTAGGGGTGGTTATTGGAGAGGGCCACTGGAAGTCGGACCTATCCTCTTACCATGTCAGAAATCAAAGTGGGCTTGGAGGGCTGCCTAGGCAACAGTGTGAACTTGGAATGCAGGACCTCAGCTAACAACTCGAGCTATTCAACACACATTCCTGTTAAAAAAGTGAGCTTACAGGGACTGCTCGTTATGACTGTGGGTTTCTGGCACCTCCACAGGGCACAATAGGAAGAATGTGAGTAGATGTTAGCCTTAATACATATTTTTAGTTTAAAAACTGTATCTGAAACTGGGTTACTGCATGAAATGCTGCCTATGATAAGGTGTACATAAATGATTCATTATACATCAACACTTTATTCTCATTATGTATACCTAAATTGATGGGAAAGTGACAAAAATTATTATTACTAATAATAGATCCATTTTCCGCTGTCAATGCTAAGTGACTATACAGAAACTTAGGAAATGTCACAGGAAACTTTCCCCCTGGAGAGACACAAACACACATCTTCTCCCCAGATACAGCTCAGACAGCAGACCAAAGTACTACTATTATATCAATTCCAGTTCAGTGAACCAATGAGTTTATTGGGGTTACTTACAGGGCAACATGTGGGGTTATTTATAGGAATATGGATCCCCCAAAGCAGCCACTTTGAAGGAGCTCCCTGTGTCAAGATTACTCCTGAGGTGCTCCTCCCTCAGTTTTGGGATGGGGGCTGATTTACAGAGCATGGGGACTCCAGAGAAGGCACACTTCAGAAAATTCTTCTCCCATCTTGAATGACAACTTCTCCATGGCTGCTTCAAGGAGCTCTTTGTCCCTGTCAAGATGAATAGAGACCCCCAAACAGCCCTTCAGTGGGGCTCGCTATGTCAGAATCACTCCCATGACACTTCTCCCTCAGTCTTGGCTGAGGGCTTACTCACAGAGCACAGAGACTCCAACAAAGCCATCTTGATGGAGCTCCCTGTGTTGGGATTACCCCTGGGGATACTCTTCCCTCAGTCTCTAGATGAGGACTAACTTGCTGTCACAGTCAGCTTCAAGTTGCTGGATGAACTTCCAAACCAGACACAAGTAATGGGAGGAAGGGAATTTATTTGAAACGTACAGATCCAGGGGAAATTTCGTAATAGTGGAAGAAGCTGGCCCCCTTTCACAGGTTCATGTAGAGAGAAAAACCACCAGCAGCACCAGAAGCAAGCACATGCCAGGAACCCCAGGAAGAGCTCAAGCACCCTGCTTATCTTTGGCTGGAATTCAGATCTGCACCCAAACACACCTTAGTCACCCACAGTGACACCAAATTATAAGTTGAATAAAACTCCTGAATATATTGGGGGACATCCATTCTAACAACCACATTCTACCCCTGATTCCCGATAGATTCATAACCATCTCAATTGTAAAGTATAGTCAGTCCAACTCCAAAGGTCCCCATAGACCTTACCAACTTTAAGATTGTTCCAAAGTCCCAAGACTCATCTGAGATTTAAGACTGTCTCTTAACTGTGAGTTCTGTAAAGTCAAAACAAGTTATATACTTTTAATATATAAAGGTACAGACTGAACATTTTCAACTACAGGCCAGGCATGGTGGTACATGCCTTTAATCCTAGCACTTGGGAGGCTGAGGTAGGAGGATCTTCATGAGTTTGAGGCCACCCTGAGACTACAGAGTAAATTCCAAGTCAACCTGGGCTAGAGTGAGACTCTACCTCAAAAAAATGGTGGTGGCGGGGGGAGCTGAAGAGATGTCTTAGTGGTTAAGGTACTTGCTGGTGAAGCCTAAGGACCCATGTTTGACTTTCCAGATCCCATGTAAGTCAGACTTACAAAGTGACACACATGCACACAGGTGGTGCATGTGTCTGGAGTTTGATTGTAGTGGCTGGAGGCCCTGGTGAACCAATTCTCTCTCTCTTGCCCTCATTCTCGCTCTCTCACACAAAAAAGGTCAGTCTGTTGGGCTTGCCTCAACACTCTCCCCCCACCCAAAAAACCCACCTTTATAACTGCTATAAGGCATAACAAGGAGAGACGGGACCAATGCAAACTCAATAACCATCAAGCAAACATCAAACATCTGCAGCTCTGATATCATAAACAGTGACTGACAGTCTCCAGAATTCCCAGTCCCACCCCTCCAGCTGGGTGGAATAGCCAGGGAATATGTCCATCCTGAGCCAAGAGCAGGGCTCAGCAGATAAGGCATTTACCTGCAAAGCCTAATGACTTGGGTTTAAATCTTCAGTACCCACATAAAGCCAGATGCACAAAGTGGAGCATGCATCTGGAGTTTGTTTGCAGTGGCTAGAGGCACTTGCATGCCCAGTCTCTGTCTGTCTGTCTGCTTTTCTCTGTGTACAAATAAATAAGTAAAATTATTTTGAAAAATATTTCTACTCTCATTTAAAGTTTCATTCAATCATTTAGATCCACTTTGATTATGGATATTTATTGGAAGCTTTTCAATCAGTTTCTCTCTCTCTCTCTCTCTCTCTCTCTCTCTCTCTCTCTCTGTGTGTGTGTGTGTGTGTGTGTGTGTTTTACATACTTTTGTTACCAGAGAATGGGAAAATCACTTCAGTCCTTGGATAAGGCATCCTACTGTTAGAGACACCTGTTAGAGAGCACCTTCTCAAAGTATCAAATGGAGACTAGAAGAAAGGTTGCGGAAGCTTTAAATAAAAACACAGTTCAGGGGAAAGATAGAACACCTTGTAAGAAAGGGCACATTTGAAATCTGGGAAAAGAACAAAGTTGGTGTTTTGGTCAACTTCTCCTTGCTTATAGAGTTTATTCAGCTTACAGTTTTAGAAGACAGAGTCCTTCATGGTAGGAAAAACATGTCAGGATCAGGAAACTGGCATCACCTTGTCACTTAAAACCCACATGGAGGAAGCAGAGAGCAAAGAGTCTTGGTGCTCATCTAGCTTCCTCTATTTTATACAGTCCAGGACCCACCATGGGATGGTGCTTCTCACAGTTAAGATGTCTCTGTCCTCCCACCTCAAGTAATCTATTCTAGAAAATTCCTCATAGACATGACCAGAGATTTGTATCCATGGTGATTCTAAATTCTGTCAAATTGACAACCAGAGATTAACTATCACAGTGGGGTCATCTCAATCTGATGAGATGTCAAGGTGATCAGTAAAACTGTGTTCTCAATCTTTGTCAGCTATGCATTTGACAGGGGATTAATATCCAGGATATATAAAGAATTAAAAAAAAACAGAACAATAAGAAATCAAACAACCCAATTAAAAAATGGGCTATGAAACTAGAGAGCTCTCAAAAGAAGAAATACAGATGGCATATAAACATCTAAAAAATGTTCCACATCCTTAGCCATCAGGGAAATGCAAATTAAAACTACTTTGAGATTCCATGTCATTCCTGTCAGAATGGCTATTATCAAGAAAACAAATGACAATAAATGGTGAGGATGTGGAAAAAGAAGAACCCTTTACACTGTTGGTGGGAATGTAATCTAGTATAGCCATTGTGGAAATCAGTGTGGAGGTTCCTGAGACAGCTAAAAATTGATTTACCATATGATCCAGCTATATCACTCCTAGGCATATATCCTCAGGACTCATTGCACTACCTTAGTGATACTTGCACATCCATTTTTTTTTTTTTTTTTTTTTTTGGTTTTTCGATGTAGGGTTTCACTCTGGTCAAGGCTGACTTGGAATTAACTATGTAGTCTCAGGGAGGCCTCGAACTCATGGTGATCCTCCTACCTCTGCCTCCCAAGTGCTGGATTAAAGGCATGTGCCACCACGCCCGGTACACATCCATTTTTATGGTCACTCTATATACAACGGCTAGGAAATGGAACCAGCCTAGATGTCCCTCAACTGATGAGTGGATAATGAAGATGTGGTACATTTATTTATTTATTTTAAAGGTTCATGGTTCTACAGGTTTTTTTTTTGATTGTTTACGGTTTTTTAAATTTATATTTATTTATTTATTTGAGAAAGAGAAAGACACACACACTCACACACACACACAGAGAGAGAGAGAGAGAGAGAGAGAATGGGTGCACCAGAGCCTCCAGCCATGCAAATGAACTCCAGATGCATGTGCCACCTTGTGCATCTGGTCTATGTGGGTCCTGGGGAATCAAACCAAGTTCCTTTGGCTTTGCAGGCAAACGCCTTAACCGCTAAGCCATCTCTCCAATGTGGTACATTTATACAATGGAGTTCTATTCAGTGGTAAAGAAAAATGAAACTATGAAAAAACATCAGGAATATGAGTCTTGGATAAGAAAATGATGTTCTTCCTCCTCAGGCCAACTGAGGACGAATTGACATTGTTATGTCAATTAAAAGCTATTCCAAAATTCAGGATGTGATCTTGAAAAAGGATATATCTAATAACATTTATTAATATGATGTCCAGAAGGGCAACTCCAGGGAGGAAATTAGTCCCTATAGGGTTTGGGTCTCAACTGTGGACTGGCTGTGGCCTATGCAGCCTTGCAG
This sequence comes from Orientallactaga sibirica, assembly GCA_036365145.1. NCBI lineage: Eukaryota > Metazoa > Chordata > Mammalia > Rodentia > Dipodidae > Orientallactaga > Orientallactaga sibirica. Next base: position 20,252,335 of record JAEOAD010000003.1, read on the forward strand.
GCTACAGCACCTATCACTAGGCACTAACCTGTACAGGTACAGACCACCAACCAAGAGAGGGGTGGGTCAGAACACAGGTGATGAAACCTCATTTGGGAGTGACACAAACCCACAACGTGACTAAGTGGGGTACTTATTTAAGCCAATGGGCTTGCTTTTCCTCTAGCCCACTGCCCTAGGAGCTAGAACGTGACAGATGTCACTAAGGATGAGGGTCAGGATGATATACCTCTTGAGGAATCATGAACTCCCACCCTGTAGCTGCCCCAGTGGGCCTCCCAGGAGTGGGACGTAGGGAGATGACCTTTGTGGGAGAAAGATATATAACATAAACTATGGGCACTAGGTCCCCAGAAGCAGATTCCCATGTTCATGTTTTAGGGCACAAAGCTAACCTGTGTCCTGGCAACGATACACCAGACACTCTGGCACCAGATGTTACACAGGTGTTACAGGAAATAGATAAGAAGGTTGGTTTGATTCAGAAGCTCATTAAAGACCCCCTCCCCCCCGCATCATCTCTTGGTGGGCAAACTTGGGTTCTACCCATGGTAGACCCTCATAAGTTTGGTTTTAATTGCAGATATCTTAAGTTGCTTTCCTTTATATTGTCGCTGTAGTTCATGGGCACAAAGCTCAGTTTTCCAGGCTTTTAAAAGTATAATATACTCACCTGGTACTTTAAGCCTCGGTATGGAATGTAGGGGCATATATCTTTAATAGCTTGACTTTTGGCTGCACATACAAGATGGCTGAAGCTATTATTATAGCCATGATTCAGCACTCCTTATGATGATGAGATCATTATATAGAGTATGCCTGTTGGGCCAGGAAGGAAGAGCTAATTGTGTTACAGTGTTTATCACTTGCCAATGAGATCATTGTCAAATGCATTTTGTCTTCTAGCATCTTCACAGTGTCTAAAAGTATAGGCTTAGGTTTATTCTACTGTTTTTATCAAGACATATCAGACCTCTGTCCTACCCACTATTAGTGCTTGATGAGAGCACCATCCTATATAAGGGGAGGAAGAGTGCCCTGTGACTGGAATAGACACATGCACTAGCTCTGCTCAGGTCAGCTCATGTCGCAACCACTCTGCTCAGCTCTTCTTGGCTCAGCTTGCATTGCAACCAGTGTCTGCAAATGTCCACTCCATGTACCGCTTCCAACTGGGCTCACCCCCTCCATGAATTCCTCTAGAGCTGGCTCCCCTCCTGACAAATGAGTTCACCTCTTAGCTTTTGCTAACTTTGGGCCAGGAAGGAAGAGCTAATTGTGTTACTGGCATTAGTTTATCCTTTAGTTTTTAGTCTACAACCCATGATCAAATGCATTTTGTCTTCTAGCATCTTCACACATTTTCCGTGTCTAAAAGCTTTCATTGTATAGGTCATCAAGGTTAAATTTTACATCTTTGCTTGGCTGAAGGTTTATTCATAGATTTTTTATCAAGACATAGAGGCATTGAGACTGGTTTCTATCTTACCTGTCTTAGGTTAGGTGACTACTTTTGTTTTTTTTTTTAATATCCCTGGATTATCATCTGTTTTCATATATTGAGCCACTGCTGAGATGCAGCATGAGGCAGGGCAGAGAGAGAGAGCCCTGGAAGATGGAGAGAGAGAGAAGATGTTTTGGAGGACTCAGTGTTGACATGGGGGCAGCTCCAGCTGGAGACTGCAAATGAAGTTTTCAGACACAGTTTGCATTACTACCTTTGTGCATCTGGCCTTTACATGTTGGGTACTGCAGGAATTGAACCTGGTCCTTAGACTTTACAGGCAAGTGCCTTAACCACTGGAGAGAGCCATCTCTCCAGTTCAAGGCTTGTTCTTTGAAATTGGGAGTCCCGGTATTTTGTGCATATTTATTTACAACTGCTATACCATTGTGATAATGGTTTCTCTTGTTAATGTGTAGCAGGAGTTCCTGAAGTGTATATCTTCTGAGTAATTTGGATTTCAAGAACTTCCCCTGGACTTTTCTTTTTCAAACACTGGCTACACTGGGGAATTGAAGTTAGACTTTACAGGCAAGTGCCAGTTTGTTTGCCATTGTGATAAGTTTCTCTCTTTTCTTTCTGTTTTTTTCTTTCCCCCCTTTTCTTTCTGTTTTTTCTTTCTTCCTTCCTTCCTTCCTTCCTTCCTTCCTTCCTTCCTTCCTTCCTTTCTCTGTCTCTCTTTCTTCTTTTTTGAGATAGGGTCTTTTTATAACCCAGACTGATCTGGAACTCACTCTGTAGCCCAGGCTGGCCTTGAAGTCATGGTGAGCCTCCTGAGCTCTAGGATTAAATGCATGTGCCACCATGCCAAGCACTTGTTTACATTTTCTGTTTACTTCATAGATCGTTCCATCTTTGACTCTATGTCTGTGAGTTTCTTTTACATCAAGGTATGTTTTTCTAGGAGTTAATAGATAGCTGGATCTAGCTTTTAATCCAATCAATGTACTCTTCATCTCTTATTGTATGTTGAGACCATTTACCTTAACAAATTTTGGCTATTTTTATTTTTTTTTATTGACAACATCCTTAATTGTAGACACTATCCCATGGTACTTCCCTCCCTCCCCTCATTTTCCTCTTTGAAACTCCACTCTCCATCATATCCCCTACCCCTCTCAATCAGTCTCTCTTTTAATTTTGATGTCATCATCTTTTCTTCCTATTATGATGGTCTTGTGTAGTTAGTTTCAGGCACTGTTAGTTCATGGATATCCAGGCCATGTTGTGTCTGGAGAAGCATGTTGTAAGGAGTCCTACCCTTCCTTTGGCTCTTACATTTTTTCTGACACCTCTTCTGCAATGGACCCTGAGCCTTGCAAGGTGTGTTAGATATGTTTCAGTGCTATGCACTCCTCTGTCCCTTCTTCTCAGCACCATGGTGCTTTCTGAGTCATCCCAAGGATACCACCATCTGAAAAGAGAATCGTCTCTAACCAAAAGTGAAAGTAGCATTAATATTTGAGTATGGACATTAAGAGAAGTGCTTACTGGGAAGTTTGGTGAGCATAGTATATACATTTAGCCAGACACCAGCAGATGTTATACTCCTAGTGCTAATGACTTCCCCCTTCAGAGGTTTGCAGTATCAGGGATGTGTTCCCTCCTCTGGTGTGGGCCTCCAGTCCAATTAGAGGGCAACTGGTTTCTCCCATCACAGACATGCCACTATTGCATCCATTGGGCCATTTGGTCTGGCTGGCCAAATTTAAGACTTGTAGTGTCCCCTGTTGTTTATCTCCACTGGTGATTTCTTTCTTTCCCATGGAACTACATGCAGCATAGCTTTTGCCAGTTTTCTGTCAGTGGGTCTACATGGAAGAGGCTTTCAGCTCAGCTCCAGCAAGATTTCTCATTGACCTTACAGCCCAAGAATGTGGAGTCTTCAGCAATAGGGTCTTACCATCTATTCCTGGTGGGAAACCAAGAGCCTTGGCAATAGCCTATAATGTTTTGGGGGCATCAGGCACATTCCTGGCCAACAACTCACTGGAAAGTATCCCATCCCTGGCACTGAAAATTTTTCTAGTAACAATCTATGGCTCTGGGTGTGCCATTGTCCAAAAAAACTAGGTTTCCTTATGACTTATTCATACCCTCTAAGATTTTGATTAGCCCTCCCCACCTTTCCTTTACTCATTCTCTTTCTCTGACCTCACTTGGGCATTTTCACCTCCATTAATCTGTTCTTCTACTTACATATATACAACACCATTCTCTTAAGTTCTCCCCCTCCTCCCTCCCTTTCTATTCCCTTTATAGCCCCTTTCTAGCTTACTTGCCTCTACTACTGGGTTCTACTACAACTCACATAGAAGTCCAAACATTGGTAGCTAGGATCCACATATGAGAGAACATTTTGTTGTGGAATGTTCTTATTTCTCCATCTACTTGGATGGATAGCTTTGGTTGACAGTTGTTATTTGCAGAACTTGGAATACATCATTCCAAGCCTTTCTGGCTTATAATGTTTGTATTGAATAATTTGCCTTTGTATGTCACTTGATTTTTCTCTCTAACTGTTTTCAATATATTTTCTTTGGTTTGTGTATTTTGTAGTTTAGTTATAATATGATGGTGGGAGATTCTTTCCTGATTTTGTCTGTTTGGAATTCTATAGGCTTCCTGTATCTGTATTGGCATCACTTTCCCTACTTGGGTAAGTTTTCTTCTATGATTTTTTTGAAAATACCTGTTATGTTTTTGGAGTGAAATTCTTCTCTTTATTCTATGCCCTGAATTCTCATATTTGATCTCTTCATAGTGTCCCCCAAATGTCTTGAAACTCCCATTCATGCCTTCCTATTAGTTTGTCTTTCTCTTTATTGGACTGTATTACATCCTCCACCTGGTCTTCTAGTTTAGATATTCTGTCCTCTCCTTGATCCATTCTACTGGTGAGACTTTGTCTACAGAGTTTTCTATTTGACTTTGTTTTTCATTTCTAGTATTTCTGATTGGTTTTATATGTCTGTATATATATATATAATTTATTTGAGAGAAAGAGGCAGAGAGAGAGAGAGAGAGAGAGAGGGCCTCCAGCCACTGCAAACAAACTCCAGATGCATGCACCCCCTTGTGCATCTGGCTAATGTGGGTCCTGGAAAGTTGAACCAGGATCCTTTGGCTTTGCAGGTAAACATCTTAACTGTTAAGCCATCTCTCCAGCCAATCTGATTGGTATTTTTAAATTATTTCTATTTCTTAAAGATTTTTTAATAAGGGATATTTACTAATTCCTGTAATTTTCCAGATTTTTTTTTGTTTGGGTTTTCAAGGTAGGGTCTCACTCCAGCTCAGGTTGACCTGGAATTCAGTCTCAGGGTTGCCTTGAACTTGTGGCGATCCTCCTACCTCCGCCTCCCAAGTGGATTAAAGGCATGTGCCACCATGCCTGATGTTTCCAGTTGTTTTGTTGGTTGTATTATTGTTTATTATCACAGACCCACTCAAAATGCATGACTGTTACTTGATTCCCAGTCTGATGAAGCTGACAACAGAATTTAGCATCACACTGTTGGTCAGGATGTATTCCCTTTTTGGTCTACTTTGTTCTTCTATTCCTATAATGAAATTTACATTTTCCTATATTTCTACAATCGTGACACTATCTTTCTTCCTCCTCTGTGTATATCGTCTTTCTTTAAGCATCTTCTTCAGTGTTCAATTATCATTATGCACTGCTTAGTTTGTGCCTACCTTAAAATGCCCTGATATCTCCATTGTTGACATTATTCAATGTTTTCTTGGGTTTAACGGTTATTGATGAGATACCTGATGGTTTTGTCTTTATTGGTGAGTTGGTTTCCTCCTTCCAATGTCTAATATTGTTTCTTTATTCTAACATTTTAATATTGTTTCAAAGAAGCTCTTCTTTGGTCATGTATATTTGAGGCCTTAAATACCTCTTGTGTTTGAATGCTTGTTTTCCCCCCCTAACACAGTGTCATATATCTGTAATCCCAGCAGGCCAAAGCAGATGGATCATGAGTTGAAGATTAGCCTGAGAAATATGAGGACTTGTCTTTTGAAAAAAAAAAATGACTGAAAAGGAATCCTAAGCCATGAGAACAAAAAGTGACTCTCCTAGAGTATGAGGGAGGAGGACCAAGGTTTGGACCCTGAGTCTGAGAGAGGAAGGCTGGGGCTTAGACTTCTGGATGAGAGGGAGGAGAGAGCTGGGTATTCAGAATTCTGGGTCTTATGGTGTAGGCAAGTAGAGATTCAGGATCCTGGTTGTGGGGAACTCTTAAAGATAAGAGCCTAAGAGCCAGGTGTGGTGGCACACACCTTTAATCCCAGCACTCGGCAGGCAGAAGTAGGAGGATTGCCATGAGTTTGAGGCCACCCTGAGACTACATAATGAATTCCAGTTCAGCTTGGGTTGGGCTAGAGTGAGACCCTATCTTGAAAAACAAACAAAGAGAGAGAGAGAGAGAGAGAGAGAGAGAGAGAAAGAGATAAGAACCTAGGATCCTAGAATCTCAGTTCTTACTTCTGTTGGCCTATATGCTATTCAATTCCTTTTAATGATAGCCATAGAACACCAACAAAAGTCCAGCCTTGTGGCTTTTTATGGGCCATCAGAACTAGATGATAAGACCCTATTGCTGAAGACTTCACATTCTTGGGCTGCAGATCACTGAGAAATCAAGCTTCAGCTAAGCTGGTAGCCTCTTCTGTGTTGACTAGCTGTCAGAATGCTGGAAACATCTATGTAGTCTGTGGGGGTAGGAAAGTCATCAGTAGTGTTAACCAGCAGTGGACCCTGCAAATTCTATGGTGACCAACCAAGCAAAACGTACCTATTGGTGCAATAGTGGTATGTCTGTTATGGGGAAAACCAACTGCTCTCTACTTGGACTTGAGGTCTGTTTCACGTGATGGAATTCCTGACCAGTTCTTAAAACGTAATCACAAGCATATGGCTGATCATGGCATATTGTCTATTTTTATAGAAGATGACAATAAAAAGTTTTAAAAATCTTATATTATTTTGAGGGCCTCATGTCCCTGACCAACAGCTCACTTTGGGGTAGGGGGCGCACAGTTTTAGAGTAATGCTTTCTCCTCCTTTTATGAAGCTCTTCTGTTTGTACCCCTTGCCCTTATTGAGGATAATGACTTGTAAAGTGGTATCCCAGAAGAAGGTTTCTATGGGATTGATTCATGTTTCAATTAGTTTTGTGTAGCCACACACACCCCCCCCCGTATTAGTCAGGGTGCTCTAGAGAAACAGAACCTATAGAATGAATTGTACTAAAAAGGAATTTATTGGATTAGCTTACAGCAATCCAGCAATAGCAGGTGGCAGTCCTGAGAGTCAAGGAACCTGGTAGCTGCTCAGTCCATGAGAGGGAATCCAGTTGCCTCCCTGTTAGCCTTCACAGTGCTGGAAAGTACTATGAGAACAGCTGGAGAACAACAGTTGCCAACTGAGTGATTAAGCAGGAAATCCTGCCAGTTACAAAATCAAGAGCTGAGCAAGAAGTATACACCTGTGCAATAGTGACACACAGCTAATGTACATAACCAACTGCTTATGGATTAGACCTGAGACCCACTCATTGTGGCTGAACTCATACCTGGCTCTGGGATCAAGCCCAGATTCTCTATAACAGGAAACCAATAGTCAGAGAGAGAACCTCCACTGCTCTTTAACTAAGAAGAATGGATATATATATATATATAATGACTAGGCTTATCCCCTTTTATTCAAACTGTTCTCACTGTTGGTTGGAGAATCTGTTCTGTTTTACAGATGGAGGAGAATACAGGGATAAAAAGGAGCTTCTCTTACCTAAAGTGAGAGTAGCATTAATATATGGGCATAAACATAACTATTTAGAGGGCAGTTTGATAGGTATAATGTATTTGTTTAGATTCTCCCTGGGGCTTGTGATCTCCCAAGGTATAGAATTTTTTTTCTAAGGGAAGAAAGGGTTTATTTATAACTTAGAGTATTTTTTAATTTTTTTAATTGATTGAGTTTTTATTAAAATGTTGCACACATAGACTCCTTCTCACCCACCCCAATTCTGCTGAGGGTCTTTGGTGGAGTCATTTAAATCTCATAAAAACAGAGATCCAGAGTCTACAGAGAACACAACACTAAATCAGATCTTTATCTTGCCCACCAAGGCTCAGGGAGCATTGCAGATGAAAGGATGGAAAGATTGTGAGATCCCCAGGGTGGGTGGAAATAGCCTGAAACACCATGTTTTCCCCATCTCTGCAGAGACTGACTGAGGCTTCTCTGTCTTCTTTCTCTCTCTCTCTCTCATAAATAAATAAATTAATAAATATTTCTAAAATATTTATTTGTGAGAGAGGGAGGGAGAGAGAGTGAGTGAGTGTATTCATGGAACAAAGCCTCTTTCGCTACTAACAAACTCCAAACTCATGTGCTACTTTGTGTGGCTGGCTTTATGTGGGTACTGGGTATAGAGCCCAGGATGGCAGGCTTTGCAAGTAAGTCCCTACAACCTCTGAGCCATCCCCCCTTCTCTATTTTGTCACTTTTTGAGACAGTCTGGATATGTAGTTCTGACTAGCCTAGAAATATCTGTCTTTAGAATATTGCTTTGATTACTGTGGATTTATAGTGTATATTGAAGTCAGGCAGTAAAAAAAAATCTCTGTTAGTTTTCTTCAGATTGCTTTGCAAAGTCTAGGCTCTTTGCACCTCTATTCACATTTAGTAGTTAAGTCTGGAATGATGTCACATGTCTGTAATTCCAGTACTCAGGAGGATAGGGTAGGAGAAGTCTCAGGGCAGGCTGAGTTACATGGTGAGATGCTGCCTCAAGCAAACAAGCAAACAAACATGCACCTACATTTAATCAAATGACTTTGTAAGAAAGAGTGCTAAGGTTGTAATTAAACTTGGAATGAATCATGTTTATTTTTGAACACAAAAATGGATGGAAAATAATGGAGGATCCAAATGATTAAAAGGCTGCAAATTAGGAGCAAGTATAGGGTTGTATGAATGGGTAAGGTTGTTTTTTTTATGAAACATTTTGTCTATGTATGCCTAGTGTTTTGTTTTGATTATTGCCTGGTGATTCTTCTTTTTCTTTTTTTTCTGAGGATTGAACTTAAGGCTTTTGCCTGTTAGGCAAACATTCTACCACTGAGCTATGTCTTCTCCTCTTTATATTTAATATTTTTTAACATTTCATACATGTATGTAGTTATTTTGATCATGTTCATGTCCTATTATCTTCTTTTGTCCCCTTCCACTCCTGCTGAACACCTTCTTCTTTGTTTCTCTCTTTTCTCATGATCCAATGAGTTTAATTAAGGTTAATTATATGAATTATTTACTGAAGTATGAGAACCTTAAGAGTGGCTGCATCCCTAAATAAAATATCTTCCCCTCCACCTATTAACTGCCAATAGCTTCCCACTACAAGTGACTTTGATAACATGAAAATGGATTATATTCTGATAATGGTACACAGGGAGGAGACACATCTCTCATGGTTCAAAGCAATACCTGTATCTGTGTTTGGCTAGGGGGTTTGTGAAGATTCAGTACAAAGATCTAGAGAACAGTTAGTGTCATCCTTTGCCTGTGATTATTATAACTCCATGCTTCTAGAATGCCTGGAATGACTTTCTGACAACAAATATGCCCTGTGTCAACTACTTCCCCACCACGCAACTTGCCCATCTGAGTAATCCCCCAATGTTCCTAATAATTTTACTCCAGTAAGAATGTCATATGAAAGATTATGTTGTGAGGCTGGAGGGATGGCTTAGCAGTTAAGGCATTTGCCTGCAAAGCCAAAGGACCAAGGTTTGAGTCCCCAGGACCCACATTAGTAAGATGCACAAGGGGGAGTACGTGTCTGGAGTTCATTTGCAGTGGCTGGAGGCCCTGAAGCGCCCATTCTCTCTCTCTCTCTTTCTTTCTCTCTGTCAAATAAATAAATAAATAAATAAAAGCAAAAAAACATTTTAAAAAGGAAAGATTATGTCGTATTTTTTGGTATTGTAAATACAGCTACCAGTGAAATTTGATTAAACAAAAAATATTTTTTGGCAATTTCATACATAGATACAATTATTTTTATCCATTTTTATCCTATCTATCCCTATTGCCTCATCTTATTCTCCTTCCACTGCTGATGAACACCTCCTTCTTTGTTCTCCTCCTACTTTCATGTTTATTTTGTGTTTGTGTACATGTGTGTGGCCCAATGAGTTTAGGAGACTGACGCGCTGCCTACTGCACTAAGAGGGCGATTCCAATGAGTTTAATTAGGGTTGTGTGCATGGACTATTTACTGAAGCATGGGCAACTTACTATTGGCTGTATCACTGAAGAAAATGTCTTCCCCTTTCCCAGCAACTATTAACTGTCAATAGCCCCACAAGAAAGGGTGGAACCTCATGGGCCCCTCCCCCACCCATGAAAGACTATTGATGGACTCAGTCTTGTGCAGGTTACCATTGCTGTGAGTGATGAGTGGAAGAGTCATGTCATGTTCAAATATACTATACCACAGTATTCCATCTCATCCTCTGGTTTAAAAAAAAAAAGAAACTTTTTCTGCCCTGTCATCCATATCTTTTTGCTTTTTATTTTAAGACAGGATCTCACTAAATTGTCCAGGTTGGCCTTGAACTCACTCTGTAGCTCAGACAGGTCTTGAATTTGCAACGTTGCTCCCTTAGTCCCCAAGTAGCTTGGTCTATAGGCCTGTGCCAGCAGGCCTGGCTACTTGGCAATTCTTATACACTTATGAATATGTATATTACATAAGGTACAAGACAAACTAAATCTTGACTTTGCTTCCTAAATGATTTGCTAATTCTAATATAGTTCTTACAATATAAGTAATTATTGAAGATATAGCTATCAGAATCAAACATGAATGAAAAGCTATGAGCCAAAGTGAGGTTTAATCTCAATATTCCTATCCCACTCTTGTTTACTAATTCCCTTCGGCAAACTTGAGGAAGTCTCTTCCATTATCCTTGCTTTCCATTTCGATTCTTGCGTGTCTTGGTTCAGAAATGTAAAAGACTGCATAACTCAACATTAGAATGCAAGTGGGAGGACATGAAAAGCAGGAAGGAGAAATAAGTTAATTCTCCAATTCCACTTCAGTACAGAACTAAAATGACAACAAAATAGACTATTTCTAAATTCAAATTCTAAATATTCAAATTATACACATTACAAGGCTACCCAAAAAAACAGGAGCTTGTTTGCCTTAGACTACTGTCCTTTCTCTCTGTCTCTCTGTTGGTGATTGAATCTAGGTCCTTGTGTTAGGTAAATACTCTGAGTTATAAAATTTTTTTTTAAATATTTTATTTATTTATCTGACAGAAACAGAGGAGAGAGAGAGAGAGAGAGCGAGAGATATTGGGCACACCAGGGCCTCTAGCCACTGCAAACAAACTCTAGATGCATGCGCTACCATGTGCATCTGGCTAATGTGGGTCCTGGAGAATTGAACCTGGTCCTTTGGCTGTGCAGGCAAACACCTTAACCACTAAGCCATCCCTTTAGCCCTATAAACTTTTTTTTTGATTGACCATAACAATACTTTTTATTGATAAGTTTCATACATTTGAATCACAATCCATTTACATTATCTTCTTTTGTCCCCCCCATCCTCTTTCTACTGAAACTCATTCTCTTCTTTTCAACTAGTCTTTCTTCTAGTTTCCTTTTACTTATTTATGAGAGAGAGAGAGAGAGAGAGAGAGAGAGAGAGAGAGAGAGGGAGAGAATGGGCATGCCAGGGCCTTTAGCCATTGAAAATGAATTCTAGACACATGTGCCACTTTGTGCATCTGGATTTATGTGGGTACTGGGGAATCAAACCTGGGTCCTTTGGCTTTGTAGGCAAGTGCCTTAACCACTCAGCAATCTCTCCAACCCTTCTATTTTCTTTTTTGCACTGAGAATTCAGCAAATTCTTCTTCTTCTTCTTTTTTTTTTTTTTTTTTTTTTTTGGTTTTTCGAGGTAGGGTCTCACTCTGGTCCAGGCTGACCTGGAATTAACTATGTAGTCTCAGGGTGGCCTTGAACTCTCAGCGATCCTCCTACCTCTGCCTCCTGAGTGCTGGGATTAAAGACGTGCACCACCACGCCCGGCTCAGCAAATTCTTTTAAATTGAAAAACATTTTTAAAATTGCATTTAGAGTCAAGACTTTGTTATAAAAATCACCAGGAATACTTCTAAGGCAAAAATATGTTAATAAGAGCAATTGACAAATTGTAGAGAATGGAGAGAAAGGCTTGGTTGTTTTCAGAAAACATTAGCTACATATGCATTGAAAGGTACACATTTGGTGACAGAGAAGACTTCAAAACATGCTGGTTTCTCAGAAGCAGTTCACAAGGCTCTGTTATTTTCTGAGGTTTTGGGAACCAAATAGTCCTTTAAATTCCCATATCATAATTTTATACTCTATAACAAGGACAGAGTGGAGTGGCTTTGTGAAACTGTTCAGGTACCTCAGTGCAAATGTTAGTTGAACTGGCTCATTCATTTCCTTGGTAACAGCTTCATCCTATTTGTCAACCTTACCTGTTTGTGATAACTTAATGTTTCTGCTTCCATGTTCTCCACTTGCAGAAAGGTTCGCTCCATCATTTGCAGGATATTACAACAACATCTCTAACATGACTGAGGTCTTATAATATACATTCAGATTTATCAGAAGGTGTCTTTACTACCACAGCAGTAACCCTTGTTCAAGAATTCCAAGTTGTTCACCATCTTAAACCATTAACTTCATTTCACACTCTGAAACTTTCTCCTGATTTGACGCTTCAAATACTAGTGCCAAGGGTATCAGCATTATCTTCAGCCCTTAGTATAATGATGTCTTCATTGTCAGCACATTTAGTACATCTTGGACACGCTGGTGAGATTCACACCTATTGCCAGGTTGCACTTGCGTTGAAGCCTTCAGAGCACAGGGTGAGCTGCCACAAGGAGACATGAGATGTTCTGCAGTTTTCATGCCACCTGAGCTGATTGATGTCTCAGCAGGCCTGGTTAATGAGGTCCTGACCCACCTGATAGCCTTTTTCAGAATGGAGCTCTGAACCAGGTGATTTTGAACAAGGTAGTAGAGTTGGAACAAGGGGCTACACGCAGGTGTGAAGGAGTAAAGCTGAGCCAGCCTGGGCTTCCTTGGTGTGTTGGTTAAGTTTTGTTGTCAACTTGATCTGTTCAGGAATCCACAGGCAATCCTCTTGAGTGGGTCTCTGAGGTTGCTTCCAGAAAGGATTAACTGAAGGAGGGAGTCCTTCCCCCAGAGTGAGCCATTTCCTCAAAATGGATAGCTCTTCCCAAAGGGGGGCTTTATCTAAGCAAGCTCAGGAGAAAAGAATCCCTTCCTTTCATCTGGCTGCCAGTGCTCTTGCTGCCTTTCAGCGTGGACTGAAGACCAGCAGTTCTCTGGGAAGCCTCCAGGCCTTCCGTGCTGGATTGGGACTGTATCCGGCCACGTAGGCTGAGCAGCTACTGGGTTTCTTGACTCTGGGGCCTGCAAACTGCTATTGTTGGACTGCTGTAGGCTAATCCAATACATTTCCATTTTAATACAATTCATTCTATTGGTTTTGTTCCCCTGGAGAACCCTGACTAATACATTTGATTTCTAGACGATCACAGCAGTGAAGACCAGCGACTGGAGACAACCCCTTCTTCTATTCTGAAGTCTTTTTTTTCTTTGCCCTCTACCATTAGAATGTTGAGCCCAATATTGTGCAGATCATATGCTAGTAACAGCAACTGCTGGGAGGTCGTGAATGCAATGGCCACTTCATGTACAAAAGATAGCATTCCAAAGCACTCTTTCCCATCCTCTGCTCTTGGATTCTTTCCAACCCTCTTCCACAATGTTCCTTGAGCTTTGGAGGATGTGGTAGAGATGTCTTATTTAAGGCTGAATTTTGATTCTTCCCCATGAGTCATCACCATCTAAAAAAAAGCAGCTTCTCTGACCAAAGATGAGAGCGGCACTAATCTGTGGGCATAAACATAAGTATTCAGAGAGCAGTTTGATGGGCACGATGTATCCAACCAATAGTAGCTTCCCTCCCTAGGACCTATGACCTTCCCAGACATACCCTTTGACTAGGTTTTCAGTACCAGGCATGAATTCCCTCCCATGTTAGTGAGTCTCAAAGCCCATCACAGAGCAGTTGGCTACATTCACAATAGTCATGCCCCTATTGCACCAGAGACCACATCTTGCCTGGCTGGTTAATTAGATAGTTTACAAGGTTCACTGCTGATTAAGACTGTTGATGACTTTTCTCCCCCAGCAGCCTGATAGTACTTTCTAGAACTATGACAGCTAGTCAACAGTGAACAGCCCAGTCCTTTTTATACTTTTTGAGACAGTATTTTGCTTAATTGCCAAAGGTGGCCTTGAGCTTACTCTGTAGCCCAGCAGGCCTTGAATTGTTGTTTTTCTTTAACTTCCCAATAGCTGGGAGGACAGGCCTGTGACTTCAGGCCTTGTTGACCAATGGTTCTTACACTAATTTTCTGTTCTTCTGGGAACATACCCCTTATGTGTCTAAACTATCAACTGGAGAGAGGTATGAGTGTGTGTTAAACACAATCTTGTTTGCCTTCCTTATGTATACAAGGTTCTGTTCCTATAGGAAAAGCCATTACTATGCTTTCGTTACTTCGCTGACAGAGTAAGGGCTCAGGGACAATTTAGCTAAGGGTTTACAGAATAAAAATATACTATACTATCTGGTCTTTCAAATCTTCTTAAGGTAAGTGTTTATGTACACTTCTTATCTGTGCACTCACTGCCTAGCTTGGTGTGAAGAATATTACAGTATGGGTATCACTAAATACCCCTTGAATTGATTGTAATTAATTTTTGGAATCTGGGCTGGAGCAGTGGCTTAGCAGTTAAAGCACTTACCAGTGCAGCATAAGGAGCCAGGTTCTTGATTCCCCAGAACCCATGTAAGCCAGATGCACAAGTTGGCACATACATCTGAAGTTCATTTGTAGTGTTTAGAGGCCCTCGTATGCCCATTCTCTGTGTCTCTCTTTCTCATAAATAAATAAATGAATAAATAAAATAAATAAATAAATAAATAAATAAATAAGCCTGGTGTGGTGGCGCATGCCATTAATCCCAGCACTTGGGAGGCAGAGGTAGGAGGGTCACCATGAGTTTGAGGCCACCTTGAGACTACATAGTGAATTCCAGGTCAGCCTGAGCTAAGAGTAAGACCCTACATTAAAAAACCAAAATAAATAAATAAATAAATAAATAAATAAATAAATAGGTAATTAAGTAAGTTTTGGAATCTTCTCTGCTTTGCTCAAAAGTCATGAAGATCAGCTGAATGACCATTCCAGGTTCTTGTCTGTTTGCCGTTCCGATGTTTTTGTTTTTGATTTTTTTCTGAGGCAAATTCTTACTCTAGGTCCTGGCTGACCTGTGATTCATTCTGTAGTCAAGGTTGGTATGGAACTTACATCAATCCTCCCAAGTGTTGGGATTAAAGTAATGAGCCACTATGTCCAGCTCTACCATTCTAATTTTAACATTCATCTGAATTTCATAGTTACCGGATGGTTTAAAAAGTATGGAAGGTTTTCACAATCCTGCCTGAAGAACCTTCTCCTCAATGCAGCTTTCAGAATGTCTGTGTCAGTATACCATGTGTTTGTGGAGTTGTTCTTCCTTCAGGGCTGGGACAGAGCTGAGTGCCACAGCCAATGGCTGAGATTATAGTCATTTATCACCATGCCCAGGACCCTGCTCAAGACAATTTAAGGGAGAAGTCTCAGTGTGATTTCTCACCAGCTGTCTCTCTCTGTCTGTCTCCTTTTGTTTTCCTTTGAGGCAGGGTCTCACTATGGTCTAGAACTACAATCATCCCTCTCTGTTTGCCTCCTGAGGGCTGGGATTACAAATATGAACCACCCCTTTCAATTTTTTGGTTGGTTTTGCTTTTTTATCTTTTAAAATTTGTTTATTTATTAGAGAAAGAGAGAGAGAGAGAAAAAATGGGTATGCTAGGCCCTCCAGCCACTGCAAACAAACTCCAGAGGCATGCACCACCTGTGTATCTGTTTATGTGGGTACTGGGGAATTGAACCTGGGTCCTGAGGCTTCACAGACAGCTACCTTAACTGCTAAGCCATCTCTCCAGCCCTTTTTTTTTTTTTTTTTTTTTTTTTTTTTCAGTGTCTCGTGTAGCCCAGCCTGGCCTTGAGCTCCTGGCCTTGAGCTCCCTATGAAGCTAAGGAACTCTTTTTTTTTTTTTTTTTTTTCTAATTTACTTATTAGATATACAGTGACAGTGGGAGAGAGAGAGAATGGGCGCGCCAGGGCCTCTAGCCACTGCAAATGAACTCCAGATGCATGTGCCATGATTTACATCTGGCTAACATGGGACCTGGAGAATCGAATCTGGATCCTTTGGCTTCGCAGGCAAGCATCTTAACCTCTAAGCCATCTCTCCAGCCCTGGCTTTGAACTCTTGATCCTCCTGTCTCTGTGTCCTCAGTGCTAGGATTACATGTTTGCATCACCACATAGCTTTTATTTCTTCCTAGTTTATAGACATTCACATTTACTTTCAGCAATGACAGCACTGAAGAAAGAATCAACTATTTCAGAGATTTCCAGACACTGTTAAGTGATTTCTCCTGCAGAATCCTACCTACAAGGTACCTACAAGGCTACTTACAAGGATGCAAAGTGAGAAGGGATGCTACACAAGAGCAACTTTCCTGGTAGTAAGAATGGCATTTGGAGCCGAAAACTTCTGTGTCTTACAGCCATGGTGCTTCTGGCCCAGATGGCCCAGCCAAGTGAATGGATTGGCAATGTATTTCTGCTCCTGCCAAGAGGAACCATTGTCTTGCTGCTGGCCCTTGGCACTCTGGAGCAGCCCCCCTCCTTGCACTGTGGTATTCCAATCAGTCTTACCCACTGTGGCTGGCACCCATTATCCAAAATGATTCCTCTTTGTTCAGCTACAGAACTGTCATTTCTATTTCCAACTAGAAACAGCTTGTCACCCATCTGAGATATATTTCTATTTAAACAAAGCTTTTATGCAAGCCCTTTGCATAAAAATATCCAATATTTCCTATTGTCCTTAGAATAAAACAAACTCCTTGCTATGGCCTCGAGGCCTTCTGTGTTCTGGCCCCGTCTCCCATCTCATATCCTGTTACTCCCCTCCTTACTTGTCTGTATAGCCACATGCCTTGCTTTTTCACAAACACTTCAAATTCATTTTCATTTGTGGTGACCTAGTTCCTTCCTTTCATGCAGGGTTCAGCTCATTTGGAATCTCAGGTGGGGGGGCTTGCTCACCTTTATACTTTCTATAGTTTCCTCCCCACCCACACTGGCCTCATTTTTGTCACATCACCTCTTCTATTTTTTGCCAAAGAATATTTCATAGCCAAAACTCACGCTTAGAATTATTGTTAATTTTGCTTTCTGTCTCCCCATTGAAACACAAACTCCATTTGTTCAGGGGCCATGTTTATCTGTTCTCTACTATATTCAACAAAAGTAGAAAAGTGCATATGGGTAAATGTTCATTAAATGAAGGCTATATATTATCACTGTGGTGGTTTGCATCAGGTGTCCCCAATAAACTCATGTTTTCTGAATGCTTGGTCCCCAGCTGATGGACATTTGGAAGGTCAAGCCTTGCCTCAGGTGTGGTTGGGGGCAGGCTTTGGGGTGTTATAGCCAGATCCCCCTTTCTGGAGTTGACTCTCTCTGTCTCTCTTTTGTTTTTCAAGGTAGGGTCTCACTCTGGCCTAGGCTGACCTGGAATTAACTATGTAGTCTCAGGGTGGCCTCGAATTCATGGTGATCCTCCTACCTCTGCCTCCCGAGTGCTGGGGTCCAAGCGTGCGCCACCGCGCCCGGCTGCCTCACTCTCTTGTTGGTGTTTTTCACTAGCTGTAGTGGAGGTGATGTTCCAGTTCTGTTCATGCCATTCTTTCCCCTGCCATCATGGGTGTAATAAACCCTTTTCTTCCATCAGCTGCTTTTGGTCAGGTACTTTGTCCTCGCAACTAGAAGGTAACTATAACAATTACTGAGGGGCAAGTGACCACTAGTGGGACTCCAGCTACCTTGGTAAGCAGATATAGGAAAAATTTTACATAGAAATCAGGGAAGGAAATAGGAACCGGGTTCTATTCTGTCCTGAGTCCCCATATTATTGACATAGGTAAATGAAAACTAAAGGGAGTCTTTGATTTGCATTATTTCAACATGTATTGATTCTTTTTAACATATTGTATTATTCATTCACTCATTCATTCATTTATTTATTTATAAGCAGAGAAAGATAGAAGAGAGACAGATAGAAAGGGTGTGCCAAGGCCTCTAGCCACTGCAAATGGACTCCAGATGCATGCACCACTTTGTACAACTAGCTTTATGTGGTTACTGAGAAATTGAACTAGGGTCATTAGGCTCTGCAGGCAAGCACCTTAACTGCTGAGCCATCTCTCTAGCCCAATAGGTATTAATTTCTATTTCCACACTCCTCCAGTGACATTTAAAATTTCACTTACAGACTGGATAGATGGTTCAGCCGCTAAGGCTCTTGCCTGCAAAGCCTAACGAACCTGGTTTGATTCTCTGGTACCCACGTAAAGCCAGATGCACAAAGTGGCATATGCATCTGCAGTCCATTTGCAGTAGCTAGAGGCCCTGGTGTGCCCATTCTCTCTCTCTCTCTCTCTTTTCTCTCCATCTCTCTCTGCTTGCAAATAATTAAATAAATAAAAACACTAAAAAAATTCACTTACAGTGCTACATGAAATATAAGTAATTAAGTAAAGTATAAACATGATTACCGTGCTGGGCATGGTGGCACATGCCTTTAATCCCAGCACTTGGGAGACAGAGGTAGGAGGATCTCTGAGAGTTCAAGGCCACCCTGAGACTAAAATTCCAGGTCAGCCTGGGCTACAGTGAGACCCTACCTCGAAAAGCCAAAAAAAAAAAAAAACAAAACAAAACATTATTACCTGGGTATGATGGCACCAACCCTGTGATCTCAGCACTCAGGAGGCTGAGGCTGGGGGGACTGAGTGCTCAAAGCTAACCAAGGCCATTAACAGTGATACCTTGTTTCAATAAAACAAAGCCAAAAAGGTGACGGAAGTGAAATTGGGACCAAACATAAATGGAATGATGGAAACACTTAACGTGATGACATTTAGAAAAAAAGAAGTTAGCAAAATATTTGCAGTCAAGCAAATTTATGGTACTCTGTGCTTATTTGAGTTCATTTCTGTATTTTCTCTATTTTCCTTCTGATCTTTATATTAAGGATATGAATATCTTCCCATAGGCAGCTGCTTCTGGAATGGTTTGGGGGCTGTGGTGGTTTGAATGTATGCCCCCCATAGACTCAAGTGTTTGTTTTTTTTTGAGAGACAGAGACAAAGAGAAACAGAGAGAGAGAAAGGAGGAGGCAGAGAGAGATAGAGAGAGAATGGGCATGCCAAGGCCATTTCAGCCATTCTGAACAAACTCCAGACACGTACGCCCCCTTGTGGACAAGTGCAGCATGGCATGCTTGCATCACTTTACGTCTGGCTAAATGTGGCACCTGGAGATTCAAACGGGCCTTCTTAGGTTTGGCAGGCAGGCGCCTTAACCACTAAGCCCTCTCTCCAGCCCTCAAGTGTTTTTATTAAAGCTTGTCTCCAGCTGCCTGGCTGAAGGAGGTGTCTTGGGGGGGGGGTGGATCTTCATGTCTATCCCTGAGGTGTATTAGAGACAGATTTGAATTCCAACTGAAAGTATGCAGAGAGGTTTTGAGCTCTGGCTATGCTTGGTTGGGGTGCTGAATGTTTGGTGGTGTCTCTCTGAATTTATGAATGGGAGCCAGCTTCTGCCATTTGATGGAATTTCCCCTGGATCTGTAAGCTTGAAATAAACCCCTTCCTCCCATAAACTGTCTGGTTTGTATGTTCATCCCAGCAATGTGGAGTGAACTATAACAGGGACTATATTTATTTGGACACTCAGCAACCCAGATTTCCCAAGTGCTTCCTTTTCATAGGAGTTTTCTTTTCCCCCTTTTCTTTTTTCATAGGAGTTTTGTGGCAGAATAAGAACATACCTCTGCTATGATCACCATGTATGTCCCAGCTCACACTGGCAGTGTTTCTGCTACAGGGCTTCCGGGAAGAGGCTGTTTAAAAGTAGCTGGTGCAGAGTGTGCATTTAAAACTATATGTTGGTGTTCACAGGGCAAGAAGAGCCAAGAGGTGTTCCCACTGTGAGCCTGATAGACACCTTGTCTGGGCATCAGGAAGCCACATTTGTGTGGCCCTAGCTGGTGACCTTACTGTCAACACTCAAGTTCTAGTCCATGGTTCCTGGTCACCAGCCCAACTGTGAGCCTGGCCATTGACATTTCTTCTCCTATTTGCCTCAATACTTCTTGATGCTAACTTTCCTTCCTGGCAAATCCTAAAAGTTATCTTGGGAAATAATTGTCTCATGATGAGACACGTCCAAGAAATGACCCTTGCATCTATTCACTCATCCTGGACAACTCCTTCTAGAAATTTATTGATGATGTTTATGCATGTATATAATGTATGTTGAACATATTCACTTCCTGTTACCTTTTCTTGTCCCCTTCCACTCTCACTGAACCACTTCTTCCCAACTAGTCCTGCTTCTACTTTGATGTTGGTGTGTGTGTGTCTGTGATACACTGAGTTT
This sequence comes from Orientallactaga sibirica, assembly GCA_036365145.1. NCBI lineage: Eukaryota > Metazoa > Chordata > Mammalia > Rodentia > Dipodidae > Orientallactaga > Orientallactaga sibirica. Next base: position 20,272,587 of record JAEOAD010000003.1, read on the forward strand.
AATTAGGTTTGCTTACATGACCATGGGTGGGAAGTTATTTACCAGAACACTGGCAATTTACCAGTGAATATACCATTGAAAAAATTTGTTTTCCCCCTCCCAGCAACCATTAACTGCCAATAACTTCTCAGTGACAGGGTGGGGGTGGCTATGAGCTACCCCATCATCCATGACAGAATGTGGATTGGATAAATCTTTTGCAGGCCAGGTAACAATAGCCACTGTGAGCTCATGAATGCAATAGCCACTTCATGTCAAGAAGACATTGTCAAGCCAGGCGTGGTGGCACAGGAGGCAGAGGTAGGAGGATTGTTGTGAGTTCAAAGCCACCTTGAGACTACAGAGTGAATTCTAGGTCATCCTGGGCTAGAGTGAGACCCTACCTTGGGAAATAAGAAGAAGAAGGAGGAGGAGGAGGAAAAGGAGGAGGAGAAGGAGAAAAGAAGGAGAAGGGAAAGGAAGGAGAAGGAGAAGAAATTGTCTTAAAGCATTCCTTTTCATTCTCTGGCTCTAACATTCATTCTTCACTTTCCACAATGTTCTCTAAGTCTTGAGCCACATAACAGAAATATCTCATTCAGTGCTGTTTTGAGTCTCCCAATAGTCACCACCACCTGCAAAAAGACATTTCTCTAATCAAAGGCGAGAGCAGTGCTAATCAATGAGCATAAGCACAGATATTTAGAAGACAGTTAGTTGGGTATAACATATCAGTTTAGCCAAATAACAGTAGAAGCTTTCTTCCTGGGGCCTATGATCTCTCCAGCCACAGGCTTTGTCTAGGACTTCAGTATTAGGCATTAATTACTTCTTGTGGAGCAGATCTCAAACCCAGTCAGAAAGCAGGTAGTTATTTAAACCCATAGCAGTCATGCCACTATTACCCAAATTGGATACATCTTGCCTTACCTAAAACTCACCTGTGGAGCAATGGCTTCTATTGCACTCTTTACTTTCTATTTTTTTTTTTTTTTTTTTTTGAGACACAGTCTCAGGGCCTTGAACTCACCATATAACTGAGAATGAACTTGTATTCTTTTTTTTTTTTTTTTTTTTTTTGGTTTTGCGAGGTAGGGTCTCACTCTGGTCCAGGCTGACCTGGAATTAACTATGTAGTCTCAGGGTGGCCTCGAACTCTCGGCGATCCTCCTACCTCTGCCTCCCGGGTGCTGGGATTAAAGGCGTGCGCCACCACGCCCGGCTTGAATTTGTATTCTTAATCCTCCTGCCTCCACTTCTCAAGTGCTAGGATTATAGCCTTGTGGCACCATGCTCAGCTTTATAGCACTCCTGAAAATATGTTTTCTGAGTTGAATGGGTCCCCTTCCATTCTCCCAGAGTATAAATATAATCCAATTTATCTGACTGTAGCTACCCTCTGGTTTTGTTCACAATGGAATCTGAATAAGTGCCTGGTGAGAAGTGGGCATGGTGAACTACTTTTAATCCTAATAAACCATATTATAAAATGCACTTTAGAGTTTAAAGATGACAGGGAAACAAGATGGGGTGGCAAACACCAGTAACCCCAGCACTGGGGCAGGTGAATCAGGAGGACTGTGAGTTTGAGGGTACTATGGAATACATAGCAACACTGTCTTAAATATCCCCCAAATAGCCAAATGGGTGGCTTTTAATTTTTACTAATAAGTTTATTTTTAACAGTTAATGAGAACTCACAAAGTCAACATTGGTGCTAGCATGCTGATTTCCATGTTTCTTAACATGTTTTAATTCTATTTTTATGCAGGAAGAAAATGTGTAGAAACCATATGTAATCACTTTGTTATTTATTCCAGGAAGGCAAAAATACCTCCTCTTTTCCTTTAACTTTCCCTTTCATCTGCAATTTGTTTTTTGTTTCATTTTGATTTAATTTTATTTCAGTTCGATTTCATCCATAGACAAAGTTTAAAAATTTCTTATATTTAAGATCCTTTTTACTTGAAGAGGAAACTAAACTATTTAGTGCTACAGCCCTGGGAGACCCTAGAGAGAGGGACAAGTACTATTTCCTTGCTCAAAAGAGTTGGGTGCTCTCATTGCTGTGACCACTAAATCTCTTGCACCAACTGGTTCTGGGGCAGAAGGAAATGGTGTATTTATCTGAGTGTTCTGAATGTAGCTGTCCCATAGCATCCCTTCACTCCAGCCCATGAGTCAGTACATTTGCATAGAGAATAACTTTCCTGGGACATAACACTATCAGTAGTGTTAGGTTTGAGTATGAGAGTGATATTCTGAGCTTTAAAAATGTCCATAAAAATGGAGTTCACTCATACATAACCTCAAAGATTGATTTGAATGATAATAATGCTCTTATGTTGGTATAGAACTATGGAGATTTAGACCTGGTGGTTCTACTTTGATGCTCTCATTTTGTGCATGAAGAAGTAGAAGCACAGGAGAGCCAAAAGGCTGTCAAATTCAGATTTTCAGCCTTTTGGCCAAAGCAAAGCATTAATCTGGACTCTGGGATCTGCAGTCTGACTTTCTCTGAATGAAGGCTGCTGTTTCAGGATTGCTGATTACTCAGCTAGGAGATTATTCAGGGCTCCTGTTTTATCTCCTCCAATTGCTCCACTCCTACCTTTAATTTTGTTTTTGTTTTTCTTTTCTTTTCTTTTCTTTTTTTTTTTTTTTTTTTTTTGAGGTAGGGTTTTACTCTAGTCCAGGCTGACCTGGAATTCACTATGTAGTCTAAGGGTGGCCTTGAACTCATGGTGATCCTCCTACCTCTGCCTCCTGAGTGCTGGGATTAAAGGCGTGAGCCACCATGCCCGGCTTTGGGTTTTGTTTTTCGAGGTAGGCTCTCACTCTAGCCCAGGCTGACCTGGAATTCACTATGTAGTCTCAGGGTGACCTCGAACTCATGGTGATCCTCCTACCTTTGCCTCCCAAGTGCTGGCATCAAAGGCGTGCCACCATGCCCGGCTCTGCCTTTACTTTAGAGCACTGGCTAATTGCACCTGGGAGGTAGCCCTGGAAGAAGGTAAATCCTCAAGTAGTCAATTTCATGCTTTGTAGTAGACTTGGCAAAGTTTTTCTTTTAAAAGTGGGAGCAATATTCAAGCAGAGCAAGGAAGCAAGCAAGCAAACAAAAGAACAATAGAAAACTGTCCATAAATAAAAGCAAGTGAAAGAACAAGAGAAGGAAATGCTGAGGAACAGAGAGGAAGGGAAGGAGAGATCCAGGAGATTGGACGAGATTCTTGCAGAGGATACTGTTTAAACAGCATAGCTTAATGATGACCATCTCTCACTGGTGGTCTCCAGCATCTTAGAGAACATAGCATCACATAATGATTTAACTATTTGGTCATCAGGTCTCTCCTTTCTGGCATGAGCATTTTTTTTTTCTCTGTCTGATTATTGCTCCCATCTTTAAAAGACAAACTAGAAAGGTGTAGTATCTAATTCTTGTAATCTCAGCACCGGAAAGGCCAAGGCAGGAGGACTGTGAGTTTGAAGCCAGCCTGGGCTACACAATGAAACTCAGTCTCAGAGGCAACAGCAACAAAGAAACAAACTTCTTTTGACCCTATTTCTTCATCCGGGTACTATAACTATTTGTAGCAGAACTATTCAAATCACCTCCTTTCTCTCTTGCATAGCCCCAGCCCAGCTCTTTATTAATTGCTATTAACATCTAACAATATCTAATTTATGAATTGAACTTTGTTGTGGACATGTATGCACAAGCAAATATAATTCATATAAGATATGGCACTCTTGAGAGGTTTGGGGCAATCCACTAAGTAACAGGGGAGTAAATATTTGACCTCTAATGCTATAAGCCTGGGTGTAGGTAGGGAAGAAGTTCACATTGAGAGAGACAAGGTAAGACAAAGGAAAGAAGAGAGAATAGGGTACATGCCATCCTGAAACCCAAGGTATAAAAGGCTTCCAAGAGGCTGTAAGGGAAATAGGTGGCTGGAATGGACAATAAGATACTTATACCAGAGGAGAGCCCACTGGATTGTCTCCTCAGCACTGGGAGATATTTGGCTATTGACCAATGACTGGGAAACAGATGGTGTTGTGTGTGACACATCATGAACACCATGCAATCTAAGATCTGGAGATATGCCTTTAAAATGGTCTTTGAGGGCTGGAGAGATGGCTTAGCAGTTAAGGCGCTTGCTTGGAAAGCCTATGGACCCAGGTTCAAACTTCCCAGAATTCACGCAAGCCAGTTGCACATGGTGGCACATGCATCTGGAATTTGTTTGCGTGTCCTTTCTCTGTATCCACCCCTTTATTTCAAATAAATAAATAAACAAGTAAATAAAATACTTTTTAAAAAATAATAAAATAAAATGGTCTTTGTCCCAGCACTCAAGAAAACTGAGGCAGGAGGATCACATGAGCTCTAGGTCAACCTGAGCAAGAGTGAAAACAAAACTAAAAGTCTTCAAATTATAATGCTATTTTACAATTATATATAGACTGTAACAGGGAGGAAAAAGGGGGTGAAATGCTTTGTGTACAATATTTTATGGCCTTATATTGGAAAAAGGGTTTCTAAAAGAAATGTAGATTAAGAGGCTTGGGAGATGGCTCCTTGGATAAAGCACTTGCTATGCAAGTGTGAGTACCTGAGTTCAGTTATCTAGCACCCACATGAATGCCAGTTTGGTGGGGCAGCTCACCTGTAATCCCAGTCTATGTGACATGGAGACAGAGGATCCCCAAGGTAAGTTGGCTATCTAGACTAGCCAAATCAGCAATCTCTGGGTTTAAGTGAAAGATCCTGTCTCTGTGAATAAAGTGAAAAGTAATCGTGGAAAACACTTGATGTCAATCTCTGGCCTTAGTGGGCATGCATGCACACACACACACACATACATGTATCATACACATATGAACATGCATACATACATGTGTACCACATATATGTATACATAAACAAAAAAAATGTAGAGTAAGTGGGATGAAGGTCATACTTTCATACTGGATTCTACCCAGAAGGCCAAGAAGTGATAAGGTCAGGCCCTTGATCAAAAAAGGGAGCACCTTTCTGGTGCTTACACATTGCCAGAGGAGGATGGCCTGCTCGCCCCACTCCAGGTCAACAGAGGGAAATGACCCTCACTTCTGCTCAAACTTCTGGGCAGAACTGAGCAGAATGTCCAGCCACTTCCATATCTTCCAGGGTCAAGATCCTCTTCTCCAGAAGCCTCTCCAAGAACCTCTGTACCTAGGCTGTCCCTCAAACTTATATATCCCCCCTCTTCCTGATAGCACCACTAGGTATGGGGCCAATTACAAACCAGGGGAAGGATTTTTTTCCTTCCCATTAAGTTCCAACCCATTAAGTCCCAAGCTGGGATCCCAGCATATGTGCATGTGATTTTTACTCTGCTGACGACTCGCATAACTGAAAGACACATACTTACTCTGAGGGATTTTTTTTTTTTTTTTTTTTTTTTTTTTTTTTTGGTTTTTTCAAGGTAGGGTTTCATTCTAGTCTAGGCTGACCTGGAATTCACTATGTAGTCTCAGGGTGGCCTCGAACTCTCAGCAATCCTCCTACCTCTACCTTCCGAGTGCTGGGATTAAAGGGTTGTGCCATGCTGGGATGATTTCTTAACCTTATGGGAAGTATCTTCACCAGCAATAATCCTACATGGGCAGAATATGAACTCTTCTGTTTCTGGAGAAGAAAAGTTAGTTGTAGTGGCAAAGGCTAGTATGCATACTGAAAAACAATATGCTAACTGATGGTTAATCACTGGTTGACAGACAGGATTTAGACTCACTGTTGACACAAATCTCTGGTCATGTGTGTAAGGGATTTCCTAGATTAAATTAGTTGAGATGGAACCACTCATCTGTTGTGGTTGCCTTCCCATTGCTGGGACAAAACATGTTCCCAAAAGCGGTTGACAGGAGGAAAGAGTTTATTTTGGGTTACAGTCTTGAGGGGAAGCTAAATGATGCCAGGGAAAAGATGGTCGAGCAGAGGCTAGACAACACATCCTGCCATAGTAGCTAGAAGGAAACAGCAAGAATGAGCTGAGCTTTGGCAAGGGGGAGGCTGGCCATAAGACCCCTAAGCCCATCCTTAGCAACACACCTCCTGCAGAAGGGCTCCATCTCCTAATTGCCACCAGCTGGGGAGCAAGCATTCAAAACACATGAGGATCAATCACCAGCACATGAGGCAATGAGGGACACTACATTCAAACTATCACAACTCCCGAACTGTGAGCGGCATCATTCCCATGGGCTAGGATCCTGGCCTGTATAAAAAGGAGAAACCTAGCTGAGTATTATCCATTGCTTTCTCTACTTCCTCCCTGATGATGTACTCTAGAGGAACAGAACTGATAGAATGAATTGCATTAAGAAAGGAGTTTATGCTGGGTGTGGTGGTGCACACCTTTAATCCTAGCACTTGGCAGAGGCAGGAGGATTGCTGTGAGTACAAGGCTACCTTGGGACTACCAAGTGATTTCCAGGTCAGCCTGGGCTAGAGCAAGATCCTACCTTGAAAAACCAGAAAAAAAAAAAAGAGTTTATTGGATTATCATAAGGCAGCCCCAGAATAGCAGTCTGCAGGGACTCTGGTGGCTGCTCAGTCCACATGGTTGGATGGCCCAACCCAGCACTGAAGGTCTGAAAGCTTCCTGGAGAGCGACTGGCCTTCAGTCCACAATGGAAGGCTGAGGAAACTTGATCCCAATGCCAGTGAAGGATAGCCCAACAGGAGAGAGAAATGTACGCGTGAAGGCACTCATCAGCCAGCAGCACTGGAAGCCAGGTGGGAGAAAGGGGGCTCTTTATCTCCCAGAGCTTTCTTCTATAAAGCTCCTTCTGCTCACTTTGGGGGAAGGGTTCACTGTGGAGGAAGGACTTCCTCCTTCAGTTAATCCTTCCTAGAAGCAACTGTAGAGACCCAAGGCATGTCTGTGAATCCCTAAATAGATCGAGTATACAACAAAATGTAACCATCACAGTATTCATGGAGATACTAAGGGAATACTTTCAAAACTATACCCATATAGATTCATATATATCAGCAGGAAGGAAGCAACCAGAATGAACTAGCTAGCCTTGGCAAGCTGGCTTATGACAAATTTAATATTTGAGATACACAGAGCCCATGTTCCCTCCATTCTAAATCTTTAAAGGTTTGCAAAGGAACAGTGGATCTTTTACAATGCTAGCCAATGGGGTTGGAGAAATGGCTTAGTGGCCATAAAACTCTATGGCCCAGGTTCAATTCCCTAGTACCCATGTAAAGGCAGATACACAAAATAGCACATGCATTTGGACTTCATATGTAGTGGCAAGAGGCCCTAGATTGCCCATTATCATTCTCTCCCCTCTCTCTCTTTCTCTCTCTCCCCCTCTCTGCTTGTAAATAAATAAATGAAAATATTAAAAAAAAAAAAAAAAGAATGTTGACTGGGTGTGGTGGTACTTGCCTTTAGTCCCAGCACTTAGAAGCTGAGGTAGGAGTATCACTGTGAGCTCAAGGTCAATTTGAGACTATATAATGAATTCCAGATCAGCCTGAGCTAGAGCAAGACTCAACCTCAAGCCGGGCGTGGTGGTGCACGCCTTTAATCCCAGCACTTGGGAGGCAGAGGTAGGAGGATCGCCGTGAGTTTGAGGCCACCCTGAGACTACAGAGTGAATTCCAGGTCAGCCTGAGCTAGAGCGAGACCCTACTTCGAAATAAAAAAAAAAAAAAAAAAAAAAAAAAGAAAAAGAAAAAAAAAGAAGACTCAACCTCAAAAACAAACAACAACAAAAATAATAAATAATAAAAATAAAAAAGAATGTAATGGTCCAGATTCTACCAGTTGCTGACATTATTTTGAACCAATCCAGGAAGATTTGTCTTGAGATTCAGTCTTGAATTTACATAATTTATGCACTTCAGCAGGGTTTATCAGTTTCTTTTTTGTTTGTTTGTTTTTGTTTTCAAAGATGAAAGCTTTTATTCTGGAAAATCTTGAGCATCCAAGGCTTGCTCACAAGAGAGAAGCCCAGCCCACCTGAGTTCCTCAGGTAGTGGGCTTTATAGGGTCAGTGAGGAAAGGAAGAGCTGAACAGGAAAGTTTCCTTCAGGGGAGATCTAAGATAGCCAGGGTGTGACATCAGAACAGTGTCCAGGTGATTTACAAAATAAGGGGGCAGGAAAAAACATGACCTGGGGGCATTGCAGGCAAGAAGGGGATAATGGCTGGGCAGTTTCTTGAGGAATGTGGATAATCCACTTCCTTATGTCTCTGTTGCCATCCTGCTGTCCTTGGTGACTCCATATTGAGACCTGTCAGACCTAACATTCCAGCCTTGTGTTAATGATAAGAGATAATGATTAATTTCTTCATGCTGACCATAGTGGTGGATGAGTTCTTGGGAGGCTGGATAATGCAGTCAATGGGTCTCCCTTCAGGGCAGGTGATGAGGAGGCAGTTCCATGGTGGCTGTTATGACTTGGTCCTGAATGAAACAGAGACTTCTCGTACCATCCTTGTATTGAGCTGGCTTCAGGTAAGTTGCTGGTGACATCTGTTATAGAGAAGGTCAGGGAGATGGGATCTGCACACCTCATGACAGGTCAGAAGGAAGAATTAAGGAGCTTGTTAGCCTTGTCAACAGCTATGACATCAAAACACCAGGCACAAGGAGAGGATGAGTACTCAGAGGTGAGGGATAGAGGGCTTGGGGCAAGAGAGAGGAGGAAGAGGAGCATCGGTGTATTCAAGAGGACCATTTGGGCATCAGGGGAAGAGTAGGAACATGAGAGAATTTAAGTTTGAAAGTGCCCGTTGGGGTGGTGGTGTACTTATCCCTGGATGAGGTAGGGTAAGGACTAAGGCAGGAGGGGGCCTGAGGAATAGCTCTGATTCAGGCTAAGGCAAGTGGGAGGAGCTGGGGTCAGGGTAGGTGAAGTTAATCAGGGACAGGCAGAGGCAGAGTTAATGTTAGAGTTTAGTACTGTAAGTCAGCATCAGATAGGGAGTTTATTAGTCTGAATCTTTGTTTATATTGTGGTTATATTTTTCTTACTGCTGTATATTTTGGAGGTCAATAATGGCTCTGTAAGAGAGACTTTAGAGACCTGTGAGGAGTTTTGTGACTCTCAGCATTGTCATCTGCTGACCAAGTGGCCCTCCATCTTCTGGGAAGCCTGGAGGACTGATTTTCCTCTGATGTGATTCTCCAGTTGCAGATACACTGACTTGGAGTTTATCTCTGGGTTTCCATATCCTCTCTGATTGAGAAGATAGGTAACTTACCAGAGGCTAGAAGTTAGCATTGTCCCATCATCTCCTGTGGCCTTCTGACCTGGGAGCAGGAACCAAAATATTGGTTATCCTTTTAACTCCAATGTTTCCAATTGATTTTGGCTTTTACATATGGTTATTAATCACTCAGAGAGACTGATTAGCAAAACAGATTAGTTAAAAAGGTGTAAAACATATCTGGTTAGCTAAGCAGATCTGGTTAGAGAATGACAGAATAGTTTAAAATCATTCTGATTAATATTTAACTTTAGTTGTCAGGTGACAATGTAAGCTATATCTGGAACATAGAAAGAGTACACATTTTTTTTTTTTTTTTTTTTTTTTTTTTTTTGGTTTTCCGAGGTAGGGTCTCACTCTAGCTCAGGCTGACCTGGAATTCACTATGTAGTCTCAGGGTGCCTCAAACTCTTGGCAATTCTCCTACCTCTGACTCCTGAGTGCTGGGATTAAGAGGGTGTGCGCCACCATGCCTGGCTTACACCTTCTATCTTTTAAGTATCTGTCAGTTATAAGAATAGGAAGAACATTTTAGTAACCCTGAAAACAACATTTTATCAATTATTTTATCAATAAATTTAAGAAAATTGATTTAATCTAGAAATTGTATACCAGGAAAAAGACAAGACAGTATAAAAACTTGGCTTCTGTGTTTGAAAACAACTTTGGCTAGTCTGTCTACCAATGTCCCAAACTGGAAGCAGAACAGCAATTTAAGATTATTTTTCTAGGTCAGGAAACATGTCTTAAGTATCAATATTTTCATAAGAAATGAACCTGATACCAGAAATGACACAATTAATTAAGTGAAACCTTGACAGACTGATTATACATAGCTTAAGAGTAAAATACAACCTGTTTATTGTTGAGTTAAGCAAGCCCAATTTTAACATACATTACAGACAATGACAAACATAAAGTAATTTTTAAAATAAGTACCTTTTACTATTGAACAATTTTAAGGCTTAACTAAAGAAATATTTATAAGTGTTATATGAAGCTTAGACAAACTATATTAACATTGTTTGTACAGTGGATTTCCCTAAGATGTGGGGACCTTTTCCAGTTTTTCTAAGGACAAGATTACAATAAGTTATTTTTTTATAAGATGTAGATTATGACCTCAGTGATAATCACCCAGCAAAACTAGCATGAACAAGACAAGAACCATGATGAAGTTACAGAGTTTTAGCTAGGCATGGTGATGTATGCTTATTGATAGCCACAACACCATGTACTTTGTATAAACCGAATTACAGTATTCTGATATCTGGAAAAACCCGATATTAACAAAAAGTAGAGTTCACATATTTAAGGCACTTGAGGCTACAGACAGTAAATTATGAACAAAAGATCTAACAGAATTTAAAATAAACAAGAAATCTATATTATGTAGTCAATATGAAGACATGAAAAATTTTACAATTTTTTTAAAGTTCATCAGAATCAGGTTACCTTTATATAATACTATGTACATATATATATATATATATATATATATATATGTATTTTAATGAGGATATTTAGCACTTTTAAAGCTAAATAAGATGCCCATCTGAGCCATAAGTCAGTTTCTGAAATTAATTCAGCTATATCTACTATACCAAAAGAATAGAGGACCTGGACTAAACTGTCATGATCTAATGAAAAAAGGAGACAAGTCTCATGGAAAGAGAGGTAATGGGCATTCCAGGGCCATTTCCCACTGCAAACAATCTCCAAATGCATGCCCCACTATGTGCATCTGGCTTTGTATACAAGCACTTTTAACTGTTGAGCCAAGAAGAAACATTTATTTATTTATTTATTCATTTATTTATTTATTTTATTTTTGGCTTTTTGAGGTAGGGTGTCACTGTAGCCCAGGTTGACCTGGATTCACTATATGTCTCAGGGTGGCCTCAAACTCATGGCGATCCTCCTACCTCTGCCTCCCAGTGCTGGGATTAAAGGCGTGCGCCACCATGCCCTGTTCAAAAAGAAATATTTTTAATTCCCTCTAAATCATACATAAAATATACCCAAAACATACATAAAATTTCATGACACAATCTATAACTACTCAACCCTTAATCAACTCTATAATTTTGTCTGTGGCACCTTGCTTGCTCAGTAATGACTCAAGTTAAATCTAAAGTATTGAGATTGATTGTTGGAGGAATTGAGGAATTACATCTTAAATTGCAATATAACTTTGTTAAGAATTTTTTTTTTTTACTGCTCACCATGAAGTAAATAGTTTCCAAGTATATGACAGATAAATACTGTTCAGTGCCTCCAAATGTAGTCTATTTACCTTATAAAATAGAAAAAAAAAGAGAGTAGTTAATTTTTCTGAGTTATTTTGAGGCAGGGTTTTAGATATAATAACCTTAGGAGAGATTTTAAAAATATTAATGAGTCAGTCTTAACCATAAGATTTAGTTAAAAGGTTGACAAATAGAGGAAGCTAGCTAACTTGGCTGGGTACTCTAAATTCAGTCTTTCATGACCATTACGAACAGATTAACATCAGTGAGTTAAAGTTAAGTTTACAACCTGAATACCATAGCAACCTGTTACCAGCCAGGAACATACTTTGTTAGTCTGATGTAAGCCCTAGGCTAATAGTCATTTATATCTCAAGAAGTCTATAATCTGATTAAGTACTTTGTACATACTTTTACTTTACAATCTATGTAACCCTCTGTAACAATCTTTTTCATCAAACATTTTCAACATTTAAAGTTTTCTCTCCAGTTTATCTTCTTTAGTCAATTCATCTTATAACTACCAATAATAGCTTTCATTGTCCTTACCATAGGACTTTAATAAAAGGCCTTTTGAAACAACTTTTTTTATAAAGAGTAGCCCAGACTTGACTTAATACTATTTATCTAGAATAAACATAGATTTTATCATAACTTTTCTGAAACACATTTTTTGCATTTAAAAAAATTTTATTTATTTATTTGCAAGCAGAGAGAGAGAGAGAGAGAAGAGAGGCAGACAGAGAGAGAATGGGCATGTCAGGGCCTGTAGCCACTACAAATGAACTCCAGATGCATGTGCCCCTTGTGCATCTGGCTTACGTGGGTCCTAGAGAATCGAACCGGAATTCTTTGGCTTTGCAGGCAAATGCCTTAACCAATAAGCCATTTCTCCAGCCTTGAAACACATTTTTTAATATATGAAAATATATTTGAACATTATTAGAAAATTTCTTACAAATTCAGCATCGAGCATGTCTAAATTTAAACATAAATTTTGAGACTCTTTTTCTGTTAGTCCCATAGAAACATAGAGAGATAAGGTAAACAGGTAAACTTAAGGTAAACTTAAAACAGTTGCAAATTCTTATAAGAAGTCCCCATCTCTTCACAGAAACTTGGCATTCACCCATTATGCTACAGGGGCCAGATTTCCTGTGCCTGCAGCCCCTTGGCTCTGTAAGGCAGGGAAGCTAAGAAAGAGCCATTAGGGATTTTCCTGGGGCAGCATAAACACCAGAGAAATCTGTGTGTCTCTGTGTCCCACAATGAGATTTGTGTGTTAGGCTTCCTTCTTACTCCCAGGGCCACCTGGCCGTGTACAGATCAAGCCCTTCAGGGGAAAGCACTAATAACACATTACAGGTACATCTGCTTGGACTGGCCCAGAACTTAATTATTTTTGATCTACTTTTTGTCCCTTAGGAATACAGTGGGACAGCATAACTCCCCAATTACTTTGTGTTTCTCTTGCAGGACACTCAACCATAAAAGTTGGCCATGCCAATTAGTATAGTGGGCTTGGTAGAGAACATCAATGAAATGGCACTGTTCAGAACAGAAATCATTCATTCTACAGCCTTAGGGCTGTGAGCCACATACATACTCATGTACACACATTTACACTCAGCCAGAATATAGTCTAAGGCCCCCGCCCTGCAGTAATGTAGGTGGGGACACTTATAAGAGTTAGGACCTAGTTTTCCAAAGCAGGTTACTATGGCACAGTCCTCATACAGGATTAAAACTGGTCTCATAGAGTTAGTTACCTCAGGAACAGGTTGTTTGGCAGTGAATGGTTACTGGGGAAGGGGGGACATTTTCTTCCATGGTGTAGCCACTGCTATGTTCCCCATGCTCCAGTAAATAACCCTTACCCATGCTTATGCAAGCAACCCTAATTAAACTACACACACACACACACACACACACACACACACACACACACACAAATAAAGAAATGAAAGTAGAGTGGGACCAGTTGGGTAGAAAAAGGGGTTTCCCATGCAAAAGATGGGGCGGTGGAGAGAAGGTAACGGGGACTATAATGAAACACATAGTATGTTTGTATAAATCGTGCCTGGGCAGGTTTCCCCTGTGACGTGGTCATGGTCTTCCGCGCAGGGTTTGCCCTTTCCCGGGCGCTCATGACCCTTACTTAGGGCTTCCCAGTCTCTTCGGAGGACGGCCTCTCCGCAGAAGCCCGCCCAGACAATCCCATCTCTGCCAGAACGACCTGTGCCATAAGCTAGTTCTCTTTTCTGACTTAGTTTTTCTCCCAAGTATTTCCTTTCCAATGGCACACTTTTTATTGTACTTATTTTTATGTAATTTATTGAAATCTCTTCTTTCCCTTCTAGATTATGAGGTTAGTGAGGACCGGGGGTTTGTCTGTTTTATTTACCATTTCTGGCCGTGTCTCTAGAGCAGTTCTTCTCATCTGTAAGCACGGAAACGTTTGTTCTATGGATATGAGACTACCCAGTCCCAAAAGATCTATGAAAATCCTGTTTGCACAATGCAAGGCAAGTAATTTCACTTCTTTGGGACTAAGCTTATTGATTGGTAACATGAGTTTTTATATGTTGTTTCAAGGAGGAAACTATATAATTGTACATCGAGTGTATAGTACTGAGTTCACATTTTAATTTTTAATTATTATTATGATTATTTATTTTTATTTTTATTTTTATTTTTCATAGGGTTTCACTGTGGCCCAGACTAAATTCACTATGTAGTCTCAGGGTGGCCTCAAACTCATGGCAATCCTCCTACCTCTGCCTCCCCAGTGCTGGGATTAAAGGAATGTGCCACCATACCCAGCTACTTTTTTTGTTTGTTTCTTTGGTTTTTTTTCGAGGTAGACTCTCACTCTGGCTCAGGCTGACCTGGAATTAACTATATAGTCTCATGGTGGCCTCGAACTCACGGTGATCCTCTTACCTCTGCCTCCCGAGTGCTGGCATTAAATGCATGCGCCACCACACCCTGCTCCCAGCTACTTTTATTTTTATTTATTTATCTGAGAAAGAGAAAGAGGCAGAAAGAGAGGAAGGGAGGGAGGGAGAGTGAGAAAGAAATGGGTGCACCAGGGCCTCCAGCCACTGCAAATGAATTCCAGATGCATGCAGCACCTTGTGAATCTGGGGGATTGAACCTGGGTCCTTTGACTTTGTAGGTAATTGTCTTAACTGCTAAGCCATCTCTCCAGCCTGAGTTCACATTTTTTACAATAAAGGTTTTTTAAATTTTATTTTTAACAATTTGATCATATTCACTGTCCATTGCCTTCTCTTTTAAAATATGTTTGTGTATTTATTTCTGAAGAGAGAGAGAGTGAGAGAGAGAGAATATAAACCAGTGTGCCAGAGCCTCTTGTCACTGCATACAAACTCCAGACACATGCACCACTCCGTGCATCCAGCTTTGCATGGGTACTGGGGAATTGAATCTGGGCCGGTTGGCTTTTCAAGCAAGTACACTTAACTACTGGACCATCTCCTCAGCACCACATTAACCTCTCTTATCTCACTTCTGCTAATCCCCTTCTTCCCAACAAATCCTCTTTCTACTTTCATGTTAATTTTTTTCTTTATGACTCACTGAGATAAATTAGGGTTCTTTGTAAGAACACCCTACTTCTTGATTAAAAAAATAATAGTAATATTTAACCTTTATTGTCAACTTGATTGGATCAGTAGTGAAGGAAGAGACGTAATTCTTGGACAGATCTGTGAAGGCATTTCCAAGAAGGGTTAAGTGATGGGGGCAGACCTTGGATCCGAGTGGGCAGACCTTCCAGCAGCAACCTAAATAGAAAGTGGTTCGGAGAAAAAGCAGTACTTTTGCCCGGCTGACTTGGATATTAATTGTAAGTGAATCTACCCTGTTATTGCCATCATTAATGGACATCAGAACTCAGCTTCTTTGGTCTTCTAACATGGACTAAAGACCAGTGACTTTCCAAGATTCCTCTAGATATTTAGTGTCAGATTGGGACTGCTGAGGAATCCAGCTTCATGTACTCACAGCTGCTGGGTTCTCAGCTTCTCTGATATGTAGACAGCCCATACTGTGTAAGCCGATCTAATAAATCCTTTCTTTAAACTTTTTATTTTATTGGTTCTGTCCCTTTAGAGACCCCTGACTAATACAATCACCTCCTCTCTGAATCTCTCTCTCTTTCTCTCTTTTTCTTTTTTAAAGCAGAGTCTCACTGTAGCATTCTAGCCTAGGCTATGATCCTCCTACATCTGCCTCCTGAGTGCTTGGATTAATATGCCACCATGCCAAGCTCTAAATCTTTTTAAAAAATTATATATATATATATATATATATATATATATATATATATATATATATGTAGGGAGAGAGAGAGAATAAATGAATAAATGAATGAATGAATGAATGAATGAATGAATGAATGAATGAATATAGGCACACCAGGACCTCCAGCCACTGCAAGCAAATGAACTCCAGACACATGTGCCACCATGTGCATCTGGCTAATATGGGTTCTGGAGAACTGAGCCTGAGTCTTTAGGTTTCACAGACAAGAGCCTTAAGTGCTTAGCCATCTCTCCAGCCCTCTCTGAATCTTTTTTTTTATAACAGCATTTCCAATATTTGTAAAGATAATTTTTCCTTTTTTGAAGAGTTGGGGATATAACGCAGGGACTAGTGCATGTTGGACAACCACTCCCTTATTACTGAGTTACTTATTCCCAGCCATCATTGTGATTCATTTTTAAGTTTTAACACGAATTTTGGTATTACTATTTATGGTTAAGAAGTAGTTGTGGAAATGCTGGTATCAGCCAAGGTTGTTTTGGGTTAAACCAAGTATTTCCATTTTCTTTTATGGGTCATTATAAGGTAATTTTTATAAAACTAATTGTTTTTTGATGTTTAAGTGAAATAAAGTAAGCTTCACTGATTCTACACAGCTTCTTACACTTTACTCCTGAATTTTGGTGGCAGCTTTATACTTTAAAAATAAAATGACTGGTAATTTTCTCCACAGTGGACATAAAATTGAACTTGCAATTGGCAGCCACTGTTACATTAGCATGTAATGCTGCTGTTTATGCCTATTTTACCTGAAATTTTAGAGAGCAACTTTCATGTGAATAATACAGGTTTTACATAGTGCCATAATAGTGTGGTTCTGAAATATCTTGCTTAAATTTTAGAATAATTTGCTTGATTTTATTTTCATAAACTTTTGACAAAGTTTTCATAATACTGCAAGCATGACATGTTCTGGGCCACGTCATGGGCATGCTTTATGGCAGCAGGAGGACAATTGTGCACAAAGGACAAGCTTCCAAGATTGGTGTGGGGCAAGTGGTGCAGCCACATACAGCCAGACAGGGCGAGTGAACACAGTCATCAGGAGGCATGCAGACAAGCAAGCAGAGAGACTCCTTACAGCAATCAGATCCTTTACACGTTTTCTTTCAGGGTGTGGGGAGGGGAGAGGGGAAGCTTGCTGACCTATAATGAAGGAAAGGGTTGCATAGGGATATTCTTTTTCTCTCTTTCCTCCATTCCCACCCACTTTCCCCTTCTACACATCTCTATACAGATGGAACACAGGACACCTGAGTACTGCCCTTGCATGTCAGCTGTGAATACCAAACCCACCATACGCAGACCTCTGTCTTTTCTGTGAGCTGTCCTCTCTGCCTGGAAGGCTTTTTACAAAAGGTGCTTGGCCGAGTTACCTCTGTCTGTCTGAGATGCAAGACCAATGCTTTCTGTAAAGTGTACTCTTCTCCCTCCCTTCTTTCCTCCCTACCTCTCTTCTTTTTTCTCTGTCTTTTTTCTTTTCTTTTCTTATTTATATATGAGAGAGAGAGAGAGGGAATGGGCATGCCAGGGCATTTAGCTCCTGCAAATGAACTCCACATGCATGCACCACCTTGTGCATTTGTCTTACGTGGGTACTATGTAATTGAAACTGGGTTCTTCGGCTTCGCAGACAAGTGCCTTACCCACTAAGTCATCTCTCCAGTCCCCCTTCCTCCCTTCCTCCCTTCCTCCTTCCTTCCTTCCTTCCTTCCTTCCTTCCTTCCTTCCTTCCTTCCTTTCTTTCTTTTTTTAAAAAATTGTATTTATATATTTGCAAGCAGAGAGAAAGAGAAAGACAGACAGAAACAGAGAAAGATAGAAGGCCTCCTGCCACTGCAGATTCCAGATACATGTGCCACTCTGTGCATCTGGCTTTACATGGGTACTGGGGAAATAAATCCAGACCTTTGGGCTTTGCAAGCAAGTACCTAAACCACTGAGCTATCTCTCTAGCCCTCCTTTATTCCTTTCTTCTTCTTTCCCTACTATTCCTTTTTCTCTTCTTGGCTTTTTTTTTTTGGGGGGGCAGGTTTTCAGGTAGCTCAGACTGGCCTAAATTTGCTATGTAGTTGAGGGTGATCTTGAATTCCTGATCCTCCTGCCTCCACTTCTTAAGTGTCAAATGCTGGGAATATAGGCATGCTCTATTATACCTAGTTTCATGAAGGTCTCTCTTTTCTTTTTTTTTTCAAATTCAATAAAACCCTAATTGTCCTGCGCCTGTGTGTGCCTGTGCATGCACGTGCGTGCACGAGCGCACACACACACACACACACACACACACACACCCTTCTGTCATGGGCCCGTTACATGACACTTTCTGTTGCCAGCCTCGCTACATTTCCCAGTAACATCATATAGAGCACTTTCTTTGATATTCTTGCATAGTATCTGGTATACAGTTGGCACTCAAAAATGTTTTCAAGTGAAGTGTGGTATATGCCTATAATTCCAATTACTCAGGATGTAGAAGGGGGAAAATCAAGACCAGACTGGGCTACATGGTATACTATCTCAAAACAAATAAAATTTTCAGTGCATTAAAAATCAAATAAGCTGGGCATGGTGGCACACACCTTTAATCCCAGCACTTGGGAGGCGGAGGTAGGAGGATCACCGTGAGTTCAAGGTCACCATGAGACTATGTAGTGGATTCCAGGTCAGCCTGGACTAGAGCAAGACTCTACCTCGAAAAACTAAGAAAAAAAAAAAATCAAATAAAAGGGCTGGAGAGATGGTTTAGTGGTTAAGGTACTTGCCTGCAAAGCTAAAGGACCTCGGTTCCATTCTCCAGTACCCTTGTAAGCCAGATGCACAAGGTGGCACATGCATCAGGATTTCGTTTGCAGTGGCTGGAAGCCCTAGCATGCCCATTCTCTCTGCCTCTTTCCCTCTTTCAATAAACAAACAAAAATAAATTATTAAAAAGAACACAAATAAAAGCTGGGCGTGGTGGTGCATGCCTTTAATCCCAGCACTCAGGAGGCAGAGGAGGAGGATCGCCCTGAGTTTGAGGCTACCCTGAGACTACATAGTGAATTCCAGAATTCCAGGTCAGCCTGGGCTAGAGTGAAAACCTACCTCAAAAAACCAAAAAAAAAAAAAAAAAAAAGGAAGAAGAAGAAAAAATATATAGGGCTGGGAGATGGTTTAGCAGTTAAGCACTTGCCTATGAAGCCTAAGGACCCCGGTTCAAGGCTCAATTCCCCAGTACCCACGTAAGTCAGATGCACAAGGTGGCACATGCATCTGGAGTTCATTTGCAGTGGTTGGAGGCCCTGGTGCACCCGTTCTCTCTCTCTTTCTCTCTCTCTTCCTCATTCTCTCTCTGTCTGTTGCCAATAAATAAAAAATTAAAAGCTAAATATAATCTTAATTTCCCTCACATGATGAGTTAGTAGCAAAGATTGAAAGGGGTTACTTCTAAAACCTTCTGTGAAAAATATGTAGATTTGCTCTACACAGAAAGATTTTATCCCCCCCCCACCACCACACATAGACTGTTAGAACCATTTCTTGACTCCCTGGGGTTGAGCTGGAGCTGCTGCATACACCTGACCAGATCTACTGTTAGGAGAGTTTTAATTATCCTAATTAACTATAATTGATTTAATTGTTTTTTAAAAATATTTTACTTTTATTTATCTGAGAGAGAGATACAGAAATAGGGAGAAAGACAGAGAGAGGGAGAGAGAATGGGCATGCCAGGGCTTCCAGCCACTTGAAACGAACTCCAGATGCATGCGCCCCTTGTGCATCTGGCTAACATGGGTCCTAGGGAATTGAACCTGGGTCCTTTGGCTTTGCAGGCAAATGCCTTAACTGCTAAACCATCCCTCCAACCCGATTTAATTGTTTTTTTAACAGAGAAGAGGCTTATTTTATCTTGCAGTTCAGGAGGATACAGTATATCATGGTGGCAGTTGGCTGTGTGACAGTGGGAACATGCAACAGCTACTTGCTCACATTTCAGTGCAATAGGAAGCAAATTGGCCAGGAAGTGGAACCAGCCAACAAGTTCAAGGCCACCACCCAGAATTCTACTTCATGCAGCTAGGCCCAACCTCCCACAGGTTCCATCCACAATATCCAAATAGTTCCACCAGTTGGAAACCAAGTGTTGAAACACATGAGCCTACTGGGGCTATTTTACATACAAACTATAACATTCTGCCTCTGGACCCCATACTGAAAATGTGTTCTCAAACTTCCACTGTCCCCATCATCTTAACAGTTTTAGCATTGTTCAAAAGTCCAAAGTCTTGTCTGAGACTCAAGGCGATCTTGACTCAAAGTGAGTGAAGGGTAAAAACAAACCAAATCACACTTCTGCATACCTTGCCATTCCAAAAGGTAACAATGAAGCCACTAGCAAGGACAAACCCCAGAGGGAAAACACTGAGCGCTGCAGTTTCATCAGAAACTCATTTAGGTTTGGGTTATTATGGTAATTGTGGGCTCTGTCTTTGGCTGGGTCTTCAGCTTTCCTCGGTGGATGTTCTACATTTCTGGCATCTCCATCATCTTAGATTCTCTGTGGTAACTTAGGCATCACCTTCACAGCCTCATATATAGGCCATTTAGGCACTCCATGTAAGTGAAACACTCGTGTCAAAAGACACAAGTTAACAGGGTGGATCAGTAAAACAGACCTTTCTATCTGCTGTCTTCAAGAAACCCATCTCACCACTAAAGACAGATACCTCTTAATGGTGAAAGGGTGGAAAATGATATTACAAGCAAATGGAAAAAAGAAAGTGTTTATATATTAATATCTGATAAAACAGAGTTCAAACCAAAAGTAATCCAAAAGGACAAAGAAGGACACTTCTTACTCATCAAGGGAATGATCCAACACGAGGACATCATAATCATAAATCTATATGCACCAAACATAGGAGCACCACGATTCATAAAACAAAACCTACTTGATAGCCAAATGGAAATAAACATCAACACCATCATAGTCAGAGACTTTAGTATTCCACTATCATCAAGAGACAGATTATCCAAGCAGAAAACCAACAGGGAAATAATAGAGCTCAACAACATCGTAGATCAACTGGACCTAATGGACATCTACAGAACTTTCCACCCCAACTCTACAGAATACACATTCTTCTCAGCAGCCCACGGAACCTTCTCAAAATAGATCATATGTCAGGGCATAAAGCATGCCTCCATAAATTCAGGAAAAGTGACATAACTTCCTGTATCATATCAGACCAAAATGCTTTAAAGCTAGAAATTAAAAACAAGAGACACATCAAGAATCTCACCAGCTTCTAGAGACTGGACTTTTAAACAATGAATAGGTTGTGGAAGAAATAAAAAAGAAATTGTAAAATTCCTAGAATTGAATAATAATGAAACATAACTTACTAGAACTTATGGGACATAATGAGGATAGCCCTAAGGGGAAAATTCATAGCACTAAATGCCTGCCTAACAAAGATAGAGAAGTCCCAAATTAATGACTTAACCATCCACCTAAAGGCATTGGGAAAACAAGAAGAATCTAACCCAAAGAGCTCCAGATGGAAATAAATAATCAAGATCAGAGGAGAAATTAATAATTGAAAACTAAGAAAACAATTAATAAAATTGATGAAATGAAGAGATGGTTCTTTAAAAAAGTAAGCAAGATTGACAAACCCTTGGCCAATTTGATCAAATGAAAAAAAAAAAGGGACGTCTCAAATTAACAAAATAAGAAATGAAAAGGGAGAGGTCTCAACAGACATCAATGAAATTGAAAGAATCATTGGAACATACTTCCAAAACTTCTACCCACAAAATTGGATAATCTGGAAGAAATGGATGGATTCCTAGACACATAGCATCCACCAAAATTAGAATAAGAGCAGATTAATCTGCTGCACAAACCTATACACCCATCAACATTGAAAAGGTAATCAAAAATCTCCCCAAAAGAAAAGTCCAGGACTGGATGGCTTCTTGGCTCAATTCTACCCAACCTTCATTGAAGAACTGAAACCAATTCTTCTCAAACTGTTTCACATATTTGGAGAACAGGAAATGCTCCCCAATTCCTTTTATGAAGCTAGCATCACCCTAATACAATATCTGGAACTGGGAACCAGGTATGAATCTTATAGAGACAAAGATTATGCTCTCCAATGTCATGGTCCCAGTAGTCTTTGGCTAAAAGAGGGGCTACGTCCATCAAAATCTCCCTAAATTAATAATGCTTATCCAATTCAATCTATGCTAACTTGGCTTTCTATTGGAGAATCTGTTTTTCTTTTTCAGAGGGAGTGAGACCTGAGGAGATAAACCACCCCTCACATTTCGGCCAAGGGCCAGGTGAAACCACAGAGGAATTGGGGAGATTAGCAAGAGTTTTGCTTTCATGGTGAGCCTGAAAATCAGTGCCAGAGTAAAGGAGACATGCTGAAAATACTCAACACATACCAAAGCAGAAATCCAGAGGCTCCTGAGAGCTCATGACTGAAGTAGACTTCAAACACACCCATCAAGGCTCAGGGAAATTTGCAAAGGAGGGGGCAGAAAGATTCTAAGAGCCCACCGGCATTGCCTCCCCACAATAACTGACTGCTGCTCCCACAATGCATAACCCACAACCCCCATGGGGAATACCAGCAACCCCACTGAGGAGGGTCCCCAGTGGAATGGGGGCAGGGAGGAGGGAAAAGACGGTACTAATACATGATGCATCCATATAAATTATGTTCTTAATAATAAAAATTAATTAATTAATTAAATAAAAATGTTTAAAAAGCTGAAAATAGATTTGCCATTCAATCCAGCCATACTTCTTTTTGGGCATATATCCTAAGACTTCACTATTTATTGCAGAGATACTTAACTATATTGGTTGCCACTCTCTTCACAATAGCTAGCAATGGAATCAGCCTACTTCCATTAACAGATAAATGATTAGTGAAGATGTGGCACATATGCACAATGAACTCTATTCAGTGGTAAGGAAAAACTAAAAAACAAAATTTGTAGCAAAAATGGATTGAATTGGAAAAAATCATACTAAATGAGGTCACTGGCTCAGAAAGGCAAACACCACATTTTTCTCTCTCTTATACCGATCCGAATTTGAAACAGCTTGAGATGATTATAAGTGGTAATGTGCATCAGGAGTATTGACATGAAACTAGAATGAAGCTATGGGAAACAGGGGAGGAAGGGTTACTGACAAGCAAATTGAGGGAAAGAAAAAAGAAAGAAGAAAGAAAGAAAGAAAGAAAGAAAGAAAGAAAGAAAGAAAGAAAGAAAGAAAGAATGAATACAGGGAGTAGAAAGGCCTTTGAGGGTAGGAAGAAGGTGTGGGGGGGTGGGGGATTACACAAAACTAATAGCAACATGAATCAGTAGAATAGAAGTCTTCCTACTAGATAGCATTCTATAAGCTATAAAGGGTAGGGCAGGGTGGGGGTGGTCTTGGCAGGCAGAATTGCGTGGAAGAAGGTAGAGAAAATTTAACCCTGAAACCATGGGCTTTGCAGGACCAGAATTGGGTTATGCCCCACAGTGAGCAGTTGGTCAGGAGACACACGAGGTCCCGAAAATAATGCAGTCCATTGCTCTATCACTTGGTTACCTGCCAGGGCTAGAAGGCTGAAGGTACCACAGGCTGTGATTACAAGATATCGAGAGACCTTGCTGGAATGGAGAGACAAAGCAGTTCTCATAGTGCTGGGAAGTGCTGTGAGAGCTGCTCCTGGGGGATAATGGTCACTAATAGAGTGAAAGCACATCTTAGAGCAAATGTTGAGTCCAGGCGCCTATTAGATAGACTCTGTATTCTGATCCGTATGGTTGGGCAGGGAGAGCTTTTTTTGGACTGTGCTATGCTTTGTGTAATGGAGATATTACTAATGTCATGTGTAGAGTGCTTCTTACATTATTCTGAACAGACCAGGCCTTATAAAACACACTTGTAAAAATTTTATGTTTTTAATATTTTATTTATTTATCTATGAGATAGAGAGAGAAAGAGAGAGAATGGGCATGCCAGGGCCTCTAGCCACTGCAAATGAACTCCAGACATGCACCACCATGCACATCTGGCTTGCATGGGCTCTGGGGAATCCAACTAGGGCTCATAGGCTTCACAGGCAAGTGAATTAACCACTAAGCAATCTCTCTAGCCTATAAACTGTAGTTTTAGCTTCTTGTAGCAATGATAATAGATGAGTGAAACCCGAGGAGGTCCTCTGTTTTAAAATTAGAATTGTTAGGGAGGTTTTTAAAAATATTCCTTCTGAAAATATGAAGTGATATTTTCAGTGTTCCTAAAATAAAGTGTCCAAAATCTAAGCTCCAGGAGATTCTGTGGCAACTAAAAATTCAACATCCCCTGACTACATTCTACTCTTCAGAACACATCATGGGATGGAATTGGGTACCATTGTGTTGTCCAGCATGCACAAATGTTCCAACCACCTCCCCACCCATCTTTTGCTTTTTAAAATAATTATGTACTGTTATTTATTTACTGAAGAGTCAGAAAGCAGAGGGGGCGGGGTGTGGGCATGCCAAGGCTTCTTGTTTCTTCAAACAAACTCAAGATGTATGTGCCATTTTGTGCATCTGGCTTTACATGTGTACTAGTGAGTTAAACATAGGCAGTCAGGTTTTGAGTACTTTTAATGCATCTTTAAACATGGAGCCATCTCCCCAGCCCCAAAACCAAGTTCTTTCTGAGTATACGAATGGTACCAATGGTCTGGGGACATTTCCTTTAGCATCCTTTCTATTAGACTATTTAAAAAATATTTGGTGGGAGGAGGAGAAGCAAGGCCTCATGTAACCCAGGTTTGCCTTAAACTCATTGATTTTGTTCCTCGTCTCTAGTCCAAGTGCTGAGATTACAGGTATAAAATACCGTACCTGGTTACATGTTGGTGCTGGGATTGACCCAGGGCTTTCTCTTGCATGCCAGGCAAGCACTCTACCAACTGAGCTACATCCCAAGTCCTCTTCACTTTAAATTTAAACTTTTTCTTCCCAAGGGCAGAAGCTTTCATGATTTTATTCAAACACAAAAACAATAAAAATAAAAAATGTTGACTTCAGTCCATGCTGCAAGTGCAAAAAATTCCATTTTATGACAAGCTGTTTCTAGTTCATTGAGAAACTAAAGTAAATGGTAAGAATGACCTAGATCATTTAATAAAACATATATATATATTTATAATATATATAACAGATTAACATACCATAGCAGATAATCAAAAATCTAATAATTATTTAGTAATTAAAACTTTTTTTTTGTTTTGTTTTCAAAATAGGTAGTTGGTCTCACTAATGGTCAGGCTGACTTGAGTTCCTGGAATTAACTATGTAAAAGTCTCAGGGTGGCCTTGAACTCGGCCGAGATCCTCCTACCTCTGCCTTGCAAAAAAAAAAAAAAAAAAGTCCCGAGTGCTGGGATTAGGCTGACCTGGGTGTGCGCCACCACGCCCGGCTTTAAAACTCTATTTTAAGCCAGGCATTGTGGTCCATACCTGTAATCTCAGCACTCAAGTGGCTGATGCAAGAAAATGTCAAGTTCACTTTTTGCCTTGGCTATGAAAAGGAGTTCAAAGCCATCCTGAGCTACATTGCAAGTCTCAGAAAACCAAGGGCTAGGGATGTTGCTTAGTGGTAGAGCACTTGTCCAGCTTATGTAAGGATCTAAGGTCAATCCCCATAACGGCAAAAAAATAAAATAAAATAAATATCAGATATATTAAAGTCAGATTAAATATCAGACAATACAAGCAATAATCCTACTTTCTGAATTTGGGGTAGGTAATGATAAAACAATTTGGGTATGCCTGCATCTTCATTATAGTAGAACTCGTTAAATGAATTATAACCTGCATACTATGGCAATGCAATTTCACCACTGAAAAGAACAAATATTTAAAGTTTCTAAGACATAGTGCATGGAAAAAGCAAGCAAAATAAGCAGATCTCTATTCAGATCTCATTTATGGTTTTAGAATGAGACATATGTATGTATGTAAATACACAGAGAACAAGCTAGGATGCTTGCCAGTAAGCAGTGAACACTGGGTTCCCAGGTGGGGTGTGCATTACTAGGGGATAGAAGAGGAAATCTGACTTCATGTTTACTCCATGGTTTTCTGTATCATCCAAATCTATGACCTGTGTAATAAGAGATAATTAGGGGCCTGTGGAGATGGCTCCATGGTTAAAGGCACTTGCTTTGCAAAGCTTGTCAATTCTCCAGCACCCACAGAAAGCCAAATGTGAGAATCTATGAAACACTTGCAGCAGTGAGAGACCCTGGAACACCTATACACACACACATGCATACAAACACAAACACACATGCAAATAAGTAAATAATAAAAAATGACTAATTTGTTTGTATCAATGATGACTTAAATAACAGAGAAAGATTCTACAAAGACTAATGATGTTTATTTAGGAATGATTGAGCATTGCACTAGGAACACACATGTCATAGTAAATTGGGGGAACTTTCAAAGTTGAGACATGGGGAAGTTTTTTTTAAATTTCTTTTTTTATTATTTAATTTAATTTATTTATTTGAGAGAGAGAGAGAGAGAAACAGGCAGGTAGAGAGAGAGAGAATGGGTGCACCAGGGCCTCCAGTCACTGCAAACGAACTCAAGATGCATACTCCCCTTTGTGCATCTGGGTTACATGAGTCCTGGAGACTCGAGCCTCAAACCAGGATACTTAGGGTTCACAGGCATTTAACTGCTAAGCCATCTGTCCAGCCCAACATGGGGAAGTTTTTATTAGGCAAACAGTTGAAATTTAAGTAAGCTACATGAATACAAATTTCACTGATTTGGGAGAACTAAGGGAGGAGATGGTATCAGTACAACTAGTTGTATTCATAGATTAATTTGAGATCATAAAAATTTAGAATATTGAATCTCCCACAAAACAAGTGTATAACTCTCCTTTGTTTCTGGTTTACTTTGTTGCAGATTTCTACAGATTCCTTTTATTGTGATGCTTTGTTATTATAGAGATAGTAACTTTGGGGGGCTGGAGAGATGGCTCAGTGGTTAAGGTGCTTGCCTGCAAAGCCTAAGGACCCAGGTTCGATTCCTTAGTACCCATTTAAAGCCAAATGCACAAGGTAGCACATGCATCTGGAGTTTGCAATGGCCAGAGGCCCTGGCCTTTCTCTCTCTCTTTCTCCTTGCAAATAATAAATAATTTTTTTAAATTGTGACTGAGAGGTAGGTGTGGTAGTACACACCTTTAATCCCAGCACTTGGGAGGCAGAGGTAGGAGGCTTGCTGAGAGTTTGAGGCCACCCTGAGACTACATAGTGAATTCCAGGTCAGTCTGGCTTAGAGTAAGACCCTACCTCGAAAAAAAGTTTGTGACTTTGAATTAGAGCAAATTTAGATGTGCAATAGGACTGGAAAGTACATTTGGAATGAGACCTTACGTGGGTGAAGGTTAAGCTGAAGTAATGTACTAGTGTAGTTAGTGAGCCACTGTTCCTGGAGCAAGTTGTTTTCATCACAGCTCTATGGCCCTATCCCAATTATTATTTTTTTTTTTTTTGAGACAGGGTTTCACACAGGGTCTCCCAAGTGCAGAGAATGCAGATGTGTCACCATGCCGAACTCTCATATGCTTTTGTTTTGTGGTATAGTAAAACTCAATACTTACTTTTTTTTTTTTATTCAAGGTAGGGTCTCACTCTGGCCCAGGCTGACCTGGAATTAACTATGTACTCTCAGGGTGGCCTTGAACTCACGGCGATCCCCCTACCTCTGCCTCCCGAGTGCTGGGATTAAAGGCGTGCGCCACCACGCCCGGCTTCTTGGTTTTTAATTTATGTCATTAAAGGAGATTTGTTGTTCCTTTTGCTTTAGTAGGAAATTATTAAACCAGTGGAAAAAAGTACTTAAGTGGAATGAGTTCATGGTGAACATGATTTTCTAATAAGTACAATTATGTTCAAATTCAGCATTTTATAAAGGTTATTTTGATGTTTCAAAAAGGGTAAAGACATTAGACTTTTAAGCTTAAAGGTTAAATTTATAGGAAGAATGGGAAAATGAGCAATGCTTTCAAGAAATATTGTAAAGAAATGATTTCTGTTGATGAGCACTCCAGACTTTTAGTATATAAGAAAGTCTCAGAATATGCAGGCTGTCTTTGTTTCTATATTTGAATTAATACCCATTATTGGCTACTAAGTACTATAAGCATAGAAACAGTTGAGATTCGTAAAACTATTTTCTTTTACCCCACCATCAAATTTCAACATTTAGAAGAAAATCTTTTTTTAATATTTTATTTTTATTTATTTGAGAGAGAAGGGAAAGAGGAAAAGAGAGAGAGAGAGAAAGAGAGAGCATTAATGGGCATACCATGGCCTCCAACCACTGCATAGGAACTTCAGACACACGTGTCACCTTGTGTATCTTGCTTACATGGGTCCTGGGGAATTGAACCTGGGTCCTTTGGCTTTGCAGGCAAGTGCCTGAACTGCTAAACCATCTCTCCAGCCCAGAAGAAAATCTTTTTTAAAACAATATTTGTATTTATTTATTTAAGAGAGAGAGAGAGAAAGAGAGAGAGAACACGTGTGCTGCAAATGAACTCCAGAGGCATGAGCCATTTTGTGCATCTGGCTTTGTGTGTACCTTGTGTGGAATACAACCCCAAGCTGGCAGGCTTTGCACGCAAGGACATTTAATCACTGAATAATCTCCCCAGCCTGAGAAAAATCTTTGATAAAATATATTATATTTAAAAATTTGACACTCCAAGTAAGTGTCTTTTATAGGATAAGTTCCGTGACTGTCATCGAAGCAGCAGGGATAAAGTGGAGTATTAGAAGCTGCTGCCCCATGATGCAGCAAATGAAAAGTGTTGTGATAACAAAGTAGACTCCATTCCAAACTAATATTGGAAGAGCCAAAGAAATTCCAGACAGGTGATGAGACAGCTGAGAGGGACAGAGAAATAAAAGAATGACATAACATAAAGGAGCAGGTAGCACACAGCTCAGCTACACGGCTCCCTGGTGAGGAGAGAGGGGGGAAGTAGAATTCTCCTCTACCAGGTAAGTCAGAAGACTCTGGCGAACAGTGTACTCAGGCACACTCTCTGTGATCGTAAGCCTCACATGCAGTTGAGGGTCCTGGTGGGACAGTGCCTTGTCTGGTGGGTCGGGGCAGCAGTGCAGAGGAGGTCTCTGTCAGTTACTTTCTTGTTGCTGGGACAAAATACCTGACCAGAAGCAGCTTACGGAAGGAAAAACATTTAATTTGGCTTACAGTTCCAGAGGATAGAGTCCATCACGGTGGGAAAGTATGGATGGAGTAGAAAGCCCGCCGCCCATTGCAGGGCAGGGAAGCACAGAGAGAACAACAGGTGGCACCCAGGTTATAACACTTTAAGGCCAGTGACAAACTTTTTATCAACAAGACTTCACTTCTTATAGGGTCTACAACTTCTCAGAACAGCACCACCAGGAAGGGAACAAGTATTCAAACACATGAGCCACACCAGGCATTTTACATTCAAATCAACCCCAATTCGATCCCCATGTCTTGAGAGGGCTGTAGCAGGGCACAATCTTGAGAAGAAACCTGCTATTTGAGCTACCTTGGACCCTGGGGGCCTGAGAATGAGGAATCATCACAAGTTAAGGAGCCTGGAGTTATCTTGACATAGTCCTGGGATGAAAAAATAGCCGTGGGTCATATTCTTGGAAAAGTGAAGGACAAATGACAACATGTCAAAAAATTCAGGTGGCAGAAAGCTTGGCTCCATCCATGGGTGGTCAGCCCATCCTTGGTGGCTTGGAAGACCCCATTACTTGAAAATCACTGTGGAGCCTGACAATGTAGAGCCCAAGGTCAACAGGTAGGTCAACCTCTTGAGCTGTCTGTCAGCTGTCACTGTTGGTAGGGCTCTTAGAGAGTTCTTGACTTCTGTATACTTATTGCTTTACCCAGGTAATAAATGCTCAGTGAATTTTGAAAGAATGGAGACTGTCCTACCTATGCAGATCTTGGTGTCCTGCTTGCTTTCACCTGTTTCCAAAATTAAGAGACCACACTCTTTCTAGAACATTAGCCAACTTAGTTAGTAGGAAACAAGGAGTCCTGGGAGTGGGAGAGTACTTGTATGGTCCATAGATTACAGAGCTGAGTGGGCTAGCAAAGGCTTCTGGTTCACAAAGAAGGGGAGTTACAGTGAAAACATCAGACTCTTGTCTTGTCCAGGCTCTGCACCACTGATAGAAAAGACATGTCTTTAACTTCAAGTGACACCCTCATAACTTGGAAAACTCCCATGTTAGAGGATGAGAAAGAAACCTTTTTAACACGTCATATTTTAACTTGTCCCCCCTTTTTTTTTTTTTTTTTTTTTTTTTTTGGTTTTGCAAGGTAGGGTCTCACTCTGGTCCAGGCTGACCTGGAATTAACTATGTAGTCTTAGGGGGGGCCTCGAACTCTCGGCGATCCTCCTACCTCTGCCTCCCAAGTGCTGGGATTAAAGGCGTGCACCACCACGCCCAGCTTCTGCCATTGTTTTGAGGCAGGGTCTCACTCTATCGCAGGTTCCCTGGAAATCACTGTACTCAGGCTTTCAATGAACTCACAGCAACCATCCTACTTAAGCCTACTGAGTGTTGGGATTACAAACATAACTCACCACATTAAATAACTCTAAATACATTTTGATTTCATAGCATTCATAACTTTAAATAATTTTTAACTTCATAGTGTTGCTTTTCATACATTATGTTTACAAATTTCTGTTATACAGTCATTGGTGATGTATCAGTCGGCTTTAATAAATATTAGTTGTATTTCTACATCTTTTGTGGATTAGTTCTGGTGTTACATCACTTTTTTCTCCGCTCTAAGGGTTATTAGGGTTTGAACCCTCAAGAGTTCAAGGCTGTTCACTGAGAAGACCTTAAATTAGCTCCTTTTCCCATTGCTGTGACAAAATATATGACGAAAGCAACTTGCGGATGGAAGGGTTTCTTTTGGCTCATAGTTGGAGGGCAGTGCATCACGGTAGGAAAGGCAGCATGGTAGGAGTCCGAGGTCACAGGGCTTCCCCAGGCAGGAAGCAGAGCAAGATGAATGCTAGCCCTCCTTGCTTGCTCCTTTCCCCTCGCTCTGGGACTCCAGCCCATAGAATGCTGCTACCCACATTTGGGTGCTTTGTTCCACCTGAATTAAATCTCCCTGGAAACACTTTCACAGGCATGTCCTAAATCATGTTTTATAGGTGATTTTATACTTAGTGAAGTTGATGATGATGATGATTAATTAGTACATTGCCAAATAAAACTGGAAAGCTGAGTGGGGTGACATATGCCTGTAATCCCAGAATTTGGGAGGAGGGGTGAGGAGGATCAGGAGTTTAAGGTTATCTGAGCTGTATAGCTCATACTCAATATGAGGCCAGCTTGAGATACATAGCAACAGAGTGTCTCACATAAGGAAACAATCCCCCCTCAAAAGTTATGATACCAAAAAGAAACATGGAACATGAAGATGACGGAAGAGCAGCAGAAATAGTAAATATGTGAATAAGTATCATATACCATTGTTTCCAGTTTTCAAACTTATGTCTGGTGGTAGAAAAGAGAAATTATACCATTATCAATGGAACTTTAGGGGTATATAGTTATAATATACCAAATGACTAGAACAGAAATGGGGGATAATAGAGGTCTATCTATATAATGACAATGTTGCTGTCTTACATGTGAATCTTACTTTCAAGATGTATCAGTGGCTTTCTTGTTGCTGTGAAAGAATACCTGACCAGAAGCAACTTAAGACAGTAAAGTTTATTTTGGTTACAGCTCCAGGGGGGGTGGCATCCTTCATGGCAGGAAAAGCATAGCAGGAACAGGAAGCCCATGTCATGTCATCACATCTGCAGGCCAGAGCAGAGACAGAGAACAGCAAGCAGGGCCGCATGTAACAGGTCAAGGCCTGCCCCCCAGTGGCACACTTCCTCCTGCAAGGCTCCCCTCCTGAAGTTTCCATGACTTTGATGGTTTATATTGATGTGTTTCAGATAACACTTTACATGTTAGACTTTTGAACAATGTTAGAAATCTGCAGACTATGAGGACCTTTGAAATTGGACTGTATGCATTTTGCACTATGAGATGGCCATGAACCTTTGGAGTCAAAGGGGAAAAGTTATGATAAGTTTAGGTGTCAAGATGACAAGGGATGGATTTGTGATGGTTTATATTGGTTGTCAACCTGATAGGACCTAGAATCACCTGGTAGGGATTATGTAGATTAGGTTAGCCTCTGTGCATGTCTGTGTGGGATTATCTTGATTAGGTTAACTAAAGTGGGAAGACCCACCTGAACTGTGGGTGGCTCCATTCCATGGGCTGTGGTCTTGGACTGTGTAAAAAGCACAGAGTTGGTCGAATAGCAGCTTTCATCACTCTCTGCTTCCTCTCTGTGGCCTGACTGTGAATAGCTGCCTCAAGATCCTGTGGCCATGCCTTCCCTACCACGATGTAATATAACCTGAAACTATAAGTGAATAAACCTTGTCTCCCCTAAACTGATTTTCATCAAGTATTTTGTCCCAGCAATGAGAAGTTGACTATTACAACAACCTTCCCAAATAGCTGGGGACCAAATTCTCAAATGCTCAAATACATTAGCCAATGTGGGATATTTTACATTTAACCACCACATAAGTGGGTTGTAAAAAAAAGTAATCAGTACATCTTAATTCCTAAATTAGCCATTGAAAATAAATTATAAACACATAAGCTAAAATCAATGCAAAATACCCAAATCATTCAAAGAAATAAAGAAAATGTAAACAAAGAGGGAAAATAATAACATGGTACATGGTACATTTAAATTCTTTCTTTTTGTTGTTTTTTCAAAGTATAGTCTCACTCTAGCCCAGGCTGACCTAAAATTCACTGTGTATTCTCAGGCTGGCCTTGAACTCACAGTGATCCTCCTACCTCTGCCTCCCAAGTGCTGGGATTAAAGGCGTGGGTCACCATGCCTAGCTAACTTGGTATATTTAAAATACATGCAATTCAAGCAGACTAGTAAAACAAGGTGGTATACAGCCATAAATGGGTCATCTATATCATCTTTTCTAAGACTCATGAAATATTGCAAAGGAAGGGGTGAAAAGAATGTAAAAGCTAGTAGGGTGAAGTTCTGTGGAATGCAGTCTTCTGGTTATAACATGGCTATTACACTCTTGACCCTTAAGTAGCTGTGATTTTATGCCCATGGCCTTCACTAGGCAGTTAGAAGTTTATATGGAAGGGACACATGAGGCCCTACTCTTTCTTTAGGATATATTGGCAGTTAATGGTTTCTGGGAGAGATAGACATTTTCTTTTTTCCTTTTAAATATTTTATTTATTTATTTGAGAGAGAGAGAGAGAATGGGCACACCAGGGCCTCCAGCCACAGCAAATGAACTCCAGACGCATGCGCCCCCTTGTGCATCTGGCTTACGTGGGTCCTGGAGAATTGAGCCAGGATCCTTTGGCTTTGAGGGCAAACGCCTTAATGGCTAAGCCATCTCTCTAGCCTGAGATAGACATTTTCTTTACTGGTACAGCCATTGGTAAGTTACCAATGTTCCTATAAATAACCCTTCATTCGTGCTCCTGATAGTAACATTAATTAAACTCATTTGGGACACAAAAAAAAAAAGTCACAATAGAAGGACTGCTTGGGAAGAGTAAGGGTCTAGCAGGAGTGGGAAAGTGATATGAGCAGATAATGAGGGGTGAATATGATCAAAGCATCATATTATGTACATGTGTGAAATGTCGTGATGAATCCCACCATTATATAATAGCTAATAAATGCAATCAAAAACTCTAGCTGGGCGTGGTGGCTCATGCCTTTAATCCCAGCACCAGGAAGGTAGAGATAGGAGGATCTTTGTGAGTTCAAAACCAGCCTGAGACTTCATAGTGAATTCCAGGTCCGCCTGAGCTAGAACGTGACCCAACTGTGAACCACTACCACCCCCGCAGAAAAAAAAAAAAAAGTAAAGAAAAGAAAAGAAAAATAAACTTGAGTAAGCATTTTTGGCTTTCTTGCTACAAATGAGTGCATGCCCCCTCACCCCTTCTCTTTCTCTCTGTCCCTGTTTTGCTCACCTCCTTTCTCTTTTTCCTTTCTTTCTCTTTTCCTATCTTGCTGTCATCATTAAAATAAAGTCTTAGATCAAAAAAAAACTTGAAGAAAATCGATATTATAGATAATAAATAAATACATCAAAGCTGCAGGCTACATAATCACTATGCAATAACCAATTACATTTCTATATGACAGCACTGAACAATCTGAAATTAGGAAATCCATCCCATCTCAAAACAAAGAAACAGGGCTGAAGGGATGGCTTAGCAGTTAAGGCACCTGCCTGCAAAGCCTAAGAATGCTCGTTCAATCTCCAGGTCCCACCTTTAGCCAGACACAAAATGGGACACAAGTGGGCAATGCTGTATATGTCCACAAGGGGGCGAACATGTCTGGAGTTTGTTCAGAGCAGCTGAGAGGCTGCTGGCACATCCATTCTCCCCCTCTGTTTCTCTCTCTGTGTCTCTCTTTCTCTCTCTCTCTCTCTCAAAAAAAACAAAAAACAAAACAAAAAAAATACAAACAAACTCTTAAAAATAAAGGTAACCAAAGATATAAAAGACTTATACACTGTAAAACTATAAGCCACTAGTAAACAAAATAAAGACAACATAAATAAGTAGAATGGCATCCCATGTTCATGACTGTTGGGGGATTAAGCAACCACTTTCTGGCTGGATCTGAGGCCCACTCCACAGAAGAATTCATACCAGGTACTGTAAACGTGGCCACAGACCTGTGGTTAGGGATATGGGTACTAGGGCAGAACCTACTACTGTTGCTACACAATGCGGACAGAGGGCAAACTATCTTCTAAATATTTATGCTAGTTCCTGTAGATCAGTGCTGTTCTCAGCCTTCATCACAGAAGTTTCTTTCTGCAATGGACAGAGGTTAATGCAGAGAAGCATAGCTAATAAAATTGCCAAGGAAGAGTGATTGTTGTATTCCTAACTCTAAATAGGACATGTAAACCACTCCCTCTAAGGCTCAGGGAACATGTGGAAGGATGTATGAATGCAAAAGATGAGGGCAGGGAGGCTGTGGAATGCTGTCTTATGAATTTGACATGGCCATGAATTCACAGCAGCTCTAATTTCCTACGTAAGATTGAGCCACTATTTCATCATGGATAGGGAAAGGACTCATAAGGCCCCACACTTCCCAGAGTAATGAATGATAACTGATAGTTGCTGGGGTAGGAGAAGTCTTGTTCCACAGTGGTGGAACAAGGTACTTGGTACTTGGCCATGCTCCAGTAAATAACCTCCCATCCATGTTAATGCAAGCAAACCCAATTTAACCCAGTGGTCAGAACCAAAGAAAGAAACAAAAAGCAAGGCATGAAAGCAGGATGGGGATTGAGGATTAATTGGGAAGAAAGATTGTAGTGCAAATGGGTAAGGATAAGAGAGGGGGAGATAGGGCTGGAGGGATGGCTTAGCGGTTAAGGCATTTGTCTGCATGTTAGCCATGTTAGCCAGATGCACAAGGGGGTGTATACATCTGGAGTTCATTTGCAGTGGCTGAAGGCCCTGGTGTTCCCATTCTATCTATCTATCTCTCTCTGTGTCAAATAAATAAATAAATAAAATACAAAGAGAGGGGGAAAATAATACATTCAAGAAAGTGTCATAAAAAGAAAGCTATATTAATGGATTGGAAGACATAATACTGTTAAAATGACAATATTATCCATTGTGATAAACAGATTCAATGCAAGCTCTTTAAACATTCCAATATATATATAATTTAATTCTAAGAATGGAGAAATAAAACAAAACCTAAATTTCATATGAATCCCAAGCAAGCAAAAGAATCATAAAAGAGGAAAATATTGACTTGGATGGTGTAGTGCACATCTGCAATCCCAGAACATGAGAACATGAAGAGGATTGAGTGTTACAGGCCAGCTTAGACTAGAATATGCATTTGAAGCTAGTTCAAATTATAAGACACTGTCTTGGAAAATGAAGAAAATTGGAGGACTCACATTTTCTGGTTATGTTACTAAAAGTCTATAGAACACAAAACACTGTGATAATGATATGTATATGTATAGGAATCAGGTTACAGTTATATTATATACCTTTGGAAGCTAAGACAAGAGGCCCATGAGTTTGAGGCCATCCTTAGCTATGTAGGATGACTCAAAAAGAAGACATAGACATAGCAATGAAAGAGAATAGAAATCCCAGCAATAAACATCCTCACATTTCTAATAATGATATTTAGATAAAGTTATCAAGAACTCAAGGGTATTAAGAACTTTCAGTGGGAAAAGGACAGTTTTTTTAAAATAAATGCTGCTTAGCAAAGGAGGTAGCCACAGCAAAATAATAAAGTTGAATCTTTACCTAACAGTGTCCATGAAAACCAACTCAAAATGGATCAAAGAACTAATGGTAAAATATAAAGCTATCAAACTCTGAAAGAAACAGTGAAAAGGCTTAATGTCATTAGCATTGCAATGATTTCTTGGATTAGTCGCTAAGAGCACAAGACAGAAAAGAAAAAAAAAAAATAGGAGCGATCGATGGAAACACAAGCTCCGTGGCAGAGCACTTGCCAACATGCACAAGTCCATCTTTTGTCCCCCACCCCTCATTCCACTGAAATCTCGCTTTTTTCCCTGAATATTGTGTTTCTGTTTCGACATCTCCTTTTTCTTGTCCTCCTTTGTCCTCTGTGTTAATGTTGATGTGCATGTTCTGCACAGATAACGACATCCAGTGTGAGGACATGAATGCACATCATGTACGGAGAACAGTGCTTCAAAGTCCTCTTCTGCCCTCTCAGAATGCCAAGCCTTGGAGGGTGTGATGGCGATGTCTCATTTAGAGCAGCAGCACTCACTCTCAACTGCCTCTTCTTTTCAGTACTTGATGAATTTGATTCTCCTCAGTAGCCACCGCCATCTCCAAGAGAAGCGTCTCTGGCAGCTGTGAGAGCAGCACTAATGATGTTCTTTCCACCACCTTCACGTTCCCCCAGCCCTGGCGGGTGTGTGCGATAGAGATGTCTCATCCAGTGCTGAGCACTCGACTGTCACTTCTCATCACTTGATCAAGTTTTCTCCTGTGGTTTTCAAGTGTTTTCCTAGTCATTAGAATCTATCATCATATAAATATTAATTCTATTACTAATAGTCAATCTTAAGGTATTAGATTTCTGACTCACCCTCGTAATCATTTTTGCTTTGTAAGATACTTTCTAGTTGTGTAGCCCATTCTGGCCTTGAGCTAGCAATCCTCCTGTCACCGATGGCCTAGTGCTGGGATTATGCATGTGCACCACCATGCCCAGCTTGGTCCTCATAACATTCTACAACACAAAAGGAAATACAAATGGGAGACTCAGTAGCTTAGCAAGAGATGGACCAGTAAGCACCTGTATTAATATCACTCATATCTAAAACTGCTTGTTATTTACTTTTTTATAATTTATTTTGATTTATATTATTCTGATTTTACATTCATAGTGTTGGCTCCCTTATCCTCCTCCCTGTCCTCCCTCTTCTGTTTTGCTAATTATCTTTTGCAGTTAACATACACAGCAATGTATTTCTTTTTTTTTTTTTTTTCTTTTCTTTTTGGTTTTCTGAGCTAGGGTCGCACTGTAATTCAGGCTGACCTGGAATTCACTCTGTAGTCTCAGGGTGGCCTCGAACTCACAGTGATCCTCCTACCTCTGCCTCCCAAGTGCTGGGATTAAAGGCGTGTGCCACCACACCCAGCTCCCTCTTTTCTTTTTTAATCTGTATGTGTGTGCGTGTGTGTGTATGTGCACACACACACACACACACGTGCTCCAGGGCCTCTAGCCACTGCAAACAAACTCCAGACGCATGCAGTACCATGTTCATCTGGCTTACATGGGTCTTGGAGAATCGAACCTGGGTCCTTAGGTTTCGTAGGCATGCGCCTTAACCACTAAGCCATCTCTCCATCCCAGTAATGTATTTCTTTGTGACCTTCCATACATGTACATCATTACGCTTTGTTCATGTTTTCCCCTTCACAACCCTCCCCTTTCTCTACTCCCACTTCCTGCTGATCTCTTCTTCCTACCAAATACTTCCCCTTCTTCTATTCTATTTTCTATTCTTCTATTCTATTCTATTCTATTCTATTCTATTCTATTCTATTCTATTCTATTCTATTCTACTCTATTCTATTCTTCTATTATTTTATTCTATTCATTTATATATGTGTGTGTATATTTAAATCTATATTCTTCAAGTGAGAACAATCATATATTATATCTTTCTTCCAATATTAGTTTCTCTTCTTTCCTCCTACACTCTCCTATTAGACTCCCTTCTTCTGCTCACTATAGCCCATCCCTTTTCTACTTTCACATTCATGTATACTTTTAAAACCTATATTCTGCATATGAGAGAAAGCACAAGATATTTGTCCTTCTGAGTATAACTGGTTCTGGTTAATATTATGATCATCAGTTCTATAAATTTTTTCTGTAAATGGCATAAGGTCAGTCTTTTAAATAAAACTCTCTCTCTCTACACACACACACACACACACACACACACACACACACACACACACGTATCCACCGCCATCTCCAAAGAGAAGCTTCTCTGGCAGCTGTGAGAGCAGCAGTAATAATGTTTCCACCACTTCACGTTCCCTTAGCTCTGATAGGTGTGATAGAGATGTCTCATGTATACATGAGTATACAAGAGTCTCTTCTCCTCCTGCTTATCCTTCTAGCTTTTTTTGTGTGTTTTTTTTTCAGTGCCGAGGACTGAACCTAGGGCTTTGTGCTTGCTAGGCAAGTCCTCATCCACTAAGCTAAATCCCCAACCCCTCTTCTGGCTTTTTTTTTTTTTAATATTTTTTATTTTTATTTATTTATTTGCACGTAAGAGAGAGAACGAGAGAGAAAGAGGCAGATAGAGAACAGGCGCTCACAGCCACTGCAAACAAACTCCAGATCCATTTCCCTTTGCATTAAAATGTGGGTCCTGGGAGTTGAACCTGGGTCCTTTGGCTTTGCAGGTAAACGCCTTAATGGCTAAGCCATCTCTCCAGCCCCCTCTTCTGGCTTTTTGAAACAAAGTCTCACTATGTAGACCAAGCTGGCCTCAACTTATGGCCATTATTCTGCTTGACTCCAAGTATTAGGATTATACGTGTATACCACCATGTGAAGTTCTAAATCACATTTTTCTTTTTATTAAAAAATATATTTAGGGCTGGAGGGATGGCTTACCCTGCAAAGCCAAAGGATGTAGGTTCGATTCCACAGGACCCGTGTTAGCAAGATGCACAAGGGGGCGCATGCATCTGGAGTTCATTTGCAGTGGCTGGAGGCCCTGGCATGCCCATTCTCTCTTTCTCTCCCTCTTTCTCTGTCAATAAATAAATGAATATTTTTAAAGCATTTATTTAATTATTTGTTTGTTTGTTTGTTTGCATGTGTGTGTGTGCACCAGAATGCCGGATACATACATTACTTTTTGCCCAGTTTTACATGGGTGCTGAGGAATTGAACCTGAGCTGGCAGACTTGGCAAGCAAATCCTTTTAACCACTAAGCCATCTCCCCATTGCTCACATTTTCTTTACTTATTCACTAGTTGGAGGGTGTGATAGCAACGTCTCATTTAGAGCAGCAGCACTCACTCTCACCTGCCTCCTCTTTTCAGTACTTGATGAATTTGATTCTCCTCAGTAGCCACCGCCATCTCCAAGAGAAGTGTCTCTGGCAGCTGTGTAGAGCCTGGCCATTGTGAAGAGCATTACAATAAACATGGATATGCAAGTATCTCTGTGGTATGCTGATGTATATTCCTGTGGGTATATACTTAGAAGTGGTATAGAGGAGTAATATGGAAGTTCTATTTTTAGAGTTTTGAGGCACATTCTAATGTTTTGCATAGTGATTGAGCTAA
This sequence comes from Orientallactaga sibirica, assembly GCA_036365145.1. Taxonomy (NCBI): domain Eukaryota; kingdom Metazoa; phylum Chordata; class Mammalia; order Rodentia; family Dipodidae; genus Orientallactaga; species Orientallactaga sibirica. Next base: position 20,312,508 of record JAEOAD010000003.1, read on the forward strand.
TTTACATCCGCCCGCACCGGGGTGTGTGTAGGGTCCTTCCCTGCTCACATCCTTGGCAGCTCAGGATGGGAGATGTTCTGACAGTTCTGGGTGAGAAGATGTTCCATGTAGTTTCAATTTGCATTTCCCTGATAGTTAAGATGTTGAATGTTTTTCATACACTTACTGGCCAGTCATATTTATTCTTTTCAGAACATTCTGTTCTATAATGCCTATTGATTGATTGATTTGTTTTTATGCTTAACTTTCTAGGCCTTTAGAGATTATAGATATTGATTCCCATCAGATGTAAATTGGCAATGATTTTCTTCCATTTTACATGTTCTCTCTTCACTGTGCTGATTTTTCCTTGGCTGTGAAGAAGCTTTTTAATTTCATGAAATCCTATTTTTTAATTCTTGCAATTATTTCCTGAGGTATTGGAGTCCTTTTCAAAACTTTTATTTCTCTTTCATGAATTATTTACATTTTCCTGAAACATACAACTGAATATCTTTTTTTTTTTTTTTTTTTTTTTGGTTTTTCGAACTCATGGTGATCCTCCTACCTCTGCCTCCCGCAACTGAATATCTTACATAAGACCTCTCTGCTGTTGATCTGTAACTATTGAGTCTTTCTGCATTGTAACAGAAGAGCCTGATCCATGGACTCTTCTCCCATTTGTATTTGTGTAAGGAGCATTACACTCTATTAAAGATTTGAAAATACCAAAGGTATAAGGAACACTTTCATTTTCCGGGCCTGGTGGTGCACTCCTTTAATCCCAGCACTTGGGAGGCAGAAGTAGGAGGATCTCTTTAAATTCAAGGCCACCCCGAGACTACATAGTGAATTCCAGGTCAGCCTGAGCTAGAGGGAGACCCTACCTTGAAAAACCAAAAAGAAAAAAAAAAAACTAAAAACAAGAAAACACACACTTTCAAGTGCTGTAACATAACTGAGAATCAGTTTACCTAAGCATCTGTGGTAGTTTGAATAGATGGCCCCCAATATATTCAGTGTTTTATTAGTTTGTAGTTTGCATCTGCAGCCACCTTGCTGGAGGCAATGTCACTGGGCGGATCTTAAGGTGTGGTGGTGGGTTTGAGATTTCAATCTAAAGATTTGCAAAGTGTGCCTAGTGGGAGTTTCTGAAGTGTGCTGTGCTGTGTGGCTTTTGGCTTTCTCTCTCTTGCCCAGTTCTGTAAGAGCAGGCCAGCTTCTTCTGCCATAACGGAACTTCCCCTGGATCTGTAAATTTCATAACTTGGCCTGGTCTGGAAGTTCATCTCAGCGAACCTGAAGCTGTCTGCTACAGCATTTATTTTATAAAATGCAAATTTGCACCCTGAGCACATCTGAGTCTTAATGATAAACCATCTGCTCTACATATCGCAACTAGGGAAACCCTCAGCACAGCCTGGTGATACTGGATGGCTCTGGTCGGGAGTGGGTTGTACTCCCGAGCAGCACTACACGTGAACTGAAAGACAGCTCTTCTTTTTCCAGTTTTCATCCATGTTTCTCTGCATTGCTGTTTAGTGCAGAATTACTTGTTCCATTCCCCAGCTGAAGATGTAGGCAGGTTTGAGAGGAAAAGGTATATGCTACCAAATATCCACTTTCTAACTGTTGCTACAAGGAATCAGTTTGCATTATCCAATGAATGTGTGCTTTATCACCACTATGTTGAACACAAATTTAAGTCTTTATCTACAAAGCCCAAATATATTGACTCTTACATGAAGGCTTCATGGAAATAACTTCAATGTAATTCAAGAGACTGAGCCACTTTAGAGTCAACAGAAATTATGATATTCCAATATAAGTAATGGAAATATTTTAAGATGTATTGTTAGAAATCCTGTTTAATTTGCATAATCTATTAAAGCTTAGAGCTTACCAAATTCCTTCTCAGCTGGCAAAGTTTCCAGACCTTGTTCTGAAACCCACCCCAGACCCTCCAGGAGCTGGGAAATGCCACAGTAAAGTTGGGTCTCCTGTCACAGCACTCTTTCAACACAGTGCCATAGAAAAATGACAGTTTCTCTCTGGTTGGCTTTCACTTGCCCTCTCCCCTGAATACATTCTAATTCCTCTTCACCTGACACCACAGGCTCAAGAGCCGCTTACTCCAGAAGGGACTTTAGTGCCCATTGATTTTTCTGGCATCTCAGCCCCTTAAAGTTCATCAAGAACCAAAAAAGTCTCTCCAGCACTTTTGAACCCTACATCATTTGGAGATTACACAAAGACATGCCAGATGTTATGGGATGAGGAAGTGAACTTTTCTGTCTAGTTCAATGCAGCTTCCAAGAATGAACTTCTGCCCATTCTTCAGATTCCACTCCTTTGTGCTTCTTGAGCTCCACCTTCAGGATTTTCCACTTGACTCAGTTTCCCAGAGGAATCTGACTCCTCATCTCTTCCTCTGGAAGGCTTCTCTTTTGGGGATAAGTGAGGGACATAAAGTACATCGTACTTTCCTTCTTGGGCTGTTGTTCCATGTGCTTATAGAATATATGCAAGGGTATATATTGTCTATATTACTGATATGGTAACATTGGTTTATAAGTTACTACTCATATAATTTAAACATCAAATTAACTTGAGTTTCTCCATTTAGAGTGTTACTAAAATTTTAAGGAAAAAGATACCTTTTTTTCTTTAATACTATTAAGTGTTCTTTGCCATGTGTTGAAGGCTAGACAGCTACTGTCATGTGTTCATGTTCTCTTCATTTTATTTATTTGTTTTTTTGAGAGGGGGGGAGAATGGGCCTGCCAGGGCCTCTGGCCACTGCAAACAAACTCCAGACACATGCGCCACCATGTGCAGCTGGCTTATGTAGGTTTTGGGGAGTTGAACCTGGGTCCTTAGGCTTTACAGGTAAATGCCTTAACCGTTAAGGCATCTCTCCAGCACTCATGTTCTCTTCATGTAATCTGTCTTTATGTGTTTTATTTTGTTCCAAAAAAACTACATAATTAAATCCATGTTCATCAAGTATTCTGATATTAAAGTGTATTCAGGAACACAGTTGTATTTACACTGTGTTAAATTGCTAGAAACATTTTTACAAGGTATTGAAAATAATTCATTACTGTGCTTTTGGCTTTAAAAGGAAAATGCTTGTTCATGCTTACTGCAACAATAGACAGATGTCTTGAATAGTGAAAAGAATGCCCAACTTCAATGCTGCTTTTGTTTTTTCTGGAGAGACATACAGAGAGAGAGAGAGAGAGAGAGACAGACAGACAGACAGACAGACAGACAGACAGACAGAATGGGCACTCCAGCAGCCTCTCAGCCACTGTGAATGAACTCTAGACATGTGCACCCCATTGTGGGCAAGTGTGGCATGGCACCCTTGCATCACTGTGTCTGGCTAAACATGGGACCTGGAGAATCAAATGGGCGTTCCTAGGCTTAGCAGGCAAGCGCCTTAACCGCTAAGCCATCTGTCCAGCAACCAATGCTGCTCTTAAATTGCCTTACTGAGTCAATTGGTGAAATTTTTAGATGGTTACGAAATGCTTATTATAATGACTTAAATCTTTAACAAATGGATTGATTTGGACTCATTAATATAACACATGACTGTTAAAATGTTTTATCTGTAGTAATAAGTGTTAGATGTTTAAGATTCAATATGCATGATTTCTGTTTTTCAGAATAATAGTTATAAATAAAAACTGTGTTTTTAGTAAAGAAGATTAAAATAGATGAGAAAGGATTTTGTAAGGTTAAAGAGTGTTCCAAATGGAAATAGATATGAACTAGAAGGCTAAGATATGTTGGAAAGGGTTATGAAAGTTAAACTGAAAGAAAGCTGATATGATTATTATTAAGTTGGTTATTATTAAAAGTTATTAAATTTCTAGGGTCAATATTATAATACTCTAAAATAAAATTAATGTCTGGTGCTTGGTTTAAATAATAACGTATTTTTCCCCATCTTCTGTGGTTTGCTCTCCCTGTCACTTTTTTTCTTGTTTTAGAAAAATATTTTATTTTTATTTATTTGAGAGAGGGAGAGAGAGAAAGAGAGAGAGAATGGTCATGCCAGGATATCCAGCCACTGCAAACGAATTCCAGACACATGCACCACCTTGTGCATATGGCTTATGTGGGTACTTGGGAATCAAACGTGGGTCCTTTAGCTTTGCAGGCAAGTGTCTTAACAGCTAAGTCATCTCTCCAGCCCAAGTATTCTTAAATATACTTCTGTACTTAATACTCTTTATAAAAAGCCTTAAAAATAGGAATTTTATGTTTTATTATTTACTAAATGAGATACTTAAAACCCATTATCAAGATTTATCAAAATGCTAAATATGAGCCGGGCGTGGTGGCACACACCTTTAATCCCAGCACTCGGGAGGCAAAGGTAGGAGGATCGCCGAGAGTTCGAGGCCACCCTGAGACTACATAGTTAATTCCAGGTCAGCCTGGACCAGAGTGAGACCCTACCTTGCAAAACCAAAAAAAAAAAAAAAAAAAAAATCGCTAAATATGTATATTTTCCCATTGGGCAAGGCCTTTATTTGATGATAAAAATAAACTTATTCTAATAGATAGAAATATTTTCTAATTATACAAAATTTCCTTGTGCCCATTGTCTTTAATTCTTTAAAATAGATAAAAAATCGACACAAGTAATTTGTTATATTATAGCTTTTACCTTTTTTTCTTTTTTTCTTTTCCTTCCTTTCTTTCTTTCTTTCTTTCTTTCTTTCTTTCTTTCTTTCTTTTTTTTTTTTTGAGGCAGAGTCTTGATCTAGTCAAAGCTGACTTGGTACTCACTATGCAGTTTTGGGCTGTCCTGGAACTCACGGCAATACTCCTACATTGGCCTCCCAAGTGCTGGGATTAAAGGCACATGCTGGGCTGGACAGATGATTTAGCAGTTAAGGTGCTTGCCTGTGAAGCCTGTGAACCCAAGTTCTATTCCCTAGTATTCCCCAGTACCCACAGAAGCCCAATGCAAAAGGTGGCACATACATCTGGAGTTTGTTTGCAGTGGTTGGAGTCCCTGGCGTGCCCATTCTCTCTTTCTTTCTCTCTATCTGTGCCTATTCTCTCCCCCTATATTCCTTTTACTCTCTCTCAAATAAATAAGATAAAATAAAACTTAAAACAATATTTTAAAAAAGGCATGGGTCACTATGTCCAGCCTAACTTTTTTCTGTTTAACAAACTTTCCTTAGTTCTAAATTTAAGACCTCTCTCTCTTTAAATATTTTTATTTCTCTCTTTTCTCTCTCTCTCTCTCTCTGCTTGCAAATAAATAAAAAAATAAAAATATATTCTAAAAGAAAAGAAATAAAAAAGGCTGGAGAGATGGCTCAGCAAATAAAGACACTTGCTTGCAAAGCCTGGTGGCTTGGGTTCAATTCCCTAGTACTCATGTAAAGTCAGATGCAAAAAGTAGTACATGAGTCTGGAGTTCATTTGCAGTGGCTAGAGGTCCTGATATAACCATTCTCTCTCTCTCTTTGTTTATAAATAAATAATACATAAAATATATTTACAATTTAAAAAAAAATTATTTGTGTGTGCATGTGTGTGTGTGTAGGGCCTCCTGCTTCTATAATCAAATGCAAATGCTTGTGCTATTTTTGTGTGTCTGGCTTACATTCATGGCTTGGCCATTGAGCCCAGGCCAGCAGGCTTTGCAAGGGAGTGCCTTTAATCACTGAGCCATCCTCTCAGCCCCTAAGCCCTCTTTGGATTTCTGTATCAAGCAAGTAAAAACAATGAGACATTTTATTAAAAGCTATGACAAGAAGACTTTTAAATGTAAGAACTGAAAACTCCAAAATTGGCTCATTTCTTAAATTCATTCATGTTTATATAATTTTAATTTATCTAAGGAATTTCAAATGTTTGATTTATGAAGATGGAGCTAATCTCAATTTAAATTAAGCTACTATTGAAAATAAGTTTCTTATGCTTCCTATGTTATCAAAGCCATATTCATGTTCACAAAAATTTCAGTTAACTCTTATCATAAATGAAGAATGCCTTATTCCCTTCTACAGAATCTACTGCTTATGGTGATTATTATTGCCAATCTTAGATATTGTACTTCTATTATGTATCACATGTAAATATTCTGTTAGACACAGAAAAATTACAAATAGATATACTGTAATCATAATCATAATGTCTAGTAGATTAATCCAGGAATTTCTTTTCTAATGGTTCTGTTAATTATTTTTCTCTCTTGAAGATCTAACTTCATGACTATTCAGCCTTATCTATAATAGGCCCTAGAAATAAGCTTCTGAGAAATGTGGGGCACCAGTAGCATATAATGTAATGCTTAGCCAGAAGGAAAACAAAAGCTGAGGTCATACCTGTCTTAATAGAATTTCAATGACTGACCCTAGCAATTGTGGAGAGATAAATGTTGCAGGTCCCAAGCCAAAATTATTTGGGAATATATTGGCCTTTAAAAATATCTAGCTCATGTTTTTCTGTGTGTAACTTGACATCTCTGTGACCAGTTGAGACACCCCTTGTTCTGGGGTATAATTCTTCTCAACATATTCCTATTAAGCTAGACTCATGTATGAGATCTTGCTTATTCCTCCGAAGTAAAATCCATTCTCTTGTATGCCAGGGCTCGCTCGCATTCACTGAGATTTTTCTGCTTTCCAATGTCCATGAGTGTGTATACTTCTCTGACAATATCAGTTCTGTCCTAAATTCACCCATTTATACAATCATTTCAGCAGATCAATTCAAAATTGTTTCACAATTCTTCTGGGTCTCCTAGCTGATACCTCCTGTCATCCCTCTAAGGACTGTTTTGATTCATATGTCCATAGGCTCTTCTCTATTCTGGTTGTTAATCTGATTTATCCAGACAACAATCCAACATGTCACATGGACTCATGTGGATAACATCCTCCTGATGTGGGAGTAAAGATAACAGCCTTTGGATCACACACCCCAAGATGGGAAGCCCTCCTGACCCCACATAGCCAAAAGCCCTGAATTTGATTCCAGTCATGATTTTACCCCCATGCCACTGCATTGTGATGTACATATTTGGACCCTGTCCTGCTGTGGCAAGAGAATAGTAACATGGAGAGGAAAGCATCAAGATTAATATATGAAGAAGCCAGTTGACAGAGAACTGGAAATAGTTCCTTGCTTTAACTACATGTAATAATAGAGCGTGCTAGAGAAAATCCCTCAATATACAAATGCAGGAGAAGGTGTGTGCTATGTAATTGTCCTATAGTCACAAAACTGTGGTCCAGTAATTGTGAGCATACTCCTTCCCCAAGCTCACTAGCCTACATTTCCCTGGGGCAAATCTCTGTCTTGGGACACAAGAACCTAAAAAAAAACTCACCCCAACACCTCAACCTAATCTGGGCTTATAACATTGCTTATCATGGCCCCCACAGGATTTCTGTATCCCCAGCTCCAATAAACGAGACTTTTATGTGGATATTCCATATCTAAACCATAATACTTTCTTTGTACGTGTGTAGGGATTTGGGCATGGGAATGTAGATTAATTGGTAGATTGTTTGCCTGTCAGTCACAAAGTCCTGTGCTTGACACCAGGCATGGCATAAATGAAACAGATATAATGGCACAAACTCTAATCCTAGCACTCCAGAGGTAGAAGCGGGGCGATCAGGAGTTCAATGCCAGCCTCAGCTATATAGTAAGTTTGTGGTTAGCCTGGTTACATGAAACCCTGTTCAAAACAACAAAACAAACCAAAAGACATGCTCAGGAACTTGCTGTACTATCACCTGTGTTCATTGTTTCTGTAAGAGGAAGCTGGGAGCTTAGAGCACTGTCGGGGAATCTCCCAGCTTGGACTTTTCCAAGGGAAAGGCAGCTCTGTGTCAACGCTACTAAGGAAGAGGCCACTCTGTTCGCATAGACATGGCATGGGACCTCTTCATCCTGTCCCTAGACAAAATGCCAATGAGAACACCCTTGGCTTTAGTCAATATCAAGATGGGACAAGCATGGGACCATCAAAACAAAGGTCCAGAATTGAGCTTAGAATTAACTTCCATTAAAAAAAAAAAACTTTTTATTGACCATTTTCACACATGTAAATAATGTCTTCTGATCATAATTCTCTCTCTCTCTCTTTTTTTTTTTTTTTTTTTTTTTTTTTCAAGGTAGGGTCTCACTCTAGCCCAGGCTGACCGGGCACTCACCATATACTCTCAGGGTGGCCTTGAACTCATGGTGCTCCTCCTACCTCTGCCTCCCAAGTGCTGGGATTAAAGGTGTGCGCCACCACACCCAGCGAGATTACTCTCTATTTTTACCTTCTTTTCTCCTTTCTCCCTTACTCTCTTTCCAGTGAAGCCTTATTTCCAACTAGCCCCTTTCCTGTTTTGATGTCTTTCTTTGCCTTCCTACATCACCCATGATGAAATGTTGATGAGTCCCATACAACAATGACTACAGACTAGGATTAACTTTCAAAATAATATTTCAGGCATAGCAAATCAATTCTACTTATTAAATGATTTGAGCTTCTTGTAAACATATTTTTTAAGGGAAGCCTTATTTTACCACTCTATTCAAAGAGGTCAATAAGATCTTGAATAGTTTAGGGTTGTTTGGCTTCATTGGCAAGTTTTCATTGGTGGAAGGGAACAGTTCTGACAGTAGATAAAGCTACTGGTAATCACGTGAAAAGCATGACTAGTTTTGAGTTTTCAGGGGAGGGTGTTGCTGAATCAAAGCCAAATGCTCCACAGCCAGCAAAGCCAGATTGAGCTGAGCAGTTACATCTGGAGGGCTAGGCTGCCTGTGACCTGAGCTTTAATTATCCAGGATAGAAAGAATTTTCTCTCAAGCTTAATCTTTAATTGTCATTTCCACCACTCTCCCAATAAAGCAGGGATGAATTTTGTGTACCTCAAATCCAACTGTTTTGTATGTATCACCAATTCATTTCTCTCACTCCTACATGGCAAAGTTTCAAGTTTGTGCAATCAATGGCTCTCTTGGGTCCTGGTGATGGAGCCTTTATAGAGTATGGAAACTGGAGAGCCTTCACTTGGTTTTGACACTGGAATTTGGGGTGTCTATGAGAGTGATGGAGCCATTCATGGCTCCTGGTTGGGTGTTAACCAGGAGTTAGGGTAGCTGATGGTCATGGTCATGCAAAACTTATACTGAGTCAGTGACCTCCACGTTCTTTTCTTATGAATTTCAAAGAATGAAATCCACAAACCATAGAGGGCAAAGTTTAGAAACATTTTATTATGGGCTTAAGAGGAGAAAATAAGGCAGTATTCCTGTTTTAAGTTCACTCAGAGGATGAAGTTTGCCTTACTGTATGTGTACTCCAAGCCAGTCAGGACCAGAGGAGCCCCACTGTCTCCCCATTCCAGAAATATCTTGAAACACATATAAAGAGAAACTGACCACAACATGACTTTTTCTAATTGTCCTCAGGGGAGGACATACATATTCAATTGTTTTAAGCAGAGTGTGCACGCAGCTTGATGCAGGTGGGGGCCCCAGGACGTCAACAGGTTGTTGGATGCATTGTTAGGAAATGGGTATCGATTACCTTCTCGTTGTTGGGGCAACATACCTGAAAATCAGTTTAAAGGAGACTCGGTCTATTTTGGTTTGCAGTTCCATGTTATAATCCATGCTAGCAGGGAAAGTGTAACAGTAGGTGCCTCAGGCAGCTAGTCACCTTCAGCACAGTGAAGCCAGCCAGACTTCCCCCTTTTTGCATTGTGCAGGTCCCCAGCCCATGGAATGATGTCACCTCCAATTAAAATAGGTCTTCCCACTTTAACTAACCTAATTGAGATAATCCCTCACAGACATGCACAGAGGCCACCTTGTTGATGCCATCCCTCACAGGTGATTTTTTTAGGGCCTATCAAGTTCACAATCAATATAAACCATCACAGGGTGTTTTGATAGTCTTTATAGGTCCACTGTATGTTTGTGGTCATTGTTATTATTTCCAATAAATGCACCAAACTGTTTGTCATCATGCCAGATAGCTAACTCATACCATTTGAGAATGAAAGCACACTCCATGAATTCATGCACAGGATGCTGAACACTGATCAGCATCCATGTCTGTCTCTGAAACGGAGTCTTGCCATGTAGTCCAGGCTGGCTTTGAACTTTTGATCCTCCTACCTTAGCCTCCTAAGTCCTTGGTGCTCATCCTTTAGGCATTATGTACTATGTTTATACCTTCAATAACCTATTTCTTCCTTGCGTACTAGAGACTATATGTGTCAATGTTAAACTTCGTTGTCCCAAGTCCTATATCATACATACCCCTTGGATCTGCTCTCTCTCCCACAGTATCAACTCACTCTAACAGATTCTTTCTTTGGTCTCCCATTTCTACAAGAAGGTGCAGAAAAATAAATTTTACTTTCTTCTCACATGCTATTTCACACCTCTGTAACTCTGCCTCAAAAGAAAAATTCAAGGAAATGTGCTAGCTTTGGCAGCACATATAATAAAACTGGAAAGATACAGAGACAAACATGGCCCCTCACAAGGATGATCCACAAATTCATGGTATTTTTTCAGTTAAAAAAATGTTTCAAGAAAAGGGGCTAGTGAGATGGCTTAGTGGTTAAGAGTGCTTCTTGAGCAAGCATGGGGACTGGAGTGGGCCGGAGACCACTGAGGTTTAGCTAGGTATTGCCATACGTGGCTGTAATCCTAGTCTTGTGGGGTGCAGAGACCAGAGAATCACTGGTGCTTCTGAAGTCCTCAAAGCTTGGACTCAGAGAAAAGACTCCATGTAAAAGAGACAAATAGCTGAGCAATGAAGGAGGGCACCCGATGTTCTCCCATGGCCTCTGTAAAAAGGGATGGAGTGCCACATCTGCACACATATGTGCATACACCACACACACAAACTTCATACACCATATCCCACCTACTACACACCGATATACACACACAAATTTAAGGAGAAAGCTGGATGGCATAATTCATATGAAATCCTTGTACAGAGTGCAGAGGCAGCAGGACCAGGAGTTCAAGGTCCTCTTTAGCTACCTATTAAGTTCCAGGCCTTCCTGGACTAAGTGAGACATTTTCTCAAAAATTAAATATTTAGGGCTGGAGAGATGTCTTAGAGGTTAAGGCACGTGCGTGTTAAGCCTAAGAACACTGGTTCCAATCTCCAGGTCTCATATTTAGCCAGATGCAAAGTGACGCAAGGGCACAATGCTGCACTTGCCCACAAGGGGGTGCATGCATCTGGAGTTCATTCTCAGTGGCTGAGAGGTTGCTGGCACACCCATTCTCTCTCTGCCTCTCCCTCTCTGTCTCTCTCTGTGTCTCTCTCCAAAAATTAAATATTTATTTAACATTAATATTTAAATAAATACAACCAAATAAAATTGGAGCATGGTAGGTCATGCCTGTAATTCTAGCATGCAGAAGACTGAGGCAATAGCATTATTGTGTACTCCAGGCTGGCCTAATCTGTAGAGTAAGATCTCTTTTCAAGAAAAATCCATCCCCCAAGCAAACAAATGAATAACAATAATAAACAAGAAGAGAGAGAACTATTGGTCACTCTGTGAGAGAGACCTGTTTCATTCCTTATACTTAAAAGATCTCTAAGAAGCTGAGTATGCATAACTGTAAACTCAGAAGCCTGAGGCAGGAGAATTGATAATTTGAGGCCAACCTGGAAAAATTTGTCAAGATCCTGTGTCAAAATAGAACTAAAGAAGCAAGTAGAGGGTCTAGTTCATCAGGAGAGTGCTTACCCAGCATGTGTGAGGCTCTGGGTTCAAGCCCCAGCACTCCGGAACAATTACAGAGGATGAGGCATGTGGACATTCTGCTTCTGTGGCACAATACCCCATTTTGTTCGTGCAGGTAGAGTTCCACAAGTGAAAAATGAATACAGTTTTTATGAGAGCCCATCAGCTCGCTACCCTTCAAATTAGCTTACATGCCTTTTGGCATGAATATCTTGATGTAGGGATCAGAAGAGGCTCTGGGTGGTGTTACCTAGCAACATGCTTTCAGTTATAATGAGGTTAAGTAACTGCCCAAAATTCAAAGTGTTTCAAGAACAGACACCTGGCCAGGATTAACCAAAATCCTTTAATCTGAAAAGCCTCCTAAATTAACGTTGTCTTCTTATGCTCAATAAACATCATGCTTCAAAGCAGATAAGTAGTGCTGAGGTTTTGAGGCCTGGCTATGTTTGGAACCCTCTCGGGAGGTGATGGTGTGTGCCTTTTACTCTTTATGTTTGATCTGCCTGTTGTTCACTCCCTTCCCACACACATCTACTCAATTGCTATGTCTTGGCCTAACCATCTCTGATGTTCACCTTCCTCTGTTTCATGCTGCCTTCACTCAGCACTTACCATATTGCTCTCTGAGTCCTTATATCCAGGTTTACCTTAAGAAGTCTGTGGATGGGCTGTGATAACACAGTGTAGAGTGCATGTGAGGCCCTGGGTCTATCTCTAGCACTACAGAACCAAGATGAAGCAAAACCAACCAAACAACCAAACAACAACAACAACAACAACAACACACAATCGAGTCCACAAAGATGAAATACAAACTCCAGTATGGCTTTTACTTTCTTGTCTCTAGTTTTCTAGGACATTGAACTTGTCTGCAAGCTTCCTTTTCATATGTCTAAAGCTTTAAGACATTAGTGGGGCCAGGAGGGCAAATGGGATAGGGTGGGAAGGTCTCATTAAGACAGTCATAGCTTTGTGGTCCTCTCTGTGTCTTGGGACATATGCTTCCTGCCGTGTTACCACTTCATCCTGTCTCGTCAGGAGCAGGATTTAGTTCAGGATCTCCTGGCACGTATAGTCGCTACTTCTGTTTACTTTCCTTCACTGTGAGGTAGAGCTTCCAGTCTTCTCATTATATTTCATGATCCCTGTCCTTTTGAAGAAGCCCCTTGCTCACCCTTCCTCAGAACTAGGCTTAGGTGACAGATCACAGAAGGGAAGATTGATACTCAGGCTGTTTCTGGCCCCACCCTTGGTTTCAGATGCTCTGTAGATGTGAGCTATTGTCTGGGGGGTTGGAGAAAGGTTTTTCAACTGTTTCCCCATCTCTACCTTCAGTAACAGTGAGGGGTGAAGAAGAGAGGAGAATGTGGTGCAAGGAAGGAATTGTTGGTCAGGGTTTACACTGGGGACAAATTTGAATTTTTCACTGAAATAGAAGTGACTTAAGAGAATCAAAAAGGCCCTAGTTTAAAGCCGGGCGTGGTGGCACACGCCTTTAATCCCAGCACTCGGGAGGCAGAGGTAGGAGGATCATCATGAGTTCGAGGCCACCCTGAGACTAAATAGCTAATTCCAGGTCAGCCTGGACCAGAGTGAGACCCTACCTCGAAAAACCAAAAAAAAAAAAAAAAAAAAAAAAAAAAAAAAAAAAAAAAAAAAGGCCCTAGTTTAGGATGGCCTTAGTGGTTATAATACAAGATTAACTTTATTATTATTATTATTATTTTGAATCAGGATCCCACAGTTATAGTGGTCATTGTCTGGGAGCTTCCAGATTTTTGTCATTTTGTTCAAAGAATTGAAAATACATACATAAGTAGCAAAATGACAAGGAATGTTGAACTAAAGAGAACCAAAAAGTTCAGGATAAATACACTGAAAGAGAACAGCAGGCTCAAGCAAGATTGCTCAGAGCCTCCCCTTACTCCTGGAGGTTTTTCTGCATCTAGCAGGAAGAGATGGTTGCTAGGGACAAAATACAGATGGTTTTCTGTTCTGATTGACAGACTTGGTTAATAAACCTTTGGTCACTGTACATGTCTTTTCCCATGATGCATCTGAGTTGAATCATATGCCCAACCATGCATAGGTTTGGAATAGAAAACAAGAGATTTTCTCTAAAAGTTCGTGTTGAATATACAGTGTGCTTTACTGTGTATGCACCTAAAGCTCATTTAGGCTGGATCAACTCACTGCTTTTAGTTCCAGGATGTGTTTGACCACAGACTAACCACAAAGGGGAGATGAGGCATGCTGTTTAGAGAGGGACATGTGTGTACCTTGATTCAGATGGGGTCCTGTATTGCTATGATAGCCCAGAAAATTGCCTGCTTCAATGGAGGACAGCAGAAAGCTAGTTTCTTTAAGACACCTTCAGTTAGACATTGAGGCCCAGAGAGAACCAGGAGATGCCATGCCACGTCACCCTGGACAAGAGTGGAACTCTTGGCAGGAATGGAACTCATGTCTGGTAGAGACTGATCTACAGCAACCCCTGCTGTTCACAGTCTAATGCCCTACCTTGCTGGGCAGGTTCAGGTGGGCTGGTCCTGGGGTCCTCCCTCCAAGTCTATGAACCAATCAGGTCTTCCCCTTGCATACCTGAAGTTGACACTATAAAAGGTGTGGCTGCCTCTTACCTCCCGCTCTCTTGGCATGAGCCCCAGTGTTTTACTTCTCACTTTGATTACATACATGAGTTTCCTTTGGTCTCTGATGCACCACGTGGGTGCTTTCACTAACTCCACGCCTGGGACCTGTGTAATTTCCTTAAACTCGGGGTAACCATGAGTATTAAGTCTCTTCATTACTCATTTTTCCCCTCTGAATTTCTTGGTCTCTGCTTTGATATTTTCCCTCTTACTCTTCCTTGAGCCTCTCAGGAAAGCACATGGCATATGCAATGTGTGTTCTTTTTCAGTCTCCTTACATATATTTTATTTTTAAAAAAATATTTTATTTTTATTTATTTATTAGAGAGAGAGAGAGAGAGGCAGAAAGAAAGAATGGGCACATCAAGACCTCTAGCCACTGTGTGCATCTGGCTTATTTGGGTCCTGGGGAATCAATCTGGGTCCTTTGGCTTTGCAGGCAAGTGCCTTAACCACTTGGCCATCTCTGCAGCCCTATACATCTAAATTCTATCCTCCACATGTTTGTGGCTTTACTTGTTTTTTCCCCCAAACCCTCAATTTCTCTTAAGGGAGCCTTATAAACTATGCAGTGTTTCCACATGGGAACATATTTCCTAAATCCGACAATTGTGATTTCTCCCTTAAATAAGTCCCACAGTTTGTGATTTCCCCCTAAATAAACTTAATAATTCATAATTTATCCTTATTGATTTTGTCTCTTTTTTTCTAAAGGGTTTTTAAATTTATTTATTTATTTATTTGCAAGCAGAGAGGTATATAGGAGAGAGATAGACAGAAAGAGAATGGGTGTGCCAGGGCCTCTAGCCACTGCAAACAAACTCCAGACTCATGTGCCCCTTGTGCATCTGGTTTGTGTGGGTCCTGGGGAATCAAACTTGGGACCTTTGGCTTCATAGGCAAACACCTTAACTGCTAAGCCATCTCTCCAATTCTTGAGTTTGTCTTTATTAATTCTTTATTAAATGTAAGACAGAACCCAAAACTTGGGGTTCATAAATCTTAGGGACCCCTCCTGAACCCCCAAATCCTGCATCATCACCACTATGTAGCCAAGGCTGGTATTCAGTCGATCTTCCTGTCTTTGCTTCTTGGATTACAGGTGTATGCTACCATGCCTACCTCTCACTAGTTTTTGATAAGTCAAATGTTGCCCCACCTTGGTGGGCTGGCATTCAGCTCTTCAGCAGTTTCTGTAAGAATGACAGGAAGGTGCTCCTTCATGGCTTTGCTTGCAGAGGCCCCCAGGAAAATAGCAGGCAGGAATTACCAGTGGTTTCAATGGAGAATTCCAGCAAACACTAACTCAGAATTTGCATCTTAAAAAGCTTCCCAGATGACTCATACCAACATTCAGTGTTGAGAAGTACTGCTCTGAGAACACAAAACCTGCATTATTCAACTTATAAATCCAAGAATTCCTGAATGCTTATACTATGCAGGATTCCTCATGAGACATTGTAATTGGTTTTTTATTTTTTATTGACAACTGCTATATTTACAGACAATAAACCATGATATTTCCCTCTTCTCCCCCACTTCCCCCTTCACAACTCCACTCTCCATCAAATCCCCTCCCTCTCTCCATTAGTCTCTTTTTATTTTGATGTCATCATCTTTTTCTTCTATTATGAGGGTCTTGTGAAGGTATTGCTAGGCACTGCAAAGTCATGGATATCTAGGCCAATTTCTGTCTGGACAGTTGCATTGTAAGGAGTCATACCCTTCCTTTGGCTCTTACATTCTTTCTGCCACATCTTCCACAATGGACCCTGAGCCTTGGAGGGTGTGATAGAGATGTTTCAGTGCTGGACACTCCTTTGTCCCTTCTGCTCAGCACTATGTTGCCTTTTGGGTCATCCCAGTGGTCACCGCCATCTAAAAAAAGAAGCTTCTCTAACCAGAAGTGAGAGTAGCATTAATATATGAATATGAACATTAAGTGTAGCACTTTCAGGGCAGTTTGGTGAGAATAATATATACATTTAGCCAGACAAGAAGAGCCTTTATACCCCTAACGCTCATGACCTCCCCTGCCATGGGCTTTTGAGGGATGTTGGATTTTGTCAAATGCCTTTTCTGCATTGATTGAGATGATCATGTGATTTTTGTCCTTCAGTCCATTTATATAATATATTACATTTATCGATTTGCATATGTTGAACCATCCCTGCATCTCTGGGATAAAGCCTACTTGGTCTGGGTGAATAACATTTTTGATATATTCTTGTATTCTGTTTGCAAATATTTTGTTAAGAATTTTTGCATCTATGTTCATGAAGGAGATTGGTGTGTAAGCTTTTTTGTTCTGTCTTTGGTTTTGGTATCAGGGTGATGATGGCTTCATAGAAGGCATTTGGTAGAATTCCTTCCTTTTCTATTTTGTGGAAAAGTTTGAGAATCAGTGGTATTAGTTCTTCTATGAAGGTCTGGTAAAATTCTTCAGTGAATCCATCTGGGCCTGGACTTTTCTTAGTTGGAAGACTTTTTTGTAACTGCTTGGATTGCTCTACTTGTTATAGGTCTATTTAAATGGTTTATCTCATTTTGATTTAATTTTGGTAGGTCATATGAATCAAAGAAATCATCCATTTCTTTCAGATTGTTAGATTTATTTATTTATTTATTTATTTATTTATTTATACTTATTTATTTGCAAACAGAGAGAGAAAGATAGAGAGAGAGAAGAGAGACATATAGAGATAACGGGCAAACAAACTCCAGATACATATAGCACTTTGTACATGTGCTTTGCAGTAAACGCTGACTCTCCAGCACCCTTCCTTTTTAAAAAACTTCTTTTTAATTGACAACTACCATAATTGTAGACAATATCCCATGGTAATTCCCTTCCTCCCCCCACGTTCTCCTTTGAAACTCCACTCTCCATCATATCTCCTCCCCTTCTCAATCAGTCTCTTTTTTTTATGGAGAGAGACACAGAGAGAGACAGACAGAGAAGGAGAGGGAATAGATAGACATGGGCCCGCCAGCAGTCTCTCAGCTGCTGTGAACGAAATCCAGATGTGTGTGCCCCCTTGTGGGCAAGTGCAGCATTGTGCCCTTGCCTCATTGCATCTGGCTAAACGTGGGACCTGGAGATTGGAACCGGGTTCTTGGGCTTAGCAGGCAGGTGCCTTAACTGCTAAGCCATCTCTCCAGTCCTCAATAAGTGTCTCTTTTATGTTGATATCATGATCTTTTCCTCTTACAATGGTCTTGCATAGGTAGTTTCAGGCACTGTGAGGTCATGGATATCCAGGACATTTTGTGTCTGGAGGAGCACGTTGTAAGGAGTCCTTCCCTTCTTTGGCTCTTACATTCTTTCTGCCACCTCTTCCACAATGGACCCTGACCCTTGGAAGGTGTGTTAGAGATATTTTAGTGCTGAGCACTCCTCTGTCACTTCTTCTCAGCACCATGGTACCTTCTGTCATCCCAAGGTCACCAACATCTGAAAAGAAAAGCTTCTCTAACAAAAAGTGAGAGTAGCATTAATATATGGGTATGAACATTAAGAGAAGTGCTTACTGGGCAGTTTGGTGAGCATAGTATATACATTTAGCCAAACACCAGCAGATGTTACACCCCTAGGTGCATGACTACTCCTGTTCTTTCAGATTTTCATACTTAAGGGCATATATATTCTTATAGTATGCCCTTATGATTCTTTGAATTTCTTTGGTATCTGTTGTAATGGTGCCTTTTTCATCTCCAATTTTATTAATTTTTGTCTCTTTTCCCTTTCTTTTGGTTAGATTTGCTAAGGGTTTATAAATATTGTGCATCTTTTCAAAGAACCAACTCTTTGTTTCATTGATTCTTTGGATTGTTTTTTGGTTTATATTTCATTAATTTCTGCCCTAATCTTTATTATTTCTTCTCATCTACTGATTTTTGGTTTGTCTTGTTCTTCTTTTTCAAGGCTTGAAGGTGAAATAGTAAATTGTTTATTTGTGAACTCTCTAATTTCTTTATCATTTTTTTAAAGCCATGCTCCTCCATGGCCAGCTTTATTTATTTATTAGAGACAGAGAGATGGAAAAAGAGAGAGGGAGAATGAGAATGGGTGTGCCAGAGCCTTTAACCACTCCAAATGAACTCCAGATATGTGCACCCCCTTGTGCATCTGGCTTACGTGGTACCTGGAGAATCAAACTGGGGTCCTTAGGCTTCACAGGCACTAAGCCATCTCTCCAGCTCCCTCACTAATCTCTTAATATAGGCACTTAGAGCTATAAATTTGCCTCTTAGGACTGTCTTCATTGCGTTCCAAAGGTTTTGGTATGTTGTATTCTCATCATCATTTTAGTCAATTAATTTATTGATTTCCTTTTTGATTTCTTCACTGACCCATTCATCATTCAATAGAATACTGTTGAGTCTCCATGAATTTCTGTATGCTCTGTAGTTTTTCTTGTTCCTGATTTGTAGTTTAATCCCATTGTGGCCAGATAGAGTACAAGGGATTATTTCAGTTTTCCTGTATTTGCTAAGATTTCCTTTGTATCCTAATATATGGTCTATTTTAGAGAATGTTCCATGTGCTACTGAGAAAAATGTATATTCTGCAGCATTTGGATGGAATGTTCTGTATATATCTGTTAGGTCCATTTGTTCCATGACATCATTTAATCTAGATGTCTCTCTGTTTATTTTTTTGCTGGGATGACCTGTCAATTGATGAGTGGGGTATTGAAGTCACCCATTACAATTGTCTTTGGTGTTATGAAACCTTAAGCCTAATAGTATTTGTTTGATGAAATTGGGTGTGCCCCTATGTTAGGTGCATATACATTTAGGATTGTAATGTCCTCCTGTTGGAATGTTCTTTTAAGCAGTATAAAGTGACCTTCTTTATCTTTCCTCACTAATGTTGGGTTGAAGTCTATCCTGTCAGATATTAGGATAGCAATCCCTGCTTGTTTTCTAGGCCCATTTGCTTGAAATAACATTTTCCATCCTTTTACCCTAAGACAGTGTCTATCTTTTATTGAGAGATGAGTTTCCTGGAGGCAACAAATGGCAGGATCTTGCCTTTTAATCTAGTCTGCAAGCCCATGTCTTTTGTTTGGGGCATTGAGGCCATTGATATTAAGAGTTATGATTGAAGCCAGGCGTGGTGGCGCATGCCTTTAATCCCAGCACCTGGGAGGCAGAGGTAGGAGGATCACCATGAGTTCGAGGCTACCCTGAGACTACATAGTTAATTCCAGGTCAGCCTGGACCAGAGTGAAACCCTACCTCGAAAAACAAAACAAACAAAAAAAACGAGTTATGATTGAAAGGTATGTATTTATTTTCATCATTCTTTTTGTTTTGTAGTGCTTCCTGTTTTGCCTTTGCTTGTTTGTTTTAATTGTTCAGTATGTTTTATTTTTTTACTATTTCCTTCTGTGTGTGTTTTGCTTTCTCTTCAGCATGAAGGATTCCTTCAAGTATTTTCTGTAGATCTGGTTTAGTTGTCATAAATTCCTTTAGCTAGTTTTTGTTGTGGAATGTCCTTATTTCTCCATCAATTTGTATAGATAGCTTTGCAGGACAAAGTAATCTTGGTTGACAGTTATCTTTCAGAAGCTGGAATACATCATTCCAATCCCTTCTGGCTTTTAAAGTTTGTGTTGAGTAATCTGTTGTGATTCTGATGGGCTTGTCTTTGTAGGTGACTTGCTTTTTCTCTCTAACTGCTTTTAATATATTTTCTTTGGTTTGCGTATTTAGTAGTTTAATTATAACATGGAGAGGAGAGGTTCTTTCCAGGTTTTTTTTTGTTTGGTGTTCTAAAAGCTTCTTGTATCTGCATTGGCATTTCTTTCCTAATTTGTTGAAAACACCTACTAAGCCTCTGGATTGAAGTTCTTCTTCTAGTATACCCTGAATTCTTTTTTTAAATATGTTTTTAAATTTATTTTAATTTTACATTCATGTTGGTGCCTTCTGTAGCCCCTCTCCCTGTCTTCCCCCCTCTGAAGGACCCTCTTCATTGGGGAATGTGGGTCACGTATTATGGGGGTCGCCAACATTGCCCCCTGAATTCTTATGTTTGATCTTTTCATAGTGTCCCAGATATCTTGAAATTCCTACTAGCTTGTCTTTCTCTTTGTTGGACTGTATTAGGTCTGCCACCTGGTCTTCTAGTTTAGATATTCTGTTCTATCCTTCATCCATTCTACTGGTGAGACTTTCCACAGAGTTTTTATTTGACTGACTGTGTTCTTTAGAGGTAGAATTTCAGCCTGGTTTTTCATCAGTATTTCTATCTCTTTACTCATGTCTTGTAATGGCCTCCTTATTTTATTAAGCTTGTTTCCTGTGTCTCTTTTAGCAGTTTGCTTTCTTCTTTGATTCCTTTGTTTTCTTCTCTGATTCCTTTCATTTCTTCTTTGATTTCTTTGGTATAGATAAAATCATTTTTTTTAAATCTTTGTCAGGCATTTAATCTAAAACAGTCACATTGGTGATCCACATTTCTGCTGGATTTATAATTTTTGGTGGGATTGTATTGTCTTGATTCTTTGTGTTTCTTGTATTATAATATAGTGACTTTTGCATCCGGAATTGATTTGATGCTTGGGTTTTCTGCTTCTCTGCAGTGTTCTTAGATGGGGTGATCCACCTTTATATACTTTCAGGATATGAGTTTAAAGTGCCAAGTGTAGCTATTGTACCCCAGTCCAAACCCAGAAGTAATCCTATGTGTTGAGTTTGCATGTTAATCAAGTATTCTAGTGGACTGGGTGGGATAATTTACTGTCAAATTCTAAATATCAACTGAGCAATATACACATTCAATAAAAAACAGTACAGAGTATGCAAGTGTGGGGATTAAAACAAACAGATAATCTTATAAAGCCAAAATCCCTAAGGGTGTGTGTTGCTCTTCACCTTTAATCCTGTCAGCTGGAAGGTAGAGAATTCTGTTCTGAATTGGGTTCCAGGTCAGCCTAGATCTGTATTAAACTCTGCCCCCAATAATGACAGAAGCAAAAGACAAAGGCCCTATGAATCTGAAAGCATCAAAGGCAACAATATTCAACCCCCAAATACAGCTTATTTGAAAATGATAAAGCCAACCAAGAATATGTAACCCATAACCTGCCTTTACATGGAAAGAGAGATTAGCACATTAGCACTTCCAATGCAGGCCTATGTACCTGCTTTTTTTTTTTTTTTTCTGTCTGTTGGCATTGTTACCTTTTGGGGTTGCTTCCAATCTCAGCAATCCTGAGTGCCTTCCTTGGTCCCTCCATGTTGTGCTGTGGAGCTGGAGTTCGGATCAGCTGTGCTGCATGAGCTGCCACTGGGGGCTGAATGCTGGAAGTTAATGGTTCTGATGGTTGGGAAATGGGAGAGTGCAGGAAGCTTGGAGTTGCTCAAGCAGTTCTGCCTGCATCCCTTTCAGTAGCTCTTTAGTTGATCTCAGCTGTCTTTCCTTCAGATTTCTTGACTTTGCAAGGAAGCTGATGAGGTTGGAAAATCCCCTTGTTTGGTCTCTGCTGCTTCCACTCTGCACTGGGGCCTGGTGGGTAGAGCTGGGCAGGTGCACGGATCATGCACACATTAGTGGGCTGCAAGCACCTCAGTGGGATTCTGTCCATTTTCCTCCTTTCTGGTGGGTCTTGGTCTTCCATGTTTCTCCTCTGTGTCTAAGAAGAACCCACACACCTTCACTTTTCAGAAGAAGAGTGTATTTTGCTGTTGTTTTGCTTAAATCCCTCCCTAGGCTAGTTTGGTATGGCTCCTATGCCACCATTTTACCCAGAAGTCCGACATTTTAATTTTTTTTTTTAACTTGCTACGCCATGAGATAGAATGTATTTAGTTTTTGTTAGGCATATTTTCTTGTATGAAAAACTTATCTGTTGAGGGATTTCCTGTAAATCCTGTTGTCCTGTTGTTGCAGGTATTTGTGGTGGGCTGTGCAGAAATCTCTCCAAGACCCGTTTCAAGTACTTGGGTACAAGAGGTTCCTGGTACTCAGAAAGTTAGATCAGAAATGCTTTAGAAATGAAGGCAGTAAGCCGGGCGTGGTGGCGCATGCCTTTAATCCTAGCACTTCAGAGGCAGAGGTAGGAGGATTGCTGTGAGTTCAAGGCCACTCTGAGACTACATAGTAATTCCAGGTCAGCCTCAACCAGAGTGAAACCCTACCTCAAAAAAAAAAAAAAAAAAAAAAAAAAAAAAAAAAAAAAAAAAAAGAAAAAGAAGAGAAAAAGAAAAAGAAAAAGGAATGAAGGCAGTAGATGCCAGCTTCACTACTTTTCTGAGGGAAAGAAGGACTCTGTTGGGAACTGAGCTATAAGTCATACATGTTATGCTATGCCAAAGAATTGACCTACATTTTGCTCATGTCCTAAAAATTGGATTGAGACTATATTAAAAGCAAGAGACTAATTTATTTGGCACAGAAAATTTTAAGACATCACAGAAAACAGGCTGTGGCATGGTTGCTGTTCACTAGTACTTTCCAGATTTGTAATGAAAAAGAGCAGCAGCAAGTGGAGGAGAAAGATACAAAAAAAATTGAAGTTTGATGATGAAAGGTGTGTGAACCAGTTTAAACTGAGGACAAAGAGGTCACCCACAAAGCTCCTGTAATTGTTACAGTAATTGAAACCATTAAAGAGAAACCTCAGGCTTTGCACTGGGACAGTAGGAATGGTGCCCTGAGGGCAGCACCCCAACTTTGAAAGACTCAAACTTGTGAAAAAGAAAATTAATTTAAAAGGATGGGCTGGAGAGATGGCTTAGCAGTTAAGGCATTTGCCTGCAAAGCCAAAGGATCCTGGTTCGATTCTCTAGAACCCACGTAAGCCAGATGCATAAGGGGGTGCATGCATCTGGAGTTCGTTTGCAGTGGCTGGAGGCCCTGGTGCACCCATTCTCTCTCTCTCTGTCTCTTTTTATCAAATAAATAAATAACATTTTTAAAAACTTATAATTAAAAAAAAAAAGGAGAGAGACTAAACCACTGCAGGAATTAACTGCTGGAAAACAATCCCCCAGGGAAGTGTTTTCTCAGGGTTAGCCTTGAAGGCAAACAGAGATCACTGAGGTTGTCCTCTAAGGGGCCAGGCTATATCTAGCAGGCAGCATAACTTGGTAGCATTTTCTACGTGTTATTGGCTTTGCAGGCATGAAAGATCCAAGAAGGGGGGAGGGATCATAGGGGCTTCTAACAAGAAAAGCTGTTAAGGCCAAAGCAATGAGTGCAAGGGTCAGAATCCCTATAAGGAGAAGCCAAAAGGCTATTGCATGAAGCTGGGAAAATGAAGCCTATATTGCAATAGAAACCCCAGGATTGTATAGATGCCAAGACTGTGAGACATCTCCTTAGGGAGCTACACACAAACAATTGACCTTCTCTGAGAGAGAAGCTATCTGTTCTGCAAGCATCAGAGCTTGAGGCTATCTACAGTCATGGAAGCCCAAATAATATTTTCCCGAGGCCCACTGTTGCACACAGAACTGCAGGATGTGATGTTTGCCCTACTGGATTTTGAATTTGCTTTGATCTAATTTTCCTTACTTTCTATTCCTCACTTTGGGAATGGGAATGCTTAGTTTGTACTATTATGAATTGGAAGTTTGTAATGATTTCTGATTTTACAGGGGCCTAAAATTAAGAGTTTGTCTTGTGTCTCAAGAGGCTATACTTTTGAACATTTGGAACTTAAAGACTATAGGTACATTTAAAGATGTGCTAAATGCATTTATAATATGAGGTAAAAATGAGCCTTTATGGGGCAAAAATGGAATGTTACAATATAAGGGATATACTTGGGTGTCAAATTGGCAAGGGGGTGAGTCTTGATCGTTAATTTTCACTGTCAACTCAACGGGAATTAGAATCACCTAGGACACATGCCTCTGGGCATAGTTATGAGGGCAGTCACAGAGAGCTTTCACTGAGGAAGAAAGAGGGAAAGTGGCATTTTTCATGGGCTGGTATCCAAGACTGAATAAAAATGAGGAAAGGTGCTGAGGGCTAACATTGTACTCCCTTAACTGACAGCAGATTCAGTGTCACCAGCTGCTTCACACTCCTGCCACCATTACAGTGGGCTTATATCCTTTCATATAAACCCTTTTAAAATTTGCTTTTGACAGGTATTTTGGCATAGCAATGAGAAAAGTTAATTAGCACACATATAAAAGAATTTTGTAAGTAATTGAAGTAGAATAATAATAACTGAATTGTGAGGGTGGTAGGATCAAAGGATATTAATTTTTGATTCTTTATTTTCAAATTTCATCCAGTACAGTTATCTTAGTTAAAATGTATTCTTATTTATTTACTTTCATGTCTATCATGTGTATTGTATGTGGTATATATATATATATATATGTGTGTGTGTGTGTGCTAAGTAGGAGGATCATGAGTTTGAGGCCAGTTGGTGCTACCCAAAGAGACACTGACTTGAAAAAAAAGGTCTCCCTAAAAATTGAAAATTGGCCAGGTGTGGTGGTGCCTACCTTTAATCCCAGCACTTGGGAGGCAGAGGTAGGTGGATCACTAGGTAGGTGTATTCGAGGCCAGCCTGAAAATTCCAGGTCAGCCTGGACTAGAATGAGACCCTACCTTGAAAAAAAAAAAAAAAAAAAAAAAAAAAAAAAGCAAGATCTGATTGTATATTACCATATGCATTTGTCTTGATTCTACAAGATAATGATTTTAGGATTCATAATCTTATAGAATATAGCTATTTATTGATATATATAGCCATTCATTGATATTGAACCATCCCTGCATCTCTGGGGTAAAGTCTACTTGGTCAGGGCAAATGATCTTTTTGATATGTTCTTATATTCTATTTGCCAATATTTTGTTGAGAATTTTTACATCTATGTTCATGAGGGAGATTGGTCTGTAATTTTCCTTTTCTGTTCTTTGGTTTTGGTATCAGGGTAATGCTGGATTTGTAGAAGGAGTTTGGTAGTATTCTTTCCTTTTATATTTTATGGAAAAGTTTGAGAAGCATTGGTGTTAGTTCTTCCTGTTTTTCCTTTACTCTCTTGTATCAACTCTTATTTGAGTATTGCTTATATTTTCCTGTTTCCTCAAGTGTGTGCTCTCCTTTCTCTTCAGCATAAAGGACCTCTTTAAGTATTTTCTATAGCCTCTTTCTTTTGCCTGTTTTTTGTTGTGGACTGTCCTTATTTCTCCATCAATTTGGTTGAATAGCTTTTCTGGATAAAGTAATCTTGGTTGACAGTTGTTATCTTTGAAACCTGTCATACATCATTCCAAACACTTCTGGCTTTTAAAGTTTGTGTTGAGCAATCTGCTGTGATCCTGATGGATTTGTCTCTATAAGTGACTTGATTTTTCTCTCTAACTGCTTTCAATATATTTTATTTGGTTTGTGTGTTTAGTAGCTTAATTATAATATAGCAAGGAGAGGTTCTTTCCTGGTTTTGTCTGTTTGTTATTCTAAAGGCTTCCCGTATCTGTATTGGCATCCATTTCCTTATTTGGGGGGAACTTCCTTCTATGATTTGGTTGAAAACACCCGCTATGTCTTTGGTGTGAAATTCTTCTCCTACCATACCCTGAATTCTTTCATAAAACTCTTTAAAATGGACCCTATCAAGTTTCAGGTCAAGTGGCATTTTTTTTTTTTTTTTTTTTTTTTTGTGGTGCTAGGAATCAAACTAAGGTCCTTGTATATGCTAGGCAAATAAACTACTACTGAGCTACACCCCCCAGCTCAGGTGGCTAATTTTCTTCTTTTGGTTTTTTGAAGTAGAGTCTTACCCAGCCAAGTCTAACCTGGAATTCATTATGTAGTCTCAGGGTGACCTCAAACTAACAGCCATCCTCCTACCTTTGCCTCCCAAATGCTGAGATTAAAGACCTAAGCCACCACATCCAGCGAGGTGGCTATTTTTGAAGTGTAACCTGAAGAGGGAAAATATTTGTGTTCCTGTCTAAATCTGATGTAAATATGCATTGTGGGCTTGGATGTCAACAAATGACACTGTTTGGAGACCACCATTTGGGTTCTGTGATTTCCTCATCGTAAGTTAGGGGTAACTCAAAACATGAGCAGCCAGCACTGTGCTTTTTAATTGCTTCAGAGAGCTTGTAGGATCTCTTCTGGGTACCTTGCTTGTCCTCTTCCAAGGAAAACCATTTTGCTTCTCTAATAAGTGTGCTATGAATGAAGGTCCTGGGGCTTCTGTTACATTGGCTAGACTTATGTTATCAACCCATTTCTAGATCTCTAATTTCTAAAGAAATTACTTCCCTCATATCAAAGGTCTTTCCAAAAGCTGATAAAAATTAAAATACTTTTATTAATTTATTTGAGAGAGACAGAAAGGAGAGAGAGTATGGGACATCAGGGCCTCTTGCCACTGCAAATGAACTCCAGATGAATGCTCCACTTTGTATGTATATCTTTGTGTAGGTACTGGGAAATCAAACCTAGATCAACAAGCTTTGCAAGCAAGCACCTCTAACCTCTGAGCCATCTTCCCAGTCCCTAAATTGGAATTTTATTAATAGTATAGGAGACAGCTTCAGGTTCACTGAGATGAACTTCCAGACCAGGCACAGTTATGGAAGAAGTGATATTCATTGAAGTTTACAGATCCAGGGGAAGTTCCATAATGGTAGAAGAAGCTGGCCTGCTTTCACAGGACCAAACACAGAGAGCAAAAGCCACAAGCCAAAAACCACACAGCACAGCACACCTAAGGAGCTCCAGCTATGCATACTTTGCATATCTTTAGATTGAAATCTCAAACCCACCACCACATATTTAGATCCACTCAGTGACACTGCCTCCAGCAAAGTAGATGCAGATGCAAACTATAAATTAATAAAACACTGAATATATTGGTGGCCATCTGTTCAAACTACCATAAATAGGGAATAAGAAGGTGTAGCTTTATGTTAAACAGTAAGTAGTTCCTGCTAAGGTCCACATGTTATACTCCTATTGATGAATGTCTTAATACTGGCTCTATTACTACCAGTACTACTGCTATTATTACTATTTGTAGTACTGGAATTTTATGGCAAGTATTCTACCACTGCACTACATCCCTCATTCTGGAGATATATTTTTTTTTTAAATTAAACTAATTTTATCTGTTTTTGTGTGTAATATGTGTGTGTGTGTGTGTGTGTGTGTGTGTGTGTGCACATGTGTAACTGAGAATGTGGAGGCCAGAGGTTGATGTTGCATGTCTTTTTCAATAGCCCTTTACCTTACTTTTTAAGACTCAATGAGCCCAGAGCTCACCTATTTAGCTAGATAAGATGGCCAGCAAGCCCTATCTCTAGTTTCCCAGTACTGAGGTTGCAGGTATGTGCCACCATTTCAAACTTTTACAAGGGTGCTAACTAAGACATTCTCTGTGACTGAAATATTTGACAGATACAACTTAAGGGAGGAAAGATGTATTTTGGCTCATGGTTTCAGTCCATCATCCTAGGGAAGGTATTATTATACAGCTCATGACCATAAGAGTGGTGGAGGTTCCCAGCATTACAGTGGATAAGGATGCAGAGAAAAGGCTAGAACCAGGAGCCTTCCTCTAGTCAACTACGTCTGCCAGCTGGACTCTACTTTTTAAAAACTCCACAGCCTCCCCAAATAGCACCACTAGCTAGAAAACAAGCATTCAAAACAAGAGCCTGTGGGGAAACTTCAGATTGAAACCATAACAACATCTTAAATTTTAATTTCCTTTATTTCTTTAGTGTTGTGATTTTTACTACATATAATATTATCTCAACGCTAGAAAACAGCTGCACCCTCTCTCAAATCTTGCTGTTGTCTCAGCTGTGTTCTGCTCCACAGTGGGCCCCATAAATATATATTTTTCATTTCAGTCAAAGACAGTGTTTTTCTAGGGCAAGACAGAATTATCATCTACAAAGACAATGAAAAACTAAAGAAGCAATACCAGTAACAGATACAGTCACAGAGCTGAGGAGTTGTTTTTAGTATAAGCAATAATAATATTTATCAGAATGTAGATTACAGGAAAAATAGATGTCTTTTATAAATCATTGTTGTTGTTGTTAGGAGTAGTTTATTTGATACACAATAATAGGGTAGTGGGCTGGGTAATAAGTAGAGTGCTAGGTTATGTATTTGTTTGGGGTGGGGGGATAGTGTTGATGGTGATCATCTCCATTTGGGAGATGCTAGTTATTAGGAAGGCAGTCCTGATTGGCTGGTGTACAGTTCTAGGTAAGAGGGTCAGCCTGAGCAACTATGCATGTAATCTCTACCATGTAAACCAGGCCATTCAAATCATGGTTGACCAACATTCATTTAGTCCAGCTTGGGCAGCAGGCAGTGTGGGACTGCAGCTCTGTGGTGTCAGGTTCCAGCATTCCAAGGTGAGCAGTTTGGGGTTTCTGGAGCAGGCGGTGAGAATTCCATAATGGGGTCCAGCTCCATTTTCCATTCTCTTAATTAATGGTCTTTCTTCTACACATAATCTCAGCCCAGTACTCTGAAGACAGAGGCCAGAGCATTGCTGTTTGTTGGAGCCCACCCTGGTCCACATAATGGGTTGCACTCCGTCTGAGGACTTTGGTCAGAGAAGCTTCTTTTGGCCATTGGTGGTGACTACTCAGGAGACTCAGAAATTGTCAAAATGCTAAGAAGAAGTGATTGATGACTGCTTAGTGCTAAATGAGACATCTATATCACCCTCTTTAAGGCTCAGGGAACATTGCAGAAAAGGGACAGAAAGAATGTAAGAGGTGGGCTGGAGAGACTGCTTAGTGGTTAAAGCACTTTCCTGTGAAGCCAGAGGACCCAGGTTTGAGTCCCCAGTACCCACATAAAGCCAGATGGACAAGGTGGCACATGTATCTGGAGTTTGTTTGCAGTGGCTAGAGTACCTAGTGTGCCCATTCTCTCTCTCTCTCTCCCTCCTCGCCATGCTCTCTCAAATATGTAAATAAAACGAAAGTTAAAAAAGGAATCAAAGAGCTACCTAGGCACATCCTCACTGAGATTCCTTGTAAAGACCTGCACAATATTTGGTTCATCTGTCATTCCTGGGGATGTGGAGAGCCAACATGGACTGTGAAGTGAATTCTAGGCCAACCTGTGCTACAGTGTGAAGCCTTACCTAGAATGTATTTTCAACACCATGACATTTCTCTATTTTGCATTTGTTACTGCCATGCTTTTGTAGTGGTGGCTACTGTTAATCTTTTCTTTTTTTCCTGACAAGTGTAGTTTATTCATGACATTTTCATATAATTCTGAAAAATGTGAAAAATTATAGGGTCAATCATTTTGAATAATATAAAAGAAAATCTGTCCCTCTTTCCCTCTCCACAAAGACTGTCTTCCAGTCACCTCTGTTATAAATTATTATTCCATGTTTTTATTTTGACATTTTAAATTTATAGAAAAGATGCAAGAATAATGCAAGAAATTCTTAATACTGTTACTTAGATTTTTGAACTGTTTACACATGTCTTGTGTGGTTTATACACATAACCATCCCCCAACTGAGATGTTTGGAACTGTTTTACATGTATGTTGTGTCTCTTTACTTCTCAACACTACAGTACATACTTTGTACAAATATACAACTGCATCATAGTTATCCAATTAAGGGATGGCAACTTTGAAACAAAACTGTTTTTCAAACTACAGCACATAGTTTTTTTTTTAAAGTGATTGCTATTTGAGAAGGGTATCTCTGTTGCCCAGATGTCATGATCCTCCTGCCTCAGCTGCTCACATACTTGGGATTTCAGGCATGTATCACTATGCCTAATGTTGTTTCTTAATAACCAGCAGAGTGTCTCAATCTTTGTCTCTGATGACTGTCATTTATTCTGTAGAATTTCTTTCCATTTTGATGGGTCTGATGTACCTCACATTTAGATTTGTATTATGCATATTTTGTAGAATTATTGGAAGAGGATTAGAGGCCTCTTTTGGAAGCCTAAGATATCTGTTAGTGCAGTATTCATTTTTTTGGTATAAAGTTCCCATTTTCCTCTTTATAATGAATATGTACTTTGTGGGGAAATATATACAACACAACAATTATTACTTATATGTTTATAAAAATAGTCTGACTGATAAGATACCTCCACCTTCTTCCAATCCAACACCCCAGTCCTCATTTTATATATATATATATATATATTTTTTTTTTTGGTGCCCTATTTGCAATTCCTGTCATGTGGAAGAAAGAACAGTCAACACACAAAACAGAAACATAATAGCTTGACAGACATGTCTGGTGGTACCTTTTCTCTGGACCTGCCTTTCTTAAGGTGTAAAAAAATTTGGAAACACCCATCTTTGTTTGCATAGCTTGATTTAGTCTTCACTGGACCTTTGCAACTAGAAGAATGGGAAGATAGAGAACCCAGTGCACAATCACGTTGTTCCTTAGGAATTCTCCCTCACAAATCATTTTGGAACCATAACTCAGAGGATGTTACCACTGTGCTGCTTTATTGTATCTCTGCTGAATTGAGGAAAACAACGTTATCATAATGTTTTACCATGTCATTTAAGTGTGTAATAAAGTTTAATCCTATGATTGATGTATAACATTTACTGTGGTAGTTTGACTTAGATATCCCCCACAAACTCAGGGTGTCTTGAATGCTTGGTGCCCAGCTGATGGCAGTTTGGTAGGTAGAGCCTTGCTGGAGAAGGTGTGTTGTTGAGGACAGGGTTACGGGAGTTATAGACAGCTCCCCTGGTGCTAGAATGCAGCTCACTCTCCTGCTGCTATTTTCTACCTGCTGTGGTAGGTGGTGTCCAACCTCTGCTCTTGCCATGCTGTCTTCTGCCATCATGAGCTTCTCCTTGAGATCGTAAGCCTAAATACTTTCCTCCCAGCTGCTTTTGCTTGGGTGCTTTGTCTCAGCAGCAAAAAGGTAACAACAACAATTTATAATAAAATCTCCATTTTACAGGTAAGAGAGTAGAAATGGGGACATGTTATGAAACTTTAATTGAAGACAGCAGATGGAAAATATCAAATATGGCCTCTTCAAAGTAGTTAATTTTCTTTTCCACAGAATGTTACTTATTTTATCCTCACTTTGTGTATTCATCAATTCAACAACCTTTAAAAATATTTATTTATTCATATTTAAAAATGTTTTGTTGACATAAGAACAATTATATGTGTTTTGGACTAACAATGTGGTTTTTACCACATGCATATCAGTCGCTCTCTGGGCAGGGAGACTGTACCTCAGGATATTTCTATCCACTCTGTGGCTCTTACAATCTTCCAGCCCCCTCTTCCACAGCAATCCTTGAGCCTTAGCAGGTCTATTAGCAGTTTAGTGTTGAGTTCTCTGTAGGCTCTGTATTTCTGCTTTGATATGTTTTGATTTACCACAGTGTTTATTGCTTATTGGCAATTTCTTATTTACACAAAACTATTGCTATATTTCAGTAAAAATTTCTCATAGACATGACTGCTTAGAATGTTTCCTTGGAATGTGTCTGATTCCCAGTGTTTGTGGTTCTGTATTTTGGGGATTGTGAGGGTGGGGTGGCAAGGACTCACTGTGGACACCAGGCTGGCCTCCAGCTTGAGATATGTTTGTCTCTACCAGCACACAAAAAAGTATGCCTACCTTTCAGTATTTTTTTCATTTCTCTTCTCTTCTCCTCTTATCTCCCCTCTCCTTTCCTCCTCTTCTCTTCTCTTTTCCTCCCTTCCTCCCTCCCTCCCTTTCCTTCCTTCCTTCCTTCCTTCCTTCCTTCCTTCCTTCCTTCCTTCCTTCCTTCCTTCCTTCTTTCTTTCTTTCTTTCTTTCTTTCTTTCTTTCTTCCTTCTTTCTTCTTTCTCTCTCTTGATTCATTCTCTCTCTCTCTCTTTCTTTCCAGTGCTGGAGAGTCAACCGAGAGCCTTATGCATGATCTAAGTAAACATTCTGTCACAAAGCTACGGCTTCAGCTCTGACTCGAACTGTTTGGCGTTAATTTAAGTGATTTAATCAGATGGGTATGCCATTCCTACAAATGCTCATATTTGAAGAGTATTATATATTGATCAAAACAAATATGCAAAAACAAATATGAAACATTAAATACTAGTGATGTGTTTTATGCCTTTAAAATAAAAAAAATAGGAAGACCAAAGCTACACTCCTTTATCTTGGACAAACCTGACTCAGTGTTGATACTCAGTGTCATACTGTACTTTTCATGTAGATAAGCCAGAACACACTTCAGCACAGACTGAGCCATCATGCTTCAGAGGGTCTTGGTGCCCTGTAGCCACGTTTTCTCAGAGAGCGTCACAAGATCACACAGCTGCTGCTCTGAGCAGCATGGCTGAATTCTCAGATACTCTTTTCAAGTTTAGAAACACAGAGATGGCACAGTTTAGTCCTTGTTAAATCCTCACCAGCAATGAAAGAGATTCTTTTTCCCATTGCTTTCTTCACCTAGCAAAGGAGAGAACATTTATTCAAAATGCCAGTTCTTAAGCCGATGGTACTTTGTACACATTTTATTATATACTCTTTATAACGACCTGGGGAAATTATTTTATCTCTCTCATTGTTCTTGTGGGAAATAGACTCAGAGAACCTGATAAAGGGCAGAGTCTACATTCAATGTCTCTGACTCAGCATGTCCTTTGAAATGTTCCAGGCAGCCTCTCAGCGAGGACCCCTTTCCCTGCCTGCCATCCTCCAACATGTTCCTTGTGTTAATCAGGTGTAACATTGTTTTTGTAAAGGCCATCAAAATTCAATTGCGTGGGATTTATTCTTTTATGTCAAATACTTATATACTGATATTAACAATGAAAACTATTGTGTGGTCATATTGTGTGCTATGAGGGTCATGTGTTTGCAATATGTGAAGTACTTTCTGCAGCAAACAAACATATGGCAAAATTTGAAGTTATTTTTGCTTATTAGAATTTTAATATTCATTGAACTATAGTCAGCTTCAAGTTACTGGGACAAACATCTAACCAGACATAGCTTATGAGAAGAATGGGGTTTATTTCAAGCTTATGGAGTCCAGGGAATACCATCAATGGCAGAAGAAGCTGGATCCCTTTCATAGATCCAAGCAGAGACACACCACAAAAATCCAGCACCATTAAAACAAACAGAGCTCAAATTGCTCTCCTCAAATTT
Source organism: Orientallactaga sibirica (assembly GCA_036365145.1). Lineage (NCBI taxonomy): Eukaryota > Metazoa > Chordata > Mammalia > Rodentia > Dipodidae > Orientallactaga > Orientallactaga sibirica. The sequence continues at coordinate 20,346,031 of JAEOAD010000003.1, forward strand.
CTGGGCTGAAAATCCAATCAGCTCCCAGTGACATGCCCTCCCTAGCAGGGATCTTCCTGCTAGGGGTTGAAGTTGCAAGCTCAGTTTTAATAAAACACCAGAGTCTAGGGGACCGCACATTCAAATTATATTCAAACTATCACACAATATTAATGCAATCAATATAAAATAATCTTCATGTGATATGCATTAGGTTTATTTTTATTTTTATAATTAGATACACATAATAGCATATAAAAATAAATCTTATCTGAATAAAGTTTTGTGTATTAGAAAGGGTACTATTCCTCTACAATTATGTTTTCAAGGTGTTCATAGGGTTGTGAATGTGTGTATGTATGTAGCTGTACACACATATGTGCATGTGTATGTATATGTATTCGGTGTCTCTTATTACATTTCCTATTTGAACGATTTGAAATACATTCCAATACAAAAGTCCTGTTACATGAATATTAACTATATTTTTCTTTTTTAAAATATATTTTATTTATTTGAGAGAGAGAGAGAGAGAGAGAAGGAGGTAGAGAGAGAAAGAGTGAGAGAGAGAATGGGCATGCCAGGGCCTCCAGCCACTACAAATCATCTTCAGATGCATGTGCCTCCTTGTGCATCAGGCTTATGTGGGTCCTGGGGAATCAAACCATGGTCCTTTAGCTTTGCAGGCAAATGCCTTAACCGCTAAGTCATCTTCTCCAGCCCTTAACTATATTTTTCATTCTTCTGAAATAAAGAAAATTAAGATGGAAAAACAAAAAATACTACTCACCTTCCTTAACCAAATAAAAAAAATGACTAATTTACCTAAGTAGGACTTTGTTTTCAAGCATATAAGCCAAATAGCAACATGTTTTTTCTACTTAGCCACTGACATGCCATCCCATAATATATTATCAAATGTTACCAATGGAGATTTTTTGGTTTTATTTTGAGGCAAGGTCTAACACTACAGCAAGCTGACGTGGAACTTACTCTATAGCACAGGAGGGCCTCAAACTCATGGCATTCCTGGGAGTGGCATAGCTGGGTCATATGATAGATATATTTTTAGCTTTTTGAGGGACTTCCACACTTATTTCCATAGAGGCTATTCCAGTTTGCACTGTCACCAGCAAAGAAAGAGTTCCTTCTCTTTTCCTCACAACCTCACCAGCATTCGTTGTCATTTGTTTTCTTGATGATAGCCATTCTGACTGAGATAAGATAGAATCTCAAATTAATTTTAATTTACATTTCCCTAATGGCAAAGGATGTTAAAACTGTTCAGATGTTTATAAACATTTAAATTTGTTCTTTTGATAACTCTATGTTCAGCTCCATTGTTGGGGTCCCTCCTAGGGCCAGCCCAGAAGGGACAGCAGGGTCTCTGATGAGTAGGGGGTGAAAGGCGCGGAGTCACAACACAGACTCAGGGAGCTGGGTAGAAGCAGGCAGAGGATGAGCTGCTGCAAACTCACTTATTCAAGGAAGTGTAGGGGGTTTTAAGGATTTGGCTGGCCAATCGTTGTATGGGGTGGTTCCCTTCTTATGACCAATGACAGCCTGTCTCCAGGCAGATCATCTTGTAGCAGGCTGCTCGCAGGCATGGGACTGTAGCCGTTGTCACGTCAGGCCTGTGCAGGATGCCATGTCCACAGAAGCTACTTCCTGGTTTCTTCTAGCAGGCGGCCTGGCTAGGGCCTGACCTGCACTGTGCCATACACTCTATAGCATACTTTTTTTTTTTCATGGTAGGGTCTCACTCTAGCCTTGGCTGACCTGGAATTCACATATAGTCAGGGTGGCCTCGAACTCATGGCAATCCTCCTCCCAGTGCTGGGATTAAAGGTGTGCACCACCATATCCGGCCTTCCATAGCATACTTTTGATTGCTTTTTTTGATGTCAATATTTTTGAGTTCTTTGTATATTTTAAATATTAATTACCAGGTTGGAGGGATGGCTTAGCAGTTAAGGCATTTGCCTGCAAAGCCAAAGGACCCAGGCTCGATTCCCCAGAACCCATGTTAGCCAGATGTACAAAGGAGCGCACACGTGTGGAGTTCGTTTGCAGTGGCTGGAGGCTCTGGCACGCCCATTCTCTCTTGCTCTTTCTCTGTCAAATAAAAATAAATAAATAAATATTAATCACTTTCAGGTGCATAGGAGGCAAATATTTCTCCCATTCTGATGGCTGCCTTTTTCTTAAATGACAGTCTTTTTAAAAGAAATATTTTATTTTATTTATTTATTTTTATTTGAGAGAGAGAAATAGAAATAGGAAGATTGAGAGAGAGAATGCGCATGCCAGGGCCTCCAGCCATGGCAAATGAACTCCAGACACATGTGCCCCACTTATACATCTGGCTTACATGGGTTGTGGAGAATCAAAGCTGGATTATTTGGTTTTGAAGGAATGCGCCTTAACAGCTAAGCTCTATCTCCAGCCCATGACAGTTTTCTTCCTCTTTCTTTCTTTCTTTCTTTCTTTCTTTCTTTCTTTCTTTCTTTCTTTCTTTCTTTCTTTTTTTTTTTTTGGTTTTTCAAGGTAGGGTCTCACTCTAGCTCAGGCTGACCTGGAATTCACTATGTAGTCTCAGGGTGGCCTTGAATTCACGGCAATCCTCCTACCTCTGCCTCTCAGGTGCTGGGATTACAAGCATGCGCCACCATGCCCAGCTAGTTTTTTTTTTTTTTTTTTTTAATGTATGGAAGCTGTTTAATTTCATGAAGCACCATTTCAATTATTGGTCTTATTTCCTGAGTGACCAGAGTCCTATTCAGAAAGCACTTACCTGTGGTCTATATTTTGAAATATTTTACCTACATTTTTGCTCCAGCAGTTTCAGAATTTCATGTCTCATGTAAAGGTATTTGATCCATTTGGAGTTGATTTTTGTGAGTGGTGAGTTCTAGTTTCACACTTCTGAGTATGAATATTAGTTTCCCGAACATTATTTGTGGAAGAGGTTGTCTTCTTTGTCTCCAATTAGTATTTTTGGCATCTTCGTAAAATGTCATGTGGATGTAAGTGTGTGTTTTGACAGATGTATCTCCTATGCTGTTTCACTGAATTTCATGTTTACTTTTGTGTCAGGGCCACACTATTTTTGTTACCATGGCTCTTCACTATAACTTAACATAAGATATGGCAATACATCCTATCATATTTTTTCCCTCAAGCTTGTTTTGGCTAGGTGTGGTCTTTTGCTTGCATATAAATTTTAAGATTTTTTTTCTAGGTCTGTGAAGTAAAGAATGGCATTGAAATTGTGATGAGGATTGCATTGAGTCTATAGAGTGCTTTTGGTAGGAGAGCTATTTTCACAATATTAACTCTTGCAGATCATGAGCATGGGCAATCTCTCCGTATTCTAGTATCTTCTTAAATTTCTTTATTCAGTGTTATAATTTTCTTTTTAACTCCAGTTGCACATGCTGCCATGTGCATCTGGCTTATGTGGGATCTGAGGAATGAAACCTATGTCTTTATGTTTGAAATTAAATTGCTTATCACACCACCTATGACAGTGCAGGTTACTAAAAGAAACATCATAATGAGGGAGAGATTTCCAAATCCATAACACAAAGTAAAAATCTGAACCTTTTAGATTTGATACACATCTAGCATATTTTACCATTTTATTCATTTTTTACTTATTTATTTATGAGAGAGACAAAGGGAGAGATATACAGACAGATATATATAGAGAGAATGGGTACACCAGGGCCTCTAGCTACTGCAAACTAACACCAGATGCATGTGCTACCATGTGCATCTGGCTTAAGAGGAATCTGGAGAATCAAACCTGTGTTCTTAGGTTTCACAGGCAAGCACCTTAATTGCTAAGCCATCTCTCTAGCCCTGGAACCAACTTTATTTTAAGCCATTAAGCCTTTGCACTTAATCACAATAGAAATACGCTGTTATTATGTATTAGCCTATCAACATGATCTCATTTATTTTAAAACTATAGAAACCAGGCTGGAGGAATGGCTTAACAATTAAGGCATTTGCCTGTGAAGTCAAAGGACCCAGGTTTGATTCCCTAGGACCTATGTAAGGCAGATACATAAGGTTGTTCATGCATTTGGAGTTCATTTGCAGTGGCTCAAGGCCTTGGCATGCCAATTCTGTCTATCTGCCTCTTTCTCTCTTTCACTCTCTCTCTCTCAAATAAATAAAATAAAATAAAATAAATGATTTTTAAAGTTTAAAAAAAAGAAAACTGTGGAAACCGTGTGATTAATTAGGTTACATTTTAAAGATTTAAAATTTTTGGAGAGATGGAAAAATTGCTCAGTGACTAAAGCACTTGCTTGCAAAGCCTAATAGCCTGGGTTCAATTCCCCAGTACCCATGTGAAGCCAGATGAGAAGAGTGGCACATGCATTTGGAGTTTGTTTGCAATGGCAAGTGGACCTAGTACACTCATTTTCTCTTTCTTTCTCTCTCTCTTCCTTTCCTTGCACATAAATAAAATAAAAATATTTTTCAAACACGTTGGAAAATTGCTTTACCTTTATACTTAAGGTAATAAGTGTCTGCCTCTGGAGAAGAAGCAAGGTAAGGTAAAACACAATTACTTCAAATTAGTGTAAAATATGAAATATATTTATTCATTTTATTCCTCTCTCCATCTAACATCTTTATTTGATTGCATTTTCTTTCTTTCTTTCTTTCTTTCTTTCTTTCTTTCTTTCTTTCTTTCTTTCTTTCTTTCTTTCTTTCTTTCTTTCTTTCTTTCTTGTTCCTTGAGAAGGTGTGTGTGTTACTGAAGGTTTCTAGCCTAGGTCTGCCTCCTTTCTAAGCTCTGCTTTCTTATTAGTTGAAATGTGAGAAGTGGCTGCCATGCACTCCTGTGCCTTGAGCTGCCCCTTCTGTGACAGACTTACACTTTCAAGCAGTGAGCCTCAATAAGCCTCTCTTCCCTGTTACTTGTCAGGTCTTTGGTCACAATGAAAGAAGCAACTAATATAGGTGGATATTCCATTAATGGACACTCACTGTTATGAATATTGTTATGGGGTTACCAGTCTTTAGCATATGCAAAGTTCTTGATGAAAACCCAGTAAGCTGTGACTATCGTTTGATTGGTAGGAATAATGGCATTACTACTAGCAGTGCTAATAGTATAGTGGATAAGGAAGAAGTTCAAGGACACAATGTGAGACTCGTGTTGATGTTTCATGGTGTAGGCTTGAGTAACTGATTTGGTTGGAAATTCACTTGCATTGTGGAACCATTTCTCAAGGTATAGGTGGACTGAGAACTGTTGCCTGGGTTCTTGGCCCTCTTCAAGGGCCCAGTGAAGACCCCTGTTACACAGCTCCTTATTGTATTGATGGACTACTTTGTCTTCCCAAACTGGGAAGCCAGTTATTTACTGACATTTACACAGCATGGGGCAGTATGAGTGTGCCAGACACTGGCAAGGGGAAGCTTATACACCCATAAGCTATCCCCCAACAGTATGCCACTTCCAGGATGCTCCAATTCCCACATTGCCATCATCTGGTAACCCAGCATTCAGAACACATAACTTTATGGGGGGACACCTGAATCAAACCACCACATTCTGCCCCGACCCCAAAAAACTGATAACCACCACTGAATTTGATGGCATATGTAAAACTACTAAATCACATGTAACCTCAGTAGAACTTGGTCTTTGCAGTAAAGTAGCTTCCTGCTAGCAAGTGCCTGGGCTTACAGGGGTGATGTGTAAATGGGGAGAGTTCAGGGAAGTCAGTTCTATTCATAAATGAATCCTTCTGGAATATGGTAAAGGCACCAAGACCTCTCATAGGGGAGCAATAAGTGGCATGATGCAATGCATTCAGTCCAGCTTTAAAAGTCCCCATATTTTTAATTTTTTTTTTTTTTTGGAGAGAGACAGAGAGAGAGAAAGAGAGAGAGAGAGGGAGAGGAAGACAGAAAGAGATGGGCGTGCCAGCAGTCTCTCAGCTGCTGAGAATGAAATCCAGCGGCATTGCATCCTTGTGTCACTTTGCATCTGGCTAAATGTGGGACCTGGAGATTGGAACCCCTGGAGATTGGAACCAGCGTTCTTAGGCTTAGGAGGCAGGCGCCTTAACCACTAAGCCATCTCTCCAGCCCAAGTCCCCATATTTTTAAATCAGTCTTAATGATGTTCAAACATCCCCATGTACAAGATCTTTTAACTGAGCTGTAATACCAAAATAATAATAATAATAATAATAATAATAATAATAATAATGGCATAGAATAAACATTCACACTACAAAAGATGGCATTGGGCATAGCGAATATTCAACTAATTCAACTAATTCAAGATTTAAAACAACCAGGGTAAACATCAAACTCTGTAGCTCCAAGTCCAACAACTCTAGTCAGTGACAAGTCTCCAAGTCTGATAATTCTAACCAGTGACAAGTCTCTGGAGTACCCATTCTCCCCTCTAGTTAGGCTACTCACAGTCCTGGAAAAGTTCATCTGGTGCTGTCAGCTCTCCCTGGCATCAACCCCATAGTTCCGGTATTTGCACTGGGTCTCCACTGCAACCCATGGTTTACCCTCATATCTCCACTGGCCCTCCACAAGGTAATCCAACAAACCTGCTTCACACTGCCTATGGCCATTTTCAAAAAACCAAACTGTGTTGCAAATTCAATGACTCTCTCGTTCTTGCATTTTTTTAAACACCATAGTACCAGATGGGCTGCCAGTTTATTAATCCAGGGGGGAACAAAGCTGACACTGAAGAACAGGACACTCCTTCAAGCCCCTTCAAAAGAGTCTGCATTCTTCCTGTTGTCCCCAATATAGATCAGCTGACCCAGTCTCAATGGTAATAATTTCTCAAACAATTGGAGCTGAATGGGCAGCAGTTTTGGTCCAAAGATTTAATTTCTTTCTTTTTTCCTCTTTTCTGAGGTAGTGTCTCACTGTAGCCCAGGCTGACCTGGAAGTCACTCTGTAGTCTTAGGGTGACCTTGAATTCATGGCCATCCTCCTACATATTGCCTCCAAGTGCTGGGACTAAAGGCGTGTGCCACCACGTCCAGACAAAGATTTAATTTCTGTCTGTGCTATATCCCTCTGCTCACACCAGTCCATTTCTATGCAATACAACCTCGAACATAATCTCAGGACATGGGCATAACAACAAGTCTCTCACACAAACGACTTATAGCCCACTTCAGACAAAGCTCTTTCTCACTCTCATAGGCCAAACTTCATAGTCCATAGTTCTTAGTGCATGCAAGTCTTTCAACTCTAATCAGAATAATCCATCAAGCTGTACTTACAGCATTGCAAGACATCTCTTAGGCCAAGATTTCAAATCCATCCACATTCCTCCTGAAAACAGCTCCAAAAGGCCAAAAGCCACACAGTCAGGTTTCTAGTAGCAATGAAACTGTTGCAGTCACCTTTGCATTGCTGGCAGAAAACACCCAACCAAGAGCAGCTTGCAGGAAGAAAGGTTTTAATTTGGCTTACAAACTGGAGGGAAAGCTCCCTGATGGTAGGGGAACATGATGGCATGAGCAGATGGTGGACATTACCTTCTCACCAGCATCAGGTGGACAACAGTAGCAGGAGAATGTGACAAATTCTGGCAAAAGGAAGCTGGCTGTAACACCCATAAGCCCTCCTCCAACAATACATCACCTCCTGGAGGATCCAATTCCTAAACTGCCACCAGCTGGCGACCCAGCATTCAGAACAAATAAGTTTATGGGGGAACACCTGAATCAACCACCACAACTTCTCTGTGCCATCAGGATGTTTCCTATTGGATATCTGCTTATTGAATATTGCACATACTTCCTTATACAGATTCTCTGCCTCCTCATACCCTTCCTTTTCTCATTTCTCCAGAGTCACATGTGAGGCTGACAACATTCTCTTTTTATTCACAGTGTTTCTCATGAACCCTCCCATGGGGAAAAGTCATTCATCTTCACTATGCCAAAAACCACTTGCACCTATACACCTCACCCAGTGCATTTTGTAGCCTGAGTGCTTCAGGAGCTTGCATCACACCTTCCCAACGTCCTCTGCATTCAGACTTTCCCTTTTTTAGATGCTCATGTCTGAAGCAGAACACTTGGATTTTAGCCTTTCCCACCTGCAGGGCACTTTCCTTTTCACAATCCTAATCCGTGCAGCTGGCATCATCAGCATTCAAGCCATTCCGTCTTCAATCCCCCAAAGCATGGTGATGCTAGCTCTTCCTCTTCCCCATCCCTATTCCTACTTCAGCCATCGAAGTCATCTGTCCTCAGCCATGTTCTTATTCCCACTGATTTCATGTTGGCAGCCCAGGCTTCCATGTCCTTTCAAGTACCCTACCCCTAGCCCAGGCTCTCCCTCCTCTAACAAGCATGGAATGTGTGGCTATTATATGCTGCAGAGACCCTGTCTTCCACATCGTCATGCTTCCCACTGCATGTACAATGTACAGTGTCTTTTGAAATAACAGGCACTCAACAAATATCTGTGCAATGAATGGGTAAAAAGTGGTGTGCTGAATGACAGCCACTTCTGAAGCAGGAGTGGCAACTGAGATAGGAAAAGATTGAAATCGCAATTTACAAATGCTCTTCTGCTAAAAATGAACAGGAAATTTAAACTATAAATACTCCACTTTGGCAATTAACCAGAACAAAAGATAACAATAGTTAGCATTAAATGTAATAGTATTTTAATAGATTCTGAAAAGTGAACAGAGTATTTGACAATACATCTTCAACTATTCCATTTTCTGTATCAGAAAAACATAGTTTCTGGTGACTCTGAAATGGCTCAGTCCTTTGAATTACATGGAAGATATTATCATGGAGCCTGAAAATTATTTCCTTGGTTTTAAAGAATCAAACACAAGCCCTCTTTAATATCAGACACTGGATCTTGACATGATTTTATCATACTTACCAAGCTTGTAAGTTATCCTAACAGGAAACCTGAGACTTGTGTTGGAGGCAAAGTTCTTTAGTTTGCCACAGTATGTCCTTTGGTTTTTCTGTCCTTTGATTTATTTATGTGGTTGGCTATGTTTATTGATATGAGCATGCTGAACTCACCTTAAATCCCTTGGATGAAATCTATTTGATCACCATGGGGTCTTGATTTTAATGTGTTGTTCCATTCCTTCTGCAAGTATTTTGTTGAAAACTTTTGAATCTGAGAAATTGGTTTATAGTTTTTTATAAATTTATTTATTTAGACACACACACACACACACACACACACACACACACACACACACAGAATGGGCATACCAGGGCCTTCAGCCACTGCAGATGAACTCCAAATGCCTGGGCCTGCTTGTATGCATGTGTGACATTGTGTGCTTGCATCACTGTACATCTGGCTTACATGGGACCTGGAGATTTGAACATGAGTTCTTAGGCTTTACAGGCAAGCACCTTAAGTGCTAAGCCATCTCTCCAGCCCTAGTTTTCTCTTTTTTGTTGTGTTTTTATCCAGTTTTGGTATTAGGATAATACTGACTTCATATAATGCATTTGGTAGTATTCCTTCCTTTCCTATTTTGTAGGAAAATTTGAGAAATGTTTGTGTTAGATCATCTGTAAATGTTTGATAGAATTTAGCAGTGTATTCATTTTAATTTTCAGTGTTTGTTGGTGGTTCAAGTTTTTTTTTTTTTTTTCCTGAAGGACCACCTGCTTTACCAGAGTCACTTGCAGCTATTAAGGGTGAGAGAAGTGGTGATCTCCATTTAATAATCAGCAAAAATCTTGTAATGCCTCATTTTAGATTACCTTTTTGTATTAAACTTGTGATCCTGGTGAGGCTTGCTGGGCAAGGATTGATACTTGTTGTGTGTGTGTGTGTGTGTGTGTGTGTGTGTGTGTTTGTGTTGTCAGAGCTCAAGGAGGCCCTGAACTCAAACACATTCCTGTGCAAGGGCGTAGGTGGTTGCTTGGGAGCTGAATGGTGGTTCCTACATGGACCAGGTGGGCTGAGTTAAGACTAAATCCTTCTGGGTGCTTGCTAGGTTCTCACACATGGATGAGTGAGAAGAGTAGGAATCAGTTTCCTCTGTGGACCAGGTGGGCAACGTCAGTTCTGCACACTGACTATTCTTATCCACGGACTAGGTAGGGTGGAGTTGTATTTGTACCCTCCTGAGGTTGCTGTCTCTCCCACTCAAACGTGGTAAAGCTTATTGTACCTGTGATCTCTTCCTGCCTGCTGGCTTTTCTTGCTACAGGACTAGTAGAGCAGAGTTATACCAATACCCTTAAAGCACTAGCTTGACTTTCCTGTATGGATCAGGTGGGAAGAATTTGAACCCACTTCCTCCATGCTCTGGCTACTCTCCTGAATGGACCTGGTAGGAAGAGTTGTGCATGTGCCCTCACTGTGCTTGCTGGTCTCTTCTGTGGGGATGGGGTTGGCAGAGAGGAAACCTATTTCTTCTGGGTGTTGGATACCCTCTCCCGAGGATACTAGATGGGCAGAATTGTCCCAGCACCTTCCTAGCTTACCCCTCATTTTTAAGGCAGCATCTTACTGTGTAGCCCAGGCTGGCCTTGAACTCACAGTAATCATATCACAACCTCCCAAGTTCTGGGATTATAGATGTGAGTCACCATGCCTGCCTATAGCAGTAGTTTTTGTCTCCTTGTCATTTCTGCCTGAATTTCTCTTGCATAGTTGTTCTGCTTTTTCACCCACTAAAGGATATATGGACTTGTTCCAGGTTTTGGCTATGGCAAACAAAGCTTCCACAAACATTTATATACATATCCTTGATTAAACACAAGCATTCATTTCTCTGAGCTAAATAGCTCTGTGTACAAATTTGATTGTGGAGTATTTAGCTATTAAAGAAAGTAAAAAAGTGGACTCCAAAGTGGCTATACTCAACTTTTCCACCAGGCATATGCCAAAGACAGCCTGAACTCTCTACATCCTCATCAGCATTTGGAGTTGTCAGTATTATTTATTTTAACTATTCTCTATGTTGTGGAGTGATATTCATTGAAGTTTTAATTTGCATTTCTCTAATGGCTAAAGATATTGAACACATTTTCCTATGATTATTTGCCATCTGCAGATTTTGTTTAGGGAAATTCATCTTCATGTCTTTCAACTACTTTGTAATTGCATCATTTCTTTATTTTACTGTTTCTCAGAGAGCTCTCTACATACTCCAGATGTTTGTCCTTTATGGATAAACATTATGCTTTCTCCCTATCTGTATAAACTTGTTTGCTTTTGATTTCCTTTTTACTTATGTGTATGTGTATGACAAAGTCAGGGACACTTGTCACTTCACAACTTTTTGTGTCTGGCTTATATGGGTGGTTTGGGACTTGAACCCCCACCAATAAACTTTGCATGTAAGCACCTTTAACTGCTAAGCCATCTTCCCATATCCCTAAACTTTTCTTTTTCCTTCTTTCTTTCCTTCCTTCCTTCCTTCCTTCCTTCCTTCCTTCCTTCCTTCTTTCTTTCTTTCTTTCTTTCTTTCTTTCTTTCTTTCTTTCTTTCTTTCTTTCTTCTTTGGTTTTTCAAAGCAGGGTTTCACTCTAGGTCAGCTGACCTGGAGCTCATTCTGTAGTCTCAGGTGGCCTTGAACTCACAGCTATCCTCCTTCCGAGGGCTGGGAGTAAAGGCATGCACCACCACGCCCACCAAAAGCAGCTGATGAGAGGAAAGGTTTTTATATCGGCTTACACTCTTGAAGGAAAGCTTCATGACGGTAGAGAAAAGCATGGCATGAGCACAGGCTGGACATAACTTCTGCCACTGCATAGGGAATCAGTAGCAGGAAAGTGAGCTGAGCTCTGTCAGGGGGGAGCTGGCTACATCACATTAAGCCTGTCTGCAACAACACACCTCCAGTAAAGCTTCCCCTCCCAAATTGCCATCAAGTTGGGACGCAGTATTCAAAACACATGAGTTTGGAGAGGGCATCTGTTTCAAACCACCACAGACACCTATCACTAACGCTCCTTAAACTGCTCCATAAAATAGAAGAAGAAGAAAAAAAAACTCACTGCCAAGTTCATTGTACAAAACCAGCATTACCCTGAGATGAAAGCTAGGCAAGGATACAATGAAGAAAGCAAACTATCAGCCAATTTCCCTGATGGACATAGACATGAAAGATCTCAATGTGCTGGGGAGATAGCTCAGTGGTTAAAGTCATTTGCATGCAAAGCCTGCTGGCTCAGGTTGAAATCCTGAGCCACCCACATATAGCTGGATTGGCATTCATTTACCATGGCCAGAGAACCTGGCATGCCACCCCCACCCCTGCCCACAGGTCTTTTAGAAGTTCTCAGAGAAATTCTTACAAATTGAATTCACAAACACATGAGAAGATCATACATCACGATCAAGTTGGTTGCCCTTCAGTGATGTAGGGTTGGTTCAACATACACAAATCAATAAGTGTAATTCAGCATGTAAATAGCCTTAAGGACAGAAATCAGAGGTCATCTCAGTTAATGTAGAAAGCTCCCCAATAAAGCTTAACATCTCGTTGTGAACAAAGAAACCCTGAAGAAACTAAGAACTGGGTATGTAGTTCGGCTGGCATGGTGGTATGTGCCTACAAGCTCAACACTCAGGATACAGAGACAGGAGGATCAGAAATTCAATCATCCTGGCTTGTCAGGAGTACAAGGACAGACTGGTTTCAAAAAAAAAAAAAAAAAAAAGATCATGCTTCAATATGACAAACGTTATGTGGCAAACCTGTAAGTAATATTAAGTTAAATAGGTAAAAGCTTAGAACATTTCTTTGAAAATCTGGAATGAGACAAAAATGCCTCCCCTTCCTGAATCTTATTCAATATGATGGTCAAAGTCTTAGCTAGAGCACTAGGATGTGAAAAAGAACTGAAAGTGACACCAATGGGGAAAGCAAATTATCCCTGGTTGCAGATGACAAAATCCTATACTTAAAAGACCCTAAAGACACCACCAATGAAAGCTGTAAGACACTGAAGGAAGACATTGGGGTAGACACTATAAGATGAAGAGACCTACCCTGTTCATGGACTGGCAGAATTAACATTGTGAAAATAACAGCATTCCTGAAAGCAATCTACAGAGTCGGTGCAATTCCCATCAAAATCCCAATGATATCCTTCTCAGAATTAAAAAAAAAAAAAATCCGGAAATTCAACTGGAAGCACAAAAGGCCCCAAAGAGCTAAAGGAATTCTTACTAGAAAGCAATGCTGGAGGTATCACAGTATCTCTGACCTGAAATTATTATATACCATGGTAACAAAAATAGCATGGGGGGTCGCTAGAGAGATTGCTCAGTGGTTAAGGTGCTTGCCTGCAAGGTCTAACAACCCTGGTTTGATTCCCCAGTACTCATGTAAAGCCAGATGCAAAAAATGACACATGCATCTTGAGTTCACATGCAATGGCTAGAGGCTCTGGCATGCCCATTATCTATCTCTCTCTGCCTCCACTAAATAAATAAATTTAAAAAAAAATAGCATTGTACCATAGGCATAGAAGCCAGTGAAATAGAAAAGAAGATATAGAAGTTAACCCACACAGTTATGGTCATCTAGTTTTTAAATAAAATCTTTATTTAACATATATGTTATGAAAATATAAAAATCTACATTTACAAAACAAATTATAGGGATAACTTGACTTCCTGTTCAGTAATGTCAGATTTATAGCTTGAAATCAACCATGGTAGAAGTATTTACATGATGGAAACTGAAAAGAGCTGAGGATTAGAGAATTTCATTAAGGGATGAATTCAGCACCACTGTCATTGTTTATAATCCTCATGGAATGATTGCATACTTAATGATGCTGAAGGCAATAGTATCAGCTAACGTTTGAAGCACTGTCACTTTCTATTGGGCACTGTTTTAATTTTACTATATTAATTTATTGAATCCAGATGAAATACGTACTTGTATTATCATCATTAACTGAGACAATGAACACATAATATACCCAAATCACCCAGCCAAACTTTAGGGCACTCTTTTTTTTTTTTTAATATATATATATTTTTATTTATATTATTTTGATTTTACATTCATAGTAAAGGATCCATTGTCCTCCTCCCTGTCCTCCCACTTTCAAAGGGACCCTTGTCAATGGGGAATGTGGGTCAAGCATTGTGAGGTTGGTTAAGAGTTCTGGGGGGTTGGCCCCAGTCTCTGTGCATAATGCCCCAACTATGGCTCTAACAATCTTTCCGCCCCCTCTTCCGCAAGTTTCCCTGAGCCACATTGGGGTCATTTTAGTTCTGCTTCAGTGATGCGGTTTCGGGAGCCTCTGTGTCTCTGGATCTCTGGCTTAGTTGGAGTTGGATGTTCTCTGTGTTTATCTCCTTTGGCCTTTTGCTGGTGTCATGATCGCCATGAATACTGAACTCTTGCCCTTCCCCTGCGTTGTTCTATGGTTTCAGCTGGGGCCCTGGTGAGGTGTGGTTAGCTGATCCTCCCTTCAGGTTTGATGTCCACCTGAAAAAAGATAAGCAAATTCTCCATCGGAGAGAAAAGTTAGTACTAGGTAGAAGGGATGACCATCTATGTTTTGGAGGGAAATTTATATGCGTTGGCTCTCTTCTAGCCCACATTTGGTGGTATCTTGATCTTGGAGACTGAGCTCATTTTTTGTACCTGGTTTTGACTTATTTCCCAGTTCCAGCAATGAGTTCCATTCCACTGAGTGGATCTATTAGCCAAATCAAGAGTAGTTGGTTACCCACCATGGCTGATTGCCACTACTGCACTTGTATGAGCATTACGTCAAGTTGTTTCCAGCTGGGTATCTTAGACTGCCAGTTGTTTGGACCAATGTCGGACATTTTCCCCCAGTTGCTTGTATAGCGACTTTAGGGCACTCTTAACCACTGTGTTATTCTATATTGCCTATGTTTAAGTTAAATTGCCATAAATTTAATATTTCAAGAACATACTTAAAATATAAAGCATGAAACAAGGCTTGGTGGTACACATTTGTAATTCTAACAATCAGGAGGTGGAGGCAGGAGGATCAGAAGGTCAAGGCTAGCCTTGGCTACATAGTGGGCTTGAGGCTATAAGACACTGTTTCAGAAAATCAAAAACAAAATGGAGAAAACCAAAATCATATAAACCATAATGTATGATATTTCTATTCTCTTTTTCTCTGTTTATATATGTCTTAAATGCTACATCGAAATGCTGCTTGTCATCTATGGCTGAAATAAGTAGTAATTTTGGAACAGAAATCATAGCATATTGACTAAAATGGTCTTCTCATTTAGAACCAACTTTTGAAAACATTTTTATCTTCCTCAAACAGAAATTAAGACAGTTTTGCCTTGCCATGGTACCATTTAAAATTAAACATAAAACATATATAACAAAACTAACCATTTATTTATTTATTTATTTTGGTTTTTCGAGGGTGGGTCTCACTGTAGTTCAGGGTGGCCTCGAACTTTCAGCAATCCTCCTACCTCTGCCTCCTGAATGCTGGGATTAAAGACATGCACCACCATGCCTGGTCCAAAACTAACCATTTAAATCATTTATGTCTACCTGAGACTGATTTAATTCACTTGATATGATTATCTCCAATTGTATCCATTATCCTACAAATGATATAACTTCATTCTTCTTTATGGCTGAAAACAATCATATATGCATGCATATGTCACATTTCCATATATATATCACATTTTCTTTTTACATTATAAACTGGTTTATGCTGGGTGTGGTGGCATACACCTTTAATCCCAACCCTCAGGAGGCCGAGATAAGAGGAACACTGTGAGTTTCAGGTCATCCTGGGACTACAGAGTGATTTCCAGGCCAGCCTGGGCTAGAGTGAGACCCTATCTCAAAAAAGAAAAAAAAGTGGCTTACTATAGGTTACATTTGCTGACAAAAATTAAAATTATAGTTTAATAATTTAGTTAACAATAATTTCATTATTAAAGTTAATAATAATTATAATATTGATCATGATCACTTTAAAATGAAGAATTATGCTGACAGATAATGCTTGGATCATTACTATTTTTTCAAAATTTATTCCCAATTTATTTTGATCATAATCTCCTCCCTTTATCTTCTTTTATCCCACACATCTCCTCCATCTCCCTTCAGCTCAACCCCTTTTTCTTTACAAGTAGTTCCTGGTCTACTTTTGTGGTGGTTTGATTCAGGTGTCCCCCATAAACTTAGGTGTTCTGAATGCTAGACTCCCAGCTGATGGAGATTTGGGAATAAATGCCAGTGTATTGTTGGGGGCAGACTTATGGGTATTATAGCCAGTTTCCCCTTGCCAGTGTTTGGTACACTCTCCTGTTCCTGTTGTCTACCTGATGTTGGCCAGGAGGTGATGTCCACCCTCTGTGCATGCTGTCATTTTCCCCTGCCATCTTGGAGCTTCCCCTCGAGTCTGTAAGCCAAAATAAACCTTTCTTCCTACAAGCTGCTTTTGGTTGGGTGATTTCTGCCAGCAATGCAAACCTGACTGCAACATAAAGAATATTTCCACTACTATAGGATTCTGATTCTTTTCCTTCAGTGCTTAAAAAATGTAAGCCTCGGGCTGGAGAGATGGCTTAGGGGTTAAGGTACCTGCCTTCTAAGCCTAAGAACACTGATTCCAATCTCCAGGGGTTCCAATCTCCAGGTCCCACGTTTAGCCAGATGCAAAGTGACACAAGGGCGCAATGCCACACTTGACCACAAGGGGGCGCACAAATCTGGATTTCGTTCGCAACAGCTGAGACACTGCTGGCGCACCCATCTCTGTCTTCCCCTCTCTCTCTCTCTCTCTGTCTCTCTCTCTGTGTCTCTCTCCAAAAAATGATAAAAAATAATAAAAAAATGTAAGCCTTTCATTCACTTTATAATGTTCCTGGAGAAAAGATTCATATATTAAATAGTCTGTAAGGCTGATTGAATATGGAGTTGGAATGCTACAAGACTAGAACCAAATTATCTTGTGATAGCTTTGGCCCCTTTAATAGCCATTCATTGTCCACCTCTATGTTTGACCCAACATCCTTGTGACTATCACATGACACCTTTTTATATTATGAGACCATTATCTTCCACCAATCCAAAGGCTAAGAATGCTATCAGATAAGAGCTAAAGCCTAAAGCAGAGATCCCTCACTTCTCAGTAACCAGCCAAACTGATGTTTCCACCAGTGCATTTGTAAAATGTCTTGATGTATGGCTTTCTTTTGTTCAGTGACTAAAAACTTTGTGAAATTGGTACCACATTGGGACATGGTATTTGGGAAAATCTAAACCTGTGTTCCTATGCCATGGTCTCTTATGTAAATCTAGAATAAACTATCTTTTAATCTATTTGAGGTGAGAGCTGTTTAGGATAAGGCATAGTCTCTTATGGGAAATCTGCTGTAGTTAGAACTGTTTTTCTCTGGTTCTGCCTTTTTATTTCATTCCATTCTTCACCTTTGGTCCTGAGATTTTTTCTGACTTGTCTCAGTATTTGTTTTCCAGGCTTAGCCTTCTAAGATTCAATCAACTTCTTGAATTATAGTACTAGCTTCTGCTAAATTGGGGAACTTTTCACCACAACTTTTCCTTGAGTACACTTTAAGAACCAGTCTATTATTGTTTTCTTTTGGGGACTCCTGCAATAGTAATGTTAGATTTATTTCCTATAGGAGCTCAGGTTCAATAAGCTCTGTTTCCTTCCTAATAAATTCTCTCGCTCTCTCATTCAGGTTGGGTAATTTGTTATCATGGTCATCCATTTCTCCATTTACTGATTCTTTTCTTCTCAGTTCTGTTTCTGAGTACAATCATTAAGTTTTAATTTAATTACTATATTTTCAATGCTAAAAGTTCTATTTTGTTCCTACAACACCAGGAGAATTTCAGAGTGTCAGACGGCATTTCAGTTGAAGACCATGAGAGGGTTTGGGGTGGGGGCTTGCTGCAGCAGGTGTTGACACACAGACTTGAAGAATTGCTTCTCTGATAATGAAAAGGGTATTGTGAAACATGAACTGCCAGATTATCATAAAATTTATTTTAACCTTTTAAATGTTTTACTGATAGCTTCCATAAATATAGACTATATACCATGATCATAATCCCCTCTCACTACTCCCCTGTTTCTTCTCCCAAATCCACCCCCACCAAATCCCTTCTTTCCCACTAGTCTCTCTTCTATTTTAATGTCATCAATTTTTCCCCTCCTATTATACAGGTCTTGTGTAGGTTGTGACAGCCACTGTGAGATCATGAATGCTCTGGCCACTTTGTATCTGGACTGTAACATGCCAAAGCACTCTACCCATCCTTTGTCTCTTACATTCTTTGTGCCAACTCTTCTGCATAGTCCCTAAGCATTGGAGGGTGTGATAGAGATGTCTCACTTAGTGCTAAACATTATTCCACTCTCTCTTCTTAGCACTTTAATGAGTTTTGAATTTCCCCTGTAGTCTCTTCTATCTGAAAAGAGCTTTTTAATTAAGAGAGAAGGAAGCACTGATATAGGGGCATAGCCACTAATATTTAGAGAATAATTTGGTGAGCATAAGATATCCACTCAACCAAACAACAGTAGTAGCTTTGTCCCATGGTTTATGACCTTCAATTATAGGCTTTTGATTCGATTTTCAATTTCAGGCATGGATTCCCTCCTTTGCAGTGAGCCTCAAGTCCATTCAGAGAACACTTGGTTGTCCCCATAACAAACATGCCACTACTTACCAGTTGGCACATTTCACCATGTAATTTTTTGGGTGGGGGGGTTCAAGATAGGGTCTCCCTCTAGCCTAGGCTGACTTGGAATTCACTATGTAGTCTCAGGCTGACCTTGAACTCACAGCTTTCCTCCTACCTCTGCAGACCTCCCAAGTGCTGGGATTAAAGGTGTGTGCCACCATGCCCAGCTCCCACCATATATATTGCAGCGTCCATTGCCAGTTAAGACAGCTAATGGCTTTACAGCATTATGACAGCCAGTCAACAGGGAATATCACAAAACTCAAATGCAAGTTTAAGAAATTTGGATTTTGGTTGTAACAACTGGAAAAGTAGGCAAATTGGCTTAAAGCAAAATTTAATATAGTTTATAGTTCTTATAACAATGTGTAGGTACATAAAATCACATACATAGAATTATATGATGAATAAATTTCAATGAAAACAGTTTTCAATGTTAAAATTATGTGAGAAGATAATGTGTTTCATTATTAAAACATAAAATATGATTAATTACTATATTTCAATTAAGTATTATATTTTCTTTTTATATATTTTTATTTATTTGCAAGCAGAAACAGAGAGAAAAAGGGAGAGAGAAAGAGAGGCAGAATGGGAATGCCAGGGCCTCTTGCCACTGCAAACGAACTTCAAATGTATACACCACTTTGTGCATCTGACTTTACTTGGGGACTGGGGAATCCAACCTGGCTTGTTAGGCTTTACAGTTTAGTGCCTTAACTGTTGAGCCATCTCTTCAGCCCAAGTATTATATTTTTAATGTACTAAGATACATGAGGCATTTAGAGATATATAGAGATCTATAGAGAGAGATATGTAGAGATATTTACAACAATGAATGTATTATGAGAATGCATGTGATTTCTGCTGCTAACAAACCACAGGTACTGAAGTATCACTGTGATTTGTAGCCTACATTTCTAATTGAAGAGCATGTTACAACTCAGTTACAGGTTAGTGCACATGAAGTTTTCCATTTCTTCCCCATCCAAATTTGTGACTGTGGATCTCATCCACAGAGTTCATTCAGTTTTGTGTGCCTCAGGTTAAACATTTTGTTCTGAGAGAAATTTGCTTTGATATATCACAGCTCATTACGTCTAAGGCACAGCAAAGATGTAGCCCAAACTTACATCTGCCACACATACACCCCAAGAGTGACTATATTGTCTTGCAAATTGAGGAACTAAGAAGCATAGAAATTGAAAAGACTATAATGCCATCACTTTTCTGGACACAAGCAGTTTTCTGAGGTATAGCAAAGTGGAAAGTAAATGTGAAACTGCATATTTTTTTTTGTAATTTTGTTAGGTGTTCATTTCTTTAACTTTTTAAAAATTTCAGATTTAAACTTAATCAACAAAAGATAAAACTACATGATTCAAAAATCAGCAGTAAAACACATGATCTATGATAGAACTAAAACCCAACTCATCAATTTTGTCTGTTAAAGCAGATGTGGTGGTCATAGAGGAGGGAAGAAGGTATATTCTGAAACACAGGCTGAGGAAAGAAATTACCCAATGACTCACAGTAAGTTACCTTTCCTAGCTGTTGCTTGGACATGACAATGTTAAATTGATGTTGATCATCCCCTGATGACTCAGAAAACTTAAAGATCAATAAATCAAGACATTTAGCGAGTGTGACATTAGGTTAGGTCCTAAAAAATTGGCTTCTTGTTTAAGACTTGATTCCTGTGCTCTTTTTACATCAGCCTTGGTATAAAGCCTGGTTAGGTCAACCAGAGCTAAATTTATTTTGAAGCTAGGGGAATAACATTTTGTAGTTTGTACATATATGCATTTTCTATTTGTACAGTTTTTAGTTAGTACTTCTGAGGGGCTTTTTGTTTGTAGGGAATGATCCACAATAATACGTTCAAAAGTAACCACCTCAGCTATGGAGTATTGTCTTCTCAAAATTTACTTGAACTCTCATTGCTAGACAGTGTTTATTAAATATTTAATTTCCCTAGACACAGTTCATGGTGTATTATAGATGATTGACTTGTTTGACCCTCTCAGGAACATTAATGTTATTATCCTATTTTCTAAAGAAAAAATTGAGGTGACCAATACTTCTGTGACTTGCTCCACATAGCTGCTAACCCAGATTCTAGTGATTGGATACATATGACCACACAACCATGTGTATTCTGTTTCTTTGGCTCTGTCTCTGTCCCTTCTCCTGAAGGGTTTCTCTTTGTTATCCAGGCTGCTCCTGAATTCTTAGTTTCAAGCTACACTCCTGCCTCCCATGTGCCAGGATTATAGACAAGTACCATTGTGCTCAGCTCCACTGGGTTCTCTCATCTTGTTAGGAATCACCTAAATGTTAGAACCTAGTTTCCAAGCTTACCTGTCTACGATTTTCTCCCTCCCTCCTTTTATCCCTTTTTCATTTATTTTTTAATTTTTGGGCAATGTTGGAGATTGAACCCAGGGCCTCACATATGCTTGGCAGCCATTATATCATTGAGTCACACCCTTATGGTTTTGTATAATAACAAGTAAGGAAATTGATAAACATGTAATTTTTTTTCCTGGAAAACTCCCAAAAGACATGAAGAAGGGAGTAAAAAATTATGGACATATGTGTAAGGTTTCTTGTTGCAGCTTTGTTTAGAGCAATAAAGAGATAAAGGGATATAGGTCCAAACGTGAGAGAAGTAGGTATATGAAATGCTATGACTACATGCTAAAATTGGAAACAATAATCTAGATGCTCATGTTAGCAACATCAACAGATTTCAACAATAGTGTTGGGAAAAGTCATGTTACAATGTGTGAATGTTTATGTCTTTTTCAAAATTCATGTTAGGACTTAATTGCAAATGTGCTGACAGTGAGAGGTTTTGGTTAAGTCATGAAGGTGGAGCCCTAATGAATGGAAGCCCATTGTAAAATGAGGCTTCCCACTGCTTGTGGCCTTTTACTTTGCACTTTTTTTTTTAAAAATTTTTATTTATTTATTTATTTGCAAGCAGAGAGAGAGATAAGAGAGGCAGACAGACAGAGAATGGGCATGCCAGGGCCTCTAGCCACTGTAAATGAACCCCAAATGCATGTGCCCTTTGTGCATCTGGCTTATGTGGGTCCTGGAGAATTGAACCAGGATCCTTTGGCTTCTCAGGCAAATGCCTTAACAGCTAAACCATCTCTCCAGCCCCTACTTTGCACTTTCTATCTTCCCCTATGCAAGTATATGGCAGTAAGGTGCTGTCTCATACCTTCCTAGTCCATAGGTGAAAAACTATGAAAACGTTCCTAGTCCATAGATGTTTTAATACAGGTAAATTGGCTGGGCATTCTAAGGTTGCCATTGTATCCAAGGAAATCCCAGAGTGCACCCTCTAATCCATCCTGGGGTGTAGCCAGGGCCAAAGGTTAGTACCACAGAGCCACAGAGTGCCATTAGGGGCTGCCCAATGGCCATAGGCTTTTGATTAGATTTTTCAGTACCAGTCAGGAATTCCTTCCTGTGGAGCAGCCTCAGATCCAACCAGAGAGCAGTTGGTTTCCCTCATAATAGACATGGACCATTGTACCAGTTGGTACATTTGGCCTGGCTGTCACACCTTAACATTTGCAGGGTCCACTGCTGGTTAACCTCTCACCATTGATAACTTTTTCCTCCAGCAGGTTGCATTGCTTTTTCTAGCATCCTGACAGCTCAGCTCAGGGTATAGGGTATAGGTATAGGGTATAGGATTGTTGATCACAAGTAGTTTTCTTAGTGTTCTTTTGGTTGCAGTGCATTTTCTCTTTGGACTTAGCATTGATAAGAAGTGTGTAGTTCACCTAGCTATTTCATCTTTTTCATTTGCCTGGATGCATGATGTTTTTCTTATAAGTCTGCAGTAATAGTAGAAAGGAGGAAAATGGGCTAGGCTCTAGGTGATGATCTCATTCAGTGATTTTTCCTGGTGCCTAGCAAAAGCTTTTGATCTTCAAATTCAGATATTTAGTGTTTGGTGAATGCTTCGCTAATCTGTGTCAAATGTTGTGGTAGAAAGGTTGAAGTAAGAATATAGATTTTTATGAAGGGATTATTGGTGGAGGATGAAAACAACATGTAGTAGTATATGTTGTTTGTGTTTACTAATGATAAAATGGGCATAACACATGACTAAAGTATACATGACAACTAGTGACAGGGATAAGCAAACAAACACTTATGATGAGTAAAAGTGTATTCTCATGACTATTATCTTTGAAAATCCGAGTTTTCAGGGCTGGACAGATGGCTCAGTGGCTAAGGCACAAAGCCTAAGGACCCGGGTTTGATTCACCAGTTCCCATATAAAGCCAGACACGCAAGGTGGCACATGCATCTGGAGTTCCTTTGTGGTGGTTGGAGTCCCTGGTGTGCCCATTCTCTCTGTCTCTTTTCTCTCTCTCCTTGCAAATAAGTAAACAAAAATATTTTTAAAAATCTGAGTTTTCTTCACATTATCTAAATCTCATGGGCTGGAGAGATGGCTTAGCGGTTAAGACATTATATAAATCTTTTGCTTTAAAAAAGTCTCTCCAACCACAGGTCTGTTGAAAGTCAAAGTCTTTGTCATCTTTCTCCTCTGAGGCTTATATATTACACTGTTATTTGAAGCTTTCTGACTTCCTTAATGCAAGCTTAAGTATAAAGTTATTAAAAGAAACAGTCAGTATGTGGGCCAAGCATTTCCTCTGCAAAACTTTTGACAATTACTGTTATAACTCAGCTTCCTTAGTTTAGAAAAAACAAATCAAGTTCCTAGTTAGTGCATATAATTTTTTAAGACATTCTTGCTATGTGGCTCAGGCTGGTCTTCAATGGGCTCAAGCAATCCTCCCACCTTAGCTTCACAAAGATCTTGAGAATACAGGTTCATTTCACTATGCCTGACTATTGTATGCTTTTAATAAGGTATAGTATGTGGCTCTGAAGGTTTACACAGTTGTTCAGAAAGCTAGATACATAAACAAGTTCCTTTATAATGATTGGTACCAGCAAACACATTCAAGAAATGTAATAGGCGTGGTTCTTTAAATGTTAAATGTCTCTCGTAGCCTCAAGTATTTGTGACTAAGCTTCCTACTTAGTCTCCAGCTGGTAGATCCTTTGGTGGAGCCTTGCTGGAGGGGCTATGTCACCATGGGCAGGTTTTAAGGATTACACTAATTCCTCTTACTGGGTGTTCAGAACTAGCTCACTCAGGGGGCTTCTCTCTCTGCCACTGGTGTATGAAGATGTGAATCAGTTGCCATGCTTTCTCCACCATGATGAAACTTCCCCTAAAAATGTAAGCCTGAAATAATGCCTTTCTTCCCATAAACGGCTTCGGGTCAGGTGTTTTGTCTAAACAATGAGAAGGTAACTGCTATAATAGAGGAGGTACCAAAATCATAGCAAAAACATCTTTGGCCTTACAGACCTATGTATTGTACTTGTTATTATGGTTTGACTATGAAATGTCATCCAGTGGTTCATGTATTTAAGGATCAATTCCCAACTGGTGATGCTATTTGGGTCGGTTCTGGAAACTTTAGGAGGCTGAGATTGGCTAGAGAGATTAGGTTGCTGAAATCATATTCTTAGAAACTACACATATAATCCCAGGTTCCTCTCTGTTGCTGTCCCTGGTTCCTGGCTTCCATCATGTAAACTGCTCTTTTCTGCCATGCCTTCTCTATCATGATAGACTGGAACCTCTGAAACCATATGCTAAATACTGATTTACCCTCTTAAATTGTATAGATTAGATATTTTGTTACAGCTATTCAAAAGTACCTAATTCAGAAAAGTTGTACTAGAAATTTGTCATGATCTTTGCTATGATAAATCTTACCATGCCTTTGGAACTAATTTGTAAGAGTTTGCAATCTGGGCTAGAGAAAACCTATCATGCTGTGAGTGGAGTTTAATGGGTAATATTTCCATTTCCAAAGAGAGGATACTCTAATGATTTAATTTGCATTTCTATGATGACTAAGGATGTCAAGCCCTCTTTAAAATATGTATTAGCCATTTTAATTTTTTCTTTGGAGAAGTGGTGGTTTAGTTCCATCTCCCATTTTATGATTTGGTTGTTCATTTTCTTAATGTTTAGTTTTTTGAGTCCTTTGTATAGTATAGATATTAAATCTCCATCATATGTGTAATTGGCAAAATTTTCTTGTTTTTTATAGGTTGCCTCTTTACAAGATTTTACCATTTCTTGTGCTGTACAAAGGCTTTTTAATTTCATGAGGTCCCATTTGTCAATTGTTAATCTTATTTCCTGATTGACTAGTGTCCTATTCAGAAGATTCTTACTTATGGCTGTTTCTTGTAGTGTACTCCCTATTCTTTCCTCTAATTGTTTCAGGGTTGCAGGGCTTACACTGAGGGCTTTGATACATTTGGAGGTGATTTTTGTGCAAGGTGAGAGATAAGGGTCTAGCTTCCTTCTTTTACACATAGATATCCAGTTTCCCCAGCACTATTTGTTGTTGTCAAAAATCATGAGGCTTTAGAGGCGCTGACTTATACCTAGACCCTCTATTTTATTCCAGTAATCTATGTATCTGTTGTTGTGCCAGTACCATGCTGCTTTTAGTACTGCACCTCTGTAGTATAACTTGAAATCAGATCTGGTGATACCTCTAGCAGTATTCTTCCTGCTGCAGAATGGTTTGACTCTCCGGGGTCTGTTGTGCTTCTGTACTAAGTTTAGGATTGTTTTCTCTGTTTCTGTGAAGAATGATCTTGGAATTTTGAGAGGAATTACATTGAATTTATAGATGGCTTTTGGCTGGATGGCCATTTTCATGATATTAATTCTTCTGATCCATGAGCACAGGAAGTCTTTCCATTTTCTAGTGTCTTCCTCAATTTATTTCTTCAGTGTTTTAAAGTTTTCATTGTTGAAGTCTTTCACTTCCTTAGTTATATGGATATAAGGTATTGCAGTTTTGAGACTATTGTAAATGGGATTGTTTCCCTGATTTTTTTTCTCTATGTATTTGTCATTGGTATACAAGGAAGCTCCTCATTTTTGTATGTTAATTTTGTATCCTGCCACTTTGATAAAAGTGTTTATCTACTGTTGCAGACAGCTTCAAGTTGCTGAGATGAACTTCCAAACCTAGCACAGTTATGGAGGAAGGGATATTTATTGAATCATACAGATCCAGGGCAAGTTCCATAATGGCAGAAAAGCTGGCCTGCTTTCACAGGTCCAAACAGAGAGAGTGACAGAGACAGAGAAGAGACAGAAAAAAGCCACAAGACAAAAAAAAAAAAAAAAAAAAAAAAAAAAAAAAACCCACAAACAAACCAAGAAGCCACACCACACACAAGCACAATTAGGAACTCCAAGCACTTTGCATATCTTTAGACTGAAATTGAAAATCCACCACTACATCTTAGGGCTGTATCCTAAGATCTACCCAGTGACACCTCCTCCAGCTAGGTGGCTGCAGATCCGAGTTACAAACTAATAAAACACTAAATATATTGTGGGCCATCTATTCAAAGTACCACATCTACCCTAGGAGTTTTCTGGTGGAATATTTAGGGTCTTTTATGTATGGAGACGAATCATTGGCAAATAAAGATACTTTGATTTCATCCTTTTCTTTTTGAATCACTTTATTTTTGGTTTTTCCAGGTAGGGGCTCACTCTAGCTCAGGCTGACCTGGAACTCACTATGTAGTGTCAGGGTGGCCTTGAAGTCATGGCGATCCTCCTACCTTTGCCTCCCAAGTGCTGGAATCAAAGGCATGCACCACCATGACTGGCTTTGAATCACTTTTTTGGAGGCAGGGTCTCACTGTAGCTCTTATGGACCTGGAACTTACTCTGTAGCCCAGGCTGGTCTTAAACTCATGGTGATCCTCCTACCTCAGTATCCCAGGTGCTTATATTAAAGTCATGCACTACTGCACCTAATATCACTATCCCTTTGTATGATTTGATTTCCATCTCCTTTCTTCTTGTTCTAGCTAAGGCTTCAAGGACCATGATGAATAGATGTATGTAGAGTGGACACCCTTATCTTGTTCGTAATCTTAGTTTTTCTTTAATTTTTCTCATTTAGCATGATATTGTTTGTAGGTTTGTCACATATAATCTTTATTATATAGAGATATGTTTCTTCTATCCCCAGACTCTCCAGGAGTTTTATCATGAAGGGATGTTGGATTTTGTTAAAGGCCTTTTCTTCATCAATTCAAATGATAATGTGATTTTTATCCTAGGGTTCATTTATGTGATGAATTACATTTATTCATTTATATATGGTGAACCATTCCTGCATCTTTGGAATTAAGCTCACTTGATAGTGGTGTATGATTGTCTTGAATTTGGTTTGCAAGTATTTTATTGATAATATTTGTATCTATGTTCATCAGTGAGATTGGTCAATAATGTCCTCTTTTTGTTGGGTCTTTTATCTGATTTTGGTATCACAGTAATCTTGGCTCTTTCTATTTTATTCCTTAAAGGCTTGGTAGAAATCTCAAGTGAATATATCTGGTCCAAAGGTTTACTATTGTTGGGATTTTTTCTTGTGAAAGATGTGTTTAAATTATTGATCTCATCTTGGTTTAATTTTGGTAAGTCAAGTGCATCTAGAAATTCACCTATGTCTTTTAGATTATCCATTTTTTGTGTGCTATAGTTTTATAAAGCATGTCCTTATAATTTACTGAATTTTGTTGGTATCTGTTGTAATGTCTCCTTTTTCATCTGGAGTTTTCTTAATTTGGGTCTTCTTTCTTTGTTTTGGTTAAATTGGTTAAGGGTTTGCCAATCTTTTTTTAAACAACCAACTTTTTGTTTTATTGATTCTTTATATTGTTTTAAAATTTTTGGGTTCCATTAATTTCCTGATTTTTTTTTCAAGGTAGGGTTTCCCTCTAGCCCAGGCTGACCTTGAATTCACTATGCATTCTCAGGGCCTCAAACTCACATTGATCATCCTACCTCTGCCTCCTTAGTGCTGGGATTAAAGGTGTATGCCACTGCACCCGGCTTATTTCTGATTTTAATTTTTTCCCACCTACTTTTTTTTGCTTTATTCTTATTTTTCTAAGTCCTTAATGTGTATCATTAAGATATTTACTTTGAGATCTTTCTGATTTTTAGATGTAGGCATTTAAAGTTATAAATTTCCCTCTTAGGACTGCCTTCAATGTATCCCATAGGTGTGGGCTATCATTTTCATTCAATTGTAGGACTTTTAATTTAAAAAATTCCTTTTTATTTCTTTAATTATCTATTCATCATTCAAAATTGTATTGTTTAATTTACATTAGTTTATATTTTCTGAAATTTTGCTTTCTACTAATTTCTAGGATTATTTCAGTGTGGTCAGATGTAATACAAGAAGTTATTTTAATTTTCCTATATTTTTTGAGACTTGCTTTGTGTTCCAATATGTGGACTATTTTAGAGAAATTTCCATGGGCTTCTGAGAAGAATGTGTATTCTGCAATGTTTGGGTAGAATGTTCTGTAAATGTCTGTCAGGTTCATTTGATCTATGATGTCATTTAACTTCAATGTTTTTCTGCTTCTTTTTTTGTCAAGATGTCATCTCTATTGGTGAGAATGGGGTATTGAAATCACCCACTTTTATGGTGGGCCTAAAGTCTCTGATCTTACATCTAGTAGCATTTTTCATGAATTAGGCATACTTGTGTTTGGTTTATATATGCTTTGAACTGTAATGTCTTCTTGATGGATTATTCCCCTAATCAGGATGAAGTGGCCTCTCTTATCTCTTCTGATTAATTTGAGTTTGAAATCTGTTTTTCAAATATTAGAATAGCAATGGCTACTTGTTTTCTGGTTCTATTTGTTTGGAGTATCTTTACCCCTCCTTTTACCCTGGGGTAATGTATGTCTTTTGTGTGAGATGGGTTTCTTAGAGACAATAAAAAGAGGGGCTGGAACAAGGGCGAAGACACAAAGAACTCTCAATCCCTACCAAATCAGATACCCAGAGACAAAGAGACTCACAAAACTTCATCACTGAAATAGACCTAAAATGAACCCAACATGGCTCAGGGAAACTTGCGGAAGAGGTAGTGGAAAGATTGTTAGAGCCATGAGTTGGGTCATTATACAGAGTCATTGCCTCTTCCGCATAACTGATGGCTACCCACATAAGGCAAGACCCACATTACCCATGGCGGGAGGACAGGGAGAAGGTTAACAGTGGTACCATCATGGCTGTATATATACTATCTACAAAACTAATAAAAAATATATTTTAAAAAAAGAGGGGCTGGAGAGATGGCTTAGTGGTTAAGTGCTTGCTTATAAAGCCTAAGGACCCTGGTTCAAGGCTCAATTCCCCAGTACCCATGTAAACCAGATGAACAAGGGAGCACATGCATATGGAGTTCACTTGCAGCAGCTGGAGGCCCTGGTGTGCCCATTCTCTCTGTCTCTCTACCTCTTTTTCTCTCTGTTGCTCTCAAAAAAAAAAAAAAAAAAAAGACAGATTTTATTTTCTGATCCAGGCTGTTAGTCTATGTCTTTTGATTGGTAAACTGAGATCATTAATGTTCAAAATTAGTATTGAAAAGTATGTATTGGTTTCTGTCATTTTGTAGTGTGCTGGTGTTTTCTTGGTGCAACTGCTTAACAACTATTATAGCATCATTTATTTTTCTTTGCCTTCCCTCTAAAGTATTCCTTCTGTAAACCTGGGTTAGTGGTCATAAATTCCTTTAGTCTATTTTTATCATGGAAAGTTTTTCTTTCTACTTTAATTATGACTGATAGTTTCACTGGATATAGTAATCTACATTGGCAGTTGTGGTCATTCAGGACTTCAAGTCCATCATTCCAAACCCACCTGGCTTGTACAGTTTCCACTGAAATGTCAGCTCTACTCTGAATGCCTTCACAGCTGGCCTGGAGTTTCTCTCTTGCAACTCTTAATATTCTTTCTTTGTTCTATACCTTTAGTGTTTTAATTTTGATTTGATATGGGGAGTTTCTTCTCTGACCCTGTGTATTTTGTGTTCTATGAGCCTTTTGTACCTGGATAGGTATCTCATTCCTTAGATCCTGGAAATTTTCCTGGTATAATTATATTGAAAATATTTTCTATTCCTTTGGCATAGCATTTGTCTGCCCATGATTCATAGATTTGGTCTTTTCATGATTCATAGATTTGGTCTTTTCATGATTCATAGATTTGGTCTTTTCATGATTCTTAGATTTGGTCTTTTTATGATTCATAGATTTGGTCTTTTCATGGTTCATAGATTTGGTCTTTTTTGATTTATAGATTGGGTCTTTTCATGGTTCATAGATTGGGTCTTTTCATGATTTATAGATTGGGTCTTTTTATGGTGTCACAAAGATCTTGCATGTGTCATCCATACATTTTTGTAAGTTTATCATTTTCCTTGACTAAACATTTCAATTCCTCTACCTTGTCTTTAAGAACTGGTATTTTGTTCTCCCCTCATCCACTGTACTGGTGAGGGTTTACACTGAGCTTTTTATTTCACTTGCTATATTTTTCATTTTCAGCATCACTTGTTTATCTTCAATATTCTTATTTCCTTAATGAGTACCACTCTGATTTCTACCATTATCTTATTTCATTCAGCTGATTATTTGTGTTCTTTTGAAATTCTTTCATTTCTTTGTACATATTTATCATGATTTACTTGAATCATTTTTTCTGGAATTTATGCTAAGTCTCTGTCACCAGAGGCCATCAGTCTGGGAGTAGTAAGTTTTGGAAGAAACATGTTGTCTTTATTTTTCTTCTCCTCTTTCTTCTACTTTTTCTTATTATTAATTTTGTCCTGGAACCTTTTACTTCAGAGTTTAGATCACTGGTTTTTTTTTTTTTTTTAATTTTTTAATTTAGGTCACTATTCTTTCAGAGGAGTGTTTGCTAAATTTAGTAGGGACTGAGTAGGGTTGAGTCTTTTGTTAGACTGATGTTTAGGGTATGAGGCTTTTTGCCCAGTCCTTTTCTTTGAGTAAAGTACTTACTGCTTGTAAGGACAGTCTGCTATCTTGTGAGAGACCACTACAAAAATAGTGACAGTGTATTGGAATACAATTACCTCTTAAATGCTTATCATTTTGGGAGTAAAGGAATATTGATAGTATTTTATGCATTAGTATATTAGTTATTGTGGGTTTTTAAGAGGAGATAAAGATAAGGAAGGAAAAAAAATCCCCATATAACAAGTTGTTAGTATTGGCTTGATACAGAGAAAGTAAAAGAGGGGGACATGAGTAGTAGGTGGAGATATAGGAGAAAAGAGAAAAATAAATCAGAGGAGGATGGAAGTATTTTGTCTGAAGATAAGCTAAAGAGACAGAAATGAAGACATGCTAACAGCTACTGTGGAATGGTTGGTCCTGTTTCTCAAGAGGATGCTCTTTGGGAAAGGAAGATATAAAAGGAAAGAATAAAGAAAAAAGAAGAAAGCTGAACAACACACAGAAAACAAAAACAACACAGGAACCCCTGTGGTGCTTTGAATTAAGTATTCCCCATGAACTCATGTGTTTTGAATGCTTGGTGCCCAGCTGATGGTAATTTGGGAGGTAGAGCATTCCTGGAAGAGGTGTGTTGTTGGGGATGGGCCTAGGGTTATTATAGCCAGAACTCCCCTTGCTAGAATACCCCTGCTACTGTATTCTACCTTCTGAGGCAGAGGTGATGTCCAGCCTCTGCTCATGCCGTGCTTTCTCCTGCTATCATGGAGCTTCCCCTCAAGGCTGTAAGCCAAAATGGATCCATTCCTCTCATCAGCTGCTTTTGGTGCAGTGTGTTATCCCAGCAATGAGGAGGAAACTACAACAAACCTCAGTCTGTCCCCCTCCTCACATCCACTAACATAACAAGTACAAGAAGCAACAAAAGGTAAGAGTTGAGTGGGGGCCAGTTGGCCTGCTAAGATGACAGTAAGTGTTAGAAACAGGGAGAGAAAGAGCTGTGTGGAGATGTAGTTTTCGTGAACAGCCTGGCCTGGTATGTGGCTATTACTGTTTGGTTTTCCTTAGTTCCTGGCATGGATACTCCTCTGTTGTCAATTTCTTTTGCTCAGGATAACAGTTCCATTCATTCAGTCTTAGTTCTGTGGTCAGGCCACTGCACAGAGTTGTGAACTTCCTTTTCTGTGGAGTCCAGCAGGTATGGGGAAATTCACAGTTATTCCTTGGTGGAGAGTTCTCTTGTTGCAGCTTGAGCCATTTCCTTGTAGTCTGAAAGTGGTCCTTTTCTCCTCAGGCCTGTGGCAGGATAGGGGGTAGGGAGGTTTTGTGTGTTTGAATTTCATATTTACAAACCCCTTATCTGATGCTTGTCTGTAACTGCCTGGGAACCCTTTACCTTCAGATTTGTATTTCCAGTGGCAGCAGACATGGAGTTTAGTTTTCTCTGTGCCTGAGAGTGCAACACTGTGCTCAGGATGCAAGGAGGATTTGCCTGGTGCCACCTCTGCATTCCTGGAGTCTTATTTTTAAATTACTTTTTCATGGTTTCCGGTTCTTTAATTTCCTTCTTGGGGGTAGAATCCTTTAATTCTTATCTTGATTTTTTCCTTCACCAGCTCATACTCACACTGCTTCTTGTCTGTCACTTTACAGGCAGGTCTCTACTAGTGTATTCTTGACAGGGTATCAGCTCTAAGATCTGTTTTCCAGTTTTGAATATGAGGTCGTGATGTCTCTTGGTGTTCTGCATTTGAGCTCTATGCTAGGAAAAAGTCCTGTTTAATGTTTTGTTACATTTTCTATCATTCCCTCAGTTTACATCTCTGACTATCCTATGATTTGCCATCAGGTTCTTTGACTCTGAATTTTTTTTTTAACATTGTATTGACAGCTTTCATAAGTATAGATGATAAACCATGATAATTCCTTCTCCCATCTCTATTTTCACCCTCCTAAATCCACCCTCCATTGAATCCCTTCTTCTTTCCAATTTTGACGTTGATTTTGAAGACCACAAGGACTATGGAAAGTATTTGAGACTTGCAAGGGACCATGAGGTATACAGGTGATGCCACTGTCAGTTTCACAAAACAATGGAAAGGGTGGGCTTTCTTGCATAAGTCCTCAGATGAAGTGCTTGGTCTGTCACTCTGTGACTGTAAACTTCAGGCAACATGGCATTCAATCTCGTGGAAACTGAAGATAACAAATACTTCTCAGTATCGTTACATTCAAAAATAAAGGGAACAGGGCTGGAGAAATGGCTTAGCAGTTAAGGCATTTGCCTGCAAAGCCAAAGGACCCAGGTTTGATTCCCCAGAACCCACATAAGCCAGATGTACAAGGGGCACATGCATCTAGAGTTTGTTTGCAGTGTCTAGAGGCCCTGGCATGCCCATTCTCTCTCTGCCTATCTCTCTTCTCTCTCTCTCTCTGCTTGCAAATAAACAAATCAAATTTAAAAAATAAAGGGAGCATATGTGAAAGCTTCAGTGCAACCCTGATGATATTTATAATGGTGTCTGAGAAGTGAAACAAGCAAAATTCAATAGCAACTGCCTGTAGTTAGTGTGCAAGCAGACATAGGCAAAGGTCTTAACTCACATGATGCTGAGATGTTACTAGATGGGTCTGGGATTTTCAAATATTCAAAACAGCAATCACATCATTGAAATGAATCACAAGGAATGGATAAGGAATGACTAGAGTAGAGTGATGTGGTAGCTCACCCACCTTTAGTATGTCTGGTATACTACATATCACATCCTGAAATAGAGAGACTATTTGCACTTTATATAATGGTTAAATAACTGAATCTATGACTATCCTTTACAAATCTGCTAAAAGATAACTTGAAGGAAACATTAATAAAATAAACTATCAAGCCAAGTATGGTAACTTAAATGCTCCTTATTTTTGTTTGTGAAGTTACTGCCTTGTTCTCTTCATACCCAGCTTTAGCATTCAGTACTAGCTATAAATATAATAAGAACAAAACAAGTGAGGAGGTTGGCCTAGCTTATCAGCTGAGTAGATAAACTTCTGAAATGTTTTGCTGTGTTGTGTTTGAATATAGCCTTTCTCTTCTAACCTTCTTACTTGCCTATACTGAATCTAATGACTACTGTGGTTTTTGTGTCTGGCCACCTAAAGTCAATCAGACCTATCTCTATATCCAGCCTGGACTTCAAACTTACATCATTTATTATATTATTATGAAACCCTATGTGAAATTATGGCCAAAACAGCTCATTTTCCAAAACAGAAGCATGAAAGTTCACTGAAGCACCTTTCTGCCTTAAAATATTTATTCAGTCTATTGTCTGAAATATTACTTTCTTTTTGAGGTCCTGACCATCATTAAAAATCAGATTGAGGGGACTGGAAAGATGGCTTAGCAGTTAAGGTGCTTGCCTGCAAAGACAAAGAACCCAGGTTTGATTCCCCAGGATCCACATAAGCCAAATACACAAGGTGGTGTGTGCATCTGGAGTTTGTTTGTAGTGGCTGAAGGTCCTGGCACACCTCTCTCTCTCTCTCTCTCAAGTAAATAAATAAAAATTTAAAAATTTAAAAATTTAAAAATCAGATTGAAATCTGGTTCTTCTAGGAAGTTTCAGATTCCTCTAAAACACATACACACACACACACACAGAGAGAGAGAGAGAGAGAGAGAGAGAGAGAGAAAGACTCTTCCCTATGTTTTGTTGGCACTCTATACTAGAATATTTGTTTAAGTATTTATTGCACTAAATTCTTAACTGCCAGTGCAGTAAGCAACCAGTGGCATCTCTAGTAAAGTGTAATAATTTCCTTTATATACTTTCTCCCTAGATTAGGTATTGGTCATCATAAAGCAATGAATAATTAGTAAATAATGTTTTGTAGAAATGTAAGATCATGTTGGACCTTGCCCCTTACTCTGACCAGGCTTATCTCTCTTTACTTAAAATATTTTGTGGGAACGGACAGCAATTGTCCTCCAAATATATATGTAAAACTCAACTCAACATTGGATAAAAAATTATACACTTACCCAGAGATTCTTTTATGAGCGAGTGATCATATAGGGAACAGTTAAGGAGACATTGATGCTCTTTCACTAAGCAAATATTTTCTCTTTCTGACTTGATAATTGTAACTGATGCTATGTTACTTTTTTACCTTTCTAAAATGAATGCACCTAGAAATTTTTTATATGTCAGTTATATATATGCCATAAATTATGGTATACCTAATACCCATTTTATACACAAAATATAATTAACTTGCAAACAAGAACCTTTAACTACCCCCACCCAGCTAGCTGTAATAATGGAGGAAAGTGCTAGATTTGGGCCAATCCCCATAGTGAGATGATGGTCAGGGATACATATGAGGCCATTGCCAAAGCCTTGGTTACCCACCAGAGCTAGATGGTCAGATTCTATTGCTGAAGACACCACAGGCTATAGGTGCAGGGCATTGAAAACTCAAAGTGTAACTGACGTGGAAGTCATCTGTTATGACTGGCTAGCTGTTATAGTGCTGGAAAGTACTATGCCAGATGCTTGGGGATAAAAGTCATCAACAGTATGAACAAACAGTGGACCCTATAAGCTACAAAATCAACCATCCAGGAAAGATGTACCTACTGGTACAATAAATGCATGTAAGCTATGGGTGTAATCAAGTGGTCTCTGATTGGACATTGAATGGGTAGAAATTTATACTTTTGCTGAGAACCAAGTCAGAAGTCTATTGCTTAGAAAGTCATGGACTCTAAAGGGAAGTTCCTAATATTCTTTGGTTAAAAGTAGGTGCTCTGCCCATCCAAAAGTCTTCTAAGTGTTTATGCTTATCCCTTTTGATCCGTGACACTTTCACTCTTCATTTTACAGATGGCAATGAATAACAGGGAGACCCAAGACCCATAAGTATGACACGAAAGAAAGCTGACTGTCTAGCACAAGTTGACTCATCTCTGCTATATCTGCCAGGTCCCAGAACACATTCCAGAGGACGGGACAGATTAAATATGAGTGCTGCTCTCGCTGCTATCCCAATAACCACCTTCAGAGAAATGGAAATGGATGCTGAAGAAACTCAAAATGCATCAAAGCAGAAAATCAGAGGCTAGTGAAACTAATGAGATTTATAACATGCCTTGCAAGACTCAGGGAGCATTGTGGAAGAAGGACAGAAAGATTGTAAAAGCTGCAAGAGGGGAAGGACTATCCTGAGGCATTGTCCCCACCCCCACCCGCACAGACATTTACTGGTACATTCATGACCCCACAGTGAATATCAACAAGTCCACTGAAGAGGGCTCTTTATGGAATTGGGGCAGGGGAGATAAAACTTAAGAATACAACTTGATGGGAATATGCAATCTTTCAAAAAAGTAAAAGAATCTAGGTGTGGTGGTACACACCTTTAGTCCCAGCACTCAGGAGGGTGAGGTAGGATGATCTCTGTAAGTTTGAGGCCAGCCAGGGGCTACATAGTAAATTCCAGGTCAGTCTGGGCTAGAGTGGACTCTACCTTGAAACCCCCCATCAAAAAAAGAATATGTATAATTAAACTGATAAAAGTATGGAATGTATAGGCCTTCCATATCAATGAATTCAACCAATTTCTGACCAAAAAATATTCTGAAAAAATTTGTATATGAGCAGTTAAATGTTTGTTGCTATTATTCTGTAAACAATATAACATAATAAATATATACATAGCAGTTTATATTGTATTCAATGTTATAAGTAATAGTATACATAGTTGTGTGATTTAAAGTATAGAAGAGGATGTGGGGGCTGGAGAGATGGCTTAACAATTAAGGCACATTCCTGTGAAGTCTAAGGACCCAGGTTCAATTCTCCAGGTCCCACATAAGCCAGATGCACATGGCAGCACATGTGTCTGGTTTGTTTGCAGTGGCTAGAGACGCTGGCATGCCCATTCTCCCTTTCTCTCTCTCTGTCTCTAACAAATAAATAAATAAAAATAAATCTTTAAAAAAGAGAAGAGGATGAAGGCAGGTTACATGTAACTACTATACTTTTTATGTACAATGGACTGGAGCAACCCTAAATATTAGCATGTACAGAAGGGGGTGTTCATCCTAGAACAAATTTCCATATATATTGAAGGATGACTGGTTTGTGTTGTGAGAAGTGACCTCCAAGTCTCAGCGACTTGACTAATATGTAATTGTTGCTCAGCCTGAGTCCATTTAGGACCATATAGTCTCTACAGTCACTGACCTCCATGCAAGTACCCTGCTCCAGGTGTTTTGTGGTTGTTGTTACTATTTTTCAAGGTAGGGTCTCGCTCTAGATCATGCTGAACTGGAATTCACTATGTAGTCTCAGGCTGGCCTCGAACTCAATCCTCCCAAGTGCTAGGATTATAAAGGCATGTTCCACCATGCCCAGCCTCAGGTGGTTTTGATTCATGATATCTGCACTCCCACACAAGCTCCTTGCATGATCCTCCTCAGCTGCAGGTGAGAATGGAAACCAGAAAACTCTTCAACATAGAGTCATAGGCAATGGCGTTCTGAAAATGACTCCAAGAGCTCAAAATTTAATTCCAGGAAATGACAAATAGGGTTGCACAAAATTAAAAGGCTTTTTGCACAACAAAGAAAAAAATTAATTGAGCAAATAGACAAATAGGAGAAAATATTTCATAACTATATGCTACAAAGGAGATTAGTATTAGAATCTATAAGGGACTTTAAAAGTTAAACCCAAAAGAACACAGCATCCAATCGATAAGGAGGCAAATGAGGTAGACAGTTGTTAATGCAAATGGCCAACAAGTATATGAAAACCTTTTCAATATCTTTAACAACAGGGCAGTTACAAATTAAAGATACACTGACATTCCATGACCAACCAGTCAAATGTCTACTATCAATCAAGAAAACTAATAGTAACAAATTCTGGTGAGGATGTGGGGAAAGAGGAACCTCTTTCTACTGCTTATGGGAATGTTAACTGGGGCAGCATTTGTGACCATTAGGATGAAGTTTCCTCAGAAGACCAAACACGGAAGTACCACATGATCCAGCTGTACCACTCCTGGGAATCTAAGTTAGCATTCCACAGAAGGCTCGAATGCCCATGTTCATTGCAGCACTGTCAACACTAGCCAGGGTTTGGAACCAGCCTGGATTCTTGTCAACAGATTAATGGATAAAGAGAATGACACGTGCACACACACACACACTCACATCAGTTTTTCTCAATGATAAAATAATAGAATTATATCATTTGTAGCAAAATGAATAAGATTGGAGAATATAATATTAACCAAGATAAGGTAGACTGAGAAAGACAAGACAATTTTCCCTGACATGCAGAATCTAATGCAAATGTAAATATATAAACACATATCTAATATGAGTGGAGAAAGGGAAGCACTGGAAAAGTATGCAGTGATGGAAAAGACATGGTGGGGGTGTTGAGCATTGCTAAAAATGGGCTGGGACTGTGAGGAAGCTGGCCTGGGCTGTTGGACATGGCCGGGGACCTTGCACTGTGGAGGTTGCAGCTGGCCTTATTGTCGGGAACCCACCCTGTCGACGGTGACTGGTCCTCCCTGCCCTCGGGCAAGGTTGTAGTGTGCCCTGTCATTGCCCAGAATGGGCAGAACTGGCGAGGCCCTCCCCCCTTGATCCCAAAAGCATCTGCCATTCCATAGTCAGGCTTTGCCCTTCCCCCACAGTTCCTGACCTTATGGCTAGCTGCCCAAGAGACCCATATGTGGCTGAAGTCACGTAGCTTTTCCTGCCATTTCTGTCATCTCCCTTACAGCTCCTCCCTCGCAACTCTGAAGTCATGTAGCTCTTCCCGCCACTATCTCCCTTACACTTCTGTATTTCAACCAATTAGATAGCAACCCATAAACTATGTATCCAATTGCCATATAGTCTGTATGTGCCTTCTCAAACTTTCTCAAGTGTTTATAAACCCACTCCCCTGTTGAATAAACGAGAGCATGCTATCCATCAGACTGCCTCCCGGGTGTTCACTGCCCCGCATTGCACTCACCGCTCCAGGACCCTGTTCCCCCAACTCCTCCTGTGCCTGGGATGTCCGTGGCCAGTGACCCCACGGGGACGGTGAGGACCCACAGTGGGGGGTTGTTAACAAAGTCCAATGGCATATGTATATGAAAATGCCATAATAAAATCCATTTTTGTATGCCTACTTAAACATGTTAAAAAAATTACACAAATGAAAAATCACTATTTACCTTCAGTTGTGCTTGAAAATTGGATATTTCTTTTTTTTTTTTTTTTTTTTTTTTTTTTTTTTTTTTTTTTTTAGTTTTCTAGGTAGGATCTTGCTCTAGCCCAGGCTGACCTGGAATTCACTATGTATTCTCAGGGTGGCCTCGAACTCACAGTGATCCTCCTACCTCTGCCTCCCCAGTGCTGGGATTAAAGGCTGGCAAAAATTGGATATTTCTTTCTGAGTTTTTCTCTTTCATGACATTTTGCTATTCATATTCAAAAAGCAATTAAGTACTTAATATGAAAATACTGAAAATATGTCTTCCAGCCTTTCTCTCTAGAGTTACATATTCATCAGGTACCTAATCTGTTTCTAAAATTATCATATTTTTACCAAATGTCTTCCATTGCTTAAAAATAGTGCTTTGCCTTCTGACTACTAAACCCTTGGCAGTCATATTTGAAATATTTATCCAAGCAGCAGCCAGCCCTGACCAACCCGCCCCATCCTTTTTTTTTTGGTTTTTCAAAGTAGGGTTTCACTCTGTTCCAGGCTGACCTAGAATTACATATATAGTCTCAGGGTGGCCTTGAATTCACGGTGATCCTCCTACCTCTGCCTCCCGAGTGCTGGGATTAAAGGCATGCGCCACCACGCCTGGATATGACCAACACTTTTTTTGTTGTTGTTGTTTTGTGGTAGGGTCTCACTCCAGTCATGGCTGACCTGGAATTCACTATGTAGTCTCAGGGTGGCCACGAACTCATGGCAATCCTCCTACCTCTGCCTCCCAAGTGCTGGGATTAAAGGTGTGCGCCACCACGCCTGGCTATGACCAACACTTATTAGTGAAGGTAAAGTTGGTTTTGCTTTGGCACAAGCATCCAAAAATTTTACAACTTGACATAGCCAATGTTTATTGGTTATGCATAGAAAATTTATCATGTTGGTGGGTGACTTTAAATAATACAGGGCTTCAATTTTCACGACTTTGGAAGCTGGGGCATCTCCATTCCACTGTAAATATTCTTGCACAGTAACCATGCAGGGATCAAAGATCTCAGAGAATTTTACAATAGCTTTTTTTTTTGCACATGTATGTGGAGTATATTTGGTGTGCATATGTGTATATGCACATTCATGTGGGTGTGGGTGCATGTGTGAGTGAGTGTGTGTGTATGTACGTATGCATGTGTGTGAAGGCCAGAGGACAACCTCTTTTGGAGGCAGTGTATCTCATTGGCTTGGTCCTCACCAGTTTGCCTTGACTGTGTGGCTAGCCAGCTCAGAGAGCTTCCTGACTCAACCTTCCCACTGCTGGGATCTCAGGTGCACACCAACATACCTGGCATTTTTGCACGAGCCCTGTGGATCACACCAGGTCCTCATACTATCAAAACAAGCACTTTATCGATTAAGCTATCTTCCTAACCCAAACCTTTATTTTTTTTCATGAATCATTGGACAAATTTCTCACTTGAAATATGAAGTGACTAGAACGTTCTTCTCTTTGTGCTCAGTAAGGGTATGAGAACAGACTTGGGGGGCAATCAGTAGAGCAATGAGTAGTGATGATAATAATGTCTACCACCATTATCACTGGCATAACATCCTGCTTGACTCCACTGTGAACTCAAAAGTTGAACAAAATTTTCACCCTCAGTAAGTGAAGCTGTCTGAATACTTAAAAGTCATTGTATTCAGCAAAAGAAGTCAGCTTGAAATTTCAGTCTTTTATTTTATTTTTTATTTTTATTTATTTGAGAGTGACAGACAGAGAGAGAAAAGGCAGAGAAAGAGAGAATGGGCACACCAGGGCCTCCAGCCACTGCAAATGAACTCCAGATGCATGTGCCACCTTATGCATCTGGCTCACGTGGGTACTGGAGAATTGAGCCTTGAACCAGGGTCCTTAGGTTTCATAGGCAAGTGCTTAACCACTAAGCCATCTCTCCA
This sequence comes from Orientallactaga sibirica, assembly GCA_036365145.1. Classification (NCBI taxonomy): domain Eukaryota; kingdom Metazoa; phylum Chordata; class Mammalia; order Rodentia; family Dipodidae; genus Orientallactaga; species Orientallactaga sibirica. Next base: position 20,386,852 of record JAEOAD010000003.1, read on the forward strand.
GCCTGAAAGTTTAGTCTTTGAATCACAGACTACACCAAGACACTCAAGGATAATGCCCATGTCGTGAAAGCTTTCCAGTGCCCTTAGGTAATAGCTGCATGAAGCATTCAAATCCTAATATGAAAATATTTGGACTTTTCAGAAAGCACTTAGTCATTATTTTATCATTATTATTGTTGCTATTCTGTTCAGAGCAGGAAGTTTTAGAAGAAAGTGCACAGTAGGGTCATTTTTCCAAACAAACACATTCAAGTTATAAGAACTAGTGATTACTAAGAAATCATATCTTTACAAGATACCATGATTTTTATTTTATTTTATTTGGGGTTTTCCAGGTAGATTTCACTCTAGTCCACGCTGACCTGGAATTCACTATATAATCTCAGGGTGGCCTTGATCTCACGGTGATCCTCCTACCTCTGCCTCCCGAGTGCTGGGATTAAAGGCGTGCGCCACCACGCCTGGCTCCATGATTTTTTTTTTCTAGCTACATGGCTGTGTTAGTTTTTGTTTCTATAACTCATACATGAAATAATAAAGGAAACAAGCTTGTTTTGACTCACAGTTTTGGAGGTTACAGCCCATGGCCAGTTGATTCCATTGCTTTTGGACTTGTGACAAATTAGTACATCATGACAAGAGCCCTGGTAGAGGAATGTTCTCTCATGGCCAGGGGAAAGAATGAGAGAGGAAGAGGTGTGGGTCCCAAAAGCCTCTCTGAGAGAGTTACCCTAGCCAAAATATCAATCCAGAGAGCCTCAGTGGAGTCCTGCAACGGTCATCTAAAGTTCTCAAAAAGAGACTTGGGTCGCTCCCTCCCCGCCCCCGCCCCCGAGGGTGGTAGCCAGTATTAACCAGAACAGGGATGCTTTCTGGCCACACTCCTGGCCTAACACTTTCTTGTGTCTGAGCCTGCACTATGCAATTCGGAAGATCCCGAGGCAAGTGGTGAGCAAGGAGGGCAGCTGACAGGGTCTGGGGCAGGGAGGTCTTCTAGTAACACCAAGGGTACATGTGCCACAAACTTTCAAGCCCACATAATGCAACCCCAACAGTTCTGAGGGAGGAGAAATGAAAGAGAAGAGAAGAAGTTCTGACCTCATGGTGGGCCACCCATGTGGTGAGGGAGTTTGGTGACTTGAAAGAATTCACCCTTTATACCAGAGCAGAAGGAAAGTAAGTTTAATAAACTGCAAAGAGGACAGTGGGAAGGTCAGTAAGGATTGAAAAAATAACTATTGAATTTGCAATGAGAAGTAGCAGAAGTAGCAACATTTAGATATTTCAAGTTAAAATCATTTTCTCATGCATACAAATACAACAAAATTAGCTGCTGGTTCTTGCATTACAGTTTTCTTTTAATTCTTTAAACAATACATTTTCTTCTTGAACTTAGCAGTGATGTGTAATCAACTTGAATTGTTCATTTCTTTTTTCTGCCTGGATGAAGGACTTTTATTTTACATCTGTGAAATAATAAGAAGAAACAGGAAGTCAGGGCACATTTGTATGATAATGTCTAATTGATTTTGCTTTTTGATCTGGAAATATATATATATTGGTTTTTTAAAGTAGGGTCACACTCTGGTCCAGGCTGACCTGGAATTAACTATGTGGTCTTGGGGTGGCCTCTTACTCATGGCAATCCTCCTACCTTTGCCTCCTGAGTGCTGGGATTAAAGGCAAGCGTCATCATGCCCAGCCATGCAAACATATATTTTGGCAACTAATTCTGTCATCTCTTTTGGGTTGTGTAATAGAGGGAATGAGGTAAGATCCATTTTTTGATAAACTTATTTGAAGAAGATGAAAATAATATATAGTACACAAAATGGGTATAAAATACATTTGGAACAAGTATTTGTCCTGCTGAACTATTTGCTGTGTTAACTAACTTTAAAAACATAAATTCAATTCCTATTGTATACATTAATAGAGTACGGCACCTAATCTCAAGGAATTTGCAGTTTGGCCAGAAACTCACACACATAAACAAGCGATTTCATATATGGGTGTAACATTAATGACATCAGACAAGAGCAAGAACAATGGAGGAGGGATCAGAAAAACTTCCTTCTAGATCAAAAGCATTTTTGGCTTTACACACTCAAATGCTATCATTTCACTCATTTCACTTATGTAGCATATCGTTTTCAAGAAATGTCATGGGAAGCTTACACCATAAGAAATAATGGAGGTTGGAGAGATGGCTTGGTATTAAGGCGCTTGCCTGCAAAGCCCAAGGACCAGGGATCAATTCCCCAGTACCCAGATGCACAAAGTGGCACATATATCTGGAGTTCATCTGCAGTTGTTAGAGGTCCTGGTGCACCCATTCTCTCTCTCATTCTCCCCCTCTCTGTCTCTCTCTTTCTGCCAAATAAATAAAATATTAAAAACTTTTAAAAAGAAATAATGAGTATCTTTCACATTTGACACATTCTTACTTTTCTTCTAAATTGGACTTTCAATGTAACCTTTGCTACCTTCCTCTTAATGTGGGAAAGTGAAGAATTAAATGATTCAGATAGCTCAAAGAAAATGTTTTACATGTGTTCTTTAAACATTTCAGCCTAAAATTTATGGATGAATTATCTTAATTGTGAGTAGGAATCATTTCAAAGCCAAAGGAAGGCAGAAATGAAAAAGCGAGTGTACGATCTAAGAGATTTTATTCTATTAATTTTTTTGAATTAGTTTAATGAGCTGCTTGGAATTCTTGGTGCATAAGCCACAGTGAAACTGTGCAGTGCCTTCTGTTCTTGCTGTCACAACCAGCTCCTCTCCCTCACTTCAGTCATCCGGGTCATACAGGCTGACCTCTGGGGACTGCACCCACACCCACAGCCTCCCTTGCTCCCTGGCTTCCCTCTGGCTTGGCACCCCCAAGTGACCAGAGGGCAGTAAGCAGTGAGGAGTTTTCTCATTGGTTCTTTCCTTTAGATCAAAGAGATAGCCAGGTGTGGTGGCTCACGCCTTTAATCCCAGCACTCGGGAGGCAGAGGTAGGAGGATCGCTGTGAGTTCAAGGCCACCCTGAGACTACATAGTTAATTCCAGGTCAGTCTGGGCCAGAGTGAGACCCTACCTCAAAAAACAAAAACAAAAACAAAACAAAAAAAAGAGATCCACCTGCACCGTGTTACCAATACCCATCCTGTGGTGCAGGCTTAATCATGAGGTTCCAGCCGTTAACATCTTGTTTCGTCCTTTCAGGTAACCCCTCCTACTTCACTGAGGTTGCTTCTATGACATACTTTTTCTCATTTCTTATTTTTCTAGATATCACCTATACCTACTACAGTCCTTTTTTTTTTTTTTTTTTTTTGGTTTTTGCGAGGTAGGGTCTCACTCTGGTCCAGGCTGACCTGGAATTAACTATGTAGTCTCAGGGTGGCCTTGAACTCTCGGCGATCCTCCTACCTCTGCCTCCCGAGTGCTGGGATTAAAGGCGTGAGCCACCACGCCCGGCTACAGTCCTTTTAAGAGTTCTTAAATTACTCAATTTGGGGGCACTACTGGATTATCACAGAATGGGACATATTCTAAAGGATATTTTAATAAACATCTCTGGCTAAGGACTGTTTAAAGTTCAACTTGAGCATACTTGTGATTTGAAGAGCTACATTTCTCAGCTTTAAAAGAGGTAACAGGGGTTAGAGAGATGGCTTGGCGGTTAAGGCGGCTGCCTGCTAAGACCAAGAACTCCTGTTCCAATCTCCAGGTCCCAGATTTAGCCAGACACAAAAAGTGATGCAAGGGCGCAATGCCAGTGCTTGCCCACAAGGGGCGCACAGATATGGAGTACGTTCATAGCAGCTATTCTGTCTCTCTTTCAAATTAAAAAAAAAGAAGTAAGACTAATTGCAAGGGAGACATTCAATTTCCTTAGAACTTGGTCTCATTATAAATTCATGTATCAGATTTATAGTTTAACTTCATTTTTACTTGAACTAAACTTAAACCATTTAGAAACCTTGCCGGGGAGATAATGAAGTTTGAATGTAAAATATAATGTCATACTAATCTAATACTTTTAACTACAACTGACCCATGTTGTAATGTCACTCAATGCACACTAATTACAGCAATGAACTGTACACAGGTGCCTATTGTTACTTAGGTGAAAGTGCTTACAACAGAAAAAAATTCTCCTGTGGTTGTTTTCATGAAATGTCCCCTGTAGGTTCATGCGCTTTGAATATTTGGTCCCCATCTCGTGGCAGCTTGGGAATGTTGTAGAAGGTAGAGCCTTGTTTGAGGAGATGTGCCACAGGGAGTGGGATTTGAGATAATACAGCCCAGCTCCAAGTCCAGTACTCAGAATAATCCTTTCTCACTGATGTGCAGATGTGACCCAAGCTTCCTGATAAGGCCAGTTATGCTTTCCCTACCATAATGAAACTTTACCTCAAAAGTGTAAGCTGAGGAGGCTGGGAAGATGGCTCGGCAGTTAAAGTGCTTGCCAGCAAAGTCTTTTCCTATCATTCTCTCTCCAATATTGACGTCTCTTTCCCCCTCATCCATCATTCACCACAACCTGTTGGTGGGGCCAATATTATGTAGGTCTTGTTCAGATAATGACAGCTGCTATGCAGTTAGGAATGTGACCAGTCTGTGTCTGGGACACAGTGTTCCAAAGCACTCTTTCCATTCTTTGGCTTTTCCGTTTTTTCCACCAGCTCTTCTTCTGTAGTCCCTGAACCACAGGAAGGTGTGTGATATAGATGTCCCATTGAGCACTGAACAGTCAACTGTCACTTCTTTTCTTTTCAGCATTTTGATGAGTTTTGAGTCTCCCTAGCAGTAATAGCCATCTGAAAAGAGAGAGTTCTCTAACAAAAAGTGAGCATAGAACAAATATATATACACAAATATAAGTAGCTAGAGTTTGCAACTTTGCAGCCATAGGCTCTTGACTAGGTTTTCAGTACCAGGCATGAACTCCTTCCTATGGTGCAGGCCACAAATCAAATTAGAGAGAAGTTGGTTACTCCCATAATGGACATAGCACTATTGCACTAGTGGGCACAACTTGCATGGGTGGCCATGAGATACTTGAAGTAAATCCATATTTAATTGAAAAAGAATGTTCATGAGCTGCCTTGATTCTGTTTCTTAGGATTGCAGTAATCTGAGAGGAAGATGCTGGAGATGTCAACTCCCAGGAGCTCATGTTCACATGACTGAAGAGTACCTTAGTTTCTGAGGGTACACGTGCACTTCTGCCAGCTTAGTGTTGTCCTAGGACAACCTACTCTGGTGCCTGAAGCTCTGGGGGTGGTGAGCAGGATCCTGTCAGCTGAGGCCTGTACTGCTCTGATCCTCAGAATCTGACAATATTTGGAAAGGCAAAAGTTATCTGAGCAAACCCGACTCAGGGAGCACATCGGCAGAAGTCTCAGGTCACAGCCAGGAAGGGGAAATGTTGCCTGTCATGAAATCTGAGTGGTAAATTACCATGCAAACATCATGGTTATTATGGCATCACAAACCTTTTCCTGTTCTCAGGATTGTATTCTGAGTACCTAGGTGAGAGACGCATAAATTATAAATAATGTCTCGCCATTGCCATAAAAGAAAGCAGACAAATGATAATGGTCTTTAGTCTTTTATTAAAGTCCTGTGACCTTTACGTTGCAGGAATTTGGGCCATACATAAACTACCAGCCAGACAATCTGACGTGGTGACAGAGTTAAGCTATAAAAATGGCTTATTTGAAAGGCAATCTTGTAAGTGACTCAGTTGGTCAAGAAAGGTGAGAGAAAAACCATGAATACTGATTCACTACTAAGTGCTTACACCTCTAGTTGTGCACACCATAGACAGCACACAAACAATACTAAAGGAACCATCAGATGCAGCCTGGCTTGCAAATTCTTCTCCATTAGCAGCCCGGTACCTGAAAATTGGTATCTTCCTGGAACTGAAGCACTGCTGAAACACTTAAACAATGAATGTTATCTGAGAAGGTGCTCTACTCACTCAGTGACATCTGTTACATATTTATTTGAGTTTTCCCACTCATTTAAACACTTATTGAACACCTACTATATGTCTGACACTGAAATTACATAGATGAAGCCTGCACCCACTTCTCATATTCACCAGCATATCATGATTAGCATCAGGCTAGGGTGAGGAAGGGTGTGGAGAAGAGAGTCAACTGTCATGCACACACAGAGGGTGGGGGTTCCTAAGCTTGTGAGGAGTTCAATGTGGTAGATGGGCTAAGGTATATGGGCTGTATTTTTACCAAGAAATAGTACAGTTGGATTTCAGTTTGACAGTTCTTCCCCAAGCAACAATAGGGAATAGGACCAGAGGGCTAGAAAAGTGGAGTCAAAGAAAATCAAGGCAGCTATTGTGTAGGCTAATTATGATGAGGGTGTGAACTCTGGGTTCCATGGGATTTTGGAGTCAGGACCAGCAGGAGTTCTGATTAGAAATCAAGAGTCATAGAAAAGGTTCCTGGCAGATTCACTTTATATTCCAGTCACCACCAATCATAAAGAAAGAATGACAGGTCTGAGGGATGGGGAGGGTGTCGCTCTCGGCTATGGAAAGCTGGATGAAAGCTGATTGTGGATGTTTAAGAGAAGGTGCCCACCCAGCAGATACCTGGACATAGATGTATATAGACTGCTGGGAGCAGTCAGGGTTCCGCTACAGACCTGGTGGTAAACACACAGCAACAACAGAAGCAGCTGAAGCAAGGAATATGGAGTCTGTTAGGGTTTGGATCTAAAATGTCCCACAGGGGTCGTTCATTAAAGGCTTGATCTCTATCCTGTGGAGCTATCAGGACCTTTAAGATGTGAAGCCTAGTCAAAAAGGAAATGATCAGAGGCATGTACATGAAGGCAATCTTGACTTCTGCTCTTTGTCTACTTCCTCACTGACCTGAAGTGAACACTGTCCTCAGATATGTACTTCCTACCACGGTAATCTGTCCTTCCACAAGCTAAAATCAATGGGACCAAGTCACCATGGACTGAAGCCTCTGGAATTGTGTGCTAAAACAAACCTTTCTTCCTTAGAAGTTGTCACAGTGGTAAAAAAATAACTAAGAGTCATTATCTTTTAAGCGTTACATTACCAAAAATGTGATAAAATCTGGGTATTAAATAAATATGTGTTATGAACACACCAACTATTATGTGTTTGCAGGTTTTTTAGAGAGCAAAGTCCTTTTAAAAAAATATTTTATTTATTTATTTAAGAGAGAAAGAGGGAGATAGAAAGAGAGAGAGAGAGAGAATAGACGTGCCAGGGCCTCCAGCTACTGCAAATGAACTCTAGACACATGCGCCCCCTTGTGCATCTGGTTTACGTGGGTCCTAGAGAATTGAACCAGGATCATTTGGCTTTGAGGCAAATGCCTTAACCATTAAGCCATCTCTCCAGCCCTGTTTGCAGAAGCTTTATGAAAAGATAGACACATTGGCTTATTTAATATTGAATTTATAGGAAATAATTTCTACTGAAGAAAATGACCCATGATAACTTCAAAGCAAATAAAAAAATAAACCTAGATTTGGGGAAGGTATATATCAGTTACTTTCTTGTTACTATGAACAAACACTTGACCAAAAGCAACTTAAGAAAGGGTCTATTTTGGCTTCCAGTTGCAGACAGTAGAGTAGGTTGGGCCTATCACGACGGGGACGTCATGGCAGCAGTGGGAAGTCAGTGTCACCTTATAGCACAAGGATAGCTCTCCTGGTACAAACATGATGATGATTATGCTGGATCTTGCCTTTTCTGGGGACATTGCTTAGCATAAGCATTTTACTTTTTCAGACCTTGTATTTTTAATCTTGTAAAAGTCTTGTCTTCTAAGATATATGACAACTTCAATGTAAACTACTTATAATACAGAAATTCCAGCCAACTCCTACTATAGGAAATCCAAAGCCTCCTCTCCAACCAACAGGTTGAAGAGAGAGTCTTATGGTCCATTCTGGGCAAAGACTTTGCCCCTCATCAGCATAGAAATAGTTAAAGAAAATTAATTGAACATAATCTTCTGCTCCCTCCCAAAAGTTTTGAGATCACAGTTCAGGGGGCGAGGGGAGTGATGTAGCAGGAGAATAGGAACTTGGAAAAGGTGACATCAAGATCAACCTATGAAAAACAGTGATACCAGAAGAAGAGTGGAAACCTCTCTAACAACAGAGCATCCACAGGAAAATTCCTTGACACACAACTGTGGGAGAGATACGTACTATGTAAATGACCTATAAAGGGTCCAATGCATTCTGAGTGCATGTCTTTTCCCAGCTCACTAGCCCCTATCCATTCTTGTGAGTGTCTTTCTCTTTCTGAACAGACTGCCTATAATTCTTTTTGAAAATAATTTAGTTTATTTACTGAAAATTTTATGCATTATGTAACTATCATATTCACCTTGAATTACATTCTCTTATCACCACCTCCTCCCTTCTTCTTCCCAATAGTCCCTCTTCTATTTTGACATGTGTGTGTGTGTGTGTTCTACTGAGTCTAATATTATGGTTGCTTGCATGAGCATGGGTGGGGAGGTTTTTTTTTTTTTTCTTTTTTTTTGCTTTTTTCGAGGTGGGGTCTCACTCTGGCTCAGGCTGACCTGGAATTCACTATGTATTCTCAGGGTGGCCTCGAACTCCCAGTGATCCTCCTACCTCTGCCTCCTGAGTGCTGGGATTAAAGGCGTGCGCCACCATACCCGGCAGGGAGGTTTTCTTTCTTTTTTTTTTTTTACAAGAGCGTGGGCAACTTCCAGCAGTGAGTTACCACTGAATAAAACATTACTTCATCACTTAGCAACAATTAACTTCTGATAACTGCTTAGGGAGGGATGGATCCTCATGAGCTCCTCTATTACCTATAACAGTATATTTATCGTCCCAATTTCATGAAGGTCTTGTGAAGTTACTGGCAGCTGTTATGAGGTCATAAATACAACATCCATATTATGTCTGGAGGATAGCATTCCACAGCACTCCTCCACATCCTATGACACCTTCATTCTTTATACCCCTGCTTCTGCAATGTTCCCTGATCAGCCACTTAGTCTCAGCATGATTATGAGTGATTTTTTAAAATTTTTGTACTTTTTCATTTTCACAGTCATGAAACATCTTTTGTCCTTCCATTATGCTGACATGAAAACGTATCAAACACATATTTGGATAAGTAGTAGTTACCAATTGACAGGTATTTAATTTTAATAAGAAATATTTTTATTGAGAACTTTAAGAGATGAATATATTGCAAATTGGTCATGTGCCTATCTGGTTGTACTCTTATATGACCTCTCCCTCACTGTTCCCTAGATTGTCATATGCAAAAAGAATTTTCTCTAACCAAATATGAGAGCAGCACTAATCTGTGGACATAAACACACATATTTAGAGGACAATTTGATGGTAACAATATATCTATGTAGTCAAGCAACAGTAGTATCTTTTTTTTCTAGGGCCTATGAACTTCCTGTCCACAGGGTTTTGATTAGATTTTTAGAAGCAGGAATGAATTCCATCCCATAGAGTGGGCCTCAAATCCAAGCAAAGATGCAATGTGCTACCACAAACAGTCATGCCATGATTGCACCAGTGGACACATCGAAGTAGAGCTGTGTTTGTGTAGCACACATGGTCTGCCACTTTCTACTTCTATTACTTTTCTATGTGTATCTGGTGCAGGTCCTTGTGCTGGAACACAGGAACTTGGAGAGTCCACTAGGTTTCCTCAAAACATAGCCCTGTGCTAGAACACTTTGATTCCTCTGATTGTTACTTTTCTGTACATTGACACTTCTACAAGATAAAGAAAACCCCTTACATTTTTCTATAATAAGATGTGCGTACATTTCCTGTTAGGACATTCTTATACTTTTTGCCAAAACGAGGAGAAACACAGTTGCAACAGTCACTGCAATCAACTTCAGACCATATTAGTAACTCCTCAAATTCAACCATCTTCCTCTGAAAATTCTGATGCCTGAAGAGCAATCTGCAGAGTTGCCAGCGGTTAATGATGAGCATCTGCCTCCTTTGTGATGGATAGCCAGCCTGCAGCCAGAGAGTGATAGCCTTTGTGGAGGATTGCTCTGCACCTGGGGCTGAAGCTTTTTTAACACTGACATTTTGCTGTTGGGTCTATGAAAAAATACTTTTGTGGTAGAGAAGAGACCAATGAACATTCACAGAACACATGACTTATTCATCTGATTGCTGAGATAGATCATCCACTGCAGGAGATGCCCTTTGTTGAGTACGCCCAGGCAATGACATATTTGTCACTCTCCTCATTGCCCTGGCACAATGTCTGACAGATATATTCCATTGTGGCAGGGACGGCATGGCATTTGGTCTTGCTCCTTGGCATCTGCAGTTTGCAACATGACTTGTCATATGTTGGGATATCATCCCCATTCCAGAAGGGACTATAATCAGGACTGATTATTAGCACCAGGCATTCATGCCTTTGAATACTCCCCTTTGATTAGGTGTGGATGCAGGAAGGAAAACGTGGCAGAAGTGAAATCACTTCTGAGAGTAGGCTGTAGAGGCTGTGACGTCTCTCTTGCTGACACTCCTCTCTGATTCTTCTCACATATCTGTCTTGATGGAGAGAGCAACTACTTGCCCAGAAATAAAGGACAATCTATGGCTGATAGACAGCAAGGGATGGAAGTCTTCAGATTCTGAAAATGAATCTTGCCAATAACTGAGTAAACTTGGAAGTCAACCCTTCCCAAGATGAGCCTTCATGTGAGACCTTGGTTGACACTATCATTTGTCATTTTCTGAGATCACTAAGCAAAGGACATAGGTAGCCATCCTTTGATTATTGCCTTAAGCCACAATAATTGGGGGGATATTTATAGAGAAGTAGATAACCCACAATGACACCAATATCTTCACAGTTTCACATTAAGTTTTCCTGGGGAGATGCAGACAAATGTCTATTCACCTGAGATAGACTACCAATGAAAGATCAAAGTAACAATGCCATCAAAGTCGAACTGTTGAACCAGTGTGTTTCTTGGGATTGCTTACAGAGCATGGGTGAGGGGTTACTTTCATAAAAACAGCTGTATCACTGCGAATTCCCACCTTGAATACAACAACCACATGGAAGTTGCATCATGGGGCCTCTCTTTTAATTAACATTCTACTTCCTATACGTCCTACCATCACCCAAGACCACTTGCAGCTCGTTGGGGCAGGAATGAGTAATAGCTAGAATCCCAAGGGAAGTCCGTGTGTCTCCTCTCCTTCTAGGGAGTGTCAGTTATTTCATTATCATTACCATAGACCTGGCTATCAGTGTGTTGTTCTGCTTAATTAATTTCTATGTCTTTATGGACACATTAATCATTATTCCAAAGTGGCCTTATGGGGCGAACATGTTATGTCTACAAGAAAAGGACAATAATAGTATGTGCTCATTTTCAAAAATATAGCCCCTTACCTCCTTTCCAAATTTTCTTGTCATCTAATCCAGTCTTTTCCTCATTCTTATTGTTGCAGTTACCTTCTTGTTGCTGGGACAAAATGCTGGCACAAAAGCAGATGATTGAAGGAAAAGATTTATTTTGGCTTACACTCATTAGAGACAGCTTCTTGATGGCAGGGGAAAGCATGGAATGAGGTTGGACATCACCTCTTTCTCATAGCAGGTAGAAAAGAGTAGCATGAGAGTGAGCCAAACTCTGGCAAGGGGGAGCTGGCTATTACACTTGAAAGCCTGACCCTTAGCAACACACCCTCTCCAGCAAGGCTCCACCTCTCAAATTTCCACCAGCTGGGGACCAAGCATTCAAAACACACAAGTTTATGAGGGACATCTGACTCCAACAACCACACCTACTACTCAACTAACCCATTGAACTATTGCCTATGAATCAACGCATTAACATATCTATCAGCCTACGTAAGACAGAGATTTTCTTTCAAAAACTATGAAAGATCCCTGAGAAGTAAGAGTTGTAGTTAAATTTTGTGATTTTTCAAGACTTACGGTTTGACTGTTGTATGTTATCAGATACAAATAATCATTGTATTTTTAGAAGCTTGCATAGTCCAGCATCATGTATCTTATTGTTTTTCCACTGTACAGATTATCATAGTTTGATACCTTTGTCAATTAATTTGCTTCCTAGGATATATGATTAGCATCCATAAGGGTTAATCTCTAACTGGCAACTTAATTTTTCCCCATACTTTTGTATATTGCCTATAGGAGTCTTTACTGTCTCTCTAGGGGACCCTTTGACTCTCCAGAATTGTTTTCAATCTTATTTTTAAAATTTTACCAGAAGTGTCTTCGTTATGTATTAACAAATTCAAAATATTTCTTTCTTTCTTCTACATACTGCTACTTTCATTTCTAGATCTTGTCAGCCAAATTGTTCATTCAAATATTTTCCTGTAATTCCTAAATAGCACAATCATCTTTTCTGTTCTTCAGAACAGAAGTGTCAAAAGTACTGCCTTTATGAAAAACTATTTGCTGTCCTCTCTTGGACCAGGACTTCCCTAATTCTCTGCGTCTATCAACGACTCAATTCAGTGTCATACCCTAATGACACCTTCCATAATTTTCCCAAATTGCCAAGCACATTTTCCTTTAGGCACTTCCACAAGACTCTTCCTGGACATTACATTGTCTTTATGATAGCCCTTTATTCTCTACTGCACTTTCTGAAAAATCCCATTGCCTTGGAAGCATCCCTGTAATGTGTATCACTAGCTGACATAGGTTTAAAGAATTTTGCCTACTCTCTTGGAGTATTCTGATTTACATTAGCATGCTAAAGAGTCCAAAAGGGAGCTGGAGGAATGGCTTAAAGGTTAAGACACTTGCCTGCAAAGTCAAAGGACCCATATTTGATTCCTCAGGACCCACATAAGCCAGATGCACAAGGTGTCACATGCATCTGGAGTTTGTTTGCAAGGGCTGAAGGCCCCAGTATACCCATTCTCTCTATATATCTGCCTTTTTCTGTCCTTCTCCCCTCTCAACAAGTAAAATAAATAAATACATTTTTAAAAAGTTTCCAAAAGGACAAGAAATAAAAAAATTATATTGCTTCAACTAACTCTATTGTGTCTTCTTTCACTTATTATGTTACTATGTTGCAGAATGTTTTTTCTTTGCATGGTGTTTGCCTTCATATGATCATATTTCCTGGCACCCTTTGTGTTGTCTTGTGCTTTATACTTTTATGGTGATTATTGGATATGCTGCATGTTCACATGTATCTCAAACATCATATTATGAATAGCTGTTTCTTAGATTCTTGCTAAGATTCAACTGGGCCATCATGAAATAAAGAAATAAATAAGCTAATATCAGCAGAAACTGACTGAGAAATTAAAACTGCTAAAGACAACTGTCAGTGGGATAAGTGAAAAAGAATAAACTAAATCATTGGATTTTTAAATGGTACAATTATAAATGCTGGGAGATATTTCTGGCTTGTTAAAAAAATCATAAAATCAGCAAGAACATATTATTCAAATTAAACATTAATTGTACTGAATCAGCCCATTCAGAAAAGTACCCTTTCTCTTTGTGGAGGGAGGTATGCATTCACGTGTGAGGGGGTCCATATGCATGTACGTGTAGAGGCCACGGAACAACCTCAGGTGTGGTTCCTCAGTTGCCATCCAGCCTTTTACAGACAAAGTCTCTCATTGGCATGGAGCTCACCACTTAGTATATACTGACTGTCTCTGCCTCCCCAGTGCTGGGATTGTAAGCCCATCACCACTCCCAGCTATTAAAATATGAGTTCTGGATATTAAACTCAAGTTCTTGTGCTTGTAGGGCAAGCACTTTACCAACTGAGCTATCCCTTCAGCCCAGAACTCAATTTCTTACAGGTTGCAAACTCAGTTGACAACCTGTTACAAGGCAGAATTTGCCATGACTATTGCAGTGCATGGGGCAACTATATGTTAAGAATTGAAGGCTGTTGTTCCATGAGTCTCTATGCAACCCATCTGCCTTCTAGCACTGGGAAAAGGAGCTGCTTTATGGAGATTTGATTAATAGACTCAGTGACTACTTTGTTCTGCTCATTGTTTCTTTTAGTGCGTCCCTGAGACTCACAGTGCACCGAAATTACAAAATACTGTCATCTGTTCAGTGCCATCAAAAGCATTCATTTTGAAACAGTAGTAACCAAGCAGTGCTAAGAGACTTTATTCCAAAAACTGAACACAAGAAAATTGCAACTTATTATATGAAATGTTTTAAAAAATATCTAAATAAACAAAGCCACCCTGTGCACATACTCTGCCACTGTGGGATAAATAGACATCCATTGTCTACATTAAGACACTTCTGCGGTATTTTGACCATTCTTCATCATTTAGTCATTCTAAGCTATAAACATAAATTTATATCACAATGGTTTCTTTCATCTGCTTTAGCCTCCAGCTTAGAGTCTATAAGCACAAAATGATTTCTAACATTAGAAAAAAATAACAGTTGACCATCTGGGGATCATTCTAGAGAAATATCAAAATCAGAAACTGATTTGTACAGATTGGAAAAGGTCATTTCCTTACAAGTGCCGAAGTCTTTCATTCTGAAGCTATTGGCTGAACATGCCACGAGGTCTCAACCATGTAGTGAACACAAGTGATGGCTCATTACTATCATTTGGATCTGAAGTGTTTCCCAAGGCTTGGCCACAGTCTGCAGCACTATTGGAGGGGGTAGAAACTTTAGGAGACGAGTCCTGGAGGAAGAAAGTTAGGTTACTGGGGGAATGACGTGCAGGGGATTTTGAGATGCCAGCTCTTCCTCCCTTTGCGCCTTGGCTGCCATGAGGTTAGCAGCTTTGCTCTGTTGCAGTGCTCCCACGGTGATATGGTTCCTTGTCACAAGCCCAAAGCAGCATGGTCAAGACACTAAGTGCTGAAACTCCTGAAGCCATGGTAAATCTTTCCACCATAGAGGTTGATTATTTCAGGTATGTCTTAAATTTTTATTTATTTACGTGTGTGTGAGTGTGATGGTTAAGTTGTTGTCAACTTGATCTGTTTAGCAATCCATAGACATCCCTTTTGAGTGGGTCTCTGAGGTCGCTTCCAGGAAGGATTAATTGAAGGAGGAAGTCCTTCCTCTAGGGTGAGCCCTTCCCCCAGAGTGGGCGGCCCCTCTCAGAGAGGGACTTTATATGAGGAGCTCTGGGTGAAAAGAACTCCCTTCCTTTCACCTGGCTGCTATAGCTGCTTGCTGCCTTCCAGCGTGGACTGATGATCAGTGCAGAATGAAGACCAGTGGGGACTGAAAGGCAGAGAGGATTGAAGACCAGCGGCTCCTCAGGAAGCCTCCAGGCCTTCAGTGCAGGATTGGGTCTGCTGAGGCCTCTGACCACATAGACTGAGCAGCTACTGGGTTCCTTGATTCTCAGGACTGCAACAGCTATTGGACTGTTGTAAACTAAACCAATAAATTCCATTTTAACATAATTCATTCTATCGGTTCTGTTCCTCTAGAGAACCCTGACTCATACAGTGAGCATGCATAAAATCCTGTGTGTGAGTGTGTGCATGTGTGTGTGCATGTGTGTGTGTGTATGTGTGTGTCAGAGGACAACTTGGAGCTGTCCTCTACCTTTGTTGATTAATGGTCTCTTGTACCTGCAAACAAATGGCCCAATTGTGAACAAATGTCAGACTAAGCTGGCTCATGAGCTTGGGATTCTCCTGGCTGTCTCCCATTTCCATAGGCATGTTGCAATCACAGATGCATATGCCACTTTGCATTCAGCATTATGTGGGTTTTAGGGAATTAAATCTAGGCCGGCAGACTTTGCGAGCAAGTACCTTTAATCACTGAGACATCGTCCAAGCCCTCTCAGGTGTTTTGTCACAGCAAAAGAAATCATCCTAAAACAGTTATCTCAACAGTAGCTTTCTTTTATTATTATTATTATTATTATTATTATTATTATTATTATTAAGTTTATTGACAAGGTTTTACTCTAGTCCAGGCTGACCTGGAATTCATTATGTAGTCTCAGGGTGGCCTCAAACTCACAGTGATCTTCCTACTTCTGCCTCCTGAGCGCTGGGATTAAAGGCATTTATCACCCTGGCTCAATAGTAGCTTTCTTAAAGAAAATATTTATTCTAAGGGTGATTGTTATCAAATTTTTCTTCCCTTTGGCATTCATAACATAAATATATTAGATTCAAATTAAAATTGGAAAATCTCAGTGACTGGAGAGATGACTCAGTGGGTAAAAGTACTTTCCATATAAACATGAAAGCCTGAGTTTGCTTGCCCAGCACCCATGTAAAGAGCTCGGCATGGCCATGCACATCTGAAACCTCACTTCTATGGGGAATATAGACCAGAGCATCCCTGGGGCTCATGAAAACAGCAAGCTCTGGCATCATTAAGAGATTCTGTCTCAAGGAAACATGATAAGCAATGGAGGGGACATACATAAGCACTCAAAGTGCTGCACATGCTTGTGCGTACACCATAAACACACAACCATACCACATAATGCAAACAAATGCCAAAAGATAGAATAAAATAAACTACTGAGATATGCTTCATATTTGAATCTGAATACTGAGTTGACATTGAAATGGATAGGATAAAGCAGTTAGAAGGATTTAACCTTGACAATTTTTGCTTCATCAATAAACTTAAAACATCACCCTTGAAATTCATTCTCTGGCTTATAACTCCAGTGTAGTAAAGTCAGAAAAAATATTACAGCATAAATGATCTGGTATGTCTTCCTATATATTTATATATAAGTTAACCAATTTTGTAATAACTCATTAACTTAATCATATTCACAGATTTCTGAAAAGTTCTTCTGTCTTTTTAAACTTTTTATCATCAGTCTTAGTTTTTAGATAATTTTTAGATTTATAAAATATGAGTTCAGAGCTGGCAGGATGGCTTAGCTATTAAGGTGCTTGCCTGCAAAGCCAAATGACCCAGGTTCAACTCCCCAGGACGGACCCATGTAAGCCAGATACACAAGGTGGCACTTGTGACTGGAGTTCATTTGCAGTGGCTGAACACCCTGGCATGCCCATTCTCTCTGTCTATCTGCCTCTGTCTCTCTCTCTCAAATAAATAAATAAATTAATTAAAAAATAAGTTCAAAACATAGAATCATTTCATGACCTCCCCTAGAAAATACACAGAATTACCTCTCTCCCAAATCCCATTCCCAGTTTCTTGTACTATTAACATCTTAAGTTAATGGTATGTTTATTACAATAGATGAGTCAATGCTGATACATCATTATTAACTAAAGTCTATAGTTTATATTAGAGCTGGCTCTTGGTGCCACATAGTTTTGTATTTTTAACAACTGCAAAACATATATCCATCATTACGGAACCATATAGATTAGTTTTACTCTCCTAAAAATCTCCTATGCATCATCAATTCATCCCTTCCTCCCCCACCCCCTAGAAGTGACTATTTTCTCTCTCTGCTATCTTTTCTAGAACATTCTATAGTTAGAATCAAACTGAATGGAGCCTTTTCACATGGCTTATTTCATTAAGCACCATACACTTACTTTTCTTCTTTGACTTTCTGGGGTTTGAGACCTTCTTTCGTTTTATTAATGAAAAGAAACACATCATTGTATGGATGTACCAACAATCAGTCCTCTATTCAAGGTTCCTATTAAGTTTTGTAAATTATTTTTTGTGGTGGCTGTTGTTTTCAAGGTAGGGTCTTACTCTAGTCTAGACTGATCTGGAACTCACTGGTTGGCCTCTAACTCATGATCCTTCTATCTCTGCCTCCCAATTGCTGGGATAAAAGGCACGCACCACCACACCTGGCAATTTTTGGAAATTGTATATAAAGCTTCTGTAAGCAATAAAAGCCATGTTTTGTGTGGATATAAATTTTCAACTAGTTTGACTAGCTACTAAAGAGTACAACTTGGATTTTATCTCAAGGCTGTGCTTAAATTTGTAAGAAATTGTCAATAATCTTTGGAAGTGGCTCTACCGTTTTTGGTTTTACTATCAATGAATGTGTTCCTTTAGCTCCATCCCCACCACACTTGATGTTGGTGCTTTGCACTGGGGCCACTCTATCAAATATGTAGCTGTATTTTATTACTTGCAACTCTCTAATAAGCTACAGTGGTGAGCAACCTTCTGGATGTTTGTTTACCAACTGTCGGTCTTCTTTGGTCAAGTATCTGTTTAGAGCTTATGCCCATTTCTTGTTTATGTTTATTGTTGAATTTTAAGAATTCTTTGTCTATTATGAATATAAGACCTTTATCAGATAGGTGTTTTGAAAATGTTTTCTCACTAGTAATCCTTCTGTTGCTTTCCCTTTAGGTAATGTCTAAGTAGAATATTATGGCAATGCTGGCCTCACAGAATGAGTTAGGTAGTGGCCTCTCTTCTAGTGTTTTCTGGAAGATATTATAGAGTTATCTTTTCATTTTTATTAAGACAGTGTTTTACTGTGTACCCCAGGTTAGACTTGAACTTGCAGTCCTTCTGCCTTAGTAGCCCCAGTACTGGATTGCAGACTTGCTTTACCATGTCAGTGACAGTTACTGCTTCTCAAGGTTTTTCTGTTCTGTTTCACTGGTATCCTTTTTGAACTTTTCTCCTCTTTGCTTTGACTTAAATTTTTCTTTCTTTTTATGCTTTGTAAGGCAGACATAGATATTACTTATTTCAGATTTTTTCTTTCCTTTTATTTACATCCAGTGCTATCTGTCTCCTCTATGCACTACTTTCACTGCTTTTGGAACTTGCATATCATAATTTTATAAGCTGTATGTTCATAAATTTAATGTATTTTTAAATTTTCTTTGGAGACTTTTAAAATCCGTTTATAATTTAAGTGTGTGTTTAATCTAAGCAACTTGTTTTGGAGATTTTCAGCAATCTTTCTGTTACTGATTTTGAACCTAATTCAAGCTAGTTTGACCAAAACCTTTTTATACTTTTTACTCTTTTCAACTGTAGAGGATGTTTTAGGGTCCACATTGTGTTTACCTTGAGTAGTCCACATAAGCTTGAGGAGAAATTGGCTTCTCCTGATGAATAAAATGTTCTGTAAATGTCAGTTAGGTTAGTTGACAGAGAATGTTGCTCATTTTGGCCACATCCTCAGTGATTTTTTTTTTTTTTTTTTTTTTTTGCCTGCTGGTATTTTCATTAGAGAGAGGGGTGGTTTGAGGCCTACAGCTATAATAGTGGGATTGTTTATCTATCTTTGTAGCTCATTTCCCCAGTACCCACATAAATCCAGATGCGCAAAGTCATGTTTGCATCTAGAGTTTATTTGCAATAGCTGGAGGTCTTGTCATGTCCATTCTGTCTGTCTGTTTCTCTTCAATCTACCCATCCCTCTCTCTCTGATTGTAAATAAATAAAAGTATTATTATTATTATTATATTTTGGTTTTTCAAGGTAGGGTTTCACTTTGGTCCAGGCTGACCTGGAATTAACTATGTAGTCTCAGGGTGGCCTCGAACACATGGCAATCCTCCTACCTCTGCCTCCCAAGTGCTGGGATTAAAGGCATGTGCCACCACGCCTGGCTAAATAAAAGTATTTTTAAAATAAGAAAGTAGTAAAAAAAAAAAAAAAACTTGAAGGCTGGAGAGATGCCTCCTAAGCCTAAGAACGCCAGTTCCAATCTCCAGCAGTTCCAATCTCCAGGTCCCACATTTAGCCAGATGCAAAGTGACGCAAGGGTGCATGCATCTGGATTTTGTTCGCAGCAGCTGAGAGGCTGCTGGTGCGCCCATCTCTATCTGTTTTCCCCTTCCTCTCTCTCTGTCTCTCTCTGTGTCTCTCTCCAAAAAAAAAAATTGAATTAATGTAAATACGAAGGCTTGGTTCAAGAAAGATAGGAAGTTTGGGTAAGCAAACAGATATAACAAAAACATGATTAATATAAAGACATAATATTATCCCCATTTGAAACGTCATTAAAATCAAGGTTAATATTATTTTCATCACATAGGAATGTACTAAAAATTCTAAATACATTGAACACTTTTATTTTTTTTCCATAGTGTAGTGGTTATCACGTTCACCTAACACTTTTCAAACTATCTAGAAGTACAAGTATTTAAAAAATATAAAAGATGAGAGTTAATAGAAATTCTGTTAAATGATTTTGAAGTTCATTTGCTTGGAGCACTCAACATTGATATATTTGAAGATGAGTATCATCTAGCCTATCTGAAATCCATGTGGATGTATTTTCATAAGAAGCTGGTACAAATTTAAGGTGGAAACATAAATTTACGAGTCTATCCCTGAAGGTTTTATGTTACAAGATGTGGCTTATAGTTCCTTCCATGCTTAAGGGAGTCTTGGCTGTGGTGTCTTTGTTCTTTCAGTTGATGAAATCACTTGGTTTTCTTCATCTCTCAGGAACTCACTGTGGAAAGACTATAGTAACTGATTCTGAACTTTTAGTTATATTTATAAGTCCCTTAAAATAGAATATGTCTCTCTTTAATAAAGATGACATGTAGTTTTCCATTTAATTTTTATAGGATGTTTAATTTTTATTTTTTATAAGGACATAAATGGTTAGGCCTTTGATTTAGAACTAATGGGAGTATCAGGCTAAGAAGTCCAAAAACTTTAATGTTTTTAATTTATTAATGTCATTTGTTCATTAAAATAAGCTTTATGACTATTGTGTAATTTGACAGGAATGCCCATGTAGGAATAATTCTGTTTAATGTGTTCCTCCTGCTGTTGGTGTAATAGTTATCCTGCCAGTGAAGCTCTGCCCCGTGAGGAATCATACAAATGGTATTTGGATCAAATCTAGTCTCCAATTTTTAAATAGTTCCTCTAGTAAAAGAATAAAAGATAAAATTCTTGCTTTCTAATCCAGTTGTTTTCATAAATATTAAAACCAAATCAATATTTAGGAAAATCTTACTGTTGTAAAACAAGAGAATCAGGCATCAGTTTTAACCTTAGTCTTGAATTTTGACCTTGGGAATTTTAATAACCTTATTAACATCCTTGTTATGTTTTAACTTTTATACCCTTTTATGACACACTTTTACTTTTTACAAAAATATTTATTTATTTTATTTATTTATTTGCAAGGAGAGAAAATGAATGAATGAATGAATGAATGAATGAATATGGGTGTATCAGGGCCTCTAGCCACTGCAAATGAACTCCATATGCATGCACCACTTTGTGGGTCTGGCTTTACATGGTCACTGGCTTTACATGGGTACTGGAAAATTCGACCTGGGTCATTAGGCATTTCAGGCAAGCACCTTAACCACTGAACCATCTCTTCAGCCCTTAAAAAATTTTTATTTTTTATTTTTTGGTTTTTCAAGGTAGGGTCTCACTCTAGCCCAGGCTGTCCTGGACTTCACTATGTAGTCTCACGGTGGCCTCAAACTCACAGCTATCCTCCTACCTCTGCCTCCCCAGTGCTGGGATTAAAGGCGTGAGCCACCATGCCCAGCAAAAAAAAAAAAAAAAAAAATATATATATATATATATTTTTTTTTTCAAGAGGGGGAGAGAGATAAAGGCAGAGAATGAATGAATGAATGAATGAAAATGAGTGTGCCAGAGCCTATACTGCAAACAAACTCCAGACACATGCACCACTTTGTGCATCTGGGGCACTGGGGAATTTAAAGGCTTTTCAAGCAAGTGCTTTTAACTGCTGAGCCATCTCCCCAGCCCCAGTTTTACTTTCTAATTCTGTCCTCATCTTTCCTTTTCCATTTTGGAAAAAATTCTTTGGGACAAAATCTTGCTTTACCAAAGCTGGGCATGGTGGTGCACGCCTTTAATCCCAGCACTGGGGAGGCAAAGGTAGGAGGATCACCGAGAGTTCAAGGCCACCCTGAGACTACATAGTGAATCCCAGGTAACCCTGGGCTAGAGTGAGACCCTACCTTGAAAAAACAAAACAAAACAAAAAAAAAAGCAAAAAAAAAAAATCTTGCTTTACCATACCAAAAATCCTATCTTATTATCATGAGAAAAAAAACAACATAATAAACAAATTTCCAACTTATTAAAGAGTTGAATCTGCATTATAAGCACGAAATAGCCTAAGATAACCTGTAACATATTGTTACAGATCAGGTTCTTGTCTTATGCAGACTTTTTCTGTTCGTGTTTTTTTTTAATATATTTTATTTTTATTTATTTATCTGAGAGAGAGATACAGAAATAGACATGGAGAGAGACAGAGAGATAGAGAATGGGCGTGCCAGGGCCTCTAGCCACTGCAAATGAACTCCAGATACTACCTTGTGCATCTGGCTTACGTGGGTCCTGGGGAATTGAGCCTCGAACCAGAGTCCTTAGGCTTCACAGGTAAGCGCCTAACCACTAAGCCATTTCTCCAGCCCTGTTTGTGTTTTTTAAAAGGTTTCTTCCATTTTTTTTTCTCCTTAAAAGTCTTACAGGAGTCTGATAGTTATCGGATGTGACATTTTAGCGAAAGCTGGCCAATATAACTGATACCTTTGGACAGTGAACTTAACAAGACAGGCAGGAGAAAATAAACAGACAAACATCTTTACATGTTAATCTTGTAATTGTATCACTGGGCACAAAAAGCATTGTTTCCTGTAGAACTGGGGGAGATTACAAGGGGTCACTTTTCCAGGAAGGACCAAGGGTAGAGAAGAGAAACAGACATCCAGTAGTGCAGACTGAGCAGGAATCTTACCATTGGGGCCAGTGATGGCAATCTGGACCCAGAATGCTTGTATATTTATTTTTTAAAACTGAAAACCAAAAATAAAGTGAATAAAATTTCTGATGACATTTTATCATGTTGCATCATTTAGAAACTTTCTTATACAGAATTGTACTACATGTATTATATTTTTGTTATAAACAAGTATTGCTCTAATGTGCTCTAACAATAAAATGAATATAAATACTGCATCCAATATTGTTTTCACAACACTCTTTTTTATCATAGTAATTTTATAATGTACACACATACTAAATTAGATATTAAAATATCCAATCTCAATATTATTTATAGCAGAATGTATTATTAGTAATGAATTACTATTGAGTGATAATGTTATTTTTTTCAGTAGCAAAAATAGCAATCTCGCCGGGCATGGTGGCGCACGCCTTTAATCCCAGCACTCAGGAGGCAGAGGTAGGAGGATTGCCGAGAGTTCGAGGCCACCCTGAGAATACATAGTTAATTCCAGGTCAGCCTGGGCCAGAGTGAGACCCTACCTCGAAAAACCAAAAAAAAAAAAAAAAAAAAAAAAGCAATCTCAACATTTAAAAATATGAGGAAAAGTCAAGAGATCATGTAAAAGTATTGCTATACATATGCCAGTGTTGTAATTTTTTCATCTTGTAAATTTACATTTATCTAGCCAAAAGCAGTTTACAATTTTTGAGTACTTCATAAAAGTATATTTTAACAATTTCCTTATCTTTTAAATGTTAGTTGTCACTCTCATAAATTTGTAGTAACTTTTTAAACTTCCATTTCCAGAATTAACATTTGAAAATGCCAGGTTTAAATTATTTAATGAATATTTTGTCTAACTTATTTTCTCTTTCTTAACAGTGATAGGCTACTGTCCAAAGTCCATTATAAAACAGAAATCATATTTATGATGTAATGAATCACATTAAGTTTACCTGCCAACCTCAAGATGGCTTTGTAATCCTTTAGGCAGGCTTAAGCAGGTTTTAAAATGGCAGCTTTAAAACTTGTCATATACAGTAAAGTTACCAGATACTAGATGTTGCTATTTATAATGATTTTATTTTATGTAATTTCCACTGTCAAAAATAAATGTATCATAAAGATATTTGATAAATACATTTATCACTTTATATTTACTATAGGTTTAATAACCATATATATACTTATTATTTGTGTATAAAGAACATTCCTGAAAAAATAAATCTGTCAGTTAAAAGATTTTTAATGTATATTAGTGATATCTGATCAATATAAAGCACTTAAGTTTTTCCCTTGATGATTAAACATGAGATAAAAATTTATTATGATGATTATTTTTGAGAGACACAGAGAGATAGAGAGAGAGGGAAAGGGAGACAGAGAATGGGCATGCGAGCAGCCTCTTAGCTGCTGTGCATGAACTCCAGATGTGTGCTCCCCCTTGTGGTCAAGTGCGGCATTGCACCCTTGCATCACTTTTTGCATCTGGCTAAACATGGGACCTGGAGATTGGAACCGGTGTTCTTAGGCTTAGCAGGCAGGTGCCTTAACTGCTAAGCCATCTCTCCAGCTCTTAATTATTATTTTTGCAGGAAAATCTTTATTAAGACTTATGTAGGTGTGACTGCTGGAAGGAGCTGGGAGCTGCACCTCCACTCCAGGAACTGCAAGACTAAAGTCAACAGTGAGGCACTGCATCTCATGATGGAGCTCTTGAGGATCTTTGTCATGGAAGCCAGCCACTGTTTGTGGACCCCAATGGGCCCAGCAGGAGGACCTGACCACTGTGGACATGGATCAGCTGGAGAAGGCTCTTCCTCAGCTGCCCTGGACTTCTAAGGGTACTCCTTCCTGAGGCCACTGTCTGGGAACTTCACAGGTGTCTCCTGTGGCTGGAGCGATCTGGAATTCACACCAGCATTGCCACCAGGGCCCTGAATTCTCCAGCATGGCAAGATACCTGAAGCTGCTTCCCTTGCTTGTGTCCTCTCTGCTTGTGCCTCACAGGTTCCTGGGTCCCTCATGAAGCAGAGAAAGAGGAAGGTGAACCTGACTGCTTCTGGCCATAACCACCCCTGGTGGCCTGCATTATATAAGCCAGCTGCTGACAGTTACCACTCAACATCAAAGCTGATGTGTCGCCTTTATATCATCTGCTTCTCCCCTCAGAGGTTGCCTCCCTGGGCTGTAAATTTGTTCTTAAAAACAGCATCAATAAATCAAAACCATCTCTCCCAAAGGGTGAAAAAGATCTGTGTAGCTAATACAAGCTTTTGTAGCTTAATGAAACTTGTATCTTGTGACTCCAATGAATGCTGTTTTAAATAAACTTGTACTTTTAGTAAAATTTGCTTTTCTTTTTCAGATGGACGCAGAACCTGAGGAGAGAATCAGCCCATTGCACCTCACCAGTGCACCAGCTGAAGCCATAGAGTTATTGGGGAAATGAGCAAGGGTGCTGCTTTCTCGGTGAACCTGATATCAGCACAAGGGTGTAAAAGATCGATACAAAGAACACGCAAATCCTACCAAATCAGATACCAAACCAGAGACACAGAGACTCCCAAGACCTCATCACTGAAATCGACCTAAAATGAACCCAACATGGCTCAGGGAAATTCATGGAAGAGGGGGTGGAAAGATTGTTAGATCCCTAAGTTGGGTCATTATGCACAGAGACATTGCTTCTCTTGCATAACTGATGACTACCCCCACAATGCAAGACCCACAATACAAGACCCACAATCCCCATGGGGGGAAGACAGGGAGAAAGCTAACGATCATGGCTGTAGATAGAACTATATATATATAACTAATAAAGAAGAAGGAGGAGGAGGAGGAGGAGGAGGAGGAGAAGAAGAGAGAGCAGCAAAACCCGAGCCTGGAACTAGAGCTAACACTTGCAGAGAGAGTATGAGATTAGACTTCATCATCCCATGGCATTGACTCTGGGGACACCTCCTCACACTAAGGAAAATAATGAAGGGAAATCCTTCCAGAGATACCACATGCATGCTATGAAAAATATTTCATAAAGCTAGTCTTATAAATCAAACTAAACAACAGTTTTTCTGATAGCAAGGAGAAAGAATAAAAATAGAATGTACCTGTGGCAATATTCACAATTCTATTACAAAGACGTGTCAGGTGGCAAGAGATCACATTTGGCCAGAGGAATGGGGTCTTGATCCCTTGGACTTTGCTCTATTTGTGCTAGAATTTTGGTTTTCCAAGGACTCTTGGGGAAAAATAACTCAAAAAATTTGGAAAGCTAGACTTACTGAGAGTCATGAAAGTATTAATTCCAAGATTTGAGATACAGAGTTATGTTACATGTGGAGTGGCCAGAGAACAGTAGATAACTTAGAGTTCCACAGCCTTGCTAAATGAAATGTGTACTCGGTCTGGGAAGGCAGCTCAGTTGATAGAGCTAACCTTCATACATGAGATCTTAGCTTCTGGCATGATGATGCTGTCTATCATCTCATGAAGAACCAGGAAGAGCATAAGTTCAAGGTCATTCTTTGCTTCATAGACCCTATCTCCAAAAAAAGAAAAAAAAAAGAAAAAGAAAAAAGAAAAGAAAAGAAAAAAAGAAAAAGAAAAAGACAGGATACATCAACAAAAATGTTTTAGTCCCCTCAGTGAGACATTCTATGGCCCTGATTCAAAACAACTGAAAAAAAAGTATAAATATAAATAAACAAATAATAAATAAATAAATAAATAAATAAATAAATAAAGCAGGCTATACTTCCTAGACTTTGAAAAAAAATCTTAAAGGTCTATCACATTTCTAAAATACTCTCTTTAGAATGTTCAGATATCTCTTAATGTTACATTAATGCATTTTAAGGTTTTATGAAACATATTTAATATAGAACCAAAGTACCATTTTAATGTTTTTAGAAATCAAGTGTCTAGGTTTATAAGGAAGTATGCACTTATCATGCCTTTTAATATATCTCTAACACATTGGCAACCATACATACACACAGAAAGATTTTAACTTTGGAGTTTAGTGTGCAAAAGGGTTTTTTAAATGTAAAATGTAAAAATGAGGTGACTGCAGGTTTGTTACTCAATTCTTTCTTAGGACACAAAATGACACATAAAGACAAGGAAATGAAGCTTCTCTGACCATTAACATTAACAGAAGAACATTAACAGAAGAAAAGAATTACTATAAACAGTTCACCCAGTTTAAAAAAAACATACACATGACAGAAAGAGAGAGAGAGAGCAAGAACAACAACAAAAAGCAATGTAGAGGGTTTCCATCTCTCTCATTGAGACATAAGAAAGATTTACTGGGGGCTAGAGATATGGCTTAGCTGTTAAGGCACTTGTCTGTGAAACTGAAGGACACAGATTCAACTCCCCAGAACCCACGTAAGCCAGATATACAAGGTGATGTAAGTGCACAGGTGGTACAGGCACACAATGTGGTAGACGCGTCTGGAGTTCATTTGCAGTGACTAAGGCCTTGGTGTGCCAATTCTCTCTGTCTCTCTCATTCTTCCTCTCTTTATCTCTGTCTCTCTCATAGATTAAAAAAGGAAAGATTTACTATCACAAAAGATCAATGGTGACACTGCAAAATTAGATTACCATTTTTCCTATTTAAGTATTAACCACTGGAGGTTGCCTTTACAATACGGGTTTTAAAATATAGTATAGCATCTCTTTTCCCTCTAGTTTTTATTCTACAACAAACCACAGCAATCTTTCTATTTGATATAGAACTTTGTTCTGTTTAGTGGTAGAGAAGGAAGAGACAAAGCCGGAGAAGAAGAAACGAGAGCAGAGGATTCAGAATAATTAGATTTCTTAGAATTTATCTTTAGTTTTGACATAATCTCTCATATTTTTCATTAATTAGATATTTATTTTAATGTAGTTTCTTTTATGTACTTTCTAGAACTCTTATCAATTAGTTTATGTTACTAATTTCATAATTTTTTTCCAGTTTTTAAGTTCTAATTAAAGCAGTCTGCCCATTTATGACTTTTAATTTCTACTGCCTAGGATTTTAGTTTAGCATGCCAAAAATAAAATAAAATAAACCCAATTTAGGATCAAATATTGCCCACTGTGGAAAACATAAAGCCAATTTATTTTTAGTTAATTTCCCTATCTTTCTCAAATATTTGCAAGTTGAAGCTAACACAATTATCAAACATACAACCAGCTGGAGTACCAAATTAACAGTTTTTTCAAGACATCTCTTTCTTGAATTAAACATTGGAAGTGTGGCAATAGAAAAAAAAAATGCTGAATGCTAGCAGATTAACAAATCAAACAGTTAGAAACCAAAATGCCCTCAAAGATTTATAATCAAAACAAAAATAGACTGAATGGCCAGCAGTCAAAGTGCTTTCAAAGCAGGTAAACAAAACACACACCTGAAACCAAGCACGTGGGAAACAAGTCAAAGAAAAGGCTCCATCACATTCTAAACCAGCTCAAAATAAACAGAGGGAGGGCCAAGCCCCAGAACAAACCCACCAACTTGTACCACAAAGGGCCCATGCATTATTTTGGAGTTCAGGGAGGATATTTCCATTAAGATGCAGATGATGCAAGCCTGTGGATCCCAAGTTTGGATCCTTGTCCAAGTTATCAAAGAACTGAAGATGCAAATTCAGAGAAGGGTAAATTCTGAAGTATGATATTTATTTTAGGGAGAGCCAGGATCCAGAGGGAAGACAAGTAGGAAGGCCCAAGACAAAAGAAGTCTCCCTCTTCCTAGCAAAAAAAAATCTTCTCCACATACAAAGGAAGGAACCTCTGGAGAAGGGGCTCACACATGTAGAAAACAAGCAGGAGAGCCCAAGCCAAAAGCTCCCCCTCACACAGAGGGTCAGAGAGGATGAAGAGAGAGAAGTTAGGGACTCAGAACCAAAGACGGATCATACATGTAGCGAAGCAGGAAAGCACTGGACAAAGAGAAATTCTCCCCCTTCCCAAGTTAGGAAGGAGAGGGGAGCCAAGGAGTTCCCTCTGGTATTGGGAAAGAGCTTACCAAAGGAGCCAAGCTAGGGCCATGAGGCAAGAAAAGGACCCTCAGGGCCAAGAGAGATTCACACACATGGTTAGGTCATTTATAGAGTTCAATTAAGATGGGCCTCATCACAGGCTCAGGTGCATAAGGGAGAGACCAGAATGGCTGGTGGGCTCAAGAAGCTGACACAGGAAGGGACAGCACACAGGTGTGCTAAGCCACAGCAAACCTGAAGAAGAGCTGCAGAGGAGGTGTTGCTTGCAACCATCTTGCATGAGACTGGGTCAAATGTCAGTTCTCATCCTGCCAGGGCAATATGCCTCTGTCCCTGGCTGACTATATATGTACTATATATATAAAATCAGTGACATTCTCTGTCACTAGTACCTAGCTCTGATTTGGATGATTCCTCCAGTAAAGGTGGCTTGTTATTAGTGTCCTACATTTTGGGTGCCATAAACTGTTGTTGCAAAACACATAGTTCTCATCTTAAAGGGAATAAGAAATATTTCATAGCCAAATAAGAGTGACCAAGGCCCCAGGAATGTAGATTCAGGTTAACACCAATTCCGTGTTCCAATGTGGTAACAGTTTCATGAAGCTCTTATAGGAACAGAACAAAGAAAGTCATAAGTCAAGATATTTTTCAAATATGTAGATGAAAACAATAGGCAGGCTGGTGACAGCAAAGCTGGGAAAGCTCTGTTATAGGCTTCAGATGTTATCTGAAGACATTCTTAGCTTTTGGATTGGCCGGAGCAGGTGGTTTGTTAAGAATACACTTCAGGGTAGGGTAGTCACAAGCATATTAGCCCAGGCTCTGCTAAAGGCAGGAAACGAGTAGCTTTTAAAGGGACTATTGGCAAATTGGCTTTGGTCTGCAACATTTTTACTCTCTGTAATAAGCAAGTTCCATCATTTGACTTGGTAAAACCTTTGACACAGGTGTGGCTCCTTCTCATTAATGTTTTTCTGGGCACTTCTGTTAACACTTGTATGACTCTTTGCCTTGTCTCTGATTCTCTGCAGTTTGAATATGATAGGCTTATATGAACTTCTAAAATGTATATATTCAGGGTATTGCTCTCTGAGTTTCCTTTGTCTGTGGTTTATGGTTTGTCATTAATTTTAGAAAATTCTCACCCATCATATTTAAAAAAATACTCTTACCTTTTCCATTGTCCTTAAGCTGCACCTTTTGTAGTTGTCCTACAGTTCTTTTGTAGTTGTCCTACAGTTCTTTTGCACTTTTCTTCCATTTTTAAAATCTCCCTTTCTCTTTGCATTTAAATTTTGGAGAAATGGGAAAAAAGAAAGGATAGAA
This sequence comes from Orientallactaga sibirica, assembly GCA_036365145.1. Classification (NCBI taxonomy): domain Eukaryota; kingdom Metazoa; phylum Chordata; class Mammalia; order Rodentia; family Dipodidae; genus Orientallactaga; species Orientallactaga sibirica. The sequence goes on from JAEOAD010000003.1 coordinate 20,416,885, forward strand.
CCCCAAGTAAGTCTCAAATCCAATGGCGCAAATAATATTGATATGTGTGTTTGTGTGTCTCTGTGGGAGTGTGGATGTTGACAATTGCGCATTTGCATGTGGAGGCCAGAAGTTGACATCGGGTATCCTCCTCAACCACTCTCCACTTTATTTATTTATTTATTTATTTATTTATTTATTTGTTTTTTATTTTTGCTTTTTCGAGGTAGGGTCTCACTCTAGCCCAGGCAGACCTGAAACTTATTATGTAGTCTCAGGGTGGCCTCAAACTCATGACGATCTTCCTACCTCTGCCTTTTGAGCGCTGGGACTATACACATGCACTCCCACGCCAGGTTCTCACGGAACCTGGAGCTCATCGATTGAGTTAGACTAGCCAGCCTGCAAGCCTCAGGGATGCTTTCTATTGCCTTGCCATCACTGGGATCTTATGTAGGTGCTGGGTATCCTAACTCAAGCCCCCATGCTTGTGTGGCAAGTGCTTTACCCCCTGAGCCCTATAACATTAGTCTTTAAGGATTGGGAACAGTCCTCTTTGCCTTAATGCCCCACCCTCTAGATCCACTGAAGCAGGCCCTAGCTTGCTTTCTAGGCCCATTAGATAGTCCTATTGCCATGGCTTGGATAGCCCCGGTGTTTTGGTTTTCCTTTGTTTGTACAAGGTTGTGTGATGTAGCTCTGCCTGGCCTAGAACTTACTATCTTGGGAGGTATGGCTTGCTGCTACTGCCCAGTATTGCAAAAAGAGTGTCATACCCCATATTCTATAGGACAATATGAAAATCCAAAATTCAAAGTACATTTCTAATATATGTGCACTGTTTTGTGCCATTGTAAAGTTGAAAAATCTGTCAACCACTATAAGCCAGAGTTGTCGGTATGTGATTTCTGAGAGGGACACAAACATTCAGACCATAGCAACATCTTATTTTCTATAATTACATTAGATACAGTAGGAATTAAATTTTCCAAAGACAAATGTTGAACTGGACATTGTAGCATATGCTTCCAGACATTCTGGGGGCTGTGGTGGGAACTCAAGATTTTTTTGTTTTTTTGAGGTAGAGTCTCACTATAGCCCAGACTGACCTGGAATTCACTATGTAATCTCAGGGTGGCCTTGAACTCATGGCGATCCTCCTACCTCTGCCTCTCAAGTGCTGGGATTAAAGGCATGAGCCACCACGTCCAGCCTGAACTCAAGATTTTGAGATAAGCCTGGGTAACATAGTGACACTGCATCTAAAACAAAGGCAAACCTTGTTAGACTAGATTAAAAATACCTATAATACTTACATGGAACACGTCTTAAATGCAAGAACACAAAAAGGTTTAAAGTAAAAGGATCTATAAAGATATATTTTATGGTGATACAAAGGGAAACAGTGTAGCCAGAATGTTATCACACCACAGAGGCCAAAGGAAACAGAGCAGTACAAAGCTGAGGGTTTTTTTGTTTGTTTGTTTGTTTGTTTTGTTTTTTGAGACAGGGTCTCACTCTGTAGCACAGGCTGGCCCAGAATACTCTATGTAGCCCAGATAGGATCAAACGCCCAATCCGCCTACTTTTGCCTTCCAAGTGCTGGTATTACCGGCATGAGCCCACTCTAAATTGACATTATAGTGATGAAAGAATCCATTGCATGGGAAAAAATAACAATCTTAAATTTGTGTGAATCTGATAGAATAACATCAAATCATGTGATAAATCTGGGCAGAACTAAAAGTATTAATAGACAACTTCACAACAAAGTTTCAACAAGTTCCTATGAATTGAAATCACACAGTGTACGTTTTTTGTCTGCAGAGTAGTTAAGCTGTAAACCAATAATAAAAAAGAAAATCCCCAAAATGCTTGAAAAGTACCAGTTACAAATAACATACACATACATATACAAATGCACAAATGCACAAATATATGTGTGTTTATGTATTACTTAAACTCCTTTTTGTTTTGCTTACTATCGTATGGTATGTTATCATATCATATAGCATTTTTATGCACACAGTGCAGATTTGTTATTCATACAAAGCACGTAGGTCTGAACAGATGGGTATGGGAAAGCACTTGATTTGCTGACCCTTTAGGTTCTTTCTCAGTATCTTAGTGCTGTCCTTTAAAGGGTGTCATAAAGGACCAAACTCTTTATCTGGGCTTTACCTGCTTTAGTGGCAGAATATTATGGGATAGGTCCAAATCCAGTGTTTTAATTTGCTGGTTATCCAAAGAGAAGATCAAGGGAGAATTAAGAATTTGGAAGAACTAATATCTGGCTTATATCTCAGGAACTGGTGAGGTGTATTAGTTGATTCCACCTATCTGGAGTAGGATTCCCAGGAGCAAGCAGACGTCTGCTGTGCTTCCCTGGCAACTGCGCCTGACTGCAGGCAGCTGTCATTAGCTGGAGAATGCAGAACAGAGCTCACGTTTGAAAATCAGAACACTGAACACTCTCAACATTTCTTGAAGCATGCATTAAGTCCCAGTGCCCTCAAAGGCTTTCAGAAGCAGTTTGTGTTAGTCTTTTACACATGCTTTTAGGAAGCAGCAAAGTGTCTCAAATTGTGTATCATTACTCCTCACTAAGTCTTCTAACCTTTGAAGACTATAATTTTATAAAACGAGTCATTTGCGTTTGAAAATTGCATTCATCTTTCCTTTCTGTTTAGCCATGTGATATGCGGGCCATTTCAAACTTCACATTGCACTAGTGCATTGGAGGCAAGGTACTTAAAACAGGGAACAGGACCGTAAGTTCCTCTGCTCTTTAAAACCTGGTGGCACATGCCTATCAGCCCAGCGTCCGGAGGTGGAGACAGGAGGAACAGAAATTCACCATTATCGTTTTCAGCTACTTAGTGAGTTGGAGGGCAGACTGGGGTACATGAGACCCTGTCTCAAAAATGAATGAACGAACGAACGAATCAATGGATAAATAGACAACCAAAACAACAAAAGATCCAGATTTTTAACACTTTTAATTTTAATTTTCCTAAATTCATTTCTTTATAGAAAGGCTTTTTATTATTGCAGATGAAGTGAGTCTACACTTTAGGAAGAAAGAAAAGAAGCCCTCATCTTTTGAGGAAAGCTGTTTTGTGTTAGAGTCACGGGTTTTTCTAGGTGTGAGGGAGGGCGGGGGTAGGGTGGTGGGAGAGCAGTCTCCAGGCTGTGTGGTCTCGGCACTTCAGGCGCTCTGGGGCAATCTGGGAGACGCGAGCTCCCGCCTCAGGGCTTTGGGCTCCTGATACAGCTGGCCAGCTACCGGGTCTGATCAGTCCTCGCTTCTCCAGGAGACGGGCATCTTTCCCCAGACCAGCGAGGTAAGTTAAAGGTTGCTTTTCAGCTTACTGTTCACGAGGGCGCGCGGCACCCTAGGGAGACGAATGCTTGCTTCTGCAGAATTTGGTGGGGTGATTAGGTGTGCCAGGCGGGTCCTAAAACAGGGGAGACAAGCTTGCATTCCCCTTAAAGCAGGCTTTTCGGAACCCTTTGATACTTTCAACAGGTTGGAATCACGTTTCAACAGGTGGGGAGGGAAGAGCTTACCAAGGGAGGTTTGGGGTTACTGCTCCCCTTCGCTCTGGACCTAAAGCTTTACGTCGAGAATCCTAACCTGTGCTTTCAACTCCATTTTCCAGTCCAGGAGCCCAAGGTGACAGTGGGCTGAGGGATGGCAGGGCACGCCCCTCCCTTGCAAAGCCACTGAAAGAGAGAGAGAGACAGAGGCTCAGCGCGCAGAAGCCAGTGCCTGGGTGTAGATCCCAGCCCGCTCCAGCGCGGACTTCCAGACCCAGGAACCCTGCCCGGCTCAGGGTAGCTGGCTCCCGCGCCCTCACCGGGATGCACAACGCGTCGGTGGGGTCCGGCCGGGCCCAGGCACCGTGCGAGGACTTGGCAGCCGACTGCCCCAACGCGTCGAGCTGGGCGCCGCTGCCGCAGCCGCTGGCGGTGGCCGTGCCCGTGGTCTACGCGCTGATCTGCGCGGTGGGGCTGGCAGGGAACTCGGCGGTGCTGTACGTGCTGCTGCGGGCGCCGCGCATGAAGACCGTCACCAACCTGTTCATCTTCAACCTGGCCGTCGCCGACGAGCTCTTCACGCTAGTGCTGCCCATCAACATCGCCGACTTCCTGCTGAAGCGATGGCCCCTCGGGGAGCTCATGTGCAAGCTCATCGTGGTCATCGACCAGTACAACACCTTCTCCAGCCTCTACTTCCTCACGGTCATGAGCGCCGACCGCTACCTGGTGGTGCTGGCCACGGCCGAGTCCCGCCGGGTGGCCGGACGCACGTACGGCGCGGCGCGCGCGGTCAGCCTGGCCGTGTGGGGCTTCGTGACGCTCGTGGTGACGCCCTTCGCGGTCTTCGCCCGGCTGGACGACGAGCAGGGCCGGCTCCAGTGCGTGCTGGTTTTCCCGCAGCCCGAGGCCTTCTGGTGGCGGGCCAGTCGCCTTTACACATTCGTGCTGGGGTTCGCCATGCCTGTGTCCACCATCTGCGTCCTCTACAGCACTCTGCTCTACCGGCTGCGTGCCATCCGGCTGGACAGCCACGCCAAGGCCCTGGACCGCGCCAAGAAGCGGGTGACCTCCCTGGTAGTGGCCATCCTGGCCGTCTGCCTCCTCTGCTGGACGCCCTACCACCTGAGCACCGTGGTGGCGCTCACCACCGACCTGCCACAGACGCCCGAGGTCATCGCCCTCTCCTATTTCATCACCAGCCTGAGCTATGCCAACAGCTGCCTCAACCCCTTTCTCTACGCCTTCCTAGACGACAGATTCCGCAGGAGCCTCCGCCAGCTGATGACCTGTCGCCCGGCCGCCTGACGCCCCGCTCTTCCCGCTGCTCTGACAGCCCCGGCAGGTTCCGCGAAAGCCAGAGTTCGAGTCTCGCCCCCTGGCCTGGGCATCCCGAGGAAATCTGCCATGCATGCATGCAGATTCTTGGGCCTCGGGACTCAAGAGGCTGGGTCTGCGCCTGCGACTTGAGTTTGCCAAGCTCTCGGGGCGAGGCCAGTGCACGCAGAGCGCAGAAGCGACACCGATTTTCCCCCTAAAGCAGGGTCGACCCCTGAATTTGAAACAGAAGTAAGCTAGGGTACAGCACCGGGGACAGTATCCTTGGAAACCCTCTCATCTCACGCGGCCTCAATCTCCAGCTGGGCGGCCCTGGGTACCCACAGGGGAGGGGCCCCAGGATGTCGAGGGTACCCCCAGGCGTCGGGACCCTTCCGGCCTCCATACTGGGCTTTTTTTTTTTTTGCTTTCTGTCGTTTGTGCTTTCTCTCTCGTTGGTGATCACCCTGGCCTACGACGCTCGTCCTCCTCGGAACGAGTCCACCGTTCTGCGAGGTGCACTGAGCGCGCGCGGCGACACCTGCCCAGCCGCCAGGACTTCTCCACTAGGGAGCATCGAACAATCCCAAGAAGGAGACCGGAACTCGGCTATGACTGCTGAGAACAGTAATGACACCCGCGCAGCTCCTTTCTTTTCTTTTCGCCTTTCCATCTTCTGATTCCATAAAATGACCCGTCACTCTTCGGGAACCCAGCCTGGAGCCTGCAGCCAGAAGTCTCCCTGTAGAGAGGTTCCAGCGCCCCCTGGAGGAGTCAGGTGGCCAGAGCGTCCTGAGCCTTGAAGCATACCAGCCAACGGCTTTTTACATCACCTTCCTCACTGCTTTCTGCAAAGAACTCAGGTCCCTGTGCAGTTCCACCCCAACACCCACCCCGCCCGCCTCATCATTGCCTCAAGGTCTGTCATAGACCGGCACCGTTTCATTGTAGTTGTTAATGCATAGTTTTTGAGAATCAAGACCTTTGTAAGTCACACACACACACACACACACACACCTGCACAAACATGGGAAATACAGGATTCTGACCTTTACAAAGGAGACCAGCGGTTCCTACTTTTATTTTATCTCTACTTATAGGAAACAAAAGTAGTGAAGAGGGGAATAACCCTTAAATTTGATCACTCACCTGCAGTGTATACCTCGGATAGAGGCCGGAATGAACCAGACTGATCACTAATTATACACTGTTATTAAAAAAGTTAAAAAGTTATTTAAACAGTGTTATCTAAGAAGAAATCTCAAAAAGGACAAAATATTCTCAAGAAGATTCTTTCCTATGCAAAGCCCAGTTTTACGTGTAACAAAGTATTGCCAGCAAGTTCTGTTTTCCATTGGCAGCAATCTCTCAATCATTTAGGCTCAAATTATGTGGAAAGAAAACCTCTCCTGTTAAAAAAGGCCAGTCTCCTCTCTAATTTTGGTGAATGAGAGAGTGCCTGAGCTCTTGAAGTTATTAGGAACACTGGCATATTTCACAGGCATCAGTTAACTTATAAGCCTTATGCCTTGAGGGCAAATTACAGTAAATTGTTCAACACACAATTTTGGGTGAACCACACCTTTTGAATGATGGCCATCGTGGTGTTTGACCAGGTTCCTGGATGTGAGCTTAAGAGGCCTCATGAAATATGGGCTCATATTTTTCAAATTTTTAGGAAATGTTCTACAGATTATTTTTTAAAAACTCATAAAATTGCACTTCATGTCTTCACACTCAGCAATGACACGGATTAGAGGGATACCCCGGGTGGCCCACTCCCCACTAGATCAGACCTAGGATAGATGGACCTATGAGTGACTTGGAATGTCTGTAGATACTGCTGGAAAAACACGGGCTGGACATTGCTGTGTCATCACAGCCAAATATGGACTGGCAGCCTAGCATAATTGTGGGACTAATAGGACTAAAAAAGACAGGGTAGTTCAGTGTCACCCATGCTTTCAAATCCTTGCCAAACAATTACATCAGCTCCAGGTTGCTGCCCTTCATACAAGCAGTAAGAATTTCAGCCTGTATGCCTTAGAATTCCTTTTTATGTCTTAAATAATATATAGGATAAATGTGTAAACAAGTTATGAACAAGTAAACTGTATTTATATCATCTTGCAATGGATACAATTCTGCGATGGATTCTTGCTGTCTTTGTGTAAACTAAATTATTGAGTTTTACTACTTGATACTTAAAATTATGTATTTTGTCTTACTTAATTTAGTACAGGCTTTGTATTGTATTGTAATTGACACAATTCTGTGGTGAATTCTTGCTATTTTTGTGTAAACTAAATTATTGAGTTTTACTAGTTCTGATACTTGGAAATATGTATTTTGTTTACTGAATTGAGTACAGTTGTGTAATGTGCATGTGTATACTTTCTCTTGATCCTTTTCAGGGAACTTTAGTTTGAAATAAAAACTGAATTGAACCTCTCCTCCCCCATATACATCCTCTTGTATAATTTAAATTATCTCTAGATTACTTATATATCTAATATAATGTAAATGTTTTATAAATAGTGGTTATACTGTGCTTGTTAGTGAACAATAACAAGAAAAAAGTGTACACATGTTTAGTAAAGATGCTATTTTTCTTTAAATATTTTTGTTCTATGGTGAAATCTATGGATGTGGAACCCATAAATATGTATGACCAATTGTGATATATTGTGATATATATTGTGATATCTCTTTTCATTGGAATGATTATATTGTATTCTACTATATAGATGTATCAAAACCTATTGAGCCCATTCTATGTTTTAAAGTAATGATATCACTTCCTTTCTCTACAATTGCAAATCAGTGTGATGAAACCTTTGTAGCTAAACCTTTGCTGATTTTAAATTTTATTTCCTGGGGCTGGAAAGGTAGCTCAGCAGTTAAGGCAGTTGTGTGGAAAGCCTAATGACCCAGGTTCAGTTTCCCAGTATCCGTGTAAAGCCAGGTGCCTAAAGTGGCGCATGCATCTGGAGTTCATTTGAGCTAGAGGTCCTGGTGTACTCTATCTATCTATCATCTCTTTCTCTCTGTGCTTGCAAACAAACAAATAAATAAATTTTTTAAAAAATAAAATAAAAGCTGAAACATTTTGTATGGCAAGTGAATATTATGTTTTCTAAAATGATGGGACCTGTAGTTTAACATAATGGAGTCACAGATAGCTGAATAGAAAGCCAAATCAAGCACAGGAGATAAGAAAACAGAAAGATGTGTCACCTGTAGCAGGTAAGAAGAGCCCAGGAAAACTTCCAATGCCACACTTTCTATGAGCAAAGGGAGTGTGGGGGTTTTATTTGGAAAGCCTATATAAATTTGTATGGGAAAGCATTTCAGGGGACGGGATTTGTTTCCAAGCATGCTCATTATATTAGTAACTGATTTGGTGCCAGCCTTTAACTGATTGCATTCAGAAGGTCTCACTTTATCTTGCATGATTACTGCTTAAGCTAGCTTTTATAATAATAAGCTAAAAACACTTGAGTAACAAATGCTAGGGTCTAAAGTATCAAATGATAGTGTTTGTTTAGGCTTCTGGGAAGTATGTTTTACTTGATTGCAGGTCTTCCAAAAATCACATAAAAATCATTTCTTTTGTCTACTTGACAAACTTCAAAGCTGTTTTCCTCTGCCATAGAAATAACTTCTCCAAATAAACATTCGCTTTGTGAATAATAATGTGAGAGCAGTGAGTGAAAAAGAAAATTGGGTTATTGATTCTGTTATGGATGAAATTAATGTGCAGCAGCTATTTACTTTCTCTTGTTGAAGACACTTATGCAAAGTGGATGTATCTGTCATATTAAAGAGAGTTACAAACCAAACACCATTTGCAGTTGCAACTATGCTAGCTTAAAGCAATAAAACCAAAACATAAGCCTCAAACCCAAAATAACAACCAACCATGAGATGTACTCACCACAAAGATCTCAACAATAACAACAAAAATCTTGACTTTCATTTTCACTTGTTGGATGCCTATATTTCTACCGTTGTTCTAATTATCATCTTACTGACATAATATTTCATAAAGACCGAACACATTAATGAGGATTGCCAATTCTCTATTGCTACTCTTTTACTGTTCTTAAGTATTTTTCTTATCAGTATAATGGACCTACGTATGTGTATATTTTTTATATCTATCATTTTATTCATTATTTTGTTTGAGTTTTCCTAGATGTTGACTTAGCATTGATGACCATACAGATTCATTTTTTTGGACACACACACACACACGATCAAACACATCACACAGAACAATGGTTATTAAATGAAAATGTTCTCTAAATAAGACATGTCTAGTATAGAACTTTCTATCTCCAGTGCCTTCTGCTCCATGATCGCTAACCCCCTGAGAAGGCAAGGGCGTATTCCACATCTGCTGTCACTTCTAGAGGTCGTAGAGCAGCTCTATCACCAAAAGTCAGTTCCAGAAACTCTGCCTTGCTATGATTTTTTAAAACAAATGGGTTTATACATTTGTGGTAATTCCAACTTTATCATATATACATCTAGAATGGCTGAATACATATAGCATGCTTCTTGATGTGGAGCTGAGTGAGGTGAGACAGGTTTTTAAAATAAACACACAGGTGGTCTTTAAATGCCCAGGAAATGACGTCCAAGGAGGTGCACCTCCCTTATTGTCTGTTCTGATGTCGAGGTCTGCTAGAACCACAACCAGCCTCCAAAGACTTGTTAACCAGGTCAGTCATCATTGTCTGGGGTTCTGCTCCCCTGGTGGGCCTATTAGCAAGTCAACATGGCAACAAATCTAGTTTTGTAGATCCTAAAATTCTAAAACTGGGTAGCTCAACAACTGCTTCAAAACGTCCTCTCTGCCGCCTAGGCAGGTTACCTTTGTAGCCAGAGGAAAAGAAATGGATCTTCAGAAAGAAGCATTGAGGCCTGGCTGTCTGCAGCTCATTTCCATCTTATGTGAATGTGATTTAACCAGTAGGCTGTGTGTGACTGGGGAGATTCGATGGCTTATTTTCAGTTATGGAATATCTGTACATTAAATTTGGTTTCAACTTACTGTGTATGGGAAAGCCTTACTTGTGGTACTGATGTTATTTTGACTATATAGAGTTTCTCTGTTATTAGGATAGGAACATGTAGGGGTGAAATATTGTGATACTTACAGTTAAGTTTCAAATTAGCTGGCAAAATGTTTGTGGGTCCATTTTGAGGTAGGCTAGCCCCAGAGTCATTATCTTCTTGTTGTGGGGTTGAGAGGTGACCATGCCAGGGCATCTCAACTCCTCAATTATCATCTATGATTAGCAATAAACTGAAAAACAGAGACATGAAGAGGATAAATTATGAAAGTTTTTTTTTATACAAACCCAACAGACTGGTCTTTTTTTTTATGCAAGAGATAGGTAGGTAGGTAGGTTGATAGATAGATAGATAGATAGATAGATAGATAGATAGATAGATAGATATTTAGATAGATAGATAGATAGATAGATGATAGATAGATAGATAGATAGATAGATAGATAGATAGATAGATAGACAGATAGATAGATAGATAGAGAATTGGTGCACCAGGGTCTCCAGCCAGTGTAATCAAACTCCAGACTGTGCACCACCTTCTGTTCATGTGTGACTTTGTGTGCTTGGGTCACCTTGTGCATCCAGCTTTGCAGGTAAGTGCCTTAACAGCTATCCATGTCTCCAGCCTGATGGAGGATTTATTTTGAGAGAGAAGAAAAACAGAGAAGAAAAGCAGAAAGCTTCCAAGTTAACAGGAGTTTTCCACAACTGGCTAAAAGGGATCCTGAGAGGGAAAAATGGGAAAAATCTATGTGGCAACTTGGATTAGGTATTTTTATAAACTAGGTAACCCATGGATCTGAGCCTCATTGCCACATTCAAAGAACATATATGAAGAAGTATATGAAGCACTTTGACGGAGGGAGGGGAAGAGGAGGAGGTGTAAGACCTCCAAGGTCAGTAGGAAGAATCAGGAAGCTATTCTTTAGCCCCACCTTGAATCAGGCTGGAGACTCGCCAGGGCAGAGAGGCATCCATGTTCTTTTGGGTCTGTGTCCCTAGCTGACTACCTGCAAAAGAAAGTTACCTTTCTTCTAGTTTCTATCACCCCTGCCTCCTTCTCCTGAGTGTTGGAACTACAGGTGCTTGCCAACGCACTCAGTATTCTTTGTACTGTTCTTTCAACTTTTATGTATGTTTAAGCACTTTCACACAATTTAGAAAATAGAAAATTTGTACTTTTTACTTTAAACTTTGTACTTTTAAAAGTATTTTTTACTTTTATATTACCTCAAACTTTACATCTCTCCAGGTATAATCATTTCAAACAATTTTGTGAATTTTTCTTGTCTTTTTTTTTCTGTCCATCTCTCTCTCTCTCTCTCTCTCTCTGTGTGTGTGTGTGTGTGTGTGTGTTGTCTATCCCCCTCTCCAGATGTCCTCTTGTACTGTGTGCTCCCCCTTGTAATTGTGAAGAGGCTGGATGTGAAGTATAATGAGGTGTAAGTCTGCAGCTTGCATAGGCACTGTGATTATGCAGTAATGGATCGGGCAATGGGTGGGCCTGCCAAGTGTCTGCAGACAGAATACTTTGGACAAGGGAATGATCCACAGTGTGGGAAGGATGGGATAGAATGGCTAAGGATTGTATCAGATGACTCAGTACTGTACTCAATGTAAAAAACGTTTAACTTGTTTGTTTCTGGAATTTTCCAATTACATTTTCAAGCTTCGGTTGATCTCACGTAATTCAAATTACAGAAATCAAGTCTGTACAAAAGGGGAAACTATTGTATACATTGAATAATCATAGAATAGTAAAAGAGTAATAAGTCATCTTTGGATGGTAGGTTAGATTAAATTTGGGCATCGCTGTGACACAGAGAGATTCAATTGTTCCCGTGTCTTACATGGTTATGAGACAGTTGGGATATGTCTAAAGACTGTCTGAAGAAGTCTTGTGAAAGGTTTATACTAGTTCAGAACCAGGCAATAGGGAGTTATAATTCATGAGCTGTACTTATGTTCCTGGATTTATGTATAATGTTTTAAAAGCATAGTTAATGTTTCTTTTTCTCATGAATAGAATTGACGAGGGCAGTTTTTTAGATGTCCATCAGTTGCTTCCAAGTTCCAAACTTTGCATTGTTCTTGGTAAGCTTGTTAGTATTTCAGAATGGTTCTCAGAACTATGGAAAATGGATCACATGAACTATCTCATAATGCTTTCATGTCCCATAAAAGGGAAGAGAATGTGAACGGTATGAAGCCTGACACATAATGGAGCTCACAGAGGCCAGTTAGTTCCTTTATTACCAACCCTGATGCATCCAAGAGAGGTAACCACATCTTGAACTGCACTAAGGGGACATTTCCAAGACACTTCCCTTCAATTTTTGTTTCCTTAAAAATCAGATTTATTTAGTTACCTTTTATTTATACTTCATAAGTTATGGTGAATACTTACAGTTGTATAACCACAATCTCAATCACTGTAGAACTTTGCATCACTCTTAAAATACTTACTGACCCCCTTCCCCCCACACCAACTCAACTGGTGCAATATTGTCCCTTAAGTGGCACTCCAGTTGGGCCATACTTGGCATTCATCCAACAGAGGAGACAGACCCAACTGAACTGTGTTCTGACTCAGTTCTCACTGTCGGTCACCTGCTTTGGAGTCCAGGAAAGCTGTCAGGACATTCTTCATTATTAGATACTGCTGAAAAAAAAAAAAAAAAAAAAGAGGATGTCCAATGTAGTGGCACATGCTTTTAATTCCAGTGCTTGAGAGGCAGAGGTAGGAGGATCACCATGAGTTTGAGGCCACCCTGAGACTACATAGGGAATTCCAGGTCAGCCTGGACTAGAGTGAAACCCTACCTCAAAAAAAAGGGGGGGAGAGGGGGAAAAAAGCAAAGGAGGCTTCAAATTTCTCAGGAATGTCCAGTCCAAGCCCCTCTAAAATAGCTCTCTGGTCCCAGTCAGCCAGACAAGCTGGTTTAGCAGCATGGAGCCTCAGTAAAACTTGGGTCATTTCCTGGTCTCCAAAAGCACAAAAGTGTTCAGATTGAGCTGAACGTCTCTGGGAAGAGTTCCCTCTTCAACCATCTCTACTGTAATCACGTATGGGTTGGGGCTGTTAGAATGGCACTAAATAATGGCACTAAGGGCACCATAGACCTGGCAGCTAGGAGCTTCCTTCACTTTTGGGTCCCATCCTTGTGCATGGATGGAAAGAATACCCTTTAGACAGTGACCAAGGTCATGAATGCATATGGGATTGTGTGCATTTCCTTGGGTTATGCTTATTTTATGATATGTTTTATATTTATATTATGTTTATATACTTATATCCATGTTTTATGTTGTGTGCATCAATTTTCATTTTTTGAGAGAGGGTCTTACTATGTAGCCCAGGGTGTTCTCAGAACTCGTGGATCTTTCTGCCTTAGTGACTTGAGCATTGCAATTACAAGCGTCTGCCACCATGCCCAGTTTTGTTTTATTTTAATCTGCCAATTGTGTTCCCAAACTTGTTTTCATTTGTTATGGACATATTTAGTATGTAAACAACACATGTTGGCACCATCCTTTCCCTCATCCTTGTCTCTCTTCCACAGGGCCCCCCCCTCATTTGGGTCGCAAGTTATCCCCATGGGGATTGTGGGTTGTGCATTGTGAGAGCAGCAGTTAGTTAAATGGGGAGAGGCAGTGTCTCTGTGCATAATTTCCCAACTTGTGGCCTTAACAATCTTTTTGCCTCCTCTTCTGCAAAATTCCCTGAGCCATGTTGGGTGTGTTTTAAGTCTACTTCAGTGATGGGCTCTTAGGAGCCTTTGGATCTCTGCTTTGGTAGGTGTTGAGTAACCTTAGGGTCTGTCTCCTACACCCTGGCACTGATGATCAGGTTCAGCTTGGAAGCAGCACTCTTGTACATCTCCTCAATTCCTCTGTGGTTTCATCTGGGGCCAGGCTGAAGTGCCATGAGTCATTTATCTCTTTGGGTCCCACTCCTATCTGAAAAGAGAAGCATGTTCTCCAACAGAGAGTGAAGTCAACACAGGTTACATGGGATAAGCATTCTTAATTTAGAGAGGAATTAATGGGTGTAATCTCTCTTTTAGGCCAAGATTAGTAGTGGGAGCTTGATATTGAAGAGCAAAGTCATTGTCTGAATATGATTCTGACTTGTTTCCCAGTTCCAGATATGGGTTCCTTTCCACTGAGTGGATCTGAATCTGTTTATATTTGTGTGTGTGTGTGTAAAGAATATTCATTTTTCTGTTCTATACTGTCTAGTGAAACATTTAATTTGACAGATCCAATTCTTACATTATATATATATTTCTGTAGTTTTAAAATAGTTTACATGTCCCTCAGTAATTATAAATATATATAAATATTATCCAACAGGGATATTATTGGCTGTTGTGGCCATTCTCAATTCAGCCTACCAGTGAACATGCAAGTTTCATAAAGCATTTGGTCCAAGGTTCTAAGACCAGCAATCCCTAAATTCACACTTGGCACAACTTGTCTCACCCACTGGCTCACCACTAGCTGTATATAAGCATCATCTTGTGCTTGGCAAGACTTGCTTCACCGACAATTTCACTGCTAGCTATGTACAAGCATGGTTCATGCCCTGGGAGGTATGACCCAACACTGGGCTGTGGACCTTGTTCCCTTCCTCTGCCATTTGACTTGGTCAAAACCTATGTGTTGACAGGTCTTTCCTCTGTGTTAGTGCTAATCAGACAAGGGACACTGGACTCAGACACCCAGTCCCTTACCCTCTCATAGATGTTTCCAACCCAGGTATTAATTGCTTCTTCTCAATGGGACTCAGATTCAGCCAGAAAAGGCTTAATGAGAAATGTGCAGGCTCCAGGGCCTGCAGCCATTCCCTTGACCTTAGGAATGCCCCAGCAGTCCTCAGTTGTAGTCCTAGTCTGTTGGGGCCATCCCTTTAGCCATTCTTCTCTCCACTTGTTGCTAGAGCAAGAATATCAGAAGAAATTGATCATGTCTATTGAGCGTCCTGCCTCCTGGGCCTCTAGGTTATAGCAACATCTGAGGTATTAGAAGGAAGGGCACCCATCTTCTCCAATAGCTTTGGGAGAAGAAGGCACCTTCTCACTAGGAGTACTGATACTTGGGATGGGTCTTATAAAGGGCATAACACTGACTGTAGTTAGGCAAGGCCAATTGGAACACGCAGAGTAGCTCCATGGTGTTTTGGGTGCTCGTCCTTGCTAGAAGCTACAGAGCATTCATTAGCTTCCTACCTGAATGCAACCTTTAGTGTACTTATATGTTTGCTTGCATTTATATATGCATGTATAGAGACTGGGAGTTTTACTGTAGAAAACATAAATTTACATATGCAGAACCACCATCTGGAAGCAATGTCATATATTTTTATGAATAAATTTCTATTATATATATATATGCATACACAAATGCACATACATATAACCATGTAATTATGTATTTAAAATATTATAAAAACCCTCTCTGTTTATAAATGTATATTTGGCACTTATATAATTATTTGCACTTATAGTTATTAAGTCGGAGATATTACTGGCTGTGGAGACCATCATGACTCAGCCTAACACTCTTTTTTTTTGGTTTTGGGTTGTGTTTTAAACAATTTTTAACTGACAATTATCACACATGTATTTAATGTATTTTGATCATAATCCCCTCCCATTTCCTTCTGTTGTTATTCCTTCTCTGTTACTGTTCCACTGAACTCATTCTTATTTCCAACTAGTCCTCTTCTATTTTGATGTCTTTTTTGCCATCCTCCACCATCTATGTTGAGATGTGGGTGGGTCCAGTATTGCACAGATTATTGTGCAGGTAATGATGGTTTTTACAGAAACACTATGTGTAGGAAAAGCAAATCCCAGAATAAGTATCCATTCTAGTCAGGACAAAATGCTTCCCATTTCATGATGGAAGTGATCTCATGTAGTCAACCTGCTACCAAGTTGCTGGCTAGTCACCCCAAGGAATGCTACCATCTTAGAGACACAGTGTTAGACTCCATTGCTGGCTGATTTGACACTTAGCAGCAGCTGTAGCCAGGCCAGCTTTAATTAATGGAAGCCCATATTATAGAGCCCATGCATAACCTGCATCCTACCACCATAGCCACTTGGATCATGGGCCCATTGAACAATGGCAGAGATGGACACAGAAAGAGGCTGACCACTATCCACAGAACAGGTTGGTTTAACTACTTGATTATTAAAGTCATCCTCTGATGAGGTCACCTTCTGATGAGCATTATCATGTGACATAAGTATCTTTATAATAACCTTTGCTCATTCAGAGCACATACACCTTCTCCAAATGTCTTTCTCACCAATTTCCCAATTGTACTCCTTCCAAGTTCTAGACCATCCAACCAAACCACTGGCCACAGTCCATGCATCAATATATAACTAAAAATCTGGCAAATTTTCCCTGAAGCAAAATGAACAACCATGTGAACTATCTGAAGTTCTGCCCATTGTGAAGATTTCCTGTGGTGGTTTGATTCAGGTGTCCCCCACAAACATAGGTGTTCTGAATGCTAGGTTCTCAGCTGATAGAGATTTGGAAATTAATGCTTCCTGGAGGCAGTGTATTGTTGGGGATGGGTTTATGGGTGTTTTAGCCAGCTTCCTCTTGCCAGTGTTTGCTATTGTCTGCCTTATGTTGACCAGGGGGTGATGTCCACCCTCTGCTCATGCCATCGTTTTCCTCTCCATCATGGAGTTTCCCCTCCAGTTTCTAAGCCAAAATAAACCTTTTTTTCCCCAAAAGCTGCCCTTGGTCAGGTGATTCTGCCAGCAATGTGAACCTGGCTGCAAAAGTAATGTTGGTACTGAGAGTGGTGTTGCTGCTAGACAACTGACTGTGTGGCTTTGGCCTTTTAGAGCTGATTTTCAAGAGAAATGTGGAAAGATTTGAAACCTTGGCCCAAGAGATGTCTTGCAATGCTGTAAGTACAGCTTGATGGACTATTCTGGTCAGAGTTGAAAGACCTGAATGCAGTAAGAACTATGGACTGTGAGGTTTGGATTGTGAGGGTGAGAAAGTGCTTTGCTTGGACTGAGCTAGAAGCAGCTTGTGTGAGAAACTTGCTGTTATGGTCATGTCCTGAGAACTTGTACAGGGTTGCTTTGCATAGAAACAGACTGATGTGGGCAGAGGGCTACTGAGAGAAATGTTTAGGCCAAAACTCCTGCCTGTTCAGCTGCAATTGAGAGATTACAACCTTTGAGATTGGGCCAGCTGACCTGTACCGGGGCAACAGGAAGAATGTAGACTCTTTTGAAGGGGTCAGAGCACTCAAGGAATGTCCTGTTCTTCAAAGTTTGCTTTATTCCCCCCTGGATTAACAAATTGGCACCCTACCTGATATTGTAGAGTAAAAGAAATGCAGGAAAGAGAGGGCCATTGAATTTGTAATGCAGTCTTGTGTTTTGAAAACAGCCATGGGCAGTGTGAAGCAGGTTTGCTGGATGCCTGCATGGAGACCAAATGGACCCATGAGATGAACCATGGGTTGCAATGGAGACCCAGTGGAAATGCTGGGACCATGAGATGGCTGCCAAGGAGAGCTGCTGGCCCTGGATGTTTTCTAGGACTGTGAGTAGCCTAGCTGGAGGGGCAGAATTGGAACTCCAGAGACTTGTTGCTGGTTAGAATTATCTGATTTGGAGATTTGTCACTGACTAGAGTTGTTGGACTTGAAGCTACAGAGTTTGATGTTTACCTGTTTAAATCTTGTAATGGTTGAATATTTCTTTGCTATGCCCAATGGCAGTTTTTGCAGTGTGAGTGTTTGTTCTGTGCCATTATGGGTTTGGGGGAACGCTAGGTTCCCAGCTGATGGAGATTTGGAAATTAATGCCTCCTGGGGGCAATGAATTGTTGGGGGTGGGCTTATGAGTGTTAGACCCAGTTTCCCCTTACCAGTTGTAGCAGACAGCTTCAGGTTCGCTGAGATGAACTTCCAAACCAGGCACAGTTATGGAGGAAGGGATTTATTTATTGAAGCTTACAGATCCAGGGGAAGTTCCATAATGGCAGAAGAAGCTGGCCTGTCTTTTACAGGACCAGGCAAGAGAGAGAGAAAAGCCACAAGCCAAAAGCCACACAGCACAGCATACCTCAGGGACTCTGGCTAGGCACACTTTGCATATCTTTAGACTTAAATTCTAAACCCACCACCACACCTTAAGATCCACCCAGAGACACTGCCTCCAGCCAGGTGGGTTGGGATGCAAACTATAAACTAATAAAACACTGAATATATTGGGGGCCATCTATTCAAACTACCACACCAGTGTTTGCTATAGCCCCGGTTGCTATTGTCCACCATATGTTGGCCACGGGGTGATGTCCACCCTCTGCTCATGCCATCGTTTTCCCCTGCCATCATGGAGCTTTTCCTCCAGTCTGTAAGGCAAAATAAACCCTTTTTTTAACCAAAAGCTTCTCTTGGTCAGGAGATTTCTGCCAGCAATTGCGAACCTGACTGCAACACTTTCCATCACTATAGTCCTTCAGAGTTGTTCAGAAAAGGGCTGTAATGCTACAGCTGTCCACTTCTGGGGGGTACCCACGTAATGCACTGAACCATCTGTAAAACATGCCCTAGTCCTCTCCTCCCTCAGTCAATTGATCATAGAACACACCCCATGATGCCACAGGTTCATGCTTGAGGGCAGAAGGCATTGTAACAGGAGTAGCAACTGTAGGCATTTGGACAACTTCCTTATATAACTTAGTGGTGCCTTCAGGGCCTGCTCCAGTCAGATCATGTATATATCACTTCCATTTGATATTGGACTGCTGCTGTGTCTGTCTAACTTGATGACACAGTCAGTCAAATAACACCCAGCTCATAATGGGAAACTCAAGTCACTAGTGTTGCAGTTACCTTCATGTTTACTGGCACAAAGCACCTGACCAAAGGCATCTCGTGGGAAGAAAGATGTTTATTTTGGCTTACAGACTTAAGGGGAAACTCTATGATGGCAGGGGAAACATGGATTGGGCAGAGGCTACACATCAACTCCTGGCCAACATCAGGTGGACAACAGCAACAGAGGAGTGTGATAAACACTGGCAAGGGAGAGCTGCCTATAATACTGCTAAGCCTTTCTCCAACAATGCAACTTCTTCAGCAAGTCTCTAATACCAAAATTGTCATCAGTTGGGTAACAAGAATCAGAACACATAAATTTATAATGTCAGTTGAATCAAACCACCACATTCTGCTCCTGGCCCCTACAAACTAATAACCACTCATGATGTAAAATGCAATGCATTCAGTCTAACTTTAAAAGTCCCCAAAGTCTTTATCAATCCCAATGATGCTCAAACATCCCCATCATCCAAAGTCCCTTAACTGAGCTCTAATACATACATAATAGCATAGAATAAACATTCACACTGCAAAATATGGCATTGAGCATAGCAAAGGAAGATTTCAAGCCAACAGAACAAAACTTAAATTCTGTAACTGTAAGTCTGAGAACTCTAATCAGTGACAAGTTTCCAAGTCTGACAATTCTAACCAGTGATGAGTCTCTGTAGTTCCAATTCCATTCCTTCAGTTGGGCTGCTAATAGGCCCAGGAAACAATTCATCCCAAACCAGCAACTATCCTTAGTAGCCATCCCATAGTGCTGGCATCTCCATTGTTTCTCTGGTGAAACCCACAGTTCATCCTCATGACTCCATTGGGTCTCCATGCAGGGACTTCTAACAACCCTACCTCACATTGCCCATGGCAATTAAACTGCACTGCAAGTACAATGACCCTCTCTTTCCTGCATTTGTTACACTCCATATTACCAGATGGGCTACCGACTTGCTAATCTAGGGAGGAAAAAGCTGACTTTGAAGGACAGGGCATTCCTTAAGCACCCAGACCCCAAAAGAATCAGCATCCTTCCTGCTGTCCCTATGCAGAGCATCTGTCCCAATCTCAGTGGTTGAAATCTCTTGAACAACTGCAGCTGAACTGAGTTGTTATCTTTATCCCAAAGCTTTTGTTTCTTTCTGTGCCATATCCATTTGCTCAAACCAGTTTATTTTTGTGCAATGCAACCCTGCACAAGTTTTCAGGACACAGGCAGGCAGAATGCAGCAAGCCACTCACACAAGGTGCTTGTAGCTCGGTCCAGATAAAGTTCTTTCTTCTCTTAATAAGCCAAAACTCACAGTTCATAGTTTTTACAGCTTTCAGGTCTTTCAACTCTGACTAGAATGGTTCATAAAACTCTGCCTTCAAGCACTACAAAGCATCTCCTAAACTAAAGTTTCAAACCCTCCCTCATTCCTCTTTCAAATCTGTTCCAAAAGGCAAAAGGCCACAGAGTCAGGTTTCTAGCAGCAACAACCCTATTCCTCAGAGCAGTTTTCTATTGTAGCTACCTTCCCATTGCTGGAACAGAACACCCAACCAAAATCAGCTTGTGAGGGAAAAAGATTTCTTTTGGCTTACAAACTTGAGGGGATACTCCATGATGGCAGGGGAAAATGTAGCCTGAGCCAAGGCTTGACATCACCTCCTATCCAACATCATGTAGACAATATCAGCAGGAAAATGTGGTAAATGCTGACAAGAGGAAGCTGGATATAACACCCATGAACCTGCCTCCAACAAAATACCTCCTCCAGCAAGACTAATTCCCAAATTGCCAACAGCTGGGGATCAAGCACCAGAACACATGAGTTTATGGGGGACACCTAATTCAAACCAACACACATCATAATTTGATAGAGCAATGTCAAGTGTTCAGTTTCCACTAAAGCTCAATAGCAGGCCAAGGGCTATATCCCAAAGAGACAGTAATTGTCTGCAGATGACAGCAAGACATTAAAAAAAATATCAAGGGTCTCTACTGTGATTCACCTATGAGGGCCTGTGAAAGACTCTAAACAGCACCCATATCTGACACCTCAAAGACTATCAGATCTTCTAAGTCATATGTCCCAAGGGACAAGGCAGCCTGGATCCATTGAAGAACCTTCTCTTGTTTTGGACTCCACTGAAAATTAGCAGCTCTCCAAGTCACTTGGTATATGGTATAGAGTGAAATACCCAAGTGAGTAATGTGCTGCCTCCAAATCCAAATAGGCCCACTAGGCATTGTGCTTCTTTCTTAATGGTAGCAGAGGCCAGACGCAACAACTTATCCTTCATCTTAGGAGGAATATCTTTCCGCTTCCCAAATTACGGAACTCCTAGAAATTACACCGGGTTAGAGAAGGTCCCTGTGTTTTGGTCGGGTTTGTTTCTCACACCCTGATGCACCAAGCTGAGAAGGAGAGAGACAGACTTACATGTCTGTTCAGACTAGGCCACAAGGAAAAGAGCTTGAGCCACATGCTTAGGCTTCTTTATACCCATCAGGCATCCAATCAGGATGAGCATAGTTATCAGACTCAAGTGTGCAAGACAGAGAGAACTGATTGGTTTGTGGACTCAAGGCGCTGACCCAGGAGGAGCCAAAATCTGACTGATTTGTGAACTCAAGGGGCTGCCCCAGGAGGGGCCAAGATTTGATTGGTTCTTGGACTCAGAGGGATGATTCAGAGAGCCTGAGCTAAGAAAGAAACAAGAAATTCCTGCTGGCAGGTGTCACTGGCAGCCATCTTGGAGAGTACAAGACTAGACATGATTTCCGGTTTTGCTAGGATGGATGAAAAATGGTATCTCCTTATTCCCTGTTTGGGCTTCTGTCCCTGAATAACTGCCTGTAAAAAGCTACTTTACTTACATTTTTCCTTTATTGATTTTGGCAGTCTCTCCAGGGATGAGATACTGTTTTTGGTTCACTGTTTTTCCTCATAGCAGTAGCTCTAATGATGTTCGTTTGGACATTTGAATCATAATAGCCCTCACCCAACACATCAGGGAACCAATGTGGGGATTCTGTCAAATTCTATATCTACCCTAATTATGCATTCTGGGACTAAGTCAATAGTCACAGGATGAGTTCAAGGACACACTGAACACACTGTCAGTTAAACATTTACCAAAACTCTGTTGATCACCTGACCTCTGTAAGCACATACTTTAACTGAAGGGCTATGGTGTTGTTTGGAGTTTCCTGGAATCAATGTTAATTCATATCCAATGTCCAGTAGGCCCCCCCAAATTCTCATTAATTCTTTCCCCAGAATGTACAGTTGCCCTAGCAAAAGGCCAAAGGTACCTTTGAGGAAGGACAGGTGCAAGCTTGGTATTAAAACTTTCAGAGATTGTATAAAGGTTCTTCCTCAAGGAAACCTGGCAACCTCTTCATTCAGTGGGTTCTGGATCTGTAAACTGGTTCATGTCTGGCTGGAAATTGGTTAAGAAGCCTTGATTCTCTGTTGCTGTAAGTTCAAAATAGCATTTCATTTCATTAATCAGGAAGTTTTCTGCTTAGATAAATCAAGCAGGAACTTAGAAGTCTTATCGGCTTTGTTTCATGATTAATCAGGCAGTACCAAAGGTCTCCACAAGTCATACCGTTATGAGCATTGTTTTGCCTATACTGTCCATTATGATAAATATGCTCATCTTGCCTTTGGCAATTCAGTGCTGCCACTTGGCCCTGTTAGTCTGAGATCCACTTAGACCCACTCTATCTAAGTCACCTAAAGCAGCACTGTGGCTCCCACTGGAATGCCTTCGTTACAGACAATGGCAACAACAGGGCACTGTAAGTTTGCTGGTGCTCACCTCACAAATCTGTTTCTTATAGTCTTAGTGAAGGGAACATCTTCTGGACCCTCCTGTTGTGGAGAATAACATGATTCTTTTTTAAAAAAAAAACTATTAATTTATTTATGAGAGAAAGAGTGTGTGAATGGGCATGCCAGGGCCTATAGCCTCTGCACACAAACTCCAGATGCATGCACCACTATGTGAATCTGGCTTATGTGGGTTCTGGGGAAATGAACCTGGGTCCTTAGGCTTCACAATCAAGTGCCTGAACCACTAAGCAATCCCTCCAGCCCCGAAAATGACATGAGTTTACATGGCAAATCCACTCCAGCATTCCAAGTTCCCTGAGCCGTGTAATCCCTTCATCAACATTACCTATTTAATACATATGTAATTATATTATCTCTATGCTTATGTATCAAGATATGAATATACATTTTGTCTACACCTAATTGTTTATCATTTTGTGTGCTAATATATACTTATATCTTTCCTTCTATACTGTATAGTGGAACATCCTACATAAAGGACAAATTAATGTTTGTGAACATATGCTAGATGTTTCTATATCTATAAACATGTATTTTTGTATATATATAAAATACTAATCAAAGTGGTATTAATATATTTTTGAGACAGAGTTTTATTATGTAGTGTGGACTGGTATTGAACTGGTGATCTTCCTGCTTCGGTCTCCAGTGTGCAAATACTGCTAGTTTTGACTAAAAAAGCCACAAACTACTTAGCCTAGTATGGAAAACTGAAGAGACATCTCTACATATGAAAGATCTGCTTGTTTAAGTACCTGTGATAGTTTGAATGTAAATGTCCCCCATAGCCTTAGGTATTTTTGATTAAGATTAAGCATCCTACATAAGCCTCCAGCAGGTGGAGCCCTGCTGGAGCACGTGTGTCACTGGGAGTGGATCTTGAGTCTAGCCTACTAGGTGTGTAGAAAACCAGCTTGCAGGCTGTTCATTCTCTGTCTCTGCTAAGGATGCATGATGCAGTGAGCCAGCATCTTCTACCACAATGAAGCTTTCTCTGGAATCTGTAATAATAATAATAATAATAATAAACCTTTTCCTCCCATAATCAGCTTTCTGGTGGGGTGTTTTTCTCAGTAATGTAAAGGTAATTACAATAGTCTCCATGCCTAGCTAAAGGTCTAGGGGGCCTCTATAGGTATAATGAAGTCTTTAGAAGTTAAGTAATATTTTTATATCACTGATTAAATCAAGTGAGAACATATGAATGAAAAATTCTTCACCAGCTAAGCATAAAAATGAACTGTTTTATTTGAAATGCTACATATTTGTGTGAAAGTCATGCTATTAAAACTGTGGAAATATCAGAAAAAAATGTTGATGTAAGGAAAATCCTTTTCTTTAAAAAATGTTAAAATCTAGTTGGGCATGGTGGCACATGCCTTTAATCCCAGCACTCTGGAGGCAGAGGTAGGAGGATCACCACAAGTTCAAGGCCACTCTGAGACTACATAGTGAATTCCAGGTCAGCCTGAGCTACAGTGAAACACTACCTAGAAAAACAAAACAAACAAACAAAAAGTTAAGATCTGCTTGTAATGTCTTGAAAATCATCTTTTATTTTTGCGACTATGAGTTTGTGAAAAGGGTATCCATACTTATTCAGTAAATATTAAGGATAAATGAATTATGCTAATGACCTATTTTTATAAAAAGGATTACATACCTCAAATATTAAATTACCCATCTCCAGCAAATGTTTCTAGATTTCATCTCCATGAACCCTTGGTAAAAATTCATTAGCCAGTAGATGGCACCAAGAGTCCAGAAATATACAGGACCAGTAGAAATATCTCCTTTCCAAGATTCATGTCCATTTCACTGAAAACTCCCAAGGAAACTGTCTATAAATTGTTGGGGCTACAAAAACTAGAAGATGAAATGCATGTATGCATTAGTGCTTGTGACTTCTCAGTTGATGTCTGTCTTTCTTAATGCCTAAGACAGATTCATCCAGATAATGACATTTAAGATATCAGCATATAAAAGGAATGTTCACACTTGACTTATAAAGACATTATTAAGGATTAAAACTGCAAGTATTACATGATCAATTTTTATTTTAAAAACAAAAAGGTTTTATATTTTGAAAATAATGGTCCTTTTAATGTCTAGTCACTTGTTAACATTTTTAGATCAGGATTTTCAACTTCTTTCTGAGTTCTTGTAATTGTAATTTTAGGATAGTTAGTTGTGATGCGTTTGCTGGGTGTAGAAAGAAAATAATAGCAACTGGATTATTTCAGCAAACTTTATGGCAAACTAATGGAAAGCCATTGTGTGGCCTCCTTTCCTATAAGTTCTTACAGCCTCTTTTCTCTCCACATCCTCACACAGCAGTCTCCTAATTGACTTTCTGCATTTGACTTTGAGTTTAATAAAGGCACTAGCTGAGTTTGTCAACCATTATACTCTCAGCATCAAGTATTGTGGAGGACACACGGTCGGCATTTCTGTGAGTCAGGAGTGAGATTTCTCACCACAGACTTTGGTTTATTCTCCAGCTGCACTAATTACTAGGTAAATGTTTGTGCAAGTTACTTAAGTGAGTCGTGTAAAACAGGGATTAAGAATAAAAAATGTCAAGAAGAGTAAATACTTCACCAAGTTTTGGTGAGTTTTAAAAGGGCATAACAGATGAAAATGTATTTTGAGCCTATTAAAAGGTCAAAACTGTTGCATTCCTTATTACACTTAAAAATTAACTGAATGAGTAGATCTTAACAAAATTCTTTGAAAGCAGTATATTTGTTTATTTTGGGTTATTATGTCCCCAGACCTTGGGTGGCTATCTGTCTGCTTTCGACCTGCCAAGAAGTGAAGAACAGCTTGTGCCTCATGGTCTTGTCACTACCTTATCCTTCAAAGTACACACAGCCAGTCTCCTTTAAGTTGTTCATGTCTGGTATTTTGGCCATAATTATGCAGAAGTAACTACTATAGGTAGCCATAATGAACAAGATTTGTCCCTTTTTAAAGAAGACAGGGAGCTTGTTGGCCCTTTCTGCCATATGAGAACATTGGAAAGCTGGCATCTATGGGAACAATTTCTCATGAAATATCACATTTGCTGACATATGACTTTGACTTCCTAGACTCTAGAATAGTTAACAATGCATTAATATTATATATAAGTGATATACTTGGAAGTATTTTGTTGTAATGGCCCAAAGGGAATAAAATAATTTATATTGCTATGGGGTGGGCATTTTTCTTACTTTGATATATGTCATTAGGAATATGGTTAAATAATATTATTCAACTTGTAGAAATCATTTTATTTTATTTATGACACATTTTATTTTTAATGTGGAAGTGTTGTCAGAAAAGTTTCTGAAACTTGAAAATTGACAAGGGACTATTGATTGATCTTTTCATGCAGTTCTGGGCTTTATTGTATGTCCTGGGCAATCAATCTCTATAGAAGGGATATCAATGGTTTCTGTCATTAATCAGGCAACCTAAAGATGGCAGTGGGCAACCGTATTGGCCTGAAACCCATTTTCTGCCAGTTAGAGAAAAGTTATTCTAACATTTTCTTTTTAAGTTCCATATCCAAACATAAATTCTTAAGTACTCTTTTTGAACTTAGCATATCATCTTATTACTTGCATTGATTGCTAAGTTAAAATTATTGGGTTTTGGGGGATGGAGAGATGGCTGAGTGGTTAAGGTGTTTGCCTGTGAAGCCAAAGGACCCAGATTCAACTCTCCAGGACTCATGTATGCCAGATGCATAAGGGAGTGCATGAATCTGGAGTTTGTTTGCAGTAGCTGGAGGCCCTGGCATGCCCATTCTCTCCCTCTTTTCTCTCTGTCTCTGATTCTTTCCCTCTCTCAAGTAAATAAATAAAATGTATTTTAAAAAATTATTGTTTTTTGTTTTTATTTTAGAGACAGAGAGACAGAGAGAATTGGTGCCAGGGCTTCAGCCACTGCAGTAGAACTCCAGATGCTCACGCCACCTAGTGGGCATGTGTGACCTTGCACTTGCCTCACCTTTGTGCATCTTGCTAAAGTAGGATCTGGAGGGTAGAACATCAGTCCTTAGGCTTTGCAGGCAAGTGCTTTAACAGCTAAGCCATCTCTCCAGCCCTGAAATTATTTAATTAATTAATTAATTAATTTATTTATTTATTTTGGTTTTGCAAGGTAGGGTCTCACTCTGGTCCAAGCTGACCTGGAATTAATTAATTAGTCTCAGGTGGCCTCAAACTCTTGGCGATCCTCCTACCTCTGCCTCCTGAGTGCTGGGATTAAAGGCGTGCGCCACCACGCCCAGCCTGAAATTATTTTTATACATACTTATTTTATTACATGAGAATAATGATTTCATTGGGCACAAAAGTCAATCCAAAAGGGACTTAAATATGAGGCTTAACCTAAAATGACTAGAAGAAAGCAGGCAAAAAAAAAAATTAAAACATGGTAGAGGTAGTAATTTTTTGAATAGGATCCCAAAAGGATAAGAAAGAAAAGAAAAAAATTGATGAAAATCAAAATCCCAATGAGATGTCATTTCACTAGTTAGAACATCTATTGTTAACAAACAAGCAAGAGAGCAGATAATCCAAACAAATGCTGATAGTGAGGGAGAAACAGCAGCTCCATGCACTGTTGTTGGGTATGTAAATCAGCATAACTACTATGGAACTAATGTACTATGCAATGTAGAGGTTCTCCTAAACAAAAATAGATCAGCCCTATCTCATTGCTAGATATATATCCCAAGGGAAATGAAATCAGAATATTAAAGACATACATTTCTGTCTGTCTGTTGAGGCCCTATTCACAATAGCTAAGATACAAAACCAGCCATGGTACCCATCAATAGATGAATGGATATCAACAAGGTAAATATATGTACAACATTAAAGAATTAAATTTTATTGTCTGCAGCAAAATGGACACAAGAAGACAAGTTTTGCATATTCTCTTTAATATGTAGAACTTTCTTTCAAAGTTGATCCCCAAGTTGAACAGTGATTAATAAAGATTAGTAAGAGTGGAAAAGAGAGGTTAAGATTTGATCAGTGCCTGTTAAATGTTGTTATGTAAATATCACACTGAATCCCTTTAACATGCACAATTAATACATGTTAATAAGATAATGAGAAATCATAAAAATGGTGTACATTTGAAAAAGCCAATGAAGACAAATCTGAGCAGGGCTGGGCATTCATGGATGTCACTCTCAAAAGTCTGTATAGATCTTATATAATGGCTCGGAATCTTCAACATTAGAAGTTAAATGCAGAGATATGACAACATCAGTATTTGTTGATATTGATGAAACCACAATGGCATATAAGTGTTCTTAGTTTTATTCTCATATAAGGAGATTTTTTAATACAAAATAGCAAAAATACACCCAAAAAATTTATGGTAACTTCTTTGTCACATAAAAACATGACATCTGAGGTGGTTTGAATATAAAATGCCTACCACAGACTCATGAATTTGAATACGGTGCTGTTCAGGAAGACTGTGGAGTCTTTAGATAGTCAAGCCTTGCTAGAGGAACTGTGTCACTTGCAGCAGGCCTTGAGCTTTTGTAGGCCAGCCTTGCTTTCAGTTCTTTCTCTCTTGCTTCCTGCTGTGATGATGGGACATTGGCTTTCTGCTCCTGCCATGCTTTCCCCACCAAGGTGGACTCTACCCTTTGGAACTGTAAGAAAGAAAAATGAACTCTTTTCTTCTCAGTGCTGCTTCTAGTCAGATAGTCTGTCCCAGCAAAGAGGAAGTAACTAAGTAACGGAGACATCTTTCTTGTTGTTGTTGCTATTTTTTTTTTTTTTTTTGAGGCAAGCCCAACAGACTGATCTTTTTTTTTTTTTTTATGAGAGAGAGAGAGAGAGAGAGATAGAATTGACACCCTGGGGCCCCCAGACACTGTAATGAACGCCAGACATATGCACCACCTTGTGCACATGTGCAACCTTGTGTGCTTGCATCACCTTGTGCATCTAGCTTACGTGGGACCTGGAGAGTCAAACATGGGTCCTTAGGCTTCTCAGGCAAGCACTGTAACCACTAAGCAGTTTCTCCAGCACTGTTTCTTTTTGAGAGCAACTGCCCAGAGTTCATTAACAGATTAGAAATAATGGAACAAATAATTCATGTTCAGATCATTCCCAGAGACAGAGGAGAAGGTAATGGGAGATGCAACGATTTTTTGTACATTTATTAGCCTATATTCATTGTAAAAAGGGATTGTTTTCATACTGAAATCTGCATTCAAGTATATAGTGTACTTTGAACCTTTTTACCATTTTCCTCTCCTGTCTCCATCTTGCCTCTGTTAGTCTCTTTCCTCTTTCCAAATCCTCCCCATCTACTGTTATGCCATGTTCTATATAATTTACCATCCACATAGGAGAGAAAACATCTTATTTACTACTTTATTCTTGTTCAGTTTCAGGTTCTGATAATGGTACTATTTGGAAATCATACCTGTAGTTATCTTTGCTTTTTACTCCAGCTTTTAATAATTTATTCAAATAACTAAAAAATTAAAGAAACTAAATCCTTGGGTTAGTTTAATACTTGTGAGGGAAAAGAAAAGTTATTTTTCAAAGAAAACTTTGGGAAGCAAAGCAAGCTGAGAAACAAGGACCTATGGTCAAAGAAAACTCAGGTAACTATATGTGAAAGAATAAGAAACTTGAGCTTTGGAATTTCCTGAAATATTGTGGATGGTCAGGGACTTTTTTGGCAAGTAAAAGTGAGATTTCTTCCAGAGCCAAAATTTTAACATTTATTATATGTAAAAAATAAATTCATTTATCTGCACATTACTTTCTGTGCATTAGAACATTCAGCCAGAGGACAGGTGTGAGGAAAGAAAATCAGATTTTTCCACTATTATTAAAAATAATTCTAAGGACTCTAGTCCAATTCTCCAGTACCCACGTAAGCCAGCTTCACAAGGGGACTCATGCATCTGGAGTTCATTTGCAGTGATTACAGGCCCTGATGTGCCCAGTCTCTCACTCCATCTGCCTCTCTTCTCAAAATAAATAAATAAATAAATAATATAAAAATTCTTGGTTATCAAAATATATGTAATGTTTCTGACTCCTTTCTTACACTGTGACTTGGTGTTTGTCTTAATAATAGCCAAATCATTCATTTCAAAGTTACAATAATAATATGAAAATATCTGAAATTCCAATAATTAAAAATTTATATAACTTGATTATATACTTACACACATAAATAATCCAATAATTTATACTATATATTTTTTAATTTGAGATGTATATTTATCTACTGATACCTTTCTATTGCTAATAAGCATAGTGTTTTAAAAAGATGAAACTAGGTCAAAGTCATGTCTATTATTGAAATAACTCAGGTAATTTTATCTTTCCTATAACTATAAAGATACATCAAATTTCCCATTGCTGACTTCTGTGTTACAAGTTTGTGTATCTATCACTACTTTATTGTAGTTCTATTTGCCTGCCAACTAACAAAATATAGTTGCTGAAATATCTGATAAGCACATTTTGAATATATTTGAACATAAAAGGTGGGCTTTAAATAGCTCAGGAGACTAGTTCCTTTTCCTTTCCTTACTTTTGTTGTTGCTTCTGCTATGTGAATAGAACATGGCTTGAAGGGGTCGAGTGCAGCACATGAACATTCCTGACCAAAAGAAAATTACTTCAGAGGCATGAAACCAGGCCACAGCCACAGCCACCACCAATGACAGAAAGTTCTGAGAGGCGAATCATGAACAGCAATTTCGTGTAGTTTTACAGAGCACAAGGGCATTTCAACTGAAAAAGGACAGCAGAAAAAGCATGTACTCAGCATGCTGATTTACCAGCACAGAAGAGCTCTTACCTGGAAAGGAGTGAAATAGAAATCCCATTTCTTTAGTTGTATATAATGGAAACTTAACATATAGTGCTTGCAAAGAAGATGACTGTGCCTAGCCACATAAAATATCCAGAAGTTTAATATACAGGCCTTAAGATTCATATTCAATATCTAGATATGTATAGCATGCAGAGGTTGGGCAATGTGTCCAAATGATCATCCGTTTTTTAAAAACAAAACATGGAACATTTTAATTCTGGCATAGGGCTTGAAAGAATGAAAATGGCTGAGTATATGCATCCCTTAATGAACTCATTTATTTATTCATTCACTAAATGCTGTGTAATGCATTCAGCAGTTGCTATGTGCTTGGGCTGAGTTACATACTGAAGATGCAACACCTTGTAAGGCATGGACAGTGATTGAACGTCTCTCTCTGCTTCTCACCTTTCTGTCCACTTGAGCTGAGAATATAGAAAAGAATTTCTACTTCTAAAGAGCTGGTGGTCTAGGGGCTGAGAGGAACACATGTAATGCAGGTTGTTGAAGGTAAGCATAAGGTACTACTATGGGAACACACTGTGAAATAAATATGTAACAATGTCTCACCCCACCAGTTGCCACAATGAGTTCTTCTCAGAGGGAAGCTACTTTGCTATCAGGCTGGGTAATGGGCCATTGTTTATGGGCCATATCAACCTTCTCACTTGGAGAAGAGAATTTATCATCAGATTCTGTGAGCATTTATATTAACTGAAAAACTATACAATACACAAAGACATAGATGATAGATAGATAGATGATAGATAGATAGATAGATAGATAGATAGATAGATAGATAGATAGATAGATAGAAGAAAACAAAGCATTATGCTTTTAGATGTGGATTTTTGACTTATAAACAAGACTTTGGAGTGCAAACCAGGTTGTCATCTTGAGGCCACACCTGTGCCTTGAGGCCAAACTTCCAGGCAGCCTCACCAGCCACCTTAGGGACCTGGTCTCTGTGCTCTTTGTCTCATTTTTACTCAACAATAGTATCTACCACTCTGAGGCCAATGATGTGAATAATTTGGGAACATAAACTACCAATAAGATAAACTTAGCATAACTGAACTCGTGCCTGGCTGGTCAGAAATCAGTTTTCATCTCAGTTTCCCCTAAACATTGCGTTTTTGTGTTAAAACCATAGCTCCGACTTCATTTCAGTCCAGGCAGGTGTTTGTTATAAGAAGGTGTCCCCTGTGAGCCAGGAACAACTTCTTCTTCTTCTCCTCCTCCTCCTCCTTCTCCTTCTCCTTCTCTTTCTTCTCCTCCTCCTCCTCCTCCTCCTCCT
Source organism: Orientallactaga sibirica (assembly GCA_036365145.1). Classification (NCBI taxonomy): domain Eukaryota; kingdom Metazoa; phylum Chordata; class Mammalia; order Rodentia; family Dipodidae; genus Orientallactaga; species Orientallactaga sibirica. Next base: position 20,448,685 of record JAEOAD010000003.1, read on the forward strand.
CCTCCTTCTTCTTCTTCTTCTTTTTCTGAGGTAGGGTCTCACTCTAGCTCAGGCTGACCTGGAATTCACTATGTAGTCTCAGGGTGGCCTCGAACTCATGGCAATCCTCCTACCTCTGCCTCCCGAGTGCTGGGATTAAAGGCTTTGTTTTTATTTTTCTTCATCTCCATTCCTGCTCTCATTCTCTGCTAAACCATCTGAGTGGATTTTCACTTTTCATCTGTTGATAACATTTCTTCATGTATCTTCAGATCATCACAAATTAGCATCTTCAGAGTCCTGTTGTTATCACAAATGTTAGTAAAATAGGTTTGTTTCTTTAGAAACTGAGAGGGAAAGGATGAGGTGGCAAAGTGGTTAAGGTGATGGACTGCTAATCCATTGTGCTCTGAGAGGGGCTCTGTGATCATATACAATGCAAAGCAGAGGTGCTCTGTGCTTGTCGATTTTGTTAAATGAGGGCAAACACAGTCTTGACAATTGGGAGGTTCATTTAAAAACTCTGATCTACCTAAATCCATGTTTTAGTCTTGGGTAAATGCATACAAAGAAGTTCATTCTCCAAACAGTATTGCATTTAGTAAAACATTTTAAGAACTACTCTGTACTGTTTATAGTCATCTAAAACATTTATGCTATGAGAAAAGAAAAAAATCTTACATGCTCTAAAATGAATAAGGCTAGAACGTGGGGAGAACTGATGGGAGGGGTTAGCAGGTCAGCAGCTCTTGATCTAGTTTGAAGAAAGGCATTTCACATTGGCTCACTTCCTATTAACCAAATGCAGAAGCCAGTGCACCTATCCACAGCTGCCCTAGCCCAAGGCTTTCCCTGCTTTCCATTCTTCTGCCTGTGTTATCCCTTAATCACACAGCTCTCACCTCAGAGGGAATAAGTGATAGTTTCTTCAGGAGCCAAATTTGAGTGACCAAGGTCTGATTACCTCAAATTCCATGTTCCAACATATTAACAACTTTATGAAGGTTTTAAGGGTAAGGGTAAAGGACAAAAGTAATTCATCAACCAGGTCACCTTTGAAATATACTGGTGGAAACATGAGGTAGGTGGGTCATAGTAAAGCAGGGAATACTACTATAGGATTTATATGCTATCTGATGACATTCTTAGCCTTTGGATTGATGGAAGTTGCTTTCACCTGATCACCTGATAGTCATAAGAATGTTAGGTCAGACACACACGTGGGCAATAAATGGTTATTAAGGAGGCTAATGATGAAAGGTGGCCTGTTCATCATTCCTGAACCTCCAGATTCTGATAAGTTTCCCTTCCTCTTGGGCCCTTTCTTTTCTTTTCTTTTCTTTTCTTTTCTTTTCTTTTCTTTTCTTTTCTTTTCTTTTCTTTTCTTTTTTCTTTTCTTTTCTTTTCTTTTCTTTTTTCTTTTCTTTTCTTTTCTTTTCTTTTCTTTTCTTTTCTTTCTGGTTTTCTTGCTCCCTTGACCCCTTTCTATTGCCTTCTGCCCTTCACATGGCAGGAACTTTTTATTCTTTCTCTTCTTTTTTATCGAAATCTCCTTTAAAGTTTCTTATAGAACCACACAGGCTCTCATACCATGTGGATGTGCTCATTTTCCTTCCCTTGGTTCTATACTTCCATCAACAAGTATAATAACTTATTAATTATCCTTCTAAAACAGATAACCCAAGATAATCTGGCTCTGGATTTGCTGTAGTCCAGTCTTTCTACATGGAAATTCTAATCGCTTGCATCATCTCACAGGATAGGCACAACTTTTTCAAGAACTTCAGTTCATAAGACAGTGTCGAGTCAGTATAAGTGAAACTGTCTTTCCCCACTATGGCCATCCATGCTTAAATTTTAAACATGAAGATCTTTGTATTTCTTCTAGGTGGACATGGGGGTATCATGTGATAATTCAGTGTTTGAGCATTTGAGAAATTTCCAGACTATTTTCAAAGTGGCTTTAATTTTCATGTACATCCTAACCACAATTTCTCATTGTCTATTGTCACATTTTAGTTTGATTGATGTGTGCTCTGCAATGACTAATGAAGTTAGAGTATTTATTGGTGTGCATTTTGGCTACTTGAACATGTTCTTTGGAGAAATGTCTATTTAAGTCCTTCACACCTTTGCATCAGCTTGCCTTTTGTGGTTGATTTGTATGAGGTTTTCCCTTTTAATATATTCTGTACCCTGAACTTTTAATTGCAAATTTTCTACCCCATTCTGTAAGCTTTCTTTTCATGTTTTTGATAATATCTCTTAATGTGCCTTAGCTTTTTAGTTTGATGAAGTCCAGTTTATTTATTTTTTTATTCTGCTGATAATGCCTTTAGTGTTAAAATATTAGTTTGAAATTGAAAATTAAGACAAAGAGAAAAAAATCAATCATTTGCATACCATCAAAAACTTTACAGATGAGTAGATTGATGAATTCTAAGCAACTTTACTGTCTTTTTACTATGAGTTCTTGCATGTTTTTAAAGGATTTTGATTTTCTGAGAACTTGTCAATCATCTTAAATAATATTTTCATTTCAGGAGGTAATTTTCCCTTCAGGAGATAAAGTAGAGATGGGTATTTTTATGATCAAATGGCTATTTTATGAAAGTTTGCATTTTATGAATTTTCTTGGAAAATATTAGCAATACTTTTCCATACTAAGTTGCAAAATCCTAACTCTAAAAGATGCACACTAGAAGAGGTTCTCTTGAAATATTTTGGTATAAGAGGGACTTCAAGTACCAAGTATGTGAGATATCAGATATACATTATCCATTTAATTCTCTGTGATGTGCTCAATACATTACATTGAGTGGTACCCATGTAGCATAGAAAACATTATTTCTTAGAGTATCTTTGAGGATGTTTCTGGAAGAGATTTGTAATAAAATGTGTGGAAACACTGAGGAACATCATCCTTCACCACTGTTGGAGGGCATCGTTCTATTGGTTTAAAGCCTAGTAGAACAAAAAGAGGGAATTGGTTTGTTCTCACACCTGGAGTTTTATTCTTTTGCTTTGGGCATCAGTGCTCCACGTTCCTAAGTGTTCAGTGTCCAGAACTTGCACAGTTGGATCGCCAGGTTCTCAGGTCTTCAGCCTTGGTCTGGATGTACACCCTTGACTGCCCTGGCTTGCAGGTCTTCACATCAGAGTGAATTGTGCCATAGCCTTTTCTGGTTCTCTAGTTTTTAGGCTGAATCCTTGGCTTCTATAATTGTATAAGTCAATTCCCAGCATAGCCCCCTCATATCTATATGTATTTATCTCCTTTGTTTCTTCCTCTGTGTCTCTATCTTTATCCTCCCCCCCTTTTTTTTTGTTTTCTGAGGTAGGGTCTCTCTCTAGTTCAGGCTGACCTGGAATTCACTACATGGTCTAGGCATGGCCTCGAACTCGTGGCAATCCTCCTACCTCTGCCTCCCAAGTACTGGGATTAAAGGCATGCACCACCACACCTTTTATCCCCCTTTCTCTCTCCATCAATCTTACTAGTTCTGTTTTTCAGTAAAACCCTAAATAGTATATTCTCAAATCCTCACTGAGAGCCTGATTTATTCACATTATTATAACACTATAGCTGATACCATAGTCGAAAGTTCAGGGATATCATTTAAAATGTGCCTTATGTCATCACAATTGCTGTGGGTAATTTAATTAATATATTTAATTTAATTTAATATATAATTTTCTTCTTAAAGACCTATGAGTGCCATGTTTCTAAGAGAAAAGTAAAATATAATTTCACCTTTCTCTTACTTATAGCCTTTTCTGTGGGCTTCCATTATTTGTAGTTTCAAATATAATTCCTACAAGATTTTACTAGTCCATACCTCATTAATTTTTTTCTTCCTCATCCTATAGCCTTATCTGTCATGTTCAGGAATACCTAAAATTTAGCACATTCGTGCTATATCAAATCTGTTAAATAGCTCTAACTTTTTCATTGCAAAACAAATTGATACTTGAGGAGAGGGGAGAAATCTAGAATCAATATTTTGGTAAGACCACTAAAACTACATACGTTCATTGCTTATCATCAGATCTGGACAGCTGGTTTATTGATATATGTGGGAATATATTATTCCCCAGTATTACTCCTTGGTATTACTGATGTTAACAAAACTTGCAAATGGTGCTCAATCCTCCTTGATTCTGATGTCATTTTCAGCACATTACCACAAGCATGAATGAAGAGCCCAGGAGTTGTGTGAGCTTGGCAGTTCCCTTCTCAATGCACCTGACTTCAGCATCTCAATCTTCCAGAACACCAGGCATCAAAGTGAGAGACTTGTTCTTTCTGCTCCTATCAGTCATCAAGTGTCTTCGGACTTATCACTCAAGACATATAACACTGCTTCCTATCTAACATTCTGCTTTGACTCCAGAAGACTATTTTGGAAGTCTCTGGGTTCCTATACATTGCTAGAGATTTCTTTGAGAACCTCTTCCCTTTTACTCTAACCAAATACAGCTGCTACATGAGAAGTCTGCTTTCCTTGAAGCTCTCTCATTATACATCCATTTGACTTAGTCAGCTTAATTACACTGGGCCTGGAAGTACAGTAGCTGTGTATTTCACACTTCATTATCACGTTCACACCACTGTCCCCTTTCTCTCTTCCTCTAAGATCTTTCATTTAAGTTCATGCCATTAGTCTGTGTGACCAGCACAAGATTACTGAGTAACCCCTTCCAAGCCTTGCCTTCTTCCCCAGAGTACTGGAGGACTTTAGCTCCCACATTGCTATGCTCTCTGCCATGCCTGTCATAACTCTAGGTCTTTTAATATGCATACACAGGATCCTGCCTGTAGTAGACAGCTTCAGGTTCACTGAGATGAACTTCCAGACCAGGCACAGTTATGAAGGAAGGAATATTTATTGAAGCTTAAAGATCCAGGGGAAGTTCCATAATGGTAGAAGAAGTTGGCGCCCTCTTAAGAGACCAGACACAGAGAGAAGCAACAAGCCAAATCCCTAAAGCCACAGTATATACAAGCACACTTTAGGAACTCCAGGCAGAAGTAGGCACTTTGCATATCTTTAGATGGGAATTTCAAATCTACCACCACACTTTAGGGCTGAACCCCCAGCCAAGTAATTGGAAATCCAAGTAGTTTTTTTTTTTTTTTTTTTTTTTGGTTTTTCGAGGTAGGGTCTCACTCTGGTCCAGGCTGACCTGGAATTAACTATGTAGTCTCAGGGCGGCCTTGAACTCTCGGCGATCCTCCTACCTCTGCCTCCCGAGTGCTGGGATTAAAGGCGTGTGCCACCACGCCCGGCTCCAAGTAGTTTTAATAAACTGAGTCCATTGTGTGTGGGAGGGAGCATCTATTCAAACTACCACATTGCCTCTATATTGGTTTCCTTATGCACTTGTCCTCATCTTCTCCAGTGACCTTGAACCCATGGAATCTCCATTTGCAACTATGGTTAGATCCTAAACCTGCCAATTAAAATAATTTGTTTCTGGGGCTGGAGAGATGGCTTACCAGTTAAGCCCTCGATTCCCCAGTACCCATGTAAGCCAGATGTGCATGGTGGCACATGCATCTGGAGTTCGTTTGCAGTGGCTGGAGGCCCTGGTGCACCCATTCTCCCCCCTCCCTTCCTCTGTCCCTAATAAGTAAATAAATAAAAATAAGAACTTAAAAAATTTGTTTCAGGGCACTTATAGGTAAGATGATAGATTAGAAGCCCTATCCATGTGTCCCCATATAGGGGGAAGTCAGAATAAGAAAGGGTAGATGATTCAGAGGAGAGAGGGAGAATTTTGAAAATCTACAAATGAAGCAAAGGGACACCTGAAAAGTACACACAGAAAAAGGGAAATGACACACTGATAAATAAGCCCAACTCAATGTATATGTTATACCCTTCAAATTGTCTTCTAAATATGCATGCTTATGTACATAGATTAGTGATGCTCTCACATTCGTTAGAGAAGCTTCTTTTTGCAGTTGGTGGTAACTACTGAAGGCACTCAAAACTCACTAAATGGCTGAGAATCAGTGACTGTGGAGCACTCGATGTTAAATGAGGCATTTATATCACCCCCTTCAAGGCTCAGGGAGCATTATTGAAGGGGGTGGGGCAAAAAGAATGTAAAAGCCAGAGGATGGGGAAGAGTGCTTCAGGATGCTGCCTTCTGGATGTAAGGTCCCATTGCACTCATGACCTTACAGCAGCTGTCCTGACCTGAACAACATTGGGTCCACCAACATTCAATTATGGATGATGCAGGAGGGCACGATGTTCTCATTCCTCTCTGAGGAGTTGTTGGCAGTTAATGGCTGATATGTGAGTGGGAGACATTTCTGCAGTGGTACATCCACTGGTAGGGTGTACATGCTCTGGTAAGTAATCACACCCCCACATGCTCATCCAGGCAATCCTAATTAAATGCAGTGACACACACACACACACACACACACAGAAAGATATTAAAGTATAATTAAAGTATAATAAAAAAGAAGTGGTTCAGTGGTTCAGTGAAGGGGAAATAAAGAAAGGGAGTCAAGAGAAGACAATGATCAAACTCTGTTATATACATGTAAAATTTATCAATAAAAATTTTAAAAAAGTAGGAAGGAGGAGAAGATTTGTAGGGCATGCAGTTATGGATTGAGTGTTTGCATTTTTTTTTAAAACCAAACTCTTATATTGCAATCCTGATCCACAGTGTGATGGGATTTGGACATGATATCCTGGGAGACAATCAGGAAGAAAGGAGGAATCCTTCTGAATGCTATTACTGTTATTTGAGAGAGAGGGAGAGAGAGAGAAAGAGAGCCAGAATGGGCACACCAGGGCCTCCAGCCACTGCAAACAAAGTCCAGAGGCATGCACCACCTAGTGCATCTGTCTTAAATGGCTACCAGGGAATTGAACCACTAAGCCATCATTCCAGCCCAGATTACTGCCCTTATAAGAAGAGACACAGGAGCCTGATCATATTCTCCTCTCACCATGTGAACATACAGGAAGAAGAGGTTCATCTGGAAACCAAGAGGAAAGCTTTGAATAGACACAGGCTCTGCCAGCACCTTTATCTTGGGTTTACAAATCTCTAAAACTGTGATAAATAAATATTGTTTAAGCCAACAAGAAGAAAAAGATAAGCCAAAAATAACTCCTACTTTACAGCATCCGGACAGATGGAGGAGAAGCAGATGCCACTTCTAAAAGGCAAGCCTGTGGTCTTTGTCTGCTTAGGCCACTATGCAGCCTTCTCACAGCCTATCCCCCTACATGCTACTACTTAGACCATGTGACACTCCCTCACTCATGATGTCACTTCATGCTAATTCAGCATCCACAGGACCTTTGAACTGACCAATCCCCTTATGACCCATACCTACCCATACCTCTTCCTGCTCTTTCACAAACGTTTATAAACCCATTCCCGTGGCAAATAAATGAACTGTTCTCTGAAGCTGTCTCCTGGGTGTTTCTTCCCATAGCCACTTGAGACCCTGCTCTGCCATTGCCTGGATGCCCCTGGGACACCAACATGCCACAGCCCCAGGATGATGATCAGGAACCACAGATCCACAGCTCTTCTAAATACCAATGACAAAATTGGCCATGCAGGTGTCAAGAATGAACTCCCATCCATAATACTGTGAGAAAATTAAATATCTACAATGAATTTAAGCAAGGAGGCTGAAAAACCTGTGCAAAGAAAACTTTAGGAACCTGGAGAAAGAAGTTAAAGATGGCACTTATGACTTGCTAGAATTAATATTGAAAAATGGTTGTATTACTCAAAGTGATCTACTGATTCAGCACAGTCCCCATCAAAAATTCTGATAACATTCTTCATAGAGCTAGAACAAAATCCTCATATGCATCTGCATCAGAAAAGACCCTGAACTGCCAAAGTAGCCATAAGTTATAAAGAACAATTCTGCAGGCCTCACAATATCAGATATCAAACTATCCTACAAGAATTATAGTACCAGAAATTATATGATTTTTTTAAAATTACTCTTATTTATTTGTTGAGGGGTGGGGGAGAGGGAGAATGGGCACACCAGGGCCTCTAGCCACTGCAAATGAACAGCAGACACATGTGCCACCATGTCCATCTGGCTTATGTGGGTTCTGGGGAATCAAACCTGGGTCCTTAGGTTTCATAGGCAAGTACCTTAACAGCCAAGCTGTCTCTCCAGCCCAAAAGATATCTTAATAGAGGGAGATGAAAGGGAAGGTAATAGGATACTATGTGATGTACAAATAAAAGGGGGTACTATTTGGATTAAGGATAGTAACCAGGAGAAGGGAGGAAGTCAGGGGAACAGTAAGGACAGTGGAGGAGGAAAATAAACTAGAACGTGTTATAATGATTCATCTGTATGAAAATATCATAATGGAATCCATTACTTCATATGCTAACTTTAATGATAATTATGCATGAGGGATCAAGACATATATAAAGTAGATCAGTTTACACTTATGTGAACATTTTAAAGAATAAATAAAGCCGGGCGTGGTGGCACATGCCTTTAATCCCAGCACTCGGGAGGCAGAGGTAGGAGAATCACTGTGAGTTCAAGGCCACCCTGAGATTACATAGTGAATTCCAGGTCAGCCTGAGCTAGAGTAAAACCCTACCTTGACAAAAAAAAAAAAAAAAAAAAAAAAAAAGAATAAATAAAATTAAATCATTTTTTTAATGTCCAGACTATAGTTTTTGATCAATGTTTCCTGTGTGTACAAATCACCGTGTCTAATGTCTGAACTTTCAATACTTCTTAAAGAAGCTTACAATGAATAATTAGCTTCCTCACACCTCTCATGTCCGTGCTTTCTTCTCAACCCAGTCTAGATGCCAGGCTGCATATCAACAACTGTTATTACTTGTTTATCTGCAATTTCAGCTTTCATAACTTTTCTTCAGTTGGGAGATGATCAATCTTAAATTTATGATTATGAGTATGCCAGGAAAGTAATTGAGGATGTAGAAAAAGAATGAATATCTTGCCAGGCGTGGTGGCACACGCCTTTAATCCCAGCACTCAGGAGGCAGAGGTAGGAGGATCACCAAGAGTTCGAGGCCACCCTAAGACTACATAGTGAATTCCAGGTCAGCCTGAGCCAGAGTGAGACCCTACCTCGAATAACAAACAAACAAACAAACAAACAAACAAAAAGAATGAGTTTCTTTATTCCAAACTGATCGTCCCTCACTGTAGTAGTCAGTTCCAAGATGCTAGGACAAACATACAATCAAACACAGTTTTAGGGAGGAGGGGGTTTTATTTCACACGTACAGATCCAGGTGAAGTTCCATCAATGATGGAAGAAGTTGGTTCTCATTCATAAATCCAAGCAGAGAGAGAAACCACCAGTAGCCATCAAACACCAAAATGCAACAGGCATGAATCAGCAGCAAGAATGAACCCACAGCAATTAGGGACCCAGCTGGAGTTCAGACTTCTTTGCATACCTTTGGGATGGAATTCAGATTCACCCCCACTGACAGCTTAGGGGTGGGCTGCAGGACCCACCACCTGTGACACCTCCTCCAGTGAGGCAGCTAGAGAGCCATTTTACAAGTTTAATCTTAATGCCTGATTCAATGAGGGACATACATTCAAACTACCACACACCACCTGAACTTTTGGTGCTTTCTGACAATCCTATTCTGTTTCCTAAGACCTATCACTCTCTACTTTCCTAGAGGAATATTTTTTTCTTTTATTTTTTCCCCAGACTACCACATCTCCTCCACTGTTTTTCTCAGCCAATGACCCTAGTCTCTAATCCTCTGAGAAAATGTAATCAATCAATCAATCAATCAATCAATCAATCAAAGATCTCTACCTGGATTATTACAGAAAGGGAAGGGGACTGTGGAGGAGGGAGCTTGAGAAGGAGTATTATAGAGGATAATATTATACATGATTGATATTATCAAAGCATGATATATGCATAGATGGAAATGACAGTGAAACCTATTGATTGCACAATTAGTATGCATTAGTAATTGTAATAAAAAATAAAATAGGCTACTTTTCTAAAAATTGTCAAAGTAGACAATCAAAAATAATCCACAGATGATTTATAAAAACTTAAATAAAAATGAACTCTGCCCAGTGGTTTCTGTACTCTGGTGTCTGACTAGTTCAGCTTAACTGTCTGCTTTCTAGCTAAGGCCAAGCCCTGCCCTTCTCAACGAGACCCGATTTCCTCTCCAATTGCTGTGGCTTGAACGTGAAATGTCCCCTACAGGCTCCTGTGTTAGGTTCCAAACTGGTAGTACTGCTTTGGAAGCTGTGGAACCTTTAGGAGCTAGAGCTTTTCTGGAGGAAGTGGGTCAGTGGGGCTGGGCCTTGAGGTATTATAGGCCAGCCACATTTCTGCCCTCTGTCTTCTTCCTTGTTGCAGATGTCATGGGACCAGCCATTTTTATGTTTCTGCCCCCATGACTTCCTGGCAAAATAACCCTTTCCTTTTTAAGCTACTTTTACCAGGTATTTTGTTACAGCAATGCAAAAAGAACCAATTGACATTATTTCACAACCATTTCCCGTTGTTACAGTTACCTTTGTGTTGCTAGCACAAAGCACTGTCCAAATAACTTGTGGGAGGAAAGGGTTGATTTTGTTTCACAGACTGGAGGGGAGGCTCCATGATGCCAGGGAAAAACATGGCACGAGCAGAGGCTGGACATCACTTCCTGGTCAACATCAGGTGCACAAGAGCAGCAGGAGAGTGAGTCAAACTCTGGCAAGGGGAAATGGGCTATAACACCCATTGCCCACCCTCAACAACACACCTCCAAAAAGGTTTCAATACGCAAATTGCCCTCAGCTAGGGATCAAACATTCAGAACTCATAAGTTTATGGGGGACACCTGAATCTAACCACCACACCAGTATTCATGTATCACCAGGGCACACAGAAATTCTGAATATTTTTTCAACCTTTATAAAGACCTCTTAATTCACATTTCCTTTGCCATTAACTGTGATATGAGGTGTAGGCCCTCTTTATTAAGTTGTCAAGTCTTCTCTCTTCATTTTGTCATTAATAGGTGTTAGATTTTGTCAAATACCTGTTCCATAGCACTTATCTAATCAGTTGGTAGGACCCGCTCCTTTAAACCTCTCACTTGTGGAAATGGTAACACCATCTCTCTAGCTGCTTAAGCCAAAAACTTTGGTGACTTGTACTTTTGACAAAGCCTGCCATCTTTCACTTCAGAATGTCCCCAGGGCCTGTCAGGTTCTCACTGCTTCATTGCTGCCACTGTTACCTTTGTTGCCTATGGTGCAATGCCTTGTTCTTTTACCCTTCTCAGATTTACAGTGTCAACTTCTCAATGCAGGAAATTAAGTCTGTATGTAGCTCTCAGTGAAACCTTCTGATCCCACTTCTTCCACTTATGTAACACAAACAAATACTAGGAGTATGGCATTTAGTTTTTTAACATTTATTTATTTTTCAGAGGCTGCCTTTAACTGGATAGACATGCAATTTGGAAGAGAAATAAGAAATTTTGGGAAGATAATGAAGCCTTATCATGTACTGTGTTTATTTTCCTACCTTAATGATTTCCTAAATTAATCCAATGCTTTCATATAGACTGCTTTTTTTGTTTTGTTTTGTTTTGCTTTTTTGGTAGGGTTTCACTCTAGCTCAGGCTGACCTGGAATTCACTATGTAATCTCAGGGTGGCCTAACTCACATCGATCCTCCTACCTCTGCCTCCATGGTCTGGGATTAAAGGTGTGCACTACCATGCCTGGCTAGACTGTTTTTTTAATAAAATATTTTGATTTATGTATGAGAAAGTGAATGAGAGAGAGAGCATGGGTGTGCCAGGGCCTCTTGCTACTGCAAATAAATTTCAGATGCATGCACTACTTTGTACATCTGGCTTTACATGGGTACTGGGAAATCAAACTCAAGTTGTCAGGCTTTGTAAGCAAGCACCTTTAACCTCTGGTATTGACTATCTCCCTAGCTCTAAGAACTATTCTTAAAGTTTACTTTAAATGTAGAAACACCTCCAATTGCTCAAATTAATACTCTGAGTTCAATAATATTGCCCTTTAGTGAAAGAGTAAATTGAAAACAATTTAAGTGAAGGTTTGAGGCAGGGTCTCACACTATCCCAGGTAGCCCTGCAACACATTCTGTACCTCAGGCTGGCCTATAACTCATGGAGATCTTCCTACCTCGGCCTCTTAAGTGCTGAGATTGCAGGTGTGAGCAACCATGCCCAGCTTGCTTGAGGTTTTTGATAAGTCCCTTCACACAGAGTTGGTTTTATGAATCTTACCCATGCAAGTTTGAAGAGGAAGGTGATGGAAATGCCCTCCAAGGACAGCCAGATCAATCTTCCCATCAGGACAAAATATTTCTCACCTGAAAGGACCCTTATCCACTGCTCTGTGAAACATATGGTTTATCCCATTGTCATTCAGCATTTATTTATTCAGGCTGAAGAGGAGAGGAGGTGGAGAGAAAGAAAGAGGAAGGGTGACTTAAAGGCAGTTGAAAAACACCACTGGCAATGAACTTCAGATGTATCCCACTGGACAAATTGTCTGTTTGACAACAAGGTCTAATTAAGAAAATATAGTTTGCTTCTTTATCATGGAGAGTCTTCTGATGAAACATGGTGATGGTTTATCTCGCACAAAAGAAAGACAGCCATTTTTGACAAACATTCTTTTTTAAAAGTACTTTTTAGTTTTGTTCTTATTCATAAATGCACAGAAAAAGAACAAGAGAAGAGAATGAAGAAGTGGGAGAGAAAGAAAGTGTCCTTGGGGCTGAAAGGGAGGTTCCAGGGAGAGAGAGATAAGAATGAGAATCACCATGGGCATCAACCCAGGGCCCCTAGCTGCATATGGTTTTTTCCTATAAAAATGAACTTCAGATGTATGCACCATTTTGTGCATAAAACACAATATTGAGAGGTATTGTGAGTGTCTTCGGGTCTAGCAGACAATCCCATCTGGAGACCCACTCTGGGGGTCCTCACAGGTCATTAGGCTTTGCAGGAAACAACTTAATGTTTAAGACATCTTTCCAGCCCCATTGTCCACTCTTTCTTTATCTCTTTTCTTCATGGCTTCCCAAATGCTGAGTACATCTTTTGTGTCATGCTGGCTCAGTAAGGGAATCTGTTTTTTTTTTTTTTTTTTTTTTTTTTTCTCAAAGCTATGAAACCTGTAGAAAAGACCCTCCAATCAGTCACCCCCTCTCTGCTGTGACTATGACTTTGTTCTTGCCTTGTAAAATATATTTTTTAATTCAGTAAAATTTATCATAAGCATTGATTTACCCAACACAGATCATTAATAGATAATCACTTTTTTGTGGTCTTTAATGACAAAATGAAAATTCTTGATAAAATCAAAATTGTCTTTGCAATTATCATACCCATTCAATTTTCTCCTCCCTGGAGTATTTACACAAATTGTTCATGAATCAAATAACTCTTCTAAATTGTGTTTTTTTTTTTTTTTTTTTTTTTTTTTTGTGTGTGTGTGTGGTTTTTTGAGATAGGGTCTCACTCTAGCTCAGGCTGACCTGGAATTCACTATGTAGTCTCAGGGTGGCCTTGAACTCATGGTGATCTTCCTACCTCTGCCTCCTGAGTGCTGGTATTAAAGGCGTGTTTTAATTCTGTTATTTAAGTAGCTATACCTAGCATCTATCTATGTATCTATCTAATTAGTCAGTTCTATCATCACTGTGAACAAACACTCAAGAAAACCATTTTAAAGGGAAGAATTATTGGCTTTGGCTTGAGGTTTCCCATGGAGTCCGAGTTCTTGATGAGGCAGAGAGAACACAATGGTAATGGCAGCACATGGCAAAGGCTCTTCACCTCATGGCCACCAGGATGCAGAGAGGAAGAGTGTGTGCATCTATAGCCTCTTCCTTCCCCCCTCTGTTCCATCCAGTTTGCTGTCTTATGGAGTCCACTCGTGTTCAGAGTGGACATCTTCCACCCTAGTTAATTCTCTCTGGAAATAACATCACAGACACACATATACTCAGAGGTGTGATTCACCAATCTCCTAGATGCTTTGGCACAACAATCAAGCAACAACCAGAATTAACCATCTCACTAGCATTTATTTAACAGTAGCACATACCCTGAAGTTTCCATTTTATTTTACTGATACTTTGCCTTTACTGTGTCATATATAGTATTTCATTCTCTTTGTTCATTTTGCTACTATTCTTGATGTCCACCAGGTAAGAAATTTTATTTTTCTATTGAAATTTAAAATTTTTTGTCAAACTGTAGAATTTGATGGAAATTTCATTGATTTAGTAGTTTCAACTGCTTTCATAGTAAAGAATGCAACATCTTATAATCTGAGGAATTCTTTTTTGTTTTTCATAGTGATGAACATTCTTATTTTCTTCATAAAATTTTATTGGTTTTTAAGAAGGTTTCTGCCCAGGTGTCTAAGTTATTTTACTAGTGTGAATTATTAATGTTATTTAAGCAAAGAAACCCACCAACTATAGCAGGATTCATGAAATTAGGATAACTATACAGGATGGGCTGGGATATCTATTTGTTTCAGTAGGATATTGGGGGAATCATTTTTAAGGTTTTATTGAGGAATGGTATATTAGTGTATTTTCTGTTGCTAGGAGAAAAACACTGAGGTGTGTTGTGTGTCTGTTTGTATGATGTGTATGTGACTGTTCATGCTTGTGAGTGAGGGCACACCTGTGTCACTGAATGCATGTGGCAGTCAGAGGACAACTTTCAGGTGTCAGTCCTCATCTTATACTATGTATGAAGTGGAATCTTTCCTTGTTCATCACTCCATTCACCAGTCTAGCTGGTCTGTGAGCTCCTGAAGGGTTCCCTTGTCTCTGCCTCCTTTCTTGCCATAGGCATCCTAGGATAACAGATAAATGATACAGATTCTGTTTTTGCATGGTTCTGAAGATATGAACTCAGGTACACATGCTTGCATGGCAAACTCTTTATACATACAGCCTACTCCCTAGCCCCCAAACTGGGATTTTTATGAAGAAAAAAGTTTTATTTATCTTAGTTTTAGAGGAAACTTCCAGATTAGGTTGTCTCTTCTGTCCAAGCTTTGGTGACCATCTGTTTGGATATATCACATGTAGCACAAGAAGAGGAAGGGAAACAGCTGTGTGCAAATGAGGACAACCAGGTGGGTGACCTTACATCCTAAGAATCTACTCTTAAGAGAACTATCTCCATATGACCAGCACTTATTCCTTCCAAGAGTAGTGTGCTCAGTAATTTAATCACTTCCCACTAACTCATCATTTTTTAAAAATTCCTTCTAATTTTTGTTTTCTTTTTTGTGATGGGATCTCACTAGGTTGTCCAGGTTGGCAATGAACTCATGATTTTTCCTGCCTTGGCTTCCACAAAAATGGGACTATAGGTATGTGCCCACCATGCTCAACACTTGCTCATTGGGTCCCACTTCTTCAAGATCCTACCACCTCTCAACATCACTCCACTGAAGACCAAGTTTCCAGCATATGAACTGATACAGGACACACTCAATCAATACACAAACCAGAGTAAATGATGGATCCTAAACTGCACATATTGAAAATACTCAATATGGCAATTGTTAGCACAGGTATAAAATAGTTCATGTTTTCAATGTAGATCACCAGAAAAAATTTCCCAGTGAAAATTTTGAGGTCCATTTCCCAATCCTTTGCCATTATACTCTGATGGAGTTTGTGGAGACAGTACTAACTAATCAATAGATGCTTTCCTCAAACATGAGAACAAAAGGTAATTTGAAGAGGCTATGTACTATGCTAATGAAATACTAGTTCTTCACTTCAGCTTTCCTGTCATTGCTTGGAAACTCCTGATCTTTAAAGTGAGTTTTGCCTGATTGATAATTTGAGTATCATGTGAATATAGCGTGAGTTTTTCCCTTCTTTTGGGTTGATGGTATTTCTATTTATTATTCAAAGGAGACAGAAAATGGTATTTCCCAAACAAGTCTAGTGGCAACATGAAGAACTAAATTATTCTAATCCTTAGGAACAGCTACATTGAACACACCTGTTCTACAAGTACCCACAGATGACATTATTTTCATGGGGGAATCCTCCATGTTTAACTACCCTGGGTAAAATGTAACTTTGAGAGTGAACTCACATAAGTTGAAAATAATATTATGGAGAGAAATTATCTTGTTATTTACTCAAACCCAAAGGCTTTTGTTGTAGTTACCTTCTTGTTGCTGTAATAAAACACTCTATTAGAAGCATTTTGTGTAAGGAAAAGGGTTTATTTCAGGCTTACAGATTCCAGGGGAAGCTTCACTGTGGTGTGGGAAGCTGATTTAGTTCATTATACACCCACAGCAAAGAGGGAGAACAGCAATTTCAGCTGGTTTTATTTTTTTAAATTTATTTTTTATTAGTTATGTATATAGTGTGTATACAGCCATGGTAGTACCATCGTTAGCCTTCTCCCTATTCTCCCCCCATGGGTAATGTGGGTCTTGCAGAGAGGCAATGTCTCTGTGCATAATGACCCAACTCATGGCTCTAACAATCTTTCCGCCCCCTCTTCCACGAATTTCCCTGAGCCATGTTGGGTTCATTTTAGGTCTATTTTAGTGACGAGGTTTTGTGAGTCTCTGTGTCTCTGGATATCTGATTTGGTAGGAGTTGAGTGTTCTTTGTGTCTATATACAGGGCTGGGCTCAACCCCAATGTCCACCTCTAATGGCACACTTTCTCCAGCAGGGCTGCAGCTCCAAAGACCCCACCAACGTGCTAACTAAACAGAAAGCTCAATGATAGCCACCTACAGCTTTTCAATCAAGTGACCTTCCCTCCCTCCCTCCCTCTCTCCCTTCCTTCCTTCCTTCCTTCCTTCCTTCCTTCCTTCCTTCCTTCCTTCCTTCCTTCCTTCCTTCCTTCCTTCCTTCCTTCCTTCCTTCCTTCCTTCCTTCCTTCCTGCCTTCCTTTCTTTCCTTCTTCCTTCCTTCCTTTCCTTCCTTTTTCTTCTTTCCTTCCATCCTTATTTTTTCCCATTCCTTCCTTCCATCCTGCTCATCTTCCTCACCCACTGGTTTATTTCCATCATAAGAGAAATAGCCCAATTAAGGCCTCAGGCTCCATAAAGCCTCACCCTGGCACATTATGACTGCTGAGTCCTGTATTTTGACAGAAACACAAGGACTACCCTTCCTGACCTTGAGCTCTCACTATGAGTTCTACCTGGAAACAAGCCTTATTTTTCAATCACCAGAATCCCTAAATTTATTTCATATCTAATGGCTTTAAATGTAAAGTTAGAGTTAGCTGGTACAACTTGATTATCACACACAGTTTGAACTTAGGAACTTATATTCAAAATGTTTGAAAGTGTGATTTGGTTTTATAACAACAGAAAACAGACTTAGGTAGTATTTAGTCATGCTTCATGAATCCGTGTTTTAATGCAAAAGCTTTTTCACTGAGAGCAAAAATAATGTGTGATCATTTCCACCTCTGAACCTATAAAGTTATAGAAAGTCAGTCATAATTAGGCTAACAGAGTGTAGCAGACAGCTTCAGGATCACTTTGATGAACTTCCAGACCGGGCACAGTTATGGAGGAAGGGATATTAATTGAAGCTTACAGATCCAGGGACAGTTCCATAATGGCAGAAGAAGGGCCAAGGAGAGAGAAAGAGAGCCACAAGCCAAAAAGCCACACAGCACACTTCTGGAACTCCAGGAGGAACTCAAGCAAGTTGCATATCTTTAGATTGGAATCTCAAACCCACCACCATACCTTAGGGCCAAACCCTAAGATTCACTCAGTGACACCACCTCCAGCCAGGTGGCTGGAGATGTTTGCATCTAATAAAACACTTAATATATTGGGGGCCATCTATTCAAATTACCACACAGAGTTTAATTGATGCCTGACAACACTGGATAAAAAATTGATCTACCTTGTAAGTAGTTAGTTTTCCATAGCTTGCCACAAAATAGTTAAGATAAAGATCATCTTGAAAGATCCATTTTTCATAGTTCATCAGAATTGGATTTGGTTGGCATAGAAATGTATCATTAAGTGCAAGCAGGTCATTGTTTTAGCTTTTTTCTTGTGTGAATATGAGGTGTTATTGTTCCTCACAAACATGATAAGACCTTAGCCTTTTTAAATGTCGAAAACAAGGTCAGCATTTTTTCCTAAAATATATCTGCCTAATTATATTGAGTTTTTTGCCTTAAGAAGTTAGGAGAAAATACCAAATTAGAGAACTGTGGGAAGTCACCAGAACGAGTGGGGAAGGAGGATGCACTGTGGAGCTGAGGACTCCCTCTTGAGCAGTACTTTGGGAAGAGAAACACAAGGGCCATGGAGTCTGAGGAACAGAGTGGTTCTCTGTGGGCTGTAATGAGCTGCTTCTACAGAGAATCTTGTGTGACCTGACAACCTACTGTCTTCACAGGCCAATCATAAGGCAGACTGAATGTAGGTATAAATTGCTCTCATTTTAAATAAAAGGAACAAAAAACATAATCTATGTGCTTGCAGGACAATTGTAATTGATAATAGGCCTTTGCTTTTCCTCTTTTGTCAGGGCTTTTTGTGACAGCCCATGAGAAAGCTAGTGACTCTCCCTTTCTTACTGTAGATCACTCTGTGCTTTCATGAAATGGATATTTACTGAGAACATTGTATACGCTTTGTGGTATAGCAGGTGAGAGAAAGGAATGAGATCCATTCTCACTGTTCAAGCACGTAGACATCTTTGGAACACCCTAGCAAACTGAAGGTGAGATGAACTGAAATGAAGCCAACTACTAATTAAGATAAAATATTTTCTGAGAACTTCCAGGAAAAGTCTCAATGGAAGAACAGACGATAAGGGAGGGTGACCACAGGCAAAGGGGATAAAGAAAGGGTGATCTTCGCATAAAATTATAGCAGACAGGTGTACCTGGAGGGGTATGTGAGTGTGTATGTTTAAACAGGTTGGAAAGAAAGATTGCATTGGACTTTGTAATCCAGGCAAATTAGAAGTAGGAGTCCTAAAAAGAGGATTTAAGCAGGGCCTACCCACATTTTGGGATTTAGGCATTATTTCTGGAGTTAATGTAAAACATAGAACAGAGGGAGTGAGGAGATAGCTCAGCTGGTAAAGTATTTGCTCTACAAGCATGAGGACTTGAATTCAATCTCTATAACCCTCTGGGCATAGTGGCACGTGTTGGTGATCCAGCACTGGAGAGGCAGAGATAGACAGACAGATTCCCTGTGGCTTGCTGGCCAGCTTGTCTAATTTAATTGGCCAGCTCCAGGCCAATGAGATACCAGTTCTCAAACAACAAGAAGAAGGGACAACACCTGAGGAAGGATATCCCAGATTGTCCTTTGGCCTCTGTACACCTCCACACAAAGGTACACCCACATAAGCATGAATGTGCACACCTATGCATACACACAATGGTAGAGAAGAGAGATCAGAAGCTTTCCTGTAAGAAAGTTAACATTCTGAATAGTTGGGTGAGAAGTTATGAGGGAAAGAGCCAGGAATCTAACAATGGAAACACATATGAGCACTGGAAAAACATTAAGGATCAATAGAAAGAACTATAGGCACGGACACTGAAAAGCCTAGATTTTGTCAGCCATGTGTTTAAGACCTACTTTCCCTACCTGTAAAAGTATTTATCCACCTTATAGGAATTTTTGAAGTTTGGTGAAAATAATTTTTAAAATTTTAAGTGGCTATATTTTGTGATTGCTTCATTGAATGATTTATTTTAGAGATATTTGTGGAGTCCTTATGATACTGTGGGCATTATTTTAGGCTCTGGAAATCCTGCATTGAATAGAGCAATTAAAAGTCTGTCCTCATTCAGCTTACATCATGGGGGAACAAAAGGAGCAAAGTCAATACATCATTACAAATATATAGAATATTGATGATAATGAGAAAACCTTGAGGGGAACATGGAGATAGATATAAAATGATGAAAGAGCATATTGAACACTAGGGTGAGGGGGTCAGGGCCAAGCATCCCTGTGTGGACTGGAAGGAAGTGAAGATAGCTTTGAGGTTTGTGGAAGAGGGTTCTAGGAAGAGGAAGCAGGAAGAACAAGAGTCCCGAAGCAAAAGTGAGCTTGAAATCTTGGCGAAATAATACAGATGCAGCATGGCTGGAACAGTTAGAAAGCTGATCATGCTGAGCTTGTGGGATATAGTATTTTGGCTTTTACACATAGTAAAAAGGAAAACTGTTGGAGGGTTTATTATAGAGGAAAAAATTCTGACAGGAAAGAAAAAGGGAGACCAGTTTGGAAGTTTCTGAAATGATCCCAGACACAAATTATGCACTAGGATGGTGACAAGCAGAATAGGGTGTGAGAGGTATCTAAATCCCCAATATATTTTAAAAGTGATCCTCCCAGCATTTGCCAACAGACCCCAAAGAGAGCATGAGCAAAGAAAGAAGAATCAAGAATGATTCCTGGCTAATTAAAGTGGTTTTGTGATTGACTTGCAGGGGGAATTGAGTTGGGTGGGAACAGTAGGAATTCCATTTTGAACATGTTGAAATTGAACTATATCAGCTTTGACTGAACACTAGCCTCTGCTTTTTCCCCCTTGGTTTGACTTGGTTGATCTCCACATCTCTTTTCATACCTGTACACCACATAGAAATTATCACTTCATTAAGGAGATTTTATGGGGAATATATGGACATAATTGGGACTACTTGGTAAATTAGATTCCCTCCATAGGAAATATTCTAGTATCTTTGAAAACCCTTTACATTCCCACCTTTTGGCTTCCTACAAATTTCCCCAAACTATCATAGTTTAAAAATGTATAAACTCATTGTTGATGTATTTTTGTGCATCAAAGAGCAATTATAATGTAAAATGGGCTCTTTTCTACTAGGAAATCACTGTGTCCAAGCAATTAATTATATAAAGTCATTGCTCTAATTTGGCTATTTGTACAGCAATAACTGGAATAGTAATGGTCTATTTAATTTATGCTAATGAAGCATTGAGATTTGTTTATGTAAATAATTTATTTAAAAGATTTTTATCATGACAAAATATTTTTTAAAGGGTGAAATAATGTTGACAGCATTCTTATCAAAAAACTTGAAATAAAGTCTTATCTAAAAGACTTTAAAAGTTAAAAGGCTTATACATATTTTCCCAACTATTTATCCAGATTATTTGATTATCTTTCATTATGATTATTTTTTTGAGAGAGACAGAGACAGAGAGAGGAGAGAGACAGAAAGAGAATGGGTGTGCCAGCAGCCTCTCAGCCACTGTGAACAAACTCCAGATGAGTGTGCCCCCTTGTGGCACATGTGAGACATTGCACCCTTGTGTCACTTTTTGTGTCTGGCTAAACGTGGGACCTGGAGGTTCGAGCGGGCGTTCTTAGGCTTTGCAGGCAGACACCTTAATGGCTAAGCCATCTCCCCAGCCCATCATTATTTTTTATATCAGGTTTTATTACTGAAAAGAAGCTGAGATTTTTAAAGTCATGTGTTAAAAACTACATTTTATTGTCATTTGAAATCAGATGGGAACACAGAATATTGCACATTGGGTTTTAGGAGGCTTGAGTTGGAACCTTTGCCCGCTTGAGACAATCTCTAAGTGTTCTCACCCTCACTGTCCTCCAGTCTAAGGCAAAGCTGAAGGTATCACACTTTATGCATCTCACTGCAAGTCTAGAGAGTTAACATATATGAGAACATTTTGCAAGCTAAATGGTAACAGTAACTGACTATTATCATTAGCAAAATCCAAACTTCCACTAAATTTAAAGATCTAATTGGCTTTTATTTGAAGTTCTGAAACTATAAACACCTCTGAGCCCATAAGAATAAAACACCCCAACTACTCTAATGGCTTCTCACCTGAGAGGTAATCCTGGTTCTCCCTGGCATGTATGCTTTTCCTTTCTCAAAGATTTCTTCTTCTATATAAATTGGTTGCTTGCTATCTTTGTGTCTCTACCTCTAACTCTGTGCATGTGTGTGTGTGTTATGCATGTATGTATGTATGTTTGTCTGTGTAGGCACACATACATGTGTACGCATATGTGAAGGCCAGAGGAAAATCTCAAGTGTTGTTCCTCAAATATGCTTCCATCTCTTTTTGAAACAAGTTTTTTCATTGGCCTGCAGTTCACTGAGTAGAGTATACTAGTGTGCCAGTGCACTCCAGGTATCCTCCAGTCTCTGCCTCCTTAGCATTGGGATTCCTGGTATTTTTACATAGGTTCTGGGGATGGAACTTAGGTTCTCATGCTTGTGAGGTAAATACTTTACAGACTGATCTAACTCCATAGTCCCCATCTTTATAGTCTTTTATCAATGAGAATAAAAACAAAAACAAAAACAAAAGCCTGGACTGAAGGAGCCTAACCTGTCTGGTCACCCTCCTCTGTTTTTGCTGCTGATCTGGAGTAATTGAATGCCAGCCTGTAGAGATTTGCCCATAGTTATACAATAGGAAAGCATACATTAAACTCTACTCATGAGATCAGAAAAGCAAGAAACTGTGATGAATTACATACATTATAATATTTAAAACAAAATCCAGAGTGAAGCCATCACACCTATTCAAAGCTGTGTGAACCTCTGTATTGTTTCCAGAGCAATCCACCTTATTTCCACCCCTATCCCACATCCACAAGATATACAGAATATGAACTCCAGGCAGAATGGTTTCTCAGGTAGTCACAGGAATGCACACAATGGGAGACCTTTCAGGATTTCTTTATGTGTAAAAATAATTGAGACTCACCAAAACAAAGAATGCATCCTCTCTAATTAGGGCTTACTCTACTAAAATCTCTACATAGCAAGAGATTCCCCCCTCCCACTAATTAGTAGCCTTTGGGTAGATCTGCAGTGGAAGTCTCTGTAATGGTCAAAAGTCTCCCTGGAAGCTCAGCATGAGTCAAGGGTGCTCTGGTATCTTCTTGCAGAGCTGTGTGGCCACCACCCTGAACACAAAGCAAACTAGGGTAAAGAAATTCATCTGCTTCTCATATGATACCCACATAATAGCTTCTCACTGATCCTGTTGATTACTCTCCAAATTAGTTAGTGACATCTACCAGATAATGGTCTACTGTAAGTAGAATAAAAGTAGAATAAAGGCTTGAATATGCTTACACTGCCATTTTAGTTGTTTAAAAATATTTTATTTATTTGAGAGAGAAAGAGAGACACACAGAGAGAGAGAGAGAGAGAGACTAAGAGAATGGGTATTCTAGGGCCTCTTGGCACTGCAAGTGAATTCCAGATACATGTGCCACCTTGTGCATCTGGCTTTACGTGGGTACTGACAAATGAAACTCTGGTCCCTGGGCTTTGCAGGCAAGTGCCTTAACCACTGAGCAATCTCTCCAGCTCTATTTTAGTTTTGGAATTCTATCCCTCCTCATCTAGAGGAGATGTGAATGATCTGGAAGACAATATAATCTTGAGTTTTTAAAATGCTCAAGCACATGCATTTTCTCAACAGCATGTGCTGATCTAAGTAATTTTGCTGCAGAGAGATTTTGTGCATGGCTACTCCTTTGTTTTTGCAAATGACAGAAAGGTAATGAACAAAATGTTAACATGCAATTATATCAAGTCTTTGCTTCAAAGTGGTATCTTACATGTTTTCTTAATTTCAAATAATTTATGTTATTATCACTTATTAAAAATTAATTGGGAAACCATTAGACTCAGGTGGCTTCAGGATGCTGGGTTAAATACAAGCAATCTCTTACTGTATAGTCTAGACCAACCAGAAACCATCAACTAACCTCTAACTTGGACTGCTTTTTTACTGTTCATTTTTCAAAAATCTAAGGAGTACTGAACCACCTACTGTGGTGTTACCTGATTTATGAGTGACTGTTTAAATACATTCTTCAGGGGCTGGAGGGATGGCTTAGCGATTAAAGCATTTGCCTGAAAAACCAAAGGATCCCAATTCAATTCTCCAGGACCCATGTAAACCAGATGCACAAGGGGGCACATGCATCTGGGTTTGCAGTGGCTGGAGGCCCTGGCATGCCCATTCTCTCTCTCTGCCTCTTTCTCTCTCTTCAATAAATAAATAAAATATCTTAAAAAATAAATACATTCTTCAATATTTTCATGTGCTTCTGTTTATCTTTAATCATGATCATTTCTTTTTTTTAACCTGATATGCTGGAGAAGTTCATTATATATCACTGTAATTATTGGAGTTATGATTGTTCTTAATAATTCAACCAAAACAGGCTTCAATAGAAATATTGAACAAGGTTCTGGGTTATTAAAATTAGTTACTTTAAAATAATCCTTTTTTTGGATATAAACCACATACAATTTTAAATAATGCCAGAGGTCTCTTGTCCTTTATCCATCCTTCAGTTGTCATACAGAAATAGAAAGTGAAAGACTGAATCTACAAATGGACATTGGAAAAATCACATATAAAACTAAAACTTGCAAGGCTGAGGATATATAGCTCAAAATTAGAGCATTTGCCTAGCAGGCATAAAGTTATGGGTTCAATTCCCACTACCTCAAAACAAAATAAAATAATAAAATAAAATAAAATAAAATAAAATAAAATAAAATAAAATAAAATAAAATTTTTGACCTGCATACTCTCTCCAGAACCCTGTGAATCAGGTGTTCCTGCTAAGGACTTGATGAAGATTCAGCCTTTTAGTCTGTCTTTCAGGATATAGGATGTTATGGTGCCATTTCCATTTAGGTCCAGTTTTGTGTCCCCCTTACCTTGCCCACCCACCCCACCCTCCCTATTGTGTGGTCCTCAAGATGTTTATTAGGTATGTCAGCATCTCAGGTAGATTCAGGTTAGGAGCCACAGATGAGTGAGACCATGTGACAATGATCTTTCTGTGATTTGGTGAGTTCACTGAGAATGATCTGTTCCAGGTTTGACCATTTTTCTTCAAATTTCATTGTGTCATTTTTTCCTTACTGCTGTGTAGAATTTCATTGTGTAGCTATACTGCATCATGGTTATCCATTCATCTAATGATGGACATCTGGGTTGATTCCAGTTTTTAGCTGTTATGAATTGAGCAGCTATAAACATGGTTGAGCAAATCTCTGAACTGAGTCATGGAGCTTTTAGGGTAAATGCCCAGTAAGGGAATAACTGGGTCTGTTGATAACTCTATAGTCATCCTTTTTAGGAGTCTCCATATTGCTTTCCATAGTGCTTGGACCATCTTACATTCCCCACCAACAGTGAATGAGGGTTCCTATTTCTCTACAACCTCTCCAGAATTTGTTTTCATTAGACTTTTTAATGTTTGCCATCCTTACTGGGGTAAGGTGGAATCTCATAGTTGTTTTAATTTGCATTTCCCTGATGAGTAGAGATGTTGAACATTTTCTTAAGTGTGTGTTTGCCATTTGTATTTCTTCCTCTGAGAATCCCTTGCAGATCTCTGCCCCATTTTGTGAGTGGGTTGTTTGACTTTTCATTGTTTAGGTTTTTGAGTTCTTTGTAAATTCTGTAAATTAGGCCTCTGTCCATTGTATAGCTGGCAAAAATTTTCTCCCATTCTGTGGGTAATCTATTGGCTCTACTTATTGGATGTTTGTGTGTGAAAAAGCTTTTCAGCTTCATGAGATTCCAATGGTTGAGTGTTTCTTTAATTTCCTGAGCTACTGGGGTTTTGTTCAGGAAGTCTTTTCCCACTCCTATATCATGGAAAGTTCCTCCTATTTTTCTTAATAAGACAAGAAGATAATAACATTGTTATAAATAATAAGCAAGTTAAGGGCTGGGAAGATGGCTTAATGGATAGGGTACTTGCTGCAATAGACTGAGGAACTGATTTCAGATCCCCAGTACCCATATAAAATGTCAGGTGGGTGTGGCAACCATTTGTAATCCCAGCATGGGAGACAGAGACACCCCCCCCCCCACCCTCACCCTCGCCCTGCCAATGGCAATGTGGCTGACTGCATTAGCTAAATCTGTGAGCTCTTAGCAAATAGAGGACAGCAATTGAGGAGGACACCTTATGGGAACCTCTGGTCTACACATAGGCACACATGCATGTACACCCACACACCACGCACACAAACACATGTAAAAATAAAGCTAAGGAGAGCTGCCAAGTGGCCCAACAATTACTTTTCCTTACAGGTATACATATAAAGTAATTGCAGTCAGGGTCTCAGATACTTGTTCACTGAAGTTCATAGCAGCACTATTCAAAATAGCCAACAATGGAAAAAAATCATCAGTAAAAGTAATAATGCACACTTCCTTTAATTTCTGTCTCCTCTTTCAAGTTATGACGAAACAGAAAGTCAAATATGATCTTTAGTGTCAATTTAGGTTATTTGGGGATCTTCCTCCTTGTGAGTAGTCTACTCTTGAAGGATCAATCCTCAGACCAGCTCAAAGAGGAGCAAGTAATTGCTGTAACAGCAACAGCATTAAATTTTACAACATCATAAGGAAAAAGAAGAGTGGGCAAGAATGGTGTTGAGAGCAAGAGAAAAGATTAAGTAGCCAGGTGTGGTGGTGCACGCCTTTAATCCCAGCACTCGGGAGGTAGAAGTAGAAGGATCACCATGAGTTCAAGGCCTCCCTAAGACTACATAGTGAATTCCAGGTCAGCCTGAGCTAGAGTGAAACCCTACCTCGAAAAACAAAACAAAAAAAAAAAAAAAAAAAAAGAGAGAGAGAGAAAAGATTAAGAGATTAGAAAAAAGAACAGAAGGGGAGGGGAAGAAATTAATAAAAGTTTCTTATTAATTAGAAAGCTTGAAAATGAAATTAGAGAAATCTAAGAATAAAAATTAACAATAAAAACACAATAGCTTTAAGAGGTAATATTATAAAGTCAATATATTAATAAACATAAAGTAGAAAGAAACAAATGGGAAACATAAGGAAAAAAGAAAGGAAAAAGGAACAAAGGAAAAAATAGATTGCCCAATAACAAAAAAATAATGCATAAACAAATGAGTTTATGAAGAAGAAAATATAAAAACATTCATTTTCAAATGTGATAAAGTATAAATATTACTAAAAGTATACTAAACACAATAAAAGAAGAAGCACAAAAGACAAAGAAAAAAAGATGAAGTGTCAGAACAGGTTCTTCCATGGGCTCAAACACATGTTTATGCTAGTATATTGAGCCTGTATTTTATGGTTCCATCCTAGTTTACTTTCATTAGTAGCTTCCCTTCTTTGCCTATCAAAGGCCCCTACTTATCAGTTTGTGGGCTAGGTAAGTTCACCGACCCTCCTGTACCACTGCAAACTATACCCTCTAGTGTTTCAATGTTTTAATTTGGGTGGGTGGGGGGAGAACTGTGAATGTACAGGTAGAAGACGTGTCTGCACCTTCAAGAGCTGCAAAGCATTAATCACCCAGGGGAGGGTTCTCTCGTAGCAGATGTCACATAGACCCCTGTAGCTTTAGAGTTCTCCAGTCTACAGAAGTCAATGGCAGATAAGAGGCTCGAGAAGTCAATCCACTCACTGACCTCAGGCTCATGCTGTCAAACTCCATGGTTATTCTCAGTAGGTGAAGTCTGTTCTTGGCTAGCCATGGTAAGGCTACTTTTTCCTCTGCACTTCATTCCTTGAGCCAAGTCTTTGCCCACTGTGCATTTAGACTAGTCAGCATCCAGTCCGCCTACTCTTCACAGCTGTCTTCCAGGGGTGTCCCTAGCCCTTGGGCTATGGTGCATTAAATTTAGGCCCCCTAACTTGTGTTTTTTCTCACCTTCTCAAGTCCTCAAGACAATTCAGTTTCAAACAAATATTCCCTCTCTACATGTCACCCAGTCACAAAATGGGATTCTTTGCCATTGCAGACACATATTACGGAGGAAAACTGTCCTGCCAAAACTCACAAATGGATTCAAGGTTTGTGAGGGCTGGGGCCTTGTGCTGGGGTATGGCTGCCAGTCTCTGTTCACCAGGACCCCCAGGCTTGCTAGTAAATGAGATTACTGCTTCCCCCTTCCCCCAACAAGGATCCATGTGCCTGGAGCTGGTTTTGTCTTGTCTTACTTATTTTCAGTATGTCACCAATATTTTCCTCCACATTCTTACCTGTCCAATCACTAATTCTCTTACTCTTTTTGGAATAAAATATACCTCTCTTGTTTTGACTTTTCTCCTTCACTGGTTCACCCAGAAGCAGTTATCTTACCTGTAAGTCCCTGGGCCATGTTTTTCTAGGCTGCCACTTATGAATCTACTCACTTATTCTCTTATTCATTTATGAATCCATTTAGTCATCCATGAAACAACTAATTTATGCCAGCTTCCAATGACAATGGTTCACAGTGCTTAAGAATATGAGAACAATTGTCAAGCTCTACTACTATCAATGAAGAACAATGCAGCCAAAGATTGGGATCAACTTTCATCTATGTTTTACTTTCTCTGATGTATAAATCTAAATGCATTCCTTTCTTTTAAACTAGAACAGAAAGAGCTGACATAGCTTTCTGTAATAGCTGGGTTTTTTTCAGTATTAATACGATTTCAATATAGGTGAATTATTTTGTTTAATTCCCAGCTAAATGTTCCTGCTTCTATAGCTTCACCTTAGTGTCATAATTGTTTGATTTCAAATAAATTTGTGTAACAGATATCCTTCAAGGTAGTTCTTATTTAAATATCTGGGGAGTTGGGAATAGTAGGAAGCTTGCTTTGAGTTGGAATTAAGAAAATAAAGTATGCTTTAAGACTCAAGTCCATTACATAAAGCTAAGCAGAACTTTTGAGCCTACCATAGGACGTTTGTCTCGTTATTAAGAATGTGCATAGGCATAAAAATTATCTGCTTATTTCTGATAAGTGAACACCACTTGATTTATGATTCTTTTCACAAATGATTAAGTGTTCTTCTTGTTTCCTTTTCCATTGTTTTAGTTGGCAAAACTAATAATTTCACATAAATAAAATGGAGAGAATGATAGCTTTTTATCCCCAAATAATTCCATTTTATAAGCATACAGATAATGAACCAAGGAGAAAATAATGATTAGAATAGTCCATAATATTTGTTGTAAGCAATATTCAGAAACACATGTTAAATTTAGTGGGCAGAAATTTATGAAGAAAAACAATGTTTTAATAGTCTCAAGTTACCTCACCTAAAATATTAACTAACTATAAAGGGAACAGTAGTAGTTCATGCAGTTGTTTTCTCCATCTTCATGTCAAATGATTCTGTGTCTTGACATAACCACTATTTATTGTTGAAATTTCTGAGAGCCAGGAAAAGATCATATGGTTCAGAGTCTCACACTATGAAAAATCAAGGCACCAGCAAGTTTGTACATATGTACATATGAGCTTCATATGCTCAGGGTTCTTTCCAAGCTCATTCAGCTATTAATGCAGTAAGTTCCTTGTGCCATGGAGTTGAAGCCCCCACATTTGCTGACTGTCACCCAAGGCATTCCTTACTCCTAGATACCACCCTCGAGTCCCTGCCATGGAATGAGGATTTTCCCATAACTTATAGTTTTCTCCTTCAAGGGCAATAAGAGACCCTCTCCCACTTACCACTGATCCCATCTCTTTGCCTTAGTTCAGACCCACTTAGGATAATCTTTCTTTTAAGATTATTT
Source organism: Orientallactaga sibirica (assembly GCA_036365145.1). Lineage (NCBI taxonomy): Eukaryota > Metazoa > Chordata > Mammalia > Rodentia > Dipodidae > Orientallactaga > Orientallactaga sibirica. The sequence continues at coordinate 20,478,300 of JAEOAD010000003.1, forward strand.
TTATTTATTTATTTTATTAGAGGAGAGAGAGAGAGAGAGGAAAGAGTAGAGAAAGAGAATTGGAATGCCAGGGCTTCTAGCCACTGCAAACAAACTACAGATGCATGCATCATCATGTGCATCTGGCTTATATGGGAACTGGAGAATTGAACTTGGGTCCTTAGGCTTTGCAGGCATGCTCCTTAACCATTAAGTCATCTCTCCTGCCCAATCTTTTGATTAACTCCAAATCAATAGTCAAGGACCTTAATTAAACCTATGACATCCCTTTGACAGTACAACATAGTACAATAACATGCATGAAATCCACCATTTTACTGGTACCACTTTTTGGTACATCCGAATTTCTTTCACAATAAAAAGTTTAAAAAAAATCAATGATCTCTCATGGAAGTAGGTTAAGTTCCAAGAGCTAATGATTTGGAGTGAAACATTCCCATTGTGATTTTATGTGCTTAAAGAAGAGTGGAATTCATATTTTTTTTCTTTATAGGAAATGGCAGTATGCCTATTGAAGCATAGACCAGTATATAGAGGATCTGGTCACAGAATTATGAATTAACAAGCAACCCACAGCAAAGAAGGGGTGAAAGAAACTACCAAGCATTAAGTGGATAAAATCTGCCAAGTATTGTGCATTATCATGGAAGAATTATGCTGCTAATTTTATTAATTAAAAATGATAAAGACTCAGAGTGATTTCAAACTTAGGCAGAGAGCTCAACTTTTAAACAGAGTAATTCTAAATGACCTCAAAGCTCAGATATTTTTTCTTATCTGTGATGCTACATCACCAGCACAGGGCACCAAAAACATTTTGACAGATGGATAAAAGTAAGAGAATATTGAAACACTTTAGTGGAAAAATAAGAATCACATAGTACTTTCTGGCTCTGACAATCTTTCTGCCCCTCTCCTACAATGTTTCCTGAGCCATGCAGGCCATGATAGAGCTGTCTCATTTATTGCTGAACATACAACACCCAACACTTGGATGAAGTTTGACTCACCCCAGTATCCTACCATCTGAAAAAGAAAAAAAATCTCTGGCCAGTGGTGAGAGAGGCTTAATCTACAGGTACAAACAATACACATTTTTAGGGGGTAATTTGAGGAACACAACATACCCACTTAGTCAAGCAACAGTAGTAGCTTCTTTTTTTGTCTTTAATTAAGAACATACTTTGTATGGATACATCATGTGTTGGTACCATCTTTGCCCTCCTCCCTGCCCCCATTCTGTTAGGGACCCTCCTCAGTGGGGTTGCAGGAATTCTCCCATGGGGTTGTGGGTTATGCATTATGGGAGCAGCAGTGAGGAACTGGGGCTCGGGGGGAGCCAATGCCTCTGGGCATGATGTTCCAACCTGTGGCTCTTACAGTCTTTCTGCCCCTTCTTCCACAAAATTCTCTGAGCTTTGGTGGGTGAGTTTTAAGTCTATTTCAGTGATGAGCTCTTAGGAGCTTCTGGATCTCTGCTTTGGTAAATGTTGAGTATCCTCAGTGTCTGTCTTCTTCACCTTGGTGCTGATTGTCAGGCCCACTGGGGAAGCAGCACTCTTGCTCAGCTCCACATTGCTCTGTAGTTCACTTGGGCCTTGGCTGAAATGCAAGGGGTGGTTTATCTCCTTGGGTTTTACTACCTTCTGAAAAAGAAAGATTCTCCAATGGAGAATGAAGTCAGCATAGATTAAATTGGACAAACATTATTAATTTAGGGAGAGTTTGATGGATATAGCACCTCTTTTAGCCAAAGGCTAGTGGGACCTTGACATTGCAGAGTATAATCTTTGTCTCAGTAGGGTTCAGACCAGGTTCCCAGTTCCAGATATGGACTCCTTTCCACGGAGCAGATTTATTAGCCAATCAGATAGCCATTGGCTACCCACCAAGGCTGTGTGCCACCAGTGCACTGGTATGAGCTTCTTGTCTTGCCAGTTGCTTCTGAGTAGCTTAGACTCTTGCTTACTCACATCATTGTTGGCCACTTTCTCCCAGTAGCTCATGTAGCACCTTCCAGAACTAGCCCAGCTAACTGTATGGAGACTGGCTCTCACAGATTCCAACCACGTCTCTTGGTGTTCTATGTTGGCAGCATATGAAATCTTAAAAAATAGGGTATTACCTCTCACCTCAGGCAGATAATCAAATGCTTAGACAGAAGTCTGTCTTGTTTTGGGGAACTCATAGGTCTCTTGAATCAGCACTTCAATGTGGGTAGCATTGGTTTCTTATACTGGGAGTTACAGGTCAAAACAAAAATTTTTAAGGTTAGCCTTCATCCCACCCTCTCCAGAGCCCTTCTTTTCAGATGATTCCCCTATACTTTTGTTGAGGGTTAAATCTTTTAGTTTACCTTCAAGGAGAAAGGTTTCTATGGTACCAGTTCATTTTGGGTTTCGTTTTGTGTTAATTTTCCCCCAATCTCCCCTTCTCAGGTCTCTCTGTGCTCTGTGTCAGCAGCATATGGTGTCTTAAGAAATAGGGTCTTGCTGGGCATGGTGGCACACGCCTTTAATCCCAGCACCCGGGAGGCAGAGGTAGGAGGATCGCTGTGAGTTTGAGGAGACCCTGAGACTACAGAGTGAATTCCAGGTCAGCCTGAACTAGAGTGAGACCCTACCTCAACAAAAACCAAAAAACAAACAAACAAAAGAAAGAAATAGGGTCTTACCTTTTACCTCAAGGGTATAATCAAGTTCGTTGACAGAAGCCTATCTCATTTTGGGGACCTTATAGGTCTCTCTGATCAACTGCTTAATGTGGGTAGCGCTGATTTCTGGTACTGGGAGTTACAGGTTAGAATCAAAATTTTTTAAGGTTAGCTTTCATCCCACCATCTCCAGAGCCCTTCACCGGGGTAGAGAGCAAGTTTGAGCTCTGGCTGTTTGTGCTTGCTGGTGTTGGTTTCTTTCTCTCTGCTATGGATGTGTAGAGGTAAGCCAACTTTTTCCACCATGATAAAGCTTCCCCTGGACTCTGTCAACCTGAAATAAACCCTGTCTTCCCATAAGCTGTTTCTGATCAGATGTTTGTTCCAGCATGAACTACAACACTCCATTTTCCTGCTAACTTAATTTCTTTTTTCTTTATAGCCGAATAAAACTTAATGACACAATCCAGAAAGTGATGATTCTCAGGGAGTCATATCTTTCTAACAAGCTCTGATCCAGCTCAGCCTTCAGGAGAAGACCATTTTTAGCTTCTTGCAATAGAAGAAACATGAAAAAAAGGCTATGTCTAAGAAGATAACAGACTGGTGCACATTCTTATTCTTGGCAGTGGGACTCCTACATGGATTTTTAATAAGCTCTGTTTTTTCTTAACTCATTTCAGAAATTTATTTTATGTTTACTGCACTTAATAAAAATTTTAATAATTTTCTTCCTTAACATACTGAGAAAATTTGCCTATAAACTGTATTTTTGACCAGAGAATATTGACAACATACAAAAGTTATCAACAAAAAAAGCAAACTTTTCTTTGCATGCAGAACCCAAGTATTCTTTTCCTTTTACATTATTATTTTTGTCATAGTTTAAGAATGACAATTCCTATTTTATATCTGTTTTATATTTTCCTGTGATTAACACCTTTAATTACAGGACCTCCTACATATGTGTGATTCATTTCATTAGGTCCCTAGTGTATACTTGAAACTCCAGATAGTATTGAACCCTAGATATAAGAACTGTGATACAACAAGTGAGAGATGAATTGATACTAGTGGGTGGGTGGTATCTACAGTGTGGATATTGGGGGCAAAGAAAATGATGACTCATGCCCTGCTGGGATGGAGTGGGAAAGTGGGAACACCATTCAAAAGGATGTACAACTTAAAACTTATGGAATATTTATGTCTGGAATTTCCCATTTAATATTTTTAAATTTATAAGTGACCTTGGGCAATTGAGTCTATGGCAAGGAATAACTGCTGTTGTCAACTCTCTTGTCTTCTGTCTTTAATTTTTTGGTTTATTTTGGTTTATTTATTAGCAACAGAGAGAGGGTTGGGGAAAGAATGGGTACACCAGGGCCTCCAGTCATTGCAAACGAACTCCAGATGCATTTACCACCGTGTGCATCTGGCTTATATGGGTCCTGGGGAAACAAGCCTTGAACTGGGGTCCTTAGGCTTCACAGGCAAGCGTTTAACCGCTAAGCATCTCTCCATCTCCTCAACTCTCTTGTCTTTATTCCATAAGGAAAATTCTATCTAAATGTAATAGGATGATAAATATACACAGATTTATACATGTGCAGAGGCCAGAAGAGGATATTGGATATCCATCTCTATCACTCTTCTTTCTTATTTTCTTGAGACACAGTCAGTCTCTTGCTAAGACTCTTTTTTCAATTAGACTGCCTAACCAGTGAACCACAGCTATCTTCCTGTCTCCACTCACATCAGGGGCAGGGTTAAAGCTGTGTACATTCATGTTTAGCATTTTATATGGGTTTTAAAATTGAATTCAGTTCCTCATGCTTGCACAGAAACTGCTTTTATTCACTGAACCACCTCCCTGGCCCAGGAGCTTAACTCTTTACTTAACCATTAATCATTTATTTTTTCTTGTACTTTTTTGTTTGTTTGTTTTGGTTTTTCTGAGGTAGGGTCTCACTCTAGCTCAGTCTGACCTAGAATTCACTGCGTAGTCACAGGATGGCCTCAAACTCACGGTGATCCTCCTACCTCTGCCTCCCGAGTGCTGGGATTAAAGGGATTAAAGGCATGTGCCACCATGCCCAGCTATTTTTTCTTGTACTTTTTTGAGACAGAGTCTCACTATATATCACAGGTTAGTCAAATTTGTGTATTGAAATTACAGGCATGTGCCATCATGTCTGGCTTCCAATTTTCTTATGATGATTTTTGACCTTAAAAATCCCTCTTTTTTCAGATCACCTTGTCACCCCCACACCTCTTTTGTAAGGCTCACCATGGAAGCAGCACTCTTGCTCATCTCCCCATTACTCTGTGGTTTCATCTTGGCATTGGCTGAGATGTGAGGGGAGGTTTACTCCTCGGATCTTGCTACCTTCTGAAAAAGAAAAAAAAAAACATTTTATCCAATGGAGAGTGAAGTCAGCATAGGTTAAATTGTATAAGCATTATTAATTCAGGGAGAGTTTGATGGATGCAGCCTCTCTTTTAGCCAAAGACTAGTGGGAGCTTGACATTGGAGAGCATAATCTTTGTCTCCATAGGATTCAGACTTGGTTCCCAGTTCCAGATATGGGTTCCATTCCATTGAGCAGATTTCTTTGCCAAAGAGAAATCCATTGTTTACCCATCAAGGCTGTGTGCCACGATTGCACTGGGGTGTGCTTCTTGTGAGGCCGGTTGCTTCTGGGTAGCTTAGACCCCTGCTTGTTCACACAGTTGTTGGCCACTTTCCTCCAGTAGCTCATGTAGTGCTATCTATCCAGCACTAGACGAAAGCCCACATTTCACTTAGTAAGAGGAGGGGCCTGGGAGGTAACATTATGAAACACGATGTTAGACAGGGAGGTGTAGGCCAATCCACATTGTCCATAGTGACAGAGTTATCTAGGTATAGGTACAATCTGACCTTAGATGGGGTCACTGGGGTCCTTTCAGTACCACAAGAGGCTTTTCAGAGCTCTAAACGACAAGGGCTGAGATTGTCAAAACATATTGTTAACCACATGCCACCCAGTACAATTGAGTTTTCCCAGGTTGCCTTTTGGGATATGAGGGAAATAGTAAGAGGTAAAATTAACCCATGTATCAGGCAGCTGCTCTGTAATTTTGATCATATGATCATAAGTGAGAGCAGCTTCCCCATTAGATTAGGTTTTAATGAGACAGAAATGAGTCACATTCCCAGTACAGTCCATTTGGATGAGATTTATAGGAATGTACAGGTGATTAGCTTATTACTTCTACAGTCCCAGCAGCTAGCAGAATTACAGACTAAGGCCTGATCTCCCAAGAAAGTTGAGATTGATAGGGGGTCCTATTGAAGGCCCGAGGGACTTTCTCTGGCTATTGGAGGGTACCCACCAGGGAGTCAGTAGGTTGTTTTATTGGTCCACCTAAAGGTCATACAATTAAAGGATGATGGATCACCTTGGAAAGATACACTGTTTACTGAGTCTGATGAAGCGATTAGTTTTGATAATACAACCAACAACCAGTCAGATTTCTTTCCCCCAAGCTATGATGTTAGAGCAACTAGCTGGTTCTTTCTTCATTTTGATCCTAAAGACAGTAGGGTGGACATGGCAGGGATGACAGTGTTCACAACTATTATATTAAGAAGATGATGGCCAAGATAAGGGCCATTGTTCCTAAACAGAACCCACATAACAGCAGGCACTACAGGGTCGTCCTGACAGAGGGCTCAGGGGCATGAAGCTCAGCTGATAGCACATTAGTAAAAGTAAGCAAGGATAGACTGCATGGAGGTAAAAGGGACTATCGTTCTTCTGCATTGTGGGGAGGCTGTCTTTTGAAGAGTTTCAGAGGCAGCCACAAGTGGTCATCAGGGACAGCCCATCACCCACAGTGGTCTAGACTGCAGTCATCCCCTTGTGCTTTCTCAACCTCAACCAGGGAATAAAGAGGCCTCTTGGTAAGGGGTGAGGATCTTGCCAAGAGAGGGGAAACATTCCTTCTGTGCTGAGGGCTGTAGTATCCACTAGGTGGTTGCCTAGGACTGCTGAGTCATTGCCCTTCTGATGTCCCTGGCATCTTGGGGAATGCTCTATGAGATGGAAAATTTTTTAAAGAATGTTTTATGAGTGTCCTAGACATCATTCAGAGTCATTTCTTTCCAAATAGCTGCATGATTGTGTAAGAGCAAGAAAGCATATTTAGAGTCTGTATAAATGTTTACGTGTTTCCCTTATAGCCCTTGTCAGAGCTCTAAGCTCAGCTAGTTGACCACTGGTATTAGCTGGAAGGGGGTTAGAGTCTAGAGTCTCAAATTCTGTCACTGCTGTACATCCTTCCTTCCTAGTTCCACTCTGGACCAAGGCGCTCCCATCTGTAAACAACGGGAGGTCAGGGTTCTCTAGGGTTTGGTCCTTAAGGTCAGGTCTGGCAGTATATGTTGCTAATAGGATTTCTTGGCATGAGTGTTCAAGATTTTTTTTTCCTGTCTAGAAGATAAGTAGCCCAATTGAGGGAGGAGCAAACCTTATGGTTACCTTAGTGCTCTCTGTCAAGGGAGGCTAATATTTTATCATCCTGCTATTGGATAATTAGCAGTGCCCTTCTGCGTTGAGAATACCTCCAATGTCATAAGGAATGTACACAGTAAGGGCTTTCCCCATGTCAGTTTATTGCTTCAGGTATTAGGAGTCCCGTATCTGCAACTGCTTTCAGGCATCTTGGACATCCCTTGGTCACTGTGTCTAACACTTTTCTGAAATCTCCCACCACTTGGGGTGTTGGTCCCACCAGCTGGGTCAGGACCCCCAGGGCAAAGTCATTTCTCTGTCAGTAAAGGGAAAACCAAGTTGGGTATGTAATCCCAAAGCAGAAGCCTAAGGCAGCACATTTCAAATTGTTAGAATGAGTGAAAAAATTCCAGGTTCCCATGCTAGGGGAGCTGAAGAATAATATTTCTGTGCCCCTTTGAGGAGTTGACATAGGGGCTGATCATCTCGGCAAATCCAGGAATCCAGATCCTAAAATAGCCTGTTCTTGGAGGAAGGCCCCCAGTTGCTTGATGGTCTGAGGGAGGGGCTAGGCCAGAACAGGCTGCATCTGTTCAGAGCCAATGCTATGCTTCTGTCCCTTCAGTGACATTCCCAGCCATGTAACTTGGGATTGGCATAACTGGGTCTTTCCTAAGGAGACTGTATATCCTCATGTAGCCAGGAAATCAAAAAGTGACTCTGTGACCCTAGCAATATTATCTTCCTTTTTCCCACATTGCAGAAGAACATCTACAAGTGGTATGTAGATAGAAACTAGTGGTATTTAAGAATAACCAGTTATGTTTACATCTTGACTAAAATCCTCTCATCTTGATCTTTATTATTTGCTTCTACATGTCTTTAGTATTTAAATCTAATTCGATCAGCCTGGTCTAACACTTCAATTACATAGTCTTGAGTTTTCTTCTTGCACATAAATTTAATGTTAGGGTAAGGGTAGGGGCTAGGGTCAGCATTAGGGATCAGACTAATTTGAATACAATCTAGTTGTTGAACACTTCATTTATAACCTAAAGAAGGCCTCACAACACTCTGCATTGGGCTAATAATCAGCTCCAGCATCTTAAATATTTCAATCTAAAATGTGTTTTAGTGCTTGTATAAATATCAGTTTTACAAAATGAATAAAATGCAAAAAAGCTCTGAATAATGCATGTAAACATGCTATTTATCATCCATTGAGCTATGTACTACTTCATTAAGTGATATTTATGGCAAATAGTACAAGCTACATTATCCTCTGACATTATTCAGAAGAGTACTTTCTAGGGAAATTCTGACAGTAAGTTGTAAATATATACTTCTATGGAAAAGTCATTTTAGACAATGGCTTTTGCTCTAGTTCTTTATACAAGCAAACACATACTGTCTAAACCTTTAGAAACTAAGAAGCTTTAACAGGTTGCATACTTAAGAATTACAGGCTGCCAGGTGTGGTGGCACATGCCTTTAATCCCAGGACTCGGGAAGCAGAGGTAGGAAGATCTCTGAGAATTCGAGGCCATCCTGAGACTACATAGTGAATTCCAGGTCAGCCTGAGCCACAGTGAGACCCTACCTTGGGGAAAAAAAACAGAAAAAGAAAAAGAATTACAGGCTGGATTGGAGGTCAAATATTAGGTGTGTTATATATTTATTTAGGACCTTGCTCTAAACTATTACATCAATAACAATTACCAGGCTGGCCACCTCAATAATAATGTGCCCTCTGCAACATTTCTTTCTTTGACCTCTCTCCTGAGGTATTTTTTCTCTATGTAATCTATTCCTCTGTGGATATAGATAATAGATTTATCTTTTAAAATCTCATAAGTTAGTTTTCTCACTTAGAGATCAAGGGCTTCAAGTGCATTCAGTTCTTACTGAGGCACCCCAGTGAGGATTTTGGAAACTAATGTCATATTAATAAGAAGAATCTGGGGCTGGAGAAATGGCTCAAAGTTTAAAGGCACTGCTTGCAAAGCCTGCCAGCCCAGGGTTTGATTCCCCAGTACCCATGTGAAGCCAGAAGCACAATACAGTGCATGCATCTGTTAATTTGCATTGGCAAGAAGCCCTAGAACACCAATTCTCTCTCTCTTTCTCCCTTTGCAAGTAGATAAATACTTCAAAAAAGAAAAATCTACCAAGCTAACATTTACTGATGCACAGAACAAAAAAAATATTAGGAAATTCTTCAGCAGAATTGTTCACCTCATACTGATTTTGTATTTGGACACAAGTCCAAGAAATTTTGTTAGTTTATTATTATGACTTCTCAGATACACATAACTACATTGCATTATATATCAATTCCTACCCCAGTTCTACCTCTGCCCCCTTCCTTTCTGGGAAGCCAGTTCTAATGTTATAGACTTGGGAGCCATAAGGTCCTTCTGGGCTCTTGATATGCTTAGAACTTCCCAAGCCAGTGGCTTTTAATGTTTTGTCTTAAGATTAGCAAGGAATTGATAAACATACACAAGAGGAGGGATAAAGAGTATAGAAATAAAAGAGAGTAAAAAAAAGAGTAGGAAAAAAGCAGAAACATGCCCAAACTGAGTGCGCCCCCCACCCCCAGCTGGGAAATGTCCTGAGAGAGAAAATCCAGGGAAATCCACAACAATTCAGATCAGATTTTCTTGTCAATTAGGCATCCAGTTGTGATAAGCCTCAGTGCCAAGTTCAAATATATATGAAGGACCCTGATTGGCTAGTAAGCCAGGGAGGAGAAGGCTTACCAACGAGGAAGGGTGGTAGAGTGGAGACTATGAAAAATTAAGGAGGAAGAACAAGGAAGCTGCTTCTTATCACCATCTTGAATCAGATTGCAGTTCCCTTCTAGTCTTGTCAGAGCACGTGGCATCTGTTCCTTTGGGCCTGTATACACAGCTGACTACCCCTGAGAGAAAAGTACTTTGCTCCTGATCTACCTTTAAGGTCTGCACTTTTCTCATACATGTACTTAAATCTTTCTGGTATGTTTACATACATCACATTGTGTACACATTTAATTGTTCTAAATAATTCATACCACATTATTTCATAAATAATTTTTATTCATGTATTATACCAGCTCTACATGGTGCTCTGGGGAATATGTTGCAGGGGACCTGTCTTTGAGGTGACAGGTGCCAGATTATGGGACCACATGAGGACTTAATGAAGAAGATGGCACATCACTCAGACATCCTAGAGCTGTCGCTGTTTTGTAAGACTTAAGCCCTTATTCTTAAATATTAGGTGGGTTTTTTTTTTTTTTTTGGAAGCCACAGAACTATATTCAGACAGTTGTCATCTTTTTCTCCCAACTACTGGCCTCCCTTCCCAATGTCCCCCGCCCAGCACCCACAAAGACTTTCAGAGAAAGATGGCCAGAGCAAGGAAGCGGAGGGGCGGCAGCTACATCCCAGGATCTGAGGGTGCCTCCAGCCTGGGAGTGAAGGATGGTGAACAGGCTCAAGGCCATTGTCGACGAGGGGCCTCTGGGAGGCCAGAGATGCAGGAGGGTCAGGCAGGACTCAGCGGACGGTCAGCCCTTGCCACGGGGACAGAAAACAGAAGAGAAATGAACAGATTGAAAAGAGGAAGAGTTGACCACAGCAGGGCAGAGGTAGAAGAGCGAGGGGAGCTGTGAGGTGGTGAGGCTGCTGAAAGATGGAGGAGGGCTGTATGAAGGACGGGGCCAGGCTCTTGGCACTGTGGAGAAGTACAAAGGGGGGGTCTGTCGAAGGCAGAGGGTGGGAAAAGGAGAGTAGGCCAGGCCAGGCCACAAGGAACATCCCAGACAAGAAAACTGGCTAAGTCTAAGTCTCGGAGTGCTTGGGGCCAGTGCGAATGCCCGAAGGAGACAAATGGAACCTAGCTGTCATCTAGAGCTGTCAGGGATGGGCCCTTTGTTCTGTGCTGCACCCCACTCTGCGTGCTGGCTAGAATGTCTTCCAGCCCAGTCTTTTGAACACGCTCGCAGTGCCCACGTGGTCCATCTGGACACCAAGACCCTCGCTGGAGCTGGTGACCCGGAGCCCCACCAGAGTCCTCTTAATAGTGACATTGACGTTGGCTGAGGATTTACTCTTAGTGCTTGTAACCTGGCTGTCCTGGACCTCAGGCCCAAGGGTTTCCTTGCCCAGTCTCTGAATGACGCTGACTTTGGACAGGGATTCTGGCTTCTTCTACAGCCCAGGTCGAAGGGCGGGGCTGCAGTTCTTGTGGCCTTGGCATAAATGGTTACTAAGTGATGTTTCAAGTACCGGCTAACCTTCATATCCTTTCACTGAACCTGGAGCTGACGTTATTACTAACTCAAGCAATTCTCTGTTCCTGATGGGATGGGGGTTACAGAAGTGTATAGCCATACTCAGCTGTTTGCAATGTTGTTGGGAAATTGAATTCAAGGCAAATCAGCCCCTTGCAGGCCCTCATTCTTTGATGGCAAGTGCTCATCTCTGCTCTCCCCAGATCATAAATGAATGTTTTGCAATAAAACTATCAAAATGTGTTTCATAATGCTTGTCGGATTTTTGTATCCCTGCCAGCAGTGACTGAGAGTTCCAGTTCCAAGTTCATCCCATTTATAGGCTTAGAATTTTCACCTTTTTAAATATTAGTTTTTCTAGTGGTTCTGTAATGGTATCCATATTTCCACAGTGGCTAATGATGATAAAGCTACTTTGTGATCATATTTCTTGTTAATATAACCCATAGGGAAAAGGATCTGTTATATCTTTATCCTGTTCTTAAAATTGCATTATTTAGCTTCTCTCACTCTCTTTTGGACAGGATTTTGGTATATAGCTCCAGCTGACCTTAAACACACCTAGTATGGCTTCATACTCATGGCAGTCTTCCTGCCTCAGGCTCTCAAGTTCTGGGATTCCAGGTGTGCACCTCCACACCTGACTTGTTTGGCTTCTTATTACTGAGTAATAAGAGTTCCTTAGACGCATATAACCCATTCTCAGAAACATGCTTTGTAAATACTACCAGTGCATGGCTTCCACTTCCACTTGTCATTCAAAGTCTATTTTTTAAAAATATTTTATTTATTTATTTGAGAGAAGAGAGAGAGAAGCAGATAGAGAGAGAATGGGTGTGCCAGGGTCTCTAGTCACTGCAAATGACCTCCAGACATTTGTACCACCTTGTGCATCTGGCTTACATGGATACTGGGGAACCCAACATGGGTTCACAGGCTTTGCAGGCAAGCAGCTTAAGTGCTGAGCCATCTCTCCAGCCCCAAAAGTCTATTTTTTTTAAATTTCCAAAATCCAATTTATCAAAATCTTATTGATTGATTGGTTTTTCTTTTTGGGTCATATATAAGAAACTTTCGGCAAACTCAAATTACATAAACTTTCCCTTATGTTTTCTTTCAGAGGATATGTAAATGTAGCTCTTGCTGTGATTTAACTTTCATTATTTGAAATATTGTTATAGGTTGTTTTGTACTCCCCAAAGAAAGTACATTGAAGTACCTATGCTAATATTTCAAAATGTGACTTTATTTGGCAACAAGATTCTTACAGATATAATTAATTAACATGAGGTCATAGGAAGGGCCCTTAATCTAGTGTGTGGTATTGTTAAAGAAAAGAGAAATATAGACAAAGACATTGCTAAGACGTTAAACATATGAAGACACAAAGACCCATGGGAGAATGCCATGTGGCAATTGTCAGAGAACACCAAGGTTTACTGATGATCAAGATTCATGAACAGATGCTTCCTCAAGACCTCCAGACACAGCAGACATCTACCTGTATTTTGCACTTCTGACTTATAGAATTTGAAGGAAGATATTTCTGTCATTTTAAGTGACAAATTTGCCGCAGCAGCCCTGAGAAGCTAATGCAAAGGTTGTGAGATAAATGTCAAGATTTTCTTTTTTAGCAACGTGTATTGAGAAGGTATTCTCTTCCTATTATGTTATTTCACCTTTATGAAGAATCTATTGTTTCTATAATTGTAAGTTATTTCTGAACATTATTCTGCATCATGAACTTATGTCTATTTTCACATTTAAAGCATTCTTTAAAAAATTACATTGTGGTTTTTTTTTTTTTGTTTGTTTGTTTTTTTGGTTTTTTGAGGTAGGGTGTCACTCTGGTTCAGGCTGACCTGGAAGTAACTGTGTAGTCTCAGGGTGGCCTTGAACTCACAGTGATCCTCCTACCTCTGCCTCCCTAGTGCTGGCATTAAAGGCGTGAGCCACCAGGCCCAGCCATTGTGTTTTGTGTGTGTGTGTCTAGCTTTACATGCATTCTGGAGAAAGGAACCAAGGCCTGCAGACTTGGCAAGCACACAGCTTTAACTGCTGAGCCATCTTCTCAGCCCTTCTATTCTTATATTAATAACACATTATCTTTACTATTATAGCTTTATTATAAGCCTTAGTACCATGTAGTAAAACCTCTAACTGTACATCTTTTTCAAAGCCATTTTTATTTGGGTTTTGTATTTATAATTTAATATAAATTTTAGAATCAGCTTTTTAATTTCTTTTCAATAGCTGCCAGATGGAATTTTGATGAGGGTTGGTTTGAATTCTAGTCGCTTTGAATTTTTTTTCTTGTGTGTATGTGTGTACTATAGTGTTTATGTGTGCATTGTGGTGTATGTCTCTCTCTCTGTCAGTGTGTGTATGTCTGTGTTGTTTACATTTCTTGTGGTGCCTGTGGTCAAGTGTTCCATTCCATTGCTTTTCTAACCATTGTTATTAGAGCCTGAGCCTCTTACTGATACCAGGGTTTGCTGTTGTTGTTTTTCAAGATTCTACATGGTCTCTTCTCCCCTCTGCAAGACTGGAGATACAGGTGCACAGCTGTTCTTGATATGCACACAGACTCTTAGGCCCTCTCATGCTCTCATACTTGTGCAGGAAGTACACTTAACTGCTGAGCTATCTATACCGCCCCAGGAAATTTGTTTCTTAAAAATATTGTCATGACTAGGAATGTAGCTCAGTGATCAAGTGCTTGCTGGGTTCTAGAATGGGTTCTTGCAGCACAAAAATAAAAATTAATAGGCTGGTAAGATGGCTTAGTGGTTAAAGGCACTTGGTTGCAAAGCCTGCCAGCCTGGATTCGCTTCCCCAGTACCTATGTAAACCTTGATACACAAAGTTGCACATACATCTAGAACTCATTTGTAACAGCAAGAGGCTCTGATACATCCAACATTCTCTCTGGTCACAAGTAAAAAATATTTAAAAAATAAAATTTAAACAAAAATTAAAAATAAATCTTCCAAATTATGATACTGTATGTGTCCAATTGGTTGCCTTTACTTTTAGTAATGTTTTACTAGTTCTATATATAAATTTTATATAGTTTTTACTATGTTTATCAGTAAATAGTTAACATATTTAATGCTATTTGGCAGTAGATTTATATTTTAATTTTAAATTACTTATTACTGGTATACATAAATGCATATAGACCTATCTCAACTTTGATAATTTTTTATTCATTTAAAATATGTTATTTATTTAGTTGAGAGAGAGAGAAAGGGACAGATAGGAGAGAAAATGGGTGCACCAGAGCCTCTATCCACTGCAATTGAACTCCAGACACATGTGCTTGCTTGTGTATCCAGCTTATGTGGGTACTGGGGAAATCAAACCTGGATCTTTAGGCTTTGCAGGCAAGTGCCTTAAGCACTAAGCCATCTTTCCAACCCTTTTTAAAAATTAATTTAAATAGCATTTTTATAAATTTGCTAGGGTCTGCTATTAAATAATTATTTTTCTTGTGAATAAAAGATGAACTGATTTCTTCCTGTACAATCAAAATGGCTTTTCATTATTACTTTTTCTTTTTTTACTGATCGGCAAGGACAGGCTGAATACTGTTGAATGAAGGTAGAAAAGTAGATATTTTATTACCTTAGATGAAAAACATTTAACTTATACCATTAAATATTAGGTTAGCTATTAGTCTTATCTGATATCCTTTATCATGTTAGAGAATTTCTCTGCTAGTACTAATTGCTGAGATTTATTTTAATATGAATATATATTGAATTAAATATTTTCATGTATCTGTTAAAAATCATGCAGCTTTAGTCTTTTAGCTTGTCAACTAGCTGAGTTATATTGATAAAAATTTAAAAAATGTTATTGACAATTTTCATACAGGCATATATGTATTTTCATCATATCTTCTGCTTTTAGTTTCTCTTGAGCTGCCTCCCCATTTCCCTTACACTGAATCCCTTTTTATTGTAAACTAGTTCCTCTTCTACTTTGATGCCCTTATTATGTCCTCATCATTATCCATGATGGAATTTTTATATGGCAAATATGGGCACGTCTTGTTCAGGTAATGACAGTCACTGCAAGGCCATGAACACAATGCCATGTGGGGACAATAACATCCTGTAGGACTCCTCCCCTTTCTCTTTTCACATTCATTGTACCCCTTCATCCACAATGTTCCCTGAGCCTTGAAGGAGATGATAGTGATGCCTCATTAAGCTCTGAGCACTTCATAATCATTTATTCTTAGCATGTGATGAACATTGAGACTCCTCAGTAGTCACTGGCAACAGTGGAAGAAATTCTCTAACCAAAAGTAAAAACATCACTAATTCATGGGCATTATTATACAGAACAAATACATATCAGACCTAAAATCTGAGCACCATGCATACATGAAGGAAACTATCATGGAATATATATGCAAGTTGAAGATTATAAAGAGTCATGAAAATATAAAAAATGATAAAATTAATGCTAACATTATAATGATTAAATGGGGGGGGGTAGAGAGATGGCTTAGCAGTTAAGGCACCTGCCTGTGAAGCCTAAAGACCTAGGTTCAATTCCCCAGTACACACATATGCCAAAGGCCCAAGAAAATGCATGCATCTAGAGTTCATTTCCAGTGTTTGGAGGCCCTGGCACACCCATTCTCTCTGTCTGTCTCTCTCTTTCTCTCTGTCTCTCTTTCTCATAAAGATATAAAAAGAAAAAAGAATAAAAAGGTGAAGTATTCTAGATGTATATCAAATCTAAAAAGCTCAGATTTTTCCTTTGTGTTATGGGTGTTGAAATCTCTCCCTACTAATGTTTCCTTTAGTAACCTGCCCTGTCATAGGTGGTGTGATAAGCACTTTAAGTTCAAACTTATATAACAAGATTTGAGGTGTGTGCTGTCCCAGTCAGTGATCATCCTAATTCACTTTTAGAGTGAGTTTCTATCTTACCTACAAGGAGCTGTGAAGACAATTCCATTCTTGCTTCATTGTAGGCTTCTCTGGGCAGGCTTAGTTGGGCAAGGCTTCAAATCAGCTGGGCTCAGCAGTTTGTGGTAGCAGTAGTTGAGGGGCAAGGATGAGGCTTTTACTACCTGCAATCTCCTGTGTTCTCCATGTTGGCCTATGGGGAGGTGAGATTGTGGAATTTTACCTGGTGGTATTCTCTTGGAGTTCAGCTTGTACCCAGTCCTCTCCTTCAGGTTCTTCTGATTTTGCAAGTGTGTTGTGTGTGTGTGTGTGTGTGTGTGTGTGTGTGTGTGTGTGTGTGGTGTGTATAGAAGCCCTTCCTTATCTGTGCTGGAAAATGTCCCCCATAACCTCATGTATTTGAATCCATAGTTGGTGGGGCTTTGGGGAAGTTTGTGAAACTTAGGAAGTGGAACCTTTATGCAGGAAGTATGTCAGTAGGTGAGCCTTGAGATGTACAGTCCAGCACTGCTTTCTGTCTCACTTGCTACTCCATACCCTGCTGATGTGATGAGGTGATGCTGCCTGTCTGTTCCTGCTGTGCTTTCCCCATGGTAGACTTCCCCTCAGAACTATATGCCCAAATTATCCCTTTCCTTCTTTAACCTGATTTTGATCAGTTACTTTGTCCTGCAACCAAAAAGTAACTGATACATCACAGTTTACAAGGGTATCATGGACAATGGCAGGGCAAGGCTGTTGGGAGCAAGGCAAAGCACTTTCCAGCAGCTGGCCAACCCATACTGGTTAGCAGCAACTCTCTCCTGCTTCTCCATG
The DNA here is from genome assembly GCA_036365145.1 of Orientallactaga sibirica. NCBI lineage: Eukaryota > Metazoa > Chordata > Mammalia > Rodentia > Dipodidae > Orientallactaga > Orientallactaga sibirica. The sequence goes on from JAEOAD010000003.1 coordinate 20,495,472, forward strand.
CAGATCTCATCTGGTTTAATAAGTTCATTTACAGATATTGTTATCTTGATTGATTTTTCCCCATTTTTCTTTGGTGTGCCTTCTATTTCACAATCTTACTGGGATGTCTTTAATTTTCTCAGTATAGTATTTCTAGTATAGGATAGGTAGGACAGGATAGGTGTTTAGCCCTTAGTTGGTATAGCAATAATCAGTGTTTCCCAAAGGTGAGGGAGGAGGTCTTAGATTTAGAAGAACTAATGACAATGTTTCAGGCTGATAAAAGCTAAAAGCTTTGGTTAATCTTTCTTTGTTAGTGTCAAGTTTTTATTTAACTACAATTCTAGATGATTAAAGATCATAGGCACAATGAAATTTTGTGTAATAGGTCAAATTTTATAAATAGTTTTTATCCATTAGAGTAAGTTTTTTGATCAACAAGTGAAGGCTTTACCCAATAGGATGACATACAAACTTGGCATTTGGATATAATTTAATCATAGGTTTTAAAATGTCTTATTTATAAAAAGATAAACCATTGAAATATTTGTTTTAAGCCATTTTTGTAAATATTTCTAAGAGCATAAAATAAGAAGATCTTATTTTTGTTAATAGAGAATCATCTGTTATTTTATTTTATTTTAGCATATTGAAATTTAATAACCTTTAATAGTAATCAACTTACTTATAAATGTGGCATTTTTAAATTTTCACTTTCATTACCTTTTAATATATACCTTAACCAGAAATTTCATAAATTTTGGATTATTGTATTTATCCTTATTCATCAGAAATACACATTATATTTATATCTTCTATATCTCTCTATTTTATTTGGTCTATCCCCATATTATTATAGTTATTTCCAGATTTTAAAAATACCTTTAAAATGAAAATCTAGGAAGTTGTGATTAGAAACACTTTTCAACTAAAAATAAAGGAATCTATATCTGAAAAACAGAAAGTGTGTGTATTATATCTTAAACACCTAACAGCTATTATATAGGTAAACATCAAAAGTCCCATTTGATTAATGAACCCAAATTAATCATTTCTTAAAGATTTACGTCTTATCGTAACATACTGCTGAGCCATCTGTCAAGCCCCATATGTACATTCTTAAATACGAGTGTTTAATAGGTCATAGCTTTGACTATGTCATTTTTTGACATAAATTAAACATGAAAAAAACATGAACATATGACAGTGGCTGGCCAACGTTAGTCATATATCAAAGAATATGTAATATGATTAAGGGAAAAGAGACAACTTTTTCCTTTTAACTCCATTTATACTCAGAATTGAAAGAAATTTGAGTTGATTAAACAATTTGAATTCATATGTATACTCACTTGTAAGTTAATGCTGTCATAGCAACAATATACAAATAGATGTGTAGATAATGTAAGGGAACATCCTTAGGTAAAATCCCAAAAGATTAAACAATTTTTAGCTTTTTAAAAAATATTTTATTTTTATTTATTTGTTTGAGAGAGAGAGAAGAACACAGAGAGAGGGAGAGAGAGAGAGAAAGAGAGCAAATGGGCACACCAGGGCATCCAGCCACTGCAAATGAACTCCAGACACAGGCGCTAACTTGTACTTCAGGCTTACATGGGTCCTGGAGAATTTCAATATTTAGGTAATATTGTAGGTAAGCACCTTAATTGCTAAGCCATCTCTCCAGCCTTAGCTTTTAATTAGATTTTATCATTTTCCTATTTATTTGTTTTTGTTTTTTTTGAGGTAGGGTTTTGTTCTAGTGCAGGCTGTCCTGGGATTCACCATATTTCTTAGGGTGGCCTTGAATTTGCAGCAATCCACCTACCACTGCCTCGCATTTGCTGGGATTAAAGGCATGTGCCATCATGCCTCATTTTCCCATTAAAAGTTAAATTATTACTCTGCTTATTTTCTCCTCAGTAATAAGTTAATCTAAAATCTATATTGTAAAGGAATGACAATTTTTTTTTGAGGTAGGGTCTCACTCTAGCCCATGCTGACCTGGAATTCACTCTGTAGTCTCAGGGTGGCCTCGAACTCATGGCAATCCTCTTACCTCTGCCTCCCAAGTGGTGGGATTAAAGGCATGTGCCACCACACCTGGCTCCATTTTTTTTTTTTTTTTTTTTTTTTTTTTGGAAAATTTCCATCTTAAAGACAGGGCTTGGGGACTTAGGAAATGGTTCAGCATGTAAGAGAATTTCCTACACAAACATGGGAGTCTAAGAAGATCTGATAGGGTCTGATTCACCCCAAGTTTGATTCTCCAGCACCCACACAAATAGATGGACATGGCCATGCATGTCTGTAACCCCAGTCTTGTAGAGAGGAGAGACTGGACAGTTACTGCGAGTTGTGAACGGCAGCTCCTGGTTCAGTGAGAAACTTTGTTTCAAGAAAGCACACAGATAAGCAATGGGATAGACACCCAACTCTTTCCTGTGGCTTCTGCATGCCCACACACAAGGTGCACACATCTGTACACACAGATCTGCATATACCATAGTATACATATTACACATGCATGCATATGTGTTTGTGTGTGTGTATGTGCTCGCACACATGACAGAGCTTAATGTGAAATTTAAAAAGTCACATTTTCTCTTTTGCCTCTGGGAAGGCTCAGGCCACGGCAGCAGTGTGGGAGGAATGAGCATGACCAGGCTGGCAGGCTGCAGGACTGCCTTCCTCCTATATGAGCTCTACTCAGTGAATCAGTTCACATGGCCACTGCCACCATGGCCAGCCTCACAGCTTTGGGTGTGAGCATTGTTTTGTTATGGTGATAATGGAGTGAAGAAGAATAACTCCCAGTACGCAGAGACAGGAGAGAATTCCCTTCCTATTGTGTGGCCGTTGACCACGGGCACATGGAAATAGAAAGAAAGAGAGCATGTGTGTACTCCATGTGCTGTCTTTATGCTCAAGGGTGGGGGAGTTTTGGAGAAGAAAGATTCCTTAGGTCTGGTAAGGTGAGAAGGATTATGAGGAATGAATCTGATTCCTCTGTGGCAAGTGAATAATGTTTGAAATCCTGAAGGTGGGGCTCAAGAGGCAGAACCAGTGACCACAGATTTGAAAGCCTGGAAATCAGCTTTTGGCAGAGAAAAATATTGAAAATGTGATCTGGTGCCGAGGAAGCATAGCAGGAAAGAGATAGTTCAAAGCATTCCCAAGTGGGAGGGCAACCTGAAAGACAGGTCTTTGCATTTGCTGTTGCACTGTGTGAACTTACTGCTAGATTTTTAAGGAACAAGAGACCCATTATGGATCCTAACTGGAGCTGGCCAGGGATTCTGGTTCAAGGAGGGCAACATGTCTAGTGGGGAGAGGACACTGTGGTAATCCAGTGATTGGGGAGAAATAAGAAATATGAACATCTCTAAATCTACCAGTCTCCTTTCTTCTTCTTCTTCTTTTTTTTTTTTGGTTTTTCGAGGTAGGGTCTCACTCTGGTCCAGGCTGACCTGGAATTAACTATGTAGTCTCAGGGTGGCCTCGAACTCTCATCGATCCTCCTACCTCTGCCTCCCGAGTGCTAGGATTAAAGGCGTGCGCCACCACGCCCGGCCCAGTCTCCTTTCTTTCTGCCAGGATCAAGCATCCTAAAATCTCGACTGGTTTTGGGGCAAAATCTCAGACCTCTACCAGGTGGGGTCATATGTAACCTGGTTTGCTGCAAGTTTCTGAAGAATTCAGAAGTTGCAAAGACTGGATAAACTGGCCAGCCACAATAGGGTGGGGTGAGATCAAGTCTACAGCAAAGGCAAGAAAGAAAAGGAGGAAGAAGGACTGAAAACAGCAATTGGTCCTTTATAGTCTTACCTATATCTGAGTCATAGCACCAGCTGCTTGGTTTGAGGTTGTACATAAGCTGTGTCTTTGGCCAAAGCCTTTTTTTTTATCAATCCAAGAGAAAATGCTGGGATCTGAAATGAATGAGGATGCTTCAGAAAACTTGATAAGGAGATGGAGGGAGTTTTCAAGTGTTACTGGGAAGAGGCGGAGGGAAACTGCGCTATGAGGGCGGGGTCTTGTGTGATGTAACTGAAATAGGGGCTTGGGAAGTAGTGAGCCCTCCTCTTAGTCCAGGTGTACTCAATTACCTTAATAGTAGCTAATTTAAAAAATCCCAGACATGGCTTCGAAAGGAAGGAAGGTAAAGGAATAGGAGGCAGCTATTTTGAAATCTTATAGTGACTATGGAAATTTTGGAATGACTGAAAAATGCTGCAATCAAGCTGAGACGAAGAGCGCAGTCACTGAGTCTGGTGTTCAGGGAGGACGTCTTGGGGAAGTTGGGGTTTTCACTTTTTTTTGGTTTTCTGAGATAGGGTCTTGCTCTAGCTCAGGCTGACCTGGAATTCACTATGTAGTCTCAGGGTGGCCTCAAACTCATGGCGATCCTCCTACCTCTGGCTCCTGAGTGCTGGGATTAAAGATGTGCGCCACCATGCCTGGCTGCTGTTTTTCAATATTGCTCTAAACAGGTTTCCTTTTCGTGGTTTCCTCTTGTTGCTACTCCACTACATGGCATCATGCGTTTCTTTAAAATGCCATTTTATCCAGGGTCCTTAATTTTGATGGGATTTCAGAAGACAGAATGGATGTTCTGAATCAGGTGGGATCATATGAAGCTGATAGAATCCTGCAACAGTACTACATCACAGCTGTGGGTAGCAGCTTCTCGTGCTCTGTGAATCACGCACTTGATCTCTCAAGAGGATATCTAAACAGACAGCAATGACAGCTTTTGCTCTTGCGTTTTCATTTGAGGATCAACATTTCAAAACCCAGATGCACAGTTTCTAGAATATTTTAAGGTTGTGTTTTTACATGAAATCAATAGAACTATGTTGTTTTCCGGAGCCCAATCTTCAATACCTTTTGATAATCTGTGACTCTGAATCACCTGGTGACAGCTGTTGGTCCTGGTGAGATGCTTTGTCCCACTAGCAAGGACACTCTTGTTGGAAGCTCCCAGCTAAGTAATGTCAAGTAGCTTTCTAAATAATTGGTCTGAAAAAACATTGCAGTTTTACTCAGCATTGTATGCAGAAGGAATAAATCTACCTTGCCTGTCTGTGTGCCAGATTGTCTTTTTCTTTACTCCTATCAGAGAATTCTTGTTATTGAATCTTAAATCACACCAAGTTGTTGGCACACCTGCCTCACTTTAGACCCTTAATTCATCAAGGATATTGATGTTTGCTAATATATTATTGATAGCTAGCACAGGGTATTTGGTATATATCAGATAAGCCAGGTTGCATAATTACCATGATATGGACATTTGAGGTGACTTTTAAACCAATGGAGTCATTCTTAGTTCTTGTTTGGGCTTTAACCAAGGAGTTAGAGGGGTAGATGATCACAGTCATGCAAAAATTCCACTAAACTAGTGGCTTCCAGGTTCTTGTCTTATGAATTTGATGAATGAAATCCACAGACCATAGACAGTAAAGTTTAGAAAGATTTTATTACAGAGCTTAAGAAAAGGAAAGAAGGCAGAGCTTCTGCTAAGTAAAAGGGGGTCCTGGAAATGGGAAACCTTGCCACATTCCACTCCCTGAAAACCTTTTTTGTCTCTCATGGTCCCTTTTCTAGTTTCACACTCAATTTCACATAAATGCATATATATGCATACACACACACACACACACACATTAGAATCCACATATGAAAGTGAACATACATTATTTATATTTCTGAATTAGGGTTATGTCCCACAATATAATAACTTGGAGATCCATTCATTTTCCTGAATATGTGGTAATTTAAATTTTTTACAAATGAATAAAACTCCATTGTGTATGTGTGCATTTTCATTATCCAGTTATCAGTTGACAGACATCTGTGTTAATTCAACTTCTTTGTTATTGTGAATACAGCAGCAATAGACATGGATGTGCAGTTATCACTATCAAAGTATAAGAGCTCATTAAGTATATTCCTGGGAGTGGCATAGTAGATCAAATGGCAGTTCTGTATTCAGTTTTGTGAGAAACCTCCATGCTGATTTCCACAGTGGCTGCACTGGTTGTCACGCCCACCAGCAGGGAATAAAGTTCCTCTTTGATTACACACCCATCAGCACTTGTTTGTTTTAATTGCATTAGTCATTCTGGATGGGGGTGAGAAGGAATCTTAAAGCAGTTTTAATTTTCACTTCCCTGATGGCTAAAGGTGTTGAACACTTTGTAAAATATTTTTAATGTCATTTGCCTGTTCATTTCATTAACCCACTTATTGGTCAGTAGTTTTGTTTTATTGGTGCTTAAGTTTTGAAATTCTTTATATATGCCAGATATTAATCCTCTGTATGAAGTATATCTGGCAAAGACTTTCTCCCATTTTGTAAGCTCTATGTTCTCTCTGCTTCTAATATTCTTTGCTAAACAGAAGCTTTTTAATTAATTTCATGTAATCCCATTTTTCAAGTTTTGGGGTTATTTCCTTGTGCTATTATAGTCCTATTGAGAAAGTTCTTGTCTATGCCTATATTTATCTTTATGTGTGCATGCATATGCGTGGCAATACAGGTGGAGGCAAGATGACAATCTCAAGCATTTTTATTCTCAGGTGCTATACATCTTTTCTTTTTCTTTTTTTATGGGAGGAAAGGGTTTATTTTAGGCTTACATATTCTATGGGAAGCATCATTATGGTGGAAGGAAGCTCACTCATACATCCATAGTAGAGACAAGCAACCATCCTCAGCATTCATGAGTTGACTTTTGAGCACCTTAGGACTGGACTCAAGATCCATCCCCAGTGACATACCTCACAGCCCTAGTGGACACTAAATCCAAAGCTTAATCAAAAATGCCTGAGGGGCTGGAGAGATGACTTAGCAGTTAAGAACTTGCCTGTGAAGCCTAAGGACCCTTGTTCAAGGATCAATTCCCCAGGACCCATGGAAGCCAGATGCACGAGGTAGAGCATACATCTGGAATTCGTTTGCAGTGGCTGGAGGCCCTGGCACACCCATTCTCTCTCTCTCTCTCTCTCTCTCTCTCTCTCTCTCTCTCTCTCTGCCTCTTTCTTTCTCTCTCTGTTGCTGTCAAATAAATAAATAAACTCCTGATTTTTGGAGCCATTTACGTTCAAACCACCACATTCCATCCCTGGACCCCATACACTCATGATCATCTCACAATGCAAAATGCACTCAGTTTCTTGTGGTTTGAATTAGGTGCCTTCCATAAACTCGTGTTCTTGAATGCTTGATCCCCAGCTGATGGCAATTTGGGAGGTGGAGCCTTGTTGGAGAAGGTGTGTTGCTAGGGGTGGATCTTGATGGTTGATTAGCCTTAGCTTGCCAGTGTCACTTTGGCTCACACTCTTACTATATTTTCTACCTGCTGTGATAGAGGTGATGTCCAGCACTCTGTTGAATAGACTGTATTTTTTCTTGTGTATGTTTTTGACATCCTCATCAAAAATTAGGTATGGAGGTTTCTTAAAAATCTAAAAATACACGTATCATATCACCCAGCTACAACTCTCCTTGGCATATACCCTAAGTACACTCAATATTGCTAAGTAATCTCAGTATTGCTGTACAGATACTTACTCATGCATGTTTATTGCTGCTCTATTCACAGTAGCTAGTAAATGGAATCAGGCTAGATGCTTATAAACTGATTAATTAAAAATTAAGATGTGGTACACATTCAAACAATGGGTAAAATTTATTAAGCTGTAATAAAAATGAAATTTAAAAAATCATAGGAAAATGGATAGAACTGGAAAATATTATACCAAATGAAATAACCCTGGCTAAGAAATAGTAATGTCATGTGTTTTTTCCCATGTGGGGAATCCTAAACTCAAATGTTTAGATGTATGTGCAAGTTGGAATAAGAGTCTGTAGAGACCTGGAATCTAGAAAGGTGCCATGATGGGGAGGGTGGAGGGAAGAGCTTAAAGGAGGGGTAGTAGATATGTAAGCAGAGGTGTAGAACACTGAAGATGTAAACGTTTTTATTGTAGGGTCAGAGAAAGGTAATGGAGGCTAGAAGGGGATGGGGAAGAATTCACAAAAACTAAAGATGTTATTAAAAAGCCATTGGGATGGAGATTGGAGTTCTAAAGGGGAATTGGGGGAGGGGAGGGAAATATACATTTTTTTTTGTATGTAAGTATAGAAGTTGTCAATAAAAAAAAAATAAATGAAAAGCCATTGGGGACTGGAGAGATGGCTTAGTGGTTAAGGAGCCTGCCTCCTAAGCCTAAGAACGCCAGTTCCAATATCCAGCAGTTCCAATCTCCAGGTCCCAGGTTTAGCCAGATGCAAAGTGACGCAAGGGCGTGATGCCTCACTTGACCACGGGGCGCACACATCTGGATTTCGTTTGCAGCAGCTAAAAGACTGCTGGCTCGCCCATCTCTGTCTTTCTCTCCCTCTCTCTCTGTCTCTCTTTCTCTGTGTCTTACTCCCCCCTCACCCCAAAAAAAGAATTTAAAAAAGCTATTGGGAAACCAAGTTTTTTCTTAACTTAATGAGAAATATCATTAAGTGTTGCAGTCAGGTTCACATTGCTGGCAGAAATCACCCAACCAAGAGCAGCTTGTGGGAAAAAAGGTTTATTTTGGCTTACAGACTTGACGGGAAGCTCCACAATGGTAGGGGAAAACGATGGCATGAGCAGAGGGTGGACATCTCCCCCTGGCCAACTTAAGGTGGACAATAGCAATAGGAGAGTATGCAAACACTTGCAAGGGGAAGCTGGTTATAATACCCATAAGCCTGCCCCCCAAAATACACTGACTCCAAGAAGGTGTTAATTCCCATCAGCTGGGAACCTAGCAGTCAGAATGCTCAAGTTTATGAGGGACACCTGAATCAAGCCACCACATTCTGTCCCTGGCTCCCATAAACTGACAACCATAAATGATGTAAAGTGCAATGCATTCATCTAACCTCCAAAGTCCCCATAGTTTTTAATCAGTCCCAATGATTTTCAAACATCCCCATAGTACAAGGTCTTTAAATTGAGCCATGATACCAAAAAAATCCCCCCCCAAAACACATAATGGCACAGAATAAACACTCACACTGCAAAAGATGGCATTGGGCATAACAAAGATACAAGATTTAAACAGAGCAAACATCAAACTCTGCAGTTCCAAGTCCAACAAGTCTAGTCAGTAAAAAGTCCCCAAGTCAGATAATTCTAACCAGCAACAAGTCTCTTGAGTTCCAATTCCACCCCTAGAGCTAGGCTACTCATAGTGCTGGAAAACTTCATCCAGGGACAGCAGCTCTCCTTAGCAGCCATCTTGTGGTCCAGGCACCTCCACTGGGTCTCCACTGCAACCCACAGTTCATCCTCACGGCTCCATCGGGTCTCCATGCAGGCATCCAGCAAAACTACTTCACACTGCCCATGGCCATTTCCAAAACACAAGACCATGTTGCAAACAACGACTCTCTCTTTCCTGCATTTCTTATACTCCCCAATACCAGGTAAGGTGCCAATTTGTTATTCGGGGGGGGGGGGAGGAATAAAACAGACTTTTTAGAACAGTACACTCCTTGAGCATTCAGGCCCCTTCAAAAGACTGCATTCTTTCTGTAGTCCCAATGCAAGTCAGCTGACCCGATCTCAATGGTTGTAATCTCTCATACAATTGCAGCTGAACAGGCAGAAGTTTCAGCCCAAAGATTTCTTTCTGTGCCATAGTCCTCTGCACACGCCAGTCTGTTTCTACACAATGCAACCCTGCACTAATTCTCAGGACACGGGCATAACAACAAGCCTCTCACACAAACTGCTTCTAGTCTAGCCCAGGCACAATTCTTTCTCACCCTCATCAGCCAAACATCACAGTCCATAGTTGTTACTGCATTCAAGTTTTTCAACTCTGACCAGAATAGTCCATTAAGCTGTATTTATAGCACTGCAAGGCGTCTCTTAGGCCAAGGTTCAAATCCTTCCATATTCCTCTTGAAAATCAGCTCTAAAAGGCCAAAGCCACTCAGTCAGGTGTCTAGCAGCAATGCCATTCTCAAAAACAACTTTACTGTTGCAGTTACTTTTGCATTGCTGGCAAAAATCACCCAAGTGCAGCTTGGGAAAAAAAGTTCATTTTGGCTTACAAACTCGAGGGGGAAGCTCCATGATGGCAGGGAAAACAATGGCATGAGCAGAGGGTGGACATCACCCCCTGGCCAACATAAGGTGGACAACAGGAACAGGAGAGTGCCAAACACTGGCAAGTGGAAACTGGCTATAATACCCATAAGCCCGCCCTCAACAACACACTGCCTCCAGGAGGCATTAACTCCCAAATCTCCATCAGCTGGGAACCTAGCATTCAGAACACCCAAGTTTATAGGGACACCTGAACCAAACCACCACATTAAGAAAAGAAAAAATGGGGCTGGAAAGATGGCTTATCAGTTAAGGCACTTGCCTGTAATGCCTAAGAACTCATGTTCAAATCTCTAGGTCCCATGTAGCCAGACACACAGTGATACAAGCAAGCAATGTTGCACATGTACACAAGGCAACACACTCTGTGGAGTTTGTTCATAGTGGCTAAGGCATGCATGAGTGCTTAGGTTTAATTCCTAGTACCACAAGTCCCAGAAAGCATCATCACCAGATAATGCCAATGAGAAGAAGAGAAGAACAAATTTCAGGAATGGAGGACAAGATTGAGACAAATATATATATGGAAGTAAAATTTAATAAGCATAACCAAAACTTCTAAGAGACTCAAAATATGTTCAAGGGACCAACTCTAAGAATCCATAGTGTAAAAGAAAGAGCTGAGATAAAGTTTAAAGGCTTAAATAAAATTATAGTAAAAAATTTCACAAATCTGAGGAAATAAATAGATGTTGAGATGCAGGATTCATGAAGAATCCCAAAGACATGACCAAAGAACAACCACAGATATTTTATATATATATATATATATTTACTTGAGAGAGAGAAAGAGGGAGAGAGAGAATGGGCGTGCCAGGGCCTCCATCTATTGCAAACTAACTCCAGATTCATGCATGCATCTGGCTTATGTGGGACCTGGATAAATGAACCAGGATCCTTTGGCTTTGTGGGCAAACACCTTAACCACTAAGCAATCTCTCCAGCTCTCCACTGATCCTTTCTAAAAGTAGTACTTTTAAATGTTTCTGCCATTTCAGCTGCCTCGTCATCTTTGTTTTCCAGTATTGAGTAGCTTCTAGTCCTGATATCTAGCTCCTCTAGGCAAAGATAGTGGTAAAAGGGTATGGGTATTGCAAATGCAAGTCTCTCAGACTGACTCCTGTGCCCCTTTTCTAGTGTTGTATCTGCACTTTGGTGTGCTCTTCTCTCTCCTCTGGGCACACTGACTTTAGCCAATGTCTTAGATTTCCAGTAACATGTACTGTCTTTCTCCTTAACATGAGACATTACAAGTCTCCATTTCTTATCTATTCAAATGGACAATGTGGATTGTTTAAAAAGATATTTTAGTTCTACTAGTTTCTGAATTTTAGACCCCTGTGATATTGGAATCAGAAATATCAATCTTTTCTGTCTATCCCATCTCACTCTGATTGTAGAATCTCATTCTTTTTATTACATTTTGTTCTCATTTCAACCCTGTGTACCTGCTTTGTCTACTCCATTGTATATCATCTTCTATTCCACTCCATGGTACATTTTCTTCTATTCTATTTTATAGCTAAGTTGATTTAGTGTTATTCTGTCTTATATATAAATTTTACTGAAATAGAAATTTAAATCTGCTCCTGGGTAAGTATAGGCCACATTGGTGGCAGATTAATCTTCTCTAAACACCCTTTTATCACATTATTTCCACAAATTTTGCTGCTTGTATTCTATCACATATTACACATTCAACTTAGTGCCTTTTTCTTGGTTCTCAGTGTCTAACAGAAAGTGATACAACTCTATACATTAAAACGAACTACCACTACTTCATTTTTTCTCAATACATGCTCAGTAAATAATTTCTTTCTTTCTTTCTTTCTTTCTTTCTTTCTTTCTTTCTTTTTAATTTTTTTTTTTTTGGAGAGAGAGAGACAGACAGAGGGAGAGGAAGAGGAAGACAGATAGAGATGGGTGCGCCAGCAGCCTCTCAGCTGCTGTGAACGAAATCCAGATGTGTGTGGCCCCTTGTGGTCAAGTGCGGCATTGCGTCCTTGCATCATTTTGCATCTGGTTAAACGTGGGACCTGGAGATTGGAAAGGCTGGAGATTGGAACCAGCGTTCTTAGGCTTAGGAGGCAGGCGCCTTAACTGATAAGCCATCTCTCCAGCCTGTTTTTGTTTTTTTGAGGTAGATTCTCACTCTAGCCCAGGCTGACCTGGAATTCACTATGTAGTCTCAGGCTGGCCTGGAACTCACAGCAATCCTCCTACCTCTGCCTTCTGAGACTGGGATTAAAGGAGTGCACCAACCACCATGCCCAGCTCATTTGGATCAACATATGAAATGATGAAAACTTTCCACATGGTATGGTGGCACATGCCTTTAGTCCCAGCACTTCGGAGGCAGAGGTAGGATGGTCACTGTGAGTTTGGGCCACTGTGAGACTACATAGTGAATTTCAGGTCAGCCTGGGTTAGAATGAAACCCTACCTCAAAAACAAAACAAAACAAAAAAAATCCCCCACAAAATCAGAAAGAAAGAAAGAAAGAAAGAAAGAAAGAAAGAAAGAAAGAAAGGAAGAAAGAAGAAAGAAAGAAAGAAAGAAAGAAAGAAAGAAAGAAAGAAAGAAGCAGAGAGAGAGAGAGAGAAAGAAAGGACGGAAGCCCACATTTACAAGAAAAAGGGATAATTAACGATCAAATTACCAATTTTATTGAAATGGGATTCATGCTTATTAATAGCAAACAACAGAATCACCAAGGAGAATGACCTAGTTCAGGAAAAACCACTAAGTTAAAAAGAGTTGTGAACTGATGCTAGTAGGAATTTATCTGTTGTTGTTTGAAGTGTGAGGCCAGACTGTTCTAGGCAAAGAAATTGAATATATGCAGTCCAGGGGAAAGGGCTTTCTATGGCTAAAAGCCAGCAAGTATCTGGAATATAGCAAGCTAGAAACATGGAGCCTGATAGGGTCAACAGGGTCATGAAGGGTTTTACCAGCCTGGAATAGTATACTGTTCATCCATCAATTTCTTAGCTTTTTTTTTTTTTTTTTTTTTGTTTTGTTTTTTTGTTTTGTTTTTTGTTTTTCAAGGTAGGGTCTCACTCTAGCCCAGCCTGACCTGGAATTCACTCTATTCTCAGGGCAGCCTCAAACTTACAGCAATCCTCCTACCATTGCCTCCCTAATGCTGGGATTAAAGGCATGTGCCACCACTCCCAGCAATTTCTTAGTATTTTTTAACAAATATTTATTAATTTGTAAATGAGAGAGACAGAGAGACACAAAGAATGGGCACACTAGGGTCTCCAGCTGCTGCAAACAAACTCTAGACATATGTGGCACTTTGTGCATCTGGTTTATGTGGGTAATTAGAATTGAACCTGGGTCTGGGCTTTTCAGACATGCACCTTAACTGCTGAGCCATCTCTGTAGCCAGACTTTGTAGTATTTTTCCACCTTTAGCCAATGGAAATGGAGAAATTTCAAAAGTTTGATAGCACTTTAAAAGCTTTTTAGAACTTTAAATATTAATTTAAATCACATCTCCTTTATCACCATTTCATATGTTACTCCATGCCTGACAGGTGAGATTTTTTGTTTTACACTTGCCTGACACTGAAAACTCCACTTAAAATCTCATAGGAACTCTAGTTTTCTAGGTAGATACATGTTCAGGAAGGTGGTTATGAGGTTTCTCTTTTAGGCTTTTCCTATCCAGTTAACTTGCGTTTTCTGTTCAAAAAATAATCACAAGACAATTCAAGTTCTCCTCCTCCAAAATAAATAGGAAGATTGTTTGCAAGCTAGATTCATAAATCATGTGTATGAACAATTTCAAGCCAAAATTTAATCTCTGACAGGTTGTATTTTATACTGTTATTTTTATATTATACTTTTAATGTTCGATAAATAACACAGTTGGCACAAGAAGAAAAGACTGTTTGACAAAACTGTGAACAAATGTGGAAGGTATCAGGATTTGTGATTTCCTAACGGCCTCTGTGCCCAGAGGTGGTTTTGTCAGTGTTTATTTATTTATTTATTTATTTATTTATTTATTTATTAGATACAGAGAGAGGAGGAGGAGAGAGAAAGAGAGTGAGAATGGGCATGCCAGGGCCTCTAGCCACTGCAAACGAACTCCAGATGCATGCTCCACCATGTGCATCTGGTTTATGTGGGACCTGGAGAATCAAACCAGGGTCCTTAGGTGTCACAGGCAAACACCCTAACCATTAAGCTATCTTTCCAGCCCTGTCAGTGTTAAAGATAGACATCAGTGAAGGTGATGGCAATTGGTCTGATACAGTAACACAGGTAGAGGTGAGCTCCATTCCAATTTGCAACGTTCACAAAGACAGAGCTGATCATGTGTTTGCAGAGGAGAATGAGGAATATGGAGGGGGTCTGTAGAGTCTGAGAGATGCAGACTTAGGAAGGACTGCTCATAAGAAATGAAATTAAGCAATTGTCTGATAGCTGCCCTGTAGAAGTTAAGATTTTCTTTCCCTCTTCTTGAGAGACCCAGGCCCCATCTTTGACAACACATTGACACCCGTGGGTCCTAAAGTTGATGTCTACATTTTGAGAGACACCTTAGAAATGTAGGAGACACATGTAAGTGTTATACCTTTTATTTTATTTATTTTATTTTATTGGGTTTTTTTCATTTTTCGGTTTTTCAAGGTAGGGTCTCACTTTAGCCCAGGCTGACCTGGAATTCACTATGTAATCTCAGGGTAGCCTCGAACTCATGGTGATCCTCTTACCTTTGCCTCCTGAATGCTGGGATTAAAGAAGTGTACCATCACACCCAGCTAGTGTTATTTTTTTTTTGTTTGTTTTATCATTCAAACTCACAGTTTTATTTAATAGACTAAAATATACAGCTTTGATTGAAACAGAAATCATAACGATGTAAGTTTTATAAAATTACATTGAGCAGCAGCAGCATGTTCATAAAATTAAAGACTGGAGCTTAAATAAACAAAAGAAAAAGCTATCTAGAAAGTAAACAGCCCAAAGTGAAGCCTGTTACAATTATTAGAGAATTGTGCTTTGTTTTTGTTGTTACATTTTTTTTTTTTTAAAGTCAGGGCTTCTTGTAACCCAGGCTGGCCTCAAACTCCTAATTTTTCTGCCTCCATCTCCCATGTGCTGATATACCAGCTGTGTATCTTTGTGCCTGACTGCTTTCTGGATTTTGAAGATCGTGCTGTTATGAACAGTCAAGAAAATCTGCAAGGTTCTGGCTTATAAGTATGGACAGAGGCTGGGAAATGCTTCTCAGGAAATGAAAAGGCAAAGCAAGGCCATACTGAAACCACCTGCCCGAACTGGCTTTGAAAGATGTGCGTCTCCAGTGGGGGGTAGCATTCACCAACTTTGCTAAAAGTTTTCACCAGAAAAGGACCCTGCTAAAGAAGGTATCATGTCATGGACTCCCCATCACTGTAGGTCCCAGAGGAAAAACTGAAAGGCCCCAGTCTCATCTCCAAATTTTGACCCTGAAATTTCAGGTCAGTCCCACAGTGGAGCTGTGCCTAGAGCTGCCCAAGGTGACCTGTTCTGTACTTCCAGGTCATTTCCACACCCACCAACCAGGGTAAGAAACTGAGGGCAGCAATCACTGTTCAAGAGCAACAGTGGACACTGTTCAGTGGAGACTTGTAGGAAGCTGGAAATTAATTATAGGGAATTCCATTTAAGGGGGACGACAATGAGGACCCCTTACTTTCCCCATTACAGGCATAGGCTGTAAGGATACTCTGGAAAAGGCATTCATGGACTGGGTGGTGCTCCATGGCAGAGTTCAAGTGATCTTAATTCCTGACTACTGGTTTGGTTTCTGTTCTGATGACGTGTCTTGGCTTCTCAAACTTGATCCCAAGCCTCTGCCTGAAGCAAGCTTCCTCGATCAGAGACTCTAAGCACAGGCATCTTCCACCCACACATAACATCCTCCGTGCTCTATCCGGGCCACAGGAGCAAGTGACTGGGCTGTAATGTGGGGTGCATCAAAATGAAAACCCATGTTAGTGCGTTGCTACTGGGCTTTGCCAAGGGTGCATCAAAAATGAAAACCCATGTTAGTGTGTTGCCGATCTTCTCTTCTTCGCTGTCCTGCTTAGTGCTCCTGTGCCACCTCCACTGGGGCTGCCAGGTCAGCTGTGGTCTTGTCCAGGGCAGGTTTCTTTGAGTAATCTCGTTCTCCAAAAATAGTGCTTCCTACCCGGACGTTTGTAGATCCTACCTCAATTGCATGCTGAAAGTCCATGGACATGCCCATGCTCAGCTCAACCTGGTCTGTAGGAATACTCAGCTTTTTACATAGCTTTTTTTTCCTGCAGGGACACCAGCACCTGGAAGTCTGGGTTTGGTCCTTGATTAAGATCATGTCCAAAGCTTCCTATGGTCATGAGCCCCACGAACTCCAGGCTGGGACAGTTGGCCTTTATGTGTTCCACCATGGCAATCGTCCCTGAGGGTGGAAGGCCGTGTTTACTCTCCTCTCCACTGGTGTTAATTTGGATCATAACCTTTAATTTTTCAGTAGAACCTTTTTTTCTGCCAGGAACTGTTCACTTTGTCTGCCAGCTTCATAGAGTCTACTGTTTCCAGCATGAAGAGGTTGGGGACAGCCATCAACTTGTTAACATTTTGTTTCTGTAAATGGCCAATGAAGTGCCATTTGATCTCAGGACATGAAGACAGAATCTTAGGATTTGATGCTTTTTCTAGTAGTTCCTGAACATAGTTCTCTCCAAAAGTACACTGGCCATGACCATAGGCTTCAATCACCATGTCTGCAGGTTTGGTTTTGCTGACTGCTACTAGCCGGGGCTGGATGGGTGGTAGATCCCGGGGCCACAGCGCCACAGCCTGCTGAACGCTCTCGTTCACTGCCCGCAGCTCGAACCCAACTCCCAGCTCTGCAGACATGCTGCCGGCTCTCCACATTCTGTGTGATACCTTTTAAAATAAATTATCTAAGTAAGAGTACAAGGCCCGTATCAGGTGTTTGGTGGAATAAACTAAAAAAATTTTTTGACAGCCTTGAGCTTTTCCAGAGAGACTTGGGTCAGTATCAGGGATTCAAACTTATATTAATGAAAGGCATATTAATGTTGGTTGAGTCTATATTATTTATTTATTTTGTTTTTTTGATGTAGGGTCTCTGTCTAGTCCAGGCTGACTTGGAATTCACTATGTTGTCTCAGGGTGGCCTTGAACTCATGGTGATCCTCCTACCTCTGTCTCCCGAGTGCTGGGATTAAAGGCGTGCGCCACCATACCCAGTAAGTCTATATTTTTTAAATGAAATTTTTTAACTGATGCATAAAAACATCAAATAGTATATATTTTGTGGTACCATGTAATATTTCAGCAATTGTATACAAGTCACAGTAAGCTTATACTCCTCAAATGTTTATTATTTCTTTATGTTAAAATCATTCAAGCTCTTTTCAAAAACAATTTTATTTATTTATTTGACAGAGAAAGAGAAAGAGACAGAAAGAGGAGAGAGAGAGAGAGATCATGGGCACTCCAGGGCCTCCAGGCACTGCAAACAGACTTGAGATGCATGTGCCACCTTGCGCATATGGCTTATGTGGGTATTGGAGAATCAAACCTAGATGCTTAGGCTTTGCAGGCAAGTTCCTAAACCTCTAAGCCGTCTCTTCAGCCCCAAAGATCATTTCTTCCTGCTATCTGAAGTATTGGGTGCATCATCATTAGTGATAATTATTTCATTGCACACTTGAGCTTCTTATCTCTACATAACTGTAACTCACCAAGGATGGATCAAGCTCTTATTTGGGTGAATAGTTCTTGGGCAACATTTCTACAGTTTTCTCTTCACTTGGTTTGAACTTATATAAAACAAAGTTTTCTACCACATTAAAAAACTAAGCTCCTTGGTTTTAAAATTCGCTAAAATCCTTTAGTTATCTTATCAAACTAAACGTAGCTTGTAATTTCCTGACATCTGTTTGACTATTTTAATAAATTGTTTCTAAGAAGACTATGTTTTATGAGATCCAAGGAAAAAGAATAAAAGAGTGTGTTTTGCTTAACAAATTTGCACCTCAATTCAGTTACTCTTGCTTTCTATGTGTAGTGCACAACCTACTGAGTTGAGATGTAAGGGCTTATGTTTTTCATAATTTCTAGTTGCTTCCAAATTTATGGTTATTTCCTATTGTTTAATTATACTCTTTTAAACTATTCTTGAAGTCATCCTTCTGTCTTATAATTTATCATGGACTAGATTTGTGAAGTCTCTTTGATTAGGTTTATAGAAAAATAAATCACCTCTGGAGTCATCCCAGTCCTCAGCCAGATACCTTATCATTATTTATTATTTAATTAAAAGATTCTGAGACTAATATGCAAGCAGCTTCAGAATTTTAAAATATGTTGATGATAATAGCTCCCCATGAGGCAAGCTGTCACAAGGCTGATGCCACCTAAAATAAATGCTTTCCCATGGGCATTTCAAATCACCAGACCAATGTGGCATTTCAGACTTGACTACCAAAGTACACTGCTTCAGAGAAGAAAGTCTCCTTTTTAGACAGCCAGACGTTCCCATCATTTGCAGAAAAGTCAAGTTTTAGTGCACTGCTAATGATCTTTAAAAGCGTATTTGTAATCACAGAAGACAATAAATGTCATCTTATAAATTAAGATGCTTTTATGGATGGTGCATGCATGAATGTGGCTATGCTTTTATGTATGTGAGAGAAAAAGAGAGAGAGGAAGAAGAGGAAGAGGAAGAGGAGGAGAGAAGGAAGAAGGAGAAGTAGAGGTGAAATGTGTGAGAGCATATAATAAAACAATATTGGAATATCGAGGGAAGGACGTGGTGTGGGGGTACTCTGTCACTGGCTGTCTAGAACTGCATTCATACATAACATGGGATGTGTACAATGCCATGAAGCAGCATGAAGTGTGGCATAGCTTTAATAGCCAGGAAATGAAATGAGCTGAAGATGAGGATGGAGTTCACTTGTCAATCAACAACTCAGTGACCACTACTGAGTATCATCCTGCAACAGAAGAGCCTTCAATACGATGTCATGACTCTGGGGGGGGGACAGCTGACTGCCAGATCTCAAACTGATTACATGCATCCTTAGATTTGGGCCTGTCTGCATTCCATCCCAGATAGGAGAGGGGCTCACAAGACTCCACCCTGCCCTGAGAAGTTATTGGCAGTTAATGGTTGCAGGTGAGGGAGACTTTTTTTTTTTTCCAGTGTGTAGTATCTCGTAAGTTGCCCTTGCCTTGATAAATTTACAGCCATGCTTATTCAAGAAACCCTAATGGAACACATCAGATTATTTTTTTAAAAAAAGCATAAAATAGGAGGGGGAGTAGTTGGAAAAAGAAATGAGTTCAGCAGGACTGGGAGGGGACAGGACAGGGCAATGGGGAGGTGGCTATGATCAAAATACATATATACATGTATGAAATTGTCAAATAATGTTTAAAATCACATTTAACATTTCTCTATACACACATCCACGTTTTGTGTTTGTATAGTATACATGGTGTGTGTGTAGTGTATGTGCATGTGTGTGCCTGAGGAAGATGTTTTGTGTCCTCCTCTAACACGCTTGCACCTGATTCTCTAGGCAGGCCCTGTCACTGAACCTGAATTTCCCCATTTTTTAGTTAGACTGGATCATCAAGAAGCCTCAGAAATTCTGTCTATGTCCCGCTCAATACTGGGGTACATACAGTCATGTACAACTATGTCTGTCTTAAACATCCATTTTGAAAGCTATGCTGTGTGTGTGTGTGTGTGTGTGTGTGTGTGTATTCAGGATTTAATAGTCATAATCTGCACAGCAGGAAGTTTATTTAAAGTCATACTGTTTACTAATTTGCCCGTAATTATTGAAACCTTGGCAACTATAAGTGTACACTTCCATGTGGGTATTTATTCTAAGGATTTAATTATTGAATCCATAATTACATTTTTTAACCAATGTCTGCATCCTATCAATTACACTCATTGCTACTTATCTAACAGCTGTGTATTGTACATGCATCATCTTTGGGCACTTCCAGGGTGGCCCTGATTCTTAACTTTAATGAACATTAATGAAAACAACCCCTTCCTAATAAACTCAAACAAATGTCTTGCATCTGTTGGCATTCTCACTCAACTTTTATTTTTATTTTTATTTTTTGGTTTTAGGAGGTAGGGTTTTGCTGTAGCCTACGCTGACCTGGAATTCACTATGTAGTCTCAGGTTGGCCTTAAAGTCATGGCAATCATCCTGCCTTTGCCTCCCAAGTGGTGGGATTAAAGGCGTATGCCACCAAGCCCAGCTAATTTTTTAAAATTTATTTATTTGGGGGAGCACATATAGAAAGAGACATAGAATGGGTACCCCAGGCCTCTACACTGCAAATGAACTCCAGATGCATGTGCCACCTTGTGCATCTGGCTTACATGGGTCCTGGGGAATGGAACCTCTGTCCTGAGGCTTCACAGGCATGAGCCTTAATGGCTAAGCCATCTCTCCAGCCCTCACTTGATTCTTCATGTCCAACAATATCTAGTAAATGTACCCTAATTAATATTATTGAAACTTGTCAGCCCTTGCCATAACTATTTCAGGCTTTAGCAACAGAACAATAGCTAATAAGCCATAGTCTTAAAATTAAGTTCTCGAGCCAGGCATGGTGGCACACGCCTTTAATCCCAGCACTCGGGAGGCAGAGGTAGGAGGATCGCCGAGAGTTCGAGGCCACCCTGAGACTACGTAGTTAATTCCAGGTCAGCCTGGGCCAGAGTGAGACCCTACCTCGAAAAACCAAAAAAAAAAAAAAAAAAAAAAAAATTAAGTTCTCATCAAACATCTCTAAGATATCCAATCTCTTTGAATTTTTCCCAACAGTTATTCCCACTTATTATCAATTATAAAACTATCAGCAAGTCAACATATAACATTCACTCCACTAAACTTAATCTGGCTAGAAGCAGTCTCCTCAAACATCTACCCCCTCAAATAGCTGCTTTAACAACTATCTCTGACCAAGAAAAGACTAATCAAAATGTACTTCTTTCCCTTCCTAATCTTATTTCTCTTAACTACAACATTAACTATTTAGTAACCATGAGTAATTGCAAGTATAATTAAATGCTAATCAATAAAGATCAACCAGCTACAACCATCAATCAACTTCCATAAATGAATAATGCAGCCTGTGGATTCTGTATGAAGATCAACCTTTTTACCCTTAAAAATCATTCAGGTCTTAAGATTATTCAAGTCAACAACAGTTTCAGTATATCATAGTGCATATATTTAAAAGTAATTCCACCAACAGATTATGCACCCAGCTATGCATGGTAGTACATGTACATAGTAGAAGGCTGATGCAGGAGGATCAAGATATCAAGGCCAGCTGGGTATCTTTCTCCCCAAAATATAATGTACCCCAAATTACAATTCTAGATCCTCAAATTTCAAGATACTTCTCAATGCCTATTGCCATAGCATATTATAACACTACCAACATTCCTCCTAAATAAATGGAAAAGATACCGTCAAGCCTATCAAGGATATACCAAACTTTAATACGGTATCACCACTAATAATTCATCCAACCCACTGTTGATTGCTGCAAGGTTTGAAAAAAAGAAACCTCTACAAAATGTAAAATAAATATAAAAATACAACGCACATCATAATTTCCACAGGGAATTAAATCACCACTTCTGACATGAAAAAATTATCACTCTATTTCATCTCTGGAAACTTTAATGACCAGTATTAGAAAATCCAAGGCCATAATAAAGTTATTGATCATTCATATATTGATATCTCAGCACATTGAAATTTGGGTTTTCTATTAAGACTGAGCCTAATGCTCAACTGTTACCAAATTATTTCTGCCTTGGTAGCACAGTATTTTCACCTACATAACGCTTCTTAATATCCCAGACAAGAAACTGGAGTGGACACTGTGGGCACAGGAAGGAATCATGGGGACACAGGTTTTCCTTTCACCTCCCATGTTTGCTGACCAGTGGTTTTTTTTTTTTTTTTTTTTTTTTTTTGAGAGAGAGAGACACAGAGAGAGAGAGAGGAGGGAGAGGAAGACAGATAAAGATGGGCACGCCAGCTGCCTCTCAGTTGCTGCGAACGAAATCCAGATGTGTTTGCCCCCTTGTGGTCAAGTGTGGCATTGCACCCTTGTGTCACTGCATCTGGCTAAACGTGGGACCTGGAGATTGGAACCAGCTGTCTTAGGCTTAGGAGGCAGGCGCCTTAACCGCTAAGCCATCTCTCCAGCCCTGACCAGTGTTTTTTATCTTTCCCTACATAAGTCAAGGCTCTCAAAGTTCCACCAGTTGGATCCCTTTCCTTGTAGCTTCTTGCTGAGTTGTAGCTAAGTGGTCAGATAGGAGGACTGTAGGCATGGAGCAGTGTCCTGTCTTCCTCCCCATGGTCCTGTGGTGCCACAGTGGCTTCATCCCCCAAGCAAGGGCTGCACTCAGCTGAGCCAGCAGTTGACCTTAGCTCTCCCCAGCCACTGTTCGCTGTCCCCTGGTACAGCCCCAAGGATTGCAGACTGTTTGCTTTATTTCCTTAAGTCTGTTCATATTTTGGAGGAATGGCTCTACCATCATAGTGATTGTTCTTTAGCTCCAGCTAACAAATTCCCATTTCCACAGGTTCCTTTTGGTGACTTTTGTTTTGCTTTGGATAGGATCTTGCTATGTGTCTCAGACTGGCCTGGCAATGATTTGAGTGCTGGGATTAGAAGCATACACAAACATGCCATGCTAGATTCCTTTATGGGGAAAGGAAAATTTTCAAGAGGAATGTGAAGTTTATTTTAAAAGTCTCTAATAGGGTATGTCAATAGTAGAGAAAGACAAAAAAAAATTCTAGAAATTACACTTAAAATGAAAATATTTGTGAGTATTGCTTAAACTTTTCAAATCTCTACTTATAGGGTGTTTCCCATCTACCAATTCATATTTGGCCCTACTCTGTGTCATAAAATTACATCATAAAAATCAATAACTATTTCAAGTACTCACACATGTAAATAGATTTAAAATATGAAAGTAAAGCAATTCTTTTTTTCCACTTACTCTTCTTTTTTTATAATTTATTTTTATTTATATTATTCTGATTTTAAATTCATAATGTTGGCTCCCTTATCCTCCTCCCTGTCCTCCCTCTTCCAAAGGGACCCTCATCAATGGGGAATGTGGGTCATGCATTGAGGGGGTAGTCAAGAGTTCTGGGGGTTAGTCCAAGTCTCTGTGCATAATGCCCCAACTTGTGGCTCTAACATTCTTTCCGCCCCCTCTTTTGTGAATTTCCCTGAGCCACATTGGGGTCATTTAAGTTCTACTTCAATGATGAGGTTTTGGGAGCCTCTGTGTCTCTGGATATCTGGCTTAGTTGGAGTTGGATGTTCTCTTCAGCCTTTTTCTGGTGCCATGATCACCAAGAACACTATATTCTTGCCTTTACTCTTCATTACTCTATGGTTTCAGCTGGGGCCCTGGTTTGGTGTGATTGGCAGATCCTCCCTTCAGGTTCATCATCCATCTGAAAAAGATAAGCAAATTCTTCAACGGAGAGAGAAGTCAGTACTAGATAGAAGGGATGGTGATACATATTTTGGAGGGAATTTTATATATGTAGGCTCTCTTGTAGCCCACATTTGGTGGTATCTTGATCTTGGAGACTGAGCTCATTTTTTGTACCTGGTTTTGACTTATTTCCCAGTTCCAGCAATGAGTTCCATTCCACTGAGTGGATCTATTAGACAAATCAAGAGCAGTTGGTAACCCACCATGGCTGAGTGCCACTACTGCACTTGTATGAGCATTGCGCCAGGCTATTTCCTGCTGGGTATATTATACTGCACATTGTTTGGACCAATGTCGGCCATTATCCCCCAGTTGCTTATGTAGCACGCTCTGGCACTAAACTAGCTAACTGTCTGGGAACTGACCCTCTTCCAGATTCTGGTCAGGTCTCTCCATGTTTGGTCTCACACATGTATGCTGTCTTCTACATTAGGGTCTTACCATTAACCTTTGGTGGTTCATCAAGAACTCTGACAGAAATCTGTCTTTTTTGGGAAACCTTGTAGGTATCTCGGATCAAGAGCTCATTGTGGAAGTTAACCCCATGCTGGCACTGGGAGTTATAAGTCTGCTCCTAGGAAGGTGAGGGAAGAAAAAGATAGATAATATAAAAGAGAAAGTGAGTATAGAGAGAGGAGAGAGAGAGAGAGAGAGAGAGAGAGAGAAAGAGAGAGAGAAGCAGGAAAAGATTAAGGTTGGTCTTCATGCTGTTCTCTCCAGTTCCCTGTGGTTCAGGTGTTCCCTCTGCAGGCCTGCTGAAGGATCAATGTTTTAGCTTGTTGTTCGGAATAAAGGGTTTTGTAGTATCATTTCCTTTTGGGTCCCTATTTGTATCCCCCCACCCTTGTCCTCCCTCCTACCCTCTTGTTCCCTCCCACCCTTACCCTTCCTCCATCCCAGCCTCACTATTGTCTGGTCCTCAGAGTTAAAGCAATTCTTTTATCTATATGAGTGCTAACGTCATTTAAGTCCCGGGGGGATACCACGTTAAATGTGACATTGTCAGTAAGTTAAAAATGTTTATGATATGACAAAAATGATCATTTATTATGGCAAATAATAGCAGCACAAAGATCTTTTTAAATACAAAAATTATATGAACTTTTAAAGGTGTAATTTTATAATACCTTATAAATAAGTAAAATTATGACAATATTTTGATGCATATTTATTATGCCTTATGATTTTTCTATTATATATTCTATCCAAAATAAATGATGCTCATAATATTTTGTTTTAAATGGATCATGATTAATTGTCTAAGAAACACTAATCTGTTTTGTTAGTGACTCCATACAACATGAAATAAATTGATTAAATTACCTATTAATTAAGGCTGCTTGACAACAATACCTGATTCAGTTAGATTTGTAAAATTTTCTGGCAAAATCTATACTAGCTTCTATTATCAAATTTGTCTTCTTATTTTTATTTTTCTGGCAAAGTTAGACTCTTTCTGAGCTTTTAAGAAAACTTACCTTTGTTCTGGAAATCTCAGCAGCCCACTTTGCCCAGCTGCCCACTCTGTTCATCCTTCATGCTATAACCAGACCCACTTCCTCCCACAGCACTGATCCCTGTCATGGGTCCTCTGTCTCTCTCTCTCTATATATATATACAGGGCCCTCTCTAGAGCACTTTTTATCTGACACTTGCCATGACTCATTTCTTGGCGACTGATCTTGTACTTACCAAAGGGTCTATTGCTCTGCCAACAGGAAGCCTCTTATAGTACACATATAGATCTAACTTGTGCACATCATACAAGTGCTCAATAAATATTCATGATAACTTTTGGGCAATTAAACATCTTCACTCCCTGTAGTCCTCTTCATTTTACTCCATAAGCTCACATAGAACATGCCACACTAAGCTCTCATGTTACCATGTTGAGCATCTCTTTCATCAGGTATTGACTTACTATGTTGGGGCTCTGAAGCCCTAATCTAAGATTGAGGGGACATGAAATATAGTGGTGGTATAGTTCTAGCCAATGTGAAACCCATTTATTTTTATTCTTCAGTTTCCTTAGCTGTGCCACAGGAATTGAGATAATTTCACAACCACTGAGAACTATAACGAGACTCAAATTACATAATAGATAGGTAATTGCCAAAACCAACAAAGGTATCATTATCAGCAGTAGGTTTAGGTCTTTCCTCACAGGAGTGATCCTGACAAGCTGCTGTGCTACTGTAGCTACAAACAAAAAGAATGACCTTTATATTCAACACCTATTTCCTCAAGGGCTGCTCCTTTTCTTACTTCCCACTCTGAGTTTTTCTTCCAAAGGGTCCTTGCTGACATGGTTCACTGATTGCAACACCTTTATCTCCACCTGGCCTTAGTCTATAATAGGAAGATTGGCAGGTAGTCAAGAGGTGCTCTATGGGCTATAGTGCCCTTATATTCTGAAGCTAATACAATCCTTTGATACAGCCCCAACTGTGTATGTAAGCCCTCATGATTAGAGACGTGGTTTGTATCCTGTCATTAGAAATGTGACAGTGAATCCAGTTATCTTCTACTCACACAATGATCTAACACCCACAGAAAAAGAAATTGCTTTTATTTGGCTTTGTTTTAGTTTTCTAAGACTGTAGTTTATATCTCGAGGCTGTGACCCTTATGCAGAACCTTCCTGAATAGAAAAGAAACTAGATGTGTTCCCCAGCTTTGCTGACTGAGCTATAGAATAGCCCATGTCTTTGCACTGTAGGATTTTATTCATTTTCCTTGGATTACATTGTCAAATTTCCTTGTGTAAAATGTTCATGGTGAGCCAGGCGTGGTGGTGCACGCCTTTAATCCCAGCACTCGGGAGGCAAAGGTAGGAGGATTGCTGTGAGTTCAAGTCCACCCTGAGACTACATAGTGAATTCCAGGTCAGCCTGGGCCAGAGTGAGACCCTACCTCAAAAAAAAAAAAAAAAAAAAAAAAAAGTTCATGGTGATAGTTGCTCTTGAGAAGTTTTAGAACCCAAGGACTTGACAGAAAACAACAACAACAACAACAAAAAGAGGGGGTGGACACCAAAGGCAACAAAACTGTTCCTTTCCTCATATTTCCTAAATACACAGCAGGGGTTTTGAGTAAGACACCTGCAGCCCTGGGCACATGCAGCATGATTGCAACTCTGGTTTCTTCAAAGGCATCTAAGCAGTGCCTAAACATCTGTCTTGGCATTTATATCTCCACTGATATTCCTAAATACAGTAGAAGTCATTTTGCCATAATTGGTTTTCAAAGCATGGTGTGTAATCATTAATTCTCTTATCCTCATGTTCTGAGCACACAGTGTTGTGCTGTTTACTAGACTGAACTCCTGCAGCCAGGCTTTTCTGAGTGATGATGATGATGATGATGAGAGTGCTGACTTGCCCTGACGGTGTTTAGCATCTTAACAAAAAGCTAGAGTCATGGGTTGATGAGATGATTCCATGATTAAGAGCATTTCTTGGGCTGGAGGAAGGGCTTAGTCATTAAAATGTTTGCCTGCAAAGTCAAAGGACCCAGGTTTGATTGCCCAGGACCCACAGAAGCCAATGCACAAGGTTGCTCATACATCTGGAGTTCATTTGCAGTGGCTGAAGGCCCTGGCACACCCATTTCTCTCTATCTGCCTCTCTCTCTCTCTCTCAAATAAATAAAACAAAATAATTTTTTTTTTTAAAAAGAGCACTTCTTGCCCTATTAGGAAGAAGCCTGAAAGCCCACTCAAGTTAGCTCCCTATGCCACACATAAACAGTGGGCATAGCCATGCATGTCTGTTACTCCACTCCTGTCGGGAGCTTAGGTGAGAAAATCTCTGGGGCTCATGGGGAAAAACCCTGGAAAGCTTTGCGATCAGGAAGAGACCCTGGCTCAAGTAAGAACAAGAACTGCTGGAAGAGCAATGGAGATAGACACTGATTTTCCCCTCAAGTCTCCATAGGCGAGCATGCAGGACTGCTGCCTGAACACAAACACGTGCGTACATCACACACACACACACACACACACACACACACACACACACACACACACACAAGAAGCAATTGTAGCTATCTGATGACCCTAATTCTGATTGTATTATAAGAGATAGCTTTTTGGAAAATTTAAAAGCATCAGTCAGAAAGATTGCTTTTTCTCTAATGATCATAGGAGCAAAGGGGAAGGATAGAATGAGAGAAGTGCATGGCAGATAGAAGTGGATTTAAACCTGTCTTTAAAATGCTTTGTCCTGTTAAGGGTTTTTTTTTTTTTTTTTTTTTTTTTTTTTTTGCCTGTTTTGTTTTTCTTTGTACATTTGCACATCTTCTCTGCTGTGCTCAGCATGTGGTCTAGCTATGATGGATAAACCAAAGATCTTGTCCATTCCTTCCCCCAAGCAGCAGCTATGACTGGACACTCACACTTGGTCTAGTGGCCTGGATGTACTTTTCATGTCTCCTGCCTGGATTGTCTTATGCTGTGCTTACTGCTCAAGTTCATATGTACACAACCTAGAAGCTGTGGTAGGTCAACAATTCCTTAAACATTTGACTGATGGGTGGCAGAGAATGGCAGGTAAATCTCTTTCTTCTGCTCCCCATCATGGACTGTGGTGACCTGGAGCACCTTGTGTGACTTCATGCACTCAGGCACACCTGGTATCTGGCCGCTGCTAGCAGGCAGTCTACCTCCATCCCATCCTTGCCTCCCTGTGCTCCTGCTCACTCCTCTCTTGCCCCAATAGCATGCTAGTGTATGTTTTCACTCTGACTCTGAAGAAAATCTGGGCTAAGGTCCTATGGAAGTGAAACTCAATGCTCAGATAAAGTCTGGAAGTTAGTAAAATGGAGGGACTTTAAGCCACCAAAGACCAGAAGCTTGTTATAAATAGGATGAGTTCAAA
The DNA here is from genome assembly GCA_036365145.1 of Orientallactaga sibirica. Taxonomy (NCBI): domain Eukaryota; kingdom Metazoa; phylum Chordata; class Mammalia; order Rodentia; family Dipodidae; genus Orientallactaga; species Orientallactaga sibirica. The sequence continues at coordinate 20,524,085 of JAEOAD010000003.1, forward strand.
TCAAGTATGAAAAAAACTTGATGATGTGTTGAATGTGTTGACATACTGTAAGTATCGGGGTTGGAAAGAATGGTTTTTGTGACGGAAAGGGGGGCAGGCCAACCGAGTGGCAGTGTGCCCTGGCCGGACTAGCTAAGCCAGTGATGGGTGAGAGGACACTTCCCAAAGAGATGATATTCTTATCTGCTAGGTGCAAATAAACAATACAAGGTTTAACTTGAATTTTATGGTAGTTTCTTCTTGTTCTTTGTTCACTTTCTCTATAACCAAAAATCTCCCTTTGGCTCTCTGCTTTTCTAACTCTCGTTGAGAATGCATTCAAAAGGGACACAAAAGCAGATAATTTGTTCATTCAGTGGGTGCATTTAGCAAAAGTGAGATTGCTGGAGATGGTAGGTGAAGGAGAGGTGTCCAGTTTGAGAGAAGCCACTTTATTTCTCCTAAAGCAGACCCCAGCTTCCACATCTGAGTAGGGCTGCTTCAGAGCCCAGCATTGCAGTAACAAGCAGCCTCACCTATCCTTGCCATGGAAAACCAGGTCATTTGAATTACTTCACTACCCATCAATGATCCTAAGAACTGAGATTATTTGCAGCAGCTGCTGCCATAGCAACAAGGCCATCAACCATGACTGAACATGCAGCAGTGGTGGGTCTTGCTTCATTCTAGAGAGGCCGAAGAGGAGGGGATGTGATGTGGTCACAGAGATGAAACAAGCAGTGCCACCACTGTATGGCCTCAGGCTGAATGCCCTAAGAGTTCTGGACTGTTGTAACAGGAGCATTTAATATGCAATATACACTCCTTGGTAGCCCCATGAAGAAGAATTACATAATACTAATAGGTAGCCAGGTGTATTAGTCCATTCACTGTTGTACTGAACAAATACTTGAGGCTGAATACTTTACAAAAGCAAACACAAATAACAAAAAACATAACAACAACAAAAACAAACAATGTTGGCTTAGCTCACAGCTTGTGAGGCCAAAGTCCAAATTCAGGCAACTCCATCTGTGTGGCCTCTAGTAAGAATACCCTTAGCTGTGTCATCACATGCAGATGGCCCCATGGAGATGCATGGAAGGAATGCATGCAGGAGGAAGAGATCACATGTTGAGATTGGAAGTCAGAGAATGAGGATGGACCTTATAACCTTTGAGAACTACATTAATCCTTTTCCAACAGCATTTCCCACAATAATCTAATCGCCTAATCACCTCCACCTCTTAAAGGTTCTGCCACCTTAATGTAGACACACTGAGGACTAAGCTCTCAGCACAAAAACCCATTGGGTACATGCTCAAACCATATCCAATTCTCAGCAGCCAGTGAAGGCTTAACAGAGACTATTACATGTCTTAGGATTGCTGTGTAGACTTCATTTGTTGATACTTTAGTTACACACTCAAGAATGTGTCAAAACACATAAATTATAAACCATTTGTTTCAATTCGTATGAGCTAGAATTTTTTTAAAAAAATACTTATTTGTGAGAGAGAGGGAGAGAGAGAATGGGCATGCCAGGGCCTCCAGCCTCCAAACTCATGTACCACCTTGTGCATCTGGATTATGTGGGTACTGGAGAATGGAACCTATGTCCTTAGGCTTTGCATACAAGAGTCTTAACTGCTAAGCCATCTCTCCAGCCCATGCACCAGAATTTTATTATGCATTGAGTTGAATTCCATCACATAAGCTGAATTTATTTCCTCTCCACACCTACTCTCACCTAACTTGTTCTATATCCTATTCTATCTCTAGTAATACCATTGTGGTATCATTCTTCATGTCACAGGTTCAGAATACAGGGTTGTATTTGACCCCTCCTTATGTCCAATCAGTCAAAGAATCCTCTTCATAGCCCTTAGTATTTCCCATTTCTAGTGCTATCATTTACAGTAAAGCAAACTCTTGAATTAAATAAATATCAAATAATTGAATAATTAAAAAAACCATATAACCTCCTTGGGAAACTGGATTTTGATATGGAAAAGAATGAAACTAGACACTAATCTTTCCTCCTGCACAAAAAAAAAAATCAACTTTAAATGGATCAAGAACCTTAATATAAGACCTGAAAATTAGAAATGGCTAGGGGAATAGTAAGGAATACACTCCAAGATATATGCATTTGTACAGACTTTCTGAATAGGACTTGGTTACCCAGGAAATAACACAATCAAAACTGGGACCTCATAAAATTACAAACCTTCAGTACAACAAAGGAAAGTAACCTTTGAATGAAGAGCCATCCTGCAGGATGGGAGAAAGGCTTTGCCAACTATACTTTTGACAAAAGATTAACACCCAAAATATACAAAGAGCTCAGAAAACTAAATGTCTGCCCAAATGAACAAGAGTAGGCTTCTTAACTGAAAAATTTTCAAAAGAGCAAGAACAAATGGTTAACAAATATCAAAAGCACTGTTCAAAATCCTTAACCATCAAGAAAATGCTAATTTAAACTATTTAGAGTCCATCTCATCACCATCAGAATAGCTATCATAAAGAAAAGAAACAACACCAAATGTTGGAAAGGATGTGAAGAAAAGGCATCCCCTTTTCACTGCTGGTGAGGGTGTCAACTGGTACAGTCACTATAGAAATGAGTGTGGAGGTTCCTCACAAAGCTAAAAGAAGAACTACCATATGACCCAGCCATATCACTGCTGAGTTTATGCCCAAAGGACTCTATAGCCTATTATAATGATGCTTGCATGTTTATAGTTGTTCTATTCACCATATCAGAGAAAAGGAACCAGCCTAGATGTCCATCAACTGACATATGGATAATAAAATATCATTTATATGCACAAAGAAATTTATTCAGCTATAAAAAATAAATTATGAAATTTGCAGGAAAATGGATAGAACTGGAAAAATTTATACTAAGTGGATCCTAGCTTCAAATTTTGAGATGTGTGTGTGTGTGTGTGCGTGCGTGTGTGTGTGTGTGTGTGTGTGTAACTTGGAGGATCTGTAATGACTAGGAAAGTATAAGAGGGTTGTATACAGGAGTGAAATCTTAAAGGGGAATAGTAGAACACAATTGATATCAAAATAATATGAAGGAATACTGGAGATGGAAAAGGTTTAGCAGGGATGAGAGAGGAGATGGAAGACAGAAAGGAATGAGAAGAGATATGAAAAAATCATATGCATGCCAACTACCTTATAAACTAATTTAAAGTATAATTTTAAAATAAGAGAATGCATAGAGGTAGTCTGCATCAGTGGATAATGCTGCTTCCAAAAGCCCTAGGTTATTTATTAAATGAAAATAACAGTGTCAGGTGTGAGAGGCCTCCCTGTGAGCTCGTCATAGGATCTTGCAACCATACAAGCTATTTCCAGTGCTCTTCTTTGTCCATCACCAGTAAACAATAAGACCTTATTGTTGAAAACTCCACATCCTCCAGTTGCAAATGTGGAGGAATAGCTGGAACTGAACCAGAAGCCTCTTCCCTACCAGCTATTGATCTTAGCTGGATTATCCTAAAAGGCTGCTGGAGAGATAAGCCATCAATATCTTACCCATCAGTGGATCTGGCATGATACAATACTAAGATGCCAGTCAAGAGGTGCCCACTGGTACCATAGTGGCATGACTATTATGGGTAAGCCCTTACTTTCTGATTATATTTGAGACCTGATCACTAAGAGAGAATTCATGCCTGATATTAAAAGCCAGATCAAAAGTCCATGGCTGGGCTGGAGAGATGGCTTAGTGGTTAAGGTGTTTGCCTGTGAAGCCTAAGAATCTCTGTTCGATTCTCTAGGTCCCACGTAAGCCAGATGCACAAGGGGGCGCACATGTCTGGAGTTCATTTGTAGTGGATAGAGACCCTGGCATACTGTGGTAGTTTGAATATATGTCCCCCAATATATTCAGTGTTTTCCTTTATAGTTTGCATCTGCAATCACCTTGCTAGAGGCAAGGTCACTGGGGGCCCCGGTCAAGGTGTAGTGATGGTTTGAGATTCCATTGTAAAGATATGCAAATGTGCCTAGCAGGAGTTCCTGAAGTTCATTTGTAGTTTTGCTCTGTGTGCTGTGGTGGAGTTGGCTTTTGCTCTCTCTGCCTGGCCTGAGAGCAGGGCACTTCTTCTGCCATTATGGAACTTCCCCTGGATCCATTGAACCTGAAACTGTCTGCTACAGTAAAGTGGTACCGAGGAGTGTGGGGTGAGATGAACCTGACCGTGATATTTGGATATTTGTCTTTCTTTAAGGTGGAAGGAAAACTTTCCCTATTCTGTATTTGACTTGTTTGATTTTGACTCACTATCTTAAGAATGCCTTTGAAATTGGACTGAAACAAAATGCAGACTTGGGCGGAATGTGGTAGTTTGAATATATGTTAAAATATATTCAGTGTTTTCCTTTATAGTTTGCATCTGCAATCACCTTGCTAGAGGCAAGGTCACTGGGGGCCCCGGTCTTAAGGGATGAGTGATTCTCTAGCAGGAGTTCCTAAAGTGTGCTGTGTTACCTTTTAATGAGTTTTGCTCTGTGAGTTTCTGAGTTTTATGAGCTTTAATAAATAAATCCAAAAAGTTTGATCAAGGTTAAAAATCTTCTTGGCTGAAGATATCAAAAAAATTTTAAAAAAAAAAAAAAAAGGAAACACTGAGATGGCTGGGAGGCCATAGACCTAGGGGAGAACTTACTACTATTATTTGCTAAACAGATGTGTTGTTGATCTGCCTTATAAATATTTATTTTTATGCACAAAGATTAGTCTTTCTCTCAGCCTTGGGCCAAAAAGCATGATGTTTGCAGTGAGATGTAGTTAATGCCATTTCATAACTGGTACCAGCACTGAAAATGAGTAATTGGTGAGGACTTAGCCCTATATGGGACATCTATATCATCCTCCCCCAGGGCTTAAAGAACATCACAGAAGTGATAGGGAGGAAGGCAGTGGACCTCTCACCTGTAAATGACAAGGTCATCCACTCATGAACTCACATGAATGGTGATTACCTGCATAAGAAATGAACTAGATAGAGCCGGTTGTCATTCCATCATAGACAGGGAGGGGATTTTAAGTCCCTTGCTGTTCCTGAGCTATTGGTAGTTGCTGGGAAAAGGGAGTCATTCTCTTCAATGAAATAGTCACTATTATGTGGGATGGGGAAGGGGTGCAACAAGAGTAGGAGGGGAATAAGAGAGGGTAATGGGGGAACATATGGTTAAATTACAATATATATGGACAAAAATGTACGTCAAAGAGCACATAAAAATTACCATATAACCTCATCTTTACAATAGCTTTCATTCTCATCTAGCTTCAATTTAGATATCCACACTCAGAAACCTACAGGTTTCTATGTCTGTACAGTGTCTGTGGTATAAAGTACGTTTACGAGCACATGTTAAGAAGACCCCTCTCATCTTGGCAGCACAATGAACTGTGTATAATTGTCAAGTAGGATCTCCCTCTTAATGATCATAAGAGTAAACACATACAAACATTTCCACATCCTTGATTATATTTCAAAGTTTCCTTTTGTAAAATGTGAATCTTAACTTAAAATGCTTCTTTGCATCTGCATTAACGTTGTTCATAAAGTTGCACAATGTCTATATTACTGTGACATTTAAAAAGCTGTCAACATTTTCCCCATATTCCAAAGCCAAAAATCAAATGTTAATCACCAATGAAGCATTTTTTACTATTCTTGGACTCCAATATTGCTCAATCCTCTGGATGCCATCAATACCCTTTGTCTAAGCCAAATGACTATATTTTATTTAGAAGTGTGCACTCTCTCACATCTGTTGCTTTTGGATCTTCAACTTGATACTCATAGCTTGTTTTGAAATTCTTCTGTTTCCCTTTAAAAAAGCTCAACACAGTGATTATTGCAACGTGAATTCAATCAGTGAATTATGATTGACGAATTAAGTAATTCATTAAAGTGGGGTTCTACTCCATTTAATTTCTTACATTTGTAACAGGAAGTTTACAAAATTATTTTTTCCCTCAAAAATTGGCTAAATGACCAAAAGAACACATATATATTTTTAAAGTTAAAACTTATGTGCCAGCAATTTTTCAGGGAACTGAGAATGTATCATGAAGGGAAAAAAAAGGCAAATTTGTTTTTGTGGAACTTACATTATAATAGTGGAAGAAATAAAGAAAAATAATAAATAAATAAATCAGTCTGTTAGAAAGTGCTAAGTGTTGTGTAAAAACATAGAGCACAGTAAGAGGACTTATGTATGGATAAGGTGAAGCATGTGGGGGGCTTTCAAGGGGATATTGAAAGCAGGGGAGTACCCAGGTAAATGAAGTATTATTAACTTTTATTAGAATCCTAAAGTGTGCCAGATAATTATTTCTTGTTGAGTGAAACTTTTTCCCTGGGGAAATGAAAAATCACATCTATTCACTGAACATAGGGATCAGACGACAGACCAAAGCACAAATACATCAAAATTCAATTTTGAAGAGCCAGTGAGCTTGTTTGGATCCCTTACAGAGCGTGGCTGAGGGGTTACTTCCAGGAGCATGGGTAACTCAAAGGCAGCCGCATCACCACAAAGTTCCACCTCATCCTGGAACCCTTCTTCGGAGCTTCATTGTCAAATTCCACTTCCCTAATCCTATATATTTTGGCTGTTCCCAAGATCTATTGTAGCTGAGGGAAAGCAGGAGGGAACACCAGCGGACTCCCAGCTGAGGGTCCTGTGACCCTCTCCTCCTCTGTCTCCTATTGTGTGTCAATAGCTCCATTACAATTAGACCTGGCCATCGCCCTATTGTTCTGCTCCAAAGTTTCCATGGCTACCAGGCCAAAGAATACTTTACTTCAAAATGACATTATTTTATGTCTGGAGCAAAAATGCCATACAACACTGCTCTATGAGATTAACTAAATTAAAAACTGAGGCCCCATTTTTTTTTTTTTTTTTTTGCTCTAGCCCACACTGACCTGGAATTCACTATGAAGCCTCTTAAGCTGGCCTCAAACTCATGACGCCCCTCCTGCCTCTGCCTCCCAAGTGCTGGAACTAAAGGTGTGAGCCACCACACCTGGCCATACTTGTTTTTGATGTTCTGACCTTCTCTAGATATTTAAGACAATCTAAGAGATCCCCTAAAAGCTAGAATGAAACTTTTGGTGCTTAATTTATGTAAGCCCCCTTGTGCATCTGGCTAATGTGGGTCCTGGAGAATTGAACTGGGATTCTTAACCAAACACCTTAACTGCTAAGCCACCTCTCCAGCCCTTCATGGAACTTTTTTGTTTGACTTATTGTATGTTTCATTTCCAGCCTTATGTCATCTTGGATTATCTTCAGTATTTTTAATTATTGAACTACTTTTGGCATCTGGTTTGACTTCCTCATTTCACTTAGCTGCTTGCTTGCGTTCTCTTAGAATTCACTGAGGCATTTATTTATGTTTTTTTCTAAATTCACTCAGGATTTCATTGAGGAGATTGCTCTTTGTGAAAGACCCAGGCCAGAGTAGCACCATGACAGGCCTCAGTCACTCTGTAGGCCACAAAGGCGAGTTCCCGGAATCAAGGGAAGAACAAGCAGTACTGGGAAAAACCATAAACTTGCTGTGTGAGCATGACTCAACATTCTTGCGGTCCTGGGCTGGATAGCCCAATAAGATCCACCGTCTCAGAGCTTTGTAAATGTCAACCAATCAAATGAATGTAACCGCGTGCGCCAACCTGTTCAAATATAACCTCTACTTGCTTAGCCAATTAAGTTTGAAATTCCCCTAGACCTAGCCCGCCAAAATCCTAAGACCAATCAAGAACCCCCAAGTACAGTTAATGTTCAAATTAGCCAATAATGTGGTTGCGTGGGTGATAGTCCTCTCCCCCTTGCTCAAACCTCAATAAAAAGCCTGCCATTCTGATCTTCTAGGCTCTTGCTCAAATCCACTGCATTGGTGAAGGCAAGAGACCGAGCTTAAGCCCAAGTAAAAAGCTCTTTGCATTTGCATACGTGTTTGGTCTTCCTTGGTGGTCACTGGGGGCGCCGTGAACTGGGCATAACATTTGTACTTAGTTCTAATAATTCTTTTGAATTCTTTGTCTGGAGTTTCCTGTGTGTAGCTCCTCTACTATGGGACTGGCAATGCTTGTTGAGACATGTTGGCTTGGTTTTATGTTGCATATTTTGGGCTGAGAGTTAACCATCTGGAGGTAATGAGTTAGTCAGGTCTTTCTAGCACACTGTGTTACTTGAGGACTTGGACTAGAATTTGATGTCTCTTTGTTCAGTTGTATTTGCTTCTTGGTTGTTTTTGGAGTTCCATTTTTGGAGATAATTGGTACTACTTCTTTGTTTTGTTTGTTTGTTTTATGGAGGTAGGGTCTCACTCTAGCCCAGGGTGATCTGGAATTCACTACCAAGTCTCAGGGTGGCCTTGAATTCATGGCTATCCTCCTACCTCTGCCTCCCAAGTGCTGGGATTGAAGGCATGTGCCACCACTCCTGGCTTGGTACTACTTCTTGAAAGGGGTGGGTGAGGTTGTCTCAATTTAGTTTCAACGGTGCCAAAACTCATGCTTGAGTCCTTATTCAAACAATAGATTGTTGGTGCCCCAGCAGTGGAGGAATGAATGATTTCTATTGGGAATCTGAGTGCCCGGACTTACTGGGGGTCCTTGCCCAAATGGTAGATCTGACGCCCCCTTAGTTGGGTGAAGAGACTCAGGGTCGCTAAGGGGGAATCCTAATGTAGAAATTCAAGTACCTACCTGAGCCCCAAAGGCAGATCACTGGTGCCCCTGCTGTGGAGGGAGGAATAGATGCTGGAGAATCAGAATACAAGATCTTGTGCCCTGCTGTCAGCCCTAATGGCAAATATCTGTGCAGTGTGGAAGGAGGACAGGTTGTAGAGGGAATCCAAATGCAAGGACTCTGGCTCCAATCCCACCTCCAATGGCGCATTGCAGATGACCCTGTGTAAGAATCTTAGAACTTCCTGTGAATGTTCTCTGCAGAAATATTCCACTTACAACTTATCACATTGTTGCATCCACTGGCCTGCAAAGAACAACCTGGCTTTCTGAAGAGCTAATTGCTCTGTGGTTTTCATGTACCTTCTCGGCAGCTCACATACCTAAGGCTGTTATACAGCCTCCTACTGTAGAGTTGGCAACCAAAAAGTCCAGTTTTTATTGTTGTAACTACACAGTAAAATGCACAATAGCACTTACAATTATCTAATTTCTGATGTAACTTTGTTGTATAATATTTCTGATTAAAGTTTTCATGTTTTCTGATTTTCAGTAATTGCTTTTCCTTCTTACTTATATGCAATCATTTTACAAAATACAACATTTATTGTACAGCATACAGGGTGCAAATCATGTTAGCAGGTTGAGCTGTAGCAACTGGCATTTCTCTCCCTTTGATTAAGCACACAGAAATCTGAAAGGTCTGAGATGTGTGCTCAGGGCTCAAGTTTAGTCCAGGACTAGAAGATATTGTGAAGGCTGCAGGTTGCTATGCTAACGAGAAGGAGCCAAATTTCTCCTGAAAACTGGAGGAGAAAATTGACATTTTTGAATCACATAAGGAGAAAAACACAATTACAAATATCGTTGTAGAAGAAGGCCAGAAATCCAGGTCAAAGAGCAGGATTCCAGACAATAGGGCAAAAGCTGTGCTTCAAAAGCAGCTGCTGACTGGTGGAACTCACTAAAGAGCAAATCTCTACCCTTTACTTTTGCCTGCTTTGTGCTTTTCAGTGTTCTTTGAAATAAGTAAAATTATCTTGTTTCTCCCTCCTTGATCAACACTTTCCACCGCTGCTCTCTGAAGCGCACTAATAAACAGGATGGAAAACTCAAAGCAGATGTACTTATAATTGGCTCTTCTTCAAGTTAGCATGTATGCTGCTGCTCAGGGATTTGGAACATGCTGTTTTCACTTCAATTTTTATCTTTGTGATTAGTAATTGATCACAAAAGTACAGAGAAGATACTCGCAGGAAAAGGAAGAGAAACTCAATTTTCCTTTAAATATCAAAATAACTTGAATAAGAGTGGCTTTGTTTTATTATATAATTTTACTTCCACATATAGTTTTTTTTTTTTTTTTTTTTTTTACAGTGGAGCTTTTTGGAAGTATGATTGTGAATGTATTTTTATACATGTGAAACACATACACACACACACGGAACACTAAATAAAACGACTGCTTTATTTTGGCAATGACAAGGTGCCCTGGAGTTAACTCAGGTGGAAGTGGGGCCAATGGAGGAGGACAAAAGGAAAGCTGTCCAATTCAATGCCTCGGGGCTCTCTGGAGTTGAAGCAGGATCCTCACTTACCAAGAATCTGACATCAAATTGGATTACTTTAAGGTACTCCTAATTAAAAGAATATACTTGGGCTGGAGAGATGGCTTAGCAGTTAAGGTGCCTGCCTCCTAAGCCTATGAATGCCGGTTCCAATCTCCAGGTCCCATGTTTAGCCAGATGCAAAGGGTTCAATGCTGCACTTGACCACAAGGGGGTACATGCATCTGGATCTCGTTTGCAGCAGCTGAGAGGCTGCTGGAGCACCCATCTCTATCTGTCTTCCTCTCCCTCTTTCTCTGTCTCTCTCTGTGTCTCTCTCCAATATATATACTTATTTAGTTCAGTCTTTTTATCCCACAAGAATCCTACCTCTTAGAAGATGCTGCTTTGTATTCTATTATTGCTTAATATTATTGGAATCAGTATTGATAATTGCCTTATTGCCTTAAAACAAAGGTGTTATGTGTGTTTCTGTAAGAGGATGGGAATATGTCCAAGAATCCTTCAGAAGGCCCCTGTGGGGACCACAGGAAGGGATTAAAGTAGTGACAGTGTTTATGATGTTCTGAGTAGAAGGATGGTGCAACCTCAAGAGTATGGAGAAACTGGAATGTGAAGCTAGTTTTAAGTGGCGATGAAATTGACTTGAATTAAGCACACATTGACCCATTTAGAACTTTTTAAAAACAAATATTTAAAATGTGCTAAGGGTTGAAATTACAGGGTTGAGTGACACAGTCTGTGTTTCTCTGTTTTGTGCACTTTATAGTTTTGTTTTTGTGTGTGTGTGTGTGTGTGTGTGTGTGTGTGTGTGTGTGTGTACATAGATGCATGTGTATTTGGAAGCCAAAGGACAACCCAGGGTGTTGGTCCTCAGTTACTGCCTTCTTTTTGAATCTTTCATTGTCCTAGAGCTTGCCAATTAGGCAAGAATGGCTGGCCAGGGAGCCATAGGTATCTGCATATCTGCCTCTCCAGTGGTGGGATTGCAATTATTTGCCACCAAAACCAAAGTTTTACATGAGTTCTGAGAACCATACTTAGCTCCTCATGCTTGAAAGGAGCCCTTCACTGACTGACCTATTGCCCCAGCACTGTACTTTATAATTTAATAGCACTAAGTTGGGGGCAACAATAAGTAAATGATAATTTCGCCTGGAGGATGATGAGTTTTGTGATGCAGTTGGATGTAAATTATAGTGGTGAAAAGAGCTGAGATAACCAAAAAAGAAAAAAAGGAATAGAGAATGGCAGCAGCTGCAGTGGGACAATTTCAAGGAGAAATTGCAAAAAAGCTAAGTTTGTCAGAGGATTCATTTTTCTTTAATGCACATTTTCTCTTCTTTCTGTATTTTTTACCATAGAGTAACTCAGTGCATCAATTCATCTCAGAGAAAACCAATATTAAAAACTAATAAGGTCTGTGTGCCCCAATGTTCTACCATTCACATAAGTATTTGCCTCATATGCTTCAGCAAAGAGAGCATATTGCAAAGATTAGATTCAGAAGCAAATGTATGATCCCAGCTGTGATCTGCTAAACCAGGCATTAAAGAAATTTACACAAATGTATGGCAGTAGTACTCTTCTCACTTTTTAATTTTGGAAAATAGGTATCTTAAAACTTTTGTTATTAAGCAATAGAATTCTTATCACTATTAAAATAATTTATTTTAAAATAAACTATGTGTGAAAATTCTCTTTCTTTTTTTAATATGGTAAATATCAATTGATATCAACTTCATGACCAAAGGATTTAGGTATGCTATCTGTATCTATTTACATATATATCAATATCTATCTATCTATCTATCTATCTATCTATCTATATCTATCTATCTATCTATAGTGTTATAGAGTCTTAAGTAAAAAATGATTAAGAACAACTATTTCTCTCAATAGCAGGGGTGAATTCTTTTTTTTTTTTATCAATATATATTTTTTATTTATATTATTCTGATTTTACATTCATAGTATTGGTTCCATTGTCCTCCTCCCCTTCCTCCCACTTTCAAAGGGGCCCTCATCAATGGGGAATGTTTATCATGCATTGTGAGTTTGTTCAAAAAGTCTCTGTGCATAATGCCCCAACTTGTGACTCTAACAACTAGTTTCCTTGAGCCACATTGGGGTCATTTTTAGTTCTGCTTCCTTGATGAGGTTTTGGGAGCCTCTGTGTCTCTGGATATCTGGCTAATGACTGGAGTTGGATGTTCTCTGTATTTATCTCCTTCAGCTTTTTTCTGGTGTTGTGATCGCCTTGAGCGCTGTATTCTTGCCCTTCGCAGGGGTGAATTCTTGCAACAACTCTAGTACTGTAGCCTTGGGCCAATGATTGAGCATCCCAAATTCTTAATCTGCTCATTTGTAGCATGAGGTTCTGAACATAGATACTTCACAGGCTCACCAAAGGACTAATGACAATATCTCTGTGACATGTAGACTGTGGCTGATAAATACTTTCTTCAGAAGAATCCATATATGGGAAGCATACACATTTTGGTCACAAACTCATTCTGTGATGATGCAATCATAAATCACTGTAGTTTTCTCAAGTCTTGACTGAATGTTCATTTTGGAAGATAATTGCAGATTTCCAACTATTCAAGGGAAGGTGGCTTCTTGAATGGAAGACAAAATCATATACATCTGACTACTCTAAATTATTACTAGCCATCCCTATTTCTACATTAATCTCTTGAGTGCAGATGTCTTAAAATGAAACCCTCAACTGATTCCATACTTTGGCAGGACTGTTCTAATACTACAGAAATTAGTCCCTAAAAAATTTGCAGCTATATCAAGTTTAGTATAGGATCTGAAAGGTTAAGTAAATATACAGTGACAGAAAAATTTAGTTTCCTTTCCCTAACACCACCCAGGTACTGATGCCATGATACAAAGACCTTTCTCTCTATGGAGTTTTTAGCTTGTCCTATCTGTCTACTTAAACATATGATGTTAAAATTAAGGTTTCAAAAATTCTTTTTATTCAGTTAATCATTGTTTTCTTATAACATAGAATTATGGCATAAATTAGAAATTATTTTTAAAGTATAATAAAGTACTCCCAAGAGAATTATGCATATATGATACTCTGTATGAGGATATACTATCAGTTTAAAAATATTTATTCTTGGAAGAAGGGGTTGAGTGGGAGGTGAAGGGGGAAAAAGGTAATAAAAGGGTAATAGGAGATAGGTATGATCAAAATACATTATTATACATGTGTAACATTGTCAATAAGTTCAATAACATGAAAGAAAAATGCAAGTCATATCTTATCAGTACCTTACTTATAAACTTCCAATGCTGAACACTTCATTTATATACAAAAATAAAATCCAGATTCCTTACTATGGCTGGCAAGGACCTCAATGAATCAGCCCTATCTGCCCCCACTTTCTGCATCTAGCCCTGTCCTCTGCCTCCTAACCTAATAAGCCTATAGTGGTCTCAGAGCCTGTGTGTGGGTGTGTGGTGCTGGACATCCAACTCAAGGGCACACACATGCTAGACAAGTGCACTGACCCTGGCCCTTGGCCTGATTACTTTTATCCCAGAACATCACATGGCTCGCTTCCTTCATTATCCAAGTCTCATATCCAAAGTTTTCTCACAGATGCCTTCCCTGGCATTCAACTAAAGTAAAACTAATGACTTCCAGTCTTCACAACTGCCACCGCCATTTCTTCAAAACACAATTATCATATGTTGTTGGTTAATCTCAGTTGTCAACTTGGAAGTACATCTATGGCCACGTCTGTTAGTGTATTTGAGTGGAAAGACCCATCCTAACTGTGGACAGCTCCATCCTATGGGCTCCATACAAAGGATCATGCTGAGCAGAAGCATTCATCCTTCTCTGCTTCCTCACTGTACATGGAATGTGATTAGCTACTTCAAGCTCCTGCCACCAAATATTCCCCACTGTGAGAAACTGTAACAATGAACTGTAAGAGGAAATAATCTTTTCCTTCCTTGAAAAGTATTGATTCATCAAAATAACAAATTAGGAATTGTGGAATATCAAGCAACCTCCCTGAGAGTTCTCTCAATTTTTGCTCAATTAAAATTAGAATTTTATGAAGAATTGTGTGTTAGGGTATTGCTGTCCTTTGGCAAATAAATGTATGTGGAAAATGCAAGCTATAGATTTTGACTTTGGATTCACTGAGTCTGTTCTGTTTTTCTCAAATAGCACTTAATGTAGCAGTCAGTATAGTGCTGTACAGTAAAAGAATGGAGGACAATTATTGAATACAACTTGGAACAATTATGTTCATTTTAACTTTTGATTAGTATTTAGTGAATATATCACATGTTATTTATCCATCTGCTTGTGGGCATTTAGGTTATTTTGAAATACAATTGCTATTATACTATCAAGCACTTTTTAGACATGTCCCCTTTGCACACATTCCAGAATTTCCCTTGACTGTAGTCCACCATTGTCATGCCTGGATCTTAGGATATATACACGCATGGAATATGTACCATCTCTCCTATGTGTTTAAGCTTCAAGTATTCTGTCGCAGCAATGTAAAATGGATTTTAACCTCATCTAAGCTCTATTGCTGTTGGAAAGTGTTGGGACCTTTTTGAAGATGGAGCTTGTTGGAAGAAGCAGGACTGTGCCCTTGAAGGATATATTAGGACCTTGGCCCCTCCCCCTCTTCTCTTTCTGCTTCCAGGCTGGAAAGAAAGTATGTAGCATTGCTCTACCATATTCTTCCCACCATGGTGTTCTGCCTTATCCCGGTGCAAAGAATCAGGTAAGTTACCATAGACTGAAATATCTTTAATTATGAGCCCAAATAAACCTCACTTCAATGAGTTGATTTTTCTCACAGCAACACTCAGCTAACATACCATATAAGAATGCCAGGTCAGGGCTGGAGAGATGGCTTAGCAGTTAAAGCACCTGCCTCCTAAGCCTAAGAACACTGGTTTCAATCTCCAGCAGTTCCAATCTCGAGGTCCCACGTTTAGCCAGATGCAAAGTGATGCAAGGGCACAATGCCGCACTTGACCACAAGGCAGTGCACGCATCTGGATTTGGTTCGCAGCAGCTGAGAGGCTGTCGCTCCCATCTCTGTCTGTCTTCCTCTCCCTCTCTCTCTCTCTCTCTGTGTGTCTCTCTCTCTCAAAAAAAAAAAAAAAAAAAAAGAATGCCAGGTCAAAAGCTCATAGAAATCCTTCTTGTTGGACAATATCTGCTTTTTGCTACTTCCCCCCTTTTTCCAGAGGCTTAGATTAGCAAAAGTCCTCATTAGTTACAGAGACTTATTCATTTCAATATCCATAACCCACAAAGGTAATATCAGCCTGCACCCTCTCCCACTCAAGTGTTCAGGAGGTGCCCACTTCCCATGTTTTTCTTTCTGCAAGGACACTGTCCTCTCCAGTTAGGTTTCAACTCCTTACTTCTCTACCTTTGGAGAGGTTATTCCTCCACACTTCTCTACTTGCAGGCCTCCTATTCTGTATTCCTCCATTTCCAATCTTAGCACACTTTCAGAAATCTGACACCCTCTACTTCCTGAAGTTCACCAGTCTACACAGATAGGCATATGGGTCTCTTTAGGGTTAGGAGATCTTGATAATACATTATCCCCTAATGTCTCAAGCACTTGAGACCAAAGGAGAGAAAACTAGAGGTGGAGAGATGGGAAGAGTGTCTATACAGGGGCTGGAGAGATGGTATAGCAGTTAAGGTGCTTGACTACAAATCCTAAGGAGACAGGTTCAATTCTCCATCCCCCATGTAGGCCAGATGCATAAAGTTACACATGCATCTGGAGTTCACTTTCAGTGGCTGGAGGCCCTGGCATGCCCATTCTCTCTATTTGCCTCGCTCTTTCCATCTCCATCATAAATAAACAAACAAATAAATAAATAAATTTTTTTTTTTTAAAGATGTGCCTACACAGCACCAAACTGCAGAATGAAGAGTAACATCAACTGTGGAACTCCAGGCCCTTCCTCCATTCTTGGACTGAAAGCCAAGGAATACCAATGTTTCCATCCCTCAAAACCTAATTCTGAATATATGGACCTTTTCTATCCTTGAACAGAAGAGAAAGCAAAACCTGAAGGACCTTTCGGCTGCTGTGTCTATCCCGCTCCCAGTGTCCAACAAATCACCCTAAATTTTGCTCTTTTTCTTGTCACATGAGTGAGAAAGATGAATAGGAAAAATGGGCTCTTCTTAATGACAACTAATAAAGAAACTCAATTTTAACCCATCAAAGCTAGCACATGGAATATCGTAGTGTTGCCTGGAATTTTCCATCCTCACTAGAAGTTGCAACAGAAATGGAGATTAAAGATGGAAAATCCACTATGTCATTGTTTTCCCTGAGCCTCAATAGACTTGTAAGGCTTGAATTCTATTTACATGACAGTAATGAACAAGTTTCCCATAGACAAGGTATGCACAAAGAGAAAGATAATGGGTGAGAGATGAAAATAGGGACAATTTCAGAGTACCCTTCAGAAGGGGTATATTTACTTGAAGATTTTGGGAAAGTTTAGTTAGTGTCTGAGTTCCTACTCACAGACTGTAAGCCAGATTCACAGCATCGGGCATGATTTTTCTCCTGTGGAGTGGGCCTTAAATCCAACTGGAGAACAATTGCTTACTCTTATAACTCTCGTGCCACTATTGCACCAGTGGACATATCTTGTCTAACAGGTCAATTGTGAAGTACACAGAGACCACAGATGGGTAGGATGGCTAATAGCTTTTTTTCGCCAGAAGCCTCAGTGTCATCTACTAGCATGAAGAAAGCTAGCCAGCCGAAAGAAAGCTTCCAGCTCAGTTCCATCTTGATGTCATTATGACCTGCAACCAAAACATCTTTGTAATCCATTCATCAGTTGATGAATATCCAGCCTGGTTCCATTTCCTAACTATTGTGAATAGCACAGCAATATACATAGCTGAGACAGTATCACTGAAATAGAATATACATGGTGAGT
Organism: Orientallactaga sibirica; assembly: GCA_036365145.1. Taxonomy (NCBI): domain Eukaryota; kingdom Metazoa; phylum Chordata; class Mammalia; order Rodentia; family Dipodidae; genus Orientallactaga; species Orientallactaga sibirica. Next base: position 20,541,354 of record JAEOAD010000003.1, read on the forward strand.
ACAAGGTCAGCCTAGGTAACATGATGAGACACTATCTCAAAAATAAAAAACAAGGGGCTGGAAAGATGGCTTAGTGGTTAAACGCTTGCCTGTGAAGCCTAAGGATCCTGGTTCGAGGCTCGATTTTCCAGGACCCATGTAAGCCAGATGCATAAGGGGGCGCATGCATCTGGAGTTCGTTTGCAGTGGCTAGAGGCCCTGGCGCACCCATTCTGTCTCTCTCTCTACCTGCCTATTTCTGTATCTTTCTCTCAAATTAATAAATAAATAAAAATAAAATATTTTTTAAAAAATCAAAAACAAGAGCTGGGAGTGGTGGTGCATGCCTTTAATCCCAGCACTTGGGAGGCAGATGTAGGAAGATTGCCATGAGTTCAAGGCTACCCTGAGACTACATAGTTAATTCCAGGTCAGCTGGGGCCAGAGTGAGATGCTACCTCAAAACCCAAAAAAAAAAAAAAAAAAAAACAAAATAAAATGTATTTGTTGAAATGAGTACATATTTGTTTTCCTGTTAGAAAATGGTTCCATTGCTTATTTGGCATTTGTTCTGCTCATTTGCTCATCTATATACATGCAAGTAACATCAAATGCAAAACTTGCCCAACAACATTATTAATTCCTGATAACTAAGTAATAGCCTCAGGTCTCAACCATCTCAATGTGAATTATAAATCTAACCTTTTTAAAAAAATTCCAAAAATTTTAAAAGATTTTATTTCTTTATTTATTAGAGACAGAGAGTGAAAGAGAAAGAGGGAGAGTGAGAATGGGTGTGCCAGGGACTCTAGCCACTGCCAACAAACTGCAGACATGCGTGCCCCTTGTGCATCTGGCTTACATGGGACCTGGAGAATTGAACCAGGGTATTTAGGCTTTCCAGGCATGCACTTTAACCACTAAGCAATCTCTCCAGCCCATATTCCAAAATTTTAATGCATATTAAATGTATTGCATGTGAGAATACTACTGGAAAATTTTATGCATATATTTTTGTTTCTTCTATCATTTCTTTATAATTTTATTAAGATGTCATTCACAATCTCAAATTTTAGTGTAATACTTAATAGAAAAATACATGATTACAACCTCACTAATGTATTTTTTCCTCCTTTCTTTTTAATTTTTTTACTATATATATTAGTTATGGACATACTCAATGTGTAAACCACATATGTTGGTACCATCCTTATCCTCATCCCTGTTCCCCCTCCAAAGGGACCCTCCTCATTGGAAATACTGGTTATCCCCATGGATTGTAGGTCGTGCATTATGGGGTTAGCCATCTGTTATGGGGAAGAGGCAATGCCTCTGTGACTAATGTCACAACTTGTGGCTCTAACAATCTTTCTACACCGTCTTCTGTGAATTTCTCTGAGCCAAGTTGGGTTCATTTTAGGTCTACTTCAGTGATGGGCTCTTGGTAGCATCTGTGTCTCTGGATCTCTGGTTTGGTAGGAGTTGAGTGTCTATCTCCTTCACCCTTGTGCTGATATCAGGTTCATCAAGAAAGCAGCACTCTTGCTCATTTCCCCAATTATTCTATTGCTTCAGCTGGGGCTCTGGTGAGGTGTGTTGGGCTAATTCTTTCCTCCTCAGGTTCGTTCTGGGTCCATCTGAAAAAGAGAAGCAGATTCTCCACTGGAGAGTGAATTCAGCACAGGTTAAATGGGACAACCATTACTAGTTTAGAGAGAATTTAATAGATGTTGGCCCTCTCACAGCCCAAGATTTGTGGGAGCTTGATATTGAAGAATGAACTCGTTATTTGGATATGATTCTGACTTGTTTCTAAGTTCCAGCTATGGGTTCCTTCCCACTGATCTGTTAGCCAATCCAAGAGGAGTTGGTTACCCACCATGGCTTTGTGCCACTACTGCACTTGGATGAGCATCACATCAGGTTGTTTATGGCTGATTAGGTTAGAACTCAAGTTGCTCGGACAGATGTTGGCTATTTTCCCCCAGTAGCTCATGTAGCACCTTCTGGCACTAGAAGAGCTAAAAAAAAATATTTTTATCATTAATTTGTAAGCACAGAGATAGAAATGGAGATGGAAAAGGAGGGAGGAGGGGAGAGGGAAGGAGGGAGGGAGGGAGGGAGGGAGGGAGGGAGGGAGGGAGGGAGGAGGAGAGAGATGATGCCAGGGCTTCTTGCCACTGCAAATGAACTCCAGACACATAGGCCACTTTATACATCCAGCTTTGCAAGCAAGTACCTTAAACTGATAGGCCATCTCCCCAATCCCAAATCTGGCCTTTTGAAGCAAAAGAATGTATCAGTATCTATGAATCTATATATCTATATCTATCTACATCTATATCTAATCTATCATCATTCTGCTATGAAGTGTTTGTGCAGGGGCATTTTTTTTTTTTTTTTTGGTTCTTAAGTAATGAAAATACTGAGGAAAACTTTATGATGTATGTAGGAATCACACTCATATTGATCTTAATTTTTGATATTGTTGTTACATGGTTTCATAATGAGCATAGAATGTCTTGGAATTCCCTAGGTAAGAACAGGCTGTCAAATTTATAGTGATTCTCCTGCCTCAGCCTTCTGAATACATTATAGATATGCATCTTGGTTTTTAATTTGAATTTTACTAATTTCTGAAGGTATTTTTGTTTTCAAAGGTGCTGTTGCTTAGAAATGAAATGTTAGTATGAGTTTTACCCACTTCTCTCTCAGAAATACCAGGCAGCTTTTTCAGCTTTTCATTGTGTGATAGTCCTTCTTGATTCATGGCAGTTGTCAGGTTCACTACTAAATGAAGAATCCGAAATTAAGAAATTCCCTTGCATTTCAGCCAGGGTCTAGGTGAAAACATGAGCAAGAGTGCAGCTTCCATGGAGAGCCTGACAACCTGGGTCAGGGTGATGGAGACAGACACTGAGGACACTCAACACACGCCAAACCAGAAGTGCAGAAGCTGCTGAGAGCTCAATACCAATGTAGACTGAAAGCACACTCACAAAGCCTCAGGTAATTTTGTGGAAGAGGGTACGGAAGAATGTAAGCTACAGAGTAGGAGGACTATGCAAAGATAAGCCCCCGGACAATGAGTGACTGTTGCTCTCACAACTCATAACCTACAACTCCATGGTGAATACCAGCAATCTCACTAATGAGGACCCTCAGTGCAGTGGAGACAGGGAGGAAGGAAATGATGGTACCAACATATGATGTGTTCATGTTAAATTTCTACTTAATAAAATGAAAAGGAGAAATTCATGTTTTAACTTATATCCTATTCTAAGTAGCATGATAAGCTCTTATACTGTCCTGTTCCGTCTCACCTATAACATGTTAACCCTCTGTAAGGATAGGCCTGGTCAACACAGAAAGAACTCCAGCTCATTCTGATGCTGTTTTACTTCACTGGACTTCTTTGTGAAGGTGGAGAAAGGCTATTGATCTTGGGAGCACCTATGCCTTTATTAGAAATAATCTTCAGAAGTGTTAGCAAGCTTTATTTTAACTTTATTTTAATAGTATTTGATACAAATACTGTTATGCAATCTTGGGTAATACAAATTAAAATAGGGTTACATAATTTTAGTGTACTAAGACATTTTAGACTCAAACCAAGCTTAGGCATTAAATCAAAGTACATAAACAAACCAAAACAAGAAAAAACCACATATGCGGGAGTTAAGTTTTTGTGTCCTTCACAGCAGTTTTCTCTTAGGTTACAATGCTTAGAAGACTTAGAAAAGGGAGTTTTGAAAGAAAATGAAAATAGAAGACAACAAAAGGATTTTTTTTATGTATGGCATTTACATTTGGCCATTGAGAAGGTTCAAACCATGAAAGATCATTTTCTACACAGAGGGGTGGATAACATTCAAAGAGAATCAGAAACCTTACAGCTAGAAATGACCTGGGAAATCATCTAGCCTAAACTAGAGTCTCACTAACAATATAATTTAGCAGTAAACTTTTGCAGGTCTCTGAGCAAGGCTCCAACAAAACTATAACTGAACCCAGGTTTTTGCTGCAAGTAAAAGAAACAAGTAAAAATGTAAAGAACACGGCCTCCAGGCGTGGTGGTGGCACATGCCTTTAATCCCAGCACTTGGGAGGCAGAGGTAGGAGGATCACCATGAGTTCGAGGCCATCCTGAGATTACATAGTGAATTCCAGGTCAGCCTGAGCTAGAGTGAGACCCTACCTCGCAAAACCAAAAAAAAAGAAAGAAAGAAAGAAAGAAAGAAAGAAAGAAAGAAAGAAAGAAAGAAAGAAAGAAAGAAAAAAGAACACGGCCTGTTCTTTCTTTCTTTTTTTAACCACCTGTGTATAGTCCATTCTTCACTGCTAACATGAAGTATATGTAACCCTGTGACCCTTAAGTATAAGATATGTATTTAACTCACAGTTTGGGAGGCTTGACAGCCCATAGTTTGTAATGGCCTTGCTGGCAGGATCTTGATACAGCTCAGGGCATCACGTAGCAAGAGACAAGGAGTGCATGTATGTATATCTACTAGTTGTCTTCTCTCTCTCTCTCTCTCTCCTTGTAAAGCCATCAGGATTCAATTGTGGATGCTTCATCTTGATGATCTGAGTTAGCCTTAATCTTGATCCAAAGGCTTCATGTCTTTCTGTATGTCTTTCTGTATGTATGTATGTATGTATGTATGTATGTATGTATGTATGTATGTGTTGTATATACATCTCTGTGTATGTTCATAAGTACATAAGTGCACATGTGTGTGGGTGCTCATGCATATGTTTGCACATGCAGAGGCCAGAGGTTGACTCTGGGTATCATCAGTCACTTTTCAATTACTTTTATTATTATTTTTTTGGTTTTTCAAGGTAGGGTCTCACTCTAGCTCAGGCTGACCTGGAATTCACTCTGCAGTCTCATTTTGGCCTCAAACTCACGGTGATCCTCCTACCTCTGCCTCCCAAGTGCTGGGATTAAAGGTGTGTGCCACCACGCCCGGCACTTTTCACATTATTTTTTGAGACAAGGTCTCTCACTGAATATAGAACTCATTGATTCAACTACACTAAATATTCAATGAACACTAGGGATCCACCTGCCGCTGCCTCCCTAGTGTGGGGGTCAACATTTCATCCCATCACTCTCAGTATTTTACATGGGTTCATGTGTCTGGAGTACTAACTGTCTACCTTATACTCTGAAGCAGAGCCATCTGTATGGGACATAAAACACTTGGTATATCTGAATTTTACCATAGGGCAATGTCTGGTTGACAATATCCAAAGGTTTCCCACCAAGGCTTCCATTCACCCTTTCTAGAATCTCCATGCTACATGTCAAGTCATCATGCTGGATGATAGCCATATCCCATTCCATATCACATCATGTTTCCATAGGTCAGGTTTAAGCTGGAATGCATAGGGTACATATACATTTCTTTCTCAAAAAAAGACTACTATCCTCATTCTACACAAAGTTCATCATTTATCTCCCAAACATGATGATGTATTGAAGGCAGCTATGTGGTTGATGTTGATAAAAACAACCTTCTGGAAATGAAGTGATGATGGCCTGAAGATAAAACATATTTTCAAGATGTACTCTATGTATATAGTATAAAATTCAAAACGGCAAATATAACATAACTATATAATACATTATCTTCATGTTTTCCTGAATACTCTAGGCAAAACATGCCTAATAAGACTGAATTGAAACCATATTAGTTTCACAAATTTCACAAATATAAAGATCATAAAAAGGCTTCGACTTAAGTTTTTTGCAAGTGCCTTCTGATATATGTGATGATTCAACCTAAGAGAAACTATGAATGTAAACAAGGTGGTGAAATCTTTAATTTAGTAATATGGTAATTGTTATGCTCAGATACATGTAAGAATTTATGTTACAGAAAAACCGTGTGTGTGAAAGCAGTATAGGATGGGTTTTAGAATTGTAGGCTTTCAAAGGCAGATAACGCACCATAGAGATGGACTATGTAAGTGGAAGCTCTGTAGTAAACACTTTCTATGTTCACCTCATTATTTATTTAGAAAAGAACTCACATTATAAAGATGCTTTATGTAGGTAAACAATGTAATGAAACCTCCACTTATTCCAAACACCATGAATGATGTAAAAGGGTGCCCATGGCTGGAGAGATGGCTTAGGGGTTAAGGTGCCTGCCTCCTAAGCCTAAGAACGCTGGTTCCAATCTCCAGCAGTTCCAATCTCCAGGTCCCACGTTTAGCCAGATGCAAAGTGATACAAGGGCACAATGCCGCACTTGACCACAAGGGGGCGCACGCATCTGGATTTCATTCTCAGCAGCTGAGAGACTGCTGGCGCACCCATCTGTATCTGTCTTCCTCTCCCTCTGTCTCTCTGTCTCTCTCTGTATCTCTCTCCAAAAAAAAGGGAGAATCTCAATGGAGAGAGCCCCAGATTGTGGGAAAGTATTCACTTAAAAATGTGAACAGACCACTGGGCGTGGTGTCACATGCCTTTAATCCCAGCACTTGGGAGGCAGAGGTAGGAGGATTGCTGTGAGTTCAAGGTCACCCTGAGACTACAGAGTGAATTCCAGGTCAGCCTGGGCTCGAGCGAGACCCTTACCTAGAAAAGCCAAAAGAAAAAAAAAAGTGAACAGATTCAAATTACAGGAAGATACTATGTATGCAATCACTGTAGTCAAACCTGTAGTGTCCATAGTTCCCTGCACTACCATGAAAGGATGCACAGTGGAGAGAACCTGTATAGACACAAGCAGTTTGGGAAAGCTTGCATGTGCTACAGTTCCTTGCAAATATGTGAACAAAATCACTCTGATATGACACTCTCTGAAAGTAAGCTATGTGGGAAAACATTCAATATTCATAATGGAGCCAGTGAGTTTGATTAGAGTTACTTATAGGAGCATGGGTGAAGTGTTATTTTCAGGACCACGAGCAATTTGCTAGTTGCTACACCACTGGAGAAAATGTCCACTGACTGCCTACAAATATTCAAGTAGTGACATGGTGTCATGAGACCCTCCAAGACAGAAAGTAAAAATGGGCCCAATTTCAAACAGGTTTTGCTCAGGTAATGTCAACTGTAGGAAGTTCAAGAGTACCACAGCCATGGCATCCCAGTCAACAGAGATCCATCAATACTCTGACCTTTCCTCTAGTTCTTACAGTCTTTCAGCTCCCTTTTCCATGATGTTCTTTGAGGCTTAAATGTAGTAGCATAAACGTCCCATTTATAACTGAGCACTCAACAGTCACTTATTCTCAGAACTTTGAGTAGTTATGAATCTCTGTAGTAAAAAGAAGCTTCTATGACTAAAGCTGACAGCAACACTAATCTATGGGCCTAAACATAAATATTTAGAAGAAAACTTGGTAGACAAATCATGTACCTTTGGCAAAACAATAGCAATAGCTTTTCTACTAGGACCTCCTAGCAATAAGTTTGTTTTTTTAAACCAGGTTTGTAGTATCAGGTGTTGAGTTCCTTCCTGTGGACTGGGCTTCAAATCCTATCAGAAAGCATTTAGTTACTCTCATAACCAATGCACTAGTATTGCACCAGTGGGTACATCTTGCCTGATAGGTCAGTAGGATAGCACACAGCGTCCATAGCTGAAAAAGATTGCTGATGACATTTCCCTCCCAGCATCCAGCAAAGCATCTTCTAGTACTTGGAAAGCTAACCAGAGGGAAGGGAGTTTCAAGCTCAGTCCCAAAGAGTGTGGTGTAACCAAAGACTGTGGTGTCTTCTGCAAAGGTCTTACCATCTAGTTCTAGTAGCCAACCAAGAGCATTGGCAATAACCTGTGTTGTTTTAGGGGACTTGAAAAAGCTCTCAATTCTTATAAAAAGTCCTTTCACAAGTTCTTTCTGATAGAATAAGAGCTTTAACAGAGTTTCTTACATATTTGTGAGTTTGCATGTAGAAGATCAAGGTTACTCGTGTTTTCCAAAAAAAGTTTTCATTACTGAGTATGCTAATTTTCTCAGAGATTTTCCATACTAGCCACATCAGTAGTGTGGGTTACTATGATTTCTTTGATTATTGTGTGGAGATTAAATGTTAAGGCTGAAACTTAAAAAAAAATTTTTTTAAATTTATTTGAGACATAGAGAGAGGGCGAGAGAGACACAGAGATAATGGGTGTGCCAGGGCCTCTATCCACTGTAAATGAACTCCATACGCATGTGCCACCTTGTGCATCTAGACTATGTGGGGCCTGGAGAATTGAACCTGGGTCCTTCAAAGACAAGCACCCCAACTGCTAAGCCATATCTCCAGCTCAAGTCTGAATCGTTTTTAGTAACTTATAAAAACATGTGTTTTCAGTAATAGCTCAAGCTTGAAACAACTGAGCTTCAGAGGGAAATTTCAACATTTTACAACTGTGGTTTCTTTTGGTGTTGTACGGCAGAGACACTTTTGAAGTTTACATTTCCAAATTTGATATTTACCAAAATTGAGTTGCCAGAATGCAGTACTTTATAAAAATAACTAAAGCCTAGGCCATGAAGAATATATTCACAGGGTGAATTACTGGAAACTAGAAACAAGAAAAGAACATGAGCAGAGGGCATATCTTCTCGTTGTAGACTGAATTTTTCTTAATGTTGGGTACCCTAAAATGCCAGGTGAAATGGAGCCACTTTAGATGATGAAGCCCTAAAACCTATGAAGCTCTTGTGTTTCTAACCAATGTGATGTATTTCCCCTTATGCATGATTATTAGTGTCACTTGAGACCAGAGCTGATTTTAGATGTGTGTGTTGAAAATATCATAATTAGGAAAGTTGACTTTCAGGAAGGGTACAGAAGTCAGAAAATTTGTTCTTTCTTAATTCTATGCTAAAATTTTCTATGACTTAATTTTCTTGGGTATTTTTAGGTATTGGCAACATATAGCACACAAATCAGGAGACCAGAGTTTTAAAATAACACTGACCCTAGTTTACAAATAGTATTAGAATCATGATGCTAAGGACTGGTATAGTCAGTTCATGATACTACTTTGAATAGATAAACAGAGGAAAAAGGAATTGATGTATTATTTTTTTTTCTGGAAAATTACAGCATGTGCTTTTACTCAAGTATTCTGATTTTTTTTCACTAAATTTGGAAAAGAAGTTTGAAGAGTAACACATTTTACTAAATGTTTGAATAGAATATAATTTGAAGAAATGTCAGAACCTCACCAAGATTTTAAGTGAATCATTAAAGGAAACCTATATTTAGATGAATAATGAGGCCAACAATGTGAGTTCCATGTCTGGAGCCAAAAGCTGCATGTCAGCTAAGGCACGAGTGTCAGCAGGGATGCCACCACCTAGAGAACCTCCAACCAGAAATGCAGGAGCGGGTTGAGACAGCTAAGGGGCCATATCGTAAACGTAAGATTTTATCTAGTTTGCTTTTCAGGAGACATCAAATACCTTAGAGGAAATTTCTCTATGCAAAGAGAAAATTTTGTACTCTTCTGTAAGAACGTTTTATTAAAGAAAAGTTCCAAAGCACTAAATGTCATTGTCTCAAAATTATCTGAGAAACACAGGGAGGGATGAGAAATTACAGCAAATGCATTGAGTGTAGGAACTGCAGCACAGACTCCAGGAATGCCAGGGAGAGGTCATGATCTCCAGAGCACTTCCTTGGGCTCTGAGCCCTACTGCTGAGCATCCTAGTCCTTGTCTTCTTTCCAGGCCTCCTCTCTAGCTGCATTCTTGGTTCTGCCCGCCACACAGTGTTCTTCCAGTGACTGCTGAGGTCGTTCAAAGCACATTTCTCAGTCTTGACAGCAACAACAGCGACTAATGCCACATACCAACGTTTGTTTGGTTTGGTTTAATCACCAAACTTTTAGGTACACTTTTGAAAAAAAATAACAATTACATGGGTTTTGTGTGTTTTATAGAAATATAACCATTAGTATATTTTCTCTGAGAAAGTGTGTTTTTCACACAAAATTGACTTTTTGAAGAATATTTACAGTCATTAGTTATTTATTAGTTGTTAATTTTTGGTTCATATTAACATATTGAATTTTTGACATCAAGACAATTCATTATACAAAATAATTTATTTTAGCATAAGATTTTTAGCTATCAAACCTCCCAGTGAAGCTTTCTTTATGAAATGTGTTATATTCCCAGTTAAGGGACTATATATAATAGCTCAACTTTTTATCAGCCTTGGAGATGTCAGCTCCTACAAAGAACAGATTCTAGTTATATATATATATATATATATATATATATATATATATATATATATATATACAGTTTGATTTCAAAAAGGAATTAAATTTCAAAATAAAATACAAAAGGAAAATATTTAAATTATTTTGCTACATTATTTTGAGATAATAGTATATTTACTCAATAGATAATTGAATAAGTATAGTTTCCCTTCAGGCTATTTCTTATTTTCAACTGTAACTAGTTCAGATTTTCAATAGTTCATGTTTCATTCTCTAACTTACAAAGGAAAAGTGTGATTGGAATTTAGAACTTTCAAAATTATCCTTGAAATATTTTGCCTCTAAGAGAAGAAATTCTCTTGAAAATTGATGACTTAGAAAGAAACCTTGCATAAATGCAAAGCTAGCAGAAGATTACTCAGGATCATGCAGGCAACAAGTGGCAAAATGAGAGTGTTAATGTGCATCTGTTCTATAAGGTTATGCAATACAAACAGAAAAATAACTGTCATACTTAGGTCTTACCATTTTAGAATGGTTTTTTTTTCTGGAAACAAACTCTTAAAACAGGCAATTGTAGACAAGACTCTCAAGTGTATCACTTTCCCTACTTTAAAATATATTTGATGATTTTGAGATTTGTCTATGTTCACACAATAGAGACTTTTGTTAGTTGAGTTCTAAGTTTGAGTTTTATTTTGCTATTAATATGAAAGCTAATTTAAACTATAACAATTCAACTTGTTTAAACACCTGTATAGTGTTCCTTTAAGACTATTTTCTTAAAGATTCTCACTGTTTTTCATTTATTTACCAAATTCTTTCAAAAATTAGTATGGGCTGATCTCTGCCCTTATGAAATTAGCATTTTATAAATTATTGGTAATTAATAAAATAAAAACTCTTTAGAAGGTTTTGAACAAAAAAGTAAAAAGATCTGGTTTATGTTTTAAAAGGATAATTCTGAGATCTATGTGGAAAACAGAATCTCAAAAGGGCAGAGGAGGACAAAGGTTGAGGAATGTATTCCAGGTAAGAGATGGTGAGGTAATTAATCATGTGATAGACATGAAGGTTTTAATTAGTGTAAATTCAGAAAATCACCTTTTCTAAGGTCATTTTCTGGAATGTAAAATGAGAAAATATGAGCTAAAGAGCAAGGTTGTAGAAATATTTTTGTGTATAACAGACTAAAAAGTAGAATAAAAGTTCAGAAGGCCCAGTGATATATGACTTCATGTCTTTCATAGAAGAATCCATGTTCTTTCATATTTTTTTTAGTGAATTTAAAAACAAGAAAGTTATGTCAAAATACAGAAGTGGATTTTAGTCCTGGAAGCTGTTATAAGAAATGCGGGTATCAAAGACCCTTATTCAATACCATGGAAAGTTTCAAACTAAAGAGTTGGGTGTGGAAAAAGCAGAGGCTCAATTATCTTACTATATAATTAGTTTATTCACATTTTCCTCATTGATCCATTCATTCACTCAGCTTCTCATTCCTGAAGGCAATGAGGAGAAATAAAGCACATTGTTTTTCCTTAAGGAAGAGAAATTTAGAGAAGCAAGTAAATAAAATAAATTTCTTCATCTAATTAATTGGATTTTATGGTGTAGAATAAGCAGATTTTTCAAAATAATTATATATGTGTATACTTGAGGGAACCACAAATCATACATAATTTTTGAACATCTATAATTATAATATTATGATCTTTAAAATAGTAATTAATGTTATACATGATATCTTGTTAAATACATTATTTAATTTCTTTTCCTATTTTTGTTTTTGAGTTCTGTATTAATTTCCCTGTGCTGCCCTAACAAGATACCACAAACCATGTGCCTTAGAACAAGATAATTTTATTGTCTCACAGTTTTTGGAGGCCACAAGCCCAAAGTGAACCTCCCTTAAAGGCACCAGGTCTCTCTCCCAAGTTTGACCATTGCCCAGGTTTGTGGCAACATCACTGTCTGCACATGGCATTTCTTGCATGGATATCTATATCCAAATCTCTCCTGCTCACAAGGTCATACATTATATGAAATTAAGACTTCTGTGACTACCCTACATCCAAGTAAACTCACATACTAAGTTGCTGAGAGTTAGGACTTTGGCATATGAAATTTGGAGGCAATGCAACTCAGCCATACAACCATTACAATGTTATTTGTTCCAAAATATGCAGCTTATTTGATGAGCTCTGGTGATGTAGTGAAGGCGGTGACAAAGTACATGGATTTGTCTCTTCTTATTTAGAATCCATCTGCTTCCTTCCCTTTGAATGAAACATTCTATATTTCCATGAGGCATTGGTACATGCTGGTATTAGAAAGTTCTGTGTTGATTTTAAGTCAAAGGAGAATTTCAGTACATAATGAGAATCTGTCTTATGCTATACTGCACATTATATGTGTTTTGATGTTAAATTCTCCCTTCCAGCTTCCCACCTTCATAAAGCCACAGGTGATCTCCTAAATGGACAACAGTTTGTTGTCCATGTCCAGAGGTCTTGAGTTGAAAAGTCTAAGTGTACAGAGACTCCTACTTTACACACAACCTCCATCAAGATGATGTTAGAAAGAAAAGGTTTCTCTGGTAAACTGTTTTAGCTATTAATTGAGTCCCAGTCCAAGTTCAAAGCCTGTAAAATAGTCCCCAAATAATCAAGCACATCCTCAGATTGTGAAGAGATCTGAGGTAAATTGAGGCAGTATAGAAAGTTTGAGACTGAGCGGGGTGTGGTGGCACACACCTTTAATCCCAGCACTTGGGAGGCAGAGGTAGGAGGATCACCATGAGTTCAAGGCCATCCTGAGACTACATAGTGAATTCCAGGTCAGCTTGGCTACAGTGAGACCCTACCTTGAAAAATCAAAACAAAACAAAAAAAAAAAAAAGAAGAAGAAGAAAGAAAGAGAGAAAAAAATGCACAATAATGTCATGCTGCTGAGCCCAGTCACAAACTCAGAAAATGGGTATCAGAACAGTGGAATGGAAATGTCAAAGAATGGTAATGTTGCTTTTCCTGTATAAAGTCAATGCTTTGATTTTCCTCTAGCTGATGTTTTCTCACAGACCAAAATCCTGAGTCTACTTATTTATTTCTAAATTTTTATTTATTTATTTTCAAGCAGAGAGAGTGATAGAAGAGGGGCAGACAGAGAGAGAATGGGCATGCCAGGGCCTCTAGCCACTGAAAACAAACTCCAGATGCACATGCCCCTTGTGCATCTGGCTTACATGGGTCCTGGAGAATTGAACCGAGATCCTTTGGCTTCACAGGCAAACGCTTTAACCACTAAGCCATTTCTCCAGCCCTGAGTCTTTAGCTCTATAAAGTTCTGTAATTTGTTAGGTACATGGGGAATCTTCTGAAAAATCTACAAAAGTCTTAAGTGTAAAAAATCTACAAAAGTCACTTGAGATGTATGTACCGTCTTCTCCTGGTATGGGTGTACCTCCTGGTGTCTTAGAAGATATGTTCCTTACTTGGAGAAGAAAATGGGGCTAACAGTTGTTTCTTTCTGGTTAGGATTTAAGCTTTAAACATTGCTGATCTTAATCATAACAAAAGCTCAAAGATTGAGCAAAGAATCCTTTAGCTAGTTTAGAAGTCAAAGGTAAGACAAAATGTAGCAGTTACTTCAATTAAAAAAAAATGGAATAGGACCTTTCATTTGTAAGCAAAGGCAACAAGATAAATGAGAAAAGAAAAAAGAAAATCCAGCTTCATAGTGTTTAAATGAAACACACAAGCTGTCATGGAAAGGTTAAAGGGAATGGCTGGATGAAGGCACTATTTTTTTAAATTACAGAACATTGTTTCTTCTGTAATAAAAATTAATGTTTTTAAATTGCTCTATTCCCCATCAAGAATGGCTACATAACTTTTAAATTTACTGCAGAATAATCTATTTGCCATTTTCTAAAGGGCATTGACTAGCCAATATTGATTGATATGTATATATTCATAATTAAAAACAAAAGTCTGAGCTGAGGAATAGTTTATATTATTATTTTGAAGTTGAATAATGGAATGGTTCATATGTATAGTCTGTAGGGAGCATTTTGTTTCTCTCACTTACTACTAGTGCTGAAATCTAGGGAAATGATAGCAAGGTCATGAGAACATGCTAATACTGAGCTGTTCCTTGAAGTGGCATGTGATGTGATGCAACCTGAGGTGCAGATTTTGAGTGGTTTAAGCAGTAACATCTTTCTGGCAATAGCATACATGACATTAATCCACCAACGTGGGATGCACCCCGACCTTTCCCTAGATCCTACCTTCAAATACTACCATATCAAGAAATTCAGACCCTTACATGTAAGATTTGGTGTTGGGGACAGAGAGGAAGCACACTCAAGGCCTTCATATATGATGTTTGATAAAGGCCCATTCAAAGAGCAGTGGATTTTAATGTTTAAGAGTTTGAAAAGAAATCCTCAAGATGATTTCACATTCCATATAATAAATAATATTCAAGAAACTACCATTGACCCAGCTTGGCAGTGGCATTGCAAAAGATTAGCACATGTCTCCTGAAATGATAATATCCTTTTCTCTCTCTTTCTCTGTTTAAATAAATACTTTTGGTTGGTTTTTAAGACCACAGCACTGACAGTATAATTGGGATTTTCTTCCAATAAGTTTTAGTCACCACACAATTTTTAAGTATTTCCTGAACAAAAATTTGTAATAAAAAGAAGTCACTGACTTTATATAGTTGTATATAAGATCTTTTTATGCTTTTTCAATATAAAATTGAGTCTTATAAATATATTTTAAAATTATGGAAAAAATTAATAATTTTAAATGCAGGTGTTTCAAATGCAGTAGCACATATATTAAAATTGGAACAATAAAGAGAAGATTAGTATATAGAAATTATATCTTCAATATAAAATTGCAAGGATGATATGAAAATTGGAACAATAAAAGCATTCCATATTTTTATGAAAAAATGGACCCATATTTTTTCAAAAAATGAAACTATCTGTTGTCTTCAAACACTCACCACTAAAGATAGATATATCTTCAGGGTGAAAGGATGGAAAATGATATTCCAAGCAAATGGAAATAAAAAACAATTGGGTATTGCTATATTAATATCTGATAAAATTGACTTCAAACCAAAATTAATAAAAAAAGACAAAGAAGGCCACTTTTTACTCATCAAGGGAATGATCCAACATGAGCACATCACAATCATAAATATATATACACCAAATACAGGTGCACCACAGTTTATAAAAAAAAAATCTACTTGACAACAAAACAGAAATAAATACCAACACCATCATAGTTGGAGACTTCAATACTCTACTATCATTGATAGACATATCATCCAAGCAGAAAATCAACAGGGAAATAGTAAAGTTCAACAGTATCATAGATCAACTTGACCTAATGGACATCTACAGAACTTTCCACCCCAACTCTACAGAATACAAATTCTTTTCAGCAACCCATGGAACCTACTCCAAAATTGACCATATATTAGGCCATAAAGTGTGCTTCCATAATGTCATGAAAATTGAAGTAACTAACTTTCTGCATCATGTCAGATCACAACACTTTAAAGCTAGAAATTAACAAGAGACACATCAAGAACTCCACCAGCTCCTGGAGACTAAACAACACACTTTTAAACAATAAGAGGGTCATGGAAGAAATCAAAAAAGAAATTGTAAAGTTCCTAGAATTGAATGATAATGAAAACACAATCTACCAAAACTTATGGGACACAATGAAGGCAGTCATAAAGGGAAAATTCATAGCCCTAAATGCCTTCATTACAAAGACAAAGAGATCCCAAATTAATAACTGGACTGTCCATCTAAAGGTACTGGGGAAACAAGAAAAATCCAACCCAAAGAGCTCCAGATGGAATGAAATAATCAAGATTAGAGCAGAAACTAATAAATTGGAAACTAAGAAAACAATTTTATTAGTTTTTTTTATTTATTTATTTATTTTTTATTTATTTTATTTGAGAGGGAGAGAGAGAGGAATCAACCCAGATACCCATCATTGGATGAGTAGATAACCAAGATGTGGTATATCTACATGATGGAATTCTACTAAGCAGTAAGAAAAAAAATGACACAATGAAATTTGTAGAAAAATGCTCAAACTTGGAACAGATCATTCTATGTGAACTCAGATAATCACAGAAAGACAATCATTGCATGGTCTCACTCATCTGTGATTCCTAACCTGGATCATCCCAAATTGCTGACATACCTGAATGACATCATGAGGCTTGGACAGTAGGGAGGGTAGGGCTTGGAGGAAGGGGAAGGGTTGGAGATGGGACACAAATCTGAACCCAAATTAAACCAATACCATAGAAAACTATATCCTCGAGGTTAGACTAAAGTGTTGAACCCTCAATAGGACCATAGGGAAAGCACCTGAATCAAAGGGCCCAGAAGAGGGTAAGACGAAGCCTAACCTTAAATTTTTTCTTTTTCTTTTTCTTTTTTTTTTCATGTCTTTTTCTTTTTACTTTTCCCTTGGCACTGGCTTATAATTCCCTGTACCAGGATGAAGTTAACATCCACAGTGAGCTGTTGATCGCAGAGAACTACAAGGTCTCCCCAAACAAACAAAAGAGGCTTCTGTCAGAGTGCTTGATTACCAACTAGAGGTTAATGGTAAAACCCTACTGCTGAAGACACCATATGCAGTCCATACAGACAATGGAGAGACCTGGTTGGAATCCGGAAGAGAGTCAGTCCCCAGACAATTAGCCCATCTAGTGTTGCAAGGGCCTACATGAGCTACCTGAGGAAAGTGGTCAACAAAGGTCTGAGCAAGTCGCCATCAGCCCTGTTAAGAAAAGATTTGGACACAGGAGTGGTGGTGCACACCTTTAATCCCAGCACTCAGGATGCTGAGGTAGGGGGATCTTCATGAGTTTGAAGCCACCCTGAGACTACATAGTAGATTCCAGGTCAGCCTGGACTAGAGTGAGACCCTACCTCGAAAGAAAGAAAGAAAGAAAGAAAGAAAGAAAGAAAGAAAGAAAGAAAGAAAGAAAGAAAGAAAGAAAGAAAAGAGAGAGAGAGAGAAAGAAAGAAAGAAAGAAAGAAAGAAAGAAAGAAAGAAAGAAAGAAAGAAAGAAAGAAAGAAGAAAGAAAAGAATTTGGCATCAGCGTTTTTGTTTAGTTTCCTTTCTTATAATTTTTCTTTGCATTCCTCTCTTGTAATTCCCCCAATGCTCCATGCTCTCATTAAGTATCTATCTATCTATCTATCTATCTATCTATCTATCTATCTATCATCTATCTATCAACTGTATGTATGTATGTATGTATGTATGTATGTATGTATGTATGTATGTATATGTATGTATATCTTCAGACTTAACACATTTTAATGCACCGGCTTTAGTACAACCAACAGCAGCTGATGGAAGCAAAGTTTCTATTTTGACTTACAGTCTTGAGGGGAGCTTTATGATGGCAGAGGAAAGCATGACCTGAGCAGAGGCTAGGCATGACCTCTGCCACTGAAGGTGAAAAATAGCATCAAGAAAGTGAGACAAGTTCTAGCAAGGGGGAGCTCACTATAATACCCCAAAACCCACCCCCAGCAACACATCTCCACCAGAAAGCCTCTACCTCCCAAAGTGCCATTAGCTGGGGACCAAACTGCAGATCATATGAATTTAGGAGGGACATCTGATTTAAACCACCACCTCATATACAAAGAGTTTTTGTCTTTTAAAAATCATTATGACTACAGTATGTAATTAAATCCTATTATAATTTATAATCTAAAAGAAAGACTAATAGTGATTAAATAATTTCCTCAAAATCATAGTTATTAGGTAAAAAGTATTGACACTTCAAGTCCAGTCTTCTGGTCTAATTTCCCTTGTAGTTCATAGCTCTAATGTGGTCAGCAAGATGCCAATATGTATCTAATATCTATAGCCCTATAGCTCTTCTGCTTATTTCAGAATTTTGAAATTTTCAGCCAGTTTCAAGTGCTGCACCTGATGTCAGAGATTCTATATCACTCAATCATTAGAGCAGGTCATCATAACCAAACTCCCAGAGCCAATCACCCGATGAACTTCATGACAAAGGAGGTGCAATGTCAATGCATCCAACGTGAATTATCACATCTGGAGAAAGTCTTACTAGAATATATGTATTGTAAAGTATAATTTACTTTAAATTTTTGTGTGCAAGTTTGTGTGACTAGACTAAGTCCTTAGTGCTGGCTTTAGTCCACAGTGTGATGTTGAACCTGCAGCATATGTATATGAGCCCTGAGGTATGGCTTGCATTTTTATAGTAAGTTCAAAGACCTACATATACTGTGCTCAGGATAGCTTGCAAAATGTCTTACCTCGAATCAATTATTAAGTATGAAAAATTTAGAATATTGCTACTTCATAAGTAATAGTGAATTCAATAATTTTATATAGTTGCTTATTGTTTTACTTATTTTAAAGACCATAAAGAATAAGACTGCTTTGTATGTACTTTGTTATTAAAATTTGGAATCATTATTCTTTATCATTCAAATTATATAGCATGTACCAATTTTAATAAAAATACACAATAGAAAAAATAATTTAATACTGCTGAGATTGCTGTATAGCTGCAGTTTCTTCCTAAATTTTCCAATTTTATATATTTTAGCTTAACCAAAAAGCATTAGTATTCTTCTTAAAACTTTAGTAAATATTTTTTGAATTATATATTAGTTTTATATATAACTTGAATTTTTTAAATGGGGTCAAATGACTCAGTTCTTTCTTAATATTGAAAAGCTCAATCAGAGGCTTATATTTTCTTCATATACCATAAATACAAGCTATAGTCTCCTCTATAACAGAAGTACTGTGATCAACATGCTGAGAATAACCATAAATTTTAAAAAACATGAAAATAATAGAAACTATAATGTAGTAAATTATGCTGTGGATAAAAGATGATGAAGATGCACTGTGTATTTTATAGTTTTCATAAATCTCCATTGTTTGGGCATAAAAGTGTCTATATATATATATATATATATGTATGTAATTTATTGTATGAAGATATGGTTACTATCAGTCATTGCCTATGTGCTTGGAAATTGGCTTAAAATTCAACTTCCTGCTTCTGGACAAGATGGAAGACTATGAACAGCCTCAGTGTGAACAAATGAAGAAGAAAATACAAACATGAACAAATAGACTCTACCCCAAAGAGGGAAATTGAAAAGATATTCAGAAAAAAGGAGGAGGGGGAGGAAGGGGGGAGGAGGAGGAGGAGGAAGGAAGAGGAGAAGAAGAAGGAAGAAGAAGAAGAAGAGGAAGAGGAAGAGGAGGAGGAGAGGAGGAGAAGGAGAGGAGGAGGGAGGAGGGAGGAGAAGGAGAAGGAGAAGGGAAGGAGAGGAGAGGAGAGGAGAGGAGGAGAGGAGAAGGAAGGAGAAGGAGAAGGAGAAGGAGAAGGAGAAGGAGAAGGAGAAGGAGGAGGAAGGAGAAGGAGAAGGGAGAAGGAGAAGGAGAAGGAGAAGGAGAAGGAGAAGGAGAAGGAGAAGGAGAAGAAGAAGAAGAAGAAGAAGAAGAAGAAGAAGAAGAAGAAGAAGAAGAAGAAGAAGAAGAAGAAGCAGCAGCAGCAGCAGCAGCAGCAGCAGCAGCAGCAGCAGCAGCCAGGAATGCAGACACCAGGGTCTATGACCCAGAGCCCTGCCAGGAAATATCAGCATGTCCCTTGAGCATAGCCTAAAGCCCTCAGCCACAGGTTGTTGAGGGATTCCAGTGCCTGGTGCTACTGGAAAGACCAATTTGAAGTTGAAAGTTCCCCAGGAGAATGAAGGCAAAGGGATTAAGAATTTGATATTACGAGATTCCAATGCACCCAATCACCCTTTCTCCATCTCCCCACAGACCAGAAGCAACATTCCATACTCTGCAAGAATGCCTAGCAATACCATTGCAAGACCCTCAAAATAGAAGAAAAAGATGATGATATCAAATTTAAAGAAAGACTAATGGAGAGAAGGAGGGGATATGATGGAGATTGGTGTTCTAAAGTGGAATAGGGGAGGGAAGGGGAGGGAAATAATCATATGTTTTTTGTATGTAAGTATAGAAGGTGTCAATAAAAAATAATAATTAAAAATAAATAAATAAATAAATAAAGAGATGGCTCAGTGGTTAAAGGCAAAAAAAAAAAAAAGAATGGATTAAACTGTAAGTGGTGAACTCTGCCACAATGAATAACCGCTGAACTACCCCACAGACTTGGCTCTAGAGAAAGGGAAGTTCGGAATAGAATTCATTGCCGTGTCCTGACCACAGAGCTCCAGAAGTAAAATGGAAGAGAAGAAGTTCCAGCAGAGAAGACATCATTCCTGGAGCTGAGGAATTCCAGGCACGAGCCAGATCTCAGGCCAGTCACCTCATTGGCTGTCTGTTTCTTTCTCTGTACACCTACACTGCTTTCAATACCTGTTATCATCTTATTAGGCCATGCTCACCTCCTCACTCTACTCTTGCCCCCTGTTGCTTCCTTTTTTTGTGGTGTGGTGTGGTGTGGTATGGTATGGTATGGTGTGTGTGTGTATGTGTGTGTGTGTTGTTTCATGTTTACTTTTTCCCTTTACATATTCCTCTTCCAAAGAACATAGTCTGTTCGGGCTTGCAAGGACTCTGAGCCTCAGCCTCCTTAGAGATGGAACTATTCTACAGTATCTGATAGACTATATTTACTCTATCTTCAGTCTGCCTTTAGCCAAATTCCTTCGTCCTCACTCACTGACAATTTTTCTCCAGAAGCTCATTCTTCTGCTCATGTTTCCTTCCATTTCATCCCAATGCTAACTATTTGTTCTATGGAGGTTTTTCCTTCTTTAACATTTTCTTCCCTCTCAAATCCACAATAACTAATATATCTACATGCAAGGCTGTCAATGTTATCTTACTTCTTAAAATAATTAGCACTAAAGAAGTGATTGTTTTCCAGCACACTCTCACAAATTTTGGAGGTGGTATATTCCAAGATAGTATAGTGACTATTGTTACAGGAAGTAGTCTACTCAAAGAGAAAAACAGGGTATCCTGGTGTCCTGACCACCACTCTAACAGAAGAAAATGACACTTCAGTACTAAACACAGCAAACACGTCCACTGAAAGAAGAAAGGTGATATAAATTTTTAAAAATTCAACCAATGATCAAGCCTCTGATGTAAAAGTTCCAGCATAAAAATAAAACAAATAATATAAATAATCAAGACAATATGTCCCCTCCAAAATCTAACAATCCTAGAGCGATGGCTCCTGATGACAGGGATTTTGATGAAATTACAGACAAAGAATGCTAAATAATGATTGTAGGGCTGGAGAGATGGCTTAGCGGTTAAGGCGCCTGCCTCCTAAGCCTAAGAACGCCGGTTTCAATCTCCAGGGGTTCCAATCTCCAGGTCCTACGTTTAGCCAGATGCAAAGTGACGCAAGGGCACAATGCCGCACTTGACCACAAGGGGGCTCACACATCTGGATTTCCTTCACAGCAGCTGAGGGACTGCTGGCGCGCCCATTCTCTGTCTCCCTCTCTCTCTGTTTCTCTCTCTCTCTCTCTCTGTGTCTCTCTCCAAAAATAAAAAATAAAAAATAATAATGATTGTAAATATGTTCAAATAAATGAAAAGTTTCAAAAAGTACACAAATAATTAGCTAAATGAGATAAGCAAGTCAATGGAAGACACACACAAAAATGAATTCAATACATAGATCAAAACACTGAAGAAAAATAACCTGAAATAATTCTGGAAATGAAAAGTATAGTAAGTCAAATGAAAAGCTCAGTGGAAAATCGTAACATCAGAATGGATCATGGGGAGCACAGAATATGATGGCTTACAGACAGTGTAGAGCAATTGGTATGTTCACTCAAGGAATGACACATTTTATATCTTCATCTATCTCTATTAGATAATAGCTAGATGATATATAGATAGATATGAACAGAACATTAAACATCTTTAGAACATGGTAAAAAGATCAAATCTACAAATTTTTGGCATAGAAGACAAAGCTCATCATTCTAAAGGGATAGAGAATTGTTTCAATACAATGATAGCAGGAAATTTCACAAATCTAAGAAAAAAGATGGTCATCCAAGTACATGAGGAATAAAACAAAACAAAACAAAAAAACAAATAGACAGGGATATCACATTATAGCTAAAATACTAAATGTTCAGAACAATGAAAGAATGAGATTTTGGGCACCTCATCACTGAAGTAGAACCAAAATGACACCATTGTGGCTCAGGGAAATTTGTGGAAGAGGGGCCAGAAAGAATGTTAGGGCCACAAGTTGGGGCATTATGCACAGAGACTTGGCCTATCCCCCCTAACTCTTGACTACCCCCACAATGCATGACCCACATTCCCCATTGATGAGGGTCCCTTTGGCAGAGGGAGGACAGGGAGGAGGATAATGGAGTCACCATTAGGAATGTAAAATTAGAATAATATAAATTTAAAAAAGAATAATGAGAGCTGCAAGAAAGAGACACCAAGTCACATATAAAGACAAGCCCATAGACTTTTTTTTTTTAGAGAGAGTCAGAGATAGAGAGAGAGTGTGTGAATGGGCCAGCAGCCTCTCAGCTGCTGTAAATGAACTCCAGATGCATGTGGCCCCTTGTGGGCAAGTGCGGCATTGTGCCCTTGCATCACTTTGCATCTGGCTAAACTTGGGACCTGGAGAATTGAACTGGAGTTCTTAGGCTTAGCAGGCAGGTGCCTTAACTGCTAAGCCATTTCTCCAAGCCCCAAGCCTGTAGACTTTTAACAAACTTTTCACTGGAAACTTTAGAGTAGAAAGGCTTAGGGATAATGTATTTCAGGTCCAGGAAAACCACAACTGCTAACCCAGACTACTATATCTGGCAAAATTATTAGTCATAATTGAAATAGCAAGAAAACTTTCCATGATAAGGGTAGGTTTAAGAAGTTAATAGGGGCTGGAGAGATGGCTCAGCAGTTAAGGTGCTTGCCTACAAAGCCTAACAATCCAGGTTTGATTCCCCAGTACCCATATAAAGCCAGATGTGCACAAAGTAGCACATACATACTGTCCCTCTTCTCCCTGATTGCAAATAACTAAACAAAAATATTTAATTAAAAAAAAGTTAATGAACAAAAGGCCAGCTCCATAGAGGATGCTGGAAGGAACACTTCAAAATGAAGAAAGGGTAAACACATACAAAAAGCTACAGGGAAAAAGTCATGATGCAGGACAGTTGTTAAAAAGCTGAAGGCTAAGAAAACACCAAATATTACAAAATGAACAAAAAATTAATACAGTCTTTTCAATATTAACTCTGAATATTAATGATCTCAGTTCCCCAACAAAATAGCATAGCCTATCAAATTGGATTAGAAAGAAGAATCATCTTTTTTTTTTTTTTTAAATTTGAGGTAGGATCTCACTCTAACCCAGGCTGACCTGGAATTCACTATGTAGTAGCAGGGTGGCCTTGAACTCATGGTAATCCTCCTACCTCTGCCTCTCAAGTGGTGGGATTAAAGGCATGTGCCACCATGCCTGACTGGCTTATTTATTTGAGTGAGAAAGAAAGAATGGGTACACAAAGGCCTCTAAGCCACTGCCAATGAACTCCAGACACATATGCTGCCTTGTGCATCTGGCTTTACATGGGTACTGGAGAATTGAACCTGGGTCCTCAGGCTTTGCAGGCAAATGTTTTAATCACTAAGCCATTTCTCCAACCTAGGCTCCATCTCATAAACACATCTCATAATGAAAGACAAATACTACCTTAGGGTGAAAGATGGAAAAAGATAGTCCAAGCATATGGAATCAGGAAATAAGCAGATGTTGGTGTTCTAATATTTGACAAAATAGACTTCAAACCAAAATTAACCAGGAGAGATAAAGAAGGCCACTTCATACTGGTTAAGAGGAAAATGCATCAAGAGGAATTGCAATTTTATACATAGGTGCACCTAACACTATAAAACAAATGTGAGTAGATATAAAGTCTGCAATTAACCCATACACAAAAAGAGTGGGGCACTTCATTATGCCACTCTCAACAACAGATATGTCATCTAGACAAAAAAATAGGCAAAAAAATATTGCAGGGCAGCATAGATCAAGTTGACTTAGCATACATTTACAGAACATTCTACCCAAAAACTAGAAAATACACACTTTCTTCAATAGCCCAAATATTCTCCAAAATAGGTCACATATAATGACACAAAGCAAGTAACAACAAATATAGGAAAATTGAAATCATTTCTCGTGTTTTATCTGACACAATGGAACAAATAATAAGGAACAGAAATCAGTAGCAAGAGAAATTATAGAAAATACATAAGCTTACAGAGATTAAAGAAAGTACTTTCAAATAATGAATGGATCATTGAAGAACTCAAGAAAAAAAATTAATAATTTCAATGAAAGTAAGAACAAAACATATCAAAACCTATAGGATAAAATGGAAGTGGTTCTAAGGGAAAGATTATAGTTCTAACTGCCTACATTAAAAATCAGAGCAATATCAAATAAATAGCTTAATAATGTACATTAATGTCATGGAAAAACAAGATCAAACCAAGTACATGGATGGGAAGAACTAAGACAAGGGCAGAAATTAATGTAATTGAAACAAAAAAATACAAATAAATGATATGGAGTTGATTCTGTAAAAAAAATAAACAAGACTAGTAAACCCTTGGTCAAATTAACCAAAAGAAAGAGAAGACCTAATATAATAATGTTTGAGACAAAAGGGTAAACATTACAACAGATAGTAAGAAAATTAATAAAATCATAATGACATACTTTAAAAACTCTATACTTCAGCAAATTGGATGATCTAAATGAAAATGATAAATTTCTAGATGGAGTTGACCTTTAAAAGTAAACCATGATGAAATAATTTAAACAGATCTATAGCAAGCATGTGATTGAAGCAGTAATAAAAAAAATCTTCCAACTAAAAATGCCCAAGGTCCAAAGTACTTACTACAAAATTCTTCCATATCTTTAAAGAACTAAAATCAATACTTTCCCATTTACTCCATAAGATAGAAAGGAGAGAAACAGTTCCAAATTCTTTCTATAAGGCCAGTATTTTTCTGATCCAAAACCAGATAAGACATAATAAAAAATAAAATCTTCCTGATGAACATAGTTGCAAAAAATCTCAGTAAAATACTTACAAACTAAATTCAAGAACACATCAAGATCATACAACATGATTAAGTGAGCTTCACAGATGGTTCAACTTATATAAATCAGTAAATGTAATTCATCACATAAATGGACACAAGGACAAAAATCACATGATCATCTCAATTGCTACAGAAAAGGCCTTTGACAAAATCAAACATCCCTTCATAATAAAAGTACCATAGAGGCTAGGGATGGAAGGAACATATCTTAGTCTAATAAATCTTTATATGACAAATCTATAAAGAACATTATGCTACATGCATTAAAACACAATGTGTTCCTACTGTTATCAGGGAAAAGACAACAATGTGCATTCTATGCACTTCTATTCATCGCAGCTACAGCAACAGGACAAGAAAAGGATATAAAAGAGATACAAACAAGGCTGGGGAGATTGCTCAATGGTTAAAGACACTTGCTTACAAAGCCTGCTGGCCTAGGTTTGATTCCCCTGTACTCACATAGAGCCAGAAACACAAGGTGGTACATATGTCTGGAGGTCGTTTTGCAGTGGCATGAGGCCCTGGTAAGTCCATATTCATTCTCTCTCAAATACATGCACATATATATGTAGGTATATAATGTTGCAGTCAGGCTCGCATTGCTGGCAGAAAATACCTAAACAAGAGCAGACTGTGGGGAAAAATTATTTATTTTGGCTTACAGACTCAAGGGATGGCAGGGGAAAATGATGGCATGAACAGAGGATGGACATCACCTCCTGGCCAACATCAGATGGACAACAGCAACAGGAGAGTGTGTCAAACACTGGAAAGAGGAAGCTGACTATAACACCCATAAGCCTGCCTCCCACAATACACCACCTCCAGGAGGCTTTAATTCCCAAATCTCCATCAGCTGGGGACCTAGCATTCAGAACACCTAAGTTTATGGGGGACACTTGAATCAACCCCCCCACATATATATATGAATGATATATATAGGAAAGGATAGAGGTTAAATTTTCTTAATTTACAAATGATATGATATACATAAGGGACCCTTAAAATTCCATTAGAAAAATCCTAGTTAATAAGTACTTTTAGCAAAGTGGCAGGATACAGAATTAATATACAAAACCCCCACCAGCAACCTTCATATATTCCAACAACAAGCAAATAAAGAAGGAATTCAGGGAAATAGTCTCATTTACAGTAGCCACAAAAATTTAAATACCTTGGATATCCTAACTAAGGAAGTGAAAGAGCTCTACAATGAAAACTTTAAAACAGTACAAAAAGAGATTGAGGGAAACATCAGAAGATGGAAACATCTTCCATGCTAATTGACTAGAAGAATTAGTATTGTGGAAATGGCCAGTCTATCAAAAGCAATATGTATATTCAATGCAATCCAAATCAAAATTCCAGTACCATTCTTCACAGAAATAGAAAAAATAATCTGAAGGTTCATATGGCAGGGCAAAAGACCTCACATAGCCAAAACAATCTTGAACACAACAAATGCTACTGGAAGTATCACTGTTTCTGATTTCAAGTTATACTGCAGAGCCATAGTACTAAAAATTGCACAGGACTAAAAGAAAAACAGAAATGTAGATCACTGAACTAAAATAGATGATTTACTAATGAGTCCGTGTAACTACAGCCACTGATTTTTGACAAAATGCCAAAAACACACATTGATGAAAGGATGAAGTTTTAAGCAATTGATTCTGGGAAAACTGAACTTCTTTCTGCATGTGGAAGAATGAAATTAAACTCATGTCTGTCATAATGCACAACAACAAATTCCAAATGGATGAAGGACTCCAATGTAAGACCAGAATCCATTAAGCAAGTAGAGGGAAAAGTAAGATCACTTCAATGAATATATTCAGAATTGAACCTGTGGAATAGAACTTCTGTCACCCAGGAAATAAGGTGAAAAATTGACAAGTGGAACCACCTGAAATTAAAAAGCTTTTGGCCAGCACAGGAAATGAGCAAGCCACTGAGTATCAGAAAATATTTTTAGCTATACATTTGACAGAGGATTCATACCCAGAATATACAAAGAACACAAAAAAACTAAACATCAAGAGAACAAATAACCCAGTTAAATCATGGACTATGGAATTGAGCAAGTTTCTCATAAGAAGAAATACCAATGGCTAATAAATATTTTAAATGGTGTTCAACATCCTTAGCCATTAGTGAAATATAAATTAAAACTGCCCTGAGATTCCTTCTCACATTGGTAAGAATAGCTAGAATTTTAAAAAAATGCTAGTGAGGGAGCTAGAAAAGGGACCCTAATTCATTGTTGGTGGAAACAGAAACTGGTGCAGCCATTATGGAAATAAGTGCAAAATTTTCTCAAAAAGCTAAAAATAGAAGTAGCTTATGACCTACCTATACCACTGCTGGGCAGATAAGGACTCTGTACTATAATGTAGAGATACTTGCTCATCCATTTTTATTGCTGCTCTATTCACAATAGTTAGGAAATGGAATTATACCAGATGAACATCAACTGATGAATGGAGCCAGAATAGATTATGCCAATTGAAGTAACCTAGGCTCAGAAACCCAATCACTGTATGTTCTCTATTATAAGTGTGTCCTAGCTTCAAATTTCTACATTTGTGAGTCAAAGTTGGAATGAAGATTTGTAGAGGACAGAAAGTTAGGTCACGGTGAGTACAGGTTTGTGGGAGATAGTAGAGTGCATGCCACATGAAAATAGAGGGGACCAAAGAAGAGGAAGAGGTGGCAGAGAATAAACAAAAACTAAGGATGCATGAATAAGACATCTCTAAATCTACTACTTAATAAGCCATTTTAAATATAAATTTAAAAGTAAGTGTTAAAGGGCTGGAGAGATAGCTTAGTGGTTAAGGCACCTGCCTGCAAAGCCTAAGGACCCAGGTTCAATTCCCCAAGACCCACATAAGCCAGATGCACAAGGTGGCACATGCATCTGGAGTTCATTTGCAGTGGCTAGAGGGTCTGGCGTGCATATTCTCTTTCTTTCTCTCTCTCTGTCTCTAATAAATAAATAAAATTAAAAAATTTAAAAGTCTCTTTAAAATTAAGTGTTCAAATGCATGGCCCTTACATGGGTGGATATTGCTGCCCCAGAAGCTATGGGCTATTAATCCAAAATTCCAGTGTCGGGAATGAGTTATTGGTTAAGGAGGCCTCAGAGACCCCTGACACAAGGCAGGCCTTTTTCATTGCTCTGGATTGCCCACCAAAACCAAACACTAAGTCCCTATTGCTGATGACACCACATGCTTCAGTTGCAGTACCCATGTAAAGCCAGATATACAGAATGGAGCATGCATCTGGAGTTCCTGTTCAGTGAGTACATGGGTACTGGGGAATCGAACCAGGGTTGTTAGGCTTTGAAGACAAGAAACTTAGCTGCTGAGCCATCTCTCTAGCCCCACCAACCACTTTTTGATTGGATTTGATGTTTGTTCTCAAGGAAAGAGTTAATGCCTGGTCTGGAAAACTGGCATATATACTGTGGCTAAGGACAAAGTACTTAGGGGAGGAACCCACTACTGTTGTTATACTAAACTGGCAACATGTCAAACTGTCTTCAAAATGTCTTTGTTGACATTTTCCACAGACTGAATCACAGAAGCTTCTTTCTGCAAAGGGCAGATGTTATTGCAGAGTTTCATAACTGGCAAAGTTGACAAAAATAAGTGACCATTGTGTGCTTAGTCCTAAACAGAACATCTAAACCACACCCTCCTCAATGAACCTCAACTTGTGGAATCCTGTCTTCTGTGTAAAGCATGCTCATAGACTCACAACAGCTCTGGTTTCCCATAAGACTGAGCCTGGAAAATTTTCATCATGGACAGAGAAAGAGTTCACAAGATCCCACACTTTCCAGAGTAGTTAAAGGTGGCTGATAGTTGCTGCAAGGAGGAGAATCATATTCTTCAATGGTGTAGACAATGGTAAGTTACCTAGACTCTAGTAAACAACCATCAGCCATGATTGTGTAAGCAACTCTAACTCAGTGTGTCAAAAAAGTCATCAAAATAGGGTTTGGATTTACTGGGAAGAAGGGCAAGAGAGAGGAAAGTGTGAAATAATATCAAAACACATTCTACACAGTTGCAGTCAAGTTCGCATTGCTGGCAAAAATCACCTTAACCAAGAGCAGTTTGTGGGGACAAAAAGGTGTATTTTGGCTTACAGACCCAAGGGAATCTCCATGATGGCAGGGAAAATGATGGTATGAGCAAGAAGTGGACATCACTTCCTGGCCAACATCAAATGGACAACAGTGACAATAGAGTGTGCCAAACACTGGCAAAGGGAAATTGGTTATAACACCCATAAGCCCACCCCCAACAATACACTGCCTCTAGGAGGCATTAATTCTCAAATCTCCATCAGCTGGGGTCCTAGCAGTCAGAACACCTAAATTTATGGGGGACACCTGAATCCAACAATCACCTACACATATATGAAAATGTCAAAAATTAAAATTATAATGTCAACTTTCTATATTAATATGGATTTTTTTTGAGAAGTACAACCACTCCTACTTTTGGTATTGTTTATAAAATTTAAGTGAGAAAGAAAATCAAATATAAATTTTCTCAGGGCTTTAGAGATGGCTCAGCAATTAAGGTACTTTCCTGAAAAGTCCACAGGCCTGAGTTTGATTTCCCAGTACCTACATAAAGTCAGATGCACAAGGTGGCACATGTATCTGGAGTATATTTGCTGTGCCTAGAGGCCCTAGCATGCCACCCCCATCTCTCTGCCTCATTCTCTCTCACACTTTCTCTCAAATAAATAAATAAAATACTTTTTAAAAGATGCTTGGTTTGTAGGTTTATTATGATCATATGGTCAGTTTATGGTAGGAGCTAGGAAAAAACAATAGCTCCAGAAGCATTTAAAATATAGGGTAAGAACAAAGGCTATGTGAGAAATACCAGCTTAATACAAAGTAGCCTTATAGGACAAAATAATGATGTAATGAATTCTGATTTCACAGTTGTTTCCTATATCCTCTCACCTCTAAGACAAGAGAAAAGTCAAAGACAAGTTTCAGAAGCAGGGTGGGAATGGAGAGAAGCAAGTTTGTTATGCTGCCTTTCCCAAGTGGTAAAAGCAAGCTGGCATTTCTAATATGAGAACACTCTGCTGCTGCTTATTTCTCAACTTTAAATTCCCTATCAATATTTATTAGCACAAGAAGTCTAGCTTCTCGAAACATCAACTTGCTCACTATCTGCTTACTATTCTCCTTGTATAAACTCCAGGCTTACAGCTTTTCTAAAAGGGCAGGAGGTAGGAACAATGGCATCCCCTTATCAGCTTCATACCATTAGAAATGAAGGCCTCACCTCTAGACTCCAAGTGAACAATAGTCTTAAATATTCTCCAGCTGTGTAACCATCCCCATGGACAGTTATGTTCGTAAAACAAATGCCTGCACAACAAATAATGGAAAAGGTACTTTCTTATCCAAGACAGCTTTTAGACTACTGTTTCCCTGTTTGAATGTAGATATTATATTAAGATGACAGTTAAATTTGAAAATGCATTTATATATAATCTGGTTTATTTTGGCTTGATTTGTTGACTAAATGGAATATGAAGTCATAGAAAGTTATAAAAATGATTGGGCTAAGAAACTGTCTTTAAATTCTATCAGCAAAGCTCCACTCTTGACATGAATGAGAATGAGCCCCAATAATTTCTGGCTATGTGCTTATAAGGCATGAATAATAACATCTGAGCTCAGAATCTGCTCAGGCTTCACTATCGTCTATATAGGGTGGAGTTTAGAGAATATGACAGAGTGAAAGTGAGACAGATTTTCAGTTGACTTTGCTCATGGATAGAGCACTTGGGATGGCTGACTGGGGGCAATCTAAAGACCATTTGACAGCTAACACATTTCTGAGAACTCATGGTCAGAAACCCTACCACAAAACATAAGCTTCTCCATGTTACTTTATTGAAAGGTGAGCACCCTTTTTCAGGTGGTAAATGAACAACGATTACCAGGTAAAATTGAGACTCAGGTTCTCAACTCACATACTCTTTGATACTAGTTAGGGATTGCTTGGTTATAAAGACTAATTTTATTTAATAGCTAAAACTAGTCCTTACTCTAATTTTTTAAAATAATTTTTAATACTTTTTAAGATTTTATTTTACTTTATTTATTAGAGACAGAGAGAGAGGGAAAGACAGAGATAGAGAGTGAGAATGGGCACACTAGGACCTCTAGCCACTCGAACAAACTCCAGATGCATGTCCCACCATGTGTCTCTGGCTTACATGGGACCTGGAGAATCAAACCTGGGTCCTTAGGTTTCACAGGTATGCACCTTAACCACTAAGCCATCTCTCCAGCCCCCTTACTCTAATTTTAAAGGAAAGTATTGGTCAAACAAAAGTCTTTGAAATTGGGGCTTCCAAAATTCTGAACTCATCACCTTTTCCACAAGTGCAGACTGGTAATGAAAAAGCAAGAGTTCTCTTATCAGAGCTTGGTTCTACCCCTTGTATGACACATTCTTCATCTGTCTGCCTCTCTGTTCTTTCATTGATCAAATAAGTATGATACTACCTGTTGTAGGCAGCTTCGTGTTCCTTGGATGAACATTTAAACTGGGCACAGTTTGGGTGTGGAAGGGATTTATTTCAAGTTTACAGATCCAGGGAGAAGTTTCATCAGTGGTGGAAGAAGCTGCTTCCATACATCCAAGCAGAGAGGACAAACTATGACAAGCAAAAGACCAACACCAGCACACACTGAACTGCCAAAGCTCAGACCTCATTTTCCTTTTTCTTGAGACAAGCCCAACAGACTGGCCTTTTTTTATGCAAGAGAGGGAGAGTGGGAGCAAGAATGAGAGAGAGAGAGAGACAGAGAATTGGCATGTGCCAGGGCCTCCAGCCACTGTAATCGAATGTCAGATGTGTGTGTCACCTAGCGTACATGTGCAAAGGTTGAAAGTATCAATAAAAAAATTAATTGCTGTGTTCAAAAGATTGACAGCTAACATGTATATGGAAATGTAGGGACTGAGGGCATTGGAATGGCATATTCAAGATGGGGAGATGGCTGAGCCACTCCACCATAGGCTCTAATGACTGGCCATTTGGAATGATTGAATTCTGGCTTTCAGCTTTCCCTCACTATCTCCTTTTTATTCCATCATGGGCACTGACATTTTGCCATTTGAGCTGAGACCCATGGAGAGTTCCATCATTTGGCTTCTACCTAGGACTCAGAGTTGGCATTTGAGGCTGGGACCTGTACAAGCCTGCAGTACTTTTTCACACTCCATCAACATTTTGCTATTTTGAGCCTGAGCCCTTCCTCTCTCCACCACAGGCTCAAATGATCAGCCATTTGGTTGGTAACTGCATGTGAGTTCTGGCACTCAGCTTTTCCCTGGGAACTCCTCTTCACTCCAACAAGGACACTGACTATCAGTCATTTCTAATGAGATCCAGGTATGAGGAGTCTTAGCTCATAACTTCTGCTTAGGGCCCTGTTCTCCATCCACTACAGTGGCTTATGATCAGCCATTTGGGGTGAGACCCCTGATGGAGTTATAGCACTCTGCCTCCCTGTCCGACACCCTGCTTCCTCCACCACAGGTTTCAAGTGTGAGATCCAGTACTTGATTTCCCCAATTATCCCCTCCTTCAACTACCTGTGAAAACAGTCTGCTATTTGGGCTAGAACCCAAATGAGTATGGGTGCAGCTGAAACCAAACTGAGTTCACTTCACCTATCCCATCAATGAAGAAGCATAAAATATGCAATATTAAAGCCAAAAGAAGCTTAAAGACAAGAGAAGACAAAGAAACACCAAGTCTGTTCCAAGTACTCACATAACAGGTGTTTCCAAAAGACCTGACAAGCACATTATCTATGGATGGGTGAGTCCCAATGTAAAATCGATAACATAAAAAAAAAAATCAAACCAATGTCTTCCCCATTAAGAATCAATCCCATAGTAGAGGACTCCCGTGAATGTTAATAGGCATTTGTCTTACAATTAAATGACTTTTTCCTAAAGACTCATCCAAAAAAATCCATGTCTGAACTACTCATATGCAAAAGATGAAAGTAATTTTAAAATTAATTCTGGCTATTGATAGTTAAACACAGTATTGCTATGCTATATTGTACTGATTTTCATAACTTTCACTAATTATCTTGGCCTCTACTTCTTTTAAAGTTGTCAGTGTACTTTCTAGAACATACTGCCAGTGTTTGTCCTATCGTGCTTAGTTTGCTAGATTCACAGTTGTATTTTTAGGGTTCAGAACATTAACTTTAGAATTATGGAGGTCTTTGAGTCCAACATCTGCCATTCTGCGATTACAAAGGCTTCCTTACTAGTCAGAAAAGTGTGAGGAAAGCTTTGGGTCAGACAGCAGGAACGTTTCAGAGGCTGACTCTAGCAAGTGTTTCTTTCTTCTTTCTTTCTTCTTCTAGTCTTGTAGCACATGCTGGCTATAAGGGTTTTGCCTATCTTTTGTGGTTCAGAAAACTCAGAGCAAGTGAGATCTAAGTCATGACTGAGGGCAGTGATGGAAGTGTGCATGTGGTGGGAGACAGTAATTCAGATCAAAAACTGTTAAGAACAAAGTCTGGAGGTTGGGAAGTGGAAGTCAGGAGAACAATGTCTTCAATGATATGAGGACAGAGGCTGCACATCTGCTCCGTTTTGCCAACTCTCTATGTGAGCCCAAGACATTTACTTATAAGCTATGAAATTCAGTTTTCTTACCAAATAGTATGATAATAGATGGTAGACATGTCATCATATATCTAATGATTAAATTAAAATATATGTGAAAATTTTAGCAATTGCTTGGCACATTTGAAAAAATAGTCTTTACAGATTTTCCTTTCCAAGATGTGAAACTGTATAGTCCATCCAATATAAATAGAGTTAGCATTCAAAAACCTCTCAGCATCAACATGAGTGACATATGGGAGCTAGATGCTTTGTGTTTTCAAATAAACTATTGTAATTATAAATGTCTTACTTCCCTTCATTTCATATTGTTTTTTGTCCAACTAAGCAAACTTCTTTGAGTGCATGTATATAACCTCTTCTTTGAGTTCTGCAGGAATCTTGAAGCAAATACTATAACCCTCTTGAGATCTGCAGAACCCAGAGTCTGAAACCTAATGGAAGAGGCAATTAAACCATGATGATTTTTCAAGGTATCTCTTTGCTAAGTGTTCTCTAGGCACAGTTGTACTAAAATAAATTCAGGTTATTCAGCCACCATGATGACTATCTACATAATTGTTCTTATCTAGCAAAGATATCCAACAAAACAGACAGATCTTAATTATTTTGTTTATTTCTCATTATTTGGATCATTGTGATAACTGAATTAAGCTGACTGACCTGACTGACTAAAATATGACTGACTGATATAATTAAGTTATCATGATGTTAAAAAAACTCAAATAAAATGGTTGATTTAATGACATTGTATTTCTGAGTTGACACAACCCTTCTTTAAAATGAATGTTCAGAGGAGACAGAATGGAAGATTTCAAATGTAGGGCATTTATATCAAGTAAAAGTTGCTTTAATTTCAAGATATATTGGTTAGTTGGAAGCTGCACCAAATTAGAACATCTGCTAAAGATACAATGAAGAGCTTTTCTTTACTCGTGTATACCTTCATAGATTTTTTAAAAAAGCCTTTAGTTTAATGATTTTATTTTTTCTATTAATGTCTTTTTGTTATGCTGTGGTAAAGGTTTTATATACAAATGGAGGAACATATATTGTTTTTGATTTTTTGATTTTTTTAAAAATACTTATTTGCATGCATGTCTGTGCATGCCCACATGCATGGTCACGTGTATGGACATACCAGGGTCTTCTGCCACTTTGAAAGGTCCAGCTTTACATACTGGGAAACCAGACCCAGGCTGGCAGGTTTTGTAAGCAAGTGCCTTTACCCACTGATCCATCATCTCTCTAGACCCAATTATGAGCTTTTAAATATAAATTTTGTCACTTTGGGGGGATTATTGTCTCCCAATTCTTGTCACAGAATCCAATTAAGTTAGGTGCAAACAATTTAAACAAAAACTTATTCAGCAAAGGAAAGCATGCACTCCAAAGGAGCTTGGTGTGGGCTACCCCAAGGGTAGTTGTGAATTTTAAAAGGGTTTATGACTATGTATGAGGTGGGTGTCACATTTATGGGTAAAGTGAGCATTTTTCCTTCTAAAATGTAGTGGAGTAAATTTCCCTTTGGGGGCATTTTTTATCCAAGATTGTATAGTAAAGCTCACAAGGTGAGGGTCAAAACTACAGTGTACATGAGGTTGGTTATATTGTTATAAAGCTGTTGAAGATGAGACATATGTGCACTAAATGGGAAAGTATCCCAATGTCTGACAAGAACAGCCTGTGTGCAAAGGATGTTTAATGACAAAAAGGTAAGTTCCTGAGGTATGGGGTTGATTGGGACTACTGCTGGCCATAGATCTTTTCATCTCATTGGGTGGAATGAATGCTGCTCATCAAGTATGGCGGCTTTACTTCTTACAGGCCTGCCAGGCTAAAGCATGGGTTCTTGTCATGATGGATCTCCTGGTCTAAGGACTTCATTACAGCCTCCTAAGTAGCTCTTTCATGGCATTAGTTCCACAATCAAGCACTAACCATTTTAAGTAAGATTAAAAATTATTTCTCACCAAATGCAGATGAGTCCTGTATAAGACATCTTTGAGAACCAAGATTGGTTAAATCATATAACCTTATTGGCATGGGATGCTCAGAGATCTGGTTAAATGATATTGGTAGGAAAGATCAGCATTGGCATTGGTAGACTCAGTAAAGGAGATCTCCCTTGCCAATGTGAGTGACATCATGCACTCCACCGAGAGCCAGAACAGAACAGAATAGAGCATGAAAGAAGCTTGAATCCTCTCTCTCTGCTCAAGCTGAGAAATTATCTCTCCTCCTCTCCTTCTATTTCTTCTTCCT
Organism: Orientallactaga sibirica; assembly: GCA_036365145.1. Taxonomy (NCBI): domain Eukaryota; kingdom Metazoa; phylum Chordata; class Mammalia; order Rodentia; family Dipodidae; genus Orientallactaga; species Orientallactaga sibirica. Next base: position 20,577,724 of record JAEOAD010000003.1, read on the forward strand.
CTATTTCTTCTCCACATCCTACTCCTCCTTTGTTTTCTTCCTCTTCTCCTTCTTCTTGGACTAGTTATTCTGTTATTGGCAATCCTAGAGTCTTTGGATGTCAACTGTAATCATTCTGCTAGCTTTCTCACAACTCCAAATTATGAATGAAATATCATGGTGATGACAAATTTTGGGGTTCAGATTTATGAACCCCAAGTTTGGGGTCTGTCTTACCTCTAACAAATAATTGATAAAGACAGACTAAAAAGGATAAATTATGAATTATTAAGATTATTTAAGGAGAAATCACAAATTGTGGGGTTTTATTTAAGGGAAATGGGGATTTCGGAAGGAAGGCTGGAAAGGTATAAACAAGTGGGAAGTAGGAAACACTGCATGGTTTATAACGTTCCTTTTAAGAAAAATTGAGATTTTTAGGAAAAGACTAAAGTAAGGCTGATATTGGTAATGAAATGCATTGGCAAATCAATGACAGCCCTCTAAGGTACTGACATTTAAAAAAATATTCTTGTGAAGAAAATTTAGACTCAATTAATGATAGATTAATTATAGCTCCTAATCTTTCCATAGACATAGATCATCAAAATCTAGAAAGCCATAGATGTGGGAAGAGAAAGAATTATGAACATTATAAATTATTGAAAATTTATACTGTCATTTTTTCTTTTTTAAAATATTTTTGGAATTCTTTTATTTATTTGAGAGAGGCAGAGAGAGAAAGAAAGAGAATGGATGTGCCAGGGCCTACAGCCACTGCAAATGAACTCCAGATGCATGTACCATCATGTGCATCTGGTTTACATGGGTACTATGGAATTGAACCTGGGCCCTTAGGCTTCATAGGCAAGTGCCTTAACCACTCAACCATACATCCAGCCCCACTGCTATTTTTTCAATGGTGCAGCTATTTGTTTAAATGTATCCTAACTCCTCAGTGTGCATTTTAAATACTTGGGATTTATGCATTTTAATTGCTATGTGATTATCCAGTATTCAAGGTGAATAATGGCCATCAAATGATGTATGATTGCTTTGTGTTAAAGGTCACATTCAGAGCCAAAGCTCAAAGAGATTAGCTATGAAGAGGATTCATTCCACAGGTCTGGGTTTGTCCTGCTGAATTTTTTTTTCTTTGACTCCTGACTAAAAAGCAAGATCTGATGATTAATGCTGTTCCCCTGGGGCCAGGGCAAGTTTCAGGTGGCATGTACTCGATTGCCAGCATGTTCATTAAATTGAGTCTTAGTGAATCCCTATACGTCCATGAGAAACAAAGGATAAGAACAGCCTCCTTATTTCCAGGAGCTTAGCAGATCAGATCTGGAAGAAATGGACAACTGTAATATGTTCCTTAACTTCTGGCTGGGATACAATCCTCATTTCATTTGCAGACAGCTTCAGGCTGAGATGAATCCAGACCAGGCACAGTTATGGAGGAAGGGATATTATTTATGAAGCTTACAGATCCAGGGAAGTTCCATATCGCCACAGGCAAGAGAGAGAGAGAGAAACCAACCAGCCACCACAGCACACAGAGCAAAACTACAGCCAAAAGGTCACACAGCACATCAGGAATAGGCACATTTGCATATCTTTACAATGGAATCTCAAACCATCACCACACCTTTTTCTAGCAAGGTGATTGCAGATGCAAACTATAAAGTAAAACATTGAATATATTGGGGACATATATTCAAACTACCACAATTGCCATTGCTCAGATATATATATTGGTTTTTCGAGGTAGGGTCTCGCTCTAGCCCAGGCTGACCTGGAATTCACTCTGTAATCTCAGGGTGGCCTCGAACTCAGAGTGATTCTCTTACCTCTGCCTCCTGAGTGCTGGGATTAAAGGCATGCGCCACCACGCCCAGCTTCAGGAAGATATTTTACACACAATAGTTTGAGTCTTTGTAAGTACGGGCATGTTAAGTGCCATGAGTCTTCCTTATTAATTGAATCTTGTCTAAATGCTACTCAGTACAGATTCTGTCCTCATTGCCTCGTTTGGTTCCTGACCCCTGCGACCCCATCTCTAAATATAAAATGACTAAATGAACAATGTACCTTTCTTTAATGGAGAAAGAAGCCAACATAAATCATATAAATATCAGTTGACTAATGAGTGAAGCTGATTAATATCAACCAATGAAATATATACTGATCTCTCAAGAAAATCAAATCTTTCATTTTCAGAGACAAATTAAGCACTAGAAGAGAAAAAATATATAATTTTTATGGAAATTGGTTCATTATTAACATTTATTGACATTTATTCTATGCTAGGCACTGGGCAAAACAATTATTTATTTATTAATCAGTTCATTATACAATAAACATCTGATGAGAACCTACTTGATAGCAGTCATGTTTTAGGTGCTGGGATACATCTGAAAGTTTTCAACCCAGCCCATATATTGTCCTTTTATAGATAATAAACCAAGCTTCACTGAGGTGAATGTGAATCAGACTGGTATCATAGAACAATTCTATGAATATAGTTATCTAATCCCTGGTATTAACTTGGATTTTTTTAATGAAGTAGTCTTTCTATGTTATGTGGTCTTGAACTTGCAACTCTCATGCCTCATTCTCTCAATTGCTGGGATCACAGGTGCATGCCACTATGCCTAGTCTATCTCTGATTCTTGTGAGCTTTAAAAAACTATGTTTATCAATGTGAACCACAGTGACTTCCTCTCCAAAACAAAGATGACTAATGTTCTCCCTACTTATTTCAAACACGAAATAGCTAAGTGTCAAATGAGATGGTATACACAAAAGTGCTTTGCAAGTTGTGAAGTTCTGATGACCTTATTACCTTATGATAAAAGAGGACTTTTGCAACACAAAATAAGTAATATATTTGTTTTTTCATTTGTATTTCCTTTTTGAGAATCAGAGACCATGAATCTAAAGGAAGTAACATAAAGATGCCTCATCTGTGTATAATAGTCTCAAGCCCCAAAGCCAAAATTTTCATTACTTCCTGACAGTTGGAGGCATAGCCACAGAGCCATGTCAAGGACAGCTGTTCCCTAACACAGAAGACCAAGGCTCTTTATTCAGACTGTTCATTCCCCTTGCAGTTTGATTTTGCATTTTGACCTTAAAAATCATGAGTCATAGTGATGGCTTTTAACCAGCATGACCCTGCCTAAAGGCAGAAAAATGGATTTAATGACTTTCTGAATATGCCTCCTGGACTTAGAATTGTGTTGCTTGTAAATGTTTTCTGAACTAATTATAGCAGAATGGCTACTGAGACTGAAAATGAACTTAAAAAATACAAAATGTCTCTGCCCACATTTTAGTCACTAGAAGGTTTCCTTTCACTGTTTCTCTAGTATATTGACTTTAATTTTAAAAAGTAAGCTTTCAAGCTGCAGAGCAGCTTAGAGCCTATATAATAGCAATTACTTTGTAATTAAAAGTCAGATGGTTCCTCACCATAAATGTCAAGAATAAGACTGCTTGTCTGATGGACTATTCTTGGGAGACATTATTAAGCACTGGAAATGGGTAAATAGTCTGCAGTTATAGACAATCCTCACATCAGGAAGCCAGTTCATGAATAGGAAACTGTATGGTTTTCCAAATATTTCATGCCATCTCATAAAGTTTCAGAAATTTGGCTGGAGAACAGAGAACAAGAAGAAATAGTCATTCATTCATAATATGGTATTTCTGGAATCCTATTTGAATTTGCACTTGATTTTCCAAACTCTTGTTACCAGCAAGCAAAATTAAGAACCTAGCCTTTCCTTGTGCCCAACAGGAATTCAGGTTCAATAGCCATCAGATTATTATGTGTTAATTGTGACATTTCCTAAACATGGCTTTTAGTCCTAACCTCTATTACCTCAAAATGTGACCATATTTGTAAATGGGGTCTTTGCAGAAGAAATCATATGAGGATGAAGTAATTAGGTTGTATCTTGATCTAATATGACTGCATCCTTGTACCAAGGGGATTTTAGACACAAAGACAGAAATGCACACAGGGAAGATCATGTGAGCATGGAGTGAACTGACACAGATAGAATGCCAAGTAAACATGACAATGCATTGGTGTAGGAAGGATCCTTCCTCTACAGACTTCTATGGAAACATAGCCTAGTGAACAAGGGGGTTACACATAAAATCAATGCAGCACTGGTAATTGCTACAAAGAAGCAAAAGTGGGGTAATGTCTAAATAGCTCTCATTGGTTGTTTTAGAAAGTATCATGACATGCCTCTCTAAAATGTGACATTTGAGCAGAGATGCAAATACTAAAAGGTATGTATGGCACGTACGAGGTAAGGGATCAGAAGCATAAAAGCCATGAGGCAGGAAGAAAGCCTATTATGTTCCAGAAATAGAAACAAAACTCTGCGGAGACAGCCCTGAACTCAGTAGGTGATGGGAGACAACTTTGAAGGATGTGTAGTGCCAGGTGAGTCATCAAGAGAGATCTGAATTTTCATCTGTGATCTTGACTCCTAAGCTAGATAATGTTAGGAATATTCCTTAGTCTCTCTGGCCTTGATTTTTCTTTCTATGTAAATAACTATTTTTTTGACAATTTTTATGTAGGTATGTTATTTTGGTCATAATCCCCTGCCATCACTCTTTCTTATATCACATCCCTATAGCCTTTCCAGTGAACTCCTTCCATCATCCAACCAACCCCTCTACTATTTTGATGTCTCTGCACCCCCATTCTCCCACTTTCCATCATCTTCCAAGACATCATATTGATGGACTGAACATTATGGAGTTAACAACAGCTACCATCTTGTGTCTGTAAGGCAGCATTCCAAAGCACTCCTCCTCATCCTCAGGCTCTACATTCTTTCCCTACCTCTCCCACAATGTTCCTTGAGCCTTAGAGGTGATAATAAAGATGTCTCATTTAATGGTGAACATTTAAACTGTCACTTCTTTTCAGCAATTTGATGACCATCCCAGCCATGTATTTTTTTTTCCAGGTAGGGTCTCATTCTGGAATTTACTACATAATCTCAGGATGGCCTCAAACTCACAGTGATCCTCCTACTCTGCCTCTGGAGTGCTGGGATTAAAGGCGTGCACCGCCACCATGCCCAGCACCATGGGCTTTTGATTAGTATTAGAGAGACTTAGTTCCTGTGGAACATCCTGAAATTCATTCAGAGCGTACTTGGTTACTCTTAAAACTCATTGCATTATTATACCAGTAGGCTCATCTTGCCTGGCTAGCCAGTTGTATAGTTCACAGGGTCTCCTGCTGGTTAAGAGGGTTGATGACTTTTCTCCCCCAGAAGCCTACATAGCACGTTCTAGCACGGTGAGAACTTGTCATCAAGAGGAGGCTTTCAGCTCAGTACCAGCTTGATTTCTCAGTGTCTAGCAACCAACACATGCAATGTCTTCAGCAACAGGGTGTTACATTCTATTTCTTGTGGGGAAATAAGAGCATTGTCAAGGGTTGGTATTGTTTGTTGGGGGTGTGTCATAACTCACTGGGAAGTTTCCCACACCCCTAATCCTGGAATATTCTTATAACAACCAAGGAGCTAAGTTATTCATTCCTAAATTATTCACCCAAGATATCTATTCCTGACAACTGGGATTAGCGTCTCTACAGTGTTTGGCTCCTCTGGAAGTGAGTTTGTATTGGGAAGGGGAAAGCGCTGACCTGGTGATTCACTCATCCAAGGAGGTGGCAGCTGGACCTGGTTTATACCATGTGGGGTTCCATCCACAATGCAGCTCAGGCAGCAGAAGGTCTCAGATGTTCAACTTGGATTGATTCAACTCTCAAATGATGATGTCAGGGATGTGTTTCTCTCTTTATTCTTTGCTCCAATGTCTTCCTTATTGCTTTCATGGCCAGGCTGTCTCTTTTTGTGTTTCTGACATCTCTAGGCTCTCATGGTTTGTGCAATTTATATTCACTGAGGAACAGAGAGGACTTTGTTCTTTGGAACCAAATCTCAAGGAAGAGATTCTAATTTTCCTGTTTTTGGCCTTGTCATTTTGGGCTGAGGGTACAGTTCTCCTCTTGTGTTGTGCATGTGTGTGTTATCATAGAGTAGTCAGGAAGGTCTGGATTTCCTTGAGCCTGATAGAATTGATTTTCATTAGAAAGAGGAATTCTATTACTAGAGGAGAGAAGGGATGCGAGAGAGAGGATACAGATGCTCTTATGACATTCACCTATGTAAGTAGTCATCCTTTCCTCCACAGCTTTACAGGAGGGAAGCCAAAAAATAATCTGATAGGGACCAAAAAATGGAATTTCATCTTTGACAGGAATGTACATGTAATAAGTAACTTCAAGTGGAGGTGGAGAGTGAAGAGGGGATGAGTGGACACTGAGAACAGTGGTCTTCTCGGCTGCCATAGAATGGAGACACATGGACTTATGACACCCACTCAGCCACTTCTCCCCTTCTGTGCTGGAAACTGGGCTTCAGATTTTTATACTTCCAGAATGAAAACCCACACTAAAATATGTATACTCCTGACTATGAATTTTAAGAACCAATTAATATCCATATTTACAAATTTCCTATTGATAAAACTGAGCAGAAGATTGTTAAAATTAGCAAGTAAAATCTGGAATGTAAGCCATAGAATAAGTAGTGCTTCTCAGGAGTTTTAAAATTGACAATATCTTATAAATAATACATAGTGCCATCCATTATAATTAATTGTATATTTATAGTTATTAGGAATAGAAACTCTAAAGATGGCATTTTTGAAACAAAAATGGTGAACAATTGTTGATCTCTGCTAACTAAATGCTTTTTCTGTTCCTTCTGTAGAGATGGATTCTTAGGCACATGGAACTTTTTCATATAATAATTATCTGTCCCAGAGTTTATTCTATAATGATCCAGTGTAGAGTAGGTGCTATTTTGAAAAACATATGCTGGGCTACATAGTTGATGGAAAAGACATTAGTGAGGAGAAAAGACATAAAATCACATGTCTTCAGTTCTCACATAAAGAAGAGGGTTTTGATAGCCTACTTGTAACGACACACCAAACTGTGACCTATGCTAGCTGGAACACTTTTCAGTTTGAGAGAAAATTATAGATATTTGTGCTTTGTGAAGTAAATGAGAATACCAACAAATACTGGCTAGGTTTCATTTTAGAGATGGTCTTTTAAATATAAACTATAAGGTACTTTTCCACACCTTGTCCTCAGTGTGGAGTGTTTCCTTGATGAGCACACTGAAACATTTTGATGTTCTCAAGGGGTGTGCCAGTGCTGCCTTCACTTTCCCCACAAGTGTCTTTTAAACTTTAAAAATAGATTTCAGTCTTTAAGTCATATATTTAAGTATTGCTGTTATGATTGAGATATTAAATGCCTCTCAAAGGCCAGTATAAGGTGCTATGGGAAGTTGTGAAACCTATAAGAAGAAGGCTTTGTGGGAGGATGTGAAGTCACTGGGAATGAGCCCTTGAAGGGGATTCTGAGATGCTGGCCCGTTGTCTTTCTTTTTTTCCCTACTTTATGAGGTAAGTAGCTCTGCTCCACCAGTGCACTCCCAGCCACATGTTCTGCCTTCTATAGGGCAAAGCAGTGAGGCCAGGAGACTTTAGACTGATACCTCTAAGACTATGAGCCAAAATTATTTTTTTCTTTTAAATTATTTATTACAGGTATCCATCACAGCAACAAAACCTTATTCACATAAATGTAATTCAAATAATTCAAATTAGTTCAAACATAATATCTCTTATCTCCCCAGCACACATGCACAGACACACACATTATCTTAGTGTGGGTTCTTTTTTTAATGGAAGTTATTGTGGTTTTGGTCAACTTTCAGAGATTATTATGTTGTCATGACTGGCAATTCAACTGCATGTTGAATGGGTTTTTCAGCCACATATTCTTAAACAGCATTTGCTAGTAGCCCTGACCCTGATTGACTGGTGGGTTAATGTATCAAAATTATTGCATCACACTTTCTAAATCCTAGGAACACAGAAGGAACCAAGATCCAACATCATACAGAATGCATATATAATAAATTATCATTGGCTTCTAGGGACAGTCCATGCCATGATATAAATGGTGTAAGTGACTAATAGTCTTAGAACATTGATGCTTTTTGTGCTAACTTTTTACCCTATGAAATCCTACAGCTTCTAAAATTATGCTTAATATTTTAGGATCTGGGATATTGTATGTTCCAAAATGGTACAGAACCATTAACCTTTGTTGGTGGGAATGTAAGCTGGTATAGCCATGATGGAAATCAGTATAGAAGTTTCTGAGACATCTACACATAGACTTACCACTTGACTCAGTTATACCACTCTTGGCAATATGTCCCAAGGATTCCACTTTGCTATAGAAATACTTGCCTAGGAAATCAAACAAGCCTAGAACTTCATCAACAGATTAATGGATAATGAAGATGTAGTACATGTGCACAATGGCGTTTTATTCAGCTATAAAGAAAACATGAAATTACAAAATTCATAAAAAATGGATTAATCTGGAAAATATGATATTGAGGAAACCCAAGCTCAGAAAATCATGCATTACATTTTTTCTCTCATATGCAGATCCTAGCATCAGATTTTTAGATTTGTATGTGAGTTGAAGGAAGAGTTAGTAGTAGAAGCCATGAGACTAGGAGAGGGGAGGGCTTAATGGAAGAGGACAGTGGATAAGTAGAGAGGTAGAATACTGAGGTTGGAATGATCTGAATGTTTCAGGAGAGGGGGATAAAGGAGGTGTTAAGGAGGGTTAATCAAAAGCAAAGATGTTATAAATAAACCATATGGAAAACTACTTCTATGTAGCTAATTTTACAAATACACATATTTACAGTTACCTTCTTGTGGCTGCCACAAAGCACCTGGCCAAAAGCAGTTTTGGGCAGGAAAGGGTATATTTTGCCATACATACTCAAGGGAAAGCTTGATGATATCAGGGAAAAAGAGATGGCATGAGCAGAGGCTAGATATCACCCCTGGACAACATCAGGTGGATAATAACAACAGGAGAGTGTGCCAAACACTGGCAAGGGGAAACTGGCTATAAAACCCATAAACCCACCGTAAAATTACACTACCTCCAGGAGGCTTCAATTTTCAAATTGCCACAAGCTTGGGACCTTTCCAATAATACCTTTAGGTTTGGTTTGTTCTTGTTTTTCTAAGGTTTTCAGATAATTATTAAGGTATTTATTTCAGATTTTTCTGTTTTTGTAATATAAGCACTTTTAGGCCTATAAACTTCCCTCTTTGGAGTGCCTTCATTGTGTCCCATATGTTGTTTTCATTTTCATTCCCTTCTAGAAACTTTTTTATTCCCTTCTTTATTTCTTCAATGATTCATCCAATATTTAATATAGTGTGTTGTTTAATCTCAAGTGTGTATATTATCTGTAGTTTTTGTTACTATTGATTTCTAGTTTTATTCCATTGTGGTTGGATAAGCTAAGAGGAGTTATTTCATTTTTTTTTCTAAATTTTTGAGACTGACTTTGTGTCCTAATATGCTATCTAATTTAGAGAAGATTCCATTGCATATTCTCTATATTCTGTAATGTTTATATGGAGCCTTCGGCAAATGTCTGTTAGGTCCATTTGGTCCTAACGGTTAACTCCAGTTTCTCTGCTCATTTCTCTCTAGATGACCTGTCTCTGGTGATAGTATGGTATTAAAGTCATCCTCTATTATTTCTCTCTCTCTTTTTGTTTTTCTTTTTGTTTTGTTTTTCAAGGTAGGGTTTCATTCTACTCCAGGCTGACCTGGAATTCACTATGTAGTCTCAGGCTAGCCTTGAACCACCAGCAATCCTTCTACCTCTGCCTCCCAAGTGCGAGGATTAATGGCCCGGGTCACCATGCCCAACTTATTATTTATTTCTTTGCTGAATTGCATTTTCATGTACTGGTGTGGCTCCCACTTTTCAATTAGTTGTTTGTGTTCTTTTGGAATTCATTAAAGTGTCTGCTCATGTCCACTTTTAATTCATTCATTTATTTGTGTTCTGTAAAACTTCATTCATTTATTTTTGTTCCTTTAGTTCTTGGTTCAAGTTTATAATTGTGCTTTTGAATTATATATCTGAATTTCCTTGTTGTGGGCTTCTACCATGATATCAGGCAGTCTTGGAGGAGACATATTGCCTTGTCTTATCGTGTTCCTCACTTTGTATTGAGATTGCCCACCGGGAGATATTGCTTCAGTCAAATCATTCTGACACACTTCTGCTAAGTGGGGTTTAGATTGGGATTTTGTGTTCTTTTGCCCTAGCTTGTCTTTGTGTGGCTTGATGTGGCTTGATGTCTAGTTGTAGAAATAGTACTGTTGCAGTCAGGTTCACGTTGCTGGCAGAAAATACCTGACTGAGAGCAGCTTATGGGGAAAAATGGTTTATTTTGCGTTACAGACTCAAGGGGAAGCTCCACGATGGCAGGGGGAAAGGATGACATGAGCAAAGGGTGGACATCACCTCTGGGCCAACATCAGATGGAAAATGGCAGCAGGAGAATGTGCCAAACACTGGCAAGAGGAAGCTGGCCATAACATCCATAAGCCCACCCCCAACAATACACTGTCTCCAGGAGGATTCAATTTCCAAATTGCCATCATTTGAGGATCTAAGCATTCAAAACACATAAATTTATGGGTGACACCTGAATCAAACCACCACAAGTACTGATTTGTGGATGGGGCTGTTGAGGTGATCTCATTGTTGGCTGGAATCATGTGTTATGGGGAGATCTGGGAGGAAGGTGGGCACTGACCAAGTGGCTGAACCTCAACTAATAGGTGAGAGTATAGTGAAAGGTGGCTTGGGGAGAGATGATGGAGTGGACAACTGCACGCCATTGACAGTAGTGTAGTGTAGTTCAGGTGAAGGAGTGGCATGCATAGCAGGTGAGTGCACCTGAACTCAGTGTAGTGGCAGCAGTGTGGATTGGAGAGGGGTGGGTGAAAAGTGCATGCACTTGGGCTGACACTTGGCAGAGGAGTCAGTGTGCCCAGCCTCACACATAGTGGCAGTATGTGTAGAGTGGGGGCGTGTGTTTGCATTCACATGTGGCAGAAGCAGAAAGATAGCAAACAGGTTTATTCATACTTTTAAAAGAATTTTTCTGGATTCATTTCAAAGGGATGGAAGTCTACACTTTTCCAATAAAGTTTTTGTGTTTTGAGTTTTATAAGTTCAATAGCCTCATAAAAGCTACATTTTGAACTGTTTGCTCTTCTGTCATGGAACATGTAAATACATTTGTCATATTATCTCTTCTTTAAGTGTCTGACTTAATGAAACCACCCATTCTGAAAATGTTTTGTTTCTGCTTTCAGTGGAAAGATTTTTTATAATGAATTTGATTTCTTTTTAAAAATATGGGTTATATTAAATTTTCTGCTCACTATTGTGTTAGTATTTCTCTTACCAATGTTATAAAATATCTGACAGAATCAGCTTAAAGAAGGAAGGCAAATCATAGCCTATCATGACAGGGAAGACTAAATGGAGTGTCTCAGTTCTTGGCTATCGTAGCATGTGGTGGCAGTTATTTATTTATTTATTTATTTATTTATTTATTTATTTATTTGAGAGAAAGGGAGAGAGAGAGAGGCAGATAGAGGGAGAAAGAATTGGGGCACCAGGGCCTCCAGTCACTGCAAATGAACTCCAGACCCATGTGCCACTTTGTACACTTGGCTTGTGTGGGTACTGGGGAATAAAACCTGGGTCCTTAGACTTTTCAGGCAGTTAATGCAGCTGCTAAGCCATCTCTCCAGCCTGGTGGTGGCTTTTTTACCTAGTACTAAACAAGAAAAGAAGCCAGCACCAGAAGTATGAATAATCTTCAAACACTCACACCCAGTGACCAACTGTCACCTGCCAGGCCCCACTTGCTGAAGGTTCCACATCCTTCAAAATAGTAGTACACACTCGGCACTGAATATTCAAACCATGATCCCATGGCTTACAATTCATATTCAAAGCAAGACATTCTACCCCAGATCCCAAAGGCTCATAGTGATCTTATAATGCAAAATGAATTCAGTTGAACTTCAAAGTCCACAGTATGTTCAAAACCCAAAGTCTAATGTTTCTTCTCAGATGCAAAACAAACTCTTAGTTATGAGCCCCTGTAAAAACAAATCAAGTCACATACTTCCAATATACAATGATACAGAATAAAATAGTCAACTCTAAAAGAGATAAATGGAAGAACAGCATGATAAAAACAGAGCAAAACAAAACTAAAACCCAGCAGAGCAGATACTAAATATGGCAGCTGCATGTCTACTAATTTGGGGAGTGTCATAGCATTGTAATATGGGCTCCATCAGGCTTGGGTATCCCCTGCTCCTGTGGCTCTAATGCGTGCAGAACATGGAATTTCTCTGTCTTGTTTAGCTATATTCCATACCTACAGCTTTCTCCAATAGACTTTCTATGCTCCTAGTACCTCCAACATCCTGCATAAATAACTGTGAATATCATCAATATCCTGGACATTAGACAAAATTATTCAGAGAAAATATATAAGCCAAAAATATATTTTAAAAAAATAAAACAGAGGAGCATGCCCAATGGGATGGGGACAGGGATGAGGGAAAAATAGTACCAACACATGATGTATCCATACAAAATACGTTGTTAATAATAATGATACATAAAAAGAAAAAATGAAAAACAGATAAATTCTCAATAAGATTGGTAAATAAAAATATTAATTTATCACTATGAATAAGGAAAACATTTGAGATTCACAAGATGTTAAAATGTAAATAATTGTAGCAGAAAGCATAGTAATTAGCTTTCTCATTGTGCAAAAACTTATCAAAGAGAAAATCACTAAAACTTACCACTACTTCTACAGACATAGACTTTGCCCCTCTGGCTGCTGTAAAGCATCTATTTTCTCACTTCCAGGTACATTTTTTTTTCAAACTATAGAAAACATAAGGGTCCCTTGAGCATTTGCTTCTTACAGTATAAGCCTGTCATCAAAAATTTTCTACAACCTTCTTTTGAATATTTTATTGAATTTCATAGTAATTTCTACTCAAATGGCTTTCATGAGAATTCTTTGAAAAAATTAAAAGACTACCACATTGTCATGATTATGAACACATAGATGAACTAAGTAGAAACAGAGGTGACACCAAAGGTCAACAAGTTTTGAAACAATTTAAAAACTTCAGAGTTTAGTTTCTGAGTTTCATCTGTCATTGTCACCCTCTCTATTGAGCTTATTCTTTTATTTTCCCATTCCCACTCAGACAATATTACTACTGCAGAGTCAATATTATAGAAGACTCAACCTGTGTCCCTACACTGTAATGAGATTATGGTGAGGATCATTGAAGATATGTCTAAAGAAAGCAAACCATCAGTGACATGGGTTGTCACAACTCAGGGCTCTCATGCAAGTGTATTTGATGATAAGAGTCATTTGTGATTATTCAACATTCAATATCTCAACACAGAGATTCCTTTTCTTCTACATTCATAGTGTTGGAATTCTTTATTTTACTTTTTTTTTTTTTATTTTCAAGGTAGGATCTCACTCTAGCCCAGGCTGACCTGGAATTCACTATGTAGCCTCAGGGTGTCCTCGAACTCATGGCAATCCTCCTACCTCTGCCTCCTGAGTGCTGGGATTAAAGGCGTGAACCACCACGCCCGGCTTTATTTTACTTTTTATTAGTTATGGACATACTCAGTATGTAAATAGCACATGGTGGTTGGTACCATTCTTTCCCTTATCCTTGCCCCTCTTCCAAAGGGACCTTCCTCATTGGGGATGCTGGTCATGTCCATGGGGATTGTGGGTTGTGCATTGTGGGGGCAGCCATCAGTTATGGTGAAAAGAGGCAGTGTCTCTGTGTATAATGTCCCAACTTGTAGCTCTAACTGTCTTTCTGACCCCTCTTCTGTGAAATTCCCTGAGCCATGCTGGGTTTGTTTTAAAGTCTACTTCAATGATGGGCTCTTAGGAGCCTCTGGATCTCTGGTTTGGTAGGTGTTGAGTGTCCTCAGTGTCTATCTCCTTCACCCTTGTGCTGATATCAGGTTCACCTAGAAAGCAGCACTCTTGCTCATTTCCCAAGTTCCTCTGTGGTTTCAGCTGGGGCCATGGCGAAGTGTGCTGGGTCGTTTCTCTCCTCACATCCCACTTCTATCTGAAAAAGAGAAGCATATTCTCCAATGGATAGTAAATTCAGCACATTACTAGTTTAGAGAGAATTTAATAGGTGCAGGCCCTCTTGTAGCCCAAGATTAGTGGGAGCTTGATATTGGAAACAAACTCATTATCTGGATATGATTCTGACTTGTTTCCCAGTTCCAGACATGGGTTACTTTCCACTGAGCAGATCTGTTAGCCAATCCAAGAGCAGTTGGTTACCTACCATGGCTGTGTGCCACTATTGCACTTGTTTAAACATCATGTCAGTTGTTTGCTTCTGAGTAGTTTAGACCTTGAATTGCTCAAAGAGATGTTGGCCACTTTCCCCCAGTAGCTTATGTAGCACCTTCTAGCACTAGATGGGTTGTTTGGGGACTGGCTCTCTTCCAGATTCCAGCCAGGTCTCTCCATGGTCCATGCCAACAGCACATGTCGTTTTCAGCAGTAGGGTCTTACCATTAACCTCTTACTTGATTACCATTAACCTGGGTAATCAAGTGCTCTGTCAGAAGTCTGTCTTCTTTTGTGAAACCTTGTAGGTCTCTCTGATCAAAAGCTTATTGTGGGGGTTAACCGCATCATCGTACTGGGAGTTACAGTCCAGTGCCAAGGGAAAAGAAAGAAGAAAAAGAAAGAAAATATTAAAAAGAAAGAAAAAAAGGAAAGAAACAGGGAAAAAAAAGAAACAGGAGAAAATTAAGATAAGACTTGATCTCACCCTCTCCAGGGCCCTTTGATTCAGGTGTTCCCTCTAAGATCCTAATGAGGATTCAACCTTTTAGACTATCTTCTAGGATAAAGGATTTTATGGTACCAGTTCCATTTGGGTACAGTTTTGTGTTCCGCCCCCACACACCCTTACACTCCCCTCAAGCCCCACCCTCCCTATTTTGGTTCTCAAGATGCCTATTAGGTATGTCAGCATCTGAGGCTGATCCAGGTTAGGAGCCACAGATGAGTTAGACTGTGCAACTATTGTTTTTCTGTGATTGGGTGAGTTCTCTGAGTATGATCTGTTCCAAGTTCAACCTTTTTTTTTGTTTGTTTGTTTGTTTTTTGTTTTGTTTTGTTTTGGTTTTTTTTTTTTTTTTTTTTTTTTTTTGGTTTTCCAAGTTAGGGTCTCACTCTAACTCAGGCTGACCTAGAATTCAACCATTTTCCTACAGATTTCATTGTGTCATTTCCCCTTACTGCTGACTAGAATTCCATCTGTAGATATACCACATCTTGTTTATCCATTCGTCTGATGATGGACACCTGGATTGATTCAGGTTCTTAGCTATTATTAATAAACACGGTTGAGCAAATTATCTCTGAACTGAGGTGTGGAGCTTTTAGGGTAAATGTCCAATAAGGGAATAACTGGGTCTCTTGGTAACTCTATAGTCAACCTTTCTAGGAGTCTTCATATTGTTTTCTATAGTGGCTCTAATAGCTTACATTCCCACCAACAGGGAATGAGGGCTCCTATTTCTTTACATCCTTGTCAACATTTGTTTGCATTTGATTTTTTTAGATTTTTAAAAAAATTTTTAATTGTTATTGACAATTTCTATACTTAACAGACAATACTGTCTGGAGACTGACTCTGTTCCAGATTCCAGTCAGGTCACTGCATGTTACATACCAATATCATATGGTGTATTTGGCAGTAGGGTCTGACCATTAACCTTCGATGAGTCATCAAGTATTCTGACAGAAATCTATCTTCTTTTGGAAAACCTCACAGGTCTCTCTGATCAACAGCTCATTGTGAAAGTTAACCAACTGCTGGCACTGGGAGTTACAGGTCAGCACCAAGGAAGAAGAAGGAAGAAAAAGATAGGTAATATAAAAGAGAAAGAGAGCAGAGAGAAGAGAGAGAGAGAGAGAGAGAGAGAGAGAGAAACAGGAGAAGATTAGTGTTAGTCTTCATCATATCCTCTCCAGGGCCCTTTGATTCAGGTGTTCCCTCTAAGGACCTGCTGAAGGTTCAACCTTTTAGTCTGTCTTTCAGGATATAGGATTTTATGGTACCATTTCCATTTGGGTCCCAATTTGTGCCCCCCACTCTTACCCTCCCCTCCCGTCCCACCCTCCCTATTGTCCTGAATCTGCCTGAGATGCTAATATACATAATTCTTTTTATTAGCATACAAAGACTAGGTTGCAGGCTAGGCAGTCAGCACTTAAAGGTACTTGCTCTGTAAATGTGTCCACGTAAGTTTGATTCCTAGCACCCACACAAAGCCAGGCAGAAAAGTGCCACATGTCTCTAATCGAAATGTACTAGCTGCATTCGGAGGTAGAGGCAGAAGAATTCCCTGATGGTCCCTGCTCAGCTCTAATGGCCTTTCCAGTGGCAAAACAACAAGAGATACTCTGTCTTAAAGAAAGTGGAAGGAGACAACCAATACCTTAAGCTTTCTTTTGTCTTTGACATGTGTGCTGTAGCATCCTCCCATACACATATTTATATACAAGTAAAATGAAATAATTTTTATAAAAAGAATTATATTTCCTTATAATGTTTTTCAATTTATATTTATCCCCTACTCCGTCTCTTCTGCCACCTCCCACCCCCTTGCACCCTCCCCTACCATAGCCTCCCTTCTACTTCCATGCTACATGTTTCCGTTTGTTCTCTTCCTCCCTTCTCATCACCTGTGCACAAAAAACCGAAACACAAATAGCCAATAGACATTAGAAAAACATGCCCAATATCCTTAGCCATTAAGGAAATGCCAATTTAAACAACTGAGATTTATCTCATCCCAGTCAAAATGGCTATCATTAAGAAAACTAATGAAAACAATTGCTGGCAAGAGATGAAAACTTATTCATTAGTGGAGGAAGCATAAATTGGTGGAGCCACTAAGAAAATCAGTGCATAACTTTCCCCAAAAGTTATTTTCTTTCCTATTTATAAGGCACCAAAAAGCACTTTTAGGGCTGGAGAGATGGCTTAGTGGCTAGAGTGCTTGCCTGCTAAGCCTAAGAATGCTGGTTCCAATGTCCAGTGGTTCCAATCTCCAGGTCCCACGTTTAGCCAGATGCAAAGTGAGGCAAGGGCGCAAGGCCTCACTTGCCCACACAGGGGCACACGCATCTGGATTTCATTCACAGCAGCTCAGAGGCTGCTGGCGCACCCATTTCTGTCTCCCTCTCCCTCTCCCTCTCTGTCTATCTCTCTCTGTCTCTCTTTCCAAAAATAAATAAAAAATAATTTTAAAAAGCACTTTTAATTACTTTTTTTAAATTCCCATTCAGGTGAATGAGCACACCAGTTCTCTGCAAAATAATTCCAAACACATGTGCCACCTTATGCAGCTGGCTTTACATGGGTACCGGGGAAATAAACCTAGATCCTTAGGCTTTTCAGGCAAGTGCCTTAACCACTGTGCATCTCTCTAGCCCCAACATCTCTATATATATATATCTGTTAATTTTGTAAAGTAAGTGTAACCATGACTTGAATTTCAAAAATATGGCCATATTTTAGTAAGATCTTACTATTTTTCAGTAATACTCCCAAGTATCTGAGCTGACATCTTAGTCAGTAGAAGAGGCCAAACACAGAAAGGGCTATCACTGTATGGTGTACAGCCAAAACCAGAAAAAAAAACACCCATCCCAAGGGACACAGGTGCAGCTAGAAATTCACACCCACAGCTTCCCTTTTTTTTAATTTATTACTTTTGATGTTTATTAGGCTTACAAAAACTGTACATTTTTTCTTCAGAAAAAAACATTAACTTAGTACTGGTATCAAACAGATTAAACATTTGTTAACAAGCAAAATATTCTGACTTTTTATTTTTGCACATTATTCTCAAGTACACAATTACAATAATGTCACACATCCCTATATGATTTTTCTTTTGATGTATTTAACTGTTTTTACAAAGTAAACAGAGGGAGGGACATACAATATTTAACAGATATTTCTACATAACAATAACTTATATTATGTCCTTATAAAAATCTGTACCTCTTTAAAACATTTAACTGAAACATCCAAATTTTTAGCTTTGCTTATCAAAATTGTTCTAAGAATTAAAACTAGGTTGTAACTAATGTCAGTACATAACAGTGACTACAACTTTTTTGTCTTTGTACAGACAAATACATTTTCTATTCACTTGACAAAACCCTTAAAGAACCTTTTAAAGGCTTCAATATTGTGCTTTACAAAGAACTGTGTGTGGTTCCAAATTATGTAAAGAGAAATATAAAGTGTGTAAAGTGTTGTGTTCTTTATCTTTCAGTTTATTTAAAAAATATATAGCTAATTGGCCTAATTGTTTATATTTTCTGCAGTGATTTTACAGTATTTTTAAATTTTGTAAATTAAATAGTAAATTTTAACTAAGTATTTTACATTATTCTTGGGGAAAATAATAAAGCTCTCACATTAAAAAAAGAAAGCAGAGCCTTCAAGAACAGAAGGGGGGAAATCAAATACTACTTATTATGTTTACAAAGCACATCATGAGGGCTCCGAGGACAAAGGAATTCCCTGCAGGACAGGCTAGGGAATCCACACCTTGGCTTTGGCATTTAGGATAGTGTTCATACCAGACTAAAGCACTTGATGTAGAACTAGACTAAGTCATCTAGCACTTCAGAGGTTTGCCAAACGCCAAATACCTAAGATATCAAACCCCAAAACTATAACTCTTGAATTCAAATATTGATGGCAAAGAGAAAGATGAAGGTAAAAACCTGAAGGCACAAAAGGAATGGAGCACCATAATGAGGTGGCAAGGCAGCTAGTGAGTGGAAAGAAAACCTCTGAATCTCCCATGATGTGCCAGATATGTGTGCTAACAGCCAATCCAGGGACCCTAACAACTGTTTTCTAAGAGTCATCTTAACAAGATCATAATTAACTAGATTCTTTTAACAGATTTATAACTGAGTCAGAACTAAATGTTAAAAATTGTCAACTCCCAAAGAAAAACAAAACTGTGAAAGGCTTGGTTAAGTTCCAAATAAGGCCTCAGACTTTCCTTATGTACTTTAAACACACCTTTATCTTCTAACACAAGCCAACTTGATTGCTAAATTTTTAAAGTTATAACTGTCTACAAAAATAAAAGAGCAGGCCAAACTTGCCAAATGTACATCATAATTAGCACCTGTTCTCTGGTCCATGGAGTCATCATTTCTTTCTGTCCTCCTTGCTTGGTCAGATAAGAGTTCTCTCTTCAGCTTCTCAAAGAGAACTCAGGGACTCATATCTGAATGCCTATTAGCTTTTCAGAAAAATATAAAGGCATGGAGTTTAAACCATATGAAAACATTCTAACTATAAACATCCTAACCTCTATTTTTCCCATTATTTGTCAATTACCAAAGATATTTAAAGAAAATACCTTTAACTCTTTAACAGTACTAGTGTCTTATTTTCCTTTTAATTCTTTACCTGAGTAATCTCTCTGAAGAGCAAGACTTACAAATGCTCTCTTGTATCCCTGGATCTTTCTTATTACTGTAACTTTGATACTTTTCATTATAGATTTTTAAACAACCATTACTTGGGGTTATGTGTATAGGTATGTAAAATAAGCAATACACACAGGTGTGTGTGTGTGTGTGTGTACAATTCAAGGTACACTGCCAAAGATCCTGTTATCCCGAGGAGATTCCAAAATGCAATCCTCAGTAATTTAAATTACAGCACATAACCATTCTGAGACAAAGCAGCACAGACAGAATAATCAAAATACAACAGGATCAAGTGCAACCTAATAAGGTTTTCTAAAAGTTTGTTGCACTGACAAAAGATGTAAATAATCTAAAGAAAACCAAAAGTTTGAATTTTGTCTGCTAAATAAAAATCATGAACCCAATCACTGTTCTTTATTCAGTGATGCCAGGGACACAAAAGCTGAAATGCAATTTTTTATTGTCATATTGTCTGAAAATATTAAGTAAGACAAGCAAATGGCTTCCCTGTTATAATCATTTTAATTGTAAAACTCTGTAAAACTTCCCATTCATATATTATTAGATGTCTTGGGTGATTTTATTTTGAGAAATTTATGGTGAAAAAATGAGTCAATATGAATGCTCTCAAAGTTCCCAATGTAAAGTTACCTTAAGTTAAATGGTCTTAGAAGAGTACCATCAAGGTAAGTAAGGTAAATATTTAAATAAATATAAAACATCTAGGATAGAAAACTTAGGTAAAGGATCAGGGACTACTTTATTAAAAGCAACTAGCTTGTTGCTGCTTTTCCCCATTTATTAAACAAACTGAAAAGAATTCATAACACACTATTGAACAAAATGTAAAAAAAGGCAACTAGAAGCAATAATTCTATTTATACACAGCATAAATCAATATACAGTACTGTTTGTTAACAAGACTGATTGACCTTTCAATGAATATTCTGTTTCAAGGCTTGTTCCTCTACAAACATCTGTAGAAGTATTGTTAGGGCAGACCAACTTCTTTATGATGTCGCATTATGTGCTGGTTCTTCTCCGAAGGTCTTCGGAACCCTTTCTTGCAGTACTCACAGCGGTGAGGATAGTCTTTCGTATGAATGGAGATGACGTGCCGCTTAAAGCCTGAGGCATCTGTAGTGCTATACTCACAGTACTCACACTGGTACACTTTCCGGCCACTGTGTGTCTTCATATGCTTTTTAAGCTCATTCTGCTGTCGAAATCCCTTTATACATCTTTTACACCTAAATGGAAGGTCTTTTGTGTGAACAGAGAGAATATGGCGACTTAGCACAAATGGATCTGCAATCTTAAAGTCACAATGTCTACAGTGGTGCATTTTTTTACCCTTGTGGGCAGCCACATGTTTCTTAAGTTCTGAAGGCCTGTGAAAGCCTTTATCACACATGTCACACTTGTGGGGGTAGTCTTTTGTGTGAACTGAAATTATGTGTCGCTTCAAATCACTTGAGTTTGAACTCTTGTGGTCGCAATGCAAACACTGGTGTGTTTTGCTTTCTTGGTGGATAAGAGCATGTTGTTGCACCTCTTTGGTATCTAAGAAAGTCAGAAGACAAATGTCACACTTGAATGGCATCTCTTTACTATGCTTGGTTTTTACATGTGTTTTCAGGTTAGAGGAGTCTGCAGACCTATATTGACAGTACTGGCATTCATAGGGCTTCTCCCCAGTATGGATGCGCATGTGTTTTTTGAGCTCAGATGGGTGACGGAAACCTTTACCACACTCTACACAAATATGAGGAAAGTTCTTGTTGTGGACTGCCAAAAGGTGGCGATTCAATAACCCTTGTTCAGCTGTCTCATATTCACAGAATTTACACTTGTGCATTATGTTGCTTTCTTTTTCCTTATGCACCATTTTGTGGGTAAACAAAGCCAGAGTGTGAGAGAAATGTTCCCCACAGTCATCACATTCATTGGCCTTCTCGGCCTTGCTGGTCAGCTTGTGGCTCTCCAGGTGACTATGTAAACTTATCTTCTTGTTGGTAGTGTAATCACAGTCAGTACAGCGGTACTTCTTCCTGGCAAGGTGTTCAGGATGGTTTTTCATGTGCCTTTTCAAGAAACCTCTCGATTTAAACTTCTTGCCACAAATCATGCAAGGATAGACAGTCAGAGGATGTCCATCAGGGCCAATAATTATTGCTGTTTGGTACTGCCTGGAATCAGGCCTTCTCCTTTTCCTTGGTTTTTGTTTAGACAGTCTGCCGAAGCCAGCAGACTCATCTATGTGAAAGAGAGCAATTGCAGTGCCATTCCCATTTTCAATTCCATCAGAATTATTACCATAAGCAGCTGCCCATGCGATCGGCATGAAGGTGATTTCACTGTCATCCATTTGCTGTTCATGTACAGCAGCTGCAGCCTCCTCCTCACCCACGATCACTTCCATATAAACCTCGTCAGTGATCTTAGCCACATTTAAATCCTCATCTTCTTGATGAGAGTCATTGACGGCCATATACACCATCTTTTCCCTGGGAACACGAATGCTGTTGTTCTGATCAAGTAGCTCAACTCCATGCTCATTCTCAGGCTCACTCTCCACAATGTCTACAGTTCCACCTAAGTAATCTTCTCCAGGGCCACCTTTAAAAATGAACACCTTGATGACTTCAGGGAAAGTGCCATCCACTTTACAAGGATCGATTTCTGACTCTGCATCTATGGTCATCCCAGATGAGCCACCAGGTTCCATTTTACCTGCATCATCCGAGGAAATCATAAGGTAGTCCTCACCATTGTTTCTGTCATCATCTTGCTGGCCCACAGGGATCTCGTTGGCATGTATGATGTTTCTGTCATATTGCTGGCACACAGGGATCCTGTTGGCATCTATGTCTGCTTCAGAGGCACAGTCTGCTACCAACACTTCTTCTGAAATGACATCAGTGGTCAAAGGACCGGTGACAATTTCTGACTCTACTACATTCTCATGAACCTGTCCATCGCCAATAGGTCCAGTGTCAGACGTCAAGACATGTTGTGGCATAGACATTGAAGCAGACGTAATATCAGGAACTAAAACATCATCTGGAACTGTGCAATGTGTTAAAGAAACTCCCTCAGTTACATTTGAGTCTAGCACTTGTTCAGGAATGATGACCATCTCAGACACATCTGCTTCTTCCATATCTGGGCTTTGAACATCTTCTATAACAACGTCCTCAATAACATCTTGGATTACACCTGAGTCTTGGTCATCAGGAACAAAGTTCTGTACAATTATGTCTGAATCCACAACATCTGACACAAAAACAGTTTCTTGCACTTCCACAACAATTTGATCACCATCCATGTGTGTAGCACCAGTTCCTGTTACATCGAAAAATGAGTTTGGTGCTTGTGGCTGTAATTCAAGTCCCTCTTCATCCATGGCCATGGCTTCTCATCAGTCACAGCTCCTGTTTCAAAACAGAGGGAACGCTCCCCAGTTCACCTCAAGGTGTTACTGGGTACGATGCTGGACACACGGGGAAAATCTCCCTGGACTGCGGCCTTCACCTCAAGCCTTCCGTCTTCGCCCTCTTGCCAGGCCTCTCCTCCACACGGTCCTCCTGGTGGGTCGGGTCGTAGTCGTGGCGGGCGCCCAGGATTCCTCAGCCGCCTCTGGAACGCCAGGCGACGCTGCCCCAACCCCCGCCCGCTCCCAGAGCCGCCGTTCCGGGCAGCCGTTAGGCCCAGTGACACTGCCCCAACCCCCACCGGCTCCGGACAGCGCCCAGCCGTGCTGGGCATCCGGGTGACTCCCGGGCCTAACTGCGGCCTGCGCAGGCCTGCTCAGCGTGCGCTAATCCGGGGACCGGCTCAGCAGGCTCGCTAGGCCTCACGGCCCACCAGGCCCCGCAACCAGGCCACCGCGCACTAGGCCCCATGGCCTTGGGGGCACCCCTTACAGCTTCACGCTTCACCCCTGGACCTTCCCACCAAGCAGAGAAAACCTGGGTGATTCCCCAGTAACAGAGAACAAAAGTTAGAAAAGTCACTATAATTCCCAAATCTCTAAATCTCCCCACACCTAGTTTCCCTCAGTTCTAAATCGAGCTAAAAAAAAAAATTTCCAACCATTTTAGTAAGATAGCCGAGACAATCAGTTTTGTTCTATGCAGAACTGTTTTCTTCTCATAACAATTTGATTTGCAAAGATAACAGGAAACCTTGAGATGATTTTATGTTCTGGTTTGAAATATTGAGCACTGACTTCTCTATAGTTTTTTTTTTTTTTTCCATGATGGCTAATTCATATTATCAGTGGTCTCTGGGTTGTTTCCAGGTTCTTGGTGTCTTATTCATAGAACTGAAGAAAGGCACAACACAAGAGCAGATGTGCAAAAGACACCATTAAACGCAAAATGATAGTAAAGGTTGAATACAACGTCAAAGGAGCAGCAGGGCACTTGAGTGGAGGGTATTCAAGGGCAACAGAAAGTGGTCTGCGCTTCTTTCTATAGTATTCTAGGGGAGAGTGGACCAGTTGGAAAGGGTGTAGTTTGGCTAGTCATCTGGTTTGTTTGGGTTTACATACTATTTCCTGCACATGTTTCTTCCCACGATGCATCTGATTTTAATTATAGTTACGCCTAGACTTACGATAGTAAATAGAGGTTTCTATTCAAATGTTCACTTACAGAACACAGTTTACTTATTGTACATGCACCCAAAAGTAGTTCAGGCTGGATGGCCCTTAGTTGTTCTGATACTGTACCTATCTAAGAATAAATTTGAATGGAAACGGATCACAAAGAATAGTCACTAAGGGGGGGGGACACAAAAACTGGTTCATTGTGTGGAATTAAGCACATGTGCAGATTGGTACAGTTGCAGGACCCAGGTTCCCAACAGGTTGCTAGATGCTTTGTTTAGGTGATGCATGTGCTTACTGCCCAAGCCAAGCAGCCTCCTGGATGTCTAAACTATTCCCTATGTTTGTCTGACTAAATATATCATAAAATTCCACGAGAACACCCCCTTCTAAAATACCTTTTCTTTAGAAATAAGATATTAAAATGTCTGAAACACCTACTATAAGTGTTTAAAGAGTCAAGTGATTGAACTTCCTCTCCAATTAAGTACATTGCATAACATCAATCTGCTGGAAAAATCTTATGAATTATCCAAAATTTCTATCAATCTTTATGAGCTGGTGAATATTCCAAATAAAGTAAACTGGTACTGGACCCCGTTTTTAAAACAGATGTGTGCAGTTTCCTGATTCTACAGGGACTTTAATAGCCTTCCTGGGAAGTGTATCATGCAACAGCATTGGGATCCGATCTTAGGGGTAGAATGGCTGCCTGGCCCTAAATGGCTTTGCTGAGTTGCAGGGCATTGCTATACTCTGACTAGGAAAACAGCAGAATTAACTCAGGAAGTAACTTGAGTCACATTATCCAAGTACTAGTAAAACAATCATGTTAAAATGAGATACCTGGTGACAAAGACTTTAATCACACATAACTTATGTCTAGTATAGTTACCATCTCTCGAACAAAATAATACATGGGAACCAATGTAGTTGAGCTAGAATTATGCAAAAAGTTAACAAAGATGATATAATCTACCAGCACTGATCGAAGGTAGATTCTAGAGATGCACTACATTAGTGATTGCCAGGTTTTTAGTTTCAACAAAAAGGCAAATATCCTGAATTTTATCAGCGTTTTCTTTCTAAAAAACTTTATATGGTACATAAAAGTATGTAAATGGAGAAATCGAAGCAGTGGTACATAAACTCTGGAGGAATAGGCCATTAAATAGAACAATAAATATCACAAAGCTATTAAGATTTAGATGAAATAAAGTTTAAAACCTTATATGTTCAAGTTTTTTTAGACTATTGTTTTTGGGAGAAAAAGTTAGTTGATACATTTTTCTAATAATCATTTGGTTTAGATTAATATCAAAACATATTTTCACAAAAATATGTCTTCAGAAACCATAGGGCTGTTAGCAGTTATTTTGAACAGAATGTAGCAGTTACCTTATCATTTCTGGGACAAAACACCAACAAGAAGTAGTTTATGGAAGGAAAGTATTAATCTCCACTTCCAATTTTGAGGGGAAGTTTGATCATTGCAGGGGAGCATGGTAAGAACAGCCAGGCCTCACATCTCCACAGCAGTAGGGTGAGCTGTACTGACAAGTTTGGCTGGACTATAATAACATCCTGTAGCAGACAGCTTCAGGTTCGCTGAGATGAACTTCCAGACCAGGCACAGTTATGGAGGAAGGGATATTATTTATTGAAGCTTACAGATCCAGGGGAAGTTCCATAAAGGCAGGAAAAGCAGCCTGCTCTTCACAGGGCCAAACAGAGAGAGAAAAACCAACCAGCCACCACAGCACACAGAGCAAAACTAACTACAGCCAAAAGGTCACACAGCACACTTCAGGAACTCCTGCTAGACACATTTGCATATCTTTACAATGGAATCTCAAACCCATCACCACACCTTAAGACCGGGCCCCCAGTGACCTTGCCTCTAGCAAGGTGATTGCAGATGTTAAAACACTGAATATATTGGGGGACATATATTCAAACTACCACATTCCGCCTCTGGCCCCCAATATATTTAGCTCCTGGCCCCCAATAGATTTATAACTATCACACATTGTAAATTGTACTCAGTCCAATTTCAAAGGTTCTCACAGTCTTGATCAACTTAAGATAGTGAGTCCTGTAAAATCAAACAAGTTAAATACTTTCAACATGTAAAGGCACAGAGTAAACATTTTTAACTGGTAAAAAGCAAAGAGAGACTAGAATAATGCAAACTCAACTATCATCAGCCGTCATCAAACTTCTGCAGTTCAAGTTCAATATAACCAGAGACTGACAGTCTCCAGGTTTTCCAATTATGCCCCTCCAGCTGGGCAGAGTCACCAGGGAAAACTTTCATCCCATGCCAACACTGCACTCCATGGTAGCCCTTTTGCACAGTCCTGGTATATCCAAAACCTCTTCAGGTCTCCATGCAAACCACGGTCCATCTTCCAAAGGCTCTTCCAGCCTATTCCTGAGGGTCTTCATGCCCTGCCTCATGCCTCATCTCAGCAGCAGCTCCTGGAACCGTGTGCAATTCATGACCACTCCATGCATTTTTCATGCTTCCGAAACTAATACCAGGTGTGCAGGACACAGCCATATTCTTAATCCAGGGACAAATAAACCACAGCCTTGAAAAGCAGGTTCCTTCTCCAGTCAGCTCTTTCCAAAGAGTTTGCATTTCTAACAGTCTTTCCTCAGGCATCCTCTCCATTGTTTTAATGTAAATCAAGTCGGGCCACCTTCCTTCCACCTTCCTTCCACCTTCCTTAAGATTGCTAATGTGTTTGACAATAGCAGCTAAACCAGTCTCAGTGCCTCTATTTTTAACTTGCTTCAGGTTTTCCAACTTAAATCTTAAAATCTCAGTCCGATATCTTCAGCCAAGCACATCAGTCCATTACAAATTTAAGTTTGATCAAACACTCTGGGCCTGGATAGCAGAACGTAGCCATCCCTTATGCCAGTAGCCCAGTTCCAACAAAGTCCTCTGCAGTCTTTCCTTCCCCTTAGAAAGCTCATAAGCCAAGCCTCGAAGTTCAATACAGTCTGCATTTAGCATTCTCAAACTCTCATCAGAATAGTCCATAAAACTTGGCTTACCACTCCAGAAGGCATCTTCAGTTGCAAGCACCAAGTCCATGCCCATTCCTCCAAAATAAAGGTTCCAAAAGACGAATATCCACACGGTCAGATTCATCTCACCCCACTTCTGGTACCACTTTACTGTAGCAGACAGCTTCAGGTTCGCTGAGATGAACTTCCAGACCAGGCACAGTTATGGAGGAAGGGATATTATTTATTGAAGCTTACAGATCCAGGGGAAGTTCCATAAAGGCAGGAAAAGCAGCCTGCTCTTCACAGGGCCAAACAGAGAGAGAAAAACCAACCAGCCACCACAGCACACAGAGCAAAACTAACTACAGCCAAAAGGTCACACAGCACACTTCAGGAACTCCTGCTAGACACATTTGCATATCTTTACAATGGAATCTCAAACCCATCACCACACCTTAAGACCGGGCCCCCAGTGACCTTGCCTCTAGCAAGGTGATTGCAGATGCAAACTATAAAGTAAAACACTGAATATATTGGGGGACATATATTCAAACTACCACACATCCCATGTCCTAACCCCTAGTGACACACCTCTACCTGCAAGGCTGCACCAGCTGAGGCTAAGTATGAGGCTTAATCATAAACACATGAAGCTATGAGAGACATTTTATATTCAAACCACTATTCAGAAGAAAGAAGGTGAATCAGTACTCCAAATCCTAATTAATAGCTTGTACCATCAAACTATAGACATTTTACTTACCAATTTGTCTCTCAAAATGGTATTAAAATGCTTACTTTAATAGTATCTACAGAAACCAAAATTTTGAGGTTTTTTTTATTTGAGAGAGAGAGAGAGAAAGATGGAAAGATGGATAAAGAGAATGGGTTCTCCAGCAGTCTCTCAGCCTCTGTGAACGAACTCCAGATGCATGCGCCCCCTTGTGGGAAAGTACAGGATTGCACCTTTATGTCACTTTTTGCATCTGGCTAAAAGTGGGACCTGGAGATTGGAACCACTGTTCTTAGGCTTGGCAGGCCTTAACCACCAAGCCATCTCTCCAGCCCTGAGGTACTTTTTATTTAAGACACAAGACAATGCCAGTTCAATAAACCAAAAAAACATGATATAAACCAAATAAACCAAAACATGATCTTACTATCTATGCCTTTAAAAAATAAAAACAGGGGCTGGAAGAGATTTCTCAGTGGTTAAAGGTGATTACTTGCAAAACCTGACAACCTGGATTCAATTCTCCAGTACCCAGGTAAAACCAGATGCACAACAAAGTGACACATGTACACATGTGTCTGGAGATCATCCACAGCAGCAGGATGACCTGGCACACCTATTCTCTTTCTTTTCTTCTTCCTCTGTCTCTCTTTCTCAATTAATTAATTAATTAATTAATTAATTTAAAAATGTCTTTGCTATCAAAATAAGCTAGCTACACATTCATTGCCTTTCATATGTGAAAGGAGTTTTTTACTTATAGTTGTTAGGGAAAATATTACTAATTATGCAAAATCAAGGTTTATGCTTAACACAGAATCATGCCAATTATAAAATCATTTATTTCTGTAGCTCTAGGATTTATAATGCACAAGTTAGAATAACATTCAAAAATGAGGAACATACATAGAACTGAGTTTTCTTAAGCCAATTAATCATATACATAAAAACCCAGACCATTCTACATGACTTAAGTTTCCTGTGATTTTCATCATCAAAAGAAGCATTTCTGGGGAATCAAGATTTATTAATATCACTAAAGTTCATAATTTTTTACCATATACCCCATTTATTAAAGTTTTATTTATTTGAGAGAGTCAGAGAGAGAAAAGAGAGAGAAAAAGACAGAGACAGACAGAATGGACCCACCAGGGCTTCCAGCCACTGCAAACAAACTCTAGATGCATGTGCCACCTTGTGCATCTGGCTTACATGAGTCCTGGGGAACCAAACCAGGGTCCTTTGGCTTTGCAGGCAAATGCCTTAATGGCTAAGCCATCCCTCCAGCCCTACCTCATTTTTTTATGCTCACAAAAATCCATTATCATATAAGATCAAATAAATTATCAGGTTAATTGACTCTTCAGTGCCGACTCTAGAAAATAACCCCCAGTGAGCTGGTACAGATCACATTCAGCCACTGATGTGGGTGGTGTAGTTGGTCACAAGCTGTGGAGTCTAAAATGAGTTATTCTGTTTTATTAGAATTTGTGGCCCTATTTTCAGTTTCAATAGGTTGCACATTGTCTGCAAGGTTTTGCATAGCTCAAGAAATAAATCTTTCAGCACACTTAATTCCTTTGTTGGCAACTTGAGTTTTATTTCTAGCTTTGGGCTAATTCTCTTTGCAGCATAGTTTGTGGTTATGCTCTTTTGTAATATTTTATTTATTTATTTATTTATACCCATTTATTTTGCAAGCAGAGAGAGAAAGAAAGAAGAGAGACAGAGAGAATGGGCACACCAGGACCCCCAGCCACTGCAAACCCGTTGAGTAAATAGGTCATTTATTTTTTACTACACTCACATGCCTGTGGACATTTGATGTACTTCTAGTATGAGCTATTAGAGATAAAGCTGTAATGGGTACTTACTCATGAATCTGTGTGGATATATGCTCTCATTTCTCTTGAGCAAATGGCTCAGAATGGGATTGCTGGTCCTAGTGCAACTGTAGATTCAATTTCATGAGAAATTTTCTAAGTGTTTCCAAAGTGGCTGGATCTTTCAATAATTTCTCTTGCGATGGTTGAAGATCTCTGCTGTTCTAAACTTCATGTTGAGATTTTGACTACTGTTGTGGTTGTGGATATGAAATGGTTATGCCATTAGGACTCTAATTTGAATTTATCTAATGAGCCATAATTTAGTTGAAGAAATTTGACAGAGAAATCAGACCCAGATGATGTTCTAAAACCCCTTGGTCCCAAAGCCATATCCTGCTTTACAGTTTATATTGTGCAATCCTTTACTAGACAGCATAACTGTGAGTATCCTCTCAATCTATGAAGCTGCATCCTGCTGCGATATGTTGTTTGTTTAGTGCAGCCATGGGCAAACTCCCCTGAACTTCTGTAATTTTCCACTTGTACTTCCCAGTCATATAGTCCAGAAGTTTTGTTATGGGGTGTATGTGTTGGGAGTTCAGGAAAGTCCTTGAATTCCGAACCCCAAGTTTGTGTGTGTTTATATTCAACCAAAGAATTGGGCAACCCAAACTGAGAAAAATAATTGTTAAATTATTATATTTATTTAGGGAAGTATAAAATCAAGGGAAGGGAAATGGACACACCATGTGGTCTGAGAGCCCATGTGATGTTCCCAAAAGAAATATGAAAACAGAATTAGAGAGGAAAGGGAAGAAAATATGGAGAACTCCTGCCATGTGAAGGGCAGGAGGGGTAGAGAAGTGTCAGGGGAGACTTACCAGAACCGGGAGGTTCAGGAATGATGAATGGGCAGCCAAGAGGGCCCTTGTCCTGGTAATGGTCTATTTATAACCTTATTGTAGTGGGCTTCACCTTCAGGCTCAGGTGAGCCAGAGTGAGGGCTGATTGGTCTGGGTTTGAGGCTGGCTCAGGACAAGGCCAGCCATGGCACCAAGTTCTGGTGGCTGAACTTGACCTGACCACAATGTCAGTATTAGATTTAAATTCTAGGAAAAGAGAGCTCCTTTCCAGAAGGGGTTCAGGTTGTTTGTGGAAAAACAGATCTAGGGAACTCCTTTAGTCAAAAGATAAGGAGAAGCCAGCTTCTCTAATCACTAACAAAGTGGAGACTGAAAGCACAGACTAAAGAACATTCCTGCCTTGACTTTTGGGGGCCCATTCACCCTAACTGCCCCAGTTTAACTCACCAATAGTGTAAAGAACTCAAGGTGGTGTCAAACTGTCTGCCATACTGCCTATAAAACCTCTGAGCCATTAGAGCTCAGTGCTCAGGCTGTGGAAGAGAGTCCGTTGGCCATAAGCTGGTGTGATAAACATTCATCATGATTCTCCATTTTATCTCTGGTGTAGGCTCTGTGTGCCTCAGTTTCCCATAATAATGTTGACCATCTGTCTTAATTTTTTCAATTGTATTGTTTTAAATATGTGAAATAAAAATTAACATTTGTGCACATGTTGCTATGGAAGGAGAAATAGGAGAAAGCTAACTTCTTTTAGGCAGTTTCAGTTAGAAATTGAGGCCCAGAGAGAAGCAGGAGTTTCCACCCTACATGCCAGCCCTTCTTGGCAGGAATGGAACTCATGTCTGATCAAGACTCATCTAAAGAGTCATCTACAACTGGATACAGTGCCCCCCTGATGGCCTCAGTCTAGCCTACTACCTAGGTGGGCTGCCCTCTGGGGTACACACTCCAAATCTGCAAACCAATCAGGTCTTCCCCTTCCATACCTGAGTATAATGAAAGAATACTTTTTCAACCACTATAAAGGCTGTGTTTGGTCTCCCCCACCTCTCTCTGTGTGTGATTCTCCTGGACTTACCCTGTGCTACTTAGATACATGTGAGTCTGCACCCCCCCACACACAACCCAACTAGGCTGGGTGGTGGGAAGGGCATAGAAATGTTTATTGGTCTGAATAACTCCCTGCTTACCTTTATTTCCTTCTCTAACTCTAGGCCTGTCACCTGTGTAACGTCTCTAAACTCAGGGAATCCATGGGTACAACTCTCTTTACTACTTATTTCTCATCTAAATTTCTTAGTCTCTGCTTTCATATTTTTTTCTGTGCTATTCTTCCTTAAGTTCCCACCATTTGTCCTCAACTTCTTTTCATGAGGAAGCACCAGAAGGATGCTATGTGTATTTATTCTAAATCTCCCTATGTATGCACCTAAGTTCTATCCTCCACATACCTGTGGCTCTATTCGAGTCTTTTCTTAAAAACCTCAAATTCACTTAAATCAACCTTATGAACTATGCAGTGTTTTCCATATGAGTATGTGTTTCCTATATCCCAAATGTTTATGACTCTGCTCCAACCCTTCTTCCTAGATCCCAATTTCCCTTAAGCAAACCTTACAATTTGTGATTTCTCCCTAAACAAACTTAATTAATTCATAATTTATCCTTCTTGAGTTCATTTTTGCCAATTCTTTGTTAAAAACAGAACAGGATCTAAAATTGGGGTTCATAAATTCAGGGAAAACATACTGAACTCCACAATCCTGCATCTCTATGATTTTGATAAATGGAGAGCCATGATCACTAACAGCATCAAGGTACAGAATGATATCTTGCCTCAAATTTCCCCTCATGCTGTCCCTTTTCAATCAGATCTCCCCTATTATATATACTACAATGTAGTTAATTTACATATGTCTTCTTGCTATTTGCTTCCTATTTTCCTTTATGCTCTTTGTTGCTTTTGTCTTTGATAAATGGTTTATGCATTAATTGAACACTTATATTTTCAAATGCTCAATTTTATTTCTATGATTGGCTCAGTTTGATTGTTATATGGTTTGTAGCATGCATCTTTAATTTATTTCAGTCTGTTTACAACCAAAATTACAACCATTCTCATATGTAAATAGAACATTCTAAGAGTACCTTCATTTATCACTTCAGTGGGCTATTATTTCCATGCATTTTATTTCTACATATGCTTTAAATCTCACAAAACAAAGTCAATATTGTCTTTATCCTTTTACCAGCTTTGCTAAGGAATAATTTTAAAAATATTCAAATATATTTTAAAGAAATTAATATATTTGTAAGAAAATGTTTTACTTTTATGCATAGAGACATTATTTCCACTGTTCTTCAGGCCTCTGTGCAATTCTTTGGCTTGTATCTTTATAGCCTCTAATGAAAACATTCCCTCCTGGAGGGAGACTCATAAGACTCAGGAAGGTAATGAAACTTACATCTTTTAGGGAAGCACAGAAAATTACAAGATTCACAAGACCTTCAGGCTACATATGCAGTAAGAACTGCTGGGAAAATGAGACTCCACTTGGCCAACTTGCTTGCAAATTGGGCAGAAACCCATAGGTACACAGCTTTGGTGAGATACTATCCATGCTAAGGTGTGTTTTGTAAAGAAGCAACTTCCTTGGAGTTATCTATACACCTGTCAGCAACCCTTCACTCTTACTCCTGTAAGTAGCCCTAATCAATTGTTGCTTTGGCCTGTTGTCAGTACTCTGTTAGGTGTGAATAGATGTTCATATATATTTTTTAATTTTAATTTTATTTATTTTTATGTATATTATTCTAGTTTTACATTCATAGTGGTGACTCCATTATCCTCCTCCCTGTCCTCCCTCTTCCATAGGGGCCCTCATCAATGGGGAATGTGGTTCACGCATTGTGGGGGTAGTCAAGAGCTATGGGGGATAGGCCAAGTCTCTGTGCATAATGCCCCAACTTGTGGCTCTAACATTCTTTCCACCCCCTCTTCTGCAAATTTCCCTCAGCCACATTGTTCTATAATAAATGACCCGAGAACCTCCATCTCAAAACTCTTAAAGGTGATCAGCACCTTCAGCAAAGTAGCAGGATATAAGGTCAATGCTCAGAAATCAGTAGCCTTTCTGTATGCAAAAGAGAAAGACACAGAAAAAGAAATAACTAACATTGTCCCATTTTCAATAGCAACAAAGAAAATAAAATACCTTGGAATAACGTTAACCAAGGAAGTGAAAGACCTATACAATGAAAACATAAAAACACTCAAGAAAGAAATTGAGGAGGTCCTACGAAAATGGAAAGACCTCCCATGCTCCTGGATTGGTAGAATTAACATTGTGAAAATGGCAATCTTACCAAAAGCACTATATAGATTCAATGCAATGCCGATAAAAATCCCAACTTCTTTCTTCACTGAGGTAGAAAAAACTATCTCAAAATTCATATGGAAAGGCAGAAGGTCTTGGATATCCTCAGCAAAAGAAACACCTCTGGAGGCATCACCATACCTGATCTAAAGCTATACTACAAAGCCATTGTAATAAAAATAACATGGTACTGGCATAAAAACAGGAATATAAACCAATGGAACAGAATAGAAGTCCCGGACTTTGGGTCAAATAACTATAGCTACTTGATATTTGACAAAGGTCCTACCAATGCAGAATGGAAAAAGGACAGCATCTTCAACAAATGGTGCTGGATAAACTGGACAACCATATGCAGGAAAATGAAACTTGATCCACACATCTCACCATGCACAAAAATCAAGTGCAGATGGATCAAAGACCTAGATATAAAACCAGAAACTCTGCTACTACTGGAAGAAAAAATAGAAGGAACCTACCATGAAATAGGAGTGGGAAAAGACTTCCTGAACAAAACCCCAGCAGCTCAGGAAATTAAACAATCACTCAACCAGTGGGATCTCATGAAGCTGAAAAGCTTTTTCATTGACAAACATACCATAACCAAAGCCAGCAGATTACCCACAGAATGGGAGAGAATTTTCACCAGCTGTACAACTGACAGAGGCCTAATTTCTAGAATCTACAAAGAACTCCAAAACTTGTTCATATCTTTTCAAGAGAAGTCCCACAACACTTGATATTATTTGGATTTTTCTGAATGTGTTCACATATTTTCCTTCCACCTGAAGAACTTAACATTTTTGTAGTGTGAATTTATTTATTGTCAACATTCTCTCAATTTTGTTTGTATTGGAATAGAGAGATGGCTTAGTTGTTAAGGTGCTTGTCTGCAAAGCCTAAGGGACCCAGGTTTGATTCCCCAGGATCCAGATTCATAAGGTAGTGCATGCATCTGGAGTTTGTCTTCAGCAGCTGAATGCCCTGGTGCACCTATTCTCTATCTTTCACTTTCTGTCAAATAAATAAAATCCTTTTTTTAAAGTCCATTTTTCCTTCATAGATTTTAAGGAATTTTTCTGGGAATTAAATTACATATTAAGGTTTTCTTTTATTCCCTTTGTATTTATTGTGGAGCTTCAGTTTTATTGATTTCTACATTTCCTGGATTTCCAGTTTTCTGCCAGTTTGACAAGATTATAGTGGCTGAGGATTTGGTAAAGTGCTGGGGGCAAGCCCGAGGACTGAATTCACATGCCCAGAATCTACATAAAAGCTAGGCATAGTAGTGTCAGAAGTGTGTGAGAAACGGGTGTGTGGGGTGATAGAGGCTCTGAGACCACTATATAAATCAATTAAGAACATTTTAATATTGGCTCCAAGCGACAGAGCTTACAAGGTAGAGAGGGAAGCTGCTAATGCAGGTAAAGTGTGAGGAGGACCCACAACAAGTGAGCCAGAATCAGTGTGGGGAGGAGAAAGAGGCACCAGCTCACTGAAAAGTAGGGTGCTGAGTTTCAGAGCAGCAAGGCTTCCTAGGGGAGGCAGCAGGAGGGAGCGCACATTTTGCTAAAGGCACTAGCAGGAAGGGGGACCAGCGTTGAGTTGAGAAGCAAGAATGAGGAGGGCGGGGAGAGGGCGATATGAGGGACAACAGAATAGAAGGCTGAGATTGAAAACAGGGAGAAGTACAGACAGAAAAGTAAAGAGAAAATATATACACCTGCATCAGAAAGGTCCGAAGAAGAGAGGGTTAAAGAACAGCACCAGGGCTTTTATGTCCATGTCCTTGGGTGTGGCAAACTGGCCAGTGGGTGAGGAGCTTGTGGAGTGTGAGCCCGTGTTAGGGAAGGAGACACATAGGTTGACTAGATCACATGTTGAGTTAAGCAAGCATGCCCTTTGAAGAAAGACCTCAGTTTGGGTCAGATAGGATCAGGGGAAGAGGTTCTGAAACTAACAGGTGGCACATGTCTGTAATCCAGTATTTGGGAGGAGACAGATAGATCGCTGGACACGCTGAGTAGCTAGACAAGCTGCATGGGTAATTCCTGAGGTCAGTGTGGGGCCCTGACTCAGAAACTATGGTTGAGGCTTGGAGAAATAGTTTAGCAGTTAAGGCACTTGCCTGCCAAGCCTAAGAACTCATGTTTGAATCTCCAGGTCCCACTTAAGCCAGATGCAAGCACACAAGATCGCACATGTGCACAAAGGGGCACATGTGTTTGAGTTTGTTTGCAGGTGCTGAAGTCCACCAAATTCTCTCTCTCTCTCTTTCTGCTTCTTTCTCTCTCTCAAATAAATTTTATAAAAGAAAAAAAAATTAAAGAAAAATGATGGTGGAGAGTGATTAAGGAAGACACTAGACATCAAACTCTGTTCTCTACATGCACTTGCCTATACATGCATATACACACGTATGAACATGCATACACACATGTAGGCACAAACCACACACACACACACACACACACACACACACAGATATTTTTCTGCACTCCTCCTTCCTCTTGCTTATTGTTCTGAGGTCTTAGTGGTATGTATATTACAACACCTGATAAGATCTCACAGTTCCTGTTGCTTTATTCTTAAATTTATGCTTTCCCCTTCAGTGATAAACATTTTCATCTTATTTGGTAAATATTTAATTTCATACATTCCATTTCAATTTTTAGAAACTACATTTTCATCTTCAATATATTGGTGTTTTATAAACCTATAACCACATTATAAAATTTATAATTGCAGTTTTGATGTTCTTTCCTGATACTTCCATAATTAAGTTTTAATGTTTCCACTGCCAATGAGTCATACTTTGCTGTTTTTTTGAATTTCAGGTATTTTTTTATTGTATGTCAGAGTTTGTTTATATTACATTTTTGAATATTGAATTGTATTTTTTTCTTTTAAAGTGTTACTTTTCTTTTTGACTAGCAATTAATTTTGCTTTACCTATGTTGATATTTTTTATGGATCACTATTAAGCCTTAACAGGAAAGTCATAGAAAGCCCTTATCTATAGAACTAATTTAGATCTAAAGTTATGATATAACCCTTTTAATATTGCTACTGATTTCTCAAGGATTTAAACAAATTCTTTGTTTTTTAGCTGCACAGAATACAAATGTCTCCCACTCTTGTGTGCATTTTACCTCCAGCAGTTATTCTTAGCAAAAACTTGTAGTTTTATCTTTTATATTCACAGATTAATACTCCACCACAGGCTTAACATGGTGCCTTTGTAGTAGACAGTTTCACAATGCTGGGACAAACATTCAACCAAACAATTTATAGGAGGAAGGGGTTTATTTCAAGCTTACAGATCCAGGGGAAGTTCCATCAGTGGTGGAAGAAGATGCTGCCATACATGCAAGTAGAGAGAAACAACCAAACAGTCAGCAAAAACCAAAAGCAGCAGCAGGGGACTGCAGCAAGATGCAGAAGTCTGCCAGAGCTCCTACTGTTCTGCACACCTTTACACTGGAAATCAGATCAGTCCACAAATATACCTTAGGGTTCAACCCCAGGATCTACCCCTAGGAGAAAATCTCATTTGGAGCAAGGTAAAAAAGATGGTTGGCAGTATCAAAATCTTAATCTGTTTACCTCCAGCAGTTGTTCTTAGCAAAAATTCATAGCTTTATCTTTTATATTCACAGACTCCATCTGTGATATTTGCACCATTTCAAACATAGATACTGAAATCTAGGAAAATGGAGAACAAGTTCTCCAAAGAAAAGCATTTGTTATTCTGCTACAGCAAAGAGCCTTGAGGATGGAACAAAATAAATGAGTAAGCTACATATCGCTGGTGGAATTTTCCAGCAGTGTGTATGGGATGCTGCAGATTTTGGTGGTTTCCTCTTGTGCTACTGAGGGAGAATTAGGTAGCCAGTCAGGAGAGAGGGCCCAAAGAGGGAAGATTGCTCCTGCCTGCTTCAGCAGAACCAGAGTTTAACATCTGATGGAATCAGCTTTCTCACCCCCTACTCCTGAGAAAGCCCCTGAGCTGAGATCAATCAGCTTCCTCTCAGACTCACCTGAACCTGAGGGTAAAGTCCTCCCACAACAAGATGATTATAAATAGATCCTTACCAGGTGGACAAGTTCTCCTTTTGGCTTTTCACCTTATCTGAATGTCCATGTCCCTGATCTAGTAAGCCTTCCATATCTAGGCCTTGCTGGGCTTAGATGTGGGATCCCTATTCCCATGTATGCTCCCTACCCCCTCCTGCCTTCCACATGGAGCACAAGCTCTCTGTACCTTCTTTTCTCCTTCTTCTCTTAATCAAATAGTATTCACCTAAGTCTTACCCTCTGATATGTCTTTTTAATTCTTTAAATTCATAAAGCAAAGATCCAGGGTACCCTAAATTACTGGAGCATTGGCATATTGGTATATTTCCAGGATGCACCAAAACTCCCATTACAGTTACTGTATATTGTTGTGCCTGTCCAGAATAGCACAGGTTATTAGTGATCCATCTCTACATTGAAATGATCAGTTGTAGCTGGATTTCATCCTTACGTCATTTTCCTATTTTTTGGAGTGTTCCTTCTTTTTAAAATTTTTTAAAAAATATTTTTTTATTTATTTATGCAGAGAGAGAGAGAGAGAGGAGAGAATGGGTGCACCAGGGCCTCCAGCCACTGAAAACAAACTCCAGATGTATGTGCCCCCTTGTGCATCTGGCTTATGCGGGTCTTGAAGAGTCAAACCAGGATCCTTTGTCTTTGCAAGGCAAATTCCTTAACCACTAAGCCATATCTCCAGCCCCTGGAGTGTTCCTTCTATTTTTATCTATCAAAGCTGTCAATACCATTTGGTTTTATAGAGTTGTTCTAGCATCTGAGATATTAGTAGGAAGCTCATTTATTTTTGTATGTCAGCAAATGATTTTTACTTATCCAAGGGGTGTGTGGTGGTTTGAATGTAAAATGTCCCCAATATATTCATGTATTTGAATATTAATCCTCAGTTTGTGGGACTTAGCATTCCCACCATATTGTGGAACCTGTAGGAGTTAGAACCTTGCTGAAACAGACGTGTTACTGAGGGACTGGAGTGTTATAGTCAAACTGCTGCTGTGGTCCCAGATTCGTGTTCCTGACATGCTTTCCCTCACATGATGGACTCTACTCTCAGGAATTGTAAGCCAAATTAAACTTTTATTCCATGGGTTGCTTCTGCTTGGGTATTTTGCCCCAGCAAAGAGAAAGTATCTGATATAGAAAATTGGTACCAGGCATTGGACTGCTTCTGTGATAAACCTGACCACATGGTTATTAATCTTTTGGAATTGGTTTTCAGAAGGAATGTGGAAAGACTTGAAACTTTGAACTAGAAAAGCCTTACAATGCTGTAAGAAAAGCCATTTTGGTGGAAATTTGGAAGACTAGAGGCTGAGAGAATGTGAACTACAGAAACCTGGTTCATGAGGTTTCAGAGGAGAATAAGGACTTTATTAGGAACTAGGCCATAGGCACTCCATGTGGTATTCTGGCATAAAAACTGTTTGCATCCTGAGAACTTGAGCAAAGCTAAATTTAAAAGTAATGAACTAATATGTTTGATGGAGAAAATTTTAAGGCAGAATAACATTGAGTCTGTCATGTGGCTGTTCTTAGTTCTCTTACTCAAATATATAACAAAACAGTGCAAAATATAGATCAGAAAGACATTAAAAATGCAAAGTATGGCACAGAAAGAAATGTGACTAAATGTAACTAGATTCCCAGGCACAGAAACTTCAGCCTTTTCTGTTGTAACTGTTGATGAGACTACTACCATTAAATATTCAATTTCTCTATACTGAGACAATAGGAAAGTTTCAAACCATTGAAGTCTCAAAATAGGAAGAATACAAATTCTTTAGAACGGAAAAGATCTTAAGGGAACATGTAGGAATTCTATGTTCTCCACAGATAACATATGAAAGTTTCTTAGAAATATGTCCCATACCTGCTAGGCTTCATTCCAATCCGGAAGCAAAACTTGGCAGGTAAAGATGAACCCTAAGTTGCAACAGAGATCTCAGGTATGATGAGATGTTAAGACCATGGGAAATCAGCCAAGAAAAGCTGAGGGCTCAGAGCAGATTAAGACCATGAAAGAGGATACCAGCAACAAACTGGAGAGGGCGAGATATCCAAGCGATGATTCCATTACAAGCCCCAGATGACAGACATGAAGCTGCAGGATTTGGAGTTTGTCCTGATGTGTGTAAGTCTCTCTTTGGTCCAATATTTCTTTATTATGCCTCTATTTCTCTCTTTTGATGAGTAATTTTTATTCTGTGCCTCTATATGTTGAAAATACATGACTTGTAGTTTGGCTTTCCAAGGGTTGCAGTTAAGAAACTTTTCTTGAATCTTGAATGAGACGTTGGTCTTTTGAATAGTGTTTGGGCTAGTAAAGACTTTGAAATTTGGACTGAAAGCATTTTGTATCATGAGATGCCAGGGATCAGGGGCAGAATGTGATGGTTTGAATATAAAATATCCCACATAGACTCATGTGTTCGAATACTCAGTCCCCAGATGGTGGCACTGTTTAGGAAAGTTGTTGAACTTTTAGGAGCTGAAGTCTTCCTGGAGAAAGTTTGTCTCTGGGAACAGGCCTACAGGTGCTATAACCAAAACCCTCATGCAATTCTCTCTCCCTTCTTCCTTTCCTTCCTCTCTCCCTCCTTGAAGATGTGACAAGTAACTCCAGCCTCCTGCTCCTACCATGCTTGTTGTATCACAATGCACTTCCCTTCAAAATTGTAAGCCAAAGCAAACTGTTTCATTTCAAGCTGTTTCTTTCTTGTATTTTGTCCAAGCAATAAGAAAAATGATATAGGGTGTTTGTAAGTCTTATTTCCCTCCATCCTGGTGGTCAGCTTGTTTTTGTTCTGCATGGGAGGCTTCTCTACGCACTATTCAATTTCTAACACCTAAAATCCAATATAGGAAATAGACTGCACCAAACATAGAAGGGAATTGACTGTCCTTCCACTTATGGATTTGGTTTACCCTGGCTTTCTTCAGAGTAGTTCAGGCCCCAAAGAAATAGTGGCTGTTTCATCCAAATTATCTTCCCTTTGTTCACTTTCAACTTGAAATGAAGACTTCTGGCAAAGACCTCCCTTTTCCACTGGACCTCTTCTTTTTGGTATCTTCTTAAACAATGAACTGTTCCACTCTATGTTCCCTGATCATCTCAGCCTCTGCAGAGTTCTTTCTGCTGTATTCACCTCCTGCCATATGGGAGACTATAAGCCATGGCATCACCACATAGCAAGGGATGTGTGGATTGGCAGGAATCTCTAGTAGCTCTTGATTGTCTTTGCCACCAGGAAAGGCAGAACTCAGTCTGACTCTTTCTTTTGCTGAAAGTTCTTCTTATTTTTTAATTTTCCTGACACTATTGTGTGAATTTTTCCAACATGATTCTGAAAAGACCATAGGTTTCCCTATTACTGTTTTTATTTATATTTATTTATTTTAGCACTTGGCCAGACAGTGTGCCTGAACTAGTCTGCTGAATACTTTGGTTTTCTCCTGTGCCCTCTATCCTACTTCCTCTGCCTCTCTCCCACCTCCTTTGGATGGATGGACTTTGCAATTAAACAGTTAGCTTCTGTGAACTTGTGGTTTTTGTTGTCATTTTGGGAAGCACATGCATTGAATGCTGGGAGTAACTCAGTGGTTCTTGGCAACTTGCTTTAAAGCTATCACTGTTTTGCTTCTCATGACACAGGTTAGATTTTTGAATATATATATATATATATATATATATATATATATATATATATGTATATATATTATATATTAGAGAAGACCAAAGAGATGGGACAAGAGGAAAGATAATGCATCCAGGACTGCTGGGTTGCTAGACTATTTTCTTTTTTCTCCTTGAAAAAGAAAATGTTTTTCCCCACTTATGGGACAAGTGGTACAACATACAAGAGAGGGCTCAGAGATCTGAACTTTTCAGTGCTGCAGGATGGATATTTTCTGATGCCCACTGCCTAGTCTGCCTGGTATTTCAAAGGCATGCTGGCTGCTGTGAATAGGAACTATGGAGATACACTGACTATATCCACTATATCTGTGATTGTTGGGTGGGCATTGAAAGGGGCCGATGTCAAAACAGTTGAACCACACTGTTATAAACATGAACCGTTCCTCCTACACCAGAAATGTATCAGCCACTAACAAGCAGCACAAAGTTGATTAGACCTGTGTGTCCCTAGCTGTCTCATGTGTAAATGTATCAGGTGAACTGTTCATATCTAAGGTGTTTGAGCTTTGCAGTTCTCTTCTACTTTTTCTACCTACCTAGGCTGTCTAATGAGACAGAAAAATTTAATTTTAGGAAGTCCCAAGGTCTTCCTTACTGCTCAACAATGATAATTTAAATGAATTAAAGTATTATACAACACACCAACTCAATGACTCTGAATTTCAAGGTCTACATCAACTGTTTGTTGGAAGAAAATTAAAGCAAAATAAATTTAATAACAGTAAAGAAGTGAAGAACAAAGCTAAAAGTAGAAAAAGAGTAGGTGGCAAAAAATATAACCATATAGATGTTTAAGAAATATTCAGATTAATAAATTTAATATCAAAAGGTCAAAGAAAGAATCTTAAAGGGATAATTGAAGGTCAAGGATAAGCCAGAGAACCTTTGAAGAATTTATAAAAATTCAGAATAGGGAAAAATATAGGTGCTATAAATCTATTTAGAATATTTAAACAAATGAAAGCTACATAATGTGACAATTTAAATAAAGAACACAGTAAAAAATAGCATTTCCTGAATACCTATTATGTGTCAGGCTCTGGGCCAGGTGGTAATTTATGAGTTCAATGGAGAACTAACAAAAGAAACTAGGGACTTCATGAATTCTTTATTATGCAATATTAGCACTGGAGAATAAAGGTGTTGGTCTTGGCCGTGAATTAAGCATGATTTGAACATTGGTATTTGAGTGCCTCTCCATGACTGCTGCTTAGCCAGGCTTGAAAATCACACAACCAATGCACATCTTTTAACATGACAATTTACATTCACCTAGTTAAAATAGCATTGCCTCAACTGTGTGCAAGATAACAAAGGACCATTGGAAAGGCTCCTGGGAGATCTGCTCTTGAGCACAGGGAGACAGGGTTAGTTGGTCTGGCTAACAAAAGGAACATAGAGTATGTGGATTGTAATTAGGATTGTACAAGAAAAATGACATCATAATTGAACATCTTAATTACTAGTTAGGGTAATACCTCAGCTGGTGAAGACATGAGAAAAATCAAAAGCTCCCCAAAAGAATTGCGACAAGTCCTAAGTGTAATATACAGTTGGCAACCTCAGCAATGAAGCAGGAGATTGCAAGTTCAAGATCAGCC
This sequence comes from Orientallactaga sibirica, assembly GCA_036365145.1. Taxonomy (NCBI): domain Eukaryota; kingdom Metazoa; phylum Chordata; class Mammalia; order Rodentia; family Dipodidae; genus Orientallactaga; species Orientallactaga sibirica. The sequence continues at coordinate 20,621,148 of JAEOAD010000003.1, forward strand.
TAAGTTACAAGGTTCAAGTAGGACAACTGCAAGGTCAAGGCCAGCCTGAGCTATACAGGGAGACACTCTCAAATAAACAATCAACAGCCCAACAATAACCACAAACAAACCAAAAAAAGTAATATATTAAAAGCTCCATCCAGGTTTATATCTGGCACTCTATGAGCACAGGAGCAGAGCAGTCCCCTTGAGCAGGCCAGTGTTGAGTTGTACTTCTACTGAGAAGTGCATGGTTACTGTGTGGGGAGAGGCTAGAAGTAGCAAGGTTGAGGCAGGTGACAGGGATCCAGATGAAGAGTGTCCTCAAGGAATCAGGACTGCCTATTACAGGCCATATACTACAGTCAGGCAGGCAACCTGCTCCAAATCTTTACCTTACCTCCTCCACTTGTGTAAACTTGGCCAAGTTGCTTAACCTCTAGGAACCTTGTTTCCTCCCTAGTAGACAGGATCTTAGTGTCTGCTTAATAAGGGCTTTGTTAAGATTAATTGAAGACACGTATAACCGACACCAAAGAATATGGCTTTTTAAACAGTCTCAGAAAAATAAATTCTTGGTAACTTTCAGTAGCTGTAGAGTTTTTAGACAGTGGGCATAAGAGAACTTAAGTATACAAAAATAGGAGAATTTTATCACACTGACTTGGAGACTGGTCATGGAGGAGTATCCACCACAGAGCAGCTACCAAGAGTGGAAGCCTCAGGCCCAGAACAGTCATCGTAGCCAGTGCAGAAGAATCAGGATTTGCAATATAGAGAAGCTGATTGAGAAGAGGAGACTGAGGTTGAAATAATGGGATATGAAAAAAAAAAAAAAAAAAAGGAGAGACAAGGTAAAAGTCCCAGGTAGAATTTGGGGATTCATCCAAATAGCAGAAAGACAATAATGTCTCCCAGAGCTAACAGGATAAGGAAAGGTGGAGGGAAGAAAGACTTAAGGGAGAATAAAAAGGGGCTCAGGTGGGGACCTGCAGCCTGGGGTGCAGTGAAACTGAAGAAGGAACACAGAGCCTCATCTGAAGGCTTTAGAAGGCATGGAAAGGCCATTCTGGGCACACACATCAACTATGACTGTTAAGAAACAACCTACACAGGCTTTTGTCTTCTTGGTAGAGAGAGAGTGTTACTATATGACCTCTGAAATCCTTCTTCTTGTTGGACATTGAGGAGAATATGAGTTTTGGGGCTGGCTGTGTGGAATTTAAAGTATGATAAAAGAATGCAGTTTCAGAATTTTTAAAATTAAAGAAATTATAACTGGTGATGTACCAAAAAGATGATCAGTAGACCTAAGTGTAGCGTAGTGCACTGTGTTCTGGTGGGCAGATAGTTCAGGCTAATTTCAGGGTCACAACAGAAGGAAAATCAATGAAAGCATCCTATGAAGGAATGCCATATGTATGAAACACTCACATACTCACAAATCAAATCACTTAGGAGATCCAAGACCAAGGTGTGTTCTCTATGGCCCCAAGGAAGTCCTTTTGCAAGAATATAAAGATATTTTAGTACTTTGGCTCATTGAGTAATTATGACAGCTATTAGAAAATCTCATAATGATATCCTCAAGTTGGTTTATTGTCTATATGTTTTTCAGAATAGTAAAAGTTCCTCACAGCCTATGAATTCAGCCTGTAGTTGCTTGTGTATGTCAGGTGTACTTCCACTGAAAGGGGAAGATGAAGGTCAAAGGGCACCAGGTTGCAGGTATATAGAGTAAATGTATTACTTAGGGTTCTCTAGAGGAACAGAATGAATATATGTTAAAGGAGGGGACTTACTGGATTAGCTCACAAGATATAAGTTTGGCAGCCCAACAATCAGTATACAGCCTAGAAAGTTGAAGAACATGATAGCTGCTCAGTCAATGAGACTGGATGCAGGCTGAGAAATAACCAGGCAGCTCCTCAGTCCATGAGGCTGGATGCAGGCTGAAGAGTCACAGGACCTGGTAGGTGCTCAGTTCCCAGGACTGAATGAAAGTCAGAACCATGTCCAAGTGAGCAGCAAGGGGAGCCAGGCAAAAGGCACAAACCCACAAGTATCAAAGGAAGCCTGACTGAAGAAGAAAAAGCCAAGGCATTCTCCTGGCACTTCTTTCTACACAGTCTTCCAGAGAAAATGCCACCAACTTTGGAACAAAGACTTCCTCCCTCTGTTAAAGTTGCCTGGAAATGCCCTCACAGGTCTGCCCAAGAGGCGAATCTCTCACTCCACCCCTAATCTGGTAACACTGACTATAGAACATAACCAACACAGTGAATAAATCTAGAGAGGTAACTAACGAGATAAGGACTATAGTTAAAAATACCATACTATATACTGGTGATTTGACAACAACAACAAAAAAGAAAGAGAATAAAAGCAAAAAATGAAGAAAAAATATTGGAAAATGGAGAGGAAAGAAAGGAAAAGAAGCACCCATGAGCTGATGAGCATGTTAATGTGTGCGATTGACAGTCACTCCACTACGTATGCCTGCATATGCATACATCATGTACCTAGTATTCCTTAAATAAACACAAGAAAGTGATGACATTAAATCCAAGTGAGCAGTAAAAACCCAGGACTATTATGCCGAGTTAAAATTACAAAACAATTTCTTTATCACAGTGATCTATCCCATTGTAAAATTGTTCTCAGGAAAGCTAACCATAGTCTAAGGACTCTGCTACATATGAAGGCACATTATAGGAAAATGGTTTGGAAAAAATCACTCAGCACAATCATTTCTACCATTTAGGGGCTTGAGACTTTAACAATGAACAGAAGATTTCTCCAAAGAAAAATTTTCTCAGAATATTACTTTTTTCATGGATGATGATATTATTAAGAAATGTTTTGTGCTCAAGAATGAAAACCTCGGACTTATCAAAAAAACCTTTGAAATCTAGCCCATAAAATCTGTATAGATTTTGATTGAACATTTATCAGAAATATCTGACAGACAGACCTAGCCAGATATTTGCCAGAATTAGGCTCAATATTGAGAAACCAGAATTTCTAAACTTCTTCCCTTGAGTCACACAGACCAGTTTAAGCCTGGTTTCCTTCTGAAAGGCAACTAGCCCCTGGCCAACAACTTACAGCACTATAAAACATGTTTGAAAAGAGTTTTACTGCTGGTAAATAATGTTGATATAAATCATCTCATCACTTCTTTATAACCATCTAGGGAGGTATTATTATTTTCCTTTTCAAGGCGAAAAATAAGGGGCTTATTTAAGATTTTTAGATTCTTCAATAGTTCCAAACAAAGTCTGCTGTTTCTATAACATATATTCTTTCTACCTTCCATCATTCATTTGTTTATTTGTCAATTTATTGATTCAAGAAATATTTGTTAGGTTTCAAATGAGACAATACCAAGGGGCATGTGCTATGAGACCTTGCTGTACAAATAGCTTCAATTTTCTTTGTCATAATCCTCAAAATATGAGCAAGCTATATAATACCTTGGTTAGTATAGCATTATAGTTATACAGCTGGTTTTCCTAAGAAACAGAATGGCAATAAATACAAGTCAAGGCTATATAATATTCTCTAGTTTCCTAAGGTGACAGGATAAGAATGTAATTGAAAGGATCCTATAGACAGAGAAGTTTGGACAAAAGAAAATATGAATTAGGGGGCTCGAGAGATGGCTTAGTGGTTAAGCGCTTACTTGTGAAGCCTAAGGACCCTGGTTCAAGACTCCATTCACCAGTACCCATGTAAGCCAGATAGGCAAGGTGGCACATGCATCTGGAATTTGTTTGCAGTGGCTGGAGACCCTAGTGCACCCGTTTTCTCTCTCTACCTCTTTCTCTGTCTGTCACTCTCAAATAAATAAATAAATAAAAATTTTAAAAAAGAAAAGAAAATACAAGTTTTGCACAATGGGAAGTATGGTTTCACAGAGGTTTTATCCTCCTGGATCCAGATGTGTTCAGGTACCTCATCAATCTACAAGCATGACACCTAAACTGAAAATTAAAATGTAAACTATCATGGGAAAATTGTAAAAGAGTCATATAATTAACTTGCTATAGTGGAACAAAGAAGTGTACCCATGGATTTTTAGCTGTGGTCCTTAGGCTCACAGATGTTAATGGGATAAGGCTTGGATCTTTTCTTGTTCATGATTAGTATGTGTATTAGTAGTTACCTTCTCGTTGCTTAGACAAAATACTTGAGAAAATAAAAACAGTTGCGGGGGGGCTTTATATCAGCTTACTGTTTGAGGTCACAGTCCATCATGGTGGAGAAGGCATGGTGGCAGGAGCTTGAAGCAGCTGGTCACACTCAGCCCACAGTGAGGAAGCAGAGAGAAATGAATGCTGCATGCTGCTGCTCAGCCTGAATTTCTCTTACGTAGTTCGTCAAGGACCTCAGTTCATGGAATAGTGTCCTCCTCTATTGGTGGGGCACCTCACTTCAATTAACCTTGTCTAGAAACTCCCACACAGACTGTCCTAGAGGCTTGTTTCCATGGGGATTCTAAATCCTATCAAGGTGAGAACCAGAGATTAACCATCACAATATGTTTGAAATTAAATCTCCAGGTGGATGATCTGGAAGAACTGTTCTGCCTCAGAGTTTGCATGTGCGTCTTCTGATGCTCTAATGATTGCTTTAAGAACCACTCCACTTTATTCTATATGTTTGCTTGTTGCACAAGATGATTTTTTTGTAAGGCACTTTGCCAAGTTCAATGCAAAAATAATAGCAAAGATGGTTTTAGTTTTTTAGTTGTTAATTGTTCTCATTAACCCTGAAAATGTAAATGTAAAGTACATGTGTAATACCAAAACTCTTAAATGAAATTATACAATATCTATATATGATTTTTTTTTTTTTTTTGGTTTTCAAGGTAGGGTCTCACTCTAGTCCAGGTGACCTGGAATTCACTATGTAGTCTCAGGCTGGCCTTGAACTCATGTCAATCCACCTACTTCTTCCTTCTGAGTGCTAGGATTAAAGGCATGTGCCACCACACCTGGCTTTATATGTTCAGTTGGAAATGTACTAGAAATGTACTTATCCTGATTAAGTCACAGAGATCTGTGGTGTACCTATAAATTAGCTAGTACAATTCTGTCTCATGCCCAATTCTCCATTATTGCTACTATTCATATCCTTGCTTAATGTGTAAGAACATTGCTCACAAATCAGTGACAGCCTTTGGATTCCAACTCAGGTAGGCTATTTCAGAATCTGTGTCCCCATTACACTAATCAGACTCTTCTTTCAAGGTATCAACATAAGATAAATAATTATTTGCTTCTTCTCTAAGCAAAGACCACAACCCAGTGGCAGTTTGAATGTGAATGCATGTTCCCCATAGTATTTTTTTTTTTTGGTTTTGCAAGGCAGGGTCTCACTCTGGTCCAGGCTGACCTGGAATTAACTATGTAGTCTCAGGGTGGCCTCGAACTCTCGGCGATCCTCCTACCTCTGCCTCCCGAGTGCTGGGATTAAAGGCGTGCGCCACCACGCCCGGCTTTCCCCATAGTATTTTTGATTGAACTTGCAACTTGAGTCTCCAGCAGGAGGAACTCTGTTGGGGATGAGGAATGTGGGTGGGGGGAGAGAGGGATCTTGTATTCCAGGCCTAGGTGTGTTCAGAGGCATTGGAGCTCTGGCTGTTCATGCTTGATGGCTGTTGGTTTTCCTCTCTGCCATGCTGATATTTGATGGAGTGAGACAGCTTCTTCAGCCATTGAGGGTGTTTCCCCCTGCATTCTGTAAGCCATAAATAAACCCTTTCCTCTCACAAGCTGTTTTAAGTCAGATGCAATGTTTGTGTAGCACCTCCATGGGAACTGTGATATCAATGAAAGTGAGTCATTCTTCAAAATACAGCTGCAGGCTTTGCCTGATAATGACCAAGTATGCTGGTCATTCAACTATGTTCCAAACCAAACAGGCCATTTCTGCCATTTGGTGAGCTTCCAGGCATGTAGTGCCTAGACAAAGCAGAGGGAGAAATGAAAGAGTGAAAAGGAAGATGAATCCCCATCAACGACTTGTTCACACTGTTAATCTGTAAATAATAAAAGGGAGTATCTGCCCCCCATCTACTACATTGAGCTTCCTAGTTGGGTCTTTCTCTGGTTTCAATAACTGTCATCAAAATAAGAAAAACTGGGCTATTTTCCTTAACCTCCACATCACTATTTTATCAGCAGTGATAATATCAGAAAAAGAGCTTATTTCTCCCAGACGAATCTTTGAAATACTCTATGTGTACTGATTTCCTGAATACTTGATAATGAAGCAGATGCCTACAGGACACAGAATATATATGGGAGAGACCAGAAGATAGCCTCTGCTATTCTTCTGAGCTGAATGTTGATGAATTTACTGCATCCCAAAGAACAACATGTGATCTTCTAATGTGCAGATGCAGGAAATAGAAACATTTATATATAGACCTATTGCTATGGTGTTGTTGGAACTTCTGTTAACAATCAGGCTTTTAACTGCCAGATTCATATAGCTTAGAGTTATATTTAGGGATTTATTGAGGTTGCCAAGTTCATGGTTAAAGAAAATAGGGAACACAGCAATACCAAATAGCCTTATGAACCAAATGAAATGCAGCCATGGGCATTCTGTTTCTTGTTCACTATGTAGTTATAGATCACTTGATGTGGAAATAAATTCATGTGATCCTTTACATTTTTATGTAGAGATGTAGTTAGCAAACTGTTGGCAACAGAATGGTGGCATTGTTTCTGAATATTTTTTTCAATTTATTATTTTAGTTTTTTTAAGAACATAATATTTATATGTTATAATTTCAATGGCCAAATTGGTTGAATTAAAAAACATCTACAGCATTAGTGAGAAGTACTTTTGGTGTGCCTATAACTTTGGTGTCTACAGAAAGGATTAACTGAGGAGTAAGACCCACCTTGAATGTAGACAAAGCATCTCATGGACTGGGAGTCCAGGCTGGATAAGAAGGAAAAAATAGGAAATCAAACTGAACTCTGGCACTCATCCCCCTTTCTGTTCCCTGACCCATCTAGAAGTTATCATGCAGCTTCATGTCCCCACTATCACACCTTTCCTGCCATGCTGAACCATACATATCCTCAAATCATAAGCTGCAATAATATTTCCTCCCTCAGTTGCTTCATGTGAGATATTTGGTCACAACAATGAGGAAAGCAACTAAAAACATATTTATAAGGTACAATGTGAACTTTGGGTTCATATATATAAAATGAATAAAAATGAACTTGAGGTGCTTAGCATATCTATCACTTTAAAGCTTTGATCATTTCTATAAGATAAATATTCACTGATTTAAAAAAAAATCCTTTAAACATTTAATGAATCTGAATTTTCTTAGATTTCAAGATAAGATCTTTCTTAAAATGAATAGAATCAAAATAGAAATGAATCAACTTCATTCTTCACATTTAACCTTTAAAAAGCTATTATAACCCTGGTCTGAGTGAACAATGGCATTTTGTGATGCCTCTGATGGGCATGTCTCTCAGTTTTTTATTTATATCAGCATCAGTGTTCTGTCTGCAAACATTTGTTACTTAATCCCTTAAAAACCACATATATGTTCAAGTGTGACCCTCAGGGATTTTGTATTAGTCACACTGTCAAGAAAAGGTTAGATCCCAGACACTTGGCTGTATTCAACCACAAAATTTTGAAGACCTTAAATATTTAGTTAACTACTCAACTTCCAAATGTTATCCCTCCTCCGCTAGAACCTGAGAATGTAACTTAATTGATAAAAGAATCTTTTAAGATGTAATTAAGATCACACTGGATTTAAAGGGCCCTTAAATGCAATATATCAGATGTCCTTATGAGATGAGAAAACCAAGACAAAAGGGACATGCATAGTGAAGCTATGTGACTCCAGAGGCAGAGACTAGAGTGATGTGTCTACAAGGCAGAAGACAGCAAGGATGAGCAGCACCCACTGAAATCTTGAGTAAACTTCCCTATCACCTCTGAGTAAGCAGGGCTCCACTGACACCTTGATTTCAGACTTAGCCTTTGAAGCCATGCGACAAATGTTTCTGTTATCTTAAGTTATTCAGTTGTTTGTTCTATTTGTTATGATAGCTCTGGGAAACTAGTATAGGAAGAACTGTCTGTTAACAAATTACTAAATATTAGAAACAGAATCCGTGTGAAATGCTGTATGCTTCTCTTATTATTCTCCAGACATCCTCCAAAAGAGAATGCAGGGACAGGGACAGGAACTTACTTCCTCTGAAACCCTGACCATTGATATCCATCAGCTACTCACTGCCAGCCACTTGTCCCTTTCCACTGTTAAATTTTACAGTAGGAGCTTTTCAGCACCAAAGGAAACATAAAGTGTCACCTTTGTTCTAGGATCTATTTTCCCACCATGATTGTCCTTAGTTTTTCCTATAATATAGAACACCTGAGATTGTTTCATAGATTTGAGAAGTTCAAAACAGAGTAATGAATCATGCAGGTGCCTCTTTCTTTATTATCCCATGGACAAAAGTTAAAAAAGGGTACAAGATTGAGATATCAGCCTCAAGCCCTTCTATAATCAGCTGTTGCACTCAGGTTCACATTGCTGGCAATAAACACCCCACCAAGAGCAGCTTGTAGGAAAAAAAAGTGTTTATTATGGCTTATAGACTTTAGGGGAAGCTCCATCAGGGTAAGAGAAAAGGATGGCATGAGCAGAGGGTGGACATCACCCCCTGGACAACATAAACTGGACAATAGTAACAAGAGAGTGTGACAAACACTGGCAAGAGGAAGATGGCTATAACACCCATAAGCCTTTCCCCAACCCTACACTGCCTCCAGGAAGCTTTAATTCCAAAATTACTATCATCTGGGGACCTAGCATTCAGAACACTTAGGTTTATGGGGACACCTGCTGAATCAAAACACTGCACTCCGCCCCTGATACCCATAAACTGATAACCATCCACGATGTAAAATGCAACACATTCAGCCCAGCTTTAAAAGTCCCCATAGTTTTTATTACTCCCAGTGATGTTCAAACATCCCTGTAGTCCAAAGTCTTTTACCTGAGCCATAATACTCCCCCCAAAAAATCCCCCAAACTCATAATAGCACAGAATAAACATTCATACTAGAAAAGTTGGCATTGACCATAGCAAAGAAATATTCAACCAATATAAGATTTAAACAGGGCAAACATCAAACTCTGTAGCTCCAAGTCCAACAACTCTAGTCAGTGACAAGTATCCAAGTCTGATAATTCTAACCAATGACAAATCTCTGAAGTTCCAATTCCTCCCCTTTAGCTGGGCTACTCACAGTCTGGGAAAGTTTTATTTGCTGCTGGCAGCAATCCTTGGCAGCCACCCATAGTCCTGGTATCTCCATTGGGTCTCCACTGCAACCCACAGTTCATCTTCATGGCTCCATCAGTTCTCCACACAGGTAGTCCAATAAACCTGCTTCACACTGCCCATGGCTACTTCCAAAACACAAGAAAATGTTACAGATTCAATGACATTCTCTTTCCTGCATTTCTTATACTCCATAATACCAGGTGGGCTACCAACTTCTTAATCCAGGGGGAAATAAAGCAGACTTTGAAGAACAGGATACTCCTTCATCATTCAGGCCCCTCTAAAAGAGTCTGCATTCTTCCTGTTGTCCCAATGCAGATCAGCTGGCCCAATCTCAGAAGTTGTAAGCTCTTATACAATTGCAGCTGAACAGGCCCAAAGATTTCATTTCTGTGCCATATCCCTCTACTCACACCAGTCCATTTCTATGCAATGCAACTTTTCACAAGTTCTCAAGACATGGACAAAACAGCAAGCTTTTCAGACAAACTACTTCAATCTCAGTCCAGTCCAAGCAAAGCTCTTTCTCACCCTCATAAGCCAAACCTCATAGTCCATAGTTCTTACTGTATTCAGACCATTCAACTCTGACCAGAAAATAGTCCATCAAGCTGTACTTACAGCACTGTAAGGTGTCTCTTAGGCCAAGATCTCAAATTCTTCCACATTCCAGCTCCATAAGGCCAAAAGCCACACAGTCAGGTTTCTAGCAGAAACAACTCCACTCTCCGTACCAATCTTACTGTTGCAGCCAGGTTACCATTGCTTGCAGAAAACACCTGACCAAGAGCAGCTTGTGGGAAAAATGGATTTATTTTGGCTTACAGACTTGAGGGGAAGCTCCATAATGGCAAGGGAAAATGATGGCATGAATCACCTCCTGGCCAACATCAGATGGACAATAGCAATAGGAGAATGTGACAAACACTGGCAAGAATAAGCCTGTTCCCGGAAACAACCTGACCTAATGCTCAAACAAGTGCAGTAGTGGCACACGCCATGGTGAGTAACCAACTGCTCTTGATTTGGATAATAGATCCACTCAGTGGAATGGAACTCATTGCTGGAACTGGGAAATATGTCAAATCCATGTACAAATAATGAGCTCAGTCTCCAAGATCAAGATACCACCAAATAGGGGCTAGAAGGGAGCCTATGCATATAAAATTCCCCCCAAAATATCTATGGCCATCCCTTCTATCTAGTACTAACTTCTCTCTCCATTGGAGAATTTGCTTATCTTTTTTCAGATGGACAAGGAACCTGAAGGGAGGATCAGCCAATCACACCTCACCAGGGCCCCAGATGAAACCATAGAGTAATGCGGGGACAGGCAAGAATACAGCATTCTGGGCACGGCACCAGAAAAAGGCTGAAGGAGATAAACACAGAGAACATCCAACTTCAACTAAGCCAGATATTCAGAGACACAGAAGCTCCCAAAACCTCATCACTGAAGTAGAACTAAAATGACCCCAATGTGGCTCAGGAAAACTCACAGAAGAGGGGACGGAAAGATTGTTAGAGTCACAAGTTGGGGCATTATGCACAGAGACTTGGCCTATCCCCCAGAACTCTTGACTACCCCCACAATGCATGACCCACATTCCCCATTGATGAGGGTCCCTTTGGAAGAGGGAGGACAGGGAGGAGGATAAGGGAGCCAACACTATGAATGTAAAATCAGAATAATATAAATAAAAATAAATTATGGGAAAAAAAGAATAAGCCTGTTCCCAACAATACATTGCCTTCAGGAAGCTTCAATTCCCAGATTACCATTAGCAGGGCACCTAGCATTCAGAACATCTATTTTTTATGGGGGACACCTGACTCAAACCACCACATCAGCATTAGTCAATTCATGACAGTGGAGTCCTCATGATTGAAAGCCCACCAGCATATGCCACTTACCATCACTGTGGCACTGTGGATTAAGTTTCCAACATATGCTCCTAGAGTCATGTTTTCCCATAAAACCAGTGACCATTGCTGTCTTCTCAGATGGTACACCTCAGACTTTAGATATGAAATTACAGTTATTCATTCTCAAATAATAGAGGCATTTCTTTGCAAAAAAAAAAAAAAAAATGCTTAGTCCAAAACTATACAACGTGAAATTGGCATGTGGTTGCATAGAAGTGAATATCTTGAAGCATTAATTTTATCTCCTCTCAACTGGGGACTGTGGGTCTTTACCGTTTCCTGTGGTTGTTGGCCACAGATGTCCCAGGAAAGGGAGGGAGAAGTTTGGGGGGGGGGTGGGAAGCAGGGTCCATCCTAGAGCAGTGAGTGAGTGTGACCACGAAGACATGAAGGGCAATGAACACCTGAGAGACTGTCTGATGGACAACACTCGTTTATTCAAAAGGGGAGTGGGAAAGGTTGAGATGGCACATACAGACTATATGGTGATCGGATGCATAGTTTATGGGCTGTTATCTAAGTGGAGGAAGAACTAGTAACTTCAAAGCTGTGGGGGAGGAGTTGTGAGAGAAGATAAGGGGAATGGCGGATGGCTGTGACTTCAAAGCTGTGAGACAGATGGCGGAAAGGCTACATGACTGCAGCCACATAAGGGTCTCTTGGGCAGCTAGCCACAAGGTCAGGAACTGTGGGGGCAAAGTCTGACTTATGGAGTGGTCAGAGCTTTTTGGGGTGAAGGGGGAAGGCCTCGCCAGTTCTGCCCACTCTGGGCAATGACAGGGCACACTACAACCTACAACGTAGGGAAGGCCAGTCACCATTGCCAGGGACTCCTGACGATAGGACCAGCTCCAACCCCACAGCCCAGGGTCCCCAGCCATGTCCAACAGTTCAGGCCAGCCTCCTCACAGTCCCAGCCTGTTTTTATCAATGCCCAACAGGGGACAAAGGGAATGCCTACCTCATAGCATTATTCAGAGTTCATTGGTATATGAAAACAGAATAGTAACCAGCACGACACAGTACGTCAGCAATGGTAGTTCTTATCTATGATAGTCTCTTTGGTTCCAAGCAACAGTTCCCACCATGATGGTTACAATTATGATTTTATCATTGATTGCAGATACCTTCTCATTTCTGGGACAAAATACCAAACCAAAAACAGCTTATGGGAGGAAATGTTTTGTTTCCACTTAGTGACTCAAGGGGAAGTTTCATCATTGCAGGAAAGCATGACAGAGCCAAGGCTAGACATCACATCTCTGGGTAGAAGTCTCAGTAATGTGTTTGGAGCTGGGCTACTATATCTCAAGATCTGCTCCCAGGTGAAACACAAAGTTCCACCATCCAAATAGCTACCAACTGGGGATCAAGTATGAGGCTTACTTATACATTCCTGGAGCTATGAGGGAAACTTTACATTCAAACTACCACAGCATTTAAAATCAGTTCATGAAAATCCAAAATTTATGTACTATTGACCACAGCCAAAAATTACTAACTATTTAAAATGACAACACTCAGTAAATGTTCTATGCTTCATTACTTTTAGAAGCCTATCCATTTGGAAACAAGTTTTCTTTAGAAGGGTTCAAAACATAGGGGTTATCATAGCCCGAGAGACATTTAAAAAATATTTTAGGGCTAGAGAGATGGCTCAGCAGTTAAGGTACTTGCCTGAGAAGCCTAAGGACCCATGTACAACTCTCCAGATCTCATGTAGGTGAGGCAAGCACAAGGTTACACATGCCCACTAGGTGGCACAAGCATCTGGAGTTCGATAGCAGTGACCCAGGCCCTGGCATGCCCATTCTCTCTCTCTCTCTCCCTCTGTCTCTCTCTATATAAAATAAACTAAAAAATATTAAAATTATTTTATTGATTTATTGCGGGGGGGGCAGATAGAGAGAATGGGCATGCCAGGGCCTCTAGCAACTGAAAACATTTAGCTTGTATTTCTATGTACTTTACAATACAAAAGACTGGAGTGAATCTAAGACAAATGCATTGTCCAGATATAAAACCATGAGATATAGTTAATTCTTACACAAAGAGAAGCAGTGACTGTCTTTCTGGTAAATAGCCCTATGTTCTTTGGAATGACAGCTTCCATAGGTTTTTGGTCATACTGACATAATGATCATTTGTTTATGTCTACTATAAGAAAGCGTTTTATTTTCACTTCCTTGCTCTTGACTTTTAGCCAAAGCTCAGAATCAATCTGAAATGACACAGTCGGTAGAGATGGCACCAAGTGTTCCCTTGTGGCACAGAGGATTCTAATTTCATGGACATCTGAACCAGCATCCTGTGAAGCTGACAGAACCTCTATTGCTCAGAAAAAAAACAAGCTAAATGTTTCCTCTTTTGTGAATACTCTGGCTTGCTATGTTCCATTCTTGTCCATGAATGCCTTTATGCCTAGAGAGAAATTTTTGTCAACAGTGTAAGAAAGAGCATATGTCTGTTTACAGGTTTGATTTCATATGAGGTCAGCTATCCAGCTTGTTTAGTCCTTTGATCTCTCTGTTGATGCGTTTGCTCTAAGTATCAAGCATCAAGTAAGAGTTCAAAAAAATAGATGGTGTCATGTCTTCTTAGGCTCTTCTTGGCCTTAGGTCAAAGTTACAGTGTCTAAGAATTTCCTTATTTTTCATGATTCTGACAGGAATACTATTTGGATATTTTGTGGCATGTTCTATACTAGATTAGGTCTGCATTTTTTTTTTAGCATGATGCAGACTTAAATGATGTAAACTTAGCTGGGCATGGTAGCCCATGCCTTTATCCCAGCACTCAGGAAGCAGAAATAAGAGGATCACCATGAATTTGAGGTTACCCTGAGACTACATTGTTAATTCCAGGTCAGCTTAGACCAGAGGGAGACCCTACCTCAAAAAAAAAAAAAAAAAAAAAAAAAAAAAAAAAAAAAAAAAAGGAAAAGATGTAAACTTGCCTTTGGAGAGGAAGACCAAGGCAAGTGCCATTCTCTTATCATACTGAGTATCAACATGATATCACTCTTGATGCTAGCCTTGCTCACCTGTCTGAAGTAGCATTTGTCAAGTTTCTCTACTGAAAAGTCCCACATTAGCTTTATTTTCTACATTATTCTCTTTGGAAGGTAATTACTATGTTGTGTCCATACTTAAGAATTCGGAAGTTATATGTTATTTTAGGAAGAGGGGACTATCTGCCTCAAATATTTGGAATTAATTTCTTTGTTTCTTTAGGAGTTTATTTAAGCTAGTCTGGGCTCATTTATATTTAAGGTAATAACCCACTACTATTTTATTCATTTTGATGTTCAAATTTTTCCAGAAATTGAGATGTCTTTCAAATACATCTTGTATCCTCTTTGCCAGTGTCCTAGAATTGTTGGCTTACTTATTTAATTTTAACCATATCCTTATTCTCTGTACTATAAGATGTTCCAGTATCACAAATTACATCATACATATTTATTTAATTGCTTAATTGCAATTACCCATTATTGCAGAATCGAAGAAACTTCTGTCCCTGCCCTAATAACCCTTGTATTTTACCTACTAAACCTTTTCTTTCTCTCTTTGAAACTTCTGACTACAGGTTATCTCTTTTATCATCAGCATATGTTAATTTTGCACAATAATTGGTTTCACTGTGTCATTTTCATACATTTGTATAATGTATTTTTATCATATTCACACCATTAGCCTTTTTCAATTCCCCAATATCTCCTGATGATCCCATTCTTCCAAATTGGTACTCTTTAACCAATGATCTTTTTATGATCCCTATAATTTTGCCTTTTCCCAAACATTATAACATTTGAATCATCATATAACATTGAATCAAAGACAGTATTTATATTTATTTGTTATTTGCAAGCAGAAAAGTAAGAGAGATAGAGAGAGAGAGAGGAGACAGAGAGAAAATGGGTGGACCAGGACCTCTAGTCACTGCAAATGAACTCCAGATATTCGTGTCCCTTGCACATTTGGCTTATGTGGGTATTGGAGAATCAAACCTGGGTCCATTGGCTTCACTGACAAGCATTTTAACTGTTAAGCCATCTCTACAGCCCTACAGTATGTATTTTTGACTGGCTTCTTTCACAGGGAAATGTGCATGGAAGATTTATCCATATGCATTTACAGTTGGAAAGTTCTTTTGTCATCATTGAATTACATTCCATTGTATTGGCATATCACAGTTTATTTATTGGTTGAAAGATGCCTTGGCTGCTTTTAGTCATTATGAAGTGTAAAGAAATTTCCAACGAACATTTGTATACACACTTTTTTTGAAATAGGGTCTCTCACTCTAGCCCAAGTTGACCTACACCTCACTCTATAGTACCAGGTTGGCCTCGAACTCATGGGAATCCTCCTATCTCTACCTTCTGAGTACTGGGATTAAAGGTGTGCACCACCATACCTGGCCTATACACACACTTTTGCGTGGACTTAAGTTTTCAGTTCATTTGGTTAATATCTGAGTGCACAGCTGTTGCATTGCAGGGTGATACTATGGTTAACATTGTAAGAAAACAGGAAGTATTTTCAAAATCATTTCCAGTACCAATGTTTTATAATGCCATGTCATTTGGGATTAATGATGAATTCTTATACAGAAGTAGGTGTTGATCTGTATGATGACTGCCTAGAGATCTCCAGTGCATAGTTATGCTTCCTGCTAAGTCATTTTCCATTTCAGTGCTTCATGATATATTCATTGACTTAACTCTGGCATTCAGTTGAATAGGTTCATGTCAGAAAATGTAAGGGTGTATAGTTAATTATGTAACATCAGCTCTGTAGTTTATGAACTCTGCCCAAATGCAACCTGACTCTTAAAATTGAGACACATTGATAGGGGAAAATCACCTGATAGAGTTTAAGGTGTTTTCAAAACTTGTTAGCTTGGAGGGATCTTTGCTTAATTTTAATTAAACAAAATTAACTGTATCCCTATTGACATTAACCTTGACATCAAACTATTTGCTAGTCAATGCTACCACAGAGATGTCAGTTATTTTTGTGTATATCTGTACAAAAAAAATGGATGTTTGTGTACATAAATGAAAGGGCAGGACTGGAGAAATTGGTCAGTGGCTAAGGTGCTTACCTGCAAAGCCTATGGACCCTAGTTTGGTTCCCCAGTACCTACATAAAGACAGATGCACAAGGTGGCACATGTATCTGGAGTTTATTTGCAGTAGCTAGAAGACATGGCATGCCCGTTCTCTCTCTCTTTCTCACTCTGTCTCTTTCTCTCTCTTTCAAATAAAGTAAAAAAAAAAAAAAACTTTTAAAACGAAAGAGTACTGAAGAGAAATATTTTTTAAATAATGTAAATTAATATTCAAACTCAATATCTAAGTGAAAAATTGCATTCCTTTTCAATTTTAAAGAAACAAAACTATGTATGTGTGTTAAAAATACTTTCCAAGGGCTGGAGAGTTGGCTTAATAACTAATGTACATGCCTGCAAAGCCTAAGGACCTAGGTTCGATTTTCCAGGCCCCACATAAGTCAAATGCACATGGTGGCACATGTGTCTGGAGTTCATTTGCAGTGGCTAGAGGCACTGGTGTACCCATTCTCTCTATCTCTGTCCCTCTCTCTATCTCTAATAAATAAATAAAAATAAATCTTTAAAAAATTTAAAAATACTTTTCAAGTGATATGTTAGCTTATTTTAATCATTTTCAAGTTATTTACTGCTGTTTAAAATGTATTTTCACATCACCTAGTTCACACCTATAACCTCTTCTCCTACCTTTAATTTTATATGTGTCACACCTCTGACATCCACCTTCATTATTTTTTTCCTGGGTAGGGTCTCACTCTAGCCCAGGCTGACCTGGAACTCATGCTGTAGCCCCAAGCTGGCCTCAAACTCACAGCAATCCTCCTACCGCTGCCTCCTGAGGGGTGGGATTAATGGTGTGTGCCACCACGCCTGGCTTCAACTTTCATTTGTATCAACTTCCAGACTCTGCTATCTGCCCCTTGGATGAAGCTGCAATTTGAGTGTGGGAGTGTGTGTGCGCGTGTGCGTGTGTGTGTGTGTGTGTACACAGAGATAATCAGTTTATATGTAAACTATAGCTTCTGTTTGTGAAGAATAATAAAAATAAAAGGCTTGGGTGGTATTATGGTTAAGTTTGTGTCAACTTGATCTGTTTAGGAATCCATAGACCTTCCTCATAAGTGTGTCTCTGAGGTTGCCACTAGGAAGGATTAACTAAAGGAAGAATTTTTCCCCCAGGGTGAGCCCTTCCCCCAGAGTGGGGGGAGCAGGGGGTTGGTTTATCTAAAGAAGCTCTGGGAAGGAAAGTATCCTCTCCTCCCACCTGGCTGCCCGGTGCTGCTGGCTGTTCTCTGCTTGGTGCTTGCTGCTTGCTGCTTTCCAGCATGGACTGAAGAGCAGCATCTCTCCAGGAAGCCTCCAGGCCTTCAGTACCAGATAGGGACTGCTGAGGCATTCAGCCTCGTGGACTGAGCAGCTATGGGGTTCCTTGAATCTTGGTCCTACAACCTGCTATTGCTGGACTGTTGTAAGCTAATCCAATAAATTCTCTTTTAATACAATTCATTCTATCAGTTCTGTTCCTCTACAGAACCCTGACTAATACAGGTGGGGAGACAGTGCAACATATGCTTGCAAAGGCTGATAGCCTAGGTTCAATTCCCAAGTGCCCATGTAAAGCCAGATGCACAAAGTTTATTTGCAGTGGCAAGAGGCCCTAGTATACCATTCTCTCTCAAATTAATAAATAAAAATATTATAAATAAATAAAAGTTTCTCCCTACTCCCATATTTTACTTTGTATTTATGATTAAAAAAGAGTCTAGCATCAAGTCTTCAAGGAAGTAAATGTGAAGTATCCTACAATCCAATTTTTTTTTTTTTTTTTTTTTTTTTTTTTTTTTTGGTTTTTCGAGGTAGGGTCTCACTCTAGCCCAGGCTGACCTGGAATTCACTATGTACTCTCAGGGTGGCCTTGAACTCATGGTGATCCTCCTACTTCTGCCTCCCGAGTGCTTGAATTCAAGGCATGCACCACCACGCCCAGCTTCTACAATCCATTTTTATAAAGCTAAATTTAACCCCTATCACCCTCTTTCTCTGGAAAGCTTTATAGAACTTCCCTTGTATTTGGTCATGTAATCAAAAATCCTTGCCATTAATGGAGAATAACTTGCCATTAATCTGTGAAGAAATAATTATAGGACTCTTATTGTTTAGTTCAACCTACTAAACTTTATAAATTGCCAGTGGGAAATATATTCTACCATGGTGCCAATAAAAATACATATCTATTTGTATTTCTTTTTCTAATTTATTTTATTTTTATTTGAGAGAGAGAGAGAGAGAAAGGGGAAGAGGGGAGGGGAGAGAATGGGCATGCCAGGACTTCTAGCCACTGCAAAAGAACTCCAGACGCATGCACCACCTTGTGCATCTAGCTTACCTGGGACCTGAAGAATCAAACCTCGGTCCTTGGGCTTTGCAGGCAAGTGCCTTAACAGCTAAGCCATCTCTCCAGCCCTCTATTTGTATTTCTGATTCTTAATCCAAGTCATCAAATAAAAGAACTCCTTTTAATTGTAAATAAGAAGTTATTTAAAAATTTGTAAAATACCCTCTCACCTCCTTTCTTTGCCCCCCTTCTCCTTCAATGAAACCCTGCGTCTTTCCCACTATTCCCTCTTCTAGATTGATACATTTCCTCCCTCCCCATCATCCATGGCAACATCTTGGTGGGCCCAGTAGGTTGCAGGACTTACGCAGCCACTGTGAGATCATGAATATGACCACTTTATGTCTGGAAGACAGCATTCTAAAGTACCCCTAGCCATCTTTGGGCTATTAAATTCTTGTTTTAAAATATTTTTATTTATTTTATGAGAAAGAGAATGGGAAGCCAGTGCAAATAAACTCCAGATGCATGTGGTACCATGTGCTTCTGGTTTACTAGGGAATTGAATATGGGTCATTGGTCTTCACAGGAAGGTGCCTTACCCACTAAGCCATCTCTCCAGGCCCAGCTATTACATTCTTTATGTCACCTCTTCTGCCATAGTTCCTGAGCCACTAAGGATGTGGTGGTGATGTTTCATTAAGTGCTGAATACTCAACTATCACATCTTAGCAATTTAATGAGTTTTGAGTCTCCCCAGACTCATAGCCATTTGTGAAGAGATTTCCCTAACCAAAAAAGGAGAACATCATGAATTTTGTGGGCATAATCTATCCATGTAGCCAAACAACAAACAACAGTAGTAACTTTTCCTATAAGGCTTGTGATATTACCATCCGTAGGCTTTTAATTAGGTTTTCAGTATAGGATATGAATTCTCTCCTGTGGAACAGACCTAAAACCCAATTAGAGAACAGTTGGTCACCCCATAACAGACATGTCACTATTGCACTAGTGGGCACATCTTGCTTAGGTGGCCAGCTGTGTATCTTGCAGGTCCACTTCTGGTTTTCTCCCCCAGCGGGCTGCATAGCACTTTGACTGCTAGACAGTAAGGAGGCTTTCAGCTTAGTTCTGTCTTGATTTCTCAGTATTCTGCAGTTAAGGTATGTGGTGCCTTCACTAATACAGTATAATCATCTAGTTCTTGTAGGCAATCATGAGCCTTGACAATAGCATGTATTATTTTAAGGATCTCACTGGTCTCACTGATATCTCACCTCTGACACTGAATTCTTGTGCACCAACATATGGCTTTGTAGTGCAGCACTATTATCCCTACTCTCTCCTTTTACACACACACATACACAAACACAGTGGTTTGATTCAGGTGTCCCCCATAAACTTATATACTCTGAATGCTTGATCCCCAGCTAATGTCAATTTAGGGATTGGAAACTTATTAGAAGTGTATTACTGGTGGAGGGCTTATGGGTGTTATAGCCAGCTTCCTCTTGCTAGTGTTTAGCATACTCTCCTGCTGTTGCTGTCTACCTGATGTTGACCAGGAGGTGATGTCCAGCCTCTGCTCATACCATGTTTCCCTCTCCCATTATGGAGCTTCCCCTAGAGTGTGTAAGCCAAAATAAACTCTTTTCTCCCACAAGCTGTTTTTTTTTTTTAATTATTATTTTTTTATTGACAACTTCTATACTTACATACAAAAACACATGATATTTCCCTCCCCTCCCCCATTCCACTTTAGAACTCCAATCTCCATCATATCCCCTCCCTCTCTCCATTAGTCTCTCTTTTGATTTGATGTCATCATATTTTTCTTCTATTTTTGAGGGTCTTGTGAAGGTATTGCTAGTCACTGCAAGGTCATGGATATCGAGGCCAATTACTGTCTGGGCAGTTGCATTGTAAGAAGTCATACCCTTCCTTTGGCTCTTCCATTCTATCAGCCCCCTCTTCCTGAGCCTTGGAGGGTGTGACAGAGGTGTTTCAGTGCTGGGCACTCCTCCATCCCTTCTTCTCAGCACTATGTTGCCTTTTGGGTCATCTCAGTGGTCATCACCATCTGAAAAGAGAAGCTTCTCTAACCAGAAGTGAGAGTAGAGTTAATATGTGAACATGAACATTAACTGTAGTGCCCCCAAGGCAGCTTGGTGGGAATAATATATACATTTAGTCAGACAAGTGCAGGCTTTATACTCCTAAGGCTCATGACCTCACCTGCCATAGACTTTTGCTTAGGTTTTTCAGTACCAGGTATGTATTCCCTCCCATACAGAGGGTCTTCAGTCCAATTATGGAGCAGTTGGTTACCCCAAGAGCAGACATGCCACTATTGCACCCATTCAGTCATTTGGCCTGTATGGCCAAACTTGAATGTTCAGTGTCCACTGTTTTCACTGCTGGTGATCTCTATCTCCCATACAGCTGCATGTAGTACAGCTTTTTCCAGCTTTAAGTTGGCTGGTCTACAGGGAGAAGGTTTTCTGCTCAGTACCAGCTTGCTTTCTCAGTGACCTTGCCTCTCAGGCAAGAGATGTTTTCAGCATTAAGGTCTTACCATCTGTTTCTCACGGGAAACCAAGGTCTTTGGCAATAGATGTCTTCAACAATAGGGTCTTACTATCTGTTTCTCAAGGGAAACCAAGGGCTTAAACATTAAAGGCTTTCACTAAAGCCCTTGGTTTCCCACAAGCTGTTTTTGAGTGGATGTTTTGTGTCAACAAAGAGAAGGTAACTGCAGCAGTTAATTGGAACTAGAAGGGTGGGGCCATTACTGCTAGAAACCTGACTTGTGGTTTTGGCTTTTCAGAACTGATTTTCTCAAGGAATGTGGAAGGATTTGAAACCTTGAACCCTAAGAAATACCTTGCAATGCTGAAGGCAGAGATTCATGGACCATTCTGGTCAGAAATTGAAAGACCTGAATGCAGTAAGAACTATGGACTATGAGGTTTGGCTTATGATGGGAAGAAAGAACTTTGAAGGTGTTAGGCTAGAAGCAGTTTTTGTGAGAGGCTTGCTGTGATTCTCCTGCCTATATCCTAAGAACTTGAGCAGGCTTGCATTGTGTAGAAATGGACTGGTGTGAGCAGAGGGATACAGCACAGAAAGAAATGAAAGCTTTGAACTAAAGACAATAGCTCAGTTCGGCTGCAATTGTTTGAGAAATTATAACTACAGAGATTGGGCCACTTGTTCTGCATTAGGGCACCAGAAAGAATGAGGACTCCATTGAATGTAAGGGGCCTGAATACTAAAATAGTGTCCAGCTCTTCAAATTTGTTTTATTTCCCCTCTGAATTAACAAGTTGGTAGCCCACCTGGTACTATGGAATATAAGAAATGCAGGAGAGGGTCAGTAGATATGAAACACGTTGTGTTTTTTTTTTTTTCTTTTGAAATAACCATGGTTAATATGAAGCTGGATTGTTGTAACTCCCTCCATGGAGGCCCCATGGAGTCATGAGGATGAACCATAGGTTGAAGTAGAGACCCCAAGAATTTTTGAAAGGCCAGGACTGTGAGACATCCACCAAGGAGAGCAGCTAGCTTGGAAGGATTGTTCCCCAGATGTGAGCAACTGAACTGGAGAGGTAGAATTGGAATTCCAGACCTTGTCACTGGTTAGAGATGATAGACTCAGAACTATTGAACTTGACTATTTGCCCTTTTTGTTTTACATCTTGTATTGGTTCAATCTTTCCTTGTTATGCTCATTGCTATCTTTTGTAATGTGGTGTTTATTCTGTGCCATAAAGGTTCTTTTGGGTTTTATGGCCCAGCTAACAAATCTTGGACTATGGGATGGAGAAATGGCTTAGCAGTTAAGGCACTTGCCTCAAAGCCTAATGACTAGGATTTGAATCCCCAGTGTCCACATATGTTTGCAGTGGCTTGAGGGCCTGACATAGCCATTCTTTCCTCTCTCACTCTCTCTCTTTCTTGTATGTTATCATCTCTCTTCTCTCTCTTCTTGCAAATAAATAAATATTTTTAAAAAGAGATCTTGTACAAATGAGATATTTGAACAGCATTGGGATTGATGAAAACTATGGGAACTTTTAAAGTTAGACTGAATGCATTTGATTTTACATCTTGGATATTCATTAGTTTGTGGGAGCCAGGTGTGGAATATTGTGGTTTGATTCAGGTAACTCCCATAAACTTAGGTATTCTGCATGCTTGATCCCCAAATGATGGTAATTTGGGAATGGGAATCTTATTGGAGGTGTTGGTGGGGTCAGGCTTATGGGTGTTATAGTCAGCCTCCTCTTGCCAGTGTTTTGCTCACAATCTTGTTGCTATTGTCAACCTGATGTTGGCCAGGAGATGATGTCCACCCTCTGCTCATGCTATATTTCCCACTGCCATTATGGAGTTTCCCCTTGAGTGTCTAAGCCAAAATAAACCTTTTCCTCCCATAAACTGCTTTTGGTCAGGTGTTTTGTGCCAGCTATGAGAAGGTAACTACAAATATGTATAATTACAAAATTAGCTACAAAGAAGTAGTTTTCCATATGGCTTTTTAATCATATCTTTATTTAACCCTCCTCTGATCCCTCTTTTATCCCCCTCTTCTGAAACCACTCAGACCATGCAAACCTCAGTATCCACCTCTCTACTTATCCACTATCCTCTTCCATTAAGCCCTCCCCTCTCTTAGTCTCATGGATTCTACTACTAACTCTTCCTTCAAGTCACATACAAATCTAAAAATTTGAATCTAGGATCTACATATGAGAGAGAAAATGTGATGTATGATTTTTTTCAGATTCATCCATTCAGATTCACATTTCTTGTGAATTTTGTGATTTCATATTTTCTTTATAGCCAAATAAAACTCCATTGTACATATGTACCACATCTTAATTATCCATTCATCTGTTGATGAAGTTCTAAACTGATTTGATTTCCTAGCTATTTTGAAAAGAGCAAGTACTTCTATGGCAAAGTCGAGTCCTTGGGGCATATTACTGAGAGTGGTATAACTGAATCATGAGGTATGTCTATGTGTTGCTGTCTCAGAAACTTCTATAGGATTTCTCAATGTAAAAAGTTAGCACAAAAAAAAATCAATGTTCCAAGACTATTAGTCACTTACACCATTTATTTCATGGCATAGGCTGTCCCTGGAAGCCAGTGATAATTGAAAGTTAACCTAAACCACTCAGTAGCAAAGACAAGGTTTCCTCCTATTTAAAAAAAAATCCACACTAAGATAGTGTGTGTGTGTGTGTGTGTGTGTGTGTGTGTGTGTGTGTGCATGTGTGTGTGCATGCATGCTGGGAAGACAGGAGATAATATCTTTGAACTAATATTTGAATGATAATTATGTTGGTAAGTTTTGTTGCTGTGACAGAATACCTATAATAAATAATTTAAAAGAAAGAAACAGTAATTTGGCTCATGGTTTTAGAGGCATCAGTCTAAAGTCTCCTGGCCTCACTTCTTTGCCCTATGGAAGGCATAACATGTGACTGGGAGTGCACTGGTGCAGCAGAGCTACTTGCCTCATAAAGTAGGGAAACTAAAAGAAAGACAATGGGCCAGCATCTCAGTATCCCCTTCAAGGGCTCATCCCCAGTGACTTCACATCCTCCCGCAAAGCCTCCTTCTTAAAAGTTTCACAACTCAGTAGCACCATATGCTAAACTTTGAGAGATACTTAATATCTAAATCATAATAGCATTATTTAAATGTATGACTTAAAGACTGAAATCTATATTTACAGTTAAAAAGACACTTGTAGAAAAAGCTTCATGAAGTGAAGATAGCACAACTGGCATACCCCTTGAGAAGGTCACCATGTTTTAGTGTGCTCATCACGGCAAAACTCCACAGTGAAGACAGGGTGTGGAAAAATACTTTGTAGTTTGTATTTAAAAAGTCATACCTAAAATGAAACTTAGCCAGTATTTGTTGGTGTTGTCATTTTATTTCACAAAGTACAAATATCTATAATTTTCACTCAAACTGAAAAGTGTTCTAGCTAGCATAGGTCACAGTTTGGTGTGTGGTGACAAGTAGGCTATTAAAACCCTCTTCATTATGTGAGAACTGAACACATGTGATTTTATGTCTTTTCTCTTCACTAATATCTTTTCCATCAACAAGGTAGCTCAGCATTTTTTTTCAAAATGGCACCTAATCTAAACTAGATCATTATAGAATAAACTCTGGGACAGATAATTATCATATGACAAAGTTCCATGTGCCTAAGAACCCATCTCTATAGAAGGAACAGAAAAAGAATTTAGTCAGCAGAGATCAGCAATTGTTGTTCACCATGTTTTGTGTCAAAGGTACCATTTTCAGAATTTCTATTCCTAACACCTATAAATATACAATTAATTATAACAGATGGCACTGTGTATTATTTATAAGATATTGTCAATTTTAAAACTCCTGAGAAGCATTACTTATTCTATGGCTGATATCCTAGATTTTACTTGCTAATTTTAAGACTCTTCTGCTCGCTTTTATTAATAGGAAATTTGTAAATTTGGAGATTAATTGCTACTTGAAATTCATAGTCAGGAGTATAAATATTTTAGTGTGGGTTTTCATTCTGGAAATACAAAAATCTGGAGCCCAGTTTCCAGCACAGAAGGGGAGAAATGGCTGGGTGGGCATCCTAAGTCCATGTGTCTCTATTCTATGACAGCCGAGAAGACCACTGTTCTCAGTGTCCATTAATCCCCTCTTCAGTTCACTCTCCACCTCCACTTGAAGTTACTTATTACATGTACATTCCTGTCAAAGATGAAATTCCATTTTTTGGTCCCCATCAGTTTATTTTTTGGCTTCCCTCCTGTAAAGCTGTGGAGGAAAGGATGACTGCTTACATAGGTGAATGTCATGAGAGCATCTATATCCTCTCTCTCGCATCCCTTCTCTCCTCTAGTAATAGAATTCCTCTTTCTAATGAAAATCAGTTCTATCAGGCTCAAGGAAATCCAGACCTTCCTGACTACTCTATGATAACACACACATGCACAAACACAAGAGGAGAACTGTACCCTTAGCCCAAAATGAAAAAGCCAAAAACAGGAAAATTAGAATCTCTTCCTTGAGATTTGGTTCCAAAGAACAAAGTCCTCTCTGTTCCTTAGTGAATATAAGTTGCACAAACCATGAGAGCCTAGAGATGTCAGAAGCACAAAAAGAGACAGCCTGGCCATGAAAGCAATAAGGAAGACATTGGAGCAAAGAATAAAGAGAGAAACACATCCCTGACATCATCATTTGAGAGTTGAATCAATCCAAGTTGAACATCTGAGACCTTCTGCTGCCTGAGCTGCATGGAACCCCACACCGTATAAACCAGGGTCCAGCTGCCACTTCCTTGGATGAGTGAATCACCAGGTCAGCGCTTTCCCTTTCCCAATACAAACTCACTTCCAGAGGGGCCAAACACTGTAGAGAAGCTAATCCCAGTTGTCAGGAATGGATATCTTAGGTTAATACCTTAGGAATGAATAACTTAGCTCGGTCTTGCTGCATAATGAGAAGACTCATCCATGGGCTTTGTTTCTTTCTCCAAACCTATGTTATCCATGGCAATGTCCAAACCTTATTTTGCAACTACTTGTGGCAAGAAAGTGACAATAGAAACAAGTCTCATCTTCAATACCCATTAGGTTTCCTATGTCAAATTATATGAAGCCTCCAGCAAGAAATTCAGGATCTTGCAAGTTGAGAATTAGAAGAAACCATAGAAATCCAGGATTTTTATGGTAAGCCTTATTGAGAATAATAATAATTACATTGGCTTACATTTTACTGTAGTTGTATGAACTCAGCAACTGTCATAGGTATTTTGTCAATGTTTTACAGAGTAGTCTGTAGTTCAAGAAAGATAATGTGAGCCAGACGTGGTGGAGCATGCCTTTAATCCCAATACTCGGGAGGCAGAGGTAGGAGGATCACTGTGAGTTCAAGGCCACCCTGAGACTACATAGTATATTCCAGGTCAGGCTAGACTAGACTAAAACCCTACCTTGAGAAAAAAAAAAAAAAGAAAGAAAGAAAGAAAAGAAAAGAAAAGAAAAGAAAAGAAAAGAAAAGAAAAGACATTATATAATATAACATAAATCTTTCCTGGAAGTGAAATCTCAAGTAAAGCAGTCTCATTAAAAAAAGCATCCATTGCAGTTCACCAGCCTTCTCTGAACACTGACCCTGAGAAGTCCTTTCTTTTTACATGTAATTATCATATTTTCCACACCTCCACAACTTAATATGTGGTATTGTTGAATTAATTTGACATTTACAAGTTTCATTACAAGTTTCACCAACTTATAGACTTGTTGCCAACTGATTTAGACTTGTTGCCAGTATTTAATTTAGGACACATACTATAAAACATCTACTGGGCAAGTGACACAGAGATGCATGCTTAGCATTTGTTTCTTTAAATCAAAACTTAATAATACTTTCCTCTAGTCAATCATTCTTTAGGGTATGAACAGTATATTTCTAGCCTGAATTTTTGGTTGAAAGTATATACAAAGCCTAAGGACAGGTCATAGTTCAGGTTACAACCATAGGGTCTCTGTGCATAATGCCCCAACTTGTAGAAGCCCAGTTGACCAGAAGGTCACTCATTTATTTTCCTCTCCCCACATAGGTGGTGAGGTTCCCTTCCAATACATATGAATTTGTTGCAGACCAGGTACTTTAACACTTTGCTGCCAACTTCTGATGGAGAATAATAAAAGCAACTGAGATCCTGTAGTTCTGTCTGTTTTATAGATTCCTGTATAGAACAACTTATACTTACAAATTTCTCACTCTCTTGCATGTTGTTCTTAAATTATTTGGCTGTCAATGTATTGATTTCCTTGGTGTATTGGTTACTTTTTTTTTTGCATTGTTGTGATTATGGAAGGAAGGCATGAGTCATTGTGGCACAGCAACAGATTTATGCTGATAGTCATCTCACTTTCTCCTTTTAAAAATTTTTATTTTAAATTTATTTATTTTGTGTGTGTGTGTGTGTGTGTGTGTGAGAGAGAGAGAGAGAGAGAGAGAGAGAGAGAGGGAGAGAGAATGTTTGTGTGTGTGTCCAGTGTTTGTGCATCTGTCTTAAATGGGTCCTGGGGAATCAAATCTGGATTCTTTGGCTTTGCAAGCAAGTGCATTAAATGCTAAACAATGTCTTTAGCACTTTTTATTTATGCATGAAATGCTTGAGGTGGAACTTCCACCCTCAGTCAAGCCATTCTGGAAAATTTCTCATAGACACATCTAAAGGTATGTTGCCATGTTGATTTCAAATTCAATCATATTGACAACGAATATTGTTGTCACAT
Source organism: Orientallactaga sibirica (assembly GCA_036365145.1). Classification (NCBI taxonomy): domain Eukaryota; kingdom Metazoa; phylum Chordata; class Mammalia; order Rodentia; family Dipodidae; genus Orientallactaga; species Orientallactaga sibirica. The sequence continues at coordinate 20,649,149 of JAEOAD010000003.1, forward strand.
GTGGCTAATTCAAACCTCTTTTTCAAATATTAGTATTGTGATTTTTATGATTAGTGTTAGATTTTTTTAGTTTTATTTTTATTTATTTACTAGAGACTCTATAGAGAGAACCTTATTCTTTGAGACAGGGTGTCTTCCTGAACCTAGACATCACAGATTCAGCTAACTTACCTAGGCCTCAATTTCCCCAGATATGCACATGTAGACTTTATTACTTACTAGTTGCTCACATCTCAAGGGCTAAGATTAGTCCCTTTCTGTGCTGTGTGTGTTTGTGGGTCTGGTGCTGGGATTATAGGCCTGTGCCACGGGTTGATGTTAGTAGTTTTATTTAGTCTCTCTCTACCTTATTCTTTGAGACAGGGTTTTTCTTCTGATTGCTGGGGATTCAAATACAGGTCCTCTTGTTTGCACAGCAAGCAGTTTACTGACTGCGCCATCTCTCCAACCTGCTCTGTCCTTATGTGAACAAATATGATGTTTAGAAACAGTTTTTGGTTATATTACTAGTAGGGCAGAAGGCTGAAAGTATTTACAGGTAGAGTTTGACTGAAACTACTCTTACCAGAATGTTTGATTTTTGGATACAGCAAGTTTTCATACTGAAAAGGTGGATTTTCACTGGAAAGAAAGTATTTTACATTGATTCTGGGATCTTCGGTAACATTATTATTTTAACAGCTGGATTTTCCTAGGGTATTTCACAAATTCCTAAACTCCTAGGAATTTAAGATCAGTTAAGAATAATACACATTTTATTAATTTCCATTATCTATCACATCTATCTATTGTGAATGGATAAAGTGACATGTGTAGTCTGGGAAAACAGTGAATATTGTTCTTGAGGACATGAAGAGTCCCTGAAATCATTGAAGAATGAATGGTGTACCAACAGACGGCTGCAATTTTAAGCAGGTACAATTTTGGTTTTATTACAAGGCACAGAATCACATATGCAATCGGAACTATCTTGTAAACATATAAGATATAAGTAATATACATTATGCTAAAGGATATTTGAATGTACTTTTCCTTATGAGAAAAAAATTATATTGGTGCAAGCCAGTTGATGGTCTTTTTGCATGGGAATTCATGTTGATGCTGAGTTAGCCAAGTAACACTTACTTGAAATCTCACTGAATGGACATACAACCATGTCACGGCTTTCTACTTAAAATGCTTTAGTTTAAAACAAACTTATGTATTCTTTCATTTTGTTTACCTTATGTCCAAGTGTTAGATTAAACATCCATAAATAGTTGTATATAAAGTTAACACCTTTTCATGTGCATAATGTGTGTGTATATAGAGAGAGAGGACAGAAATTGACATTACTGGATCACTCTCCACTTTTTTTTTTTTTTAGATAGTGTCTCTCATTGAATCCAGAGCTCACCTTTTGGGCTAGACAAGTTAGCCAGCAAGACCCATGGCCCTCCTGTCTCTGCCTCCCCAGTACTAGTATGAAAGATGTGTACTGCCATACCCAGCATTTTACATGGGTACTCACAATTCAAACTCAAGCCCTCATGCATGTGTAGCAAATACTTTAACTGAATGAACCCTCTTCCCAGCCCAAGTTTACTAACATTTGTTTTTTGTAATATACCAATACAGAATAAAACCATCTTCTCAAATTTCCTTGATTTCTTTCTAAGTGATATTTTTGTTCAAAAACTGTTACCTAGGTGAAAAGATAGAGCCCATGCAGAGTCAATCTTAAGATTATGATCTCGGAGACACAGCAGGCAACACCTCCTTTGTTTGATGGTAGGGCAGGAATCTCAAGCAATAGCTACCTGAGAGTCCATGGGACTTGGACAAATGCATTGTCTGCAATAATTAAAGAATGGCAGTGGGGCTGGAGAGATGGCTTAGCGGTTAAGGCGCCTGCCTGCTAAGCCTAAGAACCCGGTTCCAATCTCCAGGTCCCATGTTTAGCCAGATGCAAAAATGACGCAAGGGCGCAATGCCGCACTTCCCCACAAGGGGGGGTGCACACATCTGGACTTCGTTCACAGCAGCTGAGAGACTGCTGGCGCACCCATTCTCTATCTGTCTCCTTCTCCCTCTCTGTCCTCTCTCTGTCTCTCTCCAAAAATAAATTTAAAAAATATATTTAAAAAAAAGAATGGCAGTGTAACCACTGTCCCACATCAACACACACATGCACATATTCATGTGTTTTTTCTCACATAAATAAACACTTTTATATACTTTCAATAATAAAGCACACTTGTATACCTGACATTTTTCTTGCCATATGTGATTCATTTGATCATTCTTTAAAGTAATAACCTAAAATAATCTTGGCATCTCTTCTTTTTCAACTTGAGGGAGTCAGCATTAACAGTAATTGGGAACCATGAAGCACATCTCATGAACATTAAAGCTACTTACTTGTCTTTTTCTTTGGTATGCACACTTACATATCAAGAGGTACAGAAGAATCAGATGAAGATTCAGACCCCAATAATGACAATTACTCCCAAGGAGAGTGTATGGAATTCTAAAGAGAATACTCTAATTTCATACATAAAGGTGATATCTCTATTGTAGTTTTGTACTGTGTAAGAACCCACAAACAATATCTCTGGGCTTTGATACTCTGCAGAAGCTTTTTAAATTTCCTATCTCAGGGAGATTTTTCCTAGAAGGACTCTGTATATAGATATCTCTCATATAATAGCCACATTTTTAACTATTGGGTTAATGTCAACCAACACTTAAGCCAGTCCTATCTATCTATACTCAACTACAGGATATAAAGTGGCAACTGTCTTTCTTAAGAAGCTCATTCCCACTCTCAATAGTGTCTTTCTCTTACACGTCTTTCTATTCTTCTTTTAACCACCACATTAAATCTATACTTAAACCTTTTCTTAGTAAAGTCCAATTTTGCTTCATATACAAAGAATATTAAGGCATGTAGGGATTTCAATGACATTTAATAAATACTCAGAAGAGTGCCTCATATTCATTAGGAAAATATCTGCTAGATCAACTTAAGCCATTGTATTAAGTTCCATAAAAATCTGAAATTCAGGGATGAAGAGATGGCTTAGCAGTTAGGGTGCTTGCCTGTGAAGCCTAAGGACCCACGTTCAATCCTCCATTACCCACATAAGCCAGATGCACAAGGTGGTGCATGTGTGTTGAGTTCATTTGCAGTTGTTGGTAGCCCAGGCACACCCATTCTCTCTCTATCTGCCTCTTCCTCTCTTTGTTGTTGTCATCTTCTTCTTTCTTCTTCTTCTTCTTCTTTCTCTCTCTCTCTCTCACTCTCAAATAAATAAATAAATAAATAAATACAATATTTTTTAAATTATGGAATGGAGACAAACATGATCATAGTGAAATTCTCCAGCCTTCAATGCAAGATTTTTTCTTCAGAAGGAAGAAAGAGTGTATGTCAGAGATCAAGCACATGGTGAGTAGAGACGTAGAATTCTCCAGGTCACATGTCATATGCTGTAATTGTACTCCAAAGGGTGCTGCATTTATAAGGCATAGGCCTACAGATAGGTGCTATTTCTAAATTATCCCTTTCTTCTTCTTCCCAGGCAAATTACAAAAAGCCATTACCTATGTAACCATGACTTTTAAGGAAAAAAAGGGAGAATTTATGTGTCATCTGGAAGTTTTAGCAAAATTATCCTAAATGTGCTGCTCAGGGCATTATTCTCAGCAGGCATGCCCTTTGAGAACCCCAAGCAAGCTGTGTTCAGGCACCCCAAGAAGCTTCATTTCCATATTCAGCACACATTTAGGAACAATTACTTCCTGCTGCAAGGTACAAAATAGTATCTTGAGACACACATCATCATACCTTCCTCTCCATGAATTGAGAAAATCTGCAATAGCTATGTATTTACAAAGAGATGCCACAAACATACTAGATTCTGTCAAGACTATAGCCTTGGATTGAATTCAAAGTTGGGGGATTTGTTAAAACTGAGTTAGGAATGCTGTTAAAGATCTAAATGGTGTTTGGAGAATCTAGAGGAAATCACCCTATGACTGATTCCCAGAGAGTATCTTATGTGGCAGCAAAATGTCTCAGCATCAATTCTTAATACCTTACAGGATACCCCTAATGCACACGTAAGAAATTTCCTGGATGGAAAGAAAGCCTGCTCCTTCTTTATACATAGAGTATTATTTAAAGATGAAACTATATACACTTTTGGTGGTAAACTTTATACTTGATAGCAATACATGCTTTATCAGAATATTATATATCTGAATAGCATGCTAAAAACCCCTTAACTAGCAACTGTAGGTTTTCATATTTTAGACAATGTTAAAAGTCACCATTAACATGTTTATGTAAATTCACAATGTTAAGATGTTATATACCATATGTGAACATCAGGCATTGCAGGTTCATGTCCAAGTCCTATATAGGCTTGGCCTATGAAACATGTGGATATGTTTCATTCTTTTTGAGGTTGTTGCTGTCAGTGTTAAGCATATGAATTGGGTGCCCAGTAAGCTCTAGACCCAATGGTCTTGCTTTGATTTTCCCAGTTTTCTTAAACAGAGCTGAGAAACCACATTGCATATGAAGGCCACAGCAGATGGGAACCAACTAAACCTAGAGAATTAGAAGAAAAAGGCCCATTTCTTTGTTCATCAACAGGGCTGGGAAACAGGCTGGCTTCTCAGACCCAGAGTAGTGGTGCACTTGTTCCTAGGACTTTCTGTTCTCCATGCTACAGCGTTGTTGCTTCCAGGAACCTGGCTCACTAATACAGCTTACATCTCATCACTTCAAAAGCAGACCATGAGATGAGATTTTGAAAAGTGTGTTAAATACCTCATCTTTCCTTCTCAGACTGCAGTGGTAATCTGAGTAAAACCAAGATCATTGAACTCTTCTCTTCCTGGAGAACTGTAAGAAGACATCTCCACGACTAGTCATACTGGTTTATTCATCCCATCCACATCTCTCATGTAAGTAGGATCCTGAACTGTGTTTCTCACTCTGCTCGTGCTCTGTCGCTCCATCCTCATCTTGATGGGGAAGCAGAAGTCCCTAAAACAGCGCTTGAAGTTCTCGTCAAGAAAAGCATAAAGGATGGGATTCAGACTGCTGTTAGTATAACCCAAAGCAATGCAAAAGTAATAGCTAGAGAGGGCAGCAGTGCTGTGGGACGTGCTGCCCAGAGCCTCCACAAGGATGAAGATGTGAATGGGGGTCCAACAGATGATAAAGACCGCCACCACTACCAACACCAGTCTGGTGATCCTGCGGAGGTTGCGATCTTTCTCTCGGGATCCAGAAAGCAGCCGGACACTCTTCAGGCGCAGGATCATCAGGGTGTAGCAGACGATGATGATGAGGATGGGGATCACAAAGGCGAAGACGAAGACACAGATCTTCATGAAGAGGTCCCACCAGGAATAGTCATCATCAGGGAACTGGAGGGAGCACTCGATAATATCCACATCTACAGGAGGGAACCAAAATCAACAGGATGAAGAGAGCACCATTACTGTCAGTGTTGGGATTGCACAGTGTTAAAAATGTACAGTTGAGGTTCTTTGATTGCAGAAGTCCAAGGATAGTGAGATAATATTGATACAGAGCAGCATCATAGAAATGGGTGTCATATCACACGAAACACCCTATTCTACATAAAGCAATGCATCTAGAAAGCTGTTGTTTATTAATAATGCACACAACTGTATGATAAACAAGTAAAGTTGGTGTGTAATATGACTTGTCTAACTGTGAAAGCTAGTTTAGTTTGATATCAGAAGTGCTGAGTTGGTCATTCATTGTCTAGATACATAAATGTATTACTGTGCATTAACCATAGACCCAGAACTAAGTCTCTGGCAAAAATAGTTAGCATCAAAAAGTTAACAATTTCAATTAAATGAGTAAATATTTTGAATCTGCTCATCGAATTTAACAGATACCAACTTGTCTTAAAACATTTATCTGTTTATGTATGTCCATAAAATGTGCTAATAAAATTTGTCTAACTATGGCTCAGGTACTATGATTTAATGGTACCACTCTACCTATTTTGATGAAGGACATTGTTGAAACATAAATAAAAAGGTTTAAAGGAAGGCCAGGCATGGTGGAGCATGCCTTTAATCCCAGCACTCAGGAGGCAGAGGTAGGTGGATCTCCATGAGTTCACAGCCAGCCTGAGACTACATAGTGAATTCCAGGTCAGCCTCGGCCAGAGTGAGACCCTACCTCAAAACAATAACAGGCTGGAGAGATGGCTTAGTGGTTAAGGTACCTGCCTCCTAAGCCTAAGAACACCAGTTCCAATCTCCAGCGGTTCCAATCTCCAGGTCCCACGTTTAGCCAGATGCAAAGTGATGCAAGGGCACAGTGCTGCACTTGACCACAAGGGGGCACATACATCTGGATTTCCTTTGCAGCAGCTGAGAGGCTGCTGGTGAGCCCATATCTATCTGTCTTCCTCTCCCTCTCTCTGTCTCTCTCCAAAAAAAAAAAAAAAAAAATGTTTAAAGGAGAATGAAGATGAGAACAAAAGGAAAGAGGAATCAACAAGTATCTATTTCAATTTTTGCTTCAGTGTTTTTGTGGTTTAATAATCTAAATGATTTAAAATGTTCTTTATTTAAAAAACAACAAGGAAGTTACCACAAATAACTTTTGAGGGGTGGCTGTATTTAAATCTGTATTTAATATAAATATTCTATGCCATGATTTTATTGGTTTATTAAATCTAGCAAACATAATTTTCTTGAAGGTAGGAAATACGTTTTGCATGGTCATAGGGGTTCTGATTAACTTTTGCCTTATTTCTTTCTTGTGGAGGTGCTCAGCCTAAAAGTCTACCCATGGATCTCCCATTTATCCTTTCCCCTACACTTTACACTACATCTAAATCTGCTATACTTGCTACATGGAGGATCTTCCAGTCTGTAATTATGTGTTATCTTTCCTAGCATTTCTCTCCAGAATGTAAGCAACCTTAGGGTAGCAATTACACATTCCTTATTCAACATTTAATCCCTGGCAGTATGGTGGTGCCTAGAATACATGGTGCATAAAGACAGTGAGTAGACAAACATATACCATGTTGATATGAAACACTTGAAACTATGTATGACCTCCAGTAGTTATTATGGAAGTCACTTGCTATCTAAGTATGTTAGTTTGAATGGTTGTCCTCCAATAAATTCAGGAGTTTAAAGCTTGTAACTTATTAGATTGCAAGATGTGTTTGGGGCAGATCTGAATTATAGCCTATGGTATGCAGAGTGCTTGAACTCTGCTTGGGTTCCTGGAATGTGCTTGCGTATGGTGCTGGTGGTGGTATTTCTGTCTGCATGGAACTGTGAAAGGGGACCAGCTTCTTCCACCATTATGGAACTCCCCCTGGATCTGTAAGCTTCAATAAATCCTGTTCCTCTCATAAACTGTGCCTGGTTTAGAAGTTCATCCCAGCAACATAAGCTGACTACAAAGGTGGAAAAGAGTGTAATTTGGATATACCTTTTCTCTGAGGATCAGCTTTTTCTTGAACAAACTGTCATATATTGGAGGAGCTAATAAGTAATTCATTAATAGATAAAATGATCAATGATAGTTACTCCTACAAATCTATGTGAAATAAATATCCAAAGCACCAGGGAGGCTGAGGCACACCAGCCTGGGCCACAGAGCAAATCTTTGTCTCACAAAGCTGAAAAAAAATAGCTAGGGCTAGAGAGACGGTTTAGTGGTTAAGGCGTTTGCCTGAGAAGCCTAAGTACCCAGGTTCGATTCCCCAATACCCACATAAGCTAGCTGCACAAGATGGTACATATATATGGAGTTCATTTGCAGTGACTAGAGGCCCTGGTGCCTCTCTCTCTCTCCCTCCCTCTTTCTCTCTCTCAAATAAATACACAAAATATTTTTTGAACCTTTCCAATAAAGAAATGATAAAAGTTCAAGGTAATGGATATGCAAATTGCCCTGATTTGATTACTCACAGTGTATATATGTGTTGAAATATCACATTGCATCCCATAAATATGTGTAGAACATTTTTTCAAGTATCATTTCTTTTCCTTTATTATATGACTCCTGTAGGGTTGCAGCCTCCATTGATATATATTCTTCCATCTCACAACTTCCATAATTAAAGTTAGATCTAATAGCCAATTTAAAGATTTTCTTGTATCTTTTTGGTTAAAAATGGCTGTTCTGCTTAGAGCTATTATAACAATTCTTAGCTACTAAAATGATAGTGATAGGCAGACTATGAATTCCCCAAATAACTAATGTGCATACATATGTTGCATTGGGCTCCACACTTTATATCCATAATGTTAAAATGTTGCAGCATACAAGAATCCTTGCTACTGAATCAACCTCAGATAGATACTGGCAAACAGTAGCAAGTCAAGGCTTGAGAAGACCACTCATCAAATGATATTTCTGGCATGCTGAACACCAATGCGAATGAGCCCTGATCCAGAGTGAGTTATCTGAATCACACCTCCTGGTCATTCAAGGCTCTTCACAGGCATCATGCCAAAGAACTCCAAAATGAACACAGGCCATGGATATATATTTTCATTGTATAAACAAAATATGCGTTAGAGAAATTTTTAACTGTAGGCTGGAGGTGTAGTTTAGTTGGTTAAGTGCTTGTCTAGCATTCATGAACCCCTGTGTTGGATACCTAGCACTACATAAAACCAGGTGGCACATGCCTATAGCCCTAAGCACTCAGGAGGTGGAGGCATAAGAATCAGAAGTTCAAGGTCATCCTTGGCTACACAGCAAGTTGGAGACCGGAGGCCACCGGGCCTATAGGAGATCTGGAGAAAGAAAGAGACAGAGACAAGTAGGAGAAAGAGAAGAGAGAGGATTTCTCCTGTAAGACAAATTTCCCTGTGTTCTTTTTTTGGCTGCATGTATTAATTTTTAGTGACCAATTACTTTTCCTACGTTGCATCTGTACATACATCTGCAGGAATATCTTCCTGAAACAAAAACACATCTATCTTCATTTCTTCTTTCAAAAATCTAATTGAAACCCATTTCTTTCATGATATCATTTTATGACCAAGATTATAAGGAATATAGAAGAAATATAGCTCTCCTGCTTGCACAGGGCAGGAACTAACATGTCCAAAATCTAATGGTGTTTGCTCCTCCACAACTACTACCATCGGTGAACCTGATCATGAACTAGCTTACAGCCAGTGAAGCTGTCACAAAAAGTAATATGGGGAATGACCTTAGAGAAGATAAGAGAAAAGCCAAAACATCTCTCTAATGATTTAGTCTAATGATTTAGAAGGTAACTTCTGAACTCAGGTTGTATTTTCAAACCCCATGCCTGTTGTATTACTTCATCCTCATTCATCCAGACTCTTTTTTTTTTTTTAAATTTCAGAAGTAAGATTAATTTTTGAATTCAAAGTAATTTGGCAAAACCAGAAGACCTTATGTTCATATATCTCTTTCTTTATCTTGTTATCCTTTGAGATACTGTTAGAATTATTCCTGGTCACTTTTTGCTTGGTCTTTTATGTTGTTAATTAAAATACAGATGTCTAGGCCACTACTTTCCAAACTGTATTATGAAGAATTGTTATTTCAGTTCTAGTTTCTCAGGATCTTCTGTTGACAACATAAGGGAGGATGGCAAGTACAAAAGAGTATACAGTGATCTCATTCTAGACATTCACATGACCCTTTCAAACTCTCACTAGTGCTTCCAGAGTCAGAGATAGGCTGCAAACCTGGGTTCTGGCAATGCCATCATGCCACTCTTTATACAGGCAGAAGGAACACAAAACTGTGCTATTTCTAGCTTTCATTAATTTAGGCATTACACATCCATTACATTTTATTTCCCTCTAGATATACATTCTACTCATTTCCAAAGTAAAATTTTATCTAATTAGAATTATGTTTTTATGACTGGCATGGAAACAATTGCTCTTACCATCTCTGACTTTGGTTCCTCCAAGGACTATCGCTGAAATGCCAACAGAGGATGATAGGAGCCAAATACAGATATTGATAATCTTGGCCTTCAAAGGTGTGCGGAAGTCCAGAGCCTTTACAGGATGGCATACAGCAATGTAGCGGTCCACACTCATCATGGTCAACGTGAATATGCTGGTAAACATGTTGTAGTAGTCAATGGAAATGACAATCTTGCACAGAACATCCCCAAATGGCCAGGAATTCATCAGGTAGACAGTGCTCTGGAAGGGCATAGTGGTGGTAACCAAGGCATCAGCCAAAGCCAGGTTAAAGATGTAGATGTTGGTGGCTGTCTTCATCTTCGTGTATCTAAAAGACAAGAAGCAGTGGCATATCCTCCCAATTTTCCATTCAATCAATATGTGTGACAGCCTTTTTATTATTAATTTTATTAATTTGCTTATTCTTTATGCTCTCACTGAGTATGTACTATGTAAGAGGACTATTCTGTAGGAAGAAAATGGGCAGAAAGATTGGACATCATTCATATTGTTTTAGTGCTTGGCTAAAAGTGTTTCAAAAGAGACCATAAAGATAGCTTAGGCAGATAAATCTATGAATATACACATAGATCTTTACAGGCTTGCATAGTAGAGGTCTGTACTTAGGGGGTGCCAATTCTTTTGAATACTTCACAGGATTTCTTGACTCTAAGAATTTTTTTAAATTCCTTTATTTTTCTGTCATTTGTGTAAAGCAAATATAACCATTTTCCCTTCATGATTATTTTGAGAAATAACTCATCATAATTATTCAACCTTTTAAAATGTAAAATGGTGTTTGCATTTTAAATATGTTCAATTATCAGGGCTCAAACACAGGCTTGTTGGTTTCTGCTTGCCAATATGCCACTCTCTTGTCATTTTAATTATATTATGTAAATAAAACAGGCTGGATTCATTTATAGCTGTCATAGCAATGCCAGAGCAAATGATAAAAAATTATATTTTTTCGACTAAAATCTTGAAATATATTTTAAGCACACAATTTACCTTTCCTTTCAATGGAGAGGACCACAATTTTTAAGATAGACCAGGTCTGCCTTTAAATCAAAATTATTCTTTATTTTTTTAATATTTTGTTTTTATTTATTTATTAGAGAAAGAGAGGAAAGAGAGAGAGGGGGAGTGAGAATGGGTGCACCAGGGCCTCTAGCCACTGCAAACGAACTCAAGTTGCATGCACCCCCTTGTGCATCTGGCTTACATGGGACCTAGAGAATCAAACCTGGGTCTTTAGGCTTCACAGGCAAATGCCTTAACTGCTAAGCCATCTCTCCAGCCCTATTCTTTATTTTTTAATGTGAAGTTTAGAATAATGTCATTTTCACTTAAATTTGAATTGAGCTATTTTACTTAGAAAATGACTGCTCAAAAATTCATGGAGCACTAAACATCCCATATACTCTTTTCAAAATATGATTATATTCTTGAAAAAAAATGGTATGTTACTGAAAGCAGAAAGAGGTTCATGGTGGGGAAGGGAAGATGAGGGAGAAAACATGGAAGTGACATAACAAAAGTTCTGTTTGAAAAATGGCACAATTAAACCTAATTCTTTGTATGTTAATAGAAAAATAAAAGATTAAAATATGCTTATATCTGCTTATCCCCCCTTTACAATATGAGAAGAGAATCTTATGGGCTGGAGAGATTATTAGTAAAGGCACTTGCTTATGAAGCCTAAGGATACAGGTTCTATTCCTTAGTATCCAGGTAAGCTAGATGTCCAAGATGGTACATGCACCTGGAATTTTTTTGTAATGGTTAAAAGCCCAGATGTGTCCATTCTCTCTATATACATCTGCTTCTTTTTCTATCTCTCAAATAAATAAAATATAAAAATCACTTAAAAAGAGAAGTAAATCATATTTGCTTACCCTTCCTATACACAATGAGAAGAGAGTCTTTTCTGTTAGATTTTGATATTCAGTTTGATGAGGTTTATTTGTTTCCTCTATTGTAACCTCTTTCTCTTAAAAGAAAATCACTCCCAGGCTGGAGAGATGGCTTAGTGGTTAAGCACTTGCCTGTGAAGCCTAAGGACCACGGTTTGAGGCTCAATTCCCCAGTACCCACGTAAGCCACATGCACAAGGTGACACAGGCATCTGGAGTTCATTTGCAATGACTGGAAGCCCTGGTGTGCCCATTTTTTCTCTTTTCTCTCTCTCTCTCTCTTGCTAATGAATAAATAAAAATAAACAATTTTTAAAGAAAAGAAAAGAAATGAAAATCACTCCCTATCTCAAAAGAAGGAATGACAAAACATACCTCCTACTTTTTCAACTGTATACAACAAAGTCCCAGATACTTGCAGACTTCCAGCAGGCCATATACTTGACAATTTCTATCGCATTCTGTGACTCTAATATTCCCCTGTGTCTTTATGAAGCTATACTCTATCTTTGCTTTACAAAATTAGTAAGGCAGACCTGGTTCCCAGTCTTCCTTTTTTCCTCCAACAAACAGACATTCTGGAGGAATGTATTTGTCATCTTCCCATTATGATAACAAATTCCTGAGATAATTGACGTGTATGGAGAAAAGGTTTATTTTAGCTCACTATCTTGGAGGTTCCAGTCCATGGCTTGTTGGCCCTGTTGCTTTGGGCCTGTGGTGAGTAAAGACATTATGGCAGGAGCACATGATGGAGCAAAGCCACTCACCTCACCACGATGAGCAGAGTGTGAAATGGATCCTGGGATCCTAAGACCCTATTTAAGGTCACACTTCCAGTAATCTAAATTCCTCCCACTAAGCCTCATCTCTCAAAGGGTCCCTAACCAAGCTGGGGACTATGCCTTTAATACATAGACCTCTAGGCAATATTCAAGGTCCAAAGTATATATAGCAGCAGCTACTAACCACCACACATTTTCCACAATTACTAAATGAAAAATAAAATGTTTACTTCAATGACTTCCAGTGATAATTAATTAAATTCACCTAATCCAGACAGCAGGTTTAATTTATTTTATGTTCCCTGACTTCTCTTCCTGCTCATAAGTGGTTAGAATCCACCACTCAGCACATAAATGAAGGGGAATCTCATTTTCCAGGTAATGCCCATGGCCTTATTTACCCAATGCAGCCTGCACCTCTGGGAGAAGAGAACATATAGTTATAACTCAAAGTAGAAGATCAATCAACACTTCTTCGTGGTCTTGTGTATTGAATCTAACTAGACACTATGAACATGTGGATCTAAAACAAGACAAGACCATTATCCTCAGAGATTCTGATGGACCCTTCTGGCATTGTTTATACTCAACCACAACAAAACATTAGTCAGTCATTTTACTCATTTTATGTCAAAGGAGGAAATAAGAGCTTTCTTCTGATGATAAGTGGTTAAAAAAATTCCTTTTTTTTCTTTTTTTATTGACAACTTCTATACTTACATACAAAAAATGCATATTTCCCTCCCCTCCCCACACACATTCCCCTTTAGAACTCCAATCTCCATCATATCCCCTCCCTCTCTCCATTAGTCTCTCTTTTAATTTGATGTCATCATCTTTTTCTTCTATTATGAGGGTCTTGCGAGGGTATTGCTAGGCACTGCAAGGTCATGGGTATCAAGGCCCATTTCTGTCTGGACTGTTGCATTGTAAGGAGTCGTACCCTTCCTTTGGCTCTTCCATTCTATCTGCCCCCTCTTCTGCAATGGGCCCTGAGCCTTGGAGGGTGTAACAGAGATGTTTCAGTGCTGGGCATTCCTCCATCCCTTCTACTCAGCATTATGTTGCCTTTTGGGTCATCCCAGTGGTCATCACCATCTGAAAAGAGAAGCTTCTCTAATCAGAAGTGAGAGTAGCATTAATATGTGAATATGAACATTAAGTGTAGTGCTTTCAGGGCAGCTTGGTGCAAATAACATATATATTTAGCCAGACAAGAGCAGGCTTTATACCCCTAAGGCTCATGACCTCCCCTGCCATAGACTTTTGTTTAGGTTTTTCAGTACCAAGTATGTATTCCCTCCCATAGAGAGGGCCTCTGTTCAATTAGGGAGCAGTTAGTTACCCCAAGAGCAGACATGCCACTATTACACCTGTGCAGTCATTGGGCCTGTATGGCCAAACAGTGTCCACTGTTTTCACTGCTGATGACTTCTGTCTCCCATAGGCTGCATGCAGTGCAGCTTTTTCCAGCTTTCACTTGGCTGGTCTACAGGGAAAAGGTTTTCTGCTCAGCACCAGCTTGCTTTCTCAGTGATCTTGTCTCTCAGGCAAGAGTTGTCTTCAGGAATAGGGTCTTACCATCTGTTTCTCAAGGGAAACCAAGGGCTTTGTCAATAGCCTTTAATGTTTTGGAGGCTACTGGGACCTCCTTGGCCAAAACTCACTAGAAGGTATCCCATCCCAGGCACTGAAAATTTTCTAGTAACAGTCTACAGCTTCTGGATGTGCCATTATTCAAAAAAGAAGGTTTACATAAGTCTTATTCACACTATCTTGAATTTTTTTATTTATTCATTTGAGAAAGAGAGAGAAAGAATGAGGCAGAGACAGAAAATGGGCACTCCAGGGCCTCCAGCCACGGCAAACAAACTTCAGATTCATGTGGCACCTGGTACATCTGGCTTAATGGGTCCTGGGGAGTCAAACCTAGGTCCTTTGGCTTTTCAGGCAACTGCCTTAACTGCTAAGGCATCCTCCAGTCCAATTTTCCCCATTTTATCCATACCACATCATTACAAGATATTGCAAGCATTTCAAATAAAATGGTTCCATGTAGGTGGGAAGGTTTGGCTTGTGTTTAGAAGCAGAAGGTGGATGCCTTTCTTAGCATGCACACCACAGGAGCATATGGCATTAAAAGAGCAAAGACCAGGGGCCATCCTCACTAAACCAGCAGTACTACAAACTTAAATCAACACTTCAGTGCACTACATAGACAGCAAAGGACAGACCAGGAAGAAGGGTCAACTGAGGACTCAGGGGTATGAGTTCCATGGAGAATGCTTCAGAGAGCTCAAAATGTTGTTGTTGTTGCTGCTGCTGCTGCTGCTGCTGCTGGACACACTAATTCAGCTCTCCTAGGCAACACCTTTTTTGCAAGAGAATGGAATCCATGGGCCTTTGTGTGATGGTGAAGGGCTCAAAATTATGTTTTGAGATGTCAGGAACCAGTGTCAGCAGGCAGTTTCTAGGAGAATGCAGTGCTAGAAAGGAGGCACCAGAGGAGATAATGCTGAGCATGTGGCTGGTGGCCTCAGGGATGCTCATTCCTTCCCCTGGGCCTGCTGTGCTCAGATAAGACAAAGGTGCTTACATCCTTTGCTGAGGAGCTACATTGTCCAGGTTTTGCTGTTGGTATTTTAAGTCCAGTGATGTGTCTTTAATCGGCAACTTCATCTCACAATCTTCATGACAATAGCACAATAAATCTTTAGTTCTCACAACTGATCACTAACATCCTTTTAGCTGTATTGATTTCTTTACTTTTTGCCTTGACCTCCAGTTTTGCCCTATGTTGACGTCCTTTCTTTTCTCTCCCTACTCATGTTTGTGTTGTGTCTCTTGTCTTCATCCCTTCCCTGTATCAATGTGTTTATCAAGTGACTATTAAAATTTTAGATAATTGCAAAATAAATTTGCTGGGCGTGGTGGCACACGCCTTTAATCCCAGCACTTGGGAGGCAGAGGTAGGAGGATCGCTGAGAGTTCGAGGGCACCCTGAGACTACATAGTTAATTCCAGGTCAGCCGGACCAGAGTGAGACCCTACCTCGCAAAACCAAAAAAAAAATAAAAATAAAAATAAATAAATAAATAAATTCAATATATAGACTTGGTCGTAGAATTGTGTAAACTAATTGACTCTAAGTTATCATGTGAACTAAATGAATACACAAAGGGATGGGAATTTGCAATCAGCATCTGGCAGGACCTCGAGCTTCAGAACCACTATGTGCACAGAGAGCCTGTAGAGCCAGTGTCTCCTTGCAGGAGGTGCTGAGAAGATGGTTTTCCTCGCTCAGGAATCCTACCAGAGGGAGTGATGCCAGGCTGGCTGTAAGGGAACAGTGGTGTTGGGCCAAAGAGAACCTTAGATTCCAGAAGAACAAAATCATTTTAAGCATGTATTGATGGCTAATTATGTGACAGGCACTTTTTAGGAATTTCATTTTATCCAACAAAGTTTTCGTGGTGATTTGGTGACATACAGAATAGAATTCCAGGCATGAGTGGAACCTTGTCCTTGATAACTGCTCAGGCGATGCTGGTCTCCACTGTCATTGCTCTGGCAGTGGCTTCTATCATTATTGTTATCATTAGTTACCACAGCTCTAAAAATCCAAAGTATAATCCCATAAAATACTACCACTCCTAATTTTTCTGGAAAGGAAGTCTGAGAAAGTCTTAGAAATCGATTCCATGGTTCTCAGGGGCTCTCAGAACCACGTGTATTAAGTAAAAGAACTCAGGACCATCTTCTTCAAAGATGATTAAAGAGTTGGGTATTTTATTTTATCAGAACAATAATGTGATTCTAGGAATGCTGCCATTTTTGCAGCTAAAAAATGAAGATCATTCTGATTAGTGTGGGCAAGTCACATTATGAAGGTAGAAAGCCCTAAGCATGGCATATGCAGGAGGATGTAGCTACTGCTATAAAGCATAGCATGGAGCACTTGTGTGGGCGAAACACTGCCACACATCTATGGTATTGAAGTTTCTTCCACAGATGGTATAGATGTCTTCTCATATCTTCCAAAGACACCCAAATTCATGAGTGTTCATGCCCCTTGTATGAAATTGCATAGTATTTACATATAACCCATGTGCACTTGTATATTTTAATAGCATCTAAATTGCTCATATCTCATGTAATAGATGCTATGTGAATGGTTGTTAAACATATTGTTTAGGGAATAAAGTTTTATTACATAAATAAACAAAAAGCCTACAGAGACTTTACCTCAAAGAAAGGGATGGACAAAAAGTGGACACCTGACATTCTCTCTGGCCTCTGCATGCGTGTGCACAGGGTGCACATATCTGCACACACACATGAATACAATATACATACATGACATCACACAACACACTATGCATAATATATACTCTCCCCAAATGAGTCTGCAGTACTCAGTATATACGTAATCAAGATAAGCCTGACCACATTTGGTTTATTTACAGAGGCAGCTACAGGCATGAAGGGCCAACTGCACCCATTTGGGGACAAGGAAAGAGTTCAGCAGAAGTAAGTGATTTGCCTGGAATCTAAAGTAGTATGATAGTAGAAAGCCCATCTTTGGTACCAACGTAATGAAAAAGAAAAACAATTAAGCTTAGCTACTTCTTTTTTTCTAAGTGGACTCCTTTAATATAGCAAATACCTAATGGTTCATAGAATGCACTTGAACACATGTATATGACATATGGCAGAGGAAGTCTGCTCACTTTAGGCATAAAGAAAGGAGAGAAAGAGAGAGAAAAAAAAGAGAGAGAGAGAGAGAAGAGACAGTGTCTGGAGATCCCCTCAAGAACATACCCCTAGTGACCAAACTTTCTTACACTAAGCTCCACTTTTAAAAGTCCTACCACTTTCCACTAACACCACAGGCTGGCAACCAAATCTTCAACATGTGAGGGACCTTCAAAAAACAAATTACATTACAAATTACCATACTGCACATCTTCAATATATGCAATTTTCATTGGTTCCTTCCATCCCAGTGGAGCTTATTAGGGAATGAGCTTCAGTGTAAACACTGCAGTCTGGGTGTCAGTGTTGTGTTGCTATTGGTTCATCAGTTGCAACAAATGACCAGCTCAATAGGGTTGCTGATAATGATCAGTAGGGTGCAAGGGGCATGTGTGGAATCTATCCTTTCTATTTGGTTTTCCTGTGAACCTAAAACTGACATTTTAGAAAAGGTATATTTTAAAATATTAAAGAAAATAGAAGATCAGGAATAAGGATGACTGTCCTCATATGACTTTTCAGCTGAATGCTTTAAAAACATAATGAGTTTGTTTCATTAACTCTGCAGATATTTTCAGGTCATTTCAATGAAGTTAATTTGCTAAGCATCCTTCTGGATTACTTTCTATGGAAATTATGGCTCTGTACTAAAGGGTAGTACTTTATCCATTTCTAAAAAGAAATAAAACACAGCATTGTTTTTGAAATGACCTGATTTTCTCTCAGTGTACAGTATTCTAAAGAAGACGTATATTCACATGGGAGTAAGGTCCTTGGAGTTCCCTAGCATTATTGCCCTCCAGTATACACAGAAAAAGGTATAAGGAGAACCAAACAGGAGCAGGAATGTCTGGCTCTTGCCCTGCAGTTACCACACAGACAGCAAAGTACCTCCAGGACCCAAAGTATACATCATGCCTGAGCATGCTGTCATTGCAGGGAATGTCCAAGTAACGATTTCACTGGAATACACAGTATCCAAGGAGAAGTGCCTCCCTCCCTCTTACTGCCATGGAAAGAACAAATGTTCAACTGAATTCCAGTAGGCACTCAGGTGGGAGTCTATCACTTTCACCAGCACCAGAAGACAGTGTGAGTGTTGCTTGCTACTCTACTAACTGGGTGACTAGAGCCATACAGAGCTTTAAAATGATGTTTCTTTCTTTATACAGAACTCTGTCCTAGTTAGGAGAAAGCTACAGAATGTGGGTAGGTAGACAGGTCCTATTTGAAAACCATTTTATTTAGATTCCAATTTAATTGGCCATTTGAGAGAGTGTTAAATGAACAAACAATAACCATCAGGTGTTTTCCAATATTATTTCCATGCCTAAGATCTATTCTCATGCTAGGCATGGTGGCACAGGCCTGTAATCTCAGTACTTGGGAAACTGAGACAGGAGGATCATGAGTTTGATTCCAGCTTGAGCAATTTAGTAGAATTCGGACTCAAAAACTATTCCTTCTCACAGAAGGGCTCCTTGTCTAAGACATATACCAGCATCCTCTCTAAAGAAAGGAGAGGAGTAGTAGCTGATTTTTCTGATGAGGAATAAGTAAATACTGTTCTGAAGCTCTTGCTGATACAATTCTGAATCTGTATTCTTCTCCTACTCCAATCATGTTAAACCTTAAAATGGCAGATGTCCTGCAGCCAGTGTTGTAGGTCTGTAGCTGAGTGCAGAGCCTCCAGGGCTAAGCACTATAGAGTGCATTCAGAAGTTAATCTGAAATGAAGGTGACAACTGCACAGTTCACAGGAAGTATTGCTGCCTAAGTCACAACACAGAGAGTAATGCAGAGGAGCTCTTTCCTCCCAGTAAAAAATAAACCCTAGTCAGACATCAGGAACAACTATAAAGTCAAAAGAACAAAAAGAACAAACCAAAAAGCGCCAGTTGTGTCTGCAGTCTGTTAAAATAGAGCTCTATACTGGATCCACAGCTGGGCTTATTTTCTTTTCTCGTTTCTTCTTTTCTTTCTTCTTCTTTATTTTGTGGGTGCCAGAGATTGAACTTAGAGCCTCATGCATTCTAAATAAGTACTCTAACACTGATTTACACCTAAGACCTCTTTTTAATTTTTATTTTGAGACAGGGTCCTACTAAGCTATACTTAAGCTCAGTCTATATCCCAGGTAGATCCTGAACTCATGATTCTTCTACCTCTGCCTCCAGAGTAGCTGGGATTATAGGCCTGCAACTAGCAGTTTCCTGCCTTTCTACCACCTCTTCCTCCTATTCCCCACCCCTCTCTCTCTCACAAACACACACACACCCCTTGCTAAAGCTGTTTAGTTTCTGATTCTTGAAAGGGTTGTACCAGACTCCAGACTTCATGATGATCACTTGCTCCACTGAGAAGAAAATAATTTTCTCTAATCCATATAAGCAGTTTCAGTAAACTGATTCTCTCTCTCTCTTTTTTTTTTTTTTTTGGTTTTGGTTTTTTCAAGGTAGGGTCTCACTGTGGTCCAGGCTGACCTGGAATTAGCTATGTAGTCTCAGGGTGGCCTCGAACTCATGGTGATCCTCCTACCTCTGCCTCCCAAGTGCTGGGATTAAAGGCATGCACCACCACGCCCAGCTCTTTTGAGAGGTTGTCAAACACGTACAAATTGCTTCAAGAAACAAATGATAAACTCTTAATGTCTGAAGAGACTTTTGCGACATTTTCATAAAAGGAAATATTTACCATTGATTCTGAGACACAATGAAGGAAAGCAAAAGACGATTTGCAATCAAAGCCCGGGGTGAGGCTGAAGTAGTGAGAAGAGTGGAGAACAGTGCAGGAAGCACATTGCACCCCAGCCTTTCCTGATGTCTCTCTATAGTGACTTGGTGATATTACCTAAAGTAGGCCAAGCTGCCACTTGCATCCATCTAGTATAGGGATTATGGATACCTTGAGAAGTCAACAGAGACCTAGCATGGATGGACAATGCCATGGCGGAATTCCACAGGGAGTCATCCCTTTCCTTCCCATGCTTATGTAGTTCTAGGACACAGTCCATTTGTAAGGCCCAGATGGGCTCAGAGGTAAGACCTGGGTAAGTCAGCAACTGCCCCAAACCTAAGACGGTACAAGTAGAGTGAACCGTAGGGCTTCTGCTCAATGGCTTAGGGGAAAATGGTCTTTTCTTCTATACATTATCAGGAAAATTGGCTTTTTCATGATGATCTATATCCAGCAAGCATGAATGTAGTAACTCTACCTTTGAGAAAACATTTGAATTTAGACAAGTAGCCATTTCCATAGTATGTGGTTTCTTGGTGTGGTAATAATATACCTATCATTGGTTAAGATTAAGTAAAATAAGTCACATGAGGTAGGGAGAATTTTCTGTTCAGAACTTATGAGCCCATTTGATTTTAATTATGCTTGCTGAGGAGGCAAGTAGGTATGAGCATAGATGTTTGGGTATAAGTAGAGATTGGATTTTTAAGATGTCAGACTTAAGTCAAAGGTGCAGGTGGCCTGAGTGCCACTGTGTTCACTAAGAGTGAACTGCAAAAGAGGAAATCAAGAAATCATGGGTTTTACTTCTAAACCTCATACCAGTGAACACATACAAGAACCATAACCCCCAAAACCGAGTAACAAGTTAGAGCACAAATGTTTTAATGTCTTCACAGTGAGATGCTAACGTGCCCTCATATTATGGGTTATGACACTTGGTGCACATTCAATGATGAGAACTCCTGAAACTTTAAATATACTCCAAAGATACCAGGCAGTACTCCAAGTGCCCAAGGTGGGAAGAGCTATTTGTTAAGGCAATCTAAAAATAGTCTATATTTTTCCACAGCCCTAAATTTTCCCCCAGGTTGTAGATGGCTGCTGTAGACCTGCACCCGCCAGGCATCCAAGCATCTAATTTCCATTTCTGGAATGAGTCTCTGGAAGAGCAAACAATGCTGGAACACATTCCATACTAAAGAATACTTACTCTCAAAAGGGACCTCCATCATCTCGAGCCCAGCTTTCATAAAAGTGCTGCAAATGAACCCACACTCCAGCTTTGCACATTTCTAACAAATGCACCATTACCCTCTTGGGTCCTCCCTGGAATCTTTAGTTTGTTCTTCTCCTAAGCTAAATAAACCCAAGTTTCCTCCAAAGGTTTTATTTTCCAATTCTTTGAATTTATCAGGATGGAGAAACTCTAAAATCTCTTTTCCCCTCTGCAGTAAATGGTAGTTTGCTCTCTGGGTTACAGATGCATTTTACTTTTAACATATTCAAGCCTAAAATCTGTGTACTTGAGAAAGTGGAAGAAAGATGGGCGTTCTTTGTGAGCTAGTTAACTTTCAATACATTTTTGCTAAATTTATCCCCATCTAACATCTAAATATCTTTGGGAATTTATAGTGGATTGAATGTAAACAGCCCCTTCACACACACATAGCTCATGTGTCTAATTACTTGATCCTCAGTGAGGTGGCACCTTTGGGAAGATAGTGGAACCTATAGGAGGTGGAGCCCTGCTGGAAGAAGTGTGTCACAGGAGTCAGGTCTTGAAGCTTTGTAACCTGGCCATCCTTGCTCTTCTACCCCCTTCCTGTGCTGCAGTGTGACATGGATTTCCACTTCTTTCATGCCTTCCCTGCCATGATCATAAATAGACTATACCCTCTGGAAGTGCAAGCCAAAGTAAATTTTTTCCCTTCCTAGGTTCTGGTCAGATTTTATCTAGCAATGAGAAAGCAACAGATATAAAACTCAGTTTACTAAAACTTCTACTTAAACTAGAAGAACTATTTTTCTTATAACATGTCTACCTTTGCACATAGTATCTAAATGCTATTTTAGGTTTCCTCATTCTGTTTAATCTAGGTCTGTAAGGTCATTTAAAAAGCTATAAAGTAACAGGAAGCCTCTCCTCACTCATATTGTCTGGGGTTCATTCACTAACAGTAAGAGGTCTTGCTTTACTTAAACACTTTGAATGACATGGAAAGAACAGAGCTGATGTTTTTCATTAGAGAACTCATCTGTGTAACAATGCTTTTTATTGCCAAAAATATGGCCTCTGTAGGAACTCCCTAAACAGTTTTTTTTACCTAGAATACAGTGGTCTTTTTTGTTGTCGAATCTCCTCTGTAATCATTACCAGCCTTGTGATTACTCATGATCTGGACAAACACTTTGCCTTTATCATAGACCCCTCTCCTTTAACCTTACTCACCACTGATTGAATTCCTCTGACATGTATTAAGCCACCATGGAGAACAAGGACACCAAGTTCCATACACTAATTGTACATATGTATGATATGCACTGAAAGGTTTAAATGGTGGTTTTAATTTCAGGAATGAAAGACTTTTCCAAAGCCCACTCTGTGTAAAGAGGTGTTTTTATTATAACAGCTTTCCAGGAAAAAGACTCATTCTATGCCAGATGTTGTTTTCAAAGTTCGTAGTAATAAATAAAGGACTTATTTCAAAACTAAAGTCAAGATGAAAAAGAAAAGAAGAATTTTTCATCCTTCCAATATCCATAATCAGGGTGACTTGTATCCTTCCTTTATTTGTAGGGATTCCTCAAAGGAATTTAAACTTCTTACTCTCAAAGGTTTATATTCAAAGCATTGGATCTCCCAGAAGGTGAATAAAACACATGCATCTCAAAGTACCCACAGAATAAAGTTTTTTATTTAATTCATTTTATTTTTTGAAAATTAAGAATTATTGTATTTATCAGAAAGGTAACATACATGTGGCTATTTGAATCATTATTGTTGAAAACTGACTTTAAGAAAATTCCATGAAGAAATAATTAAGCAAAGCTTTCAATTTCTCATGGTGGGGAAAATATCAAGTAACTTTTAAAAATCTGCAGAGCCCATACTTTAGATAGCTAATTTACAATAGTTACTGATAGTCAATGAGATGCATTTGGGTACTTAATGGGGCTTTTATAAACTGGACATTATAGCCCACACCTGAAATCCTAGCCCTCAAAGAGACAAAGGCAAGAGGATTTGGAGTTCCATACTGGCCTGGGCTACAGACTGAATTCAAAACTAGCCTGAATGACATGAGACCTTATCTCAAAAAACTCATGGCTAAAGATGTAGCTCAGTGTCAGAGTCCTTGTCTAGCATATGCCACTGGACTTGATCCCAAGCATGCAAAATTATACTATGTGGATATTAATAACACTAAATAGCATATTGGCTTTTGTTTCATGAGTCACAGAAAATTCAGAATTATCTCCAGTGTATTTGATGGACCTGAAATTATATCTGAAGATATATTTACACAGACAATAGGCAAAGTGCTTTACACCAGAGCAGGCAACCAACCAGGCAAGAGACCACACAGAGAGACTAGTTTCTTTTCCAGAACACCTTGAACTTGTGCTCTGCAGCTTGGTACTTTCCTGAACAGAGCTTTCAGAGTGGTTTGGGGGCTGGATTCTGTAGAGGCAGGTGGCTTTTACTTTTACAATGCACCTCTGAAAATCTCGCTCAGTGTGAACACTTCAACCGCCTGGTAACCTCCCTTCCCCCCCAGAAGTCCTTCACCCCTTTTAAGATGCCACTTTCAGAATCCCAACCCCAACCAAAAAGTCCCACCACCTGGCTGGCTACTTCCCAGAGCCGCCCAGTCTCTGCTGTCCCCTGAGCCCAGCCCGCGCTCACCTGATGATCACGAACATGACCAGCGAGTTGCCCACCAAGCCCACGACAAACACCACGGAGTAGACGGCGGTGATAATGACCGGGATGGCTGGGGAGATGTGCGTGGACTCAAGCTGCGGGTCCTCAGCCGCCGCGCTGCTGTTGCCGTCCGCCTCAGCCCAGTCTGGGAACCAAGCGCTGCCGTTGGGGAGCCTGCAGGCGCTCGGGGCGCAAGTGGGGCCCGGCTCCCCGCGGAAGATCTGCACCGGGGACTCCATGGTGACGCCGCAGCAGCCGGACAGGGAGGAGATGCGGCACCTACGGAGCTGCGAGAGACAAAGGACAGTCTGGATCCAAAGACGCAAACTTTGTCTGAGACCCTATGACACCTGGTCAGGCCCCCACATCCCTGCAGGAGGGAGGGGGAGGATGCACCTCCTGTCTCCATCGCCTCCAGCTCCAATTCCTGCTGTGCCCCCCTACCCCAGGCACTGTCCAGGGGCGCAATAGCCCTACAGTGTCCGTCGGAGTTTCCAAGGACAAGGAACAAGCCCGTCACACAGCACAGAGCAGGAGACCATGTGCCTGGAAAGCCCAAAGCTCACCTGGTTTGTGGAGACAGGAAAAGTGGTCGCCGGGGCACCCCGCGCTACCAGGTCCCTCTCAGTCTTCCTGGTGGCCACACACCTGCCATTCAGCGTCAGTGGCTTTGGAGCTCCGCTGGGCGCTCAGGCTCCGGGGCGCTTGTTCCCCCAATGTCCCCTGCGTCCCAGCTGCTCAGTGCGTGGCTCCCGCTGCTGGAGGCGACAGGGTGGGACGCTGCTCACACACTGTCGGGAGCAGGGGACCCGCAGGCTGGAAGCTGCCAGCTGCCGCGTCGCCCGAGATCCGCCCACCCATCCCTCCCCCAGTCCCACCACCGCGCGCCCCCGCCCGCCCTACACCACTCCCCAAGGCTGCGTTCTGCCTCTCTCCCAGGGCCTTGCAGCCTTCCCCAGGCGGAGACGGAGCGCTAGGCCACCTGCATTTATTTAGTACCAGGTCAGTGCGCGCCTAACTAAGTAGCACCAGTGTGCGTATGGATTGGATCGTTTGTATTGTTTTTGGAACTTACTGTCTTCCGTTACAAGACTTGCCTCTATTCAGGAGACAGTCTTATTTTCGAATTTTATTTAGAGAATGATCCAAGAAAAGTCGAAAAATATTCCAGTAAGAATAAGAGCGAGTTGTACAAAATTAGTGATTTAAGATGAAGAAATAGGATATTTCTGTGCATTCAGTTGTTTTCGTTCTGCTCCGACTGGGATGGTAGGCTCTGGTGCAAGGTACTCTCTGTGCTGTAGGGTGCTATTGCGGAGCTTCTCTCCCTGGGTCCTGCTAACCAGGAGGGTGACTGTCTCTGTTTACAAGGATCCTGCAGCCATCAAGTTCTCCTCGCCTCTCCCTCGATGTAGGACCTGAACTTCCGTACAGAAACTGTTTCCACTGTGTCTTTGCCTAACTGTGGCAGTTCAAGGATCAATGTCAGATTCTGCTGGGTGAAAGAGACCTTTGGGCAAAGGACACACAAAGGCACCAAGTAGGGGATTGAGGGCTATCCAGGAGGGTCCGGGAAGAGAGTGAAGAAGCCCACCTTATCCCATTGGGTACTATAGGCAGGTTTGGAGCCTACCAAAGGTGAACTTCTTCAGTGGATTCACGGTCCCCGACTGAAAACCCCAGGCCCTCGCTGCTTGTCATAATTCACACTCAGGCCCACACCTGAATGACTGACATAGACTTTCCATTACACCGAGGGTCAAAAAGGACTCCTCCTTCTTTCAAGGCATAGTGGGTACCAAAGGAGATTTGCCTATCAGTCTCCCCACAAGCTGCCAACACACAGCTCTCCTGACTGATGCGAGGTGAAAAGCAAAAGGAAAACCTCCCTTTGGCCACCAGTGTCCCTTCAACTCCGGGTTCTGAGAAGGATCTTCAGTCTTGAACCTTTAAGTCTGATGGCAAGCTCTCATTGGACAGTGACATCTGCTTTGGCAAGCAGCCCTGCTAAGACCTCCATGAATCTCCCATTGTCTTCTTCCTAAGGAAGATGGCAGAGTCTTCCCCCTCCTGACTAGGGGCTTACTAACTGCCAGAGATCACATGCGGCTAGTACCAGCCCAGCAAGGTATTCCACTTGCAATTAACAAAACACTAAGCAGTATTGGCATTGAAAAGAACGCGAAAAAATGGCTTGTCCAAGGAAAATACTTCCTATCTAGGTTTTAATCTACTTATTGTTACTTATTGTTTCATGCGTTAAAGATACAGCTGCCTTTCACTACAACCTTTTAGCGCATGTCTCTGTTCTCTAGCCTCCTGTTGCTCTTACTCTCACATTGCCTGTTTTCTTTATTTGTCATGCAGGTAGTTCACACAACTGGTAGTGCTGCTCTGGGGACAAACACAGGTGACCCTAACTCTTGCCATGTACCTATTGAACAGAACTATTTCATGACCTTACATGCAACAAATGTAGAAGGGAGGTATTTAGCAAGGACAGAAAAGAAGATAGTAAAATGCATTACATAACAAGATCTAGGTAATGTTTGTTTTTAAAATATTTTTATTTATTTTTTTGAAAGTAGAGAGATAGAGACAGAGACAGACAGAAGGAATGGTGGAATGGGCATGCCAGGGCTTCTTGCCACTGCAAATAAACTCCAGATGCATGTGCCACTTTGTGCATTTGGATTTATGAGAGTGCTGGGCAATCAAATCCAGGCCATTAGGCTATGCAAGCAAATACTTTTAACCACTGAACCATCTACCCAGCCCAAAGTGATGTTTTAAAGACGTTTCAAGGTTAATACAATTTCACAATTCAAATTTTGGTCTCCTTTTCTCACATATTCATATGTCCCCCAGTGTCATTAGGGTACTGGCTCCAGAAGCCCCACAAATAGCAAAATATATAGATGTTCCAGTAACTCAATACACTATTATAGTATTTATAAACAACCTATGCACACCATCTTGTTTACTTTAAACCATCTTGGGTTGTTCATATGCCTAACACAATGCAAATGTTGGGTAAATAGTTATTATAATATATTATTTCAGGATCAATGACTAGCAAAATTTGTACATGTTCAGTAGAAAAACAGTTTTTATTTAAAACAGAGAAATTTCATTGTGTTTGGTTGAACCTGTGCATAGAGAGGGCAATGAGAATGAAGGGTTTTTCAGGGATATATTTCTACAACCGAAGAAGGATTCAGAAGCCAGTATAGGACTTCTAGATAGAAGACAAGTTTCTTTCCTTTTAAAAATATGTTTATTTGTTTATTTGCAAGGTGAAAGAGATAGAAGAGAACAAGAGAGTGTGAGAGGGAGAGAGAAAAAAAGAGAGAAAGGGAGAGAGAATGGACACACCTGGGCCTCCAGCAACTGCAAATGATCTCCAGATGCATGCACCACTGTGCATCTGGCTTAAATGGGTACTGGGGAATTGAACCCTGAACATTAAGCTTTGCAGGCAAGCACCTTAACCACTGAGCTATCTCTGCAGCCATAGAAGATGATTTTCTAATTCTGTTCATTAATAGGAAAACTTTTTGAGTTGAGATAGTTTTTTTTAAGAGTAAAGACCATTAATTATAATAAAAATTGTTTGTTTCATGCCTATACTTTCCCCCATACACACACTTTTAAAAATCAAATTAATGATCAAAATTAAGTGAAGTCAAGATGGGTGGAACATTGAGATACCTAAAGGTGGCTCCTGTTGCCAGGGAAACCAGCCTGCATCTGAATGGCTGCTCCTGTGAAGTCAGGCTCTTGGGAGTGAGAGATTTTATAATATTGGATAAAGCCTCTAAAATAGAAAGAAAATGAACTGCTAAATTTTACTACACTGTTATAAAGCACCATGAGTTAACTTACTAATAATTTATTTCTGCTTGCCTTTCTACTGAATGCAAACATGCTTAAAATGATAAGGAAAGCTCCTTTACAAAGAAAAGTGTTGGGTCTTTTATTTATTATCACAACAAAACACCTGGGGTGCTGTATGCTTTGACATTTCTGTCAGAAAGACTGGATACCCTTCCAGCCAACTGTGATTAACTTGCTTTCTTATGGCTCTTGCAACACACGTAAACCAGTACAAAGTTGACAGAGTGGTTTAAAATCCCAGGTGCCTTCACACAGCACTAAACCAAGATGTAGCCAGCCCCAGATCACTTCACTCAACATCTATTGCTGAGTGTCTCCAAGCAGCAGAAGAAAAAAGAGGCCCTGAGAGTGTGACAACAACATAGACAGAAACAATCCCTCTCAAAGTGGATGTACACTCTAGCATGAGAGAGAGAATCTAAATTCTAAATCTCTTATGAATAATCACTAACAAACACAGCCAACTGTAGAGAAAATGTTAGTTAGGAAATAAAGTAGGGTAAATGATAGCCATTGCAGTAAGTCTGTCCATACATTTAAAACTGTCTCCCTTTGGGCTGAAGAGATGGCTTAGAAGTTAAGGTGCTTGCCTGCAAAACCTAAAGACCCAGGTTCAACTCTCTGGAACCCACGTAAGCCAGATGCACAAAGTGGTGCATGTGTCTGGAGTTTGTTTGCAGTGGCTGGATGCCCTGGTAAGCCCATTCTCTCTGTCTACCTACCTCTCCCTCCTAAATAAGTAAGTAAGTAAGTAAATAAATAAATAAATAAATAAATAAATAAATAATAAACTATTTAAAAACTGTCTCTCTTCTAGAAACACCTTCAGTAAGTTATCATTATAAGTTTAAACTCACCTCATCTTGGAAGTGAAGGCATGCTGTGAAATACTGCACGCTTACTTGCATGTGTGAGAGGAAAAATGGACCTTTCTAGGCAGGCTACAGGACATGGAAAGGACATCAGAAGGCAGGAGAGGTTGTGAATGTGTCATTGTAGTCGAGGGCAGTGTATGGCATAAAGTACAATGGCAGATCCTTCTGTCTGACCAACTATTTAATATTCAGTCTAATAGTGATAGACACTGAAAATGCCCAGTCAAAGGGGTCATGCTCAGATTTGGATTTATGAAACATCACTTTCTTCATTTGAGGAAAGGTACTGATGGGGATGAAAAATGGAAATCCATATTGAGTCAGCATGTTTACTTCCATGATTAAAAGTCATCTTTGTTTGATAATAGTATAAACATGAGGGATAAAAGAACTCTCCCATGGGCCTAGACTCAAACTGAAACTTTTCATACTAAGCTCCTTTGGTGACTTGGATCCATCAAATCTGTTACCAGACACATGTCACAGTGGTGAGTGGAAGCAATTCTGGTAAGACAATGTGTGTAGTAATAAAAACAGCATGGTACTGGCATAAAAACAGGAATATAGACCAAAGGAACAGAATTGAAGACCCGGACTTTGGGTCAAGTTACTGCAGTTACTAGATATTTGACAAAGGGCCTATCAATGTAGACTGGAAAAAACATCATCTTCAATAAATGGTACTGGACAAACTGGACAACCATATGTAAGAAAATGAAACTCGAGCCACACATCTCGCCATGCACAAAAATCAAGTCCAAATGGATCAAAGACCTCAATATAAAACTGGAAACTCTGCTACTACTGGAAGAAAAAATAGAAAGAACTTCCCATGACATAGGAGTGGGAAAAGACTTCCTGAACAAAACCCCAACAGCTCAGGAAATTAAACAATCACTCACCATCCGTGTCTCATGAAACTGAAAAGTTTTTTTTCACAGACAAATATACTATAACCAAAGCCAGCAGATTACCCTCAGAATGGGAGAAAATTTTTGCCAGCTATACAACTGACAGAGGCCTAATTTCTAGAATTTACAAAGAACTCCAAAGCCTAAACAATAAAACGTCAAACAACCCACTCACAAAATGGGGCAGAAAACTGCACAGGGAGTTCTCAGAGGAAGAAATATAAATGGTAAACACACAATTAAGAAAATGTTCAACATCCCTAATCATCAGGGAAATGCACATTAAAACAACTATGGGATTCCACCTTACCCCAGTAAGGATAGCTAACATTAAAAAAAAACTGATGAAAACAAATGCTGGCAAGGCTGTGGAGAAATAGGAACCCTCTTTTACTGTTGGTGGGAGTGTAAAATGGTTCCAACCACTATGGAAAGCTATATGAAGACTCCTGAAAAGGATGACCATAGACCTACCAACAGATCCAGTTATTCCCTTACTGGGCATTTACTCTAAAGGCTCCAAGCCTCAGATCAGAGAGATTTGCTCAACCATGTTTATAGCTGCTCAATTCATATTAGCTAAGAGCTGTAATCTACCCAGATGTCCATTATAACAAAGATGTGGTATATCTACACTATGGAATTCTACACAGTAGTAAGGAAAAATGACACAATGAAATTTGAAGAAAAACTGTTGAACATGGAATAGATCATTCTCAGTAAGCTCACCCAATCACAGAAAGATAATTGTCACATGGTCTCACTCATCTGTGGCTCCTAACCTGAATCTGCCCGAGATGCTGACATACCTAATAAGTACCTTGAGGACCAGACAATAGGAAGGGGGGCGGAATGTAAGGTAGGAGGGACGGTAAGGCTGGAGGGACACAAATAGGGACCCAAATGGAAATGGTACCATAAAATCCTATATTCTGAACACCAAGCTAAAACATTGACCCTTCAGCAGGCCTGTAGAGGGAACAGCTGAACCACAGGGCCCTGGAGAGGACATCATGAAGATTAACATTAATCTTTTCCTGTTTCTCTCTCCCCCCCCCCACTCCTTTCTATGCTCTCTTTCTCTTTTATATTATCTATCTTTTTCTTCCTTCATCTTCTTTGGCACTGACTTGTAACTCCCAGTATCAGCATGCAGTTAACTTTCACAATGAGCTGTTGATCAGAGAGACTTACAAGGTTTCCTAAAAGAAGATAGATTTCTGTCAGAGTTCTTGATGACTCACCAAAGGTTAATGGTAACACCCTACTGCTGAAGACACCATATGCTGTTGGGATGGAACATGGAATGACCTGGTTGGAATCTGGAAGAGGGGTCAATTCCCAGACAGTTACCTTGTCTAGTGCCACAGGGTACCAGTGACTGGGGAAAAATGATCAACATCTGTCCAAACAACTCACAGTCTAAGCTACTCAGCAGTAAACAACCTGATGCGATGCTCAAACAAGTACAATAGTGGCACGCAGCCATGGTGGGTAACCAGCTGCTCTTGAGTTGGCTAACAGATCTGCTCAGTGGAATGGAACCCATACCTGGAACTGGGAAACAAGTCAAAACCATGTCCAAAAAATGAGCCCATTCTCCAATATCAAGCTCCCACCAATTGTGGGCTATAAGAGGGCCTATGCATACAAAATTCTCCCTAAAATAACAATGGCCATCCCATCTATCTGGTGCTGACTTCTCTCTCCATTGGAGAAGTTGCTTCTCTTTTTCAGATGGACGCTGAACCTGAAGGGAGGATCAGCCTATTGCACCTCACCAGGGCCCCAGTGGAAACCATAGAATAACAGGGAAAATGGGCAAGAGTGCAGCTTTCTTGATGAACCTGACACCAGAACAAGGCTGAAGGAGATAAACACAGAGAACATTCAACTCCTACTAAGCCAGATATCCAAAGACACAGAGGCTCCCAAGACCTCAGCACTGAAGTAGAACTAAAATGAACCCAATGTGACTCAGGGAAATTCGTGGAAGAGGGGGCAGAAAGAGTGTTAGAGCCACAGTTGGGTCATTATGCACAGAGACATTGCCTCTCTCCCATAACTGTTGGCTACCCCCATAATGTATGACCCACATTCCCCAATGAGGAAGGTCCCTCCAGAGGGGGGAGGACAAGGAGGAGGCTACCAGAGGCATCAACATGAATGTAGAATTTAAATAAATAAATACATATATTATATATATATATGAAGAATGGCCTATCTGACACAGCATAGAACAGGCAGGACAGAAATGGTCCAAAGGAGGCTGCAATTATCTCCAGTATGTAGCAAAGATGACACCAATGTGGAGGTTGAAATGTGAGCAATATTTACTAGAGACAACAAGTATGAAGGCAAATAGCAAAAGTGTGACAGCCTGACAAGATATGGAGGGTTTGCTGAGTCACAAGAATCCTATGGGACCACTGTGAGAGCTGAGCAGGGTGGAGGGAGCCACAAGTGGAGTGCCAGAAGAAGTATGGTACATACACTGTCGTTTAAGGGTTGCTCTGTAAGGGAAATTGAGAAATTGGAGGAGTTGGATGGAGTGAGCACTTGGGCAGAAAACAGTGCTAAACCTCTCCGAAAGGCTTAGGCAAGCAATCACTCAGCACTTAAGCAATATAATTGCTAAGAAGACAGGGAAGAGATGATAGCTCTGAAGACCATTTAGGAAATTAAATTGACAAGACTTGTAGTTTGAGTGAATTTGGAAGTTAGGGAGGAAGAAGAACCTAGAATTACTTTAGGGCAATGCTTGGGTGACCAAGTGCATGGCAATATCATTAATGGAAAGAAATTCCAGGGAAAGCACAGCAAGCTTAGGTAGAACATAATGAGCTCTGGTTTTGGAAGACTGTGTTTGAGGCACCAGGGAGGTATTTATTTGTGTACCTGATATGGGGAGGAGAGTTCCAGCATAGGAGACAAAACAGGTGGCTGGATCCGGGGAAGTAAACGAGGGCATCCAAAGTAAACATGGCAATCAATCAGGCTGATGAGAAAATTTTGAAAAAACTGCATTAGTAGGGAGCTAGCAACGAAGAGTGATATAGAGCAGACATGAGTGAAGGAACAGAGAGAGAAGCAGTAAGAAAAAGAGAGAATTTAATCAAGTATCCACAGGACAGAAAACAGAAATAAGATATTTGGAAAAAAGGAAGTCACTGAGACCCCAGAATTAAAATTAGGTTTTATATTTGATTCCCATAGTACAAATAAAGAGACAATAAAACCTAATGAAAAGCTGAAAACTCACATAACTTACAAGTTCTCTGCTGAAGGAACTCTTACTTTGGAGCAGAGGCTGTGCCAGGTGGCCAGTGGGAAGATACCTCTGTCCCTCTATGCTAATGTAAAGTCATTCCTCATTTTATGTCATAACTGAGAGGACATAACAGCCTGCCTGGACATACCAGACATGCAGGGAGTGCACACCCTGGGGTGCCAGGAATACCTTTGTTCTGCTAGTGAAGGTTCCAGGCACTCTACTAGAATGGTATTTGAGCATCCAGAACTCAGTCCTGGAGCACAAAGGCACTATTTTCCTATATTCCTAAACCCATGTGCTCTGGATATGGTCTATTTGTCCCTGTTCATTTCCTCTCCACTTTTTGGCCCTGCTCTGTGGTGGAGAAGATTCTAATCATCTCCACACAATGGATGGGATGGCAAGAGGTCAGCAGGCAAGAGGAGAGGGAAGTTGGGTTTTTCCCTCATTGCCATCTTTGGGGCTCTGTAGTCAGTCTACATGTCCCTGTGGAGGGCACAGCTCCTGCCAAGCAGCCCTTCTTGTACAGCTTCAGCTCAAGAATTCCTCAGTCCTCTTCCCTTCAGGCAAAGGTCCCTACTAATGCTCTCCTGCTTCTCCCTCTGGCGTGTGGAGCTCATCCTTCACTGGTTTGTGCAAACTTTACCCACACTGTATAAATAAGCCTTTTATTAAACATTCCTCAGTTATAGAGGTTGCAGAAGTGATCCCTGTCCTCATATGCCCTGATTCATGAGACTGGGTTCCTGCTGTCAGGTGGAAGATGGACAGCCTCACAGTTCATCCAGTATCCTGGACATTGCTAGTGCATGTGTTTTTAGTAGAAAATCAGTTTCTTCAAAAGAGCACAATTTTGTACTTAATCATCTCTCTTTCAAAATGCCCTGATTGAACCTGAAAAGTCTCTGTCTTGATTCCTCTAGTGAGCAGCTTGCCTTTGAATTATCTTGGTATCATTAAATAATTGACTAGTGCCATAAAATATCATTGATGCAGAGCCCTAAGCAGAGGCTCACTATTTCCTTTAGTCATGAAAACTCTATACACTTCTCTTGAGATTAAGACATAGTCTGCTACACATACTACTGGTCATCCCTAAACTGGGTGTTGACCAAATGGCAGCCTCAGTTATCACTGTGGAAAGAGGAGGACTCTGATTCAGTAGTCAGTTTAATTGATGTTTCCAGGGCACAATCTCACACTTGTGTCTTGGCTGATTAGTCTATGAGCCTTATTCATAGGAAGTTGAACATTTCCAAGAAGTCAACAGTAGCGTCAAATCTCATATCTTTTTATTTATCACAGTCTGTTTATATAAATATTATATTTTGAAGGGGTTGTTTTACATTTTCCCCTCTTTGTTTTATTTGATTTTGACATGGCCAGTAGAACACCTGTCTATCCTTACATCAAGCCCTAAATCAATAATGCCATTCATCATTACTGAGGCTCCCCTGACCCCGGGAATAAAGCTCTCCTTGCCAGTTTGCAGGTTCCTTGTGTACCTTAGAAGAGATATCAGAAGAAGAATGACCCTCACTGGGATCCTTTTCATTATGGTCATCTGAATCCAGCTCTAATGCAATACACTCCAAATGGGCCTGAAAGGCATGGTTACCTCCTCATTATCAAGACTATTGACCTTGCTTTACATTGGTTTGAAGCATATCTGTGGGCATTTCAGTTCTCCAGCATCTGAAAGCTGAATTGGAAAGTCATTTTTAAAGACACAAGCACATTCTCTTGGTGAAAGTGTTCTTCACATCATATGAATGTCTTAGGGTTTCACTTCATTTGTGAAGACATGGATCTTGGAACAGCAAGGTGGTCAAAGATTTTCCATCTTCAAGAGTTATCATGGTCATGGATGCCCAGACCAGTAAGCAAGGGCATTTGAACAAATGGCAGCACTGACTGACTGCATGTTGGGAGGATAAGTGCCTTACTTGATATCCAGGAGCTCTTCAGCCCCCAAATGACTGTTTTCTGCTTTGCCCTTGAATAGTCTAGAAAGCGTGTACCTAACCCCATGACATTACTTGGGAAACCCACAGACATTAAGGCTTCCTCCCCACTCACCTGCTCCTTGAGGTAAGAGCAGAGACAAGGCCCTAGAGCACACCATCAGTTTTACAGAGGGTATCCTATATGCAAAGACTGAATAATACTCAGATTTATATTTATGTTGATGTGATCACTTATATATCTAATACAGTCTCTGGGTATCTGTTAACTACATGTGATTTAATGAGTTAAGAACAATAACAAGTAATATATTTCATTTCACAGAAAAGAAGTAAAAGGCAGTGGATAGCTTAAAGCCAGAAATAGTAATGATAGGTATTAGCACGTGTCTGAAAGGTGGCATTACCTTAACATAGTGGTTACAACGGATTTACAAACTTTGATAGCATTATTTTCCTTTTTAAAATTTATATCTTAAAATAAAAATATGACCAAAGTGATAGAAGTCAAGGTATAATAAATGAACAGAAAACCAATTAGTGAGTCCTTTTGAGTCTTACATAGCACTGTGTATATGAATAAATTCACTGAGCTTGACAAAACTTAGGAGCTCAGGACTCCAGATATGCCAGATCAGAGAGCTATGTCTCAGAAGGCAGTGTTTGGCCCAAATGGTATTTACTTTACAATAAATTTCACAATTATTCAGGTAGTATTTGGAGGCTTGAAAAAAAAACTGTAGCAATAAAACTACAGTTTCCCGTTGCATCCACAATACCTTTCTGAATGGTTTTTTTGACTTTTGAGAAAAAGATGTCTCCTAATTTCTAGCATTTTACTGCCTGGGCCATTAAAAGTAAGAGCTTTAGGCTTCACACAAAGTGATTGCTTTAAAAGATCATAGTTCTATAAACCACAAAGACAGTCTAGAAAAATGCTTGAATAATCTACCAAGAGAGAGAAAGGAGGGGAGTGGGAGGAAAGAGGGGAAAGGTAATTCCAAGCATTTTTCAGGTAACACAGAGGTGAATTCCACTTAATTTTATTTGTTTTGTTTTTCCAGTTTAACAGAATGTACAAACAAGGAGACATGAACAGCAGAGGGAGTAGGTGCTATAAAATTATATGTTTGGCAAAGGGATAAAAGTAAACAAAAATGAAACTGACATACATGCTTTCAATAAGACAGTAAGTCTTGAAGCATGCTTTACTTCAAAGATACCTTTCTTTTTGTTTCAAACTCTATGTAGCAAGTTAAATCACATTCTGTGGTCATTCTAATATGAATATAATAAGTTTAGAAAAAGCCTTTGATTTCATCAAAGCATTTCCTTATAATAATAACTCACTTGGTCATAATATCTTCCTGAATTTTATATACAAATACTTATTTCTGTTTTATAATTTAAAAAGCAGACTGCAAAAAGTTAAGCTACATAACCATGATCATTTAATAAGCGGAGGAAGTAGGAATAGAATAATTCTTTCAAGTTCCAACCCAGTGACCTTTTCACCTTCCCAGGTTGAACAAAATTTTTGGTTTAATGAAAGCAGAGATGAATCATGTGAACAAAATTAAAATGTGAAGAATGTCGAGTGTTCACCAGAGCATTGAAGCATGACCTGTGGTTTGATTGTTTTCCTTTCACAAGAGCTAGCTAGTGCATCTTATGAAACAGAGATGAGTGCTCACAATACAATTTCTTTAAAAAGTTGCATTAATGTTAAACTACTGTGAAAGAGGTATAATTTAGACAACCAAGCAAGAAGAAATGGCCATGTGTTGAATAAATGAATACACCAGTATATTTGGCAAATATTAAGAAATTTCATGTATAGTTCAACATAGAGGTTTCTTTTTATTGGTTTACAAAGAAAAATTATCTTGGTAACATATTCACATAATCTGCAAGTTAAACCATTTATAGAAGTGCTGAGAAGTTCAACTCCCTCTCTTTCTATATTCACTCTCTTTATCTGCAGCTTACATAAGTAAATTATTTTTCAGTTTCATATATATATATATATATATATATATATATATATATATATGGAATTCTTCATGCAAATACAATTCAATTACTGTTCATATTTTTACACAAAAATATCCACTGTTCCAAGCCATGTGCCTTTTATATAGTTGCACATACTAGAGACATTTCTATGGCAAGATACAATTTTTTCCATTTGTTTTAACATTAGTTATCTTCTTCAGAGTATTCCTGTTAAGGAATGAGTGGGAGTTGATGTGACCAGTCCTTAGTCCTTCATAATACAAGGGTTGAATAAGTGAGTTTTGAATGGATTTGCATGAAAAGGTGACAATAAATGTGAAACTATTTTTGCATGCAAAAAGAAAAAAAACTTGGGCTGTGGAGGCAGGGTGAGCAAGTGGCATGCATTTAATTTCCACACTCCAGGCTGAAGCAAAACCTCCAAAGTTCAAGGCCAGTCTCGGTTACATATCAAGATCCTATCTAAAAGTGATAGCAAAATGCTTTGATTGTTTTTTTCTCTTGCTGTCATAAACAATGCTTCAGTTAGCATGTTTATCACTGTGCATGAGTTCAAGTCAGCTTTAGATAAATTACCAGAGGTAGGCTGATTTGACATTGTCAAATAACTGCTAGCTTGGTGCTGGTCTCTTTTACTTTTGTAATGAAAACATCAATGCAGCTTTATTATTTGAACATGTTTTCTCTTTATTAGTGGTCATAGTTTTCAATGCGTTCTCAAGCTACTCATCAGGCATTTTGGTTCTAATTTTGGTCTTAATGAGCTTATTTCTTGAAAATTGAAGCTCACAAATACAGGTGCTATCAAAAAGTGATGAATACAGTAGGAGTATGTAGAGAGGGATATGAGCTACTACGAAGACAGGACTTCTAAACGCCACGTAAAGATCAAATTTTTCTTTAAGTTGAATTTCAACTCTGTGAACTCCCTTTGGAAAATATCAGGTAACATATTTACATTGACTGAAAATGGAATCATACATGTAACAAACTATTGAATATTTTCCCAGAAATCTTGAAACATATTTTCAAATTCTTACATCAAATTGAAAAAATGCTACATTTTTGTTATACACACAATGATTTCTAAGCCAATGTGTCAAAATGTATAATATTGCTTGCCTTAATTTTAGACTGCTGTCATTTCAGTTTAGTTTTAATACTGTTATGATTTGAAACATTGCATTAATAAGCTGGTTTTTATCTTGAAGACACATGTTTAACTAATTTAAATAAGTGGTCAAGTCCACTAAAATGTGAAATTTGTAAGCCATTTTTCATCATCAAATATTGGTGCAAATTGCATTTTTGATATCATAAACACCTTGGTCACATGTTTCAAATCATAATGCCCTTGAAAAATTTGATTTTGACTTATCCATCTTACTTCTATAAAGTAACTATGTCACTATAGGCAACATTAGCTCTTAAGGAATTCCTAAAGTTAGAGATGGTTTAATACATTGATCCTTATGAAATCGCTGAAGAGTTGCTGAAGTGCATGACGTTATCCATGTATAACACTTTCCCATAAGTTTTTTGAAGCCCTGAGCCATAATACCTCACTAACCATGAAGTTTAGGCAATAATGGCATCTATTAACTCGACAAGACCCTCTCATTTGCTTACCATTGTCTAGGCACCATCAATAACTGTACCAGATATGATGACACAGGACAAAGAAAATCACCCTAAGATGGTTCTTACTATATAAGTCTTTCAACTTACTTGTATCTTTTATTGGCCCTAGAGAAGTCATTTTTTGGTGGCATAGTCATCATTAATACCTCTTATAAAAATGTCAAGTTGAGTCATATTGGTAGTATCAGGGATGTCATCCATTGTCAAAGCATAAAATTTAAAATCAGCAGCTCTACTCTCCAAGATTCTTTCAATAGATTTTCTAATTTCTTCAATTTGTCTGGCTAGAGTCTGGTGAAAAAAGCTGATTTTAGAAACATGTCCCTTTTTCAGGGCATATCTTCCATACTCACCAAGCATTGCTTAATAAACTCATCATCAATAAATTGTTTTGAAATTTTGTTTAATATGCTACCACATCACTAGCTTTTACAATATAATTTCTCTGAGTTGTAACTTTTTAAAAAACTTTCTTGACGAGAAGACAAATGTCTTTTTTTTCCAGTTTCTCTTATACAAATTGAGCAGAATGCCTTACTCTTTACCTCTACAAAAATCTAGTTCACATGTTGTTAAGTGGAGTTCCTTCTACATAATTCTTTTCTTTTTGAGGGGTTCTGTTTTCTTTTTAAATACTGTAGAATCCATGCTATTATTAAAAATCATAAGTAAAGGAGAGGGAGGAATGGTGGTATGGAGTGAGTAACCCCCAGACCACTGCTTCCTGGCTCCTCCCAGCTTCCTGGTCTGGGTTCCGTGTGCCTATCTGTGTACAGGCAGACACAGCAGTGTTGAACGAGTAGGACAGACCCGCTGTTTCCTAGATCCTCTCAGCTCCCTGGTCTGTGTTCCCTGAGGGACAGTGTGTGGGTGGACTTGGCAGTGTGGAGTAAATAAGACAGACCCTTGTTTCCCTACTCCTCCCAGCTCCCTGGTCTGAGTTCCTTGTGTCAGTCTATTGCAGGCACAGCACAGAGTGAGTAGGCCAGACTCCTGTTCCCTGGCGCCTGCCATTCCCTTGGTGATCCTGGTAGGTCCCATTTTGCCTTGCTTTGTGAGGCCCAGTCGCAGTGTGAGCTGTGGAATCAGGGCTTTTGCTCTGGTATCCTGACTGGCCACTGGCTACCAACATCCCTGTTCACCTTAGTCAGAGGGTGCAGGGGCCAAGTAACAAAAACTTGATTCCTCCTCAATAACAGAAAGAGGCTTCCCAAAATAGGTAGACAACAATGCAAAGAAAAGCCAATGAAAGTCAGAAAACTAAGAGATATCCACTGTGGTAGTTTGAATATATGTCCCCCAATATATTCAGTATTTTATTAGTTATAGTTTGCATCTGCAATCACCTTGCTAGAGGCAATGTCACTGGGGGCTGGTCTTAAGGTGTTGATGGTGGCTTTGAGATTCCATTGTAAAGATATGCAAATGTGCCTAGCAGGAGTTCCTGAAGTGTGCTGTGTGACCTTTTGGCTGTAGTTTTGCTCTGTGTGCTGTGGTGGCTGGTTGGCTTTTTCTCTCTCTGCTTGGTCTTGTGAGAGAAGGTCTCTTCTTCTGCCATTATGGAACTTCCCCTGGATCTGTAAGCTTCAATAAATAATATCCCTTCCTCCATAACTGTGCCCGGTCTGGAAGTTCATCTCAGCGAACCGAAGCTGTCTGCTACAGTAAAGTGGTACCGAGAGTGGGGTGAGATGAACCTGACCTTGTGGATGTTCGTCTTTTGGAACTTTTGTTTTGGAGGAATGGGCATGGACTTGGTGCTTGCAACTGAAGATGCCTTCTGGAGTGGTAAGCCAAGTTTTATGGACTATTCTGATGAGAGTTTGAGAATGCTAAGTGCAGACAGTATTGAACTTCGAGGCTTGGCTTATGAGCTTTCTAAGGGGAAGGAAAGAGTGCAGAGGACTTTGTTGGAACTGGGCTACTGGCATAAGGGATGGCTACGTTCCGCTATCCAGGCCAAGAGTGTTTGATCAAACTTAAATTTGTAAAGTGGTACCGAGGAGTGTGGGGTGAGATGAACCTGACCTTGTGGATGTTCGTCTTTTGGAACTTTTGTTTTGGAGGAATGGGCATGGACTTGGTGCTTGCAACTGAAGATGCCTTCTGGAGTGGTAAGCCAAGTTTTATGGACTATTCTGATGAGAGTTTGAGAATGCTAAGTGCAGACAGTATTGAACTTCGAGGCTTGGCTTATGAGCTTTCTAAGGGGAAGGAAAGACTGCAGAGGACTTTGTTGGAACTGGGCTACTGGCATAAGGGATGGCTACGTTCCACTATCCAGGCCAAGAAAGTTTGATCAAGGTTAAATTTGTAATGGACTGATGTGCTGGCTAAAGATATCGGACTGAGATTTTAAGATTTTAAGTTGGAAAACCTGAAGCAAGTTAAAAGTAGAGGCATTGAGACTGGTTTAGCTGCTATTGTCAAACACATTAGCAATCTTAAGGAAGGTGGAAGGAAGGTGGCCTGACTGATTTACATTAAAACAATGGAGAGGATGCCTGAGGAAAGACTGTTAAAAATGCAAATTCTTGGAAAGAGCTGACTGGAGAAGGAACCTGCTTTTCAAGGCTATGATTTATTTTGTCCCTGGATTAAGAATATGGCTGTGTCCTGCACACCTGGTATTAGTTTTGGAAGCATGAAAAATGCATGGAGTGGTCATGAATTGCACACGGTTCCAGGAGCTAAATATATTGGGGGCCAGGGGCGGAATGTGGTAGTTTGAATATATGTCCCCCAATATATTCAGTATTTTATTAGTTATAGTTTGCATCTGCAATCACCTTGCTAGAGGCAATGTCACTGGGGGCTGGTCTTAAGGTGTTAATGGTGGGTTTGAGATTCCATTGTAAAGATATGCAAATGTGCCTAGCAGGAGTTCCTGAAGTGTGCTGTGTGACCTTTTGGCTGTAGTTTTGCTCTGTGTGCTGTGTTGGCTGGTTGGCTTTTTCTCTCTCTGCTTGGTCTTGTGAGAGAAGGTCTCTTCTTCTGCCATTATGGAACTTCCCCTGGATCTTTAAGCTTCAATAAATAATATCCCTTCCTCCATAACTGTGCCCGGTCTGGAAGTTCATCTCAGCGAACCGAAGCTGTCTGCTACATCCACCAAGAATGCCTGGTTCTACAATGGAAGCCTCCAATGAAATCATGGAGAAATCAATAGAAATTAATTCCCAAAATGAAAACACAACAACCAATGAGACACTGAAAAAAAAAAAAAAATCACTGAACTGGAACCAAAGCTTCAAAGAACCAACAATCATATCAATGAAATTGAAAAGAATCATTCCCTAGTGTGTTAAGCTCTTGACAGTAAGTTGAACTTGATTGAAGAAAACGTTAGAACCCTCCCAGGAGATATGACTAAATTGAAGGTGAGTCAAGAAATGGAAGATCTTAACAACCAGTTGATTAAGCATAATGAAGACTTACTTGATCAATGCACAAATGAATTCTATGAAGCATCAAGAAAATCAGAACTCAAATTGAAATCATACCTCAAAAAAAAATGGACATGATACAAAATAACACAACAGAAAACAAAAATCAAGTAGAAATTATAAAAATCTCTCTAGAACCCCTCACCAACAGAGTTACTCATGTGGAAGACAGAACCTCTCACCTGGAAGACAAGGCAGAAGAAATTCATTGGGAGGCCAAAAACTTTGCTAGTTCAAAAAAATCAAGTGAACAGAATATGAGGTAACTGTGGGATTTCCTAAAACTACTAAACATCTAGATCATGGGTATACCAGAAGGAGAGGAAATCCAGGCCAGAGGCATAGAGAACATATTCAACGATTTTCCAAATCTCTCAAAAGAGAGGCCTATCCAGATACAAGAAGCCCACAGAACACCAAACAGACAGGCCCGAAGAAGAAACTCTCCAAGGCACATCACAGTTAAAACTCTTAACAAAGAAAAAAAACTAAGAGAGAGTGTTAAAAGCAACAAGAGAGAAACAACTCACAACATACAAAGGCAATCCCATCAGAATTAGGTCAGATTTCTCAATGGAAACCCTGAAAGCCAGAAGGGCCTGGAATGTAACACTTCAAAGTCAGAAAGACTACGGCTTCCAACCCAAGCTACTCTACCCAGCAAAAGCATCCCTCATAATAGATGGTGAAAGAAAAACTTTCCATGAAAAAAGTCAATTCTATGATTATATGAACACAAAGCCAAACCTACAGAGAATACTTGAGGGAATACTCCACACAGAACACTCAAAGAACCAATCTCAAGAGCCAACAAGAAGAAGATCACAATAACCAAATTAGACCAGGCTCAAAATAGTGCAAAACATAAGAAAGCACCAAACCCCATAAAATACCGCATCATGGCAGGGATTAAATCAAACCTCACAGTAATAACCTTAAATATTAATGATATTAACTCACCCATCAAAATTCAAAATTTAACAGGGTTACCAAAAAACTGGACCCTTCTAACTTCTGTCTTCAAGAAACCCAACCTCACCACTAAAATTAGACACTCCTCGGGGTGAAAGGTTGGAAAATGATATTCCAAGCAAATGGAAATAAAAATCAAGTGGGTATCGCTATATTAATATATGATAAAATGGACTTCAACCCAAAAGTAATCAAAAAGTACAAAGAAGGGCTGGAGACATGGCTTAGCGGCTAAGGTGCCTGCCTGCTAAGCCTAAGAACACTGGTTCCAATGTCCAGTGGTTCCATTCTCCAGGTCCCACATTTAGCCAGATGCAAAGTGAGGCAAGGGTGCAATGCCGCACTTGCCCACAAGGGGGCACACACATCTGGATTTCATTCACAGCAGCTGAGAGACTGCTGGCACACCCATCTCTATCTGTCTACCTCTCCCTCTCTGTCTATCTCTCTCTGCCTCTTTCTCCAAAAATAAATAATAATAATAATAATAATAATAATAATAATAATAATAATAAATTTTGAAAAAAAGTACAAAGAAATACACTTCTTAATCATCAAGGCAATGATCCAACATGAGAACATCACAATCACAATCATAAATATATATGTGCCAAACACAGGTGAAAAACAATTTATAAAACAAAATCAGCTTGATAATAAAACAGAAATAAACACTACACCATCATAGTTGGAGACTTCAATATTCTACTATCATCAATAGACAGATCATCCAAACAGAAAACCAACAGCAAAATAATAGAGCTCAACAACATTATAGATCAACAAGACCTAACATATATCTACAGAACTTTCCACCCCAACTCTACAGAATACACATTCTTCTCAGCAGCCCATGGAGCCTTCTCCAAAATTGACCATATATTAGATGATAAAGTGTGCCTTCATAAAGTCAGGAAAATTGAAGTAACTTCCTGCATCATGTCAGATCACAATGCTTTAAAGCTAGAAAGTAACAACAAGAGACACATCAAGAATTCCACCAGCTACTGGAGACCAAACAACACACTTTTAAACAATTAATGGGTCATGGAAGAAATTTTAAAAAAAAAAGAGAGAGAGAGACATTGTAAAATTCCTAGAATTGAATGATAATGAAAACACAACCTACCAAAACTTATGGGATGCAATGAAGGCAGTCCTAAGGAGAAAATTCATAGCCCAAATTGCCTTCATTACAAATACAAAGAAAGAGAGATCCCAAAAATAGACAAAGTTGACAAACCCCTGACCAATTTGATCAAGCAAAAAAAAAAAAAAAAGAA
The DNA here is from genome assembly GCA_036365145.1 of Orientallactaga sibirica. Classification (NCBI taxonomy): domain Eukaryota; kingdom Metazoa; phylum Chordata; class Mammalia; order Rodentia; family Dipodidae; genus Orientallactaga; species Orientallactaga sibirica. The sequence continues at coordinate 20,693,517 of JAEOAD010000003.1, forward strand.
AGAAAGTGTGGTAGTTTGAATATATGTCCCCCAATATATTCAGTATTTTATTAGTTTATAGTTTGCATCTGCAATCACCTTGCTAGAGGCAAGGTCACTGGGGGCCCGGTCTTAAGGTGTGGTGATGGGTTTGAGATTCCATTGTAAAGATATGCAAATGTGTCTAGCAGGAGTTCCTGAAGTCTGCTGTGTGACCTTTTGGCTGTAGTTTGTTTTGCTCTGTTTGCTGTGGTGGCTGGTTGGCTTTTTCTCTCTCTGCTTGGCCCTGTGAATAGCAAGCTGCTTTTCCTGCCTTATTGGAACTCCCCTGGATCTGTAAGTTTCAATAAATAATATCCCTTCCTCCATAACTGTGTCTGGTCTGGAAGTTCATCTCAGTGAACCTGAAGCTGTCTGCAACAGTAAAGTGGCACCGAGGAGTGTGGGGTGAGATGAACCTGACCGTGTGGATATTTGTCTTTTGGAACCTTTGTTTTGGAGGAATGGGCATGGACTTGGTGCTTGCAACTGAAGATGCCTTCTGGAGTGGTAAGCCAAGTTTTATGGACTATTCTGATGAGAGTTTGAGAATGCTAAGTGCAGACAGTATTGAACTTGAGGCTTGGCTTATGAGCTTTCTAAGGGGAAGGAAAGATGGCAGAGGACTTTGTTGGAACTGGGCTACTGGCATAAAGGGATGGCTACGTTCTGCTATCCAGGCCCAGAAAGTTTGATCAAGGTTAAATTTGTAATGGACTGATGTGCTTGGCTAAAGATATCGGACTGAAATTTTAAGATTTTGAGTTGGAAAACCTGAAGCAAGCTAAAAGTAGAGGCACTGAGACTGGTTAAGCTGCTATTGTCAACACATTAGCAATCTTAAGGAAGGTGGAAGGAAGGTGGCCTGACTTGATTTACATTAAAACAATGGAGAGGATGCCTGAGGAAAGACTGTTAGAAATGCAAACTTTTGGAAAGAGTGTTTACTGGAGAAGGAACCTGCTTTTCAAGGCTCTGATTTATTTTGTCCCTGGATTAAGAATATGGCTGTGTCCTGCACACCTGGTATTAGTTTTGGAAATATGAAAAATGCATAGAATGGTCATGAGTTGCACACGGTTCCAGGAGCCGCTGCTGAGATGCGGCATGAAGCAGGGCATGAAGACCCTCAGGAATAGGCTGGAAGAGCCTTTGGAAGATGGACTGTGGGTTGCATGGAGACCTGAAGATGTTTTGGATATACCAGGACTGTGCAAAAGGGCTACCATGGAGTGCAGTGTTGGCATGGGATGAAAGTTTTCCCTGGCAACTCTGCCCAGCTGGAGGGGCGGAATTGGAAAAACTGGAGACTGTCAGTCTCTGGTTATATTGAACTTGAACTGCAGAAGTTTGATGACTGTTGATGGTGATTGAGTTTGCATTGTTCTAATCTCTCCTTGCTATTCCTTATACAGTTAAAATGTTTACTCTGTGCCTTTACATGTTGAAAGTATTTAACTTGTTTGATTGTACAGGACTCACTATCTTAAGTTGATCAAGACTGTGAGAACCTTTGAAATTGGACTGAGTACAATTTACAATGTGTGATAGTTATAAATCTATTGGGGACCAGGAGCTAAATATATTGGGGGCCAGGGGCGGAATGTGGTAGTTTGAATATATGTCCCCCAATATATTCAGTATTTTATTAGTTTATAGTTTGCATCTGCAATCACCTTGCTAGAGGCAAGGTCACTGGGGGCCCGGTCTTAAGGTGTGGTGATGGGTTTGAGATTCCATTGTAAAGATATGCAAATGTGTCTAGCAGGAGTTCCTGAAGTCTGCTGTGTGACCTTTTGGCTGTAGTTTGTTTTGCTCTGTTTGCTGTGGTGGCTGGTTGGCTTTTTTCTCTCTCTGCTTGGCCCTGTGAATAGCAAGCTGCTTTTCCTGCCTTTATGGAACTTCCCCTGGATCTGTAAGTTTCAATAAATAATATCCCTTCCTCCATAACTGTGTCTGGTCTGGAAGTTCATCTCAGCGAACCTGAAGCTGTCTGCAACAGAAAGAAAGAAAGAAAGAAAGAAAGAAAGAAAGAAAGAAAGAAAGAAAGAAAGAAAAAGAAGAAGAGAGGAGAGAGAAGTCTCAAATTAACAAAATCAGAAATGAAAAAGGAGAGATCACAATAGACACCAGTGAAACTGGAAAAATCACCAGGGTATATTTAAAAAAAACTCTACTCCACAAAATTGAATAATCTGGAAGAAACAGATGATTTCCTAGACACATACCATGTCATAACTAAACTCAGAGCAGACTAATCTCCTAAACAAAACTGTCATATTCATGGAGATTGAAAAGATAATCAAAAACCTCTCCTAAAAGAAAAGTACCAGATGGATTCTTGGCTGAATTCTATCAAACCTTCATTGAAGAACTTAAACCAATTTTTCTCAAATTGTTTAGCGTAATCAGAGACCAGGGAATCCTCCCTGACTCCTTTCATGAGGCTAGTATCACCCTAATACTAAAACCAGACAGAGATGCAACAAGGAAAGAAAACTATAGGCCTATATCTCTAATGAACTTAGATGCAGAGATCCTGAATAAAATCCTTACAAACCAAATTCAACAACACATCAAAAGCATTATCCACCCTGATCAAGTAGGCTTCATCACAGGGATGCATGGATGGTTTAACATATGGAAATAGGACAATGTAATACACCACATAAATAAATTGAACCATAAGAACCACATGATCATCTCAATTGATGCAAAGGCCTTTGACAAAAGCACCACTTCATGATCAAAACACTGGAATGAATAGGCATGGAGGGTTTATATATTAACACAATAAAGACTATATATAAAGCTCCTAAATCCCAAATAATACTTAATGTGTAAAATCTCAAGGAGTTCCCACTGAGATCAGGAATAAAATAGGAGCACCCACTCTCACCACTGCTTTTCAACACATAACTAGAAGTACTAGCCCAAGCAATAAGACAGGAGAAAGAAAAAAAAGTGATCCAAATTGGAAAAATTAAGTCAAGTTAGCCCTATTTGCAGATGACATGATCCTATATATAAGTCACCTGAAAGTTGCCATCTCAAAATTTCTAATGGTGATAAATTCCTTCAATAAAGTGGCAGTATACAAAAACCAATGCACAAAAATCAGCAGCTTTTCTATATGCAAAGGACAAAGACACAGGAAAGAAATCTGTGAGGCTGTACCATTTTCAAAAGCAACAAAAAATTAAATACTTGGAATAATACTAACCAAGGATGTGAAAGACCTATATACTGAAAATATAAACAAAATCAAGAAAGAAACTAAGGGCTTCCAGTTAAGATGGAGTCTGCCTAACGACATATCACCTCATGGGGAAGGAAAGGCAAGACATTTAAGATAAGTGGGGTTTTTAATGGTCTACAGATTCTAGTAGACCTCCAGTAGGAGGTCACGGAGGAGCAACATAGGGAATCTGCTGATTCCCATGGTCAGGTACCCCACCAGTCCCCCAGTACCCTCAAGCAGCCATTGGAGCCACAGGTTCCTCCTGCACTAACCGCAGGCTTAGTGAACCCAGGCCAGCAGGCTAGAATTTGCCCCTCCCTACCCCAACCTAGGCTTCCCACCCCTACAGAACTCCACACATGAACCCCAACCCACTGCTCCCCCCCACTCCCATCCCACCCATGCACTGACCCAGAGCAACAGGCTAGCTTTCACCCTGCCCTGACCTACGCTTTTCTGCCTCAGTGGAGTCCCATGAGCGAAAGTCATCCCACTTGCTGCCACCACTGTGCTCCCCAAGTCACCCCCTCCCATGCATCAACCCAGGCCAACAGACTAGTGTTTGCTCCACCACACCCCAATGTGGGCTTTCTCACCCCCACAGAGCTCCTCAGATGAACAACATCCTACTCACTGCCACCAAATAGACTAGCATTTGCCCTGCTCTGCCCCAAGACAAGCTTTCCCATCCCTGCAGAGCTCTATGTGTGAAAGCCATCCCACTCACTGCAACCCCCCATGTGTGGACCGAGGCCAACAGGCTAGCATTCACCCCACCCCACCCTGCCCCAACCTAGGCTTTCCCACCCCTGCAGAGCTCTGTAGGTGAACACCATCCCACTTTCCACCCCCACCCCCTGCTTGGACCCAGGTCAACAGGCTAGCATTTGCCCCATCCCACCCCAACCTAGGTTTCCCACCCTCGAGGAGCATCCCATTTGCCAAACTTGCAGAAAATCAACAAAGGGCCAATAATTGTGTGAACACAGTTTTCGCTACATTAGACATAATAGAAAAGAACCAGGAAGGGCTCCAAAGACAGCTAAATGACCTGAAGGAGAGCAAAAAAAGAGAGGACCTCAATAATCAGCTAGCTAAGCTCAATGAAGACATAAATAAATGCAAGGATGAATTCCAAAAAGCATTAAGAAAATCAGAAAATGATGTGAAAAGGGAACTCGACAGAGGGATGGAAACTGTACATAAAAAAACAGTAGAGGGGCTGGAGAGATGGATTATCAGTTAAGCACTTGCCTGTGAAGACTAAGGACACTGGTTTGAGGCTCAATTCCCCAGTACCCATGTAAGCCAGATGCACAAGGTGGTGCATACATCTGGAGTTCGTTTGCAGTGGCTGGAGGCCCTGGTGCACCCATTCTCTTTCTCTCTCTCCCTCTTTCTTTCTCTGTCTGTCACTCTCAAATAAATAAATAAATATAAACAAAAAATTTTTAAAAAACATTAGAAAATACAAACCAAATTGAACAAGCCCAAAACTCTATAGAAGCTCTCAAGAATAGTGTCAGCCATGTGGAGGATATAAACTCAGAACAGGAAGACAAAACAGAAGAAACAGTTTGTGAACCCAAAAGTTTCAATAAGTTCAATTTTTTTTAGAAGAGAACATGAGGGAACTGTGGGATACCCTTAAATGTCCCAAAATTCAGATCATGGGGATACCAGAAGGGGAATAAATTCAGATCAAAGGCATGGATAGCATATTCAACAAAATTATAGAAGAAAACTTTCCCGCTCTCACAAAAGAAAGTCCCATCAAGTTACAAGAAGCTAACAGAACTCCAAACAGACTGGACCAAAGACATATTATCATTAAGACTCTAAACATCAATAACAAAGACAAACTCCTTAAAGCAGTTAGGGAGAAACAACACATTACATATAAAGGTGACCCCATAAGAATTACTTCAGACTTCTCAGTGGAAACCATGAAAGCCAGAAAGGCTTGAGATGCAACACTGCAAAGTTTAAGAACTTATGCCTTCCAACCCAAACTACTCTACCTGGCAAAAGTATCCCTCATAATCGATGGCAAAAGAAAATCTTTCCATAGTAAAACTCAGCTTTACAACTATATGAACACAAAGCTCAACCTACATAGAGTAATTCAGGGAATTCTCCACACAGAAGAATCAAACAACCGACCTCAAGTGCCTACAAGAAGCAGATCACAATAACCAAACTCAGAGAAGGCACAAAAAACTATAAAGTGCAAGAAATCACCAAACCACATAAACCACCATGACATGACAGGAATTAAATCAAACCTCACAGTTATTATACTAAACATTAATAGCCTTAATTCACCCATCAAGACACATAACAGGGTGGATTAAAAAAATTAGACCCCTTAATCTTCTGTCTTCAAGAAACCCACCTCACCACTAAAGACAGTCACCTCCTCAGGATGAAAGGGTGGAAAATGATATTCCAAGCAAACAGAAATAAGAAACAAGCAGATTACACATTCTTCTCAGCAGCCCATGGAACTTTCTCTAAAATAGATCATATACTGGTCATAAAGCCTGCCTCCAAATAGTTAGGAAGATAGATATAATGTCCTGCATGATATCACATCACAATGCTGTATCAGTAGAAATTAACAACAAGTGATGCATCAAGCAACACATCAGCTCCTGGAAACAGAACAACACACATTTAAATAATAAATGGGTAGTAGACAAAATAAATATGTAATTTCAAAATTTCTAGAAATGAGTGACAATAAGAACACATCATACCAATATTTATGGGACACAATGAAGGTGGTCCTCAGGAGAAAATTCATAGGCCTTAATGCCTTCATAACAAAGAGAGATCCCAAATCAATAACCTAACCATCAACCTAAAGGCATTGGAAAAACAAGAAGAATCCAACCCAAAAACTCAAGATAGAAAGAAAGAATTAAGATCAGAGCAGAAATTAATGAATTGGAAGTTAAAAAAACAATTTAGAAAATTGATGAAACAAAGAGCTGGTTCTTTGAAAAAATAAACAAGATTGATAAACCCTTGGCCAATTTGAACAAGCAAAAAAAAAAAAAAAAAGAGAGAGAGAGATGCTTCAAATTAACAAAATTAGAAATGAAAAAGGAGAGATCACAACAGACATAGGTGGAATTGGGAGAATCATCAGGACTTATTTCAAAAACCTCTATCCCACAAAACTGGACAATTTGGAAGAAATGGATGAATTCCTGCACACATACCACCTACCAAACCTAAATGCAGAGCAGATTAATCTCAAAAACACATCTATCACACCCACCAAGATTGAAAAGATAATCAAAAACCTCTCCCAAAAGAAGAGCCCAGGACCAGATGACTTCTCAGCTAAATTCTATCAAATATTCATGAAAGAACTAAAACTAATCTTTCTCAAACTGTGCCACACAATCACAGAACATGGAAAGCTCCCCAACTCCTTCTAGGAAGCTAGTGTCACCCTAATACCAAAATGAGGCAGAGATGCCACAAGAAAAGAAAACTATAGGCCTATTTCCCTGATGAACAAGACACAAAGATCCTGAAAAAAGTCCCCACAAACTGAATGCAACAACACATCAAAAGCATTATCCACCTGGATCAAGTATGTTTCATTCCAGGAATGCAGGGGTTGTTCAACATACAGAAATCTGTCATACACCACATAAATAAGCTTAAACACAAAAATCACATGATCATGTTGATAGATGCAGAAAATGCCTTTGACAAAATACAACATCACTTCACAATCCAAACATTGGAGAGAATAGGCATGGATGGTTTGTATCTCAACATAATAGAGGATATATATAAAGCTCCTAAAGCCCAAATAATACTTAGTGGGGAGAGTGAAGGAATTTCCACTGAGATCAGGAACAAGAAAGGGGTGTCCACTCTCACCTCTGTTCTTCAACATAGTACTGGAAGTCCTAGCTCAAGCAGTAAGACAGGAGAAAGAAATAAAAGGGATACAAATTGGAAAGGAGAAAGTTGGCCCCATTCACAGACGACATGATTCTAAACATAAGTGACCAGAGAACCTCCATCCCCAAACCCTTAAGGCGATTAACTCCTTCAGGAAAGTAGCAGGATATGAAATCAATGCACAAAATTCAGTAGCCTTTCTATATGCAAAAGAAAAAGATACATAGAAAGAAATAAGCAATGTTGTCACATTTTCAATAGCAACAAAACAAATAAAATACCTTGGAATAACATTAACCAAGGATGAGAAAGACCTTTACAATGAAAACATAAAAACACTCAAGAAAGAAATTGAGGAGGACTTGAGAAAATGTAACATCTGCTGGTGTCTGGCTAAATGTGTACACTATGCTCACCAAACTGCCCAGTAAGCACTTCTCTTAATGTCCATACCCATATATTAATGCTACTCTCACTTTTAGTTAGAGAAGCTTCTCTTTTCAGATGGTGGCGACCTTGGGATGACTCAGAAGGCACCATGGTGCTGAGAAGGAGGGACAGAGGAGTGCTCAGCACTGAAAAACACCTTCCAAGGCTCAGTGTCCATTGCAGGAGAGTTGGCAGAAATAATGTAAGAGCCAAAGGAAAGGTAGGACACCTTACAACATGCTCCTCCAGATGCAAAATGGCCTGGATATCCATGACCTCACAGTGCCTGACAGAACCTACACAAGACCATCATAATAGGAGGAAAAGATGATGACATCAAAACTAAAAGAGAGACTGATTGAGGGGGGCTGGATATGATGGAGAGTGGCATGTCAAAGGGGAAAGTGGGCAGAGAGGGAAGTACCATGGGATATTGTCTACAACTAAGGAAGCTGTCAATAAAAACATAAAAAAATTTTAAATAAATCTAAAAAGAAAAAAAAAAACAGAAAAAGGAAAGACTTCCCATGCTCCTAGATAGGCAGAATTAACATTGTGAAAATGGCAATCTTACCAAAAGCAATACACACATTTAATTCAATACCAATAAAAATCCCAACATTTTTCTTCACAGCAATAGGAAAAATGACCTCAAAATTCACATGGAATAGCAGAAGACCTCAGGTATCCAAGAATATCCTCAGCAAAAGAAACACCTCTGGAGGAATCACCATACCTGTTCTAAAGCTATATTACAAAGCTATAATAATAATAAAAAAAACATGGCACTGACATAAAAAACAGGATTGTAGACCAATGGAACAGAATTGAAAACCCGGATTTTGGGTCAAGTAACTACAGCTACTTGATATTTGATAAAGGCCCTAACAGCATAGACTGGAAAAAAGACAGCATCTTCAACAAATGGTGCTGGACAAATTGAATAACTACATGGAAGAAAATGAAACAGCCCACACATCTCATCATGCACAAAAATCAAATCCAAATGGATCAAAGACCTCAATATAAGTCCAGAAACTCTGCTACTACTTAGAAGAAAAAGTAGAAGGAACTTTCCATGATATAGGAGTTGGAAGAGACGTTCTAAACAAAACCCTGGTAAGCTCAGGAAATTAAACAATCACTCAATCTTTGGGATCTCATGAAGCTGCAAAGTTTTTTTTTTTTTTTTTTTTTTTTTTTTCACAGACAGACATACAATAAGCAGAGCCAATAGATTACCCATAGAATGGGAGGAAATTTTTGCTGGCTATACAACTGACAGAGGCCTAATTTCTAGAATTTACAAAGAACTCAAAAACCTAAACAATTAAAGTCAAACAACCCACTCACAAAATGGGGAAGAGAACTGTACAGGGAGTTCTCAAATTAAGAAATACAAATGGTAAACACACACGTAAGAAAATGTTCAACATCCCTAATTATCAGGGAAATGACTATGGAATTCCACCTTACTCCAATAAGGATGGCAAACATTAAAAGATCTAATGAAAACAGGGCTGGAGAGATGGCTTAGCGGTTAAGGCACCCACCTGTGAAGCCTAAGAATGCCCATTTGATTATCCAGGTCCCAAGTTTAGCCAGACCCAAAAAGTGATGCAAGGGTGCAATGCCACACTGGCCCACAAGGGGACAAATGTGTCTGGAGTTTGTTCACAGTGGCTGAGAGGCCCTTGGTGAGCCCATTCTTTCCCTCTGTCTCTCTCAAATAAAAAAAAAATCTAATGGAAATAAATGCTGGCTAGGTTGTGGAGAAATAGGAACCCTCATTCACTGTAGGTGGGAAGGTAAGATGGTATAACCACTATGGAAAGCAATATGGAGACTCCTAAAAAGGTTGACTATAGACTTACCAACAGTTATTCCTTTAGTGGGCATTTACCCTAAAAGCTCCATGTCTCAGTTCAGAGAGATTTGCTCAACCATGTTTATAGCTGCTCAATTCATAATGGCTAAGAACTGGAATCATCCCAAAGGTCCATCATTAGACAAATGGATAACCAAGATGTGTTATATCTATATGATAGCATTCTACACAGCAGTAAGGAAAAATGACACAATGAAATTTGAAGAAAAATGGTCAAACCTGGAAAGGTCATTATCAGCAAACTCACCCAATCACAGAAAGATAATCATCACATGGTCTCACTCACCTGTGGTTCCTAACCTGAATCTGCGTGAGATGCTGACATACCTAATCAGCATCTTGAGGACTAGACAATAGGGAGGGTGGGGCAGGTAGTAAAGTTAAAGGGGACATACACAAAACTGGACCCAAATGGAAATAGCACCATAACGTTCTATATCCTGAAAGACAGTCTAAAAGGCTGAACCTTCATGAAGTCCTTAGAGGGAACACCTGATTCACAGGGCCCTGGAAAGGGTATGATGAAGACTAACCTTAAGCTTCTCCTGCATCTCTCTCCCTCTGTTTCTCTCTCTCTACCTCTTCTCTCTCTTCTCTCATTCTCTTTTATATTACTTATCCCTTTTTTCCTTCTTTTCACTTGGTGCTGGCCTGTAACTCCCAGAAGCAACATGTGGTTAGCATCCACAATGAACTGTTGATCAGAGAGGTATTACCTAATCTAAAGCAATATTACAAAGCCATATTGACAAAAACAGCATGGAACTGGAATAAAAACAGAAACATAGGCCAATAGAACAGAACTGAAGAACCAGACCTTAGGCCAGGTAACTACAGCTGCTTGATCTTTGACAAAAGTGCCAATAATGTAGACTGGAGAAAAGACAGCATCTTCAACAAATGGTGTTGGACAAATTGGCTGACCATATGTAGAAAAATGAAATTAGACCTACTCATTTTGCCATACAGAAAAAAACAAAGTCCAAATGGATTAAAGATTTCAATATAAAACCTGAAACTCTTCACCTACTGGAATTAAAAATAGGAGGCACTCTCCATGATATAGGACTAGAAAAGACTTCCTGAACAAAACCCCAGTAGCCCAGGAAATTAAACAAGTACTCAACCAATGGTATCTCATGAAGCTGAAAAGTTTTTGCACAGACAAACATACCATAAACAGAGTCAACAGATTATCCACTGAATGGGAGAAAATCTTCACCAGCAATACCACTGACAGAAGCCTAACATCTAGAATCTACAAAGAACTCAAAAAACTAAACAATAAAAAAAAACCCACTCCAAAAGTGGGTCAGAGAACTGAATAGGGAGTTCTCAGAGGAAGAATTATGAATGGCTAACACACACTTAAGAAAATGTTCAACATCCCTAGCCATCAGGGAAATGCACATTAAAACAACTATGAGATTCCACCTTACCCAAGTAAGGATAGCAAACATTAAAAAATCAAATGAAAACAAATGTTGGCAAGGATGTGGAGAAATAGGAACACTCATTCACTGTTGGTGGGAGTGTAAGCTGGCACACTATTTCCACTATGGGAATCAATATGGAGACTCCTAAAAAGGATGAATATAGAGTTACCAACAGACCCTGTTATACCCTTACTGGGCATTTATTCTAAAAGCTCCACATCTCAGTTCAAAGATATATTTGCTCAACCATGTTTATAGCTGATCAATTCATAATAGCTAAGAACTGGGATCAACCCAGGCATCCATTATTGGAAGAATGGATAACCAAGATGTGGTATATCTACATGATGAAATTCTATTCAGCAGTAAGAAAAAATGACACATTGTAGAAAAATAGTTGAACTTGGAACATTCTAAGTGAACTCACACAATCACAGAAAGACAATTGTCACATGGTCTCACTCATCTGTGATTCCTAACCTGGATCAACTGAGTTGCTGACATACCTGAATGGCATCTCGAGTCTTGGACAATAGGGAAGGTAGGGCATGGGGTAAGGGAAGGGGTGGCACACAAAACTGAACCCAAATTAGACTGGTACCACAGAATCCTATATCCTAGAAGTTAGATTAAATGATGGAACTATCTAGAGGACCTTAGGGGAGCACCTGAATAGAAGGGTCCTGGAGAGGGTGAGATAAAGCCTAACCTTATATTTCTTCTATTTCTCTTTATTCGCTGTCTTTTCCTTCTTCTTTTCCCTTAGTGCTGGTCTGTAATTCCCTGTTCCAGGATGTGCTTTACACCAAAATGAGCTGTTGATCAGAGAGACCTACTAGGTCTCCCAAAATAAACAAGACAGACTTCTGTCAGAGCACTTGATTACCCACCAGAGTTAATGGTTAGACCCTACTGGTGAAGACACCATATGCTGATGGCACGGACCATGGAGAGACTGGTTGGGATCCAGAAGAGAGCCAGTCCCCAGACAGTTAGCCCATCAAGTGCTGGAAGGCACTACATGAGCTAGTGGGGGAAAGTGGCCAACATCTGTCCAAGCAACTCAAAGTCTAAGCAATTCAGAAGCAAATAACCTTAAGTGATGCTCACACAAGTGCAATAGTGGCACACAGCCATGGTGTCAGTCTTGGATTGGCTAACAGATCCACTCAGTGGAAAGGAAGCCATATCTGGAACAGGAAACAAGTCAGAATCATATCCAGATAACAATTTGCTTCCCACTGTCAAGCTCCCACTAATCTTGGCATATAAGAGGGTCTATACCCTTTAAATACTCTCTAAATTAATAATAGTTATCCTATTTAGCCAGTGCTGACTTCACTCTCCATTGGAGATTCTACATCTCTTTTTCAGATGGGAGCAGGATCTGAGGAGATAAACGACCCAGCATACTTCACCCTGGCCCCAGGTGAAACCACAGAGGAATTGGGGAAATGAGCAAGAGTGCTGCTTTCTCAGCCAACCTGATTTAAGCACAAGGGTGACGGGGATAGACAGTGAGGACACTCAATACCTAGCAAAGCAGAGATACAGAGGCTCCTAAGAGCCCATCACTGAAGCAGACTTAAAACACACCCAACATGGCTCAGGGAATTTTGCGGAAGAGGAGGTGGAAAAATTGTTAGAGCCACAAGTTGGGACATTTTTCACAGAGACATTGCCTCTCTCCCATAACTGACTGCTGTCCCCACAATGCATGACCCCCAATCCCCATGGAGTTGACCTGCATCCTCCTAAGGAAGGCCTCTTCAGAAAAGGGGCAGGGAGGAGTGGAAGGATGGTACCAACATGTGTAGTTTACACACTAAATATGTCCATACCTAACAAAAATAAATTAAAAACATAAGTAAAGTACTATACCTACTTTAATCATGGAAATTAATTGACAGGAAAATAGAAGTAAGGTTTGGGCCCTTGCACATCTCAATTGCCTATGTAGATGTAGCAGGAGGGGAAGGACCAATTGTAAAGTATGGCAGATAATGTGTGAGAAGTATCTGAGGTATGGAAGTGCCTTTAATAATAAAATAAGAAGACTTATTTGTCTTTAAACTAACATTAAAACTTACCATTTGCAACAGTATGTTAAAATATTGCTGATAATCACTGTGATTCACTCCTCAAGTCATTGCAAGCACATGTTATAGCTGATGGTGCCAATCTGACCAGCACTATAAAACTGAAGCCACATATGTGTACAAATAGTAAGAGAATATATATGATATATGTGATTATTTTGCATGACATTTTGACTAGATGTTGTCATCTACAAAGTTTACAGTTGAGGACCAGACAAGTGGATTACAAAAATATCACAAAAGAGCCGGGCGTGGTGGCGCATGCCTTTAATCCCAGCACTCGGGAGGCAGAGGTAGGAGGATCGCCGAGAGTTCAAGGCCACCCTGAGACCACATAGTTAATTCCAGGTCAGCCTGGACCAGAGTGAGACTCTACCTCGAAAAACCAAAAACATAAAAAATAATATCACAAAAGGGCTAGAGAGACGGCTTAGCAGTTAAGGGACTTGCTTGCAAAGCCAAAGGTCCCAGGTTTGCTTTTCCCAAACCCACATAAGCCAGATGCACAAGCTGGTGCATGCACCTGGCGTTCATTTGCTGTACCTGGAGGCCCTGGTGTGTCCATTCTCTCTCTCTCTCTCTCTCCTTGACCTCGGTCTTTGTCTCTCTCATATTAATAAATAAAAATGTTTTTTTAATCACAAAAAACTCATAATGTTTTAAATAATATTGTAATTTAATTTGTGTCACATTCATAACTGTCCTAGACAGTATGTGTTGCATGGGCTGTGGGTTGGTCACCCTGTCTTAATTTCTCTGTAATGTAGATATTTGCAAAAGTTCAACAGAAATCTTCACTCTTACCAGGAAGTGATTATAAAAAAAATCAGGGAAAATTGGGAAATCTTTTTGAGTGTCATTATTGGTAAATTATTACTATCCTCTAATTTTGTAATTCCCTCTTATGATAATAATAGTAACGTTTTTAAAAGTATTTTTATTTTATTTTATTTTGAACATTTTATTTATTTCCAATGAGAATGAGAGAGAGAGACAGAGAGGAAGATAATGGGCATGCTACGGCTTCTAGGTGCTGAAAAAGAACTACAAATGCATGTACCACTTTGTGCATCTGGCTCTATTTGGGTACTGGGGAATAAAACCCAGGTCAGGTCATTAGACTATGCAGGCAAGAGCCTTAACCACTGAACAGTCTCTCCAGCCCCTTTATTTTTATTTATTTGAGAAAGAGATAGAGAGAGAGTATGAGTTCATCAGGGCTTCCTGCCACTGCCAACAAACTCCAGATGCATGAGCCACTTTGTGCATCTGGCTTTACATGGGTCCTGGGAAATTGAACCCAGACCATCAGGTTTTGCAAGCAAGTACCTTAAATGCTGAGCCATCCCTTCAGCCCCCAAAATATTTTTTTAATATTTTATTTATTTATTTGAAAGCAGAAAGAGAGTGAAAAAAGAATTAGAGAGGGAATGGACACACCAGGGCCTCTTGCCACTGCAAATAAATTCCAGATGCATTTGACTTTACATGTGTACTGGAAAATCAAACCCTGGCCATCAGGCTTTGCAAGCAAGTGCCTTTAACCACTAAGCCATTTCTCCAACCCTAGATTAACATTTTTTAAATTAAAAATATTTCTTCTTTTCAAAACTAAGTGCTTTACATATTTGGTTATTTATTGGTATTTTTTCATAGAATCAGATTTAAAACTATTCTATTATTTTTCATTTTTATTATTTCATTACTCCTGCTTTTACCTTTATTAATTCCTTTAATTGTATGTGTGTTCTTCCTGCCATTTGTAGAATAATTTATTTATTGTTTGCTTAATGGATAGTTTAGGTTTATGCATTTTCCCTTTTGAGTTCTGATTTTATTTTATTCCAGTGGTTCTTAAATACATTGATTTCATTTTCTTGCTTTCAGGAAATTCTCTATTTTGATTTATAGTTCCTTGCTGATGTAAGAGTTGTTGAAGAGATTATTTTTTGAAAAGGCTCATTGGGAAGAAACTTTCTGTTTTCTAGTTTTTAAAGTTCATTGATAGTCTTATAATACTATGATGAAAATATTGTCTGAACTTCTTTCTTCTCTCCTTTTGTAACTATGTTGAAACTTGTCTCTGCCACCTAATAAAATGTAAATATTAATGATTTATGAGCTATTGAGAAATAAAATATTTTCTCCAACTTAAAGATACTGATGAGTAACTACCCAGCACTCAGGTCTGATAAGTCCTGTGCTATTTTGGTGTTAGTATATATACTGTAAACTTGACCTACCATGTAAGAAGGGAGTTAAATTACTTTACCTCGAGAGGTTTCTTTCTGTTTATGCTTTCTATAATTCCTGCTTCCTAAATATCACTAGTATATTTTTGTTGCACTTCCATTTGCAAATGTGTTGCTTTTATTGTCACAGTGAAGCAAGAGGCAGAACTCAATGAAAAGGTGACATCATTGTTTTTTGACTTTAAATGATACCATGGGGAAATGAAGTGAATTTCATTTCATATCTTTTTAAAAGATGTAATCATTTTTCTCAACTTCCCACAGAATTTTTCTTTTATCTTTTAAAGTTCACATACTTACTTGTATATTTTTCTTTACTGACCATTTTAGACTGATTTTTGACATAAAGGCATATCATTTCAACCTGTAGAATTCCTAGTGGCAGAGGCTCTGAGTTTTTAAGCACTGATTATTATACTAACAGGACTGACTTGCCACAGGAACTTTCTGCATGGAAGAAATGTCAGTCACTAACAAATAATCAGAAAGAAAAGGAAAGATAATATTACATAAAAAGAAATTAGAGAAAAATTTCAGAAGAGAAACAACACAACTGAAAAATAAAACAATTATATAGAACACATGTTTATAGATTAAAAACCAGGAAATGTTTACTTTAATGCCAAAAAGCCTTTGCATTCAAACTAGGTGCTGCTTCCTCTCTTCCAAATACTTCACCATCTTACTCCCATCTTCCCAGCCTGCCTTCCCCTCCCATTCACCAAATGTGCTCTGCCTGATGAAGACTGTTTCAGCAGGCCCAGGAAATTAATTGAAGTCCTCTCCCACTCCAGGTAATTCTTTCATGTGTGTATGTGTGGAGGGAGTGGCCTGTGGGGTGACAAAGACCCAGCTTTGGTGGCGGAATAGAAAAGGACATGGAGAACCAACAGCCCAAGTCCAGTCACTCAATCCAGAGACAAACATTGGTGAAACCAAAAAGGGTTTTATTCTCAGTGTGGCAAACATCATGGAAAAGCAGCCATCTGGTGAGCCCAAGGTCTGCCACTGCCATGCTAGTGACTGTTGAAATTGTATAGGGAAGGAGCAAAACAAGGGTTGGGGCTTGTAAGTTAGCAGGCTTGCTCAGCCTGTGGTTTGGTTAGTCATTGTTATGAGACAGTGTTGAGCAGTCTTCTTAGTGTAAAAGGAAGTCCCTGCTTCTTAGGGGCTATTTTTGAGTACCACCATAAGATGTCTGTTCATTACACCTGTTGTTCCTAGAATCCAAGGTAAGCTTAGGAAAAGAGAACTTCAAGAAGAGTGCCTCAGAAAGGAGCAAGTGAGAAAGGTATAAAATGGAGTCAGCTAGGCTACCATCTACCATCTCCATCAAATCGAGTGGACTCAGGAGCTTTGCGCTGCAGAAATCCTCCATCAGGTGAGGGGTGGCAGCTGAGCAAGGCACTCAGTCCTTACTGCAACCAGAATACTGAGGGCAGAGAAGTGGGGAATAGTGGAAATGTCTTGCCTGTTAGATCCCATCATCTGAGCAGCTGGTTTTCTGGTGTGAAAGACCTACTGGGGTTGGATCTGGCATCTGATGGGTATTGGCAGATCCCATTCACCCTCACTACCAGTGGCAGTTCCTGTCCTTACCCCTCTCTCCCACCTGTGGTGGTTTGAATGAAACATCACCCACCTGATCATGTGTTTTGAATACTTGGTCCCACGCCGGTGGTAATTTGGGAAAGCTGCAGAAACTTTGAGACGTGGAGGCTTGCTGGAGGTGCTTTGTCACTGGAGGCTTCAAGCCCAGTACTATTTCTTTCCTGCTGCTGTAGAGATGTGAAGTCCAGCTAGAATACTTGGACTACTTCCTTGTGATGCTCAAATAGCTGCTTTACCATGCTTCCCTTGCTAGATGCAACTGCCCCTTGAAATTGTAGAGTGAAATAAACCCTTTCCTCCCATCAGCTTTTTCTGGATAGGTGTGTTGTCCCAGCAATGAGAATATATCTGCTACATCATTCAACACAGGACCAGCTCAAGCCCCAGAAGTCGACATGGAGCAGTAAGTGCACCACACCAGACCTCACCCCTCCCCACTTTCTGTTCCTACCACAGAATTTCTTCTCAGGAGAATAGCAAAGTCCTTTGTCTGCCATGGGGATCCGGCTATTGAAACATTGTGGAGTAGTTTATGCCTCAAAACAATTCATGCCAAAATTAGTTTTACTGACATTAGATAGATATAGATAGATAGATAGATAGATAGATAGATAGATAGATAGATGATAGATTTAGTTGCATCTTTTAATGTTTAATGTTATGAAAGAAGTCATTTACTCAATAACATTGTGGTGGTTTGAATCAGATGTCCGCCATAAACTCATGTGCTTTGAGTGTTTGGTCCCCAGCTGGTAGCGGTTTGGGAGATGGAACCACACTAAACGAGGTGTGTTATTGCTGGTTAACTTAGGGGTGTAATAGCCAGCTCCCCCTTGCCAGAGCCCAGTCATTTCCCATTGCTTCTATTTTCTAACTGCTAGCTAGGGATATTGTTTAGCCTGTCATCATGAAGCTTCCCCTAGAGACTGTAAGCCAAAATAAACCCTTTACACCAATCTGCTTTAGTTAGGCATTTGGTCCCAGCAATGACAAGGTAACTACAACAAACACAGATGTCATCAATACCTCTAATAAAAATGGCAATTTGAGGCATATTTGAAACATCAGTGCTATTAAAGAAGCAAATAGAATCTTTTAAATTTCATGAGTTTTCTTGTATAAATCCTTGGGGCTATTTACTATGCTATTAGAATTCTGTTCAGAAAGTTCTTGCCTATGCCTATGTCTTGAAGTATATTCCCTATTTCTTTCCTCTAGTAGTTTAAATATTTCCAGTTTTGGATTAAAGTCTTTGATCCACTTGGAAAGCATCAGCAAAGTGAACAAATAGCCTTACAGAATGGGAGAAAATCTTTGCCAACTGTACTTCAGACAGACAGCTAATAATAAGAATTTGCAAAGAACTGCAAAACTACCAAACAAATAAAGTCGAAAATCATCAAATGGGATAACAAAATGAACAGAGAGTTCACAAACAAAGAAACACAAATGGCCAATAAGTATTTTTTAAAAGTGTTCAACATCCATAGCCATCAGGGAAATACAAATTAAAAACACTTTGAGATTCCATCTAACCCAAGCCAGAATGGCTATCTCAAAGAAACTGACAACAAATGCTGGAAAGGTTGTGGGCAAAGAGTGCAAACTAGTACAGCCATTGTAGACATCAGTATGGAGGTGTCGCTGGAGAGATGGCTTAGCGATTAAGGTGCTCACCTGTGAAGCCTAAGGAACCAAGTTCAATTCCCCAGTTCCCACATAGAGCCAGCTGCACAAGGTGGTGCATGCATCTGGAGTTTGTTTACAGTGGCTAGAGGCCTTAGAATGCCCATCTCTCTCCCTCTCTCTCTCTCATAAATAAATGAAAAAATAAATAAAACTTATAAAAATAGAAATAGAACTCCCATTCAACCTAGTCATACCATTTCTAAGCATATACCCTAAGTTTTCTACACTCTGCTTTAGAGATATTTGCTCATCTATGTTTATTGTTGCTCTATTTACAATAGCTATGGAAAGGAATCAACCTAGATGTCATCAACAGATGGATGGATTATAGATATACACAATGGAATTCTATTCAGCAGTACAAAAATGAAATTATGAAATTTGCAGGAAATTGGATGGAACTGGAAAGAATTATATTAAGTGAAGTGACCCAAACTCAGAGACTCATTTCTTTCAGATATGTGGATAGAGGCATGTAATATTCATAAGTATAAAGGGGAGCAAATGTGGATAAATGAGTATAAAGAGATGAATAGGAAGAGGGGTAAGAAAAGAGCAAAAAAATACCCCACCCACATGTGACTTATAAACAGAAGAGGGGAGGACAGTATTAGGGAAAAAGAGAATTAAGAAACAGTGAGGGGTTGGGGAAAAGAGGGCATGTAAATCAACTAAGACAAATTGTATTTGAAAATTCCAGAATGAATGATACCTAAATCTCTGTATGCTAACTAAAAATATTGAATTAAATATTTATTTTATTTTAATTAATTAATTAATTTGAGAGAGAGAAAGGAAGAGAAAGAGGGGGCACACCAGGGCCTCCAAACACATGTACCTCCTTGTGCATCTGGCTTTCAAGGGTCCTGGGGAATCAAACCTGGGTTCTTTGGCTCTTCAGGCAAGTGCCTTAACCACTAAGCCATTTCTCTATCCCTGAATTAAATATTTAAAAAGACATAACTAGGGAGGGATGGGAGAGCTGGGGAAGATACCATAAAGAGAGAGAGCAGTCCAAAAAAAATGAGAACATTATGAAAAAGAAAATGAAAGAGAGCCTACCTAAAACTACTGGTTTCTGGAGTGACCAGGAGACATGTGTGCCTGTCTAGTGTGTGATATCTGAGAACTGATCAGAAAGGGACTCTCTAAGCTTTCAGTACCAAGCTAAGCATAAGGAAAAAGTAGGCTCTAAGTCACACACAGGTCCAACCATGCTTTGACATAAAAAGTATGTCCTCAGACAAGAACACAATCACATTAAGACACTTATAAATTCATTTATTCAAAACAAAGAAAGATCTCAAATCAATCATTTAAATTTTGATGCAATTCAAGATGAGGTACTTTTAGCTTCATATATTGAGAAATTTACAATCTTTAAAATACAATTATCTGAGAATTATACATACTTTCAGAATTTCTCTGCAGTATTGACTGTGAGGTGAACTCTAGGGATGGCAAAGAATATCTAGAAAGGCATTTAGGGTATACACCCAACTCCATGTATTTTGTGTAATACAAATACATAACTGTGTTTTCTTATATAAATATTACATTTTATTGATTTTTATAATAGAAGACAGGGTTTACTATAACCTCAGCAGAATTTGGAGAAAAATATTTCTGGTTAAATTCAAGGACATCCTCCACAAAACCAACACCTTTTAGCTATGAAAAAATTCACTGTACTTTAGTTTGGTTATGTCTTCTGGTGGGCACACAGGTAAGAAACAAGTTAACAATATCTCATCTTATATTTTTGTAGTAATTACAAGTAATGAATGATAGTTCTCAAAAGGCAGCTGCAACCTATGTAGCAGTTGTTTTCTCATTGCTGGGAGAAAACACCTGACTGGAAGCAGCTTGTGGAAAGAAAATACTTATTTCCAGGTTATAGTTTTGAGGAGAAATGAGGATGGCAATGACAGACAGCTGGATGTCACATCTCTACATTAGCAGGGAAGAAGCAGGAAGAATGAGCTATATATATAAGTGGTGCTAGGCTATGACACCTCAATGCCCTCCCCTAGCAAAATACCTCCAGCACAACTCTACTCCACCTTCCAAAGGCTCCACCAGCCAGGATTAAGTATGAGGATTAATCACAACCATAAGAGGCTATGGGGGACATTCTTATTCAATGTACCACAACCTCCTTTAACCAAAGCTGATTTGACCAATTAGCACTTCTGTGTTTGTGAAGAGATGGGATGTTACAGGTTCAGAGCCAAATTTTCTTGAGCTATCTTTATTCCCCTTAATAGGCATTTATTGGTCACCTCTGTGTTTGACCTAACATACTTGTGACTTAACCTTGTGACTTGTGACCTAACATACTTAGGTAATCAGGTAAAATATTTTTGAAAAATGGTACTAAAAAGCCACTAGCATCCACCAACTAGAAGGCTAAGAATGTCATCAGATAGCATCTGAAGCCTACAGTAGAGCTTTAGCTGCTTTACTAAAACCCACCTGATGTTACTACAAATGTATTTGAAAAGTGCCTTGCTTTATGATCTTTATTTTTTTTTTTCTGAAACCATGAAAACATCATGAAATTGTTAATATGTTGGAACTTGGATTTGAGGCAACCTAAATTTGTGGTCTCAGGCCATGGTCACTCATATTTTGTTCCAGAATAAGCTACCCCTTATTCCCTTTTGAGGTGAAATCTGTATCAACAAATCCTATATTGAATTCTTATGTCTAAACTTTTTGTAAACTTAGTGGCAATTTTATTGGAGTTTCAGAGAGAAACAATAAGGCAGACAAACGAGATCTTGGTAGCTACTGGGAGGAAGGAGCCAGACAAGAGAAAAGTTAGGCAACCTGAACTAGTGGACAAGCAAGCTGACAGGCTCAGCAACAGAAGCCTGCCAGCAGCTGCAGGCTGTGGAGAGTGAGGGGGTGCTCTTCAAAGAGAGAATGAGAATGCTCAGAGTGTCAAAGCAAGCAGGTTTAGGATTTTGGCTGAAAAAGGAAATGAGAGAAGACAGAAGAAAGGGTACAGTTTATAAGTTCTTAGCCATGAAAGTCAGCAAGCAACTGTATAGAGGAAGGAGTATCTGTGGACTAAAAGGACATTTCATCAAAGGTGGTTGTTCCTCCCATCTTGTCATGTTCCTAGCTGTATCATGTTTTTTTTTTTTCTTTCTTTCTGGCTTAAGTATATCCTCTCCAGTTGTAAGACTGGATTTTCTCCTTATCTCAGAAGCCCTGAGCCTTGTCTTGGCAACAAAGAGTAGTGGGAGATTTGCAAAGGGGGCTGCTAACCATTAACCATGCTGTTTATGTCACAGGGTGTCCCTGCATTGGTATTCATATGTCTTAAAGGGTCTCCAGACATGGACAGCACCATTGTCTACATGAGAAACATCCCTATAGGCCAGGACTATTCCATTTTCATCAGAAACTGACATCGCCAAGTATTGTGTCCCAAATGGTACCCGAGAAGCTGCTAGCTGCCAATGGCCCTCCTTATTCCCCTTCTCCCTGCCTAGGATCTCCTGTTACGTGAAGTCTTAAGAAACTTCTTTAACAGACATCATACAGGTTATTTGCCACAAGAGTCCTTCTACCCATTACCCACACTACCAGCAAAGAATGAAAGTATTCAAAGGAATGAAGAGACTGCTAACACTTCGAGACCAGAAAGTTACCTTATGTTCTTGCTTAGAATACTGAAGAGAAGATTAAATTGGATCTATTTTAATAGATGAACTTACTAAATGTAATCTGTAATTGAAACTGGTTTGGGAGAATCTGATATAGGCTTGATAGGAGATTCAACTCAGAGATGTTTTGCTTTTTTTTTGTGAAGGGAAATACTTCCTTACTCATACCAGAATTTAATGTGAGAATCTCCTTACATGTAAATTAGTGTTTTACATCAAGGCTTTCTTGGGACTTTCACTGTCTGTGGACCTGCAGGACCACCCTGTGATGATATTCACACCCTCCCAGGGAGACTCACAGGAGGCTCTGCACCCACAACACTGTGGAGCACATTCAGCTAATATTCGGAGGTTAAAATTACTGACACACATGTGGGCCACATTTGTTTATGATCCCAGCCTTTTCCTTTTCTAGTGAAGACACCAATATAAATTTAGTTATAGAATAATTTTAGTTTCTCCCTTAACTATGTAAAACATCTTGGATTTATGCTTATTTGGGGCTGAAATAAAACATCTTGTACAGAACTCATTCCATATGACAGCTGCTAGAATGAAGCACAAGATAGGACATTGACTTCAAATGCACAATGTAAAAATGCAGTGAATATAGAGATTATAGGGTGGCATTGGAATTTCCTATCTGTCTCCATTTCCACATCTCTGATAATTTCCTTGCTTGGATTTTCTTTTCATCAGCTAGATTCTAAGATGTGTATATCGGCAGTTTTATCTTCAGGGTAGGAGCTCAAGGTTCCAGATGTGTTCTCTGTATTACTCCTACAGGAACTTCATGAGTGACCCAACCTGATAGATATGCCTGCCATGTGAATGTCCTAGCAGAAAATTAAACAAAATGGTCCTTTTCACTTTTTAATATCTGTTGAGCCAGGTGTGGTGGTACAACCTTTAATTCCAGCATTCAGGAGGCAGAGGTTGGAGAATCTCTATGAAGTTCGAGGCCAGCCCAAGACTACATAGTGAATTCCAGATCAGATTGGGCTAAAGCAAGACCCTACCTCAAAAAATTAAAAAAAAAAATTATAAGTACTGGTTGTTAAAGGCTGATGTGAAGAACACTTGGGTTTTTGTTACTTAGAAGTGGGAAGGGTATAGGGTGGGTTAGGATGAGATTAACTACACAAAAGATAAAGGTGGCAAAAGTATCTGAGAAAAGGAAGTTAGGATAGTTATTTTCCATAGATTTTATAGGGTATTGAGGCTATGGAAGGTTGTAGTTATGAGAATAAAGAGGGGGAAATACAGAGGAGAGAATGTGGAAAGAAGGTTGGAAAGAGAGGGAAAGTATACATGTATAGGAAGAACAGTAGAGATCCTAATAAAGACAGGGTGGAGAAAATATGGAACAAACCTAAAATCCAACTGAGTAATGTAGCAAGCACAAACAAAACCAGCATGGAATATATAAGCAGGAGTGGAGATTAAAAATAAAAGTCAGGCTAGAGAGATGGCGTAGCAGTTAAGGCACTTTCCTGCAAAGCCAAAGAACCCAGGTTCAGTTCCCCAGAACCCACACAAGCTGATGCACAAGGTGGCCCATGAGTCTGGAGTTTGTTCGCAGCAGCTGAAGGCCCTGGAGGGCCCATTTTCTCTCTATCTGCTCCCCCCTCTCTCTCATAAATAAAATAAAATTTAAAAATAAAATGAAAAGGTCATACCCTTTAATCTCTCACTTGGGTAGTTGGGTAGTAGGTGAGTTTGAGGCATGGGTAGGGAATTATTTACTAGAGCCTGCAGAGCCTCCCCATGGCTATATCATGCACAAAATGTTTCTTGCCTCCTCAGCTGCTATTACTTGTCTACATTGTCTCAGGGAGAGATGGGGTACATCATGGTCAACTCTATCGTCATGATGGAATGGTGATGGGTCTAGCATTATGTAGGACTTGTGCGGGTTATAGCACACTGTAGAATTCTGTGAGGGGTCATAAATGCAATGGCCATCATGCCTAGATGATAGTGTTCCACTGCTCTCCTCTCTATCCTCTGGTTCTTACGCTCTTTCTTTACATTCTTTCTGTTTCCTCTTCTACATCACTGAGTCTTTGGGGTGCTATAGATATGTCATATAGCATTGAGCACTCCAGTGACATTAATTTTCTGCACTTTTATGTATTGAGTCTCAATAGTCACCATGATGTGCAAAGAGATGCTTCTCTAGCTAAAGAATAGCACCAGTTTATTGATATACATGGTTAGAGGGTAATTTGGTGAGTATACAACATATCCATTTAGCCAAATAACAATAGTAGCTTCCCTTTTAGGGCTTAGGACCTCGCTAGCCATAGGCTTTTGAATAGGTTTTAAATGCTAGGCATGAATTCCCTTCTATGAAGTAGGATTTAAGCCTAATCAGAGAACAGTGAGTTATTCCTATAACAGTCATGTCACTGTTGCACAGATGTGCACATCCTGCCTGGATGATCAGTTGTGTAGCTCAGGAGGTCCATTGCTGGGTAAAATTTTTGATGACTTTTCTCCACAGAAGCCTGCATAGCAACTTCAAGCCCTACAACAACCAATCAACAGAGAGAAATCTCCCAGGTCAATTCCATCTTGACTACTCAGAGTCCTGCAACTAAAGCAAATAGATACTACAGCAAAGGGGTTTTACCATCTAGCTCTGGTGAGCAGCCAAAAGCATGGCAATGTTTTGCTTTGGAGACCTCAGAGGCCCTCCCTGATCAACAACTCACTGGGTGATATTCTGTACCTGTTGTTAAGATTCTCTGATAGTAACCTACAGTTTCTGGGAACAGGATCATCTTCCCATGAAAATTACTTATGCTGAAAAAATTTTAAACTATCTATCAAAGATTCAGGTTTATGTGTTTTTCTTACATGTCTTTAGTTTTGGTTAGCCCTCCTCCCAACTCTCCTCCATTCTTCCATCCTATCCTTGAACTTTTCTAACCCTAAGATTATTTTCATTCTATTTTCATATCAAATGTGTCCTACTGTCCCCTACCCTTAAGTTCTCTCCCATCCTTCGGCACCTCCCATGGCCAATTTCTAGATTTCCAATCTCTACTGATCTCTCATAGGCGTATCTAAAAGTCCAAAGAGAGGGTCCACATATGAGAGAGAATGTATAGTGCTTATCATTCTGAATTTGGATTATCTCATTTAGTATCTTTTCCAGATCCATCCATTTTCCTAAAAATTTCAATGATCTCAGCCTGATAAAATGACATTCTGTGTCTATATCACATCTTTATCATCCATTCATCAGTTGATAGCTAGGCTGGTTCTGTATTGTGAATAACGCAGCAATAAACTAGGACAAGCAATTATCACTGTAGTAAAGGGTGGAGTCTCTAGGATATTTGCCCAGGAGTGGTACAGTTGGGTCATATGACAGTTTTATTTGCATCTATTTGATAACCCTACACATTTAATTCCATGACGACTGAACTCATGTAGACTCTACCAAAAGTAAGTGAGGGCCATTCTTTCCTGACACCTTTGCCAGCATTTGTTGTAATCTGTTTTCTTGACTGTAGCCATTCTGTCCTGAGTATCTTTTGAGCTTGCATATTAATTTTAAGATTTTAAAAATATTTCTTTGGAGAATGGTGCTAGAATTTTGATTGGGATTATATTGCATCTATACATTGCTTTTGGTAGCATGGTCATTTTCATATCAATTTTAATCCATAAAGCACGGGTGGTCTTTCCATCTTCTTGTGTCTTCCACTATTTATTTCTTTAGTGTTTTAGTTTTCATTGTAGAGGTCTTCCACTTCCTTGGTTAGGTCTATTAAGATATTTAATTTTTGTGTCCATTGTGAATAGAATTATTTCCCTGATTATTTTCTCAGTATATTTTTCATATATAAGAATAAGTCTATAAGAAGGCTACTTATTTCTATACATAAATTTTGTATAGTGCCACTTTGCCAAAGGTATTTATCAGCTCTATGAGTTTCCCAGTAGAATACTTGGGGTCTTTTATATATAAAATCATATTATTTGCAAATAAGAAAGTTTAACTTCTTCTTTTCCTAGTTGTCTCTTTTAGTCCTTTCTTTTGTCTTCTCTCTCTATGACTTCAAGCACTATAGGAAATAGAAATGGTAAGAGTAAACATCTTTGTCTTAATTATTTCTTTTTATCCAATACTTTTGTGTTTGTTTGTTCTTATTTTTCTAAGGTCTTTAGCTATATCATTAAGTGATTTCCTGCAGATATCTGTTTTTTAATAATATTTTTTTTATTTATTTGAAAAAAAGAGACAGAGAAAAAGAGACAGAGTGAGTATAGGTGTACCAGGGCTTTCTGCCACTGCAAATGAACTTCAGATGCATGTGCTACTTAGTACATGTGACTTGAGTATGTGTTTACATGGGTACTAGGGAACCAAACCCCAGGCTATCAGGTTTTGCAAGCAAGTGCCTTTAACCAATAAACTGTCTCTCCAACTGTTTTTGTTTTTGTTGTTGTTGTTGTTATATAGGCACTTAGAACTATAAACCTCACTTATAGAACATATCCCATAAGTTTGAACATGTTGTATTTGCAATTTCATTCAATTATAGGAATGTTTTTATTTTCTCCTTGAGTTCTTTAGTATCACAATTGTTATTCAATACTACATTGTTTATTCTCTATTAGTTACTTGTTTTCTGCAGCTTTACTTGTTGATTTCTACTTTATCAGTTGGAATACAAGAAGTTATTTCAACTTTCCTATACTTGCTGAGACTTGCTTTTATGTGTTAATTGTTGTTCTATTTTAGAGAACATTTCATGGGCTATTGATCATATTGTGCATTCTATAGTGTTTGGATGGAATGTTCTGTAAATGTTCAATAGGTTAATTTTATTCATGTTATTGGTATCATTTGACCCCAATGTTTCTTTGCTTATTTTGTCCTGATGAACTATCCCTTGATGATGGTGGGATTTTGAACTGGTCCACTATTCTTATGTTCCTATTTATCTCTGACTGTAAAGCTAGTATAATTTTAAAAATAAAATTTGGTACACCTGTGTTTGGTAATATATGTTTAGAATTTTAACTCCATCTTGATTGATTGTACCCTTAATCATTTGAAGTGACCTTCAATATCTATTGTGATTAATTTTGGTTTGCACGCTATGTTTTTCAGACATTAGGACAGAAACTTCTGCTTGTTTTGTTTTCCATTTGCTTGGACTATCTTTTCCATCCTTCCACCTCAAAGTAGTGTCTGCCCCTGATGGTTAGGGGAGTTTCTTGATCCAGTCTTTTAGTCTGTGTATTTTGATTATAAAACTAAGATCCTTAATATTCATAATTATTATTGGAAAATGTGAATTAATCCTATCATCCTGGTTTCATTGTGCAGTTTGGTCTTTTCTTTAGTCTCCATGTGCATTAGGCTGAAGGAACTGCATTACATAAATTTAGTTAGCCTTCCTAGGGCAAATATAACTCCATAGCTGATTAGAATTGGAGGTCAAGGATCTGGCCCCTTTGCCTCCCTCCAGGACAATTCCACAAGTCCACCTCCAACTGGTCATCCCTGGATGTCGTCATAGCTATATCGCTATTCCACCTGTGCATTTGCCCAAATACACTTTTCCCACTCCCAACCCTGTGTTGGTACGAACAGCACATAACAAACCTACTTGGCACTAGCTGTCACAGCACTTATTTCCAAATCATCCAACACATAAACCATTGCCCTAGGCTTTCTTGTTCTTGTGTTTGGTGGGGAAGGTTGGTAATGCATGGCATGGCATGTAATATATTCTCTCTCTCTCTCCCTCCCTCCCTTCCTTTTTCTCTCCCTTTCTTCCGCCACTTCATCTGTGTATTTCTATGTGCATTTAAGAATTTCAATGTTCCCTTCATTTAAACAATAATTTCTCAAGGTTTTCATATCAATATCTGTAGCATATGAATGATCATAACAAAAGAGGGTCTCAAGACGGAGTTCTGTTATATAACTAAAGAATCCCAATTATTGATTGGGTGGGTAAAGGGCAATAGTAAAATAACATGTCAGAATATGATTTTATTCCTGATTTTATGAAAAATTTGGATTTATTTATAATTATTTAGAATAGTACAACATAAGGTTGTAAATTTATATTATTTATTCAATTTTTTTTTTTTTTTTTTTTTTTTTCGAGGTAGGGTTTCACTCTGGTCCAGGCTGACCTGGAATTAACTATGTAGTCTCAGGGTGGCCTCGAACTCACGGTAATCCTCCTACCTCTGCCTCCCAAAAGCGCTGGGATTAGAGGCATGCGCCACCACACCCGGCTTATTTCTTCAAATTTTTAAACATTGACAATTAGTTTTCACTTTTCTTTCAAATATTCCTATAAATACTTGACATCTGTGCATTTTAGTGGCTCTTAACTTTGCCCATTAAGTATCCTTTGCAATTAAAGTTAGCAAATATCATATCACTTTTTCAAAGATACTAATAAATCAATGAGATTATTAAATTCAAGTCTAAAGCTGATTCCCACAGGTCTATCTATTTTTGGCATTTCACACCACCTGCCTATGCAGGAAATTGAGTATTGCTTGTTCCTTGACTATAATGTTTTGCTGATATAAATGGAACAATTTCAGGGAAGAGATAAATCACAAGGAAAATGAAAAGAGAATGATACAGCTAGCTGTTTGTGACTATGCTACTTTTTCAATGAGGGACAGTAAGAGTGAGGATCGAGTAATAATGAAATGATTTTTGTGAGTACAATCAATTTAAAGCACGTGCGCTTCTGAGACAAGGCACTTATTTTTACTGGAAATAAATTTAAACTGTATAATTTATTACCTACAATTTTCATTTTATTTTTGCTTATATTAAGCTGGTTGACATCAAAGTAAAATAAGAAAATGTTTTGGCCTTTATATTCCTTGAGTCTTTTATATTTCATGTAGAATGCCAATATCACATTTCATGGTTATCAGAATTGTGTCACATCAATAATGCTTCTCAGTCTCATTGGGGACTGCCTGGGTTTTCTGAAGACACAAAAATATGTGCAGCTTGCCAGCACTTTGGTTACTTATTTCTGTAGTGGATAGAAGTGGTCACTTCTGATAAATGCAAATAAGATCATTCAGTGACAGACCTTGATGATGTTCCAAGGTAAATTGTTTACTCATCTTCCCAGGTTCTCCCCTGCTAATGACCACATGCCCTTTCCATTCCCTTTGCTGGGTGGCCCAAAGTATTTGAGAGCTCTATACAGTATGTAATGATTCTACTCCTTGTCTTCCTCTCTTCTTGGGCTCATGTAGTTTGCATTTCTAGACTGTTAGTCAGAGATTATTTCAAAAGCAATATCTAAGTCCACGTCTGTATGATACAATTTGATGAGCATGTACTTTCAAAATGTGTGCTGCAATGAAGAGCTACATTCGCGTGTCAATTTTGCTGTGTTTTAGAGTAGAAGGATTCCTTATTAAAACTTTGTAGACATCTTGGACATACTTAGGTCTATAGAGAACAATCCTGAGAAAAGCTACAGTTGCCAGACTTGGGTCACTACCAGTGCAGAAAGGAAATCAACGGTGAAGCAAATCTCAGAGATAACCTCATCAGTGTACATGTAAATGAGTTCATGGTGCATGAGACACCTAGCAAGCAGCCATTGGAATTATAGCTTGATTGGGGCTGGGAAGATGGCTCAGTGGTTAAAGGCACTTACTTGTCCAGAATTGTAGATAGATAATATGATGAGGCAGGTGCCAAATTGACAAGATGATGTAGCAGGTGTTGAAATCATGCTTGATAAAGTTTATAGCCATGAGGCTTTGTTCTTACATGATTGTTAGTTGCCCAACAAATCATCCTCATAAACATGAAACTTGACATCAGATGTTAGCAAAGAATTTCCAGACATACTCCTTTAGCACCTGACTTCATATAAATGTACCCATTCTAGTCTTTACCAAACAGTATAATCACTGGTTTGGGTCATATTTTTCCTTCACCAACTTGGCCATAGGCCTTCAATTGAAGACTTACCAGGTCCCAGCAGACAAGAGAAATACCTACCTAGCCAGATCAAGAGGCTTTGCCCAGCTACCATGTGTGCCACAGCCTGTGTGTGGCTAGATGCTGAGCTTCACAGAATCAGCAATCATCTCCAATGTACATGCATTAGTTTAATGTGAAATTAGTTGCCAACTAATTGAAACTGGGGAATCCAGCACTGTATGAGCTCTTCTAAGTAATGATCATCATCTTGCCACACTGGACCCCAGGCTGCCAACATTATGGATTCGGAAATAGAATGTAATGCTTTGAAAGTGTATCTGATTTTGTTTGTCTGTCTTTCATGTCTGTCCCAGTATCTCACAAAGTCAGATCTGGGTCCCTGGATGAGCTGAAGATGTGCACAGTGCCTAGTGAATCTAACAACAGAAAACACTGACATGCCCCTGGGAGATGAGTGTCTGAAGATTTCCTTCTCTGCTAAGAAGAAAATCTCCCATACAAAAGACGACATAAAAGTCACTCAAGGCAATATAATCAAAGATCATAAAGTAAAAATTCTTTCTTAGGATTGCAAGCCCTTTATATTTTATTGTGTCAGTTTCACTATGGAAAAGTCATATAAAAATACTACTGAATGGCACCAAGTTTTCCAAAATCTTGCTCTCTGGCCACAAACGATGCTTTGTATGCTTTCATACAGATGTTCTCACCCACTCTCAGAATGTTAAAGTTCATGCTCAGAAAATTGCCAAAAAGAAAAATTTGAAAGTGTCCTGAAGAGATTGAAACATCACTAAATTTTATGAGTTTATTCCTTATTAAAGTTAAACCTTAAAACAGCACTCCAACTTTACATCATCAAAGTAGAGTACAGACTTAAAAGAAATTATATTTAATTCAAAAAGAAGAGTTTAGTTCAATTGATAACCTATTTGGTATTAATAATCTAGGATAGGGGTTGATGACTTGTTTGTTTTTGAGATAGGGTCTAATATATTCCATGTTGGCCTTAAACTCAGCATGTAGACAAGGATGACCTTGAACTTCTGGTCTTCCTTTATCCACCTCATACATTTTGAGATTACAGGCTTGCACTACCAAGCTGTGCTTAAGATCGAACCCAGGGCTTCATGTATTCTAGGGAAGTACTCTAGCAACTGGGCTACATCCCAAGCCCACTCTTCCTTTTAAAATTTTTTCAGACTTTTTCTGGTTTCTGAAGGTCAAGGTCGTGATACTACTAGATTTATGGTCTCATAAAACATATAAAATTATATCCTTACTTTCTACACATGATGTCTTCACCTGTCCAAAACAAGCAGGCAACAACAGCAGCCCCCGACTTTGCCTCACTAGTGTTTCATTGTGGTCTCTGAATCTAGGGTACATACATTAGCTTTAGAGAAGTCCTTGAATATTGTGACATTGTGTGCAAGAAATTTCTTGTTTCCTTACTTTCTGAGCAGAAGGTTTAGAGTTTATGTTAAATTGTTAAAGTGACTAAGAAACTATTCATGATAATGGCCAAAAAAGGTCTCCCAGTTTTCTTTCAACACTCATATTTCTGTGATCCAAAAATTCATGCAGTGAATGTGATAGTGGGAATAACTAAAAATTTTTTAAGTGTCTTATTGGGATAAACTTGGTCAACTTAAGAGATGTCAAATTGCTGGCATACTTTTAAAACTATTTATAGTTTCACTCTCTGTACAGAAAGAGCTCAAACAAAGAAGGTAGGAACTACTCAGTATTAAAGAAAATGGACAATGACACCCCTCTTCAGTCACCAACCTTTGTGTAACATATGTGAAAATATATGCCTACTCTGATGGGCTATATCCCAGCTATTTACTTCTATACAACAAATCACCCCAAAACAAAGTACTGTAATACAATATTTACTATAGTGTATCATGAATCTGTATATCAGTTAGAGGTGTCTGGAAGCCATCTGGTCTCTATGTGTACAGGTTGGCTAACACGTCTGTCATTCATGTGGATTGTGCAGGGATGCTTAGCCTAAGCAGCTCTGCTCCCTCCTCCCAGAGGCCAAATGAAGTTCTGTCCTGTTCATGGCATGACACATGAAAACAAAAATTTTGAAGACATCTTAAAGTGTAGTTTGGAACCATTGCACCATCCCCTTTGTCTCTTATTTCCCCAAACAAGCCATGTGGTCAAAGGTTGGAGAAACACACCATATATCATTAATAGGAAGAACTGAAAAGCCATGTGGGAAAGATCGTAAACACTGAGAAGTATATAGAAGTTAGGCCAGTGACTCAGTTGTACATGAGCAAGGACAGGAAGCAGCTTCCTTTCTCTTCCAGCAGTGCTCTAAAATATGTATGATTGAATCTTTATTCCTACCTTTTGACTATATGTCTAATTGTAGTTCTCAGAATAATTTCATTTGAGGGGCCAGGGAAATAGCACAGTGGGTAAAAGTACTTGCCATGCATGATGGCCTGAATGGGTGCAATTTGCCCTGAGTTCGATTCCTCAGCCCCTATGTAAACAGTTGGGCATGGCCAGACATTCCTATAGCCCCAGTTCTATGGGGAATGGAGACAAAAGAATCACTGGAGTTCAATCGTCAACCAATCTGACCAAGTGCAGTTCTGCATTCATTGACAGAATGTCTTAAGGAACCACATAGGTGAGCAAAAAAAGGTCACCTGACCTTCTCCTTTGGCCTCTGTTGTATGGCACAATACAGGCCTGGTCCTAGCCAGACCGCATGGCAGAAGAAAACAGGAAGTGGCTTCTGTGAACATAGCGTTCTGCACAGGCTTGGTGTGACAACAGCTACAGTCCCATGCTTGCGAGAAGCTTGCTATGAGATGTCCTCTCCAGAGACAGGCTGTCATTGGTCACAAAAAGGGGGACCACCCCATACAATGATTAGCCAGCCAAGCCCCTTAAAACTCCGTGTACTTCCTCAAAAATGAGTTTGCAGAAGCTCGTCCTCTGCTGCTTCCACCCAACTCCCGGAGTCTGTGTCATGATTGTGCTGCTCACCCCAACTCAGCAGAGACCCTGCCATCCCTCCTGGGCTGGTCTTAGGGGGGACTGCAACACTCTGTACTTGTGCACATGGAGCATATGCACCTTCACACATGTGTATAGAACACACATCACACTACATCCTACACAAATACACTCACTTGAGTAATTGAACTTCACTTTCAGACCAACCATTGACATCTGATTCAGAGATCTCAGGGTTCTTGGCTCCAGGACCTTTGATGGAAACAGATGTGATGATACAAACTGTCCTTGAAGGAAAGGGACAGAAGTAGATCCAGCCTGTAGCTCCTTAGTACAGAGAGCGCAATCTACCAGACCATGACCTTCTTGGCCAGCAGTACCTAGGGACTAAAGAGCTGAGCACAAAGGTTTGTCCAGAAGGTCCAAATCCAGGTGACACTAATGAGCAGCTCTGGACTCATATCTCCGGCCAGGTTGATGGAGGCTTCATGGGGCCTGCCTCACCATTGGCCTAATTCTGCTTCTTTTCACAAGACATCTTACACACCATACTCCACCCTCCATCATCTGCTTATAGAAAACTCAACACACAAAAGAACGTTCTCATACTCTCTTTTTCTCTTCTTCTTTGGATTTCTCCAGATAATACTCCAGGAAATGTGACACTAAAAGATGTAAGTGGGAAGGTCATCTCACTGGTACTGCAGTAATCCAGATGTTCAGAAAAATCTACTTATCTCCCTCTGTACAAGTATCTGCATACCTCTCTAGATATATTTGTATACCTCTCCACATACATATCAGAATTTAACCATGCACATATTCACATATCTGCATTTTTCTTTACATGTACCTATATATCTGTACATATATATGCATACCAAAATAAATTTTTTTTCTATACATAAAATACTGACAACGAAAGTATAGGCAACTTTTACCTCAAGCAGTTCTTTAATTTTCCACGGATACTGTGTTCTTATATTACTTATTTTTGATTATCTGTCCCCATAAAACTAACAACACCATCTTAAGGAAGAATTATTTACTTTAGGTCATAATTTCTGAGGGTTCAGTCAAGGTTGTTGGATCTCATGCTGGTAGAAGCATGTGGCAGAAAAGAACTGTTAACTGCATGGCCAACTAAGAAGCAAAAGTTGACCTCAAATCCGGCAAATGAAGGCCTCAATCTCATAAGACTGCCCCAACCTCACACAACAATTGCAAGTCCCAAATCTCCTATATTTCTAATTGAACAGCTACAAATTGGAGGTTCTACCATACCCTCATTTGGATTTATAATGTTTAAGGATGGGTCACTGAACTAAGAAAGATAGTTTATTTTGTATTTCCTGTGTACTAAGAAGGATACTACTCAGAAATATGAAGTGAGAGAGATGCAGAGGAAAAGGTGTGAGAGAGTATAATAAAGTCTCCATCCTCCTCTGACCGTGACACCGTCCTAGAACTTCCATGAGTTCACCAACTTAGAAAATCTCCAACTTCTAGAGTCTAAGGTTTTTAATGGAGGTTCCAATATAGGCATAATTGATTGAACCCTTACTATTGGTTATTGAATTCAATCTCCAGTCCCAAAAGAGATGGGTGGGTGTAGATGAGCATTCCAACTTTTTGTGTCACATGGCTGGCTCATCGTACAGCTAGACCCCATCCTGCAGCTTGCTAGAAGACAGAACCTCTAGTCACTCATAAGCATAGAGCTAAGTATGGTTCAAAGGGTAAGAAAAGATGCCCCTTGTTCCTATTACTCAGTAAATCCCTAGGGTGCTAGGAGCTCTGTACTTAGGATTGTGGACAGTTGTTAAACATCTGCCTCTCATTATACTATAATATCAAATCTGTCTTCCCAACTCCTATCTCCCAGGTGCTCACTTATTTATCATGCTTCCAGGTACCCTCTCTGTAAACATACTTTCATTTTAAGGGGAAAGGACAAAATCATCTTATATCTATCCTGATGTATGGGTGCTTGATGATACGTTCTTACTCTCTTCTTGCTTGTGCCTTGAACAGCAGGTCCTGCACAGAGTAGCTGGACAGTGACTGCACTCCTGTACTTCTTGTCTCCTAGGACTTACCTGTGTATCTATACATGCATATGTCTATAATAGCCTCTTTTCCCCATTCTATCTTTCTTATGTTTTTTAAGAGTCTCACTGTGTATCTCAAGTTTACCTGGAACATGAAATCCTTTTGCCTTAGCTTTCTAACTGTTTAGATTATAAGCATGTACTATTGTACCAAATTTATACAGCTGTTCTCAGTACTCTACAATTTACTAGCCATTGATTATGGGAGTAAACAGATTTCACTAGTGTTTCAGAGATCTCTATACAAAACTTCAATATAGAATCAATTTTTAAAATTTTTTTGTTTATTTTTATTTATTTATTTGAGAGCAACAGACAGAGAGAGAGAGAAAGAGGCAGAGAGACAGAGAGAGAGAGAGAGAATAGGTGCACCAAGGCCTCCAGCCACTGCAAACAAACTGCAGATGCATGTGCCCCCTTGTGCATCTATCTGGCTTATGTGGGTACTGGAGAATTGAGCCTCAAACCGGAGTCCTTAGGCTTCATAGACAAGTGCTTAACCACTAAGCCATCTCTCCAGCCCTTAGAATAAAAAAAAATTTTTTAATATTTTATTTTTATTTATTTGACAGAAGGAAAGAGGAGAGAGAGAGAGAGAGAGAGAGAGAGAGAGAGAGAGAATGGGTTGCCAGGACCTCCAGACACTACAAATGAACTCCAGATGCATGTGCTACCTTGTGCATCTGGTTTATGTGGGTACTGGGGAATAGAGCCTTGAACCAGGGTCCTTAGGCTTCATAGGCAAGCGCTTAACCACTAAGCCATCTCTCCAGCCCCTAGAATCAAAATTTTTAATGAGATGCCTAACAAGACATCTCAGAGCTCAATAGAAAAAAATCAATCTTTCACCTAGTAACTTCATAGGTTATGTCTGATAATTAGACTTGTTTTGTTCATCCCTTACAGAAAGTCTTTCACACCTCCATGCAACATCTCCTTTTGGCCTAGAATTTGTTACTTTATCCAGCAAGAAAATCCTTGGAATATAACTATACATGATGAATTTTTTTTAATTATTTTTTTATTGACTTTTAATCTTACATACCAAAAAAAAACCCCACCTGATATTTCCCTCCCCTCCCCCATTCCACTTTAGATCTCCCGTCTCCATCATATCCCCTCCCTCTCTCCATTAGTCTCTTTCCTAATTTGATGACATCATCTTTCTCTTCTATTTTGAGGGTCTTGCAATGTATTTGAGACAGAGAGAAGGAAAGAGGAGAGAGTGAGAGAGAGAATGGGTGCGCCAGGGCCTCCAGCCACTGAAGACGAACTCCAGACATGTGTGCCCCCTTGTGCATCTGGCTTACATGGGACCTGGAGAATCGAACCAGGGTCCTTAGGCTTCGCAGGCATGTGCCTGAACCATTAAGCCTTCTCTCCGGCCCAATATACATTTTTTAATAGACACTTTTAAGGGATTGGTAGGAGCGTACCTATATGTGAATTTCAGCTTCATTGTGCAGCAAAAACTAGATGAAAAGTTTTCAAAAAACAAAGAAAATAAGTTGTGAAATGGTGGTCTTATATTCAACTCCTCCCTGTTTTTCAGTATCAAGACTATACATAAAGAGTTTTAAGCATGCTTGATTGAGGGATGAGGATTCTGGACCACGAGCTCCTTTGGAGTAACCTAATGGAGGGTGAATTTCACTTAACTAAGAGACAACTGGATGAACTTCAACAGAAGTCTTTTAGTGAGTAGTGACTTTATTTAGCTTCAGATGTAAGACTAAAACAAGTTGAGGATTGTGGTAGTTTGAATATATGTCCCCCAATATATTCAGTGTTTTATTAGTTATAGTTTGCATCTGCAATCACCTTGCTAGAGGCAATGTCACTGGGGGCAGGTCTTAAGATGTTAATGGTGGGTTTGAGATTCCATTGTAAAGATATGCAAATGTGCCTAGCAGGAGTTCCTGAAGTGTGCTGTGTGACCTTTTGGCTGTAGTTTTGCTCTGTGTGCTGTGGTGGCTGGTTGGCTTTTGTTCTCTCTGCCTGGCCTTGTGAGAGCAGGCCGCTACTTCTGCCATTATGGAACTTCCCCCGGATCTGTAAGCTTCAATAAATAATATCCCTTCTTCCATAACTGTGCCTGGTCTGAAAGTTCATCTCAGCGAACCTGAAGCTGTCTGCTACAAGGATAAAGCTAGAACATTCTAAATATTGCTGGTTATGTGTTTTGTGTTATAGTAGTCAGGTTCTCTAGAGGAATCAGACCATTAGAACGAATGTGTATTATACCTGGAATTTATTGGATTAAGTTACAATAGTACATGGACTGAGCAGGCCAATAGTAGCTGTCTTCAGGCTGGAGTCAGAGAACCTGGAAGCTGCTAAGTCCATGAAGCTGAATGCTTCATAGGTCCTAGTCAAGCACTGAGGGCCTGGAGGGTTCCTGGACTTCAGTCCATCTTGGAAGGCTGGGGAAGTTGAGTTGAAAAGTCTGCAAAAGACAGGGGTAGATGTACACACCAGCAAGTATCATAGGCTAAAGGCTCGATGTTTTCCAAAGTGGAAGGGCCATTCATTCTAAGGCAAGTCTTCCTAACTCAGTCAATACTTTCAGTAAACACCCTCACAGACACACCCAAGAGACATCTGTTACTTGATTCCTAATCTGACAAGTTGACAACAAGATTTAACAATCGTATGGTTCTGTATCTGACAAAGTGCCAATAATGCAGCTAAAATCAAGAGAATTAAGAGAGTGAGCCCCCACAGTCTTGGGTGGACCATGGGAGGATCAAGAGTTTAGGGATCAAAAAATGTACAGACAGGTAAGAATGGCTGTAAGAGAGACACTGAGCCTAGACTGTGCCACCAGGGAATTCCACCAACAGTCAAAGGCAGAGCCTCCCAGAGCTCCGTAAACTGCCCATGGCTTGGAAGGTTAAGGAAACTGAAGCAAGTCTGAGGTTAAAATTTTTAACTAGTCTTAAAAAGTCCATATACATAACAAAAGAAAGTTACAAATAATTTTTATAAAGATCAATTATAAAAGTAGTAAAGTACTAGCAAACAAAATCTCACACTTTATCAAGAAAGTAGTAATAACTGACTGACATGTACTCAAAATTACAAAGTGAATCAATGTTAGAACCTTCATTTGTATAATATACCTTATTAATAGGCCTAAAGGTAAAGCTAACATGGTTATGTCTACAGGTGTTAAAAAGGTTTTGATTAAGTTTGACATATGCTTTTGGTGAAAATGTTCAAGAAAATAGGAATTGATGGATGTAGTCATAAGACATTTTATTTAATAAAACATCTCAAGGATATTTTACTAGTCTCGTGAATAAAGCAAGAAGAAGAAGCATAAGAATTAGCAAAGAAAAGGAACAATTTGCAGAAGAGATAAAATTCTCTCTGGGAAAGCCTAGAAAATCAATGAAAACTCATCTACAGGGACTAATAGCCTTCACATATTAAACCAATAACCAGTAGGAAAAAGCTCTATTTGTGATCATAGCAAAAATGATAAAATACTTAAGAATAAACTTAAAAGACACATATAAAATTTGTATAAGTGAATTAATTTTAAATTTTCAAAAGACAGAGTGGATTTGAATAATTAAAAATTATTTTCAGGGCTGGAGAGATGGCTTAGCAGTTAAGGCATTTGCCTGCAAAGCCAAATGACCCCGGTTCAACTCACCAGGATCTATGTTAGCCAGATGTACAATGTAGCACATGCATCTGGAGTTCATTTGCAGTGGCTAGAGGCCCTGGCACATCCATTCTCTCTCTCTCTCTCTCTCTCTCTCCTTCTCTTTCTTAAATAAATAAATAATATTTTTTTAAAATTCTTTTCAAGCTAAACAGCAAAAATGTCCACTCTTGGGCTGGAGAAATTGCTTAGTGGTTAAGGTGCCTGCCTCCTAAACCTAAGAACGCCAGTTCCAATCTCCAGGTCCCACTTTTAGCCTGATGCAGAGATGCAAGAGCGCAATGCCACACTTGCCCACAAGGGGGCGCACACATCTGGATTTCGTTCACAGCGGCTGACAAGCTGCTGGCACACCCATTCTCTATCTGTCTTCCTCTCCCTCTCTCTCTGTCTCTCCAAAAAATAAAAAATAAAAATAAAAAATGTCCACTCTTACACTCTCCTCTCCCTTCCCAAGTATACCAGCAATGACAACAGTCCCTAACACTGGAAATGTTAAAGCAAGATGGTGTCTAAGTTTTCATTTCACTCAAAAGTCCTAGGAAAGCTTCTAATTCTGCCTAGCCATTGTCTCAGTATGCTGGCTCAGAATAAATTCTTGGCTTCCTTAAGCACTATCAATTTTTCTTTAAGTTATATAGTTTTACTGTGGCCAGTAACTAATTTCATATTAAGACATAACCCTTTGTGTAGACTGTGTTATTTAACCCCATTCTTGAATTACTGTGAGAATATCCATAATGGCTATCTTTTTTTCCTTTTTTTTCAACTTCAGGGTTACTTTTCATTATGAATGAGAAAGATCCCTGAGTCAAGGCCAGTTTCTTTTTTTTTTTTTAATTATTTATTTATTTGAGAGAGAGAGAGAGAGAGAAAGAGAGTAAGAGAATGGATGCACCAAGGCCTCCAGCCACTGCAAACAAACTCCAGACACATGTGCCCCATTGTGTATCTGGCTTACATAGGTCCTGGGTAATTGAACCTGGGTCCTTTGGCTTTACAGGCAAGTGCCTTAACCACTAGGTCATCTCTCTAGCCCAACATCAAAGTTTCTAAAAGTATAATGTCAGGGCTTCCATGGAAAAATATAAACCTCTACCAAATAGTTTACTACAAAACCAAATTTGAACTGATTTTATGTTTTAGAAGGGAACTTGTATGAAGGGAAATACCCTTCAAGTAAATTAGAGTACGTACTAAAAATGTGTCCTGATGAAACTTTCCATAGCTCCTCCAAGTTATTTTAACACAGCTGCCAGCAAAAAGTCTCCTGGACAGGTTTTGTAGTTCCTTCAGAAGGTGGAAGATTCCTTATTTTTCCTCAACTGTTAGACTCACAGGACAGGACTTTGTCAGTGTACTTATTTCTAGTCCTCCACTTGATAATATGAGGCCATGATAATTGACTTTGTTCTTGAGTTATATAATGTATATGATCCCTTTACTATGACACATTTCAGTTCTTTATTTTTGTAACATGATGGCAGAATACCCAACAAAAACATGTAAAGGGAAGGAGTGTGTACTTTGTATTATAGTTTCAGGCTGTTGTAGCAGTGAAGGCATAGGGGAATCTCATGATGGTGGAATGCATGGCATAGGCTCTTTACCACATGGGTCATCAGCCAGGTCCCACCTTGGAAAGGCTTCATAGCCTCCCCAAATTTTATTATCCACAAAGTGCGAGATACACAATCATGAGGAACTGAGTTTGGATTCCCAGAAAACCCATGAAAAGCCAGAGGGAGTAGTGCACATCTATAATCCCAATGCACCCACAACAAGATGCAAGTGACGAGAGGATAATCCCCAGAAGCTCATGGGCCAGCTAGTCTGTTATACAAAATGTCAAGCAATAAGAACCTCAAACAAGGTGGAAGGTGAGCATCAATACCTGAAGCTGTGCTCTGCACATGTGTGCTGTGGTACATGCCTACACTCACACACAGGAATATATACACATCACACACATATATACACACAAAGATATAAAAACATAAATCATATTTTTAAAGGAAAAATGTAGTTAAACAAAATGCTAGCTGGTGCATGCCTTTAACCCCAGCACTCGGGAGGCTGAGGTAGGAGGATCACTGTGAGTTCAAGGCCACCCTGAGAATACAGAGTGAATTACAGGTCAGCCTGGAATAGAGTGAGACCATACCTCGAAAAAAAAAAAAAAAAAAAAGCCGGGCATGGTGGTGCACGCCTTTAATCCCAGTACTTGGGAGGCAGAGGTATGAGGATCACCATCCATTCAAAGCCACTCTGAGACTACATAGTGAATCCCAGGTCAGTCTGAGCTAGAGTGAGACCTTACCTAAAAAATAAAAAAAAAAAACTTTCTTAGGGTTTGAGGAGATGGCTCAAGGTTTAGAGGCACTTGCTGAAAAGTGTGTCAGCCCAAGTTCAATTCTTCCTAACACCTACATGAAACTGGATGCCAAGTGACACATGCATCTGTACCCTAGTGTTCCTAGGACAATGTGAGATGGACAAAGGAAAATCTGAATCTCATGGGCCAGCTTTAGTGGTATTCCTTTGCTACAGCAAGAGATCCTGACTCATTGAAGGTGGAAGAAGAGAGCAGACATCTACAGAAATTGCCCTCTGCCCTCTCTCCATATGTTCTAGCATGCGCATACTAACACACACATAGGCACACACAATAATAATTAAGTAAAGAATTCCCTTATTCTTAACAGTCCCAAGTCTATGCAAAAGTCCAGGTCCTTCTAAGACTTAATACTACGTCTTAGCTATGAGGCCATATGAAATTTAAAACCAAAAAGGTACTGTTTTAGGAATTAATTGAGTCAATGAGAAGAATCAGGCAAAATCCACTTCAGAGAGAGGGAGAAAGCCTTCACAGGCTGACCTCTGCTGGCTAATGCCAAAAACCTGGCAGAGGCCCTGAACTCAGATTGTGCTGAATTTATATGCCTTTCACAATTCTTTGTCTGAATTCTCCCATGCTTAGAAAGAGGAGAGATTTACATCCATAAGTGTAGAGTTCTGTCAAATAAGATTAAGTACAGGCAGCTGTCTCCTGAGATAAGGTAGCTATATATTGTCCAAAGGGGTCAGGCTCCGAATCACAGAATTCTTGTTAGCTACTATCAGAGGAATCTCCCCCACTGCAGCTTCAGAGGGTGGAAGTGCAGTATTTATCACTTCACTGAAAGTCCTAGGTACATTTACATTTCTTATAGATACATTGATTATATTCCATGTAAACTAATATAAGCTAGAAACATTAAATATATGGTATTCCTTTAATACTACCACTACCACAACCCTAGCCTTCAGCACAATTCTTAAGTCTATATACCATGGC
The DNA here is from genome assembly GCA_036365145.1 of Orientallactaga sibirica. Lineage (NCBI taxonomy): Eukaryota > Metazoa > Chordata > Mammalia > Rodentia > Dipodidae > Orientallactaga > Orientallactaga sibirica. The sequence continues at coordinate 20,735,868 of JAEOAD010000003.1, forward strand.
TACTCAAGCTCTAGGCCAAACAAAGGCAGCACTCTACTACAAAGACAGAGAGCACTAGGGAATTCTTCCTTTGGAGTCCAGCACAGGACTAGCTCAGTGTTCATATTAAAGCTTATTGACATAGGAAGTTAGCTGGAGGTGTACACAGTGCCAAGGGAATGGCAAATATTTCACCTTCAACAAAGTAACATTTCTCCAGGACCATGATGTAACAACTAAATTTTTAGTACACTTGACTTTTGCGAAGTAATAAGTCAGTTTTTATAGGCACAGCTTCTCTTATAGTTTCTAGACTCTAAACTCTGGTAGATATGTGAACTCAGGCAAAGCTTAAATATTCTAATTTGTGTATTCATCTACGTGCTTGGTCAACCCCTAGGCAGATAAAATGTCAAAAAGTGAACTTGCTAGGTATAATATTCCTTCCCTCTGAAATAAAAATATTCTTGTAAATGATAGCATAAGTTTTAGGAGGGAATAAAGGAAAAATTCCCATGAGTGAATTTTTAAAATTAAATTAAGTTGCTTTTATCTATGTCCTTTGCCAATCAAAGCATTATCCAAACATGGGAATGTTTGAGTTATAAACAAACCATAAATTCAAACAACAAAAAAAAATTGATTTTGGAGAGATGACTTATTGGTTGAGGCATTTGCCTGCAAAGGCAACGCACTCATGTTCAATTCCCCAGGACCTATGTTAGCCAGATGCACAATGTAGCTCAAGTTTCTGGAGCTTGTTCACAGTGGCTGCAAGTCCTGGCACTCCTTTCTCTCTCTCCCTTTCTCTCTTTGTCTCTCTCTCTGTGTCTAATAAACAAATAAATAAAAATAAAATATTTTTAAAGTGATTTAAAGAAAACCAACTTTTTAAATGGGGAAAATATTTTTAGTCATATTTTGAAAGCATTTTTTAGGAACATGTCAGTTGCTTTCTTACTGCTGTCAACAAATACCCAATCATAAGTAATTTGTAGAAGGAAAATAACTAATTCAGCTTATAATTTGAAAGAAGTTTTATTGTGGGGAAGGCAAGGTAGGAAGTAGGAAGCCAGTTGTCACATTGCAGTCAAGATGCAGTACGTGAAACAGGAGGTGGTACCTACTGTGACACCTCAAGGCTTGTTCCCAGTGATCCATTTCTTCCAGCAAGGCTCCACCTCCTAGAGTCTCCACAACATTTGGGAATAGGGACACCAACTGCGAACCAAGTGTTCAAACACATGAGCCTATGGGAGGCATTTTATATTCGAGCCACAACAATCTCTCTAGAGAAAGCTTCCTTATCAGAAACGCACAAGATGAGACAAGTTACCCTGAAGTGTAACGAAACTAAGCAAGTTAACATTTTACTATCTAGGCCCATGTGAAGACAGTTTATTCTTTTGGTTATTAAAAAGTGTGCCTGACACAAAATGGCCTGGATATCCATAACCTCTCATGAAACTACCTACACAAGACCATCATAATTAAAAGAGAGATTGATTGAGAGGGGGAGGGAATATGATGGAGAGTAGAGTTTCACAGGGGAAAGTGGGGGGGGTAGGAAATACCAGGAGATATTGTCTACAATTAAGGAAGTCGTCAATAAAAAGTAAATTTTTAAAAAGTGTGCCTGAGTGTGTTTATTTATATTAAGTAACTAACCCAGGAATTTTTTTCTCCTTAAACATTTTTGACCCATATAACTTTCATTTTAATTTTGTGTTTGATTATTAGCAGCTTAACAACTTGACCTTCCCCACTCTGTTTTCTAGTCTTTTTTAAAATCTTAGTTTGATTTCTTCATTGTCTCCTAATTCTGCCCAAGTCCAATAAAGTATCTTAAGTCCTTTTCTCTTATGAACTTATAATTTATGTAATTAGTACCCAATACAGAAAACACTGGTAAAAAAACAAGAAAGGGCCTCAGTTTTTTAAATTCTTTCCAAGAGCCTCAATTATATTTTTCCACCTCTATGCACATAAACTAGTTCAGTGCAACCTAACTATCATTTGTGGTTTTCACATCAGTGTCTTAAATGCTTTTCAAATACATTTCTCTAGTTTCTGCAAAGAGCAGTCTGCTGACTTTAAAATTGTCTCAGGGTATTTGAGTATGATTTTGAAACTGTCCACAGCTAAGGTGATTAGTGCCTTGAGTATTGTGCCAAATAACATTGATAGCACCATGCAAAGATAGTGCTCATATTAGGTCTGCTTTGGGAAATCAATTTGGTTATGGAAAAGTGCTGGCAGTGAAATTTCTTCATGTGGTATAGGAGTGCTTGGTTTAAATGGACTGAAATGCATGTCTACCTGGCTCAAAACAAGCAGGACCAGAAGTAGAAAGTGTGATTCAGTCATTTATACTGTGACCACAGGAAAGTATCTGAAGTGTCTGTGCTGCTCCGATGCAATGCATGAGAGACCTCGTGGCCACCCAGCCATAGATCAGGAAGGAAACCCTGATGTGGGCTGCCCAGGGCACATCACTGATTGGACAAAACGAAATAGCATCTTACATGGGCCTACCCAACAGTCATGAAAGGGCAGTCAAATGTAGGGGGTCTATGGTCATCAGAGTGAAAGGAGACCCTAAAATAGGCAGACCCAGTGGTCAGCACAGACAGGGTGATGGGAGAGAGCATCTTAGCTGGTGGTGCCTGGAGGTCATCATGGGAGAGAGCCAAGGGAGATGACTCTGTTAGAGATTAAAGACAAAGTCAAGGGGGAGCATCTGAGATGGCACCTACTCTGAATCCTTACAGACAAGATGACAAGAGAAAGCACTTCGGATGGCCCTTACCTGCAGTCCCTATAGACAGTGGCATGAGGAAGCCTGATATAGTGCCTGTCTAGAGGTCATCACAAGTGTGGCACCAGGGGGATGCCTGAGACGACACTTGGCCAACAGGAGTATGCACACAATGGTCATTACCAGTGGTCATATAAACAGAGGCCAGGAGGAAACAACTGGGACAGTTTGTGCCTACAACTCCTCATCAATATTTAAGAAACAACTAAAGTGGTTCCATGTATTCATGGATGAATACAAAAAGAGCTAAGCAAAATATTCTAATATTTTTAAGATATAGTAATAATACTTACCTGGCATGGGAGATACCATGATCATGAGGTTATGACAATAGCATAAAAGATAATCATGTTGGGGGGGGGCATTTCTAAAATGATTCCTAGACCTCTTCCCTTCTTATCAGCCAAAACAAGGCAGTGTGTGCATGTGTGTATGTGTTATGCATATTTACATATATATTCATGCATATAGGTGGGTGGAGGGAAAAGTCTAGGAAAAGGAAGAAAAAAAGGTCTTGAGTGTTAAATTCCAACTTAATTTCAAAGAGATGAAAATGACAGCTGTGACTCTGCTGGTATTTAGTAGAGAAGCATGGGGCATAGAATTGAAAATACGTATTTGTGATTTACTTTCAAATTTTTACTTCATACAAAATGCAAAGCCATATATGAAGATGAATTCTATTTTTCTGTAATCTTTCTCATTGATTCAATTCATAATATGACAAAGTTTCTATTGTAGATTTTATTTATTTGGTGTGTGTGTGTGTGTGTGTGTGTGTGTGTGTGTGTGTGTGTGTCAGGGCCTCTTGCTGCTTCAAATAAACATCAGATGCTTATACCACTTTTTGCATCCAGCTTACATGGTTGGCATGGGAATTGAACCTGGGACCAGCAGACTTTGCAAGCAAGCTTCCTTACGGTCTAAACCATCTCAGCCCTGAACATGATGTTTTTCATGGTATAGTTGCTTCATTCTTTGCAGATGACGTCACTGTTTGAAGTATACACTAAATTTAATTATAGATCCCAAACTACCCTCTTGACTCTACATATTGATCAAGTTAAATAAATAATAGCTACACTTTGTTCTCCTGCCCTTTAAGGTGATCACAATCCAAAATCCCAAAGTCACAGAAACAGTTTGTGTAAGACAAGCCCAATCAAAATGAAAATGGAACTATCCGAGTATTCCAAAACATCATGGTCCCAGGTTATGAGAGTGGGCCCAAGGTGTATGAGACAGAAGAAAATAAGACAGGAAGATCTAGGATCTTACAAAGTAAAGTTTATTCAGGGACTTCTTGACAAAAGTGCGCTCCCAGACAGGAGCAACATGAAGTGGATCTTCACAATTTGGGCAGAAGTAAGTTCACCCAAGCTATACTATATCTGGTTCATTAAACTATTATCAGTGACAAGAATCAAGAAAACTTCTAGGTTACAGCCCACATTACTGCTGAATGGTTTCATGTATGGTTAGGTGGGAAGCTATGTAAGAAGACCATCCAGGGTTATCTTGGGGGTAATAATGGTGGCTATATGACTCAACATGGCTGCAGATGCTCCAAGGTAAAACCACACGCAGGAAACTCAACCATTTTAAAATTCCTACCACAGGGAAAGCACCTCTAATCTATTTTTTCATGAAGGTGTAAGATTGAAGAGTAAGTGTGTTTTGTGATTTTATTTTGAGAAATACTCATTATAATCTTCCAGTGATATATTCTGAAGGTTTTATTTAGGCTTTAAAAAAATCAGACAATGATTCATAAACCATGTAATGCCTTCTGAGTAAAGTATGAGAATGTTTTTGTTTTCTAAACTTTTTATTGATAACTTTTGTACATGCACATAATATATTCTGATCACTACTTTCTTTGGTTGGCTCTGCACATCCCCATCCACTGAACCCCTTCCTCTTGCCAACTAGTTCCTCTTCTACTTTTGCCTTTTCTTGCACTCTTTCCTCATGCACAATGGAATGTTGATGAGTCTGATACTGAATAGGTCATGTGCAGGTAACAACAGCTGCCACAAGGTTGTGAATGCAGTGGCCACCATGTCCAGAAGACAGTGTTGCAAAGCACTCCTCCCCATCCTCTAGTTCATATATTCTTCCTGATTCCTCTTATATAGTGTTTCCTGAGCCTCTGAGGGTATGATAGAGACGCCATTTGTTTTTTTTTTTTTTTTTTTTTTTTTTTTTTGGTTTTGCAAGGTGGGGTCTCACTCTGGTCCAGGCTGACCTGGAATTAACTATGTAGTCTCAGGGTGGCCTCGAACTCTCGGCGATCCTCCAACATCTGCCTCCCGAGTACTGGGATTAAAGGCGTGCGCCACCACGCCAGGCCTGAGACGTCATATTTTGTACTAAGCACTTAGGAACCACTTATTGTGAGCACTTTGATGACTTTTTGATTCTCCTCAGTAGCCACTGCCATCTGCAGAAAAAAAGCTCCTCTGACCAAGGGTGAGAGCAGAACCACTCTATGGGCAGAAACACAAACATTTAGAGGACAATGTGATGAGTGGAAACAACATATCCATTTAGCCAAACAACATAGTAACTTTCTCCTAGGGCCTATGACATTCCCAGCATAGGCTTTTGTCCAAGTTTTCAGTCCCAGGGTTGAGTTCCCTCCTATGTGTCAGGTATCAAAACCAATCAGAAAGCAGTTAGTTACCCCCATAATAGTCATGGTACTAATGTGCCAGTGGGCACATCTTGCTTGGTTTGTAGGTTGTGTAGCTCATAGTTTCCATTGCCAGGTAAGGCTGTTGATGACTCTTCTCCCTCAGCAGCCTGTGTAGTATTGCCCAGGTTCTAGCCATCAGGGATGAGTTATCCATCTTAGTTCCAGCTTGATTCCTAGTACTCTGCAGCCAAAGCATGAGGTGTCTTTAGCAATTGGGTCTTGCCATCTAGTTCAGGTTTATTTAGCATTATCTACCCTATCCCACAACACAGGGTATAGAGGTAGGTAATTTAAATAATGAAGAGACAGGCTAATCCTCACTTTCCTGGAGGTAAATTTGTACTCTCATGTCTATTTGTGCAACATTGACTTGAAGCAGTGATGTCAAAGTTGACACAGTTTCATCCTAGTTGTCAGAGCAAACTGGATGCAGAAAGCACACACCATCACAATGATTGCTTAATTCATCATTAATCAGTTCCATCTTGCCAGGCACTGGCTAAAGGAATATGAATCACTCATCATCTCTACTGTTGAGTCTGTGATTAGAGGAGTGAAAGAATCAAAGGCTTGAATTGTTAGAATGTTTTCAAGCAGAGCACAAACAAAAGGCATGAAGGGAAGGTGATTAGAATCTATGAGGGTAGGAATGTTGCCAAGCCTAAATTGTATTTAAATTGGACCTTGAAAGAAGTTTGCTGGACAAAAAGAGGTAGGTCAAACAATGGTATATTGAAAAGTATTATGGGCTTGGGGGTGAATGCACTGAGTGCAGTGGTCACGCTTGTCCATTGCCAGGTGCATCCTGACTTGCCCCACAGTCCTTTTCCAAGTGACTTAACTCTGTTCTATTAGAGTATAGTGTGCTTAACACTGGGGTGTAGCTGACTACTGGATGGCTGCTGAGTTGTTCCTGCTGACAGAGCAATGATAACACTTTCATTTGACTACTTCCTTTATTTTTAAAACCTACTATTAAATCGATCTTGCCTTCCTATAATGTACCAATGACTAATTTGAGCTCCTTAAGTCTAGTCTATTGAAACAAATGAAAAAGTGGAAAGTCACCTGTAGTATTAAAACAAAAAGTCCCTCCTTAAATCATTTTTTCTGAAAAAATTTCGGCCACAAGATTGTCTTACTTCATCCAAAGACAAATCACTCTTCTGTTCCACACATAGCCCATCACATATCTTTGACCTCTGGGTATTGTGTCCGTGTTTCCATGCACAGGGAAAACATTCACGTCATTCATGTACAAAGCACATGTTGGTTCATGATTCTGTCTGTCCCTCCTCTGTCTCCATTTCTCCATGCACTCTTCCTCCCCAAAATGGTGGCCCCTCCATGCAGGACTCTACTAGTTCACAGTCCTATGGCAGTGAGTTGAGCCTCACTTTGTCCCTAGGGGAATGCAGCCAGAGAGGTGGTATTCAGGAATTTTCGAGGAGAGCAGGATATTCTCTCATCTATTACACAGAAACTTAGGTCTTTCTAGTCTATCTAATATGTTTCTGTTTTACTTTTTGGTTTTCATGCTTGCTTTGTTTTGAATACACCTATCAACTGCTGCTATGTTACAAGCTCTACATGGTCCTGCAATCTCTTTTCAGTCTGGAGAATGTCTGGCCCTAGCTTCCCTCAGTGGACATTTTCCCTGGTAATTTGTAATATTGTAATGCAAGAGAATATAGATGGATTGGACCCTGAAAGTTATTTGGCAAGGATGATGACAGGATTCTCAAATAACAACTCACAATGAATTGAAAACCAAATTCATTTTATACTAATGGCACTACTTATTCTATAAAGCAAAGGAACAGAAGGCATCTCCATGACTGTCTTGGTAACCAGGTCTCAGAGAATATTCAATCCCTCATTAGCACGAATGAAACAAAACAATGTAATGATATGAAACAAAAGCATATTCACAACTTTGGATATGCACACACATACAGATAAACAAGAATCATGATTCATTCTCCATGCCTCAGTGAAGAAACACTTCCCATGGCTAACTCCTGAGCCTAAGAGCACACAGTTTAAAATGGGGATGCAGTCTGGGAAGAGCTTTGTGCTGGTCCCTTTACCAATGGCCCATTGAACCATTCAAAGTACCACAGAGGACACTGCAGCAGACCGGGAGGGAGTGTGGGGACACAGAGGACACACAGGCAGCTCGCTCCAGGAGCAAAGCTGGAAAGAGAGCTTCCCTGTAGCTCTGGTGTGTAAGGGAGGGACTTAGGGACTGAGCATGGTGTGCCATGCTTCAGGAGAGTGCCCTGTCAGTTCTATTTCCTGCATGATTTACAGCATATCCAAAGAATTGACAGACACCTCCATGAGCAAAATTATAAACAAGATGCTGTCTTAGTTGTTTTGAGCTGCTGTAACAAATTACTACCGACCAGATAAATTATACAACAACCATTTGTTTCTCACCATTCTAGAGGTTGATGAAGGTTCAAGGTCAAGATTAGGCACAGTTGGACTCTGATCACAATTCCAGTCCGTTCAAGACTTCAGACTCCTGTTGTCACTTTGCATCATCACATAGGGCAAGAACTCTCTGGAGTTTTGCTTAAAACCAACTCATCCTCATAGTGGTGAGAACAAGCCCCTAAGCGTTGTAAGGTTGGAGAAAGAAAGGCAGACAGACCTAGTACAGAGTGGAACTAACTCAGGAATTTACTGACACAGCTATGATCTTACAAGACAGCAAGGACAGTTGAATGTCTACAACTTGGGTCAGAAAGAGGATGGAACAAAGTAACCTCAGTCCAGCTGTAATGGGCCTGGTTTATCTTAAGATAGTATCAAAGGGTTAGTTGTGTCCCTATAGCCAGGGACTGGTTGTAAGTCTCCACATGAAACTCTAGTAATAATTCAAGTCTGCAGGGAAACCAGCTAGGTTTCTTCTTGGAGCAATTGTGGTGGTTACTACTCAATATAGCTATAGTCATATCAAGCTAAGTCTCTAAGTCTATAGAAATCTCTTTTATGAGGACCTAACTTGATCATGAAGGCTCCACTGAGTGACCTCACCATTTCTGAGGTTCTAACTTAGTGATACTATCAGATTGTGGGATAGTATTTCAACCTAGGAATTGTGGGACAAGACAGATATTCAGTCCTGGGACATTGTAGGTATTTCATCAATATTTAATGAATTGAGTCATTATATTAATTGTTAAGATAACATTTCTATTGAAATGCAAATATAATTTCTCTGCTCTGAACAGTCTTATTAATCACATTAGGATCACAGGATACACACATATATAAAGCAGAGAATATGAGTGAAGAGATGATTGAGAAGTGTGACAAGACCATGGAGGGTATGGGGTGAAGAGAATTTGCTGGATACAGCAAAGAAATGGGTCGTTGATGATGATTTTATTTACAAGTAACATAACATTCAATTCAGGAATAAAACACAATAGGATCATGCACTGGCTCCCAACACAGGACAGCCATTGACCAGAAGTACAGAGATACCGAAGATGAAGCTTCTGGAATGGAGAGATGGCTTAGCAATTAAGGTGCTTGCCTGAAAAGCCCTAAGGACCCAGGTTTGATTCCCCAGTAACCACATAAGCCAGGTGCACGGTGGTGCATGTGTCTGGAGTTTGTTTGCAATGGCCAGAGGCCCTGGCAACCCATCCTCAATCTCTTTCTCTTAAATAAATAAATAAATATAAAATATGTAAAAGAAAAGATGAAGCCTCTTTCTACTTCTGCCACCCAGAGCATCATTTTCTGCAAAGTCCCCACCCCTCCACTCATGGCCTTAAGATGCTACCAGCAGCCATGTGTGTTCAATCCTTCAACAGTTATGCCCAGAAAGAGAGATGTGATTGTCACACTTCTTCTTAGGAGCTGTCATAAAAGGCTACTTGACATCTCTTGGCCAGAACATGCCACAACCATACCTAAGGATGTCTTTCTCAACTGACATTAATTTTATAGATTAAAAACAATTCAAAAATTAGTCCAAGCTGGGCATGGTGGTGCATGCCTTTAATCTCAGCACTTGGGAGGCAGAGATAGGAGGATCGCCATGAGTTTGAGGCCACCCTGAGACTACATAGTGAATTCCAGGTCAGCCTGGCCTAGAGTGAAACCCTGCATTGAAAAAACAAACAAACAAAAAATTAGTACAAAGTGGATCTGAGGAACAAGGGAAATTTCCTCTCACTTACTTACATAAAAGGTAAACATGAAGAGTGCCAATAAGTTTTACCTAAACCAGGATATTTTTGCATATGGATAAATGTATATGAATCATCATCACTGTGTATAGATTGCATGTACACACAAACATCTACTAATAGAAACTATAAATTATATTATTCAAAATGTTTTTTAAAATTCTAAAAAATATATACTATCTGTGAGCAATTCAGTTTCATCATGAGGCCCTCTACCACATGTAAAACAACTAAGGTGACCTTCACCAGAGGCCAAAATGATAGGGCTATTCAATCCAGGCCTTTCAGCCTCAAAACCTGAGCTAAATAGACTTCTTTGTTTTCTACTTTACCCAGCCTTTTATGCTTTATTATAGCAAAGTAAAACTGCCTAATACAAACTGTTTTCTCTATTATTCTTTAACTGCTACAAATTGCAGACCCTCTCCATTTCATTTTTTCTTATATAGTGCATATAAGCTTATATAACTAGGGATAAAAGGTTAAGCAAAAATTTTTCTTTCCCTAGTCAAAATATTAAGCATAAGTTTATAAAAGTTCAAATAAATTTGTGTACATTGGATTTTAACTTTTCTCTTTACTTTTAAATATATAGAGGGAGTGAGGGAGAGACAGAGAGAATGAATGGGCATGCCAGATTCTCCAGCCATTGCCAACAAACTCTAGATACAATTGCTACCTTGTGCATCTGGCTTATATGGGTCTTGCAGAATTGAACCCAGGTCCTGTGGCTTTGCAGGCAAGCACTTTAACTGCTAAGCCATCTGTTGCAGTCAGGTTCACATTACTGGCAAAAATAACTTGACCAAAAGCAGCTAATGGGGAAAAAGGGTTATTTTGGCTTACAGACTCAAGGGGAAACTCTGTGATGGCAAAGGAAAATGACAACATGAGCAGAGAGTGGACATCACCTCCTGGCCAACATCAGGTGGATAACAGAAACAGGAACATGTGCAAAACACTGGCAAAGGGAAACTGGCTCTAATACCCATAAGCCCACCCCCAACAATACACTGCCTCCAGAAGGTGTTAATTCCCAAATCTCCATCAGCCAGGCACCCAGCATTCAGAACACCAAAGTTTATGGGGGACACCCAAATCAAACCACCACACCATCTCTCCATCCCTCTCTTTATTTTTTATTGGATTTTTTTTTTTTTTTGCCAGCTTTCACTTTTTTTTTCAAAACTTGCAATTTTCAAAAGCTTCAGAAGCTAAGATTTTGGAACCTCACTGAGTTCAATATGTTGGTTAAAATTTTCTAACCAAAAAACAACAAAAAATGGTGATGATGTGGAGAAAAGGTAGTCTTTGTGTCCTATTAGTAGAAAGGTAATAAGGACAGAATAACCTCAAAAATTAAAATAGAACTACCATGTTATAAAGCAATTATACTTGCATATATATGTCTAAATAAATTGACACCAGTAATGCCAAAGAGACATCTGCATGCACGTAGTCATTCTAGCGTAATAGCTAAGAAATGAAATAACCCAGTGTTCTTTATCAGAAAAAAATGATTTAAAAAACATGGTGTATTATAATACTATTTGGCTTTCTAAAAGTGGAAGCCCATTTTTAACAACATGAATAAGACTGAAAGACATTATGCTAAGTGAAATAAACCGGACACAGAAAGACATATATAGCATGATGTCATCTATATTTGGAATTTTAAAATGCTCAACTCAGAAGTAAAGAGTGTATGTGGAAAGAGAAGATGTTAATCAGAGGGTACAAAGGTTCATCTGAGAGGAATAAGCTTAGTAATTTATTGCTCAGAATAGTACAATACTGAATAATAATGCATTGTGTATTCTCTAATTTTCCAAAAAGTAGATGATAAATGTTTCACCATAAAGGATCATATGTATGGTAAGTTAGCTTGATTTAATAATTCTGGAACATATATACAAATAGGAAATAATATGGATTGTCCTATTTGGGGCACAGTCCTGATTTAGGAAATGCTAACCTCTGATATTTCTATACAGAAGTGGGAAAATTGCTTCTAGGAGCAAAACCTGGGAGGTGAGAGAGCTAACTCCTGATACCCCTATCTCAGGAATGGGCTAGTTGTTTCTGGCAGAAGTCTTAGGGGGAAAGAAACTGATGTGAAACTAGACCATTAGTAAACCTGCTGCACTTGCTGACACTGCTGGTCTGACGTTACTGCGGCTGTTGCTTCCTCCGCATATAGGTACTCATCAGCACTTTTATTGAACTAGAGAAAACAGTAATAAGAAACAAGTAGTAATTGCATGAGAAAAGGGTAAAACTTTCAGCTTTGGATAATCCTTAAACATTTATTAAAGGAATGGATTTAGGGGAATGACCTGCTGGACTCTGCTGATACAGAAAACACACACACACACACACACACACACACACTGATCACAAGATCAGTCACATTAAGCCCACCTGTTGCCTTCAATAGATCTGTGGGCCCATAGTTATTGATCTCCTTGTCTTCAATGCTAGGGATCAGCCCTTCTTATGCATGTATGTTTGTTCTGAGTTAAGAGTCCACCCAGGCCTTTGAGAAAAGGCGCATGGACACTATCTTAAGATCAGAAGCATCTCTAAACATTGCTTGTCAATATTGGTCATCTATGCTGTTAAGGACCAAGGTACACCAAATACCTGGTCACATTGCTTTTAGCAGGTGGACTGCAGTTATAAGATTAACTTTGCACAGTAAGTTTCAAGTAAAGAATTTAGCATTTCATATCAATAATATCATAAAAGCTTTTTACAAGATCCATAAGAAATAGTCCCCATTCTTTCCCATAGTTCATTCCCACAGATCATTTCCGTAGTTCCCTCCCAAAGTTTGTTCTTATCATATTGTACCTATAAATATTGTAGGAATAGTGTGGTGTTATCATCACAGTAGGTATTTTCTCTCTTTTCATGAAGTCATAAGCATTAAGCAAGTAATGATAAAATAATTAATTATCAACAAGGTAGGTGCATAAGAAATATTTAATACAAGCTCATTTATTTGGGTACTGGCTAATGCTCTGAAGAGAAATCAGTGTTGCTGGGGAAAGAGAGACATAAAAAGAGAAAAGATGAAGAAGATACAGAATTCTTCTGTGGCATGTGTGATCTTGCTGGCCACCTGAATAATTTTAAACTTCAGTCTAAACCGAAATGTTTAGGTAGAAGTGAATATCACAGATGCATTTTGGGGGTTGGTCTTCTGGGTTTTTAAAAATCTTGTTTTGTTGTCTTTGTTTATTCTTTTATTTTATTTTTTGAGATTTTTACTATGTTGTTCCAAGCGGGTCTCAAATGTGTAATATCAAGTGATTCTCAGTCATCTCCCTCCTGAGAAGCTGGGTTGCAGGTGTGTTCCACTAGGCCTGGAATACATGTTCATTTTTTTTAAATGACTCTAAGTAAAGATTGGTGATTTCTCAGAGTTAAAGCTTCCATGGACAAGAGTGATTCTAAGAATATTATAGGAAGCTATTTCAGAGATGAACATGCTCAGGCTAATAGCACCCAATGATCTCAACAGCATGTCCTAGGCATTGTAGACTTGGGTTCCTCTGAATGTTGGCTGTAGAGTGACTGTCCTTTCCATGTTAATTACCATTGATCTGTTCTTTTATTTTAGTGGCTACATAACAAATGACTGGATCATAGCATGATTTATTTAAACAATCGTATTTTTGGACAGTGCTAAATTTTGGATCTTTTGTAAAAAAAAAAGGAGGGGGACTGGGGAGATGGGCTTAGTGGTTAAGGTTTTTGCCTGCAAAGCCAGAGGACCTAGGTTCAATTCCTCAGGACCCACGTAAGCCAGATGCACAAGATGGCTCATGCATATGGAGTTCGTTTGCAGTTGCTGGAAGCCCTTGTGTACACATTCTCTCTATCTATCTATCTATCTATCTATCTATCTATCTATCTATCTATCTATCTGTCTCTCCCTTTTTCCCTCTCTCAGATAAATAAATAAAAATAAAAATATTTTTTTAAAACTGATTTAATAAATATTAATAAGAAAATAATCCAGTTGGCAAAATCGGTAAAGACCTTAATAAATACCTCATCAAAGAAGATACATGGATGTCAAAACAGCATAAAAATGTTTCATGTGTCTATGTCATCAGTCAATTAAAATTAATAAGTCAGTGAGATATCACTACACACTAGAATACCAACACCACTGAATGCTAATGAGATGTGGAGCAAGGACTCTTACTCGTGCTTGTGGAAATGGATTGTCACAAAGGCCTGTGGAGGTTTAGACCCCAGCAAGGCCCCTTTGGAAACTGTGGAGACTTAAGAGGGAGAGCAACATGGAAGGACTTAAGGCCACTGGGAGAATGAGACTGTGGGACTTTGATCCTTAGTTGCTCTCTTTTGCTTCTTGGCCATTGTGAGTGGCTTTGTATTCCATGGCTTCTAGCCTGCTGTGTCACTTTACCACAGGTCCAGAGCACTGAGATAAACAACCATGGGCTGAAAATTCCAAAATGTAATGAAAATAAACTTTTGTTCTTTATAAGTTGGTATTGTCAGTTAGTTGTTATAGTAATGGAAAACTGAGTTACTTTTAGATTTTCTATATGAGAAAGACGTTGCAATGAAGTCTAATTATTTGCTTATGACAAATCTTTAGAACTAGAAATGATGCATCAAGGGATAGGGCTGTTGCACAGCACCACCTAGACAACATGTACAATTTATATTCCTGGAAAATTATGAGTGCAACCATTTTCTTACATCCTCAACTGACTTTTCTCTAATGTTTTGCCAGATTGGTGGCCAATTTTTTTTTCTTCTCCAGAAGATTGGGTAGTTGAACCAATTCTATTCTTTCATGACTGACCTTTCTTTTTTGTTGTTCCTCACAATTTTATTAGAAGTTGAATTTTATTAGACTGATTTAGAAAACAGTCTTTCAGTTGTAAATATAATATTTAGCCTTCTATCAATCATAGATATGTTTTAGGTCATTTTTCCTAGCTTGGTTCTCATTTTCAAACTTCCTCCATTTTCAGACTTCCTCAAATCTTCCTTGATTCTAAATTAAGAGAACCTGTTGGGGTCTTTTGAATTTAGAGAGGAAAATTTTGTCAATAATACTACAAAAATAAATTCGCCAAATATATGTCTGTATGACACGAGCAGAAAACATGAGTGATTTTTACATTTCAAAAACAATCACTTTCAATACTTCCAACTTTTTTTCCTCCATATGGTATGTTCAGATCTCCTAATGTTCCTGGTTCTATTTATTTCCATGGATGCTTCCAGGTTTCTGAATTTATGTATCCCAGTTTATTCTTTGTAAAGCATAAGCATACTATTTGATTCTCCAGTTTTATAAATAATCTTACTAGAATTAGCCAAGAGAAAATTCTAGGTCACAAACAATTTCCTGAGTTTATCTAAATTCAATTGAACTGCCATGAACATTTGCCTGTTTCTCTATAATTACTCAGAATATTACAGAAAGCAGACAAAGCTCATAGCCTATATTCTATTTCTTCAAATCATATTTCTGTCCTTTAAGAAATGAAACGCTGGGCTTCTCCAGCCTGCTTCCTCCTCTAAGCAGCGCTTTCTACTACACGACTAAAGAATTACTAGCAAGATGAGTAGAAAATGTTCTCTAGTTCATGCAGCTGCTGACCTACAGATATTGTCCTTCAAAATAAAAGTGTTCTCAGATAAAGGTCATTTTTGAAAAAGGAGTATTATAAGACATCCAGACTTAAGAAAATTTTATGTTCTATAAAATAAACTTTAGAGCCGGGTGTGGTGGCACACGCCTTTAATCCCAACACTTGGGAGTCAGAGGTAGGAGGATCGCCATGATTTCAGGGCCACCTTGAGAGTACATAGTGAATTCCAGGTCAGCATGGACTAGAGCAAAACTCTACCTTGAAAACAAATCTAAATAAATAAATAAAAATAAACCTTAAGCTCTAAAATTCCAAAAGTCCTACTAATTTGTTGTCATAATGATAAATATAAATTGCCATTTGTGTTTTCTGAAAACACCAGTTGAGCAGTCCAGTTTATGAAATTAGGAATAGATATCTAAAACATATACACTTTAGGATAAAGTAACTATAATATAATTAAATTCATATAGATTAACCAATTTTTGACAAATTGTCTTAAGCCATTTATGTGCATACAAATAGCATAAGCAACTACCTGTTTCCCATTCTTGACCACTTTAGATAGTATCAATACTTTCACAGTCTGAAAAAATGAAGAATGATAATTCACTACTGTACCTTTTTAAAGAATTATTTTTATTTTTATTTATTTGAAAAGAGAGAGAAAAAGCAACAGAGAGAGAAAGAGAAAGAAACAATGGGCACACCAGGGTCTCCAGCCACTGCAAATGAACTCCAGACATACACACCACATTGTATATCAGGCTTACATGGGTCCTGGAGAATTGAATTTGGGTCCTTTGGCTTTGCAGAAAAGCACCTTTACTGCTAAGCCATCTCTCCAGCCCAACAGTTGTAATATTAATGAGATTTTCCACTACTATCAAAGGTGGTATCCTGGTATTACTTATTCTATATCTGCCTATTGATACCTTTATATTTTATTGAGTGTCTTTGTAAAAATTTTGGTGATATTAATGTAATACTTATATATAGCATATAAACAATATAATGCAAATGTAATTATATGTCATGAAGGTAATTATTAAAATGATGGGAAACTATGTACAGATCTTACCTACTGTGTTTGCTGCCTAGAACTGATCCTGGCAAGTTTTACCTACAGACATGCTGGTTTGTTGGTGTGTGTGTGTATGTTTCTGTACATGTATCTGTTAATCTCTGAAATTTTGCATAACTTCTTTTAACCTTGTATTTCATGAAATTATAAGCTCATGAGCCCAGTTGCAGAGGTGTGAATGAGATTTCTCCTATAAACCCATGTGTTTTGAAAATTTGTTTGCAATCTGGTGACTCTTTTGTGAGTGGATTCTTGCTGGAAAATATGTGTCAATGAGAGAGGATCTGAAGGTTTATGAAGGTCCAAGCCAGCTTACTCTCCTGCTGCTTTCCATCATGCTGTCCCTGCCATGATGGAGCTTCCCCTCTAAACCAGAAGCTAAATCCACCCTTTCCTCCTGTTAACTACTTCTGATCCTGTGTTTTGCCCCATCAATGAGAAGGTGACTACAATACCAGATGTGCATATGCACCAATTCATTATATACTATGTTTATTCTTGATTCCTCCCCGTGTCTTCCAAGGCTTATTATTCAACTAAAATAAATTTTTCTTTCTTGTTTTTTCTTTCTTCTATCTCCTTTCCTTTTGTTTCCTTTCTTTTTATTTATGGCAAGATCAGTAAAGTTGCCCATCATGTTTCTGAACTCATGAACCTCCTGCCTCAGGCTCCCTGAGTAATTGGAATTACACATCCAAGCCTTCAGGGGGCTGAAAAATACTTTCAGTCTTGAGATCTATGTAAATGCTATGCAAAAGACTACTTTCTTGGTGACTCTCACTGAATTGTGCTGATGAGGGAATCCCTTTATCCTTGGAAGTTATTTCTGAAAGTTACAGGATTCCTTAATGGAAACCATTTTAGAAAAATAATTTCACATAGCACAGTATGGGAAATGTACTAATTTATCTTAAATGCTATATGCAACAATCTACCATTTCAGTAATCTACCATTTCAATAATCTACCTTTTTTCAAAAGTTATGTCACATATTTGTGCAATAACAACAAGAAAGTGGCACAGTTGGAGGCAAACGTTGAAGTGCACAGGAAAGGAGAGGAAGTGGTCAGCAACTTGCAGCAGAAACATGAGTGGAGCACATGGGCTGTGCAGACCACCCATGTCCTAATCTTGGTCTAGCTGTGAGACTTTGAACAATTTTCCCAAATTCTTTGTGTTTTCTTTTGTTTTTTAAAAAATTATTTATTTGTTTATTTGAGAGAGAGAAGAGGTAGATAGAGCAAGAGAGAGAATGGGCCCACCAGGATCTCTACCCACTGCAAATGAACTTCAGATGCATGTGCCACTTTGTATGTCTGGCTTACATGGGTCCTGGGGAATCAAACCTGGGTCCTTAGGCTTCACAGGCAAGTGCCTTAACCACTAAGCAATCTCTCCAGCTGTTACGTTTTTCTTTGTTTCTTTGTTCTAAGTTTTTTTTTACTTGAGAGAGAGAAAGAGAGCGAGAAGCAGATAGAGAGAGAGAGAGAATGCTCAGTGTTTTCTTCACTAGGAGGAGTAGAAAGTTTCCTGGAGAATTTTGGAAAAATCTAATGAAAAGAAAACATTTACATAAAATATCTAGACTATACACTATAATAAATACTGTTCCAAACCTTCATCTAGATCACAGTATATTCCATACAATGAAAACATGGACTAAGTTATTGCCAAATATAAAACCACTTTTGTCTGAAGATATATCAGTTATTTCTTTATTCCATACCTTGACAATTATATTTCTCAAAACAAAAGGAGCAGTGATACAAAACAAAAGTGACCTTATACTTCTGGGCCAAAAGGTGAAAATGAAAAAATAATACTAATAAATGTTTACAGCAAAATGGTACCTCCTTTTAACAGTTTCTGTCACTTTACTGCTGTATTGCAGAACTACTACGGGTACATATGTGTGTACCTTCCGAAGCATCAGCCATTCAATTTGGTCAGCATGTTTGGCTGTGTTTCTCTTAAATTTTCCAGGCATACATTAGAAACTATAACACATCATGCCTGCACCTCCTACAATTAATTTCCTCAAGCCCCATCCATTATTATAGGAAAACAAGAGGAAAAAGATAAATAACTCAATGAAAAAGAGCATTTAGACTATAATAAAACACATTAATTAAAAGTGCCCAGTTTAAGCCAGGCGTGATGGCGCACACGTTTAATCCCAGCACTTGGGAGGCAGAGGTAGGAGAATCGCCGTGAGTTCGAAGCCACACTGAGACTACATAATGAATTCCAGATCAGCCTGGGCTACAGTGAGACTCTTCCTAAAAAAAAAAAAAAAAAAAAAAAAAAAAAAAAAAAAAAAAAAAAAAGTTGCCTACTTTGTTTAGTTTATAGTTTTATGTAATATAAAATTGTCTTGATTTGCTTGAAATTATTAAATTCATCAGAAGTGACACATAACAACCAAGTATAGAGATGCCAAAGGCCTGAGATCTAAATAGGTATTCAAATGCATGTTGGGTAATTAGCCACTGTCTTCAGTTTCAATATGCACAGAAGATAGTAAAAGCCTCAAGTGAACACACTGTCTGAAATATTACCTACTTTGTAGGCTATAGAACGCCAAATAAAACAACATAATTGGTCTTTAATAAACACTAATGCATTTTATAAATCTCTCTTTTTCCATTCTGTTTTTACTGTCTTTTGCCTACATTTTAGCTTTAAATCACAAGGATCTAGGTGCATCATGTCTAGATGGACACTCTCAGAGACTTTGAGGGGAAAGTAAATAATCTCTACTCCCTGTGTGTGAGCTCAGAAAAGGAAATAACAAGGCCCAGAACTGCTCTGTTGATTTAGATTTATATCCTTAAGTCGAAGAAAGGTCTTGGGCATCGTGAGTGCTCCATGAATATCACCCATGTGGAAGAATCAATAATGCTTATCTTTGAAATCACTGAAAGGATTTGCTAAGTAAGATGTCCAGGAGAGAATCTGACACTAGCAGATGCTCAGCAAGGGACAGCTGTTGCAGTGGCTTATTTACCACAATCCTCTCGCCCAGAATTAAAAAACAGAGCTGTAAATAACAGAATAATTGCTTTAACATGAGGCCAGATGGGCTAAGCAAATTGGTCTGTCTCACATCTTCTCTCAGTTCTCAGTTATGCTAATGCTGACCCCTCTGTACCTCCTGATTATTTTTAAAAGCTTTATGATACAATTTCCAAATTGAACATCACAATTTTGTAGTTTTATTTTCAAGCATATTCACACAGTATGCTACTATGGGCACTCTGCAATTCAGAACATTTCCATCATCTGCCTCCCCTCCCCCCCAGAAAGCTATGCTCATTAGCATTCACTTCCAAACTTTCCTGCTTTGGAGATTAGGAAAACACTAATTTACAGTCCTGATTACCTGTGGAGTGGTGTGGTTTGAACACTGCTCTAGAGTTGCTAGTATCAAGTAGTATGAATAAATGGAACCATGTAGCATGTGGCCATTGGTGGTTGACTTCTCCTTGGCTTAATGTGTTCATAGTTCATCCATGGTGTGTCATTGCTATCACTGCTTCTGTAATTGGAGATCCATGAAGAGCCATGCACACTGCCTATGTGACAGCAAACACTGGGCAAGAAATAGGTGCGGAACATGGCGCATGTTGCTGAAACACTGTCCTGCAATCTCCTGGCATCAGGAGGTCTGAGATTGCCTTGTAAGAAAACATATAGTTTGTTTACTGATTGCAGTGACCTGGTCAAACAATATGCTGCTCTCCCTATTTGGTCTGAGTTAATCTTCACCTTTACTGGCCTTAGACAGTGGCCTTGGATTCCTTCTTCTGACTCCTGTTCTTTGCCTATTATCCTTCAGAAATCCCCATGTGTGCTTCGACAGACACTCATACAGCCACAGCCCCCAAAGGCTGTGGCCTCTTCTGGGTCCCTAAGTTTCTAAAAGCAAATGTGTGCCATCAACCCACTAATCCTTTATCTCACACTGCATGGACTGAAAACAAGCCAAATAATCATTGTAATTTCTTGGAAAATAATATTCCATGATATACACATGTCATATTGTATTTTTCATCCTATCAGTTAATGGCTAGTTCAGTTGTGTTTCACTTTAGAAATGCTGCTTATGGATATTTTTGTACATGTTTTTGTATGATCGTTTTTCATTTAATTTGGTAATTTGCTTATAGGTAGATGGTTAGGTTCTATTATAACTCTATGTTTTATTTTTTTAAATTTATTTTTGCAAGCAGAGAGGGAGAGGGAAAGGGGGGCTGTGCTAGGGCCTCTTGCTGATACAAACAAACTCCAGATGCATGTGGGTACTGGGGAATCAAACCCAGACCTTTAGGCTTTATAAGCAAGAACTTTGACCTCTGAGCCATCTCGCCAGCCCTATGTTTAATATCTTAAGGAACTGCCAAACCTTTTTCCAAGCAGTTGTATTATTTTATAATCCCAGTAGAGGTGGATGAGGCCTCCAATTCTTCCAACTTTTTGTCATCACTACTTTTTATTATGTATTTCACTTGCATTTTGGTTGCCTTTTCCTAATTACTGGTTATGTTGAACATCTCTTTATATGGTTATCATAAGTTTATGTATCTCTCTTGGAGAATATATATTCTAACCATTTGGCCATTTTGAAAACAGCTTTGTGGCTGAGAAGATGACTCAGTGATTAAAGTGCTTACTTGTAAAGCCTGCCAGCCTTGGTTCCGTTCTCCAGTACCCACATAAAGTCAGATGTTCAAAGTGGTGCACATGTCTGGAGTCCATGAGCAGTGGCAAGAGGCCCTGGTACACCTTCTCTCTTTCTTTCTCCCTCCCTCCTGCACTCCTTGCAAATAAATAAAAATAATTTTTAAAACAGCTTTGTTATTATCATTGTTAGATTTTTTAAATATTTTAGATATTATACCACAATCAAAAACTTTATTAACATTTTCTCATTCTATGGGTTTACTTCATATTTTATTGCTTATGTTTTTGTAGCACAAAATTTTTAATGTTGATAAAGGCCAATTTATCTGGGTGTATTTTTCTTCTGGTTGCTTATGCTTTCAGTGCTGTCTATAAGGAACTCTTAGCTTATCTAAGACTATAAAGCTCTACATTTAATTTTTTTCTAAGAGTTATATGCTTCTAGCTCATGCATTTAGGTCTTTGGTCTCTCCACCAAACAAGAGCAGACTATATATTGTTCACAATCCTATCTTGGATAACTCATGGAAATGAAGTCAAGCAGTTCTTTCTGTGACTGGCTTATTGTATTTCACATAATGTACTCAAGTTTGCTCAAAGCAGTAGTATGTGTCAGAACTTCATTCACGTAATGACTAAAAATAGTCCATTGCACAGGCACACTATATATTGTTTATACATTATCTGTTAGACACTTGGATTGTTTCTTTTTTGCTGATATGCAAAAGCTTCAATGAAAATTATTATACAGATATCTTCTCAATTCCTGCTTTCAGTTATTCCATGGCTGTATGAAGTTCTATACTTAGCTTCATTTCAATTTCCTTAATTTTTGAAACAGGATTTTATGTAACCCAAGCTGGCCTGGCCTTGAGCTCACTATGTAGCTGTATGTACCTGCATGTGTACTATATGTAACTCACAATTAAAGTGACCTTTGAATACTCCTGCTTCTACTTCCCCAGTGCTGGCCTTGCAGGAATTAGCCACTCCACTCAGGCTCATTTACCTTCCTTTTAACTTTTTATTGATAATATTAATATATGAACACAATGTTTTTGGATCATAAACCCTTCCCATTGCTTTCATTTGTAAACCCTCCCCAACCCTTTCCACTGAGCCCATTCTTTCCATTTAGACCCTTTTCTATGTTGATGTCTTTTTCTGCATGGGGCACTTTTCCATCATCCAAGTTGGAATGTTGATAGGTTCAATGTTGTGCAGATCTTGTGGAGGTAACAATAGCAACTGCAAGATCAGAATGCAATGGTCACTTGGTTCCAGAGGATAGTGTTCCAAATATATTCTTCCCCAGCCTCTGGCTTTTATATCCTTTCTGAACCCTCTTCCATGATGCTACCTGAGCTTTTGAAGGCACGACAGATGTGTCTTATTTAGTGCTGAACACTTAACACTTGCTTATTCTCAGCACTATGACAAGTTTGGAGTCTCCCCAATAGCCATCACAATCTGAAAAAAATAAGCTTCTCTGACCAGCACTAATATCTGAGCCTAAACATAATGTAAATATTTAGAGGGAAATTTTCTGAGCATAAGATATCCATTTAGTCAAGCAACAGTAGTACCTTCTGCCTAGGGTCTGCACCCTTCCCAGACATAGGCTTTTGACTAGGTTGTCACTACCAGGCATGAATTTCCTTATGTGGAGTAGATCCAACCAAGAGAATTGTTGGTTACCACCATAAAAGTCATGCCATTATTGCCTCCGTGGAAACATCTTGACTGGATCCACCATTGGTAAGAATATGTATGACTTTTTTCCCCTCACAGCTGGCCAAGCACTTTCCAGCACTCTTGACAACTAGACATCAGAGAGGAGGTTTCCAGCTCAGTTCCAGTTTGATTTCTCAGTGTCCTACAACTGACAAATGTGATCTTTAGCCATTGAATCTTACCCTCTAGTTCTGGTGGGAAAATAAGAGCCTTGACAATAACCTTTATTATTTGGTGGGGGTGGAGGGTGGGGGTGGGGCGGTTCAAAGACTTCCTTGACCAAGCATCCACTGGGAGTTGTTCCACCCCAACCACTGGGGCAGCATTATCTACCTCCATGGGGTTTTTTGTCCAAACACTCCCTTTTTTATCTTAATTATATTTTTTAATTAGCTAACAAAGAAGTAGTTTCCCTATGGCATTTTCAGCATGTCTTTAGTTTTGGTTAATTCGCTAGCCACTTCCTTCTCTCCTCCAATACTCTCCATTGACCCCTATTAAACCATTCCACTCCCAGTATTCCACCCTTCTACCTTCATATCTATTCTTACCTCCCATTAACCCCTCCCACCTCCATTCTTTCAAGGCTCCTTTCTAGCTTCCTAGCTTCTACTGACTCTTACTCCAAGTTACATACAAATCTGAAAAAAAATGTTAAAATCCACACATAAAAGAAAACATCCTGCATTGGTCTTTCTGAACCTGAGTTACCTAACTTAGAAATATTTTTCAAGTCCATTTATATCTGTTGTAAGGTTGCCTTTTTCATTTTGAATCTTATTGATTTGGGTCTTTGGCTAATTTGGCTAGGGTTTGTTTATCTTTTCTAAAAATCAACTATTGTATCTATTCTTTTTAATATTTTTTGTTCCTGTTTTGTTGATTTCTGCCATCACCTTAATTAGTTATTTTCTGCTAGTACTTTTGTATTGTTTGTTATTAATTTCCCAATACTTTCAAGTATATCATTAAGTTATTTATTTGAATCTTTCTGTTTTTGTATAGGCCATAAACTTCCCTCTTAGGATGGTTTCATGTGACCTATAACTTTTGGTATGTTATGTTTTGATTTTCATTCAGTTCTAGGAAATTTTTTTCCTTCTTTATTTCTTCAATGATCCATTCATTAATTATTCAATAACATTATTCAATAGTGTGTTGTTTAATCTCTATAAGTTTATGTGTTTTCTGTAGCTTTTCTTGTTGTGCATTTCTAGCTTTATTTCATTGTTATCAGTTAAAATATTAGAATTTATTTCAACTTGCCTGAATTTGTTGAGATTTGTTTTGTGTCCAACCATGTGATATATTTATAGAAAGATTGATGGGCTTCTGAGAAGAATGTGTATTGTGTAGCACTTAAATGGAAAGTTCTTTAAATGTCTGTTAGGTCCATTTTATCTATACTGACATTTAACTCCATGCTTTCCTACTTACTTTTTAATTTTTTAAAAAAATTTATTTATTTATTACAGTCAGAGAGAGAGAGAGAAAGAGAGAGAGAGTGAAAATGGCACACCAGGGCTTCTAGCCACTGCAAACAAACTCCAGACGTATGTGCCACCCTGTGCATCTGACTTATGTGGGACCTGGAGAATTGAACCTGGGTCCTTAGGCTTCTCAGGCATGTGTTTTAACTGCTAAGCCATCTCTCCAGCCCCCTACTTACTTTTTTTTTTTTAATGGAGGAAGGGATATTTATTTATTTATTTATTTATTTATTTATTTTTATTGACAACAAAATATACTTACATACAAAAAGTGCATAGTATTTCCCTCCCCTTCCCCCATTCCCCTTTAGAACTCCACTCTCCATCCTATCCCCTCCCTCTCTCCATTAGTCTCTTTTTTAATTTGATGTCATCATCTTTTACTTCTATTATGAGGGTCTTGTGGAGGTATTGCTAGGCACAGCAAGGTCATGGATATCAAGGCCAATTTCTGTCTGGGCAGTTACATTATAAGGAGTCATACCCTTCCTTTGGCTCTTCCATTCTATCCACCCCCTCTTCCGCAATGGTCCCTGAGCCTTGGTGGGTGCGACAAAGGTGTTTCAGTGCTGGGCACTTCTCCATCCCTTCTTCTCAGCACTATGTTGCCTTTTGGATCATCCCAGTGGTCATCGCCATCTGAAAAGAGAAGCTTCTCTAACCAGAAGTGAGAGTAGCATTAATATGTGAATATGAGCATTAAGTGTACTATTTTCCGGGCAGCTTGGTGGGAATAGTACATACATTTAGACAAGAGCATGCTTTATACCCCTAAGGCTCATGACCTTACCTACCATAGACTTTGCTTAGGTTTTTCAGTACCAGGTATGTATTCCCTCCTGTAGAGAGGGCCTTCAGTCCAATTATGGAGCAGTTGGTTACCCCACGAGTAGACATGCCACTATTGCACCCGTTCAGTCTTTGGGCCTGTCTGGCCAAATTTGAATATTCAGTGTCTCCCATACTCTGCATGCAGTGCAGCTTTTTCCAGCTTTCAGTTGGCTGGTATACAGGGAGAAGGTTTTCTGCTCAGCACCAGCTTGCTTTCTCAGTGACCTTGCCTCTCAGGAAAGAGATGTCTTCAGCAATAGGGTCTTACTATCTGTTTCTCGAGGGAAACCAAGGGCTTTGGCAAACGCCTTTAATGTTTTGGAGGCTACCAGGACCTCCTTGGCCAACAACTCACTGGAAGGTATCCCATCCCAGGCACTGAAAAATTTCTAGTAACAGTCTACAGCTACTTACTTTTGTTGAGATGACTTGTCTGTTGGTAAGAGCTGAAGTGTAGTGTGTTAGAATTTATCTCTTACTTTATAGCTAGTAGATTTTGCTTTATAAACTTAGGTGTCTCTGTTTGGTATGAAAATATTCAAAATTGAAATGTCCTGTTGGTGAATTGTTTCTTTGATCAGGATGAAGTGTCCTTCTTAGTCTATTCAGATTAATTTTGGCTTGAAGTCTACTTTGTCAGATGTTAGACTAGCCACACATGGTCATTTATTTTCTGGTTCCATTGCTTGTAATTTCTTTTTCCATCCTTTCACTCTAATGTTGAATATTTTTTATAGTGAGTTAAGTTTCTTGAAGATAGCAAAAGGATAGTTCCTGTTTTCTGATCCATCCTGTTGGTTTGTGTCTTTTTATTTGGGAATTGAGACCATTCATATTAAGAGATATTAAGGACTACTGTGAGTTTATTCCTGTCATGTTGATGATCTAGTGGTTTTTATTTGCTTACCTGTTTCAGCATTTGTTTTTATTTTTCTATCCTGTAGCCCCTGGATGAGTTTCTTCAAGTCTGTCCATTATCCTCTGTAGATCTGTCTCAGTGCCCAGAAATTCCATTAGCCTTTTATCATGGTACATTTTTTTCACCTTCTATTGGGAGAGATAATTTTGTTAGGCATAGCCCTTTGGGTTGGAAGATGTGATTTTTTCACTACTTCAAATACATCATTCTAAGCCCTTCTAGCTTTTATAGTTTCCATTGAAAAGAGTAGGTGTTATTTTGATGAGCCTGCCCTTGTGTGACTAGTTGTTTCTCTCTTTTGACTTTCAGCAACCTGTCTTTGTTCTATGTATTTAGTGTTTTGACAGTAGTATAATATGGAGAGTTTCTTTCCTGGTCCTGTCTATTTGGTGTTCTCTATGCTTCTTGTATGTGGATTGGCATCACTTTCCCTAGAATTAATGTTTTTCTTCTATAATTTTACTTAAAACATTTTCTATGTGATTGTTCTAAAGTCCTTCTAGGCCCATTATTTGCACATTTGATATGATCATGGTGTCCCAAGTAATGCTCACGTTCTGTTCATATACTTTTTTTGAACTTCTTACTGGTTTTGGCCATTGATTCAGTTCTTCTACCTTGTCTTCAAAGCTTGATATCTGTTTTCCACTTGGTCTATTATGTTGATAAAGCTTTCCATGGAGCTTTTTGTTTGACTTAATATACTTTTCATTTTCAGCTTCATTTCAGTTTGCTTTTTCTTCAGGATTTCTCTCTTTATTGAATTACATTTTCATCTTCTGCTTTGAATTCCTAGCTGTTTGTCTTTTTTATCTTGGATTTTGTTTAGGCATTTATTTTTGTCCTTTTTGAATTTATTCAGATTTCATTCTTGCATTTATCTGTGTCTCTTGTTAGTTTATTATGCATATTTATACTCATTCTTCTTAGTTCTTTGTCTGGAGTTTCCTCTAAGTAGTTCTTATGGGAGTCTGCTTCTATGAAATTGATAGTTCTTCAGAGAGAAATATTGTCTCAGCACTATTTGTTGAAGAGATGATTTTCCTTTATTGAATGAGTCTGACATCATCAAATCAGTTATATACTTCATATATTATATATGGACATGTGTACAGTTCCTGTACTCTCTGCTGACAATACCATTTTTTCATTATTGCAGAATTTTTATAAATTGTTAAATTTGTAAGTATGAGTTCTTTGACTTTGTTCTTCATTTTTCAAATAAAATTTTTTTATTTGTGATCCTTACCTTTCTATGTGAATTTGAGAAATGGCTTTTCATTTGTGAAAAGAAATAAAGCTGTCTGGATTATATAAGATTGTTTTGGGCTATAAATCATTTTGAATAGTTATAGGAATCTTAAGAACATTAAGTCTCATTACCCCAAAACAGGGGATGAAATAATCATTTAGTTTTCAGTGTACAGATCTCTCACTTCCTTGGTTTAATTTATTTCTTTATATTTTATTCTTTCTGTAATATCCTTATTGTTTGTAGCACATTTTAAGAAATACAATTTATAGAAGTATCAATTTATAACTTGAAACTGCTAAATGTATTAGTTTAAATTGCTTTTCTATGGTTTTGGTTGTCTCTTTTTAAATATATGGGATCATGTCATCTACAAATAGAGGCAGCTTTACTTCTGGAGTTCCAATTTAGATGCCTTTCATATTTTGTTCTTATTTATTGCTTTGGTTATAGCTTCCAGCACACTGTTAAATAGCAATAGTAAAAGCAGGCATCATTCTGTTGCTTTCAGCTGCTCACTGTTGAGTATGATGTCATTCTGTTTATCATAAGTGCATTTTATGATGCTGAGGAAGTTTCTATTCCTAGTTTGTCAAATACTTTTATTTTAAAAAATATTGAATTCTATTAAATTTTTCTTTTTAAACTATTGAGATACTATTGTTTTATTTTATTTATTTATTTATTTGGCAGAGAAAGAGAGAGAAAAAATAGATGTGCCAGGGCCTCCAGCCACTGCAAAAGAACTCCAGATGTGTGCGCCCCCCTTGTGCATCTGGCTAACGTGGATTCTGGGGAATCAGACCTGGGTCCTTTGGCTTTGCAGGCAAATGACTTAACTGCTAAGCCATCCCTCTAGCCAAGAGATACTATTGTTTTTAACATACAGTCTATTAATGTGGTTTATTATACTGATTGACTTTTCACTCATTTGACTCATTTTCCTGCGACAAATTATTCTTAATTACCCTGACAAATATTTCTGTGTACTTTTGAGTCAATTTTGTTAGTATTTTGTTGAGGCATCAAAATTCTTTAAAAATTTTGGACTTTAACGAATTTTGCTTGTAAAGATCTTTTTTTTCTTATTTTGCTTACTATATCAAGTTTTAGTAATTGTAAAGTGCTGATCTTAGAGAAGCATTAAGAAATGGTCTTTTATTTTCTGAAAGATTTTGACAAAGATTGTTGTTAGGTCTTCTTAAACATACTAGAAAAAAATCTAGTCTTGAAATTATTCTTTTGGGGAGGTATTTAATTACTGAATCAGTATTGTTTTGTTTGTTTTTGTTATAAATCCTTTTGGTTTTCTTCTATGTTTTTGCAATTTGTATGTATTTTTATATCTACCCATCTAATCTAGGCTATCTGATTTCAACTTCAAAGGCCTTCCTTGAAGCTTGTTTCTGTCAGTTTATTTTGATCCTTTCACTGAATGTTATATGGGGGTGTGTGTGTGTGTGTGTGTGTGTGTGTGTGTGTGTGTGTTCATTCTAAGTAAGATTGATTAAGATGGCTTAATACATTGATATTTGAAGAAAAAGTCTACAGAAAGATAGCAGCTACTTATCCATTTCAGATTTCTATTTAACCTGGTCCACTGACAGTGAATCAAGCCAAATCTACAAGACATTAAAAGGATGAAAGCATAACCAGTATAAGAAGTCTCTACCATGTTAGGGAAACTAAGTCCCTAAATGTTAGTACATACTAATATTTGCTAAGATATTGGTGGATTTCAGTAAAAATTATAAGGAACTTTTCATTACTAGATCATTTTTATTTATTTTATACAAAATCTCACTGTGGATTTCAGACTGGCCCCAAACTCAAGATCCTCCTTCCTTTAGCTATCTAAGTGCTGGGATTATAGCAGTATATCTCCAATCACCAGTACTGTTATATTGTAACATCTCATTTATTTATCCATTTTTGAGTTAAGTTTTCTCTATGTATCCCAGGCTGACCTTCACAACAATTCACTTGGCTACTTCCCTAATGCTTGGATTGCAGGTATGATCCACCAACCCCAGAAAACCCTTAAATGTTACTCATAAAGTTTAATTCAATCATTGTGCAATAAATAAAATTATAGAAATAAGGATAGAAATGAAACTGACTTAAATTTAGAGAATACCCATGACATAATTTCCACAGCGTTCACCCCCATCTCCCCACACAAAGAATAAGAAGCACTTTTTCACCATTACTATAATTGTTAACACATATTATTTGTATACATTAATTGGTTTGATTGTGAAATTTACATAAATTCATACATCATGCATTGATCATGTCCATACTCCTGTCGGCATAGGGCACATTATATAACAGAGGACCTGAAATGCTTGTGGAGAACTCATTGTAACATACAAGAGAAAGCTCTAGTATATAAGATTTTGATACAACACATATCAAATTGGATCTGTCTACTATGACAGTGAGGGGAAGGTATGCTTACTCAGCCTCCAGGATAGCTACAAATAAAGTTCTTCCTCTTGAATATCAATGTCATAAAGAGATAATACTCTTTCCCACTTAGCCTCATACTATCTCTGTCCTTGAAATAAAGGAAACAAAATTATATTAATTTCCAGGTTAAAAAAATAAGGTAAAAGAAAATTAAATATGCCTAGCCTGGTGTCATGAAGTGAATCAGTGTGGCAAATTTCTTAGATGTTCTGACTCTAAACCAGAGTTATGTTCAATACTTCATGCTCCATTTTCTAAAATGTTTTGCTTGGAGCTAAGATGTTGTCAACAATTTGTTATGAAAAGAAGCCTTCAAAGCTGGGTTTTCTTTCCATGCTGCCTTCCTTTGAAGTCAGTTTGTAGTCAGAATACTGGAGTCTGTGCCTGTCACCACAAACACCAATGAGTAGAGATAGGAGTAGAATCTTTAACCTGTACTTTATTAAGAGAGTTGGCAATCTGAGATGACAATTGATTAACATTCTAGATATTGGACATCTCATCTTTGACTACCAAACTTTATAGGGGATGAGAACAAAGGGCATCAACTATTCCTAAATTCAGTTTTGCCCCCTGGTCAGGTGGGCAGACGAGAACTCTGCAGTTCATGGTACTGGTGCTTCTCTGCTTTTCATCTGCTGAATTTCCCTTCATCATTATAACTCTGTATAGCTGGTTTGCATACTCCTAAGGCCATTAAGCCTTGCAGTCCTCCCAAGGCATCACCTGGTCTAAAAGTTAATTCTGAACAAACTATCAGTAGTGTGTTCATAGTGAGATGTTGACAGTGTGTATATACAGATTCATTTCTGCAGCATGAAATATAAATGTAGCCTTATAACAAAATTTAAAAATGCCCCTAACCATCTTTTTTATCCCCATCATCCCTCACTGTCTATATCATAGGAAAAGTGAACACAGACCACCAAGGTCCTAAGCATGATGAGAGCAAGTACTCTGGTCTACATGCCCTACACAGATCACCAAGACCCCAGCACAACAAGACCTACAGCCTGACGTACATGCCCCAGTTCACAGAGGCCTCTATGACTCTAGTGCAGGCCATCTGGTCTGTGCACCCCAACTCACACAGGCCTTAAAGACCTCAGCATAGTGGGATTGGGTAGACAAACCTGAACATCCCAGCTCACATGGACCTCTCAGATCCTAGTGCACTGGGAACAGGCAGCCAGGTCTGTGTGCCTGGCCCACAGGAGACCTCAGCCAGGCCCAGTAGGAGCAGGCTGTCTGGCTCACACACCAGGCCCCATAGGCCTCTGTGACCTCAATTTGTCATGGCCTGGCAACGCTCTACAGGTTAACTTCACCCCAGATGCAATTCTGGGAATATATTCCTGAATTATTGAAAAGGAAAACCAAACTTAAACTGTTGACCAGAGCATGGTTACTACCTTTAATTTTTTTTTTCTTTCTAGTTTAAATTGCTTTTCTTTCTTTGCTTGTTATTAGTTTGCTTCTTGATTGGTTGGCTTGTGTCTGCTGGCATCTTTTCACTAGTTTTTGTTTATTAATTTGTAATGTTTTGAAATATCTTGGTTTGCCTTTTTTCTAACATTTTATTAATTTAATTTCTCTTCTCAATTTGATAATTTTATAACTACTTACAACTTTGTACATAGAGACTTAGCCCACAAGATTTTAGCTGATATCTCACAAAAGTATACCTCCAAGACTATTCTTCACTTTTCTAAAACCTTCTCTACACCTCCTCCCCTAAAATACTCTCACCACTACCCTTTATACCTCCAAACCTATCCCTTCCATCTCATACTATACTCCTTTTTATTTCTCTCCTCACTCTGTCTTCACTCACTACTCAAATATTGATACATTTTGCTATAATATCTTTATAAATAACTCCTTCTCCAACCAGTAACCCAACACTGCTGTCTCAGATACATAACGGGGTCACAAAAGCAAAGAAAAAGGGATATCTTCAACTAGGAATACCAATAACTACAGGGGAAGCATTTCTGCAATTCTCCGTAAAGAGCTGTAAGGAACACTATTGCCAGTCAAATGTCTTTCAGAATGATTCACAGAAACAATCAACCAATTAGAGCTGAAAAAATACTATAGGATGTTAATTCTGTCAAAAACATCCACTCTAACAGGTGAGCAAAACACAACAAGAAAATACATGGATAAATGAGACAACACACCACAATCCATTCATAACTTTCCAACTCTTATACAGGAAACTAAAATCACTGAGATAGTCATAGAACAAATTCAGAATTTTATTTGGAAGAAGAATCAATGATCCTATAGAAGACTCAAGCAGATGAATGCTAGAAGAGTGTAGTTCAGGATGGAGGGCAAAGTAGTGACAACAAAGAACAGAGCTATATGTGATGAAATAAAACCAGGTGTAGCAGACAGCTTCATGTTTGCTGAGATGAACTTCCAGACCAGGCACAGTTATGGAGGAAGGGATATTATTTATTGAAGCTTACAGATCCAGGGGAAGTTCCATAATGGTAGAAGAAGCTGGCCTGTCTTCACAGGACCAAGCAGACAGAGAAAAGCCCACCAGGGACACAGCACACAGAGCAAAACTACAGCCAAGCCACAGCACACTTCAGGAACTCCTATTAGGCACACTTTGCATATCTTTACAATGGAATCTCAAACCATCACCACACCTTAAGACCGGCCCCCAGTGGCATTGCCTCTAGCAAGGTGATTGCAGATGCAAACTATAAACTAATAAAACACTGAATATATTGGGGGACATATATTCAAACTACCACACCAGGGAACATGAACACTTCCAAAAAATCTGGATAAAGTCAAGAAACTAAGCTTTAGAATACATGGGGTGGGATAATGAACAACTCTAAAAGTGATAAAAGCATGGAATAATATATGTAGAGCCCTGAAAGCAATAACTGCAAACCAAGAATGCTACACTAGCAACGTTATCTCTCAAAGTTGATGAAGAAAGAAGGATAGTTGAAGACAAGGACCAGTGAAGGAAATTCGGGACCACTAAAGCAGCACTACAGAAAATTCTTAAACACTATACAAGGAGCGAAGAAAACCAGTCTCATCCATGAGAACATGTGTAAGAATACCCACCAAGAAAGGAACAGAAAACCAAAGAGGACATGAAAACAAATCACTCATGTTCATCTCAAACTCCCCAAAACCAACAAAGGAAGAGGAAGAAAAGAAGTATCATTAAGCAAGCCAGCCAGAGCATCCCCTACCAAAGCCACAGGGAAGGTCTTCTCAATAATAAATTTAAATATAAATGGCTTCTGTCCACAATTTAAAAATACAGATTAATTGATTGGATTAAAAGTCAGAATTCCAATGAGCTCTTGATCCGAGACATCTACAAGGTTACCCCCCCCCAAAAAAAAGACAGACTTCTGTCAGAGTTCTTGGTGACCCACAAAAGGTTAATGGTAAGACCCTACTGTCGAAGATAGCATACGTGTGTGGGACCAAACACAGAGAGACCTGGCCAGAATCTGGAAGAAGGTCAGTCCCCAGACAGTTAGCTAGTCTAGTACCAGAGGGCGCTACACAAGCAACTGGGGGAAAATGTCCGACATTGGTCTAAACAACTCACAGTCTAAGATACCCAGCAGGAAACAACTTGACATAATGCTCATACAAGTGCAGTAGTGGCAAACAGCCATGGTGGGTAACCAACCACTCTTGATTTGGCTAACAGATCCACTCAGTGGAATGCAACTCATTGCTGGAACTGGGAAATAAGTCAAAACCAGGTACAAAAAATAAGCTCAGTCTCCAAGAGCAAGATACCACCAAATGTGGGCTAGAAGAGAGCCAACGCATATAAAATTCCCTCAAAAACATAGATGGTCATCCCTTCTACCTAGTACTAACTTTTCTCTCTGTTGGAGAATTTGCTTATGTTTTTTCAGGTGGACTATGAACCTGAAGGGAGGATCAGCTAACCACACCTCACCCCAGCTGAAACCATAGAACAACACAGGGGAAGGGCAAGAGTTCAGCATTCATGGCAATCACGACACCAGAAAAAGGCTGAAGGAGATAAACACAGAGAACATCCAACTCCAACTAAGCCAGATATCCAGAGACACAGAGGCTCCCAAAACCTCGTCACTGAAACAGAACTAAAATGACCCCAATGTGGCTCAGGGAAACTCGCGGAAGAGGGGGCAGAAAGATTATTAGAGTCACAAATTGGGGCATTATGCACAGAGACTGGGGCCTACCCCCCAGAACTCTTGACTAACCTCACAATGCACGACCCACATTCCCCATTGATGAGGGTCCCTTTGAAAGTGGGAGGACAGGGAGGAGGACAATGGAACCAATACTATGAATGTAAAATCAGAATAATATAAATTAAAAAAAGGAAAAAATTTTTTAAAAAAAATCAGAATTCAACTATCTCTAAGAAACACACATAGCTGGCAAATATGTCCAAAAACTGAGGGTTCGAGGATGAAAAACAATATATCAAGCAAACCAAAACTATAAATAATTGAGGGTGGCTATTCTTATATCTGATAAAGTAAACTATAAACAAAAAATAGGAGATAAAAGAGGGCCATAACATTTTTAAAATTTTGTTTACTGACTTTTATTTATATATTTGAGAGAGAAAGAGAGAGAGAGGGAGAGAAAGAGAGACAGAGAGAGAATAGGCAAGCCAGGGCCTCTAGCCACTGCAAACAACTTCCACACACATGTGCCACCTTGTGTATCTGGATTATGTGGCTACTGGGGAATCGAACCTGGGTCCTTAGGCTTCACAGGCAAGTGCCTTAAATGCTAAGCAATCTCTCTAGCCCAGCCACTACATTTTTTAAAAAAGCAATAATTCATCAAAAATAATAACATAAACATCCGTGCACCAAAATATTGAGGCTCCTAGCATCATAAATACAATACTAAAAGGCATAAAAGGTCACATAGCTCCTCGCACTATAATAGTGAGTAATAATACCCCACTCACATACTTAGATAGGTCTTCTAAGCTGAAATAAGCAAAGATATATCAGAACAAAATTAAACCATAGATCAAATGGACTTAACAGATGTCTATAGAACATTGCCCTGAAAAGATAAGGGGATATAATTCTTTTCATGGGTTAGTGGAACTTTCTCCAAAATTGACAACATTATGGGTCACAAAGAAAGCCTTAACAAATACCAAAAAAAAATCTAGATAATTTCTTCTATAATAAAACTAGAAATAAATAGCAACTACACAAATATTTGGAGACTAAACAATATACATTTGAATGAACAGTGGGTCATTGAGGAAATTTAATAGATTTCTAAAAACAAATGAAAACAGCAATACAACCAACTATATAAAGACTTAAAATAAAAAGTTTATAGCTATTAGTGCTCGCATAAAATGGAACTCATAGCTGGAACTGAGAAACAAGTCAAAACCATGTCCAAAAAATGAGCTTATTCTCCAATATCAAGTTCCCACCAATTGTGGGCTATAAGAGGGTCTACTCATATAAAATTCTCTCTAAAATAACAATGGCTATCCCATCTATCTGGTGCTGACTTCTCTCTCCATAGGAGAATTTGCTTCTCTTTTTCAGATGGAGGTTGAACCTGAGGGGAGGATCAGCCTATCACACCTCACCAGGGCCCCAGCTGAAACCATAGAGTAACGGGGGAAATGGGCAAGAGTGCAGCTTTCTTGTTACACCAGCACAAGGTTGAGGAGATAGACACAGAGAACACTCAACTCCTACTAAACCAGATATCCAGAGACACAGAGGCTCCCAAGACCTCATCACTGAGGTAGAACTAAAATGAACCCAACATGGCTCAGGGAAATTCACAGAAGAGGGGGCAAAAACAGTGTTAGAGCCACAAGTTGGGACATTATGCACAGAGATATTGCCTTTTCCCTATAACTGATGGTTATCCCAACAATGCATAACCCACATTCCCCAGGGAGGAGGCTACTGAAGGCACCAACATGAATGTAAAATTAAAATAAATTTAAAAAAATAAAAAATATATTAGAGAGACCTCAGACAATATAATGATACAACTTCAGATGCAAAAAATTAATAATCAAGAAGCCAATATCAAAACTAGTAGATGTCAACAAGTAAAGATTAGGGAAAAAGTCAAAGAACAATACCCAGAATCAGTCAAACAAATAGTTGATTCTTTAAAATAGTTAACAAGATTAACAAAACCCCAGCCAAACTAAGCAAAAGGAAGAGAATAAAAACCCAGATATATAAAATTGAGATGAAAAATGGGTTATCAAAACAGACCTCAATGGAATCTAGAATATCATCAGGGAATACTATGAAAACATATTCCATCAAGCTGGAAAACCTAGAAGAAATGGATGAATTTCTAATGCATATGACCTACCAAATTAAAACCAGATGATATAAATATTTTAAGCAGACCTATAATGAACAATGAAGCAGTAATTAAAATTCTCCCCCACAAAGATAAGCTTAAAACCAGATGAATTCACTGCTGAATTCTTTCAACTTTTATGGACGTTCTAATCCCAATCTTTTTCAAGCTGTTTCACCAAATAGAAAGGGAAGAATCAATACCAAACTCATTGTATGAAGCTAGTATTACCCGGATAGCAAAGCCAGATAAAGACAAAACTAAAAAGAAGACTGTAGACCAATTTCCCTGATGAACACAGATGCAACAATTCTCAACAAAATACTTGCAAACAGAATTCAAGGACACATTAAAAAGATTATATATCATGACCACATTGATTTAATCACAGGGATGTTAGGTTAATTCAATATGTATAAGTCAATAATTTAATTCACTATATAAATAAACTTAAGGACAGAAATCGGATGATCGTCTCAATGAATCAGTGCATGAAAGACACTTGACAAAGTTAAACATGCCTTCATGATGAAAGTTCTAAAGAAATTAGGAATAGATGAAACATGCCTTAAACCTGTATCACAGACCTATAGACAACATTATACCAAATGGGGAAAACTGAAAATATTTTTGGCTTCTCCCAGTACCTCCCTAGAACCAGCTGATCCTGGGTGCTCTGGGAACCAGGTCAGAGCAGCTAACATCTGTGGGACAGGTTAATTCACCATCTCAGACCAACATCCTGTCAGAAATCCTGTCAGAAATGATGGTGAAAATGGGGAGGGAAAGGCAGATTGAAAGCAGAATGTGAATTGGTTTCAGCTGGGCCTTTTCATTGCATGACAAACCAGCATCTTGTAGCAGTCAGCACTGAACACCGCTGAGGCTTTGATACACAGAGTCCTGTTCACTGTATCTCTGTGTGCCTGCTCCCTTCACCCCTGTGGCTCAGGAATGCTGAGACATGCCCTACATCTGATACATTCCCATGAAACAAACTGCCAGCAGATTTTTTTAACTCGTGTTTTAACTGTTTAAGAAGAGATCAAACTCCTGCTTAGGGTATACCCAAATTATGGACTGTTTCTTATTTTTTTTAACTTTAAATATATGTATTTTATTTATATTATTCTGATTTTACATTCATAGTATTGGTTCCATTGTCCTCCTCCCTGTCCTCCCTCTTTCAAAGGGACCCTCATCAATGGGGAATGTGGGTCATGCATTGTGAGGTTAGTCAAGAGTTCGGGGGGGTAGGCCCCAGTCTCTGTGCATAATGCCCAACTTGTGACTCTAACAATCTTTCCACCCCCTCTTCCACGAGTTTCCCTGAGCCACATCAGGGTCATTTTAGTTCTGCTTCAGTGATGAGGTTTTGGAAGCCTCTGTGTCTCTGGATATCTGGCTTAGTTGGAGTTGGATGTTCTCTGTGTTTATCTCCTTCAGCCTTTTTCTGGTGTCGTGATCGCCATGAACGCTGAACTCTTGCCCTTCCCCTGCGTTGTTCTATGGTTTCAGCTGGGGCCCTGGTGTGATGTGATTAGTTGATCCTCCCATCAGGTTCGTTATCCACCTGAAAAAAGATAAGCAAATTCTCCAATGGAGAGAGAAGTTAGTACTAGATAGAAGGGATGATCATATATGTTTTGGAGGGAATTTTATATGCGTTGGCTCTAAAATTGTCTTTTTTTGTTTGTTTGTTTTTGTTTTTGTTTTTCGAGGTAGGGTCTCACTCTGGTCCAGGCTGACCTGGAATTCACTATGTAGTTTCAGGGTGGCCTCAAACTCTCGGCGCTCCTCCTACCTCTGCCTCACAAGTGCTGGGATTAAAGGCGTGTGCCACCACGCCCGGCTGTCCTCTATTTTTAAAATTTTTAAAGAGAGCCGGGCATGGTGGCTCACACCTTTAATCCCAGCATTTGGGAGACAAAGGTAGGAGGATGGTCATGAGTTCGAGACCACCCTGAAATTACATAGTGAATTCTAGGTCAGCCTGGGCCAGAGTGAGACCCTACCTTGAAAAACCGATAAATAAAAAAGAGAGAGAGAGAAAGCCTCCTGAGGGATTGCTCGAATTTTCTATGTAAATGTCTTTTCTCTCCGCATTGCCATTAAACCAAAACAAAAGCTATGAAAATAAAACTGTTTGAGAGAACTGTGTGAGATTTATTTACAGATCGAAGTCTTTGTCTCATGAAACTACCAAATGCTAAAAAGAATGTCACTTTTTTCTTTGTTATGGAAGCCAGAGATTATAAAAATGGAAAAACAATTGTTTTGTTGAGTTTTTGATGCTGGCACGAGGTTGTATTTTTTTTTTTTTTGTCTATCTTTGTTTTCATATATCTAAGAAATTATGTTCATTGTTTACTAAGGGATTAGTATTACATTCTGAGGTAAACGAATTTGTATTGCTTCATAAACTGTCAGCTTGTAAATTAAACAAAAAAGTTCTTTACCTCAATTAACTTATACTAATGGACCAATAAACCTGTAAAAGATGAAAAAATTGGAATAAGACAAGGTGACCACAATATCCATTCTTATTCAACATAGAAATTAAATTCTTAGCTAGAACAATAAAGCAAGAGAAAGATATGAAAGAGATAGAATTTAGGAATGATAAAATGAAACTATTCTTTTTGTCTCAGGTGGTATGATTCTGTACTTTAATATTCCTACAGATTCAGCCAGAAAACTCTAAGATTCAATAAACCTTTTTAGCCAAGTTCAGGATACAAAATTAACATCTAGAAATCAGTGCTTTTAAATATTCCAGTAACAAATTTACTGAGAAAGAAATTAGGAGTAATATAATTCCTATAATAATATGATAATAATATCATCCACAATAGCTCCCAAGGAAATGAAGTATCTAGGAATAAATCTTACCAAGTATGTGAAAGACCTCTACAAAGAAAATTTTTAAACAAAACATAAAAGAAGATATGAAATTATGGGGAGCCCTTCTGTGCTGATAGATTGGAAGGATTAATATGGCTATATTACTAAATAAATTCATGCATATACTACAGATTCAATGCAACTGCCATAAAAATTTCAATAACAGTCTTCTCAGAACTATAAAAAACAATCTAATAATTCATGCAGTAGCACAAAACGTCATGAATGCCCTTTCAAACCTCAGTTGAAAGAACACTGCTGGAGGTATCCTAATTCCTAACTTAAAATGATAATACACAGCTATAATGACAAAGACAGCATGTCTGGACATAAATATAGACATATAGACCAATGAAATAGAATAAAGAACACAGAAACAAATGCACACAGATAAAGCCACTTGATTTCTGACATAGACATCCAGAATACATAGTGGAAAAAAGACAGCCTATTCTACAAATGGTACTGGTAAAACTGTATACCTATCAGCAGAAGGATGAAAATAGATTTTCATCTCTCACTCTGCACAAAGATTAATTCATAATTGATCAAAGACCTTCATTTAAAACAAACTAGCCAGATATAGTGGCACATGCCTTTAATCCCAGAACTCAGGACACAGATGTAGGAGGGTCACTGTGAGTTTGAAGCCAGCCTGAGACTACATAGTGAATTCCAGGTCAGCCTGGGCTACAGTGAGACCCTACCTCACAAAACCAAAAAATAAAAATAAATAAAATAAAATTTAAAAAATTTTTAAAAAGAACTGAAACTTGCCAGGCATAGCAACACAAGCCTTTGGTAGAGGTAGGAGGCTCTCTGTGAGTTTAAGGCCAGTTTAGGACTACAGAGTGAAATCCAGGCCAGCCTGGGCTACAATGAGACCCTAACTTGAAAAATCTAAAAAAATAAAATAAAATAAATAAAGATACAATAAAATAAGGGGGAAAAAAGAAAAACTGAAACTGCCAGGGGAAAACATAGGAACATAGGGACTATACTTCGAGTAGTAAGTAGAGTGAAGAGTTTGACTGAATGGAACTCTAATAGTACATGATATAGTACCGACAATCATTAAACGGGACATCGTTAAATTAAAAAGAGGCTGAACAGCAAAGGAAACTATCAGCAGAGTGAACAGAAAGTCTACAAAATGGGATAAATATTTTCCAGCTACATCTCTGTCAGGGGATTGGTATCCCAAATATATAAAGAACTGCAATAATTAAACACCAAAAAGTCTGCTGAAATAAAAATAATTCACAAAAGAAACACAAATGGTCAGCAGACATTTTTTAAAATGTTAAGCATCCTTATCTGTCACAAAAATGCACATAAAGCCTCTTTGAGACTCCATCTCACCCTAATTGTAATGGCCATCATCAAGAAAACAGAAAATGCTTGGGAGGATGTGGGGAAAGAAGAACCCTTATTCACTGTTGGTGGGAGTACAAACTGGTACAGCAACTTTGGAAGCTATTGTGGAGGTTTCTCAGAAAATTAAAAATCAGAATTGGGGAGATGGATCAATCCATGCCACCTGTGTTCAATTCCCCAGTACCCACTTAAAGCCAGATGCACAAAGTGGTACATACATTTGGAGTTCATTCACGGCAGCAAGAGGCCCTGCCATGCCCATTCTCTTCTCTCTCTCCCTCTCTCTCCCCTTGCAAATAAATAAACTATTTTAAAATTTATAAAAGCTAATAATCAAACTATTATATGACTTCACTATAACACTCCTGGGTATATTTGCAAAGGACTCAATATTCTATCACAAAGACACTTGCACATCCTTGCTCATTGCTGTTCTAGTCACAATAGCAAGGAAATGGAATCAACCTAGATGTCCACCAGTGAATAAAGGGGTAATGAAAATGTGGTACAAGGGAGTTTTGTTCAACTGTATGGAAAAAATGAAATTGTGAAATTGCAGAAACATGAATAGAAGTAGAAAAGATTATTCAAAATGAAGTAACCAAGTTGCCCGTAAACAAAATTACATGTTCTTTCTCATATGAAAATCTTAACTTATAATATTTCTGTATATGTAATTAGGGGCTGGGAGACTGGATATTGGCTGTGAAACTAGCTAGGAGTTATTGACAAATTGTGGGTTGAGCTAATGGACTCTTATAACATGAAAGTGGAATGGAGGCTATGGTGGGGATATTGCATGGAGGATAGGGGACAAGAGGGGGAAGGGAAACAAAGTAATTTGTTTGGGGGAAAAACGCCATAAAGAAACCCAATTCTTTGTATGCTAAAAATTTAAAACAAAGATGGCATTCTCTTGCCATCCTCCCAGTCAGCTATTTGTATGGCTTCTTGCCAATAAAGGAATTTTCTGCCATAAAGTTGTGCATTCTGAGGTATATTATATATCACAACGAGCAATTACATTGAGAATGGACTTTTAAAATATTTTCTTTTTGTGTGTGTTGGGGGTGTGGGGGGTGTGTGTGCCATATGTGATGTATGCATGTGTGTATGCAGTTGCTGTAGCTCACCCACATTTCCTTGAGACAGAGCTAGAGCTGCCATTTCCAGTCAGACTGGCTGCCCAGTGAGTTCCGGTGATTCTCAGGTCTTTACTCTCCATAAGACTGGCATTGCAGGCATAT
The DNA here is from genome assembly GCA_036365145.1 of Orientallactaga sibirica. NCBI lineage: Eukaryota > Metazoa > Chordata > Mammalia > Rodentia > Dipodidae > Orientallactaga > Orientallactaga sibirica. The sequence continues at coordinate 20,777,587 of JAEOAD010000003.1, forward strand.
GTAACCACACCCAGATTTTTATGTGTGGGTGCTGGGAAATAAAATTCTGGGCAAATTAGGCCCTCCTTCTTGTGTGCCAAGCATTCCACCCACTGAGCCATCTACCCAGTCAAGAATGATTTTCAAAAGTACAACTAGGAAGGCTTCCCTGAGTCTGTAAGGCTCAGAAGGAAGGAGGTTTGAAAAAATACAAATTAGAACCAAAGAAATCTCTCCCTCTCTATCAGAAACAACTTTGGGAACTGTCTTAACCTTTGTTAGAACTAAATAATTTTAGTATATCCTGTGTATGCAACAAAATTTTTGGTGAATGAGATGCTTGTAATATTTCCTCTCCTGCCAGAATGGTTAAACTTTAATTTTGAGAAATTTTGAAGTGGTGTGCTGGACTTGATTTGTACACATCTTAAGATATGCCTGTATCTGAAGCAAATATTGTAAACAGAATACAAGTAGTAGTCCAGGTTAGAAAACATTCAATTTCAGGTAATCATGGTTAAAAACCATTTCTTCTTGGGCTGGAGAGTTGGCTTAGCGGTTAAGGCGCCTGCCTGCTAAGCCTAAGGACCTGGTTCTAATCGCCAGGTCCCACTTTTAGCCAAATGCAGTGACACAAGGGTGTAATGCTGCACTTGCCCACAAGGGGGCCAACACATCTGGATTTCGTTCACAGCAGCTGAGACTGCTGGCGCTCCCATTCTCTGTCTCCTTCTCCCTCTCTGTCTCTCTGTCTCTCTCTCCAAAATTAAATAAAATAATTTTAAAAATTTAAAAAAACATTTCTTCTTAACCCCTCAGCTTTAATTACTTGTGGTAAAGCTGGCCAAGCAACCCAAAGGTCTCTCTATGAAGCTCAGCCCATCCTCAAAGTCATGATCGTCCTGCTTTACCTGCTAAGTGCTGAATTATAGGCAAGCACCACCGTGTCCACTGTGACTGTTTTGTTTCTGACCATTTCCCCATCATCTCTGAACAGTTTTTCTGAAGATATTGCTGACTGACCACATAGCAGCTTGATTTTGTTTGGCTCTTTTCCCCAGGATGAGATCTGTTTTGGTTGGTATAAGATCTAATCTCATTTTGTATGAATAAGCAACAGATATTAAGGAGTTAGTGCCAGGAAAAAATTTTATAGCCATCTTTAAACAGCTAAGTAGAGATGGAATGGTCCAGCCCATTTGGAGTTCATGTTAATTTTTAAAATTCATGATAATGTCCTAGTATCTCAAAAAATATTGTTTAGGTTCCTTTGTTAGAGATTATACTTCTGCAGAAAGTCAGAATCTGGCAGCCACAAGGTTCTACTAGGAAATCACAAAACATAACCATCAAAAATAAATATTTAAAGAGAACTAGTATGAAAACTAAGTACTTGTTTAAAGCTGTATTCCTTAACTGACCAATGTCCAATACCTTGGGGTTACTTGGAGGCACTGCTTGGAGTGCCCAGTGTTAGGTAACCGCTCTCCTTGCTTAAAGACAACAGTCCATGACAGCAGTTAGAAACACATAAATGCAGGCCTGGGAAGGGCTAGACCACAGACAATTTCTAGTTTGGAGAACAAAGCTTGGTGAAGTGTTTTTCTAAGCATTGTGTCATAAAACGCTTATACCTACAAGGACAGACAAAAGTACATTTTACATATGAAGGAAACAGAACCAAATAATATTATTGTGTAGCAGGACCATGTATAAGTCCTCTGCATATTAATGTAGTTTCTACTTTTTTTGTTGTTTTGTTTTTGGTTTTTTGAGGTAGAGTCTCACTCTAGCCCAGGCTGACCTGGAATTCACTATGTAGTCTCAGGGTGGCCTCAAACTCATGGTGATCCTCCTACCTCTGCCTCCCGAGTGCTGGGATTAAAGGCGTGTGCTACCATACCTGTCAAGTTTCTACTTTTTAAAGCAAATCTTTAGCTGGATAAAATAACATCACTGACAAAAATCAAAAGTGTGAATTTCTTATAAATTTAGGAAACAATGCTCATAACAACAAACACTCTTTTTCTGATGTGTAAGTGTATCTCATAGCGACAAACAACTCTACTCAAATGTCAGGTTTCGTTTAAACTCAGTGATACTGACTGAAAATAACAGAAATGTTGAAAGAATTTCACTGATTTTATATGTTGGCAGTCCAGATATAATGCATATTGTATGAAAAAAGCACTTATTGGCACTTTGTTTATATTGAACTTACATGCCTTTAACTTTACAAAGTTTCACACAATCTATAGATAAAGTTTAGACACACAGCTTTACATATTTCTCATCATAGATACATAAGCTTTTAAATGAACTAAAATAACCTTAAAATAGCTTTTATTAAATGATCATTTAAAAGACATTAATATGAATGGATAGATACTTAAATGAACTTTGATTTTAAGACTCAGTTTCATAAGTACTCAAAAGCTTGACAATAGTAGCAGAAAACATAAGTAGTTCTTTTGATTAAACGTAAGTCTTGCTTTTTTTTTTTTCTTTTCTTTTTATTTATTTATTTATTTATATTATTCTGATTTTACATTCATAGTATTGGCTCCATTGTCCTCCTCCCTGTCCTCCCTCTTCCAAAGGGACCCTCATCAATGGGGAATGTGGGTCATGCATTGTGGGGGTACTCAAGAGTTCTGGGGGGTAGGCCCTAGTCTCTGTGCATAATGCCCCATCTTATGACTCTAACATTCTTTCTGCCCCCTCTTCCACAAATTTCCCTGAGCCACATTGGGGTCATTTTAGTTCTGCTTCAGTGATGAGGTTTTGGGAGCCTCTGTGTCTCTGGATAAGTCTCTGGCTTAGTTGGAGTTGGAAAGGAAAAGATACTATAAAACCCTTTACTCTGAACAACAGGGTAAAACACTGATCCTTCAGCAGGCCCACAGAGGGAACACCCGAACCACAGGAAACTGGAGAGAACATCATGAAGACCAACCTTAATCTTTTCCTGCTTCTCTTTTCTTTTCTCTTCTCTTCTCTTCTCTTCTCTTCTCTTCTCTTCTCTTCTCTTCTCTTCTCTCTCTCTCTCCCTCTCTCTCTCTCTCTCCCTCTCCTCTCTATACTCACTTTCTCTTTTATATTATCTTTTTCCTCCCTCACCTTTCTAGGTGCAGACTTATAACTCCCAGTGCCAGCACAGGGTTAACTTCCACAATGAGCTGTTGATCTGAGACACTTACAAGGTTCCCAAAAAAGACAGACTTCTGTCAGAGTTCTTGATGACCCACCAAAGGTTAATGGTAAGTTTTGCTTTTTTAAAACATTTATTAGAGCAAGAGAGAGAGAGAGAATGGGCACACCAGGGCCTCTTGCCACTGTAAAAGAACTTTAGATGCATGTGCCATTTTGTGCATCTGGATTTGCATGGCTACTGGAGCCATCAGGCTGTCAGGCTTTGTAGGCATGCTTTTAACCACTGAGCAATCTCTCTAGTACAAGTTCCTTATTTTTAAGCCAGTTTTTGTTTAAACAAAAAAGCAGATATTAAGAGACTCCCATTAATTTAAGCACAGGACTAGATTTTAGGTTTATATCAAAAAATTAATTTGGCTTTAGTAATTGTAGAAATAAAGCTACTATCTTTATGTTCTATCTTTAAGTTCTATTTTTCATCAAAATCATGTGTGATTTACTCAGACCTTCTGTGACATACTTAAGCCTGGTTTTTCTCTCATCTTCCCCTTTACATTTTAGAAAAAAACATCATTTTTTTATGACAAAACCCTATTTTACTGCACAAAAATCCCTCCTATTAGAAATAATTCTCTTTTTAACATTTCTTACCAGAAACATATTTTCATATTTATATTTTTCTTTACATTTTTCTCTCCTACTTACTGGTTCCCTTCTACTTTTCTTCTTTAATATTATAAGACAGAGCAACATAACAATTTATTAACTTATTGAAAAAGAGCTAAATATAGGTTATATTCATGACACAATGTAACAAGTGAACGCAACCCATTCACATGTTGCTAAACTATAGTTTTACCTGTGGTAAATCCTAGGCAGATTTTACTGCCTGCTGGATTTTTACAAGGCTCTTTTACGTGTTTTTTCCCCTTTGGTCTCAAAAATGTCTGAGAATTATAGAATGCTATATTCTAGCAAGAGCTGGCCAAGATAAGTTCCAATGATGAAGGAAAAGTATTTAGTATAAACAAATCCAGAAGAGAGAAAAATACATAGAGAATAAACAATCACTATATATTAACCCTGCAACTTTCACTTTGGATACAAAAGACATTTGTTCCCTTAAAAACCTGGAGGAGATGACAATTATATTTTTCATGGAGGACAAAAGGGAAGAAAAGAATACATATTGTTCAGAAAGTCATGTTGGACAAAAGGCTTGCTAATGTGTCCATTGATTATAGTCTGAACCCAAAGAATTTGTGTAAGGATCCGAAAATCACTGAAGAAAGACCCCGGACTCAAATAGTATGTAAAAACATAGAGCTTTTATTCTGAAGAATCAGCCAGCATGCAGGAGTCAACCATTCATACATAGTAAACCAGGTATTGGTGGTTCATGTCTTTAATCCCAGCACACAGAAGGCAAAGGTAGGAAGATTGCAGTGAGTTCAAGGCCAGTGTGACATTATAGAGTGAATTCCAGGTCAGCCTGGGCTATAATGAGACCCTACCTCAAAACAACAACAATAAAATAATACATAGTAAAGAGACCTTAAATCTAATATTGTTGTATTTGAGGTTATCTTTGAGAATTCTAGGAGTAAATTGTTTTGCCTCACACTGTTTCAGACACAAAATGATGCATACGAATAATTATCTTAATTCTGTGTGTTCTTCTTAAATAGAAGGTAGAGAATGTCTATCTCTTAGACAGAGCTTCTTTAAATGAAAGTAAAAGATCAGAAAGTCCAACTTGTTATGTAGATTTAAGGTAGTGTTTTTCCCCATTTTTTTTCTGATCCTTGGGAAAACAGCTTGTCTCTACCTGTAAAATAGTATAATTTATAGATTTATTTAATGGTCATTTTCCCCAGAATCTAACAGGGTAGACAAACTATATTACAATAATACATTTTCATATATATAATATACATAGCAGACAGCTTAGGTTCACTGAGATGAACTTCGGACCAGGCACAGTTATGGAGGAAGGGATTTATTGAAGCTTACAGATGAATAGGAAGTTCCATAATGGCAGAAGCTGGCCTGCTCTTTCAGGACCAGGCAAGAGAGAAAAAGCCAAAAGCCATACAGCACAGCACACCTCAGGAACTCCAGGTGGAACTAGGCACTTTGTATATCTTTAGACTGAAATTGTAAACCCACCGCCTTAGGGCTGGACCCTAAGATCCACCCAGTGACACTGCCTCCAGCCCGGTGGCTACAAGCACAAACTGCAAGCTAATAAAACACTGACTATATTGGGGGCCATATATTCACACTACCACAATAAGAATGGTCAGACCAATTTTCTAGAACATGTCTAAAGGGGCTGTTGTTAGGAATGGAGACTATGCTACACATCCTAACCTTCAGAGCTCTACAATAAATCAGAACAGAAAGGTACCAGAGGCCACACCAGCTATAACCCAGAAAGAAAAATAAAACAGAACAAAAACTCGGCAAGCACTTTTAAATCAAACAAGCCTTAACCCAGAAACCAAGCCAGAGAGGATAGTAATTCAATTTGTTATGTGAAAGCAGCAGAGACTGGAGGAGCCAAACCCAAGAAAATTCCCAAGTAAAATCACTTGGCAGCCGCTTGGGAGTTTCCCAACCTAGAACCCTAGAGTTTTCCCATCACAAGCAACATCTGGGACTCCTGCTTTATTTTATCAGAGAAACTTAAAGCCATGTAGCCAGCTATAGTGGCCAGAATATGTAACACAGTATCACCATAAATGATAATGAGCAGAGACAAGAATTAAATCATTAAGCTATGTTTGATTAGAGAGCTACCAACCTGAGACAGCAATGGATTAACATCCCAGAAATATATCTTACATCTCATATCCCAGCATCAAACTTCATAAGGAATATATAAAATCAATCATTCCAAACTTTAGTCTTGGCCGGCTGGTCAGTCCATACAAGAGATTGTATGGTATTGGTGCTTCTCTCCTTAATGTCTCCTTCACTTCCCCCCATTATGACTTCTGTCTGTATGGTTGGGTTTGAATACTCCCAAAGCCGCTGAGCTTTTCATGTCCCTCCATGACATTACCTGATTTAGGAGTTAATTCAGAATAAAAAACCATTAGTGGGCTGGAGAGATGGCTCAGCGGTTATGGCCTGCAAAGCCTAAAGACCCAGGTTTAATTACTTAATACCCACGTAAAACCATATACACAAAGTGGCACATATATCTGGAGTTTATTTGCAGCAGCTAGAAGCCCTGGCTTGTTTCTCTCTCTCTCTCTCTCTCTCTGCTTGAAAGTAAACAAATTAAAAATGCCATTAATAATGTGCCTACATTGATCTATATAAAGTATAAATGCAATTTCCTTTCTACAATATGAAGTACATACAAATGTGTCCTTATAATATAGAATATAAATGTGTCCCTATCTATTCGCCCTGTCAAGTGTGTTAGACATATTGATGGGTTAGAAATACTTCTAGCTCATCAGTGACCAGCTGTGGAAAAAGATGAGCACTATCATATAAATATTAGCATTGGACTTACTCATTCACCCTTCTGTTCCAACACATCATGAGAACTCTGTCTACCTTAGTGCACCAACATATTGGTTTGAGGAAAAACTTATTTAATAATACACTTGAATATGATCTGAAAAGCACAAGGTTCTACAAAAAAAAATCTTATTTGCCATCCAGCACCATTCTTACATTCACAACCTTTACTAATGATACCTTTTTCTCAATTCCTACACGACTCTGTACCTTTATTATGGTACTTACTCTTTTCACTTCATATATTCAAGAAATTGGTGTTTATTATACAGAATACATTCTTTGATGGCCAAGATCATAAGACTTAGACCCTTATATATCTGAATGTACTTGTTGCAATTAATGGAAATTTCCCAAGAACTGAATTAGAACTGAGACAAATATGATCAACATGACTATGTGTCAGGCTGATGAAAGTGACACCAGAGATGAGGGCATACCAGAATTGACTTCTGTGGGGAAAGGGCCATCATTCTGATCTTTTTTATCATGGCCAAAGAGGAAAGATGATAGAACCTAAATTTTCTGCAACAACCTGTGTGGAAACAGTTGTTTCCTAAATCCTTAATAATTGTAGAGTGGTAAAATGTCCATGACATAAAAAATATTAAGACTTAATTGTGGTTGAAAACTTCCATTTCAATTTTGAAAGAAGCAGAATACTTGAATCCAGACATCTGTGACTTTATATAAGAAAGGGTGTACTTGGACGTTCATAGATATGCTTCAGTATTGAAGGCATTTTATATTCCACCTAAGACTATGTTAGTATATGATTACATATTTCTATCTTTTCACATAAATTAAAAATAGAAGTCTGGAGAAAAAGCTTACAGGTTAAGGGGCTTACTTGAGAAGCCTAAGGACACAGGTTTGACTCCCCAGAATCCATGTAAGCCAGATGCACATGGTGGAGCATGCATCTGGAATTCATTTGGAGAAGCATGCCCATTCTTTCTGTCTCTCTCTTTCTGCCTCACTCTGCCTCTCATAAATAAATAAATAAATAAATAAATAAATAAATAAATAAATAAGGAAATAAATAAAATAGAGCCAGGTATGGTGGTGCACATCTTTAATCCCAGCACTTGGGAGACAGAGGTAGGAGGATTGCTGTGAGTTCAAGGCCAGCCTGAGACTACATAGTGAATTCCGGGTCAGCCTGGACTAGAGTGAGACCTTACCTCGAAAAACAACAAATAAAGAAATAAAGAAATAACATGTGCTAGAGCTATGGCTCAGTGGTTAAGACACTTGCTTGCAAAACCTAACAACCCAGGTTCTGTTCCTCAGTTCCCAAGCAAAGCCAGATGCACAAGGTGGTGCATATGTCTATAGTTCATTTACAGCAGCAGGAGGCCCTGGCATACCCATGTTCTTTATCTCTCTCTCTCCCTCTTTCAAATAAATAAATAAATAATAATTTTTTTAAAATAAATAATTATCAGCAGGAAAGTAAGTAGAACTGTAAGCAGTTTGATAAGTATTCCCTTGTGTTATATGCATGAAGCTATGTGTACACATGTAGTAGTGTTGGTGAGTATAAACTTTGTCTTCTGTGTGTACACAATGCTACTTTTATTAGGCAGAAGGTGTTTTAAGTTGGGCTTCCTGGGACAATGAAGTATTTATGCTAATATATGCATTTTACTAAGCCCTTTTATAAATAAGAGGCATAAATGTTCCAGACTGCTGACCTAGGTCACTTTGCAATGTGTAACTTTTGAAACACTTAAAACAAATTGACCCTAAGGCCAAGGTCCTTGACTTTCACCAAGGAAGTCAAATCTCCTTTGAGCAATGCTATTTAGTCAGCAGCACCCTACTATGCCAGGCAACCCTGGTTTGCACTCTTTCTATTTTCCATTATTCAGTTGTGTAACCTCCTAAAAGTTTAATCAACTTCCTTTTAGAAAACGGCTCTGTTAACACCTGCAGCCATTCATTCCAATTATCATGTTCGTCCTTCAGAAACAGAGCATTCCAATTTCATGGTCAAACCCAGGATGCAATTTTACACTTGAAAATAACGTCAAGAGCTCTCATGGAACATGGAGGCAGGCAATATTCTAGTCCAGTGACCAGTACTTAAAAACTGAGTTGGAGATGTGCTCTAGAGTTTTAAGAAATTTTGAACCTGAATCTTGCAAATGAATACATTGAAACACTTATTGTCTTTGACAGGTACAGTAATTAGTACTTGGACTTACTGAGAGTAATTTCCGTCGAAAGCAGTTATGAAAAGAATTAACAGTGTAGTTGATCCTGACAGCATTTCTTTTCCTTCCTAAAACTTTTATGAAATATATCCCTGGGTTTTTATAGTACTAGCACTATTAGTGACAGAACACAGATCTTGAACTTGAACTGGTAGTCACATGCGTGCTAATCAGTGTCAAGCTTTATTCTGAAGATCAGTCACACAGGTACGAAATGTATTGAAATGAAAGATGATGAAGCTAAGTGTGGTGATGCATGCCTATCGTGCCAGCACTGTGGAGAATAGGCCAACATAGGGATTTGAAGCCAGCCTGAGCTACCTAGCAAGACCCTATTTCAACCCTCCCCCGCAAAAAATTAAAGTTTATAACTTCAAAGCTACAATTTAAGATTTCTGAAAACTCAATCACTTAAAAAATAATTAAATGTAATCTTTTGTTGCTAAGAATGCTTCCTCAAGAGTAACTCCTCTTAGTCCAAAAATGAAGAGGTCTCAGTGTCACCAGAAGTCACTTTTTCATGCACATTTTTATTTGACTACGTAATGAAATGATTAAGTAGGTCTCACCTCCTGTTTGGTAGCAGTCTAAAGTGTCTAGATTTGAAAAGCTGCTCATTCTATTACAGGTGTTCATTTCCAAGCTGTTATATAAACAACAGAAAGCAACAAATTTAGGTCAAAACCACTTAATGAAGTGTCCACTTGTGCAGAGACCATCCAGAGAGTGGTACAAAGCTGAGGGACAACCAGATTTGATGCACAAGGACCTGACCCTGTCCCACCTCACCATGGGAGGAGCATTGCAGCCAATCATCTTGTAAAAAAAGAGGTGGGAGTAAAAGTTTTTAATAAGTTTCTCACTCCATTTGGGCATTTGGTACTTTTTAACCAAATGAACATAGCAGTACCATACTGTGTTTGGCATGTTGGGCCTGGAAAGTGGTATTTATTAGCCAGAATAACTCAAAATCTGGGGGAAAGGTAATGATGTAATATTCAAAATTTTCATAAATGGATTTTAGTAACAACTCAAAACATAGCTCATTGATTACCTGTAAATAAAATAAAAGTGGAAATGGGTAAAATGATCTACTGAGTTAGAGAGGAGTCACACCCCAGGGGGATTACACACAGTTCTGATGTTCCTTCCAGGCAAATTGAAAACTGATCAAATTCTAATGTGAAAATGTATTTTAGTTCAGTGGGAAGGTACCAGCTCCCTTGAGAGAATAAAAAATTGATTTTCCAAGTTTGTCACTTGTAGTTACCTTCTCATTGCTGTGATAAAGCACCCAACCAAAAGCAGCTAATGAGAGGTGAGTTTTTATTTTTGCTTACAGTCTCAAGGGGAAACTGCATTATGGCAGGGGAAAGCATGGCTTGACACCACTGCCACAGAGGGGGCAAACAAAGGCTGGAAAGTGAGTCAAACTCTAGAAAGGGGTAGCTGGCTATAATACCCCTAAGCCTGCTCCTAATATCACACCTTCTTCAGCCAAGATCCACCACCAAAATTGCCATCAGCTGAGGACCAAACATTCAGAACACGTGAATTCTGGGGGAATGTCTGAGTCAAACCATTACATTCTGCTCCTAAACCCCCATAAACTGTTGATCATCCATAACATAAAATGCAATGCATTCACTCCAACCTTAAAGGTCCCCAGTTGTTGTTGTTGTTGTTGTTTTATCAACACCAACATTGTTCAAACCTCCCTATAGTCCAAGGTCCTTTATCTATGAGCCTGTAAAACCAAAAACATAATGCAACAGAGTAAACATTCACACTGTAAAAAATGGCATTGTAAGGAAAGATTGTACCAATGAAAAATCTAAGACAAACAGAGAAAACATCAAATCCTATAGTTCCATGTCCACATGAGATCTATAGCAAAGTCTTCAGAGTCCCATTTCTACCCCTCCAGCTGAGCTGCTCACAGCCCTGGGGAAAATCCACCCCAAACCAGCAGCTCTCCTTGCAAACATACTACAGTCCTGACATGTCCAAAATTGAGACTCTGTCCATAAGTCTCCAACAACCATGTCTGACATCATTCAATAGCCATTTCCAAAAATAAAGTGTGTTGCAAATCCAATTACCAGATCTTTCTTGCATTTATTGTACTTTCATCGTATCAGGTAGGCTACCAAATTGTTAATCCAGGGGGAATAAAGCTGACTTTGAAGATAAATAAAAGGCTTTCAGCATTCTTTCTCCAGGTCCCCTACTTTTAAAAGAGGCAGCATTCTTTCTGCCACCCAATGCAGAACAGCTGGCCCAATTTCAGTAGTGGTAATCTCTCAAACAATTGCAACTAAACTGAGCCATTGTCTACAGCACCAAACTTTCATTTCTTTCTGTGCCATATACTTCTGCTCATACCAGTCCAATTCTTATAAAATCAAACTGGCTCAAGTTCTTAGGACATGAACAGAATGCAGCTAGCCTCTCACATAAACTAGCTCTAGCCCAGTCTGGACAAAGCTCTGTCTTCCCCTCATAATCCAAGCAAGAACAATTCTTTGTGCATTTTGTTCTTTCAAACTGGTCACAATGGTCCATCAAACTTCATTATTTCAAATTCTTCCACATTCCTCCCACAAATAACTTCCAGAACACCAAAAGCCACAGCCAGGTTTTAGCAGTAACAATCCCATTCTCAGTTCTAGGTTTTTTTCGTTTTGTTTTGTTTTATTTTGTTTTGTTTTGTTTTGTTTTGTTTTTGCAGTTACCTTCTTGTTGGTGAAATAAAGCACCTGACCACAAGCAGCTGATGGTAGTAACATTTTTATTTTGGCTTATAATCTTGAGGGGAAGCTTCATGAAGGCAAAGAAAAGCATGGCATGAGCAGAGGCTGGACATCACCTCCGCCACAGCAGGTGGAAAACAGCAGCAGGAAACCGAGCTGAACACTAGCAATAAGGAGCTGGCTACAATACCTCTAAGGCCATCCCTAATAACACACGTCCTCCAACAAGACTCCACCTCCAAACATGTAATCAGGTGAGAACCAAACATTCAGAACACACAAGTTTATGTGGGACATCTGATTCCAACCACCACTACACTGTCACTTTTTAAAATTATTATCACAAAATAAGCTGACAAAAACAGCTTATGCACAGTAGGGTTTACTTTGGCTCACAGTTTGAGGGCATAGTCCATCATGGTAGGAAAAGCATGGTGGATGGATCTTACAGTCCAGCAAGTAAGAGGTCACTGGTTGCTTTGGGTCTACAGTCAGGGAGCAGAAAGGGATGAATAATAGTACTCAGTTGGCTTTCTCTTGTTTCCTTCTTATTCAGTCTGAGGCCCCAGCCCAAGGGATGGTTGCTGTTGAAGTTACTATCTCTGTTGCTGGGACAAACACCTGAGCAGAAACAGCTTATGGGAGGAACAGGTTTATTTCAGGCTTATAGAATCCAGAGGAAGCATCTTCAAGGTAGAATGACATAAATCCAAAGGAGAGAGACACCACTAACAGCCAAATAGCATAAACAGCCAGAATTCAAACTGCACTTTACACATGTTAGGACTGAACTACAAGATCTGCCCCCCCCCCCCATGACACATCTCTTTCCCAGCAAGGCTCTGTCTACTGAAGACTCAAGTTGCAAGATCAATCTTAATCAAAAATCTCTGAAGCTATAGAGGACATATGTTTGCATCCAAACCACCACAATTGCTATCCACATTCAGGGGGCATCTTCCTTCCTCTAATAAGCCTATCTGGAAATGCATGCCCAGGGATGTATCTTCTAAGTGACTCTAAGTCCTGTTACATTGACAGGACCAATCATCACAGGCACCAGTATTAGTAATAGACCTAAACTACTCTGAAATGCATTCATCAACACAAAAACACAGATATTTCCAAGGTATTATTGCATTATTGTTTATAGTAACAAGAAACACTACTAATAGGAAGAAGGTAAATAAAATAGAATATCTTTAATTCATGGAATTTTACAGAAGCTTTAAATTAAAACTAAGTTGTATATGTGGAAATGATGTTGAATATTAAATTAGAAATGCAATATGTAAACAGTATGACTATTATGATCTTGTTTTTTATGAAACAGACAACATTTATGTGTCTGAATATGCGTATGCTAATATAATTATAAAAGGAAAGGGAAGGGCTGGAGAGATTGCTTAGTGGTTAAGGTTCTTGCCTGCAAAACCAAAGAAACTAGGTTCCATACCCCAAGACCCATATAAGCCAGATGCACAAGGTGGTGCAGGCACCTGGAGGTTTTTCTTTTGCTTTGCTTTGCTTTGTTTTGTTTTGTTTTGTTTTGTTTTGTTTTGTTTTGTTTTGTTTTGTTTTGCAGTGGCTAGATGCCCTGGCATGCCTGTTCTCTCTCTCTCTCTTTCTCTACCTGCCTCTTTCTCTCAAATAAATAAACAAAGATAAAATATTTTTTAAAAAGGGAAAGGGAGGGGTAGAGAGATGGTTCGGTGGTTAAGGTGCTTGCCTGCAAAGCCTAAAGAGTCAGGTTTTATTCAACAATAACCATGTAAAGCTAGATGTATGAAGTGCTGCATGACTCTGGAGTTCATTTGTTATAGTGGCTGGAGGCCCCAGAATGCCCGTTCTCTCTCTATCTGCCTCTCTATCTATCTATCTATCTATCTATCTATCTATCTATCTATCTATCTATCTCTATCTCTCTATCTCTCTCTCTCTCTCTCTCTCATAAAGTAAATAAAATATATTTTTTTTACAAAAGGAAGAAGAAAATTTGAGAATACATTCTGAGTTAATAAGGGAGATGGTGGTGAAGTAATGGAGAAGGGGAGAATAGAAAGAGAAGAAAAAGGAGTGGCTTTTTTCAAAATAACTCAGTCATTATTATTGTTTGTATCCTCCAGTTTTTCAGAGGGCTTTACATTAGATAAATTGACTTTTTTTTACTCACTTGCTATATCAGTCACCTTTCTCTTTGCTGGGACCAAAGGTCCACAGTGTGGAAGCACAGAGTGATGAATATTGTTACTAAATCAACTTTCTCCTTTTTATACAGTCCAGGACTGCCACCCACATTAAGGTGAGTCTTCCCACCCCAATTAATATAATAATAATAGACCCTCACAGACATTTCCAGAGACTAACCTAATCATGTATTCTGAGCTCTTTTTCTGCATTTCTATTTAGTTCCACTGTGCTACTCTCGATATCAAATTTATACTGTTCTAACACTGGTAAAAAATAGGCTTTGCTCATTCTTTTTTCTTTGTTCTTTTTAGTTATTCTCAAATGTGTATCCTTTCTTGTGAATTTTAAAATAAGTTTATATAACTCCACTAAAATGTCTCCATATTAGAAGACATTATAATTTAAATTTACATATCAGGTTTTTGAGAACCAACTATTAAAAACTCTTTATTTGTATAATTTGAAGTGCTGGAGATAAAACTCAGGGTCTCTTTCATGCCAGCCAGACAAGTGCTCTACTATTGAGCTGCACACCAGCCTGTGAACTGACATTTAAATTTCCCTGACTTTTTCACTCCTGGTATGCAGAGTTTTTCAATGAATACATCTTTTTTTTCTCCTGTTCTTTAGTAACTACTCTCCTCTTACTCAAACCTATGACCTTAGGCATGCTTTGTAAGCCCTTTCACTAAGCCACCCCTTTTATATATTGGATCACAGGTTTACCTTACTCTAGTAGAATTTACCACATCCTAAGTAATTACATCTGCTCTCATCTCCTCTCTTACTCTACTTTTGTCTTGGTCAAGTTGAAGCCAGTCTCTAGCTGAGAGCATAGCTTGACTTTGTTTTTCTCCACTCTGCTTCCCTAACCCCTTTACTTTTGAAAACACAACCTTACAAAGGGCTTAAATCAATTTTTTTTTAATTTTAATCTTATATATATATAACATAGCAGTTACCCTGGAGGCCTCCTCAGTGGGGTTACGGTATTCACTGTGGAGCATGAAGGCCTCTGTCAGTCCCTGTGGCATGGAGAAAGAACTGTCTCGGGGTATTCCTACCCATTCTGTGGTTCTTACAACCTATCCGCCCTTCTTTGGCAATATCTTCTGATTCATGACAGGCCTGTTAGAAGACTGATTTAGTGTTGAGTTCTCTGTAGCCTCTAGATTTCTGCTTTGATGGGTTTTGACTGATGACCATGTCTGTCACCATCACCTTGGAGCTGGTTGCCAGGCTAGCAGTACTAGCAGTATTCATGTCACCTTTTTCTCCTCTGCGTCTTCTCCTGGGCCCTGGCAGATGTGGTGGAGGTGGCATGTCTCATAATAAGCAGTCAGCTATCTTCTTATCAATAGATTTTGTCTCGTCTCCATTTTCTATGCCATCAGTAAAATAAAACAGATGCTCCAACCAAGAGTGAGAGCAGCTTGGGTTAAAGGGGGTAGGCAAAGTTATTTGAGAGTTTTTTTTTTTTTTGGTGTGAAAGCCCACTCTTCTCCAGAGAACAGTGGGGTCTTCTCTCTGACAGCACGTTAGGATAACTTTTGGATACTGCAGGTCTCAGAGGAACACTAATAGCTAGAAGTGCCTCCATTTTTAAAAATTCAGAAAGATAACAAATAAATCACCTACAAATGCACTTCAAAGTAATTGGCAAACAAGAGTAATCCAATGCTCAAAAACATGGCAGGAGATAATAAAGACCAGGGAAAGAATTAATGAAACCCCAAAGAAAAAGACCCAAATTGAGACAATCAGAAATCAAAAGGGATATTACTAAAAATTCCTATGAAATTCAGACAATCATTAGGGAACGCTTTACAACTTATATTCAAAAAAATTGGAAAATTTAAAAATACATGGATAAATTCCTGGACACATATGACCTAACAAAATTAAATCAAGAAAATATAAAAACTTACATAGATCTATAACAAACAATGAGATTGAAGCAGTAATAAAGTCTCCCAAGCAAATATTCTTTATTATTATTATTTTTATTATTATTATTATTTTTTTTTTTTTTTTGCAAGGTAGGGTCTCACTCTGGTCCAGGCTGACCTGGAATTAACTATGTAGTCTCAGGGTGGCCTTGGCAATCCTCCTACCTCTGCCTCCCGAGTGTTGGGATTAAAGGCATGCGCCACCACACCCGGCTTCCCCAAGCAAATATTCTTAAAAAGCCCAGGAATGAGTTGATTTACTGCCAAATTCTACCAAACCTGTAAAAAGAGTTAACACCAATGTTCCTCAAGCTGTTACAGAAAATAGAAAATGAAGGTACACTTCTTTGGTAGTTTGAATGTGAATATATGCCCCCCCCAGCCCAAGGTAGTTTTGATTAAGCTTGCAACTTGAGTCTCCAACAGCCTGCTGGAAGAGGTGTCCCTGGGGGAGGATCTTGTCAAATCCTGCAAGATGTGTTCAGAGCAGTGTGAGCTCTGGCAGTTCGTATTTACTGGCTGTTTGGTGGTGTCTCTCTTCTATGAAGCTATGGAAGTGAGCCAGCTTTGCACGCCATTGATGGTGTTTCCCCTGGAATCCATAAGCCTGGAATAAATCCTTTTCTTCCAAAATCTGCCTCTAGTCAGGTGTTTGTCCCATCAGTGAAGGTAACTTAAAGACAGAGATCACATGATCATCTCAACTGATACATGTAAGGTATCAATTCAATATCCCTTCATGATAAAAGTCCTGAAAAAAATAGGAATAGAAGGTACATATCTCAACAGCGGGAATGAAGGAATTAACTTATAGATATCTAACTCCATTTATTCTCCAAATGCCCAGAAGGCTCATATTGTCTTACATTTTACTACTGTATATGCCAGAAAATGCCAAATATGAATATTATACAGATGGGGATTACAGCATAGTATTAAATTAGTGGCCAAGGGCATAAGTGTTGCTGAGAATTATAGCAATTGCCTAGCATATAGGAAGCCCTAAGTTCTAGCTACAGCAATATTTTTAAAAAGTAAGGCCAAATACTTCCTAATGACAGTTTCCTGGAATTGTATATTTGTACAATGAAACACAAACATGTCTAAAATCTCTTTTCTTTTAAGTCATAGGCTCACCCCAAGGCTGAGAAACAGAGATGTATTACCAGATAAGGACCTGAGCATCTTAATCTAAAAGCAGCCCAGAGAGATCAGGGACAGTCAAGAGGGCGCTCCCAGTGTCACAAGAGATCTGATGGAACCACAAGTCTCAGTGCACTTGGGGGCACACACATTCAGGAGGAAACCATAAAAAGAAACTGACTCATATTCCCTTTGGCATTATCTGCATATGCGGTCAATACCAAGTTTGTCTTCTTTCATAGTTTGTTTATAATGAAAGCAGTCAGGTTAATGGGTCTTATGAATGGAAGGTAATTAGGTAGCAAAACTAAAATCATTTTCCTTAAAACCACCTATATGTACTCATGTACTCATACCTAGAAGGACAGTGGAATTTGTACCTTCTTAATGAAAAATGGGAAGATTTAGGAAAAGAGTTAACATTTAAAATTTTTTTAAAACTTCTTTTTTTTTAACTCTAGAAAGTAATGACATGTATAAAAATTGTCAACAAAAACTAAAAAATTAAAAATATTGACTATGAAAAAAAATTTTTTTATTTATTTGAGAGAGGGAGAGAGAGAAAAAGAGAGAGAATGAGAATTGGGGCATGAGGAGCTCCTGATGCTGAAAACAAACTCCAGGCACATGTGTATCTGGCTTTATATGGGCTTTACTGGGGAATTAAACCTGGACACCAGACTTTGCAAGCAAGTGCCTTTACATGCTGAGCCACCTCCCCAGCCAAACAGTTAACACTTAAATCCAAACTGCACAACCCCAGCACAGGCAGCCCAGAAGTGCAACAAACAGCCATCTAGTAAGAGTCTCCTTCTCACGGTAGGGCAGGCAAGGGACTGCCACACAAATAGTCAAGGCCCACCAGACCATAGACCTGTCCTGCCACAGCTGCCATAGTCGCTAATACCAATAGTAGCTCAGCAATTCCCCTGGGATTATCTGTGAGGTAATGGTGGCATCTAAGACCCGTGTAGAAGTGGTCTCAGTCATTGCACTGAGACTTGGCACCTGTTGGTAAGAGAGAAAAGTTGGAACGTTTAAACATCGCATTCTTCTGCAAGAGAATTTCGCACTTGTGCAGGAGACACACAAATGTTCAAATGACTTTGTATATGTTTACTGATTTTCTTTAACAATATTTAACCTTGAATGTGTAGACAATTATGGGGAAATGATACATGTGGAAAGGTTAGACCAGAACCAAAGCCAAAAAAGTATTTCTAGGACCCATGGAGAAAATACAGTTTTTCACTCAACATAATTATTCCATGCTTGTGGTATGTCTGCCATTGTCTGTGGCCAGCTATTGGGAATGCATGTTGCATACCCAGAGCATACTGCCCAGCAGTGTTTGTTGCACAGCCAAGCAAAAAGATTGTGAATTATTAGAACTATATTTGTACCAATTGTGTCCCAAATTCTTTGGTTACTAAAATAGCTGCACTGCCAGTACAGGAAAAGTAACTAGTCCCTCCCATAGAGATACTCTAAGATGATCTGCCAGTCAAAGTAAGTCAGTCCTGTAGAACTCTGGGAGATTTTAACACTGACTTTCCTCCACTGGGCAGCTATAGCATTTAAAAATATTTATAGGGGGGCTCAGTGGTTAACAGTGCTTCCTTGTAAAGCCTTAAGGCCCAAGTTTGATTCCCTAGTACCCATACAAAGTCATATGCACAAAGTAGCTTGCATCTGGAGTTCATCTGCAGAGTCAGGAGGCCCTATTATGACCATTCTTTCCCTTTTCTACCCCCGCCCCCCAGTGTGTATGTGTCAAATATATATGTAAAATTTTATTGGAAAGTTCAATATGAGAGCACATTGTGTTATCCTCTAATGTCTCCCCTCCCCCAACCCCATTCCACTGAAGGTTCTCCTTAGTCGTATTCACCATAGGGTCATGGATCCACCACCCAGTAGGTCCTATAGGGAGGCCAATGCCTCCCACTACAGCTTCCTACCATGTAGCTCTTACATTTTTGCTGCCCATTCTTCCACAATGCTCCCTGAGCCTTGGAGGGCATGTAATAAGTCTCCTTGAATGTTGAGCTCTCGGCAGCCTTCTACCTTACTGAGTTTTGAATTTCCTCAGTGTCGAGCACCATCTCCCTGGAGGAGGTTCTCTCGCTATCCATGGGAGCAGCACTCATATTTAACCTACCACTTCCTCTATAACGTTTTATGGGCCCTAAAAAGTGTGAAGGAGATGAGTCATCTGATGCTAGGGACTCACCTTTCTCTTTTGATTATCCGATGGGTCTTGGGCCACCCTGGTATTTGCTGCCATCTCAAAAAAGCAGATTTTCTAACAAAAAATGAGAGTAGCATTGATCAAAGTGGATTAACATATACCATATACATTTAGAAGACTATTTGATGATCATAACCTCTCCATTTAGCAAAAACAAGAAAAAAAAAGTATAAGCTTTCCTCTAGGGTCTATGACCTTCCAAGTCACAGGCTTCTGACTTGGTTCTTAATACCAGGTATGAATTTACTCCCACCAGGTGGGCCTCATATCCAATCAGAGAGCAATTGATTACCCCCATAATTTAAGTGCCACTATTGCAACCCTGGTGAGTTTACCCAGGCTCAGAAAGATAAATACAACCTGTTCTCTCTCATATGTGAATCCTAACATAGAATAGTTTGATTTGCTTGTAAGTTTCAATAAGTATAAGCAGTGCTGGTTAGAAAGCTAGAATGAGATGCAGAGAGCATAGTAGATAGACTAGAATGAGATGCAGAGAGTGAAGTGGGAATGATTAGAGGAGAGCACAGTAGACAGGCAGATGGTAGAATGGAATACAGAGGGTAGAAAGGTCTGGGGAGGGAACAGCGGTAAAGCAGGGAAGGAAGGATAGGACTCACAAAACCAAAGACAACATGAATTAGTACTATGTAATCCTACTTATTTGTTAGCTAATTAAAAGTCATAACTCGGTTTGGAGAGATGGCTCAGAGGTTAATGTGCTTGCCTACAAAGCCTAACTAACTGGGTTCAATTCCCTAGTATCTATATAAGACAGATGCACAAAGTGGTGCATGCATATGGAGTTTGTTTGCAGTGGCAGTAGGCCCTGGTGCTCTCATTTGCTGTTTCTCTGTCTCTCTCTCTCCCTCTCTCTCTCTCTCTCTCTCTCTTTCTCTGTATCTCTGTTTGCAAATAAATAAAATATTTTTAAAAATAAGGGACTGGAGAGATGGCTTAGTCATTAAGTGCTTGCCTGTGAAGCCTAAGGACCCCGGTTCAAGGCTTGATTCCCTATTACCCACGAAAGCCAGATGCACAGGGTGGCGTATGCATCTGGAGGTCATTTGCAGTGGCTGGAGGCCCTGGTGAGCCCATTCTCTCTCTCTCTCTCTCTCTCTGCCTCTTTTTCTCTGTCTGTCTGTCATTCTCAAATAAATTAATTAAATTAAACAAAAAAAATTTAAACAATAAAAGATATAATTTTCTTTCAAAGAGAGAGTATGTGGGTAGTTTGGGTAGAAGCACACTGTTGGTCTGGATAAAGATTTACCCTGAAACCACAGGCTATTGCTGGCACATCCCAGTGCCAGAATTAGGTCAGCCCTATTGTGTCCTCTCTGTATTCATCCAGGATGCCATTCATGAATTTGTCCATGTCCTCTATGAGTCCTTTGAACACACTTTTGAGTTCATTGTCTGGGGATTCCTTTAAGTTGCTCTCATGCAGACCTTTAACTATGAGATTGGTTGTTTTGGCAGAGACATTGCCTTGTTCTTTCGTGTCACTCATTTTGCATTGAGACTAACCCATCTGGACAGTGAGGGGGTTAGGTCTTTCTTGCACACCTATGGTGAGTACTTGGGTAGGTGTTTGGTATTTTTGTGTGCTCGTTGTCCTTGCTGCTTTCAGTGCAGTGCTGTAGATACTTGGTGGTATGCACTAGCTGAGATGTTCTTAGCTTGATCGCAAGCTATGTCCCAACTCATGTTGCACCCTGGTTCCAATGGGGAAAACTCAGCTGGCTGGCGGGGGTGGTTTCAAGCAACTGTATAAGAAACTCCATCTGTCAATGGATGGTTTTACTGACTTAGCTAAGATTAGAATCACATGGCATCTGTTCTGAATGGTTTTCATTCACAAACATTTATAGATACCTGTTTGTATCTGGGATAATTTTCGTTCTTATGAAGGAATTGGGTCTCAAAGACATTTTGATAAAATGCTGTAGCTTGTTCACACTGTTGGTGAGTTTTATACCCTAGCAGCTTACATCGCGTTTTCCAGCACTATGGCAGCTAACCAGCAGGGAGATGGCTTCCATCTCAGTTCCAGCTTGATCTCTCAATGTCCTGTGACCACAGTCTGTGGTGTCTTCAGCAAGAGGGTCTTACCATCTAGACTGGTGGACAACCAAGTGCTTTGGCATGGTCTGCCACCTAGTAAGAAAATACCAAATACCACAAAATCATCAACATGACAGGAAATAACTCAGTTTTTAATAATAACTCTTAATACTAATGGTTTCAATGCCCCAAATAAAATACATAGACTAACAGACTGGATCAGAAACAAGAGCCATGCTTTTGCTGTTATCAAGAAACCTCACCAACAAAGATAGGAACTCTAGGGGGAAAGGATGGAAAAAGATATTCCAAGCAAATGAAACCAGGAAACAAGCAGGGATTGCTATCCTAATTTCTAACAAAATAGACTTCACACCAACCAACATGCACACATTGCTCCATATTGTTAGCTTAGATGCAGTCTAAACCCAATCATTATTTATATTTGTATTACTCACAAGCTAAAACTGGTACAAATATCATTTAATATGTTACCTTCCATTTTTCTCTTGACTACATATTTGTTATCTGGCCTCATAGTAAAAAGTTTGTCAACTTTTGGATTGCCTGGCTGATCTTGAATACTATAATAAATATGAAATAAATAAATAAATATGGAATATGAGTTTTTAAATCTCTGAGCTTCATTTTATTCATTATTACAATGAGGCTACTAGCTACAATGGTTTTTAAGGGCATTTTTGTGGAGCTAAGGATTTAAACTAGGGCCTCATGTATACTAGACAAGGGGTCTACCCTTGAACTACACCCCAGATGTATAATGGTAGTTAAAAGCATTTAACAATACTGTTGAAAACATTTTCTTTTCTTATTGTTTGTTCATGCCCTTTCTTGAACTCTCTCACTACACTTTTGGCTGTGGGGGCAATGTGAACCAGTAAGCTGAAAAGCTTATAGAACAGCATGTATATTTCTTGATCTCCAAACATTCCTGACAGGATTATAATTGGCTAGGGTGACTCTCTTCTTAGTATATAATTCAGAAACCCAGGTTCTTCCCTTCGTACTAGAGTCTGTTCGGCATTACCTTCAGCCCGTGGAAAGGACAGGAAAGCCTGAGGCATTCGTGGAAGGTGCCCCTAGCAGTCATGGAAGTGGTGCACATTCTGAGGGAATAAGAGCCTGTGAAAAATACAGCCAGCTGTGAAGCTGCAGAAAGCTTTCTGCCGATCTCCCTAATACTTTATACTTTTCTCATTTCAAAAGCAGCTCCATCTGAAAGGATGTAAGGACCTAATACATTGGATTGTTCATTGAACCTCCGTAGGTGCTGGTATGATGGTCTGCTGGAAAGAATGCCTCTATTCTGAAGCACTTCTGCAGGGGTAAAAATGAACATTAAAGATAGTTTCCCCAGGTCTATTATTAAATGTGCAATTGTTCAATTATGTGGCATGCTAATAATACATAGGAGACAAAAATGTAAATCTACCTACACATACATCTTTGATAATCACAGAAGAAAAATAACGAGAAGTTATGGCTTACAACTGAAAACTTAAAATACTAAAAAACAAATGGCAAATGTTTTCATCCTTTGGAGAATGATATTTCTGAAGCCAAATTGATAGCTATGTATTATTATAATCCCCTAACCGAGGAGGATGAAGACAGGATCTCTGGGTTTCCTGGTCAGTCAGTCTAACTAAAGTATGGACATTCCAGGTACAGTGAGAGAGCCATCAGCTGGGGACCAAGCTTTCAAAATACATAGGTTTGTGGAGGACAACTGATTTAAATCAATATAATAATAAACGTGCCAACTTGGTATGTGCTTGACTACTTTACCCTCTTCTCAGGCATATCTGTCACCTGTCCCAGGGCAACATCCTCTTAGCCAGCAGGAAGTCACGTGGCTGCTGAGTATATGCATCCTTTCTCCTTTTCCATCTGGCAAGATTTGAGCATTGAAAGAAACTGTATCCACCCTGAGGACATTAAAAAGAAAATAAGATAACTCATTTCAAATGAAATTACTGGAAAGAAATTCAAAGCTTGTAATGTTGAAGGATGGAACAAATGTACTGCTTTCAAACATGTTCTGTTGGAACTCCAGAGGATTTACTATTCTTAGAATTCAAGGTATCTGCTGGATTAGGAAATTAACTCTCCTATTTGCACCTTCAGCCCTGAAGGGGAATGAGATAGGTTACGTATTACCAGAGGTAGATGGACACTCCTCGTGTGATTAACAGGTCAATACAGAATCAGGCAGTTGACTAAATATGAAAGACATCAGGAGACTGAAACAAAATGAAGGCAAAGACCCCCGGCATTATCTACCCTTAGCTGTCCTGAGGGCCCAAGTGAGGAGTTGTTTCCATAAAAGCAGCTTCTAAGTGCAGGTTATAACACCAGGTGACACCCTCCCTCTATTTATGTTCCTCCCCTGGAGAAACACCTGGAATTGCCCATCGTAGAAGGAGCATGTCAATATGGCAATTGAAGTTTGGAAGTACTTTATAATGATATAAAGAAAGAATATGTTAAAAAAAAAAAAAGAAGAAGAAGAAGAAGAAGAAGAAGAAGAAGAAGAAGAAAAGGAAAGAAAAGAAAAGAAAAAGGTAAAGGGAATGAAATTATAATATATGCTGTTGAAAAACATAAGCCTGGGAGTGTGGCTCTTGGGTACAGTGCTTGCCTAGCATACACAGGGCTCCACATTGAGTCCCCAGCACCATACATGCAAAATAATATTTATAAAGGAAATTACCCACAGCACAGATCATGGAGATGTGGAGCACTTCAGGAACACAAGAAGTAGAGCAGAAGGTGTGGCCAGGAGATTTACTTAACATAGTAAATAGGGTGCTTGCTAGAGAAACTGAAAGTGCAGTATTGATTGGGCACTCTGAGTAAAAAATGAGAGCAAAAAGGAGGATGAGAGAAGGACAATGTTTAAGGGAAAACTCAGTGTGCGTGCATGAGATCAACTTCCTCTCTGGCCCTCCCATTGTGTGATTTTCCTCTGGGCAGCTCCTTGAAATGACAAACAGTTCAGAGGAGCCTCTGTGGGGCTGTGATGCACTTTCTTGTCTCTGTCAAAAGGAAATTACAGGGCTAGGGTGATGGCTTAGTGAATAACGTGCTTGTCACACAACACTGAGTACATGAGTTGTGATCCCAAGAGTCACATAAAATCTGGAAACTATGGTGGGTTTCTATGATCCTACCGCCTCCATGATGAGAAGGGCTGTGGAGACAGGATGAGTTCCTGGAAGCATGAAAAATGATCAGTGAACAGCAATCAGAAACCCTGCCTCAAAGGAGATAGAAAGTAACTTACTGTGACTCCTCTGACCACTACATGTGCACTGCACTCACACATACAATAAAGAAATTAATAAATAAGTGAATATCTTTTAAAAGACAAAGTTACAACAATGTTTTGGAGCAAGATTTTGCAATGTAGCCCTGGCTGGCCCTAGATCTGTGACCCTCCTGCCTCAGGCGCCTGAGCACTGTGATTATAGGCAAGTGCTACCACACCAATGACGTATGATCTAATTGGCTTTTATTCATGACTTAGGATACCCTCTGACTCTGCAGAGTAAAAAGGCAACACCACCGGGAACAAAGACCAACCAAGAGACAACACTGATTATGTGACATGCGGCTGCTTAGAATACTTTCCCAAAAGGGTTAAAGCACCAAGGGGCTTTGCTGACTCAGCTAGACTAGAAATTCCTTGGCTTCAGGAAAACTGGTGAGGTTCAGGATCTATCTGGATGTATCTGCTTCTAGAAATCTGAATTTGATAATGAGACATTACCATGAAGGATACTTCCTCAGTTTGCTTTGGTCTATTGGGAACAAGTACAGGAGCCCTGTACAACATGGCGGCCTCTCATCAGTTTTGTCTAACAGCTCGGGATCCAGAGTGGGAAGGCTGGGCCTTCATGGGCAGGTGAGAATCAGCACCTGTGCCATAGGTCTCCTTGCTAAACAGTGACGTATGATTTGTGAGGGCTCAAAGAGACAAACTGAAAACACGCACATATGAGACACCTCAGCAGGAAAAGAACACCCAGGGCTTTAAAAGTTAGACCTTGTTGCCATCCTCTGGTGAACAACAGCCCTGTGTTCACAGTGTGTGCAGAGGCAATTGGAGTCAGTGAGGCAGTGTGTGTAGATGTATCAGCCAGTCTGTGACTTCTGCCCTGTTGCCTCTCCTCCATAGGAGGAGAAATGTATAAGGGAAAAGCCACAGGCAGGGAGCAAGCTCTTCAAGAGCCATTTGGAGGACAAAAGAAATACCACAGATGGTCATAAGGTGTGAGTTCCTACCTGTCTTATCCTAGCCTGCTTACTTTGTATGTAGCACTTTCATTTCTCCCCAAATGTCATGAAATGCTTGAGACAAATTTGTTTTCTCCAAGTCTGTCAGTCTTTTTGAGCCTTGTTCACATGTCAGGGCTCTTGTATAATAGCTCCAAAGTCCACATCAGATAAGATTTTCTGAAATAGAAACACATGGCTCCTCAAAAGACTTCCTTATGTGCCTTGAACTGTAAATGTGTGGTATTTGAAAGTAGCTTTGATCAGACTAAATAGCAGAAAAGTAACCACAAAATTTATTCTAGCTTGTTCCTTCATCCACATAATTGGGTTTATAAATCCATACAGGAGTGACTGAAGGATCAGGTGGAGACTACAAGAAGGGGGCAGCACACTCCTGCTAAGTGGGGTGCAGATTCATAGGGATTTTACCAAGTCATAGAAGTGAACAGGAACCAACAGCACAGTAGATGCATGTCAGGACACTAAGGAGAGAGGAGTAAGGTGTGCTGTGGTCAACGCTGACCAGCTAAGGCCAGGAGTGAAGGGTAGCATATGTGTTAGGAGACCACTGCTATGGTTGTGAAACAAGACCTGTGTACCCTTCCAGTATCCACAGAGTGAAGCTCTTATCTCCAAACTAACTGTCAAGAATGCAGAAGGAGTTTGGAAGAGAGTCTTAAGAGTCCCTGGAGTGCTAACAGTTAGTGATGACAGCACTGGACTATCTCTTTATAATCATCTATGCACTCACTAATCAGCCTTCTGCTAAATCTTTGCATTCTCTCAAACATATGAAGACTCCCTACCACATTGAGAAATGGTATCAGAAATAACCTGAATCAGTGTGCCCAGGATCAATCATACCTATTATTCCCTTTGAGGTTAGAGCTATATTTCTGCATCAACAGTTTTGGACACCTGGTCATTAGGCCCCAAAGATGATCTGCTTCTACCAGAGGAGTTGCCAGATCAGCATAGGACATTTGTGCCAAACTATTTGGCATTGCCTTCATGGGTAGACATTGTTGAGTTCTTTCTGCGACTTGGACCTCCCTTGGTTTAATCAATGATCCACTAGTGTTAATGGTTTGAATGTGAGATGCCACCTATAGGCTCATGTGTTTGAACACTTGGTCTTCAGCTGGGAATGGTGACATGCACTTGTAATCACAGCACTGAAAAGGCTAATATTGGAAGGTCTTTGAAGATTGCTAGCCAGCCAGTACAGCTTAACTGGTAAGTGCCATGTCAATGAGAGACGCTATCTCAACTAAAAATGGTGGTTGGTGTTTCTCGTGAGCAACATCTGAGGTTATCTTCTAATTTCCACATGCATGTACACATATACATGCACCTAAACACATATGAACAAGTACACATGCACACAAACATTAAAGAAAGAAAACTAACATTTTATACTCTACCTGGTTTTATGATTGATAATTACATTAATCGAACTTGCATGGATTTGGAAAATGGAGAAACCTAACCAAAGATAAATTAGCTTTACAGTTTTCTCAATAGGAAATTTTCAATATTATAATTTGTTTTTAAAATTATAAATCTTAGGCAACAAAATTATAAATCATGAATGGGTAGTGTGGTAGATAGAATATAAAATGTCCTCCATAGGCACATGTGTTTGAATAACTGGCAATGTAGTAAAACCTTTAGCTGGTAGAGCCTTGCTAGAGAGGAAGTGTGTCATGGGGGTTAAACATTGAATGGTTTATAGTGCAGCCCTATTTGATGTTCTCTCTCTGCTTCCTCCCTGCCACTGTGATGGTGGGTTGCAGGCTTCTTGCTCATGTCTATCACGCTTTCCATACCATTGTGGGCAACTCTACCTTTTGGAACTGTAAATCAAAATAAATGCTTTCTTGCCATTAGCTACTTCTGCTCAGGTATTTTGACCAGGTAATGGGAAAGTAACTGATAAAGAAAATTGGTGCCAAGCCAGGCGTGCTGGCACATGCCTTTAATCCCAGCACTCGGGAGGCAGAGGTAGGAGGATTGCCATGAGTTCAAGGCCACCCTAAGAATTCCAGGTCAGCCTGAGCCAAAGTGAGACCCTACCTCAAAAAACCAAAAAAGAAAAAAAAAGAAAAAAAAAAGAAAATTGGTGCCAAGAAATGGGGCTATAGCTGTGATAAATCTAACCATGTGGTTGGAGGCTTTAGAACTATTTTTTATTTTTTAGGAAGATTGTGTATGATTTTGGAACTGTGGATTAGAGAAACATTACAATGCTATAAATAGAGCTTTAAAGGACCATTGTGGTGTGAGTTTGGAAGCCAGAAAGCTGAGCAAATTGTGGACTGTCAAGGCTCGACTCAAGAGGGAAAGAAAGGACTCTAATGGAAGATGGGCATTTCATGTGATATTCTCAAAAAGAACCTGGCTACAGTCTTCTCATGTCCTAAGACCTTGAGCATAGTTGATTAAAAGTAATGGAATTCTGTTTGGCAGATGGAAATTTCAAGAAAGAATAGTATTTAGTTTATAGTATGGCTTCTGTTAGCTGCTTGCATGCAGATCTACAACAAAAGATAGCAAAATTCAGAGCAGAAAGACATGGAAAATTTGAAGCTTAGCAGGGAAAGAAATGTGAGCAAGTTTAAAGTCCTGGACTGGTGATGTTGCCTCTCTGCCTCTCGGCCTTGGCCTCTCTCATAAGTTTTGAGTCTCCCCAGTGGTCACCATCATCTGAATAGAGAAGCTGCTCTAACCAAAAGTGAAAGTAACATTAATATATGGGCATAAACACAAGTATTGACAGGGCAGTTTGGTGGGCATAATATATGCGTTTAGACAGACAACAGCAGTGGTTTCTTCCCTAGAGTTTATGAGCTTCGCAGACATAATTTTCATTACCAGGCAGTTTTTCAGTACCAGGCAGGATTTCCCTCCTTTGGAGTGAGCCTCAAATCCATTCAAAGAGCAATTTGTTTCTCCATAACAGGCATGCCACCAAAACCCGTTTCTTAAGTCAGTTTTTCTGTAAATATTAGTAAGACTATCAATATTTTAAGAGAACCCCATTGCTGTAAACAGAGAATTGGGCACCCGTTCTGCAATAAGGGATGATAATTGTCATGACAGTGACTAGAATGAACTATAAGAAGTAACAATGGGTGGTACCTGAAATCCTGAAAGGTTTCTGCCCATCTCCAGAGAATATATTGGAAAGGAAAGGCGTTCCTATGGAAAGTTGAGAATTTCAGCACAACTAACGAACTTTGCCTCAAAGATTATTTACATAGAGACAACAACCTTTTCCTACTGACATAGTTCAAACAATATTAAAGTAATAGTGAATCATGCTTAAGGCCAAAGTGTACATAAATTTGAGTTTAATCATATTCTTTGCCAGTTATAAGTCTGTAACTTTTTATGTAGGAACTCTTTGGACCACCTTGTAATGACAATTATCCATAAGGACAAAGCTGTACAGAGAACATAAGTAATCATCTTCTAGGGACCAGAGTGGTTGTCTCCAGCAATGACAGTGATGAGGACTTCTTTGGACTACTTTGTACCACTGCAGTGGAGACAATGTTGAATCCATGATAAGCAGGATGACACCTTCACCAGATCTGCTTAATGATACATACTTTTCACCCCCTACTCTAATCCTTGTCCTATTTAAACCTAAAGCAGTGTCAGCCCCAGGATAGTCAGGGTCACTAGACTACTCTATTTCTTTCTTTTCCCAACATGTTAAGTGTCCTTCCTCTGCCTTTTGCCATTGCTCATCTCTTTAATTGGTATATTGGTTTGAATGGCTGAGCCTGCCTTGCTATAACTATCAGAACTTGGGTTTTTGTCCGAAAACTCTGATTATAGTTGGAGCTTCAAGACTCAAATCTGCTTCCCTAATAATTTGACATAGGGGTATTTTTAAACCAATTTTTACCTTTCAAATGGGGTCCTTTCCTCTCTGTGAACTGTGGAATCAATAACAAGATTTTCATTTTTATCCAAGAATAGAAACAGAAGATAAACTTACAAATCAAGTTGGTAAATTCTAGATATATGGTATAAGGAATAAGGAGAAGGTAATGAAAAAATATAGGGAACAAAGATTCATATTTTTCTTCAAAAACTGACAAATCTCCCATACTTAAGATTTCCAAATAATTTGTGTACAGGCTCTGCCCTTAAGTGTGTAGGGAATAGCTCCTCACTCCTTAAGTGCAGACTATGTATACTGACCTTTTTCTAAATAGTACAATATGGACAGGAGAACAAGAGTCACTTCACAATGCACAAAACAGACTGCCTCAGCTGGATGACACATTGATAGTTATAGATAGATAGATAGATAGATAGATAGATAGATAGATAGATAGATAGATAGATAGATAGAGATAGAGATAGAGATATAGTGTTCAAATGCATGTGTTTAACTCTGTTGTCTTTCTCCCAGAAATTTATAGCCTCCGTCTCACCATGAAGACAACATTAGAGAAATCCAGCGGAATCAGCCCCGCCCCTTCCAAACCATAACATGGAAGGCCAAAGAAACTGTTGTAGCTGAAAAGAACCCCAGTGATGAAAGTATGGGGTCCTGGATGGGATCCCAGAACAGAAGAAGGACCCAGTTTAAAAAAAAAAAAAAAAAAAAAAAAAAACCCTTAAGCGCTAATAAACAGTAATATATCAATTCTAATTCAATAGATTGCTACACAGTAATTCAGATAATACTAGAGAAAAATAGGTGCAGGGTAGGTTGGAATTCCCTGTATTATATTGGTTCTATAAATCTACAACTACTCTAAAATATATGGCTTAGTAAATAAAATTACTGTCATCACCTCACTTAAAACTCTGTAATGACTCTGTATAAGTTCCCTCTTCCTCCACATGCTCCCAGGGGCATACCTGTGTCCACATGTCTCCATGTTCTCATCAACTAGTCTCCATCCCTCCATGGATGTGACAACTCTTTGTCTACTGCAACCTCAGTACACATACATTTTCCTGCCATAGTCTCACCTCAGCTTCTGAGGTAGGCAAGCTTTTATCAGAGCAATCAAAGTGGGCAGAGGTTAGGTCATGAGCCCCATTCTATAGAGCTGGCTACAGAGTGATAAGTCCTGTCTTTCCTTCTGGAATCTACATTGCCCTCAGGTCCCTCTTTGCCAAGGTTGCAGATGTTCTAATGGTACTTTCTTATCATTTCACTATGACCTTCATGAAACCAGATATGTCATTACTGGTTGTTAAAAAATGCTGAAGGATGGTGTTGCCTATTTCAAACATCATCTGCTCCAGGTATCACTCTCCTTTTCCTCACATGAGTCATTGCGCTGAGGCACAGAAAAGCCTAGTGAACTCGCTGCCAAGAATGGTTGCCTGTTCCGCTTCTCTACTGCTGCCAGAGCTAATTTCCTCAGCCTTCTGTCTGCTCAAAAGTGGCACTGGCATTGCAGATGTTGTTTACTCTATAGACGCTCAGCTATTCTTTCCCCTGCGAATGATTTCCAATTACTTTCTGAAGAAAACTCCACAGTGAAATGAAGCAAACTGTTTAAGGTAATATTTTCAGCTAGAGTAGTCCAGCTTTCATTGTCAGACTTCATAAAAGTATGAGTGATATATTTTCCCCCACTCCATCAAAAGACTAGAAAATATAAATGGCATTTCCATTAAACCTGTTCAAGATTCTTAACAAGCGCAAAGCCTCCTTTTCCTGCTTTACAAAACCTATTGCACCTTGGAAGGAACTTGTAATAATCTTAATTGGCTACAAATCTTATTATTTCAACACTATGCTCTCCTCCGTGATATTTTTCGTATTGTTTCTCTTCATGAAAACTATTTTCCCCACTGTGCTCTAGTTCCTCTAACGAGGTTCAAAAAAAAATCAATAAAATTAACATCTTAAATAACATTCCTTGTCTAGCAATTAAAATATTAAAAAGCAATGTTGGGCTGGAGAGATGGCTTAGGGATTAAGGCGCCTGCCTCCTAAGCCTAAGAACACTGGTTCCAATCTCCAGCAGTTCCAATCTCCAGGACCCATGTTTAGCCAGATGCAAAGTAACACAAGGGCGCAATGCCGCACTTGCCCACAAGGGGGTGCACACATCTGGATTTCGTTCACAGCAGCTGAGAGACTGCTGGCGCGCCCATCTCTATCTGTCTCCCTCTCCCTCTCTGTCTGTCTGTCTCTCTCTCTCTGTGTCTCTCTCCAAAAATAAATAATAAAAATAATTTTTTTTTAAAAAAGCAATGTTAAACTCACAATATTTTTCAGGTTACCAGGTTTATAAGCAGGTGACTTAAAGTCTATTTGTAGAATAGACCATTGTTTTAAATGATTCCCAAATTAGCACAAATGTCAGTATGTCCTAAGCTCCTAGTTTTTCCACATTTACTAATACTCTGGAGTAAGCTCTCTATATTTTATTTATAAAGAAGGCCAAGTACATGTGTAAATATCAGCCTAGAATTATAGAAAATGGTTTCAAAAGGTTAAGTAATTCACCACTGGCATCAGCAAATATAGCTGCTAGTATGAGAGAACATCTAGACAAAATATGGGCTATTGCACAATGTGGTTTTGTAAGGCTCTTAACAATGAAAGATTTAAAGTTACTGTTGATGACCATCCCCAGTTAGCCAGAATCTGAAGCCCTTAAATAATTGTAGACTATCCTTAGAGAAAAGAATTTATTTTTTCCCTTTCTTTTTAAAAAAATAATAAATTATTTATTTGCAAGCAGAGAGAGCTAGACCAGCAGACAGACAGAGAGAGGGAGAGAGAGAGAGACAGATAGAGAGACAGAGAGATGCATGTTCCACTTTGTGCATCTGGATTTATGTTGGCACTGGGGAATTGAACTGGGGTCATTGGGCTTTGCAGGCAAGTGCCTCAACAACTAAGCCATCTCTCCAGCCCCCATTCCTATTTCTTTGAGCTTTCAGAGTCCATCCTCTACACCCAATGTGCCAAGGAATTTTTTAGCATCTCAACTTGAAAACTGCCTGGCAAGATGTCCAGTGAAGCTATTTTATTATTATCTGTATAACTTTTTTATTATTATCAGTAAAACATCTGAAAGCCCAACAGACTGGCCTTTTCTTTTTATAATAGAGCAAGAGAGACAGAGAGAGAAAGAGAGAATTGACATGCTAGAGTCTCCAGCCACTGCAATCAAATTCCAGATGCCTGTGTCCCCTTGTGCACATGTGGACTTTGCATATTTACAGGACCTTGTGCATCTTGTTTATGTGTGATCTGGAGAAACAAACATGGGTGGGTCTTTAGGTTTCACAAGTAAGCACCTTAACCACTAAGCCATCTTTCCAGCCCCATTATAACTTTTGATGTTTAACAAT
Organism: Orientallactaga sibirica; assembly: GCA_036365145.1. Classification (NCBI taxonomy): domain Eukaryota; kingdom Metazoa; phylum Chordata; class Mammalia; order Rodentia; family Dipodidae; genus Orientallactaga; species Orientallactaga sibirica. The sequence continues at coordinate 20,810,477 of JAEOAD010000003.1, forward strand.
ACTTGATTTATTTTATGATGGTCTTGTGTAGGTAGTGTCTGGCACTGTGAGGTCATGGATATGCAGGCCATTTGTGTCTGGGGGAGCTCATTGTAAGCAGTCCTATCCTTCCTTTGGCTCTTACATTCTTTCCACCACCTCTTCCACAGTGGACCCTGAGCCTTGGAAGGTGTGTTAGAGATGTTTCAGTGCTGAGCACTCCTCTGCCACTTCTCAGTACTGTGGTGCCTTCTGAGTCACCCCAAGGTCACCACCATCTGAAAAGAGAAGAGTAACATTAATAGATGGGTATGAAAATTAAAAGACATGCTTACAGCTGGGTGTGGTGGTGCATGCCTTTAATCCCAGCACTTGGGAGGCAGAGGTAGGAGGATCGCCATGAGTTCGAGGCCACCCGGAGACTACATAGTGAATTCTAGGTCAGCCTAGGCTAGAGTGAGACCCTACTGTGAAAAACCAAAGAGAGAGAGAGAGAGACATGCTTACCAGGCAATTTGGTGAGCATTGTATATACATTTAGCCAGATACCAGCAGACATTACACCCCTAGAGCTCATGACTACCACTGTTGTAGGTTTTCAGTATCAGGGATATATTCCCTCCCATGGAGCTAGCCTCCATTCCAATTAGAGATCAGCTGGTTTTCCCCATGACAGACATTCCACTATTGCACTCTTTGGCTCATTTGGCCTGGCTGGCCAAATTTAAGGCTTGCAGTGTCCACTGTTGAGTATCTCCACTGATGATTTCTCTCTCCCATTGAAATGTATGCAGTGCAGCTTTCCAGCTTTCTGTCAGCTGGTCTATAGGGAGGAGGTTTTCAGCTGAGCACCAGCAGGATTTCTCAGTGCCCTTGCAGCCCAAGTATGTGGATACTTCAGCAATAAGGTCTTACCATCTATTCATGGTGGGAAACCAAGAGCCTCAACAATAACCTGTAATGTTGTGGGGGTATCAAGGAACTCCCTGGCCAACAACTCACTGGAAGGTGTCCCATCCCTGGCACTGAAAATTTTCTAGTAACAATCTATGGCTTCTGGGTGTTCCATTGTTCAGAAAATTAGGTTTCATATGATTTATTCATATCTTTTTGGATTTGATTAGCCCTCCCCCTTGCCTTTCCTTTACTCAATCTCTTCATAAATATATATGAACCAAACACAGGTCTAATATATGGTCAATTTTGGACAAGGTTTAATGTGCTGCTGAGAAGAATGTGCATTCGGTAGAGTTGCGGTGGAATGTAGATACCCATTAGGTCTAGTTGATCTGTGATGTTGTTGAGCTCTATTATTTCCCTGTTGAGCTTCTGCTTGAATAATCTATTGATGATAGTGCAGTATTTAAGTTTCCTACTACGATGGTGTTAGTGTTTATTTCTGTTTTATTGTCGAGTAGATTTTGTTTTATAAACTGTGGTGCACTGTGTTTAGTGCATATATATTTATGATTGTGATGTGCTCATGTTGGCTCATATCCTTGATGAGAAAGAAGTGGCCTTCTTTGTCCTTTTTGGTTAATTTTGGTTTGAAGTCAATTTTATCAGATATTAATATAGCAACACCTACTTGTTTTTTATTTCCATTTGCTTGGAATATCATTTTCCGACCTTTCACCCTGAGGAAGTGTCTATTTTTAGTGTGAGGTGGGTTTCTTGTAGACAACAGATAGAAGGGTCCAGTTTTTTGATCCATCCTAATAACCTGTGTCTTTTGATGGGTGAGTTAAGACCATTTATATTTAAGGTTATTAATGTGAGGTTTGAATTAATTCCTGCCATGATGAGGTGTTTTATGGGGTTTGGTGCTTTCTTGTGCTTTGTCTTATTTTTGAGCCTGGTCTATTTTGGTTATTGTGATCTTCTTGTTGGCTCTTGAGATTGGTTCTTTGACTGTTCCGTGTGGAGTATTTCCTCAAGTATTCTCTGTAGGTTTGGCTTTGTGTTCATATAATCATAGAGTTGACTTTTTTCATGGAAAGTTTTTCTTTCATCATCTATTATGAGGGATACTTTTGCTGGTTAGAGTAGCTTGAGTTTGAAACCATAGCTTTTCAGACTTTGAAGTGTTCCATTCTAGGCCCTTCTGGCTTAAATTTAGTGTTTTCATTGAGAAATCTGTTGTAATTCTCATGGGATTGCCCTTTTATGTTGTGAATTGTTTCTCTCTTGCTGCTTTTAACCCTCTGTTTGTTTTCATTGTTAATAGTTTTAACTATGATGTGTCTTGGAGAGTTTCTTCTTTGGTTCTGTTTGTTTGCTGTTCTGTGGGCTTCTTGTATCTGGATGGGCCTCTCTTTTGAGAGAATGGAAAATTTTCTTCAATAATTTTGTTGAATATGGTCTCTATGCCTCTGGCCTGCATTTCCTCTCCTTCTGGTTTACCCATGACCTGGATGTTTGGTCATTTGAGAGTGTCCCACAGTTTCCTCATATTTGTTCACTTGTTTTTTTGAACTTAGCAAAGTTTTTGGCTTCCTGATAAATTTCTTCTGTCTTGTCTTCCAGGTCAGAGGTTCTGTCTTCCACATGAGTAACTCTGTTGGTGAGGGTTTCTAGAGAGGTTTTTATAAATTCTATTTGATTTTTGTTTTCTGATGTGTTATTTTGCATCATGTCCATCTATTTTTTGAGTAAAATTTCAATTTGACTTCTGATTTTCTTGATGCTTCCTGGAGTTCATTCTTGCATTTGATCAAGTCTTCATTAAGCTTAGTCAATTGATTGTTGGGATCTTCCATTTCTTGACTTATCTTCAATTTATTCATATTTCTTTGGAGTGTTCTAACATTTTCTTCAGTCAAGTTAAGCCTACTATCAAAAGGTGAATGCTCTAAGAGACCATTCTGTTCAATTTCATTGATTTGATTGTTTGTTCTTTGATGGTTTGCTTCCAGTTCAGCAATTTTTTTGGATCAGGTTTTCATTGGTTGTTGCTTTCATTTTGGGACTGAATTTCTGTTGATTTCTCTATAATTTCATTGGAGGCTTCCATTGTCAATCTAGGCATCCTTGGTGGAGATTTCTCAGTGTTCTGACTTTCGTTGGCCTTTTTGCATTGTTGTCTACCCATTTTAGGAAAACTATTTTATTGAGGAAGAAGCAAGTTTTTGTCTTTTGGCCCATGCTCCTTCTGACTCAGGTAAACAAGGATGTTGGTATCCAGTGGCCTGTCAGGATACCAGAGCAAAAGGCCTGATTCCACAGCTTACACAGGAACCAGGCCTCCCCAAGCAAGGCACAATGGGACCTTCCAGGATCAGGGGACTGAGAGGAAGGAGCAAGGGAACATGGATCTGGCCTACTTGCTCCATGTCATGCCCTCCAGCACGCAGACTGGCAAGGGAATCCAGACCAGGGAGGTGGGAGGAGCCAGGAAACAGGGGTCTGACCTAATCACTCCAGACCCAGACCACCCTGCCTGCCTGCACACTGGCTGCACAAGGAACCCAGGACTGGGAAGATGGGAGGAGCCTGGAAACAGTAGTCTGGTCTACTCACTCCAGACCACTGTACCTGCCTGCACACTGTTAGTTCAGGCAACCCAGACCATGGAGGTGGGAGGAGCTGGGAAACAGGGGTCTGGCCTACTCACTCCAGACCACCACACCCCAAGATCACCCCAAGATGGATAATTTCATGTGTCAAGTTGATTGTCCAGAAAGCTGACAAATTTTATTTCTGAGTGTCCGTGAGAATGTTTCAAAACTTTTGTGCTGGTGAGCTAAGGAAAGATTGCTGTCATGAAGGTAGGTGAGCATCATCCAAATGAGATGGAAGAGTCCATCTTCTCTTGCCTTTACACATGCTATGTTGGCTTCTCAGGACTTCAGACGTGAGCTAAAATCATAGTGTGAGTTTTCTTAGGCCTTTAATTACAAAAAGCATATCGTGGGACTTATGTTTCTCAATAATCTCATGTATTCCCTCATAATGAAGATTTTTACCACCTACTTCTATGCCTATATGTCTACATATATTTGTGTCTGTCTGTCTATTTATCCATCTATCTACCTTGTATATCTACATCATCTATCTTTCTGTCAGTCTGCCCACCTTTGTATATCCTATGTGTCCTATCTTTCTGGAGAACATTAAAACAAACCATAGAAGTAAATGTGGCTTTGATAATGATTACCTTTCTGTCCCTTAGGTTTAAGAAATGGGCACATAGATAACTGAAATTATTTTTGTTTAAAAGTTAGGTTTAAGTGACATGTGCAGCAATCCCTCAACTGTACATTGGAAATAAATAGAAATTATTGATTTGTAGTCTTTAAAAGTCTGGGAATAAATATGTGGCTTCAGATAAGACTTCACCCATGAGTTGAAATTAAATCACGGATGATCCTGGACTTTTGCCTCTCTGCCATGCTTTCTCCTAAGTCAGGTCTGTCCTCAGTCTACACATAGCACTTCTCTGGAAGCTCTGGTTATATCATGGATGCTTAGGGATGGATGAAGCAATTCTAAGCCTCATGTCCTCACACATCATCCATAGCAAGAATGCAATGGCTTCCCAGAAAAATGGTGAAGTCCCTCTTTCTCTAAGGCTCATCATGTCTCTATGATTAGGATTGGATCACATGTCCTTCTCTGAGCCAATTCTTGTGAACAAAGAAACTGAATATATAGTGGGCTTAATCCATGCTCAAGCCAGCCTCAAAACTGAAATTATACTGGATCAACAGGACTGTAAGAAGGAAAGTGAAATAGGAATTAATGTTGGGATGATAACAACTGCCAAAAACAGACAAGAAAATTTCAAATTTACAAAACCTCAAAGTACACTGAGGCCAGAGGACAGGAATTAGAAAATAATTTTAACCTAAGCCTTTGGCTATCTCTCATTTATAGCAGAGTAAGCCAACCAAATATGTTTAATTTTGCCCAGCACTGGGAAGTTTAAAATTACCTGGATGTAAAGGATTGAGTAAATAGTTAAAACAAAACCAAAGTCCAAAGCACCCCAGGAAAATAAGAACATTCACTGATGCGTCAAGAACAGCTTTGGAGGCAAAAATATGGACTTCCTCTGAGCTATATTTTCAACAATTAACTCCTACCCCTAATGTGGAAGTTTCACCTATACAATAGAGATATTGGATTTTTAATAATACAGTCATGTATCATTAACAATAGGGAGCCCGGGAAATACAACCTTAGATGCTTTTGTCATTGTAGGAACATTTAGAGCTTATGCAACCCTAGACGGTGTAAGTCATGCCTCTTGATGCACTCAGACTGTACATCCAGGCTGGGTAGGACTGCTGCTGGTGTAACATGGCATACTACTTCATAGTAAATTTTTTTTTTTATTTTGAAAGAAAACAAGTTCATTTGGTGTGCCACAAAGAGAGCAGTGTATACATTAGTAACAGAATCACCTCATCAGCATATTTTAGTAAGTAGGAGTACAATCTAAAATAATAATTCAACACAAATACAAAAATCAGTAACATGGTTGTTTATTAACATAATCATATATTGTATACCATACCCACGTGTATATATTTTACTTTTCTATGACTGGCAGCACAGTAGGTATGTGCATAAGTTACTTTCTTCACTGCTATGAGAAAATACTTGACAAAGGAAATTCAGGAAGGAAGTGTTCATTTTGGCTCATAGTCTGAGGACACCATCCATCACAGTGGGCAAAGCAGGACAGCAGGAGCTTGAGGCATCTGGTCACATTTCCTCTGAAAATCAGGAAACTAAGAGAAATGAATGCTGGTATCCAGCTCATTTCCTCCTTTAACAGGACTCCAGCCCATGGTATGGAGAGGCCCACATTTAGCATGTGTCTTCCCATTTCAATTAACTCAGTCTGGAAACTCCCTCATAGACATGCCCAGAGGTTTGTCTCTTTGGTAATTCTAGAGCCTGGCAAGTTTATCAGTATTAATCACCACACAGGGTTAATACTAGCATCACCACAAGCCAATGAGGAAAGATTTGTACCATATCTCTACTAAGGATATGACCTCACTAGGTGGTAAGCATGTTTCAGCCATTTTTTAATCTTATAGGACCACTATCATCTACATGGTCTATAATTGACCAAAACATCACCATGTGGAATTGACACTGTCATAGTTTATCCATATAGTTGTGAAAACTGAAATGAGTTATTGCAGGCAAAGCGTCTCCTGAATGCCTGGCACAGATGAGAGAAGCAGTGTTGCCATAGCAGGTGTAGGATCCCTGCCACTGACATGTTCCAGTGATCAAAGGGAACATTTGTCTCTTTCCCAACTACCATGAGGCCCAGCTATGCTGTGGGGGTGTGGGAAAAATTTAGACTCTTGCCAACAGGTCCATTTGGGCTTTTGTTTTCTTGTTAGTTAGCCTGTAACTTTTTCATGGTTATTATCTTTATCTGACCCTGAATAGCAACTTTTTCATATACAGTAACACCATCCTGTGTCTCAAACATATCCTTTTATTTTTATTTATTTATTTTTTTTTATCATTCTGGTCTTCCAAACTCCAACAAGCATGGATCATTAGTCTCTTCTGACAGCATTGAAAGGTTTCTCTGGGCCAAAGTTCCAAATCCTTCTGTATACCTCCTGCAAACTAATTCTAAAAGGATAAGAACCACATGGTCAGGATTATTGAAATAATGACCTCACTTCTGACTACCAAATTTCTGTATTAGTTAATTTCTCATAGTTAATGGGATAAAATACCTTAGAAAAAGTCAGTTTAGGGGAGGAAGGGTTTTTATACAGCTTACAGTTCACAGTGCATATTGGTGGGGAAGCCATAGCAGCAGGAGCTTGAGGCACTGGTCACATTCAATCTACAGAAGACAGTAAGGAATGCTGCTGCTTAACCAGCTCTCTTCCCTTTAGGTAAAAAGGACTGCAGCCCATGGAATGCTGCTTCCCACAGATAAAGTGAGTTTCCACATCTTAATTAACCTAATAAAATAATCCTCCATAGGCTGGCTGAGATGCTAATCTAATCTACATAATACTTGACATGTGATGCTAGGGCCTGTAAAGTTAGCAATCAATATAAACCATCACGCAAGCAAATGAATCTATAAATAAGCAAGTGTAGCTATTTTCACAACTAATAAAGGAGTCTTCAAAACACAGATAGTCAAAAGAGATCTAAAGAAGAATACAGCACAGTAATAAAGTGAACCATTCAATAAGAAGACAGAGAATTATAAACATATGCACCAAATACTTGGCTCCCAATCTTATTATATAAACATTAAAAACCATTAATAAAAACTATATAGGTCCTGAAACAGTTATGGGAGACTTTAATACCTCACTCACATATTTAAATAGGTCCTTCAAACTCAACACAAAGATACTTACTATCATACTTAACTAGAAAGCATATTTACTTACATCCCAAGTTACTAGATAAGGTTCTAGCCCAAGAAAAATCTTCCAATAGATATTTCTCAAAGAAATGAATAAATGAGGTCATTTTTTCCAGAATATACTTAATTTCTATTAGAAAGCACACACTGTCCTAAATATACTAATATTTCTTTCAAGTAATCCCAATAATTCTTTCAATTATAGATAATTATCCTTATTTTATTGTTGCAATTCAGATACTAAGAACTTGTTCATGAAGCATGCTAGTGATTGAGCTGGATGCCACAGTATGTTAAATTTAAACTTTAACTCCATTATATCAGTTCTTGGTAACATTCTGTGTACCTGATAACCAAAGAATATAGACCATGTGACAAGATTAAAAGCTAAACATTAGTGAAAACCCACTAAAATAGCTTTTAACAGATAACTGTTCTTTAAATTTCAAGGGCCAGCACTCATACAAGAACATCATACTGCTGCAGAAAATGTTCCATTCTGATGTGAAGGGCTTTGGAAGAACAGCCTGCCATCACAGCCAAGTGTGATGCTGAGCGTTTCCAAACTGTGTCCCCACACTTGCTGGACACACTTCAGGACTGATTTAAACAAAATTGTTATTGTAAAAATGCATATGTGTCTTTGGATAGTCACATATTCTTCACATTTACAACTCACATACTCCCAATTGTGTAAAATATTTTAATTAAGAAAAAATGTAGTACATAATTTTCAGATGTGACTTGCTCATTACATTTGGTTCTTAACTGGGCACCTAGACTTTCAAAGTAAAAGGAGGAATATTTTTTTCCAGGAAAGTTATTTTCTTCCTCTGTAGATTAGTCTTCCACAATTCAGTTCTAAAGAATGTTTTGGCCTAAGACTCATCCTTGTGTAGCCTAAGATTTTGTGCATATAGAAGGTTGAACACTGTGGAAATAACCAGTGTTTCTTCTTTTCTTGGCCCAAGATAGCAAATAAAGTCCATACGTAATCATGTACTGGATGATCTGAGCAGTATACTCTTTAAGTCATTGGCAAAGATGATTCCTTAGTATCTAAGCTCCAAATTTTGTTTTTGTTGTTGGAAGTATTTCTCTCTTCTAAAAGTTTTGGTACATAAATCCATGGTTTTCAAAAGGAGTTGAACAAGAAGGAAGTCCACTAAAAACAGAAAGAAGATGACCACCAATACACAGATATGCAAGGATAAAAACACCATTCCAAGGCTGGAGAGATGACTTAGCGGAACGCCGGTTCCAATCTCCAGGTCCCATGTTTAGCCAGATGCAAAGTGACGCAAGGGCGCAATGCCACACTTGACCACAAGGGGCACACATCTGGATTTCGTTTGTAGCAGCTGAGAGGCTGCTGGCGTGCCCATCTCTATCTGTCTTCCTCTCCCTCTCTGTCTCTCTTCCAAAAAAAAAAAACACCATTCCATTCCTACTTCTATGCATGTGTAACTGTGAAGAATCCAGGGGGAAGCTGACTTACAACAGAAAAGGAAAAACAGTGACATTGGCTTAGCCAAGAGTGGTTTAAATGGGAAAGTTTAAGTATAAAGACGGTTTTGTTTAATTTCTTTACAATGAAGTAAAGGTAAGAAAGATAAAGATTAAAGATAAACTTTAATCTCTGGTTATTAAATATATAGCTATGTTCACATTATTTTGGTATATAGAATAAATAAATTTTAGCTAAGTTGGTATTGCTATCAGTTCATTATAACGGAGTATACTTGGCTTGGATGTCCTAGATCTTACTTCATGAGTTCATTTTTCTTTTGGTGAATAAATGGGCTAGTCAAAAACCCTAAAATAGATATTTCTTTTGTGTTTATTATAATATGGTGAACTATGCAAAAAGATTAAAACTCAAATACAAATAAAATAAAGCTAATCTGTGATTAGACATAGATCAAAACATATTAGATAAAAAGAAGTAGAAAAGTCTTAGACTAAGGAAGGACTGATCATCTAGTAGCATACATGAACAAAAGGCCATAACCTGTTTTTCTTGTCACTAATACACTATATCTGCTAGTGAAGGAAGTGAACAGAATATGTTGTGCCCATGATGAGTAGGAAGCTATTCTCCTAACATGATAAAGACTACAACAGATGCACAGAATCATAGCCAACCTCCTTGAGTTTCCTGTCTCCTATAGCTGCTTCACACTATTGTGTCATTCAAAAAGACTCCTGAAGTACTGTGTATAGAAATACAGTAAAGAGTGTTGTGAACAGAATTATAAGGTGTGATGTAATATGAAATATATTTTGCCTTTTTCCCAGGTTCCTATCTCAGGGCTCCTAAAACTGTTGGATTTTTTAATGTATTTATTTATTTTACAGTGTTACATGTGTATGTAATGTATATTGATCACATTCACCTCTTTTCTTGACCCTTTCCCACCCTGTAGACCCCCTTCTTCTTCCTAACTAGTCCCTTTATACTTTGATGTCATCCTCTCCTCTTCCTTGTTTTTTTCTTGATAATCAGCTGAGTTTTGTTTGAGTTGCTTGCATAGGCATAGGTGGTAAATTATTTACTGGAGTATGGACTTTACCAGGAACTACACCCCTGAAGAAAATGTCTCCCCCTCCCCACAATCATTAAATTCCAGTAACTCCTCAGGAAGAGGGTGGAACCAGTCTGGTACAAATAACCAAAACTGCAGTGAGTTCATGAGTGCAACAACCATGTAATGTATAGAAGACAGCATTGTCTGTTTTTCATCCATAAGATGTCATTTTATATCTGGGTCTATGTTAATGAGATGACAGATGGTGGAAGTCCTAGATAGAAGATGGAGCATGTTACCAAATCAACCAAAATGACTGGAGGGCCGGGCATGGTGGCGCACGCCTTTAATCCCAGCACTTGGGAGGCACAGGTAGGAGGATCGCCGAGAGTTCGAGGCCACCCTGAGACTACATAGTTAATTCCAGGTCAGCCTGGACCAGAGGGAGACCCTACCTCGAAAAACCAAAAAAAAAAAAAAATGACTGGAGGGTTACAACTTTCAGACCCACTGTGATGGTTTGAATGAATGTCTCCCAATTGATTCAGGAGCTTATTAAAAGCTTATAATTTGGATCTCCAGCCAGGAGGCTGGAGGAGGTGTTACTGTGGGCGGATCCTATGGTCCAACCCTAAGAAGTGGGGGTGGATTGGGAATTCCACTCTAAAGATATGCAAAGTACTTGAGCTTTACCTGGAGTTCATGAAGTGCGCTTACTTGCTTTTTGGTGGTGGCTTTTCTCTGCTTGGATCTTTGAAAACAGGCCAGCTTCTTCTGCCATTACGGAACTTCTCATGGATCTATAAGCTTCAAATAAATTCTTTTCCTCCATTACTGTACCTGGTCTGGAAGTTCATTGAAAAACCTGATCCTCACTGTTACAGAATTGGTACCTAGGAGTGTGATGGAACTTTGTGGGTCTTGTTCCATTCCCGTTCCCATTTACCCAGGGTCGTTGGCCACTGATGGATGTCCCTGACGAGGGAGAGAGGAGTTGGGAGGGAAGCAGCAGGGTCCTTCCTAGAGCAGCAGGTGAGTGCGACACGAACATGATGGGCACTGAACACCCGGGAGACTGTCTGATGGACAGAACTCATTTATTCAAAAGGGGAGTGGGTTTATAAACACTTGGGGAAGGTTGAGATGGCACGTACATACTATATGGCAATCAGATGCATAGTTTATGGGCTGTTACCTAGGTGGCGGAAGGACTAGTAACTTCAAAGCCATGGAGGAAGGATAAGAGAAGATGGGAAGGATAAGGGAAGATAAGGGGAAGGGCGGAAGGCTGTGACTTCAAAGACTGTGTGGGATGAGAGAGAGATGGTGAAAGGCTACATGACTCCAGCCACATGAGGGTCTCTTGGGCACTCTCCCTTTCTCCCTCTTTCTCTCTCTCTCTCATGTGCATATGTGGTGTATGCACATGTGTGTACAGATACAGGGACCCCATATGCATGCATGTGGGTGCCAGAGGAGGGCATCAGCTTAGGATTCCACCTTACTTTCTTGAGGCAGGGTCTCTCACTGAACCTGGAAATCGTGCAGATTTTGGTTAGACTGGATGACCAGGAAGCCCAAGTTATCTTCCTGTGTCCGTCCCTCTCAGTGCTGAGGCATGTGAAGCTACTATAGATTTTTAATATGGGTTCTGGGTGCCAAACTCAAGTCTTTAAGTTTACACAGCATACACTTCTTACCAACTGAGCAATCTCCTCAGCCCTATTTTCTTATGTCCTACAGAAAGCAAATAATAAAATAAATGCCTATAAGATATATGCTTAAAAATACTCTACAAACCAATAAAAAGAATGAAATATTATATAGGAAAATAGATAAAGATAACCAAAAGACATATTAAATATATTTAAGCATACAGTAAATTTTAAAAATAAAATTTTAAAATATGTTTAAACATGACAAAAAATTTAAAAATGAAATACCAGGGCTGGAAGATGGCTTAGCAGTTAAGGCATTTGCCTGCAAAGCCAAGGGATCCCAGTTCGATTCTCCAGAACCCACATAATGCACAAGGGGGTGCATGCATCTGAAGTTCATTTGCAATGGCTAAAGGACCTGGTGTGCCCATTCTCTCTCTCTCCCTCAAATAAAAATAAATAAATAAATAAATAAAAATGAAATACAATTTTTGCCTACTAAGTTGGCAAAGATAATTCTCAGCCTCAGAGGAATATATTTGGCAATATCTTTAAATGTACAATTTTATAAAATGTTTTACTTCTCAAAATTTATTGTAAGGGAATATTTTTGTACACATTTAAAGAATCATCTATAAGCATGTTCTCTGTGTTATTTTAGTTTACTGCAATATCAAAATGTACAACAATTGAATAAAAATTATAATAATTACCAATTGTCTTAGCTACTTTCTCATTGCTGGGACAAAATATCTAATTTAAGAAGAAACTTGAGAAAGGAAAGAGTTTATTTGGCTTACAGTTCCAAGGGTAGTGACCATTATGGTGGGGAAAGCATGAAAGGAAAAGGAAGATGATGTCACATTGTCACGTCAGCAGGAAGGAAGCAGAGAAAGCAAGCATCACATGAAGCCTGGTTATAACACCTCAAGGCCTTACTTCAGTGAAACACTTCCTGCAGCAAGGCTCCACTTCTTAAACGATCCACGGTTTTCCATAACAGTGTCACTAGATGCAGAACCAAGTGCTCAAACACATGAGCCTGTGTGGGGCATTACATCCAAGCCACCACATTCTACCCTTGACCCCCATGTTTACCATGACCATCTCATGATACAAAATGTATTCAGTCCAACTTTAAGAGTTCCCATAGATTTTACCAGACTTAATACTGTTCAAAAATAGAAAGTCCAAAGTCACATCTGACACTCAAAGGAGTATCTTAACTATGAGCCTTGTAAAAATCAAAACAAAAGTTACATACTTTCTATCAAATAATGGCACAGATAAAATATGCCCATTCCAAAAGGGAAGAATGGGAGCATATGAAGGAAATGGATCAAGACAAAACCAATCTGGCAAATGCCAAACCTTCAAGTTCTATGCCTGTTATCTGTGACTCCTAGTGAAATCCTCTGGGCTCCAACAGGCTTGGTTAGCTCCAGCCCTCCAGCTGTATTGCTCATAGCCTCTCTCTTGAGCAGAATCCACCCCAAGCCCACAGCTTTCCTTGGCAATCATTCCACCATCCTCATAGTGTTGAAAAGTGTTATATGAGCTGCTGGGGGAAAATGGCCACCAACATTGTGAACAAGCCACCAATGTTGTGACAAATCAACCAGCCAGACAAGATGTCCACACCTGTGCAATAGAGGCACTCATCCTAGGCAGGGCATCCAGGAGCTGGGGACCCTGGGGGAGATGAATCAGGAAGCTGGGAGCAAAGGGCCTGCTTCTGCAGCATGCAAGCAGGGTCCAGGTTGCCCCATGCCAGCAGCAGCCAGCTTCTTTCATTTAGAATGAAGTTTTCAAGATTCGCCTATCTGTGTACCACATATGTTTACCCGTTCATTGGATAATGAATATGTAGACTGTTTGCACACTTGCTATTATGAATAATAGTGCTATGAACTTCCATGGGTAAATTTTTATATGAGCATGTTTTCAATCTCTTTTACATATCAAAGGGCGAATTATTGAGTCATGTGATAATTCTAGTTTTACATTTAAGGAACTGCCAAATTGTTTTGTGGCAATGCCGGTTCTTATAACTATCAGCGACAGCAGAGGGTTCCAGTTTCTCGACATTATCACTAACAACTGGATTCTGGCTGCCCTGGTGAAAAGCACTATTTTCATCATGACTATGACTTATGGGTTACCAGCTCTAAACACATTGAGCATCTTTTCACAGGAATATTGGCAATTTTCAAATCCTTTGCCCTTTTTTTAGGGGTGTGTGTTTCTGAGGATTGGACCCAGAGCCTTATACCTGCTAGACTTTGTTCTGACATGACCAGTTTTCTTTTTCCTTCAACGCCTCCATCTAGCATCTAAACTCTATCTTCTCTTATTAGAATCAAATCACTTTGAGACTCATTGTCACACCTATGCATCGCCCAGTCCATTTGCAAACCTCTTTTTAAAAATAATTTTAAATGTATTTATTAGTTCCCAAAAACCTCATGTTTTCCCACACTCAAATCAGGGGCAATAGTTTCAGCACATGAATTTGGGAATAAATATAATTTTGTATAATAAATAAAGTTTATTCAATTGGATTTAAAGATTATCATATTTAGAAATTCACTGATAATGATAGTTGTATCCTCCTTTCAGTCTTTCACCATAAAAATATGAATTTGGCCTGGAATTGGACTATGCAATTGAAGAAATCAACAAGAACCCAATCTTTTACCAAACATGTCTCTAATATTTTACTTATTGACTGAAATGTGTGATTTACAATAATTTTACCATAGCATAATTTCAGTTACAAGAAGTAATCTTGATTTAGTCCCTAATTATGAGAGTTCTAAGAATCAATGTCACATGTTGATTTCAGGAGAAATTGGACATCCGCAAGATTGGCACCATTCATCTACATGGGCCATCTACAAAACTCCATGGGTGAGGTGTTTTGGCCTGGGGAGACAGGAAATATTCTCCTCTGTGTTGGTTTCTCTGTGTTGGAGTCTCTGTGTGTAATATGACCTGCCATCCAGGATTCAGGGAATCCCACCAGGAGGGAAAGGCTGCCTGCGGTTTTGATTGCACCGCTTGGGCCATGGCAGATGTGCTAGAGGTGGCTTATTTCATGCTAGTCAGTCAGCTATTTTTTCTTGTCATGTTGACAGAGTTTAGTTCTCCTCATTTTTGCTGACATCTTCCAGCTTGTTTGAGGCTAAGTCTCTTGTTCATTGCTACATTCATGAGCTTCCAGGGATTCTCTTGTCTCCTCCTCCCGTCATTCACTTTTTAAAGCAGGTTTTTCAGGTATGAATCACTGCATTAACTGCCTCCACTGGATTCGCCACCTCACTTGGCCAAGGCTGAGGACTTCGGAGAAGTCAACAAGTCCTCATCCTAGAGCCGATCAGCCCAGTCCCAGCTGGCGAGCTATGCACCTCCACCTTACACCATGCATGCACCCATTTGCAAGTCTCTTTCATCTGATTCCTACCCTCAAAATACCAGTGAAAGTTCTCTTTATAAAGCTACCAATGATGTCCAGTACTCATTTACTTGACCTTATTTCCTATTTTTAACTAAATATTTATTGTATGCTTGTGCACATACATGCCACAGCACATGTGTGGAGGTCAGAGGACAACTTCAAGGTGTTTATGCTCAACCTCCTTTGATTTGGGGGCTCTTGCCACTGAAAGTGAACTTCCAGTCTGCAAAATGAACATCAGAATACCTGATCCACAAGCTTTGGAGTCTTCCTGTCTCTGCCTCTGATTGTCATAGGTGTACTGGAGTCACAGATGCATCCACCACTTTGCATCCAACTTTATGTGTGTCATGGGGAATTGAACCTGGGCCAGTAGATGTTGCAAACCAGTGCCATTAACCTCTAAGTCATCTCCCCAGCCTACTATATTTCATTTTTAAAATACTTTCAATTTTGTGTTTCAGGTTTTGTGATACTACTTTCTAAATAGCCAACAAAGAGCAGCCATTCAGCATTATGTGTTTAATAAAGGAGTGAGTGGTGCTTCTCTGCCATTCCTATTCTAAGGCAGGTGCCTTTTTTTTTTTTTTTCTTTTTCAAGGTAGGATCTCACTCTGTTCCAGACTGTGGCCTTGAACTCACAGCGATCCTCCTACCTCTGCCTTCTTAGCAATGAGATTAAAGGCATGTATCACCATACCTGGATTTTTTTTTTTTATAAATGGGCATGCCAGAGCCCCTAGCCACCCCAAATGGACTCCAGGTGCATGAACTACTTAGTGCATCTGGCTTTACGTGGGTACTGAGGAACTGAATCTAGGTCCTTAGTTTTGGCAGGCAAATGCCTTACCTGCTGAGCCATCTCTCCAGCCCCAGATGCCTCTTTCTTACTTCATCTCTTCCTCGCCTGTTGATTTCCCCAGGATTAAGTGACAGCCCATCTTTTCTCATTTCCCATTACTACTTCCAGGTAGTCTCATTCATTTCATTTTCAAAGCTTCATTTTTTCCCCTTCATAAAAAGTCAGAACAGTAAAATATCAGTAATGGGATGAATATCCAGAACCAAGAAGATTTTCAGAGCAATGAACCTATTTCATTTGATACTACAGTGGCACATACACATGTAGAAAGCAAGTGGTGAGCCCTAACACAAACCGTAGACCTTGACTTTCAATGGTGTATGTGGCAAATGTACTGTTTCTCTTATAAGGAAGTGACAATTGAGAGTTTATACTGTGAAGACAAGAGATATAGGAGAAAACTTTATATCCACTGTGAACTAAAACTGCCCCTTCCAAAATTTTAAAAATCTCTAAATTTTTTTAAAATCTCTCAATTTGCCAGGCATTGTGGTGCATGCCTTTAATCCCAGCACTCAGGAGACAGAGGGAGGAGGATTGCCACGAGTTCAAGGCCACCCTGAGACTACATAGTGAATTCCAGGTCAGCCTGGGCTAGAGTGAAGCCCTACCTTGAAAAAGAAAAAATCTAGCCAGGCATGGTGGCGCATGCCTTTCATCCCAGTACTCGGGAGGCAGAGGTAGGAGGATTGCCATGAGTTCGAGGCCACCCTGAGAATACAGAGTGAATTCCAGGTCAGCCTGAGCTAGAATGAGACTCTACCTCGAAAAACAAAAACAAACAAACAAAAAAAAAATCTGGGGCTGGAGAGATGGCTTAGTGGTTAAGGTGTTTGCCTGCAGAGTCAAAGGATCCCAGTTCAACTCTCCAGGACCCACATAAGCCAGATGCACAAGGGGGTGCATGCATCTGGAGTTCATTTGCAAAGGCTAGAAGTCCTTGTGTGCCCATTCTCTTTCTCACTCTTTCTCTCATTCAAATAAATAAATAAATAAATAAATAATATTTTTAAAATCTCTAAATTTCCATCTTTCCCAATAAGCCTGCTGCTTCTCATTCACTCCTCCCCAAGGAATACTGCAATCAGTCACCAAGGGTCTTAGCTCACAACCACTTCTGACTCAAAGCACAGTTCCCTTTAGTAACATTCCTACCAATAACAGTGATATAAAGGTTATTAATAATCTCTTCTATTGGCTGAGAGGATGGATGGATGCATTGTCCATTTAATTACGTGACTGAACCATGGATGAACTTCCCTGTAGAATTACAGAAAGGCACTATGAGAGTGGCATGTTCTGAAAGAACAAGTTCACACTCATGCTAAGGGGGAGAATAAAAGTCAACCGGGGGCTGGAGAGATGGCTTAGTGGTTAAGGCGCCTGACTCCTAAGCCTAAAGAACGCTGGTTCCAATCTCCAGGTCCCACATTTAGTCAAATGCAAAGTGACACAAGGGCGCAATGCCATACTTGACCACAAGGGGGCACACACATCTGGATTTAGTTCACAGTAGCTGAGAGGCTGCTGGCATGCCCATCTCTATCTGTCTTCCTCTCCTCTCTCTCTCTCTCGGTCTCTCTCCAAAAAAAAAGTCAACCGGAGTCATGTCACATTATGACTGCATTAAAAAGTGTTTATGAGCTTAAGGAAAAGCAGAGGTCTACCATCTGAGAGAAGAGGCATGTGACCTTTGTCAGAGGGAAAAATACTCACTGATCTACAAGAACTTCTCCAGGAAGAGCCTACCACCCACTGAACACAGACTTACGATTATAAGGAAACCAATGACCTTGTAACTCAGCTTCCTGGTTGAGGTAATATGCTGGAAAACAGAGCTCCATAAAATTCTATATCAAAGAAAGACATAATATCTCAAAAATTGCTGATAATTTTCATCAAAACAATTACTGACACATCTCTTGAAAATTTCTTTGTCAATTTTACATTTCATATAAACTAGAACTAAATTGTGTTTTTTAAATGGAAAAGAAAATCACAGCCTCTGCCTTTCTGGCTGCCCACTTGTTATATAAAATGTTGATTTTTCTAAGTAAACTTGAAAATGCTCTAGTTACCTAGGAGACAAGAAAATACATGAAATGATTTAGATGTATCTGTGACTCTCACTCAAAAAATCCTAGCATTTCATATCCAAATAATTATATCATATACACTGGTACCCATTTGCTAAGTTTGTTTCTTATTTAAGGATCATTTTTTAAAATTAAGCTTTTAGAATCTTCTTCCCACCCTAATTTGTTAGCAAACAAAAAGCCCAAGGCTCTAGAGGTGGCACAGTGGTTAAGAGTACTCCCTGTGCTAGCACAAGGACCTGAGGAGGACTATGAGATCATTTGAATTGATCCCGGGACTTACATAAAGAATGGGCATGGCCATGTGCATCTTCAACCCCAGTAATATAGTGGAGCAGAGATCTGAGAATCTCTGCAGCTCACAGAAAAAAAAAAAAAAAAATAGCATGCTCAAGAAACTAAGCGATTCTAGCTCAAATAAATGGACAGGCAAGTGTACCCTGCCGTAGGTGAATGCATGGATGCCACATGGGAACACACACATGCATATACCGCACACACAAATAAATGTGCACAAGAAAGGAAATGCAATTCATAAGAGGCCTCTTCACAAATTTTTTTTTTTTTTTGGTTTTGTGAGGTAGGGTCTCACTCTGGTCCAGGCTGACCTGGAATTAACTATGTAGTCTCAGGGTGGCCTCAAACTCTTGGTGATCCTCCTACCTCTGCCTCCCGAGTGCTGGGATTAAAGGCACGTGCCACCACACCCGGCTCCACAAATTTATTTTTTAAAAAACCAAGAAAATATCACATAAAATGCAACTGTCTTTCCTGAAATTGAATATGATTTCATTAGAAATCCAGTTTGCACTTGCTTGTCCTTGAAAGATCATCCCACTAAAGCCAAGATCTCTTAAAACAATCTTTCCTATGTTAACTCAGGAGAAAATATAGTTCCTGTGTAATGGCTGGGTATGAACCTCAAAGATTTTTCTTCCCTTTTATCTAAAGGACACCAACTGTCAAGTATGAGAATGTACTGGAAATGATAGATGCTGAAGAGCTCTGATTGCTGAGACTCACTTGAACGTGTTTACATTCTCCTTTCATCCCTTCTCATTAGTGGGAGTTTTAAGGGCAAAAGTCCTTGGCTCTGGCAGCTAGACATGGCCACGAGTAGCAATATACCAATTACAAGTAATGTTGAAAAGTAGAGAGATTTAATCAATATGACACATTGGGAAGAGAGACAGATAAAGGGTATGACATGAGTGTTAGGTTTAAACAGAGGAAGAACTGGGATAATAGGTAAATAGTCATGGTTAAGGGGTAGTTTGGTTGATAATTTCTGGTTCTGTAAAGAGGTTGTAAGAAGTGGTTACGTCCATCATCACTTGAGAGGGGAATCTGCTTCTCAAAATCACTTGTGCTCCAGAGGGCGGCATTAAGTCCCAGATAGTTGCCCTCATTTACTCATGGTCTATAGCTCACCAGTGCTTCAGTGTGGTTTGGTCTCTTGTCATAAAGACGTTGATCAATAATTCTGTGTCCTCTGGAATCCAGGTGATTTCAAGAAAGAGTGAGTTAAGAGGAAAGGTTAAAGGGGATAAAAACAAAGCGGCAGAGGTACAAGATGGAGTTTGCTGGGCCACTGACAGCGTTTTCCTTCATCTCACCTGAATCACCCACACAAGGAAAGAAAACTAACCCAAGAAGCCATGTTTCTTAGAAGATGAAAGAGAGGCCCTAAGCACAAACTTAAATACATGGTCAAGCTAGTCCCTGTCATTGGAGCACACCAGTTTTTTGTCACTAAGTCTATTTCTAGCATTCTCCAAAGAGAATTTCTCTCAGAAACTGTTTCCTGACTTGTAACAAATAATGACAGCTTTAGATGTTTAAAGCAGCAAAGTTGTTTTGTCATAGCTGCTAAGACTAGAAAGGCAAATGGATGTTTTTACAGGGCTGTGCTTCTTCCGGGGAATAGGTGAAGAAAATCTTGCTGCTACCTCCCTGTTCCCAGGGGCCAGATCCCTCCAATCTCCATCCCGATGGTCCTCTGCCGCCTGCTTTTCTCTGCTTGTTATGTCCCTTTGCCTCTCTCTCGTGAAGACACTTGTGATTGCTTTTAGGGTATCCCAAACAACCATGATGTTAACTCTATCTCAATATTCTTAATTACATCTACAAAGACATGTGCCATATTATATTCACAGGTTCTGAGAATTTGAATGTGAATATTTTTGTGAGGGTAGAATATAGTTCTGTATTCTTAAAAGGAACCTCTTTATCTCTTATGACAAAAATAAAAGATAGTTATTCAGCCTCACACACAAACACATGAAAATATTTGCACCCAACTCATATAAACATCTGGATATGTTTGAGACAACCTGACTTAGTAGTTGGTTCATTTATTTCTCATGCAATCATTCAACTAATATCTAATCAGTACTAACTCTATGCCAAATGTGACAATTCTGGGAAAACAGCACTGAACAGGGAGAAAACATGGTCCCAGTTTGTGGGATGTGAACTTGAAGTCACTTTCACAGCCCAGGCCATCTTACATAGCAGATCAGTGGCAATGGGGTCTACTTATAAGAGAAAGTACAACATAGTTTCTAAATTACAGGGCTTTGGTCAGCAGTACTAAGCAAGCTAAGTAGGCAGAAGATCCCAAGCAGTACCCAAAGCATACTCATACACCCATGAGATTTCATCCACTCACTCCACCCACAGACCCACAATAATACCATCGAGGACACACCTGGAAATAAGAGCACAAAATACCTGCAGGATGTCAGAGCCTCTCTATCCTTGCAAGCACCAGATTCTCAGCCTCTGCCTTATGTTTTAATTAGTTACATTATTTGGGGGATATGGCAAGGTTAATAGAGAAGAAGATGACATTCTCAGAGAAGAAAGTTCATCGCACTCATAGATTCCAAGACAAGGAGCAGCATGCTATTGGAAGGTGCTGGGAAATCCCAAGGGTGGAGAGGGAGGCAGAGGGTAAGACGGGTCTGTGGCCCACAGACTTTACTGTGGTCTCCGAGAGAAGCAATAAGTGGAGTGGGACAATCAGACTTGGGATTGGCAAGCTGGAGTCATTTTAGCAGTCTCTGGGGTATAGGGGCGTGTTTCTGGTGAGTAGAGCAGGGGACAGTGGCCCCAAGTATAAAAGTCTGCCAAAGGAAACACTTAGGGGTGTGGACTCTGAATTAGTTTCTTTGTATTTGAAAAGCATGCCCCCACAAAGAGGACTCATACAAATGGGCTAAAACTGATGAGGGAGAAGAGGCCAGGACAAGTGGTATGCTATCTGGTTGTTCAGAGAAGGCAGCCAGCTTGTATGTATGTATGTATGTATGTATGTATGTATGTATGTATGTATGCATGCATGTATGCTAGAAGCTACAGGCATGGTTAAGCACCCTGTCTGCCAAGTTAAAGGACCACAACAGATATTCCTATAAGGAGTTCAAAAGATTTAACTGCAATAAAAACTTAAAATGGCTGGGCATGGTGGCGCATGCCTTTAATCCCAGCACTTGGGAGGCAGAGGCAGGAGGATCGCCGAGAGTTCGAGGCCACCCTGAGACTACAAAGTTAATTCCAGGTCAGCCTGGACCAGAGTGAAACCCTACCTCAAAAAACCAAAAAAAGAAAAAATCAACAACAAAAAAAAACTTAAAATGTACCTGGAGGCTTGGGAGATAGCTCAGCAGTTAAAGGAACGTGCTTGTAAAGCTTGTCATCTTGGATTCAATTCCCCAGTACTAACATAAAACCAGATGCACAAAGTGACACATACAGGGGTACAAGAGGCCCTGGTGTACCAATACTCATATTCTCATGTTCTCTCTCCTCTCAGAAATGAATAAATAAAAAATACAATACTCCCATGTCCACATTGCCTTCTGAAATGTGCAGTGCTGGCATCCCAAGGGAAGCAGCCTGTGACTTTTGTCACATAATCTGCTTCTGTTCAGTAATTTTCCACTTTTCAAAAGTGGTCTTAGGGCTTGGAGAGATGGTATAGCAGTTAGGTGCTTGCCTGTGAAGCCTAAGGACCCATATTTGACTCTCCAGGTCCCAAGTAAGCCAGACACACAAAGTGACACAGTGCGCACATATGCACAAGGTGGCACATGTGTCTGGAGTTAGATGGCAGTGGCTGGAGACCTTGACATGCCAATTCTCTCTCTCTCACATCTCTCTCTCTGGTCTCACTCTTGCTCTCTCACATTAAAGAAAAGACCAGTCTTGGAAAGAGTAGGTATCATCTGATGGGATAATATTCAAATTACTAAAAAGAATGAATACTTGAAATAGTGGTATCTTATTTGGTTGATCACTTGGCCTTTTATTTAGTTATTAATTGGTTTTGGATATATCATAAGCAGTATCTGAGCTCCCTTGGATGCCAGAGTTATTTGGATTTGACTTGCTGTGTTTTAATCAAGTTGACACAGTGACAAAATGTGGAGGACTCATCTTTCTTTTTCTTTAATTTGCCCTTTGGGTAACTTTAAGGTGGTGGCATGATTCAAAATAGGAACATCTCTTGGATCTAAGAGATAAAATAAGAAAGCTCTCTATAGCTTTGGATAATGCCAAACAGTATTTTTTAACATCATGTAAAGTCCAGCTAAAGGGAAATGTCTCATAAATGGCATGATATGAAATCTGGCATGTGTGAACCTTCAGAAAGCTGACCCTGAAGCGCACCACGTTCACAGCTCAGTGCGTGGGTGCTGGGAAGAGCCAAAGGCATATTCACAGAGCCTACTCCCTGATAGCTGTAGAAATGTATTTGTCATTCCAATGGAAGAAATGTCAGTCTTGTATTCTGAGAAAAGCAGCTGTGAGAAGACAGAGCAGCTAAAGCACTTACCAGTTTCTCATTGCCAGGCTCCAGTGGGAGCTATTTTATCCAGTTATCTTATTCTTACATCATGACACACAGAAAGTTAGCACTAGAAAGAATTCATCATCATCCAGCGTCAACTTAGCTGTTCAGCTGAGATGAGACTACCAAAACCCAGAAAACAGCTTCCCTGGACCACGTCATGTAGCTAAAGCTGAAGATGAGAAAAGATTACAAAGGACATTCACTGATCTTACACAGACTGAAATTTACCCCAAGACTGGCAGAATATTTTACTGTCTACTTTTGCTTGGATCCATAGCACTTTTTCATCATCCATGTGTAAATCATTTAGTCAAAAGTTGCCATTTACATGCTTTCTGTTTGTAAGAAGCACAGAAACATTCATTACAACCCAATTTTCACACCATCTAACACTCTTCCTCTTCCTGTTTTAATGCTTCTCTATTCAACTAATTATATAATATGCTACCGTTTGTATATAAACCCATTTTAGCAGGAACAACAAATTGAATATATCTTGGTAAATGCTGAGTGCTCAGTCACCCTTAAGCACCTACCAAACCTACCTGACTCCCTCTCAACACCATCTACCTTTGTTGAGACAGGGTCTCTGCTTGGCTTGGAGCTCACCAGTTAAACTAGACTGGCCGGCCAGTGAAAGCCAAGGAATTCCCTGTCCCATCCTTCCCAGCTCTGAGATGACGAACACACACTACATGAGTTCTAGGGATCGAACTTCATGCTTACAAGACAAGCACTTTACTGATGGAGCCATCTCCCCAGTCCCAGCATTAGTTCTTAAACAAACTGCCAGAGTGTGTCAACTCAACAATACCTAGGATGATACACCAGTTTTCAGTCAAGCACTTGAGCTAGCTGTATGGATAAGTATTTAAGAAAATAACAATGGAGAGATAAAATAATACTGGACAGTGCTTCAGGAATAGACTAGACAAGGTCTGCTGAAAGTGAACAGCTCCCGCAGCTGACCTGGGGCTCAGTAGCAAGCCCTATTCTTCTTTAGGAGATGCTTTTCTGCTGATGGTTGTGATCCAAGAACCACACTCACAGCAAAACAGCTCTGATGAACAGACAGGAGTGGGCAGAGCAGGAAGGTGTGACATCATAGCACAGGAAGGCATAGAGCAAGAGCAGAAGACTGAGCTGGCTCTTCCATTTACCATGAACTTGGGTAAGCCAGTCTCCTTTCTGTATGAGTCTCCTCATATATCAAGTTAGGATATATGAATACTGAACTGATAAATATGCAATAAAATAAGTATAATCATTAGATAAAATAATACAAGACTGTTCCAGGGATGGACTAAAAGAAGCTTATTAAAATTGAAGAGCAGGCTGTAGAGAAGACTTAGCAGTTAAGGCATTTGCCTGTGAAGCCTAAAGACCCAGGTTCAATTCCCCAGTACCCACAGAAGCCAGATGCACATGATGGCACATGTACGTGGAATTCGGTTGAAGTGGCTAGAGGCCCTGGTGTGCCTGTTCTCTCTGTGTATCTGCCTCTTTCTGTCTCTCAAATAAATAAATAAAAATGTTTTTAAAAACTAAAGACCTCCTAGAGCCACAGGGTCTTGGGCTACTTTCTATTATATGTGTCTTGTCCCTGGAGTATACAAACACACATCCCTAACAACTATACAGAACCAGGAGCAGATGTATAAGACCCCTACAGGCACCGACTGAGGTAGAGAATTTGACAATGTGCTTTAGGCAGCTTAACAACAACTTGATTCAAAGTCATGACCACTCAAGCATGTCTAGTTACTTGGAAGCCATGTGGTCATAGGAATCTTCCATGCTACTTCCTATCTTATACATTTTACCCAAGTGTACTTGTGTGATCAAGGAAGCACCTGAAGCCCCCAACATAAGACAGGCTATCACCACTGCTCTTGTGAAGAATCTGATGGGAAGACTCTTTTGCAGAAGATACAACATGCTTCAGTTGTAGGACACTGAAAAATCAAGCTGAAAGCCTCCTTCCTGCTGGCTGACTATAATAGTGCTGAAAGGTGCTAACCAGTCTGCTGATGGGGGCAGGGAGTCATCAACAGTCTTACCCAGTGATGAACACTGTAAGCCACCCAACCGACAAGCTTGGCAACATGTACCCAACTGATGCAATAGTAACATGACTGTTATAAGGGTCAACAATTGCTTTCTGGTTAGATTTGAGGCCTGCTCCATGAGAAAGAATTCATGCCAGGTACTGAAAACCTAATCAAAAGCCTGGCTAAGGGAGTCATAGGACCTTAGAAAGGAACCTATTGCAATTTGGATAAGTGTGTGTGTG
Source organism: Orientallactaga sibirica (assembly GCA_036365145.1). Lineage (NCBI taxonomy): Eukaryota > Metazoa > Chordata > Mammalia > Rodentia > Dipodidae > Orientallactaga > Orientallactaga sibirica. The sequence goes on from JAEOAD010000003.1 coordinate 20,835,574, forward strand.
TGTGTGTGTGTGTGTGTGTGTGTGTGTGTGTTGTACCCATAAAATTGCCTTTCAAATATTTATATCTATAGATTAGTATCGCTCACGCCTTTTTTCAGAGAAGATTTTTTTGCAGGTGATGATGACTCCTGGGAAGACTGAAAATTCATTAAGTGTTGAGAATAAGTGACTACTGACTGTTGAATGCTAAATGAGCAGTTATATAATATTAACCCCTCCAAGGCTCAGAGAACATTTCAGAAGATGGGTTGCAAAGAATGTAACAGCTGGAGGATGGAGAGGAGTGGTACAGAATGCTGTCTTCCAAACACGACATGGCCATGGCATCCATGACCTCACACTGACTGCCAAACTTGCACAAGACCTTCACAGCACTGAGCCCATCAATATTGCATCATGGATGCTGGAGGAGGGCATGAGGCCCTCATCCCTTCCTGAAGAATTATTGACAGCAAATGGTTACTGGACAGGGGAGAGAGATTTTCTTCAGTGGTATACCATTTTGTAAGTTGTACATGCTCTGATAAATGACCTTCCACCCACAGTCATGCAAGCAAGCCTAATTAAACTCAGTGGAACCCACCCACCCCCCCCCACACACACACACAAAAAGAAATCAAAGTAGAAGTGAAATTCGCTAGGAAAAAGAAGAGGGTCAGTGTAAGGGAAAGGGTAAAAGAGAAGGTATGGGAGGTGATTATGATAAAATATTATATACATGTTTAAAAATTGCCAATGAAAATATTTTTTAAAAGAGTATGTGGGATAGTTTAAATGTATAGCCACATAGACTCAGGCATTATCAAATAAATTTCCTATTTGAGTCCCTTGCAGGCAGATCTCTGCTACAGAGCCCATGTCACTGGAGGCAGATCTTAGCATCTAGCCCCAAAGTGTGTAGACAGCAGTCAGGCTCTGGTACGTCTGTCATGCTGGCTGTTGATTATATCTTTCTGATTGGCTCTATAGATGTGTGAGCCAGCTTCATATATTCATTTTCTCCTATAAGCTGCTTTTTGTCAAGTGTTTGTCCAGCAATGTGAAGCTGACTGCAACACTAAATACACACACACACACACACACACACACACCATCAGCTGAGGTCCTAAACTGAATAGCAAGCTGAATAGCAGCATTCAACTATTTCTGTTTGCTGGCCACGGACGCCATGTGACAAGTTGTTTCAAGCTCCTGCCACATGCCTTCCATACCATGATGCACCATAACCTCAAACCATAAATCACTATCAACCCTTCTTTCCTCGCTTTTGTCATAGCAAAAGGAAAAGTAACTAATGCAAACATGATAAATTACATAGATATGTGATATATATAATCATATGTAAAGAAAATTAAACTCTTCATCAGAAGAAAAAATGTTCCTCAGTATTAGAAAGGCATTTCAAAACTTCAGACAGCCAAGTGTTGTGGTTTATGCCTATAATTCCAGCACTCAGGAGGCTGAAGTATGAGATCGCTGTGAGTTTGAGACCAGAATGGACTACAGAATGAGTTACAGTTCAGCCTAGGATCAAATGAGACCCTGCCTCAAAAAAACAAAGAAAGAAGCTGGTCATAGTGGCACACACCTTTAATCCCAGCACTCAGGAGGCAAAGGTACGAGGATTGATGTGAGTTCAAGGCCAGCTTGGTCTGGAACTACAGAGTGAGTTCCAGGTCAACCAGGGCTGGGATGAATAAACAAAGAAACAACAACAACAACAAAAAACTTCAGACAAAGTTATTCTAAACTACTATGCTGCACATCATGGCAGGAGTCACTGCAGAGGCTGAAGAACTGCCAGCGAGGAGAAAGAAACATTGTCTGGAACAAAATGGATGAGTCAGCGGCCCGTCACTAAAAAAAAAAAAAAAAAATCGCTTAAAATAAACCAGCTGAGAAGAGGAGAGGTTCACTGGTGCTCACAGTTTCAGGACTTCAGCCCATAAGCCGGCTGGCATTGCTTGGGCCTGGCACAACTGCATGGGAACAAAAGAGAAGGAGTTTGCTCACCTCATGGCATCAGCGAAGCAAAAGAGAAAGAAAGGGGTCACATAGGTTCTTCAAAGCCACCCCCCCCCCATGATCTAAAGACCTCCCACTAGGATTCACTCCCACTAGGACCTCCCAGTAGCCTTTGGGTGACATTGCCACAGCAGTGAGGCAGATGGAGGTAGCTACAGAGCTCCTTAACCTTTGAGACTTGGGCTATTTTAGAGACAGAAGAGAAGAGAAAGAAGAAAAGGCAAAGTGAAGGGAAAAGAAGGGTACCAAAGAATTAAGTTTTTCCAAAACAGCCAGCTGGATAGATTATATATAGAATATACATATATAGTCATTGGCTTTTAGAAACAAGGTGTACAGTCGCTGATAGGAACGGAAGAGCTTGTCCCCACTAGCAGGAGACCAAAGAGCAGCAACTTCTCCTGATTACCAGCAGTGTCCTCTTCACCAATAAAATTGTTAAGATCAGAGCTCATTAAAAAAAAATAGTATGCCACATTTTAGCCAAGCCAGCATCTGTTTCTGTGGAAGCCAAAAAGCCTCTGAAATGAGTAGTGGGAAACCCTTCATCCCAGCCTCTTTGCCTTCAATGTCAGCCAGAGGTTAACATCACAGTCATCCCACATATGTCCCACCTGGCTCTAGTTTGAGTTTTTGCTGCAGAGCAATTATTAAGGACTTTTCCACTTGGATCTGGAAAAACCCTCAACACAGCAGTTTAGGTTAAATGTCAGCACTCATCACTATGGTGCACTTATGCTGACATGACAGCAACATTCCGGGGAAGAGAGGAGAGTGGAGTGGGGGAGGGGTCCTCTGGCTTTGTTCTTTCTGCACACAGCTTTCTGTACTTTGTGCGGATCACAGTGGCCACCCAAACCGGTGCACAAGCCTTGATTGGCATTAGGACATATAAAATTTACCACCGGCTGCATAGATGTTCCCCCACTTACCATGTGAATACATCCAGATCCACCCATGCTAAGTGGAGACGTAACTTCTGGGTAAGATGGTAGACTAGAAGCCACATCTGAATGAACCAAGTTAACCGCTGTGCCCACTTGCTTGCACCCCAGCACCCCCGCCGACCATCTGGTCCATGCCAGTGAAATTTTCCCACAAACTGACCCTGGTTGCTTGATGCAGGCACCCAGCGAGGATGCCCTCAGCTGTTGCTGTGGTAACTTGCTCCTTCCACTGGGGCCACAGCCGCCCTAGCACCCAGGGATAACTGACAGTGTTGGTGATCTTCTCACCAGAACAGCATCTGGAAATTCAGAAGGAGAAGGCGCATGTTGAGAAGTAAGCATGGCGGGCAAACTGAAGCAGGAAAATCATGAGAATGGACAGCAACAACATACCAAGGGGACCTGAACCGGAGCTACCCAACCAGAGCAAATGACATCCTGTGCAAATGACATCACCGGAGGTGACACTACAGCAGATCACTTGAAATGAGGCTTGGAACCCACCTCAGCATTCTTTCTTTCTTTTTTTTTTTAATTTTTTTATTTTTTTATTTGCAAGCAGAGAGAGAGAGAGAAGAGAGAAACACACAGAGAGAGAATGTACATGCCAGGGCCTCTATCCACTGCAAACTCCAGATGTATGCACCACTTTGTGTATCTGGCTTTATGTGGGTACTGGGAATCCCAATCATTAGGCTTTGCGGCAAGTGCCTGCCCTAACCACTGAACCGCCTCGCTAGTGCTGTTTTTTTGAGACAGGATTATATATAGTCCAGACTTGCCTCAAACTCAACTATGTAGCTGAGGATGAGAATGCCCTTGAACTTTTGAACCTCGTGAGTACTGGGATTACAGGGTTACCTCACCACAACCTGGTTCTTATGGAAGTGCTAAGTATTGAGCCTAGAGCTTCATGAATCTTAAACTAGCATTCTACCAACTGAGCTACACCCCCAACTCCCCAATCCAGCACTCTGGCAGCACACAAAGGACTCAGGTGGGAAAACCTTCCAAGCCCGAGTCTCAAGAAGTTCTGCCTACGGAAGTTCACCAGGGGCAAGATTGTAACTTTCTGAGGGAGGAGGAGACAGAGGACTTCACACCAGAGAACTCTGGCAGAAAGCAGTCTACTGGTAGCTGTCCTTCTTACAGGGAAGGGCACATTGACTTAATTTGTTGGAATTCCTGATGATAGCAATCCCCACACCTGTGTCGACTAATATTTAGTGACAACCTACAGGGATGGAGAAAAGAAATCATCCAAATGCAGAGGAAATACTGATGAAGAGCATAATGTTGCTATATCATGTTATTATCTAGTTGTCATTTTTAGCTTTTTAATTGCTTACTTTTTTCTGTATTTTTATTATTTTAAATTTTATACTTTAATTCTTAAGGAACTCTGTTTTAATTGTATATCACCAAAAATAGACTTTCATGATTGTCCTGCCTTTTTCAATACCTACAAAAGTCTTCTTTTCTATATTTCTATATCTACAATAGTTCCTCTACTACCCCTCTAACCCATATATTTTCTCTCATTAGTACTTTATTCCCCTTTCCCCTTGCATTCCCTGTTTTGCTACTTAAAACTAATATCCATAGCTCTAAAAACAACCATAAACTACATCTCCCCCAAACAGAACCCCAGCACCACTGCCTCAGAATTTTGATCATGGCATCTCCCCTGCCAGGTTAGTAAATCTCTGAACCATATAGAGGATGTAAGTCAAGTGTGCAAATGTTTCCTACTGCAAGTCTATGCCAGGACTGCTAAAATCGTTACAGCAACTGCTGCCACCTCTCCCTTAACTAGTAGCAAAAGAATGTAATTTCTAGTATACACAATTCACCAGGATGTCCCATAAAACAAAGAAAAAAAAGTGGAATGGAGGGAATGCTTAAAACTAGATGATGCATCCATTGCAACAGACGTGCAAAGCATAATAAACATAAAAAATATGACACATACTTCTGGATAAGATGGTGGAATAGGAGCCTTGCCAGAGACACCTGGGGGGAAAAGAGGCAAGATAATACACAATACACTTTTCTATCAAAAAGTGAAGGTGTATAGGGAATTATTAACTCAGGTGAGATCCCAGCAGAGAAGCAGGAGGGAGATAGGATCTTCTAGCAAACACACAAACAGCCAGGATGGGCTCCAGCCAATGGCCCCTGGGAAGAGTTTAAACTTTTGGGGCTCTGCCTGTGGGAAAGGACTGTCCACTCACAGAAGCCCCACAAAATCAAAAATTCTGAAGAAGAAGACAACAGGCTCCAGCTCAGAAACCCCATAACAATTTCAGAAACTCCACAGCTTCCCCACCTCCTCTGCTAGTACCAAGAACCACTGGATTCAGGACTCGAAGCGATCGGAGCCACCCTTCACCCACATAAACATGCAGTGCTGCTGATCTGAAGAACTGACCAATCTAACCAGCTGGGCTAAGTCTGCAGTGTGACAGGGGGATCCAGGTTCACACTTAATGTAGGTTCTACTGAAAGTCACCCCAAAAGGTAACAGGGCTGTTTCTCACTGGGGCAATACATTCCCCAAAGGCAAGTATGTAAGACCGCACTGCACGTGCTACTGTAGCAGGGCAAGTTGCTAAAGAAAAAGCAATCCCCGGGAGAGAAAGAATTCAAAACCTAGTCCATTAAGACAAAAATCTTGATACATTAGATTTGATTGATATACTTTTAGTCTACTTTGCCATTCTTAATTAAATAAGTTGTATTTGGGAGTTGAATCTTGTCCCTTTTGATATATCTTGATCTATGGTGCCTTTTTATTTCTTTTCTTCTCCCTTGGGGGCAGGGTCTTACTCTAGCCCAGACTAATCTGGATCTCACTGCAGCCAAGGAATCTCAGCCTCCCAGTTGACAGGACTGAGAGCAGGAGTCAACATGCCCAACCAGTTTAGGCCATTTGGCTTGTTAGTTTGCATGTGTGTTTTAATACCTACTTATGCATAAATGTTCCACACTGATTTTATTTGTGTGTGCATATTGCTCAGTTGCATTTGGGGATTGTTTTATATTTTTCTCTACCCAGCCTACTCTTAGAATCTTACTACAACTTGTCCCACCCACAGCTTGCTCACTTTCACTCTTTCCAACCACCCTTCCACATTCTCTCCTAAATATTTCCCTCTCCCTATCTCCATAACTACAACCTTTCATAGCCCCAACAACCTCTAACATCTGTGGAAACCAACAGTAATCCAATTTCCCTCTCTCACATGCCTGAGCCATCCCCATCTTTTCTTAACGTTAATATTATCCCTCATACTAAGTCATCTCACACTGCTCTACTCCTAAGTAACCAAAACCCTAGCATATTTCTAGCAGCCTTGTTCTTTTATGCACCAGCAATTATTGAAATCAAAAGAAAGCAAATTAATACTAATACATCTGCACAGAAAACATATCCAAAGCTTGGGTCACTTCTGCTGTTACTCTGGGAGTAATATAAAAGCCATACTTGTCACCTTGAGTTCTACTCTGAAGACATAACTTCTGATTTAAACATCTAAAATATCAGATAACTAGAAAACTTGGCCATTGAAATAATTTGAGATGAAAAATCCCTATGTAATTATACAAAAAACACCAAAAAATCAAGACAACATAATTCCTCCAAAAGTTATAAATCCAACAGAAATTACTTCCAGTGAGACTGATTAAGATGAAATGTCAGACAGAAAAAGAATGATTAAAAGTATGTTCAAAAAAAATCAAAGTAGGAATCAAAGAAGAAAACAAACTCCTAAAGGAAAACATGGGAAATCAATTTATAGAAATAAGAAGTTTATACAAGATAGGAGTAAAGAAATAGAAAGAGTGAAGAAATACTAACTGAAATACTGGAAATAAGAAACATAGTAAGTCATATAATAAACTCTGTAGAAAGGCTCACAAAAAGAATAGATCAAAGAGAAGAGAATATCTGAGCTAGAATACAAGGTGGAAGATCTAGAACATTCCAACAAAGTGAAAGACAAACTAATAGAAATTTATGTGTGGGAATTTCAAGACATTTGGGATACTATGAAGAGATCAAAGTTAAGAATTCAGAGTATAGAAGAAGAATTTCACTTAAAAGGCATAGTAACTATTTTAGCAAAATCAAAGAAGAAAATTTTCCCAAAATAGGGAGATATAGATACAGATGGCATTTAAAACACCAAACATAAAAGACCAGAGAAGAAGCCGGGCATAGTGGCACACGCCTTTAATCCCAGCACTCGGGAGGCAGAGGTAGGAGGATTACCGTAAGTTAGAAGCCACCCTGAGACTAAACAGTGAATTCCAGGTCAACCTGGGCTAGAGGGAGACCCTACCTTGAAAAACCTCACCCACCAGGGCTGAGGGAATTTTTGCAGAAGAGGGGGTAGAAAGATTGTAAGAGCCACAGGTTGAGACATCATGCCCAGAAGCATTCCCTCCCTCAAAAAATAACTGACTACTGCTTCCACAATGCATAAACTACAATCCCATGAGGAATAACTGCAATCCCACTGAGGAGCATCTCCAGTGAATGGGGGCAGGAACAAGGAAAAAGAGGGAACCAACAAATGATGCATCCATATGAAACATCTTATTTTTTTGTTTTGTTTTGTTTTGAGATAGGGTTTCACTCCATCCCAGGCTGACCTGGAATTCATTATATAGTCTCAGGGTGGTCTTGAACTCATGGCTATCCTCCTACCTCTTCCTCCCAAGTACTGGGATTAAAGGCATGCACCACCACGCCCAGCTCACATCTTGTTAATAGCAATAACAATAAACATAAAGAAGACCAGTAAAGAGCCTTTCCCAGCCATATTATAATTAAACTATTAAACACAGAGATCAAAGAAAATATACTGAAAGAAGTAAGAGAGAAGCACAGTCACCTATAAAGGCAAGCCCATCAGGATCACAGCAGATTACTCAACACAAACTTTAAAAGCCAGAAGAGCTTGAAATGTTGTACTCCAAGTTCTGAAAGATAACTGCCAGCCCAGACTACTATATCCAGCAAAGCTAGTCATCATAATTGAAGGAGAAACAAGGACTTTCCATGATAAAACAGGTTAAAGGAATATATGACCACTAAGCCATCTCTACAGAAAATACTTGAAGGGATCTTTCAGAATGAAGAGAAAGAACATACATGCATTACACCATCAAGAAAATACATGCATCAGGAAAAAATAAAAAACATATTTAAATAAAATTAATGCAAGAGAGTAACAGAAAAGTGACAAACACTACAAAATCAGGAAGTATGGCAGGAATAAATATAAACCTGTTAATAATAACTGTTAACAATGGTGGTCTCAATGCTCCAAGCAAGAGACACAGACTTGCAGACTGGATTAAAAGGCAAGATCCTTCTGTTTGTTGCTTCCAGGGGCATCACCCCACCATAAAAGACATACAGTATCCAAGGATGAAAAGATGTAATGGTAATTCAAGCAAATGGGCCTAGGAAACAAGAAGGTTTTCTATTCTAATATCTGATAGGATAGACTTCAACTGTAATGAGAAGAGATAAACAGGTCACTTTATACTGATTATTACAGAAAAAAATTCAACAAGAAGAAATTAAAATTCTAAACACATAGGCACCAAACATGGATGTACTCAATTTCATTAAGCAAAAACTACCAGATGTAAGGTCACAGCTAACACCAAACACAATTACAGTGGATGATGTCAAAACCTCACTCTCACCACTTAACAGATCATCCTGACAAAAGACAGAAAAGCATCTAGATTAAATGGCATCCTAGTGAAGAACATTAGCAGAAAGCTTGTTTCTCTTAGGCAGTGTCAGTTAGAAATTGAGGCCCAGAGAGATCCAGGAGGTGCCACCCTACATGCCACCTCGCCCTGGGACAAAAATGGAACTCTTGGTAAGAATGGAACTCATGTCTGATCAAGACAGATCTACAGTGTCCCCTGCTGCCCACAGTCTAGCAGGCTACTTAGATAGCCAGCCCAGGTGGGCTGGCCCTGGGGTCTGCCCTCCAAATACCATAATGCTATACCTTAAGGCCTTAGAAATAGAACAACAAGCCAAACTAAAAATCAGTAGAAATACAGAAATAATAATGATCACGGCAGAAACTAATGAAATAGAACTAAAAATACAAAGGACCAATGAAACAAAGATCTGGTTCCTTGAAAAGATAAACAAGATGTATAGACCTTAGTGAAATTTACCAAAATAAAAAGAGAAGACATGAATCAATAAAATTAGAGATGGCAAGGGGAGCATTACAACTGATACCAAAGAAATTTTAAAAATCATAAGAACAGGGCTGGAGAGATGGCATAGAGGATAAGCGCTTACTAACAAAGCCAAAGACCCAAGTTTGATTCCTCAGTACCCACGTAAAGCTGGATGCATAAGGTGCCACATGTATCTGGGTTTTGTAGTGACTAGAGGCCCCAGTGCACCCATTCTCTCTCTCTTTATCTACCTCTTTATCTCAAATAAATATCATAAGGACATACCTTAAGGACATATATACAACTAAATTGGAAAACCTAAAAGAAATGGATAAATCTTTAGATATATGACCTATCAAAAGTAAAGCAAGATGAGATAAACCATTTAAACAGACCTATAACAAGCAATGAGATTAAAGCAATTATATTAAAAAAAATCTCCCAACTAAAAAATGGCCAGATGGATTCACTGGTGAATATTATCAGAGTTTCATAGAAGAACTTATACCAATGTTTATCAAACTATTCCACAAAGTAGAAAAACAAAGAACAAGACTAAACTCCTTTTATGAAGTTAGCATTACCTTGATACTAAAACCAGATAAAGATAAAACATAAAAGCAAACTACAGACCAAACTCCCTCATGAACATCAATGCAAAAAGTCTCAACAAAATACTGGCAAACTGAATACAGGAACACATCAAAAAGATCATTCATTCTTATTAAGGATATTTTATTTCAGAGATGCATGGATGGCTCAGTACATGCAAATCAATAAATTTAATACATTATATAAATGGACTCAAGGAAAAAAATCACATGAGCATCTCAACAGATGCAGAAAAGTCATTGATAAATCCAACATCCCTTCATGATGAAAGTCCCAAAGAAACTGGGACTAGAAGGAACATATCTCCACATAATAAAGGCTACTTATGACAAATCTATAGCCGACATTATGATAAATGGAGAAAATCTCAAAGCATTTCCACTAAAATCAGGAACAAGATAAGGGTGTCCATTTTCTACATTTTAATATATTATTAAGTCTTAGCTACAGCAATAAAACAGGAGACATAAATAAAAGGGGTACAAATAGGAAAGGAAGAAGTCAATTTATCATTGTTTGTAGAGATGATTCTATACATAAGGGACCCTTCAGATTCTGCTAGAGAACTGTTAGAACTAATAAATGCTTTCAGTAAAGTAGCAGTATACAAAATGATACATAAGTATACATAAAACTCAGTAGCCTTCCTACATACCAATAGCAAATGTGCTGAGGATGAAATCAGGGACACGATCATTTAAAATTAATTCAAAAAAAATAATAAAATGCCTTGAAATAAACCTAAATAAGGGAGTGAAGGATCTCTACAATAAGGACTTTAAAATACTGAAGAGAGAAATTGAACAAGACACTAAGAAATGGAAAGACATCCTATTTCATCGATTAGAACAATCAATATTGTAAAAATGTCTACCTTAGCAAAACCAATCTACTGATTTAATGTGCTCCCCATCAAAAGTCCAATAGCATTCTTCATCTAAATTAAAAAATCCTAAAATTCATTGAGAAGCACAAAAATTCAAATAGCCAAAGCAATTTGGAGCAACAAAAATGAGTCTGGTGATAACACTATACCTGGTTTTAAGATATGTTATGGAGCCATAGTAACAAAAATAGCATGATACTGGCATAAAAACAGACATGTATGCCAATGTAAAAAACCCAAGTAGCTACAGCCTTCTGATTTTTGACAAAAACACCAAAAATATTCATTAGAGAAAAAATTACCTCTTTTAACAAATGGTGTTGGGAAAACTGGATATCTATATGTAGAAGGATGAAAATGAATCTTTATCTCTATGCAAAAGAATCAAGTTCAAATAGATCAAAGATCTTAATATCAGACCTGAAATTCTGAAACGGCCAGAGGAAAAAACAGGGGAAACACTTCAATATATAGGCATAGGCAAGGTCTTTCTGAATATAACCAGTTGCTCAGAGATAACTATCTGGGACCTCATGAAATTAAAAGGGTTTTGTACAGCAAAGGACATTGTGAATAAAGCAAAGAGGCAGCTTACAGAATGGGTGAAAAATCTTTGCCAGATAGACAACTGACAGAGGATTAATATCTAGGATCTACAAAGAACTCAAAAAAACTAAATAATAAGAAATAAACAACCCAATCAAAAATAGGCTATAGACACAGGCACAAAGTATTAAAAGTTATTTTGTGAAGATTGTGGTTGTATTAAAACTGTTGTGTCATTATACCTCAAAAAAGAAAAAAAAAATAGGCTATAGAACAGAATAAAGAACTCTCAAATGAAGAATCACAAATTGCCCCCAAATATCTAAAATTATGTTCTACATCTTTAGCCATCAAGAAAATGCAAATTAAAACTACTTTGAGGAGAAATAGTGCAGTGTTTAAGGGTGCTTGCTTGCAAAACCTGACAGCCTGGTTCAACTCCCCACTACCCACATAAAATGAAATTCACAAAGTGGTACATGCCTCTGGAATTTGGCATTCCCGTTCATTCATTCTCTCTCTCTCTCTCCTCTCTCCAAATTAATGAATAAGAATATTAACATTAAAAAATTATTTGACATTGCATCTCACCCCTGTTGGAAATCAAGAAATCAAATGACAGCAAATGCTGGCAAGGATGTGAAGAAAGAAGAACCCTCTCCAATGTTGGTGGGGATATAAATTGGTACAACCATTGTGAAAATCACTAGGAAGTTTCCAGAGACAACTAAGTAATTTACCAGATGACTCAGCTATACCACTCCTTGGCATATACCCTAAGGTCTCTACTCATTACTATGGAGATACTTGCTCTTCCATGTTTATTGCTGCTGTATTCACAATAGCTAGAAATGGAACCAGTCTAGATGCTCTTCAACTGACGAATGGTTAAGGAAGATGTGGTACATTTACACAGTTAAGTTTTATTCAGCTGTAAAGGAAATGGAATTATTACATTTGCAGGAAAATGTATGTATCTAGAAAAGATTATACTAAGTGGAGTAACAGGATCAGAAAGTCAAATACCACATGTTCTCAGTCATAAATTGATCCTAGATTTAAATATTTAAATTTGCATGTGAGTTGGAATAAAAGTCAGTAGTAGAGGCCAGGAAAGGGAGCTATGAAAGAGGGAAGAGAGGGGAAGGCTTAACGGGAGGGTATAGTAGATCTCTATGTAGAGGGGCAGAATATAGAGGAGATGATGGTCTAAGAAGAGGGGATAAGGAGGGAGGGTTGGAAGGAAAGTTAACTAAAATTTAAGATGTTATAAACAAGCCATACGGAAATCTATTTGTTTGCTAATTAATGATATATATATTAAAAAGAGAGTTTGGTCAAAAGTATCCTGTGAAGGTAGATAATGTTGTGCCTAGAAATCATAGATTGTTATTAGAAAAATTTCAGTGGCAGGATACCTTCAAGCAAGTTGTTGGCCAAGGAGGCTCCTGCACCCAAAACATTACAGGTTATTGCCAAGGCTCTTGGTTGCCCATCAGAACTAGATAGGAAGACCCTATTGCTGAAGACTTCACATTGTTGGACTGCAAGTCACTGAGAAATCAAGCTGGAGCTGAGCTGGAAGCTTCCTCCCTATTGACTAGCTGTCAAGATGCTAGAAAGAGCTATGCAGCATGCAGCCTTTGGGTGGAGAAAAATCATCAATTATCAATCCCACTCCATGGGAGGGAATTCATGTCTGGTACTGAAAATCTAGGCTAAAGCCTATGGCTGAAGAGGTCATAAGCCCTAGTGAGGAAACTACTACTGTTGTCTGGCTAAATGGATATATTTTGCCACCAAAATGTCCTCCAAGCACTTATGTTTATGCCCATACCTTAATGCCACTCTTACTCTTGGTTAGAAAAGCTTCCCTTTTCTTATGGCAGTAACCACTGGGATGACTCAGAATGGCAAAAGTGCTGAGAAGAAGTGACCAAGGAGTGTTCAGCACTAAGTGAGACTAACCAGGCGTGGTGGTGCATGCTTTTAATTTCAGCAGTCAGGAGGCAGAGGTAGGAGCATTGCCATGAATCTGAGGCCAGCTTTGGGCTACAGAGTGAGTTCCAGGTTAGCCTGGGTGAGAGTGAAACCTAAAACACCTACCTAGCTAACAATGATATCCAACACTGAGAATCAAAACATAAACATCCACCTACCCAGCAGTCAGCCACCATGAACAAACTAGCACAGTGAGTCTACCAGCCAATAAATCAAACTAACCCAGAGCTGGTCAAAAGAGGTTAAATAAGGGACCACATGCTAATAAAGACACCACTAATTAAAAAGACATAAGAGGGCTGCAGAGATGGCACAGTTGGGCTTGGTGTCCTAGTTCCCACATAAAGCCAGAAGCACAAAGTGGCACATGTGTCTGGAGTTCATTTTCAGAGCAAATGCAGGGCAAGCGGCCCTGGTAATACCATTCTCTTTCTCTCTCTCTTTCTTCTCTCCCTCTCCCTTTCTTCTTGCAAATAAATAAATAAAAATATTTTTGAAAAGACATAACAGGGCTGGAGAGGTGGCTGAGCAGTTAGGTCGCCTGCCTGCAAAGCCAAAGGACCTCAGTTCAATTCCCCAGGACCCACGTAAGCCAGATGCACATGTATCTGGTGTTAGTTTACAGTGGCTGGAGGCCCTGATGTGCCCATTCTCCTTCCTCCCTCTCTCCTGCTCTTTCTCAAATAAATAAAAATAAAATATTAAAAAATATAACAATTGTCAATATTTGTTCACTGAATCTTAAGGCTGCCAATTTCACAAAACAAACACTAAAAGACATAAAACATCATGTAGCTCTGGACCACATAATTGTAAAAGGCTTCGTTTCCCCATTTTCACATCTAGATAAGCCTTCCAAAATAAAAATTAGAAAATGAAACCTCAGAGCTGGATTAAACCAACTGGATTTAACAGATCTACAGACTATGTAGATAAGATGGGGCAGGAGAGATGGCTTAGCAGTTAAGATTGTTGTTTGCAAAGCCAAAGGACCCAGGTTTGATTCTCCAGGACCCACGTAAGATAGATGCCCAAGGTGGCACATACATCAGGAGTTGGTCTGCAGTGGCTGAAGGCCCTGGCATGCCAATTCTATCTCTTTTTTTCCTCTTTCTTTCTCTCTCTTTTACATAAAAAAAATAAGAAAAGGAATTACAAAAAAAGAAATGCATAGCACCTTCTCTAAAATTGGTCATATTATAGGCCAAAAAGCAAGTCTTAACAATATAAAAAGTTGAAATAATTCCTTGGATTTTATCAGGTCATTTTGTAATGAAATATAAATCAATAGCAAAAGAAACCTCAGAAATTACACATTGAATAAATCAAAGAGGATTCTTTAAAACTCCATGTATCAAAGAAAAATGATAACACAATATATTAGAACCTCTAGGTACAGTCAAGGCAGTCCTAAGAGAAAAGCTTATAGCTAGTTATAAATCACTCATTTTTTTAAAAAAATCAAAGCAACAGAGATATCTCTAAAAAATAACCAATGGTACACTTCCAGATTCTTTAAAAGCGAGATATCAAATCTAATTCCAATAGATGGCAAGAAATAATAAAGATGAGGGTAGAAATTAATTCTAAAAAAGGAGATATTTGGACAGAAACATACAGAGAACAGGTGACTATCAAGGCAGGGGCTTAAAGTCATGGAAGACAAAAGACCACTGTCCAACCAATGGAAGCTAGAAGGGAGGCACTGAACAGGTTCTCCTGCCAGCCCTCAGAAGAGACCAGCCTGTTGGCATGACACACTGATTGCATACCTCCAGCCTCCAGAAATGAAAAACAATCAGTTCCTGTTGTGTAAGCCACTGAGTCTGTGGCCCTTGGTTATGGCAGCTTTATAACCAACCCACTTTAGGAAGAAGTAACTGAGAATATTACAGGGATCTTAAGGACTCTTCTGTGCCCAATTCACTGTGAAAAATGAGAAATTTTAAAGAATTTTAATAGCACTTTTAGACTATGAAATAACTAGTCTAAATCTATGAAATAACTTTATTCTTAGTATTTAGAGAAATATTTGTGCAAGGCAAATGTGCTATTTGCATAATCACAGTTTGTCATAGAAACATGAACCTACTTGCAACAACGTGTGGGTACTCCAAATCACAGATGTACTGCTGGGACAGGTAGATCCTGGACTCTGCCTGGCAGTAAGGTGGGCTGTCACTGAGAGCTTGCGAGGCCATCACTGAGCACCTCCACTTACCGTCCACATGGCTTCTCCAAGCGACATGGGCAACTGGGTGCCAGCACCATTCTGACAGTGAGATGCTGCATGACCTCGTACAACCTTGCAGACATCATCACATCTCTGCCACATTAAACAATCAGTGTTGTGGAGAGAACAAGCCCAGATTCCAATTTGTAGAATTAGTCATCCCTTCCTGGGAACAGCAGTCTCAGCTTTCTGGAACCAGAGATTTTTACGGATCATGGCCATCTCATAGAGTATCCACCAAATCTGAGCCCAAGTTGAGACAAATACTGTCTCCCAATGACCAACATACTAAAGGCTTGGTCCCCATGGTGGAGCTGTTGGACAGCAGTGGAACCTTTATGAGGCAGGGTCTACGGAAATTTTAGGCCATTATACTGACAGAAAGCTAAAACATTCTATAATCCTTTTACTCTCTTTTTTAAAAATACTAAATTTATTATATTTATTGAAGGAAGAACAGAGCCAAGGAAAGGCACCCACGTAGAGATCCCATGTGTAGAGGGCCTGGAAAAAAAGCATGGAAAGAAAGAGAAAAAAAATTCAAGGAGCTTCTGCTATGTGGGAAGCTGGAAGGGATAAAGAACCCATGTGGAGAGTAAGGGCTGGGGGTCCTCCTGGCTGGGCCTGGGCTAGAAGTTCCCAATTGGTCAGAGAGAGAGTCTGCCCTCCCCTTGCAAAGGTATTCATAACCTTTTAGTGGAGGTCAGCTGTCTCCTGGCTCAGGTGAACCAGAGGGACAGCTGGTTGGTTAGGGCTAAGGGCTGTCTCAGGAAGAGGTTAGCTCCTGCACCAAGTTCCAGGGCCGAACTTGACCAACTGCAATGTTTAAATCCTATGAAGACCTTCCCCCTAGGAGGGGTCCTGACTCTTTGTGGAAAAATAGGTCTGGGGAACTAGGCAAGAGCTAAGTCAGATCATCTTTGATTTTTAGCAAGTGCAAACTTTCCTGCACTTTTCACCTTCAGGGGTCCAGTTACCCCAACACTACCTCCCCCCTTCATTAACCTCCTCTCATGAGAAGACATTCTAGCTGCTGTTAGAGGACAAGGGGCAATGACACCAGATCATGAACTATTTCCTCCTGAATGGGGCACAAAGTTGCTTGTGGCAGTTAGAGTCTCTCCCAGAGAGGGAACTACTCTAAAGGACTCTGGGAGTGTACTGATGGAGTGCAGTAAGATACTCTTGGAAGACAATGTTGGGGAGAAAGAATAGAAGTAAGGAGGTAAGGAGAAGTGAGCACACAGCAAACTGGTCACATTCAGGGTTGTCCTTCTTGTGGACTTGTAGGCCTTGGAGAGCATTCAAGGGAACCCAGGTAGATGGAGTTGGATTGTTTCGGGACCATCTGAGCATGAGCTGGCTGAGATTTTCTTCCAGAACTGTTCATCAAATGGCACAGTAGTGTCTGACATGGCCTGAATCTGTTTCTGTATAACTTGTAAAACAGATGAGATATTAACAGAATTATCAGGAACATATACACAACATTTAACTTTGATAATGGTGAATATATTTTGTGTAGTAGTCTTCCATAGTGTACCTGTTTTAATTTGTCCTGGGAGTAGTCAGGGCTAAAGGTGGGTACCATCGAGCCATTGGGTGCAATCAAAGGATGTACAAACAGTCTATAATCCCATTTTCCTTTCTTTCTTTCTTTATATTTTATTTATTTATTTGAGAGAAAGAGACAGAGAGAGAAGGAGAGGGATAGAATGGGCATGCCAGGACCTCCAGCCACTGCAAACAAACTCCAGATGCATGCACTCCCTTGTGCATCTGGCTTATGTGGGTCCTGGAGAATCGAACTGAGATAGTTTGGCTTTTCAGGCAAACGCCTTAACTGCTAAGCCATCTCTCCAGCCCCTTTCTTTTTTTGTAAAGACATTATCTTACACTTAATACCAACAAAAGCTCTTTGGAGAATTCACTATACTTCTTGTAAGTAGTACAGCTTTATCAACAAACTGAAATTTTACTTAAAAATTTCTTTTGGGCTGAAGAGACAGCTCAGCAGTTAAAAGCACTTGCTTGCAAAGTCTGACAGCCTGGGGTTAATTCCTCAGTACCCATGTAAAGTCAGATGCACAAAGTATGCATGTCTCTGGAGTCTGTTTGCAGAGGCAGGAGGCCCTCATGTGCCCATACTCACTCTCTCTCTCTCTCTCTCTTTCTCTCCCTCTCTCCCTCCCTCATTCTTGCTCCCTCCCCCTCTCAAATAAATAACTATACACTTTAAAAAATATTTTTTCAAAATTTATTCCATGTTCTTGTGAGTTCCAAAAATGATATTTACTGCTTGGCAGGTGGCCTTTGGTGGTGATCATTCAATTAACCTTCTATAATACAACTCCCTAATCCTCTAGGGCATCTGCTGAAGTCTCTACATCTCCAGTAGACTTGGGAATGGAGAGTGTAAAAGGTTCCAGTGAAGATTTGAATAGACCAGTTCTGAAAATCACATACATAAATTCACTTCACGTTCTATGACTCAGTCTCATGACCTAACCCTAACCAAATGTAAGGTAAACCCACTTTCTCTTGATCACAGACTAAGCTTGGGAATTAAAACACATACATAGAGAAAGTTCATTTGAAAATATTGCTAAAGACGTTTTGTTTTCTCATATTTCTTAGTATCATTTGTTGTGCTTCTATGCCTCTGGCTTAGTTTCTGATGCTCTTTCCTCCCCTCCCTTCCTTTAGGGAGCACCCACCCACTTTTCAAGATGGAAACCATTCAACACTATATAGCTACACCTCAGACTGTATCTCCATTGTTTGCCATTCCTTAATTCCTTTGGCTTCTCTCCAATTAACTAGATGTTCAGCAGTATTCTATGCATTTCTAACCATCCCACATCATGACACCTTTGCCTCCAAGTGTCTGCCTGGTTCTCTCCTTCTAACTCTCCTCATTCTTCCTACTACTGCCTTACTATGAAACCTCCATACCTTTCTTCTGGTTCTGTTCAGCACCTTTCAAATCCACCCTTCATCATATTGCAACAGTGGTTTCTCAAAGACAGTTTTATAATTGTTACACCTCTGCTTAAACACACGTGGTGGCTAGCTCTTGCCTAGAAGCTGAAATCTTAACCCCAAACTTGACAAATAATGAATCTCTCATCTCATCCCAATCCACATATGTCTGGCCTCTTGCTTGATGATGTTCTATTCCAGTGTCAACTTCAGGAGCCACTACAGCTCAGATGCCATCATGTCTCACTTCCACCTTCAGTGCCTCTACCCTAATCCCTCAGCATTAACTATACATCAGTTCCACCAACAAATTCTGAACTTTTTTTCAGTAAAGAGCACAGCATTACTCCTATTTGTATTCCCAGGGATAGGCAGAGCCATATACTGCCCAGCTGCATAATCCTTAAGGAATGATAAATAAGGAGGGAAAGGTTAAGGGAGTTATACTTTGGAAAAGAATCATGAACAAAGAGGTAATAATGCATTTCACAACTGACTTGACTACTGTTTACAGGAATAGTAATCTTACCATACATGCTTTATCAATAATCAGGGTCCCACTTCCACTTCCAGATTTAGTAGCATTTATTTCTCCCAACAAATAAACATATCTCTCCCTACATATCTAGCATTTCCAGAGCACAATTTTCAGAGCACTTTAGAATGAATGTCAGGTTTTCAGCTGGCTTAAATGTTTCCTAGGACCTAATATGATGCTGCTTCCAGACACACTGGTACCTTTTGGAATTAGTCTGTGAACTTGCTTACCATGTATGACAACCCAGACCAGCTTGCTTTTATAAATATCCATCACTAGCTGAATTCAGATCATATAGAAAGCATATATTTACCCAGTTGGTGTTTCATCAGGCTTATCCCAGTGACATCATTTAAATTCAGAATGGCTTATTGCTGATAATGATGCATTGAGCTGAATT
Organism: Orientallactaga sibirica; assembly: GCA_036365145.1. NCBI lineage: Eukaryota > Metazoa > Chordata > Mammalia > Rodentia > Dipodidae > Orientallactaga > Orientallactaga sibirica. The sequence continues at coordinate 20,854,969 of JAEOAD010000003.1, forward strand.
TATTAAACAGAAAGAAGAACCAAAGAAGGCAAATTGGAAATGCTCTTTAGGGAGGAAAGAAACCCGAAGGTGTTCCTTGGGAAAGTTGGGAACATAGAGGTGCTCCTTAGGAATGTCATGAAGACAAAATCTCTCAGAAGAATATTTCATCACAGATTATGCAAAGTCCTCAGTTTTCGCAGGACCCTATGATAGCTAAATCAACTCTAAGGATATCACATTTAAGTCAAAGAAGCATGTATGATCACAGGAAGGTATGCAAAAGAACTATGCATATATCCCTGCTTGGATTTTTTAAAGTACGAAAAAAAGAAAGTTGAGATAGCTCATCTGAAAATTGGAGATTACATTTTTTAAGTGAAAAAGTCCAATTAATTTGCAAACCCTGGTGATTTGAAATGCTTTAGTAATGTATCCAAGCAGTAGCCAGATGGAAATAAATAAAATTATCAGAATGCAAGCAAATAGGGAATTTGGAGGAAGGATGTCAGTTAGTACCATGGGACCAAAAGGAATTGCTAGTTGCATGTGAGCCAAACCCCAAGGACTCCAGTGCAGTGGGACATTCTGCCCAACATGCAGAGGTTGTGCTGGCCAGCTACTCAATGACTCGGCAAATTGAAGCCCTGTCCAGACAAGTATGGGGTGGGTTTAATGAGCTGGGTGGGGAAGGCAGGAGAGGTTTCTGTGGCTGGAAGTCAGCATGGCACCTGCTAGAGAAGAATATTTGTCCTGAGTTTCTTCTATCCTACCAATGTGCCAGCTATTTTCAGGAAAAGGGTCCTTGCCAGTCCCACTCCACAGCAACCAGAGCCAGGTAGGCTCAGCAGAATCCTAGGGCACTAGAAGTGGAGGCATGATCAGGATGTTAGCATCCCTTGACTACCCAAGCTGTTTGGAAACTTCAATCAAATAACTTCTTTGTTGATGACTCCCAAAACCATATATACAGCTCTGACTACCTCCCTGCGTTGTAGATTCACATGCCCAAATGCCAACTTGACATTCCCCTGGAATGTCTCATCCTCGTTGTTAACCATGACACATTTGAAAAAGAACACTTGGTTTTGCCTCTCCTCACCAGTGTGCTCCTCATCCCACCTGCCACTTTGGAGATCAACCACCTGCAGAGCCAGATGCCACTGTTCTTGCTCCGCACCCACTAGCAGTCCATCACAATGCTATTGGCTCCACCTCTGTCATGTTTCTCCTATCTACCACTGTCTCTTCCATTGTCACTTGAGTCTCTGACAACAGCATCTCCCAAAAAGTTTGATGACCACTGTAACCTCCTGACTACCCACTTACTTCTATACCTGCCCTTAAATCCATTCTTCCTCAGAAAACCAAAATGACTGTTACCAAATACAGATGAGAACATGTACCTCTCCTGTCACACCCCTAATACTTTCCTTCACCCAGATAGTAAAAGTCCACAGCCCCAGAGGCAGTGGAGACCACCAGATTCCAAGCTCCTGATTTCCCCCACCCTTCCATACCAGCCTCCACCATGTTACTACTCCCCCGCCCCATGTGTCTGTGATCCGGACACATCATTGCTCTTTCCAGAATGGTTTTGAATTGAGGGTTCTCAACCAGCAGCAGGAGGAGACTTGTTGACAAGGCAATTTATTGTGGCTTTGCCCTGACCTACTGAATGGGAAACCTCTTGGCTGGGCCCAGCAAACACAGAACTCAACAGTACTGCCAGTGAGGCAGATGCTCCAATTACACGGAGCTGTCATTCTCAGGGAGACCAAGCCAGCCATGCTATCTTCACATGGCCTTTCCCATGACGTTTTCTTCTCGGTGAAACCACTTTATTTTCTATTGTCAGTGTCTTCTCCTACTCTCACAGCTGAGAAGCAGGCTGTAGAAAAGCATGCACTGTCTCTATTCTCACTGTTCCTCACACACCCACAGAAACTCAGGAAACCAGACACATATAACCAAGGTTCTAAGCCAGGGTCCCTATGGAAAATCTACTTCACTGAGTCAGTGAGACGTAGGAGAGCCAACCTGCCTATGTACAGAAGTTCTCAAATGCAAGTGTGCATGAGAATCACTGTGTAGCCCAAAAGCAGTGGCTGGAGCTTTGATTAGCAAGGCCAAGGTGAGACTGAGTATGTTACCTTCTATCACTTGACCTTGGAATTCCTGACCCTTGAACTAAAGTTTAGGCATCAAGGCTCCAACATAAATCATGCCAAGAGGTGATATGAGATGTCTTGGGAGCTGCACAGTATGCCAAGTTTTCACCTGGCATCACAGCCTGGTATCTGGTGGGAACAAGCCTTTATCCCAAATTTCCCCAGGTAAAGGGATACTGTCCTTCACTGTCTCTGTGATCCAGAAGTGACTGATGTGGGAATACACAACACACCTTGACCTAGTGGTAGGACACTCAGTAACCTGGAGACCATGGGTGAGCATGGCCATCGGCTGAAGGACAGTTTGCAAACAAGCAGCCAGGTCGGTATGGCTAGAACTTGAAATCCAAAATGGGCATGACATGGCCTAAGAGGAAAGTCAGTTGAACTAAGATCAGATGTGTTGAATGGACCTTTTCTATCAGGTTAAAATGTTTGGTTGCTAAGTAAAGGAGAGTTTGTTTCATATCAGAGACTACAAGATTAGATCTCAGTTTTAAAAGATCACTTCCAGGGGCTGGAGGGATGGCTAGTGGTTAAGGCGTTTGCCTGCAAAGCCAAAGGACCCAGTTCGATTCCCCAAGACCTATATTAGCCAGCTGCACAAGGTGGCCCATGCGTCTGGAGTTCATTTGCAGTGGCTGGAGGCCCTGGCAAGTCCATTCTCTATCTCTCTGTCAAATAAATAAAAATATAATATTTTTTTAAAAGATCACTTACAGGCAATGCACACTTTCAGATGACTCTTTATTCCAACCCTATGCTTCTGTTTTGGTAACCTAGATTTAACAGAGTTTGTTTAAAGGTGAAGTAACCAGCATTACATTTTAATCTAATATAACAAAGAAAGGAACTGAGCTTTTCAATATTTGTTTAGTTTCTGCTAGGAAATGTCATTATGAAAATAGTAGCATCTGTCGGAGTCCACAGGAAGGCTGCAGATATACACACATCTTCTGAAATGGTCTCATGGCAAAATGTTGACTTTGTTTCTTTTAAATTTAAGCCCACAGCAATGTTCACTGAAATAGACAGCAGGAAATGTGAGATCACAGATACCTAGGGAGCACTGCTTATACACAGTTGTTTGGGAGTTGTTTCGTTTGGGGTTTTTTGTAGCATGTAGAATTCATTTTAGAGTGGGATTTAAATGTCATAAATGTCATCCAAATTCCACAAAAATCTAAACTATGAAAAAATGCAGATGGAAAAAATAGAGGTGTGAAAAAACCATAGCTTATGCTCTTAAAACCATAGACCCTTCTTTATCATATTAAAAATATACCATAAATAAGCTTATGTAATTTTTAACATATTAACTTGTTTCTAGGAGTTTTCCTAGTTCTTTCTATTTTAATATCACGATTAGCAGCCCTATACATTACATCATGTGTTTTCTTTCTTAAGCTAGCCCTGGCCTGGAAGAAGGATGGCTCTGGCCAGTCTACTGCTGGGGTTGGTCTGTAGACAGACTAATGGTGCTAGCAGAGCAAATGGGGAGAGTTGTACTTACCACAGCAATGTTCTCATATTTTTGTACAATCATCTATCACACACATGTTTAAAGTGTGCGAGCAAATATAACCCCAGGGTATTTTTTGATGGTAGCATAGTACTTAAGTTGTGTGCTATTGGATGACCTGGAACTGACATTTACTTGGGTCACAATAAAAGGGTTTTTTTTTAAATATATATATACAGAGAAAGAGAGAGAGAAAGAAGGAAAGGGAGGGAGGGAAGAAGAGAGAGAAAGAGAGCTAGGGCACACCAAGGCCTCTAGCCACTGCAAATGAACTCCAGATGCATGTGCCACTTTGTGCATCTGGATTTACATGGTTTCGGAGGAATCAAACCCAGGCCTCAGGCTTTGTAAGTCAGTGCCTTTAACCATTGAGCAATCTTTCCAGCTTGATAGAAGCTAGTTTTTTTCTATATAGCCAGACTCTAGACACATTGGCAGGCACATAGTAGGCACCTAGTAAATACCTGGTGGAAGGGATGAAGGAATTTTTCTTACAAGTGTTCAGCTTCATCACTGCAAAATACTTAGAACTTGCAGTCCAGATCTGTCAGTAGCTATACAGGGAGTCTGCAGGCATCATGGTTCATTGTGTCAACAAGTATATATTAATGTTTACAAATGTGTTATTCAAATGTCAGGTTTATTATATGTGACAAACATACAGGTAGAAATCAAGGTGCAAACTTAGTAAAGATGTTATTTCATTCTAGCTTGACAGTAATCAAAAGGGCTTTTAAAATGAGATATCTTATTCTTCCAAAGTTTTTTTTTAAGTATTTTTCAGTGGCTGTCTCATTTATATGCGAACTCATTGAACTATATCCTGACATATTTATTAAAGTCAATTTGTCTTCTCCTTCTCTCGACAGAAAAAAAAAGTATATTTAAAATTTAAAGAGACAGGATCATTAGTCTACTCAACTATGAATATCTGACCCATGTTCTCCTCTTCCAAAATCAACACAGTAAACATAGATTATGTACAACTGTTTCTAACCATATGCAGAACAGACAGGGAAGGGACAGAGATATACACACAGATATCTGCCTTTATCAGATCATTTTCACTCACTGTTATTCATGACAAATTCAAACAAATCCCCAAGGTTAGCATTCCCATTCTCTATTCAGACAAACAGCAAAAACGATTTTCTAGATTAGAGGCACACTTGATAATCCATATATTGTGGTAACGAAACCCCTGTCTCTCAGAGGTTTTCTGGTGGAAAAGCACTTAGACAAAGCAAATGTGAATTGCTGGGGGAAAGGTCAGTCTCCTGGGCTGTTCCCAAAAAAGCTTTTGTTGTTGGTTTATTTGACTGCCTTCTCATCATTTCAGCATCAGCTCTAATGTTACCCTAACAGGATTTTACCTTGACTGCCCATGTAAGATAAGACATCCTTTTGTTTAATTCAACTCTGTTCTTGTTAGGGTCACTCTTCAATTTTACTTGCTTATCTGTTAATAATTGTGGCTAGGTCAATTATCTCCAACATCCTTAGCATGGCTTGGTCTTTCTTTCCAACTCTACCCCAGGTCTGGAATGGACATCTAGAACTCTGTAGCTTCCCAAAGACATTTGATAGATGATTAAATATGTCTCCTAAAGATTTGATATTGAAGACATTTCCATATTTTGTGGCTCCCTGACTCTTTGGACTTGTTGATTGTTCAATAAATACTAAATAACTCACAAGAACAATTATAGCCACTAACTCCACAGACACCCAGAATTCCTTCTCTCATATATTAATACTGAGAACAAATGAACACAATAAGTAAATGCAGGATATCAGAAGGTCTGGGAGAATAGAACTGGGGTTGCAAGAAGGAGAGTGGACATCCATCTTAAATATCACAAGTTTTTTGACTCTTGATTGTTTACTTTACACGTTATATTCTTTGCATTTCATTTACACATGACTGTGTAATGTTAAGGGGGGTGCACAATGTGTGCATGTGTATGGATGCCAGAGGATAAACTTGAGTGCTATCTTCAGGAAAGCAGTACATCTTCTTTGAGACAGGGTTCCTCTTTGTCTGGGAGCTTGCCAGTTAGACCCTCCCATTTCCACATCCCAGCACTGGTAACATCCCAGCACAGGTACATACCACCATGCTCAGCATTCAAATGGTACCATGAGTACTGGGGATTGAACTCAGATTCCATGCTTGCACTGAGCTATATCCCCAGCCCTTGTTTTACTTCTTACTTCACTGTCCAATCTTCAGCGTGATCACATCTGCATGTCATGTCACTTTGTATATAGCTCCTGAGATTAGAAGACAGCATTGAGTATGCAAAGTCTTAGCATATGCTTCTCTTTGCATTTAACACATGACCTATGAACTCATTGGGGGGGGGGGGTGATCTTTGTAGGCCTCAATTGCTGAATGCTGTGGTCCTGGAGAACAGAAAAAGACAAGTGTACCAATTACTTTCTTGTTGGTGGTTCAAAACATTCAACCAAAAGCAACTTAAAAAGGAAACAGGCTTAATTAAGGTTACAGTTTTCAGTGAAGGTTTCCTCATGGCAAGGAAGGCATTGTTGAAGCAGGAAGCCCACATTACATGGAGCACAGGAAGCAAAGAGAGAGCTGGACTTGCAACTAGACTATAACACTCCAAGTCCAGCCCCCAGTGACATACTTCCTTCAGCAAGGTTCCACCTCCCAAAGGTTCTACAACCTTCCAAAATAGCACCACCAGCTGGGCACCAAGTTTTGAAACACATAAACCTATGAGGGAGGCTGCATTCAAAACAAGAGACGGCCCTGCTGCAACCATCCTTTTGTGGTGGGACAAAAGCTAAGTGCACACAATGCTCTGCTCTGTATGACTTCCTAAGACTCTATGATGCACTTGTGAATATACGATATGGCCAGACACATACCCTCCAAATGCCTAGCTCATAGTGTTTGTCTGCTCTTTTTAACCCCACTGATCAGTCAGGTCAAAATGCTTATTAGCCAGTCTTTTGTAAAGTTTGTCTTCTTCTGTCAGACTCTGCACTTTAGTTCATCCTCAGACCAATCAGCAGACACAGCATCCACAAGCCAGCAGAAGGGAGACCTGGTCAGATCAATTCTCCAGTGCCACTTCCCTACTCCAATACTTTCTGGTTTGTCTTACTACTTCCTATAGAAGAAAAGCCTTTTGCCTAAGTATTGAGACATTTGCAGATATGTTCAAAACACTTTCCTTATAGCAATAGCCTTCCTTTCTACTCAATAGTTCCCTTCTAAGGGAATAATTCACCTTGCAATGACACTTTTAAATAAAGTGTCTTCCAAGTTGTACTTTACTTTTCAATTAACAAAAATTTAGGTAAAACATAGCTAGTGTGAGACTACTCAAAAGCAATGACATTCAAAATAAAACAGCAATTTGCTACCTAAAAATGGCCTGAAATGTGTTCAGAAGTTGTTATGGTTTGAATCTAAAATTCCCCCCACACACACACAGGCTCTTGGTTTGAATGCCTATTCCATAGCTGGTGGCACTATTTGGGAAGGCCATGGAAACTTTAAGTGGACTTTAGCTGGAGGAAATAAATCAATGGAGGGCAGTATTCCTGACCAGTTCTGTTGGCTTGGCTTCTTGGATCTCCATGAAATAAAGAGCTCTCTCCTCTATCATGTGATCCCACCACCATGATTTTCAGTTCAAGCACATGGGGCCAAGCCACAATGGGCTGGAACCTCTGAAATTAGGAGCCAAAATAAATCTTTCCTCCTCTAAGTTGTTTATGTCAGGTATTTGTTCAGAGAGGAACAAAAAAAGTATCTAACACAGACCTTTCTCAAGTCATGGTTTGGGATACATGCATTATGAAGTAACAAATACACCCTTGTAATGGATATAAATGTATCCACACAAGTTGATGTGTTTAAACACTTGGTCCCCAACTGGTGGTACTGGTGTTGAGAGTTGTAAAATCTTTGGGATATATGACCCAGCTGCATTCTGGGAGTGAGCCTGGAAGATTATATCAACCTACAGTTCTGTCCTGAGATTTCTGGTCCCTGGTCAGCCATAGGATGTGACCAGCCACCTCATACTCCCACTGACATGGACTTGAACCACTCCTGTCACCACACATTCTTTGTCAGAATGGACTAAAATCCTCTAAAACCGTGAACCAAAATAAATACTTCCTCCTTCAAGTTCCTTCTACCAGATATTTTGTCACAGTGACAAGAAAAGTAAGGAACAGATTCCAAATTTAAGAATTTGAGAAATCCACAAATGAACAGATACAACCGTCAATAATCTGAGTTTCCTATCCCTTTGCCCCATCACTGCAGTTCACACAAAGTGGGAGGAAAGCAGTCAGGCTGAGAATTTTCTATGATTTCTTTTTAATTTATTTATTTATTTGAGAGAGAGAGAGAGGAAGCAGACAGAGAAGATAGAGAGAGAGAATGGGATCGTCAGAGCCTCAAGCCACTGCCAACAAACTCCAGATGTATGGGCCACCATGTGCATCTGGCTTACGTGGGTACTGGGGAGTCAAGCCTGGGTCCTTAGGCTTTGCAGGCAAGTGCCTTAACCACTAAGCCATGTCTCCAGCCATTTTCTGTGATTTTTAAAAACTAATTTAGATCATTCCTTTATGTCAAAATGGATTGGGAAAGGCATGTAAGAGAGACCACAGCACCTTCCAAAGTTGTAAAACATAACATAGGAAGATACACAAGAGGGTCCTCTTTGATAGTGAAGAGCAACAACAAGAATGTGTCAAGATGTTATAGTTGTAGACAGGCCTCAAATCAAAGTCACCTGGGTTGCAGGTGTTGGTATGTTAACCGTGGTAACCATACAAGATCAGACTGCACTATCTTAGTGTATTTATGGTGTTCACCGTGGTAACCAAACAGAGACAGACTGCACCATTTCAGTGTATTTATGGGCTGGCAGCTGGAAACTGTCATGGCAACCCAAGTAAGCAAGTGACATGGAATGCATGAGTGTTGATAAATTACTGAAAAAGCACATTTGCATTAAACTTTATTGTTAGTTTATAAGTTATCTCCACTGATAACCCACTGACTTCCATGATGACAGAGACTAATCTGTTTTCTCAAACTGTGCACCCAGTGTCTAAAACAAAAGCCATCATATTTGTATAAAATAAATTCTTGGAATCTTTTGAAATAATGTCTTTACTTTAAAATACAGCATTAGAGTTTGGAGTACCAACCCAAATTGAATGTAGCAGATGGTGACAAGTTGGAAGAGATATTAGTGGCATCACTTAAAGCTAAGTGGAATCTAAGACACCCAAGACATATCCAATCCAGAAGAGATTTTCTTCTGATATCAACTCCTAACGTACCTTTTAAAGCCATTTCCACATTCCAAGCATTTGTCACACACTGCCTTGGTTTACAGTTTTCTCTGTGTGGATGTTATTCTTGTTATTGCATAGGTTGGTGTAGGACTAATGGCATGTAACTCTTTTTTACATTCCCTGTAAGTCCTATGTGCACAACAGCTAGTGCAGAGAGCAAACACTGCATTCTTGTAGCAATGACTACTGCATGCTCAGCCCATGTCCTTTTCCTCTTGGGCACACAGCAAAATATGCTTCATTGACTTTGAAGTGAGATGTGACTATATGACTGGGGTCTGCACAGAATGCTTGCAACATCTCTGAGCAGGTCCCTAAAATTCCCACATAGTCCTTTTCATGACCTGCCTTTTGTTTTTACCAGCCAGATGCAGGGAATTTGGGGATGAACTTTGAGAGCTTAAGGATGACAGAGACCAAAGAAGCATGGCCTCACATACTCAGCTATGACCCTCATTGGACTTTAAGGTGAATGGAAAATAAATCTTCCATTGTTAACCCAGTCAGATTCTAGGATTGTTTATTCCAGAATCCAGTCTTCCTTGAAGAATACAATGACCAAAATGGCAAGTACTAGATTGGGGTGTTAATTTTGTGATTCCTAGGCAAGTGCCTGTTCCTTTAAACTATCATAAAAGCTTTTAGTGTAAATGAATACCTTACTAATTGTATGTATAATTGGAACAGAAAGAGCTGAAGTGGACCTGAATGAACGTCTCAGGTTCATATACAGCTCTTTTCCAAATAGCTGCTTAATCCCATTAGATGGTATTATAGTCAGGTTTGCATTGCTGGCAGAAATCATCTGACCAAGAGCAGCTAGTGGGGGAAAAAAAGGTTTATTTTGGCTTAGACTCAAAGGGAAGCTCCATAATGGCAGGGGGAAAGATGGCATGAGCAGAGTATGGACATCACTTTCTTGCCAACATCAGGTGGACAACAGGAACAGGAGAGTGTGCCAAACATTGGCATGGGGAAATTGACTATAACATCTTTAACATACAGCTTCAGGTTTGCTGAGATGAACTTTCAGACCAGGCACAGTTATGGAGGAAGGGATATTTATTGTAGCTTACAGATCCAGGGGAAGTTCCATAATGGCAGGAGAAGCTGGCCTGCTTTCACAGGACCAAAACACAGAGAGCAAAGCCACAGCTAAAAACCTCAGAGCACACCTCAGGAACTCCAATTAGGCACACTTTCCATATCTTTAAATTGAAATCCTAAACCCACCGCCACACCTTAAGATCCGCCCAGTGACACTACCTCTAGTCAGGCGGCTGTAGATGCAAACTACAAACTAATAAAACACCGACTATATTGGGGACCATCTATTCAAGCTACCAAAACATCCATAAGCCTGCCCCCAACAATACACTGCCTCCAGGAGGCTTTAATTTACAATTACCATCAGCTGGGGAGACTAGCATTCAGAATACCTAAGTTTATGGGGGACACCTGAATCAAACCACCACAGATGGTATGTAACTCCCTAATATAGGGATGCTCTTATTTATTCTTGAATCCCAGTACTAGAACAAGGTAATCAATAGGCATGTGTTGATTTAATTAAAATATGTTTAAATTTACTGTTTCCCAATTCCAGCTAGTTATTTGGAATAATTAGAAGTTTAAGCATTTGGGAAGAAAATATGTCTCCTTCCAAATGTCACAACCCTTACAACTCTCACCCACATAATGAAAATCATCCTTTTAATTTGACAAAATATAGTGTTTTTCCTCTTAGTCAGTAGATAAGGTCCTCTCTCATTGGCAAGCTAATATTCTCTATACAAAATAAAGGCTCTAGCAATGGTATGAGAACAAACACCCTTTGAATTTGAAATGCACAAATTCAAGAGAAAATCCCCAGTAGAGCCAGACTGTTAAGACTTAAACATAAAAATGAGGGCTCTGCCTTCATGATTAAATGGCCCCTGAGTCCCCAACCTCCATATCCCCTGTTCCAGATGGTGGTCACACAGAGTGAGTAAGCCAGAGCTCCCAGTGTTCCTCGCTTCCCAGTTCCTGGTCCCACTACGCCTGCTCCTGGCTTGGGGAAGCCTGGATCTTGCATGCATACTGCTGAAGCAGGCCTTTTGCTCTGCCTTCCTGATTAAGCTGCCCCTGGGTCTCCAACTCCTGGATTTCCAGCTCCAGAGGGTGGACATGCACGGTAAATAGGCCAGACCTCCAGGTTCATTCCCCATCTCCTGGTTCCTTGGTCTCTGTACCCCTGCTGCTGGCTTAGGATGGCCTAGACCCCATATGTGTGAGGCAGAAGCAGGCCTTTTGCTCCAGCTTACTGATTGGCTGGCTTGTAGGACTCTAAATCCCTGTTTCCCTGAGCCAGAGGGTGCACAGACCAGTGTGGAATCTTTCCTCTTACTCCTGACTCCCCAGCTTCCCAGCTACCTCTTCCCCAAAACCTGGTTGCTCTATATTGAAGAATGCATGCAAGTGGAGTGAACAGGCCTGAGCTACCGTTACCCATATCCCAGTTCCCCGGGTAACTTTGATGTACTTACAATATCAACAATCTGCACACCTGTGGTTATAGCTCCATCCTACTCCGATGACATTCACATTTAAAACAGAACACTCACTGAAGATCCTACAAAGACAAAAACTTGCATCCTCCTCAATAAAATAAGACTTTTACCCAAGATGGGTAGACCACAACACACACACACAAAAGTCAGAAATCTGAGAGATTGCCACCAAGGATGTCTAGTCCGACAATGGAAGACTCCAAATGAAAACATTGAGAAAACAACAGAAATTGAATCCCAAAATGAAAACACAACAACTATGTGACCCCAATCAAGAGAATGGCTGAACTGAAAGCAAATCATAAAAAAAAAAAACTCAACATTTGCATAAATGAATTTGAGCAGAAACATCTCTTAGAGCACATAGCTTTTGTCAGTAAGGTAACTTGAAAACAAGAGAGGCCCCAAAAGAGAAATAAATGAATTGAAGGTGAATCAACAAATATAGAGGATCTCAATAACCAGCTGATTAAGCTTAATGAAGACATGATCAAATGCAAGAATGAATTCCAGGAAGCATCAAGAAAATCAGACCTTGAACTAAAATCATACCTCAGAAAAGAGATGGACATCATGCAAAAACACACAACGGAAAACAAAAATGAAATGGAGCTTTTAAAACCACTCTAGAGAGCCGGGCGTGGTGGCGCACGCCTTTAATCCCAGCACTCGGGAAGCAGAGGTAGGAGGATCGCTGAGAGTTCGAGGCCACCCTGAGACTACATAGTGAATTCCAGGTCAGCCTGAGCCAGAGTGAGACCCTACCTCAAAAAACCAAAAAAAAAAAAAAAAAAAAAAAAAAATTAATAAATAAATAAAAATAAATAAAACCACTCTAGAAATCCTCACTAACAGTTACTCATGTGGAGGACAGAACTCAGCTGAAGACAAGTCAGAAGAAATTGATTGGAGTACACAAACTTTGCAAGTTCAAAAAATTATGCAGACAGAATATGAGGTAACTGTGCTATTCTCTAAAGCAAACAAACATCCAGATCATGGGTATAACAGAAGTGAAAGAAATACAGACTAGAGGCATAGAGAACACATTCACAAAATTCAACAAAATGGTTGAAGAAAATTTTCCCAATCTCACAAAAGAGAGGCCCATCGAGGTACAAGAACACACAAGACCAAAGAAGAAACTCTCCAAGGCATACCATGGTTAAAACTCTTAACAGTGAAGCCAAGGAGTGCTAAAGGTAGCAAGAGAGAAACAATTCACTACATGCAAAGGCAATCCCATCAGAATTACCTTAGATTTCTCAATGGAATCCCTGAAAGCCAGAGGGAACTGGAATGGAGCACTTCAAAGTCTAAACAACTATGGCTTCCAACCCAAACTACTGTACTCAGAAAAACTATCCCTCATAATAGATGGTGAAAGAAAAGTTTCCAAGAAAAAAGTCAACTCTGATTATATGAACACAACGTCAAACCTACAGAGATTTTAGGGAATAATCCACACAGAAGAGTCAAACAATCTCAAGAACTACAAGAAGAAGATCACAATAACCAAAACTAGAGCAGGCCCAAAAATTACAAAGCCCAAAAAAGCACCAAACCCCATGAGGCACTCATCATGGCTGAGATTAAATCAAACCTCACAGTTATATTATAACATTAAATATTAACAGTCTTAACTCATCCATCAAAAGACAAAAGTGGGCTGGAGAGAAGGCTTAGTGGTTAAGGCGCTGCCTGCTAAGCCTAAGAACCTGGTTCCAATCTCCAGGTCCCACGTTTAGCCAGATGCAAAGTGAGGCAAGGGCGCAATACCACACTTGCCCACAAGGGGGCACACGCATCTGGATTTCGTTCACAGCAGCTGAGAGACTACTGGCGCTCCCATTCTCTGTCTCCCTCTCCCTCTCTCTGTCTCTCTCTGAGTCTCTCTCCAAAAATAAAAAAATTTTTAAAAAGACAAAAGTTAACAAGGTGCATCAGAAAAATGAACCCTTCTATCTGCTGTCTTCAACAAACCCACCTTACCACTAAAGACAGATACCCCCTCAGGATGAAAGGGTGGAAAATGATATTCTAAGTGAGTGAAAAAAGAAACAAGCAGATATTGCTATATTAATATCTGATAAAATAGACTTCAAACCAAAAGTACTCAAAAAAGACAATGAAAGCCATTTCTTACTCAGCAAGGGAATGATCCAACATGAGCATATCACAATCATAAACCTATATGCACCAAATACAGGTGTACCACAGTTTATAGAAAAAAACCTACTTGGCAAAAATAAAAAACCGAAATAAGCGCCAACACTATCATAGTTGGGAACATCAATGTTCCACTGTCATCAATAGAAAGATCACCCAAGCAGAAAATCAACATGGAAATAATAGAGCTCAATAACACCATAGATCAACTACACCTAACACATCTACAGAACATTTCACACAATTCTACAGAATTCATATTCTTCTCTGCAGCCCATGGAACCTTCTCCAAAATAAATTACATATTAGGCCATAAAGCATACTTCCATATATTCAGGAAAATTGACATAACTTCCTGCCCAAGGTCAGATCACAATGCTTTAAAGCTAGAAATTAAAATAAGAGACATATCAGGAACTCCACCAGCTCCTAGAGACAGGACAACACACTTTGAAACAATGAATGTGTCATGGAAGAAATAAAAAAAGTAATTGTAAAATTTCTAGAATTGAATGATAATGAAAACATGACTTACCAGAACTTATGGGAGACAATGAAGGAAATCCTAAGGGGGAAATTCATAGCACTAAATGCATTCATAACAAAGATGGAGAAATCCCAAATTAATAACCTAACCATCCACCTAAAGGCATTGGAAAAACAAGAAGAATCCAAGCCTAAAAGCTCCAGACAGGAAGAAATAATTAAGACCAGAGAAGAAATTAATGAATAGGAAACTGAGAAAACAATTAAGAAAATCGTTGAAATGAAGAGATATTTATTTGAAAAAATAAACAAGATTAATAAACCCTTGTCCAATTTTATCAAACTAAAAAAAGAGAAGTCTCAGATTAAGAAAATCAAAATGAAATGGGAGAAGTCACAACAGACATCAATGAAATTGGAAGAATCATCAGGACATACTTCTAAAACCTCTACTCCACAAAACTGGATAATCTGGAAGTAATGGATGAATTCCTAGACACATACCACTTACCAAAACTAAACTCAGAGTAGATTAATTTCCTAAACAGACCTATCAGATCCACCGAGATTGAAAAGGTAATCAAAAACCTTCCCTAAAAGAAAAGTCCAAGAATGGATGTCTTCTGGCCTGATTATATCAAACCTTCATTGAAGAACTGAAACCAATCTCTCTCAAAATGTTTCACATAATCAGAGAACAGGAAATGTTCCCCAACTCCTTTTATGAAGCTAGCATCATCCTAATACAAAAACCAGACAGAGATACAATAAGAAAATAAAACTGTAGACCTATTTCCCTAACAAATTTAGATGCAAAGATCCTGAACAAAATCCTTGCAGACAAAATTCAATAGCACATCAAAAGCATTATTAATTTTGATCAAGCATGATTCATCCCAGGGATGCAGGGATTGTTCAACATATGGAAATCGGTCAATGTAATACACCACACAAATAAACATAATTACAAGAACCACATGATCGTTTAAATGAATGCAGAGAAAGCTTTTGACAAAATACAACATCATTTCATGATCAAAACACTGGGGAGAATAGGCATGGATGGTTTATATCTCAACACAATAAAAGGTATATATACAGTACCTAAAGCTCAAATAATACTTATGGAGAAAGACTCAAGGAGTTCCCACTGGGATCAGGAACAAGACTGGGGTTCCCACTCTCACCTCTGCTCTTCAACATAGTACTAGAGGTCATAGCCTAAGCAATAAGACAGGAGAAAGAAATAAAAGGAATACAAATTGGAAAGGAAGAAATCAAATTAGCCCCATTGCAGATGACATGATCCTGTACATTAGTGACCCAAAAGTCTCCACCTCAAAATTTCTAAAGGTGATTAACTCGTTCAGAAATGTGCCAGAATACAAAATCAATAGACAAAATCAGTAGCCTTTCTATATGAAAAGGACAAATATACAGAAAAAATCAGCAAGGCTGTCCCATTTTCAATAGCCACTAGAAAAACAACACTAACCAAGGTTGTGAAAGACCTATACAATGACAACATTAAAAACACTTAAGAAAGAAACTGAGGAGGACTTGGGAAGATGGAAAGACTTCCCATGCTCCTGGATAGGCAGAATTAATATTGTGACAATGGCAATTCTACCAAAAGCAATATACAGATTTAATGCAATACCAATAAAAATTCTAGCATCATTCTTCACAGAGATAAAAATGATCTCTAAATTCATATTCAATGGCAGCAGATCTTGAGTATGCAAACATATCCTCAGCAAAATAAACACTTCTGGAGGTATCACCACACATGATCTAAAGCTATACTACAAAGCTACAGTAATAAAAATGTCATGGTATAGGCAAAAAAAAAAAAAAAGACATATAGATCAATGGAACAGAATTGAAGACCTGGCACTTAGGTCAAGTAACTACAGCTACATGATCTTTAACAAAGGTGCCAATAATGTACACTGGAGGAAAGACAGCATCTTCAACAAATGGTGCTGGACAAACTGGATAATTGCATAGAGAAAAATGAAACTAGACCCACTTGTCTCACTATACACAAAAATCAACTCCAAATGGATTAAAGACCTCAATATAAGATCTGAAAGTTTTCAATTAGTAGAAGAAAAAAATAGGAACTCTTCGTGATATAGGAGTAAGAAAACACTTCCTGAACAATAGCCCAGTGGCTCAGGAAATTAAACAATTTCTCAACCAATGAGATCTTAAAATGAAGTTAAAAGCTTTGGCACAAACAAACATACCATACACAGAACCAATAGATTACTCACAGAATGGAGAAAAAAATGCCAGCTATTCTACAGTGAGAGGCCTAATATCTAGAATCTACAAAGAACTCAAAAAACTAAAGCCAGGAGTGGTGGCACACACCTTTAATCCCAGCACTTGGAGAGGTAGAGGTAGGAGGATCGCTATGAGTTCGAGGCCTGAGCTAGAGTGAGACCCTCCCTCAAAAAAACCAAAAAAAAAAAAAAAAAAAAAAAAAAAAAAAAAAACTAAGCCATAAAAAAATCAAACAACCCATTCAAAAATGGGGTAGGGAACAGAATTGGGAGATCTGAAAGGAAGAAATACAAATGGCTAACACACACTTAAGAAAATGTTCAGCATCCCTAACCATTAGGGAAATGCAAATTAAAACAACTATGACATTCCACTCTACTCCAGTAGGAATAGTAATAATTTAAAAAATTGGAGGGCTGGAGAGATGGCTTAGAGGTTATGGCGCCTGCCTCCTAAGCCTAAGAACGCTGGTTCCAATCTCCAGCAGTTCCAATCTCCAGGTCCCATGTTTAACCAGATGCAAAGTGACGCAAGGGCGCAATGCTGCACTTGCCCACAAGGGGGCGCACACATCTGGATTTCATTCCCAGCAGCTGAGAGACTGCTGTCACGCCCATTCTCTATCTGTGTTCCTCTCCCTCTCTCTCAGTCTGTCTCTCTCTGTGTCTCTCTCCAAAAATAAATAAAATAATTTTTAAAAATTAAAAAAATCAAACAAGAAATGTTGGCAAGGATGTGGGGAAAGAGGAATCCTCATTCACTGTTAGTGGGAATGCAAATATGTACAACCACTATGAAAATCAATATGGAGATCCCTGGAAAAGATGATTGTAGAACTACCAACAGACCCTGTTATTCCCTTAGTAGTCATTTACCCTGAATGCTTCATGCTTCACTACAGAAATATTTGCTCAACCATGTTTATAGCTGCTCAATTCATAATAGCTAAGAACTGGAATCCACCCAGGTGCCCATCATTTTATGAATGGCTAATGAAGTTGTAGTACATTTACACAATATAATTCTATTGAGCAGTAAGAAAAAAACCAATAAAATGAAATTTACAGGAAAATGGATGGACTTAGAACAGATCATACTCAGCAAACACACACACAATCACAGAAACAAATGCCTCGTGTTCTCACCCATATGCAATTCCTAACATGAATCCACTAGAGTGGCTGACATACCTGATAGGCAACTTGAGGCCAAGACAATAGGGATGGAAGGGTTTGGGGGCAGGAGATGCAGTGATTAGGGGGAAATAAACATGAAACTGAACCCAAAATGAACTGGTGCCATAGAAACCTTTCTCCTTGAAGGTAGAGTAAAAGATATAACCCTCAAAAGAAGTATAGGGGGAGCACTCAAAAAAAAGGGTGAGATGTAGCCTAACCTTAAATACTTCTGGCTCTGATCTTTAACTACCAGTACCAGAAATAGGTGTCACCCACACTGAGCTGTTGATTCCAGAGACCTACAAGGTCCCCAAAAACAAGACAGGCCTCTGTCAAAGCACATGATTACCCGCCTGAGGTAAAAGGTAAGACCCTATCGCTGAAGATACCATTCGCGGCCGACATAGAACATGGAGATACCTGGCTGGAATTAGGAGGAGAGCCAATCCCCAGATAGCTCATCTAGTTCTGGAAAGTGCCACATGAGTTACTGAGGAAAAGTGGACAACTACAGTGTGTGTAAGCAAGGGTCTAAATTACTCAGAAGCAACCAGCCTAACAAGAAGTTCACACCAGTGCAATGGTGGCACAGAGCCTTGGTGGGTAACCAATGGCTTTCTGCTTGGCCAAGAGATCTGCTCAGTGTAAAAGAAGCCACATCTGGAACTGGGAACCAGGTCTGAATCCTATGGAGACAAAGATTATGCTCTCTAATGTCAAGCTCCCACTAGTCTTTGACTAAAAGAGGGGTTACATCCATGAAAATCACCCCTAAATTAATAATACTTATCCAATATAACCTATGCTGACTTCAAGCTCCCTTGAAGAATCTGTTTTTCTCTTTTCTTTTTCAGAAAGTAATGAGATCCAAGGAGATAAACCACCACTTGCATCTCAGTCAAGGCCCAGGTGAATCCACAGAGAATTAGGGAGACAAGCAAGAGTGCTGCTTCCATGGTAAGCCTGACAATCAGTGCCAGGGTGAAGGAGCCAGATGCTGAGGATACGCAACACAAACCAAGGCAGAAATCCAAAGGATACTAAGAGCTCCTCATGGAAGTAGACTTAAAACTCACCCACCCAGGCTCAGGGAATTTTGCAGAGAAGGGGACAGAAAGATTATAAGAGACACAGGTTGGGACATCATGCACAAAGGCATTGCCTACTCCCCAATAACTGACTTCTGCTCCCTCAATGCATAATCCACAACCCCATGGGGAATACCAACAACCCACAAAGGATGGCCTCCTGCAGAGTGGGGGCAGGGAGAAGGGAAAGTTGTTTCCAACACATGAAGTATCCATACAAAGTATTTTCTTAATAAAAAAAAGTTTTTAAAAAGGAAAAATTGAGCTGAGAACCAGCATTTATCTCTCTCTCTCTCTCTCTGCTTCCTAACTCTGACTACAATGTGACTAGATGCCTCACACTCCTGCCACTATGCCCTCCTTATGGTGAAAGACTGTACCCCCCATATTCTGAGCCAAAATAAACACTTCCTATTTTAAGATGGTTTCCTTAGGAACTTTAATATTTTATTTATTTATTTGAAAGCAGAGAACAAGAGAGAGAGGAGAGCAAATGGGCACACCAGGGCTTCCAGCTGCTGCAAACAAACTCCAGATGCATGTGCCACTATGTGATTCTGCCTTTACATGAGTACTAGAGAATTGAACCGAGGTCATTAGGTTTTGTAGCCGAGCAACCTTAACCACTGAGCAATCTCTCCAGTTCTCTCTTAGGAATTTTGTTACTGTAACTAGAAAAGTAATAACCCATGTTTGTGGCTCTGCCCACAAGATGCCATCACCACATGAATCTTTTAAACTTTATGCTTCCAGAACTGAGCCAAAATAATTTTTATAATGCAGCCTGCATTGAAAATTTCATCATAGTAATAAAAGTAGACAAAAACATGTGATAAAAGTATTTTACAACAAATATGTTTGAGAAACTTTATGCAATATTTGCTTATAATTTAGACTCATAAGTTACAAGAACACATTAATACTGAGAGCTCACCCAATAAAAGAAATTAACTTGCTATAGATCAATATTTCTCAGACTGACTTAGAAATACATTTTTCATAGAGGCTGTATTAGTATTTTGCTGTATACCTTCTAGGTACATTAGGGATTGTGAAGAACATTTTAAGGATTTTTTTATTGTAAAACAAAATCATATTTTTATGTTGAAAATATTCCTACGTGGAGAATGTAGTGGAGAGGAAGAAACTAATAGGAACAGTCACATCTGAGGCACTGGAGGTTTGGAATTCAATATATAAATTGTAGCCAATACAATTGATCCATCACAGAAGTGAAATAGTGAATGAGTGTTGGAATTAAACACATAAAATAAAGGTTTTGAACCCAACTCAAACACGTCCCATAGTCCTCAAAAGTTTGATTGCCAATGTCTCCTAGAGGTTCATGTGTTGAACACTTGGTCTTTAGCTGTCACTGTTTTTTTTTTTTTTGAGAGACACAGAGAGAGACAGAGAGAGAGGGAGACAGATAGAGATGGGCAGTCACCTGCTGTGAATGAAATCCAGATGTGTGCGCCCCCTTGTGCGCAAGTGTGGAATTGTGCCCTTGCGTCACTTTGCATCTGGCTAAACGTGGGACCTGGAGATTGGAACCCGGTTCTTAGGCTTAGCAGGCAGGCGCCTTAACCGCTAAGCCATCTCTCCAGCCCTGTCACTGTTATTTTTAATATTTCATTTATTTATCTATTTATTCATTCATTCATTTGAGAGAGAGAGGAAAAAATGGGTGCCTGTCACTACAGACAAACTGTATCACATGCGCCAGTTTGGACATCTGGCTTCATGTGAGTACTGGGAAACAAATCCAGGCTCAGGCTTTGCAAGCAAGTGCTTTAACTGCTGAACCACCTCTCCAGCCCCACTGCCACTATTTGTAGAGGTATTAGAAACTTTTGGAAATTGTACCCAGCTAGAGGTAGTAAGCCGTTGGGAGAATGTCTTTGAAGTTTATCCCTGATCCTCAGTGTCTTCCTTGCTCTCTGCTTCCTGTCCTCCATGAGGTGTGTCACCTGTGTATTAAGTTATTGCACAGAAAATATAAACTCAATAAAGAGTCTATGCTTCACGTATGTAATTCATTTCATCACTACAATATTATACTATTATTTTTACTGTTCCAATTTTCCATGTAAAGAGGTTGATGTACCAAGAGGCTGCATACGTTTCTCTGCAGTCATGCAGCTATGAATATACACTATATAAGAAACTGTACTCTTAGCATTGTACAAGGTAACATAAGTCTGTAAACAGTTTCCTGGCCTTGCCAAGTGTTGGTTTGTTTAATTCATCATTCACTTTCAGGGGCCTACAGGGGCCTGTCCCACCTCTCTGTTCTGCTGCTGGCTTGAGCCAAGTGACACCTGCAGGATCCCAGTGAGGATGGCTGTAAAGTTGTCTGTATGATATTGCTGTTAAAATAAAACCTGGCTTCTAAAAATCCTAGCCTCATAATATACTCTAGGTTCAATGCTTTGCTTTGATCTTATACCAGACCCTCCCTTGTGACACTTCTCTAGAATCTAAAGAGCTGTCTCTTCTCCCTCTGCCAACCCCACAGATGACAGAGTTCCTATTCACCTTTCTATGAGAGGAGTCAAGAATCTATAAATAACAAAACAATTGTATTATTATCAAAATTTTACATTTTGAAGGAAGCTTTCCACTGTTACTTGGATAAATGGAAACATTATATCCATCAAAAAGCTTTCTAAATGCATATTTATCTGCTTTGATTAATGTTCCTCTCACTCTTGGTTAAAGAACCTGCTTCCTACAGGTGGCAGTAAATACCAGGATGGCCAAGACTCATTAAAATGACAAGAAGAGGGCTAAAGAGATGGCTTAGCAGTTAAGGTGCTTGCCTGCAAAGCCTACGTCCTCATGTTAGACTCCCCATACCCCATGTAAGCCAGATGCACAAGGTGACTCATGCACAAAGTCACACATGTGCACAAGGTGGCACAGAGGTCTGCAGTTCAATTGCAGTGGCTGGAAGCCCTGGCCTGCCAATTCTCTCTCTGTGTTAGTCTCTCTCTGTCTTTCTCTCACTCCATTTCCCTGTGTGTGTGTGTTTCTCTCTGTGTATCTCTCTCTTGCTCTCTGTGTTTCTCATAAGAAAAATGACAAGAAGGGAAAGTGCAGCGCCTAGCACTCGATGAGTGATCTCTATCATACCCGACGGCCCAGGAAACACTGAAGAGAAAGTGGCAGGTTGAATATTCTACTTTCATGAATAGCGTGAAAACTCTCTCTCTATGGAGATGGTAATAAACACTGAGGAAACTCAAACCTCATCAAAACAGAAAATAAGAGGGTGTCAAGAGCACAAGACTAAAGGAGATTTCTAACATGCCCTCAAGGCTCAGGGAACATTGTAGAAGAAGTAGAAATAATATAAGAGCACAATGGGAAGGGGTTCTGTGGGGCACTGTTCTGATAGGAACCTGCCAGTGTATTCATGACCCCACAGTGGTTACTGGTATCCCTAAAAGACCTGAACTGTTCTGAGCCCTTAAACATTTTGACATGGAGGATGGAGAAGGACAAAAGAAATGAGACAAAAAATCAGAGGAAGGATTACCTTGAGAGAGGAGGCTCCTCAATGGAATGGGGCAGGGGAGAGGAGACGAAAGAGCCTATGATGGAAAGAAGATCAAGTCACAGTGTAAACATACATTAAAGTTCCAATAAAAATACTTTTGAAAATTTGTTTTATAAGCATCCAGAATGGTAAATAATCAGGAAAGTGCTCAAAATAAACATTAATTAAATAACAAATCAAATACATGTTCACCTTGAGCTAGAGATGCTTCAAAACCTTATTTAGAAAGCAGCCAGAACAGAGCTCTAAACTATATTACACAGCCTCACTGAATTTTATACACCAGCTCAGAGTCATGTCTGAAATGAAAAAATACTACATCTTCAGTTATTTTTATAGGGCTCTGTGTGTGTGTGTGTGTGTGTGTGTGTGTGTGTGTGTGTGTGTGTGATGTATGCATGTGTGTATGCTGATATACATGCCCTGGGCACGTGTGTGCAGAGGTCACAGGGAAACATCAGGTTTCCTTTTCTATCATCCATGTGTTTCCTTAAGAAAAAAGTCTCTCACTAAACCTAGAGCTGCTGTTTGCAGTCAGACTGGCTAAAAGGTCAGGAAGCCACCACTATTCTCCCCTCCACTCGGTACAGGACTGGGGTTACAAGCATGGATGGTCATACCCAACCACTCACATGGCTGCTGAGAGGAAAAAAACTCAGAAAGTCTTGGGCCCTCTTAGGTCCTCATGCTTTTCATTTATTGAGCCACATCCCTGGGCTCATCTTCATTGTTTTATTGATTCCAGATTTGTGGATTCACTGGCTTGCTACAATTTGTCACTCTAAAACCAATGCTATGGTACTGATGTGTACAAAGAGGCAAGAAACCTGAGACGGCCCTACATTCCCAGATGAGGATGAACAGGAAACACTCTTCAAGAAGCTTCAGCCCCATACTCTTCTCCACATCCTATTTACTTCTATGTTGGATTGGGGGGGGGAGGCAGTTTTGTGCCTTTGATTGGTGATGATTCTACTTTTTAGAATAGCTCCCAAGCATACTGTTAAACTGCTGTCTGTGTTCCTAGTGCATTGAAGCTAAGATGTTCTTTAAAGGATGAAATATGTGTGCTAGATAAAAATCTGTTCAGGTGTGAGTTAAAGTGTTATTGCCCTTGAGTTCCATGTGAGCCCACTAATAATATGTATTATTAGTCAGTGTCCTTAAATAGAACTGTACATAAAGCAAACATATATATTGATCAGTTAACAAAATGGTTTTAACCAGAAGCTAACCAGGACCTAATGCTATAGTTTGTGTTGGAGCAATGCTTCTGTATTCACCAATTACAAGTTTATAGTAACCTTATAATATATGCCTTCCACCAATACTGGAAATTGATTTCTAAGAGAATAATCACACAACAAAAAACTTGTATTCTTAAAAAGCACATTAACTATTAAGGAAACTTTATTTTATTTATTTGAGAGAGGGAAAGAGACGGGGGGCACACCAGGGCCTCCAGCCACTGCAAATGAACTCCAGATGCGTGCACCCCCTTGTGAATCTGGCTTATGGGGGTCCTGGAGAGTCGAACCAGGATCCTTTGGCTTTGCAGAAAATGACTTAACTGCTAAGCCATCTCTCCAGCCCCTAGTAAGGAAACTTTTCTGAGAAAAGCTATAGTCGAAGCATTAAAATCTTCAAGTCTTATTTGGGCCCAAGATTGGTTTCATGAGTCACCAAGGCACTCAGAAAGCAAGCAACTGGCGGCCAGTTGTCAGTGCCTCTCAGAAGAATTTCTATCTTACAAATCTTCATAAAGCTTAGTGCTTCTAAAGAGCCATGAAGTGTGATGGGGTGAGGGGGTTTTGTAGCCTACCATTATTTCAAAAGTAGTGGGATCAGGGCTGGAGTGATGGCTTAGTGGTTAAGTCGCCTGCCCACTAAGCCTAACAATGCCATTTCCAATCTCCAGGTCCCACGTTTAGCCAGATGCAAAGTGATGCAAGAGTGAAATGCTGCACTTGCCCACAAGGGGGCGCACACATCTGGAGTTCATTCACAGTGGCTGAGAGGCTGCTGGTGTGCCCATCTCTCTCTCTCTCTCTCTCTCTCTCTCTCTCTCTCTGTCTCTCCCTCTCTCTCTGTCTCTCTCCAAAAAAAATTTTTTTTTAAGTAATGGGATCAGTAGATTGCATTTAATTCAAAGGCTAAGTTTGGAATAAATATTTATTCAGTGTCTTCTCAATGGTACATGAACCTGGCTTTCAGGGGCAAGCTCAACCTCTTCTTCTCTTCAACACACAAGGACCTGGACTCATTTGAATCCATCTACCATTCCACCCACCAGAGAAGCCTAACCTACATTTCTCTCTCATCTTTCCTCTGTTCCTTTCTCCCTCCCTCACTTCCTTTCTTATCTTCTTCAACTAACAGTTGCTGAGCAGCTAAGATATGTCAGACACTGCTATAAGCATTATAAAACCAGAAAGTAAAGTCTTGGACCTAACAGGAAATGAACATGATACTACAGGGCAATAGGGCAGAGCAACAGGTGACAAGGCTTGACTGCATGAGGAAGTAAAATAAGAGGTGAGATTTAGAGACTTGTGCCAGAATCAGGAAAAAAGATTCAAGGAAATGAAGAGCAAGGATGCTATATTAGTTACTATTCTTGATAATGTGTGACAAATGCAACTTAAGGAAGGAAGGGATTATTTTGCCTCACAGTTTATGGTGGGGATGATATGGTGTCAGAAGCTTGAAG
This sequence comes from Orientallactaga sibirica, assembly GCA_036365145.1. Lineage (NCBI taxonomy): Eukaryota > Metazoa > Chordata > Mammalia > Rodentia > Dipodidae > Orientallactaga > Orientallactaga sibirica. Next base: position 20,880,033 of record JAEOAD010000003.1, read on the forward strand.
TGGCTGGTCACATTGTAGCCATAGTCAGGAAGTAGAGAACTATGAATGCTGGTGCTTAGCTAATTGAATTGAGATAGTCCTCACACACATCCATAGATTTGTTTCCGCCAGTATTCCAAATCCTGTCAAACTGACAATGGAGATTAACTGTCATGGGTGCCTACCCCAGGTGGGAAAGAATAGTTAAGTGCACAGAAAGAGGACTTGGATGGAGCTCTGTGATGGTTTATATTGATGTCAACCCAACAGGACCTAGAATAACCTCTGAGGGGTGATGTAATTTAGATGAGCTTCTGGGAGTGTTTGTGAGAAATTATCTTGATTAGGGTAATTAAGGAAGGAACACCCACCTTAACTGTGGGTGGCCCTAGACCATGGACTGGTTGTGTTCTGGACTGCATAAAAAGGAAAGGGCTGACCGAGCCATGTATCCATTGCTGTGCTCTGCTTCCTCACTATGGACTGCCACTATTCCATCCCTGCCATAGGGGACTATAACCTGGAACTATAAATGGAAGTAAATCATCCCTTAAATTGATTTTTGACAGGTATTTTGTCATAGAAGTTGACTATTACACCTGACGGTACAAAAAGAGACTACCTTTTTATCCAAGCCTCAATGCCAATTTCCATTCTGCTTTTGGTCCCCCTATATGATTTGCTGGCGCTTGAGTGGAATGACAGCTTTTATCTCAGTATAATTACCATAGAAACCTATGGAAACTTTTATTTTACATGCTGGCCTTGAACATGACCCTCTTGTAGATTCTGTTGTGTCTTTATAAAAACCTGAGGAAGCACTTGTTACCAGCATGGTCAGTGACCATGAGGATGGATCTCTGGAAGTACCCTCGTCCTGTTTTTCTTTGAGCTCAGTGTGCTGTCTATCCACACAATGGTTCTTCATCTGGAAAATTTTTATCTTATTTTCTATTCTTGTGGGCTTTTTGTTTCTTATTTGAACTGTATTTTTGGAAGACTCTATCATTTGATTACTTTGTCTTCTATAAAAATTAGTTTCACTCTAAATAAGTTCAATTTTTAGGACTTTTCTCTGGACTCACTTTGATTAGCTTGAGCCAGCCCTTTATCGTTCAGCCATGACTGTTCCCTTCTGTGCTCCTCTCAATACCGAGCTCGTTCCTGGAATGATGCCTGGATTCTCAGTCACTTTCTTTAGCTCTATAACATTCATTAAAGCTTTATTGACTTGTCATAGGCCTCTGTTTTCTTGACTTTCTGCTTTTTCTTGTCTCTAGAGTGTACAATACTAGAATGGAATTGCTCCTGGGTCTTAAGTTTTGCAGACATGCTGCCCTGCTGCTCCCTGGCACATTCTCCTCCCTGTTCAGACATTCTGCCTCATTAATGTCCATGGCTGGGCAGCTCCAGCCGGCCACATGCTTCACTGTCTGCAGTTGCACTGTGGGAGGATTCTCTTGGATTTCCCCTCACTTCAATCATCTGAAGTCTACAAAGCTTTATCTGTAAGACTTCCCCACTCAGAAGGCGAAAGAAGGGTCTGGCAGGCACCGGAGGAGCACTGGGCAGAACGTTTTCTCCCTAGGATAATGGCTTTCAGAATGATTCCTTCAGGTCAGGAAGGGTCTTGGGATATGCTATACAGCTTCCTTAATGTTTCTGCTAACAAACAAAAGAAGCAAAGACAGGGTTACCTACTTTGTTCGCCTTCATTCTGAATTCTGGATAATAGCCACAAAGCCTGCTGAGCGGTAGCACATCCACAGGCTGCTTTTCTAACTCTGCAGATACTCCATGTTGTGATCTTTATACCATCCTATTTAGAAATGCTCTTTTCACCCTGTTTTCCAGATGAAGAAGCTCAGTCTCCGAAAAGTGAGGTGGCATGTGCCAAATCACATAACTAGGGGTAGAAGCAGTCTGGCTTCAGTGTCCAGGCTCTCAGACACTGTTCTAGACCCGGGTCCATTTTCTGTCTTTGTCTCTCATACCTGTCTTCGCAGTGCCAGAGCCTTCCCTCTTCCTTAGCTTCATGTGGAGAATGCTCCTGTGACGCTGCTTCCTAGTCAGGAGCTGGGGTGAATGGAGGTCTGTAAATAAATATATACATAGATACATGTATAAGCTGCATGGCTGATGGGAATTTACTTGATCAAAGAAATAGAAAAGAGGGACAACTCTTAAATTATGAAGTCGCAGACTTTTGTAGCTGCTAGGAAACATTTAGACTGATGTAACACATTAAGGGTGAGGAAACATCATTAGTAGTGTTAATAGTGCCAAAGGTGATTTCTATGGAAACTCAATAAATTAATTCTGTGCTCATTATTAATTGAAGAGGTAATTATTCAAACTACAATCTCATAGTGTGTAAGATTTAAAATGTCTATTAAATAAATGGATTATCTCTGACATTTAACTGGTGACTGGGTTTCCATGGTGGCTTCATGCTCAACTTGCTCCTGCTATTTCTGTCTTGTACTTCATCCTCCTTGCAGCTCTGGCCAAACACTCATGGAAATCTCCTTTCCATGGTGAATGCACATCCCATGGTGACTAGTATCACAGACATTGTCAATGTGAGTTTGAGGTCAGCCTGAGACTACATAGTGAATTCCAGGTCAGCCGGGTAACCCAATGTGACAAAAAAAAGAAAGAAGGAAAGAAAGAAAGAAAGAAAGAAAGAAAGAAAGAAAGAAAGAAAGAAAGAAAGAGAGAGAGAAGAAAGAAACAAAGAGAAAAGAAAGAAAGAAAAAGAAAAACAAGTCTTGTGCCCTGGGCTCAAACCTCAGTACCAAAAAAGAAATGTATTTCCTCCAGTTCTAGAGCCTGGACAGTACTGGCATCTGGGAAGTGCCTTCTTGAGTCCTACGTGACAGAGGGCATCACATTGTACAAAGGTAAGAACATGTCAGCTCAAGCTTATTTCTCTTATAAATATTACCACCAGGGGGGCCCAATCTCATGGCCTGATACTGTAATTGCCTTCAAAAGCCCTACCCCCTATGACCATCAACAAATGAATTTTTAGGTTAATTTCCAACAAATGAACTTTACTGAAACACATTCAGACCACAGCAGGATAATCACTGTGTTGCTGAATAGGTAAACAGAGAGAAAATAGGTACTCATTGACCATGTCACTACTTATAGCCATATTCACAAAATCTACAAACTGAAGAAACAATGAGGTGAATGGCTTACAGGCTTCATAATTAATCCTTCCATCCCTCAGCCAACAAATTCTTACTGCACCTCTTAAGCCTTTTGATATCCTCATCTTTCACTCACAGCCATTTGTTTAATTTGCTAGGAGTTAGGAAAGAAGAGTCCTGCTTCTATAATAAGACCATGAAAGTACATCACCCTTTCTGCTTGATTTAGGTGCTACACAACTGATGCTAAGATGCCAAAGTCCTTTTAAAATCAAGCTCTGGGGCTGGAGAGATGGCTTAGCGGCTAAGGCACCTGCCTGCTAAGCCTAAGAATGCTGGTTCCAATGTCCAGAGGTTCCAATCTTCAGGTCCCACGTTTAGCCAGATGCAAAGTGAGGCAAGGGCGCAATGCCGCACTTGCCCACAAGGGGGCGCACGCATCTGGATTTCGTTCACAGCAGCTGAGAGACTGCTGGTGCCCATTTCTGTCTCCCTCTCCCTCTCTGTCTATCTCTCTCTGTCTCTCTCTCCAAAAATAAATAAAAAATAATTTAAAAAATCAAGCTCTGGAAGCACAGACCACAGCCCAGCAGAGCTGAAGACTCTCTCTCTTTATGCAGTTCCATTTCTGGTCTTATGGAGAGGCCATATTTCCAAGCCTTCCTGGTAGAAATGAGACACCTCTTAGCTAATGAAAGCAAGCAGCAGTGGCATACACAGCCCCTTCCTCCCTGAAGGAAGTGGCCTACATCACTTTCTCTTCCTCCCTTCTCATGGGCTAGAAATCATAGTGCACTAAGGAAGCCTGTTTAGACCCTGAAATGATTTCTACCTAACAGCAGTAGAACCTCCTAGAGAGCCTGGGTCCTGATTCAGCAGCATGGAGAAGCACAAATCATTTGCTCCGTGCTGCCTGGGGAGTTCTGGATTGTAATGTTTTGGAGAAATACACTAGAAGATTGAAACATTTTTAAGCATCTTTGTTGCCGTTGCACCAAAATTAATGCACCCATGAAGACAATTTCTCTATAGCTTAGCTAAGCAGCAAACAGATTGTTTCTTTTGTATTCAAAGGTTTAGTGGTCACAATTTGAAAGGGTAATTCATCACCAAGAAGCAAAAATCAATGATCATTTTTAGCCATGTCTAAAAAAAGCATTGAGAGATCTATGATTTTTTGCAGTTATTTTTCTGCAAATCTGGGAAGGTCAAGGAACAACACCTCCCCCCACCCCCAAGATGGCAACCAATGCTTTCCTGTGCAAAGCATGGCTCTCTTCACAGGCCCAGAGTAACTCTGGGGCATGCATGACTTCTGCTCCTTTTCTCCTTCCAGTTTAAGAGAGAGGTCTTTAATGAAAAGATGACAGTCCTTCTCAAAATCAAATCAGGTACAAATCCAGCATTACAAAATGATGATTTAATGCAATTTAAAGAATGCTGCAAGAGTCAGGTGACTTTTGTAACAGCTCAAACTTGTCTATCTCTGAGATTTCATGTCTGTTTATTGAAAGATTAGCAGAGTTTCTCTATTCTCTCTCATTTACTGAGTAGGTGTTTCCTCTTGACATCACCTCGCCCATCAGAATTTATCAAGTCTTCAAATACACCTCACCTGAACATGCAAATGTCCCCCCAGGATTGCTTCCTTTTATGACAAACATTTCACCGGTTACAAACATCCTTTTTCCTCAACATCATTTCTTCCTTTGAATTAATAGAATCTGAGGTAATTGAGTGGTTGTGAAGTTGAAAGCCCAGATAGTTAGAGAAAGCATTTTTCTTAAAATCTCCTAATTCATGAACTCTAGGGCTTTGGATAGTGTATTACATGAAATAACTCTCCTGAGACCAATGTGAATAGACGAAAGACAAGAGATATAATGCAGAGAGGCACAGGGACACCATACATTTCTAAGGTTCAAAGAAGCAGAAAAGGTTTGACTAGCGGCTCTCACTGGTCATGAAAGACAATGCTCCACAGTTGTTGAATGAGAAGACTGGCTGGAGAACACAGTGGGTGCTCACACAATTATGTGGAAAACTGCCTGGTTTAATTAATCCACAGGGCCTCACAAGGAAATTTCCAAGATTTTCCTTAATTCACATGGAAACTTACCCACCGACTCTTTTGATATTACAGCCAACCATTATGTAGGCATGATTTCTCTTCCTTAAACAGGAGCTGTTGCATTCCACTTATGTAAGTGGATATTGGCGCCTAACTGCAAAACATTACTGGCTTGTTCTAAATTTGACTCCAGCGTCAGTCTCATTTGTTGTTGGGTGAAACTGAAGGGCTTTGGGGGACATGACTGGTTACCTTTATGTGTGACAGCCTTCCCTTAATCTGTCCACATCAGCCCTGGATCTCCAATTGAGGTCCTGTTTCTTTAGCTACATCATGCAGCCTGGCCACCTCCTCCATCCACAGTGGTGTCTCTTTCCATTGAAGAAGTTGGGGGAAGCTCTGAGGACCTGTGAAAGAAAACATTCCTAATTGCTCCAAATGCTCATCCACACGATTTCTCATCATACCAAGGAATGAACAGACTGTCTAAACCCAATCCTTAGTCCTGCATTTAAAATATCTAATTACACACACACACACACACACACACCCTCAGAAGCTCAAAAGAAACACAAAGGAGGCAAAGTAGAAAACACAGGAGGGAACCATAGAAGCAGCACAGGTAGAAACCACAGGTTATCCCAGATCGTTTCACATAAAGACACACACTCAGTACGGGAAGAAACCGTGAGAAAGATCATCCAGTTATTGGCAGGGATCACATGGTAAAGGACAGACCCAGGTCTCTGAAATCTAAGTAGAGCACTTACAATGCTACCTGTTCAAAGCGAGGCGTGGATGCGGCTGGGTGGAGGGGACTAAGCAACAGCATTTCTTTCTTCTCTACCACAGTTCATAACCAACTGAGAAGTGAGGCAACTAAGGCATCCACTAGGTTAGTATTATCTCAGCACTTTGTCATGGTGAGGCTGGAATAAAACATGTTTCCAAGGGGCCTGCTCACATACCCTCTCCCATTCTCATTTGGACAGCCCATCTAAGAAAAAACTTGGGGTACACAAAGCAGGTATGCTGGCCAGGATTGTGGAAAGACAGAAGGCAATGAATCCCTTGTGTTTTCTGCTCTTTATACTAGGTTAGCTCCACCTGGTCAATGTGGCCAGTTACCTGCCAATGTCATGACTCTGACTTTGGCTGGAAATAATCATAAGTGGGATGAACAGAAGGCCAGCCATCCTCCTTTTCACTAGGAAAGGACAGATATGGAATGTGTATGTGTACAACTTGTGCCACTAGTTCAAAGAGGTGCCATAGCTCTTTATCATTCCAATGCACACCAGAAATCACACTCTTCTTATCAGGAGATACAGGACAGGAATGCCTATCTTACATGAAACCTTCCATCATGCATGTGTGAGCATGGAAAGCATGTGCACTAATCATATCAGACAGCAACAGAATGGTATAGTTAGAAGGACTCACTATTTACAAGCTGTTTCTATAAAGCTAAGTTTCTAGCAAAAAGAAAAAAACTTTTTTAAACCTGACATCTCCACCCCACAAACAGAAAGATAAACACAATGGGTTCATGAACATAACTGAAAGAGGTATTTACATAATCTGTGGGCAGTACATTAGAGGAAATGTTACATACATTACTCCTAAGCATAAAGTTTTGGGAAAATTTATTCACTCTTGGGTCAATTTCCCAGAAAATTGTCTGTGTACCAGTGAAGACCTGGGAGGGTGTAAAGTAGTTAGCATGCTTACCTAGTTTGTATAAGAAAACATGTTAGAATGTCTGCCACAACATGCTCTGATTTTACCAGAACATAGCTCAGCTTAGGAGTAGTCTTTTAAAGATACTTGCTAATTTTTTTGTCATAAAAAATAGTAATTGCTCATTAATGACAATTTGAGAAGTATTTTTAAAACACATAAGTAAGGTTTTACCTATAGTTACATTGTTTAGCTACAATCAAATTTAAAATTACAATATTTTGGGCTGCAGAGATGGCTTAGGGGTTAAGGCGCCTGCCTCCTAAGCCTAAGAACACTGGTTCCAATCTCCAGCGGTTCCAATCTCCAGATCCCATGTTTAGCCAGATGCAAAGTGACTCAAGGGCGCAATGCCGCACTTGACCACAAGGGGGTGCACGCATCTGGATTTGGTTCTCAGCAGCTGAGAAACTGCTGGCATGCCTCTCTCTCTCTCTCTCTCTCTCTCTCTCTCTCTCTCTCTGTGTGTGTGTGTGTGTGTGTGTGTGTGTGTGTGTGTGTGTCCAAAAAAAAATACAATATTTTAAAATAGTTTCATGGCCTAATTTTTGTAAACTGATTTGTCTATACACTGAATTTGCTTTTCTCATGTAACCCTGGTGGCAGACATGTCTGCTCTTCACCTTCTACAGGATGTAGGCATGACAAGTGGTGATAAACCCTAGGAACACAGGCACATAGATGCCCGGGGCCTGAGTTCAGGCCTATGGTATGTGATCAAAGTGAACTTCTCAACTTCAGATAAGTCTGGTCTACATAAGCCACTTCCATGTTCCTAGATAATGTCTCTTTCCCCTTTTCTTGTTTGAGTATCAATAACCCTCCTGCACCCCCCTCACCCCTCACACATACATACACTGAAGATGTCAGATCTCCGTCCATCTGAGCAGCTGGATTGTGGCTGCATGTTTGGGTATCGACCCCCCCCCCCGCCATTTACAGACACTTACTGAAGATGTCAGACCTCCGTCCATCTGAGCAGCCAGATTGTTCCTGCCCCATGTTCACTTCAGATGAGAGAGAGATTTCACTGTTGTGGTTAATGTTAACCAGTACAACAGCACATCCAAAGACAATTCAAAGTTAATGTAGTTCAAGACCACAGTTTAAAATGAAGGTTCATTTGAGGAACAGTAAAATAGAAGACAAATGCTTCCAGGCAGACTGACTTCTTCATCAGCATGAGTAAAAAATCACAATGTTTGCTCTGCTTAACTTGACCTGTAACATCAGGAAACACAAATACAAACATAGAAATACAAACTTCTGCACTGTGTCACTTAGAGTAACTGTGTCAAATCAGTCACCTTTCTCTTCACAAGGGAAACTGGGATTTGGAAAACATCTAAGTACAGTGAGCCCTCTTTAGATTACAATTATTTGACTATTCCAAAAATCAAGTATTTCTTTGTTTCCCTTTTCTCCCCCTTTGTGCTTCCCTTTCCCTCCTTCCCTCAGCAGTGTTGCTGTCCTATGAGGCTTCCTTTACCAAGAGAAAACTGGGAATGATGTAATCACAGCTGCAATGTAGAAACCCTACATTTTTGGTTCATTTATAACAATGACCTTTGAAGCCCTCCTAAAACGAGTATAGATCAAAGTCCTCTGCAGTGTCTTCTGTGTGCAGCACCCATCATAACCATCCTCATTAGTGTGCTTACAGCCCACATGACCCACCTAACAGTTGAAGGGGATCTTCATTGCATGTCTTAAACTCCCTCTCAAAGGCCTGGGAGTACCGCCCCTCACACATCAACAAGGACCAGGTGAAACTATAGAGGACTTGGCGAGATGAGCAAGAGTGCTGCTTCCAAGGTGAGCCAGACAACCTGAGCCAGGGTGAAAGAAACAGACACCGAGGATACTCAAAACGCACCAAAGCAGAAATCCAGAAGCTCAACACTAAAGTAGACTTAATACACACCCACCATGGCTCAGGAAATTTTGCAGAAGAGGAAGTGGAAAGATTGTCAGAGCCACAGGTTGGGAAGGAATATCCAGGGGTATTACCACCCCACCCCACCCCCGCGACAATGACTGAGTGCTGCTCGCGCAATTTATAATCCACGACCCCATGGTGAATACCAGCAATCCCACTGAGAAGGGCCCTCAGTAGAATGGGGGCAGGGAGGAGGGAAATGGTGGTACCAACTCAGGATGTGTCCATACAAAGTGCCTAATGAATATTAATGAAAAAAATCCAAGAAAACATATGACATAGGGAAATTCACTTACAAAGGCAATTTTAAATTTTTTTTAAGTTTAATAACTCCATTTTGCATCTACTGTACTGAGAGGTTTGGATGGAACCACACCCACACCTGCCTCTTCATCTCACACCCTCCAGGCCATATAAAGTTCCAGCCAGTATGGTGGAGGCTGCCCTCTCATCACACAGTCTAATCCACCAAGGTATAGAGTGCCTGTTCTGTTATTGATTTCGTCATATACAATGGAAGTATTTGTATGACACATCCAAGATGTGACAGTCCAAGACCTTTTACTTAGGACTGTGGTCTCTTGACCAAAGGAACACAGTGGTCATTGTGTGAAGAAAAAGAAAAACCCTCCTAACACCCTGGGATGTCATCTCACTCTGCATTTCCAGACAGAACAGGTCATAATTACCTGTCATGACCTGTACAGCTTAAACAGATGACTATTTTCCTGAAAAATAGTTTCAGTAAGAGACTTGCACAGCACAAAGACCATAAACCACTAAATCACTACATCATTATTTGGAAACAATCTTCTGCTGTAATTCAGTTATCTTTCCAAATACAACTGCCATCAAATTTCTCAAAAGTGTATCCAAATAAGAGGTCAATTTAAACATGTACTTGTGTATCTGAATATTGTTAAAACTGGCTATATCAGCACTTAGATGTACTACTGTCACTCTGGATTCATAAGTTCTAATTAAATGCTTTACTCTTTCCTCAAAACACTTCCCATCTCTGGTCTCGAAGTAAACTGAGTTATGATCCACTAATCACTTAAGCCAAAATCTAGGAGTCAAAATCACCTCTTCTTTCTTTTCCACATCATTCTTATTCCAAAGACAAAACTTACTTTTTTCCTTCTGTGCTGTGAATTGAGCATAAGGATTAGCAAATGCTAGGCAGGTCCTCTGCCATACCCTGAACTACAGCTTAGGCCCCAAATATTCTTTTGTGTGTTTATTCTGCTTTCTTAATATCTGCTCATTCAATATCCTTCTCCCGCTTAGCACTAATATTCAATCAGCAAATAGAAAATTCTTACAGAGCTACTAGTAATGTGGTAGGAGGGGATGCCCAAAAAAATGAATTTGACACAAAGAAATCACAGGCTGCTAAGAAAAAATAAAGTTAAGCACTATACTATCACTCTAGTTAACATTTATTATTTATATCAGTCTCTGTTACATTAAATTCTCCAATGACTCCAACAACTAAATTATCATTGTAATTCTATGCATGAACTCCCTGGGAATGAGACAAACTTGACAAGGTTATAGATAACCTTTGACAGTTAAAAATTTTTATGATTTTGTGCTGAGGATGAAATCAAGGGTTTTATGCATATTAAACTAATGCTTTACCACTGAGACACATGCCCAGACTAGAAATTAATTTTAAAATTCCATTTGTAGTATCATCAAAAACATGAAGCTTTAAAATAAAAATGACAAGAGATGTGAAAGATCAGCTACAACATGCATAATTCTACAATGACTCCCAATGATATATGCCTTTGTATAGTCCCTACCCCTAGAGTGTGGTTGGCATATTTAACTGGCTTCTAACAAAATTGAGCAACAGTAAAGGAATTCTGCAACAGTTGAATATATTAAATAGAAAAACATGGGCTAGAGAGATGGTTTAGCAGTTAAGGCACTTGCCTGCAAAGCCTACGGACCCAGGTTTGATTCCCCAGTACCCATGTAAGCCAGATGCACAAGGTGGTGCATGCGTCTGGAGTTAGTTTTCAGTGTCTGTAGGCCCTGGCAGCCATTCTCTGTATCTGCCTCTTCCTTTCTCTCTCTCTCTCTCTCTCTCTCTCTCTCCCTCTTTCTCTCAAATAAATAAATAAACAAAATATTTTTTAAAAAAGAAAAATTAACTTCAACTCATATGGCCCACTATAAACAAAAATAAACTCAAAATAATCACAGTTCTAAATTTAAAACTTCAAACTATAATACATATAAAAGAGGATATAGCCGGATGTGGTGGCACACGCCTTTAATCCCAGCACTTGGGAGGCAGAGGTAGGAGGATTGCCAAGAGTTCAAAGCCACCCTGAGACTACATAGTTAATTCCAGGTCAGCCTGAACCAGAGTGAGACCCTACCTCGAAAAACCAAAACCAAAAAAAAAAAGAGGATATAACAGGAAACTGTGTGGCCTTGGGTTAAACAAAGATTTTTTTTTTTCCACTTGACAAATGGCAGTATCTGTAAAAGACCACACTGATAAGGCAGGCCTTGTCAGAATTTAAAACATGTGCTCTTTCAAAATTATGTGAAAATTCTACTCACTAACTGAGAGAAAATATTTTTCAAATATTTTCTGATGAAATACTTGTATTCAAAATGTATAGTAGAATTTCAAAATATAGTAATAAAAAAAATTTATCTGGGTAAGAACACAAACAAGCCAAAGAATCTCATCAAATAAATCATAATATGACCAATAAATATATAGAAAGATGTTCAACAACATTAGCTATTAGAGAAATTCAAATAAAAATTACAGTAAGATATAAGTACTTATGTAAGAATAAATAAAAATTTTTTAAATTGATCTCATGAAGAGTTCATGAGTGCCCAGACAGAAATTGGCCTCGATATCCATGACCTTGCAGTGCCTAGCAATACCTTCGCAAGACCCTCATAATAGAAGAAAAAGATGATGACATCAAATTAAAAGAGAGACTAATGGAGAGAGGGAGAGGATACAATGGAGATTGGAGTTCTAAAGGGGAATAGGGGGAGGGGAGGGAAATATCATACATTTTTTGTATGTAAGTATAGAAGTTGTCAATAAAAAAAAAAAAGAAAAAAAGAGTTCATGAGTCTATATAAGAATTGAACTCTTATTATTATTGATGAAAATGTAAAATAATACAGCCACTTTAGAAAACAATTTGGCAATTTTTAAAGGGCTAAATATATACCCATTATATGATCTCCCTATTTCACTTCTCAATATTTATCCAAGATAAATGCAAGAATATGTCCACATAAATTAGAACTAATTGTAACAATCAAATATTGGAAACTCAGATGTCTACCAACAGGTTCAGAAAGATAAAATGTTGTATATACATAACATAGAATATTACTCAACAACACAGAGAGTTAACTATTACATAAAACATGGATGCATCTCAAAATTGGTTTGTGAAAAGAAAACAAAAGAAGAGTATATTTTGAATGATCCCATGTATATAAAAATTTAGAGTCTCGCATGATGGCATACACCTTTAATCCCAGCACTTGGAAGGCAGAAGTAGGAGTATCACCCTGAGACTACATAGTGAATTCCCGGTCAGCTTGGGCTGGAGTGAGACCCTACCTTGAAAAACCCAAAAAAAAAAAAAAATTAGATATCATAACTTAAAAGTGACAAAAAGTTATGAACAGGGGTTATGAACAGGGGGTGGGGGTAAGAAAAGACCGGTGGGGTGTGAGGAAAGAATTACAAAGGGATGATAAATAAATTCACTATTGTGGTTTAAGTGTAAATTTCTCCCCTCCCCAACTGGCTCATGTGTTTGAATTCTTGCTCACAAGATAGGGGTGCCATTTGGGAAGGTGGTGGAACTTTTTAAGAGGTATATCCTTGCTGAAGGAAGTGAGTCACTAGGGGATTGTATAGCCTTGGGATTTTATAGCCTAGCCTCACTAAAAGGTTCTTCCTCTTTTCTAATTGCTGAGGAAATGTGACCAGCTGGCTTCTCACACCTGCCATCACACCTTCCCTGCTATAAAACTTCTCCTCAAAATTGAGCTAAACAAATAAATCCTAACCTTCCTTAAGTTGCTTCTAGTCAGATGTTTGTTAATGGCAATGAAAAAGCAACTGATGCCAAAATTTGGTACCAAGAAGAAGTCCCATTGCTGCAATATTGAAGGAATCCAGAGAGCTGCTCAGGCCAGAAAATGTACAGCAGGGAAAGAATTCCTGCCAGAAGGACTTGAGAGACCACTATGTGAAACTGTGACGGTGAATCCTACGTTACAATGGAGACCTCAGAATGTTGGAGATGCCAGGACCATGGAACATTCACCAAAATTCTCTGAATGGAGAAGACTCACAAGAAAGGCTGTATGTAATACAGACAGAAGGTCTGGGAAGGTGAAGCCATCCAAGCTCTCTGAAGTCCAGGAAACTTCATCACTAGTTACACTTACCAATCACAAGCATCATGATTTAGTGTTTGATGGATTTCAGTCTTGTTTTGGTCCAATCTTTCCTTGCTATGACCACAATCCTCTCTTTTGAAATAGGAATATTTATTACACTATTATATGTTGGAAATATGTAATTTGTGTTTTGATTTTATAGGGAGTCAAAGCTAAGAGACTGGCTTGCATGGCAGCTGAGACTTGGGGCTTTCGGATTAGTGTTGGCTTTGCTAAAGACTAGGAGGACTTTTGAAAGTTGAACTGAATGCGATCTGCATCATGAGACGGCCATAGAATCTACGCGGAATGTACTTTGAATGTAAAATGTCCTTTTAGTCTAATGAATTTGAATCCTTAGTCCCCAGCTGATGGCAAGGTTTGGAAAGCTTGTGGAAATGTTTGGAGGAAGAGCCTTACTGGGAATGGGTCTTGAGGGTTTATATCCCAGCCCTACATCCTGTTCTTCCTCTACTTCTTGATTGCCTTCCCTGCTATGTTTTTTTTTTAATTAATTAATTACTTAATTAATTGAAAGAGAGAGAAAAAATGGGTGCCCCAGGTTCTGTAGCCACTGCAAATGAACTCCAGATGTATATGTCATCTTGTGTATGTGGCTTATGTGGATACTGGGGAACTGAACCTGGGTCCTTAGGTTTTGCAGGCAAGCACCTTAACTACTAATCCATCTCTCCAGCCCCCTGTGGTTTTGTTTGTTTGTTTGTTATATCCCCTCTCTTCTGCCCCACTTTACCTGAAGGTTCTCCTCAGTCAGGTTGAGTTCACTGTTGGGTAAATGAGGTCTTAACTGGTCTCTGTGCTGAGGTGAGAGGGGGTACTGTGCCTCAGGATATTTCTACCCACCCTGAGGATATTAAAATCTTCCTGCCTCTTCTTGTGCAATGGTTCCTAATCCTTGGTGGGTCTGTTAGCAGTCTGTTGTAGTGTTGAGTTTGCTGTAACCTCTGGGTTTCTGATTTAATGTGTTTGATTGACTGTAGTGTTTGCTGCCTTTCCCTGGAAGCTGGTAGTCAGGAGAGCAGTGGGAGAAGTACTCACATGACCATTTCCTCTGTAGTTTCTCGTGTGCCCCAACAGGTGTTATAGAGGTGGCACATGTTATGGTAGGCAGTTGGCTATTTTTTTTTCATACTTATGGATTTTCTCTGCCATCTGTAAAATAAAGCAGCTTCTGCAACCAAGAGTGAGAGCACCTTGGGCTAAAGGGGATATGTATAGTTATTTGAGAGTTATTGTGTGTGCCCACTCTTCTTCAGAGAGCAGTGAGAGCAGTAGGGGTTTCTCTCTGGAGTCTATGAATTTCTTAGCCATATGATTCTGACTTGATTCCCAGTATGAGATGTGAGATCTCTCCCACTGAGCTGGCCTCAGGTCCAGTTGGAGAACAGTTGATTACCCATAAAGGCTGGGTGCCACTGTTACACAAATATATATTTCTTTCTTTGATTTTGTAGCTTGTCGGGTCCCCTGCTTCTCCATGCTCTTGGTGACCATTGTCCTCCTCATCAGGTATTTGATCACAGCAATGAGAAAGCAAGTTATTCAACTCGCCTAGCTGTGGATGATGCAATATATGCACACACATGTTAAATCTTATTAAATTGCATTCTTTAAATACATGCAATGTTTTATATGTAATTATACTTTAATAGAACTGTTTCTTAAAACTTGATAAAAAGGATGGGGAGGTAGCTCAGTTGATAAAGTGCTTGCCTCATAAACATGAGGACATGAGTTTGACCCCCAGCACCTGCGAGGAATGGCAGTGTGAGAGGCAGAGTCAAGAGGATCCCTAAAATTCTCTGGTCACCTAGTCTAGCCTAATTGTAAGCACCAAGCTAATGAAAAACCTGGTCTCAAAAAAAGGTGGATGATAGTCCTAAAGATGACACTCAACGTTTCCTTTGGCCTGTGCACACACATACACACACGTGTGTACACACACAACACAACACAGCACAACACAGCAGTTCTCTATCCCATCCAAAATAAAATTTAATCTGTTTTAGTTGCCTCATAACGCTCTGCACAATTGTCCAAAAGTAACTAATATAGAAGGGACATTAAAGATGAAGTCATTTTAAAGTACTATTAGGACATTAACAGAAAAAAAAAGTGAGGCAGAGAAACATTCTAGAACAAGAACTGGATTGGAGTGTCTGCAAAAGATAATTTTAAAGGCAAGAGCTATGCCGTCATGTTGCAGTCGAAGCCCTGATCAAAAGTAGTCTTAAGGTTAGCCAGGAATCTAATTTCTAAGAGACTTGCAGAAAAGAAAAGGATGTTTTGAATTGAAAGGACAATCTGAGCATTTCAAAGTCAATAAAAATCAAGAGCATTCAATTACAAAGAGATTCAATAAAATAAGAACCAAAAGAAACTGGTTATTGAAATTGGCAAGTGACCTTAGTGAATGTTAATAGAATGGCAGGGATGGTTTCCTGTAGAACAGTATATACATGCACACAAAGAATACATATCAACTACTACAAGATAGTAGTTGCCTTAAGAGGAAGAGAAGATTTTAATTGTATATGTAAAATGTCATTTCAAAAATTCAAATCAAATACAGCTAAATATTACCTTAATTGAGCTTTTGATAGGTACTTCAATCTATGTATGTGATTGTTTCTATATTTTCTATACTTAAAACATTTCATAATTACAATAATAACTATAAAGTAGAAACACTGCATTTTAAAAAAATACTTTCCCAAGAAGAAATCCTTGAAGATAAGAAGTCATGCCACAATATTGGATCCTAGAGACAATGAAGCAAGGTGATATGACTCATTCAGAGATAGGGTAATGAGGCCCTACCTAATATGGGGTTCCAGTCACCCCTCTGTCTACTACCTGTTCTGGCTGCCACACATATTTGCCAAAATAGAAATCTGACCATGTCTTTCTCCTACATACATATATTCAATGATAGCTTTTTCTCCTAAGGATAAAAAAAAAAAAAAAACAAGATTCCTCTCATACTAATATGTTCCCTCCCATTTTCACCAACCTCATTTATCACACTTTCTCCATTTTTTAATATATCTTTCCAAACCAGATAAAGATACCGTAGACATACTGAACATCATTTAACCGCACGAACTTCTCCCTATATTGCTGATTGCATAATTAAACACATGTAGTTACTATTTCTGAGCATCTCCTTCTCTTACTTCCTCTCCCTTTGTGAAGGTTTGTATCTTGAACATCCTCAAAGACCCAGGAGTTGAAGGGTTAGTACTCAGCTCATAGTGCTGCTGGAAGTTAGTGGATCCTTTGACTTTGGGGCCGGTGGGGGAGTGGGGGCAGCATGGAGAATGGAAGAAATTTAGATTACAGAAGCATGCCCTTATAGGGTTTATTGGGACCATGGTTCTTCCCCTTCCTTTTCTCTTAGCCTCTTGACCACCATGAGCTTTCTTCAGCACATGCTCAAGCCATGATGTGTTGCTTCACCACAGGCACAAAAGCAAA
Source organism: Orientallactaga sibirica (assembly GCA_036365145.1). Taxonomy (NCBI): domain Eukaryota; kingdom Metazoa; phylum Chordata; class Mammalia; order Rodentia; family Dipodidae; genus Orientallactaga; species Orientallactaga sibirica. Next base: position 20,896,870 of record JAEOAD010000003.1, read on the forward strand.
GGACCAACTGTGCAGGGATTGAAATTGCCAAAACTGTGAGCCAAATATAAAGATTTCCTTTTTTTTTTTTTTTTTTTTTTTTTTTTTTTTTTGGAGAGAGAGAGAGAAGGGAAAGGAAGACAGAGATGGGCATGCCAGTAGCCTCTCAGTTGCTGCGAACGAAATCCAGATGCATGCGCCCCCTTGTGGTCAAGTGCAGCATTGCGCCCTTGTGTCACTTTGCATCTGGCTAATCGTGGGACCTGGAGATTGGATCCAGCGTTCTTAGGCTTAGGAGGCAGGTACCTTAACCGCTAAGCCATCTCTCCAGCCCAAAATTTCCTTTTGAAAGTTCATTTATCTCAAATATTTTATTATAGTAACAGAAAACGAACACAAGCCACCATGCCACAATCAAAGCAGTAAAATCTGCCCTGACCACTGAGCCCATCAGTCCCCCTTTCATGTCAACACTGAAGCTTTTTTTTTTTTTTTTTTTTTTTTTTTACGAGATAAGGTCTCACTCCAGCTCAGGCCCCCTTGGAATTCACTACGTAGTCTCAGGGTGGCCTCAAACTCATGGTAATCCTCCTACCTCTGTCTCCCAAGTGCTGGGATTAAAGGCGTGCACCACCATGCCTGGCTAAAATTGCAGCTTTTTAAGACAACTGGTCACATGCATTGCTTTGAGTGGCTCATATAACTAACTCATCTATAAGGCTGACCTATACTGAATTAAAAGGACATTTTAGTATATTATAGGTTCTCTGTAGTATGTTCAAAAGAATAAATGACTTAGTAAATGAATGAAGGCACAATTACATGAATAGCAATTTTTTTACTAAGTAGGTGTATTAGTTATTTTTCTCATTGCTGTGACAAAATATTTGACAGAAGGAACATAAGGAAGGAAGGAAAGAAGAGAAGGAGGGAGGGAGGGAGGGAGGAAAGAAAGGAAGGTTTCTTTTGGCTCATAGTTAGAGACTACAGTCCATTGCAGACAAAAAGGCATGTGTAGAATGAAGCAGCTGGCCACCATGCATCTGCACTCAGGAAGGAAAGATGAATGCTGGTGTTTAGTTGACTTTCTCCTTTTCATTCCATCCAGGAACCCCATTCCATGGAATGGTGCCACCCATAGTCAGGGTAAGTCTTCCCACTTTAGTTAATCTAAATAGAAATTCTCTCACCAAAAAAAAAAAAAAAAACAGAGATTTGTTTCTGTGGTGATGGCAAGATTAACCATTACAGCAAAATAATTTATGATTCTACTTTCATAGAATTTTTAAGCTCTGTCATATTAGTCTAGCTTCCAGGATTTGACTCTGATGAAGTACTAAAGAAAGTTATTTTATTTTAAGCAAATTTGTTAAACACAGTGACTATTTTGCCATAACACTGGGCCTCTAGAGTAGAAAATGTCCTGTTTTATTCCTCTTAGGTTTCTGCATTAGTTTCTAGAACTCATTGTACATTTAATGAATAACAGCTAATTATGTAAGGACTGTGTTTTCCTCTTGAATATATCATATAATGAACTTAATTAAGAATGTGACAGAGGTCTGCTTCTTAGAAAGACTTTCACAAATTACTCTGAGCTTTAATGAATTAAGAATCTGTTCCATAAAGCCAGAGTATTACAGAATCACAAAATTAAATTTGGATGGATATGAAACTTAATCATTCAGGATAAGTTTCCTGAAGCTTAATTTCTACTGGGTTGTTTAATTATGGACTTCGAGTCCATTTATAATTAGTATGAATCTTAACTTGGCAGTGGGGCATGCATTAATTTTTTTAATTTATCACAGGAGTCTGGCAGTCATTTTCATACATACTCATACATCCATACATATTCATAGCTGTATGTTCTCTACAAAGTTACATATGGTTGGCAAGGCTCAATATCCACATTATCACTGAAAAGCCCCACAAAGCCATCCATAGAATTGGGTGTCAGTATATTTGTGTTTTATAGATACAAATTTCAAAACAAGGCTATGAGTGTACATAGCTTTCCCAAGTTCAAATATTGAAATGAGAGAACCAAAATTTGAACGTATTACTCATGTTACAACCCCTTTAAACTCATTTTGTCAGGTATGTTGTCCCAACAGTTAAAAGTTGACTAATATACATTGTAAGCCAGGCATGGTAGCTCATACTCATACCTTTAATTTCATACTTCAGAGGCTGAGTTTCATGAGGTCAAGGTCAGCCTAAGATATATAGTTTTCCAGGCCAGCCTAGGTCACAGTATAAGATTCCTTTTCACATATATATATGTGTATATGCATATATATATATATATATATATATATATATATATATCCCTCTCTCAGTATCATCCATCTCTTTACATGATATCACAGTGTAAGATCCTGCCTTAATTATGCATATGTCTCTCTCATATATACATGAGATATATGTATACATAGGTACATATATGAAAGAGAGAGAGAAAGCTAAATCATTTTACAGACAAAGTGAGGGCACTATCCAAGTGTATGGAGACATGTCCCAAAGAAACAGAAGTATCTCTGATTGACCAACATTAGAACAATTTGAGGTTTCATGCAGATAATGGTGATGAAAATTGTAATGGGATTAGAAGAAACACATGAAATTATTTTAATCTCGGGCTAGAGAAATGGCTTAGCAGTTAAGGAGCCTGCCTGTGAAGCCTATGGATGTATGTTCAATGCTCCAGTTCCCACATAAGCCAGGCACACAAGGTGACAAAAGCATGCAAGGTCGTATATACACACAAAGCTGACACATGCGTCCAGAGTTCAATTGCTGTGGCTGGAGGCCCTGGTGCACTCTCTCACTCTCACAAAAAGATTACAAAAACAGAAAAATATCCAATCTATGATTAGATAATAATACTAGTAAAACTTATTGCCATCTTTCTGAGATGCTAAGAAAGCAATTTACTGTTTATAATTACTGATGTATTTCACATTTCTCATATAATTTTGACTCAGGCAAAGAAATAATTTATCAATATCATTTTTATTAACAGAATTACACTAGATATTAATGAAGAAAGATAGCAAGAACATCATTATTTCACCTGTTAAGTGAAATAGTAAACATAGTGATTATCAGTGACAGTTACAATACAAGGTCCAACTACAGGAAAACATGTGACCCCCACCTTCTATGCTACTTACTTTCTCATCACTGTGATCAAATATCAGACAGAAGCAACTTAAAGGGAGGAATGATTTGCTTTGGCTCATGTTCCAGAGGGTGCAGCCCATCATAGCTGGGAAGGCATGGCATCTGTATCAGTTTGGAGAGGGTGATGAAAGGCTATAAGCACACAGCATGGTCAGAACTAGAAGTGTATATCATTTTAGAGGCCATCCCATAGTTAGCTAATTCTGTTGGCTTGGCCACATTCTCAAAGGTTCCATAATCTGCCAAACACTACCACAAACTGGAGACCTGTGGGGGACATTTCAGATTTATACAACAACCATCACCTATGAAGTATTCCCAGGGTGAAACCAGAATAATTTAAAATACTCTATGGAACTAAGAAGTATCTTTTCTTGGAGATATAATCAGCAAAATTCAGCCTGAGGAAATTGCGACAGGAAATTCGTCATTCAATAGCAACAAATAAATTATGAGTGAAAAGTGGTAGAATGCATAGCACAAACAATGAAAAAACAAATCAGCCAACTTCAATTATAAGTTTCTTTGTTTTAGAGTCAAAGAATCTGCAAAGACTATTTGTGAGACCTGGAGAGATGGCTTAGCAGTTAAGGCACTTACCTGTGAAAACAAAGAACTCCTGTTTGAATCTCCAGGTCCCAGATGCACAGTGACACAAATGCACAGTGTTGCTCATGTGCACAAGGGGGTCACATGCATCTGGAGTTCATTCGCCATGGCCGAAGGCCCCAGTGCACCTATTTTCTCTCTCTCTCTCTCTCTCTCTCTCTTTCTCTCTCAAAATAAATAAAAAATTATTTATGAGATAATTTGAATACCAACTGAATATGCACCTATGTGTGGATGTGCATGCTCATGTGTGATGGTGTGCCTGTACATGCATATGTGTGTGTAGGGAAGAGGAAAACTGTGGGTATAATGCTCAGGAACACTATCCTTTTCTCCCTTTAAGACAGCATCTCTCATTGGCCTGGAGTTCATCAATTAGCCTAGACTGGCTGGCCAGTGAGTCCCAGGGATCTTCCTGTTTCTGCTGCCCCAACACTGGGGTTACAAGTGCACACCACTACATCCATTATTTTTTGCATAGGTTCTCGGAATCGAGGTTGCTTCCTCATGTTTTCAAGGCAACCATTTTGCCAATTAAATGCTCTCTCCAGCCTTATTTTATATTATAGGCTGTTTATGAAATCACTGTTAGTTAAAAATTAACATTTAACATTTCAAAAACATTTAAACATTTAAAACATTAAAATGTGATAATGCCATTATTTCTGAAATTTTCATTTGGAAATATGGTCAAAATTATTTAAGTATTGTCCCAATGTAAATCAGCCCAGTTACATTTAGGGTGAGTTTCTGTCTGACATACATTGAGTTATGAATCTGGTTCCCTCTTTGGTCCACTATGGGCTTGTCTTAGCTGGCTAGGTCAGTCAATAATTTGGATGGTCTGGTCTGGATACTGTAATGGGGAGAAAAGGGATAAATCTATTATTAATTATTTATAGATGAAATAATGCCTGGGATTTACTTCAAAAGATTGCAGAGGAAGGGCTAGGTAGATGTGTCAACACTGCATGCACTTGCTTGTAAAGCCGACCAGCCTGGGTTCAATTCAAAAGCCACCCATGTAAACTGTATGTTCATTTACCTTTGTGTGCCCATACACACAAACATGTGTTAATTAATTAATTAATTAATGTTTTTAAATAATCCAGAGGAAAAGAGGGGTATAAGAACAAGAAGGATATAGGAGAAACAGAACTGGCCGCAGTTATTGATGATTGAACCTTGGCTCTAGGTACATAAGAGTTCACGATGAGGGTGGAGACAGAATAACTGCCTGAACCTTGAGTTGTTCTCTGATAGCTTCTTTTCAAAAAAAAAAAAAAAAAAAAAAAAAAAAACTCAAAAAAAAAAAAAAAAAAAAACTCAGCCCAAAACTTCAGGTACACTGAGTCACTCCTTTAAAACACAGCCTGTAAGAATGTGTGGACCAAGGAAGCTGGTGACTGGTAAGATGTCTGGAAGTTTCAGCTCCAACCGGAGTCTTTGTTTTTTGTTGTTGTTGTTGTTGTTGTTTTGTTGTTGTTTCTCTCTCTCTTTTAATGTGTAGCCTAGGCTGGGCCCAAACTCCTGATCCTCCTGCCTCTACCTCTTCAGCAATATCCTATCAGCATGCACCACCACCACAATTGGCAGGAGTCTTATGACATGGTGGCAAGCATCCAGCAGGACCATCATGTCAGCTCAGGAAAAGTCACAAGTGAAAGCTGCATGCTTTATTTCCACATCTGTGGACAACTTTCAGAACTCAGGAAATGCTACAGAGCTTTTAGCTCAGCTTCAGAGCTAACAGAATTTGGTACTTTTTGTTTCCATTTACCCCCTTCTCCCTATTACCACCTACTTTTCAAACACATCAAAATTACCCCACCATGGTACAGTCGTCCACAGTATTTCCAATATTCATCCGCTAGCCCTGGAGCTCAGTTTTCTCCTAATACTGGCAAAATTTCTGAAGACACAACATTGATGTCCCTTGGAGATCATCTGAGGATATATATTGGTTATATTGATATATTGTAGATATATTACTTATGAAGAACACATCATGAATTTCAAAGTACTTGAACAAATTATACCAAATATTACTATTAATTATAGTAGCATTCATGGACCCTCAGAAGAATATAGTAGTATTAGATAATACTGTTAAATTCTTAAAAACAACATGGACTTTTGTCATTTCTTGTGCTACACAGAAGAGTCTAAGCCACATTCATTTATTCACCAAATCTTTGAAGCATGCACTCTATGCCAGAATAAAAAGCAATGCATACCCCTACAAATGCTCTGCTCCCTTACATCATGTATTCTGGTAATAAAAAATGAGATAATTATGTTAGACTCTGTTAGCAAAACATAATTTGTTAACTTAGTGAGAATGACCCCACTGTCCTGAGATGAGTGACACTTCTATTGCTGTAGTCTTGGAGGCCGGGAACCTCCATCAGTCTGTCTGCTGGAGTCCCACCAACATGCTGCATGAGCAGACTACCGTGGGAACTGGCCTGAGCCATGTAGGCCAGAACACTCAAAGCAGAGCTTCTCTTTTCTCCCCATATAAGCCAAAAAGAATTACTCAAGTTCAGAAATATCTATCCCCTCTTTCATGTTTTTATTCAAGCCATTTCCACTAGATAAGCCCTCCAAATTTGCATCATGGGCAAAAGTTTTGGAAAACCTTCTTTCAGATTTTCACCACACAACATAACTTTTCTCACATTGAGCCACCTGCTTCATTCCAGAGGAAAGAAATAAAAAATAGATGGAGGAAAAAAAATGAGCAACAATATATTCTTGCAAATTCTCTTCTTTTTTTAGCTCAGAAAAATGTATTTTATTTCTACATTAATAAGTATTCCAAACATGTTGAATACCATACTACATAGTTAAGACAAAAGTTAAACAAGGCATGATCCCTGTTGTCAAGTGGACCAGCATGCAGAGTACACCCAGGAAAGTAGACACCTGATTCCAGGATTCTGGATGCTGACATGGGATCAAGTGTGCAAAGGTCACACAGGAATGAATTCAGAGATGAAATTTTCAGAAGATGTTTTTCTGATTGGAGGGTGGGATGAACCAAGCTGAGCACTCATACATTATCTAGATATAAGCTTTAAAAATGTACAAAACATTTGGTTCCTTTTTTCATAGATGATAGACAGATGATAGATTTATGGATTTTTTAATAAAAAGGTTGCACACATAGAACCCCTCTCTCCAGTCCCAATTCTGCTGAGGATCTTCAGTGGTGTTATTGATATTCACTGTGGGTACCAAAAAGCCTCAGTCAAATCTCTGCAGAGGTGGGGAAAACATGGTGTCTCAGGCAATTCCTACCCACCCTGAGGCTCTTACAATCTTTCTACTTCCTCTTCCATGATGCACCCTGAGCCTTGGCAGGCAAGACACAGATCTGATTTAGTTTTGGTTTCTCCATAGACTCTGTATTTCTCTGTTTTTATGAGGTTTGAGTGACCACAGTGTCTGTTGCCATTTCCCTGGATCTGGTTTTCAGGCTCACCATGAGAGCAGTCAAATACTGCTAATAAACCATTGCCTCTCTAAGAAAACTTATTCTCATTCAGGTCTTTCCAAATAAAGGATTTTGAATCTGATGTTTAGCATAATAAATACCTTACCTTTAAATTTTGCTATTTTGTTCAAGTATTTCTTGTCATCAATCATTTTTAAAAATTTGATCTTGAGTTAGGGAGATAGTTCAGCAGCTAAAGGTGCTTGCTTGCAAAGCCTGCTGGCCTGTATTCAAGTCCCCAGTATCCAAATATAGATAGATACACAAAGTGGCCCATGCATCTGGAGTTAACTTTCAGGAGAAAGAGGCTTTGGCATGCCCACTTTCCTGCTTTTCTTGGGTATTTATTTTAGCAACAAGCACAGTAACTACTATAGAAATTTGGTAACAAAAAGTGGGGATAGTCATTGCTATGATAAACCTGATCATGTGGTTCTTAGGCTTGCAAGAAAAATGTAGAAAAGTTTAGAACTTGGGGTTAGAGAAGCCCTAGACTACTGTGGCCTGAGCTTAATGGGCCATTCTCTTGACCTTCTGGTCAAGAGAAATATGAAAAAATGGAGGCCTAGTTCATGAGGTTTCACTGGGGAACAAGGACTTAGGAACTGGACTAATTTGCCTGCTTTCTGCCACTGTCCTGAGAACTAGAATGAAGATGAACTCAATTTGTTAGAAGAGGAGATCTCAAGCCAGGATAGCATTTGGACTGTGCCATAGTTATTATTCCTATCTATGTCTACAGTGAAAGGGAGCAAGTAGGAAAAAAAGTACAGAGTCTGACAATAAAAGTAGCATGATCCATGCTGGAGAGATGACTTAAGAGTTAAGGCACTTCCCAGCAAAGCCAAAGGACCAAGGTTTGATTCCCCAGTACCCATGTAGAGCCAGATGCATAAGGTGGTGCATGCATAAGGAGTTGATTTGCAGTGGCTAGAGGCCCTTGAACACCAATTCTCTCTCTAACTGCTAGTCTCTCTTAAATAAATAAAATATTTTTAAAAAGAAAATAGCATGATCCAATTTAAATGTCCATACAAAGCAGACTGGAAAACAGCTATACTTGTTAAAGGAATTCATAACACGAAGGAGAAACCTGGTGCTGTGTACTGAGACTACAGCTTAGGACAAGGCTCCATCCATCAAAGGTTCCATCTTGTGTAAAACCAAATATAATGGAAAGAAGAGCATTTGAATTGAGAACACCACTGAAGGGGTCTATACTCATAAACAACCTCCAAGAAAATTGTTTTCAAAGGGACAGCCTGGAAGACACACAGAGGCAATAGCAAGTATAGTCCAGGGCAGCCAGATTACATCTCAGTACAGGCAGACTACATCTGCCAGACTGAGAGGTAGTCTGGCTGAAGAACTTGGCCAGAACTTGGAAGGATCATCCGCATGATTAATACTGGTTTTGTAGACATGGAAGATACAAGATTAAGGTGTCATGGATTCTTGTGCCACAGTCCTAGAGAGATGCTCATACCAAGAAGTGTGTTTTGGGGCCAGGGTCTCTGCAAGGAGGCTCTCAGAGGCCAATACATGATACTGTGAAAGTGAAGCTTAAATTGAAATGGAGAACACGGGAGTTTGGAGATGCCAGTCCTATAAGACTTCCACTGAAGAAGGCTGCAGGTATGGAGTAGAGGTGGCTCAAGAGAGGCTGTGTGTGTTACAGGAAGCAGATGTAGGGACCTAACCATGAGTGTTTTATAGCCCAGCTGATGCTGTCACATGACCCAGATGCAGGCTATGGAACTTCAGGATTTAGTGTTCATCCTGCTTGGTTTTGGTCTTGCTTTGGTCTGATCTTTTCTTGTTATGCTCCTATTCCTCCATATTGAAAGGAGAATCCTTACTCTGTGCCATTGTATATTGGGAGTATGTAACTTGTTGGATTTTTAAAAATATTATATCAGCTGTCAATGAAGAGATTGCCTGAGTCTCAGAGAAATTCTACACATCAACTTTTGAACAGTGTTGCAACTGTTAAAACTTTTGAGGACTTTTAAATTTGGACTGAATGTATTTTGTATTGTTAGGTGGACATGAGACTATGAGGACAAGGGGTGGAAAGGAAAGGCTTGAAAGTGATATGTTTGCATGTCAAGTTGACAAGGGGTAGATTTTTGAAGGTTATGCTCAATTATAAACTTGATTAAATCTATAATCACCTAGGAAACAAGTTGCCTGACACATCTGTGAAAGATTTTCTGAATTAGATGAATTGATGTCAGAGGACCCACCCCAACTGCAAGTGTCACTACTCCATGGGCTAGGGCCCTAGACTGAATAAAAATGAGAAAGTAAGCTTGGTACCAGAATCCATTTTTTTCTCTGCTTCCTGACTGCAGGCATAATGTGACCAGCTGCCTCACACTCCTGTCACTGTGCCGTCCCTTCCACATTGGCCTCTCAAATAATTGGCTCCTTCCTTTAGTTCCTGCTGTCAGGTATTTGTCAAGCAATGAGCACAGTAACTAACACACAGGACTTCTCCTAAGCAACAAAATGTTAATGGTCATTAAGTCACTGACGAGCGGTCCTTGTTACTTGAAGTTTGCATTTTGAAAGCTCCTAGGGAAAAGAAAATCATTCATAAAGAATTTAGCCTATTAAACATGTCCATGGATTAGAGCATGGATTAGATGTGGTTATTCAGACAATTGCTTTGCATGGAATAGTTTTTTGATTTTGATGACCTCAAATTCATGATCCTCCTGTTTTTGCCTCCTGAGTACCAGGATAACAGGCATGCACCATATCTGGTTCAAAAATCTTTAAACCGAGAAAGTCAACAAAGGAAAGGAATGGTGAATATTCTACTCAAATAGATAAAACTAAAGAATCTATATACTCAAAGAAGTTATTTTTACAACAGTACCCTTCCAGGAAGAAATAATCATAATGAAACAAGCTTTTGTTCCTCCAAGAGACTTTGGGAAGAACATCTGTAAAACCATAAATCCTCCTTCACAGATATGAACTCCCAAAGCAGCAATAACAGATATCTACACAAATATAATTTACTTCAGAATAGAAAAAATAAGCCTGTGTTTAAGTACAGGGAGATTGGGTGATCAATCAAGCCACTGCAATCTCATATTTTGAGAGGTAATTTTTTCCTTTGTTCCAGAAAGGATTTAAAATACCCTAAAAGGGTACATAAAATCTATCTTTATAACATGAATGAAAACAGAAGCTAAAATGAGAAAGAAAGGCTACCATCCAGGCATAACATGGGGCCAGGAACACAGCTTATAATGTGTCCCCAGAGCAATTGATAAGGAGCTATGGCTTAACCATTGACATATTAAAACAGACACTGAAAGGGAACTTTAGAAAGATCCCCGGGAGACATTTGTTACGAAACCCTCACACTGTAGAAATAGAAACCCAGAGAAGATATATCCAGCTACTTGCAAAGTGGATGGTGTTTCCTTACAGACCTCCATTCTTTCTAATTTGTTGCTTCAGCCCCAGATCTCATCTCTTCATCTGCTTGTGGCTGATTCCCCAGTAACCACTGAGGTAACCACTGAGGAGAAACGTAAGGATAGCAACCAAAAAGCAAAATACTGACAGGTATTGACAGAGAGATAAATAATCTATTCACCTACCCATGTGTGGCACAGTTTTGCTCCCCAGTCCCGTGCTCACCACAGGGATGGGAAGGAAGGCAAGACAAAGAAATACCAGCAAGGTGTAAGTGGGAACTTCCTTGCTGTGTTGCTGATTCCTATCTTATCAAACAGACAAGGACTTGTGAATGTTTATGGGGTCTGTTGGTAACAGTAAGTGAGTTAAATTTGTCTTCTATGATCTCAGCAAATGTTAAACCTAGAATTCGTGCTTTATGGTTTGATTGGAGCCCATATACTCTTAACACATTTAGTAAGAGACTTACGCTAGATACGCGAAAGGGATGAAGAAGTTCTGATTTAATGCACAAGCCTGGCTACATCTGATGGTCCTTATCTGAAGCAGAGGTAGTGAAGACTCTTTTTAACTTTTCTTAATCTTCCCTGTTAATATATATTTCCTAAAAAGGGTGGAGAGGGACTATATATGATTTTGTGTGCTTATGGAAGGAGCAGCCACCTAGAAAACACAGTCCCACTGCTTCCACAGTGATTATAAATTGTGATGTCATTCCATTAGAAATCTCATTCACTAGAAAACTGAAGCCCTCAAATGATAATAAACTGGGAAAAGTGTAACATCAGCTGGACAAGAGGAAGTTGCTAAGTCTTAAGACATAGGAAGACCGATGGGCAAGAGAGTGCCTCTGTTCTCTTTGCCTCAGGCTACAGGCAGAATAGACACATGCTAGGAATTTAATGTCAGAGATGAGGTAACTTTCACGGTTGAAAAATCTATTTGCTATTACAAAATAAATCTATGTTTAGGAATGTAATGAAAAAAAGATGATAAAGTTTGTTTTCCACATAATCAAGTGATGTTATCTCAGAAGTAGAAGCAATAAATTTAATAAACTCAGTTGTTGTGTTATATTGATTTGTTACTAAGCAGAAAGGAATTGCAGTTCAGGTCACTGTAGCCCTGTGAATGGCATCCTCTAGAGGTCCCCTCCAAGAAACATGGCAGTTTTCCTACTTTCTGGGCCAATGACAGTAGCTTCAGGAAAGAATGGAAGCTTGTCATGACAATAACATGGGCCTGGTCATGGCTGGGTCACCTTTGCCTTACTAAGTGCACTGAGGAGAGCAAAGATTGTTCCATGGAGTGGGAATCTCAAAACCAAAGTAGTTAAAGAAAGAATTCACCACAAACCACACCAGATCTGCAACAGCCTGTCTCATCTTTCCTGAGCCCAGCAAGATTCCTGTCTGTGAGCACCATAATTCACCCTATGTCCTCACAGTTAATTCCCTGTTTCATTTATACTGCCTGGCATAATTAAACAAGCCTATATAAGTGCCTCTGTTCACAGAGATAAAGACAGCTCTTCAGACCTTGTCACAGTGTCACCTGCTCTTCCTCTTTCTTCTGTTTTGCCCTTCAGGGAGTTTCCTCAACCTTGGCATGTTCTGTTGCCTGCTCTCATCTTACAATGATGTCTGCCCAAACAGAATACATATTTCTTTTGATGCTGGGATAGTTGCTGATCTAAGTTTTACCTCTTGAAGTGGCTAAAAGCTCACATAAGCTGCCTGATATGTTTTCAGCAAAAATAGTTTTTTTATTTATAATTATGAATGTATTTATTCAATTAGTTTTCATAATGATCCCATTGAATAAGTACTATGATTTGCACACTTTCTTTATGTTTTAGAGGCAGTCTTATTATGTATCCATCTACCGCTGGATAGCCTTGAACTTGCTACATAAACAAGGATATCTTCAAATTCAACATCCTCCTGCTTCATCCTCTTCAGTGATTCACCTATGGAACAAGATGTCATATCCTGCAGTCTGGCTGCACAGCTGAGCTTATAACATTACCCAACATGAATTCTCTGGTAGAGACCATTCCATATGTTCTGTGGAAAGCAATCTACAATATCCCCTTGGGAGAGGTGACTTTTTGGGGAGAGTGTTTTGGGCTTTTTTATAGTTAGAAATGTTCTTTAATTTTAAAGCTACTAAGTACGTGGTATGAAAGTTTGTTTGCTTAAACTTAAAACCATATTAGGGTTAGATCTATTGCCACATTACCTCAGTTATAAGTAGATGCAAAACAGACATGCTTTTGTGGCAAAAAGAATAACATTATTACTTTTTATGAAGATTAATTGATGCACAACAGGTGATTTAAGGCCCCAAGGAAGCCAACAATACATGGAAGTAATTTAACAGTTACATAGTGCCAAATACCAGCTGGGTATTTCAAGGTCAGAAGTCATCTTCATACATATGTTATTTTCATAACTGCATTTAAATCATTACTAGAAGCTATTTGTGTTGTAATGAACCTTAAATACGTGCCATCATATTAAAAAAAAAAATGCCGGGCTGGAGAGATGGCTTAGGGGTTAAGGCGCCTGCCTCGTAAGCCTAAGAACACTGGTTCCAATCTCCAGCGGTTCCAATCTCCAGGTCCCACGTTTAGCCAGATGCAAAGTGACGCAAGGGCGCAATGCCGCACTTGACCACAAGGGGGCGCACACATCTGGATTTCATTCTCAGCAGCTGAGACATTGCTGGCGCGCCCATCTCTCTCTCTCTCTCTCTCTCTCTCTCTCTCTCTCTCTCTCTCTCTGTCTCTCTCTCTGTGTCTCTCTCCAAAAAAATAATTTTAAAAAAGCCATTCCAAAAGTTAAGGGGAATAATGTGTAAGAAAGTATTGTGCTTATTAAAAAGCACTCTCTTGTCAGTAAAATGCAGAAATGGGCTAAAAAGATTGACTAAAACATTGTTGGAAAATTAGCTGTATTAATAGGCTGCTTTTGGGCTGGAGGGATGGTTTAGTTGTTAAGGCATTTGTCTGTGAAGTTTAAGGACCCCAGTTTGATTCTCCAGGTCCCACATAAGCCAGATACACAAGGGGCGCACACGTCTGTAGTTCATTTACAGTGGCTGGAGGCCCTGGCATACCCATTCTCACTCTCCCTCCCTCTCTTTCCCTCTCTCTGTCATAAATAAATAAATAAATAAATAAATAAATAAATAAATAAACAAAAAACCAAAATTTTAAAAATAGGCTACTGTCACAGGACACTGAGAAACCACTTTGAAAATGAGAGGAAATTCAGTCCTCTCCTGGCAGACCCTCATGTAGCAGGAAAGTGCTATGGGAGCTGCTGAGTGACAAAGACCATCAACAGCATGAATAAGCAGGGGTTCCTACAAGCTACACAGCCAATCAGCCTGGCAAAAGGTACACATTTGTACAACAGGAGAACACAGCCTTCACCAGTAACCGACTGCCCTCTCATTGGGTATGAGACCTGTTCAATGGGAAAGAACTCACACCTGGTACTGGGAACCAAGTCAGAACCACATGGCCAGTAATCTCATAGAACCCAGAGAGAAGACCCCAGCACACTCTCGATACACATCAAGAAGTCTCTCAACTCACTATGCATATCCCCCTAAATCAAAGCTACTCTCACCCTTGGCTAGAGTTTCTGTTTTATTTTACAGAGAATAATGGGGACATCCGAGATCCATCAGTATGACAAGTAAAAATATCTGACTGCTTTCCTGGAGACATGCCACCTTTACCACAACTACTGGGGTCCAGGAGAAAGTTGCTCTCACTGCTACTTTTACAGCCAGCTCCAAGGAAATTGCAACAGACACAATGGTTAATCAAAACACATCTAAGCAGAAATCCAGAGATTTTAGGACTAAACCAGATTGCTAACAGACCCACTGAGGCTCAGGGAACTTGCAGAAGAGGGGGTGGGAGGATTGTAAGAGCCACAGGGTATGTAGAATGTCCTATGATATAATGCCCCCCCAGAGATTGACTGAGGCCTTAATTACCCCACAATGAATACCAAGAACCCTACTGAGGAGAACCCTCAGGGAAAGTGGTTCCAGGACAGAGGATATAAGACATAAATTTGGCAAAATAAATAAGTCAATTAATTTTTTAAAAGGAAACTAGGTATGTTATATCATCTTTGAAATTTTGCTACTCATTAACTTATGAGTGCTAGCACAGCTAAATGACTATTTCAGTAATAAAATCTGATCACAGTGCTGGAGAGATGGCTTGGTGGTTAATCTCTTGCCTGAAAAGCCAAAGAACCCAGGTTCGATTCCCCAGGATCCACATAAGCCTGATGTACAAGGTGCTGCATTTGTCTGGCATTCATTTGCAGCAGCTAGAGGCCCTGGTGCACCCATTCTCTCTCCCTCCTCTCTCTCTCTCTCTCTCTCTCTTTCTCCATACACACACACACACACACACACACATATATATATATATGCATATATATATATATATATGTTGCCGCTCTATCAAATAAATAAATAAAAATTTTTAAATAAATAAAATCTAAGTACAAATGGTGTGGATAAAGTGAAGGTGAAACTGCTGTTAGTTTACTAGCACAGCTCAGGTATTCTTTAAACATATATATCTTGACATTTTTTAATTAGAATTATTTTATAATATTTGGTACACACAAACAGCTGGCACTGATTTTCTTTTTTTGAGAGTTATTTTATTTATTATTTATTTATTTATTTATTTATTTATTTGAGACAGAGAGAGGGAGAGAGAGAGATAGAGAGTGAGAATGGGCACACCAGGGCCTCTAGCCACTGCAAACAAACTCCAGATGTATGCTCCACCATGTGCATCTGGCTGGAAAATCAAACCTCAGTCCTTAGGCTTCATAGGCATGCGTCTTAACCACGAAGCCAATTCTCCAGCCCCTGGCACTGATTTTCAACCAGTTTATAGAAATAACAATCGTGTTTGTTGGTACCTGAATAATAGCATTGCTTCATAGTGTTGTTTCCTAGCTCTGCATTTCCCAGGGAAGTATAAGGCTTCTAGCTCTTCCGTTACAAATTCTCCTAATACACTAAATTCTTTAATTTTCTTTAGGTCCCTCACCTCTTTATTTTTAAGGAAAACATCTTCCAATGCCTTTTATTTTTGTGTATATATTTATTATATTTATAGAGTTATTATATATGTATCTTATATTTATATTTGTAATCAAGAGCCTTTAACCACTGAGCTATCTCCCCAGCCATATTGATTTATTTGTGAGATGAGAGGAGGGGTATGGGCATGCCAGGGTCTCTTGCCTCTGCAAACAACAATTTCCAGATGAATACTCCACCTTATGTATCAGGCTTATGTAGGTACTGGGGAATTAAATCCAGGCTAGCAGATTTTGCAAGCAAGTGCCTTTAACTGCTGAGCCATCTTCCCAGCCATCAAATGCCTTTGAAAACAGTCTGCTCCTTTTAGATAGCCCTGTGCAAGGGACAGCTGATTTTTATACAGAGTTAGTCCTTTTCCTCTCAAAGAACTGGACATTTTCATTTATCATGAAATTCAACCCCTTTCACACATAATATAGTTTATTCCACTTTTCCTAGAGGCCTAAAGTGCCAGTGCTTCTTCATGTGAGGAGGCCACCCAGCTCCATACCTCAAAATTGGGAAAGCAGGTTGCTCCATCAGCCACATTCCTGTTTTAGGGTTTTACAGCAAAAGTGCTTCAGCAGCTTCAGCTATTTAACACAAATCTATACAAAAACACACATAATACTTGGCTAATATTTCACTGGAAGAATCCTAAGAAAGCTATTAAAATATTTGACTCTCGAAACCAAGACAAGCACAGTCTAAGACACAGTACGTCATGAATCTACCATTCCTGGACAGCAAGCTCACAGCCATTTGCTATGTACCACCGTTAGCATAAGCACTGTAAATGCACCAGCAGCAAGTAGAGCAGGCCTTGAAGGGTTACTAGGTCTTGGAGGGATATTTTTTTTTTTTGCTTGTTTTGTTTTGTTTTGTTTTGTTTTGTTTTGTTTTTAATGGAAGGCCAATCCTACTCCAGAAGTTTCATTAAGATTACAAGCATGTGAGGTTCACATCCACAGGAGACAAGACAACCTCTAGTAACTGCACGTGTGTGTGTGTGTATGTGTGTGTGTGTGTGTGTGTGTGTGTGTGTATGTTAGAATGTGCCTCAAAAGCAACATGTTGGGCTGGGGATGTAGCTGGGTAGTAGAGCATTTGTTAATCCTGTATGAGGTCTTTCTTGGGCTCAATCCTTGATAGCACCAAAATAAAATTAAACTAAATTTAAAAGCAGTGTATCAAATTACAATTCACATGTAAATATAGCAAGTTTCAAATATACCAATTTGATAGAAATTATAGGCTCAGCCAGGCATGGTGGCACACGCCTTTAATCCCAGCACTCGGGAGGTAGAGATAGGAGGATCACTGTGATTTTGAGGCCACCCTGAGACTACAGAGTGAATTCCAGGTCAGCCCGAGCTAGAGTGACACCCTACCTCAGATAAACCAAAAACAAAACAAAAAAAAAAAGTGTAGGCTCATACAGACAAAATATCGCTTGCAACAAGAAACATAGAATGTATAGGAAGGAAATTGACTGTGGACAGAAAAGGGAAACAATTTCTCCTTAGGATTTCTGGAAACTAATAACTTCCTGTTTAACATCTTTCTTCTATCATGATTAAAAATGTCTACAATTTCTCTCTTACATGAAGGTAGTTGGTGTGCTAATTTTACATGTCTTGTGCAATCCTCAAAGTAAAGCTATTCACCATTAACAAAATTATGATACCTCCCTGGTCTTATATACAAAGAAATAAAGTAAACATAGGTTACTTATTTTCACTTTATTTCTCTTGCTCCTAACTTGTAACTCAAGTGTTTGAGTGATAGCACACCATGAATGTGAAAATGATTGGCCTTGAAAGCAAGAAATGTAAACTTTAGCCTGAGTCTAACATTTTAAATGAATGTGAAATAGAAAGCAATTTCGCCACCTGTGCCTGCTTCCTGTACAAGGAGGAACAGCCTTGGATTTGACCAGCCAGATGCTTCCCATCACTGGAATCAGCAATTTTCCCCGAAGATACTAACTTGAATTTATAGCCGGGCATGGGGGTGCACACCTTTAATCCCAGCTCTTGGGCGGCAAATTGGGAGCATTGCCAGCACTGTCACTTGAAGGTGTTTCTCCCAAGAAAGCTGGGCAGCTTAATCTCCAGCACTGAGATGTTAGAAGGTAGGGTCCAGTCAGGGTTGTCTGGGTCACTAGTGCCCTCTTTCATGAATGGATTGAAGCTGATTACAAAAGGGCTTAATGTGGTAGGCCTGCTATGTCCCTCCCCCATCTCTCCCTGGAGATACCTTCCTCAGAGGACAGGATTAATGGGCCCATCATGGCCTTTGTCACTGACTGCGGGCATTTGTGCGTGAAGGGTGGGGTGGGGTGGGAGGTAATCAAGGACATTTTCTAGTCACTTGTCTCTGCAGTTGCAAATGCTTCTTATCCTGGAGATTTAATCTGTGAGTTTGCTCAAGAGAATGTGAACATTTTCCAGATTTTGAAGCTAAATTTGCTCTTTTTTCCCAAACCAAGAAATGCAGCCATTTAAGACGAAATGGTTAACAAAATTCAGAACTTATGTCATAACAGGGGCCGCTTTTTTTTTCTTTAAAAATATACAAGCACAATAATAGATTTCTACAACTTGGCTCTAGCAGATTGTGTGGGGTTTGCAGATAACCACATTTGTGATTTTCATTGGAAACCCAAGAAATATTCATAGGTCAGAGCTCACATTTCTGTCTCAGCCATATGACAAAAAGTGACTGTCGCCCAGCAGGTGGCAGAAGGAAGCACCCCAATCCACTGAGAATGTGAGTAATCACCCCCCAGAGAAGACACTACAGCACCTACATTAAAAAGCTAATCTAAGTTAATGAGTCTTGGCTTGAGCTGAGTCCAGAAGACATTCAGCCAAGATGTGTGGCTGTTGCACTTCCCAGACAAGTGTGGAAAGGGCGAAGTATTGATGGAAGAAAAATAGCTCTTGAGATAAAGCTGACTTCAAAATCATAAGTTGATCTCAGATCCTCTGCCCTCAAACACACAAGCACTCCTAGGACTCAGATATGGGTGGCATCTCCTGGCTTCTGTTTCTAAGCCCAGTCAATCTTTTGCAGTCATCAAAGGGCTTCAAGTGATTCTGCCCAAGAGTGAACGGGGAGCTCATTCTGAAAGAGCACAGAAGAGACTTTATAAATATGTTACATTTATAAATACATATATAAATATGTAATATTCATAATATATATATATATAAATTTGTATTCATTTTATATATGAATATGTATTTATAAATGTGTCTCAAGAGGTTTAGAGAATAAGATACTGAAATATGGTCCTGGTGAAAACATCCAGATGTGATATCTGTGGCCATATTCACATTGATTTTCTTATGGGCAACAGGTGGACATGAATGAGCCACCTTCCCACTGTGTTAATCTAATCAAGGTAATTACCCTCCCCCTAAGATTTAAGATGAAAAAATGAAAAACCTGCTCAGAGTGGCATCATTTCAACTACATACATCCTGAAACTCCAAATAAATGCTTTTTAGAGAAGAATATAACTCTGAAAAATATTATTAAAATACTTTATTAGGAATCATAAGTATGGTCATTTGGAGCCTAGCTTCAATGCTCAGAAGTTTGAAGATTTTCATTCATTACAGTGGAATACTTTCCCCTAATCCATAGAAAAGAAAACAAGGGAAAAAATGTACTTTCAGGGGCCTGGAGAGATGGTTTAGTGGTTAAAGCACTTTCCTGCAAAGCTTAAGGACCCAGGTTCAATTCCCCAATATCCATGTAAGCCAAATCCACAAGGTGGCACATGCATCTGGTGTTCATTTGCAGTGGCTAGAGACCCTGCCACACCTATTCTTTCTGTCCCTCTCTCTCTCTCCACCTCTTTCTTTCTCTCTCATATAAATAAATAAAATATTTTTAAAATTTTTCTAAAAATTCAGATATAGAGAAGTGATTTTATATCAACTGTCATAATCTAGCTAATGGACATAATGAGTAGGAAGAACCAAAATAAGAGATAATTTTTAAATTTATCTTTACACTTTAGTTAGGATTCATTAGTTTAAATCTAGGAATTTAACTTATAAACCCACTTAAATTATGTTTCAAATCTCACTCCCATATCATCTACTTAAGAGTATGTGAATAAGCAGAGAAAGAAAAGAAAGTTTCCTAGCTTGAGAAGAAATTAAAAGAAATGAATTATCCACAAACGAATGTGGAGAAGTCATTCTGGAAGGCTGTCAAGATGTTGCTTGTTAAGCAGCAATATAAAAATAAGTATGCTAGCACTACTTCTAGAATTT
Source organism: Orientallactaga sibirica (assembly GCA_036365145.1). Taxonomy (NCBI): domain Eukaryota; kingdom Metazoa; phylum Chordata; class Mammalia; order Rodentia; family Dipodidae; genus Orientallactaga; species Orientallactaga sibirica. The sequence goes on from JAEOAD010000003.1 coordinate 20,917,006, forward strand.
TAGCCAAGATGGGTAGATAGGGGAGAAAGAAAGAGAGAGAGTTGTGAGGACAAATAAAGAGTAAAAACCGTTTGTGATGCTTTGCTTGGGTATTCCAGACACAGCGGCCTGTACAACAACAGTGCAAGAAGCAGAGCAAAGCTGAGTATGAGGACGCACATCTATAATCCCCATATTCAGGAGGATAAAGCAGGACATCGTGAGTTCAAGGTCAGGGTGGGCTGCACAGTGATACCCTGTTCCAAGAAAACAAAAACAAAAATAAGAAGAGGAGAAGGAGGCACTAGAACAGGTGTTAGCATTCTCAGAGATGCAGAGCCACAGATCTGGAAGTGTCCATTCCAAGACTCCACTGTGCCATCAGACTGTCCTTAGTAGCACTGTACAGCTGTGTTTGCAATCTCCTTATACCAAGAATATGGTTCTTCTCACCCAAGACATTCACAAGGCATTATATGGAAATTTGGACCGTCTTTGAGAGCAAAGGAGCCATTCTCCGCTGTTGGATGGGAAATGACTCAGGAGTTAGGGCGCTGGCCACTCACAGTCAGCCAACCTACGCTGAGTTAGTGGCCCCTGGGTTCTTATCTTATGAATTTCGAAGAATGAAACCCATAGACCAGAGCATAAAGTTTAGAAGATTTTGTTAGAGAGCTTATAGAGATTGAGTTTATAAAGCTTGAGAAGAGGAAAGAATACTGAGCTCCTATATAACTAGGTAGGAGGGGTCTTCCTGAAATGAGAAAGCCCACCTATACCCAAACTGAGGTCTTCTATGGCATGGGGGCTGAACTGGTTAGTGCTGGCCAAATGCCAGGTTTCTAAGTAGAGGTCATATTTTCTGGGAAAGGAGGCAATCTTCCCAGGAATCTTGATTCGCCAGGAAAAGGAGCTATTCTTCATGGAAGCAGCAATTATTTCTTGTAGGGAAGGGGACTCCTTTAGGGAAGACGAGATAAGGGAATGCCAGACCCTTCTGACATTTCTGACCTACAGCAAAGTGGAGGCTGTAAGGTCTCCTTGAGGCAGAGGAGGCAAGAACAAACCAGAGCCTCCCTTGCAGGCTCAAAGACACTCCTCGCTTTTGCTTTCAGGAGGCCTTGTTACACCTAAGCTGCTTCAGGAACATCAGAAGCTTTGGGAAAATTATGGTCCTCCAATGTTCACTCTTCTTTATCTTTGTCCACTGAGTGTGTTAGTCCTCAAGTTCTGGCTCCTGATAATAAAAATAAGTCAAGTCACTAGAAGGGAGCAGTAGTCCATCTACAAGCCATTAGACATTGCTTTTGAGTGTACTTCCTAAAAGCTTTAAGAAGGCTTTTAAGAAGCAGAAGGGCAGAGTGCAAAGTTCTTACTCTAATTCCCTAGACTGAGAGGAGCCAGTGGCTGGCTCCCCTCGCAGGCTTTGTATGTCATATGAATCTATCTTTGTGCTCTTTCCACATGGTAAAAACCATCAGTTTCCAACTTCTTTAATTTTATCCTTCAGTGAGGAGACGTGGAGTAAGACTCACAAATCAGCTGGCTTAAATTCCCAGCGTGGCACAGCAAAGCACTTGACCACTGCCTCCTCCCTCTGAAAAACGTGCAGGTCTCACTCTACAAGCCACTGGATAAAGCTTTCTTCCTCAGATTAGCCAACTGTACCAATAGGAAGGAAATTCTAAATCATCCTTCAAGGCAACTACACAGGGAGGAAAACAGCTCCCAGCATTGCACACTGGGACCAAGACCACTATGTTCTGGGGTTAGCTGGTGGAGGTTTGTCAGAGACAGAGTCAGAGTCCACAAGATTTTGTTAGGGGAGGCTGGCTTCAGCTAACGCCTCTCTCTGCTTCCAAACCGAGCAAAGGTTGCATGCATAACAATGCTGCACCCCATACTGCAAAGCAACCACAAGCTTTTGAAAAAGGAGGGAGAAAGGGTGGAAAACTCAAGGGGGAAATGGCCAATCTCTTCCACTAGGGGAGGTGGAACCTGCCCCTCTCCTGGCACTATTGGTAGCTTAGTAATTTTGAATGGCAGATGAAGCACAGGAACACTTGTCTTACCAGGTAAACTCACTTACCTCATGGCCTTTCCCTTGCCAATTTATGGTTGAAAAGAAACTTTCCTCAGCTCTTAAGAACACATAATGACTTTGGGTATTGCACCCAGACATCTCTTTGTAACCCTGAAGTTTTCTGTGCCCTGTCCTTGACCATTATGCCTTTGGTCCACATGTCAGCCTTAAACAGCTAAAGCTTTACTTTGGGGGATTTTTGCAGGGGAAAAAAAAAATCTTCATAGAGTTGCTTTATGGTAAAAACATCAGCAAATTTAATTTAGAGAAAAAAGCTAAAGCTTAGGATTGTGAACAATTTTGATCTGAGATGTGAGAAAGGGTAGTAGGGACAAGAAAGATCTATGCAAAAGGATTAAACTAACACCCACCTGAAGTTATCACAGAGATCTGCTGCCTAAACGCCCATGAGGGTCCTCAGAGGGCCTCAGGGCAAGGGGTGCTATTACAATCAGCACATAAAATCATACAATTTGACAGAGAGGACAGACTTTAAGTAGCATCCATCCGAATTCATTTTACTGGTAAGGAAATGGGCCCAGATGGGAAAAGAGACTTGCCCAAGATCACAGAAGTAATTAGAACAGATCATAGACTTGGGTCTCATCTTTACCAGAGGACTTGAAAGTCCACTCTAGCTCTCTCAACACTGTCAGACACAACTCAGTCCAGTTAGCTCAGCTCCAGCTCCCATCAGCAGCTTGGTGGCATCTGGGAGAAAAGAGAACTGACAGAGAGAGATTCCATCAGCCAAGTCCTCAGAACTCAGAACAGACTCCAGAACAATGTACCTGTTTCCCCACCTTTTGGGTTTTTTTTTGTTGTTGTTGTTTGTTTTTTTGTTTTTTTGTCAGATATGCACTGTTTGGCCTAATATCCTCCTAAAGTCACTATACTTCACACTACTGCTGATCTTGTCAGCCCTTCACAGAGAAGTAGTTGAGGCTGCAAATTGAATCATACCCTAGTGCTTGAAGACTTAGCACACTGTAGGAAAAATGGAGGATGAATGGTCACCCCAGTGTGATGTGGAGTGCCTTCCTCTGGATTTCAAGAGTCAGTGAAATTTGAAGACCTTAAAAAGTTGCTATAAATGAGGAGCCAAGGTATTAGGAAGGCAAGAACCTGAGGGCCAGTTGTGAGCAGTACAAATGGATAGGAAGTGCTCTGTTCTTTATTAAAACACTGGGACCTAAGGAAACGTTAGTGAATGTCTTGAGATGTCTTATTGTGGTGACGGGGCAGCTATTTCCTGTCCATTAAGACTGAGAGCCAGGCGGGATGGTGCACACCTGTAACCTCATTATTTGGGAGGCTGAGGCATGAGAACTATGAATTTGAGGCCAGACTGGGATACACACACACACACACACACACACACACACACACACACGTGAGATGTGGGAACTGAAGGAACTGGGGAAAAAAGGCTGAAGATGGCATATGCTTTTTGTGTTTTGGAGTGGTTTGAAGACCACTACATTGATATCTTGAGCACTAAATTTCCATGATAATATGTCTTAGGTGTGATGGAGGCTGAGCTCTGGGCCACACTGCTGCCACCTAAATCATCAATCCTGTCTCAGCTCAGCAGGCCAGCATTAAAGTTTTCTAGAATCTCTGTCATTTGAACATTGGAATGTTTCCTTGCTTAGCACTGTGAACTTGGTCCTTTCCTTCACTCCCTCCTTTTCTTCTCTCTTTTTTCTCTCCTATTGTTCTCTCTCTATTATACACATACACACACAATACTGCACAAGAATAACAGAAAAAAAATTATATTATTTAGTTGTATTTTTGAATGTGTAGGAAAAGAAGATAAGAGTTGGGCACTTGTATACCAAATAAGAGATTTTGTAAAAGAGACAAAATAAAAATAAAATCATTTTGGAAAGCAATGAAGACCTAATTAAATGAATGAAGTAGCAGTAGATAGCCAAAAGAAATCCTTTTTTTTTTTTTTTTTGGTTTTTGAGGGGTATGTGTGTGTGTGTGTGTGTGTGTGTGTGTGTGTGTGTGTGTGTGTTGTATGCACATGTATGTGCAGATGCATGCAGTCAGTCCATGAGTGAATATGTAGAGGCCAAAGGAAGATACTGGGTCTCCTCCTCTGTCTGTCTGTCACTCTTCTGCCTTATTTCCCTGAGACAGAGTCTCTCACTGAACCTGGAGCTTCCCATTGTTCAGTTAGACTTGCTGACCAGGAGCTCCAGCAATCTTCCTGTCTCTACCCTCTTCAGCATTGGTATTACAGGCATGCGTGGCCATGCATGGCTTTTTTGTATGGGTACTATAGAATCCATCTCAGGTCCTCATACTTGCACAGCAAGCACTTTTGCCTTCTGTGGTATCCCCTCAGCTCCAATGACGGAAAGAAATCATAATTTGAAAGATGCTACCCCAAATTTCCAGGAGCCAAGATTGGTATTGGCAGCTCCACTGAGAGATTTCATTTGCACAATAAGAAAGTACACAGGAATCAAAGCTCTAAGTTTTCCCACTCTCGGAGAGGCTCAAAAAGTGCAGAGAAAGAAGACATGAAAAAATTTGAATTAGAAACATGCTGTAAGGCAGGAGAGATGGCTCCATGATTAAAGGCACTTGCATGCAAAATCTGATATCCTGGGTTTGATTCCCCAATGCCCATGTAAAGCCAGATGCATAGTGACACATGCATCTAGAGTTTGTTTGCAGTAGCAGAAGGTCCTGGCATGTCCATACTCACTCTCTGTCTGCCTCTATCTCCTTTTCTCTCTCAAATAAATAAATAAATTTAAATTTTAAAAGTTTTTAAAAGAAAAGAAACAGTGCTGGAGAGGCAAATAACATTTCACTTCAATAAGCAACTTGACCCAAATTTCATAAGTAGGATGGGCCAATGAAACATCCTTCCTTAGCATTTATATTTTCTTCAACAGTTACATCATAGGTGTATCCGAAAGAAGCATGTGATTAATATATATCATTTCAATTAAGGTCCTTTGGGGTATTTTGTTTTGTTTTGTTTTGTTTTTCAAAGTAGGGTTTCACTCTAGCTCAGGCTGACCTGGAATTCACTATGTAGTCTCAGGATAGCCTTGAACTCACGGTGATCCTCCTACCTCTGCCTCCTGAGTGCTGGGATTAAAGGCATGTGCCACCACACCCGGCTCTTTTTTTGTTTTTGACACAAGGTATCACTATGTAGCCCAAGCTGGCCTAGTCTAGATCCTCCTGCCTCAACCTCCCAAGTGCTGGCTTACAGATGTGTCCCCTCACATGATAGGATGCATATTTTTTGGAGAATACCGTAAGTGACTAGGTCACAAGTTGAACCCCAGTTGATCTCAGGTACTTCTGTGAGCAGAGCAGAGCTCATGCTGGAGCTTGCACAGTGGCGAAGAGCCTGGAACCCCACCCAGCAACCAGGCTAGTCTCCAAAGCTTTTAAGGCAGAGTACACCAACTGTTACTCTGTGTGACCTTCTCCTTCCTTTATTTCTGCTCAGCAAAATTGTGCTCACATTTCCAGTTTCAAAGAAAGCCCCCTTCCTGAAATGCTTGCTTCCACTCTCATTGAATTTTCTCTCCCTAAACCTCTCTCTATATAACAGTGAAATATTACATATATATATATATCAGTGAAACGTGTGTGCTTGCACAAACAAGTGCGTTCTTTCTCTCTCTCTCTCTCTCTCTCTCTCTCTCTCTCTCTCTCTCCTGATAATACTTCACTGTCAAAACGTTTATCTTGTCCTCAAAAACCAAGTTTGCTCAAGAGGTAATGGCCAAGTCTTCTAGCTCTTAAGTATCTCTCACCATTTCCAGAAGAGTGGTAAGCCTTTGAGGTCTCAGTAAATGCTCACCAATTGACTGATCAGGAGAGGAGTAGGCAAAATAGGAAAGCTTGAAAAGTGAGATGCAGAGTGGAAGGAGTTATTACAGCTAGGAATTACACTTGGGATGTTCAGGGAAGAAAGAGAAGCACCTATTGAGGATACATAGAAGGGTTCAAGACAGGAGGCCAGAAAGCACATGACAACCATAGAAGCTTCCAGATATGAAACACTCAGTCTGTGCCCAGAATAAGCACAAGCCTTAATATGCTATAGCTCATGTAATCCTTATAGCAAGTCTGTAAAGTAAATGCTATTATAATGCCCATTTTACAGATGAGTACATTAAGACTCAGTTTGCATGAGAAGGAACAGCTAAGAAGTGTTAAAGCCACAGTTCAATCCCAGATGTTTCAGCTCTGAGGTCTCTTGCTCATTTCTAGTTGTAAAGCTGTGGGTGGCTAGTTTTTGTGGCAATGTCTGATCATTAGTAGAGTTCAAAACACAATTTAAAGTATTTTCAGATTCAACCAGCTAAGTTTACAAGTATAGAGAACCAAATACAGCTTGCTTTTCTTTTTCCCCTCCCAAGTAGGGAAGGTGTTAAACCATGCATACTACATACACAACTTATGATATTCACAGAACTTGGACCCAATGAGACCGCAACACACACCACAAATACAATATACACACAATGCATACAGCAATACTCTACTTCCTTAACACTGCATACAACTGTGAATGAGATATCTGTATGGTTGGCTAGGTATCCTTTCTGAAACAGAACACTGGTTAGTAAAAAGAATTGTATTTCAGGGGCTGGAGAGTGGTTAAGGCACATGCCTGTGAAGCCTAAGGACCTAGGTTTGATTCTCCAGGTCTCACGTAAGCCAGATACGCATGGTGGCACATGCATCTGGAGTTTGCCTGCAGTGGCCAGAGGCCTTAGCATGCCCATTCCCTCTCTCTTTCTCTCTCTCTCTCTCTGTCTCCCTCTCTCTGTGTGGCTTTAATAAATAAATAAATAATAAAATCTTTAAAAAAATAAGAATAGTTGGGCTGGAAAGATGGCTTAGCAGTTAAGGCACCTGTCTGCTAAGCCTAAGAATGCCTGTTCCAATCTCCAGGTCCCATGTTTAGCCAGATGCAAAGTGACACAAGGGCGCAATGTCACACTTGGCCACAAGGGGGCACACGCATCTGGAGCTCATTCACAGTGGCTGAGAGGGTGCTGGTGCGCCCATTCTCTATCTGTCTTCCTCTCCCTCTCTCTGTCTCTCTCTGTGTCTCTCAAAAAAGAAAAGAAAAAAAAAAAGAAAGAAAAGAAAAGAAAAGAAAAGAAAAGAAAAGAAAAGAATAGTATTTCAGGGTTTGAGAGGGTGTTTGCCCAATGACACTTCTAAAATGAATTCATGTAGTTGACAACTAGGTCAACTAAACTGCCTTGCAAGTTGGAGTTGTCAGTCTCTGGCAGTAAAAACCAATCCCACCAGGCTTGGTGAAATAATATGCCTGATGGGAACCTCCAAGACAAGTCTAGGATCCACAGTGGAATGGGTACCCAAATCCAGGATCAGAGTTGCTATAAAACTAGATACAGGATGGGACCCGACTGTTCAACTCCAGACTCATCTCACTGTACTATATTTTCCTTATAAAATTCTCACCAACCAGAACTGGCCAACATCTGGCCCATATGAGGATTCCATGAAAGCAGTTCCTTCCAAACCCCTAACCAGGGGAAGCTGGCTAAAGCACCCATAATCCTGCTCACAACAATTCACCACCTCAAGGAGGCTCCAATTCGCAAATTGCCTCTGGCTGGGGACCTACCATTCAGAACACGTAAGTTTATGGGGGACACCTAAATCAAACCACCCCACCAACAACTTCTTCACTGTATAATGTTTTGTTGTTGGGTCCACATGAGGAAGAACTCAGTGTGAGTTAGATATTGGTAACAGAAGAATTGTCCAACCAGACCTCCCTCCTGCCCATGAGACCAGAGGAACCAGGTGCAAAGGGAGGTTGCATGATATGAGAGAGTAGTGACAAATGTTCTGATGTGGAGGGATTGCCTTAGCCAATAGCAGAGGACTACCTCTGTGACCTTGTCATCTGGCATCCTAGACAGGAGCCTGCTTGTCTGTCCAGGCTTCCCTCTGTGTACTCTGAACTGTCACAAGGCCCTTTTGGCCAGCTTGCACATATTCTGAGAGTAATAGCTGAATAGCAGCCCAACCTCAGAAGAGAGAGTCCAGATGCAGCCTTGGTCCCAACTCCTGCCCAGCCTTTGGCCACTGCAGGGTAGGATGGGACCTATGGAAACTGGGACCAGCCACCTAGTTTTGCTGACTTTACTGGTGCTGCTACCCTGGAAAGTGGTCCTGCAACCAGATGGGAAGGAACACTTTTCAGAGCCGCATTCTCTCAGCATGTTCATCCTATAGTGTTTTGGAGATCCACAGTGAAGCACACTGTGCACCAAGCCAAGATCCAAACCCTGAACATCCTCAAAGGGGCTGTAACCACAGTCACATTGCTTCCAGTGGTCTTATCCCTGGCTCAGCCTGCACTTTTTCCTCAATAGCTCCTACCTGGAAATCTTCAACAAGCATTAGAGTCTTGTTGTTATTTTTACGTGTTTTTGTTTTTTTTTACTTTTCCTAGGAGCCACATGAGTATAGCAGTTAAAGCCATACAAAAGTATATATGATCACTTTAAGAGTCCTGAGTTATGACCCTGGCTCCTACCCAGGCAAGAAACCTCTCCACCTTAGAGACCTTGAAAGACCTGGGACATTAAATTTATCTCCCACTCCCTACTGCCTCTATAACTTCTCTCAAGTAGCCTCTGCCCAGACACACCCCTTTCCCTAAGAAACTTACCAAAAGAACTACCTGGCTTTGTTCTTTTGATTGCCAGAACTTGCTGTCTTCTCCCCAATCTCTTCAGACCCCACCATGCCCAGCCAGGTAGCACAATGAATAATAACACTCCTAATAAAGCTTTAACTTTAGAAGAGCAATTTCCTCAGCATCTTTCATGGCCAGCCTGTTCACCCTCTCTTGTTTATCAGTATCCTAACCCCAGCAAAAAACAAACAGCCATCACTCAGAGCACTCTGACAGCTAGAAGCCCATGACATCATTTAAAGAGGGCCTTTCATCCTATGCATGCTAAAAATTAGCCTTAGGATTTGTTCACAAGGATAGAAGAACTGCAGAGGAGAAAGGGAAACTTCACCAAACCCCTTATCTTGGGAACGGGGAGATGGTTCAGTGGTAAAGGTGTTTGCCTGCAAAGCCTGCCAGCTAGGATTCAATTCCCCAGTCACCTGCATAAAGCCAGTTGCAGAAAAGTAGTGCAAACATCTGATGTTCCATTTGCATTGGCATTGGTGCATGCATATGCACACACATGGGGGGTGCAAATATAAAGAAGAAAGAAAGAAAGAAAGAAAGAAAGAAAGAAAGAAAGAAAGAAAGAAAGAGAGAGAAGCAAAGAAGAAAGAAAGCCACCTATACTAAATTTAGATTCTGAGTTTTAAAAGGCATAGGACAGTGTCCTAGTTGGTATTCTGTTGCTATTAACTGAATTCCATAGACTGAATGATTTATAAATAAAAGTATATTTATTCAGCCTACAGTTCTGGAGGTGAAGGATCAAACAGCCACATCGAGTGAATGCCTTCTTTCTGGTGAGGATTCTGTAGTATCACAGTGTGGGCCAGGGCAACTCATATGCAAGAGAAGCACATCCAAGACAGTGCCAAACTAGCTTTTATAATGGCTCGCTCTTGAGATAACCTGTTGGCCTCTTAACCCATTAATCCAAAAATTATTGAGGGCAGAGCTTTTAAAGGTCCCACTTCATCACACATAATGCCTGGGCCTTAATGAGACTGAGAGGAAGAAACCAGGTCCATCCCAGCACAACTTTGAGAAAGAAGTCACAAGGTTTTAAATGACTAACATGCAAAACTGGCTTCATCTCATGAGAACGGAGAACCTACTGCAGGGTCTGTCCCCTCAGACTCAAATAACACTCTCTTCACTTAAGAAATGCCCTTGTGAGGGGAGTATATTAGTCAGAATTTTAGTCAACCTGACACATACCTGGAAAAAAAAAAAAAACAGCTTAAGGGAGAAAAGATTTATCTTGATTCATGGTTAGAAGTCTTAGGCCTTGGACATCTGGCTGCATTGCAGTGGTCCTGGGGTGAGGCAGATTGTGGCAGCAGCATCAGGAGAATGTTACAGAAGAGGCTGCTCACATCCTGGCAACCAGGAAGCAGACATATAGCAAGGGTCTAGCAACAAACTTTATCTTTTCATGGTATCATATCCTTGATACAGGGTTTTGGGATTCAGGAAGGTCCCCTCAAGTCTGTGAACCCCAAACTTACAGTTCTTATCTATTTAATAAAGACATGAGAAAATAGACCCCGGGAGGGGTAAATTATAAATTATTGAGTTTATTTAGGAAGAAATTTAAAATGATGAGGTTTAAAAAGACTCAGACCATAAGGGAATTGTCCTCCTTGCCTAGCTGGAAATAGAGAGTGAGTGAGGAGAATCTCCACCACAGAAAAATTTCTGGGGGTAAAAGGGCTCTGGAGGAGACACATACACCCAAACACAGAAGCCAAAGCATAAGAACTAGAAGATCCCCTTCACATAAAAGACTGGAGAGGGTTAACAAAGAGAAAAGAACTCAGAGGTCAGAGATCATACATGTAACAGATAGAGGAAGCATCAAGTCTGAGATAAGCAGATTCAGACACCAGGAAAATTATTACACATGTGAGAGACCCAGAGTTTAGAGAAAAATCATACATGTAACAGAGAGAGAAAGCATCTGAAAACCAAATACATGTAATAAACAAACAGGAACATACCCAGGAAAGTAACAAAAGCCATCTTTTCTCCTAGCCAGGCAGGGAAAATGGGGGAAACTTACACAATAGTATTCAGGTAAAAAAAAAAATGAGAGAGAAGGCTCATACATGGTGGAAGACCTCTTTTTAAGACCAGGTGTGTAAGGGAGAGAACTGATTGGTTCATGGACTCAGGGGGTTGACCCAGAGGGGCCAGCCCACCCAGGTATAATAGACTGGGGAAGAGGGAGGGGATTCTCTGGCTGAGGAATTGCTGCTACTCATCTTGGGTGAGACTGGATCAGGCATCAAGTTCTGGTTTGGCCAGGGTGTTCAGGGTAGCATCTCCTGTTCCTTCTTTGGGCTTCTGTTCCTGACTAACTGCCTGTGATCAGCTGTTTTATGCCTGTTTCTCCTTCACCCTCAGTGACCAACGTCCTCCAACTAGGCCTGAACAATCACCTCTCATTAATCATCATTTGATGCATTTGTGGTAGTTTGATTCAGGTTTCTCCCATAAATGCAAATGTTCTGAATATTTGATCCCCAGATGATGCCAGTTTGGGAACTGGGACTTTCTGGAAGTAGTGAGTTATTGAGAGCAGGCTTATGGATGTTATAGCCAGCTTCCCCTTGCCAGTGTTTGTCACACTCTCTTGTAGCTGTTGTCCACCTGATGTTTGCCAGGAGGTGATGTCCACTTTCTGCTTATGCCACATTTCCCCCTGCCATCATAGAGCTTCCCCTCAAATCATGGGCCAAAATAAACCCTTTCATGCCATAAACTGCTTTTGGTTGGGTGCTTTCTGCCAATAGCACGAATCTAACTACAAAAGTAAAATTGGTACCCGGAGAGTGGGGTTATTACTGCTAGAAATCTGACTGTGTAGTTTTTGGCTTTTAGAACTGATTTGCAGGGAGAATGTGGAAATATTTAAAACCTTAGCCTAAGGGGTGCCTTGCAGTGCTATAAGTACAGCTTGATGGATTCTGGTTGGAGTTGAAATACCTGAATGTAGTAAGAACTATGGACTGTGAGGTTTTATGTATGAGGCTGAGAAAGAGCTTTGTTGGGAATGGTTCAGGAGAAGTTTGTGTGAGAGGCTTGCTGTGTTCTACGTACCTGTGTCCTGAGAATTTATGTAAGGTTGTGTTGCATAGAAATGGACAAGTGTGAGCAGATCAATATGCTCCAGAAAGAAATGAAAGCTTTGAGCTAAAAACAATAACTCAATTCAACTGCAATTGTTTGAGAGATTACAACCATTGAGATTAAGCCAGCTGACTTGGAACAGCAGGAAGAATGATAACTCTCTTGAAAGTAAGGGGCCTGGGGCTAGAGAAATGGCTTTTAAGGCATTTGCCTGCAAAGCCAAAGGACCATGGTTCAGTTCCCCAGGACCCACATAAGCCAAATGCAGAAAGTGGCACATGCATCTGGAGTTTGTTTTAGCAGCTAGAGATCCTGGCATGCTCATTCTCTCCCCCTTTCTCTCTTTCTCTCTCTCCCTCTCTCTCTCTCTCTCTCAAATAAATAAACAAAAATAATTTTAAAAAAAAAAAAAAGAAAGAGGCCTGCATACTAAAGAAGTGTCCTGCTCTTCAAAGTCATCTTATTCTCCCCCCTGGACTAACAAGTTGGTAGCCCACTTGGTATTATGGAGTATAACAAATGCAATAAAGAGAAGGTCATTAGATTTGCAACACAGTTTTATTTTTTGGAAATAGCCATGAGCAATGTGGTGCAAGGTTGTTGGAAGTCCCTGCATGAGGGCCTGATGGAGCCATAAGGGCCTGATAGAGCCATGAGGATGAACCCTGGGTTGCAGTAGAGCAATATCAGAACTGTAATCTGGCCACCAAGGAGAACTACTGGTTTGGGATGCATTATTCTCCAGGCTGCGAGGTGCCCACCTTTAGGGGTGGAATTTGAACTGCAGAGACTTGTCATGGGTTAGAGTTGTTGGACTTGAAATTACATAATTTGGTGTTTGCCTTCTTTGTTTTAAATCGTGTATTGGTTCAATTTTTCCTTGTTATTTTCAATGCCACCTTTTCAGTGTGAATGTTTATTCTGTGCCATTATGGTTTTCAGTGTTTTGTTGTATTATGGTTCAGTTAAGAAATCTTGGACTATAACACAATGGGGACTTTTAAAGTTACACTGAAAACATTGCATTTTGCATGATGTATGGTTTTCCATTTTTGAAGGCAGGTGTGGAGTGTGGTGGTTTGAATGAGCTATCCCTCATAAACTCATGTGTTCTGAATACTTGAGACCCAGCTGATGGCAATCTGCAGAAGGTGTGTTGTTGGAGACAGCTTATGGATGTTATAGCCAGCTTCCCCTTGCCAGTGTTTGGACCTCTCTCTTGCTGCTATAGTCCACCTGATGTTGGCCAGGAGGTGATGATGTCCACCCTCTGCTCATGCCATTTTCTCTCCTGCCATCATGGATCTTCCCCTTGAGTCTGGAAGCCAAAATAAACCTTTTCCTCCCAAACTGCTTTTGGTTGGGTGCACACCAAGTATGGTGGTTTGAATGTAAATGACCCCATAAACACAGGTGTTTATGATTAAGATTAAGCTTCCTACTTAAGTTTATAGTAGACAGGGCCCTGATAGAGTTGTGTCATTGGAGGAAGATCTTGAGTTCAGCCCTAAGAGGTGCATAGAGAGCCAGTTTAAGCTCTGGCTGTTCATGCTTGCTGGTGTTGGCTTTTCTCTCTGTGTTTTGAATATATGTTAAGGTGAGCCAGCTTCTTCTGCTATAATGAAGCTTCCCCTAGAATTTGTAAGCCTGAAATAAACCCTTTCCACCCATGTGCTATGTGCTGCTTCTGGGCAGATGTTTTCCCCAGCAACAAAGGTAATTGCAACACCAAGTGTACAACCCAGATGGATAAGCCTTTGCAATGATTTTCTGGTGGGTGGAATAAGCTGTTGATAGGAGGAGACAAAACAAGGCAAGGGAGACTTTTCTCTTCCAAGGCAAAACAATAAAACAGAAATAATGCTATGGTTGATAACACTCTCCAATTTATTTAAACTACATGGCTCCTGGAAAAACCACAAGTAAGAATACAGCATGCTCCCGTGAACTTCCCCAGTAGCCATCATCACTGGGTCAGCTGGCATGTTTACTCAAGCAAATAGCATCACCTCCAGCAGTTGCCACATGACTGTGCTCTTTTCAGTGCCCATGAAAAAGGATCATCTTATAGAAGTCTTACCCTCAAGCTCCTGGCCACATGAGCCTTTCCATGGGGCACCCACAAAAATGGTAGCTTGATAAACAAAGCCACTAAGGAAATTTGCTAACAAGATAAACAAAAGATTTGCTAAACAAAGCCACGTTTTTAGGCAATATAGTCACAGAAGGATTCTCCATTTCTGTTGCCATATTCTACTGGTAAAAAGTACATTACAGGTCCCCACAGCACTCAAGAAGTGGTGATGCAAGGGCATGAGCACCAGGAAGTAGTGTCATGGTGACCTTCTGTCAGCCACAGGTCATAATTTTATCAGCCCTGGAGTTTCACGCACCCACTCTGTCCTTTACTTCCACAGTACCTTATGCCTCACATGTCGTCTTGTTGGTGTGGTACACACAGCAAAAGCCCCAAGGCATGACACCTTTCTGCTCATGTGAGCATCTGCCTTAGTGCTCTAGGCACAAAATAGGGGCAGAGGTTCAACCTTACAGCCAATCTCCTAGCCAGCCCAATCTTAGCTTCCTTTCTGGGAACAGATGGAGATGAGAATTTACAAAGATGGAGTTCCATAAATTTATTCTCTTTCAAGCTTTGTGTTTCTCACTAGGAAAATGTAGATAGTCTTGACAATCCAGTCAAACAGTTATTCTGTCTAAAACTGAAATCAAATCTTCAGTTTTATTTGTACCGAGTGTCAGCCTAAGGTAACTTACATGTTAAAATAATGTGAGCTCTTGTTTCCCACGAAATGTTTACCCAAGAAGAAAAAAAAAAGATGTATGAATTCATATGCACAACACTTCAAATCCTCATGGACTCCCTATAGAATAAGTATTATTGCTTTTATTTTGCAGGCAAGGAAAGAGTTTGCTTTCAGTAATTTGTTCCTGATAGAATCAAAGCTCACATTTTCGTCTGGCTGCCTCCTTCTCACCACCAGCCATGATGAAGTCCCTGGGCAAGGAGGCAAACTCCCAGGCAGCCCTGATTACACATACAGGCAAATGAGGAGCATCATAGCTTAGAGCTTCCGATCCATCACCCCTCAAGCTTAATCCATCCTGCCTGGTGAGTGATGTGACCCCAGCAAACCACACAAGGCAGTAAGCACATGGCAAGCCAAAGCCAGAGCCAAATTCATGGATTGTTATGGCTGCTTCAACTATCTTACAAATCCTTAGTGGCACTGTCATCCCTCCATGTCCTCAGGGATGACTTTTAAACCCACTTCTCATGCATCCTCTCTCCATCAGGTACCAAATTTCTCAGATGCTCAAGTCTCTAATATGTAATGACATAGCACTTGTATATAATCTGCACACATTCTTTGTATACCTCAAACCATCCCAAGATGACTTACAATGCCTAATGCAAGCATGCCATCATTTCCTTTCTAGGGCTCTGGCATAATCCTTAGCATAAATTTGGCTTTAGGGGCCTTTCTTTTCCCCCCAAAATGTCTTCTATCCAAGATTCATTGAATCCATGGAAGTAAAGGGATGACTGTACCTGGAAAATCTTCTAATATCTTAGCTGCTAAATCAATTTAAAAACTCTCACCTGAAAACAAACTTTCATTTGAAAGGGTGCTTTAATTAATTTCATTTATTACACAAATGCAATTTTCTCATTTTGTCTCATATTTCCACCAAAATACATAATTAGGTATAAACTCCCAGAAACCACTGATTTGCTCTATTTGGAACACTGGCCTTGGCACCCCCAAATCAGCTCAAATTCATGTGAGCCTGCATAGGAAGGCAACATCCTTACTCTGGCCTCTTTTGTGCTTTTGTAGCCAGCACTTGATGAGGGCCTGGCCAGAGGGTATCCTGAACTTAACAAGTTTGTCCTTTCTTTAGAATGCCATGTCATTGGGAATAAATGGAATTAGTCTCTTTGCCTGCATCTCTATATAAATACATGTCTTGAAGTAATAACAGATTCATGGGAAGTCAAAGGAAGAATTGGGCTTAGGAGATTTTGGACTTGAACCTTCTCCAGGTGGCATCCTGACATCTGCTCAGCCTATATTAGACTTGATGAAGCAGATGGAACAATACATGAGCGGGCTCAGGGCATAGTGCAGGTTCAGCACTCTAGAGTATTCGTTCATTCCCCAAGGAGACATTCTCACCAGTGACATAAACATGTTGCTACTCCACTTTCTGAGGAGAATTCTGGAGCCACAAGAAGATCCCCAGGATCCTACACGAAGTCACAGAACTCCAACTTAATATCTTCAAGCCTGAACCATCTCTGGAACAGTCACATGAAAATGATGAGGGCCCTAAGAGCAAACGCCGCAAGTCCACGGCACTCAACAAGTGGCCGTTGTACTTGAGTACATGAATCTCTAGTATCCCTTATGAAAGATACACGGAACTACTGTTGTGGTCAAGGCTATCGGCTATATCAGCTGGAACATGGAGGGTACCCATTGGGTCAAGAGGGGTGTTGTTGTGTCCATATGATCTGAGCTTCCATGATGGGCAAGAAACAGTCTGAATGTCACAGTGCTCTCGCCCCAGAGATGATGGAAACTACTACAGCCTCTGCTCTAGCTCGGGGGTGGGGGTCAGAGGGGCCAGACTGAT
This sequence comes from Orientallactaga sibirica, assembly GCA_036365145.1. NCBI lineage: Eukaryota > Metazoa > Chordata > Mammalia > Rodentia > Dipodidae > Orientallactaga > Orientallactaga sibirica. The sequence goes on from JAEOAD010000003.1 coordinate 20,933,577, forward strand.
GAGCTTGGGCACTTACCAGCTACAGACACTGAGAGAGTGTCATAACTGTACACCAAAGCCCCCATACTTACAACATGAGAATCATAACAGACTGACCATTTGAATACTTAATATAATTTTATGATGTAAAGTGACTGGAACTGAAACTAGACAAAGACAAATGCTCAGTGACTGTCCACTAATGCTTGATGGGCCTGTCCAGGGGATCTTCAGAAGGAGTTATTTGTGGTTCTTTGGAGAAAAGCCAATGTCCAGCTGTGTCTTCATGTTGCTTTACACCTATGAAGCAACTTGATCCTTAGGAAAATACCTCACTCCACCTAAGGGAATTAAAATTGTCATAGTTGCAGTCATGGATTCTAAAGCTCTAGGTAAAGAAACAAAACTGACATCAACTTTTGCTTACTGCCAAAATCAAACACTCCTGGGGATGCTGTGATCCAAAGTTCTTTGATTAAGCAAAAGCCTCATCTGTCCTGTGTGGTCCTTGGTACAAGTATCATGTTTACTCAGTGTCAAAGTCCATTTCTGTTACCTTGTCAAAGCCTTGGACTAGGTGATCTATAAGGGATAGGCATGTATTTGCTCATGGTTCTGGAAGCTTGGAACCCAGAGCATGGCTCCAGCATCTGATGAGAGCTGTCCTGCTGCATCATGACATGACAGAGGACATCACCAGCTAGGACAAAGCATATGTGCCAGCTCAGATTTGGCTTCTCTTCTTCCTTGTACAGTCATCAATTCCACCATAGGGACCCCAAACTCATGACCTCATCTAATCCTAATTATCTCCCAAAGGCCTCACCTCCAAATCCTATTAAGCATATATTTCAGAAGTAAGGTGGAATGCAGAGGGCACATTCAAATCTTAAAGCTCAGTTAAAGGACTAGCCTGTACTTTCTTATCATAGTGAGCAGTAGATAAATATTTGTTAATCAAATAAATAAAACCAATGTATTTCATTTTTTATTTCTTTTTCTTCCAAATAACTTCATAAAACTTTATAAAAATATACATAATCCCTTCCTACCACCATCCTGTATCTCCCCCAACACACACTCAGCACCCTCCACTGAATCCCCATTTTGTTCCTACTATTCCCTCTTGTATTTTGTGTCTTTTCTCCCCTCCTCCATCATCCACAACAACCTATTGATGGAACCAATATCATGTAGGTTTTGTGCAGATAACAACAGCAGTTATGAGGTCACAATGAGTACAATTATCACGTTACATAGAGGAGAAAGCATTTCAAAGCCCTCCTTTCTATACCTTAGATCTTACATTCTTCCACTACAGTCCCTGAGCCATTGGAGGATATGATAGAGATGTCTCGTTAAGTGCTGCACACTCAGCTGTCACTTTTTCTCAGCACTTGGAGTTTTGAGTCTCCTAAGCAGTCATCACTGTCTGAACAGAGAGATTTCTCTAGTATCTTCTTCAATTTTTCTCTTGAATGTTTTGAATTTTTCATTGTTGAGATCTTTCACTTCCTTACTCATGTTTATTCCAAGGTGTTTTTTTTTTTTTTTTTTTTTTTTTTTTTTTTTTTGATGCAGTTGTGAATGGGATTGTCTGTTTGGTTTTCTATATGCCTCTGTATGTCTATTTGGTTTTCTGTACATGGAGGGGCATCTATTTCCCTAGACTTGGGAAACTTTCTTCTATAATTTTATTGGAAGTTGAAAATATTTTCTATTCCTTTGTCTTGAAGTTCCTCTTTTGATGCCCATAATTTGCAAATTTCATTGTTTTGTGGTGTCCCAAATGTCTTTCATGTTTCATTCATACTTTTTTGAACATATCACTGATTTTGATTAACTGACCCAATTCCTTTACCTGGTCTCCAAGTCCTTCTTTCCATGTGGTCTATCCTTTTGGTGAGGCTTTCAATGAAGCTTTATATTTTACTTACTATATTTTGCATTCCTAGTGTCATTTCGATTTGGTTTTGCTTCAGCAATTCTCTTTATTAAATTCCATTTTCATATCCTGGTTTGATTTCATTGCATTTAGCTGTTTGTGTTGTCTTGGAATTCATTTGTGTGTTTATTTGTGTTCTCTTTGAATTAATTCATTTAATTTTGTTCTCTGGAACTCCATCCAGGGGATTACTTGTATACTTCTTAAATTTTTGTACATAAATTTAAAGTTCTTTTGTGTTGTCTATAATAAGTAATTCTCATGGGGCATGGTGCTACTATGGGATTGGTAATTATTGGAGGAGACATATTGCTTTAGTTTTTCATGATACTTGTTTTGCATTGAGACTTGCCCATTTGGAGACACTGCCTGGGTCAAGTCTTTCTGTCACACCTGTGTTAAGTATTTGAGTCTCTGCTTGGTGTTCTCATCTTATTTTTCCTTCACTCAGCTTGGCACTGCCTATAGTTCACATATAGAAACATGGTGTTCATTTATGAATGAGGCGGGTGAGGTATAGGTGAGGTGACCTTAGTTTGACTGGAAGGGAATACAGAGCCCTTGACTTGTACATGATTCTGGAGGCAAGGTAGGAGGGAGGGCCATGGTGAGTAGAAAACTAAACCCAATCCAAGAAAGAAGAAAGAAAGAGAGAGAGAGAGAAAGAAGGAAAGAAAGGGAGAGCAGGCAATAGAAAGAGGGATAGAGAGAGAAAGAGATGAGGGAGCAGGAGGAACTGCATGTACCTTGAAAGAGGAGGAGCCAAGCAGAAGAAGCAGAATGGCCAGGGAAAGGAGAGAAACTGCCCTGCAAGAGAGGGGCCTAGGGAGGTGTACCAAGATGCGGGCTTGGGGTGCAGAGAAGGATCCAGGCTGGCTGGATGCTCTGCTGAACTCCTTTTGGAGGAAGTGAGACCTTCGAAGTCTCAATTATGGTTGGACAGGAGTGGGAGAAAGAGGATGTCTTCTTCTCAGCTCAGATGTAGATGCAGAAAGGTGAAATTACCATAATAGTAAGAATGGAGTACAAGATCTCAGACCCAGTCTGAGCAAACAGGGTAGAGGGAAAAGTCAAATAATTTTGAAGTCTCAATTACTGTATGGGAGGTAGGTAGTCCCCAGTCCCAGGGCTAGTGTGGCCCGATAGTAGAGGAGAGAGGGAGGGATGAGCTGAGAGCTCTGAGACTTAACACCTACCAAATCACATTCCTTATGTTGAAAATCTGCCTGTGGGGTTGGAAGTCTCCCATAAAAGGCAACACTGAAATGTAGAACACTGACCCTCCCGTGCCTGGGTAAATTTCCTCCCACCTCTCCAATGCTCCAGCCATTGCTTCCTATGGGGAGCTGCCTGAGACTCCCTCAGGTCTTCTGTACCCCATGGTCTTCACATAACATTACTATCTCTATTGGAATTACTAGAGTGATCATATTCCTTTCTGTGCTCTCAGTTTGGTCATGGGGAAGGAGGTGAGTGGGCAGCCCCAATCTTAAAAGTTCATTGAGTACAGTACTTCAGATAGCCCTTGCAACCAAAGCTGACAAAAACATAGTACTCCTACGTCATCAACAAGAGCACCAACTGTAGTTGACATGAAACTATATGTTCCAGGTACTTTCCAATAATATATATTAATGAATTATCAATTTCTTCTGGAAGAACAAATGGCCTTATTTAGCCTGTGATGAGGAAACTGACTATATAAATATATATGCAATGCCCATATATAGGCTCTAACCAATAACCTGTTTAATTGCTTTATTAATAGTACCTAAATTAGTGATCTGTGTCATAGTTGTTGCTTATATTTTTCAAATACCATTTATGTTATTTAAGTTACTATTGATAATAGGAGACAATCTTATATTCAAAAGGCAAGGGCCAATATTCCCCAGATACGATTTTCACTCTAGAGATGTATGTAATTGAATGCAGTCTATTTCCTGACTGGGTACCTAATAAGTCTGAGTATCTAAACTTCAGGCCAAGAATTCATCTTGGCTATTGCTAATGCCTTCCAGAAAGACATATGCCAATTCTGAAGGTAAGATAAGATAGTAACTGCAAAGTACTTTAACAAATGGCTGGAGGGCTCGAGAGATAGCTTAGAGGTTAAGGCACATGCCTGTGAAGCCTAAAGACCCCGGTTTGATTCTCCAGGTCCCACACAAGCCAGATGTACAAAAGGATGCACACGTCTGGACTTCATTTGCAGTGGCTGGAGGCCCTGGCGCGCCCATTCTTACTCTCCCTCTCTCTCTTTCCCTCTCTCTGTCTCTAATAAATAAATAAAAATTAAAATTAAAAAAATGGCTGGAAAATAGTAAGCATATATGTTCATAAGCCTTTCCCAGAAAGGCAAAATCAATAATATGTGCATATTAAGAAATAATTCTTAAGTAATTGCCTCATGCAACTGTGGGCATTGCTAGTTGGAATCTGAGGGAAGGCCAGCAGAGACCCAGAAAAAAGTTAATGTAGCAAGTCAAGTCTAAAAGTCATTTGGTGCAAAATTTCCTCTTCCTTGGAGACCTCCATATTTCTTTGTTTTTAGGGGGGGGTGTTCTGAGGTAGGGTCTCACTCTAGCTCAGGCTGACCTCCAGGAACTCACTATGTAGTCTCAGGGTGGCCTCTAACTCTTGGCGATCCTCCTACCTTTGCCGCCCAAGTGCTGGGATTAAAGGCATGTGCCACCATGCCCAGCTGAGATCTCCATATTTCTATTACAGCCTTCTACTGATTGAATGAGGCCCAATGACATCACAAAGGTTAACCTGTTTCACTCAAGCTGTAATGATTTCAATTTTAATCATATTGGAAAAATACATTCATAGCAACATCTATCGTGATTTTTGTACAAAAGCTGGGTATCATGGCCTAGCCAAATAAATATAAAGTTAGCGTTGCATCATGGTATGTATGCTCTCTAAGCATAGGTCTCTATGGGTCTCTGAAGTCCTGATTTTATACTCCAAACTTGGGATTCCATGGTTCCCCTGTCTTCAAGATGTTTGCATTGGACCCCAGCTCTATAACAAACTCCATCAAACCCATCATCCATACCTTCCCCATCTTTCTTGTTCCTGCTTGTGCTTCAGTGGTCCAAGAGGTGGAGTGGAGGGCACCTGGTGCTTTTCTGTCTTCATTCTTCTTACTGGTTAGGACTCCTCTACTTTCAGTTCAAAACCATGTTTCTTTTAACTTCCTATTATTCATCTATTTCACCTCCTCTTTCCAGTCCAAAGTTTGAGACACGTGCCTCGGAACGTTCTCCAGCCCTGGGTTTAGGGAGTAGAGAAATTCAGCCAGCCAACTGGCTTCTCAGTACTCTGACCACCTCAGTGTCTCCACTATACCTATTTTCTTTCCTCATTACAATCTCTAGGTTCCTTAGCCCTTTGATTTGATCCTGTCTGTGACTTCTGTGTGCTCCTTTTACTTCTTTGTCCATCACACCCTTATTTCAATCTTTCTGCTGTGACTCTGCCCTCTCCCTCCATTCCTCGTCATCTCTGCTTGATGTAAACATGGTTGTCTGCCTTCCTTCACCTAGTGAGACAGTGACAGGGCATCAGGCCACCTGACTTACAGCCCTGCCAAGAAAAGCTCTTAGGCTTCTATTTGTTCATTGTAACTGGTTCAACTCTTTCCTCTGACCCATAGATTTTCATTTTAAGACATTTGATTTGGGAGCTAGGAAGATAACTCAGTGGATGATGAGCTTACCACACAAGTATGAGACCAGGGTTTGGATCTCTGGCATCCACATAAATACTGGGTGGATGTGGGGGCCACCAGTAATCCCGCAGAAACAAGGGATCCATAGGCAAGCTTGTTAGCTAGCTAAGCTGAGTCAGTGAGCTCTAGGCTCAAGTGAGAGATGCTGCCTCAGTAAAGAGAGTGATGGAGGAAGACACCTGACATCAACATCTGGCCTCCACATGGACACACGGGTGCATACACACATGCACATATGCACATACACATGCAAAAAATAATTTCTGGGCTGGAGAGATGGCTAAGCCATTAAGGTGCTTGCTGCAAAGCCTAGCAACCCAGTTTGGATTCCCCAGTAACCACATAAAGCCAGATTCACAATGAGGCGCATGCATCTGGAGTTTATTTACAGTGGCTGGAGGCCCTAGTATGCCCATTCTCTCTCTGTCTGTCTTCTCTGTATCTATCTCTGTTTGCATATAAATAAATTAAATAAAAACTTCTGTTTATTTACTTATTTTTAACATTTAAATATTTTATTTATTATTTATTTGTAAGCAAAGATAGTGGGAGAGTGAAAGAAAAGGAGAATATGGGTGTGCTGGGGCCTCTTGGCAATTCAAATGGACTCCAGGCACAGGATCCACTTTATGCATGTAGCTTTACATGGGTACTGGGAATTTGAACCCGAGCTGTCAGGCTGTCCCAGGGGTGGTACCTTTAACTACTGAGAAACCTCTCCAGACCCATTTATTGTTTTTTAGTGGGCATTACAAAAACCAGTGCAATTGCTCAGGGTTGACAATATTTTTAAATTCTTACTATCATATATTTGTATTGTAAAAAAATGAGTTTCATTGTGAACAACATAACATTTTAATACTTTATGATGGTCTGACTGTAGACTTTGACAACCAGCACTTTTTTTGGTTGACTCTACAAGTGAAAAAAAAAAAAAGTTGGCTACAGAAATTGGGAAGTAGATCAAGCAAAATTATTGCAAGTTACATGCAAACATAAAATTTGTCAAGCCATTCAGAGCATGGCATCCATTCTGCCCAGTTGTCCCCTTTATCCCTTCAGTGGCATCTGAAGAAAGGATTAACCTTAAGGAGGCTGATAAACCCACAAAAGATGAAAAAGCTCATTGTTATCATCAAGGCCACTAGAATATTTGAAGATAAGAAGCTAAAAGACTATTGTATGCTAGTGATCAAACAAAAAACTGTATCTGCTGGAAGATAGAATTATCTTGTGTACCACATAGGCATTGGAACCATACAGCTAATTATGTTAAGAGAATTCTCCTCTTTCTTTGGATTTTCATAGTCAGAAATTGCATCTGCTTTGCTCAGGAGCAGATTCTGCATACTGATAAAATGGGACAAAAGTTGTTCTTAGGGAGGAGGTCCTCTATGCTGAATCAAGAAGCCTTGAGGAGATGCAGTGGTTCTCATTCACGTTAACAACCAGAGACCAAACACCTGTTCGTATGCTTCAACCATAAGGCATTGCCAGGGGCCTGCTCTGTCTTTTCCATGCCCATGTACTCCAGCAGGACTCGCCCAAGCCACCCTTACAATTCATTCTCCATAGGGATGAGTTCTTGTCCTGGCTAAAATACCTCCCTTAGCCAGTTCCCAAATACCCATGGAAGAAAACTCAATGTCTTAAAGTTTTCAGCTCACTTTCATATGACTTCCTAAATCTAAATATAGTAATGGATTTTGATATCTCAAAATGGATTTAATAGAGGATGTGGTGATATTCAAAGTAGCTCTTAGCAACTAAAAATCCAGCAACTAAGATTGTGAGACTGTGTTAGTTACTTTTATCATCACTGTATAAAATTCCTAAAAGCAACTTAAGAGAGAAAGAGTTCATTTTGACTTACAGTTCCAGGAAATGCCAGTAAGACACGGAGGGAAAAGTATGAGGCATCTGGTTGCATGGCATACACAATTAGGAAGCAGATTGGTGAATGCTGGTGCTCAGCTTGCTTTTTTCTTTTTTATTCAGCCAGGGATCCCAGCCCATGGGATGGTGTGGCCCACATTTAAGGTGCTGAGATAAACCTTTCTAGAAATACTCATAGACATACCCACAGGTATTTGTTCATGGTGATTTTAAGTCCATTCAAGTTTACAATAAATATTAACCATCACAATGACTATCACAAAGTCCACCCCCAATGACTAAGTAGAAAGTCCAAAATTGGACTGCAGAGATTGCTTAGAGGTTAAGACACTTGCCTGCAAAGCCTAAGGACCCAGGTTCAACTCTCCAGAACCCATGTAAGCCAGATACACAAGGTGACACATGCACAGGAGGTGATATATGTGCACCAAGGTGGCACACGTGTCTGGAGTTTGATTGCAGTGGCTGGAGGCTCTGGTGTGCCAATTCTCTCCCTCTCTCTCTCTCTCTCTCTCTCTCTCTCTCTCTCTCACACACACACACACACACACACACACACACACACAAAATAAAATAAATTTTAAAAAGAATAAAAATAAAGTCCAAAATCATGCCACAAGCTGGCCCCAAATGAGAGCTGTAGCCGCTTTCTGCTTCATTTCCTGACACCAGACTCAAAATGCATCTCTTAGAAACATACCTCCTACGGGCCATAGATAGGAAAGGACACTACACATTCTGCCAGCGTCTCTTGGAAAGAAGTTCCTGAAACTCCTTCGTCTTTGGGACAGCAGCTCCAATGGCTGGCCTGAGTGTTTCAAATAGAGAGGTTCTAGGTAACTGTTGTGGCTAATTTTATATGGCAACTCAATCAGGCCATAGAACTTAGCTGTTTGGCCAAACACTAATCAAATTTTCTCTGTTGCCTTTATAAATGTGGATTAACTTTGTTGTTTGTTTTGAGGTAGGGTCTGACTTAATCCAGGCAGAGCCAGAACTCACTCTCTAGCTCCAGTCTGGCCTCAAATCCATGACAATCTATCTCAGCCTCCTCCCAAGAGCTGGAATTAAAGTGTAGGTCACCATACTTAGCTTCAAATGTGATTTGCTTTTAAGTCAGGAGACTTTGAGCAAAGCTGATTGCCCTCCATAATACAGGTGGACATCCTCCAATTGAGAGCCTTAAAAGCAAAGACTAAGGTCGCCTGAATGAGCAGAAATTGCATGTGCACACCACAATGCAAAGAGTCTGCCTGACTTCTGGGCCTTCAAACTTAAGGTGCAACCTGACCTCTCACCTGACTCTTCCAGCCTGTGGACTTCATATTCATACTAGGCCCATCCTCTCACTCTCTCTCTCTCTCTCTCTCCATACATGTATATTCTTAATATATGTATGCATGTATATAATGTATGTATATGTATATATATACATGCACACATACATGCATATATACAGTTTGAATAAACTCTATTCAAAATGCATGAGGCCAGAACTTTCCAGATTTCTGGATTTTTGGATTTCTGAAAATTATCACATAATAATGAGCTATTTTTGTACTAGGACACAAATCTGAACACAAAATTCATTTATATTTCCTATACTTATGCATATAGACTGAAGATGTTTTTATAGAGTTGTTGTAGTCAGCTTCACATTGCTAGCACAAATCACCTGACCTAAAGCAGTTTGTGGGAGAAACAGGTTTATTTTGGCTTAGAGACTTGAGAAGATGCTCCATGATGGCAAGGGAAAGCATGGCATGAGCAGAGGGTGGACATCACCTCCTGGCCGACATCAGGTGGACAACAGCAGCAGGAGAGTGTACCAAATACTGATAAGGGGAAGCCCACCCCCAACAACACACCGCCTACCAGGTTCCAATTCCCAATTTGCCATCAGCTGAGGATCAAACCTTCAGAACATAGAAGTTTATGGGAGACACCTGAATCCAATCACCACATTCCACCCCTGGTCCCTATAAACTGATAACCATACATGGTATAAAATGCAATGCGTCCCAAGTCAGCAGCTCTCTTTGGCAGACATTCCATAGTCCTGGCATTTCCACTGGGTCTCCACTGCAACCCATGGTCCACCCTCTCGGCTTCATGGAGTCTCCATGCAGGCATCCAGCAAACCTTCTACACCACTTCTCAAGGCCATTTCCAAAACAAAAGACCTTTCCTGAATTTGCTATACTCCACAGGTGGGCTACCAATTTGTTAATCCAGAAGGGAATAAAGCCCACTTTGAAGAGCAGGACACTCCTTCAGCATTCTAGCCCCTTACTTTCAAAAGAGTCTGCATTCTTTTTGTTGCCTCAATGCAGAACAGCTAGTCCAGTCTCAATGGCGGTAATCTCTCAAACAAATGCAGCTGAATGGGTACATTTCCAGCCTGAAGCTTTCATTTGTTTTAGTGCAATTTCCTTCTGCTCACACCAGTGCATTTTTATGCAACACAACTCTGTACAAGTTTTCAGGACACAGGCAAGCATAATGAAGTAAGCCTGTCCTACAATTGGCTTCTAGACTAGTCTGGACAAAGCTCTTTCTCACATTCATAAGTCAAACCTCATAGTCCATCCTTCTTACTGCATTCTGACATTTCAACTCTAACCAGATCCATAAAGCTATACTTACAGCACTGCAAGGCCTCTCTTAGGCTGAGGTTTTAAACCTTCCACTTTCCTCCCACAAATTAGTTTCAAAAGGCCAAAAGCCACACAGTCAGGTTTCTAGAAGCCATTTCTGTAGTAGACATTTTCATATTGCTGGGATGAACATCCAAACCAGACATGGTTTATTGGAGGAAGGGATTTATTTCAAGCTTACAGATCCAAAACAAGTTCCATCTTTGGTTGAAGAAGCTGGCTCCATTCATAAATCCAGCCACAGAGAGAGAGAAACCACCACCAACCAGCAAAACAAAAAGCAGCAAACATGAACCAGCAGCAAGCAGGGACCCCCAGAGCTCAAACTGCTCTCTTACACCTTAGGGCTGGACTCCAGGATCCAACTCTAGTGACCCTCATCCAGCCAGGTAGCTGGAGATCCAAGTTACAAGGTAATTTTCACACCTGATTCTACAGGGGACATACATTCAAGCTACCACAACAGTACTTTAATCAATTTTGTGTGTGAAACACTTCCATGATGTTGCATTTCAATATCTTGTCAGTTTCAGATTTTGGAGTTTTCAAGTTTGGGATTTTTAGAGAAGAGATGTTCAATTTGCATATCATACTGGCTCTGTTTTCCAGAGAGCGCTACAAAGAGAGTCACTTACCTGCACATGGCTGCAAAGAGACTGGTTTCTGTAAAGTGGAGAAGCAGCAACAGCTATAACAGTTGGTAGTGTGTCCAAAAATGAAGTACTGCCATCTGCTGTGAGGCAGGTGTGGGTCAGCAGGAGGCTTCAGAAGGCTTGAGGGCTCATTCAGCTGGTAGGGAACCTGGACCTCCTGATGAGCACAGTGTTCTTTGGGAATCACTGGCATCAATAATCCATGTGAAGGGAGATACAACTTCTTTATTAACTGGCCCCCAAAACAAAGTCAGTTGATTGTGGAAAAGGTAAGGTACTATAATGAGCTGGCTCAGAAAATGTTGCAGTCAGAAAATGCAGTCCTTCAGTAAACTAATAAAATAGGGTTTTAACATTGACAAATGCTTTCCTCTCTCCCCTGAACAAATTCACCACCTATTTTAGAAAGACATGAAAATAGAATTATTAAAACTAGCTCAAGAGCTGGAGAGATGGCTTAGCAGTTAAGGCACTTGCCTGCAAAGCCTAAGGACTCAGGTTTGAATCCCCAGTACCCATGTAAGCCAGATGCATAAGGTGGCACATGTGTCTGGAGTTCATTTCCAGTGGCTAGAGCCCTGGCTCGCTTGTTCTCTCTCTTTCTCTTTCTCTCTCTGTCTCCCTCCCTCTTTCTCTCTTTCACTCTCTCATAAATAAATAAATAAATAAATAAATAAATAAATAAATAAATAAACAAATAAATTTTTAAATTAGTTCAAGAAGTCTTTAAGCCAAAAAAATGCTTACAAATGAAAGAGTAAAATTTGAAAAGATCATGAGTTGGTGATATAAGGAAACACTTGACTCTCAACTAAAGTATGATACTGAAGACAGTCAAGGTAAGGTATTCAATAGTATATGTTCACCAGCTGTCCTTAACTGTAACCATTACCTAAGATAATCTTTATAAAGAGAAAAGGCTCTCTCTCTCTCTCTCTCAAATAAATAAATAAAAATAAAAATATTTTTTTAAGGGCTGGAAAGATGGCTTAGCAGTTAAGGTACTTGACTGCAAAGCCAAAAGGACCCAGGGTCAATTACCCAGTACCCACGTAAGCCAGATGCACATGGTAGCACATACATCTGGAGTTTGTTTGCAGTGGCTAGAGTCCCTGGAGAGCCCATTCTCTCTCTCTCTCTCTCTCTCTCTCTCTCTCTCTCTCTCTCTCCCCCTCTCTCTCATAAATAAATAAATAAATAAATAAATAAATAAATAAATAAATAAATAAATAACATTAAAGAGAAAAGGTCCACATTAACACATGATGTTGGAGGTTCCAGCTCATGAGCTAGCAAATCCATTGCTTTTAGGCCTCTGGTAAGGTGCTGGGTGGCAATGGTAGAGCAAAATCCCCTCATGACCAGGATGTAAAAGAGAGAAAGATGAAGGTTACAATGTCCCCTTCCAAGGCACTCCCAGAATGACCTGAAGTTTTCCCACTAGATCGTACCTCTCAAAAGTCCCACCACCTGCCAATGGCACCAAGGTGGTGACCAAATCTTTAACATACATACAGTTATTTGGGGGACATTCAAGACCCAAACTGTAATTCATAAAATTGATAAAAATGCCTCAGTAATAGCTACAAGCCAAGCATTATGCTATGTGATACCCTCCCAACATACACGAGACAAATATTGCTGTCACCATCGCCAACAATATCATTTCCCATGAGGAAAATAGAACATCTGAATGAAAACATTTGGACCACATTTAACACATCTTAATACATATCCATGATATGTCAGCTGTAGTCAGGTTTCGGGATAATTTCCATATTTTATTCCTTCCATTAAATAGAGTTGCTGAATCACTATTTTCTTTTTTTTTATTTTTTAAATTATTTTATTTATTTTTGGAGAGAGACACAGAGTGAGACAGACAGAGAGGGAGAGGGAGACAGATAGGGATGGGCGCGCTAGCAGTTTCTCAGCTGCTGTGAACGAAATCCAGATGTGTGTGCCCCCTTGTGGCCAAGTGCAGCATTGCGCCCTTGCGTCACTTTGCATCTGGCTAAACGTGGGACCTGGAGATTGGAACCGGGTTCTTAGGCTTAGCAGGCAGGCGCCTTAACTGCTAAGCCATCTCTCCAGCCCTAAATCACTATTTTCCAAGCTAGTTTTGATGTCAGCTATTTAAAAATTTGGAACTGAAGTCACCTGTACTTTATATTACATTCTGCATCATATAACAATACAGTTCATTCAATATTAATACAACAATACAACTATTAGTGCATATAAACTCTGCACCATTGTTTACCCTTATAGAATTTGCCTTACTGCAAATAAATGCATATATAATTCATTCCTCTACTACACATATAGGTAGGCAAAGAGATAAACCCCAACATGTGTTATTTTTTAAACTACACCCATTTATGCATCCAGGTTGAAGGCACACCTTTCAGAGTCTTTATTTTTATTCCTGGAGGAATCATTTGTATGATCTGCTTTGCTCACACTGCTATAAAAAGTTATGGTTAAATATAGAAACAGTTGCCTCTATGGTGGTTACAATGTGTCTTTATAGGGAGAATTATAGGTTAAGGCATTTAGGGTTCCCACTAGCAGGCTTTGTAATTAGGATATTTGTGGTCCTAATGTTCTGTGGAGAGGGAAGACATGAGTCAGGAGGCATGCACATGTAGCCACCTATTAGCCTCCTGTTGTAGTTTGGCTGTGGTTTGTCCCCCAAGAGACCATGTGTCAGAAGCTTGGCTCCAGTGTGGCAGTATTAACATGGTAAAAGTTTTAACTAGGGATCTTAATGGGAAGGCATGGGTCTAGCCCTCAGAAGGAATTAAGATAATTCTCTCGAGACCCTGAGTCAGTCCTTGTCATAGCTAGTACCTTGCTCCTTTCTGTTTTCTACCTCACCATATGATCCTTCTTCCCATATGCATTCTGCCATCCACCATGAGGACCTCTTGGATCTCAAGCTGTTTTGGAGCCATGCCCTTGAACCCCTCCCCACAGCTGTCAGTTGCATCAATCTCTTTTCTTCATAGAACCTGCATCATATATTTCATTACAGTGAAGAAAAACTATTATTTCTTCTTCTACCCAAAAGGTGTAAGTCAGCAACACAGCAGGAGCCTGGTGAAGGAGTGTGGAGGCTCAGAGAGAAGGATGCTGCAGGGGTGGGCACAGGCTCTGAGGGCAAAAAGAGGTACAGGCTGGCTTTAGTTCAAGGTCAAAATTCTGCTTCCATCTCCCAGACTTCACATCACCTTGTATTTGGTCATTCAGCTTTGTGGACTAAGAGGGCAAGGCTGTTTCACCATTTAGGATAAAGTAAAATGTACAAAGTTCATAGTAATGAGCAAAAACAGAAACTTGGTGTGTGATCATGGATGATAACCACAAACAGTGAGAGGGACAGCGACCAACCATAGTCATATAGTACAAGTGCCAAATATTATTATTTTTATAGTAAAGAGAAGGTGACTCCTAAGGACTGAAGAATTCAAGAGCAAAGGCACCCAGGAACACATGAAGACAAGTTTCTAGAGAGGAAGCCAGTCATGGCAGTAATTAAAAGTTAATAACAAAGTCTTGAGAATAAAACTAATAAGTCTAAACATATTTCCAGATATATGAGAGGGAAATGAGATTTCTGGGAGTAAATTTTCTCTAAAGCAATAATATTATTCCAAAATTCACCACAGTAACAAAATTTCCTTAAGTTATTGCTTTATTAAAGTATAATATATATCCCTGAGGAATGCTAAAATGGAATTATGGCTAAAATACCTATTTATCCCTCATTTTCATTGAAGAATAATGACTAAAGCTATGAGATATATACTTGATAACTTGAAAATTTATGTTACTTTCTATTGTTTTATTATGATAAAAGACACCATGTGCAAATAGAAAGTGACTGACATTTTTTCTTCTCTTCTCTCTATTCAGAATCACCCAAGCAGAAGTCCTTTGACATATGGATATGATTGCAACAATAGGTACTTTATTTGGAGTCTTCTTAAGCAAGAGATACAGCAGTTTCTAAACCACCAAAGAAAAGAGGAGAGAGACAATTAGAAGAAATTGCACCTTCAGAGAGTAACATGAACACCAGAGAAATGGACAAATCATTGCTGTGCAGTTATCTAGAAAGCTCCATTTGGCCTGCAGAAATGAAGCAGATATTCATGTGAAGTGAACATGAAATGGAGATCTCCATGTGACGTGAACATGAACTGGAGGAGATCCTTCATGTGAGGTGAACATGAAATGGAGGAGGTCTTCATGTGAGGTAAAAATGAACTAGAGGAGATCTTCATGTGAGGTGAACATGAACTAGAGGAGATCTTCATGCAAAGTGAACATGAAATGGAGGAGATCTTCATGCGAGGTGAACATGAAATGGAGGAGATCTTCATGTGAGGTGAACATGAAATGGAGGAGATCTTCATGCGAGATGAACATGAAATGGAGGAGATCTTCATGTGAGGTGAACATGAAATGGAGGAGATCTTCATGTGAGGTGAACATGAAATGGAGGAGATCTTCATGTGAGGTGAACATGAAATGGAGAAGATCTTCATGTGAAGTGAACATGAAATGGAGGAGATCTTCATGTGAGGTGAACATGAACTGGAGAAGATCTTCATGTGAAGTGAACATGAAATGGAGGAAACCCTTCATGTGCAGTGAACATGAAATGAAGCAGATCTTCATGTGAGATGAACATGAAATGGAAGAGATCTTCATATGAAGTGAACATGAACTGGAGGAGATCTTCATGTGAGATGAACATGAAATGGAGGAGATCTTCATGTGAAGTGAACATGAAATGGAGTAGATCTTCATGCGAGGTGAACATGAAATGGAGAAGATCTTCATGTGAGGTGAACATGAACTAGAGGATATCTTCATGTGAAGTGAAATTGTAATGGAGGAGATCTTCATGTGAGGTGAACATGAAATGGAGGAAACCCTTCATGTGCAGTGAACATGAAATGGAGCAGATCTTCATGTGAGATGAGCATGAAATGGAAGAGATCTTCATATGAAGTGAACATGAACCGGAGGAGATCTTCATGTGAGATGAACATGAAATGGAGGAGATCTTCATGTGAAGTGAACATGAAATGGAGATCTTCATGTGAAGTGAACATGAAATGGAGATCTTCATGGAAGTGAACATGAAATAGAGGAGATCTTCATGTGAAGTGAACATGAAATGGAGGAGATCTTCATGGAAGTGAACATGAAATAGAGGAGATCTTCATGTGAAGTGAACATGAAATGGAGGGGACCTTCACATGAAGTGAACATGAAATGGAGGAGATCCTCATGGAAGTAAACATGAAATGGAAGAGAGTTTCATGTGAAGTGAACATGAAATGGAGGAGATTTTCATGTGAGATGAACATGACTTGGAGGAGATCTTCATGTGAGGTGAACATGAAATGGAGCAGATCTTTGTGTGAAGAGAGAATGTGAAAATGCATTAGAGGAAGAGTGATCACAGGTCTCAGATGTTAGAAAACACTGTTTTTCTGCATTTGCTGCTGAAGGCTTTACCTTATTTTCACTCCCAGCTCCTTGCTGCTTCCTGACACCCTGTCCTATTCAAGGCAACCATAATCATCAGCACTTTGTCCCAACCCTTGGTGTAAACAGGACTCCAGTTTGAATGCCTCAGGCCACCAAATCCTCTTCCTTCATGGCCATGCCCAGATGACCAGATGGGAGACAGAAACAAGAGGGACTCTCAAGTTATAACATCCCTCAAAGTGTCTAGGTGGTGAAATAGTGAATGTATTCTTTAGTATACTCATTATATTCTCACTAATTTAAGAGATATACATGGCTGCCGAGAAAATGATCAGCTCTGGGTTCAGCGAGAGACTCTGCCTCAAGGAAATCAGGTGTAAGAGGGATAGAGGACACCCAACATCCTTCTCTGGCCTCTGCATATTTGCATATAGGGTGCATTCATCCTTACACACACACCACAAAACTACACACACACACACACACACACACACACACACCTTTATCTAGATGTAGTATACTATCACACAATATCCCATTCTATAAAGTATTACCAACTTTTCCCTTTTTCCAACTACTTATCTATGTGAAACTAGATTTTCTTACTACATGTCAAATCAACCACAACAATAAGTGCAATGGACTCAATGTAGAAGTTTATATGAGAACTCAGTTTTCTTCTATTAAGAAAGACATTCAAATGATTTGTGAGGAGCTGGGAATATATATCTCAGTTGATAGAATGCCTGCCTAACACCCACAATGCCCTGGCACACATAATTTTATAAAACAAAATCTACTAGATATAAAGTCAGATAAATGCCAACACAAAAATAGTGTGCAACTGCTATACCCCACTAGCCCCTAGAGACAGGTCTTCTAGACAGGAAATAAACAAAGAAACAATGGGTTAAATGCCATCATAGATTAAAAGAACCTAAAAGACATTTAGAAAGCACTCCATCCAAATCAAATGCAAGAGAACACACATACTTCTCAACAATCCATGGAACATTCTCTAAAATAGATCATATATTAGGATACAAAAAAGTCTCAACAAATTCAGGAAAATGGAAATAATTCCTTGTATTATATCTGACTATGATACAATAAAGCTACAAATCAACAAGGGAAACTACATAAAATACACAAACTCCTGTATGAAACACAACACACTATTTAACAATGAATGAATCATCGACCCCACCAGAAATAGAATATAAGATCAAATTTCTGAAGACACCGCATGTTTTGCTTGCTAGACACTGAGAAATCAAGCTGGTACTGAGCCAGAAGCCTCCTTCATGATGGACTACTGTCATAGCGCTGGCAAGTGCTATGCGCTGTTTGCTGAGAGGAAAAACTCAACAGTCTCAATCAGCCTTGGACTGTGGGCTATACAATCTGAAGGACAGGCAGGCAAGCTATACCCACTGGCACAATAGTGGCCTAAAGTGTTATAGCAGCAACCAATTGTTCTCAGATTGCATATAAGGCCTACTCCATGGCAGGCAATTCATGCCTGATACTTAACTAAGAAACTTGGCTTATTAGGTAATAGGCCCTAAGGGGGGAACCAGTACTGTTGTTTATCAAAATGGATATGTTGTGTCTATCCAATGCCCTCTAAATACTTAACTTGATGCGCATAGAATAGTGCTGACCTCTCTTTTAATCAGAGAGGCTTCTTTTCCCAGATGACAGTGACTACTGGAGACACTCCAAACTCATCAAAGTGCTGAGAAGTGATAAACACTCAGATTAGATGAAACGTCTCTGTCATACTTGAAAAGGCTCAGGAAACATTGTAGAAGAGATGGAAGAAAGAATATAAGAGCCACAGGACAGGGAGGAGTGCTTTGGAGCATGATATTCCAGACACAGAATGGCTTTACACTCATGACCCCAGAGCAACTATCATTATCTGTACTATACTGGGCCCACTATTCTGTCATGGATGCTGAAGGAGGAATGTAAAAGACATCAAAATTGTAAAGAGATGGGCTGGAGAGATGGCTTAGGAGTTAAGGCACCTGCCTCCTAAGCCTAAGAATGCCCATTATATTCTCCAGGTCCCACGTTTAGCCAGAAGCAAAGTGACACAAGGGTGCAATGCTGCACTTGCCCACAAGGGGGCGCACACATCTGGAGTTTGTTCACAGCGGCTGAGAGGCTGCTGGGGCGCCATTCTCTCTCTCTGACTCTCTCTCTGTGTCTGACTCTCTCCAAAAAAAAAATTGTAAAGAGGCCATTCAAAGGAAGTATGGAGTTTAGTAGAAGAGGCATGGTGGAAGGAGCCCAAAACAGAGTGATGAAAGGGGATTTTGATCAAAATACATCATAATACATCTACAAATATTATAAACTAACTTCTACATAAGAAAAGGAAGGAACTCAACTACAGTCATACATATGAATGAATTTTTGGAAAAACAAGTTGGAAAATACAATATTATTCTATTTATAAGAAACTTTAGGGCTGGAGAGATGGCTTAGTGGTTAAGGTGTTTGCCTGTGAAGCCTAAGGACCCCGGTTCAATTCTCCAGGTCCCACGTAAGCCACATGCACAAGGGGGCGCACACATCTGGAGTTTGTTTGCGGTGGCTAGAGGCCCTGGCGTGCCCATTCTCACTCTCCTTCTCTCTCTCTCTTTCCTTCTCTTTATCTCTAATAAATAAATAAATAAAAATAAAGAAACTTTAAAGCAGGCAAAACAATAAGGTATTGCCTAGAAATATACCTGGACTATAAAGAAAAGCAAAGAATATTGAGTATAAAATACAAGATAGAAGCACAGTCCTCCTGCAACCCAACAGGGACTGACGAAGGCCTCCATGAAGCCACGGGAATACCCTATCCCCACTGAGTTGTGAAGTATGTGCATATGTGAAGGCATCAGGGAGGTGTCCATGGATTCATTTATGATGGTTATAATATGAATTATAGCAGTGCAAGAAAACTTCACCTCTGCTCCCCTTGCCATCCATCCCACAGGGACCCACAGATCTTCATGACCCTATAGTGAATACCATAATCCCACTGAGGGGGCCCCAAGGTAATGGGAGGGCCAGAGGATAAAAGTTTGACCTGTTGTAATCGACATGAAATGAAATAAAATGAAGTGAAGTGAAAAAAAAAAAATTTACCTCTCTGTCTTCACATTCCACACCCAAGGATTCAACCAGTCACAGAAAGAAAATATTGAGGAAAGTTACATTGTTGCTGACACATATATAGTTAGGCCTACAATGGTTGTGACTATTCTGAACATGTGCAGGCATTTTCTTATTATTATTCCTTAAATATTATAACAATAACCATTTTTACATGATTTTTAAGGATGCAAAAGGATGTGTGTGCTATAAACCCCTCGGTACTCTTTTATATATGGTATTAAAGAATCTCTGGATTTTGGTACACAGACTAGTTTCCTTGAGGCACCAGATCCCCCTACTGAAGGGTTATGTTGATTCTGTGAGACAGCCTGCATCTTTGGTAAGTAACTGGAAGGCAGGAAACACCAGTGCCTGTTAGGCCTCCATTCTCGCTCCTCAGACAGCAAATGTTCTTTCTAGCTTCTTGTTTCACAGATCAAGGGATGAGGTAGGTCAGCTTGGGCTCCAACATGTCGCTGGAGAAGGGACGATAGTTATCCCATCAATTGCCAAGCACTTTGTGGTCCAGAGCCCTTTTGTGGCTCAGGATGTCAGCCTCCCATTTGCTTTGAGAAAACAGAATAATCATGAACCTATTGTCCCCCTCCAATATAGTTCCGTGTGCCTCAGAGCTCTGCCCACAGCAGGTGCAGGGCCAACACTGTGTCCAGGGCATCTGGCTTGAAGGAACCGTGTTTGTGCACAACCAGAAATAAGATGGTTGCTTACCACTGAGAATCTATTGGCAGCTAACACTTGCTGGGGGGAGGGGCTCACAAGGCAACACCCCTCCCTGAGGAGCTATTGGCAGTTAATGGTTGCTGGGGGAGGGGAAAACATGTTCTTTTTAATGATGTAGCCAACGGTAAATTGCCCATGCTTTAGTAAATAATCCCTCATCCAGACCTTATTGGTAAAAGTTCTGACCCAGTTTGAGTCTGGAGAGGTGCTGAAATGGATTTTTACATGTAATTCCTTATTGTTCCCCTTTCCCATCTTCACTCTGTGGTGGGAGATTCTCAAGCTGGTCAAAGTCAGAAAGCTCTCAGAACAAAGGAAATCACTTACTTTTATAAGTTTTTTTTTTTTTTTTTTTTTGGTTTTTGCGAGGTAGGGTCTCTGGTCCAGGCTGAGAACAAAGGGTGGCCTTGAAAATCCTCACCTCTGCCTCCCGAGTGCTGGGATTTTATAAGCTACTTTTATAAGAGGTGGAAGTCTCCAATGATAAGGCCTTGCTATGTGTACAGTGGATGTGATGGAGCTATAGTGTTAGAGGCTGAGAGAAGACACTGGAAGTCATAAAACACTATTTCTGGTTCTGTTGTCCTGCCAGGTGCCAGCTTTTTTTTTCCCCCCCAGTATCAGGGTCAGAAGGAACTACAGGAGGATGTGGCTACTGTGTTTCCATAAGGCTGTCATCTGTCCTCTTAAAGAGACAGTGTCTATGACTTAATACCTGAAAGCATCCCCTATAGACATGAAAGTACTTGAAGGCAAGACTAGTTGGGAAGAGCAAGACGATCGCTGAGAGATCAGCAATAGAGGGCTACAGGGGGCAGGGGGTTGAGTATAATCAAAATACATTATATACCCATATGATAACATTATGATGAAGCCCATTAATATGTAAAATTAGTATATGTTAGTAAAATAACACAAGATAGTGGTTTAACATGATTTGTCTTGAAGTCACAGCAGTTCATAGACTCGAAATCTTTTTCTCAAACTCATGGCAAATTCTGGGGCCATTAAGATACAGTGCTGCCACCAAGGCAAGGGAAAAGAAAAGAAATAGGATGAGAGCCTGCAGCTACCCTCAGTCTCCAAGGTGACATCTCAGCCCTCTAGGGGCCAACAGCCAATAGCTTCCTTTTGGCAGAATCTGAACTGCTTCCCAAGCCTCTTTCAGCTGAGCCCTCCTGCTCCCTGGGCCAGGACTGAGGAGTTTGCTGTCCCTTTGGCTGGCTTCAGCTCTTTTATCATTTGCCTTTATTAGCTGCTGTGTCTGGCTCAAAGGGAGCTCTGTTTTGAGCTGGAGAGAGCAAAGGAAGAACAAAAAAGTGAAAAGGAATTCAGTGTTGCTTAGCAGCACAAATTCAAAACAAGCCAACACAATTAGAATAAATTATCATAGGAAGAAGGGGAGAGCGCTCCTCCAGACCAGCCAGAAAAATTACTGATTGGAATTGGGCTACAGGCAGATAGGCTTGAAAATGAGGACAGAGTAAGATAGCTAATGCAAACACAGCTTTGGATTCCAGGGCTGTATGAAAATAAGAACACACAGCTTCCTTCATCCCCTGGTTGAACTCACATTTTCAACGCAGGAGCTTACATTTCCTCTGTGCTGGAAGTGGCAGCCACAATTGATGATGTTGGTGTGGTTGTACTGCAAGCAATCCAAACTTTGGCAGGGCTATCGGGCACTGGCAGGTGGAATTTATTTAATACCTCTGCTGGTTGTTATTATTATAAGGTCATACAAAGATTCTCTCATACATTCCTTAGAAAAGCAAAATGTGTTAGGCATCACCATCCTACAGAAGCCAAAACAGTGGCACAGGAAGTTATTTATCCAAGGTTAGAGTAAGTGGCATACTTGTGCCCAGGCTGTCATGTTCCAAGGTCTAGGCTCTTATTCACTTGAACAAAGATATAACGTGTGATGATATGTGGTGGATGATGGGCAGGAGGATGGGTCTCTCTTGCAACATCAGTGGAGAATATACTACTACAAAAGCAAATGCTGGCCACCTGCAGGGCTGTGATAGGATACATTACGAATGCCCGTGATCCCATAGCTCACTAAGGATGCCTCAAAGTAAGTACTGGGCAGAAACTTTAGCACTGAGCAAGTACATCCAGCCAGCCCCATCTGGCTGATCTTATCTTATACTTGCAGAACTTTCTGCCTTGTAGTTGCTAACTCAGGAAGGAACCCCATTCCCATCCTGGCCTTTTGAGTATAGCCACTCACTCATCCAGCTCTCCACCTGGAGCTCCCCATAGGCTCATATGTTCAGAATACTTGGTCCCCAGCGAGTGGCAATTTGGGAAAGTTGTAGGATCTTTGGGAGCCTTGCTGGCACTGGGATTGGTAGTAATATAGTCCAGCTCCAAATCCAGTACTTAAGACTACTTCCTTCCTGCTGCTGTGGAGTTGTGATGTCCAGCTGGCTGCCTGCTGCTCCTGGTAGGCTTTCCCTACCATGATGAAACTTCCCCTCAAAACTGTGAGCTGAAATAAACCCTTTCCGTCCTTCGCTGCTTCTGGTGGAGTGTCGTCCCAACAACAAGGTAACTGCTATAGTCCCTTTCTGAAACAAACTTGTAGGAAAATCTTCACAATGGGCAGAACTTTGGGCAGTGTACATGGTGTGCATCTTCCTTGAAAGGAAAAAAAAAATGAGCAGATGTATAGTTAGGTACAGAAAGAATAGTGCATTTGTGTTGTATGTGCAGACAGAATTATGACCTTGTTGTCATCTTTACTTGGAAATTAAGCATGGCATAAGATAGGGTCCAGCCACATGTGGTGGCACATGCCTTTAATCCCAGCACCTTGGAGGCAGAGGTAGGAGGATCACCTTGAGTTCAAGGCCACCCTAAGACTACATAGTGAATTCCAGGTCAGCCTGGGCTAGAATAACACCCTACCTCAAATAATAAATAAATAAATAAATAAATAAATAAATAAATAAATATAGGGTCTGATGTCAAGTTGACAAAGGGTGGACTTGTGAAGGTTAAGTTCTGTTGTCAACTTGACAAGATTAGAAGTGGAGTGAGCATCACTCCTCTTGGGCAAGTCTGTGAGGGCAAGATTAACTAAGCAAGGAAGTCCTTCCTTCTGAACAGAATGCCCCTCAACTGGGGGACTACATCAGGTGTCCTGGCTTTCTTCTTTGATTCTGAATTTCCTGAACATTTCTCTAATACTTGATTTTAAATATAGATCCATTCAGGCTCCATTCCCTGGCTTTTATGGTAGCTGTGCTAGGTCCGTGCTTTCTCTTTCTCTCTCTCTCTCCTTTTCTTTCATCTCTCTTTCTCTCTGTGTGTGTCTCTTTCTCTCCCTTATTCTTCTTTCTCCTATTCTTTATTCCTTTTTCTCTCCCCCTTCCCTCCTTCCTTCCCTCCTCTCTCTCTCCCCCGTCTCTCTGTATTTCTCTCTCTAACACACACACACACACACACACACACACACACACACTCACACACTGCTACCTAACACTTTTATTATGGTGGGTAAAGCTAGATAGGACATAGCCTGTCCTCATCTCTGATCTTACCTGCAGGTGGCCTGAGGTCATCAACACCCAGGAAGGAGCAGGTAAGACAAGATGAACAAACCAGAAATGCTCATAAGCACTCCAAGGATGGGTGTGTGATTGACTCAATTTTGCCGTGACATTAGAAATTATGTTTTTAAACATACTTGCTTTATTGTTTTTATGGGTTGTCTATTTGTGAAACCACTGCCCCAGGAGGTATGAGTCTAGGATTTCAAGCCAGAAAGCAATTGTAGCTGAGAATCTTTTGCCTTCCCACACCTACCTTATCCTCAAACTTTTTCACATGAGAATTTGAAGGCAGCAAGGACATGACTCAGCCACACTGTGTTCATTTGTCTGCTCACAATTTTTCTTCTTCTCCAGCAATGACTATCGTAATAATTCAGATGCTGTTTATCTTCAATCACCTTCAAAAATTGTAAGAAAGTGCTGCTTTTCACTCTGCTCCCAATTTTTCCAGATGCACACATAAAAGCAAGCAAACAAGCACAGAGTGTAATTGTCTCCTTCACTGAAAGAGTAGGTGACACGTCAATTACGGGTTAAGGTTTAGAAAAGTACAAACCTGCTATTGGAAATGACATTTCACAATGTCCACCCACAAATTAGTGACCAAACGAAGGTTATGACACTCAACTCCAGAAAAACATTTGCATTCATGGAAATGTTTAGATGATTCTGTCTGTGTTTTATTCACTAAATTGCTGCAATGGTCATCACAGAGTGGCATGCAAGAAGCTGATATCGGCAGACTACTAGGAGAACAATCACTAATTTGGGAATTTAGGTCATGAGAAAGCATATACAATTATACTTCATGGTGTAATGGTTCCCAAACTTGATTCTAACCTGAAGTTAGCAGTATATTTATGAAATGCCCTCCAATCTTAGGAAGTCCTTTTTTTAATTTTTTTTTTTTATTGACAACTTCTATACTTACAGACAATAAACCATGATATTTCCCTCCCCCACTTTCCCCTTCACAACTCCACTCTCCATCATATTCCTCTCTCTCTCCATTAGTCTCTCTTTTAATTTGATGTCACCATCTTTTTCTCCTATTATGAGGGTCTTGTGAAGGTATTGCTAGGCACTGCAAGGTCATGGATATCAAAGGCCAATTTCTGTCTGGATAGTTGCATTGTAAGGAGTCCTACCCTTTCTTTGGCTCTTACATTCTTTCTGCCACCTCTTCTGCAATGGACCCTGAGCCTTAGAGGAGTGTGATAGAGATGTTTCAGTGCTGGACACTCCTCCATCTCTTCTTTTCAGCACTATGTTGCCTTTTGGTTCATCCCAATGATCATCTCCATCTGAAAAGAGAAGCTTCTCTAACCAGAAGTGAGGGTAGCACTAGTATGTGAATATGAACATTAAGTGTAGTGCTTTCAGGGCAGTTTGTGAGAATAATATATACATTCAGGCAGACAAGAGCAGGCTTTATACCCCTAAGGCTCATGTCCTCCCCTGCCATAGGCTTTTGATTATGTTTTTAGTACCAGGCATGTATTCCCCATCCCCATAAAGCGGGCCTCCAGTCCAATTAGAGAGCAGTTGGTTTCTCCCAGAGCAGACATGCCACTATTGCACCCATTCAGTCATTTGGCCTGTCTGGCCAAACTTGAGGCTTCCAGTGTCCAGTGTTTTCACCACTGATGACTTCTGTCTCTCATATGGCTGCATGCAGTGCAGCTTTTTCCAGCTTTCAGTTGGTTGGTCTACAGGGAGAATGTTTTCTGCTTGATTTCTCAGAGACCTTGATGCTCAGGCAAGTGAAGTCTTCAGCAATAGGGTCTTACCATCTGTCTCTTCTGGGAAACCAAGGGCCTTGGCAATAGCCTGTAATGTTTTGGAAAGAACAGGGATATCCCTGGCCAACAACTCACTGGAAGGTATCCCATCCCTGGCACTGAAAATTTTCTAGCAACAGTCTATGGCTATGGGATGTACCATTATTCAAAAAAGTAGGTTTTCATATGTCTTATTCAGAATATCTTGAATTTTGATTTACCCTCCCCCATGACAACTGATGAGAGTGGGGTATTGAAGTCACCCACTATAATTGTGTTTGTTGCTATCAGTGACCTTAAGTCTAATAGTGTTAGTTTGATGAAATTGGGATACCCCCATGTTAGGTGCATACACGTTTAGGATTGTAACGTCCTCCTGTTGGAGTGTTCCTTTAATCAGTATAAAGTGACCTTCTTTATCTTTCCTCACTAATGTTGGTTTGAAGTCTATCCTGTCAGATATTAGAATAGCAACTCCTGCTTGTTTCCTAGGCTCACTTGCTTGAAATAGCATTTTTCATCCTTTCACCCTAAGACAGTGTTTATCTTTTATTGAGAGACGAGTTTCCTGGAGGCAACAAATGGCAGGATCCTGCCATTTAATCCAGTCTACAAGCCTGTGTCTTTTGGTTGGGGCATTGAAACCATTGATATTAAGAGTTATTATTGTAAGGTATGTATTTATTTTTGCCATTCTGCTTGTTTTGTAGTGCTTCCTGTTTTCCCTTTACTTGCTTATTTTAACTGTTGAGTATGGTTTATTTTTTCCTGTTTCCTGCTGTGTGTGTTTTGCTTTCTCTTCAGTGTGAAGGATTCCTTCAAGTATTTTCTGTAGAGTTAGTTTAGTTGTCATAAATTCCTTTGAGCCTGTTTTTGTTGTAGAATGTCTTTATTTCTCCATAAATTTGTATAGATAGTTTTGCAGGATAAAGTAATCTTGGTTGACAGTTTTTATCTTTCAGAACTTGGAATACATCATTTCAAGCCCTTCTGGCTTTTAAGGTTTGTGTTGAGTAATCTGTTGTGATCCTTATGGGTTTCCCTTTGAAGGTCACGTGCTTTTTCTCTCTAACTGCTTTCAATATATTTTCATTAGTTTGCACGTTATAATTAAACATGACGAGGAGAGGATCTTTCCAGGTTTTTTTTTTGTTTGGTGTTCTAAAAGCTTCTTGTATCTGCATTGGCATTTCTTTCACAATTTGGTTCCTATTTCTCCACAACCTTGCCAGCATTTTTCTTATATGATTTTGTTGAAAACACCTACTAATCTCTGGATTGAAATTCTTCGCCTTCTACTATACCCTGAATTCTTATGTTTGATCTTTTCATAGTGTCCCAGATATCATGAAATTCCCATTCATACCTTCCTATTAGCTTGTCTTTCTCTTTGTTGGACTGTATTAGGTCTGCCACCTGGTCTTCTAGTTTAGATATTCTGTTCTCTCCTTCATCCATTCTATTTGTGAGACTTTCCACAGAGTATTTTATTTGACTGACTGTGTTCTTCAAAGCTAGAATTTCAGCCTGGTTTTTCTTCAGTGTTTCTATTTCCTTACTCATGTCTTGTAATGACCTCCTAATTTCTTTAGGCTGGTTTCCTGTGTGCTCTTTCAGGAGTTTGTTTTATTCTTTAATTCCTTTTATTTCTTCTTTGATTTCTTTGAGTATAGATAAAATCATTTTTTAAAAAATCTTTGTCAGGTATTTCATCTAAAACAGTCTCACTGGTGATCATTTCTGATGGATTTATAATTTTTGGTGGGATTGTATTGCCTTGATTCTTTGTGTTTCTTTATTATAATGTAGCGACTTTTGTACCCTGAATTGGTTTGATGCTTGGGTTTTCTATTTATCTGCAGTGTTCTTAGATGTGTCAATCCACCTTTATAGACTTTCAGGATATGAGTTTAAGGTGCTAAGTGTAGCTCTCGTACCCCAATCCAACCATAGAAATAATCCTAGGTGTTGAGTTTGCTTGCTAAACAAGTACTCTAGTGGACTGGGTGGAACAATTTACTGGCAAAATCTCAACTTCAACTGAGCAATATACACATTCAATAAAAACTAGCACAAAGTATACAAGTGTGGGGATTAAAACAAACAGATAGTCTTATACAGCCCAGATCCCTAAGGGTGTGTGTTGCTCTACACCCTTAATCCTGTCAGTTGGGATGTAGAGAATTCTGTTCTGAATTGGGTTTCAGGTTAGTCTGGATCTGAATCAGACCCTTCCTCCAATAATGACAGAAGCAAAAGACAAAGGCCCTATAAATCTGAAAGCATCAAAGGCAACAGTATTCAAACCCCAAATACAGCTTATTTGAAAATGGTAAAACCAACCAAGAATATGTAACCCATAACCTGCCCTGATATTGAAAGGGAAATTAGCACTTCCAATGCAGGCTTATGTACCTGGTTTGTTTGTTTGTTTTGTGTTTTTGTTTTTGTTTTGTTTTTTTCTCAGTTGGCCTCATTACTTTCTGGGGTGCCTTTCAGTCTCCCCAATGCTGAGTGCCCACCTCAATCCCTTCTGCTGTGGAGCTGGAGTTGTGTTCGGCTGTGCTGCATGTGCTCCCATGAGGGCTGAATGACAGAGGTTCGGGATTCTGATCATTGGGGGAGGGGAGAGTACAGGAAGCCTGGAGTTGCTCATGCAGTCCTGCCTGTATCCCTTTCAGTAGCTCCTTCATGACCTCTGCTGTCTTTCCTTCAGATTTCTTAACTTTGCAAGGAGGCTGATGAGGTTGGAAAATCCCTTTGTTTGGTCTCTGCTGATACTGCTCCGCACACCTGACAGGTGGTGCCGGGCTTGCATATCATGTGGATCAGGGGCTACAAGCCCCTCAGTGGGATTCTGGCCATTTTCCTCCTTTATGGTGGATCTTTGTCTTTCCTGCTTCTCCACTACATCTAAGAATAACCTATACTCCTTCACTTTTCAGAAGAAGTGTGTATTTTGCTGTAGTTTTGCTTAAATCCCTCCCTAGGCTGGTTTGGCATGGCTCTATGCCATCATCTTACCCAGAAGTGAGGAAGTCCATTTTTGTAAGGAGATGATCCCACCAAGCTTGCTCCTTGTTACTGGAATAAGTCATTGAGTTCCAATGATTAGTCAGGGTCTGGAGAAAGCCCATAACTAAATTTAATACATGATCTCATTTAATCTTCACAACAAAGTTATCAAATAAGCACAATTAGCATGGCTTATTGATGGAAAAACTCCAAAAAATGTTTTGCTCTACAGACTTCAACTATAATATAAATTACCATCTTTTATCAGGAAACATCCCACCATACTATCTCATGGCCAGGCAAGCACATCTGCCATGTACACTGTGGAATAAATCAAGCAACTCATCCCCTACCTCTTGGCTTCTTAAAAAAAGACAGATTTAGTCCTCAAGTGCCTCTTGTTGAATGTTATTCAACCTCCCTACCATGCCATAAGCAAACATTCCAAAAGCCCAAGGCCTTCGGGGCTTCAAAAGCAGCTCAGAGCAGCCTGTCCCCTTCTTTCCTCATAGACCTTCAAAGATCCACCTCCATGCAAACCTTTCTCACCTTATGCAAGGAGTAGTGTCTTCAGAAGATAGGCTTCTTCACTCAGTAGTTTCTCCTTTTTTTAAGACCTTTCTTTTTCTATAAAGTGCATAATTCAGAAATATATTGAAAATGAAATCCAAATCAGTTATGATCTAGCCCATCAAAAATAAATATTATTGTTATATGTTCTTTTCTTGGATTTTTTTGCTTTATATTATTGCATTTCCTATTTAAGCTGTTTAAACACACTAAGACTCTCCTGTTTGTAGGTGCAGTATGAAGGCTGAGGGATGGTAGGTACTTTCCCTCATGTTTAGTTTGTATTTTTCACCATACATACAGTTCCAAGGAGCTCACTACCATAGGAAGGTCACCTGGTAGGCAAAAGAACTATAATAAAAGCATCATAAACTGGCACCAAGTTAGTGAAGAGAAAGCAAAGGTTACTTTAAAAGACAATAAAAATAATAAAATTTTTAAAAGACCAGTGAAGAGAAACCAAAGGTTACTTTAAAAGACAATACCTTCCTCCGGGAGGAAGAAGTAGACTCCAAGGACTCTAGTCCTGACTACAGTATGGTGAACATTTGTTGTCAGCAGATAAAGAAGCAGCAGCAGCACATGGAATGAAGCACTTCAGAGCCCACAACAAAGCTCCTGGCGGGCTTAAAAAAGGCTACTGCCTGGCCAGCTCAGCCAGCCTGAAAGCTGTGCTCCTCAGTTTTGGAACTGGACCTGAAATGAAGGAAAAACCTAAACAAATCCTTGAGCTTCACTTGCTTTTAGTCATTTGCTTTTAGTTGACTTTAAAAATCACTATTCATGAAGCACTTATTCCCAGGAATGCTCACATGGGGCAGATGGTGGAGAATACTGGGGAGAAACAGGATCCATCCACTCATCACAAACTGTCTGAGCCTGTGCCATGTCCAATGTGTGACCTTCCACAAGAGGCTGAGAATAGCCTCACATCCCACTAACTCTGCTACGTTATGAACATGTGCTCCATGAGGAGTCTTAGACCATTGAGTATTTCACCTCCAATCTCTTTCCCCATGCCCTGAATCTTCAACCTTGTTTCTTTACACCATACAAATCTCTAAATTCCTGAGGAGGTAGATTTATAGTTGGGCCTCCCTCACCCATACCCAGCCACACTGAAAACTTATTCTCTTTGGAAGAACTAATTTTGTTTGTGGTTGGCCTACAATATAGTTGGTAAAACTGGCCTGCTTCTGTAACTGACCCTGGAAGAACATGTGCCAAGGAAGTGTAATCATGCAGTAACTCACAAGATCACTTGGGCCACAGTGTACCAGGGAATCAGAGGGGAAGCCATTCAGGAGAAAGAAGGTGAGTGTGGCCATCAAAAGAAGTAGTAGATTTTGAAGCTGGAGCTGAATCTGCAAGGAACATAAAAGTATATAATAACAGGGCAATATGAGTTCCAATACTTCTTCAGCCTTCATTAAAATCATCATTAAAATTACAGCCACAAGTTCAAACCACAATTAAAATGAATCTTTATAGCACTCACCTGTTCATTATGACCTGTTATAAAAAGGAAAAGGAGGGGCTGGAGAGATGGCTCAGCAGTTAAGGCACTTACCTACAAAGCATAATGCCTGGGTTCAATTCCCCAGTACCCACATAAAGCCAGATGCACAAAGAAGGGCATGTATCTAGAGTTCGTTTGCACCAGCTGGAGACCTTAGCATGCCCATTATTTCTGCCTCCTCTCTCTCTCTCTCTCTCTCTCTCTCTCTCTCTCTCTCTTCTCTTATTTATTTATTTGACAGAGGGAAAGGGAAAGAGAGAAAATGGGAATGCCAGGGCCTCCATCCACCGCAAAGGAACTCAGACACATGAGCCACCTTTTACATCTGGCTAATGTGGGTCCTGGGGAATGGAACCTGGGTCCTTTGGCTTTGCAGGCAAATTTCTTAACTGATAAGCCATCCCTCCAGCCCAATAGACAGATCTTTTAAGCAGAATATTAAACTAAACAAAACTAAACATAGATCATTTGGACCTAACAGATATCTATAGAACATTCCACTCAAATTCTACTGAATAACACACTCTTCTCAGCAGCTCATGGAACCTTTTTCAAAATACACCATAGGGCTGGAGAGATTGCTCAGTGGTTAAGGAGCCTGACAAGCCTAATGACCCAAGTTCAATTCCCCAGTACCCACATAAGTCAGATGCACAGAGTGGCACATGTGTATGGAGTACATTTGCAGTGGCTGGAGACTCTGATGTGCCCATACTCTTTCTCTGTCTTTCTCTATCTCTGTCCATATGTCTCTTCTTGCAAATAAATAATTAAAAAATAAAAATACGCCATATATTAGAATATACAAGCATGTTTCCACAAATTCAGAAAAAATGACATAACTTCTTGTATTATATCTGATCACAATGCAATAAAACTATAAATCAACAACAGTAAAAACAGAAAATACACCAACACCTGGAGACTGAACAATTCATTATTAAATAATAATAACTGGGTGGTTGAAGGAATCAAAGGGCAATCAACAAATTTATAAAACTGAATGACAATGATAACACAACATACCAAAACTTATGGGACACAATGAAGGCAGTTCTAAAAGGGAAGTTTAGGGCTGGAGGGATGACTTAGTGGTTAAGGTATTTGCCTACAAAGCCAAAAGGACCCAAGTTCAATCCCCCAGAACCCACATTAGCCAGATGCGCAAGAGGGCGCACACATCTGGAGTTAATTTGCAGTGGCTGGAGGCCCTGGCACACCTATTCTTTCTCTCTCTCTTTCTCTCTCTCTCTCTCCCCTCCCTCTTCCTCTGTCAAATAAATAAATAGATAAAAATAAAATATTTTAAAAGGGAAGTTTATAGCACTAAATGCCTATGTTATAAAAATACAGCAATCTCGTATAAAAGTCAATAAAAACAATAATTTTAAAAAAAAAAAATAGAGCAATCTCAAATAATTAATTTAACTATCCATCTGAAGGCTTTGGAAACACAAGAACAATCTAATCCTAAAAGTGCCATAAGGAAAGAAATTGTCAAGATCAAAGCAGACATTAATGAATTGAAAACAAAGAAAACAATTTTAAAAATTGATGAAACAAAGAGCTGGTTCTTCAAAAAAGTAAAACAGGTTGTCAAAACCTTGCCCAAATTAATCAAAAAAAAAAAAAAGAAGGCCCAAATCAACAAGATTTTAAAAAAGAAAGAAAGAAAAAGAAAATGGCGAGCCAAGCATGGCAGTGCACACCTTTAATCCCAGCACTCAGGAGGCAGAGGTAGGAGGATTGCCACGAGTTCAAGGCCACCCTGAGACTACATAGTGAATTTCAGTTCAGCCTGAGCTAAAGTGAGACCCTACCTCGAAAAAAAAAAAAAATAATAATAAAAAAATAATAATAATAATAAAATGGAGACATCACAACTGATACCAACAAAACTGGGAGAAACATCAGAACATATGTCAAGAGCCTGTATAAAAGCTGGAAGAAATAGATGAATTCCTCAATTCATACTACCTACCAAAACTAAACCCAGAACAGATAAATGACCTGAACAATCCTATTATCTCTAACAAGATTGGAAAAGTAATTAAAAACTCCCAACAGGACTATAGAGATGGCTTAGCAGTTAAGGCACTTGCCTGTAAAGCCTAAGGACCCAGGTTTAATTCCCAGTACACACATAATCCATATGCACAATGTGGCACATGTGTCTGGACTTCATTTGCAGTGGTTAGAGTCCCTGGCACACCCATTCTCTCTCTCTCTCTCTCTCTCTCTCTCTCTCTCTCTCTCTCTCTCTCTCTCTCTCTCTCTCTCGGTATGTGTGTGTCTCTTTCTCTGTCTTTTTCTATCTACCTCTTTCTCACTAATAAATATATAAAACATTTTTTAAATGAACTAAAATCACTTCTCAAATTATTCTGTACAATTAAAAAAGAGGGAACACTCCCAAACTCTTTATATGCAACCAGCATTACACTAATACCAAAACCAGACACAGACACAAAAAGAAAAAAAAAATTATAGACCAATATCCTGGATGAACCTGGATGCAAAATTCCTCAAAAAAATCCTCTCAAACCAGAGCCAAGAACACATCAAAAGTATCATCCAACTCAATCAAGTAGGTTTCATCCCAGAGTTGCAGGGATGGTTCAACATATGGAAATCAATAAATATAATACACTACATAATCAAACTCAAACACAGAAACCACATGATCATCTCAGTAGATGCAGAAAATACTTTCTAAAAAATACACCATCCCTTTATGATTAAAACACTGGAGAGATTTGAGATAGAGGGATCATATCTCAACATAATAAGAGTGATATACAAAGCACCTAATGCCCAGATCATAGTAAATGGGGAAAAACATCAAAGCACTCCCATTAACGTCTGGAACAAGACAGTGGTACCCACTCTCACAACTGCTTTTCAACATAGTACTAGAAGTCTTAGCTCAAGCAATAAGACAAGAGAAAGAAATTTTTTAAAAGATACATATTGGAAAGGAAAAGTCAAATTAGCCCTTTTTGCAAATGACATGATTCTGTACATAAGTGACCTTAAGAATCCACCAAATATCTCCTAAAGGTGATAAATTCTTTCAACAAAGTGGCAGGGTTCCAAATCAATACACAAAAATCAGTAGCTTTCTCTTATGCCAAAGATAAACATAAAGAGAAAGAAATCAGTGATGCTGTCCCATTTACAGTACCCATAAAAAATAAATATCTTGAAATATCACTAACCAAGGAAGTAAGACATACACAATGAACACACATAGTTTGAATCTATGTTCCCCAGTAGACTCCAGTGTTATTAAAATTGAGTTTGCAGCTTCTGCCCCTACCAAGCAGAGTCCTCTGGGGGGTGGTGTCACTGAGGGTGGATCTAAATTCCTTCCTAAGGTATGCAGAGTGAGTTTTGCTGGGGTCCTGGCTATTTTGTTAGCAGTTGCTTGTTTGTGGTGCTGGTAGTGACTTTTTATTTTCTGTGTGGATCTGCAAAAGGGGGTATCATAATCAGCTTTATGTTGCTGAGATGAACTTCCAAACAAGGCACAGTTTATGAGAGGAGATTTATTGAAGCTTACAGATCCAGAGGAAGTTCCATAATGACAAAAAAGAGGAAACCCACCATCAAAAGCAAGAGCAAAAACAGGCAGCCAAACATCCTGGGACCCAGGCAGACTCTGACTGCTCTCTGCATATCTTAGGCTGGAATTCAGCTCCACCCCCAAATACACCTTAGAGCTGCACTCTAGGATCTTCCCACAGTGACACTTCATCCAGCCAGGCAGCTAGAAATATAATAAGTTATAAGCTTGAATAAAACTCCTGAATCTGGGGCTGGAGAGATGGCTTAGCAGTTAAGGCACTTACCTGTGCAGCCTAATGATCCAGGTTCAATTCTCCAGTACCCATGTAAACTAGATTCACAAGATGGCACATGCATCTGCAGTTCATTTGTAGAGCCTGGAGGCCCTGGCATATCTATTCATATTCTCTCTCTCTCTCTCTCTCTCTCTCTCTCTCCCTCTCTCTCTCTCTCTCTCTCTCCCCCCCCTCTCTCTCTCTCTCTCTCTCTCTCCCTCCTCTCTCTCTCTCTCTCCCCCTCTTTCTCTTTTAAGTAAATAAATAAATAAAAACTACTGAATCTATTAGGGGACATCTATCCGAACTACTATTAGGGAGTCAGCTTCTTCTGCCATCAATGGAACTTCCCCTGGAACTGTAACTTCAAATAAACCCTTACTCCTGTAAACTGTGTCTGTTTTGGAACTTCATTCAAGCAGCATGGAGCTGATTGCAACAGAAATTAGTACCACAGAGTGGGGTGTTGCTGTGTGATCATACATTTTGGTCTTCTAGAACATTTGTGCTGGAGAAATTGGATAGAACTTGGCACTTGCAACTGAAGATGCCTTCCAGAGTAGTAAGCCATGTTTTATGGACTATTCTGATGAGAGTTTGAAAATGCTAAGTGCAGAGAGAATTGTATTTGGGGACTTTACTAATGAGCTTTCAAACAGGGAAAAATTGCAGAGAACTTTGTTGGAACTGGGCTACTGGCATAGGGGATGGCTGCATGCTGCTACCTATGTCCCAAGAGTTTGATCAAGGTTGGATTTAGACATAATTTGACATGCTTGGAAAAATATATGGAACTAAGAGATATAAGATTTAAAACTGGAGAAATTCAAACAAGTTTAAAATTAAAGTTAATTTTGCTGAGCTTCTATTGTTATGGATATATTTTCATGATTAAGGATGGCCCAACTACTTTACACTGAAACAATGAAAAGGACACCTGAGGAAAGACTCTTTTGAAAGGAGATGGCTGAAAGGAAGGAGCCTGCTCTTAAATGTCACAATTTATTTTGTCCCTGAATTAACAACATGGATGTGTCTACACACACACACCTGGTATTGGTTTTAGGAAGCATGAAAAATGCAGGGATGGGTCATGATGCACACATAGTTCCAGGAGCCACTGCTGAGATGAGGCAAGGGAGACAGGGCATGATAACTCTGATAAAGAGACCAGTGAAGCCATTAAAAGGTGAACTGTGGTTTGCGTGGAGACCTGAAGATGTTTTGGATATACCAGGACTGTGCAAGAGCTACCATGGCGCACTGCTGGCTTGGGATGGAAGTTTTTCTTAGCTACTTAGCCCAGC
Source organism: Orientallactaga sibirica (assembly GCA_036365145.1). Classification (NCBI taxonomy): domain Eukaryota; kingdom Metazoa; phylum Chordata; class Mammalia; order Rodentia; family Dipodidae; genus Orientallactaga; species Orientallactaga sibirica. Next base: position 20,969,448 of record JAEOAD010000003.1, read on the forward strand.
TGGATGGTCTGAATTGGAAAATCCAGAGACTGTCAGTCATTGATTATGTATATTGAACTTGAAATGCAGATGTTTCATGTTTGCCTACTGGTTGTTGAGTTTGCATTGGTCCAGTCTCTCCTTGTTATGCCTTATAGCAATGGAAATGTTTACTCTGTGACATTATATTTTGCAAGTATATAACTTTTATTTATTTTTTTTTTTTTGCAAAACTCAGTTAGGAGACAGTCTTAAATCACAGATGAGACTTGACACTTTGGAACTATCTTAAAGTTGATAAAGACTATGTGGACCTTCAAAGTTGGGCTACATACAATTGGCAATGTGAGATGGGTGTGGGTCTATTGGGGGTCGGGGGTAGAATGTGATAGTTTGAATCTATGTCCCCCAATAGACTCAGGTGTTATTAAAATTGAGTTTGCAGCTTCTGTCCCTAGCAGGCATATTCCTACTATGGGGGTTAAGGGGGGGGGAACATGTCACTGGGGGTGGATCTGAATTCCATCACAAAGTATGCAGAGTGAGATTTGCTGGGTCCTTGTTATTTGTTGCTGTTTGCTTGCTTATTTTGTGATGCTGGCTGGCTGGTAGTAGCTTTTAACTCTCTGTATATATCTGTGAAAGAGGACCAGCTTCTTCTGCCGTCAATGAAACTTTGCCTGAATCTGCAAGCTTCAAATAAACCTTTCCTCCTATAAACTGTGTCTGGTTTAGAGGCTCATCCAAGCAGCATGGAGTTGATTATAACACCTCCCATGCTCATGGATTGGTAAAAGTAATATTGTGAAAATGGCCATTCTACCAAAAGTAATATACAGAGTCAAAGCCATTGCATCAAAATCTGAGCAATATTCTTTACAGAGTTAGAAAAATAATCTAAAAATTTATATGGAAGGAAAAAAGGCCTTGGACATCTAAAAATACCTTCAAACAGAAGAAATACTTCAGGTGGAATCACCATACCTGAATACAAGACACACTACAAAGCCATAGTAACAAAATAGTATGGTATGGGCAAAGAAACAGATACATAGACCAATGAAATAGAATGGAAAATGCATCCATCAAGTCAAGCAACTACAGATATATAATCTTCAACAAAGAGGCCAAAAATTCACATTGGAAAAAGATAGTATCTTCAACAAACGGTGCTAGAGATAACCATATGCAAAAAACTTAATCTAGTTCCACTTCTCTCACCCTGCACAAAAGTCAACTCTAAATGGATTAAGGACCTCAATATAAAATCTGAAATACTAAACCAACCAGAAGCAAAAATATGGAGAACTTTCCATGATATAGGTATAGGGAAAGACTTACTGAATAAAATCCAAATAGCACAGGAAATTAGACAAATATTCAACCATTGGGACATCATATAATTAAAATAGAGTCAATAAACAACCCATAGAATGGGTGAATATCTTCACCAGCCATGCCTCTGAAAGAGACCTAATATCTAGAATATACAAGAGCTCAAAAACTAAACAATAAAAAACCAAATAATCAAATCAATAAAATGTAATAGATAATTAAACAGAAAATTCTCAAAGGAAGAAATACAAACAGTCATTACTCACTTAAAGAGACGGTCAATATCTTTAGTCATCAGAGAAATACAAATCACAACAACTCTGAGATTTCACCTCACTCCAGTCAGGATGGTATTCATCAAAAAGTTGAATTACAACAAATGCTGGTGAGGCTAAGAAACCCTTATGCACTGTTGGTGGGAGTGCAGACTTTTACAACCACTTTGGAAATCAGTATGGACACTTCTGAAAAAGATGAAAATAGAACTACCATTTGATCAAGCTACACCATTCCTGGGCAGATACCCTAAAGACTCTACTCTTTACTACAGAGATACCTGCTCAGCCATGTTTCTTGCTGCCTTTTTTATAATAGCTAGGAATTGGAATAAACCCAGATGTCCATCAACTGACGAATGAATAATGAAGATGTGGTAAATATACACAATGGAATTATACTCAGTGATAATAAAAAAATGAAATGATTAAATTTCCAGGAAAATGGATGGAATTGGGAAAAGATCAATCTAAGTGAGGCCTCACAGGAAAACAAACAGTACATATATTCTCTCATCTGCAGTGGCTAACTGGTATCAATTGGAAATGAGATCAATTGGAGAGATCCAAGATCCATCAACAAGAGAAGACAAGAAATGACAAGAAAAGACAGCTGACTGCTCACCATAAGATGTGCTACCTTTACCACATGAACCAGGGACCAGAAGAAACTGCAGAGGAAGCAGCAACACTAGTATTTCTCCCAATGTTAGGCTGACAACCACCTCCAGTGAAACAGCAACAAACTGTGTTGAACTGGAATATATCGTGGCAAAAATATGGAGGCTACAGAGAATTCAACACTAAAAAAAAAAAAAAAAAAAAACTGTTGGGCTGGAGAGATAGCTTAGTAGTTAAGGGACCTGTAAGCCTAAGACCACATGTTCGAATCTCCAGGTCCCACATAGCCAGATGCACAGTGACACAAGTGTGCAATGTCACACATGAGCACAAAGGGGTGCATGTGTCTGGAGTTCATTCACAGCAGCTGAAAGGTCCTGGTTTGCCCATTCTCTCTCTCTCCCCCCCCCCAAAAAAATAATAAAAACAAATTGCTAATACACCCACCAAGGTTCAAGGATTATTGCAGAAGAGGGGCAGAAAGATTGTAAGAGCCACAGGGTGGGTAGAAATATCCTAAGACACAGCCCCACTCCACTCCTGCCCAGAGAATGACAGAGGCTCTAATTACCCCACAGTGAACAACAAGGACTCTCTTGAGAGGGCCCTCAGGGAAATGGGGACAGGGGAAAAGGATACAAGATGATAAACTATGCAAAAAAATAAATTAGGACTGGACAGATGGCTTAGTAGTTAAGGAACTTGCCAGAAAAGCCAAGAGACCCATGTTCAATTCCCCACTACCCACATAAAGCTAGATGCACAAGGTGGCACCTGCATCTGGAGTTCCATTTGCAGTGCTAGAGGCCCTTTCTCTATCTGCCTCTTTGTCTCTCCCTCCCCTTCTCTCTCCCTCTCTCCATACAAATAAACAAAATTTTTTTTTAATTAATGTTTGACAACATAATTACCCAGTGCATGCTAACTTCAAGACACTCACTGGGGCACACCAGTAACATCATAGCTGCTAATTCAGAGACCTCCCCTATGCTAGTCTCCTCTATGCTATGCCTCTCTGAGTGTCATTAACATAAGTGCCTGGGATAGAGTAATACCCTACCTCCAAGAAAAGAAGAAAACAAACAAAAAATAAGAAATAAACATGAATGCTACTCTCACTGCTCTCCCAACAACTGGCTGCAGGAGAGATGGCTATAGATACTGAGGACACTGATAACTCATCAAAGCAGAAATCCAGAGGTTTCAGAGAGCTCAACACTAAAGTAGACTTATAACACACCCACCAAAGCTCAGGGAATACTGCAGAAGAGGGGGTGGAAAGATTGTAAGAGCCAAAAGAAGGGAAAGAGTATCTTCAGACATTGTCCCCCAACCAGAGACTCACTGCTGCTTCTATAAACCCATGGTGAATACCAGTAACCTCACTGAGGAGAAATGGGGGCAGAGAAGAGGGGATATAAGAGGATAACATGAGGAGAATGTGACCAAACACAATTTGTCCATAAAGTAAAAGTTCCTAATTAATTTAAAAAATAATTTTATTTCCTAAAGAAATGGTTGATATCCAAATGTATAGCTGAAAAACACTAGCTAAAAATCACATTTTTTTTTTCTTTTAGCAATGGGTCAATGTGTTAGTTCTGTGCTAACACTCCAAATCTATAAATCAAAATGAACTTTTTAAAGTAAGTTGATTATCTCAGATGTTTTGTTACAGGGATAGAAAACTAACAATTCCAGATTATACTCATGAGTAAGGAAAAGAAGAAAGAAAGAAAAAGAGGAAGGAAGGAAAGAAGGAAAGAAGGAAGGAAGGAAGGAAGGAAAGAAAAAGATGGAGGCAGGAAGGAGGGAGGGAGGGACTGAAGAGCTAGCTCAGTGGGTAAAAGTACTTGTTGTGCAAATATGATGACCCAAGTTCATACCCCTAGAAAGCTGGTAAAACTGTACACAGAGTAGCAAACATCTGAAATTCCAACCTTCCTATGGTGAGACTGAAGGGGGATGGGAGAAACCCTGGAAGCCATAAGTCAGCTAGCCGGAATACACAGCTAGAACAGCAAGAGACCCTTCCTCAAACAAGGAAGAAGGTGAAAACCAACACACAGGGTTTTCCTCTGACTCTACATGTGCACCATGTGGCACACACACTGCAACATGCACATGCAGAGACACATCATACACACACACAAAGATGATAATAATAATGATGAAAGACAGCGGGGAAGCGATGTTAGTGTCAGGAAAGGAGTGAGGGGACAAAGTAAGAGAAGAGCAGGGAAGGAAGAAGGACTCAAGGGAGAGAAAAACAAAGCCATAGGAGGCAACTCAAATGTGTCCCTATCAGGCAGTAGAAAGTGTTTGAAAGGCTTTGAGACTTGATGATTCTCTTGATTGGACACAGTTGGGTCTTTCATGGATTTTTTCTATTTTAAGCCCATTCTGTAACTGCCTGACCATCTCCCCTGCTCTTGATTACAGTACCTGCAGCAACCAGGCCTGAATCTTAGGTTTCATTGACCTCAGACATTTAGATCTGTCTAGTTCAGGGTCATCCTTAGGTCAGACTTGAAGGTGCCTCACTGACCCATGTTCTGCAAAGCATCTCACACAGGAGTTAAAAATGAGAAATTTATTTTTAAATGCTTATCATAAAGGGAGAAAAATAGCTAAACTCCATGTTGACTTGGATACAGGAAGGAAGGAAGGAAGGAAGGAAGGAAGGAAGGAAGGAAGGAAGGAAGGAAGGAAGGAAGGAGGGAGGGAGGGAGGGAGGAGGAGGGAGGAGGGAGGGGAGGGGAGGGGGGAGGGGGAAGGGGGAGGGGGGAGGGGAGGGGGGGGGAGGGGAGGGGAAGGGAGGGAGGGAGGGAGGGAGGGAGGGAGGGAGGGGGAGGGGGAGGGGGGGGAGGGGAAGGGAGGGAGGGAGGGAGGACGGGAGCTTGGGAGGACGGGAGGGAGGAAAGAAAGAGAAGGAGAACTTAGAGAAGTAAACAATACAAAGGCTTGGTTAGTGTAAAGGAGAGCACACCACTGTGGTTGTCAAATGTGGTTATCAAAGTGAGTAGTAGTCCTCCCATGGCAAGTCCTTGAGATGCTTCTGAGTTGTAAGAGATCCCTGTTTGCAATTATGAGCCCTTTAAATAAATGCCTGGCAGGAGGCCAAGGACCATCAAGCAAGGGCTGGGCTTCAGGCTAAATGTAGGGAGAAATAGGAATTATTACATGGAAATAAATTAACAATAATTTTATAAGGTTATGTTTAGAATAATAAACACAGCAAAATTACAATCTCATGTCAGGGAAAAATAACTATAATTAAATTGCTACTATTTAGTTAATAGCTTAAAGGTCATGTTACTATGTCATACATTGAGTACATAGGGTGATATTTTATTTCTACTCATACGTAAAATGGTGCATTGCCTTTAAGAGTATAATTAAACTTGTCTGTGGAAATAAAAGGCAAAAGAAGGAGGTCCTCTGTGTCACAAGTAGGCATGGAGTATACAAAACATTTACTAGTAATTATTCAGTGCTATTGCTCAGTCTCCAGAGCAAAAAGGAATAGTTTTCTTTGAGTTTAATACAAGTTTGAGAACATATAAAACCATTATACTTACTATCATGTATAAATCAAAATCACAACCTTTATTTTCCAGAAGTAATCATGAATCTTTTTCCTCCTACTCTGAAACCACTGAGTTTCAGTGCGACACAGTCCCAAAATGGAATCATAATAGGAGTCTGTCTCCTTCCTGAAAGTGGGAGAAATGCACAGGGTACATTTTAGAGTCAAATTATGCTTCTCAGGATATCTTTTAACATATCTTTACTAATTGGTTTCATGGATGCTTCAAGGACATGTTTAGCAACAAGGTGATGCAGGCAACCTAAGATTCCAGTGTTGATGCAACTTCTAGGTATTCTTTCCTTTATTTCCAGCTAAAATTTTATGGTGCAAACTGAGCGTGCTCAGAATTCCTATCCATTACTTTAATCTCCATGGCTTGAAACTGTACATGCTTAGAAATGAAGCAACTTGGGGCTTGGAAGATTACTCAGTGGTTAAAGATGCTTGCCTGCAAAGCCTGCCATCCTGGGGTCTATTCCCCAGTACCTATGGAAAGCCAGATGCACAAAGTGGAGTATTCATCTGGAAATCACTGTTTGCAGAGGCAAGAGGCCCTGGAAATCCTCTCTCTCTCCCTCCCTCCCTCTTTCTCTTCTCAAAAATAAATAAAGCTAAAAACCAATCTTTAAAAAAAATTAATGAAACACTCTATAAAAGTATACATAGATTTCCTGAATAAATTTCCCATGCTTCCTTTGTTCAAGGAGGGCATTACCACACTGACCTTGCCTGTGGCAGGTAAATCTCCACTCTTTTATTCTCAGTCATGTTTATTTTGGCTTTTATTCACCAAGTTTGTGAACCCATTACATTCACTCACAGAAGGTGTGGATCTCTGCCATGAGCTTCTATATGGATAGACAAGCACCTTGCCTTCACAGCCTACAATACTGATCCTGTTATTCTCCAAGTTTTGGTCTCAAGGAATGCTCCTTCAAAGGCATGCACTGACTCACAATGAGCAGGCCCAGAGAGATAAGACCAGCTGGCATTATCACCCTGCCTCACTCTGCAATATATCTGAAGTCAGAACATCCCGTAGTTACCAGAGCACTTTCTTATATCTTCTCTTAACATAAATATGTAAGAGGGAAGGCCAGTGTGGATTTCTGCATGATAGATAAAAGGAGCTTTGCCAATTACAATATCTCAGATTTCTCCTTTGTTTCATAAAATGGGAGGAAGTTCATCAACAACTTTCACTTTTCTTTTTTTAATATATTTTTAATTAGTTATGTGTATAGCATATATACAGCCATGATGGTACCATCATTAGCCTTCTCCCTGTCCTCCCCCCATGGGTAATGTGGGTCTTGCCTTATGGGGGTAGCCATCAGTTATGGAAGACAGGCAATGACTCTGTGCATAATGACCCAACTCATGGCTCTAAAAATCTTTCCACCCCCTCTTCTGTGAATTTCCCTGAGCCATTTCAATTTTCATTTCAATTTTCACTTTTCTAAAGTACTCATCACATTGAGCCATTTATTCAAGACATGATTAATCTCCCTTATTATTTTTATAAATGCTATAATGACAAAAGTCACACTTTCATGCATCCTTATATTCACGTATAACCCACACATACCTCACACATACACCATACACATAAGACATTATATAATACAGCATTTACATACACAAAACACACCATAAATACTTGTATATACTTCTCATATACACAAAATAGCACACAGTATATACAAATACTACACATATCTCCATACAACACCCTCCCTGCATTCCTCACAAACATCGCCCACTATATACAGACCCCACAATACCCTATGCACATCACACACACCAACCATATTACACTCACTACACACACAAATACCTCACACACACACACACAACCAAACACACTATATACATACACCCTACACACTATACAAACAGCATACATATACATTCTGCACACTAATCACACACAGAAAATCTGGGTTTTATACTTACCATGTGATAAGATTTGCATGTGTACAGTAAGTATAGTGTGGTTGTGGTGGTGGCGGTGTATGTGGTGTATACACATGTATGTGCTGATGTGGCATCTGATCCATTCAACTGGACTGGCTGGTGACTGTGTGTCTGGCTTATGTGGGACCTGGAGAGTCAAATGTGAGTCCTTAGGCTTCTCAGGCAAGCACCTTAACTACTAAGAGATCTCTCCCACCCAAAATGCTCAATTTTAACCTAAATTTCAAGACATGAAAGGAAACATGACTTCTGATATCTACACAGGAAAAAAGAAAAAATGAAATTGACCAAAACCTTTGCAGAGAAGCCAAGACATTGGATTTACTAGACAGATTTTGAGTCAGCTATTTTAAATATGCTCACATGTTGGGGTCCCCCCCCCAAGGCCAGCTCAGGAGGGACAATAGGGTCTCTGCCAAATTGGGGTGAGCAGCGCGGAGTCACGACACAGACTCCGGGAGTTGGGTGAAAGCGGAAGCGAGAATCCACAAACTCGTTTATTTAGCACAGTGCACATAGGGTTTAAGGGGCTGTTAATCCTTGTATGGGGTGGTCCCCTTTTGGTGACCAATGACAGCTTGTCTCTGGACAGGACATCTCGTAGTAGGCTTCTCGCGAGCATGGGGCTGTAACTGTTGTCACATCGAGCCTGCGCAAAACGCCATTTTTACAGAAGCCACTTCCTATTGTCTTTTGCCATGCGGTCTGGCTAGGACCAGGCCTGTATTGTGCCATACATATCCTCCTTTTTGTTTTTATTATTGGCAACCCTGAGAGGTATGGTTTATTGCCAAGCCATTGTTGAACCCAGGCCCCAAGGGATCATCATACGTGACAGTGCCTGTCTTAGGTTGTTCCATCTCATGGAGTCTTACCCGTCATGGGCCAATCGCCACCTAGGTGAGAAAACCCGAGGGGGATGGCCTGGTATGGTTTTTGGAAAGCCATTGTTGAACCCAGGCCCCAAGGGAACATCACATGTGACGGTGCCTGTCTTAGGTTGCCCCATCTCATGGAATCTTACCCGTCATGGGCTGGCCACCATCCTGGTGAGAAAACCCGAGGGGTATGGCCTGGTATGGCTTTTAGCATGAGGTCTGGCTAGGGGCTGGCCTGTATTGTGCCACAATACACTCACAGAGCTAAACAGAACATGGGAAAGTAACTAAAGAAACCAAGAGAATGATGTATGAATGAGATAGGAGTTGCAAAAAGAAACAAGAAAAAAAGTATGGTACTAAAAAGTATTGGATCTAAAATGAAAAGTTCCTGGCTAGACAGATGGCTTAGTGGTAAAGGCGCTTGCCTATGAAGCCTAAGGACCCATGTTCAACTCTCCAGATCCCACGTAAGCCAGATTCACAAAGGTAAGGCAAGCACAAGGTTGCACATGCCAGCTAGGTGGCTCAAACATCTGTAGTTCAACTGCAGTAACTGTGGTCTTGGCGCGTCAATTCTCAATCTCTCTCTCTCTAAAAATTTTTTTGAAAATTTGAAAAAACTAAAATGAAAAGTTCCCAAAAGCATTCAAGAGCAGGCAGAAGAGTCAGTGAACTTAAATTATGACTGCACCTGTGTCTTTATACCAGGCATCCTAACTCCAACTTTGTTCTTCCTTTGAAAATTGGTTTAGTTCTTCTATATTCTTTACATTGCTACACAAATTTCTGAATCAAGTGAGCACATTCTAAGTGTATCAGTTATTTTCTCCATTGCCATGAATAAATACTCTATTGGTTTTGCATCATGAAAGCCCTTCACACTGGCTCAGCTCATAGCCCTGAGAAATGTGCTGTGTTCTGAAGGGACTGGATGGAACCACCAGTGCCAGTGCAACATGTTCACAAATGGTGTGAGGTTGCTAAGCAACACTGGCACTTCTCCCTGATTCTATTTCAAGCCTAAGTCAGGTTTCCCTTTTTGAAACCTACTTAAATAGAACCCAACTATTTTCTGCTGTTCTTTCTTCTTATTTTCAAATCTTCCAAAATCCTTTGCAAGGGTTGGTTTACAGATTAGTATTTCATCTAAGCTACCATTTATCCAGAGACTATGGCATGGAGGAACTCACATCAGGTGCTGGGTACAGGAGGACTAAAAGCAGTCTGGGCCACCCTTGCCTTGGGAGACACCCTCAGATTACTTTCACCCTTGCTGCAACAGTGAGATCTGGAGGACAGAGATGGGCATGCACATGAAAATACACACCACTGAAGAGGAAGCTTACGCCAAGTGTGGAGGACCACCACTGTTTACTAAAAATCCCTGGAAAGGGCCTGGCAGCTCAGAAGGCAGCCTTGAGCCTGTGCCAAGAACACTGCGGCCAAAGCCAGGGACTAGCAGGGGCATGAGCAGCCGCTAGGCATGCACATGCATATGAACTGGGTTCTGGGCTGGTTCTTCCCATCTATTAGTCTTATCAGACCCTACCAATAGTCTATGAAATACACATCCTGTAACAAGAGATGAAACTAAGTTACCATCAACCTAAACAACAGAGATTCTTATTTGGGAATGTGCATGCAATAGTAAACTATGGGCATAGCCAAGGAGGCTGAGGCGAGGGAAAATCTTCAGAAACAAAACAAAACAAAAAGAATTCTATTTAAGAATTCTAGATTGTCTGTCTAGAAACAAAGTTCATTTGTCCTGGAAATATAACACAGGAATTAGCTTCAGCCCACTGATGGAAATGACCCTGCTTGGGCAAGAGCTGTGTGCAGAATAGGTAATCTGAATTACTGCATTCTTAAAGAATGTAAACAATAAACTTTGTTACAGAAATCTTGGGTGTGTGGGAGGTATACAAGTTTCCAGAGTGCCTATAGAGCAAGGAGAAATCTCTTTGTAGTCTTGGAAAAGTCCTTGAGAAAGCACACATCACAGACAGGGAGCAATGACCAGCCTAATCCCAGCATTCCGGAGGCAAAGGTAGGAGGATCGCTGTGAGTTCGAGGCCACCCTGAGATTATACAGAGAATTGCAGGTCAGCCTGGGTTAGAGTGAGACCCTACCTTGAAAAACTGAAAAATGAAAAAACCAAAAAAAACAACAACAAAAAGGCACTCAAGATCATTCCACCAAAACCCAATGGAGTACCATTGGCTGTGCATGCTTTAGAATTTCTAGACACAGGAGGAGGCATGTGGTCAGAGCCAAGGAGACCCTGGAGTGGGGCCCAGGCCAGTTATTCTGGGCTGGCAAGACACATCCGGGACCTCAAACTGAGAGTGGACACATGATGCCCCTGGGCTTCTCCTAGGGGGTGCTGATTATTTTAAATAACACTAAGTCAACTTGTTTACTACTCCCAATCAAAAGCGTCTTAAAAGATAATTGGTAAGACTTAAAAGAATGGGACCTCATTTCTTAACATTAAAAACTTTGCAGGTTGGGCTGCAGAGATGGATTAGCAGTTAAGGTGCTTGCCTGTAAAACCAAAGGACCTAGGTTCGGTTACCTAGGACTTACGTAAGCCAGATGCACAAGGTGGTGCATGCAGCTGGAGTTCATTTGCAGTGGCTGGAGGCCCTAGAGTGCCCATTCTCTCTGCTTATTTCTCTCTCTCTCTCAAATAAATGAAAATAAAATATTTTTTAAAAAACTTTGCAAGTCAAAGTTGTTAAAACAAACTAAAAATTCCAGCTTTGTTTTCTATGTCCTAACAGTTATGAACTGTATAATAAGAGGTAGAATGAATTATAAAGCTAAGGTTGTAACTGTAAGCTGGATTCTTTAGTCTGCTTCAGGGTTCTTAAACCTGATTGTGGTTTGTCTGGCATTTTCAGAAGCCACTTGAGTGAGAATATAAAAAGTCAAGGTTATTGTGTAGTACTGAATGTGCAAGGTGGCAGGGGCTGAGAAGCATTGCAAATAAACTAATGCCAGATTAAGGATGTGAGAATTAAAATAGAATGTATTTACATATTAAAATAACTTGCCATGACAAGATATGATTTATTCAGAACTACAAAGATTTCTTAGCATCATGGAATCTATGGATTAATTTGAGGTCACATTAGATAACAGTAATAGCTCAAATATGAATTTCTATGGTATTATTTCAAAGGCTATTACAGGGTATTGAAAAAATTCAACCTCCCACCAAATGAGGAGAAATATGGAGGGACCAGGAGCAGTTATGACCTCTACATGGTAAATGTCTCAGACCAGCAGCTCTGACTTTCATGAAAGTGTGCCACTGGGGCATCATCTTGAAAATTAAGACCAGCACAGACTGTCTTACAAACAGCAACATTTTGTGGGTTCTGACTAAGAGGAATTAATGAGAAATATTTTGTCACTTATTTATGCTTCAAGGTCTTCCTTAACCCACAGCTTAGGAGAGCCTATCATGTTTCTAGTTCATAAATAGGCTGAAGCCTAAAAAACTTGATAATAGCTGATGATATATAGCAGGACTTATATTTAACCTAGATTTCTCTGTTAATGATATAAACTAGAAAGGGTCTGCATACCTATTGAAAACACAGAAATCAAATCACTATTGCTTATAGAATATGTGATTATATACAAAGAAAACTGAAAAGCTATTCAAGGTAATGACAATATGGTGAAATGCCTCAATGTTAGATAATTATTCACCTGTATTTATAAATTATACTTCTGTATGCTATCAATAGTCATTAGAAAACATAAACTTATTTTCACAACAAAATTTATAAATTGAGAAGGAATAACTTCTATAAGAATTGGTAGAGGGCTGGAGAGATGGCTTAGCAGTTAAGGCGCCTGCCTGCTAAGCCTAAGAACGCGGGTTCCAATCTCCAGGTTCCACGTTTAGCCAGATGTAAAGTGAGGCAAGGGCGCAATGCCACACTTGCCCACAAGGGGGCGCACACATCTGGATTTCGTTCTCAGCAGCTGAGACACTGCTGGCGCACCCATCTCTGTCTTCCTCTCCCTCTCTCTCTGTCTCTCTCTGTGTCTCTCTCCAAAAATAAAGAAAATAATTTAAAAAAAAAAAAGAATTGGTAGAATCTTAACCAGGCATGGTGGCGCATGCTTTTAATCCCAGCACTCAGAAGGCAGAGGTAGGAGGATCGCCATGAGTTTGAGGCCACCCTGAGACTACAGAGTGAATTCCAGGTCAGCCTCAGCTACAGTGAGACCCTACCCTTGGGAAAAAAAAAAAAAAAAAAAAAGAATTGGTAGAATCCATGTGCTGAAGCTCCAATAACTTGAGACACATTATCTAAAAGACATTCCACTTGGGGCTGGGATGATGAAGGAGAGATCCTCCCTGTCTCCCTCAGTTTTTATATGGGCTTCCTGGCTGCATCTTAGAATACAGTGTCCATAAGAAAAGGTCCAAAGAGAAAAACATGAAGGGATTATTGGTTCACATGGACACGGGGATCTGCACAAAGGAATGAAGTCTGAAAAATGACCTAAAATAACACTTTGATTTTTTTAGACAAAGAGCAATAAATTTGTGGAGGAATGGCAGGACAAATGGATATCTGGACTAGAGTAGCACATTCTGGGGATGTCACCAAGAGATATATGTGAGGTGGGATATGGGCTAATAGAAGGTAAAGGTTACTGCAGTTTCTTCATTCAGGATCTCTGAAGCCACAGTTACTAGTTTCTGGATATAAAGACCAATTTCCAGTCATGTGTGGGAAGGGATCTCTCTCCAAACAATCCTTATGGTTTATCTATATATGGAAAGTCAGGTTAAATGGCTCTTTCTAAAGTAACAATTCTTCAAGTGATTTTAGCTTGAGGTAATCAATGTACCAATGTGACCTACTTCAAGATGGTGTATCCTTAATGCCTTCAAATAATATTGTGAAAGCCGTCCCAAGCTAATGTATGAATTAAAAGAAGATTGTGGGGCTGGAGAAATGGCTCAGTGGCCAAAGATACTTGCTTGCAAAGCCTGACAGCCTGGGTTTGATTCCCCATTACCAATGTAAAGAGCTTCCACAAGAGTCCAGCCACCTCTGGGCAGGGTCATGGCACTTGGAGACCATAGATCCTGTGTGGGGGTGGGGGAACATTCCTGGAAGTCAGTGTTGCAGTGTATTCAGTAAGACATTTGGACTGAAGAGTTAGGTCAAAGATTATTCTTTCTTAGCCACCTTAAAAAGATAGAGGCTAAAAGTATATTCATAATTGCCAAAGGGTCGCCAACGTGCTTGGGAATCAGTAGACATCAAATAGAACCTTGATAAGACAATCCAGATGGAAGAAGGGTGAATGGCTAGGTGTATGTTCAGACAGACAGCTGAAAGATGGATTAACAGGAAATAAGCCTACACTGAAGGCCTGGAAGAACTGTGAGGACTTTCTGCTCTGACCTAGTAAAGTTCCCTCATCTTCAAAGCCAGCCTAACTTTCAATGTACATGTGACCCACGTGTCTGGCACCCACCAGCCCAATCATCCACCTTACAAACCCAGCGGTGGCATCTTATCTGCCAGCATGGGCTCAGGCCACACTATGGCACTCTGTGCCTTTTTCTGTGTTCCAGACTCCTTCAGATGGGAACTCAGGTGAACCCAGTCAGTGGAGACAGGTGAGGACAGCTTGAAAAGCCAGGAGGGCTGAAACAGGCCTCTGCAGATGCAGCCCCCCTTACAAGGGACCTGTGGAACAGGGCTATGAGTCCAACCAGCTCTGGTCATTACATATAAATTGCTGTTTCTCTGCCTCCCTGTTGTACCCACCAAGCGTCACTCGGCTCTCCTCCCCTTTCTCCTCCTGTCTCATGGCTTGTTGGTTATAGTTCTTACTTCCTCTTTCATTCTCTTCCTTCAGTCTCCTGTGTCTCTTCTGCTTGGATTAGTCTTATTGCCTGCTACTTTCAGCTTAGTCTCACAACAGAGGGCTGTGTCAGTCCAAGACTACTGTAGCAGTTGCCTTCTTATTGCTGGGACAAAACACCTGACCAGAAGCAGCTGATGAAAGAAAAGAGTTTATTTCAGCTTAGTTTCCCGGGGAAGTTTCATCATGGCGGGGAAAGCACAGCAGAGCAGAGAAGAGAGTGTCACAGCTTGTCACAATAGCTTGGAGGAAGTAGCAAGAGTGAGTTCACTCCCTCTGTCAAGCAGGGTTTGGACTATAAAATCCTATCCTCCACCCAGGCTTCACCTTGCAAAGGCCTCTCAATGTTCCAAATTGCCACCAGCTAAGGACCAAATATTTAAAACTATGGATGCTATGAGGGACATTTTACAGTCAAACAATTATCCACCTTGAGCACCCTGACACAGTGTGGTCAGCTTCTGTTTGCTGCCTGTGAGTCAGGTTCCAACCCAGATCCATCTAGATGTGCCAGACCAGGAGGTTACAGAGCAGCTGGGGCAAAATCTTGGCATTGACCCCAGACAAGGTCACTCAGAGGTGATGCAGAGCTACCCCTCACATAGCTTCTCATTAAGTAATTTTGTGACAGCCTGCTTAAAACATCACTTGAGAAATGGTTTATTAAAAAGAATTCGGGAGGAACAGCCACATGGTTGATATCATATGACATACAGATTTGCCTATAAATGTCAAAATATGATCTAAACATTCAAGATTTTAAGTAGAAACACTTTAAATTACAAAAACGACTGGTTCAGAATAGTTGTTCACAAAGAAAGCACAGCTTTAAAGATGAGACTTGTTCAAGGTTATACTAAAGGTAGAAGTGGGCGCCAAATTGAAAATAATAAAAAACTGATTCAGGCTCCAAGCAAGGAATTTTCTTACCAGAGGTGCTTACAATAAAAGTAGGAGCCTGCCACTGGTAACCACCAGCGAGATGCAGGACATGCATTGTCATGCTACATTACATAATGGTTGCAATCTGCTTTCAGTCTTTTAACATATGCAAACTTTAATCCTCCCAACTCACATAGGAAGCATTGTTAGAATAGATGGACTGTAAATCTTTCTGACTCTGAGTCCACATGTTCTAGTACATCTGCTCCCCTATTCCCAAATTTAATCTAAACCTAACCTGAAGCTCACCTGCCAACATTAATCAAAAGCACCACCTTGGGGACTTTAGCTGCAGCATGATGAACTGAACACACATTAACTTCTTCTTCCTCCAAAACCTTGCTTGGAAGGCTGCAAGAAAATTTTAAGAGTAATCAAAAAATAATACACACAGGATGACAGAGAGAACAGAAGTGGTGATAGAAAATGCTGTCAGAGAAATTTTGGAAGCAGGAGAATTAATAGAAAATGGTGAATGATTAAAAAAAAAAAAAAAAAAAAGGTTGGTGACAACAGAGTCCATAACATTTCAGGAGTTCCCATCTTGAAGCCTGGAGGTGTCCCCACTGAACTGGCCACAATTTGGGATGAGGCTGGGAGGTCTCGACCTCACCTGCTGCTGTGTTTAGTGCTGTTGGGTTTAGGTCTACATTTTTGCTCTTTATTTCTTTTGTGTCCGCTCATTACTGTTCTCCTGTCTTGATTGAGTACTATCATTATTCCCTTTTCTCTCCACCAATAGCTCATTAGCTCTACCTCAGTTTCACTATATTGTTCTAGTGTCTGCTTGAGGAATTAAAGATACATCTGAATTTACTGCAATCTACTTTATATTACTGTTATACCACTTCATGTTAATTTGAGAAGCTTATGAGTGAAGTATGCCATCACCACCACCCCTTGCAAACTGTGTGTCATGTTCCAAGTAAGTTAACTCTACATGTTACAAACATTGTTATGTGCTTCTCTTTGCAAACTGGTTCTTTTACCAAATTGCCTGGTGCTTTCTTTCTTTCCTGGAGAGGAAAAAGACCAAGACTGTAGAGGACAACAATGTGACAAGTATTGCTTCCATCCAAAGAAGCACTTTGCTTTTCATTTTGCTCTGTTTTTTGAACAGTCATGAATCCTTGTTTAAGAACTGACGGACAATATGAACTTGTCACTGTATTCGCATACCATGTTATAGAATATCAAAATGATTCATAGGTCTTTCTTTTCACCTGACTTTCCCATTGGAAACTTTGTTGGGAAGTAAAAGAAACATGTCTCCAAACCAGAATAGAAGTCTATGCAGCAAAACAAGAAAGAAATTTAAAACTACAGAGATTTCATTACATGGCTTGGATTTTGAAAATGACTGCCACCTACTAACTTTGAGTGATTTCAAATTTTTGTCTAAAATATTAACCATTACCAAAGGCAAAGAATAAGAACAGAACCTTTTAAGTAATTTTCAATAGAGCAAAAGCATTAAAATTTAGCACTGTGCTTTCCAAGATTTGACAGCTGGAGGTTACAAAATTATTTAAATTTTTTAATTATATGACAGCTAACACCAACAGCTTAGATGTGGTTCAATGATGGGAGGTGATTTTGTGTGGAGACATTCTGTAATTTGGCATATTCATGGCTGGCCAGGTGCCATATATGGGAATAAACTTTACCTACAAATACAAAGGCCAGAGTGCAGCTTCTAATATAGACCAACAAGCTCCAGAAGGATTTTCTAAAAGAAGGATATGATTTTATTTTTTCCTTTTATGTAAACATCTCCCTCTCAAGTTCTTAAAGTCAATTTTTTCTCTTTATAAATGCCTATGCATACATGCTCATATTTCATTATAAATAATGGATGACATTTTAAAAACTGGTTTATTTAGTTGGGTTTCCTTTTATAGAACCTGTTATACCTGTGTCAAGAAGCCCAATAAAATACATACATTTTATACTAAAGGTTTTTTGTAATACACTGCAACTCTTAGTGAAATAATTTCTGACAAACTGAGATCAGACTGGTAGTCAAAGACACAAAAATATTTTTATAAAGGGCAGTGGATTCTCTATAGTGGTTTGATGTAAAATGCATCCCCATGGGCTCATGTGTTGGAACATTTTATCCCCAGTTAGTGGAGCAATCTGAGAAGATGGTGAAACCTTTAGGAGGTGGAGCCTTGTTAAAAGTATGTCACTGGGGATGGGTCTACAGGTATTATAACCTGACTCCATATTGCTCTTCACTCTCTGCTTCATAACTGGTTTCACACTCCAGTCTTCCATGCCTTCCCCACCATGATAAAATTTCCACTGATACTGTAAGCCAAAATAAACCCTTTCCCTTCCACAAGCTAATTTGGTCAGGTATTCTGTCATGTCAATGAGAAAGGAATGGATACAGAAAAGTGGTACTAGGAGTGGGGTCATTGCTGCGATAAACCTGGCCACATAAGCTTTTGGAGCTCATTTGTGGGAGAAATATGGAAGGATTTGGAATTTTGGACTAGAGGAACTTACAATTCTCTAAGCAAAGACGAATGGGATATTCTGGAAGTTTGAAAAGCTAGAAAGCCAAGAGGAATATGGAATGTGGAGGCTCAGCTCATGAAGTGTCCAAAGGGAAGAAAGACTCTATACAGAACAAGACTAAAGGCAGTTTGTGTTATTCTGGCAAGGAATATGGCTGCATTCTACTCATGTCCTGAGAACTTGAACAAGTCTCGAATTAAAAGTAAATAGAAGAATGTGTTTGGTGGAGAAAATTTCAAGACAAAGTAACATTGGGTCTGTGCAATGGCTCCTTTTACCTAATCATTCAAATCTACAATAAATAAAGAACAAAATGTAGGGCCAAAAGGTATAAAAATGTGTATTTTAAAAAAGGAACAAATTTAATGCTGAACACAAACAGATTACAGTACACATGGCTGAAACTGGTAAGGAGATTAGCACCATTACAGAGAAATCTACTGCTCTGAAATGGGACAACAGCAAGGATGCTCTGAAGGCAAAACCCAACCCAACCATACATGTCAAATTAATTAAAATATAAATTCTTTTTAAAAATATTTTATTTTTATTATTTATTTGACAGAGAAAGAGGTAGAAACAGAGAAAGGGAGTGCCAGGGCCTCTAGCCACTGTAAACAAACTCCAAACATGTGCGCCTCCTTGTGCATTTGGCTAACATGAGTCCTGGGGAATCAAACCTCGGTCCTTTGGCTTTGCAGGCAAACACCTTAACTGCTAAGCCATCCCTCCAGCCCTACAAATTCTTTTGCATAGAGGAAACCAGGAGTAAGTGGCCAGATTTCATCTCAAGCTAGAAGCAGAACTTGGCAGCATCCCCCATGTGTTACTGGTTTTGGAGAAATGAAAGACACAAGATGGAAGTGGTCATGGAGTATTTCACCCTGGTTCCAGAAAATGGTTAAGGCTGAGCAGTGTGAAGCACCATCATATTCTCTGCACAGGGGCCCTGAGAGTCAATTGCATGAAGCTGTGAAGGCAAACCCTAATTTTTGATGGAGACCTCAAGATGTTGGGGATGCCAGGACCACTTAACAGCACCAAGGAAAACTGTGGGTGTGGAGTTTACTCAGCCCACTATAGAGGACACAAGCTGGCAGGGCAGAGCTATCCCTGTGAAAACCAAATAATTTCAGCATAAGCCTGAGATACCAGGCAGGAAGCTGCTGGATTTGGTGTTTGCTATGTTGAGTTTTGGGCTTATTTGGAACCAATCTTTCCTTGTTCTGCACCCATTCCTTCCTTTTGGAATGTTAATATCCTGTACCATCATCTGTTGAAAATATGCAACTTGTACTTTGATTTTTATAGGTCTCACAGTTGAGAGACTGCTTTGAGTTACAGATGAAACCTTGGACTTTCGGACAGTATGGGGACTTTTAAATACTGTAGGGTGACTTTTGAGGTTAGACAATGAATTTTGCATCATGAGATAGCCATGGCACCACCAGGAGTGGAATGTGGTGGCTTGACTGTAAAGTGTCCCCATAGGCTCATGTGTTTGAATATTTGAATCTCAACTGATGGCACTATTCAAGAAAGTTGTGGAATCTTTAGGATGTGGAGCCTTGCTGGAGGCAGACGTTCAGTTGTTTTAAACCAGCATCACTTGCTGTTTGCTGTCAGCTTCCTGACTCTGGTGAGATATGACATAGGCTTTTTGTGCTCCAGGCTACCATGGTTTCCCCACCGTGATGAAACATCCCCTCAAAACTGTAAGCTGAATTATATCCTTTTCCTTTAAATAAGCTTTTGGTGGAGGATTTTGTCCCTGCAATAGTAAAGTAACTAATATAGCCTCTGTGGTGGTTTGATTCAGGTGTCCCCCATTAACTTAGGTAGTCTGACTACTAGGTTCCCAGCTGATGGAGATTTGGAAATTAATACCTCCTGGAGGCAGTATATTGCTGGGGTTGGGCTTATGGGTGTAATAGCCAGCCTCCCTTGCTAATGTTTGACATACTCTCCTGTTGCGGTTGTCCGCCTGATGTTGGCCAGGAGGTGATGTCCACCCTCTGCTCATGCCATCATTTTCCCCTGCCATCATGGAGCTTCCCCTCAAGCCTATAAGCCAAAATAAACCTTTTTTTTTCCCCCACAAGTTGCTCTTGGTCAGGTGTTTTCTGCCAGCAATGCAAACCTACTACAACAACCTCCTAGTACAGAAAGCATATGACACTTAGTATCATGGAGATGAGTGACCTCCAGGACTTAAAAAGTTTTTTTGTATACTGTTTGGAAAAACAGCTAGTAATTTTAACCCAACTTTAAAGCATGAATTTTAAAAGTGGTTTATAAACCAAAGGGAAAAATGTCTTACTGCAAAAAGAAATGTACCTTACTAGTGGCTGGATTGTTATCAAGCCAAGATTACAGGTTAAGCAGTTTATGTTTTATCTATGAGATAGCCTCAAATACTTAACTCACAGTTTTATGACATTCAGTTTTCATCTACCCACTCTGGCTAACCTTAAATGCTACAGCCTGGTCCTTCTAAGTAGTTGAGTATTTCTAACAGCTTCTATAGCCTTCCAGTTGTCTTTTGGTCATTTAGTTCAGAAAGTCCCCTTAAAGACCAGAAGTTTAAACCAGTCAAATCCACAAAGGTCCTCTTCTAAGTGATGTAAACTTTGTGCATAATAATTGTAAATTCTCTACCCCTAGATGCACTGTCTACTATTAAAAAAAAAAAAAAAAAAAAAAAAAAACTTAAAAGGCCAGTGTACAAAAGCAGCCTGATCTGTCACTGTGTGCCCAGGAATGAATGCCTCTCTACAGTGGTGACCAGTCTCTCCAGAAAGGATATGCATATCTACCCCCAAAGTCCCTTTGCTTCTTTTGTAGATAACTGCTTTGAGGATCAACCCAAAGCTCTCCTTTCCTGATGAAAGCAAGACATATCTTTACAACCTTTTTCTTTGTGGTGCACTTATGACCTTTGCCATTTCCAAGGAGTGAAACTCACTGCATTCAGTTACATAAGCATAGAAAAAAGTAAATTATTCCATCCTATGTTATTTTATGTAAATTGTGTTTATACAAGTGAAATAGAAAACCTCTCTTGTAGTCAGCTCCACATTGCTGAGACAAACTTCCAACCTGACACTGTTTATGGGAGTAGGGATTTATTTAAAGCTTACAGATCCAGGGGAAGTTCCATCAATGGTGGAAGAAACTGGCTCCCTTTTACTGATCCAAGCAGAGAGAAACCCAACAAACAGCCATCAAAAGCCAAGAGCAGTAAACAGAGCTCAGGCTGTTCTGTATACCTTTAGGCTGGAATTAGATCTACCCCCAGTGGCACACCCCCTCGAGCAAGCTGGAGACTGCTTTTAAACAGGAAGCTTAAATACTTGAGGCTATGGGGGACATACATTCACATTCAAACCACCACATTCCACCCTTGACCCCCCCCCCAGACTTATAACCATTTCACATTGCAAACTGTACTCAGTCCCCATAGTCTTTACCAAGTTTAAGACTGTTCTAAAGTCCTAAATCTCATCTGAGACTCAAGACTGTCTCTTAACTGTGAGACCTATAAAATCAAAACAAGTTATATATTTCCAACACATAATGGCAAAAACAACAGGGAGATACTAGACCAATATAAAATCAGTAACCAGGGCTGGAAAGATGGCTCAGTGGTTAAGCACTTGCCTGTGAAGCCTAAAGACCCCAGTTCAAGGCTCAATTCCCCAGTACCCATGTAAGGGAGATGCACAAGGGGGTGCATGCATCTGGAGTTCGTTGCAGTGGCTGGAGGCCCTGGCATGCCCATTCTCCCTCCCCTCCCCCATCTGTATCTCTCAAACAAATAAAATTTAAATTTAAAATTAAAAAAATCAGTAACCATTAGGTAAATATCAAACACCTGCAATTCAAGTCTGATATCCGTAATCAGTGATGACAGACAGTCTCTGGAATTTCTGTTCCCATCCCTCCAGCTGAGCTGAGGTGCCAGGGAAAAACTTTCATCCCAGGCCAACAGCACTCCATGGTAGCATTTGTTCAAACCTGGTATATCTAAAACATCTTTGGGTCTCCACTACAAACCATACTGCATCTTATAATGGTCTCATTGGTCTTTCTACCAGAGACATCACCCTACTTCAAATGCCACATTTCAACAATGGGTCCTGGAACTTTCTATACTTTATGACCCACTTCCATGCATGTTTGTTTCCAAATAGGTGTGCAGTGCCACAGCCATTCTGATAATCCAAGGAGGAAATAAATCCTAATGTTGAAGACCGAGTTTCTACCTTCAAAAGTCATCTCCTTTCAAAAGTTTGTATTCCTACTCATTCAGCCTTTCCTAGGTGAACATCACCTTGGGCATTTTCCATTATTTTAATGTAAAGTGTTTGGGCCACCCTTAATGGTGGTAATGTAACAATAGCCATCTTAGCAACCTAAAAGCAGTCTCTATGCCTGTAACTTCAAACTTGCTCAAAAATTTCTAACTATAATCATACATCTTTCCGTTTTATACCTTCTACCAAACATACCCATCTACTACTTTTAAATTCAATCTTGATCAAACTCTCTGGGCATGGGCAGCAGAATGCAGCCATCCAACCTTTATGCTAGTAGCCCAATTTCAACAAAGTTCTCTGCTGTCTTTCCTCCCCACTTTGAAAGTTCGTAAGTCAACACAATTTTCTCTGCATTCAGCATTTCTAAACTCTAACCAGACTAGCCCATCAAATTTGGCTTAGTACTCTGTATAGCTTCTGCAATCACAAGTACCAAATCTTTCAACATTCCTCTGACACACAGGTTCTAACAGACCAAAATCCATGAGGTCAGATTTACTACAGCAAGACCCCCAACTCTCTGGTATGAACTTCCAACCAGACACAGTTTATGGGAGGAAAGGGTTTATTTCAAGCTTACAGATCCAGGGAAAGTTCCATCAATGGTGAAATAAACTGGTTCCCTTTCACAAACCCAAGCAGAGAAAAACCCACCAGTCAGCCAACAAATTTCAAAGCAGTAAACAGGAACCCACCAGAGCTCATACTGTTCCCTATACCTTCAGGCTAGAATTAGAACTGCCCACAGTGACATACCCCTCCAGCAGGCTGCTAGAGACTCAAACAGGAAGCTTAAATTCCCGAGGCTAGGGGAAATATACATTCACAGACCATCACAACCCTTTCTTAAGCGTTTTTTGCAAAATGTGGTCTGCTACTTGTAGGCCTGACTAGGTTTATATATATATTTACTACATAAGACTTAAAAATGTGTGCTGTTAGCTGTTTGCAGTTCAAAGGATTTAATCACTGAATATTAAAAACATTAAGCAAGGAAAATATGAAAGTGTAAAGATTTGAGGAAGAAAAAACCAAAGGTAGAGAACTAATTTTAATATTTAGGAAAATGATTAGAAATAGTGGCAGAGAACTACTGCTTCCCACATACAAATGCACTTCTAAAAACTACAAAACTAAACATTACTACCAGGATGGTTAGCACTGATTTCTAGTTTAGAATGACAAGGTTGTTTGTGCCTAATAAAACCATAATCTGTGTTATTAATGAATGTATCTCTATAAAATTTAGTAGCCTGCCATGTCATCAGATCTTTCAGACATAGCATTTCAAAGACCTATTAACTTTACAGGTCAGTGACATATCAGTGTGAAAACTTAACTGTTGCTAATGCACACTGGGTGCACTGAAAAAGCTGTCTAGTTTTTTCCATGTTTTCAAAAGGAAAAATATCTAGGTCTAAGCAATTTTAACAACTTTAAGCTTTCAATCAAAAAGCATATTTTTCCCTAACACCATTATTTTGGCAAATATAAAGCCTTTAAGAAAAAAAATTACTGAATCACACAATTCATTTAGTAACAAGAATATCTACCATTCTAACTAGCTTTTCCCAGGGGATCACTTGCACTGAAAACCTTTGATTTTTGAACAGAAGGAGCACAGGAGTGTCTTTAAAATGGACAAAAAAAATAACAAAATGTTATTAGCCTTAACACATTTACTCAACAATACAACATTCAAAAAATGCAAGAATTATAAAGTGTAAACAATGAAAATGAAATGAAAAATAAAACTCAGAGATCAGTTCAGGTTTAAAACCCAAAGGCTTAGACTTGCAGGAAAGGATGTGTGTTTATCATGCAAGGGCTGTAGCTCCACAAATAAGGCACTTTTTTTCTTCCTCAAAACTTACAGTTTGCTTAATGTTTTTAAGATTCAGTGATTAAATCCTCAAAATTTATTATCACCTTAATGGCAATAATTTTAGCAACATGTATTTAAATTTTTTTTTACTAAAAACAAAGATAAAAGCATGAGAAATCAATGAAATAAACTAACCTAAAAGTGAAAGTTTTCATTAAGCACAGTAAGCCAAGCTTTTAGTCTGTAGGACCATAGTAAAAATGTAGGGGCTGAGGAGATTCCAGAGTTTGGATTCCTAACACCAACCCACACAAATGCCTTGCAGGCATGTGGCAGCCTGTAATCCCAGAACCCGGGAAACAGAGGCAGGATTCCCAGGGCAAGCAGCATGCACACACACATACACATGCAAAAAGAAAAAATAAAATAAAATTTAAAATTCTCTAAATGATACCATGTCTGACAGATTTTATATGTGATGCTGTTCCTATAAGATATTTCTATCATTTAGCATTGTAGGTATTGTGAGTAGAAGTACACTCACAATACGTTATACTGGAGTGTAAGGCATTCCTAATCTGTGTGGTGATACCGCTTAAAGAAGACTACAGTGCTACATACAGACAGTGGTATAAAAGTGTAACATATGGGCTGGAGAGATGGCTTAGCAGTTAAGGTGCATGCCTGTGAAGTCTGAAGACCCAGGTTCGATTCTCCAGGTCCTACACAAGCCAGATGCACATGGTAGCACATGCATCTGGAATTCTTTTGCAGCGGCTAGAGGCCCTGGTGTGCCTCTCTCTCTCTCTCTCTCTCACCTCGTCTCAAATAAGTAAATGAAAATAGAACCTTTTAAAACGTGTAACATATAGTTATGTACAGTGTATATAACACTTGTTATAACAGAAAACTATGCTGTCAGTTTTTTTATTGCACTTTATCACTATTTTAGAGTATACTCCTACTTATTTTAAATTAAAACAGAGCTGCACACATCTTTTTTTTAATTATTCTATTTTATTTGGTTTTGCGAGGTAGGATGCCATGCTACCCCAGGCTGGCCTCATACTTACAGTGGGATCCTCCTGAGTGCTGGGATTAAAGGCAAATCAGCCTGGGCTAGAGAGAGAGAGATCCTACCTAAAAAAAAAAAAAAAAAAAAGCAAATAAAAAGTTAACAGCAGCCCCATCCATTTCATATTCACTGTCTCTTCAATGCATCAAGGGGCATAATCAAACAAGTGATCTGGACCCTGCAGGGGCATATAAGTAAAACTCTATGATTATTTTGCACAGTGACAAAACAGATGCACTTCTCAGAATATATCCCAGTTATTAGGTGATAGCGTATTACTTTTTAAGTAATAGCTAGTGTGTGTGAGATACATGATAGTCTCACAACAGTTACCTGCCATGCACTACTTTGCAATATTCTCTAATCTGGTTTTAAAGGGGGTGTGGTTGGGCTGGAGAGATGGCTTAGCAGCTAAGGCGCCTGCCTGCTAAGCCTAAGAATGCTGGTTCCAATCTCTAGCAGTTCCAATCTCCAGGTCCCACGTTTAGCCAGATGCAAAGTGAGGCAAGGGTGCAATGCAGCACTTGCCCACAAGGGGGCGCATGCATCTGGATTTCGTTCACAGCAGCTGAGAGACTGCTGGCGTGCCCATCTCTGTCTCCCTCTCCCTATCTCTCTCTGTCTCTCTCTCCAAAAGTAAATAAAAAATAATAATAATGTGGTAACTTGAGTGGATGTCCCTCAAGAGATTCAGGAGTTTATTAAAGCTTGTGCTTTAGATTTTTTTAGCTGCCTAGCTGGAAAAGGTGGCACTATGGACAGATCCTAGGATCCAGCCCTAAGATGTTATTGGAGGCAGATCTGAATTCCAACCTAAAAGTATTCAGAGTGCTTGAGCTCTGCCTGGGGCTCCCAGAGTGTGCTTGCTTTCTGTGGTGCTGCTGGTGGTTGTGGTTCTGTGTGGTTCTGTGTAAAGGGGGCCAGCTTCTTCTGCCACTATGGAACTTCCCCTGGATCTGTAAGCTTCAAATAAACCCTTCCTCCAATAAACTGTGTCTGGTTTGGAGGTTCATCCCAGCAGCACTGGAGCTATGGCAGGGGACAACAGGTGACTTTCACTCAAAGTCCAATTAAGGAATAAGCAAAGATAAAGGACACATATGGAGTGAGAATCCTTTAATAATTATAGTCATTTCTAGAGAACAATAAATACAGAAATTTTAAGCAGTATATGCAACAGTAGTATTTCCCCTAGACACAAATAACACCTACTTTTATACAACTTAAGCAAATAATTTTTCTAGAAATTAGCACTAGAAAAGCTGCAAAACAGAAGAAAAATTATCATTAAATTAAAAAAATGATTTATTTTTGACCCTATGGATTGAAGTTCTCACTCCAGCGTTCCATCAGAGGTACAGAAAAGCTGGACAGGTCAGCTTAGCTGCGGGCAGCAGCAGTCTGAGGCTGCTCTGACTGGAGTTGTTTACCAAGATATTCCCTAGAAAACAAAAGCAAGGTAACAAATTAGAACTTCAATAATAATATTTCCAAGATCTAAAACATATTGATAAAATAGTCCTAGAAGCTAAACTTTTCCAGCTTTCGAAAGCACTGGTACTGTATGGATGTGACCCATTTCCCAACACAAGTAAGTTACAATCCACACAAATGTAATTCTGCACACAAATGTAATTCTGCACACAAATGATGCAGCTGGGCAAAGTCTCCTTCCCTGATCACATAAAGGGCTCACTGCTGCTGCTACTTCTGCAATCTAAATTCAGAAAGCAACTTCTTTAAATGATTCCAAGTAGTCTCATACATAAAAAACAAATTTCCTGATGTAAGAAGATACAGATAGCCTAAGATGAATACAAGGGCACATACAAATTAATAACACAATAATGTCAAGAATCAACACTACTGCTACTATTATGAATACCTGTTATGTACTGGCACATTCTCAAGCTTACACAAGAAGGCTGTATTGATTCCACAACTATAAGAACAGCCAAGGAACAGTTTTTTCATTCTACAAATGGGGCAACTGTGGCTTAGAGCAGTGGTCTCCAAATTTATCAGCTACTACTTTCCTTCAGGAAATAAACTGACAGCTAGTCATGGTGGCATAAGCCTAGAAATCCAGCACTCTGGAACACTGGGGCAGGAAGATTGTAAGTTCCAGGCCAGCCAGGGAGAAAGACACACACACACATATATAATTTCTGGCCTATATAGAAAAGAAATTGAAAATGCCCACATACAATGTATATATTTATCTTGAAATCACAAAAAGAAAATGACTGTTATTCTATAGCTGATTTTTTCCATATCTTCTCATCAAAAAGCAAGCATGAGTTTTCAAAGAGAGTGCCCCATGCCTATTGCCAGGGCTTGTTTCTCTCAGCTTCTAGCCTCTCTCTGCTCCTCTGGACAAGGCTGTAGTAGCTCAGGGGATGTGGGGCAGGTGGAGCAGTATGTTGGCCCTTTCCCTTCATATGGTACTTATGAGGAAAAACAGAACCACATTTATGAAGATACATTGGTAGCACCCACAGATGGCTTCTTGGTGGCGTGCATGTAAGGAGAGGCCAAGTGACCATTTGATGGGATAGAAAGGGAATGACCCTGCCGTGGTCCTGCTGCTCACCTGCCCCACCATGTGTACTTCTATAGTACTTATTTATCATATATATGCACACATATGTAGATACATTCCTACACATACCTAAGGATATTAAGCTTGAAATGAAATATGCTTTGTCTAAAATAAGTCTTTAAATATTCCAATATTAAGCCCTAGACTGTTTACAGTGGATCCTTAGAAAACACTGTATAAGTGAATTCAAAGACATCATGCTGCTCCTCAACTAGAACATTCCCAAGACAAGTGGCAAAGGTACATGGTGAAGCCCCCAAGAGCTCAGACTATGAAATGCTGGGAGACCACAAAAGGCCTTGATTTGGTCAGTGACTTTCACTTGCCAGAGTCCTTAAAGGAACTGTATGGCAACCCCAGCTGCATGCTGCCAAAGCAGACTTCCAGCTGCTGAAGGCATGGTCCCAGACATGACTTTCAAACAGCTTGTCCTGGATCCTTTGCAATCACAAGTCTCAGTGTAATCTACATCTTGTTCTGGCTATAGAAGCAGGCTGTTTTGCTCACTTTGGGAATCAGCTTAAAGACAGCCTCATAAACTGCCCCTCCTCATACTTCAACACTGGGCCCAAGAAAGACCTGTTTAGTCCTTTGTCTTGCATAATTTTATCTCATCATCAGTAGTATGGGCTTAGCTATAACACAAGGAAAGTAGGAAGCATCAGAGAAAATGACAAAAAAAAGCAAAGGCAAAAAAGGACTATGGCTGCTGACCCAGCAGGAATAGCAGCGTTAACAGCAACAAAAGTAGTTACAAAATTAACTGGCATCCCCAATGAGGAGGGTCCCTTCGGAGGGGGGAATACAGGATAAGGGTAAGGATGGTACCAACAAGTGCTGTCTATACAATGAACATGTACATAACTAATAAAGAAAAAACAGTTTAAAAATAAAGATTTGGAAATCAAGTGATAAGATCACTAATACCAAAATAAATAAATAAATAAAACAAAAAATTCTGGAGTGGCAGCAGCAGAAACAAGTAGGAGCCACATAAGAGAAGGCAGGGCAGGAAGAGAGTTGAGGCGCACTAGAAAAGAAGGCTATAAAACAGTCGAAGAAGAAAACCTAGAGTCCCCTGTTTGCTGGCAGAATTCTGGAGAGCTGTCAAGCCTTAAAGGTCACAGGTCTCAGATGCTCGAGGCCCAGCAGCTGTAACACTAATCACTGGCAAGGGATGGGAAGTCCCAACTTCCAAAGCCTACACAAGAGTTGCAACACCCACAGAGCTAAGCGCTCAGTGCCTGAGGCCTGCCGGACAGCTGTAACACTATAAAGTGCCAAGTGCTGCTGACTGAGCTGTCTGCTATGGCTAGTAGCTGCCACAAGAAGCCAAGAGTGAAAAAAAAAGCTTCTCCCCAATTCCTACCTGGGAAGAGCAAAAAGACCCCAGGAAGCTAACTGGTAACAAAAGCAAGAGAATACTAAAACAGTAAAGGTAACTCTTATTGCAGACTTTGACAAGCTCACACACAGCTTCCTCCTCAACCTCTTCTGCAGCTGTTGATCTGGGCCAAAGGTACACACTATGGATGTTCCTTTCTTCTACATTCTCATTTTTCATATGTACAAAGTGGTCAAGTGGATTCTAATCCAGGACCCATGAGTCTGACACTTAGAAAAATCAATTCTTCCTTTCCTATCTGCTGAAGGTTTATGCATTTTAGCATTCAGGGTAGGGTAAGAATATGTATGAAGTAAACTCACAGTTCCATCTGGGGCCCTTGGAGTACAACTGTGATGGTTTATATTGTCAACTTGACAGGACCTAGAATCACCTAGGAAACAAGCCACTGATCAAACATGTGAGAGACTGTCTTGATTAGGTTAACTGTGGTTGGCAAGACCCACCTTAACTTTGGGGCGGCACCATGTAGCAGACAGCTTCAGGTTCGCTGAGATGAACTTCCAGACCAGGCACAGTTATGGAGGAAGGGATATTATTTATTGAAGCTTACAGATCCAGGGGAAGTTCCATAATGGCAGGAGAAGCTGGCCTGCCTCCACAGATCCAAGCAAGAGAGCAAAGCCAACCAGGCACACAGCACACAGAGCAAAACTAGAGCCAAAAGCCACAGGACACTTGAGGAACTCCTATTAGGCACACTTTGCATATCTTTACAATGGAATCTCAAACCATCACCACACCTTAAGACCAGCCCCAAATGACATTGCCTCTAGCAAGGTGGTGCAGATGCAAACTATAAATTAATGAAACACTGAATATATTGGGGGCCATATATTCAAACTACCACACACCATTTCCCAGGCTGCAGTCCTGGACTGTATAAAAAGAGAGCTGGCTGAGCAGCAGCACTTATCAGTCTGCTTCCTCATGGTGAACCAAATGTGACCAACAGCCTCAAGCTCCTGCTGTCATGCCTTTCCCACCATGATAGATTGTAACCTTGAATAGTCAACTAAAATAAACCTTTCCTCCATAAATTGCTTTGTGCCAAGTATTTGTCCCAGCAATGAAAAAGTAACCAATATATCTACCAATAGAAGATCCTCAAAAAGCCAGTGGCAAGCACTGAATCCTCTATGTTCCAGCATGTGGTCAGATAAGAGTGTGCTAAATTGTGTTCAAATGACTAAGTATACTACCAAAACAGTTCTAACCCACACAGTTTTGGTGCAAACAGATTTTTTTAGATTTGGCTTACAAAACAATATAATCTGCTCAACAGAACCCCAAAGGGAACATGTAGTCATGACCCAAGCTGGCCTTTGTACCCTCTGGGGCCTCAGTCATAGACAGTTTCATAGCAAGTGCCTGGGTCTGTCTGGGAACACAGAAAGCTACTACCATTCTTCCATTTATGACAAGCCAGCACAGACACTATTCAGGCACACCTCCATGTTATCCTTCATTGATACAGCACCTGCAAGGTGGGCACTACCTTCCCCACTTAACTAGGTAGGGATCAGAGCCTCTGAAAGCATTAACAACTGAGCAGAGTGAACTCAATCCCATTTTCCTCTACTGAAGAAAGGTCCAGCCTCTAAAAACTACTGCTGTGAAAGGAGCAAAAGCAGGCTGTTCCTAGTTTTACAGATCAGAAAACAAATGGCTGACTAGTTTCTTCTGCTTAAAGCTGTATTACTGCTAGACAAAGAAGAGAAGCTAGTATGGATCTTACTTCATGGTACTACAATGTATCTATAATAAAGGACTCAAGAAGAGATGTTTTAGATGAATTTAAGTGGAAAAGTGTACATAAGCCCCAGGTATAACCCACAGTAACACAGATGTGAGAGAGTGAACATAAGAGAGAGTGCAAGATTGAGAGAATGAAACATTCTCTCTATATATGAACATCTAACAATGAAAATTCAACTTGTAATTCACTCAGAAAGACTGTATTTATATTTGCAATCTACAGAAGTTTGACATTAAATCTCAGCTAGCAATGATAAAAATGAATTATTTTGATCTGTAGTTTCATCCATAATTGAAGTTTCTTGGGATCCCAATGTTGAGTAGAAGAGACATGAGCAATGGGGCTAGGAGGTCCAAGATCTGGGTCATGTAACCCTCAGAAGAACAGAAACGCATTCCCTCCATTGTAATTAAGCACCGTAACTGTACAATATATTTAGTTGTTTTTTTGTTCTCTATTAAAAATTGTTGGGGCTGGAGAGATGGCTCAGTGGTAAAAGGTTCTTGCTTGCAAGACCTGATGGCCTGGTTTTGATTTCTCAGTATCCATGTAAAGCCAAACATACAAAGTATGCATTAGTCTAGAATTCATTAGCAGTGGTAAGATGCCCTGGCACACCTATTCTCTCTGTGTGTCTCTTTCCTCTCTGTCTGTTTGCAGATAAATAAAAATATTTTAAAAAATTGTCAAAAATACTATGACAGTTTCAACATACTAATTTTATCTATACATGCTAAAGCATATGGTAATTTCAGCTATACAACTTAGTGCAAGAAAAAGGTGAAATTTCTACTGAAAAACATTCAAAGAAAAACTACAAAGTATCCCTTATATTTCTTTTGCCTTGTTTACTGTAAGCTCTACAAAAAGCTCATCATTATTCTTTTTGTATTATTTTTCTCTAGTTCTTTTAATGTATACATTTTCAAAACTAAAATATCAATGTACTTAGAATTCTAGATGCTCTCTGAGTTTACCATAATTATTGAAGTGTAAGTGAATCATAATTATGAGATTCTTAACTTTTACCTATTCTGTACTGGGAAAACAATTAGCATAAATATGAAAATTAATGAAATATTTTTGTCAGAATGCAAAAAACAATTTACTATAGACAATATAAACTTTATAACTGTTTTAAATAGGGTAATATTTTCAGTGAAGAAAACTAAATTGTGATTTAATATAACTTATTTTATTTAATGTTAGTTCACTATGACCATATATAATTTAAAAATATAAATATATTCTAAAGTCTAATTATATATAATTTTCATAATTATATTTTATAATTTAATTGCATACTGTTTCCCTGGATTTTATTATGATTTTAAATATTAAGCACCAAGGAAAATTTTTGCAACATTTAAATTCCACAAGTATTATGTCAAACTATTTCCACAGTATTTTTTAAGTTTGATTTTTTTATTTTTATTTATATATTTGAGAGAAAGAGGCAGCAGGGGAAGAAGGAGAGAGAGAATGGGTGCACCAGGGCATTCAGCCACTACAGACAAACTCTACCACAGACCAATTTCCCTAATATAAAAATTCTCAACAAAAAACTTGCAAACCTAATTAAAAACACATTAAGATCATACACAGTGACCAAGCTGGTTTCCTCCCAGGGTTACAAGTTTGATTCAACATATTCAAACCAGTAAATGTAATATATCATATAAATAAACTTAACAGAATCACATGATCACCTTGATAGATGAAAAAAAAAAAACTGAAAAAGTTTACCATCCTTCGATGATAAAAATTCTGAGGAAATTAGGAATAGGTGGAATATATTTATCAATGTAGCCAAGGCTATGTTGACAAACATAGCCAACATTATACTACATGGGGAAAAAAATGAGAACATTCCCTCTAAAACTTGGAACAAGGCCAGAGAACCCACTCTCTCCATTCCTTTTCAATATAGTGTACCAAGTCTTTAGTTTATGCTGAGCAATGATCCAAATACCAAGTGATGAACCTGATACCCTCTTCACCCTTGTGTTTTCTTAGTTTTACATTCTAAATACAATTCAAGAGAAGGGAAACTACGATAAATCTTTTTTAGGATAAATCTTCAATGTGGACTCTGCTTATACAATATCCTTGTAAGAAATACAAACTTCTTGTCATAAGTCTAACAATGCAGGCACCAGCACCTCCTCATACTACACATCTAACTGAATTTGCTTGTAGCTGGGGCACATGCTGCAGGATTGTGGCTCCTACTGATCAGGAGCTGGTGTCTTCAAAAGGAGAAGTACTTGTTGCCAACTTTTATGCAAGAAGACTCAAAGAGGTGCATGCCACTACTACAGTAAGAAAACATAAAGCAGTAGGCAGGGCTGATCTAGTCATAGAGAAGAGCAGATTTGGGTAAAGGAACTCTTCTTGAGTATAGGCCAGAGCTAAACAAAGTCAGGACTTGGTTAGAAATGTTTAATTTTTTTTTTATTTTGAGAGAGACAAAGAGAGATGGGGGGTGGGGGGGATTGGGTGTGCCAGTGGCCTCTCAGCCACTGTGAATGAACTCCAGACACGTACGCCCCCTTGTGGACAAGTGTAGCATTGCACGCTTGCATCACTTTTTTCATCTGGTTAAACATGGGTCCTGGAGAATGAAATAGATGTTCTTAGGCTTGGCAGGCAGGCGCCTGATCCACTAAGCCATCTCTCCAGCCCAGAAATCTTTAGATTTTAAAGCCAATTTAAATTTCCAAATACTGTAATTTTTGTAGGAAAATTAACTTTGTGAATTTTGCATGTTGCTTTTATTACAATTCACTTTTTAAATTTTTTAGTCAGCTTATAAAACAAAAGGTTTCATTATGGAATTTTCATACGTAATTTATCTTATTGATCTTCTCTTATACCCTTTCCAACCCCAGGATACCTCTTGATACACATTTCACCTGAAAGCATCTTCTATTATGTATGGAGCCTTCTTCTAGTTGTCATTCACAGTTGAGCAGAAAGGCTATTATTGTGCTATACAGAAAAATTTGAGTAGCCCATAAAATAGCCAGCAAGGTTAAAATAAATTGTAACTATATAGTAACATTTCCTAGTTTATTTGGGCTTTTCCAGGTTAGTCCATCGTGGCAGGGAAGGCATGGCAGCAGGAGCTTGAGGAAACTGGTCAAATTCAGTTCACAATGAGGAAGCAAGAGCGAGGAATGCTAGAGCTCAGCCAGCTCACACCTTTTTTTTTTTTTTTTTTTTTGGTTTTTCGAGGTAGGGTTTCACTCTAGCTCAGGCTGACCTGGAATTCACTCTGTAGTCTCAGGGTAGCCTCGAACTCATGGCAATCCTCCTACTCTGCCTCCCGAGTGCTGGGATTAAAGGCTTGCGCCACCACGCCCAGCACTCACACCTTTTTATATAGTCCAGGACCCCACCCCATCAAATGGTGTCCATTCACCACAATTAAGGTGGGTCTTCCCACCTCAACTAACCTAATCTAGATAACCCCTCACAGGTGGTTCTAGGTACTGTCCAGTTGGCAACCAACATAAACCATCTCAAGTTATGTCAAAACACTGAGTAATAGTGTTGTGTGTGTGTGTAGGCAAACATACATTTAATAATCAACCCTGATTATATTCCCATCACTTGTTATATAAGCTTTCATTTAGCATAATACAAAGCAAAATAATCATTTTCTCTTAGTGGAGGGATTTATTCATTTCCCTGCTAAAGCTTCAACCATAAATTTTTGTCTCAATAAATCGATGATCCCTACTTATCACAATATAAAAAGTCAAATTTTATACAGTGATGATTTTCTAAAGTATATATTTCAAAACTCTAAAGTCCTTTAAAAGAAATATTGAATTCTATAGCAATAAGTCAAAATATTAAGTAAATCGTGGCTATGCCAACACCCATATTTACTTTATTAAAGTACTCATAATCCACATTGTGGTTACTAAAAAGATATGGGTTCACTACCTAATACCACACATACACACAAAATTAGAAGAAATAGAACTGGTCCTTTGTGTATAGTATAGAGAATACTAGATTTAGATTTAACATCCCTTTGTAAGTGAACTGGATGTGTCATGAGATTACAGTTACTGTGAGCTTCATTGTATAGTTTAAAAACTAGGGGGTTGTACTACTAGTTTTTGCCCTCCTCACAGCTAAGGAAAAATTCACATGAGACAATAAATATAAAACAGTTGTTAGCTCTAAATTAAAAAAAAAATCTGGAAAGCACATAGCAGAGGGGAGTCTTGCACAGTTCTGATTTCCCTAGAAGTCCTTTGCTTACCACAGAGAAGGCCTTTCAGTAACAGAATTATAACCCTAAACCTAAGGTCACTCCCAGAAATGGGGGTGGAAAAGCATCTATTTCCTTCAAAAAAGAGCTAGAAGCAGCAGGTGGCAATCAAATGAGGCAAAATGAAGACAAGGTTAGGCAATCAACCTACTGTGGCTGACCCGTTAGTTCTCAGGCCTTGGGAAAGAGCTCTGATTGCTGGGCAAGCCTTCAGTACAAGTCAGGATGAACAAACACAAACGGAAGGGGAAACCAAAGAGCAATAAAAAAAAGTAAGACAAAATCATTCAGCACCCTGCAGACTTGGTGGATGCAGTTGAGAAAACAATGGCCAGGGTTTGGGGAGGGGAACAACGATCAACATATGGGATGATGGGAAAAGGCCAGCTCCATAGCAGTACCATCTGCAGGGAAAGCAAAGCCTGGAAACCACCTTATGGGGGAGAACTTGAGATGAGTGAGGGGGTACATACAAGTAATTATGTACCTGTTGGGCCCCAAGGATGTCTTGCTAAACAGCCTGATGAAGTAATAGCAAATCTAGAATTTGGGTTACACAGACTTAGGTTCAAATCTAATTCCTTAAGTGGGAGAACATGGGGAACTGTGTATCCTCACATCCCAGAATTCTAATCTATGAATCTGAGGACAATAATGCCTACTGTGAAGAGATGTGTAAAGGAAAAGTATGTCCCAAGTTAATTCCTCTTTGGTGCTTCGTTTACTGTTACTCTCTTCACACAGTTCTAAAATAGGACTGCCCTATTCCATCCCCACAATAATTGAAGATGAGGAATACACTAAACATTCATGAGGAATCATTTAGTCCCAATCCCAACCCCCAAACTACAGATTTGAACATAGTAAGTTAAATGTTTGGCTCTGAAGAAAACCCATATTCAGTGTGAATTGGACATTTAGACTACAGACGTTAAAACTATACAAGTACTGGACAAGAAAATGCCAACCCATTTACTAGTAGAAAATCCACACCTGATTTCTCTTTCTGGATAACAAACTCACCTGCCTCTTGTTGATTTTCTCCCCCATCAATTACCTGGCCCCTTGAATCTTCCATTTCTCACATTTTAACTCCCTTCTGGCCTCAAATATACACCTATTTTCCGTTGTGGCTTGGGTATGTGTGTATGATGTATGCTCATGTGTGCCCCTGCAGTGCCCCCATATGCTTGCTTGCAGTGGGAGTGGCCAGAGTGGAACTACATGTGTTCCATTTAGTTACTCTTTTGTCTGGTCTTGTTTTTGAGCTGGAGTCTCTTCTTACTGATTTGCAGGATGCAGGGCTCCATCAATTCTACAGTTTCTTCTCCCCTGTTGAACTGAGGTTACGGGTGCACACAGCCACATCCAGCTATTTTAAATGGGACCTGGAGATCTGAACTCAGGTAGCATCAGGCCACCTTATGCTTACCAGGAAGCACACCTAATCTCTGAGTCATCTCTCCTACCCTAAGCATCTATTTAAAAACAAATGCTGGGCCGGGCATGGTGGCGCATGCCTTTAATCCCAGCACTCGGGAGGCAGAGGTAGGAGGATTGCGTGAGTTCAAGGCCACCCTGAGACTACATAGTGAATTCCAGGTCAGCCTGAGTTAGAGTGAGACCCTACCTCGAAAAACCAAAAAAAATAAAAAAGAAAAAAAAGAAAAAAATAAAAACAAATGCTAACAGAAACCCACGATCCACCATAAGCTTCCACCAAGTCTTAGGATCCCTTCTCTCATTCAAGGAAGCTTCTAAGCTGGAATATTCCCACAAGGCTTTCTTAACTTTATTAACATCCTCTACCCCTTGCAACCCCACCAAGGGCCATGGCTTAGGTCACTATTCACACTTATACATCCAAGGTATATTTTTCTGTCCTCTTATCAGATGTCCCCTCCCCTCAGCACTTTTTAAAAATCATTGTTCACTACTCACAAGTTCTTGAAATAAATTTTCTTTGCTTCTCTAATATCATATATTACTGGTTTTCTGCCAAATTTCCATTCAATTCTTTTTTTAGAGTTCACCAGTCTTTCTCTTTACCATGTTCTTTGTGTAGTACCTACTCTTATTTCTAACAGTGATCTTAACTTTTTTTTTTTGATCTTAACTTTTTTGAGACCACATACCCCTTTATGAAAAATGAAAAGCATGGATGTTTCTCTAACTGCAATTTCAAGTTTATCCAAAAACCTCCCAGGTAAAGGAAGCCTATGCAGAGTTAAACACATCTACTCCCATGAGTTCATCTCTTACTCTACAGACTGTGCTAAATCCATCACTATGTTTCATATCTTGCTTCTAAACACTAAGCCTGTATGTCTATCACTGAGGTTTCTCTTTAGGTGTTACATAAATGCAATGTGTCCTCAAAAGTGGCATCTTCACTGCCATTCAAATGGTGTTGCTCTATCTAAAGTCCTGCATTAGTATTAACAATGGAGTTCTGAGTCAAACCCTAATAGCCGTTCTGTAGCTGGGTCATTCATTCATCACCAGCTCCATTCTTGGCTACTCATTCTCCTGACACCAGTCTCTCCTGGTCCCTTCTTTGGTAAGCAATTCCCCCTTTCCAGCTTGCCTAGGAAGGAGCAAGGCCTCTTATTTACCTGTGTATTTTCCTGATTAATTTCTTCATGTACTTTGTCTCAGATGCTTCTTGCTCTGTTACATTTATGTAAGCTCTGGGCCCTTGACTATCCAGTCTCTTCGTTTTCTTATATGTGATGGGCTTGCACTTTCATGCTTTGCTCTCCACATGTGTACATGTGTTTCTTCTTAATCTGGGCTCTCCTGTTTTGCCCTCCCCCTCGTGTGTGTGTGTGTGTGTGTGTGTGTGTGTGTGTGTGTGTGTGTGTGTGATTGAAAACACTGTCTATTATTCATGAGATTTTAAAATATCCATATCAAAATGTAAAATCTTGGTAGCACATGTAAAATAACTAAGAAATAATCCAAATACCTAATTAAATCTGTTAATGTTTGCTTACTCTTGTTAATTTTCAGCATACTCTACTTCTGCTGAGATTTATTTAAAACACACAC
Source organism: Orientallactaga sibirica (assembly GCA_036365145.1). Lineage (NCBI taxonomy): Eukaryota > Metazoa > Chordata > Mammalia > Rodentia > Dipodidae > Orientallactaga > Orientallactaga sibirica. Next base: position 21,007,811 of record JAEOAD010000003.1, read on the forward strand.
ACAGGCCCACGGAATGAAATATGCCCCCAAAAAACCAAAGATGCAACTGCCATACCCATTGAATGAGACCAGGCAGCATTTAAAAGCAAAGCAGGTAATTTTTCTCCACTTCTTACTAGAAAAACCTTCTCTTTTGTTTATGTTCTTCTGATTCTTCAAAACCCAGATCAAGAATTCATTTGACTAAGAAGCTGATCCTAATTAAAAGCACAATATGAATGTGATCCACAGATATTTACTCTTTAGTGATGAGAGCTATGTGTGAATTCTGTATTTGATGTCTAAGTTTACTTAGAAAATGCTCCATCAGAACTGGAGAGATGGCTTAGTGGCTAAGGCACTTGCCTGAAAAGCCAAAGGACCCAAGATCCATTCCCAAGGACAGATCTAAGCCAGATGCACAAGGCGGCGCATGCATCTAAAGTTCATTTGCTGAGGCTAGAGGCCCTAGTGCTCACATATTCATTCATTCATTCATTCATTCATTCATTCATTCATTCTCTCTCTCTCTCTGTCTCTTTCTTTGTGTTAAACAAACAAATAGAAAATGCTCTATCACCCTTCAAGATTTTATTTTTTTACTGTTACAAAATGTTCAGTTACCTTTTCTATTATGGAAGCTAGTATTTTGCAACAATCAATTTCTGTTACACTGGAATTGCCAAATCAATTGTAATCAGCAGTACCTAGTGACTAGAAAAATACATAATACAGCTTGGAGAAATATCTCTGGGCTGGAGAGATTGCTTAGCCATTAAAGACACTTGCTTGCAGAGCCTCATGGCCTAGGTTCAATTCCCTAGTACCCACATATAGCCAGATTCACAAAGTGGTGCTTGTGTCTGGAGTTCATTTGTTGTGTAGGAAACCCTGGCACATCTATATTCATTCATTCTCTCTCTCTCTCTCCTTTTGTCTCTCTAATAAATAAATATTTCTTAAAAAGAGAAATATCTAGCCGGGCGTGGTGGCGCATGCCTTTAATCCCAGCACTCAGGAGGCAGAGGTAGGAGGATCGCCAGAGTTCGAGGCCACCCTGAGACTACATAGTTAATTCCAGGTCAGCCTGGACCAGAGTGAGACCCTACCTTGCAAAACCCCCCCAAAAAAAAAGAAAAGAAAAAAAGAAAAGAAAAAAAAGAAATATCTGACTAGCAAAGCAGAAGTAATTTTATAGCAACTGACTATAAACTGATGGAGACAACAGCTCTAAAGAATTCCTGGTTACCTGTAATCAGATAATTATTTACTAAAAAATGTTAAATCTAGAAGGGTTACAATGTTAATTAATATCACATAGGATCTTTTGGTAACATGGTGATTGCTCAAATATCTAAGGGACTTTTTTCTTCAAGCTCATAAATAACTTTTAATGACTGTCTTTATGGCTACACATACACTTATGGAATAACCTAAGCCAACATAACATGAGAGAACAAAGCAGTACGTCCAAACCCTTGGTTTGATGAATTTCTGTTATATTAATTTTCCTATATATACAAAAGACACTGTAATTTATTCTACTCAAGAAAAGGTTGAAAAAAGAATCTAGAAACACAAAAAACTTCTCCAGGAGATTCTCTACCTACAAAATTCAGTGTTTCTTTCCTGAAGTCCTGATCTGTCCATATGCACATACTGCTGCTTCAGAATTAGAGGCTTGTTTACATTTAAAATCATTCTGTAGGAAAAAAAATGATGACAGTTTATGACGTTAAACTGGAAAAGTATGAATAGATGTATATACTAAGGTTCTCTAGAATAAATGATATTAATTATAAATTTTGCTGAATTTATGAATAATCCAGCACTGCTAAAAACGACAAGGGATATACCAAAAATGCCATGATGGGGAAGGAAAAATCTGAATGTGTGGTGTCATTGGGAGCGAGGCCTATAAGGAAGACTGCCTGCTCTGAGCCTCCTGAGTTAAGAGTCCTAGTGTTTATCAACTGTCTCCCCCTCCCCAAATTTTATAAGTCTATCCCTCCACACTCACCACACACACTCAGGATCTCTGTAATCCATTATTTTATGTTAATACAGATGTCCAATGAAAGGGCAGAAGCAGTGGTTATTCTAAAACAAGTATATTCAATGAAGTAATTCTGAACTCAACAACTGTGGGAAAAAAAGTATTTTCACATGGTATATAATTCTAAATCTACCTTTTTGAAAAACTTAAATTTTAACTTCTTAAAAAAGAATAAAAAGGTTCATGACTATTTCATGACTTCATAAGTATGTAACTTGAAATATAATTTTGTAATTATATTTAAAAATTTGAATTTCTTATAGAAGAAAGTTAAATGACTTAGTATAATACATACAGATTAGAAAAGTCAAATCAAATTGAGTTGTGCCAGCAATCTAAAGGCATGGCCTTCAGAGTTAACAAGGCTATGGAACATGTCCAGGGATGTCAAGCATCCACAAGTATATGTAATTAGTTCACCCACAGTAATATTTAATTATTTGAAAATTATATATTTCACTCAGAATACTATAATAAATCCTTTATTGAAAACTCATTTTAATTTAAATCACTACAAAATACTAAGAAGGCACCTGCATTTTCAAGTTTTCACTTGATGTAATAGTAAACAATCTCCAGAGAATTTTATAATATGCAATCAATAAATGTATTTAGAACAGCCATAGCATATTTTAGGTTAAAACAACAATAACCACCATCAAAAAATAAAATAAAATCCCCAGGCATGATAGCTTACACCTGCAATGCCAACACTTGGAAGCTAAAGCAGGAAGACTTACATGAGTTCAAGGCCAGTCAGCGTAGCTACATACATAGTGAGTTCCAGGCAAGCATGGGCTTTAGAATGAGACTTTGTCTCAAAAAAATTAAAAAAAAAAAAAAACAGTACCCCCACCACACACACAAATCTCCATCTTAGATAATTAGAAAGGTAGTTTAAAACCAACATAGTTACAATAACTAGGTTATATAAAGATACTGAATAGGGCTGGAAAAATGGCTTAGTGGTTAAGGCGCTTGCCTGCAAAACCAAAGAACCCAGGTTCAGGTGGCACATGCATATGGAGTTCATTTGCAATGGCTATAGGCCCTGGTGTGTCCATTTTCTCTCTATCTGCCTCTTTCTCTCTCATAAATAAATAAATAAATAAATAAATAAATAAATAAACAAACAAACAAACAAACAAACAAAATAACTAACTAACTAATTAATTAAAAATTTAAAAATTTTCAAAAGATACTGAATAAAGACATGGGCTCAAACCATTTTTATATTTGGAGATATACTTTACAGAAGACTTACCTTTCCATGTGATATTCTACTTAGTCTTACTTTAGTCTAACACAGAAATAAACTATTACTTAACTTTCATTCCCTGGTATAAAGAGCCATGAAAATGTCAAAATCACAACTCAATTCTAAACTTATGAAGAAAGTACAGGAAAATATATTAAGCTCCTCCATTCAATGTAAACTTTATTACAATTAAAACATCAAAGTTACAATAGGTTGAGACACATTAGGGAGGAAGGAAAAAAGACATGCTCATCACCCAGTCAATGATAAAGAATAAATAAACCAGGTTCTGTTAGTAGAGACACATAACTAGGCATGGAAATGCACTATGAAACTAAGGTTCCTAAGTTCAAGGGGCAAACACCCAAATTTTAATTCATCTCTTCTTTCACTTCAGGAGTGAATATTCAAGTAAACAAATTACCTCCCCCCAAGAACTACTACATCTGACAAATTCTTTAAGAGAAAGAACAATTAAAAAGAAAGTATTTTGGGGGCTGGAGAGATGGCTTAGTGGTTAAGGCACCTGCCTGCGAAGCCTATGAAAGCTTGTACAAATCTCCAGGCCCCATGTATAGCCAGACACAAAATGTCACACATGCGGGAAGGGGGCACATGTGTCTGGAGTTCGTTCAGAACAGCTGAAAAGGCCCTGGTGCACCCATTCCCTCTCTCTACCTCTTCCTCTCTGTCTCTCTCTCTCAAAAAAAAAAAAGTATACTAAAGCAAGAATTGTATCTCAGCATCTCTAGTTTCAACAAAAATGGAAAATTAAACTGTTACTTTCATAGAGAAACATCTAGGAAATATAAGCTCACTAGTCACAACAGCCTCCAACTCTCATTAAATTCTTCAAACTAATTCCATAAAAGAGATATAAACAATAAGATGATAAATTACTATATTAGTCAGTTATGTTCAAAACTCTATCTCAAGATAAAATGAAAGAAGGCGAGAAACTCAGTGTCATACTCTTTTTTAAAATAGTTTTTTATTAGTTATCTATATAATGTGCATAGAGCCATGATGGTACCATCGTTAGCCTTCTCCCTGCCCTCCCCCCTCAGGGGTTGTGGGTCTTGCATTGTGGGGATAGCCATCAGTTATGGGGGAGAGGCAATGTCTCTGTGCATAATGACCCAACTTATGGCTCTAACAATATTTCCGCCCCCTCTTCCACAAATTTCCCTAAGCCATGTTGGGTTCAATTTAGGTCTATTTCAGTGACGAGGTCATGGGAGTCTCTGTGTCTCTGGATCTCTGGTTGGTAGAGGTTGAGTGTTCTCTGTGTCTATCTCCTTCACCCCTTCATATTCTGTTTGAATGACACTGAAGTTTTCTCCTCCTGCTAAATTGATTAAAAGCCATCTTTGGAGTTCCACCTGCTTTGATCTCATTTTTCTTGTACCAAAGACAGGAAAAAGTGCAAATATTTCAGCCCATCAAGAGCTGCTAGCACAGCTCTAGAAGCTACCCCATAAGCTCTTTTCACTGTCAACCTAAGATCACAACAAAAACCAACTAAAACAATCTTATTGCTTTCAGACTAGTCCCATGATCCATTCTCTACAAATAAGCCAAAGTGATCTTTTTTTCAAAACAATCAAATGTTGCCATTACTCTATTAAAAGAAAATAAAACTTTCAATGGCTTTCAATTAATCTCCTAAGTCTCAAGCAATGTCTTACAAGACCCTTTATAAATATTCCTGCCTTCCTCTCCTAAATGTAATTTTTCCATGCTGGTGCTTTACTATTTCAAGTTAATTTCTCATTCTCTGTATAGATATACAGGGACAGAGAGTTCTTTCTGGTGGAAATGCTTGTACACTATAGAAAGTTTGTCAGTACCTCTAGTCTCTACCCATTGCATGCCAGTACAATCCCCAAGTATCACAATCAAATGTCTCCATGCTTTAAAAAAAATAAGCTCATTATTGCTCCCCTGACTGCCCTCTCATTTCTTCTACATAAATGGCTGGTTCCTTATCACTACCATCTAAGTATTACAGTTTTGGCCTAATCAGCCCTTCTCTAAATGTCCTCTGTAAAGTTACATCTTCTTCCATCCTGTTTCAGTCCAGTATTCAACATCACAGGGACTCTGTAAGTGCTCAAGAAGCCACTGTTATAAAAGTGCATAAATGTCATGTGCCCCTTCCAGTGCACCATTAATTTTTTCCTTTAGAAATGCTGGTCGCATTTCTGTGAGTGACAAGCAACGTATATCTGCTCCCTGTACCTTAACAAAAGTAGTCCACAACTAAAGCACTCTTCTGTAGGTGAAGAAAATATTTTGAGCTGTTTAGAGTGTTGAACAGCCATCTACAGCTAAAAGCAGCCATACCAAAAAGGATCCTCATTTGTTCTGTCTAAAACACAAAGGGCTCACTATTATATCCAAACGAGCAGCCTTAAGGAAGATATAAAAAGATCAATAATCTGTTTTTTCAAATAAAAAAAACAAGAAAAAAAGTAGAACTTTGGCTACTTCAAAAGCAAAAGGCTATAATGAATAAATGTGAAAGTGGACTCTAAGTTCTCAATTTTTAGTGTTTTCATATGAACTGGTAAAAATCCAGTCAGGTTAACCTTATGATGAGTAAGAAACCTTGAAAAATCTTCAGGAATCAGTATTCCACCTGTATACCATTCATTTCCAAGAAACTTTCATTCGCTTTGGTCTCAAGGGCCCTTGCAGTTACTTTTGCATTAATTTCTGATACTAATTTTTGCACCTATCTTAAGACTATTAGTGCAGTTCATCTCTTAAAAATTATGTCCTACAGCTGGGCACAGTGTCTCACACCTTTAGCCCCATCACTTGGAAGGCAGAGGTAGGAGAACTGCCATGAATTCAAGGCCATCCTGAGACTACATAGTGAATTCCAGGTCAGCCTGGGCTAGAGTGAGACCCTACTTCAAAAAACCAAATAAATAAATGGAAAAAAAATTATCATGCCCTTGCTGTAAATTAGCAAAATATGTTTCTTGAATTTTGTCTAAAATCATATGTGAAAATGACCATGCACATAAGAACACTCAGAGGGGCAAGTGAGCAATGTGCAAAGTGTGGAGAAGTAGAAGCGTACCAGTTGTGCACCATGAGCTTCTGCACAGCCAGCAGAGCGTTGTAGCGAACCTGCTGGTCTTCATGGTGCATGTGGTTCATTACCAGCTGCTTTCCACCAAGCTGCTCAATAACCCTGCAGAACAGAAGAGACGGGAAAAAGATGGCATACTTACTTTCAAACTGATGCTGGACACAGTGCAGTATAAACACCCAGAGGATTCCCCAAAAAAGACTTGCTATTAACTAAAGTAAACCAACACACATCTCTTACATCATTCTTTCTGAATCACGTATTTTTAAGGAACCAAATATTTTCAGTTCCTAATGTTAGATTCAACTGATACTCTCATTTCTGAACCTATATATCATGCACCTGTACACATCATAGACTTTAGCACTGCACATTACAGTCTTCTAGGTAGTGGACTCTTAACTTACAACCAGTCCTTCTAGAATGCTTAAAGTCAGTATTGAACACTGTATGCATTCATAATATTATGGGCTTTTCTTTATGCAACTTCTCATACTTTAAGATTGTTTAAATGTATTGGAGTATAGTGAGGAAGAATACAACAGAAGAATAACCAAACATTAACGGAGTGCTTATTATGTCCAGACACTGTGCTTTGAAATGCTTTGCTATGTTAGCTCAGCTACAAATCAGATGTAATACAATTATTAAGTTATTTTACTAGTAAATGTCAAATAAGGACACTTCCATCACAGAGTGCTGTGAAAATCCAAGGTCTGCGTACTGCACAATAGTAAACCTCTGCTGCTTGGATAATGACAGTGGTGTTGAAGACTCCAAAGTGTCCTAGACCAGACAGCAAAGCTGGCAACCTGCACAGCGTGGTTTTGTGATTTTTTTTTCCAAACTGGCAGAAAAAAAGGTATTTCACTATGTGTTGTGGCACATGCCTCTTTATATGTGAAAATGACCATGCACATAAGAACACTCAGAGGGGCAAGTGAGCAATGTGCAAAGTGTGGAGAAGTAGAAGCGTACCAGTTGTGCACCATGAGCTTCTGCACAGCCAGCAGAGCGTTGTAGCGAACCTGCTGGTCTTCATGGTGCATGTGGTTCATTACCAGCTGCTTTCCACCAAGCTGCTCAATAACCCTGCAGAACAGAAGAGACGGGAAAAAGATGGCATACTTACTTTCAAACTGATGCTGGACACAGTGCAGTATAAACACCCAGAGGATTCCCCAAAAAAGACTTGCTATTAACTAAAGTAAACCAACACACATCTCTTACATCATTCTTTCTGAATCACGTATTTTTAAGGAACCAAATATTTTCAGTTCCTAATGTTAGATTCAACTGATACTCTCATTTCTGAACCTATATATCATGCACCTGTACACATCATAGACTTTAGCACTGCACATTACAGTCTTCTAGGTAGTGGACTCTTAACTTACAACCAGTCCTTCTAGAATGCTTAAAGTCAGTATTGAACACTGTATGCATTCATAATATTATGGGCTTTTCTTTATGCAACTTCTCATACTTTAAGATTGTTTAAATGTATTGGAGTATAGTGAGGAAGAATACAACAGAAGAATAACCAAACATTAACAGAGTGCTTATTATGTCCAGACACTGTGCTTTGAAATGCTTTGCTATGTTAGCTCAGCTACAAATCAGATGTAATACAATTATTAAGTTATTTTACTAGTAAATGTCAAATAAGGACACTTCCATCACAGAGTGCTGTGAAAATCCAAGGTCTGCGTACTGCACAATAGTAAACCCATCTCTGCTGCTTGGATAATGACAGTGGTGTTGAAGACTCCAAAGTGTCCTAGACCAGACAGCAAAGCTGGCAACCTGCACAGCGTGGTTTTGTGATTTTTTTTTCCAAACTGGCAGAAAAAAAGGTATTTCACTATGTGTTGTGGCACATGCCTCTTTTCTTTTTCTTATTTATATTATTCTAATTTTACATTCATAATGGTGACTCCATTATCTTCCTCCCTGTCCCCCTCTTCCAAAGGGACCCTCATCAATGGGGACCAGGGCACCTGCCTTTTAATCCCAGTACTCGGGAGGCAGAGGTAGGAGGATCACCATAAGTTCAAAGCTACCCTGAGACTACATAGTAAATTCCAGGTCAGCCTGGGCTAGAGCGAAACCCTACCTCAAAAAAAAAAAAAAAAAAAAAACAAGAAAAGAAAAGAGAAAAATAAAAAGGAAAAGGAAAAAAAGAAGAAAAAAGGTATGTCTAAGGGCTCAGGGATGGCTTAGCAGTTAAAGCACTTGCCTACAAAGCCAAAGGACCCAGGTTTGATTCCCCAAGACCCACATAAGCAAGATGGACAAGGTGGCGCGTGCATCTGGAGTTTGTTTGCAGTAGCTGGAGGTCCTGACACACCCATTCTCATTGTCTTCCTCTATCTTCCTCCCTCACAAATAAATTAAAAAAAAAAATTTAAAGGTATGTCTAACCTGCTAGTATAGTTTTCCAAAATAGCCCATTGTGGAGCTGGGCCACTGGCAACATCCCACAAGTTAGTAAAATTATAATACATCATCAGAGATCATGGCCAGAACTAGGAGAAGGGCCTTAAGAAAGTCCATTATGGAACAGACCATGTCGAAGTCTCCTTTGCATAGGTGCTGCTGAATCTAAACAGCTGGGAAGCTCAGTGAGAAGCTTCAGTTTGAGCTTGGCTGAACCATCAATGATCAAAATCCAAACATTTATAGTGACCTCTATGACAGAGGGCTACTAGCTTTACTTTGGGTGGCAAAATAGAGATAAGTTCCCACCAAAGTGGAAGCCAAGGTGCTGCTGGCTTGTATTCCTGAATATCCAATTTCTCTGTTTTAAATGCGGCCAGATAGGTTCTTTTTACTTTATTAGCTGTAAAGTCTGAGCTGACCCACGTAGGTCAAATATGTAAGTCCCTACCCAGGTCCCCTCAATAGTAGCAGGCAAAAACTATACTCAATAGGGTGACGAACCTGTAGGCTATGTCAGAGATAAGTAGTACCTCTGAATAGAGACCATCTCCCTTCATCAGAGACTGCACAGCTCAAAGCAGTCTGTAGACTGGAGCTATCTAGACAGTGAGCATGTTGGAGTCCAGACAGCTTCTGATACAATGACCGGGGTTGGGTCCTACTCAAAGGCTGACTTGTCAACTAGCTGATAGCTCATGCTGGTAAGTACAGTCCTTAAAACTCAGAGTCTACTGCTTTTTAGCAGTCAGAGTTGAAAAGATACCAGTTTTTTCTTGAGTCGCCTTGTACAATATTGTGAATCTGCCTACAAGGTCTTGAGAAATTTTACTTAGCAAGCAGACCCTGGAGTGTTGTTAGAACTTATATGCCACCACTGTCAGGGCCACTGAGACAGAGGTTTCCAACTTGCCAACCAATAAGACACATTCTAAATACTGAAAGCTTTGGCTGTCAGGAGCAGAAAAACTCATGACCATTTCCAAGAGTAACAGGAAGGACCTACACATACTCAACATGTGTGTCTTTTCTTTGCATGTGTGTATGTACATGTAGTATATGTGGTATATGGTGTGTGGCATATGCATGTGTGTATACAGATATGCATGCCTCATGTATGTGTGCCCAGAGGGGAAAATCAGGTGTCCTCTTCTATCACTCATCCATGTTTCCTTGAGACTGACTCACTGAACAAGGAATTGCCATTTTCTGTCACACGAGTTGATCACCAAGCCCTAGTGATTTTTCAGTCCCTGTAGAACTGTTTACACAGATGCAAAGGAATCAGATCAGAGTGGATTTATCCCTCAGAAGCACTCATGGATCTGCAGCAGCATTCTTCCTGCTAAATCATCTCCCCAAGCCCTTGTGTGCTTCTTAATGGGAACACTCTCCTATGACATTCACAGGATAGGGATGTACACAAATCAGACATAAATTTTTCACATACATGCAAAAACAAAACAATGGATTGCCCAAAAGGCCCTCCAATGAGGTTATATCAGCTCCCCTTTCCACTTGCAATTAAAAAATAGAAGGTGGGGTTGAAAAGATGGCTCAGTAGTTAAAGGTGTTTGCTTGCAAAGCCTGATGGCTAGGGTTTGATTCTCTAGTACTCACATAAAGCCAGATGCACAAAGTGGTGCATGTGTCTAGAGTTTTCAGTGGCAGGAGGCCCTGGTCTTCTCACTCTTATCTGTCTGCCTCTTTCTTTCTGTCTTTTCCCCCTCAAATAAATAAATACAAGGCAAAAAAAATCAATTATAATCTATAAATGATAGACAAAAACTACAAATACTTTATTACTATATCTCATGTGTGTTCATACATAATAATGGTTGGGGCCATATTTTGCTCAATGTATATAGCACACTATAATAAACACTTCACCATTTAATCAAAAATCCCTGTTATTTTCTATGCCACTTCTATTGCATATTTTTGTTACTTTCAAAATCAGTTGCTACAATAAATAATGAAATAAGAGATGTTTTAATATTTCCCTTTAAACTTGGAATGAAACTCAACTCAAACATCTATTATCATTCCCCCTAAAAATTCTGTTTTGCTTAATCATTGCTCATTTGTTTTCAAAGCTTCTTGTAATGTGCTCTTTCACACTTGTGTGCATGCGTGTGCACACACACACAACCTGTTTGTATCTCTGCCATCTGTTTTCTGAAATTCACTGAGAACAAAGTTCTATGCATGACAAGCAACTACTGGATCAGAGGATCATTTCTATAATTTAAACTGAATGTGATTCATTGGCTATACTAAAATAATTTTCCACTTTCCCTGAAGCATGTACCAATATCCTGATTGGTTTCCCATCTGCCTCTTGCCTAATGTTTCTTCTCATTTCTCAAGACAAACTCCTTTACAGGGCAGAGACAAACTTCAAAACTTAACTACAGGTGCCATGTTGCAGCATACAAATTTTATCATATTAAGTCTGAGATGTTTGTGGTCATTGTTCCAACTCAGAAGAAATGCAAGACCAAAAGTTCTCTCATGACAAAGGACCTGAATTACTCTTCACATATCTAAGCCCAAAAGTGGGTTTCCTATTACCTATTCCAAACATAGTTCTACACCTAAAAGTGAATCTTGACAACCCAGTGTGTTATCCATGTGACATTCCACAGCATAAGCAAATTCTGCTCCAGTTGCAAAATTCCTAATTTTGGAGTCAAGTTTACCAACATTCATCCATCCAATGCAGCCAGACTTACTTTAAATTGGATCCTTTTGTTGTTGTTGTTGTTTGTTTGTTTGTTTGTTTTGATTTTTCTAGGTACGATCTTGGTCTAGACCAGGCTGACCTGGAATTCACTATGTAGTCTCAGGGTGGCCTCAAACTCACAGTGATCCTCCTACCTCTGCTTTCCAAGTGCTGGGATTAAATGCATGTGCCACCATGCCTGGCTTAAACTGAGTATTTTTTAAAGAAATACATCAAAAATAACATATCCTCCAATAAATAATAATAATTATAATAATAATACATCCCACAGGTACTTGGGAGGAAAGAGTAATTTCCCTGCTTGAAGAGCTACATATATCTAGTCATTGATATGGTGTATTTTATGACACCTATGAATAATGATAGAACGCTGATGTCTTCAACCATAGTTCTGCCAGTTTTTTCTCCACATTCTAATAAGCCTCACATTTATTCATTTCAGCACTGTTACTGGAAAAATGTAACTAACACTCCTTGATATATGTGATAAAAATAACACTACCATTAATATTAATAACAAAATCAACTAATTATTGAATATTTACTATGTACCTAGCAGTACTATAAACACTGATTTTGGATTAACTGATTTAATCTTTCCACAGATCTCATTAGAAAGAATATTGTTGGGATAGGCATGATGACACATAGCTATAATCCTAGTACTCAGAAAGCTAATGCAAGAGCTAGTGAGTTCAGTGAACCTACGTTACATACATAGCAAGATGCTATCTCACAAAAAGGGGAGAGGGATGTAATATTGTTATTTTAATTTTCTGGAACAAAAACTTTTCAAAATAAATAATGCAGCCCTTTTACCCATTCATGTTTTTTTCCCTTGATGCAATATAGCACTTTGATTTTCCACTCTTACCAAAGAAATGTATCCATTACTTTGTTGTCAATGGAAGTAATTTAATTCTGCAGCCATGTTTCAATACATTTTTTGTATATGTATGTGTGTGCATGTAGAGGCCAGAGTTCAATAACATCAGGTGACTTCCTCAATTACTCTGCAACTTATTTAGTGAGACAAGATCTCTCACATGAAACCAGAACTCACTAATTTGACTGGTCCAGCTAGGCAGATTGCCTCAAACATTCACCAGTTTCTTCCTCCTGAACACTAGGATTAATGATGCCCACTGCTGTACTCAGCATTTATTTAGGTCCAAGAGATCTGAATTCAGATCTTCATGCTTGTGCAGCAAGTGCCCTGTTCACTGACTATCCACCCTGCCCCTACACTTTGATATTTCCAAACACATAAAATTCTATCATTATGTATCTATTGTAACTTTTCTTTGGAGACTTTGTATTTACTTTATACTTTGAATTCAAGGTCGATAATGATGTCTAATTCACCTCTATAAGTAGTAATAGGAAAATAACCAGTGTTCACAAAATGACTGTTAAATTATACAATAAAAAAAAATTGCTGGGCATGGTGGTGCACGCCTTTAATCCCAGTACTCAGAAGGCAGAGGTAGGATGATCGCATGAGTTCAAAGCCACCCTGAGATTATATAGTATATTCCAGGTAAGCCTGGGCTAGAGTGAAACACTACCTCAAAAAAAAAAAAAAAAAAAAAAAAAAAAAGAAAAAGAAAAGAAAAGAAAAGAAAAGAAAAAAATTTAATGTGAAATTTCCATTGGGATCTCTTTTGACTACTACACAAAAATTTTAATGCATGTATAATTATAATTTACTCATTTTTAATTGAGATATAATAATATTGATTACATGGTAGCCTTCATTTCATTTATTCTATTAGTTTCTCTTCTAAACTACTGTCTTTTATAAGAATGTTACTGCGGATTCTATGATGCTGATAATTTCAAGTAATCCAAATTAAATTAAGCTTGTACTTTACCGTTTACCCCGTGGATAATGCCGCACATATTCTCCAACATCATGAGCAGCAACAGCTAAGACCTGTGGATCATCTGACACCTCCAGAAGTTTTGTCAAGATTCTGAAATAAATTGAATCAGAGAGCTCAAGCTCCAGACTTTCTATAGAGCACAATATAGCATAGGTACAATATAGACAAATCCTCCAAGGAAAGGTTTATAATTGTTTTTCAAAGGATTAAGCATATGCTAGCAGTTTTCAAACTTTTATGTAACAAGTTACTCACAGATTCAGAATCATCACAATTCACAAGATAACAGGGAATTCCTCGTCCTCTCTCTCAAGAAAAACAACTAGAATGTGAATATATGTTATTTTAATATAAGACTGACAGTGGATTTTGCTAATTACATTTGGTAAATAAATTATGTGTAAACCACAGGGCACACTACCAGTAGTGGGCCTAATTCTTTTCAGTACCGTACAATCAAGATGGTAGACAGCATTAAATGCATACATCTCCCCTCTTTGACCAACTCTAACAAAATTCTAGAAAATATACTTTACAATTAAATCCATTATGGAAAGTAAGTATCTTAGAAATGGCAGGCCAAATCCACCATCCCAATGCCCTCCTAATACTTTTCCCAGTACAACCGCACAGAGCAAAATTTAGTTTGGGGCCTGATGCACACTTTTTCTAAGAACAGATCAGAGAAAGTTCCTCTCTGCCACATTTCCACCTCCTCCTTCAATGATCACCAAAGAGAGGCTGCAATGAGAGGGCATACATGTTCTTAGGAGTGAAGAGGGAAAGAGAGAGAGAGAGAGAGGACAGTGCTGTAAATCTAAGCTGAGAAAGGGCTGATTTCTCATTTAAGGAATTGATAGTTCTTATAAGTTATTCTTTGAATATTTAAATAAATAATGTCATTTAAACGGCACAAGGGCCCCCCCCAAATTGATGAAAAACTTCTTAACGCATTCAGAATTAAAGAGTAACTATGGTTACCAATAAGAATAGGTATTTTTTAACACCTAGGTAACAGAGTGACATATAAAGAAATTTTTTGTAGTAGGCCAGCAACAGCAATTTACTTAGAAATAGACTAAAAACCTTAACAAAATAACAAACTGAACCCAGAACACTACAAAAAATAATTTATTCAGTTCTCAGGTCAAATGTCCCCTTTTGTCTAGGAATCCCACTGTCTAAGACAGACCCTCCATCATTATCTTTCCCTATTTCAGTTCTCTTTGTATTTACTAATCACCACCTACCACATAGTCTCTATTTTCTTAACTACTTGCTTAGTCTTTATCTTAGAAATACAATGTTACCACTGTATCTGTAACACCCATGAATATATGACAAAAAAAAAAAACCCTCATGTTCAAAATATGGATCTCCCATACAATGGGGTTGGAAAGGCAAATCCTATCACATTGAACAGGCATTTTTTCTAAGAAAAGAAGATATCAAAATGATCAAGAGCATATGAAAAGGCATTCAACCACATTATTCAAAAAAATTAAAACCATAGGATACCCATTATTCAAAGAGTAACAAAACTAAATTTTGGTGATGATTTAGAATAACAGGTATGAAAGAGTGCAAAGTAGAATAAAAACTTACTTCAAGAGTTCATAATTCTTCTCATTTAACCTCACTGCATTCTCTCTCCAAAATTTCTCAGACTTGTGTACAGGACTCCACTCCAACCTTCCAGATTTAAGTTCTGAACTGTATTCATCAAATGAGCTGTAAAATATTTTAAAGAATTCCAAGCTTATAAGAATCTGAGAGTTACTCCAAAATTAAAATAAATTGTCTTCCCTGATGATTTAATTACAAAGACTGACTCCTTTATATATTAATTACCACTACAAGTTTAAGTTGCTTAAATAATACCCTTTAACAAGTCACAGGAAATTTTATTCAATGTGCTAAGGTCATACAATGCCAAAACTGAATATGTGACATAAAATATTAAAATTATTACCTGCTCCCAAAATCCTTACTTCAATAAATACACGAACATGTATGGGTAGAAAACAACACAGAATTTCTACCAGGACACTTTAAACAGTGAGTTATTTGCCACATCACTAAATATTAATATGAAAATATATAAAACCAGAGTATATTAAAAAAAACCAAGTTCTAAAACTGTGTTGCCAATGCCATATATCCTCCCTGATCATAAAAACAAAAATCACAAATAGCAGCATAAGTAATTTGTTGACAATACCTTACAGAATTATTAAAACCAAAAGCATCTATATATGTAAAAAATGCAATGCACTATAACTCAAAATACATTATGTAGAGTAAGTTGGTTATTCAAAGCTCTTTAATATTAATTTTTTTAATGTGCTTAGCTACTAGATAATGACATGACATGCCTAGACTTTCATTCAAGTAAAAATTTAAGAGATGCACCCAGGAAATATTGGCTGGTAGTTCAGTATAATCTGGATATCCTGGATGAATTGACTAGACTGTTCTGTTTGAGTACTTGCTTACCTTTAATGTAGGGCTAATTAGTATAAGTAAATAACATTTTTAGCATTCAGATCCTAAGCCTTTCAAGAACAAAAACAGAGAAAAGAAAGCTCCACCTATCACCCTATTAACTTCATGGAGAGAAAAGGGTGGACTCTTCCCCCAACCATTGCCAGGTAAGAATGATGGCTTAGCAGAAGACATAGCATATTTCAAGAAAATTTCTTGATTTTCATAGTTTTTTTTTTTTTTTTTTTTTTTGGTTTTGCAAGGTAGGGTCTCACTCTGGTCCAGGCTGACCTGGAATTCACTATGTAGTCTCAGGGTGGCCTTGAACACTCGGCAAACCTCCTACCTCTGCCTCCCTAGTGCTGGGATTAAAGGCATGCGCCACCACGCCCGGCTCATAGTTTTAAAGCTATGTAAGCCACTGGGGGTGCCTACAGACCCAGCTATTTAGGAGGCTGAAGCAGAATCCTCCAAGCATAGAAATTCTAGTTCAAAGATTAACAGGTTCAGTATACAGCAATTTTAGAAGTAATAACAACATACCTAAGATCTTGTACACTCTCACCAAGTTTTTCCAAAAGAAATTTGATATCTTCACTAATATCTTCATCATCATACTTCTGCTGTTCTAAGTTTTCCAACTGTTTCAGAACTTTGCACTGAATCATAGCCAAAGCATATTCTTGGCGAGTTTCTCTTTCAGTTGATTTTTCTAAAAAGTTCTGGATTAGGGACAGAAACATTAAAAAAGCATGGGCTGTAGGGATAGCTTAGCAGTTAAGGCATTTGCCTGAAAAGCCAAAGGACCCAGGTTCAATTCCCAGGACCCACGTTAGCCAGATGCACAGGGTGCCACATGTGTCTGGAGTTCGTTTGCAGTGGCTAGAGTCCCTGGCGTGCCCATTCTCCTCCCCCCCCTTTCTGTCAAATAAATAAAAGTAAAATTTTTTTTTAAATGAAACATAGAATTTGTCATGTGATGTTGGCAAACATATACACTTCCTTTTATACCCTACTTCCAGTCTCAGATTTAACATTTTATCTACTCTCCTTATTTCTTGAGTGTTTGCACCTTATCAAAATACCATTTCTGCTTCCTTACATATTATTATATAGTTCAAATTTGCAAGAGGTAGAGGAAGGAAGTCAGATCAATGGGACATGCCCCTGATGAGAATAAGGAGTTCCCTCTTCTCTTCTTTCTGGCCACCATGTGCTCCCCACCATAATGTGCTTCCTTGCCATAGGCCCAAATATAATGAAGCAATCACAAACTGAAACTCTAGAAACTCTGAGCCAAAGTAAACCTTTGCTTCTTTTAAGTTGATTATCAGAAAAAAAAATTATCACAGAAATAAAAAGTTAACCAACATGAATACTTTTCAGTTTACTAAAATCTTTAATTATTGACCTAGATGAGCTTCATAACACTGAACATATTTAAAACTAAGTCCATTACAATCCTTCCTTGTGGCCCTGCTCTTTAGCACATATGATCTGCTCAATACTCTAGTATTGCCCACCTAGGCTTTAGGATATTCAGAAGGTTCCTCCAGGTATGATCATAAGCTACCAGCAGTGCACAATTTAATTTTTTTTCTTGTTTGAACAATTATCAAAAAAATTTTTATGACATTCGGAAAAATTCTTTAGCTTTCTTCTGTACTTTTTCAATTTTAAAGAGTACTTATGAAAACAGCAAAGACACAGTGTTCTTGGCTGGTATTTTTGTGGGGTGTATATATATGCATAGTATATTCACATGCACGTAGGTGTGCACATGCCCCATGTGCATATGTGCAAAGGCCAGAAAAGAATATTGAATATTGGGTGTCCTCTTTTATCAATCTTCCATGATGTGCTCTGGGACAGTCTCTCTCTGAACCCTGACCTGCCATTTTTGGTCAGACTGGCTGACTAGCGAGCCCCAGCAATTGTTCTGTCTCCATCTCCACAGGACTGGGGTTACAGGCTTATGTGGCCATATCCAGATCTTTATGTGACTTTTGGGAATCAAACTCAGGCTATCATGCTTGTGTAGCAAGCACTCTTACCCACTGAGCCATCACCCCAGCCCCAATATTTTCCACTTATTATTGCAGTAGATGATTGTAACACATCACCCTTGTCACACCTTCTGCTCCTTCACCACCAGAAAATATTTGGTTATTCTTCTTAGATCACAAGCTTCTCTTATTTGAGAAAAAGAGAGAGAGGGAGAGGCAGAGAGACAGAATGGGCATTCCAGGACCTCCAGCCACTGCAAATGAACTCCAGATGCACGTACCACTTTGTGCATCTGCATGTGGCTTACATGGGTACGGGGGAATCAAACCTGGGTCCTTAGGCATCACACACAAGTGCCTTAATGGACAAAGCATTTCTCAAGCCCAACGCCTCTCTTAAAGGTAATATATTGCCACTGTGGGTATCACAGGGAAAAAACACACACACATGAATAGAAAGATTCAAAGATAAGGACAACAGAAAGAATTGGGTCAGTTTGGGAAAGGAAATTCAGGAAAGGAGGCAGGACAGAACAGCTCCAAATGTGGCTGTCCTGCAGCAACCTATCATGCTAATCACATTGATCCTGGTGGACCTTTATTCCCCATTTCTAGAACATAACCAAACTATCATACCTTGGCCTAGTAGAGGCCCTGGAGTAAAAATAGATGGACAGACTTATCAAGTTTGAAAAAAATAGGTGGTCTGGATAAAATAACTATTCAATCTCCTCCTCACAACTGTTAGGCAGAGGACCTGTGAGAACACTGGGGTTAAGATGCTGTCTAACAGGGAGAATCTCTTGCTCTATGGGGCAGCAGAGGAACATATTTTTAATGGGAAAATAAATAACTGCTAAATGAAAATAGAAGCAAAACTGTCTACATGTAGGAACAAGGGAAATAAGGGGAGAGGACAGAATAATATGCTCCTCTAACATTATACACTTAATGTGAGAATGTTCTTATGAACCTACTACCCATGTATAATGAACATGAACCAAAGGGAAAATACAAAATAAAAACTGTCAAATACAAAACAATCAGGAGGAAGAGCAAATACAAACTCTAGAAAACATAACAGATTAAAAACTCTGAACAAATGAAGTTGTTTTAGAAAAAAGGCTAAACAATGGCTAAAATACCTATCCTTACCAGGCAGGATACAGCCTCACTCATAAATGTACTGTGCACAAACAGAAAGACATTTCACAATGGACACAAGAGCCCATTTTCAGAAAAATGCAAAGCTCATAAGTGTAATAACAGAGCCTTAAAATTCAGAAAGCAAACCTTAACAGAATAAGGGAAGTGAAACTACTACTGCCATACTACAGTGCTATGATAATAATTAAAAGATTTTTAACAACTCTCACAGCAAACAATGAAGAAAACAAACAAAAACACAGCACATACAGTACCTGAGTAACACTATCGACCACAATGATCTAATGGACACTTAAAGAACACTATTCACACCTGTGAAATAGGCATTCTTTTTAAAGTGCACAAGCACATTTGCCATGATATACTACAAGGTGAGTTATAAAACAAGTCTTAAGTTCAAAGGATTAAAATTTTACATAATAGGTACTCTAACCATAACGGGATTCAATTAAAGACCAGTAAATTTCTAATTTCTATCTAGAAGTATAAAACTGTGCTTCAACATAATCTGAAGTTCATAGAAGAAATCATGATGAAGCTGGCACTTTTATATACCCAGCTCCTTTTCTACACTGAGATCCTAGTCAAGAGAACCATGTTAGATACAACAAAATATTTTTAATTCTTTCCTTCCCCAGTTACTGCTGACTATTTCTACAAACTATTCTCTTCCCAAGACTACGATCTTTTTCTTTTTGAGATCTTAAACTGAAACAGTGCCTTAATTTACCCTTTATGAGACGCTTCCCAAAAGTTATGAGATTTTACCTATGTCTAGTGAACTTTGTTACCTTTTCCTTCTACCTTCTTTATAACTTTAGAAACATACTAGAGCTCTTTTTCCCAAATAGCTCTGTAATTTCCTTGCATATTTGTTTAAATTCTATATTTAATTATTATCATAATTACTGATTTCAACTATAACTGTGACACATAACTATAACTACTGAAAGATGGTCCACCTTTTCTCTCAACTTTTACATTCTCAAAGTTTAGCTATCTCTGATTTTCCACTTTTATTCAACTCTGTCTATTTTTTCTTTACAAACAAATTTTCATTTCATATTTCCATGGGATAAACAAAGAAAAGGAAAAATGAGTGGCTGAGTAGGTTGGCACAGGTGGGAGGACACTGAGTAGAAAGTCAGCCTGGGTTACACTGTAAAACACTGCAGAAGGGAAAAAAACACTTCAGAAGGAAGGGAGAGAAGGTTTAAGTGGTAGGAAAAGCACTTAAGAAAATCAATCTGCCAAAAATAACCCAATCTGGTATTAATACAGTTTTGTAAGGCACTGAAGCTAAACAGTATAAATATCACTTGCTAGACCTCACCCACATCAGGTACCCTAATAAGCAATATGGCGATTTAAACAAAGAGAACGAGGTAGAATTTCTGAAAACAGAAACAGGGATAAACTTCAGAAATCTTTTAAAGATTTGGTGGTTATACTTTTTAAGCCTTTCTGATGAACATCATACAGTTTTAAAATTATAATTTACTTTATTATCTGATTAAAATGCAGGCTCTTGATTAAATAAAACCAAACAGGGAAATAAAACAAATGTAAAAATTCTAGACAACAAAGATGATCTCCAATATCTATTTCAGTAACAGCCCTAAAACATCCTAATTTATTTTAGGAACTGAAGATTGAAAAATCAATTGAACCAACAGTAATAAAATTTATAGAGAACTGGAGTACAGCATAAACTATAAATAAGTCAAATTGACATTTTCAAAAATAAAATTCATACAGTCAAATGGAAGAAAAAATAATGATTAGCAGCTGCTACACTTGTTCGGCTCATAGCAGTTCAACAAGCCTCCTAAAGTCTTCAATACAAAACCTTCTGAGTTTTAGGATGCGGGAGAAAACACACAAGTAGACCTTCCTTAAACAACCTTATCATTTAAAGCTACTTCATTACCTGTGTAATAGTCTAAAATCATCTTTTTTTAATATTTACTTATTTATTTGAGAAAAAGAGAGGCAGGTAGGCAGGCAGGCAGAGAATGGGTACACCAGGGCCTCTAGCCACTGCAAACAAACTCCAAACACATGCACCACTTTGTGCATCTGGCTTACATGGTTTCTGGGAAGTTGAACCTAGGTCCTTGGGTTTCACAGGCAAGCGCCTTAACCTTTAAGCCATCTCTCTAGCCCTCATGTTTGTATGCATGACTCAATTGTGTCTATCAAAACAGTGGTGGTCTATTTCCATGCTCATGGACTGGCAGAATTAATATTGTGTAAATGTCTATATTACAAAAAGGAATCTACAGGTTCAATACAATTACCATCAAAGTTCCAAAGACACTGTTCTCAAAACTAGAAAGAACAATCCAACAACTCATGTAGAAACACAATGGACCACATGTAGCCAGAGTAAACCTAAGTAGAAAGAACACTACTGATCTAAAATTACACGGCAAATCCATAGTGACAAAGACAGCATAGTACTGACACAACAACAGAAACATGCTAGTGGAACAGAATAAAGGACCACAAGGTTCTCCCTCCACCTCTGCCGGGGTTTTTTCCCTCCACCACCGGCAGGTAGAGCGGAAGAGAGAACCGGGCCAGCCGCTTCTCTTGAGGCTGAGCGAGAAGGCGGGTGTCGGCGACTCAAACCCCTCCCCCCCAAAACACCAGGGAGAAAAACCACATTGAGTCGCGGAGACCGTCTAAGGCGGAAAATCTCTCCCTTTATTGTCGTGGGAAGGTATTTATATATTTTGAGAGAGGGTGGGAAAAAAGGATGAGGTAAAGGTGTAAGGGCCAATAGTATTTCACCACGTCAGCAGCAGCTGGGCGGAGGCAGTTTCAGCTTAGGTGCTGAGTCACTTCAAGGACAGGTCGTGAAACTCTACTCAGGCTCTGGAAGCTCGACTAGGCCTCACCGGGAGTAGGCCAAGACTGGATGTGCTAACCATTAGGCTTCACACCGGGCAGGGCCCAACACACCTCCAAAAGGCTCCACAACCTTCAAAAATTGCCACTTGCTGGGGACTAAGTATTCAAAATACATGAGCCTATGGGGGATATTTCATTCAAACTATCCACTTTAATCTCTTTTCACCTTTGAATATTTAAAAAGCTAGTCATCTTTCAAAAGGATATTCAAGCCATCTCCTTCTGTGACATCCAAGGTTGTCTAATGGCCTCCAGAAACATGTGTACATACATAAACAATCATACACATAAGCACATACACACCAAAAGAAAGAAGAAAGAAGGAGAGAGAGATGGGCAAAGAGAGAGAAGGAGGTAGGGAAGAAGGAAAGAAGAGAGGGAGGGAAGGAAGAAGGAGAGAGAGGGGGAATAAAAGGAGTGAGAGACAAATGAGAATGAAGATTCTACTTCTGGAATATTTATCTTTTCTAAATAAATAAGAACATAGATAATGAACCACTTCTCAAGAAAACAGTAATGTTAGCTGTTGTAATACTTCAAAGTAAGGCAATAACAAAACTTACAATGAAGCCAGGCGTGGTGGCGCACACCTTTAATCCCAGCACTTTGGGAGGCAGAGGTAGAAAGATCATGAGTTCGAGGCCACCCTGAGAATACAAAGTTAATTCCAGGTCAGCCTGGGCTACAGGCCTACCTTGAAAAAACAAAACAAACAAACAAACAAACAAAAAAACTAAAAAACTTACAATGATATAAGAAATATTATTTCACCTGGACTTGACTGAAATTTGCCTTGATATCTCATATAGGCAGTTTGCTAGAACACAAATGGCAATCACTGCAGTGAGAGAGAGGGGGAAAAGGCACAATTTCGCATAGTTCTTAAGAGGAAGCTTCTTAATGGTCACAGAACAACTTTGATATGAATGAAAATAAAACTTTTGCGAGCACAATAATAATTAAAAACAAACTAATGCCCAGAACCACACTTGGCCAAGAGTTGGTTAGCAATGTACATATTCATTCCACTTCTCCACAGGATTGCAATAAAGTCCTTCCTTATGCCTTCAGTCACACCCTCAAATCTCCACAGGCAGCTTGGAAAGGCACTAGATTTAACACTTCTAGTGGATATTTTAAGTAAAAGAGTTGACTTCTCTCAGTGACCTTTGGTTTTCTTTTTCATGCCCTTTAAATGCACCATAAGAAGAAAAAAGAAATAGTGAGATCCAAGACAGCAAACAATACTGAGGCACAACTGGCCACAGTCTCAATGTACTAAGCTGGAGAAATCTCAATTACAGTAAAAGGAATAGATACTCTAAACAGCTACCACACAGAGGGTAGTGGCATCAAGAGCAGGAGGAGAAGCCAGGAAAACCCCTCAGCTCTTGGTGCTGGCTGCTCTGTACTGACAATCAACACAGCAGAAGTAAGATGTGATTTTAAAAAGACTGCTCCCTCAGAGGCTTGGCAACCTGAGACTCTGTAAACAACAGTCTTAGAAAACTTAGACCAAATGTCATGATTGTACACTGAAGCCTGAATAATAGAATACTGAAAGACTGCAGAAAAGAAATGTTCAATCAGATCTATACAGCACTCAGCAAGCTGAAAAGCCAACTGAAATCACAGGAGACATGGGAACTTCCACAGAGACTCCAAGCAACATTCAGGACATTGTGGCATGGGGAACCAGAGTCCTAAAGGAATTCAAAAAGGAATAGCCAGATCTAAGACTCTGCCTCAGGCACTGATTACAAACGTGGACAGCATCAGCAATCCAAGAAAGACATAGAAAGGAGAAAGAAACCACCCACCCCAGAGCAAGATCCTGTAGAGGAGACAGCCTTTCGGAAGCCAAGGAAGGAACTTGAGACAGTCCAGATGACAGCCAACAATCAAGCCAGCCAGTTTTCTTATCCTATATCTCCACTCATCCCTCTCTCCCTCTATACCTATTCCATTTAACACCTAATGTCATTTTAGCAGACCAGCTCAGTTCTACTCTGCTCTTGCCCTTTTTGCTTGTTTTATGGGGTAGTGTTATTGTGTTATGGTTTTCTTTTCTCCTTATTTCTTTCTTCCATTCCCATTCCTGAGAGACTGAACTATATTCTATATTATCTGATAGTTTACCTTTACCTCCCAACTTTTTTAATTCTCCCCAGACTCATTCCCCATTCAACCTACATTCCCTTCTTCTACTTTCTCTATATCATCCTAATACTAATCACTTCTTTTATGGTGTTCTTCTTCTTCTTTTTCTTTTTGTTTCCTCTTATATCCACAATAACTAACATTTTAGTACAGACTATACTATCAATGTCTTTTTACTCCCTAAAGAAGTGATTGTTTTACAATAGACTATCATTCTACTTTCATAGTGAGTTCATCCCTAGATAGTGACTGATTATACAGGAAGTAGTCTACTCAAAGGGGAAGATAGTGGAAAAAGACTGGTGCCCTGAACACCAACTTAACAGAAGAAAATGACTCCACAACCCTACTAAAGCTAGTCCCTTCCAAACATTCAAAACACTTCAACCAAAAAGATGACCTAAATTTTAAAAGCCATAAAATTCAACCTCAACCTAACCTAATGCAGAAGGCCAGCACAAAATTTTTAAATATGTGAAAAAAAAATCAAGAAAAATGTCTCCTAAACTCTACCAATTCCAGAGTAATAATTTAAGATGACAGAGACTTAGAAAACATTCAAGATAAAGAATTCAAAAGATAAAAGAATTCAAAATGGCTCAGTTGTTAAAGGCACTTGTTCTGCAAGCCTGTTGATCCTAGTTCAATCCTTGCACCTAAATAAAGCTGGACATGAGGAGGCACAAATGTCTGTAATCCTAACACACCTAGGGGAACAGGAAGTAGAGTCGGGAGAATCCTAAAGCCATTGGGTTAAACAGACTGGCCTTCCTTGTGGCAAAACAACAAGAGACCCTGTTTCAAAAATGGTCAAAGAAAGCCAGAAGTGGTAGCACACGCCTTTAATCCCAGCAGTGGGGAAGCAGAGGTAGGAGGATCACCAAGAGTTTGAGGCCACCCTGAGACTACATAGTGAATTCCAGGTCAGCCTGAGCTAGAGTGAAACCCTACCTTGAAAAACCAAAAAAAGAAGAAAAAAAAAAAGACCAAAGAAGAGGACTCATATACCAAGGCTGTCAGCTGACCTCCACACATGCACTGTGGCATACATATGCACATGCATCCATAAGCACACACAAATAGATACATAATTTTTAAAGAATTCAAAAGAGTGATGATAAATATGTTCAAATAAATGAAAAATTCAAAGAGAACATACATAATCAGCAAAAAGAAATACATTTTCATATATTCCATTGAATTCTATAATTCATTAAAGAGATAGAAATACTGAATAAAAATCACCTGAAATGATGCTGGAAATGAAAAATACAATTAAGTCAAACAAAAAGCTTAATGTAAAAGCCTCACCAAGAAAATGGATAATAGGGAGTATAGACTATCAGAGCTTGAGGACAAGGTAGAATTGGCATATTCGGTCAAAGACAAATGAATTTGTTTTTAAAGCATGAATGAGACAAGCAAGATCATTGGGACACCATGAAAATACCAGGTCTACAAACTATGAGCACAGAATAATGAAAAGAAATCCATGCCAAAAGAATAGAAGATATTTTCAAGGGGTTGGGGAGATGGCTCAGCCTTTAAAGGCACTTGCTGGCAAGGTATCATAGCCAATGTTCAATGCCCCAGTACTCACCCAAGCTATATCCACAGAGTAGTACATGCATCTAGAGTTCATTTGCAGTGGCAGGAGGCTCTGACATGTCCGTCCATACACACACACACCACACACTCTCTCTCCCATGCCCATACAGAGACACTCCTATTCATTCACATTCATATTCTCTCTCTCCTTGAACATAAAAATAAATAGCATTTTAAAAAGAATATAGGGCTGGAGAGATGGCTTAGCAGTTAAGGCACTTTCCTGTGAAGCCTAAGGACCCAGGTTCAATTCCCCAGTACCAGTGTAAGCCAAGTGCACATGGTAGCACATGAATCTGGAGTTCATTTGAAGTGGCTAGGGGCCCAGGCATGCCCATTCTCTCCCAATCTGCCCTGCCCCAAATAAATAAGAAAAGAATATATTTTTCAATACAAAAATAGCATAAAATTTCCCAAATGTATGGAAAGAAATAACCATCCAGGTCAAGAGGCACACAGAACACCAAATAGACAGGACCAGAAAAGAAACTCTGCACATCACATTATACCTAACATTAATAATATAAAAAAAAAAGTACTGAAAGCTGCAAGAGAGAAACATTACATACATATCAAGGCAGGCCCATCAGAATAACAATGATTTTTCAATGTAAAATCTAAAAATAGGTGTCTTGAAATAATGTATTTCTGGCCCTGAAATACAACAGCTGCCTTTCCAGAATACTATACCCAGGGAAACTATTGGCCTTATTTGAAGGAGAAAGAAAAATGTTCCATGATGAAGGCAGGCTAAAAGAATTTATGATGACAACAGTTCTATAGAAAATACTGGAAGGAATCCTTGAAGATGAAGAGGATAAACACACCTAAAGGCTACAGAGGAAAAATAAAGCAATGTTAAGACAGTTGTTAAGAAATTAAGGACTATGAAAATATGAAATGCTAGAAAAATTAATATAGTGACAGGAATTACTACAAACCTTTCAATAACTCTGAATATTTACAATTCCACAATCAAAGGCACAGACCAGCAGACTGGACAAGAAAATAGAAGAAATACATCTCTAATGAACAATACATACTACCTTAGAGTAAAAGGATAGAAAAAGATATTCCAAGCAAATAGAACAAAGAAACAAACAGGTGTGAACTATTCTAATATCTGACAAAACAGACTTCAAACAAAACTAATCAGTAGAGGTAAAGATCACTTTATACTGAGTAAAGAACCCATCAAGAAGTAATTAGAATTCTAAACATGCATGTGTCTAAATTCATAAAATAAATTCTACTATATAAAGTCAGAGATTGACCCCAATATAGTAATAGGAGGTAATTTTAATTACCCATTCTCACCAACAGGTCATCTAGACAAAAAAAAAAAAAAAAAAAATCAACACGACATGGCAGCTAAATTGACATCACAGATCAAATAACAAACCTAACACACACAGAATGTTCTACCTAAACACTATAGAATACACATTTTTCTCAGTAGCCCATGAAACTTTTTCTACAATAAATCATATACTAGGACACAAAGCAAGTCTCAACCAAAAGAAAATTAAAATAATTCCTTGTATTTTATTCAACTACAATGGAATAAAGCTAAAAATCAGCAGCATGATAAGTTACATAAAATACACAAATGCACAAATGCATAGATATTAAAAAACATACTCTTGAATGGTGAACAGGTCACTGAAATCAAGAATCAAAAAATGCATAGGATATAATAAAAATGAAAACACAATATACCAAAATCTATGATATACAATGAAAATAGTCCCAAGAGGGGAGTTTCTAGTTCTAAGTGCCTACATTAAAAATCAAAGACAGAAAACAAATAACTTAATGATGCACCTTAAGCACCTGAAAAAAGGAAGAACAAACCCAAAAAGAGTAGTCAGGAAGAAATAATTAAGATCAGAGTAGAAATTTAAAAAACAGAAACAAGAATTTAAGGCCAGCCTGAGCTGCAGATCAGCCTGGGCTTGAGTGAGATCTGCCTCAAATAAAGGCTCAGGGGTCTTGCTGGCAAAGCCTTTCAGTCCATATTCAATTCCCTAGTACCCATGTAAAGTGGGATTCAAAGTGGAACATGTATCTGTGCTCCCAGTTTGCAAAATTTTTCAATAAAATACCTGTAAACCAAATTCAAGAGCAGATGGGGAGATAGCTCAGTAGAAACACCACTTGTGGGCTTGAGAAATGGCTCAGCAGTTAAGGTACTTGTCTGCAAAACCAAAGGACCCAGGTTCAATTCCCCAGGACCCACGTAAGCCAGATGCACAAGGTGATGCATGTGTCTAGAGTTCGTTTGCCATGGCTGGATGCCCTGTGTGCCCATTCTCTCTGTCTCCCCATCTCTCTCCCTCTTTCTGCCTCTTTTTCTCTCTCAAATAAATAAATAAAAATATTTTTTAAAAATTTAAAAAACAAACAAAAAAGAATCAATGAAAGGAAGACATGTTTCTTTGAAAAGTTAAGCAAGATTGACAAGCCCTTAGCTAAACTAACCAAGCAGATAAGACCCAAATTAATAAAACTAGAGAAGAAAAAAAGAGGTATTTCAATAGATACCAATGAAATTCAGAAAATACAAGGACATAGTTTAGAAAACTGTATTCTAGAAAATAGGGACTTCTGGTTAGTATGGTGGCATAGGAACCAAACCAAAGCAGCCTAGGGGAGAAAAAGCAAAAACAAAAACAAAAACAAAATAGCAAAATATACTCTTCTACTAAAAAGTGAGGTGTATAATAAATTATCAACCGCAGCAGAGAAGTAGGACAGATTCAGAGCATCTAGGGACCACAGAAGCAGGCAGAAGTGGCTCTAGCAGCAGAGGCACCAGTTCCATGCAGCCGCAGCTACCAGGCTTGGCCTGAGCCACAGGAAAAGCCAGGTGAGGGGACTTTCCACTCACACCAGCCTCCTCGCAAACTCAAGAAATGTGAAAGGAGGACAGCAAAGACCAAAGGAGCAGCTCATGAGGAGAGGATCAGAAGGACCAGTGGGAGAACTTCAGCTACCATCCATAGCCTCCCCTCCCCCCACCACCAGCTAGCTCCACAGACCTGGGGAAGGGAACCTACACAGCACCAGGTAAAGGCAATCAGAGCACTGACCCACAGACCCAACCAGTCTACCTGAGCCCACAGCACAGCAAAGAAGGACCCAAGCGGCCATGCAGCATAGCTGAGACCAAAGCCATCCCAAAAGGTAACTGAGATTACACCAGGTCAGTACCTGCCAAATAAGCCTGGTATATAGGCTTGCATCGGAAGGGCTAATTGCACATTCCTTGTCAGGATAAATTATATGTTAAATCTGATGGATAGTCAGAGTTGCCATTCTTCAATAAGCTTTATTTGGGGGCTTGTCATGTGTTGCTTCCTGATTTATAGTGCCTTTATTTCCTCTTCTGGCGTTCATTGGGGAAGGGTCTCACTCGGTCACAGGCTGACTTTGGAACCCTCTACAGACCAAAACTCTTAGCCTCCCAGTTGACAGGATTAAGGGTGTGGGGCAATATA
The DNA here is from genome assembly GCA_036365145.1 of Orientallactaga sibirica. Taxonomy (NCBI): domain Eukaryota; kingdom Metazoa; phylum Chordata; class Mammalia; order Rodentia; family Dipodidae; genus Orientallactaga; species Orientallactaga sibirica. Next base: position 21,037,119 of record JAEOAD010000003.1, read on the forward strand.
CATCCTTAGGGACTGTGACTTTGTTAAAGGATCTGTTTGTCATAATACCTATTCTTGCATAAATATTCTGTGCTGTTTTTCATTGAATGTGTACATTGTTTAGCTAATTTTTTAGAATTTACCTGTATTTTATTCCACTCAGCCTACTTGAATACTCTCATAGCAGGCAAACCCAACATCTACGGTCACTTTTGTGGTTACTCTGAGAGTCTTAAGAGCCAACCTAGTACCTTAAGCCCCAGCGCTGAAGATATATAACATCAGATTTATTGATAGATCTAATAATACGGCAGATTATAAGAAAACCCAAGCATTAAATTAATCCAAGACGCAAAAATCTCTACATTATAATACAAGAAACACAAAAAAACAAGACAATATAAATCCACCAGAAAGTATTAATGCATCAGAAATGACCTCCAGTGAGACTGATTAAGAGGAAATGCCTGAGAAAGATTTCAAAAGAATGATTATAAATATGTTCAAAGAAATCAAACAGGAAATCAAAGACACTGAAAACCAATTTAATGAAATAAGAGGGTTAATACAAGACATAAATAGGAAATACAAATAATAAAAAGACAAACCCATCAGAAATACTCACAATGAAGAACACAGTCAGTGAAATAAAAAACTCTGTAGAAAATCTCACCAGTAGGATGGATAAAGAACAAAATAGAATATCTAAACTAGAAGGCCAGGTGGAAGATCTTATACAGTCCAACAAAGAGAAAGACAAACTAATAGGAAGGTATGAATGGGAATTTCAAGATATTTGGGACACTATGTAAAGATCAAACATAAGAATACAGGGTACATTACAAGGAGAAGAATTTCACTCTAAAGGCATAGTAGGCGTTTTCAACAAAATCATAGAAGAAAATTTCCCCCAAATTGGGAAAGAGATGCCAATGCAGATGCAGGACGCCTTTAGAACACCAAACAGACAAAACCTGGAAAGAACCTCTCCTCGCCATATTATAATTAAACTATCAAACATACAAACCAAAGAAAATATATTGAAAGCAATTACAGAGAAAAATCAAGTCACACAATAAGGCAAGCCCTTCAGGATCATAACAGATTACTCAACACAAACTTTAAAAGCCAGAAGGGCTTGCAATGATATATTCCAAGTTCTGAAAGAAAACTGTCAACCAAGTTTACTTTATCCTGCAAAGCTATCCATTCAAATAGATGGAGGAATAAGGACATTCCACAACAAAAGCAGGCAAAGGAATACTTGAAGACAAAACCAGCTCTACAGAAAATACTTGAAAGGATCCTCCATGCTCAAGAGAAAGAAAAGCACACACATCATAAGCATGGAAAAAAAAAAAACCATACTCAAATACCAGTTAATACAAGAGAGCAAAGGTAAAACTGGAAGAACTACAAAACAAGAAAAATGGCAACAATAAATACACACCTTTCAATAATAACCCTTAATATCAATGGCCTCAATGCCCCAAACAAAAGACATAGGTTTGCAGACTGGGATAAAAAGCAGGATCCTTCAATATGTTGCCTCCAAGAAACTCACCTATCTAAAAAGGATGAACACTCTCTGAGGGTGAAAGGTTAGAAAACGGTGTTTCAAGCAAATAGGCCTAGAAAACAAGCAGGAGTCTCTTCCCTAATATCTGACAGGGTAGACTTCAGACCAATATTAGTTAGGAAAGCTAAGGAAGGTCCCTTTATATTGATTAAAGGAACACTCCAACAGGAAGACATGACAATACTAACCATATATGCACCTAACACAGGGGCTCCCAATTTCATCAAATAAACACTATTAGAACTAAGGTCACAGATAACAGTTGTGGTGAGTGACTTCAACACCCCACTCTCACCAATTGACAGGTCATCTTGGCAAAAAATAAACAGAGATACATCTGGATTAAATGAGGTCATAGAACAAATGGACCTAACAGATATATACAGGAATTTCATCCAAATGCTGCAGAATACACATTCTTTTCAGCAACACATGGATCATTCTCTAAAATAGACCATATATTAGCACACAAAGCAAATCTTAACAAATACAGGAAAAGTGAAATAATTCATTGCACTCTATCTGATCACAATGGGATCAAACTACAAATCAAGAGCAAGAAAAGCATACACAAAAATCATGGAAACTAAACAATACAGTACTAAATGATGAATGGGTCAATGAAGAAATCAAGAATGAAATAAAAAAATTCATAGAGTCATATGATAATGGGAATACACCATACAAAAACCTTTGGGACACAATGAAGGCAGTCCTAAGAGGGAAATTTATAGCCTTAAGTGCCTATATCAAGAAATTAGAAAGGTAGCAAGTAAGCAACTTAATGCTTCACCTTAAGGCCTGGGAAAAAGAAGAGCAAGGCAAACTGAAAATCAGTAGATGGGAAGAAATAATAAAAATTAGGGCACAGATGAATGAAATAGAAACCAAAAAAAAAAAAATTCAAAGAAACAATGAAATAAAGAGTTGGTTATTTGAAAGGATAAAGATTGATAAACTCTTAGCAAATCAGAGCGAAAGAAAGCGAAGAGACACAAATTAATAAAATTAGAGATGAGAAAGGCACCATCACAACAGATACCAGAGAAATTTAAAAAGTCATAGAGACACACTATAAGAACATATACTCCACCAAGTTTGAAAATCAGAAAGAAATACATGATTTCCTTGATTTATATGATCTATCTAAATTGAATCAAGATAATATTACCCACTTGAATAGACCTATAACAAGTAAGGAGATCCAAGCAGATATTAAAAAAAAAAAACTGCCAACTAAAAAACATCCAGGCCCAGATGGATTCACTGGTGAATTTTACCAGACCTTCATGGAAGAACTAACACCAATGCTTCTAAAATTTTTCCATAAAATAGAAATGGAAGGAATCCTACCAAATTCCTTATACAAAGCCAGCATCACCCTGATATCAAAACCAGACAAAGACAGAACAAAAAAAGAAAATTACAGAGCAATCTCCCTCATGAACATAGATGCAAAAATTCTCAACAAAATATTGGCAAACAGAATACAAGAATTTATCAGAAAGATCATTCACCCTGACCAAGTAGGCTTTATCCCAAAGATGCAGGGATGGTTCAACACACACAAATCGATAAATATAATACATTATATAAATGGACTAAAGGACAAAATTACATAATCGTCTCATTAGGTGCAGAAAAAGCATTTGACAAAATCCAACATCTCTTCATGATAAAAGTCCTACAGAGACTGGGAATAGAAGGAATATACCTCAACATAATAAAGGCTATTTATGACAAACCCACAGCCAACATAATACTAAATGGAGAAAAACTTGAAGCTTTTCCACTAAAATCAGGAATAAGACAAGGGTGTCCACTGTCCCCACTTTTATTTAATATAGTACTGGAAGTCTTAGCAAGAGACACACATAAAAGGGATATAAATTGGAAAGGAAGAGATCAAATTATCATTATTTGCAGATGATATTATTCTATACATAAAGGACCCTAAAGACTCTATCAGCAAACTGTTAGAGCTGATAACACCTATATCCATGTACCAGGATAAAAAAATAAATACACAGAAATCAGTAGCCTTCCTATACACTAACAACAAACACAAAGAGGTGAAATCAGAGAATCACTCCCATTCACAATTGCATCCAAAAAAATAAAGTACCTTGGAATAAACCCAATCAAGGAAGTGAAGGATCTCTATAATGAAAACTTTAAAATGCTGAAGACAGAAATTGCAGAAGACACAAGGAAATGGAAAGGCATCCCATGTTCTTGGATTGGAAGAATCAATATTGTGAAAATATCAATCTTACCAAAAGCAATCTAATGCAATCCCCATCAAAATTCCAATGGCATTCTTCACGGAAATAGAAAAAAAAATCCAAAAATTCGTTTGGAAGCACAAAAAACCTCGAATATCTAAAACAATTTTGAGCAACAAAAATCAGGCTGGTGATATCACCATATCCTATATTACAGAGCCATAGTATCAAAAACAGCATGGTACTGACACAAAAACAGACACGTAGATCAATGGAACAGAACAGAGGACCCTAATGTAAGTCCACGTAGCTATAGCCACCTGATCTTAGACAAAAATGCCAAAAATACTCATTGAAGAAAAGACAGCCTCTTCAGCAAATGTGCTGGGAAAATTGAATATGTATCTGTAGAAGGATGAAAATAGAACCTTATCTCTCTCCATGCACAAGAATTAAATCCAAATGGATCAGAGACATTAATACCAGACCTGAAACTCTGAAACAACTAGAAGAAAAAGTAGGGGAAACCCTTCAACATATTGGTCTTGGCAAAGACTTTCTGAATATAACCCCAATTGCTCAGGAAATAAAACCACTAATCAACCACTGGGACCTCATGAAATTACAAAGCTTTTGTACAGCATAGGACTCTGTGAATAGAGCAAAGAGGCAACCGACAGAATGGGAGAAAATCTTTGCCAGCTATACATCTGACAGAGGATTAATATCCAGAATATACAAAGAACTCAAAAAACAGAATAATACTAATTCAAACAATCCAGTTAAAAAATGGGCTATGGAACTAAATAGAGAGTTCTCAAAAGAAGAAATACAGATGGCATATAAACATCTAAAAAGAATGTTCTACATCCATAGTCATCAGGGAAATGCAGATTAAAACAACATTGAGATTCCATCTCATTCCTGTCAGATTGACTACCATGATGAAAACAAATGATTATAAATGCTGGCAAGGATGCGGGAAAAGAGGACCCCTTGTACACTGTTGGTGGGAATGCAATCTGGTCCAGCCATGTGGAAATCAGTGTGGAGGTTCCTGAGACAGCTAAAAATAGATTTACCATATGACCCAGTTATACGACTCCTAAGCATATATCCTAAGGATTTGTCTCACTATCTTAGAGATACTTGCTTGACCATGTTTATTGCTGCTCTATTCACAATAGCTAGGAAATGGAACCAGCCTAGATGTCCCTCAACTGATGGGTGTATATTGAAGATGTGGCACATTTACACAATGGAGTTCTACTCAGCAGTAAATAAAAATGAAGTTGTGAAATTTGCAGGAAAAATGAATGGATCTGGAAAGAATTATACTTAGTGAAGTAAGCCAGGCCCAGAAAGCCAAACGTCACATGTTCGCTCTCATATGTGGATCCTAGCTACAAATGATTGGACTTGTATGTGAATAAGAATAAAACTCAGTAGCAAAAGCCAGTAAGCTAGAAAGGGGATATAAAGGTAATAGAAAAGGAGGGGGGAATTTAATAGGATGGTATTTCATATATGTAAATAGAAGAACAGATTAATAGGGGTGAAAAGGCAAGTCAGCGGAAAAGACTGAGTAAAGGAAAGGTGGAGGGAGGGCTAATCAAAATCTAAGAGGATATAAATAAATCATATGGAAACCTATTTTTCTGGACAATGGAACACTCAGAATCCATAGATTATTACTAGAAAATTTTCAGTGGCAGGGATGGGATATCTTCCAGTGAGATGTTGGCCAGGGAGGTCACATATACCCCAAAACATTACAGGCCATTGCTGAGTCTCTTGGTTTCCCACCAGGAATAGATGGTAAACCCTATTGCTGAAGACTCCACACACTTGGGCTGCAAGGTCACTGAGAAATCCTGCTGGAGCTGAGCTGAGCTGAGCTGAAACAAAAGCTTCCTCCATGTGGACCAGCTGACAGAAAGCTAGAAAAAGCTACATTACATGCAGAACCATGGGAAAGAGAGAAAACACCAGTAAAGATACTCAACAGTGGACACTGCAAGCTTTAAATTTCGCCAGCTAGGGCATGTTGGGGTCCCCCCTAGGGCCAGCCCAGGAGGGACGGTAGGGTCTCTGCCGAGTGGGGGGTGAGAGGCGCCGAGTCACGACACAGACTCCAGGAGTTGGGTGGAAGCAGCAGAGGGTGAGCTGCCGCAAACTCATTTATTGAGGAAGTACACGGAGTTTGAAGGGGCTTGGCTGGCCAGTCATTGTATGGGGTGGTCCCCTTTTTGTGACCAATGACAGCCTGTCTCCAGACAGATCATCTCGTACCAGGTTTCTCACGAGCATGAGACTGTAGCTGTTGTCAAGCCAGGCCTGCTCAAAATGCCATGTTCACAGAGGCCACTTCCTGGTTTCTCTGCCATGCAGTCTGGCTAGGGCCAGGCCTGCATTGTGCCATACAAGGGCAAATGAGCCAATGGGTGCAATAATGGCATGTCTGTTATGGGGAAAACTAACTGCTCTCTAATTGGAATGGAGGCCCGCTCCATGGGAGGGAATACATCCCTGATACTGAAAACCTACAAAGAGGTAGTCATGAGCCCTAGGGGTGTAATGTCTGCTGGTATCTAGCTAAATGTATATACTATGCTCACCAAACTACCCAGTAAGCACTTCTCTTAATGTTCATACACATATATTAATGCTACTCTCACTTTTGGTTAGAGAAGGTTCTCTTTTCAGATGGTGGTGACCTCTGGACTCAGAAGGCACCATGGTGCTAAAAAGTGACAGAGGAGTGCTCAGCACTGAAATATCTCTAACACACCTTCCAAGGCTCAGGGTTCATTGTGGAAGAGGTGGCAGAAAAAAATGTAAGAGCCAAAGGAAGGGTAGGACTCCTTACAACATGCTTCTCCAGACACAAAATGGCCTGGATATCCATGACCTCACAGACGAAATCCAAAGCCTAAACCATAAATCATCAAACAACCCACTCACAAAATGGGGCAGAGAACTGCACAGGGAGTTCTCAGAGGAAGAAATACAAATAGCAAACACACATTTAAGAAAATGCTCAACACCCCTAATCATCAGGGAAATGCAAATTAAAACAACTATGAGATTCCACCTTAGCCCAGTAAGGATAGCTAACGTTAAAAAAACAATGAAAACAAATGCTGGCGAGGCTGTGGACAAATAGGAACAAGCTTTCACTGTTGGTGGGAATGTAAAATGGTTCAACCATTATGGAAAGCTATATGGAGACTCCTGAAAAGGATGACCATAGACCTACCAACAGACCCAGTTATTTCCTTACTGGGCATTTACCCTAAAAGCTCCAAGCCTCAGATCAGAGACATTTGCTCAACCATGTTTATAGCTGCTCAATTTGTAATAGCAAAGAGCTGGAATCAACCCAGATGTCCATCGTTAGATGAATGGATAACAAAGATGTGGTATATCTATACTACGGAATTCTAAGTAGCAGTAAGGAAAGATGAAATAATGAAAATCAAAAAAAAAAAAAAAAGGTCAAACATGGAACAGATCATCCTCAGTGAGCTAACCCAATCAAAAAAAAGATAATCATCACATGGTCTCATTTATCTGTCAATCCTAACCTGAATCCACCTGAGATGCTACTAAGCCTAATAAGCACTCTGAGGACCAGACAATAGTGAGGGTGGGTAAGGGTGGGAGGGAACGAGAGGGTGGGAGGGAGGACAAGGGTGAGGGGATACAAATAGGGACCCAAAAGGAAATGATACTATAAAACCCTTTATTCTGAACAACAGGCTAAAACATTGATCCTTCAGCAGGCCCGCAGAGGGAACACCTGAACCACAGGAAACTGGAGAGAACATCATGAAGACCAACCTGCTTTCCTTTCTGTTCTCTCTCTCTCTCTCCCTTTCTCCCCATCTCCTCTCTATACTCACTTTCTCTTTTATATTATCTATCTTTTTCTCCCCACATCTTCCGAGGCACTGACTTATAACTCCCAGTACCAGCACGGGGTTAACTTTCATAATGAGCTATTGATCCGAGACACCTACAAGGTTTCCCAAAAAAGACAGATTTCTGTCAGAGTTTTTGATGACCCACCAAAGGTTAATGCTGAAGACAGGATATGCCTGTGAGACCAAGCATGGAGAGACCTGGCCAGAATCTGGAAGATTCTAGCTAGTCTAGTACCAGAGGGTGCTACACGAGCAACTGGGGGAAAATGTCCAACATCAGTCCAAACAACTTACAGTCTAAAATACCCAGCAGGAAACAACTTGACATAATGCTCAAACAAGTGCAGCAGTGGCACACAGCCATGGTGGGTTACCAACTGCTCTTGATTTGGCTAATAGATCCACTCAGTGGAATGGAATTCATGGCTGGAACTGGAAAATAAGTCAAAACCAAGTACAAAAAATGAGCACAGGGCTGGAGAGATGGCTTAGCGGTTAAGGCGCCTGCCTCCTAACCCTAAGAATGCTGGTTCCAATCTCCAGGTCCCACGTTTAGCCAGATGCAAAGTGACACAAGGGCACAATGCCGCACTTGACCACAAGGGGGCGCACACATCTGGATTTCATTCGCAGCTGTAAGGCTGCTGGCGCACCCATCTCTGTCTTCCTCTGTCTCTCTCTCTCCAAAAAAAAAAAAAAAAAGAGCACAGTCCCCAATCAAGATAACACCAAATGTGGGCTAAAAGAGGGCCTACGCATATAAATTTCCCTCCAAGATATCTATGGCCATCCCATCTATCTAGTACTAACTTCTCTCTCCGTTGGAGAATTTGCTTATCTTTTTCAGATGGACAATGAACCTGAAGGGAGGATCAGCCAATCACACCTCACCAGGGCCCCAGCTGAAACCATAGAGTAATGCAGGGGAAGGGCAAGAGTATGCCGTTCTTGGGGATCATGACACCAGAAAAAGGCTGAAGGAGACAAACACAGAGAACATCCAACTCCTACTAAGCCAGATATCCAGAGACACAGAGGCACCCAAAACCTCATCACTGAAGTAGAACTAAAATGACCCCAATGTGGCTCAGGGAAATTTGCAGAAGAGGGGGCAGAAAGAATGTTAGAGCCACAAGTTGGGGCATTATGCACAGAGACTTGGCCTATCCCCCATAACTCTTGACTACCCCCACAATGCATGACCCACATTCCCCATTGATGAGGGTCCCTTTGGAAGAGGGAGGACAGGGAGGAGAATAATGGAGTCACCATTATGAATGTAAAATTAGAATAATATAAATAAATTTTAAAAAGATAATATACAATACACTCTTCAAGCAAGAGATAAGAACTGTAAAGGACCTAATTAATTAAGCCAAGTGACATCTCCAGGGAGAAGCAGGAGGGAGTTGCTGCTGATCAGTGTGGGTAAGATCCAGCCAGCCAGGAAAAGTACTTCTCCTTACCCACAACACTGGCCTTCCTAGCAAGCAAGGGCCTTGGAAACTGCAGGGAAGGGCTTTCCCTCCTCACCAGTCTAGCTAGAGCAGAAGAACTGAAGGAGAGGACAGGGGCCAAGTAAGATTCATGAGAACACTACCAGGCAACATTCCACAAAGTCTACTCCAAACACCAGCCCAGCACTACCAACAGAGATTGCAGGAAGCCAAAGACTCCCACATAACACTCCCCCACACAGCTCAGAGCCAACTAAGACAAGCTGGAATGCACCAAAGAGAAAATCATCTTCACAACTCAGAGTAAGTAAGACAGAATCTCACTACAAAAGGTCAACTGGGCTAATATCCACTGGGGCAGCACACACTCCAAAGTTAGTTCTATAGGTTTGAAATGGAAATGCTCATCACACCTCCCATATCAGTGCAGGAGGCTAAAGAAAACATCATAGGGAGGGAAAGAAAATATGTAATCTTTCAAAACACACACAACATACACTCCATGATGATTTTGTCTATTTGTATATTGAGGTTGTTCTGTATTTTGCACCTCCAAATCTATTATTGTGATTTCTTCAGTACTGTTCCCACACACAACATAATACTGGACCTCTCTTTCCAAACAGTCTCTTCTCTTTATACTCCATGACTACAAACTTCCATAGCTTTAACAGCCTCTAAAATCTGTGGAACCTAACAGTATCCCAACTTTCCTCTCCCAGATACTTTTCCTAGCTTCAACTCTTTTTTAAATATTTATTTATTTATTTGAGAGAGAGAGAGAGAGAGAGAGGAAGAGGCAGAGAGAAAGAGAGAATGAATGAGCCAGGGCCTCCATACACTGCAAATGAACTCCAGACACATATGCTCCCCCTGGTTCATCTGGCTTACGTGGGTCCTGGGGAATTGAACCGGGGTCCTTAGGCTTCACAGGCAAATTCCTTAACCACTAAGCCATTTCTCCAGCCCTTATCTTTTTCAAAGTTAACACTAGTTCCCATCCTTACCCACCCTACATACCTCCTACTTCTACGTAGTTAAAATCTTAGTATATCCCATGCCAGCCTTGCTCATTTGTCTACCAAATTATTGAAGTTAAAGGGACCTAATGCTGAAGACACCACATGCTTTGGTAGTAGAACACACAAAAACACCAAGCAGGAATTGAACTAGAAGCTTCCTCTCTGTTGGCTAGCTTCCAAGTGCCAGCATGTAATATGCAGGTTGCTGGGACAAAAAAAGTCACCAACAATCTTACTCAGCTGTGCTCCACAACTGACCTACGAGTAGATGTGTCCACTGGTGCACCAGTGGCATGACAGTCATGGAGGTAAACAACTTCTTTCTGATTGGTTTTGAGGCCCACTCAGCAGGAAGGAATTCATGCCTGCTACTGTACAGGTCAAAAGTCCATGACTAGGGAGGTCACAGGACCTAGAGGATAACCTATATCATTGCTATACTAAATGAACAGGATGTCAAACTGCCTCCAAAATATTTATGTCTATATCAGTTGATTAATGCTGTTCTCCACCTAGATCCCAGAAGGTTTGTTTAGTTTTTGTTTTTGCACTGCACAGAAATGCATAGCTGGCAAAATTGGTATGAATACATGAATACTATGTGCTCAGCCCTAGATGCTCAGGGAACATCATGAAAAAGGGGACAGCAAGTATGTAAGAGCTAGAGGATGGGGAGGAGTGCTGGAGAATGGGGTCTTCTGGATACAACATGACCATTATAATCATGAACGCATAGCAGCTGTGGTTTTCCTGAACAAGACTGCTTCCATCATTTCATCATGGAAAGGTAAGGGCATATAAGACCTCACTCCTTCCAGAGTAGCTATTAGCAGTCAATTATTTCTGGGGACGGGAGTAATGTACTTCAGTAGGATAGGCACTGGTAAATTGCCCATAGTCTAGTAACCTCCCACCCACGCTCACAGAAGTAACACTAATTGAACTCTGTTGGTCACCAAAAAAAATACATGAAAGTAGGAAGGGGATTATAGTTGTGAAGAAGAGTTTCACTGGGAGGGGGATAAGAGAGAGTAATTGAGTCAGGGGGCTGAATAAGATTAAAATATATACACATATGAAATTGTGAAAAATAAAAGGAAAAGGAAATGGTGAAGTGGTTAAGAATGTTTAAACAGACATAAAGGCATAGCTTTATGTAACATTTAAACCAGAGAGAGAGAAAGAAAGAAGGTTTTGGAGTTGAAAGAGCACACTAAAATCTCTGGTTTCCTTAGCTAGATGATAAAAATAATAATAGAACCTACTTATTGGTCAAGCATGAAGATTATATAAAGGCAATGCAAAATAAGTCTCAAAATTACTAATTATTATGCTCAACAGCTTAGCACGTTGGATAAGTTATGAGTCATACCACCTTGAGTATGACTCTGCACTTCTGACTACTTTTGACATATTATTTAACCTTTTGTGGCCTAATCACCGTTATAGAGTTCTTAAAATGATTGAATTATAATACATTTAACATAATTAGCATAGTGCCTGACACAGAATAAACTCTTAATAAAAGCAGTTATTATTAGCTACAGATACCCAGAAAGAAATTCATTCTCTACATCAAATTTAAAATTTTTAAAGTGATAAAATTCTATCAGTAAGCAATTCATAGAAAGAAAATGATTAAAGCACTAAAAGATGTTCAAGTTCATTATTAACAGGATGCAAATTTAAAACAATGATTTTACTTTTTACCTAAGATTGAAAATAAATAAAAAATGATAATATTGAATGCTAGTGATATGAAACATACAAACTCCTAGTATATGGAAATGTAAATTGGTACATTTTTGAAAAGTGATTTAGCATCATTCATAAGCATATATAAGGGTTAAAGATAAAGCTCAGTGTTTAAGAGTGCTTCAAAAACAAGCATGAGGGCCTGAGTAGGCCTGAGAATGCCAAAGTTCAGTTCCCCAGCACCCACATGAAGAGCTGGATGTAGCCATGTGGTCCTGTAACTCTAGTTCTGTAGAAAGCAGAGTTGTAGAAAGCAGAGACCAGAGAATTGCTGGGACTCAGTAAGCTTTAGAATTATCAAGAGACTCTGTCTCAAGGAAATATGTGGCTGAGCAATACAGGACACCTAACATTTTCCTCTAGGGTCATCATGTGTGAACATGGAGTATGCACATCAGCATACACGATGAATACATCACACGCCTACCAAACCATACATACTACACACATGCACGTGCCAAAAAAAAAAAAATTAAAAGAAGCCATATTTCTTGGACTAAGCAATTCCATCTAGATCTAAATCCAAAATTATTCATCAATGTAAACAAGTATATGTGAAAGAAACTGGAAATGTTGCCATCAATAGAGCATTGGATACTGAAAATCTATGTATACAGAAAAGAAAACATAGTCAGTATGTATTGTTAATAATAAAGTTATAGAATTCTTTATAGTATGATGCAATTTTTATTAAGTATAAGCAAAAGAATATACCTATTTATAACCTAATTAATCTCAAAATACTCCAAAACATCTGAAAGATGTCAGCGGCTGTATTTGACAATCTGATTATCAATAACCTTACATTATACATCTGTATTTTTGTAGTTTTGACTTCTTGTTGTTTCTTTGAAGAAAGCATAAGAACAAATAATGGTTGGAAGCAGATTCTGAAGCAAACCACCTACACTTTTATGTCTACCACCAGGAATGTTGCCTGTATGTCTCAGCATCCACATGTGCACACACAATGCAAAAGAGCTCCCCAAATACCATCAATACCCATACACTAGATGGAAACTAGAACTTCTGCGTGCTACAGTGCTCTAGTGAGCATAAAGTGAATCAAAGAATGGAAATCCCTGAGGACACATGACACAGAGCAACAAACACCATGTGAGCTATGTCCAGTCTTATTACTTGAGTAGCATTCTTAGGAGACATTACAGCAACCAAGACATCTCTCTGGAGCCCATCTGAATCCTAAAGCAACCAGCAGAATCATCATCCAACAACTGATACAGTCAAGACAATGGCTCTGGGGAACAAATTAACAGTTAATTAACAACTTCTGGGTTTCACCTAACTAGCAACTTAGAATGCAGATTAACAAAGCCCCTTTCCTATCCTCATCTTCTCCATGTGTTCAAGCTGACTTATATAACTGACAAAATTCTAATATCCTAAGAATATAATCTTAAAGTTTCAATCATTTTTTTTTTTTTTTTTTTGGAGAGAGACACAGAAAAAGACAAAGAGAGAGGGAGAGGAAGACAGATAGAGATGGGCGCGCCAGCAGCCTCTCAGCTGCTGTGAATGAAATCCTGATGCGTGCGCCCCCTCGTGGTCAAGTGTGGCATTGCGCCCTTGCATCACTTTGCATCTGGCTAAACGTGGGACCTGGAGATTGGAACTGCTGGAGATTGTAACCAGAGTTCTTAGGCTTAGGAGGCAGGTGCTTTAACTGCTAAGCCATCTCTCCAGCCCAAATAATTATGTTTTTATAGTTGCCTCAGAAATATGCTCTTAGTCAGTAGATCCAAGATATGAAATACAACTCCATACAAAAATATGGACCCTGAGGTTGGAGATGTGGCTCAGTGGATAAAGCACTTTACCATAAAAGAGTGAGTACTGGACTTTGGAACCCCAGCACCAATGTCAGAAAGACAGAAAAGGGGATGCAGAGATGGCTTAATGGTTAAAGCCCTTCCCTGGGAAGCCTAAGGATCCAGGTTTCATTTCCCAGTATCCATGTAAGCCAGATGTACAAGGTGGTGCATGTATCTGCAGTCCATTTGGAGTGGCTAGAGACCCTGGCATACCCATTCTCTCTACCTTCTGCTTTCTTTCTCTCTCAAATAAATAAAACACACACACACACAAAAATAAACTTTCTTTAAAAAAAAAAAAAAAAAAGACAGAAAATCAGATGCAATGGCAGGTGTTTGTGATTCCAGCCACAACTAAGGGAAGAAGGAATGTACAGACAGAATATGCTGGAAGTCTCACCTGGTGAAAAAGCAGTGGTGAACAATGGAAGATCCTGCCTCACAAAAGATGGAAGAAGAGGACTAACACCTGAGGGTTGTCATCTGATTCACATACAAACATGTGTACACACACACAAAAAAAAATGCAAGCTATGTAAGAAAAAAAATACTCCTCTTCTGGTCAAGATGGCTGCTGCCTAACCTCACCTCACTTCACAGGGAAGTAAAGAGAAGAACACTTAAGGTTAAAGGGACCTTTTTAAAGGGTTTGCTGGCTCCTGCATACTTCCAGATGGAGGGGGTGGATGTGCAAAATAAGGAATCCACTGATTCCCATGCTCTTGGCAGGCGCCACTGCCTGACAGGTCCCGCCGGACCTGCCTGAGGCCCCTGGCCGGCCAGAACGGGAGCACCATTGCAGCCAGGTCCCCAGATCTGTGGATCCACTGAGCGAGACAGATTCATCCCACTTCCCATTCCCTGGCCAGAGTCCCTGGGTGCGCCAATGCAGTTAGGTGCCTGGGTCTGTGAAGCCACATCACCTGCCCGGGACCTGTGGAGCCACATCATGGGTCAGGTCCCACCCATTCCCCGTGCCATCACAAGACAGATCCCACTGAGCCAGTGTGAGCTGCTTTGCCGCTCTGATCTTTCCCTCAACAGCTAGAGCCCCAAGCAACATACCAGGTCAGGTCTCACTGGGACTGCCTGAGCCGCATCAGGCCCCACCGGGCCTACCTGAGCCCTATCACTGGTCAGGTCCCTCCTTCGCTGGCCAGAGCTCCACACGCCACTGCGGGTCAGGTCCCACTGGACCTGCCCGAACCCCATCACTGGTCTGATCCCTCTCTTGCTGGCCAGAGCCCCAACAGCCCCAACATTGGTCAGGTGCCTCACCAGCCTCCCTGAATAGCACTGCCAGTCAGGTGCCACCATCCTCCCCCCCCCCACAGCAGATCCGGGATCCAGGGTAGTAGGCCAGTGTTCCCGCACTATCATCCCTGACCCCAACTAGGGCAGATGCGGTCCCCTCTCCTTCCCACCTCGGATAGGAAATATGGGCCAGCAGGCCAGTGTCCCCCACCCCAGCCTATCAGAAATCCAGGGGCCACCGCCCTAACACTTACCACTGCGCCCCACCCCAACCCACCCCAGGGCAGCAGGCTAGCATTCCACATCCTAGGCTCTCTGAACCAGTGTGATGTACAGACCACAACGAAAAAGGAATAGCATGAAAAACCAGATACAAGTAAATCCAGCTACACTATCCAGTCCTACAATAGATGTCCTGAATCAAATCATAGAAGAGACATTAGAATCAGAACCCCAAAATGAAGAGACAAGCTATGCAACCCTGGCCAAGCAAATAGCACAACTCTCAGAAACTCAACAAAGAGCCAATAATTGTATGAATGCTATCCTTGCTAGATTAGACCTAATAGAAAAGAACCAGGAAGGGTTCCAAAGACAGTTAAATGATCTGAAGGAGAGTGAAAAAAAGAGGTCCTCAATAACCAGGTGGCCAAGTTCAATGAAGACATAAAAAAATGCAAGGATGAACTCCAAGAAGCATTAAGAAGGTCAGAAAATGATGTGAAAAGGGAACTAGACAGAGGGATGGAAACTATACATAAAAAAACAGTAGAAAATATGAACCAAATCAAACCAACCCAAAACTCTATAGAAGCTCTTAAGAATAGAGTCAGCCAAGTAGAGGATAGAAACTCAGAACTGGAAGACAAAACAGAAGAAACAGTTAGTGAGTCCATAAACTTCAGCAAGTTCAAAAATTACTGTGAACAGAACATGAGGGAAATGTGGGATACCCTTAAGAGTCCAAACATTAGGATCATGGGCATACCAGAGGGGGAAGAAACACAGACTAAAGGAATGGAAAGCTTATTCAACAAAATAATTGAAGAAAACTTTCCCATTCTCTCAAGAGAAAATCCCATCAAGTTACAAGAAGCTAGCAGAACTCCAAACAGACTGGACCAAAGGAGAAATTCTCCAAGACACATTATCATTAAGACTCTAAACATCAAACAAAAAGAGAAAATCCTAAAAGCAGCCAGGGAGAAACAACACATTACATATAAAGGAAATCCCATCAGAATTACCTCAGACTTCTCAATGGAAACCCTAAAAGCCAGAAGGGCCTGGAATGGAACACTGCAAACTCTAAGAACCCATGGCTTCCAACCCCAACTATTCTACCCAGCAAAAGTATCCCTCATAATAGATGGTGAAAGAAAAATTTTCCATGATAAAACTCATGTTTACAAATATATGAACACAAAACCAAACCTACAGAGAGTGCTTCAGGGAATTCTTCACACAGAAGAATCAAATAACCAATCTTAAGTGCCCCCAAGAAGCAGTCCACATTAACAAAAAAAAAAAAAAAAAACCACATAATCCACCATAATATGGCAGGTATTAAATCAAACCTCACAGTAATTTCCCTGAACATTAATGGCCTTAATTCACCCATCAAATGACATAAGCTAACAGGGTGGATCAGAAAACTAGACCCTTCAATCTGCTGTCTTCAAGAAACCCACCTCACCACTAAAGACAGACACCTCCTCAGGGTGAAAGGGTGGAAAACGATATTCCAAGCAAACACAAATAAGAAAAAAGCAGGCGTAGCTATACTTATATCGGATAAAATAGACTTCAAACTAAAAGAAACTAAAAAAGACAAAGATGGCCATTTCTTACTTATCAAGAGAACAATCCAACAAGAGGATATCACAATCATCAATATTTATGCACCAAACACAGGTGCACCACAATTCATAAAGCAAAATCTACTTGGCAACAAAACACAAATAAACACCAACACCATCATAGTCGCGGACTTCAATACTCCACTTTCAACAATGGATAGATCATCCAAACAGAAAATTAATAGGGAAGTAAGAGACCTCAACAACACCAAGAGCAACTAGACCTAACAGACATATACAGAACATTCCACCCAAAATCTACAGATTACACATTCTTCTCAGCAGCCCATGGAACCTTTCCTAAAATAGATCATATATTAGGCCACAAAGCCTGTCTCCATATTTTCAAGAAAATTGATACAATTTCCTGCATGATATCAGACCACAATGCTGTAATGCTAGAAATTAACAACAAAAACTATGCCAGAAATCCCTCCAGCTCCTGGAAATTGAACAACACACTTTTAAACAATAAATGGGTTGAGGACAAAATAAAAAAATGAAATTGCAAAGTTTCTAGAATTCAATGACAATGAGAACACATCATGCCAAAACTTATGGGACACAATGAAGGCAGTCCTAGGGGGGAAATCATAGCACTAAATGCCCTCATAACAAAAACAGAGAAATCCCAAATCAATAACCTAACCATCCACCTAAATGCATTGGAAAAACAAGAAGAAACCAACCCAAAAAGCTCCAGATGGAAAGAAAGAATTAAGATCAGAGCAGAAATTAATGAATTGGAAACTAAGAGGACAATTAAGAAAATTGATGAAACAAAGAGCTGGTTCTTTGAAAAAATTAACAAGATTGATACACCCCTGGCCAATATGATCAAGCGAAAAAAAGAAATGCTTCAAATCAACAAAATTAGAAACAAAAAAGGAGAGATCACAAATAGGAAGAATTATCAGGACTTATTTCAAAAACCTCTACTCCACAAAACAAGAGAATATGGAGGAAATGGATCAATTCCTAGACACATACCACCCACCTAAACTAAGCCCAGAGCAGATTAATCTCCTAAACAAACCCATCACACCCTTCGAGATTGAAGAGGTAATCAAACACCTCCCCCAAAAGAAGAGTCCAGGACCAGATGGTTTCTCAGCTGAATTCTATCAAACCTTCATGGAAGAACTGAAACCAATTTTTCTCAAACTGTCCCACACAATCGGAGAACAGGGAGAGATCCCCAACTCCTTCTATGAAGCTAGTATCACCCTGATTCCAAAACCAGGCAGAGATGCCACAAGAAAGGAAAATTATAGGCCCATTTCCCTGATGAACATAGACACAAAGATCCTAAACAAAATCCTTACAAACCAAATTCAACAGGATATCAAAAGCATTATCCACCTGGATCAAGTAGGCTTCACCCCTGGAATGCAGGGGTGGTTTAACATACGGAAATCAATCAATGTAATACACCACATAAACAAGCTTAAACACAAAAACCACATGATCATTTCGATAGACACAGAAAAGGCCTTTGACAAAATACAGCATCACTTCATGATCAAAACACTGGAGAGAACAGGAATGGATGGCCCATATCTCAACATAATAAAGGTTATATATAAAGCTCCTAAAGCCCAAGTAATTCTTAATGGGGAGAGACTAAAAGAGTTCCCACTGAGATCAGGAACAAGGCAGGGGTGTCCAATCTCACCTCTGCTCTTCAATATAGTCCTAGAAGTATTAGCTCAAGCAATAAGACAGGAGAAAGAAATCAAAGGGATACAAATTGGAAAGGAAGAAGTTAAGTTAGCTCTATTTGCAGATGACATCATTCTATACATAAGTGACCCGAGAACCTCCATCTCAAAACTTTTAAAGGTGATTAACTCCTTCAGCAAAGTAGCAGGATATAAGGTCAATGCTCAGAAATCAGTAGCCTTTCTGTATGCAAAAGACAAAGATACAGAAAAAGAAATAACTAACATTGTCCCATTTTCAATAGCAACAACAAAAAAAAACCTTGGAATAACATTAACCAAGGAAGTGAAAGACCTATACAATGAAAACATAAAAGCACTCAAGAAAGAAATTGAGGAGATCCTACAAAAATGGAAAGACCTCCCATGCTCCTGGATTGGTAGAATTAACATTGTGAAAATGGCAATCTTACCAAAAGCACTATATAGAGTCAATGTAATGCCAATAAAAATCCCAACTTCTTTCTTCACTGAGATAGAAAAAACTATCTCAAAATTCATATGGAAAGGCAGAAGGTCTCAGATATCCAAGCATATCCTCAGCAAAAGAAACACCTCTGGAGGCATCACCATACCTGATCTAAAGCTATACTACAAAGCCATTGTAATAAAAATAACATGGTACTGGCATAAAAACAGGAATATAGACCAATGGAACAGAATAGAAGACCGGACTTTGGGTCAAATAACTATAGTTACTTGATATTTGACAAAGGTCCTACCAATGCAGAATGGAAAAAGGACAGCATCTTCAACAAATGGTGCTGGGCAAACTGGACAACCATATGCAGGAAAATGAAACTCGATCCACACATCTCACCATGCACAAAAATCAAGTGCAGATGGATCAAAAGACCTCTAAGACCAGAAACTCTGCTATTACTGGAAGAAAAAAATGAGGAACCCTCCACAAATTGGAGTGGGAAAAGACTTCCTGAACAAAACCCCAGCAGCTCAGGAAATTAAACAATTACTCAACCAGTAGGATCTCATAAAGCTGAAAAGCTTTTTCACTGACAAACATACCATAATCAAAGCCAGCAGATTACCCACAGAATGGGAGAGAATTTTCACCAGCTATACAACTGACAGAGGCCTAATTTCTAGAATCTACAAAGAACTCCAAAACCTAAACCATAAATCATCAAACAACCCACTCACAAAATGGGGCAGAGAACTGCACAGGGAGTTCTCAGAGGAAAAATACAAATAGTAAACACACATTTAAGAAAATGTTCAACATCCCTAATCATTAGGGAAACGCAAATTAAAACAACTATGAGATTCCACCTTACCCCAGTAAGGATGGCTAACATTAAAAAAACAATGAGGGCTGGAGAGATGGCTTAGTGGTTAAGGCGCCGGCCTGCTAAGCCTAAGAACCAGGTTCCAATCTCCAGGTCCCACGTTTAGCCAGATGCAAAGTGACGCAAGGGCGCAATGCCGCACTTGCCCACAAGGGGGCGCACACATCTAGATTTCGTTCTCAGCAGCTGAGACTGCTGGCGCGCCCATTCTGTCTTCTTCTCCCTCTCTGTCTCTCTCCAAAAAATAAATAAAATAATTTTTAAATTTTTTTTTTAAAGTTTAAAAAAAACAATGAAAACAAATGCTGGTGAGGCTGTGGAGAAATAGGAACAAGCGTCCACTGCTGGTCGGAATGTAAAATGGCTCAACCATTATGGAAAGCTATATGGAGACTCCTGAAAAAGGATGACCATAAACCTACCAACGGATCCAGTTATTCCCTTATTGGGCATTTACCCTAAAGGCTCCAAGCCTCAGATCAGAGACATTTGCTCAACCATGTTTATAGCTGCTCAATTCATAATAGCAAAGAGCTGGAATCAACCTAGCTGTCCATCATTAGATGAATGGATAACAAAGATGTGCTATATCTATAGTATGGAATTCTATGTAGCAGTAAGGAAAGATGAAATAATGAAATTTGAAAAAAAAAATGGTCAAACATGGAACAGATCATCCTCATTGAGCTCACCCAATCACAAAAAGATAATCATCGCATGGTCT
The DNA here is from genome assembly GCA_036365145.1 of Orientallactaga sibirica. Classification (NCBI taxonomy): domain Eukaryota; kingdom Metazoa; phylum Chordata; class Mammalia; order Rodentia; family Dipodidae; genus Orientallactaga; species Orientallactaga sibirica. The sequence goes on from JAEOAD010000003.1 coordinate 21,057,759, forward strand.
CGTTTATCTGTCGCTCATAACCGGAATCCACCCGAGATGCTGCCAATAGGGAAGGTGGGGTGGAGGGAGGGTGATGGTGGGAGGGAGCGAGAGGGTGGGAGGGAGGATAAGGGTAGGGGGATACAAATAGGGAGCCAAAAGGAAACAATAGCATAAAACTCTATATTCCGAACAACAAGCTAAAACATTGATCCTTCAGCAGGCCCGCAGAGGGAACACCTGAACCACGGGAAACTGGAGAAAACATCATGAAGACCAAACTTAATTTTCTCCTGATTTACTCTCTCTTCTCTCTCCCTCTCTCTCTCTCTCTTTCTCTCCATCTCCTCTCTATACTCACTTTCTCTTTTATATTATCTATCTTTTTCTCCCCTCACCTTCCTAGGCGCTGACTTATAACTCCCAGTACCAGCACAGGGTTAACTTTCACAATGAGCTGTAGATCCGAGACACCTACAAGGTTTCCCAAAAAAGACAGATTTCTGTCAGAGTTCTTGATGACCCACCAAAGGTTAATGGTAAGACCCTACTGTCGAAGACAGCATATGTGTGTGAGACCAAACATGGAGAGACCTGGCCAGAATCTGGAAGAGGGTCAGTCCCCAGTTAGCTAGTCTAGTGCCAGAGGGTGCTACATGAGCAACTGGGGGAAAATGGCCAACATCGGTCCAAACAACTTCCAGTCTAAGATACCCAGCAAGAAACAACCTGACGTAATGCTCAAACAAGTGCAGTAGTGGCACACAGCCATGGTGGGCAACCAACAGCTCTTAGTTTGGCTAACTGATGCACTCAGTGGAATGAAACTCACTGCTGGAACTGGGAAATAAGTCAAAACCATGTACAAAAAAATGAGCACAGTCTCCAATCAAGATACCATCAAATGTGGGCTAGAAGAGGGCCTACCCATACAAAATTCCCTCCAAGCTATCTATGGCCATCTCATATATCTAGTACTAACTTCTCTCTCCCTTGGAGAATTTGCTTATTTTTTCCAGATGGACAATGAACCTGAAGGGAGGATCTGCCAATCACACCTCACCAGGGCTCCAGCTGAAACCACAGAGTAATGTGGAGGAAGGGCAAGAGTTCAGCGCTCTTGGGGATCACAGCACCAGTAAAAGGTTGAAGGAGATAAACACAGAGAACATCTAACTCCCACTAAGCCAGATATCCAGAGACACAGAGGCTCCCAAAACCTCATCACTGAAGTAGACCTAAAATGACCCCAATGTGGCTCAGGGAAATATGCGGAAGAGGGGGCCACAAGTGGGGGCATTATGCACAGAGACTTGGCCTATCCCCCATAGCTCTCGACTACCCCCACAATGCGTGAACCACATTCCCCATTGATGAGGGTCCTATGGAAGAGGGAGGACAGGGATTGTAGAGAGCTGCGAGGTGCCGCGCCTTAAAGATGGCGCTGGCTTCCGCCTTCCCGATGGCGAGTGCTCTCCTGGATAAACAAGTCCTTATTTGGCTTGGGCCGTGATCTAGGCTTGCTTCCGCATATGTGGACCTATCTGCATTCACCACGTGGCTTACCAGGGTTGGCTGTTCAAAGGCTTCTGAAGCTTTGGGCGGGCTTGTCCCAGGGGCAGGCAGTCAGTAAGTGAGTGAGTGAGTGAGTCAGTCAGTCAGTCAGTCAGTCAGTGAGTGAGTGAGTGAGTGAGTGAGTGAGTCTGTGGGGCAGTGAGGCAGTCAGTCAGTGAGTGAGTGGGGGAGTGAGTCGGGCAGGCAGTCAGTGAGTGAGTGAGTGAGTGAGTGAGTGAGGCAGTGAGGCAGTCAGAGAGTGAGGGAGTCGGGCAGTGAGTGAGTGAGTGAGTGAGTGGGGCAGGCAGTGAGTGAGTGAGGGAGTGAGTGAGGCAGTCAGTGAGTGAGTGAGTGAGTGAGTGAGTCAGGCAGTGACTGAGTGAGTGAGTGAGTGAGTGAGTGAGTGAGTCAGGCAGTGAGTGAGTGAGTCAGTCAGGCAGTGAGTGAGTGAGTCAGTCAGGCAGTGAGTGAGTCAGTCAGTCAGTCAGTCAGAAGATTGTTTAAGGGGTCAGAAGATTGTTCAAGGTTCCTGAATAAACTGCTGAAAGAAGAGTCCAAATGTTGCGTCTTCCTTGCTGGACGAGGCAGAGCGCGACAAGGGATGAGGATAATGGAGTCACCATTATGCATATAAAACTAGAATAATATACATAAAAATAAAAATTAAGATGGGCATGGTGGCTCACGCCTTTAATCCCAGCACTCGGGAGGCAGAGGTAGGAGGATTGCCGTGAGTTCGAGGCCACCCTGAGACTACCTAGTGAATTCCAGGTCAGCCTGAGCTAGAATGAGACCCTACCTCTAAAAACAAAAAAAATAAATAAATAAATAAATAAATAAATAAATAAATAAAATTAAAATTAAAAAACTCCTGCAATGGTCTTTTTTCAGGTACTTCAATAAAAGGGGACTTTCTCCATCTGAATGTAATCAAAGTACTTTTCCTCATAAGCATTCTGTAACTCACACATTCCATTCATTTCTTGGTTTCCTTCCCACCAGCCCAATGACAAAGACAAATTAGTGATATTTTACTCTCTCTCTCTAGTTTCATAGCTACACAGTAGACAAGTAATTTTTCTCACCTGCTAAAAATTTAAATTCAGAGCACAGTAGAAGGTGCTACAAACAAACACATCTCCAACAATAACTACTAAGTACTTACACGGAAGGCTGCGAGAATAATCCTTGTTACTTTCTCTTTGACAGACTCTTGAAGGATGTCCGACAGAACAGGAATGATATTGTAGCGCCGAAGATGTTCACACATTTGAGGACTGAACGCCAGGAGCCATATTGAAAAAATCATTTGATACTGAAGTTGAAAGCCACACTTGTTACTCAAAACTCCCATGATGCTAAAAAGAAACACACATATAGAAAACATTTAATATGATAGCACCCACACAAAAAAAAGCAATGAATGGCTGTCCTCATTGTGCACTCATGTGCACTCTGAACTACCAGAACTAGCACCCAGTGAACTAACCTATGTGGTTACTCATCAAGGCCATTTGCAGCACAGCTTCACTTGACCCTTTCTCCAAAAGTCACAGCACCCCAGGAAGCAAGAGCATTTGCTTCAGGGATGCAACAAGAAAAGAAACCAACACTTGAGGAGGGATGGCTGAGGACAACAGAGATCTAAAATCAACAGAGCAGTGACAAAATGAATGAACACCTACAGTTTGGGCAACAAGGTAGAAAGCTTTAAAAGTATAAGAAACTCAGAAAAAGGACTCAATGTCTTTGGAGAAACCCTGTGCTGAATTTGATTTTGCCACATTTGATCAAAGAATTTGAAAGTTAAAAAAAAAAATCTCAGAAGCTTCTACCTTGATTTCTTAGTGTGATAAGGAAACTGGGGAAATGCCATGGAAGTGAAAAATATTATCAGATTATCATAAGGAAAATAATATATAAAAAAGAAAGCAGGCTGAGGAGAAGGCTCAGCAGTTAAGGTCACTTGCTTGCAAAACCTATTGGCCTAGGTTTGACTCCTCAGTCCCCAGTACCCATGTTAAACCAGACATAAAAAGTAGCACATGAGTCTGAAATTTATTTGCTGCAACAAGACGCCCTGACATGCTCATACATATACATAAACACACACACACAAAGAAATAAAAATGTTTACAAAAAGAACTTGAAAACTAAGAACATTAGAAATACCTACATTCAAACAATGAGGGGCAGAAATCATCAAATAGGACCACTAAAAACAACCACTGGTGTTAATGAGGATACAAAATCTATGTCTAAGAAAGTAAGCCCCTCATATAAACTATGACTCAGTGTGATGGTTAATCTCAGTTGTCAAGGTGACAGGATTAAGAATGATCACAGAAGAGCCAAAGGAAGGATACGACTCCTTACAATGCAACTGTCCAGAAAGAAATTGGCCTCGATACCCATGACTTCACAGTGCCTAGCAATATCTTCACAAGACCCTCATAATAAGAGAAAAAGATGATGACCTCAAAATAAAAGAGAGACTAATGGAGAGAGGGAAGGGATATGATGGAGAGTGGAGTTCTGAAGGGGAAGGAGGGGGGAGGGGAAATCATGGTTTATTTTCTGTAAAAATAGAAGTTGTCAATTAAAAAACAAATAATGACCTTGGAAACAAATTATCAGCATATCTGTGAGGGGTTTTCTACATTCAGTTAATTGAAGTGGTAAGTCCCACTGTAAATGTGGGTGGTAACATCCCATTAGCTGAGCGTCCTGGAGTGCATGAAAAACAGAAAGCTGAGCCCCTTACTCATCCCTCCATGCTTTATGACTATGAACTGATTATGAGCAGCTGCTCCACGCTCCTGCCTCCATGCCTTCTCTACCATGACAGACTCTATCTCCTTACATTTTAAGTCTAAAACACAAAATCCTTCCTCCGTAAGTTGTTTTGGCCACAGTTTTTGTCACAGTGGTGAGAAAGGTAATAGGGACAGTAGGTACTAAGAGGTGAGGCGTTGCTGTGAAAAATGTGACCATGTGGTTCTTAGTTCTTAAGCACTGGCTTATAGGTGTGGAAGAGTTTGTAATTTTGGGCTTGAAAATCCCTAGGATGTTGTCAGTAGGGCCACTCTGGTGGGAGCTTAGAACTCCCAATGCTGAGAGAAAGGTGGACAATGGAGGACTTATTCATGAAGCTTCAAAGGGGAACAAAGATTCTATCAGTAACTGGGAGAATAGAGGCCATTTTGGAAAAGAATCTGGTTGCATGCTGCCCGTGTCCTGAGAAACTGAATGAGAGATTGAATGTAAAAATAATAGACTAGCCGGGCGTGGTGGCGCACGCCTTTAATCCCAGCACTCAGGAGGCAGAGGTAGGAGGATCGCCGAGAGTTCGAGGCCACCCTGAGACTACATAGTTAATTCCAGGTCAGCCTGGACCAGAGTGAGACCCTACCTTGCAAAACACCAAAAAAAAAAAAAAAAATAGTAATAGACTAGGGCTGGAGAGATGACTTAGCATTTAAGGCACCTTGCCTCCTAAGCCTAAGAATGCTGGTTCCAATCTCCAGGTCCCACATTTAGCCAGATACAGTGATGCAAGGGTGCAATGCCGCACTTGACCACAAGAGGGCGCACACATCTGGATTTCGTTCACAGCAGCTGAGAGGCTGCTGGTGCACCCATCTCTATCTGTCTTCCTCTCCCTCTCTCTCTGTCTCTCTGTGTCTCTCTCCAAGATAATAATAATAATAATAAACTAATTTGTTTCACAGAGGAAATTTCAAGACAAAACAGAATTCAGGGTGTGGTATGGCCACTGTTGACAGCTCTTTTTCATATCTGCAATGAGACGGCAACAGAAGAAAAAGAAAAATGTAGAAATTTAAAGTTTGTCAAAGAAAAAAATGTGAGCAAATTTCAAATTTCCCGCAGTGAAGATAGTATACTAAGACAGCAGCTATAATTACTAAAGAGAAAGAGTGTGCTCTGTAGTAAGATAACAGACACTAAGGGCAAGACCCAGTTTAATGAAGGCTCTAGCTTATGAGAATACAAATTCTTTTTAAACAAGAGACTGAATGGAGAATGCCAAGAATGTCACAGAAAGGGTTCCCTACTAAAACCAAAAGCCTAGACAAGTTGTTCACAGGTTCTGCAGTCAAGGCACACAGACACTACACAGCTATGACCAAGGGAGCCAGGCTACATTCCAAGCTGACAACAGAACTTGGCAGTCATCCCCATGCCAATGCTTCTGGGGGCATGAAAGATGCAAGATTAAGGGCATGGTGGAGTCTATCTCCAGGGTGCTGTACAGCAACTGAAGCAAGAGAATGTGTAGCAAGGTCAGAGTCCCCACAGGGGACTCCCTAAGAAGCCATTATGTGAAGCTATGAAGGTGGACCTTAAGTAGCAATGGAGACTCAAGGATGTTGGAGACGCTGGAAGCACAGGACATCTGCCAAGGAAAACTAGAGCACAGTGTGGAGGTGGTCCAACAGAAAGCCATGTGTGCTGAAGGAATGGGGCTACCCAAGCCTGCCGGAGCCCAGATGGTTCAATTTTGAGTCCCAAAAGCTACACAGAGGCAAGATTTGGAATTTTCCCCGCCTGGGTTTCAATTTTGCTTTGGTTAGTCTTTCCTTGCAACGTCCCAATTCTCCCTTTTTAATGGGAATATTTAGTCTGTACCATTGTAATCTTGGAAGCATGTAACTTGTTTGTTAATGTCGTTGAAGTTCACAGGAGTTTCCCGAGTCTGAAAAGAGACTCTGAACTTACACTTCCAAACAAAATTGGAACTGTTAAAGACTACAGAACTTTTGGAAGTGCAATAGAATGTATTTTGATGATCATAAGCCTATGAGGACAAGGTGAGGAAGGTTATGGCTTAATAGGGATATGTTTTAGCATCAAGTTGACAAGGCAGAGACAATGGTTAATCTAAGCTGTTAACTGGACAGGATTTACAGTCACCATGGAAACAAATCTCTGAGAATGTCTGTAAGAAATTTTCTACTGTAAGCTAATCTAAAGATGCACTTTAGGGCTGGAGAGATGCTTAGTGGTTAAGGCATTTGCCTGCAAGGCCTAAGGACCCAGGTTCAATTTCCCAGTATACATGTAAGCCAATTACACAAGGAAGCATGTGCATCTGGAGTTCATTTGCAGTGGCTAAAGGCCCTGGTGTGCCCATTCTCTCTGTCTCCTCTCTCTCTCTGCTTACAAAAAAATAAAGTATTTTTTTTTATTTAAATTCACTTTAAGTGTGGGTGGTACCATTCCATAGGGTAAGGGATTTATAAAAAGAAAACTAGCTGAGCACCAGCAATCAACTCTGTGCTTCCTGACTGTAGCTGAGACTGGCTGCTTTGTACTCCTGCCAACATTCCTTCCCTGTCACAATAAGCTGTATCCTTCAAACTGTACATCTAAACAAACACTTCTTCCTGAAGGTGCTGTGTTAGGTAATTTGTCACAGTAATGAGAAAGGTATATAATACAGTTGTAAATTTATTGATATTGATTCACCAGTTTAAAAAAATACACCACCTTAATGCAAGAAGTTAAAATAGATGAAACTATGGTGAGAAGACACATGTGCTTTCAATTTTTCTATAAGGCTGCTACATCAGTAAAATTTAAGGTTTTTCTAACCTAAACTTACTATTAACTTAATGGGAAAATTGTATCTATCAGTTCTCCATTTTTGTGATTTGTATCTACTTCTAAATTTATTGAACTAGTCTTAATTTTCTCATCTATGGCTTCACTCAAGTTCTCTCCAGTTTTAGTTTGTTATATAAAACCTGCTTTTATTAAATATAGACTGAATGTCAATTACTACAAAATTATGTGTTTTTACACTATCAACATCCTAGTACCTGGTTTCCTTTGTTCTCTGTTCCAGTAACTAAATTAAGCCTTCTACTAATGCCCCAGGAACTGTATCACTGCTGCACTAGCTGGCTTACTGTGAGACTCCATCAAAGGAAGCTGGAGGCTGACTGCAAGGTCAGAAGAAACTCTGCTTCCAGTCCTGTGAGCATCACCCAGACACGTTCTCGCCCACCATAAGCACTTCTTTCCCATGGCAGGAGCCAAATTCAGTTGCTGATATTCCAGCTCTAGCAAAGCAAGCCTTGGAGACATAAGCATCAGCCAGCAGAGGCCTTGGGTGCCCAGATGAGGCTCTCTTTCAGAAATGACAAGCACCAACATCAGAAGAGAAGAATATCCTGAAAGGTGTAAATTTCAGCTTTACCCACCACTCCAAGCATGTAAGTCTTAATCTAAGACCTATAGGTGGGAGCTGGAGAGATGACTTAGCAGTTAAGGCACTTAAGCCTAAGGACCCAGGTTTAACTCCCTAGGACCCACATAAGCCAGATGCACATGGTGGAGTTCATTTGTAGTAGCTAGAGGCCCCAGCAGGCCCATTCATCCTCATGATCTCTCTAATAAAAATTTTTTTTTTAAGTTTAAGCCAGGTGGGGTGGCGCACGCCTTTAATCCCAGCACTCGGGAGGCAGAGGTAAGAGGATCCATGTGAGTTCGAGGCCATCCTGAGACTACAGAGTGAATTCCAGGTCAGCCTGGACTAGAGCAAGACCCTACCTCAAAAAAAATAAAATTTAAAAAAAGTTTAACTAGCCAGGCATGGTGGCACTCTCCCAGCACTTGGGAGGCAGGCAGAGATAGAAGGATCGCCATGAGTTCAAGGCCACCCTGATACTACATAGTGAATTCTAGGTCAGCCTGGGCTAGTGTGAAACCCTACCTTGAAAAACCAAAAAAATAAAATAAAAATAAAAAGTTTAATTGCAAAAGAAGGGATGGAGAGATTGCTTAGTGGTTAAGGTCCTTGGTTAAGCCAAAGGACCCAGATTCGATTCTCCAGGACCCACATTAGCCAGATGCACAAGGTGGCACATGCATCTGGAGTTTATCTGCAGCAGCTAGAGACCCTAGAGCACCCATTCCATCTCTCTATCTGCCTCTCTCTCTCTCTCTCAAATAAATAAAAATTAAAAATAATTTTTAAAGTCTAATTGCAAAAGAAACAAAAAAAGTTGAAGTTCATTTTTAACATTTTATATAAGTGCACATGTATGTGGAGGCCAGAGGACCATCATGGGCACCAACAACCTTTTTTTTTTTGAGACATTGGCTCAGAGCCCACCAAATAGGCCAGAATGGCTGGCCAACAAGCCCCAGGGATTTATAGCCCCAGAACTGGACTACAAGCATGTACACCATGATTGCCATGTTTAACATGGGTTCTAAGGATCAAATTCAGACCTTCATGTTTGCAAGGTAAGCACTTTACCAAATAAGCAATCTCTCCAGACCCAGGAAGTAAATTATTTCTAAAAATATGAAAGCCTGTTGAATAGTTAAAATTACTGATTGTTCTCCAAAATTAAGCACTGGTAATAGGAACAACAACATGATTAATTTCTTTATACCATGAGGATCCAAGACAAATTTTTATGTGTATTTCTTGAAACAATAAAATAACTACTTTTAGAGCGTTCTATTTCTTGCCTTTCTTTCTTTTCAAGTTCTCCAAATGGGAAGCGGAGATAGGAGAACCGCTGAGTTCAAGGCCACTCAGAGACTACATAGTGAATTCCAGGTAGCCTAGGCTAGAGCAAGACCCTACCTCAGAAAAAAATTTTTTTTTGGTTTAGAATGATAAAATGCATTTTATCTTGCAATAAACACATGGATCTACTAGATCTTCTTATAAACCTACAATATATAATGGGATCCTAGTAATCTTTCACTATCTCTTCATAAGTATTATTTTATCATTTTTATTAAGTAGAACTGATTATACTAATAAAGATTTAAATAAGTAAATTGAGCCTTATGGAATACCCTAGAAAGATGACAGAATATTGAAATCACTATATTTCCCTTTTAAAAAATTTATTTTTAAGCCAGGCGTGGTGGCACATGCCTTTAATCGGGAGGCAGAGGTAGGAGGATCACCGTGAGTTTGAGGCCACCCTGAGACTACATAGTTAACTCCAGGTCAGCCTGGGCCAAAGTGAGACCCTACCTTGAGAAACCAAAAAGAAAAAAATAATTTATTTTTATTTATCTAAGAGGAAAGTGTGTGTGTGTGTGTGTGTGTGTGTGTGTGTGTGTGTGTGTGTGCATGCAGCCTCTTTCTGCTGCAAACAAACTCCAGATGCATGCACCGCTCTGTGTGTCTAGCTTTACTTGGGCACTGAGGAATTGAACTCAAGATGATATTCTTTGCAACCAAGTACCTATAACCACTGATTCATCCCCCTGGCTTGATTATCCTTTCTTACTGCACTGCCCAAAACACTACAATGTCTTTAAGGAAGGTAAAAGAAACTTGGGGGCTAGGAAAATGGCTCAGCAGATAAAGATGCTTGCTTACAAAGCTTGATGACCCAGGTCTGATTCCCCAGGACCCACATAAAGCCCAGTGCAAAGTGGCACATGCATCTGGCATTTGTTTGTAGTGTCCATATATACATACCATATACATGTGCAAATACATAAATATAAATAAAATTCTTTTGGCAGGGGGGAGGGGTTGAGGTAGGGTCTCACTCTGGTCCAGGCTGACCTGAAATTAACTACGTAGTGTCAGGGTGGCCTCGAACTCATGGCAATCCTCCTACCTCTGCCTCCCAAGTGCTGGGATTAAAGGCTTGCACCACCACGCCCAGCTATAAAATTCATTTTTAAAAACTTGGACCATCACTTTTATTTTCTATTTTTAGATTTTCTGTGTAGAAAAGAGCACCACAGTTGTGAGACTGCTAGCACACTATACTTACTTGATACAAACAGTAAGATTTATGTTAGACATTTACTACTATTGTTCAGATGTCTGTTTTCCTCTAAATTTCATATGCTAAAATCATAACCCCCAAAATGATTAGTGTGATGAGGTGAGGCTTCTGGGACATGGGCTCAGAAGGGCAGAGTGCTCATAAATGTGATTAACAACCTTAAAAACGAGGCCGAGGGCAACCCATCTGCCTTTTCTACAATGTGAGTAGTGAAAAGGCAGAAGCCAGCCCTAAATGTACAAAATACATAACAGTGTCCTCATCTTAAACTTCTCAGATTTCAGAACTGTGAAAAATTAATTTCCATTATTTATAAGCTATGCAGTCTATGGCATTTTGGTTTAGATGGCTCTTTTCCATCTAGAAGTCTGGAATTTTCATGTATTATTAGCAGAGTGCCTATGTAAATACCTTCTAGCAAAATCCTCATGAACTGAGTCTGTAATTGTTTTCCCACAAAAATGTTCCTACATTTCAATATGGACAAAGATGTTCTAAATGTGGTTTCATGGGAGAGGGGTAACAAGAGGAAACCCACACATGTATTTCTCCCAAATCAGCCTATGTCTCTGTGCCTTATGGTCCAACTGTGTATCCTTAGCACATCTGTTTAATAATCTTAGCTTTGAGTACAGATATCTAGTGACTCTCATGATTCTTTCTACTGAATCTCCCCATACACTATAAACATACTTGAGAATGCAAATTTTCTTACTTTCCTCCCATAGTGGGAATTAACACAGGGAAGCATTTCATAATTATTAATCAGAAGATTAAAGCAAAGAGAGACATACCATTCATTTTTCTACCAATGACGGTGATTTACTAAATAGTGAAATCTTAAACTGTGAGAATTTGGATGTCTGTATCATAAAATAAATTCTCTCAAACTCAAAAACTAATAAGGGAGCACTACATTTCTTCTAAGGCCAAAAAAGGAAATAGTTTGTCCTGAAGCTGGTATTCAACACACAGGACTTCATGACAATATCATGCAACAAAGAACTGAACCATTTTGCCCAAAGACATGTGATGGTTTTCTTTCATCTGTTATTTGCCTATCAAGTCTACTTATCACAACAAGGTTTACTATATTTAAACTCTTACTAGTATTCCTAATAGCTTTTAACTTTCTCTTTACTCTTAGTTCTGATAATTTTTAATAAAAGAACTAAAATAATTTTTTAAGTCCACAGGGCCATTGGAAAATGGCAATGCCCATTATTCCTGGAATATTTATGGTAAAAAAAAAAACTATGAACAGATTGAAATTCTGCAAATAATATAAGAATAATTACTAGCTTATTTAGCCAGTGAAGGCTGAGCAATTTTGACAATTTACCCCAATTCCTAAGATTAGCTATTTGCTGAAATAACAGACTTCTCGCTGAGGAGATTCAGACTATTTGGGGTCCTTCCACAGGTATTTTTCCCCACGGGAGATTCAATGTAGGAGTCTGAGAGAGTGTAATGATACTCACCATTCAGTCAACTTTTACTCTCAATCTTCAATCACCAACCACTCTACTGTTGACAACCTAACTTCCCATATAGATTTTCCAACAGAAAGAATGCCCTCACTCCAACAGGTGCAACAGTGGCATGTTTGTTATGGGGGGAAACAACCACTCTCTATTTGGACTGGAGGCCTGTTCCACAGGAGAGAATACATACCTCATACTAAAAACCTATGACAGGGGAAGTCATGAGCCCTAGAAGTGTAATGTCTGCTAGTGTCTGGCTAAATGTATCTACTATGCTCACCAAACTGCCCAGTAAGCACTTCTTTTAATATGCATACCCATATATTATTAGTGCTACTCTTACTTTTGGTTAGAGAATCTTCTCTTTGCAGATGGCAGTGACCTTGGGATGATTCAGAAGGCACCATAGTGCTGAGAAGTGACAGAGGAGTGCTGAACACTGAAATATCTCTATCACATCCTCCAAGACTCCATTGTGGAAGAGGTGACAGAAAGAATGTAAGAGTTAAAGGAAGGGTCAGAATCCTTACAATGCACTCTTCCAGACACAAAATGGCCTGGATATCCATGACCTCACAGTGCCTGACACTACCTACACCAGACCATCAAAACAGGAGGAAAAGATGACATCAACATAAAAGAGAGACTGATTGAGAGGGGGAAGGGTATGATGGACAGTGGAGGAGAGTGAGGGGGAGGGAATTACCATGGCTTGCTGTCTACAATTATGGAAGCTGTCAATAAGAAAATTAAAAAAAAAAAAAAAGAAAGCCGGGCTGGAGAGATGGCTTAGCGGTTAATGTGTTTGCCTGCAAAGCCAAAGGACCCCGGTTTGATTCTCCAGGACCCATGTAAGCCAGATGCACAAGGGGGTGCATGCATCTGGAGTTCGTTTTCAATGGCTGGATGCCTTGGCATGCCCATTCTCTCCCACCCCGCCCACCACCTCCAGCCTCTTTCTTTCTCTTTCAAATAAATAAATAAAATTTAAAAAAAAAAAAGCCCTCATTAACTGAAAAGAGTATCTGGTTTATAACCACTTAGATCTCTCATTATGAAATAAATTGGCATTCCAGGAATAAAACAGAATCTCCATTGTTTGCCTTGGGATTTTTTTAGACCATGTATTTGTTTGCTAAACCTGCATAGGCAGCTTCCAAAATATTTAGAACCTGCAACCACAGTCCAACAAAGAATGGAATCATATGGCATTAAGAAAATAATAGTTTGTGCTTCCTTTATTTCTAGTTAAGTTCCTTCCTTACTGATTTTTGCCTGTATTCATCACAAAATATTTTTATAATTATCATGTATTCTTAGTATCTGAAATTTCTTTTCCCTAGGATTGGATTCTTAAGAGGACTTGACCTCTTATAAAACATACACCAAACAAGAGAAAAGATGTTCAGTTAGAAATAATAGTAAAATACTTCTTTTAGATGATCAAATGTCAAGGAAAATGGTTTTGAGTGTTCTACATTATAGGTAAAGGGCATTCACCAGTTCACCCCATCTGCTTCCACCCAGGCAAAGCGGTACTCATTGATCCGGAGCATCAGCTGTAGACACCCAGCAACACACTGCACATACTGAGAACTCTGCAAAAGAAATGAAATACATTTTAAGTCATGGGGCTAAGAACACACATTTCATATGAAAGGTCTAGCGTTCTACTAAAATGTATTACCATCCATGCATCCCAGCCCCCCTCTTATCTTTTCAAGAGTTATATTTCCTTTTCTCTTTGCCTCTTAAAGATAAAGGTGATTTTTGTCTCTCAAATTAAATCTACATAATTCAAGACTACTTAACACATTTATGGAACTTAAGGAACAAAGTAATTTTGTCTTTGAAATAGTTCCATAATTATAAAAATATCAAAGAACAATAAAAACAACAAAAAGAAGACAGGCCTATAATTGAACAACTTTAGGCAAGTTACTTAACCTTTCCAATACAGCAGTCAGCTTCTTCATCCTTGTTAAGATCAATACTACCCAGGGACAACACCTGAAGAGGTGTTGTTAGGTTTAAGGGAAATAATGAATTTTGTACACAGAGACAATTAGCAATGCAATAAATGAAAACTTCAAAAAAAAATTCCAGGTGGCATATAAAAATATCTAATAAACATTTGTGAAAGATACCTCTGAATTTTAAAACTGTCAGTTCAATAACTGTGTCTTGTAAAAATTGTGTTTAAATATGAAACTTGAAATAGGAATCATACCTCCGGGAAATTACAAGTTCTTTCATTTTACCAAAGCTAGTACAAATATCTGGTCTGAGCTCTTGTCTAAGTATTTACAATGAGCCTTATATCTTTAAAAAGTGAAAAAAACAGAAGGATATTTCAAACTTTAGCTTTCATAAAGAACCAATAAAAAAATTAAAGGAGCAGGGCATGGTGGTGTACATCTTTAATCCCACCCTCGGCAGGAAGAGGTAGGAGGATTGCTGTGAGTTCGTGGTCAGCATGAGACTTCATAGTGACTTCCAGGTCAGCCTGGACTAGAGAGAAACCCTACCTCAAAAAAACAAAAGACAAGCTGGGCATGGTGGCTCATGCCTTAAATCTCAGCACTCGGGAGGCAGAGGTAGGAATATTGCCGAGTGTTAGAAGCCACCCTGAGACTACATAGTGAATTCTAGGTCAGCCTGAGCTAGAGACCGACCTCAGAAAAGCAACACACACACACACACACACAAACCCAAAAGACAGAAAAAAAAGTAAAGGAATCACAGTTGTTACAAATATTCACAAATCCTAACAGATATGACACTACTAAGCAATGTTCTAATTTAAACATCACCTATAAAAACCTAACATTTCAAAACTCAAATACAAAAGCACAATAATTTAAGTACATTTGGCAAAAATAGACAAATGCTATAAATAAAAGATTATCTTCTGCCCTACCTAGAAAGTATTGAGCATACAAACTATCCATAAATATAATTTGACATAAGACTTGGGAGGCTGAAGCAAGAGGAGTGCCACATTCAAGACCATCCTTGATCACATACCAAGTGCCAGACCAGCCTGCACTAGAGAGGGAGACTGTCTCAAAAACCACACACATACACACACACACACACACACTGCATTAGCAGAAATTTATGACAAAACAGTACAATTCCATCTCTAAAACAATTTTCATAATGGAGAATAATGTTTTTTTCAATTAAGTTAGTAAGTAGAAATTTTTACTGAAGAAGAGGAAGTTCACATCTTTCTTGTTCAAAAAGAGAATATGAGCAGGATTTGTAGGCATAAATGAATAAAAATGCAACCAAGGGCAGTCTAGCCTCTTCAATTAATCACATCAATTTTTCTCTCAATGCAGAAATGTCTTGGTTCATATATATCGTTGTGTCCATTCATCATGCCATATGTTGAGAAACATAACATAATGCAAACATGCATTCAGCAGTATCAGTTACAACTTCAGTATACACATTATAAATTAACATAGGTAAGGTGCTGATCCTATAGCTGAGAAGACTCCTATTAAGCACCATTGATACAATTCTTACATTATTATAAAAAATCCTCAAAATATAGAATAGCTAAATGAGTGAATTTTTGCCTTCAATTAAAATAGACTACATTAATTCCTTTACTTTCACTTAAATTGCTTAGTAGTTTCTAGTATATGTTATTGAATTACTTTTAAAAAATCAGTCTTCTAACAATCCAGCCAGTTCCCATCTCTAATCCTACAGAAAGGCATATCAATACTAGAGAAAATCACACAACTGTGCAAAGACATAAGCATTCTGGTCGGTTCTTTCTTCCATTCCCCATAGACACTCCTACACACTCACCTCAGCAGGTTGGAGGAACATAGAAACTATTTGTATTTATTCAAAACATTGCAAAATCAATATACTATACAGATATGTTCTATTTTATCTTACAGATGACAGAAAAAAAAGGAAGGAGATCCAGGAACCCATCAAAACAACAAGAAAAGATAATCTTTCAGGGAGTCAGTGATACTGTACCAAACTGAAACTAATGTTTCAAAATTAGTGATACACATTTTTCAATATCCACCTTGACAGCACTATGACTTAAGTACAAACTAAATTTGAAAAGAGGGGGCTGAAGAGATTGGGTACAATTCCCCAATTCTCACATAAAGCCAGATGTACAAAGTAGTGTATGTATCTGGAGTTCATTTGTAATGGCAAGAGGCCATGGGGCACCCATATTCTCCCTCCTTCCCCTCTCCTTTTCCCCCACCCTTCAACTCTCTCTGCTTGTAAATCAGTAAATAAATTTTAAAACAAAAATAGCAAGGCAAGAGATAGTATTCTTCTGAAGTTTGGAATTGTGACCACTGGAGAACACAAACCTGCAGTGCAGTACAGAACCTCAGTCCCACAGACAGCAAAGCACTGTTGGTACTGTTCCCAGTGAAGCACAAAGGTGAGCTCTGGAAACAGAATTGACTCAAACAAACTCCAGAAACCAGTTTTGTATGAAATGGAATGATGCTGATTAATAGTCCCAGAAATATTTAATGTTTTATAAATATTTAATGACTCATTTCTCTTTAAAGGGTTAGTATGAGTACATGTATATAAGGTACATTTTTTTTTTACTTTTTTTTTTTTTAATTTGAGAGAGACAGAGAGAGAAGAGACAGAGAATGGGTGCACCAGGGCCTCTCAGCCACTGTGAACGAACTCCAGACACATGCGCCCCCGTTGTGCACATGTGCGACATTGCACAATTGCGTCACTTTTGTGTCTGGCTAAATGTGGGACCTGGAGATTCAAATGGGCATTCTTTAGGCTTCACAGGCAGGCGCCTTAACCACTAAACCATCTCTCCAACCCTACTTTTAAAATTCTATCAGAGACATTCAGTTAAAAGGAAGAAAACAGACAGAATAAGTCTCAAGGGCTCAGGTAAGCTATATCCCTGAGCTCAACCAGTTCCTCACCCCTATACACCCAGAGGACCCAGGGCAAGGCAGACTAGCCCTCGGGTCCCCAACCAGCAACATGCCATAAGCTTACCCTCATGCCCTGCTTAGAACACAGGATAAACCACCCACCTGCACCCTCCCCAGAGCAAGGCAAATAGGCCACTCAACACAGGCCCCAATGAAGATGCTGTTGCTGCATTGTCGGCAAGACAAAGGGATTATTTTAATTGGCAAACCCCAACTCAAAACAAAAGAAACCAAGGTAAAATCTCCCCATCAAGAACACCTAGTCCCATAGTGGAAGCCTCCAATGAAAACTACTTAGAGGAAATTCCAAAGGATCCCAAAATGCAATTGTGATAAGCATACTCAAGAAACTTAATGAAGCCATGAACAAACAGCTGAATGAAATGGAAGAGAATCAAAAAGAAGACCTCAATAGACAGTGGAATAAACTCAACAAGGACATGATCAAATGCAGAAATAAATTCAAAGACACAGTGAGAAATTCAAACCAGAAATGAAAATGCAATTCAATAAAGAGATATAGACACTAAAGAAAAACATAATGAAAACCAAAAATGAAGTAACGCAATTAAAAGACCACCATCCCCCCCCCCAAAAAAAAAACTCATGAACAGAATAGTTTACATGAAAGAGAAACTATCAGAGCTCAAGGACAAGACAGAGGAAATCAACTGAGAGGCGAAAATCAATGACAAGTTCCAAACAGAACATGAGGGAAATCTGGGACACCTTAGGTAGACCAAACATTTAAATCATAAGCATATAAGGAGGGGAAGCTACAGGTCAAGAGTTTAGAGAACATCTTCAATAAAATTACAGAAGAAAAATTTCAGAATCTTACAAAGGGAAGTCCATCCAGATACAAGAGATACACAGAACACCAAATAGACAGGACCACAGAAGAAACTTCTCATGCCACCTTATAGTTAAGACACTAAATCCAGAAAACAAAGACATAGTACTAAAAGCTACAAGAGAAAATAGCTCATCATTTAAAAGGTACTGAATTACTTCTGGATTTTTTTTTAATTATTTATTTATGTATTCACAAGGAAAGAGATAGACAGAGACTGGGCATTCCAGGGACTCTAGCCATTGCAAACAAATTCCAGATGCATATGCCACTTTGTGCATCTGGCTTTATGTGGGTACTAGGGAACCAAACCCTGGTCGTTAGGCTTTACAATGAGCCTTACAATGTGTCTTAACCAATGAGCCATATCTCCAGCACACTCTGACTTTTCATTGGAAACTCTAAAAGCCAGAAGGGTTTGGAATGGAGTATTTCAATCCTTCCAAAAATCTTATCAGAAAAAAATGAAAGTCATAGGTTCTTGTGTTTTTTTCTTTTCCTTGTTTTATGTGTTCAGAATAGTTATTCCACTTTTATTTACATCCATGTAACAGTATGTTCAACAATAATGGAAAAACAAAATAAAATAGAATCTGTTTATACAATAAAAACTGATGATAGCTGTGGTGGTTTAAATGTATGGCCCCATAGATTAAACTGACCTTGTAACTTACCAGCAACCTGTCTGGAGGAGGTTTCACTGGAGGCAAACCTCAGAGTCCTAAGGTGTGCTGGGGCAGGGAGATTCTGAGTCCTGCCATAAGGTATGAAAAAAGCAGTTTGAGCTCTGGTGGTTTTGTGGTGCTGGCAGTTGGTGGTGTCCCTCTGGCTGGATCTATGAAAGTGAACCAGCTTCTTCTGCCACTGATGGTGTTCTCCTGCAACTTGTAAGCCTCAAACAAACCCTTTTTTCTATAAGCTATTTCTGGTTGGGTGTTTGTCCCAGCAACGAGAAGCTGACTGCAAGGGTAGTATTAAAACTATTTTTTCAGGTAAGTTTGATAATCTGGCAAGTGTACTCATAGGAAAAATGTGGAAAACTGAACAAACTATGATTGCAAATATGCTCAGGAGTCTTAAGAGAAAGTCATCTGGTACAATCTGCTTCCTCATTTTTTTTTTTTCTAGAAAAAACAAAAAGCTTTTATAAATACATCAAAATCAACTGTGTACATGAATGGTAGGTCTAGCATCAGTTGTACCAGAGAGCAGAGCCAGCACTTGGAGTTCACTGCTTCCAAACGTGCATGGGTAAGTCATGCCATCTTTGGTTGACTGCAGTACCAGGAAGGGTGGGAATGAGTGGAAGGGCAATAGTTCTGAAGCATGCTGTCAACTCTCACTGGGCAGCTGAGCCTCAATGTCCCAGATGGGGCACTTCTTGTTGGTGATCAACCACTGGTCCACACACACTTGGTGGAAAAGGTGCATACATGGAAGGCGCCTCACATCTCGCATTTTCTTAATGTTCATTCTATACATACACCTTAAAGAATCACAACATTTAAAAGTATTAACTTGGGGCTGGAGAGATGGCTTAGTGGTTAAGGTGTTTGCCTGCAAAGCCAAAGGACCTCTGTTCGATTCCCCAGGACCCACGTAAGCCAGATGCACAATGGGGGCATGCATCTGGAGTTTGTTTGCAGTGGCTGGAAGCCCTGGCACACCCATTCTCTCTCTGTCTCACTCTGCCTCTTTCCGTCTCTCAAATAAATAAATAAATAAATATATTTTTTAAAAAAGTATTAACTTTGTGGTAAGAATATAAAAGGACAATGAAAACCTATCTTAGTGAATAACAATGCACTTAAAACTTACATAATAAAACAAGTACTACAGTCCCGCCATCCACCAGTGATACAATTGAAGACCCCTGGTGGATCCTCTAACTACGTAACACTGAATCCTATTATACTGGCTTTTAATTAATGCTCAAACATGGGTGACTCTTGAAAACATGATACTAAACAAAAGAGCATGTCACAGAAAATCATGTATACAGTTTCATTTATTTGAAAAGTCCAAAAAAGGTGAAGCCAGAGACAGAAAGTAGATGGTCACTGGTAGAGATTAGTAGTAGCCAGAAGCTGAAAGAGCAAAGCAGGAATGGGGAAGTCCATTAATGTATACAGGGTGGGTTTTAGTTTACAGAATGTTGAAAATATTATAAACTGTGGTCATGCTACACAGTTCTTCTATAAGTATATTACAAACCACAGAACTACAAGTAGGTAATTCTATAGTCTCTGAAATGTTTTCAGTAAAGCTGTAATGTTTCATGGACAAACAGATACACAGAGCCCTGCCATTAGCACAGGAAGTTCTATCAGAACTGTGCCAGAGCACTGAGTGGCAAACAAGCAAAGCTAGTAAGTGAGAAGAATCTGTCAACTTAGATCACCCTCTCCCAGTGAAACAATGTTCATGATATAATGACTAGTGGTAGCCTGGGTCTATAACAAGAGTAGCCAAGAACCAATAGACAATACAGAAACAGGAGTCATTATCTCGTTCTCCTGTACACACCATCAGTGAAAGAAGGCTGAAATAAAAGGAAAACAAAGGAGATGACAAAAATTGCCATGCTATCTAAAACTTCCAAAGTTTAGAGGTCATAGTACCCTTCTGTCAGGGCATCAGCCTGGAAATCCACCTCCAAGGCTATTCTATTTCTTCAGAGAAGAGAGCAGATTTATAATTTGCACTCAAAACAATAAAGAACTGAGCAAAGTAAGGAGACAAAATTTGGTGCTATTATTTTCCCAACTATGTGAAGACAACATGACACAGCTTAATAAAATTTAATTTGTTATTACTTAAACTAAAAGGTTTATGATAATCCACTCAGCTACCGATAATGATGCTTCTGAAAGGTCAGATTTGAGCGCTTCTAAAGGTCAGGCTTGAGCCATGCGTCTCATTTTACTATAAATCTTTGCTTTATACTGCCATCAAGTGGCTATATTACATAAGGCAGTTTACCAAATAGTTTTTCATAGTATTTGAAGCCATGACATTCTTATACCAAAAGTCTAAGTACACAGTGCCTAAAAATTCAATTCTACTTCAGTTGTCTCAAGGATAACTCTCTAAGGAATTCATTTCATTAGAATTTATGACAATAGCTATGTGACTTCAGGCAAGATTGAGTGCTTTTTTGCTCAGCCTCACTACTTATATTCACAATATGGGCAACATTACAACCTAAATCTAAAAATGAGTGACTACTCCAAGGCAACATAAATGTAAAATGAGTACAACAGTGCTGACCACACTGTAAGTGCTCAATAAATGTTAACTACCAAATGAAGATTCACCTAGTACAATGAAAGCATCAAAGGAAAGGTTGATATTTTATTCTCAATGTAAAGCCTACTTTCAAATGGACAGCCATCTGGAAAAAAAAGAAGCTTTAGGAAAAGTCAGAGACCATGTTTAGGTCTGAGGGGAACTAAAGAGAAAGTGGAAAATCTCTTTACTCGCAATTACCCCTGATGCTAATTCAATTTGGGATGTATATGTATGAACTTACCAGAAAAACTACTTACACAAATACAATACCAACTCAACCAATTTTGTTTTTGCAGTGCAGTGGACAAAAAATAACAAAATAAGAATCTCATACCAGCAGAGCTCATATCTCCTTTATAAGCTTTAATAAACAGGGTTGTAAGACAAATTATTCTAAAAATGTCTAAAATACCTAATTTTTCAAGATTTCAGACCAGTAGAAATTCAAGTTATAGGCTCAGTGGATAAAGCAGTTTGGATTCCCTAGGATCCACATAAAAAGACAGATGTTGTAGCATGAGTATCTAAAACCTTAGTGCAGGTATCTACGTCAAGAATGGAGGCAGAGACGGGAGAATCACCTGAAAGCTCAAGGGCCAGGTACCCTGCCAAGTGCAATGAATGTAACTCAGTGAACAAAAGACCTTGCCTCAAATAAGAAGGTAAGGCCTACATACGAAGTTCTCCTCTAACCTACATGTAAGTGCCATGGCACATGTGGTCCACACTCCCCAACACACAACGCAAACACACATACAACCATACACATGCACCAAAAACAAGAGAAATACACATCACAAGAAATAAACACAGCCAATTTACATATTTGCTTATGACTGAACAAATACATCTCCTATCTACCCACTACTTTCTCTACCTACTTTGGGCCCGAGTGCCTCTAGTTCTGTACCTTGTTCTGATTCCATTCCAGATTCCCTTTTCTGGCCTAACAAACTATTCATAAAATATTTCAATCCATGCACCTGATAGAAGCTGGCCTGTGGCTTTCAAAGTGTATGCTGAGGCTATTTCCATTCAAGTTATGAGACTTAGACTCACCATGGAAACAAACCTCTGAACCTGTCTGGGAAAGATCTTCTAGATTAGGTTAATTGAGGTGGGGAGACTCACCCTCACTGCGGGTGGTACCATTCCAAGGGCTGGGGTCACAGACTGAATAAAAGAAGCAAGATGAGCTGAACATGAGTATCCATCATTCTCTGCTTCCTGGTTCCTAACTCAACTGTGACCAGTTCTGCTTCAGGCTCCTCCTGCCAAACTGGACAGTAACCTCAAACTAGAAGTCAAAATAAGCCCTTCCTGTCTTACTTTATTTCTTGTCGGGTATTTTGTCACAGCAAGAGAAAACTAGCAAGTTGTATATGGAGCTTCATTTAGATCAATTTTAGGTAGCTTTCCAGTATCCTAGACGTGCTTCCAACAAATGAAGCTAAATGTACCTGACAAGTTCTATTTCTTTTATCCCAATGTTTCTCTCACCTATCCTTATTTGTCCAAATTTATATCCAATCCCTGAGCTATTAGAATACAGTAATGCCCACCCATTCCCAAATAGGAAAGATAATGTTAGCCAAGAAAGAACCTTGGGGAAACACAGTAAGTCTTAACCTTTAACTTCTTAAAACGTGGGCAGAAACTAGTCGAAAACAGGGGTAAGGGGTCCAGGCTTGGCCACCACACAGTCCACACAGAGTCCAGAGCAGTACCATGCTGCATGTTTTAGTGCCATCAGTGAACTGAAATACTGTCCACTGGCTGGGACATTGTTTACCTCTGGCTTAGGTAGGCATTAATTTATTGGCTCCTGAACTGTGACACAAATAACCTTATGATTGTTTCTCCAGTTGTGTACCTGAATTCAGACTCCTGCTTCAATTTTCAGGTCTAAAGTGGCCTGAACAAAAAAAGAGCAACAAGAAAGGACAAGACTCATATCTTCCACTAAAACAGCAATCAACACAAATCATAAATATTTTATATATTATTTTTTGCAATGCAGTTGGCCTAACTAAAGGTGAGTAAACCATCAGTTCCAAGGATTTGCATTTTGGGAACTAGCAAAAACCTTCAAATATTCAAATGTCTATGACTCAAAGCAATTTTCAGTGTGTTAGGAGGCCAGTGAATTAAAGAGGAATGTACTTACATCACTTGAAGAGACTGTTCCTGTTTCAACAGCAACACCGCTACCACGCAGTTTCTATTACAAAATAAATGACTTATTACTTAGTTTTGTTTTTAATTTTATCCTAATGTATTAGCTACAAAAGGGAGCTAGGTGAATTTTATTAATTATTTTCCCTAATCCAACCTTACAAAAATCATGAAGATGCCATAAAATATGGTAATTATCATTATTGTCTACTAGACCTTAATAGATTACTAAAAATGGAGCAATAATCTGAAAGACAAACAAGATACATTCCCCAAGTAAAGCTAGCAAAACTTTCTGTCTCAACGTTTACTAACTGCCTTACACTGCACTGTCTGCATCAAATTCTCTGACAAAGCTTATGGAATAGATGCTTAATGGCAAGAAGATATGGTCTGAGCCTTCAAATTAGATTACACAGAGCAATGCTAGCAAGTCATCTCAAGACTCAACATCTCAAATGCAGAAATGATCAAAGAAAATGTAAGACGGCAAGTCAAGGACTAAAAGTGTGAGATAAAACTGATCATGAATGTCTGAAAGAAAATGTTTATTCCTAAGGAGTAAGTGCCAGACACTTAACAGATAATGTCTGATTGATGTGTGTGTGTGTGTGTGTGTGTGTGTGTGTGTGTGTGTAAGATCAAAACTTGCCATTATAAAACAGAAGAACAAAACAGGAAAATTTGCCTACAATTTGGAGATTTGAGAACTTAATTTTTACTACAATAATGAAATTATGGACCTTTTTATGGCAGAGGGGAAAGAATTTCCCCATATGGCACAATTAAAGACGTTTAAGCAAGGTAGCATATAAAATCCCCAATAATCCTACCTTATTTTCTTTAAACAAGAAATCTAAAATTTAATCCTGATGAAAGGGTATGGAAGAATTTTCTTCCCACAGCAAGAAATAAAGTATGATCAGAGCCAGTGCAGAAGTAATGCTCAGCCCCTGAGAAACAAAGACAGACTGCCTGGTACCCTCAGCAGACACCCGATAGCAAAAAGACTTGCAAAGCAGTAAAGCCATATCTGAAAGCCAAAGAGTGTGACAAAAAGAATGTACCAGAAAGAGAAAGGCTTAAAGAACATTTAAAATTCAGAAACTCAATGCCAATGAAAACTGTTCTAGTATTTGAAATGCTTTCTCCACTAGTAAGAATAGAAGTATCTTCTCCCATTTACTGAACATGGTTACAAGCATGTAAGCATTAAATGGATGCCAATCATTTCAGGAGTGACAATTCATTTCTGAGGCACAATGTAAAGAGTACTGCTATAAGCAAATGTCTAAGGTGAAACTGCCACACGAGCAATAAGAAACCACAGTAACATGTTCTCTTCCACACCTGTTTTCACTTTATGAACTCAGCTACAATTGACCCTCACCAGAAAGTTACATAAAAGCAGAATACAGCTCATTTAAAAGGATAATTTCAAAATATAAAAAAATGGGAATGTTGTCTATTTAGCTATGCATTCTGATCCCAAATGCATTTAGAAACTTAAAATTTCATTGCTATACATCAATTTTTTATTTTTTAATGACTTAATGAGCTTTATTTGAAATACTAGAATAAGGCAATAATTGATTACTTAAAACAGAGTGAGTATTCTAAAGGACTAGGTACAGGAGACTTGTTTTATACACAGAAAGGGTCTTCAGAAAGTAGAAACAAAAGCTGGATTTGATCATCTCTTTATCTTTATTTTCAGATGCTTCCCATGTTTTAAATATCTCATCTACAAATTGATGTTTCATAAAAATACTTTGAAAAATTAATTATACAAAAGGATTAAAAGTGATACTGACATTTAAAAGATTTAATTTCATTCAAAGTAATCTAAAATACATCTACCCAAAAACAAAAGGAAATAAGTTTCAAAAAGACAGGCAATAAGATAAAAAAGTAAATCTAAGCAAAACATGATGGTATTTCTCATGCCTCTAGTTAAAATCTATTAATAATAGGATCACCTAAATTCCAAGTTTCTAAAATGTATTTCAAATAGGCAATTACTTAAACCTAAAGGTGACAGTATGGTAATTATGGATGTTGCTGTGACAATTACAAATTCTCCTGGTTTAATTCCTCTACAACCCCCACCACCACACAGTCTCATGCTCTTCTCCCTGTTCTTCCCAGAATATTCCTCCCTCATCCACCTTCATTTGTCTGCTCTTCTGAGCATTATGCTTACTAAACCTCCATCTTACCACCTAATAGTAACTGAAACTTAAAAGGCCATCCCAGGAACACCTGGAAGCCTGGTACAAACTCAGCCAAAATAAGGACAAGCAGATTGACTAGTGGTCTATGATGTGTTTTCTGTACTTTGAAACTACCCTGGAAGCACCCAACATCAGTTTCTTTATTGGGGCAACTAGTGAAACAGCTCAGCCTAGTTAAGTGATCAAAAGGGCATAAAAGACCTCACTAGAAACTTTCAGGTATCTCGCCCCTGAAATGAAGATTTCTTCCACAAATTTTGGTAGTTCAGATTCCTGAGACAGAGGTGAGAGCTGCACACGGAAGTCTCTCACAACAGAGCTTGCCACACATGTTCTCCAAGTGCACGATCTCTTTCCCTGTATCCGAAGCTTTATGTGAGCACACATGCTGCAGCCCAGCAGGTTCTTTCATTTCTCCAAGCTGTGCAATCCTGGCAGCCACCTATAAAGAAGATAGTCCCTGACCACTGAAAAGCAAGAGTGGGAAGCCTCAAAAGAAAAGACAGAAAGGTTTGAATGGAAGCCAGTCAAAGAAACAGAAATGAAGCATGCTACCATACCCAAGAGTAGTTTGGCTTACTTATCATATTCAAAATGGCATTATTTTAATAAAATATTTTCTGTAACTCAACATATTTACCATAAGGATCTTAGCAGAATAAGTTACAAAGAAATTTGTGTTACCTGTGAACTCAGCTGAGTTTTTATCCAATTAAAATAATAATTTAAGTCACTGCCTTCCATCAATTCTTTCCCCCAAGCTGCTAACTTTGCAATAATTCTTGCAGCCTGAAAACAAATAATAAACATATCTCAATACCATACTAATTCTCAAAATCACATCAAATACTTTAAAAGACAGGACTTTTCACCACACTTGCTGTATGACTTTTGTAGTACTCAATTCCTACAAAAAAATAGTTTATAATTTTTAACATATTTTGAGACAACCTTCCAACTATATTTTAAAATATTTCCTTTAAAGTGAACACAAGTTATTTGTGCTTTAAGAATGTCACGACATTACCTGGATTGCTTTGCACTTCAATAGAGGCACACATCTATAATCCCAGTACACCAGCATTGGAGAGGCTGAGTCAAGAGAATTATGTTTGAGATCAACCTGAACTACATAGTGAGACCATGAATTAAGAGAAATAAAAAGACTGGGGTTCATTTTAAGGCCAGCCAAAAGCTTTACATCACTGACTTAAAAGGCTTCCTGTCAGAAACTTAGGTACCAGCAGTGCGTGCCAAGTAAACAGGAGAAGACAAAGAACAAGACAACAAGCACGTCTACTGCTGCACGAGCTCCATCAGCCCAGGATAGACTGACAATAGTCTGCCCCTCACAGTCTGACATTTAGCTTAAACTCAGTTAGGGCTGGAAAGTGGCTTACTGGGTAAAAGAACTTGCTATACAAGCATGAGGACCTAAATTCAATCCCTAGCACTCATATACAAAAAAAAAAAAAAAAAAAAAATCCAGGCATGGCCAGACACATCTGTAACCCCAGCACTAATGGAGGCAGAGACAGGAAGATCACTGGGGCTTCCTGGTCAGACAGTCTAACTGAAAAATGGCAGACTCAGGTTGAATGAAAGATTCTGTCTCAGAAATGAAGTGGAAGAGTAATAGAGGACACCCAATGTCTTTCTCTGAGCTCCACATGCATGTACACAGACATATGCATCTGCACACATACATACCGCATATACTACACACATAAACCAAAAATAAATTTTAAATCAAAAAGTGAATTTAGGGATGGGGAACATTAGTTCCACTGGCACAGTGTTTGCCTAGTATGAATGAAGCCATGGGTCTGATCCTCAGCACTGTATAAATTGGGCATGGTGATGCATGCCTGTAATATAGTGCTGAATCAAAATGCAGAAAACCATCTTCCTCCTCAGCTACATAGTAAGTTTGAGTACAGCCTGGGCTACATGAGACCTGTTTCAAAAACAGTTGAAAAGAAAAGAGAAAAGAAAAAGAAAATCTGGGTATGGTGGCACACGCCTTTAATCCCAGCACTCAGGAGACAGAGGTAGGAGGATCACAGTGAGTTTGAGGGCACCTTAAGACTATATAGTGAATTCCAGGTCAGCCTGAGCTAGAGTGAGACCCTATATTAAAAAACAAAAAACAGGGCTGGAGAGATGGCTTAGCGGTTAAGGCGCCTGCCTCCTAAGTAAGAACGCTGGTTCCAATCTCCAGGTCCCATGTTTAGCCAGATGTAAAGTGATGCAAGGGCACAATGCCGCACTTGACCACAAGGGGGCGCACACATCTGGATTACATTCGCAGCAGCGGAGAGACTGCTGGCGCACCCATCTCTGTCTTCCTCTCCCTCTCTCTCTGCCTCTCTGTGTCTCTCTCCAAAAAAAAAAAAAATAATGATTTGAAACTTTAAGATTATATTCTTAGGATATTAGAATTTTGTCAGTTATATAAGTCAGCTTGAACACATGGACAAGATGAGGATAGGAAAGGGGCTTTGTTAATCTGCTTTCTAAGTTGATAATTAGGTGAAACCCAGAAGTTAAATTGTTAATTAACTGTTAATTTGTTCCCCAGAGCCATTGTCTTGACTGTATCAGTTGTTGGATGATGATTTTGCTGGTTGCTTTAGGATTCAGATGGGCTCCAGAGAGATGTCTTGGTTGCTGTAATGTCTCCTAAGAATGCTACTCAAGTAATAAGACTGGACATAGCTCACATGGTGTTTGTTGCTCTGTGTCATGTGTCCTCAGGGATTTCCATTCTTTGACTCACTTTATGCTCACTAGAGCACTGTAGCACACAGCATTTGGGGAAGTTGTGGAACATTTAGGAAGTGACATTTTACAGGAAAAAGTGGGTCATTCAAGGTGGGGTTTGCAGTTTTATAATCCAGCCCTGTTTCCTAACTCCCCTTTGCTTCCTGGCCTTCTAAGATATAAGCATCATCTGGCACACATTCCTGCCACCACAGAGTTACCTGCTAACATGATGGATTGCATTGTCTCAAAACTTTGAGGCAAAATATACATCATCTCCCTGAAGTTGCTTCTTCTTATCAAGTATTCCATTATAGCAACAAGAAAAATAACTGATTACACACACACACATATAAAACAATGTGATAAATTCAAAATTTACCATATGAACAGTAAATGGATCCTGGCGATTCAACATTGGCAGAAAGTAGGGCCAGGCAGTGCTCTTGCTGCGTTTTGCATAGTCAAAGAAAATACTGACACGCTGGTGATTTTCCTAAAACAGAAAAGAACATAGCAATTATGCACTGGTTCTCAACTACTCATTTTATGTCTTGTTTGTCAGTGTGTGTTCTTTTTCCATTGTGTGTATATATAATTTGTCTCTGTCATTATTTTCATGGGGCAAGAGGGTGGGGATGGTGGAAGGTAGATACTACACAAATTCACCTTTTAATGACTATGATTGTTCTAAATCACAAGGTTTGGGACCGTATGTAATATTTCTTCTTAGCTTTCAATATTGTCTTGACATTTCTACCAACACCTAAGTGTAAACATTCTAGCTGCCAAACAAAGAAAACAGAAATGGAAAGGGGTAGCTCAGCCTAGAAAAAGGATCAGCAGGAAGGGCCTCAAAGTACTAACAGACAATGAAAGAACAAGATAAATCGCAAATAGTTATGAGGCAGGCAAGCATAGGAAAGCAGCTTAGCAACCCAAGATATTACCTGATTTGGGTAGTAAGACACACCCTTTTCCTAACAATCCACCTAGCAACCTGTTGGCAACTTAGGACCCCCACATGCATCAAGGTGTGTGTAAATCCCATTTCAAACAATGAAATAACTCATTCCTCCCCTAGAAATCTTTAGGAGCATTCTTTCTGAGGTCAGTTTCTATTCAAATGTGTTACAGGACATATCCAGGATTAGAAGACAAGGGTCCGTCCATCCTGGACTGGTTTGGGGTACATGCCAGGAAGGCAAATTGAACTTTTGGGAAGAATCATCTATTTACCACTTTATGCCTGCTATGAGAAGGGCCATGTAATCAAGCCTGTCAGTCAAACCAGAGTCACCCAGACTATGACCCAGCTTTTCCATGCTCCAGACCTCATACAAAGAAGCTCAAACAGTAACCTGTTGCTCTTGGGCAATCTAGCTCGAGAAGGTCACTGAGCCCTTACAGCAGATTCCCCAACTTCCTCCTTGTTTTGTTCCTTTGCTTTACTTGCTAACAGTCTCTTGCTCCTTTACTTTGTGTGTGTCTTATCCAATTCTCAAAATAAGAACCTGGAGAAACCCAGACAGAGACCAATAGCAATACTTGTACATACTTGTATACTTGTACATTGTACATACAATGCTTGTACATACCATGACAGAAAATATGGGACAGATAAACACTGTAAAAGCAGCATATCACATAGATAGGTGGATACACAAAATCATGCAAACTTCTCAATTTTATTCTATAAATAATCACCTGTTAAGTGAATACAATTGCCAAATAACAATATTTGCTTTGAAAACAATAGAAATTTTGGGGCTGGAGAGATGGCTTAGCGACTAAGGCATGTGCCTGCAAAGCCTAAGGATCCCGGTTCGATTCTCCAGGTCCCACGTAAACCAGATGCACAAAGGGGCACATGCATCTGGAGTTCATTTACAGTGGCTGGATGCCCTGGCATGCCTATTCTCACTCTCCCTCTCTCTCTTTCCCTCTCTCTGTCTCAAATAAACAAATAAATAAATATAAAATATTTTTAAAAGAAAAAAGAAAAAATAGAAATTTTAACAAGCAATAAATCTTCAGATCAATGTTTAATTATTTTATTATTTTATTTATTTTTGGAGAGAGAGACAGACAGACAGAGAGGGAGACAGATAGAGATGGGAGTGCTAACAGTCTCTCAGCTGCTGTGAACGAAATCCAGATGCGTGCGCCCCCTTGTGGGCAAGTGTGGCATTGCGCCCTTGCGTTACTTTGCATCTGGCTAAACGTGGGACCTGGAGATTGGAACCGCTGGAGATTGGAACTAGCATTCTTAGGCTTAGCAGGCAGGTGCCTTAACCACTAAGCCATCTCTCCAGCCCAATGTTTACTTTTTAAATACCATAGTTTTAATATTGATCTCTGCTAACCATTATCTATTTAAGGAATAGGCTACCATTTTCTTAAGCAAAGAATCATAGCAGTCTAGAAAAATAGTTACAATAGTTATGATAATGATTTCTTTCATCCAAAGTCTAAAACTCAGGGAAGCCATTATTACTTCACTACACATTTCTAATTATTCATTATAAACACTAAATCCTAGCAAAGCTTTGTCTCATAATCACTTTGAAAACACAAGACTGAAGTCTATAGTGTACACAAGAGATGTACCTAAAATGAAATTATTCACTTGAAACAGTGATGAACTAAGACATACAGGTAGAAACAAAAAGAAACCACCAGGTCCTGGAAGATGGCAGTGGACACTGAGGACACTCAAAATTCATCAAAGCAAAAATCCCGAGGCTGAGAGAGCTCAACACTAAAGTGGACTTATAACACACCCACCAAGGCTCAGGGAACATTGTGGAAGAGGGGATGGAAAAATTATAAGAGCCACAGGGTGGAAAGGAGTAGCCTGAGGCATTGTCCCCCTACCCACAGAGCCTGATGCATTCATAACCCCATAGTATATCCCAATAACCCCACTGAGGAGAGCCCTCAGTGTAATGGGGGTGAGGAAAGGGAGAATAAGAGTATAACCCAAAGGGAATATGACCAACTCACAACTGGTTCCCAAAGTTCATAATTTAATAAAAATAAAAAATTGCCGGGCGTGGTGGCGCATGCCTTTAATCCCAGCACTTGCGAGGCAGAGGTAGGAGGATTGCCCTGAGTTCGAGGCCACCCTGAGACTACATAGCTAATTCCAGGTCAGCCTGGACCAGAGTGAGACCCTACCTTGAAAAACCAAAAAAAAATTTTTTTTAATTTAAAAAAAATAAAAAATTTAAAAAGAAAAGAAAAAAATAGAGCTTAATGGCACATACCTGTAATCCCAGTACCGGGGAGGCTGAGCCAGGAGGATTTGGGAGTTGAGACCAGCTTAAATTGCATCACATGGACAGACCTTGTGTCAGGACAAAGAAGAAGGAAGAGAAGAAGGAACCAAAACCACCACAGGTTGCTATCCCAAAATAATGCATTTTGGCTTAAATTCCATTTCATGACAAGTATACTTTTTAATGTTTTAATGTTAAATGCCACAATTTAGTGACATATACTAATAACTACATATATCAATAATATAGCATCCATCTTTACAAAATCTAAACCACAGAAGATGATAGGAAAAATGATCAAACTGCATATACTAAAAGAACGTATCTTCTCAAATACAAGTGATAAATTTAAAAACTGGCATACGGGCTGGAAAAATGACTTGGTGGTTAAGGCTCTTGCCTGCAAAGCCTAAGAACCCTGTTTCAATTCCCCAGAGCCCACGTAAGCCAGATGCTCAGGTGGTACATGCATCTGGAGTTCATTTGCAGCGGCTAGAGGCCCTGGCACACTCATTCATTCATATTCTCTCTCTCAAATAAACAAATTAAATATTTTAAAAGCAGACATACACTAACAAAAAAAAGCATTAGCAAACTTAAGAAAGCAGCAATATATTTAAAATATAGCATACAAAGTTATAAAACTCTTTAAGAGGCAAGATCTAAACCAAGGGAACATCACAGACATTTCCATCACAATCATGAAAACAACTAAGGTGCTCACTGGCTCAGCTATTATTTAGTATTATATTGGACCCACTAACCAAAACAAGTAAAAAATAATCAGACACAAAAATTTTAAAAGTGAAATTATATCTACTGACAGATCACACCTTTATGAATTATAAGAAAATTCAATCTTAAAATTAATTCAAAAATGATTCACTAAGCCATGAAAATATAAAATGAATATTCCTAGTTCAATAACTTTTGCATAAATAAGTCCAAAAATAAAACAGAAATGAAGTTTAAAACAGCAAAATAAGATAAAACATTTAAGCATAAAGTTACTATGCAAAAACTTTTATGTGCAAAGCATTCCTTAAGACACCAAAATGTCCTTTGTTTCTTATCCTCTTATATCTTATTTTTTGACCCAAAACTTCAGTATCATAAATGTTATTTCTCCATAATTTATGAATTTAAGGCAACTCAGTAAAAATTCCAACAAATTATTCCGTAGATTCTGATAAACAATGCTCAGCTTCATAGAGAAGAATCGCTAGGAAAAACACTTTTAAACAAGTAAGTTACAAAGTGAACTAGACAACCTAACATGCTCTATAATTAAAACTGGTGGTACCAGAGATGAACACACAGGAATTCCAAAAGAACTTCACAGGCATCCCAAATTAAATTTATGTTCATGGAGGTTTATGGTCAAAGGCAGCACCTCTAACCACAATGGCTTAAGACAGACATCTTAATAAATAGAGCTGCAACAACTGAAGGGCCATGTAGAAAACATAAAATTAAATATTTACTTCATACCACACATAATAACCAATTCTAAGTGAATCAAATATATAAACATAAAAAGTCAAACTATGTAAATACTAGAAAGAATGAGTTTTGCGATTTATTACCTAGTCAGGTTTAATAGTACAGACCTGTATGTAATCCTAGCTACTCAAGAAGCAAAGGCAAGGCCTGCCTTGGCTACAAAATTAGTTCAAGGCCAACCCAAGCA
This sequence comes from Orientallactaga sibirica, assembly GCA_036365145.1. Taxonomy (NCBI): domain Eukaryota; kingdom Metazoa; phylum Chordata; class Mammalia; order Rodentia; family Dipodidae; genus Orientallactaga; species Orientallactaga sibirica. The sequence continues at coordinate 21,090,828 of JAEOAD010000003.1, forward strand.
ACTTACTGAGACCATGTCAAAAGAAAAAGAAAAAAATAAGAGTGCTATGGATATAGGTCAGTGGTAAAATGCTTATCTGACATGCATGAGGCCCTAGGTTCACTTCCCAGTGTGAACACATACACACACACACACACACACACACACACACACACCCCTCCCTATCTAGCTTGCTTTCTATGACATAAAATCCAGATTTTAAAAATCTTAAGCTGGGCAAGATGGTGCCTGCCTATAATCCCAGTACTCGAGAGGGTGATGTAGAAGGATCATGAGTTTGAAGCCAGCTTGGGCTACATAACAGGACTCTCTCTCAAAACAAATAAAGACTACCTGACAGTCAGACATGGTGCCTTCCACCTAAAACCCCAATACTTGAAACGTTAAAGCATGATTACCACAAATGCAAAACCACAATGAGTCCCAGCCCAGCCTAGCTACAAAGATAGACTGTCTTAAAAAGCAAAACAACAAAATTAGACATATAATGAATTATTACAATGCAAAACGGTACATAAACAATGTCAAAAGTTAAATGACAAATCTAAATCCCTCAAGGATTTAGAACAAACTCTTCAAAACTGAGGAGGAGAAAAGACCTAAACCTCATAGAAAAATACTTGTTGAAGTCAGATAATTCAGAGGTAGATATGAAAGTTATCTTTTTAAAAAGGTCCAAAGAAGTTCCACCTCTGGTCATTGCAAACAGCAGTAAACAGCCTGACAATGACTTCTGCTAAAAAAGTTGCAGGGAAACACACATGCATACACTGCCAGTAAGGACATAAGATAGAACCCTGAGCAACAGCTTAACAAAAGGATACATGTAATTCCTCTTTACACAACAATCCAGCCTCTGAAAATGAACCATGAAGTATGCTTTCCAACAGTTCAAAGGAATAAGATTATTCTTTGCCTTATTACTTCTCATTACAAAATATTGGGACCTGATTCAGTAAACTATGGTATATCCACTTTTAGAGTACTGTGTGGATATCAAAAGCAGAATATAGTAGATTTCAATGAACTAACATGGAATGATTCTGATATATTTTGTTGTGAGACAAGCAAAAGACTAAAACTATGTCCAGTAAATATCCTTATACAACAGCAATGGGTAAATAAGAAAAAGAATACAGCAATAAAGATAAACCAGAAACCAATGGTGTTCACCTCCAAGAGGTACGTAGGATTAGGATGCAAGGGATGAAGAGAGGTCTCTGAAAATTCTTTTGAGTATATGTTTCCTATAAGGTTTGGGCTCTCTGGAGGTATGTAAATGTTAATACTCTCCAAAATAGCATAAGAAACAGAGAATGAGGGGTAACTAAAGTATGATGCAAATAAAATCAAATGACTCTAACAGTATTTCATGAAAAATAATTTATCCAGTTTGAAATAAACATGAACACAGACTCATACACACCATCAGTTTAAAGACAAAGACCTGCAAATTTAAAATCTTGGGTTTCAAAGTCATATGGATCAGCAACTCTAAAATTACTTCCTGTGTATGATGGGGATAACAAATGAGTAAAATATACTGAGGAGAAAGAGAAGTTTACAATGTTACTGCCACAAAGTTACAAATAGGATTAAAAGTCTAGAAGGACTACTATGGTGCTGACTATAAAGTGAACTGAAAGATCAATAAATTAAACTGAGTTCACAGTAGTATGTGCATATGTCTAACAACTGAGGACATGTGTGTTTCATATACATGTATGCACACAGCAGCAGAGTCTGTAAACCAACTCACAGCTTCTTCATTGCAGGTACAGTCCTCACACAACAATAACCATAACTAAGAAGGTCAGAACATTCCTGGGTGTTTTTTTTTTTAATCTTTACTGTTTCAAGAAAATAAATGTGCAGAGAAATGGGATGATTATCATACAGGCCTATCTAGCCAAGGAGTAATATCAAGCCTTTCTCACATCAAAAATGATTATCTTCCTATAAAGGAGATGGCCCCCAAGCAACAGAACTATTCTTCCTAACCATTATTTCCCTAATAATGGCCAGTGTGCAGGCCAAAAACTAGGCCATTAATGTATTTTTTTTCTTCTGAACTGACACTAGGCTCAACTGCTGAAAGGCTCATCTCATAAAACTCTTCCACATACCAAGCTAAGATTAAAATCTGTCTAGGCCCTCTACATTCACAGGAAAAGCAGTAAACTGAAGTGTTATATAACTTTAAAAGTTGCACATGATAATAAGCAATCTGTCTCAAAAGGAACTAAAGCACTGTACCTAACACTGGCCTAGAACAAACAGCTCTCAAAAATTGTTCATTATATCACATGCTTGGACTGCAGGTCACAGAGAAATCAAGCTGGAACTGAACTGGAAGCCTCCTCCCTGTTGGCTACCTATCATGATGCTAGAAAGAGCTATGCTGCCTGTTGTAGAAGAAAAGTTATAAATGGTCTGAACTAACAGTGGCCTTGCAAGCTTTAGGGCTGGTCATCCAGGCCATGTGTACTAATTGGTACAATGGTCCATGTCTGTTGCAGGGGAAAACAACTGCTCTCTGACTGAACTTATGGCCTGCTCCACAAGAAGGAATTCATTCCTGGTACTGAAAGCCTAGTCAAAAGCCTATGCTGGGGAAGTCATAAGCTTTAAAGGGAAAAGTACTGTTTTCTGGCTAAATGGATAGATAATTACCCCAAAACTGCCTTCTAAACACTTATGTTTAAGCTCATATATTAATGCTACTTTCACTTTTGTTTCAAGAAGCTTCTCTTTTCACATGGTGGTGACTACAGAGGAGACTCAAAACTCACCAAAGTGCTAAGAAGAAATGACAGTGGTGGTGTGTTCAGCACTGAGACATCTGTATCACGCCCTCCAAAGCTCAGGGACCTTCAAAGAAGTGGTGCAAAGAATGGAAGAGCCAAACAAAGGAGAGAAGTGCTTTGCAATACTGTCTTCCAGACATGAAAGTGGCTGTGGTAAAAATCAAGTCCAAATGGATCAAAGACCTCAATATAAGACCGGAAACACTGCTACTACTGGCAGAAAAAGTAGGAGGAACTTTCCATGATATAAGAGTGGGAAAAGGCTTCCTGAACAAAACCCCAGTAGCTCAGGAAATTAATCACTCAACCATTGGGATCTCATGAAGCTGAAAAGCTTTTTCACCAACAAACATACAAACATAAGCAGAACCAATAGATTACACACAGAATAGGAGAAAATTTTTGCCAGATACACATCGGACAGAGGCCTAATTTCTAAAATCTATAAAGAACTCAAAAGCCTAAACAATAAAACAAATCAAACAACCCACTCACAAAATTGGGCAGAGAACTGCATAGGGAGTTCTCAGAGGAAGAAATACAAATGGCAAACACACACTTAAGAAAATGTTCAACATCCCTAATCATCAGGGAAATGCAAATTAAAACATCTATGAGATTCCACCTTACCCCAGTAAGGACAGCAAACATTAAAAAAAATCTAATGACAACAAATACTGGCAAAGGTGTGGAGAAATAGGAACCCTCATTGACTGTTGGTGGGAATGTAAGCTGGTACAACCACTTTGGAAAGCAATCTGGAGACTCCTAAAAAGGATGACTACAGAGTTATCAACAGATCCAGTTATTCCACTACTGGGCATTTACCCTAAAAGCTTCAAGCCTCAGTTCAGAGATATTTGCTCAACCATGTTTATAGCTGCTCAATTCATAATAGCTAAGAGCTGGAATCAACCCAGATGTCCACCATTAGATGAATAGATAACTAAGATGTGGTATATCTACACAATGGAATTCTACACAGCAGTAAGGAAAAAAATGACACAAAGCAATTTGAAGAAAAATCGTCAAACTTGGAAGAGATCATTCTTAGCGAACTCACCCAATCACAGAAAAAGATAAGCGTCACATGGTCTCACTCATCTGTGACTCCTAATTTGTATTTTCCCCGAGATGCTGACACACCTAATAAACAACCCAAACATTGGACAATAGAGATGGTGGGGTGGGAGGGCAGGGCAAGGCGGGGGGACAAAAAACTAGACCCAAATGGAAATGGTACCATAAAATCCTCTATCCTGAAAGGCATACTAAAAGGTCGAACCTGTATCAGGTGCTTAGAGAGAACACCTGAATCACAGGCCTGGAGAGGGTATGAAGAAGACTAACCTCAATCTTCTCCTGTTTCTCTATCATTCCCTCTTCTCTCTTTCTCTTTCATATTACCTATATATTTACTTCCTTCTCTTTCTGTGGCACTGACCTGTAACTCCCAGTACCAGCATGTGGTTAACATTCACAATGAGTGGTTGATCAGTGAGACCTACAAGGTTTCCCAAAAGAAGACAGATTTCTGTCAGAGTACTTGATGCCCCACCAAAGGTTATTGGTAAGACCCTACTGCTTGAAGACACCATATGCTGTTCCAATGGAACATGGAGAGACCTGACTGGAATCTGGAAGAGAGTCAGTCCCCAGACAGTTTGTCTAGTGCCAGAAGGTGCTAAATAAGTGACTGGGGGGAAACAACCAACATCTGCTAAGCAACTTGTGGTCTAAGCTACTCAGCAGCAAATAACCTGACGTGATGCTCACACAAGTGCAGTAATGGCACACAGCCATGATGGGTTACCAACTGCTCTAGATTTGGCTAATGGATCCACTCAGTGGAATGGAGCCTGTGGTAGTTTGAATATATGTCCCCCAATATATTCAGTGTTTTATTAGTTTTATAGTTTGCATCTGCAATCACTTTGCTAGAGGCAATGTCACTGGGGGCTGGTCTTAAGGTGTTAATGGTGGGTTTGAGATTCCATTGTAAAGATATGCAAATGTGCCTAGCAGGAGTTCCTGAAGTGTGCTGTGTGACCTTTTGGCTGTAGTTTTGCTCTGTGTGCTGTGGTGACTGGTTGGTTTCTGTCTCTCTCTGCTTGGCCCCTGTGGAGAGCAGGCCGCTTCTCTTGCCATTATGGAACTTCCCCTGGATCTGTAAGCTTCAATAAATAATATCCCTTCCTCCATAACTGTGCCTGGTCTGGAAGTTCATCTCAGCGAACCTGAAGCTATCTGCTACAGTAAATAGATTTGGCTAACGGATCCACTCAGTGGAATGGAGCCCATACCTGGAAATGGGAAACAAGTCAGAACCATATCCAAAAATGAGTCTGCTCTCCAATATTAAGCTCCCACCAATAGTGGGATACAAGAGGGCCTACACCTATTAAATTCTCTCTAAAATAATAATGGTTATCCATGTATCTTGCACTGACCTCACTCTCCGTTGGAGAATCTGCTTCTCTCTTTCAGATGGATGCATATCCTGAGGAGAGAATCAGCCCATAACACCTCAACAGGGCACCAGCTGAAGCCACAGAGTTATAGGGGAAAAGAGCAAGAGTGCTGCTTTATCAGTGAACCTGGTACCAGCACAAGGGTAAAGGAGATAGACACAAAGAACACTCAACTCCTACCAAATCAGATTTCCAGAGACACAGAAACTAAAAAACCTCATCACTGAAATAGACCTAAAATGAACCCAACATGGCTCAGGGAAATTCGCGGGGGGTGGGGGGCAGAAAGATTGTTAGAGCCATGAGTTGGGTCATTATGCACAGAGTCATCACCTCTCCCGCATAACTGATGGCTACCCACATAAGGCAAGACCCACATTACCCATGGGGGAAGGACAGGGAGAAGGCTAACGATGGTACCATCGTGGCTGTATATATACTATGTATATAACTATATTAAAAAAATTTTTAATTTTAAAAAAATTTTAAAGGGGCTGTGGTATCCATGATCTCACAGTGGCTGATACTACCTACACAAGACCTTCATAATAGAAGGGGGGAAAATGAAGACAACAAACTAGAAGAGAAACTAGTTGGAAGGAAGGGATTCAGTAGAGGGAGAATTTAGAGGAGGGAAAAAGAGAGTAGTGGTAGCAGTGGTGGTGGTATGTATGGAAGTTGTCAAAAAGGTTTTAAGAGTTGTTCACTGAAGCCAGGTGTGGTGGCGCACACCTTTGATCCCAGCACTCGGGAGGCAGAAGTAGGAGGATTGCCGTGAGTTCGAGGCCACCCTGAGACTACATAGTGAATTCCAGGTCAGCCTGAGCTAAAGTGAGACCCCAGGATCCATGTTATCTGCAAGTACAGAGAATAATTGGAACTCTGAAGAGATTCACTAGATTTTTGTTGATATTCAACAAAAAATAAGAGAGATTTTGAGAAAATATGTATTAATTACTTGGTAGTCTAAAAACAAAATAAAAAAATAGTATGATTGAGTACTTTTGTATTTAGAACTATTAGCAAGCTGCAACTCACATATGTACAATATATTATGTTCAAAGTTCTGTTATTACCATGAAGTACACAAAAAGATGAAGTCACCAAAGGTATTAAGAATATACCTACCTGTAACATATCATCAACCATTGTTAATATGTACTGCACTGTCTGCTCTTTGGAGATGTGAGTCATCAGATTAATAAATGTCTTAGCACACTAGAAAAAAAGAAATTAGTATTATTTTCACTTAAAAATTTTATATATCTCTTTCATAAAATAGGACAGAAATGCTATTACCTAATAATAACAGTAGACTTATACCTTTTGCAACTACTGTTATGACAACATATAGGAAGATGTTACTGAGACTTGCATCAAATTTACACTATTTCCAGTGATAAGCTTCAAACTATTTACTACTTTTAAATACACATTTGTAGACACTATCACTCTTGATTAGTATTGGAAGTATAGTTATCTAGGTAACTAAAAGCTACATTTATATTTAATTTTTTTAAATATTTTATTTATTTACTTATTTGACAGAGAAAGAGGGCGCAAGAGAGAGAATGGGTGCACCAGGGCCTCCAGCCACTGCAAACGAACTCTAGATACATGCACCCCCTTGTGCGTCTGGCTAACTTAGGTCCTGAGGAATCAATCCTGGGGAATCAAACCTGGGTCCCTTGGCTTTGCAAGCAAATGCCTTAACTGCCAAGCCATCCCTCCAGCCCTATATTTAAATATTTTTATTTGTTCTTTACATTATACAGCTACTGGGAAGCCCAGCACTTGAGTAACAGCGCTACATTTGCGATCAGAAGGCCATGCATGGTATGTTCTCGCTTTACAACACATCAACTGTATGACATCTCTCAGAACTCAATAAAACCTGAAGAAAATATGGGATCTACCAAATTCACCTAGACTGTTGTGACAATCAAACCAAACTATACATGACTCCTTCAACCAATCTGGACCCTAAATCAGAAATTTGACAAAGAGTGGGGTTCCCTCCTATTGGGAATCAGGTTCTAAATGCAAGTAGGGCAAAATTAAAATTATTCCATAAAATCTTTTAAATTACCTAGGAAAGTATGATTTTATGTAAGCAACACTATTCAGCAATAGGTCTGAAACCAATCTTTGAAAATCTTTCCATACATTAAGGGCATATAAACTGAAGCATACTCTATTCAGTATTCATTTGTTCCTTCATTCAGTACAATTTCAATGTAACAAACAGAAGGAAGTAAAGGTCATGTATAGAGAAATGCCTACTTTACCAAAGTCATACTCATTCCACTATGCTACCTCTAACATCATGTCTTCCATGGACACATAGTCCACTTGCCATACTGAACAGTGGAAGTTTAAAGATTGCAAAATATTTCTATAATAACCTTCACAGCATTTAGAAAGTTAGCAGTATAACTGAACATTTTTTAGTCATAACATTAAAACAAAATGAAAATACTTTGAGTGTGTGTGTATAGATAATACATGGCATTTGTGCCATAACTTTATTTTTGATATACTACCATTTTTGTTTGGCTAAAACCAGAAGTTTATTGCATGGCAATAACTCATACAAGGTCCACCTCACCAGGCATTATAATTTTAAAAGTACTAGTTTAATTTCTTAAGGGATGAGTCTTTATTTATGCACATCATTTCCCAACCTTACAGTCCACATGACAGGAACTCATATTGTTGGCAGGAATTACAAATTAAACACTCTATCAAAAAAGGAGTATTTATAGTATATGTCAAAATCATTATGAATGCTCAAATTATATTAGCAATAATCACATTTCTAGGGCTGGAGAGATGGCTTAGCAGTTAAAGTGCTTGCCTACAAAGCCAAAGGACCTAGGTTCAATTCCCCAGGACCCACATAAGCCAGATGCAAAAGGTGGCACATACATCTAGAGTTCATTTGCAGTGGCTAGAGGCCCTGGAGCGACCATTCTCACTCACTCTCTCCCTCTCTCTGTCTCAAATAAATAAATAAAAATTTAAAAATCTTTTTTAAAAAGTAGGTAAAACTTCAAAATATATAACTATATAAACAGGTTAAACTATTGTGCATGGAAAAACTCCAAAACAACTCAAAGGTAAATGATAAGAAAATTGGATTTGCTACAAATATGGCAAACATAACAGACTGTTTAGGTAAGAAGACTATAGATGGGGCCAGAGTGATATATAGTTCAATAGTAGAGCACATGCTCGGCATGCATGAGGCTCAGCATTCAATCCCTAGCACCTGTCACCAACCAAACTCTTACAGATTAAAATAAGAGACCCAAAGTAGTTCAAGAGGATACAAGAATTAATGAAGCAATGAGAAAAAAAATGTAATGAAATCTCATGTAATCAAAATAGGATGTTTCTTTAAACTAAACATTCAAATATCTTACCTATGTTGAGCTTTCAAACATTACTAATGAGAATGTAAAACAAAACACAGTATTTTTGTAAAAGAATTGTAGTTGGAAAACTTCATATACTTAAAAGCAGTAACTTCTTCTAATAGAAATCTAAGATGACATTCAGTTGTGCCTGGTGGTACAAGCCTGTAATCATAACTACTCAAGAAAGTGAGGCAGGAGGATAAAATTCAAGACCAGCCTGGACAACTTAATGAGGCCCTGCCTCAAAATGTTTTGTTTTGTTTTTGAGGCAGGGTCTCATGCTAGCCCAGGCTGACTTGGAACTCACTCTGTACTCCCAGGCTCGCCTTGAACTCATGGCGATCCTCCTACCACTGCCTGTCAAGTGCTGTGATTAAAGGTAAGTGTTACCATGCCAGGTTTCAAATTATTTTTTAAAAAATAGAAAGTAAAAAAAGAGTTGGAATATAGCTTGGTGGTAGAGCACTTGCCTGGGCAAGTTCAATCCCTGGGTTCTACAAAAAAAACAAAAAGAAAGAAATTAAAAGAAGGTATTCAAAAATGCAAAAGGGGCTAGACAGATTGGTCAGTGGTTAGTGTTTGCCAGCTAAGCCAGATGGCCCAGGTTTGATTCCCCAGTACCCATGTAAAGCCAGATGCACAAAGTGACGCATGCGTCTGGAATTTGTTTGCAGTTGCCAGAGGCCCTGGCACGCCTATATTCTCTTTCTCTCCCTCTCTCCTCCTAGCAAGTAAATAAATAAAAATATTTTTATAATTAAAATTCAGAAAAGAGTCAAGAAGAAAGGCCAGCCATTAGGATCACAAGTTGAGGGCCAGCCAGGGGCATCTTAGCAGAACCCTGCCACCAAATAAAAATAATAAGGGCTGGGATGCAGCAGAATGGTACAGCACTTGTCTGGCACACACAGAACCTTAGGCTGTCCCCAGCATTGCAACAACAATCATAATAACAACAACAACCAGTGCATAGACTTCAGGGTAATGTCACAGTATTTTAAATTTTTCTAGGGTTTTTGTTTGTAAAGTGGGGTGTACTGCTCCAGATTAAACTTGTAGCCTAACTCTACCACTGAGCCACACTGAAGCCCCTTCTAGAATTTCTAATGGGAGGTCAATGCTTGTGACACAAAGAAAGCATAGGTCACCTGGCTGCCTTCAGCTTGAAGCATCTCCTGCTTCTCTTCAGGGTTTCTTCTCATCTCAAACCTCTGAATGAATTCACAGTCTTCTGCGGATATCATCTGCCCCCTAGAGAGAAAGAAGGACTTCAGTAAGTGTGGAACAACCACTGTGAGAAATGATACTGAAATTCCTAGGCTTTTTCCTCTCTCCCTCTGTAGTATTCAAAAACACTGTAGCTGGCAAAGATTTTCTCCCATTCTGTAGATTGTCTATTGACTTAGTTGCTGGTTTGCGCAGCTATGTAACAGCTTCGTAGTTTCATGAGACCTCACCTCATTGGTTGACTGTCTTTAGAAAGTCTTTCCCATATGTCTCTACCTTGGGGATGTCTCCTTACTTTTTCTTCCAGTTGTTTGAAGGTTTCAGATCTTATAGTGATGTCTTTGATCTATTTGGAGTTAATTTTTGGGCAAAGTAAGAGCGAAGTATCTAGATTCATTCTTCTACATGTACTTATCCAGTTTTCAGCACCATTTGTTGAAGATGCTATCTTTTCTGTAGTGTTTTCACCTTTTTGTCAAAAATCGTGTGGCTGCAGTTACTTGAACTTATATCTGGATCTTCTGTTATAATCCATTGACCTATGTGTCTGCTTTTGTACCAGTACATGTTGTTTTGATCACTATGGCTCTACAGTATAACTTAAAATTGGGTATGGTGATTCCACCAGCAGTATTCTTTTTGCTGAGGGCATTTTTTTGGTTATCTGAAGTCTTGTGTGTTTTACAGAATGGGAGAAAACCTCACGAGTTTTATATCTGACAGAGATTTAATATCTAGAATATATAAGAACTCAAAAAACTAAATAACAACAAAAAATCAACCCAATCAAAAAAGGGGGCAAGGAACTAACATAGAATTCTCAAAGTAAGATCTAAAAATGTCCAAAACACATCTAAAAAAATGTTCAACATCTTAAACCATCAAGGAAATACAAATTAAAACTACTTTGAGATTCCATCTCACTCCATAATCCAAGTTTGATCCTGTAGTATCCACATAAAGCCAGATGCACAAAGTGGCACATACATCTGGAATTTGTTTGAAGTGGCTACAGGCCTGGCATGCCCATTCTCTTTGCCAGGCATGGTGGTGCCCACCTTTAACCCCAGAACTCAGGAGGCAAAGGTAGGAGGATTGCTGTGAGTTCAAGGCCATCCTGAGACTACATAGTGAATTACAGGCCAGCCCAGGCTAGAGCAAGACCAACCTCAAAAAAAAAAAAATTAAATGACAACAAATGCTGGTGAGGACATGATGAAAGAGGACCCTCATCCACTGTTGGTTAGAGTGTAAATTGTTGAAGCCACTATGGAAATCAGGGTAGAAGTTACTCAAAAAGTCAAAAATAGATCTATCACATGACAGGCTATACTACTCCTGGGCATAGTCCCTACAGATTCCACTTTATTACAGAGGTACTTTCTCAGCCATATTTGTTGTTGCTCTACTTGCAGTATCTAGTAAACAAGATCAGCCCAAATGCCCATCTACTGATAAATGGATAATGAAGATATAGCACATATATACAATGGAGTTCTATTCAGTGGTAAGGAAAAATAAAATTATGACATACACAGGAAAATGGATGGATCTGGAAAAAAATATACTAAGTGAAATAACTCAGGCCCAGAAAGAAAACTGCCTCACGTGTTCTCTCTCATATGCGAATCCTAGCTTGAAATTGTTAGATTTGTTTCTATGTTGTAGGAAAAGTCAGTACCACAGGTCAGAAAGCTAGAATGAGGCTTGAGAAAGAAGAAGTGGGGAAGGGATAACACATAGGCAAGTGATGGAACAGAATGCAGAGTGTGGAAAAGTCTAGTGGAGGGGCAGGAGAAAGGGAGGGATGGGTGGGGGACAGATATGCAAAACTAAAAATGGTACAAAAAAGTACCATAGAAACCTACTTTATTAACAAATTAAAGGACAAATTAAGAGAGAGAGAGAGCACTTGAACAGAAGTACCCTACTTGGGTAGAGAAAACTTTACTCTGAAGCCATGAGTTGTTGCAGGTGAATCCCAGTACAGGAGATGGGTCAACCCTTTTCTGCCATGTTTACCACAGTAAGCTGTTAGTCAAGGAGGCTCCTGAATCCCCCAAAACAATGCAGGCCATTGCCAAAGTGCTTGGTTACCAACTAGAATGAAATAATAAGATCCTACTGCTGAACACATCACAGGCTGCAAACATACGACGCTGAGAAATCAAATTGGAACTGAGATGGAAGCCATCTTCCTGCTGGTTAGCTATGACTATGCTACAGAAGGTGCTACACAAGCTGCTGGTGGAAAAAAAAAAGTCATCTACAGTGTGAACAAGCAGTGGATCCTGCAAGCTACAAAATCAACCAGGAAGGCAAGAATTGCCCACTAGTCCAATAGTGGTATGTAAATTATGGGAGTAACCAATTGCTCTCGGGTTGGATAAGTAGTTCAGGCACTTAGTGGGAAGGAATTCATGCCTAGAAACAAGTCAGAAATCTATGACTTAGAAGGTCATAGATCCTAGAGTGAGCTTACACTGTCCTTCAAACAGAGGCATTAGGCCTATCAAACAGCCTAGGTATGGGTATGCTGATCTCACTTTTGATTAGAGAACCTTGTTTTTACAGATGGCTGCAAATACCAGGGAGACCCAAAGACTCATCAAAATGACAAGGAGAAATAAACCAGGGCTTAGTACTGGATGAGTCATCTCTATTCCACCTGCCAGGGTTCAGGGAACATTGCAGAGGTAGTCACAAAAAGAATATGAGTGCTGCTCTCACTGTTACCCAGAGAAACATCTCTATGAAGATGGTGGTACATATTGAGGAGACTCAAAATTCATCAAAGCAAAAATTATAGTCTGTCAAGAGCTCCACACTAAAGGAGATTTCTACCATGACTTCCAAGGATCAAGGTACATGGCAGAAAGAAGAAGAGACATAGGGAGCATAGGCAAACTGTGAAGTACTATCCTCCTAGTATGAACCAACTGGCATGTTAATGACCCCACCATAGTTAGTAATGCCCACCACAAGACCAACACAGTTCTGACATTGTGACTTGGAGGATGGACAACAAAAAGAATGAGACAATAGGTCAGAGACACTACATTGCAAGAAGAGGGACCTCAGGAGTGGGGGGGAGGATATAGAGACAGGAACACAATCAAACTGCTGGATGTTCATATATTAAATTTATCAATTTAAAAAAGGGAAGAAAACAGCTAGCTGTGGTAGCCAGCACTCATGAGGCTGAGGTAGGAGAATCAGTGTGAGTTGGAGGCTAGCCTGGGCTCCAGTGTGTGTTCCATGTCAGCCTGAGATACACTGAGGCCCTACTTCAAAAAAAGGCAGGATGCCAGGAGTGGTGGCACATGCCTTTAATCCTAGCACTCGGGAGGCAGAGGTAGGAGGATCACTATGAGTTCAAGGCCACCCTGAGACTACATAGTGAATTCCCTACCTCGAAAAACAAACAAACAAACAAACAAAAAAAGGCAGGAGATTCTCTGTCTCTCTCTACTTGCAAATACATAAATAATAAATAAGTAAATAAATAAATACACAAAAAATAAGGTGGGAACAGTAAAAAAAAATTATAGTAGGGCCATTATTTGGTACTAGGATCCTGAATTTGGGTTCCAACTTACTGAATAAAATAATTCCACATCTCACCAAAATAGACAACAGCCTTATTTGGCAAACAGCCAATGAACATAATAATGAAGATTCCTGTGCTTTAATCTTTACCAAGAAAGTCATACCTGACTAGCCTGTTAACCAATCCATTGTTCTGTTGTCTCACTCTCCCCTCTCATCTTACAAAGAAACAACCTTCAGATGAGATAGAACCTTTTTGTCTTTTGTGCTTTCTTCAGCCTCTAGCTCCTAAACCAACCTCTTTTGCTTTGCCCATCAGAACACTTAATTCTATTTTATGGAATACAATGTTGCTTGAAGTAGAATCTCAAAGCTAATTAAGACCTTTAAATTGGTTGCAACTGTATCTTAATAATAATAAACCACAAATTTTGACTCAGGACCCTGTCATCATTCAAGAGCATAAAGATGGTGTGACTCTAAGTAATCAGGATTATTTATCAGTAAAATGGATACAATCACATTACTTTTAAGGGGCCTGTAAAATAGTGCCTAGCCCACAGTAAGCACTCAGTAAATTTAATCCAAAGTCTTGCACTGTTCCTGCTCCCAAGCCAAACAAACTTACTTGGCCTCCTAAAACTACCTTATAATGAACTCCTACAATTAGATATTTGTCTCAGACTCAAAATTAAGCCATCATCTACCTCTCTGAAAAGTAACCTCTCCATTATGATCTCTGTCCTCCCAGAAGTTATCCCACACTATCCTGTTATCCTTCCTGCTCCCCCAGGCATCCTTCCTCATTGACTTTTATGCAAAACTTCTACCCATGGTTCAATCTTTGAAATTTTGCAGTTCTTTCCCAAGTTCCTTCCTTCAGAAAGAGTCAAATCAAGAGTGTCGATTTTCCATTTCCCCAAATCATCTCCAACTCTCCTACCTCTATGTAGAAACAAATTCAGCACCATCACCTTTGCTTCTGTCATCTTCAGCCCCAAGCTGGATTCACCTCCCAACTTCTCCATTCATTAAAGACTCAATCATGTCCACAACTCCCCATCCTAATCTCTAAATTCAGGCCTTTCTTTCAAAGGAAAGAGATAGACAGATGATGATGATAGATGAAGACAGACAGACAATGATTTAATTGAGGAAATCAAGACTGACTATTTTTCTGTGGTTGACAGATGATGATGATAGATGAAGATAGACAATGATTTGATTGAGGAAATCAAGACTTTGAGTATTTTCCTGTGGTTGGTCCTGAGCATAAGTATCAAATTAGTCTATCTTTGGACTGAATTGTTAGAATGCTTGTTAAGCCAAGTCCGTAGAACAGCCCTGCTAGTCTTGGTAAGACTTGAGTCACTTTAGGACACATACTGGCCTTACAGGGGCTAAAAGAAATTACTAAGTATTTGAAGTTCATGAAGCAATGTGAATTCTTCAAGCTTTAGCACTCTGCCCAGGGCTTCTTGGACTGTGGTCCCCACTGGCTCTGCCTGGACAACTATTGTAAGAATCTTCATATCCTCCGTTAAGACTTCCCCAATGCTCCTAGCCAACTATTTCTTCCTTGTTACACACTTCCTTTTGAGATACACAAACACACACACACACACACACACACACACATAGCATTTCTCTATTTTAATACTTAGTATAGTTTACTA
Organism: Orientallactaga sibirica; assembly: GCA_036365145.1. Classification (NCBI taxonomy): domain Eukaryota; kingdom Metazoa; phylum Chordata; class Mammalia; order Rodentia; family Dipodidae; genus Orientallactaga; species Orientallactaga sibirica. Next base: position 21,105,977 of record JAEOAD010000003.1, read on the forward strand.
TTTAATTTGTTAAGAAGTCTGTTTCTTCATTACACTTGAAACTCAAGAGCAAGGTTGGTATATTATCATTAGTGTATGCTCAAGATAGTTTTATTTGATTCCGGCCTCCAGTACTCTATATGCACTTTTAGGAAAAAATGTCTCACCCACAAGTGTCCCCACACCAACAGGCTAATAGCAGGCACACGGTTATTATTTTTGAGAACATTTGCACATAGATATACTGAGTGGAGGGGGTTTGTAAAAGAAACTTGTGAAATGGACAACATAATAAAGGACAAAACAAGGAAAAACTGAAAACAGAATGTACCTAGTACAGAGGCCATGAGACTGGAGGACCAGGAAAGAACACAATTGAAAGTTTCCATGTCACTACAAAGCTTTCCATGCCAATGTGAGAGAAAGTTCTGCTAGTCTGCTAGTGTTTTGTGATCAACATTATTCTATTTATACTATAAAATATTAATCTATTTATGTTACAAACAGATATGGTCCTTAGAAACATGGAACTCCTTGTCTTTAGTTTAAACACACACTGGACTAAAGAAATTAGGGGCTCAGAGGATTTAAGTAATTACACCCAGATACTGACTAACCAGGTAAACATCAGTAAGTCCCTCTTCCACTGTCCTTTAGCGATTAACCCCACTGTTATCCAGTTCCTTAAAAGAGTAACTTAGGTATCACCCTACATCAAATTGAGCACCAACTTTCTCAAATGGATCCAATTCTGTCCTTTCTAACACTCTTAACACTACAGCTACTACCTCTCCCGACATCTAGGCTTGTTATCCACAATCTACCCCTTACCCTTTAAGCAAACAATCCAATCCAAAAGCCAACTGTATTATCCACTCTCAGAGAACTTCAACAGTCAAAGCAGTGACTTTTAGGACACTGGTTTTTCTGGGCTTTGCTGTGGTGTGGGAGTAAACCTTCAAGCTCACTGAACAAGCACTTAGCTCCACCTCCAGCTCTGGGAGAACTATAACATTGTTTCTTGTTTTGGTATTTGTGGGGTAGTACATGCATGGTACATGTGTGCATGTGCCCCAAGCTCACACACACAGATGTCATAGAAAGATGTCAGGTATCCTCCTCTATCACTCTTCTGCCCTACTTCCCTGAGACAAAGTCTCTTACTGAATCTGGCGCTCTCCGTGTTTTAGTTAGACTGACCGCCCAGGGAGCCCCTGCAATTCTCCTATCTCTGCCCCACTCAGAACTACGGTTACAGGCATGTAGGGCCATGGTCAGCTTTTATTGGGTTTCTGAAGATTGAACTCAGTACTCAGTGATACAAGTACTCATATCCACTGAGCCATCTCCCCATTCCATAATTAAAAATTAAACTATGCCCTGGGGACACTAGTGAGGATGATGAGTGGTCTATAAAATCTGGCTCTGAGACACACACTCCCACCTTTAGTCAACTATCATTTTCATCAGTTTTACATGCTGTGCATTTTATATATATATTATAATCATGTATAAATTATATCTGTGCATATATATATATATATATATATATATATATATATATATATATATATATATTTTGGTCAGGGTCTCATGCAGCCCAGGCTGTCCTCAAGCTCACTCTTCAGCCTCCAGCTCCTGAGTTTTGGAATTACATCATGTGCCACCAGGCCCAGTTTTATGTAATTTTATCCAGTACTGAGTGGTGAATCAAATCCAGGGCTCAAGGGCTTCATGTACACTAGGCAAGTGAGCTCTCTACCAACTCAGCTACATCCCAGTCCTGAGCTTCCTTACTCGACTTCATGCTAATCATGGGTTTCATTAAAGAATCTCCTTGATGGCTTAGCAGTTAAGGCACTTGCCTACAAAGCCAAAGGACCCAGGTTCAATTCCCCAGGGCCCAAGTAAGCCAGATACACAAGGTGGCATATGCATCTGGAGTTCATTTGCAGTGGCTGGAGGCCCTGGCATGCCTACTCTTTCTCCCTCTCTCTACCCCCCTCTTTCTCCTTTTTTCCTAAATAGATAAATAAAAGAAAATACTTAAGGACCAAAAAAAAAAGAATCTCCGTGAAAAGTATCAGGCAACAGGAATAAGCTTCCAAAAGCACCCAGGCACACAAGACACACATGAGCAGCCCCACCTGCCTCTCAGCTCCAGCTTTCCCTCAGTACTTGCCTCCAAAACATAAATGACTTCTATCACATCACTTTTCTTTCCTGCCTTTTCTTCTTCTTCTTTTTTTTCTTCAGAGAGAGAATGACAGGCCAGGGCCTTTTTTTTTAATTTGTATAGAGAGAGAGAGTGGGAGATTTGAACAAGAGAGAGGAAGCAATCTCTCCAGAGTTCATATCCCTTTAGGCAATGTGGTAGTCCTCCACTCCCAGGAGGTCACCATATAGATGCCAAACTTATTGCAGACAATGACAGGCCAGGGCCTCAGCCTTTTAGTGGCTCTGCCTTTTCTGAATGAAGGTCAAATGATGCTCATCTTTGATCGGAGGGTAGAATCATCAGACCCTGGACATCTTTGTAGTATCATAGTTAACACACTGAATTAAAATCTGATTTTTCATATGTTTTTTGTATGTAAGTTGTAGCAGACAGCTTCAGGTTCGCTGAGATGAACTTCCAGACCAGGCACAGTTATGGAGGAAGGGATATTATTTATTGAAGCTTACAGATCCAGGGAAGTTCCATAAAGGCAGGAGAAACAGCCTTCTCCACAGGACCAAGCAGAGAGAGAAAGCCAACCAGCCACCACAGCACACAGAGTAAAACTACAGCCAAAAGGTCACACAGCACACTTCAGGACCTGGCACATTTGCATATCTTTTGGAATCTCAAACCATCACCACACCTTAAGAGCAGTGATTCTTAGGCAAACTATAAAATAATAAAACACTGAATATATTGGGGACATATATTCAAGGCACATTCCGCCCTGGCCCCAATATATTTAGCCCTGGCCCCCAATATAGATTTATAACTATCACACATTGTAAATTGTACTCAGTCCAATCAAAGGTTCTCCAGTCCTTAAGATTTCCTGTACAATCAAACCTTTCAACATGTAAAGGCACAGAGTAAACATTTTAACCTAAAACAATGCAAAGTTCACCATCAGCCATCATCCTTTGCAGGTTCAATATGGACTAACAGTCTCCATATTTACCAAGTCCTCCAGCTCCCAGAGTCACCAGGAAAACTTTCATCCCAGTTCACCACTCCATGGTAGTCCTTTTGATGCAAAAATCTTCAGGTCTCCATGCAGACACCTCCAGATTCTGAGGGTCTCCATGCCCTGCCTCAGGACAGTGCAGACCCCATGAACTTTTCCTGAACCAGGTGTGCCATATTCTAAATCCTAAACCTGCCTTCAGCCTCCAGTCAACTCTTTCCAAAGAGTTTGCATTTTTAGCTGGGACTCCATTGTTTTAATGTGTGCCACCTTCCTTCCACCTTCCTTAAGACCACACCTAACCTGAAACCAGTTCCTGCTCTATAATTTTTTTCTGAGGTTTTCCAACTTAAAATCTTAAAATCTCAATATCTTTTCAAATTTAATTTGATCAAAGGATAGCGAACGTAGCCATCCCTTATGCCAGTAGCCCAGTTCCAACAAAGTCCTCTGCAGTCTTTCCTTTACTCAAGCCTCGAAGTTCAATACAGTCTCAAATGATGCTCATCATCAGAAGAATTTGAACAACCAATTGAGAGGTTCATCTCAAGAAGAAAAGCTTCAGGTTCGCTGAGATGTCCAGACCAATCAGATCAGGGGACCCTGGACATCTTTGTAGTATCAACCAGTTAGCACACAGAGTAAAACTGAATTAAAATCTGAATTTTTCAGGCACATTTGCATATCTTTTTGAATCTCAAACCATAAGTATAGAAGTTAGCAAGGTGATTGCAGATGCAAACTATAAAATAAACACAATAAATAAAATTACCACATAAGTATAGAAGTTGTCAATAAAACAATAAATAAAATTAAAAAAAAAAGAAACAGAGGGAAAAAATCTGATTTTTGTTGTTGTTGCTGTTGTTTTTGCTTTTTTGATGCAAGATGTGGTGGTTTGATTCAGGTGTCCCCATAACCTTAGGTGTTCTGAATGCTAGGTTCCCAGCTGATGGAGATTTGGGATTAACGCCTCCTGGAGGCAATGTATTTTTGGGGGTGGGTTTATGGGTGTTATAGCCAGTATCCTCTTGTCAGTGTTTGGCACACTCTCCTGTTCCTGTTATCATCCACCTGATGTTGACGAGGGGGTGATATCCACCATCTGTTCATGTCATCATTTTCCCCTGCCATTATAGAACTTCCCCCCAAGTCTGTAAGCCAAAATAAACCTTTTTTTTCCCACAAGCTGCTCTTGGTCAGGTGATTTCTGCCAGCAATGCAAACCTGACTGCAATACAGGAACTCACTCTTCTGTAGCCCCAGGCTGGCCTCAGACTCATAGAGACCCTTCCACCTCAGCCTCCTGATTACTGGGATTAAATGCATCATCCACAATGCCCAGGTAGAATTATGTTTGTATAGTACGAGACGCATTTGAGATGTTATACTACCTCTTTTTTTTTTTTTTTTTTTTTTTTTTTTGCATATTTTTATGGCTGTGCATGCACACGTGTCTGTGGAGGCCAGGGGACAATCTCAGGTGTCATCTTCAGGAACATGTCCTTTTTTTGGTAAGGGCCTTCACAGAAAAGACAGCTACATGTCTGTCTGCATATGAGCAATCTTGAAGCCCTGTATAAGAAGTGGACCCAGATGATAAAAGGGAACTTAAGAAAAGGACAAGAAGAAATATCTGCAGCAGGCTAGTAAGCGTCCTTGAGTGTACCTACTCCACCCTTCTCTTGTAACCCTGCCCTGCCTAGAGACAGAGGTAGTAACCAATCATGTAATGCCAAATCTGTTCAACTTTACTACGTGTTCTTTACTACAAAAAGTGTGTAAAACCTTTAATCGGGGCTCAGGTTTTTTTTTTTGTTTTGTTTTGTCTTTTGTTTTTGTTTAGATTACTCTGCCTGGATCTTAACTGACTAATAAAGCTGTTTTTTTGTGATCGCAGTGCCTTGGTCTCTACTCTCCACTTTGACACAGTCTCTCACCAGCCTGAAGCTCACCAGTTAAGCCACACTGGCTAGACATTAGGCACCAAGGATCCACCTGTATCTGCCAACCCAGTGATGGGATTACAAGCACACTACCACACTTGGCACTTTCACTTGGGTTCTGGAGATCCAAATCAGTTCTTATGCTTGCACTTGATTAAGTGGGCTCTCTACCCTCTCTGTATCCTTTTTGCAGACATAGGGCCTAGAAAAATAACTCAAGCCAGGCGTGGTGGCACACACCTTTAATCCCACACTTGGAAGGCAGAGATAGGAGGATTGCCATGCGTTCAAAGCCACCCTGAGAATACATAGTGAATTCCAGGTCAGCCTGGGCTAGAATGAAACCCTACCTCAAAAAAAAACATTAAAAAAATAAAAAAGGGCTGGAGAGATGGCTTAGAGGTTAAGGTGCATGCCTGCGAAGCCTAAGGACCCTGGTTCAATTCTCCAGGTCCCATGTAAGCCAGATGCACATGGTGGCACATGCATCTGGAGTTCATTTGCAGTGGCTAGAGGACCTGGCATGCCCATTCTCACTCTTTCTCTCTCTCTCTCTCTCTCCCCCCTCTGTCTCTAATAAATAAATAAATAATTTTTAAATTTTTAAAAAGAAAAAAGAAAAATAACTCAAATTGGCATACTCAATAAATATTTGACAAGTGACTAAATTAATGGAAATAAAGTGATCTTTACACTGTGCATCACTCCAATAACAGAATAAGCTATTTGTGGTGGTTTGGATCAGCTGTTCCCCATAAACTCATGTGTTCTGAGTACTTGGTCCCCAACTGATGGCAATTTGGAAGATGGAGCCTAGCTCGAGGAGGTATGTTGTTGGGGCTAGGATAGGGGTGTTATAGCCAGCTCTTCCTTGCTAGAGTCTGGCTCACTCTCCTGCTGTGGCAAGGAGATGAAGTCCAGCTCATGCCATGTTTTTTCCTGCCATCAAGAACCTTCCTCTCTAGATTATAAGCCAAAATAAAAACTTTATTCCCATCAGCTACTTTTGGTTGAGTGCTTTGTCCCAGCAATGAGAAAATAACAATAGCACTGTTCAACATAAAACTAAAAATTTCTCAATTGATATTTCAAAATCTATATGCACATTTGATTTATATATTTTAATGCTATAAATACACCCAAATACATAAGACTGAATACAATAAAACAAGATCAAGAATAAATGCTTACTTTACATATAAACACATAATGCTGAAACAGTATAATAAATCTCAATATACAGTGCAAAAGAATTCAAATTGACCAAATGCATTCAGCATATTAATGCTTGTATGCAACTGTGCTAACACTTCAAGTATGTTACTTAGCAACAAGCTTGGAAGATATAGATACCTATTTTATATTTACTGAGCCTCAAAGAAATTAAGTGAATTGCCTAAGAGGAAAGCCAAGAATCTCAACTCAGGCCTCAAAATAACTGTGCTTTTTGCAAGAGCTGGCTGGCAATGTCACTCCAGAACCACTCTGACCACCAAGGTATAGGAGGCCTTCTACCCTTCCTCCCCTATAACCAATGAACTCTCCCCCCATATTTGCCACTCACTCAAGTGCTGTTTCCCAGAGGGAGATAAAATCATTACTAGCTATTCTACTTCCAAGCCAACAGAGCCTGAAGCTGTTTCTAGTACACTAGGCAATATCCTGAAGACAGCTGGTTGTTTTAAGGAGGAAATGTTTGTTCCACATTTAGTAGTGTTTTTCTAGCACTCCTCTCATAAGAGCATGACCATGAAAAATCCTGATGTAAAACCACATGACATCCATGAATCACAGCGAATTAGTACTTACTGAAGATAGGACTGCCAGTTCACTTTGTTGGCACGAACTTCTGCAGCCTTAGCAGCGATGATGTTGGTTGGGACGGCAGCATCCACAGCACCTCGAATATCCATTTTTGTCATCTAAAGTTTATGATCTTGAATTTTTTCAACAGATCTTCAACTATGATGCAAGGTAAAAACAAAACACTACATATTATTTTTACAACTACTATTGTTAATAGAATCACTTGAATTTCACTCAGCTCTAGAATTAACTATCCTAAGTCTAACATCACTAACATATTTCAAATCTTGTCCACTGCCCCAAAAACTTCTGAATTTTTCAGCCCTAATATCACAGTGAGACTTTTTAAATGAGAATATCAGAAATTAGGACTAAATAGAATATGCATACAAGATAGGAAACTTTTATTTTTCCTTTTGATGCAAAGTATGGAATCCAGGGCTCAGAGTATGCTAAAGAAACTTTTTGGTGGTGACGAGGGGGTACAAAGGACTTGCAATACAGAAAAGAACAATCACTGTAATTTAGTAACATTAAGCACCATTTTTCAGTGACCCGTTAGAAACTGTAATTCCTTTATAAAATTACTCATTTAAAATAAATATACAAAGTAGAAACATAAATTTTCAGAAAACACGTCGTTTTTCAACCGAAGTTCACAGTCTTTTCAAAGACAATACTGGAAGAAATTTCTGAAACAAATACCTATTCCGATTTAGGTACGGTCAATAGGAATCGAGTCTGATAACATGAACCACCTACAATAATCAACTTCAAAGTCATTCTCCTCAACTTAGATATAAGCTCATGCTTAATTTTACCACGACACAAAATTGAAGGTCTTGCCCATGGCCATGAAGAAGCAAAAAAAAAAAAAAAAAAAATCTTACTGAAAATTCAATTCCACGTTCCCAATGACCTCAGTTCATCTGGAATTTCATCTCTGCCTATGAGGATTTGCTGCCTAAACAAGCAAGTGCTGAGCAAACTGCAGAACCCTGAAGCACTGAAGCAAACAGGCTCCAACCGGGCCTGGCTGGATCCTGGAGACCAAACAGGCTGGGCCCCGCGACCTTTGCAGGGGTGGCCCAGGTACTCCAGGCCAGTTACCCGGGCCCCTGGACGACTGGTAGCTCCTAGAGGCAAGGGCCCTGGTCCAGCCCCGGAGCGCACGTCCTAGACGCCCGTGCCCGCAGCCCCCGCCGGCCCTCGCGGTCCTCCTCGCCCACCTCCGCGGAAGGCTCGGGGTTTCGCAAACCTGGGCGAGGCCCGCAAGGAAGGAAAGCTGGCGCTGGCCGTGGCCGCGGAACGCAGCGGAGCACCCGAGGGCCAGGGAGACCGAAAGCCAGCACTCCCCGGGGAAGCTGGAGAGCCCGCCAGCGCAGCCTCACCTGGGCAGGGACCGCGCCGAGCCCCGTGACCGCCTGACCGCGAGGACCCGGACCGGCCCCGGCCGACCCTGACGCCGGAGAGCGGGCCGTGCGCCGCGTCGCCGAGAGCCGGCCAAGCTGCGAGTGCGCGGCCCGAGGCCTGGGCGGGGGAGGCCGGGGAGCCGGGCGGCAGTGGGGTCGCACTCGGGAGACGTTGGGAGCAGTACTCGCGGGAGGAAGCCGGAGCTGCTGGGTGACAGGAGCGACGGTCACGTGAGCGCGGGCACGTGACCGCCACGGAAGGCAGAAGCCGAGCGGGTCCAAAACAGCTTGAAGAGGCGGTGTGCGAGTTTTGGGAGCCAGGCCCAGCCAGCCTGCCCAGAGGCTTCCGCGCTTTAGCCAGGGCCCACGCTGGGAAGGAGGCCTTAACCACCATTCTTTTGAAAAACATTTGGATTAGTGCCTTTGTTTGGTTTGGTTTTCATGTGGCTGCAACAACCCAATGAACCAGGCATTCTTACTCAAATTTTAAATATGAAAGTGGAGCTAAGAAAGGAGTCACACAAGCTATCTTGACCCAAGGTTGTATGTAGATTTAGTAAGTAATATGTTTCAAGAAGTAACTGTAGGGCCTGGAGAGATGGCTTAGCGGTTAAGTGCTTGCCTGTGAAGCCTAAGGACCCCGGTACAAGGCTCGATGCCCCAGGACCCACGTAAGCCAGATGCCCAAGGGGGCACACGGATCTGGAGTTCGTTTGCAGTGCCTGGAGGCCTTGGCGTGCCCATTCTCTATCTGCCTCTTCCTCTCTGTCTGTTGCTCTCAAATAAATAATAAAAAAAAATTTTTTTAATAACTGTAGTTCTACTAAAAACTATCCAGTTATCTGATTATCTAAATTTCTCTTGCCTCAACTACCAGCTTTATCTTGTAACACAGCACTGCTGCTCACTTTATATTGCAGCATATTTTGGGGTAAAACCGTGCAAAGGAATTAATATAACCAACACATTACTACTAAAAATATTGAACCAAAATTGTATGTTAACTGTGAAAATGTTTAGGAAATGTGTAAGATTGTATTGATTTTTCTATTGCTGCTGTAACAATTTACCACAATTTTAGTGACTTAAATCGACATGAATTCATTTTACAATTCTAAAGGTCAGAAGTCCAGAATGAATGGGACCCACCTAACACGTTTTTGGCTGGCTTAAGTTCCTGCTGGAGGCTTTCTAGACAATCCATTCACCTCTCTGTTTGTGAAAGCTTCATTCCCTTCTTCAAATTCAAGCTGAGAGAAAGGAGGATGAGTGAGCCACAGCATCTTGGCCCCCAAAAAACTCCAGATACATGCACCAACCTGGCTGTCAGGATTTGCAAGCAGGCACCTTTAACCACTGAACCAACTTTCCAGCCTCATCTTAAAATTCAGAATCGTTACTTTCCTTCTCTAAATACAGATGCAAAAAAGTCTCCAGTTTTTATAAAGGCTGAGGTGATTAGATTGGTTGCACCTGTATAATTCAAGCGCCTCGCCTCGTCTTTACTTCCTAAATCATAACAGTGCACTAATGTTTTCACAGATGGATTACGTTATAATATGGGTGTATTTGGAGATCAATTATTCTCAAAAATTAGATGGAAGGGGCTGAAGAGATGATTTAGCAGTTAAAGTGTTTGCCTGTGAAGCCTAAGAACCCAGGTTCAGTTCCCCAGTACCCACATAAGCTAGCTGCACAAGGTGATGCATGTGTCTGAATTTTATTTGTAGTAGCTGGAGACCCTGGTACACCCATTCTCTCCCTTGCCCTCCTGCTCTCAAATAAATAAAATCTAAAAACAAAAATTAGGGGGAAGGATACACACTAATTTAATGTGGAGAGTTGAATGAGACACCTTACAGGGTATGCCTAATTTTCATGAACTAAAACCCTTATATTTTTGGCAATGTTGGGTATTGAACCCAGAGCTCCTTTACCAGGCAAGCACTCTACCAACTGAGCTATTGCCTCAGCCCTGAAGTAAAAATTGAATATATCAACCTGACATGGTGATAGGTGTGTATAATCCCAGAACTCAGAGGTTGGAGGAGGTGGTTTAGGAGTAAGAGACCAGCCCAGTCTACATAGCTAAAAACTGAGTAGTGGGTACATTGCTATTCCTTATACTGTTTACTTGACAGTTTGCTCCAAAAATATTGATATTATGAGTTGAGTCCTTTTTCAAGGTTTTTTTAATTTTTTATTTTACAGAGCAGAGAGAATTGGTGTGCCGGGCCTCAGCCACTGATATTGAACTCCAGACACTTGTGCCACGTAGTGAGAGTGGGTGGCCTTGTGCTTGCCTCATCTTTGTGCATCTGGCTAACATGGGATCTGGAGAGTACAGCATAGGTCCTTAGGCTTTGTAGGCAAGCACCTGTTGCAGTCAGGTTTGCATTGCTGGTAGAAATCACCCAACAAAGAGCAGCTTGTGAGAAAAAGGTTTACTTTGGTTTACAGACTTGAGGGGAAGTTCCATGACGGCAGGGGAAAATGATGGCATGAGCAGAAGGTGGATATCACTTCCTGGCCAACATCAGATGGACCATAGCAACAGGAGAGTGTGCCAAATACTGGCAAGGGGAAACTGGCTATAACATCCAAATGTCCCCAACAATACATTGACTCCAGGAGGCATTAATTCCAAAATTTCCATCAGCTGGGGGCCTAGCATTCAGCACACCTAAGTTTATGGGGGACACCTGAATCAAACCATCACATTCCACCCCTGGCCCCTATAAACTGATAACCATACATGATGTAAAATGCAATGCATTCATCCAACTTTAAAAGTCCCCATGGTTTTTATCACTCCCAATGATGTGCAAACATCCCTAGACTTCTCTACTGCTGTTCCTACATGGCTCTTTTCCTGAATTCCACTCAACCATTCTCTCTCTCCCTCCTTCCCTTTTTCTTCCTCTTTCTCTCTCAAATAAATAAATAAAATTTTTTTTAATTTCCAGAACAGATATGGACAGCCAATAAAAAGGAATTGGGAGCTGGAGAGATGGCTTAGCCATTAAGGCACCTGCCTGTGAAGCCTAAGAACACCCAGTCAAATCTCCAGGTCTCACGTTTAGCCAGACACAAAGTGACACAAGCGCGCAACGATGCGCATGTGTCTGGAAGTTTGTTCACAGCAGCTGAGAAGCCCTGACGTGCCCATTCTCTCTCTCTCTCTCTGTTTCAAATTAAAAAACAAAGGAGGGCCTGGAGAGATGGCATAGCAGTTAAGCACTTGTCTGTGAAACCTAAGAATCCCAGTTTGAGGCTTGATTCCCCAGGACCCCACGTAAGCCAGATGCACAAGGTAGTGAATGCATCTGGAGTTCGTTTGCAGAGGCTGGAGGCCCTGGCGCACCCATTCTCTATCTATCTGCCACTTTCTGTGTCTATCGCTCTTAAATAAATAAATAAATAAATAAATTTTTTTAAAAAAAAGGAGTTGGAGAGATTAGAGGAGGAATCCTGGGTACTATACTACTTATAAATCAGGAAGATTAAAAACAAAGTGGAAAGAACTTTTCAGACATATAGAAAACCAGTCTTGGCTGGCTCAAGCCTCTAGCCCCAACACTCAGGAGGGTGAGGCAGAAAGATTTCCATGAGTTCTAGGACAGCATGGGCTACTATGAGTTCCAGGACAACATGAACTACAATATAAGATCCTGTAATCTCAAAAAAAAAAAAAAAAAAAGATTGAAAAACATCTGTGCAAAGCCAGATTTGTAATCTCAATTACTAAGGAGGTTAAAGCAGGAGGATTGCCAGTTTAAGGTCAGCCTAGGCAAGTTAGTGAGAGGGTTTGAAATTTTAAAAAAATTGAAGAAAGGGCTAAAGATGTAGCTCAGTGGTACAGCACTTAACTCACATGCACAAGGCCCTAGTTTTAATCCCCAGTACCTAAAATAAAAATTTTAAAAACCTGAACAGGGGGCTGGAGAGATGGCTTAACGGTTAAGGTACCTGCCTGCTAAGCCTAAGAGCCTGGTTCCAACCTCCAGGTCCCACGTTTAGCCAGATGCAGTGACGCAAGAGCTCAATGCCGCACTTGACCACAAGGGCACATCTGGATTTCGTTCCAGCAGCTGAGAGACTGCTGGCGCGCCCATTCTCTGTCTCTCTGTCTCTCTCTCTCTCTGTCTCTCTCTCTCTCTCTCTCTCTCTGAGTCTCTCTCCAAAAATAAATAAAATAATAAAAAAATTTAAAAAAACCTGGACAGGGACGGGTGTGGTGGCGCATGCCCTTAATCCCAACACTTGGGAGGCAGAGGTAGGTGGATTGTGGTGAGTTCGAGGCCACCCTGAGACTACACCATGAATTCCAGGTCAGCCTGGACTAGAGCGAGACCCTACCTCAAAAAAGCAAAAGATTGGGGCTGGAGAGATGGCTTAGTCGTTAAGGCGCCTGCCTGCTAAGCCTAATAACGCAGGTTCCAATCTCCAGCGGTTCCAATCTCTAGGTCCCACGTTTAGCCAGATGCAGTGACGCAGGGTGCAATGCCGCACTTGCCCACAAGGGGGCGCACGCATCTGGATTTTGTTCACAGCAGCTGAGAGACGGCTGGCGCGCATCTCTCTCTCTCTCTCTCTCTCTCTCTCTCTCTCTCTCTCTCTCTCTCTGTCTCTCTCCAAAAATAAATAAAATAATGAAAAAAATTTTAAAAAAGAAAAAGATGGCCTGGTGGTAAAAGTGTTTGTTTGTAAGTGTGACAATCAGAGCTTACACATAAAAGCTGTACACAGTAGTGAGCATCCGGAATAGCAGCCTTCCTGTGGTGAGATAGAAAGTGGAAGCCTAGCTTGTGTACCAGCTAGCCGGGGGCCCGGCCACCGACGGGGGAGGCTAGGATTTGAACCTGGGTCCTTGGGGATGTCGTCCCAGCCTGCACTGGACTCAGGGGGCTTCCGCATTGTCCCAGCATGCACTGGGCTCGGGGAGGTCACAGACCGGGAATGGACAGGTGGTGGAGGGGGACGTCCCACAGCGGCGGGGGCAGCGATGACATCCAGTCCTCGTGGGTGCCTTGACACTGGAGGCTGCCGGAAGCTCTCATGGCGGCCTGCACAGACTAGGGGGGATCACGTCAGGGGTGAGGACAGACGGACGAGTGGTTTGTCACTCCACGGCCACCACTTCCTGTCCCCACACAGTCACCACTTCCCGTCCCCGCTCGTTCCTCCTCCACTTCCTGTCCTGTCCCTCCTCCATCATCGTCCTCCCCTCACCCTGGCCTCTGTCTCTCACCTCTGTCTGTCTCTCACCTCTGCCTCTGTCTCTCACCTGTCTCTGTGTGCGCGCGCGTCTCGCCGGGGGCGTCTGTCTGCGTCTTCCTGGCAGCCTTCAGTCCGGCCGCCAGTCCATAGGTACCTCTGTCAGTCCGGGCGGGTGGGCGGGTCTAACGCGGGTGGATGTTTGCAGGTCCAGTCAGGTCGGCCTAGGTGAGTCAGAGCGGGGTGGGCGGGGCCTGGAGGATGACAGAGAGGTGCTGCCGCCCGTGGCCACGCCTCCTGCCCGTCCCGGCCCCTGCGAGTCGGGGCGGGGCCTGCAGGATGATGGACAGGAGCTGCCGCCCGTGGCCCCGCCCTCTGCCCTCTGGCTACTCATGCGCCCTGGGGCCTGTGTGAGTGAGTGAGAGCCAGTGTGTGCAGGTGGAGCCAACTGCGTGCCTCCTGGCGGTGCTCAGAGCTGGCTTCCTGCGTTCCTTCCTCGACGGCGCACATAGTAGGTATTCATGCCTCTGCCCTGCACACAGCGGGGGCAGACTGCGTGCACAAGCCCACAGTGCACACAGTAGTCGCACACTGCATACAGACACGCATTGTGTACCAGTCAGTGCATACTGTATGCAGACGCACACAGTTGGTGCACACAGACAGCACAGACTGTGTGCACACGTCCAAAGTGTACACAGTCGGTCCATACCACTTGCAGACACCCATGCAGACACGTAAGATGTACACGGTGGTGCATACTGCGTGCACATATCCACAGTATAGACAATTGGCGCATACTTCAGTAATGCAGACAGGTGTTGCCTACTGCATGCACACGTCCACAGTGTACACAGTCGGCACCTACTGCCTGCAGACTTCCACAGTGTACACAGTTGGCACATATGTCATGCAGACGCCCGCAATGTACACAGGCGGCGCATACTGTGTGCACACATAAACATCTTCGGAGGCATCTTCCTTCACACATGGGCGTCCGGGAAGACTCTTTCCTTTCCTCAGCCCTTTCCTCAGCCCAGGACCGTCAGCCATCTTCCAGAGATCTTCGAGAGACCCTGGCATGTCCATGCACACACTCTTTCTCTTTCTATCTACTCACAAATAATTTTTCTTTTTTCTTTTTCTTTTTCTTTTTTTTTTTTTTTTTTTTTTTTTTTTTTTTTTTTTTTTGGTTTTTTGAGGTAGGGTCTCACTTTTGCCCAGGCTGACCTGGAATTAACTATGTAGTCTCAGGGTGGCCTTGAACTCACAGTGATCCTCCTACCTCTGCCTCCAGAGTGCTGGGATTAAAGGCGTGCGCCACTACGCCCGGCACTCACAAATAATTTTTAAAATATTCCAAAAAGACAACAAAGAAGGTTTAGAATATTGTAAAATAATGAAGTTCTAGAAATAATTCTGAATTTCATTTATCATTACCTTCCATTAGCTATTATTATGACCAAACCTGGTTTCAGACCTACATTTGTTTTACAGTTGTCAAATAATGCATAGTACTATGACCTTTAAACCAAACCATAAGGAAAGATTTAGTTTTAAGCTTTCAGATTTTTTAAATGATGGGCTTATATAATGGGATTGTGATTTATTACTTCTCAAAAGTAATTATCATGTTTCATTGTACAGTTTTCTATCAATCTACGAATGTTTTGAGCACCTGCTGTGAGCAAGGCATCTTCAAAAAATATGACATATACACAACAAACTCAAGATATTACACTTATTTCCTTTACATTGCATTGTCAGATACAGCACAGAATCCTGGTTTGAAATCTGTGTGCAATTAGTTTCCTTTATCTCACATAACAAAAGGGCACAGATTTTACTATAACAAGTATTGAATAAAGCGCCATCAGTGGCTTATGGTAGGAACACTTGTACTTTGAACTGTATAGTATGTCCTAGCTCCTCTTTGGTAAGTGCCTTGATTTTAAGGGAAAGATACACTGTAGGCTCAGCAAGGAGTACTTCCTTCCTCATTAATATTTTTCATCCATGTTATCCTATCTACTGCAGAAAATGTATACGCAGAGAAACGAGTAATCCCGAGAACACTCTTCTTAAGCATGCACTGACATCTCTATATATATTTTATTTAAATTATTATTTTTTATTGACTTTTAATCTTACATACCAAACAAATCCCACCTGATATTTCCCTCCCCTCCCCCACTCCACTTTAGAACTCCAGTCTCCATCATATCCCCTCCCTCTTTCCATTAGTCTCTCTCCTAATTTGATGACATCATCTTTCTCTTCTATTTTGAGGGTCTTGCAAAGGTATTGCTATGCACTGCAAGATCATGGATATCGAGGCCAATTTCTGTCTGGGCAGTTGCATTGTAAGAGGTCATATCCTTCCTTTGGCTCTTCCATTCTAT
The DNA here is from genome assembly GCA_036365145.1 of Orientallactaga sibirica. Lineage (NCBI taxonomy): Eukaryota > Metazoa > Chordata > Mammalia > Rodentia > Dipodidae > Orientallactaga > Orientallactaga sibirica. The sequence continues at coordinate 21,121,924 of JAEOAD010000003.1, forward strand.
CCGCCCCCTCTTCTGCAATGGTCCCTGAGCCATTGGAGGGTGTGACAGAGGTGTTTCAGTGCTAGGCACTCCTCCATCCCTTCTTCTCAGCACTATGTTGCCTTTTGGGTCATCCCAGTGGTCATCACCATCTGAAAAGAGAAGCTTCTCTAGCCAGAAGTGAGAGTAGTGTTAATATGTGAACATGAACATTTAGTGTAGTGTCCCCAGGGCAGCTTGGTGGGAATAATATATACATTTAGTCAGACATAAGCAGGCTTATACCCCCAAGGCTCATGACCTCACCTACCATAGACTTTTACTTAGGTTTTTCAGTACCAGGTATGTATTCCCTCCCGTAGAGAGGGCCTTCAGTCCAATTATGGAGCAGTTGGTTACCCCAAGAGTAGACACGCCACTAATGCACCCATTCAGTCATTGGGCCTGTCTGGCCAAGCTTGAATATTCAGCATCCACTGTTTTCACTGTTGATGGCTTCTGTCTCCCATACGCTGCGTGCAGTGCAGCTTTTTCCAGCTTTCAGTTGGCTGGTCTACAGGGAGAAGGTTTTCTGCTCAGCACCAGCTTGCTTTCTCAGTGACCTTGCCTCTCAGGCATGAGATGTCTTCAGCAATAGGGTCTTACTATCTGTTTCTCTAGGGAAACCAAGGGCTTTGGCAAAAGCCTTAATTGTTTTGGAGGCTACCGGGACCTCCTTGGCCAACAACTCACTGGAAGGTATTCCATCCCAGGTACTGAAAATTTTCTAGTAACAGTCTACATCTTCTAGACGTGCCCTTATTCAAAAAAGTAATTTTACATATGTCTTATTGATAATATCTTGAGTTTAGATTGACCCTCCCCCTGCCCTTTTTTGTATGCATTCTCTTCCCATGGCCTCGCTTAGGCCATTCCCCTCCCTGTACTCAGTTCTTCTACTTACATATATGCATTACCATACACTTAAGTCCTTCCCTTTCTTCCCTCCCTTATAGCCTTTTACCCGCTTACTGGTTTCTGGTACCTATTTTTGGTTCCAGTTCACACACAAGTCTATACATTGGTAGCTAGGATCCACATATGAGAGAGAACATGTGATGTTTGGCTTTCTGAGCCTGAGTTACCTCACTAAGTATAATCCTTTCCAGATCCATCCATTTCCCTGCAAATTTCATAATTTCATTTTTCTTTACCGCTGAATAGAACTCCATTGTGTAAATGTACCACATCTTTATTATCCACTCATCTGTGGAGGGACATCTAGGCTGCTTCCGTTTCCTAGCTATTGTGAATAGAGCAGCAATAAACATGGTTTTGCAAGTATCTCTAAGGTAGTGAGAAGAGTCCTCTGGATATATGCCTAGGAGTGCTATAGCTGGATCATATGGTAAATCTATTTCTAGCTGTCTCAAGAACCTCCACACTGATTTCCACAGTGGCTGGACCAGCTTACATTCCCACCAACAGTGTAGAAGTGTTCCTATTTTTCCGCATCCACGCCAACACTTATTGTCATTTGTTTTCTGACAGGAGTGAAATGGAATCTCAAAGTGGTTTTAATTTGCATTTCCCTGATGGCTAAGGATGTAGAACATTTTTTTTAGATGTTTATATGCCATCTGTATTTCATCTTCCATGAATTCTCTATTTAGTTCCGTAGCCCATTTTTTAACTGGGTTGTTTGAACTCTTGTTATTCTGTTTTTTGAGTTCTTCATATATTCTGGATATTAATCCTCTGTCAGATGTATAACTGGCAAAGATTTTCTCCCATTCTGTAGGTTGTCTTTTTGCTCTATTCACAATGTCCTTTGCTGTACAAAAGCTTTGTAATTTCATAAGGTCCCAGTGGTTGATTAGTGGTTTTATTCTCTGAGCAATTGGAGTTATATTCAGAAAGTCCTTGCCTATTCCAATATGTTGAAGAGTTTCCCATACTTTTTCCTTTAGCAGTTTCAGAGTTTCAGGTCTGATATTAAGGTCCCTTATCCATTTGGACTTGACTCTTGTGCAAGGAGAGAGGCAAGGATCTATGTTTTTCCTTTTACATACTGATGTCCAATTTTCCCAGCACCACTTGTTAAAGAGGCTATCTTTTCTCCAATGAATATTTTTGGCATTTTTGTCAAAAATCAGGTAGCTGTAGCTGCCTGGATTAATATTTGGGTCTTCTATTCTGTTCCATTGATCTACCTGTCTGTCCTTGTGCCAGTACCATGCTGTTTTTGTTACTATGGCTTTGTAGTATAACTTAAAATCGGGTATGGTTATACCACCTGCCTGATTTTTGTTACACAAAATTGTTTTGGCTATTCAAGGTTTTTTGTGTTTCCAGATGGATTTTAGTATTGTTTTTTCTATTTCTGTGAAGAATGCTATTGGGATTTTAATGGGGATTGCATTAAATGTGTAGATTGCTTTTGGTAAGATTGACATTTTCACAATATTGATTCTTCCAATCCAGGAGCATGGAATGTCTTTCCATTTCCTTGTGTCTTCTGCAATTTGTCGCTCGAGTTTTTTAAAGTTCTCATTGTAGAGATCCTTCACTTCCTTGGTTAAGTTTATTCCAAGGTTTTTTTTTTTTTTTTTGAGGCAATTGTGAATGGGAGAGATTCCCTGATTTCATCCTCTGCATGTTTGTTGTTAGTGTATAGAAAAGCTACTGATTTCTGTGTGTTTATTTTGTATCCTGCTACATTGCTAAAAGTGTTTATCAGCTGAGCTACAAATTTTTAACACAAGGTGGGGCTGTTAGCCATACCCTGAGGTAAGACTGCTTTGGAGGCAGTGGACCTCCTCTGAACATTTTTTGTTCACCCTCAGGCTTTGTAAAAGCAGTAAAAGGTCCTCCTCTTGATGATATTTAGCATCTAACTCCTTTACATATACTGGATCCAAGGGCTCAAAATAATCATCTTTACACAGTTGTTTGAGCCTATGTTCCAGCTCTGCAGATGGAGTGGAAGGTTTAGTTTCACTTCCTTCCTCAGAGCCAAAAAACGGTGATTATGCTTTATTGACTGGTTTTTCTGCCTGAACTTTTATACCTTTCATGTCTAGGATCTAAACTATCCCTAACTAGAGTCCATAAACTAAAAGTACCCACCGGGACCTTATTCAGTCCATGGGCATCAATAATCTTGAAGTTTGGTCCCCACTCTTTGCCAGGTTTTTAAATCTATTGTCCCATCTTCTGGAAACCAAGGACATACCTTCTCCTCAAAATCTAAGAAATTACACAGCTGTTGCTGTCTTACTTTTGCACCTCGAGCACAAAGCATATTCTTAAGCATATGTACGAAAAGCAGTCAACTGTTACCTTGTCCAATTTTTCTGTCGAGAAGTTATTCACCACTCCTTTTTACTTTCCATTGATCTCAAATGCTAAGCGGTGTCCTTCATTTTTTTCCACAGTTTTCAGATCCACTGTTCGGGTGCCACTTGCTGGAGCCCACCAGCAGAATCGAACAGTACCTGAGTGGGAAGTGAGGGTTAAGAAAAAAGAGAGAAAAGATCAACTCAGGGGGCTATCAGTGAATACCGAGGCCCCGACTTTATTTAGTTTAGCTTTTTTATACTTCTCAGAGCACAGGAATGCAAGCAGAACAATCATAACATTTTCACAGGATTTCTTGAGAAAGCCATGTCCTCCAACATGAATCAAAGAACAGTCAAATTTGCCCTCAAGGTCAGAAGATACTCCCTTCTCAGTCCCCAGAGCCTAATCTCTAATCTTATGCTTGGCAAGACATCCTGCTTCTCATTATCCCACTGTAAAAATGTACACAGGCCATGAACAAACAGGTGTTCAGGCAAATGGCTCCTGACACTGGACACAACACTTGGAGGAATAGCACTGGTAGGGGAGGAAGCTACTCTGTCTTTGTAAAAGTGCTGAAATGAGCAGTCGTAGGTCCACATGGGGGAATGGTTTGCAAGTGTGAGTCCTCTTCTTGTGGCAGCTGATATTTATTGGGCAAGGTAAGGTCATAAGGGTATGCTCACTTGCTCTCCTCCTTAAGGGGTCATGGCAGGACTCAGCTACATGGGCTTAACTTTCTGGTCACATATGTCCTCCCAGGGTGACTGACAGTTTAAAATGAGATATGTGACTATGATCTCATTACAGCTTTTTACTCATAAATATTCCCTAATGTCATGAGGGGTTTACCCCATTACTTACATTGACATCACAGTGCTGATGTTTGGGTCTTTGGGGATTTAAAAATGATTTTAAAACATCAAATGGTACTGAATGAAGGAAGTGAAGGAAACTTGAGGATGGAGGAAATTGTCTCACACTGATGGATATTAGGAAGTAGGAATTCTTGGGCTACTTAAATTTCTAAAAGGTCTGTGTGGCTTGTGATATTGTCACCATGCCCAAGTTAGGGTTAATAACTTAATTTACCTCTTCCCAGATCAATTCCAGGGACATGGAGAATCGAACCAGGGTCCTTAGGCTTCGCAGACATGTTCCTTAACTGCTAAGCCATCTCTCAAGCCCTTTTAAAGTATTTTTAGGATTTTATTTTATTTACTTGAGTTAGAGAGAACATGGGTATGCCAGGACTTCTAGCTACTGCAAAAACCTGCTGGAGCTGAGCTACAAGCCTCCTCCATGTGGACCAGCTGACAGAAAGTTGGGAAAAGCTACCCTGCATGCAGTTCAAGGGGAGAGAGAAAACACCAGTGAAGGTACTCAACAGTGAACACTGCAAGCTTTAAATTTGGTCAGCCAGGCCAAATGAGCCAACGGGTGCAATAGTGGCATGTCCCTTATGGGGGTACAAACCACTCTCTAATTGGACTGGAGACCCACTCCATGGGAGGGAATACATCCCTGATACTGAAAACCTATGACACAGATAGTCATGAGCCCTAGGGGTGTAATGTCTGCTGGTGTTACACTAAATGTATATACAATGCTCACCAAAATGCCTGTAGGCTCTTCTCTTAATGTCCACACCCATATATTAATGCTATTCTCACTTGTGGTTAGAGAAGCTTCTCTTTTCAGATGGTGGTGACCTTGAGATGGCTCAGAAGGCAACATGGTGCTGAGAAGAAGTGACAGAGGAGTGCTCAGCCCTGAAACATCTCAAACCCACCTTCTAGGTTCAGGACCCATTGCAGAAGAGGGGTTGGAAAGAAAATAAGAGCCAAAGGAAGATAAGGACTCCTTACAACATACTCCTCCAGACACAAAATGGCCTGGATATCCACGACCTTGCAGTTCCTTATCCTCTCTACACAAGAACATTGTAATAGGAGGAAAAGATCATGACATCAAACTGAAAAGAGACTGATTGAGAGGGGGAAGGGATATGATGGAGAGTGAAGTTTCAAAGGTGAAAGGGGGGTAGAGAGGTAAGTACCATGGGATACTGTCTACAATTAAAGAAGTTGTCAATAAAAATAAATTAATATTTTAGCTGGAGAGATGGCTTAGTGGTGAAGGCTTTTGCCTACAAAGCCAAAGGATCCCAGTTCAATTCTGCGGGACCCACACCCACATAAGCCAGATGCACAAGGGGGCACATACATCTGGAGTTCATTTGCAGTGGCTGGAGGCCCTGGCACACCATTCTCTCTCTCTCTCTCAAATAAATAAATAAAATATATTTTTAATATAAAACCTTTTTTAAAAAGAGCAAGAAAAATTTTCCAGACAGGTCTGGTGGTAGAAGCCTGTCATCTTGGCAGAAGGATTGCAAGCTTCAGGCCTGCCTGGAATACAGAGTGAATTTAATGCCAATTTAATGAGACTGTTAAAACAGCTGGGTGTGATGGTGCATGCTTTTAATCACAGAACCCAGGAGGCAGAGTTGGAGGCCACCCCGAGACTACATAGTGAATTCTAGGTCAGCCTGGGATAGAGTGAGACCCTACCTCAAAAAAAAAAAAAAAAAAAAAAAGAGTAGGAAAGTCGGTCCATGTACCAGTAGAGGCCACATGAGTCAAAGTGTCCCATGAAACCCTCCTCTGGCAGGTTGGCAAAGGGGTGGACTCCTACAGGAATTTCTAAAATGGGATGAGTTGGGGCTGAAGGGATAGCTTAGTAGTTAAAACACTTGCCTGCAAAGCCAAAGGACCCAGGTTTGATACCCTTGTACCCACATAAAGCCAGATGCCATCCTTTGCAGTGGCTAGAGGCCCTAGCAAACACGTTCTCTCTCTCTCTCTCTCTCTCTCTCTCTCTCTCTCTCTCTCTCTCTCTTGATCTGCCTGTCACTCACACAAATAAGTAAAATATATAAATAATAAAATGGGACAAGTGGTTTGCCATGCATATGATGGACTATGGCTTTCATGTCTAAAGATTCTCTCTGGAAAGGGGAACTCTGAGGATGTGATGGGAGTGAATTCTATTTATTTATTTATTTATTTATTTATATTTATTTATTTATTTATTTTGGAGATATGGTCTCACTCTAGTCCAGGCTGACCTGGAATTCACTATGTAGTCTCAGGATGGCCTCAAACTCCTATCAGTCTTAATTCCATTACCTCCCGAGTGCTGGGAGTAAAGGTGTGCACCACCATGCCTGGCTGTCTTTGGTCTATCTTGAGACTACAAGCAGAGTAAATATAAAAGCACAAGCCAGGTCTGGAGAGATGGCCTAGCAGTTAAGGTGTTTGCCTGCAAAGCCAAAGGACCTTGGTTCAATCCCCCAGACCCAAGTAAGCCAGATGCACAAGGTGTCACATGCGTCTGGAGTTCGTTTCCAGTGGCTGGAGGTCATGGCATGCCCGTCCTCTGCCTCTTTCTCTCTCGCTCTCTGAAATAAATAATTTTTTAAAAACATAAAAGCACAAGCTCTCGTGAAATTTGCAGAAATCATGGGGAGAACTTTGAAATTACAAGACTTATGAAATTATTATTCGTGTTTTCTGCATTTTTGATTGCCAGATGTCAATTCTTCATTCAATAAAATAAAGTACATTTTAAATAAATTTTCACATACAGTTCTTTCTCTCTCTTAAAAGTTTTATCATGAGGCTCAACAGTCTTAACTCAATCATGGCAACTACAAACTAATACTCAGGGCTGGAGAGATGGCTTAGCATTTACTATGGTTGCCTGTGAAGCCTAAGGACCCAGATTCAACTCCCCAGAACCCACATAAGCGAGACATACAAGGAGATGCATGCACACAAGGTCCCACATGTGCACAATGTGGCACATGCATCTGGAGTTTGATTACAGTGGCTAGAGGCCCTGGCATGCCAATTGTCTCCCTCCCTCTCTCTTTCATAAAATAAATACACATTTCTCTGGGTGATGAAACCAGGTTCAAAAGAGCATGTTACCCATAACGTGTGCATTATGAAAGTTTCTTTACATTCTCCTTACCTACTGTGTTTGCCTTAAATGTCTAAGCCACAAACCTAAGACAGTAATCCCTGTAAAATACAAGCATAGTTCGCTGTAATGAAGATGCAAATGCTAACCTGGAAAACAAGAGCCAGATGTTTGCTACTAACTAGCCACAATTTGAGATCAATCACTTCACCTCTTTAGACTGTCTAGTCCCAATATGTGAATGAACAAGAAGGATTAAATTACCTTCCATTTATTCCCTTTTCCAAAAGACTATGCTTCAGTAATCCACTTTTTCACAAGAAGTTTGAAAGCTCATTTGTTTTTTTTCTGTGACAAAAGTAGACTCTGCAGTGACCTACTTCGCTCACTAGGTGGTGGTATTGGCACAGCTATTTCAGGTTTCTTAAGGCATGACCAGGTTCTCCAAGCCTCTACAGTTATACTCATTACCCTTACCCTCAGGTAACAAAGGAGCATACCTCATCATCGGAGAACTTAAGGTGATCACACGATGCCGTTTCAAGGGGCTGCCCTAGTATAGGTCCGCTAAGAAAAAAAAAAAAGTAGTTTTCCTTTTCTTATTTCAGTATCAGACACTCAAAAGTGAAACTGGATGTTTCGGTCATTTGTGAAATTGTCTTTTGAAAGCCATTTCTGTAGGTAACTGTAAAGTGTCAAAATTTCCTTCTAGTGACAATGAACGAACAGAAACCACAAACCCATGGATTTCAGATATCTCTGGTCAGTGGATATCTAGAAAGCTGTTACTGTCTGTTCAGTTCCCACATCAGTCCTACTAGTGAATATGAACTCTGCAGTCATCACCCTGATGCTTGTTATGATGCCGATCTCCAAAGCTGAAACTTAGACTATAAACATGTCAGCGTAAAAACAAACTCACTCACAGCCACAGTGGAGCAGGGCACAAAGAACCTTGGGAAATGTGAGCTGACTGTTTTGAAGCAAGTCCTCATAGTAACTTTCTTTTAGTGAGTTTTCCATTGTGCTTTTGGCCTTCAGCCTTGAAAGAGCATAACTCCAATGAAACAGCACATAACCAATGATCGAGCTCCCAGAATGCTTCCCATTAACTATGTTTGCAAGATGGACACAGACCCACAGTGCCAATGAGTAACTGCAGAGGAAAGAACAGCTGCCAGACCCACCATGTGCACCTCCACACGCACCTGACCCAAGAGGGTCAACACACTTGTTCTCTTATAGGCATGTGGCAAAGAAAGTCAGGCTATAATAAGGAGGTCTGGAAAAGGAAAGCTATTCCATGATGTGAATATTAAATGGTAAAAAGCAGAGAGTCTGATGGAGAGAACTGGGGGGGATAGCTCAATGTAGAGCACTTGCCAAGCACATAAGAGGCTCTGGGTTCTGTCCCAGTGCCTCAAACACAGAGAAGTGCCCAATACACCAATGTCCAAAACAGTGGATACAGACCACAAGTAAAAATTAAGTCAAAGGTACCCATTCTTCCTCTTCTGCCTATAACATAGGTGTAAAGGCATTCAATTATACACCTATGGCCATGGAGAAGAAATTCAGAGTTCAAAGGTCTGTCTGACATGAGCCCAACTGCTATGCTGCTCAAGGCCTATGATCACTGAAATCGGTGGCAAAAGAAGACCCTGCCATCTTTTCCATTTGGTCTCCTGCTACTGTTGATCTTAAACTCTGGCTTCTATTCAGCTATACTAAAATGTTGATTCCTGGAATAGACCACTGTTCTTCTTGCCTTTGAACAAACTATTTTCTGTGTCAAAACCTCCCCCTAACACTTCCCTCATTGGCACGTTCACTAGGATAATGACTCCCTGTGCTTTGGACCTCTGTTTTAAATGTACTTCTCAGATTGTTTTCTCGATCCCTGGAAAGAGTTAAACCTCTTCATTGTCCCATGGAGTGATGGCTGTCACCTGGAAGAGTCCATCCTGATACTGCACACTCTGACTCCCATGAAACTGGAATGTCTTTCCACAATCTGGCAGGTGCTGGACACACAGGAAACAGGTATTCAACTAATAAATAAAAATCAGTGTCATGGAGCATTTCATAAGTACTGATGTTTGCTCAGCCCAGAAACTGAACCGAAGTTGGGAGATGAATGCTCCCCAAGGTCCATTGAAGTCTCAACTTGAGCGGCTTCTTATGGGTCAGGGTGGAGGGTAGAGCGGGAGGGGACTATGACTGGAATAGTGGAAGGAGGGTAGTCAAAAGTTTGGGTAAAAGATGCCAGTTGTGGAGATGGAAATGGACTCAGAACTGGTCCAGACTGGGTGAAGAACAGATGTAAGGCTTACGTAGGGATCAGCTAAGATGCACCCCAAGCTTTTAAAAAGAAAGTGAATAAAAGGTGGTACATCTGATTGAGGGGAAAGAAAACTAAATCGTGTGAGGAGATAACAGGGATTTAATATGAAATATATTGCATTTGATGTCCTTGTGAAAGGTGGAAGAAAAATAAAAGACATGCAAATATAAAGAATTAAAAGACTTGAACACAAAGAACTCGACTTAGGAAAAAGGTCCCTTTACTGGTCATATCACACAAATGAGAGAAGTTGTGGTGTAAAAACAAAAATAACTTGCTGGAGATCACACAGCTCTGGTAAAGCAGATTCTCAAGCATGGGCAGTGCCGTCACACAGCCTATCATTTATCATTTGACTGCAGCACTTCTTTGGGACCCCAGACAGGCTTAGGTAGTCTGATAGTTGGTTAAGATATAAGAGTCATGCTGCTGTCTGAATGTCTCAAATGTTGGGGCTGTACTGGAGGGCTGTGGAGCCTTCAGGAGAAGGGACGAGAGGTCAGTCATTAGAGGACAGGCTTGAGGTCTTACAGCTCAGCTTCACTTCCTGTCCCCTCTCTGCTTGCTGACGGGATGTGATGTGATGTGATGTGAGCAGGCGCTTCACAATTCTGCCAATGTGTTTCTGCACTATGCCAGACTACCATCTTGGAAATATACACCAGAATGAACCCATCTTCCCAGACCACAGAATGAAGAAATTCTTTCTAAGTGACACATCTGACAGGATATTAATGTCTAGGATATGTAATGATCTCCAAAATCTACACATCAAGAAGACAAATTACCCAATTAAAAATGGGCTATGAAAAGAAATAAAAGGGACTGATATTTTAAAACATAGTGGCTGCTGGGGAAGGGGGAAACATTTTATTCAATGTTGCAGACAGTGGAAGGTTGTTCTCTCCCCCCCCCCAAATGAACACATGAATTATTTTTTAAGTTTACAACAAAAAAATACTAAGTACCCTTCCTATATACCAACATCCAATATGGGCTGTGGAGATGGCTCAGAGGTGAAAGGTGTTTGCTTGCGAAGCCTGCTGGCACTAGTTGGATTCCCCAGTACCCATGTAAAGCCAATAGCAAACATGCTGAGGATGAAACCAGGGAAACAATCCCATTCACAATTGCCACAAATAGATAGATGAGGTAGACAGAGAGATGAATCCCAGCACTTGGGAGACAGAGGTAGGAGGATCGCTGTGAGTTTGAGGCCACCCTGAGACTACCAAGTGAATTCCTGGTCAGCCTGAGCTAGAGTGAGACCCTACCTCAAAAAAAAAAAAGCAATCTACATAGTCAATGCAATATCCACCAAGACCAGACCACCATTTGTCACACACACACACACACACACACACACACACACAAAAAAACTCTTAAAATTAATTTGGAAGCACGAATGACCTCAGATAGTTCAAGCAATCCTGGGAGAAAAATAAAGGAAATAAAATAGCCAATAAAAATGGGATGATAGGGCTGGAGAGATGGCTTGGCAGTTAAGGCACTTGCCTGCAATGCTTAAGACACACGTTTGATTCCCTGGGACCCACATAAGCCAGATTCACAAGGTGGAGCATGTGCCTGAAACTCCTTTGCAGTGGCTGAAGGCCCTGGTGTGCCTGTTCTGTCTATCTGCCTTTTCCTCTTTCTCTCTGCCTATCAAACAAGTGAATAAAATATTTTTTAATGGAATGATGTTGCAGTCAGGTTCGCACTGTTGGTAGAAATCACCTGACCAACAGCACCTTGTAGTGGGGAAAAAGAGGTTTACTTTGGCTTACAGGCTCTAGGGGAAAGCTCCATGATGGCAGGGAAAGTGACGGCATGAGCAGAGGGTGGACATCACCCCCAGCTGACATACGATGGACCATAGCAACAGGAGAGTGTGTCAAACATGGCAAGGGGAAGCTGGCTCTAATTCCCATAAGCCCACCCCCAACAATACTCTACATCCAGGAGGCTTTACTTTTCAATTGCCATCAGCTGTGGAGACTAGCATTCAGAATACTTGTTTATGGGGGACACATGAATCAAAACACCACATTCCACCCCTGCCCCCCATAAACTCATAACCATACATGATGTAAAATGCAATGCATTCATGCAACTTTCAAAGTCCCCATAGTTTTTATCAATCCTAATGATGTTCATACATCCCCATAATCCAAGGTCTTTTAACTGAGCCATAATACCAAAAAAAAAGTCCTTCCTAATCCCATAATGACACAGAATAAAAATTCCCACTGCAAAGGATGGCATTGGGCAAAGCAAAGAAATATTCAACCAATACAAGATTTAAAACAACTCTGTAGCTCCAAGTCCAACAACTCTAGTCAATAACAAGTCTCCAAGAGAGATAATTCGAACCAGCAACAAGTCTCTGGAGTTCCAATTCCGCCCCTCCAACTAGGCTACTTACAGTCCTGGAAAACTTCATCTGGGGCTGGCAGCCCTCCTTGGCAGCCATCTCATGGTCCTGGCATCTCCACTACAACCCAAGGTCCATCCTCATAGCCCCATGGGATCTCCATAGAGGCATCCAGCAAACCTGCTTCACACAGCCCATGGCCACTTCTAAATTATAAGATCGCATTGCAAACTCAATGACTCTCTCTTTCCTGCATTTTTTTTTTTTTTTTTTTTTTTTTTTTTGCAAGGTAGGGTTTCACTCTGGTCCAGGCTGACCTGGAATTAGCTATGTAGTCTCAGGGTAGCCTCAAACTCTCAGTGATCCTCCTACCTCTGCCTCTCGAGTGCTGGGATTAAAGGCATGCACCACCACGTCTGGCTTTCCTGCATTTCTTTCTTTCTTTTTTTTTTTTTGAAAACAAAAGTGAAAATAGTTTTTAATGATTTATTCATGTTTGCTTATATATGAGGGGAGGGGCACACTTATGCTTCCTTCCTTCTTTCTTTTTTTTTATTTTTTATTTTCTTTTATTTTCTTTTTTTTTAATTATTTTTTTATTGACTTTTAATCTTACATACCAAAAAAAAACCCACCTAATATTTCCCTCCCCTCCCCCATTCCACTTTAGAACTCCCGTCTCCATCATATCCCCTCCCTCTCTCCATTAGTCTCTTTCCTAATTTGATGACATCATCTTTCTCTTCTATTTTGAGGGTCTTGCAAAGGTATTGCTAGGCACTGCAAGATCATGGATATCAAGGCCAATTTCTGTCTGGGCAGCTGCATTGTAAGAGGTCATATCCTTCCTTTGGCTCTTCCATTCTATCCGCCCCCTCTTCCGCAATGGTCCCTGAGCCATTGGAGGGTGTGACAGAGGTGTTTCAGTGCTAGACACTCCTCCTTCTTCTCAGCACTATGTTGCCTTTTGGGTCATCCCAGTGGTCATCACCATCTGAAAAGAGAAGCTTCTCTAGCCAGAAGTGAGAGTAGCGTTAATATGTGAACATGAACATTTATCCTGCATTTCTTATACACCATAATACCAGGTAGAGTGACAATTTGTTAATCCGGGGAATAAAGCAGACTTTGAAGAAGGACATTCCTTCAGCATTCAGGTGCCTTCAAAAGAGTCTACATTCTTCCTGTTGCCCCAGTGCAGGTCAGCTGGCTCAATCTCAAAAGTTATAATGTCTCAAAAAATTTGCAGGTGAATGGGCAGAAGTTTAGGTCCAAATATTTCATTTTTTCTGTGTCACATCCCTCTGCTCACATCAGTTCATTTCTAAGCAAAGCAACCCTGCAGAACTTCTCAGGACACGGGCATAACAGCGAGCGTCTCACACCAACTGCTAGCCAAGTCCAAGTAAAGGTCCTTCTCTCCCTTATAAGCCAAACCTCCCAGTCCATAGTTTTTACTGCATTCAGGCCTTTCAACTGTGAGAAGAATAGTCCATCAAGCTGTACTTACAGCACTGCAAGGTGTCTCTTAGGCCAAGATTTCAAATCCTCTTGAAAATCAACTCCAAAGGCCAAAACCACACAGTCAGGTGTCTAGCAGCAATTCCACTCCTTAGTATCATTTTACCGTTGCAGTCAAGTTTGCACTGCTGGTAGAAATCACCCAACCAAGAGCAGCTTGTGGGAGAAGAAGACGTTTGCTTTGGCTTATAGGCTCGAGCAGAAAGTTCCATGATGGCAGGGAAAATGATGGCATGAGCAGAGAGTAGACATCACACCCTGGTCAACATAACATGGACCATAACAACAGCAGAGTGTGCTAAACACTGGCAAGGGGAAGCTGGCTATAAAGCCCGCCCTCAACAATACTCTACCTCCGGGAGGCTTTAATTTCCAATTGCCATCAGCTGGGGCAACTACCATTCAGAACACCTAAGTTTATGGGGGACACCTGAATCAAACTACCACAGATGATATGTTCAATTTAACAGGAAAAATATCCCATGATTTCAAAAGATAATGAAATAATATTTGTTCTGAAAATGACAAAAATTAGCAAGGTTGAAAACAGTGCTGGGCTTTCCCAGTCGCAGCACATTCTTTGATTTTCGGAGTACAAGTCACACTAGAAGAGAGAGTCGATGAACTTGGATACAGAAGCAGGTCCAAGGCAGCTTCACTGTCCAGCACTGACAGACAGGATCAAGCAGCCCTTACTTGGGTGACAGGCACTCCCCTGCAGCATCCAGCCTGGGGTGGCCTTCCAGAGACACAGGACAAGGACATTTGGTGGAGCAACACTGGCTGAGTCCCACTCCCCCCCAGCCAATGGCTGATGATGGCTGCGCGTCCAGTGGCATTTGACCAGGAGGAAACACCTGACCATGCCATAGCAACTCCCAGCCATGCAGGGGAGCAAGAAGAGTGCAGGACAAAAAACAAAACAAATATGCATGACAAGGACTAAAGATCAACCAGAGGCTTCTACAAGGAACTGTAACGGGGTGCTAGGGGTGCAGGAAAGTCCTTGAGCCCCAAACCCCACGTTAGTTCCTAATTTTAATCAAAGACTTTAAAAAAAGACAGAGAAGGTTAATGATTAAATTATTACATTTGCTGAGGGCAGTACAGCACCAAGGAAAAGCACTCATATGGCTAGAGATCCCACGTGGAGTGCCTGGAAAAACCATGTGGGGAGCTGGAGGGGATAAATAACCCATGTGGAGAGTAAGGCCTAGGGGACCCAACTGAGGGAAAAATTTACCCCCAGCTGGAAGTTCCCAAGTGGTCAGGGAGCCTGCCCTCCCCTTGTAAAGGTATTTATAACTTTAGGGTGGTGGGCTGTCTTCTGGCTCAGGTGAACCAGGCACACAGCTGGTTGGTTAGGGCTAGGGGCTCTCAGGAAGAGGCTGGCCCTGGCATCAAGTTCCAGGGGGCAAACTTGACCAACCACAATGCTTAAATCTTATGAAGACCTCTCCCAGGAGGGGTCCTGGTTGCTTGTGGAGAAACAGGTCTAGGGAAATGGCAAGAGATAAGAAGTCAGATCATCCTGGATTTCTTGTGCTTTTTTTTTTTTACCTTCAGGGGTCCAGTCACCCTAACTGTATCCCCCTCTCAGAATGACAGGGACCTTGGAATGAGAGCCTTGGCTGTCTCCTGATGCCCAGCTTCACACACCCTACCACATAAATCTCAGCAGTGGCTGCCATGGATCAAAATCCAGAGAAGAGGACCCCATCCAGTGGAAACTGGGGCAGGGTAAGCTCAAGGGGCCTGCAAGGACCTGGGCATGGGAAGCCTAAGCTAGCCAGGACAGTCAGTCACCCTCCCCCAGCACTGCAGGGGAGCAAGCACAGTGCTAGCACCAGCACACTAAGACAGGTGCTCAGGTGGACAAGGCTTCTGCGTCCTCATCCCAGAATTCACATCACAGAACGCCACAGCTGCACACTCTCTTTGACTTGCAGATCTGAGCTTCAAATTTCTAGATGAGCAGCTGAAAGTCACAGTGTGTATAGAGAACAATATGCTAGGATGAGGCAGTGGCAGCTACTGTGAGAGGACACTGGAACACATGGGAGCAATCACAGGAGGGCAGGGTTTAAGCAGGGGTGGGTGATGAAGGAGGGATGAGATGGTGGGAGGATGAATCAAAACCAAGGATATGTGAATAAGCCATATGGAAACCTACTATTGGTAAACCAATTAAGATACAATTTTTGAAGAAGTGTTTCAGGGGGTCGGAGAGATGGTCCAGCTGTTAAGACACTTGCCTGCAAAGACACTAAAGACCTGGGTTTGATTCCCCAGAATCCACATAAATCCAGATAAACAAAGTAGCACGTGCATCTGGAGTCCATTTGCAGCAGCTGGAGGTCCTGGCATGCAATTCTTGCCCTGTCTCTCTTCTCCCACTGCTTGCAAAAAAAGAAATTTTTTTAAAAATTGATTTTAGGCTGGGCAGGGTGGTGCACACCTTTAATCCCAATACTTGGGAGTCAAAGGTAAGAGGATTGCCATGAGTTCAACGCCACCCTGAGCCTAGATAGTGAATTCCAGGTCAGCCTGGGCTAGAGTGAGACCCTACCTTGAAAAACCAAAAAAAAAAAAAAAAAAAAAAAAAAAAAAAAGAAAGAAAAGAAAAGAAAAAAGAAAAAAATAATTTTAGGGCTGGTTGGCATAGCAGTTAAAGCACTTGCCTGCAAAGCCAAAGACCCAGATTGGACTCCCCAGGACCCACGTAAACCAGATGCACAAGGGGGGCACACATATCTGGAGTTCATGAAAGTATACCACATTTACACACACACACAGCTTCCTACATCAACAAGGTGAAAGAGAGGAGTGAAACAAAAACACTCCTTTCCAGAAGCACATTTAAAATGGGGCTGAGGTTTGACAGACCCATATGGTGAAAAATTTCAATGTACCAACTTCATGTCTCTAACCTAAATATTTATATATGCAAAACCACTTTAATAAAAGACTATTGTTGTTAAAAAGGTACCCTACTAATTACAACACTATAATTGTACACGCTATCAAAGGCATGACACCAGCCTAATATGGAGAAGACAGTCATAATTGATAATCTCGCCTGTCAACTGCACAGGACTTAGAATGACCACAGAAAGCACTGACTGCATGAGAGGGTGAGGAATTTGCTAAGTAAGTGAAATGAGTTGGGAGGACCCAGCCTACCTATGGGAGGTGCATTCCATGGGGGGGGGGTCCCCATGCTGTATAACATGGAGAATGGGCGAGATGGGCTCTAGCATGAATCTCTGATTCCTGGCTGCAGATGCAACACAAAGGCCTCAAGCTCCTGCCACCAAGCCTTCCTGGCCATCATGGATGGCACCCTCAAACTGTTAGTCAAAATGAACCCTTCCTCTCTCCCTCCCTACTTGCTTTCATCATGTATTCTATCACAATAACAAAAGAAATAATGGATTGGCAAGTTTTGTGGGTCACTGAAAATTGCATCAAGAGTACTATGATTTTGATGAGGTCTGTGTAGTCCCTAAGAATCTATTGTGACTAAAGCCTTTGCCTCAAGGTAGGAAGTGGCAGAGCCTGAAGATGGGGCCTAATAAGACATTTTTGGGCCCTTTCAAGACTCTGTGAGAGCCTGCCTGTCTTCTCTTTCTCTCTGTTTTGGGTCTGGATATTATTGATCTGCTTTTATACATGATCCTATGGCACCATCTTCTACCCTAACCCACGTTGAGTCTATGCAGACAACATGCCTTTAAATCTCTAAAACTGGGAGCTGCTTCTTATTGTAAGTGAGCATTTTGTAATGTAAAGTGAAGCTGACTGCGTTAACACAGTGCACCTATCCCTTATTCCCCATTCCAAACCTGAAGGCCGTACACATTTGTCTTCTCCTAGATGAGGGACAGTGTATTTTCAACTACAAATCACACTACCTTTGCGGGAAGCTGTAGTCCAACTTTGTCAGCCTCAGCCTCCAGTCTTCTACTGTATGCTCTTTCCAACATATATACTAAGAAAGAAAAGGATAAGGTGGTTTAGTTCATGGCAAAAAGAATAACAAAATATGTTTAAAAGTAATTGCATGGAGAAAGTAGGATAAAATTTCTATCTTTCTGTGGTTTGTTTTTTGACGTAGGGTCTTTTTCTAGGCCATGCTGACATGGAATTCACTATGTAGTCCCAGGCTGGCCTTCAACTCATGGAGATCCTCCTACCGCTGCCTTCTGAGTGCTGGGATTAAAGGTGTGTGCCATGACACCCAGCTAAAATTTCCAATTTTAAAATATTTTAATTTATTTATTGAAGAGCATGAAGGGGAGGGGAGAAGAAAAGAGCAGATAGGTGCACTAGGGAATCTTACCATTGCAAACAAACTCCAAACATATGTGCCACTGTATGCATCTGGCTTTACAAGCATGCTGGGGAATCACACCCAGGCCTGCAGGTTTTGCAAACAAATGCCTTAAACTGCCAAGCCAACTCCCAAGCTCCAGAATAAAATTTATACACTTGGTAACTCATATTTACAGATCATCATGATATAAAATATAAAAAATAGGGGGCTGGAGACATTTCTTAGTAGTTGAGGTGCTTGCCCATGAAGCCTAAGGACCCTGGTTCAATTCCTCAGAACCCATGTAAGCCAGAAGCACAAGATAGTGCATGTATTTCCATTTGTTTGCAGTGGCTAGAGGCCCTGATGTGCCCATTCTCAGTCTTATTCTATCTGCCTCTGTGTCTGTGTCTGTGTCTGTCTGTCTGTCTGTCTGTCTTTCTCTCTCTCTGTCTAGTAAATATTTTCTAAAATAGGTTTTATCTTTTCATTATAGTTTAATACTTTGGAAAAAATGAAAAAAATAGAAAAGTCCTCCAAACAAATTCTGGAAAGTCTGTAGTATTGTTAGCTTACTTCTTTCTTCTCAATTACAATCTCCACTACTGAACAGAGTATTTCCTAAGACAGCTCACTAGTTCAGCTGTTTACAAGGCCAAGAAACACTCAGATCCTTCAGTTTGAATTGAAAACAATACAGGTAAACTATAGTCAATGACAAGACTAGACAACGTATTTCAGTAAGAAAATTAACCACAGAGCAGAACATTCATTCTTTGATAAGTTTTCTTAATTTCCTTTGCCTTTCATAAGTATTGATTAGTTGGAAAAATAAAATTTTCTTCTGACTTCAAAAAAAAAAAAAAACAAGAAATATCATATATTTAATTTTCCTAATTGCTTGTATTTTTAAGAATGCTCCCCAGTTAAATTATACTTTTCAATAAATACTAAATCAATAGGCAACACTTTTGAGTAAAGTGCAATTAATCAACCAAGCCATTTTTCGAAGGTAGCAACATGTTTGTGATGGCTAGAAATAATGCAATGAATCAACCCTCCGACATGAGAGGGTTAGATAGGACTTCCTTCCTTCTCAGTTACATGCTTTTCAGTGAAGAGCTACATCACATAGAGCCTTCACCTTCACTCTCATTAGGAACTCTACATGTGCCCCGTGGAGGGTGCTAGTACTCTGCTCAAACACTGGCTTAGAAAGAAGATGACAGAGAACCCAGGCAAGATGAAGCTGGGAACACAACCAAACCCTAGATCTGCAAGGAAGACAAGATGAACCAGTACTAAAATCAGTAGCTCATACTAACTTCAGATGCAGTACTGTGCCACATGCCTTAACTCAGTGGTTCTCAACCCAGTGTGATTTTTGTTCCTTGGGGATATTCATAACTGTCTATCTTTTTATTTTTATTTTTGAGATAGAATCACAGCATTTCCCCAGTGGTCTCACACTCATGGGCTTCAGCGCTTCCCCTGCCTTAGACTCTCAAGGACCCAAGAATACAGCAGTGTGCCATCCACAGCCTCTGGGAGGCAGTTTTGAATGTCATTGCTGTGGGGACACAGAGCCTCTGGAATCTAGTGGGCAGAAGAACTCCCCGCAGTAAGCTATAATGCACACCAAATATCAATAGCTCTGAGTCAATTGTCCCTTCCTGTGTCATTCAACCATCCCAGCAAATGAATGACTGACAGAAGAATGTAAGGAACCCCACTCCCTAATGTCTTTAATACCAACCTTCCCTTCTGGTCTCCAAACACAATGAGGGGGACTCTGCAGAGGGAAAATCACCGTGCCAACAAAATCACTGCAGGACCTCAGCTCAGGGGAAAGGGATTCACTGAAGACAATCTATTTCATATGCAGGTTAATTATTAAACTGAAAAATTACAGGGATAAGGCAAGATTCACCAAGTATTTTTTTTTTTGGGGGGGGGTGTGAGGTAGGGTCTCACTCTGGTCCAGGCTGACCTGGAATTAACTATGTAGTCTCAGGGTGGCCTCGAACTCTCAGCGATCCTCCTACCTCTGCCTCCCGAGTGCTCGGATTAAAGGGGTGTGCCACCACGCCCGGCTTCACCAAGTATTTTAAGAATACTACAGCTGCAATGTTCCTGTGTTATAGCCAAGCCTTCTGATCCCATTGCAAAGAAAAGCATCTGTGCATTAATGGGAAAATTACAGAAATTCCTTTGACAGCCCAGCAAGTTAGTGATATTTCCAAAACATACATGGTACTCTAACCTGAGCGCTATATTTCCTTCTTCAATTTGAGAACCTTTGTTTCACAATAAATGAAGCCATTTAAATACCAACACTGTAAATGATCCCCTCAATCTCCAAAACAATTTTTCTCATAGAATTTGCACCACAGACTTGAACAGAACCCAGATGGTACATAGACGGGTGCTCCAACACATCGTTAAACAAGTATCAGGCTGCTCCTTAATAACCAAACCTCCCAGGCCTTGAGGAAATATGTGAGGAATGATATAAAATAAAATAATCGCAGTTAGCCGGGTGTGGTGGCACACACCTTTAATCCCAGTACTCTGGAGGCAGAATTAGGAGGATCACAGTGAGTTTGAGGTCACCATGAGACTACATAGTGAATTCGAGGTCAGCCTGGGCTAGAGTGAGAACCTGCTTTGAAAAACCAAAAAAACGGGAAAAATGCACTAAAATAAAGGACCCATATTTCATGACAAAACGTGTAAGCATTTCTAATACATGTTGCTTTTCAAAGATGACATAATACCTTCACCACAGACCATTACAAATACAAATTATTTTACACTTACCTCCTGTAACTTGGACTGTATCCACTGGCTCACAATTGCCAAATATCTCATGGACAAATGGCCCATATCATTGTGAGAAAAATCATACCAAGGACATCCAGCAAATGAGCCAAGCTGGCCTTTTGTGCCTGAAAATAATAAAGATAGTGAAAATTATATTTAACAAACTAAGACACTGCAAATGTATATTTTCTAGTTATTGTGCAAATCACACTAAATAATCACATGTGTTTAACTGGCCTTTACCAACCTAGATCCAAAGTGCTGTCTTTAGAGGACGTGTCTTGCACAGGCTCTTGTCCTTCTCTTTGCTTGCATACCTACAAGTCTCATGTGCCTTTAACTCACATTTTCTGAGCAACTTTCAATCAAGGGAGAGTGATGGGTCCATTAACCTACAGTTTTGTTTATCTGCTCAGCACAAAAACTACAAAATGGCCACAACTACCCCCATGGATAGATAATGAATCTGAAATGATTTTTTTTTTTTTTTTTTTTTTTTTTTTTTTTGGTTTTGCGAGGTAGGGTCTCACGCTGGCCCAGGCTGACCTGGAATTAACTATGTAGTCTCAGGGTGGCCTCGAACTCTCAGCGATCCTCCTACCTCTGCCTCCCGAGTGCTGGGATTAAAGGCGTGCGCCACCACACCTTTAATCCCAGCACTCTGGAGGCTGAGGTAGGAAGACCACTGTGAGTTCAAGGCTGGCCTGAGACTGATTACAGGTCAGTCTGGGATAGAGCAAGACCCTACCTGGAAAAAACAAACAACAACAATAACAACAAAAAACCTTCGTAAATTCACATAGCTATTAGTACACAAACAAAACTCAAGGCCAGGGCTGGAGAGATGGCTTAGCAGTTAAGGCACATGCTGTGAAGCCTAAGGACCCCAGTTCGATACTCCAGGTCCCATGTAAGCCAGATGCACGAGGGGGCGCACGCATCTGGAGTTCGTTTGCAGTGGCTAGAAGCCCTGGCACCCCCATTTTCCCTCTCTCTCTTTCTCTCTCTCTGTCTCTAATAAATAAATAAATAAATAAATAAATAAATAATAAAAAAAAAAAACTCAAGCCCAGGCTACTTCAGTTGCTAATGCAGACACTCTGTCTTTTTAAACAAGTAATGTGCTTTTATCATCAGACCATCTATCCAAAGAAAGATGAAGTCTGTTATAACAGATGAACCTGTTAAAACAAGAACAATTCAAAAAATGATTAAAAGTTTATTTTAAATGAGTCTTTTGAGGTGCTTCTTTAGTGCAGCAGGCAGCACATCAGTCACAGAAATAATTCTCTGATCTTTATGACCTAACACATGAAAGCATAACTCAGTTATGAAAGTTTCTAGCTATATATGTTTTGTACTTCTCACCAAAGAAATGGATCCTATGAATTTTCAAATTTAATTAGAGGAGTAACCAAAACAAGGTTTTATATAAAATATTTGTTTCATATAGTAATGTTAATGTAAGTTCAATGCTCTGAAGGGTCACTATTTGCCATTAAAGCTCACTGGGGAAGGTCAATGTAAGGCTGACAATGACCATACACCAGTCATTACCAGGGGTGCAAAATGGCTGAAGACTGGGCTGGAGAGATGGTTTAGCAGTTAAGGTGCTGAGATTAAAGGCATGCGCCACCATGCCCAGCTTATTATTTGCATTTTTGACTTAACATTTTGCAATTTACCTTCTTGTTTTCAGTGAAAGAAAATCTACTTCTGACTAATTATGTGGAAAAAAGGTACTTATATGTTTAATGAACAGCAAATAAAAATGAGTAAAACACACTGGGCGTGGTGGTGCACACCTTTATTCCAGCACTCAGGAGGCAGAGGCAGGAGGATCACCGTGAGTTCGAGGCCATCCTGAGACTACATAGTTAATTCCAGGTCAGCCTGGACCAAAGTGAGACTCTACCTTGAAAAACCAAAAAATGAAAAAAAATGAGAGAGAGTATAACAGGGCTGGGGAGATGGCTCAGCAGTTAAGGTGCTCACCTGCAAAGCCTAACAAGCCAAATTCAATTCCCCAGTACTCACGTAAAGCCAGATGCACAAGGTGGCACATGCACCTGGAGTTTATTTGCAGAGGACCATTCTCTCTCTCCCTTTCTCCCCCTCTCTCAAATAAATAAAAGTTTTAAATGAGTACAACAAACACATGCTGAATGAATTTTCTGACTACATTGCAAATATGTTAATAATTACGGGAAGGAAGCAGGGTGTGGTGGCGCACGCCTTTAATCCCAGCACTTGGGAAGCAGAGGTAGGAGGATCGCCACGAGTTCGAGGCCACCCTGAGACTACATAGTGAATTCCAGGTCAGCCTGAGCTAGAGCGAGAGCCTACCTCGAAAAACCAAAAAGAAAAAGAAAGAAGAAAAGAAAAGAAAAATAACTATGGGAAGGGTAAAATTTGAAATAATTAGAGTTTGGGAATAATTGCTTTTTACAAAAAGATGCAGGTGATACAAACAGTATTTGTGAGAAACACTCGTTACTGAGTATCATATAGTAAAAATGCTAGTGTCAAAATGAGCTAAGGCCCCTGGTCCCGATGGCGTCCGTGGAAGCCCGCCTCAGCTGGAGCGGAGGCAAAGGCAAGGCCTTTAGGGACCTCCAGCAGGCTTTGGGGCACACGGGGGTCTGGGAGGGAACTGAGAAAGGACAACTCCCATTCCCGTGCACCAGGAGGACCTCCACCCTGCACACATGCACTCCCCGGGGAGCACTCGCCACCACAGCCCCACCCCGGCCCCATCCCAGGCTGGTGCCCCGCCCACAGGGTGCCCGCCCGGCCCGGCACTCACCCTCCACCCTGTTGGGAACCGTCCACCTGGACCCCAGCCCTCCCCGCCCCATCCACAGAAGTCCCCGTCCACACTACCCATGCCGCCGCCCCGTCCCCACCCTCCACCTCAACATGTAGCCACACCTACCAGAAAACCGCTTCATTCGCTCCCGGCCCTCCGCCTCCACAGGTGGCCACTTCTGGGAAACCGCTTCACCCCACCCCCTCTCCTCCACCTCAGAGGGAGGCCCCGCCCCCCCGCGTGGCCCACCCCGCCCCCTCAGGCTCCGCAGGTGGGCCCCCCCCCCCAGTTCTCCACCTCAGAGGACCCCCCTCAGGCCAACTGCTTCACCCCATCCCCGTTCTCCACCTCAGAGGACAGCCCCGCCCCCTCAGGTTCCACAGGTGGCCAAGCCAACTGCTTCACCCCCATCCCCGTTCTCCACCTCAGAGGACATCCCCATTCTCCACCCCAGCCCCCTCAGTTCCCACAGGTGGCCAAGCCAACTGCTTCACCCCATCCCCATTCTCCACCTCAGAGGACAGCCCGCCCCCTCAGGTTCCACGCCCCCTCACCCCATCCCCATTCTCCACAGGTGGCCAAGCCAACTGCTTCACCCCATCCCCCTTCTCCACCTCAGAGGACAGCCCCGCCCCCTCAGGCTCCACAGGTGGCCAAGCCAACTGCTTCACCCCATCCCCTTCTCCACCTCAGAGGACAGCCCCGCCCCCTCCCCCCATCCCCTTCTCCACCCCAGGTGGCCAAGCCAACTGCTTCACCCCCCCCCTTCTCCACCTCAGAGGACAGCCCGCCCCTCAGGCTCCACAGGTGGCCAAGCCAACTGCTTCACCCCATCCCCCTTCTCCACCTCAGAGAACAGCCCCGCCCCTCACCTCCAGAGAGGCTCCACCCCCTCCCCATCCTCACCTCAGAGAACAGCCCCGCCCAGCAACATTCACACATAAATTAAGTTGATAATTTTTTAAAAATATTTTTAAAATTCTTTTTATGTTTTATTTTTGAGAGAGACAGAGAGAGAGAGAGAGACGGAGAGGGAGAGGGAGACAGATAGAGATGGGTGAGCCAGCAGTCTCTCAGCTGCTGTGAATGAAATCCAGATGCGTGCGCCCCCTTGTGGTTAAGTGTGGCATTGCGCCCTTGCGTCATTTTGCATCTGGCTAAACGTGGGACCTGGAGATTGGAACTGGGTACTTAGGCTTAGCAGGCAGGCGCCTTAACTGCTAAGCTATCTCTCCAGCCCAAAGTTGATAATGTTTAAGATCACAGGTACTGAATAGAGTACTTCATTGATAATATCACATGAGGACATGTTTAACTCTCATATCAAGCAGGCATTTGAATTGGTACATTAAAACCTATATCTAAGCTGGGTGTGGTGGCGCACACCTTTAACCCCAGCAGAGGCAGAGGTAGGAGGATCACCGTGAGTTCGAGGCCACCCTGAGACTACATAGGGAATTCCAGGTCAGCCTGAGCCAGAGTGAAAACCGACCTCAAAAAAAAAATAAAAAAAAAAAACAAAAAAACCTATATGTATATGTGTGCGTGCATATATACAGATATACATGTACATATAATTTTTTAACACTTTCAGGTCTTGTTTCTTAATTTTTTATTTTATTTTATTTTATTGATTTTTTTGGTTTTTCGAGGTAGAGTCTCACTCTAGCCCAGGCTGACCTGGAATTCACTCTATTCTCAGGGTGGCCTCGAACTCATGGTGATTCTCCTACCTCTGCCTCCCGAGTGCTGGGATTAAAGGCGTGCACCACCACACCCGGCTTTTGTTTCTTAATTTTTTAACACTTTCTTAATGATACAAATGGTAGAATATACATCAATTTAATATGAGGTCCTGTCTCCCTCTTCCCAAAATATTTTCTCAACTTGCCTCTTACTAGGCTAAAACCTATGAAACAATTTAAATCTTTATAGGTGCAGTGCTTAAAGACTGGTCTTAACTAAGAAAAAATTTTACACTAAGAACTCATTTTGCTTTTTTTTTTTTTTTTTTTTTTTTTTTTTTTTTTTAGTTTTTCGAGGTAGGGTCTCACTTTAGCTCAGGCTGACCTGGAATTCACTACGTAGTCTCAGGGTGGCCTCGAACTCAAGGCAATCCTCCTACCTCTGCCTCCCAAGTGCTGGGATTAAAGGCGTGCGCCACCCGCCCAGGTGTTGCTTCTGTTTTTAATCCCCTCCCGTGGATAAGGTCAAAAGTTCATTTGTATTAAAAAAGTTAAAAAAAAAAAAAAAAAAAAAAGCCAGCGTGGTGGCACATGCCTGTAATCTCAGCACTTAGGAGGCAGAGGTAGGTGTTTCGCCATGAGTTCGAGGCCATCCTGAGGCTTCATAGTGAATTCCAGGTCAGCCTGGACTAGAGTGAGACCTTACCTTGAAAAAACAAAAATAAAATAAAATAATAAAATAAAATAAGTACCAGGTGTGATAGCTCATGCCTTTAATCTCAGCACTCAGAGGCTGAGGTAGGAGATCGTTTTACATTCAAGGCCACCCTGGACTACATAATGAGTTCCAGGCCAGCCTGGGCTACAGAAGAACCTAAGACAAGAGGACCACAAGGTGAAGGTCAACTTTGGCTACATAGCAAGGGAAGAAAGAAGAGAAGAGAACAAAAGGAAAGGAAAGGAAAGGAAAGGAAAGGAAAGGAAAGACAGCAGGCAGGCAGGTAGGGGATGGGAGCAATGAAGGAAAGAAGGGAGGGAAGACAGAAAGGGAATGAAAGAAGAAGAAAGGAAGGAAGAAAGAACAGAGGAAGAGAAGTGAAAAAAATGGAGAAAAGGAGAGAGAGAGAGAGAGAGAGAGAAAGGCAGGGAGGAAAATAGGACAGGAGAGAGGTGGTGAGGAGGGAAGGGAACACAACAAACTGCCAAAAGACATTTAGGACCAAATACTATCTTATTATACCTTGCTTTCAAAATATAAATAATCTCACTACAGAGTTATTTATTCATTCAATTAACACACATTGGGCATTACTTTGCATGCTGTGCTAGTCCTTAATTAAAAAAAAAAAAAAAAAAAAAACAGGACTGGAGAGATGGCTTCATGGATAAGGTTCTTGCCTGCAAAGCCAGGTTTGATTCCCCAGGACCCACATAAGCCAGATGCACAAGGGAGCACTTGTGTATGGAGTTCATTTGCTGAAGGTCCTGGCGTGCCTATTCTCTCCATCTCTCTCTCTCTTACTCTCTTTTCTCTCTCAAATAAAATAAATAAATAAATAAAACTGTTAAAAAGCAATAAACAAAGCAGAGAAGGTTCTTGGCTCCATTGTGCTCACCCCAGTGAAAGGTCAGGAGGAAGACCATCATCCCTTCACCTCCTGTACGTGCTTGCAGGAGAACAGAAGGTCAAGACAAGAAAAAAGCACGAGCCCTGCCTGACCCACCCCAGGACTGACCGCATGCACGGAGACAATCCAGGGCACAGCCCAGTGATGTCCCCTCATCACACTAGGCACCCCCTCCATCTGAGCGTCAAAGATGTTTCCTAGGAAAGTGACAGTGGGGGTGTGCACATAGGCTGACAGCACTAGTTAGCGGGTGCACAGTGGGAACACTTCCTTTTCTCAGGAAAGTGACAGTGGGGGTGTGCACATGGGCAGACAGTGGATGCACAGTGGGAACACCTTTTCGAGGTCTGAGGCTTTCAATTCACTTCTTGTCAAGACTAAAGTTCAAAGCAATGCATCCTCCATATTTAAGAAACTCCCTCTCTGTGCATTACGTGAAGCAATCTCATGAAAAGCCACTCTTGTCATGACTTACGAGGTCGTACTCCAGCTCTGACAGAAGTCTACAATGCTTTTTCCCTCACAAGCAGCAGTTTACTCCTTCCTGTGACGGGACTCACTTCCAGGTAAATGAAATAAAACATTACAAACAGGAATCCAAAACCACTGAGAGCCAGGAACAACTTCCACAGAGTATTCCTCACACTCTCTTTAAGCAGTTGCTTCTTGTTAGGAGGAAGGACCTGCCATCACTTCCTTACGCCCCTGGAGCAAAGAGAAAATTCAAAGTTCGAATAACCCTATCATCACCTATCACCAAAACTCAAATGCATGTGCTAGAGTTGTCAGTTACAAACACTTGCATCTCCCTCCATAAATATACATGTGTGCTTTATAAGCTTCTTAGCTGAAGAATAGAAAAGTAATTAACCACGTGGAACCAGAGTTAAAATTCTTTTGTAAAAATGTTTTTCTTCCTTCTTTCCTTCTTCCCACCCTCCTTCCCTTCCTGTTCTTCAAGAGAAAGAGAGACGACAGAGAGAGAGAGAGAAAGAGAGGGAGAGAGAGAGGGAGAATGGGCACACCAGGGCCTCTGCCACTACAAAGGAACTCCAGGTACATACACCACTTTTTTGCATACAGCTTTACACGGGTACTGGTGATAGGAGACAGAAATTGGCTATGTAGTCAGGTTAACAGGTCCCCAAAAGTAATGGTGTTTTATTCCTTGACTAAAAGCAGGAAATGTCACTAAGCTTGCAGAAACCAAAATGTTGCACGCTCCAGGAAAGATCTCTAGATTAAACTTGCACTCTTGCTAGAGGACAGAAACTCTGACCCTCACCTAAGATGACTGGCCCAGCTGTAAAAGCTGGTCTTTGTTCATAGCAACCTGCAGACCTGGTACCACCTCTTCACGTAACCATTCCCCATACAAAAACCCAGACCTGAGTCTCAAGGTGGGCTTCTCAAACCTCCTCTTACCTCTCTGGGCAAGAGCTCTGCCCTCTCCCTCATGGGGCTTCTCAAAAGCTCTCTCACCTCCCTAGGCTTAAGCCCCTTTCTCTTCATCCTCCTAAAGCTTTAAACTCTAATCAAGTCTTTCTGAAACTTGTCCTCTGGTCAGTGGATTTCATTCTTCAAGTTCACAGGAAAAGGAGCTGGGAACCCCCCAAATTACTGGTACACTGGTGTCCAAGGAACCCAAAATTCGTGTATCACTGGGAAATCAAACCCAGGCCTACAGGCTTTCCAAGTAAGTGCCTTTACTGCTGAGCCATCTCTCCAGGCCCAGGGTTAAAAATTCTAATGCTGTGCCGGGCGTGGTGACTCACGCCTTTAATCCCAGCACTCAGGAGGCAGAGGTAGGAGGATCGCCATGAGTTAGAGGCCACCCTGAAAATACAGAGTGAATTCCAGGTCAGCCTGGGCTAGAGTGAGAACCTACCTCAAAAAAAAAAAAAAAAAAAAAAAAAAAAAAAAAAAAAAAAAAAAAAAATCCTAACGCTCTTTGGAGTTTTTATCTATTTTAAGTAGAAAAGCTAAGGTGAAGAGTCATTTCACCACAAATACCACTAATTAATTAACATCGACTGTTACCATATGGAAACACTGTTCTGACGACTTAGTAAGTATGACTTGCCCAAATGAACACCCTGGGGTTACAGAACATCTTCCCCACCATTCTTCCCGCACTCCTCAGACATCACACAACCTGGCAGTGCTCCAGCAGAGCCGGGCAGAAGGGCAGCAACTCTGCCTTGACTCAGGAAGTGGACGGCGCTGCTCAGAAACAGAAATGCCACTGTCCTTTCCAGAGATGAGAAAGGAAAGGTACTGGGATGAGAAGCACTGAAAATCAGGAAGTGGACTTTCATAGTACCACTGAGAGGGTCCAATTTCTGCAGGCAACAGTTCTCTCAACTGCTTATCACAGCTCATAATCTTTTTATTAATGTGTTAAATATTGGGACAAAACCTTTGCCTTATAAATTCACTTGTAAAATCTTAAGAAAGAATGCAACATGTATCATTCTGTTGATAAGACCTTAATTTACAAAGCAATCGCTTATAGTTGTCATAACTGTCTTAGGTTGCTGCTGTCATTGGGAAGTCCCCAGCCTGTGGTACTATTAGGAGGCGGTGGAACCTCCTCTAGAAGCAAGTTAGGTCATCGGGAAAGTGCCCTTGGACAGGATATTATAATGTGCATATACCGCGCGTGTGCACGCACACACACACACACACACACACACAAGCAATTAAAAGAAAATTCCCAGAGTCAGTAAGAGCCTCTTCCAGAATGGGTGGAAGAGGGATAGAGCAGGACGCCCAATATTCCCCTGCGGCCCTGCTGGTCAGTGACCCCCCCTCCCGTCCCCACAGATGACTGCGTGGGGCAATGCATAGACACACACACCACTTACCCCATACACAAGAACAAATATACAAGTAACTTTAAGTAAACAACTTATAAAGATTAGCACTCAGAAAGATGGGCATTCATGTACACAAAGACACACATACAAATAAATATAAAAAGAACTCAGACAGCTATTATCCCTAGAAATCTCAATGAGTCTGTTGCTTGACCTGGGAGGCAAGGTAGTTATCTATTTTCTGACTACCAACAAGAAAACATAAAGGATCAATATGTTCCAGAGCAAGAGTTAGCCCCCAAAGGTGTGCCTGCTCCAGCTTCTGAACTGGTTTTGGCCCTGTTGTAGAAATTGTATGGAAAATCACTCTAACACCAGTAATGAATGAAAGTAGAGAAGTTTATTACCTGGGGGCCAAAAAGTTTGAGGTACCTTTTAAAAAAGAATTATTTGTATTAATTAATTTATTTATTTATTGGAGACAGAGAGAGAGAGAGAGAGAGAGAGAGAGAGAGAGAGAGAGAATAGGCACACCAGAGTCTCCAACCACTGCAAAGGAACTCCAGACTCATGCCACCTTGTGCATCTGGATTATGTGAGACCTGGAGAATTAAACCTGGGTTGTTAGGATTCACAGGCAAGTGCCTTAACCACTAAGCCATTTCTCCAGCCCTGAGGTAGCTTTTTTAAAATTTTATTTTTATTTATATTTTAAATGAAATGCATGATATTTCCTCCCCTGCCCCCTTTAGAACTCCAGTCTCCATCATATCCCCTCCCTCTCTTTTAATTTGATGTCATCATCTTTTTCTTCTATTATGAGGGTCTTGTGAAGGGATTGCTAGGCACTGCAAGGTCATGGATACCAAGGCCAATTTCTGTCTGACAGTAAAGAATAAGACTAATCTTGTAATGGCCTCCTGGGGTTTTATCCACTGCTGCTCTGGTTTTGAGTTGGAGACCACGTGATATGTGGAGGATTGAGTTGGAGGCCATGCGATACCTGAAGGACAGTGTTTCACAGCAGGATATTTGGGGGATTTTTTTTCTTTCAAGGAAGTGTCTCACTCTAGGCCAGGCTGACCTGGAATTTACTATGTCATCTCAGAGTGGCCTCAAATTCATAGTGATCCTCCTACGTCTGCCGCCTGAGTGCTAGGATTAAAGGCCTGTGCCACCACACCCGGCTTCACAGCAGGATTTTAAATACAGGCACTTCCAGCAGCTTGAGAACAAGGCTAAGTAGAATGCAAGATGATTTCAGAATAATGGACAGAGTTGTCAGAATTTATAATCATGTTTCTATTTTCTGGCCACTGTGGTGCGTGCCTGTCATCCCAGCACTTGGGAGACTGAGGCAGGAGAATCAAAACTTGGGGACAGCCTGGGCTTCACAGTGAGACCCTGTTGGGAGAAGGGAGGACTGTCAACATAAATGATGAAATCAGGCTTCAGCAAGCCACAGCAAAAAGGGGAGATTGACAAAGTGAGCCAGCAGCTTACACACTGATTTCAGCATTTGCATTTTCATGTAAAAATATCTCAGGAGCCAGGCATGGTGGCACAGGCCTTTAATCCCAGCATGCGGGAAACAGAGGTGGGAGGAGGAAGTCCACCCTGAGATAGAACCCAATGATCCTAAAGGGGTAGTTGATTCATTTTAGCGAAATGCACTGCTGAGGTAAAATAAGGCACTAAAAATTTACTAAGAAACCATTCTGTCCATCTGTTTTGTTTTTATTTGATGGTACCATATCTATATGGGCCTCTAAAATTCAACTTTGATTTTTTGTGATTATATTTGTTTTGTTCTGTTTTGTTTTGTTTGTTTGAAGCAGGGTCTCACTCTAGCCAGCATGACCTGGAACTCAACTCTGTAGCTTCACACTGCCCTCAAACTCACAGAAATTGTCCTACCCTAGGTACCAGAGTGCCCGCTTTGTGATATATATATCTTGGTTTTTTTGTTTGTTTGTTTTTCTTTTTTAGTTTTCTGAAGGAAGGGCTCACTCCAGCTCAGGTTGTCCTGGAATTTATGTAGTCTCAGGCTGGCCTTGAACTCTCATCTATCCTCATACCTCTGCCTCTCAAATTCTGGGATTAAAGACATGTGCCACCACACCTGGCAGCTTTGTAATAATATTTAAAGTTTAGAAACCGTCATTTGTAAGGGGAGTTTGGAAAATAAAAGCAGTCTTTTCAAAGATATATATCTAGGAAAACTTAAAAACTTAAAGCACTTACTAACCACATGTGTTTCTATTTGTTTTTAATACTAGTTTATACAACATGAGATATTTCCAGCTCTCTTGCTCTACCGATTTCTTAGGCTTAGTTATAATTTTGTTTATAATATCCTCACCAAGCCTTTCTAGAGTTACTGAGTAAGTAGTTACCTTCTTTATGACTTAGGTGCACATATGCATGAGTGTAAAATAGTGCCACTCGAGGTAGAGTGCAGTAATACATGCCTGCAATCCCACTACTTGGTAAGGCTGCCAGGCCACACTGTGCTGCAGAGCAAGTTCCAGGCCACCCTGGGGTGTACATAGGACCTTGTCCCTCCCCCCAAACACACACACAATAGTGACACCTGAGGCCAATCACCTGTTTAAAGTATTTCCCTCAGAATCTCATCTCACCTTAAAATATTTAAAAAAATAAATTTAAAAAAATGGTCAGAATTTTAGCCTAAGTCCCTATTTTTCTACAAGAGGGAGGAGTGGAAATGATATTCAGCTGAGCACATTGTTGTTGTGAATAACACTGAAGCTTCCCTAGATGGAAGGAAAGAAACCGCGATTCTGGAGAGGTAATAACTATTGATTCTGTATAGCAAGTACACTCTGTACTGGCAAGCAAACTGAGCAAGTCTTTAAGCAAACATCTGCAAGAGTGCAGAGTGAATATTCTTGCCATTGAAAGGTTGTTTATAGGAAATTCTTAGTCAGTTAACTGGCTTACTAGACTTGTTAGTGGTTTTATTGGCACCATGTTTGCAACAAGAATCTCTAATTTAGCAGCTGGTCACGGTGGCTCATGCCTTCAATCCCAGCACTTGAGAGGCAGAGGTAGGAGGAGGTTTGTGGTGAGTTCGAGGCCACCCTGAGACTACATAGTGAATTCCAGGTCAGCCTGGCCTAGAGAGAGACCCTACCTCGAAAAACCAAAAAAAAAAAAAAAGTCTCCAGTTTAGGGGTGAGGAATAGCACAGTGTGAAAGTGTCTGTCTAGCATGCATGAGGCCCTGAGTTCTGTCCCCAGCACTGCAAAATGAAAAGAAGAAAGAAAACCCTCTGGCCTTACATTTCAATAGTTTTATATGGCTAAACCTTCTGCTTTTGTTTTATTTTTCCTCATGTCTTCAAGTGTTCCTGTTACCAATCTCTTTCATCTTTTAGTGGCATTCTCTGCACTAGAAGATTGCAGCTTAAGTATTAATGCTAAATGTTAAAGTCAGATTGGTTTTTCATTTTGTTTGTGAGGAGAGAGGGGGAGAAAGAAAGAATATGGGCATGTCAGGATCTTTTGCCATTGCAAGTGAACTACAAATGCATGGGCCACGTTGTGTATCTGCTTTTATGTGGGTACTGGGGGAATTGAACCCAGGTCAACATGCTTTGCAAGCAAGTGTCTTTAACCACTGAACCATCTCCATAGCCCCAGGATTGTCTTTTACAATGTGCATTCTATGTTGTGTAATTTTGATTTTTGTGGTACTAGTGATACAACTCAGCAAGGCAGAGCTTTGCCCCTAAGGTGCACAGCCCAGATCCTTATAATATGAATTATAAATGCTTTGGTTTCTAAGCTTTACATACCAATAAAAAATGCAGTTTGGTTTTTAAAAATATTTAGTAAGCATTTTTAAAATAAAAGGGAGTTGGAGAGATGTTACAAGTCTTCTAGCCTAAGTCCTATTCTACAGCACCCACATAAAGCCAGACACAAAGGAGTGCCATGCATCTGTGATCCCAACTCACCTGCTGTACTGGGAGGGAAAGCCAGGGGAATCCAGAAACGCAGGGCCAGCTAAGCTGGTGCACATGAAACAACAACAAGGGAGAAACTACCTCCAGCAAAAGTGGAAGGAGACACAAACACCCCAAGGTTGTCTTCAGACCTCCACATGTGCACTATGATACACGCACCCACACACCCATTATATACATCCATGCATAAATACAGACACACAAACAGTAATAAAAGTAAAATAACACATCTTGAATTCTCTAAGATTGCAATGTAGAGTTCTGTGGTTATATATTCCAAATCTGGAGGATTCTAAGCTTGAAGAGGCCATTATGTCTAGCATTTACAACATTTACACAAGAACTTGTGCTTATATCCATTTGTTAAGTAGAAATTCCCTAGGAATTTAAACAGAAAGTTTATCATTCTATCTAAACAACAAAATTATTTTCTCAAATAGCTAGTTTGGTCTTTCTTTCTTTCTTTCTTTCTTTCTTTCTTTCTTTCTTTCTTTTTTTCCCAAGGCAGGTCTCACTCTAGCCCAGGCTGACCTGGAACTCACTCTGTAGTCCCAGGATAGCCTCAAACTCACAGTGATCCTCCTACCTTTCCCTCGCTAGTGCTGGAATTAGAGGTATGCACCATGATGGCCAGCTAGTTTGTTTTCTATCTAAAGGAATTTTGAGGTTAAAGTCTAGAATCTGCCTACAAATTTCTTGACTCAGTAGTATAATACTCTGTAGCTTTCTATTTAAAGTGGAACTACTATGGATTTACTGAAGCAACATCACTGTTTTCTTTTTATTTTCTTTCTTTATTTGAGAAAGAGGCAGAGAGAGTGTGAAAGAATGAGAATTGGCATGCCAGGGCCTCCAGCCACTACAAATGAACTCCAGATGCATACAACATCTTGTGAATCTGACTTACATGGTTCCTGGGGAATCAAACATAGGTCCTTTGGCTTTGCAGGCAAGTGACTTAACCACTAAACCATCTCTTCAGTCCCCACTTTTTGAGATATTTTTTCATTTAGTTATTTGAGAGAGAGAGAAAGAGGCAGAGAATGAGTGAGAATTAATATCATTAGTTTAACAAAATATTCAATGGTTCAAGGCTCTGCTAGTTATAAACACACTATTTGATGACTATCTTGTGGGATCTGGCAGGATGTGAAAGAATGTCATGGTGGGAGGGTTTTGCCATAGATCACAGTTGAGTTGTGAACTTGAGGCTCTATCCATTAACTGTCAGAAATATGCAAACTGAAAAAAAGAAATATGAAACTGCTTTATACACAGATTCCAAACTCTGCAAGGTGGGCAGTTAACTCCTTAGATGACAAATCAAGATGCAGAAGCAGAGATGAATGAGAGCCTACCTTATTTTAAATCCAGCCCTGCTGCTCTCTGTGAAATAAACAATCCCTACCTCCTAAGATTGCTATGAGAACAAATTAACTCCTATCTGCATTCTTATTACAGTAAACTGACCTATAGCAAGAACTACATAAGTATATTTTGCTCAAATAAAAGAACTTTAGTACTGAAAGTGAGAATTGCAGATTCAAACTGAGCTTTGCTAAGTGTAGCCTCCCCCACAACACCAAGGAAGGACTACATCATATCCTTTATACATGACATTTGCACTGGATTTTTATCCAAGAAATCTAGTCCTTCAAATATGAACTTTATTTATAAGCATCACAGTATATATACTTTGAGTTATAAAATACATGTGTGGCATGTGATTCAACATCAAGCCCAAGAATTAGGAATATACAATGACTGGGAAGTATTACTCCATATGCACTAGGCAAATAAATATACTGTGTAGTATTGATCAGTACATTTTGAATATTAAGTGTCTGATATATTCACTATGGAAAAGCCATACTGGTAGAAAATAAAACATATACTTTAATTCATGAGGTAGATAACCTACCCAGCTATCTGTGTGTCATTACTATCCGAATCATACTGAAAATTTGTGGCAAGCTGATGGTTTAATATATGATCACCACATTGAAATTCAATCTGTCTTGTACATAATTTCCTACTTATTATCATATATGAAGTCAATAATAGATTTTAAAAAATGAATTACCATTCTTATTTCATTTTAGATTTTATGTTTACAATAAAAAGAAATGTCTTGTCAACACACCTTGTGTGGATAACTCCTGTAAGTGGGCTGGTGGTGAATTTCTCTCTACAGTGGGTGCCTTCTGAAGTTTGGGAATATAATGCTGTATGGAGACCAAGTCAGCCTGTTTAAGAGCTCCAATCTCTTACCTGGATATCTCAAGCCAGAAACAATGGATATTATGATCTGGACACCTGTCTCTAACACAGAGATGTCTTGGTATAAGGAGTTTAAATAGTGAAATGGCATGGGATGTGATAAAAAGAAGCAAATGTGTGGTTCTTGCAGGAAGCAACAGCAATAGGCTTCACATACTGGAGGTACACTGGGGGCCAGTAGCATCCTACTGGTTCTTCCTGAAGAATTGGACACAGAAGCCATAAGTAACAAGGTTCCCCCAATTAATAATTGTTTCTAGTATATGTAACATGCAGTCTGTTGGCCTCAATAGCATTGCTTTTAAGATTGCCCTGGAATTCGATGAAGACAGGTCTGACTGACACATTAATATCATAGGTACACAATGAGATGTTTTATGTTTCAAAATATTGATGTTCCAAAAGACATGAATTTTTAAGAGTAAGTTTATAATGGAGTCCAATTAAATGCAGAAATAATGTACCTCTAATTGCTTAATTTTGTAACTGTCTTTTTATTATAAAATTAGTTCTTCATACTCAGGGAAATAACTATTGATTCTATTTTTTTTTTTTTTGAGAGAGAGAGACAGAGAGAGAGGGGGAGATAGAGAATGGGAGTACCAGCAGCTTCTCAGCCACTATGAACAAATTCCAGATATATGCAGCCCCTTGTGGGCAAGTGCAGCATTGCGCCCTTGCATCACTTTCCATCTGGCTAAATGTGGGACCTGGAGATTGGAACCTGAGTTCTTAGGCTTAGTGGGAAGGTGCCTTAACTGCTAAGTCATCTCTCCAGCCCTAGTGATTCTATTTTTTGAAGAAAAAGTGTTAATTCTTGAAATAAAATACCCTGATAAAAAATGATAAAAAAAAAAAAAATACCACCAA
This sequence comes from Orientallactaga sibirica, assembly GCA_036365145.1. NCBI lineage: Eukaryota > Metazoa > Chordata > Mammalia > Rodentia > Dipodidae > Orientallactaga > Orientallactaga sibirica. The sequence goes on from JAEOAD010000003.1 coordinate 21,158,670, forward strand.
CATTCTTCACAGAGATTGAAAAACACATCTCAAAATTCCTATGGAATGGCAGAATGCCTCAGATATCCAAACATATCCTCAGGGGAAAAAAACATCTCTGGTGGTGTCACCATACCCAATCTAAAGCTATATTACAAAGTCATTGTGACAAAAACAACATGGTACTGGAATAAAAACAGAAACATACACCAATGGATCAGAATTGAAGACCAGGATGTAGGTCAAGTAATTACAGCTGCTTGATCTTTGACAAAGATGCCAATAATGTGGACTGGAGAAAAGACAGCATCTTCAACAAATGGTGCTGGACAAATTGGATGACCATATGTACAAAAAAATGAAACTAAACCCACTCCTTTCATCATATACAAAAATCAACTCCAAATGAATTAAAGACCTTAGTATAAGACCTGAAACTCTTCAACTAATGGAAGAAAAAAAAATAGGAGGCACTCTCCACAATATAGGACTGGCAAAAGGCTTCCAGAACAAAACCCCAGTAACCCAGTAAGATAAACAAGCACTCAGTCAAGTGTGGTGGCACACGCCTTTAGTCCCAGCACCTGGGAGGCAGAGGTAGAAGGATCACTGTGAGTTCAAGGCCACCATGAGATGACAGAGTGAATTCCAGGTCCGCCTGAGCTAGAGTGAGCCCTTACCTCAAAAAAACCATACAAAGAAAAAAAGCACTCAACCAATGGGATCTCATGAAGCTGAAAAGTTTTTGCACAGACAGACAACATACCATAAGCAGAGCCAATAGATTACCCACTGAATGGGGGAAAACCTTTACTATTTATAGCACTGACAGAAGCCTAATATCTAGAATCTACAAAAAAAAAAATCCTCTAAAAAACTGATTTAAAAAATCCACTCCAAAAGTAAGACAGAAAACTGAACAGGAAGTACTCAGAGGAAGAATTACAAATGGCTAACACACACTTAAGAAAATGTTTAACATCCCTAACCATTAGGGAAATGCAAATTAAAACAAATATGAAAGCTGGGCATGGTGGCTCACGCCTTTAATCCCAGCACTTGGGAGGCAGACGTAGGAGGATCATTGAGAGTTGAAGGTCAGCCTAGAACTACAGAGTGCATTTCAGGTTAGCCTGGGCTAGAGGGAGACCCTACCTCAAAAAACAAATATATATATTTGCACCTCATCTCAGTAAGGATAGCAGACATTAAAAAAATTCAGTGAAGCCAGAAATGGTGGTACATGCCTTTAATCCCAGCAGTTGGGAGGTGGAGGTAGGAGGATTACCATGAATTCAAGGCCACCCTGAGACTACATAGATGTAGTCTACATAGATGTGAATTCCAGGTCAGCCTGGACAAGAGTGAAACCCTACCTTGAAAAACTAAAAAAAGAAAAAGAAAAAAAAAAAAGAAAACAAATGTTACAAATGGTGTCAAGGAAGTGGAGAAATAGGAACACACTCATTCACTGTGGAATGTAAGCTGGTACAACCACTATGAAAGCAATATGGAGACTCCTGAAAAGGATGACTATAGAGTTATCAACAGACCCTGATCTTCCCTTACTGGATATTTACCCTAAAAGCTCCACATTCAGAGATATTCACTCAGCTTTGTTTATAGCTGCTCAATTCATAATAGCTAAAAACTAGAATCAACCCAGGTACCCATCATTGGATGAATGGATAACCAAGATGTAGTATATGTACACGATGGAATTCTCAGCAGTAAGAAAAAATGACATATTGACATTTGTAGAAAAATAATCAAACTTGGAACAGATCATTCTAAGTGAGCTCACACAATCACAGAAAGACAATCATCACATGGTTTCTAACCTGGAACAGCCTGAGTTGCTGACATACCTGAATAGCATCTCAAAGCTTGGACAGTAGGGAAGGTAGGGCTTGGGGAAGGGAAAGGGTACACAAAACTGAACCCAAATTGAACTGGTACCATACAATCCTATATCCTGGAAGTCAGACTAAAGGTGGAACCCTCAAGAGGACCTTAGGGGGAGCACCTGAATCAAAGGCCCTGGAGAGGGTGAGGTGAAACCTAACATTAAATTTCTCCTGTTTCTCTTCTCTGTCTTTTTTTCTTTTCTCTTTTCCCCTGGTGCTGGTCTATAATGCCCTGTACCAGGATGTGGTTTACATCCACAAGGAACTGTTGATCAGAGAGACCTACTAGCTCTCCCAAAGCAAACAAGACAGACTTCTGACAGAACTTGATTAACCAACAGAGGTTAATGACCCTACTGCTGAAGACACCATATACTATCGGCACGGACCATGGAGAGATCTGGTTGGAATCTGGAAGTGAGCTACTCCCCATATAATTAGCCCATCTAGTGCTGGAAGGTGAACACATGAGCTACCGGGGAAAGTGGCCAACATCCATCTGAGCCACTAAAAGTCTAAGTGCCTCAGTAGCCAACAACCTGACATGATGCTCACACAAGTGCAATAGTCACACACAGCTATGGTGGGTGACCAACTGCTATTGGATTGGCTAACACATCCGCTCAGTGGAAAGAAAACCATATCTGGAACTGGGAAACAAGTCAGAATCATATCCTGATAACAATTTTGCTTCCCAATATCAAGTTCCCACTAATGTTGGCATCTAAGTGGGTCTACGACCTTTAAATTCTTTCTAAATTAATAGTTGTTATCTAATTTAACTGATGCTGACTTCACTCTGATGGAAATTCTGCTTCTCTTTTTCAGATGGGAGCAGGATCTGAGGAGATAAATGATCCAGCGCACTTCACCACAGAGGAATTGGGGAAATAAACAAGAGTGCTGCTTTATTGGTGAACCTGATACCAGCACAGGGGTGAAGGAGATAAGACACAGAGGACACTCAACACCTACCAAACCAGAGATCCAGAGGCTCCTCAGAGACCTTCACTGAAATAGACTTAAAACCAACCCAACATGGCTCAGGAAATTTTGAGAAAGAGGGGAAAGAAAGACTGTTAGAGCCACAAGTTGGGACATTTTGTATAGAGACATTGCTTTTCCCCCATAACTGATTGCTGCCCCAAAATGTATGACCCACAATCCCCTGAGACTGACCTGCATCGCCAATGAGGAAGGCCTCTTCAGAAAAGGGGCAGGGAAGTGGGAAAGGATGGTACAATCATGTGTTGTTTACATACTAATTATGTCCATATCTAATAAAAATATCTTTTTAGAGCTCGCCTGTGGAGATCCTCTAGGTCAGTCCCGGGAGTCCCCCTGCGGCATCTAGAAGGGCAGCCGGGCTCCTGGGAGCCCAACGCTTCTGGGCTGGGGAGGCAGGATGTCTGCCCGGGCCCTGGTGCCCACGGCCCTCCCTGCGGAGGAGCCGCCCTCACGGGTCGCCAACGAGAGGGAGTCCCCGTCCCCCCTCCCCCACCCCGCGGAGCAGGAGGCGGCTGGGGAGGAGCGGGGAGAGCCCCCCCTCCCCCGCGCGCTAATGCCTGGACGCAGAGTGCCCCTAGCGGCCATACGCGTGTGGCCCCTGGCACTGCAGCTGGCGCATGGGGGTCCCAGGGGCGGGAAGCCGCCACCGCCCCAGGGGGAGCCGCTGCCCTGGATGCCCGGAAGAGCATTCAGCGCTAGCGCAGAAGAGAAGCTGCAGCCTCCACTGCCGCCCAGAGAGAACCCCTGGACCAAGAAGCCTCCGCAGCGCGGGTTCCCGTGGGCACCGGGCAGCCGTCGCAGGAGACCCTGGACGCAGAGTTCAGTTCTCCCAAAATTATAAAAGTTGGAAAACTCAAGACAAAGAAATCCAACAAGTCTCAGAGTGTCATCATCCAAGGAAATAAAAAGCCACAAATTAGAAAAGGAAGAGAAAATTGAAAAGAGAAGCAACAGTGAGAGCAAAGAAAACCGAGAAGCAAAATTGGATGGTCCTGTTGAAAATGTCAGTGAGGATGAAGCTCAGTCAAGTAACCAGCGAAGAAGAGCTAATAAGTACAAGTGGGGACCACTGCATTTAGATGATGTGAGACCAGATATTCAAGAAAGACCTGGATCCGGAAATAGTTCTAGATATCAACCTGAAGCAAATAAAGCAACACAAAACAATAGGAAAACTGACACACGAGGTTGGAGACGAGATAGAGAAAAAAAAGATGATCAAGATGAAGTATCCAGTGTGAGGAGTGAGGGTGGCAATACCCGAGGTTCCACGAGAAGCCAAAGAAGAGGAAGTGGACCGGGAAGAGGACGAGGCAGAGGAAATCCTTGATTGAACTTTGATTACTCATATGGCTATCGAGAACATGGAGAAAGAACTGATCAGCCATTTCTAACAGAACTCAACACCAGCATGATGTATTACTATGATGACGGCACAAGTGTACACGTGTATCCTGTAGAAGAAACTTTGCTGAAAGAGGACATTAAGCGTCAAATAGAGTATTATTCAGTATAGAAAATTTGGAACGGGACTTCTTTCTTCGGAGAAAGATGGATGTACAAAGTTTCTTGCCTATTTCCCTGATTGCTGGTTTTCACCGTGTTCAGGCTCTTACCACAAACCTTAATCTAATTGTAGAAGCACTGAAGGATAGCACAGAAGTAGAAATTGTGGATGAGAAAATGAGAAAAAAAGGTAAACCCAGAAAAATGGCCAATCCCTGGCCCTCCTCCATGCAATGTGCCACAGACCGACTTCTCTCAACTGCTTGATTGTCCAGAGTTCATACCAGCCCAAGCCTTTGGCTCACATGCAGGTAACTGCTTTTCTTGTAGAGAGCAAAGAGCATGGCAGTGTGCTGCTTGATCCAGTTTACTTATTTTGTTGACTTAGCTTTTGTGGTAAAGTCAAAGGTAATTAAAAGACTTTTGATGTTTCTACTTCTATTCATATTCCTCTCACACTGAACTATGATTCAGTGATTAAAGAACCTTTTATGTGAAGCTTTCTTACATTTCTTAAATTATGTGTCACAGTTTTTGCTATTTTTTTTTCAATTTTTGCCTGTCAGATTGATGTTTCATAGCCTTCCTTTACTTTGTTATTTTGTCTTGAAAGAGAAGATAAATACATCCCATGGTAGAATTGGGTCTCTCAAGTCTGATTGTTTCAAGTTTCCAAAGGCTAAGTAGTCTTCCATAGACTAAAGTTAGTCTTAAAATTCTTCTTCTTCTTTTTTTTTGGCTTGAATTTTTCCTCTTGGGAAAAATATGTGTGCTTAAACATTTCAGTCAGGGTGATGATCTGATGCTCTTGGATGTCATTTGATTAGATTATAAAGTGGAATAGGTGACTCACAGAAATACCACTGTGCATATGGTCTCAAATCATGCTGCAGAAGTGAAACCATCACACTGTCGTCTCTGCAAGAATGTCTGCTCCCAACCCCAGAGAAGGGTGGGCCAGCACCACAGCAGAGAGAGCCACCTTGACAATCATGATGGGAGACAGACCACAGGCCTGCTCTAATTGTAGGAACTGCCCCTTTTTGTGTTATTAGCCGAAGATATGTGAGCTACTTTCAATTCATGGTGGGAAAAATTATTCTTATCATTGTGGAAATACTGCAAGATTCTATCTTTTGTTTCCTGGCATATGTGCATGTGCCCAGATCAATAAAGTAGAAAAGAGAAAAAAAATCTTTTAAAGAGTGATAATGGTAAAATCGAGACATGTTTTATATGAAGTAATCTACATACACACTGGTCTTGATTTGTCCTGTGTTAACTTTTTTTTTTTTTTTCGAGGTAGAGTCTCACTCTGGTCTAGGCTGACCTGAAATTAGCTATGTAGTCTCAGGGTGGTCTCAAACTCATGGCAGTCCTCCTACCTCTGCCTCCCAAGTGCTGGAATTAAAGGCATGTGCCACCACGCCCAGCTTCTGTGTTAACTTTTGATCTAGATGTAACCAAAATGGAGAGTCAGAGGAATGCATGGGCTACTGGCTTTAGGTCTATATAGAACCCTCACTACATGGAAAGAAGAGTCCATAAGTACACAACCAGTAACACCATAAATCTCAGAGTCCTGACTGAATACATCTCCAAAAATATTTGAAATTACTGCCTTTCTTTCCCCTCCTACATTTACTGTTAGCTATAGATGAAATACAAGATCTCTCCAAGAGAAGAATCCTTTTTTTATCCCAAATTTCCAGCTCTCCCAATACAGCACAGATTTAAAGTTGAATTCCTATCTTTGCTCACTTGTCTCTGAAAGTACAAGTATCAAGGACTGAATTCTGGTTTCAGAAACACAGGATGACTGCCATAGATGACAGTTGTAGGAAGAAAAATCAAGAGATTCTGAAGTCACCAATTAGTGGTGTGAGAGAGAAATGATAGAACACAGACTTCAAAGACAAAGCCAATATCTCATGCATTAGGCCCTCAAGAGATACATGCATTGCCTCATATCAGGCCTACTTCTATCTTTCTTTATTAATATCCAAACACTATTTCTCACACTTACTAATCCAAAGTGACTATGCTAAGATTGCCTAATACTACAAGAACCCCAAGCCTCACAAACTCAGCTGCTGGATCCAGAGAAATGCCAGCTCTGCATGACAGCTCTCAGGACCAAAGGCATCCACCAGATAGGTTAGCCAAGGAAATAAAAACAAATAGCCTGAAATATCCCCAAGAGTGAACCCCATTCCATTCAAAGAGGAACAAAGATAACAACCTACCTTGTCAATGTGACTGTGTCATGTGTGACATAGTTGTCTTCATGTATGCTATGCTGTGTTTACACAACATATTACAAACCCTAGCCTGCTTCCTCAAAGTCCCCAAATGACTGAGGAACATGATTTGTGGCCACATCAATCTCCTCCATGCATTTCTATAGAACACTTTCATCATTACTTGTTAATTTTATTTTGAATTATTTTTATTTCTTGGTATGCCAACTTAAGATGTGTGACTGGATTAGAGTGCATTTCAGATCTATAAAAGGCCTAAAAATAACTTACTTAAGCTTAGATATATCCTTGAAACCTATTAAAATGACATCATTGATTTATTAAATATTGCATGAAACCTTAAAATGCTACTTGATTGTGTGGGAAATTTTTCATTGGGGTTGTAAGACAGTTTAATCAGGCTATAGATTTTGGTAGTGATTTCTTTCCAAAACTGGTTTGAAAATATTTAATTAATTACCTCATTTTTAGGTAGTCATGAATAACAAATGTATGACAGAAATTTGCTAAATGATAAATTCCTCTATATAATGTACTGTAAAAGCTTTTACTAGATTGGAATTAATTTCTTTGTAGAATTAGTATATAAGTTCTAAATGTAAGATGTTCAGTTTCTGTGTTTGTCAAAGATCTTTATACTACATTTTCATTTCACAATAAAAATTACAGATAATGTAACCTCAAAAATCAGACTGGGTATAGTGATGCACACCTTTAATTCCAGCATTCGGGAGACAGAGGTAGAAGGATTGACATGAATTTGAGGCCACCCTGAGACTACATAGTGAATTCCAGGACAACCTTGGCTACAGCGAGACTCTACCTCAACACAACAACAACAGTAATGTTAAGAAACTGGATAAGCTTCTGTGTATATAAGAAAAATGGCTATATTATTAAGTCTTCAATTAATAATTTATATTTTTAGTAAAACTTTAACTCATAGTTGTGGCATTATGATAAAAGAGTATTGCTTTTCTATCTGTGTCTATTTTTCAACAGTTTTTAAAGGATTTTTTAAAAATAGTTTTTCTTTATTTGCAAACAGAGATATAGAAGAGAGACAGACAGAGAGAATGGGCATGCCAGGGCCCCAGCCACTGCAAACAAACTCCAGATACATGTGCCCATTTGTAAATCTGGCTCTACATGGGTACTGGGGAATTGAATAAGGATCATCACCCTTTGCAGGCAAGCACCTCCACCACTGAGCCATCTCTCCAGCCAGTTAAAGTTTTTGACTTGTCTAATTTAACAAAAAAAAAAGATCATATTAAAAGCTTTATCTCTTTATGTTCTATGCTTTCTTTTGTAGTTCTATTAACTCATGTCTGCAAAGGTGCATGTTTAGTGCTACAGAAAGGAAACCAAGCTGGGCATGGCGGTGCATGCCTTTAATCCCAGCACTTGGAAGTCAGAGGTAAGAGGATCACCATGAGTTCGAGGCCACTCTGAGACTATATAGTGAATTCCAGGTCAGCCTGGGCTAGAGTGAGACCGTACCTTGAAAAACAAAACAAAACAAAACAAAACAAAACAAAACAAAAAAAAGAAAGAAAGAAAGAAAGAAAGGAAGGAAGAGGAAAGAATATGAACCAAATGAATAGTCTAAATTAACAATGGTATATCTAAATCAAAGCACAAAATTTTTACTTTTTACTTAATGTATCTTTTTATGTTATATATGCACATTAGTATATTATATATAAATATCATTTACTTGGGCTTATACTTTAAAATGTTTACATAATATGAAGTTGATTAAGTAAATGGTCATATAAATTGAAACTTGTGAGTCCAGTTTCCCTTTAAATCATAATGCAATTAAATTTTTAAAGAAAAGGTATATACAATTAAACATTGTTTTATTTTAGTCATTGTCTCAGTTCTGATTTCACTAGATGGTCCAAAAAGCCCCTATTGTTTCAGGAAAGACTTTCAGGACAGGGTGTCTCCTGTCCCAGGAAACAGCCTCATCTTCATTAAAAAGTTGCCCTCTAGGCTGGAGAGATGTCTTAGTGGTTAAACGCTTGCCTGTGAAGCCTAAGGACCCTGGTTCAAGGCTCTATTCTCCAGGACCCACATAAGCCAGATGCACAAGGGGGCATATGCATCTGGAGTTGGTTTGCATGCCCATTCTCTCTCTCTACCTGCCTATTTCTGTATCTCTCTCAAATAAATAAATAAATAAATAATTAATTAAATAAAATATTTTTTAAAAGTTGCCCTCATCTGGGTAGGAAGAGTTCTCAAACTCTACTATTACTAGTATCCAAAAATTGCAACTATAGATTTTCTCTTTAAGCAACTAGTATTTTCTCCTTAAGTAATTAATATGCATAGCCACACATGTAAATAAACTTAACAAAAAAATTTTTGTAACAGAGATGCCAAGTCATTATCCTGTGCTAGTGGATTTTTTTAACAAAAACATTTTCTTGGTGCTATTACATATTTATTAAATTGGTTCATTTAAACAGACAGGTAAAAATTGTCTCCAGTGCTGTTAGCATGTTTTGCCTACATTTCTATATTTAAAGATAAGATATGCATGCGTTCAGTGTTTTAGATATGATGTCCTTTCTATATTTTTATTAATTTAAAGTTATTTTACTTCAAAATGCTTCAGAAAATAAGTTAGCCTGATTGTATTGTATATAATGTCACTAGGCAACAATATAAGAGAAAAACCGAGAAAGCAGATCAGGGAAAAGAATCTCATACATGTAATGGATCAGATGGGGCGTAATGTAGTGATACCTGCTGAAGATTCTGTATACACACACACACACACACACACACACACACACATCATCATCATCATCATCATCATCATCATCCAATAGTAACAAGATAAAGAGAATCTGAAAGGCTTAAATGTCAAGGGAGATTAGGTCAGTGTCAGTTTGAATGCTCAGTGAAACACGTTTGAAAACAGATACATTATAATGATTCAAAATGAAAGAGAGGCAAGATTGTGGTGAATGAAACAGAGATAAAAAATATGGAAGCCGGGCGTGGTGGTGCACACCTTTAATCCCAGCATTTAGGAGGCAGAGGTAGGCGGATCCATGTGAGTTCGAGGCCACCCTCAGACTACATAGTGAATTCCAGGTCAGTCAACCTGAGTAGAGAGAGATCTTACCTCTAAAAACCAGAAAAATAAAAATAAAAAATGCCATGTTTGCCACGTATGGTTGCGCACACCTTTAATCCTAGCACTAAGGAGGCAGAGGTAGAAATATCTCTGTGAGTTCGATGTCAGCCTGGGCTTGAGTGAGACCCTACCTCGAAAAGAACCAAAATATAAAATAAAATTCAAAGGTCAAGTTTAATAAGAATTAATACTCGAAAGAAAGAAAGAAAGAAAGAAAGAAAGAAAGAAAGAAAGAAAGAAAGAAAGAAAGAAAGGAAGGAAGGAAGAAAAGAAAAGAAAGAAAATTGCCCCCAAATCTTGTGCCCTGGAATTGTAGCAAATAGGTATAATTAGGAGGAGAAATTCTCATGTATCATCTGTGTGCATATACATTCCAATGTTCTCTAAGAGGCAGGTATCTGAAGGAATGCATTTGAAGAGATTATCATCAGTCTAGCCATTGAAGTGAGCTTGAACATTTGGACTACTTGAAAAGCTGTTTTGCTTTCTTCCACTATATTAAAACATACCTAATTTAACAAGTTTCTTTGAAAAGATAGAGAGGAAGAGAGAGAGAGAGAGAGAGAGGATGGCTCAGTGGTTAAGACATTTCCCTGGAAAACCTAATGATAAATTCCAAGTTCAATTTCCCAACACCCACGCAAAGCAAAATGTACAAAATGGAGTTCCTTTGTAGTGACTAGAAACCCAGGGGCGCCCATTCTTCCTCCCTTTCTGTAGGCTTGCAAATGAATGATTAAAATGCTTTCTTTAAGGCGGGAGTGATGGCTTAGCAGTTAAGGAGCTTGCTTGCAAATACAAAACTGGTGAGTGGCAAAGACCTCCGACCTCAACCACAGTGTTTGATAGATACTGTGAATGTTACCTACAGAAAGGTGAGGTGATTGCTTGTGAAGCCTAAAATCCCCAGTTCGATTCCTGGCTTCCCAGTACCCATGTTAGCCAGAAGCACATGCATCTATAATTTTCTTTGTTTCTTCCTATTATTCTCAAATGAGAACAGGGTGTAGTGGTAGGTGCCTCTTACAGCAATGACTAGAATTGCCAAAAGGGCAAAAATTTAAAATGAGAGTCAGAAAATAAAAATGAGATCTACCTTTTACATCTAAAACAAAGAACATCCTTAAATGTTGGAATAAGTATTTGGGGCAAAGGTATCTATTTTAGCAGTCCTTCTACGGTTAGGATGAGTGACAAATGCAATTTCCCAGCAAGCAATGCGCACCATGCAAATGAGGACAAACAGGATTTGCTTCTTGGGAGGAGAGTTCTCATGCCCACCAGGTGAAGATCCAGGACAATGAATCACTGAAGTTCGAGCAAGCCTCTCGGCACTGAATTTCTCTTTTATGTAAATTAGCGTATCAGGTTGCAGAAATATTGTTGTGGACCAGGCTTGGGCTGGGAAGAGGTACTCTTTGGCTTCCTTTAATCACAGCCAGCCCTCACCTTAGGTTTTAACCTCAGCCATCTCCCCAGCCCGCTATTACAAAGGGAATGTTCCTAAAACTGCAGGATACCTGAAGACAAAACCAGTGCTGTGAATGTGCCACGTTCACATCTGTCTCTTATTTTATCACCTTCTTGGTGCAATTGACAACTTGGGTAGCAAGAGAAGAACATTTCCAGGCTTGCCAATTTTACAAATGACCAAAAGACACATATAATGTCTTTAAACTCTTGGAAACAGCAAGGGAGCAGCCACTTACGTCTGTTAGATGGTTTTAGGGTTGGTGCTAAGCGAATGCAGTGTGACATAGTTGACTAGGGTCAATAGCATCAAATTTCGAGTGTCAGACATCTGTGAGAGAAGTCTGCCAGCAGAGGGCGATGGCAAACTCAGGGTGGAGAAGTTCAGTGGTTTCCTGTAAAGGCAAGGGGTCTCAGATAGCGAGTACCTGGATCGAATGGACATCAGAGAGCAAGTCTCCACTTTGCAACAGTACTGGAGGAACAACTTTCAACAAAGAACTTTCCCAGATGATCTTCAAGGTAAGATGAGCCCAAGTGACAAATTGTCACGTGTGGTTCCTACCCTTTAACTTTATTAGGAAATGATAAGGTCATAGCTTTAAAGAGAGTAACTCATTCATTCTGTTTTGTTTCAGTATTACTTAATACTGATCCAGCGTCCATGTCTTTGATCTCAGAGAAAAGATGGCTCATAGACAGAGAAGACTCCAGAAAGTCTTTCCTACAACTCCAAGAGGCCTGGATGCCTTCTGAACATTTTTTGTTTGTTTGTTTGTTTGTTTGTTTTTTTGTTTGTTTGTTTGTTTGTTTGTTTTTTTGATGTAGGGTTTCACCACAGCTCATGCTGACCTGGAATTTACTATGTATTCTCAGCGTGGCCTTGAACTCACAGCAATCCTCCTACCTCTGCCTCCCAAGTGCTGGGATTAAAGGTGAACACCACCATACCTGGCTGGCGTCTGAACATTAATTTGTGGTGGAGGTAAGATAGACACCCTAGGCTGATCTTGAACACAATATATAGCAAAGACGACTGCAACTCAGGTCTCAACTTCTCAAATGCTGGAATTACTGGCCAGTGCATCACATTTGACTCTTGGAGATAAATAATATGTTTTAATTTTTTAAATTTATTTATTTATTTATTTACTTATTTATTTGTTTGTTTGTTTTGTTTTGTTTTCCAAGGCAGGGTCTCACTCTAGTCCAGACTGACCTGGAATTCACTCTATATTCTCAGGGTGGCCTTGAACTCATGGCAATCCTCCTACCTCTGCCTCCCGAGTGCTGGGATTAAAGGCGTGCGCCACCACGCCTGCAAAATTTTTAAATTTATTTAATTAAAAGGAGTGAGAGGGAGAGAGAATGGACACCAGGGCCCAATGAGCAACAAAATGAGAGACCCTACCTATCTCAAAATGGTTGTAAAGGAGGAAGATACCCTGCTAAAAATATGATGGTCACTACCCATTAGAGACAGACCTACCTCCCTAGAAAAAAAACAAAACAAGTATAACTTGCCTAAAGTAGGTGTAGCAGACAGCTTCAGGTTCGCTGAGATGAACTTCCAGACCAGGCACAGTTATGGAGGAAGGGATATTATTTATTGAAACTTACAGATCCAAGGGAAGTTCCATAATGGCAAGAGAAGCGGCCTGCTCTCCACAGGGCCAAGCAGAGAGAGCAAAAGCCAACCAGCCACCACAGCACACAGAGCAAAACTACAGCCAAAAGGTCACACAGCACACTTCAGGAACTCCTGCTAGGCACATTTGCATATCTTTACAATGGAATCTCAAACCCACACCATTAACACCTTAAGATCAGCCCCCAGTGACCTTGCCTCTAGCAAGGTGATTGCAGATGCAAACTATAACTAGTAAAACACTGAATATATTGGGGGACATATATTCAAACTACCACATTCCGCCCCTGGCCCCCAATATATTTAGCTCCTGGCCCCCAATAGATTTATAACTATCACACATTGTAAATTGTACTCAGTCCAATTTCAAAAGGTCTCACAGTCTTGACCAATTTAAGATAGTCCTGTAAAATCAAACAAGTTAAATACTTTCAACATGTAAAGGCACAGAGTAAACATTTTTAACTGTATAAGGAATAGTAAGGAGAAACTAGAACAATGCAAACTCAACCACCATCAGCAGTCATCAAACTTCTGCAGTTCAAGTTCAATATAACTAGAGACTGACAGTCTCCAGGTTTTCCAATTCCACCCCTCCAGCTGGGCAGAGTCGCCAGGGAAAACTTTCATCCCATGCCAACACTGCACTCCATGGTAGCCCTTTTGCACAGTCCTGGTATATCCAAAACATCTTCAGGTCTCCATGCAAACCACGGTCCATCTTCCAAAAGGCTCTTGCAACCTATTCCTGAGGGTCTTCATGCCCTGCCTCATGCCGCATCTCAGCAGCGGCTCCTGGAACCATGTGCAATTCATGACCATTCCATGCATTTTTCATGCTTCCAAAATTAATACCAGCTGTGCAGGACACAGCCATATTTCTTAATCCAGGGACAAAATAAATCATAGCCTTGAAAAGAGGTTCCTTCTCCAGTCAGCTCTTTCCAAGAATTTGCATTTTTAACAGTCTTTCCTCAGGCATCCTCTCCATTGTTTTAATGTAAATCAGTCAGGCCACCTTCCTTAAGATTGCTAATTTGTTGACAATAGCAGCTCCAGTAACCTAAAACCAGTCTCGGTGTCTCTATAATTTTAACTTGCTTGATGTTTCCAACTTAAAATCTTAAAATCTCTGTTTGATATCTTTAGCCAAGCACATCAGTCCATTACAAATTTAACCTTGATTAAACTTTCTGGGCCTGGATAGCAGAACGTAGCCATCTCTTATGCCAGTAGCCCAGTTCCAACAAAGTCCTAGAGAAGTGGCCTGCTCTCCACAGGGCCAAGCAGAGAGCAAAGCCAACCAGCCACCACAGCACACAGAGCAAAACTACAGCCAAAAGGTCACACAGCACACTTCAGGAACTCCTGCTAGGCACATTTGCATATCTTTACAATGGAATCTCAAACCCACACCACACCTTAAGACTGGGCCCCAGTGACATTGCTCTAGCAAGGTGATTGCAGATGCAAACTATAAACTAATAAAACACTGAATATATTGGGGGACATATATTCAAAACCACATTCCGCCCCTGGCCCCCAATATATTTAGCTCCTGGCCCCAATAGATTTATAACTATCACACATTGTAAATTGTACTCAGTCCAATTTCAAAAGTTCTCACAGTCTTGACCAATTTAAGATAGTCCTGTAAAATCAAACAAGTTAAATACTTTCAACATGTAAAGGCACAGAGTAAACATTTTTAACTGTATAAGGAATAGCAAGGAGAAACTAGAACAATGCAAACTCAACCACCATCAGCAGTCATCAAACTTCTGCAGTTCAAGTTCAATATAACCAGAGACTGACAGTCTCCAGGTTTTCCAATTCCACCCTCCAGCTGGGCAGAGTCGCCAGGGAAAACTTTCATCCCATGCCAACACTGCACTCCATGGTAGCCCTTTGCACAGTCCTGGTATATCCAAACATCTTCAGGTCTCCATGCAAACCATGGTCCATCTTCCAAAAGGCTCTTCCAGCCTATTCCTGAGGGTCTTCATGCCCTGCCTCATGCCACATCTCAGCAGCGGCTCCTGAACCATGTGCAATTCATGACCATTCCATGCATTTTTCATGCTTCCAAAATTAATACCAGCTGTGCAGGACACAGCCATATTTCTTAATCCAGGGACAAAATAAATCATAGCCTTGAAAAGCAGGTTCCTTCTCCAGTCAGCTCTTTCCAAGAATTTGCATTTTTAACAGTCTTTCCTCAGGCATCCTCTCCATTGTTTTAATGTAAATCAGTCAGGCCATCCTTCCTTAAGATTGCTAATTTGTTGACAATAGCAGCTCCAGTAACCTAAAACCAGTCTCCGGTGTCTCTATAATTTTAACTTGCTTGATGTTTTCCAACTTAAAATCTTAAAATCTCTGTTTGATATCTTTAGCCAAGCACATCAGTCCATTACAAATTTAACCTTGATTAAACTTTCTGGGCCTGGATAGCAGAACGTAGCCATCTCTTATGCCAGTAGCCCAGTTCCAACAAAGTCCTCTGCAGTCTTTCCTTCCTTTAGAAAGCTCATAAGCCAAGCCTCGAAGTTCAATACTGTCTGCACTTAGCATTCTCAAACTCTCATCAGAATAGTCCATAAAACTTGGCTTACCACTCCAGAAGGCATCTTCAGTTGCAAGCACCAAGTCCATGCCCATTCCTCCAAAAAAAAGGTTCCAAAAGATGAACATCCACATGGTCTGGTTCATCTCACCCCACACTCCTCGGTACCACTTTACTGTAGCAGACAGCTTCAGGTTCGCTGAGATGAACTTCCAGACCAGGCACAGTTATGGAGGAAGGGATATTATTTATTGAAACTTACAGATCCAATGGAAGTTCCATAATGGCAAGAGAAGTGGCCTGCTCTCCACAGGGCCAAGCAGAGAGCAAAAGCCAACCAGCCACCACAGCACACAGAGCAAAACTACAGCCAAAAGGTCACACAGCACACTTCAGGAACTCCTGAAGGCACATTTGCATATCTTTACAATGGAATCTCAAACCCACACCATTAACACCTTAAGATCACGACTCCTACAATGCAACTGCCCAGACAGAAATTGGCCTTGATATCCATGACCTTGCTGTGCCTTGCAATAAAAAGACCCTCATAGTAGAAGTAGGGAGGATGACATCATATCCCTTGGGGTGTGAATAATAGACACAGGGAGGGATATTTGTTTAATGGAGTTCTAAAGGGAAAGAAACTGAGAAGGGGTGGGTGGATGCACCTTTGGTATGTAAGTATGTTTTGTTGTCAATAAATATTTAAAAAAATCTCTTGTTCGGTCCAGCCCAGGATGGCTTGGAACTCACAAGGGATCCTCCTAAATTCCTGAGCCCCTCCTGGGTGCTGGGATTATGGGCGTGTGCCACCACACCCAACTCTGGTTTTCCTTTTTTTTTTTACTTTTATTTATTTATTTTTATTTTTGTTTTCTTTATTTGGTTTTTCGAGGTAGGGTTTCATTCCAGCTCAGGCTGACCTGGAATTCATTATGTAGTCTCAGGGTGGCCTTGAACTACCCGATCCTCCTACCTTTGCCTCCTGGGTGCTGGGATGGAAGGCATGAGCCACCATGCCTGTCTTTTCAACTCTGATCTCCATTTTTTTTTTTTATTTTTTTTCTTTATTTAGGGTCTCAGCACTTTGGGCCAGGCTGACCTGATGGAGTCTCAGGGTGGCCTTGAAAAGCAATCCTCCTACCTCTGTCTCAGGTGCTGGCCATTAAAGCTAACTCACACCAATCCTCCTACCTCTGCCTCCCAGTGCTGGGATTAAGGCCATAAAATTTTATAAGGCTAAAGTTCAAAAAAAAAGAATAGAATAACCAAAAAAATTTTAAATGTGCTTCCAGATCACTGCAAATGCATAGCTCTTGGAGCAGGCCAGCTTGGGGCTACAGGATGGATCAAAAATGGGTACTTCCATCCATCCTCACCATGGGCAGCCACTGTCTTACAAATCTTTTAGGTTGTTTTGTTGCACATGGTTCTTTGTGGGTACACATTTATCTAATCTTGCTTTGGGAGGCCAGCACCTGGAGCCATCTCTCTAGCCTTCCTTTTTTCTTCTTTTGGGTTTTTTTTGTTCCTTTTTTGGAGAGAGAATGGGCACAACAGGGCCTCCAGGACTGAAAATACATTCCAGATGTAGTCTCAGAGTGCATATTCTTATTTTCTTCCTTGCAGGCAAGCACCTTTGACAGGGAGATTTCTCAGCCTTGTTTTCTCCCTCCGGCACTGCTTTTTTTTCTTTTGATTTTTTTTTTTTAGGCGCCATTTAGTGCATGTGGCTGCGTGTGAGTTTTCTGCCTGCTTGCTGAAATGTAGGCCGAGCTGGCCATAGTGATGTCACGTTATGGAGGTCTCTCAGTCCTTGAAAAATGGCTAGTGTATTGTAATGTTAAATGTTAGTGATTTTCTAAAATATGTTCCTAAAATTTAAATTTCCAAAAATTATTTATCTTTAAATAAAGTTTTACTGTCATTTGTTTTAAGTGTAAAAGTTAACAAATTGGACATCATTGTTTTAAGAAAAGCAGGAGGGAGAGGAAAAGAAAAGTCAAGAGAAGAAAATACAGATCTATGGAGGTGAGGTTCAGGCTCTTCAATGCATTTCCTTTTTCTTTTTCTTCTTATTTTGAATGCATTTTTCTTTTTCTTTCTTTTTTTAAATTTTCTTTTTTGAATGCATTTTTCTTTCTTTTTCTTTCTTTTTTTTTTTTTTTTTTTGGTTTTTCAATGTAGGGTATCACTGTGGCCCAGGCTGACCTGGAATTAAAGAAAAATATAGTCTTGGGGGTAGAATCGGGCATTTTTCCTGAGTGCTGGGATTAAAGGCCACCACGCCCTTTAGAATGCATTTTTCGAGAGCCCTCTCTCCAGACAATGGATACATTTTTGGAGTGGCTGGCTATCTTTTTCACCCTTATAAATATAGGTAGCCTGGTGAGCAAGCTGGCTGCTCCTCATTTTGCCTGGCTCCATCAAAACATCAAGCCCTTTGAGTCTGGGTGGGACAGAAAGGCCAAAGAGAGATTGGATGTGTGTGTGTATCTGCCTGTGGCAATGGCAGCCTGCCCTGGGGCAGGTGTTGGGCTCCAATGAGGCAGGCCATGCTGGTGAAGACATCATGTGGCACTTGTTTTTAGGGCCATCCTCCCCGCTGTGCCCCACCCCCACCCCAGCAGCAACAGCGTGACTTCTTTTTTTTTGGGGAGTTAGGGTCTCACTCTAGCTCAGGCTGACCTAGACTTCATTATGTAGTCTCAGGGTGGCCTCGAACTCATGGACATCCTCCTACCTCTGCCTCCCAAGTGCTGGGATTAAAGGCATGTGCCACCACACGTGGTTTGACTTCTGCTTTTATTTGAGGGGAGAGGGGAGGAGAGAAGAGCGACCCATCCTAGTGATGTTAGCCAAATGCTTTCCTGGGACTGGGGTGCCATCTAGAGGTTGCTGTTTGAAATGTAAGATGGTGTGAAAGTCTGGAAAACAGGCCCTCACCCACACCAGCCACGCTCGTGCAGAGTTCACTCTGTAGTCCCAGAGGGGCCTGGAACTCATGGAAATCCTCCTAAGTCAGCATCTGGAGTGAGTGAGCACTGGAGTGAAAAGGCTTCACCACCATGTTAGGCTGCTTTGTGATCTTTATCTAAATTCTCCTACAGTGGGTTTGTGAGGAGAAAATAAATACTGTTTGCACACAGTTGCTAGGTGAGCAACGCCAGGGAGCCTGGCTGGAACTGTGAAAGGAGTTGTGCCTCCCATTGCCAGAAGGTGGCGATTAGAACTTTTTCTAGTTGGACTTGAATGGTGGTGTGTGCCTTAATCCCAGCGCTTACTGTGAGTTCAAGGACAGCCTAAGACTACATGAATTCCAGGTCAGCCTGGGCTAAAGCAAGACCTTACATCAATAAATAAAAACAATGAGCTGGGAAAATGGCTCAGCGGTTAAGGCACTTGCCTGCAAAGCAAAAAGACCAGGTTTGATTCCCCAGGACCCATGTAAGCCAGGTGCATAAGGTGGCACATGCAGTTAGAAGCCCTGATGTACCCATTCTCTCTTTCTGTCTCTCTGTCCCTCTCCTCTCTCCTTCCCCTCTTTTTCCTCCTCCCCCCCCTCATTAATAAATAATATTTTTTAAAAAAATCTAGGGCCTAGAGAGATGGTTTAGTCGTTAAGGCATATGCCTGCAAAGCCTAAGAACCCTGGTTTAATTCTCCAGATCCCACATAATCCAGAGGCACGTAGTGGCACATGCGTCTAGAGTTCGTTTGCAGTGTCTAGAAGCCCTGGTGTGCCCATTCTCACTCTCTTTCTCCTCTCTGTCTCTAATAAATAAATAAATAATATCTTTTTTAAAAAATCTGAAAGCTGGACATGGTGGCGCACGCCTTTAATCCCAGCACTTGGGAGGCAGAGGTAGAAGGATCACCGTGAGTTCAAGGCCACCCTGAAACTACAGAGTGAATTCCAGGTCAGCCTGGACCAGAGTGAAGACCCTACCTCGAAAAACGAAAAAAAAAAAAAAAAATCTGAACTGGGTGTGGTGGCACATACCTTTAATCCCAGCACTCAGGAGGTAGTTGTAGGAGGATCCCTATGAGTTCAAGGTCAGCCTGAGACTACATAGTGATTTCCAGGTCAGCCTGAGCTAGAGTGAAAAACCAAAAAACAAAACAATAACAACAACAAAAAACACCTTTTCTAACCCACACGAGTAACTGTGCTTTTGGAAAAAAAGTTAAACCCCTGAAACAGTTGGCTTTAGAACAGTATCATCCCTCGAGTTTTTTTGGAGCAACTTCTCTATTTTCTCACAACTCTTATTTTCTCATCAAATACAGTAGATGAGACAGTTTGTCACTCCCGTCACCTCTATTTTCTCTGGAGTGACTGCAGGGGCTGCATCTTCATTTCCTTTGAGTTGTCCCTGTTGTCACTGGTAAATTCTGCCCAACATCTAACACTGTTAACTCCTTGTTCCTCGTTATTACTCTTGCATTTATCCTATGCCTTCTGTTTTCCTCCAAGTTCATTTCTGCCTTGCAGTCCTAAATCATGGATGTGGTGATAAGCTCTGTGTATTATTACACATTTGTTTCTTCGGGACTCTGATTATTTCACATTCACTTACTAGCTGTCTAACCCTGCACAAAAGTTACTTTTTCCATTTTCCCATTTGTGAAATAGACATGTGAAGAGACTTAGTCTCTTTATTTTATTGGTGGGAGTGGTGGGGGGAGAGGTAGGATCTTATTCTAGCCCAGACTGACCTGGTATTTACTCTGTAGTCTTAAGAGAGGCCTCAGACTCACAGTAGTCCTCCTACCTTGGCCTCTTGAGTTCTGGGATTAAAGGTGTGTGCCACTATACCTGGCTCAAGCTGGTTTTTGCCTTTTAGTATCTCATATAAGTTTATTTTAATTTTATTTATTTATTTATTTGACAGAAAGAGGGAGAGGTGAGAGAAGGGGAGCACCAGGGCCTCTAGCCACTGCAAATGAACTCCAGACGCGTGAGCCCCCTGTGCATCTGGCTAACATGAGTCCTGGAAAATCAAACTTGGGTCCTTTGCCTTTGCAGGCAAGCGCCTTAACTGCTAAGCCATCCCTCCTGCCCATTTTTTTGTTTTCTGTTTTTGTTGTTTTGTTTTTCGAGGTAGGGTCTCGCTGTAGCCCAGGCTGACCTGAAATTTACTATGTAGTTTCAGGCTGGCCTCAGGCTCATGGTGACCCTCCTACCTCTGCCTCCTGAGTGCTGGGATTAAAGGCGTGTGCCACCACGCCAGCTTGTATAAATTTTTTGCTGAAAGGGGAGCGTGGTGTGCTCAGTAAGGGAGAAGGGGCATTCTGTAGTCCCATGATGAGGTCTGGTTTCTGTGTGTACCTGTCACTGTGAACTTCAGCTTCTCACTCACCACCCCACCTTTGGTGGGTCAGGTGGCTAGTGAGGACTGGAATTAGGAGTTTGGTTGTAGTGGCACAGCTTCTCCTGATGGCAGAATACTCTGTGCATTTAAAAACAGTTACCCCCTCCCCATCCCTGCTCCACTGTTATAGGAAACTGAGGCTAACAGAACTAGTATCAGAGACTGAATGGGGAATCAGGATGAAAGTTTATTTCCATGCCAGCATGGACCCATGGTAATTTCTTCCAAGCCTAGACCCTGATTCTTGGTGGTTCAGAGCTTATATACCTTATCTTGGACTATTCATTATTGTTAAGTCTTAGAACCCAGAACCCTGGCCTAGGGCCAGAGACCTTGGGTATGTGATCGGCAAGTTTTACAGAAACAGGAAAATGGTTAGTTAGTAGTGCAGCTGTGCTATGGAGATAAAAAGGAAACAAGATGATTTCCAGTACAGAATAGGAGCTGCAGTACAGATCATGACCTTGAAACAACACAAAAAGTACAGTATTCAACATAACCAACACAAAAGTCTATACAGTATAGGACATGACCAATACAAATGTCTGTGCAGAGCTGGGCATGGTGGTGCATGTCTGTTTGTTATGGGCAGAAATGACTTCCTCCACAGTGGAGCCTTTAAGGCCGGCAATTATGGCAAGGAGGATAGGAAAGAATGGGACAGGGGGGGTGTGCCCTTCGTAAACCTCGCGTTTCTTCACGAGGAAGAGAACCTGAGACCAAATGGAAGTGTCCCAGATGTTCTCCGGACTAATCCATAGGGCTAAAACAAGAGCTTCATCCCAAAAGTTATGGAAGTCCTTTTGTTTTACTTTTAAGGCACATTGCAGGAGGAGGGCCTTAAGAGCCTGCAATTGCAGCGTCCTCTGGTGGGGAGGGAGGTTGCCCATTACAGCGTGGTGTTGTTTGAGAGGGGGGCCTAGGCTGGGATACTCCTGAATCAGAGACTGAGAAAAGAATAACCCAGATCAAAAATGATAGACCAAAAGATGATCATGCAAACCACAAGTCCTAATGCTGGGGCCAGCTGAGACATACGGATAGATTGTTTAGGACCCACATGTCTTGTGCTTAGTGGGGGGAGGGGCCAGCACAGGCTTCAGGGCCGTGTGGCGGTGTGTGCCTTCCTGGGGGCTGAAGGGGAGACAAACAAAGGAAGAAGGGGGGAAGGGGCTGCCTGCTCACCCACAGGCAACCGTTAGCCATTTTTCTCACCAATGAAGAACTGGGCATTTTGCTTGTCGGACTTTCAAGGACTGGGCATTGCCGAGGGGGCTACTCGCCGAGGGGTCTACTCGCTGAGGGGGCTTCTTGAAGAACTGGGCGTTTTGCCATTTTGCCAAATGCCAAGGGGGCTGCTCACCGGCTCACAGGATGTTCAACGGGGCATCTCGCCGGATGCCAATGGGGCAGAGGGTCACGGATGGGGCATCTCGCCAGATGCCGATGGGGCAGAGGGTCACGGATGGGGTGTCTTGCTAACACCGAGGTCAGGGCAGAGGGTCCCTGTTCAGGCGCCGGATGTTGGGGTCCCCCCCAAGGCCAGCTCAGGAGGGACGATAGAGTCTCTGCAGAATTGGGGTGAGCAGCGTGGAGTCACGACACAAACTCGGGGAGTTGGGTGAAAGCGGAAGCGAGAATCCACAAACTCGTTTATTCAGGAAGTGCACATGGGTTTTGAGGGGCTTAGCTGGCTAATCCTTGTATGGGGTGGTCCCCTTTTGGTGACCAATAACAGCCTGTCTCTGGATAGGACATCTCGTAGTAGGCTTCTCGTGAGCATGGGACTGTAACTGTTGTCACATCAAGCCTGCGCAGAATGCCATGTTCACAGAAGCCACTTCCTGTTTTCTTCTGCCATGCGGACTGGCTAGGACCAGGCCTATATTGTGCCATACACTGAAAGGATTAGAAAAGAAGGTCTAGGGACCTTTAAAGAAAGCATTCCAGCATAGTGGCAGCTCAGGGTAGAACAGCATCCAAGTTGGCCTCAGATATCAGGTGAAATGATGCAACACTTTTGTACTAAGGTAGGGAAGTAGGTGGGCAGTTCTGTTTCCTGCATTTACTCGAAAGAAATTGTGATTACCAAGCTAGATGAAAGCCGAGTTCATTCGTGACTTGGAAGAGAAGGCGCTTTTCCTGTTTGAGGATCAGGGAAAAGAAATCAAAACTTTGGAGATGGGCTAGGGCTAAAAGAGACTGGGCTATGTATTTCCCAAATACTGCCTATGGTAAACTCCTCAAGCTTGCTGCATGGATTCCCAAACCCAACCGCTAGAGATGAGGGGGCCTAGAGAGAAAAGGGGCTTTGGATCACACAAATTGGCATGATATGAAAAGTCAGCAAAAACCACTGGGTGGCAGCGTGGTGTTCAGCTCTGCAGTGGCTGCTGCTGCCCCCTTAGCTGGGGCTGAGCCCATCTGTCACCTCTTCTAAGTGACAACAAGTGTCACCATGCAAAATACCTCAGAGGGTGGGGGCCTTATCTCACTCAGCGTGGGTCAGGGGTCTGGTGAACATCCAAGGGCTCCAGCCCAGGCTCCCACTGGCCAGCTAAGAGTCAGACACTCAGGGAAGAACCCAATCCCACTCCTCCCCTTCCCAAAAGCGGAGCCAAGCCCAGCTCCTTGAATGCAACTCCCTCATCCCAGGGCTCTTCCTCCATCACTGTTCACTGCCAAAGCCCAGGTTTGGCAGGCAGGGACCAGACCTTAAGCACCTACAGGTGTGTGGTGGAGTGACCTGCAGGGGATTTGGGGGATGGGGTGGGGTGGGGGCAGCCCGCTGGAGACAATGGGTAGCTGGGTTCCAGGAAGGAGGGGACTGACTATGGAGGGAGAGGCCAGGCCTTCTGGCTGTTCAGGAGGGAGGGGGCCTGTGGAGATGGAATTCCAGAGGAACAGCAACAGCCGCAGCTACAGCGACAGCAAGGATGTGAGGCCACCTGTTTGATCACTGCCCGATAGCTTGCACAGGCCAACTTTTGTGATCATTAGGCCTAGAAGTTGCAAAGACTAGTGGAAGAGAGAACTGGGAGGGGGCCAAGGCCTGAGCATGCTTCCCTGCTCTGCTTCCTCCCCCTCCTGCCCCCACCAGTGCCTTGGCCTCTCTCCAGAGGACCACCCCCCGCGCCCGCGCTCTCCCTCCCCCACCTCCCTTCCCTGGCACTCTCTAGCTGCACAGGGCAGGGGTGCCTGCAAGGCGCCAGCCAGCAGTGGCACTGTGGAGGAGCCTGAGGTGAACCCACCGAGGAGCCCCAAAAGAAGGGGTGGTGTGGGCGTCGTGGCCATGGCAGCGGCTGTCCCCGCTCGCTCCTCCATCAGAACAGACAAGCTGAGAGCACAAGAAATCCAATGCCTGACAGTGTCTCCGCAGCCTGAGCAAAGGCAAGACCAGCTGAGACAAAAACAAGGTAAAGGTCTTTTCTGGGTCCAACTCTGGCTCCAAGAAGAAATGCAGAAGGAGACGAGGTGGGAAGGGGCTTTGGCCTTTGACATTTCCCCCCTTAGATTGGAGGACGGTGGAGGGGTTGGGGCAGGCATGTCAGGGGAGTTTGAAGCCCAGTTTGTGCAGATGAGGTCGCCTAGCTGGTGTGCATGCTAAGGCGATGGCTTTCTTGCCTCTGTAATGGGCTTGCTACAGTGCAACTGCCCTGGGACAGGCGCAGAGATCCAAAGCATATCCTGAACTCTTGTGTTAAAAGTTGCTTTAAGATAACTAAGAAGAGGCCCAGGCATGGTGGCACATGCCTTTAAACCCAGTACCCGGGAGGCAGAGGTAGGAGGATTGCCATGTTTTCGAAAATCACTATGCAGTCTCAGGGTGGCCTCGAACTCATGGCAATCCTCCTACCTCTGCCTCCCGAGTACTGGGATTAAAGGCATGTGCCACCATGCCCAGCCATTCATTTCCTTTTTAAAGAACTACTGGAGCTATTATTATTTTTCCTAAGAAAGATTTGAATACATTGTAAAAATAGTGAAATCTGTCACTTTATTATTAATACAGTGCTATTAGTATAAATGATAGGAATCATGATTTATTTTTCAGACTTGTACTTTAATGGTAGGATAATTTAATAGTGGATGATTCTGACTTTAAATGATGTCCTTTAGATCAACAGGGTTATAGTCAAAGTAGGATTTTAGTAAAAGAAATACTTTCTGGAACTAATATGTAGGCATGGGATGGGACGCAATAGAACCACGTGTGTCCTCTTGAGTATGCACAGAAATTTTCTGATTTGTTATCACTGTTATTGGTGCTGTGATAAAAAATGTTGATTAAAAATAAATCATGTGAGCTGTAGAGATTGTTCAGTGGTTAAGATGCTTGCTTGTGAAGCCCAAGGGTCCAGGTTTCATTCCTCACGTAAGCCAAATTCATAATAGTAGCACAGGCATCTGGAGTTTGTTTGCAGTGGCTGAAGGCTCTGGTGTGCCCATTCGCTCTATATATCTGCCTCTTTCTCTCAAACAAAATAAAATAAAATAAAGTAAAGTAAAATAAAATAAAAGCAAAATATAAATCATGCAAGATATAAATTCTTAAAATCACATTTTGAAAATAATACTTACAGATGGGGAACTCATGTCAAGTAGGCAGTATGTCAGGGTCCTCCACTCAAGAAAACTAGAGTATTTATTACTAACTTTAGGGAACTGATACTGAAAATACAGATCCTACCATTCAAATTGACCATTATTTCAGCAAACTGGTAAATGTCTATGTGAGCTCACTTCTAAGAAAGGCTTCTCAGGGGACTCTGCACTGTAGATTGGTGGGTTTCCTGGCCGCCAGCCGGCTTCCCCCCGCCCCCGTGCCCACCTCTCCAGTTCCATCCCCGACGCCCCCCAGAGCAGGCTGAGCCTCCCCACGGGGCCCGCGCCCCCGCTGGGCTCCTTTGTGGAGGTCCCGTCCGAAGGGGAGGGGTGGCCCGGCTCCCGGGACGCGCTGAAGCCACAGTGGCTGCTGCTGCTGGCGGGGGTGGGGGGGGGGACGGGGAGGGGGCGGTGCACTTATGGCACAGGGCCCTTCCACCTCCCGTCACACATCCGTCCCTGTGGAGCCTTTCTTCTTC
Organism: Orientallactaga sibirica; assembly: GCA_036365145.1. Taxonomy (NCBI): domain Eukaryota; kingdom Metazoa; phylum Chordata; class Mammalia; order Rodentia; family Dipodidae; genus Orientallactaga; species Orientallactaga sibirica. The sequence goes on from JAEOAD010000003.1 coordinate 21,184,634, forward strand.
TCCTGGGACCTTCAACCCAGAGTCTTTTGCTATTATTATTATTTTAATGGAGACACCACTTATTTTGGGAAAGCAGTAGTATTAGCACATCATCTTCCTGGAAGGACATTAGACTAAAAGTATTTGTCTTAACTTTTCCGGAGGCATCTGTGAACAAGAAATAATTGGGGCGGGGGGGAGGTGGGTGGGTGGTTGGAGCTCGTACTTATTTTCCTCTGTAAATTGGCTTTAAGTAGGGAGTTCTCCAGCTGTGGATTTTTTTTTTCTTTCTTTTTTAACCCCCTCTGGGAGGGGAGCAGAGGTTGAGGCTGGAAATGAGGAAGGAGAAACTGCATGAGGAGGAGAGCCCGTGGTAGTTATTTTCCAGGATTTCCTGATAGATTTTGCAGTTATAATTATATTTTTATTTTAGACAGTGGATGTTTGAATCAAGTGAAAGGAAGGAGGCTTTGCTCTTTGAACAAGATTACTTATTAAAGAGGCATCCTGAAATCTTGGTGCGTGTCAGGCAGAAAAATTGTTGGGAAAATCCTTCAATATTTTGAAACATCCAAAGTTATAAGAATAAAAAAAACAGGGCTTAGCGGTTAAGACATTTGCCTGTGAAGCCAAAGGACCTAGGTTTGACTCCTCAGAGCCCACCTAAACCAGATGCATATGGTGGTGCATGTGTATGGTGTTCATTTGCAGTGGCTAGAAGCCCTCACACACCCATCCTCTCCCCCTCTGCTGGCAAATAAACTATTTTTTAAAAAATAAAAAAATAATAAAATAATTTTAAAAAAATTGAACTGGGGTCCTTAAGGCTTTGCAGTCATACGACTTAACCACTAAGCCTTCTCTCCAGCCCTCTTCGATATCTTTTTAAAAATGATGTTGCCTGGGCTGGAGAGAAGGCTTAGCGGTTACGGCGCTTACCTGTGAAGCCAAAGGACCCAGGTTCAATTCCCTAGGACCCACGTAAGCCAGATATACAAGAGCACATGCATCTGGAGTTCGTTTGCAGTGGCTTGAGGCCCAGACATTCCCATTCTCTCTCTGTATGTCTTTCTTCTCTATCTCTCTTTCTCTGCTTGCAAATGAATACATAAATAAGATAAATTATTATTTTTTATTTATTATTTATTTTTTATTTTTGGAGAGAGACATGGAGACAGAGAGAGGGAGAGGAAGACAGAATGGCGCACCTGCAGCCTCTCAGCAGCTGTGAATGAAATCTAGATGCGTGCGCCCCCTTGTGGGCAAGTGCTACATTGCATCCTTGTGTCACTTTGCATCTGGCTAAATGTGGGACCTGCAGATTGGAACTGACATTCTTAGGCTTAGCAGGCAGATGCCTTAACTGCTGAGCCATCTCTCCGGCCCAGATAAATTATTTTTTTTTAATTGTGTTGCCGGTTCTTGGTCAGATTCATAATGCTAAAAATACAATGCTTGAACTGGTAAGAAAATGACCTATTAGCATCCAAGTCTTTTGAAATTCAAAAATGAGAAGTTCTCCACAGCACACTCCAAGCTCAAGCAAATCTTTATTTTTTTAAAAAATGAAAAACTACTAATCAGCCTTTGGTGTGGCCCTGCTTGATGTACATTATTCTACTTGTCAAAACTTTTATTTAGTCACAAATAAAGGACTTAGTGGATAAAGGTTTGACCTTTTGTTACAGGTTTTCTGCCAAAGTGTGACCTAAAATGAATGAATTGGGATTGAGTGGGGCCTCCTGACTCTGTAATTTAATGCTGGAAGTAATTAGCTAAGAAGGGGGTGTTATAATGAAATCCCAGTGCCTGATGTTTATACAATTTTCCACAGCTGTAGGGGATGGCATGGCCTTCTTCTGTCTTTCCCATTTACTCCCTTGGTAAAGGAAAGTGCAACTCACAAATGCTTCTGGCTGCTTGACTCTGGTTACTCTCTGTCTGGACAGTGAAGGCCTTGGCTTACAATATGCCATTAGGCTGCAGCCACCACCCTCTCCAGTTCTTGACTACAGTCTTCTCTAGCATTATTAGGGCACTGGGAACTGGTGGGGGGCATAGTTCAGTGGAAAGGACTTTCCTGATGCATGCAACATCCTAGACTCCCTAGTACTGCAAAAAAGAATATCTACAGGGCTGAAGAAATGGCTCAGCGGTTAATGTGCTTGCCTGCAAAGCCTAACAACCTAGGTTCAATTCCCCAGTACCCATGGAAGCCTGGTGCACAAAGTGGCACAGGCATTTGGAGTTCGTTTGCAGTGGCTGAAGGCCCTGGCACTCCCATTCACTCTCTCCCTCTCCTTCTCTGTCTCTGTATCTCTTTGCATGCAAATAAAAAAAAATTTTTTTAGCCAGGTGTGTTGGTGCATGCCTTTAATAATCCCAGCACGCAACTCTCTTTCTCTCTCTCTCTCTCTCAAACACACACACACGAATGATAAATAAATAAAAATATTTTAAAAATCTGGATCAATGCGGTGGTGCACACCTTTAATCCCAGTAGATGTTTGAGGCAGAGGCAGGAGGATCTCAGTGAGTTGGTCACCAGCCTAGGCTGACCTGTAACTTCCTCTCTTGTCCCAAGCTCTGTATCTGACTTGACTTGCATACTAGGGGATTTAACTTGGGTTCTTAGCCTTTGCAAGCACTTGTCTTAACTGCTGAGCCATTTTTCTGGGCCCAGTCTTCCTTTTTTAAAAAATTAATATTTGTTGAATTATTTATACAAGAGCAACAGAGAGAAGGAGAGAGGGAGAGAGAATTGGCACACCAGGGTCTCTAGCCACTTCAAAGGAACTCCAGATGCATACACCAAATTATGCATCTGGCTTTCCTGGGCCCTGGGGAATCGAGCCTCAAACCGGGGTTCTTAGGCTTCACAGTCAAACGCTTATCCGCTGAGCCATCTTTCCCACCCCAGATGCCCTTTTTAACCCATTGCCTTTGTGACTCAAAGTTCCCAAAAAGCAGTCACACCTACACTTCTGAGGATAGAACTTCTGATTGTGGAGAGATGGGATGGTCAGATTCAAAGTCGAACTTTCTAGAACTAATCTTAATCCTTGCATTGTCCACCTGTATGTCTGACCTAACATCCTCTTGACTGTCAGGTGATGTTTGAAAAAATATTTTATTTATTTACTTGAGAGAGAGAGGGAGAGAGAGGAAGAGGCAGAGAAAAAGGGAGAACAGGCAGAGCAGGGCCTCCAGGCACTGCAAACACACGCAAGACACATGTGCTCCCTTGTGCACCTGGCTTACATGGGAACTGGGCAATTGAACCGGGGTTCCTAGGCTTTGCAGGCAAACACCTTAACCACTTTCTTGAACTTTCTTGAAAGCTCCAACACATCCATGACAGCAGGGGCTTGACCGCTGCTGAGAGCTTAGGTCAGAACCAGAGGTGGGTACTACTTTCCAAGTCCCATTCTCCACCTTCCTCCAGCTAGGTCCCAGTGCCAAAGGTTCCAACCACCCAAAACAGCGCCACCTGGTGGACACCAAGTGTTCAAACACTTGAGCCTGTGGGGGACCGTTCCCATTGAAACCGCAACAGAAACCACACTTCTCACTTATATGTTGGTTTGTTTATCATTTATTTAGATCAGGTCTTGCTCTGTATCCCAGTATAGCCTCAAACTCTCTTCCAGCCTCAGTCTCCGGAATAACTGGATTACAAGTGTGTGCTGACACACACAGTTTAACCATACATCTGAAGATAACATTACAATACATCTGAAAATGGAAGTAGATAGTGGGTAAAATAATTTTAAATTATCTCTCTATATGCCTGTCTCACAAATAAATAATAAAAAAAGATAACTTAAAAAAAAAAGAGCTGGAGTGCCAGGCTTCTTGACGCACACCTTGAATCCCACCACTCAAGAGGCCGAGGTTGGAGGATCGCCGTGAGTTCGAGGCCACCCTGAGATGACATAGTGAATTCCAGGTCAGCCTGAGCTAGAGTGAGACTGTACCTCGAAAAACCAAGAAGGTAAAAAATTAATCCCGGAGATGGAGAGATGGCTTAGTGGTTAAGCCACTTGCCTGCAAAGACAAAGGACTCAGGTTCTGGTGGTGCACGCTTTTAATCCCAGCATTTGGGAGGGAGAGATAGGAGGATCACCATGAGTTCAAGGCCACCCTGAGACTACATAGTGAATTACAGGTCAACCTGAACTACAGCGAGACCCTACCTCAAAATATAAAATAAAACGAACAAACAAACAAACAAAAAAGCCCGGCATGGTGACACACACTTTTAATCCCAACACTAGGGAGGCAGAGGTAGGGGGATCACCAAGAGCAGAGGCCACCCTGAGACTACATAGTTAATTCCAGGTCAACCTTAGCTAGACTGATACCCTACTTGAAGGAAAAAAAAAGTAAAATGAGGGCTAGAGATTGAGAGACAGAAAGAGAGAGAGACTCTTATTTTTTCATGGTAAGGTCTCGTTCTAGCCCAGGCTGACTGGAATTCACTAGGGAGTCTCAGGCTGGCATCGAACTCATGCTGACCTCTTTCCACTGTCTCCCAATCCATGGTGACTCCATCTTGGGAGCCCATCTCAACCTAACAGTAACCTTATCCTGGATTGGGCCTGGTAATTTGGAATTTTTACATAGCAACCCAATAGTATGCTGCCATGTAGGTGAAAAAAAAGGGAGCTGAAATGTACAGAAACCACAACAGTGGCTCTAAATTTAAAATGGAGAGATGATTCAGAAGTTATGGCTCTTGCCTGCAAAGCCTAACAACCCAGGTTTGATTCCCTAGTACCCATGAAAAGCTGGATGCACAAAATGGCACATGCATGTTGTGTTCATTTGCATTGGCTAGAGGTCCTAGTGCACTACATTCTCTCTCTCCTTGAAAATAAATAAATAATTTTTATTAAAAATTAGAGCAAATATAATGAGACAAAGATTGATATAACTGCTACAGCCCAACAAAATCTCACCACTTATTTCCAGATAGATATATTAAATAGAAACACAGTGTGCACTAGATCAGCTCTGAGGTGCTTTCCAGATCAAGATAAGAAATTAAACAACCACACATTAGAAGACACATCAAACTACAATAAAATAGATCAATTGAAGCAAACCGTGAAGGGCAGGGCAAATGAACCTCAATTTAAAAAAAAGTAACTAAAAGTTTTAATATTATCTTATTCATTAAAAAGTTGTATAAATAATACAATTAGTTCCTCTATACCTTTAACTTACTCAATTTTCTTTAAAGTTAATATCTTTTATAGTGCACTACATTTGTCAATACTAAGTTAAGAACATTACTGTCTAAGCTATATTCTTTCTCAGATTTTACCAAATTTCCACTAATTGCCTTGTTCATTTTCAGGATTCAATCCAAAATGGTTCATTCTATTTAGTCATCATGTCTTAGCTCCTCTGGTCTCTGAAGTTCTTTGCGTTTTAGCGATTTTTTAAACTCACACTATTTTAACAGTCAATCTCTATGGGTCATGTTTCCCAAAGATAAGATGACTGACTTCCAGCAACCTCATTCAAAAATTCAGACTAGAATTTTTAAGAGTTATACTTAAAAACTGCTGTCCTGAAACTATCGTATGACCAGTTACCAACTCTAAACCCTAGAAATACTTCAATAATTCCTCTCTTTTCAGCCGTTACTGACACTGTCAGAGGATACTTTCTCTTGTTTAGCTTGCTACAGGGTACCCAGCTTTGGATGAACAGGTTTCTCTGGTAGTTGTTGTGTAGGGTCTTTGATGACGAGATCCAATCATACAGTAAACTCCGGAATCCCTTCTACAACATCTAGAAAGCACTGAAACAGGTCTCTTTGCCCAACGCTACCACTACTACCTCTCTGGGAACACTTCCAGTGGCAGTACATGGATTACATCCCAAGATATGTCCATGCCATCTGCTTTCTGGACTGTTAGAAATGGCTATACCAAAATGTGTGCAAATTTGGTCCCTTGCAGGTTCTTTTCATTGGCCCCACTTACGTCCTGCATAGAATCAAGATACTAAATGGCAAATAAGCTCAAGATACAGTCTCAGCCCAGTTGTAAGGAGAGAATCAGACACACTCAGGAGGTGCTAGCTTTGGAGGGTTGCTTGCTAAGTATCCCATTTACAGTATATGATTTCATCTTGTTAGGCCTTAATTGCCTTAACTTAAAAAAAAACTCACCATCATGTTTATAGAATTATTGTGAGAAGTAAATGAAATGACACTTATGGAATTACCTACCTCATTAACAGGTGTAGAGAAGACTGTCCATAGGCATGAACATTCAGAGGCATCATCCCCCTGCCACCCACACTGACTGACTGCTGCTCTCATAACCCACAACCCCATGGTGAATATTAACAATCCCACTGAGGAGAGCCCTCAGTGGAATGGCGGCAAGGAGGAAGAAATGGTAGCAACACATGATGTGTGCATACAAAATTTCTACATAATACTAAAAAGATGTTTACCTTGTAAACAACTAGTGACTACCCAGGTGAAATATACCTTTCATACTGCATTACATCATTCTTCTGCTTGACAACAGTGAATTCTTTTTTTCCTTTTCAATGAATTCTCTAGAGATTATGTGCAGTTTTGTTAGTGACCTTTCCCCCTTGAAGTTTAATTAAACTGTTACTGAACAGAACTGAAATGTTAAATAAATTGAGAAAATTAGTTGCTCACATTCCCGAATTTATGGCTCCCTGGTGAGATTAGCCATAACAGTTGATGAGAGTGTTTGACAAGGATTAGCGTACACCCCTTCTTATCAACAAAATGTAGAAGTGGGGGCCTGGCTTGGGGCATTGATCTAAATTTCCATGGCAACACCAGGATGAACCATCTACCTGTGAGTAACTGATTTCCAATCTGTAAAAGATGATAAGAATCACTGCAATGAGCATTAAGAGAGAAGAAAAACACTTAAGGAAAACAGAAGTCTTCCTACTCCTTGAGGAAACTTAAAGAACTTTCTCTAAATTTAGTGGTATCTTTAGCTTCCCTGAGTATCTACTAGGGAAATAATTTGAAATGATAAGAACAGAAAAAATAAGGAAAAGATAATAGGAAGGGATCAGAAAAAAATGCATAAACACATAGTTCATCTGAGTAAATATCTAATGGATTTTGCTTTCTGTGCCTAGCAGGACACTCAGTCTCTGTTACTATACTAGATTCATGCATCATTAGCTGTGTAACCTTAAGTAACTTTTTAATATCACTGTGTCTCATTTTCTTCCTCCATGGCATGGGGATAATAATAGTTTCTACTTCACAATGTTGTTATGAGACTTGAGTATGTACTTATAGCAGTTCTTGCCTCAATGAATATATATGTTGATATCATTTTAACTTTTGACATTATGATTATTATTATGCCTGCTAGTTGTTGTTGATTCTGGAATAGATACTACCTTTCAATTTTCTAAACTGTGTAAAGGAACTACAGACAAGGTGGAAAAGGTTATATTTTCCATTTTGAAGTTTTGTTTGTGTTAGAAAAGAGCCCAGAAAATGTCAGCACTAGAGAGGTCTTATAGGTATTATCATTTTCAATTTCAATGCAGCCCTTAGGAAAATGGAAACAGTGGATCTAGTTGAGTCACAGGATCCAAGTCAAGCCACGTTGTTGTTTAAACTCTCATCAAGATACAGGAACAGGTGGACATCTGTAAAATGTTTTGTGATCACAAGTGAATTAGTTTACCTCAGACACAGCCACCTCTTTTATGACTTCTATGCAACTCTGAAAAACAATCTCAGGCCTGTGACATTTCATGGACCAGCTTTCCACAATCATGGTGATATTCCATATTTACAGTTCCCAGGGATTTTTGGTTTGTTTGTTTTGTTTTTCAAGGTAAGGTCTCCCTCTAGCCCAGCCTGACCTGCAATTCATTATGTATTCTCAGGGTGGCCTCAAACTTGCTGTAATCTTCATACCTCTGCCTGTAGAGTGCAGGGATTAAAGGTGTGTGCCACCATGCTCAGTTCAAGATTTTGTTTTTGTAAGTAGATCTAGTTTGATTTTATAAAAGACTATCAAATATATAAATTATTTAAGTCTTTATACTGTATTCCCATGTTTTATGAAAAGAACAAGATTTTGAAAATGGACAAAATTGCTTTGCAAACTGTCTATGAAGTAGCCTTTAAAGGGGTTATTCCCTGGGCGTTGGTGGGTGTATTTTAAATCTACTTTAGTGTTTAGCTCTCAGCAGCTTAGAAAATTTTGCAGAAGAGGGAGGGTGGAAGGATTGTATGAGCCACTTTGTGGGAGGTAATATCCAGAGGCACCACACACAATGAATGACTGCTGTTCTCACAACTCATAACACACAACCCCATGGTGAAAACCAGCAATACCACTGAGGAAGGCCTCAGTGGAATGGGGGCAGGGAGGAAAGGAAATCACGGTACAACACATGATGCAACCAAAGTCTAGCTATAAATTATATATATATATATATGGAGAGAGAGGGAGAATAGAAATCAATTCCTCAAGCTGCCAATAAAACTCTTAATCTGCAATCAGGTTTTCTCTCTCATTTTCTCTAAATTTACTTCAAAGCCAGATGCCTAGAAAGAGTCTTGACAGACATGGTGGAAAGTGTGGAGTATCTTTGCTTTTCAGGGTCAAGATGGGAAGGAGAAATAAGAGACAATCACTACCACAAAGGGCCATTCATCACCCTGTATCTCAATCCCTGTTCACTGCCAGCATTCTTGTCAACACCTTTTCATTCATGTCATTTCTTTTTTTGTATTTTTTTTCCAAGGTAGGGTCTCACTGTAGCTCAGGCTGACCTGGATTTCACTATATAGTCTCAGGGTGGCCTCAAACTCATGGCAATCCTCCTACCTCTGCTTCCCAAGTGCTGGGATTAAAGGCATGTGCCACCACTCCTGGCCATTCATTTCCTTTTTAAAGAAATACTGGGACTATTATTATTTTTCCTAAAAGAAAGATTTAAATACATTGTAAGAATAGTGAAATCTGTCACTTTATTATTAATACAGTGCTATTAGTATAAATGATAGGAAACACGATTTATTTTTCAGATTTGTACTTTAATGGTAGGATAATTTAATAGTGGATGATTCTGACTTTAAATGATGTCTTTTAGATCAACAGGGTTATAGTCAAAGTAGGATTTTAGTACAAGAAATACTTTCTGGAATTAATATGTAGGCATGGGATGCAATAGAACCACGTGTGTCCTCTTGAGTATGTGAAGTTATTACTACTAATACACACAGAAATTTTCTGATTTGTTATCACTGTTATTGGTGCTGTGATAAAAAATGTTGATTAAAAATAAATCATGTGGGCTGGAGAGATTGTTCAGTAGTTAAGGTGCTTGCCTGTGAAGCCTAAGGGCCCAGGTTTCATTCCTCATGTAAGCCAAATTCACAAAGTGGCACATGCATCTGGACTTTGTTTGCAGTGGCTGAAGGTTCTGGTGTGCCCAATCTCTCTACATATCTGCCTCTTTCTCTTTCTCTCTCAAATAAAATAAAATAAAATAAAATAAAATAAAATAAAATAAAATAAAATAAAATAAAATAAAATAAAATAAAATAAAAGCAAAATATAAATCATGCAAGATATATATATTTTTTAATCTCACATTTTGAAAATAATACTGACAAGTGAATCACTCATGTAAAATAGGTAGTATGTCAGGGTCCTCCACTCAAGAAAACTAGAGTATTTATTACTAACTTTAGGGAACTGATACTGAAAATACAGATCCTACCGTTCAAATTGACCATTATTTCAGCAAACTGGTAAATGTCTATGTGAGCTCATTTCTAAGAAAGGCTTCTCAGGGGACTCTGCACTGTAGATTGGTGGGTTTCCTATCTGTGAAGAGCAAGCCAAAAGGTTGCAAAAATATGGAACATTCTATATTGATTTCCCAGTAAGGAAAAACCATTATGTTTCATGAAGTTGGAAAGATTCCAGATGATCCCGGGGTTCCTTTAGGGGAAATATTTAAGTATGCTTGTTCCAGCAATTAAGCCAGAATATTCTTCAGGATGAATTTCAAATTCTTCCTATTTTTTGGTATTGATTATGTCTTCAACATAGTTATCACCACCCTCCCATGTGGTGATCACATCCTATTAGGACAGTGTTCCATGTTAAGAACTTGAGCAATTTATGTTGCTAACGCTACAATGCTTAATGAAACCTCGTGAATTCATCAAGAAGAGAAGGCAATAAAATATGCATCATTCTCTTCCATAAATCTATGAAACTTCAGAAAATGATATGCACTATGCAAAGAGATAAATAGGAAAGGACAAATATCTAATGGTCTTCCTTACAGCCATTGCAATGGAAGTGGCTAAAAGAAGATTGATAAAAGAATTGATTGATTTTTTGTTTTGTTTTGTTTTTTTTTTTTTTTGGTTTTTGGAGGTAGGGTTTCACTCTGGTCCAGGCTGACCTGGAATTAACTATGTAGTCTCAGGGTGGCCTTGAACTCATGGCGATCCTCCTGCCTCTGCCTCCCAAGTGCTGGGATTAAAGGCATGTGCCACCATGCCTGACTAGGAATTGATTGATCTTATAAGTAAAATAATTATGATGTGTTGGCTGATTTCATTTGGAAGGGAAGCAGGACCATCATATGTATCATCAGTCACTGCATAGATAGGTATAAAGTGATTCCAGGTAGAACAAATTTGTGCAATCATGCTCAAAGGGACATTGGGTGTCTCAAAAGAGACAGGCCACTTGACTTTTGGCATTTAGGTGGAAAAGCTATTAACCAAATAGAAGTAAAATAGAAAAGGGCAGATTTGATGAAGGTGATAACTGGAAACAGTTGGCAATAGACATGAAAAGATTTACCTATGGTTTATGAAAAGAAAGTAAATGACAAAAAAACACTTAGGTGTTATCTCATGGTGATTGCTGATACCATGAGAACACTTGAGAGAATGTGTGGCCTGCAAAGGGAAGAGGATTTATCAAATACTGTTCTTTTGAGGTGGCAAGCAGAGGAAAGTACTTTTGGCACACATAAAGATATTGCAAAAACAAACTGAATCGGAAGCTTTATGCAGTTAATCGATGTCAAATTTGTCTAGGAAAAAACAAATAAAGCCACGTCATTGTTTAAACTCTCATCAAAATACAGGAACAGGTGGACATCTGTAAAATGTTTTGTGATCACAAGTGAATTAGTTTACCTCAGAAACAGCCACTTCTTTTATGACTTCTATGCAACTCTGAAAAACAGTCTCAGGCCGGTGACATTTCATAGACTAATTTTCTTTGTGGACTCTGCTCATTTCAACTCGCCTCTGTCTATTGATTGGTTAAGTTTCTAGTCCAAGGAGGATAATTACAGGAATTCATGTTTGGATTAGATGTTTCAGTGCTTATGTTTCATGGAATATTATTTCAATAGATGCTGGGCAACATGCTGTGTGCAGTCAAAATTACTGCTTTGGCTGGCATTGTGTATTTTTATTTTTTGAATGCCAACAAAACTGTCAGTCAACACTCAGTGGATCACACAGTTTCCATGGCAGCCTAATAGAGATGAAAGGGAGTGAGAGAAGGGGTCAGAAACCTTGGTTGGAAACTCTACTGGCATCCTCTATGGACCCTTACTCCTTTATTCCAATGTTCCTGTCCTTGTGTTTCAGTGACTCTGATCTTTAAAAAAAAATTTTTTTGTAAGCCACCTCACTTTCTCTTTGGAGGTAATTCTATACAGATTAATAAATAAATTAATTGTGTGGTGTTAAGCAAGTTGATGAGAATGTTTTCTGGTTTGTATAATGGATATCTGTTGATATCTACTGTTGATATCTACTCTGACTCTCTCACCTGTTCTCATGCACATCATATAAGACAAGGAAGACATGAAGCGATGGAACAAGAGCTGAGAAGTATGGTATCATAATAATCAGAAGGAAGTCAAGTACATATAATAAACATTTCAGAAGAGAGGAGTATAAACTGTGGGACCGATTCTGTTGGTGGCTTCTTTCATGCTATTTCTTCTTCTCAAGCTACCCCAGTAGTATATTGTGACCTAAAATGTCACCACTACAGGCGCTGTCTATTATAAAATTAACTGTTAGTAAATGAAGCTAATTTTGGCAGAGGATTTAAGGTTGATCATTTCCTATTAATCTGGCACTGATGAGAGCATGTGATTAACAAGTCATTTTATTGGAAAGTAGTTCTCCAAGGATGAGATATAGGAAGGCGCTTTTGAAAAGAAAAAGAAGAATTTAGAATGATGAATAATTTGACAGGCATCCTTAAGATGCATTAGGGAAAGTAGTTGAGCAGATGGTGAGAGACCAAGAGGAGAATGTAAGAAAAAGAACATGAGAAATTTCTCCTTGTCTCCTCAACATCCCCTAATTCCTTTTCAAGTCTGTCCCTTTCTTGAATCAAAACTTTACCCTTCTTTAGTTTTTTTTTTTTTTTTTTTTTTTTTTTTAAATTCTAGATCAGGGTTCCACAATGAGTTGGAATACAAGGACCCTTGGTAGAAGGCCCAAGTGAACATGGGCTTACTTGAATATCTGACCCTGGTCCAAGCTTCTTGTGACCCTTCTTTCAATGAGATTGGATCTTTTCCTGGTTCCCAGAAATTAACTAATTGTACATTCTGAGCTGGGAAACACCTCCTTCCTCAGAAACACCTCCTTCCTCAGAAACACTATACATCTGTCATTCATCAGTTACTCTCAGTGGATTTTGATTAAGCATAGACTGCATGACAAGTTCTATACCAAGTGATGGGACTGTAGTGATGAACAAGGCCAGTTAAACTGTCACAGAATTCCAGACAAAGCAGGAGTTTTCACCCCTATTAATCTGAGTTGTCCTTTGCTTTTGGGAAAGCTGAATTTGCAAAGGCAGGGGATTTCAGAACTCTTGGCATCATTCTGTAAATCTCCACCTAGCCTTGCAGACAGGCGTCTATACTTCTGATGAAGCATTTCAAGACTGGGGAGAAGGGACAGAGGAGGCAGCAGTGGCATCTCTGTGAAGGGACAACATGGGAAGTCTCACGTGGTTCGGCTATACTGGACTAACAAGCCTGAGAGTTTCTTTGTTGCTGATACTGAAATTGTTGGGAGGTCAGGCAAGTGGAAAGGACCCAAGGGGGATTTGGGGGATGGGGTGGGTGGGGCAGCCTGCTGGAGACAATGGGTAGCTGGGCTCCGAGAAGGAGGGAAGGAGGGGACTGACCTTTGGCAGAAGGCCTTCAGGCTCTTCAGGAGGGAGGAGGGAGGGGGCCTGTGGACATGGACTTCCCATCCTGGAATTGCTCTGTGCTCAGAGAACAGCAACAGCAACAGCAGCAGCAACAGTGAGGATGTGAGGCCACCTGTTTGATCACTGCCGGAAAGCTGGCACGGGCCAACTTTAGCGATCATCAGGCCTAGAAGTTGTAAGAACTAGTGGAAGAGTACTGGGAGGGGGCCAGGGCCGTCCTGCCTCCCCCCTCCTCCCCTGACTGTGTGGTGGCCTCTCTCATGAGGTACAGCCCCGAGCCCATGCTCTCCCTCCCCTGCCTCCCTCCTCTGGCACTCTCTGCACCACACAGGGCGGGTGATGCCATGCAACTCCAACACGAGCCGCTTGGACTTGCACAGTGTCCTCGGGGCTCAGGCCCTAGAGCACGCCTGAGGGCAGCACAGTCTCCTTTGCCAGTCAGTCAGTGTAGCCTGTGATCCCTGACAGGGCTGTGGCTTTGGTTCAGACCCAGACTGCCAGCCACCCGTGGGTGCCAGACCACCGCCAGAGGAGCTCCCATGGCTGTGCTGAGCTCCTCCCCAGGGGAAACTGGACCGTGCAGAAGCCCAGGCACAGCGCAGGCCAAGAAGAGCCCAGGCGGCAGCCAGAGGTGGTGCAGCGGAGGAGCCTGAGGCAAACCCACCGAGGGGCCCCAAAAGAAGGGGTGGTGTGGGCATTATGGCCATTGCATTGGCTGTCCCTGCTCCTCCGTCAGAAGAGATAAGCCTGCTAGCGTGAGAAATCCAATGCCTGCCAGTGTGTCCACAGCCCGAGCAAAGGCAAGACCAGCTGCGACAAAAACAAGTTAAATGTCTTTTCGGGGTCCAACTCTTTGGCTCCAAGAAGAGGCGCAGAAGGAGATGAGGTGGGAAGGGGCTTTTGCCTTTTGACATTTCCCCCCTTAGATTGGAGGATGGTGGAGGGGTTGGGGCAGCCATGTAAGGGGAGTTTGAAGGCCAGCTTGTGCGGAGGAGGCCACCTAGCCAGTGTGCTTGTGAAGGTGGTGGCTTTCTTCCCTCTGTCACTGTAACAGGCTTGCTGCAGTGCAACTACCCTGGAACAGGCGCAGAGACCCAAAGCATATCCTGTCCTGGATGTATCCCCTGAGATTCAGACATGTAGTGTGTGTGTGTGTGTGTGTGTGTGTGTGTGTGTGTGTGTGTGTGTCTGCGTCTGCACACTCCCCGGGCTTTGGGAAGGCGTGACTGGGACACACTGTCAAGTGTGTACCTTGGAAATTGCTGGAGGGGAGCTGAGCAGAAATCATTGCCACTCTCTGTGTTTGGTCCTATGAAGGCAGGCCAGCTTCTTCTTAATGAACCTGAAGCTGTCTGCTACACCCCCATCATTGCCTGAGGGGAAAAATGGAGGAAAGTAGATCTGAACATTAAAGACTACTTTCAGAACTACATAGCTAGAGATAGCTAAGTCATAGACAAGGCTTTTGATATTAAGGACTGAAGAGCTTTACACGTTTTAAGAATGCTTCCTAGGCTTAGAAGAGGAAGTCATCTTCCATGATTCTTCCAAAGATCTTGGTTCCTAAGATTAAAGACCCTCTATGTCAGATGATTTTTCTGTTTTTGCAAACTCCTGTATTACTGTGTTGATATTAAAGTTTCATAAAGAATCCCAATTGCCCTTTCATGCATACAATTCTATATTTTATTTTTATTTATTTATTGACTTGAGAGAGGGAGAGAGAGAAATAGGCAGATAGAATAAGAGAAAGAGAATGGGTGTGCCAGGGCCTCCAGCCACCTCATATGAATTCCACATGCATGCACCACCTTGTGCACCTGGTTCATGTGGGTCCTGGGGAGTTGAACCTGGGTCCTTTGGCTATGCAGGCAAGGGCCTTCACTGCTAAGCCATCTCATCTCTCCAGCTCTATGCATGTATTCTATTTAAAACAACAATCCAAATGAAGGAATACATTTTACTAAAATTAAATAATCAACATTAAGTCATAGTGACTAATAATAAAACATTCCTCAAATTATATTACAAAGTGATGTTTGGGAAAGGCATTAATAGAAGTATATTGCTCTGTTTTCTTTGGAACAATGGGCACTATTAAAGGTAAGTTTATGGTAAGCTACCAAGGAGGCCCACCTGGTCAAGTTTTGCCCTGTCAACTTTTAATGTCTAGTTCCAAATACAAAAATATATATGCATTTTGATCTGGTGTTCATATATCTTTCCTGGAAAGGAAAAGTTTAAAAAGAATTGAGGGTTCATTGTGCTGTGTGTCTTACTAAGTGTGCTATGCTAAACACATCAAGATCACACTGTATGTAATCATTTTAGGAGATATACAACACACACATGTACACACCAAAACCTAGGCTCCATTTGTTACTATGGATCTTTAAATATAGGTCTAATTATTCCATTCCTACCTATGCATAGCTTCTGCCTTTCATTGCCTTATAACTCCCACTGAAAATGCATGACATTTCTGTGTACTAATGACATCAGAAAACCATTAAAGAACATAGCCTGATGATGATAATCTGTGTTTAGTCAGAGTAATGCACAGAATGGTAAGTCAATCGAAGGTACATATTACCATAACTGGATTCACGGACATGGAAATTATTTCAAAAGAAATACCAGATTAGTGGTGCTTGACTCTAGGCATGATTTTAAGAGAGAGGGGGAAGTTGAGGGGCTAACTTCACTTCCCCATTTAGGGTATGTAGTACAGAAACCATCACAAAAACAGAACACTTAATGATTAATCTATCAATATGAAAGTATAGCCATTCAAATTTATATATATTTCCTCCCTCAAGCCAAACAAGTTTGGGCATTTATATTTATTTATTTATTTATTTATTTATTTATTTATTTATGTTTGTTTGTTTTGTTTGTTTGTTTTTCGAGGTAGGGTCTCACTCTGGCTCAGGCTGACCTGGAATTCACTATGTAGTCTCAGGATGGCTTCGAACACTTGGCAATCCTCCTACCTCTGCCTCCCGAGTGCTGGGATTAAAGGCGTGCACCACCATGCCCAGCTTATTTGGGCATTTATTTTAACTCATTAATTAAATGAGTGAAGTAGGATTATAGGTTGTATTTTTCAACTGTCACTCATTTATATAGCAGTTCATTAATCTGCATTACTTTGTATTACACTTTTTTTCAATTTTTCTTTTTATCTGACTTTCTCATTGAATTCAATATAATTGTTTTTCTGTTATTTTAACTTGAAATGGTAAGAAAGAATATGATAACAGGTGATTTCATAGTTTCCCAAATATATCTATTTCTAAAAACATGTTTGATGTTCTACATTTAAGCTTATGTTACCTAGATTTATTATAATAGTGTCAGTCCAATAAAATTTCATAATGTGCAAATTAGGTCTTATAAATTATTTATTTATTTATTTTGGTTTTTCCAGGTAGGTCTCACACTAGTCCAGGCTGACCTGGAATTCACTCTGTAGTCTCAGAGTGGCCTTGAACTCACAGTGATCCTCCTACCTCTGCCTCCTGAGTGCTGGAATTAAAGGCAAGCACCACCATGCCCAGCTAAATTATTTATTATTTTGAAAAGGAAACAAATGATAGGCATTTCATAGTGATGGTTTATTGTATCTGCTTTGGGTACAATGAAGGTTATTTTATTATTTTTTTTCTTTTTATTTTTAATTTATTTGCCAGCAGAGAGAGGGAGAGGGAGAGGAAGGTGGTGGGAAGAGAATGGGTGAACAAAGGAACTCAAGATGCATGCGCATCTGGCTTTATGTGGGTACCAGGGAATCAAACCTAAGATGGCAGGCTTTGCAAGCAATCTCCCTGCTTTTTTAAAAAAATAATAATAATTTTTTTTTACTGACAACTTCTATATTTACATACAAAAAGTGCATGGTATTTCCCTCCCCTCCCCCCATTCCCCTTTAGAACTCCAATCTCCATCATATCCCCTCCCTCTCTCCATTAGTCTCTCTTTTAATTTCATGTCATCATCTTTTACTTCTATTATGAGGGTCTTGCGAAGGTATTGCTAGGCACTGCAAGGTCATGGATATCGAGGACAATTTCTGTCTGAGCAGTTGCATTGTAAGAAGTCATACCCTTCCTTTGGCTCTTCCATTCTAACCGCCCCCTCTTCCACAATGGTCCCTGAGCCTTGGAGGGTGTGACAGAGGTGTTTCAGTGCTGGGCACTCCTCCATCCCTTCTTCTCAGCACTATGTTGCCTTTTGGGTCATCCCAGTGGTCATTGCCATCTGAAAAGAGAAGCTTCTCTAACCAGAAGTGAGAGTAGCGTTAATATGTGAATATGAGCATTAAGTGTAGTATTTTCAGGGCAGCTTGGTGGGAATAGTATATACATTTAGTCAGACAAGAGCAGGCTTTATACCCCTAAGGCTCATGACCTCACCTACTATAGACTTTTGCTTAGGTTTTTCAGTACCAGGTATGTATTCCCTCTAGGAGAGAGGGCCTCAATGAAGGTTATTTTAAATGGATAAGTTTCCCTTTCTCTTCAAATCTGTAATAATGTTACCTGTTATATATGTCAATTCTCTAATTTTCTTTAAAATAATATCGTTATTAAATCTTAAGTGATTAACAAGTGTGGCTATAGAGTAGAATACAGCAAACACTGCATGCCAACTAGGTGCACAGCTCTGAGAAAATGATCCTTTTAATGTAGAAAGCATCTGTTTTCAGTAGACACAAAGAGAAATAAGTAATAAGGAAATACATTCATTAACAACTTCAAAAGTATGACTGAAATGGAATAATTTTTTAGTATTTATTAAATATGTTTTAAAAACACAAATGCAAGTAGTTGCTTTCTCCCTGAAATTTTTTTCATCCTGCTCTTCAATCTGTGAAGAAATAGTCCAGAATTAGAGAAACCAAAGGTATGCTGACCGAGGTGATACATGTTTGTAATGCTAGCACTATGGAGGATGAGGCAGGGAGACTGCCCACAGTTCAGCAAGGCCAGTCTGAGCTACATAGCAAGTATCACACCAGTCAAAGAAAGAAAGCAAGACCTTGTCTCAAAATAAAACAGATAAACTAAAACAACCAAAGCATGTAGAAAGATAGTGGGTTTCTCTAAGTTTTTCTCTGATATAACTTATTCATATTTTTATCTACAAGACTAACCTCTTGACACAGATTGGACAGGTTTTATGAAATACTGATTCTATCTTGAATGTCTGAAACAAGTATTGGACTAATATGTATGACCAGCCATATCACATTTAGTGCTGTCTTCTAGGTTTTAGGGATTTTCGGGTTTTTTTTTTTTTTTGTTGTTGTTTGTTTGTTTGTTTTGCATGTGTGTTTTTGAATCAGGCTTCACAGAAATTTAGAGTACGTAAGGAAAAATACATGTTCTGTTACTTAATTCATACCATTTTTCAGGAGTAGATAAGACCATATGTGTACCAGCTAGCCTGTCATATGCAGCTGTGAATAATAAAAAGTTGTCCTCTGTGCAGACTTGTGCCCACAGTCATACATATTCACATACACTCACACTTTAGCACACACCATAGCACATACATACACAATTAAACACACATGCACACATAGAATCTGCATAAGTACTAACAATATTAAACAGAAATTTCAAAAAAGGGAATGGCTTACTGTGTTAAATATTATACACAAGTCATGTAACAAAAGATGAGAAAGAACCCAAAATATTTAGAAAATATTCCACACTCCTGGTTCTAGAGCAGATGATTCAGAGAAGTGCCAGAAGAAGAGTCCAGACTTTGAGAAGAACTTCAGCCTAAAATGCACATTGGACTGTGTGCTGAGCTCAGAGAAACAGTTCCCTTGGTAGTTGTTTTCAAGCAGGGAACTCCTGCAGTAGCACTCAGTTTAGGCTGTCTCCTTTCAAGTCAACTTTCACTTCCACAAGTTGGAACCTTCCATTAGTCAGATCTTGCCCTCAGGGTACTTTTCCTATTGTCCCAAGGAGAACATGAGGTTTCTCTTTAATGAGGCTAATTCCTTTGACAATTATCATTAAATAAATAAATAAATAAAATAAAATAAAATAAGCCTGATGAAAATAATAAATTCAAATCATATATTTTGATTAAAATACAATATTATTGGCAAGGGATATAAGCTGCCATTTTAACAGTGCAATTCACTGGTATTGTCAAATTATCTAGCTCCTACCAAGTTGAAAATCAATATTAACCATCACACAGCTGTTTTTGAACTCAAAGTTTTCCTCACTAAACTGTGTATTTTTCATATCATTCTGTTCCACTTGTTGCTTTCTATCATGGTAGAGCTGGATAAAAAGAGCCAGCAATCACCAGAACACAGCCTATATGCTATCCTGTCTTGAGATTTCCCCTACCAAACAAACTAGTCCATTACTTTTTAATTCCTCATCACTCAAGTTCTCAAGATGCAAGTATAATACACTCATACTCTTTGCCCAGATGTAACAGGAATGGTCCCAAGTCCAATTGCCAATAGAGTTCTTCTTACCTTCTGAAATTTCATGAGCTGCACTCTCTTGGCAACATTTATCTTAGCATTGTGGTCTTCCAAACTTCTATCAGGATAGCGCATTCTGAGAATTTTTTAGCCCAAGGTTCTAAACTCTTCCACATTCCTCCCACAAACTAGTTCCAAAGTCCTAAAAACCACATGGTCAGACTTATCATATAAACAAGCTCACTTCTCAGTATCAATTATCTGTATTATATGTTATCTGCAATTATCTGTTGCTTTTCTTGTTGCTGTGGTCAAATAAATGACAAGAAGCAACTTTAAGGTGAAAGGATTTGTTTGGGATTACAGTTTAAGGGGCTACAGTTCTGGTTTTGATATTCATCCTGGCAACATGAAACTATCTACCCCAATATCACACTTGATGATATCACAAAACAAATATTATGGCATTTTCATGTATTTAAATCTAGTGGGTTTTTTTTTGGTTGGGTCCAAGTTTTATTATTTTTTCTTTATTGACAACTTCTATATTTACAGACAACAAACCATGATGTTTCCCTCCCCTCCTCCACTTTCCCCTTCACAACTCTGCTCTCCATCATATCCCCTCCCTCTTTCCATTAGTCTCTCTTTTGAGTTCATCATCATTTTCTTTTATTATGAGGGCCTTGTGAAGGTATTGCTAGGCATAGCAATGTCATGGCTATAGAAGCCAATTTCTGTGTGGACTGTTGCATTGTAAGGAGTCATACCCTTCCTTTGGCTCTTACACTCTTTCCACCACCTCTTTTGCAACAGACCCTGAGCCTTAGAGGGTGTGATAGAGATGTTTCAGTGCTGGACACTCCTCTGTCCCTTCTCAGCACTCTGTTGCCTTTTGGGTCATCCCAGTGGTCATCACCATCTGAAAGGACAAGCTTCTCTAACCAGAAGTGAGAGTAGCATTAATATGTGAATATGAACATTAAGTGTAGTGCTTTCAGAGCAGTTTGGTGAGAACAATATGTACATTTAGCCAGATAAGAGCAGGCTTTATATCCCCAAAGCTCATTACCTCCCCTGCCATAGGCTTTTGATTAGGTTTTCAGTACCAGGCAGGTATTCCCTCCAATAGAGTGGGCCTCCAGTCCAATTAGAGGGCAGTTGCTTTCCCCCAGAGCAGACATGCCACTATTGCACCCGTTCGGTCATTTGGCCTGTCTGGCCAAACTTGGGGCTTTCAGTGACCACTGTTTTCACCATTGATGACTTCTGTCTCCGATAGGGCTGAATGCAGTGCAGCTTTTTCCATCTTTCAGTTGGCTGGTCTACAGGGAGAAGGTTTTCTGCTCAGCATCAGCTTGATTTTTCAGTGACCTTGCTGCCCAGGCATGTGAAGTCTTCAGCAATAGGGTCTTACCATCTGTTTCTCATGGGAAACTAAGAGCCTTGGCAATAGCCTGTAATGTTTTGGAGGGAACAGAGACCTCCCTTGCCAACAACTCATTGGAAGGTGACTCACCCCTGTCGCTGAAAATTTTCTAGTAACAATCTACGGCTTCTGGATGTGCCATTATTCAAAAAAGAAGGTTTTCATATGTCTTATTCAGAATATCTTAATTTTTTTTTTTTTTTTTTGGTTTTTCGAGGTAGGGTTTCACTCTGGTCCAGGCTGACCTAGAATTAACTATGTAATCTCAGGGTGGCCTTGAACTCATGGCGATCCTCCTACCTCTGCCTCCCAAGTACTGGGATAAAAGGCATGTGGCACCACGCCCGGCTCAGAATATCTTGAATTTTGATTGATCCTCCCCCCCCACCCTTCTTTTACATAATCTCTTCCCCTGGCCTGCATAGGCCTTTCCACTCCCTGAAATCTGTTCTTCTATTTACATATATGCAATACAATCCCCTTAACTCCTTCCCTTTCCTCTCTCCCTTATAGCTTTTTCCAAGCTCACTGGCTTCTGCTACATATTATTGGTTCCAGCTCACACATAAGTTTATACATTTGTAGCTAGGATCCACGTATGAGAGAGAACATGTGATGTTTGCCTTTCTGGGCCTGGGTTACCTCACTTAGTATAATCCTTTCCAGATCCATCCATTTCCCTGCAAATTTCATAATTTCATTTTTCTTTATCACTGAATAGAACTCCATTGTGTAAATGTATCACATCTTTATTATCCATTCATCTGTGGAGGGACATCTAGGGTAATTCCATTTCTTAGCTATTGTGACTAGAGCAGCAATAAACATGGTTGTGCAAGTATCTCTAAGGTAGTGAGAAGAGTCATTAGGATATATGTCTAGGAGTGCTATAGCTGGATCATATGGTAAATCTATTTTTAGCTGTTTCAAGAACCTCCACGCTGATTTCCACAATGGCTGTACCAGATTATATTCCCACAAACAGTGTAGAAGGGTTCCCCTTTTTCTGCATCCTTGCCAACATTTATTGACGTATTTGTAAAATCAGGGCAACAGTAATACACATGAGTACAACATCAGTATAAAGGCCCCCAAAATAGCTAAACATGCTGTAGAATTAAATTCAGATTTAAATCTGTGATGGCCAGATGAGCCTGTATCCTTAGGGGACGGCTCGATGATACCAAACACAGTATAGATGGGAGCAGATCTCCCCAACAGGTTTGTTTTGTCTTTTGAGATGGAGTCCCCACTCAAATGAGGGTGCAAAATGCTTAAGAGTCTCCTCCAGGTCTGCCCACGTGGTGAGTCAGGAACATATAACCCGTTTAGAAATATAGGCGTCACAGATGTGGCTTGCCAGCAACCCAGAAGTGAAAGGAAAGGGAAAGGAATGAAAAGATGTTGAAGCAAGCACAGGTTACAGAAGCAAAGGTTAGAATATTAGATATTGTGGTAGTTTGAATATATGTCCCCCAATATATTCAGTGTTTTATTAGTTATAGTTTGCATCTGCAATCACCTTGCTAGAGGCAAGGTCACTGGGGGCCCAGTCTTAAGGTGTGGGTTTGAGATTCCATTGTAAAGATATGCAAATGTGCCTAGCAGGAGTTCCTGAAGTGTGCTTGGCTTTTGGCTGTAGTTTTTGCTCTGTGTGCTGTGGTGCCTGGTTGGTTTCTCTCTCTCTCTCTGCTTGGCCCTGTGGAGAGCAGGCCACTTCTCTTGCCATTATGGAACTTCCCCTGGATCTGTAAGCTTCAATAAATAATATCCCTTCCTCCATAACTGTGCCCGGTCTGGAAGTTCATCTCAGTGAACCTGAAGCTGTCTGCTACAGTAAAGTGGTACCGAGGAGTGTGGGGTGAGATGAACCTGAGTGTGTGGATATTCGTCTTTTGGAACCTTTGTTTTGGAGGAATGGGCATGGACTTGGTGCTTGCAACTGAAGATGCCTTCTGGAGTGGTAAGCCAAGTTTTATGGACTATTCTGATGAGAGTTTGAGAATGCTAAGTGCAGACAGTATTGAACTTCAAGGCTTGGCTTATGAGCTTTCTAAGGGGAAGGAAAGTCTGCAGAGGACTTTGTTGGAACTGGGCTACTGGCATAAGGGATGGCTACGTTCCACTATCCAGGTCCAGAAAGTTTGATCAAGGTTAAATTTGTAATGGATTGATGTGCTTGGCTGAAGATATCGGACTGAGATTTTAAGATTTTTAAGTTGGAAAACCTCAAGCAAGTTAAAAGCAGAGGCACTGAGACTGGTTTTAGGTTACTGGAGCTGCTATTGTCAACGCATTAGCAATCTTAAGGAAGGTGGAAAGAAGATGGCCTGACTGCATTTACATTAAAACAATGGAGAGGATGCCTGAGGAAAGACTGTTAAAAATGCAAATTCTTGGAAAGAGCTGACTGGAGAAGGAACCTGCTTTTCAAGGCTATGGTTTATTTTGTCCCTGGATTAAGAATATGGCTGTGTCCTGCACACCTGGTATTAGTTTTGGAAGCATGAAAAATGCATGGAGTGGTCATGAGTGGCACACGGTTCCAGGAGCTGCTGCTGAGATGCAGCATGAGGCAGGGCATGAAGTCCCTGAGGAATAGGCTGGAAGAGCCTTTTGGAAGATGGACTGTGGTTTGCATGGAGACCTGAAGATGTTTTGGATATACCAGGACTGTGCAAAAGGGCTACCATGGAGTGCAGTGTTGGCATGGGATGAAAGTTTTCCCTGGTGACTCTGCCCAGCTGGAGGGGTGGAATTGGAAAACCTGGAGACTGTTAGTCTCTGGTTATATTGAACTTGAACTGCAGAAGTTTGATGACTGCTGATGGTGGTTGAGTTTGCATTGTTTTAGTTTCTCCTTACTATGCCTTATAACAGTTAAAAATGTTTACTCTGTGCCTTTACATGTTGAAAGTATTTAACTTGTTTGATTTTACAGGACTCACTATCTTAAGTTGATCAAGACTGTGAGAACCTTTGAAATTGGACTGAGTACAATTTACAATGTGTGATAGTTATAAATCTATATGGGGCCAGGAGCTAAATATATTGGGGGCCAGGGGCGGAATGTGGTAGTTTGAATATATGTCCCCCAATATATTCAGTGTTTTATTAGTTATAGTTTGCATCTGCAATCACCTTGCTAGAGGCAAGGTCACTGGGGGCCCAGTCTTAAGGTGTGGGTTTGAGATTCCATTGTAAAGATATGCAAATGTGCCTAGCAGGAGTTCCTGAAGTGTGCTTGGCTTTTGGCTGTAGTTTTTGCTCTGTGTGCTGTGGTGCCTGGTTGGTTTCTCTCTCTCTCTCTGCTTGGCCCTGTGGAGAGCAGGCCACTTCTCTTGCCATTATGGAACTTCCCCTGGATCTGTAAGCTTCAATAAATAATATCCCTTCCTCCATAACTGTGCCTGGTCTGGAAGTTCATCTCAGTGAACCTGAAGCTGTCTGCTACAGATATGAAGACTACCTCATAATTTATGAGGGTACACCTGTCCGCAGTCCGATTAGCCCATCAGCATAGTTCCATGTTTTTCCTTCCTCACACGGGGCACCAGTCTGCTGGTTCCTCTTCCCCCGGCAGGTAGAGTGGAAGAGAGAGAGCCAGGCCAGCGACTCCTCTTGAGGCTGAGCGGGATGATGGGTGTCAGTGGCTCAGACCCCTCCCCCCCTAAAACACCGGAGAGAAAAAACCACACTGAGCTGAGAGTCTGTCGAGGCAGGAACTTGTTTTATTGTACTGGGAAAGTGTTTATATAACTTTGAGAAAGAGGGAGGGTCTCAGGATGGGATAAAGGTGTAAGGGCCAATAGTATTTCACCACGTCAGCAGTAGCTGGGCGGAGGCAGTTTGGCTTAGGCCTTGCTGAGTCACTCCTAAGCGGACATAATAGGCCAAAGACAGGTTGCCAAACTCTAGTTAGGCTCAGGAAGTTCCACTAGGCCTCACACCTGGACCTCATAGGGCCCAACAAATAATTAGCCCATAAGTATGTTTATTGGCATCTCTAAAGGCCAAGGCTTTTGACCCATAGTCAGGGTTTGTATTGAGGTGGCCAAGGCCTCAAGGGGGGCAGACACGGGATTGTTATCTTTGGTAGCTACAATCCATTTATGGAGATCCTCATTGCGCACAGCAGCAATAGCATTATGTGCTGCCGTGGATGCTCCTTCCCATGCCAGTTGCTTAACTAAAGTGTCCCTGGTGGGGCCAGGGGGAGTGCGTTGGTCCATGGACTCAGTCACATGAGAGAGGAAATCTGTGAAGCCCTTGGATGTCCCCTGGACCAGGTTATGAAAATAGGTATCCGGCCTCTGTGGGAGGCAGGCCTCAAGCCCTTGAAGGGATAAAGATTTTACTTGGTCAAAGTAGGCATGTATGCACACTGTGGCTTGTGATATAGGGTCTGTATAAGGTCCTGCGCCAAGGAGCATGTCCAAGGTAATTGGAATTCAATTCCTAAGGTTTTGGCGGGCCTGGGATTCAGCCAGGTCACTATAGGCAGCTTTCCATTGAAGGAATGGAGAGGGGAGAAGGACCGCCTTGAGGAGTGAGTACCAGTCATAGTAAGTCTGAAGATGGATGGCCCATTGTAAAAGGACTTGTTTGAAGTAAGAAGAGTCAATGCCAGATTCCTGGGCCACCTTACAGATGAGAGCCAGATCAAAGAGGGGGGTGGGGTACATGTCTTGGCTGTCACATCTGGCCCTACATTAACAGGGAAGGCGGCGAAGGGAACTGGCAGTCGCCTGGGTGTGTCCAGGACTGAGGGGGGAGGTCCTTGCAAGGGTAAAGAGGGGGAGGGGTGGTTATGAGTGTGGCTGTAGCAGGAGGGGGTTGGGGTGGCACTCTATTGTCATTTAAAGGTTTGACTTCCTCCTTATCTGAGTTATTGTAAGAGGGGCTGGGAGGAACGAACTTTGAAGAGCCAGTTTAGGTTCCTCCTTATAGCATTTGTTATGGGCAGAAATGACGTCCTCCACAATGGAGCCTTTAAGGCCGGCAATTATGGCAAGGAGGATAGGAAAGAATGAGGCAGGGTGTGTGTGACCTTCATAAACCTCGCGTTTCTTCACATGGAAGAGAACCTGGGACCAAATGGAAGTGTCCCAGATGTTCTCTGGACTAATCCATGGGGCTAAAACAAGAGTTTCATCCCAAAAGCTATGGAGGTCTTTTTGTTTTACTTTTAAGCCACATTGCAGGAGGAGGGCCTTAAGAGCCTACAATTACAGTGTCCTCTGGTGGTGAGGTAGGTAGCCCATTACGGCGTGGTGTTGATTGATGGGGGGGGGTAGGCTGGGACACTCCTGAGTCAAAGAGACTGAGAAAATAATAACCCAGATCAAAAATGATAGACCAGAGTATGATCATGCAAACCACAAGTCCTAATGCTGGGGCCAGCTGAGACATGGGGATAGAATGTTTAGGACCCATGTGTTTTGTGCTTAGTTGGGGACTTCCATGGGTCATTACTCCATGGCTGTATGCCCACACGGTGTCTCTGGGGAGGCTAAGCCACAGGCCTTGCCTTGGTTCTGAAATCGGATGGGTCAGACCCTTATTGTGATTTCGCCGGGATGAACCAGATAATGGAGGGGCCAACACAGGCTTCAGGGCCATGCAGCGGTGTGTGCCCTCCTATGGGGGGGAGGACAAACAAAGGAAATGGGGGGAGGAAGGGGCTGCCTGCTCACCCCCAGGCAACCATCAGCACATGGAACAGCAAGGGGCTTTTCTCACCAAGGATGAAGAAACGCCGAGGGGGCTGGTCACCAATGATCAAGAACAGGGCATCTCACCAGATGCCGAGATGGCTACTCGCCGAAGATCAAGGAGGAGGCGTCTTGCCAATGCCGGTGGGGGAGAGGGTCCTGATGATCACAGATGGGGCATCTCGCCAACACCGATGGGGCAGAGGGTCCCTGTTCAGGTGCCAGATGTTGTGGTCCCCCCTAAGGCCAGCCCAGGAGGGACGGCAGGGTCTCTGCCGAGTTGGGGTGAGCAGCGCAGAGTCACGACACAGACTCCAGGAGTTGGGTGGAAGCAGCAGAGGGCGAGCCACCGCAAACTTATTTATTGAGGAAGTGCACGTGGGTTTTAAGGGGCTTGGCTGGCAAATCGTTGTATGGTGTGGTCCCCTTTTTGTGACCAATGACAGCCTGTCTCTGGACAGGACATCTTGTAGCAGGCTTCTCATGAGCATGGGACTGTAGCTGTTGTCACACTAAGCCTGTGCAGAACGCCATGTTCACAGAAGCCACTTCCTGTTTTCTTCTGCCATGCGGTCTGGCTAGGACCAGGCCTGTATTGTGCCATACACTTTCCCACACTATAAAAGCTAGCCATCAGGAAGAAATCTTTTAACTTAGCTCCAGTTTGATTTTTTTCATGTTCTGAACCTATCAACTGTGGTGTCTTTAGCAATAAGGAATATTTCAGTCCAGATGAGCATCCAAAAGCCATAGAAATAGCCTGTATTATTTTGGAGGTCTCAGAGGATATCTTGACCAATAGCTCATTGGAAAGTATCCCATTCCTGACACTAATATTGTTTGATAGCCCAAACTAGGAACATGCTTGCTTGGTGTTTTATACCTTAAGCACACATAATAAAAATTCTTAAAATAAAGGGAAAGCCTTGGGATTTGTAAGCCCTGAGGGCTGACTAGAGAACTGTGACCTATGATCTTGGGTTCCACCCTCTGTCTGCAGAGGCTGAAGAATGTGTTGCCACTGTGCTCTGCAAAGAGGGGCTCCTGAGCCAACCCTTGGCAAGGCAGTAGTATCATGAGCTCTTTTCCTCATCACAGAGGTGCATAGATGTTTTGTAGCTTTCCTGAGTGCAGATTCCAGAGTTCTAGAATGTGTTACAAGGACGGTTGTGTGGATAGGAAAGCAATGATCACCATTTCTCTTTCTTAGGCTATTTTCCTTTTCTTGTGCTGTGGAAGTAACACCTTCTCTTATAGTGAGAATTTATTAGTGGGTCATAGTGCACTACAGAGACATTGCCTCCTTCTCTTTCCTACTGTTTACACACTTTCTGACTCATACTTGATTTTTAAAAAAATTTTTATTTTTAGAGAGAGACAGAGAGAGAGGGTAGAGGGAGACAGAGAATGTGCGTGCCAGCAGTCTCTCAGCTGCTGTGAATGAAATCCAGATGCATGCGCCCCCTTGTGAGCAAGTGCGGCATTGCGCCCTTGCATCACTTTGCATCTGGCTAAACGTGGGACCTGGAGATTGGAACTGCTGGAGATTGGAACCAGTGTTCTTAGGCTTAGGAGGCAGATGCCTTAACTGCTAAGCCATCTCTCTAGCCCTCACACTTAATTTTTAATAAAGCTTATTAAGTACCAGAAGGTTGACATTTCCATCTCTCAACTATACAGTAAATGCTTTCAGTGCCAGCTAATTGTTTTTTGACCTTGTATATCCACTGCTTAGTGCATTCTGATATGCAGAAAATCCCTGAACAATGTGTTGAATGAATGTGTAGCTGTGTATTCATTTAAGCTTCAATAGTAACATAAGAATACAGAGAAATATAATGTTCTTGTGGTACTTTGAATTATATGTTCCCCGTTGTGGCCAATAGCTTCATTTTCACTGAGATGAAATTCCAGATCAGGCACAGTTATGAAGGAAGGGATACTTATTGAAGCTAATAGATCCAGGGGAAGTTCCATACTGGCAGAAGAAGCTGGCTCTGCTTTTACAGGTCCAAGCAGAGAGAGAGAGAGAGAGAGAGAGAGAGAGAGAGAGAGAGAGAGAGAGAGAGAAAGCCACAAGGCAAAAGCCAAAAGCAACACAGCACACTTTAGGAACTCCAAGTGGAACTAGGCACTTTGCATATCTTTAGAATGGAATTTCAAACCCACCACCACACCTTAGGTCTGGACCATAAGAGCCACCCAGTGACACTGCCTCTAGCCAGGTGGCTGTAGATGCAAACTACAAACTAATAAAACACTGAATAAATTGGGGGCCATCTATTCAAACTACCACACCCATAAACTAATGTGTTCTGAATTCTAGGTTCCTAGCTGATGGCAATTTTACAATTGGAGACTTGCTGGAGAAATATATTATTGGGGCAGGCTTATGGGTACTATAGCAAGCTCTCCCTTGCCAGTGTTCAGCACAGTCTCCTGCTGCTGTTTTCCACCTGAAGTTGGCCAGGAAGGGATGTACAACATCTGCTCATGCCATTTTTCCCATGCCATCATGGAGTTTCACTTCAAGACTATAAGCCAAAATAAATTCTTTCCTCCCAAAAGCTGATTTTGGTCAGATGCTTTATGCCAGCAATGTGAGGTGACTGCAATAGAAAATCAGTACCAAGAATTAGGGTCATTACTGCTAGAAACCTGACTGTGTGGCTTTTCACCTTTTGTAACTGATTTATAGGAGGAACATGGAAGAATTTGAAACCTTGATTTAAGAGGTGCCTTGCAGTGTTGAAGGCAGAGTTCAATGGGCCATTCTAGTCAGACTTGAAAAGACCTGAATTCAGTAAGAACTATGGACTGTGAGGCTGGCTTATGAGGGGAAGAAGGAACTTTTTTAGGACCAGTCTAGAAGCAGTCTATGTGAGAGGCTTGCTGCATTCTGCTTGCCTGTGTCATGAGCACTTGTGCAGGGTTGTGTTGTGTAGAAATGGATTGGTGTGATCAGATGGATATGGTACAGAAATAAATGAAATACTTGGGCCAAAATTGCTGCCTATTCAACTGAAATTATTTTTATTTTATTTATTTATTTATTTATTTATTTATTTATTTATTTATTTATAAGAGAGAGAGAAAGAGGGATATATATATATAGAGAGAGAGAGAGAGAGAGAATGGGCTTGCCAGAGCATCTAGCCATTGCAAATGAACTCTAGACACATGTGCCACCTTGAGCATCTGGCTTATGTGGGTACTGAGGAATTGAATCTGGATCTGTAGACTTCACAGGCAACACCTTAACCATTGAGTAATCTCTCCAGCTCCAGCTGCAATGGTTTTAGAGATTATAACCATGGAGGTTGGACCAGCTCTTCTGCATTGAGACAGCAAGAAGAATGCTAACTGTTTTGAAAGTATGAGGCTTGAATGCTGAAGAAGTGTCTTGCTTCTCAAAATTGGCTTTTTTTCCCTCCTGGATTATCAAATTTGGTAGTCTGCCTGGTATTATGGAGTATAACAAATGCAAGAAAGAGAGTCATTGGATTTGCTGAGTGGTTTTGTTTTTTAAAAATGGCCATGAGCAATGTGAGGCACAGTTATTGGAAGTTCCTGTGTGGAGTCATGAGAATAAACTGTGGGTTGCAGTGGAAGACCCAGTGGAGAGGGAAGGTCTATGGAATGGCTGACAAAGATAGCAGCTGGCTCAGATGGTGTTTTCTCCAGGCTGTGAACAGCCATGTTGAGGGGAGAGGCAGAATTGGAACTCCAGACTTTGTCACTAGTTACAGATGTTGGACTTGGAGCTGCAGGATTTGATGTTTGCTTTAGATCTTGTATTGGATCAATTTTCCTTGTCATACCCAATGTCATCTTTTGCAGTGTGTTTATTCTCTGCCATTATGTTCTTTTGGATTTATAGTTAAGAGAGCTTGGGCTATTGGGATGTTTGGACAATACTGGGATTGATTAAAACAATGAGGATTTTTAAGTTGGACTGAATTTTTTTTTATCATGGATGGTCATCAGTTTATGGGGGCCAGAGGTAGAATGTGGTGGTTTGAATGAAGCATGCCCCATAAACTCATGTGTCCTGAATGCTAGGTCTTCAGCTGGTGGCAATTTGGGAATTGGAGACTTGCTGGAGGAGGTGTGTTGTTGGAGTCAAGTTATGGGTGTTATAGCCAGCTTCCCCCTTGCCACTGTTTGGCACACTCTCCTGCTGCTGTTGTCCACCTGGTGTTAACCAGGAGGTGATGTTCATCCTCTGCTCATGTCATCCTCTTCCCTGCTGCAATGGAGCTTCCCTTTCAGTCTATAAGCCAAAATAAATAATTTCCCTCTTGTCAGCTGCCTTTGCTTGGGTGCTTTTCGCCAGCAATAAGAAGATACTTGCAATAGTTCCATTTTAACGTTTATTGTCCAGAAACATGTAAGTCGATGAAGAAGTTACATATTGACCTAAAATGTTCTCCTCAAATACATTTTACAAAAGATTATTTGGCCCAAATTACTTTTTATTCTGTCTATATTGCTGATGATGTAATTTTAGTAATTTTCCCCTTTTAATTATTCCTTATATTGCCCAGATGATGCATTCTCAGTGTGGTCTGTGAGCTAATATTGTCTCCAAGTTGGCATAAATGGTGGAATGATCATAGGTCTGTGGCTCACAATAGCTTTCGTAACAAAATTTAGTCCTTAATATACACTACTCTTTTAGGAAAAAGTTAAATTCATTTTTAAATTTTAGTTTAATGTTCCTCTTTGGGATTATAGCAATAAAGAAAAAAGTAAACCTTAAGCTGAAAGATACTGCTTTGGACAAAGAAAAGGATTTCTGACTATGTGAGCTTCCTGGGGCTGTCATAGCAGATTCTCACAAATTTGGAAAGGTAAAAAGCAGGAAGGGGAAGCAGAAGAGGGGGGACAGGGAGGAGAAAGACAGGGAACATGAGGAGGGAGGAAGGGAACTCATTTACCCCTTTCTTAGTTCTAGAAGTAGAAGCCCAAAGTCAAGTTGCTATAGCTTGAGAGGATCTCCTTCCACAATCCCTGGGGAGGCTCTATTCCCTGCATCTTGTAGCTTCTGGAGGCCACTGGCCTTCCTGAGTTTGTGACTGCTTTGCTCCAATCCTGCCCTCTAGGATCACATTGCTTCCTTCTCTTCTATCTTCTGTAGGTACATTGTTATTGAATTAGGGACTATCTGCATAATTCAAGATGACATCAGGATTCTTAACTTAGTTACATCAGCAGAGACCCTCTTCAGCTTAGGGAAACATTCCTAGGATCCAAGGATTTGATACAGTCATGTCTTTGAGAGGCAACATTCAATCTCCACCTTGAGAAGTACAGATCCCTAAGCAAAACTAGACAAAGAAAGCAAAATATGCCAAAGTCTTGTCTGGTCTTTTGTTGGCTAGGGCTGATCTTCAGGCTTTGGTGGGAGGAGAGGATGAGATACTGTGGATTGAGACTAGAGCGTCTCACTTGCCAAACATGTACTCTGTCACAATATCCTCTTTTACTTCTTAATTTTGAGATAGAGTCTCATTAAGTTGCCCAGGCTGGCCTTGAACTCAGTCTGTAACCTCAGCCTCCCAAGTAGCTGGGATTACAGGCCTGTGTCACAAAGCTCAGCTGATTTTCAAGTATATTGTAAGTATCTTAAAGCCCAAATCCCCAATTAAATGGTATTAGGAATTTTGGAGGTATTTGGAGTTAGCTGAGGTCATGAGTCTGAGTCCCCATGATGGGATTTGTGCCTTTATTTTTTAAATTCTATTTATATATCTCTGTCTCTCTCCATAAGCATGTACCAAGGAAAGGCCAGACCAAGATAAGAATGAAACCATCCTGAGCCATCTGATAACCTCACCAAAACCTTACTATCTTGGTATACTGGTCTCTGACTTGCAGCCTCCAGAATCATAAGAAACTAAAATTTCTGTTGGTTAAGCCACTCATCCTGCCACTTTAGCCCATGGTATTTTGTAAAGCCAGTCTGAGTAGAACAAAGTTTGAGTGAATAGACAACACTTACACAGAGAGTCCAACCTCTCTATAACAGGTATAGCAGGCAACAGCAAGCATATGCAGTCCGTCTCTGCTTCGTTCAGTGCAAAATGTATTTGCGAGGTGCTCCAATTTCTTTGGGGATTTTTTTTGCAGTTGCTCAGTCAAGATAAGGAGCATGGACATAATCAGGTATTTTCAACAAGTGCAGTTGCAGAGATCTGTGAACCTGGAAGGATCAGGGAGGTCAGAAAACTCCATTCAAGGACTGGCGCTTGCAGGAGTCCTGAGCATAGCGGGAAAAGAAAGGAACAGGTGAAGGACATTGAGGATTCTTAGATGCCACATAAACCCTTTTTCTTCTTCCTACTCTTGAGCCACATCCAAATTTGGTCAAGTTTATGATAAAATCATTTATAGCACATAAAATCCAGGGCACATCTCTGGTGATGAGGCCTGATCTCGTGTCATCCTCTATGTAACCACTTCACCCACAGATCAGCAGGAGGCACAGGCTTTACTGCACTCCAGAAGGTACCTGTTTCTTTTTTCAGGAAGTCACAAAGTCATGGGACACAACCAGAAGGGCACAGCAAGCAGATAAGGAATAACTTCCCAGGTCTCAACACATCTTTTGGTAATTTTCTCAGTTTGTTCTCACACAATACCAGAGATTGATTGAGTGGCTTACAAACAACAGAAATTTATTTTCTGCCACTTCTGGAAGCTGGAAGTCCCAGATGAGCTTGTCACCACATCAGCTGAAACACTTCTTTCCAGTTTGAATTATGATTACATTTGAATTAGAAAGGCATTCCTACCTACAGAGGGCAGTCAAAGCACACCTGCACGTTCACAAGGAGAGGCTGCGCCTGGAATAGTACACTAAGACCTGTGGATAAGCTACTGATCCACAAAACCAATCATCCTGTTGCTTTATTTAGTATAACTTTGTGGGGAGGGCCCCTGCAGACACAGACATGGCCCGGCGTTAACCGAAGAAAGAGAAGCAGAGTGGATCCTGCTCTAGTGTTTGATAAAAACAGGCAATAGGACCCACTAGGGGCATTTGTTGTGGAAGTATGCCCAGCCTTTCCCAAAACAACCAAGAGTGCCTCCAGGAACATCCTTCCAGGCCAGCAACGTGGACACGATTCCAGCCCCTGTTTAGGGCAGTGATTTATAATTCCCATATTCACCAAGCCACAGAAAGTGAAGGGGACCTCCAGGCTATTCCTGATATCAAGGTAAGATGACCTTCACAATGTCCACCTTCCTTGACAGGGAAGTGGTTTATCCATAAAAACATAAAAGCCACAAGCCTGCTTTGAGTGTCACTGTTCACAGGGCCTTATAGGGTACTGACAAAGAATGTTTTTGAACTAACTCAAAGGAAATTTCAAAATTTAATGAAAATTGCTCAATGTCTAGTTTTCTCCCCCAAACAGCTTCCCATTGCCATTGCTTTTTTGTTTGAGCTTTTAGTTTTGTTTTGTTTGCTTGTTTTGATGTTTGGGACAGAACCCATGAGATTAGGTATACTAACAGGTGCCCTACCGCTAAACTATAGACGTAGTTTTGTCGCTGCTCATATTAACTTTAGATGTTTTTCTTCAATATAAACATTATATCCCATATAATGATGAAAGAAAAATATAGACTGATTTCTAGAAAAAAATGCTACAGAAAAAAATACACTAATATAGAAACATATAAAAATTAAGGGATTAGGGGTTCTATGGTACTGTTGCAAAATACATAGCTTGCAAAGGTGAATTTCCCAAGTATCATGAGGTCATTTTATTTTCCCATGGTGATAGTTTTCCTATTCAGTGTTGTGTGCAGCTATGCAGAAGTAAAGTGTAAGTCTGTAAATCCTCTTAACTATTAATAGTAGTGTCTCTTACAAGATTATTTTGGGGCTGGAGAGATTGCTTAGCGGTTAAGGTGTTTGCCTGCAAAGCCGAAAGACCCAGGTTTGATTCACCAGTACCCACATAAGCAGATGCACAAATTGGCACATGTGTCTAGAGTTCATTTGCAATGGCTAGAGGCCCTAGTGTGCTCATTCTCCCTTTTTATCTCTCTCTCTCTCTCTCTCTCTCTCTTTATCTCTATCTCAAAATAAATAACAAATAATTGGCAGAACTCAGAATTAAATGCTGCAAAATCATACCATAACAAAACTGTTCAAATATGTTAACACTGGAAAACTCAGCTGTCTCTGGGTCCTGATTTTCATCTTGATAATAATCAACATGGATTTGAAGACTGCATTTCATTCTCCAAATTTTCACCCTGATGTTATTTTAACCAATTGATACAAGCAAGGAGGGGAAAGTAAAAGAAGAAAATTAAATTTAATATGAAACATTTTCTGTAGAAATGGTCTGACCTTTTTATGCATTGAGCTTTCAGGTGTATGAGACCAAAAATGCCTAGTATTACCTAAGTACTAAGAGTTTTTGTTTGTCTAGGTGGTTGGTTTTACTTTAAAAAAAATTTTTTTTAGGGCTGGAGAGATGGCTTAGTGTTAAGGCACTTGCCTGCAAAGCCAAAGGACCTTGGTTCGATTCCCCAGAATCCACATAAGCCAGATGCACAAAGTGGCACATGCGTCTGGAGTTCATTTACAATGGCTGAAGACCCTGATGTGCTAATTCTCTCTCTCTCTCTCTCTCCCTCTCTCTCTCTCTCTGACTCTCTGTCTCTATCAAATAAATAAATAAAATATCTTAAATATATATATTTTTTAAAGAGAGAATGATGTGTCAGGACCAGGGTCTCGCTATGTAGCCCAAATTGGCCTCAAACTCACAATCTTCCTGTCTCAGTCTCTCAAGTGCTGGGATTAAAGGTGGGCAGCACATGCCCAGCTAAGAATTCAGTCTTAAAGAAACTAAAATAAAGTGAATGTAATGGCTAGGAGTTATTCATTAACACACAGCTAAAAGTAAACAACACTTGAAAGAGATTTCTGTGAGACAAAAATTTGAAGGTTACTCTGAGAAAACAGACACTAACAAGTATCCATTTTTGTGGAGATTTGTTATAGATTCATCATTAATATGAAAACCAGCAGATGCTTGTTTCCTTTGTCTAAATCATGCAGTAGTTGTGTATAACCTCTACAAGTCTCCTGTATACTTTAACTCATATCTTATATAACAATACCTTATATGATGTAAATATTATGTGAATATTTTTTCTGCATGGCTTAGAAATAAAAAGATAAAAGTCTTACATATTCAATATAGATGCAATTAAAAATATAGTCTCAGTCTGTGATTGGTTGAATCAAAGTATGAAGAACTGAAGGATAAGAAACCTTAGATACATAAAGCTAACTATATATGCAATTGAATACATATTATAGCTTTATATAATATATGTGTATGTGTGTTATATTTTTACACATTTTTAATTTTTATTTTTTATTTATTTGAAAGATAGGAAAGATGTATATAGAGAGAATTTGAGGGGCTGGAGAGATGGCTTAGCGGTTAAGGCACTTCCCTGCAAAGCCAAAGGACCCAGGATCACGTCCCCAGGACCCACATAAGCCAGATGCACAAAGTGGTGCATGTGTCTGGAGTTAGTTTGCAGTGGCTAGAGGCCCTGGTGCACCCATTCTCTCTCTTTCTCTTTCTTTCTCTCTCTCTCTCTCTCAAAATAAATAAATTAAAATAAAATAGAAATTGAGCATGCCAGGGCTTCTAGCCACTGTAAATGAACTCCAAACACATGCATCATCTAGCATCTGGCTGTACATGAGTACTGTGGAATTGAACCTGGGTCCCTAGGCTTTGCAGGCAAATGCCTTAATTACTTAGCAATTTCTCCAGCTCTTGTACTTATATTTCACACACACACACACACACACACACACACACACACACTGAAGTTCTAGATGTGTGAAGGGGGTATGTGTTAAGTGGAATCACATGCAATGAAAATAAAATGGAAAAATATTTGAGAATTACCGGTACCCCTTCTGATAACATCCTGGAGTCCACTGTTTATTCTTGATGCTGAGCTGTCCCATCTGTCATCATTTGTTACCTGTATAAACAAGTTCCAGCCTGTATAGCAACAGGTAAGCAGAGCAGGCAGTGGTACACTTGGGATGCTACTGGTTCTTTCAATATCTCATTTTTGCCCTTTTCTCTTTTTTGCCTGTTCACGTGTATGGTATGTTTTCATATGGGTACATGTGTTCTTATTAATATGGGTACACATATGTGTGAAGGTGCACATGTCTGTGTGTTGAGGTCAAAGGTCAATGCCAGGTGTCTTCCTCAGTCATTCACCACCTTATTCTTTTGTAGACAGGTCTCTCACTGAACCTGAAGCTCACCAATTCAGCTAAACTAGTGGGCCAGCAAACCCCAGGGATCTCCTTGCCTCTGCCATCTTGGCACTGAGATTACAGGCTTGATCCCCCTTCCTGTTTTTATGTGAATGCTAGGGACATGAACTCAGGTCCTCGTGCTTGTGTAGCCAGCACTTTACTGACTGAGCCATCTCTTCAACCATGACTTTGTTGTAAAAAAAAAAAAAAAAAAATCTTTTATATGGCATCTGAATATAGAAAGAGTATACACATCCCACTCCTTGCAAATCCAAGTCTGGTTACCTTCAATTATTTTAATTCCAAAAATAATTGAATCCTTACTATCTGCAAAACCTTGGACTAGGTGCTATGGGGAATAAAAAGAAAGATGTGCTTCTTTCTCTCCATTAGCTGATAGTATGTTAGGACAGACAAACAATTATATTAGCATCATGAATCAATCATTAACATAGGATAGCTATGAAATGACATTTTCATCAGTAAGGCAGTAAAACAACTAGAGATGGAATATTATCAGTATAGGGTGAAACAATGAAACAAGCCTAGTGAATGATAAGAGTAAAATTTAAAGTGGAACTCAGAGAAAAAAATAATAAATGAACTCAGAGAAGTCAAAAGAAGGGAACATATGCTAAAATTTGTCTTGATGTCCAGGGGTCAGCCATACCACCCTCCAAAATCCCTCAACCTTATGCTCATGGCATATCCTATGAAAGAATTGATTCAAGATGGATCATGAGCTTAAATTTACAACTACATTCAGAATAATAAATCATTTAGGGAAAATAGAAAGAAATCTTGGTAATTTAGAGTTAGGAAAAGTGTTCTGACATCAAAAGTGTGATCCATAAAAGATACACATAAATAAATTGGATTCATCAAATTTTTAAGACATTTGCTCTGCCAAAAACACTATTAAGAGTGTGAAAGGAAAGCTGAGTGCGAGTGGTGGTTCATGCCTTTAATGAGTACTCAAAGGGCTGATGTAGGAAGATCACTGTGACTTCTAGGTCAGAGGTCAGCCTGGGCTAGAATAAGATTTGGACTTTAAAAAAGAAGGAAGGAAGGAAGGAAGGAAGGAGGGAGGGAGGGAGGGAGGGAGGGAGGGAGGGAGGGAGGGAGGGAGGGGGGAGGAAGGAAATGACAGATGAGTTACAGACTATAAGAAAACTTGCAACCTCCTAAATTAGTTACTTCTCTTGTTGCTGTGACAAAAGCAACTTAATGGAGCCTATGTGAGGAAGGGTTTATTTTAGCTCATGGTTTCAGAGGATATAGTCCATCCTGGAGGGGAAGTTATGGCAGCATGTGGTAGGAGCATGCAGCTGGGATTCCTAACCTTTTTACATCTTGACAGAACAGAAAACAGCTGATAGAAAGGAAGGCCACACTATAACAACTAAAGGCCTGTCCCTAGTGTCCCCATTCTTCCAACAAGGCTCAACAAACATCCAAATAAGCACCAAGTGTTCAAACACATGAACCTGTGGAGAGCATTCCACATTCAACAGTGTGGTCCCATGTTCAAACATATAAATCTGTGGGAAAGGTTCCACATTCCACACACATAAGAAGGGGATAAAAACAGACCTATCTAACCAGAATATGTGTAAAGATATGAGGAGATGGGTCATCAAAGAGCATGTGCAAATGGTAAATAAACACATAGAAAGACATTCAACATTATTAGCCACGAAAGAAAGGCCAATTAAAGCTACACTGCAAAAGTCAGTATACACCTAGAATAATGGCTAAAATGAGGGGGAAATTTGACTACAAAAATAGCTTGAACAACTAAAATATTGGCATCACCTAATGCTAACAGCAATACAGAGAAACATAATCTTTCATATACTATTGTAAAAATGTAAAATGGTAGAACTAGTCTGGAAAACAGTTCTCAATACTTAGAGAACTAAACATGCATCTTCCATATGGCTTTTCCAGATGGGCATTTATTCCAGAGAAACAAAAACCTGCAATAACACATGTGCTATAAAATTCCATAGCAGCTTTGTTCA
This sequence comes from Orientallactaga sibirica, assembly GCA_036365145.1. Lineage (NCBI taxonomy): Eukaryota > Metazoa > Chordata > Mammalia > Rodentia > Dipodidae > Orientallactaga > Orientallactaga sibirica. The sequence goes on from JAEOAD010000003.1 coordinate 21,223,832, forward strand.
TAATAGTCAAATATTAGAGAGAACCCCAAATCCATTGAAGGAGTAAATGGTTAAACAGATTATCTATGTCATGGGATACTATGATTGGAACCATAGGAACAGACTTTTGATGGAATACTCATATAGATCTCAAGAAAACCATGATTCCATTTATAAACTATTATTGAAATAAAATCACAGAGATGCTAATAAATTAGTGATTGCTCAAGATTAGGGATGAAGGGAAGTGGTAGATGTAGCTATACAGGGGCAGTGGTTTAGTGGGAGTCTTGTGGTGATGGAACAGTTTTGCATCTCAGTGGGAGTGGACATTACACAAATCTACACATGATAAGCTGACCCAGCTCTATGAATTGTACCAATTCAGTTTCCTGGTTTTGGTATTGCACTGTAGGTGTGCATTCTATAGGAGTAAACTGAATGCATCAGACCACATGGGACAACAATGTACTTACTGAATTTTTTTTTGCAGCTTCCTGTTGCAGAAATCCAATTGCGAAATGAAAAGTTTGAAACATCCCAAAAGCTGGTTAGACTGATGTTACCGACATGCAAATTGCTTACATTCATTATTGTGGTTCTTCCAGTTGTTCAGTTCATTGAAATCCTTACCCAACCTCATTAAGTCAGTAAATTGATGCTGTCAGACTAGGTTTCGAAGTGAGAAAACAAGTTTGGAAATACAGTTGTATGCATATGGGAAGTCAGCTGAGTGGTGATGTGAATCTTGGTTTTCTGACTAATTTAATTGTTAATTTGATAGCCTCTGAAAGCAATGTAGGTAGTAGACTACATGCCTGCAATCCAAACATTGGGGAAATGGAGGCAGAAGACATCTCAGCCTTGGCTAGTTGGTATTACATGAAACTCTGATCTTTAAAATAAAAATAAAAAGGAAAAAATATAAAGAAAAGAAGTAGACTGGGATTTTATTTGCTTAAATAGTCTTAGTACATCTTTTTCTCTGCATTATGTACAAAATACTCCTAATACTACTAATACTACTAATTTACAACAAAGTAAATTAATCCTCCCCCTCACACACACAAGTGAACAAACGTGTGTGTGGGCACACACAGAGAAAGACACAAGTAAACAGCAGGCGTGCGTGGGCGCGCACACACACACACACACACACACACACACACACACATGCTTCTGTCTTTGTTAAGTTGTTTTCTTCATCAGGATTTTTGCTTCTCTCAGGGCAAAAACAAATGGGAGGCCCGATGTACCTTGGACCAGCAGTCTTCCAAGGCAGGAGACAAGAGAAAGAGAGAAGGCTTTATACCCAGTCTGGTAAGACTTCACTATCTAAATGTAGATTCAGCTATATATGTTTATGTGTGCACATTGTTCTTAGCCATAAATATAGTCAGAGCTTAGATAAGAGAGGTATTTCTTTTTTTTAAAAAAAATTATTTACATGCAGAGAGAGAGAGAGAGAGGAGGGAGGAGAATGGGCATGCCAGGGCCCCAGCCACTGCATATGAACTCTAGACACATGTGCCATTTTGTGCATCAGGCTTTACATGTATATTGGGGAACTGAACCTGGGTAGTTAGGCTTTGCAAGCAAGCACCTTAACCTCTAAGCCATCTCTCCAGCCTCAAGAAAGACATTTTGACAAAATTATTTTCCCATCTCATTCCTACATTGCAGACATCTAAGAATGTGGCTCTAAATGCTCTCCTCCTCCAGACCTGTGATTCCTTGATTAGCTGATAGAGCACACACTATGAGACTGTATATTGTGAATGGAGAAAAATAAGTTTCAAAGATCCAAAGGGCAACTACACAAAAAATATGCCTGCATGATAAATAATGTATTGAGAGGGCTGGAGAGATGGCTTAGGGGTTAAGGTGCCTGCCTCCTAAGCCTAAGAACGCTGGTTCCAATCTCTAGCGGTTCCAATCTCCAGGTCCCACGTTTAGCCAGATGCAAAGTGACGCAAGGGCTCAATGCCACACTTGACCACAAGGGGGCGCACACATCTAGATTTCGTTCTCAGCAGCTGAGACACTGCCGGTGTGCCCATCTCAGTCTTCTCTCTCTCTCTCTCTCTCTCTCTCTCTCTCTCTGTGTGTGTGTGTGTGTGTGTCTCCAAAAAAGTAAAATAAAAATAAAGTCATAAGTCATCAGTAGTAGCTTATGGTTTAAAAAAAATGTATTGAGAAAAGGAGACGGGGAAAATATCTTAGTGAGAAAACAATTCCCCTTTGCTATCCAATACCTTAACATTAATGTATTTAGAACACAACATCATTTCCATTCTGTTTCAATTTGTGAAAGAGTGAATTCATCAAGTATAAAGTTTTGTCCTATTTCCTTGAAGATTCTCGGAAATGAACTCCACAGTAATTGGTTTAACTCTTAAGCTATTCACACTCCTGTTAGGAAAAGGCTCATTGGAGTCCTGTCAGGATTCGAACTGACATAGTTAGTATGCACACATTTCTTGACAATTACTCAGTACTTACTGTGGAGTCTTTCCCATGAGGCAAAGGTAAGATTGCAGGGTACAGCAGGGTACAGACCCAGGGCCCTGGGCTATTAATTCTTTTCTGTGGGTGGGATGCAGAAAGAAGAGCCTGGAGGAGAGGTTTGAAGAGATTTCTCAGTGGTTATGGGTGCTTACTTGCCATACCTCGAGGATTGGTTCAATTCCAAACATGCACATAATGTGAACAGAGAAGTGGCACATGTACCTGGAATTTGTTTGCAGAGGCAAATGACCCTAGTGCATGTGTGCGACACACACACACACACACACACACACACACACACACACACACACACACTAAAAGAAGAGCCTGGGAAAAGTGAAAAGTGTTTCTGTTATTCAGCTTCTAGCTCATAGAATCCAGGACAATCCATATGACATGCACAAAACAAGGTGTGGAAAAGAGAGCAAATGTTGGTGAGAGGGTACAAAGTTTTTGGAAGAAAGAACTATACTTTCATTGCATATTGAGTGGTGATAATGAACTGTTTGTTCAAAAAAAAGTGCTACAAAGTTTTAAACATTGTCAATCTCCAAAAAAAATGGTAAGAAGGCAAGATGATACATATGTCAGTTTAATAATTTAATGTTTGTAGGGGTTCTTTTTAAAATATTTATTTACTTATTTGAAGGAGGGAGGGAGGGAGAGAGAGAGAATGGATGTGCCAGGGCTTCCAGCTACTGAAAATGAACTCCAGACGCATGCGCCTCCTTGGACATCTGGCTTACATGGGTCTTGGGAATCATGGGTCTTGCAGGCAAATGCCTGAATCACTAAGCCATCTAGGCCCATGGGGTGGATTTTTGGCTATCCCAGACTGAACCAGAACTCACTTTGTAGTCCCAGATTGGCCTCGAACTCATGGTGATCCTCCTACCTCTACCTCCCAAGTGCTGGATCAAAGGCATGTGTCACCACACCTGATAATTTAATCTCTTTTTTTTTTTCAAGGTAGGGTTTCACTTTAGTCCAGGCTGACCTGGAATTCACTATGTAGTCTCAGGGTGGCCTCAAATTCACAGTGATCCTCCTACCTCTGCCTCCCTTGTGCTGGGATTAAAGCCATGCACCACCATCCCCAGCTTAATTTAAACTTTTTATAATGTGTTCACACATCAAACACCTTGTACCTCGTAAATATACATAATTATTACTTTTTTGTTTGTTTTTCGAGGTAGGGTCTCACTCTAGCTCAGGCTGACCTGGAATTTGCTATGCAGCTTCAAGGTGGCCTTGAACTCACAGTGACCTACCTACCTCTGCCACCCAAGTGCTAGGATTAAAGGCATGTACCATGCCCAACCTAACTTTATTTTTAATTAAAAGTAATAAATGTGAGCTGGGCATGGTGGCACATGCCTTTAATCCCAGCACTTGGGAGCATTGCCATGAGTTCAAGGCCATACTGAGAGTACAATAGTAACTTCCAGGTCAGCCTGGGCTACAGTGAGACCCTATCTCAAAAACCTGGAGGGGGGGGAGTAAAAACAAGTATTTAAGGAATGAAGCCAATTAAGCAACATAAAGTCAAATAATATTTCAGCTGGTCATAAAAGTACTTATCATCATCCCCAACACTTTTGTCCCAAAGGCAATTTAGACAATCTCTTTCTTTGATAACACATCTAAGGTTATCAGCTAATGCCTTTCAAATAATAAATGAAATGGCAATCAATTGAAAAGTGAAAGTCAAAAGGTAGCTTACACCCCTCATAAAATGTAATAAATCAATGATGTTTTCATGAATCATAAATATATTTCACCTTGACTGACAAGAATAGCAGATGCCAGATATTGAAGCCTTAAGGTAGGCAGCTGCTATAGCTCAGGTGTGTCTCCAAATCCCTGTGTTGAAGGCTAGATCCCAGTGTGACACTACTGGGTCATGAGGCCTAATAGGAAGTGATTGGGTCAGGAGGGTGTAGTCCTCACAGTTTAATGTCCTTGTCACAGGAGCGCATGGTTAGAAAATATCCTGTCCTCTTCTCCATGCTTTCTTGTTGGCTTGCTCTTGCCCTTTTACCTTCCATCATGACATGGCACAGCACCATGTCCTTGGACTTTCTAACCTCTGGGATTATGAGACAAATAAACTTCCTTTTTAAAAAAATTAACCAGTGTGGTGGTTTGATTCAGGTGTTCCCCATAAACTTAGGTGTTCTGAATGCTAGGTTCCCAGCTGATGGATACTTGGGAATTAACACCTCCTGGAGGCAGTGTATTGCTGGGGGGCAGGCTTATGGGTGTTATAGCCAGTTTCCCCTTAAAAAACCATTGTTTGGGGGCTGGAGAGATGGCTTAGTGGTTAAGGTGCTTGCCTATAAAGCCTAAGGATCCCAGTTCAACTCTCCAGGACCCACATAAGCCAGATGCACAAGGTGGCACATGCATCTGGAGTTCCTTTGCAGGGGCTGGAGGCCCTGGCACTCCTCTCTCTCTCTCTCTCTCTGCCTCTTTCTCTCTCTCAAATAAATAAATAAATAAATGTTTTTTAAAAAACCCATTGTTTGGAATAGTCTCCTGTTGCTATTGTCCACTTTATGTTGGCCAGGGGGTGATGTCCACCCTCTGCTCATGCCATCATTTTCCCCTGCCATCGTGGAGCTTCCCCTTGAGTCTGTAAGCCAAAATAAACCTTTTTTTCCTAATAGCTGCTCTTGGTCAGATTATTTCTGCCAGCTATGCGAACCTGACAGCAACAGCCAGCATGCGACATTCTGTACTAGTTGCAGAAAATGCTCTAAGATAGCAGCTCAGTGCAGGCAACCAGGCTACATCTGTTCAGGCTGCATTGTGCTATAATACCAAACACAGGGAGGTGAATCCCATTGCTCCACTCACCTCCACACTTTTACCAGGACCAGGCCCTGTAATTACCAGGCCAATGTAATTACAAGAGGGACTGGGAAATGTAGAGACGCCTAAGGGCCAAACAGACATTTACAGACTCCACCACATCATCCATTCAGCCCCATAAAGCTCCAATTACTACATCTCCATGTTCTTAGTTCAAATTCCCAGGAGAGAATATTTGGACAAAAAGGGAGGTGTTTCTACACCTGGATCAATTATTCCTGGCTATTCTGTACATTGTGAAAACCTGGAGGAAGTGGTCTTGCATGTGTTTGGAACAATTGTAACTTTGAACTAGCTTACAAGAATCCCAGAGCACCAGGACATTCAAAGGATTTTGATTTGGATGCTTGGATTCTGGCATTTATATTCTATTTCTCATAAGCTTTATAATCACAACTAAGAGATCAGTCTTCCTTGTCTTTCTTCTATCCTACCACCCTATTTGGCAAATAATGTTTAGATGAGATCCACCCAAGTGAAGGTCACAGAGTTATAGACACTACATACACACTTCCAAAGGGACAACAATGCATTATGGAGATTTTGTGTAACCTCTTTTCTTTTCTCTCTCTCTCTCTCTCAGGAAGTCCAGATAAATTCAGTGTAGATTATCTGATACACAACTATGTATACGTACATAGAAATTTTTCCCTGGTGTGATGATTTGAAGGAGATGTCCCCAATAAACTCATGTGTTTTGCATGTTTGGATTCACTTTTTCCTTGCAATGCCATCTTTTGCAGTGTAAAGCAACTTGATGGCAATTTGGAAGGTGGAGCCTTGGTGGAGGAGGTGTGTTTCTGCATGCAGGCTGAAGGTTGCTATAGCCAGCCCCCTTGCCAGAACTTGGCTAACTCTCCTGCTGCTGTTTTCTACCTGCTGAGGCAGTGGTGATGTCCAGCATCTGCTCATGCTGTTCTTCCCCTTGCCATCATGAAGCTTTCCCTCAAGGCTATAAGCCAAAATAAAAATTTTCCTCCTATCAGCTGCTTTTGGTTGGGTGCTTTGTCTCAGCAGTGAGAATACCTGACCATTATCAATAGTAGTTGAGCAAAATATGACCAATGTCATGAGTAAAAACCATTGCTTGGATTAAATGATCAAAGCATTTGATATCACTTTCACACATTTCCACATTTTATATAAATCTGCTGCCTATAATATGGATTTTGGATTTTCATCTATGACCATCTAGCCAGAAGGTCACATGTCCTGATAGATATTTTTGTGATTTTTTTTTAATTTGGAGAGCTTTTTTGTTCTCAGCACCATCCAAGCAGGACATGTTCTTAATTATTTAGACACTTTTGTTGCAGAACAAATTGGCAGGACAAAAAACAAGGCATATGATTAGCACATAAAGGCCAGGTACTGATGCTTTCTTCTGTTTTTGTCTTTTTAAAAAAAAAAATAGCTTCAAACTAAGAGCTTTTGACAACTTATCAGTGTTGCTAAGGTTCACAAACTTCCCCTTTTGCAAAGCTGCAGTTTTGTAGCAGAAAGCCAGACATTGCTGATCCTGGCAAGTCCATGCTTTGGGGTCTCCACTTACTGGCAGTTTTGCATTTTTAAAAACACTTTAGATAATAAGCATAGTAAAAATGAGGAGGGTGAGAGTTGTGGGAGGCAGCAGGTCCTTTATCCTATGCAAAATTGGGAACTAAGCGATGTTTGCTTCTCTGTTTATCTTACCTACTCTTCATTTTAGACCCTTTCCCAGTATCCCCAGGCATAGCAGAGGTACCAGGCTTTCTATCCTGGTTTCTTCCTTTGGAAAAAAAAAAAAACCCACTATTAATTAAGTTCAAATTCAAGTGCACTTTGATGAAAATGTGTTAATAAGCTGCTCCCAGATATGAAATCTGCAATGAATGCTCATAGAGGATCTACAGGAATGAGCTCCCAAATTATAATATGACCCAGACAAAATCTGAGCAGAAGACATGGAGTTCAGAGCTATTTTCAGCCCTTCCTCACACCATCCTAGCCCAAAGCCCACCTGCCTCTGCCACTGGCTTCTCCTATTAATTACAAAGGAAGTATAATGTTCCTACAGCCCTTCTCTACTCCAGTAGGTCCTGATTTCTGTGAATTCTTGGCCAGAAGACTGGTTGTAACTCTGCTTGGCTCATTCATCAGAAATAAGCAGTGGTGTATTTATATAAAATTACGAGAGGAAGAAAAAAGAAGTGAAACACATTTTGATGTTAGGAAATTGGGGGTGAGGCAGAGTGCATACCACATTTTCAAATTTTTTCTCTCTAAGACAAGACCTAGAGTTTGGATTTTCCTTCTTGGCACAAAGTTTTCTGCCTTAAACCCAATGTAATAAACATGATAAACATGCCACCATTTCACACATTGGCACATTTGGCCTAGCTGGACAGTCATAAAGCTGGCAGGGTCAATTGCTGATTAAGATTGTTGATGACTTTTCTCCTTGAACAGGCTGCATAGGTCTTCCGAGAGTCATGATACCTGGTCAATAGGGAGGAGTCTTCCAGCTCAGCTCCAACTTGATTTCTCAGTGTTCTGCAGCCCAGGCAAGGAATAGGGTCTTACCATCTAGTTCTTCTGGGCAACCAAGAGCCTTGGTGATAGCCAGGGGACTTTCTGACCAATAAACAACTCACTGGAAGATATCCTATCCTTATCACTGAAATTTTCTTGTAACAATCCACTACCATAGGGTACTTCTGCCCAAACTCTCCTAATACTATGCTTTTTAAAAAGCAGCAAATAAAAGAATAGTAAATGGTGACATCTGGTGGAAGTTCAGGCATTGCAGGATTCCCAGCTTGTACAGCTTAAAACTCAGTTGTAGTTATTGGTTTGATGATTTGGAGATACCTTTTATTTTAACCAACTAAAAATTTCAGTAATACACATCTTTTTAGTACAAACTGCTTCCATGAAGGAAATAAATAGTAATGTCTCTCGATGGCCTCCAAGTTCAGGGAATATCACAGAAGAGAGGACAGAAAGATTATAAGAACTACAGGGCATTGCCATCCCCCCTGCCCCAGTGAATGACTAGTGCATTCATGACCCCTTAGTGATTATTAATAACCTCACTGAGTAGGGCTGTGCAGTGGGGACTGGGGAGAGGGAACACAGAGTATAACCCAATGGGATGACCAATTTGCAATATGTTCTATATTAAAGCTCTCAATAATTTTTTAAACATTTTATTGGGACATCTCCATATAAATAATGTACCATGATCATAATCCCCTTCTATTACTCCCCCTCTCCCCTTCCCAAATACCTTATCCAGTGAATCCCTTCTTCTTTCCAAAAATTAGTCTCTTTTCTATTTTAATGTCATTTTTCCCTCCTATTATGCAGGTCTTATGTAGGTAGCATCAGCCACTGTGAGGTCATGAATATTACAGCCATGTTGTGTCTGGAAAAACAGTATTACAAAGCATTCCTTTTTGACTCTTACATTCTTTCCACTACCTCTTCTGTAATGGCCTCTGAGCCTTGTAAGGTGTGATAGAGATGTCTTGCTTAGTCCTGAACAAACTACTGTCATTTCTTTTCAGCACTTTGGTAGGTTAATTTTCCCCAATGGTCACAACTATCTGAAAAGAGAAGTTTCTCTAACCAAAAGTGAAAGTAGCATTAATATATGGACATTAGTGGTGCATGCCTTTAATCCCAGCATGAGGGAGGCAGAGATAGGAGGATCACTGTGAGTTCAAGGACAGCATGGAACTATAGTTAGTTTGAGGTGACCTTGGGCTAGTGTGAGACTCTACCTCAAAAACATTGAAAAAAATACATACATAAAACTAAGTATTTAAAGGGAATTTTGCCAGGCATAATATATCCATTTAGGTGTGGCTGGTTAGCTCAGTTGGTTAGAGTGTGGTGCTAATGTATCCATTGAGCCAGACAACAGTAGTAGTTTATCCTCTAGGGCTTAGTACTTCCCCAGCCATAAAAGAGTAATGTCTTTGGAATGGCAAGAATTAGTTTCTTAATTCAAGTCTAAGTTGGATTTCATTCATGAGTCTTGCTTTTATCAACTATAAAATCAAAGTATTAACAAGACCTATGTATAATTTAATGGATTATTTTGAAAAAAATGAGATGAGTATGTCAAAATTCTGGTGCTATGGAGTGTGGCTCAGGGCTACAGTGTTTGATTAGCATGTTAAAGGTCCTGGATTAAATCCACAGTGTTGAAAAAAAATCCAGTAAATTTTAAAGATGTAGGCACTTTTGTGAATCAAATGTTTGCATTTTTGAAAGCCTGTATCTGTGGGTACAGGCTGCCATGAATCCAGTGCTGCTGCCAGGCTGGGAATCCCCAGAAGCCAATGTGCTTGGTTTGTAGGCAGCTTCTCTCCAGCTCATTTTAACTTACTTAGCTCCATCTGTACTGGGGTCTCATACTTGCTGGGCACATAGAGTCTAATATTTATTGGTCAATTGATTAGTAGATAGAAATACATTACTTTCCTACTTCATTCCCACCATGGCTGAAACTTTAATCAATAGCATTATTATTTCTTGACCTCTTCAAATATAAATTGTTAAAAATCATCCTTCAGACAAACATACCCTGAAAGAGATTAATGTTAGCTATGAATCCTGAATGCCCCTTAAATGTGTAATTTCAAGGCAGTGCCAACCTCCTACTTCAAGAAAACAACCCTTTCAAAATGCCAAGCAAACTCTTTCAGTAGCATCCAACTCAAAGAAATCAATGACTGCTTACAAGTTCTTCCAGCAGCCAGGCCAGAAGAGGAAGAGAGCTGCAGAGTAAGGGGCCCTTCATGGCTGAGCGCCACTTGTACAAAGCCCTCTTCATCAGAAGCCATTGGCTGTGCTACAAAGCTCAAGAGCCTTCCTGGGCCCTGCTGCAAATTGCCCTCTTTGGGCAGAACAATGTCTCCCCTTGTTTGTGCCATCTTGTACATTGATTTCCAGGCTCCTCCAACATAAAATTAGGAGATCCAGCCTAGGACCATTGGGACAAGAGAGTGTTCCCTTTTTAAATGCCCATTTTAACCATCTTTTCCCCTGTGAGATTTGCTCTCACAACTGTGACAGCTTCTGTTCCAATCTCTGGTCTACTGCAATTGAAGAAAAGATGAAACATAATGTTTAGAAACATAAGGTTTAGAAACATTAAAACAAAACTAAACAGCCCTTTTAGGCTGAGCACGAGAGCTCATGCCTGTGGTGGTTTGAATGTAAAATGCCCCAAATATAAACTGTCCCCCATAGCCTCATATTTGTGATTAAACCTCATCCTTTATCCCAGCTGGTCAGGCTCACTGGAGGAGGTGTGTCACTGAGGACAGACCTTGGGATTTTAGAATCCAGCCCTCCTTGCCAGTGCTGGTTAGCTCACTCTTGTGGCTTCTCCTCAGATGCGGTGCCAGTTGCCTGTCATGTTTTCCCTGACAGAATGAAACTTCCCCTAGAAAATGGGCTGGAAGTAAACTCTTCTATAAGCTGCTTCTGGTTGAGAGTTTTGTCCCAGTAATGAGGCGCAATTGCTACAATATTCATAACCAGTACTCTAAGACTGAATGAAACAGGAGGATAGTGAGGTTGAGGCTAGTTTGGGCTACAGGGAAAGACTTTGTCCAATAATAATAACAATAATAGTAAATAGTAATGATGACAATAATAAATAAAGGATCATCTGGGAGGATGGCCCCTTTGGATTAGACTGCCTGTCCGGGATCCAGGTGAGCTGGAATATCTACTCCTCTTGGATACAGATGACCCTGCTGTTCCTTGACTGGTCCAAGACAGTTGGACTGCAATTCCAAAGGTACCAACTTAGAGTCTGCAGAAACTGTTCCTACCTACTCAAGTCTTTGACAGGCACTTTAACCTGGCTGGTTCCATTGTTCTCGGATGGAAAGCAGAATGTTTTCTTGGGTAGCAAATTTGACTAGGGGTGATGGCTATCCTAGTCTGTCTGCAGCAGTCTGTGGAAGAGGTTGGGAAGGGTGAGCAGGGCCTCTTGCCTGGCCTACAGGACCCACATGCACAAAGGCTGCTGGAGGAGGCTAGGGGCAGCACATTAGGTCCTACCTGAACACAGGAATGTTGGACAAAGGCTCTCAAGCTCACACTTGTCAATTTGAAGTAGAGTCTCAGTTGGGCCTACATAAGGTACTATCATGAGTAACTTTTCCTTTTCTAAAATAATATGTAAGTAAAATTGCAGAACTCACAAACAAGTTGAAAATGAGCAATTTTGGAAACTGATAAGCAACTTAATACAAATTATATACAACTCAAGAAGGATTTTAAAATTTTGAGACAACTTACATTGTTCATGCTTTCATTTGCTTCTACCACATTGCAGGATTTAAGAGGATTTTTCATTTCTTATCATTAGTGACAGAAATCTTTGAGAAGCCTTAGGATGAAATATTATAACATGAACTCTTGTAAACCTGTTTGATATTTGCCAAAGGAAAATTATATAAAGTGAAAAACAAATATGTGGTTTACCATCAGGCTGTCAGTCATTTTCCAAAGTGTTGCTATAATATTCAAAACATTCTTTTAAAAATGAATTAATAGACAAAGCAAAACTTAGGAAATTACACAGAGAATGTTGCATTTTCTTTTAGAATATCTATTTTCTGGACTCCATGGATTTAATTTACCAAAGGTTTTTGGCATTATATGAGGCAGAATCTAATGCCTTTTTTCCATGTGTATGTGTGTGTGGCATACACATGTACATGTAAGTGTGCAAATATGTTATGTGCTTGTCTGTGAAGCCTAGAGGTTGATGTCAGGTGTCTTCCTCAGTCACGCCACCTTTTGGTCTCTCACTAAACCTAGAACTCATCAATTCAACTAGGCTAGCTAGCCAGCAAGCCCTAGGGATCCTCTGCCTCCCCAGTGCTGGGATTCCAGGCATACACCACTGCCCCCAGCTTTTGTGCAGGTGCTGGAGATCTGAGGTCCACTTCTCAGGCTTGAATGGAAAGGACTCTATCCACTGAGCCATCTCCCAGGCCCTGGTATATATGTGTCCTTTACTCTCTGAAATAGCAGAGGGTTTTTGTTGTCATTGTTTTTTTTTTTTTTTTTTTTTTTGGTTTTTCAAGGCAGGGTCTCACTCTAACCCAGGCTGACCTGGAATTTACTTATGTAGTCTCAGAGTGGCCTTGAACTCATGGTGATCCTCCTGCCTCTGCCTCCCAAGTGTTGGAATTAAAGGCGTGCGCCACCACGCCCAGCTAAATATCAGAGTTTTGTCTCTCTAAGGCCATTGGCACCTAAAATACTCTTGTCTAATTTAGGCAAATTAGGCCATTATAGACCTGTATGAATCTTTTAGGAACTCAGAAAACTGGTCAACTCCCTAGAGGAAGTGGAGAAGTAGTAGTCATGTGACTAACAGACCTTGGGCTAATGGAACTGAAGCCATTAACTCAAGATCCAATGGAGTTGAAACCCTAAGTAGTCATGGTGCTCTCGTGACTCCCTAAGTACAAGAAGAAGGAAGCATTTTAAGTGTAAAAATAAATGCAAAATATCCAAGAATTTGTTTTGCTGTTTTTTTTTTTTTTTCAAGGTAGTATCTCTATCCCAGGCTGACCTGGAATTCACTCTGTAATCCCAGGCTGGCCTTGAATTCAAGGTTATCCTCCTATCTCTGCCTCCAAGTGCTGGGATTAAAGGCATGTACCACCATGCTCATCAATATCCCAGACTTTTTATTAGGAAGAATTTGTTTTAAAATGTAGAGAGCTTAGGTGGCTCATTTCTATAATTCCGTCACTTAAAAGGCTGAGGTAGGAAGATTTCTAAGTTAGAGGCCAGCCTGAACCACAGAGTGAGTTCCAGGTCAACCTCAGTTAAAGTGAGATCCTACCTCAAAAAACAAAAACAAACAAACAAACAAAAAAAAAAACCAAGAGGGCTGGGTAGATGGCTCAGCAATTAAAGGCACTTGCTTGCAAAGCCTGATAGCCTGGGTTCAGTTACTCAGTACCCACATAAAACCAGATGTACAAAGTGACATATGCATCTGGAGTTTGTTTGCAGTGGCAAGAGGCCCTGGAGCATCCAGGTCTGAAGCTCAATCTCTGTATCTATCTTTCTTTCTTTCTTTCTTTCTTTCTTTCTTTCTTTCTTTCTTTCTTTCTTTCTTTCTTCTATCTGTCTTTCTATCTATCTATATCTCTTGTCATAAATCAATCAATCAATAAAATATTATTAAAAAATGACAAAAACAGAGCTGAAGGGGCTGGGGAAATGGCACAAGCATGACAACCTGAGTTTGGATTAAGAGCCCACATTAAAATCCAGACATGGTAACATGTGTAAGCAATGTCAACATGCCTAGGGCAAGATGGGAGGCAGCAGGAGAAGAATCCGCAGAAGCTTACAGGCCAACTAGCCTGGCATACACAGTGTTGAACAACACGTGACCCTGCCTCAAGGAACGTGGAAAGCAAAGACTGACCCCCCCAAGGCTGCCTTGTGACTACTGCATACATTCACACTCACACACGACATGTGGCACCCTATACAAGCAGAATGAACTCTCTTAACTGCTCAAAGTTTGGGGGGATTTGTCAAGACCACACCAATGAAGAGGCTTCATGCATGAAAAGCAGGGATCATCAGTCACATAATGAGGACCCTGTGAAGAAAGCAGGGCAGGGTTCCCAGCCTGTCCTAGATGGCTTGAGAGAGTAGAGAAAGGAGTTTGCTCTAGGGTTTCCTGGTGGGTGGTGTTTAACATGCTTTTGCATGGGTGGGTCTCCCAGGCTTGAACTTCCTCCAGGTACTGCCAAAGGGAGTAGCTGGCTTGTACTTTGGACTTCTGTCCCAGATGTGGTGCAGACGGGAGAAGGCTGAGTGTGAGAGACAAAAGGGAGGGGGGAAGTGGACTATTACAATAATCTAAAGAATAAAATATATACCATATAGCAAGTTTCCATTCTACTTAAGGTAACTGATCTTCACTTTTATCAGCTGTTTTATGTCCTTCTCGATATAGTTTATGTGTACACAAATATGTACACTCTCCCACATGCACATAGGCACGCATGCTGTTTTTACTAAAGATAAAAGGGTTACTATCCAGATGGTCTCTGTTTGCTGAAATTCCTTCAAACCTGCTGTGCTGTTTTTAGACATGTAAGATGCAGATAAGACTACCATTGCCTGCTTGCAGAGATATTAAAAGAAGCAAATGGCACTACATATAAACAGTTTGGGGACCATAATGAAAGGTATCCCTTTTATTCCCTTCTCCTTTCTCTTTGGCTACCCTCTATCAGCCTTGCTTCCAAATTCCTCTGTTTTCATTCACTTTGATCTATAGACAGACTTAGATTTTCATGCCTGGCCTTTTCCTCCTCTCACCCAGCTCATTCTCCCTGGCTAGTCTGGGGGATACTCATGAGTTTGAGATAACCCTGTGGTTGATGGTTCCATACAGCTTTATGTCTTGCAGCCTACACATAAATCTACAAAAAAAAAAAAAAAAAAAAAAACCTCTAAACATCTAAGTTTATGTGTATACCAGGCACTTCAAAAACTAGTATGTCTTTTTTTTTTTTTTTTTTTTTTTTTTTGAGAGAGAGAGGGTCCTGTATAACATAGGCTGGCCTCAAACTTGCTATGTAGTCAAAGATAAGGATAACCTTGAACTTCTGGTCCTCTTGTCTCCACCTCTTTAGTGCTGGCATTCCAGGCCAGTGTAACCACATCCAGTCTGTGGGATGCTGGGGATTGAACTCAAGACTTTATGCATGCTAGACAAGCATTCCTGCAACTGAATATCCCTTGGCCCTAAAAGTAGTATGTCTTTACTGTTCAATTTTATTTTACTAAGTTTTTTTTTTTTTCCCTCAGTACATGTTACCATCATCTACTCAGCTTCATTATAGAACCTTGGGGCATAATCCTTGACCTTGTTTTGTCCTTGTTTCTCACCTGCACTCAGCCCTTAGGTTTTTTCCATACAACTCAAAATTCTCTTTTATCTCTTCACTTTTCTCTATTTCCATTTAACATTTCCTTAAATCAACTAATGATCATGAGAGGGAATACAGTTAGGGTGACTGAACCCCTAAAGGTAAAAAGGCAGGAAAGTCTGCACTTGCTAGAAATCAAAGATGATCTGACTTCCTATCTCTTGCCTAGTTCCCTAGGCCTGTTTTACTACAAACAACCTGGACCTCTTCTGGGAGGGAGGTCTTTAACAGTATTTAAACATTGTGGTTAGTCAAGCTCAGCCCCTGGAACTGGGTGTCAAGGCTGGCCTCTCCCTGAGATATCCACCAGCCCTAACCAACCAGCTGTCCCTCTGTTTCACCTGAGCTGGAAGACAGCCCACCACTATAAGGATATAAATACCTTTGCAAGGAGAAGACAGACTCTCTGACCACCTTGGAAACTTCCAGCTGTGGATGAGATTTTTTCCACAGCTGGAACTGGGTTGGCTCTACCCAGGCCCAGCTGGGAGAGCCCCCTAGCCCTTAATCTCCATATGGGCTCCTTTACCCTCTCCAGCTCCCCACATGGCAGATGCTCCTTGAACTTTCTTTTTCTCTTTTCTTTTCACATTTTTCCAGGCCCTCCATGTGAGATCTCTAGCCAGGTGGTTGCCTTCCTTGACTCTGTACTTCCCTCAATACATATAATAATTTAACAATTATCCTTCTTAGTCTTTTTTATTCAATTCTTTCATTAAAATTAGAAATGAACCTAGGGTTTGGGGTTCAAGGACTCTCCTGGACCCTGAACACCCTGTTACAATCATATGTCAAAAAATTATTGCAATACCTTCTCTCTGGTCCCCTTTCTTTCTTTTTTTTTTTTTTTCTTTTAGTTTGTTTTGTTTTGTTTTTTTGAGGTAGGGTCTCACTCTAGCCCAGACTGGCCTGGAGTTAACTATGTAGTCTCAGGGTGGCCTCTAACTCATGGTGATCCTCCTACCTCTGCCTCCAGACTGTTGGGATTAAAGGAGTGCGCCACCATGCCTGGCTCTGGTCCCCTTTCTATTCATGCCTGCTTCTAAGCCATACCAGAGGAAAAAGACAGCTTTATGAAATACAATCATGGGGACCGGGGAGATAATTCAGCAGTTAAAAGTGCTTGTTTGCAAAGCCTGATGGTCCATGTTCAATTCCCCAATACCCACATAAAGTCAGATGCACAATTTGGAGCATGTGTCTGGAGTTTGTTTGCAGCAGCAAGAGGCCCTGGCATGCCCATATAGTCTCTCTCTCTCCTCACAAATAAGTTTTAAAAATATTTCTCAATGAGACTGGAGAGATGGCTTAGTGGTTAAGCCCTTGCCTGTGAAGCCCAAAGACCCTGGTTCAAGGCTTGATTCCCCAGTACCCACGTAGGCCAGATGCACAAGGTGGTGCATGCGTCTGGTGTTTGTTGCAGTGGCTGGAGGCCCTGGTGTGCCCGTTCTCTCTCTCTCTCTCTCTCTCTCTCTCTCTCTCTCTCTCTGTTGCTAATAAATAAAAATAAAACAAAAATTAAAAAATATTTCTTAAAATAAAAATATATAATACAATCATGGGCATATTAACTTGCTGATTAAATATTGTCCTTGGCTTTTCATTAACCTAGAATAGTTTAAACTCTGTAGGTTGATTCAGTATTTCCTCTCTCTCTCTCTCTCTCTCTCTCTCTCTCTCTCTCTCTCCTCCCCATCTTCACTATCCAGTATCCAATAGCCTTGAATACTATTTCCTGGTAATGATTACCACATTTATAGCTCCTATGTTCCTACCCAGATCTCTATCCTGAACTCAAGGCTTTCTTGGGCCAGACTCAGTATCTCCATCTGAACAATGCAGCTCAGTATCTCCATGTGAAAGATGCACAGGCATCTCAGAAGTCTTTAGGATTTGTTATTGCATCCTTCATTCAACTGCTCCAAGAAAAAACATGAGAAATATTTGATTCCCCTATTCTCAGTCTGTTCTTATAACTCACTTCAAGTCCTCCTATTAATTCTATCTCTAAAATGGCATCAAGTTTATTTTTTCACATTTTTTACCTGCCTAGATTATTATCTTTTCTCACCTGGACAAATGCAAAGCCTCCTTTCTCCTCCTTCTCATGCTTCACCCTCCAATTCATTCTAGTCTGCCGAATACCAAACAGAGTACATTACTCTCATGCTGTAAGCCTTTTAGTGAGTTCCGTTTGCTTTTTAAATAAATCTAAAATCCTTATTATGACTCTCTTGGCCTATTTGATCATGTAGATCCTTCCTACCCTCTGATTCCCCATACCATCAGAGCAGCTCATTTCCTTTCTTGCTTACTTTGAAGGCCAAGCCTTCAGGAAAACATATATAGGAGACATATAATAAGTGTTGCTGAAAGAATAAAACAGCGTGTGGTTATTCATGCCTGTAATCCCACCACTTGGGAGACTGAGGCTGGATGGCTACAAATTTGAGGCTATTTTGAGCTAAATAGGGAGATCTTGCCTAAACAAACATACATACATACATACATACATACATACATACATACATACATACATGTAGTGGCATTCAATGCCCTTCTAGTCTTCTTGTAATGGACCCTTATTCTGCTTCTGCTTCACCTATTTTCTTTCTGCTTCCCCACATGGCAATCTATGTTTCATGTAGGATTATACTAGGCAATATCTATCTTGCAAGCACTCTGAGTGGTGGCAGCTGAAATCAGAATGGGAGAACTTCGAGAGTGAAAACTCAGTGGCAGAATTAGGAATGATTAACTCAGCTTTCCTTGCCCTTTATCTATGGCTACACTGGAAGTTTTATAGGTCTGCTTGTTTCCTTACTTGATCTATTTTCAAGTGTTGGGGATGAACCCAGGGCTTTACACATCTTAGACAAATGCTATACCATTGAGCTGCATCCTCATCCGATCTTGAAGCTTGGAGGTGATTTTTATTCATTGCAGTGAAATATGAACACATAAAATTCAACATTTTGGGCTGGAGAGATGGCTCACTAGTAAGGTGCTTGCCTGCAAAGCCTAATGACCAGGGTTCAATTCCCCAGTACCTATGTAAACCTAGATCCACAATGGTGCATGCATCTGGAGTTTGTTTCCAGTGGCTAGAGGTCCTGGCGCACCCATTCTCTCTGTTTCTCTTCTCTCCCCGCACTCCCACTTTAACATAAATAAGAGCCAGGCATCATGGCACATGCCTTTAATCCCAGCACTTGGGAGGCAGAGGTAGGAGGATTGCCAAGAGTTGGAGGCCACCCTGAGACTACATAGTGAATTCTAGGTCAGCCTGAGCTAGAGTGAGACCCTTGGAAAACCAAAATAAATAAATAAATAATTTTTTAAAAAAATTCAACATTTTGACTTCTGGTCAAGATGGCATCCACTTAACCACACTTCACTTCCCTGGGGAATAACAGATGAAAGCAGGACTTGAGGAGAGAAATGCCCATTCACTTGACCAGGGCCCCAGCTAAAACCATAGAGGAATTGGGGAAATGAGCAAGAGTGCTGCTTTCTTGGTGAACCTGATATGAGCACAAGGGTGATTGAGATAGGCACTGAGGACACTCAACTCCTACCAAACTAGTGATCCAGGGATCCAGAGGCTCCTAAAAGCCCATCACTGTAGACCTAAAATGAACCCAACATGGCTCAGGGAATTTCATGGAAGAGGGGGTGGAAAGATTGTTAGAGCCACAAGTTGGGACATTACACACAGAGACATTGCCTCTTCCCCATAACTGATGGCTAACCCCACAATACATGACCCACATTCCCCACGGGGATAACTGGCATCCCCAACTAGGAGGGTCACTTTGGAGGAAGGGCAGGGATGAGGGTAGGGATGGTACCAACATGTGCTGTTTACATACTGAGTATGTCCATAACTAATAAAAATAAAAATTAAAAAAATTCTGGGACTGGAGGGATGGCTTAGCAGTTAAGGCACTTGCCTGCAAAGCCTAAGGATCTAGGTTCGATTCCCCAGTACCCACATAAGCCAGATACACAAGGGAGCACAAGTGTCTGGAGTTCATTTGCAGTGCTTAGAGGCCCTGGCATGCCCATTCTCCTCTTTCTCTATCTGTCTCTTTCCTTCTTTCTTTCTTTTTCTTTCTTTCTTTCTTTCTTTCTTTCTCTCTCTCTCTCTCTCTCAAATAAATACTAATAAAAATTCAACACTTGAACCAGTTTGAGCATATAATTCAGTAACATTAAGATCATTCATAATGTTCTATGTCTGTCACTACTATCTACTTCTAGAACTTTTTTCCCAAATTGAACTTCTGTGTACATCAAACAGTAACTACTTATTCATATAAATGGATTCATACAACATTTGTCCTTTTGTGTAAGTTTCCCTTTAGTCTGTATAATCTTTTCAAGGTTCATCCATGTTGTGGCATGTATGAAAATTTAGTTCTCTGTTATTGCTGAAAAATATTTGTTTGTAGCCCATTTGTACACCAAATATTTATTGAGAACCTTATTTAGGGCTAGAGACTATTTTATGTACTATCAAGACAACAATGAACAAAAGAGACAAATTTATTACTAATTTCGTGTGTGTGTGTGTGTGTGTGTGTGTGTGTGTGTGTTTAAGATTTAAGGTTCAGGTAGTTGAGGAAGCTAGAAAGTCTGAAATCTCTGGGACAAGCCAGAACTTTAGAAATTCAAATAAGAGTAGATACTGAAGTCTTGATTCTGAAATCTGCAGGACAGGACAGGCAGGCTGGAAATTCAGGTAGAGTTTCTATTTTGCAATCTTGAAGCCAAATTCCTTCTGAGGGAGAATCTGTCCCTTGCCTCTTCTGAGCGTGTGATGGTTTGCTAACAATCTTTGGCATTGCTTGGCTTCTACATACATCATCCCAATGTCTGTCTTCATGTTTGCATGGCTTCTTGTGTGTACAGCTGTACACATTCCCACATTCCCACAGTACTGGGATTCAAATTGAATTTTAACACATAAATTAGGGTACCAGTCAATTTATAACCTAGGATGATAGCTAGGAATATGAGGAGCTATTTGGACTTGGCTAGTGAGGTTAAGAAAGAGACAGAAGGGCTGGAGAGATGGCTCAGCAGTTAAAGGCACTTGTTTGCAAAGCCTGATGGACTAGCACCTGCATGAAAGACAGATGTAGAAAGTGGCATGTGTTGTGTGGAGTTCATTTGCACTCTCTCTCTCTCTCTCTCTCAAATAAATACTATTTTTAAAAAGAGGAGCCGGGCGTGGTGGCGCATGCCTTTAATCCCAGCACTCGGGAGGCAGAGGTAGGAGGATCGCCGAGAGTTCGAGGCCACCCTGAGACTACATAGTTAATTCCAGGTCAGCCTGGACCAGAGTGAGACCCTACCTTGGAAAACCAAAAAAAAAAAAAAAAAAAAAAGAGGGACAGAGGACTGGGAGTGTGAGTCAGTGGTAGAGCACTTGCATAGCATATGCCATGCCCTGTGCTCAATTCCAGCACTGAGGAGGTGAAGTCAGAGACCTTCCAATTTTTTGGACTCAAACAAAAGTAACCAAATTGCAGTAATTCTTTTTGAGAACCCACACCTTAGTTTGTAGTTACCCTTATACTCTTCATATGCACCTTTCTATTAACTCTTCATCTTTTTAATATTTATTTATTGAGGTGAGAGAGAATAGGCATGCCAGAGTCTCCTGCTGCTGCAAATGAACTCTAGACACATGCACCACTTTGTGCATTTGACTTTACATGGTTACTATGGAATCAAACCCAAGCCATCAGGCTTTGCAAGCAAGTGCCTTTAACTGCTGAGCCATATCTCCATCCCCCAATGCTTGTTCTTAAATCTGTTAGAAATGTATTTTAATGAACTCCAGCTCTGCTTCAAAAACAAAAGAAGAAGAAGAAGCATCAAGTGTCCATTTATTGACTTGTTGAAGACTGCAGCAGGAGAAGGTGGTGAGGATCAAGAGTTTAGCTTCAGATATTGTCTTGGTCCATTTTTGTTTCTTTAGCAAAATATCTGAGACCAGGTAACCGGCCTATTTCACTCACAGTCCTGAAGGCTGGGAATCCCAAGAACATGGCTGCAGCATTCGGCGATCACTTTTCCACTTCACATAGCATGCAGAGGCATACGATGACAAGATCGAATAGGTAAGCCAGAGAGCTTACCTTTAAAACTAAGCCAGTGTGAAGATAACCCGTTAATTTATAAATGAGGACAGAACTTTCATGATTCATTCACTTCCCAAAGGTCTAACCTCTACACATTTCCAACATGAGGACTTTGGGTGGCACATGCAAACCATAGAAAATATAATAAATAATAAAATAATGGTCTATCCAAGCGTGATGGTGCACGCCTTTAATCCCAGCACTTGGGAGGCAGAGGTAGAAGGATCACTGAGAGTTCAAGGCCACCCTGAGACTACATAGTTAATTCCAGGTCAGCCTGAGCTATAGTGAGACCCTACATCAGAAAACAAAAAAAAAAATTAATGTTTAAAAAAATCGACAACAAAACAAAACGAAAAAACTGAAAGGCAAATAATAGCTGAAGAAACTCTTCTGTTTGAACTACTGTAGGAAAAATATAGGGTTTTTTGCATTAATGACCCACACAATAAATATGCTGATGCTGTTCCGGGATGTCTGGGGAGTACTTCATGAAAAGGGAAATACATTACTATTTAACCATTTTATCAAGTAAAAAAAAAAAATCTGAATTCATCAAACTCTAAAAAAAAAAGAAAAAGAAAACAAAAAAACCAATTAATAAAAAATAAAGGTCCATTTCCTATCCTAAGCCCTTCACATGGGTACTAGTGCTACCAGTTGTCTCTGAAAGAACTGAACAGACCCTTTGAGTGTGGTCTGTCCCCAATTACATGGGACCTAGGTAGCCCATTTCTGGCTCACTCCACTTCTTTCCCCAGCCTCTCCTTCCTCATTATCATTGCCTCCATTATACAATACCTTTATGATCTCTTTACATAAGTCTCAGGCATAAATACATTTTGAAAGTTATTAAATACTGAAGTCAGAACTAATTGTGAACTGTAGAAATAATGCCTTTTGGTGAATATATGTGTGTGCACATGATACATGTATGTGTGTGTGTTCATATGTGTGAGTGCAGGCAAGTGTGTACCATATTGTATGTGGGCAGGCCTGAGAACCATTCTAAGTATCAGTCCTCACCTTCCACCTAACTTGAGGCAGAGTCTCTCATTCTCATTGTCCTTTACTGCTGCATTTGCCAGGCTAGCTGACCTATCTTGCAATCACTGGGCTGGGAGGACAGAAGCCTGCCAGGGCTTCTGACTTTTACACAGGGCCTGGGGATCAGAATTCAGATATTCAGGCTTACAAAGCAAGCCTGAATTTTTATACACTGAGCCATCTTCCCAGTCCCAGAAATATTGTTTTGTAACAGCTGTACTTCCACCAAGGATATTGAGATTTTAAGTGTACCTAAATAAAAACATGTTATTGGCAGTTGGGAGTTCTTCAGATTAATAATAATCTGTGACTCTGATGGCTGTGCTGTGTTTGAATCATCACCACCTTTCAATCTGTACAATTTATATCAGTACCTGCAGAAGTTTGACTTTGCAATTTTTGGTCACTGTCAGGTAGATCCTTATGTCCTAGTAGAAGAACATATATCCTGCTATTTGATTTTGTGTTGGTGTGTGTGTGTGTGTGTGACAGCAAAATGGAATTTTGAAAGTAAAGTTAAAAGTTAAGTTTGGGAGCTGGGCATGGTGGCACACACCTTTAATCCCAGCACTCAGAGGCAGAGGTAGGAGGTTCACCATGAATTTGAGGCCACCCTGACACTACATAGTGAATTCCAGGTTAGCTTGGGCTAGAATGAAACTCTACCTCGAAAAACAAACAAACAAAAAGTTAAGTTTGTAGGGGGGGCTGGGGCTGTAGCTCAGTGGTAAAATGCTTGCCTACCCAAAGGCCCTGGGTCCAATCCTCAGTACTACCAATAATAATAATAACAATAATAAAGAACTCTAGAGTCTAGTGGAGAGAGACAGAAATCATAACATAAATTTGTAAAATACACTGGGGCTGGGAAAAGGACTTACTTGCAAAGCCTGCTGGCCACAGTTCAACCCCCAAACCATCCACATAAGCTAGATATAAAAAGTGGCACAAACTCTGGTGTTCCTTTGCAGTTGAAAGAGGACTTGATGCACACAACACAAACAACACACACATGTGCACATGCACACATGCACACAGGAGAGCAAATGAATAAAAGCAAAAAAAAAAGTCAGTAAAGTTTGGGGAAAAATAGATCACATCATAAAGTTAAATGTAAGTTCAAATTCTGTGATTTTTTTTTTTTTTTTTTTTGAGAGAGACAGAGAGGGAGAGGTGGACAGATAGAGATGGGCCTGCCAGCAGCCTCTAAGCTGCTGCGAACGAAATCAAGATGCGTGCGCCCCCTTGTGGTCAAGTGCGGCATTGCACCCTTGCGTCACTTTGCATCTGGCTAAACGTGGGACCTGGAGATTGGAACTGACTAGGCTTAGCGGGCAGGCGCCTTAACCACTAAGCCATCTCTCCAGCCCAAATTCTGTGATTTTAATCCTAAAGGTGTTCAGAAATTTTTAGTAAAGGAGTAGTTTAATTGTGCTGTAGGTGGTTCCTTGGTGAAGAGGTCATGTTTAAGTGTGAACAAAGAATCTTCAGCTGTGAAGGGAAGGGGCAGGCATTGCTTGTATTGATTTGAGTGTATAGGTTTTCCAGTCTGCAGATGGTTATTCTAAGTCACCTCAGCAGACAGCATGATTATTTAGGGAAGTAGCTAATTCAATCAGCATGAAATGCCCCATAAGTATCCTGGGTTGCTAAGGACCAATGCTTTGAGGAATATGGATTACACAAGGATTCCATTTGGTGACTAATGTCACTGATATAGTAGACTGTCATTGAGAATTTGGCTCAAAAGCTAGGCAGGCTTTCTGCAGTGCAACTGGGGCAGAGCTGAAGGTCTTTCCAAGGATAACTTTGCTCAGATGGCATATTGTGGCTATACTGATATCCCCACTCCACACCCACCATGCTTCATTCCCAGCTACTTAGAGAACTGCTTGGTCCCACGCCAGGCTCTCAGAGCAGCAGGCCAAAAGCCAGAACCCTATTGAAGAGCAGTCTAGGGAACACAAAGGGTGTGTGTCTCCAGATGAGCAAAGGAATCTTGTTTTGTTTCTCCTGGATGGTGGGGACTTTTATCAGGAGCATTTCCACAGCTTCCCTCAGAGGAGGCTCTGTCTGGAATCAGAGGACCGAAGCAAAATGCCTAATGAAGCATGTTGAGTTAAGGGGCCTGTCAGTGACTTGGGAAGACAAGCTGGGACCAGGGGAGAAAAGAGAAGGGTCGGGTTACAGATTTAGCACAAAGCTGTTTATAAAACTGAGCTGGAGACACCAAGTGTTGGAATGCAAAAAGGGCCTCGAAGCTTCTTCAGGCTTCTTTGGAGTTTGCCATGTGTCCCAGAAGTGTGCTGGGAGCTCAGTTTCAACATTCCAAACGATTATGAGAGGGCGAATAGCAAAGGTTGGCACAATCAGGTTGTAGGGCGCTGGAAACCTAGCCAGTCCTCCCTCTACTTCTTAGCCTGAAGTTCCTCAGGTCCAACTGTCCACGCCTCCTAGGTCCTATGCTCCTGGAGAGGGGCTCTTGGCCACTCCAGTCCAGGGCGACAGAGCTAGGAGCAGATGCAGTCCCCTGTAATTGCACTCCAAATGAGGATGTGAGCCTCCCAGATCCCACCCCTCAGTGTGACCAGCTCAAAGGGGCGGTCCCCTGACCTTTTCCGGGGGCAGGGTCCCAGTAAGGACTCTGACCCTTTCCCAAATCGTCTATTTGTCGTCCCCCCCACTTCCCGCCGCAAGCGTGCTGTTGGCCCTCTTCCAGAAGCCTCCAGGGCTCCCAGCCTCATCCCCTAAAATAAATGCACCGTGGCAGAAGGCAGTGGAGGGAGGTGTATGAATCAGAAGAATGAAAAATTTAGAATGACCCAATTCCCCTGGAAAAAGTAATGAAGGCAAGACAAACAGTGTGAGCTTACTCGGAAATGCAAACGGAGCTCAACTCTCGCCAGCGCATACAAACTATGGAGAGACAAATCAGCCTACGCGCGAGGCGGCTTCCCAGAAACAGCCTGATGAATGAGAATGGGTTGCTAGGTTTCCTCCCTCCCTCCTCCCTGCCTCTCTCCCTCCCTCCTTCCCAACAATCCCTTCCTCCAAGACTTCCAGACCAAAAACCAGCTGGCCGGATGACTGATGAGAACCGGAATGGTGCCAGGCCCACTAGCCGCTCGCGTTCTCGCCTTCAGGACCCTGGAGAGTGCCCGCCTCGCCCCAGGGACCCACGCCCATCAGTGCCCCGCGCACTCCCCTCCTTCGCCTCCCCATGCTGTCACTTTTATTCCTCGTTTTCCGCCTCCACCTTCATTTTCTTGGCAACCTCCATTCTTTTTTTTTTTTTTTTCATACAGATTGAATTGCTTTTGTGTTTTGCTTGAGGGAAGTGTTTGGATTGGCAATGAGGTTCCGGGTTGTAACTACCCTAAACTTTAGTGCTTCAAGAAGCACTAAAATCTCTGGACGATAAAAGCCGAAAAAGCCAAGTGGCCTTCAAAAAACCACTAAGTAACCAATCGTGGTGGCACACATCTGACATCCCAGCACTTGGGAAGCTGAGGCAGATGGATGGCAAGTTCAAGATCAGCCTGGACTACATAACAAGACATTGTTTCCAAAATAAAAAGTAAAAATCCTTCCATAAGATATTGAGAAAATGTTCGTTATGACAATTCTCTTCTATCTTAAATCAATCAGCAAAGCAAAATAATTGAAATGTAAGAATAAAGAGCCACAGTCCTAAGGTTAGAGGTTAAGTTAGTGGAACGGCTGTGTCTAGCATCCTGGGCTCCCACTCCCTAAGCTAATGAGTCCCAAGAATTATTTCATTTTTTCCCTTTCCAAGAAAAAAAAAGTACTTTTACCTTCACCCTCACCCTTATTGCTTAAGTCTCCTAGGAAACCAGTGGAAGATGGAAGAACCCTGAGAATAAAATAGGTACAGGGCGTTCAGAAAAGAGAGAGTAGGAATGGATGCTCACAACACTGAGCCTTGGGCTCCACTTAGTTCCTTCCACTCCACTCAGAGCCAAGTTAGCCGTTGTTTCCCTGCCCGGCCTAAAGTGGATCCGGCATCCCTCAGCTACCTGCAGCTACCTTGCAAGTCTCACTTAACAACTATCCCAATGGAAGCTGGTAGCCAAGTCCGGCTGACTGGTAGGTAGAGAAGTGCTGGGAAGGGACAGGGGACGGAACAAGGATGAGAGAGGAAGAGGAAAGACAGCAAAAGTGAATGATGATTTTCATCCAAAGTCTAAAAAATACCATAAAAGATGTGAACACAGACTCATAGACACAGGCAGGTCTCGCGGTTCGGTGGGCATATGGATTCCTTGAGAATGCTAGCATGCAGATTCTGATGCAGTAGATTGGGGCATGGTCAGAAATCTTACATCTTTAAAAGACTTCTAGGTAGGTATTGACTATGGCAGCCACAGGTCCAGGGTCAATAACTTTGAGTAGTGTGGCACGGAAGGGGGAGGGGTGTAGAGAAAACAGAGACTCTAACCTTTGGCGGTTTCTTTTGCTTTCACCGACCTTCTCTTGCACCCCTGAAGTAACTTCTCAAAAATGCTATAGTTAGCGGCCTCAGCTCAGCGGCTGGACAAGCCCATAACCGTGTTCTGGTTTTGTTTCTCTCCTTCCCGCACCCCCTTGCCCTCCGCCTCCAGCCTGCACAGCTCCCAGATTCGCCCGCGGTCCCGAAGCTGCTCAGCTTCCTATCTAGCCGGCTTTCCAGCCTCACGCGCTTCTTCTCCCATCTTCTCCGACGACCCCCTCCCGGGGCTCCCCGGTGGCTCCCGGATTTCCCCCCTCTGCTTCCCACCCGGCCCGCCGCGGGGCTGTCGTGCGGGCACCGAGAGCTGCCGGGCCGTCTGCTCCTACTCGCGGCCGCGCTGGCACTGCCCGGTCGACCCCCGGGGGGTCGCCCTCCGAGAATGGCGGGTCCAGCCGCCGAACCCAGAGAAGAGGAGGCTCAGAGTACACTGGAGTCGGTAAGTACAGTGGTCTTCACCATGCCCATCCCGGGCCTCCCGCGGACCCAGCCTCTGCCACTCGTTCCTAAATCCAACCGACCCGAGCCACTCCGGGCTGGCCGAGTGGAGGATGGAAGGTCGGCCCGGAGCGGGGCACCCTGGAGGAAAGGACTCCCAGGGCTGCCTCACGCGCCGAGGCTCCTGAAGCTTGTTCCCGGGCCAGTCCAGCGGCTCCCAGGTCGCTGGGAGCCCGAGAGAGTTCTCTCCCGCCTGCCAAACGCGCGTCCGCCCGGCCCCCAGCGCAGGCTCTCCCACTCCCCAGCCCAGTTGGCGGGCCAGGGAGGAAATGACGTGATGCTATTTCAGTGTCAGGTCAGTTTTCAGCGTAGCTTAGCCCTCCAAGGTCCAGCGCTTGGCCCCAGCGGCCCCGTCCCGGGGGGTGCACTGGGATGCACCGTGGGATGCGGGGCAGCCCGCTCCCTCAGCAGCCCGGGGCTTTCCCTCCCACGGCCTCCGGAGTGCCCGAGGAAGGGAGGACTGCAGGGACTGGGGAGAGACCTGAGTAGGAGGTTAGTTCTTCCTTCACTTCGTCCTGCCATCCCAGGTCTCCCAGTGGGGCCCCCGGGGCTCTGGCCAGCGCAGGCAGGGTGAGGCGTCCTTTCCCGTACGCGGGAGAGAAGTGGAGGCGGCGCCGCGGGGGCTGCCGTAGGACTCGGGGGACAGGGCGTCCTCCGCGCTCGCCGCCCGGCCCCACCCCCGCGCCTCCGCCTGCACGCTCCATTCACAAGCGGCGAGCATCCCGCACACGCTCTGCACCCGCGCCAGGGCGTGTGACCCGGTGCCTTCCCCGGCGTGGCACCACTGTTGCCAGCGTGAGCACTGGGGAATGCCCCCTGCGCCCGCCCGGTGCCCGTGCCGAGCCCGCCGCCAGAGGGAGGCGAGACCCAGGCTTGCGGAGCCCGGAGACAAGGAGCGAGGGGGCGGAGAGGAGGCCGAGCTGGGGAAGGAAGAGGAAGAAGGGAGCCGAGAGCCGGAGCCCAGAGCCCAAGCGGCGGGAGCGGGAAGCCGAAGCGAGCGCTCCGGGGCACCGGGAGGAACACCCTTGGCTTTGTAATAAACTAGGCAGACGCTGGACGCATGCGCACGGCCAACGGAGGCCAGCCGGACGGAGCTTCCCCTCCAGCTAGTCCGGTGGACTGTGCGATCGTAAGTACTCCTCTCCCTCGACATCTCCTTCCTCTGAGACTCTCCCTGGGGCCTAGTGGTGGTGGTGGTGGTGGGTGGGTAGGGTACTGGTAGGACCTGGGCAAGCGCCCCTTACGGTTAGAGGTGCCTGCAGGGAGCAAGTGTCTGTAGCAAGCATCCAGCCCCCGGATCCGCTCCATCTCTGTGGCCCTGGGACTTAAACCTGGTTGGGGGACACTGCCGTCCAGCCCCTGACATCAAAAGTACAGGTTGACCGTCCGGAGCATCTAACTGGAGGAGGTGGGAGGAGAGGACGTGGAAGGGGCCGGGTGCCAGGTGTGGGAAGTTCGAGCGCTGATGGCAGAGCAAAGGGGACATTCCCCGGTCGCAGTACCTCCCTTTCGGAGCAGTGCAGACGCACCGGCACCCTGGAGGGGTCGGCGTGGGCATCTGCCAAGACGGTTCCTGGGCTTGAAAGTGAGCCCACACAAGTGTCCCCTAAGGTGCGGGAACCCCTGGGATTTTCTTAAACAAGCCCAGGCGCTTCGTCTTGCACACTCAGAGCTGAACCCAGGAAGTCGGAACCTGTCCCGGCACCCCGGCTGAGGTCACTGGAGGGTGCGGTGGGATAGCAGAGGTGGGGTGCTCGCCCAAACGGAGGTGGGCGGTGGAGAGCGAGGTCTGGGGTCGCAGGTGCCCTCGGGCGTTGGAGAGAGTGGGTGGGCTGCAGGTGGTTCCCGGGGACGTGGGTGAGCTCTTTTGGAGAATCACCCACCAGGCAGGGGAGGGGCCGAAGCGGGGGCGGGGTGGCGGTCAGGACAGTGCCCGCCCGCGGATGGGGGAGTGGGCCGGGCAGGGTGGGCTCTGAGGAGTGGGGAAAGAAGCACCCCAGCCCTGCCTGTGGGTGGGGCGCGAAGAGAGGCGGCGCACCGGGCGGGGATGCGTTGGAAGCTCCCGGGACTCGGCGTCGTCTAGGAAAGCCTGCGGGTGCCATCAGTGTCGGCGAGCGACGCCCCCAGCCCAGCAGCTAGCAGGTGTCCCCGGCCAGGCTAAGGGGATAACGGAGGAGCGCCTGCTGCCTCCGCGCCACCCGCAGTGAACAGAATGAAGAGAAAAGTCGAGGTGCAGGATTTCTGTCCAGAAGGAAAGAGCTGGAGGACAAATCTCCCCTCTGGTGTTTTCCTTCTAGAAACAGGGGCAAAGCCACCCGTTCCTGCGGTCCACCATTCGGTGTCTCAGGAGCTGTCCGGCTGGGGTTGGCAGAGCCCTCGGGGCGGGTGGTAGCCTGCCACCCACTGGCTACCAGAAATAGCTGCCCAGCGCTCCAAATCGCTCCCAAAGTGTGTGCAACAGGGAGCTAAGGCATCAGGTGACACTCACCTCCAGTGCTCAGGTCCCTCAGACTCCGCACTCTGGACACAGGCAGCAAGACCCCTCCCTACACTGTCTTTACTTCCAGCTGAACAATCTTTCTTCAAGGTCATTTGTAATGAAATGACCCGACCTTTAATTGTTTTGCCACAATCATAACTTGCATTTTACTATTTGTTTACTTTATTTGCTTAAAAACCTGATTTTTATAGAGTTCAATCCTGTCTACCTTCTGTTAGTTAAGTGGCATCGTTTGTATTTTTTAGTAGTAATGTATATGAGGCAATATTGCCTAAGAGGTCTTTCCTAGGATTTTAACTGTGGGCTTAAATCCAACCAAGTTGAGTAACTTTAGAGAGTTACTTAACCTCTCCTTGACTTAGTTTTATTATCTGTAAAATGCACCGGTGAGCGGCATTCGGTATCAGTGTGTCTTTTAATTGCTTGGCACACACAGTATGCACAACCTATTATTACTGTTATTATTATCGTGTTGATGCTAAATTGACTTAGTGGAGTTCAAAATATAAAAGCATCAGAAACAGTTGTATGACACACCAGTAATCCTAACTCTCCAGAAGTTGAGGAAGGTGGGTCTAGAGCTTGAAGCCAGCCTGAGCTGCATAGTGAGAGCCTATCATATCAAAATAAGATTTTAAAAATCAACAACAGCATGTATATTTTGTATTCTATAGAAAGAGTAGATACAATCAAATGAGTGTTCATAAAAATCAGAAAAGCTAGGCTGGAGAGATGGCTCAGTGGTTAAAGACATTTGCTTGCAAAGCCTGCAAGGCTGGGGTTCAAGCCCCCAGTATCCACATAAAGCCAGATACATAAAGTGGCACATGCATCTGGAGTTCATTTGCAGTGATAAGAGGCCTGGGGAAGCCCATATGCTATCTTTCTTCCTCTCTTTCAAATAAATAAATAGTTTTAAGAAGTCAGAAAAACAGGGCTGGAGAGATTGCTTAGCAGTTAAAGTGCTTGCCTGAAAAGCCCAGTGATCCCCAGTACCCACATAAAGTCAGATGGACAAAGTGCCCCATGCATTACAGCAGATTAAGGCTCTGGCATGCCCATTCACTCAGTCTCTCTGTCTGCTTGAAATAAATAAATTAAATTAATATTTTTAAAACTCAGAAAACATGTTTTCTCAGAGTTTACATTTAAATACAATGCATTTCTTTCTTATTTGGAGCCTTTATTATGAGTAATTGTGAAATCTTTGCATGTAAATCTCAAACAGCATCTTAAGAAAATTTTAACTCAAATAATTCACTGTTTGGGAGTTTGGGATGTGACTCAGTGGGAAGAGTGCTTGCCTAACATGCATGAGACCCTGGATACATCCCTAGCACCACATAAACCAGACATAGTGGTGCACACCTACATTCCCAGCACTCAGAACATAGAGGCAGGAGAATCAGAAATTCAAGGTCATCCTAGGCTTCACAGTAAGTTGAAAACCAGCCTGGGTTACATGAGAACCTATTTTTTTAAAGCTTAAAAAGTTTATTTTGTTATTAAAGATTTTTAAAGTTTTAAAAGTTCACATTAAATTATGGCATTTACAGAAAATCCAATATCTCCATTGCCATGTGATACTTCATTCATTTTATTAGAGTTGAGAGAATTACCTAAAGAAACTAGAAGAGCTAATTTCTTCAAGACCACTGTAAACTATATCCCAAATGCCATTTATTATATTTAAAATAGAGGATGGTATTTGTTTCAAATACAACATAATGAAGCCTAATTTTATATGCTAATAAAAATAAATTGTTTTTTTAATAATATATATCATTATGGCAAACAGGTTATTCATTCTACTGCCTTCATTTTTCAAACAAGGAAAACATTCAGAGTTCAAAAACCCAGCTTAAAAAAAAGCTAATGAGGGGCAGAATTAGGATTAAAATTATATCTGAGTCACTCCCCAGAGTTCTCACACTGATAATTTTTCAGCCTTCCACAAACAGGAAGCTAGAAAAGTATATATAAGAAATATGAAGGTGTGTATTATCTCCAATACCAAGAAAGGCCAGGTGGTAATGCTGGCTCATGTTGCCCTTGAAGCTTTGTCAGGGTCCTGGGGCACTATAAGTCATGACTACATGGCTTGCTTCAGGTAATTTAAGGTCACAGAGCAAGCAAATGCAAAGCCAGCATTAGAATTTAAAGTCCCTCTAGGGGATACCATTCAGCTAAATATTCTAATGTTGCCAAGCAGTTATGTTAGAAATCATTTTCAAGCTTTTCTTACATTTTTAAAATCTCTTTCCTGCTGGCTTTGAAGGACTTTCCTGCAAGAACATCTTTAAGGAAAAGCCTTTGAGTTTACACAATTTTTTTCTTTCAGATTTTTGTGGACTAGCAAGAGTAAAAGAGAAAAGCATTTTTTTTTTTTTTTTCATGGTGTTTCTTGCCTCTTTTATTTTAATTAGTTATGTAGATAGTGTGTATGCAGTCACGCTGGTACCATGATTAGCCTCCTCCCTGTCCTCAACCCCATGAAGGGACCCTCCTTGTTGGGGAATGTGGGTCGTACATTGTGGCAGTAGCCATTGGTTATGGGGAAGAGGCAATGTCTCTGTGCATAATGTCCCAACTTGTGGCTCTAACAATCTTTCCGCCCCCTCTTCCATGAATCCTTCTGAGCCATGTTGGGTTCATTTTAGGTCTACTTCAGTGATGAGGTCTTGGGAGTCTCTGTGTCTTGAGAAAAGCATTCTTATTTAAATGCAATAGAATAGCTAGTGGTCATTCCATGTACTCCAGCATTAATTCCTTACAGCCCTACTTATTGTCTGTTTACCTCTGTGAAGTGCCCTTCACCTTCCATGGGCAGGTGTGAATTGTAGCTGAAGCCCCGGCCCTCACATGAACAGTTTAACAATTATATGGCCAAGCCTTTCCAGGAGGTCTTCTCTGGCAAAGTTATTTTTAGGAACAATATATTTTCCAGGGAAGGTGGCTCTACGAATTGTGCCTGTATCCTTGAGGAATGAGACCGTGGTGTGCTATGGTGTGAAAGCTGAATGACTATCTTGTCCGTGGCATTGCATGTCATTATAGCCACAACATGTTCTTTGACAGAAATGCAGAGCATTAAGCAGGGAGTGACTTTCTTGCATGCTTCCAAGCCGGTTGGACAAAACTGAATTTTGAAATCACATATGTCAAGTCAGGTCCTGATACAATTTTCATGTGAATCACTGTGCAAGTATGAATCCTTTGGGTTGGTTTTCAGTGCACCATCAGGTGACTCACAATGGGATCTTCTAGTCAAATAAAACAGTGTCAGTCAGCAGCTAATAAGTTCACTCTGAGCCACAGTTTAGCATTTAGTACAGTAAGGGTGAGTCACTGACTACCACTTCCCTCTGAGATGGTCCCTGCATGTTGCCTTGACCTGATAGTTTGAGTTTAGATGCTACTGCAGCACGTGAGTCAGTCCTAGTACAATTGAATGGGCTCAAGTTTGATGGCACCGAGTTCTCAAGGTAATATTCCATTATTACAAGTTCATAGAATAGATACCTTGATCTAGTACAGCTAATTTGATTCACTATTTGCATGGGGAGTCATTTGTGAGGCATGAGTAATGTGCTCAGTTACCCAGCAGTGATATTTCACATGATCATTTCTAGAGTTATTAAAGCCAGTTGACCTTTCTGACTTCTAGCAATTAATTTCACTCTAAATTGTAAAATGTGTTGTAGTCCGTATTAGTGCTTGTATTTGAGAACAAGGCAAGCCGTTCACCTTGAGAGGAGCGGGTTATAGACAATGGGCATCTCTGTCCTGCACTGAGGAAGAGGAGGCTTGTGGTTTGGTTTGGCTTCCTTTGTGTCTCTGTTACTTCTCCAGCTAATTGAACAGTGTGTGCTAAAGCACACATTGGTGCTGCTGCTTTAAGAATAGCAAACCTGACACTCGTGTGTGTGTGTGTGTGTGTGTGTGTGTGCGTGCATGTGCACCCATGGGCATATATGTGCCATGTATCAAACCCAAGGCTTCACATATGCTAAGCAGTGATCTATGACTAAGTTACACACCGGCTTCAAATAGAAGGCACTTCTAACTCTTCTAGTGCTGAATGACCCTACAAATGACTTCTGTGTCTCAGAGAGGGATGACAATCAGACTTAATGAACCAGCAGATTTATTAATTTGCATAAAAGCTTTGTTGATAAATAGGGCTGAAGATGTTATTATCCTTGGAAACCAGGTTAGACTATTGTTTAAAAATACATGTAAGGAACAGTTGGGGGATAGCCCAGTGGTGGAGTGCTTATCCAGCATGCATAGGCAAGTGCAGGCCCTAGATTTGGTCTCAGCACTTAAAAGAACTATTACAGTGTATATATATTTCTTTGTGCATCTTGTTTTGGTTTGGTTAGGTTTTAGGGATATGTTTTTGGTTTGGTTTGGTTTTTTTTTTTTTTTTTTTTTTTAAGTAGGATCTCACTCTAGACCAGGCTAACCTGGAACTCACTCTATAGCCCCAGGCTGGCCTGGAATTCACAGCAGTCCTCCTACCTTTGCCTCCTGAGGGCTGGGATTAAAGGCTTTTACCACCATCCCAAGACTTTGTTTTTGTTTTGAAACAGGGTTTCAAATTTGTGGTCCTTTTGCCTTAGGCAGGAAGTTGCTGGGATTACAGGCATGTGCTATCACACTCTTTACTCATCTCTGATGGTTCCAAGAGAACGTCAGATGGATGGGCTGTACCCATTACCCTTACTGTATGCTTAGTGTTTGCTTCTAGTG
Source organism: Orientallactaga sibirica (assembly GCA_036365145.1). Lineage (NCBI taxonomy): Eukaryota > Metazoa > Chordata > Mammalia > Rodentia > Dipodidae > Orientallactaga > Orientallactaga sibirica. Next base: position 21,258,635 of record JAEOAD010000003.1, read on the forward strand.
GTACCCTAGATACTAATTCCTCTGTTGCTAGTTCAATACATGGACATAGGCAGGTTGCATTTCATGAAGACTTTGTGTAAAAAGTTTAATTCTTTCTCACTGTAATTTCTGGCAAATTTGAGTTGTTAGGACACTTCATAAATTACACTATTTTAAAGATTAACATTTTAATTTAAATGTGCTAAGTTTCAATGAGGAGTTATTGGTACTTTGTGATATTCATAATTGTTTTTAGCTTTGTTGATTTGAATTATAATTTAAAATCAACTATAAGCATTTTAAGAGTTTAACTTAATTTTTTGACGTGTGTGTGGTAAGTGCCATGTGTATATGGTGCGTGTATTATAGTGCCTGCACATGTGCATGCAGATGTGTGTGCGTCATGCACACGTATGCAGAGGCCAGGATAGAACATCAGGTGTCCTCCTCTATTGTCCTTCCTTGTTTCCTTGCGAAGGAGTTTCTCATTGAACATGGAGCTGCACCCCACAGGACTGAAAATTACAGGCTTGTGTGACCATGCCCAGCTTTTTATGTGGGTGCTGGGAATCAAACTCAGGACCTCACAATTGCACAACAAGCACTTTTCATCTCTCCAGCCCCATCAGCTTAAGATTTTAAAACATCCAAATGTGACTTTTAAAAAGCCTGTACCTGTGTCTTGGATATATGCTGTCCTTTTTCTAAGCATGTCTCTCTCCCTTAATGCCCATGCTTAAATCTATACTAAAACTGTTTCTTGGTCTGGGGAAATGGCTTGGCAGTTAAAGCGTTTGCCTGCAAAGCCCAAGGACCCCAGTTTGATTCCCCAGGACCGACGTAAACCAGATGCATAAGGGAGCACATGTGTCTGGAGGTCGTTTGCAGAGGCTGGAGGCCCTGGCATGCCCATTCTCTCTTTCTCTCTGTCTCTTCACCTTCCTCTTTCTCTCAAATAAAATAGATAAAATTAAATTTTTTTAAAAAAAAAAACTTTCTTGGGACTGGAAAGATGGCTCAGTGGTTAGAGGAGCTTTCTTGCAAAGCCTTACAGCCTGGGTTCAATTCCCCAGTACCCACATAAAGCCTGATGCACAAAGTGGTGCATCATCTAGAGATTGTAGTAGAAAAAGCCTTTGTGTGCCCATTCTCTCTCTCTCTCTCCTCCCTTTAATTAATAAATAATTTCTTTTTAAAAACTGTTTCTTGGGCTGGAGAGATGGCTTAGCAGTTAAGGCTCTTGCTTGTGAAGGCTAAGGATCCAGGTTTGATTCCCCAGTACCCAAGTATGCCAGATGTATAAGGTGGTGCATGTGTCTGGAGTTTGTTTGCAATGCCTAGAGTGTGTGGCAGGCCCATTCTCTCTCTTTTTCTCTCTCTGTCTCCCTCTTCCTCTCTCTCTCTCCCTCCCACTATCTCAAATAAATAAATGACTTTTTTTTAAAAACTTGTTTCTTAGGCTGGAGCTTTAGCTCAGTTGGTAAAGTGCTTGCCTATCATGCACAAAGCCTTGGGTACAATCCCCAGCTCCACAGAAACTGAGTGTAAGAGTATATAACTGTAATTCCAGCACTTGGGAAGTAGGGGCAAGAGGATCAGAAATTGAATGGCATTCGTAAATTATGTACAGTTTGAGGCAGCGTAGGTTAAATGATACCCTTCCTCAAAGCCAAAAAAAAGCCCTCAAAAACTGTTGCTTAATAAAAATAACTTGTTTCATACAAAGAAAGAAAGAAAGAAAGAAAGAAAGAAAGAAAGAAAGAAAGAAAGAAAGAGGGGGAGGAGGGAGGGAGGGAGGGAGGGAGGGAGGGAGGGAGGAAGGAAAATTCGCTTTCAAACCTACATAAGTATACCACGATCTAGTCACCATGTAGATCAGGATTTTGGGTCAAATAACTGGGGGGGGGGTTCTGTTCAATGTGTTGTCAACTGTTTAGCAACATCTCTGACCTCTGCCCACAAGACAGCAGTAAAACTTTTCTGTAGAAATGACAACAAAACCTGTTTCCAGATATTGCCAAATTTCCCTGGGAATGGTTCAAAAATCACCACTGCTCAAGATTTGGAATATTTTCAGTCCTCCACCCCTTCAGACAGCATCTCACTCACTCCCAGTCTGTATTCCCACAGGCAACCATATCATATCAGTTGTGCCTGTTTTGAACTTCATATGGAAAGTCAAAAATAATGATTATCTGACGGGGCTGGAGAGATGGTTCAGTGGTTAAGGCACTTGCCTGCAAAGCCTAATGACCTGGATTCAAATCCCCAGTACCCACGCAAAGCCAGATGCACAAAGTAGTATTCATTTGCAGTGGCTAGAGACCCTGGCCTGCCCATTCTCTCCTCCCACCCACTTTCTCTCTCTCTCTCACTCCTTACAAATAAAAATAATAATCATCTCTGCAAAGTGTCCAAACTGTTCACTTGGTTCATAGCTTTATACTATGTTTTTGAAATTCATTTATTATTGTTGCCTGGACTGTTACTTTTCTTTTTTGTTTTATTTTTATTTATTTATTTGAGAAAAAGAGGGAGAGAGAAAAAGACAGCGAGAGAGAGAGAGACAGAGAGAGAATGGGTGTACCAGGGCCTCCAGCCACTGCAAACGAACTCCAGATGCATGCATCCCCTTGTGCATCTGGCTTACGTAGGTCCTGGAGAATTGAACCCGTATCCTTTGGCAGGCAAACACCTTAACCACTAAGCCATCTCTCCAGCCCTTGGACTGTTACATTTCAAGTCTGTTTAGTGGTCATTTATGTGAGCACACCCCAGGATATTTATCCATTTGATTATGGTAGGACACACTGGAGGTGTTACTTATGTGGGACTATTATGAGTCATGCTAATTTGGGCATTCTTATCCATGTTCCTTTCTTAACACATTTCCATTGGGTATATGAGCAGGGTAGCAATTGCTGGATGATGGGTCTAGTATATGTTTAGCTTAATAGATATTGCCAAACTGTTTCATACTGCAAATTGATTTACACTTCCGCCAGCAAAGTATGTCTTATTTCATATCCTCATCAGTTCTTAATATTATTCACCCACATAATGTTAGTCATTTTGGTATCTGCATAGTGGTACTTCAGTGTGGATTTCATTCATATTTCTGGAATATTAATAATGTTAGTCATCTTGTCCTAATTTTAGGCCATTTGTATAACTCCTATTGAACATTAGATCTTAAGATCTTTTACCCATTTTTAATTGTGCCATCTGCCTATTATTATTCTTGTTGATTTGTAGGAGTTTTTTTAATATTCTGAATATAGGTTGTCTGTCAAAAATGTGCATCTGTATTTATGCGATGTGTGTGTTGCAGATATCTTCCACTACTCTGTGGCTTGCTTTTAAGATCCATATCCATTATCTTTTGATTCCAGAGTTTGTTTTATAATTATTTGAAGATATTGTCATTTTTTTTGACTGATTTAAAGTTTTTCTCTTTGGGGTTGAAGATGTACCTCAGTTAGTAGAGTAATTGCATAGCATGCACAAAGCCCTAACTTTGATCACCAGAACCACATAAACCAAGCATGCTGCTGCATGCCTGTAATCCCAGTCCTTGGGATGTGGAGGCAGGAGGATCAAAAGTACAAAATCATCTTTAGCTACCTAGTGAGTCTGAGGCTAGCTTGGGTTACATGAGTATCATAACTCAACTCTGCAAGTAAATTTGAAATGAAGAGTGAAAACTCTAACAACTGGGGATGGAGAGATGGCTTAGCAGTTAAGGCATTTGCCTGCAAAACCAAAGGATCCCAGTTTCAATTCTTCAGGACCCACATAAGCCAGATGCACAAGGAAGCAATTGTGTCTGGAGTTCGTTTGCAGTGGCTAGAGGCCCTAGAGTGCCCATTCTCTCTCTCTCTCTCTCTCTCTCTGCCTCTTTCTCTCTCTCAACTAAATAAATAAATAAAATATATTTTTAAAACTCTAACAAGTATTAAATGAGTAAAATTGTACAAAGTCAAATGAAATTAAATATTCAAGTTGGACACATTGAAGAAATGCCATAAATTAAACAAAAGGCTTTATTTTTTCCTTATCTTCTTTAGTGATGAAAATTTTCAATAAATAAGTTTCCTATTTCCAATATCCATCAGCACACAGTAAACATTACCATTCCAAAAGGGAAGAATAGGGACAATGACCAGACCAAAGCAAGACGAATACCCAGCAGGGCAATCTCCAGATCTTAAAGCTCTGTGTTTGACATCTGGGACTTGTGATGGATGGGACTATCTGGGCTTCAGAAAGGTTGGATAGCTCCATACCTCCAACTGTACCTATTTTGGGGTAGCTTCACATTGAATCTATACCTTAGAAAAACTTTTTTGGGGGACTGAAGAGATGGCTTAGTGGTTATAGTGCTTGCCTACCAAGCCAAAGGACCCAGGTTTGATTCCCCAGGATCCACATAAGCCAGATGCACAAGGTGGTGCATGCATCTGGAGTTCAGTTGCAGTGGCTGGATGTATGGCACAATGCAGGCCTGGCCCTAGCCAGACTGCAATGCAGAGAAACCAGGAAGTGGCTTCTGTGAACATGGCGTTCTGAGCAGGCCTGGCGTGACAACAGCTACAGTCCCATGCTTGCGAGAAACCTGCTACGAGATGATCTGTCTAGAGACAGGCTGTCATTGGTCACAAAAAGGGGACCACCCCATACAATGATTGGCCAGCCAAGCCCCTTAAAACTCCATATACTTCCTCAATAAACGAGTTTGCGGCAGCTTGCCCTCTGCTGCTTCCACCCAACTCCCGGAGTCTGTGTCGTGACTCCACGCCTCTCACCCCCCACTCAGCAGAGACCCTACCACTCAGCAGAGACCCTACCGTCCCTCCTGGGCTGGCCCTAGGGGGGACCCCAACAGCTGGAGGCCCTGACATGCCCATTCCTTCCCTACCTCCCTCCCTCTTTGTCTCTCTCTCTGTCTTTCTCTCTCTCTCTCTTTCTCTGCCTTTCTCTCTCAAATAAATAAATAAAAATAAAAATATTTAAAAATTTTTTTATTGATAACCTCCATACCTATACACAATGTCTCCCCTTCCATGTCCACCCTCCACTGAATCCCTTCTTCCGAACTAGTCCCTCTTCTACTATGACGCTATCATTTTTATTTTTGCCCTCAGATGATAGAGGTCTTGCGTATGTAGCATCAGCCAACATAAAGTCTTGAAGCATGAAGCCATGTCCAGTTTTGTCTGGAAGACAGCATTCAGAAGCACTCTTCTCCACATCTTGGCACATGCATTCGTTCCACCGTCTCTTCCTCAGTAGTCCCTGAATCTTAGAGGGCATGATGGAGATGTCTCATTTAGTATTGAACTGTCACTTCTTCTCAGCACATTGATGAGTTTTCAGTCTCCCCAGTAGTCACTGCCTTCTGAAAAGTGAAGCTTCTTTAACCAAAAGTAACAGCAATATTAATATATAGGCACAAACATAAATATTAAGAGGTGGCATAAAATATTTTTTCCTCATGCTTTCTTTCAGTTTGTCTTTCTCTTTGTTGGAATGTTCTAGGTCTTCTGCTTTCTTCATACTTGAAGATACTGTCCTTTCCTTGATCTAGTCTAGTAGTGAGATTTTCAAGAGTATTTTTATTTACTGTGTTTTTCATTTCCAATATTTTTTTTTTTTTTTTTTTGGTTTTGTGAGGTAGCATCTCACTCTGGTCCAGGCTGACCTGGAATTAACTATGTAGTCTCAGGGTGGCCTCGAACTCTCGGTGATTCTCCTACCTCTGCCTCCCGAGTGCTGGGATTAAAGGCGTGTGCCACCACGCCCGGCCATTTCCAATATTTTACATGGGCATTGCTTCAGTATTTCAGTATTTCTATTCATTTATTCATTTCTTACATTGACTATCTTATTTCATTAAGTTGACTTCCTGTGTTCTTCAGGAGTTTGTTTTCTTCTTTGAGTCCTTTGAGCATATTTACAATCATTCTTTTGAATTCCCTATCTGGCATTTCATCTAATTCAGTCTCACTAGAGGTCATTACTATTGGATTTATAATTTTTAGAGGAATTATACTGTCTTCATTTTTTTTTTGTTTCTTACATTATTTTTTTCTAATTTTTTTTTAAATTAAGAACATACTTTGTACGGATACATCATGTGCTGGTACCGTCTTTTCCCTCCTCCCTGCCCCTGTTCCATAGTGGGCCCTCCTCAGTGCGGTTGCTGGTGCTCCCCATGGGGTTGTGGATTATGCGTTATGGGGGCAGCAGTCAGTATTGCATTGAGATTTTTGCATCTCAAGTTATTCCAATGCTTGGGTTTTCTAGTTATTGGCTATATTCTTAACTGTGTAGGTCAGAAGTTAAATCTTCACGGTAGGAACTCAAGGTACCAGATGTGGCTTCTATATTACTCCCAGAGTAACCACTGGAGTGACCCACACTGGTGGATATGCCTGCTATGCAAATGCCCTATGTAGAGTGTGAAGCTGGTTCCCTCTTTGGTGCACTATGGGCTTGGCTCAGCTGCTTAGATTGGTAGATCAGCTGTTCTTGATGCTGTGGGGATGGGATGATTCAGATCCCTTGCCATTCTGAGCTCCCCAGTAATGCTCCCAGGAGGGGAACTTGTAGAAAGCTGTTTGACGTTGTTTTGCAGCTGCTCAGCTGGTCCCTGTTGGTGTCTCCTTCAGGTATTTTGATTTGCTGGGCTGATGTGAGTGGGAGAATCCCTTCTCAGTGTTTCTTCCCTTGCTGGCTTAAGCAGGGCCAGGAAAGTAGAAGCACTTCCCAGTGCTGAGCCTGACTGTATGATAGCTGGAAGCTTGCAGCTCCCTCCTGCTTCTCTGCAGGACTTTCACCTAGGTTAATAATTCCTTAAACACCTTCACGTTTTGGTAGAAGAGTTTATTGTATGTTACCTTGCCTCTTTTTCCCCCCAAGTTTTTTTAAAATTTTATTTATTTATTTTTATTGAAAACTTCTGTATTTACAGTCAATAAACGATGATATTTCTCCCTCCCCCATTTTCTCCTTCACAACTCCACTCTCCACCATATCCCCTCCATCTCTCCATTAGTCTCTATTTTATTTTGAGGTCATTGTCTTTTTCTACTATTATGAGGGTCTTGTGATAGTATTGCTAGGCACTACAAGGTCACGGATATCGAGGCCAATTTCTGTCTGGGCAGTGTTGTATTGTAAGGAGTCATACCCTTCCTTTTGTCTCTTACATTTTTTCCACCACCTCTTCCACAATGGAGCCTTAGAGATTGTGACAGAGATGTTTCAGTGCTGAGCACTCCTCCATACCTTCTTCTCAGCACTATGTTGCCTTTTGGGCCATCCCAGTAGTCAATGCCATCTGAAAAGAGAAGCTTCTCTAACTAGAAGTGAGAGTAGCATTAATACGTGAATATGAATATTAAGTGTAGTGCTTTCATGGCAGTTTGGTGAGAATAATATATGCATTTATCCAGACAAGAGCAAAATTTACACCCCTAAGGCTCATGACCTTCCCTGCCATCGGCTTTTGATTAGGTTTTCCGTACCAGGCATGTATTCCCTCCCATAGAGCAGGCCTCCAGTCCAACTAGTGAGCAGTTGATTTCCCCAGAGCAGACATGCCACTATTGCACTGGTTTGGTCATTTGGCCTGTCTGGCCAAACTTGAGACTTCCAGTGTCCACTGTTTTCACTTCTGGTGACTTCTGTCTCCCAAAGGGCTGCATGCCATACAGCTTTTTCCAGCTTTCAGTTGGCTGGTCTACAGGGAGAAGATTTTCTGCTTAGCACCAGCTTGCTTTCTCAGTGACCTTGCCTCTCAGGCAAGAGATGTCTTCAGCAATAGGGTCTTACCATCTGTTTCTCAAGGGAAACCAAGGGTCTTGGCAATAGCCTTTAATGTTTTGGAGGCTACAGGGACCTCCCTGGCCGACAACTCACTGGGAGGTATCCCATCCCAGGCACTGAAAATTTTCTCTTAACAATATGTAGCTTCGGGATGGAATTTAAATGCAGAGGTAGAAGGGTGAGGCACTGCAAGAAGAAAGGCGAGCTGAATACAGCTCCGGCTGCACAGATCTCTGGCAGTGGGGAGGGGAATCAGATGCCTGGTCCAAAAGCTCTCTCTCTCTCTCTCCCTCTACCTCTACCTCTTTCTCTCTCTGTTGCTAGTAAATAAATTAAAATTAAAATTTTAAAAATAAAACTATGAAAGCTTTTTTAAAAATAAAGTGATACTTTAAAGACAAAAATTACCAAAAGCATAGTAGAAAGAATAAAGGGGAAACACACAGGAACAAAAGGAAAAGAGAAAAGATTACAATTAAAAAAATGTGCTAATGGAAATAAGAAATACAAACATAAAAGCTTTTTAAAATATGACAAAACACTAGAAAAAGTATAATAAAAAGGAAAAAAAGGATATACATGATGCAGCAAAAAAAATGGAATAAAAGGAAAATGTAAAATGATACCGTGTTGTAGTAGGCTCTTTTCATGTCTTTGAACTGACAAGTGTATGAGGGTGGGTCGTTGTACCTTGTCATCTTCCCTATGCTTCATGCTGGTGCCAAGCTTTTATTGGACAAGTGTCTGATATTTGCCAGGGCTGCCTTCAACTTTAACAGCCCCCTTTCTTCGCATACCAGAGTTCTTTGCTGGTCACACTTAGCTTTTTGCCTTTGGGATTGGCAGGTTATTTCACTCTCCCATGTCTCCCCATATCTTGTACTCCGGGGTGTAATGTTCTAGTTGGGAGCATCTCCCACATGCATTGAGATTGTGAGAAATAGCCACAACACTGAGATCTATACAACTGGACTTCCTGCACTTTAAAAACCCACTAAGTTTAAATCACTTTGCTATAGATGTCAAATAGCTGCTAAAACTTTAGAATTCCCAGGCTCTCCAGCCGTGGATCTCATGGCGTATAGCAGGCTGCGAAGGTTGTTCTGCTCAACCTCAGACTCAGGGTTGCCAAACTCTAGAGGGATTCTGTTGATGAGAACTACACTCAGGCACTAAGCCTCCCTTTCCCCAAACACTTCACTGCGTGGGCCAAGCCTCTTGCTACTTGTACTGTTTGACTTGTCAGCATCCCACCCTCCAGCTCTCCACAACTGTGTCCCGGGGGTACCTCACCTGGGACTGTGGCAAGCTGAATTCAGGCTCCCTCACTTGTGAGTGTTCTTGTTCTCTGGCCCCGTGGTATCTTGGTTTTATAAAATAAGTTCCTTATGGCACTTGACCACAGCTCTCTGAGCTGGAGGAACTCCTCCATGGTGCTGGCCTGTCCGCCCCAGTCGTCATCACTGTCTCGCCAAAACCTTGAGCTTGACTTGAGGCTTGTGACAGCTGTACCTCTGTCCTGAGGGTAAGACGGCTGCTGACTTTTTGCAAGGACTACCTGGATTAGCTTTTGGACCAGGCATCCGATTCCCCTCCCCACTGCCAGAAAGCTGTGCAGCCAGAGCTGTATTCAGCTCGCCTTTCTTCTTGCAGTGCCTCACCCTTCCACCTCTGCACTTTGCAGCTGTTCTGTCACTTCTTTTGTGAATTTCTGAAGCTCTTCCACTCTTTCTCTCTTTGGAGTAGAGTCTAGCTTTTCTTATCCTGACAGTCATATGCAGAGACAGTTTCTAGTCTGCCATATTACTATCCCTCTCTCCTGAAAGTAAGACTACATTTAAATTTCATCTTTTTTTTTTTTAATCAAAACTGGTCATGAGTCCATTACCTGTACTTTAGCATGGTTTTGTGTTTAATTCTCAGCCTCAGGTGGTGGTGCTATTTTGGGAGATGGTGGAAACTTTAGATGGGGCCTGGCTGTAGGAAGCAGGCCACTGGGGATATGTCCTTGGGGATTCATATCTTGTAGCAGTCCTGTCGGTCTCTCAGTGATTCAAGGTGTTCCATGAGGTAAGCTCCGCCTGCCATGATGTTTTGCCTCAGCATGTACCCAGAATGAATGGAGGCAAAGCCCGCTCTGAGCGCATGCCAACGCAAATATTTCCTCCCTTTAAGTTGCTTCTCTTGTGTATTTCACCAAGTTAACACAAAAGTAGCTACTGAGACAGAGGGCTTTCTTTCCAAAACTCTATGTGTAAGTGCCTTGTTATCTCACAAAAAGTTATAATTTGCTTTAGTCTCCTACAGAGTCCAAAACTCATACCCATTAAACATTTTATTGTTTATTTATTTATTTATTTCACACACACACACATACAGAGAGAGAGAGAGAGAGAGAGAGAGAGAGAGAGAGAGAGGAACACCAGAGCCTCTAACCACTGCAAACAAATTCCAGACACATATGCTACCTTGTGCATCTGGCTTACATGCATACTAGGGAATCGAACTTGGATCCTTAGGCTTCACAGAAAAGCACCTTAGCCACTAAGCCATCTCTCCAGCCCCCACTAAACATTTCAATTATTTAAAAGGCTTTGCATTTTGAGATTTTTTTTTTTTTAGCATCTCTACCAATTTGATACTTCTTGCCAAGGCACAGGTTACTAAAATTCAGTAACACTCTGGTGTTAGTTGTAGAAAACTAGAGCCTTGAGGATGAGAAAGTATTGTGTACTCGCTAGACACATCAAACTAGAACATTCCATCTGTTAGCCCACAGAACACATCTTAGAAACAATAAGGCTATATGGATAAGGTAATGCACTAGAGTTTCCATTAGCCAATTTGAATTAAAAGTAGACCTACTGGGGAAAGGAATCCAGAGGCACTCATTGGTAGGCATCTAAATATGACCCAATCCCATCTAACCATGACCTGTGTATAGCTCTGGGATGAGGAGCAAAGTTTTGTGGTGTGGCGAGATGCTCCCAAACTTCCAGCTGCAAGACCTAGTATTGGTGGTATAGTGGTGAGCATAGCTGCCTTCCAGCTGAAAGACCTAGATTCTAGTCTACTTGGGGGCTGACTTGGAGATACCAGGCACCTCATGGAATCTCTTTGTGAGTCCAAGTTTCCTCACTAACAAAAAGGAATCTGGAAATCTTCATAGAATTATTCCAAAAGGTAGTTGCATGGTACAATGCATTTGCTCATGTAGACATAGGGAGAAATTGTGCATCCATTGGAAATTGTTAGTGCAAAGAGGGGCCTCTGATAAAGAGTTTAGGTTTAGTCTAGTGTCATGGTTGTCACAGGAAGGGACTAGCACAATCTGGCTAGTTTCTTAAAACAGTAAATATTTATGTTTTGCAGGCCATTGCTCTTGCATATTCTATTACTATAAGAAAATATATGAGGCAGAATAACTTTATGAACAAGAATTTACTTAGCTTAAAATTTACTTAGCTGAGGTCCAGAAATGACCTTCCTGGCTGTATTACCTCATGGTAGAAGCACATCAGTGTGGAAGACCTTATTTATTTATGTATTCATTTATTTATTTGTTCATAAACACAAAAAAAATCGAGAGAGAGGGAATGGGTATGCCAGTGACTCTTGCCAATGCAAATTCCAAATGCATGTGCCACTATGTACATCTGACTTTACATAGGTATTGGGGAATCAAACCCAGGCCATCAGTCTTGGCAAGAAAGTTCTTTTAAATGCTAAGCCATCTCTCTGGACCCAGAATACCATTTCTTGAACTAAGAAGCAAGGAATAAATTGGGCTCCCACAATTCCTCTTAAGAACACATCACCAAATGACCAATGGACTATTCATCTTTCACCTCTTAAAAGTCTCATCACTTCCCAGCACCACCTTCTGGAGGCCAATTACACTCACTATTGTTACTGCTAAAAAAAAATCCATAACCCAGGTGGAGATGTTGCTCATTGGGTAGAGTCTTGCCTAGCATGCATGAGGCTCTGGATTCAAGCCCTAGAACCACATAAACCAGATGTGGTGGTGTATGTCTGTAATCCCAGACTCAGGAGGTGGTGGCACAAGAATCAGAAGTTCAAGGTCATCTTCTGACATAGTGTGTAAGACCAGCCTGAAATACATGAGACCCTGTCTCAAGAAAGAAAAAAAAAGGCCTGGGGAGATGGCTTAGTGGTTAAGGCACTTGACTGTGAGGCCTAAGACCCAGGTTTGATTCCCCAGCACCCATGTAAACCAGATGCATAAGATGGCACATGTGTCTGGAGTTCATTTGCAGTGGCTGGAGGCCCTGGAGTGGCCTCTCTGACTCTCTCTCAAGTAAATAAATAAAAAATTAAAATATAATATAAAAAAGAAAGAAAAAGAAATGTCTTAACCCAATGATAAACACTTTTTTTTGTTTGTTTTGTTTTTCAAGGTAAGGTCTCATTGTAGCTCAGGCTGACCTGGAATTCACTATGTAGTCTCAGGGTGGTCTCAAATTCATGGCAATCCTCCTACCTCTGCCTCCAAAGTGCTGGGATTAAAGGCATGTGCCACCATGCTCAGCTGATAAGCACATTTTAAAATGTAATATTCATAAGACAACTATAATACTTTTGTCATAACTAGTAAAGTTAGCAATGATCAATTAGAATTATATAATAGTGCTGGAGAGATGGTTTAGCAGTTAAGATGCTTGCCTGCGAAGCCTAAGGACCCAGGTTTGCTTCTCCAGGTACCACGTATACCAGATGCACATAGTGGCGCATGCATCTGGAATTCATTTGCAGTGACTAGAGGCCCTGATATGCCATTCTCATTCTCTCTTTCTCTCTCTCTCTCTCTCTTTCAATCCCTCTATCGCTCATAAATAAATAAAAATAAATCTTAAAAAGGATGATATAATACATAACCACATCACATTCTTTCTTGTTAGACTCTGCTAATCTTCCCTTCCACATACCAACTAGTGGGGGAAGCTGGCTCTTCGCCCTGGTGAGTTATCCCACATTCTCCATTTGTGCTGCTGCTTTGTTGTGCTGAGTTGTTGTCTAGCCCCTGAATTCCTGCAAACAAGATGTTAGATTCAAAAGCTCCAGAGAATTTGGGTTCAGCGATATAGCACCATATGGCTGGGACACAATGTCTTTGTGATCATTTCACTTTTAGTTATGCAAAGCACTCTTATTTCTGAGCTTGATGGGTGAGGTCAACATTGTCAGAGGGATTGACAGGCCCAGCCAGCATGTGTTTCAAAGGTCTTGACAATGTCCTTCCAGACTGGAAGCTCTGCCCCCTCAGTAGCTTGCAGTGTTTCTCTGACACCCAAAGAATTGGTACACACCCAAACTTACTGCTCCACCACCACTGGCTGGAACATTCTGCTGGCTAGAGGGTGAAGAGGATGATGGTGGTAGTCATGCCACCTTTCGCTTCCACACCACTAAGTTTGGAGACGGTTCTAGATGAGGAAAGCACATCCCCTCAGAAATGCATCTGAGAATAGCAGATGTTGCCTGGCCCCTTGCGCTGGTCTGAGGGTATACAGTGTACCTAGTAGCATGTGTGGCAGTTAGGGGCTACAGAAAAGACTCAGCCTCACTATTTGGGAGGCTTTGCTCCTTGTTACACCTCAGTGCCAAAGAAGACACACAGGGTCCTTCTCAGTGCTCCATTTTCCATGGTCACTCCAAATACTATATTAGAAACATAGATTTGAGGAGGATTTAAATTCACATTAAATTTCAGTTCTAATTCTTTGGGTTATATTGAAGTATGCATAAAACATAATACCCTGTGGACTCTAGATTTACTTATATTTCAAACCCAGAGATAGAAATGAAATATATATGAGACAGAGCACAGTGAAGACTTAGGTGGCATTAATTGCACATATTTGTGGTCTTCTCCAGTAAATAAAACCTGAAATGTAATTAGTTCAGCTTTATGCACCCCTCCCTCCTCTCTCCCTCTCTCTAGATGCACCACGGGAACCACTTCCCCACTGGTGAACAGAGGAAGGACTGTAAATGTGATCATTCTCCAGACCCACGAGCACTTCACATGCTTTTCATCATCTTTGCATTGACACCAGTCTATAAAGGAAAATGTTCAAATGCCATATCACATGGCCGTCAAGTTCATCTACATTCTCCACTGTGACATAACATTCAGCAAATTGTTTCCATGGCACACTTCTTTTCAAATACATGTATCAAAATTTCTGCTAAATATATGTTCTGGGTTTGATGTGGCATTTCTTCCCAAAGTCACACTGCCCCTCCCTGGATGATGAGCACAGGACACTGTCAGGTGCTGATGCTGGCTGTGTGATTCTCCTGTGCCCCGTCTTCACTGCATGCCTCTGTGTGCCACTCAAGTTTGTCCTAACCTGTCCCCAGAATACTGCATCTGTCTTTGGTTGTCACAGTGTAAAATCAGTGTCTTAACTTCATGAAGGAGGAACAGAAGAATGGCTCAGCCAACAGCAGCCGAAAGCCCACAGATAATTTATGTAAGGTAACAAGTTGGTAGCAGAAGTGACTTTGCATGCTGTACTCCTGTCCCTACCTGGTATTCTTCCAGTCCACTTTATTGCCTACTGTGAATTAAATGTAGGAATGAAATCCATTTTTATTGGCATATGGGTAACATACCATTCAATCCACTTAATATGCACTACAACAGCTGTGCTCATATCCACAAAGAGGTGTGACCTCCACCACAATCCACTTCGGAACATTTTATCACCCCAAGGAGAAACCCAGGAGCCCTTAGCCATTGTCTATCGTGTCTCCCTTCTGCAGCCCCTGATCGCTGCTGAGCTAATATCTGTTTCTACAGATGTCCCTGTTCTAGGCATTTAATGCAGGTAGATTTGTACAGCATGTGGCTATAATAGGTACTTTCTTTCACATTTATACAGTTAAGTCATGTTGTAGCATGTAATGACAACGTTTTAGAATGGAAAGGGAAACTTGATGATCATCTTGCCCTTCCAGTTTGCAGACTGCAAATCCAGGCCTGAGGAGATGACATCACTGCTAAAGTCACAAGGTCTGACAATGGGAGAGAAGACCAGAGCCTTCGCTGCTCACCCTGCTGGCAGGTTTCCTTGAGACTCCCAGTGTGAGAAAGTGCTCTGCTTAGCAATTGACATCCTCTTCTCCAGACCTCCCTTTCTCAGTTGCGCAGGACTATTTGCTTTGTCACTGCTTGCAAGCACTCAAAAGCATTGTGAGTTATTACTTCTAGGTTTGTGGATGGTTGAGGAGCCAGATGTCTGAGTGTAGATAAGTGGGGTTCCTATTGCTTCACTCCTAACTAGACATGTACACAAAGAAATAGGACTAATTGGCTTGTGATCTTAAAACATAATGTAGGTTTAGTGTCCTTTAACAGAAGGGTGGAGACAGGGTTGTTTTTGATTTTAGATTTGCATATAGATAACAAGATATCTTGGGTTGTAACCCAAGTCTAAATGTGAAACTTACTTAAGGTTTGTAAATACTATATAAATATACCCTGAAGATAATTAGTGTTGAATGGGCTCAAAGTTCCAGTTCCATAGAATGAAAACATTTCTGAAGAGGGAGATGATAAAGGTTACACACAGTGAATCTACTCAGCGCCACCAAACCACACAATGTACACTAAATTCCAATATTTGTATTTTTACTATAAATTAAAAATAGTCTAGGTTGGTGATTTAGCTTAGTAGTAGAGTGCTTACCTAGCAAGTGAAAAGTCCTGGATTATGTCCCCATAATCAGGGGGAAAAAAAAAAACAAAAACATTTCTTTAGAATGCGCATCTTTGTACTGAACCTCAATATTGTTCCTTTAATCATTACTTTGCTTTCAGGACCTTGTAGACTGTAGAAGATTCTAGCACTTAGGAGGCCATTCACTCTCCAGCATTATTCCCAACTCCTTGAACATCCCTGTAAATGATCTCAGCCACAAAATAGTCTCTTGGCTCCAAAAGTGATTCTTTTTAAAAAAAAAAAAAAAATCTTTTTAAAAAAATTTATTTATTTATTTGCAGAGAGAGAGAGAGAAGAGCAGCAGAGAGAGAATGGGCATGCCAGGGCCTCTAGCCACTGCAAACGAACTCCAGATGCATGTGCCCCTTGTGCATCTAGCTTACGTGGGTCCTGGAGAATCGAACCGGGATCCTCTGACTTCGAAGGCAAATGCCTTAACCACTAAGCTATTTCTCCAACCCCAAAAGTGATTCTTGACCCCTCAGCTCTTACTGAAGTGGTCATCTTCCAGAGGTTGCCATTACTACCTCCTTGAAAGACTCACTCTCAAATGCCACCTGCGTCCTGAGCCTCCTTCCTTCTCACTCTAGTCTTCATGTAGAGGTGTCCGAGGCCTCTGCCTCATCCATGCCCCTCTCTCACATATCCTTAGAGCCCTACTTCTCTTCCTTCTTAACCATACTTCCAGAATACTGTCAAATGTTACGATCTCATGTGCATTTGCATTTCTTTCTTCTTAGGATCCTCAGCCTCATGTTTTCATATGCCTGACTCTTCCACATCATTGTGGTTACTTCCCCAGAGATTGTCACAGGCCACCAACTACAATCAGATTCTCCCTCCTAGTGCTCTACCGCACTGCCCATTCTATCATCTCCTTACACTTCTCAGAACTGAAATTCTCAGCTCATGGTTTTAGTGGGTCTTATCTGTTTCTTGATAACATAAGTCCTTGGAGAGGCTGGCTAGTTTGCCCCTGTAGGCAAATTCAGTGCCTGTAACACTAATGGCTGTAAGTGGTGGTCAATAATGCTTGTGATGAGTGCAACAGAAAAGCAAACAATATTCATATTTTAAGCTAGGTTTATAATCAGGTCAGCTTTTTACTTAATCCTCAGCCAATTTTCAGCATTTGAAAAACTGA
The DNA here is from genome assembly GCA_036365145.1 of Orientallactaga sibirica. Taxonomy (NCBI): domain Eukaryota; kingdom Metazoa; phylum Chordata; class Mammalia; order Rodentia; family Dipodidae; genus Orientallactaga; species Orientallactaga sibirica. The sequence continues at coordinate 21,275,339 of JAEOAD010000003.1, forward strand.
AACACAGCATAGAGGAAAGATGTTAAGGATGGATCCCTCTACCATTTCTTTTTCTTTGTTTGTTTTGGTTTGGTTTGGTTTTCCGAGGTAGGGTCTCACTCTAGCCCAGGCTAACCTGGAATTCCCTACGTACTCTCAGGATGGCCTCGAACTCACGGCAATCCTCCTACCTCTGCCTCCCAAGTGCTGGGATTAAAGGTGTGCACCACCACACCCAGCTCTCTCTACCATTTCCCACCATGTACTGGGAATAATATCCTAGGACCCTAGGCCATATAAAAGCCAAGGCCATGATTTTGCTTGTTTGAACTCCAGACCTATACAGCAACTTTTGTAGTATTGCTTCATTAAACAGATGCTGTCTTGATCATTATCAATTTTTAAAAATATTTTTATTTGCCGGGCGTGGTGGCGCATGTCTTTAATCCCAGTACTCGGGAGGCAGAGGTAGAAGGATCGCCATGAGTTTGAGGCCACCCTGAGACTACATAGTGAATTCCAGGTCAGCCTGGGCCAGGCAGAGTGAGACCCTACCTTGAAAAACCTTTGTGTGTGTGTGTGTGTGTGTGTGTGTGTGTGTGTGTGTGTATGGAGAGAGAGAGAGAGAGAGAGAGATTTGCAAGGAGAAAGAGAGAGGGAGGGAGAGAATGGGCATGCCAGGGCCTCTAGCTGCTGCAAACAGATGCATGCACCACTCTGTACATCTGGCATTGCATAGATACTAAGGAATCAAACCAGGGTTGTTAGTCTTTGCAGGCAAGCATCTTAACCATGGAGCCATCTCTCCAGTCCATTATCAGTTTCTTGTAAATTTCTTCCTCCATGATGCTTTCAAGTTCTTTGACCCAAAGGTCAAAAACGTTGACAAAACAAGGTAAACAGTCATAGTGGAGTACGATCATGAATAGATCCTTAAATATAAAAAAGGAGGCAAACAAGTGTCTGGAGTTTGACTTGTAGGCTGTTAAGGCTGGAATGTTCCCCAAGGCCAGCACCACCTGGGCCACCATGATGCTCTTGCCAAGGAAGGCAGTCACCTTCCACATGGGCCTGGTCCAAGCACAGGACATCAGGGCATTCACCCAGCCCAGCAGTCTGGGGACAATCACCAGGATTTGCAGACTGCAGAGGCCATGGTGGGGTTGAGAGGCCTGCAAAAGTCATCAAAGAGTTTTGTAGGCCCAGTGTTGACAGCATGGTTTTAATGTAGATTTCTTTTTAAACTATTATAAGGGCAGTGAGAACAAATACTGAGACTTTCAGCCATTGTTAAGGGTTGAAAAATGTATTGTATTTGACTACTCTGCAGTATTAGTTGCTCAGCCTGAGTTCATTCTATTCCTGTTTTTGTCACATGTGCACTCCAGCTGACTACATTTAGCAGCCAGGTCCTCCGGAACAGCACTCAAGAACTCAAGAAACCACAGGTGAAAGAAAGAAAGAAAGAAAGAAAGAAAGAAAGAAAGAAAGAGAGGGAGGGAGGGAGAAAGGAAGGGAAGAAGGAAAGATTTTAGAGAGATTAAACTCCAGATACATGTACTTTGCGCGTCTGGCTTTATGTGGGTACTTGGGAATCAAACATGGATCATCAGGCTTCGCAAGCAAGCACCTTCAACTGCTGAGCTAATGTTTTTGAGACAGGGTCTGTATGTAGCTCGGGCTGGCCTGGAACTTAAGATTTTCCTGCCATCCTCCTGGGATTATGCCTAGCAACCTCAGTTTTCTGGAATACTTAGAATGATAGTAATGCCACTAACCAAGTTAGAAAAGGCAAGAGAAAAAGTCCATTTATCCAAGGAGATACTAAGTTCAATTATAGGCAATTTTTTTCATAAGTATTTTGCCCTTTTTTAAAATTTATAATTTGCAGTAATTACTTAGAAGTTCAAAGGGAGACTTCCTTTCTGGGAAATAAAGAAGCTGGCAGATGTTCTCATGCAAACAGTGAGTGACTACCCAGCACAATCATTCAAGGCAGCTTGAAAAATGCCAAAGCAGTCCCTCAGGCAAAGCCTTTAATAAGTGCTAAATGCTTTCCAAGGTACCCAGGGCTAAGTTATCATTGGGGATGCACTCCATCTGTAGTTTCCCCAAGAAACTCCCATCATTTCACGGAGAAAGCCACAAGACTAGGTTTAATCAGTACCGATCACTTCCACCTTGTTTAGTTGCTCTTGTTAAGTGGTGGTGCAAGCCTTTAATTCCAGCACTTAGCTGGTGCAGGCAGGAGGATCAGAAGTTAAAGGCTAGCCTTGATTACACGAGACCCTGTCTCAGAAAGAAAGAAGAAAAGTCAAAGCATATATAATTCATTAATTTCAGATTAAGCTCATTATTTCTGATAGTTCCCAAAAGGCAACTATAAAAGTTGCATTATACAATGTTCATTTAGTAGCAACAGAGGAGATACAAATGTTACAGTCTTAGAGCCTTCTGTTGCTTTAAATTTGGCAACAGTTACATAAACAAAAGCGTAAAATTTTCCATTTTAAGTAACTGTGAAACAGATGTAATATACTGAAGTTGCTTTTTTAAGAAATAGGGACATATGTGAGGAACCCATCTGGAAGTAGATATAGTTCAAAATCATCTTTTGCTATATTAAGCTTTCAGTGGACTTCTAATTCAACCACAGTGAGCCAACTTTTTCCTCAAATAGCTCCCACATATCCAGACAAGAGATCCAAAATGCAGCAATTTTTTTAAAGCTCATAGTTGTGTACTAAAACCCACCCACTATTAAAGGCTGTCCAGCTTTTTGTGCAGTACATGACATAGCTTTGATTAATTATTTGGTCTGTTTGTGCTGAAGTTCATTTTATTCCAGGTCTTCAGTAGTATTCATGAGCTGCCACAAAATGGTCCCTTTTATGGTGATGGCTCTGCGCACAACAATGTGCCAGCATCCCATCACACTTAAAATCAGTTCATGACAGCATCCTACTAAACCAGATAGGAGCATCACTGTTGACTTGGGGCCAGATTACTTCCCAGCAGCCGATGATAACAGGTGGCAGCCTAGGGCAGGCAAAGGGCCTGTTTGTGTTTTAATTAGCATCAGGTGATCTGGTGTTATGCTGGGAGGATATGATTCACAGAAAGCTGTGTTCACCTGTTGCTATTTTCAGTGCAAGCAGCTAAACCCAGGGGAAGCTTAGGATGCAATTCTCCTTGCTAGAGGTGGTGGGTCTGTTTTCTAACCTCACCATGTGGATTTTTGAAGAAGGAAAAAAGATTGGCCCACAAAACATGTCCTGTGAACTACTGAGCCTTGAAGCCAGACATGACTGTTCCTTCAGGTTTCAGAAGCTATTGGTCTCATCTGATTTGTGCCTCCCTCTGACACACTTTAGTCTCCTGTCCAGTTGGCTCTTTCTTTTTTTTTCTTTCTCCAGTTCATTCGATTCCTTCTAGTCTGCCCAAAATGAGAGGGCGAAGCTCAGAGAGAATCAGAGGGTAGGTCCTCCTCCTCCACCCCCGGGTGAGCACCCACTTGTAACCTGCATGAAGCTCAACGCAGTGCTCTGCCATTTTGCCTAGATACACCCTAGATGTACTAGCAGTGGTGTCTGGGAAAATGCAACCTGCATCCAGGGCAAAATACATTAGAGAAAGCTTCCTGGGAAGGTAGGGCAAACCTAGAAGGCAGGAAGACCACGAGGAGGTAAAATTGGGAGCAAATTGGAATACATTGTGCTACCTACTCAGAAATATGACTGTAGGGAACAAGGAAATGAAAGTGTCTCTGGAGGACACAGGACAGATTGTTCCTGGAATATCTCTGTGCTTTTCATGCATTGAAGTGCCTACCCCAGTCTCTGGGGCCTCCAGTACTCATTGGGAAAGGAGCTTTGTTCCTAATAGGGAACAGCAATGACCTGATCATTGGAACCCACTCAAAATAGGGTACCACTGGGAATTTAAGGTAAAAAAATGACAGTGTCCTGCTCTAATGTGAGGAAGTCATCCACCTGCAAGTCAGGAAGGAGCCCGCTGGCTTGTAGTAAACATGGATAAGAATGCTCTGAGTGCATTTATTAGTACTGACTAAAAATAAACAGACTAAGAAAGTGGAGCCTTTTGGTTTTTTTTTTTTTTTGTTTGTTTGTTTTTGTTTTTGCTTAGTTTGAAACAGGGTCTTGCTTTGCATGGGATGGCCTTGGGTTGTGATCCTCCTGCCTCTGCTTCCCGAGGATTAGGATCACAGGCATGCCTCCCCAGACCAGCTGTGAAGTAGGATTTTTTAATTCTGTTTTGTTTTTTGTTTTGTTTTGTTTTGTTTTGCAAGCAGAGAGAGAAGATATGAGTGTGTCAGGGCCTCTTGCTGCTACAAACTCCAGACACATGTAACCACTTTGTGCATCTAGCTTTACATGGGTACTAGGGAATGAGACCCAGGGCCTGTAGGCTTTGCAAGCAAGCACTTTTAACTGCTGAGCCATCTACAGTCTTGAAGTAGATTTAAAGAAAACAGACAAGTAAAGATTAACAGAAATAAAAGTTGAAACTGGGCTGGACAGATGGCTTAGTGGTTAGGGCCTCCGAAGCCTAAGGACCCAGATTCAATTCCCCAGTAGCCACATAATCCAGATGCACAAGGTGGCGCATGCATCTGGAGTTTGTTTGCAGTGGCTAGAGTCCCTGGCATGCCCATTCTCTCTCTCTCTCTCTCTCTCTCTCTCTCTCTCTCTGCCTCTCTTTCTCTTTCTCTTCTCTCTCTCCAATAAATAAAATTTTTAATATTTTATTTATTTCAGAGAGAGAGAGAGGAGAGGAGACAAAGCTAAACAGCTTTGTCTATACTGTCTGTGTATGCCAAATAAAAGTTGTAAGTCATTTTCTATAAAATAAAAAGTAGGCTATAGGTAAAGTTTAGCAATAGAATGTATGGAGGCCCTAAGTTTTATCTCCAGCACCACAGAAACAACAAAAAATGTAAAACATATAAATATATAGTCATGTGTGTACTCTTAATATTATTTAAATAAATGTGCTAAAACTATATTGTAAATAAAAGTTACTCGACTGTTTTTTGATTCATAGAATTTGCTCTGAAAAGATTCCAATTAAAGTTTTACTGTTGGTGACTTCTGAGTTGAGTGAAACATGGGAAATACAGGATGCAGCCATCTGTTTCCAGACAGAAGCATGGTTAAATGCCAACCACCATGCATCCTTGTTTTACTTGGAATGGTGGTTTTTTTATTTGAAATTAGTTACTCTGGTTTGTTTTGTTTTGGCTTGATTGTTTTTTTTTTGTTTGTTTTTTTGTTTTTAATATGAGAGCAAGAGTGAAAGAGAAAGAGATTTGGTGCTCCAGGGCCTCCAGCCACTGTAATTGAACTCCAGATGTGTGTGCTCCCTTGTGTGCATGTGTGACCTTGCACACTTGCATCACCTTGTGCATCTGGTTTATGGGACCTGTAGAGCCAAACATGGGTCCTTAGGCCTCATTGGCAAGTGTCTTAACTGCTAAGCCATCTCTCTAGCCAGTTGCTCTGTTTTAAAATTCAAGTTTAAATTAATGTTCTGATTTTGAATAGGTCTTATTTCTATCAATTCCATTTGGAAATGGTTTTGCATTTGAGTCAAAAGAAATATCAGAACTTGGGTAGAATACCGAAAGATGTAAATGCTTATTAATATTTCTAAAAATATGCATAACTCCATGAAAAACCGCCTGATGTTTTGAAGAATGTAATGTTGTGTTATAGGAAGGGTATTGGTCAGTTTGTAGGATTCTAGGTTCAATACACTATTAACTAGTTGCCTGACCAAACAAGTCACCTAAACATCTCTTATCCTGTACTAGGGAAGTTGAGACAGAGGATTTCAAGTACAGGCTGACCTGATCTCTATAATGAGATCCTGTTTCAACATAAGACAAAATGAAACAAAAAATTTCTCTTGTCTTAAAAAATAACTATTAGACTTTTCTTAAATGAAAGCAAATCCCATAAATAGAGTTATTCTTTAAAATATTTTTATTCATTTATTTGCAAGAAGAGAGGGGAAGGGAGGGAAAGAAAAAGAGAATGGGCATACCAGGGTATCTTGCTGTAGCAAATGAATTCCAGGCCTACGCACCATTTTGTGCATCTGGCTTTATGTGGGGACTGGGGAATGAAACCTGGGCCATCAGGCTTTGCAAGCAAGAGCCTTAACTGCTGACCAATCTCTCCAGCCCACAAGTGTTTTTTTTTTTTTTTCTTTGGAGAGAGACAGAGAGAGACAGACAGAGAGGGAGAGGGAGACAAAGATGGGCACGCCAGCAGCCTCTCAGCTGCTGAGAATGAAATCCAGATGTGTTCGCCCCCCTTGTGGTCAAGTGCGGCATTGCGCCCTTGTGTCACTGCATCTGGCTAATCGTGGGACCTGGAGATTGGAACCAGCGTTCTTAGGCTTAGGAGGCAGGCACCTTAACCGCTCAGCTATCTCTCCAGCCCCACAAGTGTTTTTTTTTAATGCATATGTCTATAGGGGTCATCACATTCCCAAAGAGCACTGGAGCTGATAGGCTGGTATGAGAAAGAACACTGGATTGGCACCTTGGTGAGCTGATTTGAAGGTCCCTGTGATGTGACGAATAAAAAGTGTAACTGTCTGCAGTAATGCTCCATTCAGAGTTGTGGGAAAGATTTAGTGAGGTAGAACATATAGGCCTTTCTTGTGATCTATAAGAATATAAAATATGACCAGGCGTGGTAGTGCACGCCTTTAATCCCAGCATGGGGAGGCAGAGGAAGAGGACTGCCATGAATTTCAAGGCCACCTTGAGACTACATAGTTAATTCCAGGTCAGCATGGGCCAGAGTGAGACCCTACCTCAAATCCCCCCCCTGCAAAAAAGAATATAAAATATGAAAATATATTATTTCTCTTAATCAGCCTTGAAGGTTCCTCATAAAATTGGAGCCTTCAGATATATTAATGAAACAATTTTATCTATATATATAAAACAGGAAAAAGGACTGGAAACAATTCTTTAGCATAGTAAAAAAATAACAATGATTTATAGGTGATGTGATGTTCATTCACTCTACAAGTTTTGCACAGCAGTTTTGCAGTGACCCCCTATACCTCTAGCAACTGAATATGAAAACTGCCTCAAATGTTAGTAGACTTTTCAGAGCCTGCTTGCTTTTCTACATCTGTCTCTCACATATTGAATAAATAAATGAATGATCTTGATATAATCAAACACTAGACAACCAAACACTTACTATATAAGCTAAGCAGTAAGTAGATTGGACCTTTGCAGTTTCTGAGACACAAAGCTATTGGGCTGCTGTAGGTGGTGAAAACCTAACACAGCCCAGTAGGCCGTAGCCTCACCTGCACTAATATGGAAAGGCGCCACCCTTCCTGGTCCGCTGAGAAAAGAGGCACAGAGCAGTGGTATACCATGTGCCCATTCTTTTATAAATGTCTGTGTGTATATGCAGATATCAGGAAGGAGAGACCAAAAATACCCCCCCCAAAAAAAAAAAACATGGGCTGGAGAGGTGGCTTAGAGAGTAAGGCGCCTGCCTCCTAAGCCTAAGAACAACGGTTCCAATCTCCAGGTCCCACATTTAGCCAGATGCAAAGTGATGCAAGGCGCTATGCCACACTTGACCACAAGGGGGCACACGCATCTGGATTTCGTTCGCAGCAGCTGAGAGGCTGCTGGCGCGCCCATCTCTATCTGTCTTCATCTCCCTCTCTCTCTGTCTCTGTCTCTCTCAAAAAAAAAAAAAGAAAGAAAAAAAGAAAAAGAAAAAACATGATGATACTTTCCTCTGGGAAACATCTTTCTTTCAGTTATGGATTTTGTTTTGTTTTGTTTTGTTTTTTCACTCTAGCCCAGGATGACCTAGAATTCACTATGTAGTCTTAGGGTGGCCTCAAACTCATAGCAATTCACCTACCTCTGCCTCCCGAGTGCTGGGATTAAAGGCATGTGCCACCATGCCTGGCCTTGAATGTTTTTTCCATATTGGGCATGTGTTATCTTCATCTTTCTAAATGACTTTTAAGAGACTATCATTAAAAAAGTACTATATTGTTCATCAACTATGCTTCAAATTAAAGTACCAAATCATCCTGAGGCTGATACAATCTTGACGGCAGCATTAAAATAGGTTCATAGGCACTCCTCCTTCTACATCAGGCATAATTTGGGACTGAATCATGTCATCACCTGTAAGTACAGTAACTCCTTTTCTCAGCTTTATTTTTTCAGAATAGATTATAGTACAAAAATATTAAATGGAAAGTTCTAGAAGTAAGCAATTCAGAAGTTCTAAACTGTACTCTAATCTGAGTAGTGTCATAACATTTCTTACCATCGTGCTCTTTCCTGCCCAAGCTGTGAGTCACCTTTTCATCTCCTGTGTCCACACTGCAGGCACTGCCCCATTGTCACTTAGTAGCCATTCCTGTTACTGTGTCTGTCACAATACAGAAACAGAAACTATACTTGCATAACTTTTAGGACAGTACATCATTGTAATTGGTCTATTTTATTATTACTTATAGCTAATCTCTTACTTAAACCTAATTTGTAAGTTAAACTTATACATACATGTCTCTTCTATCTCTCTGCTTGCAAATAAATTTTAAAAATTAGAAAAAACAAATTTCAAAAAGACACCGGAAGACATGAAAGAAGATCGCATGTGGAAAAGGAGGCAGAAATTGGGCCCATATCACATGATTACACTCATCCATGCAACTTAACTATCTCAACAACTCCCCTCATTCAGTCTTTTCCAGACAGGAGTGAAGTGCCATCCCTTTACCACCCAGGCTCTATCTCACACACCCCAGAACTGTCCCACTACGTATGAGGACGTGATGAAGCTGACACAGGAATTTCCACAGATATGCACCCTAGGACTAGACAGACACTAGCTTCTCTTCAGGCAGGATTCCCTAGTGTCTTCCACCCATAGCAAGTGGCTGGGAAGAAGGGAGCAGATGTGCTACTGGTGGGTAACTCTTACAGATTTCCTTCAGAAGTATTCTCAAGATTAGCAATATATGATTTTCATTGATTCTTTTAGTTTTACATAGATGTGTCAGAAGTTATCTTTAAATGTATGAGAACACATCACTCATTATCTGTACCTTGTGAGACTTTGGAAACCCTCATATGACTGGGAACATTTCATGTGGTAACCTGTTATCATAACAACATCTCCTTCTTATGGTAGATGTACATCCAACTTTTCCAGTCACTTTCAAAAGAAGATTTCTGTATCCATGGCCCTTTTTTTCACTTATTTTATTATTTATTTTATTAAAATTTTTATTTCCGGATGTGGTGACGCACACTCTTAATCCCAGCACTCGGGAGGCAGAGGTAGGAGGATCGCTGAGAGTTAGAGGCCACCCTGAAACTACATACTGAATTCCAGTCAGCCTGGGCTAAAGTGAGACCCTACCTCAAAAAAAAAAAAAACTTTTGATTGATAGTTTTGATACATGGACATAATATATTTTAATCAGAATCCCCCCCGTTACATTCTCTGGTCCCCCATTCCCACTTCCCTTCCACTGAACCCCTTCTTTTCAATGACTTTGATGTATTCTTTCCTCTCTCTACTATCCAGGATGGTTTGTTGTTGGTCCTGATATTGTGAAGGTCTTACGCAGGTAATGACAGCTGCTGTGAGGTCATGACCCAGTTTTGCAGGCATTACTTAATTAAATTTACTGACATATTGCATCTAGACTTGTTATTATTCCTTGCACTTCCCCTTGGGGTATAGTTTTGTTTTGGTGAAATGCATTCCTTAACAGTTTTCTTTGCAAAGTCTGTGAGAGACAAGTTATCCAAGTATTTGTATTTCATGAAAAAAGGCTTTTTTATTTTTTAGATATTTCTTCTTAATTGCTAGCTACAAAATCTGGGCTTCAACATTTTTTCTCCTGCAGAAAGAAGACACCATCTGCTGTTGCATATTGGTCTAATGGCCACTCTGTAAAAGTCTTTTTTTTTCTGGTAGCTTCTTTGCTTAGCCTTCATTGTCTAAACTTTACAATGATGTTTTTTAACTGTTAGATATGTTTTTATTTGTTCTCTTTATACATAGTGAATACTTTCTTTAAAAAATATTTTTATTTGAGAGAGACACCAAATGTTGGGGCTTGCTGCAAATAAACTCCAAACACATGTACCACATTATGAAACTGGCTTTACATGGGCACTGGGGAATTAAACCCAGGCCAGCAGGGTTTACAAGCAAGTGCCTTTAACCACTGAGCCATCTTCCCAGCCCCATAGAGAATACTTTCTGTACAAGTGTCTCAGTTGGTTCAGGCTGCTGTAACAGAACCCAGCCTAAGTGGTTTACATCACTACTTATTGCTCACAGATGAAGGCTCCGGCTTCTGAAATTACAGTGCTGTCACATGTGTCTGGTGAGGGCCTGATTCCTGGCTTCCAGATAGCTGTCTTTTCTATGTACCTTGTAGCTCTCTGGATCTCTTTTATAAGAGTACTAACTCTAGTACTATGGATGGAGCTCACCTGTAGTGTTTGCCTAGCATGAAGGAAGGGAGGAAAGGAAAAATGAGGAAGAGTAGGGAAGCGAAGGGAAGGGAAGGGAAGGGAAGGGAAGGGAAGGGAAGGGAAGGGAAGGGAAGGGAAGGGAAGGGAAGAAAAGGAAAGGAAAGAAAGGGAAGGGAAGGGAGGGGAACAAAGGGAAGGGAAGATCATAATATATGATTCTGTCTACATGTTGCTGGGTTCGGTTGGCTAGCATTTTGTTGAAGAGGCTGTTGGGTAGAGTCATAAAATATGACCGTGGCATGTGTCTGGTTGGATAGCAATATAATGTCAGTCACAGAGAATGAGCTGGGAAAGGGTTTGCTCCTCTTTCATTGTTTGAAAGCCTCTTAAGAACTGGTAGTCATTGTTTTTCTTTCTGGGAATTTTTCTTATTCTTTTTTAAGTATTTATTTATTAATCTGCAAGGAGAGAAAGAGAGAATAGGCTCTCCAGGGCCTCCAGCCACTGCAAACAAACTCCAGATTGCATGTGCCCTTTATACATCTGGCTTTCCAAGTACTGGGAAATTGAACCCAGGTCGTTAGGCTTTGCAGGCAAATGCATTAATGCTGAGCCATCTTTCCAGCCCTCTTATTCTTATTATTCATAACTCAATCTATTTACTTGTTAAAAGTCCATTCCAATTTTTGTTGTTCCTTGGTTTTGTAGGTTGGTTTGAGTCAGGGTCAAAGCAGGGCACATTGGCCGTGATGTCTCACCTTTGGTTCTTGATTGTAGGTGAGCCTTCTCTCTTGTTCTCATGGTTAAGCTAGCTAACCTCAAACTCCCTTTTAGCCAAGGATGACCTTGAACTCCTGATCCTCCTGCCTCTGCCTCCTGAGTGCGGGGATTACAAACATGTACCACCACACCAGGTTTTGTGTGGTTCTGTGGATCAAACACAGGGCTTTGTGATTGCTTGACGGGCCTCTACAAACTGAGCCACATCTCCAGCCCTTCTATTCATTTTTTTTTTTCTTCTTGAGTCAGTTGTGATAATTTGTAACTTTCTTGGAATTTTTTTTTTGCATTGGAGTCTAATTGTTTAGAACATTCCTTTATAAACCTTTGATTCTTTTTAAAGACATTTTATTTATTTATTTATTTGAGAGAGTGAAAGAGGCAGAGAGAGAGAATGGGTGTGTCAGGGACTCTAGTCACTGGCTTACATGGGTACTGAGGAATTGAACTGGGTCCTTACGCTTCACAGACAAGCGCCTCAACTGTTAAGCCATCTCTTCAGCCCCCTCACCTTTGATTCTTGATTTTAGGTGAAACTTCTTTGTTTTTCTTATGGTCAAACTAGTTAAGATTAGTCAATTTTGTATAATCAGCTTTTGATTTCATTGTCTATTATTTTTCTGTTCCCTCTTGCACTAATTCCCATTCAATCCTTAATCGTATCTGCCTTTTTTATGTAATAGTATTTTGTTTGAGTTCTCTTTTATTTCTTTTTTTATTATTATTATTTTGGAGAGAGACACAGAGAGAGACAGAGAGAGAGAGGGAGAGGAAGACAGATGGGCGCGCCAGCAGTGGCTCAGCTGCTGCAAACGAAATCCAGATGTGTGCGCCCCCTTGTGGTCAAGTGCGGCATTGCGCCCTTGCATCACTTTGCATCTGGCTAAACGTGGGACCTGGAGACTGGAATGGCTGGAGATTGGAACCAGTGTTCTTAGGCTTAGGAGGCAGGCGCCTTAACCTCTAAGCCATCTCTCCAGCCCCTCTTTTATTTCTTTAAGATATAAAGTTAACTATTGATTTGAGATGTTTCTTGTTTTATAATCTAAGAATTTATATCTGTAATTTTCTCTTTAAGTATAACTGCATGCAGCTGCATTTCATAGGTTGTTATGTTGTGCTTTAATTTTCATTCAGTTCAAAATATCTTCTAGCTTTTTCATGTGTAGTTTATACTTTAGCCTCTTGATTCATTAGGAACATGTTAATTTTCAGTATTTTGAATTTCCCACATGTCTTTCTGTTGTATGTTGTATTGTATTAATCATTTCAAGTCTATTGAGGCTATTTTATAGCATTATGAAACTCAAGTCAGCAGTTCAGTGAGCAATTTTTAAAATCAATTAACAATACACACAATTCTAACACAATACACACAAAAGATATACTAATTTGATACATGCTAAGGAATGAAGGAAGAAAAATATTAAAAGTCTTTGTTTTCTGGACTGGAGAGTTGGCTTAGCCATTAAGTGCTTGCCTGTGAAGTCTAAGGACCCCAGTTCAAGGCTTGATTCCCCAGGAGCCACGTAAGCCAGATGCACAAGGTGGCACATGCATCTGGAGTTCGTTTACAGTGGCTAGAGGCCCTGGTGCACCCATTCTCTCTCTCTGTCTCTGCCTCTTTCTCTCTCTGTCACTCTCAAAACTCACAAATAGATGGTGAGTGACAGATGGAAAACTATGACCAAGAGCTGCTATTCCAGAGCTAGCGTGGCTATACTAATAGAAAACAAAAAGCACTTGTTTTCTTTTTGTGATGGTCCTGGGGATAGAGTGCAATAAGTGCCTTATCATAGAGCTATGGCTCCAATCTCCAAATATGCATTTTAAAATATTTTTAAAATTTATTTGCAAAGAGAAAGAGGGAGAGATAATTAAGAACATTGTATGAGCCGGGCGTGGTGGCTCACGCCTTTAATCCCAGCACTCGGGAGGCAGAGGTAGGAGGATCGCCAAGAGTTCGAGGCCACCCTGAGACTACATAGTGAATTCCAGGTCAGCCTGGGCCAGAGTGAGACCCTACCTCGAAAAACTAAAAAAAAAAAAAAAAAAAAAAAAAGAACATTGTATGGATACATCATGTGATGGTACCATCTTTCTCTTCCTCCCTGCCCCCATTCTGCTGGGGGCCCTCCTCAGTGGGGTTGCTGGTATTGCCCATGGGGTTGTGTGTTATGCATTGTGGGAGCAGCAGTTATTGGGGTGAAGGTGGGCAATGCCTCTGGGCATGATCTCCCAACCTGTGGCTCTTACAATCTTTCCACCCCCCTCTTCTACAAAATTCCCTGAGCCTTGGTGGGTGTGTTTTAAGTCTATATCAGTATAGTGATTTTTTTCCACTACATTTTAAAAATATTTTATTTATTTATTTATTTATTTATTTATTTATTTATTTATTTACTTACTTACTTACTTACTTACTGACTTACTTATTTGACAGAGAAAGAGGGAGAGAGAGAGAAAGGGCATGCCAGGGCCTCCTGCCACTGCAAACTCCACACATGTGTGCCTCCTTGTGCACCTGGCTAGCATGGGTCCCAGGGAAATGGAACCTGGGTCCTTTGGATTTGCAGGCAAATACCTTAACCACTAAGCCATCTCTCCAGTCCCCCTTTTTTTTTTTTTTTTAATTTTATTTTTTTATTGACTACTTCCATAATTGTAGACAATATCCCATGGTAATTCCCTCCCTCCCCCCACTTTCTCCTTTGAAATTCCATGCTCCATCATATCCCTCCCCCTCTCAATCAGTCTCTCTTTTTTTTTTTTCTCTTTTATTTTGATGTCATGATCTTTTCCTCCTATTATGATGGTCTTGTGTAGGTAGTGTCAGGCACTGTGACATCATGGATATCCAGGCCATTTTGTGACTGGAGGAGCACGTTGTAAGGAGTTCTACCCTTCCTATGGCTCTTACATTCTTTCTGTCCCCTCTTCCACTATGGACCTTGAGCCTTGGAAGGTGTATTAGAGATATTTCAGTGCTAAGCACTCCTCTGTCACTTCTTCTTGGCACCATGGTGCCTTCTGAGTCATCCCAAGGTCACTGCCATCTGAAAAGAGAAGCTTCTCTAACCAAAAGTGAGAGTAGTAATAATATATGGGTGCTTACTGGGCAGTTTGGTGAGCATAGTATATGTATTTAGCCAGACACCAGCAGACAATACACCCCTAGGGTTCATGACTACCCCTGTTGTAGATTATCAGTATCAGGGATGTATTCCCTCCCATGGAGCAGGCCTCCAGTCCAATTAGAGAGCAGTTGGTTTCCCCCATAACAGACATGCCACTATTGCACCCATTGGCTCATTTGACCTGGCTGGCCAAATTTAAGGCTTGCAGTGTCCACTATTGAGTATCTTCACTGGTGATTTCTCTCTCTCCCACTGAACTGCATGCAGCATAGCTTTATCCAGCTTTCTGTCTGCTGGTCCACAAGGAGGAGGCTTTCAACTCAGCTCCAGCAGGATTTCTCAGTGACCTTGCAGCCCAAGTATGTGGAGTCTTCAACAATAGGGTCCATCTATTCCTGGTGGGAAACCAAGAGCCTCGGCAATGGCCTGTAATGTTTTGGGGGTATCAGGGACCTCCTGGGCCAAGAACTCACTGTAAGGTATCCCATCCCTGGCATTGAAAATTATCTACTAACAATCTATGGCTTCTGTGTGTTCCATTGTCCAGAAAAGTAGGTTTCCATATGACTTATTTATATCCTCTTAGATTTTTATTAGCCCTCCCTCTTCCTTTCCTTTACTCAGTCTCTTCCCCTGACCTCACTTAGGCCTTTGCATCTCCATTAATCTGTTCTTCTACTTACATATATACAATACCATCCTATTAAGTCCCCCCTCCCTCCCTTTATATCCCCTTTCTAGTTTACTGGCTTCTGCTACTGAGTTTGATTCCTACTCACACAGAAGTCCAATCATTTCTAGCTAGGTCCACTATGTTTTTGAACTGAGTTCTTAATGCCTCTAGAGGGTTTACAATACACATAATAAAGTATCAGAATCAACTTCAGAGGTATACTGGTTTAGAACCTTCACTGCTTATTGTTCTCTTCCCAGATGCACTATTTGGCACTATTATGCTATACATGTTAAGTATACATATGGTATCAATACAAAAAAGTTATAATTATTACTTTTTAAAATTATTTTTAGAGAAGCTGTGGTAGTTTGAATAGATGGCCCCCAATATATTCAGTGTTTTATTAGTTTGTAGTTTGCATCTGCAGCCACCTGGCTGGAGGCAGTGTCACTGGGCAGATCTTAAGGTGTGGTGATGGGTTTGAGATTTCAATCTAAAGATATGCAAAGTGTGCCTAGCTGGAGTTCCTGAGGTGTGCTGTGCTGTGCTGTGTGGCTTTTGGCTTGGAGCTTCGCTCTCTGTGTTTGGTCCTGTGAAAGCAGGCCAGTTTCTTCTGCCATTATGGAACTTTCCCTGAACCTAAGCTATAATAAATATCCCTTCCTCCATAACTATGCCTGGTCTGAAAGCTCATCTCAGCAAACCTGAAGCTGTCTGTTACAGATGCCAAGGAAAGAAGAAAAGAAATGCATGTCTAGAGTTTCCTTTTAAAAAAAAATCAACTTTCTTATTTACCACTTCTGGGTATATTTCTCTCTTCTTAGGATTTGAGTACCTTTCTCCTATCATTTTCTTACTACAATATACCTTTATTCCTGCCTCCCTCCTCTCTGTTAGCATTGCCAAAATATCAGCATTTTGTATGCAAGTCCAACAATACAAATTTACAATTTTATTAAAATGCTTTTCAAACCAAGTAGGAAAAAATTCTATATTTCATCTTTATTTGGATAATCATATTTACTGGAGGAGTTGATGTGTGTGTGTGTGTGTGTGTGTGTGTGTGTGAGAGAGAGAGAGAGAGAGAGATTTTCTGTCTGGTGTCACTTGTTTTGAATAACTTCCTTCAGTGTTTCTTATAAGATTGCTCTGCTTGCAACAAATTCTCCTTTTTCTACTTGTCTATAAATATTGTTACTTTGCCTTCTTTTTTTTTGAGAGAGACAGAGAGAGAGATCGAGTGAGAGAGAGAATGGACGTGCCAGTGCCTCTCAGCTGCTGTAAACGAACTCCAGATGCGTGTGCCCCCTTTGTGGGCAAGTCCAGCCTTGCACCCTTGCGTCACTTTGCATCTGGCTGAACGGGGGACCTGGAGATTGGAACCAGAGTTCTTAGGCTTAGCAGGCAGGCACCCAAACAGTTAAGCCACCTCTCTAACCTTGCCTTCATTTTTTTAAGATGGCTTTGTTGAATACAGAATCTTGATTGACAGTTTATCTTCTAGCATTTTGAGTATGTTGTCCCACAACTTCCTGATCTCTTGTTTTTGACAAAAGTCAACTGTTAGTCTTGGGATTTGCTTTTGCCACTTGAAGAATTTCTTTGCTTTTCATCACTATTAGTGTGTTAATATTACTTAAACTTGATGGCATCTGTTGGTTATGTCAATTGCTGGTTTTCATTAAATTTTAGATTTCTATAGCAATTTCTATAGCAAGATTTTAATTGCTATCCTTAGATTTCCCTAGTTCTCTTATAGTGCTGGCTCCTGGCTGGCATCTGAGGACATGGCTTTCATTGTAAGTGAGGGCTGGAGAGATGGCTTAGCAGTTAAGGCATTTGTCTGCAAAGCCAAAGGATCCCATTTCGATTATCCAGGACCCAACTAACCCAGATGCACAAAGGGGTGCATGCATCTGGAGTTTGTTTGCAATGGCTGGAGGCCCTGGCATGCTCATTCTCTCTCTCAAATAAATAAATAAAATATATTAAAAGTGGCATTTCCTTATTTAAAAAAAATTAAGTGATAGCAAGATGTTGTGTGCCCAACATCTGTTTTCCTTTTAAGAGTCTGGAATTTTGGTATGTATGAGCCAGAATGCCTATGTCACCATTTCTCATCCAAACTCTTGGGTCCCATGTCTACTGGGTTTCACAGGCAAGAGACAGCACACACATGCTGCTGGGGAAGTGCATGTTCTGTGTGATTACTCGGGAGGGTCAGAGATGGAGACAGAGACTCTAAGAAAGCCCAGGCACATGGACTCCTTCAGATTCTGCCTGTGTCTTCTGCCCTTGCTGATCATGAATAAGCCCCCTGCCTTTTAAAAAATATTTTGTGTATTTATTTATGAGAGAGAGAATGAGCCCACCAGGACCTCCAGCCATTGCAAATGGAGTCCAACCAAACACATGTGTCACCATGATGTCACCAGATGATTTATGTGGATTCTGGGGAATAGAATCTGTGTCCTTAGGCTTCGCTGGCAAGTGCCTTAACTGCTAAGCCATCTCTCCAGCCCCCATCTGCCTTTTTCTTGTTGCTACAGCTTCATAGAACTACTGGCCATTTTTAAAATTGCTTGTTACTAAAATCTCCAAATTTTTTTGTTTTGTTTTATGAGGTAGGGTTTCACTCTAGCCCAGGCTGACCTTGAATTCACTATGTAGTCTCAGGGTGGCCTTGAACTCATGGTAATCCTCCTAATTCTGCCTCCTGAGTGCTGGGATTAAAGACATGCATAAGCACGCCTGGCCTCCAATGTTTTTTTTTAATATTTTTTATTTATTTATTATAGAGTGAGAATGGACATGCCAAGGCCTTCAGCCACTGCAAATGAACTCCAGACGCATAAGCCACCATGTGCATCTAGATTACTTGGGTTATGGGGAATTGAACCTGCATCCTAAGGCGTTGCAGGCAAGCACTTTAACTGCTAAGCCATCTCTCTGCAGCCCTCCAATGCTTTTTTACAATGCGTTTAGGCATGAACTCTTATATTCAAGATGAAGTTAGTCTCCTCGGGCAGAACTGCAGTCTTTGTCCTGAAAGCCCGGAATTTCTCACCACCTAGGCACAGACATCCAGTATATTTCCACCCATACTTTGTAGCAGCTGCAGCCATACTTTGGGAATAGGTGCTGGGCAGGGTGAACAGCAGGCTAGGTCTTCCCCATTGGCTCCCCTCATTGTTTGCCCTACTAGCAAACTAAGGCTTCTGCCCTATGTGTGGGGACTAGGAATCTGGCATGAGGATACAGGAATACAGTTTCTGGTGATGATCCTCCCAGGGTAAAACCAGTGCACTGCATTGGAGAGAACACACCTCTCTTCTTGGCCTGGTGTACAGCTTCAAACACACAGCTGGGTGCAAGTGAAACAGTATAATGGGGACCCTAAAGCAATCCAACCTAAATGATGTAAATTTCTCCAGGACTCATGCTGGAGGAGGGAAAGGCTAAAGCCCTAGCCCCAGTGGAGAATTTGTTTAGTCAAAAGAGTTCTGCCAGCTTATCTCATAGATGTCAAATATTCATATTTCCTGGCCTTCATTTCATATTTTCTTTAAAATTTTAATGCTCCTACAGGAAAGGTGGAGAGAGGCTGAGAAGTTATGTCTCCCCAGTTCTGGCCAAATTATAAACAGATCCACTTTCCTGTACCAATTTCTGTGTTCTATTTTCTTTTGGAATTTGGGGAAACTAACGTGATGGCTTATGGGTTCAAGTGCCTAGTAACAATTTTTATTTATTTATTTATTCATTCATTTATTTGTTGACAGGGCCTTTCTATAACTTTGTATAATTCAAACTGGCCTTAAACTGTAATCTTCCTGCCTCAGTCTCTGTCTTCCTTTGGGGAGTTCTGGCATTGCAGGCATGCACCACTATTCCTATCTTCTAATAGGTTAAGTTTTTTTTTTCTGGTTTTTCAAGGTAGGGTCTGGTCCAGGCTGACCTGGAATTAGCTATGTAGTCTCAGGGTGGCCTTGAACTCATGGCGATCCTCCTACCTCTGCCTCCCGAGTGCTGGGATTAAAGGCGTGCGCCACCACGCCCGGCCTAATAGGTGATTTTAATGGTCTTTTTCTTAACCTTATATTTCTTCACATGTTTTATAATTTTCATTTGTAAGTTTATTTCAAATAAATTAGCTTTCTTTCTTTCTTACTATTTTGTTGGTGGTGGTGGTATGCATATCTAAAGCAGTCTTTTTAATGTGTCAGTCCACCCATCATTTTCTGAAGGCTAGACTCTCCTATAAGGTAGTCTGACAATTTTCTAGCACTGCTGAAAATCCCTCTCTATGGGGAGACAAGCTTCTTCTCTCACTGACACCAGGCTTTGGCCTGAGCTTTCTCATACCATGAGATTTCTGGGGAAATTCTAGCTTCTTGGGGTTCATTGTTTCAGTAGTAGGAAGGAAATGGCACATTGTAGCTCATGCTGTAAACATTTTATGGCAACTTTTATACATGAATATAATGTCACTTGATCATAATCCCCTCCCAGTGTCTTCTTTTGTCCCCCTGCAACAACCTTCATTTCACTGCCCTTCTATTTTGATGACTTTTCCCCCTACCTCCTCCATCATCCATATCAAAATGTAGGTAGTGAGGGCCAAAAGGATGGCTTAGTGGTTAAGATGCTTGCCTGCAAAGCCAAAGGACCCAGGTTCAATTCCCTAGGACCCATGTGAGCCAGATGCACAAGGCAGTACATCTGGCATTCGTTTGCTGTGGCTGAAGGTGCATCCATTCTTTCTCTCTCTCTTTCTCTCTCTCTCTCTGCCTCTCTCTCTCTCTCTCTCTCAAATAAATAAAATAAAATAAAATAAAAGTAGGTAGTGAGAGTTGCTATGAGTTCATAAAGTAAACGGTCACCTCATGTCCAGAAGATAGTGTCCCAAAGTATCCCTCCCCTTCCTCTGGCTCTTACATTCTTTTTGCCCCTGTTTGGCAATGTTACATAAGACTTAGAGAACATGATAAAGATTCTCAGTTAGAACTGAGCACCCAGCCATTGCTTATTTTCAGCACTTTGATGAGTTTTGAGTCCCCCCAGTATTCACCATCATCCGCAAGAAGCTTCTTTGACCAAAGATACAATCAATACCAATCTATGGGAATAAACATAATATAAATACTTAGAGGGCAATTTGATGGGCACAGCATATCCATTCAGTCCATCAACAGTAGTGGTTTCTTCACTAGGGACTATGATCTCCCCAGGCATGAGTTTTTGGCTAGGTTTTCAGTACCAGGCATGAATTCCCTCCCATAAGTTAGCCTTAAATTCAATCACAGAGCAGTGGGTTACCTCTATGCAACAGTCATGCCACACTGTGCCACTATTAAACCACGGAGCACCTCTTGCTTGGATACTCAGTTGTGTAGTACACAGGATTATTCCACAGTTGGGTAAGTCTGTTGATGACTTTTCTCCTCCAGCAGGCTGCATAGTACTTTTTAGCACTATGACAGCTAGCCAGCAAAGAGAAGCCTTCCAGCTCAGTTCCAGTTTGATTACTCAGTATCTCTTCATGCATCTGGCTTTATGTGGGCGTTGGGGAAATCAAACCCAGACCATCTCTTCAGTCACCAGTATCTCTTTAGAATATCTTCCTTTCTAGGGTATGAGAGAGACATACAAAAGATGGTAATAGGGGGGATTCAGATCAAAATACATTTTTAAAGTTATTTTATTTTGTTTATTTATTTTGTTTATTTGAGAGAAAGAGGCAGATAGAGAGAGATTGGGCATGCCAGGGCCTTCAGCCACTGCAAACAAACTCCAAATGCATGTGCCACCATGTGCATCTGGCTTATGTGGGTTCTGGGGAATCGAACCTGGATCCTTTTGGTTTTGCAGGCAAGCACATTAACCACTAAGCCATCTCTCCAGCCCCAAAATACATTTTTTGGCTGGAGAGATTGCTCAGCAGTTAAAGCACTTGCCTGGAAAGCTTAAGGACCTGGGTTCAATTCCCCAAAATACATTTTTTTAAATATGAAAATTGTCAATAAAAATTTTTTAAAAGAATATTTTCCTTTCTGCCATGTCAATTACATGTTTGCTTGTTTTCCATCTTTCTGTTTGTACTGATTTCTGCCTAAAAACATTAAAATTTCCTCCACTGGACATGTGAGTATCATACTGAAAGACAGATATTATTATTGCAATTTAGAATGTCTACCCCATTGTTACAGTCAGGTTCGCATTGCTGACAGAAATCACCCGACCAAGAGCAGCTTTTGTGGTGGTGGGGGGTTATTTTGGCTTATGAACTCAAGGGGAAGCTCCATCGTGGACAATGACTAGACAGGAAGTGACTTTAAGTTGTGCTTTAGTCAGAGAGCTGGCTGTCTGGGAAGCCAGACAATTAACATCCCAGAAAATCTGCCTTCTCCCTCTCATCTCCAGCTAGTGTTGTCTGTAGGGAATGGGAACAAAGGCAGTCAATCACGTCAAAGTTCAGTTCCATTTGTCTGGGGTTGTAGTCACCCTTATCTCTGAGATTCGGAGTATTGGTGCTTCCCTCCTTACTGGCTTCTCCATTTTCCCTCATTGTCCTCTCTGTGTGTGCAGTAGAATTCACATACTCCCAAGTGCCGCTTAAGTCAAAGGTTAGCCCAGAACAGACAAACCATTAGCAGTAGGTACTTGCTGAATTATTTACAATGTGTACATGCAGATTCATTTTCAATAATTTTCAACAATAGCAAGAACAAATGTGCCCTTGTAAAAAGGAATGTGGAAGTACTCTACCCATTCTCTGTCCCTTTTCAGTTACTCTTTGCGCCAGCCTCTATTTAGCTGAATTTTTAGTATCCTTTACCTTCTGGGCCAATATTCCCTCTGCCTGTTACTTGGGCTGAAAGTCACAGAGGCCCACTGCTTCTACTCCAACCACCATGTAATTGAAATTTTCATTGTCTTTCCTGTTTGGGGATATACTTACCTCGTTTCTGAGCATAGGCATGTGTTTTTAAGATTTGTTTGCTTGTAACAAAATGGGTGGTCAGAGTAGAGACTCATTCTCTCAGCCTGCTCAGATTCCCCAGTCCACCTTAAATTTGAATTCAGACACATCAGACTTTTCTCTTTAGAACATCTTGCATTTTACTTTCTGGATAGAAGGTAATGGATCAGCAAGACTCAGGATCCAGGAGCAAAAAGAAATGGGAACAGAGTTTGGATAGAAAAATGGCAAAACCTGTGCTAGGGTTCACAGTGGAGAATGAAAATTATTCATAACCAGGTTTCTCTGCAGGATAACAAAATTAGAAGTTAAAACTAGGTAAGAATGTAAATTAAAAAAAAAAAGTCATAGCACATTTGGTGTGAAGCTCTTAACTGGCTATGTCTAGATTCAGGCAGTACCTCTTCCTATGAAATAGAATCAGTGGTCTGACAAGCCAAGCAGAAGAGGTTGGCTTTATTGGCAGAAAAAGCTGAGGAAAACAGAAACCTAAAAGAAAAAGGCACTTGGTTATTTCAAAGTTACTTTCTCTTTCTGTGAGATCAAAGCAGAGAGAGCTGATGATGTGAGTTAAATCTGATTTGGTTGGATAGAGAGATGGTTTAGCAGTTAAGGTGTTTGCCTGCAAAGCCAAAGGACCTCCGGTCGATTCCCCATGACTCATGTAAGCCAGAGGCACTAGGTGGCACATGCGTCTGGAGTTCATTTGCAGTGGCTGGAAGCCCTGGCAAGCCCATTCTCTCTCTCTCTCTCTCTCTCTCTCTCTCTCTCTGCCTTTCCCTCTCTCAAATAAATAAATAAATAACATTAAGCAATAAACTGACTTGGTCAGGGATTTTGCAATTTTCTCGGTGTCTCCTGACTTCTCCAAAGGTTGTAATGGGGAGAGAGTTCTCATGGAATACTTCAGGAATGAGTTCTTGTCCAGGGAGTGGTAAAAAATTACCAACTTGAGCTGGGCAGTGCAGCACACTCCTTGTAATCCCAGTACTATGGAGGCAGAGGTAAGAGGATCCCCATGAGTTCAAGGCCAGTGTGAGACTACATAGTGAATTCCAGGTCAGCTTGGGCTACAGCGAGACCTTACCTGGAAAAAAAAATTACCAACATGGATCAAGAGACAATTCACAAGGCCAGCGAGAGAGGAATGCAGCAGGCTTTACTGTTCAGGAATCAGAAAAACAGTGATGGAATAAATAGCAGAGTTTATTATAAGCAGAAAAGTACCTATCAGAGTGGGTGCGCGCCTTGAAATTGAGAACTTACCTGAAAGGCTGAATTTTGGGGTATAAGTATGTGAACTTATATTTAATTGAAAGTGTTATGGGCTGATTGATTGTCTATTTGAGAGTTTCTCAGTAGTAACTGAAAAAGCTTTGGTCGAGGAAGGAACAGGGCAAGCTGATCTCAGAAGCAGCCATTTGTAACTGCAGTGAGTTGATCTCAATTTTTCTGGCTGAACTTCCAGAGCCCCAGCTGTTCCAAGTTAACTATATAGTTACCAGAATCACTTACTCAAGGTTAGATAAATGACTCAATTTCAGTTTGATGGTGCAGAGCTTCTGCATGAGTGACTCAGTTGGTTTGGTCAGTTGGGCCTGTCATGTGGGACCTTCATCCAGCCCACAGCCTCCTGCACATTTTGTTTAACAGATGCTGAAGGCCAGTGTCCAAAGCAGATACCAGAGGGAGTCCTCTGAGGCATATTTCACTGTGGCACAGATTTAACTGTCGGAGGTCATGTTGTTCAGGATTGACCTGGTAGTACTTCCCACAGGGAAACACTTCAGTTAAAGTAACTCAGAGGCTATGTAAATGATTTGGGGTTTTAGTCTCCTCCAGGGAAATTTGTTCTTTCAAATTTCCTTAGATTTACATAAAAAAATGTGGTAAGGGGGCACTAAATTTTGTTGTGGTGGTAGGATCCTATTTTTAAAGGTCTTTTGTGGAGAGTTTTGAATCTGTCTTTTCAATTTCTTGGTTCTTCTTCATTGGTACTTCATCAGTGATTCTTTATCTTCATAGAATAGAAATTTGGGTCTTAGGCCTTAAAAGACAAGAAATTCTTTCTACGTAATACTTAATGTTTCATTATTTTATCAGTGTGTTATTTAATAAAGGCTATTTTGAGAATTTTTAAACTATAATGAAAATAAACATCTATTAATGAAATATAGCCACCAAATTTAAATTAAGTTCATCCCAAGATTAGAAATAACTTCCCTGAACTAATCATAGTGTGGTTGAATATTTTTCTAATTAGATGCAGTACTTTCAATTCCAAATTACTGTAAGAATGCAATCAAGAACCAGGAGTTTGCCTCAGTGTTTAGCAGAACTTCTAAAGATCTCCATAAATGTCATGTTCCTAGGAATTTGGGAAAGCCATATTTGCATAACATTATCTCTTAATTGAGATCTGAAATATTTAGTTAGATACAGTCTGTATTGTTTCCATTTTCTCCGGCTGCTTTTGAAATGTCATAAATTATAACGTAACTGAGATTGGCAAAATGGATGTTCTTCAAACATCTCAGTCTCATTACTCTCAGGCATAGTGGCCAGTAGCTAGGGCGGGGGTGGTTCATGGGACATGCATGAGTTTTCCCAGTGCACAGAAAAATCATGCCCAATGTTCTTATAGACGTACAACAAAAGAGGGACAGAAGAGCAGTTCAAATAGTATTGATCCCATGTGTTGTAGACAGCTCCATGTTGCTGGGATGAACATCTAAACCATACACAGTTGATGGGAGGAAGGGATTTATTCCAAGCTTACAGATCCAGGGGAAGTTCCATCAATGGTGAAAGAAGCTGCTTCTACACATCCAAGCAGAGAGGAACAACCAAACAATCAGCAGAAACCAAAAGCAGCAACATGAATGGGCAGCAAGAAGCAGCGACCCTGGCATACCTTTGTGCTAGAAATCAGATCCATCTGCAAACACATCTTAGGGCTGGACCCCGGAATCTGTTCCCAGTGACACCTCCTCCAGCTACGTGGTTGGAGACCCAAGTTACAAGCTATAATAAAACATCTGAGTCTATGGGGATATACATATTCTAATGCCACTCCATGTTATTTGAAAGGACAAATGCAATGAAATGTATACAGACATCTCTCACAGGCATGATGAAGGCAACAGATAAGACACATGAAGAAAGTTTGACCAACAACCACAAGACTAGCTGAGTTAACATATGCACTGACGGCATATTTTTAAAATCTTATGAGTAGAATTAATTTAATATGTTATTAAACTTTATATTAACTATGTACTACATTTAAAATATTTATTCTTGCTGGACATGGCAGCTCAGGCCTTTAGGCCTTGGAAGGTTGAAATAGGAGGAGTGCCATAAGGCCAGCCTGGAGCTACAGAATGAGTTACAGGTTAGCCTGGCCTAGACTGAGAACCTACCTCAAAAAAAATATTAAAATAAAATATTTATTCTCTACTAATATTGATAACACTAAATGCCATGCTTGTAATTCCAACACTCAGGAGGCTGAGACAAACTTTTGAATCCTCGCCAATTGTGTTTTCTGAAAACCAGGATCCCAGGTGCTGGTTAAGCTCTACTGTCAACTTGATTGCATCTAGAATCACTTTGGAGAATAATCTCTGGGCATATCTGTGTGAGAGTTTTTCAATTAGGTTAATTGAGATGGGAAGATCCACCTAAATGTGTGTAGCACCTTGCCAAGGGCTAGAATCCCTGACTGATTAAAGAGGAGAAAGCAAGCTGAGCACCAGCATTCATCTCTCTTTGCTTTTTGACACAGGATACAATGTGACCAACTACCTAAAGCTCCTACTGTCTTGATGTGATGCCCCACCATGATAACTGTGCCCTCAAACTATGAACCAAAATAAACCTGTTGTTAAAAAAAAAAAGAAAGGTAGGGCTTGTGGGGAGATGGCTCAGTGGTTAAAGACACTTGCTAGAAAAGTCTACCAGCCCAGATTTAAGATGCAACTGGCGTTTGCTTACAGCTGCAAGTGGCCCTGGCATGCCCATTCTCAAGGTTCATTCATATTCATTCATTCCGTGTGTGTGTGTGTGTGTTAATGAAAAAAAAAAAAAAAAACAGAATAAACTAAAAAGAAAAAAGATTGTGACCAGCTTGGCCTACATAGTGAGACCATATCTTTAAAAAAAAAAAAAGGCAAAAAAGCAACTCCCACATGTATAGCTACAGATTTGCTTTTTAAACATATATACAATAATGTAAGACATTTGTTCTACAAATTATGTCTAGTGATAATAAATCCCAATAAATTTGAAAGCCAGATAAAATGGCTAACAGAAAGGAAAAACATTGATTATAAAAGAAGATGAAGCCGGGCATGGTGGTGCATGCCTTTAATCCTAGCACTCGGGAGGCAGAGGTAGGAGGATCGCCATGAGTTCAAGGCCAACCTGAGACTACATAGTGAATTCCAGGTCAGCCTGAGCTAGAGTGAGACCCTACCTCAAAAAACCAAAAAATAAAAAATAATAAAAGAAGATGAAGCTATAAAACAAAACAGGTATAAAAGAAGAAATTGAAAACAAAATCAACAGGCTATTTCTAAAAGATTCTAGTGTTTTACAGGCACATTCTACCAAATCTTCAGGGAAAAAATAATCCCCTTATAGAGAAGATCAGTAGGTAGATAGGTGGGTAGATTTTTACACTCCTTAGAAAATGTCAACCTAATTTATTTTAGTTACATAATCAAGGAATAGTTATCTTTCAGGTCTAAGAAGAATTTTCTTGTTAAAGTAGGAGTGTCCCAACATTAAGAAATGCAATAATGTGCTGGGCATGGTGGCGTACACCCTTGGTTCCAACACTTGGAAGGCAATGGTAGGATTGCAGTGAGGCCTGCCTGGGACTTCAGAATGAGTTCCAGGTCAGCCTGGGCTACAATGAGACTTTACTTGAAAAAAAAAAAAAAAGAAAGAAAGAAAAAGGAAGCAAGGAAGATAGGCATTGATGTAATTCACTTCACTATCTAAAGGAAGAAGCTCATATCGATAGATATTTAAAAATCAGAGCTGGGCATGGTGGTGCATGCCTTTAATCCCAGCACTCAGGAGGTTGAGGTACTCCAGAGGTTGAGGTAGGAGGATCGCTATGAGTTCAAGGCCACCCTGAGACTACATAGTGAATTCCAGGTCAGCCTGGGCTAGAGTGGAACCCTACCTCAAAAAGTCAAAAGAAAAAAATAGAATTCAAAATTTTAAAACTTTATTAAAAGACTTTCAGGTAAGATGGTGGATTGGGAGTCTCAGCAACAAAACCAGGGAAGGAAAAGTATCAAAATAATACATAATATGTTGTCTTGCTTCAAGATATATGACCTGTGCCTGGCATGGTGGCAGAGACAGGAGGATCACCATGAGTTCCAGGCCAGCCTGAGACTACATGGTGAATTCCAGGTGTCCCTGGGCTACAGCCAGACACTACCTCAAAAAGTAGGGGCTAGAGAGATGGCTAGAGAGGCTAGAGAGATGGCTTGTGCTTAAGGTGCTTGCCTGTGAAGCCTAAGGATCCAGGTTTGATTCTCTAGGTCCCTTGTAAGCCAGATGTACATGATGGTGCATGTATCTAGAGTTCGTTTGCAGTGGCTCGAGTCCCTGGCACACCCATTCTCTCCCTCTCTCTCTCTCCCTCTCTGTCTCTAATAAATAAACAAAATAAAATCTTTAATTAAAAAAAAAAAAACCAGGTAAGCTGTCTGTGGAGAAGCAGAGAGAGCTGCTGCTGAGTTGTGCTGGTCAGCTTGCCTTGTAAATGCTTTACTTCATACACAAAGGGCCCTGCCAGTGAGGCCAGTGGAAACTGCAGGCATGTGCTTCCTCCCACACTCACCAGCCTTGCAAGATGAGAACCTGGAGCAGAGCATGGAGGAGGCCATCTGAGTTCCATGGGCTCACTACCGGACAACACTCCACAACTTGCCCCCCCCATACACCAGCACCAGGAACACCTGGGACGGCAGGAAGCCAAGGGTCCTCACTGACCTCTGCTCCACAGGGCACTGGGCCAGGCACAAGATGAGCTGAGAGTGCTCCTCGAGGGAACTTGTCAACTCAGCATAGGTGGATGAGAATCTCATGCCAAAAATTTCTCTCATTTTTTAAACTTTTTTATTGACAGCTTCCATAATTATAGACAATAAAACATAATTCCCTCCCCTCCTGTACTTTCTACTCACAAATCCACCCTCCATCATATGCCCTCCTTCTCTCAACTAGTCTCTTTAATTTTTTTTTTTTTGTTTTATTTATTTATTTATTTATTTATTTATTTATTTATTTATTTATTTATTTTGGTTTTTCGAGGTAGGGTCTCACTCTAGCTCAGGCTGACCTGGAATTCACTATGTAGTCTCAGGGTGGCCTTGAACTCATGGTGATCCTCCTACCTCTGCCTCCCAAGTGCTGGGATTAAAGGCATCCGCCACCATGCCCGGCCTTTGTTTTGTTTTGTTTTGTTTTGTTTTGTTTTGTTTTGTTTTGTTTTGTTTTGTTTTGTTTGTTTTGTTTTTCAAGGTAGGGTCTCACTCTAGCTCAGGCTGACTTGGAATTCACTATGTAGTCTCAGGGTGGCCTCGAACTCATGGCAATCCTTCTACCTCTGCCTCCCAAGTGCTAGGATTAAAGGCATGTTCCAGCATGCCCAGCATCTCTCTTTAATTCTGATATTATCTTTTCCTCCTATTATGAGGGTCTTGTGTAGGTAGTACTGCAAGGTCATGGACATACAGGCCATTCTGTGTCTGGAAGAGTACATTGTAAGCAGTCCTACCCTTCCTTTGGCTCTTACATTCTTTCTACCACCTGTTCCATAATGGACCCTGAGCCTTGGAAGGTATGTGAGCTCTAGGAGAGTAATGCCTACTGTTGTTTCTCTCTTTTTAAAAATCTCCACTCTTACATATGTATTTACATATGTATTTCCGGATGGTTTTGTTTGTGTTTTGTTTGCATATTGCTCAGCTGGATTTTAGTATCTCTCTGTATTTTTATCCACCCAGTCTATTATTGGGATATCGCTACTACTCTTCCTACACACAACTCATATACTTTCCCTCTTATTCCAATCTCTTCTCCATGTTCTCTCCTCCTAATCCCCTCCTGTTCGTACTCCATAACTTCAACTTTCCATAGCTTTAACAACCCCAAAAATCTGTGACTCTAACAGTATTTCAACTTCTCTCTTCTAGACATGTTTACCACCTCCATCTTTTTCAAAATTATCATGAGTCCCCACCTTAACCCACTCTACTTCCCTTCCACTTCTGAGTAACCAAAACCCATGCTACCCTTGATCGCTTATGTACCAACAGTTACTGAAGTCAAAGTAACCATTGGTGTTAACTCACTACTATGGCATTTGCATAGCAGGCATATACTTCTGCTGTTAGTATTCTATTCTGAGAGCAATAGAGCAGTACAGAGGCCATGCCAGGCACCTTGAGCTTCTAGACTGAGGATGTCACTGCTGAACTACATGCCTAAGAATATAGGTAGTAAAACAAACAGAAACTTCAAGCAGTGAAATAACCCAAGTTGCAAAAAATCCCAACATTGCAAATAAGAAATGTGAAAATTCAAGGCAACATGACTTTTCCAAAAATTATGAATCACACATTAATGGCCTCCAGTGAGACTGAATTAAATAAAATGCCTGGCAGAGAATTCAAAAGAATGTTTATAAGTATGCTTAAAGCAAACAGAAAGAGAAATCAAAGGAACCAGAGAAGAAAAACTCCTGAAGGAATGTGAAAATAATGCAGAAAATAAGCTGAGTAAAATAAGGAGGTCAATATAACATATGAGTAAGGAGATAAAAATACTGAAGAAAAAGCAACATGAAACAGTAGAAATAAAAGACACAATAAGTCAAATAAAAAAAACTCCAAAAGAAAGCCTCACCAATATAATGGATCAAGGGGAAGACAGAATATCTGAGCTTATAGACAGGTGAGAGATTTAGAACATCCTGACAAGGAGAAGGATAAATAAATATGAAGGCATTCAAGATAATCGGGACATTTTGAAGAAATAAAATCTAAGAATTTGGATATAGACTGAATAATTTCAGTCCAAAGGCAAAGAATTTTCAAAAAAAAATCAGGGCTGGAGAGATGGCTTAGGGGTTAAGGCACCTGCCTCCTAAGCCTAAGAACACTGGTTCCAATCTCCAGCAGTTCCAATCTGCAGGTCCCACGTTTAGCCAGATGCAGTGACACAAGGGTGCAATGCCGCACTTGCCCACAAGGCAGCGCATGCATCTGGATTTTGTTCACAGCAGCTGAGAGACTGCTGGCGCGCCCATTCTCTATCTGTCTCCCTCCCTCTCCCTCTGTCTGTCTCTGTGTCTCTTTCCAAAAATAAATTAAAAAAAAAACAATCAACAGCTGCAAACCCAGACCACTATATCTAGCAAAGCTGTCTGTCATAATTGAAGAGGAAGAAATATTTTTATTTATTTATTTATTTATTTTTTATTTATTTATTTATTTATTTGAGAGAGAGAATGGGTGCACCAGGGCCTCCAGCCACTGAAATGAACTCCAGATGCATGTGTCCCTTGTACATCTGGCTTAGGTGGGTCCTGGAGAATCAAACTAGGGTCCTTTGGCTTTGCAGGCAAATGCCGTAATTGCTAAGCCATCCCTCCAGTTCAAAGAAAAGTGTTTTATGGTAAAAACAAACTAAAGGAATTCATGAGCACTAAACCAGCTCTACAGAATGGAGGAATCCTTTGGACTGAAGAGAAAGATAAGCACATACATGAGACCACAAGAAAGAAGAAACCATGCTTGAATAATAGTTAATACAAGAGAAGAGCAGCAAAATAACACAGTACAAAATTAATAAGAATGGCAGGAATTAATATATACTTTTCAACAATAACTCTGAATATAAACAATCTCAATTTCCCAATCAAAAGATGCAGACTAGCCCAGACAGAAATTGGCCTCGATATCCATGACCTCGCAATGCCTAGCAATACCTTCGCAAGACCCTCAGAAGAAAAAGATGATGACATCAAATTAAAAGAGAGACTAATGGAGAGAGGGAAGGGATACAATGGAGTTTAGAGTTCTAAAGGGGAATGGGGGTGGGGGAGGGAAATATCATGCATTTTTTTGTATGTAAGTATAGAAGTTGTCAAAAAAAAAAAAGAAAGAAAAGAAAAGAAAAGAAAAGAAAATGCAGACTAGCCAAATGGATTAAAAGAGAAGATCCTTCTGCTACTTCCAAGAAATGCACCTTATTATAAAAGATAGTTTCTAACTTAGGGTTCAAGGCTGAAAAATGGTATTTCAAGCAAGTGGGACTAGGAGACAGGCAAGCATTGCTGTTCTGATATCTAATGGGATAGACAAATTAGTAGTCAGAAGAGATGGTATAAAGTATACTAAGGTAATAATCCAACAAGAGGATATTACAATTCTAAATATTTATGTACCAAACACAGTGGACCCAACTTCATTAAACAAATACTAATAGATTGTTGAGTCACATATTAACCCTAACACAATCATACTCCAATACTCACTCTCACCAATTGACAGGTCATCCTGGCAAAAAATAATCAGGACACATCTGTGTTAAATAACATCATAGACCAAACATATCTACAGAACATTCCATCGAAACACTGCAGAATACACATTCTTTTCAACAGCACATTAAATTTCTAAAATAGATCACATAGTCAGACACAAAACAAATCTTAACAAATACAGGAAAACTGAAATAATTCCCAATAGTCTTATCTGACCAAAATGAAATAAAAGTGTACATCAACAGCAAGAAAGATAACATAAGAAAACCTACAAAAACTCACAGAAATTAAACAATACACTATCGAATGATAATTGGTCATTGAAGAAACCAGTAAATAAATCAAAAATTTCCTAGAACCAAATGAAATGAAATCCCAATATACCAAAATCTACAGGATACATTGAAAGCAGTCCTAAAAGGGAAGATTTTAGCTCTAAGTACCTATATCTAAAAAAATTAGAGAGATCACCAATACATGGTACCCCTTAGGGCATTGAAAAAGGCCCTAAGAAAAAGCCAACCTACAAAAAGTCAATGAAACAAGGAATTGGTTCTTTGAAAGGATAAACAAAATTGGTTCTTTGAAAGGATAAACAAAGAGAGTGATGACTCAATAAAAGTAGAGGTGAGAAATGAGACATTACAACAGACATATTGCAAGGACATATTTTAAAAATCTATATTCCACAAAATTAGATAATCTAAAGCATTCCCACTAACATTAGAAACAAGACCCTCCTACTCTACATCATAATATAAGGAAATAATAAGAAAGGATGAAGTTAAAGTATCCTTATTTGAAGATAATATGATCCTATACATAAAATTGCTAGAGTTGATAAACACTTTTAGCAAAGTGGTAGGATACAAAATTAACATATAATATCAGTAGCTTTCTTATATATCAATGACAAATGTACAGGGGAAGAAAATATAGAATAAACCTAACCAAGAAGTGAAACACCTCTACAATGTAAACTTTAAAACACTGAAGAAAGAAATTGAAGAAGACACCAGATGATGGAAAGACCACCCATGCTTCTGGATCAGAAGAATTAATGTTGTGAAAATTAACATCCTATCAAAAGCAATATACAAATCCAATGAAATTCTAGTCAAAATTCCAAAACTATTCTTCAAAGCAATAGAGGAAAAAAAACAATCCTAAAATTCATATGGAAGCATAAAGAGCACAGATAGCCAAAACAATTATGAGCAGAAAGAATACTGCCTGAGATATATCATTTCTGATTTCAAGTTATACTACAGAGCCATATTACAAACAGTAATGCACTAGCACAAAAACAGACAGAAAATAGACTAGAGGATCCAGATAACAGCCCATGCAACTACCACCACATGATTTTTGACAAAGATGCCAAAACTAACTGTTCCCTGGAGAGAAGACAGCTTCTTCAACAAATGGTACTAGTAAAACTGGATATCCACATGTAGAAGAAAATATCTAGACCCTTATCTTTCACCCTGCAAAATACCAACTCCCAGCTGGATCAAAGACCTCAATGTAAGACCTGAAACTCTGAAGCTACTAAAGGGAAAGAGTACAGAGTACATTACAAAATAAAGGCATAGGTAAGGATTTTCTCAGTAGGATTCTAGTCACTCAGGAAATAAGATCAACAATTGACAAGTAGGACCACATGAAGTTAAAAACCTTTTGTACAGCACAATAGATGGTCACTTTAGTCAAGATTCAGCCTACAGAATAGGGGAAAACCTTTGCCATCTACACATCTAACAGCAGATTAATAGAATAATCAAAGAACTCTAAGAATTAAACATCAAGGGAAAAAAAAAAAAAAAAAAAAAAAACAAGCCAGGTGTGGTGGCACACAGCTTTAATCCCAGCATCACGAGGCAGAGATAGGATTCCTGTGAGTTCAAGGCCACCTTGAGGCTACATAGTGAATTCCAGTCAGCCTGGACTAGAGCAAGACCCTATCTCAAAGAAAAAAAAAAGGAACAAAAACCAAGAGGATGAGGAAGAAGAAGGAGTAGGGAGGTGTTTAGCCAAAACTAACAATTTGTGGAAAGCTATACAGAATCCTACTACTTTGTAAGCTAACTAAAAATGCAATTTAAAATAATTTTGAACAAAGTTACTGTACATGGTTAGACAAAGCTGCTCCCAGAAGCCATAGGTTATTACACGGAAATTCGAGTGCCCGGGATGTGATACCTCCCAGTGAGTTGTTGATCAGGAGGCTAGATGACCCTGAAGCAATATAAGATATTGTCATTGGCTTTGGTTGCCCAGAAAAATGCGATGGCAAGTCCCTAAGACACCACACATTTCAATTGCATGGAGAATCTAAGCTAAGAGTTAGAAGCTTTCTCCCTGCCAGCCAGCTTTCTTCATACTCAAAGCTGTCATGCAAACTGGTGGAGGAGAAAAGCCATCAACAATCCTGCCCAGCTGTAGACCCTGTGTATTCCACAACTGACCCACCAGGCCAAATGTACTCACTGGTGCAATAGTGGCATGAATGCTATGGGAGTAACCATTTGCTTCCTGATTGGATTGGAAGCCCACTCCACAAGAAAGATTTTTTTTTAATTTTGGAGAGAGACACAGAGAGATAGAGAGAGGAAGTCAGATAAGAGTTAGGTGCTGTGAACGAAATCCAGATGCGTGCTCCCCCTTGTGGGCAAGTGCGGCATTGCACCCTTGCGTCACTTTGCATCTGGCTAAACGTGGGACCTGGAGATTGGAACCAGTGTTCTTAGGCTTAGGAGGCAGGCGCCTTAACTGCTAAGCCATCTCTCCAGCCCCACAAGAAGGATTTTGTGCCTGGTACCCTAAACTTGGCCAAATGTGGCTAGAGACATAAGCCCCAGGGAGGAACCTACTACTCTGGTTATGGTAAATGGACAGTATGTTAAACTGCCTTCTAAACATTTATGTTTGTTCCCATAGATTAGTACTGTTTGAAGCCTTGATCATAGAAGTTTCTTTCAAGGGATAGTGGTTAATGCAGAGATGAATAGCTGGCAAAATTGCCAAGATCAAGTGACTACTGTGTGCTCAGCTTCAAGTAGGACATCTAAAATACCTCCTACAAAGTGCAGGGGACCTTGAGGAAAAGAGGGACAGAAATAATGTAAGAACAGGAGGGTGGGGAGGAGGGCTGTGAAACACTGTCTTCTTTATGTGCTGTGGCCATTAAACTCATGAACTCACAGCAGCTGTGGTTTCCAGCACAAGACTGAGTCTATCCATACTTCACCATTGATGAAGGAAGGATACATAAGACCCCAGACCTCCCAGAGCAGCTAATGACAGCTCATGTTTGCTGGACGAGGGGGTTCAGGTTCATCAATGGTATGGCCACTAGTAAGTTTCCCATTCCACAATGAATAACTTTCCACTCATGATCATGAAAGCAACCCTAGTTTAACTCAATGTGCAGGCATTTTCCTGCAAAGCCAAAAAACCCCGTTTCAATTCCCCAGGACCCATGTAAGCCAGGTGCACAAGGGGGCGCACGCATCTGGAGTTCATTTGCAGTGGCTGCAGGCCCTGCATGCCCATTCTTTCTCACACACTCTCTTTCACTACCTCTTTCTTTCTTTCACATAAATAAATCAATAAAATATATTTGAAAAAGCCAGGCATGGTGGTGCATGCCTTTAATCCCAGCATTTGGGAGGCAAAGGTAGGAAGATTGCCATGAGTTTGAGGCCACCCTGAGATTACATAGTGAAATCCAGGTCAGCCTGGGCTAGAGTGAGACCCTACCTTGAAAAACCCAAAAATGAAAAAAAAAATATATATATACATATATATATATATATTCGAAAAATAAAAAAATAAAAGGCATGCGGCTGGAGAGATGGCTTAGCAGTTAAGGCACATGCCTGTGAAGCCTAAGGACACTGGTTTGGTTCTCCAGGTCCTATGTAAGCCAGATGCACATGGTGGCACATGTATCTGGAGTTCATTTGCAGTGGCTAGAGGCCCTGGCATGCCCATTCTCTTGCCCTCTCTCTCTGTCTCTAATAAATAAGTAAATAAAAATAAAATCTTTTTAAAATATAAACAAAAAGCATGAATAAGAGGATACCAACACATGATGTATCCATATGAAATATGTTGTTGTTAATAATAATAATAATAATAAAAGGATGAAAGATGAGGATTAGTGGAGAAGAAGAAGGATGTTAGTGGGAGGAGAGAGGAGAAGAGAGTGTAATTAGTGGGGAATAAGATCAAAATACAATATATACATATTGAATACATAGTGAATTCCAGGTCAGCCTAATCTAGAGTGAGGCCCTACCTCGAAAAAAAAAAATGTGCAAGGCCTATTTGAAGAAAACTTACATCATACATGTGAGAGGTTTGATGAAGTTTTATGTCACCTAGTAATTGGAAAGACAGAAGACCCAGTGTTGTGGACACTACTAACGTTTGGACATTCTGGAAACCCTCCAACAGTCCGTATTTCCATCCTTGCTCCTTCTATGAAGCAGTGCTACCTCACAGCTGGCTGGAGGTCTATTGCTTTACCTGTTTAGACAAAACAACTGCTGGTCTTTCACAGCCTTTGTGTCCTTCAGCATTGAGGTGACAAACAGGAGTGGCAGCCTGTGGCACCCTCTACCGTTGCAGTTCTTGTGCATGTCTGGGGTAGAGGCACCCTCAGCTCTGCAAGTGGAAGTGGGGATTCCTCTGCCCTTGACAGTAGTTGGTGCTGTAACTTCCAGGTTGGCCTAGGTGTGGGACTGCTCCGCCCTTGACAGTAGCTAGTATTACAGCACCTAGGTCTGGGTGTCTGAGACCTTCTGGCCCTAAGGGCGTGACAAATCTCTTGAAATCTTCCAGCTACCAAGGCCTGTAGTTGCTCTTCTCTGTCTCTTTACAGGCTTCTGTCCATCCTTGATGGACAGTCAACGCTTCACTCTTGATCACACCTGCCCACTACAGAATCCCACCAATCCCCTTATCCTGCCTTGGTCACTCTGGTGAACTGGTCAGCTGCCTCTTGTTGCTATGGCCACATGTACAGTTGCTGCAGTGAGGGCAGCGACTCCTCCCTCCTGTGCAGCCATCTGCAGTGCTATGGCTTTGCCTCCACAGCTGTCAGTGCAGCTGCTCCTGTGCATTTGCATCTCAGCTCGCCTGCCTGGGCTGCTGGTGGGGGCCAGCTACTTCTGGCTTCTGTCTTTGCCACCATGACTTCTTTTTGGGTTTACTGACTCAGCCTACTCTACTAAAAGCCAGCAAAGGACCACTGAGACAAGCCTTTGATTGGGCTCACTGCTGCCACACCAGGGGAGGCAGCCCAAGAAGGTGTTTCCACTGGCTCACCTGGGAGCAGGATTCCATAGCCCAAGTACATCAACCTTTCGTGCAAGTGAAGGTTTGTGTATACACCAGTCATGGGATGGGACATTGTCCCTTTTATACCCGTCACAGCAGTCCCTGCTGGGCCACCAGGAGAAGTGCTGCCCCTGTGGCTTGGGTGGGAAAGGTTTCAGAGTCATCTAGAGTTCGTGGAGGCTTGTGAATACAGTCTGATGTTTGAAACAGTTGTGTTTGGGGCTGCACCTCCAGGAGCCTGAACAAGAAGCTATAATTGTTCTCGAGTTTCCCTTGGTGGTCTGTGGAGTGTTCAGAACAGCTGGTGCTACTATAAGTGTATTTTGTCTGGTTGCTTGATTAACAGTGCTTTGCTCAAGGCCACCATGTGAGAGGCAGGGGGCAAACTGTCCCATCCTCCAACACTGTTTATTTACAGGAAAATAAATTTCAGAAGGAGAGCTTAAAGTAAGAAAATATTAACACTAATATTGATTTTATAGGGTTCTCCAATTTTTTTAAATACATTTATCCATTTAAGAGAGAAAGAGACAGATAGAGAGAGAAAGAGAAAAAGAATGGGCATGCCAAGGCCTTCTAGCCACTACAAACAAACTCCACATGCATGTGCCACCTTGTGTATCTGGCTTACGATACTGGAGAATCGAACCTGGGTCCTTAGGCTTTTCAGGCAAGCACCTTAACCACTAAGCCATCTCTCCAGCCCTTAAATATAATTTTGTTGTTTATTATTTACAAATAGAGAGATAGAAGAGATACAAACAGAAAGAATGGGCACTCCAGGGCCTCCAGCCCCTGCAAATGGATGCCAGATGCATGTACCACTTTGTGCATCTCGATTTTTACATGGGTACTGGGGGATCAAACTCAGGTCTTTAGGCTTTGCAGACAAGTGTTTTATCTGCTAAGTCATCTCTTCAGCCCCCAGTTTTCCAATTCTTGAACCAATGCTGAAACGTCTTCCCAGAATCCCATGGAGAGACGGGTCCCTGTTATCTGTCTCAGCAAGTTGTAACAGTATCTTTTAGACATAACAGCTATTTGGAGTATGGTTACGACGACACATCTTTGGAGAGTTTGCTGGTTTGTCCTTGTTCCTCAATGACCTGGAGTGAAATGAACTGTGGCCCACTATGTTTCTAAAGAAATGCCACAACTGACCTGAGAACATGATTCCTGCATTCCCCCAGAGCTTCTGCCCCAGGGCATTAAAAGCTCCTGCCTTTCAAGCCATCTCCTACTAGTGCCACCAAAAAAAAA
Source organism: Orientallactaga sibirica (assembly GCA_036365145.1). Lineage (NCBI taxonomy): Eukaryota > Metazoa > Chordata > Mammalia > Rodentia > Dipodidae > Orientallactaga > Orientallactaga sibirica. The sequence goes on from JAEOAD010000003.1 coordinate 21,313,592, forward strand.
AAAAAAAAAAAAAAAGAGCCAGGTGTGGTGGCGCACACCTTTAATCCCAGCACTCAGGAGGCAGAGGTAGGAGGATTGCCATGAGTTCGAGGCCACCCTGAGACTACATAGCTAATTCCAGGTCAGCCTGGTCCAGAGTGAGACCCTACCTCGAAAAAAAAAAAAACAAAAAAAAATGTGGTGGAAAATTTAGCAATGATCTCTGCCTCCATGTGTTTACCAAGAAGCTGCCCAGGCTCCCGAGTGCTGGACTGTTCAGCCCAGGTTGAGGGGCTGTAGGGCAGCATCTGGGGATTAAGACTGGTTTTTTTGTTTGTTTGTTTGTTTGTTTGTTTGTTTGTTTGTTTACTTTTTCCCTGGGGATGAAGGAACAGTAAGTGCTTTAATGGGTCTTGCTTGCTATTCTGAAACTAACATGCCAGGCTAATTAAAAGAAATCCAGGGGCTGGAGAGATAGCTTAAGTGGTTAAGCACTTGCCTGTGAAGCCTACGGACCTGGGTTCAAGGCTCAATTCCCCAGGACTCACGTAAGCCAGATGCACAAAGTGGTGCATGCATCTGAAGTTCGCTTGCAGTGGCTGGAGTCCCTGACACACCTATTCTCTCTCTATCTGCCTCTTTCTCTCTCTGTCTGTTGCTCTCAAAAATAAATAAACAAAAATTAAAAAAAAAAAAAAAAAAAAAAAAGAAATCCAGGGCTGGAGGGATAGCTTAGCAGTTAAGGCATTTGTCTACAAAGCCAAAGGACCCACGTTAGCCAAATGCACAAGGGCGTGTACACATCTGGAGTTCGTTTGCAATGGCTGGAGGCCCTGGTGCGCCCATTCTCTCCCTGTCTTTCTCTGTCAAATACATAAAAATATAAAAATAAAAATATTTTTAAAATAAATCCAAAGATGCCATGCCTCATAAAGAAAGCTTAGACAGAAGTGTGTGAGCCCATGAGTACAGACCATCCTGGGCACCATAACAACACCTCATTTTTAGATATGTACATACATAAATTAGAATAACTAAGTCCATTTGCATATTGCATCAGGACATGGTCAATAGGAACAGACAAATCTAATGTTGGAATCAAATAATGCATCTAGTCTTTGATTCCCAAGTCTTATTTAAAGGTTCTTTAATATACATATTCTATTAGCTTACAATTAGCTTCATCAAGAATTCAGTGACAGTATGAAAAGCAAAACTGCATCAGCAACTTCTCCTTTATTATACTGCTTATATGCCTCCTTCCTTCACACATCCGTGCAGTCCTCAACAAAAGGACAGACTGAAGGGCACAGATCTGGCTGATGGCTTCACTTTCACTGAGGGACAAGGGCCCTTGTCCCTCCCATGACTGAGAAAGTTTAGGCAGGTGACTACTGGTTTGGGGCCTTGCTTCTTGGAAATAATCACAATTTCTATGTACAGGCAATGTTCTAAATACTGATTTGCACAGAGGAAGTTGGGTCATCTCTTCAAGATTACACAGCTAGTGAAGATTTGAATATCATTTGTGGATCAGGCTTCAGCCCTGTGCACCTACCACCATTTCTTCTCATTGTCTCAGCTTGCTAGGATGGTGTAGCTGACCTCTTTGGCAGGTCTTACATCTCCCTCTTTGCTCTGGCTCATGGACAGTGTAACTGAGCTGTCACCTATAACTGCTGTCCTTGGTTTAGTCCAAAGGAAACCCTGGACTCCAGAAGCCATCCTATTGCAGTAACTTCCTGGTGTCTTTGGTGTATGCATCTCCCTTACTAAACTGTGAGTGGCTAAGGGCAAGACTCTGTGCTCTATTTTATTCTAGAATTGATCACTTTGTTAGGCAAATCCTATGCATCAATTTTTGCTAAATTAATGAATCATGAAGGTCTAAGAACCCCATTTCACCAGAGTTAGCGAAAACGACTTGGATATAATCATTGGTATCTTCTCCATAAGCCAAATAATGAATACTTGGGTGTATGTTGTCACAGCTACATCCCAAACCAAGTGTTTGTTTTTTGTTTTTTTTTTAATTTAACTTAATTTTTTTTTTCAGTTTTTTGAGGTAGGGTCTCACTCTAGCTCAGGCTGACCTTGAATTCACTAGGTAGTCTCAGGGTGGCCTCAAACTCACAGTGATTCTCTACCTCTGCCTCCCAAGTGCTGGGATTAAAGGCATGCACCACCACGCTTGGCTCAAGTATTTTTTTGTTTGTTTGTTTTATTTTGTTTTGTTTTCTTCCTTTACAGCCAATGGGATCTGAGCGGCCTGAGATGCGCAAGAGGCAGGCCTGCAGTGCCAAGGAGGCACCAGGCTCCATACCGAGCCAGCAGGGAGTGGAGAGCCGGGGCTCCAATGCATGCTGCTTCTGCTGGTGCTGCTGTTGTAGCTGCTCCTGGTAAGGTTTGGAGACCTTTTTATTAATGGGTTACCAGTTGGGAAGCAGTGCCCTTGAATAGTGTGGTTTATGATTTGTGCAGTATGGGTTTGTTTTATATTGGTCTTTTCTTTAACTTTTATTTATTTACTTGAGAGAGAGAGAGAGAGAGAGTACACCAGGGCCTTCAGCCACTACAAATGAACTCCAGACATGGGCTACTTTGTGGATCTGGCTTACATGGGTCCTGGGAGTTGAACTGAGGCCCTTTGGCTTTGCAGGCAAGCACTTTAATTGCTAAACCATCTCTCCAGCCTGTTTTATAGTGTTCCTTTGTTTGCCTGTATGTGGCCTATGTGTGCACGTGTCCTTATGTGTGCACACCTCTTTTTTGAGACAGTCTGTCAGTTTCCTAGAACTCACACATTAGGCCGGACTAGGGTCCACCTTTCTCTACCTCCCCAGCACTAGAATTATAAGCGCATCCTTCTCACATGTATGAGGCAAGCACTTAACCAACTGAACTATCTTCTAACTGTGAAGGACACCAATATAATTTTTTTAACATCAGCAATAAGTTACATGTGTCTAGTTGTCAATGAATTTATATTTAAATACTTCAAAACAGGCTAGAAGAGGCTGGAGAGATGGCTTAGCAGTTAAGGCACTTGCCTGCAAAGCCTAAGGACCCAGGTTCGATTCTCCAGGTCCCACGTAACCCAGATGCATATGGTGGCACGTGCATCTGGAGTTCATTTGCAGTGGCTAGAGGCCCTGGCGTGCCCATTCTCTCTCACTTCTCTCTCTCTCTCTCTCTCTCTCTGTCTCTAATAAATAAATAAAAATAAATTTAAAAAATTTTTAAAACAGCCTAGCATAGATAAAACAACTAAAGAACATTATAAAGCACTTATAAGCACTTATTCACATTTGAGCAGAAACAGCTTGGATGGCTAAATAGGCCTTCCTTTTGCATAAAGGCTTTGTGGAGGAGTTGAGTCACACTGGGCATGGTGGTATATGCCCTTAATCCCAGAACTTGGGAGGAAGAGGTAAGAGGGGCAGTCTGAGTTCAAGGCCAGCCTGGAACTACAAAGTGAGTTCCAGATCAGCCTGGGCTATAGTGATATCCTACTTGAAAAAAACCCCATACCTCCCAGAAAATTTTAAAAATGAAGAGGAGTCTCAAAGTTTAGGATTATGAAGTCTGGATATTTTTAGATTTTGAAGTGCTCCATTCCAAGTCCTTCTGGCTTTCAGGATTACCATTGATAAATCTGAGCTAATTCTGGTGGGATTGCCTTTGTATGTAATGAGTTGTTTCTCTCTTGCTGCTTTTCACACTCTCTGTTTTCAGTGTTTAGAGTTTTAACCATGAAGTGCCTTGGAGAGTTTCTTCTTCTTTGTTCCAGTCTGTTTGGTGTTCTGTGGGCTTTTGTAACTGGATGGGTCTTTCTTTTGAGAGGGTGGGAAAGTTTTCTTCAATAATTTTGTTGAATATGTTCTCCATGCCTTTAGCCTGAATTTCTTCCCCTTCTGGTATACCCAAATATCCAGATGTTTGGTTATTTTAGGTATCCCACAATTCCTTCATATTCTGTTTGCATGATTTTTGAAATTATCAAAGTTTTTGGACTCCCAAACTCTTTCTTCTGTTTTGTCTTCCAGATCTGAGGTTCTGTCCTCCACATGATTAACTCTCTTGAAGAGGGTTTCTAGAGAGGCTTTTACAAGCTATATTTCATTTTTGTTTTCTGTTGAATTTTTCTATATTGTGTCCATCCCTTTGTCAAGTTCCAATTTTAGGTCAAGGTCTGATTTTCTTAATGTTACTTGGAACTCATTCTTGCATTTAATCATTATCTTCATTAAGCTTATGCAGCACTTATTGAGGTCCTCTATTTGTTCATTTATCTCTCCTCTGAGATCTCTCTGGTTTTCCTCAATTAAGTTAAACCTAGTGATAAAATCTATGTGCTGTAAGAGATGATTCCATTGCATTTCATTTATGCTATTGCTGTTTTATATAATTTGCTTCTAGTTCAGCAATTCATTTGGTCAGAGTCAACATAGCTTATTGTGCTTTCATTTTGGGATTCTACTTCTGTTGTCTCCTCTATATTTTGTTTGGAAACTTCCATTGTGGAACTAGGTAACCTTGGTGGAAATCTCTCAGTTTGTTGTCTTTCATTGTTGTTTTATTTGTTGTTCTTATTGATGATTTTGTATTTGGGTCTACCCATCTCAGGGTAAAAGTCTTATTTTATTAAGAGGGAAGGAAGTATTGTCCTTGCATGATGTGACTATTCAGTGTAGGGTTTGAACTGGAATAGAGTGGGATGGCATTGTATCCATGGATGTGCAGGTTGTGGAGGATGCAAGTGCACCAGCAACTCTGGACTTGTGGTTGATACAAGAGTTGTGGTTGGTGGTCTGGAATCTCTTCAGCCCAAGATCACAATCATACCTTGCCTGTGGGGCTTTCTCCCCTATTGTATCCAGATTAGCAGGCAGTGGGGGACTCACTAGTTCCTCCTGTAGGTGGTTGCCAGATACTCCTCTGTTCCCCATCTGGGACAAAAGGGATGCCCCCAAGTAGCCACTGAGAGCTGGGCAGGCGGTGGGGATGTGGTGGTCTCTGGGCTCCATGGACCAGGCTGATGCAGGTCCTTGGAGTTGGCTGGTATGGTGGTGTTGGTGTGCAGAGGAAGCCAGCAATAAGAGGAGACAAAAAGCCCCAGGAGGTGGTACATGCCTTTAACCCCAGCACTTGGGAGACAGAGGTAGGAGGATCACTATGAGTTCAAGGCTGCCCTAAGACTACATAGTAAATACCAGGTCAGTCTGAGTTAGAATGAAACCCTACCTCGAAAAACCAAAAAGAAAAAACAAGTCCTTGATCAATGCCAGAAGGATCTGCTGAAGCTGGCTGCTGTGGGGGGTGGATGGAGACCTGAACACTGGTATGAGGGACTTGCCAGGGCACACACAGGCAGCCTGGTATGTGGGGGATCAGTGTGCAGGGGTGGCACAGGATGAGGAGGATTCACAAGCTGGGCAGTGAGAGGTATGGGTAACCATCAGGTGCGTGCTATGGGCAGTGGATGGGGGAGGAGAGGGGACGTGCTGGGAAAGTGTGGGTTGGGGCAGATGCTTGGGCCCTGGCTCTCACACTGTCCATACTTGCTCAGTGAGTTGGTCCCCTGTCTCAGTGCAGAAGGTGTGGAGAAAGAATGATCACAGGATTGCCATGTCCGCCCATCCAAAGGGGGCTGAACTAGGTAGGCAACAGACTGCCCCAGTGTGAGGAGCTAGTAGGGCTTCTTAGAGTGTGGGAATCATCAGATTCCTGAATGTGCACCCCCAATGGAGGCTCGCTGGGACCTAATAGTGTTGGAGCCCCACAATGCTTGCCTGATTTCACCCCCAGAGCTCTAGCATGGTTCCGAGTCAGCTATCTTAACCCAAGATTTGTTTTTATTTATTTATTAGAGACAGAGAGAGAGTGAGAAAGAATGGACATGCCAGGGCTGCTAGCATGAACTCCAGACGAACTCCAGACACATGCACCACCATATGCATCTGGCTTATGTGGGACCTGGAGAATCAAACCTGAGTCCTTAGGCTTCGCAGGCAAGCACATTAACCGCTAAGCCATCTCTCTAGCCCCAGGATTTGTTTTCTAAAAGACAAAAACAGCCACTCATGGTGACACATGACTTTAATCCCAGCACTGAAGAGAGAGAGGTAGGAGAAAGATTGCTGTGAGTTCAAGATTACAGCCTGGGACAACAGACTGAGTTCCAGGTTAGCCTGGGCTACTTCAAAAACAAAGAGATAAAAACAAAATGTATGAAAGGAAAAACTAACAATGTGGGCAGGGGAAATGACTTAGATTAAAGGTGTTTGCTTACAAAGCCTGCAGGCATGGGTTCAACTCCCCAATATTGATATAAAGCAAATGCAAAGTGGTGCTCGCATCCCTGATCCTAATGCACCTACAAATAGGAGGCAGAGACAGGAGAATCCGAAACTTGTAGGACAGCCAGCCTGATGTTCCTCTGCAGTCTGCCAGTTCATTTGCAACTGCAACAGACCTTGTCTCAAAGAAGCTGGAGCACAGGCACCTCAAAATTGTCCTCTGACCTCCACATGGGCATCATAGCATACACACACACACACGCACGCACGCACGCACACACACACACATACACACACACACACACACAAATACATTCATACATTCATTCATTAAAAGATAAAAATGTGGAGCTGGGGCTGGAGAGATGGCTTAGCGGTTAAGGCGCCTGCCTCCTAAGCCTAAGAACACTGGTTCCAATCTCCAGCGGTTCCAATCTCCAGGTCCCACGTTTAGCCAGATGCAAAGTGACGCAAGGGTGCAATGCCGCACTTGGCCACAAGGGGGCGCACACATCTGGATTTCGTTCACAGCAGCTGAGACTGCTGGCGCGCCCATCTCTGTCTCTCTCTCCCTCTGTCTATCTCTCTCTGTGTCTCTCTCCAAAAATAAATAAAATAAAATAAAATGTGGAGCTGGGCAAGTTGGCACAGACATGGAATGAAGCAGGAGGATTATGAGAGTGAGGACAGCCTGGGCTATATGAGAGCCCCTGTCTCAAAAAATCCAAAGTAGGGGCTGGAGAGATTGCTCAGCAGTTAAAGACATTTGCTTGCAAAGTCTGCTAGCATCCATGTAAAACCACAAAGTGACACATGGCTCTTGAGTTGGTTTGCTGCAGCAAAGGACCCTAGTATATCCATACATACAGAGATACACATGTACAAATAAATAAAGTTTAAAAAAATGAAGGTAGGGCTGGGCATGGTGGCACATGCCTTTAATCCCAGCACTTGGGAGGTTGAAGGATCATTGTGAGCTCAATGCCAGCCTGAGATTACATAGTGAATCCAGGTCAGCCTGGAAAAAAATCAAAGTAGGGCTAGAGAGATGGTTCAGTGGTTAAGGCGCTTGCCAGCAAAGCCAAAGGACCCAGGTTTGATTCCCCAGTACCCACATAAAGCCAGATGCACAAGGTGGTGCATGTATCTGGAGTTTGTCTGCAGTGGCTAAAGGCCCTGGAGCACCCATTCTCTCTCTCCTTATCTGTTTCTCTCTCTCTCTCTTTCTCAAATAAATTCAATAAATAAGTATTCTTTTAAAAAATCAAAGTAAATTTAAAAGATAAAAATGTGAAGCTGGGCGTGGTGGTGCATGCCTTTAATCCCAGCACTTGGGAGGCAGAGGTAGGAGGATTGCCATGAGTTCAAGGCCAGCCTGAGACTACATAGTGAATTCCAGATTAGCCTGGTAGGTGACCCTACCTCAAAACAAAAAAAAATGTGTTTAACAGAGAAAAACATATAAAGCCAGGGGTAGTGGCACACACCTTTAATCCTAGTACTCAGGATGCAACGGTAGGAGGATCCCTGTGAGTTCTAGGACAGCCTGGGGCGACAGAGTGAGTTCCAAGTCAGCCTGGACTAGAGTGAGACCCTACCCCGAAAATAACAACAACAAAAATAACCATATGACCACAGAAAGATGTGTACCTGAATGTTCTCAGGACACAAGCAAATAGCTGACCAAAGCAACTTCAGAAGGAAGGGTTTATTTCAGCTTACAGTTCAAGATTACAGTGCATCATGGCAAGAAGGTATGGAGGCAGGAGCTCATGCTCGTAACAGTTGCTCACATGTGCATCTGTAGTCAAGAAACAGAGAGAGGAATGCGAGTGCTCAGCTAGCTTTCTCCTTTTTATATATTTATTTATTGGTTTTTCGAGGTAGGGTCTCACTGTGGCCCAGGCTGACTTGGAATTAACTATGTAGTTTCAGGGTGACCTTGAACTCATGGCGATCCTCCTACCTCTGCCTCCCAAGTGCTGGAATTAAAGACGTGCACCACCGCGCCCGGCTAGCTTTCTCCTTTTTATACCCCACTCCATGGAATGGTGCCATCCAAAATTAAAGTGGGTCTTCTCACCTCAATTAACTGCATTAAGAGCACGCCTTTAATCCCCACTTGGGAGGCAGAGGTAGGAGGATTGCTGTGGCTCGAGGCCACCCTGAGACTACTTAGTAATCCCAGCACTTGGGAGGCAGAGAGGCTGGAGAGATGGATTGCTGCCTGAGCCTCAGAACACTGGTTCTAAGGCCACCCTGAGACTACTTAGCCAGATGCAAATTCCAGGTCAGCCTGAGCTAGAGTGAGACCTGTCTCCCTCTCCCTCCTCTATCTCTCTCTGTCTCTCTCTCCAAAAATAAATAAAAAATAATAAAAAAAAAAAAAAAAAAAAAAGAGATCCACCCAGAAGCTAACCTAGTCCAGATAATCCCTCACAGACATGCCCAGAGGCTCGTTTCCTAAGTGATTCTAGGTCAAGTATATAGTATAAACCATCACAAACTCTAATGCCCATTGACTAATGAGTGAGTAAACATCATGTCATATATCTCTACAATGGAACTGGTGGTGTATGCATCTGGAGTTCATTTGCAGCTACTAAAAGCCCTGGTGTACTCATTCTCACCACCCCCCTCTTTCTCTCTTTCTCTCTTTTCCTCTTTCTCTCTTCAAATAAATAAGAAAAAAATTAAAAACATTTTTAAAAATTAAGGATGATGGTTAACTCTGGGACAGAGAGGGGAGAGTACATAGCAAAGTTTACCTAGCCATCAAAAGGAATGAAGTATTGAGTCTGCTATAACATAGCTGGAACCTCAAATATTTAGTGAACCATTAGGCTAGGTGAAAATAGCCAGAAGAAAGTGACCACCTATTTTATTATTTACTTAGATTACAGAATAGACAAATCCTGAGCCACAAAATAAATGAATGGGTGCCTGGAAGTTCTACAGAAGTGAGAGTGACTGCTCAGATGTGGGCTTTCATCCTTGGGAAATGAATCATGGTAGTGGTGTAAGGCTGGAAATATGCTAAAAGCCATGGAATTGTATTGCTAAGTTGGTAAATAGTATGAATTTTAAGTGTGATTAATACAGACAAATAAATAATATGAAAAGATAAAATAGTTACAATGCACTTAATAAATAATTCATATTCAGAATGCACAAAGAGTTCCAGAAGCTATAATAATGATCAAATCTTTTTTTAAAAATCAAAGGAAAAAAATCAAGCAAATGAAATGGAACAGAGAAGATAATAATCTAATTGTGTTCCTCCTAATAAAGATCAGACAGATGCAGGTTAGACACACACCATTCCAAATACGTACCTAGAAAGACCCACAAATCCCTTCAGACTGTGCATAAGATGTGTCTAGGAGGATTTATTACATCAGTCATGACGAGTTCTTCAACAGTAAAGTGCTAAACACATGCACCATGAGGCTATCTGTACTGTGCAATGCCAGTCAGCATGTCACTCATGTGCTAGAGGGGGAGAGAAATTAGAAAGCAGTAAATGTTATATGATAGTACTTACATGAAGCTTACAAAGTTTTGGAGTACACAGTATCATAACTATGATCAAGAAAGATCAAAAAATTAAGGTTGGGCTGGAAAGATGGCTTAGCAGTTAAGAAGTTTGCCTGCAAAGCCAAAGGATCCAGGTTCAATTCCCCAGGACCTATGAAAGTCAGATGCACAAGGTGACGCATGCGTCTGGAGTTCATTTGCAGCTATTAAATGCCCTGGTGCACTCTTTCTTCTCTCTCTCTCTCTCTCTCTCTCTCTCTCTCTCTCTCTCTCTCTCTCTTTTCCTCTTTTTCTCTTCAAATAAATAAGAAAAAATTTAAAAACATTTTTTAAAATGAAGGATGATGGTTAACTCTGGAACAGAGGGGAGAGTACATAGCAAAGTTTACCTGGCTTAGGGAGAAAATTGTATTTCAAAATTCATGGCTTTCTTAATTAGTCTAGAAACATAATGTGTAGTTTTCACATCCATAGAAGATAATTCAATTTCTTTGATATTTTTCTCAACATACTTTGGGATTTATCTATGATGATATACATAGTAGAGTGAATTTTCTAGAATGATAAATAGCAATGATTTTCCTATGCTCTTTTGACATCTTTCTCAAAATTACATTCTAAGACCTTCAGGTATTGCTATAAAGAAAAGGACATAAAGTCTTATTCTCTTAAAAATAATGTCTTAAGCCAGGCATAATGGTGCACTCCTTTAATCCCAGCACTCCTGAGACGGAGGTAGGAGAATTGCCATGAATTCGAGGCCACCCTGAGACTAATTCCAGGTCAGCCTGGGCTACAGTGAAACCCTACCTCAGAAAACCAAAAAAAAAAAAGTCTTAAATTTTTTTTTTATAAGGCTGAAGATTCCCCCTCTTTTCTCACTGAAAACATGTCTTATCATGGGGTGTCCTTAGTGAATATTTCTTCTTTTTCTCTCTCTCTTTTTTTTTCTGTTTTGGTTTTCCGAGGTCAGGTCTTACTCTAGCCCAAGTTGACCTAGAATTCTCAGGGTGGACTCAAACTCACAGCAATCCTCCCACTTCTGCCTCCCAAGTGCTAGGATTAAAGGCATATGCCACCACGCCCAGATCTTAGTGAATATTTCTCTCTCTTTCTTTCTTTCTTTCTTTCTTTCTTTCTTTCTTTCTTTCTTTCTTTCTTTTTCTTTTTCTCTTTTTGTTTGTTTTTTGTTTTTCAAGGTAGGGTCTCACTCTAGCCCTGAAATTCACTATGCAATCTCAGGGTCACTTCGAACTCATGGTGATCCTCCTACCTCTGCCTCCCAAATGCTGGGATTCAAGGTGTGCACCACTACGCCCAGTTTAGTAAGTATTTCTAAAACATGGTAAGTAGCCACCTTGGTTGCTATTGACATGTTTTTGTTCTGTAGTAACAATCACAGTAGACAAAACTTAACCAAAACAAATATTCTTCATTTTTTTTCTAGTACACATTGTTTCCCTAAAAATAATTCTGCTTACCAAAATGAGATGGAAAAATGTCAAAACCAAGTGAATTTTTCATTACTTAGTTCACAGTATACCTTCCAATTCTCTTTAGAATCATGTGTCACATTCATAATTCCTTTTTTTCTTTTCTTTTTCATACCCACTGTGCAGTAATGTGTTCTGCTTACAAAGAAACCCAGGAGTCAGGCAAGATAAATGCTGACCTAGACAGGATGCCACCCCAGAGCCTCTCAAAGGGTTTTTGTTTTGTTTCATTTTTTAAAACCATTATTTATTGAAGCATTTTAGCCCTCCTATCATAAAAGAAATGTCAGGATTTCTGCACTTTTAATGATCTTGACTTTAAAGAAAAATAGCCACCCACAGCCTCTCTCTCTCACACACACAAACACTGAAAACTTATAAAAGTTAGTATGCTAAAAATAAGCTGACAGGGGCTTGAGAGGTGGTGCAATGGTTAAGAATAGTTCCTGTGCAAGCATAAGGGCTTGAGGAGGCTTTAGAGATGCCTCCAGTTGGGTCCCCAGGACCCCCATCAACAGCTGGACGTGGCCTTCCATGTCTGTAACCCAGTCCTGTAGGGGAGCAAAGGCCCGAGAATCACCAGAGCTTGGGGGGAGGGCAAGCTCCAGGATCAGTAAGAGCCTCTGGCTCAAATAAGAATAGGCAGAAGAGGGATGGAGCAGGACACCAATGTTCTGCTCTAGCTACTGGAGATGTGTGCACCTCGCCGTAGGTGAGAGCACATAGAGGTGCCACATAGACACACAGACACATACACCCCACACACATGCACAAAAGAAAAGCTGAAATACTTTTGTGAAATGGAGTAAAAGTGTTAGGGAAAGACATAGTAGGAGGAATAGACACACTAGAACAGCAGCATTATAAAGAAAGCAGGGCTTGGAGAGATGGCTTAGCGATTAAGGTGTTTGCCTGTGAAGCCAAAGGACCCAGATACCATTCCCCAGGACCCACATAAACCAGATGCACAAGGGGCACATGCATCTGGAGTTCGTTTGCAGTGGCTACGGGCCCTGGTGTGCCCATTCTGTCTGTCTCCTCTCTCTCTCTCTCTCTCTCTCTCTCTCTCTCTCTCTTGCAAATAAATGAATAATTTAAAAAAAAAGAAAGAAAGAAAGCAGGGCAGGAGAAATGGCTCAGTGGTTAAGGTGCTTGGCTGCAAAGCCTAATGACCCAGGTTTGATTCCCTAGTATGCATGTAAAGCCAGATGAACAAATTGGCGCATGCATCTGGAGTTCATCTGCAGTGGCTTGAAGCCCTGGTGTACCTATTCTTTCTCTTTCCTTATTTCTCTCCTTGCAAATAAATAAATAAAAATATTTTTACAAATAAAGACATAAAATCATCAATGATAAAAATCCAGTTTTAGGGCTGAAGAGATGGCTTAGGGGTTAAGGCGCCTGCCTCCTAAGCCTAAGAATCCTGGTTCCAATCCCCAGCGGTTCCAATCTCCAGGTCCCACGTTTAGCCAGATGCAAAGTGATGCAAGGGCGCAATGCTGCACTTGACCACACGGGGGCGCACACATCTGGATTTCGTTCTCAGCAGCTGAGACACTGCTGGCAGGCCCATCTCTGTCTTCCTCTCCCTTTCTCTGTCTCTCTCTGTGTCTCTCTCCAAAAATTTTTTAAAGATCCAGTTTTAGAGGTTGGGTAACACGCACACGTAGCACGCTGAGGTCCTGAGTTAAGTCTCTACCACAGGGGGAATAAACCCCTGAACTTTATGTTGATAGGAGTGAATTTTATATTTTGTTCATTGTTGGTGGTTTTTAAAAAAAAAATCCCCCCATGTAATTATTGTGAACACCTTGCTTTGCGGTCACTGTAAACATTTGGGGGGAGGGGTGGCGGGACAGGGAGGAAAGTAATAGTCCACATGTCCCTGGCATTTGTTCAGAGCAGTGTGTAGAATGTAATGCTCTTTTGAAACATTTTATGATTTTTAAAATAAATTTAGTGAATCTATTTAAAAAATTTCTGCTGAAGTTAAGAACAGGGCAAGGATGTTCATGTCCTCTACTACTATTTAATAGTGCATTTTACTTGTTAGCCAGTGTAATTAGACAGAGAAAGCAATTAGAGACCAAGGAGTTGAAAGAGATAGAAATTGACCCATTGCAGATGATGAAGATTCCTGAAACACCAACAGAACTGTTACTAGAACTAATACAAACCCCAAAACATTCAATAAAAAGAAGAATGTCAAATTAACATAAAAATAGTTGCTTTTAGGACTTTATCTAATAAAGAACTCTTACATATCAAAAAGGGAAAACTAATATTTCAATATTAAAAGAATAGAGGGCTGGAGAGATGGCTTAGCGGTTAAGGCGCCTGCCTGCTAAGCCTAAGAAACCAGTTCCAATCTCCAGGTCCCACGTTTAGCCAGATGCAAAGTGACGCAAGGGCGCGCACGCATCTGGATTTTGTTTACAGCAGCTGAGAGACTGCTGGCCCGCACATTCTCTGTCTCCCTCTCACCCTCTGTCCGTCTCTCTCTGTGTCTCTCTCCAAAAATAAATAAAATAATTTTAAAAAATTAAAAGAATAGAGCACAAATCTGTTCAAAAATGTACAATCGGGACCTAGGACAGATGGCTTAGTGCTTAAAGTGCTTGCCGTGCAAGCATGAGAACCTTTGTTCAGATCCCCAGCACTCACATATATGTGAGGTGGCTGTGGCCGACCTCTGTGATCCCAGTGCTCAGGAGGTAGAGGTGGACACAGGGATGGATCCCTGGGACAAGATGGCTAGCAAGACTGCCAAATCAACAAGCCCTGGGTTCAAGTAAGTAATAGGGAAAGTGACTGAGGAAGACACCTGATGTCAGCCTCTGGCCTGCACATGCATGTGCACCACATGCATCCAGACACATGCTCACACACATATACACACACAACACATGCATATACATCAAAAATATTGCATAATAGCTAATAAATAGAAGACAACATACTCCGCATCATTGGTCATTAGTAAATACAGATTAAAACCATGATGAGGTTACATTTCACACCTACTTAGGTAGAAGGTTAGAATAAAAAAAGACAATAACTGTTGATAAAGAATACAGAGAATTAAAGCTGGGCATGGTGGCACACGCCTTTAATCCCAGCACTCGGGAGGCAGAGGTAGGAGGATCACCATGAGTTCAAGGCCACCCTGAGACTACATAGTGAATTCCAGGTCAGCCTGAGCTAGAGTGAGACCCTACCTCAAAATAAATAAATAAATAAATAAATAAATAAATAAATAAATAAAATACAGTGAATTAGATCCCTCAAACATTACTAGGAGTGTAAAATGGTGCTGCTGCCTTGGAAACCAATTTGGAAGTGCCTCAAAATGTTAGAATAGAATTATAGAATAGAATTATCTGTTTAATTTCTTTGGCTATAAAGCACTTTTGCTTTGTGCTGTGACATGACACATGGTTAGGCCCAGTTACATAGTAACGTTTGATATCACCCAGCTTTGGCTGCTGAAATTAGACAGTTGTGAAGGCTTGCCCTTGTTTTGATAAACTGCTCTCCTGGTCTGTATTATCAGGAGTACTGAAGAAAAGACGTTACTTCTTTTAAGCCTGTTTTGTACATATGGACTGGAATGGTATCTTTAAAGAAAAGTCCTCAAGTATGAAAATATACTGTGTTTTCACCAAAGTGCTATTTAGTAGTATACATTTAAGCCATTTAATATCATTAATAAAGTGACCAAAATGTGCTCATACAAACGTGCATGTGAATGTACACAGCAACCTGTTTCATGCAACCAAAAAGTAGAAACCAGGCTGGAGAGATGGCTTAGTGATTAAGGCATTTGCCTGCAAAGCCAGAGGACCTAGGTTTGACTCCCCAGGACCCAACAGTGGTCCTCCTCTCTCTGCCTCCCAAGTGCTGGGATTAAAGGCATTGTACACCATGCCTGGAGAAAGATGTATATTTTTAAGGTGCAAAAAGTGAATGAAAACACAGGACATTTTAAACAATTTTTTGTTGCTGTTTTTTTGAGGTAGGGTTTCACTCTAGTCCAAGTTGTCCTGGAATTCACTATGTAGTCCCAGGTGGACCTCAAACTCACAGTGATCCTCCTACCTCTGCCTGGATTAAAGCCGTGTGCCCGCATGTTTGGCTATTTTTTTTCTTTTTTCTTTTGAAAATACATGACAGGTCTTTACTTTTAAATGATTACCAGTTTACCAAGTAACATGTAACAAGTTCTTGAGTCCTATTATCTAGTAATTTTGAATAAGATAGATTAGCAGCAGCCCAAATAAGTATATTACTATTTACTGCTTTAACCTTTAGGTAGAATAGATTACTTTAAGGTTGGCTGCTGCTTCATACAAGTCAGAATTAACTATTTATTACTTTTTCATAGATAAAGCCCCCGACCTTTAAGAAAGTGTGAAGGAAAAATTTAATCCTTTTCTTTCTTCAAAGAATTTTTTCCTACTAGACTAAGAAAAGTCAACATTGACACATGTTGCCTAAGCAAAAACACGCAGGGAGACAGACAACATATACTCATTAAATGTCTAAGACACATCAGGTGATGAGATGAATTCTTTGGATAAGTACTAAGTCTGTATACAGAGCTAGATTTGCTACTGTACAAAAAGTGAAGAGATGTACCCCAGTGAGGGAAAATAATTTAATGCCTTTCAGAAGAACCCCAGCTTTGCAAGGCTGCAGACTCCATGAGGGTGTCTTCAATGCTAACCCATGGAATAGGCACTGCCCTCTTCTCCTATCCGTTTATGCAGGAGTTTTCATGAATTTCTTGATGGATGTCACACACTGAGGCCAAGAGACTACAGGGCTTCATCCCTGTGCTACTGGAAGCAGGTCTGCAGGAGGGTCATCTTCTCCTGGGCCTCCTTCTCCACCTCAGTGCACAGCTGCCATGGGACCCCGGTGCCACAGCTTCCTCAGCCTTGAACCCATTCTCCCTCTGCAGTCCACACTGTTCATGGGCTGCTTCTTGGGCCTGCTCCAGCCTTCCATTCTTGCCCTTGCAGGCCTCAGATACCTTCTTGACCACCTGCTCCAGGCCTAAGCAGAGGGCCTAAATCTGTCTGGTGGTCCCACGGGTTAAGTGAACCACCTGATTTTTTATTTTCTAATGATCCATATTTTACAAAAAGAATTATTATTCTAAGTTAATTGAACATAATAACTTCAAAATCTTCCTCAATTACTATAAACTACAATGTTAGAAACATATTTTTCTAGGGCTGGAGAGATGGCTTAGCAGTTAAGGCGCTTGCCTGCAAAGCCTAAGGAGCCAGGTTCCAGTCCCCAGTACCCACGTAAACCAACTGCACATGGTGGTACATGCATCTGGTATTCTTTGCAGTGGCTGGAAACCCTGGCATGCCCATTCTTCCTCCTCCATCTGCCTCTCTATATATAAAAAAAGAAAGAAATATATTTTTCTAACTTTGCTATAGTTTGAGTATTGAATGTTTGCACAAAGGCACAGTGTAAAAGCTTGGTCCCCAACATGGTGCTTTGAGAGGTGATGAAACCTCTGAGAGGTGAGATCTGATAGGAGCTCCCTAGGACATTGGGGCATGCCCTTAAATGTAATAGTTGGACCCCAGTCCCTTTCTTTTGTCTCCCTGGCTTGTGGTACAATTTTCCGATGTTATACCCTCTGGCCAAGGTTTACTGCCTCACCTCAGGCCCCAAATAATACAACCAACCCATCATGGGTTTAAACCTACAAAAATGTGAGCAAAAGCCGGGCATGGTGGTGCACACCTTTAATCCCAGCACTTGGGAGGCAGAGATAGGAGGATTGCCGTGAGTTCGAGGCCACCCTGAGACTACATAGCTAATTCCAGGTCAGCCTGGACCAGAGTGAAACCCTACCTCGAAAAAAAAAAAAAAAAAAAGTGAGCAAAAATAAACCTATTCTCCGTATAAGTTAAATAGTGGTGGGAAACTAAATAATAAAAAAAAAAATCTATTGCCATACTTTTGGTTTTAAGGAAAGTAATCAGGGTCAATTTTTCAAGAAAAAGAAATTCTATTTAAGTTCTGTAATTTTCTTTAAAATATTTGTCTGGGAAATTTTTTCCTTCAGCTATCTCAGTCAACACGTATGTTTTGTTTCCTGCAGCCTCACTGTTAGAAACCAGGAAGAGCAGAGACCCGTGAGAGCATCCCAGGAACTCAGAATGGATGTTCCACCCTGCGAAGAAAGGTGAACTCCTGCACTTTTACATTTACATTTACATTCATTTTCCTTTGTCTTCTTGCATTTTATGTTTCAATAGAACACATACATTTTTCTTTAACTACCATTTTAATATCAAATCTCAAAATACATTTCTCCTGCAGAACTCCCATTATTTAACAGGGAAGAGAGTTGGCCCACTCAGCTATTCCCTTGGCTAATCACAAATACAAATTGGGGCTGGGCATAGTGGCACATGCCTTTAATCCCAGCACTCGGGAGGCAGAGGTAGGAGGATCACCGTGAGTTCGAGGCTACCCTGAAGACTACAGAGTGAATTCCAGGTCAGCCTGAGCTACAGTGAGACCCTACCTTGAAAAACAAAAAACAAAAACAAATACAAATTGGTGCTTCTTGACAAACCAAAAAGATGTAATCTTAGTTTTTATAATATACTTTTTAATATATTTATGTATTTATTTATTTATTTATTTATTTATTTATTTATTAGAGAGAGGGAGAGAGAGTCAGAATGGGCACACCAGGGCCTCTAGCCTCTACAAACTCCAGATGCATTCGCCACCATCTGCATCTGCCTTCTTACATGGGACCTGGGGAATCGAACTGGGATCCTTAGGCTTCACAGGCATGTGCCTTAACCACTAAGCTATCTCTCCAGCCCTTTATAATATTCTTTTAAAGAAAAAGAGCATAATGATATAGCCTATTTGGTCTTCAGAAAGATTTAAGAATTACATTTTTGAATTGTGAATTTATTCTATCTAAATGGTTAAAGGTGTGTGTGTGTGTGTTTAAAACAAAAGCTTCGGGAGGCAGAAAGTATTGCCACCCTGAGAAGAAACATGGAAGTACCAAAAAAAAAAATAAATAAATAAAAAAATTTTATGTGAAGAAACATTCCATACTTTTTTAGTTTTTCATTTTAGTTCCTTGGAGGTTTGGGATATGTAGAAGGCATGGTGTCTGTGTGTGCATGGGATGTTGGCATGTGTATATACACCTGTGCTCATGCATGTGATCAGAGGAAGAAGTGGGTTGTTGCATGGCAAGATTTCCCCACATTAAAATCAGGAAACAATTATTGCCAGCTTTATCAAAGGCAACTGGGACAACTCAGGAGAGAAGGTGTTATGGGGAGCACACACCTGAGATCTTAGGTGCTCCTGTGCCAGCTGTGTGCAATGACACCTGAGGCCTCCTGGCCTCAGGAGTACATAAAGGGTAAAAGATCGAGGGACAGTGAGCTCCATCAACGTGGCTTCTTTGGGGTCTCATGCTCTGTACGTAAGCCCTAATCCTGGTATAGTGAGCCCCACTGAACACTGCAGTGCTGCTTTGGGGTCTCATGCTCTGTGAGAAAGACCTCACCCTGAGGCTGTGGGAGGTAAATTGGAGGAATAATCCCCACGAATGAACCTCACTGAAGTGCTGCTCTGGGGTCTCCACACTCCGAGACAGGGACAAGGAGCTCCTTAAAGTGGCCGGGGGGAGTCGTCTTCCAGGATGAGATGAGACTTCTTGGTGTTGAAGCAGCTCTGGGGTCCCCATGCTCTGTTACTAAACCAACCCTCCCCTTGCGACTGAGGGAGGAGGAGGAGCCCCATCCAAGCGGCTGCTTTGGGGGCTCCCCGTTTCTGTAAATGACCTCTCTTCATGCTCTGTAAGTAAACCCTGTGAACTCAGTGCTTCACCAAACTGCTATTGGTGCAGTCATAATTTGGTCAGCCCTCTGAGCCCTATCTGGGGTGAAGACACATTATTCCCAGCGGAAAAGTTTCCTGTGACAAGGGTCCTCCTCTGCCACTCTTTGGTCTCATTTCCCTGAGGAAAGCATCTCTCACTGAACCTGGAGCTCCCCAGTTCTTGGTTGGGCTGGCTGATTAGGGAGCTGCGATGATCCTCCTGTGTCTGAACTCTTTAGCATTGGGGTTACAGATGTGCACAGCCATGACCAACTTTTTAGGTGGGGGCTGGTGTTTGAACTTGGGTCCTCATGTTTGCCCAGCAAGCACTCTTACCCCCAGAGCCATCTCTCCATCCCCTAAAATTTTGGGGATTTGATACAAGTTCTCACAACCCTCCTGCCTTTACTTTCTGAGTGCTGAGATCATACATATCACCATGCCCAGCCTTATATTTCCTTTTCTGTTACTTTGCTTTTACTTGTTTATGAGAGAAAGATAGAGAGAGGAGAGAAAGTATGGGAGTACGAGGGTTTCTTGCCACTGCAAATGAACTCCAGATGCATTGCCAATTTGTGCTTCTGTCTTTAGGTGGGTACCAGGGAATTGAACCTGGGAAGTTAGGCTTTGCAAGCAAGAGCCTTTAACTGCTGAGCCATTTCTCCAGTCTTCCTTTTACATTCCTTCCTTCTTCTTTTCCCTTTCTTGTATCCTTATTTTTTAAATTTTTATTTATTTATTTGAGAGCAACAGGGATAGAAAGAGACAGAGAGAGAGAGAGAGAGAGAGAGAGAATGGGCATGCCAGGGCCTCCAGCCACTGCAAGCGAACTCCAGATGAATGCAACACCTTGTGCATCTGGCTTACATGGGTACTGGGGAATGGAGCTTCTAACTGGAGTCCTTAGGCTTCACAAGCAAGTGCTTAACTGCAGGAGGCATTAATTCCCAAATCTACATCAGCTGGGGACCTAAGTTTATGGGGGACACCTGAATCAAACCACCACATTCTGCCCCTGGCCCCCATAATCTGATAACCATCCATGATGTAAACTGCAATGCATTCAGTCCAACTTTAAAAGTCCCCATAATTTTTTCAATCCTAATGATGTGTAAACATTCCCATAATCCAAGGTCTTTTAACTGAGCCATAATATCAGAAAAATCCCCCCCAAATCCATAATGGCACAGAATAAACATTCACACTTCTACAGATGGCACTGGGCATAGCAAAGAAATATTCAACAAATACAAGATTTAAACAGGGCAAACATCAAACTCTATAGTTCCAAGTCCAACAACTCTAGTCACAGAAAAGACTCCAAGTCTCATAATTCTAACCAGCAACAAGTCTCTGGAGTTCCAAATCTGCCCCTCCAGCTAGGCTCCTCACAGTCCTGGAAAACTTCATCAGGGGCATCAGCTTTCCTTAGTAGCCATCTGGCATCCGGGCATCTCCACAGGAAACAATGGTTCATCAACCCAGCTCCATCAAGTCTTTATGCAGGCATCCAGCAAACCTGCTTCACACTGCCCATGGCTGTTTCCAAAACACAAGACCTCATTGCAAACTCAATGACCCTCTCTTTCCTGCATTGCTTATACTCCACCATATCAGATAGGGTGCCAATTTGTTGATTCAGGGAGAATAAAGCAGGCTTTGAAGAACAGGACACTCCTTGAGCACTCAGACCCCTTCAAAAGAGTCTACATTCTTCCTGTTGCCCCTGTGCAGGCCAAAGGTTGTAATCTCTCATATAATTGCAGCTGAACAGACAGAAGTTTCAACCCAAAGATTTCATTTCTGTGCCATATCCCTCTGCTCACACCAGTCCATTTCTATGCAATGCAATCCTGCACAATTTCTCAGGACACAGCCATAACAGCATGCCTTTCACACAAACTGCTTCTAGCCCAGTCCAAGCAAAGCTCTTTCTCACCCTCATAAACCAAACCTCACAGTCCATAGTTCTTATTGCATTCAGGTCTTGCAACTCTGACCAGAATAGTCCAGCAAGCTGTACTCACATCACTGCAAGGCGTCTCTTAGGCCAAGTTTTCAAATTCATCCACAGTCCTCTTGAAAATCAGCTCCAAAAGACCAAAGCCACATAGTCAGGTGTCTAGCAGCAAATGACACTCCTCGGTACCAGCATTACTGTTGCAGTCAGGTTCGCATGGCTGACAGAAAACACCCAACCAAGAGCAGTTTTGGGGGAAAAAGGGTTTGTTTTGACTTATAGACTCAAGAGGAAGCTCCATGATGGTAGGGGAAAATGATGGCATGAGCAGAGGGTGGACATCACTCCCTGGCCAACATAAGGTGAACAATAGCAACAGGAGAGTGTGCCAAACACTGGCAAGGGGAAACTGGCTACAGTACCCATAAGCCCACCCCAACAATACAACACCTCCAGGAGGCGTTAATTCCCAGATCTCCATCAGCTGAGGACCTAGCATTCAGAGCACCTAAGTTGATGGGGGACACCTGAATCAAACCACCACACTGAGTAAGACACATGAGGCCCTTAGAACAGAGCCTGCAAGGAGAGAGTCATTCTCTGGGCTTGGTCTTTCTCTGTTCTCGTTCACATCCCATTAATAATATAGAAAGTGATAAATTGCCTTTTCTTGGTGCAGGGCCTCACAAATGCTACACAAGTGTTCTACCACTAAGTTGCGGTCTCAGCCCTGTAAATTGATTCTCTCATTAGATGTTCTTATCTTCATAGATTTTAGTATTACACATCCTTGTTCTTGCTCTGTATATCTTGCCTATATAGTTGTTTTTAACTTTTTAAGTATGTATTTATTATTTATAAGGGAGAGAGAATGAATTAATATGGGCATACTAGGGCCTCTTGTCACTGCAAACAAACTCCAGATGCATGTGCCACTTGTGCATCTGGCTTTACCTGGGTACTGGGGAATAATAGAACGCGGACCAGCAGGCTTTGCAAGCAAGTACCTTTAACCACTGAGCCATTTCCTCAGCCCTTGTTTTTAACTTTTTAGTAAAAGTAGCACTTTGCTTTTCTGGCTTAGTTTCAGTCTCTGTCTTCAAATGGGTTGATAGAATCCAATTACATTTCAGTTATTTTGATCATTTTTAATGTATTTACTATTCCAGCTAAATATGTGGTTGACTTCTTATAATAACTCCTATTTTTTTACTTTTTCCTCTTTTGCTATATGAACTGCTTGTAGAATCTTCACTAGAATGGACCATACATTATGAACACTCCTCTTAAAAATAATGCCAAATTTTACCACCTTTAACTTTTCCAATATCATTCAAATAAATTTTTAAAAAAATTTAAAAAAAAATATTTTTAGGGCTTAAAAGATCATTCTTTTTAAAATTTTTTTTTTTTTTTTTAGTTTTTAAGGCACTTGCAGGCTGGCCTGAAGCCTAGGAACTCATGGTTTGAATCCTCTACCTCTGGTCCCATGCTAAGAATGCCCAGCTTTAAAAACAAAAGCATTTTTGCAATGGTTGCACATGTGCCATGAAGCCTAGGAACTCATGTTTGAATCTCTAGGTCCCATGTAAGAAAGACGCAGTGACACAAGCATGCAATGTTGCACATGTGCACAAGGGGGTGCACACACCTGGAGTTCGTTTGCAGCGGCTGAAGGCCCTGGTGTGCCCATTCTCTCTCTTTCTCCCTTTCTCTCTCTTTCTCTCTCAAATAAATAAATAAATAAATAAATAAATAAAATTTTTTAATATTTTTATTTATTTATTTGTAAGCAGAGAGAGATAAAAGATACAGAGAGCACGAGTACACCAGAGTCTCCAGCTGTTGCAAATGAACTCCAGACACATGTGCCACTTTATGTATCTGTGTTTATGTGGGTACTGGGGAATCAAACTTGGGTTATTAGGCTTTGCAGGCAAGTGCCTTAACCACAGAGCCCTCTCTCCAGCCCTCCAGGTCATTCTTTAACATGTGTCTTAAATTGAAATAAGAAAAAAAAGAAATCTTTTGAACTCAAGCATGCCAAAAACATAGCAGCATGCAGGGAATATAACATATGCAAGGAATATAACAGCTCCTCTGATCTAATTAACGTTTGCAAAAAAAATCTAGGAATTGTATGTAGATTAAATAATTTTTAATATGTTGTCTTTTCTTTTTAAAATAATTATTCAAGAGTTATGATAGGAGCCGGGCGTGGAAGCACATGCCTTTAATCCCAGCACTTGGGAGGCTGAGGTAGAAGGGTCTCTCTGAGTTTGAGGCCAGCCTGGAACTACAGAGTGAGTTCCAGGTCAGCCTGGAAAGTACCTGATAGGTACTTTTCCTTATATATAACACATCTCTGTGATGATGAATTCATATAATAATTAAAACAAAAGTTAATACAAAAGTTTTACAATAAATCAATTTGTAAGTAGATGTAGTGATCCATGTTGGTGAAATCCCAGCACCTGGGAGCCTGAGGAAAGAGAATCTGGACTTCAAGGCCAGCCGGGGTTACATAATAAGACTTCCTGTTCCCTAGCCCCCACAAAATCAACTTGGCCTAGAGTATAGCTCAATGGTAGAGCACTTTCTCGTGCATGCACAAGTCCCTAAATTCAGTCCCCAGCACCACAACAAGGTTATTTTTCCTTCTGCTTTAGACATTATCCCAATGTCCAGATAGAGCTTCCATTTTTTTTGTCTATGCATTTACATACAGCTATACTGAAATGGGATCCATCTCATCTACTGAATTTAATCTGTGTGGGTGTGGGAAGTGCTGGGATTTGAACCTATGGCTTCACAGAGCTGTACCACTGAGCTATATCCCCATCCCCTAAATCTAATTATGAAGATAAGTTGGATACTAGTATTTAGGTACTTACACTCAATTGTCTTCTCTGCTGCTCTCTTCTTATAACCTACTCTGTCTGGTCCCAAGTTTCCCATGTATGCTTTGCTGCTGAGTTAGTTGTAATCTAGCTTTAAAGTATGTTTTCAAGAAAATGACATGGAATTTGTATTTTGAACCTTTGTGTATAGGAATAATTTGCAATACGTTTCACAAAACTGGAACAGCTGTCTATGTATCAAATTCTTGATATACATCTTTTACCTCTCAAAACACAATATTCCTACATGAGGCCTTGGGCTCAATACCTAGCACTGAAGGGAAACAAAGCAAAACAGAGATCTTTCTCTTTAGGGTAACAGATCAAAGAGCTTCCAGTGCAAAATAATAGACTTAGCCGGGCGTGGTGGCGCACGCCTTTAATCCCAGCACTTGGGAGGCAGAGGTAGAGGATCGCCAGGAGTTCAAGGCCACCCTGAGACTACATAGTGAATTCCAGGTCAGCCTGGGCTAGAGTGAAACCCTACCTCGAAAAAAAAAAAAAAAAAAAAAAAAAAAAAAAAAATAGACTTTGCATTAATCTAAATGTTTTACAAACATAGGGAAAGATAAAGAACTTGTCAAAAACAAAACAACTAATTCACAGAGTAAGCTGAACCCTGAGCTGTAAGTGTTCAGGAGAGCAGGATTTTTTTTCTAAGAGCAAGTCCAAATAGTACCTGACTTGTGATGCTTCAACTTAACAACTTTTTGACTCTATGATGGTGTGAAAACAATACACAAGTGAAACGCACATTTCACATTCTGACTTTGCATCTTTTCCCAGGCGAGCAATATGTGGTATAATCTTGGCAGGATGCTGGGCGGCAGCAGTGAGCCCCCAGTCAGCAACACGATGGGGCGGGGTAACAACTATGCTATGGGAAGATGGACAGTGGGTTTGCTAGAACCAAAAGACTGGATCTCAAATGAAGCCCCTAGGGCTGGAGAGATGGCTTAGCACTTAAGGCGCTGCCTGCAAAACCTGAGAACCCAGGTTCGATTCCCCAGTACCCATTTAAGCCAGATACACTGTTGCAGTGGCTAGAAGCCCTGATGCACCCATTCTCTCTCTCTCTCCGTAAGTGTGTGTGTGTGTGTGTGTGTGTGTGTGTGCTCCTTTCTCTCTCAAATTTTGTTTTGTTTTGTTTTGTTTTAAAGAAGCCCCTGTCCTCTTTGGAGGAAGAAAACATCCTTAGTTTTGATCCTGAGTTTCCCAGTGCAGGCTCTTAACCAAACACAACCACATTGTAAGGTAGCAGCCCACCACAGATGACTGAATAGCAACAGCAATAAAATTTAGAGCCCAAAGGACCTCATATATTACAGTTGTCTGTCATAAGACATGAAGTAATGACCTTGAACATACTTAAAGAATGGAAAGGTAGGGCCGGAGAGATGGCTTAGCAGTTAAGTGCTCACCTGCAAAGCCAAAGGACCCAGGTTCAATTACCCAGGACCCACGTAAACCAGATGTACAAGGTGGTGCATGCGTCTGGAGTTCGTTTGCCATGGCTGGGTGCCCTGGCATGCCCATTCTTTCTCTCTCTCCCTCTTTCCCCATCTCTCTGCCTCTTTTGTTCTCTCTCAAATAAATAAATAAAAATAAAAATAAAATATTTTTTAAAAGGATCGAGCCGGGCGTGGTGGCGCATGCCTTTAATCCCAGCACTCGGGAGGCAGAGGTAGGAGGATCGCTGAGAGTTCGAGGCCACCCTGAGACTACATAGTTAATTCCAGGTCAGCCTGGACCAGAGTGAGACCCTACCTCGCAAAACCAAAAAATAAAAAAATAGGGCTGGAGAGATGGCTTAGCGGTTAAGTGCTTGCCTGTGAAGCCCAAGGACCCCGGGTCGAGGCTTGATTCTCCAAGACCCATGTAAGCCAGATGCACAAGGGGGGGCATGCATCTGGAGTTCATTTACAGTGGCTGGAGGCCCTGGAGCACCCATTCTCTCCCTCCCTCTCTCTCTCTCTCTCTCTCTCTCTCTCAAATAAATAAATAAATAAAATATTAAAAATAAATAAATAAATAAATAAAATAAATAAAAGGATAGAAAGGTAGAATCACAAAACTGAGCAAGAAGAAATGGGATTTGGGGCCGGGCGTGGTGGCGCACGCCTTTAATCCCAGCACTCGGAAGGCAGAAGTATGAGGACCGCCGAGAGTTCGAGGCCACCCTGAGACTACATAGTTAATTCCAGGTCAGCCTGGACCAGAGTGAGACCCTACCTTGAAAAACAAAACAAAAAGAAAAAAATGGGATTTGGTGGTGCATACTTGTAATTCTAGCACTTGAGAGGCTAAGGCACAAGTCTGAAAGCTTGAGGCCAGTACGAGATGCATAGTAAAACTTTGTCTTAAAGCAAATAAAAATATGACTGCTACTGCTACTACTACTACTAATATAATAATAGCCAGACATGGTGGCACACGCCAGCACTCAGGAGGCAGAGGTAGGAGGATTGCTGTTAGTTTGTGGCCAGCCTGAGACTACATAGTGAATTCCAGGTCAGCCTGAGCTAGAGCGAGACCCTACCTCGAAAATCCAAAAAAAAAAAAAAAAAAAAACCATGAGGTTGTGCTATAGTATTATCAAGATACTGGATAAATAACACTCGAGATTCTTCTTCTATATTATTTTCTCCTTAATTTTCTTAATTGTTACATTGAGATAAAATTTACATGATACAAAGTAAGCCAATTTCAGAGTTTTAGTATCTTCACAATATTATATAACCAGTATCTAATTTTTTAAAGTATTTTTATAAGATTGTGTAACCTCTGACTAATTTCACGTTATATCCATTAGCACAAAAAGAAACCGCATAACCATAAGCAGTTGCCTCACTGTCTTACAATGACTTATGACCCCACCATTATCTCAAAAAAAGGTTAATTTAAGAAAAAGTTATATGTGCTTGTCAAAAATTAAACAATCTGTAAGTAAAGAAAATAAGATACTAGCCAGGCATGGTGGCGCATGCCTTTAAATGCAGCACTCAGGAGGCAAAGGTAGGAGGATCACCATGAGTTCGAGGCCACCCTGAGACTGAATTCCAGGTCAGCCTGGACCAGAGTGAAACCCTACCTTGAAAAACTAAAAAAAAGAAGAAATAAATAAATAAATAAATAAATAAATAAATAAATAAAGGGAAAGAGGGAGGGAGGGAGGGAAGGAAGGGAGAAAGGGAGGAAAGGGAAAGAAAGAAAAAGAAAGAAAGAAAGAAAGAAAGAAAGAAAGAAAGAAAGAAAGAAAGAAAGAAAGAGAGAGAGAAGTTACTAAATGTTGACACCTTTTCAACAAACAGGAAGATTTTTTTAAGGTATAAGACAATTTTAAAAATGAAAGTTTAGGGCTGGAGAGATGGCTTAGCAGTTAAGGCGCCTGCCCGCTAAGCCTAAGAACGTCAGTTCCAATCTCTAGGTCCCACGTTTAGCCAGATGCAAAGTGACGCAAGGGTGCAATGCCACACTTGCCCACAAGGGGCGCACACATCTGGATTTCATTTGCAGCCGCTGAGAGGCTGCTGGCGCTCCCATCTCTGTCTTCCTCTCCCTCTCTCTCTGTGTCTCTCTCCAAAATAAAAATAAATATTAAAAAATTTTAAAAATAAAAATGAAAGTTTATTGCACAGATTGATAAAATGTATGACTGAAATGGATATTTAGGAACAGCAAAAGATATAATTAGTAAACCTGAAGGTTTCAAAAAACCATGTGACAAAGGGATGGAAATATTAAAGATAAGTCCAGTACATGATGTATAAGATGACAAGATCTGATGTAATCTATAATCATGGTACCTGATTGAAAGATAGGCATAAGAGTTAGGCATATAGCCCACTGGGTAAAGAGCTCACTTTGTAAGCATAAGGACTTGAATTCAAACTTCTGAATACTGAGCATGATGGCATGTGCCTGTAATTCCAGCTCCCGGAAGTGGAGATAGGATCCCTGGGGATCACTGGCTAACTAGTCTAGCTTAACTGGTGAGCTCCAGTTAAGTGAGAGACCCTATCTGAAGAAGAGGTAGGTGGTGTTCTAAGGATGACATCCTGAGGTTATCCTCTGGGCTCCACATGCACATGCATACATGTGCACAACATACCCATGAATATGAATACATACATAAACATCTCTCACACAGAGACAAGAAGTAATAAAGATTTTCAGACCTGGAAAAAGATGCAGTTGTATGTGTTTGTCCCACTGTATGTTTCAGGTAAGGTAAATGAAGTCTATATGGAGACATAATTGAGGTAAAGTACAGGATACCAAAACCCAAAAGGGTAACTTTTTGCAGGCAGATAGAGAAGGCAGATACCTAACAGGATGATAGTTAAGACCAAGCAGAGCTCTTAATGGCAATTCTAAACCCCAGCAAGAATCATCACAATGCTATTAAAAACAATGCCCACTGGGCTGGAGAGATGGCTTAGGGGTTAAGGCGCCTGCCTCCTAACCCTCAGAACACTGGTTCCAATCTCCAGCTGTTCCAATCTCCAGGTCCCACGTTTAGCCAGATGCAAAGTGACGCAAGGGCGCAATGCTGCACTTGGCCACAAGGGGCACACACATCTGGATTTCGTTCTCAGCAGCTGAGACACTGCTCGCGCACCCATCTCTGTATTCCTCTCCTCTCTCTCTCTCTCTCTCTCTCTCTGTGTGTCTCTCTCCAAAAAAAATAAGATAAAATAAAAAGTTAAAAAAAAAAAAAAAACAATGCCCACCAAGAATTGTTTATCTAGCAAACCTATCTTTCAGGAATAAGGGGGAAATAAAAAGATTTTCAGACAAGTAGAAGAAAATTAAAGGTCTATATTGTAAGAAGAAATTGTGATCAAAAGAATTAATACAAGTATCAGAAAATTTAAACAAATATTCCTGGTATACAAAGATAATAATGTTAATTGATAATTTCTTTTTTTAATAGTTTCATTTTTATTTATTTATTTGAGAGAAAAAGGAAGAGAGAAGAGAGAGAGAGAGAGAGAGAGAGAATGGGCGTGCCAGGGCCTCCAGCCACTGCAAACGAACTCCAGATGGGCATGCTCCCCCTTATGCATCTGGATTATATGGGTTCTGAGGAATTGAACCAAGGTCCTTTGGCTTTGCATGCAAGTGCCTTAACCGCTAAGCCAACTCTCCAGCCCAGATAATTTATTTACTTATTTATTTCTTCTTTCTTTCTTTCTTTTTTGAAAAAAGGTCTCATATAGCCAAAGCTGGCCTCAAACTTGCTATGTAGTTGAAGGTGATTTTAAACTCCTGATCCTCCTGCTTATACCTCCCAAGTGCTGGAACTACAGGCAAGGGCTACCAGGCCCAGGTTAGGAAGTGTTGAGATCTAATCTAGGCCTTATACATGCTAGGCAAACATTCAACCAACAGAGCTACATTCTCAACCCATTTGATGAATTTTTAAAAGCTATAGAACTAAATGATAGGATAAGATTAGAAAAAAGGTAACAGAGATAAATCCAAATAATATTAAGGCATGGAAAATGAAACAGATAAAAATAAAGAGAAGGGCTGGAGGGATGGCATAGCAGTTAAGGTGTTTGCCTGCAAAGCCAAAGGACCCAGGTTCAATTCCTCAGGACCCACATAAGCCAGATGCACAGGGTAGCTCATGCATCTGGAGTTTGTTTGCAGTGACTGGAGGTCCTGGCATGCCCATTCTCTCTGTCTGTCTGTCTGACTCTCTCAAATAAATAAATAAAAACTTTAAAAAAATTTAAATAAATAAAAAATAGAGAAAAATCTTTGCCAGATAATTTAATATCCAGGGTGGCTAAAAATCATTTTTATTGAGCCAGGCATGGTGGCGTATGCCTTTAATCCCAGCACTCAGCAGGCAGAGGTAGGAGGATCGCTGTGAGTTCAAGGCCACCCTGAGACTACCAAGTGAATTCCAGGTCAGCCTGGGCTAGAGAGAGAACCTACCTTGAAAAAAACAACAACAACAAAAAAAAATCACTTTTATTAACATGAAGTGCTTACTATGGGGTTACCACATGGCTAAGTGCTTTCCAGTCCAGTGTCAGTCCAATTTATTAGACCTTCACAACTCTTCATATCCCTGAGAGAGAAGGGATGTGTCCAAGATCTCAGAGTTGGCAAGGACGCCTGTGTGCGTGCTCCCATGCAGATGGTTCTTTCCTCACAGGAGCAGATGCGAGCTCAAATACAGCTTTGGCAAAATGGGTCCTGTCTGGGAAAAGTAGCCTTTTGTTGATTTGTACAAAGGTATGAATCATGCGGAGAGCTAGTGGTGGCCTTGTAGCAATAGTGTGGGACTTCAGGCAATCTAACTCAGTCTTCATCCATCCACTACTCTATACTGCTTCCTGATACTAATATCAAACGAATGGACTCTAAATATTTTAAAGCACTTTAGAGATAGAAAGGCTCAAAGGCTACCACTATCATATTAGAGGGTTTAGCTCACTAAAGGTATAACAACTTGTATATTACTAGCAAAATAATGGCAAAACATGAAAAGTAAATATGGTTACAACAGGAAACTTACAAATCTGCCACCATATGGATATTTCTAAATGATAAAATATTAGATAAATTGTATAAATTACTAAAAATAAAATTAGCTGGCTATATTTGTAGTACAAGTTATTAAAAAAAAAAACCTATATCCAAGCATCTGAGAATGCTCTCAAGTACACATAAAACATTTAATATTAATAACTGCCACCCTGGGACTACATAGTTAATTCCAGGTCAGCCTGGACCAGAGTGAGACCCTACCTCGAAAAACTAAAAAAATAAAAAATAAAAATAACTGGGGCTGGGGAGATAGTTCAACAGTTAAAGATATGGCCTGAGTTTTGTCCCAGTCCAGACATTAGGCCAAGTGCACAATGTGGAATCCCAATGCACCTATGGCAATGGGAGGTAAAACCAGGAGAATCCAAAAGCTCATGGACCAGTTAGATTGAGAGATACAAGAGAAAAACAAAAGCTCCTGCCCCAAAGGAGGAAGGAGAAGACAAGCACCTTGAGGTTGTCCTCAAATTTCCATGTGCACATGCACACTATGGAATGTGTGCACCCCCCCACAATTTATTTTATTTTATTTTATTTATTTATTTTTATTTTTGGAGAGAGACACAAAGAGAGACAGAGAGAGATAGGGAGAGGAAGACAGATAGAGATGGGAGCACCAGCAGCCTCTCAGCTGCTGTGAAAGAAATCCAAATGCGTGCCCCCTTGTGGTCAAATGCAGCATTGCACCCTTGCATCACTTTGCATCTGGCTAAACGAGGAACCTGGAGATTGGAACCGGGTTCTTGGGCTTAGCAGGCAGGCGCTTTAACTGCTAAGTCATTTCTCCAGCCCCACAATTTTTTTAAAGTGATAAAAATTGATCAAACTTTACCATGTAAAGTTATGGGGTTTTGTTGTTATTGCTGTTGTTTAGTGTTTTTGTTTTGATTTTTTTCTTTTGGCAATACTAGGGATATAACTCAGATTAAGTTTCATTGGAGTGACCTCATCTTAATGTGGTTAAATCTCCAAAGGCTCCGTTTTCAAATACAGTGGTATTCCAAGGTTCTGGGGACTAGGTCTGCAATGTACAATTGAGGGGACAATTTATCTGTAACATCTTTCTGCAGAATAAACATTGTATTCAGGTGGCTTTGTATGCTATTTTTACAAAGTATCCTAGAAACAGATCATTCACAGTCTACGCTCTTACATAACTGCCCAAATGTCTGAGGCCAGAGCTATAGCAAATCTGATGAGACCACTACAAAAACAGAAATTGGAGGCAATCCTGTTAAGAGCATGGGTGAAACTTAGAAACTGAATGTGAGGTGGAAAAAGCAAATTGTAGAAGACAACATGTAGTAGACCATTTTATAAATGTCATTTTTAAAATATTTTATTTATTTATTTGAAAGAAAGAGACAGAGACAGATAGAGAACGGGCATGCCAGTACCTCTAGCCACTGGAAATGAACTCCAGATTCATGCACCACCTTTGTGCATCTGGCTTTACATGGGTACTGGGGAATAGAACCTGGGTCCTTAGATTTTGCAAGCAAGTGCCTTAACCACTAAGTATGAATCTGACCCCATTTTATAAATGTTTTAAAGTTTCAGAAGTCCACATTAAGGGATAGTTAGGATCACTATTAGACTGTTTCCTTATCTCAGTACAGTTAAAATAAAAGTTAAAAACCCAGATGATAAACTCAAAGTCAAGTACAGGAAGGAATTACTTCCCTTGAGTAAGTAATTCCCATGGGTGCTGGGGCAACATGCAGAAGTGACAAGGGCAGGGCTGAAAGATAGCTCAGTAATCTTCTTGCTCAATCATATGGGCCTAAGGGGGCCTGAGACTACTCCAGTTTGAAGCTCCAGAACTCACATAAACATCTGAGTGTTGCCAACCCTGGCGGTAAACCCAGGTCTGCAGCGGAACAGAGACCCAGGAATCAGTGGAGCTCCAGGGGATAGGGGAGGCAAGGCCCAGGATCAGTAAGAGTCTGGGCTCAAATAAGAACCTGCAGAAGAGCGATGGAGAGGGGCATCCCATGTCCTGCTACAGGCGCATCTCTGCAAATGGTGTTCCTGTTCCTCTGGTTGCCACCCTCCATAACTGGCATTTATATCAGGTGTGCTCTTTCCTTTCTCATTGCCCCCTTGATATTCTGTGGAGGTAGGTAGTGCTAAGTTCTGTCATTTATGATTGAGGAGTTGGTTATAGAGGTTGTCTGTACTTCGGTAATTTAAAAGTATGGCCCTGTGTGTCCCGATGTAGACAAGGATGGTGGGAGAGGATAGGCTAGACTTAAGTAGCTGCTCTCTAGCTAAGCCACATAGCAGTCTTCAGTGTTTCATTGATGGCAGTAAGAGTAGTGCGCTCCCTTCCTAGAAGGACTAAAGTACGCAGATTTTCTTTCATGAGGAAAAGTTAAGTGTTAGGTGGTGAAACTCAAAATGAACTGCCACTAACATGGCTCCCTTTCTTTTGGCCTCCCCTCAGCCCAACTCCCACTCTGGAAGAAGTCAGCGCCTGGGCCCAGTCATTTGACAATCTAATGATCACACCGGCGGGAAGAAACGCTTTCAGGGAATTCCTACGAACAGAATTCAGTGAAGAAAACATGCTTTTCTGGATGGCCTGTGAAGAACTGAAAAAGGAAACAAATAAAAGCATTATTGAAGAGAAAGCAAGGATAATATATGAAGACTACATTTCTATCCTTTCTCCTAAAGAGGTGTGTGCTCACCAAAAGGCCTCCCCGCAGAGCCATTGGCAAATCCCCTGAGTTTGTTTGGTTAGGTTTTCCCTGCAGTTAGGCCTATTGCAAAATATAGCAATGGGCTCTGCCCATTCGTAGTCTAGAGCCTTTGACTATGGGCTTACACCAAGTGGCTCCTGAAAAAGCTTGGAGGATTTTGAGCATTTTACTGGAAAAGGTAGTCCACACAGGTTAATATTGGCACTGGTTTGTTTTGTTTTCTGTTTTGTGGACATCTGCCATGTGCTAGATAAGTTCTCTGTCAAGGACCTACATCCCAGACAAGCATTCTTTTAAGGGAAGTTATAGTGTTATGGAGGAAGGTTTTTGTAGATATCTTTAGTTGTCACATCACTAATAAAATGCTGATGCTGCACAGGTTTTTTTCTCAATATCACAATTGCCAGAGGAGTGAAATTGGGTGTTTCCACTTCTCACAGTTTAAGTTTCATATATAAAATTTTGAAGGCTTAAGTGGCTCTCAAGATTTAGTGCCTTACATCTCTAGTTATATAATCATTCGTTATATGTGTGCTAAGAATGTATGTTAATAAAGCTGGGCCTCTCTGGTCCAAGCACCCATGGAGGTGGCTGATCTTATAAGCAAAACTGGTGTGATAGCTCCACCTTCTCAGAGGGGCTAGTAAATGAAAATGAAGATAGACCAAGGATAATGAAAAAGAAAATATCAGGAGCACAATGGAATGAGAACATCCCAGGGACAAGACTAGATAAGCCAACAATAAAAGCACAATGTGATGTGGGCAGTGGAAGTGCCACCAGCCTGGAATACCTGCAGTGTTGGCTGATCAGCAGACGAGCAGGGCCGGAGGTAGACAACAGGGCACTTAGGGAGGATTCAGGTGCGTCAAGAGGATTGGGTACCATGCTGAGGTTTTCTGTTCTTTTCTTGGGCAGCTGTTGAATTTTAGCTTGGTAATCTTATTAAGTTTGGATTTGGGAAAAAACAATATTCTTCTACAGAGGATAAGAAAAAAGGCAAGAGCTGGGCATGGTAGCTCAGGCCTGTCATCCCAGCACTTGGGAAGCAGAGATAGAAAGATCGCTGTGAGTTTGAGGCCAGCCTGGGACTTCAGAGTGAGTTCCAGACCAGCTTGGGCTAGAGTGAGACCCTACCTTGAAAAAAAAAAAGTAAGAGACATAATAGAAGGGGGGAAATGATGGCATCAAAATAGAAGAGAGACTAGTTGGAAAGAAGGGATTCTGTGTATGGGGGATTTGTGAGGGGAAAAAAGGGAAGATAGTGAGGGGGGACTGTAATCATGGTATATTATCTATACATATGGAGCTTGTCGATAAAAATTTTAAAAAGTAAATGCAAGAGGCTGGAGATGGTTAGAGGAAGAATTCCATTATCTATGTGGGACATGGTGACAGCCTAACTGGCCTATCTGAAGAAAAACCACAGAGGAAGGGATCAGTGAGCCTAAAAAGGAAGAAATACATAGCACCCTTGATGACGAGGCACATGACAGATGTGTTTATTCATGAGCAGGGTGCCAAGTGGCCCGGGATTGTCCCCACAGAACACTCAGGGATATTCCTCATGGCAAGGTTATAGAATATGAAGTTCCATTTGTACTCTGCTAGTGAACTGGAATTTAAAACGTTTTCTGTTATAACAACTGTTAACTTGGCCCTGTCGTTGGACTCCTAGCCACGTTGTGCTCTGGCTTACAGTCTGCCCAGCAGACTTCATCAGGCAGGGCAAAGGACAAGCTTTGTCCCAGACAGAAGAAACCAAAACAAGATCATCCTAGTTTCTTCATTCCTTAAATGCCAATTGGTTCAGAAGACCTTTTTTTTTGTTTTGTTTTGTTTTGTTTTTGTTTTTGTTTTTCATGGTAGGGTCTCACTCCATCTCAGGTTGACCTGGAATTCACTATGTACTCTCAGGCTGGCCTTGAACTCTTGGTGATCCTCCTACCTCTGCCTCCCAAGTACTGGGATTAAAGGAGTGCGCCACCATGCCCGGCTTCAGAAGAGCTTTTTGAGTGGAATAGTAAAATGGAGCTAGGAGTTATGGGAAGCAGATCATGACAGACTCAGAAGTGAAACCTCAGAATGGGTATGCCTTGACTTAAATCTTGAGAGCACTGGGCAGGCCAGTGAAAGAAACAGAGTTAAGAGTGTCAGGAGAGGGTTTGCACTTTACAAAGACTTCTCTGGATAAATCACTCAGTGTGTTTAGAGAGACACTGGATTGGTGCCAGTTAGGAGGCTGTTACACAAATCCAGCAACAAATGGTAAGTGACATCTACAAGGGTCATGGCAGAGGAAAGGATAGATAGATGTACGAACAAAGTAGAATTAAACTGAGCACAGTGGTGCACACTAGTAATCCCAACACCTGGCAGGCTGTGAATTCAGATCTGCCCCCAGTGACACCTCCTCAAACCAGACAGCTGGAAACCTAAGGGTTTTTGGGTTGTTGTTTTTTTTTTTTTTTCAAGGTATGGTTTCGCTCTAGGCCAGGCTGACCTGGAATTCACTATGAAGTCTCAGGGTGGCCTTGAACTCATGGCGATCCTCCTATCTGTGCCTCCCAAGTGCTGGGATTAAAGCCAAACACCACCACACCTGACTCCAAGTTACAAGTCTAATTTTAATGAAACACCAGAGTCTATGGGGCCATACACTATCATATTCAAACTACCAAATTCTGCCCGTGGCCCCCATAGACTCATGACCATACCACAACGCAAACTACATTCAGTCTAACTTCAAAGGTCCCCATAGTCTTTGACAATTTTAATAATGTTCCAAAGTCCAAAGTTTAACCTGAGATTCAAGACTGTCTCTTAACTGTGAGTCCTGAAAAATCAAAATAAGTTACATATTGGGCTGGAGAGATGACTCAAAGGTTAAGGTGCTTGCCTGCAAAGCCTAAGGACATGGATTCAAGTCCACAGTACACGTGTAAAGCCAGATGGACAAGGTAGCACATGCATCTGCCATTCATTTTCAGTGACTGGAGACTCTAGTGTGCCCATTCTCTCTCTTTGTGCCTCTTTTTCTCCCTCTCTCAAATAAATTAATACATAAAATATTTTTAAGTTACATACTTTCAACACATAATGGCACAGACTTTAAACATTTCCACTGCAAAAAGGCATAACAAGAAGAGACTAGATCAATGCAAAATCATTAACCATCAGGTAAACATCAAACATCTGTATTCAAGTCTGACATCCATAACCAGTGATGAAAGTCTCTGGATTTTCTATTTCAACCACTCCTGTTGGGCTGAGTAGCCAGGGAAAATGTTTCATCCAGAGCCAACAGGTCTCCATGGTAGCCTGTGCAGTCCTGGTATATCCAAGACATCTTCAGCCTCCATTGCAAACCACAGTCCATCTTCCAATGGTCTCACTGGTCTCTTTACACAAGAACATTGCTCTGCTTCACATGCTACATTTCAGCAGTGGCTCCTGGAACCATGTGTACTTCATGACCCATTTCCATGCATTTTTCATGCCTCCAAAACCAATGCCAGATATGCAGTGATACAGTCATTGTTAATCTAAAGAGGAAATAAACCTTGACATTGAGCCTTCAGAATTTTTCCTTCAAGTCATCTCCTTTCAAAAGAGTTTGCAAGCCAGGCATGGTGGCAGATGCCTTTAATCTCAGCACTCGGGAGGCAGAGGTAGGAGGATTGCCATGAGGTGGAGGCCAGCCTGAGAATACAGTGAATTCCAGGTCAGCCTAGGCTAGAGTGAAACCCTACCTTGAAAAACCAAAAAAAAAAAAAAAAAAGAATTTGCAAGTGTGGTAGTGCATGCGTTTAATCCCAGCACTTGGGAAGCAGAGGTAGGAGGATCACCATGAGTTCAAGGCCACCCTGAGACTACATAATTAATATTCCAGGATTCCAGGTCAGCTTGGGCCAGAGTGAAACCCTACCTCGAAAAACCAAAAAAAAAAAAAAAAAAAGTTTGTAGTTCCTACTCTGGGTGGACCTCACCCTCAGCCCTCTTTTCCATGGTTTCAGTGTAAAGAAGTTGGCCTGTCCTTAATTTAGTAATGTGTTTAACAATAACAGCTTTCTAACAGCAATCTAAAACCAATCTCTATGCCAATATCCTTAAACTGCTTGAATTTTTCTAACTTTAAACAATACATCTTTCAATTCTATACCTTCTTCTAAGCACACCAGTCCATTACTTTTTAATTCAGCCTTGATCAAACTTTCTGGGCATAGGCAGCAAAATGCAGCCAGCCTTTATGCCAGCAGCCTAATTCCAACAAGGTTCTCTGCTGTTTTTCCTTCCCCTTTTAAGTTAATAAGCCAACACAACTCTCTGGATTTTCAAACTCTTACCAGAATAACCCATAAAACTTGGCTTACCACTCTGGAAGGCTTCTGCAGTCCCAAGTACTAACCTGTCACATTTCTTCAGCATGCAAGTTCCAAAAAACCAAGCTCCACATGGTCAGATTCATCACAGCAACACCCCACTTCTCTAATACCAAAAACTGTTGTAGTCAGCTCCAAGTTGCTAAGATGAATATCCAACCTGACACAGTAATATGGGAGAAACAGGTTTCTTTCAGGTTTACAGATCCAGGGGAAGTTCTATCAATGGAGGAAGAAGCTGGCTCCCATTCATAAATCCATGCAGAGAGAAACCACCAAACAGCCAGCACCACAAGCAAGCACACAACCAACAGAGCTCAAAACTGCTTTTCACACACTCAGGGCTGGACTCCTGAATGTGCCCCCAGTGACACCTCCTTCAGCCAGACAGCTAGACACCAAAGTTAGAAGTTTAATTTTAATAAAACTTCTGAGTCTATGGGGCCATATATTTACACATAACAGTCAAACCACCACACTGAGTTTGAGGTACCATCTGTGGACAAGCACAAGGCTTTCCAGGAGGAAAATGGATTGCACATCTGGAAAGACCTATCACTGAGGCTGACAGCTAAATCAGGTATTTTTGTTTCGTTTTGTTTTGTTTTGTTTTTGCTCGGCATAGTGGCACACACCTTTAAGAGAGAGAGCAACAGAGAGGAAAGAGAGAATTAGTGCACCAGGGCCTCAGCCACTGCAATTGAACTTGTGTTCGCAACATAGTGGGCATGTGCGGCTTTGCACACTTGCATCACCTTGTGCATGTGGCTTAGATGGGACCTGGAGTGTGGAACATGGGTCCTTAGGCTTTGCAGACAAACACCTTAACTACTAAGCCATCTCTCCAGCCCCAAATGCATGATTTAGCTAACTATATTTTCAGTTCTATACTAACAGCATGTGCACTACAACATCAGGATGATAGCATATGGCATCAGATCTATCATGGCCAATTGCTGCAGAGATGGCCCAGCTGCCACTCTGTAGCCAGAAATGTGACAGTCAACAGCTTTGGCTGTGTCTTGTGTGCTTGTCTCCAGTAACGGTCTGAATCCAGTGATTTGCCCTAGTCTGAGACTTCAAACACTTTAAATTCTAATCAAATTCATAGCAAAAAATCTTGAAAGAAAAACATCACTTCACCATCTAAGATGAGCTCATTAATAGGAATTCACATTTAATTCAATATAAATACAACTGAGTATACCTTGCCCAAGGGCTCCACAACTCAGCTGTGATAGGTGGGATTAGAACCTGGGTGTCACTGGCTCTCAGGTTATCTGATTTTATCATTTGGCTTCACAGTCACATTCAGCTCTTCCAGTTGGCTTGGCACAGGTTCCTATAAAAGTGTGCCAAGGGCTAGCTGAGCAGAAGCAGGCAGCACCCAGGTTCTGTCTTCACATGACTTGTTAATTAGCAAAGAATGTCGGTGCATGCTACTTTTTTCTTCAGAGGGCATCCTACACTCAAAACTTTTTCTAAAAGCAATCAACATTACATAGTGTTTGTGAAAAATAAAAGGTCTGGCTCTGCTCCAGGCCTATTGAGTCAAACTCTGGAGTGGAGCCAGGAATCTACTTGACAAGTCTTCCTGGAGCTGCTAGTGTCACTGAAGTTTCCAGAACCCCAGCTCAATCTTTTAGTTTCTCAGCAGTTTTGGATTTTTGAATGACCTTGTTTGGTCTGGTACATTTATTAAATTTGCATGTGTGTGTGTGCTTGTGTGTGGGCATACCAGGATCTTTTGCCACTGCAAACTTGACATTTGTACCACTTTTTGCATATGGCTTATGTGGGTGAATTGGGAATTGAACTCCATCCAGCAGACTTTACAAGCAAGTGCCTTTAACTGCTGAGTCATCTTTCCAGCCCTGGTTTGGGACTTTTCAAAGACATAACAAGATCTGGGAAATGGGTTTGATTTACAATGAGATGTACTGAATACAACTGTCATTTCTACCTGCAGGTCAGCCTGGACTCCCGAGTAAGAGAAGTCATCAACAGGAACATGGCCGATCCATCCCAACACATATTCGATGATGCACAGCTGCAGATCTACACCTTAATGCACAGAGACTCTTACCCTCGATTCATGAACTCTGCTGTCTATAAAGAATTGCTTAAGTCCTTATCTGAGAAATCAGCTGAAGCATAGGAGGGTTCAAACTATTTATTATAAATAAAAGAACTCATGGATTCCGTCTAGCACAGAGAATTTAGAGGTAGCAATGTCTTCTGCTGGAGTAATACTTGACTGTTTAATAACAGATACTTCCTTCCACAGACAGCTATGTATCAGTGTGAACTGCAGCTACCTTTAGTGAAACTACTCAGAACGGATGATTTTTAGAAAGATAGCTTACTTACACTTTCAGGAACCATAGCATGTTCCCAGTGGCAAAGGGTACCCTGGAGGACTCCACCCTGCCCAGAGCATGAACATGCATACAGTACATGGGATCACTTTTCTTTTGCATGAGTTCAGTAACAGCTTACCCTCTAAACAAGAGATTTAAGTGCTTTTCAACTATCCTTTCCATCTGAATATCCCACTTAGAGCTGTGAGAGGACCCAAATTCACACATGACCATTCCTTGTAGAAGCAGCAATTCACTTTGTCTTGAGTATCATGAGCATAGATGTGGGGGTTGGGGGTGTGCACGCACGCCTGTACATGGTTAAAGCAAAGCACTGTGCTCCTAGTGGATCTGAAGCTTGGTGAGAAGCAGTGTGTCGGTAATTCTTTGGTTGGAAAGAGCTACCACAATTATTGGAATCTACCAACTGAAGAATAAGTTTTGACATTCAATTTGGTCATGTTCACAAAACCTTCAAATAAGCATAATTTCTTTTTTATTATTGAAATATGGGTATTTTCAATATAAAAAAATAAAGCACAAGAGTCTTATCCCAATCTTTATTATTTCATATATCAACATCTGGGAAACACTAAGTTGGAACACATGTGAGAATCTTTTACCTTTCAGAATAGTTGTCTTTAGATTCCATTGTCTTTCCATTGTCTTTATCACAAGCAAATGGAATAACTGCATAGTTTATATATAAAATTGGTTGGTAGACCAAAACCATCCCAAAGAATCTCGTGCCTACAATGCACAGGAAAGATTAAAAACCTGGACAGAGCCAGGCGTGGTGGCGCACGCCTTTAATCCCAGCACTCGGGAGGCAGAGGTAGGAGGATCAGCGAGAGTTCGAGGCCACCCTGAGACTACATAGTGAATTCCAGGTCAGCCTGGACCAGAGTGAGACCCTACCTCGCAAAACCAAAAAAAAAAAAAAAAAAAAAAAAAAAAAAACCCTGGACAGATTTCAGGTGAAAAACACCATGTTTCAGCCCTCGTGCAGGATAGTTCTTGTCTTCTCCCTTGCCTGGTCCTGCCACAGCCTGAAGGCTTCATCACATAGATCAAGCCCCACACCTAAACCCTTAGCCATCATTCTCAATAACCCATCTAACAAGACGGTGTCCCCAACGCCTCCACTTCCAGGGCCACCTGAGAGTAAGGGTAGAACAGCTCCTATTCGTGCCTCCTTCCGTGTATGCCAGAGATCATGTGCTCTTCCGCATGTTTCATGGTGTCAGTCCCTTTGTTTGCCATATCTTCCAGTTTCATTTTTCACTGAGCAGAGCTACACTCAAGGCATAACACCTGTTTGCTAGCATTACATTGTGAGGAAACACATATATATGGAAACGATAATGAATGTTGTGTGGTATTATATTAGGACACACTCAGGTATAAATCTTGGAGATTGTATTCAAAGATTCTGGTGGAAGTGGTACCAAAGCTAAAGTGTATAGAATGTGATGGGTTGTGGATATAGCTCAGCAGGTAGAGTGCTGGCCTAGCATGCACAAAGCCCTGGGTTCAATTCCGAACATTGTACAAAACAGAGTGTGGTGGTGCAAACTTGTAATCCCAGGAGGTCGAGACAGAAGGATTAGAAGTTTAAATGCTCAGCTACATAGGGTATTTGCATCCAACCTGTAATATGAGATCCTATGTAAAGGAAAAAGATAAAAAAGAATGCAAAGGGGGAAATAAGGGAAGGGAGAGAGAAAGGGGATAAAAGGGTATATTTTCTGGCAACTGGCTGCAAGTGAGCCCAAATTAATCCAATTAAGGATGTGTTCAGTATATGGTAATTTAAGACATAAAAGGCATGTGGAGTGGAAGTACCTGGGTCTTGACTTGGAGCTAGGCATTGTGACACACACCTGTAATCCCAGCACTTAGGAGGCAGAAGCAGGAGGAGCATGAGTTTAAGAGACCCTGCCTCAACAACAGCAATAAATTCTAAGCCAGGTGTGATGGCGCACACCTTTTATCCCAGCACTCGGGAGGCAGAGGTAGGATTGCCATGAGTTCAAGGCCACCCTGAGACTACATAGTGACTTCCAGGTCAGCCTGGGCCAGAATGAGTCCCTATCTCGAAAAACCAAAATAAATAGATAGCTAGCTAGATAGATAGATAGATAAGTTACAGACTAGGATACTGATCTGAGATGTTTCAGCACACTAATGGCTGCCTGGAGAGGTACAGCATCAACACGGCTGACTACAATTCTTGCTCAAATGGGCAGACACATGCGAGTGTCAGATGGGAAAGACTTGCCTCAGTAGAGGAGGAAGTTGGGACACGTAGGTATAGGATATGGATAGGGTATTTTCAGCGGGTGGTGGCAAATTAATCTTGCCTTAGCTTTGTTGCATGGACTCTGCCCACTCTCCCATGCCATCACTTGTCACCTGATAATGACGTTCTACTTCATTTCCCAGGACTTTCCTCCTTCCTCAGTACTTTTCACAGTAGTCCATCATACTTGCCACCTACCTGTCCACACTCAGTGCAGCTCTAAGGAAGCATCTGCCTCAGGTCCACAACACACTATTCCCACCTTATCTGTGTATTGAGCGCCTTTGCTTCATGATTCCCTTCTGGAAAACTAGTTCTGTCTTCTGCAACACTCACCTAAATCTTATCGCCTATGGTCCTGTTTCCCCTCTGGCCTCTGCAGCCAGGCTTTCTCCTCCACTAACATCCATGGTAGTGGATACTCTGCCTTCCTGGGCCTAACCCCTGATTTGTAAGAATGGGGTAATAATGGTTCTTGTCCCTATGAAAAGTACAGTTAGTATTTACAGCACATTAGTTACTGCTTTTAAATGTGATGGCTCCCAAGGATTGGGCTTTAGCTCACTTCTTGTAGTTGTCTATATGCTCTCCCCTTGGTTCGGATGTCCTCTCCTTTGTTTTGTCTTTTTAAACTATTAATCTTTTTTTAAAAAATATTTTATTTATTTGAGAGAGAATGGGTGTGCCAGGGCCTTCTAGCCACTGCAAACAAACTCCAGACGCACGCATCACCTTGTGCATCTGGCTTATGTGGGTCCTGGGGAATCTAGCCTGGGTCCTTAGACTTCACAGGCAAGTACCATAACCACTAAGCTATCTCTCCAGCCTAGCCTTAGTTTTAAATCATCATCCTACTATCTTGTCACGCTCTAAGCCTGACCCTACCTATAACCTAGCCATCTAGCCATTCATTTAAGCTCTCCCCAGGATGTTTGGACTCCTCTTTTTCCTCCTGTGTGCATTCACCAAAGCTTGTCCATTGTAATTCTCATGTGTCTCTTTTTTTATATTTTATTTATTTTTATTTATTTGAGAGAGATACAGAAATAGGCAGGTAGAGAGAGAGAATGGGCACACAAACG
This sequence comes from Orientallactaga sibirica, assembly GCA_036365145.1. Classification (NCBI taxonomy): domain Eukaryota; kingdom Metazoa; phylum Chordata; class Mammalia; order Rodentia; family Dipodidae; genus Orientallactaga; species Orientallactaga sibirica. The sequence continues at coordinate 21,357,048 of JAEOAD010000003.1, forward strand.
AACTCCAGGTGCATATGCCCCCTTGTGCATCTGGCTTACGTGGGGCCTGGAGAAGAGAGCCTTGAACCAGGGTCCTTAGGCTTCACAGGCAAGCATTTAACCACTAAGCCATCTCTCCAGCCCCTCAAGTGTCTCTTTTCTCCTTCCTCTTTTTTTTTTTTAATTATTTTTGTTTGTTTATTAGAGAGAATGAGAGCGCCAGGGCCTCTAGCAACTGGAAATTAACTCCAGATGCATGTACCACCATGTGCATCTGGCTTACATGGGCTCTGGGGAATCAAACCTGAGTCCTTAGGTTTCAAAGGCAAGTGCCTTAACTGCTAACCCATCTCTCCAGCCCCCTCCTTCCTTTTTCTGACTCCACATATCTCACTGCATCATTACCAAATGAGCCTCCCAAGTGGTCTACACCAAAACATGCCCATTAAGAAAAAAATAATGGGCTGAAGAGATGGCTTAGCAGTTAAGGCATTTGTCTGCAAAGCCTAAGGATCCTGGTTCGATTCTCCAGGTCCCACATAAGCCAGATGCACAAGGGGGTCTGGAGTTTGTTTGCAGTGGCTAGAGGCCCTGGTGCACCCATTCTCACTCTCCCTTTCTCTCTTTTCCCTCCTTCTGTCTGTAATTGGTGCACAGCTTTAATCCCAGCACTAGAGAGGCAAAGGTAGGAGGACTGCTGTGAGTTCAAGGCCAACCTAGCACTACAGAGTGTATTCTAATTCAGCCTGGGTTAGAGTGAAACTCTACCTCAAAAAAAGAAAATGGTAATAATCACCATTTTTATATGGTATCCTGGGATAGAAACCATGTAAGAGGGTTCCCTGTGCAGAAAGCTTTATTGGGGATTTCTACCAAACATTCAAAGAGCAAATATAGTGCTCCCTGGTGGTCTAGGGGTTAGGATTCGGCACTCTCTCAAAGAGCAAACACCACACTTTCCTAAACCCTTCCAAGTAATCACAAAGAGGGGAGAGGTATTTTCAAACTCATTTTAGGAAGTCAAATATTCTTTTTTTTTTTTTGGGGGGGGGGGTTCGAGGTAGGGTCTCACTCTGGCCCAGGCTGACCTGGAATTAACTAAGTAGTCTCAGGGTGGCCTTGAACTCACGGCAATCCTCCTACCTCTGCCTCCTGAGTGCTGGGATTAAAGGAGTGCGCCACCACGCCCGGCCTGAAGTCAAATATTCTTACAGCAGTCTAACACACTGTAAAAACAGAAAGCCAAAGCCGAGCATGGTGGCACATGTCTTTAGTCCCAGCACTCAGGGGGCAGAGGTAGGAGGATCACTGTGAGTTCAAGGCCACCCTGAGACTACATAGTGAACTCCAGGTCAGCCCTACCTCGAAAAAAACAAAACAAAAAAAAAGGAAGAAGGGAGGAGGGGGAGGAGGGAGAAGGAAGAAGGAGGAGGAGGAGGAGGAGGAGGAGGAGGAAGCCAGGAACAATGGCACACAAATGTAATCCTAGTACTTGGGAGGCTCAGAAGGATTGTCATGAGTGAGAGCCAGCAAGTCTACACAGAAAAGCTGTCCTTTAAGAAAGGCTGGAGGTAAAGGTGCTTGCTTGCAAAGCCTGCTGGTCTGGATTTGATTCCCCAGTACCCACGTAAAACCAGATGCACAAAGTGGCCCATGCATCCGGAGTTTGTTTACAGTAGAAACAGACCCTGGCGCACCCATATTCTCTCTCTCTCTTGCTCCTTACAAATAAATAAACAAAATTAAATTAAATTTAAAAAGCCAAAGCCAGGCATGGTGTCATACATCTTTAGTCCAAGCACTCAGGAGGCAGAGGTAGGAGGATCACCTTGAGTTCAAGGCTGCCCTAAGACTATGAGTGAATTCCAGGTCAGACTCGGCTAGAGCAAGACCCTACCTCAAAAAAACAAAACAAGGGCTGGAGAGATGGCTTAACGGTTAAGGCACCTGCCCGCTAAGCCTAAGAACATTGGTTCCCATCTCCAGGTCCCACATTTAGCCAGATGCAAAGTGATGCAAGGGTGCAATGATGCACTTGCCCACAAGGGGGCACACGCATCTGGATTTTGTTCACAGCGGCTGAGAGGCTGCTGGTGTGACCGTTCTCTGTCTCTCTCCAAAAAAAAAAAAAAAAAAAAAAAAAAAAAGCCAGGCACTGTGGAGCACACTTGGGAGAGAGGAGAGAGGTAGGAGGATCGCCGTGAGTTCAAGGCCACCCTGAGACTACATAGTGAATTCCAGGTCAGCCTAAGCTACAGCGAGACCCTACCTTGGAAAAAAAAAATTAAATTTTTTAAGCCAGACCTGGTGGTTCATACCTATAATCCCAGCATTTGGGAGGCTGAAGTAGGAGAATCATCATGAGTGTGAGGCCAGCGAGCTCCTAGTCAGCCTGGCCTAGAGTGAGACCCTGCCTCAACCAACCAACCAACCAACCAAATTCAAGAAACCAAAACAGCCATTCATGGTGACACATGCCTTTAATCCCAGCACTGGGGAGGCAGAGGTTGGAGGACTGCTGTGAGTTCAAGGGTCCCTGAAACCACATAGTGAATTCCAGGTCAGCCTGGGCTAAAGTAAGACCCTATCTCAAAAAAAAAAAAAAAAAAAAAAAAAAAAAGAAAGAAAGAAAGAAAGAAAGAAAGAAAGAAAACAGAAAGAAGAAACAAAAACAAGAAAACTAAAGGCCAGTGACCCTGATGAAAGTAGACATAAAAATCTCAACCAAATACTGGCAAACTGAATCCATACATTAGAAGGAATATACACACCATGACCAAGCAGAATTTATCTGTAAAATGGCTCAACATTAAAAAATTGGGGGCTGAAGAGATGGCTCAGTGGTTATGGTGCTTGCATACAAAGCCTAACGACCAGAGTTCAATTCCCCAATATCCATCTAAAGCCAGATGTGCAAAGTGGTGCATGCACCTGGAGTTCATTTTCAGCATCTAAAGGCCCTGGTGTGCCCATTCTCTCTTTTCTCTATCTCTCTTGGCTTGCAAATAAATAAATAAATTTTAATTTTCTAGTCTATGATATGCCCCATTAAAAATAAATAAAAACACGACAATCTCAATAGATGCAAAAATAGCAAATCCAGTAAATTTTCATGATATAAACCTCAGCAAGCTGAAAATGGAAGGCAATTACCTCAATAACTAATCCCACAGCTAATACACTCAACAGTGAAAAAGTGAGCATTTCCTCAAAGACCAAGAAAAAGGTAAGTATGCCTGTTCTCGGCTCTTCTATTTTAACACAGTAGTGGTAGTTCTAGCAGCTCACTGGGCATGGTGGAGCATATCTTTAATTCCAGCACTTAGGAGGCAGAGGTAGGAAGACTGCTGTGAGTTCGAGGCCAGCCTGAGACTACAGAGTGAATTCCAGGTCAGCCTGGACTAGAGCGAGATCCTACTTCAAACAACAACAACAAAAAAAAAAAAAAAAAAAAAGAAATGAAAAGCGCCAATTCAGAAAGGATGGAAAATTAAGCCTATTTGAGAATGGCAAGATTATGTATGTAGAAAATCCTGGATACTAAAAAATAAAACCTTGCCAGGTGTGGTGGTGTACATCTTTACTCCTAGCACTCAGCAGGAAGATTGCTGTGAGTTCAAGGCTAGCCTAAGACTACCTAGTGAATTCCAGGTCAGCCTGGGCTAGAGTGAGACCCTGCCTTGACAAACCAAAACATGAAAACAATAAGTAAAACACTGCTACATCTAATAAAGCAATTCAGTAAAATTCCAGAATACAAAACCAACATATAAATACTGATTGCATTTCTATACACTAATAGCAAGTTCCCTGAAAAAGAAAGAAAATAATTCACTTACAATAGCATAAAAGGTTAAAATACTCAGGAATTAATTAGGGAGGGAGGACAACATTGAAAACTACACAGAACTAATTAAGAAATGAAAAGAACAAGTGGAAAGACATCACATGTATATTTATTGATTCAAAGAATCTGTGTTGTTAAAATGTCAATGCTCCCAAGGCAATTCATAGATTCTATCCGTTAAAGCCATCTCTATCAAAATTCCAATTACTGTTATTATTAGTTTGGTTTTTTGAGGTAGGGTTTCACTCTAGCCCAAACTGACCTGGAATTCACTATGTGCTCTCAGGCTGGCCTTGAATTCACAGCAATCCTCCTATCTCTGACTCCCAAGTGCTGGGATTGAAGGTGTACATCACCATACCTGGCTAAAATTCCAATTTTTATAGAAAAAAACAAAAACAAAAACAAAAACAAAAATCCAGCAAAGTAACAATAGTAAAATTCACATGGGGGCTGGAGAGATGGCTCAGCAGCTAAGGCACTTTCCTGCAAAGCTTAACAATCCAGGTTCTATTCCCAAGTACCTACATAAAGCCAGATGTGCATGCATCTGGAGTTTGTTTGCAGTGGCTAAAGGTCCTGGTACACCCATTCTCCCTATCTGCCTCTTTCTCTCAAATAAATAAATTAAAATTTTAATTCCACATGGAACTGCAAAGGAACCCAAATAGCCAAAACAATCTTAAGAAAAACAAGGCCGTGTATGGTGGCACACACCTTTAATATTCTGGAGGCTTAAGTAGAGGATCACTGTGAGTTCAAAGCCAGCCTGGGCTACTGAGTGAGTTCCATGTTAGGCAAGTCTAGATAGAGTGAGACCCCACATGGAAGTAGGGGTCAGAAAGGGAGTAGGGGAGGGAGAGGAAGGAAAGGGAGGGAGGGAAAGAGTAGGCATCATACTAAACATAAATATAGACATATCAACCAATAAAGCCACACATAAGGCTAATTGATCCTCAACAAAAGTGTCAAGAATTTATAGTGGATAAAAATATAACAAATGGTGCCTAAAACACTGAGCATACCAAAACAAAAGATTGAAAACAGACTTTATTTTGTACCATACACAAAAATCAACTCAAAATGGATAAAAAAAAACCTAAAAGACCCTAAACTGTAAATCTAGAAGACACAGAGGAACAGTTTCATGACATGAGCCTTGGCACTGAGTTCTGAAGATTACCTGGACACCAGAGCAGCACTCACATCTCCTGAGGTTCTGACACAAATATATTCTCCAATTTAACTCCAATACTCAACCAGTTTGATTTATTTTCAATGACTTGTGACAGCAACCTATGTCAAATTAGCTTAAAAGAAACTGATTTGCTTTCATAAGCAGGAAGTCCACACTAGTTATACTTTCCACAGCTGGATCCAGGTAATACTGATCTCATCCTCCACAGCAATTCCACTTGGCAGCATCACAAGGTCCCTGACCTTTGGAAGGCAAAGAGCAGCTCACATTTAGTCATCAATGCTCATATGAAGAGTGCAGCATAGGGAGGCTTACTCAGAAATGTTTAGAAATGAGTGAATGAGACCAATGCCAAGGCTGTATCATTCCAATTCTCCAGGGCTCTCTTCTCTCTCCAGCAGGGTCTCACTCCAGTCCAGGTTGACCTGGAACTCTGTAGACCAGACTGCCCTCAAACTGAAATCCTCATATCTCAGCCTTCTAAGTGCTACGATTAAAGGTGTATGCCACCACACCTAGCTGTTTTAAACATTTATTTGTGACTGTGTGTGTGTGTGTGTGTGCGCGCATACACATTCAAACACTCCAGGGTCTCTTGTCATTGCAAAGGATGTTTATCCAACTTTACATGGATGGCTGAGAATAGAACCCAGGCCAGCAGGCTTTGCAAGCAAGGACTTTTAGCCCCTCAGCAATCCAAGGTCCTTTTTTGCTTTTGAAAAACATCACATTGCTTCATCACACAAACTGCTTTTATCTTTTAAAAGTTCAGTCATCCAGATAAGGAAACATGTAAGCTGATTTTTACCAGACTCTCAAATAAGAAATGTGTTTCTATCTGTGAAGTCATGGCCCTTTAAAAAAATACTCATTAGCTGTCTCTATCAGGACACAGAGAAGACTGGAAATATGGTGGCTCTCTCCACAAAGATCCCTGTGCTATCACTTTGTCTTCTAAGTGGACAAATAAGCACAAGATGATGGGGGTAGGAGGCAATACTGCTGCATCACTTTATAAAAGTAAAGCACCAAAGACTCAAGCACACTATTTCTTCCTTTATAGTTACAGACTAAGGGGCTGAGAGAAGGGCTCAGTTGTTAAAGTGCTCATTGTTCATGGTGGAGTACCAGGGTTCAATCCCCAGACCTCACATAAAAAGCTGTAATCCTAATACATAGATGCTGACAGCAAGATGGGAAACAGAGACACAATTTCCTGGAAACTTGTGACAAGCACAGCAAAGAACAGCAGAGTGAGAGCCCACTAAGAAACCTGCCTCAAATGAGGTGGACAGGCAAGGAAGGACCAACTTCAAGTTGTCCTCTGACCTTCACATTAACACTGTAGCATATGTCACCCGACTCCTGCAAATATAATAAATCTAAAAAAGTTGCAGCCCAAAAGTCATTCATTCTATCTCTTCAGAGCCTCCAATCTATGGAACATCCTAATTTCTATACAGTCTACAGCAAATGTAACGCACTAACAAAGATATAACTAATAAAAAAATGTATGAGAAGTACTAACTATGTGACCAGTTTCTACAGGTATTAGCAGTGAGCAAATTTCAAACATTACTTACTGAGCCCATCCTTACAAAGTTATAGCTGTTACCTAACAGGTACTGCTGTAAATATTTTTCCAATATACTTCTCTATTATACTTGTGACGGAGATGAATTTATTGAAAGGTTCTTCAACATAATGCTTCCATTTTTACCTAGGAATTTACCAGTAACTACATTCCATGAAACACTACTCACTTCCTGAAAGGTGGTACTTTGTTCCTCAATACAGTTTTCACCAGTAATTCCTTCCAGAGATTATGTCTAGCACAGCCCCAATGGAATATTCAATTCTTCTTAAATGGTTAATTTTCTGTACTAAATAAGGGTATTACATGGGAAATGACTGCTGATTAAAACTTTTAAATGAAAACTCTATAACTAGTTTTTATTTTGAAATGTTAATTCAAATCCCAAAATCACACTTTGACCTTTAAGGACAATCACTGAGTAATTATTAAGAGCACAACCTGTTATTTCTTTTGTTGTTCTGTTAATACCTCACATATTCCATGTGCAAGGTGTGGACAGATTTAGATATTTAGGCACAGGTAAGTATTTCAGAACTACTGCCATGGCTTAACAAAATTTATAAAATCAAAATTCTTTAGCACTAAAGTGAACAAGAAAATCAAGGCTGTCATTTTACACTTTTCTAAGATGTTTCTTCATTACCTATTTGCGTTGTCTAAGTTACTTTCTTTTCATGTTCATTTAACAACATTTACTTTATTTTGGAAGTAAATATTACCCTTAAGAATAGTTCTAATTACTTACAATTGGCTGTGCTTTCCAATAAAAAACTTACATACTGCATTATGTGCACTTAAGGAATGTACTCACTTGTCTACTCAGAACCACCTGTCTATCCATCACCAGGGGTTCAGGCAAAGAAAAAAAAACATGCTCTGAACAACCATATAATATTAGTTTTAACCTAAGCATGGCCAAGCTTAAGCAAAAGTGTATTTTTAATACATCTTAGTGATTTGGTAAGGAAAGGAAGACAATTTTTAACAAAACATAAAACAGTCAATCTCTAAATAAAATGACAAAATATAATACACTTAACAAAAAACTTTATTGGATTACAAATTTTTTAAATGGATCACTTAATTTAAAAGTGGGACTATTTTAGTTTTCTTATTCTTAAATGAGTTCTTTCAGAATTATATTTTATTTTTAAAATGATGGTTAAGCCCTGACAACGTAGAGGTGAGTTGGTACCAATCATATAATTGTTGTTTTCTGTATTATGTCAAAATGATCTGCAGTAAGAAACAGAAGAGGAGAGCAAAGGAGAATACAAGCATGTAGATCTTTTTGTAGGTATCTAATAGAATGGAGATTCAGTATGAAAACTGTAGTCTTGGCAATGTGGACCTTTAAGTTTATAATAGCTATACCAAGAAAACTATGAGAAACCCACTGCTTCTTATTCCTAACAGAACAAATGGTATACACAACTGTAAAATCTGGATTGCAAAACTACTTGCTACAGACCACATTTTTAGATGGTTCAACAATTTATCATCATAAAACAGAAAAAGTCTGCACAAAAAATTCAGAACATTTTCTTCTATTAACCTCCACATGGAAAGACCACAGCTTTAATGACTTATACAGCTCTTAGGCTAAATCCTTGGTCAGTAAAGATTTTTCAAGTCAAAGTCAAGTCAAAAACCATTTACAGTAGCTATAATATATTAAGATACTAACATTTTCTTCCCATGAGGGGGAATCCATCAGAATTGTTCGTTCTTTGCCTATGAGGGGATTTATGAAAAGCATAGCAAACTACGTGGATGCTTCTGCAAAACTAAAATACACTGCAATGTCAGGTAAATAAACAAAACCAAAACTGATTTCAACAAAGTCATGTTCCCAAAAGTAAAATCTATTAAAATCAAATAATATACATGTAAGAGAAATACAATAAATGATAATCATGGTTAGTTACAGATGTAAAAGAGTATCTAGTTTTTCTAGGCTTGTGAACATAATAAAATCAAACTTATACACTAGTTCAAATATTATGTACAATTTTGATAAGCTGGTCAAGTATTATTTCAATACATACCATATTTGGCAAATCTAAAATAATATTACCTTTTTTGCCCTCCTTTAATATTTGTAGGTACATGCCAATGAGAAATGTATTTTTTATTTATGTATTAACAGAGAAACAGAATTTCAACTGTGTGTTTCAGACAGTAAAAAAGTTAGTATTTCCCTTAAAAAGAAACATTAAAATTGCCAAAAGTTTAGTTGATAAAAGTTTAGCCTCAACTTACTTATAAAAATGAAAAATAAAATTTTTGAAACAGATTATTATATAGGTATAGTCTGGCCTTACTACAGAAATTCCAGAAGGCATTTGAGGAAGGATGTTAGGTGAAAAACAAAAACTAATCCATGGATGTATGTGGTTTTAAAAATATGACTTGCAGGAAACTAGTTACTTAGCCTAGTTTTAAAGCTAATTACAAAATCCATTCTCTTAATGGTCCAGATATTTTTGCCAATTCTTCCAAATCAACAGAACTGTGAAAACACAAAAAAAGAATATTTTTTAAGATTTCAAAATATAAACAATGGAGTATACAGCATCCATTTAACATAACACACCTTATATTGTTTATGAAAAGTATTTTAGCTGTACGTTGTGGTGCATGCCTTTAATCCCAGCACTTGGGAGGCAGAGTTAAGAGAATAGCCATGAGTTCAAGGCCACCCTAAGACTAAATAGTGAATTCCAGATCAGCCTAGGCTAGAGAGAGACCCTACCTCAAAAAACTTAAAAAAAAAAATTAATTAAGCACCCCTTTCTTTTTGATTGATGTCTGTAGGTTAAAATTTTTTTCTAGTTGGCATTCTGCATTAACTTAAAACTTTCTTGCCGGGTGTGGTGGCGCACACCTTTAATCCCAGCACTTGGGAGGCAGAAGTAGAAGGATCTCCATGAGTTCAAGGCCACCCTGAGACTACATAGTGAGTTCCAGGGCAGCCTACCTCTCAAAAAAAAAAAAAAAAAAAAAAAAACTTTACTTAAACTCATTAAACTTATTAAACTTAAACTCATCTTAAATTCACAATTCATGTGGTGAACTGCCTACATTCAAAGCAAATGGCCAGCAAGCACAACCAACCTAAGAGAGCTATCTGGACAAACCAAGTTTGTTCTACATGACTGAGGGTAAAGGAACAGAGGGCAGAGGAGAGCTGTACCTCTCTCAACTCAATGTAAGAAATTTCTGACAGCTCAGAAAGGGTAGGAGACACTATTTCAAAGATCAATGACTTTTGTTTGTTTGTTTTTTGGGTTTTCAAGGTAGAGTTTTGCTCTAGGCCCAGGCTGATCTGGAACTCACTACGTAGTTTCAAGGTGGTGATCTTTCTACCTCTGCCTCCCAAGTGCTGGGATTAAAGGTGTGCGCCACCATGCCCCATTACAATTTTTTTTTAAATATTTTTATTTATTTGCAAGCAGAGAGATGGAGAGAGAATGGGCACACCAGAGCCCCCAGCCACTGCAGACAGACTCCAGATGCATGCACCACCTCGTACATCTGGCTTCACATGAGTACTGAAGAATTAAATTTGGGTTGTTAGGCTTTGCAGGCAAGTGCCTTAAACACTGGGCCATCCTAGCCCCATGGTGACACCTTTTATTTATTTGTTTGTTTGTTTTTGAGGTAAGCCCAACAGACTGGCCTTTTTGTTTTGTTTTTCAAGGTAGGATCTCTCTAGCCTAGGCTGACCTGGAATTCACTATGTAGTCTCAGGCTGGCCTCAAACTCACTGCAATCCTTTTACCTCTGCCTCCCAAGTTTTTTTTTTTTTTGTTTGTTTGTTTTTCATTTCTTTATTTGGGAGAGAGAAATAGGCGGGGGGGTGGGGAGAGGGAAAAAACGGGCATGCCAGAGCCTCCAGCCACTGTAAATAAACTCTAGACACATGTGCCCCCTTGTGCATCTGGCTTACGTGAGTGCTGGGGAATTGAACCTGAGTCTTTTGATTTTGCAGGCAAGCAACTTAATAGCTAAGTCATCTCTCCAGCCCCCTCTCCCTTTTTTTTAAATGCAAGAGTAAGAAAAAGAAATCTGACATGCCAGGGGCTCCAGCCAATTGCAATCAAACTCCATATGCATTTGCTATCTTGTGCACTTGTGCAACCTTGCAAGCTTCTGTCACTTTGTGCATCCAGCTTACATTGGATCTGGAGAATACAGTAAGAGTCCTTAGGCTTTGCAGGCAAGCTCTAACTGCTAAACCATCTCTCCAGCCCAAGATGACACTTTTAATACTATAATATGGGGCTGGAGAGATGGCTTAGCAGTTAAAGCGCTTGCCTTCAAAGCCAAAAGACCCAGGTTTAATTTCCCAGGACCCACGTAAGCCAGATGCACAAGGGGGCGCATGCATCAAGAGTTCATTTGCAGTGGTTGGAGGCCCTGGCATGCCCTCTCTCTCCCCTCTCTCTCTCTCTCTCTCTCACTCCCCCTGCCTATTTCTCTGTCTCCCAAATAAATAAAGAAAAATTAAAAAAAAATACTACAATGTTTGTATACCCTAAACTGGACTCTCATTTGTGGGTATTTGTCCAGTGTCAATTCATTGCTAATTTTCAGAAAATACTTTAAATTAAATGGGCAATTCTAAATTGACATTAAACTGACAGGTCTATATGAATCTTCACAAAGTAACAGAAACAGCCACCATTTTTGGAACAATGACAGGTACTTAAGAACTCCCTACTTTTCATCATATCTGGATTATAGGTATTATTTTTTGTTTAATAGAGGAGGGAAACAGTGAGAGTGAGAGGAAAGGGAGTTCAAGCTGGTGTATATGACTCCCAAGATTTATGCCTACAATGGGCATCTCCCAATTCCACACCTTAAACATGTCCATTGGTATTAATTAATAATAAAAGAGATCTTGGGCATGGTGGTGCATGACTTTAAGCCCAGCACTCAGGAGGCAGAGGATTACTGTGAGTTCAAGGCCAGACTGGGCCAGAGCGAGACCCTACCTCAAAAAAAAAAAAAAAAAAAAAAAAAAAAAAAAAAAGAGGTGTTCTCAGGCTGGAAAGATGGTCAAAGCTTAAAGGCACCTGTGTGCAAAGCCTCATGGCCAGGGGTTTGAGGCCCCGTACCCACAAAGAGCCAGATGCACAAAGTGGCACATGCATCTGGAGTTCATTTGCAGTGGTAAGGAGACCTGGTGTGCCCATTCTCATTTAACAACAACAAAAATAAAGTTTTCTAAGTGTTTTGGGGTATAATGTGTGATCCTTCTAATATTACTATCATTTTTTTAATTTTGTTTTGAGCTCAAAAAAATCACTCAAAAATAAATTAGGCTGTGTATGAGCCCAATTCAAGAATGTGAAGGCAATATGAAAGCTTACTGAAAAAGCCACCAAGCTATGACAGAGCTTAATTTCATGAAGTAAAGAAAATTTCCAGATCAAAATCTATCAAAACAAGCAATAAACGTGCAGATTTTCTGGAACTACAAGAATGAAAACAATTTAATAACTATCTACATATGGGATTTGTTAAGGTAACTGAATACTTAGTATTATTTATTGTTACTCCTGCATCAAAACACACACATACAAAATCTATGTATAGATAAATGAGTAAATATAGTGATAAAATCAAGCTATTTCTAGTAGGTACAAAATAATCAATTATATTGTGAGTAGTTCATCAGGAACTTCCAGGAAGCTACAAAGTATAGACTAAATGTGAACAGGTTATATTCCTTGCTAGCCTTATGAAAAGCCCAAAGGAATTATTCTATTATGAGTAAGTATGTTACTAATCCAACAGGGTGCCATACCTTCCATCGATTTCCACATTCATTACAGACAACAAAGGTTGTCATTGGTTCATCAGCACTACGTGTTTGCACCTGCAGCAAAATCAATCAAGTAAAAATTATGCTTTAACTACCATGTAAAATCCAACCTGTAGAACAATATTCCATATAAAGGTGTACAATAACCTCAGTGGTCCTATCGTAAAAAGTCTGAAACAAGTTCAAATTAATGAATATTGAAAGAGCATATAGTTCCAAACTTCATTTTTTAAACCCTTTTGTATTTTACATGTAATTTATCTTAGATCAGTCAGGGAAACGCTCTAAAATTCAGCTATTTTCATGAAAACATTGGAAGTTCCTGTTTTGTTTTCAATCTACAGGTAGTGTTTTTTGTTTTAAGGCATTGGGGACTTTAACATGCCGGCATTAAGAGCTCTAACAGTGAGCTACAACTCCAGCCCAGTGGTGTTTTTTGGATTCTAAGAAAAACCATACTGACTTTACTTCTAGAGTAGGTTTGTTTAAAATAATGGTATTTATGCTTTATCAGACATTCAACTGTGACTAAATAAGACTTCAAAAAAATAAATGGCTTTAACCTAGTAAACTAGTTACAAATATATTTAAAATGAAATATTGCCTGTGAACAACAAAAGGCAGAAACCAGTACATTATTCTACTATATTTGTTTAGAAATAGGAAAAGAAGGCTGGAGAGATGGCTTAGTGGTTAAGGTGCTTGCTTGCAAAGCCAGAGGACCGAAGTCTGATTCCCTAGAACCCACATAAGCCAGATGCACAAGGTGGCACATGAGTCTGTAGTTTGTTTGCAAAGGCTGGAGGCCCTGGCATGCCCTTTCTCTCGTTCTCTCTCTCCTTCCCTCCAATAAATAAATTATTTTTTTAAAGAAACAGGAAAAGCCCACTGTCATATTTGCAATAGACAGACAGAAAGCTTCAAGACAGATAAATAATTATTTGCCTTCAGGTAGCTACAAGGAAAAGTGGGAAGGGAATTTTAGATCCGAAATCTTTTGTACTTTTAAACTGAAAAATGAAAATAAAAAGGTGAAAGTTCATTTCCACATCTTGTACAGAGAATAATGATATTTAAGTGTTTAATTTTCATACCAATGAGAAAAGCCAATTCCCTGTATCTATGACCTGAAACATGATCATTAAAGAGGAAAATTTTGAAGTTAACAGATTATAAATATGTGACCAAAATATTTGGCAAATAAATTAAAGCAGTGATAAAAACATCTTTACATAGTCATGGTTCTTTGCCTCTGTTCAAAAACAAAATGGTCAATCACATTATGTGTAAATGAAGTCATTGGGGGCCTGGAGAGATAGCTTAGCAGGTAAGTGCTTGCCTGTGAAGTCTAAGGACCCCAGTTCGAGGCTTGATTCCCCAGGAACCACGTAAGCCAGAGGCACAAGGTGGAGAATGCATCTGGAGTTCATTTGCAGCGGCTGGAGGCCCTGACATGCCCATTCTCTCTCTATCTATCTACCTCTTTCTCTGGCTGCCTGTCGCTCTCAAATAAACAAAAAAAAAAAATAAATGAAATCATTGGTATGTTACAAAAGGAACAGATATCTGGAAGCTAGTTAAGGCTAATGTATCCATATCGTGGGACCATGCATGTGAGGGAGGGTGAAGAACTTTCCTTATATCATACAGTACTGCTGAATTCCTACTTAGGAGCTTCCTGGAAAACAATTTGACTATTCTATTCCACTTCGTATTTTATTGAACTGATATGGTTTTTCAGTTGACTATTTTTCATGAAGGCATAAATTTATCAACATATTTTCAATTAGTTGAAATCTACTGATGAGGCATTGCTTCACTTGATCACCTCTCTTGAAAAATAGCAAAACACTAGTAACTATTTTTATTCTAAAAGAAGTGCTGCAAGCATTCTCAATGTGAAAATAACAATCTACAATCACAAACCTGTGTGTAAGTGCAATTCTTCTTTTTACATTTGCCACAGGTAAATAAGTCAGTCTGGGTTCCACCTGTCTTGGCCATCTGATGCTCTCTGATGGCCTCTTTGGTCAAGTTTTTCCGCATTTCTTTGAGCTCATCACTAGCCATTTCCTATAAAAGAAGTGGCAATATCACTGTTGCAAATATCTTCTGTATCTATTCCATATCCCAAATGTCTTTGTCCAATTATCTTAATAACCACTAATAAGGGCTGGAGAGATGGCTTAGTGGTTAAGGCTTTTGACTGCAAAGCCAAAGGATCCCAGTTCGACTCTCCAGGACCGACGTAAGCCAGATGCACAAAGGGATGCATGCATTGGGAGTTTGTTTGCAGTGACTGGTGGCCCTAGCATGCCCATATTCATTCTCTCTCTCTCTCTCTCTCTCTCTCTCTCTCTCTCTCAAATAAATAAATAAATAAAATATATTAATAATCACTAATAAAAGTAAAATCAGCTTTAAAGTTTTAAGAATAAAGGTAGCATTTTTTCCTCAGAAAACTTAAAAACTTGCTTCCCTTTAAAATTTCTTTAAAGCTGGGCTGGAGATAACTTAATGGTTGAGGAGCCTGCCTACAAACACAGGTTCTCCAGTAACCACATAAGCCAGATGCACAAGGTGGAGCATGCACCTGGAGTTTGTGTGCAGTGACTGGATGCCCTGGCGCACCCATTCTCTCTATCTGCCTCTTCCTCTCTTTCCATAAATATTTTTTTGAAGATTTCTTCAAAGATGAGCATGATGATACATGCCTTTAATCCCAGCACTTGGAAGGCTGAGAGGTAGGAGGATGATGGTGAGTTCAAGGCCAGTCTGGGCTAGAGTGAGATCTTGCCCCCAAAAAACAAAAAAGTCAAAAGGAAATAATAAAATTTCTTCAAATGCTTGTAAGATTTTATGTGAAGATTAGGTTGACTTGCTGTTTATAGGCTATAAACAACGTAAATCTATTAGCTGGGTGTGGTGGTACACACCTTTAATCCCAGCACTCAGGAGGATTGCTGTGAGTTTAAGGCCAGCCTGAGACTAATTCCAGGTCAGCCTGGGCTAGAGCAAGATCCTACCTCGAAAACTCCCACCCCACCCCAGTGTTACTGTAGCTGGACATGGTGATACATGCCTTTAATCCCAGCATCTGAGAGGCTGAGGTAGGAGGACAGCTGTAAATGCACATACAAAAACAAACAAAAGCTACCAAAGGTATTAACTAGGGTACTATTCTTCATTCTGACAACTGGTGAAATAAAGACATTAAATTACAAATGTATCCTTTCATGTCAAGAAGTAACCAACAGCTTGAGTTTATAAGAGAGACTGCTTCTTTATCAGAGAATCCAAACTACAATGAAAAGAAATCAGAAATCATTCTTGCAGTGTTTATCCTACTAAAATAGCCAACTAGGGATCATCAGTGTATGACTTCACTGGACTTGGTTAATGGAGAACTTTTCAGTAGAACAATTACTATTTAAATCCATTGACATATCTCAGCACACTAAAGGACGATTAATATAAACAGATCCAATAATCTTAAGTATTTTTATATGTATGTGTTTATTATATATTCAACAAACAGGGCTTTATCATTTAAATAGGCTTTTATACTTGATGACATGAAATCACATCATAGAAACATAAGAAAAAGATATGCTTACCTCTGCTGTCATTCTAGCAAACAGGTCAGGGGGAATATTCCCACACAGTACATTTTTCCTTAAATTTGGATTCTTTGCATCTTTAAGATTTGATATCCTGCTTCTTACTCTATTTTTGTATTTCATATCTGTATTCCTTATTTCTTGATATATAGGTACTTGGCTGTTAAGGAAGACTAAATTATAACAGTAAAAATATTTTATTTGCACTTCTGTATGCGAGTGTGAGCGTGTGTGTGTGTGTGTGTGTGTGTGTGTGTGTTTGTGCATGTAGGGTCTCTTGCCACTGTAAACCAACTCCACTTACATGTGCCATACTTGCATCTGGCTTTAAGTCGGTGCTAGGTAGTCAAACCCAGGCCAACAGGCTTTGCAAGCAAGTGTCTTTAACCACTGAGCCACCTCCTCATATTCAAAGTAAGAATTCTTCAAGTTTCTAAGCAGTTCACGAAAACTTTCTAATTTACATTAAAAACAAAACATTGCTTCCATCTTGTTCCCTGATTTGGAAATAGTAACAATGTTAACATTTTTTAACTGTGGGTAAGTAATGTTTTTGCCCTTCATGCTTAATGCCAACCAACAGCAAGCAAAACAGGGTTTCAAAGAGCAACTCAGGAACAATTCAAACAAGCAAATGTCTGAAATAAAACTTGAATTTGTTCAAATAGGAATCCCACTAAGGACCCCAAATCTCAATATCCATGGCCACAGTTCCCTTTGTGTGTGGGGGGGGGGGGGGAGAGGTCTTCTGAGAAGAGATCATCCAAGGCAGCCCTGGAACTAAAACCTTCTCTCCCAATTGAGCACAAAGCTTGTTTAGCAGACTCTTCTCCACAAAGAGTTAAGACCACTGCCTGGCAGGAGCTCCCTTTTTTATTTTTTTTTTTATTTTTTTTTGGTTTTTCGAGGTAGGGTTTCACTCTGGTCCAGGCTGACCTGGAATTAACTACGTAGTCTCAGGGTGGCCTCAAACTCATGGCAATCCTCCTACCTCTGCCTCCCAGTGCTGGGATTAAAGGCATGCGCCACCACGCCCGGCTTCTGGAGCTCCCCTTTTTAACAAGGCCATGTCCCACAACCACCTCCATCTCCTGTTGTGCTTTCACATGTAGGACCTCTCCCCCAGAGCCTTTCAATGTTGCCTGGCATAGCACATTTCCCTCCAGGAGAATGAGTTCAAGGAACTATTATGCTCTGTTGAACTGCTCCCACAGAGAAATTGTCACACGACAGGTGGTATTTTCCTTCCCATTTGCTCAACTTCTACATTCTCGATTTGCAAGACATAAAAATAATAATGCTGTCTACTTCAGAATGACAAGAAAAGCAAGAGAACAAATTGATATGAGTACCCTTCTCCTTTCTATTCAAAATAATATAATCAATAAACTGTATAAACTTTTGGCTTACATGCAAGAATAAAAGGTATTCAAACAATTAGCCTAGCAGATGATTTAAAGCAATTCTGAATATGTACACAAAGGATATCTTCTTCAATCTGGGATCCTAGTTCTTCTTCATCAGCCCCAATTGCAATATAGTCATCTAAAAACAGCAAAAAAGAATTGCCAAGTTACTGCAGCAGTTAAAAGAAAATCCCAGTGTAGATAAGTAACCCATTCCTTTTCTTCATCCCATTTGTCTCATATACACAATCTCTTTAGTGTGCTAATATCTGGTCTCTTCCATCCACTATGCCTTTCTGGAATTCACCTATGATTCACAAGTGGTCCTACACAGATGACTCTTTTCCCCTCAGGAGTGGGGAAGTAATTCATAACACCAGGCAATTCCTCATTTCACAACTCTAGAAATTCTGGTTGTTCCAACAGAGAGAAGAAAAAGTTACGGAAAGAACTGTCTTTCTCCTGTGACTCAAGCTTCAAAGATAAACAATTCTGCCAATTACATGTATGGACATACTCAGAAGACTCCTATATAAATATTCAAAAGAGTAGAGGGAAATAAACAGAACTAGGTATAAAAGAAAAAAATACAGCCAGGAAATTAATAGAAAGGTAAGAATAAAGAGAAAAATTGGCCATGGTTCTACATAACTAAAAAAAAAGGATAAATTTGTGTAAGATAACAATCTTGAAAATGAAGCTTGGTTTCATTTTTAAAACTGATACACATACATTTTACATATTTAAAAGAGTACTGTGTGGGGGCTGGAGAGATGGCTTAGGGGTTAAGGTGTTTGTATGCAAGCCAAAGGATCCTGGTTCAACTCTCCAGGACCCACGTAAACCAAATACACAAGGAGGCACATGCATCTAGAGTTTGTTTGCAGTGGCTGGAGGCCCTAGCACACCTATTCTCTCTCTCTCTCTCTCTCTCTCTCAAATAAATAATATATATTTTAAGAGTACTGTGTGAGGTATGCCTGTATATGAAATCTTAAAACCAAAATTTACATACTAAGAGTAAAGTCTGGTAAAGTTTTAAGAATAAAGGTAGTATTTTTCCTCAGAAAACTTAAAAACTTGCTTCCCTTTAAAATTTCTTTAAAGCTGGGCTGAGATAACTTAATGGTTGAGGAGCCTGCCTACAAACACAGGTTCTCCAGTAACCACATAAGCCAGATGCACAAGGTGGAGCATGCACCTGGAGTTTGTGTGCAGTGACTGGATGCCCTGGCGCACCCATTCTCTCTATCTGCCTCTTCCTCTCTTTCCATAAATATTTTTTTGAAGATTTCTTCAAAGATGAGCATGATGATACATGCCTTTAATCCCAGCACTTGGAAGGCTGAGAGGTAGGAGGATGATGGTGAGTTCAAGGCCAGTCTGGGCTAGAGTGAGATCTTGCCCCCAAAAAACAAAAAAGTCAAAAGGAAATAATAAAATTTCTTCAAATGCTTGTAAGAGTTTATGTGAAGATTAGGTTGACTTGCTGTTTATAGGCTATAAACAACGTAAATCTATTAGCTGGGTGTGGTGGTACACACCTTTAATCCCAGCACTCAGGAGGATTGCTGTGAGTTTAAGGCCAGCCTGAGACTAATTCCAGGTCAGCCTGGGCTAGAGCAAGATCCTACCTCGAAAACTCCCACCCCACCCCAGTGTTACTGTAGCTGGACATGGTGATACATGCCTTTAATCCCAGCACCTGAGAGGCTGAGGTAGGAGGACCCCTGTAAATGCACATACAAAAACAAACAAAAGCTACCAAAGGTATTAACTAGGGTACTATTCTTCATTCTGACAACTGGTGAAATAAAGACATTAAATTACAAATGTATCCTTTCATGTCAAGAAGTAACCAACAGCTTGAGTTTATAAGAGAGACTGCTTCTTTATCAGAGAATCCAAACTACAATGAAAAGAAATCAGAAATCATTCTTGCAGTGTTTATCCTACTAAAATAGCCAACTAGGGATCATCAGTGTATGACTTCACTGGACTTGGTTAATGGAGAACTTTTCAGTAGAACAGTTACTATCTAAATCCATTGACATATCTCAGCACACTAAAGGACGATTAATATAAACAGATCCAATAATCTTAAGTATTTTTATATGTATGTGTTTATTATATATTCAACAAACAGGGCTTTATCATTTAAATAGGCTTTATACTTGATGACATGAAATCACATCATAGAAACATAAGAAAAAGATATGCTTACCTCTGCTGTCATTCTAGCAAACAGGTCAGGGGGAATATTCCCACACAGTACATTTTTCCTTAAATTTGGATTCTTTGCATCTTTAAGATTTGATATCCTGCTTCTTACTCTATTTTTGTATTTCATATCTGTATTCCTTATTTCTTGATATATAGGTACTTGGCTGTTAAGGAAGACTGAATTATAACAGTAAAAATATTTTATTTGCACTTCTGTATGCGAGTGTGAGCGTGTGTGTGTGTGTGTGTGTGTGTTTGTGCATGTAGGGTCTCTGGCCACTGTAAACCAACTCCACTTACATGTGCCATACTTGCATCTGGCTTTAAGTCGGTGCTAGGTAGTCAAACCCAGGCCAACAGGCTTTGCAAGCAAGTGTCTTTAACCACTGAGCCACCTCCTCATATTCAAAGTGAGAATTCTTCAAGTTTCTAAGCAGTTCACGAAAACTTTCTAATTTACATTAAAAACAAAACATTGCTTCCATCTTGTTCCCTGATTTGGAAATAGTAACAATGTTAACATTTTTTAACTGTGGGTAAGTAATGTTTTTGCCCTTCATGCTTAATGCCAACCAACAGCAAGCAAAACAGGGTTTCAAAGAGCAACTCAGGAACAATTCAAACAAGCAAATGTCTGAAATAAAACTTGAATTTGTTCAAATAGGAATCCCACTAAGGACCCCAAATCTCAATATCCATGGCCACAGTTCCCTTTTTGTGTGTGTGGGGAGGTCTTCTGAGAAGAGATCATCCAAGGCAGCCCTGGAACTAAACCTTCTCTCCCAATTGAGCACAAAGCTTGTTTAGCAGACTCTTCTCCACAAAGAGTTAAGACCACTGCCTGGCAGGAGCTCCTTTTTTTTTTTTTTTTTTTTTTTTTTTTTTTCGAGGTAGGGTTTCACTCTGGTCCAGGCTGACCTGGAATTAACTACGTAGTCTCAGGGTGGCCTCAAACTCATGGCAATCCTCCTACCTCTGCCTCCCAGTGCTGGGATTAAAGGCATGCGCCACCACGCCCGGCTTCTGGAGCTCCCCTTTTTAACAAGGCCATGTCCCACAACCACCTCCATCTCCTGTTGTGCTTTCACATGTAGGACCTCTCCCCCAGAGCCTTTCAGTGTTGCCTGGCATAGCACATTTCCCTCCAGGAGAATGAGTTCAAGGAACTATTATGCTCTGTTGAACTGCTCCCACAGAGAAATTGTCACACGTACAGGTGGTATTTTCCCTTCCCATTTGCTCAACTTCTACATTCTCGATTTGCAAGACATAAAAATAATAATGCTGTCTACTTCAGAATGACAAGAAAAGCAAGAGAACAAATTGATATGAGTACCCTTCTCCTTTCTATTCAAAATAATATAATCAATAAACTGTATAAACTTTTGGCTTACATGCAAGAATAAAAAGGTATTCAAACAATTAGCCTAGCAGATGATTTAAAGCAATTTTGAATATGTACACAAAGGATATCTTCTTCAATCTGGGATCCTAGTTCTTCTTCATCAGCCCCAATTGCAATATAGTCATCTAAAAACAGCAAAAAAGAATTGCCAAGTTACTGCAGCAGTTAAAAGAAAATCCCAGTGTAGATAAGTAACCCATTCCTTTTCTTCATCCCATTTGTCTCATATACACAATCTCTTTAGTGTGCTAATATCTGGTCTCTTCCATCCACTATGCCTTTCTGGAATTCACCTATGATTCACAAGTGGTCCTACACAGATGACTCTTTTCCCCTCAGGAGTGGGGAAGTAATTCATAACACCAGGCAATTCCTCATTTCACAACTCTAGAAATTCTGGTTGTTCCAACAGAGAGAAGAAAAAGTTACGGAAAGAACTGTCTTGTCTCCTGTGACTCAAGCTTCAAAGATAAACAATTCTGCCAATTACATGTATGGACATACTCAGAAGACTCCTATATAAATATTCAAAAGAGTAGAGGGAAATAAACAGAACTAGGTATAAAAGAAAAAAAATACAGCCAGGAAATTAAAGTAGAAAGGTAAGAATAAAGAGAAAAATTGGCCATGGTTCTACATAACTAAAAAGAAAAAGGATAAATTTGTGTAAGATAACAATCTTGAAAATGAAGCTTGGTTTCATTTTTAAAACTGATACACATACATTTTACATATTTAAAAGAGTACTGTGTGGGGGCTGGAGAGATGGCTTAGGGGTTAAGGTGTTTGTCTGCAAAGCCAAAGGATCCTGGTTCAACTCTCCAGGACCCACGTAAACCAAATACACAAGGAGGCACATGCATCTAGAGTTTGTTTGCAGTGGCTGGAGGCCCTAGCACACCTATTCATTCTCTCTCTCTCTCTCTCTCTCTCTCTCTCAAATAAATAATATATATTTTAAGAGTACTGTGTGAGGTATGCCTGTATATGAAATCTTAAAACCAAAATTTACATACTAAGAGTAAAGTCTGGAGTAAAGTCTGGTCTGGAGAGATGGCTCAGCAGTTAAGGCTTTTGCCAACAAAACCTAACGACCTGGATTCCATTCCCCAGTACCCACATAAAGCCAGATGTACAAAGTGACACATGCATCTGGAGTTTGTTTGCAACAGCTAGAAGCCCTAGCATGCCCATTCTCTCTCTCTCTCTCTCTGCTTGCAAATAAATAAATTAAAAAAAAAATTTTTTTAAAGGCTAAAGTCTGGCTCTTAAAATTAAGTTCCCATATAATACAATTATGATTACAAAATTTACAAACTGTATGTCATACTAACATTTAACAGTACAGTTCATTGTTAACTCTCTAAGTGCAGAGTTATTGGGTTGCACATTAAATGCAGGGAAATGAAAGCTTATGGGGGAAAAGCTTAAGTTTCTATGAATCAGGAAAATCTTCTATGTGCTGGAAGGATTCTATCTCTGAAACTATACAGTACAACCCATGGGTCACAGGGCTCCTCTTCTGTTTACCCTTCAGCATCTGCCACAAGCAACACTGTCTGAAACGGAGCAGAGCTGGGTAGGTGAGATGGTATCTGTAAAGCACATACATGGAAGGGAGGTGGCAATGGTGGTGGATAGGCCTAAGGGGCAAGATGACAAACGCTAAGCTTACCTCCTGTTCGGAGAGCTGCAGCAAGCATCTCCCGACACTTTAATCGCACAGAATCAGAAGTGCTTGGTGCCCGAGGAAAAGACGAAACATAAATATCTCGAGCATTTGCCTCATCCTTTCTGCTGCTTACGTTGCCACTGGAACTACTGAAATACACATATACACACACCAAAATGAAATCAGGAAAAGACCTCCAAAAATAATATTTGCATCATTTGCCAAAAATAAGTTAGGCCCAAATGAGATAGTATTTCAGTAGCTTACTTAACAACAAAAAAGTTATCTGCATATAGAGTAAAAAGAAGTTTAAAATAATTAAATAGAGCTGGGATTCCTCAGTGGTTAAAGGTACTTGCTTACAAAGCCTGCTGGCCTAGATTCATTTCCCCAGTACCCATGTAAACCCAGACATACAAAGTGGGACATGTGTCTGGGAGCTTGTTTCCAGTGGCAGGAGGCCCTAACATGCCCATACAGTCTCTCTCTTACAAATAAATAAATAATTTTTTAAATTAATAGCTAAATCTGGAGTTTTCTGTGTTTGTTTTTGGTCCCTAATTGGACTGAAGGCCCGCTCTATGGGAGGAAATACATGCCTGGTACTGAAAAAAACTAATAAAAGTCTATGGCAGGGGAGGTCATGAACCTTAGGGGTATAAAGCCTGCTCTTGTCTGGCTAAATGTATGTATTATTCCCACCAAACTGCCCTGAAAGCACTACACTTAATGTTCATATTCACATATTAATGCTACTCTCACTTCTGGTTAGAGAAGCTTCTCTTTTCAGATGGCGATGACCACTGGGATGACCCAAAAGGCAACATAGTGCTGAGAAGAAGGGACAGAGGAATGTCCAGCACTGAAACATCTCTGTCACACCCTCCAAGGCTCAGGGTCCATTGCGGAAGAGGGGGCAGAAAGAATATGAGAGCCAAAGGAAGGATATGACTCCTTAACAATGCAACTGTCCAGAAAGAAACCGGCTTCAATATCCATGACCTCGCAATGCCTAGCAATATCTTCACAAGACCCTCATAATAGGAGAAAAAGATGATGACATCAGCTGGGTGTGGTGGCGCACGCCTTTAATCCCAGCACTCGGGAGGCAGAGGTAGGAGGATTGCCGAGAGTTCGAGGCCACCCTGAGACTACATAGTTAATTCCAGGTCAGCCTGGATCAGAGTGAGACCCTACCTTGCAAAACCAAAAAAAATGATGACATCAAATTAAAAGAGAGACTACTGGAGAAAGGGGATATGATGGAGAGTGAAGTTCTGAAGGGGAATGGGGGGAGGAGAATATCATGGTTTATTGTCTGTAAGTATGGAAGTTGTCAATAAAGAAATACATTAATAAATAAACTGATAGCTAAATCTGGTCCCCTCCCCATTTGGTTTTTCAAGGTAGAGTCCCACTCCAGGCCAGGTTGACCTGGAATTTCCTATATGGTCTCAAGATGGCCTCAAACTCATGGTGATCCTCCCACCTCTGCCTCCCGAGTGCACCATGAAACCCAGCTTTAAATCTGTTTTTTTAACCACCAAACATTTTGCCTTAGTTGTACTTTTGAACATGAAGCCAGGGCATGGTGGTAGATGCCTTTACTCTCAGCACTCAGAAGACAAAGGTAGGAGGATCACCATGAGTTCCAGGTTAGCTTGGGTTAGAATGAAACCCTACCTCGAAAAAACAAAACAAAACAAAAAACATGAAGCCATAATACTTTTAAACATTTTTTTTTTATTTGAGAGAGAGATAGGCAGATGGGGGGGGGGGCTGGAGATGGTTTAGTGGGTAAGGTGTTTGCCTGCAAAGCCAAAGGATCCAGGTTCAATTCTCCAGGACCCACATAAGCCAGATGCATAAGGGGGTGCATGCATCTGGAGTTCGTTTGCAGTGGCTGGAGGCCCTTGCGCACCCATTCTCTTCCTCCCTCCCTCCCTCTTTCTCTCTCTTAAATAATAAATAAATAAAACATATTTTTAAAACTGTGTCCATCATTTAAAAAAGAGAGAGGGCACGCCATGGCCTCCAGCTACTGCAAACAAACTACAGACACATGTGCTACTTTGTACATCTGGCTTATATGAGTCCTGGGCAAACTGAACCTGGGCCCTTTGGCTTTGCTTGAACTCCTTAACCATTAAGTCGTATCTCCAGCCCAAAGCAAAAATTTTTTTAATAAATAAATAAAATACACATTGTAGCTCAGTACAGTACATAAGAAAGGATCCTAGTTTGAAGAAATGAGTGAAGGAATGGGACCAAAGAGGGAAGCTTGCAGGTTAGAGAAAGAAAAAAAATTGTTTGAAAAATCCTGTTGTAGTTAGACAGTAGGGTTCTAATGAAACACTCTCTTCAAGATAAAAGCCAGGGATAGGAGAAATGGCCTGGTGGTTAAAGGCGCTTGCTTCAAAGCCTGGCAGCCTGGGTTCGAATCCCCAGTACCCATGTAAAGCCAGATACACAAAATGGCGCATGCATCTTGAGTTCGTTTGCAATGACACACCTATTCCTTTCTCTTTCTCTCCTTGCAAATAAACATTTTTAAAAAGAAGATAAAAGCCAAGTGTACTAAGAAATAAATCCTGAGACTATAAAGAAGTCCCTTAATTACTTTCAGAGACACCAACTCAATCTGGATGTTAGAACAGTTTAATAACGCCAATAAATCTCATAATTTCCATCATTTCTAATTAACTTCTAAGGGACAGTCACCAAAACAGTTTCTTTCAAAAACATTCATATGACTAGTTTCAATTAAATCTTATAACATTAAAGTTATCTGCCACAATGTTTTCAAAAACTGATTAAATTGTTGCCCTCCACAGACATAACTTGATGCATTTGCTATAAAGATATATCTGCATTCTCTCCAAAACATGACCAGTTAAACTTCAAACACAGATAACTGTGGAGAAAGGAGTCATTTGTGCCTTCTAACTTCAGTCAGTTCTTCCTAAAGCCTATTCTATGTTACCTTGTACTTTACAAAGTACTGTCTATACAAAGGTTTTTATGTGGCTTACTACAAATTCTCCCCAACCAGACTGTTTCTCAAAAGCAAGTACAGGGCTGGAGAGATGGCTTAGGGGTTAAGGTGCCTGCCTCCTAAGCCTAAGAACACTGGTCCCAATCTCCAGCGGTTCCAATCTCCAGGTCCCACGTTTAGCCAGATGCAAAGTGATGCAAGGGTGCAATGCCGCACTTGACCACAAGGGGCGCACACATCTGGATTTCGCTCACAGCAGCTGAGACACTGCTGGCGCGCCCATCTCTGTCTTCCTCTCCCACTCTCTCTCTCCCACTCTCTCTCTCTCTCTCTCTCTCTGTGTCTCTCTCCAAAAAGTAATAAAAATTTTAAAAAAAAGTTTTTAAAAAAAGCAAGCATATAATCCTCTTCATATTTAATTTTTTTTTCGATTGAGAAAGAGAGAGAAGCAGATAGAGAGAGAATGAGCATGCCAGAGCCTTACGCTACTACAAACAAACTCGAGATGCATATGCCACTTTGTGCATCTGGCTTTATGTGGCTACTGGGGAATCAAATCCAGATTGTTAGGCTTTGAAGCAAGGGCCTTTAACCTCTGAGCCATCTCTCCTCTTTTTGGTTAAAGAGATAGCATAGCACCTGTAAACAATAAATGAGAAAAAACAGTATTTAAAGAAATCCATTTCTTAAATATTTTAATTAAAATTTTTGCCTTATTGCATGTAGCTAAATGCCTAGCCAAACCACTGAAAACTGCCTGCATGGAGTCGTGGAACCTTTCCTTACTATCATCACTATTGCTGGTCCCATTTCTTAACATTCAGATGTCTCTAACTAACTATTCAAGGACATAATTCTCTTAAATTCTTACATCCAAAATGTAAAACCTTGCTCAAGTACCAATCACTTTGGTCTAACCTCACATCTTCCTTTAGATGATACCTCAGACTTGCTTTGCTAGTCCTCTATCACTTCCCTGTATGGACTGACAACTACTTACACAATAACATGCCTTTGCAAACAGGCTCTATGATTGAACTTCAAGTATACAACTAATAAAAATATATTAACAGGCCAGGCATGGTGGTGCACACCTTTAATTCCACCACTTAGAAGGCAGAGGTAGGAGGATCACCATGAGTTTGAGGCCAGCCTGGGACTACAGAGTGAGATCCAGGTCAGTCTAGGCTACAGTGAGACCCTCCCTTGAAAACCAAAAACAAAACAACAAAAATACACACAGACACACCTCACTCTTTCTTCAAAATCTACTTATTTGTGTATATATATCCAAAGCATTAAACCAGTGACTCTAAATGTAATACAGTTGGAAGCATATTAAAAATAAATTTTGGGTCAGCCTGGACCAGAGTGAGACCCTACCTTGCAAAACCAAAATAAATAAATAAATTTATTTATTTATTTTAGGGGCTGGAGAGATGGCTTAGCGGTTAAGGCGCCTGCCTGCTAAGCCTAATAACCGGGTTCCAATCTCCAGGTCCCACATTAAGCCAGATGTAAAGTGACGCAAGGGCGCAATGCCACACTTGCCCACAAGGGGGCGCACACATCTGGAGTTCATTCACAGCAGCTGAGAGATTGCTGGCGCGCCCAATTCTATATCTGTCTCCCTCTTCCTCTGTCTGTCTATGTCTCTCTCCAAAAATAAATTTAAAAAATTTAAAATAAATAAAAATAAATTTTTGGAGCTGGAGAAATGGCTTAGCGGTTAAGGTGCTTGCCTGCAAAGTCAAAGGACCATAGTTCGATTCCCCAGGACCTATGTAAGCCAAATGCACAAGGTGGCAAATGCATTTGGAGTTCATTTGCAGCGGCTGGAGGCCCTGGCACGCCCATTCTCTCATTCTTTCTATCTCTATCTGCCTCTCTCTCAAATAAATAAATAAATAAATTTAATTTAATTCTTGCTGGGCATGGTGGCACACACCTTTAATCCCAGCAGCAATGAGGAGCCAAAGGATCTCTGTGAGTCTGAGGCCAGCCTGAAACTCCAGAGTAAGTTCCAGGTCAGCCTGGGTTAGAGTGAGATCCTATCTTGAAACAAAACAAAACAAAACAAAACAAAACAAAACAAAACAAAACACAATACAACAACAAAACAATTCATGAGCCAGGCATGGTGATGCACGCCTTTAATCCCAGCACTTGGGAGACAGAGGTAAAAGGATCGCCATGACTTTGAGGCCACCCTGAGAGTACATGGTGAATTCCAGGTCAGCATAAGCTACCTTGAAAAACCAATAAAAATACAGAGTGAATTCCAGGTCAGCCTGAAGTAGAGCCCCTACCTCGAAAAACCAAAAAAAAAAAAAAAAAGAAAAAAGAAATAATCCACAAAGTTATGAACTGTATTTTTTAAAGTATCAAAGTTATGAAAAACAATGACAGAGGAGCTACTACAAAACACAGAGAACAAATACATATAACTAAATGCAACTGATCCTAGATGATATTTTGGATTTTTTTGTTGTTGTTTTTGTTTTTTTTTGCCTCCTGAGTGCTGGCTCCAAGATGTTATTTTGGGAAAATATTTACCTCTATAATGAAATGACATTTAACATAGCACATTATTAGAATAACTGAAAAAAATTCTGTGACAATATGGCTGGAGAGATGGCTTAGCAGTTAAGGTGCTTGCCTGCAAAGCCAAAGGACCCAGGTTCAGCTCCCCAGGACCCGTGTAAACCATATGCACAAGGGGGCACACACATCTGGAGATCATTTGCACTGGCTGGAGGCCCTGGCGTGCCCATTCTCCCTATCTATCTATGTATCTATCTATCTGCCTATTTCTGTATCTCTCTCTCAAATAAATTTTTTTTTAAATTTCTGTGACAAGAAAACAAGTATTGTATCAGTGTTAATTTCCTGTAAGTGATAGTTATACTGCTATATGTTTAAAAAAACAAAAACACACAACTGGGTGTGGTGGCACACACCTTTAATCCCAGCACTTGGGAGGCAGAGGTAGGAGGATCACCATGTGTTTGAAGCTACCCTGAGACTACATAGTGAATTCCAGGTCAGCCTGGGCTAGAGCAAGACACTACCTCAAAAAAATACAAAAAGAAAAGAAAAAAGAAACCTTGTTTCTAGAAAATACATTGTTGCATTTAGAAGTAAAAAGTGAACAATGTCTACAAATTACTCTTATTTGGCTCAAAATGTTAGTTTAAATGTGAATAATTATACATGAATACATGCGTATATATAAATATGGTGGGAGCAACTGGGTTTAAGGAATTATGGAAGTTCCTTTTACTATTCTTGAAATTTTAAAAAATATTTCAGTTATTTATTTTCAAGCACAGAGAAAGAATGGGCAAGCCAGGGCCTCTAGCCACTGCAAACCAACTCCAGATATATGTGCCACTTTGTGCATCTGGCTTTACATGGGTAGTAGGGAACTGAACCTGAGTCATTAGGCTTTGCAGCCAAATGCCTTAACTGCTGAGCCATCTCTCCAGCCTGAAATTTTCTTAAAATATTTTATTATTTATTTGACAGAAAAAGAGAGTGAGAGAGAGTGTATAGGCACAGCAGGGCCTCTTGCTGCTATATAGGAACTCCAGATGCATGTGCTACTTTGTACATTTGGCTTTTACATGTGCACTGGGGAATGAAACTTGGATGGGTGGGCTTTGCAAGCATGCAGCCTTTAACTGTTGTGCCATCACTCCAGGCCCAGAGATTAAAAGCCACTGTTGTAAAGGTTCTCAAACCCCACTACCTATGAAATACCTGCTGAATTCCCAATTGAGCAGCTCCACAGTGAGGCCTCAAGCATTTTCATTTCTAACAAGTGTGTTAGAATCCCTGCTCCTCTAGGGACCACACTTGAAAAACCACTGCTCTAAGACAATGCCAACCATTGACCTGAAAGTTTCTAAAGAACTAAAGACTTACCCATACCTAATCTATTATACACATCACCTGTCATGGCAACATGCTGGATATGGCATAGTTCATAGTATGTGACATTAACAAATGAATGCAAAGAACATATATAAGAGCTAAGCCACAATTTAACCAGTATCACTGCTGAATTCACATTTATAAGTGGCTAAATAAACAAAATAAATAAATAAAACATAAAAAATAAAGAGATCTAGAGCTAAAATAATCTAACTAAGTGTGTCAAACTGAGGAAGAAATCATGTGAATCCTTAATCAGTCCCTTCATTATCAAGTCTATTAGTGCCTTTCAATCCTGCTGAGTCAAGCTTAATGAGTACAACGTGAATAATTTTGCTGTACTTATATGGTCTAGTTTTCTTCTACAATTTGCTAACATTTAGTGTACTATTTGATTGGAAAATGGAAACAAGAGTACAGATGGGACAGAAGACCACGAAGAAGTGAGTGATGAGGGTCAGCTATCTGGTCTCAACACAGATGAATTTCTATAAAGTGAAATACCTTTCTTCTCTTGCTTCAGGGCTATTCTGTGATGAAATTACAGGTTCTTTTTTCTTTTCTTCCGAGTCTTTATCAGTTGATTGTCCATCTGAAAACATGAAATCCCAAATAGTCAGTATTTGTTAACAGTGAAATACTACACATTAACATCCTATTCACTCACTCATACAACCACATCAAAAACCAGCCCACATACAAGGTCACTGAGAAATCCTGCTAGAGCTGAGCTGAAAGCCCTCTCCATTAGGACCAACTGACAAAAAGTTGGAAAAAGCT
Organism: Orientallactaga sibirica; assembly: GCA_036365145.1. Lineage (NCBI taxonomy): Eukaryota > Metazoa > Chordata > Mammalia > Rodentia > Dipodidae > Orientallactaga > Orientallactaga sibirica. Next base: position 21,387,542 of record JAEOAD010000003.1, read on the forward strand.
ACGCTGCATGCAGTTTAATGGGAGAGAGAAAACACCAGTGAAAGTACTCAACAGTGAACACAGCACACTTTAAATGGGGCCAGCCAGGCCAAATGAGCCAACGGGTGCAAAAGTGTCATGTCTGTTATGGGGAAACCAACTGCTCTCTAATTAGACTGGAGGCCTACTCCATGGGAGGGAATACATCCCTGATACTGAAAACCTACGACAGGGATACTCATGAGCCCTAAGGATGTAATGTCTTATGGTGTCTGGCTAAATGCATATACTGTGCTCACCAAACTGCCCAGTAAGCACTTTTCTTAATGTCCATACTCATATATTAATGCTACTGTCACTTTTGGTTAAAGAAGCTTCTCTTTCCAGATGACTCAGAAGGCACTATGGTGCTGAGAAATAGGGAAAGAGGAGTGCTCAGCACTGAAACATCTCAAACACACCTTCCAAGGCTCAGGGTCCAATGTGGAAGAGGGGGCAGAAAGAATTTAAGAGCCAAAGGAAGAGCAGGACTCCTTACAATGTGCTCCTACAAAATGGCCTGGATATCCATGACCTCACAGTGCCTGACATTACCTATATACAAGACCATCATAATAGGAGGAAAAGATCATAACATCAAACTGAAAAGAGAGACTGATTGAGAGGGGGAGGAAAGATGATGGAGAGTGAAGTTTCAAAGGGGAAAGTGGGGGGAGGGAAGGAAGTACCATGGGATATTGTCTACAATTAAAGAAGTTGTCAATAAAAAAAAAAGTGCAAAAAAAATAAATAAATAAAAACCAGCCCACAAATTAAAAACTCCACTATTGAGTAAAATCTTAAATTTCCCTCAAGTGTTAAGTTTATGCAAACTATTATATTAGCATATGACCATAGTTATTTTTCAAAATACATGTTCAATTAACACTTCTAAATAAATTCTGTCATTTGGAAAGAACAGAATTCATATGCTAATGGGAACCTAAAAGTTTAAAAGGACGAACAGAAAGAAAGAATATGAAAAGAAATATGAACACTTCATGTTACAAACGAAAACACAAACATGTGTATGAATGCTGTTTTAGAAAATTTTCAAGAACTCAAAAAATTTAAATTGGTTCCTAAAATATAAATATTTCTGAGACAGTGAACAAAAAAGATCTTCATAGAAAATACTACCCAGCACCTCCTCTATCTTAAATGATTTGTAAAGAAAGTAGAAGAGTACACCATTTTTGAAGACTTAAAGAGGGCTGGGGAAATGGCTCAGTAGTTAAAGGCATTTGCTTGCCACACTTCCCAGCCAGGGATTTGCTTCCCCAGTACCCATGTAAACCCAGATGCACAATGTAGCACGTGCATATGAAATTCATTCACAATGGCAAGAGACACTGGTGCCCCCATTCTGTCTGTCTGTCTGTCTGTCTGTCTGTCTGTCTGTCTGTGTCTTTCTCTTTAAACAAATAAGAGGGAAAAAAGACTTAAGAGAAAGATAAGTAATTAGACAATGCAGTCAAACATAAATTGAATCAATGCCATATTTTAGCACTGCTCAAAAATGCCTTGTACCTAGGTTTAGAAAATGTTTGGGTGTAATATAGAAATTTCCTCACCAACGGCTGGAGAAATAGCTTAGCGGTTAAGGCACTTGACTGCATAGCATAAGGAACCAAGTTCAATTCCCCAGTATTTACATAAGCCAGATGCATAAGGTGGTGAATGTGTCTGGACTTTGTTAAAAAAAAAGGGGGGGGGCTAGAGAGATGGCTTAGCGGTTAAGGCGCCTGCGTGCTAAGCCTAAGAACCCAGTTCCAATCTCCAGGTCCCACATTTAGCCAGATGCAAAGTGACACAAGGGCGCAATGCTGCACTTGCCCACAAGGGGGCACACACATCTGGATTTCGTTTACAGCAGCTGAGAGACTGCTGGCGCGCCCATTCTCTATCTGTCTCCCTCTCCCTCTCTCTCTATCTCTCTCTCTCTCTGTGTCTCTCTCTAAAAATAAAAAATTAAAAAAAAATTTTTTTAAAGGGGGGGTACTGTTGAGATGGATTAGCAGTTAAGCATTTGCCTATGAAGCCTAAGGACCCCAGTTCAAGGCTTGATTCCTGAGTACCCACATAAGCCAGATGCATCTGGAGTTCGTTTGCAGTGGCTAGAGGCCCTGGTATGCCCATTCTCTCTTTCTCTCTCTGCCTCTTTCTATCTCTTTCTCTCTCAAATAAATAAAAAAAAATTTAAAAAAAGAAAAGAAACTGCCTCACTTATTTATACACTGTTCTTCAAATAAATGATAAGGGCTATGTAAATAATTATTTTCATTTTCATATCTCTATACAACACAGAAGAACATATATTCATATGGATTTAAGAGTCACCTAGGGAACTTTAAATACAACCTCATGCCAAGTTATAGTCCAAAAGCCTCTGGCAGTGATGCATAAGCATCATTATTTCTTTAACATTCCCTGGACAATTCTAATAAGCCTCCTGGATGAGTACTGAAAGAGGAAGACCTATAACACAACTATGCAACTTTCCTTGTAAAGTTTAACTTTATCAAAAAATAAAATATAGCCAGGCATGGTGGCACACGCCTTTAATCCCAGCACTCAGGAGGCAGAAGTAGGAGGATCACTGTGAGTTAGAGGCCACCCTGAGACTACATAATGAATTCCAGGTCAGCCTGGGCTAGAGTGGGACCCTACCTCAAAAAAAAAAAAAAGAGGGGAGGCTACATAGTGAGACCTTGTCTCAAAAAAACAAGCAAGCAAACAAAAAAAGCTTCAAAATCCAAAGCTACCATAGTATTGTGATGGAGAAAGCAATGATTATATGGCAAGGGCTAAGAAATAGCCCAATGGAATAGAGTAGAAAAATATTTAAAATGGGCAAGAAATATAAGAATGGTGTATTTGCCAGGCATGGTGGTGCATGCTTTTAATCCCAGCACTTGGAAGGCAGAGGTAGGAGGATTGCCAAGAGTTTGAGGCCACCTTGAGACTACACAATAAATTCCAGGTCAGCCTAGGCTAGAGCCAGATGCTACCTCAAAAAACCTAAATAAATAAATTAATAAATAAATTAATTAATTAAAAAGAATGATGTATCTAACAAGGATCCAATGCTGTCAAAAGCACAATAAAACTTGTCTTCCACACTGCTCAAGCATAGTGTATCAGAGCAATCCTCTTTGGAAAACAAAGAAGAGACATGCAAAGCTTTACAAACATTCTGACTGGCATGTGGTATGGCTCAATAGTAGGGCGCTTGCCTAACATGGCCTTGGGTTTGATCACTGCTGGTGGGAAGAATTAGGCCATAAAGCAGAGTTGGCAGGGAAGGAAGTGCTCCATCTCAACTCTGGACTCAATCAACTGCAGTCAGCACTAAGCTCAGCTATTCATCATTAATCCAGTATGTACAAGGTACTGAACTACGCTTACTCGCTTGCCTGTTTGCTTGCTTGCCTGCTTGCTTGCTTGCTTGCCTGCCTGCCTGCCTGCCTGCCCTAGGTAGGATCTCACTCTAGCTCAGGCTGACCTAGAATTCACTATGTATTCTTAGGGTTGCTTTGAACTCAAAGCAATCCTCCTACCTCTGCCTCCCAAGTGCTGGGATTAAAGGTATGTGCCACCATGCCCTGTTGTTCTCTTTTTTAAAATATTTTCAGAGACTCGAGATATAGAGACGGAGAATGGGCATGTCAGGGCCTCTAGCCACTGCAAATGAAGTACAGATACATATGCCACTTTGTGCATCTGGCTTTATGTGGATACAAGAGAATCAAACTGGGGTTGTTAAGTTTTGCAGGCAAGTGCCTTAACCACCGAGCCATCTCTCCAACCCTCTTTATTTCTTGTCTCTTTCTATTTATTTTTATTTTTATTTTTTTCAAGGCAGTGTCTCACTCTAGCTCAGGCTGACCTGAAACACTATAGTATGAGGCTGGCCTTGAACTCACTGCAATCCTCCAACCTGTATCCTGAGTGTTGAGATTAAAGGTGAGTACCACCATCCCCAATTTATTCTTTTTTCAAAATTACATTTATTTGTTGGTATGTGCATACATGCATACACACCTGGGTCTCTTGATGCTGCAAACACCAGATACATGTGCCACTTTTTTTTTCTTCTGCATCCAGCTTTACATAGTTGCTTGGGAATTTAATTCAGGCTGGCAAGCAAGCACCTCTAACAGCTGAGCCATTTTCCCAGGCCCCAACTTTTTATTATTTTTGCTAGTTCTGTACAAGTTAAAAATTTATTTCAAAACCCATTTCAGGACTGGGGAGATGTCTCGGTGTTGTGTGTGGTAAGTACTTTACTTGCCACATAAGAATAATGATTTGAAGGCAGGGTATGGAGATACAGGACCTTAATCCCAGCACTCCAGGTATGAGGATCACTGTGAGTTTGAGGCCAGCCTGGAGCTACAGAGTGATGAGTTCCAGGTCCACCTGGTAGAGTGAGACAAAGCCCTGAAAAAACAACAACAAAATGATGAACTGAGTTCCTTATCTCCAACACCCACAAAAAATACTAGCCACAGTGGCACACACCTGTAACTCCCGTGCTGGGGAAGCAGAGATAGGAGGATCCCTGGGTGCTGGCAGTCTAGCCTGATAACTTGAACAGGTGAGCTCTGGGTTCAGTGACAGATTGTGTCTCAAAATAACATAGAGAACAATAGAAGCCTCTTGACGTTGAACTCTAGTCTCCACATACACAAGTAGAAACATGCACATGTAACCACCCATCTTTGCACCCACACATTATATGCACCCACACATTATATACATGCATGCACATGAAAATAGACACACAAACACACACAAAAAAGAAATGATACCTCAGAAAGTATATCCTTACAGAGCTCATCTACAGTTAAGGAGTTAAATATGTCAGAGACCAAGAAACAAGAAAGCTAAATTTATTAGACTGAAAAGCAAAACCTTCAAGAAAATTAAACTCATTCTCCTCTCATCTTTATTACAAAGGCACTGATTTGACTTAGAATCATAGAAAACACATACACACAATCATTTGCACAAATAAGGACACCATATATAAGTATACGTGAGGAAAGACCAATTATACCTAATAGTTTTTTCCAGGATTTGATGAGAGATTTTGCTAAAGATGTAACTTCTTCATCTGTACTCTGCTTGCGAATAGCATTAACTGACATCCCAATTCTTGTAGACTACAAGGCAACAACAAAAAATAAGTGTATACCAATTTTATTTCAAACAATTTACAATATTATATGCTTTTTTATTGCTCAGATTATTTCTACTTCAGGTTTTTAAAGCTTCAATTATTTGAATACTTATAACAGCACACATTACAGACTTAAAGTACATACATCTTCAGATCAAACATCTATTCATCTATGTTCCATCACTGAAATCTGCAAGCATATAATGTAAATAGAGTAGTAAGGTTGCTGAACTAGTAAAATGAAATCAGTCTTTCTAGGGATAAATAAGGATAAAATATAACATATACGTGCAGACAAGGCAAGTTAAAATAGTCAAGAGCAACATATGAAGCCCTTTGTTTCATCACATTCTTCACCATAGATTATTTCAGAGCAGTCTACAACTTACAATGATGCTATCCAAGCAAATTTACAACCTAGAAGCTAGAAAGATGACTCAGCAGTTAAGGATCTTGCTTGCAAAGCCTAATGACCCAAGTTTGATTCCCCAGTACCCACATAAAGCCTGATGCACTAAGTGGTACATGCATCTGGAGTTTTTTTGCAGCAGGTAGGTCCTAGAGCACCCATCTTTATAACCTCTCTCTCTCTTTCTCTCTCTGTCCCTTCCTCCCTCTGTTTGAAAATAAAAAAAAATAATAAGAAATCAAACAACCCGATATAAAAATGGGCTATGGAACTAAATATTTACAAAAGAAAAATACAAATGGCCAATAAATCTCTAGAAACATAGACTACATCCTTAGCAATCAGGGAAATGCAAGTTAAAACTACTTTGAGATTCCATCTCACTCCTGTCAGAATGGCTATCATCAAGGATGCAAATGACAATAAATGCTGGTAAGGGTGTGGAAAAAGAGGAATCCTTCTGCATTGTTGGTAGGAATGTAAACTGGTACAGCTACTGTAGCAATCAGTGTAGAGGTTCCTGAGGCAGCTAAAAATAGATCTACCATATGATCCAGCTATATCATTCCTAGGCATATATCCTAAGGACTCATCTCACTACCTTAGAGATACTTGCTCAACTATGCTTACTGATGCTCTATTTACAATAGCTAGGAAATGGAACCAGCCTAGATGTCCCTCAACTTATGAATGGGTAATGAAAACATGGTACATTATAAAATGGAGTTCTATTCAGCAGTAAAGAAAAATAAAATTATGAAATTTGCAGGGAAATGGATGGATTCGAAAGGATTATACTAAGTGAAATAACCCAGGCCCATAAAGCAAAACGTAGCATGTTCTCTCTCATATGTGGATCCTAGCTACAAAAGTTTAGACTTATATATGAGTTGGAGTTAAAATTGATAGCAGAGGCCAGTAAGCTAGAAAGGGGGCAATAAGGGAGGGAGGAGAGGGGAGGACTTAAAGGGATGGTATTGTATATATGTAAGTAGAACAGATTACTGGGGTGGAAAGGCCTAAGTGAGGTCAGGGGAAGAGATTGAGTAAAAAAAGGGTGGGGGAAGGGTTAATCAAAATTCAAGATGTTGTGAATAAGCCATATGAAAACCTACTTTTTTGGATAATGACACACTTAGAAGCCATCCACTTACTACAAAAATTTCAGTGCCAGGGATGGGATACCTTCCAATAAGTTGTTGGCCAGAGAGGTCTCTTAGGCCCCCAAACATTACAGGCCATTGCCCAAGGCTCTTATTTTCCCACCAGGAATAGATGGTAAGACTCTATTGCTGAAGACTCCACATACTTGGGCTGTAAGGTCATTGTGAAAGCAAGCTGAAGCTGAGATGAAAACCTCCCTATAGACCAGCTGGCAGAAAGCTGGAACATGCTACACTGCATGCAGCCCTATGGGAGAAAGAAGTCATCAGCGGTGAAAACAATGGACACTGCAAGCCTTATGTTTGGATAGCCAGGACAAATGACCGAATGGGTCCAAAAGTGGCATGTCTCTTATGGGGGAACCAACTGCTCTGTAACTGGACTAAAGTCCCGCTCTGTGGGAGGAAAATACATGCCTGATACTGAAAACCTAATCAAAAGCCTATGGCTGGGGAAATCATGAGCCCTAGGAGTGTAACACCTGCTCTTGTATGGCTAAACACATATATTATGCTGACCAAACTGCCCTGTAAGCACTTTTCTTAATGTCCATACCCATATATTAATGCTACTCTCACTTTTGGTTAGAGAAGCTTCTCTTTTTAGATGGCAGTGACCACTGAGATAACCCCAAAGGCACCACAGTGCTGAGAAGAAGGGACAGAGAAGTAGTCAGCACTAAAACATCTCTATCACACCTTCCAAGGCTTAGGGTCCATTGTGGAAGAGGTGGCAGAAAGAATATAAGAGCCAAAGGAAGGGTAGGACTGCTTACAATGCAATTATTCAGACAAAAATTGGCCTTGATATCCATGACCTCATAGTACCTAGCACTACCTTCACAAGACCTTCATAATAGGAGGAAAAGATGACGACAAAAAATAAAAAGAGAGGCTGGAGAGATGGCTTAGTGGTTAAGGCACATGCCTGCAAAGCCTAAGGACCCAGGTTCAATTCTCCAGGTCCAATGCATGTGGTGGCACATGCATCTGGAGTACAGTGGCTAGAGGCCCTGGCGTACTCATTCTCTCTCTCTTTCTCTATCTCAAATAAATAAATAAATAAATAAATAAATAAATAAATCTTTAAAAATAAATAAAGCCAGGCGTGACGGTGCACGCCTTTAATCCCAGCACTCGGGAGGCAGAGGTAGGAGGATCGCCATGAGTTCGAGGCTACCCTGAGACTACATAGTTAATTCCAGGTCAGCCTGGACCAGAGTGAGACCCTACCTTGAAAAAAACCAAAATAAATAAGTACTAAATGAGAGAGAGAGGGGCTAAGTGGATTTGTGAAGGGGAAAGTACAGGAGGGGTGGGAATTATCATGGTTTATTGTTTGTAACTATGGAAGTTGCCGATAAAGTTTAAAAAATAAAAACACCCTATAACCTACAGAGGTTTAATAGGCATTTTTTCCCTAAAACCAGTATATAATTATAGCTATTAAAATGGACTTCATAAACCAGGTGTGGTGGCACACACCTTTAATCCCAGCACTCAGGAGGATTGCAAAAACCAAAAAAAAAGGACTTCAGAAATTAAAATGCAGTAATACTATGTGTCAAGTATTATACTAGGAACATCCATGCACATTAACCTAAGAACTCTTCAAAATTGAGATCACTATCACTATTCTTAAAGATGAAGAGACTGGGGCTGGAAAGATGGCTTAGCGGTTAAGGCATTTGCCTATAAAGCCAAAGGATCCCAGTTCGATTCTTTAGGACCCATGTAAGCCAGACGCACAAGGGGGCGCATGCATCTGGAGTTTGTTTGCAGTGGCTGGAAGCCCTGGCGTGCCCATTTTCTCTCTCAAATAAATAAATAAAATATATTTTAAAAAGAAAAAGAAAAGGCCAGGCGTGGTAGTGCACGCCTTTAATCCCAGCATTAGAAAGGCACAGGTAGGAAGATCACCATGAGTTCAAGGCCACCCTGAGATTACATAGTGAAGTCTAGGTCAGCCTGAGCTACAGTGAAACCCTACCTCAAAAAACAAAACAAAACAAAAAAAAGATTAAGACACTGAAAATATCAATAAATAATTTGTCCAGCATTATGCCACTGCTAATTGGCAAGACTGAAATTTTCATCTAGGCTTGACCACCTCCAAGGTTCATGTTCTTTTCAATTCTTCAACGGTGTTCAAATTACTGAAAAAAACACAAAAGCCATGTGTGGTAGTTTGAATATATGTCCCCCAATATATTCAGTGTTTTATTAGTTATAGTTTGCATCTGCAATCACCTTGCTAGAGGCAATGTCACTGGGGGCCAGTCTTAAAGTGTGGTGGTGGGTTTGAGATTCCATTGTAAAGATATGCAAAGTGTGCCTAGCAGGAGTTCCTGAAGTGTGTTGTGTGACTCTTTTGGCTGTAGTTTTGCTCTGTGTGCTGTGTGGCTGGTAGACTTTTTTCTCTCTTGCTTGGCCCTGTGAAGGCAGGCCAGCTTCTTCTGCCATTATGGAACTTCCCCTGGATCTGTAAGCTTCAATAAATAATATCCCTTCCTCCATAACTGTGCCTGGAAGTTCATCTCAGCGAACTTGAAGCTGTCTGCTACACCATGACAGCTCAATTATGGATAATACGTAAAAATAGTAAATTATTCAATAAGTTCAAGTTTATAGAAGAAAAAAAAGAACAATAGAAATTCTTAAGAACTTTAAAAAAAAACTGGATATCCCTGTTGAAAGCTTTGAGACAGAAAAGTAAGTCCGTTCTTAAAGGTTTCCTTCTAAATTATTCAACTCTCAGCAAAAGAAGTTCTGTTTCAGAATTTAAAATAGGGTATGCTGTGTTAAATCTCTTAGCTTTACTTAGATTAGTAGTCAATCTCCTTCAATAGTAGAAAGACAAATTTTAATGCCACAAAACACTTGGGATCAACACAGTACAATTTCTAGAAGAAAATCTAGTGTTTGAAAAAGTAGAGGAAATAAGTCAAATTATTTATGTTGCTCTGAAGCATAAGGTTGACACAGAGAGGCAAAAAATATTTTAGAGCCGGGCATGGTGGCACACGCCTTTAATCCCAGCACTCGGGAGGCAGAGGTAGGAAGATCGCTGAGAGTTTGAGGCCACCCTGAGAATACATAGTTAATTCCAGGTCAGCCTGGACCAGAGTGAAACCCTACCTTGCAAAACCAAAAAAATAAAGAAAGAAAGAAATTAAAAAATTAAAAAAATTTAGGAAGGGCTTAAGGGAGACCAAAGGTATGAGATATATAAACTATGTTGAGTGTCTTCTTTTTTTTTGTAATTTTTAAAATTTTTAGATGACAGAGAAAGGGGGAGAGAGAGAATGGACACGCCAGGGCCACCAACCACTGCAAACGAACTCCAGAAGCATGCACCTCCTTGTGCATCTGGCTAATGTGGGTCCTGGGGAATAGAACTGGGGTCCTTTGGCTTTGCAGGCAAATGCCTTAACCCCTGAGCCATTCCTCCAGCCCTTGAGTGTCTTCTTTTTAATTATCACAGGATGTTTTGATTACTAAGAACAAGTATTATCTCAGCACCTAGTCTGAAAATCTAGCTATCGAGAATAATCATGCTCACCTAAGGAAGCTATAAATAAAAACTAAGGGCTAAAGAGATGGCTCAACAGATAAAGGCACTTACTTGTTAAACGTGCCAGCGCAGGTTCCATCCCCAGTAACCAAATAAAGCCACAAAGGGGCTTATATGCCTGGAATTTGTTTGCAGTAGCAAGAGGCCCTGACATATCCATACTCTCCCTCTGCTTTCAAATAAATAAAAATATTTTTAAAAAACTAAGGTGGGCTGGAGAGATGGCTTAGGGGTTAAGGCGCCTGCCTCCTAACCCTCAGAACACTGGTTCCAATCTCCAGCTGTTCCAGTCTCCAGGTCCCACGTTCAGCCAGATGCAAAGTGACCCAAGGGCGCAATGCTGCACTTGGCCTCAAGGGGGCGTGCACATCTGGATTTCGTTCTCAGCAGCTTTGACACTGCTCGCGCGCCCATCTCTGTCTTCCTCCCTCTCTCTCTCTCTCTCTCTCTCTCTCTCTCTCTCTCTCTCTCTGTCTCTCTCTGTCTCTCTCTGTCTCTCTCTCCAAAAAAAATAAGATAAAATAAAAAATAAAATAAAAACTAAGGTGTCTGAGGTAGAATGAAAAATAAAAAAAGGGGGAGGAATGTTGATTTTCCTTTAGACAGTATTCTTAGAAGAATAGGGAAAAATAGAAGGGATTAAGAAGCAATTTTCTTCATTAACCAGGTCTGGATTTGCTTTTTAAAAATTCTTTATTATTATTATTTTTTTTGTTTGTTTTTTCAAGGTAGGGTCTTACTCTAGTCCCTGAAATGCACTATGTAGTCCTCAGGCTTGCCTCGAACTCACAGCAGTCCTCCTACCTCAGCCTCCTGATGCCAGGCTTAAAATTCTTTATGTCTAAAAGACTAACTCTTCCTAAAACTAGTTAGCTAAATTTTACAGTTATGTAATCGATGGACTAGCCTGTGTTTAAGGGATGTTAGGAAATGTGGAGTCAAACAGTTTTCTTAAACTGTGTAACTAAAAGTTTAAAAAAATTTTTTAAGATGGGGTCTCATAAAAAAAGGGGGGGTGGGTCTCACTCAAGCCCAGGCTGACCTAGAACCCACTCTCTTATCCCAGGCTGGCTTCAAATTCTTGGTGATTCTCCTACTTCAGCTCCCTATGTTCTGGGATCAAAAGTGTGAGCCACCATGCCCTACTAGAAGTTTTTAAGATAAGGTAGTAAGTGTAACAATGTAGTGGAGAAATTAATTATCTTGTCATAAAGTTTCTACTGAACACAGACACAAAGAAATGCCTTACTAAAAAGAGACAGAGAGAGAAAGGTAAGCATTACCATGAGCGGAGCACCTAAGCTGAGTTATGGAATTATATCAATTGTAAAGCAGAAAGGAATAAAACAAGAAATCAATAGACATTTAATATAACAAGAAGCAAGCAGACTGGGGTGCTCCAGAAGAAAATGCTCCCTCATGATCATTGAGGAGTTCTTGCCAAGATCATCTGGTATGGTATTCACTATGTTAGTTTTTGTTCATTTATTTGAAATGCTGGGAACCAAACCCAGGTCCTTGTACATGCTTGACACTCTTCTACTTACATCCCTCGCTGAGCCATGTGTGTCACTAACATGCAGCTATTAACACATATATTTAAAAAAAACACTAATATAAGAAACATACAGCTACTATAAAACATTGTGAAAAAAATTTAAATGACCTAAATAAATGAAGACATCCTAGGTTCCAAGATCAAAGACTCAAGTGTTAAGATTAAAGCAATAATCAAGTCAAATATAATATGACTGAATCCAATCTGCCTTTACGAAGAAACTGACAAACTTATCCTAAACTATAACAACACAAACCAAAATAATTTTAGGAAAGAACAAAATTGGCTAACTCAAAATTTCCCATTTTGCCAGGTGTGGCGCACGCCTTTAATCCCAGCACTCAGGAGGTAGAGGTAGGAGGATCACCATGAGTTTGAGGCCAGCCTGGGACTAAAGAGTTAGTTCCAGGTCAGCCTGGGCTAGAGTGAGACCTTACCTCAAAAACAACAACAACAACAACAAAACCTACCAGTATTAGTAATTTTTTAAATTATTTTTAAGAAATATTTTATTTATTTAAGAGGGTGGGAGGGAAGGAAGGGGGAGAGAGAGAGAGAAAGAAAGAGGCAGATAGAACGAGAATGGGCACTCCAAGGCCTCCAGCCACTGCAAATCAACTCCAGACACATGTGTCACCTCATGCATCTGGTTTATGTAGGTAATGGGGAATGGAACCTAGGTCCTTAGGCTTCATAGCAAGTGCCTTAACTACTAAGCCATTCCTCCAGCCCTAGTAATGGTAATATTTTATGGCAATTATTAATTCAAATATAGTGATCCATAAAAGCACATACCTGTAATAATTCGAGGGTCATGGGAATATTCTTAAGCTCTTTCAGCAAATCCAATGCTCCAGTCTATAAAACACAATAAAAGGTTCATATTGAATTTTCATGACAACAAACTAGGAACTAGCCAATGAACTCACAATGGCTTCTTTATTCATATGAGAACAAAGATATATTTACACACACACACATATACAGACAATGTCTTTTAAATTGGATTTGAAACTGATCAAAGGATCATAAAATCCAAATACTGATTTATGGCCAGCACTTGTGAAGTTATTTTAAGTTTATTTCTAATAGTATTTGTTTATATGTATGCTGAGGAGAAATGGAAAATTTCTTACTGTAATGATATAATACACCTCAATTTCTATGGATAATTCCTACCTGAGGATGAAGCCAAGCCTGAGAAAGTGGCAGTGAAATCCAATGGATGCTCCAGTCCCTCTAGCATTTACTCATGCACAAGAGAAGGAAAAGGCATCTTTTTGGCTAGAAGTTACATGAGGTTTCTCTTCATTTCAAAGCCCATATCATACAATATCATACAAACACTGCTATCCACCTGGTTCTTGCAGAAGAGTACTTCTGCAAGTTCGTTCGTATTTTTTATTTAAGGGAAAGAGACAGATTAATACAGGGACCCCAGGGCCTCTTGCCATTACAAACGAACTCCAGACACATACACTTTGTGTATCTGGCTTTACATGGGTACTAGGGAATCAAACCCAGGCCATCAGGTTTTGCAAGTAAGTGCCTTTAACTCCTGAGCCATCTCTCTAGACCCAGTTCTGCACGTTCTCATAAAAAATTCAGAATTAACATATATGTGAAGTTCATAAGACTACACACTGTCAACGACCAGCTGGAGTCAAAAGTTCCTCCTACATAATGATGAAGAAGGAACAAAATAAGACCCATGGAAAAATTACAGAAAAACCTAGGGTTAAAAAAAGGCCAGGTGCACACCTTTAATCCCAGCGCTTGGGAAGCAGAGAGGAGGAGGACTGGTATGAGTTCAAGGCCACCCTGAGATTACATAGTGAATTCCAGGACAGCATTGGCTTGAGTGAAACTCTACCTTGAAAAACCAAATAAATAAATAAATAAAATGAGGTAGGAAGCAACAGCACCACCTACAGATTTTGGCAACTATTTCAATTTGATAGTCATTTCATCTAATAAATCCACTTATTTCATCTAATGTATCCACTTAATCAAATTTCATTTAAAGTTCACTTAATGTGCTACTATATTTACACACATTATTATTCTATATACCAGCAAAAGAGAAAATAACTTTTAAACTATGACACAATATTTTCTTCTAATTTTTTCCCTTGTACTTACTGAAAAAATTCCTGGGCTGAGGCGATAGCTCAGTTTAAGTGTTTGCCATGCAAGCATGAGGATGAGTTCGATTCCAAGTACAAACATAAAAAGAGACACATAGTGGGATGCTCTTTTAGTCCCAGTACCACTGTGCCAGGCAGACAGATATCTAGGGCTTACTGGCCAGCCAGCTAGTCTACTTGAAAAGATCCAGACCACTGAGGGATCCAATCTAAAAAGAAGGTGGATGGCACTCCTGAGAGATGACACCCAGCGTTATCCTCTGACATCCATATGCATGCACACATACATGACATGGACTCATATATACACAAATGTACACATATACGCACAAGTTTTTTACAATGTTTGTTTTACTTTATTTGAGAGAAAGAGAGAGGGAGGAGAGATGAGAATGGGCACGCCAGGGCCTCCAGCCACTGCAAATGAACTCCAGACAAATGTACCATCTTGTGCATCTGGCTTATGTGGGTGCTGGGGAATCGAACCTGGCTTTGCAGGCAAGCACCTTACCCACTAGGCCATCTCTCAAGCCCAAGAGTTCTTTTAGACATGGAATTTTTACCTCTTATATACATAAAATGGAAAATATAAGTAAAACAAATGAGCTAACACATAACCAAAGCTATACATTCAGTCAGACATTTATGAATCTCTCAGAATCAATAATCTCTATTTTACAAAGAGTCGTATCAAAAAAACTCATAGCAGGGCTGGGAGATAGCTCAGTAGTTAAAGGTGCTTGTCCAAAAAGCCTGCTGGTCCTGTTCAATTTCCCAGTACTCACATAGTCAAATGTGGTGCATGCTTCTGGAGTTTTCTCACAGTGACAAGAGGTCCTGGTGCACCCATTCTTTCCATTTCTCTCACAAATAAACGAATGAATAAATAAATAATTTTCTTTAGAAGAAGAAAAAAGTAAACTAGTAACAGGCCAGAGACTGTGGCCCAGCCTGTAATGTCAGCAGTTGGCAGGACAAGGGAGGACATTGAGAAATTTAAGGCCAACGTAGCTTATATAGCAAGTCACATACAGAGACAGAAAAAAAAAAAGAAAAGAAAAGAAAAGAAAGAAAAGAAAAGGGAAAAGGAAAGGAAAGAATGAACAAACAGAGGGGGAGGGGGAGGGAGAAAAGAGAGGGGAGGGGAGGGGGAGGAAGGAAGGAAAGCAGGGAGGCAGGGAGGAATAAAAGAATCCATGAAAAAAAAAAAAAGCTAAGGCTGGAGATGTGGAGATGGCTCAGCACTTGTCTCCCCATCACCTACATAAAGCTGGATTCAAAGTGGCACACACATGTCTTTAATTTCACATGCCTATGTCAATGGGAGGTGAAGCCATGGGAATCCTAAAGCCCATGGCCAACTAAACTGGTGCCCAAGCTAGAGGATGGGAGGGACAGAAGAGAAATCCTGTCTAAAGCAGGGTGGAAGGACAGAAGAAACACTGAAGTTGTCCTCAGACCTCCAAACACACAGTGGCACACGTGCCCATATGCACACACCATACACATCCACACATACATACACACTAGCCAGGTGTAGTGGCGCATGCCTTTGATCTCAGCACCTGGGAGGCAGAGGTAGGAGGATCACCATGAGTTCAAGACCACCCTGAGACTACATAGTGCATTAATTCCAGGTCAGCTTGGTCTAGAGTGAGACCCTACCTCAAAAAATCAAAAAAAAAAAAAAAAAAAAAAAAAAAAGAATGCCATAATGGCTTTGTAGGGCGGAGAGCTATTTTTCAGCCCTGCTCCTATCCATACCTTTTACTTCCTCCGGATTTAAAGGTACTCTCTAAATCTCTCCAATGTTTTGACACTCTGCTTGTGAAAGTACACAATACACAAAATGGCCATCTGGCCAATGATAATGTAACTTATCCTGCTTTCCAAAATATTAAAATATGAAAAAGAAGCACACCACAAATCAATACAAGACTGTGTGTCTCAGAAAAAAAATAAAATCCCAGATCACATCCCTCACTATGCACCCTACAAGAAGACTGGACTTTCTTCTTTCTTTTTTTTTTTTTTTCCTTTTTTGAGGTAGGGTCTCACTCTAGCTCAGGCTGATCTGGAATTCACTATGTAGTCTCAGGGCAGCCTTGAACTCACAGCAATCCAATCCTCCTATGTCTGCCTCCCAAGCACTGGGATTAAAGGCATGTGCCACTGAACCCAGCTGGACTTTCATAATATTATATCCCTTCAGCAATAAACCAAGAAAAACCTTCCAGTTATGACATTAGACTTTACCTTCAAAGATAAAATACTATTAATGTTGCCATCTTCTGGTAACATTGACCCAGAGTTCTTTAATTTAACCAAGTACCTCATAAATTAAAAAGTTCAGGACTGGGGCTGGAGAGATGGCTTAGCGGTTAAAGCACCTGCCTCCTAAGCCTAAGAACGCTGGTTCCAATCTCCAGCGGTTCCAATCTCCAGATCCCACGTTTAGCCAGATGCAAAGTGACGCAAGGGCGCAATGTCGCACTTGACCACAAGGGGGCGCACGCATCAGGATTTCGTTCACAGCAGCTGAGAGACTGCTGGCGTGCCCATTGTCTATCTGTCTCCCTCTCCCTCTCCCTCTGTCTGTCTCTCTCTAAAAATAAAAAAATAAAGCTTAAAAAAAAAAAAAAAGTTCAGGACTGGAGAGACGGCTTAAAGGTTAAGGCCCTTGCCTGTAAAGCCTAATGACCCAGGTTTGGTTCCCCAGGACCCACATAAACCAGATGCACAAGGTGGTATATGCATCTGGAGTTTGCTTGCAGTGGCTAAAGGCCCTGGAGCACCAATTCTTTTTTTTTTTTTAATAATATTTTTGCTTATTTATTTGTAAGTAGAGAGAGACCGACAGAATGAGAATAGGCATGCTTACGTGGGTACTGGAGAATCGAACCTGGGTCCTTAGGCTTTGCAGGCAAGCACCTTAACTGCTAAGCCATCTCTCCAGCCCTGGAGCATCAATTCTATCTGCCTCTTTCTCTATCTCTATCTCTTACTCTCTCAAATAAATAAACAAGTTCAAAAGAAAGTATGAAACCAGTTATTAAAACAGATTTTAAGCTGGGCATGGTGGCGCACGCCTTTAATCCCAGCATTTGGGAGGCAAAGGTAGGAGTTCGAGGCCACCCTGAGATTACATAGTGAATTCCAGGTCAGCCTGGGCTAGAGTGAGACCCTACCCTGTAAAACCGAAAAATGAAGAAAAAAAAACAAAAAAACAGATTTTAAAAATTCATAGCTTACAGGGGCTGAAGAGATGGCTTAGCGGTTAAGGTGCCTGCCTGCTAAGCCTAAGAACATGAGTTCCAATCTCCAGGTCCCATGTTTAGCCAGATGCAAAGTGACGCAAGGATGCAATGCTGCACTTGCCCACAAGGAGGCGCACGCATCTGGATTTCGTTCGCAGCAGCTGAGAGGCTGCTGGCGTGCCCATCTCTATCTGTCTTCCTTGCCCTCTTCCAAAAAAATAATAATAATAATTTAAAAATTCTAAAAAAAATTCATAGCTTACAGATAATTTCTTTTCTTTTTTTTTTTTTTGGTTTTTTCATTTTTCAGTTTTTCAAGGTAAGGTCTCACTCTAGCCCAGGCTGACCTGGAATTCACTAAGTAATCTCAGGGTGGCCTCGAACTCATGACAATCCTCCTACCTCTGCCTCCTGAATGCTGGGACTAAAGGCGTGCGCCACCACGCCCGGCCTTACAGATAATTGCTAATGTTAAAATTCTACATTCTGGGCTGGAGAGACAGCTTAGCAGTTAAGGCGTTTGCCTACAGAGCCAAAAGATCCCGGTTCAACTCTCCAGGACCCACATAAGCCAGATGCACAAGGGGGCACATGCATCTGGAGTTCATTTGCAGTGGCTAGAGGCCCTAGTGTGCCCTCTCTCTCTCTCTCTCCCCTCTGTCTCTGCCTCTCTCTCAAATGAAGAAATAAAATATATTTTTTTAATTCTACATTCTGCCGGGCGTGGTGGCACACACCTTTAATCCCAGCACTTGGGAGGCAGAGGTAGGAGGATTGCCGAGAGTTCGAGGCCACCCTGAGACTACATAGTGAATTCCAGGTCAGCCTGGACCAGAGTGAGATCCTACCTCGAAAAAAAAAAATTCTACATTCTATACAGAGTCAACTAAAAAAAGAAACATTGGCCGGGCGTGGTAGTGCATGCCTTTAATCCCAGCACTCGGGAGGCAGAGGTAGGAGGATCTCCGAGAGTTCAAGGCCACCCTGAGACTACACAGTTAATTCCAGGTCAGCCTGGACCAGAGTGAGACCCTACCTTGCAAAACCAAAAAAAAAAAAAGAAAGAAAAGAAACATTGTTAAAGAAAACTAGTATTTGAGGCTGAAGAGATGGCTTAGCAATTAAGCTGCTTCCTGTAAAAGGACCCTGGATTGATTTCCCAGTCCCCATGTAAAGCCAGATGCACAAGGTGGCACATGCATGTGGAGTTCGTTTGCAGTAGCTAGAGGTCCTGGCACACCCATTCTCTTTCTATCTGCCTCTCTCTTGATCTCTCAAATAAATAAATGAAATATTTACAAAAGGGGCTGGAGAAGCTGGGCATGGCAGCACATGCCTTTAATCCTAGCACTCGGGAGGCAGAGGTAAGAGGAGCACCATGAGTTTGAGGCCACCCTGAGACTACATAGTGAATTGCAGGTCAGCCTGGGCTAGAGTGAGACCCTACCTCGAAAAACCAAAAAAAAAGGGGGGGTGGTGGCTGGAGAGATGGCTTAAAGGTTAAGGCAATTGCCTGCGAAGCCTAAGGACTCAGGTTCAATTCCCCAGTACCCAAGTAAGCCAGATGCACAAGGTGGCACATGTGCCTAGAGTTCGTTTGCAGTGGCTAGAGGCCCTGCTGCATCCGTTCTCTCTCTCTCTCTCTCTTTCTGCCTCTTTCTTTTTCTCTCTCAAATTTTTTAAATTTTATTTACTTTTTTTAGAGAGAGAGAAACAGAGACAGTATAAAATGGCAGAGAGAGAGAATAGGCATGCAATAGCCTTCATCAACTGCAAATGAACTCCAGATGCATGTGCCACTTTGTGCAGCTGGCTGACATGGATTCTGGGAAATCAAACCTGGGTCCTTTGGTTTCGCAGGCAAGAGCCTTGACCACTAAGCCATCTCTCCAGCCCAAATAAAACTTTTATTTATTTATTTATTTTATTTTATTTTTATTTATTTATTTTTTTTTTTTCGTTTTTGAGGTAGGGTTTCATGTTAACCTAGGCTGACCTGGAATTCACTATGTAGTCTCAGGGTGGCCCTGAACTTATGGTGATCCTCCTACCTCTGCCTCCCAAGTGCTGGGATGAAAGGCATGCGCCACCACACCCGGCCAAAGAAAACATTTTTAAAGTTTATTTTGAAAGAGAAAGAGGAAGGGGGAAAGGAGAATGAACACACCAGTGCTTTCAGCCACTATGAATGAACTCTAGGCACATGCACCCCTTTATGACACATGTGCAACGTTGAGCACTTTGCATCTTTGTGCAAATGGCTATGTGGAACCTGGAGATTCAAACATGAGTTCTTAAGCTTCACAAGTAAGACCCTTAACTACTAAGCCATCTCTCCAGCCCTCAAATAAAATACATTTGAAAAATATTTTTAAAAAGAAAACTAATAATTGTTTAAAATTTATTATTAATTAAAACTTCTATAGCACAGCATTTATATTTTTAGCAAACAAGGTCTTCAAATAATGTCTCTATAGCTAGGCATGGTGCTGAGTATGCCTTTAATCCCAGCACTAAGGAGACAGAGGTAGGAGGATTGCTGTGAGTTCAAGATCAGCCTGAGACTACATAGTGAATTGCAGGCCAGCCTGGAAGAGAGTGAGACCCTACATCAAAAAAAAAAAAAAAATGTACTGCATATCTTCAAATTTAAAAAAACAAAGGGCTGGAGAGATGGCTTAGCACTTAAGGCATTTGCCTGCAAAGCCAAAGGACCCTGGTTCGATTCCCCAGGACCCATGTAAACCAGCTGTACAAGTGGCGCATGAGTCTGGAGTTCATTTGCAGTGGCTAGAGGCCCTGGCATGCCCATTCTCTCTCTCTCTCTCTCTTTTTGGGGGGAGAGACACAGAGAGAGAGAGAGGGACAGAGACAGAGAGGAAGAGGAAGACAAATACAGATGGGTGTGCCAGCAGCCTCTCAGCTACCGTGAATGAAATCCAGATGCGTGTGCCCCCCCCCCTTGTGGTCAAGTGCGGCATTGCGCTCTTGCGTCACTTTCCATCTGGCTAAACGTGGGACCTGGAGATTGGAACCAGCTTTCTTTAGGCTTAAGAGGCAGGTGCCTTGACCACTAAGCCATCTCTCCAGCCCTAAAATATTTTTTAAAACATATTTTTATTTTGTTTTGATGTTAGGATTGAACCTAGAGACTCACAGATGCTAAGCTTGTGCCCTACCATGGAGGAGAACCTCCAGCCCCAGGGAAAGAAATAAAGACAGAAAAAAGGAGGGAGGAGGGAGGGAAAAGAGATAAGAAAAGAAAAAACAAGAAACCCCTACAGTCTGAACCTACACAGCTGCTCTTCCTTTCCACTGGTCCACCTACCCATAGCAACTATGTTCTATGAACTCATTACCCAACAAGAAGCTGCACTCTATCCTTTCCCAGTCACCTGCCTCCTCATGCTAAGTCTACTAGATTGCAGCATCTTCTATACATAATGATGCAAGACAAAGAAAGACTTGACTCTGTCTTTGGAAGTCATAGTTCTCAGTGCTGATGAAAAAACAAACTACAGCCATCACACTACTCTATTACATTGTTGGCACTCTGGTCTGTAAACATCCTTCTCCTCATGGAGATGTAAAAAGAAGAAAGCAAAGGGGGCCTTGGAATTAAGAACATGTGCCACAGCTACCAGAGATCTACATTCGTATCTACTCTTGTCATTTCCTAATTGTGAAAGCTTGGGAACATCTGCTGTTCTCGTCAAGCTTCAGTTTCTTATGAAAAGGTAGTATACACCAACTAAGAAGAAGGGGTCAGACACACAGATCAAGTGTCAAAATAGAGGGAAGTCCTGATACATAGGAGATATCTAATAGAGATTTAAAAAAAGATAGAGAAATAATTATTTTTACGGTAACAGTTTCAAAAGAAACATAACGCAGCATTTTAAGTGAGCTATTTAAGCAATAAACTCAACTACTTCTTCATAGGATTATGAGACTGCAAGGTCAAAAAGAATCAAAGGGTTTTTGTGTGTTTTACTATAGGGTCTCACCATGTAATTCATGCTGACCTGGAACTCATGATCTTTCTACCTCAGTCTCCTGAGTGCTAGAATTAAGTGTTTGTCACCATGTAGCTGCTGTATGTTGTGTTTATTTCAAAGAGAAAATACCAAAAAAAAAAAAAAAAAAAAGCTGAGTCACAACTCAATATCATTACTATAAAAAAATTAGGAATTAGAGGCATGGTGGAACACTCTTTTAAACCCAGCACTTGGGAGGCTGAGGTAGGAGGATTGCTATGAGTTTGAGGCCAGCCTGAGACTAAACAGTGAATTAAAGGCCAGCCTGGGCTAAAGTGAGACCCTACCTTGAAAAAAAAGAAATAAAAAAGGAATTAGAATTTTATGACATTTCAAATTTGTGGCTATGCTATGCCTCAAGCACAAACAGAAGAGAGAATGCTTAAATTCAACTTCATCAAAATTAAAGGCTTTAGCCAGGCATGGTAGCTCATGCCTTTAATCCCAGCACTAGGGAGGCAGAGGTAGGAGGATCCTGTGAGATTGAGGCTAGCCTGGGACTACTGAGTGAGTTCTAGGTTAGCCTGGGCTAGAGTGAGACCCTACCTCAGGAAAAAAAAATATATAGGTGTTTACACTTCCAAGTGTAAGAGTGAAAAGCAAACCCAGAGTGGTGGTGCACGCCTGCAATTCCAGAGGCTGATGAACAGCAAGTTAAGTCCACGCTGGGCTACAGAATGAGTTCCAGGATAGATTCAGGTACAAAGCAAGACCCTGTTTCAAAAAAAAAAAAAAAATGATAAGCTGGGCACGGTGGCGCACGCCTTTAATCCCAGCACTCAAGAGGCAGAGGTAGGAGGATCTCTGTGAGTTCAAGGCCACTCTGATCACATAGTGAATTCCAGAACAGCCTGGGCTACAGTGAGACCTTACCTCAAGAAACCAAAAAAAAAAAAAAAAACCAGATTCTACCTTTAAATAATGAAAAGACATTGGGGCATGGTGGCATTAGCTTATAATCTCAGCACTTGGAGACTGAATTTAAGGTCAGCATAGTAATAATAAATAATAATAATAACCAATTACAGACATAACATACTGAAAGACCACTTGACCATCATGCATGAAGCTCTGTCTGGGTAGGATTCTCAGTAAACCTGCAAAAATTTAAGAAAAGTAAAAAGAGCAAAAGATCTGTGCAGACATTCTCTAAGTAGATAGGAAGTGATCAAGAATTACTGAAAAGCCAGGCAATGGTAGCACATGCCTTGAATCCCAGCACTTGGGAGGCAGAAGTAGGAGGATCACATGAGTTCGAGGCCATCCTGAGACTATATAGTGAATTCCAGGTCACCCTGAGCTAGAGTGAGACCCTACCTCCAAACCGCCCCCCTCCCCACCAAAAAAAAGAAAGAAAAATGGGCTGCAAAGGTGGCTTAGCGGTTAAGGCATTTGCCTGCAAAGCCAAAGGTCTCAGGTTCAATTCCCCAGGACCCATGTAAGCCAGATGCACATGGTAGTGTATATGTCTGGAGATTGTTTGCAGCAGCTGGAGGGTCTGGCATGCCCATTCTCATTCTCTCCCCTCCCCCACATCTTTCTTGCTCTCTCAAATAAATAAATAAAAAGTAAAAATAAAATACTACAAAAAGAAAACTGTAAATCAAACCCAGGAGATACTACATTAAAGCCACTAAGAAGACTATAATCTAGAGCTGGGATATATATTATTTTTCAAAAGACTATATAATATATAAGACATATGAAAAGGTATTAGAAAGAAGTAATTCCTAGGGCTGAAGAAATGGCTCAGCAGTTGCTTGCAAAAGCTAAAGGCTGGGTTCAATTCCCCAGTACTCTTGTAAAGTCAGATGCAAAGAGTGGCACATACATCTGGAGTTCTTTTGCAGTGGCTGGAGGACCTGGATTGCTCACGTTCTCTCTCTCCCTCTCTCTCTCCTCCTTGTAGTTAAATAAAAATATTTTTTAAAGTTTTTTTTTTAAAGAATTCATGCACCTGGAGTTCATTTGCAGCAGCAAGAGATGCTGGTATGCCCTCATTATACACAAAGAAAAAAAAATAGCCTGTTTGCTTTTTTTTTTTTTTTCAAGGTAAAATCTCACTCTGTAGTTCTAGGCGGGCCTCAAACTCACAGCAATCTTCCTACCTTTGCCTCCTGAGTACTGGGATTAAAAATATTTTTAAGAAGCCAGGCGTGGTGGCACACACCTTTAAACCTAGCACTCGTAAGGCAAAGATAGAAAGACTGCCATGAGTTCGAGAACACCGTGAGATTACATAGTAAATTCCAGGTTGGCCTGAGCTAGAGTGAGACCTTACCTCAAAAAACTAAAAAAGAAAGAAAAAAAATCTGTTAAAGAATCAAAACAAAATGAGGGCTGGAGAGATGGTTTAGCAGTTAAGGCGTTTGCCTGCAAAGCCAAAGGATCCCTGTTCCATTCTCCAGGACCCACGTGAACCAGATGCACAAGGAGGTGCATGCACCTGGAGTTCATTTGCAGTGGCTGGAGGCCCTGGCGTGTCCATTCTCTCCCTCTCCACATCTTTCTCTCTCTCAAATAAATAAATTAATTAATTAAGTATTTTAAAAAGTTTTTAAAAAATTATATCCAATAACAGTATGCAGATTTTTAAATTAAAATGACTGTTATTCTTCTAGTAGTTTCTACTTTTACATATATATAATTTTATTTTATATATATATATTTTTTTTTGGTTTTTCGAGGTAGGGTCTCACTCTAGCTCAGGCTGACCTGGAATTCACTATGTAGTCTCAGGCTGGCCTCGAACTCACGGCGATCCTCCTACCTCTGCCTCCCGGCTATAATATTTTTTTTAAAAAGCTCCTGAAGCCAGGCGTGGTGGCGCACGCCTTGAATCCCAGCACTCGCGAGGCAGAGGTAGGAGGATCTCCGTGAGTTTGAGGCCACCATGAAAGTACACAGTTAATTCCAGGTCAGCCTGGGCCAGAGTGAGACCCTACCTTGGAAACCCCGACCCCAAAAAAGCTACTATGATGCGTGTCATGGCTAATACCTGTAATCACAACATTAAGGAGACTAACTCAGGACCCCTTAAAAGTTTCAGGTCAGCCATGGCTACATACAACACCTCGTCTCAAATAAATAAATAAATATCTAGAAACCACAGTGGGATGGGGCGAAATGAATCTGCCATAATCCTGCTCTGTTAAATTATTAAACATTTAGAAAGCTATCTCTGGTTGTGTACTTGGGGAAAAAGGAAGGTGCGTCATTCTGACCTTTCTCTTTATTTCATCAGCCTGTTTGAATTACAGAAAAATGAAAGAAAAAAATACACAAGACCAATTTTACTTTTCTTTTGCAAAGCAAAATTTTCATTCTGGTAAAGTTTTGAACATTCAGAAAACAGATGTGATATGGAAACTTGACTTGGATTTGAGGATTTACTGGAGTTTATCCTCCAATAGATTACAGAAAAGAAACTACTTAACACACTACTTTTTTCCCTAAATGCTTGTACTGTAGGGGTCTGGGGACCTCTTAAGTAAAGACAAAAATTGTCCAATTTAATCAAAACCACTGAAATGTTCAACCTATCATATAACCAGAACTTATCACCTGCAGTGGGGAAGGAAACGGTTGAACCAACAAATATATGACACAAGCTAATATCTGGAACAGAAAACAAACAGGAAATACTTTAAAAGGCCACAACTGCTAGTACAGATTAACCAGGCATGTAATTAAATGCTGGGCAATGTAGTTGTTGAAGAAAAACAGGAACAGAGAATGTTTAAAGCCTTAACAATTTATTGTCAACACTAATTCCTAATCTGACGGTGATGTGGGAAATACAGTGGGCCAGCAGAAAACTTGGTTCCTGGGCTAATCCAAATTACAAGGTACTTAAATAAGAGTGCATAATCTCTGACTCAGTGTCTAAGTCTATAAAATGGATTTACCTGTGTGCCCACAGCTGTGTTCTGGATTACAAAAACATTTTGCACAGATAGTTTGCAACTCAACCGTGCTGTGCAAATGTGAGCATCGCTTCATGATTTTATTATTTCACGTACTTTGAAATGAAACTATGCTCAACACAGCGAACCAAATACAGGTGTTGACAATCATGGACGTGTGCTGAAACGGAAGAGTTTTGTAAAGCAAAGGGAACGAACGAACGTGGCACACAGGTGGACAAAACTGTAGAACCATCGTGTGAAGGCTGTTATTGACAGATTCATGTCATTAACAAGGTGAGTCCATGGGTGTGCAGTGAAGAAGGTACCCAGAAATGACATTCGTTCAAACCCATCTCCCAGCAGCACGCTGATGAGGGCGGGCTCTGTAACCACCGCTGTTTTGAACACCACCGCCACACAAGATCTACTTCTTAAAACAATGCTTAGCCAATTTGCAAGGGACTAGCATAGTTTACTTTTTTAATCACTAAGTAAGCCCTAAGCACAGTTGAGATGCACAGACGCTTTGCCTTCTTTTAAAAAGTCTGATGCAGGGGAGACCCAGCTCGCGGTCTGCGGTCTGCCCTGCACGCGGGGCAGCATCTAGCAGCAGACCCCTTCGAGCATCCTTGCGGTGCACAGACAACCTGCCATCCTGACGCGAGGTCCGGCTCCTACCAAAGCTTTTAAACCGAAAGGAAACGCGCCCCGATTCCCACCTCGCCGTATCAACGAGAAAGGACCTGGAAAGGAGCGCGGGAGCCGGGGCCGCCACGGCCTAGCGCGGTCCCGCCGGAGGCCCGCCCGCCCGCCGCGCCGCGCTCACCGCGTTCTTCTTCTGCACCATCTTGTCCATCTTCTTTGCGATGCGAACCACCTCGTCCTCCATGGCTCCGGCGGGTCTTCCCCTGGCCCAGTCCGCTGGGGACGGGAAGAGAGCTGAGCTGGCGTCGAAGGACGGCCGAGGGCGATCCTCGTCGAACCGAGACCCCACAACAGCAGGCCGGCGACTAGGCCCTTCCGCACAAACCAGGCCAGCGTCGGCGGCGTCGGCGTCGGCGACTCCTCCCCTACAGGCATTACCAACCGAGCTCCGCACGCCATGCAGGCGCTACTAATCGATCGCAGATGGCTGATCGGCGAGGCGCGCAGCTACTCCTCGCAGTCTGGCGGCTGCACGCCCGAGCCCAGCCGGGACTGGAAAGCTTCACGTCCTGCCGCCTGGTCCTCCCTGTCAGGATGAAGCTGGCCTGCAGTCCTTCTCCACAGCCTGGAACGTCCGGAGCCGTTGATACTAACATTGCTGGAGCAGAGGCGAGTTCGTAACCCGGAGCTTTGGCTGGTTTTCAAGTCTGTGAGAGCTGAACTTCCCCATATCTAGGGATCCAGCTCAGGACTCCTTTTGGGTGTGAGTTCTGTCTTCCTTCCCTTAAACTCGATGTATAATCTGATAAGTCCTGTAAATTTTACTCTCTGGTCTGTCAGTTCTTTGAGTTCATGAGACAAGAATCCAGGAACACGCCAAAATTCTCATATCACATTGATGCGTTGGCAGAGAATCCCAAATTCCTTTATCATGTTGTGCATTAGCAAGGAACCCTAATTTGAAGGAGACAAGAGAAAGCTAAGCTTCTTTCAGGCACTTAGTCCTGGGCAGGAGCCCAAAGAGAGAACCAGAACATTTTACCCGCTGGCTTTCACAGAGCTGGAATGCAGCAGCTGAGCCAGTCCATCCACACGGCTGCAGTGCCACCTGCTGCTTCCCCAGTCTTGCATACTACCTAAGCAGTCTAGCCTTTGGGTCAGTCAGGCCCATGAATCTACAGGCCAATCAGGTTTTCCCCTGCATACCTGAGTTTGAAGAAAGAAATCCATCCTAATTAACTCTAAAGGCTTGTCCAAGCTAGCTTACTCTCTTCCCAGTGATCTCGCCTGCCTGAACACACATGCAAGTGAGACCCTTGCTTTCCCTGCCAGGTGAAGAAGGAGAGAGCACTTTTCTGGGCCTGGTATTGTCTTGCTTGCCTTCTACCTGCATCTCATTTTGGGGTGGCTTCTTACTTTGATTACATGTATGATTTTTCTTGGATCTCTGAGTCCTTTGCTATTTCTTACTCCTCTCTGATCTTTCATGTGAAGGGAAAAAGGGTAATATGGTCTCTCTTTCCTCTCTTCCACCTGGACTTTCATCTTAATAGTGAGTAAGAGTCTCTCCCCTCTCCTAGCCTGCAAGGGGAGGGCTCCTGTTACTACTTGCCTGAGTACTCTTCTGTTCATTCCACACATGTATTCTATTTCCAGATATCTTTTTCATTTTGTTATGCTATTCCTCTAAACTCTGGGCCTACCACATGTGTAATTCCTCTAACCTTTGGGCCTACCACGTATGGAATAACTTTGTGTACTACTCATTTTTCCAGTGTCTGAATTTCCCAGTCTCCGTTTTGGTGCTTTCCTTCTGTTATGTTCCTTGAGCTTTGAATCCCTCACTACTTAACCTCTTAACTTTCTCCTATATGGAGCTACAGGGCTGATGCATTTATGCTTTGCTCCCATGCCAGTGTATGTTTCTTCTAAATCTTTTGGCAGGCGCTTCTAGGTCCCGGTTACACACTATGCAAACCTTTTCCTAGAAACCAGTTTCCCCTAAATAAGCCTTACAATTCATGATTTGTCACGAAATAAACTCAGTAATTCATAACTTACTCTTCTCAAGTATGTTTTTATCAATTCTTTGTTTAAATGGGTCAAGGATCCAAATTGGAGTTCACAAGTGAGGACCCCCCCCAAATCTCAAAATCCTGCATCAATTACTGTATCACACCCACAAACACACCTGCAAATAAATAAAGGGTTTTTTTTTAATGATACATGGTCCTTGTATGAAATTTTAAAATAATAAGCCAGGCATGATGGCACACACCTTAAATCCCAGCACCCTGGAGGCAGAGGTAGGGAGAATTGCTGTGAGTTCAAGGCAAGCCTGGGACTACAGACTGAATTCCAGCAGGTCAGCCTGGGCTAGAGTGAGACCTTACCTCGAAAAAAAAAAAAAAGTAAATGAAGCTGGGCGTGGTGGCGCACGCCTTTAATCCCAGCACTCGGGAGGCAGAGGTAGGAGGATCGCCGAGAGTTCGAGGCCACCCTGAGACTACATAGTGAATTCCAGGTCAGCCTGGACCAGAGTGAGACCCTACCTCGCAAAACCAAAAAAAAAAAAAAAAGTAAACGAAAAAGAAAAACTGAACCAGGTATGGTGGTATACACCTTTAATCCCAGCACTTGGGAGACAGAAGTAGGAGGATCACTGTGAGTTCAAGGCCACCCTGAGACTACAGAGTGAATTCCAGGTCAGCCTGAGCTAGAGTAAGACCCTACCTTGGAAAACCAAACAAGAAAAAGAAGGGAAAAAGAAAAACCTACCTAGCTAACAATGATATTCAAAAACTAAGAATCAGGGGCCTGGAGAGTTGGCTTAGTGGTTAGGCGCTTGCCTGTGAAGCCTAAAGACGCTGGTTCGAGGCTCAATTCCCCAGGACCTACGTAAGCCAGATGCATAAAGTAGCGCATGCATCTGGAGTTCATTTATACTGGCTGGAGGCCCTAGCGTACCCATTCTCTCTCTATCTATCTGCCTCTTTTACTCTCTGTCTGTTGCTCTCAAATAAATAAACAAACAAACAAAATTTTTTAAAAAACTAAAAAAAAAAAAAAGAAAAGAAAAACTAAGAATCAGCCAGACGTGGTGGCACACACCTTTAATCACAGCACTCGGGAGGCAGAGATAGAGAATCACTGTGAGTTTGAGGCCACCCTGAGACTACATAGTGAATTCCAGGTCAGCCTGGGCTAGAGTGAGACCTTACATCAAAAAACAAAAGAAAACAAACAAAAAAAAAAACAAGAAAAGAAAAGAAAAAAAAGCAATCAACACATTTAATGCAATCCCCAATAAATTCTAAAGGTGGGCTGGAGAGATAGCTTAGTGGTTAAGGTGCTTGCCTGCAAAGCCTAAGAACACATGTTTGATGCTCCAGATCCCACATAAGCCAGACACACAAAGGTGAGGCAAGCACAAGAGTCTGGAGTGTCAGTTGCAGTGACTAAGGCTTTGGCATGCCAATCTCCCAAATAAAAAATAAAATTAAATTAAAAATTCTAAAGACATTCTTCACAGAAATAGAAAAAAAAATCCTAAAATCTAAAATTCATTTGGAAGCACAAAAAAAACTCAAATAGCCAAAGCAATTCTGAGCAACAAAATAAGGCTAGCAGTATCACCATACCTGACTTTAAGATATATTACAGAACTATAGTAACAAAAACAGCATGGTGCTGGCACATAGCAGACACATAGATCGGTGGAACAGAAGACCCAGATGTAAACCCAGAGACATCTGGCTTTTTTTTTTTTTTGGTTTTCTGAGGTAGGGTCTCACTGACCTGGAATTCACTATATAGTCTCAGGGTGGCCTCGAACGCTTGGTGATCCTCCTACCTCTGCCTCCCAAGTGCTGGGATTAAAGGTGTGTGCCACCATGCCCGGCTGAGACATCTGATTTTGACAAAAATACCAAAAATGTTCACTAGAGAAAAGACAGTCTCTTTAACATGGTTACCCAAATGTAGAAGGATGAAAATAGATCCTTGCCTCTTTCTATGCACAACTATCAAGTACAAATGGATCAAAGACCTTAATATCAAACCTGAAACTGAAACTCTTGGAGAAAAAAGTAGGGGAAACATTGCATCATACTGGCATGTGCAATGACTTTCAGAATATAACCCCAGTTGGTCAGTAAAACCACTAATCAACCTTGGGACCTCATAAAATTAGCACAGCAAAGGACGCTGAATAGAGCAAAGAGGCAGCCTACAGAATGGGAGAAAAATCTTTGCCACTATATATCTAACAGAGGATTAATAGCCAGTATATAAAGAAAAGGAATTCAAAGCTGGGCGTGGTGGCACAGCCTTTAATCCCAGCACTTGGGAGGCAGAGGTAGGAGGATCACTGTGAGTTCGAGGCCACCCTGAGACTATACAGTGAGTTCCAGGTCAGTCTGGGCTAAAGTGAGACCCTACCTCGAAAAAAAAAGAAAGAAACAAACAAAGAAAGAAACAAAAGGAATTCAAAAAAACCTAATAAATCAGCCTGATGCGTAGAGTATGCATCGGGAGTTCTTTTGCAGTGGTTATCTTTCTAAACAAAAATATTTTAAAAGAAAACGGGACAGGTCAGGTCAGTGGTGGCCCCCTTGGAGTGAGCAGGTTAGCAGGTGCTCCCACGGCTCACCAGGAAGGCCCCTGGTGGCCTGCCGGAGGTGGGTCGGTGAGTGCCTCCACAGACACCATGTATGATGTGGCAGTGTCGGGTGGAGGCCTGGTGGGTGCTGCCACAGATTGTGCCTCTGTTAAGCGCATCCACAGGGACTGTGCAGGCAGAGACCTGGACTGCGACCCAGTGTGCGGGTTGATTCACTACCCGACTAGAGGAGCCCGAGAATGCGCTTGTGCCTCTGTCCCTATCGTCAAGTGGGGGGGCACTCAGAGTTTTTTAGAACACGCACCTTTGGAAGGCACCAGGCGGTGTAGCATTGACCCGGTTTTCTTTGTTTTTTGTTTGTTTGTTTTGTTTTGTTTTTCTGAGAAATGGTTCTCATATTTTTTATACATTTTATTTTTTTATGAGGGAGAGAAAGAGGGAGAGAAGGAATGAATATGGGTGCGCCAGGGCCTCCAGCCACTACAAACAAACTCCAGACACATGCACTAGCTTGTGCATCGTGGCTTACGTGGGTCCTGGGGAATAGAACCTGGGTCCTTTGGCTTTGCAGACAAGCGCCTTAACCTCTAAGCCAATTCTCCAACCTCTATTTTTGTTTTGTTTTTAAATATATATATTTATTTATTTATTTGACAGAGAAAAAGAGGGGGAGGAAGAATGGGCGCACCAGGGCCTCCAGCCACTGAGAATGAACTCCAGATGCATGTGACCCCTTGTGCATCTGGTTTACTTGGGTTCTGGAGAATCAAACCAGGATCCTTTGGCTTTGCAGGCAGAGGTCTTAACAACTAAGCCATCTCTCCAGCCCCTTCTTTTTTTTTTTTTTGGTTTTCAAGGTAGGGTCTCACTCTGGCCCAGGCTGACCTGGAATTAGCTATGTAGTCTCAGGGTGGCCTCACAGCCACCCTCCTACCTTTGCCTCTGTGAGTGCTGGGATGAAAGTCATGAGCCACTACACGGGGCTTTGTTTTGTTTTTTGAAAGGAGCGCTATTACAATATAGCTCGCATACTATAAAGCTCCCCCATTTAAAGCATACATTTTAATGAGTTTTAGTATATTCGCAGATCTGTGCAGTTATAACCACAAAAAGTTTTAGTACATTTTGCTTACTGCATAAAACTAAACAAAAATCTTGTAACCCTTTAGAAGTCACTCACCATTTCTCCATCTTCTCAGACCAAGACACTACTTTCGGTCTCTAGATTTGCTATTTTTGGATAGCTGTACATAAATGGAGATCTAATTAATGTTTTCAAGGTTCATTCTTTTGAGGGTTGGCAATACTAGTCAGTTGTATGTATGTATCACATTTCTGTATTCATTTTATCAGTTGATGGGCATTAGACTTGTTTCCACTTTTGGCTATTACAAATACTGCTACTAGCATTTTATGTACAAGCTTTTATGTGGTTATATGATTTTTTTTAAGGTGTGAGCCACCACGGCTGGCCTCCAATTCTTTTATTTTTTTAAAATTTTATTATTATTTTTCTTTTTATTGACAACTTCCTTAATTGTAGACAATATCCCATGGTACATCCCTCCCTCCCCCCACTTTCCCCTTTGAAACTCTACTCTCCATCATATCCCTCCCCCAATCAGTCTCTCTTTTCATTTTGATGTCATCATCTTTTCCTCCTATTATGATGGTCTTGTGTAGTTAGTGTCAGGCACTCTGAGGTCATGGATATCCAGGCCATTTTGTGTCTGGAGGAGCACGTTGTAAGAAGTCCTACCCTTCCTTTGGCTCTTAAATTCTTTCTGTCACCTCTTCCGCAATGGACCCTGAGCCTTGGAAGGTGTGTTACAGATGTTTCAGTGCTGAACACTCTTCTGTCCCTTCTTCTCAGCACCATGGTGCCTTCTGAGTCATCCCAAGTTCACCACCATCTGAAAAGAGAAGCTTCTCTAACCAAAAGTGAGAGTAGCATTAATATATGGGTGTGGACATTAAGAGAAGTCCTTATTGGGCAGTTTAGTGAGCATAGGATATACATTTAGTGAGAAACCATCAGATGTTACACCCCTAGGGCTCATGACTACTCCTGTTGTAGGTTTTCAGTATCAGGGATGTATTCCCTCCCATGGAGCAAACCTCCAGTCCAATTAGAGAGCAGTTGGTTTCCCCCATAACAGACATGCCACTATCACACCCATTGGCTCATTTGGTTTGGCTGGCCAAATTTAAACTTGCAGTGTTTACTGTTGATTATCTTCACTGGTGTTTTCTCTCTCCTGTTGAACTTTATTTTTTTTATTGACAACTTCCATAATTATAGAAAATAACCCATGGGAATTCCCTCCCTCCCTCCACTTTCCCCTTTGAAAATCTACTCTCCATCATATCCCTACCTCTGCTCCTGAGTGCTGGGATTAAAGGCGTGCACCACCATGCACAGCCATAACTTTTTTAAAAAATATTTTATTTTTATTTATTTATTTGACAGAGAGAAAGAGGAAGACAGAATGGGTGTGCCAAGGCCTCCAGCCACTGCAAACAAACTCCAGATGCATGTGCCCCCTTGTGCATCTGGCTTACATGGGTCCTGGGGAATCAACCCTGGGTCCTTTGGCTTTGCAGGCAAATGCCTTAACTGCTAAGCCATCTCTCCAGCTCCCATATGATTTTTAGTATCTTTAAAAAATTATTTATTTATTTATTTATTTATTTGCAAGTAGAAAGAGAAGAGAGACAGACAGAGAGAAAGGGCATGCCAGGGCCTCTAGCCCCTGCAAACAAACTCCAGATGCATGTGCCCCTTGTGCATCTGGCTTACATGGTTCCTGGGGGAATTGAACCTGGGTCCTTTGGCTTCATAGGCAAACGCCTTAACCGCTAAGCCATCTCTCCAACCTGATTTTTAGCATTGTGATTTTATTCCTACCAGTAGAATTGCTGGGTTATTTGGTGACTCTGTGTTCAATGTTTTGATGTGTTGCCACTGTTTTCAAGAGATTGCACCATTTTCCATGCCCATGAACAGTTTGTGAATGTTGCAGTTTCTCCAGCCACACTGGAGTTCGTTCGCAGCGGCTGAGAGGCTGCGGGTGTGCCCATTCTCTCTCTGTAGCTCTCTATCTCTCTCTCTCTCTCAAAAAAAGAAAATGTTGATTTACTGCAATTCCTATTAGAACTCCAGTGACAGTGTTAAACATTGATGCTTCTAAAATTTATATGGCAAGGCAAAAAAGAAGAAGGAGAAGTGCAGCATTGAGCCCTTGCGTCATTTTTTGCGTCTGGCTAAACGTGGGACTTGGAGATTGGAACTAGTGTTCTTAGGCTTGGCAGGCAGGCAGGCACCTTAACTGCCAAGCCATCTCTCCAGCCCTAGATCAACAATTTCTACATTGAAGTAAATTAACATGTTACATGCTACATTGAGGTTTTTTTTTTTTTTTTTTTTTTTTTTTTTTTGTTTTTTCAGGTAGGGTCTCCCTCTGGTCCAGGCTGACCTGGAATTAGCTATGTAGTCTCAGGGTGGCCTCAAACTCATGGCGATCCTCCTACCTCTGCCTCCCGAGTGCTGGGATTAAAGGCATGCACCACCACGCCCGGCTACATTGAGTATTCTTAACCCATTTTCTAATACATTGAAAAAAGATGGAGGACAGCTAGGCATGGTGGTAGGAGGGTCACCGTGAGTTGAGGCCACCCAGAGATTACATAGTAAATTCCAGGTCAGCTAGAGCTAGGGTGAGACCCTACCTCAAAAAACAAAACAAAACAAAACAAAACTAAACAAAATAAAACAAAAATGGAGGAAACCATTTTAGAGATTTGGCTTATGGTTCCAGAGCTTCCAGGATTAGGGGTTGCACTGGGTGGTGGTTTTCTTGCTGGCAATTATAAGGTGCTGCAGGACCTCTTCTTATAAATCCAAGATTCAGTCATGGGGTTTCACCCCAAAGACCATGTTCAATCCTGACTACCTCCAAACATCATAGATCATTTGAACTCTCTTAGCACCAAACAATTGGATTTAAATTTTAACATATGAACCTTGAGGGATTCATTCAAATCATATCCAATCTATAGAATGATTTCTGGATACCATTAATCCTCACTCATGGAACTTTGTAGTTTTGCCTCCAAACCCTACAGATGTTTTAAATTTATTCAGTTTTAAGCAACTATAAATAGTATTTTAATTTTATTTCCATACACTAGTTGCTAGTATATAAAATCCAATTAATTTTACATGCACTTTAGTGTTATCAAGTATTTTAATGCAAATTAGTATGTGTTTTTTTTTTTCCCAAGGTAGAGGCTCTCTGTAGCCCAGGCTGACCTGGATTTCACTATGGAGTCTCAGGGTGGCCACAAACTCATGGTGCTCCTCCTACCTCTACCTCCCAAGTGCTGGGATTAAAGAGGTAGGAGGATTGCCATGAGTTCAAGGCCACCCTGAGACTCCATAGTGAATTCCAGGTCAGCCTGAGCTACAGTGAGACCTACCTCGGAAAAACAAAACAAAACAAACAAAAAAAGAATTCAGCTGTCTTGCTTTGTTTTTTCTGCTGTGGCAGAAGTAATGTCCTGCCTCTGATTATGCCAAGCTTTCCCTTACCATCATGAACATCCCATCAAGACTGTAAGCCCAAATAAAAACTTTCCTTCCATTGGCTGCTTGTGGTTGGGTGTTTTATCCCAGCAGTGAGATGACTACAGTACAAAATTGGTACCAGTGGAGTGGGGGTGTTACTGCTAGAAACCTGTGTGGCTTTTGGCCTTCTGGAACTGGTTTGTGGGAGAAATGTGAGGATTGGAAACCTTGACATGTATGGTGTTTTGATTCAGGTGTCCCCTATAAACTTAGGTGTTTTAGGTCCCTGACTGATAGCAATTTGGGAATTATAGCCTCCAGGAGGCAGTGTATTGTTGGGGGTGAGATTATGGGTATTATTGCCAGCTTCCTCTTGCCAGTGTTTTGTACTCTCCTGTTGCTGTTGTCCACCACCTGATGTTGGTCAGGAGGTGATGTGCACCTTCTGCTCATGCCATCATTTCCCCCACCATGATGGACCTTCCCCTTGAGCTCTTGGTCAGGTGTTTTCTGCCAGCAATGCAAACCTGACTGAAACAGTAAAGTTGGTATCAAGAAGTGGGATCATTACTGCTAGAAACCTGACTGCATGGCTTTTGCCCTTTTGGAGCTGATTCTTCAAGAAGAATATGGAAAGATTTGAAACCTTGGCCTAAGATACCTTTCAGTGCACAGAAATGAAATCTTTGGGCTGAAACTTCTGCTCATTCAGCTGATATTGTATGAGAAATTATAACTTTTGAGATTGGGCCAGCTGACCTGTATTGGGACAAGAGAAAGAATGCAGACTCTTTTGAAGGAGCCTGAATGCTGAAGGAGTGTCCTGTTCTTCAACGTCTGCTTTATCCCCCACACCCCGGATTATTATCAAAATGGCAGCCCACTTGGTATTATGGAGTATAACAAATGTAGGACAGAGGGTCATTAAATTTGCAACATGGTTTTTGTTTTTTAGAAATGGCCTTGGGCAATGTGAAGCAGGCTTTTGGATAAGAAGCTACTCTTGGTCGGTGTTTTCTGCCAGCAATGCAAACCTGAGTACAACAGCTTGAGTTACCTTGCAGTGCTATAAGCAGTTTATGGACTGTTCTGGTCAGATTTGGAAGACCTAAATGCAGAAAGTACTATGGACTGTGCATGCTTGCCTCATGAGGGGAAGAAAGAGTTTTATGCAGACTGGGCTAGAGGCAATTTGTGAGAGAAGCTAGCTGTGCTCTTTTGTCCTGAGAACTTGAGCAGGGTTGAATTTAATAGAAATGGGTTTGTATGCACATAAGGATATTGCACAGAAAGAAATAGAAGTTTGAGCTGAAGACTACAGCCTGCTTCAGCTACAACTTTGAGAGATTACCACCACTGAGATTGGGCAGCTGTTCACCACTGGGAGAGCAGAAAGAATGCTGACTTCGTTGTAGGGAGTCTTAAGGCATTTTCCTGCTTTTCAAAGTCAGCTTTATTCACCACTGGATTAACAAATTTTGTAACCAACTTAGTACTATGCAAGCATGGTAGTTTGAATATATGTCCCCCAATATATTCAGTGTTTTATTAGTTATAGTTGCATCTGCAATCACCTTGCTAGAGGCAATGTCATTGGGGGTCAATCTTAAGGTGTGGTGGTGGGTTTGAGATTCCATTGTAAAGATATGCAAAGTGTGCCTAGCAGGAGTTCCTGAAGTGTGCTGTGTGACTCTTTTGGCTGTAGTTTTGCTCTGTGTGCTGTGTGCCTGGGTGGTTTTTCTCTCTTACTTGGCCCTGTGAAGGCAGGCCAGCTTCTTCTGCCATTATGGAACTTCCCCTGGATCTGTAAGCTTCAATAAATAATATCCCTTCCTCCATAGCTGTGCCTGGTCTGGAAGTTCATCTCAGCGAACCTGAAGCTGTCTGCTACAGCAAGTATAACAAATGCAGGAAAATTAAGGCCATTATATTTGCAATGAACTTTGTTTTTTGGAAGTGGCCCCTGAGCGATGTAAGGCATAGTTGGAGTCCTTCACTGGAGGCCCAATGGAGCCATGAGGATGAACTGTGAAGATTCCAAGACTTTTTTTTTTTTAGTGTTAAATGTTTTATTTGAGAGAGAGAGAGAGAGAGAGAGAGGCAAAGAGAATAGGCACACCAGGGCTTCAGCCACTGCAAAAAACCTCCAGACACATGCACCACCTTGTATATCTGGCTTATGTGAAACCTAGGTCCTTTAGCTTTACAGACAAGCACCTTACCATTAAGACATTTTTCCAGCCCTCAAAGACTTTTTCTTTCTTTTTTTATTGACAACTTACATGATTATAGACAATAACCCATGGTAATTCCCTCCCTCCCCCCCACTTTCCCCTTTGCAACTCCACTCTCTGTCATACATTTCCCACTCTCAACAGTCTCTCTTTTATTTTGTTTTTATTCTTTATATATTTATTACAGACAAATAGAGGGAGAGAAAGAGAGAAAGAATTGGGATGCCAGGGCCTCTAGCTGCTACAAATGAACTCCAGACACATGTGCCACCATGGGCATCTGGCTTAAGTGGGACCTGGAGAATTGAACCTGGGTCCTTAGGCTTCGCAGGCAAATGCCTTAACCATTAAGCCATCTCTCCAGCACTCTCTTTTATTTTGATGTCATCATCTGTGGTAGTTTGAATATATGTCCCCCAATATATTCAATGTTTTAATTAGTTATAGTTTGCATCTACAATCACCTTGCTAGAGGCAATGTCACTGGGGGCCGGTCTTAAGGTGTGGGTTTGAGATTCCATTGTAAAGATATGCAAATATGCCTAGCAGGAGTTCCTGAAGTGTGCTGTGTGACCTTTTGGCAGTAGTTTTTGCTCTGTGTGCTGTGGTGGCTGGTTGGCTTTTTCTCTCTCTGCTTGGCCCTGTGAAGGCAGACCAGCTTCTTCTGCCATTATGGAACTTCCCCTGGATCTGTAAGCTTCAATAAATAATGTCCCTTCCTCCATAACTGTGCCTGGTCTGAAAGTTCATCTCAGCGAACCTGAAGCTGTCTGCTACAGTAAAGTGGTACCCAGGAGTGTGGGGTGAGATGAACCTTACCACGTGGATGTTCATCTTTTGCAACCTTTGTTTTGGAGGAATGGGCATGGACTTGGTGCTTGCAACTGAAGATGCCTTCTGGAGTGGTAAGCCAAGTTTTATGGACTATTCTGATGACAGTTTGAGAATGCTAAGTGCAGACAGTATTGAACTTCGAGGTTTGGCTTATGAGCTTTCTAAGGGGAAGGAAAGAGTGCAGAGGACTTTGTTGGAACTGGGCTACTGGCATAAGGGATGGCTACGTTCTGCTATCCAGGCCCAGAAAGTTTGATCAAGGTTAAATTTGTAATGGACTGATGTTCTTAGCTAAAGATATCGGACTGAGATTTTAAGATTTTAAGTTGGAAAACCTGAAGCAAGTTAAAAATAGAGGCATTGAGACTGGTTTAGCTGCTATTGTCAACACATTAGCAATCTTAAGGAATGTGGAAGGAAGGTGGCCTGACGACTGCTTTACTTTAAAACAATGGAGAGGATGCCTGAGGAAAGACTGTTAGAAATGCAAATTCTTGGAAAGAGCTGACTGGAGAAGGAACCTGCTTTTCAAGGCTATGATTTATTTTGTCCCTGGATTAAGAATATGGCTGTGTCCTGCACACCTGGTATTGGTTTTGGAAGCATGAAAAATGCATGGAGTGGTCATGAAATGCACACGGTTCCAGGAGCCGCTGCTGAGATACGGCATGAGGCAGGGTGTAGCAGACAGCTTCAGGTTCGCTGAGATGAACTTCCAGACCAGGCACAGTTATGGAGGAAGGGATATTATTTATTGAAGCTTACAGATCCAGGGGAAGTTCCATAATGGCAGGAGAAGCAACTAGCCTTCACAGGGCCAAGCAGAGAGCAAAAGCCAACCAGCCACCACAGCACACAGAGCAAAACTACAGCCAAAAGGGCACGCAGCACACTTCAGGAACTCCTGCTAGGCACATTTGCATATCTTTACAATGGAATCTCAAACCCACACCTTAAGACCGGCCCCCAGTGACATTGCCTCTAGCAAGGTGATTGCAGATGCAAACTATAACTAATGAAACACTGAATATATTGGGGGACATATATTCAAACTACCACACAGGGCATGAAGACCCTCAGGAATAGGCTGAAAGAGCCTTTGGAAGATGGACCGTGGTTTGCATGGAGACCTAAAGATGTTTTGGATATACCAGGACTATGCAAGGGCTACCATGGAATGCAGTATTGGCATGGGATGAAAGTTTTCCCTGGTTACTCTGCCCAGCTGGAGGGGCAGAATTGGAAAACCTGGAGACTGTCAGTCTCTGGTTATATTGAACTGGAATTGCAGAAGTTTGATGACTGCTGATGGTGGTTGAGTTTGCATTATTCTAGTCTCTCCTTTATATGCCTTATAAAGTTAAAAATGTTTACTCTGTGTCTTTACATGTTGAAAGTATTTAACTTGTTTGATTTTACAGGACTCATTATCTTAAGTTGATCAAGACTGTGAGAACCTTTGAAATTGGACTTAGTACAATTTACAATGTGTGATAGTTATAAATCTATTGGGGGCCAGGAGCTAAATATATTGGGGGCCAGGGGCGGAATGTGGTGGTTTGAATATATGTCCCCCAATATATTCAATGTTTTATTAGTTATAGTTTGCATCTACAATCACCTTGCTAGAGGCAATGTCACTGGGGGCCGGTCTTAAGGTGTGGATTTGAGATTCTATTGTAAAGATATGCAAATGTGCCTAGCAGGAGTTCCTGAAGTGTGCTGTGTGACCTTTTGGCAGTAGTTTTTGCTCTGTGTGCTGTGGTGGCTGGTTGGCTTTTTCTCTCTCTGCTTGGCCCTGTGAAGGCAGACCAGCTTCTTCTGCCATTATGGAACTTCCCCTGGATCTGTAAGCTTCAATAAATAATATCCCTTCCTCCATAACTGTGCCTGGTCTGAAAGTTCATCTCAGCAAACCTGAAGCTGTCTGCTACATCATCTTTTCCTTCTATTGTGATGGTCTTGTGTAGGTAGTGTCAGGCACTGTGAAATCATGCATATCCAGGCCATTCTGTGTCTGGAGGAGTGCACTGTAAGGAGTTCTACCTTTCCTTTGTCTCTTACATTCTTTCTGTCACCTCTTCCGCAATGGACCCTGAGCATGGAAGGTGTGATAGAGATGTTTCAGTGCTGAGTACTCCTCTATCCCTTCTTCTCAGCACCATGGTGCCTTCTGAGTCATTACAAGGTCACTACCATCTGAAAAGAGAAGCTTCTCTAACCAAATGTGAGAGCAGCATTAATATATCGGTATAAACATTAAGTGCTTACTGAGAAGTTTGGTGAGCATAGTATATACATTTAGCCAGACAGCAGCAGATGTTACACCCCTAGGGCTCATGACTACCTGTCATAGGCTTTCAGTATCAGGCATGTATTCCCTCATGGAGTGGCCCTCCATTCCAATTAGATGGCAGTTGGTTTCCCCCATAACAGACATGCCACTATTGCACCTGTTGGCTCATTTGACCTGGCTGGCCAAATTTAAGGCTTGCAGTGACCACTGTTGAATATCTTCACAGGTGATTTCTCTCTCTCCCATTGAACAGCATGCAGGGTAGCTTTTTCCAGCTTTCTGTCAGCTGGTCTACATGGAGGAGGTTTTCAGCTCAGCTCCAGAAGGATTTCTCAGTGAACTTTCAGCCCAAGTATGTGGTATCTTCTGCAATAAGGTCTTACCATCTATTCCTAGTGAGAAACCAAAAATCTTGGCAATGGCTTATAATGTTATGGGGGCATCAGGAATCCCCCTGGCCAACAATTCACTGGAAGGTATTCCACCCCTGGCACTGAAAATTTTCTAATAACAATCTATGGCTTCTGGTTGTTCCATTGTCCAAAAAAGTAGGTTTCTATATGACTTGCTCATACCCTCTTAGATTTTGATTAGCCCTCCCCTAACCTTTCCTCAATCTCTTCCCCTGACCTCATCTAGAACTTTACAACCCCATTAATCTGTTCTTCTACTTACATATATATAATACCAGCCTATTAAGTCCCTCCCCCACCCTCCTTTTCTATTCCCTTTATATCCCCTTTCTAGCTTACTGGCTTCTGCTACTGAGTTTTATTCCAGCTCACATAGAAGTCCAATCATTTGTAGTTAGGATTCACATATGAGAGAGACCATGTGACATTTAGCTTTCTGGGCCTGGATTACCTCACTAAGTATAATCCTTTCCAGATCCATCCATTTTCCAGCAAATTTCATTTTTCTTTATTGCTGAGTAGAACTCCATTGTATAAATGTCTCCAAAACTTAAGATGCGAACTATGGCCAGCTGCCAACAAGAGCTGCTGGCTCAGGATGAAGTTTCCTTCAGGCTGGGCAACCTAGCCTGAAGGATGCAATTAAAACCTGATTTCATTGTGGGTCTGATGAACACAGAGCTGTAGGATTTGATATTTGCTCTATTTGTTCTTTACTTGCAATGCCATCACTGCTAAGCCATCTCTCCAGCACTGCAATGTCATCTTTTGCAGTGTGAATGTTTACACTATCATTATGTGTTTTTGGTTTTACAGGCTCCCAGTTAAGTACTTTACTGGGCTCTAGAAATGGCTTGCCTGCAAAACCTAAAGACCCGAGTTAGATTCTCCAGTACCCACATAAGCCATATGTACAAGGTGACACATGTCTGAGTTCATTTGCAGTGGCTGGAGGCCCTAGAGTGCCCATTCTCTATCTGCTTCTTTCTCTCAAATATTAAAAAAAAAAAAAAAAAAAGCCGGGCGTGGTGGCGCATGCCTTTAATCCCAGCACTCGGGAGGCAGAGGTAGGAGGATCGCTGTGAGTTCAAGGCCACCCTGAGACTACATAGTTAATTCCAGGTCAGCCTGGGCCAGACTGAGACCCTACCTTAAAAAAAAAAAAAAAAAGTTTTCCCTTGTTCTGGTTGCAATTAAGATCTTTTTGTAATATTCTGTTATAATTCACCATAGTATGGCTCAGGAGGCATTTCATGTATTTGTTTTCTGAATTTGAGGTTTCTTACCTTTCTATTTTGTTTTGTTTTGTTTTGTTTTGTTTTTAAGGTAGGGTCTCCCTCAAGCTCAGGCTGACCTGGAATTCACTATGTAGTCTCAGGCTGGCCTTGAACTCACAGCAATCCTAATACCTCAGCCTCCCAAGTGCTGGGATTAAAAGCATGCACCACCATGCCTGGCTTTCTTACCTATTAAACCTGGAAAAATTTCAATCATTCGACCATCAAATATTGCTTTTCTCCTGAAGTTTAAAGTCACTTTTATATATTTTTAAATTTGTAATTTGTATTTATTTTATGAGAGGGTGAATGAGAATGGGTGCACCAGGGTCTGAGCCACTGCAAAGTCCAGACACATGTGACACCGTGTGCATCTGGCTTATGTGAGTTCTGGGGAATGGAACCTGGGTCCTTAAGCTTCATAGGCAAATGCCTTAACCACCAAGCCATCTCTCAAGCCCTCCACTCACCTTTATACCTTGAAAAATAAAAAAAAGAAAAAAAAAAAGAAAAAAAAAGAAAAAGAAAGAAAGAAAGAAAGAAGGAAAGAAAAGGGAAAGAAATGAAATGATAATCTCAGTTTTCTTGGGCTTAATATACAGTTGAAGTGATCCTGATCCATTCAGACTTTTTTTGCAGGGGGGAGGGAGCTGTGCTATGGTACTAGGAGATTTGGGCTTTGAGCATGTCAGACAAGCACTTCTCTCACTGGGCCACATCTCCCTTTGAATCCAAGTCTGAAGAATGGATACAGCATTTCAGCTTGGGAATATAACATCTAGGGGTGGATATGGGTAGTAGTTACACAGCATTATGCCACTGAATGGCACACAAACTGGTTAAAAGGGTTAAC
The DNA here is from genome assembly GCA_036365145.1 of Orientallactaga sibirica. NCBI lineage: Eukaryota > Metazoa > Chordata > Mammalia > Rodentia > Dipodidae > Orientallactaga > Orientallactaga sibirica. The sequence goes on from JAEOAD010000003.1 coordinate 21,430,538, forward strand.
TATGTACATTCTAACACAAAAATATCTCGATTTTAATACAGTATATACCAAGGGCAGGCTTGCTTTCTCTTATTCCATTCCTACCCTCACAGATATTCCATAGATACTACTTGATATCCTTTCAGTGTGTATTTGCAATGCAATATATATATTTTGGTTTTTCAAGATAAGTTTCACTCTAGCTCAGGCTGACCTGGAATTCACCATGTAGTTTCAGGGTAGCCTCAAACTCACAGTGATCCTTCTACCTCTGCCTCCTGAGTGCTGGGATTAAAGGCATGTGCCACCACGCCCAGCTGTAAAATCTTTAAATATATATATATATATATATTTGTTATGAGGTACATTTATACAATGGAGTTCTATTCAGCAGTAAAGAAAAATGAAATTATGAAATCTGCAGGCAAATAGATGGATCTAAAAAGGATTATACTAAGTGAGGTAACCCAGGCTCAAAAGCCAAATGCCACATGTTCTCTCTATGTAATCTAAAATGTTTAGACTTTATGGGAGCTGGGGTAAAAATAAGTACCAGAGGCCAGTGTTGCAGTCAGGTTCGCATTGCTGGCAGAAATCAACTAACTAAAAGCAGCTTGTGGGGAAAAAAAAGAGGTTTATTTTGGCCTACAAGCTCGAGGGGGAAGCTCCATGATGGCAGGAAAAACGATGGCATGAGCAGAGGGTGGACATCACCCTCTGGTCAACATAAGGTGGACAACAGCAACTGGAGAGTGTGCCAAACACTGGCAAGGAGAAGCTGGCTATAATACCCATAAGCCTGCCCCCAACAATACACCGCCTCCAGGAGGCTTTAATTTCTAAATTGTCATCAGCTAGGGAGACTAGCATTCCAAACACTTAAGTTTATGGGGGACACCTGAATCAAACCACCACAGCCAGTAAACTAGAAGGGATTATAAGGGAGGGAGGAGAGGGAAGGACTTAAGGGGTGGTATTGTATATATGTAGGTAGATGAACAGATTACTGGGGATGGAATGGCCTAAGTGAGGTAAGGGAAAGAGAGTGAGTAAAGAAAGGGTAGGGGGAGGGTTAATCAAAATTTAAAATTTAAGAGGGTATGAATAAGCCATATGGAAACTTTTTTTTTTTTTTGACAAAGGCATACCCAGAAGGCATAGATTGTTACCAAAAAAATTTCAGTGCCAGGGATACCTTCCAGTGAGTTGTTGGCCAGGGAGGTCCCTAATGTCCCCAAACCATTAAAGGCCATGGCCAAGGTTCTTGGTTTCCCACCAGAAATAGAGGGTAAGATCCTATTGCTGAAGACTCCATATACTTGGGGCTGCAAGGTACTGAGAAATCAAACTGGAGCTGAGCTGAAAACCTCCTCCTTGTAGACTAGCTGACAGAAAGCTGGTAAAAGCTATACTGCATGCAGTCCTACAGAAGAGGTCAGGAGGGGAGAAAAACAGTGGACACTGCAAACCTTAAGTTTGGCCAGCCAGGCTAAATGACTCAACAGGGGCAAGAGTGGCATATCTGTTATGGGGGAAACCAACTACTCACTAATTGGACTGGAAGCCCGCTCCATTGGAAAGAATACATGCTTGGTACTGAAAACTTATGATGGGGGAGGTCCTGAGCCCTAGAGGTTTAACACCTGCTGGTGTCTGGCTAAATGTATATATGATGCTCACCAAACTGCCCAGTAAAAGCACTTCTTTTAATGTCATATAGTATTGCTACTCTCACTTTTGGGTTAGAGAAGCTTCTTTTTTCAGACAGTGGTGACCTCTAGCATAATGCAGAAGGCACCATAGTGCTGAGAAGTGACAGAGGAATGTTTAACACTGAAACATCTCTATCATACCTTCCAAGGCTCAGGGTCCATTATGGGAGAGGTCGTGGAAAGAATGTAAAAGCCAAAGGAAGGGTAAGACTCCTTACAATGCAGTCTTCTACACAAAAAAAATGGCCTGGATATCCATGACCTTGCAATGCCTGTTACTACCTACACAGGAACCTCGTAAGAGGAAAAGATGATGACATCAAAATAAAAGAGAGAATAATTGAGAGGGAATATGATGGAGAGTGGATTTGTGAAGGGGAAAATGGGGGGTGTCAGAAGTGGTTCTAGAGAAACAGAATTGTAAGGATGGATTTCCCTAGTAGGCTTGGTGCTCTGTGGAGTTGGTTCTCCAACTTCAGTGCCACTAAAGGCTCTGCTGGTAATAAGGAGGGCACTTTAATTGGTAATAAGGGCACTAATAATCCATGGTGTGCACTATTTAACGAACTCCGTGAGATAGATGTATTTAGTGATTCTGAGTCATATCTTGTGAGGAGCAAGGAATTTAGTGACTCTGTATCTATAACTTTTGAATATTTGTGGAAAAGTAAGACGAATGATGATGCTGGATGGTTTCTTCTGACATCTCCAGATAAACTGTTGGGAGAAAAGCAGAAGCTCCAAAAGGAAAATTCCAAGCTTAAGACCCATATACATGATCTGAAGGTTTCTAAGGGTGCCCTGGAGGAAAATCTCCTGTCTAGTCAGAACAGGGCTCGAATTGCAGAAAACCAAACTCAAGCTCTCATTGTAAGATTAGCTTACTTGCAGCGTAAACTCAATTCCCAGCCTCACAAGCTATCAGAAGTTAAAGTGAGGGCATTGGTTGGAAAAGAGTGGGATCCCATGACTTGGGATGGGGATGTATGGGAAGATCCTGAAGAATCTGGGGACATTGAACTCTCAGATTCTGAAGAAGTTGTTTTGCATGAGAATGTGGCTTCCCCTCCTTTAGCTGCAGTTGCATCCCCACCCCCACCCTCTGAAGTATTGCCCTCTTCACACTTGCCTGAGGGAATCACTCCTTTGTCTGAGGAAGCAGTAATGACCCTCCCTGCAGGATGTACTGATACTTCTCAGAGCCCACCCATCTTTGCCTCGAGGCCTATAACAAGGCGTAAGGCTAGGCATGCCCTAAAGGGGAGTTAGAAAGTGTGACTCAAGAGGAAGTGAGATACACCCCTAAAGAACTTCAGGAGCTAACTTGTACAGGCAGAAGCATGGGAAATATATGTGGGAATGGATTTTAAGAGTGTGGGATGATGGAGGAAGGAATATAAGGTTAGATCAAGCTGAATTTATTGAAATGGGCCCACTAACCAGAGATTTTAGATTTAACACTGCAGCTCATGCAGTTGGAAGTGGTGCCAAGGAGTGGGATTGCTGCTAGACACCTGACTGTGCGGCTTTGGCCTTTTGAAGCTGATTTTCAAGAGGAATGTGGAATGATTTGAAACCTTGGCCTAAGAGACACCTTGCAGTGTTGTAAGTACAGCTTAATGGACTATTCTGGTCAGAGCTGAAAGACCTGAATGCTGTAAGAACTATGGACTGTGAGGTTTGGCTTATGAGGGTGATAAAGAGCTTTATTTGGACTGGGCTAACAGTTTGTGTGATAAGTTTGCTGTTATGCCCGTGTCCTGAGAAGTTGTGCAGGGTTGCTTTGCGTAGAAATGAACTGGTGTGAGCAGAGGGATATGGCACAGAAAAAATGAAATCTTTGGGTGAACTCTGCCCATTCAGCTGCAAATGAGAGATTACAACCTTTGAGATTGGGCCAGCTGACCTGCACTGGGGCAACAGGAAGAATGCAGACTCTTGAAGGTGTCTGAATGCTGAAGGAGTGTCCTGTTCTTCAAAGTCTGATTTATTCCCCCCTGGATTAACAAATTGGCACCCTACCTGGTATTATGGAGTATAACAAATGCAGGAAAGAGAGGGTCATTGAGTTTGTAATGCGGTCTTGTGTTTTGGAAATGGCCATGGGCAGTGTGAAGCAGGTTTGCTGGATGCCTGCATGGAGATCCCATGGGGCCATGAGGATGGACCGTGGGTTGCAGTGGAGACACAGTGGAGATGCCGGGACTATGAGATGGCTGCCAAGGAGAGCTGCCGGCCCTGGATGAAGTTTTCCAGGACTGTGAGTAGCCTAGCTGGAGGGGCGGAATTGGAACTCCAGAGACTTGTTGCTGCTCAGAAGTATCAGACTTGGAGATTTGTCACTAAGTAGTTGCTGGATTGGAATTACAGAGTATGATGTTTGCCCTGGTTGTTTAAAATCTTGTATTGGTTGGCTATTTCTTTGTTTTGCCCAATGCCATCCTTTGCAGTGTGAATGTTTTATTCTGTGCCATTATGGGTTTTTTGGGGATAATTTTGGTATTATGGCTCAGTTAAAAGACCTTGGATTATGGGGACGTATGAACATCATTGGAATTGATAAAAACTATGGGGACTTTTAAAGTTGCATGAATGCATTGCATTTTACATCATGTACGGTTATCAGCTTATGGGGGCCAGGGGCAGAATGTGGTGGTTTGATTCAGGTGTCCCCCATAAACTTAAGTGTTCTGAATGCTAGGTTCCCAGCTGATGGCAATTTGGGAATTAACACCTCCTGGAGGCAGAGTATTGTTGGGGGCGGGCTTATGGGTATTATAGCCAGCTTCTCCTTGCCAGTGTTTGGCACACTCTCCTGTTGCTGTTGTCCACCTTATGTTGACCAGAGAGTAATGTCCACCCTCTGCTCATGCTATTGTTTTTCCTGCCATCATGGAGCTTCCCCCTTGAGCCTGTAAGCCAAAATAAACCTCTTTTTTTCCCACAAGCTGCTCTTAGTCAGGTGATTTCTGCCAGCAATGCGAACTTGACTGCAACAGGGGGTAGGGAATTATCATGGTTTATTGTTTATAATTATAGAAGTTGTCAATAGAAATGTTTACATTTTTTCTCAAATAAATATAAATTTAAAATTTTATTTGTGAGAGGGAGAGAGAGGGAGGAGGGAGGGGAAGGAAGGGAGAGAGAATGAGCATGCCAGGACCTTATGCCACTGCAAATGAAATCCAGATGCATGCGCTACCTTGTGGATCTTGATTTATGTGGGTACTGGGGAATTGAACCTGGGTCCTTAGCCTTGCAGGCAAGTACCTTATCTGCTGAGCCAGCTCTCCAGCCCAAGAAAGTTCTTTGACATTTAAGTTCTTTCAAATATTTTGCTCCTTCTCCACTAATATTTTTCACTGTAGTGGCTAATTTTCATTTCTAGATCTTTTCTTTTTTTTAATCTGCATTTCAATGCTATTTTTCCCTTAGTGTTTTTAATATTCTTATAAACCATCTGAAGGTTTAAGTTCTCAGGAGACTAATCTTCCTTTGCTCTTTTGTCTGCCAGTGCACATTTGTGGTAGGCAGACTATTCCCATTGGCTTATAATTTGGGGGAGAGCTCATTTCTAATAGGGCTAAATTTATACAGCCTCAAAACATAAATTATAAAGCCATACTCTCCATAAAGTATTTTCTTCTTCCAGATGTCTGAGGCAGAGCTGATCCAGGAGGTTCTTAATGCTAATTTTATCTGTCATTAGCCCATATAAGTAGCATAAATTTTACAACTAAATGTATGTGAAGACTAGTTTCTGCTTAAAAACTTCAGGACCATCTTTTTCTCTTTTAATCTAATGTCCACATCTAAAACAGACAGGCTTTCTTTCATTTTCCTTGTTCATCTTTCCTTGTTCATCCTATGTGCAACCTACAAGGGTCCTGGCTTTATAATGGTGAATTATTTCCACACCTTACCTCATGTAAGCCCCAAACGTGTGCCATTGGGTTGTGTCATTAGTTACCACTGACCACTGGAAATTACAATTTCTGGGTAATGAATGATCTGCATCATTGTCTTATGGAACATTTTCTTTTTAAAAATAATTTATTTATTTATTTGAGGAGAGAGAGAAAAAATATGGGTGCACCATGGCCCCCTAGCCACTGCAAACAAACTCCATATGCATGTGCCAACTTGTGCACCTGGCTATACACGGGTACTGGGGAATTGAACCCAGGTCCTTAGGCTTTGCAGTCAAGTGCCTTAACTGCTAAGCCATCTCTCCAGCCCTCAGGCAGTATTTCTAGGTGTCTAGCATTATATGAAAATATTTTTGTGTGTGAAAACATTTCATTAACCCACTGAGGCAGAGTAATGTGGTAAAGATCATGGATTTAGCCGGGCGTGGTGGCGCACTCCTTTAATCCCAGCACTCGGAAGGCAGAGGTAGGAGGATTGTCACGAGTTCAAGGGCACTGTGAGAATACACAGTGAATTCCAGGTCAGCCTGAGCTAGAGTGAGACCCTACCTCGAAAAACCAAAACCAAAACCAAACCAAACAAAAACAAGATCATAGATTTAGGCAAATTAGTGTGAATCCTAACAGCACTGTAGTCACCAGCAGAGTTATCTCCATCCATTCCCTCTTCTGCAAAATGGAGATAATGCAAATGAGATTATATGAATAAAGATTATAAAATGCTTGGTTCAGTGCCTAGAATAGATGAAGCCCTGAACAATTTCATTCTGTAGGAGCTTCTACAAAATAAAATGATACTTGTCAAGAAGGTGGCAAGTATACCACATTCTTACTTTCAAAAGGTAGTAAGGCTGCAAACGAGGGCAAATTTTCTTATTATTTCTGACTACAACTAATTGTGAACACAACAAAAATGGTATGGCACTTGCCTAGTGCATGTACAACCCTAGCTTTGAGCCTCAGCACTAAAGAAAAAAGTGAAATTTGAAAAAAAAATTTAAAAAGTCACAGGAAATAAGGTGCTGCTGTGAAGGCTAAGTCTACAAGACTGAACACTAGAAACAGTATATATATATTTGGTTTTTTGAGGTAGGGTCTCATTCTAGCCCAGGCTGACCTGGAATTCACTCTGTATTCTCAGGGTGGCCTTGAACTCATGGTGATCCTCCTACCTCTGCCTCCCAAGTGCTGGGATTAAAGGCGTGCACCACCACGCCTGGCCTAGAAATAGTATTTTTTTATGTAACATTTTTGCTACTAAGACTATGCCAAAATGAAACAAACAGGATCACTGTGCTAGTCATTGTACATATTCAAAAGCAGAAAATGAAAGACTGTTTATCAAAACAAACAAATAACATTCCCAGGCTGGAGAGGTGGCTTACGTGGTTAAGGCATTTGCCTGCAAAGTCAAAGAATACCGGTTCGATTCTCCAAGACCTATGTAAGCCATATGCACAAGGGGGCACATGCATCTGGAGTTCGTTTGCAGTGGCTGGAGGCCCTGGTGCGCCCATTCTCTCTCTTTCTCAAATAAATAAATAAAATATATATATATAAAATAACATTCCTATACTAGGAAAAGTTATGATGATGAATCCATAAACAAAACTATTTGGACAACAGATTTATCGTAATAATTTAAAATTCTCAGTGACAACTATATAAAAGGAAAAGATGAAAGGAGAACACCAAAGATAGCTAAAGAAATAAACTTTGTAAGCAGGTAAAGGACACAAACAATGGTGTTTTTAGCAGATTAAAATGGAGTAGGTTGGGTGTTGTGGTTCACGCCTTTAATTCCAGCACTCTGGAGGCAGAGGTAGGAAGACTGCTGAGTTTGAGGCCAGCCTGAGACTACATAGTGAATTCCAGATCAGCCTGGGCTAGAGTGAGACCCTACCTCTAAAAACAAAAACAACAAAAAAATTTCTAGCCCACTGCATTTTCTCAGGAGGACTTTTTTATTTTCTTCCTTTTCAACATAGATGACTATCCCAAGGTGAACCAAATGCTAAAATAATACTCAAAGATGGTTGTGTTGGTACACACCTGTAATTCTAGCACCTAGGCAGTACAGGCAAAAAGATCAAGCTTTCACGGGCAGCCTTGCTACATAACTGAGACCTGACCTTGTGTCAGTACAAAACTTATAAGAAAAAAGTCACAGAAGAGCCAGAATTAAATTTTATTTCACATTGATAGAAACCATGAAAAACATTTACATTTCCCATGTTATAGCACAACAAGTCAATGGAATATTTCTTGCTATAAATAAGAACGTACTAATTTGCATAACTGAAATGCGTTTATGTTCTTCAAGGTAAAGCAAAATGATATATTAAATGATTGTTTAAATTTTTTAAAATGAGACAAACATATGGCTTCATTATTAATATCCTATCTAGTCCATTATTAAATTATTTCCACTATCAATTAGCACCCATTTATAAAGATGCATTCTTAACATTGTTTTGGTAAGTTGAAATACAGTAGGAAAATTAACACAGTTCAAAATTATCAACTGTGCATTTTTACTACACATTAAACTGTGTGATAAGTATTGTATTAAGGTTCTGATTAATCTTTTGTTTTTCCGAGGTAGGGTCTCACTCTAGCCCAGGCTAACCTGGAATTTACTATGTAGTCTCAGGGTGGTTGGGAACTCATGGTAATTCTCCTACCTCTGCCTTCCAAGTGCTGTGATTAAAGGTGTGCACCACCACACCTGGCTATGATTAATCTTTATTACTCATAAATTTGTTTTAAATACTTTCAGCAATAATCTGGACACTTATTGAAAATCAATTGATTGCTATTTTCTGTCTGCACAAGAAAGACTGATCTTAAAAAAATCATTTGTCTAAGATGAAAATTTAAATTAGTTCCTTGACAGATAAAAATAAAACAAAAATTTCTAGTAGATTGCTCTTCTACAGTAAGTTGGCTTTAAACATCTATAAGCTTAAACTCTACAATATAAGTAGATCTAATCATTTTAGAAATTCCTAATATTTCTAAACATACCAGAACAGGATCTAACCTTTTAGTTGTTTACAGAAAAATAAAACCATTTAATTATTATTATTAAAAGTGTATTGAAGATTCTAATAACTATAGAGGTCTGAATTTGGACTGAGGTACAGTTATTCGAAATACATAAAGTAATGTTTGGTTTCTTTAAAAATGTACCTAGATTTTAAATACCATATGTTTGTGATATTGGCAGATTTCTATTGTAGGGAAGCAGTATTTGATATGTTATAGAAAATCTAGAAAGTATTATTTTTTGAAAGGACAAAAGAAATATCAGAGAAAAAAAAGGCCTGGTCCCCCAATAAAAGAACCTTTACTTGAAGAAAATATTACTCTTTTTTGACATTGAAAAGCATTATACCTAGTATAAAGAATAATGCAATGCCATCTAACTCTTCTCTATTACAATTCTTACATATATATGAATGCATATACAAAAATACAGATACTGCATAGTGACTACGTAATTGTGGCCTAACCCATAGTCTAGGTCACAGCATGAGCAAGTCATTTATATGTGAACCACTTTATACCTGAACAAATTCTCTTTAATTTTCAAATGTTGTAATAAGAACTCTGGTTACAGTATTCTGCTGAATTACATTTGAAGAAAGGAAGCTAGCTGCTTCACCTATTTTAATACTAGTATGTTCTGGATATACAAATATATGTATAGAAATTTAAAGATTGTAAGTTTCCCATGAGGAGACATCATCTAGTCTGTATCATTGGCATGTATTTGCAAAACATTTTAACACTGCAAACATTAAGGACTTTAAAAATCAAAAATGAGAAAAGGTGTATATTCTAGTCTAGTACAATGATGCTGGTGTAATCTACACAAGGCCTCTTAGTGACGTCAATCAACTGGAGGTAGGAGTTTATCAATGAAATGCTTGACATCCATCATTTCCTGTTTGAAAAAAGTGATTTAATAAGCAGGTATGTAAGTCAGAAATAACATCCCCATGAAAATGCCAGTAACAAAATCCATGTCGTTTAAGTAGGTAAAATGGAAGCACATTTTTACTACAATAAAAAGGCATAAAAGAAAAATGAAGCTCTAATAAAAATTTCTTTTCTTCTCTACCATTATTTTTATAAATTTAATTAATTTATTTTAAAGAGAGTGAGAAAAGAGGCAAAGCTAGAGAGAGAGAAAGAATGGACACGCCAGGGCCTCCAGCCACTGCAAAGAAACTCCAGATGCATGCACCACCTTGTGCATGTGGCTTATGTGGGTCCTGGGGAATCAAACCTGGGTCCTTAGGCTTTGCAGGCAAACACCTTAACCGCTAAGCCATCTCTACAGGCCATTTAAAAAATATTTTACTTTTATTTATTTTATTATTTGAGAGAGGAGTGAACATGGGTGGGTCAGGGCCTCTAGCTACTACAAACTCCAGATGCATGTGCCACTATGTACATCTGGCTTATGTGGGTACTGGGAAACTGAACCTAGGTCCTTAGGCTTTGCAGGCAAGTGCCTTAATTGCTAAGCCATCTCTCCAGCCTCCTACCATTATTACTAGGCACTGAAATGAGAGTACATTATCTAATTCCATGACAGTGGTCTGAATTTTCTAACAAAACAGAACAAAATATGGAAGTGTCAATAAGTTCCAAAGTGACAGTAAAAGGAGTTTCATTAAGTCTACAATTACTGAAAAACTAAGCCTCAGTTAAAAAAAAAATAAAAAAAAAAAAAAAAAGCCTAGTTTGCTGGGTATGATAGCACACACCTTTAATTCCAGCACTTGGATGGCCATGAGTTTGCTGAACTAGATAGAGTGAGACCCTACCTGGAAAAACCAAAAAGTAAAATAAAAAATAAAAAAGCAGAGCTTTACCATTCCTTCATTACAATAGCATAAATTATTGTTGTGTCTTTCATGAAGAACCATTTAAAAAAAAGTATTAAAAAAAAAAAGTCAGTTGTGGTGACACACACTTTAGTCCCAGCACTCAAAGGTCTAAAACTGAGAAGGCTAGGCTAAGGTAGGAGGATCACCACGAGTTTGAGGGAACAGCCAGCCTTGGGTTATAGTGTGAGTTTCAGGCCAGCCTGGGGTAGAATGAGACCCTGCCTCAAAACAAATAGAGAGAGAGAGAGAGAGAGAGAGAGAGAGAGAGAGAGAAAGAGAAAGAATGTACTTAAAATAGCCCTTGACAAATATGAATAGAAGAAACCTGTGTAGATGTACAAAGGACTTATTTACAGAAGGAACTTTTTCTCCTGTCTGGCCCAGTTTTCCTACTACCCTTGAACCCATTTTCTATTAGGAGCTGTTCTATTTCAAGTACTTGGTTTCACCAGTCCACAAATGAGCTATACAGAGAATGTTTGACCTAATAGTCTCTCAGAAAAGAGCATGGTGGGCTGGAGAGATTACTTAGCTGTTAAGGCACATGCCAGCAAAGCCAAATGACCCAGGTTCAATTCCCCAGTACCCACATAAAGCCAGATGCACCAAGTGGCACATGTGTCTGGTTTGTTTGCAATGGCTAGGAGGCCCTGGCATGCCCATTCTCAATCCCTCTCTTAAATAATTTTTTTAAAAATTACAAAAAGAAAAGAATGTAACATTAAAGTGTTCTACTTTACAATACTATTAAACCCTAACAATTTCCTGTGACATCATCTCCCCTGTCCTACCACTCATACTAATAACTCATGAGCTAAGGTTGAACTTCTAATCCTCTTGTCTCTCTCTCCTGAGTCCTGGGATTGATGGCATATACCACTATGCCAAGTTTATGCAGTGCTGGGGACCAAACCCCAGGGTTTTGTGCATACTAAGCAATACTATACCCACTGAGCTATGTCTCCTCTCCAACACGAAGATTTTCCCAAGACTCCAGCTAAACTAGACAATTTTCTTTTTCTGTCCTATAGCCTTTACCTGCATACTTGTTATCTAGATCCTATCCGTCAAATTCCTGCTTTTTCATCATGATCTCTCAGTGCTTCCTAAGATAAAATTTATCCAGATTCTCTCCACTTTTCAGTATATTTTTCCAAACCTACTAATACATATCACATTCATCTTTTCCTATAGTTACTTTGATAAACATTTTTCCCCTATTAAATTAAAAGGATATATTTATTATTCATCATTTTTTTTTCAAGGTAGGGTTGCACTCTAGCCCAGGCTAACCTGGAATTCATTATGTAGCCTCAGGATGGCCTTGTACTCATGGCAATCCTCCCTACCTTTGCCTCCCAAGTGCTGGGATTAAAGGTGTGCACCACCACGCCCAGCTTATTATTCATCTTTGAATTATATGAACTGCTCATATGTAAAAGACAATCAGATTTTAAATTTAATTGAATAAAATGTCATTGAAAAATTCACTAACCTGCCGGGCGTGGTGGTGCACGCCTTTAATCCCAGCGCTCGGGAGGCAGAGGTAGGAGGATTGCCGTGAGTTCAAGGCCACCCTGAGACTACATAGTTAATTCCAGGTCAGCCTGGGCCAGAGTGAGACCCTACCTCGAAAAAAAAAAAAAAAAAAAAAAAAAAAAAATTCACTAACCTGATTCAGTTATTCAATTAACTCCTCAAATAGTCACATGTTATTTATCTTGAAAATATCACATGGAACAAGTTGAAGCACACTATTTCCAGATACCTACCTGTTGACATGAACTGTGCATCATGCCTTCATAGATTTTGAAGGTTACATTTGCTGGGTTTACCAATGTTTTTAGTTTTTCAACAGTCAGAGAACCAAACATTAGGGGAACTAAAGGGTCACTATCTCCATGACACTGGAGAATAGAAATCTCTCTGTTGGTGCCACTGATAGGACCCTGCAAAAGAAAATTAATGTTATTTATTCAAATATGTAAAGCATATATGTATAAATATACACACTAAATATGCTAATATACTTGAGGTTATATTTGGCTAAACAAAATTTCTTCCACTCCTATACTCCCGTAACATTCCTAAATGTAAACTTCTATGAGATACATGATTACTTTGCTTTGCATATATGCATTCCTAATGAATCAGTTTCTTGAGGCCAATTTTTTTTTTTTTTTTTTTTTTTGGTTTTAGGGTAGGGTTTCACTCTAGTACAGGCTGACCTGGAATTCACTATGTAGTCCCAAGGGTGGCCTTGAACTCAAGGTGATCCTCCTACTTCTGCTTCCTGCATGCTGGGATTAAAGGCATGTGCCACCATGCCCGGCTCTTGAAACCAATATCTTAATTCATTCTTATATTTTCATATGTGGATATGAACAAGTCAACAACTACTAACAAACATTAGGTAGGTCATGCTCTGCTCAGCTTTTGACTTGAGGGAAATAATACTTGTTATATGTAATACACTGAAGAACTACTAAACAGTGAAAAGACAGACCTCTAGTTTTGAAAATAAATTTGGATCTGAGCATGTACATAGATAATCCCAGCACATGGGAGGCTGAAGCAGGAGAATTATGGGTTTGAGGCTAGTTTGGGCTACACAGCAAGACCTGTATCAAAAGGAAAAAGAAAAAGAAAATAATTGGGGGATCGAGGGTATACAAAGAAGTAGTGTGCTTGCCTAGTGTGTTCAAGGCTCTGGGTTTAAGCCCCAATACTTAAAAAAAAATCTGCAAATAATTTCCACACCTCCCATGTATTACTTCACCATTGACTATCTAGAAATTATATCCAATGATATCATTTGGTTGTCAAATGACCATATTAAATGTATAAAATTTTTATGTGTTAAAAATAGCATGCATACCAGGCCCGTGCTATTAATCCCAGTATTTGGGAGGCAGAGGTAGGAGGATCGCCATGAGTTCAAGGCCACCCTGAGACTAATTTAATCCCAGATCAGCCTGGGCTGGAGTGAGACCCTACCTCGAAAAACAAGAAAGAAGCCACGCGTAGTGGCACACGCCCTTAATCCCAGCACTTGGGAGGCAGAGGTAGGAGGGATCGCCGTGAGTTTGAGGGCACTCTGAAACTACACAGTGAATTCCAGGTCAACCTGGGCTAGAGGGAGACACTACCTCAAAAAACCAGTCATAATAATAAAATAAAAAGAAAAATCTAAAAAATAGCATATATATAATCTCTATCCTAAAATGTGTGTGAATATACCAAATCTTCATAAAAAAGATCTGCAACAATAAGTTTTCTTAAGCCATTCTATGTAACCCACAATAAAGAAACTGCTTTGTCCATATCACAAAAGCCTATAGAAATACTTTTAAAATGGGATAACTAATGTAAACCATGGACTCTGGGAATAATGTGGTGTGAGATGTTCATAGTGGGGAAGGTTGTACCTTCTAAAAAATTTTGCTATAAACCTTAAATTCTCTATAAACATTAGCTCAATAATGTCATTTATGTATATGTACCAGGTTACCTGTGCAAATGAAGATCGAAGTGGAAGCCAACAACTGAGTGCAGTGACGCCTGCCAGTTTCTGTTGTGTTGTGAGAGCAGTATAAAGAGATAATGCTCCTCCCTGGAAAGAAAGCAGTTGTTACCAGAGCACTAGTCTACCAACACACGAGAAATGTCTTCACATTACTTATGTGCATTTAAAAGAACTAAGTGGAGCCAGGCATGGTGGTGCATGCCTTTAATCCCAGCACTTGGGAAGCAGAGGTAGGATCACCATGAGTTCGAGGCCACTCTGAAACTCCATAGTGAATTCCAGGTAAGCCTGGGCTCTATCTCAAAAAACAAAAACAAACAAAGAAAAAAACCTAACTGGGAGCTGAGGAGATGGCTCAGCAGATAAGAATGCATGCTGCAAACATGAAGATCTGAGTTCAATCCCCATCACTTACATACAAAGCTGGGCACGACTATGCATGCCTGCAACCTCAGTGCTGAGGGAGACAGGAAAAGGGTAGTTCAAGGTTCAATGACAGACACTGTCTCATGGAAATAAAGACAGAAGAGCAATAAAGGAGGCCACCCAACATCTTACACTGGCTGGTGCACATATCTGCATACACATGTGCATGCACCACATGCACACATAGTACACACAACAAAGAAAGGGGCTAGAGAGATGGCTTAGCAGTTAAGGCACTTGCCTGCAAAGCCAAAGGACCCATGTTCAATTCCCAAATACCCATGTAAGCCAGATGTACAAGGTAGTATATGCATCTGGAATTCATTTGCAGTGGCTGGAGACCTGGCACGCACATTCTTTCTCTATCTGCCTCTTCATCTCTCACTCTCTTCCTCTCTCTCAAATAAATAAATAAAGTATTTTTAGAAAAAACTTTTGTAGATGATATTAAATCAAGTAAGAGTGGAAATACATGCTCTACCCCAAAAAGAACATACCAATGATTAGATCAAGTATGCCTTAAGAATAGTCTACATTCACAGTTCTCATCTTCTTCTCTGAAAAATCTTAGACATAAATCCAATCTAGTCTTAAACTGGATTTAAATTAATTTTTCCAAACAGGAATTCAAGATAATGCAAAGCATGTTCTAGAGTATTCTGAGTACTTTGGAGTATTAGCCCAACCAGCTCAGAACAGTGGGAGTCCTGGGAACGACATGTCTGTCAGCCATCCAGATGCCAACATTCTGACCAGGCTCACAAGTCACTGCATACCGCGCCACATGGGAGCATGAATCTTTCTCCTCCCAGACAGTCATGCTCTTTCTCCCAGGACTGTGGAATTCAGATCCGGTGACTTTCGGGCAATCTCTGTATAGCTAGTACTCCAACATATATAAACTCAAAGCTGGAAAAGATGTAAGTTGGAAAAGCTGAGATGTCTAGCATTTGATGGAGAGACAAAAGACAAAGAGAAATGAAGATGAAGAACAAGTCCTAATGGCTTTATTCCTGAACGCTTGATAAATTTTCATTCAGTTTCTTTGATAAGAAAATGCTACAGATTCAAAACTGTCTTAAAATATCAGAATTCTTTCTGATTTCGACGCATGCTTCTTTAAGTCAAACATTAATTTTTGTTCTTATGCTTGTGTCAGGATTTACATTATACTATTTCAAACACATCAAGAAGACCTTTGTATAGTATTGTATAAACCACATTATTATTATTATTATTTTGGTTTTTCAAGGTTGGATCTCACTCTAGCTCAGGCTGACCTGGAATTCACTATGTAGTCTCAGGGTGGCCTTGAACTCTTGGCAATCCTCCTACCTCTGCCTCCCAAGTGCTGGGATTAAAGGCGTGCGCCACCACACCCAGCTTAACCACCTATTTTTTTTATTGAATTTTACAATCTAAATGATTCCAGAAACCCAACATTTCCCGTAGTATTGACTAAGGAGCCTTACAGAATTTACAAGGAAACCAATGAAAAGCTGAACTAAAGATGTAAAGACACCATAGTAGGTATATAAGCAAGTCCTTTAACCACTGAGCCATCTACTCAGCCTGTATTATTTAAGTAGAGGGGCAGAATACTGGGGTTGAAATGGTCTTAATGGGGTCATGGAAGAGGATGAAGGAGATAAGATGGTGGGAGGGCTAATCAAAATTGAAGACGCTGGGGCTGGAGAGATGGCTCAGTGGTCAAGGCACTTGCCTTCAAAGTCTAAGGACCCAGGTTTGATTCCCCAGTACCCACCTAAAGCCAGATGCACAAAGTAGCATATGTGTCTAGAGTTCATTTGCAGTGGCTAGAGGCCCTGGCACACCCATTCTCTCTCTCTCTCTCAAATAAATGAATAAAATGTTCTTTTTAAAATTAAAGATGTTATAAATAAGCTGTCTATAATATGTAAACCTACTTCTTCATTAGCTGAAATGAAACATACAACATACATGTTAAAAAAGAGAGATTGAAAAGCTGGGCATGGTGGCACATGCCTTTAATCCCGGCACTTGGGAGACAGAGGTAGGAGGATCGCTGTAAGTTTGAGGCCACCCTGAAACTATAGTGTGAGTTCCAGGTCAGCCTGGGCTGGAGTGAAACCCTACCTTGGAAAAAAAAAAAGAGAGTTTGAACAGAAGTACCATATGGGAGTGGATAATGTACCCAGAAGCCATAGAATGTTACAAGAAAATTTCACTGTGATGGGTCAAATACCTTCCAGCAAGCTGCTGGTCAGGAGGCTCCTGATGCCCCCCAAATATTATCATCTATTGGCAAAGGTCTTGCTAGCTCACAAGAACTAGATGGTAAGACTCTATTGCTAAAGACACCACATGCTTGGGCTCCAAGTCACTACAAACAAAGCTGGAGCAGAACTGGAAGCCTCCTCCCTGTTGACTAGCTGTCAGGATGCTGGAAAGAGCTATGTAAATTGTTGGGGTAGAAAAGTCATCAACAGTCTTAACCAGCAGTGGACCCAGCCAGGCCAAATACCACTAACTGGTTTAATGGGCGTGTCTGTTTGGGTGAAACCAATTTCTCTCTGACTGGACTTCAGGCCCACTCCACTGGTGAGAATTTGTGCCTGGTACAAAAAATCAAAAGCCTATGGCTAGGGAAGTCATAAGCCCTACAGGGGAACCTCCCTCTGTTGTCTGTTTAAATGAATATATTATGCTTACCAAACTGCCTGCTAAATATTTATGTTCATGGCATAAGAACATATGCTACTCTCACTTTTGGTTAAAGTTTCTCTTTTCAGATAGCAGTGAACACTGGGAAGACTCAACTCACCCAAGTACTAAGAAGAAATGGCAATGGTGTGTTTAACACTATGGCAGACATCTCTATCACACCCTCCAAGGTTCAGGGACTATTGAGGAAGAGGTGGCAGAAAGAATTTAAGAGCCAAAAGAAGGGGGAGGAGTGCTTTGTAAAACTGTCTTCCAGAAACAAAGTGGCCAATGCTACCTAAACAAGACATGCATAACAGGAGGGGGAAAATGTTGACATCAAAATAGGAGAGAAACTAGTTGGAAAGAAGGAATTCAGCAGAGGGGACATGCAGAGGGGAAAAGGAGGGTTGTGGGAGGGGAACAGGATCTTGCCTATATGTATGGAGGTTGACAATAAAAAAGTTAAAAAAAAAAAAAAGATGTAAGGTCAATGTGGGGAGATAAAGCTCAGTGATAAAGGGCTTGCCTAGCTTGTACAAGGACTTAGGTACAATCCCAGAACCATTAAAAAAAAGACTACAGAGTGAGCTCCATATCAGCCTGGGCTAGTGAGACCCTACCTCAAAAACAAAACAAAACAAAACAAAACAAAACAAAACAAAACAAAACAAAACAAAACAGAAGAATGCATAATGTTCATTAAAAAACCCAACTAAAGCTGGGCAAGATGGAGGCAGGAGTAGAGGACTGCCTTGTATTCCAGGCCAGCCTGGGACTACAGAGTGAGTTCCAGATCAGCCTGGACTAGAGTGAGATCCTGCCTCAAAAAAACAATTAAAGGGGCAGGAGAGATGGCTTAGTGGTTAAGGTGCCTGCCTCCTAAGCCTAAGAACACTGGTTCCAATCTCCAGGTCCCACATTTAGCCAGATGCAAAGTGACACAAGGGCGCAATGCCACACTTGACCACAAGGGGGCACACACATCTGGATTTCGTTTGCAGCAGCTGAGAGACTGCTGGCGCACCCATCTGTCTTCCTCTCCGTCTCTCTCAAAAAAAAAAAAAAAAAATATATGTGTGTTGTGTGTGTGTGTGTGTGTGTGTATTACAGGGCTGGAGAGATGGCCTGCAAACCCTAAGGACCCAGGTTTGATTCCCCAGAACCCATGTAAGCCAGACCCACAAGGTGGTGCATGTATCTGGAGTTTTTTTGCAGTGGCTGGGGGCCCTGATGTGCCCTTTTCTCTTTCTCTCTCTGCCTCTTTCTGTCTCTCAAATAAATAAATAAAAATGAAGTCATTAAAAAAAAAAAAACATATCTACTGACCCACCTACCTAAGTAGATTTTTGTGGATTTTCCCCCTTAGGGACAACCTCCTAGCTGGGAGAGGTACCCCACTTAACTTGAGAGCTTTTTTTGCTTTTCCTCTGTCTTATTTTTACTCTCTTAAAATAAATGTTTCATAATTTACTCTTTTTTGTGTTTGTCAATTCCTTGCTAATCTCAGAGAAGAATTTAAGATACATTCACTGGCTTGAGAGTTTCTAAGCCAATCCAGGACCCAGAAGGGTTTCATGGGCATTGAACCACACAACATATTTGGAGGTCTGATCAAAATAGGGAGGTACAGGTAAGTTACCAAGCTATTAAGACTTGTACCCCCCCCCAATCACCTGCTCCCTAAAGTCACTTTGCTGGTCTGAATGAATCCCCCAGTGCTCCTGACCATGGGAATATTAATTCTAAAGTGACCCAGTTTCTATTCACTCTGTTCCAGTTCTTCAAGGTTATCTGTCATCTAAAGCTCATCAACTTAAATCAAAACTGAATGCTTGTAGGTCTCCTTTTTAAACTGCCTTCTGTCACTGACCTCTCCTTACCTCCACTCAGCTAATACCATCCATCCATTGGGTAAGTGAGCTCCAAGGGAACTAAGTTTACAATCCCATGAATGGGAATTCACTAAGAGTGTACCTTCCCCCACCTGTGACACTGTGACATCCCAGCTGGACCGTATTCCCCCATGTGTCACATACATCTGCCAGTGTGAGTGGATGGGATGCCAGTACACCTGAGGATTATTTCTCTGTGCTGTGGGTTGAACCAGATGTTCCCTATAAACGTCTGTGTTTTGAATGCTTGCTCCCCACCCGGTGGGAATTTGGGAGGTGGAGCCTTGCTGGGGGAGGTACGTGGCTGGAGGTGGGTTTACTAGCCCCTAGTTTGCCAGTGTTAGTTGACTCACTCTCCTGCTGCTGTTTTGCACCTGATGTTGACAGCAGTGATGTCCATCCTCTGCTCATGCCATGCTGCCCCTGCCATCATGGAGCTTTCCCTCAAGACTGTAAACCAAGTAAACTTTCCTCCTATCAGCTGTTTTGGTCAGGTGTTTTATCCCAGCAACATGAAGGTAACTCCAACACCTCTGGGACACTCAATTATTGCCTTTCATGAAGAGTAGTTAGGATAGACTAAAGAAAAAGTAGATTGTATGGGGCGGGGGTGAAGAGAACTTGATAGTGCAGCTCTCATGGGATCACTAGCTAAGATGCTTCTGCCTTTTGATGGTCTGATTTTTTTTTTTTTTTTTCAGTTACTGTTGCTAATGCCTACAAGGTCCTGGAGGATTTCCTAGAATTAACAATGGTTGCTAATAGAAAATAAAATATAACTTTTTTTTTCTTTTGGTTTTTCAAGGTAGGGTCTCACTCTGGCCCAGGCTGACCTGGCATTAACTATGTAGTTTCAGGGTAGCCTCGAACTCATGGCAATCCTACCTCTGCCTCCCGAGTGCTGGGATTAAAGGCATGTGCCACCATGCCTGGCTCCAAATATTACATTTTTAAAAAATATTTTTATTTGGACTGGAGAGATGGTTTGGTGGTTAAGGCACCTTGCCTGTGAAGCCTAAGGACCCAGGTTCAACTCCCCAGTACTCAGGTAAGCTGGATGCACAAGGTGATGCATGCCTCTGGAGTTCATTTGCAATGGCTAGGGGTCTTGGCATGACCATTCTATCTGCCTCTCTCTCTCAAATAAATAAATAAATGGCTTAACAGTTAAGGAATTCATTTGCAAAGCCAAAGAACACAAGTTCAATTCCCTAAGAACTACTTAAGCCAGATGCACAAGAGGGCACAGGTGTCTGGAGTTCATTTGTAGTGGCTGGAGGCCCTAGCACAACCATTCTCTCTCAAGTAAATAAAATATTACAAAATACATAAATAATTTTTAAAATAATTTTATTTATTTGAGAAAGAAAGTAGCAGGCAGATAGAGTAAGTTATGGGCATGCCAGGGCCTCCTGCCACTCCAACTGAATTCCAGATACAAAGACCACTTTGTACATCTGGCTTTAGGTGGGTACTTGAGAATCAAACCCAGGTCATCAGGCTTTGCAAGCAAATGCCTTTGCCTGCTGAGCCATCTCTCCATCCACTGCAAAGGAACTGCAGATGCATGCACACATCACCTTAGGCATCTGCCTTTATGTGGGTACTGGAGAATGGAACTCTGGCTAGCAGGCTTTGCAAGCAAATGCCTTTAACTGCTGATCTATCTCCCCAGCCCACTCTAAGAACTGTATAATACTGTGGTAGCCAAGGTATACATATGCTAACAGAGCCCTAATAGACACAGGAAAAAGATTCACAATAACATCACCTGAAATTTTTAAAATATATTTTATTTATTTAATTATTTATTTGTAAGCAGAGAGAGAGAGAGAGATAGAAGAGAGGCAGACAGAGAGAGAATGGGCACACCAGGGCCTCTAGCCACTGCAAACGAACTCCAGATGCATGTGCCCCTTGTGCATCTGGCTTAGGTGGGTCCTGGAGAATCGAACTGGGATCCTGTGGCTTGCAGGCAAATGCCTTAACCGCTAAGCCATTTTTCCAGCCCCACCTGAAATTTTATCCATTATTCTCTCCTGCCCTTCCCTCCCAACTCAATGAGTTCCTCCTGAAAGAAATCTGTCACTTTTAAGTTGCTGTTAGATTTTGTTGTTGTTTTTTTTTTTTCCCTCTCAGCTCAGGGGCAAACATGCCTACTTAAATGCCATAGCAATAGATGAAAATTCTGGGACCTCAGACCTCCTCTGGGCATATAAGGAGACTAAAATATGTATGTTTTCTTGGGTTGTTTGAAGGTTTCTTTTCTTGGGGGCTGGAGAGAGAGCTTAGCTGTTAAGGTGCTTGCCTGCAAAGCCAAAGGACCCAGGTTCGATTCCCCAGGACCCATATGTAAGCCAGATGCACAAGGTGGCACATGTATCTGGAGTTCATTTGCAGTGGCTGGAGGCCCTGGAGCCCATTCTCTCTCCCTCTCCCTACCTCTTTCTCTCTCAAGTAAATAAATTTAAAAAAAAATTTTTTTTTCAAGTTTCTTTTCTCGCCCTGGGAGCCAAGTCTTTTGAGAATTGCAATTGTGAACCCTGAACAAATTAGCTACCTTGGAGCACATGTAGGCTTACAGGTGGTGGGAGGTTGGTGGAGGGCAAAAGGAGCTTACTTTACTAACTGGATTAAAAGTGCCACACAAGGATCTTGAGACCTTTTAAATTAAGATTAACTTTTATTTTTTAAGTTTGGACAGATTTTATTAGACCAAGAGAAGGAAAGAGAGAAAAGAAGAGCTCCTGCCCATAAGAAGACAGGAGGGAGTAAAGCCCCAACATTAAAAAGAGAGAGAGAGAGAGATATTAACTTTTCTTTAGCGGCTTCACTTCTGAAGAACTTGATTGACTGTTCAATTGCTGGGAGCCTGTCACTGTCAGAGCCCAAACTTGCAGGCCAGAATGGCAGCAGTCATGTGGGCTAGCAGAGCACAGACCTGGGCAGAATGTTGTCTCTCCTCACTCCCAAAAACTCCAGAATACAGTTTGGAGCTGGCTGACCCAAAAGTTGAGCAGTCATAGACCCTCTCACATAGTAACAGCTCTTCTAGAGGCAAAACAAACAAACAAAAAAATGTGGATTTGAACTTAAGACTGTTACTGCTTTTCTTTTCTTTTCTTTTTTTTTTTTTTTTTTCGGTTTTTTGCGAGGTAGGGTCTCACTCTGGTCCAGGCTGACCTGGAATTCACTATGTAGTCTCATCTCAGGGTGGCCTCGAACTCTCGGCGATCCTCCTACCTCTGTCTCCCGAGTGCTGGGATTAAAGGCATGCGTCACCATGCTCGGCTGCTTTTCTTTAAGACGTAAATTTGGGGCTGGAGAGATAGCTCAGTAGTTAAAGGCACTTGCTTACAAAGCCTAATTTTCAATTTCCTAGTACTCACATAAAGCCAGATTTGCAACATGGGACATGAACATGGAGTTCCTTTACAGTGGTAGGAAGCCCTAGCATGCCCATTCTCTCTCTGTCACTCCCTAGAATAATAGTTTGGGGGACTGGAGAGATGGTTCAGTGGTTAAGGTGCTTGCCTGCAAAGCCTAAGAACTCAGATTCAATTCCCCAGTACCCATGTAAAGCCAGATGCAAGCAGTAGTTCTGGTGACTACTGACAGCATCTGGATGGGTAGGGCTCCTATGAGATGGACATTGTAGGCCATTATAGTGGCACACGCCTTTAATCCTAGCACTTGAGAGTTAGAGGTAGTGGGATCGCCTTGAAGTTAGAGGCCTGAGACTACATAGTGAATTCTAGGTCACCCTGGGCTAGAGCGAGACCTCAAAAAAGAGAGAAATTGTATTGTCCTAGGTCTCCTAAGTCTGTGTTTGGGGGACTCAGGCCACCCAGCGGCATCTAGACATTGTCTCCATCAAATTTCAACTTTACTTGACACTATTCTACCAGAATTTGGTGTCTCCTCCAGCAACATCCATACCAGGCTGGTGTGTACCCTCAGTCTGGCATTGGGACGGCTCAGTCACCCTGAGGCTGCCTGCCAGGAATATGGACTATGGGTCTCAGCCCAGCATCACAGCTGGGTATTGAATGGCAACTGTACAGCTGACAGGAAAAAGTTATTTCTCCTGCCCTTCCTCCCAACTCAATGAGTTCCTCCTGAAAGAAATCTGTCACTTTTAAGTTGCTGTTAGATTTTTTTTTTTTTTTTTTTTTCCCTCTCAGCTCAGGGGCAAACATGCCTACTTAAATGCCATAGCAATAGATGAAAATTCTGGGACCTCAGACCTCCTCTGGGCATATAAGGAGACTAAAATATGTATGTTTTCTTGGGTTGTTTGAAGGTTTCTTTTCTTGGGGGCTGGAGAGATAGCTTAGCTGTTAAGGTGCTTGCCTGCAAAGCCAAAGGACCCAGGTTCGATTCCCCAGGACCCATATGTAAGCCAGATGCACAAGGTGGCACATGTATCTGGAGTTCATTTGCAGTGGCTGGAGGCCCTGGAGCCCATTCTCTCTCCCTCTCCCTACCTCTTTCTCTCTCAAGTAAATAAATTAAAAAAAAATTTTTTTTTCAAGTTTCTTTTCTCGCCCTGGGAGCCAAGTCTTTTGAGAATTGCAATTGTGAACCCTGAACAAATTAGCTACCTTGGAGCACATGTAGGCTTACAGGTGGTGGGAGGCTGGTGGAGGGCAAAAGGAGCTTACTTTACTAACTGGATTAAAAGTGCCACACAAGGATCTTGAGACCTTTTAAATTAAGATTAACTTTTATTTTTTTAAGTTTGGACAGATTTTATTAGACCAAGAGAAGGAAAGAGGAGAAAAGAAGAGCTCCTGCCCATAAGAAGACAGGAGGGAGTAAAGCCCCAACATTAAAAAGAGAGAGAGAGAGAGAGATTAACTTTTCTTTAGCGGCTTCACTTCTGAAGAACTTGATTGACTGTTCAATTGCTGGGAGCCTGTCACTGTCAGAGCCCAAACTTGCAGGCCAGAATGGCAGCAGTCATGTGGGCTAGCAGAGCACAGACCTGGGCAGAATGTTGTCTCTCCCTCACTCCCAAAAAACTCCAGAATACAGTTTGGAGCTGGCTGACCCAAAAGTTGAGCAGTCATAGACCCTCTCACATAGTAACAGCTCTTCTAGAGGCAAAACAAACAAACAAACAAAAAAATGTGGATTTGAACTTAAGACTGTTACTGCTTTTCTTTTCTTTTTTTTTTTTTTTTTTTTTTTTTTTTTTCGGTTTTTGCGAGGTAGGGTCTCACTCTGGTCCAGGCTGACCTGGAATTAACTATGTAGTCTCAGGGTGGCCTCGAACTCTCAGCGATCCTCCTACCTCTGTCTCCCGAGTGCTGGGATTAAAGGCATGCATCACCATGCTCGGCTGCTTTTCTTTAAGACGTAAATTTGGGGCTGGAGAGATAGCTCAGTAGTTAAAGGCACTTGCTTACAAAGCCTAATTTTCAATTTCCTAGTACTCACATAAAGCCAGATTTGCAACATGGGACATGAACATGGAGTTCCTTTACAGTGGTAGGAAGCCCTAGCATGCCCATTCTCTCTCTGTCACTCCCTAGAATAATAGTTTGGGGGGCTGGAGAGATGGTTCAGTGGTTAAGGTGCTTGCCTGCAAAGCCTAAGAACTCAGATTCAATTCCCCAGTACCCATGTAAAGCCAGATGCAAGCAGTAGTTCTGGTGACTACTGACAGCATCTGGATGGGTAGGGCTCCTATGAGATGGACATTGTAGGCCATTATAGTGGCACACACCTTTAATCCTAGCACTTGAGAGTTAGAGGTAGTGGGATCGCCTTGAAGTTAGAGGCCTGAGACTACATAGTGAATTCTAGGTCACCCTGGGCTAGAGCGAGACCTCAAAAAAGAGAGAAATTGTATTGTCCTAGGTCTCCTAAGTCTGTGTTTGGGGGACTCAGGCCACCCAGCGGCATCTAGACATTGTCTCCATCAAATTTCAACTTTACTCGACACTATTCTACCAGAATTTGGTGTCTCCTCCAGCAACATCCATACCAGGCTGGTGTGTACCCTCAGTCTGGCATTGGGACGGCTCAGTCACCCTGAGGCTGCCTGCCAGGAATATGGACTATGGGTCTCAGCCCAGCATCACAGCTGGGTATTGAATGGCAACTGTACAGCTGACAGGAAAAAGTTATTGGTGTACCATATATTTTACAGTTTTTTAAAAAATTTTATTCACGTTTATTTGCGGGGAGTGAGAGGCACATAGAAACGGAATAGGTGTGCCAGAACATCCAGCCAACGCAAATGAATTCCAGATACATGTGTCACCTTGTGCATCTGGCTTATTTGAGTCCTAGGGAATCGAACCTGGTCTTTAAGCTTTTGCAGACAAGCACCTTAACCACTAAGCCATCTCTCCAGCCATATTGAGAGGGAGAGAGAGAGAATGGGCAAGCCGAGGTCTCCAGCCACTGCAAACTCCAGATACATGCACCACCTTGTGCAGCTGGCTTATGTGGGTCCTGGGGAATCAAACCTTGGTCATTAGGTTCACAGACCGGTAAGCCATCTGTCAAGCCCTATTTTACAATTTTGTTGGAATGCCCCCCAAAATTACTTAGTCCAGGCTATGTAGCCATGATCCCTATTTTCAGTTCAGTAGCATTTAAAAAAATATTTTATTTAGGGGCTGGAGAGTTGGCTTAGCGGATAAGGCACTTGCCTGCAAAGCCAAAGGACCCAGGTTTAATTCCCCAAGACCCATGTAAACCAGATGCACAAGGTGGCACATTCACCTGGAGTTGTTTACAGCAGCTGGAGGCCCTGGCGTGCGTGCCCATTCTCTCTCCCTCTCTCTGCTTCTTTCTCAAATAAATAAATAAAAATAAAATATTCAAAAAATATTTCATTTGAAAGAGAAAAAGGCAGATAGAGAATGGGCATGCCAGGGCCTCTAGACACTGCAAATGAACTCCAGACGCATGTACCACCTTGTGCATTTGGCTTTACATGGGTACTGGGGAATTAAACCTGGTCCTAAGGCTTGGTAGGCAAGTGCCTTAACTGCTGAGCTATCTCTCCAGCCCCATTAGTGGTATTTTTAGTACTGCATGTTCTGCTAAGGGCCAAGTGGGCCTCTGGAACATGTCAACTAAAGTTCCCAGAAAAGCGTTGCATCTTCTTCCAACAAACCTGAATGGACTGATAAAACTCTTGAGATCACAGAAAAATGGAATGTTGCAAGACCAAAGACAAATTACCATGGGTTACCCTTAGCCCGGCAATAGCCATTTATTGCCCACCTCTGTGTCTGACCTAACATCCCTATGACAGTCAGTTGAATAGGTGCCACCTTTATGGAATGTAATAGCCAATCACCAACTTCTACCAACCCAAGGGCTAAGAATATCATCACACTGCATCTAAAATCTATGATGGAGATTTCCCCACTTTACTATAACCTATCTACCTGATTATCAGCCAATGTATTTGAAAAGTGCCTTGTTTTTATGACTTTCCTCTGTTCTATACCTATAAAACCTTCATAAAATTGTTAACATGTTGTAACATGAGAGTTGGGATAACCCAAATCTATGTTACCCAGCCATGGTCACTCATATTTGGCTCTAGAATAAACTATGTCCTTTTTGAAATAAAAAGAAAAAAGAAGGTGTAAATTTTCTAAGAATAATGATGAAACGTACAGTCTTTAAATATTTTCATTTATTTACAAGCAGAGAGAGAGACACACACACACACAGAGAAATGGAGAAACACATAGAGAGCCCAAAAGTACAGACTTTATATTTAAAGATCCTACCTCAAAAAAATTATAAAAATAAAAAAGAAAGTTTAAAAAATTGGTAAGAGGGGCTGGAGAGATGGCTTAACAGTTAAAGTGCTTGCCTTCGAAGCCTAAGAACCCAGGTTCCACTCCCCAGTACCCACATAAGCTAGGTGCACAAGGTGGCCCATGCATCTGGAGTTCATTTGCAGTGGCTGGAGGCCTGGTGCACCCATTCTCTATATCCACCCCCCCCAAATAAATAATATTTATTTAAGATTTTAGCTGGGCGTAGTGGCACATGCCTTTAATCCCAGCACACGGGAGGCAGAGATAGGAGGATCGCTGTGAGTTTGAGGCCACCCTGAGACTACATAGTGAATTCAGGTCAGCCTGGGCTAGAGCAAGACCCTATCTCAAAAAAAAAAAAAAAAAAAAAAAAAAACAGGTCTGGGTATGGTGGCACATGCCTTTAATCCCAGCACTTGGGAGGCAGTAGTAGGAGGATCACCATGAGTTCAAGGCTACCCTGAGATAACATAGTGAATTCCAGGTCAGCCTGGGCTAGGGTAAAACCCTACTTTGAAAAACCAAAAAATAAAAATAAAAAAATAAATAAAGAAAGAAAAGAAAAGAATGAAAAGAAAAGAAAAGAAAAGAAAAGAAAAGAAAAGAAAAGAAAAAAAAAGAAACCAAACAAAAGGCTCAAGGTCTCAGGGTGGCCTCAAACTCACAGTGATCCCTCCTACCTCCACCTCCCAACTGCCAGGATTGAAGATGTGTGCCACCATACCCAGCTGGCTTGCCTTTTTTAAAAAAATATTTTTATTTATTTATTTGAGAGAGAGAGAGAGAGGGAAAAAAAGAAAAAGAGAGATTGGTTATGCCAGTGTCTCTTGACATTGCAAACAAACTCCAAATGCGTGCACCACTTTCTGTATGTGGCTTTACACGGGTACCATAGAATCGCATCCAAGCTATCTGGCTTTGTAAGCAAGCTTCTTTAGCTGCTGGGCCACCTTTCCAGCTCATCTGTTGATCTTTTAACTACAGAAGAAACTGACTTAACACAACCAAGATTTATTAGTCACTGATTCTTCTTTTAAAGGTAATTTCCTGTCTTGCTCAAAGATGGAAACGAAACTTGATGCTAATTCTGCCAAATGGTCATTATTGGGTCTATCTTTAGGTTTTGTAAAAGAAAAATTTGATTGCATTCATTGCGGGGTTTTTTGTTTATTTTTATTTATGTGAGAGTGACAGAGAAAGAGAGAGAGAGAGAATGGGCACAACAGGGCCTCCAGCCGCCATTGCAAACGAACTCCAGATGCATGCTCCACCTTGTGCATCAGGCTTATGTGGGTCCTAGGGAATAGAGCTTCGAACTGGGGCCCTTAGGTTAAGCCATCTCTCCAGCCCATGTTTTTTTTTTTTTTTCTGGTTTTTCGAGGTAGGGTTTCACTCTAGTCCAGGTTGACCTGGAATTCACTATGTAGTCTCAGGGTGGCCTCGAACTCACGGTGATCCTCCTACCTCTGCCTCCTGAGTGCTGGGATTAAAGGCGTGCACCACTACGCCTGGCTGACTTTTGTTTTTAAGTAAAGAAGACTCATGTTCTGAGGTAACTTCTGTGTTTCCTTAATATAAAGCCATGTTGAGGGGCTTCGCTCTCAATTCCAGGGTCAAAGTAAGTGACTCCCAAGTTATAGCCCTGGAATCTGTTAATTACAAACAATGCTAATTTATTGCTGAAGACTCCAAATACTTGAGCAGCAAGTTCACTGAGAAATCCTGCTGGACCTGAGCTGAAAGCCTCCTCCATGTGGACCAGCTGACAGAAAGCTGGAAAAAAGCTACGCTGCATGCAGTTCAATGGGAGAGAGAAAACACTATGGAAGGTACTCAACAGTGTACACTGCAAGCTCTAAATTTGGCCAACCAGGCCAAATGAGCCAATGGGTGCGATAATGGCATGTCTGTTAGGGGGAACCAACCACTCTCTAATTGGACTGGAGGCCCACTCCATAGGAGAGAATAATCCCTGATACTGAAAACCTATGACAGAGGTAGTCATGAGCCCTAAGGATGTAATGTCTGCTTGTGTCTCCCTAAATGTATATACTGTGCTCACCAAACTGCCCAGTAAGCACTTCTCATAATGTCCACACCCATATATTAATGCTACTCTCACTTTTGGTTACAGAAGCTTCTCTTTCCAGATGGTGGCGACCTTGGGATGACTCAGAAGGCACCACGGTGCTGAGAAGAAGTGACAGAGGAGTGCTCAGCACTGAAACATCTCAAACCCACCTTCCAAGGCTCAGGGTCCATTGTGGAAGAGGGGGCAGAAAGAATATAAGAGACAAAGGAAGAGTAGAATTCCTTACAGCGTGCTCCTCCAGACACAAAATGGCCTGGATATCCATGACCTCACAGTGCCTGAAACTACCTACACAAGACCATCATAATAGGAGGAAATGATCATGACATCAACCTGAAAAGAGAGACTGATTGGGGATGGGGCTGTGATGGAGAGTGAAGTTTCAAAGGGGAAAGTGGGGGGAGGGAGGGAAGTACCATAGGATATTATCTATAATTAAAGAAGGTGTCAATAAAAATTAAATAAATTTTTTAAAAATACAAAAAAAATGTTGATAATATTTTAACTTTAGGAGTTGGAGAATAAGCTTTATCTATTTAATAGTTATGGGTAACTAAAATAAGAAGAGATGAAATTGCTTTAGGTTCATAAAACTACCTCTAGGGCTGGAGAGATGGCTTAGTGGTTAAGGCACCTGCCTCCTAAGCCTAAAGAAAGCTGGTTCCAATCTCCAGCGGTTCCATTCTCCACGTCCCACGTTTAGCCAGATGCAAAGTGACACAAGGGCACAATGCTGCACTTGACCACAAGGGGGTGCATGCATCTGGATTTCATTTGCTGCAGCTGAGAGGCTGCTGGCATGCCCATCTCTGTCTTCCTCTCCCTCTCTCTCTCTCAAAAAAAAAAACTACCTCTAAATAATGTGTATCAGATTAGCGGATATAAATTTCTCTTTCACGATCAAGTAAAAAGAAAAAAAAACATTGCTTGTCTAGCTATGTTCTTTCTTCTCTTTCAAAACAAATTTATTGGTGCTGGAGAGATGGCTCAGTGGTTAAGGTGCTGCCTGCAAAGCCTAAGGACCCAGGTTTGATTCCCCAGTGCTCATGTGAAGCCAGATGCATAAAGTGGCTCATGTATCTAGGCTAGAAGCCCTGCCACGCCCATTCTCTCTGTCTTCTATCTCTCGGTGCTTACAAATAAATAAATAGGGCTGGAGGAAAGTTTAGTGGTTAAGGCGCTTGCATGCAAAGCCAAAGGACCTAGGTTCAATTCCCCAGGATCCATGTCAGCCAGAAGCGTAAGGGGGCGCATGTGTCTGGAGTTAGTTTGCAATGGCTGGAGGCCCTGGTGTGCCCATTCTCTCTCTCTCCCTGCCAAATAAATAAATAAAAGCAAAATATTAAAAAAACAAACAAATATATATTTATATGTATACACAATGTGTATACACACACACACACACACACACACACACACACAATTTGGCTTTTCAAGGTAGTTTCCTGCTCTAGGCCAGGCTGACCTGGAATTCATTATGTAGTCTCAGAGTGGCCTCAAACTCACAGTGATCATTCTACCTCTGTCTCCCAAGTGCTGGGATTAAAGGCATTCACTACCATGCCCCGCTAAAAATATTTTTAAAAAACAGACAAATTTGAGGTCTGTATCTTGATTAGTTTAGACAGAGGGGGTTATTTTAATATCAATAAAAATTAATGACCAGAAACCAACTGCTCTCTAATTGGACTGGAGGCCCACTCCATGGGAGGGAATACATGCCTGATACTGAAAACCTGTGACGGGGGAAGTCATGAGCCCTAGGGGTGTAAGACCTGCTGATGTCTAGCTAAATGCATTTATTATGCTCACCAAACTGGTCAGTAAGCACTTCTCTTAATGTTCATACTCATATATTAATGCTACTCTCACTTTTGGATAGAGAAGCTTCTCTTTTCAGATGGCAGTGACCTTGGGATGACTAAGAAGGCACCAGAGTGCTGAGAAGAAGTGACGGAGGAGTGCTCAGCACTGAAACATCTCATAACACCTTCCAAGGATCAGGGTCCATTGCGGAAGAGGTGACGAGAAGAATGTAAGAGCCAAACGAAGGGTAGGATTCCTTACAATGCAACTATTCCACGACCTTGCAGTGCCTGGCACTACCTACCCAAGACCAGTACAATAGGAGGAAAACATCATGACATCAAAATAAAAGACTGACTGACTGAGAGGGAGAGGGCATATGATGGAGAGTGGCATTATGAAGGGGAAAGTGAGGGGGGGCAGCAATTAACATGGTTTACTGTCTATTAATTATGGAACTTGTCAATAATAAAAAATAAATAAAAATCAATGGCCAGGTTCTGCTTTATATATATTAATATATATGCAATCAAATAGTCTTAGTTAAGACAATTTCTAGATGTTTATTAGGTCTTTGTTAAATATATTAATTTAAGTTTGTTAGTAAAAATATTGTTTCCAGGACTGTAAACATGTTTTACCTATACCTATAAATTTTATTTAAAGATAAAGTATACATGTTTTCTATATTTTAGGTAGGACTTACAATGTCACCAGGCAAGTAAAATTAAATGTTAGATACACTTTGAGTTTTTATAGCATTCTTTTTTTAAAAGTTTTATTTTTATTTGTTTATTTATTAGAGGGGGAGAGATAATGGGCATGCCAAGCCTCTAGTCACTGAAGACAAACTTCAGATGCATGCACCACCATGTGCATCTGGCCTATGTGGGACCTAGAGAATCAAACCAGAGTCCTTAGGCTTCACAGGCATGTGCCTTAACTGCTAAGCCATCTCTCCAGCCCTATTTATTTATTTATTTATTTATTTTTGGTTTTTCAAGTTAGGGTCTCATTCTGGCCCAGGCCCAGGCTGACCTGGAATTAACTATGTAGTCTCAGGGTGGCCTTGAACTCATGGCAATCCTCCTAACCTCCGCCTCCCGAGTGCTGGGATTAAAGGCGTGTGCCACCACACCTGGCTTTTTCCTTTCCTTTCCTTTCCTTTCTTTTTTTTTTTTTTTTTGGCATTCTTTAACTAGATCTGTTTTACTGAAGATGAGAACAATCAGATGTGCTTTATACCCACAATTTTCTTCAAGACTGATGTTTAAGTCATCTTCTTGTTGCTGCACAAAGCACCTGACCAAAAGAAGCATATGAGAGGAAAGGGTTTATATGGCCTACAGACTCAAGGGAAACTCCATGATGGCAGGGGAAAATGTGGAGTGAGCATAGGGTGGACATCACCTCCTGGCTGACAACAGATGGACAACAGCAGCAAGGGGAGTGCCAAACACTGGCAAAGGGAAGCTGGCTATGACACTCATAAACCCACCCCCCAAAACACATCTCCAGCAAGGCCCCACTTGCCAAATTTCCAGCAGCTGGAGACCTAGCATTCATAACACATGAGTTCATGGAAGACACCTAATTCAAACCACTACAACTGGCTTAACTGTCCTGGGTGTTCAACAACCATATGCAGAAGTCATAGCAATGAGGATAGCAGGGCTACCAGGGCAACCAATATTTGGTTCCTACTCCCAGGTCAGAGGCCACAGGACATGACAATACACCTAATATGTCCTAAAGATCTGGTAAATCACCTGTCTTCTTGAAAAGAGAGGTCACAGAGACCCAGCAATTGGACTCCAGTGAGTGAACAGTTTGCAAGAGGGTGAAAACAGAGGAAAAGATCCTCATTGCTTCCAAGAGAGACCCTATCAGCAAGACCCAGACTTATTCCAGCAGATGACACAAATGCTAAGAGAGCCATAAAGCTCTTCCCAGGTCCCTAAGAATCAATGCTCAAGAGTCCAAATGATCTTAAAAATTACATACCTAATTAAATATTGGCTACCCACTTGGTCTTAAACACCCAACAAGACAGTATAACAGAAACTATTATAACAAAGATTCAGTTTTACAGGCCTTTTTATGTAACTGTAAATACAGATATCTACTTTTTTGGTCTTATGCTTAGAGCTCATATTACTAACTTCTTACACAGACCTATGCCTACTTCCAACAGGATAAGATCCTCTCTGATATCTTGGTAACAATCATAACGCTCTTACTATTTATCTTTTATAAATGTTACCTCAGGTTCAAAATAAACAGACTAAGGAAAAGGACCTACACACAGATGGTAATGACAGATCAGACTGATTCACGAGGAATAGCAAAGCCTTTCCATCATGGGCTTTTAAAGTGATTCCCCCTGAGGGAACTGTAACTCCCAAGCTCTGTTACCCAACTCAGCTTGAAGAAGTTAAGAACGCTTGTACCTCCATTTCCCTAACAGCAGTGTGTATCCTCTAAGAAGGGGGAAATGACAGAGGTTAGGATCAAAGCAGCTTTCTTTTGCAGGTCATCAATTTAGGGGCACAGGCCCTGAAAAAAAAAAAAGATGCCACCCTGCCCTGGTGAACTTCAGTCTGACTCATCAAGATGGTGATAAGGAGAAGCTTTCTGATTCTTCCCTAACTTTTTAGTCTTTTCCTCATGAACCAGCACTTTCTGAGTCTGTGTGCTCCTCTGGGTTCACCAAGCAGTTTTTCATATACATTTAAACTTGGCAATGAGGCTCATCCCTATTGAATGCCTAAATTTATTAAAAGACCTGATCCTCCAAGTTGACACATGGATTTTCCCCTCCTTAGCTTGGGAGGCTGTCTGCTTTTTTTATTTTTGTTTTTGTTTTTCGAGGTAGGGTTTCACTCTAGCCCAGGCTGATCTGGAATTCATTATGTAGTCTCATCGTGGCCTTGAACTCATAGCAATCTTCCAACCTCTGCCTCCCAAGTGCTGGGATTAAAGGCGTATGCCACCACACCTGGCCTCTCTGCTCTTATTAATTAATTAATTTTATTTATTTGAGAGGGAAAGAGGCAGATAAAGAATGGGCATGCTAGAGCCTTCAGCCACTGCAAGTGAACTCCAAATGCATGCACCATCTTGTGCATCTGGCTTACATGGGTCCTGGGGAATTAAACCCAGGTCCTTTGGCTTTGCAGGCAAGTGCCTTAACTGCAGAGCCATCTTTCCAGCCTGGCTTTCTGCTTTTCTTCTTGCTTATTTTTACTGTCTCTTAAAATAAGTCTTTCATAATTAAAACATTAGAAACAAATAGCTACAATGTATTATGACTACTTTAAGAAAATACAGTCCAACTTCTAATCAATTGTTTAATAAATTAAAAATTAAAACTAGGGAGCTGGAGAAATGGCTAAGCGGTTAAGGCACTTGCCTGCAAAGCCTAATGACCTGTGTTTCTCAATGACCATGTAAAGCCGATGCACAAAGTGGTGCATGCATCTTAAGTATGTCTATAGTTGCTAGAGGCCCTGGTGTGCCTATTCTCTCTTTCCTGTCTCTCTCCTCTGCTTGCAAAAAAAAATAAAATAGTTTTAAAAAATTAAAACTAGAAAAGGGCTGAGGAAATAGCTCAGCGGTTAAAGCTGCCTGCTTGCAAAGTCTAACAGTGCAGGTACGATTCCCCAATATCCACATAATTTCAATGGCACATACATCTGGAGTTCATTTACAGTGGCAAGAAACCCAGATGTACTCTTTCTCTGTTTCTCTCTGCAAATAAATAAATAAATAAATAAATAAATAAAATATTTTCTTTAAAAAAAAAAAAAACTAGAAAAGAGGGCTGGAGAGATGGCTCAGCAGTTAAAGCGCTTGCTTGCAAAGCTTGATGGCCTGAGTTGGATTCCCCAGTACCCATGTAATGCCAGATGCACAAAGTGGTACATGCATCTGGAGATAATATGCAGTGGCAGGAGGCCTTGGCATGCCCATACTCACTCTTCTCCTCTTCTCTCTTTCTCCTTACAAATAAATAAATACAAGTATTTTTAAAAACTAGAAAAGCAAAAAAGTTAGTTCCAGTCCTATCAAACCAAAATCAGCACTATTATCACTTAAGATTCTGTAATGTCTTCTTAAAAGATATTCTTCCACAGAAAAACAACTGAAACTATAGACTACTAGATAAATATGATGATGGTACTGACATACCACCCAAACTTTCTTACCTGAGAAAATCCTCCCAAAATAATTCTGTTAGAAGGAATGCCATTCTTCACCTCTTGATCTATCAAGGCTTTAACTAAAAACAAAAAAGTTAACACAAATACTTTCAAAGTTAAGCCCACCAAGAAAACTTAATACAGAAAAAAAATAGAATCAAAGTATATGCAATATAGAAATCAATAAAAATAAACTTGAAACCCTTCATTAACATACAAGCTTAGGATGTGTTTCTTATAAAATTTCTCAGAATTTCCAAGTGCTGCTTAATTTAATACTTCAGTAACTTCTTTTTTTTTTTTAAACTTTTTATTTTATCTTATTTTTTGGAGAGAGACACAGAGAGAGACAGAGACAGAGAGAGAGAGAGAGAGAGAGAGAGAGAGAGAGAGAGAGGGAGGGAGGGAGGGAGGGAGGAAGACAGAGATAGGCGCGCGAGCAGTGTCTCAGCTGCTGAGAACGAAATCCAGATGTGCGCGCCCCCTTGTGGCCAAGTGCAGCATTGCGCCCTTGCGTCACTTTGCATCTGGCTAAACGTGGGACCTGGAGATTGGAACAGCTGGCGATTGGAACCAGTGTTCTGAGGGTTAGGAGGCAGGCGCCTTAACCCCTAAGCCATCTCTCCAGCCCTTCAGTAACTTCTTATTAAATACTTTGCAATAAGTCTGTTTTTATCAAGCGATGTATCTTTATGGTTACTTCTAGTGTACACTTTTGTTTTGTTTTTTCCTGAGGTAGGGTCTCATTCTAGACCCGGCTGACCTGAATTCATTCTGAAGTCCCAGGCTGGCCTCGAACTCACAGCAATCCTCCTATGTCTCCTGAAATGCTGGGAAATGTTAAAGGTATGAGCCACCACACCCAGCCCAAGTCTTATTTTTTTTCTTCTTTATTAGTTACATACATAGTCAGCGTGTAAACAGCACATGTTGGTACCATCCTTAGCCTCCTCCCTGTCCGCCCCCCTCCAAAGGGCCCTACTCATTGGGGATGCCAGTTATCCCCATGTGGATTGTGGATGGTTCATGGTGGGGGTATTGATCAGTTATGGGGAAGAGGCAACATCCCTGTGCACAGTGTCCCAACTTGTGCCTCTAACAATCTTCTGCCCCTAAAGAGAGTAAAAGGATTTTGCTGGGTTTTGGAAGAAGAATTCAAATCAATGTAAAAGTATAAAGAGCAATGAAGAGCATGTTACGATCCCACATACAGAACTTGTACTATGCAGCCTTCAATTCTTAGCTGGGCTGTTTTTCCAGTAGCCATATACAGGATTTACTACAGATTATTCTAGAGTCAATCCTAGGCATTGCATGGTATAAAAAAACCAGAGATAAGGCTGGGCGTGGTGACACATGCCTTTAATCCCAGCACTTGGGAGGCGGAGGTAGGAGGATTGCAGTGAGTTTGAGGCCACCCTGAGACTTCACAGTGAATTTCAGGTCAGCCTGGGATAGAGTGAGACCCTACCTCAAAAAACCAAAATAAATAAATAAATAAATAAATAAATAAATAAATAAATAAATAAACAAAAACACCCCAGAGATACACCAACTAGTACATACATGTAAAAGACAAGAATGTTTCTGTCCTTAAAAAAAAAAGTATCATGTATTAAAAAGAAAAACACTAGCCAGGTGTGGTGGCACACACCTATAATCCCAGCATCAGGGAAACTGAGGAAGGAGGACTGCTGTGACTTCAAGGCCAGACTGAGACCACAAAGTAAATTCCAGGGCTACAGCGAGAGCCTACTTTGGAGAAAAATAAAAAATAAAATAAAAAAGGCAGTGTCTCAGTTAAGGTTATGTTTTCACTCACAAAACAAACCAAGTTATCTTGTGCATAAAGAACAGAATACTAACCAACGAAAAGGTTTTGAAGATGCTGTTTTTATTCATTTTTATTTATTTGAGATTGAGTGAGAGAGGTAGAGAGAAACAGAATGGGTGTGCAAGGGCATCCAGCCACTGCAAATGAATTCCAGATTGCATGTACCACCTTGTGCATCTGGCTTACCAGGTCCCGGTGGGGAATCAAACCTGGGCCCTTAGGCTTCGCAGGCAAGCAACTTAACCGCTAAGTCATCTCCCCAACCCTTTCATTTTTATTTATTTTATTTTTTTGGTTTTTCAAGGTAGGGTCTTGCTCTAGCCTGAGCTGACCTGGAATTCACTATGTAGTCTCAGGGTGGCCCTGAACTCATGGCAATCCTTCTATATCTGCCTCCCAAGTACTGGGGTTAAAGGTATGTGCCACCAGTTCAGGTGGCATTGAAGATTCTATAAATACTTCTCAGAGTTGTTAAATGAGCTAGTTTATTAGAAATGATTAGCTGCTAAGAAATTAAATGATTAATCAGTGGTATCCATTGTTACCTCACTAAAATTAAGTATTAATACTATTTTTTACTGTTTATTATTCTTTTAGACTATTATCATCATTTCAAGTCTCCTTAATGAAGGTAAAGGCCCATAATTCTTAAACGCTATGCTACTTTCTCCACTGGCATATGTATTTGTTGGTTTGCTGTGTAGCTCTGGCTTGCCTGGTAATCATAATACAGTCTATGCTGACCTAGAATTTACTACAGTCCTCCTGCCTCAGCCTTCCAAAAGCAGTGATTACAGGTGTGCCCCACTATGCTTAGTGTGGTGGTTTTAATATAAAATGTCTTCCACAGCCTCAGATGTTTGGGATTAAGGCTCATAATACCTGCAGGTGGAACCTTTCTTTTTTCAAAGATTTTATTTTTTTAAAGATTTTATTTTTATTTGTTTATTTATTCGAGACAGAGAGGGAGGGAGGGAGAGAGAGTGAGAATGGGCACACCAGGGCCTCTAGCCACTGCAGACAAACTCCAGACACATGCGCCATTATGTGCATCTGGCTTACGTGGGACCTGGAGAATTGAACCGGGTCCTTAGGCTTCACAGGCATGAGCCTAACTGATAAGCCATCTCTCCAGCCCACAGGTGGAACCTTTCAAAGGTGGAATCTTGCTAGAGCAGGTGTCACTGGAGGTGGGTCTAGGGATTTAGAGTTCAGCCTCACTAGCCACTGCTAGTGAGCTACTCTTGCTGTTTCTGTCCTACCAACCTGTGAAGATGTGAGGCCTGTCTGGCTGTTCCTGTCCTTCTTTCCCTGCTATGATGAAACTTTTCCTTGAAATTGTAAGCTGAAGGCCAGGCATGGTAGTGCATGCCTCTGATCCCAGCACCCGGGAGAGAGAGGTAGGAGGATAGCAGTGAGTTCGAGGCCAGCCTGAGACTACATAGTGAATTCCAGGTCAGCCTGAGCTAGAGTGAGACCCTACCTCAAAAAAAAAAAAAAAAAAAAATTGTAAGCTGAAATAAACTCTTTGCTTCTATAAACTGATTCTGGTCAGGTATTCTGTCCCAACAATGAGAAGGTAACTGCTATTCCTGGTATTATATATGTCAAAATCAAAGCAAAATCTGTTTTTCTGACAGAGCTGAAGGTTGATAAATGCTGTTTCTCTCCTTCCACCTCAGCAGCACTGACTATAGATGAGTTTATGTGGATGTATGCAAATGAGACAGTAATCACAAAGCAGGGAAAGGGCTGGGAGTATGGCTCAGTGGTAGAGCTCCAACTTTTATGAGACTCTAGGTTCAATCTTCAGCAATGGAGGAACAGAAGGAAGGAGGGAGAGGGGACAGAGTGGGAGGTAAGAAGGAACAAATACTTCTGAGAACACGTAATTGTGTTATATTTAATATTAATTTAACTACTAAAACTATCAAAATCATGAGTGCATTAATCTTTATATATACTTCCTGTACTCACCATTTTCTGCTGCCTGTTTAATTCCAGATTCATCCTCCCGAGAATCTGGTGAAAGCCCAATAATATCAAACCTAGAAAATAAGGCCAAGTGAAAAGAACTATTTGATTCTAAAAATCTACTTTGGGTAAATGTTTTACTAAGTTCATGATGGTCTGTATTAAAAAAAGTAAGTAGACATACTGTTTAGATTTGATCTCTATCCATATTCCCCAAAACTTTATCATCACAGCCACCTCAAACCAGGGAAGCCTTCCTTCAGCACCTTCTCCTCTATCAGGTTATATGAGCACATGAGAGTAGAAATTTCAGTTCACGGATGGGAATTTTGCTAGACAGAGGTGACAGAAGAACCAAAAGTAAAAGTTGCCAAAGAATCCAAAGTGAATGGAGAGGGAGGGGGCAAGAGAGACAAGAGGGCCTAGTAAGTGGAAACAGGAAGCAAACTCAAAGGCTGTTTAATTGTTGAAACTTCCTTCTCAGGTCTGAATTAAGTTTCAAATTAACAGGAATAACTATGGATGACTAAACTAAGAAAAGAAAAGTCCCTGGGGAAGGAAGTAGAAAGTCAGTCAAGGTTGTAAATGCTCCATTTACATTACTCTCTATGGTCATTGAAAGGGCAAAACAGTGACAGGAATTATAGTGAAAAATGGAAATATGGGCTGGAAAGATGGCTCAGTGGTTAAATGTGTGCTTGCAAAGCCTGCAAGCTTGGGTTGGTCCATGTTCAATTCCCTAGTACCCAGGTAAAGCCAGATCACAAAGTACCACACATGCATTTGGAGTTCATTTGCAGTGGCAAAAGGCCCTGGCACATCCATCTCAATCACTCACTCTCTCCCTCCTTCTCTCCACCCCTCAAATAAATGCCAGGCTGGAGAGATAGCTCAGTGGTTAAAGGCACTCTCTTGCAAAGCTTAGGTTTGATACTCCAGTACCCACATAAGCCAGATGCACAAAGTGGCTCATGTGGCTAGAGTTTATTTGCAATGGCAGGAGGCCCTGGTACACGATACTCACTCACTCTCTGTCTGTCTGCCTCTTTCTCTCTCAAATCAATAAATAAAAATATTCTCAAAATTGGAAATACCAGGCCTGGAGAGATTGCTTAGTGGTTAAGCACTTGCCTGTGAAGCTTAAGGACCCCGGTTCTAGGATCAATTCCCTAGGACCCACATAAGCCAGATGCATGCCTGGGGTTGGTTTGCAGTGGTTGGAGGCCCTGGCGCACCCAATCTCTCTCTATCTGCCTCTTTCTCTCTCTGACACTTTTGAATAAACAAACAAACAATTTTAAAAAATGGAAATACCACCGGGCATGGTGGAGCACGCCTTTAATCCCAGCACTCGGAAGGCAGAGGTAGAAGGATCACCATGAGTTCCAGACCACACTGAGACTACATAGTGAATTCCAGGTCAGCCTGGACTAGAATGAGACCCTACTAAAAAAAAAAAAAAAAAAAAAAAGAAATACCAATTAGGTGTCAAAGTTGTCACTTTTTTTTTTCTTTTCTTTTCTCAAAGTTGTAGCAATCCTTCTATATCTGCCTCCTGAGTACTAGGACTAAAGGCATGCACAACAATGCCTAGCAAAGTTGTCACTTTTAAAAAACTTATTTGTGTGTGTGTGTGTGTGTGTGTGTGTGTGTATGAGAGAGAGAGAGAGACAGAGAGAGAGACAGAGACAGAGACAGAGATGGGGGGGGAAGATAGAGAAAATTGGGTGCTCCAGGGCCTTCAGCCACTACAAACAAACTCCAGACACATGCACCACCTTGTGCATCTGGCTTATGTGGGTCCTAAGTAATCAAACCTGGGTCCTTGGGCTATGCAGGCAAGTATCTTAATTGCTAAGCCATCTCTCTAGCTCCCAAAGTTGCTGCTTTTTAAAAGATTTGGTGAGCTGGACGTGGTGGTGCATGCCTTTAATCCCAGCACTTGGGAGGCAGAGGTAGGAGGATTGCCGTGAGTTCGAGGCCACCCTGAGACTACATAGTTAATTCCA
The DNA here is from genome assembly GCA_036365145.1 of Orientallactaga sibirica. Classification (NCBI taxonomy): domain Eukaryota; kingdom Metazoa; phylum Chordata; class Mammalia; order Rodentia; family Dipodidae; genus Orientallactaga; species Orientallactaga sibirica. Next base: position 21,471,304 of record JAEOAD010000003.1, read on the forward strand.
GGTCAGCCTGGGCTAGAGTGAGACCCTACCTCGAAAAACCAAAAAAATGGGGGGGGGGGAAGGGGAGGGAAATATCAGGTGGGTTTTTTTTTGTATGTAAGTATAGAAGTTGTCAATAAAAAAATAATAATTAAAAAAAAACCAAAAATACTTGGTGGCAGGTGTCTTAACAGTGGATGGAAATAGCCTGTACAAAGCCCAGAGGAATTCTCACTAATCCTACTTCTTGACTATTAACTATACATCTCAAGGGCTGAATAGGAGTGGTTTCCTTAAAAGCCAGCCAGCCAGCCAGCCAGCTAGGAGTGAAAAGAGTTGGCAGAATGAAGAGGCTGTGGCTTTGTGTGCATACCACATGATATTATTCACATTAACTGCTAAACTCAACGGATTCGTCAAGTCGTAAGAGATCATTTCCCACAATATTTCTATTCACCCATTTTCTCCTTTCACTACCTATTTGTATAGCTACTTAAGTTTACCCAAAAGAAAGCTTAAATAAGGCTGGAGAGATGGCTTAGTGGTTAAGGACCTAGGTTCAATTCCATGTGTCTGGAATTCATTTACAGTGGTTGGAAGTCCTGGGGCACCCATTCTCTCGCTGTGTCTGCCTCTCTCTCTCTCTCTCTCTCTCTCTCTCTCTCTCAAAATAAGTAGATAAATATTTTTTCAAAAAGAAAATTTAAATAAAGATTAAATTTAGCTATGCATGGTAGCACAAACCTTTAATTCCAGTCCTTGGGAGGCAGAGATAGGAAGATCACCATGAGTTTGAGGCCAGTTTGAGATTACAGTGTGAATTCCAGGTCAGCCTAGGCTAGAGTGAAACCCTACCTCAGTTAAGGCTCTTGCCTGCAAAGCCTAATGACCCAGGTTCAATTCTCTACTACCCCCGTAGAACCAGATGCAAAAAGTGGCGCATGCATTTGGAGCTCATCTGCAGTGGCTAGCGGCCCTTCCATTTTCTCTCTGCTTTCAAATAAAAAAAAATTTTAAAGCCGGGCGCGGTGGCTCACGCCTTTAATCCCAGCACTCGGGAGGCAGAGGTAGGAGGATCGCCATGAGTTCAAGGCCGCCCTGAGACTACATAGTGAATTTCAGGTCAGGCTGGGCTAGAGTGAGACCCTACCTCGAAAAAAAAAAAAAAAAAAAAATTTTAAAAAGCCAGGCATGGTGGTGCATGCCTTTAATCCCAGCACTCAGGAGACAGAGGGAGGAGGATTACCATGAGTTTACCACCCTGGGACTACATAGTGAATTACCACCCTGGGACTACATAGTGAATTCCAGATCAGCGTGGGCTAGAGTGAGACCCTACCTTGAAAAACAAAACAAAAAAAATTTTTTTAATGGATGTACAAAAAGCACTTCTGATAAACTACAATGTTTAGCACATGAAGAAAACTGTACTTACCAGGAAGGCATGGCCATGTTCATATTTAAGGTAACAGGTATAACTGGCCTAAATGGGGGGACAGAAAAATAAGAATAACAAAGCACATCATCACTGAGGCTCACAGAAAGCTTCTGGCCTAAGTTTTCACATATAAGCTCTGTTTTACCCCTAGATAACTCTGTTCTTTTTGCCCTGCAGCTATTTTCTAAAGACAGAGCAGTACTTGTGAAGAGCAAAACTTGGCAAATAAAAAATATTTTCCTGCCAGGCATGGTGGTACATACCTTTAATCCCAGCACTTGGAAGGCAGAGGTAGGAGGACTGCCATGAGTTCGAGGTCACCCTGAGCCTATATAGTGAGTTCCAGGTCAGCCTACCCTACCTTGAAAAATAAAATAATTATTTTACCCTACCTTTAATCCCAGCACTCGGGAAAAGTAGGAGGATTTTTTCCTTTCCCTACCTATTTATTCCAGGTCAGCCTTGGAACTTCTTGCAAAACCAGACATAATAATAAAGTATTTTACTTGGAAAACAAGAAAGCTGAAAAATATATCAACTGTAAGATAAGAACAATTTATTACCTAAACACTATACATTAATTTCCATATGCACACATTACATTTGGCTTATATCTACTTTTTTTGAACCAGGCAAATTTTTAATTACCACAGTATTCTGGATACAAGTATAATACCACTAGGTGAGGACTGCATTTATCTCAGAAACGTATGAGGACATGGGTTGAGATAAATAAGGCTTTAGGATAGCCTCTTTATTAGTCACATTTCAATCAGTGCTGAGCAGAAGCTAATGCAATTTCTTTTAGGCTAAGATTTTCAGTGAAATCATATAACTAATCTTCCATGTAAAATAGACTAATTTAACATGTTTTAAGGTAATCTGTCCTCATTTGATGGCAAATTGGGGTAAGTCAAATAAGGAGAGTCCTTACAAAGGCTAAGCATCCTTTTCTTTTAGGCCACCTTAAATTTATTTTGCCTATATGTGTTTCCATTAACATTCAAATACAAATTTAGGCAAGTTTCAGCTTAAGAATCCTGCCAACTATGCTTGCTAAAGTTTCTATGCAATTAATACTTCAGGACAACCCAAAGATGATACTTAACTGGTTACAGCAGTAAAATGTAAAACTTTTAAAAAGTTTTCTGGTCCCTTAAAATTCACAGGCATTAACTGGAAGTAGCATTTGTTAAACAGTAAAAAAAAAAAAAAAAAAGCCTTAGGCTAGAGACATGGCTTACCAGTTAAGCGCTTGCCTGTGAAGCCTAAGGACCCCAGTTTGAGGCTTGATTCCCCAGTACCCACGTAAGCCAGATGCACAAGGTGGCGCATGCACCTGGAGTTCGTTTGCTGTGGCTGAAGGCCCTTGTGCACCCATTCTTTCTCTCTCTGCCTCTTTCTCTCTCTGTCACTCTCAAATAAAAATAAACAAAAAAATTTTTTAATTAAAATTTTTTTATTGACAACTTCTATACTTACATACAAAAAATGCATTCTTTTTCTCTCTGCCTCTTTCTCTCTCTGTCACTCTCAAATAAAAATAAACAAAAAAAATTTTTTAATTAAAATTTTGGGAGGCAGACAGGACTGAGTCTATACCCTGACATACAAAAATGCATTCAGGTCTCTCTGCCTCTTTGAGACCCTGTCGAAAAACCAAAAAAAAAAAAAATTAAAAAAATAAACAAAAAAATTTTTAAAGCCTTAATAAAAAATGATAATGATAAAATATATAGGCTCTCATACACAATCTTTCTAAATTTTCACCCTGTAAAAAATGATTACAGTGTATTTTAGGCTTGCAATATGCTCCATATAATTAAAAAGAAACCACAAGAAATTCAACATTTCAACAAGCCAGAACTATTTACTGTAAGCATATAGTGAAATTCTAGAAAACACTAACGGTAAACATGTGTTGAAAGCAGCTTACAAATGAAACATTACATATCTTATGATTACGCATGTAACTTATCAAAAAGACTGTTATTTTTCCAAGAATAGCATCACACTAAACACTATGTAATTAAGACTGAAAGCTTCGTGAGACCCTACCTCACAAAACCAAAAAAAAAAAAAAAAGACTGAAAGCTTCTGTACACATGTTCACTCTGCCTCCAAAGAAGCACATGCCTCTTAGATATTCTCTTGTTATCATATGCCCATCATGGTCTCACAAATTTTTGTTTGAGCAGGCTATAATCATTTAACTATTAAACAAATTTAACCAGTTTCAGGGAACAAGTTTCATAAACAGAATGGGAAACTCATATGTGGGAATAGTTGCAAGCCTGGAAAAATACTTCTATAGGAGCAGACTATGAAGTCAGTAATAAACTCAAATGTGAATTATCTTTTTAGCACAACATCAGTCTCCTTACTAGACTACTAATCATTTTTTCTGCCATGCTGTTGGTAGTACTCATTAATATTCAGACAATACTGAACAGTTCAAATCATGTAATTGTGAAAAACTAGAATGATTTGATTTTTTTACTCTGAAAATAGTGCTACAAAACTCAATTATTTTCTTAGCTTCTTCAGTGTCCTACCATCTTCATTTAAACATGGTCACCTGCATTTCTTTCCTGAGGAAGTGAAAACCAAACCCAGTGAGCTGTGGCCTCATGTGCTTTACCAGCTGCAGCCTTGTGTCGCCTGCCCTGGGGGCTGCCTGAACATAGCCCAACAGGAGAAAAGCATAAACTTTAAATTTTGACAAATGCCTTATTTTTTTGTTAGCATCAAGCTTTCTAAATAGAAAACAAATAAAAATATAAAACCAGATGGTCATTTTTCTGACAACTGAGGGTTTACATAGTCTATAAAAAGATCTTATAGACAATTGTTTCTTAAAGATGCAAATTGTAGTATTTTTACTAATGTTGGCTTTTTACTTAATGGAAATTCATGGCACAATGACATCAAAGATAATTCTAAGTCACATAAGGTATAAAATGCCATTGCTTTGTAAGAGAAAGATAAACTCCAAGCAAGTCTTGTTTATCACTTGCTACTTAGTATTTGAACCCCCGATAAAGAGGGCTTAACTGGGCTAAATAACTCAGATAACCTTATAGTATAGTGAGGTTCTAAGAACCTAGATGTGGCTGACCTTAACCAGAACTGATTATTTCTGACTCAAACAACTAGGCAACAAAAATCTACTACAAAAATCTTGCCCCAGTTTCCAGACAACTGCTGACTGTCCAAGTTTAAAAACTTTCTGCCATCAGAGGCAAAACAGATAAAAGTGAAAGTTAAACTTGTTTTTAGTCTATTTACCTAAATAAACTCTTTAAAAATCTTATGGAAAAAGTGATATCTAGACAGCATTTTTATCATCTGATCTGTCAGCCAAAAAGTAATTAATTTCCTGTACAGAGGAAATTCAACTGCAATATTTAAGTTAAAAGATCAGTCCCGAAGTCTTAACACCAAGACATGAAAAAGTTTGCAAATCCAAGATGATGCTCAATATGAAAGCCACAGTTAAAAAATTTGTGTTCATTGTAAGACTAAAATCTTGTCACTGCAAAATCCTCCATTTAGTCTTTCAGTCACTCAAAGCTGCTACTAAAAACAGCACATATTTAAAAGGGAGGGAAAGAGACAGGAAGTGAAGGATAGTGAAGTCATATACATATAATAGTTTAAAATGAACAGTCTTTTTAGGGATCTCAAGCTGTAAGAACCTTTTGTACATTCCCATATGGATCTCAAGCTAAATGAACATTTTCTACCTTCCCTTCCATTTTATGAGACTGAGCTAACAAGGCACCCCTTTCTTTCCACTTTAAAGAGGATCCTCTACTCAGAGTAATTCCTTTAAGTTACTGTGAGTGGTGTGGCATGGCAGCAGCTTCAATGTCCTAGGCTAGACTTCAATCTGAGTAACTAAGTAACCTCACAAGAATATTCATATATGGCAATGGGTTAAAAATGCAGGGCAATTCCTCCATACACACACTTAGAAGAAAAACCATCCATTTTAAAGATAACCATCAGGTACACTCTATACCTAAGTTTTGCTTTATACCACTGGTGACTAAAATTAATAGTTTTGTAGTAAGGTCTTATTTTCTTTCTGCCTGCAACTATATACACATTGCAAAACTATTCTGTATCACATGATTTTAAATGAAATAAATATAAAAACGAACTACACAATCAACATGTTAACTTTAATACTCCACATTATTTATCTTGATAACAATGGTGATAACCTCCTTATCAATAATCTTGTGAGTTGAGCTGATTCTCATTCTCAGCCATCAGGCAGGTATGCTCTCCTCAGCTGGTCTGACTTAGGGATGGAGCCTCCATTCTTCACATGGCAAGATAGGAAAGCACGGACTGCTGGATGGTCAGCCTTCTCCAGGGGGATGTTGGATTGCAGGCACATTTTCACAAAGTCCTGGATAACACTGACTTTCTCTGTTTGCACAGTACTGTTGCACTGAAGAGACCCAGTGAGTGGCCTCTGCATCTTCCTCACATTCTGCTCTTCAAATTCCACCTTCTCTTGGTATGAGTCTTTGACTTGAGGTAGTCACTAACGGCAGACTTGTGGACATAATTCAGAACCACATCGCAAGAGGTGCAGAAGAGTTTTCCTCCATCTTCACGGAGTTCACCTCCAAATTCAGCGACTCAATCCAGGGATGTCACATACAAAGCAGTCTTAGAACCATTACTAGCAGGTGGTGCCGTTAATACAAATCATTCCATTCTGACTTTGAGTAAGGTTCAGATTAGTTTCCAGTTTTTGGTTTGTTTGTTTTGTTACCTAAGGTTCTCCAGTGCAAACAGTTTGCTCCAAGCAGGAATTGCCTTGAAATCAGATTTTCAACAAGTGGTGATGGGGGAAGAGTTTCTGGGCTTGCACCCGATTTTCCCTGCAGCGCCTGCGAAGTCATGCATTTACTTCAGTCAACGTAGCTCCTCAGGACCGTGGGATTGAGGCTGAGGCCAAGGTGAGGGGACGTGGACGAGAGGAGGAGGAAGAAAAGGAGGAGCAAGGGGTTGAAGGAGGAGGGCCCGCGGGCCAGCTCCAGCCCCGTCGTGTCCCCTATATCTACTTTTTGGCTACATATCTGCTTGATTAAAAGACCTATAAATAAGCTGAGCATGATGGCACACATCTTTAATCCTAGCACTTGAGAGAATGAGGTAGGAGGATTTTTGTGAGGCCAGCCTGGGGCTATAGAGTGAGTTCCAGATTAGCCTGGGCTAGAGTGAGACCCTAGCTTGGGGAGGAAGGGTAGTAAGAGGAAGAAAGAAAAGTAGGCTGAACTCAGCTTCCAATTTACAAATGTGCTTTAACTCTATCTCATCACCATCTCCCCGTTTTACACAGCAGGAGGTTGCAAAGCCCTAACTTTCCTGGAGAATACCAACTTCCCAAATGCTCTCTTGCAGAATAAAGATATCTTCACATATTATCTTTTCCATGTTCTGGACCTGTCTCAAGTCTACTCTCACTTCTGGGAATGAATCACTAACTATGAGCATGGACCCCATTCGCTGCCTTCTCTGTGGCTGTTGTTTTTTGGCAAACTTTTCAACTAAAATTAACCAAGTTTATTGATTTTTCTGAGTTTCCTTGCTAGGTTTCTTTTTGACACCACATTTTCAGTGCCAGAAATTGCAACCAAATCTATCAGACTTCAAAGCTTATATTCTGGCCACAGAACATCAATACATTGCCTGCAATCGCTAACATTTGTGTATTTTCAACATAAATCTCACAGGGCCAGGCATGGTGGCACATGCCTTTAATCCCAGCACTTGGGAGGCAGAAATAGGATCGCCCAGAGTTCATGGCCACCCTGAGCATACATAGTGAATTCCAGGCCAGCCTGAGCTACAGTGAGACCCTACCTGATAACTTTCCTTCACAGATAATCCCCTTAACAGATACACATCTAAAAGAACCCTTCTGGTTTTAAGTTCTTCTGACCTCTAGGATGAGCACTATCTTGCATTTCTTAGAAAAGGGGAAAGGGGAATTTTCTTTCAATTTAATCAAGAGAATATTTTAAAGCCGGGCGTGGTGGCGCACGCCTTTAATCCCAGCACTCAGGAGGCAGAGGTAGGAGGATCACCGAGAGTTCGAGGCCACCCTGAGACTACATAGTTAATTCCAGGTCAGCCTGGACCAGAGTGAGACCCTACCTCGCAAAACCAAAAAAAAAAAAAAAAAAAAAGAGAGAGAATATTTTAGTTTTAAAGAATCCTACTAATCTTTATCTTAAAGCATTTAAAAGGCAAACAACTATATTCAATTGCTTTTCTTGAAAAGCTTTTTGCAGGGAATAAAAAAAAAACAATTTTTCCTGGATCACAAAGCTAAAGTCTAGAAATACTCACGCGTGCGGGCAGATATATTTAATATGTGAACTTCTGATACCTGCCAACGCTTCTGCCCATCCATGCCTGGTGGAAGAATAACATTGAAACAATGCTATTAGATGTTAAATTCCAATGAATTGGTATCAGAACAGCACTTAAAATTTTGTGAGGATAAATGTTAACTCCTTAAAATAGTCTAAGGGTGTAAAGATCATCAATGCTACTACATAACACCACTGACCTGGAAACAACAGCTATTTTCTAAGGTTTACCTGCAGATAAGTATGCACTCTCACGATTTCGAAATAGCAACATGTGCTACTTCACCCATTTCCACTGGGCTTTACAGTTTTTTTTTTCTTTTTTGTTGTGTAGTATGTGCTATGTGTGTGCAGATGTGTGGACACCATAGGACTTTGGGTGTCCTCCTCTATCATTCTACCTTATTTCTTTGAAACAGTCTCACAACTGAACATGGAGCTCTGTTTTTCTAAGACTGACTGAGCAGCAAGAACCAGTAATCAATCCTCCTGCTTCTGCCTACCTCAGGTCTGGGGATGCAGCTTTTTACGTGGGTGCTAGCGATCAAGTTCAGGTTCTCATGCTCACACAGCAAGCACTCCTATCCACTGAGCATCTTCCCAACCTGAGCATTATAAGTTTTTAAAATATACATGTATATTAGTTATTCTTTTACAACTTTACAACTGTATGCTGATAAAGTAGGCAAGACAGAAAATATAGGTATGCATGAAAAAACCTTCAAAGGGAATAAACTAAATCAGTTTAATAGAACCTCTATATGCATAGATTATTTAAATTTAGTATTATTTGTATGCATGAAAAAACTTATACATGCATAAAATAGGAGACAGAAAAATGAAAAAATGCAAAATATTATAATCCTTCCCACCTGAAGTAAACAAGTAATCTTTTTGTTGTTTACATTTTTGTATTTTGAGACATGTTCTCACTATGTTTCTGAAGCTGGTCTAGAACTTACTGTGATCTTCCTGCCTCAGTTTTCCAAATGCGCAGGCATGAGTCACTATGCCCAGGCTCAGTTAATCTTTTGATTATTTTCTTACTTTTTCCATATGAATCTGTTAAGAAACAAGGGACTGCAGATGTTTCTCAGTGGTACAGTGCTTACATTGTATAAGTCCATTTGTTTAATTATAGTACCCACAAAATAAAAGTATAACAGATTTGATAAATGGAGACCTTCATACAGTTTCCTGATTATTTATTCTTGACATTCTACCTGTTAGTTGTTTTACATGTGATCTGTACTAAAGGATACAGCAGAATTACTTTAAGTCAGATTTGTTTTGTAAAACTGTCTTGACATACATATTAAACATTTTTGTTAACTTTTTGTGTGTTATTCCCCTCCTAAAGTGTTAGAGATAGAAAAAGCTTTAAAACATCAACTATGAGTCAGGCTAGTCTAGGAAGTGTACCTGATGTGTCTACGCACTAGTTCATGTGGGTATGTGTGTTCTATGTGTGACTGTGTATTTGTGCTAAGATTTTCCTCCCGGGCTGTAGAGATGCTCAGTGGGTAAAGCACTTGAGTTTGGCTCCCCAGAACCCATATAAAAAACCAGACACATGGGCTGAAGAGATGGCTTAGTGGTTAAGGCACATGGCTGCAAAGGACCCAGGCTTGACTCCCTAGAACCCACATAAGCCAGACACACAAAGTGACATGTGTGCACAAGGTGGGACATGAACTGGAGTTCAATTGCAGCGGCTAAAGACCCTGGCGTGCCAATTCTCTCTCTCTCATAAAATTAAATAATTAAGGGCTGGAGAGATGGCTTAGTGGTTAAGGCGCCTGACTCCTAAGCCTAAGAACACTGGTTCCAATCTCCAGGTCCCACATTTAGCCAGATGCAAAGTGACACAAGGGCACAATGCCGCACTTGACCACAAGGGGGAGCATGCATCTGGATTTCGTTCACAGCAGCTGAGAGGCTGCTGGCGCGCCCATCTCTGTCTTCCTCTCTCTCTGTCTCTCTCCAAAAAAAAAAAAAAAATAATAATAATAATAAAAACAGACACAGTGGCAAGCCCTCCTATGGTGGAATGGGAAGCTGAGACAGGAGAATCTCAGAAGCTCACAAGGAGCCTGACAGCTAGTCTGGGATCACAGTGGTGAACAAGAGATCTTGCCTCCAATGAGGTGGAAGATGAAGACTGACCCTTGGGGTTGTGTTGGGATTGAAAATTGAGCTTTTAACTCAGTATGCACCTGCATTGCTGGCATGGTGCTAATCCCCAGCAGTAGATATATTTCATTAAATTAATCTTAAGTGAGTCTCCATATACTCTGTTATTTTGTTCTTATGAAAAGCTAACACAACAGCCACAATCTCTGCCACTCCACATGTGGAATTCGCAACTCTAAGTCCTCTTATCTACTACTTCAATTTTTTTTGTATCTATAATCTTGACAGTAAACAAGATGTGCTTTCTCTAATAAAAAGGCAAGCCCAGAGCCAGGTGTGATGGTGCATGCCTTTAATCCCAGCACTGGGGCGGCAGAGATAGGAGGCTCACCATTAGATGAGGCCACTCAGATTATATAGTGAATTCCAGGTTGGTCTACAATGAAACCCTACCTTGAAAAACCAAAAACAAACAACAACAACAAAAAAGGCAAGACCCATAACAAAAAAAGAAAAATCTGGCTGGAGAGATTGTTCAATGGTTAAAGGCCCTTGCTTGCAAAGCCTTGACAGCCTGGGTTCCATTCCCCAGTACCCATGTGTTGCAGTCAGGTTCCCATCGCTGGCAGAAAATACCCGACCAAGAGCAGCTTGTGGGAGAAAAGCATTTATTTTGGCTAACAGACTCGAAGGGAAGCTCCATGATGGCGGGGGAAAATGATGGCATGAGTAGAGGGTGGACATCACCTCCTGGCCAACATCAGGTGGACAACAGCAACAGAAAAGTATGTTAAATACTGGCAAGAAGAAGCTGGCTATAACAACCATAAGCCCGCCCCCAACAATACACTGTCTCCAGAAGGCTCCAATTCCCAAACAGCCACCAGCTGAGGACCTTGCATTCTGAACACTTAAGCTTACAGGGAACACCTGAATCAAACTACTACACCATGTAAAGCCAGATGCACAAAGTGGAGCATGTGTTAGGAAGCCCTAGCACACCCATTCCCCTGCCCCCTTCTCTCTCTCAAATAACTCAATAAGTAACTAAATATTTTTGTTTTGATTTGTTTCTCAAGGTAGGGTCTCCCTCTATCCCAGGCTGACTTGGAACTCACTATGTAGTCTCGGGCTGGCCTAAACTCACAGTGATCCTCCTACCTCAGCCACCCTTGAGTGCTGAGATTAACATCATGTGCCACCACACCCAGCTAATAATTTTTTAAAAAGATAAAGAAAGTATGCTTTATAATCCAGTAGTGAGGAACCATTAGACACACTCAAGTTAAGAGTCATTCTTTGGGGCTGGAGAGATGGCTTAGCGGTTAAGGCATTTATTTGCCTGTGAAGCCTAAGGACCCAGATTCAATTCTACAGGTCTCATGTAAGCCAGATGCACGAGGTGGCGCATGTGTCTGGAGTTAGTCTGCAGTGGCTACAGACCCTGGTGCACCCTTCCCTCTCTCTCTTTTTCTCTGTCTCTAATAAAGAAATTTTAAAAAATACATTTTAAAAAAAGTCATTCTTTGTACTGTACAGCAAATAATACTGAGAGCTGTGAACAAAGCTCAGTGATAGACCACAGTCCGAGCAGTCTTAAGGTCCTGGGCTCAACCCCTAGCAACATAAAAGGTAATCACATTCAGCCTGGCGTGGTGACACACACCTTTAATCCCAGCACTCAGGAGGCAGAGTTAGGAGGACTGCCAAGAGTTGGAGGATACCCTGAGACTACACAGTGAATTCCAGGTCAGCCTGGGCCAGCGTGAGAACCTACCTCGAAAAATGGTAACCACCCCCCACGCCCCCCAAAAAAGGCAACCACGTTCCTGTGCATGGAGGATACACACTTGGCTATTTATGGGTGACTACAGATTATGTTTATAGGTTGATCTTAAGGGTTAGACTCATAATTACCAGATACTATATATGTGCTGGGGAGAGAAGAAAGGACTGTGAACACAATGGAGCATATGCAGTAAAAGTTTAACAATTAGAGAAGCTGTTACAATGAGTGGGAATTTCCTTGCATAGAAATCACATATCTAGCCAGATGTGGTGGTACGCCCTGTAATCCTAGTACTAGAGAGGCTGAGGAGAGAAGATCATGAGTTTGAGGCCACCCTGGGCTACGTAGAGATGTTCTCAGAGAACAAATGGGCTGGAGAGATGGCTCAGCAGTTAAGGCACTTGCCTGCAATGCCTAATGACCCAGGTTCTATTCCCTAGTATCCACATAAAGCCAGATGCACAAAGTGTACATGCATCTGGAGTTCGTTTGCAGTGGCTAGAGGCCCTAGGGTACCCATTCTCTCTCCTTGAAAATAAATACATAAAATAAAATGTAATCTGTAGTAGCAGTAGAAGTCAGAATAACAGTTCCTGTTGATGAGAAGGTATTGGCTAGAAAGGGAATGAGGGAACCTTGTGCAAAATGGAACTATTCTATATCTGCATCAAGTTGTAAGTGGCGGTTCTTTTTAAAAATTGTATTTTTAATTTTTAATTTTTTTTTCAAGGTAGGGTCTCACTTTAGCTCAGGCTGACCTGGAATTCACCATGTAGAGTCTCAGGGTGGCCTTGAACTCATGGTGATCCTCCTACCTCTGCCTCCCGAGTGCTAGGATTAAAGGCATGTGCCACCACACCCAGCTAATTTTTTAAATTTTTTAAAGTTTATTTTTATTTATTTATTAGAGACGGGGTAGGGAGAGAGAATGGGTGTGCCAGGGCATCTAGCCACTGCAAATGAACTCCAGAAGCATGCACCACCATGTGCATCTGGCTTATGTGTGACCTGGAGAAAGGAACCTGGGTCCTTAGGCTTCACAAGCAAGTGCTTTAACGGCAAAGCCATCCCTCTAGCCCATAAGTGGTGTTTTATAAAAATTTATCCAGCTGAATTTTTTGGTTTTTTTTTCTAAGCAGGGTTACACTCTAGCCTACTATGCAGTGCTAGGCTAGCCTTGAACTCACTGTGATCCTCCAACCTTTGCCTCCCAAGTGCTGGGATTAAAGGCCGGTATCTCTATTCCCAGCCCAACTGAATTTTTAAGCTTTGAATACAAGACTATGTTACACCCCAATAAAATTTTCAACAAAAACTTTAAAAACAGTTCATCTGGCCTGGAGAGATGGCTTAGCGGTTAAGGCACCTGCCTGTGAAGCCCAAGAATGCCTGTTCAAATCTCCAAGTCCCATTTTTGGCCAGACACAAAAGTGATACAAGGGCACAATGTCGCACTTGCATACAAGGGGGCACACGTATCTAGAGTTTGTTAACAGCGGCTGAGAGGCCCTGGCATGCCCATTCTCTGCCTTTTCCTCTCTCTGTCTCTCTCTCTCTGTCTCTCTCAAATAAAAGAAAAAAAACAAAACACAGGGTCCTAACATGAGACCCAGCATGATCATTATAAGGGGCCCTATTAATGGGACTAGTCAGGGTTCCCATGTAGTCCAAATTGCATTCCATTGATTTTCATTTGTGCTTTCCGCCTTGATTCTTTCTGACAGTTCCTTAGCATTTTCTCATACTATTCCTGACTGATTAGCATTAAAAAAAAAGTAAGAAAGAAAAACAGCACATCTAAGTCAAATAGATTCCTAGACTGAACCAACTTGAATTCAGAAGCGTGATAAATTTGCAAACTAGTTGATAACCTGTCCTCTACCTGCCAGACTCAGGCACTCTACAGTGAAGTATTCAACCAAAGGTCACTGAAATAGTCTGCGAGTGCTGTTCTGCACTTTGAGCTGTTCAGTGCTGACACAGACTCTACTGCCTATGGGGTAAGCGGTATAAAAGACAGAGGGAAATACTGGCTGCTGTATGATTCATGTGAAATGACTCGGGAAATTAAGACAAAATTATAGATTCTGGGAGCTGGGGGTATAGCTTAGTGGTGGTGCATTTGCTTAGTATATATAAGGCCCTGGTTTCAACCCCAGAAATGCATGTGAAATCATTTTCTGGGGACATCAGGGGATAAAGTGCTTGTCATCTAAGTGTGAGAATCAGAGTTCTAAACCCCAGCACTCATGCTAATGCTAGGGGAGTGTGGTGATTGCCTGTAATGCCAATGCTCAGGAGATGGAGGCAGAGCATTCCAAAAGTATGCAGGCTAGACTAGCTGAATCAGAGAGCTCCGGGCTCAAGTGAGAGAATCTGCTGCAGTAAATAAAAAGGAGAGAGATCAAGGAAGATACCTAATGTTGTCTTCTGGCCTCCATGTGCACACACACACATGCACACACACCCATATACATATAAACATGCATATACAAATGCACACACACTACACACACATACACACAAAAAAGGAATATCACACCATTGTGTGTTATTATATAAAGACATGTGTTATACTAACTCAAGTATGTATTATAAATCTACGTAAATCCCTTTGACCCTTTCACTGTTTTTGTTTTACACTTTAGTGTAACATAGGCTCTTCATGTGACTATATTTTCAGTGTATTTAACTGTGGTGTTAATGATCAATATTTCTAACACAAGCTGTGTTTTTAGCAAACTAATTATTAGGCAGGTATACAGATCAGTTATCTCCATTCTTGCCATTCCTGCTATAATGTGCTACATTTGAAGCATTGTGAAACACTGGTTTTTCATTTCCCTTTCTTCCACCCCACCACCGTTGTTCATCTGATTGTAATGCTGCAAAAATATACATTGTCTCCTACCTGTTTGTTTTGGATGCCATGTGCTGAGCTATAAAAAAAAATGGATAGCACTCGGGAGGCAGAGGTAGGAGTATCTCCATGAGTTCAAGGCCATGCTGAGACTACATAGTGAATTCCAGGTCAGCCTGGGCTAGAGTGAGACCCTACCTCGAAAAACCAAAATAAATAAATAAATAAATAAATAAATAAATAAATAAATAAATAAAAGTGGGGCCAGAGAGATGGCTTAAAGGTTAAGGTGCTTGCCTGCGAAGCCTAAGGACCCATGCTTGACTCTCCAGATCCCACATAAGCCAGACGCACAAAAATGAGACAAGCGTCTGGAGTTTGAGTACAGTGGCTAAGGCCCTGGCATGCCAATTCTCTGTCTCTGTCTTTCTCGCTCTCTTGCTCTCTCAGATAAATAAAATAAAATAAAAAGATGCTGGGCTGGAGAGATGGCTTAGTAGTTAAGGCATTTGCCTGCAAAGCCAAAGGATCTTGGTTCAATTCTCCAAGACCCACGTAAGCCAGATGCACAAGGGGGCACACGCATCTGGAGTTCATTTGCAATGGCTGGAGGCCCTGGCATGCCCATTCTCTCCGTCGCACTTTCTCTCTCTCACTCTCAAAAAAATAAAGTATATTTTTTAAAAAGTTGCTAAAAAATGTTGCTTTTTTGTTATCCATATATAGTTGCTTGCTTTAATAGATTCTGAAATAGCTTTTTTTGCATGTCTAAAATAAAGTATTGCATGTACTTTGCAAAAGTAATTTCCTAACACTTTTAGTAGAATAAAAAAAAGTATTGACAATATGTATATAGTTAGCATCATGAACAATAAACTTTCATCAGTGTACAGTAAGCAAAATTCTGAAGTGTTGACAAATATCAGCCATTTCCAAATTATGGGCCCAGACCAGAGATTCTTAAGCAATCAAGGTATTCCTTGTGTCAGAGAATGAAGAGACACCTTTCAGCAAAGTGATCTAAGCAGCATTTAAAACACAAAATTTGTGTGGTGGTTCATGCCTCAACACCCAGGAAGCTAAGGTGGGGTGGGGGGGACTATGAGCTTGAGGACAGCCTGGGTTACACAGTGATACATATATATACTCTCAAAAACAAACAAACAAGCAAGCAAAAAAAAAAAAAAAAAAAAAAACCAGCTGGGCATGGTGGCACATGCCTTTAGTTCCAGCACTCAGGAGGCTGAGGTAAGAGGATTGCTGTGAGTTTGAGCCCAGCCTGGGACTCATTCCAGGTCAGCCTGGGCTAAATCAAGACCCTACCTCAAAAAAACAAAAACAGGGCTGGAGAGATGGCTTAGCAGTTAAAGCACTTGTTTGTGAAGCCTAAGGACCCATGTTCAACTTCCCAGGTCCCACGTAACCCAGACACACAAGGGGATGCAAGTGCAAAGTCATGCATGTGAACAAAGTGGCACACATGTCTAGGTTCGATTGCAGTGTCTACGGGCCCTGGCACACCAATTCTTTCTTATTCACTCTCATAAAAAAGCATATATAGGGCTGGAGAGATGGCTTAGCGGTTAAGGCACCTGCCTCCTAAGCCTAAGAATGCTGGTTCCAATCTCCAGGTCCCACAGTTAGCCAGATGCAAAGTGACGCAAGGGCGCAATGCCACACTTGACCACAAGGGGGCGAATGCATCTGGATTTCGTTTGCAGCAGCTGAGAGACTACTGGCGTGCCCATCTCTGTCTTCCTCTCCCTCTCTCTGTCTCTCTCCAAAAAAAACGTGCGTGTGTGTGTGTGTGTGTGTGTGTGTGTGTGTATGTATATATCTCCTATCTGAACCTGACCTGTTACTGCTGCAATAAACAACAAAACAGCTATATCAGAAAAGTTCTTTCCAAGCTCACTACCAGTGCTGATGTTATACATGCTGGCTCATTTTTACCTTTTTCAATTTCTTTCTTTTTTGTTGTTGATGGTTTTTGTTTTTTGAAGAAGGGTCTCACTCTAGCCCAGGATGAACTACAACTCACTCTGTAGAGCTCAGGCTGGCCTCAAACTCATGGCAATCCTATCTCAGTTTCCCTAGTGCTGGGATTAAAGGAGTGTACTACCATGCCCAGCCTAACTTTTTTTTTTTTTTTTTTTTTTTTTTTTGAGGCAGGGTCTCACTCTAGCCCAGGCTGACCTGGAATTTACTATGTAGCTTCAGCATGGCCTCAAACTCACAGTCTCTCAAGTGCTGGGATTAAATGTGTGCGCCACCACAACCTTTTTCAATTTCTAAGTGTGTCATTAGTGTATTCTGTATTTCAGGATTTGTGCTAATGAGCTCAGGGATAACTACATAAGCCCTAACCATCACAATACTAGTTCAGTTAATTATAGCTCTGGGAATGCCAACCATGAAAAACCATATTTGCAAAGTATTTGTCTACCAATTTATTGAGTCCAAATGGAACACAGGTCCAATTATTTTCCTCAACACATTGAAACTAGGCATGCATATATAACTACAGCATTTGGGGTGACTGAGGCAAGAAGGCTGTGAGCTCAAAGCCTGGGTCACACAGTGAATTCAAGGTCAGCCTAAAACAGATAGTAAGGAGCTGTTTGAAAAAGGGGAAAATTACAACATTTAATAAAAGCTTGATTTAATGTGGCCAGCTAAAGTGGATGACAGCCATTACTTCCTTGTGTTTTATAAAGTAAAGCCACTTAATGGAATATGACTTAAATCTATGGTGAACAGAGAAAGAGAATAAGCTAAAAATTTGAATTTAATGTCAGTTTCAGAATTGTTTTAATTTTATTTCTGAGAGAGAAGAAAGAAGCAGAGCGAGAGAGAGAGAGAGAAGGAGAGAATGGATGGACCAGGACCTTCAGCCACTGAAATTAACTCCAGACACATGTGCCACCTTGTGCATCTGTCTTACATGGGTCCTGGGGAATCCAACCTGGGTCCTTAGGGTTTGCAGGCAAATGCCTTAACTGCTAAGCCATTTCTCCAGCCCTAGAATCGTTTTTAATAGTACTCAAAATATATAAAGAATTATTTAAAATCAACCAAAAAAAAAAGCCTCTATTGTAAAATTTTCATTAAAAAAATTTTTTTTCAAGGTAGGGTCTCGTTTGAGCTAAGGCTGACCTGAAATTAACTATGTAGTCTCAGGGTGGCCTCGAACTCATGGTGATCCACTTTCTCCGAAGTGCTGGGATTAAAGGTGTATGCCACCAACCCCCAGCCCTATTGTAAATTTTTCAAAATAGCCAAAAGATTTGGACAGTTGTTTTTCCAAAAAAAAATCCCAATGACCAAGAAACATATAAAAAGTTGCCAAACTTCATCAGCCATTAGGAAATGCAAATATCACAATGAGATACCACTTCACCCAACAGGAAGGCTACAATCAAAAAGACAGGTAAGAGCAGCACATGATGGCCTTAAATCCCAGCACTCAGAAATCAGAGATATGCCAGGCGTGGTGGCACATGCCTTTAATCCCAGCACTCGGGAGGCAAAGGTAGGAGGATCATCGTGAGTTTGAGGCCACCCTGAGAATATAGAGTGAATTCCAGATCAGCCTGGGCTAGAGTGAGACCCAAAAAATTCAGAGGTAGGAGGATTGCTGTGAGTTCAAGGCCAGCCTGGGACTACAGAGTGAGTTCCAGGTCAGTCTGGGCTAGAGTGAGACCTTACCTTGAAATAAACAAACAAGAGATAACAAGCAGAAGCCAGTAAACTAGAAAGGGGATATAAAGGGAATAGAAAGGGAGGGAGGGAGGCGGGACTTAACAGGATGATATTGTATATATGTAAGTAGAAGAACAGATTAATGGGGGTGAAAAGGCCTAAGTGAGGTCAGGGGAAGAGATTGAGTAAAGGAAAGGTGGAGGGAGGGCTAATAAAAATCCAAGAGGGTAGAAATAAGTCATATGGAAACCTACTTTTCTGGACAATGAAACACTCAGAAGCCATAGATTGTTACTAGAAACTTTTCAGTGCCAGGGATGGGATACCTTCCAGTGAGTTGTTGGCCGGGGAGGTCACAGATACCTTCAAAACATTATAGGCCATTGCCAAGGCCCTTGGTTTCCCACCAGGAATAGATGGTAAGACCCTATTGCTGAAGACTCCACATACTTGGGCAGCAAGTTCACTGGGAAATCCTGCTGGAGCTGAGCATAAGGATCCTCCATGTGGACCAGCTGACAGAAAGCTGGAAAAAGCTACACTGCATGCAGTTCAATGAGATAAAGAAAACACCAGTGAAGGTACTCAACAGTGTACACTACAAGCTTTAAATTTGGCCAGCCAGGCCAAATGAGCCAACGGGTACAATAGTGGCATGTCTGTTATGGGGGAAACCAACTGCTCTCTAATTGGACTGGAGGCCCACTCCATGGGAGGAAATATAGCCCTGATACTGAAAACCTTTAACAGGGGTAGTCATGAGCCCTAGGGGTGTAATGTCTGCTGGTGTCTCACTAAATGTATATACTATGCTCACCAAACTGCCCAGGAAGTACTTCTCTTAATGTCCACACCCATAAATTAATGCTACTCTCACTTTTGGTTAGAGAAGCTTCTCTTTTCAGATGGTAGCAGCCTTGGGATGACTCAGAAGGCACCATGGTGCTGAGAAGTGACAGAAGAGTGCTCAGCACTGAAACATCTCAAACCCACCTTCCAAGGCTCAGGGTCCATTGCGGAAGAGGGGGCAGAAAGAATGTAAGAGCCAAAGGAAGAGTAGGACACCTTACAACATGGTCCTCCAGACACAAAATGGCCTGGATATCCATGACCTCATAGTGCCTGACACTCCCTAAACAAGACCATCATAATAGGAGGAAAAGATCATGACATCAAACTGAAAAAGAGACTGATTGAGAGGGGGAGGGGATATGATGGAGAGTAAAATTTCAAAGGGGAAAGTGGCGGGGGGGGGGAGGGAAGTACCATGAGATATTGTCTACAATTAAAGAAGTAAGGATGTAACTCAGTTGGTACAGTGCTCGCCTAGCATGTACAAAGCTCTAGGTTCAATCCCAGTACCTTATAAAACCATATGTGTGGCATATGCCTGAAATCAGAAATGTTCAAGGTCATCCTTGGCTAAAGGCAACTATCTCAAACAACAACAACTAACAAGATATTAAGTGTTAATGAAGATGGGGAGAAATCAGAACCTTCCTAACATTTCTGATAGAAATGTGTAACAATACAGCCACTATGAAAATATCTTAAGAGTTCTTCAAAGGATTAAATACAGTGTTATCCAAGAAGTACTTCTCCCTAGTATATATGTACCCTAGAGAACTGAATACGTATGTCCACACAAAAGCCTGTCCATGAATGTTCAGGGTAGCATTTTTCTCAGTGCACCCAATGTAGAAATAACCTAATTAATTCTAGGACTTAATTGACTAAAAATACTCTTAACTAATTCTAGGAATGTGGCATATCTATACAATGAATGTTATTTGGCCAAAAAAATGTACTACCTATCCACATTTCAACACAGATAAACATGAAAAATATACTAAGTTAAAAGAAGCCAGATGCAAAAGACCAGAGAATCTGGTTCCATTTATATGAAACATGCAAAATAAACAAATGCACAGACAATGAAAGGGCAATATGTCATTGTCACGGGTGGGAGGGAGAGTCTGCTATGGATATGGAACTGTCTTTTGTGGGATGTTGAAAATTCTGCAATTAAGGTAGTGGTGTTGCTTGTACTGTTTTGCTAACAAACTAAATACTACTCAATGTACATTTTAAAAAAGTGAATTACAACCCAATAAATAATAAAACAGGGCAGGCCAGAACTGAACTATGAGTTTTTGTTTCCCAGCCTTTTTTGTTTCCCCACAGAAACACTAAAAGCCCTTATAAGAAAAAAGCAAATTAGAAGTCAAGGTTCGAGTTTCTTGAATTCTGCCACTATCTTTGTGTAGTTCATTGTCTGGTGGTTCTCATAAGTGTGATTCCCAGGCCTGAAGCATGAGTAACATTTGGGAACCTGTTAGAAATGTCAGCCTTGGACCCCATCCCAGACACAAAGAATCAGAACCTCAGGCAGGGAGTCCGACTAGAAGCCTTTCAGGTGATTCTTTCTGATGCTTTTGCAGTCCTGTTTTCCAGCCACAGCCTGAGCTACATGATCTACATGTACTACATGATCTCAAAGCTCACTGTGGGTTACTGAAATCATTTGACTCCAACCGTATCAATAAAAAACTATAGCTGGCTGGAGAGATGGCTTAGTGGTTAAGGAACATGCCTGTGAAGCCTAAGGACCCCGGTTCGATTCTCCAGGTCCCATGTAAGCCAGATGCACAAGGGGGCGAATGCATCTGTAGTTCATTTGTGGTAGCTAGAGGCCCTGGCGCACCCATTCTCACTCTTCCTCTCTCTCTCTCTTTCCCTCTCTCTCTGTCTCTAATTAAAAAAAAGAGTGAGCCGGGCGTGGTGGCGCACACCTTTAATCCCAGCACTTGGGAGGCAGAGGTTAGGAGGATTGCCCTGAGTTTGAGGCCACCCTACATAGTTAATTCCAGGTCAGCCTGGGCCAGAGTGAAACCCTACCTGGAAAAACCAAAAAAAAGGGGGGGAGGGGGCTAGAGAGATGGCTTAGTGGTTAAACACTTGCCTGTAAAGCCTAAGGACCCTGGTTCAAGGCTCTATTCTCCAGGACCCACGTAAGCCAGATGCACAAGGGGGCACATGTATCTGGAGTTCATTTGCAGTGGCTGGAGGCCCTGGCGTGCCCATTCTCTCTCTCTCTCTACCTGCCTATTTCTGTATCTCTCTCTCTCTCTCTCTCTCAAATAAATAAATAAAATATTTTTTAAAAATATAGCTAACCTGTGTTCAATTCTTTGAAAATTTTAAAGATTTAAAAATTTTACACGAAGCTTCTGTTGAGCACAAACAAATATTCAGAACCTAATCAGAATATATGTCACTTTATTGGATGGTTCAGTGGATAAATGGTTTGCTTTAAAGCTGAGAGTGGTGGCGTACACCTTTAATCCCAGCACTTGGGAGGCAGAGGGAGGAGAATCGCCATGAGTTCGAGGCTACCCTGAGACTACGTACTGAATTCCAAGTCAACCTGGGCTACAGCAAGACCCTACCTTGAAACACCCGCCCCCCGCAAAAAAAGTGTTACTCAAACTAGAGTACCAGAGTTTCCATCCCATGTAAAAAACTGTAAACTTCTGCAGGCTTCTGTAATCCCAGCATGGTGAGAATGATATGGGAGGCAGAGACAGGAGAATTTCATGGAAGGTTAGAGAACACAGCCAAGCCAAGAACAGGAAGAATCCACAGCCAGTAATCCTGACTCAAATGAAGTGAAAAGGCAAAAGGCTGACTGGGAGGTTGTCTTCTGACCTCTATGCATACACTAGAGCACATGCACCCTCATTCAAACAAACATGCACAAGTGCACACACGCACACACACAAATAAATTTAAAATTTTTAAAGTTTTAAAAGAATATATTTCACTTTATTACTGAAAAAAGAAAGGGAAAGCACGGGACAGACATGAACAAGCAAGTTAGTTGGGTTTTGTTTGGCTGACAGGCTTGTTCTGTTTTGAGACAGGGTCTTGCTATGCAGCCCAGGTTGGCTTCAATTGGCTCCAAACTCACTATATAACATAAGCCAGCCTCAAACTCCCAATCCTCTTTACTCAGCCTCCTAAGTGCTTGATTACAAGTGTGCACTACTACAACCAGGTCACATGCAAGATTTTATAAGAATCCAAAGAGTCCAGAACAAAACTCAAAGAAGATTACACATTCATTCCAACCTCCTTACACTTCCTAGAAGAGACTGCAGAGTAAAGGATTATTTCCATTATGTTCAATATCCAGGGATGATGATGGTGTCCAAAGCAGTACAAAAATTTCCTTCATTCCCATCCCTACAGCATACCACTCTTTATCTCTCTCTAAATTTTCATCAGTCTTTCCACTTAAGTGGCCAACAGCAACATACAATGGGTCAAACTCTTGACATGCCACTAGGGATGACACAATCAGAGCTAGGACGGTCCACTCTGGAATCAAGACATGGAAGTATGAGGGCACAGACGAGGGTGAGCCCTACTCTAGTGTTTGCGTACTCGAGGAGACAATACAGATCCTCAGCAGGAAGAGCAGCTGAAAGGCAGAGACTCCAGTGACCAGGAGGAAGTGGAGGAGGCAAGGAAGGTTCCTCTCTCGAAGCCTCTGGAGCAACCTGTAGCTCTGCTGGCATCTGGTTTTAAACTTCTGGCCTGCTTAACTATGGGAATAAGTGTCTGTCTATAAGGGCCCTATATTTGGTGGTCATTTGTTATAGTAGACCTAGAAAACGGAAATGCTTGGTAAATGATACTCTTTGTATGTCGTGCCCTTTAATTACTCATTTCATTCATTAATTTGTATAACAAATATTGTTATAAGACATCCTAACACTGAGTATACTGTATGAATTTTTAAAAAAATTGCTGAGCCGGGCGTGGTGACACACGCCTTTAATCCCAGCACTTGGGAGGCAGAGGTGGGAGGTTCGCTGTGAGTTCAAGGTCACCCTGAGTCTCCATACTGAATTCCAGGTGAGTCTGGACTAGAGTGAAACCCTACCTCAAAAAAAAAAAAAAAAATTGCTGGCCAGGGTAGTGGCACGCGCCTTTAATCCCAGCACTTGGAAGGCAGAGGATCGCTGTGAGTTCAAAGCCACCCTCAAACTACATAGTGAATTCCAGGTCAGGGTTAGAGTGAGACCCTATCTCAAAATAAAAAAATAAAAATTGCTGGGGCTGGACAGATGGCTTAATGGTTAAGGCACTACTTGCATGCAAAGCCAAAGGACCCAGGTTTGATTCCCCAGGACCCACATAAGCCAGATGCACAAGGTGGCGCATACATGGAGTTCGTTTGCAGTAGCTGGGGGCCCTGGTGTGCCCATTCTCTCTCTCTCTCCCTTCTCTCTCACTCAAATAAGTAAAATATTAAATAATACTACTACTACTAATAATAATAATTGCCTGTGCTCAATGAGTTTTACATTAGGTGAGTTATATATCAAAGAAAACAAAACTTAAACAACCTTTGCTTTAATGGACTTTATATGCTGGGAAGCTATCTTTGTCCACAAATTTCACTTTTTTTTTTTTTCCAAGATAGGGTCTCACTCTAGCCCAGGCTAACCTGGAATTCACTATGTGGTCTCAGAGTGGCCTCAAACTCACAATGATCCTTCTACCTCAGCCTCCTGAGTGCTGGGATTAAAGGAATGCGCCAACACGCCCATCAACAAATTTCACATTTTGCTTAAACTAGTTAAAGGATTTCCTATTCTGTGTAATTAAGAGAGCCCCAAATCACATTTTGTAACTCTTAGTTCTCAATTACAGAAAGACTAGCAAACTTATTAGTTACAAAACAAACTCGTGTTTCTAATCCTATATTATTTTGATCCTCATGTTGTTTGATCTTTCAGGTAAATCTGAACCATTCAAATATTTCTTTATCCCTAAAATTTTCTTTTCTTATGCCTTTACAATTGCCTCAAATAGAAAATTTCACAGAGGCTGGTTCTATAGACTAGTTAACTCCTAGAATATATCCAGGGGTAGGGCACAGTGGTAATGGCCAAGGCCAAAGCTATGGACCTCCTTTCCTACTTCCCCATTCTCCCTCCATTGGACCTGAGTTTTCAGACATCATATTTGAAAGGTATACCAAGTGCAGCTGCCAGCTCATGCAGATGGAAAGGCATGCCAGAATTGCACTGCTGACTAAAACTGCCAGGTGAGGAGCCTAATGCCTCATGGAGTTATAAACATGGAAGGGGGAGGGCTACAACAAACCTTGTGAAGTAATATTTTCAATGTTTTTAAATACCAAAACTGGGCTGGAGAGGTGGCTCAGCAGTTAAAGGTGCTTGCTAGCAAAGCCTGCAGGTCCAGATTTGATTCCCCCATATCCACATAAAGCCACATGCACAAACTGGCACATACATCTGGAGTTCATTTGCAGTGGCAAAAGGTTTTGGCACACCCATTCTCTCTCCTTCTCTCTGCTTGTAAATACATAAAAGATATAACTACTGTGATGGTTTGATTCAGGTGTCCCCCATAAATTTATATGTTCTAAATGCTAGGTCCCTGGCTGGTGGCAATTCAGGAATTGAATCCTCCAGGAGGCAGTGTATTATTGGGGGCAGGCTTATGGGTGTTATAACTAGCTTCCTCTTGCTAGTGTTTGGCACACTCTCCTGTTGCTGTTGCCTACCTGATGTTGGCCAGGAGGTGATGTCCACCCTCTGCTCATGCCATCGTTTTCCCTGATATCACGGAGCTTCCCCTCGAGTCTGTAATCCAAAATAAACCCTTTCCTCTCACAAGCTGCTCTTGGTCAGGTGTTTTCTGCCAGCAACATGAAGCTACCTACAATAACTACCAACACTGATACAGACATATGTATACATATGGAAACATATTCCTTACTCTGTCCACTGAAAAGGCCTAAAGGTACAAATGAAGCAATGACCACACAGAGCACCCCGACCTGGGTTCCTAAATATCACCTCTAGCAAAAGCAATCAGAGTTCCTGGATAAACAGTGATGTCCAGGGCTGGACCGGGTAAAATAGTGACCCTTGAAAAGGTCTCCTCTGCTCTAGAAAGAATGCAAGCAACACGAGGGCATGTCCAAAGAACAGGAGAGCCAGTATGAAGGCAGTCCCACTTGACAAAGACAAGACCAATTGATCATCAAAACACATAACATGGGCTGGACAAGTGGCTCTGTAGTTACGTGTCCTTCCTGTGCAAGCATGAAAGCGAGAGGGCCTGAGACAGTCCAAGTTCAAATCTCTAGATCACACATGAACAGCCGGGCCTGGGCCTGGCCACATGCACCTGTAACCCCAATCACACAAAGGGGAATAGAAACAAGGGAATCAACTGAAGTCTCAAAAAACAGGAAGCTCTGGTATCAATAAGGATGGAGGGAGAGATGGCTTAGCAGTTAAGGCACTTGCCTGCAAAGCCAAAGAACCTTGGTTCAATTCTCCAGGACTCACATAAACCAGATGCATAAGGTGGCACATGCATCTGAAGCTCATTTGCAACTGCTGGAGGCCCTGGCATGCATATTCTCTTTCTCTCTATCTGCCTCCCTCTCTCTCTCTCTCCTAAATAAATAAATAAAGCCTAATAATAGTGAAATATAATCGATTAAATAAATGAGTCCACACACAAATGAGCAGGAGCAACTGAA
This sequence comes from Orientallactaga sibirica, assembly GCA_036365145.1. Lineage (NCBI taxonomy): Eukaryota > Metazoa > Chordata > Mammalia > Rodentia > Dipodidae > Orientallactaga > Orientallactaga sibirica. Next base: position 21,497,194 of record JAEOAD010000003.1, read on the forward strand.
TAAGCAAACAAAAAAAGTTTAAAAATTATATCACAATAACAACTGGTTCAAGCAAGAATTACCAAAAGCTAGCTGAGTGTGGTGGTGCACGCCTTTAATCCCAGCACTTGGGAGGCAGAGGTAAAATGACTGCCATGAGTTCAAGACCACCCTGAGACTACATAGTTAATTACAGGTCAGCCTGGGCCAGCGTGAGACCCTACCTCGAAAAACCAAAAAAAAAAAAAAAAAAAAAAAGGTATTACGGAAAGCTGTATTAGCTGATGAAGCCAGGCATGGTGGCACACACCTTTAATCCCAGCACTCAGAAGGCAGAGGTAGGAGGATTGCCATGAGTTCAAGGCCACCCTGAGACTACATAGTGAATTCCAGGTCAGCCTGGGCTAGAGTGAGACCCTGCCTCTCGAAAAACAAAAAAAAAAAAAAAAAAAAAAAAAGTTTTTTTTTTTTTTGTTTGTTTCTTTGTTTTGTGTGTAGTTCCAGTTTCTTGAGAGATCTATTAAGCAACTAAAGCCGCTCACACATCGCAATCCTGTAGGCATGTACACCATACCAGGCCACACCTAGTTTTTTAATTATGAGAAAACAACTGCAAGAGACCACCTTAAAAAGTGATTCAAGTTAACAATAATGTGGCAAATGACATCACCACACACACACACACAATTCTGTCAGATGAGACTAAAGATAAGAGATGTGACAACTAAATGCAAGTGACTATGAACTGGCTTGGGGGGGATGGTTCAAAGGACACTACTGAAGCAAACTGGCAAAGTCTACATATATAGTATCTTAGATATTATTAAATGTCCTGAATTGGATAACTCTGCTGTGGTTATGTAAGAGGCTCTCCTTATATAATCATACAGCATTCAATTTATATATAGTTTATATGAATTACATAGCATGCAAGAGATACACACTAAAGTGCAGAGAAGAATCAGATCTGCAACTTGCCCTCACAGGGTATACCAAGAATCATGCATATTTAGTAGAGAGAAATTAATAAATACGGATAAACTGTATTTAGGAATATGTATTATTCTTGCAACTCCTATAAGATTGAAAATATTCTGAAATAAAACGTTATGTAAATGCTATAAAAACAAACAGGTTGTAGAATTTTAATCCATTTCATTCTATTTTTAAACATTTTAACATGTTCAAAATCACAAGCTAAGCAAACGTGGTGGCACACACCTTTAATTTCAGCACTCGGGAGGCAGAGGTTGGAGAATCATTTTTTAATTTAAGGCCACCCTGAGACTACATAGTGAATTCCACGTCAGCCTTGGCTAACGTGAGACCCTACCTTGAAAAAAAAAAAAGCACAAGCTATTTTCATTTTGATCTTACATCATATACTATTTTTCTTCGATATTATTTTCACGGTTTGTTATACATGGTACACTTTAATAGTTCAAGTTCTCTAAGCCTATTTTAAACACTAAATTGCCACGTCTCAGACTGGCTGGTTCTGAGTTTCATTGTTCATGCAACCAACCCAATCAGGTTACATTTAGGGATATTTCACATGGTATTTTTTAGCATTGGAGACCTTCAATTTTTATATAAACTTTAACTCTAAATAATGAAGTAAATAAAAAAATAACTCTAGGCCAATGCTATTGATGCTCCTGATAGTTTTAATCTGATCCTTTCTTCACATTTCACTCTTCAGTCTGTGACATCTGCTTACACTGAAGCTTTTTGCCTGGACTGGTCCTTCAGGCTAAATTCTGGTTATGGGCAGGTCGCTAAGACATCAAGCATCTTCCCGGCTCATAGAACACAGGTTTGTTACAAAAAGAGGTTCTAAAGCCAGGCAAGGTGGCTCACACCTGTTAATTCTAGCACTTGGGAGGCTAAAACAAGATGAATGCCACAAATTTGAGGCTAGCCTGTGCTACACAGTTCCAAAGACCCTATCTCAATAAACAAGGGAAAGATATTCTGAATGTGGAAAAAGCCTAAACATAAAATAAATCAAGTACATCGGAATCTGGTTAGGGACCCGGGATATAGCTCCATAGTAAAGTGTCTGCCAGAATAGATAAAGCACCACAAAAACAAAACAAAATTTGTTTGAGAAACCTCCAAATTAGATATGAGTTGCCTCCTTGGTCTTTCAACTGATTTTCTCTCGTTAGGGACTATCTAATGCCTTATTCAGATCTGTATGCTCTATGCTGCTGCTTTCTAAACAAAATCAACTAGTCTCAATCTGCTGAAAGTTTAACCCCCCCCCCCCCCCCCCCGTGGAAAGCCCTCAGTTGCTTGCAGCCTCTCCCCTCTGCTCTGGTATCCAACACCCAAACTAACAAAGGATTTTAACAAGTTCCAGAGACAGAAGTTGAAAGATGAATTCAAGATAAGGGGAAATTCTGGCAGGTTTTGTAAGCAGAAAAAATTGTCATCGTTATCACTGTAGTGGGAGAAGTACAACCAGCAATCCTTGTTTAACAATTGCAGCATTCTTAAACCTTTGACCAGTAAGCAGAGTTGCATGACCCCATTTCACCAATGTTTCTAATAATGGTACCTACCCAGTATCTCCCAGTCCATGAAGGAAAATAACCTAAAAGAGAAGGGGGGGATGGAAAACCACATAAGCAATGCCCTCACTCATGTGTACACATTACAGCTTTGGTTAACGTGGATAACGGAACAAACCTACCACACCACACCACATTGCTGTTTTGGCAGGCCAATTAATTTCTATATACCCGCCTTTTAAGTGGAAAAGTAAGAATCAACTTTTCTTTTAATTCCTAAGATAATCAGTGTGAGGTTTTAGCACTTAAGAGGCCCACTTAGACATTCTAAGAAGCAAATCACGTCCTTCCATCACAAAAAGGGAGTCTCCGGGAGCAAAAGTTTGAGCTTCTCACGGGCTCCTTTTCTCAAAGCAGCACGTCCGGTCTCGTAAGATATTAAATCCTAAAACTTCTTGGATTCCGGGCAAGTGCCGGGTAGAACGGTAACGCGGTCCTGCGGGCAGGGGGGACCGGGCGCAGGTCCACGCGGGGCCGGCCGGGCTCCGCCCGCAATGCGGAGGCCCGGGACAGGTCGCTCCTCCGGCCACGCTGCCACGCGCGGGACCCCGGCCGCCCGCTGCCCGCGCGGGGACCGGCCCAGTGGGCCCCTGCGAGCCCTGCCCCGTCACTCACCGCAGCGGTGGCCTTGCGGGCGGCTGGCACGACGACGGGCAGCGGAGCAGACATGTTATTGCCGCACATCCACCGGCTCGGCGGACAGTGCGTCGGAAGCGGAAGGGACCGCGGGCGCCCGGCAGCCCAAGGGCGTGCGAGAGTCGCCCGAGTCCCGGCACGCCCCACCGGGCGCGCGCTCCGGCGCGTGCGCGCCAACGCCGCGCCTACCGCCCGCCCTCTCGGCGCCCCTGCGCTCGCGGCGCCCCCTCTCGGCCGTCCTCCGCGTCACAATGCGGCTTCTTTCTCCCCGAGGACCCCCGGCCGAGCTAACGTTAGCGCATGCTCCGCGTGGCTGCCCCGCCCACCCGGGCCGGCTTCTGTGCGGCCAGCGCGGGGTCGGGCGGAGCGGGAGCGGGAAACTCTTTGCTCCAAATCCCAGATGAGCTTCCTTCCCGGCCAGGGTCTGCTCCTTTGTGAAAGGGGCTGCACTGGAAGATGCTCTTTGAGCTTCCTTTGGAGCAACAGAGTATTTAGACGGGCTGGCTCCCCAGTTCCATTCACTTGAGTTGGAAAGGAAAATGCTCAGGGAGCCACAACTACTCCCAAGCGACAGGCACCATGTATGGAGCAGTATTGATTGAAACATGATTGATTTATTGATTTTGTTTTGTTTTGTTTTTTGGAGGTAGGGTCTCACTCTAGCCCAGGCTGACCTGGAATTCACTATGTAGTCTCAGGGTGGCCTCGAACTCACGGAGATCCTCCTACCTCTGCCTCCCAAGTGCTGAGATTAAAGGCGTGTGCCACCATGCCGGGCTTGATTTATTGATTTTTTTTAAAAAAATGTATTTATTGTACACAGAGAGAAAGAGGCAGATAGAATGGGCGCGCAAGGACCTCTAGAACCTGCAGAGGCACTCCAGACGTATGCACCACCTTCTGCATCTGGCTAGGGTACTGGGCAACTGAACCTGGGTCCTTAGGCTTCACAGGCAAGCTTCTTAATCGCTAAACCATTTTATCTGTCCAGCCCATGGACTGATTTTTAATCATGAGACTAGATGGCCGCTTTTCTAAAGCACAGGTGACTCAACGATCTAAACTGACACACACACGGACTAATAAAAGTAAATATAGTTTGCTCAAAAACAGTGCATATCTGACTTACTGCATACGTGGTATTGTTACCATTTTTCTGGGTCGAATTCTTCATCGTCTAATCACCTTGAATGACCAACAAGGACAGCTGAAGAAAAGTAAGTTTATTAAAGGAACATGAAAGAACAAAGCTCCCCGCTGACTGCATGGGCAGAAAGGGGACCTGAACAGCTTGCCCTGATGACTGAATGAAGAAAATCTAAAAAAAAAAAAAAAAAAATTAAGAACCGGGCGTGGTGGACACGCCTTTAGGGAGATCGTAGTGAGTTCGAGTCCAGCTTGAGAGTACATGGTGAATTCCAGGTCAGCCTGGGCTAGCCTGAGACCCTACCTCAAAAAAAAAAAAAAAAAGAAAGAAAGAAAAAGAGAATCTAGTCAGGGCTGGGGAGATGGCTTGGCTATTAAGGCACTTGCCTTTGACTTTGAAGTCAAATGACCCAGGTTCAATTCCCCGGTACCCACATGAAGCCAGATACATAAGCCAGATACATGTGGAGTTCATTTGCAGGGGCTAGCAGCCCTGGCACATGCTTACTTGTGCTCTCCTCCTTGCAAATAAATAAATAATTTTTAAATAAAAGAATGAAGTCAAAGTATGGCTGAAGGAAATGGAAACTAATCAATAATAATTCAACACATGCTTCAAAAAATTTAAGAGAGGGCTGGAGAGATGGCTTAGCGGTTAAGGTGACTGCCTTCTAAGCCTAAGAACGCTGGTTCCAATCTCCAGAGGTTCCAATCTCCAGGTCCACGTTTAGCCAGATGCAGTGATGCAAGGGCACAATGCCCCACTTGACCACAAGGGGGCGCACGCATCTGGATATCGTTGACAGCAGCTGAGAGACTGCTGACGCACCCATCTCTGTCTCCCTCTCCCTCTCTATCTCTCTCTGTGTCTCTCTCCAAAAATAAAAAAATAATTTTAAAAATTTAAAAAAAATTTAAGAGAGCCAGGCGTGTTGGTGAACGCCTTTAATCCCAGCACTCGGGAGGCAGAGGTAGGAGGATTGCCATGAGTTCAAGGCCACCCTGAGAGTACATAGTGAATTCCAGGTCAACCTGAGCAAGAGTGAGACCCTACCTCGAAAAAAAAATTTTTTTAAGAGAATCAAAAAGAACTCATAGAAAGATAAAGGAAATGGAGGAGAACCAACAACAACAAAATGATCTCAACAGGGAGTGGAATAAACTCAATGAAGACATAATCAAATGCAGGAATGAACTCCAACAAACAAGCAACTCTAGCCAAGGCATGAAATTGGAATTCCACAAAGAGATGGAGATGCTGGGGAAAAAATATATAATGGAAGCTGGGTGTGGTGGCGCACACCTTTAATCCCAGCATTTGGGAGGCAGAGGTAGGAGGATCGCTGTGAGTTCCAGGCCACCCTGAGACTACATAGTGAATTCCAGGTCAGCCTGACTTACAGTGAGACCCTACCTCGAAAAACAAAACAAAACAAAAAAATAAATAAAAAAAAAAAAAAAAAAAAAAAAAAACGTGAACAGAATATGGGGGAAATGTAGGACACCTTACAAAGACCAAATATTCAGATCATTGGTATAAAAGAAGGGAAAGAGGTCAAAGTCATAGAGAACATCTTCAACAAAAGAAAATTTCCCTGACCTTACAAAAGAGAGTCTCATCAAATACAAGGGGTGCTCAGAACACCAAACAGGCAGGATCAGAGAAGAAATTCCCTATGTCATATTATAGTTAAAACTCTCAACATTGAAAACAAAGAAAAACTCCCCAAGAGAAAAACAGCTTGTTACATGCAAAAGTAAACCCATCAGAATTATCTCTAATTTTTTTCAAAGGAAACTGTGAAGGCCAGAAGGGATTGGAATGGAGCATTTCAAATCCTAAAAGACCATGACTGCCAACCCGGAATACCATACCCAGCAAAATTATTCCTCATAAGTGAAGGTGAAAGAAAAACTTTCCATGATAAAAGACATCTATATGATTATTTGAAGGACTAAGCCAATCAGAGAAGATTGCATAGAATAACCCAAACCAAAGAGACAAACAATCATACCCAAGAGGGAAAAATAACAACTATGAGTAGAACAGAAATGAAAGCATATGTTGGTCTGGAGAGATGGCTTAGTAGTTAAGGCGCTTGCCTGAGAAGCCTAAGAACTCATGTTCACATCTCCAGGTCCCACATAAGCCAGACACACAGTGACGCAAGTGCACAATGTTGCACATGCACACAAGGAGGTGCACGTGTCTGGAGTTCACTTGCAGCAGCTGAAAACCCGGGCATGCCCATTTTCTCTCTCTCTCTCTCTCAAAATAAATTTTAAAAAATGAAAGTATAAGCCGGGCGTGGTGGCGCACGCCTTTAATCCCAGCACTCAGGAGGCAGAGGTAGGAGGATCGCCAAGAGTTCGAGGCCACCCTGAGACTACATAGTGAATTCCAGGTCAGCCTGAGCCAGAGTGAGACCCTACCTCGAAAAAAACCAAAAAAAAAAAAAAATGTAAGTATATAAAGTCCAAGAAAACTCAAACTTCCACAAAGACTCCAACTTGACAGAGATTAACTTATACCTCACAGTTATAAGACTAAACCTCAATGGTCTCAATGCCCTAATCAAAAGACACAGGCTAAAAAGATGGGTCAGAAAAGTACTTAGAGAGCAGTTTGGTGGGCATAATATATGTATTTAGCCAACAGCAGGGTCTACATACTTCTTCTATCATGCACCTCAAAATCCTCCTAGCCTCGCTACCCAGTTTCAAAACCACTTCCACCTTTTTAGATTTGTTACAGCAACATCATATTTCTTTTTTTAACTTTTTATTGACAACTTCCACAAATATAGACAATATACCATGATCATAATCCTCTCCCATTACTTCCCTTTTCCCCTCCCTAAACTACCCCTCCACTGAATTTCTTCTTCTTTTCAACTTTCCCACTTTTATTTTAATGCCATCATTTTCCCCTCCCATTACGCAGCTTTTGTGTAAGTAGCATCAGCCACTGAGAGACCATGACTATCAAGGCCACTGTGTGTCTGGATGATAGCATTGTAGTCAGTCCTTCCCCTTCCTTTGGCTCTGACATTGTAGCAGACAGCTTCAGGTTCACTGAGATGAACTTCCAGACCAGGCACAGTTATGGAGGAAGGGATATTATTTATTGAAGCTTACAGATCCAGGGGAAGTTCCATAAAGGCAGGAAAAGCAGCCTGCTTTCACAGGGCCAAGCAGAGAGAGAGAAAGCCAACCAGCCACCACAGCACACAGAGCAAAACTACTGCCAAAAGTCACAGCACACTTCAGGAACTCCTACTGGGCACACTTTGCATTTCTTTACAATGGAATTTCAAACCCACCATTAACATCTTAAGACCAGCCCCCAGTGACATTGCCTCTAGGAAGGTGATTGCAGATGCAAACTATAAAGTAATAAAACATTGAATATATTGGGGGCCATATATTCAAACTACCACAGACATTCTTTCTACCACCTCTTCTGCAATAGTCTCTGATCCTTGGAGGATGTAATAGAGATGTCTCACTGATGAACACTCCACACTCCACTGTCACTTCTTAGAATTATGACAATTTTTTAGTTACCCCAGTGGTTACTACCATCTGAAGAAAGAAGTTTCTTTAACCAAAAGTGAGAGTATCATTAGTATATGGGAATAAACATAAGTCTTTAGAGGGCAGCTTGGTGGCCATAATTTTTCCAGTTAGCCAAACAACAATAGTGGTTTCTCCATTAGAGTTTACAGCATTCTAAGCCATAAAGCCATAAGGTTTTTTTTTTTTTTTTTTTTTTTTTTTTTTTTTTTGTAGTTTTTCGAGGTAGGGTCTCTCTGTAGCCCAGGCTGATCTGGAATTCACTATGTAGTCTCAGGGTGGCCTTGAACTCATGGTGATACTCCAACCTATGCCTCCTGGGTGCTGGGATTAAAGGCATGCGTCACCACACCCGGCTGTCATAAGCTTTTTTTTTTTTTTTTTTTTTTTTTTTGGTTTTTCGAGGTAGGGTCTCACTCTGGCCCAGGCTGACCTGGAATTAACTATGTAGTCTCAGGGTGGCCTTGAACTCACGGTGATCCTCCTACATCTGCCTCCCGAGTGCTGGGATTAAAGGCATGCGCCACCACGCCCAGCTTGTCATAAGCTTTTGACTAGGTTTTCAGAATCAGGCATAAATTATCTCCCATGGGATAAGCCTTAAATCCAATCAGAGAAAAGACATGCCACAAGTGCACCAGTTGGTACATTTAGCCTGGCCAACCATCTGTAAAGCCTGCAGGGTCCACTGCTAGTTAAGACTGTTGATGATTTTTTTTCTTCCAAAAGGCTGTGTACTGCATAGCTCTTTCCAGTATCCTGACAGGTATCCACAGGGAGGAGGCTTGCAGCTCAGCACCAGCTTGATTTCCCAGTGACCTGCAGCCCAAGTACAATCTCATATTTCTTTTTTAAAAAATATTTTTATTTATTTATTTATATGAGAGAGAGGAGGATGTATATATAGAGAAAGAGAGAATGGGCACACTGGGGCCTCTAGCTACTGCAAATGAACTCCAGATGCATGTGCCCCCTTGTGAATCTGGTTTACGTGGGTCCTGGAGAATCAAACCAGGGTCCTTAGGCTTCCAAGGCAAAAGCCACTTCCCCAGCCCACAACCTCATATTTCTTTTTTTGTTTGTTTCTTTAAAAAAAATTTTTTTTCGCTTTTAAAAAAATTTTTCTTAACCTCATATTTGATACAAAAATTTGTATGCATTTGCTAAGGCTTTGTGATAGTTAATCACAAAGAGGTAAAAATACACTATTTTAAATGTGGGCAGTGACATTTTATGGGCTGGAGTCCCAGACTGGTTAAAAAGGAGGAAATGAATTGAGGATCAACATTCATCACTTGTGATGGTTAAGTTCTATTGATCATGTGATCTGTATGGGAATCCACAGTCCTCTTGGATGGGTCTCTGAGATTGCTTCCAGGAAGGATTAACTGAAGGAAGAAGTCCTGCCCCCAGAGTGTGAGCCCTTCCCCCAGAGTGGGCAGCCCCTCTTGGAAAGGGGCTTTATCTAAGGAAGCTCTGGGAGAAATGGTCCCTTCCTCCCACCTGGCTGCAGGTGCTGCTTGCTGCCTTCCAGTACAGGTGAAGACCAGCGTGGACTAAAGACCAGCAGCTCTCCAGGAAGCCTCCAGGCTTTTAGTGCTATATTGGTACTGCTGAGACATCCAGCCATGTGGACTGAGCAGCTACTGGGTTCCTTTACTCTTGCAGACTCCTATTGTTGGACTGCTATAAATTAATCCAGTAAGTACCCTTCTTAATACAATTCATTCTATTGGTTCTGTACCTCTAGAGTACACTGACAAATGCATACTATTTGCTTCCTGGCTGTATATTGAATGTGAACAGCTGCCTCCTGTTCCTTTTGCCATGCCCTTCCAGCCATGATGGATTGTGTGGACTTTGAAGTTGGACTAAATATACCTTGCATCATGAGATCACTATGAATGTATTGGGACCAGGAGTGAAATATTGTGACCCCCTCAAAGTGTAAAACAAAAGAACCCCTTCCATTCTTACATTGGTTCTTGTCAAGTACTTTGTTACAGCAATAAGGAAAGTAACTAATACAGAAATTGAGTCTAAGAAATGGGACTGTTGCCATGATAAAGCAGGCATTCTGGTTCATAGGCCTTGGTTCATGTTATTCCAAGGTATTTAATTTTTTTGATATCGATTTTTGTGCATTGATTTTGTATCCTGCCACTTTACTGAAGGAATTCACCTTTAAAAGTTGTGAGATAGAGGTCTGGAGAGATGGATTAGTGGTTAGGCACCTGCCTCCTAAGCCTATGAATGCCGGTTCCAATCTCCAGGTCCCATGTTTAGCCAGATGCAAAGGGCGCAATGCTGCACTTGACCACAAGGGGGAGCACACATCTGGATTTCGTTTGCAGCAGCTGAGAGGCTGCTGGCGTGCCCATCTCTATCTGTCTTCCTCTCTCTCTCTGTGTCTCTCTCCAAAAAAAAAAAAAAAAAAAAAGTTGTGAGATGGAGACTTTCAGATTACTTATGTATAGGATCATGTCATCTGCAAATAGGGCTAACTTGACTTCTTCCTTTCCATTTTTTTTTCTTCTTTTCCATTTTGTATCTCTTTTGTTTCTTTCTTCTGTCTTATTCCTTGGGCTAGGACTTCTAGTACTATGTTGAAGAGCAGTGGTGAGAATGGTCAGCCCTGTCTTGTTCCTGATCTCAATGAGAACTCCTTGAGTTTTTCCCATTAAGTATTATTTGGGCTTTAGGTGCTTTATATATAGCCTTTAATGTGTTGATATATAAACCATCCCATGCCTATTCTCTCCAGTGTTTTGACCATGAAATGGTGATATATTTTGTCAAAGGTCTTCTTTGCATCAATTGAAGTAATCATGTGGTTCTTGTGATTAAGTTTATTTATGTGATGTATTATGTTGACCAATTTCTGTATGTTGAACCATTCCTGCATCCCTGGGATGAAGTCTACATTATCAAGGTGGATAATGCTTTTGATATGTTGCTGAATTTGCTTTGCAAGGATTTTGTTCAGGATTTTTGCATCTAAGTTCATTAGGGATATAGGACTGTAGTTTTCTTTTTCTTTTTCTTTTCTTTTTTTTTTTTTGGAGAGAGAGAGAGAGAGAGAGAGGAAGACAGATAGAGATGGGCACGCCAGCAGCCTCTCAGCTGCTGTGAACGAAATCCAGATGTGTGCACCCCCTTGTGGTCAAGTGTGCATTGCACCCTTGCGTCACTTTGCATCTGTCTAAACATGGAACCTGGAGATTGGAACTGCTGAGATTGGAACCAGTGTTCTTTAGGCTTAGGAGGCAGGTGCCTTAACTACTAAGCCATCTCTACAGCCCTTTTTTTGGTTTGTTTGTTTTTTTGAAGTAAGGTCTCACTCTGGCCCAGGCTGACCTGGAATTAACTATGTAGTCTCAGGGTGACCTCTAACTCATGGCGATCCTCCTACCTCTACCTCCTGAGTGCTGGGATTAAAGGCATGCACCACCAAGCCCAGCTTGTAGTTTTCTTTAAAAAAAATTTTTTTGTTTTGTTTTTTGAGGTAGGACCTCACTGTAGCCCAGGCTGACCTGAAATTCACTATGTCATCTCAGGGTGGCCTCAAACTCATGGCAATCCTCCTACTTCTGCCTCCCAAGTGCTGGGATTAAAGCCATGCACCACCACACTGGCTAAAAAATATTTTTGACTATTAACTACTAAATACTAATATTTATTGAAGGAATTATAGAGGCAAGGAATGGCACCCACATGGTGAGAGATCCCATGTGGAGGGCCTGGGGGAAAAAAGCTGTGGAAAGGAAAGAGAGAAAAGAAAGTTCAAGGAGCTCCTGCCATGTGGCAAGCTGGAGGGGATAAAGAACCCATGTGGAGACTAAGAGGTAGGAGGGCCCTCCCCATTACCCAGGCTGAGCCAGCCCAGGTCCAGTGGAGGGAAAAACTCACCCACAGCTAGAAGTTTCAAAGTGGTCAGAGAGCCTAGGCCTATAGTTTTCTTTCCTTGTTGTATATGTCTGGTTTTGGTATTAGGGTGATGTTAGCTTCACAAAAGGAGTTGGGGAACATTCTCTGCTCTCAAATTATATTAAACAGTTTGAGAAAAATTGACTTCAGTTCCTCAATGAAGATTTGATAGAATTCAGCTCGAAGTCATCCAGTCTTGGATTTTTCTTTTGGGGAGGTTTGTGATTAACCTTTTCAATTTTGATGGATGCGATAGGTTTGTTTACGAGATTAATCTTGGGCTGGAGAAGATGGCTTAGAGGTGAAGGTGTTTGTCTGCAAAGCCAAAGGACCTTGGTTTGATTCCCCAGGACCCATGTAAGCCAGATGCACAAGTAGGCACATGCATCTGGAGTTTGTTTGCAGTGGCTGGAGGCCCTGGCGTGCCAATTCTCTCTCTCTCTCTCTCTACCTCCTTCTCTCTCTCAAATAAATAAAATAAAATTAAGAAAAAAAGAGATGAATCTGCTCTCAGTTTAGTTTTGGTAGGTGGTATGTGTCTAGGAATTCATCCATTTCTTCCAGGTTATGCAGTTTTGTGGAGTAGAGATTTTGGAAGTATATCCTGATAATTCTTACAATTTTATTGATGTCTGTTGTGAGCTTTCCTTTTTCATTTCTGATTTTGTTAAATTGAGACTTCACTTTTTTCACTTAACCAAATTAGCTAAGGGTTTATCAATCTTGTTTATTTTTTCAAAGAACCAGCTCTTCATTTCATCAAATTTCTTTTTTTCTTTGTTTCCAGTTCACTAATTTCTGCTCTGATCTTGATTGTTTCTTTCTATTGGGTTCTTCTTGTTTTTCCAACACCTTTAGGTGGATGATTAGGTTATTAGTTTGAGGTTTATCTGTATTTGTTATAAAGGCATTCAGTGCTATGAATTTTCCTCTTAGGACTTTCTTCGTTGCATCCCATAAGTTTTTTTTTTTTTTGTTTTCTTTAAAAATTTTCTTAAATTTTTAAATTTGATAAATACAATTTATATATTTCCATTCAATGCTATGTTTTTTTTTTTTTTTAATTTTTATTGATTTTTAATCTACATACCAAAAAACCCCACCTGATATTTAGGGCCCTCCCCATTCCACTTTAGAACTCCAGTCTCCATCAGAACCCCTCCCTTTCTCCATTAGTCTCTCCTAATTTGATGACATCATCTTTTCTTCTATTTTGAGGGTCTTGCAAAGGTATTGCTAGGCACTGCAAGATCACACAAGAGGCCAATTTCTGTCTGGGCAGCTGCATAGTAAGAGGTCATATCCATCTTTGGCTCTTCCATTCTATCCGCCCCTTCTTCAGTGGTCCCTGAGCCACTGGAGGATGTGACAGAGGTGTTTCAGTGCTGGGCACTCCTCCATCCCTTCTTCTCAGCACTCTGTTGCCTTTTTGTGTCATCCCAGTGGTAAAAACCATCTGAAAAGAGAAGTCTCCAGCCAGAAGTGAGAATTCTCTTGTTAATGTGGACTTTAACATTTAGTGTAGTGTTCCCAGGGCAGCTTGGTGGGAATAAATTTACATTTAGTCAGCCAGGCATGCTTTATACCCCCAAAGCTATATGACCTCACCTATTTTGGAGACTTTTACTTAGGTTTTTTCAGTAGAATATGTATTCCCTAGAATTGAGGGCCTTCAGTCCAATTATGGAGCAGTTGGTTACCTGAAGAGTATTGTTGCCACTATTATTTCAGTCATTGATTGTCTGGCCAAGCTTGAATATTCAGCATCCACTATTTTCACTGTTGATGGCTTCTGTCTCCCAACTATGATGGTGCAGTGCAGTTTTTTCCAGCTTTTTGGCTGGTCTACAGGGAGAAGGTTTTCTGCTCAGCACCAGCTTGCTTTTTCAGTGTCCTTGCCTCTCAGGCCCAGGTCTTGACCTGGGTCTTACTATCTATTTCTCAGGAAACCAAGGGCTTTGGCAAAAGCCTTAATGTTTTGAGGCTCCGGGACCTCCTTGGCCAACATCTCACTGAAAGAGTTCCATCCCAGGTACTAAAAAATTTTCTAGTAACAGTCTACATCTTCTAGTTGACCTTTTAAAAAAGTTTTTTGTTTTGTCTTTTGATAATATCTTGAGTTTAGATTGTCTGACCTGGAATTCCCTTTGTCATCTCATTCTCTTCCCATGGCCGAACTCATGCCAATCCTGTACTCAGTTCTTCTACTTACATAATCCCATAAGTTTTTGCAAGTTGTGTTCTCATTGTTCTTCAATTCTAGAAAATTTACATTTTCTTTTTTGATTTCTTCCACTACCCATTCAATGTTTAAAAGTGTGTTGTTCAGGGCTGGAGAGATGGCTTAGTGGTTAGGGCGCCTGCCTCCTAAGCCTGAGAACGCTGGTTCCAATCTCCAGAGGTTCCAATCTCCCACGTTTAGCCAGATGCAAAGTGACACAAGGGCGCAATGCCACACTTGACCACAAGGGGCCGCACACATCTGGATTGTTCTCAGTGGCTGAGAGGCTGCTGGTGCACCCATTTCTATCTGTATTCCTCTCCCCTCTCTCTCTCTGTCTCTTTCTGTGTCGCTCTAAAAAAAGTGTGTTGTTCAGTCTCCAGTAGAATTCCTGATACTTCTCTTGTTAATTTCTAGCTTTAAAGCATGGTGATCTGATATGATGCAGGAAATTACATCAATTTGCTTGAATTTATTCAGGCATGCTTTATGGCCTAATATATGATATATTTTGGAGAAGGTTCCATGGGCTGTTGAGTAGAATGTATATTCTGTAGAATTGAGGCGTAAAGTTCTATAGCTGTCTGTTAGGTCTAGCTGATCTATGGTATTGTTGAGCTCTATTATTTCCCTGTTGATTTTCTGCTTGGAAGATCTGTCTATTGATGATAGTGGAATATTGAAGTCTCCAACTATGATGGTGTTGGTGTTTATTTCTGTTTTGTTGTCAATAGATTTTGTTTTATAAACTGTGGTGCACCTGTGTTTGGTGCATATAGATTTATGATTGTGATGTTCTCTTGTTGGAACATTCCCTTGATGAGTAAAAAGTGGCCATCTTTGTCCTTTTTTATTACATTTGGTTTGAAGTCAATTTTATCAGATATTAGTACAGTAACACCTGCTTGTTTCTTATTTCCATTTGCTTGGAATATCATTTTTCATACTTTCACCCTGAGGAGGTGTCTCTTTAGTGGTGAGGTGAGTTTCTTGAAGGCAGCAAATCAAAGGGTCCATTTTTCTGATCTACCTTGTTACCTTGTAACTTCAGATGGTTGAATTAAGAGCATAAATGTTAAGTCAAAGTTATAACTGTGAGGTTTGATTTAACCCCTGCCATGTTGGGGCACTTTATGGACTTTGGTGTACTTTTGGACTTTGTACTTCTTTGCAATCTTCATCTTGTAGGCTCTTGAGATTGGACGTTTGACTCTTCTGTGTGGGGAATTCCCTGAAGTATTCTCTGTAGGTTTGGCTTTGTGTTCATATATTTGTAGAGCTGACTTTTACCATGGAAAGTTTTCCTTTCACCATCTATTATGAAAGATACTTTTGCTGGGTAAAGTAGTTTGAGTTGGAAGCCATAGTTTTTTAGTCTTTGAAGTGCTCTCCTGCTGTACCCAGATGGGCAGGTTATGAAGGTGAACGCCTGATTTTCCTGTGTTCCCTTTCTGAGGCGAAGGTGATGCCCCAAGTAGTCATGGGAGTGGGGCAGGGTATTGGAGAGATGGTGGGGGTTGCTGGGTTCCACAGACCAGGCCAGATCAGGGAGCCAGCTGGTGTGGGAGAGACAGGAGCATTGACCAAGGGTCTAACATAAGGATTTCTATAGGTAGCACAGGGTGTGGAAGGTCTGGAGCAGAGGGAGTCAAAGGCAGCCTGCAGGCTAGCTCAACAAGGAGGCAAGGCTGGAGCACGGCAGGAGATGGGAGCAGGGGTGGGCAGTGGGCTCCGTTGGTGAAGCCTACCAGAGCCCTGCCTCCAGGAGACAGGGAAGTGTTTGTGACTACCAATAGATGCAGTGGAGGGGGGGCATCCTTTCAGAGTGAGGGAAGTGCACATGGGCCACCAACTGATGCACTGCGGGGAGGCCTCCAGGAGACAGGCCTGCATGTGGGCCATGTAAGATGCAGTTGGTCAAAATCATGGATAATCAGCGGAAGACAGGGGAGTGAGTGAGTCTTGGATGAAAACAGCAGTGGGAGGAAGCCTGGGAGGAGCACAGGATGCTGGTGTGGTCAACAGAGCCTGCAGGTAGCACAGCCTAGGACCTGGTCAGGCTGACTTGTAATGGCACTATGGTTAATCTCAAGGGTCGATTGGGATACCTGAGAGCAAAGGAATCCATAGATTCCTAACTGCCCCTCAGTGCCCGTCCACTGAAGGTCTGCTAAGACCTACTCAAACTGGAGCCCCACAAATGTTGCCTGATAGTACCCTGGAGCTGAAGCATGGTTAGGAGGCCACCATCTTGACAGGAAGCTCAGATAAGGTTAATTGAGTTGAAAAGACACCCTAATTGTGGGTGGCATGATTCCATGGGCTGGAGTCCTGGACTGAATAAAAATAGAAAATGGGCTGAGTATGAGTATTTATCACTCCATGCTTCGGAATTGTGGATTGAGTGTGAGCAGCTGCTGTATGCTCCTGTCACGGTGCATTCCCTGCTATCCGTGACAGACCATGTATCCTCTACCTGTAGACCAAAGTAAACCCTTCCTCCCCTAAGTTGCTTCTTGTCAGATACTTTGTCCAGCAACAAGGAATTAATAGAGTCTGCATAACGAAAGACCTTAGACTGGAAGATCTGAACAAAAAAATTATTTTCTCACAGTTTTTTAGGTAGTGGTAGATCAAGGTTTCAATAACATTGGTTTCTTCTGACATGCCTTTCCTGGCTCATCGATTGCTATGCTCTCCCTGTTATTCTTCATTCTGTATATTTACTGGGTCTCATTTTCATATTTTTCTTTATGAAATTCATTGTGAAGCTCACTGTGTAATCCAGGATGGCCTGCAACTGTGTAACTCAGACTGTTCTCAAAATCATGATAATCTTCCTGTCTCAGTCTCTCACTAAATTACTTATCTCCCCCCCCCTTTTTTTTTAGTTTGGTTTTTCAAGGTAGGGTCTCACTGTAGCTCAGGCTGACTTGTAATTCACTATGTAATCTCAGGGTGGCCTCAAACACATGGCGATCCTCTTACCTTTGCCTCTGAGTGCTTGGATTAAAGGCATGTGCCACCATGTTTGGCTACTTATTCATTTTTTATTTTATTTTATTATTATCATTATTTTTTACTAAAATGGCTAGGTTTTAAATATGTTTATTTATTTATTTATTCAGAGTTCTTGAAATAAAGAGTTTTGTTATATGAGAGAGAGAGAGAGAGAGAGAATGGGCATGCCAGGGCCTCCAGCCATTGCAAACAAACTCCAGATGAGCCTGGAGAGATGGCATGGTAGTGCACGCCTTTAATCCTAGCACTTGGGAGGCAGAGATAAGAGGATTGTCATGAGTTCATGGCCACCGTGAGACTACATACTTAATTCCAGATCAGCCTGGACCAGAGTAAAACCCTACCTCGAAAAACCAAAAATAAATAAATAAAATAAAATAAAATAAAAAATAATATAAATAAATAAAATAAAATTATTTTCCACTATTTTAATTATTGTTTTACTAGGAATATGCTTTCCCACACTCCTAACACCACCATTCTGGGCATCTTTTGCATTAGGTTAATTGAGTTGGAAAGGCATTTATTTATAGTTTTTTTTTTTTAAATTATTATTTAGGGATGGAGAGATGGATTAGCAGTTAAGGCATTTGCCTGCAAAGCCAAATGATCTGGTTTGATTCTCCAGGAGCCACATAAGCCAGATGCACAAGGGCACATGCGTCTGAAGTTCATTTGTAGTAGCTGGAGGCCCTGGTGCACCCATTCTCTCTCTCTCTCTGCTTTTTCTTTCTCTCAAATAAATAAATAAAATATACTAAAAAAGAAAAAAATATTTAAAAATTACTTATTTGAGAGAATAGACTTACTGCTGCAAGCCAACTCCTGACACATGCACTAAAATGTGCATCTGGCTCTATGTGGGTAATGAGGAATTGAACCTGGGCCTGCACACTTTGCAAACAAGTGCCTTTAACCACTGAGCAATCTCCCCAGCCCCTTCTTTTTAATTTTCTTCATTTATTTATTTGACAGAGGGAGGCAGACAAAGAGAGAGAGAGAGAGAGAGAGAGAGAGAGAGAGAGGGAAAGAGGGAAAGGGTGCTCCAGGGCCTTTAGCCACTGCTAAATTTGTGATTGTTAGTTAACAGCCAGTAGGAGCATTTCTCCCACAGTGAAATGGCAGGAGCATTCAAAGAAATAAAAAGGAAGACTTCTCTATAGTTCATTCACATAAGTGTATTTTAACTCATATTTTTGGAGTTAGTAATGTGTATTTTTGTGAGACAGGTATACAATTTTTTTTTTTTTTTTTTTGGTTTTTCGAGATAGGGTCTCACTCTAGCCCAGACTGACCTGGAATTCACTATGTAGTCTCAGGGTGTCCTCAAACTCACAATGATCTTCCTACAAATACAAATTCTAGGTCAAGCATGGTGGCATGTACCTTTAATCCCAACTTGGGAGGCAGAGGTATGAGGATTGCTGTGAGTTTGAGGCCAGCCTGGAACTATACAGTGAGTTACAGGTCAGCCTGGGCTAAAATGAGACTCTACATTAAAAAGCAGATGTATATGCTTAGCTATGAGTTCAAAGCCACCCTGAGATTACATAGTGAGTTCCAGTTCATCCTGGGCTATGGTGAGACCCTACCTTGAAAAACCAATATATAGCTGGGCTTGGTCGCACATGTCTTTAATCCCAGCACTTGGGAGGCAGAGGTAGGAGTATTGCTGAGAGTTCAAGGCCACCCTGAGACTGCATAGTGAATTCCAGGTTAGCCTGAGATCGAGTGAGAGCCTACATGGATAAACCAAAAAATGAAAAAGAAAAACAAAAAGAAAAAACACCCATGAGTGTCCTAGGTAAGGATTGTGTTGCAGGGCACCCTTTCCCTCTCTGGGGCTGGTGGGGGGGTGGGATTGGGTGTCTGGTGTTATAATCAACCCAGAGAAGGGCTTGGGAGAGGCCACCAGGGAGGAGCCACAATGGCAGAGCAAGAGTTGCCAGCCTTGCCAGTCAGTGGGGACAGGTAGTCTCCCTGGACAAAGGGGAGCTCCAGGGAGCTTGGATCAAGGGCACCTTAACAGCCCAAGGGGTGGTGAACTTCTCTATCTCACCTTCCCAGAATTCAAATGGAAAAGAGTGTAGAAGATAAAAGTAGAGTGTGTGCGCGCACTCATGCACGCGTGTGTGTGTGTGTGTGTGTATATGTGTACAGGTGTGTGCAGAACAGAAAGACAATGGAAGTTCTGAAAGGCCTTTTGTGGTAGTGGGAAGCCTTAGTGTGCTGGGAGCCAGAAGAGAGGCATTTTGGGAAAGCAGAGGGGTCACGGAAAGCCTCCTAGGTGTGGGTTTAGCTGGCAGTGAAGTTTATAAGAAGATACAAAGTGGAGCAAGGCAAAAATCAAAAGTGACCTCCAACCCAAGGGGTGAATCAGGTTTTATTTTAGTTTTTGCCTTTTCTTTTCTTTTCTTTTCTTTTCTTTTCTTTTCTTTTCTTTTCTTTTCTTTTCTTTTCTTTTCTTTCTTTCTTTCTTTCTTTTTTTGTTATTGTTGTTGTTGTTGTTTTTCGAGGTAGGGTTTCCCTCTAGCCCAGGCTGACCTGGAATTCACTATGTAGTCTCAAGGTGACCTTCAGTTCACTCTGTAGTCTCAGGCTGGCCTCGAACTCACAGTGATCCTCCTACCTTTCCCTCCCAAGTGCTGGGATGAAAGGTGGTGTGCCTGACCACACCCCGAGATGTCTCAGTTTCTTCATCTACCCAAAGCATTGTGAGGATTAGAAGGTGTGTGGGACAAGATTTGCAAATTGTAAAGCTCTGTACAAGAGAGGGAAGCTGTGGGTGCTGTCATGCAGGCACCTTCCTTCTGTTAGCAGTGGGACAAGAGGCCCTCTTCTGGATGTGGAGAAGGAAGGAAGTGGATGCTTTCAAAGCCTCTGTTGCCTGATGGATAGAAGGCCCTCAAAGTAGCAAGGAGATTCAGCAGGTTCTCAGAAGATGGTAGCTATTCAGATACTGTGTCTTGGGCTGGAGAAATGGCTTAGTGGTTAAGTGCTTTCCTGTGAAGCCTAAGGACCCCAGTTTGAGGCTCGGTTTCCCCAGAACCCATGTAGGCCAGATGCATAAGGTGGCACATGCATCTGGAGTTCATTAAGTGGCTGGGGGCCCTGGCACACCCATTTTTTTTTTTTTTTTTTTTTTGAGGCACATACTTTTTATTCCCCAATAGCATAGGTTTAGCTGTTCCATGACAAATATTCAAAGATTACTTTCTCCAAAAGATCACCAAGCCAAACATTTGGCCATACTTTTATTTACTACATATACTATAAACATACAATACATGCTAAAAAAAAAAAAACCCATTCTTTATCTGCCTCTTTCTCTCTCTGTCTGTCGGTCTCAAAATAAAACAATAGAATAAAATAAAATAAATAATAAAATAAAATATACTGTGTCTCTAAGAATCCCTGGAAAACCATGAGAAAGTAGGCTGGGCTGGGCTGTTCTGTTGTGAGGGGTTGGCTAGCAGTGGGTAATGATCTAAAGAAAGACTGAAATTTAAAAGTATGACTGGGCTGAAGAGATGGCTTGGTGGTTAAGGCTCTCGCATGCAAAGCAAAAGGACACAGGTTTGATTCCCCAGGACCCATGTAAGATAGATGCACAAGGCGCACATGTGTCTGGAGTTCGTTTGCAGTAGCTGGAGGCCCTGGCGCTCCCACTTTCTCTCTGCTCCCCCAATAAAATAAATAAATTAATTAATTAAAGTATGACTTCTGGGAAGAAGGCCATATAATAGAGTGAAATCTACCTTTGCCTAATTCCCTCCTGACACCATTGACAAATGGTCCTTCATAGAGGATACAGATACATTTATTGTGCACCTGCTGTGTTCCATATATTATGCTAAAATAAATGAATGACTCACATTACCTACAATCATCCCTACAATGCTTGTTTTGTGAAGGAAGGAAGAAAACTGGGTCCCAGTCATGTAAGATTTCTGGTCCACAGCTAATAAATTCTAGAACTGGAAAACTGAATCTCCTTTCTTTGATTTTTTGTTGTTGTTGTTGTTATTTCTGGAGACACACACACACACACACACACAGACAGGGAGAGAGGGAGAGGAAAACGGATAGAGAATGGGTGCGCCAGCAGCCTCTCAACTGCTGAGAACGAATTCCACATGTGTGTGCCCCCTTGTGGGCAAGTGCAGCATTGCATCCTTGTGTCACTTTGCATCTGGCTAAATGTGGGACCTGGAGATTGGAACCCACATTCTTAGACTTAGCAGGAAGGCGCCTTAACCACTAAGTCATCTCTCCAGTCTATTTCTTTGATTTTTGAGCCTCAAACGACTTCTGTCTCTCAGATGACTGGCTAGAAGAAAACATGAAACACAGAGACAAAACAAGACAAAGAATGGGCTGCAAGGATTGCTCAGTGGTTAAGGCGCTGGCCTGCAAAGCCTAACTGCCTGGGCTTCATTATCTCTCTCTTCCCCTCTCCTTGCATACAAATAAATAATTAAATAAAAATTTTAAAAAAGAAAGGTTTATAAAGCACTTTGTCATATTCTGATTTTAATGATTACAGTGGTTTTTCCAGGAAGCCTTTTTTTTTTTTTGTCTCGAGGTAGGGTCTCACTCTAGCCCAGGCTGACCTGGAATCCACTATGTAGTCTCAGGCTGGCCTGGAACTCATAGTTATCCTTCTACCTCTGCCTCCCAAGTGTTGGGATTAAAGGTGTGCACCACCATGCTGGCAAGGAAGCCATTTTATTTGTTCATTTTTTTCAATGAGAGAGAGAGAGAGAAAAAAAAATTGGTGTGCCAGGGTGTCTAGCCACTACAATCGAACTCCAGATGCATGTGTGACCTTGTGCACATGTCTCACCTTGTGTGTCAGTCTTACCTGGGTTCTGGGGAGTTGAACCTGGTTCCTTAGGCTTTGCAGGCAAGCACTTTAACCAGTAAGCCATCTCTCCAGCCCTTATTCACTCATTTTATGGATGAAGAAACTGAGGAACATAGTGTAATTTGCCCATGGTTATGCAATTACTAAGAGAGCCAGGTTTAACCCAGGTCTCTCAGATTTAATCTCATGGTCAGTCTTTTGACTCCATCA
Organism: Orientallactaga sibirica; assembly: GCA_036365145.1. Taxonomy (NCBI): domain Eukaryota; kingdom Metazoa; phylum Chordata; class Mammalia; order Rodentia; family Dipodidae; genus Orientallactaga; species Orientallactaga sibirica. The sequence continues at coordinate 21,519,353 of JAEOAD010000003.1, forward strand.
AAAAAGAAGTACAATTCGTGACCACCCCATGCATTTTTCATGCTTCCTAAAATAAATACCAGGTGCGCAGGACACAGCCATATTCTTAATTCAGAGATGAAATAAATTATAACCTTGAAAAGCAGATTCCTTCCCCAGTAAACTCTTTCATAAAGAGTTTGCATTTCTATCATAGTCTTTTCTCAGGCATCTTCTCCATTGTTTTAATGTAAAGCACTTGGGCCATCTTCCTTAAGATTGCTAATGTGTTTCACAATAGCAGCTCCAGCAACCTAAAACCAGTCTTAGTGCCTCTAATTTTAGCTTGCTTGAGGTGTGCCAACTTAAAATCTTAAATCTCTCAGTCCAATACCTTTAGCCAAGCACATTAGTCCATTACAAATTTAACCTTGATCAAACTCTCTAAGTCCTTATGCCAGTATCCCAGTTCTAACAATGTCCTTGGTATTCTTTCCTTCCCCTTAGAAAGCTTATAAGCCAAGCCTCGAAGTTCAATACTGTCTGCACTTAGCATTCTCAAACTCTTATCAGAATAGTCCATAAAACTTGGTTTACCATTCCAGAAGACGTCTTCAGTTGCAAGCACCAAGTCCATGCCTGTTCCTACAAAACAAAAGGTACCAAAAGATGAAAATCTACATGGTTAGGTTCATCTCACCCTACATTCTGGTACCAGCTTCTGTAACAGAGCTTCAGGTTCGCTGAGATGAACTTCCTGACCAGGCACGGGTATGGAGGAAGGGATATTTATTGAAGCTTACAGATCCAGGGGAAGTTACATAATGGCAGAAGAGGCTGGCCTGCTCTTAAAGGACCAGGCAGAGAAAGAGAGAAAGCCAAAAGCCAAAAGCCACACAGCACAGCTTTCTCAGGACTCCAGCTAGACACAGTTTGCATATCTTTAGACTTAAATCCTAAACCCACCATCACACCTTAAGATCCACCCAGAGACACTGCCTCCAGCCAGGTGGGTTGGGATGCAAACTATAAACTAATAAAACACTGAATATATTGGGGGCCATCAATTCAAACTAACACATAGGACATACAAACATTCCAGATGCCTATGCCACCATGTGCATCTGGCTTACATGGGTCCTGGGAAATTGAACTGGGGTCCTTTGGCTTTGCAGGCAGGTGCTTTAGCTATTAAGCCATTTCTCCATCCCAAAAGGAAAGAATTTGTTCTTTTTTTGTTTGTTTGTTTGTTTTTCAAGGTAGGGTCTCAATCTAGTCCAGGTTGATCTGGAATTCACTATGTAGTCTCAGGGTGGCCTTGAACTCATAGCAATCCTCCTACTTCTGCCACCTGAGTGCTGGGATTAAAGGCATGCACCACCATGCCTGGCTTCTGGCTTGAGTTTTGACATCTTTATAAAGTTATAAATTACATAGAGGTGTGAACATTCCTTAAAATTCTTTCCTTTCATCCAGTGCAACCCTTCCTTGGTTAAGCCAGGTGTGGTGGCACACACCTTTAATCACAGCACTCAGGAGGCAGAGGTACAAGGATGGACCTGAGTTCTAGGCACCCTGCGATTACATAGTGAACTCCAGGTCAGCGTGCGCTAGAGTGAGACCCTACCTCAGAAAACCAAAAATAAATGAATAAATAAATCCTTTTTGTTAGTGTGTTTCATGTGATATATGTGTGTATGTCATGTCATATGATATGTATGTATGTCATGGATATGCTGGTGGTGTGTGTGTGTGTGGTGTATGATATGCATCTGCTCTTCCAACATCCCATGAGCTTGCCTATGGTGGTGGTAGGTGCTCTCCTAAGGTGGCTGGGGTGAACATTGGTTGTCCTTGCTCCATCGCTGTTGTTTTTGTTGCTATTGTTGTTGTTCTTCTTCTTTTGAAAATATATTTATATATTCATTTGCAAGCACACAGAGAGAGCGAATGGATGCACCAAGGCATTCAGCCATTGCAAATGAACTCCAGATGCATGCATGCCTTTGTGCATCTGGCTTGGTGTGGGTACTGGTGAACTGAACTCTTGTCCTAAGGCTCTAAAGGCAAGCACTTTAACTGCTAAGCCATCTCAGCCCCAGAATTTTGACTGTAAAGTTGGTGGGGAGAAGGATTAGGGAACAGGCAGCTAAAGTTGGTCATTATTTATTTTATTTTATTTATTTATTTGAGAGCAACAAACAGACACAGAGAGAGGCAGATATATAGAGAGAGCATGGGCATGCCAGGGCCTCCAGCCACTGCAAACAAACTCCAGATGCATGAGCCACTGTGTGCATCTGGCTCTCGTGGGTCCTGGGGAATTGAGCCTCAAACCAGGGTCCATAGGCTTCACAGGCAAGCACTTATCTGCTAAGCCATCTCTCCAGCCCTTGGTCAGTATTTGAATGCTTGGTTCTTTGTCTAGTTGGATGGTTTGGGCTTGATACATGGAGTGTGGGGAACCATAATATATATATATATATATATATATAAAACAGGACATCATGGCCCAATACTGAGCCCATCTTCTATTGGACAAGCTCCTTGATCATCCACTCACCTATTACTCTGTGTTTTCTTGTTCTTGTAGTATAGCCCATGGCCACCTAGAGATCAGTCATCTGTCTGACTCATATTTATATGCCTAACCCCCCATGCCTAGTACAAGGCTTGCCCCAGAGCAAGGTGCTCAGTAAATATTTGCTGAAAGAATGAATGGACAGAGCTGTGTGTTCCACCACCCCAACCCTGAGACCACATGTGGGCAGATCATGTGATGAGGTGACTCTGTATAGTATTTACTCTATGAGGCTATAGTGAATAGCAGGTAACCATCAGAAAATCGATAACTTAGGGACTGGAGAGATGTCTTAGCAGTTAAGGCACTTGTCTGTGAAGCCTAAGGACCCAGGATCAATTCCTCAGGACCCATGTAAGCCAGAGGCACAAGGGGGCGCATGTGTCTGGAGTTCGTTTTCAGTGGCTGGAGGCCCTGGAGTGCCCACTCTCTCTCTCTCAAATAAATAGAAATTATTAAAAAGAACAATAATAAAAGAATAGAATATTTATTTGAAAAAATAAATAAATAAAAAGAAAGTCAGTAACTTAAGAGTCACATCGGAGTGGAGTTCTGGAGTGACTGACAGCCAGTGTCTCTTGCAGATTGCAGATGGCGTCAGTGACTGATGGTAAGACTGGAGTCAAAGATGCCTCTGGCCACAATTTTGACTATATGTTCAAACTGCTCATCAACAGCAACAGCAGTGTCGGCATTTTCTGCTATGCCGATGACACCTTCACCCCAGCCCTTGTCAGCACTGTGGGCATTGACTTCAAGGTGAAGACCATCTACCGCCATGAGACGTGAGTGAAGTTACAGATCTAGGTGAGTGTTGGGCTGGACGTCACAGGCAGGACTGTCCTGAGATAGAACCTGCTCTGCCAACACAAGGTTTGGGAGGTGAGACCAGTTTAAAACACTGGATCTTAACAGCATTGAGTGTTAATGCTTGATCAGGTCTGGTATGTGCACTGCCCATATAGGTTAAATGTATTTGTTCTCCTGTTTTGGCTTGGATGGAGGAGTGAGCAAGAAACCAGGCATTGGGGCTGAGAGATAGCTTAGTGGTTAAGGCACTTGCCTTCAAACACTAGGGGATACATATTTGATTCTCCAGATCCCACATAAGCCAGACGTACAAAGGTGAGACAAGCACAAGGTTGCACATGCCCACTAGGTGGCATGAGTGTCTGGAGTTCCATTTCAGTGTCTGAGGCCCTGCTATGACAATTCTCTCTCCTTTCCCTGTGTGTGTGTCTCTCTCTCAAAATAATATAAATAAATAAATAAATAAATAAATAAATAAACAAATAAATAAACTAAAAAAAGAAAATGGGCATTGGAGTTACACAACTGGGTTCAAATTTTACATTTTGTTTTGTTTTGTTTTCAAGGTAGGGTCCCTCTCTAGTCCAGGCTGACCTGGAATTCACTCTCTAGTCTCAGGGTGGCCTCAAACTCATAGCAATCCTCCTACCTCTGCCTCCAGACTGCTGGGGTTAAAGGTGTGTGCCACCATGCCCGGCTACAAATTCTACTTTTTCCCCTTGCTGGCCATGGAAACCTGCATAGATTACTTGACCTCTCTGGACAATGCCTTTAATTTAAATTTGGAGGTGGGATTATAATATATACATTATGATTGGGTGTTTAGTCTTGTTCCTAGAATGTAGTAAATGCACAATAAATATTATCTAGGCATCAGTTATCTATTGTTGTACAGCAAATTGTTTGGTAGTTTAAAATAATGGTAATAGGGGATTGGAGGGATGGCTTAGCACTTAAGACGTTTGCCTGCAAAGCCAGAGGACCCATGTTCAATTCCATAGGACCCATGTTAGCCAGATGCACAAGGGGGCACATGTGTCTGGAGTTCGTTTGCAATGGATGGAGGCCCTGGTGCACCTATTCTCTCTCTTTGTCTCCCTCTCTCTCTCTTTCTCTGTCAAATAAATAAAAATAAAGTTTGAACTGGGCATGGTGGTACACACATTTAATCACAGCGTTTGGGAGCAGAGAGAGGTAGGAGGATTGCCGTGAGTTCAAGGACACCCTGAGACTACAGAATGAGATCCAAGTCAGCCTGAGCTAGAGTGAGACCCTATCTCAAAAAAAAAAAAAAAAGTTTAAAAAAATAATGGAAATAGGGCTGGAGAGATGGCTTAGTGGTTAAGGTGCTTGCCTGCAAAGCCATAGGACCCAGGTTTGATTTCCCAAGACCCACATAAGCCAGAAGCACAAAGTGGTACATGCATGCAGAGTTTGTTTGCAGCAGCCAAATGCCCTGGCATGCCCATTCTCATTCTTTATCCTCTTTCTCTCAGTCTCTCTCAAGTAAATAAAATAAACTTACTTAAATAACAGTAATAATTTATTCCCTCTCAGTTCCAGCAGCTCTAACATTAGGGAGCAGACTCGGGGCCTGTCAGGAAGTGTGGTTGAATGTTGGGTTACAGTTACCTGAAGGGGACCAGAGGATCTCTTTTCAAAGTGGCTTGCTGGAAGGTCTGCTGCTGGCTGTTGGAAGGAGGCCTCACTTTCTTGCCATCTGCCTCTTGGTGTCTTCACAGGGATGCTTAAACACCTTCACTGCATGGCAGCTGGCTTTGCCCAGAGTGAAAGATCCAAGAAAACAAAGAAGAAATGACAGAGTGTCTCGTAGAGCTTAGTCTTCCTTTGGCCATAGGCTCAGTGGGGGAGAGGTAATACAGAGAGGGCTGAGTACTGGGAGGAAGGGATTACTGGGAACTGACCACCTTGTTGGTTGGACCCAAATACTATTGTCTTATCTATCAGTAGTACTAATAAAACATGTATTTCCAAAGATAGAGCAGTTGATAGATCATTATTTTATTTTATTTTATTTTATTTTATTTTATTTTATTTTATTTTATTTCATTTTTTTTTGGTTTTTCAAGGTAGGGTCTCACTCTAGCCCATGCTGACCTGGAATTCAGTATGTAGTCTCAGGGAGGCCTTGAACTCATGGTGATCCTCCTACCTCTGCCTCCCAAGTGCTGGGATGAAAGGCCTGTGCCATCATGCCTGGCTGATCATATGCTTATTAATGAATTAGCACTGGGATTGGTAATTTTGAAAAATTGTAAAAGTGTTGAAAATATATTTTGTTAATTACCTGTTATTAAATGTACCTTAATTTATCATACCTCTATGTCTTTGAAATAGTCTCTACACAGTAGTTTTTACAAATTATTTCTCATATATTAATATTATTCCCTAATAAAAATTATGAGGTACATAGTGTTTCAACACACCCCTGTTTTATATAAGAAAAAAAAACCCTCTCAGACTGGAGGGATGGCTTAGCAGTTAAAGCTCTTGCCTGCAAACAACCGAGCGCACTTCAGAAAAGCTGAGTCCCTCTCGTCATCAACAACAATGACAGGCGAGTCAGTGGTCCAAGTAATTGGACTCAAAACCCCAGGAAGATTTTTAAATCTCTCTACCTTAGTATTTGAAGCAGGGTCTCGCTCTCTAGCGGTCGGCTTCTAACTCCTCAAGGCCCTTGCCCGTCAGCCCTCCACAATCTCCTTAGTTACGCTGGGCTATTTCTAGGAAAACACACCCTCTGCGTCCTGTTCGTTCAGTTTTCAGATATTCTCCCTTACAGTAGGCTCGTAACTTCCGAGTGATGGGATGAAATCTAAGATATTGCTCCATTTCCAAAAAGACCCTTCCGCGCACCACCTGTCCCCTGGCTCAGCAGTCCAAACTCAGGCGGTCATTTTGACCGTTTTTTTTGGAACAAGCAGATTCTGTAACCTCGGGTGAACATGTCTGCAGTCACCCGAGGTTAGAGAATCTGGAGCTGGATGGGCCAGGAGAAGGCCTGGGAGATCCAGGGACTCTCTGTGTAGTAGAAAAACGGGGCTCCCGACAAGCACCTGAGTCATCTGCTCACATCTGTCTGGGACCTCCAGAACTGACAGAGGATTTGAGACATTCGGTAGGAGTTTTGAGCACCCTTTCTGCCTGAGGCCCACCCTTCTGGTAACCCAGCAGACATGGTGGAGTGTCCTAAGTCCCCAAAGGAAAAAAATAGGGGCATTTTAAACCCATATGCGTCTACAGAAATTCCTTTTGCCTTATAAGCCTTATGAACTGAAGAGTGGGCAGAAGGAATCGAGAACCTCGGACTTGGAAAGTGTACCTTGAGGCACGGTGTCCCCACAAGGAGGCGCTTGAGAACCTTCCTGACAACACAGTGGATGCAGGTGTGGTGATGGACCACAACAAGGGCAAGGTATGGAAAAATCGCCAATATGCCATTTGTTCATTCAGTCACACTTGCAGTCAGGAATGAAAACGTGGTCAGTACACAAAACCAGGACCCCTATTAACACAGTGAGAATTTGTTGTGGCCTGACGTGATGCACAAAAGAATTAAAACTCCAAATCTGACGTTGAAGAGAAAGAGCAAGCGCATAGTTACACTTTACGCTTCTATGGAAAATATCATTTCAGACAGTGATTCCACTGTCTGGAAACGCTTCAAAAGGTTTCTCAGTAGAATTGCACCTTTACTTGCCAGGACAGGATCTCGTTAGCATTGGGGACAAGTCTCTCACCATCACATGTTCCTTTCCAGGGCATCTCAGTTCAATTACAAGTATTGAAAACTATGTGTGAAATTTGACCTATGATGCGATCTCAGGATTTTTATCTGTGATTTTCCGCCATCAGGAGGGATGAGTATACTAAATCCCTTGAGCTTGACGTGGTTCAATGCACCTTGATCCCCAGCACTGACCAGGCAGATATACATGCTTAGGTATGAGTTCAAAGCCAGCCTGAGATAACATCATGTGTTCCAGTTCAGCCTGGGCTAGAGTGAGACCCTACCGTGAAAAATCAAAATATAGCCAGGCGTGGTGGTGCACATCTTTAATTCCAGAATGTGGGAGGCAGAGGTAGGAGGATCACCAAGAGTTTGAGGTAACCCTGAGACTACATAGTGAATTCCAGGTCAGCCTGGATTAGAGTGAAACCCTACCTCGAAAAACCAAAAAAAAAGGGGGGGGGCAGTTAAGGCACCTGCCTGCAAAGCCAAAGAACTCAGATTTGATTCCCTAGGACCCTCATAAGCTAGATGCACAAAGTGGCACATGCATCTAGAGTTCATTTACAGTGACTAGAGGTCCTGGTGCGCCCATTCTCTCTCTGTGTCTTTTCTATCTATGTCTCTGCTTGCAAATAAATAAAATTAATATATATATACATATATATATATGAAGTGTCCCAACATGGTGTCTATAACATGCTCCACCATCGAGCACTTGCACAGTGAAGTCAAGTTTGGCTTATGACTGTCCTATTGTTGTCACTGATCTTACTGGTTTTAGGATTGTGGGCCATGGGTTTAACAAGGTGGAGGGGCCAGCAGAGAAATTCGATGTGACTCCTTTATCTCCATCTCAATGGGAAATGGAGCTAGCAGGGCTGGAGCACTGGCTTAGTGGTTAAGGCACTTACCTGCAAAGCCAAAGGACCATGGTTCAATTCCTCAGGACCCACATTACCCAGATGCTCAACATGGCGCATGTGTCTGGAGTCCGTTTGCAGTGGCTGAAAGCCCTAGTGTGCCCATTCTCCCCACCCTCCGCCCTGTCTATGCCCCTTTAGCTGTTAAATCAATCAATCAATCAATCAATCAATCAATCAATCAATCTATTTGGAGATGGAGACAGCAGCCCGGCCCAGAGGCTGGCAATGCTTTGGCTTTCTTGGTTTCTGCCTGATGCGTTGCTAAGGGAAGGGGTGGGAGTGCCGGAGGCCATTCAACTGAGGGCTTATAAAACCCCTTCCAGGCTGGAGAGATGGCTTAGTGGTTAAGGCGTTTGCCTGCAAAGCCAAAGGATCCTGGTTTGACTCTCCAGTACCTATGTAAGCCAGATGCATATGCCACCATATCATTTGCAGTGGCTGGAGGCCATGGCACACCCATTCCCTCTCTCCCTTTTTCTCTCTCTCCCTTTCTCTGTCTCTAATAAGTAAATAAATTAAAATAAAAAATAAAATAAAATAAAATAAAATAAAATAAAATCTCTTCCTTGTGCAGCCACCACATGTAAGGAAAGTAAGAAAAAGAGAAAGAGAATACCCAGAATTGATCTCTACAGACAGACAGTTTATTGAGAGGTACAGTAAGGGCCAGCAGCCTTCCGGCAGGATGAAGGCTAAAGCACTGAGCTAGGCTGGGGTGCAAGCTTATAAGGAGGATCCTAAGAAAAACAGACCAGACCAGCTGCAGGTCCAAGGGAAGTAGATGTTAAGGAAGTAGATGTTAAGTTATTTGTGTCTTTACTCAGAATAAGCTTTTTTTTTTTTTTTTTTTTTTTTTTGGTTTCTTGAGGTAGGGACTCACTCTGGTCCAGGCTGACCTGGAATTAACTATGTAGTCTCAGGGTGGCCTCGAACTCTCGGCGATCCTCCTACCTCTGCTTCCCGAGTGCTGGGATTAAAGGCGTGCGCCACCACGCCTGGCTTAGAATAAGCTTTTTGTTTTTATTTATTTTTTTATTTGAGAGAGAGAGAAAGAGAAAGAGGCAGAGAGAGAATGGGCACACCAGGGCCTTTTCAGCTACTGTGAATGAACTCCAGATGCATGCACCCCCTTGTGTACATGTGCCATATTCATGCTTGCATCACTTTTGCATCTGGCTAAAAATGGGACCTAGATATTTGAACAAGTGTTCTTAGGCTTCACAGGCAGGCTCCTTAACCATTAAGCCATCTCTCCAGCCCCCTCCCTTTTTTAAGCAAAAAATGTCTAGGAAGGATATCCCATCAGATGGTTTCTGTTCCCTTAAGGTTTTCTGAACTAAGGGAAGGTTTACTGGGGAGCCAACAGGCCTGTCAAGGCCACATGTTTCTGAGGCTTCTTTATTGCCTGTTGGTCTTAGGGATTGTTATTAATTCTTGTTGGTTTTCTGGGTTTTTTTTTTTGTGGGTTTTTGTTTGTTTGTTTTTGGTGTTTCAAGGTAGGGTCTCACTCTATGTAGTCTCAGGGTGGCCTCAAACTCATGGTCATCTTCCTACCTCTGCCTCCTGAGTGCTGGGATTAAAGGCATGCATCACCACACCCGGCCTAACTCTTTAGTTCCCTCTGGTTTTCAGGGAAGGCTTTTAACCCTTCACCACCACTGCCCCACATCCAGGTTGCCAGGTGACAGCTGCACACCTTCACCCTCTCTGGATGCCTGTAGTTCTCGCTTTCCTCTGTGAAGTCTGTCAACTATGTGCTAATGACGAGGAGGCTCTAACCAGGCCCAGGAAGATAGGAGGTCAAGTCCAAGGAGCTCTTTCTCCTGCCCTTTGGGAATACCCCACATTTGCCTCACCTCTAAATGGAAGCACTCACATGTCCTCATCCATTGGGCCATGTGAATGCTCAGTTCTGCCTCCCCAGTTTTGCTTGAACATATCTCCTCAATTTTCTTCCATGATGCTTTTCTTTGAAAATTTTTATTTATTTATTTATTTATTTAAGAGAGAGGCAGAGAAAGAGAGAGAGAGACATAGATAGAGAGAGAGAGAGAATGGGCATGCCAGGGCCTCAAGCCACTGCAAGTGAACTCCAGATGTGCATCTGGCTGATGTGAGTACTGGGGCATTGAACCTGGCTCCTTTGGCTTTGTAGGCAAAGGACTTAACTGTTAAGACATCTTCTCCAGCCCTGAAAATGAACTCTACAAATGAACTCGTGTGCCACCTTGTGCATCTGGTTTATGCAGGTCCTGGGGAAACAAATCTGCGTCCTTTGGCTTTTCAGGCAAGTGCCTTAACTGCTAAGACATCCCTCCAGCCCCATGATTTTTTCCCAAGGTCTTGCTCTTTTCCCTTTTCCCTCCCTCCCTTCCTGCCTTTCTTTTGTGGCAAGCCCGACAGACTGACCTTTTCTTTTTTAATGAGAGTGAGGGAGAGAGAGCAAGGGAGACAAAGAATTAGTGTGTCCGGGCCCCCAGTTGCTGTACTCAAACACCAGATGCGTGCATCACCTTGTGCGCATGTGTGACCTTGAGCATGTGTCAACTTCCGTGAGATCTGGAGAGTCAAACATGGGTCCTTAGGTTTCACAGGCAAGAACCTTAACTGCTAAACTATCTCTCCAACCTTCTTCCCTTTCCTTCTTCTTCTTTTTCTTTTTGAGGTAGGGTCTCACTCTAGCCCAGTCTGACCTGGAATTCACTATGTAGTCTCAGGGTGGCCTCGAATTCACGGTGATCCTCCTACCTCTGCCTCCCGAGGTAAAACATATCTGGTTAGCAAAGCAGATCTGGTTAGAGACTGATACAATAGTTTAAAATCATTTTGATTCATATTTAAGTGTAGTTGTCAGGTGACAGTATGAGCTGTAAGGACAGTGTAGGAGAAAAGAAAGAACACCTAGAGAATGACACAATAGTTTAAAATCATTTTGATTAATATTTAAGTTTAGTTGTCAGGTGACAGGTAAGCTATATCTGGGACATAGAAAGAATACACATTCTATCTTTTAAGTACCTGTTAGTTATAAGCATAGGCAGAACACTTTAGCAGCCCTGAAAACAATATTTTATCAATTATTTTATCAATAACTTTAAGGCAATCAATTTAATCTAGAAATTGTATGCCATGGAAAAGACAAGACAGTATAAAAACTTGGCATCTGTGTTTGAAAATTACTTTGGTTAGTCTGTATAACAATGTCCCAAACTGGAAGCAGAACAGCAATTTAAGATTATTTTTATAGGGCAGCAAAACTTGTTTTAAGTATTAATATTTTCATAAGCAATGAACTCAAGATATCAGAAGTGACACAATTAATTAATGGAAACCTTGTCTGAGACTGATTATACATAGCTTAAGATTAAAATAAAACTAGGTTGTTGTTGAGTTAAGCAAGTCTGATTTTAACGTACATTAGAGACAATGACAAACATAAAGTATTTGTAAAATAAGTACCTTTTACCATTCAACAATTTTAAGGCTTAACTAAAATAGTTACAAATATTATATGAAGCTTAGACAAATTATACCAACATTGTTTGTATACAGTGGATTTCTCTTAGACATGGGGAGCTTTCTCAGGTTTCCTAAGAACAAGATTACAATAAGTTACTTTTTACAAGACTTAGATTATAACCTCAGTGATAATCACCCAGTAAAATTAACACAAACAAGACAAGAACCATCATAAAATTACAGAGTTTTAGTCAGACATGGTGATGTATGCTTATTGATAGCCAAAACATCATGTACTTTGTATAAATCAAATTGCAATATTCTGATATCTGGAAAAGTTTGATATGAATAAAAAGTAGAGTTCACATATTTAAGGCACATGAGGCTACAGAGAGTAAACTATGAACAAAAGATCTGCTAGCAGAATTTAAGATAGACAAGAAATCTATATTATGTAGTAACATTTTTGGCTTAAATATGAAGACATGAAAACTTTTACAATTTTTAATAGTTATACATATTTTTAATGAGGAGATTTAGCAATTTTAAAAGTTAAATAAGATGTCCATCCAAACTATGTCAATTTCTGAAATTAATTCATTTATATGTAACATATCCAAAGAATAGAGTAAATGGATTAGACTGCTGTGATGTAATGAAAAAGGAGACACATCTCATGGAAGGAGAGGGAATGGGCATGCCAGGGCCATTTGCCACTGTAATCTTCAAATGCCAGCTCCATTATGTGCATCTGGCTTTGCAAATAAGCACTTTTTTAACTGTTGAGCCAAAAAGAAATATCTTCAATTTCCTCTAAATTATACATTAAAATATTCACAAAACATACATAAAATTTCATGACACAATCTATAACTTCTCAAACCTTAATCAACCATAATTTTGTTAAACTTTCTTAGTAATGATGTAAGTTAAATCTAAAGTGTTAAGATTGATTGCTGAGGTTGCCCTTATCTAAATGTATATACTATTCCCACCAAGCTGCCCGGAAAATACTACACTTAATGCTCATATTCACATATTAATGCTACTCTCAATGGTTAGAGAAGTTTCTCTTTTCAGATGGCGATGACCACTGGGATGATCCAAAAGGCAACATAGTGCTGAGAAGAAGGGATGGAGAAGTGCCCAGCACTGAAACATCTTGTCACACCCTCCAAGGCTCAGGGATCATTATGAAGAGGGGCTGGATAGAATGGAAGAGCCAAAGGAAGGGCACGACTTTACAATGCAACTGCCCAGACAGAAATTGGCCTTGATATCCATGACCTTGCTGTGCCTAGCAATACCTGCAAGAATAGTAGAAGTAAAAAGGATGACATCAAATTTAAAAAGAGACTAATGGAGATAGGGAGGGGATATGATGGAAAGTTCTAAAGGGGAAGGGGGGGGAGGGAAAATTGCACCTTTGGTATGTAAGTATGTTTTGTTGTCAATAAATATTAAAAAAAAAGATTGATTGCTGAGGAATTACATCTTATATCGCAATATAACTTTTTAAAGATTTTTTTTGAGACAGGGTTGTAGATATAATAACCTTAGGAGAGAATTAAATATTAATGAGTCAATTTTAACTCTAAGATTTATTTAAAAGGTTGACAAATAGAGGAATCTCTTCAGGAGAGACACATATTGTTATGCAGGACTTTGTCATGATAAAGAAAATTCAGAATTGGTTTCAAAACCTTTCCACAAGATCACCTGGGAATGAAAATCCTACAGAAACAAGGCTGATATCAGGTGGTTTCATGGAGTGAAAAGATGACATCATATATAAAACTCCCTTCCACTTAGACAAAAAGGATGCTACGTGAGACTTACTATGTTAGGACACTAGAAGGGATTAATTTTGAGATTGATAATTCTTAGAAGTTATTCCCACTTTTCCTGGAAATAAATTGTGAATAAGTACATGTGTGAACCAAAGAATGACAACTGTGGATGTAGCAACCTTAGCCTGCATTGGTTCTGCTGATTGCTAATGTTTACATCGCAATCCATTAGGATGCTACCATGTAGATGGGAAAAAAGGGGGATGAAGGATACAGAAATGATGACAGTGGCTCTAATCTAAAATCCCACTGCCTTCTGTGGTATACAAACAGACTCGTCAATGCAGACTGGGGTTGACTGCCTGTATTTTTCTTGTACAGAGGCAACTAGATCCAAGGACAATCAAATTGAAGAAAAATTCAAGAAAAGGCACCTGAACCCTATCAAAAGATAAGTCAAGTTTCCCAGCTAAAACAGGACCCAAGACGCAGCACAGAGATATTCATGAGAAGAGCCAGAGGGCTGGTTGTAGGGAGACTTTGAAAACCTACACCGGTGTGATGGGGAGATACCCAAAATTTATGGAAGCAGATTTCTAGAGGCTGCTAAAAACTCATTATTAGAATAGACTTAAAACAGACACTTCACACACAGAACCTGAGGAGAGAATCAGCCCATCACGCCTCACCAGGGCCCCAGCTGAAACCAAAGAGTAATTAAGGATATGAGCAAGAGTGCAGCTTTCTTGGTGAACCTGGTGAAGGAGATAGGCACAGAGAACACTCAACTCCCGCCTCACCAGAGGCAGAGATCCAGAGACACAGAGGCTCCTGGACCTCATCAGTGAACTAGACATAACACGTGCCCAACTCGGCTCAGAAAAATTCATGGAAATAGGGCCAGAAAGATTGTGAGAGCCACAAGGTGGGACATTAAGCATAGAGACATTGCCTCTTCCCCATAACTGATGGCTACCCCAAATGCACGACCCACAATACCCATGGGGATTACTGGCATCCCCAATGAAGAGGGTCCCTTCATGGGGGGTACAGGGATGAGGATAAGGATAGTACCAACACGTGGTATTTACACCCTGAGTAGGTATATAACTAAAACAAATAAAAAAATACCAACCCACCAATGCCCAGGAAATTGTGCGTAAGAATGTGTGGAAGAGCTAGAGGGTGTGCGGCAATATGCCGAAGCACTGGCTCCCTCCATTGATGGACTGCTGCTCTCAAAAGTTAGAAACCAAAACAATGTGGTGAATGTGCACAATCTCACCATGACTGGTTCTCCATGGCCAGGCACAAGGGAAGAGGGGCATGATGGTACATACATATGATGTGTACTTACAATGTTTCTTAAGTAGCCAACACAAACTTCTCTTTCTTTCTCTCGCTGTGTGTGTGTGTGTGTGCATCTTCAGGAAAATCACAGTTTCAGAAGATAAATAATTTTTATTTTAGTTTTCTTTATGTATTTGAGGGGGAGGGGAGAATAGGAGTGTCAGGGCTTCCAGCCACTGCAAACAAACTCCATATGCATGCGTCCCATTGTGCATCTGGCTTACGTTGGTCCTGGGGAATCGAACCTGGGTCCTTTGGCTTTGCAGGCAAATGCTTTAACCGCTAAGCCATATCTCCAGCCCATTAAATATTTTTTAAGTGTTCTTTTTCTATACCACCTTTCACCACTTGATGGCAGCATACTAAAGCGGCCTACACTTTAAAAGTACGAATAATGACTTAACACAGCATCTTCTGAGAGAAGCTGCAGAATAAACTCCCCAGAGTGTGCTTGTCTCTGGTCAGCTGAGGACGCTGGTCAGTACAGCGTTGCATATCCTGCCTGAGTGCCTCTCTGCCAACCACAAGCATCTTGATTTTCCAGCACAAATATTTCATTGCTTCACTACCTTTATTCCCGTTATGTCTTCATGAGATTTTTTACATGACAATGCAAATGCTTAAATCAGTGCTTAAGCCGCTGACTCACTTTGTAAATCTCCACCTTTTGCTGTGGCTAGCTGAGGCCTGATTTCATCACTTATGTTGACAGTCCTCATAAAACGGGATAATGCCAACCCCTCCCCCCACTTCTCCCAACAGGGTCTCACTGTGAAGCCCAGGCTGTCACCAAGTTTTGATTCTCCTGCCTCAGTCTCCCAAGTGCTGGGGTGACAGGCACACACCACCATGGCCAGCAAACAGCAACATGATTATAAATTCTGACAACTCTGTCCATTCTTCTGAAATCATCTTGCATTCTATTTAGCCTTGTTCTCAAGCTGCTGGAAGTGCCTGTATTTAAAATGCTGCTGTGAAGCCGGGTGTGGTGGCACAGGCCTTTAATCCAAGCACTCAGGAGGCAGAGGTAGGAGGATCACCATGAGTTTGAGGCCACTCTGAAATGACATAGTGAATTCCAGGTCAGCCTAGAGTGAGACCCTACCTTTAAAAAAAAAAAAAAATCCCCAAAACATCCTGCCGTGAAACACTGTCCTCCATGTATCGCATGGCCTCCAACTCAAAATCCTCCACATATCACTTGGTCTCTAACTCAAAACCAGAGCAGCAGTGGATAAACCCCAAGAGGCCATCACAAGATTAGTCTTATTCTTTTTTTTTTTTTTTTTTTTATTTTAAAAAAAGATTTCTTTTTATTTATTTATTAGAAACCGAGAGAGGGAGAGAAAGAAACAGTGATAATGGGCTCTGTCCACTGCAAACAAACTCCAGACGCATGTTCCACCTTGTGCATCTGGCTTATGTGGGACCTGGAGAATTGAACCTGGGTCCTTAGGCTTCGCTAAGCCATCTCTCCAGCACAAGACTAGGCTTATTGTTATTCTCTAGTGGAGCGGGGGTGGTCATCAGTTCTTCATGTGTGACAAAGGCCATTTCTTCTCTCCTACCCAACCAGCTCCATGTCATCCTGCCTCAGCTCCACAGTCTCTGGCCATGCTGAAATCTACAGGAGGTGGAAGGTTAGCAAAGAGTACACTGTAGAGAAGCAACTTTCTCAAGTCATCACATGCACTGCTGAGGCCTTCCATAATGCAGCTGCCACAGTCACTCCCCCTCTTACAAGTGACCCTAGTAAACTCACTGGCTTGCCAAACTAGGCTTGAGTGGAATCATTTCTTGTTGTAACCCTCTCTATCTAGGATGACGTGTCAGATAACAACTTTAGACATTCTTAAATATTAATTTCAATTACTGTCATCTATTTTTTTGAAATAGGAACTTGCTATGAAGCTCAGGTTGGTCTTGAACTTGCAGCCATTCTCCTGCCTCTCCCTCCTAAGTTCTAGAATCAGAGGAGTTTGTCCCCATGCCCAGCAAGTACTATTATCTTTAAAGTAAATACAAAATCAAATGTTGATATAAAGGTATGAATGATAAAGTGATAACCACTCTCTCCAATTCCACTTCTACTTCCTTTGGGCATCTTCATCCTCATTTAAATTCTTCTTCTTTCATTCTTTTGGTTAGGGTTTTTTTTTGGTTGAACTTGCAGCAGTCTTCCTGTCTCAGCCTCTGTAGCAGACAGCTTCAGGTTCCCTGAGATGAACTTCCAGACCAGGCACAGGTATGGAGGAAGGGATATTTATGGAAGCTTACAGATCCAGGGGAAGTTCCATAATGACAGAAGAAGCTGGCCTGTCTTCACAGGACCAGGCAAGAGAGCAAGCCCCCAGCCACACAACACACAGAGCAAAGCTACAGTTAAGCCACAGCACACTTCAGGAACTCCTACTAGGCACACTTTGCATATCTTTACAATGGAATCTCAAACCCACCACCACACCTTAAGAACCACCCAGTGACATTGCCTCCAGCAAGGTGACTGAAGATGTAAACTATAAACTAATAAAACACTGAATTTATTGGGTGCCATATATTCAAACTACCACAGCCTCCTGTATTATAGGCACACAGTACTACATCTGGCCTTCCTCTAGAAACATTTTTATTGGGATTCCTCCCCATCCTGAAATCCTTACTGGACTCTTTCAGGGAATTCTGTCCCATTTCCAAAAGATCAGGTCTTTTCCTTCTTGCTGGTTACTCCTGGACTTATAGTTTCAGCTCTGTAAAGCAATTTTATTTCATGTCTGCCTGTTCATATTTTCACTGGGCTTCCCAACAGACATGACAGGTGGAGCAGGTCTGTATTGTGTTCCTATGCTGCCCTAACACCATTGCGTTGTAGCTGCATGTTCCCACGTCTGTGCTCAGTTTAGGGAGTGTATCATACTCATTTAAACAATATTGTAAGGAGTCCTACCCTTCCTTTGACTCCTACATTCTTTCTGTTACCTCTTCTGCAATGGACTCTGAGCCTTGGAAGGTGTGTTAGAGATCTTTTCTTCTGTTTCTTCTTCTCAGCTCCATGGTGCCTTCTGAGTCATCCCAAGGTCACCACCATCTGAAAAGAGAAGCTTCTCTAACCAAAAGTGAGAGTACATAATTGGCTGGATAATCCATGACCTCACAGTGACTGAAAGTACCTACACAAGACCATCATAATAGGAGTAAAAGCCAGGTGTTGTGGTGCACACCTTTAATCCTAGCATTTGGGAGGCAGAGGTAGGAGGACCACTCTGAATTCGAGGCCACCCTGAAACTATATAGTGAATTTTAGGTCAGCCTGGCCTACAGTGAAACCCTATCTCAAAAAACCAAAAAAAAAAAAAAAAAAAAAAAAAGAGGAAAAGATGATGACATCAAAATTAAAAGAGAAACTGATTGAGTGGGGGAGGTGATACAGTGGAGAGTGGAGTTTGGAAAGGGAAAGTGGGAGAGGGAGGGAAGTACCATGGGATGTTGTCTACGGTTAAGGAAGTTGTCAATAAAAGTAAATAAATAAAATAAAATAAAATAAAATAAAATAAAATAAAATAAAATAAAATAAAATAAAATAAAAAAGGCCAGTCTGTTGGGCTTGCCTCAAAACTAACTAACTAACAAAATAAATAAAATCCAGGTGTTTCTAAAATATATATGTATATATTGTTTTTTTGTCGGTCATGGTGGGGCATGCCTTTAATCCCAGCACTTGGGAGGCAGAGATAGGAAAATGGCTGTGAGTTCGAGGCCACCCTGAGACTACCTAGTGAATTCCAAGCCAGCCTGGGCTGGAGTGAGACCCTACCTCAAAAAACTTTTACAAAAATGAACAAACAAACAAAAACCAGTTTAGGCTAAAACAAAGTAAAATGGAGTTCATTGTTAGGGTGTCCTGACTATAAACATGATTGATATGCAAATATCAATCAATTGATATGCAAATATCTTGCTAGTTCACTTGCCCCTCCCCTTGACTATAAAAACTATAAAATAAAAATAAAATCATCATTTGGGGCCACAACTTCTTTAAAAAGCTACCTCAGGGCTGGAGAAATGGCCTAGTGGTTAAGGCACTTGCCTGTGAAGCCTAACGACCCAGGTTCAATTTTCCAGGTCCCACATAATCCAGATACACAAGGTGACACACGGAGACCCTGGTGTGCCTATTCTTCTCTCTCTCTCTCTCTCTCTCTCTCTCTCTCTCTCTGTTTGTGTGTCTCCAATAAATAAATAAATATAAATAATTCTTTTTTTTTTAAAGCTACCTCAAACTTTTTTGGCTACCGGGTAATAAACTCCTCTACTTTCATTCATTACTGGTTTTAGAGTGATTTTTCCATAAAATTTCTACAACAGGGCCAAAACCAGTTCAGAAGCTGGAGCAGGCACACCTTTGGGGGCTAACTCTTCCTCTGGAACATAATGATCCTTTATGATTTCATGTTGGTAGTCAGAAAATAGATAACTACCTTGCCTCCCAGGTCAAGCAGCAGACTCATCCAGATTTCTAGGGATAATAGCTGTCTGAGTTCTTTTTATATTTATTTGTATGTGTGTCTTTGTGTACATGAATGCCCAGCTTTCTGAGTGCTAATCTTTATAAGTTGTTTACTTAAAGTTACTTGTATATTTGTTCTTGTGTATGGGGTATGTGGTGTGTGTGTCTATGCATTGCCCCACGCAGTCATCTGCAGGATGGGGGGGAGGGGGGAAGGGGCACTGACCAGCAGGGCTGGAGGGGGATGTTGGGCGTCCTGCTCTATCCCTCTTCCACGGATTCTGGAAGAGGCTCTTATTGACCCTGGGAATTTTTTTTTAATTTGCTTGTGTGTGTGCATGTGTGTGTGTGTGTGTGCGCGCGCGCGCGATATATGCACATTACAATATCCTGTCCAAGGGCACTTTCCCGATGACCTAACTTGCTTCTAGAGGAGGTTCCACCACCTCCTAATAGTACCACAGGCTGGGGACTTCCCAATGACAGCAGCAACCTAAGACAGTTATGACAACTATAAGCGATTGCTTTGTAAATTAAGGTCTTATCAACAGAATGATACATGTTGCATTTTTTCTTAAGATTTTACAAGTGTGTGTCCATACAAAGTTTTCTACTTAATTAAAAATAAACGCTGGCCTTGAGATTTGGCTTAGCAATTGAGTGTTTGCCTGTGAAGCCTAAGGACCCCAGTTCAAGGCTCAATTCCCAAGGACCCATGTAAGCCAGATGCACAAGGTGGCACATGCAGCTGAAGTTCATTTACAGTGGCTGGAGGCCCTGGCATACCCATTCTGTCTCTATCTGCCTCTTTCTCTCTCTGTCTGTCTGTTGCTCTCAATGGTGTATTTAAAATGTTTTAAATCTATTTGTCTCCAGAAAAATAAAAAATATAAATAATTCTTTTTTTTTTTTAAAGCTACCTCAAACTTTTTGGCTACCGGGTAATAAACTCCTCTACTTTCATTCATTACTGGTTTTAGAGTGATTTTTCCATAAAATTTCTACAACAGGGCCAAAACCAGTTCAGAAGCTGGAGCAGGCACACCTTTGGGGCTAACTCTTCCTCTGGAACATAATGATCCTTTATGATTTCATGTTGGTAGTCAGAAAATAGATAACTACCTTGCCTCCCAGGTCAAGCAGCAGACTCATCCAGATTTCTAGGGATAATAGCTGTCTGAGTTCTTTTTATATTTATTTGTATGTGTGTCTTTGTGTACATGAATGCCCAGCTTTCTGAGTGCTAATCTTTATAAGTTGTTTACTTAAAGTTACTTGTATATTGGTTCTTGTGTATGGGGTATGTGGTGTGTGTGTCTATGCATTGCCCCCACGCAGTCATCTGCAGGGATGGGGAGGGGAAGGGGCACTGACCAGCAGGGCTGGAGGGGGATGTTGGGCGTCCTGCTCTATCCCTCTTCCACGGATTCTGGAAGAGGCTCTTATTGACCCTGGGAATTTTTTTTTAATTTGCTTGTGTGTGTGCATGTGTGTGTGTGTGTGTGCGCGCGCGCGATATATGCACATTACAATATACTGTCCAAGGGCACTTTCCCGATGACCTAACTTGCTTTTAGAGGAGGTGGTGACCTCCTAATAGTACCACAGGTTGGGGACTTCCCAATGACAGCAGCAACCTAAGACAGTTATGACAACTATAAGCGATTGCTTTGTAAATTAAGGTCTTATCAACAGAATGATACATGTTGCATTTTTTCTTAAGATTTTACAAGTGTGTGTCCATACAAAGTTTCTACTTAATTAAAAAATAAACGCGGGCCTTGGAGATTTGGCTTAGCAATTGAGTGTTTGCCTGTGAAGCCTAAGGACCCCAGTTCAAGGCTCAATTCCCAAGGACCCATGTAAGCCAGATGCACAAGGTGGCACATGCAGCTGAAGTTCATTTACAGTGGCTGGAGGCCCTGGCATACCCATTCTGTCTCTATCTGCCTCTTTCTCTCTCTGTCTGTCTGTTGCTCTCAAAAAAATTTAAAAAACCAAAAATTAAGCCGGGCGTGGTGGTGCATGCCTTTAATCCCAGCACTTGGGAGGCAGAGGTAGGAGGATCACCTTGAGTGCAGGGCCACCCTGAGACTACATAGTTAATTCCAGGTCAGCCTGGGCCAGAGTGAAACCCTACCTCGAAAAAAGAAAAAACAAAACAAAACAAAAAAACCCCAAAAAATTTAAAATAAAATTAAAAAACGTTTAAAAAATACAATTTTAAGAAAAAAGGAGAAAGGTAGTTGAGCACAAACATTTATCTTTCTACTTCCTGATTAGGGACACAATGTGACCAGCCACCACATGTTTCTGCTGCTATGCCTTCCCACCATGATGGCTTGTACCCTCAAATTCAACCAACCAAATCCTTTCTACATGAAGAGGATTTTTGTCAGGTATTTGGTCACAGCAATGAAAAAAGTAGCTAAGACAACTGGAACCAGGGAATTGAAATCACTGCTATGATTAACCCTGCTTGTGTGTTTTTTAGGCCTTTTAGAATGGGTTGGTAGGAGGAATTTGCAAGAGATTGGGTGCACAAACTGCTGAAGCCCTGGAACACCATAAGAAGAGCTTAATGCCTGATTCTGGTGTAGCTCCAAATATTCTAATACTGACAGCAGCACAGACAGAAAAGACTGCATTCATGAAATCTCAGTGGGAACAAGGACTTTTCTGGAAATTGAACTGGAAGCCATTTGCATTACATTCTATAAATCTATACAAGACCTATATAATATTGGGCCTACCAACAGGTTGATGGAGGAGGGCAAAACAAACAAACAACAAAAAAAGA
Organism: Orientallactaga sibirica; assembly: GCA_036365145.1. Classification (NCBI taxonomy): domain Eukaryota; kingdom Metazoa; phylum Chordata; class Mammalia; order Rodentia; family Dipodidae; genus Orientallactaga; species Orientallactaga sibirica. The sequence continues at coordinate 21,541,282 of JAEOAD010000003.1, forward strand.
CATCAATACAGAAAGAATCGTGAGGTCAGGGGAAGAGATTGAGTAAAGGAAAGGTGGAGGGAGAGCTAATCAAAATCTAAGAAGAGAGCCAAGCATGGTGGTGCACACCTTTAATCCCAGCACTCAGGAGGCAGAGAGAGGTAGGAGGATCACCATGACTTCAAGGCCACCCTGAGACTACATAGTGAATTCCAGGTCAGCCTGGGCTAGAGTGAGACCCTACCTTGAAAAAACCAAAAAAAATAAAAATAAAAATAAAAATCTAAGAGGATATAAATAAATCATTTGGAAACCCACTTTCCTGGACAATGGAACATTCAAAAGAAATAAGTTGTTACTAGAAAATTTTCAGTGCCAGGAATGGGATACCTTCCAGTGAGTTGTTGGCCAGGGAGGTCACTGATACCCCCAAAACATTATAGGCCATTGCCCAGGCCCTTGGTTTCCCACCAGGAGTAGATGGTAAGACCTGTTGCTGAAGACTCCACATACTTGGGCTGCAAGGTCACTGAGAAATCCTGCTGGAGCTGTGCTGAAAGCCTTCTCCTTGTGGACCAGCTGACAGAAAACTGGAAAAAGCTATGCTGCATGCAGTTCAATGGGAGAGAGAGAAAACACCAGTGAAGGTACTCAACAGTGAACATTGAAAGCTGTAAATTTGGCCAGCCAGGCCAAATGAGCCAACTGGTACAATAGTGGCATGTCTGTTACGGGGGAAAACAACTGCTCTCTAATTGGACTGGTAGCCTGCTCCATGGGAGGGAATACATCCCTGATACTGAAAACCTATGACAGGGGAAGCCATGAGCCCTAGGGGTGTAACCTCTGCTGGTGTCTGGCTAAATGTATATACTATGCTAACCAAACTGCCCAGTAAGCACTTCTCTTAATGTCCGTATGCATATATTAATGCTACTCTCACTTTTGGTTAGAGAAACTTCTCTTTTCAGATGGTGGTGACCTTGGGATGACTCAGAAGGCACCATGGTGATGAAAAGAAGGGACAGAAGAGTGTTCAGCACTGAAACATCTCTATCACACCTTCCAAGGCTCAGGGTCCATTGCAGAAGAGGTGGCAGAAAGAATGTAAGAGCTAAAGGAAGGGTAGGACTCCTTACAACATGCTCCTCCAGACACAAAATGGCTTGGATATCCATGCAGTGCCTGAAACTACCTACACAAGACCATCATAATAGGAGGAAAAGATGATGACATCAAAATTAAAAGAGAGACTGATTGAGAGGGGGAGGGGATATGATGGAGAGTGGCGTTTCAAAAGGGAAAGTGGGGGGAGGGAGGGAAGTACCATGGGATATTGTCTACAATTAAGGAAGTGGTCAATAAAAAAGGGGGGGCAGGCGTGGTGGCACACACCTTTAATCCCAGCACTTGGGAGGCAGAGGTAGGAGGATCGCCATGAGTTCGAGGCCACCCTGACTACATAGTGAATTCCAGTTCAGCCTGAGCCAGAGTGAGACCCTACCTCGAAAAACCAAAAAAAAAAAAAAAAGTCGGTGGCATCCGCCACCTCCACCGCTACTGCCCGGTCGCCCTCAGCCAGCAGCTTGTTGCCACCTCTGGCCGGCTGGCTTCTCCCGCAGGCGGGAGCGAGGCAGCTGTGGGCTGCAGAGCGCTACTGCGGCTCCTGCACGTGGGGCATGTCCATGTGACAGGCCCGCGGCACCCGGGCCTCGTGAGAACGTTTCCACTGCTGCTCCAAGGACACAAAGTTTGAATCTTCTGGATAATTGCCTTTTAAGAACCTGGAAATCATTTCCTTAATTCCATCTCTTAGTTTCCATAGGTACATTGAGAAACCATGAACAACTTCAATAAGGAAGAGATTGACTGCCAGATCATTGATGAAGGCTTTACTGCCACGGACATTCTGGACCAAAAAATTAATGACTTTTCTTCTTCTGATGATAAGGATGCTTTTTACCTTGCGGGCCTTAGAGACATTCTGAAGAAACATCTAAGGTGGTTAAAAGCTCTTCCTCGTGTCACTCCCTTTTATGCAGTCAAATGTCATGATAGCAGAGCGATAGTGAACACCCTAGCTGCCATGGGGACAGGATTGGACTGTGCAAGCAACAGTGAAATACAGTTGGTGCAGAGTCTTGGGGTACCTCCAGAAAGAATTATCTATGCAAATCCCTGTAAACAAGTGTCTCAAATTAAGTATGCTGCCAGTAGTGGAGTCCAGATGATGACTTTTGATAGTGACGTTGAGTTGGGTGCCAGAGTGCACCCAAAAGCAAAGCTGGTTTTGAGAATTGCTACTGAGGATTCCAAAGCAGTCTGTCCTCTCAGTGTTAAATGTGGTGTCATACTCAAAATCAGCAGACTTCTCTTGGAATGTGCACAAGTGCTAAATATTGATGTCATTGGTGTCAGCTTCCATGTGGAGAGTGGCTGTACAGATTCTGAGACCTTCCTTCAAGCAGCGTCTGATGCCCATTGTGTCTTCGACTTGGGAGCTGAGATTGGTTTCAGCATGTATCTGCTTGACATTGGTGGTGGCTTTCCTGGATCTGAGGATGTGAAGCTTAAGTTTGAAGAGATCACCAATGTGATCAACCCAGCGTGGAATATCTGAGCCAGGCAGATACTATGTTGCATCAGCTTTCATGCTTGCTGTCAATATCATTGCCAAAAAAATTGTGCTGAAGGAGCAGACTGGTTCTGCTGGTGAAGACGAATTGAATGAGCAAACCTATATGTGTTACATGAATGATGGAGTATACGGATCATTTAATTGCATCCTTTATGATCATGCACATGTAAAGCCCCTGCTGCAGAAGAGACCCAAATGAGATGAGAAGTATTACTCCTCCAGCTTTTGGGAACTGACATGTGATGGTCTTAATCAGATCGTTGAGTGCTACAACCTGCCTGAAATGCATGTGGGTGGTTGGATGCTCTTTGAAAATATGGACGCATACACTGTTGCTGCTGATTCTACTCTCAATGGATTCCAGAGGCCTGCTATTTATTATGTGATGTCACGACCAATGTGACAACTCATGAAGCAAGATCAGAAGCACGGCTTCCCACATGAAGTGGAGGAACAGGACGGCAGCACTCTGCCCATGTCTTGTGTTCAGGATAGTGGGATGGACCCTCACCCAGCAGCCTGTGCTTCCACTAGTAGCAACGTGTAGATACCATTCTTGTAGCTCTTAACTGTAAGTGTAGTTTGAATTAAAGGATTTGGGGGGTCCATTTAACTTAATGACTGCTAGTTTTGAAATGTCTCTGTAAGAGTAGGGCTGGCACAGATGCGGCAGTATGGAAAGCTAGGCAATGGGGGTCACACTTATCTGTGTTCCTATGGAAACTATTTGAAGATTTGTTTTATATGGATTTTTATTCACTTTTAAAACATACTAAAGTGTGCTGCTGAGCAAGCATTTGTAGCTCGTACAATGGCAGAATGGACCCAAAGCTTAGTGTTGTGACCCATTTTGAAAATAAACTATGTTGAAATTTTAAAAAAATCAAATATATGTACAGAAAGAATAGTAGGAAAAAGTAGGGTTTCAGTGGAGGGGGTGATAAGGAGGTGCAAGTGGGAGGGGATTACATAAATGTTTAATAAATTTAAAAACCTTTTAAATGTATAAAAACAAATTGTAGCATGGTTTATGTTGGTTGCTTTTGTCATATTTATTTTTTTGCATGTGCACATATAGAGTATGCATATGGTGTGGTATATGTAATATATGGTCATGCACATGCATGTGCAGATGTGCATGCTCCATATGCACACAGGCAGACAGAATAGAACATCAGATGTCCTTATCTTATCATTTGTATATTTCTTTCCTTAAGATAGAGTCTCTCCAATGGAGAGAGGGAGGGGATATGATGGAGATTGGAGTTCTAAAGGGGAATGGGGGGAGGGAGGGAAAAATCATGCACTTTTTGTATGTAAGTATGGAAGTTGTCAATAAAAAAAAATTAAAAAAAAAGATAGAGTCTCTCCCTCAACCTGGAGCTGCTGTCCATCAGGAAACCTAGTAATCTTTGGTCTCTGAGACACTTAGTGGCATACATGCATGTGGGCTGGAGAGATAGCTCAGCAGTTAAGGTGCTTGCCTGCAAAACCAAAGGACCCAGGTTCAACTCCCCAGGACCCATGAAAGCCAGATGCACAAGGTGTCACATGCATTTGGAGTTCATTTGCAGTGGCTGGAACCCCTGGTGCACCCATTCTCTCCCCCCCTCTCTCCTCCTTCTTTCTCTCTCTCTCCTTCTTTCATGCTCTCAAGTAAATAAAAAAATAAAATATTAAAAAGGAAAGAAGTGAAGTGAAGCTGTCAGGGGAACAAAGGGGACTAACAGGAGTGAGAAAAAAGAGAACAAGGTGGGTGGGTAGAACATACTCAATATATAATATATACTTGTAGGAAAATGTCCTTATATAACATCGTGCCATGTATAGTGAATACTGATGATGAAATAAGAAGAAAAGAATAAAAAGGAAATGATGTTGATAGGTACTATTCTAGCTTTTTTTTGGGGTTAGTGGATTCATATTCCTTATATACTTGGGTTTAGTAGCTAATGTTTATATTATATAATCTCACATACATATTTTCCCATGGAAGATATTCTAGAGGATGGCCAGGAGAAGACTTGTTGAAATATAAAATAACAAAATTTCACTCTGTTGACAATATAAAAATGAAGAAAGATTATTGGGAAATTTTTCTGATTTCACAAAAATGCTTTCCTTATCTTTTTTATTCTTTTTTGTTACTTTTTAGGTCATATTTGTGAATGATGAAGCATTGGTCCCCAAAATATGCAGTATTCCCCAAATATAATGGCTCACACAGTGCTTTTATAATTACTGATTATAAATATAATATATATTATAATACTGATTATATATACTGATGCCAAATCTCTGTATTAAACTATTGATTTACCCCAAAAATGCAATAGAAAGAAAGCATGTTAAGTCATACCAGAAAGGTTCAATCAGCTAAATCCAGAATATGAGAACGTGACTAATGATCAAAAACATACAACAGGGGCTGGAGAGATGGCTTAGCGGTTAAGGCGCTTGCCTGCAAAGCCAAAGGACCCAGGTTCAACTCCCAGAACCCACATAATCCAGATGCACAAGAGGCTGCATGCATCTGGAGTTCGTTTACAGTGGCTGGAGGCCCTGGAACACCCATTCCCTCTCTCTTTCTCTTTCTCTCTCTCCCTCTTTCTCTCTGTCTCTCTCTGTCTACCTGCCTATTTCTGTATCTCTCTCTCTCTCTCAAATAAGTAAATAAATAAATATTTTAAAAAATACAACAGGGCTTGAGAGATGGCTTAGCAGCTAAGGACCTTGTCTACGAAGCCTAAGGATCCAGATTCAATTCCCCAGGGCCCAAATAAGCCAGATGCACAAGGTGGCACATGTATCTGGAGTTTGTTTACAGTGGCTAGAAGCCTTGGCATCCCCAGTCTCTCTCTCTCTCTTCCTCTCTCTCTAATAAGTAAATAAAATCAATATACAACAAAGAAATAATACTGCTGGGCATGGTGGCATGTACCTGCAGCCCAGCACACAGGAGGCTGAAGCAGAAGGATTATGAGTCTACATAGTAGTCTACATAGTAAGACACTGTCATAGAAATAATAGAAAGAGTGAGAGAAAGGGCATTAATAGACAGGAATGGAATAATTAGAGGAAAGAATAAACTAATGATAAAACTTACACTATCTGTAACACATGGGCTTTTTTGGAAAATTAGCTATTATAGGCTAAATGTAGACATTGTTGAGATTATGCAGTGAACATAATCCGGATATTTTAATATGAAGCAATAAATTTTTAAAATTTTTAATTATTGATAATTTTACTATAAATTTTACTATAGTATGATTATATTTTTATCTGTTAATATATACATGCTTGGGGGTAGAGAGAAGGCTCAGCAGAGAATGGTGCCTGCTTGCAAAGCCTGCTGGCCTAGGTCTGATTCCCCAATACCTACATAAAAAGCCAAATGCACAAAGTGGCACATGCACCTACAGTTCAATTGCAGTGGCAAGAGGCCCTGGAAAAACCCATTCATTTTCTGTCTCTCTCAAATAAATACGTTAGAATATATTTTAAAAGAAACAAATTTGGGCTGGAGAGATGGCTTAGCAGTTAAGGTGCCTGCCTGCTAAGCCTAAGAACGCTCATTCGATCTCCAGGTCCCACGTTTAGCCAGACACAGTGACACAAGGATGCAATGCTGCACTCGCCCACAAAGGGGTGCACACATCTGGAGCTCATTCACAGCAGCTAAGAGGCCACTAGCATGCCCATTCTCTCTCTCTCTTCTCTCCAAAATAAAAAAATCCATAAGTAATAAAAAATTTTAAAAAAGAAATTTATAATTGAAATAATAACACCTGCTTTTATGACATGAGCAGCACTCACTGTCTTAGAAAAAGAGAGAGAAAGAGAGAGAGAGAGAAGGAAAGAATGAAAGAAAGGAGATATACATACTGGACTTCTGGAAAAGATGTCAGATTAGAAATTTCTCCTGTAGGGCTGAGGAAGTGGCTTAGTGGTTAAGGCATTTGCCTGTGAAGCCTAAAGACCCTGGTTTGATTCCCCAGGACCCACGTAAGCCAGATGAACAAGGGGCGCATGCATCTGGAGTTCCTTTGCAATGGCTAGTGCTCTGGCGTGTCCATTCTTTCTATCTGCCTCTTCCTCCCTCCCTCCCTCCCTCTCTCTCTCTCTCTCAAAAAATAAAATAGAAAAAAATTTAAGAAATTTCTCCTGTGTAATTTTGTGAACAAGAAGTATCACAATAATAAGAGATTATATTCCAAGGAAAGAAAGAGAAAGGAAATCAGGGATCAAGAGAAAGGTAACAAAGCAGAGAGACAGAAAGACAGTGCAGAGAAAAGTAATAAATGGTTCATAGCGCCTGGAGTTCTCCAGTGACTAGGAATTAGAAGCCATAACCACAAGGGCCTTCTGCCAGTGCCAACAAACTCCAGGCACATGCACCACTTTGTGTGCCTGGTTTTATGTGGGTACTGGAGAATTGAACCCAGGCCATCAGGCTTTGCAAGCAAGTGCCTTTAGCAGCTGAACTATCTCTCCAGCCCTAGAATTTTTTAAAGGCATAAAAATAGAAGGGGGTCTCATTGGGGAGTTTATTTGGGAGCAGGAAGTAGAAAAGCAGAAGTGGAGTGCCAGGAAAAAGAATTGGTAATTGGAGGCTGAAGAGATGGCTTAGCAGCAGTTAAGGTGTCTGCCTGCTAAGCCTAAGAACGCCCATTGGATTCTCCAGGTCCCATGTTTAGCCAGACATGACACAAGCACGCAATACCACGCTTGCCCACAAGGGGATGCACGCATCTGAAATTCATTCACAGTGGATGAAATGGCCCTGGCACACCCATTCTCTCTCTCTCTGCCTCTTCCTCTCTTTCTCTGTTTCTCTCTGTCCCTCTCAAAAAAATATATATATAAATGGCAATCCTTAAAAAGTAATAAATGAGGGCTGGAGAAATGGCTTAGCACTTAAGATGCTTACCTGCAAACTCTAAGGACCCATGTTCTACTCTCCAGGTGCCACATAAGCAGACGCAAAAAGTGACGCAAGGGCACAATACTGCACTTTCCCACAAGGGGGCACACATGTCTAGAGTTCATTCACACTATCTGGAGTTCATTCACAGAGGCTCTCTCTCTCTCTCTCTCTCTCAAAAAAATAAAAAAAGAATTGGTAATAATAAGAGTATATGATATGCATGTATAAAAATGTCATGATGAAACCCATTATTCTCTACAAGTAATATATGCTGTGAAAACTAAGATACATCTGTTGACATATTTACACATAAAATGAGATTTTCCTTGAAATGTACACTAGTAATGTTTTTTTCTTTATATGAGAACTCCTTACACAGGTATGTTAACTTGATATATATTTCTTGTCCTTTATACTTATGTCATGTACATTTCTTTATATAAGGAAACCATCCTTCTCTCTGCTCCTGTGTACCCCATTCTTGCATATTTGATAAAACTTCCTTTTTGGAATAAATCCTTACAACACAACTGCCGGCAGGTATTCTACTTCCTGCCAAGTATCCTGTAATGCTTCCCAGCAACTGAAAAGCACTGCAGCACAATGGTGGCAGGCTAGGGTTTGAGTTTGTCTTCCTGGCTCCAATGTCTCCCTGTCACTTGCCAGCTGCTTGAGTTGAGACTAACTTATTTCATCTTTCCATCTCATCTTTTTTCATAAAATATTTATTTATTTATTTATTTATTTATTTGTTTGAGACAGGGAGAGGCAGAGGGAGAAAGAGTGGGTGTGTCAGGGCTTCTAGCCACTGCAAACTCCAGATGCATGTGCCACTATGTGCATCTGGCTTAAGTGGGTACTGGGGAATTGAACCTGGGTCCTTGGGCTTCTCAAGCAAGTGCCTTAAACACTAGGCCATCTTTCTGGCCCATCTTTGACAATTTCATTTATTTACTTACTTACTTACTTACTTACTTACTTACTTACTTACTTACTTACTTACTTACTTACTTACTTACTTTTAGAGAAAGCAAGAGAGAGAGAGACAGAGACAAAGACAGAGCAAGATAGAGAACTGGCCCATGAGGGCCTCAGCCCCTGCAATTGAACTCTAGATGCTTGTGCCTCCCAGTGGGCATGTGTGACCTTGCACTTGCCTCACCTTTGTGCATCTGGCTGACATGGGATCTGGAGAGTAGAACATGGGTCCATAGACTTCACAGGCAAGTGCCTTAACCACTAAGCCATCTCTACAGCCCTCTTTGTCATCTTTAAAACAAGAAAGAGGATTAAGAGTCCCACCATATTTCACTGATGTGAAGATTATATGATATAATTGTGTGGTAAACTGTCCACTAGGATACTCAGTGAAGACCCACAACAACACTCCTGCTAAATTCATAACCTAAAAAGACCACATATAACATTTTAAATTTTAAATAGATGATAGATAGATAGATAGATAGATAGATAGATAGATATTTACGCATGGCATGGTTGCATATGCCTTTAATCCCAGCACTTGTGAGGCAGAGGTAGGAGGATTATCACGAGTTCAAGGCTACCCTGAGACTATATAGTGAATCCCAGGTCAGCCTGGGCTAGAGCAAGACCCTACCTTGAAAAACCAGTATATATTCATAAAATGTGATTTTTATTTCTAGATTTTTGCCCTATACAAAGAAACCAGGACTCAATGAAAGAACAGGCTGTGGAAGTAGGGCAATTAGACACAAGGTGATCTTAGACATGTTCAAAACCAGAGAAATGTTACAAGATTAATGGAATCAAAATGAAAGGACATAGGAGTCAGCTGAAGGGGCATTTGGTGGCCTAATTATGACCATATAAGCATCAAAAATAATAATACTTGTAACTGAATGACATACATAAACTACATAAAACCACAATATATTTAACACTGAAAAAAAGATAAATCCAGGGAAAGCAGGAAGCTCACTTGTCACCATCTAACAAAAGCAATAAACCAAACTTCACAAATTAGTAACATTTGAAAAGATTTCAGCATTCATCCTGGATTTATAGAGTGAAATATCCATCAAGAGAGCCAACTGGCTCTAGTTTACAGAGGAATGCTAGCCAAAAAAAGTGTAGAAGACTGGGCTGAAGAGATGGCTTACTGGTTAAGCCCTTACTTGTGAAGCTTAAGGACCCCAGTTCAAGGCTCTAATAGTTCCCCAGGTCCCATGTAAGCTAGGTGCACAAGGTGGTGCATGCATCTGGAGTTCATTTGTAGTGGCTGGAGGCCCTGGTGAGCCCATTTTCTCTATCTCTCCTTCTCTCTCTGTCACTCTCAAATAAATAAATAAATAAATAAATAAATAAATAAATAAATAAAAACAAAAAATGTAGAACAGATGACAAATTTTAAAAACCATCTCTTTGGATTGGACAGAGAACTTAGTGGTTAAGGTGCTTGCCTATGAAACCTAAGGACCCAGGTTCAATTCCCCAGGACCTACATAAGCCTGATGCACAAGGTGGCACATGCTTCTGGAGTTCATTCACAGTGTCTGGAGGCCCTGGTACACCCATTCTCTCTCTGTCTCTCTCCCTCCCTTTCTCTCTCCCTCTCTCCATATATATCTGCCTCTTTCTCTCTCTCATAAATAAAAAATAAAAATTTTAAAAACCATCTCTTCATAGCCACAAATTGAAATTACTGATTCTTCTTTCAATAAATGAGTGACCTGATTGTCTATTGATTAACGGAGGTGAAAAACACTAGCTGGATGAGGAATAGGAAACTGGATATTAAAATGGTGCTAAAGGAAAAGAAGAGATACTTCCCAGTTTCCAGTCATGAGTGGTGTGATGGTTTGATTCAGGTGTCCCCATACTTAGGTGTTCTGAATGCTAGTCTCCCCAGCTGATGGCAATTGGAAATTAATGCCTCCTGGAGGCAGTGTATTGTTGGGGGCGGGCTTATGGGTATTATAGCCAGTGTCTTCTTGCCAGTGTTTGGCACACTCTTCCATTCCTGTTGTCCATCTGATGTTGGCCCAGGGGGTGATGTTCACCCTCTGCTCATGTCATCGTTTTCCCCATGCTGTCACGGAGCATCCCCTCAAGTCTGTAAGCCAAAATAAACCCTTTTTTTCCCCAAAGCTGCTCTTGGTTGGGTAATTTCTGCCAGCAATGCGAACCTGATTGTAACAAGTGGTATATGTCATTGTGCATAAGAAGGATGAGACTGCTGTGCTCACAAATTCCTAATGGCATATACACATGAACAATACAACATGTAACACATATGTTAGCATACAATGTACACTTTATGTTTTAAGTTTATAATAAATCCCAGAGTCAAACCCAAAAAACAAAACTACTAGATGTAAACATTGGAGATCATGTTCATGACTATAGAAAAGGCAAAAGGCATAAGTTATTTCAAAAAACAGTAGAAAAAAAATAGTATATTGGACAGGTGCAGTGGTGTATATTGTTCCAGCTATGTAGGTGGTTGAAGCAGAATGGCTTGAGCCCAGAAATTTAAGACCAGTCTTGGCAATATAGTGAAGACCCTGTCCCAAAGATGATGATGGTGCTGACAACGACTATGGTGAGATAATAAATCAGACTTCCTGAAATTTAAACCTTATTCTTGGACTGGAAAGAGGGCTTAGTGGTTAAGGTACTTGACTGCAAAACCAAAAGATCCAGGTTCGATTCCCCAGTACTCATATAAAGCCAGATACATAAAGTGGCTTATAGGTTCATTGGCAGGGGCTAGAGATCCCAGCACACCGATTCTCTATCTGCCTTGTTTTTATCTCTCTCTCTTTCTCTCCCTCCCTCTCTCTCAAATAAATAAATGAATAAGGGCTGGAGAGATGGCATAGTAGTTAAGGCGCTTACTTGCAAAGCCAAAGGACCCAGGTTTGACTCCTCAGGACCCACAAAGCCAGATGCACACACATCTGGGGTTTGTTTACAGTGGCTGGAGGCCCTGGTGTGCCCATTCTTTCTCTCTCTCTCTCTCTCTCTCTTTCTCCCTGCCTATTTCTGTATCTCTCTCTCTCTCAAAAAATATTTAAAAAATAAATGAATAAAACAAAACATTTCTTTTTAGAGAACATTGGCTTTTTATTTGGGTGTTGGGGGTATATGGGCACACCAGGGTCTCTAGCAAACAAATACTAGACACAAGTGCCATGTTCTGTGACAGGGATGGAAAGATGACTCAGTGGTTAAAATGCACTTGCTTGCAAAGCCTGCTGACCCAGGTTCAATTACCCAATGCCCACATAAAGTCATATGTACAGAGTGGCACAAGCATCTGGGGTCCATTTGCATTGGCAGAGGCACTTGTAAGCTCTCTCTCTCTCTCTCTTAAATAAATAAATGAATTTTTTAAAAAAAAAAAAAAGATAAATCCTGGGCTGGAGAAATGGCTTAGTGGTTAAGGCATTTGCCTGCAAAGCCAAGGGATCCTAGTCCAATTCTCCAGGACCCACAAAAGCCAGATGCACAAGGGGGTGCATGCATCTGGAGTTCATTTGCAGTGGATGGAGGCCCTGGTGCACCCACTCTCTCTCTCTCTCTCTCCAAATAAATAAATAAATAAATAAATAAATAAATAAATAAAATATATTTAAAAAAGATAAATCCCAAGGAGAAATATTCACAATACATTTATCCAGCAAAGGCTTGAACCCAGAATATCTAAAGAATTCTTGGGGCCAGAGAGATGGCTCAGCAATTAAGGCACTTGCTTGCAAAACCCTTCAGTTTCAATTCCCCAGTACCTATGTAAAGCCAGATGTACAAAGTGGTGCATGTGTCTGGAGTTTGTTTACAGTGGCAGGAGGCCCTGGAACACCCATTTTCCCCTCTCTCTTTCATAAATAAATATTTTAAAAGAATAATGACTTCTTAAAACTCAGTAATAAGGAAATAAACTATCACATTTTTAAATAAGCAAAAGATTTTAACAGACCCTTGCAAAAGGTAGACATGTGAATGACCAATAAGCACTTGAAAATCATCAATATAATTGCAAACTGAAGGCACAAGGAGACCACAATACATAGCCACTGACAAGAAGCAAAAATAGACAGTGCCAAGCATTAGTGAGCATATGAAATAATTGGCACACTTACACACTACTGAGGAATGCATAGTACAACTAATTGGGAGGTATTTGGCACTTTATCAGAGACCCCAATATCTACTTCACATGTATGACCCAACTTAGCCAAAAGAAGTGTTGTTTCACACAAGTATGTGCAAGAATAGTCATAATAGCATTACTCATTATAGCTGAACCCTAAAACAACCCAAGTATTTGCCAAAAGGCTAATGTCAACAGCAGTTTAAAAAAATTAATGCAGGGTCAGATGTGGTGGTGCACGCCTTTAATCCCAGCACTTGGGAGGCAGAGGTAGGAGGATCACAGTGAGTTGGAGGCCACCCTGAGACTACTGAGCAAATTCCAGGTCAGCATGGGCTCAAGCGAGACTCTACCTTGAAAAACAAACAAACAAAAAAAAAAAAAAATTTTTTTAAGTTAGTGCAACATGGTTGAATCTCAAAACCATCAGGGCTGGAGAGATATCTTAGTGGTTTAGACACTTGCCTGTGAAGCCTAAGGACCCAGGTTCAATTCCCCAGGACCCATGTAAGCCAGCTGCACAAGGTGGCACATGTGTCTGGAGTCTGTTTGCAGTGGCTAGAGGCCCTATCTTTCTCTGTCTTTCTCTCTCTGCCCCCCCTCTTTCTCCCTGAAATAAGTAAATAAATAAAAATATAGGACAGGGGTAAGATGGCAGCATATTAGCCACACCAAAGCAGCCTAGGGAGAGAAATAGAAATACAGCAAAATACACTCTTCTACTGAAAAGTGAAGGTGTATAAGTTATTATCAACCACACAAGAGAAGCAGGAGAGACCAAGATCTTCCAGAAAGGAGGAAACTGGCCAGAATCCCTCCTAGGTGCCAACAGCTCTGATCCATGAGCCCATCCGGACAACAGCACAGAGCTGCAGGAGCAGAAACAAGGTGAGGGGATTTTTCCACTCACATCAGCCTCCTCACAAAGGCAAGAAACCTGAAAGGGAAGAGCAGAGACCAGCTGAGCAGCTGCTGAAGGAGATACAAAGGGAACCAGCTGAGCAGCTCCAATATAACTCCAGGCACCCTGCAAAGTCTCCCATCCCCCAACTGTCAGGGTCATGAACATCCAGAGAACTCATTCACCTATGCCCCACCCCCAGCTGCTCAGCACTGAGAGCGATCAAGGTGGGCACTCAGCATTGGTGAGATTGGAAGCCAGCCCAAAAGGTAACAGGGCCTACTTACAAAGCCAGATACATAAGTCTGCACTGGAAGTGCTTGTCTCTCATTCCATGTCAGGAAAGGCTATGTATTACATTTGAATGATATATGCTTGGTTGGCTTCACCCTTCTCAAACAAGCTGTATTTTGGTGTTGACTATTGTTGTCTTTCATGTTTCCTGATTTTTAGGGCCTTTGTCTTTTTCTTCTGTCATTATAGGGGACAGGGACTGACTTGGAACCCATTTCAGACTTGAAATCTCAACCTCCCAGTCGACAAGATTAAGGTGTGGAACAACACACACCCTTAGGAACTTTGGCTTTACTAGATTATCTGTTTACTTTAATCCCCACACTCGTGTAAATACTCTATGCTGGTTTTGATTGAATGTCTATATTGCTCAATTGAATTTCAGAATTTGCCAGTAATCTTCTTCACCCAGTCTACTACAATACTTGAATAGCAGGCAAACTCAATACCTGGGGTCACTTCTGCTGTTTTTCTTGTAGTATAAGAGCTACACCTGGCACTTTAAACTCCTAGACTGAAGATATATAAAGTCAGATTTACATGGTTAAGAACACTACAGATAGAGCTTCTGGAGCCCACACAAGTGGGCAGAAGTAGCTCTACAGCTGCTGCGGCTGCCGCGGTGGCGGCGCGGCTAGGCTCCGCCTGAGCCAGCTGAGCCGCAGAATTTTTAAAGCCAGGTGAGGGGATTTTTTCCACTCACACTGCCTCCTCACAAACTCAAGAAATGTGGAAGAAGGACGGTAGAGACCAACAGAGAGGCTTGTGAGGAAGAGGATCGCGTGGAGGAGCAGACGGACTTCAGCCACCATTCACAGCCTCCCCTCCCCCACCACGAGCGCAAGCTTGGCAAGCAACAGAGACTTGGGAAAGAGCTCACCAGCAGCATCGGGCGCAGTGAAAGCAGAGACCAACAGACGCAGCCTGACTTCCTGAATCCACAACACAGTAAAGGAACCAAGCAGCCGTGCAGCATAGCTGTGATCAAACCCGTTCCAAAAGGTAACTTGGTTTTCACCAGGTTAGTACCCACCAAATAAGCCTGGTATATAATCCTGACGGATGGTCAGATCTGACATTCCTAAATAAGCTATATTCTAGGCTGCTCATTTGTTGCTTCCTGATTTGTTTCCTCCTCTGTCATTCATTGGGGAAGGGTCTCTCTTGATCACAAGCTGACCTTGGAACTCTCTACAGATCAGAAATCTTAGCCTCCCAGTTGACAGGATTAAGGGTGTGGGGCTAACACATATCCTTAGGAACTGTGACTTTGTTAGAGGATCTGTTTGTCATAATACCTGCTTTTGCACAAACACTCTGTGCTGTATTTCATTGAAGGGGTACATTGTTGAGTTAAATTTTTGGATTTTGACTGTATTCTGTTCCATTCACCCCACTTGATACTCTCATAGCAGGCAAGGGTCACTTCTGTGATTACTTTGAGAGCCTTAAGAACCAAACTTAACACCTTAAACTCCTACACTGAAGATATATAATAACAGATTGATTGATACATCTAATATTACTGCAGATATTTAGAAAACCCAAGCATTAAATTAATTCAAGATGCAAAGATCTCTACATTACAATACAAGAAACACAAAACATCCAGATAATATAAATCCACCAAAAAGTATTAATATATCAGAAATGACCTTCAGTGAGGCTGACTTAGAGGACATCCCCAAGAAAGATTTCAAAAGAATGATTATAATTATGTTCAAAGAACTCAAAGAGGAAATGAAAGGGTTCAAAGACCTCAAAGAAGAAATCAAAGGATTCAAAGAACACACAGAAAACCAATTTAATGAAATAAGGAGGTCAATACTAGACATAAATACGGAAATAGAAAGAATAAAGAAAACCCACTCAGAAATGCTAGCAATAAAGAACACAGTCAGTGAAATAAAAACCTCTGTAGAAAATCTCTCTAGTAGAATGGATGAAGGAGAGAACAGAATATCTAAACTAGAAGACCAAGTAGCTGATCTAATACAGTCCAACAGAGAGAAAGACAAAATAATAGGAAGGTATGAATGGGAATTTCAGGATATTCGGGACACTATGAAAAGATCAAACATAAGAATTCAAGGGATAGTAGAAGGAGAAGAATTTCACTCCAAAGGCATAGTAGGTGTTTTCAACAAAATCATAGAGGAAAACTTTCCCAAAATTGGGAAAGAGATGCCAATGCAGATACAGGAAGCCTTTAGAACACCAAACAGACAAAACCTGGAAAGAACCTCTCCCCACCATATTATAATTAAACTACCAAACATAAAAACTAAAGAAAAGATATTGAAAGCGGCTAGAGAGAAAAAGCAAGTGGCCTACAAAGGGAAGCCCATCAGACTCACAGCAGATTACTCAACACAAACTTTAAAAGCCAGAAGGGCCTGGAGTGATGTATTCCAAGTTCTGAAAGATAAAAACTGTCAACCGAGATTACTTTATCCTGCAAAACTATCTATCCAAATAGATGGAGAAATAAGGACTTTCCGCAACAAAGACAGGCTAAAGGAATTTTTGGCAACTAAACCAGCTCTACAGAAAATACTTGCAGGAATCATTCATGCTGAGGAGAAAGCAAAGCACACACAACAGGAAATAGGAAAAAATAAACCATACTCAAATAACAGTTAAAACAAGTGAGTAAAGGGAAAACAGGAAAAACTAAAAAATAAGAAGAATGGTGAGAACAAACACATATATGTCAATAATAACTCTTAATATCAATGGCCTCAATGCCCCTATCAAAAGACACAGACTTGCAGACTGGATTAAAAAGCAGGATCCTACCATCTGTTGCCTCCAGGAAACTCATCTCTCAATAAAAAATAGAAACCTTCTTAGGGTGAAAGATTGGAAAAAGGTATTTCAAGCAAATGGGCCTAGAAAACAAGCAGGGGTTGCTATCCTAATTTCTGACAAGATAGACTTCAATCCAACATTTGTGAGGAAAGATAAAGAAGGTCACTTTATACTGATCAAAGGAACACTCCAACAGGAGGACATTACAATCCTAAACATATATGCCCCTAACATGGGGGCTCCCAATTTCATCAAACAAACACTATTAGAATTAAGGTCAGAGATATCTCCTAACATTCTCATCACTTGACAGGTCTACCCAGCAAAAAAATAAACAGAGAGACATCTGCATTAAATGATATCATGGAACAAATGGACCTAACAGATATATACAGAACATTCCATCCAAATGCTGCAGAATATACATTTTTCTCAGCAGCACATGGGACATTTTCTAAAATAGACCATATACTAGGACACAAATCAAATCTTAACAAATACAGGAAAATTGAAATAATCCCTTGTACACTTTCTGACCACAATGGGATTAAACTGCAAATCAGCAACAAGAAAAACTACAGAGCATACAGAAACTCATGGAGACTAAACAGCACTTTACTGAATGATGTATGGGTCATTGAAGAAATTAAAAAGGAAATCAAGAAATTCGTAGAATCAAATGATGATGAGAATACAACATACCAAAACCTTTGGGACACAATGAAGGCAGTCCTATGAGGGAAATTTATAGTTCTAAGTGCCTATATTAAGAAATTGGAGAGTTCGCAACTAAACAATTTAATGCTTCACCTTAAGGCCTTGGAAAAAGAAGAACAAGGCAAACCAAAAATTAGTAGATGGGAAGAAATAATAAAGGTTAGGGCAGAAATTAATGAAATGGAAACCAAAAAAAAAAAAAAACAATCAAAAAAATCAATGAAACAAAGAGTTGGTTCTTTGAAAGGATAAACAAGATTGACAAACCCTTAGCAAATCTGACCAAAAGAAAAAGAGAAGAGACAAAAATTGATAAAATTAGAGATGAAAAAGGCAACATCACAACAGATACCAAAGAAATTCAGAAAATCATACGGACATACTTTAAGAATATATATGCCTCTAAGTTTGAAAACCTGAAAGAAATGGATGAATTCCTTGATTCATATGACCTACCAAAATTAAACCAAGAAGAGATAAACCATTTAAATAGAACTATAACAACCACAGAGATTCAAGCAGTTATAAAAAGTCTCCCAACTAAAAAAAGCCCAGGCCCAGATGGATTCACTGCTGAATTTTACCAGACATTCCTGGAAGATCTAACACCAATGCTTCTCAAACTTTTCCATAAAATAGAAAAGGAAGGAACTCTACCAAAATCCTTCTATGAAGCCAGAATCACCCTGATACCCAAACTGGACAAAGACAGATCAAAAAAGGAAAATTATAGAACAATCTCCCTCATGAACATGGATGAAAAAATTCTCAACAAAATACTGGCAAACAGAATACAAGAATTTATCAGAAAGATTATTCATCCTGACCAAGTAGGCTTTATCCCAGAGATGCAGGGATGGTTCAACATACGCAAATCCATAAATGTAATACACCATATAAATGGTCTGAAGGACAAAAATCACATGGTCATCTCAATAGATGCAGAAAAGGCATTTGACAAAATCCAACACCCCTTCATGGTGAAAGTATTACAGAAACTGGGAATAGAAGGAGCATATCTCACCATAATAAAAGCTATTTATGACAAACCTACAGCCAACATAATACTAAATGGGGAAAAACTTGAAGCCTTTCCTCTAAATTCAGGAACAAGACAAGGGTGTCTACTTTCCCCACTACTATTTAATATAGTACTGGAAGTCTTAGCCACAGCAATAAGGCAAGAGACACTCATAAAGGGGATACAAATTGGAAGGGAAGAGATCAAATCATCATTATTTGCAGACGATATGATTCTATACCTAACAGACCCTAAAGTCTCTACCTGCAAACTGTTAGAGCTGATAAACACTTTCAGCAATGTAGCAGGATACAAAATAAACACACAGAAATCAGTAGCTTTTCTATACACTAACAACAAACGTGCAGAGGATGAAATCAGGGAATCCCTTCCATTCACAATTGCCTCAAAAAAATAAAATACCTTGGAATAAACTTAACCAAGGAAGTGAAGGATCTCTACAATGAGAACTTTTAAAATCTCGAGCGACAAATTACAGAAGACACAAGGAAATGGAAAGACATCCCATGCTCCTGGATTGGAAGAATCAATATTGTGAAAATGTCAATCTTACCAAAAGCAATCTATACATTTAATGCTATCCCTATTAAAATCCCAATAGCTTTCTTCACGGAAATAGAAAAAACAATCCTAAAATTCATCTGGAAACACAAAAAACCTCGAATAGCCAAAACAATTTTGCGAAACAAAAATCAGGCAGGTGGTATAACCATACCTGATTTTAAGTTATATTACAAAGCCATAGTAACAAAAACAGCATGGTACTGGCACAAGGACAGACAGGTAGACCAATGGAACAGAATAGAAGACCCAAATATTAATCCAAGCAGCTACAGCCACCTGATTTTTGACAAAAATGCCAAAAATATTAATTGGAGAAAAGATAGCCTCTTTAACAAGTGGTGTTGGGAAAACTGGACATCGGTATGTAAAAGGATAAACATAGATCCTTGTCTCTCTCCATGCACAAGAGTCAAGTTCAAATGGATCAGGGACCTTGATATCAGACCTGAAACTCTGAACCTGCTAGAGGAAAAGGTAGGGGAAACCCTTCAACATATTGGCATAGGTAAGGACTTTCTGAATATAACCCCAATTGCTCAGGGAATAAAACCACTGATCAACCAATGGGACCTTATGGAATTACAAAGCTTTTGTACAGCAAAGGACACTGTGAATAGAGCAAAAAGACAACCTACAGAATGGGAGAAAATCTTTGCCAGCTATACATCTGACAGAGGATTAATATCCAGAATATACAAAGAACTCAAAAAACAGAATAATAAGAATTCAAACAACCCAGTTAAAAAATGGGCTATGGAACTAAATAGAGAATTCACAGAAGATGAAATACAGATGGCATATAAACATCTAAAAAAGTGTTCTACATCCTTAGCCATCAGGGAAATGCAAATTAAAACCACTTTGAGATTCCATTTCACTCCTGTCAGAATGGCTACCATCAAGAAAACAAATGACAATAAGTGTTGGCGTGGATGCGGAAAAAGAGGAACACTTCTACACTGTTGGTGGGAATGTAACCTGGTCCATCCATTGTGGAAATCAGTGTGGAGGTTTTTGAGACAGCTAGAAATAGATTTACCATATGATCCAGCTATAGCACTCCTAGGCATATATCCAGAAGACTCTTCTCACTACCTTAGAGATACTTGCAAAACCATGTTTATTGCCGCTCTATTCACATTAGCTAGGAAATGGAAGCAGCCTAGATGTCCCACCACAAATGAATGGATAATAAAGATGTGGTACATTTACACAATGGAGTTCTACTCAGCAGTAAAGAAAAATGAAATTATGAAATTTGCAGGGAAATGGATGGATCTGGAAAGGATTATACTAAGTGAGGTAACCCAGGCTCAGAAAGCCAAACGTCACATGTTCTCTCTCATATGTGGATCCTAACTACAAATGTATAAACCTGTGTGTGAACTGTAACCAAAAATAGGTACCAGAAACCAGTAAGCTGGTAAAAGGCTATAAGGGAGGGAGGAAAGAGAAGAACTGAAGTGTATGGTTTTGCACATATGTAAGTGGAAGGACTGATTACAAGGAGGGGAATGGCCTAACCGAGGCCATGGGTAGAGAATGCATAAAAGAAGGGCAGGGGGAGGGTCAATCTAATTTCAAAAGATTGTGAATAAGACTTATGTAAAATTACTTTTTTGAATAATGGTACATCTAGAAGCTGTAGACTGTTACTAGAAATTTTTCAGTACCTGGGATGGGATACCTTCCAGTGAGTTGTTGGCCAAGGAGGTCCCGGTAGCCTCCAAAACATTAAAGGCGTTTGCCAAAGCCCTTGGTTTCCCTCAAGAAACAGATAGTAAGAACATATTGCTGAAGACATCTCTTGCCTGAGAGGCAAGGTCACTGAGAAAGCAAGCTGGTGCTGAGCAGAAAACCTTCTCCCTGTAGACCAGCCAACTGAAAGCTGGAAAAAGCTTCACTGCATGCAGAGTATGGGAGACAGAAGTCATCAGCAGTGAAAACAGTGGACGCTGAATATTCAAATTTGGCCCGACAGGCCCAAAGACTGAATGGGTGCAATAGTGGCATGTCTACTTGTGGGGTAACCAACTGCTCCATAATTGGACTGAAGGCCAACGGGAGGGAATACATACCTGGTACTGAAAACCTAAGCAAAGTCTATGGTAGGTAAGGTCATGGGCCTTAGGGGTATAAAGCATGCTCTTGTCTAAGTGTATATACTATTCCCACCAATCTGCCTGGAAAATACTACACTTAATGCTCATATTCACATATTAATGCTACTCTCACTTCTGGTTAGAGAAGCTTCTCTTTTCAGATGGCGATGACCACTGGGATGATCCAAAAGGCAACATAGTGCCGAGAAGAAGGGATGGAGGAGTGCCCAGCACTGAACCACCTCTGTCACACCCTCCAAGGCTCAGGGATCATTGCGGAAGAGGGAGCGGATAGAATGGAAGAGCCAAAGGAAGGGTACGACTCCTTACAATGCAACTGCCCAGACAGAAATTGGCCTTGATATCCATGACCTTGCTGTGCCTAGCAATACCTCCACAAGGCCCTCATAATAGAAGTAAAAGATGATGACATCAAATTAAAAAAGAGACTAATGGAGAGAGGGAGGGGATATGATGGAGAGTGGAGTTCTTAAGGGGAATGGGGGGAGGGGAGGGAAATACTATGCACCTATTGTATGTAACTATATTTTGTTGTCAATAAATAAAAAAAAATAAGCTCTTATTTAAATAACTAATGGATCTCTACATTATACTCATGGATAGCATCTAATAGAAATAATATTGTTAATAAAAATAATCTATTAAAAATAAAGCAAACAAACAAACAAACAAAATAAATAAAAAAGAACACTACAGATAAGTACAAAACCCAACCATCAAATTTACTCAAGATGCAAAAATCTCTACATTTGGAATACAAGAAACACACACCAAAAAAATCAAGACAATATAATCATACCAAAAATTATAAATCCATCAGAAATGACCTCCAATGAGACTGTTTTAGATGAAATGCCTGACAAAGATTTAAAAAAAAAATGATTGTATCTATGTTCAAAGGAATCAACTCCTGATGGAACCCCAAGAAACCATAGGAAACCAACTTAATGAAATAAGTAGGTCAATACAAAACATGAGTAAGGAAATTGAAATAATGAAAAAATACCAATCAGAGATACAAGAAATGAAAAACAGAGTAAGTAAAATGGAAAATTCTATAGAAAGTCTCACCAGTAGAATGGATCAAGGGGAGAACAGAATATCTAAACTAGAAGACAAGGTAGCAGACATATAATACAGGCCAACAAACAGAAAGACAAACTAATAGGAGGGCATGAATGAGAATTTCAAGACATTCAGGACACTATGAAGAGATCAAACATGAGAATTCAGGGCATAGTAGAAGAAGAAATTCACTTCAAAGGCATAACAAGTGTTTTCATCAAAATCATAGAAGAAAACTTCCCCAAAGTAGGGAAAGTGATGCCAGTACAGATACAGGAAGCCTATAGGATATCAAACAGACAAAATCAGGAAATAACTTCTCACCGTCATGTTATAATTAAAAAGAAAATATGTTGAAAGCAGTTAGAGGTAAAAATCAAGTCACATACAAAGGCAAGCGCATCAGGATAACAGATTACTCAACACAAACTTTAAAAGCTAGAAAGGCTTGGAATGATGTATTCCAAGTTCTGAAAGATAACAACTGCCAACCAAGGTTACTTTATCCTGCAAAGTTATCCATTCAAATAGACGGAGAAATAAAGACATTCCACAACAAAAGCAGGCTAAAGGAATATTTGAAGACAAAACCAGGTCTACAGAAAATGCTTGAAAGGATCCTCCATGCTGAAGAAAAGCACACATATAAGGAACCTGGAAAAAACAAACCATACCCAAATACTAGTTAATAGAAGAGAGCGAAGGTAAAAGTGGAAGAACTACAAAATAAGAAAAATGGGGCTGGAGAAATGGCTTAGTGGTTAAGGCTTTTACCTGGAAAGTCAAAGGATCATGGTTCGATTCTCCAGGACCCACATAAGCCAGATGCACAAGGGGGCTGTGGCAGACAGCTTCAGGTTCGCTGAGATGAACTTCTAGACCAGGCAAAGTTATGGAGGAAGAGATATTTATTGAAGCTTATAGATCCAGGGGAAGTTCCATAATGGCAGAAGAAGTTGGCCTGCTTGCATGGGACCAAACACACAGAGAGAGAGAAACCCAAAAGCCACACAGCACAGTGTACTACAGGAACTCCAGCTAGGCACACTTTGCATATCTTTAGATTGAAATCCTAAACCCATCACCACACCTTAAGATCTGCCCAGTGACCTCCAGTCAGGTGGATGCAGATGAAAACTACAAACTAATAAAACATTTTATATACTAGGGGCCATATATTCAAACTACCACAGGGGTGCATGCATCTGGAGTTCATTTGCAGTGGCTGGAGGCTGGTGTGTGCTCTCTCTCTCCCTCTTTCTCTCTCTCAAATAAATACATAAAATATATTTTTTTAAAAAGGTGTGGTGGTACACACCTTTAATCCCAGCACCCGGGAGGCAGAGGTAGGAGGATCCCCCTGAGTTCTAGGCCAGCCTGAGACTACATAGTGAATTCCAGGTCAGCCTGAGCTAGAGTGAGACCCTACCTCGAAAAAGAAAGAAAAAAAAAAAAGAAAGAAAGAAAGAAAGAAAGAAAGAAAGAAAAGAAAAGAAAAATGGCAAAAATAAAAACATACCTTTCAGTAATGACTCTGAATATCAATAGCCTCAATGCCCCAACCATAGCACAAAGGTTTGCAGACTGGGTTAAAAAACAGGATCATTCAATTTGTTGCCTCCAAGAAACTCACCTTTCTACAAAAGATGGTCACTATCTTAGGGTGAAAGGTTAGAAAATGGTGTTTCAAACAATAGGCCTAGAAAACAAGCAGGGGTCACTATCCTAATATCTTACAGGGTAGACTTCACACAAACATTAGTTAGGAAAGATAAGGAAGGTCACTTTATATTGATTAAAGGAACACTCCAATAGCAGGACATTACAATCCTAAACATATATGCACCTAACATGAGGGCTCTATTAGAACTACTCTATTAGAACTAAGGTCACAGATAACACCAAACACAGTTGTACTGGGTGACTTCAACACCCCACTCTCATCAATTGACATGTCATCCTGGCAAAAAATAAACAGAAATGCATCTGAATTAAATGAGGTCATAGAACAAATGGGCATAACAGATATCTACAAGACATTTCATCCACATTCTTTTCAGTAGCACATGGAACATTCTCTAAAATAGACCATATATTAGGACACAAAGCAAATCTTAACAACTACAGGAAATTTGAAATAATTCCTTGCACTCTATCTGATTACAATGGGATCAAACTACAAATCTATAGCAAGAAAAGCTAGAGCATATACACAAAATCATGGAAAATAAACAATACACTACTAAATGATGAATAGGTCAATGAAGAAATCAAAAAAGGAAATCAAAAATTCATAGAATCAGGGCTGGAGAGATGGCTAAGCCATTAAGGCATTTGCCTGGAAAGCCAAAGGACCCCAGTTTGATTCTCCAGGACCCACAAAGCCAGACATAGAAGGGAACACATGCTTCTGGAGTTTGTTTGCAGTGACTGGAGGCCCTGGTGTGCCCATTCTTCTCTCTCTCTCTCTTTCTCTCTGTCTCCCTCTTTCTCTCAAAAAAAAAAACAGATAAAGTATATTTTTAAATTTAAAAAAAAATCATAGAATCAAATGACAAGAACACAACATGTCAAAACCTTTGAGACACAATGAAGAGGGAAATTAATAGCTCTAAGTGCCTATATTAAGAAATTAGAGGGCTGGAGAGATGGCTTAGCAGTTAAGGCATTTGCCTGCAAAGCCAAAGGATCCTGGTTCAATTCTCTAGGACCCACGTAAGCCAGGTGTTTGTTTGCAGTGGCTGGAGGCCCTGGTGTGCCCATTCTCATTCTCCCTCTGTCTTTTCCTCTCTCTGTCTCTAATAAATAGATAAATAAAAATAAAATCTTTTTAAAAAATCTAAGAGGATGTAAATAAGTCATATGGAAACCTACTTTTTTGGTCAATGGAACACCCAGAAGCCATAAATTGTTACTAGAAAATTTTCACTGTGAGGACTGGGATACCTTCCAATGAGTTGTTGGCCAGGGAGGTCACTGATACCCCCAAAACATTATAAGCTATTGCCAAGGTTCTTGGTTTCTCACCAGGAATAGCTGGTAAGACCCTATTGCTGAAGACTCCACATACTTGGGCTGCAAGGTCACTGAGAAATCCTGCTGGAGCTGAGCTGAAAGTCTCCTCCATGTGGACCAGCTGACAGGAAGCTGGAAAAAGCTATACTTCATGCAGTTCAATGGGAGAGAGAGAAATCACCAGTGGTTATACTCAACAGTGAACACTGCAAGCCTTAAACTTGGCCAACCAGGCCAAATGAGCCAATGTGTGCTATAGTAGAATGTCTGTTATGGGGGAAACCAACTGCTCTCTAATTGGACTAGAGGCCTGCTCCA
Organism: Orientallactaga sibirica; assembly: GCA_036365145.1. Classification (NCBI taxonomy): domain Eukaryota; kingdom Metazoa; phylum Chordata; class Mammalia; order Rodentia; family Dipodidae; genus Orientallactaga; species Orientallactaga sibirica. Next base: position 21,566,813 of record JAEOAD010000003.1, read on the forward strand.
TGGGAGGGAATACATCCCTGATACTGAAAACCTACACAGGGGTAGTCATGAGCCCTAAGGGTGTAATGTCTTCTGGTGTCTGGCTAAATGTGTATACTATGCTCACCAAACTGCCCAGTAAGCACTTCTCTTAATATTCATACCCATATATTAATGCAACTCTCACTTTTGGTTACAGAAGCTTCTTTTTTCAGATGGTGGTGACCTTGGGATGATTCAGAAGGCACCATGGTGCTGAGAAGAAGGGACAGAGGAGTGCTCAGCACTGAAACATCTCTAACACACCTTCCAAGGCTCAGGGACCATTGTAGAAGAGGTGGTGGAAAGAATGTAGAAACAAAGGAAGAGTAGGACTCCTTACAACGTGCTCCTCCAGACACAAAATGGCCTGGATATCCATAACCTTGCAGTGCCTGACACTACCTACACAAGACCATCATAATAGGAGAGAAAAGTCATCAACCATCTTAATCAGCAATGGACCCTGCAAGTTTTACATCTGGTCAACCAGGCCAAATGGGACAGTCTACTGCAGTGGTGGCAGAAGAGTTTAGAAGGTTGAGAAAAGCAAGAGCAAAGCCCAGACAGTGAACTGGTCATTTCAAACCTACCTCCCTTGTAAAGCATGGATGTGACACAGAAAATTAACTGATTTGCTTCCATCAGGTTAATTTGGGTCACTTCTTCTGTGTAAGGATTACAACAGAGGCAATTCATTATAATGCCAATGGAAACAAGCCTGCTCAAAGAGTTGACTGTTGTCTTTGTTTTGTTTTGGTTTGGGTTTTGGGTTTTTTGTTGTTGTTGTTTTTTGTTGTTTGTTTGTTTTTTTGAGGTAGGGTTTCACTCTAGCCCAGGCTGACCTGGAATTCACTATGCAGTCTTAGTTACTTATTTACTTGAGAGAGAGACAGAAAGAGGCTGGTAGAGAGAGAGAGAGAATGGGGGTGCCAGGGCCCCCAGCCACTGCAGCAAACTCCGGATGCATGTGCCACTTTGTGCATCTGTCTTTATATGGGTACTGGAAAATTAAAACTGGGTCCCTAGGCCTTGCAGGCAAATGCCTAAACCACCAAGCCATCTCCCCAGCCCCCTTTGCTTTGACTTTTAATCTGGTTTTCAGGGGGCCTAGTACAGAACATAGTCCAAAACAACAGCAAAGCTGCAATTCTCACAACTCTTAAGAACATGGATGTAGTGGTACAACTCAAAATATTCTAAATGTTTACATCTTTATATCCACCATACAGAACAAAACACAGAACCTTTCCAGCAACCCAAAATACATCTATTTGTTCTTAAGCATAATGTAAATAAAACGTGCCACTTTTTTCACATTCATTTATGTCTATGAGATTCATTTATTTTGCTGTGAGAAGTATTAGCTTGTTTTCTATCTGCATGATGGTACTCCATTTCATGAAGACATATATCATGTGTTATTCCACAGAACTGATTTGGGGTTTTTTTTGGGGGGGCGGGGTTGGTTTTGGTTTGGGTTTGTCGAGGTAGAGTCTCACTCTAACCCAAGCTGACCTGGAATTCACTATGTAGTCTCAGGCTGGCCTTGAACTCACAGTGGTCTCCCTCTCTCTGCCTCCCAAGTGTTGGGACTAAAGGCATGCACCTTTAATCCCAAGGTATTAAGGAGGGTATTTTTTTATTCTTTTTGAAACAGTCTTACTGTATAGTCCAAGCTAGCTTCAAACTCAGGAAGTTCCTGCCTCAGCCTCCTGAGTGCTGGCATTAAAAGTGTGTACTGGGCTGGAGAGATGGCTTAGCAGTTAAGGCGCCTGCCTCCTAAGCCTAAGAACACTGGTTCCAATCTCCAGCGGTTCCAATCTCCAGGTCCCACGTTTACCCAGATGCAAAGTGATGCAAAGGCGCAATGCCACACTTGATCACAAGGGGGCACACACATCTGGATTTTGTTGGCAGCAGCTGAGAGGCTGCTGGTGCACCCATCTCTATCTGTGTTCCTCTCCCTCTCTCTCTGTCTCTCTACAAAAAAAAAGTGTGTACCACCAGGCTATAGAGCTAGCTTAGTGATTAAGGCACTTGCCTGCAAAGCCTAAGAACTCATGTTTAAATCTCCAGGTTCCTCATAGCCAGATGCATAGTGAATGCAAGCACACAATGTGACACATGCACCACAAGGAGCCGCACATGTCTGGAGTTCATTCACAGCAGGCTAAAGTTCCTTGTGCACCCATTCTCTCTCTCTCTCTTTGTGTCAAAAATAAATAATAATAATAATTTTTTAAGCGTATACCACCATGCCCAGCCTGTTGCATTGCCAATGAACACCCAGGTAGTATTCAGTTTGGCGTGTAAAATTAAACATTCCCAAAGGAACTGTTATGATAGAATTTTCAAGCAAGCACAAAGTAGGCAACTTCTCAGGTTTATCAGAGGCTTGGAAGACATTGGAGGATCATCTTTTAGGGTCTCCTGCAGCCTCTAGAAAACAAAGCAATACTCTTTCTAATTTCTATCTGACATAGCATTCTTTTTTGTTTGTTTATTATTTATTTATTTGAGAAAGAGACAGAGAGAGAAAGAGGCAGATAGATAGATAATGGACACGCCAGGGCCTCCAGCCACTGCAAAGGAACTCCAGGGCTGGAGAGATGGCTTAGCGGTCAAGGCGCCTGCCTGCTAAGCCTAAGAACCCGGTTCCAATCTCCAGGTCCCACGTTTAGCCAGATGCAAAGTGATGCAAAGGCGTAACACTGCACTTGACCACAAGGGGGCGCACACATCTGGATTTCGTTTACAGCAGCTGAGAGACAGCTGGCGAGCCCACTCTCTATCTGTTTCCCTCTCACTCTCTCTCTGTCTGTCTCTCTCTGTGTCTCTCTCCAAAAATAAAAAAAAATTTTTAAAAAGGAACTCCAGATGCATGCACCACCTTGTGCATCTGGCTTACATGGGTCCTGGAGAATCAAGCCTCGAACCAGGGTCCTTGGGCTTCACAGGCAAGCACTTAACTGCTAAGCCATCTCTCCAGGTCCTGATGTAGCATTCTTTGACTATTGGGTAACTTTCTGGGATTGGTCTGTACTGAGACAAAACATCATGGCCACCTGAACAGCTAGCAGAGGAAGCTGCTCACCTCATGGCAGCCAGAAAGCAGAGAAACAGAGACAGGAAGGGGCTAGGGACAAAGTATATCTTTCCAGGGCATACCCCCAGTGACCTACTTTTCCAGCTAGACCTCCCAAAAATGCCATCACGTTATGAATCCAAGGGATTAATCTGTCAGTTAGTCCAGAGCCCTCAGGATCCATGAGTTCATAAGAGTTCATTTGCTGACAGCTAAGCCTTTAACACATGATCCTTCAGAGAACATTGCAGATTCAAGTCATAACAGGGACTTCTAAATTCTTCCTTACATAATCCTAAAGGGCACTGTTCATCCTATGTTATCTGTGTATGGACCTACTGCAGTGAGACAAGTTTGTCTATAAGTGCAGTGAATTCTGAAAGGAATTCATTTGGGCTTGGGCTTGGCTTGGGCTTGGGCTTGGGCTTGAAGGAGTCTTAAGATGGCTCAGTGATTAAAGACACTTGCAAAGTATGCCAGGCCCCGTTCAATTCCCCAGCCACTCATGTAAAACCAGATGCAAAAAGTGACACAAGAAGTATCTGGCACTCATTTGCAGAGGCAAGAGACTCTGGCACACCCAGACACACATGAAAATAAATAAGGATTTTTTTTTAAATGTAGTTCTTGAACCAGCTACAGCCAACACTCAAGACACTTCTCTACCTGTTGTGAACATCAAACCAATGAAGTGTTTTCAGAGAAAGAGGAAAAGACCATAAGTGGAAAGTTGTAGAGATATTTGAGAGAAGCACAAGTGGCCATGTCACAAACAAGAAGAGGGAAAGAGATAGGAGATTAGAAAGGAGGGAAAGTGAAAGAACAGAGGAAACCAAACACAAATAGGGCACACCAGCCAGCCACCTTCTGTGCATGGTCCACAAACCTCAGAGGACCTTCTGTGCACTGACGCATATGGAGGACAAAAGTAGGGTTCCCACTCCATAGAGTACATCCCAAGCCCCAACTCAAAGGTTGTTTAGTTGTTCTAAAACTCTACCCCACTCCAAGGATGGTGTCCATCTTCACCCATCACTCAGCTCCCACTTGAACCTGCATAGTTCAGGAATATCCTAGTCACCCCAAAAGGGTAGCCATTGCTCATCAGGTGGACTAACTTTATGTTCTTTGGTCCTTGGAAGGGAAAGAAGTAAAAGACAAAGGAAAAAAGTGTGAGAAAGAGGATGGGGCAGGAGAAGAGAAGAATTTCCTGCAGTGCAACAACAACAAAAAAAAAAAATGGGCCAGGAAACAGTGGACTCATGGGGACTTCTTACACAAACCTTTGAGAGAAGAGAATCCAGGCAGCCAGTCACTTTCAGGCAATTGCATCTGGATGGAGGTCCCTGACTCAGAGGGTCTCATGTTGTGTCTTCCTCACACCCAAGTCACCAAAGATATTGCTGGTGTGGGGAGTTTGGACGCAGAGATGATAGAAACAAGACTGAGTATAATGTGTGCGATGATAGGCAAGGCTTAAATTTTGTCTTCAGCTTTTGAGCACAAGGTAGTCCACACTGACAACATGGAGACCAGGCTGCCCTCTGAACACAGGGGCAGGCAGGCTTTTATTTATTGCTGGGATGAAATAAAAGGTGGCCATCATCTTGACTGAGGACTTTAGGTGCTTAAGTTGTCACAGCTGCTGCAAGAGCACAGGGATGGGATAGAAAAACCACACCATAAGCTAACATCCCAGGACTTTGCTTTCCTCTGTCCTATTGTGGTCATCCTTGTCTCAGATCCAACAGTCAAAATACCCCACTTTACTCACCTCACCAGTATAATTCACTGAATATGCTGGTTTACAAATTATGTTTGTCTTCTGCTGTCAATGTAAAATAGCAGTTCTGCTCTAAAGGAAATAAGAAAATAATTTATCCTGAGCCAAATACGAGTGACCATGGACCAGGAACATGGAGTTAAGTTGCTCTGAATGTTCCACTGTGAAAGAGAGATGTTCTTTAAGAAACTTGTTGCAGAGCTGGAGAGATGGCTTAGCAATTAAGGCATTTGCCTGCAAAGTCAAAGGACCCAGGTTCAACTCCCCAGGACTCACATAAGCCAGATGCACAAGGTGGTGCATACATCTGGTGTTCGTTTGCAGTGGCTGGAGGCCTGGCACACCCTCTCTCTCTCTATCTATTTATCTATCTCTCCATTCTCTTACAAATAAATACATAAAAATAAAATTTAAAAAAATTTACAAAATAAAAAGAAACTTCTTCCACAATGAAAGAGGACATGTTTCACAATGTGCAGAACAAAAGAAAGTTGCACATCAATGTATTTATGACATAACTGGTAGAGGCTTCAGTAGGTGGTATACAGCAAAACAAGATCATCTCTTCATCAGGATTCTGATGTTCCTGCATTTATAGCCCCAGGAGGAATCTAGAAGTCTGTCAGGGTTAACAATGTATGTCAAGAGTTGTATCTAGGAGTCACAAGGATATTAAGTCAGATACAGAGACTAATGGCCAATGGCTACCGATGGACTAAAGATAGCCTGGTATAACTTCAGCTAAGTCCAGTTCACTCTGCTTCCGATGCTGCAATATGACACCACTTTCCCTCTCCAGCCTGCGATGCCTTCCTTGCCATCAGAGGAAAATGTCCTCAAAATTAAATTGAATTGAACCCGTTCCTTCCATAAACTGCTTCTGGTCAAGTAGTTTGTCCCAGCAATGGAAAGGTGACCCATACACACACTCTGAAGTTCCCTATCACCAATCAGAAACCAAGCTGTTGATCTGACCTAAGAAATCAAAACTATAGAGACAACAGCCAATTTGCCAGAGCTCTAGTTTCAACTGGCATAATGTTCCGGCTGCCTTAACCTTATGCAAGAATAGTGGCCTTTCTTTCTTCTTTCTCTCTTTTCTTTTTTCTTTCCTTTTTAATTTCTTTCTTCCTTATTTGTATTTTTCTGAGACAGGGTCTCACTATGTAGCTAGCCCTGGCTGGCTTGGACTCACTATGTACAACAAGCTGGTCTTAAACTGTAGTCCAGGCGTTATCAGCATTCACCTTGTATTGCAAGGAGTCCGTCTCAGGATGACGACAGAAGAAGAGAACTTGGGTCCATGGTAACAAGGACTCACTGAACCAGACCAATGGGTGAAGCCTGCCCTAGGTTTTACGTAAGTCTGTAATCTCCTTTACTAGTTAAGCCACTGTGAATTGGGGTTTCTCTAGCACATCCTGATACAGAAAGGAAAAGCATTTGTCTAAGCAAGAGAAGCTGGGGAAGAGTTGAAGAGGAATGAGCAGTCAAACCCCCAGCTCAGGCCCTGGAGCTCAGAAAAGGAGTAGGGCACTCAGGGAATAAAGCTGAAGGTGCAGATGGGAATCAGAAGGCATGTTCTCTATATTCTTTACTTACTGGAATGAGATGGAATTCAGGGACTGGGCAATAGCTTGCTTCAATTTTTATTTTAGACAGGTCACAAGAGAACTTGAACTGGGTGAGCCTGGGAAATGGCTCAGGCCAAGAAAGAGATTGTAAAATCTGAGAGTAGGGATGCAGAGAAGAGGACTAATCCAAGAAACGTATTTCCAGTGGCAGAATCTGCATGGCTGGGCTACCTGCTGGATGTGGGGAGGAAAGGAGAGGAGTCTGGGCTCTTCCTACCTTTCTAGCTTGAGCTCCTGGCAGTCAGCAGCACCGTTTGCTGACATGAGAATACAGATGGAGTTTCATTTTTGACATGTTGAGTTTCACAGGCTGTGGGATGTGCAAGGGTTGTTTGGCAGGTACAGTAATGTCCCACGTGGTACTTTTAAAACTTTGTTTAGTAGCTTAAAATAACACAAATTGATTCTAGCACATTTGGTAGGACAGAAGTCTGACATGAGCCTCCCTGTGCTAACCAAGATGCCTGCAGAACTGGACTGCTTTCTGGAGACTATAGAGTAGTCCGGTTCCTTCTCTTTTCCAGCTTCTAAAGATTGACTGTATTCCTTGATGCACAACTCCATTCCTCCATCTTCAAAGCCAGAAACCTCTGACTCTTTTTGTCACAGGGCTTCAACCATAGCCAGCTTCATAGCGTTAGATTGTGCTGCCTGGATAATACAGGTTAGTCTCCGCATCTCAAGGTCCTTAACTTGGATCTCACTATCTAAATCCTTGTTGCCATGAAATGTAATGTATCTATACATTTTGGAGATGAAGATAAGAGCATCTTTGAATGCATGCTTCTGCCTACCACCATCCCTATTCATATCACAAGGCAGGAACAAGTCTGGGAACAAATGATTTGGGATAAACATACAACTAATTGACTGGGGGAGACACAGAAGGGTCTGAGTGTTCCAGGGAATTGCTGGTGTACTGTGCCTGCCCAGAATACAATGTGCATCTGCCAGTTTCTTTTATAAAGTGAATTGACAGGGGGTTAATCTGGTGAAATATTTAAACGAGGGCTAATTAATGGAATTTCTGCTGCCATTTGCAGATTTGGGGAGCTGAGTTGGACACTGCTGTCAGACATGTTAGCTCTAGTACTCTACACCCTTGAGCTTAAAAAGAAGTAGTGTCTATCTGCACCCCACTTGACAATGGAGAGCTCCTACTGGCCTTCTGAACTTGACCCATTGACTCTGAAGTTAGTGACAGCCTGTGGGCTTCGGTGTGGTTATTATAAAGTTATTATAAGGGTACTTGGTGCAAGAAATGCTTTCAATTTGCCAAAGTTTAATATTAAATATTTTACCAAAAAAATTCAATTTACCCCCTTTTCTTAGAAAATCAGAATATCTGACCACACCTGGCCAGTATTCCCACAGAATAAATTCTAATTTTTCCCATGCCATTCCATTCACCATAATCACACCACTCTCTATTTTCCCCCACCCAGCCTCTCTATGCGTTTCCCTTAGATTTGAATTTGAACATCCCATCCATATGCATGTACTTGATGGCCTGAGATTATTACAGCCTGAATCAAGTTTGCATCGCTGTCATATATTTATTACACCTTCTAGGTACATGTCTAGTGGTGTCTGGAGCCCATGTCACCAGCCTGCCAATACCAAATTCCCGGGTCACCATACTCCACCCCCTGGTCACAGTCTGCTCTTGTCTGTAGCTGGTCTACGAGACTGCTCCAAAGGGAGGACCAGGTTTGCAGCACTCTCTGCCTTGAACCTCTGAGCTCCCACCAAGCATTTTTCTCCTCCTTTGCCTTTTGTTTTCCTCTTCCTCCTCCTAATTCAAGAATGGCTAGGTCTATTCAGTCCAGCTAAACTGGGAGAAACTGAGGTTTCTAGCCTTCCAGATAGTCACAGGAGTTCATACAGAGCTTCCACGCAATCTGACACTGAAATGGAGGCTGTTTTGTCAGACTTCTACTTTCTTTTCTTAGCCCCTGTTATCTACCACCTCCACCAACCCCCACCAGCCTCCCACACATACACACACACACTTGTGCACACAGCACATGCTCTCCAAGGAACACCCTCTTGCTTTCCCACCCAACAAACCTCTTTCCCTTTCTCCAACACAACTCCTTCCCTCCCTACTCATATTTATTTCTTTTTTATAATTTTCCCTTTTAAAATTTTTTGCACATTCAGCTACACCAAAAATTTACAGGAATGAGCTGCACTCATATAGTAGTTCAGTTTAAAAAAAAACCAAAAACTCAATAGCTTGAATTGAGAACCTGAAGTGAATAAAATCAAACCCTGCAGCCTTAGTCAGTTGGGTTACTGTCAGACAGTCATCATGCCAGGCACTGGGCACAGTAGCATGCCTATACTTTCAGCAACTTGGACAGTTGAGGCAGGAGGATCACTCAAATCCAGGAGTTTGAGGCTAGCCTGGACATTATAATACTTGCATGGCAAAAAGAAGGAGGAGGAGGAGAAAGAAGAGGAGAAGGGCAGGGGTGGGAAGGAAACTCTCTTGACTAAATCACCTCCCCAAAGCCCCACCTTTTAATGTCATCTCAATTATGGATTAGGTACACATGATGTTTAAGAGGGAACACAAACATTCAGTAGATTGTACTTGCCAAGGATTTTAGCTTTATGAAAGAGCCGCTTGCTATCCAAGATGATGACAAGAAACTGTGCACTGTGGAGACTGCAGTCAAATGCATTTCTGAGCAGCCACTGGGCGATTCATTAAGAGGCTAGTCTCTGTTCTCTCATGCCCAGTTTGTCTAACGTAAAATCGCTGAGTTCCTGATGTGTGATCCTTGTTTATCTGCACACCAAAGCCTGGTGGCCTTCTTGTCTGAAAGCACACTGCTCTCCTTAGCAAGTGTGTTCAATTCAGCATCGCTCCTGAACACTAAGGGAACAGAAGCTCTTCACTTCCTTTGACTTGAATTATTGCTTCCTCTCTTGGCTTTCAGAATTATAATTGAATCTTATACAGGAAAATGTGTTTCCGCACATTAACCACATTTGCGCTTATATTTAGGACAGCATCCTCTCTTTTCTCTTCATCTGTGGGTATTAGGTATTTTTAAAAGAGTATTGGTAAGCTGGATGTGGTGGTGCATGTCAGGACTCCCAGCTCTCAAGAAGACGACAGCAGAATCAGGAGTTGAAGGTCAGCCTAGGCTATATGACTGGTGTGGTAGCGCATGCCTTCAATTCAGCCCCCTAGAGGCAGAGGTAGGAGGAGCACTGCAAGTTTGAGGCCACCCTGAAACTACATAGTGAATTCCAGGTCATCCTGGGCTAGAATGATTCCCTACCTCAAAAAAGAAAGAGAGAAGAAAGAAAAAGAAAAAAGCATTGATTCCAGGATTGGAAACAGTGGCTATGAGTTATGATTTGGTGATATTCATGGTGTTATAATTTAGCTAAATTAGAAACAATTGACAACATTAAAGAAAAATGCTGAGGCTGGGCAGATGGCTCAGCAGGTAAGAGCACTTGCTATGGAAGCATGAGTACCTGACTTGGACCCCTGGTAAGGAGCTGGGCATGGACACATGGGCCTGTAACCCCAGTCCTGAGGGACACAGACAAAAGGATAGCTTGGGCTTCCTGGCCAGCCATTCTGCACAGTAAGGTCCAGATTCAGTGAGAGACTCCATCTCAAGGAAACAAAGCAGAAGAGCAATAGAGGAGGACTCCACATTCTCTTCTGGTCTCCACAAATGTGCTCATGGGGTATGTGCATCTACACACTCATATACATAACACACACTCATACACATAAAAATAAATTAATTAAACCCTTCATTTTTAAAAAATGCTAAAAGTAATAAGATATAAAATTTTTCCATCCCATTATTTCCAGTTTTTCATTTAGCACATTAGCACTGTCCTTTATTAGATCTATTTTATTTTTTGTTTATTTATTCATTTATCTGCAGGCAGAGAGAAGGAGACAGAAGAAGAGAGACTGGGCATGCCAGGGCCTCTAGCCACTGCAAACGAACTCCAGGTGCATGCACCACTTTGTGCATCTGGCTTTACATGGGCACTGGGGAATCAAACTTGGGTCATTAGGCTTTGCAGGCAAGTGCCTTAACCACTGAATCATCTCTCCAGACCATTAGATATATTGTTAGATTGACTTTATATTCTTCTGTGGGGAGGCTCATATCACAGCATGTGCGTGGAAGTCAAGGGAAAATTCTGAGGTGTCTATGCTCCACCTTCTTTGAGACAGGGTCTCTTGTCACTGCAAATAAACTGCCAGACTGCAAACAAACATCAGACTAGCTGGCCTGTGAACTTTTCATTCTCCTGGCTCTGCCTCCCATTGTCATCGGTCAGGGTCACAGATGCATGCTCCACTTTGCATTTGGCTTTGTGTGTGCGCTAGGGAACTGACTGGAACCAACAGCTTTGCAAACAAGCACCTGTGATTAGAAAGCACCTGTATCTAGTTGTGTGGCATGTGTGGGTGAGTGGTAATGATGGATAAGGCTGCCATCATTCATATCAAGTCCTAATTAGATCCTTAACTACCATCCTCCCTGATTCTAAACATAGAATATGTATGTGTTCGCATGCATGCGTGTGCACATACATGTGCATGTACTTACTTATGGAAGCCAGAGGACAACTTCTGATATTATTCCTCTCAGCTATCATACACCTTTCTTGAGACAGAGCTTCTTGTTGGTCTGGAATCTGCCAAGTAAGCTAGACTGACTGATCAGTAAACCCAGAGAGTGCGTGCTTTCATCTGTCCAGCACTGGGATTGCAAGCGCACGCCACCACACCCAGCATTTTTATATGTGTTCTGGGGATTGAACTCAGGACTTTGTGCTTGCAAGACAAGCATTTTACCTAATGAACTATCTCCCCAGTCCCAGAAGCTCTTTTTTTTTTTTGGTTTTGCAAGGTAGGGTCTCACTCTGGTCCAGGCTGACCTGGAATTCACTATGTAGTCTCAGGGTGGCCTCAAACTCTCGGCGATCCTCCTACCTCTGCCTCCCGAGTGCTGGGATTAAAGGCGTGCGCCACCACGCCCAGCAGAAGCTCCATTTTGAGAGATAGCATTCATGAAAATTGGATGAATGTCCCAGTTCAAGAATTACTTTATATTTTTACTCGTTGCCAAGTAAGTGTCCAAGTGTGCCTTATTGATATGGTCCTTATTTTGGACTGAAATATATGAGTTAAGCTTTTGTTTGGGGAGCTGTGTTTTTTTTGGAGGGGTTGAGGCAGGGTCTTGCTCTAGCCCAGGCTGACCTGGAATTCACTATGTAGCCTCAGGCTGGCCTTGAACTCACAGTAATCCTCCTATTTCTGTCTCCTGAGTGCTGGGATTAAAGGTATGCATCACCATGCCCAGCTTGTTTTTCAAAGTAGGGTCTCACTGTAGGCCGAGCTGACCTGGAACTCACTCTGTAGTCCCAAACTGGCCTCAAATTCATGGCAATCCTCATACTTCTGCCTCCCAAGTGCTAGGAGTAAAGGCATGTGCCACCACACTTGGCTGGGTTAAACTTAATGTGTATTTCAAAGGATCCTATTAGAAATGGCATATCTAGTCTCAAAAAGTATAAACAGAGCCAGGCATGGTGGCACAAGCCTTTACTCCCAGCACTTGGGAGGCAGAGGTAGGAGGATCGCCATGAGTTCAAGGCCACCCTGAGACTACATAGTGAATTCCAGGTCAGCCTGGGCTAGAGAAAGACCCTACCTCGGAAAACAATATATAAATAAATAAATAAATAAATAAATAAATAAATAAATGTTGAATATATCTTTGGCTAAGAATGTAGCTCAATTGTTAGAGTGCTTGCCTAACATACACAGAGCCCTGGGTTCAATCCTAGCATTGCATAAAACTGTACATGGTAACTATGGTAGTTTGAATATATGTCCCCCAATATATTCAGTGTTTTATTAGTTATAGTTTGCATCTGCAATCACCTTGCTAGAGGCAATGTCACTGGGGGCCAGTCTTAAGGTGTGGTGGGTTTGAGATTTCATTGTAAAGATATGCAAAGTGTGCCTAGCAGGAATTCCTGAAGTGTGCTGGGCTTTTGGCTGTAGTTTTGCTCTGTGTGCTGTGTGCCTGGTTGGGTTTTTTCTCTCTCTGCTTGGCCCTGTGAAGGCAGGCCGCTTCTCCTGCCATTATGGAACTTCCCCTGGATCTGTAAGCTTCAATAAATAATATCCCTTCCTCCATAACTGTGCCTGATCTGGAAATTCATCTCAGCAAACCTGAAGCTGTCTGCTACAGTAACACAATCCTGATTTCCCAGCACTTAGGAGGTTGAAGCAGGAGGATCATAAGTTCAAGATCATCCTCAGCTACATATCACATAGGAAGTTCAAGGCCAGCCTGGGCTACATGAGACCCTGTCTCCAAAAAACAAAGCAAACACCACTTGAAAAATCACTAAAAAATTTTTAAACAAAAGTAAAATGAGCCAGGCATGGTAGCGCACGCCTTTAATCCCAGCACTAGGGAGGCAGAGGTAGGAGGATCACCGAGTGTTCGAGGCCACCCTGAGACTACATAGTTAATTCCAGGTTAGCCTGGACCAGAGTGAGACCCTACCTTGCAAAACCAAAAAAAAAAAAAAAGTAAAATGGTGTGTGTGTGTGTTTACTGGAAATTGAACCCAGGACCTCACATCATGCAAAGCACACACTTTATTATTGGAATACACATCCAGCCCAAGGCAACTGTATTTGCTTACCATGATAGCAAAGTTTTTCTTAATTGATGATGAATACATTACTAGGTAAACACAGGCAATTGGTCTGGCCAGAGTTTCAAGTCTAAGATGGGAAAATGCAAGTAGTCAGAAACCTGGCCCCACATTTATGTATTGAGCAAATATTTATTAAGATACTACTACTGGGACATATGGAAAAAATATAATGAAGATCCAAAACAGATGAAGACCCTGCTCTTATGGACAGTATGTCTACTGAGATAGACAGGTATTAATTAATCCCACAAATTACTCCTTGTTAAGTGTTCTACCACAGAAACCACTAGGTGTCCCCATAATCATTCCCTCCTCCTACACAACAGACCCCAGTTCATAGCTGGGCCCAAGGCTGCCAAAGTAAGGACGCTCCTCCTAGCCTCCCTTACAGAACAGTGGCCATGAAGCCAAGTTCTGATCACTGAGAAGTGGGCAAAAGTGTTCAGTGCAGGCCCAAGTAACACTCCTATAAGAAGTAGGTGTGGGGATCAGTGAAGGTGCCATATTGTCTATGTGGATATGTGTATATATACATATAGTGTTTACTATATGATGTGTAATGTGTGATCTGAGAGTCAATACTCATAATTAACATTGGAATAAGAGGGTCTCTGTTTGCCAATCGCCAGCTATTATGGGAAATTTAAGTACCCTGAGTCTCACCATTTGCCCTAACTCTCCTCCACATGCTCACAGCTTTCCTTTCCTCAGTTTAACCCCCTTCCACGTGCTTGCGGCTCTCCCTCAGTCTTTACTCAAAAGCTTCAGTTTTACTCCCCTCCACGTGCTTGTGGCTGTACTCCAGTTTTTCCCAAAAAACCCTAAATTTCTCTTAAATGAGCCTTATAAACTTATAAACATGAGAGCATGTTTCCTAAATCCCACAATCTGTGATTTCTCCCTCAAATAAACCCCACAATTTATGATTTCTCCCTTAAATAAACCCCATAATTTGTGATTTCCCCCTAAAAAAAGTTAATTCGTAATTTATCCTTCTTGAGTCTGTCTATTAATTATTTATTAAAAGTAGGACAGAACCCAAAACTTGGGATTCATTAATTCTGGGGATTCCCTACTGAACCCCAAAATCCTGCATCACTAGGCCAGAGGTTTGATTCTGGGGACCCAATGGACCAGTCACTTGTCCCCACCAATCAAACAGGAGACAAGTGGCAATAAAGCAGGGAAGAAATTTCCTCCTAGTGTGGCTGCACTGGAGAGACAGATCTCAGTACCAACTTTGGGGTATCAACAGTAGATTTAGGTTTATGGAGGGAAAGAAGAAAGGCAAGAATCAAGTGGGACGGCCATGTTGGTCAGGCCGTGGTTTGGTTGATCATCATCCTGGAGCTGGTCTTGCAGAGTCTTCTTGGCGCCAAGGAAGTCTCTACTGTTTGGCAGGAAGGGCAGTTTCAATTACCATCATGGGATGTTTTTCTCTCAGATATGTGATCTTGGAATTTAAGATAAGTTGAAGGAAAGAATAAGTCTGTAAGGGAGTTGGACCAGAGGAGATAAACGACCCAGTGCACTCCACCCAGCCCCAGCTGAAACCATAGAGGAATTGGGGAAATGAGCAAGAGTGCTGCTTTCTTAGTGAATCTGATATCAGCACAAGGGTGATGGAGATAGACTCTGAGGACCCTCAACACCTACCAAACCAGAGATCCAGAGGCTCCTGAGTGCCCATCACTGAAGTAAAATTAAAACGTTCCCAGCATGGATCAGGAAATTTTGCAGAAGAGGAGGCAGAAAGATTGGTAGAGCCACAAGTTGGGACATTTTGCAAGAGAAATTGCCTCTCCCCATAACTGACTGCTGCCCCCATAATGCAAGACCCACAATCCCCATGGGATTGACCTGTATTCCCAATGAGGAAGGCCTCTTCAGAAAAGAGGCAGGGGGCTGGAGTGATGGCTTAATGGTTAAGGCATTTGCCTGCAAGGCCAAAGGACCACGTTTTGATTCCCCAGCACCCACACAAGCCAGATGCACAAGGTGGTGCATGCATCTGGAGTTCATTTGCAGTGGCTGGAGGCCCTGGCACACCCATTCTCTCCTCTCTCTCCCCCACCCTTCTGTCTGTCAAATTAATAAATAAAATAAATATTAAAAAGAAAAGGGGCAGGGAGGAGAGAAAAGATGATACCAATATGTGTTGTTTACATAGTAAATATGTCCATATCTAATAAAAACAAACAAACAAACAAAAGAACAAGTCTGTAAAGAACAGATCATAGAGAGACAAAATGGAGTTAGTTTGGTCAAGGAGTGGGTCCTCCTTCAATACTCAGTCCAACAGTGACTGACAGGAAAGTGAGATGTTCTTACAGCCTCCATCAGAGTTGTATAATATGAGTCAAAGCCTAGAAACGAACCCAATCCCTCACTTTCCATTCTGAAGTAAGTTTTGTTCCAGAGAGAATAGGGGACTGGTAGGAATGTGAAAGGGAATCCTTCAACTTGACAAGCCACTGACAGGACAGCTGAAACATAAGACAAACCATTTCTCTTTGTATTGAAAGTGAGTTAATGTGGTTAATGCATGAATGTTTAAGTGAATAATTGGCTCAGAGGAAAGAAATTACTCATCTTTGAATTTTCCCAGGAGAAAAGAATGGGGTACAGATGGGGCAAGCCTATAATCTCAGCTGCAACTCGAGGCACATGCAGCCACTTCCGCTTCTCATTGTCATTTTGATTTGCATTTGTCTGATTACTAGTATGCTCAGCATCTTTTCGTTTGCCTCTGGCCACTTGTATGTCATCTTTCGAGAAATGTTTATTCAAGACTTTTGCCCATTTATTATTATTATTTTTTTTTTTGGTTTTTCAAGGTAGAGTCTCACTGTAGCCCACGCTGACCTGGAACTCACTCTTTAGCCCCAGGCTGACCTCAAACTCATCGTGATTCTCTAGTACAGTTCCTTGAGTGCAGGGATTAAAGGCGTGCACCACCACTCCTGGCTCTGGGTTCTTTTATGTTGGGATTTATTATTATTATTATTTTACTTTATTTGATTTGTTTGTTTGTTTGCTAAAATAGTTTCTCAAGTGAATGACTACTTCCCGGAGCTGTCAGCTGCTCCCTTGGGACCTCCCTCCTCACCAACGCCAGGAGCTTGAGTCATTAGAGTACACTGACCAGAATCCTGGAATCTTCTGCTCCAGGCCCTCCTTGCTACCCCAAACTCAGCTTTCTGTGCTTTGACAACCCCGGAAATCATGTTCCTTATGAACTAAAGATCCTGAAAAGAGCTGGAGAGATGGCTTACAGGTTAAGGCATTTGCTTGCAAAGCCAAAGGACCCAGGTTCCATTCCCCAGGACCCACTTAAGCCAGATGCACAAGGTGGAGTTCATTTACAGTGGCTGAAAGGCCTGGTGTGCCCATTCTCACTCACTCTCTCTCTCCTTTCTCTCTCTCTCCTTTCTCTCTCTCTCCCTCAAATAAATAAAATTTAAGTTATTTCTTTTAAAAAAAAGATCCTGAGGGCTGGAAGGATGGCTTAGCAGTTAAGGCACTTCTCTGCAAAGCTGAAGGACCCGGGTTTGATTCCCCCAGGATCCACATAAGCCAGATGCACAGATGGCACATGCATCTGGAGTTTGTTTGCAGTGGCTAGAGGCCCTGATATGCCCATTCTCTCCCTTTCCCTCTCCCTCTCTCTCTTGTAAATAAATAAAAGTTTAATTAAAAAAAAAAAAAGAATGAAAGCTCCTGAGAAAGAGCTGCACCTGCTTCAAGCATCCTACAAGGCTGGTTGATTGATAGCACTGATTGTGGAAAGATGGGATGCTTCAGATTCACGACTAAATTATCTGTGTTATCCTTTTTATTTAGTTAGTTCTTTGAGAGAGAGAGGTGGAGGGGGGGGGGAGAGAATGGGTGCACCAGGGCCTCCAGCCACTGCAAATGAACTCCAGATGTATGTGCCCCCTTGTGCATATGGCTTACGTGGGTCCTGGAGAATCAAATGGGGATCCTTTGGCTTTGCAGGCAAACGCCTTAACCACTAAGTCATATCTCCAGCCCCTCTTGTGTTATTATTATTATTATTATTTTTTTTTTGGAGAGAGACACAGAGAGAGACAGAGAGCGAGGAAGAGGAAGACAGATAGATATGGGCACACCAGCAGTGTCTCAGCTGCTGAGAACGAAATCCAGATGTGTGTGCCCCTTGTGGTCAAGTGCAGCATTGCGCCCTTGTGTCACTGCATCTGGCTAAACGTGGGACCTGGAGATTGGAACTGCTGGAGATTGGAACCAGCGTTCTTAGGCTTCGGAGGCAGGTGCCTTAACCACTAAACCATATCTCCAGCCCTCTTGTGTTATTTTTAACTCTCTAATTAAGAGCTATTTATTAGCCATCTCTGAGTCTGGCCTAACATCCCTGTGACTATTAGGTGAGGCCTTTCTGGAATGTACTAACCATCAGCTTCCACTAACCCAAAGTCTAAGACTATTATCAGAGAACATCAGAAGCCTCTAGCAGAGGTCTCAGCTTTGATACGACCTGCCTACCTGGTGCTTCCACCAATGCACTTGAACTGTAACTAAAGAACTTCATGAAACTGATCACACATTGGAACACAGAATTTGTGGTAACTTAAATCTGTGTTCTCAGGCCATAGTCACTCATATTTGGCTCCAAGACAGACCACAATGCCAGTGTCTGGAGGCAGAAAGATGGCATCTGGAAGCCAACCCTGGCAACTTCTTTGGGAAGTGGTCTTCCCTGGAGAACAAATATGCTGTGGGATCTGTAGCATGACTTGCTTCTGCTTGTTGGAGTCTGAAAATGGCTGGTGGGTGAGCAAGCACCTTAAGAAGCTGATTGTCCCCATAGTCCTCAGCTTGAGCTGGCATCCCATAAACGTTTGCTGGCTGTGGGTTATGGGATTTCAAATGTGAAGTGGGAGGTGGGAAGCCAGCCAGCAGGTCCTATGGCAACAAGATGCCTTTCCACCAGCTGATGCAGAGTTTGGTGTCCAGGGACTAGTGGCTGGGTCCATGGGCTCAGCTGCTCTCCCAGTGAGAGCCTCCTGGCCTTAATCAGCCATGACAGCACCATGTCCATTGCTGATGTCTCAGAAGGGTGCAGGTCTCAACTTTGAATACTGAGTTCTGCCATACTTGAGTGTGGCCGTAGCTGCTGACCATGACTGCTGCCCAGTGCCCTTTATGATGTCTCTGAGCTAGACATTCGGAAACAGAGCACCCTGCGCAACATGTCTGCCACTGAGCACTTCCACAGCATGGATAAGAGGGCCATGATCAATGTGGTGGTTTGAATTAGGTGTCCTCCATAAACTTATGTATGCTGAATGCTTCTCCTTGAGTCTGTAAGCCAAACTAAACCCTATCCTCCCACAAGCTGCCTTCGGTCGAGTGTTTTCTGCTGGCAGTAAGAAGATGACTACAACAACCAAGGACTGCAGCACAGCCTTAAAGACATAGCACCAGAACAGCATTACTCAAGTGGCTGTCTATGTATGGTGTGGACAAATTCTGCCAAGTCACTTTGGAATTTCAAGACCCTAGAGTCCTCAGTCCCAGGCCTCCAATCAATGTGAAGCTGAGTGAGCCCCCAGCATCCCCCATGAGCTGACCACAGCTCTACCATGTGCGTGATGGCCTGGAATGCCAGCCCCAAAGAAACACTATAAACATGGATGACTCAAATGATGTGTGTTTGTTTGAATATAATTAGTGAATGTGGGTTTTAAAGACAGCAGTGAATTTTCATTTTTCATTTTGTTTTGTTTTGATTTTGCAATTTTATTCCCTTCTTGACCAAATGTCTCTTTAAAGTAGTTTATTATGGAAAATTGTCACACGAACTTTCAGGAAAGGATGAGGGAAGTATGTAAGTTGTCTGCTAGAAAACTGAATAAAAATTCTGAATGTGAAAAAAAGATAAGAGTCTCACAGTTCAGGCTGGCTTCAAACTAGCTGGGTAGCCAAGGCTGGCCATGAACTCAAGATTCTTCTGCCTCCAGCCTCTCAAATGCTAGAATTACAGGCTAGGCTATTTTTAAATTTTTTTTAAATTTTTATTTATTTATTAAAGACAAGAGACAGAGGGAGAGAATGGATATGCCAGGGCCTGTAGCCACTGCAAATGAACTCCAGACACATGAGCCACCATGTGCATTTGGCTTATGTGAGGAATTGAACTGGACCCCTAGGCTTTACAGGCAAGTGCCTACACTGCTAAGCCATCTTTCCAGCTGAGGCTCTTTATTTATCTCATTGATATGTCTGTCCTTCTGCCAGTAAAATGCCATGCTTTTGGGCTAGTGTTGGTTTGAATATGAAGTGTTTCCCACAGGCTCTTGTGTTTGGAAACTTGGTCCCTAGCTGGTGATGCTGTTTTGGGAAGTTGTGGAACCTTAGGAGGTGAGGCTAGCTGAAGGGAGTGGGTCACGACAGCACAGGCCATAAACACTAAATAGTCCAGCCCAACTTTCTGTCTGTTCTCTGCTTCCTAAGATGTACAGATGTGAGCAAGCAGCCCCACATTCCTATCAAGAGCCACTCCCAGAAAAACTCCTTTCCTATCATGATAGACTAAACCCTCAAATCATGAGCCAAAATAAACCCTTCTGAAATTAAATTGCTTCTTGTCAGGTATTTAGTCATAACAATGGAAAAAGTAACCAATACACTTATTATATCACTCCATAATATTAGCCTCTTTTTCTGGTGTTTGGTTTTTGGCACAGGAGCTCACATAGCCCAGGTTGGCCTCAAACTCATTATTTTACTGAGCATGACCTTGAATTCCTGACTTCCTGAGTCTACCTCCTAAATGCTGGTATTACAAACACATGCCTGGCACCATAATATCCTTTTAAATCATTAAATGTGAGTCCTCCAACTTTGTTCTTTTTCAAGATTGCTATTTATTTATTTACATGTTTATTTGTTTACTTACTTATTTGTTTATTTGTAAGGAAATGAAGAGAGAGGGGGAAAATGAACGTGCCAGAGCCTATTGCCACTGCAGATGCATAGCCATATTGTGCATCTGGCTTCACATGGGTATTGGGGAATCAAACACTGGCCATCAAGCTTTGCAAGCAATCACTATTAACTGCTGAGCTATTTCTTCAGCCCTCAAAATTGTTTTCTTTTGAGCCAGGTATAGTGGCGCACACCTTTAATCCCAGCACTCAGGAAGCAGAGGTAGCAGGATCGCCATGAGTTTGAGGCCACCCTGAGACTACACAGTGAATTCCAGGTCAACCTGAGCTAGAGTGAGACCCTACCTCAAAAAACCAAAATAAAAGTTTTCTTTTAATATTTTATTTATTTATTTATTTAAGAGAGGGAGAAAGAGGCAGAGATATGGGCATGCCATGGCCTCTAGCCATTGCAAACAAACTCCAGAGTCATGCACCACCTTGTGCATCTGGCTTTACGAGGGTGTTAGGGAATCAAATCTGGGTCTTTAGGCTTTGCAGGCAAGGACCTTAACCATGAAGCTTTCTCCCCAACCCCTTAAGATTGCTTTTAAGTGCTTATTTGGGGTGTTTGTATGTGTATGCACACATACATGCTATGAAGCCGCCAGGCCTCACATACACTAAACATATGCTTTACCATTGAGTTACACTCATAGCCTGCAGCTTAAATTTTTTATATTTCATTTATTTAATTATTTATTTATGAGAGAGAGAAAGATAATGGGCACACCAGGGCCTCTTGCCACTGTAAACGACCTCCAGGTGCATGTGCTACTTTGTGGCTCTGGCTTTATGTGGGTACTAGGGAATCAAACCCAGGCCACTAGACTTTGCAAGCCTGTCACCACTGAGCAATATCTCCAGTCACAGCTTAGCTTTTAAATATTTTTAATATTCCTTGGAGATTAAACCACATTAGTACATAACATCTACTTGTTTCTTTTAAAGTATTGTATAATACATATAATGTGTACCATAGTTTACTTTGGGCTTTGTCCAAAATGCTTGTCATTATATTTTTCTTAATTTCCACTGCTTCTGATTGAAAGTGCCTAAATGTTTCTTTAAGTAAGTCAATATAATTAATAATGAAACGGTCTTTTAATGACTTTTTAAAAATCAATGGTTGGTACACACAGAAATATAAACAAAATATTAAATAGCTATAATCTCACCAAAAGTCTGTGCAGAGTCATACACATTGTGGAGATTTATGGTCCAGAGCTTAAATCCTAGGTTCTAATTTATAATGTAGTCCTAGGCAAGTTATTCAACTTCACCGAGCTTAGTTTCCTCACTGATAAAATGAAAACCGAACATCCTCCTCTTCAAGGCTCCCTGAGAGTCAAATAATTAAATAATGAATATAGGTCCACATTTATTCATATCTTATAATATAGAGTCTATATAGAAACAAGTAACTAAATTATGATGTATTCAAACAATAGGAGTGTATGCAGCCAATAAAAATGAGGTAAACTGGTATGGTGGCACATGCCTGTAATCCCAGCACTTGGGAGATAGAGTATCAGAAGTTCAAGGTCATTCTTATTTACCTACAAGTTTGAGGTCAGCCTGAGCTACAGATACCCGGTCATGGGCTCAGTGGGTAAGAATGCATACTACACAGTACATGGGGACATGAGTTTGATCACCAGCACCCATGTAGACATTCAGGTATAGCTGTAGATGCTGGTGACCACAGCACTGAGGCAGGTGGACACAGGTGGCTTGTTGAGGCTTGCTGCTCAGCCAGTCTTACCAGTAAGTAGGGAACTCCAGGTTCAATAAGATTATAAAATAAGGCAGAAGAGACATAGAGGAGGACACTCAATGTCCTCCTCTGTGTTCCACATTTGTGCACATGGGGAGTGCACATCACACATACAACAGGTACTATGCACACACCAAAAATGGTAATAACCATAAAATTAAAAATTAAAAAACATTTTAAAATACAGAAATAATTATGTAGGTCTTCAAAGTACTTCCTAGCTTTAGTTAAAAATATACAGTATGCCGGGTGTGGTGGTGCACGCCTTTAATTCCAGCACTCGGGAGGCAGAGGTAGGAGGATCACTGAGAGTTCGAGGCCACCCTGAGACTACATAGTGAATTCCAGGTCAGCCTGAGCTAGAGTGAGACCCTACCTCAACCCCCCCCCAAAATATATATATATACAGTAGAGGGCTAGAGAGACAGTTCAGCAGTTAAGGCACTTGACTGCAAAGTCTAATGACCTTGGTTCAATTCCCCAGTACCCACATAAGCCAGATGCACAAAGTGGTGCATACATCTGGAGTTCATTTGCAGTGGCTAGATGCTCTAGCATGCCCATACACACTCTCTTTTTCTCTCTCTGCTTGAAAATAAATAAATAAAATATTTAAGAATATATATATATACACATATATCATAATTTCAAGTTGTAAAATATGCATTACATAATAGTATTGTATCCTATAGCACACAAAAGAGTAGCATGTGCAAGTGTTATAGCATGATACACACAAACAAATATATATGGCACAAAAGTTTGAACATTCACATGCCAGATTGTTCAGAATGGCTTTGGAGGAGTGGTGCAAGAGAGGAATGAAGAGGTGACTGCTACATATGCTCTGTGTGAATGTGTTAAAATGAAATGCCTGATTTTGTAATCAAGAGGTTAGCTAGCAGGGGCTGGGGAGATGCCTCAATGGACAAAACTCTGTCATGAAAGCTTGAGTACCTGACTTTGGATCCCTAGAACCCACAGACAAAGCTAGCGCTGTGGTGCGCTCCTGTAATTTCAATGTGCCAAAGGTGACAAGGGAGGTGGAGACAAGGGAGAATCCTCTCAAAGCTTGTGGGCCAGCTAGCCTGGCAAACACAGCAGTGAACAGTGAGAGACTCTGCCTCAAATAAGGTGGAAGGCAAGCACATACCAGCAATTTTAAATGAGTACAAAAACAAAGGAGTGGTTGGAAGCCTTCAGATTGTATTTATCTTAAAGTAGTATCAGGAGGGATCCATGTTACTACAACTTTGAAGGAGGATGTGTGACAATGACCCAAACCTCTAGTCACAAGGGACCAACCATTACAGAGTAAACACCTCACTGTTCTCCGCCAGGTCTTGCTCATGTGGGCCTCCTGGTTCTCTTGAACCTTGTCCCTCCAGCTCTCTCTGTGCTCTAGCACTCCATGTAAATTTCTCAGCTTCTGTTGTTCAGGACCACAGGTAAACCGTATGACCATGGTCTTGTTTTAATTCCTAAAATAATGGTGACTGAAAAGGCAGTTGCTATAAACCATGAAGTTTTCCATAATATGCCTAAGATGATGCCATAAACTAATTTTGTAATTGCTTTCAAGCTTTAGTTGAATTATGTTTACAAATCAAGACATTTCTAATGCAATCTACTCAAGAAGAAACAAGAACCATGGAGAATAATATGGTTTTTTTTTTTTTGAGAGAGAGAGACAGAGAGAGAGGGAGAGGAAGACAGATAGAGATGGGCGCGCCAGCAGTCTCTCAGCTGTTGCGAACAAAATCCAGATGTGTGCGCCCCCTTGTGGTCAAGCGCGGCATTATGCCTTTCATCACTTTGCATCTGGCTAAATGTGGGACCTGGAGATTGGAACCCCTGGAGATTGGAACCAGCGTTCTTAGGCTTAGGAGGCAGGCGCCTTAACCACTAAGCCATCTCTCCATTCCTAAAATATGTTATTGTAAAATGTCTTAGAAAAGTCAGCACAAAGCAATGGCCACTAGTTTTATCATTCCATAAGAGAAATTTACACTTCCTTCCACAGTGTGAAAATCCCCCAGGGATTTTTATAAAACTCAAGTAAGGAAATCACTGAATGGTGTAACCAATTATTGGAAAAGGGAAGGAGGTAGGGCTGGTAGGAGAAACACGAGCTCATGGAACAGTTCATGTATAAGACAAAGCTCAGCTTTGTAAATGTCCTTCCTTTTTCAGAAGGACGTATGTGGTCATTGAAATCTAAGACCAAATAAACCAGTCACAGCATTACAAAACACAATGAAGAAATTCATAGCAATTATGCAGAAAACCCCAAGGTGACAGTACAGGAAAGACTTCAAGGTCAATATCTATGCAATATTTGTATGTCATTAACTATTCATAATCAGTAAGAGGCCAATAATAAAAAAATTGAAAAAATGGTGTCTGATTGGCTTATAACTTAGTCATCTATGGAGTGGTGTTATGAATGGGAAAATGGCACCAGGGTCACAGATTTGGTGAGGAGTCATTTCTGAGAATCCAAACAAGAGCCGGAGCAGACTCCTGAGTCCACAAACATCACACCCATTCTGCATGACAGAATCAGCTTGTCTGACAAAAGCCTCTCATGTAGGGTCTAATAACACTGGTCAGGGATGGACTCTTTGAAGAAGAGATATTTGAACATAAAATCTAGTGGAAAAGAAAATATAACAGGTTATGTGAATATCTGTGGGAGGAGGAACATGCAGTGGTCAGGAAAGAATGATTGAAAAGGTCTGAAATAAAAAAAGAGAAAAGGTCTGAAATAAGAATACACTAAAGATGCTAGAGGAAGAAAAGGAAGCAATTTATATAGCTAGAACCAAATGAAAGGTGGCAAGAGAAGTAGGTGATAGGATTGGAAAGACAGACTTTGGGGAGCAAATGACATGGTGGCACGTCTGATTGTCAATTTAATTGGATGGAGACATATCTAGGCAATTTATATAATTGGGTGTGTCTACGAGAGCATTTCCAGAGACAACTTAAGAGGGCTATGGCCAAATTGATGGATTAATCCCTTGATGGACTCATTCCCTCTAAATGTTAACAACTTCCAAATGTTTGTTGCAGTCTAGGATTCTTGCCTGACTTTCAAATGCAAATATTCCTTGCCTTTTCAAGGTCTCCACTCAGGTGCTTAATATATATTTCAAAATGTCTAAATCCAAGTTCATAGTTTCTTTTTCTTCCTAAAATCTGCTTCTACTTCCCCACCTCAAGTAATGGCAACTCCATCCTTCCATTTGCTCAAACAAGAGAAGTTAATGCCAGGTGTGGTAGCACACGCCTTTAATCCCAGCAGAGGTAGGAGGATCACCATGAGTTAGAGGCCACCCTGAGAATAGTGAATTCCAGGTCAGCCTGAGCTAGAGTGAGATCCTGTCTCAAAAAGAAGAAGAAGAAGGAGGAGTTGGAGAAGAAGCAGCAGCAGCAGCAGCCAGGCATAGTGGTGCACACCTTTAATCCCAGCACTCAGGAGGCAGAGGTAGGAGGATCGGCATGAGTTCAAGGCCACCCTGAGACTACATAGTGAATTCCAGGTCAGCCTGAACTAGAGTGAGACCCTACCTTGAAAAATCAAATAATAAATAAATAAATAAATAGAGAAAGAAGTTTAAATGACCCTAATTTCTCCCTTTTTCATACCCTCCATCCAATCCATCACAAGAATATTTTTTTCAGTTGCTCTATTTTCAGAATAAACCCAGCACAAATCATTTGCACTAGCTCCTCCATCTTTTACCTGGATTACTTCAAGTCTCTCAACTTCCTCCTTCCTTCCTTCTCTATCAGAACTGCTGCCAAAACTCACTCAGCTTCTTCCCATTCCTAAGCAGATGGATGCCACCAGACCATGCCTATTTTAAAGTGTAAGCTGATGCCATTCTCTATACAGAGCCCTCCAGTGGTTTTCCATCTCTTTCAGGAGCCCAAGTCCTATCAATGACCTGTAAAACTCCAGCACATGCCTCCCACTCCCCACCCACTTCTAAGATCATCTTGCCTCACACTCTTCACTTTACCACTTCTCTGGTCTTCCTTAAACACTCTGGGAACACTCCTACCTAGAGCTTTGGCCCCACTCCAACTGTTCTCTCAACCTGTGATGCCCTTACACCCAGAAAGTCACATCTCTTGCTCAATAACTATTCTAACCCCTACCTTCTCAGTGAGATCTTTCCTAACCACTCTGTACAGAACTAAAAACATGCCTTTATCTTTATGACCCTAATTTCCATCCCTGTGTGTATGTAGCACTTATACAGAATACTTGTTTGTAAAGTACTCTATCATTTACTTATTTATTTAGTCTGTCTTTCTCCACAAAAGCATAGGTTCTGTGAGGATAGAGATTTTTTTTTAATTTTATTATGGCTTTCAGTTGCTAAATGATATAACTCCAATATTGAGAACAGAACCTGACACATAACAGGCAACCAATAAGTATGCACATTATTTGAATCTTTTACAAGAAGAAAATGTCCATTTAACCAACAAATATGGATCCATAGCAAAGGCAGGCCTAGGGTCTGCTAAGTGCTGGTTAAGAGTGACAAGCAAACAGGATGACCACCCTGCCCAGCCTCATGGAGCTTGCGCTAGTGATGATGATCAAATGACAAATTAAGTGTTTGAGTGGTAGAAGGAAGGGACATAGATGAAAAGGTGGCTAGTAAAGAGATTATCAGGAGGTTGGAGAAGCCACAGGAGAGGGGTGGCAGGATTATGTTAAGTGATTTCTATGCAGTTTCCCTTGGGATTGTCTCTGCCTAGTATTAAAAAATGCAAGAGAGCCAGGCGTGGTGGTGCATGCCTTTAATCCCAGCACTTGGAAGGCAGAGGTAGGAGGATCACCGTGAGTTGGAGGCCATCTGGAGACTACATAGTGAATTACAGGTCAGCCTGGGCTAGAGTGAGACCCTACCTTGAAAAACAAACAAACAAACAAACAAACAAACAAACAAACAAACAAACAAAAAGCAAGAGAGCCAGGCATGGTGGTGCACTCCTTTAATCCCAGCACTCAGGAGGCAAAGGTAGAAAGATCACCATGATTTTGAGGCCACCCTGAGACTACAGAGTGAAATCTAGGTCAGCCTGAGCTAGAGTGAGACCCTACCTCAAAAAACAAACAACAAAAAAGGCCTAAGTGAAGTCAGGGGAAGAGATTGAGTACAGAAAAAATGGAGGGAGTGCTAATCAAAATCTAAGAGGATATAAATAAGTCATATGGAAACCTACTTTTCTGGACAATGGAACACTCAGAAGCCATAGATTGTTACTAGAAATTTTTCAGTGCCAGGAACGGGATACCTTCCAGTGAGTTGTTGACCAGGGAGGTTACTGATACCCCCATTACTGAGGTCCTTGGTTTCCCACCAGGAATAGATGGTAAGGCCCTATTGCTGAGGATTTCACACACTTGGGCTGCAAGGTCACTGAGAAATCCTACTGGAGCTGAGCTGAAAGCCTCCTCCATGTGGACCAGCTGACAGAAACCTGGAAAAAGCTACTCTGCATGCAATTCAATGGGAGAAAGAAAACACCAGTGAAGATACTCAACAGCAGACATTGCAAGCTTTAAATTTGGCCAGCCAGGCCAAACAAGCCAATGGGTGGCATGTCTGTCATGGGGGAAACCAGCCGCTCTCTAATTGGTCTGGAGGCCCACTCCATGGGAGGGAATACATCCCCGATACTGAAAACCTATGACGGGGTAGTCATGAGCTGTAGGGGTGTAACCTCTGCTGGTGTCTGGCTAAATGTATATACTATGCTCATCAAACTGCCCAGTAAGTACTTCTCTTAATGTCCATACTCATATCTTAATGCTACTCTCACTTTTGGTTAGAGAAGCTTCTCTTTTCAGATGGTGGTGACCTTGGGATGACTCAGAAGGCACCATGGTGCTAAGAAGAAGGGACAGAGGAGTGATTAACACTGAAGCATTTCTAACCCACCTTCCAAGGCTCAGGGTCCATTGTGGAAGAGGTGGTGGAAAGAATGTAGGAGCCAAAGGAAGGGTAGGACTCCTTACAATGTGCTCCTCCAGACACAAAATGGCTTGGATATCCATGACCTCAC
This sequence comes from Orientallactaga sibirica, assembly GCA_036365145.1. Lineage (NCBI taxonomy): Eukaryota > Metazoa > Chordata > Mammalia > Rodentia > Dipodidae > Orientallactaga > Orientallactaga sibirica. The sequence goes on from JAEOAD010000003.1 coordinate 21,594,903, forward strand.
AGTGCCTAAAACTACCTACACAAAACCATCATAACAGGAGAAAAAGATGATGACATCAAAATGAAAAGAGAGACTGGTTGAGAGGGGGAGGGGACATGATGGAGAGTGGTGTTTCAAAAGGGAAAGTGGGGGAAGGGAGGGAAGTACCATGGGATTGTCTACAATTAAGAAAGTTGTCAATAAAAAAATTAATTAATTATTAAAAAGGGCTGGAGAGATGGCTTAGTGGTTATGACATTTGCCTGCAAAGCCAAAGGATCCTGGTTTGACTCTCCAGGACCCACGTAAGCCAAATGCACAAGGGGGGCATGCGTCTGGAGTTTGTTTGCAGTGGCTGGAGGCCCTGGTGTGCCCATTCTCTCTCTCTCTGCCTCTTTCTTTCTCTCAAATAAATAAATAAAATACATTTAGGAAAAAAAGAGCTGGGCATGGTGGCACTCATGAGGCAGAGTCACTATGAGTTCAACACCCTCAGACTACACAGTGATTTCCAGGTCAGCCTGGATTAGAATGAGACCCTACTTAGAAAAAAAAAATGTGCAAGTGATGTGTTCCCCCTGACCTTCTAAGGATGGGCTGAAAGTAACTCCTGACCTGAGAAAGACAAGCACCTACTACACAGAGTGAGAATGGAGGAAAGTAGAGCTGAGATACCTAGAACTGTGTAGACAGAGGTCCTAGAGAGAGGGACAGAGGCTCATTCTGGAACATGGAGTGACAGGAGGGCAGTGGGAGAAGCAACTGGGAAGGGAAAGGGTGGTCAACACTGATAGATTGTAACTTCATCACAAAAAGAATAGGAAGCCCCGGGGAGAGCCTTTTTCCTTTTGCCTGGTTTCTTTTGTTGAATTTGTGTGGTAGTAACAGGACCAGACTACAAACTGAAAATATTATGGCAACTGCCTTTTTGGAGAAAAGTTTGAGGAAGTACCTGAGCAGGGTTGGGAAAGTCAGCCAGCAGGCTACATACTGCATAGTCCCAGAGAGCAGCAATAAGGATCTACCACCAAGGCAATGGCAGATAAATAGGAAGAAGTTAATCATTGCCAGAAGTTTCTCTACTTATACAAAAATAAATAAATAAATAAATAAATAAATAAATAAATAAATAAAAAGTATAAGAATCATGCCCTTTTTATCTGTATTTCTGCTGTTTTGACATGAGGCATACAAGAAGGTCACAACTTTCCTTAAAGGAAGTAGCTTGGAAACAAGTATTGTTAAGTACTACTGACAATGTTAACTTCATGGTACTTTTTTTTCTTTTGGAGACAGACACAGAGAGAGACAGAGAGAGAGGGAGAGGAAGACAGAGATGGGCGCACCAGCAGCCTCTCAGCTACTGCGAACAAAATCCAGATGTGTGCGCCCCCTTGTGGTCAAGTATAGCATGGCACCCTTGTGTCACTTTACATCTGGCTAAACGTGGGACCTGGAGATTGGAACCAGCGTTCTTAGGCTTAGGAGGCAGGCGCCTTAACCACTAAGCTATCTCTCCAGCCCCTCCATGGTACTTTTAAAGAATATTTTTTTATTTTTATTTATTTATTTGAGAAGGAGAGAGAGAGAGGAACAGGCAGAGAGAGAAAGAATGGGCATGCCAGGGCCTCTAGTCACTGAGAACAAACTCCAGACACATGCTCCACTTGTGCATCTGGCTTACGTGGATCCTGGGGAATCAAACCTGGGTCCTTTGGCCTTGCAGGCAAATGCCTTCACCGCTAAGCCATCTCTCCAGCCCCCATAGTACATTTTTCAAAAATATTTATCTATTTATGAGAGAAAGAGAATGAGCGTGCCAGGCCCTCCTGCCACTGCAAACAAACACATGTGTTACTTTGTTCATCTGGCTTCACATGGGTGCTAGGGAATCGAAACTGGGCCATCAGGTTTTTCTAGCAAGCACTTTAACCACGGAGTCATCCCTCCAGCCTGCATTATAGATTTTTGTTGTAAACACCCTTTCACATTTTCCCTTTTAGGTTGTGGAAATGGTCATGGCTGAGCTGTCATGGCTGTGTGGTTCAGCCATTTGACTGACAGCTCTCCCTGTGCTCAGATGCCTTGAACAGGGAGCTGGCAGTCAAGCGGCTGCTTCTTTGGACACAAGACAAACTGTCATTATGGCAGCCCAACTGCTTTGAACACTTCACAGAAACCAAGGAAAGTCTACACCAGCTGTGAACAGCACTGCAGACATAGTTTGGGAACCACAACCACTTCAGGAGGCTTTCCTCTACTCATAACCACTCCAGACAGCTTGTACCCCAGCCAGGACAAATCTTGATGACCAGCAGATGACCCCACCCATGGCTACTCCAGACCAAGTAACAACTGTCCTCTCCAGTTAGGGAGAAGCACCTCCCCTGGGGACTCATCAAAAGCTGTGATTGACAGAGAAACTGTGTCCAATGAAGCTTGTGATTTCTGTACATGGGAAGCTGGTAATTGGTGCACATCCAAGGCTTGCTGGAACAATAAATCATGCACACGCAAGGCTTTGATTAGTGGAATGGTAAGCTGCAAGTATGTCATATTCCTTCCTTCTCCAGCTATCTAAGCAGCAAGTTTCACTCTCTCCTAATTGGTCTGGGAGACATCCCTCCCAACTATCCATTGATATTACAACATTATGTAATAAATAGCTTCTCCTGAATGCTCTTTTATTGTCTGCATGTGGCCTTTATTACAAGTGAAGTGGGCTGAGCTGATTGCACAGAGTAGAAGAGCTTCTGAGACCTTTAGCCCCACATCCACCCAGCATCAACAAGAAGGCAGCTGAAAAGATTCAGAGAGCAACCAGGAACAGAAACTGTGAGGAGCCAACCTGCAAAGACAACAGGAGTATCAAAACAAAGACTCAACAGAAAGCTGAGATGATCACCGATCACCCAGCACAGTGTGGCTCACGCCTTTAATCCCCACACTCAGTAGGCAGAGGTAGGAGGATCACTGTGAACTCAAGCCAGCCTGAGACTACATAGTGAATTCCTGGTCAGCCTGGACTAGAGAGAGACCCTACCTCAAAAAGCTGAGACTATGGAAAGTGAGAAGCTTGAGGATCCAAGACTATGCGAATTGTAAGCCTAGCCACTGGAAGTTCCAAAGAATGGCCAACAGTTGAGGGCTCACAGGCCTCAGCACTTGAAGTTCTTGGAAATTGTAATATTAGCTATTTGGTGCTAGCCCACTGGCACTCAAAGCTTAGAGCAATAATCCTCTGACCTGACCATTTAGGAATCGAAGTCTCTGGCTTTGAATGCCTCTAATGCTAAGGGTCTATAGCTATGAGCCTCAGGATTTATAAATCCAACAAGTAAGACCCTGGCATTAAGAGCTCTGGGCTGCCAATACTAAGGGAGCTGTTCCTCAGCAATTTACCATTTTCATCCAGCTAGAGCAAAGCGACCCTCAGCTAGCTGTTTGTGACAACATAGGGCGAGGGAGATCTTAATGACTCTAAAAGGACTGCCTCCTAGGGATGGCTAAGCAGAGACAATGAACTCAGTTTTCATGTACAAACCAGCTAGCTCAGAGCCGCACTTTCAACCACCTTCTCTACTGGGCCAAGTACCAGACCCCTAGGGACAGCACAGCCCCAGAACCTACTAAAATTATTCAAATTACTCAGGACGCAGAGGTATTGACCTGAGACTACATAGTGAATTCCAGGTCAGCCTGGGCTAGAGTGAAATGAAACCCTACCTCGAAAAACCAAAATAAAATAAAATAAAATAAAATAAAATAAAATAAAATAAAATACTTCAAATTAGCCAGTGCAAAACCTGCTTGTTGTCTTTCTCATTCTTTCCCACAAATGATAAACGCTCTCACCCATATTTTTTAACAATTTTTTTTAGAGAGAGACAGAGAGAGAGGGAGAGGAAGACAGATAGAGATGGGTGTGCCAGCAGTCTCTCAGCTGCTGCTAATGAAATCCAGATGCGTGCGCCCCCTTGTGGTCAAGTGTGGCATTGCGCCCTTGTGTCACTTTCTATCTGGCTAAATGTGGGGCCTGGAGATTGGAACAGCATTCTTAGGCTTAGGAGGCAGGCACCTTAACTGCTAAGCCATCTCTCCAGCTCTTTTTTAACATTTTTATTGACAGCTTCCATCATTATAAATAATAAACCATGATAATTCCCTCCCCTCCCTCACTTTCTCCTTCACAAACCCATTCTCCATCATATCTCCACCTCCTCTCAATTAGTCTCTTTTATTTTGATGTCATCATCTTTTCCTTCTATTTTGAGGGTCTTGTGTAGGTAGTACCAGGCACTGCAAGGTCATGGCTATCCAGACCATTTTCTGTCTGGAAGATTGCATGTAAGCAGTTCTACCCTTCCTTTGGCTCTTAAATTCTTTCTGCCACCTCTTCCACAATGGACCCTGAGCCTTGGAAGTTATGATAGAGATGTTTCAGTGTTGAACACTCCTCTGTCACTTCTCAGCACTATAGTGCCTTCTGAGTCATCCCAATGGTCATCTGAAAAGGGAAGCTTCTCTAACCAAGAGTAGCATTAATATATGGGTATGAGGGCTGAAGAGATGCCTTAGCAGTTAAGGTGCTTGCCTGAGAAGCCTAAGAACCCATGTTCAACTCTCCAAATCCTATGTAAGCCAAACGCATAAAGGTGAGGCAAGCACACAAAGTCACACAGGCCCACTAGGTAATGCAAGCGTCTGGAATTCAATTGCACTGTCTGAGGCCCTGGTGCGCCAATTCTTTCTCCCCCATCTCTAAAATAAATAAATAAATAAATAAATAAATAAATAAATAAATAAATACATGGGTATGAACATTAAGAAAAGTGCTTACAGAGCAGTTTGTGAGCATAACAGATGCATTTAGTCAGACAACAGCACATGTCACTCCCCTATGGCTCATGACCTCCTCCACCATAGGCTTTTGCCTAGGTTTTCAGTACCAGGCATGTATTCCCTCCTGTAGAGCCAGCTTCCAGTCCAATTAGAGAGCAGTTGGTTTCCCCCAGAGCAGACATGCAGCTATTGCACCCATTGTCTTGCCCATATTTTTATCCTTTCCCTCCATCTCCAGACTGACCCTGCTACTTCCTGTGTGGATAAACATTTTCCTCTATGATGTCATTCCTATGTCATTATATCTTCATACATGACCAGAAACACCTTTTCTTTCTTTCTTTTCTTTTCTTTTTTTCTTTTTTTTTTTTTTTTTTTTTTTTTTTTTTTTCAAGGTAGGGTCTCGCTCTTGCCCAGGCTGACCTGGAATTCACTATGTAGTCTCAGGCTGGCCTCAAACTCACAACAATCCTCCTACCTCTGCCTCCTGAGTGCTAGGATTAAAGGCGTGTGCTACCACACCTGGCTCTTTGTTTTTTCCATTGTTGTTTGTTTTTTTGGAGGTAGGGTCTCTCTCTAGCTCAGGCTGACCTGGAATTCACTCTGTAGTCTCAGGCTGGCCTCAAACTCTCAGCAATCCTCCTACTTCTGCCTCCTGAGTGCTAGGATTAAAGGTATGCACCACCACGCCCAGCCTTTGTTTTTTGTGAGCTAGGGTTTCACCCATGCCCAAGCTGACCTAGAACTCTCTTTGTGGTCCCAAGCTTTCCTTGAACTCACAGCGATCCTCCCTCCTCTGCCTCCCAAATGCTGGGATTAAAGGTGTGTACCACTATACCTGGCAATACCTTGTCATGTTGTTTGGACAATTTAATACACATAATATATTATGATCACATCCATCCCCCATCTCTTATCCTCTCCCACTGAACCTTCTTCTTCCCAACATCCTTTTCCTACTTTCATAATTTGTTGCTGTTTTGTAACCTAGCAGGTTAAGTTAGGGTTACTTGTGAAGAACAGGAGATAGAAATCAGCTAGTAGCTTGGGCAACGAGACCCTCAAAGTGAACAGCTTTCTGTTTGGCTAAATGCAGGAGGCTCTGACTCTCTCAATTCCTGTATCACTTACATTAATGAAGAATTAGAGATATACATTGCCTGTAAGGAAAATCTATTTTACCTCTTATCTCTTTCTTTCCTAAATAATTAAGATTGCACCAGAATTACCCACCCTTCTCCCAGATGATATGCTTTCCTGGAAAATTAAGATTTCTGGGAAGAGTCCCAGAAACATGACCTCCTACCTCAAAGCCTGGTGCAAGAACCTGGTTTTTTCCTTCCTTAAAGGAATTCCCCTTCCCATGAGAACCCCAATCAGAGCCACTGGGTGAGTTCTGCTTATTTCCAGAGACATCAGGAGTCTTACCCTTCTCTTAAGCTCTATAATAAAAGCTTCATAAATGTCACCCTCCTGTGGTCCCTGAAATTCATTTGTCAAATTCATAAGACAAAATCTCAGAAGACACTAATTCAGTGGAAGCTTTGTGTGGCTGTGAGTGTCTGGCACCCTAGCTTCTGAGTTATTACCTACCCAGAACTGAGAACGGCTCCAACTCTCCCCATTCCTGTAGCACTTGCACTGATGAAAAATGGGAGCTATACACTGGCTAGGTTCACAAGTGGGCATATTGTGTTTACTGTGCATTTTTCATTTGACATTGTGGTGTTCATCTCCCAAAGTAACTGACTATGGAATAAACAGTGGAACAGGGAGAAAATAAATTGGCTAGGCAGTTGAAGGTAGCAGGGTCCCAAAATGAACAGGTTTTTGTTTTTGTTTTTTTCTTCTCTCTTGGCTAAAATCAGGAAATATCCTTGAGCCTGTAAGGGGGAATCTGGTTTTTCCTTATCTCTTTTTTCATAAAAATTCCCCTTTCCCAGAAACCAGACATGTAGACATGATGAAGAATGCAAGGCACCTGGACACCCAGCATGGGAACTAGACTGACCAACTCATCCCCCATTCAGTAAAGCCTTGTTCACTCCAAGGCAGTAATTTCAATGGTATCCCATTTCTAGGGATCCCTTCTGCTACACAGAGCTGTTATATTTCTTTCTCTTACAGTCAATAATAAGATTTTTCTAACTCTCACCCTCTATGGTACATGGAGTTCATCAAATTCACTAGATAAGAACCTGGAGACCACTGACTCAGCAAAAATGAAGGGACATTTAGGGAGTGTCCAGCACCCTAAAGTCTGAGTTTAAAAGCCCACCCAAGAGCCAAGAAAGCCCCCCCACCCACTCTCAAAGACTCTCCAAATTCCCATGCCAGCATGAGTAAGGCATGGAGGTTATTTACTGGAGTATTGAAGGAGACGCAGGAGGAGCTAGCTTCTTTCAGGCAGGTTCAGTTAGGGACAGAAGCCCAAGAGAGAACCAGAAGACGCCACCCCGCCTAGCAGGAATGGAACTTGTCTGATCCAGTTTCATAAACAGCAGCTGCAGCGCCCCTGCTGCCTCCACCGTGAAGCACACTGCCTCGGTGGTCTTTGGGGTCAGCCCTTTGAATCTACAAAGCAATCCGGTCTTCCCTTTCCATACCTGAGTCAGATGAAAGAATGCATTTTCAATGGACTGTAAAGGCTTGTCAGCCGGCCTCTCCCCTCTCTCTGCCCTGTGATCTCTGTCTGAACATGTAAGTCTGGCTTTCCCTATCCAGACAGGCTTGATAGGGGAGAACAATTTTCTGCTTACCTGTGTTTTATGCTTTAGGGTAACTTCTCACTTTAATTATATGTACTATTTTCCTCTGATCACTGAGTGTACAATGTGTGTATTTTCTTTACACTCTAGGTCTACCACGTGGGTGTTTCCTCTAAACTCTGCACCTGCTGCCTGTGTAATTTATCTAAACTCAGGGTAACCATGGGTGCAGCTCTCTTTCCTACACATTTCTCATCTGAGTTTCCTGGTCTCTGCTTTGGTAATTTCCCTCTACTATTCTTCCTTAAGCCATCACCGCTTGCTCTGTTAACTTTTTCCATGGGGAAGCTCAGGGCAGAAGCTGTGCCTCCCACACAAGTATGTGTTTCTTCTAAATCTCCCAACATAAGCTCCTGGGTCCTATCATCCACATGCTTGGGACTCTGTTCCAGTCCTTTCCCAAACCCCAATTTCCCTTAAGTACATCCCTCAATTTGCTATTTCTCCTTAAATTCAAAATTTCATCACTTGCTGGGCATGGTGGCGCACACCTTTAATCCCAGCACTCGGGACGCAAAGGTAGGAGGATCACCATGAGTTTAAGGCCACCCTAAAGCTACAGAGTGAATTCCAGTTTAGAATGAGCCAGAGTGAGACCCTACCTTAAAAAAAAAATCATCACTTATCCTTCTTGAGTGGAGCCCATTTTTATCCATTCTTTGTTAAAATAAGATAAGGACCCAAAATTGGGTTTTATAAGTTTGGGAGACCCCCTCCTGAACCCCCGAACATCAATATGAGCCACTCACCAAAGGCAACAGCACTAAAAAACATGTGTCCCCTGAGAGGAAATTAGGTAGCTTTATTTTCTTTTTATTATTATTATTTTTTATTTGTATTGACAACTTCCTTAATTTTAGACAATATCCCATGTTATTTCCCTCCCTCCCCACACTTTCCCCTTTGAAACTTCACTCTCCATCATATCCTCTCCCCCTCTCAATCGGTCTCTCTTTTCAGTTTGATGTCATGATCTTTTCCTCCTATTGTGATGGTCTTATGTAGGTAGTGTCAGGCACTGTGAGGTCATGGATAGCCAGGCCATTTTGTGTCTGGAGGAGCATGTTGTAAGGAGTCCTACTCTTTCTTTGGCTCTTACATTTCCACCCCCTCTTCCGCAATGGACCCTGAGCCTTGGAAGGTAGGTTTGAGATGTTTTAGTGCTGAGCACTCCTCTGTCACTTCTTCTCAGCACCATGGTGCCATCTGAGTCATCCCAAGGTTGCCTCAGGTAGCTTTATTTTCAAGTAGCCAGTCAGGAGAGGACCAAAGAGAGAATGAAGAGATGTCACACCACCTGCTTCAGCAGAACAGGAGCTCAGCATCTGATCCAGTCTCATCCAATCAGCTTTCTCTTTCCTCGAGCCAGCCCACTGAGCCGGGACAAATTAGCTCTCTCTTAAACTCACCTGAGTCTGAGGATAAGCCCTATCACAGTAAGATTATAAATAGATGCTTACCAAGTGGGCAGACCTCTTTTTGGCTCTTCACCTGTCCTGAACTTCCAGGTCACAGCTTTGGTAAGCCCATTTGTCTCAGCTGGGCTGGGCTGAGATGGGGAGGAGGAGACAATATTCCCATATGGGCTCTGTACCAGCTCCTGCCTTCCAATGACAGGAGCTCTCTGTACTCCCTCCTCTTTCCTTCTCTTAATCTAAGAAAGACTCTCTCAGTCTTACCCTCTGGTCTATGGATTTTAATTCTTCAAATTCATAAGACAAGGATCCAGGGAGACCCTAAATTTATTGGTGCATTGGTATATTGGCAAGGAACCCAACACTCCTGTTACACCCCCTCCCCCAGCAATCATTAATTGCAACAACTCTTCAGGGAGGAGTGGGGTCTCTCATACATGATGGAATGTTGGTCGGTTCAGTCTTGTATAGGAAACCACTGCCGCTGTGAGTGCATGTGTACAATGGCCATTTCATGTCCAGAAGACAGCATTCCACAACACTCTTCCCTATCCTCTGGCTTTTACATTCTTTCTGCCACCTCTTCACAATATTCCTTCATCCTACATTGTAAGTCCTTGCTGAAGACAGTATACACTTTGGCTGTAGAACATAAAGAAATCAAGCTGGAACTGAGCTGGAAGCTTCCTCCCTAATAACTAGCTTTCATGGTGCCAGATGGGGCTATGCGAAAAGTCATTACAGTTAGGCATGGTGGTGCATACCTTTAATCCCAGCACTCAGGAGGAAGAGGTAGGAGGTTTGTAGTGAGTTTGAAGCCACCAAGACTACATAGTGAATTCCAAGTCAGCCTAGGCTAGAGTGAAACCCTACCTCAAAATGTCAAACTACCTTTTTTGTTTCTTTTTGGTTTTTCAAGGTAGGGTCTCACTCTAGCTCAGGCTGACCTGGAATTCACTATGTAGTCTCAGGGTGGCCTTGAACTCATGGCAATCCTCCTACCTCTGCCTCCCGAGTGCTAGAATTAAAGGTGTGTGCCACCACTCCCGGTTTCAAACTACCTTTTAAATATTCTAAATATTGGGCTGGAGAGATGGCTTAGCGGTTAAGGAGCCTGCCTCCTAAGCCTAAGAACACCGGTTCCAATCTCCAGGTCTCACGTTTAGCCAGATGCAGAGTGATGCAATGCTGCACTTGACCACAAGGGGGCGCACACACATGGATTTTGTTCACAGCAGCTGAGAGGCTGCTGGCGCACCCATCTCTCTGTCTTCTTCTCCCTTTCTCTCTGTCTCTCTCTGTGTCTCTTTCTTAAAAAAATATTCTAAATATTTATGTTATACTCATAGATTAGTGCTGCTCTTGTCCTCAAAGAAGTGTCTTTTTGCAGTGGTAAGAGGTTAATGCAGAGACACATAGCTGAGTAAAGTGCTGAGAATAAGTGACCATTATGTGCTCAGCTCTAAAGGAAGCATCTATATCACCTCTTCCAAGAACAACACTTTTTTGTTCTTGTTTTTTTTTTTTTTTTTTTTTTGAGGTACAGACTCACTCTAGCCCAGGCTGACCTACACTATGTCGTCTCAGGGTGGCCTCGAACTCATGGTGATCCTCCTACCTCTGCCTCCCAAGTACTGAGATTAAAGGCTTATGCCATAATGCCTGGCTCCAAGAACAATACTTTTAATCTATAATCTTAGCACCTAGTAGGCTAAGGCAGAAGGATCAGTATAGTCTGAGGATGATCTGGGTTTACAGAGTGAAATCCTGACTCTAAATTAAAACAAAGACAGAGAAAGAGAAAAGAATAACACTTGAAAAATGAAAATATACTCGATTTATTCTAATTGAAATTAGGACGGTAGACAATGGTAAAATTCAAACAAAATAACTTTTCTTCAATATCCCCTGCAATGGCTTCTGCAATACATCTGTGTTGACCCTAAAATGAGGAATAGGAAATAGAAATAATACAAACATTAGATATTACCATTTTTAAAGGCATTCATAGGAACTTTTCGTAGCAATAGAATATGATTTAAATTAAAGCCAGACGTGGTGGCAAGCACCTTTAATCCCAGTACTTGGGAGGCAGAGGTAGGAGGATCACCATGAGTTCAAGGCCACCCTGAGACTACAGAGTGAATTCCAGGTCAGCCTGAGCTAGAATGAGACCCTACTTCAAAAACAAAAACCAAAAACAATGAGCTGCCTTAAAGGCATTATTTTTCATATTTTACAGAAGGAAGAAATATGAAAATACCTAAAACTCAGACTTGGAACATCTTAATTTAAATACCTATTTTTAGTAATCATGAATTGCTTGTTTCAAAACCATAACATTGAGCTGGGCGTGGTGGCGCACGCCTTTAATCCCAGCACTCGGGAGGCAGAGGTAGGAGGATTGCCAAGAGTTCGAGGCCACCCTGAGACTACATAGTTAATTCCAGGTCAGCCTGAACCAGAGTGAGACCCTACCTCGCAAAACCAAAAAAAAAAAAAAAAAAAAAAAAAAAAAAAAACCATAACATTGTACGGCACAATTCAGGTCGGCCCCTAGCCAGACCGCATGCTAAAAGAAACCAGGCCACACCCCTCGGGTTTTCTCACCAGGATGGCGGGTAGTCAATGACAAGTAAGACCCCATGAGATGGGGCAACCTAATACAAGCACTGTCGCATGTGATGATCCCTTGGGGCCTGGGGTCAACAATGGATTGGCAAAGAACCATGCCTCCCAGGGTCACCAATAATAAAAACAAAAAGGAGGATATGTATGGCACAATGCAGGTTTGGCCTTAGCCAGACCTCATGCCAGAAGAAACCAGGAAGTGGCTTCTGTGGACGTGGCATTCTGCACAGGCCTGGTGTGACAACAGCTACAGTCCCATGCTCATGAGCAACCTGCTACGAGATGATCTGCCCAGAGACAGGCTGTCATTGGTCATAAGAAGGGGACCACCCCATACAATGATTGGCCAGCCAAACACTTTAAACCCCCTACACTTCCTTGAATAAACAAGTTTGCAGCAGCTTGCCCTCTGCCTGCTTCCACCCAATTCCCAGAGTCTATGTTGTGACTCCGCGCCTCTCACCCCTTACCCGGCAGAGACCCTGCCGTCCCTCCTGGGCTGGCCCTAGGAAGGACCCCAACATAACATGTTATTGCAAAGTTAAGAACATACAAAATAAACCTTGAACAATACCTTAGGAAATCGTATTCCATTGAAGGAAAATGAGATTGATGTATTCACAGTCTCTGAAAACAATATACAAGATACAAACATTATTTGTAAACATCAATGGGTGCTTGCTTTCTTTGGTAATATGAAGTATACTTTCATGGAGTACACTTACTATGGGCAGAAGCAGTTCCAAGCAAAGCTAGAGAAATACTGAATCCTATATGCTAGCTACTATACTATAGCATCCTCAACTCCCTCACCCTAACAAACACACACAGAGAGAGAGAGAGAGCGAGAGAGAGAGAGCCATATCTCATCCTTTTCAAGGCCCACTGGTCTCAGTAATGAATGAATGAAAATATGCATCACACCAGAATGTATGTGTGTATGTTCAACTTCAAGAGACACTGCTACACCTTTAATTGGATACACTAATCTTTCCAAAAGCTTTTTTTTGTATTTGTTTCTTAATTATTTATTTTATTGAGAGAAAGAAAGATGGAGAGAGAAAATGGACATATCAGGCCTTCTAGCTACTGCAAATGAACTCCAGATGCATGTGCCACCAGGAGATTCTGGCTTAAGTGGGGACTAGGGAATCAAACCTGGGTCCTTAGGTCCAAGGAAAAACTTGAAGTGGATGCAGAAAAAGAGGAACACTTCTACACTGTTGGTGTCAATATAATCTGGTCTAGCCATTGTGGAAATCAGTGTGGAGGTTCTTGAGACAGCTAAAAATAGATTTACCATATGATCCAGCTATAGCACTCCTAGGCATATATCCGAAGGACTCTTCTCACTACCTTAGAGATACTTGCACAACCATGTTTATTGCTGCTCTATTCTCTTTCATATGTGGATCCTAGTTACAAATTTATAGACTTGTATGTGAGCTGGAACGAAAAATTGGTAAGAGAGTCCAATAAGCTAGAAAAAGCTTATAAGGGAGGGAGGGGAGAGGGAAGGACTTAGGGGGATGGTATTGTATATATGAAATAGAAGAACAGATTATAGGCAGGGGAAAGGCCTAAGCAAGTCCAGGGGAGAGAATGTGTAAATGAAGGGTGGGGGAAGGGTCAATGAAAATTCAATATATTCTGAATAAGACTTATGTAAATCTACTTTTTTGAATAATAGCACATCCAGAAGCTATAGATTGTTACTAGAAAATTTTCAGTGCCTGGGATGGGATACCTTCTAGTGAGTTGTTGGCCAGGGAGGTCCCTGTTGCCTCCAAAACATTACAGGCTATTGCCAAGGCCCTTGGTTCCCCTTGAGAAACAGATAGGAATACCCTATTGCTGAAGACCTCACTTGCCTGAGCGGCAAGGTCACTGAGAAAGCAAGCTGGTACTGAGCAGAAAACCTTCTCCCTATAGACCAGCCAACTGAAAGCTGGAAAAAGCTATTCTGCATGCAGCCGTATGGGAGACAGAAATCATCAGCAGTGAAAACAGTGGACACTGGAAACCTCAAGTTTGGTCAGACAGGCCAAATGACTGAAGGGGTGAAATAGTGGCATGTCTGCTCTGGGGGAAACCAACTGCTCCCTAATTGGACTGAAGACCTGCTCTATGGAAGGGAATACATGTCTGGTACTGAAAAAACTAATCAAAAGTCTATGGCAGGGGAGGTCATGAGCCTTAGGTGTATAAAGCTTGCTCTTGTCTGGCTAAATGTATATATTATTCCCACCAAACTGCCCTGAAAGCATATTCATATATTAATACTACTCTCACTTCTGGTTGGAGAAGCTTCTCTTTTCAGATGGTGATGACCACTGGGATGACCCAACAGGCAACAAAGTGCTGGGAAGAAGGGGTGGAGGAGTGCCCAGCACTGAAACACCTCTGTCACACCCTCCAAGGCTCAGGGTCCATTGCAGAAGAGGTGGTGCAAAGAATGTAAGAGTCAAAGGGAGGGTACAACTCCTTACAATGCAACTGTCCAGACAGAAATTGGCCTCAATATCCATGACCTCACAGTGCCTAGCAATACCTTCACAAGGCCCTTGTAATAGGAGAAGAAAATGATGACATCAAATTAAAAGAGAGACTAATGGAGAGAGGGAGGGGTATGATGGAGAGTGGAGTTCTGAAGGGGAATGGAGGAGGGGAGGGAATATCATGGTTTATTGTCTATAAGTATAGAAGTTGTCAACAAAAAGGGGGGGAGCTCGGGGGATGGCTCAGCTTAAAGGCAGTTGCTTGCAAAGCCTGATAGCTCAGGATTCGATTCCCCCAGGTAAAGCCAGATGCACAAAGTGGCACATGCATCTGGAATTCATTTGCAGTGGCAAGAGGCCATAGAGAGCCCATATTCTCTCATTCTCTCTCACATACACACTCTCTACAAATAAATAATAAATGAAAAAAATTAAAGGGGGAATGATTTTTTTTTGTTTTGTTTAATTTTGTTTTGTTTTAAGACAGGGTCTTACTATAGCCCAAGCTAGCTTTGAACTCTCAATCCTCCTGCCTCAGCCAACTAAGAGCTGAGATTCTAGTCATGCAACACCAGATCTTTTTTGAGTTTAATAAAATCACATTTTCATGATAAATATTTTACTCAAGGCTAGTTCAATTTAAAATTTTAAAGTTCTGGTACTGGAGAGATGGCTCAGCAGTTAAAGGCACTTGCTTGCAAACCCTGATGGCCCAGGTTCAATTCTCCAGTGCCCATGTAAAGCCAGATGCACAGAGTGGCACATGCATCTGGAGTTCACTTATGGTGGCAAGAAACCCTGACATGTCCTTACATTCTTTCTCTGTCTGCCTCTATATTGTCCAAAATAAATACAGAAATATTTTAAAAATTGAAATAAAATTTTAAAGTTCAACAAATATTTATTGAAAGCTCACTATGGGGGCTGGGAGATGGTTCAGTGGTTAATACCACTTACTGCCCAAACCTGACAGCTGGAGTTCAGACCTCCAGCACCCACATAAAAATAAGACACATAGTGGCACACATGCATGTGGGCTGGAGAGATAGCTCAGTGGTTAAGGCGCTTGCCTGCAAAGCCCAGGACGCAAGCCAGATGCACAAGGTCGTGCATGTATCAGGAGTTCATTTGCACCGGCTGAAGGCCCTGACGCGCCCAATCTCTAACCCTATCTGCCTCTCTCTCTCTCATAAATAAAATAAATAAATAAAACATTTTAAAAATCTATTTATTTATTTATTTTGAGAGACTATGAGAGGGAAATGGGCAGACAGAAAGAGAGAGAGAGAAAGAGAATGGGTGCACCAGGTCCTCCATTCACTGCAAACGAACTCCAGATGCATGCATCTGGCTTATGTGAGTCCTGGAGAATTGAACCAGGGTCCTTTGGCTTTGCAGGCAAATGCCTTAACCTCTAAGTCATCTCTCCAACCCAGTAAAAACATTTTTTTAAAAAGCTGAGTGTTGCTGGGTGTGGTGGCACACGCCTTTAATCCCAGCACTCAGGAGGCAGAGGTAGGAGGATTACCATGAGTTCGAGGCCACCCTGAGACTACATAGTGAATTCCAGGTCAGCCTGAACTAGAGTGAAACCCTCCCTCGAAAAAAAAAAGCTGAGTATAGCCACACACATCTGTAACCCCAGTCCATGGGGGACAGGAGGCAGAAACCAGAAAATTTCTGGAGCTCACTAAGGACAGCAGTGCCAGGTTGAGGGAGAGACCCCATCTCAAGGAAAGAAATATGCACATAAGTGATTGTAGGACACCCATCATTCTCCTCTGGCCTCCATATGCTGGGGTGTGGGGTTTGAGCATCTGCACACACACACATAAATATACCACATACCACACACACACTCTACACACATGGGAAGGAAGGAAGGAGGGAGAAGGGGAAAGGAAGGAAAGAAAAGTAGGAAAACACAAGAGGGAGGGAAATAAATGAGTGGGAATTCTAACCCCAAGTGCCAATGAGCTCAACCTTATTTAGAAGCAAGGGATATGCAAATGATCAAGTAAGATAAAGTCATTAGGTTGGGCCCTAATCCAATCGAATGGCCTCCTTAATTTAAAATGGAAAATTTGAACACAGCAACAGGCATGCACAAAGCAAAGACTATATTAAGAGATGCAGGGAGAAAATACTCTTTTACAAGGAAAGAAACATCTAGGGTGCCCAGAAGCTTGGAGGAAACCTGAAACACATCCTTCCCTGGTGCCTGCAAAAGGGAAGGTGGTCCTGTTTAGACCTTGATTGCAGACTTCTGTCCTTGAAGTCTGTAAGACTCTAAATGTCCATCAATCTAAGCCACCAGTTAGTCCTCTGTTACAGCATCCGTACCTCCAAGATCCTGGTAACGGGGCCAGAAGATGCCTTGAAATAGCCATTTATTTATGTATAAATGTGTTTTTGAAAGAAACCAGAGATATATAAAAAGTGGTAAGGTCATGGGTAATTTTTATTTTATTTTTGCTTCTACATATTTTCTAAATATCATATCCTGAAGATGTGTGACTTTTGTAACAACAACAAAAAGGAGTGTTATTTTAAAATAGCTATATATGGTACTTGCAAATTTGACTCTTAGACTTCAAGGGTCTCTTGATACGTCAATGCTTCTTAAAGCAGAATGTCATAAGCTCTGGGCCCACATACTCAGCTGCCAGATGGACATGTTTATTTAAATGTTCCAAAATTACCTTGAGCTCACCATGCCCAAACCAGAACTTCTTTCTCCTCAAAATTCTGCCCCTTCTTTTATACCCATCATCTCAGATAATGGCACTTTGAAACATCCAGTCACCAGCCCTCGAGTGAGTCTTGATGTTTCCTAAATCCTTACCAACCACTACAAATAAGTGAGTATGCTCTGCCTATTCTAACTCCACATGTGCTCTTCCCTCTGTGCCCAGGGCCAGCCTCGTTGTTCAACCCTAATGGTCTCTCAGACAACCTCCTGGCAGCTCTTCCTTCCAGACAAGTCTCATGCCTCTACCCTCTCCATTTTCCATATGGACACAGTTGGCATGGCAAAGGCATCATTTAGAAAAATTGAGTTATAGTCTTAATATTTGTTTTCTAAAGTTGATACTGTGGGTTGTTTTGTGAACACCTTGATGATTGGGATCTTTTTTGTTTTTTCTCTCAAAACAAACAGTCCAAAGCCAGGTTTGGTGGCACACGCCTTTAATCCCAGCATTCAGGAAGTAGATGTAAGAGGATCACCTTGAGTTTGAGGCCACCCTGAGAATACAGAGTGAATTCCAGGTCAGCCTGAGCTAGAGTGAGACCCTACCTCAAAAAAAAAAAAAAAAAAAAGAAAAGAAAGAAAAACAGAAAAATAAATAAACAGTCCTTATTAAACTGGGGATTTGGAGAGAAAAAAAAATGGAAATCTTGGCTGGGCGTAGTGGTGCACCCCTTTAATCCCAGTACTTGGGAGGCAGAGTAGAAGGATTACTGTGAATTTGAGGTCACCCTGAGAATACAGAGTGAATTCCAAGTCAGCCTGGGCTATAGAGTGAAACCCTATCTCGGAAAACCAAAATAAAAAAAAAAAAATGGAAATCTCAGTGGGCCATCCTTGCCCACATACCATAGGATACAAGCACTACTTACAGCTCAACCCTGCCCTCTTCCCTAGATTCAAGTGCAGCAATCCTTTCTACTCTAACTGCAACAGGCCAAACAAACTACTCTCCAAGTACTTTTGTAGCTACAAGCACTTACAAATGCTGCTTCCGCTCAATGTTCTTCCCCCTCACCCTCTGAGGCTCTCAGTCAGCCCTCTAATCAAATATTCTGTGAGGACCTGAGTTTCCAGTCACCGTTATTTAAGAACTACATAGTCAAAACCAACAACATATAATTCAAGTACATTCGTGGCATTCCTTTGTCAATTCTGGCTTTCCTAGGACAGAGTGACTTTTTAAGGAAGGAGATTTACTATCCAACCCTGGATTCCCAGAATATAAATCATGTTTTACTCAGACTGTGTTCATCAGATCATTGTTGAAGAGGTCGAGAGGGCCGGGCATGCTGGCGCATGCCTTTAATCCCAGCACTTGGGAGGCAGAGGTAGGAGGATCACCGTGAGTTCGAGGCCACCCTGAGAATACATAGTGAATTCCAGGTCAGCCTGGACTAGAGTGAGATCCTACCTCGAAAAACCAAAAAAAAAAAAAAAAAAAAAAAAAAAAGAGGTCGAGAGGGAAGAATTAGGCAGGCTAGGGTGATTCTTAACGTTTCTTAGATTTCAGGAAGTGATTCTAAAAATTCAGATAAAATGTCTAAAATCCCACAGAGATTATGTGAAATCACTATAAAATAGTGGTGCAAAATAAATAGACAATATTGTTTTTTTGTGTTTTGAGGTACGGTTTCACTCTAGCCCAGGCTGACCTAGAATTCAGTATAAAGTCTTAGGGTGGCCTTGAACTCACCACACCCAGCTAAATTTTTGAAAAATAACAAAGCATGGCAGAGTAGAAGAATCATGGATTAAGAATCAGGGGGTAGGGGCACACTCTCCTGTTGCTATTGTCTACCTGATGTTGGCCAGGAGGTGATGGCCTCCCTCTGCTCATGCCATTGTTTCCCCCCCCGCCCGGCCCCCGCCATGATGGAACTTCTCATCGAGTCTGTAAGCCTAAATAAACCTTTTATCCCACAACAACAACAACAACAAAAAGAATCAGGGGGCAGTTCTGATACAGTTCTTTCTCCAAATAACCACAGACTCATTACTAAACTGAAGTCACTGGATTCCTCAACTGTAAAATGAAAAGGCTATAAATCAGGAAGAAGAGAAGAATGTCTAGACTGTGAACCATAACTAAACTTTATATACAAATACCATATATATTTTTTATGCACATATTTTACATATATATATTCTAACCCTAAAACCATGTTACCTGCGTTTCACTGTCTCTTTTTTTTTTTTTTTAATTTATTTGAGAGAGAAAGAGGCAGAGAGAAAGAGAGAGAGAGAGAATGGGCAAGCTCAGGCCTCCAGCCACTGCAAACCAACCCCAGATACATGTGCCACTTTGTGCATCTGAGATGTATATATATTTGGGGAGGGGGGTTCCAGGCAGGATCTCACTCTAGCCACCAGACCTGTCTAAGAAACGTTTTTCGTTTGTTTTGTCAAGGTAGGGTTTCACTCTGACCCAGGCAGACCTGCAATTCACTATGTAGTCTTAGGGTGGCCTCAAACTCACGGCAATCCTCCCACCTCTGCCTCCTGTGCTGGGATTAAAGACCTGCGCCACCATGCCCGGCTTTTGAAACTATTTTTTAATAGTTTACCCTCACAGAGCAAAATATAGGCCTTTCTAATATGAAGTTTTATATTTCTCTCATTCCATTAATTTCCTACCCTTCTTTTTTGTGTAATTTTTTTGTTGTTTGTTTTTCTTTTTCGAGGTAGGGTCTCACTCTAGCTCAGGCTGACCTGGAATTCACTATGTCCTCTCAGGGTGACCTCAAACGCACAGCGATCCTCCTATCTCTGCCTCCCCAGTGCTCAGATTAAAGGCATGCACTACCACGCCCTGCTTTTTTTGAAAAAAAAAATTTTATGCAAGAGAGATAGAAAGAGAGAATTGGCATCCCAGGGCCTCCAGCCACTGCAATCAAACTTCAGACATGTGTACCACCTTGTGCACATGTGTGACCTTGCCCACTTGCATCACCTTGTGTATCTGGCTTATATGGGACCTGTAAAGTCAAACATAGGTTCTTAGGCTTTAGAGGCAAGCACCTTAATCACTAATCCATCTCTCCAGCCTTACCCTTCCATATTTTTTTAGCCATCTATACCTAATTTATATTATGTCACTAAATTTAATATATTTGTATTGACTACCTGACATACTCTTAAATAAGATACAAGTTAATAGCAAATAATCATATGGGAAAACAAACTACAGGAATAATTGTAAAAGTTAAGAAAACACAGGCTGGAGATGTGGCCCAGTGGTTAAGGTACTTGATTGCAAATCCCAGCAACATGGGTTTGATTCCCCAGTACCACATAAAGCCAAATATACAAAGTGGAAAATGCCTCTGGAGTTCATTTATAGTGGCAGGAAGACCCAGTGAACCTATTCAACTCACTCATTCATTCATTCATTCTCTCTCTCTCTCTCTCTCTTTCTCCCTGTTTGCCTCTTTGTCTCTCTCTTGCTCTCTTTGCCTCTTTCTGTCTGTCAGCCTGTCTCTCTGTCTTTGAAATAAATAAATAACTTTTTGTTTGTTTGCTTTTCAAGGTAGGGTCTCACTCTAGCTCAGGCTGACCTGGAACTCACTATGTAGTCTCAGGGTGGCCTCAAACTCATGGCAATCCTCCTACCTCTGCCTCCCAAGTGCTGGGATTAAAGGTGTGAGCCACCACACCTGGCTTCAAATAAATAAATAATTTTTAAAGTTTATAAAACAACTGGGTATAAGGTTTTTTGAATGAATAAAGACTATAAGGTTTTCACAGTTTTTATTTATTTACATGTGTGTGGGGAGGAGCATGCCAGGGCTTCTTGCTACTGCAAAAGTGT
Organism: Orientallactaga sibirica; assembly: GCA_036365145.1. Lineage (NCBI taxonomy): Eukaryota > Metazoa > Chordata > Mammalia > Rodentia > Dipodidae > Orientallactaga > Orientallactaga sibirica. Next base: position 21,615,596 of record JAEOAD010000003.1, read on the forward strand.
GGGCTTGGGAATTAAACTGGGACTAGCAGGTTTTGCATGCAAGTGACTTTAACTACTGAACTATCTTCCCAGCCAGGTTTTTAAGTTTATTTTTAAACTTATAATGATGAATACTAAAAAAGAGAGAGATTAAGTGGTGGTATAATATATCAATTGGTATAATCCTTTAGAAAATCAGTTTGGGCTATATAAACAGAAAACCACAGCCAAATGTGGTGGCATATGCCTTCAGACCCAGGACTAGGGGGGCTGAGGTAGGAGGGTCACCTTGAGTTGGAGGCCAGCCTGGACTACAGAGTTTCAGATTAACCTGGGCTAGAATGAGACCCTACCTCAAAAGAAAGAAAGAAAGAAAGAAAGAAAGAAAGAAAGAAAGAAAGAAAGAAAGAAAGAAAGAAAGAAAGAAAGAAGGAAGGAAGGAAGGAAGGAAGGAAGGAAGGAAGGAAGGAAGGAAGGAAGGAAGAAAGGAAGGAAGGAAGGAAGGAAGGAAGGAAGGAAGGAAGGAAGGAAGGAAGGAAGGAAGGAAGGAAGGAAGGAAAGGAAGGAAGGAAGGAAGGAAGGAAGGAGAAAAGAAGGAAGGAAGGAAGGAAGGAAGGAAGGAAGGAAGGAAGGAAGGAAGGAAGGAAGGGAGGGAGGGAGGGAGGGAGGGAGGGAGGAGAGAGGGAAGGGAAGGGAAGGAAGGAGGGAAGGAAGGAAGGAAGGAGAGAGGGAGGGAGGAAGGAGGGAAGAAAAATAACCACAGATATGTTCAAACTGTTCAACTCCCATAATTCTCCCTGGGAGTTAGCCATAACTATTTCTTCCAAGTATAGGAATATTCAAATCTATAATATAAGAAAAACTATAAATAAAAATATATGTTTGGATTTGAATGTGAAATGTCACCCATAGTCATATATTTGAATATGTGGTCCCCTTCTGGTGGCACTGTTTTGGGAGACTGTGGAACCATTGACAAGTACAAGGGAGACAGAGAGAGAGAGAGAATGGGCACACCAGAACCTCTAGCCACTGCAAATAAACTCCAGATGCATGCACTACCTTGTACATATTGCTCTATGTGGGTACGGGGAATCAATTCAGGGTCCTTAAGCTTTGCAGGCAACCACCTTAACCACTGAGCCATCTCTCCAGCCTAAGGTAAAAGTTATTCTTAATATTTTATTTATTTGCAAGGGGAAAGAGAGAGTGGAAGAGAGAGAATGAGTGCTCCAGGGTCTCTTGCCATTGCAAATGAACTCCAGATTCATGTGCCACCTTGTACATCTGGCTTATGTGGGTACTGGGGAATCAAACCTGGGTTTTTAGACTTCAAGGGCAAGCACCTTAAGTGCTAAGCCATCTCTCCAGCACCCAAAGTAAAAGGTTTTTTGTGTTTGTTTGTTTGTTTGTTTGGTTGGTTGGTTGGTTGGTTGGTTGATTGATTGGTTTTTTGAGGTAGGGTTTTGCTCTAGTCTTAGGGTGGCCTGGAACTCATGGTGATGCCTTCTGAGTGCTGGGATTAAAGGCATAAGCCACCACAACTGGCTAATATGTTTCATTTTTATAGAATTCTCATGAACAATTTTTTATAGTCTTTAATAATACAAACTGAATGCTTACCTCCCTTCAGAGCTCTGCAAATAGAATAATCATCATCAGATCCTCGGCAAATAACTTCTTTGCGCTTAGGCAACTCCATTGAGTTGATTTTTATAAAGAGATTGAAATATAAATTTTTTAAGTCTCTCCCTTAGAAAGAAAAAAAATTCCATTAGCCCCTAACATAAGTGCTTTTTCCATACATTTATACACACTGCATATGTGCCTTGTGCTTTTGTCCTGCATGATTTCATCTGATTATCACATCTATCCATGAAATTATTATGCCCCTTGTTCTGCAAATGAAACCAAGAAAGCAATTTTGTAGTAAAATAGAATGTTCTATAATAATCATGTATAATAGCCCTAAAATAGAGAAATATTTAGACATAATAGAGAAAACTATCAAAGACAGAAAAGTTTCAATTTTAATAAGTTTGGCTAGGGAGTGGAGAAATGGCTTAGTGGTTAAGGTGCTTGCCTGCAAAGCTTAAGGAACCAGGTTTCCATTCCCCAGTACCCACTACCCACGTAAACACGTAAAGCCAGATGCACCAAGTGGTGCATGCACCTGGAGTCTGTTTGCAGTGGCTAGAGGCCCTGGTGCACCCATTCTCTCTCTCAATCTATCCCTCTCTCTCAAATAAATACATAAATAAATAAATAAATAAATAAATAAATAAATAAATAAATAAAAAAAAATAAGTTTGGCTAGAAAATTCAAAGGAGAGCTGGGTGTGGTGGCGCAGGCCTTTAATCCAAGCACTCGGGAGGCAGAGGTAGGAGGATTGCTGTGAGTTCAAGGCCACCCTGAGACTACATAGTGAATTCCAGGTCAGCCTGGGTTAGAGCAAAACCCTACCTCGAAAAAAAAAAAAAAAAAAAAAAAAAAAGAAAGAAAGAAAGAAAAGAAAGAAAGAAAAAAAAAAAGAGAAATAAATAGAAAAAAGAAAATTCAAAGGAAAGGAAGGGACCCAAGGATAATCAACTTGTAAATTTTTGGAGTTTGGAGTTTGTATGAAAGGGTTCTTAGAGAAGAGAACTTAATATTTTGACTGAAAACTAAATATATGGCTTTTTAATTTCTCTTTGTGATTTCCCTATTATCATGAACATGGGAAAATCCATGCTAGGCCTAGTGGCACGTGGTCCTAGTACTAGCTACTTGGGAGGTCTGAAGCAGGAGGATCAAAGTTCAAAGCCTGTCTGTACTACAGAGTGAGTTCAAAGCCAGCCCAGAAAAGGTGATGACATCAAAATTAAAGAGACTAATTGAGAGGGGGAGGGGAAATGATGGAGAGTGGATTTGTGAGGGGAAATTGGGGGAAAGGTAGGAATTATTATGCTTTACTGTCTATAATTATGGAAGTTGTCAATTTAAAAAAAGTTTAAAAAGAAAAATAAAGCCAACCCAGGTACCTTAGTCTCAAAACAAAAAGTAAAAATAGGGCTAGAGGGCTGAAGTGATGGCTTAACAGTTAAACGCTTGCCTATGAAGCTTAAGGACCCTGGTTTGAGGCTCAATTCTCCAGAACCCACGTAAGCCAGATGCACAAGGGGCTGCACACATTTGGAACTCATTTGCAGTGGCTGGAGGCCCTGGCATGCCCATTCTCTCTCTCTTTCTCTCTACCTATTTCTGTATCACTCACTCTCTCTCTCTCAAATAAACAAATAAAAAATATTTTTTAAAAAATAGGGCTAGACTTCCGGGTAAGATGGCAGCATAGGAGCCATGCCAAACCAGATCAGGGAGGGATTTAAGCAAAACTACACTCTTCTTTGGAAAAGAGCAGAATATTTTTTTTGGGAAACAGCGGAAAAGCAGGAGATGGCCAGAATCCCACTGTGGAGCTTGAGGCCCGATCCACAGCAGCCCGGTCTACAGCGGCTCCAAGCCGCCACCCCAAACCACTGAGCTACCGCCCAAAAAAGGGGACTTTCCAACCTCATCAGTCTCCTCACAGAGCCCAGAAATCGAAAAAAATTCTGCTGAGCTACCAAAAGAGATACAGGGGAACAGTGTGAGCAACTACAGGCTTCCTGAACTCGCCCATCCCCAACCATCAGAACCGCAGCAAAATGCCAGCATTCAGCAACTAGCAGCAGCACACCGTGGAGGCAAGTTAAGGTCTGTAGCACATCACCAGCACCACATCCAGCACAGCTGAGCCAAGCTCCACAGATCAGGGAACAAGGTGGGCACTCAGCATTGGTGAGTGTGGAAGCCACACCAAAATGTAACAAGGCCGGCTGACAAAAAAAAAAAAAGGTACATAGGCCTGAATTGGAAGTGCTAAGCTCTCTTTCCAGATCAGGGCAGGTTAAGGGTTACATATTTGTGGTTGGCCTTACCATTTTCAAATAAACTGAATATGGGGTGTTGAATATTGCTGCCTGTAATACTTTTAGATTTAGAGGGCCTTTATCTTTTGCTCTTGTTATTATTGGGGACAGGGTCTAATCCAGTTCCAGACTGACCTGGAACCCAAGTCAGAACAAAATCCTCTATCTCCTAGCTGACAGGATGAAGGGTGTAGAGCAACACACACCCTTAGGGATTTTGACCTTATAAGACTGTTTGTTTTTATTCCCACACTTGTATACTCTGTGCTCATTTTAATTGAATGTGTATTTTGCTCAGTTGAAGTTTAGAACTTGCCAGTAAATTCTTCCACCAGTCCACTACAATACATGCTTAACAAGCAAATTCAACAGCTAGGATTACTTCTGAGGTTGGACTTGGGTACAAGTGCTACAGTTGGCACCTTAAACTCATATCCTGAAAGTATATAAAGGTGGATCTCCACACCTAAGGACACTGCAGATAAATAGTAAACCTAAGCATCAAATCAATCCAGGATGCAAAAGTCACTACATTTTAATACAAGAAACACAAAGAATCCAGACAATGCAATCCCACCAAAAATTACAAATCCATCTGAATTGTTCACCAATGAGACTGTTTTAGATGAAATTCCTGACAAAGATTTCAAAAGAATGATGTTATCTATACTCAAAGAAATGAAAGAAGAACTAAAAGAAGAAATGAAAGGAATCAGAGAAGAAAACAAATGAATTAGAGAAGAAAAAAAACTCTTGAAAGAGAATACAGAAAAACAGCTTAATGAAATAAAAAGGTCATTACAGGACATGAATAAGGAAATAGAAATACTGAAGAAAAACCAGGCTGAAATCCTAGCTCTGAAGAACACAGTCAGTGAAATAAAAAAAACTGTGGAAAGTCTCACCAGTAGAATGGATGAAGGAAAAGACATAATATCTAAACTAGAAGACCAGATGGCAGACCTAATACAGTCCTACAAAGAGAAAGACAAGCTAATAGAAAGGTATGAATGGGAACTCCAAGACATCCGGGACACTATGAAAAGATCAAACATAAGAATTCAAGGTATAGAGGCCGGGTGTGGTGGCGCACGCCTTTAATCCCAGCACTCGGGAGGCAGAGGTAGGAGGATCACCATGAGTTCGAGGCCACCCTGAGACTATATAGATAATTCCAGGTCAGCCTGGACCAGAGTGAGACCCTACCTTGAAAAACCAAAAGAAAAAAAAAAAAGAATTCAAGGTATAGCAGAAGGGGAGGAATTTCAATCCAGAGGCTTAGTAGGTGTTTTCCACAAAATCATAGAAGAAAATTTTACCCAAATTGGGAAAGAAATGCCAATGCAGATACAAGAAGCATTTAGAACACCAAACAGACAAAACCTAGAAAGATCCTCTTCTCACCATATTATAATTAAACTACTAAACACTCAAACCAAAGAAAATATATTGAAAGCAGTTAGAGAGAAAAAGCAAGTGACCCTCAAAGGGAAACCCATCAGGATCACAGCAGATTACTCAACACAACTTTAAAAGCCAGAAGGACCTGGAGTGATGTATTCCAAGTTCTGAAAGATAAAAACTGTCAACCAAGATTACTTTATCCTGCAAAGCTATCTATCCAAATTGATGGAGAAATAAAGACATTCCACAACAAAGACAGGCTAAAGGAATTTATGGCAACTAAATCAGCTCTACAGAAAATACTTGCAGGAATCATTCATGCTGAACAGAAAGCAAAACACACACAGCAGGAAACAGGAAAAAATAAACCATACTCAAATAACAGTTAAAACAAGTGAGTAAAGTGAAAACCAGGAAGAACTACAAAACAAGAAAAATGGTGAGAATAAATACATATCTTTCAATAATAATTCTTAATATCAATGGTCTCAATGCCCCAACCAAAAGACACAAACTTCCAAACTGGATTAAAAAGCAGGATCCTACCATCTGTTGCCTCCAGGAAACTCACCTCTCAATAAAAGATAGAAACCTTCTTAGGGTGAAAGGTTGGGAAAAGGTATTTCAAGCAAATGGGCCTAGGAAACAAGAAGGGGTTGCTATCCTAATTTCTGACAGGATAGACTTCAAACCAACATTAGTGAGGAAAGATAAAGAAGGTCACTTTATACTGATTAAAGGAACTCTCCAACAGGAGGACATTACAATCCTAAACATATATGTTCCTAACACGGGGACTCCCAATTTCATCAAACAAACACTATTAGACTTAAGGTCAGATATAACTCCTAACACAATAGTAGTGGGTGACTTCAATACCCCACTCTCATCACTTGACAGGTCTACCCAGTAAAAAATCAACAGAGAGACATCTGCATTAAATGATATCATGGAACAAATGGACCTAACAGATATATACAGAACATTCCATCCAAATGCTGCAGAATATACATTTTTTTTGCAGAAGCACATGGTACATTCTCTAAAATAGACCATATAATAGGACACAAATCAAATCTTAATAAATACAGAAAAATTTAAATAATCCCTTATATGCTATCTGACCACAATGGGATTAAACTGCAAATCAGCAATAAGAAAAACTACAACACATACAGCAATTCATGGAGACTAAACAGTACACTATTGAATGATGTATGGGTCATGGAAGAAACTAAAAAGGAAATCAAGAAATCCATAGAATCAAATGATGATGAGAATACAACATACCAAAACCTTTGGGACACAATGAAGGCAGTCCTACAAGGGAAATGTATAGCTCTAAGTGCCTATATTATGAAATTAGAGAGTTCACAACTAAACAATTTAACGCTTCACCTTACAGCCTTGGGAAGAGAAGAACAAAGCAAACCAAAAATCAGTAGACGGGAAGAAATAATAAAGGTTAGGGCAGAAATTAATGAAATGGAAACAAAAAAAAAATCAAAAAATCAATGAAACAAAGAGTTGGTTCTTGAAAGGATAAACAATGTAGATAAACCCTTAACAAATATGACCAAAAGAAAGAGAGAAGAGACAAAAATTGATAAAATTAGAGATGAAAAAGGCAACATCACAACAGATACCAAAGAAATTCAGAAAATCATAAGGACATACTTTAAGAATATATATGCCTCTAAGTTGGAAAACCTGAAAGAAATGGATGATTTCCTTGATTCATATGACCTACCAAAATTTCAATCAAGATAAGATAAACCATTTAAATAGACCTATAACAACTACAGAGATCCAAGCAGTTATAAAAAGCCTCCCAACTAGCCGGGCATGGTGGCTCATGCCTTTAATCCCAGCACTCGGGAGGCAGAGGTAGGAGGATCGCCGTGAGTTCAAGGCCTCCCTGAGACTACATAGTTAATTCCAGCTCAGCCTGGGCTAGAGTGAGACCCTACCTCAAAAACCAAAAAAAAAAAAAAAAAAAGCCTCCCAACTAAAAAAAGCCCAGGCCCAGATGGATTCACTGCTGAATTTTACCCGACATTCCTGGAAGAACTAACACCAATGCTTCTCAAACTTTTCCATAAAATAGAAAAGGAAGGAATTCTACCAAAATCCTTCTATGAAGCCAGCATCACCCTGATACCCAAACCAGACAAAGACAGATCAGAAAAAGAAAATTACAGACCAATCTCCCTCATGAACATAGATGCAAAAATTCTCCACAAAATACTGGCAAATAGAATACAAGAATATATCAGAAAGATTTTTCACCCCGACCAAGTAGACCAGAGATGCAGGGATGGTTCAACATATGCAAATCCATAAATGTAATACACCATATAAATGGTCTGAAGGACAAAAATCACATGGTCATCTCAATAGATGCAGAAAAGGCATTTGACAAAATCCAACACCCCTTCATTATGAAAGTATTACAGAAACTGGGAATAGAAGGAACATATCTCAACAAAATAAAAGCTATTTATGACAAACCTACAGCTAACATAATACTAAATGGGGAAAAACTTGAAGCTTTTCCTCTAAATTCAGGAATAAGACAAGAGTGTCCACTTACCTCACTTCTATTTACTATAGTACTGGAAGCCTTAGCCATAGCAATGAGGCAAGAGACACTCATAAAAGGGATACAAATCGGAAGGGGAGAGATCAAATTATCATTATTTGTAGACAATATGATTCTATACATAACAGACCCTAAAGACTCTACCAGCAAACTGTTACAGCTGATAAACACTTTTAGCAATGTAGCAGGATACAAAATAAACACATAGAAATCAGTAGCTTTTCTATATACTAACAACAAACGTGCAGAGGATGAAATCAGGGAATCTCTCCCATTCACAATTGCCTCAAAATAAAATAAAATAAAATAAAATACCTTGGAATAAACTTGACCAAGGAAGTGAAGGATCTCTACAATGAGAACTTTAAAAAACTGGAGCAACAAATTGCAGAAGACACAAGGAAATGGAAAGACATCCCATGCTCATGGATTGGAAGAATCAATATTGTGAAAATGCCAATCTTACCAAAAGCAATCTACACATTTAATGTGATCCCCATTAAAATCCCAATAGCATTCTTCACAGAAATAGAAAAAACAATCCTAAAATTCATCTGGAAACACAAAAAACCTCGAATAGCCAAAACAATTTTGTGCAACAAAAATCAGGCTGGTGGTATAATCATATCCAATTTTAAGTTATACTACAAAGCCACAGTAACAAAAACAGCATGGTACTGGCACAAGGACAGACAGGTAGATCAATGGAACAGAATAGAAGACCAAAATATTAATCCAGGCAGCTACAGCCACCTGATTTTTGACAAAAATGCCAAAAATATTCATTGGAGAAAAGATAGCCTCTTTAACAAGTGGTGCTGGGAAAAATGGACATCTGTATGTAAAAGGATAAACGTAGATCCTTGTCTCTCTCCATGTACAAGAGTCAAGTCCAAATGGATCAGGAACCTTAATATCAGACCTGAAACTCTGAACCTGCTAGAGGAAAAGGTAGCGGAAACCCTTCAGCATATTGGCATAGGCAAGGACTTTCTGAATATAACCCCAATTGCTCAGGAAATAAAACCACTAATCAACCACTGGGACCTTATGAAATCACAAAGCTTTTGTACAGCAAAGGACACTGTGAATAGAGCAAAAAGACAACCTACAGAATGGGAGAAAACCTTTGCCAGCTATACATCTGAAAGAGGATTAATATCCAGAATATACAAAGAACTCAAAAAACAGAATAATAAGAAATCAAACAACCTAGTTAAAAAAATGGGCTATGGAACTAAATAGAGAGTTCTCAGAAGACGAAATACAAATGGCATATAAACATCTAAAAAAGTCTTCCACATCCTTAGCCATCAGGGAAATGCAAATTAAAACCACTTTGAGATTCCATTTCACTCCTGTCAGAATGGCTACCATCAAGAAAACAAATGACAATAAGTGTTGGCGTGGACGCGGAAAAAGAAGAACACTTCTGCATTGTTGGTGGGAACGTAATCTGGTCCAGCCATTGTGGAAATCAGTGTGGAGGTTCTTGAGACAGCTAAAAATAGATTTACCATATGATCCAGCTATACCACTACTAGGCATATATCCAGAGGACTCTTCTCACTACCTTAGAGATACTTGCACAATCATGTTTATTGCTGCTCTATTCACAATAGCTAAGAAATGGAACCAGCCTAGATGTCCCTCCACAAATGAATGGATAATGAAGATGTGGTACATTTACACAATGGAGTTCTATTCAGCGGTAAAGAAAAATGAAATTATGAAATTTGCAGGGAAATGGATGGATCTGGAAATGATTATATTAAGTGAGGTAACCCAAGCTCAGAAAGCCAAACGTCACATGTTCTCTCTCATATGTGGATCCTAGCTACAAATGTATAAACTTATGTGTGAAATGGAACCAAAAATAGGTACTAGAAACCAGTAAGCTGGTAAAAGGCTATAAGGGAGGCAGGAGAGGGAAGGATTTAAGTGTATGGTATTGCACATATGTAAGTAGAAGAACAGATTACAGGGAGGGGAATGGCCTAAGCGAGGCCATGGGAAGAGAATGCGTAAATGAAGGGCAGGGGAAGGGTCAATCAAAATTCAAGATAGTGTGAATAAGACTTATGTAAACCTACTTTTTTGAATAGTGGCACATCTAGAAGCCCAGACTGACCTGGAAGTCACTATGTAGTCTCAAGGGTGGCCTTGAACTAAAGGCATTCAGCACCACACCTGGCTAGTGATTTCATACCTTTAATTCCAGCATTAGGGAGGCTAAGGTAGGATTGCTGTGAGTTCAAGGCCAGCCAGTATACAGAGTAAGTTCAAAGTCAACCTGACCTAGGGTGAGACCCTGCTTCAAAAAAAAAAAAACATCTAGCTGGGTGTGGTGGTGGTGCACTCCTTTAATCCCAGCACTTGGGAGGCAGAAGTAGGAAGATGGTCATGAGTTCGAGACTACATAGTGAATCCTAGGTCAGCCTTAGCTAGCTTGAGACCCCCCCCTCAAAAAACCAAAAGAAAAGTCTAGGCTAGGCATGGTGGCACATGCCTTTTGTCCCAGCACTCAAGAGACTGAGGTAGGAGGATTGCAGTGAGTTCAAGGCCAGCCTGAGACTGTAGAGTGAATTCCAGGTCAGCCTGGGCTAGAGTGAGACCTTACCTTGAAAATCAAAAAGCTAAAAGTCTAGGGCTGGTGAGATGGCTTAGCAGTTAAGGTGCTTGCCTGCAAAGCCTAAGAATTCATGTTCGAATCCTCCAGATCCCATTTATAGCCTGTGTTGCAAACATGCAATACCATGCATGCACACAAGGGGCACACGCATCTGGAGTTTATTCACAGCGGCTGAAAGGCCCTGGTGCACCCATTCTCACTCTCTCTGCCTCTGTCTCTCTCTCAAAAAATAAATAAATAAAAATAAAAAATAGGGCTGGGAGCCGAGCGCAGTGGCGCACACCTTTAATCCCAGCACTCAGGAGGCAGAGGTAGGAGGATCGCCTTGAGTTTGAGGCCACCCTGAGAATACATAGTGAATTCCAGGTCAGCCTGGGCTAGAGCGAGACCCTACCTTGAAAAAAAAAAAAAGGAAAAAAAAGAAAAGAAAAGAAAACAAAAAAAATAGGGCTGAAGAGATGGCTTAGGAGTTAAGGCGCTTGCCTTCAAAGCTAAATAAAGGACCTAGGTTCAAATTCCCCAGTACCCACGTAAGCCAGATGCACAATGTGGCACATGCATCTGGAGTTCATTTGCAGTGGCTGGAGGCCCTGGCATGCCCATTCTCTCTCTTTCTCTCTCTGCTCCTCTCTCTCAAATAAATAAATAAATAAATTTTCTTAATTAAAAAAAAGTAAAAGTCTAAAGCTCTTCTCATTTTCTACCCCCATGTCCTGCATGACTGTGAGATGGTCTAGTTACTGTGACTTGGTCTTTTACACAGCAAAGGTGATAAGAGGGCCACCTCCATGATTAGGCTGCATAACATTATGACTTCAGTGTTTTTTTTTTTTTTTTTTTTTTTTTTTTTTTTGGTTTTTCGAGGTAGGGTTTCACTCTGGTCCAGGCTGACCTGGAATTAACTATGTAGTCTCAGGGTAGCTTCGAACTCACGGCAATTCTCCTACCTCTGCCTCCCAAGTGCTGGGATTAAAGGCATGCGCTACCACGCCCGGCTGTCTTGTTATTTTTGAGGTGAATTCTATTTATTGTAAACTGGATCAGATCAGGAACCAAGTTCTTGGGGTCTGTGAGGAGGAAGAAAGACCTTCCCCAGAGTGGGCAGCCTATCTGGTGGTAGACTATATACTAAGAAGCTTCAAAAAAAGCACAAGGCCTTTTCCTGGCTGCCCACTGGTACACACATCTACCCTATTTTGCCGCTGCTATTTGTGGAAACTGGAACCCAGCTCCATCTGCCTTCGAAGTGAACTGAAGACCAGTGGCTCTCCAGGAATCCTCCAAGACTGCAGTGCTAGATTGGGACTGCTGAGGTATTGAGCCTCATGGGCAGAGCAGCTTTTGGGCTCACCTACATTCCAGCCTGCAAACAGTTATCACTGGAATGCCCAGCCTGTATCCTCTAAGCTAATCTTATTAATCCCCCTTATAATACATATTCTTTTTTTTTTTTTTTTTTTTTTTGGTTTTTTCAAGGTAGGGTCTCACTCTGGTCCAGACTGACCTGGAATTAACTATGTAGTCTCAGGGTGGCCTAGAACTCTCGGCGATCCTCCTACCTCTGCCTCCCAAGTGCTGAGATTAAAGGCGTGCGCCACCACGCCCGGCTACATATTCATTTTTATTGGTTGTGTTCCTCTAAAGAACCCAGACTAATATATTGCCCTTTACCATTTTTAAAAAAATCTTTATGTGTGATGTGTATGCATAAATGTGTATGAGTGAGTGTGTATACATACATGCCATAGTATTTGTGTTGAGGTCAAAGGATCTCAGGCGTCGGTCCCTGCTTTTCACCTTGTTTGAGGCAGGGTCTCTTGTTCACCACTGGGTATCAAGCTTCCCATGATTCTTCTATCTCTACCTCCCAAGAAGGGCACTAGGATTACATACTCACACTACAGTGTCTGGCTTTACATGGGTTCCGAGGATTTGAACTCAGGTCATCCTACTTACATAGCAAGCACTTTTATACACTGATCCATCTTCCCAGCCCCATTCTTTGCCAGCTTTGATAAAGCAGGCAGCTGTGTTAAAAGGCTCATGGAGCCAGGTATGGTGGCACACACTTTTAATCCCAGCACTCGGGAGGCAGAGGTAGGAGGATTGCTGTGAGTTTGAGGCCACCCTGAGACTACATAGTGAATTCTAGGTCAGCCTGGGCTAAAGTGAGACCTACCTTGAAAAAAACAAAAAACAAACAAACAAACAAACAAACAAAAAAGGCTCATGGGGCAAGGAATACCTAATATCCAGATTTCAGAGACTGAATACTGCCAACAACCACATGAGCTTGAAATTAGATTCTTCCATAGGTTGAACTTGAGCAAAGATCACAGTCCTGGTCAACATCTTGACTGTAACCTTAAGTTGACACAGAACTATAGCCAGACTACGGTCCCACAAAAACCATAAGACATGGGCTGGAGAAATGGCTCAGCAGTTAAAGTGTTTGCTTACGAAGCCTAAGGACCCAGGTTCTATTCCCCAGTACCGACATAAACCAGATGTACAAGAAGATGCATGTGTCTGGAGTTTGGTTTCAGGGCTAGAGGCCCTGGCAACCCTCTCTCTTTCTGCCTTTCTCTTTCTCTCTCTAAAATAATTTAATTTAATTTTTAAAAACATAGGGCCGGGCGTGGTGGTGCACGCCTTTAATCCTAGCACCCGGAAGGCAGAGGTAGGAGGATTGCCATGAGTTCAAGGCTACTCTGAGACTACAGAGTGAATTCCAGGTCAGCCTGAGCTACAGTGAGACCCTACCTCGATAAAGCCAAAAATAATAATAAATAAATAAATAAATAAATAAATAAAAACAAAAAACATGAGACAATAGCTGTGAATTGTGTTAATCCACTAAGACTGTAGTCATTTTTTACACAAGAGGTAACAAATATAAGTATATTTGGAACACAATTATTTTTCACTGATGTTTCTTGAACTTTAACTGATCTACAAAAATAAATTGTACTTACTTGGAATGTAGGAAATATGCAAAAATCCATCAGTTCCTCTCAATGATATACATGGTTCAGTATAAATTGAAATTGGGAATTTTATGTTATCTAAGAGGAATAAAGAAAATTTCAATAAATTATTATTATTATCATTATTATTATTGGTTTTTTGAGGTAGGGTCTCACTCTAGCCCAGGCTGACCTGGAATTCACTATGTAGTCTCAGGGTGGCCTCAAACTCACAGTGATCCTCTTACCTCTGCCTCCCGAGTGCTGGGATTAAAGGTGTGTACCACCATGCCCGGCAAAAATGTCAATAAATTATTTAAAAACTTCCAATAAGTATAATATTCTGACTTGGAAAGCAGAGGTAGGAGGATCGCCATGAGTTTGAGGCCACCCTGAGACTACATAGTGGATTCCAGGTCAGCCTGGGCTACAGTGAGACCCTACCTCAAAAAACAAACAAAAAAAAAAGTATAGTATTCTGAATATCAGCTCTCCCCTTCAAGCTACCTTTTGCATTAAAAGCATATAATGATAACAACAGCTAAAAATCTCTCTCTTGCTGAGCATAGTGGTGCACGCCTTTAATCCCAGCACTCAGGAGGCAGAGGTAGAAGAATTACTGTGAATTCAAGGCCACCCTGAGACTACATAGTGAATTCTAGGTCAGCCTGGGCTAAAGTGAGACCCTACCTTGAAAAAAACATTGGAAAAAAAAAATCTCTCTCCATTCTAAGCTCGAGGTTAGCCTATAGCTACAGAGTAAGTTCCAGGCCAACCTGGGCTGGAGTGAGACCCTTCCTTGAAAGGAGCCAAAACATAAATAAAGAATAGGAATGTCTAGTCTAGAGACAGAAAATAGACTGTTGATTGCCTAGGGCAGAAGGTTTGGGGTGGTGTGGGAGGAAATTCATAATTTGTTTCTAGAGTCAAGAAAACGTTCTAAATTCATTGTGGTACTGGTTGTACAATACTGCATGTACATGTCAATGCACAATTACATTCCAGCTGAGAATTGGTGATGAGTTTTATCTCAATAAAGGTGTTATTTTTTAATGTTTAAAAAAATCTCTCCAGAGGAATGACATCAGCAACATGGTAGAGCAGGAAGCTGTAGATTTACCCCCACAAGAACAATTCACAAATTCTATTTGTAAAGAATCAGAAACTAATTTACAGTTTCCTATCCCCAGGAAAACTCAAAACCAATCTCGCAAAAATCCCTAGGAAGGGCTGGGAGATGGCTCAGTGGTTAAAGGCACTTTCTTACAAAACCTGACAGCCCACGTTCGATTTCCCAGTACCCATGTAAAGCCAGGCACAAAGTGGTACATGCATCTGGAGTTTGTTTGCAATGCCAAGAGGCCCTGGCATTCCCATGTTCCTGTTCTCTCTCTCTTGTCTCCCTTCTCTCCTCTCTTCCCTTGCAATAAGTAAAAGTCTTTAAAAAGTTAAAATAAGAAAAATCCCTTGGAAAATTCAGGACATCCTCTGTTCAGAGTCTCTCCCTTAACCCAGGAAAACGCCATGCAATTAAGAAGCGGGGAAGAAAGAGGAGAAGGTGAAGAAGGAGAAGGAGGAATGCATAAAGTAAAGGGACAAACCAGATTACCTGTACATGCTCTCTCTTTCTCTCTCCCTCTCTTATTTAACACATTTATTAAATGTTCACATGACAAAAATTATGCTGTGGAGATGCCAAAATGAATAAAGTTCTCTTTCCTGCCCTTAAGGAGCTCACATTCTAGTAAGGGATACTTAATACAGTACAATAATAAGTGTTACAGTAGAGGTAGGTTGTAATTACAGTAGTAATACAAAAGGTTAGATGACTCTCCTTGGATGGGGCATGAGATCTCACAGACGAGACGCCTATGCTGAATCTGCAGATTTAACAGGTGAGGAAGGATGACTAGGCAACACTTGTAAGCAGCATGCAGCAAAGTGAGGCATTGAAAAGCTTTTTATCATGAAACTGAATGGGAAAAACACAAGTATCTTACACACCAAGTAAAGGACTGTGGCTCTCCAGTTTGTTCATGCTCTCTTAATAGACCATCTTATGTCGAACCCCTTCCCCATCATTTACAGCCATCATTGTATGTTGAGTCCTAATCCCTGGTACCTCAGAATGAGTCTGAATTTTGAAATAGAGCCTTTCAAGAGATGATTGAGTTAAATGACAACATAGGGTAGTTCTTAATCCCATTTGACTAGTGTCTTTATAAGAAGGGATACCAGAGATGTGCGCACACGAAGGAAAAAAAGGGTTAGAATTGAGAGCAAAAGCAGCCTTTCTGGATGTGCATATAGCTCAGTAGTAGAGTGTTTGTCTCACGTTCATGGGGCGCTAGATTCAATTCACAGTACTGGAGGGAAAATAAAGGAGAGAAGAAAAGACAAAAGCAGCCATTTGCAAATGTCTGTTTACTTTGAACTGTGCAGTAGTTTGAATGTCAAATGTCCCCCATAGCCTCAGGTGTTTGTTATTCATCCTTATCCTTAATCCTCAGCTAGTGGAGCCTTTGGGAGGTAGGCCCTTGAGAAGATGTGTCTCTGAGGGCAGACCTTGAGATGTTATAGTCCCACCCAGTTCATTCTCTTTCCTTCCTGCCTGCTGATGTGATGTCCTGCTGTCTGCTCCTACTAATGCTTACCCTGCCATTATGAAACTTCCCCATAAAACTCCAAGTCAAGGGGGCTGAGGGAATGGTTAGCAATTAAAGCACTTGCCTATGAAGCCTAAGGACCTAGGTTTGATTCCCTAGTACCCATGTAAGCCAGATGCACAAAGTGGCTCATGCTTCTGGAGTTCTTTTGCACTGGCTAGAGGTTCTGGCATTCTCTCTGTCTCTCCTCTCTCTCACTCCCTCTCTCTCTCTCTCTCCCTCTCTCCCTCTCTCTTTGCAAATAAATAAATAAATATAAAAATAATTTTAGCTGGGCATGTTGGCACATGCCTATAATCCCAGCACTAGGGAAGCAGAGGTAGGAGGATCGCTGTGAGTTCAAGGCCACCCTAAGACTACATAGTGAATTCCACATCAGCCTGGGCTACAGAGAAATCCTACCTTAAAAAAAAAAATCACAGCCTGGGCCAGAGTGAGACCCTACCTCGAAAAACCAAAAAAAAAAAAAAAAAAAAAAAAAAAAAAAAAAAAAAAAAAATCAGGCATGCCTTTAATCCCAGCACTTAGGAGGCAGAGGTAGGAGGATCAACAAGAGTTCTACGCCACTGTGAGAATACATAGTGAATTCCAGGTCAGCCTGGGCATGAAACCCTACCTCAAAAAAAAAAAAAAAAAAAAAAAGGGGGCTGGAGTTAAAGCACTTGCCTGCAACGTCTAAGGACCCAGGTTCTGTTGGGCCTTGCTAGAAATGGGCTGGGCCTGTGTGGGGGCTGGCCTGAACTATTGGACATGGCCAGGGACCCTGGGCTGTGAGGTTGCAGCTGGCCATATCGTCAGGAGTCCCTGGTGACGGCGTTCCCTACGTTGTATGTTGTAGTGTGCTGTCATCGCCCAGAGTGGGCAGAACTGGCGAGGCCTTCCCCCCAGACCCCAAAAGGCTCTGATCATTCCATAAGTCAGACTTTGCCCCCCACAGTTCCTGACCTTGTGGCTAGCTGCCCTAGAGACCCTTATGTGGCTGAAGTCACATAGTCTTTCCACTATATCTCTCACAGCTTTGAAGTCACAGCCTTCCGCCATTCCCCTTATCTTCTCTCACAACTCCTCCCCCCACAGCTTTGAAGTTACTAGTCCTTCCGCCACTTAGATAACAGCCCATAAACTATGCATCCGATTGCCATATAGTCTGTGCGTGCCATCTCAACCTTCCCCAAGTGTTTATAAACCCACTCCCCTTTTGAATAAACAAGTGCTGGATGGCCTCCCAGGTGTTACTTGCCTGTCATGTCATCATCGCACTCACCCCCTGCTCCAGGAAGGACCCTGCTGCTTCCCTCCCAACTCCTCTCTCCCTCGCCTGGGACGTTGGTGGCCAAGGACCCCGGGAAATGGTAACGGGAACAAGACCCACAAGGTTCGATTCTCCAACTCCCACATAAATCAGATGCACGTGGTGGCGCATGCATCTGGAGTTTGTTTGCAGTGGCTAGAGGCCCTGGTGCACCCATTCCCTCTCAGTCTCTCTCTCTCTCTCTGTCTCTCTCTGTCTCTAATAAATAAATTTAAAAAAAATTAAGCCAAAGTAAACCTTTTCCTTCCATAAGCTGCTTCTGGTTGGGTGTTTCGTCCCATCAACTGGAAGGTAACTACTACAGAGTGCTAGAGTCAAATACTAGAGACTGGGAAATTTATAAAGAACAGAAATTTATTTCTGGCCAAGCGTGGTGGCACATGCCTTTAATCCCAGTACTCGAGAGGCAGAGGTAGGAGTTCAAGGCCACCCTGAGACTTCATAGTGAATTCCAGGTCAACCTGGGCTAGAGGGAGACCCTACCTCAAAAAAACCAAAACAAAAAAAAATTTATTTCTCATAGTTCTGAAGTCTAGGAAGGCCAAAATTAAGGTACTAAGTCTTTGATTAAGGCCTTCTTGCTACATCATATTATAGCAAAAGGGAAAAGAAGGATAAAGAGCTAATAAAGCCCCCCCTTCAGTTGGGTATGGTGACTCATGTCTGGAATCCCAGGACTAGGGAGGCTGGGGCAGGAAGATCAAAAGTTTGAGGTCAGCCTGAGCTATGTAGTGAGTTAAGACTGGCCTATGTTATATAATTAGACCCTGTCTCATAAAACAGGTAAACGGGCTGAAGAGATGGCTTAATGGATAAGGCACTTGACTGCGAAGCCTAAGGACCCAGGTTCAATTCTCCAGGTCGCACATAAGCCAGATGCACGTGGTGGCACATGTATCTGGTATTCGTTTGCAGTGGTTAGAGCCCTGGCGTGCCCTTCTCTCTCTCTCCCTCTCTCTAATAAATAAATAAAAATGAAAATAAAAAATCTTTTTACAAAAAGGTGAAGAGCCGGGCATGGTGGCTCACGCCTTTAATCCCAGCACTTAGGAGGCAAAGGAAGGAGGATCGCCATGAGTTCGAGGCCACCCTGAGACTACATAGTGAATTCCAGGTCAGCCTGAGCTAGAGTGAGACCCTACCTCAAAAAAACCAAAAAACCAAAACAAAAAAAAAAGGTGAACAGCCAGATGTGGAGATGCACACCAGCATTTAGGAGGTAGAGGCAACAAGATCACAAATTCAAAGTCAACCCCAGAAAAGGAGGGAAAAAACAGAAAGGGAGTTTCCAGTTCTTAATAGTTTTCTAATGGCCATTAGATTTCAACATGATTTGGCAGGGTAAAAGCATTCACAGCATCTTCTATTTCTTTTCTTTATTTTTTTTAATAGAAAATATTTATTGGTATGTTCACAGCTTAAACTACAGTAATAAATTCAATTGAATAAAAGATAATAGTTATAAAGAATAAATCGATTCTAATCATCAGAATATCTGTCCATTTGGGCTGTCACGCAGAAATCCAAAATCACTCAGAGACCAAATCTTAAAGAATATCTGTCCTCTTATTAGTCCATAAGGTATAGGGCCATAGTACCGGGAATCTGTAGAATTTTGTAGGCTATCACCTTCTAAACAAACATGACCTGTTGGCACATAATTATGGCTTTTACAGAAATTTGATGAACTAGTAGTGAGGATCTTGTCTCCTTCCAAACCAATTACTCTTTTACAAATATTTGATTTTGGATCACTTGGGCTTTTTGCAATTACAATGTCACCTCTTTGAATAGCATAAAAATGTCGGCTAAGATTTTCTGCAAAGACAATATCTGAATTTTGAATCATAGGCTCCATTGATGGTTCTGAACACATTACAACACCACCAACATATTCAAAAGCACAATGAGCTATTCAGCCATACTGAATAGTATAGCCAACAAGTCGAAAGGTTTTTCCCAGAATGCCACGAAGCATAGTTCTATGTTGACTCTGCCACCACAGGCCATAGGTTTGTTCTATAATACATTCAATTCTTAAGATAGTTTCAGGGTTGTGATTTCCAGAAAAAAATATCTAAAGCAGGTCTCAAAGCATATGTGCATGATCCATGCTTTCAGGATACCTGGTCGGCTCAGACGTCCCAGGTTTTATTTTATTTTATTTTTTATGAGGCAGGGTCTCACTATAGTCCCGGCTGACCTGAACCTCACACTGCAGTTCCAGGATGACCTCAAAATTGAAGGTGATCCTCCTACCTCTGCCCCCCAAGTGCTGGGATTAAAGGTGTGTGCCACCACACCCAGATCACAACTCTTACAAGCCTGAAATTCAGTGAAGTCAGTATCTTGATTTTGGACTTCCAACTTCCAGATCTCCAGAAACAAATTTTTGTTGTTCAAGCCACCAAACCTATTGGAATTTGTTATGGCGATCCAAGATAATGAAGGCATTCTTTATTTGCCCAGTAGCTCACCCAGGTAGAAATTTACCTGTCCTTTTCTTGGAAATCATATTCACAGTAATCCATGGATCCAGACTTTTTATCACCAACACTTACCACTAATACTGCTGCCCACAGGGGAAGCATTTTTGGCTCAGTGGATTCTTCCAGGCTGGGAAGGGAGTTGTGTTGACATGGTAATTTGGAATGTTTCAGCTCTAGTTTGGCCTTTATGCCAGAAGTTAAGGTGCTGGGTGGTCAAGGTCACACAAAACTTCCACTGAGCCAGTGACCTCCTCCAGGTTCTTATCTTACGAGTTCAAAGCATGAAATACCCATATCATAGAAGATGAATTTGACATTTTATTACAGAGTTTAACAGAAGAGAAGGCAAAACTCTTGTAAAGCAAGATGGGGTCCCAAGGGCTGGAGAGATGGCTTAGTGGTTAAGCCCTTGCCTGTGAAGCCTAAGGACTCCGGTTCAAGGCTTGATTCCCCAGTACCCATGTAAGCCAGATGCATAAGGTGGTGCATGCATCTGGAGTTCGTTTGCAGTGCTTGAGGCCCTGGCACGCCCATTCTCTCTCTCTCTCTCTCTCTCTTTCTCCCTCTCTCTCTCTTTGTCTGGTGCTCTCAAATAAATAAATAAAAATAAAAATAAGGGAAAAAAAGAACTGGGCTGCTTAAGCAGGTGCCTCTATTTAAAAACAAACAAACAAAAAAAAGATGGGGTCCCAAGAAATAGGAACAAACCACCTTGTGACTCTGGTTTGGGTCTTTTATGGCATTTTACTGGATGGGGACTAAGCTGGTCAGTCTAGTTCCCATGCCAGTGTTCAGGTGCCCTGAAATCTTATTCACATCTTCCTATCACTTTCTACGGAAGGAGAACTCCTTTAGGAAAAGAAGAGATGAGGAAAACCCAGATCCCATGCCATGTGTTTAGGTGGCTTATAATCTATTCACATCTTCATTCATGTTAAGTATCTAGGGAGGGAACACCTTTAGGAACAAAAAGAGATAGAAAAAGCCAGCTCCCCTCTTAAGGCTCAAGACATTTCTTTTTTTGGTTTTTCGAGGTAGGGTCTCACTCTGGCCCAGGCTGACCTGGAATTCACTCTGTATTCTCAGGCTGGTCTCGAACTCATGGCAATCCAACCTCTGCCTCCCTAGTGCTGGGATTAAAGGTGTGCGCCACCATGCCCGGCTAACAATTCTTATTTTTGGCCAAGAGGAGAGGAAAAATTGTTCACTTGGCAGAAGGGGTGGGGATAGTTGTTCTTACCCTCAACTGTCTAGCAAATTTCTTCTTTTTTAATTTTTAGTTTTATTTATTTATTTGAGAGACAAAGAATGGGTGTACCTGGGCCTCTAGCTGCTGCAAATGAACTCCAGATGCAAGTGCCACCTTGGGCACCTGCCTTACATGGGTCATGGGGAATCAAACCTTGGTCCTTTGGCTTTGTGGGCAAACACTTTAACTGCCAAGCCATTTTCCAGCCCAATTTCTTTTTCTTTTTTTTTAAATTAATTAATTTATTTGAGAGAGAAAGAGGCAGAGAGAGAGAGAGAGAGAGAGAATGGATGCACCAGGACCTCTAGCCACTGCAAACAAACTCCAGACACATGTGCCACTTTGTGCATCTGTCTTATGTGGGTACTGAGGAATCAAACCTGAGTCCTTAGGCTTCACAGGTAAGCACTTTAGCCACTAAGCCATCTCTCCACCATAACTTCTTCATTCCATCTTTGAAAAGGTAACCCTAACTGCCTCAGTGTGGCACTAGGGATGGAAGCCACCAGAATAATGGTGTAGAAGTTTTTACTGCTCCCTGGGGTCCTGTGTCAGGATGTCCCAGGAAAAGACCACTGGATTTCTCAGAGTTGGAAAGCAAGGGGGAAGGCTCTCCTTTGGAAAGTCACATCAAGATACCAAGTAAGGGCTGGAGAGATGGCTTAGCAGATAAAGTGCTTGCCTTCGAAGCCTAAGGGAACCAGGTTCAACTCCCCAGAATCCACATAAGCCAGATGAACATGGTGGCACATGCATCTGGAGTTTATTTGTAGGGGCTAGAGGTCCTGGTCTGCCCATTCTCTGTCTCTATTTCTCTCATAAATAAATAAATTAAATTAAAATGTTTTTAAAAAATACCAAGTCACGGCTAGAGAGATGGCTTAGGGGTTAAGGCACCTGCCTCCTAAGCCTAAGAACGCTGGTTCCAATCTCCAGGTCCCACGTTTAGCCAGATGCAAAGTGAGGCAAGGGCGCAATGCTGCACTTGACCACAAGGGGGTGTATGCATCTCTCTCTCTCTCTCTCTCTCCAAAAAAACAAAACAAAACAAAACAAAACAAACAAACAAACAAAAAAAACCCAAGTGAAAGGCTAGGGAGATAGCTTAGTCAGTGAAGCTCTTGACTCACAAGCATAAGAACCTAAGTTTGATCCCTAGTACCCATGTAAAAATACTGTAATCTAAGAATGGGGTGGCAGAGACAGGAGGCCAGCCACTCTAGTTTAATTGATGAGCTCCAGGCCCATGAGAGACCTTACCTCCAAATGAAGTAATCAAACTTGTATGTAAAACAACATCCAAGGCTGTCCTCTGGCCTCCATGCACATATGAGTGCATTCGTGCACATACACACACACTCATACACACACGATAAAGCAAGATATTATCACTAAAAGAGTAATGCTGCATAATAAAATGAAATGTTTTCTCATGAAGGGTCGGTCATAAGAGCCCCTTGATCACTATGTGGTACCATTCTGTGACCAAGGACCTGATAAGAAGCAAGCTAAGGAAGGGCTCATTTAGGTTTATGGTTCAAGGTTACTGTTCATAATGGTGGGGGAAGGCATGGCAGCAGGATCTGGAGTCATCTGGCCATATTCGGTCTATAGTGAGGAAGCAGAGATGAATGCTGGTGCTCGGCCAGCTCTCTCCTTTTTAATATAGTCCAAGACCTCCAGCTTACTGAACGGTGATGCCCACAGTTAAAGTGGGTTGTCCCGCCTCAATTAACTTAATCAAGAAAATCCCCCACAGACAAGTCCAATGGCTTGTTTCCTAGGTGAATCTAGATCCTGTCAAGTTGACAATATAAACCTTCATACAGGAGACGGAAGCTGAGGCTAGTAGACAGAGGAGTTTCCTAGATGGGGAAACATAAACTGATCATAGCAGGGAGAGATTTAGAGAAGTAGAGAGGAAATTCAGGATAAGCCACAATGGAACAAAACCAACATGTAAGTGACTGGTCCCCTATGTAAGTCTGCTGCACACTTGGAAATTGGCTTAATCTCAAGAAGTAACTATATATTAGCATTGGTCAGTGTGTTTCTTAGTAAAGTCAGCACACACTCTCCAAAATACATTAATCGAAAATTAAACTTGCTGTGGTTAGGCTTCTATATCGTGGACCTTCTTGGAGAACATTTGTAAATTTCTCCCAGATGATTGATTAGATGACAGACCCTATTTTTCCCAAATGAATTTCAAAGAACGAATACACTGGAAAACATCTCTTTCAATCATCCTAATATTGGTAGAGAGCCAAAAAATGGACAACCAACCCAAGTGAGAAACACAGTGGGACCCCAAACCAAAACAGATGCCAGGCCCCGGCTGTGTCTTCAGACCCCACACATTCTATCCCTGCTGTTGTTCAGTCTTTTCATTCTGCCTGCCTTCTATACTCAGGATGAAAACTCATTTCCTGTAGGCGCCCAAGAATATACACAGGATAGTGATTAGACTAACTGTTGGGTTTGTGGGATCTTGCCCACTTCCAGCACCTCTGGACCTCCATGGTGGATATTTTCTGTCCAAGGAGATGACTGGAACCAATTACAAATATATATTAACAAGAAAACAGCAGGCTTCCTACCCTAACCAAGGTTACTAGATAGGACGTTTCTCAATAGCCTATCAACTCTACGAGAAATGAATAGGGACAAAGAAAGAGTTTTTCAAGAGGATACCAACAGGGCCTGGAGAGATGGCTTAGCGGTTAAGCGTTTGCCTGTGAAGCCTAAGGATCCCGGTTCGAGGCTTGATTCCCCAGGACCCACGTAAGCCAGATGCACAAGGTGGTGCATGCATCTGGAGTTCGTTTGCAGTGGCTGGAGGCCCTGGTGTGCCCATTCTCTCTCTCTCCCTTTCTCTCTCTGCCTCTTTCTCTCTGTCTGTCGCTCTCAAATGAATAAATAATAAACAAAACACTTTTTTTTAAAAAAAAAAAAAAAAAGAGGATACCAACAAAGTCCTACTAAGATATGCTGGCCTCCTCTCCATGATAAGAGAGAACAATCATAAATATCAGGATGTTTGCTGGGCATGGTGGCACACGCCTTTAATCCCAGGACTTAGGAGGCAGAGGTAGGAGGATCCCTGTGAGTTCGAGGCCACCCTGAGACTACATAGTGGGTTCCAGGTCAGCCTGAGCTGGAATTGAAAAACCAAAAAAAAAAAAAAAAAGATATCAGATGATTATTTCCAAGTCTGGGATACATATATGTGAATGACTCCGACTAAAGATCGCTTAAGTCAAAAGGCTCCCTTATGGGGGCTGGAGAAGATGGATTAGCGGTTGAGGCCTTTGCCTGCAAAGCAAAAGGACCCTGGTTCTATTCTCCAGGACCCACATACACCAGATGCACAAGGGGGCACATGCATCTGGGGTTCATTTGCAGTGGATAGAGGCTGTGGAGCATCCATTCCCAACCCCTGCCTCTTTCTTTCTCTCAAATAAATAAATAAATTTTTTTAAAGGCTCCCTTATGCCGGGAACAAAGAACCAATACTCACTCAAAATATCCCATTAATGTTTGTTACCTCAGGTGGGGCCCTTCACCATCAGAATGATTTGCTACTGAATAGGGTCCTGAAGCTAAAATTATGCTGTGTATCTCCTAATGACACCCAGTGTATATTTTCAGGTATATTTAGGAGATGTCATCTGGCTCATAGAAACTCTAACTAAATATATCCAAAAGTGTTTAAATAACACATCTGAGGGAATCTCCCTTCTGATTTCTGAGGTTCAAATGATGAGAAAGTCAATTATACAAAACGACATGGCTTTGGTCATCCTCACAGCAGTCCAGGGTGATACGTGTGCCATTATCAAGGTTGAATGCTGTGTATATATTCCTGATAACTCTGCTGTTACAAGACCTACAAGAACAGATACAGAACATGTCAGACACTACTGTGTGCTATTTGGTGAACAGTTATAAGAGCTGATCTTGAGTTTTTCATAGTAGAAAAAATTATACCCATTATAATCTTCATAGTTATTCTGTTGATCTTTGGGCCTTGTATACTCAGTTGCTATTTTAACTTTATCTGTGTTCATTTACAGACAGCTCACACTGCCTCCTTGGTCTTAAACACTCAGAAACAAAAGTATAGCCAAACACAGAGGGGTACATCAAGGCCTAAAACAAGCCACAAACAAGTCTGCTCTCCCTCTCATCACAAAGCATAGTTTATTCCAGCCTATCAATTCTACCCACCTATGCTCAAGATGAAGACTCATTCCTTGCATGCATGGGCCTTCAGATGGTCATACAACAATCTAACTCCATCTATACATGTCCCCTTGATCACCCCTTCTAACAGGATTACCAACCATCCCTATTTCACAATGTTACACTTCCCCATCTCCAAGGTAGGCTCCAATACTTATGTCACTAACGTTTACAATCCTTTGGTATCAGGTTGAAAAATCTACACACCAAAGCCAATGGGACATCTGACTGACAGGTTTCTCACTGGGGGAGACTCTAACTGCCATAGTTCTACAACCCCGTTCAGCTAGAAGTAGTTAATGACTTGACTGGTTATCGTCCTCTTTCCTTGGAAACTAGTCAGGAGAAAGGGCCCAAAGAGGGAACACCATGCCTGCCTGCTTCAGCAAAACCAGAGCTCCATGTCTGACCTAACCATACAATCAGCTCTGTCACCCTCTACTCTGGAGCTAGTCCCTGAGCCCAGACCAATCAGCTCTCTCTGAGACTCCCCTGAATCTCAGGGTAAAGCCCACCACAATAAGATCACATAGAGTTCCTTACCAGGTGGGCAAGCCCTCTTGTTGGCTTGTTCATCTCTTTGGAATGTCCAGGTTTCTATTCTGGTAAGCCCCCCTTCATCTCAGCTCAGCCCAGCTGAGATTAGGCTCCCCACCTATAGTCCCACATGGGCTGCCTTCCACCTGTCAAGGAGCACTCTGTACTTTTTCTCTTTCCTCTTTAAACCCATTTTCAGGCTAGACAGATGGCTTAGCGGTTAAGGCACTTGCCTGCAAAGCCTAACAACCCAGGTTCAATTCCCCAGGACCATACGAAGGGACCAAACTGACGCCATGACAGGCCTCAATAAGATGCTGTCCTGACTAGGCCAAAGTTTCAATTTCCAGGAGGGGGAGCGCTGGGGGCTGAGTCAGTTCCTAGAGACATGTCCAAACATGCACAGACATGTCCCTTTTGCCCCAACCAAAGATGTACAAATGTAACTGCTGCTTGCTTAGCTAATCACCCTAGGTTATCTCCTCTGCCTGAAATTTCCCTAGACCTGGCCCTGGAAACCTTAAGACCAATCAAAAAACACAAGTATAGTTACTGTTCAAATTAGCCAATCATGAGGGCTGGAGAAGTGGCTTGGCGGTTAAACACTTGCCTGTGAAGCCTAAGGACCCTGGTTTGAGGCTCGATTCTCCAGGACCCATGTAAGCCAGATGCACAAGGGGGCACAGGCATCTGGAGTTCATTTGCAATGGCTGGAGGCCCTGGCATGCCCATTCTCTCTCTCTCTCTCTCTCCCCCCCCCCTTACCTGCCTATTTCTGTATCTCTCTCTCTCAAATCAATAAAATAAATAATAAATTAAAAAAATAAATAAATAAATTAGCCAATCATGTTAAAAGACTAAAAGCCCGCCAAAATTCCTTTAGCTGTGCTTAAAAGGGAGCCTTTGAGCTCCTAGACTACATAGTGAATTACAGGCCAGCCTGGACTGAGACTTTGTCTCAAAATAATAATAATAATAATAAGCCAGGCGGTGGCGCAGCCTTTAATCCCCCGCACTTGGGAGGCAGAAGTAGGAGGATCCCTGTGAGTTCGAGGCCACCCTGAGACTACAGAGTGAATTTCAAGTAAGCCTGGGCTACAGTGAGACCCTACCTTGGGAAAAAAAAAAAACAAACACCAAAAACCCAAAAAAAAAATAATAATAATAACTAACACCCCTCAATAAATAATTGTGCTTATGTGACCCTGTGCTAAAATCTACTTCATAAGGATTCTTATAAGGTGGACTCTAAAATCACTGTCTTGTTTAAGAAGGGTTTAATAGTTGGACTAGAGTCATTGTCGCCTTCTAGGGACCCCCCGAGGGCTCGGGGACCCAGCCTCCCCCTACCCCGGCAAGAAAAAAAGAGAGAAAAAAAAGAAAAGAAAGGCTTAATAGTTGGTCAAGGTCACACAGCAGGCTTACGTCCGACTAGAGAAATGATTCCATGGGCTCTCTAGGATCGGATCCTGGGGTAGAGATCCCCTTCAGGAAGAAGCAGGGGCACGGTGGGGCCTTCTCAGGGGAGAAGGACCAGTCGTGCCCAGGATGAGGCAAAAGCTCGGAAGCAGTGTTACTGAGACGGAAAAACCTGAAGCTGGACTCAAAGGAGAAAGAGCCAGTGAGAGCAACAGGAGCGCAGTTCTGAAATTTGAGCTGGGTGAGAAGTGGAGAAGGAATGCAGGAGGAAGTGACCGGCACGGCTCCCCTTCCCCCAGCCCCGTAGCAGCAGCAGCAGCAGCAGCAGGAACCAGCCCGAAGGACTCCGGGAAGGTCTCCGTCAAGTTCGGGCCGCAGTCACCTGCTACCTGTTCACTTACCACAGTACGTGTAAGAAATAGTTGCGTCGGAGGAGTTGCAGGACCACAGCTGCTCCTCGGGCTCAGTAAATATGAAAGAAAATAGGGTAGAAAAGAGAAATAACGCTAACATGATTCAGTATCTACAAAACTTTAAAAATGTAAGGAAGATCATGGATTTTCCCCCCTTACAGTAAATAGGAAAGATTTAACTTAGTCACACTCACGTGATTTCTAAGTTCCTTTGCAACTGTTTCCTCTTTTGTGTGTGTGTGTGTGTGTGTGTGTGTGTGTGTGTGTGTGTGTAACTCTGTGTGTATGTGCTTAATATTTGAGCACTTCCTGCAAGGAGAGAGAGGAAAATGAAAGACTATATTGTTGTTGAGCATGTGCAAATGAAAGTAACCAGAGCTGCCAGCACCTTTCATCCCTGCACTCGGGAGGCAGAGGTAGGAAGATTGCTATGAATTGGGGCCACCCTGAGACAACATAGTGAATTCCAGGTCAGCCTGGGCTAAAGCGAGACGGTACCTCAAAACTCACACCAAAATAAATAAATATTTACAGGGTAGTTTGATGGGCATAATATATCCATTTAGCCAGACAACAGTAATAGTGTCACCTCTAGGGTTTATGGCCTTCCCCAGCCATAGGCTTTTTCCCTTTTCTTTCTCCTTCTTTCTTTCTTTCTTTCTTTCTTTCTTTCTTTCTTTCTTTCTTTCTTTCTTTCTTTCTTTCTTTCTTTCTTTCTTTCTTTTGAGGCAGGGTCTCATTCTAGCCTGCATCCCAAGTGCTGGGATTAAAGGCATGTGCCACCACACCTGGCTCATTTTTTTCATTTTTTCAAATTTTTTAGTTTAGTTTTTTTTTGTTGTTGTTGTTTTGTTTTTCGAGGTAGGGTCTCACTCTGGCCCAGGCTGACCTGGAATTAACTATGTAGTCTCAGGGTGGTCTTGAACTCAAGGCGATCCTCCTACCTCTGCCTCCCAAGTGCTGGGATTAAAGACGTGCACCACCACGCCCGGCTCTATTTTTTAGTTTTTTAATTGGTAACTTCCTTAATTGTGGATAATATCCCATGGTACTTCCCTTCTTCCCCCCACCTTTTCCTTTGAAACTCCACTCTTCATCATATCCCCTCCCCCTCTCAATCAGTTTCTCTTCATTTTGATGTCATGATCTTTTCCTCCTATTTTAATGGTCTTATGTAGGTAGTGTCAAGCACTGTGAGGTCATGGATATCCAGGCCATTTTGTGTCTGGAGGAGCATGTTGTCTTTCTTTGGCTCTTACATTCTTTCCGCCACCTCTTCTACAATGGATTGTTTTGTTTTCTGAGGTAGGGTCTCACTCTAGCCCAGGCTGACCTGGAATTCACTCTGTAATTTCATAGTGGCCTCAAACTCATGTATTGGCCTGGAACTTTCTGTGTAGCCCAAACTGCCTCAATCTTGGCTATATCACATATTTTTGAAGTCTAATTTTCATCAGGTGGTGTCTCGTTGGAGGGAGTCTTTTGTGATGTGATGTCCAGTTTCCTTGTCTCTCTACCAAGAATTAAGTCAGGCACAGAAAAGCAGGAGCAAACGTGGAAGTAGGGCTGGAGAGAGTAGAGCTTAGTGGTCAAGGCACTTACCTGCAAAACCTAAGGCCCAGGTTCAATTCCCCAGTACCCAGTAAGCCAGATGCACAAAGTGGCTCATGTGTCTTGAGTTCATTTGCAGTGGCTGGAGGCCCTAGCAGGCCCATTTTCTCTCTTTCTCTCTCTCTCATAAAAAATACATACATACATATGAAAGTGGAAGAAAATACACTTTACAGAGTAGAACAAAGTCCAACAAGCACATGGCTCAAGAGCCCTGTTTTCAGGATACAGGGGCTTTTAAGTTACAAAAAGGGAAGGTGTGGTGGTTTGAATGTAAAATGTTCCTTATTGCTTCAAACATTTGTGATTAAACTTTTTACTTAGTCCCCAGCAGGTGAAGCTTTGCTAGAGGAGGGGATGTTGCTGAGGAAAACCTTGAGGTTGATTAGGCCAACCCACTTGCCAGAGCTAGTTCACTATTGCTGTTGCCTCTCCCTGGTATGGAAAGATGGGAGCAGGAGAGCCAGCTTCTCGCACCTACCATGATGTCCCTGCCTTTATGAAGCCTCCCCTAGAAATTGAAAGCACAAATAACCTCTTTTCTCCCATTAGCTGCTTTTGGATGGGTGTTTTCTCCCAGCAATGAGAAGGTAACTGCTAGAGAAGGGTTCTCTGAAGGGGTTGATCCTTCACTCTGGTTTTGGTGATACTGTTTACTACACATGCAACATTCCATGATCCTCTGTTATAATTATATGTTAGCCCCAAAGTGGTTTATGATGTACCAAAGGCTACTTTGGGGCAATCTTAGTATACAGGTGTGTCCAGGAGTATACCCTACTGGTTTGACTTTCTGATTGTGATTGGCTGTGTCTTGTTTGTCAGAGGAGTTTGTATAGTCCTCAAGGTCATCCAGTGTAGTCCAAGGTGCCATTGTTCTCAGCAGATAGGCTCTGCAGTCAACCTGCTTGTGGCCCAGACATCTGGTCTACCTTCCTGCTTCAGTGCTAGGAAATCAATTCTAGGTTTATTTATTTCCATTTTTTTTATTTTTTATTTTGTGAGGTAGAGTCTCACTCTGGTCCAGGCTGACCTGGAATTAACTATGTAGTCTCAGGGTGGCCTCGAACTCTCGGCGATCCTCCTACCTCTGCCTCCCGAATACTGGGATTAAAGCCACCATGCCCAGCTTATTTACTTTTTAAATTTTATTTATTTGAGAGAGTCAGAGAGAGACAAAGAGAAGGGGCGTGCCAGGGCCTCCAGCCACTGCAAACAAACTCCAGATACATGTGCCACCTTGTGCATCTGGTACGTGGGTCCTGGGGAATCGAACCAGGGTCCTTTGAATTTACAGGCAAACCCAACCCAGTCCTGTCCTTTTTTTTTTTTTTTTTTTTTTTGAGGTAGGGTCTCACTCTAGCCCAGGCTGACCTGGAACTCACTGTAGCCCCAGGCTGGCCTCCAATTTAGAGATTCTCCTACCTCAGCCTCCTGAGTTCTGGAACTAAAAGTGAGTGCCACTACCCCAGCTCAATTTTCTTTTCTTAAAGCTGAATAAAGGGAAAGAGATCACATGCCTATAATCCCAGCATTTGGGAGGCAGAGGCAGGAGGGTTGCACCAAGATTGAGGCAGTTTGGGTTACATAGCAAGTTCCAGGCCAATACACACTACATAGCAAAAACATGTTTCACTCAATCAATAGGTAGTAAATAAGTAAAAGAAAGAATTAAGAATTTATTCTGCTAGCCAGGCATGGTGACACACACCTTTAATCCCAACACTTGGGAGGCAGAGGTAGGAGGATCTGTGAAGGCCACCCTGAGACTATATAGTGAATTCCAAGTCAGCCTGTGCTAGAGAAGACCCTACATCGAAAAACCAAAAAAGGGCTGGAGGGATGGCTTAATGGTTAAGGTGCTTGCCTGGAAAGCCAAAGGTCCCAGGTGTGATTCCAAATCTATTTTCAGTAATCTTATAGTGGAATGGAGGGGCACATGTCTCTGTTTAGAGTATCTCCACTCCATGGACTGGAGAGATGGCTCAGTGGTTAAAGGTGATTGCTTGCAAAATCTAACAGCTCGGGTTCAATTCCCCAGTACCCATGTAAAGCTAGATGAAGGTGGCACTTGTGTTTGGAGTTCATTTGCAGCAGCAGGAAGCCCTCATGTGCCCATACTCTCTGTCTCTCAGATAGAGTATCTCCACTCCTTTCATGACTGTTACACTAGGAGTTATCTTTTTCTTGTTTTGATCTTCTAATATATCCACCATGCACATGTGATCATGGAATAACTTTATATTGAAAATATCTCATTCATTGTCAGGATAACAATAGGCACCTCCCTACTCAAGGAAGCAAAGACAGAGAAGCAGAAGCCCAAACTGAGGACAAGATGGCACAGTGTAATGGAGTCCAGAGTTTGCTTGCTGAGCTGGCAGAGGCTATAAGTCCTAGGAAGATGATTTCCTACCTCAAGTGATCCCCTAAAATAAGCTTCTAGCAACCTGACATTTCTCTTGAAAGAGCCTTAATGATGTCCTTGCTGTTCCCTCATTAACCATCCTCATACTTATAAGTGCAAGCCATGATTCAATTAAAACTTTTGGGCTTACCCAGGCATAGTGGTGCACGCCTTTACTTCCAGCACTTGGGAGGCACAGGTAGGAGGATTGCAGTGAGTCCAAGGCCAGCCTGAGACTACAAGTGAATTTCAGGTCAGCTTGAGCTACAGTGAGACGCTACCTTGAAAAAATAAATAAATAAAACTTTGCCAGAGCTAGTTCACTATTGCTGTTGCCTCTCCCTGGTATGGAAAGATGGGAGCAGGAGAGCCAGCTTCTCGCACCTACCATGATGTCCCTGCCTTTATGAAGCCTCCCCTAGAAATTGAAAGCACAAATAACCTCTTTTCTCCCATTAGCTGCTTTTGGATGGGTGTTTTCTCCCAGCAATGAGAAGGTAACTGCTAGAGAAGGGTTCTCTGAAGGGGTTGATCCTTCACTCTGGTTTTGGTGATACTGTTTACTACACATGCAACATTCCATGATCCTCTGTTATAATTATATGTTAGCCCCAAAGTGGTTTATGATGTACCAAAGGCTACTTTGGGGCAATCTTAGTATACAGGTGTGTCCAGGAGTATACCCTACTGGTTTGACTTTCTGATTGTGATTGGCTGTGTCTTGTTTGTCAGAGGAGTTTGTATAGTCCTCAAGGTCATCCAGTGTAGTCCAAGGTGCCATTGTTCTCAGCAGATAGGCTCTGCAGTCAACCTGCTTGTGGCCCAGACATCTGGTCTACCTTCCTGCTTCAGTGCTAGGAAATCAATTCTAGGTTTATTTATTTCCATTTTTTTTATTTTTTATTTTGTGAGGTAGAGTCTCACTCTGGTCCAGGCTGACCTGGAATTAACTATGTAGTCTCAGGGTGGCCTCGAACTCTCGGCGATCCTCCTACCTCTGCCTCCCGAATACTGGGATTAAAGCCACCATGCCCAGCTTATTTACTTTTTAAATTTTATTTATTTGAGAGAGTCAGAGAGAGACAAAGAGAAGGGGCGTGCCAGGGCCTCCAGCCACTGCAAACAAACTCCAGATACATGTGCCACCTTGTGCATCTGGTACGTGGGTCCTGGGGAATCGAACCAGGGTCCTTTGACTTTACAGGCAAACCCAACCCTCCAGTCCTGCTTTTTTTTTTTTTTTTTTTTTGAGGTAGGGTCTCACTCTAGCCCAGGCTGACCTGGAACTCACTGTAGCCCCAGGCTGGCCTCCAATTTAGAGATTCTCCTACCTCAGCCTCCTGAGTTCTGGAACTAAAAGTGAGTGCCACTACCCCAGCTCAATTTTCTTTTCTTAAAGCTGAATAAAGGGAAAGAGATCACATGCCTATAATCCCAGCATTTGGGAGGCAGAGGCAGGAGGGTTGCACCAAGATTGAGGCAGTTTGGGTTACATAGCAAGTTCCAGGCCAATACACACTACATAGCAAAAACATGTTTCACTCAATCAATAGGTAGTAAATAAGTAAAAGAAAGAATTAAGAATTTATTCTGCTAGCCAGGCATGGTGACACACACCTTTAATCCCAACACTTGGGAGGCAGAGGAGGATCTGTGAAGGCCACCCTGAGACTATATAGTGAATTCCAAGTCAGCCTGTGCTAGAGAAGACCCTACATCGAAAAAAACAAAAAAGGGCTGGAGGGATGGCTTAATGGTTAAGGTGCTTGCCTGGAAAGCCAAAGGTCCCAGGTGTGATTCCAAATCTATTTTCAGTAATCTTATAGTGGAATGGAGGGGCACATGTCTCTGTTTAGAGTATCTCCACTCCATGGACTGGAGAGATGGCTCAGTGGTTAAAGGTGATTGCTTGCAAAATCTAACAGCTCGGGTTCAATTCCCCAGTACCCATGTAAAGCTAGATGAAGGTGGCACTTGTGTTTGGAGTTCATTTGCAGCAGCAGGAAGCCCTCATGTGCCCATACTCTCTGTCTCTCAGATAGAGTATCTCCACTCCTTTCATGACTGTTACACTAGGAGTTATCTTTTTCTTGTTTTGATCTTCTAATATATCCACCATGCACATGTGATCATGGAATAACTTTATATTGAAAATATCTCATTCATTGTCAGGATAACAATAGGCACCTCCCTACTCAAGGAAGCAAAGACAGAGAAGCAGAAGCCCAAACTGAGGACAAGATGGCACAGTGTAATGGAGTCCAGAGTTTGCTTGCTGAGCTGGCAGAGGCTATAAGTCCTAGGAAGATGATTTCCTACCTCAAGTGATCCCCTAAAATAAGCTTCTAGCAACCTGACATTTCTCTTGAAAGAGCCTTAATGATGTCCTTGCTGTTCCCTCATTAACCATCCTCATACTTATAAGTGCAAGCCATGATTCAATTAAAACTTTTGGGCTTACCCAGGCATAGTGGTGCACGCCTTTACTTCCAGCACTTGGGAGGCACAGGTAGGAGGATTGCAGTGAGTCCAAGGCCAGCCTGAGACTACATAGTGAATTTCAGGTCAGCTTGAGCTACAGTGAGACGCTACCTTGAAAAAAATAAATAAATAAAACTTTTGGGCTGGAGAGATGGCTTAACAGTTAAGGCACTTGCCTGTGAAACCTAAGGACCCAGATTTGATTCTCCAGGTTCCATGTAAGTCAGATGCATATGATGGTGCATGCGTCTGGAGTTCATTTGCAAGGGCTAGAGGCCCTAGTGGCCCCATTCTCTCTCTTTCTCCCCCTCTGTCTTTCTTTAATAAATAAAGAAAAAAGAGGGCTGGAGAGATGGCTTAGTGGTTAAGGCACTTGCCTTTGAAGCTTAAGGACCCAGGTTTGATTCTCCAGGTCCCACGTAAGCCAGATGCACAAGGTGGTGCATGCATCTGGAATTATTTGCAGTGGCTAGAGCCCTGGTGTGCCCATTCTCTGTCTCTCCCTCTCTCTCAGTCTCTAATAAATAAATTTTAAAAAAAAGAAAAAAATTTTTTTCACCTGGGTGTGTGATGCATGCCTTTAAGCACTTCGGGTTGCTGTGAGTTCAAGGCCAGCCTGAGACTACATAGTGAATTCTAGGTCAGCCTGGGCTAGAATGAGATCCTACCTCGAAAAATCAAAATAAATAAATAAATAAAATTTTTTCAGGTCTCAAAGTAACTCTATCAATCAAAATATAATCATACCTGGCCACAGACTTTAGGCAGCTCCATACAGACCTGGTATTTTGTTCTCAATTGTGATTCCAGTAACTAGCAAAGTACCAGACACTCCAAGCTCTTAAGATATATCTATAGATTTAAATACCATTGTTTGAAGACTTCTTCCTGGCTGAAAATTTTTACAAGAATCAACTTTTGGACTGGAGAGATGGCTCAGTGGTTAAAGGTGCTTGCTTGCAAAGCCTGATGGCCCAGGTTTGGTTCCCCAATACCCACATAAAGCTAGATGCACAAAGGGGGGCATACATCTGGAGTTCATTTGCAGTGGCAAAAGCCTTGGCATGCCCAATCTCTCTTTGCTTGCAACAAAAATAGTAAAAATTATTTTAAAAGTTCAACTTTTGCTGAGCATGGCAATACACACCTAAATCAATCTGCCAACAGGCTCAGACTTGGCGCTATATATTCTGTCTCAAGAACAAAATAAGAAAACATCTTCATAAGCCGGGCGTGGTGGCGCACACCTTTAATCCCAGCACTCAGGAGGCAGAGGTAGGAGGATCACCATGAGTTCGAGGCCACCCTGAGACTACATAGTGAATTCCAGGTCAGCCTGGACCAGAGTGAGACCCTACCTCGAAAAACCAAAAAAAAAAAAAAAAAATCTTCTTACATTTTATACTCATGGGTAAGAAATTTTTGACAGGGTCTCATGTAGCCTGAGCCAGCCTTGTTATGGAGCCAAGACTGGCCTTGAACTTCTGATGTTCCTACTTTCACCTCCCAATTTACTGAAATTGCAGGCATGTACCAACCACATCTAGCCAGCTAAAACATTATAATGTGAATTTTTCAGTAAAGCTAGCACAGACTAATATTTTATAGAAGGTACAATCCATATATTTAGTAGCAATAACTTCTAGTCTGGTAAGGTGTGTCAAGAGAGGACAGCAGGGCTGGAGATGGCTTAGGCACGTGCCTGCAAAGCCTAAGGACTCAGGTTCAATTCCCCAGGATCCACATAAGCCAGAAGCACAAAGTGGTGCATGTGTTTGGAGTTCATTGGCAGTGGCTGGAGGCCCTGGCGTACCTTTCTTTTTTTTTTCAAGGTAGGGTTTCACTCTAGCCCAGGCTGACCTGGAATTCACTATGTAGTCTCAGGGTGGCCTCAAACTCACAGCGATCCTCCTACCTCTGCCTCCCAAGTGCTGGAATTAAAGATGTGTGCCACAATGCCCAGCCCATTCTTTCTATCTGCTTTTCTTTCTGTCAAATAAATTTTTTTTTTTTTAAAAAGGAGAGCACACATAGAGGAACAAGTCAGTCACTGAAGATAGATAAGTACAATTTAGCCTACAAACAGCCATAATTGGACATTATTTACAGGCTACATCACCAGAGGAGTTAGGCAGAATCAAAGGAAAAAGATTAACATTGCTTCTAGGAATTTGTGGATTTTTAGTGCTTTTAAATTTATTTCTGTGTACAATGTGTTGTGTCCTTGTGGTGCCCAAAAAAACTTGCCTGTGGTAGCTAGAGTGGAACCTCAGGGGTCCTGCTCTGTTGCACTTCTGTCTGGTCATGTTTTGAGCTATAGTCTCCTTTTACTAAATCTAGACTCATACCCAGCTTTACTTAGGATCTGGAGATTTGAACTTTTGCAGTCTCAGGCCCCCTCAGGCTTGCAAAGGAAGCACACTTCTGAGCCATGTCTCCAGCCCTGTTTTTTTTTTTATTTTTTTTTTTTTTTTTTTTTTTTTTTTTTGAGATAGGGTCTCACTCTAGCCCAGGCTGACCTGGAATTCACTATGTCTCAGGGTGGCCTCAAATTCACAGTGATCCTCCTATCTCTGCCTCCCAAGCGCTGGGACTAAAGGCATGCACCATCACATCTGGCTTCCCCCCCACCCCCCAGGTAGAGTCTTACTCTAGCTCAGGCTGACCTGGAATTCGCTATGTAGTTTCAGGGTGGCGTCGAACTCAAGGCAGTCCTCCTACCTCTGCCTCCCAAGTGTTGGGATTAAAGGCATGCACCACCACACCCGGCTCTGGCTATTTTAAAAAATATTGGGCTGGAGAGATGGCTTAGCTGTTAAGGCACATGCCTGTGAAGACTAAGGTTCCCTGTTTGAATCTCCAGGTCCCACGTAAGCCAGATGCACATGGTGGCGCATGTGTCTGGAGTTCGTTTGCAGTGGCTAGAGGCCCTGGCATGCCCATTCTCCCTCTCCCTCTCTCTGTCTCTAATAAATAAATTTTTTAAAAAATCTTTAAAAAAATTTTATTTACTTATTTGTAAGCAGAGAGATAGGAGACAGGTGATGGGTGTGCCAGGGTCTGTAGCCACTGCAAACAAACTCTAGATGCATGCACCACTGTGCATGTTTTTATGTGGGTACTAGGAAATCAAACCCAGGACGTTATTTTGCAGACAAGTGCCTTAACTGCTGAACCATCTCTCCAGCCCTGTTATTGCTGGTTTTTTTTTTTTTTTCTAAGTAAGAATAACCATACTTAGAAAAATGCAAAGAAACCCTTAACGCTGCTTACTTCTAACTCTAATCTTGAGTTTAGGGGCAACCACCCTTTTATTACACTTATGTACACCAGAATGTATATGATTATTCACATTTTAAACAGAAATACTGCTTTGGTCAGAAATAGTAGTGCATGCGTTTAATCCCAGCATCTGTGAGGCAGAGGTAGGAAGATCTTTGAGTTTGAGGCCAGCCTGGGCTAGATTGAGACCCTACCTCAAAAAAAAAAAAAAAAGAAAAGAAAAGAAACTTTTTTTCAAGCATATTTTATTACAAAAGAATTATCTGAAGATCAGAACTCTGCTTAACAGTTTTAACTTTTTGTTTTGTCTTGTTTTGAGACAAGGTCTCATGTAGTCCAGGCTTGCCTCAAACTCAGTATGAAGTCAAGGATGACTTTGAATTTCTGCTGCTGCTGCCTGCTGGGATTGTAGGCTTTAGGTATGCACCACTATGCACAAACACTGGGGACAAAACCCAGGCCAGGGCCTTGTGCATGCTAGACAAGTACTCTACAAACTGAGACAAGTACCCTACCCACTGAGCTCCATCCTGCACCCTCAAATTACTTTAACAACCACTTGCTAACAATAAGAAAGTAAAAGCAAATTGGATGTGGTGGCACACGCCTTTAATACCAGCACTGGGGAGGCAGAGGTAGAAGGATCTCCGTGAGTTCAAGACTACACTGAGACTACATAGTGAGTTCAGCCTGGGCTAGTATGAAACCATACCTCGAAAAACAAAACAAACAAAAAAGTAAAAGCAATCTTCTTATACACTGAAATATACATCACATTTAAGCACAAAGGTAAGAACATCACTTCTCCTCATGCTGCTTCTTTTCACTATCTTCTTCTACATCAAAAATGAATGGTTTGTCATAACCCATTAGATGGTCATAGTCTTCAGGGTTTTGAAAGAGCACTGGATTAACTAAAAGTGATTTTGATTTAGCATAAAATGAGGTAAACATATGTGGGCCCTCTGGAATCTTCACGTCGTTCTGATGAAACACAGTACTGGTTTCCGAGAGCACAACATTGTAAGTAATGGCTTTGTACATGTCAGTTGTGGGCTCATGGTACAACCGAATGATGTATCCTTTTGTGAGAAAGTGAAGCAGTGTGGGGGTGATCACTGTGAAGCTTCCAATGATGCCGTAAAATAAAATTTGCAAAGGCAGACTTCCAAATGAAACATTAGTTTGGGAAAAGATGTATGGTAAAAAGGTAAGGCTGATCACACTTGTAGAATAAGAGAAGCATTTCACACCTAAATGAAAAAAAACAGGAAGAGAATTAGTACTTTTTAAAAGTTTTACAAAACAATCAAAAAAACCAAAAAAAAGAAAAAAAATTTTATAAAACAATCAACCTATAGTAATTTTTTCCCCTTCCTTCTTCCTGTATCATAATATGGCTTAACTGCAAAATGTTCCAGACAGTCTCATGTTGAACACTTGGTCCCTACAGGGTAATGCAATATTTTTGAATGCTCTGGAAAGTTTTAGGAAGTAGACCCTAGCTGGAGGAAGTAGGTCAGTGCGGGTATTTTGTCCTGGCACCTATTGTCTGTCTGTGTGTCTCTGCTTCTCATCATCCTTGAAGTACAAAAACTTTTCTGCCACATACTCCCACCATCCTGATGTTCTGCCCAAGAATATGGGGCCACACAAGAATGGACTAAGTGGTCTGAAACTGTGACCCAAAGTATAGCTTTCCTCCTTGAAGCTGTTTTCTAGGGTATTTGGCCACAGTGATGAGAAAACTAATATAATCAATCATCATCAAATATCACTAACAAAACCAAAGCAGAGTGTTTATTATGTGCCAGCTCATCTTAAGCAATTTACTTTATCCCTGAAATCTACAGAAAGCCCTATGAGAGATACAGAAGTGTCATAATTACCCCATTTAAAAATATGAGAATAAGCCAGACGTGGTGGCGTCCGCCTTTAATCCCAGCACTTGGGAGGCAGAGGTAGGAGGATCACCTCTGCTTCCCAAATGCTGGGATTAAAGGCGGACGCCACTACACCTAGTTTAAAAGTACTTTTTAGAGCCGGGTGGCGCACGCCTTTAATCCCAGCACTCGGGAGGCAGAAGTAGGAGGATTGCTATGAGTTCGAGGCCACCCTGAGACTACAGAGCGAAGTCCAGGTCAGCCTGAACTAGAGTGAGACCCTACCTTGAAAAAAAACCAAAAAAAAAAAAAAAGTACTTTTTAATGGGGCTGGAGAGATGGCTCAGTGGTTAAAGGCCCTTGCTTGCAAAGCCTGATGGGTTAGGTTCCATTCCCTGGTACCCATGTAAAGCCAGATGCACATAGTGGAGCATGCATTTGGAGTTCACTAGCAGTAGCAGAAAGTCCTGGTGTGTATGCTCTTGCTCTACCTTTGCAAATAATAACCTTTTTTAAAAAATACTTTAAGCCCGGCGTGGTGGCACACCCCTTTAATCCCAGCACTTGGGAGGCAGAGGTAGGAGGATTGCCATGAGTTCGAGGCCACCCTGAGACTACATAGTTAATTCCAGGTCAGCCTGGGCTAGAGTGAGACCCTACCTCAAAACTAAAAAAAAAAAAAAAAAAAAAAAAGCCGGGCGTAAGTGGTGCATGCCTTTAATCCCAGCATGTGGGAGGCAGAGGTAGGAGGATTGCCATGAGTTCAAGCCCACCCTGAAACTACATAGTTAATTTCAGGTCAGCCTGGACCAGAGTGAAACCCTACCTCAAAAAACCAAAAAATATATATACACATACTTAATAAAATTTTTTTCTCATTTATTTGAGAGACAGACAGAAATACACAGATAGAGACAGAGAGCATATGCACACCAGGGCCTCCAACCACTGCAAAGGAACTCCAGACACATGTGCCTCTAAATCATCTCTCCAGCCCTAAAAAAAGAAATAGCTCAGAGGGTAAAGGCACTTGCTTGCAAAGCCTCAGGGCCCAGGTTCAATCTCCCAATACCAATGTAAAACCAGATACAGAAAGTGGAATATGCATCTGGCGTTTGTTTACAATGTCAAGAGGCTCCGGTGTGCCCATTCTTTCTGTCCCTCCCTCTCTTCTTACAAATAAATATAAAATTTTAAAAATGCTTTTTGCAATTAAGAAAAAAGAAAAATAAGAAAATACCCTCACTTCGGTTTACCCACCAAATACTGCCCGGGCCAGATTCCCAGTATAAATCAGCCTTCCATCTTCTGATTTGTCAAGTTGTGTATGTAAGCTTCGAACACATCTTTCCCAACAAATAGGTATCTATTGAAACAAGAGATCATTATGATGAGGATATGGCACATTTACACAATCGAGTTCTACTCAGCAGTAAAGAAAAAT
Organism: Orientallactaga sibirica; assembly: GCA_036365145.1. NCBI lineage: Eukaryota > Metazoa > Chordata > Mammalia > Rodentia > Dipodidae > Orientallactaga > Orientallactaga sibirica. The sequence continues at coordinate 21,656,565 of JAEOAD010000003.1, forward strand.
GAAGTTATGAAATTTGTTGGAAAATGGATGGATCTGGAAAGGATTATACTTAGTGAGGTAACCCAGGCTCAGAAAGCCAAACATCACATGTTCTTTCTCATATGTGGATCCTAGCTACAAATGATTGAACTTCTATGTAAGTAAAAGTAAAACTCAGTAGCAGAAGCCATTAAGCTAGAAAGGGGATATAAAAGGAATAGAAAGGGAGGGAGGGGGGACTTAATAGGATGGTATTGTATATATGTAAGTAGAAGAACAGCTTGATGGGGGTGAAAAGGCCTAAGTAAGGTCAGGGGAAGAGAATGATTAAAGGAAAGGTGGAGGGAGAGCTAATCAAAATCTAAGAGGATATAAGTAAGTCATAGGGAAACCTACTTTTTCTGGACAATGGAACACTCAGAACCCATAGATTGTTACTAGAAAAATTTCAGTGCCAGGGAGGGGATACCTTCTAGTGAGTTGTTGCCAGGGAGGTCACAGATACCCCCAAAACATTATAGGCCATTGCCGAGGCCCTTGGTTTCCCACGAGGAATAGATGGTAAGACCCTACTGCTGAAGACTCCACATACTTGGGTGGCAAGGTCACTGAGAAATCCTGCTGGAGCTGAGCTGAAAGTCTCCTCCATGTGGACCAGCTGACAGAAAGTTGGAAGAAGCTACACTGCATGCAGTTCAATGGGAGAGAGAAAACACCAGTGAAGGTACTCAACAGTGAACACTGCAAGCTTTAAATTTGGCCAGTCAGGCCAAATGAGCCAACGGATGCAATAGTTGCATGTCTGTTAGAGGGAAACCACCCACTCTCTACTTGGACTGGAGGCCTGCTCCATGAGAGGGAATACATCCCTGATACTGATAAACTACGACAGGGGAAGTCATGAGCCATAAGGGTGTAATGTCTGCTGCTGTCTCGCCAAATGTATATACTATGCTCACCAAACTGCCCAGTAAGCACTTCTCTTAATGTCTATACCCATATATTAATGCTACTCTCACTTTTGGTTAGAGAAGCCTCTCTTTTCAGATGGTGGTGACCTTGGGATGACTCAGAAGGCACCATGGTGCTGAGAAGAAGGGACAGAGGAGTGCTCAGCACTGAAATATCTCAAAACCACCTTCCAAGGCTCAGGGTCCATTGCGGAAAAGGGGGCAGAAAGAATGTTAGAGCCAAAGGAAGAGTAGGACTCCTTACAATGTGCTCCTCCAGACACAAAATGGCTTGGATATCCATGACCTCCCAGTGCCTGTCACTATCTACACAAGACCATCGTAATAAGAGGAAAAGATCATGACATCAAACTGAAAAGACTGAGAGGGGGAGGGATATGACGGAGAGTAAAGTTTCAAAGGAGAAAGTGGGGGGAGGGAGGGAAGTATCATGGGATATTGTCTATAATTAAAGAAGCTGTCAATAAAAACAAACAAACAAACAAACAAACAAATAAATAAATAAATAAAAGAGATCATTATGAGCACACAGGGAACTTGCATGATGGACTAACTTTAAACTTTTAAAACTTTTTTCGAGGTAGAGTCTCACTCTACCTCAGGCAGACCTGGAATTCTCTATGCACTCTCAGGGTGGCCTCAAACTCACAGCTATCTTCCACCTCTGCCTCCCAAGTGCTGGGATTAAAGACGTGCACCATCACACCTGGCCCTAAAGCTTTTTTTTTTTTTTTTTTTTTTTTTTTTTTTTTGAGGTAGGGTTTCACTCTAGTTCAGGCTGACCAGGAATTCATTCTGTAGTCTCAGGGTGGCCTCAAACTCAGTGATCCTCTTACCTCTGCCTCCCGACTGCTGGGATTAAAGGCACACCTGGCTATCTAAAGTTTATTCTTAAAAGCATAATAAAGGGAGCTAGAGAGATTGCTCAATGGTTAAGGCGTTTACCTGCAAAGCCTAAGGACCTGGGTCCAATATCCTAGTACCCACGTAAATCAAGATGCACAAGGTGGCACATGCATCTGGAGCTTATTTGCAGTGGCTAGGGGCCCTAGTGTGCCCATTTTCTTTCTCTCTGTATCTGCCTCTCTCTCTTTTTGAGGTAGGGTCTCACTCTAGCCCAGGCTTACCTGGAATTCACTATGTAGTATCAGGGTGGCCTTGAACTCATAGTGATCCTCCTAGGAGTGCTGGGATTAAAGGCATGCACCACCTAGCTCCTTTAATCCCAGCACTTGGGAGGCTGAGGTAGGAGGATCACTGATCACCATGAGACCATCCTGGGACTAGAGTGAATCCAGGTCAGCCTGGGCTAGAGCAAGACCCTACCCTGAAAAACCAAAAACTAACTAAATAAAGAGCTAGACATGCCTTTAATCTTAGCACTCTGGAAGTGGAGGTAGGAGAACTGTGAATTCAAGGCCAGCCTGAGACTGCATAGTGAATTTCAGATCAGCCTTGGCTACAATGAGACCCTACCTCAAAAAAACCAAAAGCAATGACTGAACGGGTACAATAGTGGCATGTCTGCTCTTGGGGTAACCAACTGCTCCATAATTGGACTGAAGGCCCTCTCTATGGGAGGGAGTACATATCTAGTACTGAAAAACCTAAGCAAAAGTCTATGGCAGGTGAGGTCATGAGCCGTAGGGGTATAAAGCCTGCTCTTGTCTGACTAAATGTATATATTATTCCCACCAAGCTGCCCTGAAAGCACTACACTTAATACTCATATTCACATATTAACGCTACTCTCACTTCTGGTTAGAGAAGCTTCTCTTTTCAGATGGCAATGACCACTGGGATGATCCAAAAGGCAACATAGTGCTGAGAAGAAGGGATGGAGGAATGCCCAGCACTGAAACACCTCTGTCACACCCTCCAAGGCTCAGGGACCATTGCGGAAGAGGGGGCGGATAGAATGGAAGAGCCAAAGGAAGGGAATAACTCCTTACAATGCAACTGCCCAGACAGAAATTGGCCTCAATATCCATGACCTTGCAGTGCCTAGCAATACCTTCGCAAGACCCTCATAACAGAAGAAAAAGATGATGATATCAAATTAAAAGAGAGACTAATGGAGAGAGGGAGGGGATATGATGGAGATTGGAGTTCTATGGGGGAATGGGGGGAGGGGAGGGAAATATCATGCATTTTTTGTATGTAAGTATAGAAGTTGTCAATAAAAAAATAATAAAAAAAAACCCCAAAAGCATATACATATATGAATTTTTTTTTTTTTTTTTTTGCAGGTAGGATCTTACTCTAGCCCAGGCTGACCTGGAATTTACTCCATAGTCTCTCAGGGTAGCCTTGAACTCATGGTGTTCCTCCTACCTCTGCCTCCCAAGTGCTAGGATTAAAGGCATGTGCCACCACGTCCGGCCATATATGTATTCTTTGTCATGAGGTAACATAAGGACTTTCTCAAATAATCTAGAGCTAAAGAAATTAACAGAATGGCGTTGCTTAATCATGGTCATAAGTCAAATATGTTGAGTTCAAGTTTGGTAACTTTCTATCCCATCTACCATTATTTATTTATTTATTTATTTATTTATTTATTTATTTATTTATTTGTGTTGCAGTAGAAATTTGACAGAGGAACCAGACTCAGATAATGCTCTAAAGCAAAATTTCTATTGTGTAAGCCTTTACCGGGGAGACAATGTAATCCTGAGTCTCCTCCCAATCTATGCGGCTGCACCATTTATAATATATTATCGGGTTAGTGTAGCCATAAGGAAAATCCTGAGTTTCTGTAATTTTCTGCTTGTAGTCCCTAGTCACATAGGCCAGAAGTTTAATTCACCAAGTGTGAAGAATTCAAGGCAATGTCAAACTGCCTGCCATGCTACCTCTAAAAACTGGGCTGTGCTGGAGAGATGGCTCAGCAGTTAAAAGGAACTTGCTTGCATGGCCTGATGGCCTGGGTTTGATTCTCCAGTACCCACTTAAAGCCAGATGCACAAAGTAGTGCATGTGTCTGGAGTTCCTTTGCAGGCAGTAGCTGGAGGCCCTGGCAAACCCATACTCTCTCAAATAAATAAATAGCTGGGTGTGGTGCCACATGCCTTTAATCACAGTACTCAGGCAGAGAAAGCTGTAGGAGTATTGCTGTGAGTTCAAGGCCTGAGACTACATAGTGAATTCCACATCAGCCTGGGCTAAAGGGAGACCCATCTCAAAAAGACAAAATAAATAAATAAAATATTTAAAAAGATATCAAAGTAGAACAGGGACTAGTTGGGAAGAAGGGGTCTTCAGTGGTGGAAGGGAGATGGAAAGGGGGACAAGAGAAGGTAATGTGAAGGGGTTATGTTCAAAATAATTGTGAACATGCATTAAAATTGTCATCAGTTTTTTTTTTTTTTTTTTTTTTTGGTTTTTCGAGGCAGGGTCTCGCTCTAGCCCAGGCTGACCTGGAATTCACTCTATATTATCAGGGTGGTCTCGAACTCATGGTCATCCTACCTCTGCCTCCCGAGTACTAGGATTAAAGGCCTGAGCCATCACACCTGGCTATTTCTGCTATTTTACTCAGCCTTGCCAATTTTTAAAATTTTTATTTTATTTATTTATTTGAAAGAGAGACAGGTGGAGAGAGAATGGATGCACCAGGGCCTCCAGACGTATGCACCACTTTATGCATCTGGCTTACATGGGTCCTGGGGAATTGAACCTTGTCCTTTGGCTTTGCAGGCAAGTGCCTTAACCGCTAAGCTATCTTTCCAGCCCCAATTCTTACATTTTGTAATGTAGTGCGAGGCAATTTATTCTTATTAAAATGAAAGGATTAATGTCCATATCCCATCTTTCCCCTGGGATCAAAGGAATTCCTGAAAACAAATGCAATTTAAAAAATTCAACAGCCAGGAGTGGTGGCACACACTTTTAATGCCAGCACTCAAGAGGCAGAGGTAGGAAGAAATATGTGAGTTTGAAGGCAGTCTGGTGAGACGAGGGAAGGAAGGAAGGAGGGAAGGAAGGGAGGGAGGGGGGAAGGAGGGAGGGAGGGAAAGAGAAGAAACTAGGGTTATCCGAGTTCTTTCGGTTCTCTGCAGGTGCTGCATACAATTTCTTTGTAAACTAACTGCCGAGCTTCTAGGTCAGGGTAAGAGACGAACTAAACCCCACAGTTGTCATCACCAACCTCTAGATTTGGAACCTCCTGAGCTACGAACCGCCAGGGGACTTTCTCCTTCCCCAGGCTGTTAACTCCCGGCAGGTCGGCAGGTCCCCGATGCCAGGCCTCCCACTCCTACGAGCCCCTTCCGCGAGTTGACAGACAGGACCCGGAGGTCACCGAGCGATCTGCCCGCACCCATCACCCCGGTCAGGAGCTCTCCGAGGACCCACCTGCGCTCGCTCGGGAGGCCAGACGAGGGCCGCAGCCCGCGAGCCCGCCGCCCGGGGAACCCGGAGCGCGACGGCCGCCCACAGCCCGGTCCTCTTCCCGCCAGGACACAGAGCCGCAGTCCACGGGCGGCCTAAGGCCAGCAGCAGCATCTCAACAGTGAGACCTGCCGGCACACAGACCGCTGCACCGGTCAAGGGCGGCAAGACCCTGCTCTTCACTACCTCGGCCCTCCCGGGCGCCGAGAACCCGCCCCCGGAGCCCAGCGCGCGGCCCAATTGGCGCCCGCGCGTACGCAGAATAGGGGTCCGGCCTGCAACCTTCCCCGTTTTATGAGTTCCGGTGCCCTCTTTCTAGGGTTTGGGGCTCTTTATAACAGTATGGAAAAAAAGTCTTTTAAAATTCTTTTTTCTTGTCAACGTCATTTTCTAGACCTAAACATTGTTTTGAGGAAATGATTCGCGCCTGCCTCTCCAGAAAAAAAAAATACTTTCGGACTGGAGAGATGGCTTAGCAGTTAAAGCAATTGCCTGTGAAGCCTAAGGACCTAGGTTCAATTCTCCAGTACCCACATAAGCCAGATGCACAAGGTGGCACATGCATCTGGAATTCGTTTGCAATGACAGGATGCCCTCCTGTGCTCATTCTTTCTCTTTCTCTCAAATAAGTAAATAAAATTTATATATATATACACATACACATACATACACATATATATACTTTATACGATGCAAACAAAAACGGATGTTAGGGCTGGAAAGATGGCTCAGCAGTTATGGCACTTGCCTGCCTAAGGACCCTGGTTCGATTCCCCAGTACCCACATAAAGCCAGATGTACAAGATGGAACATACATCGGGAATTTGTTCACTGTAGTGGCTAGAGGTCCTGGTATGTCCATTCTCTCTCCCTTTCTCAGCTTTCTTAAATACATTAATTATTTAAAAAAAATATTTTTGCCGGGCATGGTGGTGCACACCTTTAATCCCAGCACTTGGGAGGCAGAGGTAGGAGGATCACCATGAGTTCGAGGTCACCCTGAGACTACATAGTGAATTCCAGGTCGGCCTGAGCCAGAGACCCTACCTTGAAAAACCAAAAAAAAAAAAAAAAAAAAAAAGAGAGAAAAAAAAGATTTTTGGAAGGTTTAAAGCTGATTATGGCATTGTGGTTGATTTAGCTCAGCCCCAAAATTTATGTCATTGCCAGTTAGCATATATATATATACACATATATACTTATATACATTTATATATATATGACCCCATTTTGGGTTACAGGGTGGGCTTTCCCCCCTCCTGCCTTCTAATAGGCAGGACCTCTCTGTACTTTCTCCTCTTTCCTTTTCCTAATGTAATAGTCTCTCTAAACCTCACCTCTGGTCTCTGGATTTCAATTCTTTGAACTGATAAGACAAGAATCAGAGGATACCCCGAATTATTGGTGTGTTGACATATGTTGGTGCAGTGGCATAACCCCCACATTATCGATGTGTTGGTGTATGTTGGTATATTGGTGAGGAACCCCAAAATTCCCCTATCAAGTAATATGCCAGTCACTAAAACTAATACTCTTGCTGTACATAGAGTGCTGGAGATATTTTTCAAACTAATGTCTCCCAAAATACAGGAAAAGACTCTATTGGGAATATTCAAAAATATTCATTTTGTAAAGACTTTATCACAGGTAGTGGCATATATATATATATATATATATATATATATATATATATATTTATATTTATATTTATATTTATATTTATATTTATAGATTTATTTATTTTTATTTATTTATTAGATAGAGAGAGGGGGGGAGAGAGAGAATGGGTGCACCAAGGCTTCCAGCCACTGCAAATGAACTCTGGATGCATGCGCCACCATGTGCATATGGCTTACGTGGGACCTGGAGAATTGAACCTGGATCCTCAGGCTTTTCAGGCATATATGCCTTAACTGCTAAGCCATCTCTCCAGCCCAGGCATATATTTTTTGAATCAGGGTCTAGACTCTAGACCAGGCAGACCTGTGATTCATTATGTAGTCTCAGGCTGGCCTCCCCAGTGCTGGCCACTATGGCCAGTTTAGGCAATTTTTTTTTTTATAGTTTTGCAAGCAGAAAGAAAAGAAAGAGAAAATAGATGCACCAGGGCCTTCAGATACATGCACCTCTGTGCATCTGACTTTATGTGGGTATTGGAGAATCGACTCTGACCTTTGCACATAACTTCCTTAACCACTAAGCCCTAGGCAACTCTTCTTTTTAAAAAAATATATTTTATTTATTTGAAAGAGAGAAAGAGGCAGAGAGAAAGAGAGAGAGACAGAGAGAATGGACACGCCAGGGACTCCAGCCACTGCAAATGAACTCCAGACACATGCACCCCTTGTGCATCTGGCTTATGTGGGTTCTGGAAGGTTCTGGAGAGCCAAACCAGGATCCTTTGGCTTTGCAGGCAAATGCCTTAATCACTAAGCCATCTCTCCAGCCCAGGCAACTATTCTTATCATGACCCTGGTCAAAAGTGTAATCTGGGGCTGGAGAGATGGCTTAGTGGTTAAGACATTTGCCTGCAAAGCCACAGGATCCCGGTTCGATTCTCCAGGACCCACGTAAGCCAGATCAAGGGGGCACATGCATCTGGAGTTCGTTTGCAGTGGCTGGAGGCTCTGGCACACCTGTTCTCTCTCTGTCTGCCTCTCTTCTATCTCTCTCTCTCTGCTTGCAAATAAATAAATAAAAATTTAAAAAAAGTGTAATCTGCCTGGAGTGGTGGCACCCGCCTTTAATCCCAGCACTCAGGAGGTAGAGGTAAGAGGATCGCCTTGAGTTCAAGGCCACCCTGAGACTACATAGTGAATTCAGGTCAGCCTGAGCCAGAGTGGGACCCTACCTCGAAAAACAAAAACAAAAAGTGTAATCTATTTCAAAGCTAATAGTGAGATACTATTTAACTATGAGTTTGTAATCAGCAGAAAGCAGTCTAACCGAGGTTTATTCAGATTTTTCCCCCAGTTTTATCTTCTTCCAGCTAGTGCCTCTTTTCACTAGCAACTGTTTTGAACTACCAATACAGCCAAAATAGTTTTATTAAGCAATTCTGCAAAGCCTTTAGAAAATTAGTCCAAGGCAGTGTGTTCCATCTTTGTAATTATTCTAAAACAACAACAACAACAAAATACTTTTTATTTGCCCAGTCAACTAAAACAGCCTTTCAAAAAGTCAGGCATAGGGGCACACACCTGTAATTTCAGCACCCTAAGACTGAGGCAGGACGATTGCCAAGAGAGGCCTTGGTTACTTAGTAGTGTAGGCATAACAAGATTGTCTCAAAATGTCAAAATCACTGCTGCAAAGATGGCTTGGCGGTAAAGGCACTTGCCTGCAAAGCCTAAGGACCCAGGTTTGAGTTGCCCAGAACCCACATAAGCCAGATGCACATGGTGGTACATACGTCTGGAATTCATTTGCAATGGCTAGAGGCCCTGGCCCGCCCATTCGCTCTGTCTAATAAACAAATAAATAAAATTTAAAAGATTAAAAAGAACAAAAGAAAAACAAACAGCCGGGCATGGTGGCACATGCCTTTAATCTCAGCACTCGGGAGGCAGAGGTGGGAGGATCAACTTGAGTTCGAGGTCACCCTGAGACTACATAGTGAATGCCAGGTCAGCCTGGACTAGAGTGAAACCCTATCTTGAAAAAAAGTCAAAAGCAAGCAAAAAAGAGCTTTTCTGGCCAAGGTCATTAATTAATTCAACAAACTTCATATTTCCTTTGTGGGCCCTATTACACAGTGCCTAGTTGCAGGTGTCTTGAATCTACATTCTCTTCAAAAGACACATTCCAAGAAAACAGCAGAGGGTGAACAACTGTTTCATCCTTCCAGGAAAAGAGAGACTGTAACCTCATATACCTAGTGAAAAGGATAGACAAGTGGGGACAGGGAGGTGAAGCGAGGTGAGAAAAAAAAAGGCCCCAAGATTGGATAACGGTGGCAGGAACCTACACTTTAAGCGAATGAGAGAGAGTTGTCCTGCCCCCAAGTTTTCAGTAAACACTGACCTATGCCGGGAAGAGAGGAAGTGAGGCAGGTACAAAGAGCGAACTGTTCAGATGCTCGTCAACATGTATCCCAAGTTTTCCCAAAGGACAGACGCTGTTTCATTAAGAGCACGACCTCGTTTACCAAACAAACCGCATTCCTATACCTCAGACTTTCCTTTCTAATCTCCTATTTCCAGGCTCCAGGTTAACTTGAAATGAGAAGTCTGGAAAAACCTCTAAAGCCCACTAAAGAACGTTAACACTGAGCCCCGGAAACTGCAAGTCCCAGGATGCAGTGCTACCTCGCCCTCCAGCCAACGCAAACAGTAACTGCCCGAAGAAACTACAAATCCCAGAATGCACTGCCATCTCAACGCTGATTGGTTGAGATTTGCTTGCCGGGGGACGGGGGGATACTACGCACTTCCTACAGACGGAAGTGGGCAACAGATCGCATCCCGCCTCACCAGGTATTAAACTCGCGCGCGCGTCGCCGGGTGAGGCTGTGACCCGGCGGAAGTATTTCCTTCTAGTGCCCCGGAACTCACAGGGGTAGGCAGCTGGGGGTGGGGGGGTGGCCCTGAATAGGGGCTGTGGCGGTGCGCGGGGACACGGCTGGCTGCGGTGGCTGCGGGATTGACTAGTGAGTGTGGGGTCGGTAGGGGAACCGAGCTGCGGGTTCGCGCGGAGAACGGGGGGAGCTAGGACGGGCGCTCTCGCCATCCTGCTCTCCACCCCTTCCCGACTGGGCGGGGAAGGGACGGAAGCTCCCGGCCTCCGCAGCTCGGGCTGGGGGAGGGGAGGAGGTTGGCGGGACCTGGACTGGCGCGGGCGGCGCGGTGTTCTCGGGAAGAGGTGGAAGGGAGTCGGCCTAGTGGGCCGGTGAGGCTGGGCCTTCTGCGGGCGGGCCGCGGGGAGGGTGGAGTTGGGAGCATGGCAGCCCTGTCCCTTTTCCTTTTCTACTTTGCTTCTGTGCGCTCAGATACATTCTTTTCTTGAAGTCAGTCCCTTGTCCCAGGGGAAGGTCCTCGCTTCTCTCAGCTTCAGGACGCAGCAAAGTCTGCCTTTTGGGCAGCTTGTTGGGTGACCTCTTGCCTTAACTTGATGGGTTGGGGCTTTGGTGCAGCTGCCTCCCAGTTTCGTCTGCAAGGAGGCATCTAGTGTCAAATACAGTGCTCATTGAATTTCCCTTAAGGAACTGAAAGCCTTTTTATTAACGTAAATGAGGAGTTTGTGTCATTTAGTAAGATCATCCCTATTCGGGATTTTTTTTCAGTGTAGAAAGCAAACCGAAATTGTTACTTTAAGCCGCTGAGTCTATACTCGGCTGGCCCCTCGAAATTGTTACTTTTAAAACTTCGTTTTCAAACCACCGAAGTTGTCTTTTTGTTTTCCAACTACTTTTCTGTCAAGCGCTCTAAAGTGATAAGTATCTGGTCTCATTTACATTACAGAATGATTCATATTATTGCAGAATTACAGTTCACAAGGGAATTCATTCTTCCTGGAGATACAGTGATGAGGAGACTTGTGTGGTTGCCCCCATCATGGATACTTGTTTTTTATTCTTGCTAATAATTTGAAATTCATGTTTATTTTAGGTGTTAGGATTAACTACTTATGGCCTCAATTGTGCTATATACCAGCATTCTACCACTGATCTAGAGCCCCAGCTCTCAATTTATAAATGGCTTCTTTAAAAAAAAAAAAACATTATTTACGTTCAAGGAGAGAAAGAGAATGGACATGCCAAGGCCTCTAGACTCTGCAAACAAACTCCATATGCATGAGCCACTTTGTGCATCTGGCCTTATGTGGGTACTGGGGAATCTAACCTGGGTCATTAGGCTTTGCAGGCAAATCCCTTAATTGCTGAGCCATCTCTCCAGTCCAATGGCTTTTTTTGTTTATATATACATACATATAATTTATTATATGTATGTATGTATATTTAATTTTATATTTTATTTATAAATGTATGTATTCCAGATAGTGAAATCCAATTTCATGATGAGATGATAATTCTGCAGTATAGTTAGGCAGTGGTGTATACCTAGAAGTTACAATGGTCTTGATAAAGTTATAATAAAAAAAAAAACTTGTTGAAAACTTCTGAAATACTTGTGGGTGGATGTTATTTTTTGTCTAGTTTTTGCACATTTTCCTGTACGGGGAAGTAAACAGAACAGTCTGAATTTATGTTTATGTGTGTTATGTACCAGTTACCCTGCTGCCCCAAATTCTTTATTGCTGCTTTAAGTAAAATCAGACAAAAACATGGTTTTAGGTAGTGATAAATATGGAAACAAATATATGGGCTTGAGAGATGACTTAGTGGTTAAGGTGCTTGCCTGTGAAGCTTAAGGACTCAGCTTCAATTCCTCAGTACCCACGTAAGCCAGATGCACAAGGTGGTGCATGAGTCTGGAGTTCGTTTGCAGATAAAGGCTCTGGCGCACCCATTCTCTCTATCTGCACCCCCTTTCCCAAATAAATAAATTTAATGAATAAAATGTTTGTTTTGTTTTTAAAATATGGCTAGGCATTGGTGGCACTGGCCTGTAATCCAAGTATTCAAGAGGATGAGGCAGAAAGATTGCTATGAGCTCCAGGCCAGCTTGGGTTACATAGTAAAATCCTGTTGCACACCCCTCCCAAATTAAAAAAAAATACAGCAAGACTAGATGTTAGTGTAATTGGACTAACATTTTGACAGGGAATCCATCTCTGAGGATTTGAGAGACCTAAGTAATAAAGGAGATTTTTGTTCTAGTTTTTCAAGGTAGGGTCTCACTGTGCCCCAGGCTGACCTGGAATTCACTATGTAGTCTCAGTGGCCTCTAATTCACAGCGATCCTCCTACGGATCCTCCTACTTCTGCCTCCGAGTTGGGATTAAAGGCGTGTGCCACCACGCCCCTCCCCAATTTTTTTTTATTTGTTTGAGAGAGGAAAGAGAGAGAGTGTGAAAATGGGTGTGTCAGGGTCTCTTGCCACTGCCAGTTGCTTTATGAGGGTACTGGAGAATTGAACCAAGACCATCACCTTTAACTGATGAACCATATCCCCAGTCCAACAAGGGCGATTTAAAGGAAGAACTTGGGATAACAGTAACTGCAGATGCAAAGTGTGAATGAACTTGACCTATACCAAGAAGAGCATTGTTTGGAACTTATTGAGGAAAGAGTAGTGGAAAATGAAATTAGGATATTTAGCTTGAAGTAAGATAGAGTCTTAAAGTCCTCTTACCTGAAAATGAGAAACCATTGCATAATTTTGTTGGGGAGAGTGTCATTTAATTCATGCTTGCTAGAATAGAGTGGGAAACAAGTTCATGCATGAGGAAGCTTTTGTTGCAGTTCGTTTGAGATAAAGTAGCTTAGAGGGATAGCTTTGGGAGTCTGATTTGAAATGTCATTTGAAAGCTGTGGGTCTTTCGATCCTAGATTGAGGAGAAATGAGTAAAGTCATTTTTGCCTATGCTAATTTTTTGGTTTTTCATGGCTTACTCTGGCCCAGGCTGACCTGGAATTCACTATGTTGTCTCAGGATGGCCTTGAACTCACAGCAATCCTCCTACCTCTGCCTTCCAGTGCTGGGATTAAAGGTGTGTGCCACCACACCTCTTGAGACCCCGTGTATTAAATCAATTGCAAAGGTAAAGTACTGGAAATATCAGATGTAAGGCTTTTAGTCTCTAGGTTCAATTCTCAGCATGGCTACATAAACAAAGAGATCAATACCCTTAGTTTTCCATCTTCAGCTTCTCATAATAAAGTTGAATAAAATCCATCCTTCCTGTTTAGGGGCAGCTTTTTCACTTAAGTATTCCCTCATCCAACTAAGGATTCTGCCTCACCCCCTCCAACTATTTTTTCCTTCAGTTCTGGGGAGTCAATCTAGTACCATGAGGTTAGACATGCTAGACACTCACTGAGCAGCAGGCTCTAACCTACCATTCACTTTTTGTTTGTTTTTTTTTGTTTTGGTTGTTTTTAAACCTCCCTTCTCCCCACTCCCTAGGTCTCTAGCCAAGGCTGATCTATTCATGTAGTATCAGGCTGGCCTCCAGCTCATAGAGCTCCTCCTACCTCTGCCTCCCAAGTGCTAGGATTTAAAGCCATATGTAGCACACCCAGCTGAAACCAAATTTTGCTATATATCCCAGACTGGTCTAAACTTGAGATCCTTCTGCCTCAGCTTCCCAACTGCTAAGATTATAGGCCTGAACCATTACACTAGGTTCCATTCATCAAAGGTGTGCTTAAGTTTCAATTACTTTTTAAAATTATTTTTTGTTGTTGTTGTTTTGAGGTGGGGCTCACTCTAGCCCAGGCTGACCAGAAATTCACTCTGTATTCTCAGGGTGGCCTCGAACTCACAGAGATCCTCCTACCTCCGCCTCCCAAGTACTGGGATTAAAGGCATGCGCCACCACACCCAGCTCTGATTACTTATTTTTGAGGCAGGTCTCATGTACCCAAGCTGATCTTGAACCTGCTTTGTAGCTAGGTATGACCTTGAACTTTTGATCCCCTTCCACCTGAATGCTGAGATTCTAGGTGTGTGCTATCACACCCAGTTTTAGGCATTTCTGGAGATGGATAAAAGTGCTGTAATCATGCTGTCAGAACTCTACCAACTGAGCTACATCCCTCAGCCCCACTTTTTTCTTCTTTTTTTTTTTTTTTTTTTTTCTTGGAGGTAGGGTCTCACTCTGGTCCAGGCTGACCTGGAATTAACTATGTAATCTCAGGGTGGCCTCGAACTCACAGCGATCCTCCTACCTCTGCCTCCCAAGTGCTGGGATTAAAGGCGTGGGCCACCACGCCTGGCTTTTCACTTTTTTTTTTTTTTTTTTTTTAATTTTGAGGTAGGGAGGGCATTAAGTGCCCCAGGCTGACCTTGAATTTGTAGTCTTCCTGTTTTAGCTTGATGGGTACTTGATATTGCAGGCCTGTGCCACCAGTCCCGTTTCAGCTTATTATTTATTTACTTTTTGTTTTTTCCTTTTTATTGACAGCTTCCATACTTACAGACAATAAACCATGCTAATTTTCTCCCTTCCCCTTCACAAATCTATACTCCATCATATCCCCTCCCTCTCTCCATTATTCTCTCTCTCTCTCTTTTTTTTTTTTTAAGTTTTATTTATTTGAGAGTCTGAGAGAAACACATACAGAGAGAGAATGGGAGCGCCTGGGCCTCCAGCCAGTGCAAGGTAGCATGTGCTACCTTGTGCATCTGGCTTACATGGGTTCTGGGGAATCAAACCAGGGTACTTGGCTTTATAGGCAACCACCTTAATAGCTAAACCATCCCTCCAGCCCTCTTTTATTTTGATGTCATCATCTTTTCCTCCTACTATGAGGGTCTTGTGAAGATAGTGCTAGGCATTGCAAGGTCATGGATATCAAGTCCAATTTCTGTCTTTTTTTTTTAAAGATTTTATTTATTTATTTATTTATTTTAAGATTTTGTTTATTTATTAGAAACACAGAGAGAAAGTGTGTGTGAGAGTGGCCGCGCCAGGGCCTCTAGCCACTGCAGATGAACTCCAGAAGCATGCGCCACCATGTGCATCTGGGATCTAGAGAATCGAACTGGAGTCCTTAGGCTTCGCAGGCATGGGCCTTAACCACTAAGCCATCTCCCCAGCCCTGGTTCTTGCATTCTTTTCGCCACCTCTTCTGCAGTGGGCCCTGAGCCTTGGGAGATATGATAGAGATGTTTCAGTATTGAACATTCCTCTGTCATGTCTTCTCCATATGATAGTGCCTTGGGTCATCCCAATGGTCATCACCATCTGAAAGAGAAGCTTCTCTAACCAAAAGTGAGTAGCATTAACATATGGGTATGAACATTAAGTAAAGTGCTTACAGGGCAGTTTGTTGACCATAGTATATGCATTTAGCCAGACAAAAGCAGGCTTTACACTCCTAATGCTCATGACCTCCCCCACCGTAGGCTTTTGATTAAGTTTTCAGTACCAGGCATGTATTCCCTCCCATAGAGATTTTTAACCTGTTTTTTTACAAGTTCTTTTTTTTTTTTTTTTTTTTCATTATTTCACAGTGCACAAGAACTATTAGATGTACTAGGAATGTCTATCCATACTTTTTCGGATCTGAAACAGAAATCTGAAGATACATTGTGGATGAAACAGACAGGTACTGAGAACATGGCAGCACTATAGAGGCCTTAAATTCTGTGTTGTGCAGAGGTAGGAGGATCACTGAGAGTTCGAGGCCACCCCAAGACTACATAGTGAATTCCAGGTCAGCCTGGGCTAAAGGGAGACCCTACCTTGAAACCCCCCCCCCAAAAAAAAAAATCTGTGTTAAGTGTGGGTGACTAGAAGTATCAAGATACAGATGGGAAGTTGAGTTAAAGGCAGTTGTATGATATAATGAATTTCAGGTGGATTCATTCATAAAATGATAGAGCTAGAATGGAATTTTAGACACTAGTTCATTTCTCTCACTTGGAAATTAGAAATTCAGATATGGAGTTGGGCATGGTTCCAAATAAGGTGGCTACTGATATTGGAATTGTTCTTAATTTTTTTCATTGTTAGAGACTCCTTAGAAAAAGAAGTAGACATTCTTTTTAAAAATATTTTTATTTACTTATTTAAGAGAGAAGAGGCAGCTAGAAAGAGAGAATGGGTTTGCCAGAGCCTCTAGCCATTGTAAATAAACTCCAGGCACATGCGTTACCGTGTACATCTGGTGTTATGTGTGTAGTGGGGAATTGAACTTTGCAGGCAAGTTCCTTAACCACTAAGCAACCTTTCCAGCCCAGAAGTGGTCATTCTTATTCCTCTTACTCAGAACTACAAATATGCCCTCAAAGTATACATTCACATCTAAGGGTTTGTGATACCTGTGAACTTCTAAGAGTAAGGTATTACAGAACCTACTCCAAAGGACCCAGATTCAATTCCCCAGGACCCACGTAAGGCAGATGCACAAGGTGGCACATGTATCTGGAGTTGATTTTCAATGGCTGGGTATGCCAGGGCCTCTATTCTCTCTCTCTCTTGCCCTCCTCTCAAATAAATAAATAAATAAAAATTTAAAAAATACTGATAAGGACCTATTCAAACTAAGAATGGTTATTTATTCATTTTTAAAATTTTCTTCTTTATTTTGTAGTTATGAAAATTGAATGTAGGGCCATGTGTATCCTAGACAGATACTCTGTGACCTAGCCCAGATTGTTACATTTTTTAAATGGTTGGACAAATATAGGGGTTTTTATGTTTTTTTTGTTTTTTTTTTTTTTTTTGTGGTAGGGTCTCACTCTAGTCCAGGCTGACCTGGAATTCACTATGTAGTCTCAGGGTGGCCTTGAACTCATGGTGATCTTCCTAGCTCTGCCTCCCAAAAGCTGAGATTAAAGGCATGCATCACTACACCCTGCTGAAAATACAGTTTTTAATATGTAAAATTTATGTGGCTGGGCCTGGTGGCACACACCTTTAATCCCAGCAATTGGGAGGCAGAGGTAGTAGGATCACCATGAGTTTGAGGCTACCCTGAGACTACATACTGAATTCCAGGTCAGCCTGTGCTAGCAAGACCCTACCTTGAAAAGCAAAAACAAAAAAAAACTTATGTGGAATTCAAAATTCTGTGCCTATAGTGTTGTGGAAACACTCATATTCAGTAGTTTACATCTTCAATGGCTGACTCGTTCATGACTGTAATTGCAGAGTTGGAGTATTCATAACAGAGTTTCAGACTGCTAAACATATGACATTTACTTTTTGGCCCTTTACAGAAAAAAATGTTGCTGTTTCTTGCACTAAAATATAGTGCAAGGGGCCTGAAGATGGCTTAGTGGTTAAGCACTTGCCTGAGAAGCCTAACGATCCCGGTTCAAGGCTCGATTCCCCAAGACCATGTAAGCCAGATACACAAGGGGGCACATGCATCTGGAGTTCATTTGCAGTGGCTGGAGGCCCTGGTGTGCCCATTTCTCTCTGCCTCTTTGTCTGTCTGTTGCTCTCAAATGAATAAAAAATTAAAAAGACAGAAATTTAAAATGTAGTGTAAGGACAGTGTAGTGCTCTTTCTTCCATCAGTAGACTTACCTTAACATTATGACCCAATTCCTGGCACAAGATAGGCACACCTTCTCCCCCATCTATATGTACACACACATATAAGTGAACGTCCAATTTGTACATAGAAGCATCTGTTTACTGTGTACTAGGCACCATCTTAAGTGTGTTACATATACACACATTCTTCAGAATAGTAAATGCTTCGTTATCTTTTTTTTTTTTGGTTTTTCGAGGTAGGGTCTCACTCTGGTCCAGGCTGACCTGAAATTAACTATGTAGTCTCAGGGTGGCCTCGAACTCTCGGCGATCCTCCTACCTCTGCCTCCCGAGTGCTGGGATTAAAGGCATGCGCCACCACGCCCGGCGTTATCCTCATTTTACAGTTGAGGAAAGTAGTCACAGAAAGGCTAGGTAACTTCCAAGGTGCTATAGGAATTGGCTAACAGGAGAGAGCTTTAAAGCACTTCATTGTGAGGAGAGCTGAAATCAAGTATTCAGGAATGATAGAAAATAGGAAAAGAATGGTTGGGTAAGGCCGGGTGTGGTAGTGCACTCAGGAGGACAGGTAGGAGGATTGCTGTGAGTTCAAGGCCACCCTGAGACTGCATAGTGACTTCCAGGTCAGCCTGGGCTAGAGTGAGACCCTACTTTGAAAAGCCACAAGAAAAAAAAAAAAAAAGAAGAATGGTTGGTTAAGAGAGATGGAGCAAGATGGTATAGCAAAGGATTATATTCCTGCCCCAGTATTTTACTAAGCTTTCAAACTTGTGTATTGGCTGAGGATATAACTCCATGGTAGAGTGCCTAGTATATACTAGGCCCTGGGGAAGTACCACATACATAAACACCATTTCTTTTCTCTTTTTTTTTTTTTTTTTTTTGGTTTGTCTAGGTAGGGTTTCACTAGTCAAGGCTGACCTGGAATTCACTATGTAGTCTCAGGCTGGCCTCGAACTCTCGGCAATCCTCCCACCTCTGCCGCCCAAGTGCTGGGATTAAAGGCATGCACCACCACGCCCGGCCCATTTCTTGATCCTTGTCTCAGCTTGTGTTCCTTGTCAGTTACTAACGATCTTACTGTTTGATAAGGCCAACTCCCCAGTCTCTGGCCTCTTCTTACATGTGCTCCTTGACTCACTGCTCTGGCCAAACTGGTCTCCTTGCTGTCCCTCCTTCAAGTTCTTCTGCCCTAACCTATGACTCATTTTTCCCTCTCTTCAGGTTTCTGTCAAGTTCAGCCAGGTCTCTTCATCACCTTGAGGAATAACCCTCTTCCCCAATCCATGCCTACCTTGCCCTGCTTTGGTTTGCTCCACATCACTTGTTCCCATTTCTGATGTTATTTTGTTTTGGCTTTTTGACCGCATTTTTTTTAAACAAGGGCTGGGGGTGATGAAACAGGGTCTTGCTTTATAAGTCTGGCTGCCCTTGTACTCACTAGACTAACTTCAAATTCTTAAACTCCTCTTGCCTCAGCCTCCTAAATTCTGGGGTCACAGTCATACCCCACCAAACCTGGCTTCATCCCTGCAGTTCTTCCCATGAGGTTAAAATCTTTTTGTTTAGATACTGTGTTATTTATTTGCAAGGAGGGGAGAGAGGAGAGGAAAGGAGAGAAGAATGAATATGGGCATACCTGGCCCTCTTGCTGCTGCAAATGAACTCTATTCATGGAACACCTTGTGTGTCTGGCAGAATCAAACCTGTGCCATTAGGCTTTGCAAGCAGGCACACCTTTAACCACTGAGCCATCTCTCTAGTCCCAAGGTTAAAATTTTTGTCTTGGTGTCTCTGGTAACTAGGATAGCACTAGGCATGCTAACCTTCAATAATTATTTGTTGGATGGATACATTTATAAACTGGTTTTCAGCAGGATTGAATTGCTGTGTACCTCATAAGCTGCCTGACTAGGTTCATATTTTATTTTATGCCTTATTCCCACTTGAATCTTTTTTTTTTAAGGTTTAATTGTTTATTTTTATTTATTTGAGAGCAACAGACAGAGAGAAAGAGGCAGAGTGAGAGAGAGAATGAGTGTACCAGGGCCTCCAGGCACTGCAAACAAACTCCAGATGCATGCACCACCTTGTGCATCTGGCTTATGTGGGTACTGGGGAATCGAGTGTCGAACCGGGGTCCTTAGGCTTCATAGGCAAGTGCTTAACTGCTATGCTATCTCTCCAGCCCTAAATCTTTTTTTTTTTTAAATATTTTATTTTTACTTATTTATTTGAAAGAGAAGGAGGGAGAGAGAGAGAGAATGGGTGTGCCAGGGCCTGCAAATGAACTCCAAACACATGCGCCCCAAATGTGCATCTAGCTAACATGGGTCTTGGGGAAATGGAACCTGGGTTGTTGGGCTTTGCAGGCAAGTGCCTTAACCGCTACCCTTTTGGGTTTTTGAGGATCTCGCTATTGCCCAGGCTGACCTGGAATTAGTCTCAGGGTGGCCTCCTACTTCTGCCTTTCAAGTGCTGGGATTAAAGGTGTGCATTACCACACCTGGCTAGCTTGATATTTTTTTTTTTTAACTATTTTTTATTTTGGGGTTTTTGTTTTTTCAAGGTAGTGTCTCACTCTAGGTAGCCCAGGCTGACCTGGAATTCACTATGTAGTCTCAGGGTGGCCTTGAACTCACAGTAATCCTCCGACCTCTGCCTCCCAAGTGCTGGGACTAATGGTGTGCTCCACCACACCGAGCTGTTTTTATTTTAAAAATATTTTATTTTTATTAATTTATATATTTGATGGGGAAAGAGGAAGAGAGAAAGAGAGAGAATGGGCACACCAGGGCCTCCAGCCATTGCAAATGAACTCCAGACACATGCACCCCCTTGTGCATCTGGCTAACGTGGGTCCAAGGGAATCGAACCTGGTCCTTTGGTTTTGCAGGCAACCTCCTTAACCGTTAAGCCATTCCTCCAAACCTGTTTTTGTTTTGGTTTTTTTTTTTGTTGTTGTTTTTCGAGGTAGGGTCTCACTCTGGTCCAGGCTGACCTGGAATTCACTATGTAGTCTCAGGGTGGCCTTGAACTCAAGGTGCTGGGATTAAAGGTATGCACCACCACACCCTGCTCTGTTTTGTTTTTTTTTTGTTTTTGTTGTTGTTGTTGTTGGTTTTTTTTTTTTTTTTTTTTTATGTAGGGTCTCACTCACTCTGACATGGAACTTATTCTATACCTGCAGGCTGGCCTCAAGTCCTAGCAGTCCCTCCTACTAGCACTGTGCGCCCATTTAACCTAGGGTTTTGGTTTTTTTCAAGGTAGGGTCTCACTCTGGCCCAGGCTGACCTAGAATTAACTATGTAGTCTCAGGGTGGCCTTGAACTCACAGCGATCCTCCTACCTCTCCTTCCTGAGTGCTGGGATTAAAGACGTGTGCCACCACGCCTAGCTTAACCTAGTTTTTTACAGTGAAAAATGCCCTAAATGTGAGGAGATGCTCACTGTGCCATTCAATTTTGAGAAAAATTTCCCAAGTGGTTGGGGATGTAGCTAAGTTTGTATAGGGCTTGCTGGTTCAACATGCAAGAAGCCCTGGGGTTTCAGTGTCCAACACTGCTTGTTGGTACATCCCTGTAATCCCCGTGGACTTGAGAGGGGAACCCTCCAGGTCAGAGGCCTGTTAGTGAATTTGAGGCTACTCTGGGTGATATGTTGATATAGGAATTTTGGGGTTCCTCTGCCAAAGAGCCTATATATGCCAATGCACTAATAATCTGAGGATATTCCCAGATTTTTATCTTATGAATTCAAATAATTGAAATCAATAGACCAGAGGGTAAGTTTTGAGGATTTTATTAGATTAAGAGAAGGAAAGATGAGAAAGTACAGAAAGCCTGTGCCTATTAGCAAGTAGGAGGGTAAACCTGCCCTGTGACCTAAATTGGGGTCACTTATAGGTTCTGAATGGGGACTGAGCTAAACACCAATGACATAGGTTTTGGGGCTGAATTTAACCAACCACAATGCCAGGATCAGGTTTAATCCTTTCAGGAACCTCCCCCTTTATGGTTTTCAAGGCTCTCTAGCCCAGGCTGACCTGGAATTCATTATGTATTCCCAGGGTGGCCTCAAACTCATGATGATCCTCCTACCTCTGCCTCCCGAGTACTGGGATTAAAGGCATGTGCCACCATGCCCGGCCACACCTGGCTTTTTAAAAATATTATTTATTTATATTTATTTATTTATTTATTTATTTATTTATTTATTTATTTATTTATTTGCAAGCAGGGAGGAAGAGGAAAGAGAGTGAATGTGTCCACCAGGGCTTCCAGCTACTGTAAACACAAGATACATGTTCTACTTTGTGCATTTGGCTTTTCCTGGGTACTGGGTCATTAGGTATAGGCAAACTAACTGCCATCTCTCCAGCAGGAGGAATTTTAATGCTATGAAAGTGGAACTCCTTATAGAGGGGCTCAGGTTGTTTATGGAAAACAGATCTGGAGAACTGTGGGCAAGAGATAAGGAAGGGCCATAACATCTCTGACCTCTAGCAAAGTAGAACTGTAGGGGCAGGCTCAAGAATATTCCTGTTTTTACTTTTGAGAGCCCAGTCACCCCTAAACTGTCTTAGACCTAGAGCTTTCCTCACCAAATGTTCTAAGACTGGATTTGTTTTGTTTTGTTTTACACAAGGTCTTCTTCTGTATCTCAGGCTGGCCTTGAACTCATTGCAGACTTCCTGCTTCACAAGGTGCTGGGATTATAGGGATGTTACCACTACATCTGGCAAGACTGAATTTGTTATTTGAAAGAGAAGGAGGGAGAGAGAGAGAGAATGGGTGTGCCAGGGCCTGCAAATGAACTCCAAACACATGCGCCCCAAATGTGCATCTAGCTAACATGGGTCTTGGGGAAATGGAACCTGGGTTGTTGGGCTTTGCAGGCAAGTGCCTTAACCGCTACCCTTTTGGGTTTTTGAGGATCTCGCTATTGCCCAGGCTGACCTGGAATTAGTCTCAGGGTGGCCTCCTACTTCTGCCTTTCAAGTGCTGGGATTAAAGGTGTGCATTACCACACCTGGCTAGCTTGATATTTTTTTTTTTAACTATTTTTTATTTTGGGGTTTTTGTTTTTTCAAGGTAGTGTCTCACTCTAGGTAGCCCAGGCTGACCTGGAATTCACTATGTAGTCTCAGGGTGGCCTTGAACTCACAGTAATCCTCCGACCTCTGCCTCCCAAGTGCTGGGACTAATGGTGTGCTCCACCACACCGAGCTGTTTTTTTATTTTAAAAAATATTTTATTTTTATTAATTTATATATTTGATGGGGAAAGAGGAAGAGAGAAAGAGAGAGAATGGGCACACCAGGGCCTCCAGCCATTGCAAATGAACTCCAGACACATGCACCCCCTTGTGCATCTGGCTAACGTGGGTCCAAGGGAATCGAACCTGGTCCTTTGGTTTTGCAGGCAACCTCCTTAACCGTTAAGCCATTCCTCCAAACCTGTTTTTTTGTTTTGGTTTTTTTTTGTTGTTGTTTTTCGAGGTAGGGTCTCACTCTGGTCCAGGCTGACCTGGAATTCACTATGTAGTCTCAGGGTGGCCTTGAACTCAAGGTGCTGGGATTAAAGGTATGCACCACCACACCCTGCTCTGTTTTGTTTTTTTTTTTTTTTGTTGTTGTTGTTGTTTTTTTTTTTTTTTTTTTTTTTATGTAGGGTCTCACTCACTCTGACATGGAACTTATTCTATACCTGCAGGCTGGCCTCGAAGTCCTAGCAGTCCTCCTACTAGCACTGTAACGCCCATTTAACCTAGGGTTTTGGTTTTTTTCAAGGTAGGGTCTCACTCTGGCCCAGGCTGACCTAGAATTAACTATGTAGTCTCAGGGTGGCCTTGAACTCACAGCGATCCTCCTACCTCTCCTTCCTGAGTGCTGGGATTAAAGACGTGTGCCACCACGCCTAGCTTAACCTAGTTTTTTACAGTGAAAAATGCCCTAAATGTGAGGAGATGCTCACTGTGCCATTCAATTTTGAGAAAAATTTCCCAAGTGGTTGGGGATGTAGCTAAGTTTGTATAGGGCTTGCTGGTTCAACATGCAAGAAGCCCTGGGGTTTCAGTGTCCAACACTGCTTGTTGGTACATCCCTGTAATCCCCGTACTTGAGAGGGGAACCCTCCAGGTCAGAGGCCTGTTAGTGAATTTGAGGCTACTCTGGGTGATATGTTGATATAGGAATTTTGGGGTTCCTCTGCCAAAGAGCCTATATATGCCAATGCACTAATAATCTGAGGATATTCCCAGATTTTTATCTTATGAATTCAAATAATTGAAATCAATAGACCAGAGGGTAAGTTTTGAGGGATTTTATTAGATTAAGAGAAGGAAAGATGAGAAAGTACAGAAAGCCTGTGCCTATTAGCAAGTAGGAGGGGTAAAAACCTGCCCTGTGACCTAAATTGGGGTCACTTATAGGTTCTGAATGGGGACTGAGCTAAACACCAATGACATAGGTTTTGGGGCTGAATTTAACCAACCACAATGCCAGGATCAGGTTTAATCCTTTCAGGAACCTCCCCCCCCCCCTTTATGGTTTTTCAAGGCTCTCTAGCCCAGGCTGACCTGGAATTCATTATGTATTCCCAGGGTGGCCTCAAACTCATGATGATCCTCCTACCTCTGCCTCCCGAGTACTGGGATTAAAGGCATGTGCCACCATGCCCGGCCACACCTGGCTTTTTAAAAATATTATTTATTTATATTTATTTATTTATTTATTTATTTATTTATTTATTTATTTATTTATTTATGCAAGCAGGGAGGAAGAGGAAAGAGAGTGAATGTGTCCACCAGGGCTTCCAGCTACTGTAAACACAAGATACATGTTCTACTTTGTGCATTTGGCTTTTCCTGGGTACTGGGTCATTAGGTATTGCAGGCAAACTAACTGCCATCTCTCCAGCAGGAGGAATTTTAATGCTATGAAAGTGGAACTCCTTATAGAGGGGCTCAGGTTGTTTATGGAAAACAGATCTGGAGAACTGTGGGCAAGAGATAAGGAAGGGCCATAACATCTCTGACCTCTAGCAAAGTAGAACTGTAGGGGCAGGCTCAAGAATATTCCTGTTTTTACTTTTGAGAGCCCAGTCACCCTAAACTGTCTTAGACCCTAGAGCTTTCCTCACCAAATGTTCTAAGACTGGATTTGTTTTGTTTTGTTTTACACAAGGTCTTCTTCTGTATCTCAGGCTGGCCTTGAACTCATTGCAGACTTCCTGCTTCACAAGGTGCTGGGATTATAGGGATGTTACCACTACATCTGGCAAGACTGAATTTGTGTGTGGAGGGGGTCCTGTGAATTCAGCCCAGGTTGTGGCATAATTTAAGCACATGTTGAATCACTGTGCTACACTCTAGCCTTTAAGCCCCCCCCACACACACTCTTTTTAAAAACTTTTTGTTGACAGCTTTCATGCATATAGACAATAAACCATGATCATAATTCCTTCCCACCATCTCTTTTCCCTCTCTCAATTACCCTCCACTGAATCCCTTTTTTCCAATTAGTCTCTTCCATTTTGATGCCATCATTTTTTCCCCTCCCGATACACAAGTCTTGTGCAGGTAGCATCAGCCACTGTGGGGTCATGAATATCAAAACCACTTTGTGTCTGTAAGAAAGTATTGTAAGCACTGCTCCTTTGGCTCTTATATTTTTTGTTGTTGTTGTTGAGAGAGAGAGAGAATGAATATGGGCGCACCAGGGCTTCTAGCTACTGCAAATAAACTCCAGATGCATGTGCCACCTTATGCATCTGACTTAGTGGGTCCTGGGGAATCAAACCGAGGTCCTTTGGCTTTGCAGGCAAGCGCCTTAACAGCTAAGCCATCTCTCCAGCCCTGTCTTTTATATTCTTTCTGCCACTTCTTTCACAATGCTCCCTGAGCCTTGGGTATAATAGAGATGTCTCACTTGTGAGTTTTGAACCACCCCAAGGGTTCTTGCCATCTGAAAAGAGGAGCTTCTCTAACCAAAAGTGAGAACAGCATTAATACATGGCCATAAACATAAGTATTTAGTTTAGTGGCTTTGACTTCTCCCGTACCACTTATCCGCCTGTGACCTCCCAGCCATAGGCTTTTTTTTTTTTTCAAAGTAGGGTCTCTAGTTCAGGCTGATCTGGAATTCACTATGTAGTCTCAGGGTGGCCTTGAACTCATGGTGATCCTCCTACCTCTGCCTCCTGAGTGCTGGGATTAAAGGTGTGAGTCACCATGCCTAGTTTAGGCTTTTGTTTTTAATATTTCATTATTTGCAAGGGGGAGGAAGGGAGGGAGAGAATTTGTGTGCCAGGGCCTCTAGCCGCTGCCGACAAACTCCAGTTACCTGTACCATGTAGTGCATCTGGCTTTATGTGGATGGGGGGAATCCAACCTGGGTCACCAGGCATTGCAAGCAAGCGCCTTAACCACTGAACCAGCCATAAACTTTTTGCTGGGGGGGGGGGGTAGGGGTAGCACCCACGCTGTCCTGGATGGAATTCACTATGTAGTCTCAAGCCTGCCTCAGACTCACAGCAATCTCCAACCTCCGCCTCCTGGCTACTGGGATTAAAGGCATGCACCACCACCCCTGGCACCATAGGATTATTTATTTATTTATTTATTTATTTATTTATTTATTTATTTATTTATGAGCAGAGAAAGGAGGGAGGGAGAGACAGGGCCTCATATAGCCCTAGCTGTGTAGCCAAGGGTGCCATGAACTCCTGGTCTTCTACCTCTGCCTCCTAAATACTGGCATTATAGGCAGTTGCCAAGCCTAGATCCCCTTGAGTAATTTTATTTATTTATTTATTTATTTATTTATTTATTTATTTATTTATTTATTTATATATTTGGTTTTTCAAGGTAGGGTCTCACTCTAGCCCAGGCTGACCTGAAATTCACTATGTAGTCCCAGGTTAGCCTCAACTCATGGCACTCCTCCTCCCTCTGCCTCCCAAGTGCTGGGATTAAAGGCATGTGCCACCACTCCTGACCTCGTTGAATTTTTTTTTTTTTTTTTTTTTTTGAGGTGGGGTCTCTTTCTAGCCCAGGCTGGCCTGGAATTCACTATGGAGTCTTAGGCTGGCCTTGAGCTCACAGCAATCCTTCTACCACAGACTCCCAAATGCTGGGATTAAAAGGTGTGTGCCACCACGCCTGGCTTCCTTGATTATTTTTAATGTAATTTAATATAAAAATCTGTTTCTGTTCTTTTGCCCACTTTTAATTAGTCTGTCTTTAAAGGGTTTTAAAATCCAGACACAAATCTTCTGCAGGTATGTCTGTTCTCACAGCTTGTGGCTTGCCTTTTTTGTGTGTTTTTTTGTTTGTTTGTTTGTTTTTGTTTTTTGAGGTAGGGTCTTGTTAAAGCCCAGGCTGACTTGAATTCACTCAGTTGTCTTAGGGTGGCCTTGAACTTAGGGCAGTCCTACCTCTGCATCCCAAATGCTGAGATTAAAGGCATGCGTCACCACATCTGGCTTGCCTTTTTTCCCTCCCAGTGTGTGTTTTTGATAAGCAGATGTGGAATCCAAGTTGTCAGCATTTTTCTTTTCTTATTTTTCCTTTTACTTATTTATTTGAAGGGGCAGATAGAAAGGGAGAGAGAAAGAATGGGCACACCAGGGCCTCTAGCTATTTCAGATGAACTCTAGATGCATGCACCACTTTGTGCATCTGGCTTACGTGTGTACTGAGGAATTGAACCTGGATCCTTAGGCTTCGCAGGCAAATGCCTTCACCATTAAGTCATCTCTCCAGCCCTACATTTTTCTTTTGTTATAATTTATTTTTTGTTTCTTGTCTGAGAAATCTTTACCTACACTGATGTCATAGAAATGTTGTTGTTTATTTCTAGTAGTTTTATATTTTACCATTTAAATTTCTGTGAGCTATCTCAAATTTTGGTGTGAGGTAGCAGTGACATTGTTTTCCAGATGGTGTACAGTTGTTCCTGCTTCATTTGTTGAAGAAATTTTCCATTCTAGTCATATGTATCCTCCTCCCAGTCATGTCTTAGATCCACTTAGATTTTTATTTCCAACATTAGGAGTTAAAGCCTTGTTTATCATTTTGTCATGAAACTACAAAAACCCTCCAAAACATAAATAATTAATAGCAATCATTCATGAGTGGGAACACTTCATATCATAGCAATTGTTTTTGTGGTCTCTGCTACCCTATATATTTGATCATTTTGTAGCCAGTCTAAAATAGAGGGAGGTCAGCCTGGGCTATAGTGAGGCCGTACCTTGAAAAATAAATAAATAAGTAAATAAAATAAAGAGTGGTTGTTTTCCTAAATAAATTACTTTTTTTTTTTTTAATTTGCAAGCTCAGAGAGACTATGGGTGCACCAGGGTCTGTTGCCACTGCAAATGAACTCCAGATGCATGCACCACTTGGTGTGTCTGGCCTTATATGGGCACTGGGGAATCAAACCCTGCTGCTATACTTTCAAAGCAAGCACCTTTAGCTGTTGAGCCATCTCTCCAGCTCCCCCCCCCCCTTAAGTAGTCTTGCCATATATCCCACTCCTGGATCCTTTGCTTTTGCAGTCAAGCACCTCAACCTCTGAGCCATCTCTCCAGCCCCAATATTTTAAAACTTATTGACAACATCCATACATATAGGCAATGTACCATGATCATAACCTCCACCCTCCCTTTTCCACACTCCACTGAATCCTTTGTTTCCATGAGTCTGTCTTGTTTTTTTGTTTTTTTATTTTTTTTGGTTTTGCAAGGTAGGGTCTCACTCTGGTCCAGGCTGACCTGGAATTAACTATGTAGTCTCAGGGTGGCCTCGAACTCTCGGTGATCCTCCTACCTCTGCCTCCCGAGTGCTGGGATTAAAGGCGTGCGCCACCATGCCCGGCTTGTCTTGTTTTTTTCATTGACAGCTTCCATAATTTATAAACAATAAACCATGGTAAGTCCTTCTGCCCGCCCCACCTCCACTTTCCCTTTCACAACTCCACTCTCCATCATATCCCCTTCTCCTTTCGATCAGTCTCTTTCATTTTGATGTCATCATCTTTTCCTCCTATTATGATGGTCTTGTGTAGTGTTAGGCACTGCTTGGAAATAAATAAATAAATAAATAAATAAATAAATAAATAAATAAATAAATAAATATTCAGGCCATTTTGTGTCTGGAAAAGTGCATCATAATGAGTCCTACCCTTCCTTTGGCTCTAATGTTCTTTCCATCACCTCTTTCACAATGGACCCTGAGTTTTGGAATGTGTGATAGAGATGTCTCAGTGCTGAGCACTCTGTCACTTCTCAGCACTATGGTACCTTCTGAGTCATCTCAAGGTCACTGTCATGTGAAAAGAGGAGCTTCTCTAACCACAGATGAGAGTAGTATTTATAGGTATGCACATTAAGAGGAGTGCTTACTTGGCAGTTTGGTAAGCATAATATATGCATTTAGCCAGACACCAGCAGGCATTACACCTGTAAGGCTCATGACCCCTTCTTCCCCCCCCCCCCCGCCCATCATAGGTTTTCAGTATCAGGCATGTAGTCCCTCCCATGGAATCAGATTAGGCCTCTAGTCCGATTAGCAAGTAGTTGGTTTCCCCATAACAGACATGCCACTATTGCACCCATTGGTTCATTTGGCCTGGCTGGTTTGCAGTGTCTACTACTGTTTATTTCCACTTTCTCCCATGGAGCTACATGCAGCATAGCTTTTTCAACCTTTCTGTCAGCTGGTTTACAGGGAGGAGGTTTTCAGCTCAGCTCCAGCAAGATTTCTCAGTGACCTTGCAGCCCATGGATGTGGAGTCTTCATCAGTAAGGTCTTGCCATCTATTCCTGGTGGGAAACCAAGAGCCTCAGCAGTGGCCTGTAATGTTTGGGGGATATCAGGGACCTCCCTGGCCAACAACTCACCGAAAGGTATCCCATCCCTGGCACTGAAACTTTTCTAGTAATCTATGGCTTTGGGGTGCACCATTATCCAAAAAAGTAGTTTTTCCATATGATTTATTCATACCCTCTTAGATTTTGATTAACCCTACTCCCCACCCTTCCTTTACTCAGTCTCTTCCCCTGACCTCACTTAGGCCTTTCCACCCCCAGTAGTCTATTCTTCCACTTACATATATACAGTACCATCCTCTTAAGTCCCCCACCCCCACCCCTTCTATCCCCTTTTTAGCTTACTGGCCTCTGTTACTGAATTTTATTCCAACTCACATACAAGTCCAAACATTTGTAGCTAGGATCCACATATGAGAAAAAAAATGCAGTGCTTGGCTTTCTGGGCCTGGGTTACCTCACTAAGTACAGTTATTTCCAGATCCTTCCATTTCTCTCTTTCTAAAATATTTTTATTTATTTACTTGCAAGCAGAGAAACAGAAAAGAGAATGGATGTGCCAGGGCCTCCGGCTACTGCAAAGGAAATCCAGACATGTGTGCCATTTTATGCATCTGACATTATGTGGGTACTGGGTATTGAACCCAGGTTGTTAGGCATTGCAGCAAGTACCTTACTCACTGAGCCATCTCCAGGCCCATCTGTCCTATTTTGTTGAAATAATTTTCCTCCTCCTATTCTGCATGTCTTATGTCAGGCCATGTGAGGTCATGAATACTACGGCCCCTTTGTATCTGAAAGACAGTATTGGAAAACATTCCTCTCCTTTCAACCTCATTTTTAACCTTTCATTGATCAATCTCCATTAATATCACAATGTACCCTGATCATAATCCTCTCCCAATTACAGTCTTAGAAAAGTTAGAAACTGAATATCAGGCTGACCATTGTTCTAATCATGACTGACTGAGTTGAGTTATTTGTTCCTTTTAGGAAGAAATCTATTTTAGGGGCTGGGGAGATGGCTTAGTAAAGACTCTCACTTGTAAGCCTGTTAGCCTGAGTTCAATTTCCCAGCATCCTTGTAAAGCCGCACCCAAAGTGCCCCACACATCTGTGGTTCCAATGCAGTGAGAGGTTGAGCCAGTAGAATCCAGAAACTTCTGGGCCTTCTAAATATTTTATTTATTTATTGGGTTTTTTTTTTGTTGTTGTTGTTTGTTTGTTTTGGTTTTCTTTGGTTGGTTGGTTGAGTTTGTTTGTTTGGGGGTTTTTTTTGCTTTGCTTTTTTTTGTTTTTCTTTTTTTTATTTTTTCAAGGTAGGGTCTCACTCTAGCACAGGCTGACCTGGAATTTACTATGTAGTCTCAGGGTGGCCTTGAACTCATGGCAATCCTCCCACCTCTGCCTCCAGAGTGCTGAGATTAAAGGCCTGGGCCACCATGCCCGACTTTGTTTTTCAAGGTAGGTTCTCACTCTAGTCCAGGCTGACCTGGAACTCACTATGTAGTCTCAGGATGGCCCTGAACTCACAGCAATCCTCCTATCTCTGCCTCCTGAGTGCTGGGAGTAAAGTCATATGCCACCATGCCTGACTTTTTTTTTTTTAAAGTTATTTATTTATTTGAGAGAGGGAAAGAGGCTGAGAGAGAGAGAAAGAATGGGCGCGCCAGGGCTTCCAGCCACAGCAAACGAACTCCAGATGCATGCGCCACCTTGTGCATCTGGCTTACGTGGGTCCTGGGGAATCAAACCTGGGTCCTTTGGCTTTGCAGGAAAATACCTTAACCACTAAGCCATCCCTCCAGCCCTATTTTTTGTTTTTTTAAGGGGGTCAAATAGAATAGGCACATCAGGGCCTCTAGTCAATGCAAATGAACTACATATGCATGTGCCATCTTGTGCATCTGGTTTATGTGGGTGCTAGGGAATCGAACCTAGGTCCTTAGGCTTTGCAGGCAAGCGCCTTAACTGCTGAACCATCCCTCCAGTCCCTTAGGCCTTCTAGATTGGTACACACATGCAACAGCAAAAATAACTGCCTCAAAAAAGTAGGATGACTGGAGAGAGGGCTCAGGGGTTAAAGAAACCTATTTGCAAGGTCTGACGTTCTGGGTTCTGTTCCCCAGTACCCTAGTAAAGCCAGATGCACAAAGTGGTACTTGTGTCTGGAATTCATTTGCATGCTGGCATGCTCATTCTATACAACTTGATCTCTCTTTTTTTTCCCCCCCAAGGTAGGGTCTCACTCTAGCTCAGGCTATCCTGGAACTCACTATGTAGTCTCAGGGTGGCCTTGAACTCATGGTGATCCTCCTACCTCTGCCTCCCAAGTGCTGGGATTAAAGGCATGTGCCACCACACCCGGCTCAAATATTTTTTAAGGAATATTTTACACAAAGAAGGTAGAAGAGGGCAGACACCCCAAAGTTGTCCTCTGACCTGCCCATATGCTCAGACACACATATTTTTTTTTTTTTTTTTTTTGGTTTTGCGAGGTAGGGTCTCACTCTGGCCCAGGCTGACCTGGAATTAACTATGTAGTCTCAGGGTGGCCTCGAACTCTCGGCGATCCTCCTACCTCTGCCTCCCGAGTGCTGGGATTAAAGGCGTGCGCCACCACACCCGGCAACACACATAATTTTTTTCATTAGCTTTTTCTTTTGTTTTCTTGTTTGATTTTTAATAGTTTTTTTTTTTTCCTTCTCCATAAATAATTTTTTTTTTGGAGAGGGAGGGAGAGGAAGACAGATAGAGATGGGCGTGCCAGCAGCCTCTCAGCTGCTGCAAATGAAATCCAGATGTGTGCGCCCCCTTGTGGTCAATTGCGGCATTGCACCCTTGCGTCACTTTGCATCTGGCTAAACGTGGGATCCATAAATAAATTTTAAAAATCAGTTTTAGCCGGGTGTGGTGGCGCACGTCTTTAATCCCAGCACTTGGGAGGCAAAGGTAGGATCGTCGTGAGTTCGAGGCTACCCTGAGACTACATAGTGGGCTCCAGGTCAACCTGAGCTGAAGTGAGACCCTACCTCAAAAAACAAAAACAAAAAAAAATCAGTTTTAGAGGCTGGTGAGGTGGCCTAGTTGATTAAATCGCTTGCTTTGCAAACCCTCTGTAAACAAGCCAGAAGATGTGGTTGGCTTCTGTAATCCCAGTGCCTAGTGAGAAGGTTGATGGAGACAGAAGTTGCCAGAAGGTCACAAAATGAGCAGTGCATTAGAGAGCCTGCTGCCTCAAAACAAGGTGGAAGGTGAGGACTGATCTGAAAATTGTTTTCTTGATAGTTGGCATGTGTATCGGCCTACATACACTGAATTTGAATTTTTTAAAAGTATTTTAGGGGTTGAGGAAAGCAGTTCAAGGCACTTGCTTGCAAGAGCTGTTGGCCTATGTTTAATTCCCCAGCCACCCATACACATGCACACACTCGTGCAAACAAATAATTTTAAAATACCAGAATTGAGCTGGGCATGGTGTTGCACAACTTTAATCCCAACACTCGAGAGGCAGAGGTAGAGGACTGCTGTGAGTTCAAGGCTACCCTGAGACTACATAGTGAATTCCAGGTCAGCCTGGGCTAGAGTGAAACTCTACTTCGAAAAAAACAAACAAACAAAAAAAATCCTTTACCAAAGAAATAGCTTTCGTAATCCCTGATGTTGATTTGCTCCTTTGTTAGCACTGGTGAGTCTCCCCTCTCCTTTAATCTGTATTGTATAAATGCTGGTGTTAATTTACTATGTTGAGTAGGCAGAGAAACTCTTCCTACCCAAAGGGCTTCTAAGATGTGATTTTTGCATGGTTGCTTGGCTATCCTAGTTAAGCAAACTCCTAGATGCTTTGCTCTGGAGATTATACAGATAGAAAAGTTGACACCTGGAAGTTCTTGTACTTCAAGTCTTCCTAGCAATTTTTTCATTTAAGAAAAATCACAAAATAATACAAACAGAAGAAAATAGTATTGATGACTTATTTTGATGTTCCTTTTTTTAAAGAGTTTATTTTTATTTATTTATGTATTAAAGACAAAGAGAGGGAGGGAGAGTGAGAATGGGCACGCCAGGGCCTCTAGCCACTGCAAATGAACTCCAGACACATGTGCCCCTTTGTGCATCTGTCTTACATGGGACCTGGAGAATCAAACTGGGGTCCTTAGGCTTCGCAGGCATGTGCCTTAACCGCTAAGCCATCTCCAGCCCTGTTCCTTTTTTTTTTTAAGTTATGTACATACTCAGTATGTAAACAGAACATGTTAGTACCATCCTTTCCCTCATCCCTGTCCCACCCTCCCCCAAAGGGACCCTGCTTGCTTGAGATGCCAGTCATCCCCATGGGGATTGTGAGTCATGCATTGTGGGAGAAGCCGTCAGTTATGGGAAAGAGGCAATGTCTCTGTGTAATGTTCCAGCTTGTGGCTCTAACAGTCTTTCCGTCCCCTCTTCCATGAAATTCCCTGAGCCATGTTGTGTTCATTTTAAGTCTACTTCAGTGATGGGCTCTTAGGAGCCTCTGGTTCTCTGGTTTGGTAGATGTTGTTGATGTTTATATTTAAAGTGACCTTCCTGTAATTCTGAAGCTCAGAAAGCATTTTGGTGCTTTCACTTGATTGATAGTTTACTGGAATTATGACCTCCATAAGGAGGGCTTTAGAGCATCCATAATAACTCCAAGAACATATTAAATAGCAGTGTATCGAAACTTGTCAAATACAATGTTAATTTTAATATGGTATTTTTACATTTTCAGGAAACTACTAAAGTTCCTGTGGAATCCAAATAGAATTTCACAAGAGCATAATGGGTAAGTTATACTTGGGTAATTTTGTGTTTCAAGTAGTAGAAGCTAACTCTTTTCCCTCAACTAATACTGGCTTTTCAAGTCATTGGGTGCAAATAAAATGGTTGGACTGAAGTTAGTGGTAACATCAGCAGTATATGTTTACTTTAACATCTCTGAAAGGCAGATCAGTAGTAGATTGGGCCAAATCAAATAATATTTAGTATTTTCTAGTCAGGAATTGTACTATAAGTGAAACTTCCCCAACAAATATGTGAAATGTTTATTTTTTAATATATTGTTATTTATTTATTTATTAGAGACAGAGGGAGAAGGAGGGAGGGAGAATGGGCATACCAGGGCCTCTAGCCACTGCAAACGAACTCTAGACACATGCGCCCCATGTGCATCTGGCATACGTGGGACCTGGAGAATCAAACCTGGGTCCTTAGGTTTTGCAGGCATGCACTTTAACTGCTAAGCCACCTCTCCAGCCCTGTTTTTAAATTATTTATTTATTTGAAAGAGTGAGAGAAAGAAAGAGGCAAAGAGAGAGAGAGAATGGGCGTGCCAGGGCCTCCAGCCACTGCACTTGAACTCCAGACACATGCACCACTTTGTACATCTGGTATGTGAGTCCTGGGGAATTGAACAGAGGTCCTTTGGCTTTGCAGGCAAATACCTTAACCACTAAGCAATCTCTTCAGCCCTGAAATGTTTAATTTATCAGTTTTTCATCTCTATGACCTGATACCTGGTGGAAACAGCTTAAGGGAGGGAGGATTTGTATTGCTCAGGTGCTTCGTTTATTGTGGCTAAGAGGGCATACTGGAGCAGAGTTATTCAATCTATGACAGGCAGGAAGCAGAGCAATAACTGGGAAGGACCAACACATAATGGAATTCCCCTCAAGTACACATTCCCACTTATCTCCATTTCCAACCAGACCCCACCTTCCAATAGTCTATTCAAATTTTGAATTAAACTGGTCCTGAGAGTAGAGCCCCGACAACCCATCTAATCCTGGAAACACAGACACACTGCGAAATGTGCTTTCCAAGCTAGGCATTTCTCAGTCCAACCAAGTTGACCATCAGAACCTACCGTCACGTCATACAGAAAAATACTAGACACATAAATTGGCAAAAACTGCTAAAAATCTGTAAACTTGAATAATCTATAATTCAGATATTTCTTATCTTTATGAGTCTTGTGATTTTTATTGTGAAAAATTGTGGCAGTAATGTACTATTATTACACTTTTTAGGATTGCTATGGTTTCCTATGTTCAACACTTCACACCTAAATAAATCTAAAATCCAGTCAAGAATGACTTATTACATTAGCTTGTCTCTCTTTTTTTTTTGTTGTTTAAATGTTTTGTTTTATTTTTTATTTATTTGAGAGAGTGAGAGAGAAAGAGGCAGAGAGAAAGGAAGAGAATGGGCACGCCAGGGCCTCCTGTCACTGCAAACGAACTCCAGATGCACACATATGGCTTACGTGGGTCCTGGAGAATCAAACCGGGATCCTTTGGCTTTGCAGGCAAACG
Source organism: Orientallactaga sibirica (assembly GCA_036365145.1). Classification (NCBI taxonomy): domain Eukaryota; kingdom Metazoa; phylum Chordata; class Mammalia; order Rodentia; family Dipodidae; genus Orientallactaga; species Orientallactaga sibirica. The sequence continues at coordinate 21,692,145 of JAEOAD010000003.1, forward strand.
CTTTAACCGCTAAGCCTTCTTTCCAGCCCTAGCTTGTCTCTTTGGTGCTATTAAATAGTTCCCTACAGTTGATACTTGTTGTCTTAGTTAGAGGGGTTTCTATGTAAAATATATATATATATATTTTGTTTTTGTTGTTGTTGTTGTTGTTGTTGTTGTTTTTCGAGGTAGGGTCTCACTCTGGTCCAGGCTGACCTGGAATTAACTATGTACTCTCAGGGTGGCCTCGAAGTCTTGGCGATCCTCCTACCTCTGCCTCCTGAGTGCTGGGATTAAAGGCATGCGCCACCACACCCGACTTTTTTTTTTTTTTTTTTTTTGATATTTCAAGGTATGGTCTCACTCTAGCCCAGGCTAATCTGGAATTCTCTCTGTAGTCCCAGGCTAGCCTCAAACTCACAGTGATCCTCCTACCTCTGCCTCCCAAGTGCTGAGATTAAAAGCATACACCAGCATGTGTGGCTAGTTTTAGGGGTTTTGGGTTGACTGTTAAGAAATGATTTAGGGTCTGGAGAGAAGGCCCAGAGGTTAAGGCGCTTGCCTGCAAAGCATGATGACTCTGGTTCAGTACCCATGTAAATCAGATGCACAAAATAGCACATGTGTCTCAAGTTCATTACCCATTCTCTCTTATAGGGAAAAAAATGATTTAGTAGTTATTTGTGGCTGAACAATGTTTATGTTCATCTTTCTCTAGGGATTCTTAAACGCTTAGAAAAAGATTTAAGATACTTTCATATGTTGCTAACAACAAAAGTAATTGTAAGCCAGATGTGGTGGCACATGCCTTTAATCCCAGCCTTTGGGAGGCAGAGGTAAGAGGATCACTGTGAGTTCAAGGCCAGCCTGACACTACACAGTGAATTCCAGGCTAGCCTGGGCTAGAGCATGTATATGCCGGGTGTGGTGTCTCATGCCTTTAATCCCAGCATTTGGGAGGCAGCAGTAGGAGGATCATCATGAGTTGGAGGCACCCTGTGACTACATAGTGTATTCCAGGCTAGCCTGAGCTAGAGTGAGTGTGACCCTACCTTGGAAAACCCAAAAGCTCTTTAAGGAGATGAACAAAAAATATACATCTCACACAAAAATAATGTTGAGCAGGCAACTGTAGTTGAAGCCAGCACAGTTGCAATGGGCATAGCCAAACAGTGGAGTGGCATCTACATATTCTAATCACCTCTGTTTTTGAAATTTGTTGTTTGTTTGTTGAATGCTAAGTGATCAATCCTAGGGTCTCACACATGCTAAGAAAATACTGTCCCAGTGAGTTACATCCCCAATTGAACCTGTTTACTTTTAATAAATATATTAAGTGATTCACCACTTGCTTTATTCCAGATGGAGAGGAGAAAACCTATGGTGGCTGTGAAGGCCCTGATGCCATGTATGTCAAATTAATATCTTCTGATGGTCATGAATTTATTGTAAAAAGAGAACATGCACTAACATCAGGAACAATAAAAGCCATGTTGAGTGGGCCAGGTGAGTACAGTTTTTGGGTTTTTGGTTTTTTTTTTTAAACTTTTTTATTTTTTATTTGTTTGAAAGAGTGGGAGAAAGGCAGCTAGAGAGAGAGAATGGGCATGCCAGGGCTTTCAGCCACTGCAAATGAACTCCAGATGCATGCACCACCTTGTGCATCTGGCTTACATGGGTCCTGGGGAATTGAACTTGGGTCCCTTGGCTTTGTACGCAAGTGCCTTAATTGCTAAGCCATCTCTCCAGCCCCCCCCCCTTTTTTTTAGTATTTTATTTTTATTTATTTGCAAGCTTAGAGAGGAGACAGCCAGAGAGTGGACACACCAGGGCCTCCAGATGCATGCACCTTTGTGCATCTGGAATTGAACCTGTGTCATTAAGCTTTACAGGCAAGTTCCTTAACCACTGAGTAATCTCCAGCCCCTAGTTCTTTATTTTCCTTAATATATCTTTCTAATGTCTGATAAGTACATACATACATATATATTATATTTTTATTATTATTTATTTGCAAGCGGTGTGGGGGAGGATTGGGCACGAGAGGGCCTTATGGCACTGCAAACAAACTCCAGACATATCACAACACTTTGTGCATCTGGCTTTATGTGGATACTGGGAAATTGAGCCTAGAACCATCAGTCTTTTGCAAGCCAGTATAGAGGATTGCTTAAAAGTTGGAGTTTAAGGCCAGTCTGGGCAACATTGAGATTGTTTCAACAAAGAAAAAGGGAGGGAGCCTAACATTCACGAAGGGTAACAGTTCAGAGGGCAGTCAGTTCCCAACTTCCCCAGTGCCACAGCTAAGTCTCCCAGCAGCCATTCTGAGTTTTCCTGGTCAGTCCTGCTGGACCATGGTGGAGGGAGTTCCTTCCTGTGGAGTAAGACCCTGCTCCACACCCTGTCATTAGTCCTGGTACCTGTGGACACCCAAGGAGGAGGGGTGGGAGAGGGACTGGTGCTACCAAACCTACATACTTCAACTTGGAGTTTAATAAACTGAAGTGATAGTCCACAAACCTAAGGCCGGGATGGCCAGCTGCTACTACTGCCCCTTCTCCAGTTTCTCCCCTTTCCTAAAAAGAAAGGAAAGCCAGACGTGGTGGTGCACGCCTTTAATCCCAGCACTTAGGAGGCAGAGGTAGGAGGATTGCCGTGAGTTCGAGGCCACCCTGAGACTACATAGTTAATTCCAGGTCAGCCTGGGCCAGAGTAAGTAAGTCCCTGCCTGGAAAAACCAAAAAAAAAAAAAAAAAAAAAGAAAAAAAAAAGGGAGGGAGGGAGGATAGAAAAAAGGTTGGTTTGGGGGCAGAGAAGATCCTTTACTCAGTAAGGTGCTTGCCTTGCAAGTATAAGGACCTGAATTCCATCATTAGAAACCATGTAAAATTGCTGAGCATGTTGTGTGAATTTCTTGCAACAGTATGGAAGCAAAGACAAGCTTTGCTGGCTTTGCTAACCAGCCAGCCCAGGCTCCTTGGCAAGCGCCAGAGCAGAGGAGAGACCGTGCCTCAAAACAAGGTGGATGGTGCCCGGGAGTAACGATGACTGTGGTTATTCTGTCTGCATACACATGCATGCAAATTTTGATTTTCTGCTGGTTTTTAAGAATATTTTGTTTTTTATTTTATTTGAGAGAGAAGGGAAGGAAGAGAGAAAGAAGCAGATAGAGAGAATGGGTGTGTCAGGGCCTCCAGCCACCTTGGGCTTATATGTGTCCTGGGGGGTTGAACCTGGGTCCTTTGGTTTTGCAGGCATGTGCCTTAACTGTGAAGCCACATCTCCAGTCCATTCTACTTTTTTTTTTTTTTTTCTATAAGTGTTAGTAAGTTTGAAGTGATCATTTTGTAATATGCCAAGCCTGTGGAACATTTGTTTGCTTTGGTTTTTCGAGGCAGGGTCTCCCTCCAGACCAGGCTGACCTGGAACTCACTATGTAATTTCAGGGTGGCCTCGAATGCAGTGTTCATCCTACCTTTGCCTCTTAAGTGCTGGGATTAAAGGTGGGCACTATCACGCCTAGCTGGTAATTTTTTTATTTCTTCATTTGTTTATTTTTGGAGTTTTTTTTGTTTGTTTGTTTTGTTTTGTTTTTTGAGTTTTTCAAGGTAGGCTCTCACTCTGACCCAGGCTGACCTGGGATTAACTCTGTAGTCTCAGGGTGGCCTCGAACTCACGGCAATCCGCCTACCTCTGCCTCCCGAGTGCTGGGATTAAAGGCGAACACCACCATGCCTGGCTTCATTTATTTATTTTTATTTGAGAGAGAATGGATGCGCCAGGGCCTCTAGCCTCTGCAAACAAACTATAGACATATGTGCTACCATGTGCATCTGGCTTACATAGGATCTGGGGAATCAAGCCTGGGTCTTTATGCTTTGCAGGCAGGTACCTTAACCGCTAAGCCATCTCTCCAGCCCACAGTTTATTCTTTTAATATTTACTAATTTGAGCTGGGCATAGTGGTTCATGCCTTTAATCCAAGCACTTGGGAGGCAAGGGTAGGAGGATTGCTGTAATTTCAAAACCACCCTGAAACCGGGCATGGTGGCTGTGGTAGTTTGAATATATGTCCCCCAATATATTCAGTGTGTTTTATTAGTTATAGTTTGCATCTGCAATCACCTTGCTAGAGGCAATGTCACTGGGGGCCGGTCTTAAGGTGTGGTAGTGGGTTTGAGATTCCATTGTAAAGATATGCAAAGTGTGCCTAATAGGAGTTCCTGAAGCTTGCTGTGGCTTGGCTGTAGTTTTGCTGTGTATGCTGTGTACCTGGTTGGCTTTTCTGTCTCTTGCCTGGTCCTGTGAAAGCAGGCCCCTTCTCTTGCCATTATGGAACTTCCCCTGGATCTGTAAGCTTCAATAAATAATATCCCTTCCTCCATAACTGTGCCTGGTCTGGAAGTTCATCTCAGCGAACCTGAAGCTTTCTGCTACAGTGGCTCACACCTTTAATCCCAGCACTCGGGAGGCAGAGGTAGGAGGATTGCCATGAGTTTGAGGCCACCCTGAGACTACATAGTTAATTCCAGGCCAGCTTGAGCCAGAGTGAGACCCTGCCTCGGAAAAAAAAAAATCACCCTGAGATTACATAGTGAATTCCAGGTCAGCCTGGGCTAGAGCAAGACCCTACCTCGAAAAGCCTATATACATATATTTTTTAAACTAATTTTCCAGTGCTACTATAGCAAAGTGCTGTAGACTACATGACTTAACAAATTCTCTCACAGTTTTTTTAAATTTTATTTATTTATTTATTTATTTGTAAGCAGAGAGAGAAAGAGAGAGATGAATGGGCGCTCCAGGACCTCTAGCCACTGCAAGCAAACTCCAGATGTATGCACCACTTGTGCATCTGGCTTTGTGGGTACTGGGGAAGCAAACCCAGGTTGTTAAGCTTTGCAGGCAAGTGCCTTAACCACTGAGCTATCTCCTTAGCCCTTTCTCTTTTATTTATGTATTTATTATTTATTTATTTATTTGAGAAAGAGAAAGAGGCAGAGAGAGAGAATGCGTGCACCAGGGCCTCGAGCCACTGCAAACAAACTCCAGACACATGCACCCTCTTGTGCATTTAGCTTAAGTGGGTCCTGGAGAATTGAACCAGGATCCTTTGGCTTTGCAGGCAAATGACTTAACTGCTAAGCTATCTCTTTAGACCCCCTTTCTCACAGTTTTGAAGTGTTGAAGTATACAGAATTGTCAAGACTATTTAATCCCAGCATTTGGGAGGCAGAGAGTTCAGGGCCACTCTGAGATTACATAGTGAGTTCTAGGTCAGCCTGAGCTAGAGTGAGACCCTTCCTCGAAAAACCAAAAAAAAAAAAAAACACCCAATCTCATCTGGTTTTTTGGGGGGTGGGGCTCGAGGTAGGGTCTCAGGCTGACCTGGAATTCACTATGTAGTCTCGAGGTGGCCTCGAACTCAAGGCAATCCTCCTACCTTTGCCTCCTGAGTGCTGGGATTAAAAACGTGCACCACCATGACTGGCTTTCCATCTGATTTCTTCAGAGGACTCTTCTGTTTATTTTTTATTTTTTATTTATTTTTGTTGTTGGTGTTTGTTTTCGTTTTTTTTTTTTCCAAGTAGGGTCTCATTAGCTCAGGCTGACCTAGAATTCACTATGTAGTCTCATTATGGCCTTGAACTCACAGTGATCTTCCTACTTCTGCCTGCCAAGTGCTGGGATTAAAGGCGTGCACCACCACACCCGGCTCTCTTATGTTTCTTTATATGATCTTCTTTTTCTTTGTACTTGACTGTGCTCATGTCTTATAAGGACATCAATCCTAATATATTCTTGTCCTAGAAATGCTTTACCTGAATTACCTGTGTAAAGACCTTACAAATGTAGTCACATTTTGAGGCAATAGATTCGCACATGGGAGTTGAAAGGGAATATTGGTCAGCCTATAACATACATAATCTTTTTGTTTTGCAGGTCAGTTTGCTGAGAATGAAACCAATGAGGTCAATTTTAGAGAGATCCCTTCACATGTGCTATCAAAAGTATGCATGTATTTTACCTACAAGGTTCGCTACACTAACAGCTCCACTGAGATTCCCGAATTCCCAATTGCACCTGAAATTGCACTGGAACTGCTGATGGCTGCCAACTTCCTAGATTGTTAAATAAAATAAATTATAATAAACTGTTAATTTTTTCAGTATTTAATACCTGTAGTTCAGTTAGAATTTTTTCATATATAGCATGTTGCCTGTGAGCAATTGAACTATAAAGTTAATTGCAAAGCAGATTACCTTCTGTTCTTTTGCATAGCAATCAGAGCTGAAATTTGTTTGCTATATCAACAAATTAAGGACGTTTTCACAAACTGAGAAATAAACAAATATGCCAATTAGTAGGTGGTTTTGCTTTATCTTTTGGATATGACTTTTGAAATTATCACAGTGATGTAGAAAATGCTGAAATGTAAGCATAAATGAACATGTTCTGCAGGTAAATACTGGGCTAAGTATTTTTATGTTTTTAGTGTTTTTTTTAAAACCAGTTCTGATCTTATAGCCACTGATAGCATTACTAGAGTTATGCAAATAATTACGTAAAAATCATGTTTATAACTTAGCCAAAACATTGATTTTTTTATAACTCAAAGAATAAGAGTTGAAATTTCTTATGTGTTTTTTGATAAACTACAGTATTGTTTAAGTGTATCTTGTGTTGTTAATTGCTACAATTTAAAGTACTTCATTCAAAAGCAATTTTGGAAGATTCCCAGGTACAACTTTTGGAATAGTAATTGTTTGAACTGTAGCCACATGGTCAACAAGTAAATGATACGACTTAAGATTTCCTGTGCATTGTGCATTTTGGGTTATTCAAAGTCCTACTTGTGTTGGCTGTAAAGCTTCCTTTGCAGTTTTCATTCTCACCTTCATAGCCTCTGGGGATTATACTTCCACCTGTTTAAATGTGTTTTAAACACTTCATAAGCTTTATCTACATCATAAAAAGCTACTTTTCTGAACTATTCCAGTCTTCCTCCATCAAATTGGAATGTTATAAAATATGAACAATGTGGAGAGATGCAGTGAACATCATATAGTGCACTTAGATATAGTACCAGAGTTATCTCCTATTACTGTATGTTCCAATAAATCGATACTATAATCAGTGGGTCCTTGAAATCAGATTTATCAGGAAGGCATCAGTTTTATATTAACCAGATAAAAACTTGCAAACATTTTATAGCATGTCTGGCTTGATGTAGGAAAAGAAGCCCTGAGTTAGTTTTAGTACTGTATCTTAGAACAAGGATTAAGTTTTTCTGGAAACTGAAGAAATTATTAACAAAAGTAATTTCCTCATGTACTTCCAGCATATGGAACATGGTTAAATGTAAATTGTATATTTTTAGTAACTTAAAACATACTGGCATGTGCTCTAGAAGATTCTGTAATTAGTGCAGGATTATATTTTGGGCCTGGAGGCACAGCTCAGTGGTGGTGCTTGTTCAGAGTCTGCACAGCCCTCCCTCCCTCTGGTCAGTCTCCAGCTACTACTACTACTACCATTTACCACCGAAATGATGGATTTCAAAAGGCAATAACTAGAAATCAAATTTAATTTTGACCAGTTTTATAGGTTGCTAATGTGTTAGACCCAGAAGTAACTTTTAAGTTTAGAACATTAAAATTGCAACAGAGACAAGGCAAATTTGTATATCTTGCAGCATATGATAACTTTTGTGTTAATAAAGGCTGTGTTGACTGAAAGGTATGATGAACACTTCGTGTTTACTCTTGTAGCCTTAATTGTCTCTTTGATGAAAGATTACTGAAACTGCTTCAGGGCATCTTGCCATATGATTACATAGTGGTAATTTTTATTTGGTAAAATATAAGATAGTTATTATGTAGTATTGAAATCTTGAGTTTTCTGACAATATACTTTTCAAAATATGTTTAAATTTTCCAGTATTTTTTTGCACAGAAAATATTAATTATAAAGCCCTGTTTTACTCAGCATTTCATTTTGGAGGCTGGGGATGTAGCTAAGTAGCTGATAGCACTTGCCCAGCACCTGCAAGGACCTGGGTTCAATCCCTAGCATTGAAAAAAAAAGAAAAGAAAATTTTTTTGCACTGAATAAATTATTCTTAGATTGCATATATTTTTCTTAGTTAACAATTTCTTGTGTATATTTTTATCAGTATTAAGTAGAATTTGTTACATGGTATTCACTTCACATGGAGAAATAAATATAGATATCTGGCTATGTATAGAGCTATCATAGTGATAGGTTACTAAATTGCTCTTAAAGATGGAGGTGTTTCATTCAAGAAATTCTCAAACTGGAAATTTTATGCAACTCAACAGGGCTTTTATATATGCAGATTTAGCAGTGCTAGAGTGAGCACTTATTACTATTTGCCACTGATTTTGTATATAAAGTCTGGTGTAATACCAAAGCCAGTCATATTTTTGCTAAGATTTTAGGTTCCTTTTAATCTAAATCTTTAAAAGATTGTACCTAATGGTTTAAACAGGTATTTACTAAACTAAAACTATGTTGGTATTTTTGAGCACCATATGAGAGGGAAAGTCTGCATCTTGTGCTGATTACTATGTGACTTTGAAAAAGTCCCATTTTACATCTATAGAATTAGGATGTTGTACATTTGGTCAACACTTGTCATGAGAAAGGTCATACCTAAAAGTTTTTCAGTCATGATATACCATACTATAAATTTTTAAAGTTGTGATTAAATTGGGTGAGTTCTAGAAAAATATAATAAAAAGCCAACTAAAATATGGATATACCCACTGAACTTCGTGGCACTTGCCTTTAATCCTAGGATTTGTGATTTTGGGAAAGAAGGATCACAAACTTGAGGCCAGTCAGGGCAACTTAGTGAAACCATGTCTGAAAAAGCCAACAAGAAAATTGATGTTAACAGTATACTTGAAAATATCAGAGGCATTCTCAGAATCAATGTGAGACTATTTGTAGTTACTTGAACACTTAGATATTTCCAGGTAATGTAACCTTTTAAAATTAGGTATAGCGGGACTGGAGAAATGGCTTAGTGGTTAAACACTTGCCTGTGAAGCCTAAGGACCCCGGTTCGAAGCTCGATTCTCCAGGACCCACGTAAGCCAGATGCACAAGGGCGCGCAGGCATCTGGAGTTTGTTTGCAGTGGTTGGAGGCCCTGGCACGCCCATTCTTTCTCTCTCTACCTGTCTATTTCTGTATTTCTCCCTTTCAAATAAATAAATAATAAAATATTTAAAAAAAAATAAATAAAATAAAATTAGGTATAGCAAGGTATGATGGCACATGCCTTTAATCCCAGCCCTTGGGAGGCAGAGGTAGAAGGATCACCATACGTTTGAGGCCACCCTGAGGCTACATAGTGAATTCCAGGTCAGCCTGGGTAGAGCGAGACCATACCTCGAAAAAAAAATTAGGTATAAATATTGAAAAGAAGCAGACAAGATCTGTAAGCAATGTGATAGCATTCAGAAAAAAAAAAAAAACTCAAGTGTGAACTGAAGAGCTCTGAAGCCTAGAAAAAAAAAAAAACTAGAAAATACACACAATTGTAGAATGTTTTTGGTATCATTGTAGCATTTCTGTATATACCTGTCATGCCTTGTTATTCATTTCACTCCCAAACACACCGTGTCCCCTTGTGGAATGTTTTTTTGCTCAAGCTGCCCAGCATAGAAATGCTCATCCAAAATTAAGGAAACACCCCCATAACATCTTGCTGTAGAATGCCCAGAGACACCTCTCTCTGCCTGTTGATGGCCAGAGATGATGGGAATAGTTCCACATCCTGACAGTTATTTCCTTGCTGTCTTTTTTCTTTTATACCCAGTGACTTCCAGTTGATTGTAGTGGAGGGCCTTGACAAAGAAGTGGAGCAGGAGATTTAACAAACCCTCAGGAGCAATCTAATTTGTTTTTAATATATTTATTTGAGAGAAAAAGAGACAGAGAGAATGGGCGTGCTAGTGCTTCCAGCCACTGAGAACAAAACCAGATGCATGCGCCACCTGTCCAGCTGGCTTATGTGGGTCCTGGAGAATCGAACCAGGATCTTTGGCTTTGCAGGCAAACAGCTGCTAAGCCATCTCTCCAGCCTTGTTTGTTTTTCGAGGTAGGGTTTCACTCTAGCTCAGGCTGACCTGGAATTCACTAAGTATTCTCAGGTGGCCTCAAACTCATGGCAATCCTCCTACCTCTGCTTCCTGAGTGCTTGGATTAAAGTGCGCCATAATTAGATTGTATTTTATTTTTATTTATTTATTTGAGAGAGAGAAGAAGGCAGAGAGAGAATGGGCATGTCAGGGCCTCCAGCCACTGCAAATGAATTCCAGATGCATGCTCCCTCTTGTGCATCTGGCTTATGTGGGTCCTGGGGAATTGAACCTGGGTCCTTTGGCTTTGCAGGCAAATGCCTTAACTGCTAAGCCATCTCTCCAGCCCCTGAGCAGTCATTTTTATTGTCATGTCTGTCTTGGGCTGAAGGTAGCACTTCCACTGTAAGTTTTGGTTTAGTTTGATTAACTGTTTTATATTTTATAGGTGGGAATCTAAAAGCCAAGGTCTCAGGAGGGGTAATTATTCAAGTTTATTTTAGAATAGAGTGCTCACTGGGGGCACTGTATCTATCAAAACCCAGGATGGGGTTGGGGATGTGGCTCAGTTGGTAGAATGCTTATCTGGCATTCACAAAAGCCCAGAGTTCAGTGACCAGCCCTACATAATACAGCATGATGCCACACGTCAGTAACCTCAGTACTTTAGAGGTAAAAAGGAGTCAGAAGTTCAATGTCCTCAGCTGTGTTCAAGGATAGCTTAGGCTACACCCAAGAGGGGGCTGAAGACTACTCTGTGATAGAACTCTTCCATAGCATGCACAAGGTAACCCACCCTCAACTACAGGATCTCCATGGCAGACATGAGAAAGCAGCATAAATTTATGCCGGGGAAGGGAAAATTTTTTTCTTCAGTGTTGGATAGATTAAAAGAAAACAGTAACTTCAAGTCTCTGAATCACATTGTAGGACATAATCATTTTTGGAAATTTCTAGTACTCAGTTTTTCAGCTTCAGAGAGCTGTACATTAAAATTAAACATCTGATCAGTAGGTTGTTCAATGTTAGTGGAAGCCAGGTGTGGTTGTGTAGGCCTGTAACCCCAGCATTCAGTAGGTTAAGGCTGAAGGATGGTGAGATGGAGGCCAATCTGAGCTACATGTGAGACCCTACCTGCAACTTCCCTGCCCCACAAAAAAATGAGTGTTGTGGTTTGAATGTAAAATGTCTTCACAGGCTCACTTAGTTCCTGTTGCAGTTACCTTGTTGCTGGGATAAAGCACCCAACCAAAAGCAGTGGGTGGGAGGAATGTTTATTTTGACTTAGTCTTGAGGGAAAGCTTCATGACAGCATGGCATGAGCAGAGGCTGGGCATCACCTCTGCCATAGCAGCGGGAGACAGCCCAACTGGCAAGGGGGAAGTGGCTATAACATCGCTAAACCCATCCCCAACAACACACCTCCAGCAAGCCTCCATCTCCAAAATTGCCATCAGCTGGGAACCAAGCATTCAAAATACATGAGTTTATGGGGGTATCTGATTAAAACCACCCCGATTTTCAGCAAGTGACACCGTTTTGGGAGCTGTGGACCCCTTGGGATGCAGAGGTAGCTGGCAAATCATAGACCACGAGGCTTGAGGGCAACGTGTGCTGCTTCTGCCTGAGCTTGCCTTGCTTCCTGACCACTAAGATGTATCCTGCCACCATTTGATGGACTTTATCTCCTCAAACTATGAGCCAAATAAATCCTTACTCAAGTTGCTTTCATTAGGTGCTTGATCCCGACAACAAGACAAGCAACAGATACAAATTAAATTCCTAATCACTTCACAGCTAAATCTATCACTGAAGTGAGGAAGCCAGAATTCTCTGACCAGAGCTTCCTTGCTTGCACCAAGAGAATTCTTACCTCGACTTGTCAGTGTCAGACTAGGAATTAAATATCCTGGGAATTCTGTGGGTCTTACATCAAGATTACTGGAGATTACTGCAATCCTAAGAAGACAGGATCACTAGGAACCTAAATCCATCAAGAACAAAGTGTAGGTCACTCCTCCGATAAGCACTCCAACTGGGAGATTGATGGCTGAAATGAAAGGAAGCATGGTGGTGGGAGAGGAAAATCCCTCGTCCTCAGTTGTAGAAATGTCAGTGACAGTCTGTCATGCTTCATCCTTCCCTGTTGTGACCTGGGTATTTTTTTGTTTGTTTGTTTTTCAAGGTAGGGTCTCTGGCCCAGGCTGACCTGGAATTCACTATGTAGTCTCAGGGTGGCCTTGAACTCACGGCGATCCTCCTACCTCTGCCTCCCTAGTGCTGGCACTAAAGGCGTGTGCCACCACACCCGGCTCACATGAGTTTTTTAAAAACTTTATTTATTTGAGAGAGTGAGAATGGGCACACCAGGACCTCTAGCCACTGCAAACAAACTCCAGACACTTGCACCACCTTGTGCATCTGGCTTTATTTTTGTATAGTTTTTTAAATTTTTATTTATTTATTTATTTGCAAGCAGAGAGAAGAGAGGCAGACACAGAGAGAATGGGCACGCCAGGGCCTCTAACCACTGCAAACGAATTCCAGATGCATGTGTCCCTCGTGCATCTGGCTTATGTGGGTCCTGGAGAATCGAACCCAGGATCCTTTGGCTTTATAGGCTAACACCTTAACTGCTAAGCCATTTCTCCAGCCCATGCATCTGGCTTTATGTGGGTACAGGGGAATCAAACCTGCGTCCTTTGGCTTTGCAGACAAGTATCTTAACCACTAAAACATCTCTCCAACCCCATATGAGTTTTGAGGGACACCTAACGTTAATCCAGGAGAGAATAAAGCCAATGTGAAGAACAGGAAAACACTTCCCACATTATTCCTTCATGCTTCCTACTTTTTCAAAAGAATCAGCATTTTTCCTGCTGGCCGAATTCAGGACACCTGGCCCAACCTCGATGGTGGTAACTCAAATTACTGCAGCTAAACAGAACTGTCTCCTGTCCCAACTTTAATTTCTTTTTGTGCCATATCCATCTGCTCAACCATGCTCAAGTTCTCATGACATTTGCAGAACACAACAAACTTCTCACACAAACTGCCTCTAGCACCTTCTGGACAAAGCTTTTTCTTCCCTCATAAGCCAAGCCTGCACAGTTCTTTCTTGCATGTAGGTCTTTTAAACTCTTACCATAATGGTATATCCAACTCTGCTTACAGCTTTGCACGGCATCACTGAGACCAAAGTTCAAATTCTTCCATTATTCCTTACGCAAACAGGACCAAAAGCCTGATTTCTAGAAGCAATGACTCCACTCCTCTGGTACCAATTTTCTGTTATAATTTCTCCTTGCTGGGACAAAACACCTGACCAAAAGCATGATGGGAGAAAAGGATTTATTTTGGATTACAGTCTCAATGGGTTGTTTCATGATGGCAGGGGAAATCATGTCATGAGCAGACTGGACATCATTTCTGCCATAGCAGGTGGAAAACGGAAACAAGGGAGAGAGCCCAACTCTGATAATGGGGAGCTGGCTATAACACCCCAAATCTAGCCTCCATCAACACACCTTCAGCAAGGCTCCACCTCCCAAATTTCCACCAGCTGGGGACCAAGCATATAAAACACATGAGTTCATGAGGTATATCTGATGCAAACCACCTGTTGCAGTTACCATGATGTTGCTGAACGAGCATCAGACCAGAAACATCTTATGAGAGGGAAGAGTTTATGTCAGGCTTACTGAATCCAGGTGAAGCAGCATCAATGACAGAGGAAGCTGACTTACTTCCATAGATCCATACAGAAAGACACCACCAAACAGCCAACAAATTCAAACAGTCAGAATTCAAACTGCTCTGAACATACCTTAGGGCTAGACTTAAGATCTGTCCCTATGACACACCCTCCAGCAGACTACTAGAGACTTAGGTTGCAAGCTTAATCAGAAATATCTCAGGCAGGCTGGAGAGAGAGCTCAGGGGTTAAGGCTGTCTTCTCTCTCTCCTTGCAAATAAATAAATAAAATATTTTCAGGTCTGGAGAGATGGCTCAGCAGTTAAGTCACTTGCAAGCAAAGACTAAAGACCTGAGTTCAATCACCTAGTACCCACATATCACCAGATGTACAGGGTGGCACAAGTGTCTGGAGTTCATTTGCAGTGGCTAGAGACCCTGGCGTGCCCATTCTATCTGCATCTCTCTATCCCTCTCTCAAATAAATGAATAATATTTAAAACAATTGCCAGGCGTGGTGGCTCACACCTTCAATCCCAGCACTCGGGAGGCAGAGGTAGGGGGATCGCTGTGAGTTCAAGGCCGCTCTGTGACTACATAGTGAATTCCAGGTCAGCCTGGGCTAGAGTGAGACCCTACCTCGAACCCCTCCCCCCAAAAACAACAACAACAAAAAAAAAAGAAATGAAAATGGGACTAGAGATTTCTCAGTGATTAAAGGTGCTTGCTTGCAAAGCTGGGCATAGTGGTGCATGCCTTTAATCCCAGCACTTGAGAGGTAGGAAGATTGCCGTGAGTTCAAGGCCACCCTGAGACTACATTGTGAATTCCAGGTCAGCCTGGGCTAGAGCAAGACCCTACCTCGAAAAATCAAAACATATATATATATATATATATGTATATATATATATATATATATATATATATATATATATATATATATATTGCAAGAGAGAGAGAAGAGACAGAGAGAATGGGTGCACCAGGGCCTCCAGCCACTGCAAACAAATGGCACCACACCCGGCTCCATTTTCATTTCTTGATTTGACTTTCTCATTTGCATTTAGTTTATTTATTGTCTGTGCTGTCTTGGAATTCGTTCGGGCATTTGATCATAACCCCTTTGAATTCTTTCCACAGTCTATAGAATTCTTTTTGTTGACTTCTTCCATTTTCTTTGGTTGGTTGTTCATGGCCTCCTTGAGTTTGTTAAATATGCTTACTATTATTGCGTTTTGGGGCCTGGGAAATGGCTTAGTGGTTAAAGGTGCTTGCAAAGCTGCTGGCCTGAAGTTCTATTCCACAGGACCCATTTAAACCCAATTTCATAAAGTGGCACATCTGTCTGAAGTGTCTTTGGCAAGAGGCTCTGGTTGCACCCATTTATTCCTCTATCTCACTTTCCTTTTTTTTTTGTTTGTTTTTCGAGGTAGGGTCTCACTTAAGCCCAGGCTGACCTGGAATTCACTATGTAGTCTCAGGGTGACCTCGAACTCATGGTGCTCCTCCTACCTCTGCCTCCCAAGTGCTGAGATTAGAGGCATGTGCCACCACATCCAGCTATCTCTCAATTTCAAATAAATAAGTAAAAATATTTTTTTTAAAAATATAGGGCTGGAGAGATGGCTTAGTGGTTAAGGTGCGTGTCTGCGAAGCCTAAGGACCCCGGTTCAATTCTCCAGTCCCACATAAGCCAGATGCACATGGTGGTGCATGTGTCTGGAGTTTGTTTGCAGTGGCTAAAGGCCCTGGAGCACCCATTCTAACTCTATCTCTCTCTCCTTCTCTCTGTCTCTAATAAATAAATAAATAAAAATAAACCTTTTTAAAAAATATAATAAGCTGGGCGTGGTGGCACATGCCTTTAATCCCAGCACTTGGGAGGCAGAGGTAGGAAGATCATCCAGAGTTCAAGGCCACCCTGAGACTACATAGTGAATTCCAGGTCAGCCTGGGCTAGAGTGAAACTCTACTTCAAAAAAAATTGAAAAAAAAAATATATATATAGGGCTGGAGAGATGGCTTAGTGGTTAAGCTCTTACCTGTGAAGCCTAAGGACCCCGGTTTGAGGCTTGATTCCCATGTATGCCAGATGCACAAGGTGGCACTAAGGATGCATCTGAGTTTGCATCTGGAGTTTGTTTGCAGTGGCTAAAGGCCCTGGAGCACCCATTCTAACTCTATCTCTCTCTCCTTCTCTCTGTCTCTAATAAATAAATAAATAAAAATAAACCTTTTTAAAAAATATAATAAGCTGGGCGTGGTGGCACATGCCTTTAATCCCAGCACTTGGGAGGCAGAGGTAGGAAGATCATCCAGAGTTCAAGGCCACCCTGAGACTACATAGTGAATTCCAGGTCAGCCTGGGCTAGAGTGAAACTCTACTTCAAAAAAAATTGAAAAAAAAAATATATATATAGGGCTGGAGAGATGGCTTAGTGGTTAAGCTCTTACCTGTGAAGCCTAAGGACCCCGGTTTGAGGCTTGATTCCCCATGTATGCCAGATGCACAAGGTGGCACATGCATCTGGAGTTTGTTTGCAGTGGCTAAAGGCCCTGGAGCACCCATTCTAACTCTATCTCTCTCTCCTTCTCTCTGTCTCTAATAAATAAATAAATAAAAATAAACCTTTTTAAAAAATATAATAAGCTGGGCGTGGTGGCACATGCCTTTAATCCCAGCACTTGGGAGGCAGAGGTAGGAAGATCATCCAGAGTTCAAGGCCACCCTGAGACTACATAGTGAATTCCAGGTCAGCCTGGGCTAAAGTGAAACTCTACTTCAAAAAAAATTGAAAAAAAAAATATATATATAGGGCTGGAGAGATGGCTTAGTGGTTAAGCTCTTACCTGTGAAGCCTAAGGACCCCGGTTTGAGGCTTGATTCCCCATGTATGCCAGATGCACAAGGTGGCACGTGCATCTGGAGTTTGTTTGCAGTGGCTAGGGGCCCTGGTGCGCTTATTCTGTCTCTATCTCTCTGCCTCTTTCTCTCTCTGTCTGTCACTCTCAAATAAATAAATAAAAATAAACAAAAATTCAAAAAAAAGAAAAACCAAAAAAAATTAACAAAAGGTTGGTGTGGTGACACATGCCTTTGATCCCAGTACTCAGGAGACAGGAGGATTTCTGTGAGTTTGAGGCCATCCTGGGACTATAGAGTGAGTCTCAGTTCAGCTTAGGCTAGAGTGAGACCCTACCTCAAAAAAAAAAAAAAAAAAACATTAAACAAAATAATAGCATCTTGGAATTAGTTGGAGTTTCCTCTAAATAGTTCACTGGAGACTTCCACCATGGGACTCAGCATTCTTGGTGGGATATCTTGCCTTGGTTTCTTTCTTTCTCTTTCTTCTTTTTTTTTCCAGGCTGTTTTAGTACTCACTCTGTAGCCCCAAAGTGGCCTTGAACTCATGGTGATGCCCCTTCCTCAGCCTCCTGAGTACCAGGAATAAAGGCATAAGCCACCACACACAGCATTACCTTAGTTTCTTGTATTATTCATTTTACTCTGGGGTTTGTCCATATGGAGATAGTCCTTTTGCCTTGCTGAAAATGTAGCAACAGCAGCTCGACTGGGGCCTGTGTTGAGTGTCCTAGTCAGCTTTGATCTGCGTGCCTATGGGCTGTGGTTTATCTTCTTGTGTGCTGGGCACACTAGAAGCTGAGCAGCCTAGTCCATGCGTGAGTAGTCTCCACAGTGGCCTGGGCTGGTCAAGTTGGGGAATGCCACCATTGTGACCAGTGCAAGCAGGGCTTAGTCTAGTTGTCTCTACTCAGGACTGGTGCAGGCAGGCAGGCCTGAGTGGACACAGCCAAATATGCCCCATCCGCAAATCAGGTCATACTTTGAGATTTATGTGGGAGTTCTCACCTGCTCACCTGGATGCTGGGCTGTCTACTCAGTGCTCCAGCAGTCTTCCCTCTGGTCTGGGCTAGAGAGTGTGACTAGCTCCAGTAGGACCTAAATTCTATTCAGGGGGTACAGTCTGGGGATAGGCTAGGGGGTGGGGTCAGCACCAAATGGACCTGATCCTCAATCCAGACATGCTATGGGCTGGGGTTGTACTCATGTGACTGACTGGGCACAGGCAGAACACTCACCCGGATGTTGAACAGCCTATTCTGGTGCCCTGGCAGTTTTCACAGAGGTCTGAACTGAGAGTGCCTAGTTCTTTCTCTTTCTCTCTCTCTTCCTTCCTTCCTTCCTTCCTTCCTTCCTTCCTTCCTTTCCTTCCTTCTTCTCTCTTCTTTCTTTCTTTCTTTCTTTCTTTCTTTCTTTATTTCTTTTTATTTTTGGTTTTGTGAGGTAGGTAGGTAGAAGAGAGAGAGAGAAATAGGCATGCCAAGGCCTTCTGCCACTGCAACTGAACTCCAGATGCATATGACAGACTGTGCATCTGGCTTTATGTGGATGCTGGGAAATTGAACCTGGGCCATTAGGCCTTGCAAAGAATTACCCTTAACCACTGAGCAATCTCGCCAGCCCTTTTTAAATTTAAATACTTTTTTTAAATGAGTAAGCCATTTATTCTTATTTTTTATTTTTGAGAGAGACAGAGAGGGAGGGGGGCGTAGGAAGACAGAGATGGGCGCGCCAGCAGTGTCTCAGCTGCTGAGAACGAAATCCAGATGAGTGCGCCCCCTTGTGGTCAAGTGCGGCATTGCGCCCTTGCGTCACTGCATCTGGCTAAACGTGGGACCTGGAGATTGGAACTGCTGGAAATTGGAACCAGCGTTCTTAGGCTTAGGAGGCAGGCGCCTTAACCCCTAAACCATCTCTCCAGCCCAAATTTAAATACTTTTTAAAAAAGATTTATTTTTATTTATTTATTTGTAAACAGAGAGAGAGAATGAGAATGGGCACCCCAGGGCCTCTAGCCACTACAAATGAATTCCAGTGCATGAGCCAATTTGTGCATCTGTCTTTACATGGGTACTGGGAAAGTGAATCCCAGTCATAAGGCTTTGAAGCCCCTTCTTTTTTTTTTTTTTTTAAACTTTTTTTATTAACAACTTCCATAATTTTAGACAATAAACCATGATAATTTTGTCCCTCACTTTCCCCTTCACAAATCCACTCTCCATCATATCCCCTCCCCCTTTCAATTAGTCTCTCTTTTATTTTTGATGTTGTCATCTTTTCATCCTATTATGAGAATCCCATGTAGGTAGTACCAGGCATTAGAAGGTCATGGATATCCAGACCATTTTGTATCTGGAAGAGTGCATTGTAAGCAGTCCTACCTTTCCTTTGGCTTGTACAGTCTTTCTGCCACCTCTTCAGCAATAGACCCTGAGCCTTGGAGGGTGTGATAGAGAGGTTTCAGTGCTGGGCACTCCTCTGTCACTTCTTCTCAGCACTATGGTACCTTTTGGGTCATCCCAGTGGTCTTTGCCATCTGAACATTAGGTAAAGTGCTTACAGGGTAGATTGGTGAGCATAATATATGTATTTAGCCAGACAAGAACAATTCCTAGTGCTTATGACCTCCCCCACCATAGTCTTTTGATTAGGTTTTCAGTACCAGGCATGTATTCCCTCCCATAGAGCAGGCCTCCAATTAGAGAGCAGTTTGTTTCCCCCATAATAGACATGCCACTACTTCACACATTCGGTCTTTTGGCCTGGTTGACCAAACTTGAGGCTTGCAGTGTCCACTGTTTTCACCACTGATGACTTCTGTCTTCCGTAGGGCTGCATGCAGTGCAGCTTTTTCCAGCTTTCTGTCAACTGGTCTACAGGGAGGAGGTTATCAGCTCAGCCCCAGCTTGATTTCTCAGTGATCTTGCAGCCCAGACAT
Organism: Orientallactaga sibirica; assembly: GCA_036365145.1. Classification (NCBI taxonomy): domain Eukaryota; kingdom Metazoa; phylum Chordata; class Mammalia; order Rodentia; family Dipodidae; genus Orientallactaga; species Orientallactaga sibirica. Next base: position 21,711,730 of record JAEOAD010000003.1, read on the forward strand.
GTGGTCTCCAGCCATAGGGTCTTACCATCTATTTCTGTGGGAAACCAAAAGCCTTGGCAATAGCCTGTCATGTTTTGGGGTCATCAGGGGCCTCCCTGGCCAACAAGTCACTGGAGGTATCCCACCCCTGGCAATGAAATTTTTCTAGTAACAGTTTATGGCTTCTAGGGGTGCCATTTTCCACAAAGTAATCTTCATATGGCTTATTCACAATATCTTGAATTTTGATTAACCCTCCCCCCACCCTTCTTTTACTTAATCTCTTCCCCTGACCTCACATCGGCCATTCTACCCCCAGTAATCTGTTCATCTACTTACATATATACAATACCACCCCCTTAAATCCTCCACTCTCCTCCCTCCCTTACAGCCCTTTTCTAGCTTACTGGCCTCTGCTACTGATTTTTTTTTTATTCCAACACACACACAAGTCTAAACTTTTGTAGCTAGGATCCATGAATGAGAGAGAACATGCAACATTTGGCTTTCTGGGCCTGGGTTAGGCTTTCTGGGCCTGGGTTAGTATAATCTTTACCACATCCATCCGTTTCCCTGCAAATTTCATAATTTCATTTTTAACTGCTTAATAGAATGACATTGTGTAAATGTGCCACATCTTCATTATCTATTCATCAGTTGAGAAGCATCTAGACTGGTTCTATTTCCTAGCTACTGTGAATAGAGTGGCAATAAACATAGTTGTGCAAGTATCACTAAGGTAGTGCGAAGAGTGCTTAGGGTGTACGCCTAGGAGTGCTATAGCTGGGTCATATGGTAAATCTATTTTTAGCAGGTTTTCTATTTTTAATATTTTGTTTGTTTATTTATTTATTTAAGAGAGAGAAAAGAGAAGGGATATCCAGAGCCTCTAGCCATTGCAAAAGAACTCTAGACATATGTGCCACCTTGTGCATCTGGCTTTATGTGGGTACTGGGGAATCAAACCTGGGTCCTTTAGCTTTGCAGGCAAGTGCCTTAAACACTAAGCCATCTCCAGCATTTTGATGGTTAAGTTTTCAAGGTATCTCCTAATGATCTCATTTGTATCTGTTGTTATATCCACTTTTTCATTTTTCATTTTAGTAATTTGCATCCTTTTCTCTTTAATAATTTTATTTATTTATTTGCAAGGAGAGAGAGAAAGAGAAAAGTGCATCTGGATCTAGTACCACTTCAAATAAACTTTAGACACATGTACCACTCTGTGCATCTGGCTTCACATGGGTACTGGGAATCAATCCAGGCCATCAGGCTTTGTCAGTAAGCTATCTTTGAGCCATCTCTCTAGTCTCTGCATCATCTTCTTTTGGTTAGTTTGGTTAAGAGTTTGTTAATCTCAATTTTTTTTCAAATTACTAACTCTTTGATTGATTGTAAGTGTTATTCTTTTAAAATCCATTTCATTAATTTCTATTTCTGCCCGGTCTTTAGTCTTAATTTCTATCTGCTGCTTTGGGGTTTGGCTTGTTCTTATTTTCTATGACCTTAAAGTAGATCAGTTTTACTGTGTATAACATCACTATAGACTTTCCTTCTAGATCTGCTTTTGCTATATCCTACTCAAGAGTGTGTTGTTCAGTATTGAAGAATTTATATATTTTTAATTTTCTTTTGTTATTGAGTTCCATTTTTATTCCACTGTGATCTGAAAAGACAAGAAATTAATTCAATTCTTTTTTTGTTTTGTTTTGTTTTTTGTTTTTTGAGGTAGGGTTTCACTCTGGTCCAGGTGACTTGGAATTAACTATGTAGTCTCAGAATGTCCTTGAATTCACGGTGATCCTCCTACCTCTGCCTCCCAAGTGCTGGGATTAAAGGTGTGCACCACCACACCCGGCAATTCAATTATTTTTTATTTATTTATTTTAATTTATTTATTTTTTATTTATTTTTTATTTAACAGAGAGATAGAGAAGGAAAGTGAGAGAGAATGATATGGTCATGCCAAGATTTCTTGCCAATGCAAACAAACTCCAGATGTATGTGCCACTTTGTGCATCTGGCTTTACTTGGGTACTGGGGAATTTAACCTTAGTAGACAGGCCTTGCAAACAAGTTCCTTTAACTGCTGAGCCATCTCTCCAAGGTAGGGTCTTGCTGTAGCCCAGGCTGACCTGGAATTCACTATGCAGTCTCAGGCTGGCCTCAAACTTGCAGTGATCCTCCTTCCTTTACCTACTGAATTCTGGGATTTAAGGCGTGCACAACCACTCCCAACTCTCAATTCTTTTTTAATTGTTAATACTTGCTTTATTGCCTAAAATGTGATCTATTTAGAGGAAGTTCCATGGGCTGCTGAGAAGAAAGTACAATATAGGTATTGGATAGTAGGTTCTATAGATGTCTATTAAGTTCATTTGATGTATGGTGTAAATTAAGTTTCTTTATTGATTTTTAGTCTGTATCATCTATTTTATGAGAGTGAGGTGTTGAAGACATTTGCTATACTTATAGAAAGTCCTTATCTCTCCATTCTATTTCTTTTATGAAATTGAGAGCCCTAAATATTAGGTGCATGTACACTTATAATTGTTATAACTTAAATTTTTTTGTTTATTTTTATTTATTTATTTAAAAAATTTTGTTTATCTTTATTTATTGAGAGTGACAGAGAGAGAAAGATGAGAGAGAGAGAGAGAGAGAGAGAATGGGCACACCAGGGCCTCTAGCCACTGTAAACTAACTCCACATACATGTGCCACTTTGTGCATCTGGCTTTGTGGGTACTAGGGAATCGAGCCTTGAACCAGAGTCCTTAGGCTTCACAGGCAAGCGCTTAACTGCTAAGTCATCTCTCCAGCGCCCTTTTCTTTTCTTTTCCCTTTTTTTTTTTTGAGGTAGAGTCTCACTCTGATCCAGGCTGACCTAAAATTAACTATGTAGTCTCAGGGTGGCCTCAAACTCATGGTGAGTTCCTCTGCCTCCTGAATGCTGGGATTAAAGGCATGTGCCACCACTCCCAGCTTCCAGCCCTATTTTTAATTTTTTTTTTTTTGTTTATTTGCAGCAGAAAGAGTAAAATACAGAGAAGAGAGACAGACAGAGAATGGGCCTGCCAGGGCCTCTTGCCACTGCAAACAAACTCCAGAAGCATGTACCACTTTGTGCGTCTGGCTTATGTGGGTACTGGGGAATTGAACCTGAGTCCTTAGGCTTCATAGGCAAGCACCTTAACCACTAAGCCATCTCTCCAGCCCAATTGTTATAACTTTAAAAAAATTATTTATTTATTTGAGAAAGAGAGAGAATGGGCACACCAGGGTCACTAGCCACTGCAAACGAACTCCAGGTGCATGTACCACCATGTGCATCTGGTTTACATGGGATCTGGAGAATTGAGCCTCAGTTCCTACACTTTGCCTGCAAGTACCTTAACCATTAAGCCATCTCTCCAGCCCTCAATTGTTATAACTTTAAAAAAGTATTTTATTTATTTATTTGCAAGCAGAGAGAGAAAGGCGGGGATGGTCAGCCAGGGACTGCAAACAAACTCCAGATGTAGGAGCCACTTTGTGCATCTGGCTTTACATGGATACTAGGGAATTGAACCTGGGTTGTTAGGCTTTGCAGGCAAACACCTTAATGACTAAGTCCTTTCTCTGTCCTCTGTTATAACTTCCTTTTTTTTTGTTTTGTTTTGTTCTGTTTTCGAGGTAGAGTCTCACTCTAGCTCAGGCTGACATGGAATTTACTATGTAGTCTCAGGGTGGCCTCAAACTCACAGTAATCCTCCTACCTCTGCCTCCCAAGTGCTGGAATTAAAGGTGTGTGCCACCACACCTGGCATAACTTTTTAAAAATTTTTTATTCTTTATTTGAGAAAAAGGCAGACAGAGAGAAAGAGTGCACCAGGGCCTGTAGCTACTGCAAACTCATCTGCCACCTTGTGCATCTGACTTATGTGGGTCCTGGGGAATCGCACCTGGGTCCTTTGGCTTTGCAGGCAAACACCTTAATTGCTAATCAATCTCTGCAGCCCATAACTTTTTTTTTTTTTTTTTTAAAAAATATATATTTGCAAGCTGAGAGAGAGATAGAGATAGGGGAGAGATAGACAAAGAGAATGGGTATACCAGGGTTTCCAACCTCTGCAGAAGAACTCCAGAAGCATGTGCCATTTTGTGCATATGGCTTTACATGGATACTGGGGAATCAAACCCCAGTTGTCAGGCCTTGCAGGCAAGCACCTTACCACTGACCCATCTCTCCAGCTATGTTATACCTTCTTGATGAACGGTTCCCTTAATAAGTAGTAGGCCGGGCGTGGTGGCACACGCCTTTAATCCCAGCACTCGGGAGGCAGAGTAGTGGCCTTCTTTCTTTCTTTTGACTAATTTTGGTTTGAATACGACTTTATCACTTATCAGAATAGCTACACAGTGTGATTGTAGCTTCCATTTGCTTGGTAAATTGGCTTCCATCCCTTTACTATCAGGTTTTGGGTTTTTTTAAGATTTTAAAAAATTTTTTATTTATTTATTTATTTATTTATTTATTTTATTTTTTGAGGTAGGGTCTTACTCTAGCTCAGGCTGACCTGGAATTCATTCTGTAGTCTCAGGGTGGCCTCAAACTCATGGTGATCCTCCTACCTCTGTCTTCCAAGTGCTGGGATTAAAGGTGCACCACCATGTCCAGTGGTATTATATCTTTTTTTTTATTTTCTGTCTTTTTTTTTTTTGTTTTTTTTGGTTTTGCGAGGTAGGAATTAACTATGTAGTCTCAGGGTGGCCTCGAACTCTCAGCGATCCTCCTACCTCTGCATCCCGAGTGCTGGGGTTAAAGGCGTGCGCCACCACACCTGGGCTTATTTTTGCCCTTTTATTTTTTTGAGACAGGGTCTTATATAGCCCAGGCTGGCCTTGCACTCCACAAGAATGGCCTTGGCTGGGTGTGGTGCCTGCACACCTTCAATCCCAGCACTTATGAGTCAGAGGTAGGAGGATTGCCAATGAGTTTGAGGACAGCCTGAGAAACACCCCCTCCAAAAAAAAAAAAAAGAGTGGCCTTGACCTCCTATCTCCACTTCTCTTTATTTTTATTTTATTTGATTTTATAGTTCAATAATGTTTTTTGTTTTTTTTTTTTTTTTTTTTTTTTTTTGGTTTTTTGAGGTAGGGTCTCACTCTAGCTGAGGCTGACCTGGAATTCACTCTGTAGTCTCAGGGTGGCCTCGAACTCACAGTGATCCTCCTACCTCTGCCACCCAAGTGCTGGGATTAAAGGCGTGCGCCACCATGCCCAGCTCATAATAATGTATTTTTTATCAACAACTTCCATAATTATAGACAATAAACCATGGTAATTCCCCCCACTTTCCCTTTCACAGTTCTAGTCTCCATCATATCCTCTCCCCTTCTCAAAAGTCTCTGTTTTAATGTCATCTTTTCCTATTATGATGGTTTTGTAAAGGTAGTGTCAGGCACTGAGAGGTCATGGATATCCAGGACATTTTATGTCTGGAAGAGTGCATTGTATCAACTTCTTGAGTGTTGAAATTTCAGGTATGTGTTACCATGCCCTATTTAATGTGGTGCTGGGAATTGAACCCAAGGCTGTGTGAATGTTAGGCAAGCATTCTACCAACTAAACTACATCCCAGCCCCCTTTGTACTTTTTTTTTCTTTTTTTGGTTTTCCAAGGTAGGGTCTTACTCTAGCTCAGGCTGACCTGGAATTCACTATGTAGTCTCAGGGTGGCCTCAAACTCTCAGCGATCCTCCTACCTCGGCCTCCGAAGTGCTGGTATTAAAGGCATGCGCCACTACGCCTGGCCCTTTGTACTTTTTTATATCATTTTATTCTGTCTTATCTTGAAATTATCTTTGATAATTAGATATGACAGCATATGATCTACAAATAGTTTTAAATTTTCCTATATAATTCTTGGGCAAAATTAAAACAACCATAAAATTTTTATTCTCTGAACGCATTAGATAATTCCTGAAATGTACTTACTTGTTCTGGTTTTAAAGGAAATACTTTTGGTATTTCTCCCATTCACGTGTTAGCTGTCCAACTGACGATGTGTATGTATATACACACACACACACACACACACACACACACACACACACACAAATACAATTTATGTTGTCTTTGGGGCATTTTCTGACATCAGCATCCTGTTTATTATTCTCTGTTATTATTATTAACAACTGCATGTTCAACCATATGATTCTGATACTAACGACTCTGAGTTAATGTATTCTCCACCAGTTAAAGTCTCAGTCCCAGAGGACTGTTCTCACTGCAAAGGCCAGTCATACTTTAGTTTCCTTCACCACCCTCCATTCATATTTAATTTGTAGAATGGCTCACAGAGCTCAGCACATGCTTTACTCATGCTTACTCATTTATCATAAAAGATGTTTATAAAAATGCAGATGAAAAATCAGATGCAGTGGTATGTAAAGCAAAGTCTAGAAGGATCATTTTGTCCTCTAGCATTACAGCACGTGGATTCACTCATGAGCCCATAAACTCTTCAAATTCCACCATGTAGGGCTTTATACTTATTTATTTTAATCACATAGGCACAATCAATCATTAACTCAATCTCCAGTTCCTTGTCTTTCCTCAGAGTGAGAAAAGGGCTGAAAGTGCCAAGATTTGACTCCAAGTTCTGTCCTTTTAGAGACCAGCCCCTATCTTAAACCTACCTAAAAGCCTGCCAAGAGTGATAGAACTCCACCCTCTCTAGCAGTTACAAGAGCTTGAGTAGCTCGGTGTTAGGAACCCAGGACAAAGTCCAAGTCTGTACATATGGTCTCTGAATTACAATAGTTTCAACTTTATGATAATAAAAGTTGTTGCACTTACCTTTGCATTGCATCCAACCAAAAGCAGCTTATGGGAGGGAAGGATTTATTTGGGCTTATGGACTTAAGGGGAAACTCCATTATGGCAGAGGAAAACATAGAATAAGCAGAGGCTGGCCTCACCTTCTGACCAATATCAGTTGGACAAAAGCAGCAAGAGAGCAAGCCAACACTGGCAAGGGGATGCTGACTATGACACCCATAAAGCCTGCCCCAACTACACACCTCCTACAGGAAGCTCCCATTCCTAAACTGCCATTTGCAGGGGACCAAGGATTCAGAACACATGAGTTTATGGGGGACACCTGACTCAAACTACCACACAAATGATCCAGATACAGTAGAAACTATATTTCAAAATTTGGGTTTTCAACTTTTCCTGGGCTGGTGATATTTAGTCCAGAACTCTCATGGTGATGTGGGCAATGGCAGTGAGCCACCACAACCAATTGAAAACAACCCAAACTGTACAGTGCAATTCTACTGAGCTATGGTGTTCAGTAGATCAGATATGGGAATGCAGTTTTGATTTATATTGCCCTCACAGGCTCTTTTGGGAGATGATGGAACTTTAGGAAGTGGAGCCTAGCTGGAGGAAGAGGGTTACTGGGGACAGGGTGAGCATGATAGCCTAGCCCTGTTTCCAGCTCCACTCCTTTCAGCCTCCTGACTGCTAACCCATGTAACCAGCTGCTTTATGCTGCCACCACCATGAGGCCATCATGCCTTTCCCATCACGATGGACTGCATCTCCTCAAATCATAAACCAAAATAAAACTCTCCTCCCTTGCTTCTTTCTTTCTTTTTCTCTCTTGTTTCTTGTCAAGTATTTGGTCATAGTGACAAGAAAGTAACTATATTCAGCTTATAATGGGGTTCCTAGGACATAGCCTTACTATGAGTCATGGAGTTTCTGCATTTCTCATTTTGTGGCATGTTATTTGGTCTTTCTTTGTTGTTGTTTTGTTTTTAATATTTTATTTATTTATTTATTTTTATTGACTTCTTTAATTGTAGAAAATACCCCATGGTACTTCCCTCCCTCCCCCCCCCACATTCCCCTTTGAAACTCCACTCTCTATCATATCCTCTTCCCCTCTCAATCAGTCTCTCTTTTCAGTTTGATGTCATGATCTTTTCTTCCTATTATGATGGTCTTGTGTAGGTAGTGTCAGGCACTGTGAAGTCATGGGTATCCAGGCAATTTTGTGTCTGGAGGAGTACATTGTAAAGGGTCATACTCTTCCTTTTGGCTCTTACATTCTTTCCGCCCCCTCTTCCACAATGGACCCTGAGCCTTGGGAGGTGTGTTTGAGATGTTTTAGTGCTGAGCACTCCTCTGTCCCTTCTTCTCAGCACCATGGTGCCTTCTGAGTCATCCCAAGGTCACTGCCATCTGAAAAGAGAGGCTTCTCTAACCAAAAGTGAGAGTAGCATTAATACATGGGTGTGGACATTAAGAGAAGTGCTTACTGGGCAGTTTGGTGAGCATAGTATATACGTTTAGCGACACTCCAGCAGACATTACACTCCTAGGGCTCATGACTACCCTTGTTGTAGGTTTTCCGTATCAGGGATGTATTCTTTCCCATGGAGTGGGCCTCCAGTCCAATTAGAGAGTGGTTGGTTTCCCCATAACAGACATGCCAGTCTTGCACCCGTTGGCTCATTTGGCCTGGCTGGCCAAATTTAAAGCTTGCAGTGTTCACTGGTGAGTATCTTCACTGGTGTTTTCTCTCTCCCGTTGAACTGCATGCAGCACATAGCTTTTTGCAACTTTCTGTCAGCTGGTCCACCTGGAGGAGACTTTCAGCTCAGCTCCAGCAGGATTTCTCAGTGACCTTGCCACCCAAGTATGTGGTCTTCAGCAATAGGATCTTACCATCTATTCCTGGTGAGAAACCAAGGGCCTCGGCAATGGCCTATAATGTTTTGAGGGTATCTGTGACCTCCCTGACCAACAATTCTATGGAAGGTATCCCCTCCCTGGCACTGAAAATTTTCTAGTAACAATCTATGGCTTCTGAGCGTTCCATTGTCCAGAAAAGTAGGTTTCCCTTTGACTTATTATTATATATGACTTATTTTGATTAGCCTTCCCTCCACCTTTCCTTTACTCAGTCTCTTCCCCTGACCTCACTTAGGCCTTTTCACCCCCATCAATTTGTTCTTCTACTTACATATATACAATACCATCCTATGATGTTCCTCCTCCCTCCCTTTCTATTCCTTTTATGTGAGTTTTATTTTTACTCACATAGAAGGCCAATCATTTGTAGCTAGGATCCACATATAAGAAAGAACATGTGACGTTTGGCTTTCTAGGGCTGGGTTACCTCACTAAGTATAATCCTTTCCAGATCCATCCATTTTCCAGAAAATTTCATAACTTCATTTTTCTTTACCACTGAGTAGAACTCCATTGTGTAAATGTGCCACATCTTCATTATCTACTCATCAGTTGATGGACATCTAGACTGGTTCCATTTCCTAGCTATTGGGAATAAAGCAGCAATAAATATTGTCAAGCAAGTATCTCTAAGATAGTGAGATGAGTCCTTAGGATATATGCCTAGGACTGGTATAGCTGGGTCACATGGTAGATCTATTTATAGTTGTCTCAGGAACCCCCACACTGATTTCCACAATGCCTGGACCAGATTGCATTCCCACCAACAATGTAGAAGGGTTCCTCTTTTTCTGCATCCTCTCCAGCATTTATGGTCATTTGTTTTCATGATGGTAGCCAATCTGACAGGAGTGAGATGGAATCTCAATGTAGTTTTAATCTGCATTTCCCTGATGACTAGGGATGTGGAATATTTTTTAGATGTTTATATGCCATCTGTATTTCTTTTTCTGAGAACTCTCTATTTAGTTCCATAGCCCATTTATTAATTGGATTGTTTGATTTCTTATTATTTAATTTTTTGGTATTTTGTATATCCTAGATATTAACCCTCTGTCATATGTATAGCTGGCAAAGATTTTCTCCCATTCTGTAGGTTGCCTCTTTGCTCTATTCACAGTGTCCTTAGCTATACAAAAGCTTTGTAATTTCATGAGGTCTCAGTGGTTGATCTGTTGTTTTATTTCCTGAGCGATTGGGGTTATATTCAGAAAGTCTTTGGCAAGACCAATATGTTGAAGGGTTTCCCCTACTTTTTCCTCTAGCAGTTTCAGAGTTTCAGGTCTGATATTAAGGTCTTTGATCCATTTGGCCTTGATTCTTGTGCATGGAGAGAGAGATAAGGATCTATTTTCATCTTTCTACAGATGCATATCCAGTTTTCCCAGCACCATTTGCTGAAAAGGCTGTCTTTTCTCCAATGAGTATTATTGGCATTTTTGTCAGAGATCAGGTGGCTATAACTACCGGACTTACATCAGGGTCCTCTATTCTGTTCCATTGATCTACATGTCTGTTTTTGTGCCAGTACCATGCTGTTTTTGTTACTATGGCTCTGTAATATAGGTTGAAATCAGGTATGGTGATACCACCAGTCTTATTTTTGTTGCTCAAAATTGTTTTGCTTGCAAAGCTAAAGGATTCCAGTTCGACTCTCGAGGACCCATTTAAGCCAGATGCACAAGGGGGCACATGCATCTGGAGTTCATTTGCAGTGGCTGGAGACCCTGGCACACCCATTTTCTGTCTCTGCCTCTCTCTCTCTCTCTCAAGTAAATAAATAGGAATAAAATATTTTTTCTCGTTTTAAAATATATTTTTATTTATTTATTTGAGAGAAAGAAAGAAGCAGATAGAGAATGGGCATGCTAGGGCCTCCAGCCACTGCAAATGAACTCCAGACACATGTGCCACCTTGTGCATATGGCTTATATGGGTCCTGGGAAATATAACCTTGGTCTTTTGGCTTTGCAGGCAAGCACCTTTACCGCTAAGTCATCTCTCCCGCCATCTAACTTTTTTTTTTTTTTTTTTTTTTTTTTTTTTTTTTTTGAGGTAGGGTCTTGCTCTAGTCCAGGCTGACCTGGAATTCACTATGTAGTCTCAGCCTTGAACTCATAATTATCCTCCTAATTCTGCCTCCTGGGTGCTGGGATTAAAGGCCTGCACCACCATGTCAGACTTCTCTCTCTCTCTTTTTTTTAAATAAGCTTATTTATTTGAGAGAGAAAGAAGAGAGAGAGAGAGCACAAAAGAGAGAAGGTGTGCCAGTTTCTTCTGCCATTACAAACAAACTGCAGATAAATGCACCACTTTGTGCATCTGGTTTTACATGGATATTGAGAGAATTAAATCCAGGCTGACAGGCTTTGCAAGCAAGCACCTTTAACTATTAAGCTATCTCCCCAGCCCTCTAATGGTTTTAAAAATCTGTTTTTTTTTTAACTTTTTATTTTTTATTTATTATTATTTTTTTTGGAGAGAGAGACAGAGAGAGAGAGGGAGAGGAAGACAGAGTTGGGCGCGCCAGCAGTGTCTCAGCTGCTGCAAACGAAATCCAGATGTGTGCGCCCCCTTGCAGTCAAGTGCGGCATTGCGCCCTTGCATCACTTTGCATCTGGCTAAACGTGGGACCTGGAGATTGGAACCAGTGTTCTTAGGCTTAGGAGACAGGCGCCTTAACCCCTAAGCCATCTCTTCAGCCCTAAAATCTGTTTTTTAAGAGCTATATCCAGCCTGTGTTGAAATTTCTTCTGTTGTTTCAAAAACATATTTTTATAGTTGGTGTGATTAAATCAGGATCCAAACAAAATTAACAGTGCACTTATTTACTATGTCTCTCAATTACCTTTTAATCTATGACACTTTCCATCTTCCTCCTTTTTATGACATTTATGGACAAAATTGGGTCATTCATCTTGATGAATTTCCTATAATCTGACTGGCTGTTTGCAGTCTCATGATGAAGTATATAGTAAGTTCCTCTATTATGCAATTCTCTCACCATTATTTCCTACAAAAACTAATTATGACACATAAAATCTTTATAAGATGGAAGGGCACATCCTATTTATTTGCTATTGTACTATCTTCAGGAGGCACATGATATCTGGCTGTGTGACTTTGACTGTTGTGACACTAATCAATAAGTTCATGTGTGTTAACATGACTCACTCATTGTAGTTGACTCTTGGTATCCATGGGAGGTGTAGGGTGGTTCCAGTACTGCCCTGCAACTAGCAAATTCATTTACGAGTAACCCGTACATATCTTCTCACTTACTTAAAACATATCTTGAAGCTGGAAAAAAGAAAGGGTCCAGTGGAAGGGGAAAAGGGAAGGGGGACAAAACACAGTAATGGGAGCAGATCATGGTCAAAATACATTATGAGCCAGGCATGGTGTCACATGCCTTTCTTTCTTTCTGTCTGTCTTTATCTTTCTGTCTTTATGGACACACCAGGGCCTTTCAGCTGCTGCGAACGAACTCTAGATGCATGCATCCCCTTGGGCACATGTGCGACACGCTTGCATCACTTTGCATCTGGAGATTCAAACGTGTTCTTAAGCTTCATAGGCAAGTGCCTTAACCACTAAGAAATCTCTCCAGCCCACACATGTCTTTAATTACAGGTCTCAGTAGGCTAAGGTAGGGGATCACCATGAATTGGAGGCCACTCTGGGGCTACAGAGTGAGTTTCAGGTTAGCCTGGGCTAGAGACCCTACCTCAAAAAAGAAACACCCCAAAATTATGTACATGTATGAAAACTGCTAATAAAATATATCTTTAAAAGTCTCTTATTTATTTTATATTTAATTTTTATTTATTTATTTGAGAAAGAGATGGAAGAGAGAGAGAGGCAGAGAGAGAGAGAGAGAGAGAGAGAGAGAATGGGTCAGTCAGGGCCTTCAGTCATTGCACATAAACTCCAGACACATGCACCATGTTGTGCATTTGGCTACATTGGTCCTAGGTAGTTGTACCTGGGTCCTTTGACTTTGCAGGCAAGCACTTTAACCGCTGAGCCATCTCTCCAGCCCATGTCTCTTATTTATAATACCCAATACAGGGAGCTGGAGGGATGGCTCAGTGGTTAAGGCGCTTACCTGCAAAGCCTAATGACCTGGGTTTGGTTTCCCAGTACCCATGTACCCATATAAAGCCAGATGCACAAAATGGTGCATGCATCTGGAGTTTGCAGTGGCTAGGGGCCCTGGTGGGCCCAGTGTCTCTCTTTCTTTCTCTTTATCTCTCTCTCCTCTGTGCTTGCAAATGAATGAATGAATAAATAAATAAATAAATTAATAAATAAATTAATTAATTAATAACTCATAATACCAAATACAATATAAGTTTCATGTAAATACTTGTTATACTATATGGTTTAGGGAATAATGACAAACAAAAAAGTCTGTACGTGTTTAGACACAACCATTATAGGTCTAATGACATAGTACAGGAATGTTATGTGAGGCAAACAGTTCTGAAGCCACTCTACCTCATCGTATGCCAACAAACAAATTCTCACAAATTTGCTTCTTCTTTTTTTTTTTTTTCAAGGTAGGGTCTCACTGTAGCTCAGGCTGACCTGGAATTAACTATGTAGTCTCAGGGTGGCCTGGAACTTATGGCGATCCTCCTACCTCTGCCTCCCGAGTGCTGGGATTAAAGGTGTGCGCCACCATGCCCGACTTCCAAATTGCTTCTTACTGTCCATGCTTGTGAATTACTGGGGAAAAAATGTCTACAAACTACCTTGCATTATAAATCTCACAGTAACTTCGCAGTCGTCTTTGTGTGGGTCCTTCAGTGATACTGGACTTGTTGCATATGTCGTCCTCTTTACTAGCAAATCACCCAGCAGGAAACAGTCCTCAGTGACTCAGGTTTTTCCTTTCTCTGGGAGGGAAGACAGCAGGTACATACAGTTTGGGTAGCTTCTGGCTTTTGTTTTCTTTTTATTACTCCAGGAGATGGAGGTGGAAGTAATTCCTAGGATGAGGGAGAACTGTCTCTCCTGGTAACCTGAGAGTCATTTCTAATTGCTCTGGAAATTAAAAAATGAATTCCATTATCAAATCTTATATAACAACAATTCTTCAATATCCAGTCTGTTTTTGTCTTCAGTTATCTCAGAAGTATCTTTTCTTCTCCTCCTCCCCCTTCTTCCTCTTCTTTTTTCTCCCCCCCTCCCTCCCTCCCTCCCTCCCTTTCTTTCCTTTCCCTTTCTTTCTTTCTTTCTTTCTTTCCTCCCTTTCTCTCCTCTCCTCCCTCCCTCTCTCTCTCTTTCTTTCTTTCTTTCTTTCTTTCTTTCTTTCTTTCCTTTCTTTTGTTAGCCCAGGCTGACCTGGAACCCCTTCGTGGGCCTCAAACTCACAGAACTTATAATGATCCTTCTATGTCTGCCTCCCAAGTGCTGGGATTATAGGCATGCACCACCATGCCTAGAAGAAAATATCTTTTTTTTTCTTTTTACGATTTGTTTGAGTCACGATCCAAATGAGATTAACATATTGCATTATAATACCTGAATATGTTTTGAGTATATTTCATTACAAATAATTCTCTTAAAAAGATGCTGTAACTTTAATATTGCTGAACCATGTTCCATTTTGACTGCATCAGTTTCATTCCTATAGAATTTATGAAGGTCTACTTCCTCTTCCACTTTTAATATTGGCAGACATTTTAACATTCGTCTGTTTAGCAATAAGCCCAATTTTGTAAAGAGATGATATATGAACATAGCCAGTAAATAACATGCAAACATGATATGGACTTTTTTTTTTTTTTTTTTTTTTTTTTTGAGGTTGGATCTCACCCTAGCTCAGGCTGATCTGGAATTCACTATGTAGTCTCAGGGCAGCCTCGAACTCATGGTGATCCTCCTACCTCTGCCTCCCGAGTGCTGGGATTAAAGGTGTGCACCACCATGCCCAGATTTATTTACTTGAGAGTGATAGAGAGAGAGAGAAAGAGGCAGAGAGATAGAGAGAGAATGGGTGCACGGGGCCTCCAGCCATTGCAAACGAACTCCAGATGCATGCACCATCTTGTGCATCTGGCTTATGTGGTAATGGGGAGTCAAGCCTTGATATGGCATCCTTGGGCTTCACAAGGCTTCACACTAAGCCATCTCTCTAGCACCCCCCCCCTTTAATGTAGGGTCTCACTCTAGCCCAGGCTGATCTGGAATTCACTATGTAGTCTCAGGGTGGCCTTGAACTCAAATCCTACTACATCTGCATCCTGAGTGCTGAGATTAAAGGTATGTGCCACCATGCCCAGCCGGAAATTTTATTTATTTGAAAGAAAGAGGGAGAGAGAGAGAATGAGTGTGTCAGGGCCTCTAACCACTGCAAATGAACTCCAGATACATATGCCATCTTGTGCATCTTGCTTATGTGTGTACTGGGGAATTGAACTTGGGTCCTTTGGCTTTGTAGGCAAGCACCTTAACTGCTAAACCATCTCTCCAGGTCCATATGGACATTTTAAATTCACTGGGGATTGTAATATATCCTTACACCATCTGAAAGTCACAGTCCTAGCACCTGAAAATGTCATGTTCTTTCTTTTTAAAAATTTATTTATTTATTTATTTGAGAGCAAGAGAGAGAGAGAGAGAGAGAGAGAGGCAGATAGATAGAGAAAGAATGGGTGCACCAGGGTCTGCAGCCACTGCAAACGAACTCCAGACACATTCACCACCTTGTGCATCTGGCTTATATGGGTCTTGGGGAGTCGAGCCTCAAACTGGGGTCCTTAAGCTTCACAGGCAAGTGTTTAACCACTAAGCCATCTCTCCAGTCCCTGTCATGTTCTTTCTTATATATATATGTATATATATATATTATAATATATATATATGCATATATATAATGCAATATATATATATGAAATTTGCTTGTATTTTTCATTGCTGGGGTTTGAACCCAGGGCCTCATGCATTGCTAGGCAAGCACTCTACCATGGAAATACATCTCCAGCCCCTAGTTTTTGCTTTTTGTTTTAGTTTTGGGGCAAATACAAGACTTCCTGCAACACACACACACTTTCCCAAGCAGTTATACCCTATCCCTCCATCTTACATAAATGAAAGAATGAAGCTAGGTGATTATGAATATCGTAGGAAGGCTGTGACTTTTCTTCCTGTGAAGTTCCTTTTAATACATGAAACCCAAGATACCAGATACTAGTTCTAGTGTGAACAATGTCAAAGTTCCTGTAACCACTCTTCTTCCTTCTGAGTACCCTGGCAGGCTGTTTGCTGGAGTGATGTCATAATGCTTTGTTTGTGGGGTCATCTGTTGTCAGTTATATCCTTAGGAAGAAACAGCCTTTAAACAAAGTGAAAGTTAAATGGTAAAACCTGCTCTTCTGAGATGATAGGGCCACAGATCTCCAAAATAAAGTATTTCTGAAAACATTTTCTATCACCTGTCTTGTGTCATGGGAATATGTGGGTTTTAGTTGCAATGTTGATAGCACAAATGGATTGACACCTGATAGCTCAGGGCTCCTTGTTGGTTTCCAAGTCATCCAGACTTCAAGATCACAGGCATTTTGCATGAAAAGGGGAAACAAGCACATTTCTGGTCATAGAGTGGAAATCTGAGAGGGAAGAGTATACCAAAATAACTTCCTCTGCAGTGAGAAAACACCATGTTTAACGTTATACCACAGAATAGCTGGCATATTTTAAAGTTCTTTTTTCCCTTTTTGAACACATTTCATTACGGATGTTCCCAGAGAACATCATGATCTATCTTAAGTGTGAAGAATGATATCCTACATTGCCATTATATTTATATCTTGGAGACATGTCTAAAAAAGAAGCCAAGTCAATAAAATGGAAGATGTAAGCTTTCACTTTGGTAAAGTACAAATCTTTTATTAAATGTGTCAGTCTCCTTGATTCTTTTCAGAGATAAAACAAGGTGTAAGCTTTTGTCTTCCATCTTTTCATTAACCAAGTGACATCGGTTTCAGAACAGTTTTTAAAATTTTGCTCCTGATAAATGTTGGCAGAACTGGCACATTCCTAGAATAAATTCTGTATGTTCAGCATTTCCTACCCAAATCTATCCATAGGTCGTATGACCATAAAACTTCCCCCCACCGACTAGGCTGAAGAGAAATGTGGATGTAATAGAAAAGTATCTTATGTGATACTAGTATATTGAGAACTCATGGCTAGAGTCAAATCTCTAACCAAATTTAGACTGTAATAACTGTTAATAAATGTAAAGTTTACAACTGAGGGGTTGAAGTAAGGGAGTCAGAGATTGCACACAACAGAAGAAAAACTTTGTAATACTTTCTCCTTTCCTTTCTGGCAAGTTTCAGCTCTACAAATCCAAATGCTCTTGTCTTTCAAATGCCAGAGCGTTGCTCTGCCCTTAATTCTTATCGTATTGTACGAGGAAATCTCTATGCCCCTCCTAATCAGGACTAGGAGAAGGCTTCCACGTCCGCAAAGACTGGAATGCAGTCCCAGACAAAGTTTTATTTATAGGCCCCAGAGGAGTGAAAAGGACTTTTGAGGGCAAAAGACACACGAAATGAAAAATCTGTAAACCGTACATCTGTAGTTATGCTAAAAAGACAATGAGACAAATTAAAAAAAATCCCGGCAGGTCCAGACATCATCAGGATCTTGAGGTGTAAATGTCAAAAACTAGGAACTATTGACTAGGCGTGGTGGCACATGCCTTTAGTCCCAGCATTTGGGACGCAGAGGTAGGAGGATCACCGTGAGTTCAAGGCCATCCTGAGAATACAGAACGAATTCCAGGTCAACCTGGACTAGAGTAAAACCTTACCTCGAAAAACCAAAAGAAAAAAAAAAACAACGCCACGAGCTGTGGTCTGGACAACACCCGGGAAGCGCCTCTTTCCCGGTGGCGAGTGGGGGGGGGGACGCCTGCTGCGAGCTAGGGTACCCACAGCGGGCTGAACCGTGCCCCGCCCCTCCCTGTCGCCTGAGCGCCAGCCAATCCGGAGGCGCCGTGGCCTTCCCATCGGAGGCCCCGCCCCCCGCCCGCCCCAGGGTTGGGGGGGCCCCGCGGCGTGACGTGAGCACGGCGGCTCCGCCCCCTGCGTCTCTGGCCTCGCTGGCCTGGGGGGGATGGTTTCATCATGGCGTCAATGCAGGTGAGCGGAGTCGCTGCATCTGGGCGGGCGTGGGGGGCCGCCGAGGGGGTGCGGGAGCTCGCGCGGGGCCGGCGTCCGGGGCTGCGGGATGCCCGGCCGGGCTCGGGAGTGCTCACGGCGGCTCGGCCTCCGGTCCAGCTCTGGGGCGTCGGGGAGGGCTGAGCGGCGGCGAGAGGAAGGGGGTGATCTCGGGCGGACGGCCGCCGGCGGGGAAGTTGGGGGGATGGAGAAGACTGGGGAAGAAAGGGCGAAGTTTGGCGCTGGCGCGGCCGGGGTGGTCTCCAGAGCGTCCTCCCCGCGCGCACGCCCGGCGGCCGGCCGCCGCTCGTTGCCCCGGCAGCTCTCCTCGGGGATGCCTCTTCCTCCGCGGTTCCCGGCCCCGCGGAAACAGCTGTGCCCCCTGCGGACGCCGGGGTCGGGGCGGCCGGAGCCGGGCTGCGCGTGCGGAGCTCGGGACGCGCTCCCCGAGAGGACGGGCAGCTGCTGCGGACCGCGCGTAGCGGCCTCCGCCCGGGCCTCCCACGCCGGCTCCCAGACTGCTCGGCCCCTGAGCCCCCGTCGCTCCGATCGCCCCGTCCTGTGGCCCGTGGGGACCCTCCCGTGGGAGCCTCGCGCTCGCTGGCGTCCCCTCCCCACTCCCGGCTGCCCCCGTCGCCCCGCTCGCAGCTGCCTTCAGCCTGAGTCCCCAGCATCCTTGGCCGCCCTGCGTTCAGGCTCGCGAGCCTGCTCACCAGCCCCCGGAAAGCTCTGGGGGATAACTCGTCCTCTTAATTTCTTTCTGACGATGCCCCACCCTTGCGGTCTCGGTGAGGCCACAGCTCGTTGCCCTTCCCCTCCGGATCTTTAGTGCAACCTTAGTTGGGTGGAAGACGCTTGTTAACCTGTGTCCCCATCAACCTGACTTGGCTGTGCGTGGCTTTTTTGCTTTTGCAACTTAACTTCCTCGTCTTTTTTCTTCTTTCAAATCCAAGAGATTTTTTTTTTTTCCTGGCAAAGATGGCAACCGCAATTGTAGTTTTGTAGAGATTGACAGCATTATCTATAGCTAGTGTTTAATTCACAGATAACAGTAGCGGAATTAAAACATGTAGGAATAGAAGGTAGAACTCTTGTTAGGCTTGTTTATGGAACACCTTGGAGAGTTTTAATAACAACCTTTAAGAAAGAGTTCACGGTTTTTCTTAGAAGGATTTTTGGCTTTTGTTTCTAGAAGAATAAGCAAATCTTCACTGTTTCTTTTTTGTGCTAGTGGGTTCCCCCTTTTGTGCATCTTCCTCTTTATGCAACTGTTTTTGTTTTTTTCTTCACAGTATCCCCTTTCAACCTGTTTTCCTTAGGAATTCTTTTTCGCTTCTCTTGGCCTTTCCAGCAGAACAGCAAAATTGCATTTAACATTTCTACTTGAAGAGATGTCGAGAAATGGTGTAAGGAAAAACAAGAACAATTTCAGGAAACGTTATACTTAACACTCATCTCCCTAGAGACATTAGAGAAGTTTCGTCATTTGAGGCCCAAAAAGGAACTGTGGCACACCAGTTGATCAGTAGATGGGCTATATAACTGCTTGAAGATTAAAAAAATTTATTTATTTATTTATTGTTTGAGAGAGACAGAGGGAGGTAGGGGGTGGGTAGATAGTGAATGGGTGCACCAGGGCTTCCAGCCAGTGCAACGAACTCCAGACATTTGCACCACCTTGTGCATCTGGCTTATGTGGGTCCTGGGAATTGAATCTAAGTCCTTTGGCTTTGCTGGCAAGTGTCTTAAACACTAAGCAATCTCTCTAGCCCCTGCTGGAAGATTTTTATCTGGATCAGGACATTTTATCACTTATGGCTAGTTGAAGGTCATACCATGTCTTAAGCCTAAAAATTAAGATTAAAATTTGTAGCACTTGTGATTATCTCTGATAAGAGAGCAATGTTAGCTGTTTAGAATACACTTGAAGTATTTGGAAAAGACAGACTTTAAAAAAAATCCGAGAGATATTGGTAACCTTGAGTTTTACATGGTGATTTAAACAGTGGGGGAAAAACTACCTGTTTATTCAGGAGTGCATTTTCCTGTGCCTGAAGCACTAGCACAGATTCTCATCACTCTTCATGACTTCTGATTAGAGGGGGTAGGAACCTGATGCCTCGTGTTTTAATTAAAGTTAAACTAAACCGTAACCTTTTATTTGTATTTGAAAACACCTGCTATATTGCTATATTTTCTGGAAATGTCATTATTTTTTAATTTATTTATTTATGAGGGGGAAGGCAGATAGAGAGTGGGCTCACCAGGGCCTCCAGCCACTGCAAATGTACTCCAAGATGCATGCACCACCTTGTGCATCTGGCTTATGTGGGTCCTGGGGAACCAAACCTAGGTTCTTTGACTATACAAGCAAGTGCCTTAACCACTAAGTCATTTCTCCAGCCTCTCATTAAGATATTTTAATATAGATAGGTTAGACTTTCTGAGACACTGCTATGTGATTACTTCTTTGTCTTTGTGCAAAGTTTACTGTCTGACCATTTTAATAGCAGAAGTTAGCTCTTTTCAAAAGACTTAAATTATACATAAAACTACAGCTATTTGACAAATGTCTTTTATTAAATCAGCAAATATGTTTAGAGAGCCATCATGCCAGCCATTTGGGGAGTTGCTAGGGGTATAGCACTGAACAAAAACCCAAGATCTCTGCCTCTGTATTTGATATTTACAGATAAAAACAAAATATCCATTTGGGTATTATATTAGAGAAGGTTCAGATCAATAGTTAGGGCATTTCAGTTAGGAAAAGTGTGCTGTTACACAAAATGTTGCTCCAACTTCACAGCCTTGTATCTAAGAAGCTTTTAGTATATTTCCTTATCTTACCACACCAGGGTATTGTTGCTGTAGAAGAGGTTACTTAGCTGGGAGAGGCACTGCATTTAAAAAACTCACCATACTATACAACTACAAATGTAACATGAGACTTGATTACTTGTGACAATGAAGTAGAAGTAAATAAATAGACTTTCAGTGTAATGAAAGTTAGGGTAGACTTTCAGTTTCTTTTCTTTGACTTTCAAGTTCTTACTGGAGAGCATTACTTTAAAGTTCAGGTTGTAACTGCTTTTGTGTATTTTATTTTAAAGTAACTCTCTGGTACAGGGTCTTACTATTTAGTCCAGGCTGACCTCAACTGGAGATCTTCTTGCCTCAGCCTCATTTACAGTTGCAGATGTGTGCCGCTAGCCATGTTTGCCTTTGCTTTCACGTATGCTGTCCGTGTTTCCAGCTTTCTTTCAGTTGGTGCCAAATATGAAAGTTTCTTCAGTAGTACACTGAATGAATGAATATGAAAGGTGGGCTCAGTATTCCCGCCCCAGGTAGGATCTCACTCTAGGCCAGGCTGACCTGGAACTCCTCTGTAGTCCCAAGCAACTGTAATCCCAGTGTGCATTATATCACCTTTTTAAAAAAATATTTTTATTTATTTGTGAGCAAAGAGGCACAGAGAATATGAATGAATATGAATGGGTGTACCAGAGCCTCTTATTGCCGCAAGGCAACTTCAGGTGCATATATCACCTTGTGCATCTCGCTTTCCATGAGTACTGAAGAATCAAACCTGGGCCTGAAGGCTTTGCATTCAAGCACCTTCAACCTCTGAGCCATCTCTGTAGCCCCCTGGGGTTCAGTACTCTGCTGCAACATATTGCTGGGGAAGTTTCATACTGCTGCTAGTGTTCAAGGTGATGCTTTTCACACTTGTGAGTCCTTTGGAGGCATCCATTTCTCCGTCTTGTTTTTTTTTTCTTCTTTCTTTCCATTCTTCCTAAAACAAAGTCACAAATGACAAAATTCACAAAATATCAGTTAATATTTTAAGAACTCAGTATTGCCAGGCAGGGTGGCACACACCTTTAATCCCAGCACTCAGAAGACAGAGATAGGGGAGGATCTCTTTGAGTTGAAGCCAGGCTGGGAATACAGAGTGAGTTCCAGGTGAGGCTTGGCTAGAGTGAGACCCTACCTCAAAAAATTGCAAAACCAACCAAAAAGTACCCAACACAACAACAAAAAAAGAAATTATTATGTGAATGGTATGTTCGTGATGATATCGAAAATTGGTAAGCATTAGGCTTCATTAAAGAAATCTACATTTAGTTTGGTAATTCAAGAAATCTTAAAATATGTATGTGTATCTAGTTTTGCATGGGTACTGTGGAATCAAACTCTGGTCTGGCAAGCTTTGCAAGTAAGCCCCTTTAACCACTGAGCCATCTCCTCAGCTCATCTTAAAACATTTAATGAAAAGGTCACATACTTTTAGCACTTTAGGGACTTGAGTATTTGTTACAAACTTTTCATTTCTAAACTGCAAAAGCATCATTTCATTAAAGTGCTCTGATGAATAAAAAAAAAAATATATATATATATATATATATATATATTTTTTTTTTTTTTAAGAAAAAGGACTGGAGAGATGGCTTAGCAGTTAAGGCACTTGCCTGCAAAGCCAAAGGATCCAGTTCAATTCCCAGGACCCACGTAAGCCAGATGCACAAGTGGGCGCATGCATCTGGAGTTCATTTGCAGTGGTTGGAAGCCCTGGCATGCTCATTTTCTTTCTCTTTCTCTGCATATTTCTTTATCTCTCAAATAACTAAATAAAAATAAAATATTTTAGAGTGCTTTGTATATTTTATATGATTCTAAA
This sequence comes from Orientallactaga sibirica, assembly GCA_036365145.1. Lineage (NCBI taxonomy): Eukaryota > Metazoa > Chordata > Mammalia > Rodentia > Dipodidae > Orientallactaga > Orientallactaga sibirica. The sequence continues at coordinate 21,734,313 of JAEOAD010000003.1, forward strand.
TAATTTTGAAAAATACAGCAATATTTGAATATTGTGTTTAGCCATATTTTTTGTGTTGTGTTTCTTTTTCCATTGTATGTTTGTATATTTTCATTTTCTTTTATATAGCTTGTTTGTTTGTTTGTTTATTTATTTATTTATTTGATACAGAGAGAGAGAGAATGGGCGTGCCAGGGCCTCCAGCCACTGCAAACGAACTCCAGATGCATACGCCCCTTGTGCATCTGGCTAATGTGGGTCCTGGGGAATCAAACTTGGGTCCTTTGGCTTTGCAGGCAAACGCCTTAACCACTAAGCCATCCCTCCAGCCCCTTATCTTTTGAAATACTTAACCAGTTTGGCCTTGATATGTTTTCCAGTTTTAGAATTTAGCTGTTTCATTCAGACTTCTTTTAAGTTAGAAGTTGTCCGTTTTTTTTTTTTTGTTTGTTTTTGTTTTTTTGTTTACTGAGGTAGGGTTTCACTGTAGTCCAGGCTGATCTGGAATTTACTGTGTAGTCTCAGAGTGGCCTTGAACTCACGGTGATCCTCCTACCTCTGCCTCCTGAGTGCTGGGATTAAAGGTGTGCACCACCATGCCCGGTGAAGTTGTCTTTTTAAATTTTTTTTTTTGTTTTCGAGGTAATGTCTCACTCTAGTCCAGGCTGACCTGGAATTCTCCATGAAGTCTCATGGTGGCCTCAAACCTCTACCTCCTGGGATTAAAGGTGTGCACCACCATTCCCTGCACAAGTTAGACGTTTTACCTGGTGTCTTTCTAATTTTTTTTTTTTTTTTTTTTTTTCTTTTTTTCTTTTTTTTTTTTTTTTTTTTGGTTTTTCGAGGTAGGGTCTCACTCTAGCTCAGGCTGACCTGGAATTCACTATGTAGTCTCAGGGTGGCCTTGAACTCATGGCGATCCTCCTACATCTGCCTCCCGAGTGCTGGGATTAAAGGTGTGCGCCACCAAGCCCGGTTTTTTTTTTTTTTTGGTTTCTTGCAGTATAGTCTTGCTCTAGCCCAGGCTGACCTAGAATTTTTGACACCTTTATGTTTATGTTAATATGAAAGTCATAGGAAGTTAGCGCATAATAGTTGATGCTTGTCATCTCTAAGTAACAAAATTGTGAGAAATGGGTGAATTATTTGAATTTTCTGCATTTTTATCCTCTCTGACTTAGATCTTAAACCATTGACTTGATTTGGCTAAATAGAAGGATCTTTAGTAACTGGAGAGAGTATGGATGTGTGCTCATTTTCAGGTGACTTAGAAGTAATTATTTAGGATTGTTCAAAGCTCTGCATTGCTTTTTGCTCATTGTAGGTGGTAATAGTTGGTACAGGTGGAAGATGGACTTATATAATCCTATCATAAGTCATGATGTCTGACAATTAGTACCACATTCTATTTATTTGTTGTTGTAGTTAAGGGTCTAGCATAATTAAAAGTTAGAAAATTATCATCTTGGATGTGGAGGCTTATTGAGCTTTGAGAACTTGAATTCTGATATCTAAGGTTTGTTGGATTCCTTAGTAATAGGGCAGTCAGAGATGTTGGAGCATGGGCCAGGGGAACGGGGGATGCCTATGGCTAGAAGTAGAATTGAGGGAGTTCTGTGTGAATAGTAAACCCAAGTGACCAAAAGCATAAATCTATGGTAATCACTCCTTTGCTCTCAGAGTAGTTATTGTACTTTTCTTTTTGTGTTTAATCACTTACTACTTTATGAGCTGTCTTGTTTTTGTCTTAGAAGTGTTTCGATTTTAAACTTAAGTTTTCTCCCCTGGGCCATAACTTCAAGAAACATTCATAAATAGCAAGTTCTGCATTAATTGAAATCTACTCCAGGAAAATCTGTTAAGCAATTTTGTAATGGGATGAATACCTACAAAGATATAACTTAAAATTCATATTTGTATTGTATATTCTTAAGTATTGTCTTGATTTATATGTTGGTCAAAAACTTCAATTTTTTTCCAAATATTTTTATATTCTCTTTTTTCACATTTGGTTGAGGTTTTTTTTTTTTTTTCCCCTTGAGGTAGGGTCTTGCTCTAGCACAGGCTGACCTGGAATTCACTATGTTGTCTCAGGGTAGCCTTGAACTCAGGATGGTGATCCTCCTACCTCTGCCTCCTGAGTGCTGGGATTAAAGGCGTGCGCCACCACGCCTGGTGAGGTTTTTTTTTTTTTCCCCCAAGGTAGGGTCTCACTCTAGCCCTGAATTAACTATGTAGTCTCAGGGTGGCCTTGAACTCAAGACAATACTCCTACCTCTGTCTCCCGAGTGCTGGGATTAAAGGCGTGCACTTCCACACCTGGCAATGGTTGGTTTTTTGATACAATATCAGTAAGATGTACAATTGAGAGAAGGGCCCTTGGGAAGACCTGCAGTTGTTTTAGGGCAGGGAGGGTGCTATCACTTTATACATGGAGGCGTATAACGGTCTAAGGACAGATCTTGGGGCTCAAAGTGGGATGTTAGCTCAAGCCAGGCAGGTCAGAAAGCCCCGTTCAGCTAATTCAGCACCACAGCGCTCTGTTCCAGGAAGACCTTATTCTGTGTTTCCATCTTTATCTGGCCTTTGAGCTTGGAGATGAGGTGTCCATAGGAGTTAGCCAGAGTCACCGTATATGCCATCAGGATGTCAAAACCCAGGGATTCAGACCCCAGCCCTTCTCCCTCAGTCTCAGGTCAGGTCAGGTACATTCTTTTCAAAAAAAATATTTTTGGGGCTGGGGAAATGGCTCAGTGGTTAAAGGTGCTTGTTTGCAAAAGGCTACTTGCTGGCCCAGCTCAAATCCTCAATCCCATGTAAAACCAGATGCACAAAGTGGTGTATGTATTTGAATGTGTTTGCAGTGGCAAGAGACCCTAGCACACCCCTCAATAAAGAAATAAAATATTTAAAAATATATTGCTTTTTAAAAAATATTTTTATTTATTTGAGAGAGAGTGAGTGTATGGGCATGCCAGGGCCTCCTGTCACTGCAGATGAACTCCAGGTGCATGTGCTACTTTGTACATCTGGCTTTATGTGGGTACTGGGGTATTTGACTCAGGGTGTTAGGCTTTGCAAGCAAGTGCCTTTAACCACTGTATCATCTCTTCATATTTTTATTTGTTTATATAAGAGAGAGAATAAAAAAGTATGGGCTCAAGTGGTAGAGTTTATAGTATTAAAGATAATCTTAGCTGGGCGTGGTGGTGCATGCTTTTAATCCCAGCACTTGGGAGGCAGAGGTAGGAAGATTGGCATGAGTTCAAGGCCACCCTGAGACTACATAGTGAATTTCAGGTCAGCCTGAGCTAGTGTGAGACCCTACCTTGGAAAAAAAAAAAAGATAATCTTACCAAAAAGAGTTTTTAGTGTCATCTGGGCTGGAGAAATTGCTCAGTGGTTAAGGTGCTTGCCTGCAAAGCCAAAATCCTGAGTTGATTCTCCAGGACCCACGTAAACCAGATGCACATGGGGGCGCATGCATCTGGAATTCATTTGCAGTGGCTGGAAGCCCTGGCGTGCCCATTCTCTCTCTTTCTCTCTCAAATAAATAAATAAAATATATTACAAAAAAAGAAGTAACACAGTATCGGGAACCAAAAGATCTGGAATTAAGTCCTGCTTGGTACTTAAAAAGCTTGTATTACACAAACATCATATATAGTGTAGAAGGCTAAGATAGATTATCAGAAGTAAACATGCATGAAACCACTTTCAGGTTTTCCAGCCTGGCTTCACATTTATGATGATTCTGCTCAGTCTCCAAAGTGCTGGGATTATAGGCAAGTGTCACCACATCCAAGTATAAACTGCTTTTTTGAATTCTCTTCCTCAAACCTGTTTTCTTCATGTTGGTTTATGGAACTTCATCCTACTATGTGCTGATCTAGAAACTTTGAAGTTGTCTTATACCACAGTCAGACTATCAGCAATTATGTAAACTCTACCTACAAAAGATCTAGAAATGCACTGTTTGTCCCTCTTCTGAATTACTCCTTGTCCCCCCCCTGCCCCCCCATCTCCCTGCCAAGGCAGGGTCTAGAATAGTAGAGTGACTAGTCCAGGCTGGTCTAGAACTTGCTCTGTAGTAGTAGGCTGGCCTTGAACTCCCTGATTTAAATCGTCATCATCCCTTCCTGGATGTTATATTAACCACTTCATAAGTGGGTTTTCTGTTTCTGCCCTTGTATCCTTATTGCCTTTTCTCAACCTGTCAAAACCAAACAGTAAAAGGCAAATGTCACTTACATACTCAGCTGCAGCTTCCTATTCAAATGGTAACAGCACCAGGACTTTAACCTCTCTCAGATGTCTTGGGAGCCTTGGCCTCCTTGCTGTTCTTGCTTAGGCCTTTGGCCTGGTTTCCTTTGCTTGGAATGTCCTTTTCACCATCTGGAGGTCTCCCTTCCCCCCACTCAGATCGTTGTTTAGATGTTATTTCTTCAGTGAGGTCATCTTTTGCCACCTAGTGTAAAATAATGCCACTTCCAGCCCTACTCCCAGCACTAGGAATTCATCTCACAATGCTAAATCCTTCACAGTTGATATATTATTAATTGATTAATTTACTATTTCCTCAGTAAATGTTGAGTGAATAAATAAGCTCAGCCTCTGGAATCAGGTAAAGCTGGATTTCAATCCTAGTTTACCCTTACTAGCTGTGTAATCTTTTCCCTACCTCTCAACAAAAAATAGGGATGATAGAGCAGTTATATTTCATGAAATTGTAGCTTCTTTCACAAATTTTTAGAGTTGTTTGTGATTTGTAACTGATAATGCCTTAGGCCTCCAGGTTTTTTTTTTTTTTTTTTTTTGGTTTTGCGAGGTAGGGTCTCACTCTGGTCCAGGCTGACCTGGAATTAACTATGTAGTCTCAGGGTGGCCTCGAACTCTCGGCGATCCTCCTACCTCTGCCTCCCGAGTGCTGGGATTAAAGGCGTGCACCACCACGCCCGGCCCTCCAGTTTTTTTATGATTTTTTAGCTATTTACTAATTTGAGAGAGAGAAAGAGAGAAAGGAAGGAAGGAAGGAAGGAAGGAAGGAAGGAAGGAGGGACCAGGGCCTCTTTTCAGTGCAAACAAACTTGAGATATGTGCACCACTTTGTGCATCTGGCTTTACATGGGTACTGGGAAATCAAATCCAGACCCTCAGGCTTTGCAAACAAGAGCCTTTAACTGCAGAGCCATCTCTCCAGCCATAGGCCTCCAATTTTCAACTCTGCTACAAATTTTATTTTTCCTTTTGATTTCTGGTCCCTGTGTTGGTTATCAGTGGAAAAAAACCAGATTTCTTTTATGATAATGTGTCATATGCGGTCTCCGTATTTTCCACATCACAGGAAGGAGGACGGAAGTATGGATTCCAATTAGTGTGCATTCTTTGCCAGTCCACTTCAATATTTGAGAATTAGCCAAGTAGAATTATGAGCTAGATTCTATGGCAATTGTAAAAGGCACTGTTTTTTTTCTTTAAATTGAAATGTGTGGGCTAGGGGTGTAGTTCAGTGGTATAGCGATTGCCTTGCATACATGAAGCTTGATTCTATTCCTAGCACTGCCAAAAAAAAAGTTTAACTAATGTAGTTTGAATTATAAAATCGTGAAAGCTTCTAATATATTCATCACCGTTAACACTTTGCAGAACATTTTCATCTTTCATCACCCCAAGAAAAAGCTTTTATTTTTTTTTTTTTGGTTTTTCGAAGTAGGGTCTAGCTCTAGCCCAGGCAGTCCTGGAATTCACTATATATATAGTCTCAGGGTGGCCTGGAATTCATGGCGATCCTCCTACCTCTGTCTCCTAAGTGTGTGCTGGGTTTAAAGGTGTGCATCACCACACCCTGCCAGAAAAAGCTTTTTATCTGTAGTCACTCCATTCTTTCCTTTACCCCCAGCTTCCAGTCTCCTTTCAGTTTCTTAAGGATTTACCTATTCTTTCATGTAAATAGAATCTGACTTTAATTTTTAAAAATTTTTTTGAGTGAGAGAGAGAGGGAGAGAGAGAGAGAATATGAGTATGGGTGCTTCAGGGCCTCCTGCCACTGCAAATGAATTCCAGATGCATGTGCCAGTTTGAGTATTTGGCTTTACGTAGGTACTGGGGAATGGAGCTGGGGCCGTCAAGCTTTGCAAGCAAGAACCTTTAACTGCTGAGCCATCTCTCCAGCCCCTCCTTAATGTTTTTGAAGTTCATCTTTGCTGTAACTTCTTTTTTTTTTTTTTTTTTTTTTTTTTTTTTTTCGAGGTAGGGTCTCACTCTAGCTTAGGCTGACCTGGAATTCACTCTATAGTCTCAGGGTGGCCCCGAACTCACAGTGATTCTCATACCTCTGCCTCCCAAGTGCTGGGATTAAAGGCGTGAGCCACCACGCCCGGCTTTTGTGCTGTAACTCTTATCAGTACTTGATACTCACTTCTGACAATATATGCTTGCTTCTTTTATTCAACAATTACCTGGAACCAGTTCAATTCAATGCAGACATTAACCAGAGTTAGTACAGGTCCTCAAAGACAGTCCCCCACTTTAGATTTCAGTTATAAGCATAGTGTCCCAGGTTATCCACAGTTGCTTTCCAACTGGACTACAATTGGAAGATTCTCTACCATGCTAACTTGAATATATGGCTCCATAGACGTGGGTTTGAATTGAGCCTCCAGTGGGCGGAGCCTTACTGGGGATAAGGTGTTACTGGGAGCCAATCTTAGAGTCCACCCTAAGGTGTTTTGGGGGCAGATCTGAGTCCATTCTTGCTAGGTGTGTTCAGAGCAGTGTGAGCTCTATTTGTGCTTGCTAATGGTGCTGGCAGTTGGTGATATCTCTCTGCTTAGATCTATGAAAGGGAGCCAGCTTCTTCTGCCATTGATGGTGTTCTCTTGGAATTTGTAAGCCTGAAATAAACCTCTCCCATAAGCTGTGTCTGGTTGGACATTGGTCCCAGCCACATGGAGTTGACTGCAACATCAACCAACACCCCTTCATGATTGCCTGTATTGGCTAACAGGATCCCAAAGGGAGTACATTCACAATTGCTGATGTATTCTAAAGGATTTTTTTGTTTTTGGTTATTGTTCATATATTTTTAAAAAAGATATTACTTATTTAAGAGAGTTAAGAGAAAGAATATGTATGGATGCGGTAGGGACCTTTGCCACTGTAAATGAACTCCAAATGCATGTGCAACTTTGTTGCTTTATGTGGGTACTGAGGAATTGAACTTTGGTTACATGCTTTGCAAGCAAGCACCTTTAACTACTGAGCTATCTCCCCAGCCCCCATTTGTTGATTATTTTATTTATTTTATTATTTTGTAATTTTTTTTTTTTTTTGCAAGAGAGAGAATTGGCATGTCAGGGCCTCTAGCTAGTACAAACTCCAGACATGAGTGCAGGTGAAGCCTTGCATGCTTGTGTCACCTGCATTCGGCTTATGTGGTACCTGGAGAAGTTGAACCTGGGTCCTTAGGTTTTATAGGCAAGTACCTTAGCTGCTAAGCCATCTCTTCAGTCCTTATTTTATTTTATTAATTATTATTATTATTATTATTATTTTTCGAGGTAGGGTCCCACTCTAGCCCAGGCTGACCTGGAATTCAATCTGTATTCTCAGGGTGGCCTCAAACTCATGGCACTCCTCCTACCTCTGCCTCCCGAGTGCTGGGATTAAAGGCCGTAGCCACCACGCCCGGCCCTTATTTTATTTTAAAAATAATTTATTAATTTATTTACTTGAGAGAGAGAGAGAGAAGGAGGGAATGAAAATTGGTGTGCCAGGGCCTCTAGTCACTGTAAATGAACTCCAGCCACATGCGCCACCTTGTGCATCTGGCTTACGTGGTTACTGGGGGATCAAACTTGGATCCTTAGGCTTCGCTAAGCCATCTCTCCAGCCCATATTTTATTTTTTTTTAATCTGTTCTTACACTATAGCCAAGGCTGGCCTGGAGCTTGTGTCAGTTTTCCTGTCTCAGCCTCCTGAGTGCTAGCATTAGTAGCATTAGAGACATGAGCTACTAGACCTGACATTGAAGGATATTTTAAAGGTTATAAATGGTTTGATGAAGCTATACAGAGCGAGATTTCTAAAGGTCGTGAACATAGGTATTCTGTTCCCTGGCAATCCTGTCTGCATGTGGAATTTTTCTTTTCTTTTTCTTTTTCTTTTTTTTTTTTTTTTTCTTTTTTTTTTTTTTTTTTTTTGAGGTAGGGTCTTGCTCTGGCTCATGCTGACCTGGAATTCACTATGTAGTCTGGCTGGCCTGGAGCTCACAGTGATCCTCCTACCTCTACCTCCCAAGTGCTAGGATTAAAGGTGAGCTACCATGCCTAGCAGAGAGACAGAGAGAGAGAGTATGAATGAGAATGAATGGGTGCACCAGGGCATCTAGCTGCTGCAAAGGAACTTCAGATGAGTGCGCTACTTTGTGCACTTGGCTTTATGTGGGTACTGAGGAATTGATCTCAGGTCATTAGGCTTTATAGGCAAGCACCTTAATCACTGAGCCATCTCTCCAGCCCTGGATGTTTTTTTTCTTCAGTTCAGAAACTCTGCAAACCCAGTTCTTTTAGGGGAGGGAGAGACAGAGACAAGGTCTCATGATTCCCAGGCTGGCTTCAAACTCACTGTACAGCTAGGGATGAACTTGAATGCCTGTTCCTTATACCTCTGTCTCCTGAATGCTGGAGTTAATTATAGGTTAGAGCCACTGTTGTTGTTCGAATGTAAAATGTCTCCCATAGGTTCATGTGTTCAAACACTTGGTCCCCAGGTATTGATGCTGTTGGAGAAGGTTGTTGAACCTTTAGGAAGTAGAGCCTTGCTGAAGGAAGTCTGTCTCTGTGAGCAGGCCTTGAGGTTTTCTAGTCTGACCTCACTTCCTGTTCACCCTCTGCTGTCTTACTGCAATGTGATAAGCCAGCTTCTCACTCCTTCCACCATGCTTTCCCTGACATTATGGAACTATAAGCTGAATTAAATCCTTTGCTTCCTTAAATTGCTTCTGGTCAGGTATTTTGTCCAGGAAAGAATAAAGTAATTAATATAGCCACTATGCTTGATTTATGTGGTACTGGGGATCAAACTCGGGGCTGTGTGCAATGTAGATGGACAATATGCCAATTGAGCTACATCCTTAGACTCTCTTGGAGTTTTGACATTTGTTAAGTTGGTATGTTCCATTTTAGTGGCCATGAGTGGTCAATTCCGCCTTTGCCCCTTCACAGGTGTTGGATAGGTAGGGCTGAAAGTTCTAATCGTCTGATTGCACTGGTTGGATCCTTTGCTAACCAGCCCCATCCTCAGGCTATCTAGGAACATTCAGTGATTATTCAGATGACAAGGGTTGTGGGAACTGTGTGCTATAAAATTGTAAGATTTTATGGGGAAGTTGCTCAATGGATTTAATCAGCATGAGTTTGGATTTCCAGAATCTGTAAAGTGCTGAATGTGGTGTTGTATGCTTGTAATCCCAGTCCTGGGATGCAGAGACAGGGAATCCCTGAGGCCCATTAGCTGGCTGGTCTAGCTGAATTGGTAATCTCTAGGTTCAGTGAGAGACCCTGTCTCAAAGCATAAAGTGGAGGATAACTAAGGGAGACACCCAGTATCAACCTCTGGCCTCCACACATGCACATATAGAAACATTTTGTTTAAAAGGGAGACACCCAATACAATATCAACCTCTGGCCTCCACACATGCACACATAGGAACGTGTGTACACACACCGCATGCGTGTGTGTACACACCCACCCACCCACCTAATACAGCCGTCCCTTAGTGTCTGTATGGATACAAAGTTCTAGGACTACAACTCAGGGTACCAAAATTAAGGTAAATTTAAATATATGGAATTAAGAAAAATGTTACAGTCTTAGGAAGAGCAGTATAAGAATATTGTGGAGAAAATTATATAGCTGATTATATTGATGCCAATTTTGCCCTTCATGTTACTTAGTGGAAACCTTACAGAATTTGTTACAGCCTGTCCTCATTATTACAGATCTGGTATTTGAATTCAGTTACTGGTTCAAATTTATGTAACCCTAAAATCAGTTCTGAAAGTGCTTTCTGCTTATATTTTCCTCTGAAAGGGCTGCTCTGCTGACTTGCTCAGTTCATACTGTAAGTAGGTTTCCCTTTTGAGGTCTGGAGTGTACATTTTTGTGGGATTTGTTTGATTTTTTTGTTGTTGTTGTTTAAAATGGGCATCAAGCATAGTACTAAAGTTCTATTTAGGGTTCCTAAGCGCATGAAAACTGTCATGTGCCTGACAGAAAGTGTATGAATGAGATAAGCTTCATTCAAGCGTAAATTATAGTGATGCTGACTGTGTGATGTTAATGAGTTTATAATCTATAGTAAATGTTCTTTTTAAAAAATTTTTTTATTGACAACTTCTATACTTACATACAAAAAAACCCACCTGATATTTCCCTCCCCTCCCCCCATTCCACTTTAGAACTCCAGTCTCCATCATATCCCCTCCCTCTCTCCATTAGTCTCTCTTTTAATTTGATGTCATCATCTTTTTCTTCTGTTTTGAGGGTCTTGCGGAGGTATTGCTAGGCACTGCAAGGTCATGGATATCGAGGCCAATTTCTATCTGGGCAGTTGCATTGTAAGAAGTCATACCCTTCCTTTGGCTCTTCCATTCTATCCGCCCCTTCTTCCTCAATGGTCCCTGAGCCTTGAAGGGTGTGACAGAGGTGTTCCAGTGCTGGGCACTCCTCCATCCCTTATTCTCAGCACTATGTTGCTTTTTGGGTCATCCCAGTGGTCATCGCCATCTGAAGAAAGAAGCAATGCTGGGTGCCCACCTCGTTCCCTGAGCTGTGGAGCTTGGCTCAGCTGTGCTGGGTCCGGTGTTGGTGATGTGGTACAGGCTGCTGCTAGTTGCTAAATTCTGCCAATTCGCTGGGGATCTGGTGGTTGGGGTATGGGCGAGTTCAGGAAGCCTGTAGTAGCTCACACTGTTCCCCTGTATCTCTTTCAGTAGCTCAGCAGACTTTTCTTCGATTTCTGGGCTTTGTGAGGAGACTGATGAGGTTGGAAAGTCCCCCCCCCCTTTTTTTTGTTGTTGTTTGGGTGGTGGCGGAGGCTGCAGTGAAGGCTCAGCTAATCCCTGCGGCAGCTTGGAGCTGCGGGTTGGGGCGGCGGCTTGGAGCCGTTGTGGAGTGGGCTGCTGTGGGTCGGGCCACCATCTCCAAAGTGGTATTCTGGCTGTCTACTGCCTTTCCGCTGTTTTCCGGAAAAAATATTTTGCTCTTTTCCGAAGAAGTGTAGTTTTGCTTAAATCCCTCCCTGATCTGGTTTGGCGTGGCTCCTATGCTGCCATCTTACCTGGAAGTTTCCTATAGTAAATGTTCTTTTTAAAAAAACTTTTCTGGGGGTGTTGAGGATTGAACCTAGGACCTTATGCCTGCTAGACAAGCTCTCTTTTGCCAAGCTGTATAATTGGTCCAATAGGGGATCTTTAAAGAAACACACCCATACAAAATTAGGCTTATTTCTAGTTGGCTGATGAAATATGACTAGAAGCTTGTAGGAACCTAACCCTGTATTTCTTATGGAGCAGTGAGTTCAGGGTTTGCTAATTCAGTGTTTGGTGAGATCTTAACTACTGTGAATTGTGCAATTTCAGTTTTTAAGTTTCAGTTCATCTTTGATTTGAAAGTGTGGAAGCAAAATTAAAACTGGTAAAACATAATGTTACTATATCCAAGTTCTGTTTGATTCTTTTTTCTGCTTTAAAAAAATATTCACGGGTTGGGAGGTGGCTTATTAGTTATGCTGGCTTGGGTTCAGTTCCCCAGTACCCACATAGAGTCAGATGCACAAAGAGGTACATGTATCTGGCACTCTGGCATGCCCAATGTACTCTGACTTACCTTGGAAAAAAAAAGTTATATGAGTGTGTATGCCAGGGCCTCTTGCTGCACCAAAGGTATGTACTGCTTTTTTTTGTATCCTGCTTTATGTAGGCTTTATGCTAGGAAATTGAACCCTGGGTCAGCAGGCATTGTAATTAACCATCTTAAAGCCCAGCCCCTTCTTTGTTCTCCTTTCTTTGATAGGTCAGTACCTTTCCCTGGATATTTTCAAGTTGGCCCACACATTTTAAACCAGTGGTTTTCAACTTTGATATCATATTGAAGTTACCTGGAAAACTTATAATTCCCCAGATTATGAGTTAATGCCTTGGCATACATTTTGCAATTAATCTTAGCTCCTTAGGTAATTCTAATGTGTAGCTTCAGTTGAGAACTCATCTTCATTTACCATGTAGGAGTTAAGGTGTGCAAATCATATACACAGTAATGTACCTCTTCGGGTCTGAGTTCAGGAGTCTTCAGATATTTAAGTGTAATCTTCTCAAGAAATGTGTATGTATGATTGGAGTTTTATCGGAGACTATGCCTTCATTTTTTTTTTTTGAATTTTCAAGATAGGGTTTTACTCTAGCCCAGGATAACCTGGAATTCACTTCTCAGGCTGGCCTTGAACTCATGGCAATCCTCCTACCTCTGTCTCCCAAATGCTGGGATTAAAGGCATGTGCCACCACACCCAGCAGCCTTCTTATGTATATATCAAAGCACATGTTGGCCATCATCAATTCTCCTGAAATTTCTTGGTTAATGACTATTTTATCTGAAGGAACATGGTATCTACAATTAAAGTTTGTTGTGGAGCAAGATTTGTGTTCAGATGTCGGCCATTAAGCAGTTATGAGCTGGTTGGTCTTTTGTTGTGCCTATGGTGCTTAATTTCTGGTTGTCAACTTGACAGGATTTAAAATCAGCATGGAAACAAATCAGATCATGTCTGTGAGGGGTTTTCTAGGTTAGTTGAAATGGGAGAACCTACCCTAACTGTGGTCAGCACCATCCTATGGGCTGGGTTCCTGGACTGTATAACAAGGAGAGAGCCAGCTGAACATGTCCTGTTCATTACTATTTGCTTCTTCTCTGTGGGCTGAATGAGACTAGTTTTGCTCCTGTGATGCTTTTCCCACCACAACGGACTCTACCCTTTACAACAGTAAGCATGTGTCTGGAGTTGTTTACAGTGGCTGGAGGCCCTGGTGTGCCCATTCTCTCTCTCCCTCTTTCTACTCTTTGCTTCCTTCTCTCATGCTCTCTCTCAAATAAACAAATAAAATATATTTTTTTAAAAAAGAACCCATGTGAGAATAAGGGCTAGGGGTCTTCCCCTTGGCTCATCCTGGCTGCCCAGGCCCAGCTGAGGGAAAAACCCACAGTTGGAAGTTCTCAAGTGTTCTGAACTGTCTGGAGTTCTTTTGCAGTGGCTGGAGGCCCTGGTGCACCCATTCTCTCCTTCTCTCCCTCTCTGTCTCAAATAAAAATAAAGTAGGGGCTGGAGAGATGGCTTAGTGGCTAAGGTGCTTACCTGCAAAGCCCAAGAACCTATTCCCCAGATCCCATATAAGCCAGACGCACAAGGTAACGTACATACAAGGTTGCACATGTGCACAAGGTGGCACATGCATCTGGAGTTCTATTACAGCAGCTTGAGGCTCTGGCATGCCAGTTCTCTCTCTTGCTCTTGATCTCATTAAAAAAAAAAGTAAAAGTAGTGGATTGGGCTGGAGAGGTGGCTTAGGGGTTAAGGCACTTGCCTGTAAAGTTGTTAGGTCCTATTCCCCAGGACGCACATAAGCCAGATGCATAATGTGGCATGTGCTCCTAGAGTTTGTTTGCAGCAGCTGAAGGCCCTGGCATGCCCATTTTCCTCTCTCTCTCTCTAATAAATATAAAAAAGATAGTTTAGAAAAATAGAAGGGATGGAGAGATGACTTAGTAATTAAGGTGCTTGCCTGGGAAGCCAGAGGACCCACGTTTGATTTCCAAGTATCCATGTAAGCCAGATGCACAAGGTGGCACATGCATCTGGAGTTTATTTGTAGTGGCTAGAGGCTCTGGTGTGCACTGCCCATTTTCTCTCTCTGCTTGCTAAGAATTTTTAAAATTTTTTTTATTTATTTATTTATTTATTTATTTATTTATTTATTTGAGAGAGAGAGAGAAAGAGATATATAGAAACAGGCAGACAGAGAGAGAATGGGCACGCCAGGGCCTGCAGCCACGCAAACGAACTCCAGATGCATGTGTCCCCTTGTGCATCTGGCTTATGTGGGTCCTGGAGAATTGAGCCTCGAACAGGTGTCCTTAGGCTTCACTAGGCAAGTATTTAACTGCTAAGCCATATCCCCAACCCAGAAAAAATTTTTAAAAGTAAAAAATAGCCGGGCGTGGTGGCGCACGCCTTTAATCCCAGCACTTGGGAGGCAGAGGTAGGAGGATTGCCGAGAGTTCGAGGCCACCCTGAGACTACATAGTTAATTCGAGGTCAGCCTGGACCAGAGTGAGACCCTACCACGCAAAACCAAAAAAAAAAAAAAAAAAAGGTAAAAAATACAGCCAGGTGTGGTAGTGCCCTCCTTTAATCCAGCACTGGGAGGCTGAGGTAGGAAGATTGCCTTGAGTTCGAGGCCACCCTGAGACTACATAGTGAACTCCAGGTCAGCCTGGGCTAGAGCGAGACCCTACCTCAAAAAACTAAAAAAATAAAAATAAAAAGAATAATGGATCCAGGCAACTGATACAGAAAATGGTACCAAGAAGTGGGAGCTGGGTGTGGTGGTGCACACCTTTAATCCTAGTGCTTGGAAGGCAGAAGTAGGAAGATCACTATGAGTTCGAGGCCAGCTTGGAACATGGAGTGAGTTTCTCGTCAGCCTGGGCTAGAAGAGTGAGACCTGCCTCAGAACAAACAAACAAACAAACAAACAAACAAACAAACAAACAAACAAACAAACAAAATAGTCATGGACAAAAGTGTTTGGCAGAGGAAATTACAAGACAGAAAAACACTGGATATGTGCAAACTCCAAATCTTTCATTGAATATCTTTGCTACCCTGATTGAAATCTACAATGAAAGAATAAAATACAGAGCAGGAAGATATAAAAAATATACAGCTTGGCACAAAAAGAAATGTAAAAGAGTTTCAAGTTTTGGGTACAAAAACTGCAGAGGCATCTGTTGGAATTGTTTAAAGAGGTTATCACAGTTAAAGACAAGCCAACTGTTCTTTACTGAAACAATAGGAAAGATACCCAGAGGGCAAGACCCAGTCCAAGGAAGGCTCAAGATAGGAAGAATATAAAATCTTTTAAAAAAATTATTTGTGGGGCTGTAGAGATGGCTTAGCAGTTAAGGCACCTGCCTGCGAAGCCCAAGAACGCCTGTTCAATTCTCCAGGTCCCACGTTTAGCCAGACACAAAAGTGACGCAAGTGCTCAATGTCACGCGTGCACACAAGGGGGCGCATGCCTCTGGAGTTCGTTCACAGTGGCTGAGAGGCCCTGGTGTGCCCATTCTCTGTCTTTCTCTCTTTCTCTCTGTCGCTCTCAAATTAAAAAAAAATTTTATTTGCACTTGTATATGTGTATGTGGTGGTGGTGGTGAGGAGCACAACTAAAGTCTTTTGTACCACTTTTTGCATCTGGCTTACATGGGTACTGGGGAAAGGAAAAGGCTTGAAAGGAGAATGCAGGAATTCCCTGTTCCCCAGTGCTGCTACAGCTGTGTTCCATAAGTACCACAGTCCATCCACACCTTGCAGAAGAACTTGGAAGAATAAAAGATACAAGAATGAGGAGGTATTGCACCACTGTTGTAGAGAGTAGCCAAGGCTTAAGCAGTGTGACGCCACTGGGTGAAGCTGTAAAGGTGAATAATCCTAAATTGTAATGGAGACTTCAGGGTGTTAGAGATGCCAGGAACGTAGGACAGCTGCCAACAAAAGCTGTCAGCTTGAGGTAGATCCTTTTCACAAGAGAAGCTACAGTTAGCATAACTGGAGGGAGCTATCCAAGCCTTTTGGAGCCCTGATGATCCCATCATGAGCTCCAGATACCAGACATGGAGCTGCAGGAATTTTGTCTTGTTTTGGTCTGATCATTCCTTGATATGCTTCCTCCCATTGTTCTGTTTTGGATTGGGAAAATTTACTTTGTGTCCACGTGTGTTGGAAGTATGTATTTTTTTTTCATTTCATTTTACTTTATTTTATTATTTATTTGCAAGCAGAGACAGAGCGAAAGGGAGAGAGGAGATAGAAAATGGGTGCGCCAGGGCCTCCAGCCACTGCATACGAACTCCAGATGCATGCACCACCTTGTACATCTGGCTTATGTGGGTACTGGGGAATTGAACCTGGGTCCTTTGGCTTTGCAGGCAAGCGCCTTAACCACTAAGCCACCCTTCCAGCCCCCTTTTGGTGACTTTGTGAATAAGATATTTTCCTTGATTTCTTTCTCTGTGAGTTACTAGTGTAATATGATGGCTACTGAGTTTTTAAAAAATTTTTAAAAATATTTTATTTATTTATTTTTATTAGAGACAGAGGGAGAGAGAGAGAGAGAGAGAGAGAGAGAGAGAAAGTGAGAATGGGCATTCCAGGGCCTTTAGCCACTGCAAACAAATTCCAGATGCATGTGCCACCATGTGCATCTGGCTTACATGGAACCTGGAGAATCGAAGCAGGGTCCTTAGGCTTCACAGGCATGTGCCTTAATTGCTAAGCTATCTCTCCAGCCTGGCTACTGAGTTTTATGTGTTGATTTTGTATCCTGAAATTTTATTGAATTTAAACCCCTCTAGTTTTTTTTTTTTTTTTAAGATCCTATTGGGTCTTTTTTTTTTTTAGAATGAGGTATTCTATTAAAGAAAAATAAATTAAAACCCAATAAATGAAGCCTAATAAAAATAATAAATAAATGGGACTGGAGAGATGGTTTAGTGGTTAAGGCACATGCCTGTGAAGCCCAAGAACCCTGGTTTGATTCTCCAGGTCCCACATTAGCCAGATGCACATGGTGGTGCATGCATCTGGAGTTTGTTTGCAGTGGTTAGAGGCCCTGGCATGCCCATTCTCACACACCTCTCTCTCCTTCTGTCTCTAATAAATAAATACAAATAAAATCTAAAAATAAATAAATAAGCTACAATCTTTTTTCCCTTCTTTTCATGCCATATGGATAACCTACTCTGTGTTTTCTTCATAGGAGAACACTGTGAAGAACATGTTGATTTTTTTCAAGCAGGTTTTTAGAGACCAAACTCTTATGAGGCTTACAACATTCTAACCTATAGGGTCTTTTAAGTATAGAATTACATCTGCAAACAGGGATAGTTTGACTTCTTCCTTTCTTTTTTTTTTTTATTTTTTTTTTTCTTTTTCCTTTTTTCCTTTCTTTTTCCCCTCTCCTCTCCTCTCCTCTCCTCTCCTCTCCTCTCCTCTCCTCTCCTCTCCTCTCCTCTCCTCTCCATACCTCCCCTTTCCCCTTTTTCTTTCTCCCATCTGTCTTTCCTTTCCTTTCCTTTCCTTTCCTTTCCTTTCCTTTCCTTTCCTTTCCTTTCCTTTCCTTTCCTTTCCTTCCTTCCTTCTTTCCTTCCCTTTTCCTCTCCTTCCTCTCCTCCCCTCCTCTCCTCTCCCTTCCTCTCCTCTCCTCCTCCTCTCCTCTCCTCTCCTCTCCTCTCCTCTCCTCCTCCTCCTCCTCTCCTCTCCTCTCCTCTCCTCCCTCTCCCCTCCTCCTCCTCTCCTCCCTCTCCTCTCCTCCTCTCCTCCTCCTCTCCCCTCCTCCCCTCCCTCCCCCCCCTCCCCTCCCCTCCCCTCCCCTCCCCCCCCCCTCCCCCCTCTCCCCCCCCCTCCCCCCCCCCCCCTCCCCCTCCCCTCCCCCCTCCCCCTTTCTTTTCTTCTTTCTCCCTTTCCCTTCCCTTCCCTTCCCTTTTGGTATTTTGAAGTGGGATCATCAATTGATGATCATATGGTTTCTTTCCGAAGTTTATTTATGTAGTGTTATTACATTTATTATTATTATTTTGTTATTGTTTTATTTTTTATTGACAACTTCTTTAATTGTAGACAATATCCCATGGTACTTCCTCTCTCCCCCCACTTTCCTTTTTGAAACTTCACTCTCCATCATATCCCCTCCCCCTCTCAATCAGTCTCTCTTTTCAGTTTGATGTCATGATCTTTTCCTCCTATTACGATGGTCTTATGTAGGTAGTGTCAGGCACTGTGAGGTCATGGATGTCCAGGCCATTTTGTATCTGGAGGAACACGTTGTAAGGAGTCCTACTCTTCCTTTGGCTCTTACCTTCTTTCAGTCCCCTCTTCCACAATGGACCCTGAGCCTTGGAAGATAGGTTTGAGATGTTTCAGTGCTGAGCACTCCTCTGTCACTTCTTCTCAGCATGATAGTGCCTTCTGAATTATCCCAGGGTTGTCACCATCTGAAAAGAAAAGCTTCTCTAACCAAAAGTGAGAGTAGCATTAATATATGGGTGTGGACATTAAGAGAAGTGCTTACTGGGTGGTTTGGTGAGCATAGTATATACATTTAGTGAGATACCAGCAGACATTACACCCCTAGGGCTCATGACTACCCCTGTCATATGTTTTCAGTATCAGGGATGTGTTCCCTCCCATGGAGCGGGCCTCCAGTCCAATTAGAGAGCAGTTGGTTTCCCCCATAACAGACATGCCAGTATTGCTCCCATTGGCTCATTTGGCCTGGCTAGCCAAATTTAAAGCTTGCAGTGTTCAGTGTTGAGTATCTTCACTGGTGTTTTCTCTCTCTTCTATTGAACTGCATGCAGCATAGATTTTTGTCAGCTGGTCCACATGGAGGAGGCTTTCAGCTCAGCTCCAGCAGGATTTCTCAGTGAACTTGCCACCCAAGTATGTGGAGTCTTCAGCAATAGGGTCTTACCATCTATTCTTGGTGGGAAACCAAGGGCCTCAGCAATGGCCTATAATGTTTTGGGGGTATCTGTGACCTCCCTGGCCAACAACTCACTGGAAAGTATCCCCATCCCTGGCACTGAAAATTTTCTAGTAACAATCTATGGCTTCTGGGTATTCTATTGTCCAGAAAAGTAGGCTATTTTATTTTATTTTATTTTGTTTATTTTTAATTTATTTTTTGAGAGTGACAGAGAGAGAAAGGCAGATAGATAGAGAATGGGTAAGTCAGGGCCTCCAGCCACTTCAAACGAACTCCAGATGCATGTACCACCTTGTGCATATGGATTACATGGGTCCTGGGGAATCGAGCCTTGAACAGGGGTCCTTAGTCTTCACAGGCAAGCATTTAACCACTAAGCCATCTCTCCAGGCTCCCAGAAAAGTAGGTTTTCATATGACTTTTTTTTATATCCTCTTAGATTTTGATTAGCCCTCCCTCTACTGTTCCTTTACTCAATCTCTTCCCCGGACCTCACTTAGGCATTTTTACCCCCATTAATCTGTTCTACTTACATATATACTTTTTTTTTTTTTTCAAAGTAGAGGCTTGCTTTAGCCCAGGCTGACATGGAATTCATTATGTAGTCTCAGGCTGGCCTCGAATTCACAGTGATCCTTCTACCTCTGCCTCCCAAGTGCTGGGATTAAAGGCATGTGCCACCATGTTCTACATATATTGAACCAACCTTGCCTTCCTGGTATGATTCTCACTTGTTCATGATGGATAATCTTCTTGATGTGTTCTTCAATTCAGTTTGCCAGAATTTTGTTGAGAATTTTTGCATCTATGTTCATAGGGAAATTGGTCTGTATCTTCTTATTTTAGTTGTGTCTTTATCTGTTTTAGGGATCAGGGTAGTGCTGGCTTCATAGAATGAATTTGAAAGTTCTTATCTTTCTATATTGTGTAATAATTTGGGAAGAGTTGGGATTAGGTCATCTTTAAAAATCTGCTAGAGGTCTGGAGAGATGGCTTAGTGGTTAAGTGCTTGCTTGTGAAGCCTAAGGACTCTAGTTTGAGGCTTGACTCTCCAGTACCCACATAAGCTAGATGCACAAGGTGGTGTATGCATCTGGAGTTTGTTTGTGGTGGCTAAAGGTCCTGGTGCATCCATTCTCTCTCTCACTCTCTCTGCCTCTTTCTCTGCCACTCTCAAATAAATAAATAAGCAAAAATTTTAAGAAATCTGCTAGAATTCTGCTATGAGTCAGACTGGTCTTGGACTTTTTTTTTTTTTTTTTTTTTTTTTTTCAAGGTAGGGTCTCACTCTGGCCCAGGCTGACCTGGAATTCACTATGTAGTCTCAGGGTGGCCTCGAACTCTCGGTGATCCTCCTACCTCTGCCTTCCAAGTGCTGGGATTAAAGGTGTGTGCCACCACGCCCAGCTGGTCTTGGACTTTTTGTGTGAGGATACTTTTTGTTACATGTTTGGTCTCATGATTATAATGGGTCTATCAAAATTTTGATGTCCTCAAATTTTAATTTTGGGAGGTTATATGGGTTTAGAAATTTGTCCATTTTTTCTAGATATTCCAGCTTTTTGGAGTATAAATTTTCAAAGTATTCTCTAATGGCATTTAGAATTTTATTGGTGTCTGTTGTAATAACTTCATTGTATGTGTCTCTAATGTTGTTCATTTGGATTTTCTCCCTTTTTGTTAGCTTGGTTAGGAGTTTTATCAATCTTTTTCAAAAACTAGCTTTTTGTTGATTAATTCTGCATATTCGTTTAGTTTCTATTTCATTAATTAATTTCTGTCCTGATTTTTATTATTTCTTGCTGTCTGCTGGGTTTGGGGTTGGTTTCTTTTTTCTTTTCTTTTCTTTTCTTTTTTTTCTTTTTTTTTTTTTTTTTTCTTTTTTTTTGTTTTTTGAGATAGAGGTCTCACTGTAGTTCAGGCTGACCTGGAATTCACTATGTAGTCTCAGGCTGGCCTCAAACTCACGGTGATTCTCCTACTTCTGCCTCTGAGTGCTAGGATTAAAGGCATGTGCCACCATGCCCGGCTTGGCTTTGGGGTATCCTGTTGTTTGAGGTCTCTCTAATTTCTTGATATGAATGATTATATCTACAAACTTTCCTCTTAGGACTACCTTGTTTATATCTGAGAGGATCTGGTAGGTTGTATTTTCATTTTTGTTTGTTTCTAGGACTTCTTTTTCTTTTTTTATTTTTTTGAGGGGGTGGTGTTCAATGCAGGGTCTTACTCTAGTCCAGGCTGACCTTAAACTCATTCTGTAGCCCCAGGTTGTTCTTGAACTCATGGAGATCCTCCTGTCTCAGCCTCTTGAATGCTGGAACTAAAGATGTGCCCTGCTTGTTTCTAGGATTTTTTTTGTTGAATAATCTATTGTTCACTCAAAACTGTGTTGTTGAGTGTTACAATCAGGTTCGCATTGCTGGCAGAAATCACCCGGCCAAAAGCAGCTTGTAGGAAAAAAGGTTTATTTTGGCTTACAAACTCAAGGGGAAGCTCCAAGATGTCATGGGAAAACAATGGCATGAGCAGAGGGTGGACTTCACCTCCTGGCCAACATCAGGTGGGCAAAAGCAACAGGAGAGTGTGCCAAACACTGGCAAGGCACTGGCTATAATATATAATTATAATTATAATATAATATAATATAATATAATATATAATATAATATAATAATATATAATACTCCAAGAGGCATTTATTCCCAAATCACCATTAGTTGGGAACCTAGCATTCAGAATACCTAGTTTATGGGGGATACCTGAATCAAACCACCACACTGGCTATCAGAAGCATTAACTAAGAATCAAATTGGCTTATGACTTCATTGTTACCTGAAACTATCCTAGTGGCAGTCATTATTAATAGGTTCAGTTATGCTGGTGGGGGAGGGCTAGGTTACGCTTAAAAATTTTACTGCATATTCATTTTTTAATTTTTGCTTTATTTATTTGCAAGAGAAGAGAGGGAGGAAGGGAGAGAAGGGAGAATATGCGTGCCAAGGCCTCTTGCCACTGTAAACAAACTCCAGATGTATGTACCACTTTGTGCATCTGGCTTTATGTGAGAATTGTGGAATGATACCAGGCTGTCAGGCTTTGCAAGCAAGCACCTTTAACTGATGAGCCATCTCTCTGACCTCTTAAAAAAGTTGATACTTAGCCGGGCATAGTGGTACACACCTTTAATCCTAGCACTGAGTTTAAGGCCATCCTGAGACTACATAGTGAATTCCAGATCATCTTGGGCTAGAGTGAGATCCTAACTCAAAAAACAACAACAAAAAATTAATATTTAAAAACATCAATCTTTTTTCCTACTTGTGTGTGTGCCACAGTGTGCATTTGGAAGTGGGTGGACAATCCTAGGGTGTCAGTTCTTTCCTATCTTTCTTTTGGAGGGGGCACTGTCAGTGCCATACTAGCCTTTAAACTGCAGGGTTTTCCTGATTCAGCCTCCCATTGCCATAAGGTGTTGGGGTTTCAGATGCATGTGCTACCTGCATTCTCCTTGAAGCAGGTTCTGGGAATCTACACTCTGGTCTTTTGCTTGCATGGAAAGCCTTTTTACCCATTGAGCCATCTCCCCAGTCCTTGGAATTGAGTGAGTTGAGGGAAATGGAACAGGCCTAAATAGATTCTAGTGTCTATTTGTTTCAGTAAAGTTCTACTAATGTGGAGGATTTCAGCATCCGTGTTCCTCAAGGTGTGGTCATTGAAACAAGGCATCTCTGAGAAACTACATAATTCCATTATCGTTGGATCTTTTTCCTCCTCTGAATTGCTGGGATTATAGGAGTGAGCTACCACACCAGGCTAAGAGAAGTCATTTTTAAACAGACCTCTTCTCTACTCTCCCTCTTTTCTCTTTCTCCTCCTTCTTTCTTGATTTTTCTCAACAAGGTCTCATATAGCCCCATGCTGGCCTCAAATTTTCGATATAGCTGAGTATGACCTTGAACTTCAGATTCTTCTGTTTTTACCTCCCAAGTACTGGCATTACAGCCATGCACCACCACACTCAGTTTATATGGTCCTGGGGATCAAACTCAGGGCTTCCTGCATGTTAGCAAGTACTCAACCCACTGAGCCACATTCCAAGCCCTGCAGAAAGATCTCTTGAATTATGAAGATATTCATGCATGTTCTCTTTACTTCAATTAGAAAGTAAAAGCTGGGTGTGGTGGCACACGCCTTTAATCCCAGCACTTGGGAGGCAGAGGTAGGAGGATCGCCATGAGTTCAAGGCCATCCTGAGACTACATAGTTGATTTCAGGTCAGCCTGGACCAGAGTGAGACCCTACCTCGAACCCCCCCCCAAAAAAAAAATTAGAAAGTAAGGATCTTTATAATTTTATATCTTTAAATTTTTATTTTTATTTGAGAGAGGAAGAGAGAATGGGCATGTCAGGGCTTTCAGTCACTGCAAACGAACTCTAGACACGTGTGCTTCCTTGTGCACATGTGCGACATTGCGCACTTGTGTCACTTTGCATCTGGCTTACATGGGACCTGGAGATTTGAACTTCAGTTCTTAGGATTTGCAAGGAAGCACCTTAACTGTTAAGCCATCTCTGCAGCCTGATCTTTATAATTTTGGATCCAGTCTTAATAACATTGGTTACTTGTTTTTTGTGGTACTAGGCATTGAACTTTAGCCTTTCACATACAAGCCAAGCACCCTACTACTATATCCTTCTGTGGTATGTATGTATGTATGAATTTATTTATTTTTTAAATATATTTTTATTTTATTTATTTATTAGAGACAGAAAGAGAGGGGGAGAGAGAGAGAGAGGGAGGGAGGGAGGGACGGAGAGAATGGGGCTCTTCAGGGCCTCCAGCCACTGCAAACGAACTTCAGATGCAAGCACCTCCTTGTGCATCTGTCTTACATGGGTCCTGGAGAATTGAACTGGGATCCTTTGGCTTTGCATGCAAACTCCTTAACTGCTAAGCCATCTCTCCAGCCTGAATTTATTTATTTATTTATTATTCATTCATTCATTCATTCATTCATTCATTCATTCATTTACAAGAGACAGATAGAGAATGGGTGTGCCAGGGCCTCCAGCCACTGCAAATGAACTCCAGACACGTGCCACTTTGTACATCTGGCTTACATGGGTCCTGTGTAATTGAACCTGGGTCCTTTGGCTTTGCAGGCAAGTGCCTTAACTGCTAAGCCATCTCTCCAGCCTGGTTTTTGTTTTCGTTGTACAATGATAAAGATTGCCCACTGGTCATGACAAACAAAGAGGTGAATAATAAAAGCTGTGTAATAAAAATGCAAAAATACAAAGCCATTTAAAAATATTTTTAATTAATTAATTTATTTATTTATTTGACGGGTGGTGGAGAGAATGGGCCAGGGCTTCCAGCCACTGCAAATGAACTCCAGATGTGTGTGCCCCTTGTGCATTTGGCTAACGTGGGTCCTGGGGAATTGAACCTGGGTTCTTTGGCTTTGCAGGCAAATGCCTTAACCACTAAGCCATCCCTCCAGCCCCAAAGCCATTTTTTAAAAAAAATAATTTTATTTATTTTTATTTATTTTGAGAGAGAGAGAGAGAGAGAGAGAGAGAGAGAGAGAGAGAAAGTGGCAGATAGAGAAAGAATAGACATGTCAGGGTCTTCAGCCATTGCAAACGAACTCCAGACACATGCGCATCTGGCTTAAATGGGTCATGGGGAATTGATCCTGGGTCCTTTGGCTTTGCAGGCAAATGCCTTAACCACTAAGCCATCTCTCCAGCCCCCAAAGCCATTTTTTGAATAGCTCATATGTGGAAAAATAACTTTATTGTCCCAGAACCTGGTAGGTTATATTATGATACTTATATTCTGGTGTTTAACAAAATTTGTTTGTAACAATAAACTTTAAAAGATTAAATCATGTTCAAACAATCCTGTTTAAGAAAACAAGTGTGGTCATTAGATTATAAGCTAAATTTAGTTCTTTTCACAAGGCTTTTTGAGTAAAGGGTTACTTTCCTTTTCTCTGGAAAGCTTGCCTGTTTCTGCAGGGTATGG
This sequence comes from Orientallactaga sibirica, assembly GCA_036365145.1. Taxonomy (NCBI): domain Eukaryota; kingdom Metazoa; phylum Chordata; class Mammalia; order Rodentia; family Dipodidae; genus Orientallactaga; species Orientallactaga sibirica. The sequence goes on from JAEOAD010000003.1 coordinate 21,759,145, forward strand.
AGCACTGTGGTTTTCATTGGACAGCAGCAGAAAAAGCTCTGCTGAACAGTAAGCACCGTAACTGAGACCACTGAACTTTGCAGCATTTGAGGAGTAACTTTGTAGTCTTCTAGAAGGCACTGTTTTGTGGCCAACTGGATGCATGCAGTTCATAACCATTTATATAGCAGTGTAAAATCGAAATGTTCTGACATTAGCTTGAAATTGTAGTCAGATCATTCAGAGTTTGAGAATTAGGCAGATAAGATATGAAAGAGGTACAAGAAACTTGGAATGGAAGGTTTGAGTATTAGAAGGAAATTTAATCATTGATTCTAGACTGCATAACAGAAAAGATAGGCTGTTTTTAAAAGTAAAAATTATTATCAATGGTGTTTTCTAGAAACGACTACAGAAAGAACTGTTGGCTTTGCAAAATGACCCACCTCCTGGGATGACTTTAAATGAAAAGAGTGTTCAGAATTCAATTACACAGTAAGTACTTAATTTTTAAAGGCTTTGTTTGTGTTGCTGATATAATATACAAATATATACACTTCCTTTTCAAAAATAATGTGAATTTTTATATTTCATTGCATTTTTTTTTTTTTTTTTTTTTTTTTTTTTTTTGTTTTTGTGAGGTAGGGTCTCACTCTGGTCCAGGCTGACCTGGAATAACTATGTAGTCTCAAGGTGGCCTCGAACTCTCGGCGATCCTCCTACCTCTGCCTCCCGAGTGCTGGGATTAAAGGCGTGCGCCACCACGCCCGGCTCATTGTGTTTTCTTATACTAAAAGGCAAATAGTTTATAAAGACCTTTTTTTATTTATTTATTTATTTATTTATTTATTTATTTATTTTTTTGGTTTTGCGAGGTAGGGTCTCACTCTGGTCCAGGCTGACCTGGAATTAACTATGTAGTCTCAGGGTGGCCTCGAACTCTCGGCGATCCTCCTACCTCTGCCTCCCGAGTGCTGGGATTAAAGGCATGCGCCACCACGCCCGGCTCAAGACCTTATTTTAAAAAATTTTTTATATTCATTTATTTATTTATTTATTTATTTATTTATTTATTTGAGACAGAGAGTGAGAGAGAGAGAAAGAATGGGTACACCAGGGCCTCCACCCACTGCAAACAAACTCCAGATGCATGTGCCACCATGTGCATATGGCTTAATTGGGACCTGGAGAATCGAACCTGGGTCCTTAGGCTTCACCAGAATGCACTTTAACTTCTAAGCCATCTCCAGCCCTAAAGACCTTGTTCTATGTATTATTATAAATACTCAATTTGAGCTAGGCGTAGTGGCACACACCTTTAATCTCAGTACTCTGGGAGGCAGAGGTAGGAGGATCACTCTGAGATCAAGGCCACCCTGAGACTACATAGTGAATTTCAGGTCAGCCTGGGCTAAAGTGAGACCCTATCTCGAAAAAACCAAATAAATAAATAAATAAATAAATACTCAATTTGGTTTTACCTCAGTATTTCATTTTATATGTGCTATTATATAATTAGTAAAGCTTTCTTCCTAAAACTGTGTTTTTAGTTAGTAAGTTTTACAGTGTTTTTTGAGATTAAGTCACAACTAGCTCGCCCAGACTACCTTTGAACTTGGGTGTTTTTATTGTTTTCCTAGAGGTAGGGTTTCACTCTAGCTCAGGTTGACCTGGAATTCACTATGTAGTCTCAGAGTGGCCTTGAACTCATGGTGATCTTCCTACCACTGCCTCCTGAGTGCTAGGATTAAAGGTGTGTGCCACCACGCCTGGCCTTTGTATGCTATTTTTAAAAAAGATTTTATTTTAATTTATTTATTTATTAGAGACAGAGGGAGAATGGGTGCACCAGGGCCTCTAGCCACTGCAAATGAACTCCAGATGCATACGCCCCCTTGTGCATCTGGCTTACGTGGGACTTGGAGAATCGAACCGGGATCCTTAGGCTTTGCAGGTGAACGCCTTAACCGCTAAGCCATCTCTCCAGCCTGTGTGCTTTTTTTTTTTTTTTTTGGAGAGAGAGAGAGAGAGAGAGAGAGAGAGAAGAGGAAGACAGAGAGTGGGCATGCCAGCAACTTCTCAGCTGCTGCGAACAAAATCCGGATGCATGTGCCCCCTTGTGGTCAAGTGTGGCATTGCTCCCTTGCGTCACTTTGCATCTGGCTAAACGTGGGACCTGGATATTGGAACCGGCGTTCTTAGGCTTAGGAGGCGCCTTAACTGCTAAGCCATCTCTCCAGCCCCCGCGTGCTATTTTTTTAAAGCAGTGCTTGTATATGTCACAGGTAACTTGGTATATTGTGGGTCCTAAGAATTGCTAAAGAAAATGAAAGTGCATCAAGAAATTCTGCTCCTTTGGAGTATCATTCTGGGTAGTGGATGTGGTGAATGTGTATGGTGGGGGAGATAAAAAGAATTTTGTAGGCTAAGAAGGACCTGGTGTAAAGAGTTATAAGGGTAGGGTGTGTGTGTGTGCATGTGCGCATGTGCATGTGTGTGTTTGCAGAACTGAGGTTGAGCCCAGGTCTCTAGAATGCTAGACAAGAGCTCTGACACTTGACACTGAGTTAGAACCTGAGAAAGTGTTTTTTTTTTTTTTTTTTTTTTTTTTTTTTGCTTTCTACACAGCTTTGTGTTGCATTTAATTTACTGTCTTCTAGCTCTGATGTTAGTAGTGTGCTGGGGTTTTCACATATGTAGTGTCACCTATCTCTCCAACAATATCCTTATTTTAAAAACTGAGCTATTCACTTTCATTCTGAAAATAGTCATGCTTTTAAGGATCTTCATGCTTTCAGGCATGTCCCATGGGGCCTCATGTGTACCAAGATACCTATGAATGTGACCCAATACATATGAGGTGACAATGTCAAATTGCAGTGTCAAAGGTTGGACATCCCTGCTAGCTGATTTCTTTCAGAGACTAATTCCATACTCTTCCATAGTAGATGAATGATGACCAGAGAGAGCCCTAGGAAGTGTTCTCTATCTTCCGTGATTGATTAGCAGTACTGGGTCTCAAAACCAGGGTCTTGGTCATGTTGAGCAAGTGCTGCATCACTGCAGCACATCCTCAACCCCAGTCTTCTCATATCCAAAATAAAATTGCCAGATGTGGTGGCACACGCCTTTAATCCCAGCACTCAGGAGGCAGAGGTAGGAGGATCATCATAAATTCAAGGCCACCCTGAGACTACATAATGAATTCCAGGTCAGTCTGGGCTAGAGCAAGACCCTACCTTGAGAAACCCAAAAAATAAATAATAAAAAATGAAAAATAAAAAATTTTATATCTGGAAAGTATAAGGTTAAAGGAATTTTTCAACTCCAATAGTTATGTGTTACAGAGCTATAATTAAGAATGTATTCTTGCCAGGTGTGGTGGTGCATGCCTTTAATCCCAGCACTTGGGAAGCAGAGGTAGGAGGATCACCATGAGTTCAAGGCCACTGTAAGACTACATACATGGGGAATACATGGGGAATTCCAGGTCAGCCTGGGCTAGAGCAAGACCCTACCTTGAAAAACAAAAAACAAAACTAAACAAAAATCAAAGAATGTATTCTTTTTCCTTTTCCTTTTTTTTTTTTTTTTGTAGAGTCTTACTCTAGCCCAGGCTGAACTGAACTCAGTATGTAGTCCCAGGCTGGCCTTGAACTAACTCACAGCAATCCTCCTACCTTTGCCTCCCAAGTGTTGGGATTAAAGGCATGTGCCGTCATGCAAGGCAAAAATGCATTTTTAAAATATTTGATTTATTTATTTGAGAGAGAGAGAAATAGAGAAAGACAGAGAAAAATGGGTATGCCAGGGCCTCTAGCCATTGCAAACAAACTCCAGATGTATGTGCCACCTTGTGCATCTGGCTTTATGTGGTTACTGGGCAATTGATCTCCAGTCCTTAAGCTTTGCAGGAAGCAAGCGCCTTAACTGTTGAGCCATCTCTCTCTCTCTCTCTCTCTCTCTCCTTCCTTTCTTTCTTTGCCAGTGGGCATGCCAGGGCTTCCAAGCACTACAAATAATAAATTCCAGATGCATGTGCCACCTTGCACCTCTGGCTTATGTGGATCCTGGAGAATCAAACCTGGATCCTTTGGCTTTGCAGGCAGGCACTTTAATATATATATATATATAGAAATTGATTCTGTTAGCTTTATTTTCAAGCAGAATCCTTAAAGAGAAGCACTGTAATCTTAAGCCATCTCTCCAGTACCCCTGTTGAGCCATCTCTCCAGCCCAAGATAGGGCAACATTTAGAAACAAACTGAACAGAAGTCATTAAGAATGCATTCTTGGGCTGGAGAGATGGCTTAGCTGTTAAGGCGCCTGCCTCCTAATCCTAAGAATGCTGGTTCCAATCTCCAGGTCCCACGTTTAGCCAGTTGCAAAGTGACTCAAGGGCGCAATGCCGCACTTGACCACAAGGGGGTGCACACATCTGGATTTTGTTCACAGCAGCTGAGAGGCTGCTGGCCCATCTCTATCTCTAGTCCTCTCCCTCTTTCTCTGTCTCTCTCCAAAAAAAATAAAAATGAATGTTGCCCTATCTTTTCAGTCTTTATCTCATTTTTAAAGAAAATTACTAGAAGTTGTTACAGAATGTAAATGAAAACAGATCAATATTCATGATTGTTACATATGAAAACCAAACAATCCTGCATAGATGCCATAGAAATTATTTTGTACTTTATTTACAGTCAAAAGGAAAGGCAGTGTAGAGTCTGGCTTTTAGCCACAGACTAAGTGGATGGGTGACAATTTAGCTTCCTGTTAGTCTTAAGAATACTGATGAGACAGGTCTGTCCGCTACAATTATCTGTAGCCAGTGTTGATACCTATTTCCGCCATTGCTTCTAATATTGATATCCAAAAGGCAGTTATTGATTGGTTTGATACTATCTAAGCAGGTTTTTAGTTACTGTATAAGCAGTCTTTTTTTTTTTTTTTTTTTTTTTTTTTTTGAATAGGATCTCACTCTAGCCCAGGCTGACCTAGAATTCACTATGTAGTCTCAGGGTAGCCTCAAACTCACAGCGATCCTCCTACCTCTGCCTCTCCAGTGGTGGGATGAAAGGCGTGTACCACCATGCCCAGATCCACGCAGTCTTTTGGAAAAAAAATAGCATAATCTCAAAGGAAGGATACAGCACAGGCTTTGTTGTTAACATACCTGAGTTTTGGTTTTGTTTGTTTGTTTTTTCAGACCAGGGCTACAATTTGGCTCTGTCCTTGGTTTAGCTTTCTAACCTTAGACCTGATTTTTATAATCCCTGAATAGCAGAGAAGGGGATAGGGACGAGGTATTAAAAATCCCCTGAGAATTATTGGGAGGATGTAGGGCACCACTCCACACACATAACTCTGGTGCCAGTGCCTGGCACCTCATCTTAGTGTTCCCTTTTTGCCTTATCCTAATCCCTTTTCATCTTAAGTTTTAATTTGTTTTTTTATTTTTATTATTTTTTTTCTATCCTAGGTGGATTGTAGACATGGAAGGTGCACCAGGTACCTTATATGAAGGGGAAAAATTTCAACTTCTATTTAAGTTTAGTAGTCGATATCCTTTTGACTCTCCTCAGGTAATTACCTTGCTTTTAAATTTTATTGTATTTTTAGATTGTACCAAAATGTTAAATTAGTGATTTTGGGCTAAGAAAAATATATATCAAAAACTTACATGTGGATGAATTTGTTTTTCATTGTTTATTTATAGTTAAGATATTAACAGTTTATTGAAACAAAGGTTTTGCTATTTCTGTTTCCAAGAACGTAGGATTGGTTATCCATAGATTTCAGCAGAAAGGGGGATGGAAGTTAACAATTTTGAATAACCACATGTATTCTTTCTAGTCGTTGTGGTGATGTAATAACATGGTAAAGATGCAAAGGCTTTATTAGAAGGTGTGTGTCTTTGGTTTTCTTTTGACATGCTCTCTGCAGCCTTGCAAAGGCTTTTGTTAGCTTCAGCCTTTTCTGCCTTACTCTAGAAGTCAGCTTTTTCATCACAAGTAAACAGTATTCCTGTTTTCTTCTTTTGTATATATGAACGCATGCATGCATGCCTGTGTGTGGAAGCCAGAAGACAGTCCCTGAGTATCATTCCTCAGGAATGACATGTACATCCTCTGAGACAGGATCTTTTAGTGGCCTGGAGCTTGTCAATTAGACTAGACTTGCTGACCAGTAAGCTCTAGGTGTCATCTGAACTGAGGTTACAGGCTCAAGCCACCATGCTCAGCATTTTATGTGGGTTCTAGGATTGGATTCAGGTCCTCAAGCACTTTGTCAACTGGGCTATGCCTCAGTCTGAAAAAACCATTACTATAAACATGAGAAGAGTATTTTGTAAACTCTGTTTCTTAGTCTTTTATTATAAATCAAATATCAACTTTAGGTATTTCAGTTTCACTTTAATATTTCTCTTAAGTTATAGGATTTATAATAAATTCTATCATTGGATTTCCTTATTTTCTTCCATTTTCACTTTTCCCTGTGCTTTTGATTTTGATAGTCTCCAGATTTATTATTCAGCACTATCTTATTCTTCTCATTCATATTTCAGTTATTTTGAACTGCTGACTCACAGAACTTACTATGGAGACATCTTTGAGTGTGTGTCATGTGTGAATGTGTATGTGTATACTTGTGTGTGCATGTGTGTGGAGACCAGAGGTCACTGTCAGATGTATTCTTCAATCACTCTCCATCTTTTTTTTTCCCCTTTTTTCTTAGAAGTAAGGTATTACTCTAGCCCACGCTGGCCTCAAACTCAAAGCTGTCCTCCTAGTTCTGCCTCCCAAATGCTGGGATTAAAGGTGTATGCCACCACTCCTGGCTACTGATTTTTCAAATCCTTAATTGATGCCTGAGTCAGCCCATTTTTTCTTACTTTACTGTCATGTCAGTGTTGTGTGGAGTACAAGGTTTTATCTTTTAATATAATTTAATTTTTGTTTATGAGAGAAAGAGAATGAAAATGAATACGGGCTCCCCAGGGCCTTTAGCCACTACAAATGAACTCTAGACACTTGCACCACCATATGTGTCTGACTTACGTGGGTTCTGGGAAATTGAACCTGAGTCCTTAGGCTTTGCAGGCCAGTGCCTTAACTGCTAAGCCATCTCTCCAACCCAAAGTTTTATCTTTTATTTGGGCTGTTCCAGTACTTTCTAATTATTTTACTATATATCCGTTTATAGTACCATTTAGACCTCATTAGACCTCTCTGAAGGCATATCTTTTTTTTTCTTTTGTTTTTTTCTTTTTTGTTTTTTTCTTTTGGTTTTTCGAGGTAGGGTTTACTCTAGCCCAGGGTGACCTGGAATTCACTATGTAGTTCAGGGTGGCCTCGAACTCATGGTGATCCTCCTACCTCTGCCTCCCGAGTGCTGGGATTAAAGGCATGTGCCACCACGCCCAGTTATGAAGGCATATCTTATTGAACTTTTTTCTGCTATACTGAGGATCAAACCCTGGGCCTTGTACTTTCTAGGCAAGCACTCTACCACTGAGTTATACACCCAGCCCGTATTGATTTTACACACACATACTCACCCCACCTCTACTAAAACACTGTTCCTTAACCTCCCAAACCACTCCTAGTAAGGATCTCTGAATGCTTATTTCCTGTGGAATCAAGTCTGTAGCTTGGCAATCAGGTTCCTTTGTGGCCATGTCAGAGTCATTTCTGCATACATCACCTTCCTGTATTCTACTCTGTGATAACGTTTGCATCATATTTCATAATTTATGTTCCATTTTGCCTTCTAACAGCTAGTTCTTTTTTTATATATATTTATTTATTTGAGAGAGAGAGATAGAGAGAGGGGAAGAGAGAATGGGCACGCCAGGGCCTCCAGCCACTGCAAACGAACTCCAGACGCATGTGCCCCTTGTGCATCTGGCATATGTGGGTCCTGGGGAATCGAACCAGGGTCCTTAGGCTTCACAGGCAAACGCCTTAACCGCTAAGCCATTTCCCCAGCCCATAGTTCTTTTTTTTTTTTTTTTTTAAATATTTGAGAGAGAGAGAGACAAAGAGAAAGAGGCATATACAGAGAGAGTGAACGAGTGAGTATGGGTATGCCAGAGCATCCTGCCACTGTAAATGAACTCGAGATGCATGTACTACTTTGTGCACCTAGCTTTACATGGGTAATGGGGGATTGAATGTGGGCCATTAGACCTTGCAAGCAAGTACTGTTAACCGCTCTCTTCAGCTCCTTAACAGTTAGCTCTTTCCCCCGCCCCCTTTGGTTTTTTGAGGTAGGGTATTACTGTAGTCCAGACTGACCTGGAATTAACTATGTAGTCTCAGGGTGGCCTCGAACTCATGGCAATCCTCCTACCTCTGCCTCCCGAGTGCTAGGATTAAAGGTGTGCATCACCATGCCTGGCTACAGTTAGCTCTTAATGAAGTGGTTATGTGATGTAGATTTAGCTTCATTTTTTTTAGCTAGGAAATTTGTTTATATTAAATACATGCATGTTGTGTCTATCCCCCAATCCATTAATTTCTAAACAGTTTTATTATGGTTTTAATTTCAATTACTCAACTAAATATTAACATTTGCCAAAATTCATAAGTCAAAAGTATCCTTTGAGATCTTTCCCAATTCAACAGTTTTTGCCTGTGACTTTTTAATTTTTTTTTTTTGTTGTTGTTTGTTTTTTGTGAGGTAGGGTCTCACACTGATTCAGGCTGACCTGGAATTAACTATGTAGTCTCAGGGTGGCCTTGAACTCAGCGATCCTCCTACCTCTGCCTCCCGAGTGCTGGGATTAAAGGCGTGCGCCACCACGCCCAGCAACCTGTGACTTTTTAAAGAGTATAGATGATTGCTGCCAGGGCCTCCTCAGAATTTAGCAGTGATAATTTATGTTTGAAAAAATGATAGACTATTGTTCTTTACAAAATATTGTTACAGTTTTTATCATTTGGCCCACTAAAGGATAGATAGTAGTAAATATTGTTACTATCTTATAAATGAGATAGGTGGTGAGAAGTAATATTCCATAGACTTTCAGTTTTAGATTAAATATTAGGATTATTACAAATAATCTTTTTTTTGTTTTGTTTTTCAAGGTAGGGCCTCACTCTAGCCCAGGCTGATCTGGAATTCACTGTGTAGTCTCAGGGTGGTCTTGAACTCACAGCAGTCCTCCTACCTCAGCCTCCCAAGTACTGGGATTAAAGGTATGTGCCACCATGCCTAATCACAAATAATCTTTTAATATTTTATTTATTATTTGAGAGAGAGAGAGAGATTGAGAATGGGTGCACCAAGGCCTCTGGCTGCTGCAAACAAACTCCAGATACATGTACCACTTTGTGCATCTGGCTTTACATGGATACTGGAGAATTGAACCCGGGCATTTAGGCTTTCAAAGCAAGCTGAACTGCTGAGCTATCTCTCCAGCCCTCATATAATCTTTTTAGTTGTTAAAGTTGATTAAAATTTTGGTTTTATAAATGAAACTTAGCAGCTAAGAGAGGATTTCTAATTCAGTATATTTGTGGCTAAAGAGCACAGCTATTGTGCAGTTCTTTTTCTAAATCAATTAAAATTTTTAAAAATTTATTTGTAAGCAGAGAGAGAGAGAGAGAGAGAGAGAGAGAGAAGAGAGGCAGAGAGAGAGAGAGAGAGAATGGGTACTCCAGGGCCTCTAGCCACTGCAAATGAACTCCAGATACATGTGCTCCTTGTGTATCTGGCTTACGTGGGGTCCTGGAGAATCGAACCAGGATCCTTTGGCTTCGCAAACAAACGCTTTAACCGCTAAGCCATTTCTCTAGCCTCTCAAATTTTATTTATTTATTTGTTTGTTTTTTGTTTTTTTGAGGTAGGGTCTCGCTCTAGCCCAGGCGGACCTTGAATTCACTCTGTTCAAGGGTGGCCTTGAACTCACGATGATCTTCCTACCTCTGCCTCCCAAGTCCTGGGATTAAAGGTATGTGCCACCATGCCCAGCTATAATTTTATTTATTTGTTTTTGTAAATTAATTTTTAAAAATTTATTTATTTGTTTACAAGCAGAGAGAAACACAGAGAATGGCTGCACCAAGTCCTCTAGCTGTTGCAAATGAACTCTAAATGCATGTACCACTTTCTGTATCTGGCAGGGTCTTACTCTCATCCAGGCTGACCTTGAACTCACTTGGTAACCCCAGGCTAGCGTCAAGTCCATGGTAATCTTCCTGCCTTAGTCTCCCAAGGGCTGGGATTAAAAGCATGCACCATCATACCCAGTCTTCTCAAATTCATTTTTTGTTTTTTAATATTTTTATTGATTATTTGTAAACAGAGAGAAAGAATAAGCATGGACGTGCCACTGCAAATCAACTTCAGACACATGCACCATTTTGTGCATCTGGCTTTACTTGGGTAACTGGGGAATCGAACCCTGGGCTGTCAGGCATTGAAGCAAGTTTCTTTTTTTTCTTTTTTTTCTTTTTTTTCTGGTTTTTCGAGGTAGGGTTTCACTCTGGTCCAGGCTGACCTGGAATTCACTATGTAGTCTCAGGGTGGCCTCGAACTCTGGGCGATCCTCCTACCTCTGCCTCCCAAGTGCTGGGATTAAAGGCGTGCGCCACCACACCCGGCTGAAGCAAGTTTCTTAACTGCTGAGCCATCTCTCTAGTACTCAACTTCATCAAAAAAATTTTTTTTTGTTTGTTTGTTTATTTATTTTTTGGTTTTTCGAGGTAGGGTCTCACTCTAGCTCAAGCTGACCTGGAATTCACTATGTTGTCTCAGGGCGGCCTCAAACTCACAGTGATCCTCCTACCTCTGTCTCCTGAGCACTGGGTTTAAAGGCATGTGCCACCACGACTGGCTTGTTTATTTTTTATCTATCTATTTGAGAGCAACAGACACAGAGAGAAAGAGGCAGATAGAGAGAGAATGGGTGCTCCAGGGCCTCCAGCCACTGCAAACGAACTTCAGATGTATGTGCCACCTTGTGCATCTGGCTTATGTGGGTCCTGGGGAATGGAGTCTCGAACCAGGGTCCTTAGGCTTCACAGGTAAGCCCTTAACTGCTAAGCTATCTCTCCAGGTCCTCAATTTCATTTTTTAAAAATAATTTATTTGTGAGAGAGAAAGAGGCAGATAGAATGAGCTCACCAGGGCCTCTAGCCACTACAGATGAACTCCAGACACATGTGCCACCTTGTGCATCTGGCTTTATGGGAGACTGTGGGGAATCAAACTCTGAGCTGTCAGAGATTGATGCCATTGTGTTAACCACTGAGCCATCTCTCCAGCCCTCGTCTTCTTCTTCTTCTTTTTTTTTTTTTTTGGTTTTTCAAGGTAGAGTCTTACTCTAGCTCAGGCTGACCTGGAATTCATTATGTAGTCTCAGGGTGCCCTCAAACTCACAGCAATCCTCCTACCTCTGTCTCCCAAATGCTGGGATTAAAGGCGTGCACCAACACACTCGGCCAACTTCATTTTTTAAGCAAAGAAATTGAACCAAGTCTTTTATCTCCTCTATGCCATATTGCCAAGTAGGTAGTATTATTACTAGTATGGGAAAAGTGACTGTTTTCCACATAATTTTCTCTCAGAAAGAGAAAGATTCATTTGGAACTGTAGAAGGCCTAAGATATCAAAAACTCTTCTCAGCAAAAAACACTTCAGAGTATCATACCTGACTTCAAATTATACTACAAAGCCACAGTAATAAAAATATCATGGTACTGGTATAAAAGCACACATAGGTTAATGGAAAGAATAGAAGATCCAGGCCTTAGTTAAGCAACTACCTGATCAAAAGAGAAAGCAAAGGAGAAAACAGAGAACACTGGAGAAAAGCAGTATTTTCAACAAATGGTGCTAGCTCAATTGGATATCCACATGTAGAAAAATGACACTAGACCCACTACTCTCACTGTGTATGAAAATCAACTCCAAATGGTTTAAAGACCTCTCCAAGATGTAGGAGTGGGAAAAGACTTCCTAAATAGGACCCCAGTAGCTCAGAAATTAAACAAACACTCAACCAGTGGGATCTCCTGAAGCTAAAAACCTTTTTCACAGACAAGCATGCCATAAACAGAGCCGACACCCCACAGAATGAGAGGTAATCTTTGCCATTTAGACCTCTGATAGAGGCCTAATCTCTAGAATCTACAAAGAACTCAAAAAACTAAGCAATAAAAAAATCAAACAACCCACTCAAAAAATAGGGCAGAGAATTCTCACAGAAAGAAATACATATGGCCGATCTCTTTTAAAGAAATGTTCAACATCCCTAGTTGTCAGGGAGAGTCAAATTAAAACAACTTTGGAGCTGGGCGTAGTGGCACACACCTTTAATCCAAGTACTCGGGAAGCAGAGGTAGGAGGATTGCCATGAGTTCTAGGGTGCCCTGAGATAACAGCGAATTCCAGGTCAGCCTGGGCTAGAGCAAGACCCTACATCAAAAAACAAAACAAAACAAAAAAACTTTGAGATTTTATCTTACTTCAATCAAGATGGCAATATCAAAAAATCAAATGGAGCTGGAGAGATGGCTTAGCACTTAAGGTGCTTGTCTGTGATACCTAAGGACCCAGCTTCAATTCCCCAATACCCACACAAGCCAGATGCACAAGGGAATGCACGTGTGTCTGGAGTTCATTTGCAGTGGCTGGAGGCCCTGGTGCACTCATTCTTTCTCACTATCTCTTTCTCTCTCTCCCTCCCTCCCTCACTCTTATAAGTAAATAAATAAATAAATAAAATATTTAAAATAAATCAAATGACAACAAATGTTGGCAAGACTGGGGAAAGAGGAAAACTCACTGTTGGTGGGAATGCAAACTGGTAAAGCCACTATGGACAGCAGTATGGAGATGCCTGAAAAAGATGAAAATAAATCCACCATCTGACTCAGCTGTTCCATTCCTTGGTGTCTGTCCTAAAGACTTCACCCTCTACTTCAGTGATACTTGCTGAACCATGTGTATCACCACTCTGTTCACAATGGCTAGGAATTGGAATTAACCCAGATGCCCATTGGCTGATGAATGGATAATGAAGGATATGGTACATTTACAAGTGGATTTCTACTCAGAACTAAGAAAAATGAAATAATAAAATCTGCAGGAAAATAAATGGTCTTGGAAAATATGCAAAGTGTGGTCACACAAACTAAGAAAGACAAATGTCACATGTTTTCTCTAATATGTGCCTCTTAAACTGGACCAGTGGAAGAGGAGTGTAAAAGGGAGTAAGCATTGGGACTATGGGCATGTAACTAGAATGAGACCAGGAAAACGAGGAACCAGTGAGGGAAGAAAGGAGGGTGAACCAAACAAACTAGTAGAGGGAAAGAATACTGGGGTGGATGGTGAGGTAGGGAGATCACGGAAAGGGAGGGTGGGAAGAGGAACTACACAAAACCAAGGAATAAAGCAGTCAGCACAATAGGAACTGTCCTCCTGAAAACCAGTGTATGAGAGAACCCCCAGTTAAGGGTAGTGGATGGACCAGACCTGAATGCCCAGTAGAAGGTGGAGAAACCTTAATCCTTAAACCATGGGCTCTAGCATGTGGATCCCTGGGCCAGATCTGAACTAACCCCCACAGTTGGCCAGGGTGATCCACTAGATCCCTAAAATAATGCAGACCTTTGCCAAGCACTTGGTTACCCAACAGAGCTAAAAGGTAAGACTCTATTGTTAATGACACCACAGGATGCCATGTCAGAATGCTGAAATGAGAAGAAAGCCAGTCCTTGCCTGCCAAACCCTCATGGCCCTGAAAAGTGCTATGGGAGCTACTGGGTACAATGGTCACCAGCAGCATAAATAAACGGGAGACCCTGCAAGCCATGCAGTCCACCAGCTGACAAGAACTGCACCCATGTGCAGTACTGACATAAAGCCTCTGTGGGTAACCAGCTGCCCCCCCCCCCAGTTGGGCATGATTCCCGCTCAGTAGGAGAGAACTCATAACTGGTACCAGGAGCCAAGTCAGCACCCTATAGTCAGGAAAATCACTTTACCCTGAGAAAAGCCCCCAGTGTTCCCAGTACAAGTTGAATGGGTAGCCTCGTCAGAATGTTTCTCGAACTCCTAGGGATATCCACTTTAATCAAAACTGCTGTCACCCTTGGTCAGAGAATTTTATCTTACAGATGGCAGAGAATTCTGGGGAGATCCAAGATCCACCAACACAAGAAAAATCAGCCAAATGCTTGCAATGAGATGTGCCTCCTCTACCAACTTCTACCAGGGTCCAGAAGAAATTGCAAGGGAAGCATCAACATCAGTATTGCTCCAATGCAAGCCCAACATCCACATCCAGAAAAAGAGCAACAAACACTGGTGAACTGAAACACATCACAACAGAAATACAGAGAAGTCAACACTAACTGATAAAACACCCACTAAGGCTCAGGGACTGTTGCAGAAGAAGGGGCAGGTAGATTGTTAGAGCCATGAGGCAGATACAAACACCCTGAAATAGAGCTCCCCCCCAGAAAGAGGCACAGGGAAATGGGGACCTGAGAAGGGGACACATTACAACTTACGTTAAAAAAATTAACCAAGGCCAGGGGTGGTGCATGCCTTTAATCCCAGCACTCAGGAGGCAGAGGTAGGAGGATTGCCATGAGTTCATGGCCACCCTGAGACTACATAGTGAATCCCAGGTCAGCCTGGGCTAGAACAAGACACTACCTTGAAAAACAAAAATAAATAAATTTTAAAAAATTAACCAAAGGCCAGGCATGGCATGGTGGTGCACATCTTTATACTCAGAGCACTCAGGAGGCTGAGGTAAGACGTTTGCCATGGGTTCGAGGCCACCTTAAGACTACACAGTGAATTCCAGATCAGCTAGGGCTAGAGTGAGACTGTAACTCAAAAAATAATTTAAAAAGTTACATTTAAAAAATGGGTTGGAGAGATGGCTCAATGGCTGAGTGGTTAAAGGCACTTACTTGTGAAGCCTAATGGCCTTATTTTAGTCCACCCATGTTCACATAAAGCCAGATGCACCATGCAGTGGTGCATGGGTCTGAAATTTGCAGTGGTAGGAGGCCTTGGCATGTCCACTCTTTCAAACAAATAATTTTTTTAAAAATTATAATAAAAGGGAAAAATTATATATGGAGTGGGAAAGCTCTAGAGCAGTTTTGGAACGCTAGCATTCCTCTTTTTTTAAAAAAAATTTTATTACTATCATTTATTTATTTGAGAGGGGGAAGAGGCAGAGAGTGTGTATGTGTGTGTATATGTGAGAGAGAGAGAAGAAGAGAGAGAGAATAGGCACACCAGGGCTTTTAGCCACTGCAAACGAATTCCACACATATGCATCACCTTGTGCATCTGGCTTACGTGGATATTGGGGAATTGAACTGAGGTCCTTTGGCTTTGCAGGCAAGCGCCTTAACCACTAAACCATCTCTCTCCAGCCCCCCCCCCCATTTTTTTAAATTAGGGTCTCACTCTAACCCATGCTGGCCTAGAATTTACTTATGTATTTTCCAACTAATCATTCCTCCTACCTGTGCCTCCCAAGTGCTAGGATTAAAGGCGTGAACCACCATACCCAGTTTAACATTCCTTTTTAACACGTTAACTTTGTCATGTGTCTCATGGTGCAGAAATTGTATATTCTAATATCTGTTGATTGAAAAAAAATGACAACTATTCTGAGTCCTGTAATAGTTTCTAACTTTAAAAATTGTTAATCATGGCTGGGCATGCTGGTGCACGTCTTTAATCCCAGCACTCGGGAGGCAGAGGTACGAGTATCGCCATGAGTTCGAGGCTACCTGGGCTAGAGTGAGACCCTACATCGAAAAACCAAAAAAAAAAAAAAAAAAACAAAAACAAAAACAAAAACAAAAACAAAAGTTAATCATGGGCTAGAGAGGTGGCTTAGCAGTTACAGCACTTGCCTGTGTAGCCTAAGGACCCATGTTCCACTCTCCAGGTCCCATGTAAGCCAGATGCACAAGGTGACGCAAGCATGCAAGGTCACACGTGTGCCCAAGGTGGTGTATGCATCTGGAGTTGGATTGCAATGGCTGGAGGCCCTAATGTGCCAATTCTGTTCCCTCAACCCTCCCTCCCTCCCTCTCATTAAAAAAAAAAAAAAAGGCCAGTCTGTTGGGTTTGCCTCAAAAAAAAAAAATGATAATCACATCTTCCATATGGTTTTGACATAAGTATAATGGTCCAGCAATCAGTGCTTGATGTACATGTAAATTACAAAATTTTCCTAATAACTGAACCTTGCAGATGTCCATTGTTCTGGGGAACTGGTTGAAAACATTCCTTTAAAGTCAGTAAAAGTTCTCATTGCGTCCATCATTGTTATGATCAATTAGATCATAATAGCTATTAGCACAATCAGTCTTTCATCTTCCTATAGAATATGCAGTACAAGTTTATGACTACTGAGCGGAAGAGAATTTGGGGATATCTTAGGGTAGAACAATCTTGTGAAATTACTGTTATTGTGCCTATAAATGAGCTCTATAAGACATTGCAACCATTAAAACTTGATGTGTTTTCCTGTGATATTTGACTTGGTCACTTGCTCTCTAAGAAATAACATTAATGTTTTTCAGTTATATAAACAGATGAGTCACGTTTTCATCACTGTTTTCACTAATACGCAGTTACTGTCAGCCATACAAGGAATGCCTTTTTGTGTAAATACTGTATTTGTCCATGTAGATAAATAGTCTCTAAATTCAACATGTACTGAGTATATTGTAATATGCCAGATACTTTTCTCTGTACTAATATATGTCTTTTATTCCTCCCGGCACTCATGAGGTTGAGATGTGAGCATTTCTTGAGCCAATGAGTTCTAGACTAACCTGGGCAGCAAAGCTAGACCCTGTCTCAAAAAAGTAAAACAACCTTTAATCCCAACCTTTAATAGGAAGGTAGAGGTGAGAGGATCACTGAGTTTGAGGCCAGTCTGGGCTACGGTGAGACTCTACTTGGGGCGGGGGATAGGGAAAGGAAAGGAAAATAAACCCAAAAATCCACATATCAACAAAACATTCCTGTTCACGTGGAGACAGATAATAAAAGCAAATTGTTTTTAAAGGGTGGGGGGGGGGGCGGGGAGATGGCTCAGTGTGGTTAAAGATGTTTGCTTGCAAAGCTTGGCATCCTGGGTTCAATTCCCAGTACCCACTTAAAGCCAGGTGCACAAAGTGGCACATGCCTCCCGAGATCATTTTCAGTGGCAGGAGGCCCCGCACACTCTGTCTCCCTTCCTCTGCATCTCTTCATAAAATAATAAAAATATTTAAAATAAAATGATTAAAATAGACCAAAAGAGGGGATTGGGATAAGGAAGTTGAAGTATGTGGTAGAGTGGCTGAGAAAGGTTACACTGAGTAAATTCCAGAGGAATTGTCCAAGAGAAATGAATAAGCCATCTGAAAGAGGCAGGCACAAAATGCAAAGGCCCTTGTCCTGTAGCAGAGTTGCTACTTAGAGTGGTATAGAAGCATGATGGGAAGCATGGGGCATAAGTCAGGGAGATAATTTGACTTCCAGATTGTGTTGCTACATTTCTAGCTGGTTGTAAGAATTTGGACTTTTTTATCGTTTGTTTTTTTGAGGTAGGGTCTCACTTTTAGTTCAGGCTGACCTGGCACTCACTCTGTAGCCCAGGCTGGCCTTGAACTCATGGCCATCCTTCGACTTCAGCCTTTTGAGTGCTGGGATGAAAGGTGTGAGCCATAATGCTGGGCAAAATTTGGACTTTTTCTCTGAATAAAATGGGAACCCCTTTGGAAGCTTTTGAGTAGAAATGACATGTTCACATTTAAATCAAAAGGAGTAATTTTGCACTTAGCAATAGATTGTTGAGAGCACAAGGGCACAAAGGAGCTACAACAGTACTCCCAAGTCCCAGATAGTGGTGACTTGCACCAGAGGGTAGGAGGGAGGGTTACAGAAGGTAAATACACTTTGGGCGTGTTTTAGAAGTTGAATCCACAAGCAGCAGTTGCTGGTAGATTAATAGGGAGTTTGGATAAAGGAGTCAAGGAAAACTCCATGAAGGACAGTAGATGACATTGTAAATAAAAGGGAAAAACAGTGATTAGTTTAGAATAGATGGAAGAGGTTAAAACAAACAAAAAAAACTTACTTGAACTGGGTTTGAGAGGATATGAAGAGTTAATATGAAAAGTACAGGCAAGGCATTGAAAGGACTTCTCTTAGATTTGACAGCATTGTGCTCTTTCACTTGTGTACACATGTGTATACAGTACACGAGGCTGTAGATGACATGGGAAGGATTTTCTGGGACTCATGGAAGAAGGTCCTGCAGTGTGAATTTATCCCAGAGATACTAGGGAAAGTGGTGGTCTCTGTAAAACTGGTTCTTAGAGCCTAGTATTTAAAGTGTGCTGCTTTTCCTTTCTGCCTCCTCCTTGAGTTAGGAACTCGTCCTTTCTTTCTAATATGCTGTTTATACAAAGCTATAGAACAAAACATTCTGTAGGATAGAAACATCTGAAATGCATATAGACTACTTTGTGAATTTCTCTAGCCACTGCAAATGAACTCCACACACACATGCCACTTTGTGCATCTGGCTTTATATGGGTACTGGGGAATTGAATCCAGGTCCTTAGGCTTTAAAGTCAAGTTCTTTAACCACTGAGCCATCTCTCCAGCCCACTCCCTACTATTTCTAAGATACATAATATGCCAGAATAGCTTTTGCAACAAAATTTAGATTTGAAAAGTTTAAAGACAATATACAAGGCTCTTCCCCGCTCCCCCGAGGTATGGTTTCACACTAGCCCAGGCTGACCTGGAACTTACTATGTAGTCTCAGGGTGGCCTCAAACTCATGGTCATCCTCCTACCTCTGCCTTACAAGGGCTGGGATTAAAGGCGTGCACCACCATGCCTGGCCTGTCTGTATGTTTTAAAATTTATTTTATATGAGAGAGAGAGAGGGAGACATGGCATGCCAGGGCCTCTAGCCACTGCGATTAAACTCCAGACACATGTACCACCTTATGCTCATGCATGACCTTGTGCGTCTGGCTTATGTGGGTTCTGGGTAGTTGAACCTGGGTCCTTAGGCTTCACAGGCAGGCACCTTAACTGCTAAGCCATCTCTCTAGCCCTCAAGTATTTTTTAAAAGAACGGGCTGGAAGGACTGTACTTTCAGGGATCATTTCTATAGTTCCCAAAAGAAGGGGCTGGAGAGATGGCTTAGCAATTAAGGCATTTTGCTTGCAAAGCCAAAGGACCCCAGTTCGATTCTCCAGGACCCACATAAGCCAGATGCACAAGGGGGCGCATGCATCTGGAGTTCATTTGCAGTGACTGGAGGCCCTGATGTGCCCATTCTTTCCCTCCCTCCCTCCCTCTCTCTCTCTCTCTCTCTCTCTCTCTCAAATAAAAGTTTAAAAAATACTTATTTGAGAGAGAGGCAGAGAGAGAGAGAATGGGCATGCCAGGGCCTCTGGTCACTGCAAACGAACTCCAGATGCATGTGCCACCTTGTGCATCAAGGTGTATATGGGTACTAGTGAGTTAAATCTAGGTCCTTTGGCTTTTCTGGCAAGTGCCCTAACCACTAAGCCACCTCTTCAGCCCTGTATAGCCAGTTTTGTCTTGCACATTGTGTGTATACTATTTTGACCTAGCTTGACACACTATATTAGGTAATTTTCCAGGCCACTAGTGAATATCTGTAGTTTCTCTGCTTTTAGCTAACACCCCAATATTGTGAGGTCTTTCATCATTGTGCTTGATGTTTGGAAATTCTCAATGTCATATTAACAGGTTACCTTATTTTTGTCTACATCCTTTGCTCCCCCCCCCCCCGAGGTAGGGTCTCACTCTGGCTCAGGCTGACCTGGAATTCACTGTGTAGTCTCAGAGTGGCCTTGAACTCATGGTGATCCTCCTACCTCTGCCTCCTGAGTGCTGGGATTAAAGGCGTGCGCCACCACGCCCAGCTCCTTTGCTTTTTTTGGAGAGAGACAGAGAGGGAGAGGAAGACAGATAGATGGGCGCGCCAACAGCCTCTCAGCTGCTGCGAACGAAATCCAGATGCGTGCGCCCCCCTCTTGTTGTCAAGTGCGGCATTGCGCCCTTGCGTCACTGCATCTGGCTAAACGTGGGACCTGGAGATTGGAACCGGCGTTCTTAGGCTTAGGAGGCAAGCGCCTTAACCGCTAAGCCATCTCTCCAGTCCTCCTTTGCTTTCTTAGTAATAATGCTAAGGTTTTTAGTAAACTGTATGAATACATGTCTTGTCAACTGTTGATCATTTTTAAGTCATTGCAAATACTGGAAATTATCAGATTGAATTCTTCATAGAGTATATCAAATTTTAGTGGTAAGCCAAGCATGATAATACATGCCTGCATTCTCAGCTACTTGTGAGATCAACACAGGATTTCTTTTTTTTTTTTTTAATTTTTTAAATTTTTATTTATTTGAGAGCAACAGACAGGGAGAGAGAGAGAGAATGGGCGCAGCAGGACCTCCAGCCACTGCAAACGAACTCCAGATGCATGCGCCACCTTGTGCATCTGGCTTACGTGGGTAGTGGGGAGTCAAGCCTTGAACCAGGGTCCTTAGGCTTCACAGGCCAGTGTTTAACCACTAAGCCATCTCTCCAGCCCCAACACAGGATTTCTTAAGCCCATGGGTTTGAGACCAGGCTGGGCAACACATAAGGAAATGGCTGTGCCCCCTTCTGACCTCTCCAATTTGAGTGGTGGTCACCCACATTCTAGGTTCTCATCATTCTGTTTTCTTTCAGCTTAGTGTGTGGGTATGGTATGGTATGGTATGGTATGGGTGCATACTTATGTGTGGGGGTGTGCCTTGTGGTGCCCCATGCTCTCACCTGTGTTGGGTGCACTTGCCTGTGGTGTTCAGAGAGGAACTTTGGGTGTCTGGTTTCACTGCTCTTCTGCCTGTTCTTGCTGGAGCTGGAGGTTCTCACTGATCCTGGGGCTTGCCCTGTTTTCATCCGCTCCTCAGATTCCAGGTCTCTGATGCTGTATGGAACTGGACTGGGGTTACAGCTGTGCATGGCCACACCCATCAACTTCGATTTTAATGGACAATATATTCATAGTACCCATAGATTATCCAGAATTTTGCTTGCTTAAAATTTTAGATTGGATATGGAATAGGTATATTACCCCCCCCCAATTATCCTAGGCATAATTATTTCTTAGGTTTTACCTGCTTATGAAAGTGAGCCTGATAGGGAGATGATTGTAATGTAGAGACATTTGAGATTGACTTCTTATGCAGTCTCAGAACCTCAAATGTGATTCATGGACATTAGATCTAAGGTCTTTTTATAAAATTGTACCTTTATTTTATCATTTTACTCAGTTGGGGAATGTATACAGTTTTAGCAATATGACTATAACTAGTTTGGATCTCAGTAAAATATCAAAAGTTAAATCCATTCAACTACAGTTTCAAATCAGTTGTATTCAGTGGTCTTGTTATGTCAGTTCTAGATAGTTTAATTTTTAATTTTAATTTTTTATTTTTTGACACATACGTATATGCGCATCTGTGTGTAGATGCATGGGCGCGTGACTGGAGGCCAGCGGAGGATGTTGGTTGTCCTTATCTAATGCTGTACCGCCTTACTTCCTTGAGGGAGTCTCATTAAACCTGAAGCTCACCAGTGTTCACTTAGACTACTGATCAGTGAATCCCAGCTGTTACCTTCTTGCTGGGACAGTGCTCATACCAAAAGCTGCTGACAGGAGGAAAGGGTTTATTTTGGCTTACATTCTTGAGGGGAAGTTACATCATGGTAGGGCAAGGATGGTAGAGAAGAGGGTGGAATCACTTCTTGTCATAGCAGCTGGCAGAAAGCAGAGAAGGGGGGGGGGTGGAGAGAACACTAAGATTTGCCAAGGAGGAGCTGGCTGTAACACTCCAAGCCTCCTCTCCAACAAGACTCCACCTTCCAAATTACCATCAGCTGGGGACAAAGCATTCAGAACACATGAATTTATGGGAGACATCTGATTCAAATACCACACTAGCAAACTAGAGCTGGGATTATAGTCCCCCTCACTTTTTTCATGTATTCTGGGGGTCAAACTCTGGTCCTCTTGCTTTACCTCTGCTGAACCATCTTCCCAGCCCCACTCCTAGATAGTCACCAGCTACATAGTACTCAAAACTTTTTTGAACTCTAGAAACAGTAGTTTTAGTTTTTGTAATCTACTTGGCTGCATTAAAACAACTGAAATACCTGTTTCATCCCTTGGTTTATATTGAATGTTAAACAAGGATGGAGAACAGTCTGTGCTTAAAGAAAGTCAGCTGTGGTTGCTCTTAGCAAACATGCCGAGAACCAGAGTGGCATAGCTTACGTTACAACTGTCTGTGGAAACTGAAAAGGCTGGTAACACCTTTTACATGAACATACTATACTGTTAAGAACAAATGTTTTCTTTTATTCAAGAATTTATCGCTGGCATGTAAACTCAGCCTTTCCTTATTTAGACAAAAGTTTGAAGCTCTTAGGCCCTGGGGGGGTTACTGTAACATGTGTAGATAATTAATTCCCCTGGTTTGGATTGTTTAAGTTTCAAACTGGCTGCATTTGCCTTCTGTGAAGCATGTTAATAAGCATTTTGGGGAAAAAAAAAAAAAAGATAGTTGAGCCAGGCGTGGTGGCGCATGCCTTTAATCCCAGCTCTTGGGAGGCAGAGGTAGAAGGATCACTGTGAGTTCAAGGTCACCCTGAGTAGTGAATTCCAGGTCAGCCTGGGCTAGAGTGAGACCCTACCTCGAAAAACAAAACAAAACAAAATAAAAAAAAAAGGTGTGTGTGTATAATTGAGATCTGATTTAACTTTTGTTTTGTTACTGAAACAAAGTCTCATTATTTAGCTGGCTTGGAACTCTGTATATAGTCCTGGTTGGCCCTGAACTCCTAGATCCTTCTGCCCCCACCTCCCAAAATGCTAGGATTACAGGCATGAGTCACTACCTTGCAGAAGATCTGATTTGAATTTTGCTTTAGTCTGACATCAAAGCTTTTGCTCTCTTGATTTCTGGCTCTTCCGCTTTGTACGTTGCTGCCTTTGCTATCTGTCTTCTGCCACTCTGATTACCTTTCTTTCATCTCTGAATTTCCTTGTGGCTCATGCACACTGTAGTTCCAGGCTAGCCTCCAACTCATAGTGATTCTCCTACCTTGGGCCTTGGACCACAGGCATAAGTTTATAACAGTGTCTCTCCAAGGAAACTGCTGCTTTTCTTTTGTCCTGTGAATTTGCATGTCAAAGCTATCATATAATTTATGTATTTGGCACTCTGTACATTTTCTTTGGGGTTGTTGATAAAACAGATTTATATTTGCCAAAGAAGGGAACCTGGCAGTTCTTTTTGTTCTGTTTTTTTTTTTTTTTAATTTTTATTTATTTCCAAGGAGAGAAAGAGAGAGGGATAGAGAATGAATGGGTGCACCAGGGCCTCTAGCTGCTTAGATGCAGTTGCCACTTTGTACATCTGGCTTTACATGGGTACTGGGGAATTGAACCCTGGTCATTAGGCTTTGCAGGCAAGTGCCTTAACCGCTAAGCTATCTCTCCAGCCTCTATTTCTTTTTAATTTATGGTTTTCCCCCCAAAGGTAGGGTCTCAGTCTAGTCTAGGCTGACCTGGAATTCACACTGTAGTCCCAGGCTAGCCTCCAATTCATAGTGATTCTCCTACCTCTGCCTCCCTAGTGCTAAGATTAAAGATGTGTACCACCATGTTTGGCTCAGTTCTTCATTTATTTATTTATTTGGCACTTTTAGAGTACTATTCTATGTAACTTCTTGATAAGAAACCTTACAGGAAGGGGGTTTATCCTTTAAAAATAATTGTGGTTAGGGAATAAATTCTTCAGGCATTGGCTGTGTTCTTAATGAAAATACTCTACTGGTCAAATGGCAAAATGAATAATCCAAAGCAGATATGTATTGTGAGATTTGTAAAATCCTCTCTAGACATCTACAACACATTGTACAAATAAATATGTAAAGAACTGTGGTTCACACTTAAAAAGTTTATTAAAATGCAATTGTCATTGTACATAAAAACTGGAGAATTCAGACTACTCAAAACCTTGTTTTTAGGACACTAGTATTTATGTGTAATTAAGGTAAATGGGGGTTGGAGAGATGGCTCTGCAGTTAAGGCGCTTGCCTGCAAAACCATTTAATAACAACCCAGGTTCAATTCCTCAGGGCCCATGTAAAGCCAGATGCACAAGGTGGAATTTGTGTATATTGGCTGGAGGCCCTGGCACACCCATTCTCTCCCCACTCTCTCCTTGCAAATAAATAAATAAAAACTAAAAAAAGGATGTTAGGGCGATCTGGCTCTGACATCTGACAACTGTCACCCCATTGATCGCCAGGGTTAATTCGGCTGATCTGGCTGGTTAGGCAGGTGTCCCCTTCCTTCCTCACCGCTCCTTGTGCATCCCTCCTAAAGCTGTGTGCTCGGTCGAAGAGGATGACCTTCCCTGACTAGAGGAGGACCAGTCTTCGGTCAAGGGTATACGAGTAGCTGCGCTCCCCTGCTAGAACCTCCAAACAAAAACTTTAAAAAAAAAAAAAGTGTTTGTTACACTAAAAGATAAATGGTTTTCTTAGAACACAGACATTCAAAGGCAGTCAGAGTCTGCAGTTAGGAAGCACAAGTAATTTATTATGAAACTTTAATGCTTCAGCTTTTTATTTTTTTTTTTTTTTTTTTTTTTTTTTTTTTTGATAGGGATGAAGGTTGGTAGGCAGAATTTAAAGCTTAAAAAACCACCCAAGCCGGGCGTGGTGGCACATGCCTTTAATCCCAGCACTCGGGAGGCAGAGGTAGGAGGATCACCATGAGTTCAAGGCTACCCTGAGACTACATAGTTAATTCCAGGTAAAGCCTGGGTAGAGTGAGACCCTACCTCAAAAAAACAAAAAAAAAAAAAAAAAAAAAAAACAACAACAAAAAAAAAAACACCCAAGCATTGAAAGTAACCCTTTTGGAAAATACTTTCTTTTTTGTTGTTGTTGGTTTTTCGAGGTAAGGTCTCACTCTAGCTCAGGCTAACATGGAATTCACTATGTCGTCTCAGGGTGGCCTTGAACTCACAGCTATCCTCCCACCTCTTGTCTCCCAAGTGCTAGGATTAAAGGCGTGTGCCACCATGCCCAGCCTTGGAAAATACATTTTGTTGTCGTATTAACATCAGCCAAGAAAATGAGTCCCATTTGTTAGTATATTTTAAAATGTTAGCACACTCCAAATTGTATGAAAGATTAGTTTGTTAAAATGTAAATATTTGTAAACTAGTAAAGTCAGGGCTGGGCATGGTGGCACATACCTTTAATCCCAGCACTTGGGAGGCAGAGGTAGGAGGATCACCATGAGTTTGAGGCCACCCTGAGACTACATAGTGAATTCCAGGTCAGCCTGGACTAGAGTGAGACCCTACCTCAAAAAAAAAAAAAAAAAAAAAAAAAAAAAAGAAAAGAAAAGAAAAACTAGCCAGATTTGTGGTTCAGCATTTAAGATACCTATAAACCTTAGCTTACTTTATTTTCATTGCATGTTCCATATTAGACTTGGCCATATCTCATTGGCCATACTTTTATTTCATTGACTTATCTTCTGCCCTGTAAGGAGAGAATAAGATGTATGCCTATAGCAATAATTTATTAGTTTCTACCATAACTTAAAGTAGGATATTTTCCTTCCTGTTAATGCTGCTGTATTTGGTAGTTGACCTGGGTTGAGTAAGAGAGGTACAGTAGATCTAGTTTGGAAACTTTTGGTTTATATAGGATGAGATTATGCTGATCTCATCATGCATCAGAAAATTGGACTTTTGAATTTGCATAAGTCATTGTTGCTTTGCCCAAGCTGTCCTTGAATCCCTGGACTCTAGTGAACTTCCCACTCCAGTCTTTCCAGTTGCTAGTACTATAGTGGTATACCACCACACTCAGCTTGATTGTGAATTTTTAACTAGATCTCTGTTCAACTGATGTTTGTTTTTCTCTCTTTATGGTGAGATCAGGAATTAGGAACCACTGCTAAACTGTAGAATGAATATGGTATTACCGCATAATATTTACTTAAAATTGGTGAGCCAACTCAATTTAAATGTTATATAAAAGTGAGTCATTCTCTGGGACTATAGTTCAGTGGTAAAGCTCTTGTCATCATGTGCAAGGACTTGAGTTCTATGCCCAGCATTGCTAAATAAAGAACTTTCTTGGAAGCATTGCGCACACACGCGCGCGCGTGTGTGTGTGTGTGCATACGTACATATGTGTTTGACCTTGAAGTATGGAGTATGCCTAAAGATACCTCAGGATATGTGGATTTATCCTTCCTATGTGGGTAAGCTTAAGAAACACAAAGGTTAGCATATGTTTTCACTCATAGCAGTGAGTGAGGCTAGGGAAAGCAAAAGGGTTGTATAAGAAGTGAATAATAGGAAAAGCAGAGAAAAACAGCGACAAGTTGGAACACTCAGTTAACCTTTTTTTCTCATCTAGTTCCCCCCCCCCACGTAAATGTATACTTTAGAGGAGGTAGAGTATGTAGCAGGCATCTCCTTTTGTATGTATGTAGTAGCTTATGTGCTACCATTGCTGTAGGTGGTAGGGACATTCCTGCCACCTGGAATCTATAATTTCAAAATTGTATACTTTTGAAATTTTAGTGAATTTGATTTTCATATGCAGAGTAATGAGGAGGATATTTTTAAATTTTTAAAAATAATTTTTATGTGAGAGAGAGAAAGAATATGAACGTGCCAGGGCCTCTAGCGTCTGTGTTCATGCCCCACCTTGTGCATCTGGCCTGCTTGGGTTCTGGGGAATTTAACCTGGGTCCTTTGGCTTTGCAGGATTTGCCTTAACTGCTAAGCCATCTCTCCAGCCCTGAAAGCCCATGATTATTTATTATTATTATTTTGGTTTTTCGAGGTAGGGTTTCACTGTAGTACAGGCTGACCTGGGATTCACTCTGTAGTCTCAGGTTGGCCTTGAACTCACACAGTCCTCCTACCTCTGCCTCCGGAGTGCTGGGATTAAAGGTATGCACCACCACCCCTGGCGAAACCCATCCTTATGAGTGGTTTGTCATTCACCAGTGAAAATACAAATTTAGCCAGGTGTGGTGGCGCACGGCTTTAATCCCAGCACTCCGGAGGCAGAGGTAGGAGGATCGCGGAGAGTTCCAGGTCACCCTGAGATTACATAGTTAATTCCAGGTCAGCCTGGACCAGAGTGAGACCCTACCTTGCAAAACCAAAAAAAAAAAAAAAAACAAATTTAGAAAATTTAAGGGAAATTTATGAAAAATAGCTAAAGTCTAAAATAATGTAGAGTTTTCCTATGGCTACATGTTTATTTGTGCAATGAAACTATTACTAGGTCAGTGACAATAAACAAGTAGATGTTCCTCTCATTCCTGGTTTTGGGTTGTTTTTATTTTGTCTTTTAAAAACCATACTTGGTAAATATGGAAAATATTTTAGTTTCTGATAGAGAATACATGAGTGTTAATGGAATTTTATTTTTTCTCAGGTCATGTTTACTGGTGAAAACATTCCTGTTCATCCTCATGTTTATAGCAATGGTCATATCTGTTTATCCATTCTAACAGAAGACTGGTCCCCGGCGCTGTCAGTCCAGTCAGTTTGTCTTAGCATTATTAGCATGCTTTCCAGCTGCAAAGAAAAGGTAGGACTTTTCAGAATTACTCCAGGTAATATTTCTTCTTTCCAGTTAGGTAGATTAACAGTTTTAATATATAAGGATTTTTATTTGACAGAAGACTCATGCTTTTTGTTTTTAAGTTACAGGGAATGTTATGTTTTGTAATAAGTTAGAAAGTTATTTTGATACCTTTGATTCCAAATAGAGTTTTAAATGTTAAATGGGCTAGAAGTCTGGCCTAATGTTTTATCATTTTTAAAGAGGAAATTTGTGCAAATATTCTTAAATAATCTGAATATTATTTTCAAGACAATGTACAGAAGAAAAGGGTACAAGAAATTCTTGTTTCTAGATATAACAGTGGAAAGCCCAGAAGTGAGAATCATGGCTCCCTTGTCCCTTTTCCAGTTACCATGCTAGCAATCTCTCTCAAGAGGATTTCCCATTCTTCCCATTCTAGTGATTAGATTAAAGGTGGAAGACCCTTTATTAATAGAATTTCCATCAGTTTTTCCTGTTCTCCTTTGCTCATCAGCAGATCTCTAATGAAAATGGGGGAGGAGGACTAGGTGAAAAAAAATCACTAGTTCAATTTAGGATACCTTTAAAATTGGGAACCTTAGATGTATGTACACCCGTATTTAGCAGATTTCTGTTCTTCAAATGAAATTGATATTATTTGTTTGTTTATTTATTTGAGACAGAGGAGGTGGTGAGAGAATGGGTGTGCCAGGGCCTCTAGCCACTGCAAATTAACTCCAGAAGTATGCGCCACCATGTGCATCTGGCGTACATGGGACCTGGAGAATCAAACTGGGGTCCTTTGGCTTCACAGGCATGTGCCTTAATTGCTAAGCTCTCTCTCCAGCCCATAAACTGATCTTTAAGATAAATTTATTTTAAAATGATAAGTTGTTTAGAAACTGAAACATTTAGTCATTGTTTTACCTAGTGAGTTCCTTTTTTTTTTTTTTTTTTTTTTTTTTTTTTTTAGAGTTCGGGTGGGTGGTCTTGCTCTAGTCCAGGCAGACCTGGAACTCACTATGTAGTCTCAGGGTGGCCTCGAACTCACAGTGATCCACCTACCTCTGCCTCCCAAGTGCTGGGATTAAAGGAGTGTGCCACCATGTCTGGCTTCTTTTTTTTTTTTTTAAATTTGAGAGAGAGAGAATGGGCATGCCAGAGGCCTCTTAGCCGCTGTGAACAAACTCCAGACATGTGTACCCCCTTGTGCTAATGTGCGACATTGCATGCTTGTATCACTTTTGCATCTGGCTAAACATGGAACCTGGAGAATCAAACGTGTATTCTCAGGCTTCACAGTCAGGCACCTTAACCACTAAGCCATCTCTCCAGCCCATGGGTTTCTTTTTAAAAAAATATTTATTTGAGAGAGAGAATGGGTGTGCCAGGGTCTCTTGCCACTGCAGACAAATTTCAGACACATGCACCTCTTTGTGCCTCTGTCTTTACGTGGGTACTGGGGAATTGAATCAGGGCAGCACACTTTGTAAGCAAGTGCCTTTAACTGCTGAGCCATCTTGTCAGGCCCCTAGAGGGTTTCTTGAAACATTAGATCCATATAATGGGTTTCTTGGTATTCAATTTCAGAAACAAGCAAAATACTTTTTGTTTCGATAGCATAGTGAATAATGGGCTAATTTTTATGTACTATAGGAAAACAACTGGTATTAAATTATTAATTAAAAAAGGTCCCATTTAGCCAGGTGTGGTGGTGCATGCCTTTAATACCAGCACTTGGGAGGCAGAGGTAGGAGGATCGCCGTGAGTTTGAGGCCACCCTGAGACTACATAGTTAATTCCAGGTCAGCCTGGGCCAGAGTGAGACCCTACCTTGCAAAACCAAAAAAAAAAAAAAAAAAAAAAAAAAAAAAAAAAATCCCCATTGAGGAACATTAAAATATGCAGAAAAAAGTATATCTTAGATGAAATAATATATGTATATTTTACTATCACTAAAAAACTTTTCTTTCCTCTTTGCTATAGGTTTATCTAAGCTGCATTTTAAGGCTGTAATTGAGCTTTGGTTTAACTTTCACAGCTCCTATATTTTGTCCTCACCCATATACACCCTAAGCTTTCATGAGTAGTTTGTATTTACAAGGCTTCCTATGTCTTCTATACTTAAAGTAAAGCAATAACTATAGGTTTTAACATGAAAGGTTGCTAAGAGATGATCACCAGTGATATTTGTACATATCTCTTGTATGTGTCTTATATGATTGTTGGCTTTTTCATTTAAATATAATGATTTGCTGGTAAAAGCCAGGGGAATGATCTTGTCTCAGTATACCTCTTTTAATTTTTTCTTGCCATTCTCCTCACCTTCTAGCTATCTAATATTAGTGTTTTTTGCACACTTGTGTATAAGACTAAGACTAATTATCCCATTTAAATTACTGCTTTATTATTGTTATTGCTGTTTTCTCATTTTCAAGGTAGGGTCACCTTAGCCCAAGCAGGCCTAGAACTTACTGTGTAGTTCCAGGATAGCTTCCAATGCACAGTGATCCTCCTACCTCAGCCTCCCGAGTACTGGGATTAAAGGTGTGCATTGTTCTTCCCACCTGTGTTAAATTATTATTTTTTCTGACACTTTCTAGTTTTTTGCTTTAATGTATACATTGTGGTACATATATACACAAGGGTTGCAGCTTATGTCTTACCAATGCTAAATTAATTAATTAATTTTTTTTTTCAGGTAGGGTCTCACTCTAGCCCATCCTAATCTGAAATTCACTAGGTAGTCTCAGGGTGACCTTGAACTCATGGTGATCCTCCTACCTCTGCCTCCCCAATGCTGGGGTTAAACATGTGTGCCACCACTTCTGGCTCACTAAATTGTTATTTTTTAAAAATATTTTTATTTATTTATTTGAAAGAGAGAAAGGAGAGAGAGAACACGAGCATGCCAGGGCCTCCGGCTACTGCAAATGAATTCCACCTGTGTATCTGGCTTACGTGGGTCCTGGAGAATCCAACTGAGTTCCTTTGGCTTTGCAGGCAAATGCCTTAACCATTAAGCCATCTCTCCAGCCCTCACTAAATTATTTTTAATGGAATTATTGTATGAAATGTTTAACCAAGAATTCTGGAAATCAGAATTTCTCTGAAATATGATAAAATTAAGTAAATATTAAGTAGGCACTTCCTATTTTTAAAAAATTTATTTTATTTTATTTGTATTTATTTGACAGAGAAAGGAGAGGGAGAAAAAGAGAATGTGCGTGTCAGGGCCTCCAGTCACTACAAAAACATGAGCCCCCTTGTACATCTGGCTAACGTGGGTCCTGGGGAATCGAACCTGGGTCCTTTGGCTTTGCAGGCAAACACCTTAACTGCTCAGCCATCCCTCCGGCCCAACACTTCCTATTTTTACTGTGCTAAGTGCTAGCTTTCAAAGATGAAGAAATAAAGTTGGCGTTTAATTTGTAATTTATTTATTTATTTATTTATTTGTTTGTTTGTTTTTTTGATTTTTCAAAGTAGGGTGTCACTAGTCCAGGTTGACCTGGAATTCACTATGTGATCTCAGGATGGCCTCGAACTAATGGCAATTCTACCTCCCGAGTGCTGGGATTAAAGGTGTGTGCCACCACACCCAGCTTTAATTTCTAATTTTTAAGGAATTTTCTCAAATTATATCAAAAGGGTAACCTTGGTAGTTTTTTTTTTTTTAAATTGTGCCCTAATTTTTTTTGTTGTTGTTTACTGAAATTTACTGTTAATATTCATTTCACTTAGCTGTGTGTATGAGCTTTAGAAGCATCGGGGGAAGGGGCTGGCTGGCTGCTGTCTTTGCAGTGTGGGAAGTGTCTCTCACTGCTGCTTTCTGGTGGACCTTCCCTTAAATCGTATCTCTTTGAACTAGTCTCATTGAGGAAGGTATTCTCTTAATCTCTTTGTTAAACACTTAAGTCTGAACACTGCAAAATATTTATAAATAGGGAAAAATATTAAAGTTGTTAGAGAAGTCAAGTTGGCAAAAAGAATGGTTGAAGATATAGATCAATCATTAAGCCTTTCCTTGAATCTTTAGCATAAATTTGACATATTTCCAGATCTTCCTAGAAAGTCCCTTATTTATAACACTTTTTTCAGGAAAAGTCTCTTCTGTAATCTCCCACCAGTGTTAGCTTCACTGTTTCTAATGTAGTTCTGCAGGGCTACCGTGTGTTTCTCAGATTGCTGTAATGGAGTATATGAATAACAAAGACCATTGTCTGTCAAAAATGTAATATGTATTTTACCTCTTTCACATTGTTTACAAACTGAATCTTTTGGTCTGCCCTTAATGCTATATTCTAATAAAATCATAAGCTGTGTAGATGATTATTAGTTGGTATAGTTCTTCAGACAACTGTAGATTATTTTATTTATTTCTTTGGTTTTTTTGTTTTTTGAGGTAGGGTCTCATTCTAGCCCAGGCTGACCTGGAATTCACTATGTAGTCTCAGGATGGCCTCAAACTCACAGGTGATTCTTTTACCTCTGCCTCCTTAGTGCTGGGACTAAAGGTGTGTGCCACCATGTCCAGCTTTTCTTTTAGTTTTTGAGGCCCAGGTTGTGGCCCAGGTTGACCTGGAATTCACTATATAGTTTCAGGTTGATCTTTGTAGTATTCAGTTTCATGTTGCTGAGATGATCTTCCATGCCAGGCACAGTTTATGGTAGGAACAGGATTTATTCAGGCTTACAGATCCCAGAGAAAATTTGATAATGATGGAAAAAACTGGCCCCCTTTCACAGGTCCACATAGAGAGAAATACCACCACCAGCACCATAACCAAGCACCCTCCAGAAACCCCAGGCAGAGCTCAAACATGCTGCATACCTTTATCTGGAATTCCAAATCTGCCCCCCAAAACACCTTAGGGCTAGACCCTGGGATCCACCCACAGTGACACCTCCTCTAGCTAGGGCTGGCAATCTAATTTATAAGTTTTAATAAACTCCTGAATCTTATTGGGGGCCATCCGTTCAAACTACCACAGCCTTGAATTCACAGTGATCCTCCTACCTCGGCCTCCTGAGTGCTAGGATTAAAGGTGAGTGCCAACACACCTGGCTTAGATATTTTTTTAAATTTTTTTTATTTTTTATGTATTTATTTGAGAGACACACACACACACACACACAGAGAGAGAGAGAGAGAGAGAGGGAATGGGCGCACCCTTGTGCATCTGGCTTACGTGGGTCCTGGAGAATCTAGCCTCAAACCAGGGTCCTTAGGCGTCACAGGCAAGCGTTTAACCACTAAGCCATCTCTCCAGCCCAGATTTTTTTTTTTTTTGAGAGAGAGACAGAGAGAGAGAGGGAGAGAAAGACAGACAGATATGGGCGCACTAGCAGCCTCTCTCTCAGCTGCTGCAAACGAAATCCAGATGCGTGCCTCCCCTTGTGGTCAAGTGCGGCATTGCGCCCTTGCACCACTTTGCATCTGGCTAAACGCGGGACCTGGAGATTGGAACCAGCGTTCTTAGGCTTAGGAGGCAGGCGCCTTAACTGCTAAGCCATCTCTCCAGCCCGATTTTTTAAATTAGTTAACAGAAATACTAAATTGATGCTGGGGAGGTGGCTCAGTGGCTTGCAAGCCTGCCAACTTGAGCTTGATTCTCTTCCATGTAAAGCTGGCTTCAAAGTGGTGCATGTGTCTGTGATCTGAAGGTGTCTACAGCAATGGGAGCAGAGCCAGGAAACTCCAAAAGTTCCAAAGCTCAAGAGCCAAGCAGACTGGTGTTCATTTGCAGCAGCAAAAACAAGAGACTCTGTCTCAAAAGAAGGTGGAAGAAGAGGGCAGACACCTCAAGGTTATCCTCTGACCTACACACTCACTCTCTCTCCCTCTCTCTCTCTCTTTCTCAAAAAGCAAGTAATAGCCGGGCGTGGTGGTACACGCCTTTAATCCTAGCACTCGGGAGGCAGAGGTAGGAGGATCACCGTGAGTTTGAGGCCACCCTGAGACTACATAGTGAATTCCAGGTCAGCCTGAGCTAGAGTGAAACCCTGCCTCGAAAAAAAAAAAAAAAAATAATAAAGTAAATATTAAATTACTTGTGAGAGGGAAAGAGAAGCACAAAGATTTTTGGCTTCATATATCTAGTCTCCCTTTTGACTGATAGTCATTCTCTAGTGATCTAGTGGAATCTAACCCAGAGCAGACACTCTCTTAAAACAATTTGTGTGTCAAAACTCTACACTTCCCTGAGTGTATTTAATACCTTTTATTCTTTAAACTGTATTGCCAACATTTCTATTGTTTTTATGCAACTGTAATAATTTTGTATAAACTTATTTCTTAGTTACTCTTTTTACCTATTTAAACCCTTCTTATTTCAGAGGCGACCACCAGATAATTCTTTTTATGTGCGAACATGTAACAAGAATCCAAAGAAAACAAAATGGTGGTATCATGGTAAGCAGTTTTAATTTGCAATGATAAATTTTCATTATTTTCACATGAAAGATACCTTTTTACTAAGACTTGGGAAAATGGAGGGAAGATGTAGTTGAGGTAACATATTTGTAATATGGTTAACATTCTTTAAAATATTAAATATGTTTTATGGATATTAGACTAGAGTGTTTAGTGGGGCAAACAGAATCTTATCTATCGTACAAGTAAAATTTAGTATTACTTTAATAATCTGACTTTTTTTTTTTAAGTTGGTAAATTTTTTTTAAGCGGGCCCAGCTTTTGAGAAAGGGTCTTGCTCTATAGTTCTGGCTGGCCTTTGTAGGTCATGCTGGCCTTGATTGTACAGCAGTCCTTCTGCACCTGCTTGAAGTCCATAATAATCTTTACATTCAAATAGAACTAGCCATTAATACCCTTGTTATTTAAGTAGAAGTCCTGATGTCTTCATGTACTCAGCTCTGCTGCTGCTCATGGTAGGGTGTGATTACCTTATGTTACAAGTGCTCCATTACATAAAGCTCTGATCCAACTAGTTGTTTCTTAAAAATTTTGAAGTTTTGCTAATTTCAGCTTTATGAGGAAACTTGATCTTTTTAAATTTCTATTTTGTTTTTTGGTTGGGTGAGTAATAGGTTGTTTTATAATTCAGAGTTACTAGCATCATTTCCAAACTAATCCTAGTGCTTTCCCAATGAGCTATTTTAAACCAAAAGCAAAATTTTAATATTTTTCAGTGTACTTTTTTCCCCATGTTGGTGTTGGAAACAATCCCTGCTGTCATGCTTGCTAGCCAAGAGCTCCACTGCTGAGCCCTATCCTGAGTCCTGTCAGTGTAGTTTTTGAAGTGAGTGAATAAAATTCACTCTCTGTATCCAGGCATGGTGTCACATGCTTTTAATCTCAGCATTCTTCTGCACCCCTCTTCTGCACTGTTTTCTTAGCCATGGAGGGCTTGGTAGAGATGTCTGACTTAGTGGTAAGAGTGCTGGTTTTGTTTTAGTTTTTATGATATTCTTAGATATTCAAAGGTACCTCCTCATTTGGCACCACTGTGTCAGCAATTCTTAGGTAAAAGAAATTTTCTGCAGCTGGGCGTGGTGGCGCACGCCTTTAATCCCAGCTCTTGGGAGGCAGAGGTAGGAGGATTGCCATGAGTTCGAGGCCACCCTGAGACTACATAGTGAATTCCAGGTCAGCCTGGGCCAGAGTGAAACCCTACCTTGAAAAAAAAAAAAAAAAAAAAAAAAGAAGAAGAAGAGTTTTCCATTCATTAATAATCAGGTTTAAGGAATTCTTTCTGGCCACCAGGGATTTCATAAAAAATGAATACACTCCTACTTAATTAAATAGCCTTTTGACTTGCTGGCTTATCATTCTGTTTTTTTTTTTTTTAATCAGATACTACAAAGAGCCTTCTCACTTAAAATATCTATTACTCCTTTTTAAAAATATTTTTATTTATTTGTGAGAAGAGAGAGAGAGACCGATAACAGGCCTCCACACACACCATTCGGCACTGTGGACAAACTCCAGATATACGCACCACTTTGTGCATCTTGCATTGCATGGATACTGACTGGGGAATCAAACCTATGCCATTATGCTTTGCAAATATATACCTGTAACCACTTAGCTATCTTCTTAGCCCCAAATATGTTATTCTTTGAGTGTCTCAAACTTGTTTCTTAGAATAACAATTCCAATTTCATTAGAAATTAGGGTTAGTCAGTCACGAGTATTGACAAATACAACTAATTCAAGCATCTTTTAAAAGTATCAGAATTTGTGGCATGAGAGGTGACTCAGCAGTCTGTCCCAATGACACACCTCCTCTAGCACTCCTAGGCTCCATAACCTTTCTAAATTACAACCAGCTGGGGACTAAGTATTCAAGACACATGGTCCTTTGGGGGACATTTCATTCAAACCTTCAAATCTACTTAGCAGGTTTTGTATCAAAAAACCTTTATTGATCATGTTCTTTCTTTTAAAATCTGCTTACCAAGAAATATAGAGCAAACCTCCCTCCTTCTTTATTGACTGACCATGAACTTGTCTATTGTAGGCCAGGGTGGCCTCAGACTTGTGGCAGTCTTCCTGCCTTTTGCCTCCCAAGTGCTACGGTTACAGATATGTGTCTCCATACTTGGCTAATGACATACAGGTTCTTGCTTTCTTTCTCTTTTATGTTTTGTTTTATTTTTTATAGTAAGGTTTTGCTCTACTCCAGGCTGACCTGGAATTCAGTATGTAGTCTCAGGGTGGCCTCAAAATCACAGCATTCCTCCTATCTCTGCCTCCTAAGTGCTGGGATTAAAGGCGTGTACCACCACACCCAGCTTCTTTTCTTTTTTGTTATTGCTTTGCTAGCCAGAAAGCCCTAGGGATCATCCAGTCTTTTTTCTCCCTAGGGCTGAAATTGCAGGTGCATATTGCTGTGAGTGATCTGCTGTTAAGTCAGTTCCACCTTGCTGGAATGAACATCCAACCAGTTTATGGGAGGATGGGGTTTATTTCAGCTTACAGATCCAGGGGAAAGTCTATCAATGGCAGAAGAAGCTGTTTCCTTCCATAGGTTCAAGCAGAGAAACAACTAGCAAGCAAACACCAACACCAGCAAAAACAAACTGCTTTCTCCACACCTTAGGGCTGGACCCCAGGATCTGCCCCCAGTGAAATCTCCTCCTGCAGGTTGCTGGAGACATAATTAGGGAGCTTAACCTTAATCAAAAATACTTGAGGCTATGGGGGCATATATTTACATTCACACCACCATACCAGCCTTTATGTGGAGGCTAGAGAGCTGAAGTCAAGTCCGTGCTTGTATGGAAAGCACTTTACTGACTGAGCCATCTCCCCAGCCTCTCATCTCCTGGTTTTATAAGAAGAGGCTTCAGCTGACCGGTTACATTGAGCTGCCTGATACCAGGGTTAGGTTTTTGGAAAAAAGCCTCAGTTTAAATTCATAACCTTGTACATTATTATTTATAATCCCTTGAAAATTAGGCCAGTCATCTTATTATCACTGTCTTCATATACCTAATACTTTATATTGGTTTCTTTAAGGTTCTTCAGCACACTATGACTTATTAAAGTATAATATGTAACCCTGTTATAGTAGATTCTTTGGATATAAGAAGTTGGTAATATGAATGTACTTAATATTATTTACTTGAAATTGACTAGCCATCTGTTTTCTAGACTTCTTAAAAGGTTTTATTCACACGAATTCAAGTCATATCTACATTGGAATGCAAGCACATCATGTTGCTAGTTAAGGCAGGAGACCACAGGCTTTGAGGAAATAAATAGAGGACTGAAGAGGTGACTCAGTGGATAAAATGCCAAACAAGCACTTGAGTATAGATCCCCTGACTCCAGAAAAAAGCCAGAAGCTATGGCAGGTTTCTGAAATTGCAGGACATCTTGGCAAGATGAGACAGGAGAATTTCCCCAGATGCTGACAGACCAGCTGGCCAAAGTAGCAACCTAACAGTGAGAAGATCCTACTCCAAACAAGATGGAAGGGCAGGGACTGACACCTAGAAGTTGTCCTCTGACCTTCACATGCATGCTGTGGCATGAGCACACCCCCCCACAAACAAACATACATCATACACACATCATGTGCATACACACAAAGAAAAATAAGTTGAGCAGAGACAATGAGACTGAAAAATAACAGTTTAGTCAAAATAGATTTGTGAAGTAGATGACTCACTTCAGCATATAGATGGGCTCAGGAATTTGCCTATGATTCAGAAATGGAGTCTTTGCTAGAAAACTGGTTTATATGTGATCGTGTGCATAAGTAAATGATGAGGTTCTATTATAACACAGACAAAAATGTTCTGGATAAAAGTACAATGAAGTTGGGGGCTGAAGAGATGGCTTAGCAGTTAAGCACTTGTCTGTGAAGTCTTAAGGACCCCAGTTCGAGGCTCAATTCCCCAGGACCCACGTAAGCCAGATGCACAAGGTGGCGCATGCATCTGGAGTTCGTTTGCAGTTGCTGGAGGCCCTGGTGCTCTCATTCTCTCTCTCTCTCCCTCCCTCTTTCTCTCTTTGTCTGTTGCTAATAAATAAATAAAAAAATAAAGCCGGGCATGGTGGCGCACACCTTTAATCCCAGCACTCGGGAGGCAGAGGTAGGAGGATCGCTGTGAGTTCAAGGTCACCCTGAGAATACATAGTGAATTCCAGGTCAGCTTGAGCTAGAGTGAGACTACCTCGAAAAACCAAAAATAAAATAAAATTAAATAAATAAAAAATAAAGAACATATTTTTTAAAAATTAGGGAAAAAAAAGCACATTGAAGCTGGGTGTGGTAGCATATGCCTTTGCCTTCAATCCCAGCACTCTGGAGGCAAAGGTAGGAGGATTGCTGTGAGTTCAAGGCCAGTCTGAGACCACATAGTGAATTCTTAAGTCAGCCTGAACTAGAGTGAGACCCTACCTCAAAAAACAAAACAGCAACAAAAAAAAGTCAGAAGTTGGGCTGGAGAGATTGCTTAGTGGTTAAGATGCTTGCTTAGAAAGCCTAATGACCTGGATTCAAATCCCGAGTACCCGTAAAGCCAGATGAATGGGGTGGTGCATGAGTCTGGAGGTTGTTGTAGCAGCAAGAGGCCCTGGTGCCCACTGTGTGTGTGTGTCTCCCTGCCTGTCTCCTTGCAAATTAAAAAAAAAGACAAGTGATGAATGATTTTAAATAAGATGTTAAAAAATTTTTTATAAACCCCAGAAAATCAGACGTTCAAGGTCATCTTTGGCTATAGAATAAGTTTGAGGCCAGCTTGGGCTATAGGAGACTGTCAAAATATTTTTAAAAATTGAGCTAAGAAGATGGCTCAGTGGTTAAAGGTGCTTGTTTGCAAAGCCTGCTTGCCTGGGTTCAAGTCCCCATTGCTCATGTAAAACCAGATACATAAAGAGATTAATGCATCTATTATTTATAGTAGCAAGAGTCTCTGGTGTGCCATCCATATGTGCTCTTACTCTTACATAACTAACAACAAAAATCTTTTTTTTCTTGCCTTATTGCTTTTTAAAAAATCCTTTATTTATTTGAGAGATAGAGAATGGGCACACTAGAGCCTCTAGCCACCACAAATGAACTCCAGACGCATGAGCTACCTTGTGCATCATGTAATGGTAGATACTGTCACATATAAATGTTAGATACTGGAAGAAAATTTTCAAATCCAGTAGTCCTTGTACTACTTGAAGTTACATGTTTTCCAGCTTAATAATGCCTTGTCCATTTTCCACCTCTTCCTGCTCAGCAGACTTGTACACTCCTGACACCATCCTGTTGTGGAGAAGCAAAAACAGCACCTCATCCCCCACTTTATGCTTATTCCTACATGTTCAGAGAGCATATTAAAGGGCTGGGGACAAAGCTCAATCAAGTACTTGACTAGCATGCAGAAAGACATGGGTTCGGCCGGGTGTGGTGGCGCACACCTTTAATCCCAGCACTTGGGAGGCAGAGGTAGGAGGATTGCCATGAGTTCAAGGCCACCCTGAGACTACATAGTGAATTCCAGGTCAGCCTGAGCTAGAGGGAGACCCTACCTGGAAAAACCAAAAAAAAAAAAAAAAAAAAAAACAAAGGAAGCAATGCCTGTAATCCTATCTAGGAGGTCACAGTAGGGTGATTGCAAGTTTGAGGCCAACCTGGACAATTTAGCAAGGCCCAATCGTATAAGTAAAACAAAAATCTTTTTTTGTTGTTGTTGTTTTTGTTTCTGTTGTTTGGAGGTAAGGTCTCACTGTGGCCCAGGCTGACCAGGAATTCACTAGGTAGTCTCAGGGTGGCCTCAAACCCTCAGCGATCCTCCTACCTCTACCTCCCAAGTGCTGGGATTAAAGGTGTGCACCACTGCGCCTGGCTGCAAAAATCATTTTTGAGAGGTAGTTTTTTGAGAAACTTCTTTGTGATCCCTAAGTTTATTTTATATCCATGACAAATAACTTCTTCCAAATTACACAGTAAGTTAAGAAATTGGTTACTTTGATTTTTTTGTGTGTATGTCTGTACTGGTCTATATGGGGGTACACATGTTATAGCGTGGAGGTTGAGATAATCTCGGGGTCTATCTTTCCTTTCCACCTTCTTTTTTGTTTTTGTTTTGTTTTTCCAAGGTTGGATCTCACTCAGACTGACCTAGAATTCACTATACCAGTCCCAGGCTGGCCTTGAACTCATGAACTCATAGTGACCCTTCTACCTCTGACTCCCAAGTGCTGGGATTAAAGGCATGCACCATCATGCCCAGCAAGGTCTCTTTTTTGTTGCTTGCTTCTGGGAAGGCCAATCTTGTTGACCTTAGAGCTTCAGGATTATCCTGGCCCTACCTCCCATTGTGGTAGGTGCATTGGGATTACAGACACTTGCTTCTTTGCATCAGGCTTTACATGGATCCTTGGAATCATACTCAGGTCTGCAGCTTGTGAAACAAGTGCCTTTAACCTCTCTCTGCATCATCTGCCCAGCCCTTGAATCTTTTTCATTTAAAGGTTTCTTAGGGGATTTAAATGTGGTGACAAGTACCTGCAATCCTGCATTTGGAAGCTGCAAGCAAGAAGATTAGGAGATCAAAGCCTTCTCAGCTTTGTGTGTGTTTGGGGGAAGGGGAGGGTCAATAAATTAAGGTCCCTCCCTTCCTCCATATCTCCTTTTCTTTTCTTCCTTTTTCTTTAATGTTTTCTTTCCTTTGCCTTTCCCCTTTCCTTTCTTTCCCCCTTTCTTCTTCCCCCTCCCCCCTCCTCTTTTTCTTGGCTTTGCACATATTAGGTAAAACACTCTTCCACTGAGCTATAGCCTCAGCCCTTGGTTTTTGTTTTGTGACAAGGATGGCTTCTCACTTAAAACCATCCTGACTCTGCTTCCCAAGTGCTGGAGTTACAGGGGTAGCCCATCAATGATGCCTGGCTGCTTATGTTTGATGCTGGAGGGTGAACCAAGGGGCCTTGTGTATGCTTTATTACTGAGTTACACTCTCTGCCTTACGTACAGTGCTCTGTTTTGAATTATGTTGGAGTTTGGACCCACGGTTCTTGCTAGGTCAACATTATACCACTAAACTATATTCCCAACCCGTGATTCATTTTTAAAATGTAGTCTGTTAACCTTGTACATTTCTCCATAAATTTCCTCAGCATAATAGTCAGACTTCATTGGTTTTTTGGCTCTAACTTTCTATGAGTGGAAATTTTATTAGCAAAATATCAGCCCTGATATGGAATCTTTTGTAAAATATTTTGGTTAGTATTTTCTGAAAATGTTCTCTATACAGTTTTATAACACTTAACAGCAGCCACCAGTTTTGTTTCTGCAGCTTATTTCTGAAGAATGACTTGTCCTTAAAGTAAATCCTTCAGATATGTTTTATGAAATCAGTTTTGTCAAATAAATCATAAACCTCAAAGTTGACTGTAACAAAAAGATAATATCCTAAGGCTACCAGAAGGATTTATAGAATAATTATTTAGGGTTTTCAAATGACCTTTGC
Source organism: Orientallactaga sibirica (assembly GCA_036365145.1). Classification (NCBI taxonomy): domain Eukaryota; kingdom Metazoa; phylum Chordata; class Mammalia; order Rodentia; family Dipodidae; genus Orientallactaga; species Orientallactaga sibirica. The sequence continues at coordinate 21,800,781 of JAEOAD010000003.1, forward strand.
AGAGTTTTCTGCTTTTACTGAAAACTGGTTTGCTAAGGGAAATTAACATTGTCTGTTGATGGAATTAGAAATTGTATTCATTGTTGAAGGAGAGTTGCCTTATAGATTAAAGATATAGCATTATATTGTGCTTAAATAGACTTTCTGTCATGGGCCAGTTTTAAACTGTTGCCCATAAAAGAGCTCTTAAGATTGATATATATTGGGTCTGAAAATGTAGCTCTGTTGGTAGAATGCTTGCCTAGCATGTACAAAGCCCTGCATCTGATCTTTAGCACCACATAAACTGGTTGTGGTGGTACACACCTTTAATCCCAGCACAAGGGAGGTAGAAACAGGAGGATCAGGAGTTCAAGATCATCTTCGGCTACATAGAGAGTTTGAGGCCAGCCTCAACTACAGAGTTAAGTTCCAGGTCAGCCTGGGCTAGAGGGAGTTCCTGCCTCAAAACAACAACAGTTGACGTATCCTGAATATGTGAGACATTATTATATCAGTTTATTACTTTAACCATTTTTTGAGGCAAACCCAACAGACTACCTTTTTTTTTTTTTAATGAGAGTGAGGGAGAGAGAATTGGTGTGCCAGAGCCTCCAGCCACCGCAATTGAACTCCAGACATGTGCGTCCCTTGTGTGCATGTGCAGCCTTGCGTGCTTGCGTCACTGTGTATCTGGTATACATGGGACCTGGAGAGATGAACATGAGTCCTTAGACTTTGCAGACAAGCACCTTAACTGCTAAGCCATCTCTCCAGTCCTATCAGTGTTTTACTTTAAATAGAACTGATACACTAGAATATTATTTTAAGGTTTGTGTGAACTACCATTTCCTTGAATGAATAAAGCTTGTTTGTTTATATGTTTGAACACAAAATTGGATTTTTTTTGTTTGCAAGATTAGTGGGAGGCAAGTCAGACAAGTCAGCCATGTTCTTGCTGCTTGAAATTACTTCTACATTAGACTAGCTTATAGATTTTACTTATGCATGCTTAACTTTTTAATTATTATTTTCTTCTTTTCTTCAAGATGATACTTGTTGATGCCACTGTTATCATCCTCCTAGCAGAAGATAGTCCTACTGAGAAAACGAGCACTTTGATCATTCAGTCTTTGAACTTTAACCTTTGACTGGAAGTGACCTATAGGCAATGAAGACTACTTCCTTTTACTGCATTTTTACTCGTGTGCATTCTGGGCGCATGTTGATCGCTGGTTCAGTCCAGGCAACTGACATGCTTTTATTAGTCATACAGTATTAATGCAGGTGTCAGGAAATGTCAGATACAATTCCATTTTTATTTTATTTCTAAGCTTTTGGAAGCGCTCCAGGCCCTTGTGTGCAATAAGTGACTTCCCTGGCGGGCAGGGGGCGTCCATTGCCGGCAGTGGGCGCTGTCATAGGAAGAGCTCACTAACTCCTGCCATGGGCAAGCCATGCATGAAAGGGCCTATGAAATAGCGGTTAGTGAGGGATCCAACATCACCTTGAACGTCACCCCAACTGTTTATATTTGGATTCTATGCACTGTGATCCTAAGGTTAACAGCATGAATTAACATGCGTCTTTAAAGGACTGTAAAAGATCATTGCGTATTTATTTAATTGTTTATATCTGCTGTCAAATTGTTTTGACATGGGAAGTTTTCAAAGAACATTGGCAGAGAGGTACAATATGTTATCCCTATGGTGAAAATAAATTCATTTGTTGTATATAGTTCTCAGTCTCTGGAGTTAAGGTGTGAGTAATATAGGGTATGGATGGTTTAACCAAGGCTTTATTTTGGAAGTAAGAAAATTGGCAGTAATGATAAAGCTGCTGTAGTCTATCATTTGGGCCTGTTATTTGTACATTAAAGATTTTTTTCCCCAACTAGATTACACTCTGTTACTTCCTGCTAGCCATCAGCATGAGCCCTACTGCCTAAACACTATTTCATTTATTTATGTTTGAAAAATCCATAGACATTTTGTTTGCAATCTTGTTTCTTTTGTTACATTTTAAGTCAAGTTTGAATGTTCAGTACTATAGTTGAAAACTTTTTGTCAAGTTTTTTTTCTTGTAAATTTCTTTACTTGTGTCATATTGTCCTTCAGTCCTGTATCCTAAAATGAGAAATACATTTTTGACAGAGGCTTAATGTTTTAACAAGAGTGTGGACATTTTTATTTTAAGATGTTGGCAAAAGTACACCATAAGATGGTATGTTTGCTTATTTGTCTTACAAACTATACAGTCTTTCCTGGAGGAATTTGTTTTGTTTTGTTTTCTTGTTAACGAGACTTTGCCTACAGCTAAAGTTTTTCTGTATGAAAGAACAATTGTTGAAAGGTTCCATTCTCAGTATCATGTACCATGTAAATTAATGATACTATAACTAGGTTCTCTTTTTAAAAAAGCAATTAATGTATTTTATAAATTACCTTTTCACATATGCAAAATCTGTTTGTACTACAATGTTATTTTTACTAATGCCTTATTGTTGCACTCTTTGAAATATTCTACAGTGAATATATTAATCAATTTGGTCTTAAAAATAAAAACCAATTGGCTGAAAGGTCTGAAATATGTACCCCCATAAAACCATCCAGTTGATAATTGGTAAAGAATATTTTAAAAGTTGTTTTTAATCTCTGTGTAGATGACATTTTGTAGCTTTGTATGTGTTGTTAATTAAGGGCATCTAATTTTACACTCTAAAAGTATAACTGCTGAACTCAGGGGTGGGTAGACTTCAAAAATATGTCTGCTATAGAAATAACTTGAAAAAAATTAAAACCATGGCCAGCCACCAAATTGTGGGCACTGTTTATACTGCTAACTAGTAATGACCACTTTAAAAAAAAACTGTAAAGGTTTTCCTTCTGTCTTGATAGACGTATGTGAGTTCTCAAAATTATCACTCAGTTTTATTAGTTGGCCTTTTTAACATGAATAGAGAATGTTTGAATTACTTTTGACTGCTTTGAGTATGAAAATTGGAGCTGTAACTTAGGTATTTTCATATTTTACATAACTGCTCTAAACTACTGATGAACTTGATCTTGTTTTTCTGGGGGGAAGGGGACATAGAGCGATCTCCATATTACTGGTCTTCTTACTAAAATCCATTTGTAAAAAAAGTAGCCTGTAACATTTATTCACCAAAAGAATTAATATACAAGATCAAAGCTTAACAATGCTATACTAAGATTAATAGGTCATATATAGCTCAATTGAGTTTTTCTAACAGTGTTTTAACGTACCTCTCTCTATATAGATTACCTTAAAGTAAATTCAAGTGCAACGGAGGAAATCCAAATAATTTCAATGCATTTTTAAATTCAAAGTAAAGAACACAAGAAAATACCCTAAAGTATAGCATTAACCATTAATAATTCAGTCAGATGACCATTACTCCTTTGAATTTGAGTCATTGAGAACTCTTTTGCACTTGGATTTAATTATTTGATATGTGAGCTACATCATTAAAAGTCTTAAGACATTTATCTGCGTCGTTGCTGTCAGGGGTTAGTAATATAATAAGAAATAGAATATCTTGCTATATGGTGTTGTTTAAAGACAACCAGAACACGAAGGAATTGTCATAGGAGTATGCTGCTTCACTCTTGCCTGCGTTCCCTCTGTGGGGCACTAATCTACAGAATGGCACTTCTGTACTCAGGAGATTCTCATTCTGTCTATGTCTGTCTGTCTGTCTTCCCCCACCTTCTCTCTCTGGCCGTTCTGGTGTGCCAAATTTTGTTACAGTCACACATATGTTGCACATTTAGATCATGAACTTGGTGCCCTTCCAATTTTTCTTTTCAAGGTAGGGTCTCACTCTAGCCCAGGCTGACCTGGAATTTGTTATGTAGTCTCACAGCGATCCTCCTACCTCAGCCTCCCAAGTGCTGGGATTAAAGGCATGTGCCATCATCACACCTGGCCAATTTTTTTTTTTTTTTTTTGGTCAAATACAGATTAATGGGTTTTAAAAAGAAAGATTGTTTTCAGTTTTTTTTTTTTTTTTTTTTTTTTTTTTTTTTTGGTGTTTTGAGGTAGGGTCTCGCTCTAGCTCAGGCTGACCTGGAATTCACTGTCTTCTCAGGGTGGCCTTGAACTCATGGTGATCCTCCTACCTCTGCCTCCTGAGTGGTTTTCAGTTTTTTAAAGGGAAATTAAAAAAAAATTTGTGAGTGTTCTCTCAAGGAATTAATATTCTCTTCTAAAGAACTTACTTGTGTCATAATGTAATTTCTCCTTTTAGCTTGCAGAGAAATAAAGCATTTTTCATTCTTAGGAGAAGTGATGACAGCAGCTTTTATAGCATCAACAGTTCAATTGGAGAAAGATCTTAATCCTTGCTGTTTTGAGTAGGTATATAAACATTTGCTATAAAGTAACTAGAGTAGTTTATTACTTTTTCCTTTATGAGTTTTAGATATATACAGATATATATATATATATTTATATATTTATATATATCATTAGATACCTATGTTGAATTAGAACTTTTTGAGATGTTAAAACAGGCATCTAGTGACTGCTTGATCCCAGAACACATCAAAGATAAATTCACAAATAACGGAAACAATAAATGATATGAAAATGGTTTGTAACTATATTATTTCCTGGAGTCAAGTCTCATTTAAAAAGCTTGTTAGTTTTGAGAATTGAGATATTTAAAACTTGTTGAAACTTCCTGAAAGAACAGAAGGGGAGGTTCTCTGTGCTCAAGTTCTTTTTTTAAATAAACAAACTCAAATGTCACTAGTTGTAAGCCTTCATGGTTACTGCTACTTACATTTCTCTCTTACTTTTATCATTTTTGTACATATCTTACCTGAAAGATTAAATTTTATAACTATAATTGTATATGTATGTAAATTGGTTTTCAAAAAAATATCTGAGGCTTAACCATGCTTTATTTTTCTGAACATTCATTATCAAAGCCAGTTACAAGGCTGAGAGTATAGCCCAGTGGTAGCAGTATAGGAGGGCCCTGGTTCTACCTCCCACCACAAAACCAAACGAAGTCACATCAATCACCATTGTATGCTATGCTAAGACCTTTGATGCTTTGCACATCTGAAGTCTGTGAAGAAGGCATCTTTAGGTCTACACCAGTTGGTTCCAGTCCTCTTTGCAGTCCTTTTAAAAAGCTTTTGTCCTTATTTTTATCCCTCCTACACCGTCTCTTCTCACAGCTTTTCAATGTATTGGTCTTCATAGCTATTTCTTTTAAGGATAGGGAATCTAGCAAAGGACAATTATTAAAATCACATGAGAATGTTTTAGGAAGTTAAAAAAATATTCTTTTTATAAATATATGAACTTTTGGTACTTAATTTCATGAGCAGTTGGCCAAATTTGTTGAGTAATTGACTAATTAATATAAGCTGTTATCCATAATTTGGTTTTCATTATTAATATTGAAATTTGGATGGGGACCCTTCCAAGGACTACTTACTTCTCAAATGAAATTGTTTTTACATTTAAATTTCTAAGCCATTGTGAGATGTGGAATTATTTTACTAAAACACATTGTGGGAAATTTATGCTTTCTCAGCATATAGTGTGCATTAACTTAAGAACAGGATTATAGACACCATTTTCTGTAGAGGCACATGGACTCTAAAAACTTCATATAGCCCTGTCTCAATCAGGTTGAGGTTACAGTTCTCACTGGGATCCTGGAAAGTGAAGTGTTAGTTCTAATTTTAATTGAGAGTTGTGTATGATGATGAGTCTCTAGCATGGTTTTGTGATACTCTTTAAAGCTTGGCTATATGGAAGGAATGCTTGAGTAGACCCTAGTCTAGACATAACTCCAAATACCGTTATATTTTAAAAAACGTGATTGGAAAGGGAGAGTCAGTTATGTCCTATGCCATGGCATGTACGCAGCCTAGGTTTGGAGGAAAGTTTGATTCTGTAGGCTGTTTTCTCAAAGACATAGTGTAATTAAGTCTTACTTGGACTCATTGTGTAACATAACTTGCCAAATTGCCTGGTATGTGGAAACATCTATAATCCTACCTATCTGTTAAAGCCCCAAACAGGACTATTAAGGAACGTAGATTTTATCAGCTACTAGGAAAGTGTAAATCTCTTAATAGATAACAGATTGTTTAGACAAATGCAAGTTGATTGAAAGACAAAAGGTAAAATAATTATTTGAATGGGTTATTATGTAGTAGCCAAGAATTAAGTGTATCTTCAGGTCAACATGAATTTATTAATTTTTCTGTCCATACTCAGAAATACAGACTGTACATTTTATTAGTAGATATGGAAGCTCATGCTTGAGGATTTGCATAGGGTGGATGTATATATTTTATAAATTTAAATGGCAAAAATATGTAAAGTAACTACTTTTTAAATAGAATATAAATGTTAAGACAGATGAATCTGTTATATATTTTTAAAAACATGTATCAAACTTTTGTTAGTTGAATATAGGTTACTTTGTGTGCTTTATGGAATCAGTAACTTTTAATAATAAAGCAGTTGTCCTTTGCTTTTTTTCCTGTATACTTGAATACTAGGTTGGATAGGTACCACAGTCCTCGTTGTTTATAACTCTGTGAAATTGTACTTGTGTAGTGGTTCTCCTTTCCAAAAGAATCTGCAAAGGATTATGGAAACAAACATCCATTTCCAAAATGAAATGTAGAATGAAGACTGTCACTCAGCTGTTTAGTTAACAGGTCATAGTTAAAGTATGGTTTATTTTGGTGGTTCTTTATGCTTCAGTTAGTCTAGGCTGGGCTTCTTAGTCCAGGCTTGTAATCTCAACTGCTCTGGAAACTGTCAGAAGAACCGTAAGTTCAAGGCCAGTCTGGGCAGTTACTATAAGACCCTGTGTCAAAATTTGAAAAGGGCTGGGGAGGTAGCTTGGTGCTAGAATACTTGATTAGCATGTGTGAGACTGTAGGTTCAATCCCCATTACTGAAATAAATTAATAAAATTTAATAAAGACAGGGATTTTTTGAGAAATTGAGACCTGGGCATACTTAAAAGTTACCATGAGTCTGATGTACAGTTAATAAGAATATTGTATAAAGTACTCCAGAATTCTGAGTGTACCAGCAGATCAACTAACTTAGATGAGTGACTCCTGAAGCCACAAGGAAAAAGAAAGAAGCAAGCTAAAGGATGGACTAACAAGGAATCTATTACTCAAAGCAGTAAGAAATTAAACACTCTTCCACAGGGGAGAGATGTACTTGTCCCAAGAACACCTTAGTTTTCTTTTAGGCAACTATAATGCCATAAAAACTCATATGTCAACAAGCTGTTTTTACCAGATCAGTAGATGGTCAGATAATGGTGGCTTTCTTTGTACTTGTTGGCATGCTTTACCCCCAACATAATTCTCTCTCTGAATACTTTCTACCTTCCAAACTAGGTCTGTCTTTTCTCCTCTAGTTTAAGCTGTAGTGAATTTATGGGTCTGCTAAATTCCTTGTCCTGTTCCTGATGACATAGCTGTGTACTTGAGTAGGAAAGACCAAAACCACAGTGCTTCATCTATCTTGTTGGAAATTCCTTAATATTTTTGAATGCTGATACGGCTTTTAAAAATATGTGCCTGCCGGGCGTGGTGGCGCACGCCTTTAAACCCAGCACTCGGGAGGCAGAGGTAGGAGGATCACTGAGTTCGAGGGCACCCTGAAACTACAAGGTGAATTCGAGATCAGCCTGAGCTAGAGTGAGACCCTATCTCGGGGGAAAAAAAAATATGTGCCTGATTAATGCAAAACGTATACAAGAAGACCTCCCTGTGCCCTTTACAGCTTAGTGGGGTATGGAAATAATCTACCTGTTAAAGAAAGTACAAAACCAAGATGGAAAGTACCTTTTGTCTGTACCTCGTCTTCCAGAACCTAATGTGGGTAAATGTATATCACTGGGCAAGAACCTGTGTATCATGCCCATATCCTACATTGCATATATGCAACTCAGCATGCAAAAACTCTGGATCTACTTTTACGCCAAGAAAAATATATTTAGTGCTGGAGAGATGGCTTAGCAGTTAAGGTGCTTGCCTGTGAAGACTAAGGACCTAAGTTCAATTCTGCAGTGTCCACATAAGCCAGATGCACAAGGTGGTACCTGTGTCAAGTTTGTTGGCAGTGGCTGGAGGCCCTGGCGATCCCATTCTCCCTCCCTCCCTCCCTCTGTCACTCAAATATATATTTTTTTAATTTTGGTTTTTCCGAGGTAGGGTCTCTCTGACTCAGGCTGACCTGGAATTCATTATGTAATCTCAGGGTGTCCTCGAACTCTCGGCGATCCTCCCTTCTGCCTCCCAAGTGCTGGGATTAAAAGCGTGTGCCACCACGCCCAGTTCAAATAAAATTTTTTTCCAAGGTAGGGTCTCACTCCAGCCCAGGCTGACCTGGAACTCACTCTGTAGTCTCAGGGTGGTCTCAAACTCACAGCAGTCCTACCTCTGCCTCCCAAGTGCTGGGATTAAAGGTGTGTGCCACCACGCCCAGCTTCAAATAAAAATTTTTAAAAGAAAAGCATGTTTATCTTTCCTAGCATAATTTTGTGCCATTACTATCCAACCTAGTTATCTAAAAAAATCTGGCATACCACTACTTCTTTCTCATACATTTTTGTCTAGTCTTGGTGAGTCTCCTTAAAACATCTCTGAATCCTCCTCTCCAGTGCTTTTGCTGTCATGGCCAGTCAATAGCCTTAGGTACCCAGCCTGCTCCTTGGCCACTCAAGCCTCAGTCCAAAGCAGTAACCAGCGGCACTGTACTTTGCACGTTCTTTTCCTGTGCATGGGATGGCCAGCATCTGCTCTTCTACCAAAGTTGTGCTCAGATGCAGTTAAGAGATAGTCATTCTTGTTATATCTCCCTCCTTCCTGCACCTTTTATTTATATATGGAGCATTATAACTGTATTAGTGTCTTCAGCATTTAGCACACAATGCCAATCATATTTGTTTTTTAATAAATTTGCCTTGAATTAACTTGATTATACTTGTGTTTTTAATCCAGTCTCTGAAACATTCAGGTGCTCCCTATTTTGAACAAATGCTACATCACCACAGGAGTGAAATGTGATAAAGCACAGTACCCTTCCTGTCCCAGAGAGTTTGAGAAAATTGCTAAGTCATTCTTCATTGCTTTTGCCTTAAAAAAAACAAACATGTTTGTCATCATCCTTATCTTTAAGGCAAATTGTTTGTCTTGACTATAATCACATATTAATATAGATATTCTTGCCCTCTAAACAGTTATGTTTATACCTATATATTATTGCTATTCTCATTTTGGTCAGAGAAGCTTCTCTTTTCAGTTAGCGGTAACCATTGGGGAGACAAAAACTCACCGTAGTTCTGAGAAGTGGTGATGGGAATGTTCAACACTGACACATCTCTATCACACACTTTAGGGCTCAGGGTGCATTGCGGAACAGGTGGCAGAATGTAAGCCAAAGGAGGGTAGGACTGCTTACAATGCTGTCTTCCAGATACAAAATGGCCTTGGTATTCATGACCTCACAGTGCCTAACACTATCTACGCAAGACCTGCACAATAGGAGGAAAAAATGGCATCAAAGTAGAAGAGAGACTAATTGAAAAGAAGAAGGGATTCACTGGTGGGTGGATTTGGAAGGGAGATGAAGGGAGGGAATTATGGTTTATTGTCTATATTTGGAAAAGTTGTCAGTAAGTTAAAAAAAAGAAAAAATATAGATGTTTAAGCTACATCTGGGGAACACATTAAATGTTGATGAGCAGCTCTCACTGGTCAAGTAAGGTTATGTAGGAGAAGCTGTATATCTTAAAAAGGCTTATGTCATGAGTGAATTAAAAGTACAATAGAGAAAGTGGTGGCTCCTATGAAGTGTAGGTAAATGGCGGTTTCTGATTATCACAAATTAATTGTTAGCAAAATATGCCATCATGACCTGGAAACTGTAAATGTTACATATGAAGTTCAAGCAAGAACCAAGATCAGAAGTACAGAGGCCCTTGGACAGGAGCCAGATAAAGGTAAACAAAGCAGGTAGCCAGCTGAGTGAGTCAAGGGGCAGTTGGTACAGGTCCCTAGAGTCAGGTTGAGATAGAGGATGTGTGGTCCTTCAGTTTCGCTGGCTGAGCTGAGCCCAGCACTGAAGAGTTGCTTTATCCTCATTTGGGAGGAAATAGCTGTGAAACTAAGTCACTGTGAGCAACTTCACAGAAAATTGCCTATGTTTGCTACCAGTAAACCAGTCCTGATTCAGACTTTCCACTGCTTCTGAGGGAAAATCAACCTCAAATTAGATTAGGGTGTGCTCCCTAACTGGCAGTGTCCTCCAGAAGCAAAGTCATTTCTTCCCAACTGAAATCTGATTCGTACCTGTTATGGATTAAATGTGTCCTGTAGCAATACATAGAAATCCTAATGCCCAGTACCTCAGAATATAGCCATATTTGGGGAGAGAGTTGTGAATGTAATTAAAGTGAGATCATGATTGAATATGGTGGGTCTTTGCTCCCATCACGTGGCAAGTGATGCAGCCATAGGCAATGGAGTGGCAAGGATTCCTAATAATCCCCAGAAATGAAAAGAGCAAAGGAATCTTCCCTTGATCCTTTGGAGAGAACATGGTTCTGCTGACAACTTGATCGCAGAACTGTGACAATTTCTATTTTTTAACCAGACACAGTGGTACACACCTATAATTCCAGCTGCTCAGAAGGATGAGACAGGAGCAACTCTTGAACTCAGGGCCAGTCTGGACAACATAGCAATAACTTTTAAAGAAATATTTATTTATTTGAGAGAGAGAGAGCAATAGAGAATGGGTGCACCAGAGCCACTAGCCACTAACGAACTCCAGACGCATGTGCCACCATGTGCATCTGGCTTATGTGGGTACTGGGGACTTGAACCTGGGTCCTTAGGCATTACAGGCAAGTGCCCTAACTGCCAAGCCCTCTTTACAGCCCCCAGCAATAACTTGTTAAAAGTGTGTGTGTGTGTAAATAGAGAGACGGGAATCTATGCTATCTCTTTCTAGCTCTGTCTTCTAGATAAAAGTTATATTATAATCTCTTCTCTAGATATTTCCAAGTGTTTTGAGAACATATTTCCTGTCAGGGAGAAGAAAACATAAGTTTTTGTTTGTTTTTATTTTATTTATTTTTATTTTTTATTTGTTTGGTTTTTCGAAGTAGGGCCTCACTCTAGCTCAGACTAACCTGGAATTCACTATGTGGTCTCAGGGTGGCCTTGAACTCACAATGATCCTCCTACCTCTGCCGTGTCCCGAGTGCTGGGATTAAAGGTGTGCACCACCACACCCAGCTGGTTGGTTATTTTTTATGACTTGTGAGGCATTGTCACAGTGTATCCCAGGCTGATACTAAGCTCTTGGACTTTATGGTGTCACTTCAGCCTCCTGAGCTGCAGGTATCCCTCACTTTTTTGTTTGTTTGTTTTTTGTTTTTTTGAGATAGGGTCTTGCTCTAGCACAGGCTAACCTGGAATTCACTATGCAGTCTCAAAGTGGCCTTGAACTCACAGTGATCCTCCCTTCTATCTCTGCCTCCTAAGTGCTAAGATTAAATGTGTGTGCCACCAAGCCCAGCCTCAGGGATTTTTTAAATATACATATATATTTGCGGCGGGGGGGTTGAGGTAGGGTTTCACTCTAGCCAGGCTGACCTGGAATTCATTATGTAGTCTCAGGGTGGCCTTGAACTCACGGCGATCCTCCTACCTCTGCCTCCTGAGTGCTGGGATTAAAGGCATGTGCCACCACATCCAGCTTAAAAAAATACATATATTTTATTTCAGAGAGAGAGAGACAAAAAGAGACTGGGCATGCCAGGACTTTTATCCACTGTCAATGAACTCCAGATGCATGCACCATCTTTTGCAGCTGGCTTACATGGGTTCTGGGGCATTGAACTTGGGTTCTTTGGCTTTGCCGGCAAATGCCTTACTCACTAAGCCATCTCTCCAGTCTGCCCTCTTTTTTTATGTGGTACATATTCAAATACTTTCATCATCATTATGTAGTTTCATGGTTAAAAATTATCTTACTCTAGTTGAAATAATATACAAAAGAACTGAGATTTACTCTGTGATTTAGGCCAGAGATTTTCAAGTTTCTCAGAATTTCAGGAGCTCCTTGCAGGAACCTCAAAGGCACAATAATACATAAAAGCATAAATTTGTATTAAGAGAAAGCTTTTGTTATGTTAAATGAGCTTGAAAAACATACTTTAAAATATTTTTATTATTTATTTGCAAGCAGAGAAAGGGAGGGAGGGAGGATGGGCATTGCCACTACAGATAAACTCCAGATGAATGCACCATTTTGTGCTTCTAGCATTACATGCGTGCTGGAGAATTGAACCCAGGCCATCAGGCTCTGGAAGCAAGTGCCTTTAACCACTCAGTCCTCTCTCTGTAGTTCCCTGCCCCCCAAAATTGCTTTTAATAACACTTAAACCGGGTGTGTTGGTTCACACCTATAATCCCAGCACTTAGGGGGCTAAGATAAGATGATCACCATGAGTTCAAGGCCAGCCTGGGCTAGAGTCAGTTCTAAGTCAGCCTGGGCTACAGTTAGATCCTGCCTCAGAAAACTAAATAACACTTAAAGTTTACTTTTTGGGGGGCATTTATGTCACATGATTTTGATGGTAAAATGCACATTTTAGTTATATCTATGTAATTGGTTTTATGTTCATTTTGATCACAATTATATTACTTATTTTTCTAATTCTCCCTTGATCTTGCCCTTTTGGTTTGTTTCTTGTGTGATGTTAGCTTTTCATCCTATTTAAAATCATGTCTGAGTCTTTGTTTTACACCTTTTTATGTAAGAATATGTTTATAACAATTTGACATCTTCAGCTCACCATGTTATTTAAACATTATAACCACTAATATCTATCAAACATCAAACTGAGCCAGGTGTGGTGGTGCACGCCTTTAATCCCAGCACTCGGGAGGCAGAGGTAGGAGGATCACCATGAGTTCAAGGCTACCCTGAGACTACATAGTGAATTGCAGGTCAGCTTGAGCTAGAGTGAGACCCTACCTTGAAAACCAAAAAAAAAAAAAAAAAAATCAAACTGATACTATTCATACCATCGTTTTTAAATTTAATTATTAATTTTTTATTGACAACTTCTATACTTACAAAAAACATATGACATTTCCCTCCCCTCCCCCCATTCCACTTTAGAACACCAATCTCCATCATATCCCCTCCCTTTCTCCATTAGTCTTTCTTTTAATTTCATGTCATCATCTTTTACTTCTGTTATGAGGGTCTTGCGATGGTATTGCTAGGCACTGCAAGGTCATGGATATCGAGGCCAATTTCTGTCTGGGCAGTTGCATTGTAGGGAGTCATACCCTTCCTTTGGCTCTTCCATTCTATCTGCCCCCTCTTCCGCAATGGTCCCTGAGCCTTGGAGGGTGTGACAGAGGTGTTTCAGTGCTGGGCACTCCTCTATCCCTTCTTCTCAGCACTATGTTGTCTTTTGGTGATCCCAGTGGTCATCGCCATCTGAAAAGAGAAGCTTCTCTAACCAGAAGTGAGAGTAGCATTAATATGTGAATATGAACATTAAGCATAGTGCTTTCATGGCAGCTTGTTGGGAATAACATATACATTTAGTCAGACAAGAGCAGGCTTATATCCCTAAGGCTCATGACGTCACCTGCCATAGACTTTTTAAAATTTTTTTATTTTTAGAGAGAGACACAGAGAGAGACAGACAGAGAGAGAGGGAGAGGGAGACAGATAGAGAATGGGCGTGCCAGCAGTCTGGCAGCTGCTGTGAACGAAATCCAGATGTGAGCGCCCCCTTGTGGGCAAGTGCAGCATTGCACCCTTGCGTCACTTTGCATCTGGCTAAACGTGGGACCTGGAGATTGGTACCGCTGGAGATTGGAACCAGCGTTCTTAGGCTTAGGAGGCAGGCGCCTTAACCACTAAGCCATCTCTCCAGCCCTGCCATAGATTTTTGCTTACGTTTTTCAGTACCAGGCATGTATTCTCTCCCGTAGAGAGGGCCTTTAGTCCAATTATGGAGCAGTTGGTTACCCCAAGAGTAGACATGCCACTATTGCACCAGTTCAGTCATTGGGCCTGTATGGCCAAACTTGAATATTCAGTGTCCACTGTTTTCACTGCTGATGACTTCTGTCTCCCATACAGCTGCATGCAGTGCACCTTTTTCCAGCTTTCAGTTGGCTGGTCTGCAGGGAAAAGGTTTTCTGCTCCGCACCAGCTTGATTTCTCAGTGGCCTTGCCTCTCAGGCAAGAGATGTCTTCAGCAATAGGGTCTTACTATTTGTTTCTCAAGGGAAACCAAGGGCTTTGGCAAAAGCCTTTAATGTTTTGGAGGCTACCAGGACCTCCTTGGCCAACAACTCACTGGAAGGTATCCCATCCCAGGCACTGAAAATTTTCTAGTAACAGTCTACAGCTTCTAGATATGCCATTATTCAAATAAGTAGGTTTACATAAGTCTTACTCACAATATCTTGAATTTAGATTGACCCTCCCCCTGCCCTTCTTTTACGCATTCTCTTCCCATGGCCTCACTTAGGCCATTCCCCTCCCTGTAATCAGTTCTTCTACTTACATATGTGTATTACCATACACTTAAGTCCTTCCCTCTCTTCCCTCCCATATAGCCTTTTACCAGCTTACTGGTTTCTGGTACCTATTTTTGGTTCCAGTTCACACACAAGTTTATACATTTGTAGTTAGGATCCACATATGAGAGAGAACATGTGACGTTTGGCTTTCTGAGTCTGGGTTACCTCACTTAGTATAATCCTTTCCAGATCCATCCATTTCCCTGCAAATTTCATTTTTCTTTACCACTGAATAAATGTACCACATCTTTATTATTCATTCATCTGTGGAGGGACATCTAGGCTGCTTCCATTTCCTAGCTATTGTGAATAGAGCAGCAATAAACATGGTTGTGCAAGTATCTCTAAGGTAGTGAGAAGAGTCCTCTGGATATATGCCTAGGAGTGCTATAGATGGGTCATATGGTAAATCTATTTCTAGCTGTCTCAAGAACCTCCACACTGATTTCCATAATGGCTGGACCAGATTACATTCCCACAAACAGTGTAGAAGTGTTCCTCTTTTTCCACATCTACGCCAACACTTATTGTCATTTATTTTCTTGATGGTAGCCATTCTGACAGGAGTGAAATGGAATCTCAAAGTGGTTTTAATTTGCATTTCCCTGATGACTAAGGATGTGGAACACTTTTTTAGATGTTTATATGCCATCTGTATTTCATCTTCTGTGAATTCTCTATTTAGTTCCATAGCCCATTTTTTAACTGGGTTGTTTGAATTCTTATTATTCTGTTTTTTTAGTTCTTTGTATATTCTGGATATTAATCCTCTGTCAGATGTATAGCTGGCAAATATTTTCTCCCATTCTATGGTTGTCTTTTTGTTCTATTCACAGTGTCCTTTGCTGTACAAAAGCTTTGTGATTTCATAATGTCCCAGTGGTTGATTAGTGGTCTTATTTCCTGGGCAATTGGGGTTATATTCAGAAAGTCCTTGCCTATGCCAATATTTTGAAGTGTTTCCACTACCTTTTCCTCTAGCAGTTTCAGAGTTTCAGGTCTAATATTAAGGTCCCTGATCCATTTGGACTTGACTCTTGTGCATGGAGAGAGACAAGTATCTACGTTTATCCTTTTACATACAGATGTCCAGTTTTCCCAGCACCACTTGTTAAAGAGGCTATCTTTTCTCCAATGAATATTTTTGGCATTTTTGTCAAAAATCAGGTGGCTGTAGCTGCCTGGATTAATATTTGGGTCTTCTATTCTGTTCCATTGATCTACCTGTCTGTCCTTGTGCCAGTACCATGCTGTTTTTGTTACTATGGCTTTGTAGTATAACTTAAAATCGGGTATGGTTATACCACCAGCCTGATTTTTGTTGCACAAAATTGTTTTGGCTATTTGAGGTTTTTTGTGTTCCCAGATGAATTTTAGGATTGTTTTTTCTATTTCTGTGAAGAATGCTATTGGGATTTTAATGGGGATCACATTAAATGTGTAGATTGCTTTTGGTAAGATTGACATTTTCACAATATTGATTCTTCCAATCCATGAGCATGGGATGTCTTTCCATTTCCTTGTGTCTTCTGCAATTTGTTGCTCCAGTTTTTTAAAGTTCTCATTGTAGAGATCCTTCACTTCCTTGGTCAAGTTTATTCCAAGGTATTTTTTTTTTTTTTGAGGCAATTGTGAATGGGAGAGATTCCCTGATTTCATCCTCTGCACATTTGTTGTTAGTGTATAGAAAAGCTACTGATTTCTGTGTGTTTATTTTGTATCCTGCTACATTGCTAAAAGTGTTTATCAGCTCTTTAACAGTTTGCTGGTAGAGTCTTTAGGGTCTGTTATGTATAGAATCATATCGTCTACAAATAATGATAATTTGATCTCTCCCCTTCCGATTTGTATCCCTTTTATGAGTGTCTCTTGCCTTATTGCTATGGCTAAGACTTCCAGTACTATATTAAATAGTAGTGGGGAAAGTGGACATCCTTGTCTTATTCCTGATTTTAGAGGAAAAGATTCAAGTTTTTCCCCATTTAGTATTATGTTGGCTGTAGGTTTGTCATAAATAGCTTTTATTATGTTGAGATATGTTCCTTCTATTCCCAGTTTCTGTAATACTTTCACCATGAAGGGGTTTTGGATTTTGTCAAATGCCTTTTCTGCATCTATTGAGATGACCATGTGATTTTTGTCTTTCAGACTATTTATATGGTGTATTACATTTATGGATTTGCATATGTTGAACCATCCCTGCATCTCTGGGATAAAGCCTACTTGGTCAGGGTGAATAATCTTTCTGATAAATTCTTGTATTCTGTTTGCCAGTATTTTGGCGTCTATGTTCATGAGGGAGATTGGTCTGTATTTTTTTTTTTTATCTGTCTTTGTCCAGTTTGGGTATCAGGGTGATGCTGGCTTCATAGAAGGATTTTGGTAGAGTTCCTTCCCTTTCTATTTTATGGAAAAGTTTGAGAAGCATTGGTGTTAGATCTTCCAGGAATGTCTGGTAAAATTCAGCAGTGAATCCATCTGGGCCTGGGCTTTTTTTAGTTGGGAGACTTTTTATAACTGCTTGGATCTCTGTGGTTGTTATAGGTCTATTTAAATGGTTTATCTCATATTGATTTAATTTTGGTAGGTCATATGAATCAAGGAAATCATCCATTTCTTTCAGGTTTTCAAACCTAGAGGCATATATATTCTTAAAGTATGTCCATATGATTTTCTGAATTTCTTTGGTATCTGTTGTGATGCTGCTTTTTTCATCTTTAATTTTATCAATTTTTGTCTCTTCTCTCTTTCTTTTGGTCAGATTTGCTAAGGGTTTGTCAATCTTGTTTATCCTTTCAAAGTACCAACTCTTTGTTTCATTGATTTTTTTAAATTATTTTTTGGGGTTTCCATTTCATTAATTTCTCCCCTAACCTTTATTATTTCTTCCCATCTACTGATTTTTGGTTTGCCTTGTTCTTCTCTTTCCAAGGCCTTAAGGTGAAGCATTAGTTTAGTTTAGTTTAGTTGTGAACTCTCTAATTTCTTAATATAGGCACTTAGAGCTATAAATTTCCCTCGTAGGACTGCCTTCATTGTGTCCCAAAGGTTTTGGTATGTTGTATTCTCATCATCATTTGATTCTATTAATTTCTTGATTTCCTTTTTAATTTCTTCAATGACCCATACATCGTTCAATAATGTATTGTTTAGTCTCCATGAATTTCTGTATGCTCTATAGTTTTTCTTGTTGCTGATTTGCAGTTTAATCCCATTGTGGTCAGATAGCATACAAGGGATTATTTCAATTTTCCTGTATTTGTTAAGATTTGCTTTGTGTCCTATTATATGATCTATTTTAGAGAATGTCCCATGTGCTGCTGAGAAAAATGTATATTCTGCAGCATTTGGATGGAATGTTCTGTATATATCTGTTAGGTCCATTTGTTCCATGATATCATTTAATACAGATGTCTTTGTTTATTTTTTACTGGGTAGACCTGTCAAGTGATGAGAGTGGGGTATTGAAGAGGTAGGAGGATCACCATGAGTTCAAGGCTACCCTGAGACTACATAGTGAATTCCAGGTCAGCCTGAGCTAGAGTGAGACCCTACCTTGAAAAACAAAAACAAAAACAAAAACAAAACAAAACAAAACAAAACAAAATCAAACTGATACTATTCATACCATCTTTTTTTCCCCCTGAGGTAGGGTCTTGTTCTAGCCCAGGCTGACCTGGAATTCACTATGTAGTCAAAGGGTGGCCTTGAGCTCTTGGTGATCCTCCTACCTCAGCCTCCCAAGAGCTGGGATTAAAAGTATGTGCTGCCATGCCCAGCCCAAACCATCTTCTGACACTGCTTTATCCAAAACAGTTGCTAACCTGGCACAACTGGTTTACAGGTCCCAATGGTCATTCCTCTGTTTCTGTTTGAATTTGAGTTGCTGGATTCTGCATGTTGCGTTGCATAACCCTGTCTCTCAGTGTTTCTTTCTCTCTGTTGCTCTCTGTCTCTCTCTGGGATGTGTATTGTGTGCACAAGCACATATGGTTTCCGTAGATGTGTGTGCAGGGAGGTCAAAGAAGAATGTTGGGTGTTCTCCATTCCTGTTCAGCTTTATTTCCTTGTGACAAAGTCTTTCACTGAACCTGGAGCTGGGTTTTGATCAGACTGATCAGTAAGCTTCAATGATTCTCCTGTCTGCCCCCTCCAGTACTGAGGGTACAGACATGTATAGCCACCCCAAGCTCTTTACATGGGTGCTAGGGAATTAAAGTCAGCTTGTGCAGCTAGCTCTCTTACACTCTCAGCCAGATATCTTCCCAGACCTGGCATTTTCTTTATGTTGGAAGACACACACTGTAGCCAGTGAAGTAAGATCTTCCGGGAGTGCTGAGTACAGCAGCTATATTCTTGCCAGTGGGCCATGAGCCCTTCAGAACCACCTCAGTTTGAGAACCAGGCCAACCAGCCCTGAGCCATTAACTGAGCACAGTGGAAGCTTAGCTGGGTCTGCCCACCAGGGAAATTCACTAGCAGGTGATCTTACTCTAGATCTCCTTTTGGGTTTATGACACTTTCCAAGATCTACATTTCAGTCCAGAGCTGTTACAGGCCAAAATCAGCTTCCTTATTCTTTCCCTTCATAGGTTTCATATCTGCATCATGGTTTGCTTTCTCCAGCCCAATTCCCTTTGTCTTTTATAAGCTCACAGTTCTTTCCCTGTCGACTTCGGTGTCTGCTTCCTAGAGTGCCCGTGTCACCACAGTTGGCAGAGTGTGGTGCAAAGGAGGAGGTAAGATGGGGCTTTGAGATGTAATCACTCACTGCTTAACATGGGGGATTCTGGCTTCATCATACTTGGGGAAGGGTGTCTGTGGGACTGGATGTTGCAGATGCTTGATGAGGGGCTGGGACAGAAGACTGATAAGGAAGAAGTTATTGCAAGCAAATGCCTCCCTCAAGGCATGGTACAAACTCCTTACTAAGTGTATCAGAGAAGTCAGGAAAAAACAAACAAACAAACAAACAAACAAACAAACAAACAAACAACTACCCACAGGTAAGCCTAGTTAAAAACCAGAATTGCAATATGTGATGGTTTGGATGTGAATGCATGTCTCCCAGAGCCTAAGGTGGTGGTGTTTGTTTATTAGTATTATTATTATGAGTATACTTTGGAGTTGGAGAGATGGCTTAGCAGTTAAGGTGCTTGCCTGTGAAGCCTAGGGACTCATGTTTGACTCTCCAGGTCCCACATAAGCCAGATGCACAGTGACACAAGAGTGCAAAGTCTCACATGTGCACCAGGGGGCACACATGTCTAGAGTTCAGTTACAGTGGCTGGAGTCCCTGATACATCAATTTTCTCTCTTTCTCTCACTCTTGCATTAAAAAAGGCAGTCAGACTTGCCTCAAAAAAAAAATATGGACACATCATGTGTTGGTACCCTCTTTTCCCTCCTCCCTGCCTCCATTCTGCTGAGGGCCCTCCTCAGTGGGATTTCTGATATTACCCATGGAGTTGTAGGTTATGAGTTGTAAGAGCAGCAGTCAGTCATTGGCTGGGGAGGGGATGCCTCTGGGTATGCTGGTATTCCCTCTCAACCTGGGGCTGTTACAATCTTTCCACCCCCTCTTCACAAAATTCCTGGAACTCTGGTGGGTATGTTTTAAGTCTACTTCAGTGATGAGCTTTCAGAAGCCTTTAGATTTCTGGGCTGTGTTGAGTATCCTCAGCTTCTCCCTCACCCTGGTGCTAATTGTCAGGCTCACCACAGAGGCAGCACTCTTGCTCCTCTCCCCAGTTCTTCTGTGGTTTCACCTGGGCCTTGGCTGAAGTGTGAGGAGTGACATATCTCCTTGGGTCTTGCTACCTTCTGAAAAAGAAAACAGATTCTCCAATGGAGAATGAAGTCAGCATAGGTTAAATGGGAGAAGCATTGTTAATTTAGGAAGATTTTGAAGGATGTAGCCCCTTTTTTGGCCAAAGACTAGTCAGAACTAGTTGGAGACCATAATCTTGGTCATAGGATTCTGACCTGGCTCCCAATTCCAGCCATGTGTTCCTTTCCATGGAGCGGCTCTCTTAGCCAATCAGAAAGCCGTTGGTTACCCATCAAGGATGTGTACCACCATAGCAGTGGTGTGTACATCTAGTCAGGTGGGTTGCTTCTGAGTAGCTCTGACCCCTGCTTGCTCACACTGTTGTTGGCCACTTTCCTCCAGTAGCTCATGTAGCACTTTCCAGCACTAAATGGGCTGTCTGGGCACTGGCTGCCTTCCAGATTCCAGCCAGGTCTGTGTTCTGTGTCAGCAGCATATGGTGTGTTCAGCAATAGGGTCTAACCTTTTACTACCTGAGGTATTTTTTTTTATTAAGTTTGCAACTTAAGTCTCCAGCAGCATGCTGGAGGAGGTATCACTGTAGACATATCTTTTAGTTCAGCACTAAGGTGTGTAAAGAGCCAATTTGAACTCTGGCCATTTGTGTTTGCTGGCTGTTGGTTGTATCTCTCTGCTATGGATCTATGGAAGTGAGCCAGCTTCTCAACCATGATAGAACTTCCCTCTGGATTCTGTAAGCCTGAAATAAACCCTTTCCTCCCATAAGCTGCTTCTGGTTGGATGTTTGTCTCAGCAGTGAAAAGTAACTCCACACGTAGTAGGTGGAAAAGGATAAAGCTCAAGATGTGCACATGGGCTGGAGAGATGGCTTAGTGGTTAAGATACTTGCCTGTGAATCCCAAGGACTCATGTTCAAATCTCCATGTCCCATGTTAGCCAGATGCACAAAGTGACGCAAGTGCACAGGGTCCAAGGTTACACATGCACACAAGGGGGTGCACGTGTCTGGAGTTCCATTAGAGTGGTTGGAGGCCCTGGCATGCAAATTCTCTCTTTATCTCTCTCTCTCTGGCATAAAAAAAGGCCAGTTGGTTGGGCTTGCCTCAAAAGAAAGAAAGAAAAGAAAAGAAAAGAAAGAAAGAAAGAAAGAAAGAAAGAAAGAAAGAAAGAAAGAAGGAAAGAAGAGAAAAAGAAGGAAAGAAAAAAGATGTGGGCATGGTGGAGTGGAGGTCAATGAAGTCAGAAGTTTCCAGATGATTTTGTCCTATAAGAAGGTACAGAAGCCAAGCATGGTGGTACACACCTTTAATCCCAGCACAGGGATTGGGAAGCACAGGTAGGAGGATCTCTGAGATTTCAAGGACTACATAATGAATTCCAGGCCAGCCTGAACTACAGCAAGACCCTACCTTGAAAAACAAACAAAAAAAAGGAACAGAAGATAGCTAATCATCAAGGCATCAATAAACTGCTAGTGAGATGAACACTAGAATCATTATGTTCACTAGTGGCTGTCCTCTGCAGCCAAGACTGGCAGTAAGAGAGCCAGATCCAAAACTTGAGGAACCCCTATAAGATGGGTACCATCTTCTAGAGTAGTGTCTATACACTTGAAATGGAGACCCCGCTATGAGACATTGTCTCTAGGGAAAAGACATGGATCATTGAACACAGGGTCCCAATCCAAGAGCTTGTCTTCTTGCCATTGGACATGACAAGAGTCCCAGGAACTCATAAGATATTATTATTTTTGTGCACCCATTCTCTCTGTCTTCTCTCTTTCTCTGCCCTTCTCTCTCTGCTTGCAAATAAATAAATATAAAAATGTTAAAAAATTAAAAAACCATAGATGGTTAATGTTTGATGAGGTGGATATGTTTAATCTTAAGTATTACATAATATATAAATGATTGAAGGTCTACATGGTACCTCATAATATATAGAATTCCTTCCCTTCTCCCCCCCATCTTGTTTCTTTTCTCAAGCAAATTTCAAACTCTTGGGCTCCAGTGATATTCCTGACTCTGTGCCCAGCTAATATGTATTTTTTAATGAGTTTTTTTGGTGGGGGGCTCAGGGCAGCATCTTGCTCTAGCCCAAGATGACCTGGGATTCACTATGTAGTCTCAGGCTGGCCTCAAACTCACAGTGATCCTCCTACCTGGGACTCCAGAGTGCTTGGATTAAAGTCGTGTACCACCACACCTGGCCTCTTTTAATTACTATTTTTTTTTTTATCTATCAGTTAAATAGTACATTTAAGTTATTAAAAAAAGAGTGACTCCTAGAATAAATTTTGGACTTTAGATAATGATGGTAAATCAATAACAAGTAAGTAATTATAACCTGTCTGTCACATTAATGCAGGAAGTTGAATGGGTAGTGGCAAGGAAGGAGCTTATGGGAACTCTACTTTCTGTTAATTCTTATGAGCCTGAAACTACTATTCAAAATGTAGTATACTGATTTTAAAAGCAAAATATGATGAAACACATACAGTGCTATTAACTCTAAAACCTTTGAAAGTATCCAGAAACTAAGAAAAGAAGAAAGAAAACAAAAGGACTTCTGGGTAAACTGGGGACTAGAGGCTGCCTCATTGAGAGTAAGTAAAGAAAAGAATCAGAATAAGAAATAACAGGCTCAGGCTGGAGAGATGCTTAGCAGTTAAGGTGCCTGCCTACCAAGCCTAAGAATGCCTGATCGATTCTCCAGGACCCACGTTTAGCCAGATGCAAAAAGTGATGCAAGGGTACAATGCCCCACTTGCACACAAGGGGGTGCACGCATCTGGAATTCGTTCACAGTGGCTGAGAGACCGCTGGCATGCCCATTCTCTCTCTGCCTCTTCCACTCTCTCTCTCTTTCTGAATCTCTCAAATATATTTTTTTTAAAAAATGAAAGAAAGAAATAACGGGCTCTATTTCAAAGATAGAAAGAAAAGAAGAGCTTTGAAAATCCACAAAGAAAGTGAATGAATATTGGAACAGAGCAGAGAAAAAGACATGAAACTCAGAGAAGCCAACCGCAGGCTCAGCCACGCACAGCACTGGCAGTGAGGGGAAGCAGAAGCCACTTCTAACGTTTGCTTTCTCCTCCCTGAATGGCACTGGCATAGAACCTTCAGGATCAAAGAAAAATTATACCCCAAAACTGGAAGACATACCCAAACCAGCAGATGCACAAAGCCCAACACAAGAAACATGAGAAGGCAAAAATGACTCCTCCACAAATCACAGTTCCTCCACTACTAAACTCAAGACACAGAAAGAGGTGAAGCACCAGGTGAAGATTTCAAAAGCCTCCTGCTAAAAATGAGCAGTGACATGAAATAGTATCCACACAAGCAGATGAATTCAACCCAGGACCTAGAGAGGGGAGCTGGAAACGTTCAGGAAAAAAGCCAGCAAATGGAATGAAAAATCAGCAATATGGATGAAAAAGTCAGCAAGGAATCTGAGACTTTTAGAAAAAATTATGCACAGAAATATTTGAAAGAACACAATGGACAGCATCATTAATACACCCAACTAAGCAGAAGAAAGATACCAGGGATGAAGGACCAAATCCTGCATTCAAATGAGTGTGATCACAGTGTCTAAGAATTCTGGAACACACATAGCAAACTAAGGATCCATGGGAGAGATGAAGGAACTGAGATCAGCAGAAATGGTAAGAGATGCTAGTCAATGAAAATATAGCAGAAAGGTCCCCAGATCTAGACATGCAAACACAAGAAGTAACATGACCAGAAAAGAACTTTATGATACAGTCAAACATCAAAAATATAAAGCAAAGATACACCATTAAAAGCTGGCTGTGGTGGCTTACTCGGGAGGCAGAGGTATGAGGATTGCTGTGAATTCGAGGCCAGCCTGAGACTACATAGTGAGTTCCAGGTCAGCAAAACAAAAACAAAACAGAAAGAAAGAAAGAGAAAGAAAGAAAGAAAGAAAGAAAGAAAGAAAGAAAGAAAGAAAGAAAGAAAGAAAGAAAGAAAGAAAGAAAGAAAGAGAGAGAGAGAAAGAGAGAGAGAAAGAGAGAGAGAGAAAGGAAAAAGAAAGCTGCCAACTTGCCTACAAAGGAATAAATATCATAATGACATCAGTTCTATCAATAACCCTAAAGCATGGAGATTTATTTCAAGTCCTGAAGGTAATCAACTGTGAGCCAAGATCACTATATCGGGCTGGAGAGATGGCTTAGCGGTTAAGCGCTTGCCTGTGAAGCCTAAGGACCCCGGTTCAAGGCTCAATTCTCCAGGACCCATGTAAGCCAGATGCACAAGGGGGCGCACACATCTGGAGTTCGTTTGCAGTGGCTGGAGGCCCTGGCACGCCCATTCTCTCTCTCTCTACCTGCCTATTTCTGTATCTTTCTCTCTCTCTCAAATAAATAAATAATAAAATATTTTTTTAAAAATCACTATATCTAGCAAAAGTATCATTCAAAATTGACAGAGAAATTAGGACATTTCAAGATAAGAACAAACTGAGGTAGTTCATGACTACTAAGTGAACCGTGTGGCTAATTAAAGGAATACTATATACAGAGGAGGAAGCAAGATAATCAATCACAGGATCACAAGAAAGAATGACTTTCATGAGCGCAGAGCTCCTGTATGGTAGGAGGGGTTCCAAGCAGGTAATCCAAGCAGGTTGCTCTGATAGAGATTTTTCATAGGAGTTTCTCTTTTAGGGAAGCAGAGGTAAGGAAAAACCAGCTTAATTAGGTTTATATGGGAAACATAATCTTATTTACCTCTTTATATCAAGTTTCTATGGAAAGGAATCTCCTCTAGGGGAAAAGAGTTAGGAAAGAAAACTAGACACCTTCTTATATAGGCTCAAAGTCATTTACTGCTTTTGGCCAAACTGGGGTGGGGGAGGAGGAACCAAACTGTTTCCTTTAGGGACCCTGTTACCCTCAGCTGTCTAGCTAATTTTTATCTCCTATTCCTCTTCAGTTGAGAATGTTAACTTGTGCAGTCACTATGGAAATTGGTATGGAGATTCCTCAAAAACATGAAAGAAGCAAGCTGGGCACGGTGGCACATGCCTTTAATCCCAGCACTCGGGAGGCAAAAGTAGGAACATCACCATGAGTTCAAGGCCAGCCTGGGACTACAGAGTACAAGGTCAGGCTAGGCTTGAGTGAGATCCTACCTCAAAAAAATTTAAAAATTAAATAAGCTGAGTGTGGTGGTATATAACCTTTAATATTAGCACTCAAGAGGCAGAAGTAGGAGGATCACTGAGTTCAAAGCCACCCTGAGACTATATAGTGAATTCCAGGCCAGCCTGGGCTAGAGCAAGACCCTACCTCAAAACAAAAAACAAAAAACAAACAAACAAAAAGGCATGATGGCACACGCCTTTAATCTCAGCACTCAGGAGGCAGAGGTAGGAGGATCGCCGTGAGTTCAAGGCACCCTGAACTACATAGTGAATTCCAGGTCAGCCTGGGCTGGAGTGAGATCCCACCTTGAAAAAAAAAAATTAAATTGAAAACCCCTGAAAGCAGAACTAGATTATGACTCAACTACACCACCCTTGGATATATACCCAAACAACTGTAAGTCAACATACATGGAAATATGTGCACATCCATGTTTACTGTTGCACTAGTCACAATAGCCAGAAAAGGAAACCATCAATAGATGAATGGATAAAGCAAATGTCACTGTCAATGGAATCTGTGCAGCCAAAAAGAAAAATGAAATCATGACATTTTCAGGAAAATGGGTGGAACTAAATTATTATGTTAAGTGAAATGAACCAGACTCAGAAAAAAACAAAGACCACATGATGTGTCATATGTGGAACTTAGATGTAAAATTATATACATGTGTGCATATATATGCATATTTACATGCATGTGTTGGTCTTGACACTAGAAAGACAAGTATGAGAGGAGAGGAAGAAATCTTGAGGAGGAGGAAAGGAGTTAATGGAATATGTGTCATAAGAAAGCAGATGAAAAAAAATTTTTTTTAAAGAAAGAAAGCAGATGAAGGGGCTGGAGAGGTGGTTCAGCAGTTAAAGGAACTTGCTTGCAAAGCCTGATGGCCTGGGTTTGGTTCCCCAGCACTCAAGTAAAGCCAGATACATAAAGTGGTGCATGTTTCTGGAGTTCGTTTGCAGTGGCAGGAGGCACTGGCACACCCATATTCTCTCTCTTTCTCTGCCTTTTTCTCTTTCTCATAAATAAAAAAATAAAATATTTTTTGTTTATTTATGTATTAGAGACAGAGGGGGAGAAAGAGAGAGTGAGTGAGTGAGAACGGGCACGTCAGGGCCTCTAGCCACTGCAGTCGAACTTCAGATGCATGTGCCACCATGTGCATCTGGCTTACATGAGACCTTACTGGGTCCTTAGGCTTCACAGGCATGTGCCTTAATCGCTAAGCTGTCTCTCCAGCCCATAAATTTTTTTTTTTTTTTTTTTGGTTTTGCGAGGTAGGGTCTCACTCTGGTTCAAGCTGAAAATATTTTTTAAAAGAAGAAAACAGATGGGACTTTCTGGGAGAAGGGATTTAGAGGGAGGCAAGGAGCACAGGAGAACAATGAGGAAGGAGAATGAATGAGAACAAAGTATAATGACACATATGTATGAAAATGCGAGCCGGGAGTGGTGGTGCACACCTTTAATCCCAGTACTTGGGAGACAGAGGTAGGAGGATCACCATGAGTTTGAGGCTACCCTGAGACTACATAGTGAATTCCAGGTCAGCCTAGGATAGAGTGAAACCCTACCTAGAAAAGCCAAAAAAGAAAGAAAGAAAGAAAGAAAGATGCCATAATGAATCCTGTTACTTTGTATGAGAAACCAAAATATTAATTAAACCAAAAAAACTTTTAGGGCTGGAGGGATGACTTTGTGGTTAAGTTAGTGGTTAAGCCGTTTGCCTGCAAAGTCAAAGGACCCAGGTTCAATTCCCCAGGACCCCCCGTTAGCCAGATGCACAAGGGGGCGCATGCGTAGGAGTTTGTTTGCAGTGGCTGGAGGCCCTAGCAGGCCAGTTCTCTCTCTCTCTCTCCCTCTTTCTCTGTCAAAAAAAATAAATAAAATGTTAAAAAAAATTTTTTTAAGCCAGGCTTTTTAATCCCAACACTCAGGAGGCAGAGGTAGGAGGATTGCTGTGAGTTAAAGGCTACCCTGAGATTACCTAGTGAATTCCAGGTCAGCCTGGGCTAGAGTGAGACTCTACCTTGAAAAGCCAAAAAAAAAAAAAAAAAAAAAAATTTTTTTTAAGTGAACAATTCTCTGCCAGGCTGTGGGATTAGTCTGCTAGGGCTCAGGTCTGTCCTTGTACTTCCTGGCTGCGGGTAACTTTAGCCAAGTGACTTAACTAACCTCTACACATTGATGTAACACATTCTCACAAACTTAAACCATGGGATGTTATCCATAAACACTTCCAGAGGGAGAGATGTTGGCAGGGTGGTGCCCCCACCACCCACCACACACACCAGACCTAAGGTTTCGCTTTTTCCTTGCCCTTCTAACTTTGGTGGTTCAGGTAATTGCACATACCACTACAGTTTCTCCTGTAGTTTTTTTTTTAATATATATATTTTATTTTTTTGGAGAGAGACACATAGAGAGAGGGAGAGGGAGAGGGAGATGGGCGCGCCAGCAGTGTCTCAGCTGCTGCGAACGAAATCCAGATGTGTGCGTCCCCTTGTGGTCAAGTGGGGCATTGCGCCTTTGTGTCACTGCATCTGGCTAAACGTGGGACCTGGAGATTGGAACCGCTGGAGATTGGAACCAGTGTTCTTAGGCTTAGGAGGCAGGCGCCTTAACCCCTAAGCCATCTCTCCAGCCCTCTCCTGCAGTTTTATCACTTGTTTCTCTGTGTTTAAGCAGACGCTCCCTGTATCCCTACACTTCACAGAGAGTCGGCCTAGGCAGTGGGGATCAGCTTCCCCTTTCCAGATGTCAGTTTGGTCTGCTGCTATATAAAGTAACATTTCCATTGACCATGGAAAATAATATTCACAGGTTCCAGGGCTCAAGACACAGATATGTGCTTTTAGCAGCCACCATTCATCTACCTCACACAGGCATTGAGAGTTAAACAGATGTGTGGAGTCCTGGGTCGGAAACCAGTAACTGCTTAGGGGTTTGTTCTATGACAAAATGAGATACAAGTTCAAAATGATAGTGAATGTTCATGGCCATTCTTGTGGCTTTCTTTAAAAATTTTTGGCATGTTTATTTTTTTAACTCAATAACTAGCAAGATTTGCCCAAAAAAATCACAAGCAGGTGTACTTTTATGCTTTGTACACATGGCATGCTTTTTAAAGAATATTTTTTAATTTTCTTAAAATTTATTTTATTTATTTGAGAGAGAGAGAGAGAGGAAGAAGCAGATAGAGAGAAGGAGAGAATGGGTACTCCAGGGCCTCTAACTGCTATAAATGAGTTCTAGATGCATGTGCCCCCTTGTGCATCTATCTGGCTTACATGGGTCCTGGGGAATTGAACCGGGGTCCTTAGGCTTCACAGGCAAACGCCTTAACCACTAAGTCATTTCCCTAGCCCTGCTTTTTTGAGTCTCATTGTGTATCTTTCTTCATTATCTTAACCCCAACAGTCATTTCTCTGATGATGGCAAAACCAGCACCCCTACCAGGTCCTGACTCACTCCCAGGCCCCCTTTTGTCCTTTCTTGCCCTTGCTTCCAGCCATCTGAACTCTACCCTCCCCTCTATGTGGGGGCTGGGCTCACACTCTACTAGAAAGGTCAGAATGCTGTCTACTGTGCTAGAACTTGCTTTATGTCTCCTCCCACTCTTTCTTTTTCTTCTGCCCTCCCTCCCTCCATCCCTCTCTGTATTTTCTTGTTAAGTTCTTGATGTCCTTGTTTATTGTTTGTCATCATTGTTTTCCTTCTGCCATTAGTGCTCAGTGAAAGGTTGCCCAATGAATAAATGAATGAACAATGAGGAAAGTTAAAAAGTTAAAGTTTCCCAGCCGGGCGTGGTGGCGCACACCTTTATATCCCAGCACTTGGGAGGCAGAGGTAGGAGGATCGCCGAGAATTCGAGGCCACCCTGAGACTACATAGTGAATTCCACATCAGCCTGAGCCAGAGTGAGACCCTACCTCGAAAAAGCAAGAAAACAAACAAAAAAAGTTAAAGTTTCCTTTTTTCCAGCCCCTGAGTGTAATAAAAATAATAGTGTGATGCATATATATTTTTCAGATATTTTTCTATTATGTATGCATACACACATATATCACAAACAGAAACAGCCTGGGTCCCTCTTTTAATGTATACAACCACTATGCTGGAGAAACTTGTGTATTTTTCCCCATTCAACAATATAACATGAATATTTTTCCATATGATACATACAAGTATCTCATTCTTTTAATGAAATATTACATTTCATTAATGAATATATTAGGAAATTTAACCATCTCCTAGTGATGTCCATTTATTTACACCTCCCTTTCAATACATGAAAGATGTTTATTCAATGGTCTGATATAGAACTACCATATAACTTTATTTTCTTGGGATGATTGCTATTTTGAAATTTCAGTCCCAAGTGACTTCCTGCTTCTGAAACATCAAAGATTGGGTTCCACACAGCTTCTAGAGCTGTGCTTCTCTAAGCTGGTACATGGATTTTCAACAGTCTGTAAAGAGATGAGTGCAGAAATTAAAAACAGAAGGTCAGAGAATGGCTCAGCAGTTAAAAGCACTTGCTTGCAAAGCCTAAAAGTTTGATGGCCACTGGTTAGATTTCCCAGTATGCATGTAAAGCCAAATGCACAAAGTGGTGCAAGCATCTGTAGTGGCTCACAGTGGCAGGAAGCCCCGGCACACCCATACAAATTCTCTGCCTCTTTCTGTCTGTCTCTCAAATAAATAAAAATATTTATTAAGAGAAATAGATTAAAAGCAGATATTTAGAAACATAGCAGTCTGATAGAACAATATTCAGACTATATCTCTAGCCCCATGATTAAAAAAATTCTTTTGCTTATCATTTATTTATTTGAGAGTGACAGAACAGAGAAAGAGGCAGATAGAAACGAACGAACTCCAGATGCATGAGCCACTTTGTGCATCTCTTTTACGTGGGTCCTGGGGAATCAAGCCTTGAACTGGGGTCCTTAGGCTTCACAGGCAAGCGCTTAACTGCTAAGCCATCTCTCCAGGCCTCTCAAGATTTTTTTTTTTTTAAAGATTTTTAGCACAGTTAATTTGAGACAGGGTGTTCTTGGTAAATGCATAATTTATTTCTGATTACATATTCAGACAGAATATTCCTGAATTCATTTTGGAAGTGAGAATGCTTTATAAGTTAATAGATTTCTTTTCTCAACTTTATTTTCAAATAATGTCTAAACCATACTTCCTTTCCCAAAGCCTTCCTAGATCTAAGTCCAAGGTCACATAGCACTGTAAGAAATAGATCTCACTCTTATTCAAAAGTGATGTCACTTTTTAAAATATATTGCAAAACTTAGGACCATAGTCTTAATTCTAGCCCTGTACTCAACCAAGGCCTGGATGGACTTGAGTCATAGTAACTTTTAAAAGTAAGCATTATGTTTGGCTGGGTAGGGTGGTGCACGTTTTTAATCCCAACACTAGGGAGGCTTCGGTAGGAGGATCGCTGTGAATTCAAGGCCAGCCTGGAACTACAGAGTGAGTTCTAGGTCAGCCTGGGCTACAGTGAGACTCTACCTTGAAAAAACAAACAAACAAACAAAAAATTCAACAAAACAAAGTAGCCAGGTGTGGTGGCTCTCGCCTTTAATCCCAGCACTCAGGAAGCAGAGGTAGGAGGATCCCCATGAGTTTAAGGCCACCCAGAGACTACGTAGTGAATTCCAGGTCAGCCTGGACTAGAGCAAGACCCTACCTCCAAAAACCAAGAAAATATTAAAGAAAACTACAAATATATAAAAAATAAAGGCAAGTATTACTTTTTATCAAAATAATGTATCTATATCACTTATAATATCATAGGAAGAAGCAACACTGTGCTCCCTTTCTATGGGCCACTTCAGCTTCTCAGAGGCCATCACTTGCACCTCTTTTTGCTGTAACTACCAATATCTATCTCCTTGTGTATCTTGCTTTACATGGGTATTGGGGAACCGAACCTTGCTCCTTTGGCTTTACAAGCAAGTGCCTTACCCACTAAGTCACCTTTCCAACCCTAAATCCTATTTTTAATACAATTCATCCTATCAGCTTTGTTGCTCTAGAGAGCCCTAATATAGACAGTATGCAAAGATTTAAATAGCTATAATAGCTACTTCCATGACCGTTGCAGTCAACTTCACATTGCTGGCAGAAAGCCCCCAACCTACTAGAGCAGCTTGTGGGAGGAAAGGGTTTATTTTGGTTTATAGACTCGAGGGGAAGCTCCATGATGGCAGGGGGAAATAATGGCATGACCAGAGGGTGGACCTCACTTCCTGGCCAACATCAGGTAGACAACAGCAGCAGGGGAGTGTGCTTAATACTGGCAAGAGGAAGCTGACTATAACAACCATAAGCCCACCCCAACAATACACTGCCTCCACGAGGTTCCAATTTCCAAATTGCCACTAGCTAGGGACCTAGCATTCAGAACATGTAAGTTTGGAGGAAACCTGAATCAAACTACCATAATAGCTCAATGCTGCCTCTTGCTTCATCCTCGCCATTAAAATATTTTTATTCAGCCGGGCGTGGTGGCACACGCCTTTAATCCCAGCACTCGGGAGGCAGAGGTAGGAGGATCACCGAGAGTTCGAGGCCACCCTGAGACTACATAGTTAATTCCAGGTCAGCCTGGACCAGAGTGAGACCCTACCTCGCAAAACCAAAAAATATATATATATATATATATTTATTCATTTATTTGGGAGAGAGAGAATAGACACTCCAGGACCTCTTGCTATTGCAAACGAACTCCAGTTGTACACACCACTTTGCACATTTGGCTTTATGTGGGCACTATGCAATTGAACCAGGCCAAAAAGGCTTTGAAAGCAAGAGCCTTTAAATGCTGTGCCATCTCCCCAAGCCTTCACCATTGCTGAAATGCTAACTATGTAAATATAGTTCCCTTGTCAACCTAGTAGTATGTTATGCTTTTTCTGTTTCTTATAAATATTTTGACAGTAATAATTGCCCATGTAACCTTTTTTTGATTCTTAGTGCTTAGAAAAGCATTCAATACATATTTGTTAAATAAATGAATGTAATTGCTTAATCTACCTTGTAATGACCCTCCCACAGAATCATTTTGCAGATGGCAGAAAGTGTGAGATACTGCTTCAGAGTATAGTGGCCCATGTTCTAGTAACCACTGACCTCAAACTCTGGTGACTTTTAAGATGAAAGGCTTTGCTTTGTTTTTGTACATGTGATGGTTTAACTACATGCCCTCTCTACTTCAGGACCCAAATGAGCAGCTGCATTCTGGAAAGTGCTAGAATTGTGGCAGGCAGAAAAAGCCATGTGTCAGATACATATTGGTTCTTAGTATCTGCTGCAAAGTGACTCATTACTTTCGTTGAGGATGTGCTGGGCCACACAAGGCCTGTGGTTAGGCTTCATATCACTGGAGCAGGAAGAGGTTCCAAAAGGAGGGATCAAGTTATTTGGAAGTTTTCTGGTCTGCCATAAGTAACTTGTCAGATCTACGAATCTTGGAATCCACCTATCTCAGCCCTCCCTTCTGCCCTTCTGTGGGTGTTTACAATCTAGGTCAGTCCAGTGGCTGTTGTGCCAGGACTTCCCTTTGCCCCCATCCCAGCAAACTACCCTGTGTAGCATAAATTGGGTTTCTATTTACTGAATCTTTCTTTTTGTTGATTTTTCTCATTTGTCTTCATGCTAGTACAATAAAAAAAAAAGCAGACATGAGAGGCAAATCTTGACACATGGCTTGTGTGTGTGTGTGTGTGTGTGTGTGTATGTGGTTTTTCAAGGTAGGGTCTCATTCTAGCCCAGGCTGACCTGGAATTCACTATGTAGTCTCAGGGTAGCCTTGAACTCATGGTGATCCTCTTACCTCTGCCTCCCAAGTGCTGGGATTAAAGGTGACACATGGCTATTTAAAAATGTTTTAGTAGGTCAAGCCTAGGCTAGAGTGAGATTCTACTGAAAAAAAAATCAGTTTAACTATATATAATTAATATTTTTATTAAGAATAAAAGTTGAAGATTAATTTTTTCTCTTAATTTCTAGATGGCATTTTTTTGAGAAAAAATGTCATCCCCCCTTCATTCTTTTGTATGCATGAATATGCATGTGTGTGTGCATGCAAAGGCTAGAAGTTGACATCAGGATTCTTCCTCCATTGCTCTTGACCTTATTTATTGAGATGCAGTCTTTCACTGAACCCAGAGCTCACTGATCTAGTGAGACAGCTTGCCCCTGGGGATCCATCTGTCTCTGGCTCCCTGTAAGGAAAATGTAAGAGAAAAGTGAAAGAGAACACTGGACTTGATCTCTACAGACAGACTATTGAGAGAAACACAGAGAGGCAGCAGCCTTTCCACAAGATGAAGGCTGAAGCACTGGGCCAGGCTGGGATGCAAGCTTATAAGGAGGATCCTAAGAAAAACAGACTGGACCAGCTGCAGGTCCAAGGAAGTTGAAAAGGAACTATAGTTATTTGTATGTTTACTCATAATAAGCATTTTTAGCAAAATTGTCTAGGGAAGATATCCCACCAGACAATTTCTGGTCCCTCAAGGTTTTCTGAGCTAAGGAAAGTTTATCAATTGGGAGTAGATGAGCCTGTCAAGGCCATGTGTTTCTGAGGTTTCCTTATTGCCTGCTAGCCGTAGGGATAGTTATTAACTCTTTAGTTCCCTCTAATTTTCAGGAAAGGCTATTAACACTTCAGTCCTGACTCTGGAAAGATTAAAAAGATTGGGGAGAACTTGAGATGAGTGGGGCATTTAGGCGAGGACTGCATGGGCCAGAATAGGGGTGACAAGCACTTCTTCAACTACTTCTTGCTGGGGGTGGGCAGTAGATCTTTGGGGTGTCACACACAGTCCTGTGGAAGTTGGATGTTCAGGGGATGCTATTCAGTGGCCGTGAGGAATTCAGTGACTCACTATGAAGTGAAGGTGAGGATTCTGTCTTGTAGGAATTCAGTGAGGCATTTGAGTATGAAAGGACAAAAAGAGAGGGTGAACATTACCATAATCAGGGGGATAAAGTACATGTCAGAGACAGGATAGGTTTTACTTGAAGGGAGTAGAGCTGTGGGATTTCTTAACTTATAGCACTAGACATCTTGGTCAGAGAGAGATATCAGGTCACATATAGAGAAATAATATTATTGGCCATTAAAAAGGCTAATGTAGCCCAAAATATTATTGGCTGTGGATCGGTAACATTTCCCTCTCCACAATCATTGTAGTCCATCATTGAAGTCTTAGTCACACAAGTGTGGCTTTTGGGAGTTTCAACTTTTAGTTTCTCATTTGTCAAACTTCATTTTGCAGTTTGCGTACTTAGTAGGCTATTATCTCACATCAATCAAGGCAAGGAGGCAGCTCTTCAGGACAGTGATAGTTATCAGAGACATTAGGAAAGAAGCACCTAGATCATATCAAATTTATTAGCTATTATGACCTGGTTATTATACATGTATGAGTTTTTTTGCATGTGACATGACATTTACAGGTGACATGAACATTATATTTAAGGTAGAAAATAATAATAATATAGGTGATAGGTAAGGAAGAAGGAGTTATTAACTTGTATGGGAAGTTAATTAGAATTTGTGGAAATACAAAGATTTGTTTTAGGTAAGGCAGGAAGTATAAGAGATTAGTATTGAAGCAACATTTGAAATATCTTAAATTATTTTAAATTTAAATATGATAGAGATTAAGGAGTTAACTAATTCTGAAGTTTAGGTTTAAAGGGTTTTTTTTGTGTAAGTCATTAATATAGAAGGTTCATAGTCTTTACTTACTTGGTCCAAAGATCAAAAAGTCTTATCTTGGGTTGGAGAGATGGCTTAGTGGTCAAAGCACATGCCTGTGTAGCCTAAGGACCCTGTTTCAATTCTCTGGGTCCCATGTTAGCCAGATGTACACGGTGGCGCATGCATCTGGAGGTCATTTGCAGTGGCTAGAGAATGGTGTGCCCATTCTCATTCTCTCTATCTCTCTCTCCCTCCCTCTCTCTGTCTCTAATAAGTAAATAAATAAAAATAAAATCTTTAAAAAAAGTTTTATCTTTAGGAGAACTAATGAAAGTATGTTAGGCTGAAAGGCTAAAACTTTGATTAGTTTTGATAAGTTATTATTTATTTATTTGTTATTTATAAGTTGTTTATTTCATAAACATAATTAAGTTATGTTTTGTATAATTATATTGGTTGTATAATACAATGAAATATACTTTATATAATTAGGCCCAGTTTTATTTATTAGAATAAGTTTATCACAAATAAATAAAAGTCTTACCAAATAGGAGATCATATAAGAGTAAAACATTTAAGAAATCTATTGTTGTAAACAGGTGTTCTACGTAACAAAATAAAGGCTTAGTTTTGATTTTTTTTGTAATTTAAAAAAAATTATTATTTTTATTGACAACTTCTTTAATTGTAGACAATATCCCATGTTATTTCCCTCCCTTCCCCCACTTTGCCTTTGAATCTTCACTCTCCATCACATCCCCTCCCCCTCTCAATCAGTCTCTCTTTTCAGTTTGATGTCATGATCTTTTCCTCCTATTGTGATGGTCTTATGTAGGTAGTGTCAGACACTGTGAGGTCATGGATATCCAGGCCATTTTGTGTCTGGAGGAGCATGTTGTAAGGAGTCCTACTCTTTCTTTGGCTCTTACATTCTTTCCGCCCCTTCTTCCTCAATGGACCCTGAGCCTTGGAAGATAGGTTTGAGATGTTTCAGTGCTGAGCAATCCTCTGTCCCTTCTTCTCAGCACCATGGTGCCTTCTGAATCATCCCAAGGTTGCCACCATCTGAAAAGAGAAAATTCTCTAACCAAAAGTGAGCTTAGCATTAATATATATGTGTGGACATTAAGAGAAGTGCTTACTGGGCAGTTTGGTGACCATAGTATATACATTTAGCGAGGCACCAGCAGACATTATACTCTTAGGGCTCATGACTACCCCTGTCATACATTTTCAGTATCAGGGATGTGTTCCCTCCCATGGAGCAGGCCTCCAGTCCAATTAGTGAGCAGTTGGTTTCCCCCATAACAGACATGCCACTATTGCACCCTTTGGCTCATTTGGCCTGGCTGGCCAAATTTAAAGCTTGCAGTGTTCACTGTTGAGTAACCTTCACTGGTGTTTTCTCTCTCCCATTGACCTGCATGCAGTGTAGCTTTTCCCAATTTTCTGTCAGCTGGTCCTCATGGAGGAGGCTTTCAGCTCAGCTCCAGCAGGTTTTCTCAGTGACCATGCAGCCCAAGTATGTGCAGTCTTCAGCAATAGGGTCTTCCCATCTCTTCCTGGTGGGAAACCAAGGGCCTTGGCAATACCCTATAATGTTTTGGGGGTATCTGTGACCTCCCTGGTCAACAACTCACTGGAAGGTATCCCATCCCTGGCACTGAAAATTTTCTAGTAACAATCTATGGCTTCTGAGTGTTCCATTGTTCAGAAAAGTAGGTTTCCATATGACTTTTTTTTTTTTTATCTCCTCTTAGATTTTGATTAGCCCTCCCTCCATTGTTTCTTTACTCAATCTCTTCCCTTGACCTCACTTAGGCCTTTTCACCCCCATTTATCTGTTCTTCTACTTACATATATACAATATCATCCTATTAAGTCCCCTCTCTCTCCCTTTCTATTCCCTTTATATCCCCTTTCTAACTTACTGGCTTCCACTGAAGCCAAATAACACTGAGTTTTAATTTTACTCACTTAGAAGTCCAATCATTTGTAGCTAGGATCCACATATGAGAGAGAACATGTGACATTTGGCTTTCTGGGTCTGGTTTACCTCACTAAGTATAATCCTTTCCAGATCCATCCATTTTCCAGCAAATTTCATAACTTCATTTTTCTTTACCACTGAGTAGAACTCCATTGTGTAAATGTGCCACTTCTTCATTATCCACTCATCAGTTGAGGGACATCTAGGCTGGTTCCATTTCCTAGCTATTGTGAATAGAGAGGCAATAAACATGGTTGAGCAAGTATCTCTAAGGTAGTGAGAAGAGTCCTTAGGATATATGCCTAGGAGTGATATAGCTGGGTCATATGGTAGATCTATTTATAGCTGTCTCAGGAACCTCCACATTGATTTCCACAATGGCTGGACCAGGTTGCATTCCCACCAACAGTGTAGAAGAGTTCCTCTTTTTCCGCATCCTCACCAGCATTTATAATCATTCGTTTTCATGACGGTAGCCAATCTGACGGGAGTAAGATGGAATCTCAAGGTAGTTGTAATCTGCATTTCCCTGGTGGCTAGGGATGTAGAATATTTTTTTAGATGTTTATATGCAATCTGTATTTCTTCTTCTGAGAACTCTCTATTTAGTTCCATAGCCCTTTTTTTAATTGGGTTGTTTGATTTCTTATTATTTAATTTTTTGAGTTCTTTGTATATCCTAGATATTAGCCCTCTGTCAGATGTATAGCTGACAAGAAAAAACGTATAGCTCCCATTCTGTAGGTTGCCTCTTTGCTCTATTCACAGTTTCCTTAGCTGTGCAAAAACTTTGTAATTTCATGAGGTCCCAGCGGATCTGTGGTTTTATTTCCTGAGCAATTGGGGTTACATTCAAAAAGTCTTTGGCAAGACCAATATATTGAAGTGTTTTCCCTACTTTTTCCTCTAGCAGTTTCAGAGTTTCATGTCTGATATTAAGGATCCATTTGGATTGATTCTTGTGCATGGAGAGAGAGAAGGGTCTATTTTCATCCTTCTACAGATGCATATCCAATTTTCCCAGCACCATTTGCTGAAGAGGCTGTCTTTTCTCCAATGAGTATTAGTGGAATTTTTTGTTTGTTTGTTTTGTTTTTCGAGGTAGGGTTTCACTCTAGTTCAGGCTGACCTGGAATTTACTCTGTATTCTCAGGGTGGCCTCGAACTCACAGTGATCCTCCTACCTCTGCCTCCCGAGTGCTGGGATTAAAGGTGTGTGCCACCACGCCCGGCTCTATTATTGGCATTTTTGTCAAAGATCAGGTGGCTATAGCTATGCGGACTTACATCAGGGTCCTCTATTCTGATCCATTGATCTACATGTCTGTTTTTGTGCCAGTACCATGCTGTTTTTGTTACTATGGCTCTGTAATATAGGTTAAAATCAGGTATGGTAATACCACCAGGCTTATTTTTGTTGCTCAAAATTGTTTTAGATATCCGAGGTTTTTTTGTGCTTCCAAATGAATTTTGGGATTGTTTTTTTCTATTTCCGTGAAGTATGCCATTGGAATTTTGGTGGGGATTGCATTAAATGTGTAGATTGCTTTTGGTAGGATTGCCATTTTCACAATATTGATTCTTCTGATCAAAGAACAGGGGATGTTTTTCCATTTCCTAGTGTCTTCTGCAATTTCTTGCTTGAGTGTTTTAAAGTTCTCCTTGTAGACATCCTTCACTTCCTTGGTTAGGTTTATCCCAAGGTACTTTATTTTTTTTTGATGCAACTGTGAATGGGAGTGATTCGCTGATTTCATCTTCTGTGTGTTTTGTTGTTAGCATATAGGAAGGCTACTGATTTCTATATGTTTATTTTGTATCCTGCTACATGGCTATAGATGTTTATCAGCTATAACACTCTGCTGGTAGTCTTTAGGGTCTTTTATGTATAGAATCATATCATCTGCAAATAATGATAACTTGATCTCTTTCTTTCCAATTTGTATCCCTTTTATGTGTGTCTCTTGCCTTATTGCTATGGCTAAGACTTTCAGTACTATATTAAACAAAAGTGGGGACAGTGGACACCTTTGTCTTATGCCTGATTTTAGTGGAAAAGCTTCACGTTTTTCTCCATTTAGTATTATGTTGGCTGTGGGTTTGTCACAAATAGCCTTTATTATGTTGAGATATCTTCCTTCTATTCCCAGTGTCTGTAGGACTTTTATCATGAAGGGATGTTGGATTTTGTCAAATGCTTTTTCTGCATCTAATGAGATGATTATGTGAATTTTGTCCTTCAGTCCATTTATATAATGTATTGCATTTATCAATTTGTGTATGTTGAACCATCCCTGCATCTCTGGGATAAAGCCTACTTGGTCAGGGTGAATGATCTTTCTGATATATTCTTGTGTTCTGTTTGCCAATATTTTGTGGAGAATTTTTGCATCTACATTCATGAGGGAGATTGGTCTGTAATTTTGCTTTTTTGTTCTTTGTCTGGTTTTGGGATCAGGGTGATGCTGGCTTCATATAAGGAGTTTGGTAGGGTTCCTTCCTCTTCTATTTTATGGAAAAGTTTAAGAATATTAAGTTAGTTCTTCCTTGAAGGTCCGGTAAAATTCAGCAGTGAATCTTTCTGGGCCTGGACTTTTTTTAGTTGGGAGATTTTTTATAACTGCTTGCATCTCCATACTTGTTATAGGTCTATTTAAGTGGTTAATCTCATCATGATTTAATTTAGGTAGGTCATATAAATCAAGGAAATCATCCATTTCTTTCAGATTTTCAAACTTAGTGGAGTATATGTTCTTATAGTATGTCCCTATGATTTTTTTAATTTCTGTGGTATCTGTTGTAATGGTGCCTTTTCCATCTCTAATTTTATTAATTTGTGTCTGTTCTCTCTACCTTTAGGTCAGATTTGCTATGGGTTTATCAATCTTGTTTAACGTTTCAAAGAACCAACTCTTTGTTTCATTGATTCTTTGGATTGTTTTTTGGTTTCTATTTCATTAATTTCTGCCCTAATCTTTATTATTTTTTCCCATATACTGATTTTTGGTTTGCCTAGTTCTTCTTTTTCCAAGGCCTTAATGTGCAGCATTAAGTTGTTTGCCTGCGACCTTTCTAATTTCATAACATAGACACTTAAAGCTATAAATTTCCCTCTTAGGACTGCCTTCATTGTGTCCCAAAGGTTTTGGTATATTGTGTCCTCATTATCATTTGACTCCATGAATTTTTTGATTTCCTTCTTGGTTTCTTCATTGACCCATTCATCATTTAGTAGTGTATTATTTAGTTTACATGATTTTGTGTGTGCTCTATAGTTTTTCTTGTTACTGATTTGTATAAAAGCTTTTACAGTACAAGACATAACTTTGGCCCAGAGGCCTTTAATTTTTCTTTTATCGTAATATGTGGTATGACATTATAAGTAAATTTATCACCTTATTATAGAGAATTGTTTAAGGTATAAGAAGTACAGAGAAATAGCTTTTAGGAAGATAGGCACATCTTATTTTTTAAATATCTAATAGTTGTAAGTGCGGGCAGAACATATCAAGTAAGACAGCATAAAGTTTTGGTAGTTTAGATACCTGTGTGGGTACCAATTACCCCACAAACTGGAAGCAGAACAGCAGCATTTAAGATCATTTTTCAAGAGCAGGGAATATGTCTTAAGTATCAATATACCTATAAGCAATGAACTTAAGATACAACAAATGAGACTATTACTTAAGTAAACCTTGACTGAGACTGAGTATATATAGCTTAAGAATAAAGCTATACCTGGTCATTGTTGAGCTAAATTAGTTTGATTTTAGCATACATTAGAGACATTATGATAGACATAAAGTGATTTCATCAACTACCTTTAATCATTGAACCATTTTTAAGTTTAACATAAGGCAATATCTATGACTGGTAGGATATATGAAGCCTAGATAAACTATATTAACATTGTTTGTATATTAACAGCTTTCCTAGGACAGGAGGAATTTCCTCAGTTTCTCTAAGAACAAAGTCACAATGACTAAATCACCTTTTTTTTTTTGTTTGTTTGTTTTTCGAGGTAGGGTCTCACTCTAGCTCAGGCTGACCTGGAATTCACTTTGTAGTCTCAGGGTGACCTTGAACTCAGGGTGATCCTCTTACCTCTGCCTCCTGAGTGCTGGGATTAAAGGCATGCACTACCACACCCGGCTTAAATCATCTTTTATAAGATTTAGACAATAATCTTTTTTTTTTCTTTTTTTTCTTTTTTGGTTTTTCGAGGTAGGGTCTCACTCTGGTCCAGGCTGACCTGGAATTAACTATGTAGTCTCAGGATGGCCTAGAACTCTTAGCGATCCTCCTACCTCTGCCTCCCGAGTGCTGGGATTAAAGGCGTGCGCCACCACACCCGGCTTTTCTAGGCAATAATCTTATTGATAATCACCCAGGAAAACAGCATAAACAAGACAGGAACCATCTTAAGGTTATAGTTTTTTTTTAAAGATATAATAACCTTATTAAATAGTAAAAGGTTGACAAATAGAGGAACATAGCAAACTTTTTGAGAACTTTAACCATTATATCATGACCAGATTAATACCAATGAGTTAAAGTTTTTTTTTTTAAGTTTACAACATGAATACCATAGCATCTGGCTACCACCTTTGTTAGTCTGATATAAGCCCTAGGCTAATAGTCATCTTCTATAGCTCAAGGAGTCTGTAATCAGATCAAGTACTTTAAGGCTTAATCAACTTTGTCTTTAACCATTTGTTTAAGCTTACTCATACCTTCATCTACATACTTTTACCTTACAATCTATGTAACCACTCTGTAACAATCTTTTTCATCATTTACCAACATTTAAAGTTTCCTCTCCAGTTTATCTTTTTTAGTCAGTTCGTCTCATAACTACCACTAGTAAAAACTTCCATTGTCCTTACCATAAGATTTTTAATGTGACCAGTGAAGTTTTGTTTATGCTGTTGTTGTTTTTATGGTTAATTATAAATAGACTGGATTCTGACTGTCTGTCTTCCCATCTCCCTGTGTCAGCAGTCCCCTTAGGCTCCCTTCTTTTTTTAATTACAGGCAACTTACACCTTTTTTAGTTTAAATCCCATAACTTTTTTTTTTTTTTTTTTTTTTGTTTTTGTGAGGTAGGCTCTCACTCTGGTCCAGGCTGTCCTGGAATTAACTATGTAGTCTCAGGGTGGCCTCGAACTCTCGGCGATCCTCCTACCTCTGCCTCCCAAGTGCTGGAATTAAAGGTGTGCGCCACCATTCCCGGCTAAGTACCATAACTTTTTTATATCACTTTTCATATCCTTCTAATAACATACCTTACAACAATCTTTTACTTTATAAAGTCTTTTCTGATATAAAAACATACCTCTTTCTGTAGAAGCAGGATTAGAATTTGGTATACAAATGTGTCTATTGTAGTACGCATGAGCAAGCATGTTGTCAAAAACATTGAGGTTAGTTATTTTAAATATATTGTAAACCTGGTTTTAATAATTTAATATCATTTAAAATATATGAGCATTAGAACATTTAGTGACTGTAAGTACTCGAACAATTAACAACCATAAATTTAGTCATACATAAGGATAGACTACATGAAACATAGAACACATGACATGACATGGTTGGCCAACATTAGACATACAACATGAAACATAGACATCATTTTAAGATTTTAGTTATGTTTTAAATTGGTGAGGTTTTAATCTTAATAGGGCAATAGCCGTGGTTTGAATTTAAAGTTGACATTTTTTTCCTTTGGTGGCTTGTAATGCAAAGAAGGGGGAAAGAGAAAAGAAAGGAAAAAAACTTAGAATCTGTATAGTGATTTTTCAATTTTAGCAAGGAGAGGAAAATTAGGTATCCATATGTAGAAAAAGTTAAAGAGGCCAAGTAAAGACAGGAGTTTCTTTAAGAAGGCAGGGTTTGTATTTGGTTTAGTGAGATGGCTTGAATTTGGTGTGAGAGGAGGAGACCCTACCAAGTCACAGCCAGATGGCAAAACTGTGTGAGAGAGAGTTTTAGAAGGGGCAGGATTTTAGAGGGTTTTTGGTGACAGAGGAAAATTTGGTAGGTAGAACAAGAAGTACAAAGGCGGAAACAGAGGGCAAAGTAGCCCTGAAGGTAAGGAACCTTGGACCACTTGCCATGTTTTCTAAGGGAGTTGTCAAGATCAGTAAGAACATTCAAACCAAAAGTACCAAATTCAGCCAGGCGTGGTGGCGCATGCCTTTAATCCCAGCACTTGGGAGGAAGAGGTAGGAGGATTGCTTTGAGTTTGAGGCCACCCTGAGACTACAAAGTTAATTCCAGGTCAGCCTGGGCCAGAGTGGTGAGACCCTACCTGGAAAAAAAAAAAAAAAAAAAAAAAAAAAGTACCAAATTCAGGCCAGAAACTCCTGGACTTTCTAAGGTCTGGGGTGGGGCACCTCCACCACAGACTGGGAGTGAGTGCCTTGTCCTGAAGTTATAATTTGATGAGCATGTGGATGCAGTGGAGCACATGTGATAGGCCTCTAGTCTGGACTTCAAAAGTCTGGTAGGAGAAGGTGAAAAGAAGAAGAAAAGGAAGAAGCCTCCAGGTATTAAGCTGGAAAGACTGGAGGTTTTAGATGACAGGCAGCTGTTTAGTTCAGAGTAGTGAGCTCAGCAAGTTTGTGTGCTCCTGAGGGGAGGGAGGTAGAGAGGAGGGGAGAAAAAGAGAAGAAGAGGGCATTTAGCCCAAAAGCCTGGGAGGGCTCCGATGGAGTCACGGCACCAAA
Organism: Orientallactaga sibirica; assembly: GCA_036365145.1. Taxonomy (NCBI): domain Eukaryota; kingdom Metazoa; phylum Chordata; class Mammalia; order Rodentia; family Dipodidae; genus Orientallactaga; species Orientallactaga sibirica. The sequence continues at coordinate 21,844,832 of JAEOAD010000003.1, forward strand.
TTGTAAGGACAGTGTAAGAGAAAAGTGAAAGAGATCACCGGACTTGATATCTACAGACTGTTTATTGAGAGAAACAGTGAGGGGCAGCGACCTCCCCATGGGATGAAGGCTGAAGCACTGGGCCAAGCTAGGATGCAAGTTTATAAGGAAGATCCTAAGAAAAACAGACTGGACCAGCTGCAGGTCCAGGGAAGTAGATAAGGAACTATAGTTATTTATGTCTTTACTCAGAATAAGTTTGTTTGTTTGTTTGTTTAGCAAAATTATCTACGGAAGATAACCCACCAGATGGGTTTCTGTTCCCTCAAGGTTTTCTGCGCTAAGGGTAGTTTATCAATTGGGAGTAGATGAGCTTGTCAAGGCCACATGTTTCTGAGGCTTCTTTATTGCCTCCTGGTCTTAGGGATAGTTATTAACTCTTTAGTTCCCTCTAGTTTTCAGGGATATGTGTGTACTGCCATGCACAGTAGGTTCTGGAGATCTGAACTCTGGTCCTCACATTTTCATAGCAAGCATTTCAAAAACTGAGCTACCTCCCCAGTCCTTCCTCATTCTTTTTTGTATGTGGTTTGCTTTCCTTTGGGAGGACTTTGGACTTTTGAAAAAATTGCTAAATTCTCAAATTTTATGATGCTTTTAATCTTGAACTCACTCTCTGTAATCCAGGCTAACCTCAAACTCATGGTAATCCTTCTACCTCAGCTTCCTGAGTGCTGAGAGTAAAGGTATACACCACCACACCTGGCAAGGAAACAGACATTTTAACCAACAAAATATCCTTTGTATATTTCATGTTTTCCTGTGTCTACATTTAATTTATATTTTATGAAATATTTTCTGCTTGGAGTATTTAACTTAATTTCTAGTCTACATTTTTGTTATTCTAGTTTTTATTTTAGTCAATCTAATATTATAACCTTAATCTCATGTGGAGTGGCTAGTTCTAATTTTAGGAAAGATTGATCTTTAATGTCCAAATTGTTGTAGCTCTTATTTTGATTAATAAGTTTCTTTGTCCTTTATTTTGATAGTATACCTGCAAGAATGACCTTGAATTTTTGGCCCTCCTGCCTCTCATTCCTTTTAAAGCTGAAGACACATAGATAAACTAATGTCCCAAATTGCAGTCACCTTGGACTCCAAGGGCAGCAGAACCTTGCAGGAGCACCCCCAGATGAGTGCAATCATCCAGGAGGATGAGGCTGGCTCTGGAATAGTAAGTAATCATTTCTTGTTTCCTCAAGCAATAAGGACTTCCTTTGGGCCCTATCACAGAACCAGAGTTCAGACAATGCCTAATTGATCACACTTTGACCAAAGCTGCTTAATTATGTATTCCTTTTGTGCTTTGTTTTATTTTTTTCTATTTAAAGCTAAAGCTCATGTCAATACCTCAAAGACAGAGGGAAGATAATTGGACCCCTTGTCTGCTCCCCCCACATATGGCCAGATCAGTCAAACCCCTTCGCTCTGTCTCTTTCAATTATGTCTCTTTAGTTAGCATATTGGGACTGGCAGTGGGTAAGTCTAGTCTGTTGGGACTGTTTGAACCAGGACTTAGCAATAATCAGGCCAGCTTTTATATCTTATAGCTCTACATATATAGCTCTCTATATCATCTCCATTTTATTTAATACCCAATGTCATTTTAACAGGCCAGCTCTCCCCCCACCCCCGCCTACCCTTTGTTCTTGCTCTATATTGCTTTTTTCCCCTTTGGTCTATCCTTTCACTTTGTCTGTTCTGAAAGAAAATAGTCTTGCTTGCTTTACAGAGTCTCTGTGCCTCAGCCTCCCGACAGACAGTACTGTTCTATATTAATAGCACATCTTTACCTCTCTTTTCAGTTGTCCTCTAGTAAAAACACCCTCACCTGCTCACTTCTTTACCCTAGTTCTCCAATTTATTTACATGCCCGTCCTCTATATTCTCTCTATTATCCCAATACTAGTCACCCGTTACTTATTTCTTTTTCTCTTCTTTCCACTCATACATAATAACTAATATATTAACACATGCTGTACTACTGATGTCCTTTTACTTCTACTAAAATGATTAGTGCTAAGATTATGCTGTCTGGGATCATTTCAATAGTTAAAATGATTAGCACTTAAGATCTGATTGCTTTAGAGTTGACTAGTACTCTATTTTCATAGTGCGTTTAGCTCTGGATAGTGAATATTGAGGAGTATTCTACTCTCAGGGGAGCACTGGGGATGGAGGCTGGTATCCTGAAACACCAGTATAAGAGAGGAAAATTATGCCTCAGCCCTACTACAACTTAGTCCCTCATGAACATTGCAAGAAACTAACATAAATGTTCACAAATTTTCTAAACTTCAACCACTACTGATGTGAAAGTCCAAATTCAAAAACATAAGGAACAGCAGCTGAGAGACTGCTGGTGTGCCCATCTCTATCTGTCTCCCTCTCCCCCTCTCTCTGTCTGTCTCTCTCTGTGTGTCTCTCTCCAAAAATAAATAAAAAATAATAAAAAAATAAATAAAACACACATAAGGAACATGAAAAACCAAGGCAACATGTTGCCTCCAAAATGTATCGACTCCAAAGTTATTGACCCCAAAGAGAATGACTTATTTTAAATTCCAGAAAATAATTCAAAAGAACAATGATAAATATGTTGAAATAAGTTAAAGAAGACATGAATAAACTCCTGAATGAACTCCAAGAGAACATAGCAAATGGCTGAATGAAATAAGAAAGGTATGTTAAAATAGAATTCAAGAAAGTAATAGAAATAATGAAGAAAAGCCAAAGTTAAGTGATGCTATAAATGAAGAATTAAATAAGTCAAATAAATATCTCAGTGAAGAGCCCCATTAATAGACTGGATCACAGGAGGACAGAATATTGGGGCTATGAGTTCAAGGCCAGCCTGAGTCTACATAGTAAATTCCTGGTCAGCCTGGGCTAGAGTGAAACCCTTCCTCAAAAATAAATAAATAAATAAATAAAATAAACAAAACAAAACAAAACAAAAAAGCAGGGGCACTGGAGAGATGGCCTAGCAGTCAAGGCACTTGCATGCAAAGCCAAAAGACCCAGGTTTGATTCTCCAGGATTCATGCAAGCCAGATGCACAAGGTAGTGGATGTATCTGAAAGAAATGGATGATTTACTTGATTTATATGACCTGCCAAAATTAAATCAAGATGAGACAACCCATTTAAAAAGACCTACAACAAGTGCAGAGATCCAAGCAGTTATAAAGTCTCCCAACTAAAACGTCCAGGCCCAGATGGATTCACTGGTGAATTTTACCAGACCTTCACAAGACCCTCATAATAGGAGGAAAAGACCATAACATCACAATGAAAGACAGACTAACAGAAAGGGGGGTGGGATATGATGGAGAGTGAGTTGTAAAGGGGAAAGTGGGGGAGTGGAGGAATTATCATGGTTTATTGTCTGTAAATATAGAAGTTGTCAATAAAAAAATTTAAAAACCAGACCATGTGCAAAAAAATGCAGTAGAAGCCTTCCTATATACCAATGACAAACATTTTATTGATATGAATTAAGAACAAGGTATCTTTGTTCTTTTAGGTATGTAGTTAGGGACTAGCTCACAGAAAAATGGATGGCACCTTGCCTGCCTTGGCAGGACTTGAACTTTCATCTGATCCAGTCTCATCCATGATGGCTGAAGATAATAACCTCCTAATCTTTCTTCAGCAACAGCAATAGTTGCCTGTTTTTTTCCTAGGGTTAGCTCCCATGGTGAGTCTTCCTGAGTCATTGTCCTCTTGGGCCCATCAACCAATCAGGTTTCTTCCTACACACCTGAGCCTGATGATGAGGCTCATATTGGATGTCTGGTTTATATAAATAGACCTTAGATGCTGGGGTAAGTCCTTTCTTCACTCCTTTTGCCCTCATTCTCCCCCTTTCCCTGCTTCTACTCTTTGCCCTTCACGTACTCTTCTTCCTTTCTTCTCTCAGAAGCTTCCTGCCCAGAGGGAGACTTTTCCCTTTGTGTGCAAGGTTTTTTTCAGTCTCCAAGCCAGTCTGGGAAGGGGAAGAACTTTTAGTTTGGGTAATTTCTTCCTTTGTTTTCCTTCTTAACTCTCTCTAAAATAAATCTCATAATTTACTCTTCTCTGAGTCCACATTTTCAATTCTTTGATAACTTGGACAAAGACCCAAAGTTGGAGTCTATGGGTCTGGGGGTCTCCTGTTTCTTTGTGGATATCTAATTTCTCCCAGGGCCCCAATCCTGCATCACCATGATAGTTAAATTATATTGTCAATTTGATCAGATTATGAATCAAGTAAGAAGCATACCACCTGGGCAGGTCTGTGGAGGCATTTCCAGGAAGGATTACTGAAAAGAAGACCTTCTTGCAGAGTGGGTGGCCCTTATAGTGGTGAACTATGTATAAAGAGGGTCTAGGAGAACCTGGTGCCTTTAACTTAGCTGCCCATGTGACTCACTGGTGCATGCATGTGTTCTGTTTCTGCTATCCTTCTTGAACATCAGAACATGGTTTTATCAGCCTTCCAGCATAGACTGAAGACGAGTGGCCCTCCTAGAATCATCTGGATCACCACTGCCACTTTTGGACTGCTAAAGCATTCAGCCTTGTGGACTAAGGAGCTACTGAGTTCTCTCTTTAGCCTGAAGATAGCTATTCTCAGACTATCCAGACCATATCTTATAAACTAACTTAACTTTTGATAATTTTTAATTTATAATGTACAATGCAAATTCTTTCTATGGGTTCTATTCTTCTAGAGAACCTTGACTAATACTAATACTGGGAGTGGTTCTATTGAAACACTATTGTAAGGATCTATTTCTCTAGTGGGCTTGTTGTTATCCAGAGCTGGCTTCCCAGTTCTTGTACTACTAAAGAGTCTTCTGGTAGTAAAGGAGCACTGATAATCCATAGTGTGAACTATGTAAAGAACTATACATGGGTTTGATGATCCTGATTCACCTCTCTTATAAGGAGCAAGGAATGTAGTGACTCTGTATATAAAAAACTTTTGAGGGCTGGAGAGATGGCTTAGCAGTTAAACGCTTGTCTATGAAGCCTAAGGACCCTGGTTCAAGGCTCGATTCTCCAGGACCCACGTAAACCAGATGCATAAAGGGGTGCATGCATCTGGAGTTCGTTTGCAGTGGCTGGAGGCCCTGGCGCACCCATTCTCTCTCTCTACCTGCCTATTTCTGTATCTCTCTCAAATAAATAAATAAATAAATAATAAAATATTAAAAAAAACATTTGAATATTTATGGAAAAGTAAGAAATATAATACTGTATAATTGCTTCTAGCATGTCTGGATAAAGTAACAAGGAACAAGAATAAGTTCAGAGATAAAATTTCCCAGCTCGGAGAAGATGGCTTAGCAGTTAAGGTGTTTGCCTGCAAAGCCAAAGGATCCTGGTTTGATTCCCCAGAACCCACACAAGCTAGATGCACAAAGAGGTATATGCATCTGGAGTTTGTTTTCAGTGGCTGGAGCCCCTGGCATGCCCATTTTTTTTCTCTCTCTCTCCCTACCTCTGTCTCTCTCTCTTAAATAAATAAATTAATTAATTTTTAAAAATTCCCAGCTCTGGGTACACATAAATTATCTAAAGGGTTTTTTGTTTGTTTGTTTGTTTTTTGGTTTTTTGAGGTAGGGTCTTGTTCTAGCTCAGGCTGACATGGAATTCACTAGGTAGTCTCAGGGTGGCCTTGAATTCACAGCAATCCTCCTACCTCTGCCTCCCAAGTGCTGGTATTAAAGGCGTGCACTACCATGTCAGGCTGACCTAAAGTTTTAAAGTGTACACTATAAGAGATGCTTTTCTCCAGCAGCCATAGGACTCAAGTTTCAGAAAACCAAATCCAAGCACTCATCATATAATTGGCTGATTTGCAACACAAGTTCAAGTCTCAGCCTCAAAAGGTGTCAGCAGTTAAAACGAGGGCTCTTATGAAAGAGTGGTGTTGCAGTTACCTTTTCATTGCTGGGACAAACATCTGACCAGAAACAGCTTATGGGCTTATGGGAGTAAAGGGTTTATTTAAGTCTTTCAGAGGAAGTTTCACCATAGTGGAAGAAGCTGACTCACTTCACCATCCACAGGAGAGAGAAAGAGAGAGAAATAGAGACAGAGGAGAAGGGAGAGGGAAGCCAACACCTGCAAGCACAAACAGTAAGTTCAAGCTGGTTCTCTACACACCTACAAGGGCTGTACTGAAGATCTGTTCCCAGTGACATGCCTCCTCCAACAGGGATCTGCCTGGTGAAGACTTAAGTAGGAAGTTTAATCTTAACCAAAGGTCCCTGAAGTTATGGGGGGCATACATTTACATTAAAACCACCACATTCTGCCTCTGGCTCCCATAGAATCATGATCATCTCACAGTTTAAAATGCGCTCAGTACAACTTCAAAAACTCCCATAGTCTTCACCAACTTTAAGACTATTCAGGGCTGGAAAGACGGCTTAGCAGTTAAGGCGCTTGCCTGTGAAGCCTAAGAACCCGGTACATGCAAGCCAGATGCACAAGGTGGTACACATGTCTAGAATTCCTTTGCAGTGGCTGGAGGCCATAGCATATCCATTCCCCCCCTCTCATAAATATAAATATAAATGTATATATGTGTATATATATTTTTTTAAAGGAAAGACTGTTCAAAAGTCTAAAGTCTCATCTGAGATTCAACTCTCTCTCTTTTTTTAATTATTGTTTTTTATTGACTTTTATACTTACATACAAAAAAACCCCATCTGATATTTCCCTCCCCTCCCCCCATTCCACTTTAGAACTCCAGTCTCCATCATATCCCCTCCCTCTCTCCATTAGTCTCTCTTTTAATTTGGTGACTTCATCTTTTTGTTCTATTTTGAGGGTCTTGCGAAGGTATTGCTAGGCACTGCAAGGTCATGGATATTGAGGCCAATTTCTGTCAGGGCAGTTGCATTGTAAGAGGTCATATCCTTCCTTTGGCTATTCCATTCTATCCGCCCCCTCTTCCGCAATGTTCCCTGAACCTTGGAGGGTGTGACAGAGGTTCAACTCTCTCTTAACTGTGATCTCTGTAAAATGAAAACATGAGTTGCATACTTCAACACATAATGACACAGAGTAAGCATTTCCATTGCTAAAAGGCATAGGAAGGAGAGACTGGACCAATGCAAAGTCAATAACCAGCATGTAAACATCAAACATCTGCAGCTCCAAGTCGAACATCCATAACTAGAGGTGAAGTCTTTGGGTTTCAGTTCCTCCTGTGGAAAATTCCATCCCCAGCCAGCAGCTTTTCATAGCAGCCATTCCACAGTCCTGGTATATCCAAAACATCTTTGTGTTTATACTACAAACCATGGCTCATCTTCATAGCGCCATACAATGGCCTTATTTAGAGACATAGGGATTTTAATCCTGCTTCACTTTGCTGTATCTCTATGGCTCTTGGAACTGGGTTATCTTCATAACCTGTTTCCCTCTATTTTTCATGCTTCCAAAACCAATACCAGGTGGGCAACATAGCCTATTTTGTAAATCTATGGGGGAATAAATTTTGACCTTGAAGAGTTGGGTGCTCTTTCACTAGTCTTCCTTCAGGCTGACTCCTTTCAAAAGAATTTACCTTCTACTAGCTTGAGACTTCCATGTGTCTCCCCTCAGGCATCTTTCTTTTTTTTTTTTCTTTCTTTCTTTCTTTCTTTCTTTCTTTCTTTCTTTCTTTCTTTCTTTTTTTTTTTGCAGAGAGACACAGAGAGAGGGAGAGGCAGAGAGAATGGGCGCACCAGCAGCATCTCGGCTGCTGTGAACAAACTCCAGATGCATGCGCCCCCTTGTGGGCAAGTGCAGCATTGCACTCTTGTGTCACTTTACATCTGGCTAAACGTGGGACCTGGAGATTGGAACTGGTGTTCTTAGGTTTAGCAGGCAGGCGCCTTAACTGCTAAGCCATCTCTCCATCCCTTCTTTTTCCTTTTATGTGTGTGTGTGAGAGAGAGAGAGAGAGAGAGAGAGAGAAAGAGACAGACAGAGAGACAGAGAGAATTGGCTCACCAGGGCATCCAGCCATGGCAATCAAAATCCAGATGTATATGCCCTCTTGCACACATGTGTGATATTGCACATTCATGTCACTGTGTATCTCATTTATGTGGGACCTAAAGTGTTGAACATGAGTCTTTAGGCTTCACAAGCAAGCACCTTAACCACTAAGCAATCTCTCCAGCCCAGGTATCTTTTTCATTGTCCTAATGCAAAGCAGTTTGCCCACCCTTAATTGTGGTAATCAACTGTAGCAGACAACTTTAGGTTTGCTGAGATGAACTTCCAGACAGGCACAGTTATGGAGGAAGGGATATTTATTGAAGCTTACAGATCCAGGGGAAGTTCCATAATGGCAGAAGAAACTGGCCTGCCTTCACAGGACCAAACACAGAGAGCAAAGCCACAAGCCAAAAGCCACACAGCACAGCACACTTCAGGAACTCCAGCTAGGCACACTTTGCATATGGAAACACTGGCAAGGGGAAACTGTCTGTAACATCCAAAGCTTGCCCCTAACAACACACCTCCTCCAGCAAGGCTTCAATTCCTAAGTTGCCTTCAGCTAGGAACTAGCATTTAGAACACATGAGTTTATGGAGAACACCTAATTCAAACCAAAACAAGAGGGATCTTGTAACTGGGGATGGAGATATGTGGAAAGTCTCCGATGAAGCCAAGGACATTGAACTCTCATAGTCTGATGAGTTCATTGTGTATAAGGAAGTAACTTCCTTATCTTTAGCAGCATATATATCCATCCCCTGCACTATTGAACTTTCTTCCCTTGCCTGAGGAAATTAATTCCTTCATTGTCCATGTAAGTGGCAATGACATTCCCTGAAGGAGATGACAAGCAAGACAAGGTTGATGACCCTCAGTGCCACTCATCTTTGTTTCGAACCTTAGACTTAAGGCTAAGTAGCTCCCTAGAAGTGAGGTAAAAAATGTGACTCATGAAGAAGTGGGATACACACCTAAAGAATTTCATGAGTTTTCTAATTCATTCAAGCAGAAGTCTGGGGAATATGAGGAAATATATTTTAAGGATGTGGGATAATGGAGGAAGGAATATAAAATTACATCAGGCAGGAGAGATGGCTTAGTTGTTAAGGCACTTGCCTGCAAAGCCAAAGAATCCTGCTTCAACTCCCCAGGACCCACTAAACCAGATGCACAAGGTGGTGCATGTGTCTGGAGTTTGTTTGCAGTGGCTGGAGGCCCTGACATGCCCATTCTCTATCTGCCTCTTTCTTTCTCCTTCTCTCTCTCTCTCTCTCAAATAAATAAAATGAAAAAAAATTTAAAATTACATCAAGCTGAATTTATCTATATGGGACCATTGAGAAGACATTATAGGTTTAATAATGCAGCTCACACAGTTTTTAAAAAAAACTCAGGAGGCAGAGGTAGGAGGATTGCTGTGAGTTCAAGGCTGCTCTGAGACTACATAGTGAATTCCAGGCCAGCCTAGGCTAGAGTAAGAACCTACCTCAAAGAAAAAAAAAATTAAATTGAAAACCCCTGAAAGCAGAACTCAACTATACCACCCTTGGATATATACCCAAACAACTGTAAGTCAACATACATGGAAATATGTGCACATTCATGTTTACTGTTGCACTAGTCACAATAGCCAGAAAAGGAAACCATCAATAGATGAATGGATAAAGCGAATGTGGCTCTCAATGGAATCTGTGCAGCCATAAAGAAAAATGACATCATGACATTTTCAGGAAAATGGGTGGAACTAACATGGCTCTTCAACAGGTCCAGGCTGCTGTTTGGGTTGCTCTGCCACTTGGGCCATATGATCCAGCAGAACTGATGGTACTTGAGGTGTTGGTGGCAGATAGGGATGTGATGTTGTTTAAGCCTTTGGAAAGCCCCATAAGTGAATCATGGTGGAGGCCCTTGCCATATTGGAACAAGGCCCTGCTGTCATCTACAGACAACTATTCTCCCTTTGATAGACTGCTCGTGGGCCTAAGTGGAAACTGAATGCTTGACAGTGGGCCATCGGGTTACTATGTGACCTGAGCTGCTCATTATGAGCTGGGTGTTTTCTGACCCACCAGGCCATAAAGTTGGATGTGAGCAGCAGCAGCAGCAGGCCATCATTAATTGGAAATGGTGTATAGGTGATCAGGCCAAGCAGGTCCTGAAGGTACAAGTAAGTTATATAAAGAATTTGCGCAGGACAAGGCTGCGGAGGTGACGCCGTGGAGTCGCGTGCCCCTTCTGGCGCGGGGAGGCGGGACGCTGCTCTGGAGCAACCGCCTCCAGCGCTGCCGGGGTGTAGCACCCGGACCGCGGTGTCCTCCCCGCACAGGCATTCCGCCCAGCCCGTCTACCACCACAGGAAGATCTCTGCCCCTGGACCTGGGAGACCCCCAACCTTTTCCCAAGCTGAAGCTACAGGGTATTGAGGTACCGGCAAGATGTCTTCCCACAAAGCATTTGCGGTGGCACAGGGCAGTGGGGCTCCTGCCAGTAACCAGGAAACCGACACTGGAGCTGGCTGAACTGGGACGCCTGCTGGAGAAGAAGGGCAAACGGGGGACCGCCAACACCACCAAAGCTGAAGAAGAGCAAACATGCTCAGTGCCCCAGGAAGAGGAGGAGGAGGTGCGAGTGCTGACACTTCCCGGCAGGCCCACCATGCTATGGAGAAGATGGAGGAGTTTGTGTATAAGGTCTGGGAGGGACGTTGGAGGGTCATCCCATATGATGTACTTCCTGCCTGGCTGAAAAACAATGACTACCTGCTACATGGCCATAGACCACCTATGCCCTCTTTTCGGGCTTGCTTCAAGAGCATCTTTCGCATTCACACAGGAACTGGCAGTATCTGGACCCATTTACTTGGTTTTGTGCTGTTCTTGTGTTTGGGAATCTTGACCGTACTCCGACCAAATATGTACTTCATGGCTCCTCTGCAGGAGAAGGTGGTTTTGTGGATGTTCTTTTTGGGTGCAGTGCTCTGCCTCAGCTTCTCCTGGCTCTTCCATACTGTCTATTGTCATTCAGAGAAAGTCTCCCGGACTTTTTCCAAATTGGACTATTCAGGGATTGCTCTACTCATTATGGGGAGCTTTGTCCCCTGGCTCTATTATTCCTTCTACTGCTCCCCACAGCCTCTGCTCATCTACCTCACCATCGTCTGTGTCTTGGGTATTTCTGCCATCATTGTGGCACAGTGGGACCGGTTTGCCACTCCTAAGCACCCCAGACAAGAGCAGGAGTGTTCCTGGGGCTTGGCCTGAGTGGTGTTGTGCCGACGATGCACTTTACTATCGCAGAGGGCTTTGTCAAGGCCACCACTGTGGGCCAGATGGGCTGGTTCTTCCTCATGGCCGTCATGTACATCACCAGAGCTGGCCTTTATGCTGCTCTCATTCCAGAACGCTTCTTTCCTGGAAAATTTGACATATAGTTCCAGTCTCATCAGATTTTCCACGTCCTGGTGGTGGCAGCAGCTTTTGTTCACTTTTATGGCGTTTCCAACCTTCAGGAATTCCGCTATGGCCTAGAAGGTGGCTGTACTGATGACTCCCTTCTCTGAGCTTTCCCACCTGAGGGGTGGAGAAGGAAATTCCCAAGTGCTTTTAAAAAATAACTTCTTTGCTGAAGCAAGAAGAAGAGTCTGAGTTGTTTGTTTCTAGAAGAAACCTCTTAGAGAATTCAGTACCAGTCAAGCTTCAGCTCACTTTCACTGCCACTGGGCAATGAACTTCCCATTTTCATTCCCTGCCTGGGGAAGGTGTGAATGGTCAATGCAGCCACCTCCCTCCTCAGCAGTCACCTTCTGAACAAGGCCACTACTGGTCCTTCACAGACACACGACTTTAGAACTCACATTGAGATTTTACCCCCTCCATCCATTTTGGGGAAAAAATTATGGCCTACAACTCTTCATAAACTATGTTTGTTTGTTTTTCTTGAAGAAAACATCCCTTCCTTGCCCCTTTTCTTACTTTATAACCTGGCTTATAACAAGCCCTCATTTTTGTAGCACACTTTTCAAAAACAATTATAACCTAGTCCCATCTTTCTAGGGCCTAGACCTGCTTATACAGCAGGAAGAATAAATCCACCACCTTTTATGTAGTCCAGCTAATCATGGAAATATGTCCAGACTTGAGATAACATGAGTTTTTATTTTTTTCTTAGCAGAATAATGTAAAATTAAAATGGGGAAAGATATTTAATATTTAATACTAAGCTTTAAGAAGAAACCTGCTATTGTTGCTATCTATCTTGATGCAGAGACTATGATGATAATAAAAGAAAGTAAAGAAGACACTTGGCATTAAAAAAAAAAAAAAAAGAATTTTCCCAAGTGCCTATGGTTCCTACTCCTGTTACAAGGCCTTCTGTTTCAAAGCATGTACCTAGAATGGTTCATGGGATGCACCCTATGATTGATTGAATGAGGAGAAGAAGACTAAGGCCTGGCTTACATATGATTCTTCACACTATGCAGGCACCTTCCAGAAGTGGATAGCAATGGTATTGCAGTCCCTTTCTGGGACAATTCTGAAGGACTGTAGGGAAGGAAAGTCTTCACAATGGGCAGAAACTTCAGGCAGTGCACATGGTTGTACATTTTTCTTGGAAGGAAAAATGACCAGAGATGTTTGGCTGGATAGTCCAGGGCTTGGAAAGAGCACAAGTGGACAATTGGTGACACAGATATTTGGGGAATGTGCATGTGAATAGAGCTCTCTGAATGGGTTAAAGTTGTAAAGCTACTTGTGTCCCATGTAAATGTTCATGAGAAGGTGACCTCAGCAGAGGATGCCTTTAATAATTCAGTAGATAAGATGACTCATTCTGTCAGTATCAGTTAACCTCCTTCTTCATCCAATCTGTCATTGCCCAGTGACCTCGTGAACAAAGTAGCCATGGTGACAGAGATGGATGTTATGCCTGGGCTCAAATTGGACTTCCACTCACTAAGTCTGGCCTGGCTATGGCTGCTGCTGAGTGCCAAATCTTCCAGCATCAGAGACCAACACGGAGTCCCTGAAATCACACCATTCCCTGGGGTGAACAGCTAGGAACCTTGTGGCAGGTTGACCACATTGGACCACTTCCCTCATGGAAAAGTCAGCGTTTTGTCCTCAGTAGAATACTTATTCTGGGTATAAATTTGCCTTTCTTATAGGAATGGTTATGCCAAAACTACCATCTGTGGGCTTACAGAATGTCTTATCCACCATCATGGTATTCCACATAGCATTGCTTCTGACCAAGGAACTCACTTCACAGCCAAGGAAGTGTGATAGTGGGCTCACACTCATGAAATTCACCAGTCTTACCATGTACCCCACCACCCTGAAGCATTTGGCTTGATAGAATGGTGGAATGAAATTATGACCTTTTAAAGAAACATGTATAGAAGGCATGGTGGTGCACACCTTTAATCCCAGCACTTGCGAGTCAGAGCCAGGAGGAGTGCCATGAGTTCAAGGCCACCCTGAGACCACATGGTAAATTCCAAGTTAGCCTTGGCTAGAGTGAGACCCTACCTCGATCAAACAAACAAACAAACAAAAAACAAAAAAAAAAAAAAAAAAAAAAAAAAAAAAGAAAGAAAAGAAAGAAAGAAAGAAATATAGTGCCACCTAGGTAACAATTGCCTTGCAGACTGGGGCAGGATTCTTCAGAAGGCTGTATATGCTCATTCAGTGTCCAATATATGGTAGTTTTTCTTCTATAGTCAGAATTTATGAGTCCAGGAATCAAGGGATACAAATAGGAATGTTACCACTACCCAAATTTTTGCTTCCTTTTTTTTTTCTTTTTTAAGGTTTAGAGAGACTTTATTAGAGTAAGAGAAAGAAAGAGGAGGAAGTACAGAGAGCTTCCACCATGTGGAGGGCAGGAGGGGATAAAGAGACCATGAGCAAGTAGGGGAGGTTTATCAGAACCTGGAAGTTCAGAAGAGATATACAGCTTCCTGTTTTTGCAACCTTAAGCTCAACTGGCCTAAAAGATTTGGTTCCAGAGTGGAGAACTGCAGGGGCAAGGGCGAGGGGGAGTGGTTTTGTCAAGAGGCACACAAAATACTGCCCTGGCACTTTGGGCTCCTGATATCCTTGAGTCAAGAGGCTTAGAAAAGAGTTACAGTGTTAGCAGGTTTGACTGATCCAGGCTGCCAGGGGGCAATTGGACCCCTCCTCCACAATGGAGGTAAGGAAGAGCATGCCTGGAGTGCAGGAGATCTGTTCAGGCACCTCTTGGTGTTATGATGACCTGTTATCAGTGTCAATAGACAGCTATAGCAGCCTAATGAGAACAGTGTGATAAATGGCCCAGATCCTTCAGGAATGAAGGTGTGGGTCACCCCCCTCCAGGTAAAGAACCAAGACCTGCTGAGGTGCTTGCTGAAGGTGGAGGAAATATAGAATGCCTAGTAGAAGAAGGTAGTTACAAATACCAGCTAAGGCCATGTGACCAGTTACAGAAACAAGAGTTATAATTGCCATGAGTATTTCCATCCTGTTTTTTTTTTTTTACTATATTTTATTTATTTATTTATTTGAGAGAAAGGGTGGGGGAGAGAATGGGCGCCCAGGGCCTCCAGCTACTGTAAACAAACTCCAGATGCATTCACCCCTTTGTGCATCTGGCTTATGTGGGTCCTGGAGAATGGAACCAGGATCCTTTGGCTTTGCAGGCAAATGCCCTAACCTCTAAGCCATCTCTCCAGCCCTCCACCTGTGAGGTTGTTAAAAGACTTTGTGGCTGGGCGTGGTGGTGCACGCCTTTAATCCCAGCACTCGGGAGGCAGAGGTAGGAGGATCGCCATGAGTTCGAGGCCACCCTGAGACTGCATAGTGAATTCCAGGTCAGCCTGAGCTAGAGTGAGACTCTACCTTGAAAAAAAAAAAAAAAAAAAAAAAAAAAAAAAAAAAAAAAAAAAAGAAAAAGAAAAGAAAAGTTTCACTAAAAAAAAGTATCATCTTCATCCTATGGAGGTCAATACAGATCTTGTTAAAAAAAAAAAGACTTTGTGTATAAGCACACATATATCAAGAAAATATTTGTGTTTTTCTTTGCTCTATTTCCTACTGTGTAATATAATATCAATTGAAATGATATCAGTAGCTGAGAGGTGTTAAACCTATATTGTCATATTTAAATTATTGGATAGCAGAGGCTAAGCATTCCTCAAGGGACTTTGTCATGCATTTTGGGGGAAGAATTGTGTATTGCTGGTTGTAAATTGAATAGTTACGTTAGGCAGAATTTTAACCTTGTTATTATCTTCATTTGGAAATTAAGCATGCTATAATTAAGCATGAGATGTAGTTTGCTGTCAAGCTGACAATGGGTGGACTTGTGGTGGTTAACTTCTATTGTTAACTTATCAGATTAGGCATCAAGTAAGATACATGACTCTTGGGCAGGTTTATGAGAGCATTTCCAGGAAGGATTGATGGAGGGAGAAAGTCCTTCCTCTCGAGTGGGCAGCCCTTCCAGTGGTGAACTGTCTACATAGAAGCTCCAAGTGAACTCAGTGTCTTTTGCCTGGCTGCCTCTGCTTCTTGCTGGTGTGTGCCTCTACCTTGTTGCTGCTATCCTTCATGGACACTGAAACCCGGCTTCATCAGCCTTCCAATGTGGACTGAAGATCAGTGGCTCTCCAAAAATCTTCCGGGCCTTTAGTGCCAGATTGGGACTGCTGAGGCATCCAGCCTTGTGGACTGAGCAGCTACCGGGTTCTACGAGTCTCCAGCCTGCAGACAGCTATTGTGGGACTGTCCAGTCTGTATCCTGTAAGCTAATCTAATAAATCCTATCTATTTATTTAGTTATTTTTTTTTTTTCCCCAGGCAGAGTCTTACTCTAGTCTAGGTTTACCTGTAACACGCTCTGTAGCACCAGGCTGGCCTTGACCTCACAGCGATCCTCATATCTTAGCCTCCTGAGTTCTAGGACTAAAGGCATGTACCACCACACCCTTAAATCTCCTGATATATGTATATATTTCTATTGGTTCTATATTTCTAGAGAACCCTGACTAATATGCCGGCTGAAAAAGAAATTATGGAAACAATTCTATTCACAATAATCCCCCTTCCCAAATACCTTGAATAAACTTAACAAGGAAATGAAATATGTCTATAATGAATACTTTAAAACACTAAAAAGAAAATTGAGGAAGACTCTAGAAAAATGGAAAAGCCTTCCATGCTCATGGGCTGGAAGACAACATTGTGAAAATGGTTGTCCTACCAAAAACACTTTGTAGATTCAAGGCAATCCCGTCAAAATTCCAACACCATTTTTTACAGAAATTTAAAAAATCTTAAAATTTATGTGATACACAAATAATTCTGGATATCCAAAGCAATCCTGAGCAAAAAGAATAATGCTGGTAGCATCACAATGTCTGATTTCAAGGTATTTAATAGAGCCATAGTAATAAAAGCAGTAAACATACACATAAACCAATGTAATAGAAGTCTCAGATGTAACCCCACACAGTTATAGACATATTTTTAAAAATACATATTTTATTTATTTGAGAGAGAGAGAGAATGGGTGCACCAGGGCCTCTAGCCCCTGGAAACAAACTCCATATGCATGCAACACCTTGTGCATCTGGCTTTATGTGGCTACTGGGGAATTGAACTAGGGTCCTTTGGCTTTGCAGGCAAGTGCCTTAACTGCTAAGCCATCTCCACATTTTTTTTTCAAGGTGGAGATCATTTATGGAGAAAAAGGTGGAAAAGCCCCAAAGTGTCAGGGCAAGTATACTTAGGATTTTAGACCAGCATCCAGAGAAGAGAAAGAAAGGAAAAGCAGGACAATCTGTGCTTTCTGAGGCAGAGTCAGAGAGGACGACGGGCTCAGCAGTGAGATCTAAGAGCACTGCAATGAGGGAGGGCTGCTGCTGGTGTCAGCACATCGTCCCATTAAGGGATACACAGTCCTCCCCTTCTTAGCATGTCTGTAGGTGAGGGGTTGTCTCTTGGCCAGGTGATCCACAAACTCACTTGGATTAACTCTTAAGGCGGGGAACCATAATCTTGTTTTGGGTAATTTGGAATGTCATGTCTCCATCCAGGACCAGAGGTAAAACTCATATACCACTTCAGTAGTAGAGCTTTCAGCTCTACCTACAGGCAGAGACTGTAGCTTGGTTTCCAGGTGCACCTTACTTTTTCCCAAAGTGCACTCCATGGCTGTACTCCTACTTCAGCCTCCTGAGTGCTGGTATTAAAGGCGTGCACCATCAGTGCCCAGTTTAATGACAAATGTTGCTCACTGGGAAGAACTGGAAAGTGGCATTACCATGGGAATGGAACAGGAAAGATGAAAGAGTTTCTGAGCTAAAGCCATTGAGGAAGCCACCAGCTGTATTAACAAAGAGCCTGGTAGCTCAGACAATCTACTCCTTTGATCTGCCCATTCACAAAGCTCCATTAAGGGGCTATATCTTAGTCAGTTTGGATGGTTATAACTAAACACCTTAGACAGGGTCACGTATAAAGAACAGAAATTTATTTCTCATAGCTCTGGAAGCTGGAAAGGCCAAGGTCAAGGCTCCAGCAGCTTTGGTGTCTGGTGACGGTTGTCTTGTTGTGTCCTTACATGTCAGGAGGGTAGAGAGGTGAAGGGAAGATCAACAATATGAAGCTTTTCTATGGTCATTGTCCCTTCACAGAGGTGGTATCCTCACCACCTATTCACTTCTTAAGCAAATTCGTGAATTAAAAAGTGGAGGCTCTCACACTCTCAGGAGGTGTGGTAAAGTCAATTCAAGTAACAGTTAAAGTAAAAACAAGTTTTTTTTTAAAAAAAGTAAAAGTCCATGTTGGAATGGGGACAGGAAAGAGAAGAAAGAGTCACCATTCAAACTTGGAGGTGGCTGTGGTTTGATTACCTGTGGGTGTCTGGGACAACCTTTAGGAGAAGATAACCTTGCTCAATGAGCCAGCAAGCTTCATTGTCAGTAGCATGCATGTATGAATGAATAAGTGAAGAAAGATGATGCCATCTGCAGGTGATGCTGGTGGCAGCAGGGATAGGAAAGAATGATCCCTGCTCTGGCTGTTGAGGATTCTGGCACCACTGGTGTAGCCTGAGCATAGCTGGATCTTATCTTTTGTTGGTCCCTCTTCAGGCCACTTCTCACCTCATCAGCACCATGATCCACTTCCAACTGCAGCATGTCACAGAAACAGCCTGGTACAACATTATGTGCTGCACATTACTACTTGGGAGTGCCTTCCTTCCCTTCTTTTCCTCCTCTTCCTTGTTCAGATAGTGTGTTTTGGTATTAATGTGAAATATTTCTCATGGGCTCATGTGTTTGAACACTTGGTCCCCAGCTAGTGGCTCTTTGGGAAGGCTGTGGAGCCTTGTTGGAGGAAGTGGATCACTGGAGATAGGTTTTATATCCTGGCTTCACTATGCAAAGTGACCAGCCATCTCTTGCCACCAGGCCTTCCCTGACATGATGGAATATGTCCCCTGGAACTGAAAGCCAAAATAAACCCTTCCTTATTCAGCTTCTAATCAGGTGTTTGATCACAGCAATAAAAGACTAGCTAATACTTAACCATATTGCCACATAGTCATCACTGGCCGCGAACTCAGTATGTGGACCAGCTAGCCCCAAACTTGCAGCAGTCCTCCTGCCTCTGCCTCCTCCTCCTGAGTGCTGAAATTACAGTCATGCACCTTTACACCTGACTTTCTTGTGAGTTTCTTCCAGCTTCCAACTTACCCCTTCATCTCTTTTGTTGCTACAGCTGTTGACTGCTTTAACTTGTCCACTGCTGTCCTCTTGACTTAAGTGGGAGGGGAGACTAGTGGGAAAAAAGCCTTATTAAGCCCTGTTCCTCTTGAATTTGGCTTTTGCAATCTCCATAGTTCAGATATGCATCTATCTTCAATGAGCAAGAAAGGTGTTGGGTGTATCCAGTCAGGTCAGTAGGTACCCATGGAAGGAAAATTTCAATGCCACCTTTCTATTAATTCAGCAGCAATATGGTAAAAGACAAGGGAGACAAGTGTCAGAAAATGTGACCCTAGGGGCTGGAGGGGGATGGCTTAGCTGTTAAGGCATTTGCCTGCAAAGGTTCGATTCTTCAGGACCCACGTTAGCCAGATGCACAAGATGGTGCATGCATCTGGAGTTCATTGGCAGTGGCTGAATGCCCTGGCGTGCCCATTCTCTCTCTCTTTCTCTCTCTCTCTCTCTCTCTCTTAAATAAATAAATAAATAAAATATTTTTTTTTAAAAAAGAAAATGTGACCCTAAAATTCCTTGACATGCCTCATATGGAAAGTTAGGATTAGGTTTCCTTCCTGGAATTGGCCCTGTGACTCTTTGGCCAATAGAATATTGCAGAATTCCTAACACATTTGTGTCAGTTTCTGGACGCAGGCCTTGAGAACCTGGTTTCTCTATATCTTGTGTCTTGGATCCCAGCCATCGTGTTAGGAATCCAAATTGCTTTTGTTTTTGTTTTTCGAGGAAGGGTTCCACTCTATCCCAGGCTGACCTGGAATCCACTATGTAGTCTCAGGGTGGCCTTGAACTCACAGCAATCCTCCTACCTCTGCTTCCTGAGTGCTGGAATTAAAGGCGTGTGCCACCACACCTGGCAGGAATCCAAATTGCTATAGAATAAGGTCACATGTAGGAATTCTGGCTGATAGTGCCAGGGAAGATCCCAGCTAATCACCAGCATCAATTTCAGATATGAATGAGTGAGACTTTGCTTGATTTAGGCCCATAGCCCTTGATGTGCTCTTGATGAAACTACATAGAATAGAAGCAAAAAATACTGGTCCCAGCCCTGAGCTGCTTGAACTAAATAGATTCTATAAGTGGGGAGTGAGAAAGGATGTATTATGAAGTATTTAATAAAGAGGCTTTTGTAGTGTGGGGTCAAGTGAGGATAGGAAAGAGGAGAGGAGAGGTGATGTTAAGAAGAAGTAATTGAACTTTTAAGAAGCAATATCTGGGGTGCAGGGGTATAGTTCAGTGGTTGTGATGATTAATTTTGTTCTCAATTTAATTGCAATTGGAATTACCTGGGAGATACACCTCTGGGCATGTGAATGTGTTTCCAGAGAGATTTAACTGAGGAGGAAAGATCCATTTTAAATGGACAGAGCCTCCCCATGGGCTGGAATCCTGGACTGAATAAAAAGGGAAAGTTAAAATAAAAAAAATAAAAATATGGAGGTTAACCGGGCGTGGTGGCGCACACCTTTAATCCCAGCACTCAGGAGGCAGAGGTAGGAGAATCGCTGAGAGTTCGAGGCCACCCTGAGACTATTTAGTTAATTCCAGGTCAGCCTGGACCAGACTGAGACCCTACCTCGCAAAAAAAACCAAAAAAAAAAAAAAAATGGAGGTGGAGAGATGGCTTAGCAGTTAAGGCATTTGCCTGCAAAGCTAAACGATCCCAGTTTGATTCTCCAGGACCCACGTAAGCCAGATGCACAAGGGATACATGCATCTGGAGTTCATTTGCAGTGGCTGAAGGCCCTGGCATGCCCATTCTCTCCCTCCCTCCCTCTCTCTCTCTGTGTGTGTCTCTCTCTCAAGTAAATAAATAAATAAAATATATTAAAAAATAAATAAAATATGTAAGTTAAAAAAATAGTTTGGGCAGAAGTACCCTGTGGGGGTGCAAATGATGTGTCCAGAAGCCATAGGTTTTCCAGAAAAATCTTAGTGCTAGGATTGGTGTATCTCCCAGTGGGCACAACATTATCCACCTGCACAAGATATTTCTGCCAAAACTCTCTCTCTTTTTCACAAAATATTATTAGCTACTAAAGAAGTCGGTTTTGGGGCTGGAGAGATGGCTTAGCAGTTAAAGCGCTTGCCTGTGAAGCCTAAGGACCCAGGTTCAAGTCCCTAGTACCCACATAAGCTAAATGTACATGGTGGTGCATGTGTCTGAAGTTCATTTGCAGTGGCTAAAGGCCTGGTGTACCCATATTCTCTCTCTACCTGCCTCTTTCTCTCTCAAATAAATAAATAAATAAATAAATAAATAAATACAAATTAAAAACAAAGAAGTAGGGTTGGAGAGATGGCTTAGTGATTATGGCACTTGCCTGTGAAGCCTAAGAACTCCTGTTTGTATGTCCAGGTCCTACATAAGCCACACACAGTGATGCAAGTGTGCAATGTTGCACATGTGCATAAGGGGGTGCACATGTCTGGAGTTTGTTTTCAGCAGCTAAAGGCCTTGGCATGCCCATTCTCTCTCTCTCTGCCTCGTTCTCTCTCAAAATAAATAAAAAAATTAACAAAAAATAAAAACCAAAGGAGTTTCTTTTCATATTCACATATTTTTTTGATAACTTCTATGCTTACATACAAAAAAGACCACATGATATTTCCCTTCCCTCCCCCATTCCCCTTTAGAACTCCAATCTCCATCATATCCCCTCCCTCTCTCCATTAGTCTCTCTTTTAATTTAATGTCATCAGCTTTTTCTTCTATTATGAGGGTCTTGCGAAGGTACTGCTAAGCAATGCGAAGTCATGGACATTGAGGCCAATTTCTTTCTGGGCAGTTGCATTGTAAGGAGTCGTGCCCTTCCTTTGGCTCTTCCATTCTATCTGCCCCCTCTTCTGCAATGGTTCCTGAGCCTTGAAGGGTGTGACAGAGGTGTTTTAGTGCTGGGCACTCCTCCATCCCTTCTTCTCAGCACTATGTTGCCTTTTGGGTCATCCCAGTGGTCATTGCCATCTGAAAAGAGAAGCTTCTCTAACCAGAAGTGAGAGTAGCATTAATATGTGAATATGAACATTAAGCATAGTGCTTTCAGGATAGCTTGGTGGGAATAATATATACATTTAACCAGACAAGAGTAGGCTTTGTAGCCCTAAGGCTCATGACCTCCCCTGCCATAGACTTTTGCTTAGGTTTTTCAGTACCAGGCATGTATTCCCTCACATAGAGAGGGCCTTCAGTCCAATTATGGAGCAGTTGGTTACCCCAAGAGCAGACATGCCATTATTGCACCTGTTCAGTCATTGGGCCTGTATGGCCCAATTTCAGTGTCCACTGTTTTCACTGCTGATGACTTCTGTCTCCCATAGGGCTGCATGCCCTGCAGCTTTTTTCCAGCTTTCAGTTGGCTGGTCTACAGGGAGAAGGTTTTCTGCTCAGCACCAGCTTGTTTTCTCAGTGACCTTGACTCTCAGGCAAGAGATGTCTTCGGCAATAGGGTCTTACCATCTCTTTCTCAAGGGCAACCAAGGGCTTTGGCAATAGCCTTTAATGTTTTGGAGGCTACCGGGACCTCCTTGGCCAACAACTCATTGGAAGGTATCCCATCCCAGGCACTGAAAATTTTCTAGTAACAGTCTACAGCTTCTGGATGTGCCATTATTCAAAAAAGTAGGTTTACATAAGTCTTACTCACAATATCTTGAATTTTGATTGACCCTTCCCCTGCCCTTCTTTTAAACATTCTTTTCCCATGGCCTCGCTAGAAGTAGGTTTTGGGCTGGAGAGATGCCTTAGTGGTTAAGGTGCTTGCCAGCAAAGCCAAAGGACTCAGGTTCAAGTCTCCAGTACCCACCCACATAAAGCTGGATGCACAAGGTGGCACATGCATCTGGAGTTTGTTTGCAGTGGCTAGAGGCCCTGGTGTGCCTATTCTGCCTCTCTCTCTCTCTCAAGTTAATTAATTAATTAATTATTTTTGAAAAGAAGTAGGTTTCCAGGGACTAGAGAGACAGTTCAGCCATTAAAGGTGCTTGCTTGCAAAGCATGACAGCTCAGGTTTGATTCTCTGGTACCCACGTAACCCCAGATGCACAAAGTGCTGCATGCATCTGGAGTTTGCAGTGACAGGAGGTCCTGATGTGCCCATGCTCACCCAACTTTCTGTCTTCCTCTCTCTGTCAATAATTAAATTAATTTTTTAAGAAAAGAATTAGGTTTCCATATGATTTACTCAGAACATATTTAATTTAAAAAAAGGATTTTATTTATATTTTTTAAAAATTTGTTATTTATTTATTATATAAAAAGTGTGTGTGTGTGAGAGAGAATGGACATGCCAGGGCCTCTAGCCACTGCAAACCAACTCCAGACGCAAGTGCCACTATGTGCATCTGGCTTATGTGGGATCTAGAGAATTGAACTGGGGTCCTTAGACTTCGCAGCATGCACCTTAACCGCTAAGCCATCTCTCCAGCCCTACTTTATTTATGAGAAAGAGGCACAGGGAGGGAGAGAGAGAATGAGTATGCCAGGCCTCTAGCCACTGCAAATTAACTTCAGATGCATGCACCATGTTTTTTTTTTTTTTTTTTTTTTTTTTTTTTGAGGTAGGGTCTCACTCTGGCCCAGGCTGACCTGGAATTAACTATGTAGTCTCAGGGTGGCCTCAAACTCTCGGCGATCCTCCTACCACTGCCTCCCGAGTGCTGGGATTAAAGGCGTGCGCCACCACGCCCGGCTGCACCACCTTTTGCGTCTGGCTTTACATGGGTACTAGGAAAGTGAACCAGGGTACTTAGGCTTTGCATGCAAGTACTTTAACCTCTGAGCCATCTCTCCAGACCATAATATATTTAATTTTGATTAACCCTCTTCCCACACCCTTCTCTCCTCTATTTCATCCCCTTACACTATTCCCCCCACTAAGTATTCTGTCCCCTCATACACCTATTATACCCTTATAATTACATATAATTATAAATATTATATATGATATATAATTATATGCATATAATTACATGTAATTATATGCATATAATTTTACTTCTATTATATCCTTATAATTATATATAATTATATATCTATTATACCCTCCTCACTCCTCCCTGATGACCTCTTTCTGGCTTCCTGTCCTCTACTACTGTCTTTTACTCCAGTTCACATACCAATATAAACATTTGAAGCTAGGATCTACATATGAGAGACAACATGTGGCATCTGACTTTCTGAGCCTGGGTTACCTCACTTAGTATAATCTTTTCCAAATTCTATTTTCCCTCCAAATTCTATTTTAATAAAAAAGAAATATGCACGACTACTGGAACAGTTGAGAGATCAATAGAAAGTTTAGAAGATGCTGCCTAAATGGAAAAGCAGTTCTGGAAAAGGAGGGAAAGAGGGTGTAGCCTCTGGGAGTGACAGTGCTGACAAGAAGGCTCAGGGTCCCAAAGGTGGTGGCAATGCAGTAAAGGTCAGACACATTCTATTTGAAAAACACAGTAAAATCATGGAAGCCATGGAAAAGTTAAAGTCTAGAATGAGATTCAGTGAAGTGGCTACACAGTGTAGTGTAGCGGGAAGAGGGTGTGTGTGGATGATTTGGTTTGGATGATTAGAGGGTCCATGGAGGAGCCAGTTCAAGGCGTGGCATTTGCCTTGCCTACAAGTGATATAGATAAACCCGTGTTTATAGATCTGCCACTTAAGACTAAATTTGAATCTCATGTTATTATGGTTGAAGGGAGAAAATAAAATAGTATGATAGACTGATAAAAAGGAAATATATCAAATCCCCAGGAAATACTCTGAAATATATATATCATAAATATATATATTTTATTTATAAGCAGAGAGAGATAAAGGAGAGACAGAGAGAATGAGTGTGCCAGAGCCTCCAGCCATTGCAAACAAACTCCAGATGCATGTGCCACCTTGTGCATCTGGCTTTATGTGGATATTGGGGAATCGAACTCCAGTCCTTATGCTTTGCAGGCAAGTACCTTAACTGCTGAGCTATCTCTCCAGCCCTGAAATATATTTTATATGTTAAACAAACTAGAAAAAGAAGAAAGCCAGTTGGATTGAGTGCTGGAATTGTCTTTTCTGTTTCCTGATCTGCTCAGATGTGAGCAAGTCATCTCCTGCCCCTATCCAGCTGTGAGCCACACCTACCACCATACCTTCCTCATGTATCCTTTGAGCTGTGAGCCAAGATAAACCTTTTCTCCCTTAAGTTGCTTCTGTAGGGTGTTCCATCATAGGAATGAGCAGTCTCCCTGATGCAGTGGAAGAGCACTTGCCTTAGCTCACACCTGATGAGTTGCCATCTTTTGTCTCCACCTGTAGTGTTCCCTTTCCCTCATCCAGAGTGCACAGATGTCACAGTTCTATTTCCACCTTGTGGTGGTTAGAATGTGACATGTTTCCCATAAATTCATGTGTTTGAGTGCTTGGCCCCCTGCTGATGGTGTTCTTTGAAAAGGTTGTGGAATGTTTAGGAGGTTGAGCCTTGCTGTAGGAATTGCATCACTGGAGGTGGGCTTGGAGGTTTTGCTTTCACCCTGCTGGTGTAAGGGTGTGATGCTGACTTCTGGCTCCAGCCTGTCATACCTTCTCTGGCACAGTGATACTATCCCTTGAAACTCTAAGTCAAATTAAACTCCTTTCTTTCTATAACTTGCTCTGATAGGGTATCTGTTCATAGTGATAGAAATTAATTGATACACATTGAAAGGAGATTTATATAATTATAAGCAAAGTACATTTCTAGATTTTTGTTAGCATGTTCAGGGAAAAGCATCACAAACTTAAAGTAAAAACAAAGGACAAAACAAAACAAAAGCAAAAAACAGCCAGGTTTAGTGGCACATGCCTTTAATCCCAGCATTTGGGAGGCAGAAGTAGGAGGATCCTTATGAGTTCAAGGCCAACCTGAGACTACCTGGAGAATTCCAGGTCAGTCTGGGCTAGAGTGAGACCCTACCTCAAAAAAAAAAAAAAAAAAAAAAAAAAAAAAAAAAAGGACAGTGGAATAAAAAGAGATTTTAGACTCTTATCCCTAAGAACTGAGATGGAATTTTATTTTTTTCTGATGTACAGCTAAACTAATGGAAGATCTAGACAATTTTCCCAGATTAAATATCAGCAAGATGAAAACAAATTAATCATACCAATCATTAGAGAAAAAGTAACAATAATAAATCAAACATTGCACTCAAAAGACAAAGGAAGAACTAGGATAGAAGAAAACCCATGAAGCAGGAGAATACCACCTATGAATCCTTTGTACTACAGCTACATGTATTCAATGCAAGACTTTAATTCACACATGACAAAACACAGAGATGAGAGACCAGATTGTTAATCTATCTCATCACTTTAGCTAAGTAAGAATGAAATACAAGTTGAATAATACCTACTATTTAAAAATTAAAAAATAAATTAGAATCAAAATAGTAGAGAGAAATGCTTACATATTATGTGTGAAGCCCTGGGTTCAGTACCCAGCATTTTAAAAAGTAGTAGAGAATATATGGCTGAAACTTAAACATCTGACATCATAGAAAAATATATATCCTTAAGAAAACAATTGAGAGACTAGATGGTGGACACAGAGGAAAAACAAAAGTCAGTGTAAGCATGGCATGGTGGTGCACACCTTTAATCCAGCATTTCAGAGGCAGAAATAGGAAGATTGCCATCAGTTCAAGGCCAGCCTGAGATTACATTGTGAATTCTACGTCAACCTGGGCTAGAACAAGACCCTATGTTGAAAAAAGGCGGGGGGGGGGGAGCTGGAGAGATGGCTTATTGGTTAAGGCATTTGCCTGCAAAACCAAAAGGATTCGGGTTAAATTCTCCAGGACCCATGTAAGCCAGATGCACTAGGGGGCACATGTATCTGGAGTTTGTTTGCAGTGGCCAGGAGGCCCTGGCACACCCATTCTCTCTCTCTCTTTCTCTTTCAAATAAGTAAATAAATAAATAAAATATATCTTTAAAAGTCAATATAAGAATAGGTAGGTCCTTATTTCATTAAAAATATTCATGCAATACTATGTTTCATAAGATTTAATTTTTCATAAGAATGTCTGCATACTTCATTAGATATATATATTTTTTGTTTTCTTTTTTCTTTTTTTCCGAGGTAGAGTCTCTCACTGTAGCACAGGCTGACCTGGAATCTGCCTCCCAAATGCTGGAATTAAAGGTATGAGCCACCAAGCCTAGTTATACTTTGTTTTCTTATTCTTTTAAAAAACATTTTTAAATGTTACTTATTTGTAAGGAGGTGGAGAATGAATGTGCCAAGGCCTCTAGCCACTGCACAAGAACTCTAGATGCATGTGCCATTTTGTGCATCTGGCTTTACAGGGTACTGGAGAATTGAACCAGGGTCATTAGGTGTTGCAGGCAAACATCTTAACAGCTAAGCCATCTCTCCAGCCCCTATGCCTTGAAATATTTGAAAGAGAGCAATGGCTTCATCATCCAGAACCTAAGGCAGGCCTCAATAAATATTTATTGAAGGAGCAATTGCTGGATACCTACTATGTGTCAAGTGCTGTTTCTGGCCTAGGGAGAAATATATATATTTTTTTTTTTTTCAGTGAAAAAGATGTTCTCTGTGTCTTTATAGAACCTATGAGGAATAAATGAACAGACAACCCATAAAATTAACACTTCCATATGTTTTATCTCTATTACAAAACCATTCTGAAAATTCCTAATATATTAATGAACTCATTAAGAAACTGGTTGCCTGGAATTTGATACAGTTTTTACAGTGATGATGTCAAGACAATCATTACAATATTAGCCACCTTAAACATTATACTAAAAAACAGTAAAGTGCTTATCTTGCAAGAATGAGGACCTGAGTTTGATTTCTGATACCAACATGGAAAAATGCTGTGTGGTGGTACACACTTGTAACCCCAGTGCTGGGGAGGTTGAGGCAGGATTCGTGGGTCTCCCTGATGAGCAGGTCCAGTTTCATTGGTGAGTGCCCGGCCAGTGAGAGACCCTATTTCAAAAAGTGTAAATGGTGTGACTAGGGAGACAGCTCAGTAGTTAAAGGCACTTGCTTGCAAAGTCTGTAGGCCTAGGCTTAATTCCCCAACTACTCACATAAAACCAGAATCTGGCACTCATTTGCAGCAACAATGGCGCATGCATGCGTGTGCACACACCCGCAAATCCATAAATGTTTTTTAAAAAGGGGCTGGAGTGATGGGTTAGTGGTTAAGACGTTTGCCTGCAAGCCAAAAGAGCCAGGTTCAATTCCCCAGGACCCATGTTAGCCAGATGCACAAGGGGGCGCGTGTGTCTGAAGTTTGTTTGCAGTGGCTAGAGGCCCTGGCATGCCCATTCTCTCTCTTTCTCTGTCAAATAAATAAATAAATAAATAAATAAATAAATAAATAAATAAATAAAAAAAATTTATTTTAAAAAAAGAAGGTACATGCTGTGTCTGAGGATGGCACCAAAGATGGTCCTCTGGCCTCCTCATTCTTGCACTCACACAAGCATGCACACACATCCACAAACACATGCATTTAAAAAGAATAAGAGGGCCCACGTGGTGGCACATGCCTTTAATCCCAGCACTCGGGAGGCAGAGGTAGGAGGATCACTGTGAGTTCAAGGCCATCCTGAACTACATAGTGAATTCCAGGTCAGCCTGGGCTAGAGTGAGACCCTACCTCAAAACCAAAAACAAACAAACAAAAAGACACCAAAAAGAATGAGGGCTGGAGAGATGGTTTAGTGAGTGGTTAAGGCACTTGCCTGTGAAGTTTAAGGACATAGGTTTGACTCCCCAGAACACATGTAAGCCAGATGCACACGGTGACACTTGTGCACAAGATGGCACATGGCTTTGAAGTTAGACTGCAGGGCCTAGAGCTCCTGGCTAGTCAATTCTCTCTCTCTCTCTATATATATAGCTCTCTCATAAAAAATAATAAAGTAGGGCTGGGGAAATGGCTTAGTGGTTAAGGCATTTGCCTGTGAAGCCTAAGGACCTCGGTTCAATTCCCCAGGACCCACATAAGCCAGGTGCACAAGGGGGCCCGTGTGTCTGGAATTCGTTTGCAGTGGCTAGAGGCCCTGGCACACCCATTCTCTCTTGCTCTCTATCTACCTTTCTCTCTCTCTCAAATAAATAAATACATTAAAAAATAATAAAGTAATACAATAAAAGTTTTAAAATAGCGGAAAAAAGGAATGAGTCACTTACATGATGGGTGCTAGTGACTACATGAATTTTTAGAAAAATAGATGCCAGGAGAAGAACAGTATTAGAAAGTAGAAATCAGAGTGAAAAAGAAATTGTAGGAGTTTTTCTAAAATCTGTCCCATTCATACTGCTCATGGTGCAATGATCAGCTGCAGTGTTAGCTTCAAGATGCCCTCCTCTTAAATAAGTGGCTTGTGTTCATCAGCAGCCAGTAGGCTCACACTCTTTATCCTTTATGTTTAATTCCCATGAAAAGATACTTTATTTTACAGTAAATATTGTAATGATCATAGGTTTATGTGATTTCCATGTCATTCAGGTAATTTAATGTATTGATGCCCACTCACCTTGAGCACTTGAAAGTACTGATTCAAGCCAACAATTCCTTTCTGGTGACTTGAAAAAAATTCACCATATTTGGGGTTTGCAATCAGTTATAAGAAAAAGTTACAGCAGAGACAAAATTTTCAATTAACTTCAATGATCTGAATCAAAGAGAATGGAATTTCTAACCACTTCAGTCATTTCCAAAAGCATAAACACAATCATTTATTACAAAAGCATTTACAGTCCACCCACTTGCTGTTGAATGTTAGGACTACAGAGATGAATGAGACACAGCCTGCCCTTCAACAACGCGTTGTTTGGCAGGAAAAGACAGGGGCGAAAACAATGCAGTACCCTTGCAATGTCAGAGAACATCAAGAAAAAGCCTGCTCGGGGAGTTTAAGAGTGCTTCTCAGGGAGGCGATTTCTGAATGGCTGGAAGTGGATATTGTGTTGTTCAAAGGCTCAGGGAGGATAGGTTGTAGGGCGAGCGAGACACCTAGATGGGGTGCTATTCCCCTGGTAAAGCTGATGTGAAGGTCATATAATTTGAATTATTGGAAATCTGAATAATGCCTATGCAGCCAGAGGTCATTCATGAAGGAGTGGTGACGATTTTTGGAAAACCCCACAAACTAAACTTGAGAAAACTGGCAGAGGTGAAAAGGGGACACGCAGCATAGGAAATATCTCTGAGAGGCACATTGAACTGGAGACCTACCACATGCCAGGCTCTATTTAGAGAGCTTCCTATCTATTATCTCATTTGCACACACACGATCACATTTAGTCTCTTTTAAAAAAGAACAAACTAATGCATTGGGGGCATACCCACAATACTTTCTCCCCTTTTGTAAAGAGAAGCATTGCTTTTAAAGGTCTGAAATCACAGGCCAGGTAGAGATTTCCGGGGCAGATACGCAGTATTCGGAAAGAACCTTGAGGAAAAATAGTGTAAGTGGGTAACTTTGTGAGAACACACTGATAGTTCTATCTCTAGGCTTTTATTATAGAATTATTTTTGGTGTCATTTTCTAAATAAGGTGTTTTCATTGGGTTTAACTGGGTTGAAGTTATTTGGCCATAAATAACCCACATCAAAACCAGGGCGAATGGTGAAGTAATTTTGAGTTTTCTGGCACCTTTACTTCAAAAACCTTAAGATCTAGGGCATTGTTTTAGGACGGTTCTCATTTTCGGATCCAAGGATTTCTTCCTCATACGACCACCTAAGATGTGCGTGTGCGCAGATATGCTCGTGCGCCCCGGGCGCCAATGCTGGCGAGCAGGTGCAGAGGGATCACCGGGTTTTCCGGGTTAGACCGGGGCTACTCCTCCCCCAGCCTGGGAAGGTGCTGGGTCCGCCGAGCCGTGCGTCGCGCTGCCGCGGAGCCCACGCGGGCATGCTGGCGCGTCCGGGGCACGGCCGAGGCGGGTAGCCAGAGGTCCGGGGCAGGTACGAATAGGGCACCCGGGCCCTGGGCGGCCTTCCAGCAAGCGCGGAGGGTCAGTCAGCCGGTGTGTGTGTGTGTGTGTGTGTGTGTGTGTGTGTGTGTGGGAGGGGAGGAGGCCGCCCCAGACTCGCCTTTGCAGCCCAAGCCGCGGGGAGGCGTGCCCGGGCTCCCTCGTCACTGAGGTTCCCCCCCACAAGCTCCGGCAGGGAGCCGAGGCCCGGGACGGCGGGGGGCCGGGCGTCCGCCAGGGGGCGGGAGCGGCGCGGGGAACAATGGCCGCGCTCGGCCGGGGCGGAGTAGAGGGAGGAAAGAGGGAGGGAGGGAGGAAGGAGGGAAGGAGAGAGGGGCGGGCCGGCGCGCGCGGCCTGGCGTGTCGGGGCGCGGTAGCGGCTGCGCAGGCGGGGGCGCGCGGCGCGGGCCCGGGAGGGCGCGGCGGGAGCGCAGGGAGGCGGGCGGAGGCGGGGGGCGGGGAGCCGAGGGAGGGCTGGACCGGCGGCGGCGGCGGCGGCGGCCGAGCGGGGACAGTTCTCCGTAGTGTTTGCCAATGTGGGAGCCGTCTGCAAAGTGTCCGCGGACAGACGGTAAATACCCCGGCGGGAGGGCGGGCGCCCGCGAGGCCCGACTTCCGCCCCGCCGCCGCCACCGCCGGCGCGGGAGGCAGAGGGCGCTGGGGAGCCGGACGCACCGCGGCCCGCGGCGGCCTCCCTCGCCATCCCTCCCTCGCGGCCGGCCGGAGGGGGAGGGGAGGAGGCGAAGGGATGGTGGTGGGGGCGTGGGAGGGGGTGGGGCGACACAGGTGTCGCGAGGGGAGGAGCCGGAGGCGCGCGGAAGGCCGGCCGGACGGGGTGCGCGGTGGGGGTGGCGGTGGGGTGGTGTTGGGGGTCGGGGCGGCGGGGGTCGCGGCGCCGGGGCGGGGATGGCGGAGGGGGCGGTGTGCGTGCATGCGTGCGTGCGTGCTTGCGTGCGTGCGTGCGGCGAGGCCCGCCAGGGAGGGCACGGTGTGCGGGGACGGGCCGGGGTGGGGGGGGCGCCGGAGGCGGGGCGGCCGGGTCTGGACCCCCCTCCCGGGAGCGGGGCGGAGGTGGCTATTTCTGTAGAATGGGCAAGTGTTGCCGACGTAACTCGCCGAAGCGGGAAAGGGAGGTGGGGCCGAGGGGACAAAATAGATCCTGTGACGGGCAAGTTCTGCCGTGGCGCTCGCGTACTACGGCGGGGATGATGGCTTGGTTAAAGGGGTAGTTGGCAGGCGTGACCTGGCCTGGGCGAAGGGAGTTGGAGAGACAAAGCTCGGGTGAGGGCCGGGACTGGCGAAGGGAGCTGTCCGCGAAGGCAGAGAGGAGGACTCCAAGCTGGGAGTCTTAGGGGGCGGGGATAATGGCGTGGGGGGGGCATGTGCAGGAGGTCCCTGGAATTGAGTACAAAATCTTGCCTATTGCTTTGTAAATAATTTGCCATGATGTTCCCCCCCCAGTCCTGCCCCTCAGAAGGGGAAGAACATGGGTAGAGAGGGACCATCCAATTAGTGTAGACCCGGGAATTTACTAAAGAATTTAAAAGTGCATGGATCCTGCAGAAAAGATAGACATGAAACCTATAAATGTATTTTACTAACTGGAAGTGTTCTTTTTTTTTTTTTTTTTTGCTGTTGAATATTTAATCTCAAAATTTTGGGGAACTTGTGTCGAGCATTACTTAGATTCTGATGTTTTCGAGGACATAGCACTTCAAGTCAAAACGGTGATGGGTGGGCAAGATGACAGTAAACTTGCTGGAGAGTTCTTTTAAATTTTTTTTTTTGTTTTGTTTTTCGTGGTAGGGTCTAGCTCTAGCTCAGGCTGACCTGGAATTCATTCTGTAGTCTCAGCGTGGCTTCGAACTCAGGGCAATCAATCCTCCTACCTCAGCCTCTCAAATGCTGGGATTAAAGACGTGTGCCACAACACTGGAGAGTTCTTAAGTAGGGTTCTTGCTTACTTGAGATGATTCAAGTGTGCCGTTATAAATTGAGATGTCATGGAAAAAATCTTAATAAAGCCATCAAAACGAAGATTCACTCACCTAGATTGCTTTATAGTATAACAAGTTTTTCATTGTTCAGTCTGTTGTCATTTTTGCTGCAAACTAGAAATACCACTTATCACTTGATTGTACACTTGCTGCATTTTGCAGTGGGCCAGTATTAAGTTTATGAACAAATGGGGTGTGTGCTTGCTACAGTTCAGTTCTACTCACTCTTGCCTCACCTTATTACATGGCAGTGTAATAAGAAATTTTCTTCTATGTGATAATTCGTTGGCAGGGTATGGGGTGTGCATCTCACAAATTACTTTTTCTTTAAGAACTCATTTTCTTTTTTTCAAGGTAGGGTCTTGCTCTAGCCCAGGCTGACCTGGAATTTGCTATGTAGTCTTAGGGTTGCCTTGGATTTATGGCAGTCCTTTTACCTCTGCCTCCCAAGTGCTGGGATTAAAGGTGTGCACCACCACACCCAGAATGTTTTTACTTGCTGTATAAGCCATATAATTTTTTAAAATTTATTTTATTTTTTATTTTATTTATTTGAGAGAGGGAGAGAAAGAGGCAGATAGAATGGGCGCGCCAGGGCCTTCAGCCACTGCAAACGAACTCCAGAGGCATGTGCCATCTTGTGCATCTGGCATATGTGGGTTCTTGTGAATTGAACCTGGGTCCTTTGATTTTGCAGGCAAACAAACGCCTTAACTGCTAAGCCATCCCTCCAGCCTATAAACCATGTAATTTTTTTTTTCGAGGTAGGGTCTCACTCCAGCTCAGGCTGGCCTGGAACTCACTATGTAGTCTCAGATGGCCTCGAACTCATGGCGATCCTCCTACCCCTTTCTCCCAAGTGCTGGGATTAAAGGAGTGTGCCACCATGCCCGGCAAACCATGTATTTTTAAATTTAATTTTCTTCAAAGAAAGTTATCATACTTTTAAAAACCTTTTTATTCATTTATTTTTATTTTTGTTTTTTGAGGAAGAGTCTCACTCTAGGCCAGGCTTACCTAAAATTCACTATGTAGTCTCAGGCTGGCCTTGAACTCACAGTAATCCTCCTTTCCCTGCCTCCCAAGTGCTGGGATTAAAGGCATGTGCCACCACACCTGGCTTTATTCATTTATTTGAGCATGCATGCATGTGTGCACATGCACCAGGGTCTCTTGCCACTGCAAAGGAATACCATGTCTTTGCATGATGTTTTGCATCTGCTTTTAGGCGGCCTTGGGGAATTGAACTCCAGGCTGGTAGGCTTTGCAAGCAAGCAGCTTTAACTGCTGGGCCATCTCCCCAGCCCTTATTTTTAATTTTATTTGTGTACTGTATATAATTGTGTACATGTTTTACATGTTTGTGTTTGTATGCGTGTATGTATGTGGGTATGTGTGCACATGTGCATGTGGAAGCTAGAAGTTGATGTCTTCTACAATCACCTTACACCTTATTTACTTATTTTTAAATTTTTTTGTTTATTTATTTATTTAAGAGCCACCGAGAGAGAGAAAGAGAGAGAGGAAGGGAGGGAGGGCGGGGGGAGAGGGAGAGAATGGGCACGCCAGGGCCTCCAGCCACTGCAAATGAACTCCAGATGCATGCACCACCTTGTGCATCTGGCTTACATGGGTCCTGGGGAATTGAAACTCAAACCAGGGTCTTTAGGCTTCACAGGCAAGCACTGGTTGCTAAGCCATCTCTCCAGCCCAACACCTTATTTTTTGAGTCAAGGTCTCTCTTTAGTCTGGGGCTTACCAATTAGGCAAGACTGGCTGGCCAGCAAGCCCCAAGCATCCTCCTGTTTCTACCTGCCCAGTGCTGGGATTATAGGAGCACATCGTGGGGATAGGCTATTTACATGGGTACTGGGGATCACAATTCAGGTCCTCATGCTTGCATAGTAAGCTATTTATCAACTGAACCATCTCCCCATCACATATATATTCATATATATATATATATTTATATTGAGGTAGGCTCTCACTGTAACCCAAGCTGACCTGGAATTCACTATAGTCTCAGGCTGCCCTGAAACTCACAGTGATCCTCCTGCCTCCATCTCCCGAGTGCTGGGATTAAAGGTATGCACCACCACATCTGGCCCATCCTTTTTTTTTTTTTTTTTTTGAGTTAGCTTTTCATTTTAGCCCAGTCTGACCTGGATCTTACTGTGTAGTTTCAGGCTGGCCTTGAACTCACAGCAGTCTACTTACCTCTGCCTCCCAAGTGCTGTGATTAAAGGCACGTGCCACCACACCTAGCCTATCCCTAATTTTTAACTTTCTATTTAGAAACAATTTCAGCTTTTAGCAAAGTTGCAAAAAAAAAAAAAAAAAAAAAAAAAGCAGGGTGGGCTGGAGAGATGGCTTAGCGGTTAAGGCATTTGCCTGTGAAGCCTAAGGATCCCAGTTCGATTCTCCAGGTCCCACGTAAGCCAGATGCACATGGTGGCGCATGAATCTGTAGTTATTTGCAGTGGCTAGAGGCCCTGGCGTGCCCATTCTCTCTCTCTCTCTCTCTCTCTCTTTCTCGGTGGCTCTTAAATAAATAAACAAACAAACAAAAATTAAAAATAAGTAAATAAAATTTAAGAATAAAGTTGGTCAAAATGTGTTTCCTAATTCGGGAGGCAGAGGTAGGAGGATCGAGAGTTAGACCCTATAGTGAATTCCAGGTCAGCCTGGACCGGAGTGAGACCCTACCTCAAAAAAACAAAACAAAACAAAACAAAATGTTTCAATGTTTTTGTTTGTACCTAACCTAACCTCTTTAGTCTTAATATTCTTTGCAGTGCTAGAAATTGAACCCAAGGCTCTTTACATGATAGGATAGCATTCTACCACTGAGTTACATCTCAGTCCTGAATCCATCTTTTTAAAGAGAGACAGAGAGAATATGAATGAATGAGAATGGGGATGCCAGAGCCTCCTGCCATTGTAAACAAAATTCAGATGCATGTCACTTTATGCATCTGACTTTACTTGGGTACTGGAAATTAAACCAGGGCCATCAGGCTTTGCGGGAAAGCACCTTTAATGGCTGAGCCATCTCGCCAGCCCTTATGTATTTTTTGAGATCGACCCTCTCTCTTTATTTAGCCCACTGGCCTTGAGTTCCTGATCTTCTGCCTCAACCTCCTCTTCACCACCACACTTGGGTCTTCCAAGACTCTTCCTCTTTCTTATATAGTTGTGCTTTGTGTCTGATCATTTGTATGTCTGGAGGGAAAAATAATCTTAATGAAAAGTTGTTAATGGAATGCATGGATATACAGGCAGCACACATAAAGATGCATTTGTGCCTTATGTAGAGATTTCAGAAAATATTGGATGAGCACTATTCATAATAATTACAATTTTATTTGTATATCATTGCTTGATTCCAATTCTGTATAGTTTCCTTGTCATTTTGCCCTAGAGTTTAAGTTCTTGACTGTGATGGTTTGATTCAGGTGTCCCCCATAAACCTAGGTGTTCTGAATGCTAGGTTCCCAGCTGATGGAGATTTGGGAGTTGGTGCCTCCTGGAGGCAGTGTATTGTTAGGGGTGGGCTTGTGGGTATTACAACCAGTGGCCCTTCCCAGTGTTTGGCACACTTTCCTGTTGCTATTGTCCACCTTATGTTGGCAGCAGATGATGTCCACTCTCTGCTCGTGCCATGGTTTCCCGTGCCATCATGGAGCTTCCCCCTTGATTCTGTAAGCCAAAATAAACCGTTTTTTTTTTTTTTTCCCACAAGCTGCTCTTGGTCAGGTGATTTCTGCCAGCACTGCCAACCTGACTGCAACATTGACTTTTTAAAAAAATTTTTTTTATTTATTTATTTGAGAGAGAAAGAGGCAGAAAGAGAGAGAGAGAGAGAGAGCGAGCGAGAGAGAAGTGGGTGCACCAGGGCATGCAGCCACTGCAAATGAACTCCAGATGCATGCGCCCCCTTGTGCATCTGTCTTATGTAGGTCCTGGAGAATTGAACCTGGATCTTTTGGCTTTGCAGGCAAACGCCTTAACCACTAAGCCATCTCTCCAGCCCAGCATTGACTTTTTAATTTTTAGTTTTTGTGATGGGGTCTCATGTAGTCCAGACTGACCTTATACTCCATGAATAGCTGAGGATGACCCTGAGCTCCTGATCTTCTGCCTCCACCTCTCAAGTGCTGGGATTACAGATTATGCCCAGAATAGCCCTTGACTTTGGCACAGGAAAAATTTTAAGAAGGCAGATCTTTTGTAATTTATGTGAGAAAAGTGGACTTTGAATGTGTGTGAACTGGGTTTCAAAGCAGTGTGCATGTGCCTATGGGCAAATAGTTCAATCTCTACAACAATGGAGATGGGCCTCTAGGTGATGAGGATTAGGTGATTATAAAAATGGCAAAATATGATAACTGTCATAAACTTGGTGTCTGATAAGTGTTGGTTTCCCTTTTTCTGTGGCTGGTGGCATGTGGAATTCTTCACTGGCATAGTTTATTGCGTATAACTTCTGTGTACTTATAGTCTTTCATAGACTGTTAGGAAATGTAACATATAGATTTATTTTCTGTAAGAGCAGGGTTTTTTTGGGTGAGACACGTACTTTTAAAAGATGAAAATGAAAACCATTAAAACACACTTTGAAAAAGGTGAATTCCATAAATTCTTCAGAGTGAGATACTTGGAATTGCTATTTAATTTGATTAGTTTCTAGTCTACAAATGAGGGTGTATTTATACATACTTTCACTTTTTCACATTGTGAAATAAGACATTTAAGTCTAAGTTGTCTACCATTTGTGGAATGGATACTGGCATAAAATTTTATAGATACTTATGCCATTTTAAAAAATAGCATTTATTGAGGATTATATAAGTTGACTTTTATAGCTTCTAATTCATATTCATCAAATGCAACTCACAATAAAAGGTGTACATCATGTCAGCAGATACAGGTGGGCCCTTTCATCTTCATGAGCTATGTCTTCCCCAGTTGGTAGTATTCTTCCCTTCATCAACTGTCCTGCTTGTTTTCTTTTGGTGCTATGGAATCTGGAACTACATTTTCTAATGTGCCTGACAAGATATCACTGTGGAGTATTTTTGAGACATGTAGAAATTTTTCTCTAAAAGTACTTAGTTGTAATGGGATTGTACTGTAGCTGGAAACTTTTTTTTTCAATTTAAAATATTTTATTTATTTGAGAGAGAGAAAGAGAGGCAGATAGAGAAGGGTACACCATGGTTTCTAGTTATTGCAAATGAACTCCAGATGCATGCACCATCTTGTGCATCTGGCTTTATGGGGTGCTGGGGAATTGAATTTGGCTCCTTAGGCTTTGTAGGCAAGCGCCTTAATCACCAAGCCATGTTTCCTGGAAACTTTTTTTTTTTGACACAGGATGGAAGAGAGAAGTGGTATATTAGTTTCTTACTCATTGTTGGGACTAGATAGCTGACCAGAAGCAACTTAAGAAAAGGGTTTATTTTGGTTTGTAATTTTGAGGGGCAAATTGCATTCAGTCTGTCTTCAAAAGACCACATGGTCTGTAACTATGTTCAAAAGTCTAGTCTTTTCTCAGACTCATAATAGTCTCTAATTGTGACTCCCTGTAAAATCAAAACAGATTACATGCTTTCAATATATAATGGCACAGTAAAAATTATCATTCCAAAAAGGAGGAATGGGAGCATAGCAAGCAACAATTGGGCAGGAATCCAATCCTGCAGCTTCATGTCCAATATCTGGGATTCGTGATGGAATATTCTGGGCTCCAAAAGGCTTGAGTAGCCCCAACCCTTCAACTCTTAAGACAGCTCTTCTCTTGAGCTGGATCACCTCTGAGCCTACCGTTCCCTTGGTGGATGTCCCAGTGTCCTGGCATTTCCAGCATCCTGGAGTCTCGTTTTCAACTTAGGCTTCATCTTCACCACTTCAGATTGCCCAGCTTCACTGGCTCTCTGAAACTTTGGAGCAAGATGCCATGACCCTTTCAGTAATTCATTTTCCATACCTATAAAACTAATACCATGTGGATGCTCCTGCCAAGTCTTGCCGCCAGCTTTGCTGGAGCCTAGTACCTTTGGTCTTCAGTGGTATGTGTACTTCCCTAGGCTGTCGCTTTCCAGCAACTGGGAATCCCTTCATCATTCCCTTCTCCTTTCAAAAGAATTTGCCTCCTCAAAAGTTAGAACTTTCCATGGGTGGGGTCTTGCATTTTGGGCACCTTTTCTACTGTTTCAGCACAGGTCAGCTAACACAGGCCAGAGGTTTCTAATCTCTTAACAACCGTAGCTGCTTTCTCAGCCAATGGCACGTTTTTGCTATCTTTCTGCTCCTCTTGTTGCTCTTGATCTTGATCAGAGCAGTCAGCAGTATCCACACTACGGCTGGAATGCTATTCTGCCTTGAATTTTCCTCCAATAAACAGAGTAGTCCATTACCTTTAAATTCAGATTGCTCCTCACTCAAGTTCTCAGGACATGGGCAGAATACAGTCAGAATCTATTTCTTTTCCAGCGAAGGCGGGGTCTCACTCTAGCCTAGGCTGATCTAGAACTCATTTTGTAGTCCCAGACTGGCCCCAAACTCATGGCGATTCTCCTATCTCTGCCTCCCAAGTGCTGGGATTACAGCCTTGTTCTTTGCCAGAATATCACCTGAGGAGCTGCATCTAGCCCAGTGCCCAGAGAGTCCTTGTTCTCTGAAACATTATGAGCCCAGTTTCCACAGTCTACAGTTGTCTCAGCTGTTTGGTCTTCCAAACTCCCACCAGAATGGACCATTAAGTCCTGCTAACAGTATATAAGGTTTCTATAGTCCAGAGTTTCAAATTCTTTGACATTCCTTCTTCAAACTAGTTCCAAATGCCTATAAACCACATGGTCAGTTTTAATCACAGCAGTGGCTGTGTCATATTGCTAAATGCTGCCTACCACTTTTTTTTTGAGGCAAGCCCAACAGACTGGCCTTTTTTGTTGAGAGAGAGAGAGAGAGAGAGAGACAGACAGAGGAATTGGTGCGCCAGGGCCTTCAGCCACTGTAATTGAACTCCAGATGCATGTGCCACCTTGTGCACATGTGCGACCTTGTGTGTTTGTGTCACCTTGTGAATTTGGCTTACATGGGACCTGGAGATTTGAACATGGGTTCTTAGGCTTTGCAGACAGGTGCCTTAACTGCTAAACCATCTCTCCAGCTCCACTTAAAAAAATTATTTGAGAGAGGAGAGAGAGAGAGAGATTGAGAATGGGTGCACTAGGTCCTCTACTATTGCAAACGAACTCCAGATGCATGTGCCACCTTGGGCACCTGGCTTTACATGGGTACTGGGAATAGAACCTGGGTTCTTTGGCTTTGCTGGCAAGTACCTTAATCACTAAGCCATCTCTCCAACCTACTTTTACTTTTTAAAGATGAAAAAATGAAAAATAAAAAGCACTCAAAGATACTTTGGTACCATTTTTCTGTATTACTAACTCATTGATGGGACAAAATACTTGATGAGAAGCAACTTAAGGAAGGTAAGATTTTATTTTGTCTCATAGTTTCCAGGGGTTACAGTCCATCATGGCAGCAGGAGCAAGAGGCTGCTGGTCACATTGCAGCTGCAATCCTGAATAGAAGGATGAGCAGTAGGTGGGGGTGGGCTACTAAACTTTAAGGCCTACCTCCAGTGACCTATTACCTTTAGCAAGACTCCACTTCCTAAAAATTCTACAACTTTCCCAAACAAGGGTCAAAGCAAGGGTAGGACTCCTTACAACGCACTTCTCCAGACACAAAATGGCCTGGATACCCATGAACTTGCAGTGCCTGACACTACCTACACAAGACCATCATAATAAAAGGAAAAGATGATGACATCAAAATAAAAGACCAATTGAGAGGAGGAAGGGGTACGATGGAGATTGGAGTTTCAAAGGGGAAAGTGGGGGGAGAGAGGGTATTACCGTGGGTTATTGTCTATAATTATGGAAGTTGTCAATAAAAAATACACTAATTAAAACTTTGGTGCTTATGTAGGGAGATTTAGAAAAAACGTACATAGCACCCACTCTGAGTTTCTCCATGGAAGAAAGTTAAGAGGGCAAATGAGTAATAAAGAAAGTTACACTGCTGGTATACACTTGTGGTTTAGAGAAACTGCACAGGTTTTAGGCTTAGAGAAAGCACCCACATGGTGGATCTGGAGTGTAAGGGAAATATGCACATGGTTATTCAGAGATCGAGGAAAATCACACATGTAATTAAAGTGAGAAGTTACCCAAAAGTATGAAGCAGAGGCAAGAAGAAAAACCACTCAGACCAAGAAACAGTACTTTGTTTTCCCCCCAACACACCCAGCCAGGCTGGGTGTGACAGAAAGCCATTCAGGTGTATCCAAGCAGAGATAAGGAATCCAGAGAGCAGGGGAAGAAGGCCAAAGCGGCTTTTATAGTCAATTGAAAATGTATTCTTTTGTCAGATTCAGGTATGTAAAGGGAAGACCTCAGGGCCAGCCCACCTGAGTAGGCAAGGCTATCTAGATTTTTTTTTTTTTTTTTTTTTGGTTTTGCAAGGTAGGGTCTCACTCTGGTCCAGGCTGACCTGGAATTAACTATGTAGTCTCAGGGTGGCCTCGAACTCTCGGCGATCCTCCTACCTCTGCCTTCTGAGTGTTGGGATTAAAGGCGTTCGCCACCACGCCCGGCTAAGGCTATCTAGATTTTGTGCTTGTCTGTAGGCATCAGGGGACATTGTAGCTGTTGTAGACCAGACATGAGTTCCATTCCTGCCAAGAGTTCCATTCATGTTAGTGTGAGATAGCATCAGTTCTCTCTCAGCCTGTTTCTAACTGAAACAACCTAAAAGAATCTAGCAAACTGTTTCTCCTTCAGCATTACCAGCTGGGGACCAAATATTCAAACACATGAGCCTATGAGGGACATTTTACATTCAAACTACAACAGATGGATTTTTATAAAACCACAGGCAGTATATAACATATCTTCTTGATATGTGTTGATAGTTTATCAAATTGTTTATAGGACAGTATGCTGGACATATTTTAAAAGAAGAAACAGTCTCAACGACATATGCCACTCTTGGAATTCTGAATTGTTGATGGTATAGTTATGACTTACAATTTTTATATTTATGTAAATCTATTACAACTTTTTGATGAGAAAGTATATATATATATATATATATATATATATACACACATACACACACACACACACACACATACATACATACATAAATACATACATACATACATTTTCCGAGGTAGGGTCTCGCTCTAGGCCAGGCTGATCTGGAATTCACTATGTAGTCTTAGGGTGGCCTCGGACTCATGGCGATCCTCCAATTTCTGCCTCCTGAGTGCTGGGATTAAAGGTGTGTGCCACCACGCCCGGCTTGTTCTGCTTTTTTTTTTTTTTTAAATATTGTATTTATTTATTGATTTGAGAAAGAGAAAGAGGCAGAGAGAGAGAATGGGTGCGCCAGGGCCTCCAGCTACTGCAAACGAACTCCAGATGCATGTGCTCTCTTGTCCATCTGGCTTATGTGGGTCCTGGAGAATCGAACTGGCATCCTTTGGCTTTGCAGGCAAATACCTTAACCACTAAGCCATCTCTCCAGACCTGAGAAAGAATATTTTTAGAATGCTCTTTAGGTGTGGGGATGTAGCTCAGTTGGTAGAGTGCCTGCTTAGCACCTCGGTTTCTATTAGTTAGCTACTTTAGCCTCAGATCTATTGTAAGGTTGCTGGCTGCCTTTCAGTTGGGACTGCTGTCACACCTGAAAGCTTGACTGGTGGACAGCCTTCC
Organism: Orientallactaga sibirica; assembly: GCA_036365145.1. Taxonomy (NCBI): domain Eukaryota; kingdom Metazoa; phylum Chordata; class Mammalia; order Rodentia; family Dipodidae; genus Orientallactaga; species Orientallactaga sibirica. The sequence continues at coordinate 21,887,405 of JAEOAD010000003.1, forward strand.
ATGCTCTTTTATGTGGCGTGTGGCAGGATTCAGTTCCATGGTGGTGAAGTTACTTTCACATTGTTGGGACAAAATGCCTGACTAACAGCAGCTGATGGGAGGAAAGGATTTATTTTGGCTTAAAGTCTCTAGGGGAAGCTTTATGATGGAAGGGGAAAGCATGGCATAAACAGAGGCTGAACATCACTTCTGTCACAGCAAGAGAATGAACTGAACTGACACTGGCAAGCCTAGGGGCTAATAGACCTCATGGTCCACCCCCAATGACACACCTTCTCTGGCAAGGCTTCACCTACCAAGTTGCCATCAGGTGGGGACTAGGTATTCAGAACACACTGAGTTTATGTGGGGGTCATCTCATTCAAACCACCACACTTGGGGTTTTTGGATTGAAGGTCTTCTCTGTGCTGGATGTTTACCAGAAGCTTCTATCACTCTTTTGCCACATGTGACTCTCCAAAGAGCAGCTTACTGGATGGTATGTGAGATTCAGAAAGTTGTGACATCTAATATTGTCATAACTTTATTGTGCAAGTGGTATCCCATTATTCTTGCTGTGTCATATTGTTAAATGCAGCCTACCACTTTTTTCAGAGATGAAAAAATGAAAAATAAAAATCACTCAAAGATACTATATATATATATATATATATATATTTTTTTTTTGGTTTTTCGAGGTAGGGTCTCACTGTAGCTCAGGCTGACCTGGAATTCACTATGTAGTCTCAGGGTGGCCTCGAACTCATGGTGATCCTCCTACCTCTGCCTCCCGAGTGCTGGGATTAAAGGCGTGCGCCACCACGCCCGGCTCTATATTTAATTTATTTGCAAGCACAGAGAGAGGGAGAGAGAGAGAGAACGAAAGAGAGAAGAGAGGCAGACAGAGAATGGGCATGCTGGGGCCTCTGGCCACTGCAAACAAACTCCAGATGCGTGGGCCCCTTGTGTATCTGGCTTACATGGGTCCTGGAGAATCAAACCAGAATCCTTTGGCTTTGCAGGCAAACGCCTTAACTGCTAAGCCATTTCTCCAGCCCAGATATTATAATTTGATCAAAGGTCAGAAGGAACCCTGAACTAAAACACAGAATAACTAGTGGTTGGCTTACTCTTTCTACAGCATCCTATTCCTTTAGAAAATGTGAAAAATAGTTAAAAAAATAAATATACAGATGTTGAGGACAGTGTAAGAAATACTACAAAATTTCAAAGAAATTTTGACTTGATTCCAGTTTGTCAGCTTGAGAAGGTGGTAGCTGAATATATGTGTATATATCTGAAGATACACAACTTTGTTTCTGAGAAGTTCATTGTTAAAATTTTATAGTATAAAAATTTCAATCCAAGCTAGTTGGGAAGAAAAAGGGGTTCAGTGGGAAGGAGATGGGGACATGGGAGTAATGGGAGGCTAATATAATCAAAATGCATTGCATATGTGTAAAAATTGTTCATTAAAAAAAGGCAGCAGGGTTTGGGGAGATAACTTAGCAGATAAATGTGCTTGCTTGCAAAGCCTGTTGGCCTGGGTTCAATTCCCCATCCACCCACATAAAGCTGGATGGGAATTTGATTGCAGAGGCAAGAGACCCTGGCACAAACCCCCCCCCACATGTGTGTACAAATAATTTTAGAAGCAACAGTAAATTAAGTTATTTGATTTTCTTCCTAAGTGATGGAATCTGGCTGTTTTGCTATGTTGTTTAATAGACAAATTAAAAAAAAATTTTAAATTATTATTATTTTATTTATTTTTGGAGAGAGACACAGAGAGAAACAGATAGAGAGGGAGAGGAAGACAGATAGAGATGGGCGTGCCAGCAGTCTCTCAGCTTCTGTGAATGAAATCCAGATGTGTGTGCCCCCTTGTGGGCAAGTGCGGCATTGCGCCCTTGCGTCACTTTGCATCTGGCTAAACGTGGGACCTGGAGATTGGAACCGCTGGAGATTGGAACCAGTGTTCTTAGGCTTAGCAGGCAGGCGCCTTACCTGCTAAGCCATCTCTCCAGCCCTAGATAAATTTTTGATACTGTTCACCTTATTGAAACAAGGTTCTGTACATAATTTATATTTTACATGAACTTTTCCCATTATGAGAGCCCATGACTTATTTATTTATCACCTCATGTTTTCATTCATTGTCATCTATTTATAAAGTATAGAAGAGATTTACTTCATAGAAAGTAGTACAGCAAAGAGTAGGAGTCATGCCCAAAAGAAGTAACCCCAAATTTCACAATGGAATATATCATGATACCATTTTAAAGTGAATTGAATGTTCATATTTTTATATTAATAGAAAAAAATGAAAATATCTAGCAAGGTAATCATAACATTATTTTTCACAGAACCCAAGAGAATACTAATGTGTCTTCTTTAGAACACAGTTTAAAACCTGATTGGAGCAAGGGGGTGGTGTATATTACATAGTGATGTGAAACTTTCAGAGTTACTAACAGCTTCCCTTTTGTGGCGATTGTACTAGAACTCTAGAACTTAAGTTAAAACATTCAGGAAAATTGAAACATTAGCTTTCCTGACTGAACTAGCCACATTTCATGTGACATATGGCTACTGGATTTGACAGCACAAGTATAGAACATTGTCATCCCCATAATTACATTTTATATTTGATTTTAACTGGATCTGAATTGAAAATGTTAGGTTACTATTGAGGCTTACCAACTAATTTTCTTTTCATTTTTATTTTCCAGTTTTTGGAGCCGTGAGGGATATAGCAGTGTGATCAATTTGTTTTAACATGCTTCAAATAAATCAGGTGAGTGGTGTTAAGGCATGTCGTATTTACATGGAGCTTTGGTCATAAATTATGGAATACTAACTCAACTCTTCTTTAACCATAAGCTGACCACTGCTTAATAGAGCAGTTACATATTATATATATGCATCGGTGGAGGTTGCTTAAGGAACATAGTGACAACACTGAATGCTAATAACATTTGATTGTGCAGAACCAAAGGTTCTTCTGCTCTTGATGGCATAGCCCTCCAATTTGTTGGTATGTTCAGAATGTCATGCTGCAGTATCACTGGCTGGCAGTTCTGAAGACTCAAAGCATTTTTCATGATATATTTTATAAAGAAGTTGTATCAGTGCATTTAAAAAAAGGTCCCCCCCCCCGCCAGGGCATTGACACAGGCTAGAAGGAAGTATGCACCTAAATAAGCTACCCTGTATAATATATTAGACTCACTGAACAAACAATGTTGTAGCTATACTATCATAAAATATTTTTATTTCTTTTGTTTACAAATCAAAAGAGAAGTAATTAAACTTATTTTCTGTGATTTGAAAACTAGTCCCTACTCTGTTTTCCATACATTGTCTACTGAAGAAATATTGCTGAAGAAATCTCTTGTTCTTGTTCATTGAATACCACTTCTAAACTAGTGAATTCCAAGTTTAGACCTTTCTAGGCCTATTTTCAGAGCTCTAGACTCTTGTTGTACTTACCAATTTGCTCTCTTAATTTGGATGTCTTTACATCTTAGACTTGATGTGTGCCTGAGAAATAATCCAAATGTCTCAGTTACATTGCTTTAGTTCCTAGATTAGGCAGTCATTTCAGCTTGAGGACCTGTGCACAGACTCCTTCTGCCTGGATCCTCTCCCCTCTTTGTTCTTTGCTTACTATATCCCACGCCAGGCACATATAGCATCCTGACCTTTCATTTATTAGCATTATGACATTTGTACTTATAGTCAAATATGAAATTATAGTCATCCTTCCATATCTGTGGATAATGCATCCTTTGGTAAATTTAATCAAACATAGGTTAGAAATATTAAATTCTTCTGTCAGACATTCCCTAAACAATAGAGCTAGCTGTACAAAGGATTTATGTCATATGAGGTATTGTCATCAACTTACAGATGACTTAAAGTATACTGGTTGGTTAGTATAAACCTATACAGACACTGAATTTTATAGAAAGAGCCTCAGTATCCACAGATTTTGGCATTTGAAGGATACCAGGGATGACTCTGACATCTGTCTTCCTTACTGGATGTGTACTTTGGAAGGTGGTGATTTTGGTTGTTTTCTCTTCCTAGGTCCTAGAGTGTTTGTTTTGAATTTTTGTATATTTCCTACATGAATGGATGAATAGTATTAGTGTTGTCACTAAGGCAGAGGCCTCTATTTTTTTCCATAATATCCACATAATTGTGTTGTAAGTTTAGATATTTTGTAGTGCTTGCATTATACAAATGCCATTCACATAAAAGCACCTTTACACAGTTGTTTTTAAAAATATTTTATTATGTGCTACCTTGTGCATCTGGCTTATGTGGGTCCTGGGGAATTGAACTGAGATCCTTTGGCTTTGCAGACAAATCACTAAGCCATCTCTCCAGCCCCACAGTTGTTTTTTTGATTTTCTCTCCTGCCAGAAAATTTTCTTGTGCAACAGAACTTGCTTTTATCAAAGACATTTCTAGTATAGGCTTAAAGAAATTGACATGTGCATTGTGTATAGTGCTTCCTGCACCTCATGGCTGCTACCATATCTCATTTGAAGTGCCAATCCTGCTTTATGACACTTGTTTTCTAAGCTGTGTCATGTGCCGATATCACTAACTGACTTTCAATGTACCTGCCATTAATTGCCACAGTAGGTACAGGTACAATAATTTGTTTTATTTTCCTCTATAGATGGTAGAAATGATCACTCATTTTCATGATAGTCAGTTTCATTGAAATTAGTGTATGGATTAATACTAATGAGGATTTGCTAACTTGCTACATTACAGGCCATTGAGTCAGGCATTGCACACAATTCTTGGGGCTTTGACTAGAAAGCATGCACAGCACCTACAGATGGGCAAAATGAGCTTGTTGTAAATCATATGTGCTCAGTTAAGGACTCCTTAATATTGAGTCCTTTCATCCCTCAAAATGTTCAGATCTGAGGGGGAATGTTAGCATAATTGGGAATTGTAGAAGCTGTAATGACTTTTTCTTTAGTCAAATTTGATTTAGTAGACTAGTGAAGTGACTTTTATCTTTTAATATTTTCATGGTGACTATTTCTCACGAGAACAAGGTTTACCCAATAAAAATGAAAAGGGATGAAGAGGGATTTAAGCTGATCCTTACCTTGAAACAATTGAATTTTTTTTTGTTGTTGTTGTTGGTTTTTCCGAGGTAGGGTCTTGCTCTAGCCCAGGCTGACTTGGAATTCTACTAGTCTCAGGGTGGCCTCAGACTCATAGTGGTCCTCCTACCTCTGCCTCCCAAGTGCTGGGATTAAAGGCGTGTGCCACCACGCCTGCCCTGCTCAATTGAGACTTTTATTATTGGTTTGCAACACTGTTTTTAGGGTTCATTCTAAGTTTTTTACTTGAGAGGCTTTTCCTAAAATGCCCAAATAACTGCACAGTTTTCTTTTAGATTCTTCCACATGTGTTTCTAAAACCAATTCAAAACAAGGCTGTATTACTATGCTTGATTATACTAAGTTACTTGATAATTTATTTATTATTAACTCTGCTTGATATCATTATTATTGTGGATATGGAGATTTTTATATTATGCTATAATATGGCATTTTCTACCTTTAAATTATCATCTTCATATTTTGCTTTTGCCTTTTAAGAATGCTTGCCATTATCCATGTGCAACTCATATTGTAGGAGAATTAGGAGGTTTGGATAAATATAAAGAAAAGAATCACAAAAAAAAATCCCACTATTCTTTTACAGAGATAATCACTGCTAACATTGTGAGGTGTGTACTTGAGATTTTTTTCTATGCAGGTATGTTGTTGTGTGAATGTTTGTTATCTTTAAAAACTAGGTTTATACAATAAGTAAAATTCTGATGTGATCTAATCATAATATTTAGTTTGGAAGTGCTAAAATTTGGTTAACCAAGCCCTTATTGTTGGACAGATTTTTATATTGTAGTTAGTGACATAGTGCATTTTTACATGTATGTCTGCTCTTTGAATTATTGTAACTAATAACTAGAAATTAAATGATGGTCAATAGGTAGATGCATTTCAAAGATATTTGATGTATAAATGCCAAAAATAATACAAAATACTAATAGTATATGAGAGTGCCTATTTCTTTATTTCTGACAGGTTTTCGGTCTCTTCCTATCTGTCCTACAAAAAGTGGCATTTCTATGATTGGCTTAATTCATTTCTTGTTTTGTCTTTTGTGACTTGCTTATATGTCCATTGTCATCTTTTCCTTTTTATTTTTAAAGGACATTCTTTGGATTCTGATCACTGAGATTTTTTCTGAGATATTTTTAATATTACTTTTAAAATTCATCATTCAACAAGTAACTAACAAGAACTCACTAGCTCCTAGGGTGCTATAGGGGAATGGTAGATTTAGGGCCTTTCTTCCTCATTATAAGTCACAGGGAACAGAGAGTCATTTTAACATTAAGTTGTAGCAGTATAAGTTAATAAGGTGCATGCACTGTAAAGTCATAGTAAATGAGAGACTGAAATCTGCCATTTCTTTTGGATGATTTGTGGTGAGGAAGACTTCACAGTCAGATGTCCTAAGAGGTTGCAAAAGCCTATTATAAGGCTGTTGTAGTTTTAGGAGCGGGAATTACAGGGCTTTTAAATATTCTGATAGTTCCTTGTAATAAGGTTTGACAGTAGGTGTTGGGAATGTAGAAGCTAAGAGGAAACTTGACAGCCTGACTAGCGTGTTTAGAATCTGAGTGCAGAGGAATAGTGGAATCCTGCAATGCAAGAGGTGCCAAGTGTTAGAAGAATAAAGTTGTTATTTTACTGTGTAGTGAAAAGCTAGGCTATGATTATCAAGAAACAAAAGACTAGAGTTTAAAGAATAATGAAGCCTGTCTCACAGATTTGCTTTGAGTTGTTATTGAGTTAGTGAAGCAAAGTGCTTGGGATTGGCCTTGATCTTACTACTACTGCTGTTAATTTTACTTCTAATGGTGCTGTTGCTTTGCGTGACTCTGGAGATTGGTGGGAAAGGAGGGTAGATGGCAGGCATTTAGGTAGATCATTGAGTTGTAATGATTAGAGAAATAAGCTACTTGGGGCTGCACTGGCTTCAGATATTCTTAGTTTTCATGTCATAAGCACAAGGAACTTTAATTCTTTTAAAGATTATTGCTACTTAGCTTTATTTTTCTCCAACTCTGGGTATGGAGTAGAATTTACAATCTGTCATCTTTCTCATAGCTGTAGGATAGAGTCCATGTTGGGTTGGAAAAATATTAAACCTAAGATAGTTAAAGTGTATGGAATACTGTTATTTCCTGTATGCTGACATAACACAAACTGGATTATTTCTTTGTATAGCCACCTTTCAAGATAGTCCCCAATGATCACTATATCTGAGTATTCTGTTGTGTTATGTCTTTGCACATTATTCTGGTGTTAGTCTATGGTGATTAGTAGAACATGGTAGAAGATTTTTTAAAAAATTAGTTAGGCATTTTGAACTTTGGTGTATGAACATACTGCATATTGGTCACATTCTTCTTGGATTATATTGTTACTGCTGCCTCTTTTCTCTTGTACTGCCCTGCCCTCCCCTCTTCCTGTGACCCTGTCGTTATCTTGGGATAAATCTTTATTGGGTTGCTCCTTCTGAAAGAAATTAGCTGCCATGTTGTCAATAGCCTCGTAGAGAGGCCCACTTTACAAGAAATCAAGCCCTTCTGACAGTAGCCAACCAGGATCAAGCTTCTAGCCAACATGAGCCCTTTGGAAAGCAAATCTTGCTCTTGTTAAATTTCCAGCTCTAGGCCCTTGCTGTGCTCATCACTTGATTGCAGTCTCTTGATATTGAGCCAGATCTACCAGCTTAGCTGCTCCCTCATTTTTGACCTTTACAAACTAACAAAACTAAATGCTTGTTTCATAATGCTACTAATCTCAGGGTAATCTGTTACATAGTGAAAATATCCCCTTCTTCCTTAAACAGTTGGAGAGCACATAAAGCACATAAACTATGTTAGCAGTGGCTTCAGACATTAGATGACAGGCAGTTATGCCACTTTGATACCTGAGAGAAGGAAACTGATGAGGAAAGGCCTTCAATTGCATTGGCTTAGAGAAGAGTCTAGAGGCAGTTTACTGGTAGTCTCGTGGAAATAAGGAACCATAGATAAGAATTTCAGAAGGCCAAGGTGTAGTTAGGAGCTATGTGGGGATAGGGGTGGGAAAACCTGCACTAAAAGCAAGAAAACACACCCAAATGTGCAGGCATTTTGGAGGTTTGTCCAGAGTTCTCTTCTGGCCTTTGGCTGAGTTCTAATATGTAGGTGCTTGACAGGCCCTGAATGAAGCTGGAGAAGGTAACTACTAGAAAGTAGTAAGAAAAAGAATTTTCACCAATCTGAAAGTAGGCCATGTTTTGACAGTCTAGAGTGAGAGCTTATAAAACATGGGGCACTGGAAGACTCCTAGAAGATTTCAAATGATGCCAGCTAAATTAGGTATCACCAAAACATGACCTAGATGTTGTAATGCAATTCCAACAATGTAAGATTTAGTTATTGTCATCCCTAAGATTGACCCCACTTCTAATAATGGACAGAACTTCCAGATAGAAGATTAGTAAAGAAAGGAAAGACTTGAACAATAGCATAAGCAAGTAGACCTAAAAGACACATGCATAATACTAGTGATAGCCAGCCATATATCCTTTTCAAGCATACATCAGACATTCTCCACTGCATGTTATACAAGAAGTCAAATTTCAATTAATTTGAAGAAACTGAAATCATCTAAAGATTCTTCAACCATAATAGATTAAAGTTAGAAGCTGGTAATGAAAATAGTAAAGAAAATGTACAAATACAGCTGACTGCCCATATTTGTGGGTTAATTGTCCATGGATTTGACTAACCATAGGTTAGTCAACCATAGGTTGAAAACGCTTCTGAAAAAAGTTGCATCTCCACTGATCATGTGCAGACATTTTTTTTTGTAATTCTCTAAACAATATGATAACTATATATTAGCATTTACATTGTATTTGGAGTAATTTGGAGATGATTAAGACTATTATTAAAGGCTATATATGTACCACATACAACTACTATGCCATTTTATATAAAGGACTTGAGCGTCTTTGAATTTTGAGTTATCCTTAGAGGTATCTTGGAACCTGAGGGATACTGAGGGATGACTATTGTGGAAATTAATACATTCTCAAATAATTAATAGATCGAAGAAGAAATCTCAGGGAGAATTAGAAAATACTTACTGGTGCATGAAAAGGAGCAGTGTATATGACTTCTTTGATACAGTGAAAGTCATGCTGGGAGGAGAAACACTTGCATTTAAAAAAAACAATCTTTGAGTAATCTGGCTTTATACCTTAAGGTGTAAAGAAACTAGAAAAAGAGGAGCAAATTGAACTCTGAAGGTATCAGAAGAAAGGAAAGGTAAGGCAGGTGTGGTGGCTCTTGCCTGTAATCCCAACACTTGGGAAGCTGAGGTTGATTCTATTAAGTTTGAGGCTGGCCTGGGCTACAGAGTGAGTTCCAGATCAGTCTTAGCTGGAAATCCTACCTCAAAAAAAAAAAAAAAAAAAAAAAAAAAGGACAGGAAAGATTTGTGAATATTATAGTAGAGTTAAGTGAAATAGAGACTAGGAAAATAGATAATTGGTGAAATCAAAAGCTTGTTATTTAAAAAAATATTTATTTATTTGAGGGGAGCACAGATAGAGAATGGGTGTGCCAGGGCCTCCAGCCACTGCAAATGAACTCCAGATGCATGCTACCTTGTGCATCTGGCTTATGTGAGTACTGGGAAATTGAATCTGGGTCCTTAGTCTTCTCAGGCAAGTGCCTTAACTACTGAGCCATCTCTCTAGCCCACAAGCTGGCTATTTGATGAACATAAAAAACAAAAACAAACAATACACAGAGCAGGAGGATGGTGAGTGTGAGGCTGGTCTGGGTACGTAGGAAGTTCAAGCTAGCCTGTGTTCTTAGTGGTAGTGTGATCCAGTCAAAACAAGCAAACAAAAACTCAACCAACCAAGAACTTCCTTTGCCTAAAAAAAAAAAAATAAATAAATAAAAAATCTCTGAAACTAAGCCAAAAGGAAAAAAAAACTTCTTCCCCTCCCTCCCTCCCTCCCTCCCCCCTCCCTCCCTTTCTTCCCTTCCTCCTTTATCCCCTCCTTCCTTCCTTCCCTCCCTCCCTCCCTCCCTTCCTTCTTTCCTTCCTTCCTTCTTTCCTTCCTTCCTTCTTTCCTTCCTTCCTTCCTCCCTTCCTTCCTCCCTCCCTCCCTCCTTCCTCCCTTCTTCCCTCCCTCCTTCCCTCCTCCCCTTCCCTTCCCTTCCCTTCCCCTTCCCTTCCCTTCCCTTCCCTTCCCTTCCCTTCCCTTCCCTTCCCTTCCCTTCCTTTTCCCTTCCCTCCCTTTCTCATTCTTCCTTCTTTCCTCCTTGTATCCCTCCCTTCTTTCATTCATTTCCTTCTTTCCTTTCTCTTCCCCTCCTCTTTCTTCCCCTCCCTTCATTCCTTTTCCTTTCTTTCTTTCCTTTATTCTTTCCTTATTTCCTCCTCTCCTCCCTTCCCTCCCCTCTCTTTCCATCAGGAATAGTATTAAGAATAACAAGGAAAGCCTTAAATATGTCAACAATCGGTGTTTGTTTAAAAATCTAAACCTGATACCTAACTCAGTAGTGAAAGACAAAGATAACCCATTTCATCAGTTATTTTCTCATTGCTGGGATAAAATACCTGACCAGAAGCAGCTTAAAGAAGGAGAGTTTCTTTTTACCTTATAGTTGCAAAGGGAAGTATCTCTTAGCAAGGAAAGCATGGCAGGAGCAGACAGCCAACATTGCATCAGTAGAAAGAAAGAAGAGCAGTTAAAGTTAGCAGGGAGGTTGGGTTGTAATTCCTTAAGGCCCACCCTCAGTGACATATTTCCTCTAGCAAGGCGCCACTTCCTAAACAGTGTTTATGAACTGGGGATTAACTATTCAATCATAAGAGCAATGGGAGACATTTTACATTCAACTCACATCTCTTATTTCACCATTTTTATTCAAAATGTATAGGAAGTTATAGACAACAATTATGCAAGGCAAAAGGACCTGCCCTCTTCTGCTTTTGAGGCAGAATCTTATTCCAGCCCAGACTGACATGGAACACACTCTGTAGCCTAGACTAGCTCTGAACTCATGGTGGTCCTCTTACCTCAGCCTTCTGAATGCTGGCATTAAAGGTGTGAGCCACCATGCTTGGTTTAAGGTATGCAAATTTGGAAGAAATAAAACTATATTTGCAGCTGGGCATGGTAGCACATGCCATTAACCCCAGCACTCAGGAAGCAGAGGTAGGAGGATTGTCACGAGTTTGAAGCCACCCTGAGACTACATAGTGAATTCCAGGTCAGCTTGAGCTAGAGTGAGACCCTATCTTGGAACCCCCCCCCAAAAAAAAAAAACCAAAATAAAACAAACAAACAAAAAAACTATATTTGCAGATGACAGTGATTCTACATATAGAAAATCTCTTGAATCCACACAAACAATAAGGAGAGAGATAAGCAAATGAAATTCCACTGAGGCTAATAATCAAACTGATCATGGATGTAGCTATAAAATAAACATATCAAAACAGTTGTGTTTCTGTATGCCAGCAATGTACAATATGAATTAAAATATTATGCAATAATACCCATAGAGGTCTTTATTACAAAATATTATTGAAAGCTATTAAAGAAGATCTAAGTGAGTGGGAGAGCATACTGTATGAATTGGAAGGATTAATATGATTACAATGGCAGTATTATCTAAAGCTGGCTACAGATTGTAACTTCAGTCAAAATTCTACTGGCCTTTTTTTTTTTTTTTTTGGTCAAAACAAAACAAAAAAACTGATCTTGATCTTGAAAGTATATATGTTTTCTATAGGCCCAAATAACTAAACGATATTTAAAAAGACGAAATCTGGGGAAAACTCATGATTCATGATTTCAAAATTTACTACAAAGCGATAGTAATCAAAAGTGTATGACACTTGGCAATAAGGACAGACATATATAGACCAATAGAATGAAATTGAGAATCCAAAATAAGTGAGTGTACTTTGCAGTGAACTGATTTTTGACAGGAGTGCTTATACTTCAGTAGGGAAAGAATAATCTCACAAGTTATTCTGGTACAACTGGAGATAATAATTATCTATTATCTAATAACTATCTATATATAAAAAACACTATATATAAAAAAATTAACTCAGAAGGTATCTGTGGTGTAGTTATGTACCTATATTTCCAGCTACTTTGTAGGAGTTTCACTGGAACAGGACTTCAGGGACAGTGTGAGTGAGCACCACCAAAAGAATTTGCCTCAGTATGGCATGGTGGCGTATGCCTTTAATCCCAGCGCTTGGGAGGCAGAAGTAGGAGGATTGCCATGAGTTCAAGGCCAGCCTGGGACTACAGAATGTAGGTCAGCCTGGGCTAGAGTGATACCATATTAAAAAAAAAAAGCCCAAAATTTCCTCAAAGACAAGATGAAATAGCTCTACTACTAAAATAAAATTCCTACAAATTACAATTTATAACTCAACAACTAAAAAGTTAGCAAAAGACCTAGTAGAGAGTTCTCCAAAGAAGATAAATAAGGAGCTAAGATGCCCATGAAGAAATACCCAACATCATATATGATCAGAAAAATCCAAGTGAAAATGAGATACTACTTCATATGCACTGTGATAGCTGGAATCAAAAGACTAATGTAATGTTGGTGAAGATTTAGAGGAACTTGAACAATCATGTTGATAGTGGAAGTTTAAAGGACTCCTTCACTGTGAGAAAAAGCTGGATAATTTCTCAAACTGAAGCATAGAACTGTCATGTATTTTTCTAGGTATATACTCCAAAGAGTTGAAAACAGATATACAGGGGCTGGAGAGATGGCTTAGTGGTTAAGGGGGTTGCCTGCAAAGCTAAAGGGCCAGGTTTGATTTCCCAGAACCCATGTAAGCCAGATCCACAGGGGGGCGCATGTGTATGGAGTTAGTTTGCAGCGGCTGGATGCCCTGATATGCCCATTCTCCCCCCCCCTTCCCTCTCTCTCTCAAAAAGAAAACAGATGCACAAAAATATGTATATGCATATTTATGGGAGACTATTTTCAACAGATAATGGAAACAGACTAAATGTCCATCAGGGATGAATGGATAAACAAGCTGTAGTAAGACGTTTCACACAATATTATTTAGCTATAAAAGTGAAGCACCCGACTGGGGCAGTGGATCAGCGGGTAAAGTGAGGACCTGACTCCAGTGCCCACAGAAAATGTTGGGCATGGTTGTGTGTGCCTGTAATCCCAAGAATACCTGGGACTCACTGGCTAACAAGTATAGCCAAACTGTGAGCTCTGGGTCCAACAAGAGACCCTATCTCAAAGAATAAGGTGGAGAATGATTGAGAAAGATCTGATACTGACCTCTTGTGCATCTGGCTTATGTGGGTCATGGGGAATCAAACTGGAGTCCTTAGGCTTCACAGGCAAATGCTTTAACCGCTAAGCCATTTTCCCAGCCCCATAAAGTGATTTTTGAGAATGAAGCACCACCATAGCTGTACATCACTGAGTTTTGTAGGGTGGTAGCAGGGATTCTAAGATCAGAGTCCCAGGAGAAGGAAAGGAAAGAAGAAATGATTGACAGTCTTCTGTTTTAGTGAAGACTGTGAACCCGCAGTTCAGAGTCAACGAACCTAAAGTGGAAAACACATTGAAGAAGCTGCACCAACGCACATCATTACTCCTATCTGGAAACTAGGCATACTCAGTGAACATCTTAAAGACACATTAAAGAGATTGTTTTCTTTTGTAGCACCAGGAAAGTGCTCTGCTATCCAAACCAGTCTCCAGCTCTGAAGAAAGAATAAAGTTATGAATGATATGAGTGTAGAAACTTCTAGTGTAAGAAAGTGTAGTGATAGCTTCTAAAGTAATGAAAGAAGAGTATTTGTTAACCTAGCATATAATTACAACTAAGAATGCTTTTCAAAAAGGAAGTGACTTAGTTGTTATGCCTTTTAATTCTTGTGTTGAAATGTACTCCCCAAAACTAATGTAATTGTTTTAATTTGTCCAGTTTTGTGACCTTAGATATGTGCATATCGCTCTAATCTCTCACTATCATTCCTCTGTAGACAGTTTTAATTTTCTCAAGCAGGAATGGTGATTAAATGCTATTGCCTCATTGTCCTCCACTGAGCCCTGGCAGCTACCATTCGACTTTCTGAGAATTTGACTCCTCAAGTACCTTCATGTAAATATAATTGTACACACTTGTTTTCAAAATTCATGCTATAGCACACATCAGAATTTTCTTCCTTTATAAGATTAAGTAATAAATGTTATATTGTATTTAGAAACCATATTTTGTTCATTCACCTATTGATGTATATAATGGAGGGTTACTTACACCTTTGGGTTGTTGTGAATAATTCTGCTGTGAACATGGGTGTATAAATGCTTGAGTCCATATCATTAGTTCTTTTAGGTATATGCCCAGAAATGAAATTTCCACACAGTAATTCTGTGTTTCATGTTTTTAGGAATTGCTGTTCTATAGATAGTACATATGATAATGCACAAGGGCTACAATTTTCACCATATTCTCAGGAGTACTAATTTTCTATCTTTTTAAAAATTAGTAGCTATCCTAATGAGTTAAAGAAGTACTTCAGGCCAGAGAAAAATATCAAGTGTCCTTTATTATTGCTCATGCACATAGTTCCTTGAGATGGGATCTCTCCTTCACCTAAGAGATGCTGTCCATCAGTGAGCCCCAGCAACTTTCCAGTCCCTGCTCCCTTGTCGACTAGGGTTAGAGATGTGTGTGTGTGGGGGGGAGGGGTGTGTGGGTGGGCATACCCAGCTTTTTACATGGGTTCTGGAGGATTTGAGCTTGGAGGTCTTAGATGTCGAGGGCCTAATGCTTAAGTGGCAAGTGCTTTTAACTGCTAGATCATCTCCCTAGTCCTTGGCCTACTTTATATTGGGCTGTTTAGTTTTTGTTGTTGAGACATAAAATTCTTAGTAGATTCTGGGTAATCATCCCTGGTCAGATGCATGATTAACTAAAGAAATAGCATTTTGTTTTTTTTTGAGGTAAGGTCTAGCTCTAATTCAGGCTGACCTGGAATTTTACTATATAGTGTCAATGTGGCTTTGAACTCATGGCACACCTTGGCCTCCTGAGAGCTGGGATTAAAGGAGTGCATCACCAGCAAGAAATAGCTTTTTTTTTTTTTTGGTTTTTCAAGATAGGTTCTCACTCTTGTCCAGGCCGACCTGGAATTCACTATGTAGTCTAAAGGTGGCCTTGAACTCAAGGTAATCCTCCTACCTCTGCCTCCCAAGTGCTGGGATTAAAGGCGTGCACCACCATGCCCGGCTCAAGAAATAGCTTTTAAAATAAGCAGAATCTAATAAATAAATAAATAAATAAATAAATAAATAAATAAATAAATAAAATAAAATAAGCAGAATCTGAGAGAATTTATTTTCAGCTGACTTGCACTATACAAAGTTATAAAGGAAGTTCTTTAAGTAAAAGGAAAATCTGGCTATGAGACATTTTCTTCATTTCAGTCTCTTGAAACAACACTTCTCTAGAAAAAAAAAGACAACATTTATGGGAACAATAGCTTTTAAGATGTTGGACACAGGCCATGAAGATCACTGATCCCTGAGAGTGCTATGGCTTGAACATGGCTCCCAGAGTTAACGTACTGGAGATGTTGTTCAGCTTTAGAGTGCTTGGCTAGCATTCATAAGACCTTGGATTCAATTCGTACTGCTATAATAAATAACAACAACAACCCTCCTCCACTCTTCTATTTATAAAACAACCCCTATTCCAATTATAGCTGTCTTCCAAAACAGATACAAGCTGGGTATAGTGACTCATGTCTGTAATCTCATCACTCTGTAGGCTGAGGCAAGATGATTGCCACAAGTTCCAAGGCAGCTAAGCTATAATATGTGACCTTGTCTCAAAAACAGGGCTGGAGAGATGGCTTAGCAGTTAAAGTACTTGCCTGCAAAGCCAAAGACCCAGGTTTGATTCTCCAGGACCCATGTAAGGCAGATGCACAAAATGGTGCATATGTCTGGAGCTTGTTCACAGTGGCTGAAGGCCCTGGCGTGCCCATTCTCTGTCTGTGTCCCTCTTCCTCTCTCTCAGAGGAATTTCAAGAGAATTCTCAGAGGAATTTCTCATAATCTCAATCAGAGATTAAGAGAGAGTAACCTCTTTCAGTAACATATAACTGTTAGGTCAGGACAGGCTCTCAAAATCAAGTCACCAAGGACAGCAGAAGGGCTACAGAAGTGAGTTATCCACATTCCTCAAGAAATTGCCCAGCCATTATCCCTTCCTTGCCTTACAATGCCCCCAGGTCATGGTTTCCTGCCCCCTTATCGCGTAAGTTGCCTGGTCACGGTTCTGATCTCACACCCTAGCCATTTGAAATGGCTAATGTAAAGAACAAAGGAGTTCTTTCCCTTCTTCACCTTCCCCCAACTGAAAAGCCCTATAAAGCCTACTACCTGATAAACTCAGGTTGGCTGTGCTTCTCTCTTGAGAGTCAGTCCTGGCAGCTTGTGCTTTTCCCAAATAAAAGCTTTCATTTCTGCCTTAGAGTGGTTTGCGTGGTCTTGGTAACTCCCAAGCCTTATAATAACCAGTAGGCAGAAAGTCACCAGAAATAAAGTCGACTTATATAATGCTGTTATCTAACTTGATCTGATTACATTTTTAAATATTTTATTTTATTTTATTTATTTAACAGAGAGAGAGAGAGAGAGAGGGAGGGAGGGGTGGGGGGAGGGAGGGAGAATGGGTGCACCATTACATTTTTTAAATAGATGAACAGAATATAGTTGTTCATAAGTTGATACATACATAACAGGGCTGGAGGGATGGCTTAGCAGTTCAGGCATTTGCTTGCAAAGCCAAAGAACCCTGGTTCAATTCCCCAGGACCCACGTTAGCCAGATGCACAAGGGGGTACACACACCTGGAGTTCATTTGCAGTGGCTTGAAGCCCTGACGTCTCCATTCTCTCTCTCTTCCTTTTTCTCTGTCAAATAAGTAAAAATAAAAAATATTTGAAAAAATGTTGACAGTTCAAAAGGACCCACATCATAAAAGAATATTCTCTGATTACAATAGAACTAGAAGTTCTTAACATAAAGATCCCTTGAAAACTTCCCAATAGCCAAGTGTGGTGGCAGAAGCTTGTAATCCTAGAATTTGGGAGGCTGAGGCCAAAGTATAGTAAGTCTGAGGTCAGCTTGGGTTGCATAGTGAGACCTTGTCTCTAAGTATGTTAGTAAATGAAAATAAATAAGAATCCCAGATATTTGGAAATTAAATAACACACTTAGAAGTAATACATGAATAAAAAGAATGAAGAGGGACATTACAGATATTGTAAACTGAATGATGATAATAATATGACATATTAGAAAATGTTGCAGAAACAATACATGAAGGGTAACTTACAGCCCTAAACTGTCTATATGAGAAGGAGAAAGATCTCAGGAAACCTTAAGAAACTAGTAAAGAAATAGCAAGTTAATCAAGGATGCACAAGAAAATAGATAACTCAAATAGTGCTATATGCATTAAAGAAATACAAACTAGGGCTGGAGAGATGGCTTAGTGGTTAAGGCGCCTGCCTGCGAAGCCTAAGAATGCCCATTCGAATCTCCAGGTCCCACGTTTAGCCAGACACAGAAGTGATGCAAGTGTGCAATGTCACACGTGTGCACAAGGGGGTGCACACATGTGGAGTTCGTTCATAGTGGCTGAGAGGCCCTGGCATGCCCATTTTCTCTCTCTTTCTCTCTCTGTCTCTCTCAAATTAAAATAAAAGAAATACAAATCATATTAAAAAATCTTCCCTCAAAGAAAACTAAAGGTCAGATTCTTCCTCCCTCCCTCCTTCTCTTCCTCCTTCCTTCCTTCCTTTTCAAAGTAGTGTCTTGCTATAGCCCAGGCTGACCTGGAATTCACTGTGTAGTCTCAGGGTGGCTTACACAGTGATCTTCCTATCTCTGCCTCACAAGTGCTGGGATTAAAGACGTGCCACCATGCCTGGCTCCCAGATAAATTCTTTTTTTTTTTTTTTTTTTTTTTTTAGTTTTTGGAGGTAGGGTTTCACTGTAGCTGAATTCACTATGTAGTCTGACCTAGAATTCACTATGTACTCTCAGGGTGACCTTGAACTCATGGTGATTCTCCTACCTCTGCCCCCAGAGTGCTGGGATTAAAGGTGTGTGCCACCATGCCTGGTCCAGATAAATTCTTGATCAGTTATAACAAACCTTTTTGGCTCTTAATATTTCTTTATTCTTATGTAGCTCTGTCTTAAGTGTTCTTATGGAAAAATATATAAAACAAACATAGTGTAAGGAAGCTTCAAGAAAGCTTGCACAGTTATAAGATAGGCATTCATGTTTGGTGTACATCCCTGCCAACTCCCCCTTCTTAGAATATCATGTATAATTCACTTGTTTTAGGTGTGTTCTTGAGTTTAGGTGGCACAGGGAGTACTACAGTGCCAAAGAGTAAGAGGCAAGTTCCTGGGTTTGATTCCCAACCTAGACATGGAGAGGGTAAGAAAGGAAAGTTTAAAACAAAAACGTTTCAGAATGCATAACATTTAATAATAATTTAATAATATCAATTTAAAAATAATATTGAAGTTCAGGGAATATTTTTCTTTTCATAAATATAATTGCAAAAATCTGAACAAAGCTTTTGTAAGTCTAATCCAGTAGTATTGACTGAGGTGGCCTTCATGGTAATGTTCAACTACTTAGTGATGAAAATGCATCTGCTGAAAAGGCCATTGCAGTAGTTAGCATGAATCCCTGTTGAGGAAGGAATTCAAGGTGATTATAGTGGGCTGGTGATATGTCTTAACTGTAGAGCCACTAGCCTAGCACAAGTAAGCAAAAGGTCCTGGCTTTGATCCCCAACCAGTTAAACCAAGGAGTTCCAGTTGAGATTAATTGCTCCTACCCTAGATCAGAATGTGAAGGTAGTTCTTGAAGGTACTTGCAAATGCAATTGCTTAAAAACGCTTTGAGATGAAGAAGTTTGGACCTGTGTTTCTTTCTGTGTGTCCCCTGGCTGTGAGAGTGACCCAGGTCCCAGATCCTGCCTTCTCGTGGACAAGCAAGTTATGGTTTGGCTGCAGAATTTAGGGGTATTTCAGGATGGATACTCTGATCATTTGTTCATCAGGATAATGGAGAAGGAGGCACCTGTGTGGCTCCTAAGGATAGGGTGAAGCTGGGGTTAGTCCAATCAAAGCCTTAATGGGAGATCTCAGGTTTCAACGTACAGTGTTGGCAAAATGTTCAGTGCTCCACCAACCTTACCTAAAACTGCCAGGAAGGCTTTGGGAACTGTCAACAGAGCTACAGAAAAGTCAGTGAAGCCCAACGGACCCCAAACAAAAATGACCAACTTTCATTGTGAAAAAGCAAAAAGCTCTGTTCCTGCTTCCAGTGACACGTATCTAGAAATAGAAGTCTTTTCCTTCCATCCTTTAGATTTTGAGAGTTTTGACCTCCCTGAAGAGCACCAGATTGTACACCTCCCCTTGAAAGAAGTGCTTCTTATGATCTTGGAAAGGAGAAGGACTTGGAAAGCTGCTGCCTCTGGACCCTCTTTGCCCTTGAAGATGTGGTCTCCGTGGGAATCTAAGCTGGGCGAAGTCTCTTTCAAGGGTTTTGTTGGCCCTGGATATTGGATTTCCACCTGTTAGTTATGATGTTGATACTTAAAATTTCTTCTTTAACAGCTTGTGTATGTTGTAGTAATAAAATGTCCCATTTAAAGTGGTTTTTTGAATTTATTTTGGCGAGAATGCCTTTAATAACATTGGAATGCTGTCTGAGAAAGGGGGCGCGTGTTGAAACTGTGTGGAGCTGCAGTGCTGGCTCCTGCGCTCTCTATTCATGTAGACCCTGGATTTGAAAGTGAAGGGGTTTAAAAAACTTCTTGGAAAAATCCTGAATAAAATAACATATGGTGGCATAGCTAGTATCCAGATGACGGAGACTTACCAGCTTGCTTTGGTGTTTGCTGTTTAATTGCCACATTACTGAGCTATAGTCAGCTCTGGACTGTTTGAAGTCCTGTCTCAAAGAGAAAGACACTAATGTTTTGCATCACCTCTGATACAGTGCTCTATGTCAGCTAGATTCTTACGCAGGGACGTTCCTGACCAGTCAATGAAGTGTAGATGCATTTCCATAAATTTCTAAGTCTCCTTTCTTACAGTGATATAAACATGAAAACAACTGCTGGCCAGTATTTGATACTCTGGTTTGAATTCCGGTAAAAATAGAGAGTGACATTCCAAATAAAGACATGGGCATCTTTGATGTAAATGCTCAGAGCTTTGATCACAGATGTAAATAAGCACCAGGTCAAAGTGGACAGGACAAAGCCTTGGTGTGTTTCTATATCTGTCCCTAGGGTGGCGGTGGTGGAATGGGATTTGCCAACGGAAACTGGTAAATTGGGTCCTGAATGCAAGCTTACTGATAGCCAGGTCAAAGAACATACCTCTGACACCTTTGAGGATTTGGGATGAAGTTCTACCTCAATCACATGAATTCTTGGCAGTGTATTTGAATGTTGTTCTTTAGTGAGGCTTGGTGTTATAGTGTTTAAAGTGAATTTTCATTTTGAAAGGCATTTATATAACTCCACAGCTTTCAGAGTTCAAAAGTTTGAAACAAATGTTGAGGTTAGTGAGGAAATGCCAGAGAATTCTAGAGCTTTAGCACTTGATGACATTATTGTTATTTTGTTACTTCTAATATATATGAATCTTAGTGGCACTATAATTTGGGTTAGTTTAGATAATTTTTGTAATGGGGTAGATTATGTAACTTATAATGTAATGAGTAGTATTATAAATTGTATTAGTCAGGGTTCTCTAGAGAAACAGAACGGATAGAATGAATTGTATTAAAAGGGAATTTATTGGATTAGCTTACAACAGTCCAGCAATAGCAGGTTGCAGGTCCGAGAGTCAAGGAACCCGGTAGCTGCTCAGTCCACGAGGCTGGAGGCCTCAGCAGTCCCAATCCGGCACTGAAGGCCTGGAGGCTTCCTGGAGAGACGCTGCTCTTCAGTCCACGCTGGTCTTCAGTCCACACTGGAGAGCAGCAACACCAAGCAGCAAGCAGCAAGCACCAAGCGGCAAGCAGCGAGCAGCACCAGCAGCCAGGTGGGAGGAGAGAGAGCCTTTCTTCCCAGAGCTCCTTTTTATCAACCAGCCCCCTCCTCCAAGAGGGGCCGCCCACTCTGGGGGAAGGGCTTACCCCTGGGGGAAGGATTCTTCCTTTAGTTAATCCTTCCTAGAGGCAGCCTCAGAGACACACTTATGAGGAATGTCTGTGGATTCCTAAACAAATCAAGTTGACACATAAATGATTACTGATTATTATTAATCAGGAAGTACAAATAAAGTATAACATGTGGTCATATTCTATTTAAGAAAAGGGAAGTATATTTAACTTGATTTTTTTTTTTTTTTTTTTTTTTTTTTGGTTTTTCGAGGTAGGGTCTTACTCTAGCTCACGCTGACCTGGGATTCACTCTGTAGTCTCGGGGTGGCCTTGAACTCAAGGCGATCCTCCTACTTCTGCCTCCTAAATGCTGGGATTAAAGGCGTGTACCACCACACCCAGCTCATCACTTGATCTTTTCTTTTTAATTTGAGAGAGACAGAGAGAGAATGAGTGTGCCAGCAGCCTCTCAGCTGCCGTGAACAAACTCTAGACATGTGCGCACCCTTGAGCGCATGTGCAACATTGCATGCTTGCATCACTTTTGCATCTGGCTAAATGTGGGACCTGGAGATTTGAATGGGTGTTCTTAGGCTTTGCAGGCAGGTGACTTAACCACTTAAGCCATCTACCTGTCCAGCCCCTCACTTGCTGTTTTGAAGAGAAAAATTACTAAGGTTTAATTCATACTGTGTCTATCAAAAATACTGCATATTATATTTAACTTAGTATTTTTTTTAAACTTAAAAAAATTTAATTTATTTGAGAGAGCAATAGAAGAGCTGAGAGAGAGACGGGGCAGAGAGAGAGAGAGAGAGAGAGGGAAATAGTGGGTGTGCAAGGGCCTTTAGCAACTGCAAATGACCTCCAGATAAGTGCGCCACTTGTGCATCTAGCTTATGTGGGTCCCGGGGAATTGAACCTGGGTCCTTAGGCTTTGCAGGCAAGTGCCTTAACTGCTAAGCCATCTCTCTAGCCATTTATTATTTATTATAATTATTATTATTATTTGGTTTTTCCGAGGTAGGGTCTCACTCTAGTTTAGGCTGACCTGGAATTCACTATGTAGTCTCAGAGTGGCCTCAAACTCGTGGTGATCCTCCTTCCTCTGCTCTCCAGCCCTTTTAAACGTTTTAAAATATTTTATTTGTATGTGTGTGTGTGAGAGAGAGAGAGAGAGAGAAAGATAGAGAACTAGTGTGCCATGGCCTCTAGCCACTCCAAATGAACTCCAGATGCATGCACCATCTTATGCATCTGGCATTACGTGGGTACTGATAAGTGGAACCTGGGTCTCTTGGCTTTGTAGGCAAGCACCTTAATTGGTAAGCCATTTCTCCAGCCCTAACTTGGTATCTTAAACATCATGAGTTCTGCATACAGTGTTTTGGAGCTAGTTTCTCTGGAAAAGCTACATTTAAAATTTAAGAGTTTAAACTCTATCAACTGAGCTAGCTGAGGCACTACATTTAAAATTTTAAATAGAATGTAGCTATTATTATTATTATTATTATTATTATTATTATTAATTTATTTTTTGGAGAGAGACACAGGGATAGACAGAGAGGGAGACAGAGAATGGGCACACCAGCAGTCTCTCAGCTGCTGTGAACGAAATCCAGATGCGTGCGCCCCCTTGTAGTCAAGTGCGGCATTGCGCACTTGCGTCACTTTGCATCTGGCTAAACATGGGACTTGGAGATTGGAACCGGGTTCTTAGGCTTAGCAGGCAGGCACCTTAACCACTAAGCCATCTCTCCAGCCCAGAATGTAGCTATTTTTAATTTTGCTACTAGTATCAGCAAGAGGAACTGTAACACAGGACTCTTTCCCTTATTTCTTCCCTCTTGTCTCTTTTTAAAAAAATATTATTTATTTATTTGAGAGAGGGAGGAGGAGAGGCAGAGGGAAATAATGGGCACACCAGGACCTCCAGCCACTGCAAACGAACTCCAGACGCAAGTGCCCCCTTGTGCATCTGGCTTATGTGGATCCTGGGGAATCAAACCGGGGTCCTTAGACTTCACAGGCAAATGCCTTAACTGCTAAGTCATTTCCCCAGCCCCTCTTCTCACTCTCATTTTTTTTTTTCGAGGTAGGGTCTCACTCTAGCCCAGGCCGTACCTAGAATTCACTCTGTATTCTCAGGGTAGCCTCGAACTCATGGTGATCCTCCTACCTCTCTGTCCTAAGTGGTGGGATTAAAGGCATGCGCCACCACGCCTGGTTTCTTGTCTCTTTTTTGAGGCAGGGTCTCACTAATTAGGTCTGACTGGCCTTGAACTTGTTGTGATCCACCTGCCTCTGCCTCCTGAGTATTAAGATTAAGGTTGTGTGCTACCACACCTGGCTGACATGAGACTTGATAAAAACTGTTAAAGGTATTTGTTTTTGCTGTTGGGAGTACATGGTGAGTTTGCCTATCCCAGAAAAATTGCTGACTTTAACCTCTCAAAGCAGGCGCTTATTTTCAGTGTGAGACTGTGAGACTGTGTGATTTTTTTTTTTTACTTTGAAATAGAAATCTTTTCATCCTGAAAGTGCTCTTTTCTAATAGAAGAGACATGTTTGGCATTGAGGTACAGAAGTGAGAGAGCCAAAGCTTTTTTTGTATACTTGAAAACATTAAACAAAAAAGTAGCAATATATGATTGGGTTTCAAGTTATTGAGTTTTAGGAATAATAGGCTTGGTCACCCCTATTAATTTTTTTTTTTTTTTTTTGGTTTTTCCAGGTAGGGTCTCACTCTAGCTCAGGCTGACCTGGAATTCACTATGTAGTCTCAGGGTGGCCTTGAACTCTTGGCAATCCTTCTACCTCTACCTCCCGAGTGCTGGGATTAAAGGTGTGCGCCACCACGCCTGGCATGTTTTTTTTTTTTTTTTTTATGATGGGGGGAGAAGGAGGGAGAATAGGTATGCCAGGGCCTCTAGCTGCTGCAGTCAAACTCCAGAAGCATGTTCCATCTTGTGTGCATGTGTGACCTTGTGTGCTTGCATCACCTTATGCGTCTGCTTTACATGGGACCTGGAGAGTTGAACATGGATACTTAGGCTTTGCAGGCAAGTGCTTTAACTGTTAAGTCATCTCTTCAGCTCTGGTTCATTTTTTAAATGAAAAATTATAAGCAATAAGATTTAATTATTAAACTTGAGTTTTAAACTCTAAAATTCACATAATTCCTGATTACAGCTTTTACCAAACTAGAAATTGATGTTAATTTTGTTCATCTTTAAAAAAATATTTTATTTATTTGAGGGGGGGGGAGATAGAAAATGGGTGCACCTGTGCCTCTAGTCACTGCAAACTCCAGACAGATGCCCCACCTGGTGCACCTGGATGACTTTACATGGGTACTGGAGAATTGAACCCTTGACCTTAGGTTTTCCAGGCAAGTGCCTTAGCCACTGAGCAATCTCTCCAGTCCTAACTTTGTTAATCTTTTAATTAGCATTGTTGGAAAAAAAACTTCATTGGCTTGATGTATATTTACTGGTGAAAAACAACACTGAAAAAGAAATTAAAAACAAGTCAAGATAAATGCTAGTTAGCATTTGCCCCATGTTTCTGGCCAGTGACATCAAGCAAAACTGGACATTCAGATTGGAAAGGAAGGTATAAAATTGTCTTTATTTATAAGTATGTAGATAATATGATAGAATTCTACTAGAGCTAATGAGTAAGTATAGTAAGGTTGCAGGACATAAGCAAATTATAGTAACCAATTATTTCTAAAGTATACTAGCAAGGAACCTGAAATTAAAGTTACAAGAATATCTTCAGGAGCATCCATCGGTTGGTTGGTCTGTCAGTCGGTTGGTCTACCTACCTACCTACCTACCTACCTACCTACCTATCTCTCTCTATTTTTTTTTTGCTAAGCATATATCTGGTCAGTGGTGTTTATCTAGAATGTACAGAAAACTTACAGAGTTAACAAGAAAAAGAATTTTTATTGATTTAAAAAAGCCAGACTGCAAAATAAACCTTGAAACTGTTTTCAGGTCATTTCTGGCAGGGCCTAGGGATGGAAATAGACTCTTCTGTAGAGATAGTTGGTAGTTGCTGTAATGGGTTGGTACATTATGATTTTACTATTAATGGCTCTGGTTGACAAATAGCTACTTTTAGAACATCTGCTACTATGAGCTCTGGTTTAGAAAACTTTTGGTGGTCTAGTGAATTCTGATTCCATTTCCTTCCATTCATTCTACAATCTGTTCATGGTCTACTTGGATATGTCAGATGTAGTGGGGTCAAATCCAGGGACTTTGTGCATGATGGGCAACTGTTCTGTCACTGAGCTACATCCCAAGCCCCTACCACACCTGAGGTAGGATTTGGCCTGCTTTTGCTTATTATTATTATTGTTGTTATTATTATTTTGGTTTTTCG
Organism: Orientallactaga sibirica; assembly: GCA_036365145.1. Taxonomy (NCBI): domain Eukaryota; kingdom Metazoa; phylum Chordata; class Mammalia; order Rodentia; family Dipodidae; genus Orientallactaga; species Orientallactaga sibirica. The sequence continues at coordinate 21,913,134 of JAEOAD010000003.1, forward strand.
AGGTAGGGTTTCACTCTGGTCCAGGCTGACCCGGAATTAACTGTGTAGTCTCAGGGTGGCCTCAAACTCATGGCGATCCTCCTAACTCTGCCTTCCAAGTGCTGGGATTAAAGGTGTGCGCCACCACGCCCGGCTTTATTGTTATTATTTTTAATGCTTTTTAACATTCAGTAAGCTGGTCTGTTTCTTACACTTGAGTGTTTCATGTCCTGATAAGTATGAACCAAAATTGGTTTTAGACTCAAGTCACCAAATAGTGATTGACTTTCTGAATAGAAGATGCATTTACAAGATACTTATTATTTATTTACTTGAGAGAGAGAGAAAGAAAGAGAAAGGCAGATAGAGATAGAGGGAGAGGGAGAGAGAGAATGGACATGCCATGGCCTTCAGCCACTACAAACGAACTCCAGACACATGTGCCACCTGTGCACCTGGCTTATATGGGTCCTGGGGAATCAAGCCTGGGTCCCTTGGCTTTGCCGGCAAGTACCTTAATCACTAAACCATCTCTTCAGCCCAAGAACATGCATTTTATAGAATTATTCTTTCCACTATCCATAGTGCATTTCATAAAATGCAGGTTTTATCTAATCTGTTGAGTTTCATCTTTTATGCTGTTCCCCAAAGAAATAATTATTAGTTTTGTTGCTTTTGGAAAACATGTTTAATGACTTATTTTTAAAAATCTGGTGTTAACTGTATTGTTCTATAATTGGTTGCTTGGATTCTCCTTTTTGCTTATGCTTTATCAGATATTTATGTAGTTCTTTTAAGATACTTTGTTGATGGATGTCATAGTGCATGCCAGATCTTGGGAGATGAAGACAGGAGGATCAGGGGTTCAGGGTTATCCTTGGCTGCATAGTGAATTTAGGCCATCCTGTATTATGTAAGACTGTCTCAAAAAGCTAGCTCCCCCCATAAAAACAATGGTCATTTAGTTATAATGTTCACAGTCAAGGCATTATACCAAATTATTGACCTATTATGTGTTTTAGATATTTAAAAGAAAATACTATTTTATGCATTCAACCTTATCATAGAAAGTTTGTAGGTGAAGTTCTTAAACTTAGCTATTTTTATTTGTTCTATATACTCTCTTCATGTTATGATTGTAGTTTAAGCAGAATGCTTAGGTTTTGAATTTTTTTGGCACTGATTAAAGCTAGTTGAAAGAAAAACTACAGAGTAGTGTCTATAAATGTGATGAAGGAAGAAACAGGATAAAGCAATTTAATATAGTACTTGAAGATAGTCTGAGCTATATATCTTATTTTTGTACTCTAGCTTAATAAATCAGAGCATATAGCTTAAACTTTAAAAAATATTTATTTATTTGAGAGAGGAGAGAGAATGAGCTTGCTGTGGCCTGTTCCCCCTGCAACAAACTCTAGATGCATGGGCTACTTTGTGCATCTGGCTTTACATGGGTGCTAGGGAATCAAACCTAGGTCATTAGGCTTTGCAGCGAGTGCCTTTAACCACCGAGCTCTCTCTCTAGCCCAACAGCTTAAACTTTAACCTCAGATAATCTTGTGACTTAAGGAGGTTTCCTCCTTTTTCTCATCTTGCTTTCCTTTCTTTTTTCTTTTCATTCTTTTTTCTTTTTCTTTCTTTCTCTCTCTTTTTCTTTTTTGACATGACCTCACTATGTTGCCTTGTTGGTCCTGAAGTCCTGGGCTTAAGTGACCACCCATCTCAGTCTGCCAAGTATCTAAGAGTGCAGGCATGTGCCACCCAGCAGTGGGACAGGCTTCCTTATCTTCATTTTACAGAAGCAATAGACAGTTTAATAGTTTAAGCATTAAGACCTTGAAGATTAGGGAAGAATGTCTAAAGTTATAAAAGAGAAAAGATTGGCAACTATAAATTATAAAATAATCAATAAAAATAACAGAACTGGAGTAAAATGACCTATAGCATAAAATATTTAGCCTTATTAGTGATTTTGGGAATGAAATGGAAATAATAGTATAGAAAATATGTAAACAAAGTAGGCAAATATCAGATTACAAAATATTAATACCTGATGATACTACATATTTTCAAACTGGATAGTTCTCATGCATCATGGTAAGGATGTGTGGCACAAGCATTCTGAGAACCATTTGACAACATGTTTTTATGAGAGTAAAGATTGGTAACAACCTAAATGTCTCAGTACAGTAATGGATGAAAACCCATGACAGTATTATGGAAATTCTGTAGCAGTTAAAGATATTCACTAGATGATCAAACCCTAATGTATGATTTATAATGCAGTTATGTGAATAGAAAACAAATATATCAAGACTATATTTCCTCGTGAATATACATTATGTTTATAAATGTGTTTTATAGTATACTAGAGGAGTATGTTCTGAATTCAGATAGTAGTAATCTCTGGTAAAGAGAAAAGGAACTTAACTGAAATGGAATACTGTTGTTTTTTAAATAGTAAACAGAATAATTGATAACTATAACAAGGTTGAAAGCAAAATTGGAAAATGCTAAGTTTTAGTTCTGGGCATTGGGTATGTGGGCATCTGTTAAATTATAATTTTCTGCTTCTTTCTGTTGCTTTTGAGCCAGGGTCCTACTGTGTAGCCCAGGCTGTCCTAGACCTTGAAATCCTACTGTCTCAACCTTTCTAGTGCTGGGCTTACATGCATGTACCACCACATTTTCATACTACCGTTAGTCTTGCTTTCAAAATTTCCTTAAAACAGAACAAAACAAAACAGAATAGAACAAAAGCAGGTTTAATTTGCTTAGGGTCACCAGAGATACTCAGAAGAACTGATATTTACTCTCAGGACTTGATTCCCAAGTTTAGCATGCTGTTTCAAAATGAGAAGGAGAAAACTTTAAGAGCAAAGATAGAATTTGTAGTGGGGATGAGCTCAGTTGATAGTTATTGCCTAGAATACATGAAGCTCTGCATGAGTACTGCATGAACCGAGCTTGGTGGTACATGCCTGTAATCACAGCACTCAGGAGCTAGAGGCAGGAGGATCAGGAGTTCAAGGTCAGCCTCGACTGTATATTGAGTTTGAGTTCAAGGCCAACCTGGAATACATGAGACTCTGTCTCACAAAAAAAGAAAGTTAGACAAAATTTAGTTTCATATTAATAAGAATCAAGACACTTATCTTTTGGCAGTAGAGTGTTTTGAGAGAAAAAAGTTATAAAGTAAAAGTTAATATAATTTATTTTATGATCTTTAAGTATACTGTTACATTATGTATAGAGAGCAATTTTGGTACTTAAGAAAGAAAATATGTTAGTTTATGATTCAGAATTGCTATGTTCTTCTGTTGCATGTAATGGAAGACATTAGATGAATCAAAATTTTAAATATAAATTCATCAGAATAATTCAGATATATCATCTGACTTCAGTCTAAGAGTCACTAGATTTTCTTCCACTTTGTAAAGTCATTCTTGACAAAAACTTTACAGCTTTTTATTTACAGCTTCTCTCCACGATAAAATGGCAAACCCCAAAGAGAAAACTCCAATGTGTCTGGTAAATGAGTTAGCCCGTTTCAATAGCATCCAACCCCAGTATAAACTTCTGAGTGAAAGCGGGCCTGCTCATTCGAAGGTAAGGTCATAAAGAGAGGTGGTGAGACATGCTTACCAAACTTTCAGACTTAACATGTCAGGTGTTAATTGTGCACTATTTTTTGGAATGGGGGTGGTGGTGGATGGTCTGAAGGCTTTTAGTTTTTTATTAGTAATATTTCGAAGCTTGTAAACAATTTTATAACACTATGGTTTATAAAACTTTCAGATATAATACTTCACATAACCGTAACCCACATGAGATACAGCTTTAAAAAAATTATTTATTTATAAGCAGAGAGAGGGAGAGAGACAGGGGATGGGTACATCAGAGCATTCTGCCACTGCTAACAAACTCCAGATGCATATGTCACTTTTTGCATTTGGTTTTATGTGGGTATTGGGGATTTGAACCTGAGCCACCAGGCTTTGCAAGCAAGTGCCTTTAACTGCTGAGCCATCTCTCCAGCCTGAGATAGATTATTAAGTTTGCATATTTTAGATTAAGACTCTTAGCCACAGAAAGGTTAAGTGACTTGCTTAGACCTTCATAAATGTCAGTACTGGTACTTGAATATGCTCTTTAGCTCCCAAGTGTAGTGCTCTCTTGGTAAATCATAGCTTGCTGACATGCAGTTAGAGCAGATAGTGCAGTGTGCAGTGGTTAACCATTGATAACCTCTTTTCCAGTGTGGATGTGTAATCATAACACTCAACATTTGTAAAATTGTGCACATCAGTATTTATGTGTGCATTTACTTACAATATTGTGCTTTTAAGTGGAAAAGTAGTCTACATTTATATATAGCAGCCATATATTGACTTGTATACATGATTCAAGGAAATCTAAAACTAGTACATTTATGTTTGAGCTACATTCATCTGTTAAAAAATTTCAGCAGTGTAATTTTCCTTGGCACATTTTAAATATTGGGTATTTTGATAGTCCTACATTTTTGTACACAATGTGGAAGCAGTTGCTTCTGTAAGAGGTGGTTAATATTCATAGAGCATCTGGATATTGGATTATGAACATATTTTTGATCATTTCCCTCAATGTAAGGCAAGTGCAGTGAAGATAAAATGTAACAAATCTGTTCCATGTTAGAGGATTTTTTGAAGGAATTACACACTACTATTTAATTTGTCCTCACTCCTTTGTGTTATAGGGGAGTATATATGTGTCTGTATGTGTTCATATGTATATCCATGTGTATATATGGGAGCATTGTATGCATGTGTGGTGTGGAGTTCAGAAGCTGATATTAGGTGTCTTCCTCCATCTCTTCACCTTATTTTTTATTTTTATTTTTAACTTTTGAGGTAGGGTTTCACTCTAACCCAGGCTAATCTGGAACAGTTAGTCCCAGGCTAGCTTTGAACTGATAATGATCCCCCTAAGCCTCTACCTCCTGAGTGCTGGGATTAAAGGCATGTACCACCACACCCAGGTTCTTTTCGCCTTATTATTTTTCCTTCTGAATTCTGCAAGAATTCCGGGTAAGGGCTGGACTTCCCATCTATATAAGACCCCTCTACTGTTTTTCCGGCTTCACTTCTTCTTGCCCCCTCTTTTCCTCTTTGTCTTCATTTTCATCAATATACAGACATATATTAGTTTTCATGTCTTACAAACTTCTAGCTCTACTTCTTTCACTTATAACCTTACTTCTTCTGTCCTCTATTATAATACTCCTTAAAAGATTCTATACTAGCTATTTAGTCAGGATCTCAGTCTTACTACTCCCACCATTCCATACAGGTCTAATAAAACAACTTCCTTGTTAAAAATAGTATTAATTGTCAATTCTTTGTTCTTGGACATGTCAGCTGTATTTGAGATACATGAAGTACATTCACCTTCTTGTTGAAAGTCTTTTTTTAATTTGGCTTCCAAGACACTGTGCTCTTTGCATTATATCTTACACCACTGATCATATTTTTATTACTCATTTATTGATTTGAGAGAGCAAGAATGGGCACACTAGGGCCTCCTGGCATTGGAGATTCAAGATGCATGTACCACTTTGTGCATCTGACTTTATGTGGGTACTGGAGAATTGAATCTGGGTCATCAGGCTTTGCAAGCAAGTGCTTTTAACTGCTGAGCCATCTCTCCAGCTCTGCTTTTTTCATTTTTTGAGATGTCTTGCTATGTTCTAGTTCATGCTGGCCTGAAACTCATGATTCTCCTGCTTTTATGCTCCTGAGTGCTGAGACTACAGACTTGTACCACCCTGCCAGGGTCACAGGCCACATTTTAAAGGTTTCCTTTGGTGTTATCTTTTTGTAATTTCCTAGACTTTCTAATGTTGTAGGGCCCCAGGTTCAGACTTTGGGCTTTTTACTCTCTTGAGTTGACTGCTGTGAACGTAATCCAGATGTGTGCGCCCCCTTGTGGTCAAGTGCGGCATTGTGCCCTTGTGTCACTTTGCATCTGGCTAAACATGGGACCTGGAGATTGGAACCAGCGTTCTTAGGCTTAGGAGGCAGGTGCCTTAACCGCTAAGCCATCTCCAGCCCTGTAGCTCATTTTTAAGAAGGGTGCTGAATAGTAGGATAACTGGCATATTCTTGAATGAAATACGTATATGAATTTAAGCAAAATTAGGAACCAATATTAATACTGTTTAAGTCTAGATCCCTTTTATGGAAAGCAATCATTTTCATTCATGCATGTTTACCAGTGAAGTTAATTATGACATAAAATATATTTTAATAAAATAAATGGTTATCTCTGGCAAGAAGGATTTAAATCTAATAATGACTCGTTAATTTCTCAAGACATTAATAGAATACATGGCAGTTATCTCACACACACATGCACACACAATATTTACAGTGTGAATTTTAAACTTTGACTGCTTATTGCAATTGCCAGGGGAGCTTAAAAATACAAAAAATCTTACCTTTAGAAATTCTGATTTATTGGTCTTAGTGAGGCCCACATATCAGAACTTTTTTTTTTTGAGGTAGGGTCTTGCTTTAGTCCAGATTGACCTGGAATTGACTATGTAGTCTCAGGCTGGCCTCAAACTCACAGTGATCCTCCTACCTCTGCCTCCCAAGTACTAGGAACTCTAGGGGCTGGAGAGATGGCTCAGCAGTTAAGGTGCTTGCCTGCAAAGCCTAACAATCTGGGTTCAGTTCTCCAGTACCCATGTAAAGCCAGATGCACATAGGGGCACATGCATCTGGAGTTTGTTTCAGCAGTGGGAGGCCTGGCATGCCCGTTTTCTCTCTGTCTAAGCTAGCAACTAAATAAGTAAAAATATTTTTTTAAGTTGGCCGTGGTGGCTCACGCCTTTAATCCCAGCACTTGGGAGGCAGAGGTAAGAGGATTACCTTGAGTTCAAGGCCACCCTGAGACTCCATAGTGAATTCCAGGTCAGCCTGGGCTAGAGTGAGACCCTACCTTGAAATTTTTATATAAATAAAAATAAAATATTAAAAAAAAAGAGTTTCCCAAGAACACAGAAGCTGGCAGTATAGAGCAACGATTAAGCTTGGCAAATGCAACTAGGATTTAAAAAAAAAAGAAAGAAAAAAGAATATATATGGAGTGATGGTTTATAATTCTTAAGAATTATGCTGATATTAGAAGTCCCTAAATCAAAATTCCTAAAGAAAGTATATTGAATATTCACTACATGATAGTCCCTGTTCTTGTATTGAACATAGAAAATAAATAATATGCATATAACCTAGATTATGAGCACTGCCAGCCTTTTCTCAAGATTTTCATTATAATAAATTTAAAACAGGGACTGGAGAGATGGCTTGGCTGTTAAGGCATTTGCCTGCAAACCCAAAGGACCCAGGTTCAACTCCCCAGAACCCACATAAGCCAGATGCACAAGGGGGTGCATGCATCTGGAGTTTTTTTGCAGTGGCTGGAGGCCCTGGTGTGCCCATTCTCCTCCCCCCCCACCTATTTCTGTATCTCTCTCTCTCTCAAATAAATAAATAAAAATAAAATATTAAAAAAATAAAAAAATCAAAACATACACAAACTAGAATATACACGTTGCTGTTATTTTGCCAAGATTGTTTATTTCCCTTATTTTCTTTTTTAAAAAATTTAATTTTTTTTGTTTTTCGAGGTAGGGTTTCACTCTAGCTCCAGGCTGACCTGGAATTCACTCTGTAGTCTCATGGTGGCCTTGAACTCATGGCGATCCTCCTTCCTCTGCCTTCCAAGTGCTGGGATTGGAGTTCCAGTCAAGATGGCGTCCACCTAACCTTGCCTCACCTTACAGGGAAGTAAAAGCAAGATTTTTAAGCTTTTAAAAGATTTCTTAAAGGGTTTGCTGGCCCTTGCATGCTGCCAGAGGGAGGGGGTGGATGAAAAAATAGGGAATCCACTGATTCTCACACTCTAGGACAGGGGCCACCGCTGGTTAGGTCCTCCTGGGCGGGCGTGACCCAAACCAACGGCCAGACGCCCGCCATTACCAGCCAGAGCCTGGTGGACCCTGGCAGTCCGAGTGACCGATCGGACGCCCACCATTACCGCCCGGAGGTGCAGCGGACCCTCCCGGTCTGAGTGACTGCTGGGACGCCCGCCATTACTGCCCGGAGGTGCAGCGGGCCCTGCTGGTCCAAGTGACTGCTCGGACGCCTGCCATTACTGCCCGGAGGTGTAGTGGGCCCTGCCGTCTGAGTGACTGCTGGGACGCCTGCCATTACCGCCCGGAGTTGCAGTGGGCCCTGCCGGTCCGAGTGACCGCTTGGACGCCCGCCATTACTGCCCGGAGGCCCGGTAGACCCTGCTGGTCTGAGGGACCGGTCAGATCCCTCCCTCACCTGGCCAGTACTGGGGAGGCCCTCCTGAGCCACATCAGATCCCAGGGGGCCTGCCTGACCCTCATCCCTAGTCAGACCCCACCCTCACCGGCTAGATCTCCATCACTAGTCAGGTGCCCCCCTAGCCTTCCTGACCCCCATCAGTCAGGTGCCATTATTCCCCCTCCCAGGGCAGATCAGGGATCCAGGGAAGTAAGCCAGTGTTCCTGCCCTACCCTGCCTGAGCTCAACTAGGGTGGTTGTGCTCCCCTACTCCTCCCACCTCCAAAAGGAACACAGGCCAGCAGGCCAGTGTCCCCCACCCCAGCCGGCAGAACTCCAGGGACCACTGCCCAGACAATCACCACTGCGCCCCACCCCACCCCAGGGCAGCAGGCTTACATTTCATACACAAGGTTTCTGAACCATTGTGATGGGCAGACTACAGCGAAAAAGGAATAGCATGAAAAACCAGATGGAAGTGAATCCAGCTAGACTATCCAGTCCTACAAAGGACATCTCAAATCAAAGCACAGAAGAGACAATAGAATCAGAACCCCAAAATGAAGAGACAAGCTATGAAACCCTGGCCAAGCAAATAGCACAACTCTCAGAAACTCAACAACGAGCCAACAATTGTATGAATGTTATACTTGCTAGATTAGACCTAATAGAAAAGGAACCAGGAAGGGCTCCAAAGACAGTTAAATGATTTGAAGAAGAGTGAAAAAAAAAGAGGCCCTCAATAATCAGCTGGCTAAGTTCAATGAAGACATAAAGAAATGCAAGGATAATCTTCAAGAAGCAATAAGAAAGTCGGAAAATGACACAAAAGGGAACTAGACAGAGGGATGGAAACTATACATAAAAAAACCGTAGAAAAATATGAACCAAATTGAACAAGCCCAAAACTCTATAGAAGCTCTTAAGAACAGAGTAAGTCAAGTGGAAGACAGAAACTCAGAACTGGAAGACAAAACAGAAGAAACAGTTCGTGAGTCCAAAAATTTCAACAAGTTCAAAAATTTCTGTGAACAGAACATGAGGGAAATGTGGGACACACTTAAGCGTCCAAACATTAGGATCATGGGTATTCCAGAGGGGGAAGAAACACAGACCAAAGGAATGGAAAGCTTATTCAACAAAATAATTGAAGAAAACTTTCCCGCTCTCTCAAAAAAAAAAAAATCTCATCAAATTACAAGAAGCTAGCAGAACTCCAAACAGACTTGACCAAAGGAGAAATTCTCCAAGACACATTATCTTTAAGACTCTAAATATCAAGCACAAAGAGAAAATCCTAAAAGCAGCCAGGGAAAAACAGCACATTACATATAAAGGGAACCCCATCAGAATTACCTCAGACTTCTCAATGGAAACCCTAAAAGCCAGAAGGGTCTGGAATGGAACACTGCAAACTCTAAGAACCCATGGTTTCCAGCCCCAACTACTCTACCCAGCAAAAGTATCCCTCATAATAGATGGTGAAAGAAAAACGTTCCACGATAAAACTCATCTTTACAAATATATGAACACAAAGCCAAACCTACAGAAAGTACTTCAGGGAATTCTCCACACAGAAGAACCAAGTAACTAATCTCAAGAGTCCCCAAGAAGCAGTCTACATTAACAAAAAACAAAAACAAAAACAACAACAACAAAAAACCCCCACAAAGACCACAACCCACCACAATATGGCAGGTATTAAATCAAACCTCAAAGTTACATCTCTGAATATTAATGGCCTTAATTCACCCATCAAAAGACATAAGCTAACAGGGTGGATCAGAAAACTGGACCCCTCAATCTGCTGTCTTCAAGAAACCCACCTCACCACTAAAGACAGACACCTCCTTAGGGTAAAAGGGTGGAAAATGATATTCCAAGCAAACACAAATAAGAAAAAAGCAGGCGTAGCTATACTTATATCGGATAAAATAGACTTCAAACCGAAAGTAACCAAAAGAGACAAAGAAGGCCACTTCTTACTTATTAAGGGAACAATCCAACAAGAGGATATCACAATCATCCATATTTATGCACCAAACACAGGTGCGCCACAATTCATAAAGCAAAATCTACTTGGCAACAAAACAGAAATAAACACCAACACCATCATAGTCAGGGACTTCAATACTCCACTACCAAGTGCTGGGATTAAAGGCGTGCGCCACCACACCCAGCTTTATTTCCCTTATTTTCAATATAAACTTTTATTTGCTTTTTTACTTACTTATCCTAAAGGTTTTAAAAAATTTATTTATTTATTTGCAAGCAGAGAGAGAGAGAGGGAGAGAGGGAGAAGAAAAACAGAGAATGGGTGTGCCAGGGCCTCTAGCCACTGCAAACGAACTCCAAATGCATGTGACCCTTGTGCATCTGGCTTACGTGGGTCCTGGGGAATTGAACCTGGGTCCTTTGGTTTTGCAGTCAAATGCCTTAACCGATAAGCCATCTCTCCAGCCTCTTAAAAAATTGTTTTTTAAAAATTGAACTAGCACATTGCTTTGTAGCCCAGGCTTCCCTCAATCACAATCTTTGTGCTGCTGCCTGCCCGGGATTACAGGGTGTGCAACACTGCACCTGGCTCCATTAGTGTTTTTCAAAGAACTGTGTTCACTGATAAGTGTTTTAGAGTACATTTCTGATAAGGTCCTTTAAAAAAAAGATAGTACTATTATACCCAGTGGATTAATGATACTAAGTATTATGTGATAGGTCCATATTTCCCTCATCGCTACTGACTCAGAGATGTCTTTGTATATGTGGTTTGTTTAAACAGGATTCAAGCAAGGATCCCATATTAGATTTGGTAGTTTTGTCTTTCTTTTTTTATAAAATATTTTATATTTATTTATTTACTTATTTATTTATTTGACAGAGAAAGAGGGAGAGACAGAGAATGGGCGCACCAGGGCTTCTAGCCACTGCAAACAAACTCCAGACGCATGCGCCACTTTGTGCATCTGGGCAATGTGGGTCCTGTGGAATCGAACCTGGGTCCTTTGTCTTTGCAGGCAAATGCTTAACTGCTAAGCCATCCCTCCAGCCCCCTTGTCTCTTTTTTTATTTGTTGATATTCTTTTCCCTCTCCATCTCCCTATTGTCCTTTGACATTGCTTAGTTGAAGAAATTTGTTGTGTAAAATTTTCCATATTTTGTATATGGTTTTTAATTTTTGTAGATTCTCACTGTTTAGTCTAGGCTGGTCTTGAATTGGCAGTCCTCCTGCCTCAGCCTTCTGAGTTTATCACCACACCTGGTAGTTGATCCATAGCTTGGAATTGGTCTGTAGGGTTTATTGTACAAAGATGAATTTTATCAGTTGGGTGAATACGATTATGGCAGACCAGAGATTTTTGAGCTGTACAATGTTGTCTCCCCTTCTTTGGAGATGGAGGTCTTGCTACATAGCCTAGACTGTCTTTAAATTAGTGATCCTCCTGCATTAGATCCAGAGTGCTGTGGTTGCAGGGTGTATGCCAGCATGCCTGACTTTACTTTTCTCTTCATACAATATTTTTCTTTTCTTTCACTGGCTCTATTCTACTATGTCTTGATATAAATATCTTTGAAATTTGTTGAGATTCTTGGATATATAGGTTCATATCTTTCATTAAAGTTATAAAATTTTCAGTGATATTTCTTCAAATGTTTTCTGTCTCTCTATTTCTTGTGAAACTGGTAATGAGAATACTGGTTCACTTGCTGATACTCTAGGTTTCTTAGATTCTGTCAACTTTGTTTTTGTTTTTTCTCCCTCCCTCCCTTATTTGAGACCAGGGTCTTGATGTATAACCCTGGCTGGCCTCAAACCTGCACTGATCGATCCTTCTACCTCTACTTACCAAGTGTTTGGATTACAGATATGTACCACCATACCATACTTTTTTCCCCTTCTTCTTCTTCTTCCTTCTTCCTTCCTCCTCCTCCTTCCTTCTTCCTCCTCCTTCTTCTTCTTCTTCGGGCTCAGACTCCATAATTCCAGTTGGCCCATAGTCAAGGTCTCTGATGTTTTTTCCAGTCTTTTCTGTTTGTTATCTGCTAAGTTTTTAAAAATATTTAGTTATGAGAGAGAGAGAGAGACAGAGAGAGGGAGGGAGAGAGAGAGTGCTCAAGTGCGAGGGAGCACACCAGGGCCTCCAGCTACTGTAAATGAACTCTATATGTATTTGGCTTTATGTGGGGAATTGAATCTGGGATGTAGACTTTGCAAGCAAGTGCCTTTAACTGCTGAGCCATCTCTTCAGCCCCTGATGTTGAAATTTTTTTGTCTTCTCTTCTCTTCTCTTCTCTTCTCTTCTCTTCTCTTCTCTTCTCTTCTCTCTTCTTTCTTTTCTCTCTTCCTTCCCTCCCCTCCCCTCCCCTATCCCTTTCCTTTCCCTCCCCTTCTCTTCTTTCTTTTCTTTTCTTTTCTTTTCTTTTTCTTTTCTTTTCTTTTCTTTTTCTTTTTCTTGTTTTTGGTTTTTCGAGGTAGGGTCTCACTGTAGCTCAGGCTGATCTGGAATTCACTCTGTAGTCTCAGTGTGGCCTTGAACTCACGGTGATCCATCCTCCTACCTCTGCTTCCCTGCTGTTGATCTTTGTAATGATCTTTTTCATTTTAGTTATTGTTATTTTCAGCTTAAGAATTTTTTTCCTTTTTTTTAGAGGGGGGGGGCGGGAATTGGTGCACCAGGGCCTCAGCCACTGCAGTCAAACTCCAGACTCTTGCATTACCTTGTGGGCATGTGTGACCTTGCATTTGCCTCACCTTTGTGTGTCTGGCTATTGTGGGATCTGGAGAGTCAAACATGGTTCCTTAGGCTTCACAGGCAAGCACCTTAACTGCTAAGCCATCTCTCCAGCCCTCAGCTTCAGAATTTCATATGTGTGTGTGTATGTATGGGAATGCTAGGATCTCTTGTTACTGCAAATGAACTTAAGATGCGTGTGCTACTTTGCATCTGGCTTTATGTGGGTGCTGGGGAATGGAATCCAGACCATTAGGCTTTGCAAGCAAGCATCTTTAACCACTGACCCATTTATCTGTCCCCCAATTTTAGTGTATAACTTCCTTCAGTCTTAGAGCATTCATAAGACAGTTGGTTTGGTATGTTTCATGTCTGGGCTTCCTTAGGAATGTTTTTTTTTTTTACATCAGTCTTCCTACCTCTGGATAGGCTATTCTTTGCTGTGTCTTTGTATTTTTTGATGAGAAGAAGACTTTCTTTTCTTTGGGGAGGGGGAGAAAGAGAAAGAAAAAGAAAGAAAGAAAGAAAGAAAGAAAGAAAGAAAGAAAGAAAGAAAGAAAGAAAGAAAGAAAGGTGTGTGTGTCTGAACCTGGAGCTCATGTGATTTCAGCTAGCTGGCTAGCAAGCCCCAGGCATCCTCCCATCTCTGCTGCTGCAGCTCTGATTATAGACGCACCTGCTGTTGCAAAGTTTGACCCTCATGCTTAAGTGGCCAGTACTTTACTGAGTCTTCGTCTTAGTCCCTGAAAGCTGGACATAAAAAATATAATATTATAAGGTAATAACGGAAACAATCAGATTCTTTCCCTCCCCAAGGATCTCTGACCTGCTTGTTGAGAGGCACTCATTGTTCATCTGTTTAGTGTTTTATAATGTGTATTGGCATAGGTCTCTCTGAGGATCTTGCTTGGAATTTGTTGAGCTTGTTGGATATATAGGTTCATATCTTTCATCAAATTTAGAAAGTTTTCAGGCGTATTTATGTAACTGTTTTCTGTTCCCTTTTCTCCTGTTCAGTGAGCTTTCCAAACTGTTTTATTTATTTATTTATTTTTTTCTTCTTTTGTTTTTCAGTGTAGGGTCTCACTCTAGCCCAGGCTGACCTGGAATTCACTATGTAGTCTCAGGTGTCCTCGAACTCACAGCGATACTCCTCCCTCTGCCTCCTGAGTTCTAGCATTAAAGGTGTGTGCCACCATGCTCAGCTGCAAACAGTTTTTTTTTTTTTCAAGGTAGGGTCTTGCTCTAGTCCAGGTTGACCTGGAATTCACTATGTAGTCTCAGGCTGGCCTCGAACTCATGGCAATCCTCCTACCTCTGCCTCCCGAGTGCTGGGATTAAAGGCTTGCGCCACCACGCCTGTTTTTTAAGGACCATGGTTTAGTTCAAGCTACTTTAACAAAATACCATTGACTAGACAATGTTTCTCAATGTTCTGGAGTATGGGGAGTACCCTGATTTGGGTGCCTACTTGTTTGGTTTCTGGTCAGGACTCAGTCTGACTCACAGGTGCTATCTTCTTGCCAAGCCCTGAGTATAGTAGAGGAAGATGGAGAGGTCTGGATCTTTCTCTTTCTATGAGGTTAATCCTGTCATGGAGACTTACTCTCATTACCTTATTTAAACCTGATTTTATAGTCTTAATAGTCTCTCCCAAATTCTGTCATGTTTAGGGATAGGGATTCAACATAAGATTTCTTTAGTGTGTTGGGACACACACAAACATTTAGACTATAATAGGACATGTTTCTTGTGTGTTGTTACTAAAGTTTGTCCCTTTATTTCCTGGATGGCCACCTGCTTGGCATATTTCTTGAGTAGCTGGATTAAATAAGGAGACATAAAGCAGCTATTGAGCTTTTGAACTGAAACTGTTGGGAGAATAATGGATGGAACATTCTGTAGTGTGAACTGATGGTGGGGGGAGGTGGAGTGGAAGAGATAATTATATTTGTTTGTGTTTCTCAGTAGTTTATGAAAATAGCAGTGTACAGTGGATGTATATAGGTTTTCTTTAGGAGAGGAGAGACTTGCAGACATCAGAATCTCAAGATCTAGTATTCACATTAGAGCTTCTGTTTTTTTTTTTTTTTTTTTTCATTTTTCGGTTTTTCAGGGTAGGGTCTCACTTTAGCCCAGGCTGACCTAGAATTTACTATGTAATCTCAGGGTGGCCTCGAACTCATGGCGATCCTCCTACCTTTGCCTCCCGAATGCTGGGATTAAAGGCGTGTGCCATCACGCCCTGCAGAGCTTCTGTTTTTGTGTGTATGAGATATATTACATAGTGTGTGAGATATATGTTACATATATGTGAGATATATATTATATAATGTACAACCTTTAAATTTCCTCATCTTTTTGACACAGCGTTTTGCTAAATATCAAAACTTGGAACAATTAAAATCAGATTAAAATAGTAAATCTATAATTTCAATATATATAATTTCAATAAAGATAGTAACTTCTAATAGGTGTGTGCATAGTTTGCATTAAAATTTTTTTTTATTTATTTTTTGGAGAGAGAGACAGAGAAAGAGAGAGAGGGAGAGGGAGGCAGAAATGGGCGCGCCAGCAGTCTCTCAGCTGCTGTGAACAAAATCCAGATGCGTGCACCCCCTTGTGGGCAAATGTGACATTGCGCCCTTGCCTCACTTTGCATCTGGCTAAACATGGGACCTGGAGATTGGAATCGCTGGACATTGGAACCAGCATTCTTAGGCTTAGCAGGCAGGCGCCTTAGCCGCTAAGCCATCTCTCCAGCCCTAGTTTGCATTTTAAACAATGATATTTTTAATGGTATTTTGAACAATTGGGATTCTCCAGAAAAGTTGAAGATTCACTAATCAACATATGTCATGTTACTTTATATCTTGCTTTCTCTGTAGAGACCTTTATCTTTTCCTTAAGAAAATTTCAGCAATGATAACAATTTATATTTCAACACTCATATATATGAATCTATTAAGACTAAAGTCTTGTATAAGTACAATGCTACCATTATTTAAGAACTAATCTTCACTAGATACACTATTTAATATATAGCCTTTCTTAGTTTGCTGCTGCTGCAACTGAAAGCCAGACTGAGTAATTTATAAAGAAAAGATATTTAGGTCAGAAGGTGGGAAGTCTCAGATTGAGAGACTGTATGTGGCAGGAGCCTTCTTGCTCTGTCATCCATGGGTGAAGCCAGGTGGGCAAGAGAGGGTAAGACTGCTGAACGTGATCTTGTAGCAAGTCCAGTCTTTCTTTTTAAGAATTCATTTCTGTGATGATAATACTTGTGAGAGCAGACCCCTATGACTTATTCTTCTTAAATGTCCTGCCTGTCAGCACCATTGCATTACAGATTAAATTTCCAACCCAGAAACTTTTAGGAGTACATTTAAGCCATAGTCCATGGTCAAGTTTCTGCAGTTATTCAGTAATGTATTTGTCTTATTTTCTTAGTTCACATTACAATTGAAATAAGGATCATGTATTATACTTTATTATATTTTTCATATCTGTTAAGTCTTTTAATTCTTTTTTTCCCTTTTATGCCACTGACATTCTGGAGTCTAGGCTGGTCATCTTATTGATATCCTATAATCAAAATCTAATTGTTTCTTCTGTGACTAGATTTAGGATAGAAATGATTAGCCAAGAACAGAACATAGTTGTTGATAGGTGCTTTTCATTGGGTCATATCTGGAAGTATAGAATGTCAGTTGGTAGGAATATTAATGAATTTAACTTCATTCTCATTGGATTAGATATTTTCTACCTGATCTCCTTTTTGCAAAGATATTTATTTATTTATTTATTATTTTCAAGGTAGGTTCTCACTCTAGCTCAGACTGACCTGGAATTCACTATGTAGTGTCAGGGTGGCCTGTAACTCATGGAGATCCTCTCCCTCCTGTGTGCTGGGATTAAAGGCATGCCCCACCATACCTGGCACATTTTTATTTTTGTAATAAAAATGCTTTTATATTAATATTGTACAGCAGTAAGCAGTCTGCTTATCCTATAACTTGACTCTTAATTTTGAAGGTAAAAATAGGTTTTTTTTTTTGCCTTATATGGAAATAGAGTATGAATGGAATGTAAGATGTGAAAGAATGTCCATGAACTTTGTAAGTACTTTTAAGCATTGAGCAGTCTTCCATGGTAACAGTTGAAGGTTTATTAAGGTAATGGAGTTAAGTTTGAGCTTTAGATTTTTCTTTTTGGATGAAAAAAATGTTAGCCTCCTGAATGCTGGGATTACAGGTGTGTAGCAGCACTGCTGGCCGAAAGACGAATTAACAGCAATCAGTTGGCTAATTACAACTAAGTAAATATGGTGAGGCTGGGTCCAGTGCAGTATCACTGACAGAAGGGGATGAAGATTTGAGAAATATGTTTGAAGTTAAGATGGATAGAAGTTACTTATTGGGGGAATTGAGTTTCTTGGTGATAAGTGTTTAGTAGGGTTGCCTGAAACATTGATTATTAGATTATATTACATATCCCACTTATGACATTAGATTTTATAAAAGTGTATTGTGACAAGGACTTTTGGTTTTGTTTTAGTTTTGTTTTGTACTTATTTTACTTTTCTGAGGGCCATTTAAATGACCTGAACAATGTGGGAAGAGATTTTTAAATACTTATTTTTAAATTTATTAGAGAAAGAGAAAGAATGGGTGCAACAGGACCTCTACCCATTGCAAACAAACTCCAAATGTATGTGCCATTTTGTGCATCTGGCTTACATGGGTACTGGGGAATCAAACCCAGGTCCTTAGGCTTTGCAAGCAAGCTCCTTAACTGCTAAGCCATCTCTCCAGCCAGATTTAAAAAAAATCTATTTAAAATGTCTAGGTAGAGCTGCTGTTAGCTGTTGGATAGGAAGAACAACTTGGTATAGTCTCTTAAAACCATTTCGCTGGGTAGAATGGGCTTTTTGTGGCACATGATCTCTGAGGTACTTTTGCCAAGATTCTGATTCTGTGGCATAATTATTTTTTCTGAGACCACCTATTTTATTTCCTGAAAACTTTTGTAATGTTCTTTTTGTCTGTTTATGTTTTCCTAAGATGTTCTCAGTGCAGCTGAGTCTTGGTGAGCAGACATGGGAATCCGAAGGGAGCAGTATCAAGAAGGCCCAACAAGCCGTTGCTAATAAAGCTTTGACTGAATCTACGCTTCCCAAGCCGGTTCAGAAACCACCCAAAAGTAATGTTAACAACAACCCAGGTATGGCACCTACTTTTTCATTCTGTTTTGTTGTGAGCAGTATGTGATAACCTGCCTATGTTTTATTTGTATAGCAGGTGAGTCATAGTCACACTTTAGTAGTACACCCACACACAAAAGCTAAAGGTGGTGACAGAACAAACAAAGTCATCACAATTATTTTTAAAATTTACTAGAGATACTGTGAAGACACATCATGCACATTAAGCACAGGAAAAATGATTCTACTAAAGATAGAAATGATTAAGGTTTATTTTTAAAATATCTATTATATTAGTGATTAAGTTGCCCTTTTTTAGTTTAATATAAAACTATAAAATGATCCCTTAGGCATCTTATTAAGATTTTTCTTGTTACTGTAAAATCTCAGAAATGGCTGATATTCAATGTAGAACTTTAAAAAAATTTTATTTTTATTTATTTATTTGACAGAGAGAGAGAGAGAGAGAGAGAAAGAATATGAGTGTGCCAGGCCCTTCAATCACTCCAAATGCATTCCAAATGCATGTGTCACCTTGTGCATTTGGCTTATGTGGGTCATGGGGAATTGAACCAGGGTCCTTTGGCTTTGCAAGCAAGTACCTTAACTGCTGAGCCTTCTTTCCAACACTAGAACTTTTTTATTTTTTTTTGGTGTGTGTGTTCTTAATGTTCATGTGTGTGGAGGTGCAGGTAAAGGTCAGAGAACAACTTCAGATGTTCCATTCACAATTTTTTTTTTTTTTTTTGGTTTTTCGAGGTAGGGTCTCACTCTGGCCCAGGCTGACCTGGAATTAACTATGTAGTCTCAGGGTGGCCTTGAACTCACGGCGATCCTCCTACCTCTGCCTCCCGAGTGCTGGGATTAAAGGCGTGCACCACCATGCCCGGTCCAGTCGCCATTTTTGAGCAGGATCTCTCATTGGCCTGGAGCTCACCAGTTAGTCTAGGCTGTCTGGCCAGTGCGCCCCACAGATTCAGCTGTTTCTGCATCTGCAATGCTGGGATTACAAACACGGGCCACCACACCCACTGTTTTTAATGTGGGTTTTGGGAGTGAACTCAGTTCCTTATGCTTTAAGGCTAGTACTTTACCAACTGAATGGTCTTCACAGTCAGGTTTAGACCATTTATATTGAAGTTTATTAAGAAACTTAGAAATCTTTAAAAAAATGTGCAAAATGCTAAAATAAACGACCATTCTAATATTTAGCTCGTAAAAACAGTTTTTAAAAGTTATTTTGATTGCATATACTACTACTACCATTAAACGTTCCATTATCTTTGGGAAGAGACAATCTTGTGTTAGGCAGTGCATTAATTGATAACATCAAGTCAATAAACTTCCTATGTTTAGTCCTACACATGTATCTATTTACTCATTCATTTGTTAACTTACTAATAACATTCTTTTTAAACTTTTTTATTGACAACTTCCATAATTATAGAAAATAAACTATGATAATTCCCTCCCCCACTTTCCCTTTCACAAATCCACTCCTTCTCTCAATTAGTCTCTCTTTTATTTTGATGTCATCATCTTTTTTCCTATTTTGAGGGTCTTGTGAAGGTAGTGCTAGGAACTACAAGGGCCTGGATATTGAGGCCAGTTTCTGTCTGAACAGTTGCATTGTAAGGACTCCAGCCCTTCCTTTGTCTGTTATATTTTTTCCACTACCTCTTCCGCAATGGACCCTGAGCCTTGGAAGGTGTGATAAAGATGTTTCAGTGCTGAATATGCCTCTGTCACTTCTTTTCAGCACTATGGTGCCTTTTGGGTTATCCCAGTGGTTACCACCATCTGAAAAGAGAAGCTACTCTAACCAAAAGTGAGAGTAGCGTTAATATAGGGGTATGAACGTTAAGAAAAGGGCTTAAGGGCAGTTTTGTGAACATACTATATGCATTTAGTCAGACAAGAGCAGGCATTACACTCCTAGGGCTCATGACCTCCCCTGCCATAGGCTTTTGATTAGGTTTTCAGTACCAGGAATGTATTCCATCTCTTGGAGTGGCCCTACAGTCCAATTAGAGAGCAGTTGGTTTCTCCCATAAAAATGCCACTATTGTACCCATTTGGCCATTTGGTAATAACAAATTCTTAACTTCCGGTCAATATTAGTATCTCATTAGGTATTTTTATGATGGGGTAAGGAAAAAAAAACAACACTTGTTACTGAAAGTCACTCCATAGTTGTGTAGTTACAGTTTGCTCGTCCTCATCACAGACAGCTTCTTTTTGACCCGTGCTCAGTAGACATAGTCTGTTCTCCTAAGGAGTTTCCTCAACTCCTTGGACTCTATAGACCAGGCATTTTGTGTCTGTTCAGCTAATTGTATTATTCATTAAGTAAGCTTGAAGAAGTCAATACATTACCCCAATAAAGAAGAAACCTAATTTGTTTAGTTTGAGATTGATAAGAAATAAGGTCTACTTTTGTAATTTTTAGAAACTTCATTACTGGTTGATCATTAATACATACTACACTATTAAACATTTGCTTTTACCTAAGAGGTATAAAATCTTTTTCTTTATTTGTGAGGATTTTGTAGCCTTATACATAAACATATGACTTGATGGTAAACATTAAATACCAAGTGAATAATAACACCTGTTAGTATTATAGGTAATGATCACATAGACTGAAATAAGATATGAACCTTGATTGAAGAATAGCCAGGTATGAAGGAAAGTAAAGAATATTCTAGGTTGAAGGAATACTGTGGTGAAAAAAGACATGGGAACAGGAATCTGGACAAGGTGTTTGGTAAAAACAAAAAGGGTATGTGATATTTTTAAGTTAGTGTACACCAGTGACTCGTAGGAAATAAGACTAAAGATGTAGATAGGGCATGAATGGTTATGAAAGATTCAAATACCAGCTTTATTTTGCCAGATTTATTTTCTGTAGTTTGGAGGACTTAATATTTGCTAGAATGTGGATGATGGATTTAAAAATAGCACTTTAGGTTGTTGAGCTTGACACATGAATGGCAGGCGGCAGATACTAGAAGCAAGGTGATCATTACCATAGCTGGTTGGTAAAGAAAAATGTGTGTTTAATACTCTGTTTCCCTATAGGACTGGTGGCATTGGCATTGGGAGTGCAGTGCAGTGATCTCTTTAAGGCATTTCATGTAAACAGGAGCAGTTGTGCACTGAATCCTTTGGGTCTTTTGCTATAGGTGATTCTAGCAGAAAATACCAGCAAGAGTTAAAACAAGACAACAAGAAAGCCTGAAAACGCAGTGCAGATGTATTTCTACTATTGTAGTAAGCTGAAAAAAAGGAATAGATTTTGGGCAAGTTTTTAAAATACAGTATTGCACCAAGGAAGTGTAAAAATTACAGTGTACAGCTTGATAAAGCTTTACGCTGTGAAATGCTTTACCATCATCTCAAAAGTGTCTCTCCTGCCTGTTTCCTTCAGTGGGTAAAGCACCTCCTGTGGAAACCACCACACTGATTTCTGTGTCATTAGTTGTGCATGTTTTTGGACTTACGCTCTCCTCTTTGATAGCTTCTTTTTCACATTAGTATGTGTGTGAGATTCATCTACATTGTGTTTAAAGCTGTATTTCATTGCTATTATTATTATTTCATTGTATATATAGACTGTAACTTGGTTCATTTCCAGTTTGGGATTATTGGAAATAATATAGCTATGAATATTCTTGGACATGCACATTTCTGTTGGCAATGCACCTAAGATCGAATTATTGGGCCATAAGTTATCATGTCCTCAGTATTAATTCATAAGTCAAATATCTATCAGTGTATCTTCCATCAGCAGTTTATGAGACCTTTCAGTGTTCTTGTTAATATTTGTATTTTCAGATTTGAAAATGTTGGCTATTATGTGCTGGGTATTTTGGTAGTAGTTCAGTTTGGTTTTTAATTTACATTTCTATGGTGACTAGGAAGGTGCCTGAAACACTATGTGTCTGTTGATAGTGCCATTTGCTTGTTACCATTAGGGTTGCCTCTGTTAAGTGCTAGTTGGCATTTTTTCCCCATAAAAAAAAAAACCCTACATTGTTTTAGAATTTATTTTCTATTTCTTATTGACTTGTGGGCTTCTTATATACTCTGTATTCATATCCTTTGTTAGATATCTTTGCAAATATTTTTTCATATTCCTTGGGGCACATTTTAAGATTTTTGTATTTATTTATTTGAGAGAGAGAGAAAGAAAGAAACGGGCAGTGGGCAGCGGGGTTGGGGGAGCTGTGGGAGGAGAATGGGCCAGGGCCTCTAGCCATAGCAGGTGAACTCCAGACATACATGCTACCTTGTGCATCTGACTTAGGTGGGTACTGGGGAATTGAATCTAGGTCCTTAGGCTTTGTAGGCAAGCTCCTTAACCACTACACTATCTCTCCAGCTCTGAAAAGCTTTATCTTAATGAAAACAAATTTATTAGTCTTTTATAGTTGGTGTTTTTTTTTTTTTTTTTTTTTGGAGAGAGACAGAGAGACAGAGAGAGAGAGGGAGAGGAAGACAGATAGAGGTGGGCTTGCTAGCAGCCTCTCAGCTGCTGTGAACGAAATCTAGATGCATGCACCGCCTTGTGGTCAAGTGCAGCATTGCGCCCTAGTGTCACTTTGCATCTGGCTGAACGTGGGACCTGGAGGTTGGAACTGCTGGAGATTGGAACCAGTGTTCTTAGGCTTAGGAGGCAGGCGCCTTAACCGCTAAGCCATCTCTGCAGCCCTAGTTAGTGTTTTTTTAAATATAGTATTTGGATTCTCTTCCAAGGTTAGGAGGATAACTTCACATTATTCTTAGAAGCTTTAGTATTTTGTCTTCCTAATTGATACCTAGAATCCGTCATAAATCAAATTTAATGTGTCATGGTAGGTGGAACTTGAGATTTGTAGTCTTTTTAATAGATGGACATGTAGTCAGCTGAGCACATCTGCTGAAAAGATAGCCCAAGGCTGGGCGTGGTGGCACACACCTTTAATCCCAGCACTTGGGAGGCAGAGGTAGGAGGATTGCTGTGAGTTCGAGGCCATTGGGAATTCCAGGTCAGCCTGGGCTAGAGTGAGACCCTACCTCAAAAAACAAAAAACAAAAACAAAAAGAGTCCATTTGCCTCTGCACTACAGGAGCAACTCTGTATAAACCAAGTGATTAATGAGGAACCTGTCTAGCAGGAGAGATCCAGCTGTGACTGTGCGGTGAGCCTATGGATCTCAGTGACAGCCCAGAGAGTTCAGCTTCCTCACTCATGGCTGATCCGCCAGCTAATTAGGACTAGATTGTAGAACTATTTGTTTTTTTCCTTTTTTTTTAAACTTTGGAAGTAATTTCAGATTTACATAAAATTTGTAGAAATAGCTCCAGTATACCATTCACCCATATACCTTATTGTTAGCAGTTCTGAGCCATTTGGCAATGAGTTATAAATGTGATTTCTTATTATTGTCTGGTGTTTCAATGAACTTTTTTTTCCTTCTCTCCCTCCCTCCCTCTGTGAGACAGGATGTGGCTCAGGCTAGCTTGGAAGTCAGGGCAGTCTTCCTGCCTTTTGAATGCTAGGATTACAGGTGTCAGCCATGAAGTTTGGCTCAATGTGTCCCTCCCTCCCTCCCTTCTTCCTTCTCTCCCTCTCTCTCTTCTTCCCTTCCTCCCTCTCTCTCTTCTTCCCTCCCTCTCTTCCTCTCTCCCTCTCTTTCTTCTTTCTTTCTTTGAGAGAGGCAGATAAAGAATAGGCATGCCTAGGCCTCCAGCCACTGCAAGTGAATTCCAGATGCATGTGCCACCTTGTACATCTGTCTTATGTGGGCCCTGGGGGTTCAAACCTGGGTCTTTTGGCTTTGAAAGCAAGTATCTTAACTGCTGAGCCATCTCTCCAGCCCTCAATATGTATTTTCTAAGTGCACAGTCAGTTTCCTATCAGAAAGTTAGGGCTGGAGAGATGGCTCAGCAGTTAAGGCTCTTCTTGCCTGCAAAGCCTGATGGTCTGGGTACCATTCCCCAATACCCACATAAAACCAGGTGTACAAAGTGATGCATGCACCTGGAGTTCATTTGCAGTGGCAAGAGGCTCTGGCACACTCATACTCATTCTCTTTCTCTCTGTCTGCCTGTTTCCTTCTGTCTTTCTTGAATAAAGTATTTTACAAAAAGCATTTATTTGATTGTAATCCAGAGTCCATTCAAATTTTGTTCAATATCCCAGGAATGTCCTTTATTTTTAAACAATATTTCATGTATTAATGAGGGAAGAGAGAGAGAGAGAAAGAAAGAGGACATGCCAGGGCCTTTAGCCACTGCAAATGAACTCTAGGTGTATGTACCACCTTGTGCATCTGGCTCTACGTGGGTACTGGGGAATTTTTATCTGGGTCCTTTGGCTTTGCTGGCAAGCACCTTAACCATTAAGCAATCTCTCTAGCCCCCAGGAATGTCCTTTAAAGGTCCAGGAACTAATCATGATTATGTGCTATGTACTGAACCATTTTTCTTCATTCCACTTTTATCTGGAATGCTCAGTCTTTCTTATCTTTTATGACATCGATATTTGTGATGAGCACACACCAAAGTTTGTCAGGGTTCCTTGGTTTAGTGTGTCTGGTGTTTTCTCATGATTTTTGTTTTTGCAACTTGAATACCACAGAAATAACCTGGACTCATCTCAGTGCTTCATATTGGTACTGATTTCTCCCATTAGTGAGGACTTTGGCCCTATGATGAAGAGAATGCTTGCCAGATTTCTCTACTATAAAGTGAAATGATAATAGTGTCTTGTCACTCAATAGTAAGTTAGCATTTTCTGAGGTGACAATTTGAGACTATAAATATATGTAAATAGTTTGTTTCTCATCAAATTTTCTTTCACCTACCAAATTTAGCATCCACTGATAATTCTTGGCTGAATCACTTATGACCCTGATATTTGCCAAACAGTTATTTTTTTTTTGGGTGGGGGGAGGGAATTCCAGTATTTTATTTATATTTATTAGTTGACCCAAGGTAACAAGTTTCACTTTTCCCTCATTACTTTGTCTGCTTATTTATTAGTGTAAACTCCTGGATTCCTGTTCTATTTGCTGATTTTATAATTTTTTTAAGGCTATGGATTAAACCCAGAGCCTCAGTCATTGCTAAGCATATATAGCCCATAAATTAAAAAATTATTTTATATCTGTGTGTGCACGCACACACATGCTATAAAGGTCATGGTGCATATATAGAGATCAGGAGCAACTTTCAGGAGAGTGAAGCCCTGAGGCAGGATTTCTCACTCTGGGTTCTGCTCTGTTGTTCTTTGCTCTGTAGGCCTCAAGCTTCTGGGAAATTCTGACTCTTGTCTTGCTGTCAGTGTCAACATGCTTAGATTACAGAAACCCACTATGGCTTCTGACATTTTAATGGGGCTTGGGAATTGAACTTGAGAGGCCAGCATTTTATCCACTGAGTCATCTCCTGAGTGACTACCGGTTTTATTTTATTTATTTTGTTTTCTTTATTTTTTTGAGGCAGGATCTCATTCTAGCCAACTTGGAAATCACTCTGTAGCCCTAGGCTGACCATGAACTCATCTGTCACACCAGGCTCAGGTTCAGGATCCTTTCCTTTAAAAAAAAAGTTGTTGTTGTTGTTGTTGTTGTTGTTGTTGTTGTTGTTGTTGTTCTTCTTCTTCTTCTTCTTCTTCTTCTTCTTCTTTTTTTTTGGTAATATGTATTAATTTATGATGAGAGAGAGAGAGAGCGAGAGCGAGAGCAAGAGAGCACGAGCACACAGGAGAACATCGACAGGCCAGGATCTCTTGACATTGCAAACACACTCCAGTTGCATGCTCCACTTTTGTGTGGGCTTTATGTGGGCATTGGGGAATTGAACCTAGTCCATCAGACTTTGCAAGTACCTTTAATCACTGAGCCATCTCCCTAGCACCTCACCCCCCTTTAAAAGAGATGTCTTATGATAGGATGGCACAAACTCCTGGGCTCAAACACTCTTCCTTTCAACCTCTAGCCTAGCTGAGAGTATAGGCAAGTGCCATTGTAGCTGGCAGTGCCAATTGTATACCCTGAGGAACTGTAGGTGATGATCATCTGAATGCAACTAGCTCCACCTCTCATCTCTTAGCTAGAGTGGATGTGTTTCAGTGGAGGAAAAGAAGGTGTGCATGGGGCTGGGTTTGGGTCAGTCTAGCTCTTATGCTAGAGACAGACATGGGGCCCATACAGGTAGCCTTTTCATAACAGTTTGTACTTTCTACTTCTAGTTTTCCTTTTCAAAGACCAGTTCCTAATATCATTATAAAAAATACACTGTAGGGCTGGAGAGATGGCTTAGCAGTTAAAGCAACTGCCTGCTAAGCCTAAGAATGCCCATTCCATTCTCCAGGTCCCACGTTTAGCCAGATGCAAAGTGATGAAAGGGTGCAATGCTGCACTTTCCCACAAGGGGGCTCACGTGTCTGGAGTTCATTCACAGTGGCTGAGAGGCTGCTGGTGTGCCCATTCTCTCTCTCTCTGACTCTCTCCAAAAAACACTGTAGTCTTTTATCTTTTTTTTTTTTTTTTTTTTTTTTTGGTTTTTCCTACGTAGGGTCTCACTCTAGCTCAGGCTGACCTGGAATTCACTATGTAGTCTCAGGGTGGCCTTGAACTCACGGTGGTCCTCCTACCTTTGCCTCCCAAGTGCTGGGATTAAAGGCATGCACCACTTTTTTTAAAAATAATTTTGTTGTTTGTTTGCAAGCAAAGAAAGAGAGAGAATATGAATATGAAAGTGCCATGGTCTTTTATTGCTGCAAATGAATTCCAGATGCATGTGCCACTTTGTTGCATCTGGCTTTACATGGGTCCTGGGCTGGCATGCTTTGCAAGCAATTGCCATTAATCACTGAGCCATCTCTTGAGCCCTGTAGCTTTACTTTCAAATTTTAGGAGATTTTTCCATTTAAATACTATGATGAGAATACTTTTACATATTTAAAAATGTATTTATTATTAACAACATATTTTGTTTATACATCATGTGTGGATACCCTCTTTCTCCTCATCCCTGCCCCCATTCTGCTCATCCTCAGTGAGGTTGCAGGTATTCCCTGTGGGGCTGGGAGTGATGCATTGTGGGAGCAGCAGCCAGTTATTTTTTTGGGGAAGGCAATGCCTCTCAGCATGATGTCTCAACCTCAGATATCCAAACATAGTCTCAGCAAAAAAGCTGTATTATAAAGTCATCGTAACAAAAAGTGTGTGTTAGCCATTTGTATTTCTTCCTCTGAGAACTCCCTATTCACTTCTCTGCCCCATTTTTGGAATGGGTTGTTTGATTTTTTATTGTTTAGTTTTTTGAGTTCTTTGTAGATTCTAGATACTAGGCCTCTGTCAGTGGTATGACTGGAGAAGATTTTCTCCCAGTCTGTGGGTTACTGGATTTTTGTTCAGGAAGTGTTTCCTCATTCCTGTATCATGGAGAGTTCCTCCTATTTTTTTTCTTTGAGTAGGAGGAGTTTCAGGTCTTATAATTGGACTTGATTTTTGTGTATGGTGAGATGTGTGGGTCTAGTTTTGTTTTTCTACATATGGTTATCCAATTTGTCCAGCACCATTTGTTAAAGATGCTGTTGTTCCTCCAGTCTACATTATTAGCACCTTTATCAAAGATTAAGTAGTTATAGTTACTTGACCTAAGGTCCAGACCTTCAATTCTGTTTCATTGGTCTATATTTCTGTTTTTATGCCAGCACCATGCTATTTTTGTTACGATGACTTTATAATACAGCTTTAGATCAAGTATACTGATACCTTCAAAAGTTTTTTTTTTTTTTTTTTTTTTTTTTTTTTTTTGCTGAGACTGTGTTTGGATATCTGAGGCCTGCTGTCTTTTTTTTTTTGTTTGTTTTTGAGGTAGGGTCTCACTCTAGCCCAGGCTGACCTGGAATTCACTCTATTCTCAGGGTGGTCTTGAACTCACAGTGATCCTCCTACCTCTGCCTTCCGAGTGCTGGGATTAAAGGCATGTGCCGCCATACCTGGCTATTCTATATGAATTTTGATATCATTTTTTTCTATCTCTGTGAAGAATGATGCTGGAATTTTTATTGGTATTGCATTAAATCTGTATATTGATTTTGGTAAAATTGCCAGTTTTATAATATTAATTCTGCCTATCCATGAGCATAGGAGGTCTTTCCATCTGCTCATGTCCTCCTTGATTTTGTTCTTGAGTTTTTATGTGTTCATAATATAGGTCTTTCACATACTTGGTTAGTGTTATTCCAAGGTATTTAATTTTTTAAATTAAAATTGAAAATGGGACAGCCCTGCTGATTTCTTTCTCTGTATATTTATGTTTTGCATATAGAAAGGCTACTAATATTTGTGCACTATTTTGTAGCCTGCCACTTTACTGAAGGAATTAGTCACTTTTAGAAGTTTTGAGATGGAGACTTTCAGGTCACTAATGTATACAATCATGTCATTTGCAAATAGGGCTAAATTGACTTCTTCCTTTCCATTTTGTATCCCTTTTATCTCTTTTTCTTATTGTTTGGGCTAGGACTTCTAGTACTCTATTGAAGAGCAGTGATAAGGGTAGGCACTTCTTTCTTATTCCCAATCTCAATGGGAACTCCTTGAGTCTTTCCCTGTTAAGTACTATTTGGGCTTTAGGTGCTTTATATATAGCCTTTATTGTGTTGAAATATAAACCCTCCATGCCTATTCTTTCCAGTGTTTTGATCATGAAGTGCTGTATTTTGTCAAAAGCCTTCTATGCATCAATTGAGATGATCATGTGGTTCTTGTCATTAAGTTTATTTATGTAGTATATTACAAGGACTGATTTCCATATGTTGAACCATCCCTGCATCCCTGGGATGAAGCCTATTTAATCAAGGTGATATGTGTGGATCTAGTTTCATTTTTATGTTTTTGATGTGTTGTTGAATTCGGTTTGCGAGAATTTTGTTCAGGATCTTTGCATCTAAATACATCTAAATACATTGTATCTCTGTCTGGTTTTGGTATTAGGGTGATGCTTGCTTCATCAAAGGAGTTGGGGAGCTTTCCCTGCTCTCTGATTATGTGAAAAGGTTTGAGAAAAACTGGTTTCAGTTCTTCAATGAAGGTTTGATGGAATTTGGCTGAGAAGCCATCTGGTCCTTGACTTTTCTTTTTGGGGAGGTTTTTGATTACCTTTTTAATCTTGATGAATGTGATGGGTTTGTTTATGAGATTAATCTGCCTGAGTTTAGTTTTGATAAGTGTTATGGGGCTAGGAATCCATCTATTTCTTCAGACTGTCCAATTTTTGTAGAGTAGCAGTTTTGGAAGTATGTCCTGATGATTTTTCTAATTTCTAATTTTCTAATTGATTTCTGTTGTGATCTCTCCTTTTTCAATTCTGATTTAGTTAATTTGAGATTTCTCTTTTTTTCAGTTGATCAAATTGGCCAGGGGTTTATCGATCTTGTTTATTTTTCAAAGAACCAGCTCCTTGTTTCATCAATTTTCTTTCTTTTTAAATTTTTAAATTTTTTATTTTTTGGTTTTTCGAGGTAGGTTCTCACTCTAGCTCAGGCTGACCTGGAATTCACTATGTAGTCTCAGGGTGGCCTTGAACATACAGCGATCCTCCTACCTTTGCCTCCCGAGTTCTGGGATTAAAGGTGTGTGCCAACACGCCTGGCTCATTGATTTTCTTAATTGCTTTCTTAGTTTCCAATTCATTTAATTTCTGCTCTGGTTGATTAACTCTTTCTGTTTGGCATTCTTAGGGTTGTATTCTTCTTGTTTTTCCAACACCTTTCGGTGGACAGTTAGGTTATTAATTTGGGATCTCTCTGACCTTGTTATGTTAGCATTATGAATTTTCCCCCTTCATTGTGTCCCATAAATGACTGCCTTCATTGTGTCCATGAATTTTGTTGTGTTTTCATTTCTTTTTTGATTTCTTCCACAACCCACTCATTGTTTAAATGTGTATTGTTCAGTCTGCAGGAACTGGTGGAGTTCCTGATGAGTCTCTTGTTAATTTCTAGCTTTAAGGCATTGCGATCTGATATGATGCTGGTAGCTACTTCAGTTTTCCTGAATTATGGAGGCATGCTTTATGGCCTAATATATTGTCTATTTTGGAGAGGGTTCTGTGGACTGCTGAGAAGAAAGTGTATTCTGTAAAGTTGAGGTGGAAAATACTGTATATATCCATTAGGTCTAGTTGACCTGTGAGGTTGTTGAATGCTGTTATTTCCCTGTTGACTTTTTGCTTGGATGATGTGTCTATTGATGATAGTGGAGTATTGAAGTCCCCAACTATGATGGTGTTGCTCTTTATTTCTTTTTTGTTGTTGAGTAGATTTTGTTTTATAAATAGTGGTGCATCTGTGTTTGGGGCATATGGATTTATGATTATGATGTCCTTATGTTTTAACATTCTCTTGATGAGTGAGAAGTGGCCTTCTTTGTCCTTTTTGATTACTTTTGGTTTGAAGTCTATTTTATCAGATACTAATATAGCAACACCTGCTTGTTTTTTATTTCCATTTGCTTGGAATATCATTTTCCATCCTTTCACCCTAGGCGGTCTTTGTCTTTCATTGTGAGGAGGGTTTCTTGAAGATAGCAGATAGAAGGGTCCGTTTTTCTGATCCACCCTGTTAACTTGTGTCTTTTGATGGGTGAGTTAAGACCATTGATATTTAAGGTTATAACTGTGAGGTTCAGTTTAATCCCTGCCATGATGGGCTTTCTGGTGTTTGGTGCTTCCTTGTGTTTTGTACTTTTTTGAGCCTGGTCTAGTTTTGGTTATTGTGATCTTCTTCTTGTAGGCTCTTGAGATTGGTTGTTTGACGCTTCTGTGTGGAGAAGTTCATGAAGTATTCTCTATAGGTATGGCTTTGTGTTCATATAATAATAGAGCTGACTTTTTTCATGGAAAGTTTTCCTTTCACCATCTACTATGAAGGCTAATTTCGCTGGGTATAGTAGTTTAGGTTTGGAAGCCACAGTTTTTTAGACTTTGAAGTGTGCCATTCCAGGCCCTTCTGGCTTTCAGGGTTTCCGTTGAGAAATCTGAGGTAATTTTGATAGCATTGCTTTTGTATGTAGTAAGTAATTTCTCTTGCTACTTTTAGCACTCTTTGTTTTTATTGTTGAGTTTTAAATTTTTTTTAAATTTTATTTATTTTTAAATATTTATTTATTTATTTGCAAGCAGAGAGAGAGAGAGAGATAGAAGAGAGGCAGACAGAGAGAGAATGGGCACGCCAGGGCCTCTAGCCACTGCAAATGAACTCCAGATGCATGTGCCCCTTATGTATCTGGCTTACGTGGGTTCTGGAGAATCTAACCAGGATCCTTTGGCTTTGCAGGCAAATGCCTTAACCGCTAAGCCATTTCTCCAGCCCCTTATTTTTTTTTTTTTTTTGAGAGAGAGAAAGAGGCAGAGAGAAGGAGGGAGGAAGAGAATGGGCACATCAGGGCCTCCAGCCATGGTAGACGAACTCTAGATACATGCGCCCCCTTGTGCATCTGGCTTACGTGGGTCCTGGAGAGTTGAACTGGGATCCTTTGGCTTTGTAGGCAAATGCCTTAACCCCTAAGTCATCTCTCTAGCCATATTGTTAAGAGTTTTAACTATGATGTGTCTTGGAGAGTTTCTTCTTTGGTCATGTATGTTTGGTGTTCTGTGAGCTTCTTTTATCTAGAGGGGCCTCCTTTTTTGCGAGATTGGCAAATTTTTCTAAAATAATTTTGTTGAGTATGTTTCTATGCCTCTGTCCTGGATTTCCTTTTTTTCTGGTATTCCTCTGATCTGGATGTTTGGTTGTTTTAGGGTGTCCCTTTTATTCTGTTTGCATGATTTTTTGAATTTAGCAAAGTTTTTGGATTCTTGATCAATTTCTTCCATTTAGTCTTCCAGCTCAGAGTTTCTGTGTTTCACATGACTGACTCTGTTAGTGAGGGGTTCTAGAGAGGTATTTAAAAGCTCTGTAAGATATTTGTTTTCTGTTGAGTTATTTTGCATTGTGTCCATATTTTTTTTTTTTTTTTTTTTTTTTTGAGATATGATTTCAGTTTGAGGTCTGATACATGATGCTTTCTGGAATTCATTCTTGCATTTGATCATGTCTTCATTAAGCTTAATCAGCTGGTTATTGAGCTCCTCTATTTGTTGACTCACCTTCATTTATATCTCTTTTGAGGCCTCTCTGGTTTTCTTCAGCTAAGCCTAGTGACAAAAGCTGAGTGCTCTAAGAGACAATTCTGCTCAATTTCCTTTATGTGATTGTTGGTTTTTTGGTGACTTGCTTCTACCTAAGCAATTCTTTTGATCAAGATCACGTTGCTTTTTGTGTTTTCATTTGGGCATTCAGTTTCTGTTGTTTTCTCTCTGATTTCATTGGAGGCTTCCCTTGTGGGACTAGACATCCTTGGTAGAGATCTCTCAGTTTTCTGACTTGTGTTGGTTCTTTTTGTTTAGTGGTCTACCCATATTGGGGAAAAGTTTATTATATTAAGGGGGAAGCAATTATTTGTTCTTGTAGGATCTTCAGTAAGTGTTCTTTCTTTCTTTCTTCATTTATTTGAGAGAGAGAGACAGAGAAAGAGACAGAGGGGCAGATAGAGAGAATGTGTGTGCCAGGGCCTCTAACCATCACAAACGAACTCCAGACACATGCACCACCTTGTCTGTCTAGCTTACATGAGTTCTGGGGACTTGAACCTAGGTTCTTAGGCTTCATAGGCAAGTGCCTTCACCACTAAGCCATCTCTCCAGCCCAAGTGTTCTTTTTAAAATGTGAACTGGATTGGTGTATGATGAAGTTATAACTGCAGATGCACAGATTGTGGATATTGCAAGTACTTCAAAGTTACCTGGGGAACTGGGAAGTGGGGAACTGGGAGTGTAGGCCTACTACCTCCACTTGCATGCACTCTTCAGCCCAAGGGGACCCTGATGCCAGAAAGCTGGGGAGCCAGTGGCAAGAGGCCAGGTCCCACAGTGGCCTGTGCACCCTCTGGGAGATCTGGCCTACTCACTCTGCATGTGCACCTCCCTGGAGCAGGAGTTGGGGACCCAAGGGCCATTCAGCCAGGAAGGGGGAGCAAGGGGCCTATTTCTGCAGCAAAAGCTCATAGGGTCCAACCCTAAGTCAGCAGCAGGGGAACTGGGACCAGGGAACTGGGACCAGGGAACTGGGAGGTGGAGTAGGAGCTGGGAGCTCTGCACTTTTACATATTTTAAAGTCCAGTTTATGATGTGGGTAGCAGGTAGTATATATCCCAGGCACTTGTGCCTTATTTATTTCAAACACATTAGATTCTTTTGTAGTGCCTTAACTTACTAAAGCTTGTCAACCTTTATTGTTTTCCATCTGAATTTTATTATTTATTTATTTATTTATGAGATGGTGGGGCGGGGGCGAGAATGGGCATGCCAAGGCTTCTAGCCACTGCAAATAAACTCCAGATGTATGTGCCACCATGTGTACCTGGCTTACGTGGGTTCTGGGGGAATCGAACTTGGGTCCTTAGGCTTTGTAGGCAAGATGCCATTAAGCCATCTCTCCAGCCCCTTTTGTGCTTATTTTGATTGAATAATTAAACAAAAATATCAAGGTTACATAAATCCTGTTAGCATAGTGGCTCACATCTGTAATCCGAGCACTCCAGAGACCACAGAGGATTGAGAGTTCAAGGTCAACCAGGGTTAAAAGTAAACTTGAGGTCAACCTGAGGTATATAGGTGTGGTGCTACCTCAAAAAGATTTATTTGAGCCTAGTAGCTCATGAATCTTGATTTATTGTTAACATTTTAATTATTAAACTGAAATCTTTATGAAATTTAAAATGTAAACTTTTAAAGCCAGTTTCAGTTAAATATAAAGTTAAATATAAATCTACTCTGTGTCTCAGAAGTTCTGCTGTGAGGTCCATAACCATGAGAACTGAGTATATATGTGTGTAGCAGATGACTCACTAAAAAATGTCCAAGGTGGCCTTATGTGTGATATTCCCTAACTGGAAATAACTCAGATGTTCTGTCAATAACAAAATGAACAGATTTTGGTTATTTTTATTTAAAAATGTTTAAAATACTGATATATACAAGCAGAATTGGTAAGTGAAAGAAGCAAGATACAAAATAATACTTATTCAGAGATGAAGAACAGGATAACAAATCTGTAATAACAGTCACAATCAGTCAGTTGGGGAGGTAGAGTGACCAACTGGGAAGAGAACAAAGAGTGACACATGTTCTTGATCATCGTAGTGATCATGTAAGTCTTCTTATGCAGTTCACTGACCTGTGTGTTTAAGGTTTGTGCATTTTATTTATCCTTCAGTAAAAACAAAGACAGTAATTAACAGTAGAGAGGAAGAAAAGAGAATCCCCCTTTTTTGACTTTTCTTTTGCACAAGTGTGTATAGTAAACTAGGGATTTGGACAGATTACTTCTGCTATTTAGCTCAATGTCCTTTTTTGTCCTTTTGTTTTTGCCTGTTCTTTCTTCTCCTTTGCCTTCCCGTTCTTTTTCTCTTCTTCCTGATTTTGATTTAGTTTGTATTCTTCTATACTCTTGGGAGGTTTCACATTCATTCTTTTAGAAATGAGAGAGCAGTTTCTTGACAGTTGGTGGATTGCTTATGGCCTGTTATGTATTTGTGTAAGGCCCTGTGTCTCTTTACTGACACTCTGAAACCTCAATATCTCTGCTTTAATAAGTGGACCCATTTTTGCATGTGACAAAGGGAAACTTAAGCATATGGTCATAAAGGCCTAAGTCAAACAAATGGTACAGATTTTTGTTGAATGCCATTTAATGTAAAAGTGTTGTATTATTTTTTCTGATTTATTAGAACATACATATATATATGTAGATACTTCACTAAATAACATGTTTTAGTACTTACAATAGCTTTGTGTTTATATGTATGCATGTTCACCTGTGGGTCATGTGTGTTGGGTGGGTGCTCATGTATGTGTGTGAGTATGTATGTATAGGCCAGAGGTTGATGTTGAGTGCCATCCTTGATTACTCTCCACTTTGTTTACTGAAGCAGTGTCTCTCACTTGAACCCAGAGCTCACTTATTCTGCTAGTGTAGCTAGCCAGTTTGCCAAGGGATCCTGTCTCTGCTTCCTGAGTGCTGGCATAATAGCCAGTCTACCACACCCACTTGACATTTACATGGGTGCTACTGATCCAAACTTTGTCTTCAGGCTTGTATAGCCAGTGCTTCATCTATTGAGCCACCTCTGAAGCCCAGTTTGACCTAATTTCAGATTGTGTTTTTTATTAAGGAATTTCTAAAACTTATAATAGTAGACAGATGTCCCCTGTCCCTATCATTAACTGAAACAATTATCAACTCATAACAGCCAGCCTTGTTTCTTCTTTATCTTCTCTCTGGGATGTATGTACATACATACATACATACATATATACAGGGGGTTGAGACATGGTCTTGCTTAGACTGGCCTGGAACTCACTATAGAACTTTTGCTGACCTTGAATTCACTATTCTCCTGTCTTAGCCCCCTGAAGTCTGGGCTTGCAGATGTGAATCTTCTGGCCTTGGAATGTTTTGGAACAAATTGTAGATACCACTTTGTCTTAAATAGTTCTCAAGAAAAGGGCTCTTAAAAGTCTAACTAGGGCTGGAGAGATGGCTTAGTGGTTAAGGCACTTGTCTGCGAAGCCTAAGGACCCATGTTCAACTCTCCAGATCCCACATAAGCCAGATGCACAAAGGTGAGGCAAGTGCAAGGTCACACATGCCCACTAGGTGTCACAGATGTTTGGAGTTCATTTCAGTAGCTGAGGCCCTGGCACGCAAATTATCTTTCTTTCTAAAGTAAAAATAGATAATAAAAAGAAAATTGTAAACCAAAAAAATTAAAAACAAACAAACAAACAAAAAACAACCACAGGGCTTGAGGGATGGCTTAGCAGTTTAGCCTTCAAAACTTAAGCACCCATGTTTGATCTCTCTCCAGATCTCATGTAAGTCAGATGCACAAAGGTGATGCAAATGCAAGGCTGCATATGTGCACTAGGTGGTGCAAGTGTCTGGAGTTCAATTACAGTGGCTGAGGATCTGGTGCACCAGTTCTTTCTCTCTAAAAAAACCAAACAAACAAAAAACCCTAATCATAATATAAGTATCAAGCACACAAAACAATAATTCCTTAACATTAAAAATGTACAGAATTCAACTTCCTTAAGGATCTTTTTTTTTTTTTTTTTTTGGAGAGAGACACAGAGAGACAGAGAGAGAGGGAGAGGAAGACAGATAGAGATGGGTGCGCCAGCAGCCTCTCAGCTACTGCAAACGAAATCCAGATGTGTGCGTCCCCTTGTGGTCAAGTGCGGCATTGTGCCCTTGCGTCACTTTGCATCTGGCTAAACGTGGGACCTGGAGATTGGATCCACTGGAGATTGGAACCGGCGTTCTTAGGCTTAGGAGGCAGGCGCCTTAACTGCTAAGCCATCTCTCTAGCTCAAGGATCTTTTTTTTTTTTTATAGTTGATTTTAATGAAGACTGAAACAAAGTCTATTTCTTTTGGTCTGTAATATCTCTTTAGTTCCTTTTAAGGCACAGAATCTTTATTTCTTTTAATTTTTAATTTTAATATTTTAATTGGCAAGCTGAGAGAGGTAGAGAGAAGAAAGAGAGAATATACATGTCAGGGCCTGCAGCCACTGCAAAAGGACTCCAGGTGCATGTGCCACTTTGGGCATCTGGCTTTATGTGAGTACTAGGGAATTGAACCAGGGTTGTTAGGCTTTGCAGGCAAGCCATCTCTCCAGTCCCAGAATCTTTATTTTTTCATATAGATTATTTGTTGAAGAAACCAGGTTATTAAGTCCTTGTGGAATTTTACACATTTTTTTCTTTTGCTGATTGCACACATGTGGTATTATAGAACAATTTTGTCCCATGTTTCTATAAACTGATAACCTAGATACTGTATAGATTCAGTTTTGGTGTCTTTGGCAAAATTGCCTATAGCCAGTGTTTACTGCTTCTTGTTATACTACATTAGAAGATAACTTCTCAAAATTTTTCATGATTATGATCAGGATTCTGGTACTGTTAGCCTGGTTGATCTGTCAAGTTCTCTGTTTACATTTGGATTAGGCAGCCTGCTGGTTCTGTTGCCTAGAATATACATTATTTTATTGAGTTGCAAACTGGTGATTGGGGGCTATTAGCCCTTCTGCATTTATAAGCTGGAATTTTAGTTAATGTGAGGAGGTTTTTTTTTTTTTTTTTTTTTTTTTTTTTTTTTTTAACATCCTCTGCTTATTCGGAGTATAATTTATTCAGGAAAGGCAAGATAAGCATGTGATTCCTTTCCTTTCCTTTATCAGTGACATGTACTGATCTGGAATCATTCATTTCTTCAAAGTATATGATATGATGTGTATTAATTTTGGCATGATAGTTCACATCTAAACTCTGGGTGTGTCTGACTTCATTGCTAATGGATTGCATGGCCTCTCTTTAAGTGGACAGAGCCAGAAAATTCTTTTAAATTGTATTTTATGCATATGTATGCATATCTTTAATTTTTCATATTTTATTTACTTATTTGAGACAGAGAAAGAGGCAGATAGAGTGAGAGAGAGAATGGCTGTGCCAGGGCCTATAGCCACTGCAAATGAATTCTAGACTCATGTGCCATCTGGCTTTACATGGGTACTGGGGAATCGAACTTGGGTCCTTACATTTTGCAAGCCATTAACCACTGAGCAATCTCTCCAGTTGTCTGTAGCCCAGGCTGGCCTTGGCTCACTTTATTGCCAAGGATGATCTTGAATGATCTTTCTGCTTCCATCTCCCAAGTTCTGGAATTAGAAGTGTTTGCCACCATGTCTAGTTTTCTTTTTCTTCTTCCAGGTAGAATCTTACTCTAGCCCAGGATGACCTGGAATTCTTTATGTAGTCTCAGGGTGGCCTCCAACTCACAGCAATCCTCCTACCTCTGCCTCCCAAGTGCTAGGATTAAAGGTGTGCACCATCCTGCCTGGCTCCATGTCTAGTTTTATATGGGCTGGATTTTAACCCAGGGCTTTAGTATGCTAGGCAAATAGTACACAATCTGAGTTATCTCTTCAGGCCCAGCCTTTTCTCCATTCCTCCCTCTCTTGAGAAAACACATCATGAATTCATACTTATGTGTTAAATTCTAATTTAAGATTACAGGGTTTGAGTTGGAGGATATCTCAGTAAAGTGCTTGCCTTGCAAGCATGAGAATCTGAGTTTGAGCCCCAGTGCCCATGTTAAGATGCCAGACATGGTTACATGTGCTTGTAATCCCAGTACTTGAGAGGCAGACAGAGAAGGATTAGTGGTGCTCACTGGACAGCTAATCTAGTCTAATGGGTGTTCTTCAGGCCAATGAGAGCTCTGTCTCAGGAAAACACAAAAAAGAGGGAGTTAGTCTTCCACAAACTTGCAGAAGTGCTTTCTCTCACACACATGCATATTTTTTGATTTAATTTTGTTTGAATTAAACAAGAGAGTATTACTATTGAAAAATCCTGTTACAATGTGATGCCTGGAAAGTTTGAGATTTTATGTTTTTTTTTTTCCTTTAGGATGAATCTTACTTTTTTATTGTGATTAAAGTCATTTAAAAATTTCTAGTCACCAATTCAAGTCGTAGTATATTCAGTTTCATTTTTTCCTTTGGATTTTAGTGGATTCTTGCCCCTATGTTGAAGGAAATTTTTGTATAATTAAGTAAAAATTTTGTTTTCAAGATACAATTTATAAGACAGTATACATTGAAAGAAATCCAGGGTTCATTCCTCTCCTCTGCCTTCTCTCTATTACATATCTACTTTTTCTTTTGGCTTTATTCTTAAAAAAAGCAAACATATATTTATATTTTCATATTTCTTGGATGAAAAATAATACAAAATACACACTACTTGGTACATTGCTCATTTTCATTTAACAGTATGTCCCGTCTTGATAAAGTATAACTTCCAAAGTATATTGTGAGTTCAAAAGAAGCCAGTAAAGAAAGGAAGCTGTGCATTTCTTTTATTGTTCCTATAGCTGTGAAGTATTGTATGCTTGCAGGCTGTATAACCATGCCATGCTGATGTTCTGTTTAGATTGCTTCCGGTCTTTTGTGTTCCTTGATAGCATTACTTGTACTTACCTTCTTTTAGTTCTTAGGAGTAGATGACATTGTAGTTTCTGGAACTATCATCTGCAGAGAATATAACTGATGTTTAGTTTATCTTATTACTGAAAAAAAAGCCTCAGTATATGTTTTTCATTAGACAAGTTCAAGAATTACTGATAACCTTGTACTCAATGCTGATGTTTAGTACTGGATTACCAAATTAACAGAAATATTTACAGGTGATATTTTTAATGTTTAGATACAGCCAAGCTTTTTGGGGTAAGTAATGTTAAAGTTAAGTTGTTATCAAATGATATCCATACTAATAACATAAGAATCTTGGGCTCCCTTTGTTTTAAGTAGTTTTCACAGTGACGTTTTGTTAATTAATGTAAATAAAATGTTGCTAAAACCTCAGAGATCTCCCTAAAATCTATTTCTTGTTTTTTTTATACTTGTTTATACGTCATTAGACAATTATATAGAAGGTCCTTAAGAAACTCTCACCTTCTTCTTTAGTTACGAAATGTGGTAAAAGTATAGTGTGTATGATTTATTGTGGAAATATTTCACTTGTGTGCCTTTGGTATTTTTTTAAACAGGCAGTATAACTCCAACTGTGGAACTGAATGGGCTTGCTATGAAAAGGGGAGAGCCTGCCATCTACAGGCCATT
The DNA here is from genome assembly GCA_036365145.1 of Orientallactaga sibirica. NCBI lineage: Eukaryota > Metazoa > Chordata > Mammalia > Rodentia > Dipodidae > Orientallactaga > Orientallactaga sibirica. Next base: position 21,953,199 of record JAEOAD010000003.1, read on the forward strand.
AGATCCAAAGCCATTCCCAAATTATAGAGCTAATTACAACTTTCGGGGCATGTACAATCAGAGGTTTGTATGTCTTCTTTGGTTTTGTTCTTACCATTCCATGCATATTGTAAATATTTTTCTGAAATTCTGAGAACATTTTCATTGAAAATGTAATTGACCTTGGTCATTTTAAAGAATTTAGATAAATCAGCTCATAGAGAATATTTAAGATAAAAAACCCCAGCAAAACAAAAACTTCCCAGAAACTCATTTTTATGGATTTGTGATAGCCCTGTTTGCTGTAAACAGGATCAAGTTTTTAAAATCCGTGCAGAGTGTGTCATGCTGATTTTCCAGGGGACATTCTCATTTCTGTGCTGTGCATAGCTGTGTTTTGCTCAATTTGTTAGAATATGTTAATGAACTTCAGCATTTATAATTTATAGGAAAATTATTGGGAGAGGAAGGATATACTAAGTCTTTTTGCACATTGCATGACTATGGTAGGTATAGTATAACTTTCACAATGAAATATGGATTTCCCCATCATAAAAGTTATATAAAACTCATTGTAGAGAAAGTGGAAAAATGCCAAAAGGTAAAGAACTATAAGTGTAATCCAGAACTAGCTACCTTTAATATTTTGATTCACTTCACATTCCTTTTTCATTGAATATGAATGTATTTCACTGAATTTAAGTTATTTTTAATATCTCTTTTTCATGGTACTTACTAAGATATATATGTACAATAAAATGTGTAAACTTAAGTGTATTCTTGATCATTTTATGGATATATATTTGTTTTTTACTCACTGGCTTTAATATGTGTGTATCTATGTGATCATCACTCAGATCAAAGCACCAGAACTTTCTGAGGCTTTCCCCAGAACTCCATGCTCGTGGCACACCCTTCCCAAGAAGTATCCACAGTTCTGTCACCGTAGCTTGTAGAACTTTATATAATAGACTGAATGTTTACTCTATCTCTGGCTTCTTTCATCTTGTGTAATGTTTTCTTACTGTACTTGCTTGTTTTGAGAGTCATCAGTATTGTTGATATATTTCTGAATAATGTTCCACTGTATGCCTATATCATTGTTTGTCCTGTGTGTGCAAGATGGTGCCCTTTTTCACTTAACATAGTGCCATTTTTAAATAGTCTTTCAGAAATATTTTAGTTGGCTACAAATACTTCATGTGGCCAAAGTATATTTTATAATTACATGCCTGTTTTTGATATTGCTCTTCACCCTATCCCTTTGGGCTATTGTGGGCAAATGCTGAAGTAAACAGTATTCTGCACGTCTTTTTGTATACACTTACATGTATACACTTACAAATATTTTTCACACTACTATTTATTTTCTGAAGGTGGTTTTCTGTAAGGGGAACATTAGATTTAAGAATAATGTGTTGCACAATTACATTATAGTTTGTTTTGATTTATTACAGCATCTGAGAATACCTTTTCTACTGTGAAAACTCTAAATTTAAAACTATTTGTCTTGCCGGGAGTGGTGGCTCATGCCTTTATTCCCAGCATTTGGGAGGCAGAGGTAGGAGGATCCCTGTGAGTTTGAGGCCACCCTGAGACTACAGAGTGAATTCCAGGTCAGCCTGAACCTAGAGTGAGACCCTACTTCAATAAACCAAAACCAAACCAAAACAAAACAAAACAGAAACAACAACAAAAAACTATTTGTCTTGCTTGATAGTTGAAAAATGAAAAATTTTAGTGTTATTGCTAGTGAAATGGAACAGTTTTTCAGATTTTTACTAATTTATCTTTTGTGTATTTTTACTTGTTGCTTGACTAGTTTTCAAATGTTTATTTTAACAGTATCCATATTGAGTTTATTTTATTTGTTATAATTTTCCTGCTTTAAAGTTTGGCTTTCAAACCGGGCGTGGTGACGCATGCCTTTAATCCCAGCACTCAGGAGGCAGAGGTAGGAGGATCACTGTGAGTTTGAGGCCGCCCTGAGACTACATAATAAATTACAGGTCAGCCTGAGCTAGAGTGAGATCCTACTTTGAAAAACCAAAACACCAAAAAACCAAAAAACCAAAAAGCCAAAAAAAAAAAAAAAAGTTTGGCTTTCAATCTGTATTTGTTACAGTTTTGTAAGGATTTGCTTTTATGTGTAAGAAATTTATTTTCATATGTGGTAAAATAACTACCAGTGCTGTAGTTAGAGTTTTATATATTTATTCATACTCTAACTCATGTGCAGGGAACACATTTATTTAGTTTTTAAGGTTCAGAGAAATTTTATTATGTTATAGCTAGAAATGAGAAGAAGGAAGGAAGACAGGGCATGAGTGGGGATCCTGGAAATGGGGAAGCAAGAACTTAAGAGAAGGAAGAAATGCAGAGCTCTTGCCCAAGGAAGCAAGAGGGGGTTTGAGAAGCCCTCTGATACTTAAATTTTTTTTGTTTATTTTTATTTATTTATTTGAGAGTGAGAGTAAGAGAGAGAGAATGGGCTCATCAGGGCCTCCAGCCTCTGCAAATGAACTCCAGATGCATGTGCCACCTTGTGCATCTGGCTTATGTGGGTCCTGGGGAATCGAGACTTGAACCTGGGTCCTTAGGCTTCACAAGCAAGCGTTTAACTGCTAAGCCATCTCTCCAGCCCTCGGATACTTTTCAGTATATTATTTTGTGGTAGAAAACTACTTTAGTCATATCCATTTAACACAAAACCATTTAGTGTTACTGCTCAGGTCTCTCAAGAATAATTCGTACAATCTTAGATTTCCTTCCTTCTCCCTTTCCTCCTAGTATGTCTGTAGGAATCTACTGTATGTCAGGAAGGCCATCTTTCCCCTATGGGAGTGTCTTCTGCTGTCCTTCAGCGACTGTTCTTTGTGGTGATGCCCCTTGTCTACTGGGTGTTGAAACCTGTAGCTGGTGATTTCTAGCTCATTCCCCTCAGATAGTGCTTTCTGACAGTACTTTCCATTGCCCCTTGCAAGCTCAGTGCTTCCTGGTTTTCTCTGTGGCTATGTGCTTCCCCTCCCCCCACTTTTGGAGCATCTCTGCTCTTGTGGAACATGCAGCACCTGGAGTTCCTAGTGCTCAGCTCAGTATACAAGTGTGGGGCCATATGTAATAATTTTCTTATGTTTGCTTTACTTTATCTTGTTTGTATGAGGGATCTTTTATCTTCTTTTAATCTGAGGTCACCTATTTAGATAAAGCTAGTTGTCCACTTCAGCATAGTAGATGTGTGTGAGTGTATCTACTGAGGAAGGAATGTACAGTCATTTCATACTTGCAGTATATTCCATTTTTATATTTATTTGCTTGTTTTTTGTTTGGTTTTGAGATAGTCTTGTAATACAGGCTAGGCTGACCTTGTACTTGCTGTGTAGCCCAGGCTAGCCTCAATCCCATGCCGCTTCTTCTGCTCATCTCCCAAGTGTTGAGATTATAGGCATGTTCCACTATACCTGGCTCCTTTTTCATCCTTTTAAAATTAGTGTATATTAATTGTACAAAATAATGAATTTCATTATGACATTCATGTAATAATGTACTGTAATCACTGCCATTAATTACCCTCTCTTGTTCTCCCCTACCTTCCTCCACTGGTCTCCTTCTCCTTCCCAAATGGTTACTTTTCTAATTCATGTCTTCTAATATATATATATAATATATAATATATAATATATAATATATAATATATATATATATATTTGATTTTGAGGTAGGGTCTCGCTCTAGCACAGGCTGACCTGGAGTCCACTGTGTCATCTCAGGCTGACCTCAAACTCACAGCATGCCTCCTACCTTTGCTGTCTTAGTGCTGTGATGAAAGGTGTGTGCTACCACACCTGGATAAAAAATATTTTTAATGTAGAGTATAAGAGAAAAATGCAGTATTTGTCTTGAGTCTGGCTTATTTTACTTAGTGATATCAAGTTCTATGCATTGTTCTGCAAATGTGTTGTAATCTTTTTTTTTCTTTATAGTTGAATGAAACTCCATTTTGTATATCTGTGTGTGTGTGTGTGTGTGTGTGTGTGTATGTATATATGTATGTATACACACACACACACCACATTTTACTTATCTATTTATCTGTTGATGGGCATATAGCTTGGTTATTGTGATGGTGCAGTAATAAACATGGATCTCTGTGATAGGTTGACTTTGATTCCTTTGGGTGTATACTCAGGAGTGGTATAGCGGGACATATGATAGTCCTGCTTTGGTTCTTTGTAGAACCTCCCTTCTGATTTCCATCCCTCACAGCTGGTAAGAGACCTTTGAAGCAGGACTGCCTGGCCTGTGGATCCTCTAGAAAGAAATCACTGTGGCTGCAGACAGTGCACCAAGGAATAGAAGAGTTGCTACTTGAAATCAGGGTCATATGATATGGTTTGGCTTGATGTTTTTTTTTTTTTCTTCTGTTTTTCTGTCTACATTTTTAAATTAAGAATACTGACATTTTAAAGAAAATATTTTATTTTAAAGATTTATTTATTTATTTATTTAGAGAGATGGAGAGAATGGGGCCTCTAGTCACTGCAAACAAACTCCAGATGCATGTGCCACCATGTACATCTGGCTTACATGGGACCTGGAGAATCGAACCTGGGTCCTTAGGCTTTGCACTAAGCCATCTCTCCAGCCCAAGAAAATATTTTATTTTTATTTATTTATTTGAGAGAGAGAGAGAGAGAGAGAGAAAGATAGAAAGAAGCAGAGAGAAGCATATAGAGAATGGGTGCACCAGGGGCTTCAGCTGCTGCAAGCAACCTCCAGATACATACTCCAACTCATGCATCTGGCTTATGTGGGTCCTGGGGAATCAAACCTGGGTCATTTGCCTTTGCAAGCAAGTGCTTTAACAGCTAAACCACCTTTTCAGCCTAAATGTTGACATTTTTTCTTTGTTGGCAGTTACTAATTCTAAGATCTGGTTTTCAGTTTATTATGAAGGATGCATGAAGTTTACTCGCATATTTTCTAAAGTATTATTCCTATTAATGAACAAGGTATACTTTGCTTTCACATTTGTGGAGTCTTTCTGATTTTCTGCAGTTACCAAAAAGGAAGAAAAAGGAAATAGGGAAGTATTATTAAGCAGCCAAGCCATGCTTCAACCAAAAGCTCTCTGCTTTCAAAAGAGCAAGTCTAACCATTACTCTAGGCTATTAAAATTATTTCATACATGACCTTAATTTGCAGATGGTAACGCTTAATATATTCATTTACAGGAAATTTGGAGTATATGATCAGGGCTGGTTCTCTTTCTTGTCAGATTCCATATTAATTGGTAACTTCTTATGCAGGGAATGAAAAAGTTAAGTCTATGAAAGTATCAGTTAGAGGGATTTTTGCAAAGGACTTTTCTACTTAAAATAATATTAAATAATATTAAATAATAATTAGATACTACCTATGCTCTTTTTTTATTCTGTGCTAATGAGGTTTCTCCACTTGAACTCATTATTTTTCTCTGCTCTCTTATGATGGGCAGAGAGAAATATTTAACCAAGAACAAACTCTGGATTTAGTATAGATTCTGGAGAATTTGTCTTCTCTTAGTAATACTGAAGATGATTAACAATGGGTATAGAAGCCACTTACATTATTTTTCTTTTTCATTTGATATACTGTTCACTAGCAGATATGTTATAAAATAGAAAATATTTAAAAATTCATATGACAAAGAGTTAAGACTAGAGAACATTTCATGCATGTGCTAGCCTTTACAAAATCTGTGAGATTATTGATTTTAAAGAGGAAAAGATGGTGTGGTGGTTCATGCCTTTAATTCTAGTGTTTGGGAGGGAGGTTGAGGCAGTTCACCTCAGTTTGAGGCCAGCCAGGACTACAGTGTGAGACCTTGTCTCAAAAGAAAAAGGCTCAATTCTTTTAAACATTTTTTTTGTTTTGTTTTTCGAGGTAGTGTCTCACTCTAGCTCAGGCTGACTTGTAATTCACTCTGTATTCTCAGGGTGGCCTCGAACTCATGGTGGTCCTCCTACCTCTGCCTCCTGAGTGCTTGGATTAAAGGCATGCACCACCACGCCCAGCTTCTTTTAAACATTTAAAAATGTATTTATTTATTTATTTAAGAGAGAAAGAGGCAGAGAAAGAGAGAGAGAAAGAGAGAATGGGCACTCCAGGGCCTCTAGTCACTGCGAATAAACTCCAGATGCATGTTCCACCTCATGCATCTAGTTTATGTGAGTACTGGGGAATCGAACCTAGGTCCTTAGGCTTCATAGGCAAGCACCTTAAATGTTAAGCCATCTCTCCACCAGCCTTCTTTCTTTTTTTTTTTTTTTTTTTTTTTTTTTGAGACAGGGTCTCATGTGGCCCAGGCTGACATCAAACTCACTGTGTAGCCAAGAATGGCTTTGAACTCCTGATTTTCTTGTGTGCTTGGATAATAGCCTGTGCCACTATGCTTGGTTTATAGCTCCCAGTTTTGGAGGTGACCATCTGTATAGTTTGTCAGCCCTATTGTCTTTGGGCCTGTGGTAGGATGCTTGCCTCATGGCACCAGGAGCACACAGGGTTTCAATATCCCTTATAAGGGCACAGCCCCATAGAACTAGAAGTCCCCACGTTCTAGAGGCAGCCCCACCACAGCAATGCTTTTCTTCCTCCATTTTTGTTATTAAAAAATTTAAGAAATATGTGACAAGGAATAGAATGGCTGCAATCAGGCTTCCCATAAACAATTTTTCAATTTTATCTATTTACAGATGAAAAAAATATTATTACCTGGCAGATGGCCAGAAAGTCCCTTGTTCTGCTGACATAGATTCTTGAAGGGCTACAATTCAGAGGAGATTATGTGAAAATGGGACTTTCTGGCCCAAGTAACAGGGACATCTCTTGGGGAAATCTTTAGGCATGTTGGATATAGGGTGTTAGTGTTTTTCTTTTTCTTATGTCTCTCTTCCCAGCTCTTTTCTCATTTTTTCTTTGCTTAACCTTATTTTCAAAGAAGTTCACTCCCACTTGTTGTACCTTATATGTTACACAGCCTTGTAGTGGAGAAGGGGTAAGATTTTTGTTTTGTTTTGTTTGAACAGTTCTTAGGAAAGTCCCAAGAAACACTTGGACTAATCCTTCCAGAGTTCATACTCACATTGGGTTTTGGGTAGGAGAATGCTTCAGTGACTAAACCTGGGTTATGTGGCCAACTTGGAATAGTGGGTATTGGTTCCTATTTTAAAAAATATATTTATGTATTTTCTTGAGAGAAAGAGAGAAAAAGAGGTACATACATATGTACGCACACACACACACACAGAGAGAGAGAGAGAGAGAGAGAGAATATGAATGAGTGTGCCAGGGCTTCCAGCCACTGCAAACAAACTCCAGACATATGTGCCACCTTGTGCATCTGGCTAACGTTGGTACTAGGGAATTGAGCCTGGGTTCTTAGGCTTCGTAGGCAAGTGCCTTAACTGCTCAGCCATTTCTCCAGCCCAATCTTATTATTTTTATTTCCTGGAAGGATACAAGGGAAGAAATAGCTCAGGGTCCAAAGCTTCCAAAATATGGATGTGTGATTTTTCTATAGCAAATGGATTTGCTTAGGACAGCCCAAGTTGAGTGCCCTATCTGTTCTTTATTTGTCTAGGGATCTTATACATTCTTTTTTATCTTACTTCATTTATTTGAGAGAGAAAGAGGCAGATGAGAGATAGAGAGAAAGAGAGAAAATGAATACGAATGTGCTTGCCAGGGCACCTAGCCACTGTAAATGAACTCTAGATGCATGTGCCACTTTGTGCATCTGTCTTACGTGGGTATTGGGGAATTGAACCTGGATCCTTAGGCTTTGTAGGCAAGTGCCTTAGCTGCTAAGCCATCTCTCCAGCCTTTATACATTCTTTCCCAAAGGATTTGGTTATGTTTCTTTGTCACTTGTCATTTTGGAGCAGTGTTATGGTATGCTTCCATGCCAAGCACCACATTCATCATGTGTGTTTAGTGTATTGACTCCTTTATCCACTTCTTGGTTTGATTACTCATAGCCAGACTAGTAAAATTACTTTGCTTTATATTTGACTTATGTAGACTAATAGCAAGTTAAGTAGTGAGGAATGCCTTTGGACTATTTTTACATAACAGCTACTTGCCTCTGTGGACAATGCTAGGCATCTACTTAAACTTTTCCACTTGTAGCCCTGGGAAATAACTTGGAGACTTGGAAAGACCACAGTAGCTATTACTTCCAGTGGAAATTTGACAGGGTAGAAGTTTTTTTTTAATTGAATTTCATTTTCTTGTCAATAAAGTTAGAAATAACAGAGATTCTGGCTTATAAAAATAGTTTAGGTTGAATATCTTTATCCAAATGCAGAGACCAGAAGTGTTTTAGATTTTTGTACTTATTTTTCAAGTTTTAGAATATTTGTGTATACATAATAAAGTATCTTGGAGATTACACCCAAGTCTCAACATGAAATTCATAGTTTCATATATTCCTGGTATACATACCCTGAAGGTGATTTTACATAATAAGCAATTATGTGTATGAAAAAAATTGAATGTTAAACCATCAACTTGTGTCATTATGTCAATGCTTAGAATATTGTAGAGTTTGGATTAGAGAGGATCAATCTGTATTTCAGATATATTGGCAAGATAAGTTGCCAAGTATTGTGATGATGATATACTGCTTTAAAAATATATATTTAATATATTTATTTATTTATTTATTTATTTGAGAGAGAGAAAGAGGCAGAGAGAGAGAAAGAGAGGGAGAATGGGCATGCCAGGGCTCCCAGCTGCTGCAAACAAACTCTAGACACATGTGCCCCCTTATGCATCTGGCTTACGTCATCCCGAAGAATCGAACCAGGATTCTTTTTCAGGCAAAGGCCTTAACCACTAAGCCATCTCTCCAGCTTGATATACTGCTTTTTTGGAGGCCTTTAATCCCAGCACTTGGGGGGCAGAGGTAGGAGGATCACCATGAGTTCGAGGCCATCCTGAGACTACATAGTGAATTCCAGATCAGCCTGGGCTAGAGTGAAACCCTATCTTGCAAAAGCAAAAACAAACAAACAAAACTGTCATTATGAGTTCTGCACTATTTGCTAAACCCTTTTGAAAAACATTTGAAAGTATGACAGTTGAGAAATCAGGGATGGACCAACACTGTTGCAGATAGGTAAAAACCAAGTTTTGAGTTCTGCCACCAGGTGGTGCTTGTGTATTATGAAAACATAGAGTAGTTTAATTCATTTTACTGCTTCAAGGTCAGTGGCTAACTTAAAAATGAAAGGTTAAACCATATGAAATTCCCAGTATTTGCCCTTTCTTTGACCTGTAGACATATTGGTTTCATATGATTCAACTTAATATGAACAAAATGAACATAACTTTCAAGTCTCTTGGGTAAATGGAATAAGTGTGAAGTGGGAAAAGCAGGAATTTGTTCTAATAGTTATGTATAACTTTGCCTTTTCTATACTGTATCTCTTTGTTTTATATTCTTGGGAATATATTATTATATGTATATGAAATGATTTACATATGAAATTCATGGCAGAACTTTGAAAAATGATGCTTCTTAAGACATTATTTTGTAGAAAAGGTATATAACAGATAAACTGAAGATAAAAATTTAAGTATTTTTATATTTTTACATGTTAAATAAAGGTTATTTATTTTTTAATTTGAGAGAAATATAAATCTATGGCAGAAATACATTAATATACATCACTCTAAAAATGCTGATAAGCTAGAGAGGAGAATTTAAATAGATTGATAAAGCAAGAGTAAGGAAGAATAAACTTAAGATTAGCATCTTCTATGAGCACATATATAAGCATCTTTATGAAAACAATAGCAATTATATCCAGCAAAGTTTTCATAACATGATATGCCGCAATTAAATGGAGTTTATTCTAGGAAAGTAAGATTGGTTTAGTATAGTAAAAAAAAAATTATATTAACATGATGGTGAAAAACGATACAAGCACCTCATTAGATGTAAAAAACGGCATTTGACAGATCAACCCTCATTTGTTATAGAGGTCCAGCACACTGGGAATAGAAGACAAGGGGCTTCTCTCAACAAACTGGCGCTCACATTGTGCTTTATGCTAATAAGCTACATCATTCCTTATGAGATGTTCCAGTCAGGTTCACATTCCTGGTAGAAACCACCCAACCAAGAGCAGCTTGAATATCTTTATCCAAATGCTAGAGACCAGAAGTGTTTTAGATTTTTTGTATTTATTTCTCAAGTTTTAGAATATTTGTATGTACATAATAAAATATCTTGGGGATTACACCCAAGTTTCAACAAAAGAGAGTTTTATTTTGGCTTACAGGCTTGAGGGGGAAGCTCCATGATGGCAGGGAAAACAATGGCATGAGCAGAGGGTGGACATCACTCTCTGGCCAACATCAGGTACAGGAACAGGAGAGTGTGCCAAACACTGGCAAGGGGAAACTGGCTGTGTTGCCCATAAGCCTGCCCCCAATAATATACTTCCTCCAAGAGGCGTTGATTCCCAAATCTCCATCAGCTGGGAACCCAGCATTCAAAACACCTAAGTTTATGGGGGACATGTGAATCAAACTACCACATTCTACCCCGTCCCCCATAAACTGATAACCATACATGATATAGAATACAATGCATTCATCCAACTTTAAAAGTCTCCATAATTTTTATTAATCACAGTGATGTTAAAACACCCCCATAATCCAAGGTCTTTTAACTAAGCCATAATACCAACCCCCCCCCCAACCCATAATGGCAGAGAATAGACATTCACACTGCAAAAGATGGCATTGGGCACAGCAGAGAAATTCTCAAGCAATACATGATTTAAACAGGGCAAACACCAAACTCTGTAGCTCCAAGTCCAACAACTCTAGACAGTGACAAGTCTCCAAGTCTGATAATTCTAACCAGCAATAAGTCTCTGCAGTTCCAATTCCACCCCTCCAGCTAGGTTATTCACAGTCCTGGAAAACTTCATCTGGGCCAGCAGCTTTCCTTAGCAGCCATCTCATGGTCCTGGCATCTCCACTGGGTCTCCACTGCAAACCATGGTTTATCCTCATGGCTCCATTGGGTCTTCATGCAGGCATCCAGCAAACCAGGTGGGGTGTCAATTTGCTAATCCAAGGGGGAATAGAGCAGACTTTGAAGAACAGGACACTCCTTGAACACTCAGGCCCCTTTAAAAGAGTCTACAGTTTTCCTGTTGCCCCATTGCAGGTCAGCTGGCACAATCTCAAAGGTTGTAATCTCTCAATTGCAGCTGAGCAGGCAGCAGTTTTGGCCTAAACATTTCTTTCTGTGCTATATCCCTCTGCATACACCTATCTTTCTACACAAAGCAACCTTGCACAAGTTCTCAGGACACAGGCATAACAACAAGCCTCTCACACAAACTGATTCAAGCCCACTTCAGGCAAAGCTCTGTCTCACCCTCATAAGCCAAACCTCACAGTCCATAGTTCTTACTGTATTCAGGTCTTTGAACTCTGACCAGAATAGTCCACCAAGCTGTACTTACAGCTGCAAGGCATCTCTTAGGAAAAGGTTTCAAATATTTCCACATTCCTCTTGAAAATCAGCTCCAAAATGCCAAAGCCACACAGTCAGGGGTCTAGAAGCAATGTTACTCTCGGTACCAACTTTACTGTTGCAGTCAGGTTCACATTCCTGGTAGAAATCACCCAACTAAGAGCAGCTTGTGGGAAAAGAGGTTTATTTTGGTTTTCAGGCTTGAGGGGGAAGCTCCATGATGGCAGGAAAAATGATGGCATGAACAGAGGGTGGACATCACCCCCTGGCCCACAGGAACAGGAGAGTGTGCCAAACACTGGCAAGGGGAAACTGGCTATGTTGCCCATAAGCCCACCCCCAATAATATACTGCCTCCAAGAGGTGTTAATTCCCAAATCTCCATCAGCTGGGAACCTAGCATTCAGAACACTTAAGTTTGTGGGGGACACGTGAATCAAACCACCACATGAGACCAGGACTTTGTGTACAATGATGTACACTAATGTATACTGATATATACTGTTATGACTTCAATTTCTGTTGGACTTAAGTTCTAGAATGTACAATAAGAAATGGACTGGGGAAATATTGGAAAAGAAGAATAAAAGTGATCTTTATTTGTAAACATGGATTCTATGTGTGGAAAGTTCTAAGAAATAAAAAGCAGTAAAGCACTGGACTAAGTGTTCACTGCTACATCTTGTATTGTATAATAATACTACATATTGAATAAGTGTCCCAGGATACAAAATCAGTATATTAAAAAATTATTAATGGGGTTGGAGAAATTGGCTCAGTGGATTGAGAACACTTACCATGTGTGTATGTGGGCCTGAGAGGGTCTGAGATTTTTTCTTTTTTTGGTTTTTTGAGGTAGTGTCTCACTCTAGCCCAAGCTGACCTAGAATTCACTATGTAGTCTCAGGGTGGCCTTGAACTCACAGTGATCCTCCTACCTCTGCCTCCCGAGTGCTAGGATTAAAGGTGTGTGCCACCACGCCTGGCTTTCTTTCTTTCTTTTTTTGTTTTTAGATATTTTGCATTCTATTCCCAGGATCCATGTCAAAAAGCTGGGCTTGGCCACAAAGGCCTGTAACCACAGTACTATGGGAGCCGAACCTGTAGAATTACTGGGGCTCATTGGTAAGCTAGTCTGACCAAAAACAATGGCGGCTCCAGGTTTAGTGAGAGACTGTCTTAAGCAAATAATGCAGAGGTCACTGGCATTCTCCCCTGGACTCTGCATGGAAGCACAGGTGGCACTTGCATCTGCACACACATGTGCACACCACATACATTCCACACGCATGCCAAAAAAAAAAATCACTATTTCTACGTAAAGATGACGAATAATAGGAGAATTATAGTAGCATAAACACATGATACTTCTGTATAAACTTATTAAAATGTGTGCTCAACCTGTGTGCCTAAAGCTATAGTGTAATTGTTCATATTTAAAAAGACTCAAGGGCTGAAGGGATTGCTTAGTGGTTAAGGCGCTTGCTGGGAAGCCCAAGGACCAGGTTTGATTCCCTTGGACCCACATAAGCCAGATGCACAAGGTGGCATGTGCATCTAGAGTTCGTTTGCAGCAGCTGAAGGCCCTGGAACACTCATTTTCCCACTCCCCCCCCAAATAAATAAAATAAAAAATGTAAAAAAAAAGAAAAAAAAAGACTCAGTATTATTCTCCCAAAGTTAACATGAAGATGAAATTCAATCTTAGTCAAAATCTTAGCTATTTTATAAACTTCATAACACTGGCATTTGTGCAGATATGCAAAGGACCAGCCATGGCTAAAATTTTTTTGTAATTTTTTTTTTTGAGAGAGAGACAGAGAGCGACACAGAGAGAGGAAGAGACAGAGAGAGAGAGAATGGGTGCGCCAGCAGCCTCTCAGCTGCTGTGAATGAACTCCAGATGCATGTGCACCCTTGCGGGCAAGTGCAGCATTGCTCCCTTGTGTCACTTTACATCTGGCTAACCATGGGACCTGGAGATTGGAACCAGCATTCCTAGGCTTAGCAGGCAGGCACCTTAACTGCTAAGCCATCTCTCCAGCCCTTTTTTGGTAATAAAAAAAATTAAAATTTTTAATTTAATTTTTTTTTTAGAGAGAGAATAGACATGCCAGGGCCTCAGCCACTGCAATCACACCCCAGATGCACCACCTGGTTGGCATGTGCGACCTTGCCCTTGCCTCACCTTTGTGCATCTGGCTTAGGTGAGATCTAGAGAGTCAAACATAGGTCTTTAGGCTTTGCAGGCAAGTGCCTTAACTGCTAAGCCATCTTTCCAGCCCTTTTGTAATTTTTTTTATGAGAATGAGAGAGAGAGAGTGACAGAGACAGAAGGAGAGAGAATTGGCACACCAGGGCCTCCAGCCATTGCAGTTGAATTCCAGATATGTGGCATCTTGTGCAACCTTGTGTGCTTGCATCACCTTTTGTGTCTGGCTTACAGGGGCTCTGGAGAATCTGAAGAACCTGGGTCCTCAGGCTTCAGAGCCAAGTGCCTAAACCACTAAGCCATCTCTCCAGTTGCTAAAAACAATATTGAAATGAAATAACAGAGTTGGAGGATGCATACTACCTGATTTACAAGAAGCTACTTCTATATTGAGGGGTGGGGATGTGGTTTAGTTCCTAGAGTGCTTGCCTCACATGCCTAAAGCCCTGGGTTCAGTTCTCAGCATCACATAAAACTTGGCTTGCTGGTACATGCTTACAGTCCTAGCACTATAGAAGTGGAGGCAGGAGAATCAGAAATTCAAGATCATGTTGGCTACATAGGTTAAAGGCAGCTTGGGTTTCATAAGACCCTGTCTCCAATAAATAAATAAATAAATAAATAAATAAATAAATAAATAAATAAATAAATAAATAAATTGAATTGATTAAGGCAGCAGAACAGTGACATGGGGACAGATACATGGATCAGTGGAACAGAAAAGAACAGAGGTTGGCATTCCACACAATCCATGGGTCCAAATGTGACTTGTCTGTTTTTTTCTATGGCCTGCAAACCAGGAATGGTTTTCACATTTTCAAAAAGCTGGAAAAACATGAAAAGAAGAATGGTATAACACATGAAGTTAGGTGACACTGACATTTTGAGAGTTGGTTTTGTTGGAACACACACAGCCACAGTCACTTGCTTGGGATTGTCTGCTACTTTTGTGCTAGTCTAGCAGTGTTGAGTAGATGCAACAGAGATTATAGGCCCCTGCAAAGTCCAAAATAGTTACTGTTTGGCCCCGTAGCTTGCAGATCTCTGAAATATGCAGTCAAGAAATAGATCCATCCATGTATGGCCAATTTAGATTTTTATCATTAACATGAATAAAAATGCTAATGGGGAAAGAATATTCATTCCAACGTTAGATATCCCAACAGAAACAACCAACCAAGAAGCTCAGAGTCTAACTCACGTCATAGAGAAAAATTAATTGCAAATGGATCATATACTGAAATATAAAAAAGTTAAAGACGTTAAATTTCCCAGAGGAAGAACTTTGTTACCCTGGAGATAGGTACACATTTTTTAGAATACAACACACATCACAGTTTCCAGGAGAAGATGTTTTGATACTTTGGAGATAGGTGAAGATTTATTATAACATAAAAATTTGAGAAATCAAATGTCATCATTATTTAAAACTTCTAGCACCTGAAAACCACTGTTAAGAAAAATGAAAAAGCAAAACATATATCAAAAGAAATATTTACAATACATATATTTGGAAGGCAACATCCAGAATATATATAAAAAATCTACAGCCCAATAACAAGTCAACAAAAATGGGCAAAATAATGGAACAGACCCCCCACCTCCAAGGAAGAGATCAGAATGACTGATGAACACATGAAAAATTGTGAGCCATCAGGGATGTAAGGCAAAACTAGAGCTAAGTTCTAAGAAGACTTATAGCCCCAAGTGTCAAGGTGAGCTCATACATTGCTGTGGAATATAAAGTATTACAATCCGTTTGTCAGAATTTCTCTTTCTCTTTCCCTTCCCTACTCTTCCCCCCTTCCTTCTGTTTTCATCCTCTCTCTTTCCCCTTTCCATTTTTTTGTTTTTCAGGTAGTGTATCAAATTTTTGCCCAGGCTGACCTGGAACCCACTCTGTAGTTCCAGGCTAGCCTTGAACTCACAGCAATCTTCCTATCTGCTTCCTGAATGTTGGGATTAAAGGCATGTGCCATCATGCCCGACTATTTGTTACTTTCTAATGAACTCAAACATGTTTACTATCTACCTAGCATTTTCACACCTGGCATAAACCTGAGAAAAATGAAGATACACAGTCATTCAAAGACCTAAACATAATGTTTGTACTATCTGTTTTTATATTAGTCTGAAAGTAGAGACAGTCCAAATATCTACTATGAAGTATGTTAAGCTGCAATATAACCATGCTTCAGAATTACTATTCAGCTGCAGAAATCCTGGTCCATGCAGCTGTTATGTGTGAATTTCAAAATCTGCTGGACAAAAAGCCACATACAGAGTGGATGTACCTTGAGAATCTGTTTTTTGTAGAATTCTAGGCTAGGCAGACAGTTCCATAGTGCCAGAAAGAAGTTCATTCTCTTATATTTGAGGGTAGGGATTTCCTATACAAGGTAGCCTTTTGGGGTGATAGAAATGTCTATATCTTTATTTTGTTATCAGGTGCATGGCAGAATTCATCAAACCCTGATTTCAAGATAGGCACATCATTTATTATATAGAAACCGTACTTCAGAAAAATTCATTTGAAGGACTGGGATGTTAGTAAAGGCTTGCCTTGCAAGCATGGGTACCTGAGTTTGAGTGTTAGCACCTATGTGGGTATGGTGGTACACGCACTTGTATCCCTAATGCTAGAGAGGCCGAGACAAGGCAAGCGTCTTAACCTCTAAGCCATCTCTCCAGCTCCCATATGAAGCATTTTATGTGCAAACCTCTTAAGCCTTGGCCAAGCTTCATAGCCACTTATATTATCTTGGGCCTTATTTTCAACTCTAAGGGATACCAAAGATATGTTTTTCTGCAATAATGGAAGAATTATTTAAGTACTAATCATCTGGAAAAAGTTTCTGTGATGGAAGCTGAGGAGTATATATGCCTTTGTTCTACTTTTGGAAGTTGCCAGGCAGACACAAGACTAACCAGTTAACTGTGAATTAGAGATTAACATATCTGTGTCATAAAAAACAAGGTTGTATCATTTGCAAGAAAATAACATAAAAGTAGAAGCAAGGCCTGGAAGGTGGCTCAGCATGTAAGAGCACATGCCATAAGCATGAGGGCCTGAGACCATCTGCATTCAATTCCACAGGACCCACGTAAAAACTGGACATGGTCATGCATATCTGAAACCAAAGTTCTGTGGAACACACAGACTGGAGAATTACTTGGTCTTAGGATATAGCAGCTGTGTGCATTCAGAGAAAAACTCTGTCCCAAGGAAATATGCAGATGAACAACAGAGGAAAGACATCTGATGTTCTCTGGTCTCCACTCATGTTTAGATATGTGCATCTTACACATAAATACATGCCCCTCCTTCCCCCCCCCCCACAAAGTAGAGGCAGAACTGTCTAGGAGAACAAAGGGTGCTAATAGGAGCAGGGAGAATGAGGAAGAAGAAAGCGAGGATGTATGGGGGGATTTACTCAGTATGAACAATTTCAACAAATGGAATTGAATTCTTTGAAGCCTATTTAATTCAGTATTTCTTTTTCTTCACATTAAAAACATTATCATTATTTTTGTTATTGTTATTTTGAGGTAGGGTCTCACTCTAGCTCAGGCTGACCTGGAATTCACTATGTAGTCTCAGGGTGGCCTCAAACTCTCGGCCATCCTCCTGCCTCTGCCTCCCGAGTGCTGGGATTAAAGGCATGTAGCCACTATGCCCAGCTAAAAAAACATCATTTTAATTTTATTTGCAAGCAGAGAGAAAGAGAGGGAGAGAGTGAATGAATGAATGACAATGGGTACACCAGGGCCTCCTGCCACTGCAAGCAAAACTCCAGACACATGTGACAATTTGTGAATCTGGCATTATGTGGGTACTGGGGAATCAAACCTTGGCCTGGGGCTTTGCAAGCAAGCACCTTTAACTGCTCAGCCATCTCTCCAGCCCGAGTTCTTGTATATTCTAGCTAGTAATCCTTTATTAGATGGATAACTAACTACTTTCTCTCATTCTGTTTATTTTAAAAAATATTTTAATTATTTATTTATTTGAGAGAGACAGAGTGGGCACGCCAGTGCCTTTAGCCACTGCAAACGATGTGTGTGCCACCTTATGCATCTGGCTTTATGTGGGTACTGGGGAAATCGAACCTGGGTTGTTTGGCTTTGTCAGCAAGTGCCCCAACTGCCAACCCATCTCTCCTGCCCAAGTTACTATTCAGGTTTTTCCATTTAATGAAGTATCATATGTCACTTGTTGGCATTATTTCCTGAATGACTGGAGACCTATTCAGAAAGTCTTTGTTTATTGCCTATATTTTGAAGTGTCTCCCCTACTTTTTCCTCTAAACAGTTTCAGACATTGCATAAGGTCTTTGACTCACTTTGAGCTGTTTACGTGTGTGTGTGTAGGCTGAGATAACGATCTAGTTTCATTCTTCTACATGTAGATATTCAGCATTGCTACTACCATTTGGTGAAGAAGCTGGCTTTTCTTTAATATGTATTTTTGGCATCTATCAAAAACAAGGTTGATGTAGGTGTGTAGGTTTTTAACTGGGTCCTCTATTCTATTCTTTTGGACTACATGTCTGTTTTTGTGATAGTACCATGCTGTTTTCATTACTGTGGGTCTGTAGTATAACTTGAAATCAGATATTATGATACTGCCAATGGTATTCTTTTTATCAGGATTGTTTTGGCTACCTGAAGTCTTTTGGGCTTCCATATAAATTTTAAGATGCCTTTTTCTATTTCTGTGAAGAATAAAAAGCAATTAATATATAAAAAGTCTTCATAATTTTGGGTTGATCTTAACCTGATTTTTATTTGGCCACTTAAAAAAATTTTTTTTTTTGAGGTAGGGTCTCACTCTAGCTCAGGCTGACCTGGAATTCACTATGTAGTCTCAGGGCAGCTTTGAACTCACGGTGATCCTCCTACCTCTGCCTTCTCAGTGTTGGGATTAAAAGCATGTACCACCACACCTGGCTATTTGTCTTCTTTAAAACAAGGTTGTTTGAGATCCTTTTTGACTTCTTTGTTAAAATTAAGGATTAGGGGGCTGGAGAGATTGCTTAGCGGTTAAGCGCTTGCCTATGAAGCCTAAGGACCTCGGTTTGAGGCTCGATTCCCCAGTACCCACGTAAGCCAGATGCACAAGGTGGGGCATGCATCTGGAGTTTGTTTGCAGTGGCTGGAGGCCCTGGTGCACCCATTCTCTCTCTCTCTCTGCCTCTTTCTCTATCTGTTGCTCTCAGTTAATAAATAAAAATAAACAAATTTAAAAAAATTAAGGATTATTTTCTACAAAGGTGAATATAAACAAAGTACTCACAAATACATTATAACTGTTAAAGAATTAGTTTATTGGAGTAAAAAGTGATTATTTAACTAAAAAAGCTATGCCTTAAATCTAGTAAATGCTGAGCTTATTTTCTTATAAAAGGTATCCATATCTAAAGTTGTTAAATAATTTCATTAATTTTAAAAGATATCCATATTTTAATTCTAAAGTTGTTAAACGATTTCACCAATTTTTGCTTAGATTAGGAGAAATTAGCAGTATTCTCTCTTATTTGCAGCTAATTTTATTGACTTGTTTAAGCTCTGAAAAATAGTACCTGACTTTATTTGTATTTGAAGCAGTGCTGTCTCAGAAATGTCTATCTTTTTTCAATTGAGCAAAATCTTATTTAGCAATGAGGAGTGTGTGTGTGTCTTTTAAAGTTGTATATAAAAAAAAGCCAGGCATGGTAGCTCATGCCTTTAATCCCGATACTCAGAAGGCTGAAGTTGGAGAATTATGCTGAGTTTGAGGTCAGCCTATACTACAGAGTGAGTTACATTTCTTCAATTACTAATTTTTAGTGAAGGCTTAATGAAGTTATTTTTAAAATTTTTATTTATTTATTTGCAAGCAGAAAAGAGAGAGAGAGAGAGAGAGAGAGAGAGAGAGTGAGAGAGAGAGAAAAGAGAAAAGAGACAGACAGAGAGAGAATGGGCCCGCCAGGGCCTCTATCTAGCCATTGCAAATGAATTCCAGATGCATGTGCCCCTTGTGCATCTGGCTTACATGGGTCCTGGAGAATCAGACTGGGATCCTTTGGCTTTGCAGGCAAATGCTGTAACTGCTAAGCCATCTCTCCAGCCCTTAATGAAGTTTTTAATGTGAATCTGTTTTAGAAACAAATCAAAGTAATTTTTAAAATAATATATTTATTTGCAAGCAAAGAGATAGAACAGAGACACAGGAAGAGAATGGGCACTCGAGGACCTCTAACCACTACAAATGAACTCCAGACACATGCACCACATTGTGCATCTGGCTTTATGTGGTACTGGGGAATCAAACCTGGGTCATTATGCTTTGCAGATAAGTGCCTTAGCTGTTGAGCCATCTCTCCAGCCCCCAAATCAAAGTATTTTTTAAACAGGTGCTTGTGATTTAATAATGAGAGTTTATGTTACATGTTTATGGAAGTTTCTACAATAACAAGATTTCTTGGAAATGTAGTATCATGTCTCCTAAGTTCTGGGTAACACATGTAGATAGCCGCAAAATAGGCCATGTTCCAAATTTGGTTTTTTTCGTTGGTTACTGGAAATTTAGAATGCATTTTCTTATAGACAAACTGTGATAATAGTGGCAGAATTCTTAAGAAAGCACATAAGACCTATAAGACAGTGATCAGTGTCCCTTGTGAATTGTTCTTACTTTGGTTTCTAAGAAACATTTTCCCCTCCACACTACCTGATGAGTGGAATAAGTCCTTGCAGCTCACACAGTAGCATTAGTAGAGCAGTGACATGAATAGAGGTGATGGGGAAAGTTGATATCTTCATTCACAGCTTTAGTTTCAGACTGCTGAGTACAAGTGTGGTTGATCAGCTTAAAGAGAAGGAGTGGGATAAATAGCTACATGTAAAAGCAGAACAAAGATAGACAGAAGTGGACTTAGTCCAGGGTACCATGATGTGATTTGCTAATAGCAGTAGTACAGAATCCATGTTTCTTATAACTTCAAGGCATGAAGGAGTGGGGCTGACACACTGTGTGCAGCCATTCCTACTGTTTCCAGGGAAATTTCTGCTCTGCAATTAAAAGCCACGTTCTCCATTATTTGTGGATGTACACAGGATCCATCTTGTATTTTTAGATTTTTTGATATCTATCCTAATGGGTTTGAAGTAGTTCCACCAATTGTAACCCTTTCTCTTAGTTCTTTATTTTTACCTGGGGCACAGTTTTCCCTTCTGGTTCATTGATGCTACTAGGATATTTATAGATTGATTCATTTTAATGTAAGTGTAGAGTGAATTCACACTTGTTGAGACATGAAATACTGTGAACACAAAGGGGACCAAAGACCCTGTTCTGTCTCTAGAGCTCATAGCCTAGTGGGAGAGGAGGTGATTATAACTCAGAATAATGACTGCTACAGTGGCAGTTACCACAGATGCCTTAGAGAGTTAATTAATTCCTTTAACACCAAAATCAGGAACAGGGCACACTCCCTCCAAAACTACTTGGTATTGTTCTAGAAGTATTTCCTATAGCAGTTAGGAGAGAGAGGTCAATTCACAGGAATAAGATGTAGTAGCTCCCACTTACTGGTGTTTTTACTTTCTATAGTTTTAGGCACAAGCAGCCAACCTTGGTCCAGATGTGTAAGGTGAAACATTCCAGAAATAAAGAACTCATAAGTTTTAAGTTCTGTGTCATTCTGAGTAATATGATGAAATCTTTTCATCCAGCCCTGGATGTGAACCATCCTTTTGTCCCGTGTACCCATTTTGTGTGCACTGTCCTCTTTTCACTTCATGGGCATCTTGGTTACCAGCTCAATAGCTGCAGTGTCACTGTAAATGACCCTAAAGTGCAGGAGTAATAATAGTTCTGACAACCTGGATATGGGGGAGGGAGGGGGGGAAAAGCCATCAATTGCTTACTTTAGCTGAAAAGGGGGAATGTACCAAGATGAATAGATAGTTAGAGATTAAGACCCCACACCAACATCATATTGTCATGGTATATTATTATCATCATTCCAGTTCATTACTGTGAATTTTTAACTGTGTCCACTGTATAAGTTAACTGTAGATATGTATGTGTAGGGAAAAAATATAGTACATAGGGTTTGATAGCTGAGTTTTCAGAAATCTACTGGGAGTCTTGGAATATGTGTTTTATGGATAAGGATAGACTACTGTATGGAAAATAATTCACAGTATAAAAATTCAATAATACAGCATGGGGGCTGGAGAGATGGCTTAGCGGTTAAGTGCTTGCCTGTAAAGCCTAAGGACCCCGGTTTGAGGCTCAGTTCCCCAGGACCCATGTAAGCCAGATGCACAAAGTGGTGCATACATCTGGAGTTCGTTTGCAGTGGCTGGAGGCCCTGGTGCGCCCATTCTCTCTCTCTTAAATAAATAAATAAATAAATATTAAAAAGGAAGGAAAGAAAAGAAAAAACATAAAACTTAATAGGAAAGAATAGAGAATGAAATACAATTAAAGCAGAACTAAATGAATTAGACAATGAATAGATCTGTTTGGTAAAAAGTCTAATTAAAAAAATTAGAAAATAGGTTATTAGCTATCAAGAAATAGAAGCACAAAAAAACTGTTAAAGTAAAGATGAACATGAGAATTGGGGCTGGCGAGATGGCTCAGTGGTTGAAGGCACTTGCCTGAAAAGCCTGATGGCCCCAGTTCAGTTCAGTTCTCCAGTACCCACATAAAGCCAGATGCACAAAGTGGTGCATGTATTTGGAGTTCATTTGCAGAGGAATACCCATTCATTCTTTCTCTCTCTAAATAATAAATATTAAAAAATGAACACGAGGTCAGGCATGGTGGCACATGCCTTTAATCCCAGCACTTGGGAGGCAGAGGTAGGAGGATCACCGTGAATTCAAGGCCACTCTGAGACTACATAGTGAATTCCAGGTCAGCCTGAGCAAGACCCTATCTAAAAAAAAAAGAACATGAGAATGGAAAAAATTCAATATGCTATTACTTCTTATTATAGTGGGCTTCTATACAAATTATTTTAAAAATTGTATTTATTTATTCAGATAGGGAAGAGAGGAAGAAAGTGTGGCCACACCAGGGCCTCTTGCCTCTGCAAATGAACTCCAGAGGCATGCATCACTTTATGCATCTGGCTGTAAAAGGGTACTGGGGAATTGAACTCAGGCCATCAGATTTTGTGAACAAGCTTTTTTTTTTTTTTTTTAAGGCTTGTTGAGGTAGAGTCTCTATCCCAGGCTGACCTGGAACTCCCTATGTAGTTTCAGCTTGGCCTCAAACTCATGGTGATCCTCCTACCTCTGCCTCCTGAGTGCTGGGATTAAGGTGTGAGCCACTATGCCCAGTTTAAGCATTTTTTTTTTTTTGAGAGAGAGACACAGAGAGAGAGGGAGAGGGAGACAGATAGAGAATGGGCGCGCCAGCAGCTGCTATGAATGAAATCCAGATGTGTGCGCCCCCTTGTGGTCAAGTGCAGCATTGTGCCCTTGCATCACTTTACATCTGGCTAAACGTGGGACCTGGGGATTGGAACCGCTAGAGGTTGGAACTGGTGTTCTTAGGCTTAGGAGGCAGGTGCCTTAACTGCTAAGCCATTTCTCTAGTCCCCGGCTTAAGCATTTTTAACCAGATCTACCAATTAAATTTAAAACCTACGAAGCTCCTAAGTGATACAGATCATTTCCTAGTAAATAATGTTTTCCCCAAAGTGACTCAGTAGTGATCCAAAGTCTAAGTGCATCACTGTCATCTGGAAAAAGAAAATTGAGAAAATTAATATGGCAAAAACCACAGAAAGTACCAGAACCCCATGGTTTCATGTTGGATGCTATCAACTACAGTGCCAGAGACTAGTGTTAATGTTACAGAGACTAGGAAAAGATGAGAAATGGAAAGGAATTTCTGAAACTTTTACAAAACAAGCTTAACATTGTCACTTAAACCTGGTAAAATAAAAGCACAGATAAGGAAATTGCAACCTAATAGCAAATATAAATATATGAGAAAAATGAACTTTAACTCTAATGCCGAGTTAGTAATAATGTATAACTTAAATAAAGCTTATTAAATTCATCATTTGAATGTTTTCATTTTTATTTACAAGGCTGTTGAAGGCTTTGAATTTTCCTCTCATCATTGGTGTACATTCATACTACATATTTGAGTATGTAGTATGTTCATTATCATAGGTTTTTGCTTTTAATTTTTATTTTATTTTTAAATTTTTATTTATTTATTTGCAAGCTGAGAGAGAGAGATAGAAGAGAGGTAGACAGAGAGAGAGAATGGGCACGCCAGGGCCTCTATCTAGCCACTGCAAACGAACTCCAGATGCATGTGCCCCTTGTGCATCTGGCTTATGTGGGTCCTGGACAATTGAACCGGGATCCTTTGGCTTTGCAGGCAAACTCCTTAACCACTAAGCCATTTCTCTAGCCCTTATTTTTTAATTTATTTTTATTTATTTGCAAGGAGAAGGGAGAGGGAGACACACACACACACACACACACACACACACACACACACACACACACAGAGAGAGAGAGAGAGACAGACAGTGAGAGAAGGACAAAGAGAGAGTGGACATACCAGGGTCTTGCTGCTGCAAATGAATGCCAGATACATGTGCCACTTTCTGTATCTGGCTTCATGTGGGTCCTGGGAAATTGAACCCAAGGTGTTTAGGCTTTGCAAAAGAGTGCCTTAACTGCTGAGCCATTTTTCCAGCTCTGTTTTTTTTTTCATGTAAAAATTATTTAATGAAAGGTCTAATTTGTTTTATTTAATTTATTTAGTTTTATTGTTGTTGTTTTGTTTTTTGAGGTAGGGTTTCACTCTACCTACCTAGCCCAGGCTGAGCTGGAATTCACTATGTAGTCTCAGGGTGACCTTGAACTCACAGCAATCCTCCTACCTCTGCTTGGATTAAAGGCATGTGCCACCATACCCAGCTTAATTTATTTAGTTTTTTTAATGTATAGTTTTATTATTGACAACTTCTATACTTACAGGCACCAAATCCTGATAATTCCCTCCCCTCCTCCATTTTCCCCTTCAGAACTCTACTCTCCATCATATCCCCTCCCTCTCACCTTTAGTCTCTCTTTTATTTTGATGTCATCATCTTTTTCTCCTATTATGAGAGTCTTGTGAAGGTATTGCTAGGCACTGTGAGGTCATAGTTATTGAGGCCAATTTCCATCTGGACAGTTGCGTTGTAAGGAGTGGTACCCTTCCTTTGGCTCTTACATTCTTTCCACCACCTCTTCCACAGTGGACCCTGAGCCTTGGAGGTTGTGATAGAAGATGTTTCAGTGCTGGACACTCCTCTGTCCCTTCTTCTCAGCCCTGTGTTGCCTTTTGGGTCATCTTAGTGGTCATCCCATCTGAAAAGAGAAGCTTCTCAGGCTGGAGAGATGGCATAGCAGTTAAGGCACTTGCCTGCAAAGCCAAAGGATCCTGGTTTGACTCTCTAGGACCTACATAAGCCAGATGTACAAGGGGGGCACATGCATCTGGAGTTCATTTGTAGTGGCTGGAGGCCCCAGTGTGCCCATTCTCTCTCTCTCGCTCTTTTTCTCTTTCTCTCTGCCTCTTTCAAATAAATAAATAAAATATATTTAAAGCCAGGCATGGTGATGCACGCCTTTAATCCCAGCCCTTGGGAGGCAGAGGTAGGAGGATCCTTGTGAGTTCAAGGCCACCCTGAGACTACAGAATGAGATCCAGGTCAGCCTGAGCTACAATGAGACCCAATCTTGAAAAAATAAAAGAGAGAGAGAGAGAGAGAGGAAGAAAGAGAGAGAGAAGCTTCTTTAACCAAAAGTGAGAGTAGAATTAATATATAAATATGAACATTAAGTGTAGTGCTTATTGGGTAGTTTGGTGAGCATAATATATGCATTTAGACAGACAAGAGCAGGCTTTACAACTGTAAGGCTCATTACCTCCCCCAGCATAGGCTTTTGATTAGGTTTTCAGTACCAGGCATTTATTCCCTCCCATAGAGTGGGCCTTCAGTCCAATTAGAGAGCATTTGGCTTCCCCTAGAGCAGACATGCCACTATTGCACCCATTCGGTCATTTGGCTTGGCTGGCCAAACTTGAGGCTTCCAGTGTCCATTGTTTTCACTGCTGATGACTTCTGTCTCCCGCAGGGCTGCATGCAGTGCAGCTTTTTCAAGCTTTCAGTTGGCTGGTCTACAGACAGGAGGTTTTCAGCCCAGCCCCAGCTTGATTTCTCAGTGACCTTGCCTCCCACGCATGTGAAGTCTTCAGAAATAGGGTCTTACCATCTGTGTCTTGTGGGAAACCAAGAGCTTTGGCAATAGCCTATAATGTTTTGGAGGGAACAGGGACCTCCCTGGCCAACAACTAATTGGAAGGTATGCCATCCCTGGCACTGAAAATCCTAGGAACAATCTATGTCTTCTGGATGTGCCATTATCCAAAAAAAGTAAGTTTTCATATGTCTTCTTCAGAATATCTTGAATTTTGATTGACCCTTCCCCAACACACTCCTTTTACTCAATCTCTTCCCCTGGCATCGCTTAGGAATTCCACTCCTTGTAATCTGTTGTTCTACTTACATATATATAATACCACCCCCTTAAGTCCTTCCTTCTCCTCCCTCCCTTATAGCCTTTTTCAGGCTCACTGGCCTCTGCTTACCGATTTTTGGTTCCAGCTCACGCACAAGTCTATACATTAGTAGCTAGGATCCACATATGAGAGAGAACATGTGATACTTGGCTTTCTGGGCCTGGGTTACCTCACTTAGTATAATCATTTCCAAATCCATCCATTTCCCTGCAAATTTCATTTTTCTCTACTGTTGAATAACTCCATTGTATAAATATACTACATTTTTATTATTCATTTGTCTGTTGAGGGATACCTAGGCTCGTTCCATTTCCTAGCTATTATGAATACAGCAGCAATAAACATGGCTAAGGTAGTGAGAAGAGTCCTCTGAATATATGCCTAGGAGTGCCAATAGCTGGATTATATGGTAAATCTATTTTTAGCTGTCTGAGAATCTCCACACTGAGTTCCACAATGGCTGTACCAGATTACATTCCCACCAATAGTGCAGAAGGGTTCCCCTTTTTCCCTATCTTCACAACATTTATTGTCAATTGTTTTCTTGATGATAGCCATTCTGACAGGAGTGAGATGGAATCTCAAAGTAGTTTTAATTTGCATTTCCCTGATGGCTAAGGATGTAGAACAGTTTTTGAGATGTTTTTATGCCATCTGTATTTCTTCCTTTGAGAACTCTCTATTTAGTTCCATAGCCCATTTTTAAATTGGGTTGTTTGATTTCTCATTGTTCTGGTTTTTGAGTTTTTTGTTTATTCTGGATATTAATCCTCTGTCAGGTGTGTAGCTGGCAAAGATTTTCTTCAATTTTGTAGGTTGTCTCTTTTGCTCTTTTCAGTGTCCTTTGTTGTACAAAAGCTTTGTAATTTCATGAGATCCCAGTGGTTGATTAGTGGTTTTATTTCCTGAGCAATTAGAGTTATATTCAGAAAGTGATTGCCTATGCCAATACGTTGCAGGGTTTCCCCTATGTTTTCCTCTAGCAGTGTCAGGTCTGATATTAGGGTTCCTGATCCATTTGGACTTGATTCTTGTGCATGGAGAAAGACAAGGATCTGTTTTCATCCTTCTACATATAGATATCCAATTTTCCCAGCACCACTTGTTGAAGAGGCTGTCTTTTCTCCAAGGAATATTTTTGGCATTTTTGTCAAAAATCAAATGGCTGTATCTGTCTGGATTAACATTTGGG
The DNA here is from genome assembly GCA_036365145.1 of Orientallactaga sibirica. NCBI lineage: Eukaryota > Metazoa > Chordata > Mammalia > Rodentia > Dipodidae > Orientallactaga > Orientallactaga sibirica. The sequence continues at coordinate 21,980,716 of JAEOAD010000003.1, forward strand.
TCCTCTAGTCTGTTCATTGATCTACGTGTCTGTCTTTGTGCTAGTACCATGCTGTTTTTGTTACTATGGCTTTGTAATGTAGCTTAAAATTGGGTATAGTGAAACCACCAGCCTTATTTTTGTTGCTCAAAATTCTTTTGGCTTTTAGAGGTTTTTCTTGCTTCCGAATGTATTGTAGGATTTTTTTTTTTTTTTTTTTTTTTTTGCTATTTCTGTGAAGAATGCCATTGGAATACTATTGGAGATTGCATTGAACGTGTAGATTGCTTTTGGTAAGATTGACATTTTCACAATATTGATTCTTCCAATCCAACAACATGGAATGTCTTTCCATTTCTTAGTGTCTTCTGCATTTCTTGCTTGAATGTTTTAAAGTTCTCATTGTAAAGATACTTCACTTCCTTGATTAGGTTTATTCCAAAGTACTTTTTTTTTTTTTGAAGCACTTGTGAATGGGAGAGATTCCCTGATTTCATCCTCTGCATGTTTGTTGTTAGTATATAGGAAAGCTACTGATTTTTGTGTGTTTATTTTGTATACTGCTATGTTCCTAAAAGTGTTTATCAGCTCTAACAGTTTGCTAGTAGAGCCTTTAGGGTCCTTTAATGTACAGAATCATATCATCTGCAAATAATGATAATTTGATCTCTTCCTTTCCAATTTATATCCCTTTTATGAGTGTCTCTTGCCTTATTGCTATAGCTAGGACTTCCAGTACTATATTAAATAAAAGTGGGGACAGTGGACACCCTTGTCTTATTCCTGAATTTAGTGGAAAAGCTTCAAGTTTTTCCCCATTTAGTATTATGTTGGCTGTAGGTTTGTCATAAATAGCTTTTATTATGTTGAGATATGTTCCTTCTATTCCCAGTTTGTATAGGACTTTTACCATGAAGGGATGTTGGGTTTTGTTGAATGCAGTTTCTCCATTTATTGAGATCATCATGTGATTTTTGTCCTTCTGTCCATTTATATAGTGTATTACATTTATCAATTACAACAGTAATTTGTTGAGAATTTTTGCAGATAGGTTCATGAGGGAGATTGGTCTGCAATTTTCTTTCTTTTTTTAAGTATATTTTATTTATTTACTTGAGAAAGAGAAAGAGACAGAGACAGAGAGAGAAAGAATGAGAGAGAGAGAGGGAGAGGGAAAGGGAGAGGGAGAGAATGGATACACCAGGGCCTCCAGCCACCGCAAATGAACTCCAGATGCCTGTGCCCCCTTGTGCATCTGGTTTATGTGGGTCCTGGAGAATTGAACCAGTATCCTTTGGCTTTACAGGCAAGCACCTTAACTGCTAAACCATCTGTCCAGCCCAATTTTCTTTTTTAGTTCTGTCTTTGTCTGGGTTTGGCATCAGGGTGATGCTGGCTTCATATAAGCAGTTCAGTAGAATTCCTTCCTTTTCTATTTTATGGAAAAGTTTAAGAAGCAGTGGTATTCATTCATCCATTAAAGTCTGGTAAAATTCTCTAGCGAATCTATTTATTTTTTTTAGTTGGGAGACTTTTTATAACTCTTTGGATCTTCATACTTGTTATAGATCTATTTAAATGGTTTATCTCATCTTGATTTAATTTTGGTAGGTCTTATGAATCAAGGAAATCATCCATTTCTTTCAGATTTTCAAACTTAGTGGCATCTATACTTTAAAAAAATATTTTATTTTATTTGTTTATTTGAGAGAGAAAGAGAGAGAGATACAGAAATAGGCAGGGAGAGAGAGAGAGAGAATGGGTGCACCAGGGCCTCCAGCCCGTGCAAGTGAATTCCAGATGCATGTGCCCCCTTGTGCATCTGGCTTATGTGGGTCTTGGGGAGTTGAACCTGGGTCCTTTGGCTTTGCAGGCCAGCACCTTAACAGCTAAGCCATCTCTCCAGCCCTGAGGCATCTATATTCTGAAACTATGCCCTTATGATTTTCTGAATTTCTTTGGTATCTGTTGTAATGGTGCCTTTTTCATCTCTAGTTTTATTAATTTTTGTCTTTTTTCTCTTTCTTCTGGTAAGACTTGCTAAGGGACCAACTCTTTGTTTCATTGATTCTTTGGATTTTTTTGGGGGGTTTATTTCATTAATTTCTGCCCTAATCCTTATTATTTCTTTCCATGTACTGATTTTTGTCTTTTTCTTCTTTTTCCAAGGCCTTAAGGTGAAGCATTCAATTGTTTACTTGTGAACTGTCTAATTTCTTAATATAGGCACTTAGAGCTATAAATTTCCCTCTTAGGACTGCCTTCATTGCGTCCCAAAGGTTTTGGTATGTTGTATTCTCATCATCATTTGATTCTATGAATTTATTGATTTCCTTTTTTCTCTTTAATGACCCATTCATCATTCAGTAGTGTACTGTTTAGTCTCCATGAATTTGTGTATGCTCTGTAGTTTTTCTTGTTGCTGATTTGTAGTTTAATCCCATTGTGGTCAGATAGAGTACAAGGGATTATTTCAATTTTCCTGTATTTGTTAAGATTTACTTTGTGTCCTAATATATGGTCTATTTTGGAGAATGTTCTATGTGCTGCTGAGAAAAATGTATATTCTGCTGCGTTTGGATGGAATGTTCTGTATATATCTATTAGGTCCATTTGTTCTATGACATCATTTAATGCAGATGTCTCTGTTTTTTTTTTTTTTTTTTTTTTTTGCCAGGATGACCTATCAATTGATATTGAAGTTACCCACTACAGTTGTGTTATCTGTGACCTTAAGTCTAATAGTGTTTGTTTGTTGTAATTGGGAGTCCACATATTAGGTGCATATAAGTTTAGGATTGTAATGTCCTCCTGTTGGAGTGTTCCTTTAATCAGTACAAAGTGACCTTCTTTATCTTTCCTCACTAATGTTGGTTTGAAGTCTATCCTGTCAGATATTAGGATAGCAACCCTTGCTTGTTTCCTAGGCCCATTTGCTTGAAATACCATTTTTCCATCCTTTCACCCTAAGACAGTATCTATCTTTTATTGAGAGATGAGTTTCCTGGGGGCAACAAACAGCAGGATCCTGCCTTTTAATTCAGTATTCAAGCCTGTGTCTTTTGGTTGGGGCATTGAAGCCATTGATATTAAGAATTATTATTGAAAGGTATGTGTTTTTCTTGCCATTTTTCTTGGTTTGTAATGCTTCCTGATTTCCCTTTACTCTCTTGTTTTAACTGTTATTTGAGTATGGTTCATTTTTTCCTGTTTCCTCATGGGTGTGCTTTGCTTTGTCTTCAGTGTGAAGGATTCCTTCAAGTATTTTCTGTAGAGCTGGCTTAGTTGTCATAAATTCCTTTAGCCTGTTTTTGTTGTGGAATGTCCTTATTTCTCCATCAATTTGCATAGATAGCTTTGCAGGATAAAGCAATCTTGGTTGACAATTGTTATCTTTCAGAACTTGGAGTACATCATTCCAAGCCCTTCTGCTGTGATCCCGATTGGCTTGCCTTTATAGGTGACTTGCTTTTTTTTTTTTTGTTTCTAACTGCTTTCAATATATTTTGTTTGGTTTCTGTGTTTAGTAGTTTAATTATGACATGGTGAGGAGAGGTTCTTTCCTGGTTTTGTCTGTTTGGTGTCTTAAAAGCTTACTGTATCTGCATTGGCATTTCTTTCCCAATTTGGGGAAAATTTTCTTCTATGATTTTGTTGAAAACACCTACTATACCTTTGTATTGAAATTCTTCTCCTTCTACTATACCATGAATTCTTATGTTTGATCTTTTCATATTGTCTCAAATATCTTGAAATTCCCATTCATATCTTCCTATTAGCTTATCTTTGTCCTTGATGGACTGTATTAGATCTGTCACCTGTTCTTCTAGTTTAGATATTCTCTTCTCTCCTTCATCCATTCTACTGGTGAGACTTTCCACAGAGTTTTTTATGTGACTGACTGTGTTTTTCAGTGCTAGAATTTCTGCCTGGTTTTTATTCAGTATTTCTGTTTCCTTACTCATGTCTTGTAATGACCTCCTTATTTCATTAAGCTGGTTTCCTGTGTTCTCTTGGAATTACTTCAGGAGTTTTTCTTCTTTAATTCCTTTGATTTCTTCTTTGATTCCTTTGATTTCTTCTTTGATTTCTTTGAGTATAGATAAAATCATTTTTTTGAAATCTTTGTCAGGCATTTCATCTAAAACAGTCACATTGGTGGTCATTTCTGATGGGTTTATAATTTTTGGTGTGGTTTTATTGTCTTGAATCTTTGTGTTTCTTGTATTATAATGTAGGATTTTTGCATCCTGAATTGATTTGATGCTCGGGTTTTCTAATCATCTGCGGTGCTCTTAGACTTGGAAATTCAACTTTATGTACCTTCAGAGTAGGAGTTTAAGGTGCCAAGTGTAGCTCTTGTACTCCAGTCTAACCCAGGAAGTAATCCTAGGTGTTGAGTTTGCCTGCTATTCAAGTATTCTAGTGAGCTGGGTGGAGCAATTTACTGGCAAAATTCTAAAATTCAACTGAGCAGTATACACATTAAATAAAAACCAGCATAGAATATGCAAATATGGGGATTGAATGAAACAGATAACCTTATAATGCTAAAATCCCTAAGGGTGTGTCTTGCTCTACATCCTTAATCCTGTCTGCTGGGAGGTTGAGATTTCTGTTCTGTACTGGGTTCCAGGTCAGCCTGGATCTGAATCAGACCAAAAATGACAGAAGCAAAAGACAAAGGCCCTATGAATCTGAAAGCTTCAAAGGCAACAGTAGTTAACCCCCAAATACAGCTTAATTGAAAATAGCAAAACCAACCATGAATATGTAACCCCTAATCTGCCCCGATATCAAAATGAGATTAGCACTTCCAGTGCAGGCCTAGGTACCTGCTTTTTTGTCTGTCAGCCTCGTCACCTTTTGGGGTGGCTTCAAACCTCACCAATGGTGAGTTCCTACCTCGATCCCTCTGTGTTGTGCTGTGGGTCTGGTGTTCTGATAGGCTGTGCTGGATGCCCTGCCGCCAGGGGCTGAATGCGTTCACTGGAGGTTCTTGTTTCTGAGAGCTGCAGAGTGCAGGAAGCCTGGAGTTCTACTGGAACTGCTCATCTGGTCCCACCTGCAACTGGTCCCTTTCAGCAACTCCTTACCTTATCTCTGCTGTCTCCCCTTCAGGTTTGATGAGGTTGGAAAATCCCCTTGTTTGGTCGTTGATTCTGCAGCTGGGTTCTGGGCCAGGTGGTTGTGCGGGCCACAAGTGCCTTGGTGGGATTCTGGCTGGTTTCCTCCTTTCTGGTAGATGGTGGTCTCTTCTGCTTCTCTGCTGTTGCTGATAAAAACCTATACACCATCACTTTTCAGAAGAAGAGTGTATTTTGCTGTGTTTTTGCTTAAATCCCTCCCTAGGCTGGTTTGGCGTGACTCCTATCAAAAGATCTAATTTCCAAGTAGAAGGACCTTTGTGTGTGCGTGTGTGTACATGTGGAGGCCAGGGTTGTTCTTCAGGCACTAGCCACTTCTTTTAAGACAGAGTCTCTCATTGGCTTGGAACTTACCTAATTAGGTTAAACTAGGTGGTCAGTGAGCACCAGGGATCTCCCTGTTTTTTTCCTCCCCAGTGCTGGTATTACAAGCCTGTACCAACATGCTTGGCTATTTTTATGTGAGTTCTAGGGGTGGAACTCAGATCCTCATGCTTATAAGGCAAGCATTTTTTTTTTCTTTTCGTTTTTTGGTTTTTCAAGGTAGGCTCTCATTCCAGCCTAGGCTGACCTGGAACTCACTATGTAGTCCTCCTACCTCTGCCTCCCAAGTGCTGGAACTAAAGGCATGTGCCACCATACCCAGCTAAGGCAAACATTTTACCAACTGAGACATCTCAACAGCCCCAGCTTTTTGTTTTAAAAAATTTGTTATTTCTGGGGTATTGTATTTTGATCTAAGACATTGCAGTTACTATTACTTTGTAAAATTTCCTTGCTTTGTTTTGAGACCTAATATAGGAATAATATAGATTTTGTGTGTATGTTTATGTGTATGTGTTGAGGTCAGAGGACCTGGATGTTGATCCTTGCCTTCTATCTTGTTTGAGGCACGGTCTCATTCACTACTGCACTCACCATGCTAGCAGGCCCACAAGTTTCCTGTCTCCACCTCCACTCTCACCATAGGTATGCTAGCATTATAGAAGCCCACCAAAATGTTTGACTTTTTACATGGGTTCTGGGTATCCAGACTCACGTACTCAACATTTGTTCAGGAAGCACTCTTCCAATGAGACATCTCCCCAGCCCTCAATATAGATACTGCATGTGTACTTGAGCAGTATACGTTGAATGAAGTGTGATCAGTATGTCTAGTTTCCCATAAGATTGTATTGCTTTGGTCTTCTACATCCTTACTTTTTCTTTCTGTCTACCTCGTCTACCCTCCATTGAATGGTGTGCCTACGATATTTTAGTGCTTATGTGCTTCTATCCATGTCTCCCTTGTATCTCCTGTACCTTTTGCTTTAGCAAAGTGATTCTTCCATTATTTGGTGAGTAGGTACCCATAATTGCTATGTTACTTGAGAATTGTAGATTTAATCCTATTGTCTTGTATTCTCCTTGGTCTGATATCACGATAATAGTAGCTGCTTTTGTTTCCATCTGCCCAGTATGCCTTTTTGCTGCCTTTTATTTGTAGCCTTTCTCTATCTTTGGTGTTGTGTATGGCATATAGTTAGATCTTACTCTATGAGACATACTAAAAATCTTTTTCTTTTAAGCTGCAAACATACTTGACTTGAGAACAAAGGTAGACTTCTTTTTGATAGACTGATTTGTTAATCAAGTCATAAATTGCTTTATCATTAAAAATAATTTCTGCTGGGCACGTGGTCACAGAACTCCAGAGAATGAGGCAGAAGGAACATGAGTTCATGACCAGCATGGGTTATTTAGTGAGACCTTATCTCAAAAAAACCAACCAAGCAAACAAGATATTCTTTCCAAGATTTATCAGCATACATTGTTTTACAAGATTCTCTCACTGAACTTCACCCCCATAAGACTACATTTTGTTTCAACATTGTCAGAATTTTCAAATTTATGTTCCATTATCTGCTGATACTAATAGCAATAATGGCTCCTTGCACAATCTTATTTTAAGTTACATACTTTTGGTCACAGAAAATACAAATTCCAAAGGGCTGAGGATATAGTTTAATGGTATAGCATTTGCTTAGCTTCCATGAAGACCTGGGTTTGATCCATAGAATTATTTAAAAAAACCCAACAAACTTCTATAAATTTTAATACATATTTTTTAGTTTTTGATGTTTTGAGAGGAAGGGTCTTATGTAGCTCAGGCTGGTGCCAAATTTGCAGAAGCTAATTTTGAAATCCCGATCCTCCTGTGTCCACTTCCCAGGTGTTGGGATTATAGGTATGTCCACTATGCCCAGCTAATATACATATTTTCTTTTTTTGGTTTTGATTGTTTGTTTTTCTTAGAGACAGGGTCTCATTTAGCCAAAGCAGGCCTTGAACTCGCTTGCTGCTGCAAACAAATTCCAGATGCATGCACCCACTACTTTATGCAACTAGCTTTATGTGGGGAATTGAAGCTGGGCTGCAGGCTTTGCAAGCAAGTACCTTTAACCACTGAACAATTGCCTCAACCCCCAATATGCATATTTTCAGAGCATAAAATGATGATGGAATAAACAATAAAAACATTTATAGGCATAAAATATCATAGATTAAAAATTCCTTTGCCACAGTGGAATAAAATGAAAATCCAAGGAAATATAAACAGTGATATAGCACTGGGGAAATGGTTCAGTGCCACTGAATCTGGAGTACATGAATTCAAACCCTAAACCCCTTGTAAAAAGCCAGAGCTATGGAAGGCTTTGTAATCTCAATATTGATACTGATGAGGAGAAAGGAAATGAGAATTTTTCAGAATCTTGTGAGCACAGCAAAGAACAACAGTAGAGCCAGAATCTAGAGTGAGAACCCCTGCTTCAAATGAGGTGGAAGGGCAGAAAATTGACTCAAAAAGTTGTTCTCTGACATCCACACATGTGCTTTGATAAGTGTGCACACACACACACATGTGTACATATACACAAATAATAACATGAAATAAAAAGTGATGTAGAATTCTCAGTATATTTAAGAGGGTACATATGTATTTTTTAAAAGCAGATGAAGGTAGATATCAATTTGCTATGGAGTTTAGATTTCTTTGAACATACAGTATTGTTTTAAAATGTCAATATTTATAATAAACCAAAACTTAAATTTTTATGTCTATAGAAGCGACTATTATTTTATTTTATTTTATTTTTAAAAACTATTTTATTTTTATTTATTTGACAGAGAAAGAGGGAGAGAGGATGGGCATGCCAGGACCTCCAGCTACTGCAAACAAACTCCAGATGCTTGTGACCCCTTGTGCATCTGGCTAACATGGGTACTGGGGAATTGAATCTGGATCCTTTGGCTTTGCAAGCAAATGCCTAACTGCTAAGCCATCCCTCCAGCCCTATTTTATTTTTTTAAGATTTTATTTTTATTTATTTATTAGAGACAGAGAGAGAGGGAGAGAGAGAGAGAGAATAGGCGTGCCAGGGCCTCTAGCCACTGCAAACGAACTCCAAACTCATGTGCCACCACGTGCATCTGGCTTACATGGGACCTGGAGAATCGAACTGGCATCCTTAGACTTTGCAGGCATGCGCCTTAACTGCTAAGCCATCTCTCCAGCCCAAGAAACAACTATTTAAGCTTCTAAAAATTTTTATATACTGATTATAATTTTAGATACTAATTACAATTTTGAATGTAATAAAATATGTAAGAGAGGCTGGTGAGATAGCTCACTCAAAAAAGTGCTTGTCTCACAAACATGAGGGCCTGAGTTCAATTCCTAGAATCCACATAAAATGAGCTGGGTGTGGTGGTGTGTGCTTGTAATCCCAGCACTGGGGGAGCAGAAACAGGTGTGGATCCCTAGAGCTTGCTGGCTAGCCTACTCTGGTGAGTTCCAGGCCAATGAGAGACTCTGTCTCAAAAAAGGTGGGGCTGGAGGGATGGCTTAGCGGTTAAGGTGCTGGCCTACAAAGCCAAGGACCCAGGTTTGATTCCTTAGGAGTCACACAAGCCAGATGCACAAGGTGGTGCATGTGTCTGGAGTTCATTTGCAGTAGATGGAGATCCTTGATGCCCATTCTCTCCGTCTCTCTCTCAAATAAATAAATAAAAATTTTAAAAAAGATTGATAGCTCCTGAGGAATGACACCTAAAACTGTTCTTTGGCCTTCACATGCATGACACACATTTGCGCAGACACCTACACTCACATTTCTCATGAGACTATACATTATTTCCTAAATTTTTAGTTGCAGATGAACATTTAAATTTGAATGCTGTTGTCATAATTTTACTTGAAAAGAAGCTGAAGTGGAGAAACTGTTACTGAGGCTTCAGGAGTGGTGCATGTTGTGTTCATTTACATGTATGTAGGTAAATGTTAATGGCAGGTGCAGTCTAGTGAAGTCAATGTGAAGACAGCAGGCATAGCCAATCATTTGAGCTCAGTTACACACAAAATTGACAATTTCTATTTAGTGTCATTTTCCCATTTATATTAAAATTGGGTTTATCATCTCCTTTCTGCTATAGAGCAGGTAAAGCTATCTTTAACCATTAGAGGGCAGCAAGAATTTGCGTTTGGAATCAGCTTTTTTTTTTTTTTAAAAAATTATTTTATTTTATTATTTGTTTATTTGCAAGCAGAGAGAGAGAGAGAGAGAGAGAGAGAGAGAGAGAGAGAGACAGAGAATGGGTGAGCCAGGGCCTCTAGCCACAGCAAACAAACTCCAGATGCACGCAGATGCATGCACCCCCTGCTATATCTAGCTTACCTGGGTACTGGGGAATTTAACCTGGGTCCTTTGGCTTCACAGGCAAGTGTCTTAACTGTTAAGCCATCTCTCCAGCCCTGGAACCAACTTTTTACAGTGTTTGAATACTGTTGAATTATGAATTTAATGTCTACATCATTTAGATAAATTGAAAGTGTTTAGTTAAAATTAATACCTTTCACTGGAAATGTTTACTAAAAGCTGTGATAACATAGCTGTGTGTGGTGGCACACGCCTTTAATCCTAGTACTCAGGAGGCACAGGTAGGAGGATCACTATTAGTTTGAGGCCAGCCTGAGACTACATAATGAATTCTAGGTCAGCCTGCGTTAGAGTGAAACCCTACCTTGAAAAACAAAAAACAACAACAACAATCCCCCAAAACAACAAAATGGGGGGGGGGCGCTGGGGAAATGGCTTAGTGGCTAAGACATTTGCCTGTGAAGCCTAAGGACCCCAGTTCAATTCCCCAGGACCCACATAAGCCAGATGCACAAGGTGGCACATGTGTCTGGAGTTTGTTTGCAGTGTTGGAGACCCTGGCACACCCATTCTCTCTTTCTCTCTGCCTCTTCCTCTCCCTCTCTCAAATAGATAAATAAATAAATAAATAAAATATTTTAAAAACAAACAAAAAAACTCCCCTGTAACAACAGTATAAAAAAGTTTTATTTTTCTTTTGTCTTTTACCTCACTGCCCCTAAACACATTAGGACTTTTATGAAGGCTGGAACATTATACAGTTTGAGTTTTAATATTTTAATATTTTATTTTATTTATTAGAGAGCGAGAGAGGCAGATAGAGAATCTTGAGCATTCCCCTCCTCAAGATTCCATCATGATTCTTAGAGATGTCATGAAGACTGTCCACACCAGTGGTTCCCAGCCCAGGCTGAAATCTGATCTCCTGGGAATCTGGAAACGTGCTGATGCCCAGGCTCTATCCAGTCCAGTGAGCTCAGCATTTCTGATTGAGGATCTTGAACACCAGTGTTTTTGAGTTTCTGGTGATTCTGAGGTGTAGTCATTGAAATACTGCATCCTAGCCCAAACACATATTACCCTCGGTTAACATCAAGGGTTATGAGATGTTTACTTAAATAGTCAGAACCTTTGAAAAGACTAAAAACCAAAGATAAAAATTGCAGTTCAGCCACAGTTTAGGGAACCCTTGGCTCTGAATAGCAGGTTTCCTAAATTGCTGAGGATCTACTCTCTTTGGGAAACTAGAACTTGAGTTTACTTAAGTAATTTTTGGGTAATTTTTTCAAGTAACAGTATGCATTTTTCATATCCTTAAGCAGAAAATGCAATTGTGAGCATAGTGAATCTTTTGTGTTGACTCAGTGTCAGCTTTATAAACAAGCAGCATTCTCATAAGCTTCACGAGATAAATATGTGGTTTGTTCTAAGACTGAATACTCCTAGACATCAGCTTCTAAGGACCCCGGCTGCCACATTGCATTCTCATTTATCATTCAGCCCACGCACCTGTGCATAGTAGTGCTTGTCCCGAAGCTTACATTGTACTCAGAGTTTAAGGATAAGGAGGCATTAATTAGGCTCTGAGGTGTTCCTTTAACTATGGATACATAAATAATATGTGGATGTTTTTCCAAATTTAGTTTTCCTTTTGTACATATTTCTAAGAATCTATATTCTGAGTAGAATTAATCTGCTAGATTGCTGACTAAATATTTCATGGTGTGTGTGTGTGCATGTGTGTGTGTACTGACATGACACACTTGGGTTGGGATTAAGCAAAAATTACATTTGCTTTATTACATTTCAGAAAATTGCTTTCTGGTATGTAAAGGAAACAGAGGTTCCTTGGGCATTTCTTTTCTTTTTTGAATGTGAGAGTTGTTCTTTTTGCATGTCACAAAAAAAAAATAAGAAAGAGGGCTGGAGTGATGGCTTAGTGGTTAAGGCTCTTGCCTGCAAAACCTAAGGACCCAGGTTCAATTCTCTAGGTCATACGTAATCCAGATACATAAGGTGGCACATGCATCTGGAGTTCGTTTGTATTGGTTAAAGTACCTGGTGCACCCATTCTCTTTCTCTCAAAGTAAAAATAAAATAAACTTAAAAAAATAAGAAAGAACTTTACAAAATGAGATTACGTGCTACTAAGCAGAACATACTTTTATGAAATTATCTGCCCTCATTTGATAGTTTTATTCATGTCATCTCTATACAGGTATTTCTGTATTGACTTGACTTTAAAAAAGATATTTTTATTTACTTATTTGCAAGGAGAGAGAAAGAGAGAGAGAGAATGGGCATGCCAGGGCCTTCTCCCACTGCAAACAAACTCCAGATACATGTGTTACTTTGTGCATCTGGCTTTATGTAGTTACTGGGCAGTTGAACCCAGGCCAACAGACTTTGTAAGCAAGAGCCTTAGCCACTGAACAATCTGTCTAGCTTCCTTCTTAAAGAATGGTTTTATTTATTTATTTATTTATTTATTTATTTATTTATTTATTTATTTGCAAGCAGAGAGAGGACTTGACTTCTTTATGTGACATTTGTTTCAGTTACTTTCTCATTTCTGGGACAAAATACTCCAGAAGCAGCCTGTGGAAGGAAAAGGATGTAATTTAGCTTCCAGTTTCAGAGAATAGAGTCCATCATGGTGAGGAACGCATGGCAGGAGCAGGAAGCTGATGTCATATTGTCACATTGGTAGGAGAAAGCAGAGAGAGAGAGGAAGAAGGAAGAGGGAGGGGGGAGAGGAGAAGAAAGGAAGGAAGGTAAGGAGGGAGGAAGGGAGGGAGGAAGAAAGAACAGCAAGCAGTGTAGGAACATTTACTGGCCCATCCCCAGTGGCACACTTCCTGTAGCAAGGCTCCATCTTCTGAAGGTTCCATATCCTTCCCAAACAACTGGTGGACCCAAGTGTTCAAACACAGTAGCTTGTGGGAACATTTTACTTTCAAACTACCACAGCATTGCTTCTCTTCTTCTTCCACTTAGGTACTTTCTTTTTTTCTTTTCTTTTTTTTTTTTTTTTTTTTTGAGGTAAGGTTTCTCTGTAACCCAGGCTGACATGGGACTCTGTAGCTTCAGGCTGGCCTTGAACTCATATCACCCTTCCCACCTCTGCCTCCCAAGTACTAGGATTAAAGGCATGAGTTATCATGCCTGGCCAGATACCTTTTTTTTATTTTAAAGTCTTCTATTATTGCTAGTAGTCTTCCCAAGAGGGAAACTTCATTTTGTAACTTTTTTTGACTTCTAGGTATAATAACTATAGGAGAGAGGAAAAGGCGGGAGGGGGAGTGAGGGAGGGAGTGAGGGAGGAAGGTAAGTAGGTTAGAATAAAATAGAAAGAGATAGAACAAAGAAAATAGGAAAGGAAAGGAAATAGAAACAGAACTTCAGTGACTGCAGGATTATGAGTTGTGCATTAAAGCAGTTAGAAATATGAAGATGGTATGTGTAGGATCTCTGGGAATCTCATGCTGTGTTTTGCATTTATAAATTGTTACACCATTGAATTATGTTGTCTACGTTGGTGTGATGCCATTAGAAACATATGTTTGGGGCCAGGCATGGTGGTGCACACCTTTAATACCAGCATTTGGAAGGCAGAGTTAGGAGATTCACTGTGAGTTCAGGGCCAGGCTGAAACTACATAGTGAATCCCAGGTCAGCTAGGGCTAGAGCGAGCCCCTACCTTAAAAAAAAAAAAAAAAAAAAAAAAAAAAAAAAGAAAAAGAAAAGAAAAGAAACCACATGTTACATTAACTTTTGGGAAAAGAAAAACAAAAACATAACATCCCAAGTCCATACCTTTTCAAAAATTCAGGATATAACCATTGACAGTAAGGAAATGTGTTCATTTTAAAGGCAGGGTTAAAAAGCTCAAAGAAAGTGCATATTCAGTATTTATTGAATAACTATTACCTTGTTGAGAGCAGTGAGGTGGAGTGCCTGTTCTCTGGTCTGTCATCAGATAATGTGCTCAGAGTAAGCATGACAAATGGCCACCTGTGTGGAACATGGAGAACATTGCCAGCTTCTTTGTCCACAGTTGTAAGGAATCTCCAAGGAAGTACTTTTTATTCCTCTTTCACCTGTGAAGAGACTGACACTCCAACCTGATTTGCTCAAGATCACAGATGTCACGTTACAGAACTAGTATTTAAATATTTTTGATTTGAAAACCATAAACTTCCATAAAAACTTCCATGATTTTGGTATTGGCTATTTTAGATAACATGAAGTAATCAGTGTCATTTCAAAATGTATTTTTTTCTTGAAAATCACCATGAAATAAAACATTCAAAAGTGACTACTAGAAATAATAGTGGACATAAATGTTCAAGATCCATATAATAAACTATAGAGCATAGACACTGCTGGTTCTTACTGGTTCAGTGATTTTATTCCTTATGCCTTGTTTCCTTTTTCAAAGGCTTTGTGTTTGGAAGTAATTGTTTTATCTCTCTCCTCTCTAGGCTGTGTAGGCTCTTCAACCTGCTGCCCACCATCCGTAGTTCTTGGCATAACAAACACTGATATTTGTTCTAAGATTTTCTTTGTATATTGCTTTGTATGTTACTTGGTAACACCCTATTAAGGATTTTTGTTGTTGTGGACATGAAAAATATTTGCCTTTATTGTTTGTTTATTTATTTGACACTGATTTTATATCAGAATAGTATTTATTAGACATAAAGAATTAGGAGATGCTGTCCTGCTTTCTAGAAGAAATTGAATAGAGCTCAGGGTAATTCTATAAGGGTTCATAGGATTGTTCTGAAACCATCTTGGTCTGAGGATTTCTTTTTCAGGTCTTACATATTTTTGAAATTAGTTTCTTGAATACTTCTAGGGCTATTCAAATCACTTGCTTTATATTGGGCAATTTGTGATAACTATTTTTGAGGTTTTGGTCCATTTTATCTTAAATCATTGAATTCATATGTATGGAGTTTATTCTAAATATTTCATATTCCTCTGTGTAGAGTTTATTCTGAATGTTTGGTTATTATCCTTTTTAAGGGGACAGGGTGCATAATGATAACCTTGCCCCTTTTCTATAGTGATAGTCACCCCCCCCCATCTTTTCCTGATATTGAGAATTTGTGCCTTCTTTCCTTTTTTCCTTTGGAGTCTTACTAGAGGTTTACCAATTTTATTGAAATATTTTGAATTTGTTTCATTGTTTTGAAAGCTTGGATTTATTTCCTTTTGCTTATTTTAGATTTATTTTCTTCCTCTTGTTCTTGAGGTGAGAGCTTAATTATTGGCTTTTCCTCTGCTCTGTATGCTTCACTTGTATGCTGCTCGAGCTGCACCACACACATTTCATATGCTGCTCTTCATTGTCATTCAGTTTAGCATAGTTTTAAATTTTCCCAGGGTACTTTATTTTTGACTCATTATTTTAGAAGTTTATTTTTTCTAAATATTTGGGATTTTTCCTATTACCTTTGTTATTGGGGTTTACTCTGATTCATTGTGGCCTGAGACTACAAGATGACACTCTCTATTATATTATATTTATTTCTTGATTGATAGAATAGCAACCATCTCACTATGCATCCCAGGTTGGCCTGGCCCTGTGATCTTCCTGCTTCAATATTCAAGTGTTGAGGTTTCAAGTGTGTACCACCCATGCTTGCCTTTTCCTGTGTGCTGTTCATAATTCATATCTTATTTTCATTTTTCTCTTCCTCTTCTTTTTCTCCTTTTCTTCTTCCTCCTCTTTTTCTTCCTCTCCTTCTTATCTCTTTTTCTCCCATTTACTTTTCCCCCACTGTGTAGCCCAGGCTGCTGCATTTTTTCAAAAGTCAGGTATACTTGCACTTTGGAAGTATTTTCTTTTGCCTCTTAACTTGCATGCTATATGTAATAATTTCAGTCTCTTTCCTCAGCCTCCTGCATACTGAATCATTTTACCTTCTTGGTTCCTTGCTTTCTACTTTTAGGATGAACTTGTATAAACTTTGGAGTTAACCAGTCATCTGCAGTATCACCTACTGGAGGCACTATTACTAAATGTTATATGGGAATATGGATGTATACAACCTATAATTCACCATTCACTTGAATGTGTTACAAGAATTTCTATGTGACTAAATATCCATTACATTACTAAATTTGTGTGCTATTTTACTATAGTAGCATACCATAATGGATGCAATTTAAAAAATATTTTATTTTTATTTATTAATGAGAGGGAGAGAGAGATTAAGAGATTGGGCATGCCAGGGCCTCCTGCCACTGCAAACTAACTCCAGACACATGTGCTATCATGTGCATCTGGCTTATGTGGGCAAGTGCCTTAACTGCCCAGCCTTCTCTATAGCCCTGGATGTTATTTTTTTATTGTGGTTTTTGTTGATAGTCACTATGAAATAACAGTAGCACAAATATTGAATCTGGAGACGTTTTCAAACTTCTTTCAAACAGTAGTTCCTGTTTTCCATATTTTTTAGGGTATATAAAAACAAAGCTATTTGAGATATTGGTTTTATTTGGTGGGATTCACCAAACCATCCATATTGAGACCTATTGTCAGAGTCTGTGTAGACCTTTTCCTTTGTAACTACTCATGTCTTAGCTTGAAGCTGTGATTAAGGCTGAACTCTAGGTCTGCATGCCACTTTGCCTTAGTAGATGGGCATTTGACATGTCAAAGGACACTCAGATTCATTGTCCTGCTTTACTTAGCTTATGTGCCACAGGAATGTTAATTTCCTCATGTGGGAATCAGATGTAGGTGATTCGCTTCCTGTATCATGTAATTCATATGTGTTCAGGGATATGTAGAAGAGGACTATGTGTGTGGGATTTGGCTCTTCACCATGTTTGCTGTGCTGATGTAGGGATATAGCTGCTGAGTGTGAGAAGACTTAACTGGCTCTTAAGTCTATTCTAAATTTAGTGTGGGAAGCTTTCAGGTGTCTGGCTTTCAGCAGTAGGGGGAAGGTACTGAGATGGTAAATTTTGAAGATTTGAAGTGAGGTTAAGACTTCAGGCATAGACATGTTTGTAGAACATACTAGAGGGAGTAGCAAGTATGTGTTTGATACAGAAGACTGGATCTTAGGGGAGACGTATATATGAAAATTAACTGCCTGTACAGGACTATATTAGGCCCTACCTTCCAGACCTTGTTACCTCTCTGATCTACTGTCTGCCATTTCTCATTCTACCCCCACATGGCTCCAGGGTTTCTATGCTCAACATTCCTAAGTCTCATTCCTGATCCTTTCTCTTTTTAAAGGTATGCCACCACGCCCGGCCTTGGTATTTCTTTGTACTTGTATTAGCCTTGTGTGGTTACAGTAGATAAAATGGGACAGGAATATGAGAGGAAGCTGGAAGAATGGCTGGATCCTCCAAGGCTGTCATTCAGAGCACTGGGAGTAGATGAGAGATATAAGTGTTCTTTAAGTAGGAGGAGACCTGGCTATGGTTTCATAGACAAGCTATAGGAGAAGGGTAATGGTGTTCATGGATAGATCAAGTAGCTTTTTGTGAGACACTAGTAGCAAAACCAGAAACCATTTGCTAGGCATTGAAGGAGGATTAGAGCAGCATTCTATCTCCCTAGAGGAGTATTTATCTGATCTCTATTAAAGGTTAGAAAAAAATGTCAAGGAAAAAACTTTAAGGAATTTCAGCTTTTTGAAATGTAAGTAATTTACCAAAGAAAGTAATTGTGTGAGTTTGAATGGCCCTAGATTAAACCAGTAGATTTTTTCACTGCAGGTCTTCTTAGAATTTACATATTTGAGTACATGATAAACTTTATAGAAATGTATAGATTTCTTAGACTTAGGCCATGGGGCCTGTTATGTTAACGAATCATCTTTGTATATAGAACAGAACTTAGGAAATGCTGGCTTGTAGGATTTGTTCCTTATTTTAACAACTAGTTAAAGACTACAACTAGGATACAGTTTCCATGATCCTGTCTTTAGATTTTCTTTTCTTTTCTTTTCTTTTCTTTTCTTTTCTTCCCTTCCCTTTTCTTTTCCCTTCTCCCTTCTTCTCCTTCTTCTTCCCCTTCCTTCCTTCCTTCCCCTTCCTTCCTTCCTTCCTTCCTTCCTTCCTTCCTTCCCCTTCCTTCCTTCCTTCCTTCCTTCCTTCCTTCCTTCCTTCCTTCCTTCCTTCCTTCCTTCCTTCCTTCCTTCCTTCCTTCCTTCCTTCCTTGAGAGAGAGAGAAAGTGGCAAAAACAGAGAGAGAGAGAGAGAGAGAGAGAATGGGTGTGCCAGGGCCTCCAACCACTGCAAATGAACTCCAGATGCATGCACCCCCTTGTGCATCTGGCTTACACGGGTCCTGGAGAATTGAACCGGGATTCGTTGGGTTTGCAGGCAAACACCTTAACTGCTAATCCATCTCTCCAGCCCTTCTTTTTTTTTTAATTATTAATTTATTTTTATTTATTTGAGAGAGAGAGAGAGAGAGAGAGAGAGAAGCAGAAATAGAGAAAATGAGCATGCCAGGGCCTCCAGCTGCAGCAAACGAACTCCGAATGCATGTGACTCCTTGTGCATCTGGCTTATATGGGTCCTGGGGGATCGAACCTAGGTCCTTTGGCTTTGCAGGCAAGTGCCTTAACTGCTAAGCCATTTCCCCAGCTCTCTTTAGATTTTTCTAAGACATTTCAGTATTATCATATGGAACATCATTAGCCATAAAAATGCCAGGGTCCTTGTGGCCACATTTTAATACTGTATTACATTAGGGCCTAATGAAGTTCTAAACTTGGTGTAAGGGTAACTAATAACTTCATACATGGCAAATATTACATATATGGGCAACTATTAAATGAAGTGAGTTTAATTCTGTGTGAAGTTTATGACCTAGAAGTATATAATGAAGTAACACTGTTCTGTCTTTCCAGTGCCTCTGTTTTTGAAATAGTAGGATTAAGAACACTTCATTTTAGCTTTCTTAGCTTTGGTTCAGTTATTATTTTGGCAGATATTGGTGTTTTAGAACTTAATATATGGGAAAATAATGGCATAGTAAAAAAATGCCACAGTACTTAAATTCTGCTGTTAAAAAGTGCTTGGAAAGTATTTCTAGGCTCTACTTTAAAAAAATTTTTTTATTGACAACTTCTATACTTACAGACAATAAACCATGATATTTCCCTCCCCTCTCCCATTCCCCTTTAGAACTCCTCTCTCTGTCATATCTCCTCCCTCTCTCCCTTAGTCTCTCTTTTAATTTGATGTCATCATCTTTTTCTTCTATTATGAGGGTCTTGCGAAGGTATTGCTAGGCACTGCAATGTCATGGATGTTGAGGCCAATTTCTGTCTGGGCGGTTGCATTGTAAGAAGTCATACCCTTCCTTTTGCTCTTCCATTCTATCCACCCCCTCTTCCGCAATGGTCCCTGAGCCTTGGAGGGTGTGACAGAGATGTTTCAGTGCTGGACACTCCTCCATCCCTTCTTCTCAGCACTATGTTGCCTTTTGGGTCATCCCAGTGGTCATCGCCATCTGAAAAGAGAAGCTTCTCTAACCAGAAGTGAGAGTAGCATTAATACATGGATATGAACATTAAGTGTAGTGCTTTTAGGGCAGTTTTGTGGGAATAATATATACATTTAGCCAGACAAGAGCAGGCTTTATACCCCTAAGGCTCATGACCTCCCCTGCCATAGACTTTTGATTAGCTTTTTCAGTACCAGGCATGTATTCCCTCCCATAGAGAGGGCTTTCAGTCCAATTAGGGAGCAGTTGGTTTTCCTAAGAGCAGACATGTCACTATTGCACCCATTCGGTCATTGGGTCTGTCTGCCAAACTTGAGTTTTCCAGTGTCCACTGTTTTCACTGCTGATGACTTCTGTCTCCCATATGGCTGCATGCAGTGAAGCTTTTTCCAGCTTTCAGTTGGCTGGTTTACAGGGAGAAGGTTTTCTGCTCAGCACCAGCTTGCTGTCTCAGTGACCTTGCCTCTCAGGCATGAGATGTCTTCAGTAATAGGGTCTTACCATCTGTTTCTCAAGGGAAGCCAAGGGTCTAGGCTGTACTTTTTATGTGCTTCTAAGTTGGGGTTTGGGAAGCTATGGCTCACAGGCCAAATCCTGAGCTGCCTATTTTTGTATTTCCCTCATAATTTCAAAATTATTGAAAGACTTTTTGTGATGTGTGAAAATTTTATGAAATTGAGATAGCAGTGTTAGTTAATAATATTTAATATATTTTATTTATTTGAGAGAGAAAGAGGGGGGAGAGATAGAGAGTATGAGGTACACTAGGACCTCCAGTCACTGCAAACAAACTCCAGACACATGCACTATGTGCATCTGGCTTTACATGGGGACTGGGGAATCAAACCTGGGCCATCAGGCTTTGCAGCCTATCTCCCCAGCCTGATTAATAATATTTCTTGAGGGCATAGCATACTGATTGGTATATGCACAGTCTCTGACCATGTACTCACATAATCCTACAGCAGTGTTAGAGAGGTATGCCATTTAACCTAAAAAGCCTGAAGTATTTTCTATCAGACTTTTCAGGAAGTTTGATGAGCTGATTTATCCCAATGAGTGATACTGTTTAGGGATTTCTTGCTAGATTATGAAGATAGAGAACTATGTTTTTATGTATAAGCAGTTCTCCAAATCAGTGTTCCTTACTAATCTCCATGCATTTGTTCCTGATTGTTCTGGTCTCTACATGATACATCTTTAAATTTTCTTCCTTTTTTTTCTATGATCAGGAAGCAACATATGATATCATGTATTGTTATACAACATACTTGAATTAGAGGAATAGTTCTTTGTAGAAAAACAGAAAATTTGAGTAATTTTGTATTTCCCCATATATTTTTATTTTATTTTTGCCTGTATAATTAGGTGTAAATAATACCTCTTTGGCAGTTTGATTTGTATTTCTTTAATTATTAATGAGGTTGAGTATTTTATGTATATGTGTATGATGTGTGTCATTTATATTTCCTTTTTGGGTGAACTGTAGTTTTTAACTTTTGCTTACTTTTTGGTTGATTTAACAACTTAAAAAATATTTTTATTTATTTATTTGCTTATTATTTATTTATTTGCATGCACAGAGAGACAGAGAGAGAATGGGTATGCCAAAGAGTCTAGCCACTGCAAACAAACTCCAGATGCATGCACCACTTTGTACATCTGGCTTTACGTGGGTACTGGGAAATGGGACCCAGGTCATTAGGTTTTTCAGGCAAGTCCCTTAGCAACTTTTAAATTAAATTAAATTAATTTTGTTTTACTGATTTACAGTCTTATGTGTCCATTGTACAAGCAAAGTTAAAAGCAACTGCCTTAAAAATCACGCTGTTTTTAAGTGGACTTGGAGCATATGAACCTTAGCCTTGTCTTAGCCAGATCCCACATGCTTCTTTCACTTTGAGTTTGCCTTTCTATAAGGCCTGATTTGTTTTACTCTCACATAGTTGAGTGCTTGAGACCCTGGCCCTTGATAGTTTTCTTTCCATCCTCGTCATCATTCACTCACCTCCAGAAAAGGATAGTGATGCAGTACCGTGGATAAGGAGTTCTGTGGAGCCACTCTACCCTCATTTGAAGCCTGCTCCACCTAGGCCAAATGACCTAATCTCTTTCTGAAATAGAAATAGTAATAGTATTTACCACAAGGGCTATTGTGAACATTAGCTGCACTACTGAATGCCCTGTGCTGACATCTAATAAACTGTCTAGTAAAGTGTTAGCTATAATTATACCTTCCTTTAACATATTACTGTACTTCTTTTGGGTGTTAAACATCATAGTAGATATCAGATGCTGGGACTACAGTGAATGAGTATGTGCACACAGAAATAATTCTCCTTGAATCCTTCCAAGGAACACCTCCCCTGAAATAGCATGGGAGTCATTTTCTTTCAGATTTCCCATTTGTTGAGGATTTACGTGGTTTTATACAGAGTTTTCAAGTGTTTGCAGGGGAGTCCTGGCCTGCTGTCATTTGAGAAGTAAAAGGATATTTTATTTTGATTTTATTCAAACTTCATTTTAATAAAACATGAGACAAATGACATTATAAGTTTAGCTCTTCATCGACTTGACTCCATCATGGGTTCACCAGCCCTAAAGTGTCCAGTTTCTGACTGGAATTTCTTATGAATAACTGGAATGATTTGGCTTCCTGAGAGATCACCCTGGTCGTGCTCTTGTCAGGCTTGATCACTCTCTGACTTTAGGGTTTGTAGAGTCTTAAGTCTCATATTGTATTGCAAGTTTCTCTCCAGTTCTCACAGGAAGAGTCATCCACTACAAATATGATTGTACACTGGTCTTACCTGAAAACCATTCTTTTGTTTACTTGAGTGATTGTTTTTTCAGGAAAATCACAAAAAGAATAGTAAGTAAAAATTAGTTTAAGTTGCATTTGTACACGAAAATCCCCTGTGGATCTCAGGTTTCCAGAATCCTCCATATTGCTTCCTCAAATTCTTAAGGAACCTTATACTCACTGGGTTTGAATGAGTTTTGTGTGACATCCTGTCTTTTTAAGAACATATGGAAGTTAATAAAGGAAGCAAGATATTTTGAGTTGTCTACACATTCCACTTTACAACAAAAATAAAATTATTTTGTGTTTTAATCTTTCCTAAATCCAAAGAAACAATAACCATAGTCTTAATAGCATACCTACTATCATCAGTTAGCTTTTGCCCTCTTTCTCTTTCATGGTTTTTATTTTTCTTACCCTTTCCTTTCTCGCTGAGATAAAATCAGCAGCTTCAGCTGTTTGGCTGTTTCTCTTTTACTTCTGGGTGAGATTTAAGTTCTTAGGCAGTAATATCTGAACTGTATATTTAATCATCTCAGGTATTATTCTCATCGTGGCTTACTGATTTTCTTTGAGTTTCCTGGGAGCTTATTATTCATTAATTTCCCAGGCTCTCTCTTGGCTTCAGTTACTAAGACCTTGACCCATTTGCTTTCTTATTTTCTTAGGATTTGTTAACATTCTCACGTTCTCTGGTTGAGATGCACTTTTTCAAAGATAAATGAGTTGGTAGACTTCTACTCTGTGACTGATAAATTACTGAACAGTTTATATAGAACATAACTCTAGCCATGTAAATATATACTGTTTATGTTATAAGAAAAATTTTTAATAAATTCTATTCACATCCTTTAATTTCTTCTGGAGATGTAGTTAGTTGTAATATCTGAATCTGAAAATATCAGAACTTTGAGTGTACCTTTTGCCCACTGCCTGAGATTTTGAACTATCTTGACTGTTTTGAATGATCCGTATTCAAAATGTCAGGTTTCCTAGGAAGCTTGAAATCCCCATCCTCCCTGTACTAGTGAGCACTGCCTGGACTGCCACTGAGTATGTAAAGTGAAAGGGGTAGACCTTTTGCCTGGAGGACTGTGGCTCTTGCCTGGACTTCTAAGCAAATACTGTGCAAATAGTGGTATGGTCCCTTGGTTCTTTGAGGAGTTAATGGCTAAGGGTTAGAGAATGACAAAAATCATGAGAGGGCCTCAAACATTGTAGAAACATTATTAAATATCTAAGAAATCCAACGGGTTTATTGCCAAAAGTGAAGAAGAAAAACCAATAGTGATTTTCTTGGACTTCAGGGTGTTTTGGTACTATAGGTCACTTGCTGGTAAAGGTCTGAGCTGGCTTTTTAACCTAGCACATGCTTTTTCTGCTGTACTCTTCTAACTCATATAAACATCAGCTCTTGGGGAATATTTAGATATTATAACAGACTTATTTCATAATATCCTAAAAAGCTATTTTGTCTATAAATGAACAAGACAAAAATTCAGTGTTGGTCTGGAGAAATGGCTTAGTGGTTAAGGTGCTTAGCCGTTAAGGTGCTTAGTGGTTAACCTGCTAGATGCTCAAGGTGATACATGTGCAAGGTCGCACATGCACACAAGGTGGCACATGCATCTGGAGTTCCATTACAGTGGTTGGAGGCCATGGCATGCCAATTCTCTCTCTCTCTTGCTTTCTCACTCTCATAAAAAAAGGCTAGTCTGTTGCGCTTGCCTCAAAACAATCAAAAAATTCAATGTCTTAGTCCTGTTGAGAAGAGGAATAAACAATCATAGTCAGAAGGGTGAATCCTGTTAGCTTTCAAAGCTCTGAGGATTATTTCAGCCTCTTCTTGTGTGGAGGATATCCTTTCAGACTGGTATCAACATAATTTTTGTCAATGTTGTTTCGTTTATTTGGTGCACATTTTTTGCCTTAGCTCACATTGTAAAATAAAGAGCATTTGATGATTCTCAGCTTAGTGTTCATTTTGACATAACAAACCTATTTCATACTGGCTGATAGAGAAGTATAGCTTGATTATCTGCAGTAATACAAGAAAAGGAGAAAGCATAAATAATTGTAGTCCATGGAAATTTGTGTAGAAAAAAATTTAACTTATGACTGAAATTATACATTTTTAACATTACTCAGAGGACTAGTTAAAGGAGGAGCATTTTCTAAAGGTTCCAGCTATCCCACCGCTAAAGTGACAGTTTCTGCTAACATTATTTGTAGTATAACAGGATCCAAATAGCTGTGCACGTTCCTTTTCCCACTTCTTTGAAAAGGAGTCCCTGAATCAGACAGTGACATTAATGTCAAAGGATCTGTGCAATTTCAATAAATTGGCATGGATGACATTGAAACCCCAAAAGTGTATTATTAATAGCAGAAGAAATTTCGATGGCTTCTGAATGATTGGTTATTGTCAGGGATCTGACATTACTTGTATTGCCCAAAATCCAACAGCATATCTCCAAGGCGCAATTCCTGCTAATAAATTGTGTTTCTACTTTTAGTTTCTATAAAGTCACTTTTAAAGCCCTGCAGTTGTTATTTGAAGCATGTATTTCCCACTAGTAATTATGAGAATATGAAACAAAATAATTATCCATTAGACTAATTTTTATGGCAGGTGAGAGGATAAAATGTAATTTATAAAATAATTGATTAAATCTTCCTGCTCCTTGGCATACATGTTTAAAATTTTAATAATAATTTTTTTATGATGTATTGGAGCCAACATTTTCTAACTCAAGATTTAATATTGGACAACAGTGGGAAATGGGATTTAGTATGAAAATATTTGCTTTCTGTTAACTTTTATATAAGTGCAGCTAATGTATAAAGTCAAGTCAAGCTGTAAAAACAATTATCTGGGAAAATGCCAAGTAAACTTTTTTACATGCTGGTAAATAATGACTTGCACATTATTGTTACCATTCAATTTTATGCAGATGTACAACCAGATTCACTTAGAATTGACACAGACAAAATGCAGTAGGTATAAATAAAGAAACAAGTGTGCAGTAAGTATAATTATTGTTTGCATCTGCAAACAAAGAACATTAATCTTTCTGCAATACCTCTGATGTAATGTCTCTGTGTTACTTTTGGGAGTATTGCCATGGGCAAACATCCAAAGTTGATAGTTAATTTTGATCAGCAAAAGCATTGGAAGAGATGTCTGGGCTGTACATTGTAATAAATCATACAATTTCTGGAGCTCTCCTAAGATTTTAGTGCAAAAATAACTATCCACTTGAATCCTGTATTCTAGATTCTACAAAAGTAATTATCTAGGAAAAGATGTAAAACTTTTAAAAGTATAATATGATTGTATTTTATAGTTGTCTTTTCATATACTTTCTTAAAACTCAAAAAACACATACTTAAGGCCTTAAAATAGTGAGGAAACAAGTGTTTCACCTGTTTTCTAAAACTAGCTTTATGAATCATTTTGTTATTGGAAAGGACCGAAGAAAATTTTCACATTAATGATTGTCAAAGAACATTCTTAGAGAACCATTAACTAAAGATGGAATTGAATTATGGAAGTATTCTAATAACTCAAAAAATAAGCCATATTTTCCATACTTTCCTTAACAGATAGGAATCCGTTGCTAGATTTTTGAACAGCTCATACTTAGTAAATATATAGTAAACACTTAAGATTATATGTCTTTAAACATTTTAATAGTTTTTAGAGTGCAAAGTACATGTGTATACATGTGCTTATTTATTTATTTGAAAATTATCCCTAAGAAAATGCATAGCTATTCTATTTCATACACTGATTTCTATTTGGGTTGCAACTTGAGAAAGGTGATACAGGCAAATTATTCTTATTACTGGTGAGTCCTAGAGAACATAATGCTTCA
Source organism: Orientallactaga sibirica (assembly GCA_036365145.1). Lineage (NCBI taxonomy): Eukaryota > Metazoa > Chordata > Mammalia > Rodentia > Dipodidae > Orientallactaga > Orientallactaga sibirica. The sequence goes on from JAEOAD010000003.1 coordinate 22,006,710, forward strand.
TTCCCAAATTATATATCTCTCTAGTAATTGAATCCAGGTGGTATTACTGTTAAGTCTAAAAATCTTTCCTCTATCAGTGTTTATTTGATCAAGGTTTAAAAAGATACATAACATTTTCAATTACATTTTACAGTGGTAAATTAATTTTTATTATATTCAACCTATAAGTTTTAGCAGATTAGATAAAATAATCTAAGAATACACAGATCCTTACCAAAGGCGTATCCCAAGGTATGTGTTCATAGACACACGTGATGGCTCATTAAATGAGAGTTTCATTGCCAAACATTTAGTACTGAAATGTATTTCTCTCCTGAGGACATTACAGTACAAACAACAGAATATCTATGAGAAAGTAAATCCATTAACAATTACACTTACATCAATAATGATGCCATGAAAAGAAATTTCAGAAATGAGTATTTAACCCAAGGAATCAGAAAAGGAATAACAAAGTAAGTCTGAAGAAGGAAATAAATGCAGAAATACTTAATTGCTACATAGAAGGATGATAGAAAAGGTAGTTGAAATACAATATTTTGTTCCTAGAAAGACCCAGTAGAATATGCAGATATTAATTCTAATGCAGTTAGCTAATACAGGTTTTAAATAGAGATGATGGGTGTGAATGGGGAGGTGGGAACTATAGTTGTTCGTAAAGCCAGATGCCCAAAGTGGTGCATACATCTGGAGTTCGTTTCCAGTGGCAGATGGGTCCTGGTACATACACACTCCTTCTTACTCTGTCTGTCTCTTTGTCTCACATAAATAATTTTTTTAAGCTAAGCTTGGCCACACACATCTGTAACCTCAGTGCTGAGTGGGGATGGAGACAGGATGATCACAGGGGTTTCCTGGTCAGCAGTCTAACCAAAAAACAGATCCAGGTTCAATGAGAGCTTCTGTCTCAGAAAATAAGGAGAATGAGAAGAATGCTGTCTTCTGGCTTCTGCATGTGTATGCATGGGGTGTGCATACACTACACACACACATACATAGACATCTCCAAAATTTACATTCTTGAGTTTTAAAACAACATATTATAACTGTATACTTCACTAAGATTGACATGAAATATATATGTCACATGTGCACATTTCATGTGTGTACACACATTTTTACCTTTTCCTCTAGTCCAATAGCTAACATTATACTTAATGGAGATATAATAGCTGCATTCCCATTAGTAAGAAACAAGATAGGGATGTCTTTTATATGGTATTCTTTTGAAGGTATAGACCAACACAATCATGGAAATGGGACAAATTATAATTTTTAAACCCAGGCTCCAGAAAGGAAGATTAAGGGAAAAGATGAAGAATTAACAGAGAGTTAATGGGATTTTGCAGACAGCTCAGTCTTCTGGATTTAGAGTTTCCCTAGTGTTCCCTTTGATAACTGATCTTTTGCATGTGACATTGGCTTAGATCTTCAGAATTCACCAGAGCTCATAAGTCTATTTAGACTTACTTGGCCTTGACAATCAAATGTAGTATTACTTTCCCAGTTTACGGCTTGTGCTTGTGCAGTTCATTGTGCCCATTCACTCAGTTCATTCAGAGGCAGAGACATGGGCTTCCACTAAAACTGTCTGGGCTCAAATGCCACCTTATAGTTGGGTAGCCTTGTCTTACTTTCCTCACTGGAAAATGAAGATGGGATTATGAATACTTAGTGTCTGGCACATAGCAAGTACTTTTTAAAAACTTTATTATTATTTTTTATTTGAGAGAGATAGAGACAGAGAACTAGAGAGATAGACAGATAGAGAATGGGTACACCAGCAGCCTCTCAGCCTCTGTGAATGAACTCCAGACACCTGTGCCCCCTTGTGGGCAAGTGTGGCATTGCGCCCTTGTGTCACTTTTTATGTGTGGCTAAACACGGGACCTGGAGATTGGAACTGGTGTTCTTAGGCTTGGTAAGCAGGCGCTTTAACCGCCAAGCCATCTCTCCAGCCCCATAGCAAGTACTTTTTCTGTTGTTGCTATGGTTATAAAAATGGAGGGAGGAAGTCTCAGTTTATGCAGATATGAGTGTGGTATTGAGGGTGGCTATTTTTCAATGCCAAGGCTCTAACAATATTCTCTACTTTGCAATTTTGATTTGCATAGTGACAGAGACATAGGTCAAGGTCTTTGTTCTCTTGGCTTATATTCTATATTCCATAAGTTATTTGTAGTAGTTACATTCTCATTGCTGGCACAAAAGACCAGCCAGAAGTAGCTTATCAATTGAAAAGGTTCATTTCAATCTCACAGCTTTGAAGGGAAGTTTCAAGACAGAGAAAAGCATGGCAGCTAGCTCACAGCATTGTACACCTGCAGCAGAGAGAAAACAGGTAGAGTGAGTTGTGTCTGAATATCCAGGGGACTAGAATAATCAACCTCAAGGTTGACCCTAGCAACATACCTCCTCCAGTAGGCTCCACCTCTCACTGGCTCCACCAGCTGGGTACTAAGGAGGAAGCTTAACTCACACATTTGACATTTTGGGGGACATTTACTTTCAAACCACCATACCATTCCACTAATTTATCAAATTTAATTTGAACACAGATTTACCTTTGTTTAGATAGAAAGTAGAGTTGATTCTGCTATTTTTAAAAAAATATCTTTATTATTTAGAGAGAGAGAACATCGGGCATGCCAGGGCCTCTTGCTGCTGTGAACTCCAGACACATATGCCACTTTGTGAATCTAGCTTTATGTGGGTACTGGGGAATTGAACCAGGGCCGTCAGACTTTGCAAGCAATTGCTTTTAACTGCTGAGCTATCTCTTCAACCCCCTTTTAAATATTTAAATCCCAGTGCAGGTAATTATCTTTTAAAAATTGAAACTATGACAGACAAGATGTCATTTCTAAGCTATAACCCCAAAAGATCCTATCTCAGATTTCAGTGAATTTCTTTTCTATATTTTCTTTGGGGCATTTAAAACATAACTAAAGTAGGTCTATAAACATCAGGATATCCTTACACTTCTTTTAAGGCTTATTTTCAGCTGACTTGTGAAGCTTTTTAGTCCTAATATTTGAAATTCTTCAAGAATTAACATTCAGATCCCATTAAAGATACATTTTCAAATTTTATAGATGTGAAGAAAGAACTATCTATCTAGACATTTTATATATGTATACATTTGAAAATGTGCCAAGACTACTTTATAGCTTTATGATAAAACTTGTTATTTTCTGTTGCAAGAGAAAGAATTTGGCTTAGCAGTGCCAAAAAGTATACAAAGAGTAAAAACATTCAACATGTCATTTGAATTCTAAGTTTTGGCCTTTAGAATTTTTTAACCATAGATTGTGCAAATATTTTTCAGATAAGTAAACGGAGATAGAAAGGTTAAGTAACATTTCTGTTTTCAGTCTATGTTAGAAATAAACACAGAATCCAAAGCCTCTCCATACTATGATCAGAAGATAACATTTTCATATATTTTAGAACATAAACCTGTGGAGGAGTTATGAATGTTTAAGCTATATTGAAATTTATGAGTAGCACTATCAAATGAGATAATTATTTTTCAATTTTTAAAAGGTCTGATGTTATTTGGAATATGTCTTTCTCACCTTGTAAAAGTGATATTAGGAAAATGGAGATGTTGGAGAATAAAGCAGTCACAGAAAGATAGGGAAGACAAATGGATTTTACTTCTTTAGAAAGATAATACGAAAGGAATTTAGAAAGAAGGCGTTGCATGAAATAATTAGTCTGGATGGCTAGAACATATCGTATAGAATGTTGTTATAACTAACAAATATAAGTGAAGATAAAATTTTCTTCACTTAAAAATTATATAAGGTATGTTACACTAAAAGAACCTTATCCTTTCTTTATTTTTTTGTTTTTGTTTTTGTGTTTTCAAGGTAGGGTTTCACTCTGGTCCAGGCTGACCTGGAATTAATTATGTAGTCTCAGGGTGGCCTCGAACTCACAGCGATCCTCCTACCTCTGCCTCCCAAGTGCTGGGATTAAAGGTGTGCACCACCACGCCCGGCTCTTTATTTGTATTGTCAGATATATTTTGATAGATCAAATTTAAAGTCTTCTTGGAGATCTAAAGAATAGTTAGCTTTTATTTTATATACACATTTTATATATTTTCCCCCCCAGAAGATAGGGAGCAATAAGGCATGGGAAAAAGGCCTTGCAAGTAGTTGTGTAAAATTTACATTTTCAGCAGTGTGGCCCCTCATCATTCTGACTTTTTTTTTTCCCGAGGTAGGGTCTCACTCTAGTCTAGGCTGACCTGGAATTCACTATGTAGTCTCAGGATGTCCTCGAACTCACAGCAATCCTCCTACCTCTGCCTTCCAAGTGCTGGGATTAAAGGCATGTGCTACCACGCCCTGCCATTCTGACTTTTTACTTTGTGTCACTCAGAGTGTTTGGGGTTTGAAATGCTATAGAACAACAGGCATTCACTCTTTGTTTCAGGAGTTGTTCAGGAACACATCTACAGCCATTAGTGGATCTTCACTTAGAACCCTTGCTTTAGCTTCTCTGGTCTGCTAAGGAGAAAAACGATTTGAATAAACAAAAATGACAAAAACCCAGTAGAGAATAGGGCCAAGTTTTAGGGAATTCTTTGAGTTTTCTGAACCTTTAAAAGTTAGGCAGACTTGAATTTGATTTCCAAGGGCTCTCCTAGGGAAATTTAACTCCCAAAGTGAGCGTGTGGACCCTTCCTGCCTCACCAGGCTCCTATGAGGATTGAATGAGAAGGTGAATGTGCAGTAGGGAGGACAGGTGATTCCTCATTTGATGGCGTTTGAAGCAGCTGACCATTTGCATAGACCATCATGTGTGGAAATGTCCTGATTCCCTGGAGCAGCAGCTCTCAAACTTGTAGTGTTCAGAGAGTTACCAGGGCAACCCTAAGATTCTTTTTCCAGCCCTGAAACTCATTCAGCAGATCAGGGTTGGAGCATAGAAATAATATGCAGAGTGTGCACATGTGTGTACAGATGTGCATGCTTCATGCACTTAGGTACAGAGGCCACAGGAGAATGTTGAATGTCTTCTTCTCATCTACTTAACTTCCTTGAGACAAAGTCTCTCCCTTACCTTGGAGCTGTTGTCCATCCACACCCAGCTTTTTTTTTTTTTTTTTTTTTTTTTTTTTTTTATTTTTTGGTTTTTCAAGGTAGGGTCTCACTCTGGTCCAGGCTGACCTGGAATTCACTCTGTAGTCTCAGGGTGGCCTCGAACTCTCGGCGATCCTCCTACCTCTGCCTCCTGAGTGCTGGGATTAAAGGCGTGCGCCACCACGCCCGGCTTTTAAACACCCAGCTTTTTAAGTGGATTTAGGGAGTTGAACTTGGTGGTCCCTAGCCTAAGAAGCCCCCATGCTTAAGTGGAAAGTGCTCTTTTAACTGCTAAGCCATCTCCCCAGCCTGGAGTCTGCATTTTCAAATAGCATTAAAGATAATTCTGATAAAGTAGGACCTCACTTTGGAGGTTGCGAATAGGAGATACCATTTGATCTTTTAATATGCTGGTATGGTTTTTCATTACTCATCTGTTAGCAGTAATAACAGTGTGGGAATCTAAGCATTGAACACAAAATTCTAGTTGAGAAAAAAGGGATAGCAGATTAGTTAAGTATATACTAATTTGTAGAAATAGCTATATCACTTATTGAAGGTACCTTACATAAGTTTAATGTTTGAAAGAAGTAAAAATAGAAGGAATCTACAAAGTTGAACATACCAACCTTTAAAGTTAGTAAGCTCTGGGTATATCTTTACCACAGGAAATAAATAAATATTTAAAGGCAGGGCCCTTGACACTTAGTATTATGTCTGGTGAAACATTTTGTGCCATCTCTGCTGTAATGCAGTCTGGATGCCATTAATCAAGAGTGCTCTGGCTAATCTTAATTGTCATGAAACTAAGAGGAGATGTGATGTATAAGGTATTCATACCATGTGGGGTGTATTACTAAGAATCATTGTTAAGCAAGAGGAAGAAGTGAAACTGGAATGAAACAAGTCAGGCATCCAATCTTGATATTTCCTGTTGTTAGTGCTAGAATATTTTACTTTTTATGTAAAAACTGCAGCATTTTTAATTTTCCCTCTGATATTTATATGATATAATTTTATATATACACATGTAACAACATGCATGCTCATATGGATAGATAGAGCCATATTTGATGACCAAAAAGGAGGAGGCCCCAAAGGCTCTTTAATGTGCAATTAATATTTTGGTAAAAAAATCAGCAGATTGTTTCAGTATGGTTATGTGTTATGACATCATATTCCAGTAAAGTTATAATGAACAGAAATTTTGTTTGTCTCTGTGGCAAACCGAAATGAGTTTTGTAATTGTCAGCAGGCCTTAGTGATTATAGTGGCGCCCACTCCCTCTGCCGTAGTTAAAGGTCTGTTAGCATTCCAGTTCTAGGCCTTTATTTTCAGAAGTTTATAATTAATTGTAAACATTTGCTCTATGGGGAAAGCTTGCCATATAAGATCAGTTCAGTAGTAAATTTCTGATTTCAACTTGTCTATGTTAAAGTTTTATAGAACCACTTAAAATATTCATAAAATTCTGTGGAGGTGGGAAAACTAAATTTTGTGGAATACAGAGTGAAAGCAAAATACAAAATACATCATATATATTAGTCTGTAGAAATTTGTACATTAAAGAGATCTAAAATAAGTAATAGGGAATTGTGTACTTCAGTACCCTACTTGGTTATTATTATCAAAGACCAAAAGTGATTTTTTAAAAAATTCATTCTATTGTTTGGATGTTAGTAGTCTTTTACTGTTATTGAATTTTTTCTTCCTTTAGCTATTTTATAGTTCCTAATTAAACTGAGAAAATATGGCATATTTATCTTAAAATAAATTGATTTAAAAAACTGTAGGCCATGGAGTTGATTTAACAGCGACCTTGTTTGCTCTGGCTCTAGTTTGACACTTAGCTTTTCTTCTCCCTGACATTGGTTTGTAATGTTTCCTCTGACTCTCTCATCCTTCACTGTCATCTATTGTTTCCCCTGCACTAGAACCATCAGCACCACCAGATTCCAGCCATAGGCTCTTTCTTGTTTCTTAGTTTAACCTTGGACTTCCCAGGTGTTTATCCAGTCATATGTTCTCAATTATTGCCTCTCTAATCTGCATCTTCAGGACATCTTTAGTCCTTTATTTTCAGTAAATCTTCACTGGTGAATCCATCTGCCTCGTGATTTCTAACATGATGGGATCTGTCCAATTTATCTCAAACTGTAGAATACTACTACTTGGTTGTTTAGTAATCAGTTAAAAACATTGTGTGACTTCTGGAGATGCAGCTAGTGGTAGAGCACTTGCCTATGATATGCAGGACCCTGGGTTCAATCCCTCACCCTCTAAAAAAAGGTGGGACCACAGTTGAAGATCTTTTATGTTTGGAAACATTTTCACTGAAGTGATTTTTAACTTAATTTTTCAGCATTTCACCTTTCTATCAAAATTGACCTTGTTCATTGTCTAACTTGCTCAATTCACTAATAATATTTCCCAGTCATAATTTTACTTTTGAGTAGCATTGTATACAGTCAGTGCCTCCTTCCTCCTTAACACACTTGCGTTTGGCTTTCAGGAAGGCCACGATGCATCCAGGTTTTCCTCTTACTACTGTCTCCTACAGGCATCTCATCATCTTACAGCTTTAATTATTATGTGTATTGATGACTCTCAAATCTTATCTCTGCATTAGACCTCTTTCCTAGAGTCCAGTCTCATAAATATGTAAATATGATTGCCCACTCGACATCTATTTTGGATGTCTAATAGGTTTAATGATTTGCTTCTCCAAAATAGCTGCTTACACTGCCCACTCCCAGCAAACACTTCTTTTGTAGTCTTTAGTGTGCCATAATTAAGCACTGTCTTAATTACGTCTAAAAGTCCTGGGGTCATTTGTGAGCTCTTCATTGCCAGTCCTTAGGTAATCCTATTTATACTTTCAAAATTCATGCAGAATCCAAGGACTTCTCATGATTTCTACTATTACATCCAAAGCACTGTCCCTTTTCTCTAGCTTGTCTTGTAGCTTCCTGTTAGACCCCTCCTGCTTCCTCTACCTTCCCCTTAAGTCTATCCTTAACTTAGGAGATAATTTTTCTAAAGTCCAAATTTGGTTATATCCCTTTTCTGCTCATAATGACTAGCTATTTCCCTTAAGGTAAAAGCCATGCTCTTAACATAATTTTTAAGGACATCCTATGGAATGTAGCCATGTCTCTATTATGCTGGTTTTCCTTCTCTCACTTAACTCTAACCATATGGGTCAGTGGGTTACTTGAACGTGGATGGCACTCCTGCCTCCAGGCCTATGTCCTTGGTGTTCTCTCTGCCTCAGCTGTATTGTCACCAAAACCTGTATGGTTTGGACTCTTAATTAGTTTAGGACCAGGTTATCATATTCTTCGTGAAACCTTCCCCGATACTTATGGACCTGTCTTTTCTCTTAACATGTATCTCTAATATCCATGCCTTACTTATTGTCATTCTTATCCATTATGTATGCTTATATCATGATCCCTTGTCATATAGAAGATGCTCCATAAGTAAATGTTGAATTAATAGATTTTATCATCTATCTTCCTATTTTTTAGAATTTCTAGTAGATGATCAGTTTTCTTCTTTCAGTCTCTTTATTCGTTGTATCTTTATTGTTACCTCTTTCTAGTCATACTTTGTTTTCTTACACATTAAACGCATTAGCACATTAAGTCACATTAAACACAAACTTAATTAGATTTTTCTCCATAAGTCCATTCTGCTTGTTTTTTTTTGCTTAAGAATTGGCTTAAGCAGCTGTTCAGTATCATTAGTCATTAGAGAAATGTAGATCAAAACCACAGTGAGCTAGCTACCAGAATCAAAGGACATAGAGAAAGGGAACTCCTATATACTGTTGGTGGGAGTGTAAATTTGTATATTCATTTTGCAAAACAGTATATAAAATCCATGGGAAGACTAGAAATAGAATTACCATATGATCTAAAAGGAACCCAAATCAGTATGTTAAAGAGAAATCTCATTCACATGTTTATAGCACCATTTATAGTAGCCAAGATTTTAGAAGCAACCAATTTGGATGATGCATGGCTAAAGAAAATGTGGTGTGTATACATAATGGAATGTTAATTCTTTTCATGTGCAGGAACATGGATGGAACTGGAGGACATTATGTTAAGTGAAATAAATTAGGTACAGGAAGAAAAATACTGTGTGTTCTTACCTATATTTGAAAGCTAATCATTTGATCTTAAAGAAGTGTAGAGAATAGAATAATGGTTACCAGAACCTGGAAAGGGTATTGGGGAGGAAGGTACGGAGAAAGGAAGCTTAATGGGATTCCAGCTGGAGGAATGACTTCTCATACTCTAGTACAGCAGGATAACTGTGGGTGACAAAAGACAGCTGAATAATTCAATATAAGGAGCATTTGATGTTTCCAACATTAAAAAAAGTATGTCTAAAATGATATACAAATTACCCTAATTTGATCATTCCACATTGTATACATATATTAAAATGTTACTGTATTCCATAATATGTACAATTACTATGTACTACTTTCAAATAAAAATGTATTTTAAAAGCATTGGGATAAATTCCTTCATTTTTCTTATGTTGATTGTGGCCTATATTACTACTTTGCAATTCTGTGCCCCTACATTTCTGCTAAAAGTATAGTAATTTGCGCATTCTCACTTAAAGTGGCTCACCCATCTCTGGCTCCCCATTCTCAGCAGCAAACTTCAGCTTACATTCTGACTGACATGTAGCAGAAACTCTTCTGTGTTATAATTAAATAATTTTTTATCTGTATTTATATTTAATGTTGTATTCTATATTTTTTTCATGGAAATTAGTATACAGTATTATGTGTAGACATATTGACTGATATTTTAGCTTGGAAATACATTCATGAACTTAAAATTTTATTAGGGCTAGTAAGAGGATATTAAAAATTGATAAAACTTAAAATGAAACAAATCTTCTTAGTGGTTCTTGGCTTATTTTATTGAGCTGACATTAGTGCTTTTGTTTCTTTATTATAGGTATCATTGCCCAACACCCAAGATCTTTTATGTTCAGCTGACTGTAGGAAATAATGAATTTCTTGGTGAAGGAAAGACTCGACAAGCTGCGAGACACAATGCTGCAATGAAAGCCCTTCAAGCCCTGCAGAATGAACCTATTCCAGAAAAGTCTCCTCAGGTGTAGTACTGCTGCATGTGACAGTCTCTTTGCTGTACTTACCCGCTGACATTATTAGCAAGACAAAGCATATTATGTAATGAAACAGATAATCTGTTTGGCTGAAGAACAAGAATGACATTTTGCTTGTCATCTGTCTTTTCCTATGCTAGTCTCATATTTTCCTGCTGGGATAACCTTACCTTTCAGAACTTTGGGTTACCTCTGGAATTCACTTGACAGGCAATATGGGATTTGGGGATGTATGTATAAGGATGAAAGATAGTATGCATTTGCCTTGCATTTAATGATAAATGTATTGAGCATACATTACATTGTGTTAACCTAGGACAAAGGAATGTAAACTGGAGCAAATCTTTATAGATTTTGGAGTCCTGCTTTATTTTGCAAATAAGAATCTTGAGGCTCTTCTTGAGAAATTTAATTTGTTCTCATTGTTTAACTACTTTCTCCATTTGACCTGAGAATAGTATCTCTAGCTCAGGCATGTCCTGTGATATTATCAGCTAATCTTCCTATTCTTGGGACTGTGAGATGGCTTAACAGTTAAAGGTGTTTGCTTGTAAAGCCAGCCAGCCCATCAATGCCCAAGGCACCCTAGTAAGCCAGACACAAAAAGTGGCACAAGTGTCTTGTGTTTGTAGGGGCAAGGGGCTCTGTGTTGTGTGCACATGTAGATAAATAAGTAAATAACTAAATAAAAAAACCTTTTATGCTTACTTATTACTTATTTCAAATTCTACAGTTCAGCCTCTGTAGTTAACCTTTCTCTAAGCATATCGGTCTTCTGTGCAATTTTTTTTTTTTTTTGCAATTTGTTTTAATGGAAGACTTAGGTGTGTTTTTGCTGATATACTTTAATTGTAGCTATTAACATTTTCATCTATTTTCCAATTAGTTTGTAAGCTCTTTTTACATAAAATATTTTATTTGAGAGAGAGAGAGAGAGAGAGAGAGAGAATAGGCATGCCAGAGCCTCCAGCTACTGCAAATGAATTCCAGATACATGTGCCACCTTGGGCACCTGGCTTACATGGGTACTGGGGAATCTAATCTGGGTCCTTAGGCTTCACAGGCAAGTGTCTTTAACCTCTAAGCCATCTCTCTAGCCCGAGTCTGTAAACTTCTTGATAGGAAGTGTTGCTTTATCTCTAACACATTTTGTTTAGCAAAGATGAGGTCCTCCAGAGTATGTGTTCAGAAGTGAGCAAGTATGTGGTACTGGTGCCAGACACAGAGCTGCAATATTCTGATTTGTGTCCTGTACTTTTTCTATTGTGTTATGAGAGTGCATGTTAGAACATGTGGATTGCTATGTGGGAGTGAGGGGAGATGATCCTAAAGTAGAGAGAATTTAGTGTAGGGATGTAGGATTCCTGAAGAGTACATAGTTGAATAGAAGATTTCCTAACTCAGCATTAACTAAAGTCTAGATAACAGAAAGCCTAACAGCAAAGCCCTTGGCTCCTGTGGGTATGGGAATCCAGGAGATACAGTTCATATACTGTGTTTAAGCTGACCTCTTGATTGTAGACTATCTGTAAAGTTTACTGTAAGTCAAGCTTCAGTGTTAACCTGTTTTCTGTGATTTAGAATGGGGAATCAGGAAAAGAAATGGATGATGACAAAGATGCAAATAAATCCGAGATCAGCTTAGTGTTTGAAATTGCGTTGAAGAGAAATATGCCTGTCAGTTTTGAGGTATGTGTTTATTAGTGGTTTTGCAATTTTTTTCTTCATGAGGTTAAACAAATGAAATAGTGCATCAGAGTCCTGTGAGAGTGCATATCCTTCCTATGTTTAAACTCACTATATTGAAATGAAGCAGGCTCTGAGAAAAATACAAATTACTGTGATAGTAAGAATTTCTGCTGATCTTTGTCTTTTTTGACTAAGCCACTTTTATGCATGATATATTAATTTTCACCACAAAATTTGTTTTCTTATTATAAGATAATTTCTAGTACCCAGGTAGGATTTATGTATTCATGTATCAATTTGATTCTATTGAATTCAAGTTAATATTCAGCTGTTACCCAAGCTAGTACTTAATGATATTATATTAATATGTAATTCCTTGTAATTGTGTAGAGATTAACAATATGTTTAATCTTCTGGGGGGTATTGAGAATCATACCTAGGTTCTTACCATATGCTAAGCACATACTCTGCCACTGGGCTATTCCTGCCCTCCCCCAAATATGTTTAACTTTAACAAATTACTAAGAAATGAAGGAACTTTATATAACTAGATCAATAGTCACAAAAGTATATGAAATTTTCGAGCCAGGCATGGTGGCATAAGCCTTTAATCCTAGCACTTGGGAGGCAGAGGTAGGAGGTTCACCGAGAATTCAAGGCCACCCTGAGATCACATAGTGAATTCCAGGTTAGCCTGGGCTAGAGTGAGACCCTACCTCAACAAACAAATGAAACAAAACAACAAAAAAGTATATGAAATTTAAAATATAAAACAAATAAATGTATAATATCCCCAGTGTTATAGGTCACTAACTTCAACATTCATGTCTGAAAACAATTTGTGAAGAATATTCCTTCCAATTTCATAATGTTCTCTTCATAGGAAGTGCCTACATTATATGTGTAGGGAGGGTCATTGGATTGAGAAACTGATTTCTTCTTGACACAACCCTAACAAGTCAGATTATCTGATTTCTTAGCATGTAGCAGATTAAAAGCAGCACAATGAAGGCAAGGAGAGAAAGTGCTTGATGGCCTATTGGTTCCAGCAAGAAATAGCAGGGAAAACATAGACAATTTATTAAAAGTAATTGGCACATGCTCAAAACTTATCGGAGCATGGGATTTCTTAATAGCTAAAATGAGTAGAAAGAAAGACAGTTTTCTAAGTCTTAGATGTCCTTGGTACATTAGCATATTACAGTAGAGATGATTTGATTTGATGTTTATAATGATAATTTGTCTAATATGCATAAAAAGGTTAAATATCTGTTATTCCCTGTTAAATCAATAAATCACTTTTTTTTTTTTTGAGGCAAGTCCAACAGACTGGTCTTTTTTTCTCTTCCCATGAGAGAGAAGGGGGGGGGGAATGAATCAGAATTGGAGCTAGGCTCTATAGGCAAGCGCCTTAACCATTAAGCCATCTCTCCAGCCCAATAAATCACTTTTTGAATTGAGAAGAATATACATCAGAATGATCACAATAAACAGTTGGGATTTACTCTAGTAAATTTGAATTACCTGGAAAGTATTCTTGTGACAAATTCCTTATTCTCAGTAATGTTGGATTATTGAGGTAGTGTATTATTTTATTCCCTTTCCTAATTGGTCTCTAATATTAGAAGATACAATTTTAATACAACGTTAAACAGTAAATCAAATAGTACATATTCAGGAGGTCAGAACATTGAAGGAGATTAACATTTTGAACATTTGGTATTTGGAAGCCATCTTTCTTCCATAAGCTGGCATAGTGTAAAAGTAAGGTCATATTAAATAGTTCATGAACATTAAAATGTGAAAAGTTCATAATTCCTGGCTCTCAAAGCCTCTCTATTTTTATGGCATATCAGCGTATCTTTACATATCATGTCATACAAGTTTGAAATTCTTTTCTGTAAACAGTCTTTGAAGTCTCTAATAGGAGGTTAATTTTTTATCCTTTACCTATTTTTGAGTGTCTGCCACAGGAGGATGGATGCTTCACAGTATTAGAAACGATAACACATCATCTTTGACCTCTGTCTGATATCTTACCCAAATGGAAGAGAATATTAGAGAGGCCCAGTTATGTTAAAATTTTTACTCTAGAAGGCTTATCTAGTATGGTATATAATTGAGTATGCTATACTTTATGCTTGTAACTTTGTATTGCGGGGAAATCATTATTTGAATTATGTGTTTTAAAATAATTTTTAAAAAATTGTGTTTTGAAGCAGTTTCACGCTAGCCCAGGTTGGCTTGGAATTCACTGCAGTCCTCCTACTTCAGCCTCCTGAGTACTGAGATTATAGGTGTGATCCATGTGCCTGGAAAAATAATAAAAATAATTTTGATTATGGATTAAATGTATTTAGTGAGTTGTTTTCTTTCTGCTGTGGCTAATTAGGCATCAGAAGTATCATGTGTGATCAAAGCTGTTAGACCTTTATAATAGCTTTCATGAAGAAATACTATAATTTTGTCATTGTTTTTAATATCATTTTGATAAATCTGTAAAGAAAAATTATTTGTGTAAGAACATGTCTTAAGTGCTTGCATGTTACTTAATGTTTTAATTGCAAATATTTAATAGGTTATTAAAGAAAGTGGACCACCACATATGAAGAGCTTTGTTACTCGGGTGTCGGTGGGAGAATTCTCTGCAGAAGGAGAAGGAAATAGCAAAAAACTGTCCAAGAAGCGTGCTGCAACCACTGTTTTACAGGAGCTTAAAAAACTCCCACCTCTTCCTGTGGTAGAGAAGCCAAAACTATTTTTTAAAAAACGTCCTAAAACAATAATAAAGGTAAGCACATACTTGTGAACATCAGCTTTCCTTTGCTACCTAAGTATAATGATGCTTCACAAATGACAGTTTGGGTCACCAACAGACAGTTTATAAGTATATTTGTATTTTTATATTTCATTCATGTCTCCTTTATTATAATTCTCATGTTGACCATGTAAGGAAGATGCTATTACCCCTTATTTTATATGTGAGGTTTTTCAATAATGTTCAGAGGATTTGCTCATTTTTATTTGGCTGTCCTATGGGATGGCCTATGCTGCTATGTCTAATCAGTGATCTTTAAGCAATAGCACTGCTGTGTCATAACTTCTTAGGATAGCAGGAAACAGTAACAGGATATAGGATAATGAGCCTATGAATAATACTAATGGGGACGACAGCAGCAGCAGCAGGTGGGAATTATAAAGCACACTGTGTCAGACTTTGTGTGCTTCATCCCTGTCATCCTCACAGCAGTTCTCTGAGATCACATTGCATTGGTTTTGTTTCCCCTTGTCCTCATATACCTTGCCAGGGAAGAACATGGAACACACAGCCTGTCACGATTTGTGTGGCTGTTTGTGTTATTCAGTGACGAATCAGCACTTAGCAGAGGACAGTGTTCCAGTGCACTGTATGAATGGCACATGTGGAGTGGGAATTTTGCAGTGCTGGAGAAAGTCTCAGAGGGCCAGCATTTCAGTTACCAGCTCAGCTCACTTGTCTAGCAGACTTCTGATTGGGCTCTGCAATTCAAAGATTGTGGATATGAAATGTATTTAATCATTAATGAGTTTGTTTTGTTTAAATTGCTTTAGACATTTTTATATGCTTTATACCTTTGCACTTTTGCTTTATTTAAAAATATGTAGGAGGGCTGGAAAGATGGCTTAGTGGTTAAGGTGCCTGCCTGTGAAGCCTAAGAACACCCGTTCAGATCTTCAGGTCCCACATTTAGCTAGATGCAAAAGTGACACAAGTGCATGATGCTGCACTTGCCCTCAAGGGGGCACATGTATCTGGAGTTTGTTCACAGTGGCTTGTGAGGCCGCTGGCACACCCATTCTCTCTCTGTCTCTCTCAAATTAAAATATATGTGTAGAAGCTGGGCAGATTGCTCAGTGGATAAAGAGCTTGCTATGCATTTCTAAAGTACTTGAGTTCAGGTCCTCAGGTCCCATGTAAGTGCAGTGGTATTATCCCAGTGTGCTTATGGAGAGAAGGGTAGCAAAAACAGGAATATTTCCTGGAAGTATGTGAATGGAGCAATGAACAACAATGAGAGACCCTGCCTCAAAAACAAGATGGAAGGCAAGGACAAAGCTTAAAGTTGACCTCTGACCTAGCCTTATACACTCTCAGTAAATAAATAAATAAACAAACAAACATATGAACAGATAACTGTAGTTCTTTTTAATTTAAAAATGTGTAACATTTTATTATTAACAACATATTTCATATGGATACATCATGTGTTGGTACCCTCATTCCCCTCGTCCCTGCCCCCATTCCACTGGGATCCTTCCTCAATAGGTTGCAGGTATTCCCTATGGGGTTGTGGATTATATGTTGTGGAAGCAGCAGACAGTGTTTTGGAGGGGAGGGAATGCCTCTGGGCATCACGTCTCAACCTGTGGCTCTTAAAATCTTCCCTCCCCCTCTTCTGCAAAATTCCCTGAACCGTGGTGGGTGAGTTTTAATTCTACTTCAGTGGTGAGCTCTTAGGAGCTTCTGGATCTCTGCTGTGGTAGGTGTTGAGTGTCTTCAGGGTCTGTCTCCTACACCCTGGTGCTGGTTATAGGAACAGAATGGAAGCAGCACTCTTGCTCGTCTCCCCATTCCTCTGTGGATTCAGCTGTGGCTTGTCTGAAGCAAGGGGTAGTTTTTCTCCTCTGGTCTCATTACCTTCTGAAAAAGAAGAATATATTCTCCAACAGAGAGTGAAGTCAACATAGTTTAATTGGGGTAAGCATTATTAATTTAGGGAGAATTTGATGTATGTCACCGCTCTTTTAGCAAAAGACTAGTGAGAGTTTGACATTGGAGAACATAATCTTTGTCTCCATAGGATTCTGATCTGGTTCCCAATTCCAGGTATGGGTTATTTTACATTGAGCAGATCTATTAGCCAATCAGAAAGCTATTGGTTGCCCACTGAGGCTGTGTGCCACTATTTCACTGGTCTGTACATTGTGTCAGGGTGTTTGCTTTTGAGTAGCTTAGACCTCTGGTTGCTCAGACTGTTATTGGCCACTTTCCCCCAGTAGTTCATGTAGTGCTCTCCAACACTAGACAGGCTGACTGGGGTCTGGCTTTCTTCTGAATTCCAGCCAGGTATCTCTGTGCTCTGTGTCAGCAGCATATGGTGTCTTCAGCAATAGGGTCTTAGCTTTTGCCTCAGGCAGGTAACCAAGTGCTTTGACAGAAAGCTGTTTTGATTTGGGGACCTCATAGGTGTCTCTGAGCAACAGCTCAATGTGGGTAACAACCAATCTCTGGTATTGGGAGTTTCAGATCAGAGACAGAAAAAAAAATTTTTTTTCTTTCTTTTAAGCTTAGGCTTCATACTACCCTCACCAGAGCCCTACTTTTAAGGTGTTCCCTCCTCACTTCTTTTGAGGGTTATATCTTTTAGGGCATCTCTAAGGATAAAGGTTTCTGTGGTATCAGCTCATTTTAGAATTAATTTTGTGTTTATTTTCCCTCCTCCCCTCCCCTCAAACCCTACCATCCCTATTGTCTGGGCCTTGAGTTGCCTGTCAGGTATCACAGCAACTGGAGCAGGTCCAGGTTAGGAATAGCAGATAAGTGACACCATGTAATGTTTTCAGACTTTTTTCTTTTCCTCAGAGATCTTTTAGGTATTTGTCCTTTGCCTTTCCACATAGATTTATCATTTGCTTATCCGTTAGCTAAAGAAAAGTCAGCTGGGATTTTGATTGGGAGTGTAGTGAATTGACAGTCTGATGTAAATGACATTGTCATAGTATTGGACTTTTTGATCCACGAATATCATGTGTCTCCTGTTTACTTACCTCTCATTTAAGTTTAGCAAGGTTTTGTCTAAATATACTCTATATATTGTATTTGTTTTTTCACTTACCATTATTTTTTCTATAATTCATTCATTTTTATGCATGCATTAATGTTTATTTCATAAACCATTCCATTGTATGAGCCTGCCATCATTTCTCTCTGCTTTTGCCACTGGGCATTTAGGTTGCTTACAAGCTCTATTTTTGCCATTTCAGATAATGTAGCTGTGGTTATTTTGTACATACAAGCTATTACACAGTTGGGAAACAGTTTCCTAGGGTGTATGCATCAACAACAGTGTACCAGAGGAGTAATGCATGCCATTTTAGGCTTTACTAGACATTTGTCGGTTTATTTCCTCATTAATATTGCTATCATTGTTTTAAAATAAGACTTTCTTGCTGGTGTGATGACAGGTACTTTGTGGTCCAGGTTACTCTGGAGGCTGAACCAGGAGGACTATTTTTAGTTTAGGAGTTCAAGGTCATCCTGGGCAACATAGTGAGATGCCTCACCACTACTACCTCCCCTATATTCCTCCTATCTCAAAAAGAAAATTTATGGTGCTCCTCATTCAATATGCGCTTTCCAAGTTCTAATGAATTTAATTATCTTATTTTTTTTCTTGAAATATATTGGTTTACACCTTTTGCCCATTTTCTTTTTCTTAATACTTTTTAGGAGTTTTAGAAATATATTTTGGAGACATTCATCTCTTTTTATATGTATTTCCCAGTTCATGTCTTACCTTGTCCTGTTCTTTTTGGTGTATTTTGATACACAGAGTGCTGGAGCAACCCTACTATACTAAAGAGTTGACCCAATGTTTTCTTAAATTATAGTTAAACCAACTATAAAACCTCTGGACCTATAAGCCTTAATGATAGATCCATTTTATAATTTTCTTTAGAAATCTTCATGAGTGACTCTTATTTGTCTAACTAACTCAATTTTGGGGGGCCTGGAGCTGGAAAGGAGAACCATTACTTCTGTAAAGATCTAATAATAAGATTTACAAGCATATTCTAAAAACATTCTTAAATTATTTTTTAGGCTGGACCAGAATATGGTCAAGGAATGAACCCCATCAGCCGCTTGGCTCAAATTCAACAGGCCAAAAAAGAAAAGGAGCCAGATTACATTTTGCTTTCAGAAAGAGGAATGCCTCGACGCCGAGAATTCGTGATGCAGGTATTTCTAACCTTTGTATGAAATGTTTCTAAAACTATGTAAAGACGTTAAAAATCCTCAGCCTGGGATAGTGATGTGAGCAAAAACAAAGTAGAACTTGGTAGAAAGTGAAACATGTTAACACTTTAATGCTGTCATTCCCTTGGGTCACCTATCAACTTGGTAGAAACAGACTGGTGTCGACGATATGTTAGAACAGACAGCCTGAGTTCTGGAAGGGCCTGCGAGTTCAACAGATTATTTACCATGAATTTATCATTTAATGTCTATCTCTTAACCTTTCATGTTGCATTTGTAGCCGGAGTCCACTGACTATTGGAAATTGGAGACAAACAGAATTAGAAACAAAATTAGAAGGATAGATGTAGTTGATGGAACTAGGCCAAGGGCATGAGGTTATGGACTATCAGAAAACTCCACAGACTGGGCTGCCAGCTGACCATGCTGGGGACTGAGAGACGTAACTCTGTCTTACAGCCAAGAAACACTGAAGGCTGGTTGCTACCGTACTGGCAGGTGTGTGTAGAGGGAGAGTAAGGCTGAATCCCAGAGTGCCTTGCTCCTTTCAAGTCCTGCCTGTTCACCCTTCTGCATTTGCCAATTCATGCTATAGTCTTGCAGAAACCTTGTTTTAAAATTTTTTATTAAGAAACATATCCAGAGGTTTCTACATATAGTAGTATAATACACCTCCCATTATACCTACCACTCCAAACACAGCAATTAATATTCATTTTATTGTTTGTTTTCGAGGCAGGGTCTCACTCTAGCCCAAGATGCCCTGGAACTCACTCTACTCCAGCCTGGCCTATGGCAGTCTTCCTCCCACTACCTCCTGAGTGCTGGGATTAAAGGTGTGAACCACCTTTAATTACACTTGGTGCAATTAAAATTTTTGTCACACTAGATTAAATTTAATTTTTCCTCCCTCTTTTTCTTCCTTTTTCCTCTTAACCTTTCTTTTCTTGAAGTACTTCCAAATTACTTAGGACATATCTACAAAATAAAAGATCACCTAAAGGTCATACATGTACTAAGACTATAATCTAGCCTTGGCTGTGTAACATAATTCCTCTTCTCATGGGTATACTGAGTACCCCTTTGAAAGAGGAATTTAGAGTATATTAGGCCAGGTTCCATTTTATGGGTAATCATAAACATTGAAGTCAAATGGGGACATTTGACTATGCCTTTAAATATTTTCATACTGAATTCATATCGTCCTTTCCCCTCTGGAAGCTCCACTGGATTAATTTCAGTGTTGCAACAATCTTATCATAGTAGAGGCTTGTGTATATACCCCACCCTCCAAGCAAGTTATCATGTTATAATTGAATGTGGAGGAACTACCTCTGGAAATGATGTGCCTGTTTCTTGTCTGTTACTCCTTTCCAAAAGAATGAATTTATATGCTATAGAATGAATACAGCTACTCTTGTTCACTACTAGATAAGAAAAGAACATTTTTGATGGTATTATTGGTTAGTTCCAAAGCTTTTTTTTTTAATTTGAGAGATTGAGAGAGAGAGAGAGAGAGAGAGAGAGAGAGAGGGAGAGAGACGGGGTGGGGGGAAGAGGCAGAGAGAGAGAATGGGTGTGTTAGAGCTTCTCAGCCACTGTGAATGAACTCCAGATGTGTGCGCCCCTTTGTGTGCATGTGTGACATTATATGCTTGCATCACTTTTTACATCTGGCTAAACTTGCGACCTGGAGATTCGAATGAGCATTCTTAGGCTTCGCAGGCAGGTGCCTTACCGCTAAACCATCTCTCCAGCCCCCCAAAGCTTTATTATTATTATTTATTTTAATTTTACATTCATGGTGGTACTTCTGGTAGCCTCCTCCCTGACCTCCCCCCTCAGAAGGGACCCTCCTCATTGGGGAATGTGGGTTGTGCATTATGAGGGTAGCCAACAGTTATGGGGGAGAGGCAAAGTCTCTGTGCCAACTTGTGGCTCTAACATTCTTTCTGCCCCCTCTTCCACAAATTTCCCTGAGCCACATTGGGTTCATTTTAGTTCTACTTCAGTGATGAGGTCTTGGGAACCTCTGTGTCTCTGGATATCTGGCTTAGTAAAGCTTTTATTTTGAGACAGGGTCAGAGCCTCATAGCCCAGGTTAGACTCAAACTCAGGATATAGCCTTCAATGACTTTGAATTCCTGAGCTTCCTGCCTCCATCTCTCAAGAACTAGGGTTATAGGCATGTACCATGACATATAACTTCTGGAGCAAATTTCTTAAAATGCTTCTTTTGTTTTGGAGAGAAGTATTTAAATTTTTTAGACAGAAAATAATGATAACTAAATTAAATTATATGTCAGTGTAAATAGTTATGAATTGTACGTTAACTTTTCTACCTATAATTAAATTTTCAAGTTGTTAAAAATACATAAATCATGCTGGGTGTGGTGGTGCATGCCTTTAATCACAGCCTTCAGGAGGCAGAGGTAGGAGGATCACTGTGAGTCCAAGGCCACTCTGAGACTATGTAAAATTCCAGGTCTCCCTGAGCTAGAGTGAAACCCTACCTCTAAAAACAAAAAAAACAAACAAACAACAAAACCCCATAAATCAAATTTCATCAATTTTGTGTCTCCAGGAAAGATAACAAATTGAAGCTTTGAATGTAAATGCTATTTTTGTTTCTGAGCTTTTTTGAGGGTTTAATTCATGTGAATAATTTGTTTAAGGACAGCAATCTGGCCATCTTAAATTTCGTTCTTCTTAATATTTTAATGCCAAGCTCTTATTTATAATGCTTACTAAATCTGTGAGCTTCCTAGAAGACGTTTTATGAAAGGTACTCATATACTTGACCTTTATAGTAAAGTGATATTTTGGGTGGCCATTGTGTTTGTTAGCTAGGAAAGAATATCCTTCAGCAGGGCAACCTTTTTTTCCCCCAGTACTGACAGGTCACTCTGGGATAACTACCTACAGACTGTTGAACTATGTGTTCACATGTGTGTGTGGAGGTGGTGGTTCTGTTAGGGAGGAAGTAGATCTTGGAAGGATCAGAATCGGTCAGATGGAAACCTGGCAGAGGCAGATGAACAATTAGTACAAAGATGGGGATAGCACTGAAGCCATGTCCAAGAGCAGGAGCCCAGGGCCAGAGGACAGTAAACATGCACAGGTAAATGAGATGTAGGGACAAGGCAGGGGAAAGCCAAACAAGGTCCAGCAAGGTTTGTGTAGTATATAAAAATGTCTCTGAGGTTGCATTTGCTGCTCAGTGATCTTTTGCTTTGTTTATTCTGACGAGTCTTTTTTTTTTTTTTTTTGGTTTTTTGAGGTAGGGTGTCACTCTGTCTCAGGCTGACCTGGAATTCACTATGTAGTCTCAGAGTGGCCTCGAACTCATGGCGATCCTCCTACCTCTGCCTCCTGAGTGCTGGGATTAAAGGCGTGCGCCACCACACCCGGCCTGATAAGTCTTTTGACCCTCAGAGAAGTGGAGGAAACTTCTGGTGCAGCTGGTCTAGTCTTTTCACCAGCCACCATGCCAGAACAACATAGGGCCTAGTGAAGTCATAGAGAAAGTAACATGCCTGTCCCATGGATAATCAGGGTCAGGCAGTGACTGTGAGTTCATGCAGCTCCAGGTCTGCTGTTACTGTACCATGAACATTCAGGATGCTTCCACAGGAAACCTTGAACTTGTCATACTGTGAAGTTTGTGACTTTGGAAGAAAAAGGAATGACATGTTTCAAAAACACTTCATAGATTTGAGCTACATGATTTGTGATGGTTGTTACCAAAGTCTGTATAGTTAATATATTTCTCGTGTCCTATGCTACCAACAACTGTCACGCAGGTCAACTTGACTAAGATTCTGTTAAAAGACTGTATTTCTTTGTCATTTCATTTTGTCATTTGTCATTTGCATATTTAAGTTTCTATTTTCTCATCACTGTGTCACTATCTCTAGATCCTTAAAGTGGCTGGTTTACTAGTTTACTGGTTTACTAGTCTAAAAATTGAAAATGACAGTTTAAGAATACATAGCCAGCAATACTCGTGTGCATGCCAGATGGACATCTGTATGTGTGGGACATGTGAAACAGCCAATGTAATGCTTTCACACAGGAGCCAAAAAAGAAAGTATGATTAAAAGTCTCCTGCTACATACCCCAAAACTGGATTCAGTTGTGCCATACAGACATTGATTGCCAGTGCCTGGGGTATTGTCTTTTGTGAAAGTGGCTCGAAGCTATGTAAGCTTTCTAAGTTTTTTAGACAAAGGACAGTGACATCTGTTAATACAATCCAACTTTTCAAATCCAGCTTGTGTATTTGGCTTTCTTGCTTATTTTTCTAGTGCCTTTTTGGGGTGTGTTGTATGTTTCTGTGCATTGTGTATACATGTGGATGCTTGTGTGTGTGTGTGTGTGTGTGCGCGCACGCTGATGTCGGGTTCTCTCTCAGTTGTTCATAACCTTACTTTTTAAGAGAGTCTGTTGTTGAACTTAGAGCTCACTGATTAAGCTGACTAACAAGCAAAGAAGTCGCAGGGATCCTCCTGTCTCTACCAGGGATTATAAGTGTGTGCCATCATATCCACCTTTTTAGTGGGTGCTGGGGATCTGAACTCAGGACCTCTTGTTTGCATGACAAGTACTTTATGGACTGAGCCATTTCCACAGCTCTCTAATGGCCTTTAAAAAATGAATTTAGGGGCTGAAGAAATGGCTCAGCAGTTAAAGACACTTGCCTGCAAAGCCTAATGATCCAGGTTTGATCCCTAGTACCCACATGAAGCCAGATGCACAAAGTGGCACATGTGTCTGGACTTTGTTTGCAAACTCACCTCTCTCTCTCTCTGCAAATAAATAAAAAAATATTATTTATTTATTTATATTTTTTATTTTTTTTGGTTTTTCAAGGTAGGGTCTCACTCTGGCCCAGGCTGACCTGGAATTCACTATGTAGTCTCAGGGTGGCCTTGAACTCACGGCGATCCTCCTACCTCTGCCTCCCAAGTGCTGGGATTAAAGGCATGCGCCACCATGCCCGGCTATATTTTTTATTTTTATTTTTATTATTTGAGAGAGACAGAAAGAGAGAGACAGACAGAGAGAGAGACAGAGACAGAAAGGAAGAGGCAGAGAGAGACAGAGAGAATGGGCATGCCAGTGGCCTCAGCCACTGTGAACGAATTCCAGGCATGTACACCCCCTTGTGTACTTGTGTCACTTTATGCCTGGTAAACGTGGGACCTGGAGATTGAATGGCTGTTCTTAGGCTTGGCAGGCAGGCAGGCGCCTTAACCGCTAAGCCATCTCTCCAGCCCTATAAATTCTTTTTTTTAAATTATTTTTATTGGGCTGGAGAGATGGCTTAGCGGTTAAGGCGCCTGCCTGCTAAGCCTAAGAACTCGGTTCCAATCTCCAGGTCCCACATTTAGCCAGATGCAAAGTGACGAAAGGACACAATGCCGCACTTGACCACAAGGGGGCGCATGCATCTGGATTTCGTTCACAGCAGCTGAGAGACTGCTGGTGTGCCCTTCTCTATCTGTCTCCCTCTGTCTCTGTCTGTCTCTCTCCAAAAATAAAAAAAATGAATTTATAGGAACTGATTATATATTTTGGAGTGAACTGTTTGCAGCCAGGTGGTATTTCATGTCTTCCCTTGTCTTAGGACTTTCCTTTTCTGTTTTTTAATAGTGCTTTCTTTTGAGCAGAAGTAATTTTACTGCACTCAAGCTTATATATTTACATTACTTTTATCATGAGTCTAGATATCTATATAAGTGCCTCTGCCTCAGAGGAACATACCCTGATCTTATACCTTTTTTTTCTCGTTTCCATTGCTCTGTCCAGGAGTTGTAGTAAAATGTTAAATACTAGAAGTAATAGAAGACATTCTTAATCTTGTCTCTAATGTCGAAGTTTAAACATTAAGTATGGTTGCTGAGATTTGCTAAGGGATTTTTGAAAAAAAAAATATATTTTTGGTTTTGCAAGGTAGGGTCTCTGGTCCAGGCTGACCTGGAATTAACTATGTAGTCTCAGGGTGGCCTCGAACTCTCGGCAATCCTCCTACCTCTGCCTCCCGAGTGCTGGGATTAAAGGGCATGCGCCACCACGCCTGGCTGAAAAATATTTTTAATATTGAAGTTTATAGGAAACTATTTTACTAATCATTTGATCACATGTGAAGGTTGAATTTTATCAAATACTTTTGATCATTTATTATGGGGGCACTGGGAAGATGGCTCAGTGAGTGGCCAAAAGTGCCTACTTGCAAACCCTGTGGGCCCAAATTCAATTCTCCAATACCAGTGTAAAGCCATATATACATTTGGAGCTTATTTGCAGTGGCAGGAGGCCCCTGGTGTGCCCATACTTGTTCTCTTTTTCCATACATAAATAAAAATAATTTTTTTTGAGGTAGGGTCTCACTCTGGTCCAGTCTGACCTGGATTAACTACATATTCTCAGGGTGGCCTCAAACTCTCAGCGACTCTCCTACCTCTGCCTCCCGATTGCTGGGATTAAAGGCGTGTGCCATCATGCCTGACAAAATAAATTTTTTAAAAGATAACTTTTGACTTTTTGAGGTTTGTTGCCTCAACTTACTAATATGGTACATTCCATTAACTGTTATTGTTTGTGTTCACTGTAAGCCAACCTTGCACTTCTATAATAATTACTTTAGTCTTTTTGTGATTTTATTTTTTTCTGGTGCGTGGGCTGAACCTAGGGCCTTGCACTTGTTAGGCCAGCCACCAATCAGCGTAAATTCCTTACAACCATTTGTGAAACTGTTCTGTAAATTTCTGTTTTTATACTGTTTTTGTTGGGTTTTGCAATCAAAGTGATGCCTCAAAAAATAATTGAGGCTTGATTCCTCCTTGTCCAGTTTTGGATAAGTTTGAAAGACTAGTAGTTCTTCCTTCAATATTGGTAAAATTTATTGCAAAAACTCTCAGGGAACCACTTCTTTCTTTCTCCTCTAAAACTTTCCTTCCTTAGGGTCCTGTTAAGTACTCCAGGGTGGCCTTGAATTCTTATATAGTAGGCTTGCCTTGAAAGCAGAATTCTCTTATACCTGCCTCTTAAGTGCTGGCCATTGAGACATATCACCATTCCTGGCTAGGAGTTTTTTTTATACAACTTTCTTTTTAGATTTTTATTTATTTAGAGAGAATTGGGGGAGGGAGAGAGGGAGAATTGGCACTCCAGGGCCTCCAACCACTGCATTTGAACTCCAGACACATGTGCCACCTTGAGTGCATGTACAACCTTATGCATGTGTCACTGTCACTTTGTGTGTCTGGCTTACATGGGATTTGGAGAGTTGAACATGGGTCCTTAGGTTTCATAGGCAAGTGCCTTAACTGCTAAGCCATCTCTCCAGCCCTTATGCCACATTTTAAAATATGTTTTAAATTTTTTATTAGTTATAATTTTATTTAGTTGTAGGTTTAGTCTGTGGCAGTTTTGATAATTTGTATTGTTTCGAAATTTTTCCATTTTAATGAATATTTCAAATATTAGCATAGATTTGTCCTCAATATTTCTGCTTAGTTTGTAGTACTGCCAAAGTGGTGGCAGTCTCTCCTTTAAACTTAGCATTGTAGCTATTTATTTATCATTTATTATTTTAATTATTTATTTGAGAGAGAGGAGAGAGAAATAAGCAGATACAAAGAGGGAAAATGGGTGTGCTGGGGCTTCTGGCCATTGCAAATGAATTCCAGGTGCATGTACCAACTTGTAGATTCTGGTGAATCAAACCTGGGTCCTTAGGCTTGGCAGGCAAGTCCCTTAACCACTAAGCCATCACTCCAGCCCCTTCCTTTTTTTTTTTTTTTGTGGTACTGGGCTTGAATGTAAGGTCTTGCACATGCTAGTCAAGTGTTCTACCACTGAACTGTATTCCCAGCTCATTTTATTTCTTGATTAGTTTTACCTTTGGTTTATCATTTTACTAACTTTTTTAAATTTAAATTTTTATTTTATTTATTTATTATATGCAGACGGGTGGTGAGGAGACAGACAGAGAGAGAAT
Organism: Orientallactaga sibirica; assembly: GCA_036365145.1. Classification (NCBI taxonomy): domain Eukaryota; kingdom Metazoa; phylum Chordata; class Mammalia; order Rodentia; family Dipodidae; genus Orientallactaga; species Orientallactaga sibirica. Next base: position 22,033,675 of record JAEOAD010000003.1, read on the forward strand.
GGGTGTGCCAGGGTCTGTAGCCACTGCAAACGATCTCCAGATGCATGCGCCCCCTTATGCATTTGGCTTACATGGGTACTGGGGAATCAAACCTGGTTCCTCTGGTATCACAGGCAAGCTTCTTAACCATTAAGCCATCTCTCCAGCCCCATTTTACTAACTTTTTCAAGGAACCAGCTTTTGGCTTTTTTAACTTCTTGATTGCATTTTGTTTCTGGTTCCTTAATTTTTGCTCATCATTATTCTTCTGGTTTGTCTAGGTTAATTTTACTGACATATTTGTAATGTCTTTACATCAGTGTTAAACCATGTTATGTCTTTGTATAAGCCATTGTGTGTATACATTGTCATCAAGGTTTTTAGTTGCATCCTTTAAGCTTTGATATATTTTCATTGCTATTCATGTAAAGTATACTAATTTCCATTGGGATGTCGTCTTTTTCCCATAGATGGTTTGGAATTACATTGTTTGATTTTTAAAGTTGTCATTAACTCATTCTCTTACTATAAACATTATATGAAAACAAATCACACTGTTACATGTTTTTTAAAATTACCCCTGCCCACACATATCCCAGAGTTTCTTGCTGCAAATGAACACCTGTCTGGCTTTTATATGAGTGGCTAGGGAATGAACCCAGGCTATCAGGTTTTGCAAGTAAGCACTTGTATCTGCTGAGCCATCTCTCCAGCCCCTAGTTATATATATTTCTTCTTCTTTTTTTTTTTTTATGGGAGGGGTAGTGAGAGGGAGAGAATTGGTGCGCCAGGGCCTCCAGCCACTGCAATTGAACTCCAGATGTGTACACCATCTTGTGCGCATGTGTGATTTTGTGCACTTGCATCACCTTGTGCATCTGGCTTATGTGGAACCTGGAGAGTTGAACATAGGTCCTTGGGCTTCACCACTAAGCCATCTCTACAGCCTAGTTATATATTTTTAATGTCTGTAAGTTTCTCCTTGCACTTCTCCTTTTCTGCTTCCTAATTTGTTTTGTAATTTCTCTTAGTATATGTCGCTTTAAACATTACCCAACTCAGAAAATGTATATGTTCATATAAGATGGCTTTCATCTATTTATAGATATGTATATATGCATATGTTTATCTTTAAATCCTAAGAGTTGAATTTCATATCCTAGTCTGATTTGGAAGTTTACCTGTTAAGCCATCTCTTCAGCCCATTTTACTAACTTTTTCAAGGAACCAGCTTTTGTTTTTGTTTAACTTCTTGATTGCAATTTGTTTTCAGTTCCTTAATTTTTGCTCATCATTATTCTTCTGTTTTGTCTTTTACTGACATATTTGTAATGTACTTAGGTCAGTGTTAAGCCTTGTTATATAACTAAACTAAAATAGTATATTAATTTTTACACATCAATTTTCTTTAAGAAATATTTAATACAACTTTTCTTTTGCCATACTGGGGGGTTGAAACTAGGACCTCACAGGTTAGGCAAGTGCTCCATCACTGAGCCATATTCCTAGCCCTAACATAAACCTTTATATACTTGAGATGCCATGTGAACATTAGTTTAAATGGCACTCACATGAATTTTAGTCTTTTCAATTTGTTACTGGAAATAAAGAATACTGAATGTAGTCATAACCAAGACGAACTCTATGTTGTTATAAACTTTATTTTTCTACTTAAATCAGTAATGTAAGCTTAACATTTAAAAGATCAAATATATAAAGAATTAAAATAAAAGTCCAGTAAGTGTGCTTGAGATAACCTACCATTGACAATTTGAAGACCATTTTTCCATATTTTCTCATGTATATTTCACTCATATATATAACATTATATAGGTGATATTTTATCTTCCTGTTTTATTTTAGACCTTTATATTTTTTAATCTTGAGAATAGAATATATTATTTTATAATGTAAGGTCTTACTGTATACTCAAACAATTATCATTGATCTCATCAGGTCAAGGTGGGCAATGAAGTTGCTACTGGAACAGGACCTAATAAAAAGATAGCCAAAAAAAATGCTGCAGAAGCAATGCTTTTACAACTTGGTTATAAAGCATCCACTAGCCTTCAAGATCAGCTTGACAAGGTAAGAACTAAGTTACATGTAGTGTGCTTTCTATCAGAATAGTAAAATGATTAAACAAATTCCCAACTGGTATAAAAGTAGACATCAGTTTTCATTTTATGAAATAGTACTCTCTATAAGTTAGATATCCCAGGTAGACTAACATCTGTTTAAAGGGGAAAGTGAAATACTTATAAGTAATTGTTATTTTTGATTAGCAAATATTAAAAAATTTTGTGTGATACTTCAAACCAATTTATTATTTTTTAACTTACTGACTTTTGTTAGTCCATTCTTTTTTTCTATATTTGTACTTTTTATGAAGAAAAGTTATTAGTCTTTATTTCTTAGCATACTGTTGAAAATGTTGGAAATAAGACTTCTAACTTATCCCTTTGGGGCAGGAATTATATTAGACTGACTTTCTATAAACAAATTTTTCTGTTTGCTTTAAATTTAAAGGTAAACTCAGGGTATTTGTTTTCTCCCAAGATCTTGTTCATGGTCTCTTATTTCTTCTGCAGCAGTTAATGACATCATTAACGCCTACCTTTCTTGGAAGAGGAACAGAGAAGCCTGAATTCAGGATTTGGCAGATATTTGACAAGAATTAAATTAACTTTATTTTTTAATTAGTTATCATTTTGTTATCTATGTATATGTAGAAACTTTCTATTAAGCATTTTATTTATATAAAAATTCACAAAACAACAGGCTTCATAACAACTTTTACAGAATAAAAAAGCATACTTACATCCTTTTGGCTGGGCCTTTTTCACACAAGGACTGTTTCAGGGATGTCTCTAGTTTTTCAGGAGCACATTCCTTAAGCTCAAGCTAGAGGAAAAACAAAGGCCTCTTCAAGCAAACATTAGCTGTGCTTTTCTTCTTAAGGCAGTTGTGATTCTTTGGAATTATTAAAATATTCACTTGTTTTTGTGACATTGATAGAGATTTTAGTCCTGTTTTTATAACCTAGGTAGTCAATGCTTTTTCTTCTTTTTAAAAGTATTTGTAACATGAAACCTAACATATGTTCAAATTCCTGTAGATCTTATATTATGTATATGTTGTTTAACTTCACACATGTATATTGATTTAAAACCTGATGAGTGATTTATAAAAATATGTCAAAATAAATCTCTTCAGAGACATTTATTTGTAAGTTAAAGAAAAAGAAAAATTGGCCATAAAACAAAATTTGATTTATTTGAAAAGGATTTTTAAAAATATTTATTTATTTTACATAGAGAGAGAAAGAAAATGGGTATGCCAGGGCCTACTCCAACAGCAAACAAATTCCAGATGTATGTGGTACTTTGTGCATTTGGCTTTACTTGGGTACTGGGGAATCAAATCTGAGCCATTGGGCTTTGCAAGCAAGCATCTTTAACAACTGAGCCATCTCTCAAGCCCTGAAAAGTATTTTTTGCTTACTCACTGTATTAGTAAGTGTTCCCCCAGAGAAACAAAACCAAGAAAATGAGTAAACACATACATTGTGACAGATTTATGTTAAAGAATTAACCCCTGTGGTTGTGGAGGCTTGGCTGGCTCACATTGTGTTGGGGTGTGGCAGGCTGGAGACTCGGGAATAAAAGTTTCAATTCCAAATCGGCCAATCACACCTCACCAGGGCCCCAGCTGAAACCATAGAGTAATGCAGGGAAGGGCATTCTTGGTGATCACAACACCAGAAAAAGGCTGAAGGAGATAACACAGAGAACATCCAACTCCTACTAAGCCAGATATCCAGAGACACAGAGGCTCCCAAAACCTCATCACTGAAGTAGAACTAAAATGACCCCAATGTGGCTCAGGGAAATTTGTGGAAGAGGGGGCGGAAAGAATGTTAGAGCCACAAGTTGGGGCATTATGCACAGAGACGTGGCCTATCTCCCATAACTCTTGACTACCCCCACAATGCGTGACCCATATTCCCCATTGATGAGGGTCCCTTTGGAAGAGGGAGGACAGGGAGGAGGATAAGGGAGTCACCATTATGAATGTAAAATTAGAATAATATACATTAAAAAAAGTTTCAGTTCCAGTTCAGAGAGTTTCTCAAGCCTTTTTTCTATTCAGGCCTTAAACACATTAGGTGAAACCACTATATTGTTAAGGATAATACATTTTCCCTAAAGTCCACCAATTTACATGTCAGTCCACCTACCGCTGTCTGACCAAATATGTGGTGCTGTGGCTATACAACTTGACACATAAATTGACTATCAAACCCACTAAATGTTGGTCATAACTGAAGGTAACAAGTTGACTGAAGCCTGGTCTTTATCCTTGAAGAACTTAACCATTATGTGTTGAGAGTGAGGTGAAGAGGGGTGGGAGGTCACAGAGTTTTTGCAAAGTAAAGAGCTTGAAGCATCCTTGGTTTAAGACTTGAACTTAGTGCTGGGGTGATGGCTATGTGGTTAAAGGTACTTATTTGCAAAGCCTGCAGACCCAGGCTCAGTTCCCAAACCATCTATATAATACAGATGTATGTGAGTCTGTTATGTTTGCAGCATCAAGAGACCCTGGCACATCCACATAATAAATCACTAAGAAAGACTTGACCTATATCTAGTTATATTTTTCAAACAATTTTTTGAGGGGGTTTCCAGGTAGGGTCTCACTGTAGCCCATGCTGACCTGGAATTCACTATGTATTCTCAGGGTGGCCTCAAACTCAAGTTGATTCTTCTACCTTTACCTCCCAGTGAGGGGATTAGAGGCATGTGCCACCACGCCCAGCTCAAACAAATTTTGTAGATAGATGGAAAGTGGGTCTGAGCAGAGTGAGACCAAGCACAAGAATGGTAGTCAGCAGGAAATAGAGTGGCTCAGGTATGAGGTGTGGAGGACCTGGACTAGGAAAGTGGTAGAGTATGCATGGGGAGACCAGAGAAAGGAATGCCAGCAAAAAGGAGCAACAGAGAATGACTTTTAAGAGCTAGGTGGTAACTATGTCCTGACAAGAGGTCAAGTAAGAGAAGGACTGAGTGTTTCAATTTGTCAGTAAGATCTTTGGTAGTCTAAAGTAAGAAGTCACTTTTTTTTCCTTAATATATATATATATTGTTAAAAGAATTCAAACAATATAAAACAGTAAAGGTTAGTTTCGGTTTACCTATTCATAGTGAGCATCTCTTCCAAAAGGCATCTCCCATGATGAATATTTGTAGAGCATTTAGAAAATACAGTGAACATTCCATAAGAGTTTTAATTTCAATGTATAGTTCTTCATTGCTAGTGGATAGAAATACATTTGAGTATTTATATTGACTTTGTATCCTGTTACATTTGTAAACTAGTCAGCATAGCTTTGTTTGTTTTATATCTTTGGAGTTTTCTGCATTGGTGATCATCTTTGTCTGCTGTCCATATTCTATGATTTTTTTTAATTGACAACTTCCTTAATTGTAGACAATATCCCATGGTACTTCCCTCCCTCCTCCCACTTTCCCCTTTGAAACTCCACTCTCCATCATATCCCCTCCCCTCTCAATCAGTCTCTTTTCATTTTGATGTCATCATCTTTTCCTCCTATTATGATGGTCTTATGTAGGTAATGTCAGGCACTGTGAAGTCAAGGATATCCAGGCCATTTTGTGTCTGGAGGAGCACATTGTAAGGGGTCCTTTGGCTCTTACGTTCTTTCTGACCCCTCTTCCACAATGGACCCTGAACTTTGAAAGGTGTGTTAGAGATGATTCAGTGCTGAACACTCCTCTGTCCCTTCTTCTCAGCACCATGGTGCCTTCTGAGTCATCCCAAGGTTACCACCATATGAAAAGAGAAGCTTCTCTAACCAAAAGTGAGAGTAGCATTACATATTCTATGTTTTGATCCATGTGTACATGTGTGTTTATGAATACTTGGATTACTAATTTAGATACTACAACAGAAACCATACAACCTTCATTAGAATGTTAGGGTAGAAATCAGAAATCAGTGACTTGCTATTCAGTTGAATGCAAACCATTAGACATAGAATATAATCCAATGTCACCAGTAGAAGGTGAGGTATTAATTATTACCAACTTCAGTAGAGCCCTCAAATATCTGGGATGTGTATTTTTTCTAATCTGTTTTCACTTTCCTCCCCAAAGTGGCTTGTTCTCATTGACAGGTTCCTTTGTCAGCCTTGCTCTCATGCTATGATAGCAGCGTACACTTCAGAGGATATGGCAGATAATCTCCCCACCACCATCAGTGCTAACTGTTTGCTCCTCTTCCATCCTTTCACAATGGAGGAAGTGCCAATGCATTAGTTTGTTTCAGGAGCAGCCAGTCACCATGGGGAGCATAGCAGAGAGGACAGTTTTATCAAGATGAGAGTGGAAGTACAGAATTTTGTGCATTTTAAAAATTTTTGTTATTTTTTGCTTTTCTAAGGCATGGTCTCACACTAGCCTAGGCTAATCTGGAACTCATTCTATAGCACCAGACTGGCCTTGAATTCACAGTGATCCTCCCACCTCAGTCTCCTAAGGACTGGGATTAAAGGCATGAACCACCATCTCTGGTGTCTTTTTCCTTTTTTTTTTTTTTTTTTTTTTTTTTGTTTTGTTTTTGGTTTTTCGAGGTAGGGCCCAGGCTGACCTGGAATTCACTATGTAGTCTTAGGTAGCCTTGAACTCACAGCGATCCTCCTTCCTCTGTCTCCCGAGTGCTGGGATTAAAGGTGTGCACCACCACACCTGGCTCCTATTTTTCCATTGTTTGAGGTAGGGTCTCACTCTAGCCCAGGCTGACCTGGAAGTCACTATGTGCTTTCAGGCTGGCCTCGAACTCACAGCAATCCTCCTACCTTGGCCTTCTGGCAGAGAAAAAGGAGGGAGGGAGGCAGAGAGAGGGAATGGGCATACTAGGGCCTCTATCTGCTGCAAGTGAACGCCAGATGCATGTGTACTGGGGAATCAAACTTGGTCTTTAGACTTTATGGGCAAGTATCTGAACTGCTGAGCCATCTCTCCAGCCCGAAGGTATAAAGTTGTTGAAACTAGTTTATAAGGCTGTGCTTTTCCTTGAATCTTGGATATGGATGCAAACTAAGGCATATTGGACTATGGCAGGGATTTTCAGGATGGGTCAACAGAAGGACAAATGGGTAAATAGTTGAGAGATAGAAGGAGAGTGTTTGATATGGGATCCAGGCAAGGCAGATAAGAAAATAGTACAGTGGGCTGGTGAGATTGCTTGGTTGTTAATGTCCTTGCCTGTGAAGCCTAAGGAAAATCCACTTGCTGGGAAAGAGTAGAATCCTGTGGCTAATTGTGCAACTGTGCCAGGTTTCCATACTGTAAATAATTCTCTTAGAACCTAGACAGTTGTAAGCCATTGGATAAGTACAGAGGGATTTGGAGGTGTGAATAAAATTAAAGGTAAAGAAGGAACCTACTCAACAGGTTTTCTTGCTATTAGCAGTTTTAGGTGCCTTTCAAATCACATCTTCAGAGCAACTGCCCCTATCAAATTGTGGTTTCTCTCCCTTGTCATTTCTAATCTCTGTCATTCATCCTATCCCTCCTTTCTTAAGTGCACAGTTTACACTAAATATGTAACTTTTCTAGTCATTTTGTTTCAGTTTCCTCTTCTTTTCTGATGAAAAAGTTACTGATGGGTTGGGATTGTATCTCAGTGGTAGAGTGCTTGCTTAGCATGCACAAGGCTCTGATTAAGTGGTTTAATAACTAGTGCTGAACAAAAAAAAGTACAAGTATGTTTGCTTTCTGTCTCTTTGCTCAGAAAGACTGCATGTTAGGTGTGTGGCCTCAGTCTAATCTTCTCTAACCATAGTTTACTTCTTTATAAAGTTGAATGTTAATATCACTTATTTTACCAGATTTTGTAAGGATGAAAATGAGATAATCTATATCCATTTAGAACACTTAGCTCATTACCATCCATACTTTGGTCTTAAATGTTAACTATTAGTGGTTACTACTGCCAGTCCATTTTGCTATACAACAATTTCTTTTTACTTTTTTTTAACATGGCAATTTCTGTCCCATGAAGAATGCCTGTATTAGCATTTTGCAAAGGTTATAGCAATAATCTCTCTAGTGGGAAGTATGGAGGAAGATGAGAAATTATATTTTAAGGGGATAAAAGAGATAAAGGAAAAAGATGTATTTCCCAGTTCATATGAAGCTGCTAATATTTTTGGCTACATACTATAAACTTTTTTTTTCAGGATTCCTTATTTTCTTTTTTGATTCTCTTCCTTCAGGATATGTTGCCTTGTCATCTTAAGATGTGTCATAAAAATGAGAGAAAAGAACAAAATTAAAAAAAATAACATTGGTCAGCTGTTGTCTAGAATTATGTTATTGGTGGTTATATTTTTTTCAGAATGGATATTTCTATTATTATTTTGATTTTAGAATGGATGAAGAAGCTTTTTTAGTCTCTTCAGTACCATAATGTTTGCTGGTTGACAAAGAATTGCTTATTTTTAGTCACTTAGAACCTATCTTTTTTTTATTTGAGAGAGAGAGAGAGAGAGAGAGAGAGAGAGAGAGCGCCAACAGCCTCTCAGCCACTTTGAATGAATTCCAGATGCTTACGCCACATTGTGGGCAAGTGTGGCATTGCACCCTTACAACACTTTTTGTGTCTGGCTAAACGTGGGACCTGGAGATTGGAACTGGCGTTCTTAGGCTTAGCAGGCAGGCGCCTTAACTGCTAAGCCATCTCTCCAGCCGGAGAACCTATGTTCTATATAATATATGTTGAATATGAGGTTTCCTTGGTGCCTTAATTGACATATAAGTAATAAAACAAGGAGGAGAAAGAAATGAACTCAAATGTAGAAAGAGGATAAGTGTCCACTTCATATTAGTTACTCTTATAACCATCACCCTGGGGTGAACACTGAAGAGAATGCACAGAATAACCATGTGGGAGATTTTTGCACTTGGTGAAGTGATTAGTCGGCATTTAAAAATTCTTTTTTGATTAGGCCTGTTTCTATAGAGTTAAACAGCTGATTTAATCTTTCAGACAGGAGAAAATAAAGGATGGAGTGGTCCAAAGGCTGGATTTCCTGAGCCAACAAATAACAGTAAGTTCTCGTTTTTGTTTTAACTGAGCTTGGTGTTCATCACTGTTCTTGACTGGCTCTGTCTGAGCCCAAGATGCCATTTTAACATTGCAAGGTATAAGAGGAACAATAGTGCTTGCTGTCCTGAAACTGATAGAGTAACTGGAAAATCAAGACATACACTTGTATTCTTAAGATAGTTAAACCACTGCACTCTGGGTACCATTTAATGCACATGGTTGTAACATTTTTTACATCATTTCTACTTGAACAAAATTCTGAAAAATAACAAAAATGAAGCAGTTATCTATAAGTCACTTAATTCTCAAGTCAACTTTTCACAGTTTAAATTTTTTAGGAATACAACAATTTTTATAAAATTATAATCTCCCCTCCCTCCAGCTGGGTGAACCTAGGGCCTTGTATAGAGTAGGCAAGAATCCTACCACTAAGCTATGTACCCGGCACTTATAATATGATTTAAAAATTCATTATGTTTTCACTTAACATTACCACAAAGCATTTTTATGCTTTTCTGAATCATTAGACTTTTTCATATTTCATTAAAGCTGTTACATTAATATCAGAAATATGCATATAAAATTACTCAATATTGTTCTCCTTACAGTACTGCCAGACACCTAAAAGTCACCTTCTTTTTATCACTTTTTTGAACTCTTATGTGATAAAAGATATTTTCATTGAGCATATAGACATTTTCCTTTGTTATCACATGCTGAGGATATAGTTTAGTGGTTAGTCCTTGCCTAATTACACGAGTCCCTAGGTTTGATTCACAACAAAACAAGCATCCTTCCCATCTGAAAAGTGCCTATTTTCACCAAAATGAACTCTTTACTATAAATCAGTGAATCAAAACACCTGGCCTATGAAAATGTACAGTTTCATTTCTAATTCTCTTACTACCTTTGAACACTGAAAAAGCTTGAATGTACAAATTGTCATAATGAAGGGCCTTTATTCTTTGATGCTGGCTATATTTTTTTTTGTTTTTGCTTTTTGAGGTAGGGTCTCACTTTGGTCCAGGCTGACCTGGAATTAACTATGTAGTCTTAGGGTGGCCTCGAACTCACAGCGATCCTCCTACCTCTGCCTCCTGAGTGCTGGGATTAAAGGCGTGCACCACCACGCCCAGCATATATATATTTTGATGTATCAATAATGAAATCAGTAACAATTCTTATGAAAGTAAGCTCATAAAAACTGAATCCCTGGATTAGCAAAACTAATCACCAGTGTAATAATACTCTTAGGTTATTGTCTGGGAATAATTTATTAATGTGAGCTCTTGGACTATATATGATAAATGTGATGGACTAAGCACATAGGCCAACGGAATCAGGCCAGGATTCTTAGTTTATACTTAATTCCTTCAATGTTTGAATATATCACTTTGTAGTTATTCAGTAAAGGAATGTAAGAAACATCAAATTGCACTTTTATGTATAGCAGTTAGCACAGTACCTATTCCTAATAGGCTGGTGATGGATGCTGATTTTGTTCCATGCCCTCTTTCTTGTGTAAAAAAGGACTATTTCTATATACATTTTCCAGAAATTTAATTCTTTTATTTTTTGTCTTTTTGCATGTACATTTTACTTAAAGAATATATATTTTATTCTTGAATATTTATATCCTGGCACTGGTCATTTAAGAATGTGAACACAATGCATTTGAATTTGGAGGTCAGATGGTTTTTAACCTCACACTTTGAACATGAAATCACAGTGAGTCTAATTGGTCAGAACTGTGTAAGAATGTATCGAAGGTTTGTTTTAGACATAAACTTAGAAGTGACAAATTCATCGAAATCCCCTTAAAACTTAAACTACCAAGTCTTTAGGATTTCCCCTAGACTATAGTGGTTCAAACTGAGATCTGAAATGATAGGGTTTCCTTACCCCTTGCTGACTGTTGAGGGGTGAGAGGGCTGACAAGAAGGTTCTTTAGATGGATAGTGGTGGCCTTGATTCAGGTTACCTTAGTGATTGAGGGCAACCCAGCTCTGTCTGAGGAGAGATAACTATTTCACTCCCCAAAGGCTAGTTCTTGCCAACAAAGCCCCCGACTTGCCTGGAGCCAGCTCAAAGCTACTCCAACACATCAGGAAAAAGTCTCTGTTTAGTAATTGAGCACTCAAGTAACGAATCAATTATGTGAAAATTAACTTGAGTTCAGTTACTATGGTAACATTTAGGTTCTTTTCTACTGAAAAAGTTCTTGTTCTCAGTGATTTCTGCCCTGTGACAAAACCCACATTAACATTCTTCAGGCAAGTTTGTGGAAGGTACACATGGAAAAGCAGGGATTTGAGGTTGTCCATGCTGATAATCTCATTGCCCTTGAATCACTTTACATCTTTTTTTTTTTTTTTGGTTTTGCAAGGTAGGGTCTCACTCTTGGTCCAGGCTGACCTGGAATTAACTATGTAGTCTCAGGGTGGCCTCGAACCCTCGGCGATCCTCCTACCTCTGCCTCCCGAGTGCTGGGATTAAAGGCGTGCGCCACCATGCCCGGCAGTTTCACTTTACATCTTATAATCCAGTATACTCTAAGAGTTACACATACCAGTGTATAATGTTGGGAATTTTAAATTCTGTGACATTAGCAAAATGATTAGCTATCCTTGAATAACATCTAAAAAAATTAACATTACTTGGTGAAAATGCAGTGCCATCATGAAGTAGCTCTTTTCACTATGACTGAGTTCTTTTTTTCCCTTTGAGTATATGTGTGGTGTGCATGTATCTATGCCTGTTTATAGGTATGTGGGTGCACATGTCATAACTCAGGTATACCTTCCACTTCTTTTTGACAGAGCATCTCATTGGCCTGGAATTTACCTATCAGGCTAGACTGGCTGGCCAGCAAGTCCCCAATATGTCCCTGTCTCTGCCCTCTCCAGTATTAGTATTACAAGCACATAGTGCCACATCTAGCTTTTATTTACATAGATACTAGGAATAAACCTCATGTTCTCATGCTTGTAAGCCAAGCACTTACCAACTGAGCTATCACCCCAGCCCTCAGTATAATTTATTTCTCAAACTGTACATTAGTTCAAAATTATAATTTTAAAGACCAAATTTCTCACCACTATTACTTGGATGAATAATACAAAATTGACTTGGAACCAAATGTACTATAATTAAGGGGGAATGCAGAATTGGAAAAGAAGAAGGGTAGTTTTATCCTGGCATGCTAGCACCTAAGTATAACTAGGCAAAAAAAATGTGAGTTTACATGTGCACTTAATTTTTGTAGTGGAATATATTTTTAAAAGATTACAGTCATAAGAAACTGCTAACAATTACAACTAAGAACTAGTTTAAATCATTTTACAAGTGATTGTGATTACATAGCCTGGTTCTTCAATTTATTTTCTTGGCTTGATTGCCTGCAGCTTTCAAATATGGACCTAATTTTTGTATTTTTCTCAGGCTTTCTTCATTGTACTGAAATACATCAGAAGGAAAACTATTGTAAATGTGTTTTTTACTCTTTGAATCACTGTCATAATTACGTTGAAGTACAAGAACATAACTCTATAATGTAAAGTTTGTGTTAAATTTAGCATAGGGCAATTTTATGCTTGGCATACACATAAAAAGCAAGACTTTTACAGATGAGTGACTAACAAGGTTTTTAAAAAGCTCATGCATTTTAAAGATCTACTGATGGCTCATGGAAAACTTTGTAAAATATTTAGATACAGTTCACTTGATAATATCTTTTTTTGTATTCACATTCCTTGTTTCTTATTCATACAGGATTTTACTAAAAACAGGTTCATTGTTTCTTAAAGGTGAACTCTAGCTTAATTCAAAATTGGAATAAGCTCAAAGGTATTCACTGGCATGTGCTGAATCCACCCACTAAAAGATTATTTGGAGGCATTTTTCACATAAATATTTTTCCATTAACCTTTTAAAAAGTTTTATTTAGCTCCTATGAAATATGCTGGGTCATCTTAGTTCATTAGAGATGACCCAGGACAAATAGTTTTGAGGACAAGATAAAGGTCTTATTGACCTTTTCGTGTTCTTATTTGAGTTACCAAACCTTTTATCACTTATGTGTCATATGCATGTAATCTTACACACTGTACATCCCAAAGCTAGTAGATGATACCATCTCTGGGATATGGTGTTAGGTAGATTGTCTGCTTCTCATATGCTGTGTCATGTATTTTGAACCTCTTCTGTCAACTTTTCCTGAGTGGTTTGGCCTAACCAGGTTTTAAGAAGCAACTAGGTGCTCCATACAATCCCCCTGTGGCCCTCAGAAATAGTTGAGCAGACCAATCTCAAAAGATGGAGCAACTGAGGCCCTAAGAAACAGGTATTTGGCCTCACCTACCCACCCTGGACCCAGAAAGCATCTGGACAGACCTCCCTGAGCAGATAAGTTCCCAGTTACACTAGGCAGTTGCCTCTGAAGTTCTTAGACACTGACATGTACCCTGACCTGCTACTAGGCATGCCATGCCACATCCACATCAGTCTGTGCCCTCGCATAACCCACGGAAACTGATGGGTACATCACATTTGCAGTTGCACCCAGGAATGGCCATTGTATCTGCTCTGCTAAGGGAGCTGCATCTGGCTGGTAGTTCAGTTCTGCAGTACCTTCAGCCTAAGCCACCGAGATACCCACAGACATGACCAGCGCTGAGTATAGCAAAGAAACTACATGGGCATGATCGCACCCAAGTGTTTGCTCAGAACCAAAGCCAACTCAGCATATGCAAACAACACCATAAGAACATTACCACAGAAAACCGCTCTGTAAGATGAGTAGAAGCATGTTACCTATCATATGCACAACTACCAATGGAGGACGTGACAAGCATTAAAAATAGGTAAAATGAAGCCTAAAAAAGTGCAACTCTATTGGTAACCAATGAATTCTGTGACTCAAAAATTCACATGGGTGATTTTAAAGACTCTTAATGACATACCAAGAGAATGCAGATTGACAAATTAGTGATATTAAGAAAATTTACCATATAAACGAGGAACTCAGCAGAGGTCACAAAACAAAACCAGTCCAAAATATTGAAGCTAAAGAATGCAATAAATGAACTTTAAAAATTGAGAGAGAAAGTGATAGTGAGATGACTTAGCAGTTAAGAGTGCTTGCTACTTAATCATGAGGCCTCTTGAGGTTGGCCATATACCATCAGATTTAACTACCCAGAAGCCATGTTAAATAATATAGCTGGGCTTGGCCATATAAAACTATTTGTCCTGGGTCATCCATCCATCCATCCATCCATCCATCCATCCATCCATCCATACACTGACTGAAGCAGCTCTGGGTTGAGGGAGAGGCCCTGATTCAGGGAAATATGTGGGTAAGTGACAAGAGAAGGATGTTTTCCTCTGGCCTCTATATGAGTGCACATGGGATGCACACATATGCACATAGACATGCATGTGCCACACATGAAACACACCACACATATACTCCGTACACATGCAGAAAGATAGAAAGTTCAGATGATCATTAACAGAATTGATTAATCAGATGGAAGAATTTCTCACCTTAAAGACAGATCTTTGGAAATAACTCAGTCACATTTTTTTTGAGAGAGACAGAGAGAGGAGAGAGGGAGAGGAAGACAGATAGAGATGGGCACGCCAGCAGCCTCTCAGCTGCTGTGAACAAAATCCAGATGCGTGCGCCCCCTTGTGGTCAAGTGCGGCATTGAGCCCTTGTGTCACTTTGCATCTGGCTAAACGTGGGACCTGGAGATTGGAACCAGCGTTCTTTAGGCTTAGGAGGCAGGCGCCTTAACCACTATGCAGAGATGGCTTAGTAGTTAAGGCATTTGCCTGCAAAGCCAAAGGATCCTGGTTCGATTCTCCAGGACCCACATAAGCTAGATGCAGAAAGGAGCACATGAATCTGAAGTTCCACTGCAGTGGCTAGAAGCCCTGGTATGCCTACTGTTCCTCCCCCCGCCTCTTTCTCTCTCTCAAATAAATAAATAGAAAAAAAAAAAAAAAAAAAAAAAAAACCCTATTCCACAAAATTATTACTGAAAAGATCAGAGAACCCTCAGAAATTCAATTAAAAAGTATAGCCAAAACAATCAAAAGCCCCCAAAAGTACAAGACAAAGATTTCTAAAAGTAGCGAGAAAAACATCAAGTCACATATAGACTAGCAGCAGAATATTCATCAAGCCAGGAAAGAATAAAGGGTTATAAAGTCCTGAAAGAAGAACAAAACAAAACAGAACATGCTAACAAGAATCCAGTAAAGTTATCATTCAGAAATAAAGGAAAAACAGGGGAATTCATCACCTCTAGAGCACCTTTATAGAAAGTGCTCAGAGAAGTCTATACTGGAAGTGGAAAGATGAAAACTATTATGGAAATGTAAATCTCTACAACAGAGCACATACAGAAAGGAGACAAAGAAGAGATTCAGACTCTGCCATGACAGATAATTGCTAAATCACAAAGACACAGAAGAGAGGAAGAAAGGAACAGATGATATCATAATAATAATAAAAAAAGAACAGAGTGATAGGAATGTGTACTTACTCATCAGTAATAACCATTAGTATAAACAAATTAAGTTGTCCCCCCTCCTTTTTTTTTTTTTTTTTTCGAGGTAGGGTTTCACTCTAGCTCAGGCTAACCTGGAAATCACTATGTAGTCTCAGGGTGTCCTCGAACTCACAGCAATCCTCCTACCTCTGCCTCCTGAGTGCTGGTATTAAAGGCGTGTGCCACCATGCCCGACTTTTTTTTTTTTTAGTTTTAATTTATTTGAGAGAGTCAGAGAGAGAGAGAGAGACACAGAGAGAGAGAGACAGAGAGGCCTTCAGCCACTGCAAATGAACTCCAGATGCATGTGCCTACTTGTGCATCTGGCTTACAAGGGTCCTGGGGAATCAAACCAGGGTCCTTTGGCTTTGCAAGCAAATGCCTTAACTGCTAAGCCATCCCTCCAGCCCAAATTGTCCCCCTTTTAAGGATATAGATTTTCTGAATGAATAAACTAGACTTAAAAATATGTTGCCTCTGAGAAACTCATTTTACCAGTAAAGACACACACAGTTGAAAGGAAATAAATTGAAAAAACATTGTACATGAAAATCAGAAATGAAGATGGACCCGGTGTGGTGGCAGACGCCTTTAATCCTAGCACTTGGGAGGCAGAGGTAGGAGGATTGCCATGAGTTTGAGGCCACTGTGAGACTATATAGTGAATTCCAGGTTAGCTTGGGCTAGAGTGAAACCCTACCTTGAAAAAAAAAAAAAAAAAAAAAAAAAAACAAGATGAGTAGTTACATTAATAAGAATAGATTTTTAAATTAACAACTTTAAAGAGGACATGGTCAGGGTAGAATGGTAAGCAGATGTTTGTTCAACAAGAGGAAATGACAGTTGTAAATATATATGTACAAAGTGCTGGAGCAACCACTTAATTGTATAAGGCAGACATTACATCTAAAAAGAGAGACTCTTAATACAGTAGTAGTTGGTGACTTGGCCCCAGTTTTATTGATGGACAGATCATCCAGACAAAAAAGTCAACAAACATTAGAGTGAAACTATACTATAGACCAAATGGATGTGACAGACACTGATAGAACATTTCATCCAGCTGCTAAAGAAACACATTCTTACCTGCACGTGGAACATTCTTTAGGGTCAACTATATGTTAGATTACAAAATATGCTTCAGCAATTTTTTAAAATTTTATTTTTGTTTATTTATTTGAGAGAAAGAGGGAGATAGAGAAAGGGAGAATGTGCACACCAGGGCCACCAGCCACTGCAGACAAACTTCAGACACATGTACCACCTTGTGCATCTGGCTTACATGAATTGAACCTCGTCCTTTGGCTTTGCAAGCAAGGGCCTTAACCACTAAGTCATCTCTCCAGCCTTTTCCCCCAATATTTTATTATTTTTTATTTATTTGAGAGACAAATAGGCAGATCAAGAAAGAAAACTTAACATTTTTTTAAAGCACGTACTTTCTCTGACCACAATGGATTCAAAGTAGAAATCAAAACCTGTGGGATACAGCAAAAACATGAAGAAGGAAGCTTCTTAGTGATAAGTGCTAACATTAAAAAAGATTTCACTATAATAATCTAATGAAATAACTCGAGGAGCAAGAAAAGAAAGGACAAATTATGTCAAAGTTGGAAGGAAATAACAAAATTCAGAGCAGAAAGAAATAAAATAGATACTTAAATAAAATGCAAATGACCAATGTGATAAAGTGTTTCTCGGGGGGCTAGAGAGATGGCTTAGCATTTAAGGCACTTGCCGCCAAAGCCAAAGGACCCAGGTTTGATTCCCCAGTACCCACATAAAGCCACATGCACAAGGTGGTACATGTGTCTGGAGTTCATTTGCAGTGCCCATTTTAATTCTCTCTTTCTCTCTCAAAGAAATACAAAATAGTTTTTAAAAAAGTGGAATGGGGGAGGGGAGGGAAATATCAGGTGGGGTTTTTTTGGTATGTAAGATTAAAAGTCAATAAAAATTTAAAAAAAAAGTGTTTCTTAGCTGGGTGTGGTGGCTCACGCCTTTAATCCCAGCACTCGGCAGAGGTAGGAGGATCGCCGTGAGTTCAAGGCCACCCTGAGACTACATAGTGGGTTCCAGGTTAGCCTGAGCTGGAGTGAGACCCTACCTTGAAAAAAAAAAAAAAAAAAAAAATTAAAAACAAAAAACAAAACAAAAAAAAAGTAATTCTTAGAAAAGACAAATGAAATGGACTCATTTAGAAAAGATAATAAAAATCAAATCAGAGGAGAAAATCCCTTTAGCTGAAACCACAGCTATAGAAAGGATTATTAGGAACTGTTATGAACAACTTTGCATAAATAAAATAGATCTGAACAGAACAATAACTGTTAATGATTAAGTCTATCAGCATTTCCCAAGAAGGCTGCTAGCACAGATGCAGAGGATTTTCCTGGCATTCGTAAAACTCTGGGTTTGATTACCAACACCACTGCCCTCCCTCCAAAAAGTTTCTCAAGAGAAACCCCAAACCAAATAGCTTCTTTACTGCTGAACTTTATCAAATTTTTAAAGGATTAATGCCAGTTCTCAAAGTATTGAAAGGGAAGAGTCCTTCCATTTTATGAGGTCTGCATTACTTTGATACCAAAATCAGACAAGAGCACAACAAACAAAGAAAATTATAGACCAATATATTTGATGAAAATATATGCAAAGGGCTGGAGAGATTGCTTAGTGGTTAAGGCACTTGCCTGCAAATCCAAAGGACCTTGGTTCGATTCCCCAGGATGCACATAAGCCAGATGCACAAGGTAGCGCATGCATCTGGAGTTCGTTTGCAGTGGCTATAGACCCTGGTACTCCCATTCTCTCTCTGCCTCTCTCTCAATCACTCTCTCTCTCTCTCTCAAATAAATAAATAAAAATAAAATATTTAAAGCAAAGAAAATGCATGCAGAAATTCTTAGCATAACACCAGCCAGTTGTATCAAAGAGTATATTACAAAAGGTGACCAGGCTGGAGAGATGGCTTAGCAGTTAAGGTGCTTTCCTGTGAAGCCTAAGGACCTAGGTTCACTTCCCCGTGTCCACATAAGCCAGGTGCACAAGGTGGCACAATCATCTGGAGTTCTTTTGCAGTGGCTGGAGGCCCTGAAGTGCCCATACTTTCTCTGTACCTGCCTCTTCCTCTCTCTCTCAAATAAATGTTCTTAAAAGTTGACCAACTAATTAGGTAAGATTTATTCCAGGGATGAAAGAATGGGCTAAAAATATGCCAATCAATAAATATATATTAACAGTATGGATTAAACCATATACTCATTTTAACAGATCTAGAAAAATAAAAATAAACATCCCCTCATGATGACAACTCAAAAAATTAGGTATAGAAGGAATGTCTGTCAACATAGTAAGGGCTATATATGACAAGCCCATAGCCTACATCATACTGAATAGTGAAAAACAGAAGTTGTTCCTAGGAACAAGTGTTAACCAAAGCAACATGACAAGAGAAGCAGCATTCAGAGAGGAAAGGAGGAGATCAGATTATCCCTGTTTACAGATGGCACAGTTTATATATAGAAACCCTCCTAAGTACATTAACACTGTTAGAAATTATAAATAATTTTTTAATAAATTACAAAAATGCTAAGAACCCCCCAAAGCAATCCCATTTACAGACAAAACAAAAAGACAATGAGAAAGAATAAATTTTAAGTAAGGGCAGGAGAGATTGTTCAGTGGTTAAAGGCACTTGCATGCAAAGCATAGCCACCCAGGTTCAATTCTTCAGTATCCACATAAAGCAGATGCACAAAGTGGCATATGCATTTGGAGTTTGTTTGCAGTGGGAAGGGGGTACTTGTGCACCCATATATTCTCTCTCTCTGAAATAAATAAGTTAACTATACATCATATATATAGTTTTTTTTTTGGAGAGAGAGAGAGGGAGGAAGACAGATAGAGATGGGCGCACCAGCAATCTCTCAGCCGCTGGGAAAAAATCCAGATGTGTGCTCCCCCTTGTGTTCAAGTGTGGCATTGTGCCCTTGCGTCACTTTGCATCTGGCTAAATGTGGGACCTGGAGATTGGAACCAGCGTTCTTAGGCTTAGGAGGCAGGCGCCTTAACCACTAAGCCATCTCTCCAGCCCTATATGTATATTTTTTTAAAAATAAGCTTAAGAAACTGAGGGCTGGAAAGATGGCTCAGCAATTAAAGACACTTTCTGGCAAAACCTGCTGGCCGAGGTTCAGTTCCCTTGCCAACCACATAAAACTAGATTCAGAAACTGGTGCATATGTCTGCTGTTAATTCATGCATGCGCGCGCGCACACGCATACACACACACACACACACACTTCCCTTTTTAAAAAAATGAGGGGCTGGAGAAAGGCTCAATAGTTAAAGATGCTTGTTGGCAAAACCTGATGCTCTGGGTTTAATTCTCCGGTACCCATGTAAAACCAGACGCACAAAGTGGCTCATGTGTCTGGAGTTTGTTTGCCATTCTCTGGTGTATCCATTCTCATCTTCTCCCCTTTCATGCATGCATGTGCACACCTGTGTGCAAATAAATAAATAAAAATAAGTTTTGATGGTTTCAACAGTGAAAATTACAGAACGGTGATGAAAAAATTAAAGAGGACACACACAAATAGGAAGACATCCTGTATTCATGAATTAGAGCAATTAATATTGTTAAAAGTTTATGTTGCACAAAATATAAATTCAGTGAAGTTTTCTCAAAATGCCAATGATATTCTGTTTTTTTTTTTTTTTTTTTGAAGAGAGACACAGAGAGAGAGAGAGGGAGAGGAAGACAGATAAAAGATGGGTGTGCCAGTAGCCTCTCAGCTGCTGCGAACGAAATCCAAATGTGTATGCCCCCTTGTGGTAAAGTGCAGCCTTGCATCCTTGTGTCACTTTGCATCTGGCTAAATGTGGGACCTGGAGATTGGAACCACTGGAGACTGGAACCAGCATTCTTTAGGCTTAGGAGGCAGGCGCCTTAACCGCTAAGCCATCTCTCCAGCCCGCCAGTGATATTCTTAACAAAAATAGAAAAAAAATTACAAAAATATAAGGAACCAGAAAAGCCCTCAGTAGTCAGAGCAATCCTGAGCAACAAGAGCAATCCCTGATTTTAATGCATATTGCAAAGCAGTAGTAACAAAGACAGCAGGGCACTGACATGTAAATAGACCCTTAGACAAGCAGACCCAGAAATCAGGTCATTCATTTATAGCCAGCTGAATTTTCACAAAGGCAGTAAGAACATACACTGAAGAAAGAAAAGTCTCTTCACTGAGTGGAAGTAGAGTGAACATCCATATTGAGAAGAAAGAAAACAGCCACCATCTTTTACTGTGTACAAAAGAACACATACAAGACAAGTGTAAGCCTGAAACTAAGAATCTACTAGGGGGAAATATAGGGACTTACAATTTCACATAGTTTAGAGCAAAATTTTGACTTCAAAAACTGGGTGGCAAAGCTGGAGAGATGACTCAGTTGATAAAGTGCTTGCTGCACAAGCATGGAGACCTGAGTTCAAATCCCCAGAATCCATGTAAAATCAGACACAGTAGTGAGTGTCTGTAATCCCAGACCTCCTATGGTGAGATAGGTGGTGGACACAGGAGAATCCAGGAAGCTCATAGGCCAGCCAGCCTGGCATTTGCAGAAGCGAACAAGAGACCCTGTCTCAAACAAGGCAAGGAATGACACTTCCACTGTGTGACGTGACTCATCTGTGCCTGTACCCCACATACATATAAAAATAATCATAATTTAAAAATGAGAAGCAAAGCAGTTTGGCAGATGCAGACAAAAAAAACTGTAGCAAGGAAAACAATAAATGAGTAAAGAAATAACATGTAGAATGGAGGTAAATATTTGTGAACTGTTCTTCTGAAAAGAGATTGCTTGCCTGACATAGAAGAGACACAGATAAGCCAGGCATGATGGTGCAGGCCCATGATACAGTGCTAAGGATGCTGTGGCATGGAGGTTGCCAAATTTAAGGCCAATTTATGCAACAGAGTGAAAATCATGTCAGCCAGGATTATATACTAAGACCCCCTTTCAAAAGCCAAAGTGAGATGGAGGGAGGGAAGAAAAAGAAAAGGAAAGGAAAGGAAAAGGAAAAGGAAGAAAGGAAGGAGGCTGGCTGGGAGGGAAGTAAGGAAAGTAAGAGGCAAAGAAGGAAACTAGCTCAATAAGACATCAAAAACAAAGATCCAGGGCTGGGGAGATTGCTCAGTGGTTAAAGGTGCTTGCTTGCAAAGCCTGCTCACGTGTTTGATCCTTTCCAGCATACGTGTAAAGGTGGATACAAAGTGGTCCATGCGTCTGTGATCCCTTCCCACTTATGGTAATGGTAGTTGAAGTGAAGAGAATCATTGGGAGAATCTGAAGCTCGGATCAGCTAGACTGGTAACTGGTGTTTATTTGCAGCAGCTCAAACAAGGTGGATGAAGAGCAGAGACACTTTGAGGTTGTCCTCTGACCTCCACACACCTGCCATGCCATGAGTGTGGCTATAGACACACACATGCACGCACACATGCACACGTACACACACACACACGCAAGCAAGTAAGCAAGCAGATAAATAAAAGAATTTAAAAGGACCCAAAAATTCAATTTATAAATGAAAGCTGGGCATGGTGGCACACACCTTTAATCCCAGCACTTGGGAAGCAGAGAGGTGGGAGGATTGCTGTGAGTTCAAGGCTACCCTGAGACTACATAGTGAATTCCAGGTCAGCCTGGGCTAGAGTGAAACCCTATCTCACCCCAAAAAAGGACAAATGAACCAAGAAAACATCCTCAAAAGATAATATACAAATAAGCATCGTCTCATATATCTGAGGTATGTCAAATTCAGTACATGTTTTTCCAGTCTAAAACCCAACTCTGACCATTTTGGGGAAATCATACCTTAAAAAAATTTTTTTTTAAATGAAATTCAAGGGTAGTAAGGAATAGCTTTGATAATAACCAAGACTAGTGGGGGAAATTATGTTTACTTTTATATTCTTTATGTTATCGCCATGTATACTGCATATAACAAAGAAGATGAGAAATTAAGTCTTCAACAAGCATATGAAAACATCCTTAGTGTCACTAATCACCAGGGAAATGCAAATCTAAACCCATAATGTGCTATTATCCCATACCATTTAAAATGGCTATTTTCAAAAAGAAAAAGTGGTGAAAATACATAGAATGGGAACTGTCATACTAGTGGGAATGTGAATTTGTTTAGCCATTATGGAAAAATAGTATAAACGTTCCTCACAGACTACAAATGGGCTGGGAGGGACCTCAGTTGGTGAAGTACTTACTTTGTGTAGACTTTCCTCTCATGAGTTCAGTTCCCAGAACCTGTGTAAATGATGAGCGTGGTGGTGGTGTATACCTGTAACCTCAGCACCGGAGAGATGGAGACAAGCAGATACTGGGGTCCTAATCAGTGAAAGCCAGGCCAATGAGAGACCCTATCTCAAAAAGAGATAAACAGTGTTCCCGAGGATGAACCTGAAGTTGTCTTCTGACCTCTACACACATGCCACATGCACATCCCACACATACGCAAAACAAAACCAGTGAACAAAATAGTTACACATTACTCAGTAATCCCATTTCTGGGTAAATAACCAAAGGAATTAAAATCAGTATGTTGAAAAGATGTCTGCACTTAATATTAGACTACTACTCACAATAGCCAAGATATGGAATCAATCTAGGTGTCCATGAACAGATGAGTAGGTAAAGAAAGTGGGGTATTTCCATACACAATAAAATGTTACTCAGCCATAAAAAAAATGAAGTTCTGTCCTGTGGAGCAACATAGATTTTGTTATGCGATACATCAAGTGCAAAATGACAAGTGTAACATATTCACACTTATATGTAGAATCTAAAGGGATGCCTTTATTTTCAATAGAACCACAACTAAGTGATTTACTTACCTTTACACTGAATGTTATTGATAAATACATTTGTATTACTGAGAAACATACCTTGATACTTCACATGCAGACTGGAGAATTAATCGTTCTAGCTTCAGATTATGTTCCTAAAATGTGAGACTAAGAATATCTAGTGGTACAGATTTTGAAATTTGTAAGACAGTATTTGCTATCTTTGTAAGAGGAATTTATTCTGGCTTTGTGGCCTTGTGTACTTTAGAAATGATTAATAATCCAGAAAATAGGGTGTGTATGTGTGGAGGCCAGAGGATAACTTGAGGTGTCAGCCCTTCTTCCTTGTTTGAAGCAGGGTCTCTTGTTCTCATTGTTCACTGCCAGGATAGCTGGCCTGTGAACCTCTGGTCAATGTTCCTGTCTCTGCCTCCTTCCTGCTATAGGTTACTCTGGGATTTACATGGGTTCTGGGGATCTGAACTCAGACTCTCACTCTTGCATGACAAATGTTTATCTACTAAACCATCTCCCTTGCTCAAGAAAACATTTTTTTTAAAGTTAATCTTGGGCTGGGGAGATGGCTCAGTGGTTAAAGGTCTTTGCTTGCAAAACCTGCCAGCCTAGGTTCTATTCCCTAGTACCCGTATAAAACCAAGCACACAAAATGGTACATGCTTCTGGAGTTTGCAGTGGCAAGAAGCCCATTCTCTCTCTGTCTCCCCTTACAAATACATAAATAAAAACGGTAATATTAAATAATTTTTTAAAGTTAATCAGAGCCTGGGAAGGGTGTGGGAAAGAGAAGGATGAAGTGTGGATGATTAATGGGTATAGTGGTACAGCTGGGTAAGAAGAGTAATTTCTATTGTTCTGTAACATGGCAAAATAATTGTGGTTGAAAACAAGTAATTATTTCAAAATAGCTGGTAGGGAAGATTTTGAATGTATCCAGCACAAAAAAATGTTGTCTCAGGTGATAGTTAAGCCATTTACCCTGACTTCATCACTACACGTTGCAAACATGTATTAAAATATCTCACTGTACCCATTCATATATAGTTACTATATGTCAATTAAAATAAATATATTTTTAAAAGAATATATACTTTTAATTTAGATAGACATTGCCAGGTGACTGTAAATAGTCCCTTTTTGGTTTATATTCTTACCAGCAGTATCAGATCTGCTATTTCGTACAACTCTGGGCTTATCAGACTTCTGGATTTTTGGCAATTTGTAGAGTAGAATGTTTTATTTTGAATTTCTTATATTGAGAATAAGGGCACAGCTACTCCCACCTCAAATTTTAAAAGGTAGGAGGAAGCTTGGAATGGGGGGGGGAGGGAAATATCAGGTGTTTTTTTTTTTTTGTAAGTATAGAAGTTGTCAATAAAAAAAAATTTAAAAAAAAGATTCAGAACCAATAATAATAAAAAAAGAATTACCATGTGCTAGAACTTCATATAATCTCATGTACATTCTCTAAGAAGTTAATTGGAGTCTCTGATTGCCTTAAAAAGTGAACAAAGAAATGAAAATTGGAAGATAGGATATAACAGACACAATATGGAGGAAAAGAGAATGAGTAGTTTTCCTCAACAATGCAAGAAATATCATGTAACAATAATATAAATTAATATATGTAATGTCTGTTTTTCTAACTAAATTACAATATTTAGTGACTATGGGAATGTGGAAAGGGGTATGTGTATATTGGCATAGAGAATGGATAAAAGAGAGCTAAGGCTGATCATGATGGGCAATCAAAAGATAATACCTAAAATAAATTTTAAAAATTAAAAAAAAAAGAAACAAATGTTATTTGGAAAAAAAATGTACTGAGGTACTTTTGACTTAAAAAATCCAGGCTCACAGTGCCTGTGCCTTGTTGCTCAGTACTGGAAAAAATGCAAGACAGAAGATGTTTTCACTTTTCCCTACTGTACTGATCATCTTTCAAGTAGTTTATAACATGTGACAATGAGCGCTTCCCAAACTCTCAGACAAATGGAATTGTATGAATTTAGACCTATGATTCTGAAATACATATTGTTGGACTAAATGTAGCACTGGGTGGTGGGGTTAGTATCTCACCAATCTCGCAGAAATAATGCATTCATTCTCACCAGCTTTGTATCTCAGGATGTATTGACTCTCAGTATTGCAGTCTTTGGAAGCAGGTTTTTTTTTTTTTTTTTTTTTTTGAGGTAAAGTCACACTCTGTAGCCCCCCAACATTGCCTGGAACTCACAATGTAGAGGCTGGCTTCAAGCTCATGACAGTCTTGCCTCAGCCTCCTGAGTGCTGGGATTATATATGTGAGCAACCACATCTAGCTGATTTACCATTCCTTAGGAAATGGAGTCTGAGAGAGATACTTGAAGCATGGTCTACATGGGAGTAGAACACCACCAGGAGTCCAAAGTGTGAAAAGGTTGGGCATGTTCATATTCTCATTGTGCAGAAGGGGAAAACTGAGGTACTAGTGATTTTTATGATGTGTCCAGAGACAGAAGCAGAGAAGACTTGAAGTGATAATCAGATCTTGAAGCCTGTATACTTGCCACTAGATGACATGTTTATTTCTAGATAGATGACATGCTGATCATTGGGCAAAAAACAGTAAAGTTTTAAAGAAATTCCACTGAAGTTAGGTATTCATGTTTTAAAAAGGATGTTTTATATATCATGTACCAAAATCATTTTTAAAACCACTTAAGATCTTTTATAACATGGAAAATGTCCAAACTATTGTTTCAGATACCACATTTATATTTGGGTGGATCATGTAAAAACACTAAATGGCTGAGAAACTATGCAAAATGTTTGTTTTAACTATTATTACATCAGTGGAACAGATATCTGCATTACTTGATTTTTCTTAAGATTTAAAAAACTTCAGTAATGGTCCATTTTCAAAAACACTCAACAGGCTTGTAGGGTGATGTTATTCTAGTGTGTTTTTTCTTCCAAGTTTTCTGGTTTGTGTTAAGATGATTCATAGGCTGTTAGAGCTGGAACACATTTTCAAGTTCCTCTAGTCTAGTTCATTCCACAGATGAGGAAGGCAGGATAAAGAGGGTACCTGCTGCCACACCTTAAGCTGGATAGCTGTGCTCCAGTCCAGCTCATGTCCTTGCAGTATCTCCACTTTGACTGGCATAGTATGTGCTAATCCTGAGCATCAGACCTTTGTTTAAACAAGTAGAATTTTTAATTTTAGATTTTCATTGTGATAAGAACACATGGGATAAAAGCACACAATTTAAAATTCCTAAGTGGACACTACATTATTGTTCATCTTAAGCACACTGTTAGGCAGCAGGTCTATAGAACTTCATTTGTGTGACTGGAACGCCATCTCACTAACCAGCAACTTTCCGTTGCCTTGTCTGTCTAGCCCCTAGAAAGCACTGTTCTGATGAATTCGTCTAATTCAGGTAACTTCTTTATGTAAAATAATACAATATTTGTCCTTCTGTTGCAGACTTATTTTATTTAATATTATATCCTCCAAATTCATCTTGTTACAGCATATGACAGCATTTCCTTCTCATTTTAATAACCGAAGGATACTGTATTATGCATGTGCCTCATTTTCTTTATCTTTTTATCCATCATTGGAGTAAGTTGTTTCTACCTCTTGACTATTGTAAATAATGTTACAATGTGCATAAGAATGTAAATATCTCTTCTAGATTTTGTTTTCAGTAGTTCTGTTTTAATATTTTTTTTAAGATAGGGTGACCTGGAATTTACTATGTAGTCTCAGGGTGGCCTTGAACTCACAATGATCCTCCTATCTCTGCCTCCCAAGTGCTAGGATGAAAGCTGTGCTCCATCATGCCCAGTTCCTATTTTATTTTATTTTATTTTATTTTATTTTATTTTATTTTATTTTACTTTGGAGAGAGAACAGAGAGAGAGGGAGAGGAAGATAGATAAGAGATGGGCGCACCAGCAACCTCTCAGCTGCTGCAAACGAAATCCAGATGCATGCGCCCCCTTGTGGTCAAGTGCAGCATTGCGCCCTTGTGTCACTTTGCATCTGGCTAAATGTGGGACCTGGAGATTAGAACCAGAATGCTTAGGCTTAGGAGGCAGGCGCCTTAACTGCTAAGCCAACTCTCCAGCCCTATTTTAAATTTTTTTATAAGGACCTCTATGGTATTTTCTTCTTCTGCAACATTTGCATGTTTGCCACCACTTGCTATTTTTGATATTATTTTGTCAGTGTTTGGTTGGGTTTGCTTTAGGTTTGGAATGGTCATCTGTGCAGCTATGAGTGCTACCTTATTGTGGCTTTGATGATTCAATGATGATTGATGGTTAGGATTTTCTTGCATATCTTTTGTATTTTTAAAAATATTTTATTTTGTTGGAAAGAGAGGAGAGAGAGAGAGAGAGAGAGAGAGAGAATGAATGAATGAATGAATGAATGAATAAGCATGCCAGGGCCTCCAGTCACTCCAAAGGTACACCAGATGCATGCATCACTTTGTGCATCCAGCTTTATGTGACTACTAGGGAATTGAGCCCTGGTCTTTAGGCTTTGCAGACATATGTCTTAATCACTGGGCCATCTCTCCAGCCCAACTTTTGTATATTTTATTTGGAGAAATATTAAGTTCTTGATCCAGTTTTTAAAAATAATTTAATTTATTTATTTATATTATTCTAATTTTACATTCATAATGGTGACTCCATTATCCTCCTCCCTGTCCTCTCTCTTCCAAAGGGACCCGCATCAATGGGGAATGTGGGTCATGCATTGTTGGGGTAGTCAAGAGTTATGGGGGATAGGCCAAGTCTCTGTGCATAATGACCCAACTTTGGCTCTAACATTCTTTCCACCCCCTCTTCCGCGAATTTCCCTGAGCCACATTGGGATCATTTTAGTTCTACTTCAGTGACGAGGTTTTGGGATCCTCTGTGTCTCTGGATATCTGGCTTAGTAGGAGTTGGATGTTCTCTGTGTTTATCTCCTTCAGACTTTTTCTGGTGTCGTGATCCCCAAGAACACTGAACTCTTGCCCTTCCCCCACATTACTCTATGGTTTCAGCTGGGGCCCTGGTGAAGTGTGATTGGCTGATCCTCTCTTCAGGTTCGTGTCCATCTGAAAAAGATAAGCAAATTCTCCAACAGAGAGAGAAGTTAGTACTAGATAGATGGGATGGCCATAGGTATTTTGGAGGGAATTTTATATGCGTAGGCCCTCTTCTAGCCCACATTTGGTGGAATCTTGATCTTGGAGACCGGGCTAATTTTTTGTACATGGTTTTGACTTATTTCCCAGTTCTAGCAATGAGTTCCATTCTACTGAGTGGATCTATTAGCCAAATCAAGAGCAGTTGGTTACCCACCATGGCTGTGTGCCACTACTGCACGTGTTTGAGCATTACATCAGGTTGTTTTCTGCTGGGTAACTTAGACTGTGAGTTGTTTGGACAGATGCCAGCCATTTTCCCCCAGTTGCTCCTGTAGCACCCTCTGGCACTAGACTAGCTAACTGTCTGGGGACTGACCCTCTTCCAGATTCTGGCCAGGTCTCTCCATGTTTGGTCTCACACACATATGCTGTCTTCACAGTAGGGTCTTACCATTAACCTTTGGTGGGTCATCAAGAACTCTGACAGAAATCTGTCTTTTTTGGGAAACCTTGTAGGTGTCTCGGATCAACAGCTCATTGTGAAAGTTAACCCCGTGCTGGTACTGGGAGTTTTAAGTCAGCGCCTAGGAGGGTGAGGGAAGAAAAAGATAATATAAAAGAGAAAGTGACTATAGAGAGGAGAGGGAGAGAGAGAAGCAGGAAAAGATTAAGGTTGGTCTTCATGATGTTCTCTCCAGTTTCCTGTGGTTCAGGTGTTCCCTCTGCGAGCCTGCTGCAGGATCAGTGTTCTAGCCTGTTGGGTCCCTATTTGTATCCCCCCATCCTTGTCCTCCCTCCCACCCTCTCGCTCCCTCTCACCCTTCCCCTTCCCCCATACCACCAGTAAATTGAGGTTATTTATTTTTTATATATTGATTTATAGAAGTTCTTTATATGTGTTGAAGATTAGTCCCTTATCAGATACTTGGTTTGCAATATTTTCTCTTATTCTGGTGGCTTCATTTTCATTTATCGGATTGCTTCCTTTGCTGTGTGGAAGCTATTTAGTTTGATGTGTTCTTGCTTGCCTGTTTTGTTCTTGTTGTCTGTGCTTTTGGTGTCTTCCTCAATTATTTAGTGACCAGTGTCATGAACCTTTTACCTTGTATTTCTTCTATGAGTTTTATAGTTTCAAGTCATTTGATTAAGTATACAATACACTTAAATTAATTTTTGTATATGGCATAAGACAAGGGTCCAGTTTCATTCTTGTGTATGTGACTTGTCTAGTTTTTCTATTGTCTAGTTGTGGCTCCCTGTCAAAGATCATGCACTTTCCACATGGATCATCATTGTCTAGTCGTGGCTCCCTGTCAGAGGCTATGCACTAGATGGATCATCCATTGTCTAGTTGTGGCTCCCTTTCAAAGCCTATGTACTTTCTATGTGGATCATACATTGTCTAGTCATAGCTTCCTGTGAAAGACCATGAACTTTCCATGTTTCATCCAATGTCTAGTTATGACTCCCTGTGAAAGACCATGCACTTTCCATGTGGATCATCCATTGTTTAGTTGTGACTCGTCAAAGACCATGCACTTACCATGTGGATCAGTTTCTAGAGGCCTGTTCTTTGAACAGTGATTTCCAGCTTTTGGAAAGTAAAGGTTTCTTTACTTTGTGTTAGGAGCTGTGCATTTGAAGATCACTTTCCTCTTAGTGTGTGTTTGGAATGTCTTTGTTTAGGGCTAGATCATCAGAAATCAGCCTGAATACAATTTG
The DNA here is from genome assembly GCA_036365145.1 of Orientallactaga sibirica. Classification (NCBI taxonomy): domain Eukaryota; kingdom Metazoa; phylum Chordata; class Mammalia; order Rodentia; family Dipodidae; genus Orientallactaga; species Orientallactaga sibirica. The sequence continues at coordinate 22,064,095 of JAEOAD010000003.1, forward strand.
GGCAGGGGAAATTATGAAACCTTTTTTTGGTGGGATTTTGACTAGTCTGAGCCTTTTGCCGGCAATTTTTTAGTGTAGAGAGGATTGCTAGTTTCTTTTTCAGGATATAGGCACTCATGCTTCTTTCGGTGTCTGTCTGTGGCCATGTAGATTCTCTGGTTCTGTCACAGCATGCATCTCTGCTCTACTCCATCCTCAGTGGCCAACAGGCAGCCAGAATTATACTTACCTTCATTGCAGTATACTTACTGCATACTCGATGCAGTACTCCAATAGGATAAGCGGATACTAGTCTCTCAGGCAGCCTTTTTGGAGAACTAGAACATGCACATTTCATCACTTGAGGAAAGAGCCTCAAGTCGTGTGCCTTCTATCATGCTGAGCTGCATGACAAGAAACTTACATCTGCTGTACTGTCCCCATAGCCATATCATGTCATTCCATGTCCCCACGTGAGATCAAAACTACTCCCTTATGTGGGTCTTTACAAATCTAGAATGTGGGCCGGGGTAGTCCAGTGGTAGAGTACTTGCCTAGCATGAATGAGGCCCTGGGATCCATCCCCAGCACTGCCAAACAAACAAAAACAAAAAATCCAGATTTTCAGATGCACATTCCACTGTACCCAAGGAAGCGGTTCTTATCTGGAATGTTCTTTTCAGCAACTGAGCTATACCAAGTTGGAGTAAAAAATGTTCTTTTTACCTATTTCACTGTGGCTATTTTTGGTTTTGTGTCCTCCTGGTATACAGAAACTACATTTTGGAATTCTCTTAATGGAATTTGCTGAGTGTATAATTTTTAAGTTGGTGTATGAACAGGAAGACTCTTCTGCCTTTGTGATGTCATTCAAACTTTTAAATTAAGCTTTCTATTTTGAAATAATTGTAGATTCACATGCAGTTTAAAGAATGAGAAAGTGTTTTGTTTATATATTGTGTAATTTTCTTATGATACCATCTGTAAACCTATCTAGTAGAATATTACAACTAGGATCATGATGCAAAGAAGGTATAGACTAGTTCCCTCACCACAGAGATCCTTCATGACATACTCATTCTCCCAACCATGTCTATGGTTTTGTCATTTAAAGAATGTTACTAAAATGGGGATGGGAGATATAGCTCCCAAGTGAAGTGCCGGCTCAGCCTGTACAAGATCTAATCCCTAGTATGGCAAAAAACAAAACAAAACCAAAACTGAAAAAACTTATTAATAAAGTAAATGTTAGATTGATCAAGTGGGGTCAGCAAAGAAAGTCATAAATGGCTTTAAAAAATAAAAATGCCTTATTTAATTATCTGAGATTTTTTTTTTACTCAGCATGATTCTTGGGAGATTTCCCCATTTTATAGTGTGTCAGTATTGTTCTTTTTTTAGTTTTTTGTTCGTTCACTTATGAGAGAGAGAGAGAGAGAATGAGAATGAGTGCACCAGGGCCTCTAGCCATTGCAAATAAAAGTCCAGATGTATGATTCACTTTGTGCATCTGGCTTTATATGGTACTGAGGAATTGAACCCAGGTCCTTAGACTGCACAGGCAAGCGCCTTAACCTCTGAGCCATCTCTCCAGCCCAGTATTGTTCTTTTATTGTAAGCTCTATTTTGTAGATTGTCCAGCCATTCACTCATTGAAGATAAAGTGTTATTTTCAATTTTGGCTATTATAAATAGAACTTCTTATTAATATTCATGTTAAGATTTGTATATGAGGTAAGCACCTGTTTCTATGTGTAGAGATGCCCAAAAGTTCATTTTTTGGGTTGGGCAGTAGTTGCATATTTACATTTATAGAAAAGTCACAGTTTTATAGGGTATATATTTTTATTCCTGCCAGCTGGATGTGATTAGTCCAGTTTGTCTGCCTCCCCCCCCTCCCAGTGATTGGTTTAGCCATTCTAATTTCTGGAATATGATACCTCATTGTGGTTTTAGGTTTGTATTTTCCTTATGGATGAGGAAATGAAGGAGAATCTTTTCATGCAATCCTTTGCCAACTGGGTATCTCTGTAGTGCAATATCTGTCTCTTGCCCATTTTCCATTCATATTCTTTGTCTTTTATCACTGAGGTGTCAGAGTACTTTATATTGGCACTGGCTGGAAATTAGTTTGCAGATATTTTCTCTTAGTCTGCAATGTATATCTTCATTCTCTTTTCTGCAGTGTCTTTTGCACAAAAAAGGAAGTTTTTCAGGTCATATTAGTTTTACTTTTTTATGGATGTGCTTGTAGTATCAAACCTAAGAGCTCTTTCCCTAACCCTTTTATTTATTTTTAATTAATTAATTAATTTTTTGTTTTTCGAGGTAGGGTTTCACTGTAGTCCAGGCTGTCCTAGAATTCACTATGTAGTCTCAGGGTGGCCTTGAACTCATGGTGATCCTCCTACCTCTGCCTCCTGAGTGCTGGCATTAAAGGTGTGTGCCACCACGCCCAGCTTAGAGTTTCTTTTATTTTTTTTCTACTTCTACATTTAAGCTTGAAGTACATTTTGAGATGATTTTGCATAAAGTATGAGAATTAGATCAAGATTCCTCTTTCCCATTTTTCTTGTGGGTGTCCATCTGCTTCATTGTTGACAAGGCTGCCTTTCCTCTGTGGAATTGCTTTTGCATTTCTGAGGAAAGTCACTGGGGTGTGTTTTGTGTTTCATCGACCTGTGAGCTTATCCCTTTGATGACTTACTCTGGTGTTGATTGATATTGTGATATAAGTCTGAATTGGGTGGACTATTCTCCCACTTTATTCTTTCCACAGATTTTAGATATTCTACTCCCTTTGTCTTTCCAAATAAAATGTAAAGTAGTCTTGTTTCTATCTACAAAAATACTGCTGAGATTTTTTTAAGGAATTGTGTTAAACCTGTGTATTAATTTGGGAAGTTGCAGTTGGGTTTCTTTGCATAATCAAACTGTTATGTGGGAAAATTGGAGATTTAGGTAATATAACAGCTCTGGGTCCAGATTCTTCTCCTCGCCCACTCCTGGGCTCATTGTTGCTGTTTGTCCCTTTAGTTAATGACTTGGCTAGACTACTTCTGTGACATCTCTTTCTCTTGCAGCATGAAGACTGTGAGTTGTTCCTCAGAGGCGCATTCTTGAGCGTGTGCGTGGTCACCTGGCATGACAATGGATTTATTAGGCTTTTAACAGTCTCTCTTTCTCTCTGGTTTTTGTTAGGCTCTCTGCCTCTGTTAGTATATACAGCTGTACAGCTCAACTAGTTGCTGATAAACTGTTAATGTGAGTGTGTATGTGTGTGTGCCCATCCTAAACTGTTCATAGTTTGATCCAATTAAATTTGGAACCCTTCTCAAGATATTTATATTTTATTTATTTGTTTGCAAGCAGAGAGAGAGAAAGGGGGAGAAATGGGCATGCCAAGGCCTTTTGACACTGCAAACAAACTCCAGATGCATCTAGCTTAATGTGGGTACAGGGGACTGGAACCCAGGCCATCAGACTTTACTAGCAAGTGACTTTAGCTGCTGAGTCATCTCTCCAGCCCCAATAAGGTAGTTTTCAAGGACAGTCTTTGAAGTTTGTTCTCACCCCCAAAAGACTATTTTTAGCCATTTCTCATTTTGACAAGCTAGCCAGTGATGCTTTCAGAAATCACCATTCTCCTTTGAACAACTTACAACCAAAACTGCCATTGTTTTCCAGAGTGCACTTAGGCTTGAACTCTCTCCCACATTCTGTAGCAAATAAAATCATTTTCTCTTGTAAAGTTTTCGGAGTTCTCTGTTCTTACAAACTTCCTCTCTTCTTTGGACCCACTTTCTGAGCCACTATCCCAAAGTGGAAATTTGAAACTGTGGCCTACTTCTTTTAGGGTGACCTCCTACCTTATGATGTGTGGCCAGGTTAAGGTTTTTGGCTTTCCTTTTCAAATGAAGAACATCTTTTCTATGAAGAAGCTGGGGAAATGGGTGGGGTGGGGGGGTGGGGTGGCTCATGCTCAAGTCTTCTGAGCTTGCTGTGGCTGAACAGACCATTAATTTTTGGGTGACCTCTGTGCAGAAAGGATACTCCAACATCTTGGCTACATACACTAGGAATCAAGAGAGATAGCAGTGAGCTGTGGAAGGGCCCCAACTGTGAATCTTCTGGTGTCTTCTTACTGTGGGGTTAAGACATCATCCCCTTGCCACACTGGTATGCAACAGTATATACAGACTAATGCCAACCAGGAAATCTTACTTCAACTTCTAGTATTATCACAGTTTTTATTTAGGTTTCATTATGTTGGCAAAATTGATAGAATCACTGACTGTAAAATTAATACCAATCTCAAGCCTTTGGAATAAACTGATAATGCAGCTTGAAGCTCCTACTTTAATCATATGGTTGGTCTTTCTGGCATGGTCAGCCCCATCCTGAGTCATCTGCTTACTATAGACTAGAGGCTCACCATGAGCCACCTAAGTAGCACATACTCTTGTATGGCCCATCGTCCCACCAGGAAAATGAAAATATTCTTGTCACTCAGGAAAGTTTAAGGATTTAGAAGTTACTTCCCAGTAACTGGAGACAAAAACCAGCCAGATTATTTATTATGCAGGGAAATGTTTCTTAGTTTGTGGCATTTTGTTGGCACAATTTCCAGAGATTTTAAAGGTTTTTAAAAATAAATTTTAAAAAATTTAGCTATGAGAGAGACTAAGTGAGTATGGGTTTACCAGGGCTTCTTACTGCAGCAAAGGAACTCCCTTTATATGTGCTACTTTGTCTGTCTGGTTTGTGAGGGTACTGGGGAATCAAACTAGGGCCACCAGGCTTTGCAAGCAAACCCCTTTAATATCTAAGCCATGTTTTCTGTCCTAAAGTAAATTTTTACCAGTTGTGGATTATGGGAATAGATCCATGAATCTTCTTATGTTGTCATTTGAAAGTAGAATCTTCTACTTTGTTTTGCATGATGAATATGTTTCCCTCATCTCTGATTTTCATTTGACTAATATCATCATAATTGATGTGAGTTTCTTGTAGATGGCATATAGTTGGGTCATATTTCCAAACTCCTTTTAATTAATATATTTAGATAATTTACACTTAATGTCATTATTATATGTTAGGGCTTAAGTATATGATTTTGTATTGTGTTTTGTGTTGGTTTTTATACCACTTTCTTTTTTACTTAATTGCTATTTAGAATTTCATTTAGATTATGTGAAGTGCTTTTGAATGCCATATTAAATAGCCTTTTTAGTGGTTCAGTGGTATTACATTATATAATGGTTCCCCTTAGTCCTTAGGAGACACATTTAAAAAAAAACGACAAGCAATACCATAGTTTATGTATACTATTTTTATATGCCCTATAGCAGTACTACATTGTATCAGAGTTAATCTGTTCTATGTTTTAACACCTGGCACTTCCTTTATATCACTTCCTTACACTTTGGGGCCATTATTAAAGATATTAAGAGCCAAGCATGGTGGTGCATGCCTTTAATCCCAGCACTGGGGAGGCAGAAGTAGGAGGATCACCATGAGTTCAAGGCATCCTGATTACATAGTGAATTCCAGGTCAGCCTGAACTAGAGTGAGACCCCACCTTGAAAAACCAAAAAAGAAAAAAAGAAAAGAAAAGAAAAAGAAAAAGAAAAGGTTATTTGAACACAAATGATATGGTAGTAGTCTATCTAATAATGGAGGTGGCTACGAAGTTACTAAAAGGAAGACAGCATACATGGTGTGACTGCACTGTCAAAGGGCTGACTCATGTCTCCAGCCAGGTAGAAAGAAATGCTTTTTCTTTTTTCCTCCACTCAGATATTGAATCCATCTCTTATGCTTTTTATTTTAATTTTGTGTTTTAGTTCTTAATTTCCATTTGATTCTTTTAGTCTCTCTCCCTCCTTCTTTCTCTATAGGGTCTCACTGTCTAACCTTGGCTGACTTAGAGCTTGCTGTGTACAGCAGACCAACCTCAAGCTTACTCCGATCCTCCTCCTCCTGCTTCTCCAGTGCTAGGATTACAGGCCTGTGCACTGTGTCAGTTATCTTTTTTTTTTTTCCCTTTGTTCAGAACTTTCTGTTTACTGAGGCTTTCTGTGTTTCTTGCATGTGTAAAGCTGAAGTATTTTATAATGGCTTTTTAAAATTTTTGCTACATTATTCTAGCAAATCTGTGTCATCACATTGTTGGCCTTTGATTTCCTTTTTCACTCAATTTACAGTTCTTATGACTAACAACTTTTATTTTAATTGAAACATCTGCAGGATTCAGTTTCCTCCTTTCTAATACAGAAACATGATAAAGCCCATAGGGTGGTTGTAATCCTTAAAATCATACTTCCGGGGTGCAGAGCAATCCCACTGTTCTATCTGCAGGGTGGCTGTGTATAGTGCTTACAATCTGACATTACCAAGGGGGGAATGGGGGCAAAATCAGGTACAAAGATGGATGGCAGTAGAGTGAGTTCAAGACCTTGTTAGATAGAGTGAATATAAATGGAATGTAACAATCCTGAATAGAAAAATGCAATGTTTAGTCAAAGTCCATGAGCAAAACTGAGCTTAGAGAAAGTACAGACCACTTTATCCAGAACAATAAGCTAAAATGATGAATTATACTAGGATGCCAATGACTATTTTGAATAATTGGAATCTATTTTTGTAGAAGTCTGGAAAATAAGTTTACTTTCACCCTCCTAATAGAAATGTAAATTGGAGTAGATTTTTTGGAGACCTGAACGGCACATAAGTTAAAGGTTTTTAAATATACATATCCCAACTTATTTTTTAAAATAATTTTAATTTGTTTATTTGCAAGGAGAGAAAGAGGGGAAGAGAGAAAGATACAGAGAATGGGCACACCAGGACTCTAGCTGTGGCAAACGAACTCCAGATATATGTGCTACTTTGTGCATCTGGCTTTACATGGGTACTGGGGACTTTATCCTGAGTCATTAGGCTTTGTAGGCAAGTGCCTTAACCATTGACCATCTTTCTAGCCTTATCCCAACTTATATTGATTATATTTTTACTATTGAAAAGTAGTTTAAATTTACAATATGAAAAACCTGAATAAATTATGACTGACCTGTACATTGTTACTGATATTCAAGTTGAAAATCATTCAGAAACCGTGTTTGTGACTATTCTTATTAGTTGAGCTCTTAAAAAGAAAACTTGCTTATTAACAAAGAAAAGTCAACACAGGCTTTGCTGTGTAGTAAGGGAACCTGAACTCTTGTACACTCTCCTACTGTGAAGGTATGCTCTGAGTGTTGAGAGAGTTTTTGTTGCTTTATAATATTGCCATGGCAAGCCCATTGCTGTTGTACAGTAACAATACTAAAACAAGGTGATGTGGCCTATAATCCCAGTGTTCAGGAGGTTCTGTACTAGCCTAGTCTACATAACAAATTCCAGGCCAGTGAGGGATACATAGTGAGACCCTGCCTCAAAACAAATAAACAACAAAAAACCCTAGGAGTTAAGTTTCTTGACTTCTTAAATGAGTGTATAATTTATAGTTATAGTATTTAAATTATTTAAATAGAAATTACCTGTTGTTTATGTAGATAATGAAAAAAACTTAATAGACATTTCACTTATCAAGTTGGCAAGTGTTTTTATAACTTTAATTGAAGTGTAAACAACTGCATGTACTATACACTTTGATCAGTTGTGACTTTTTAAAATATTTTATTTATTTATTTGAGAGAGAGAAAGAGGGAGAGAGAGAATGGGCACGCCAGGGCATCCAGCCACTGCAAACGAACTCCAGACACATGTGCCCTCTTGTGCATTTGGCTTACGTGGGTCCTGGAGAATCGAACTGTGGTCTTTTGGCTTTGCAGGCAAACGCCTTAACTGTTAAGCCATCTCTCCAGTCCCGTTTTGACATTTTTATAAGCTTATGAAGTGAACATTTCTAACTTCTCAAAAGTTTCTACCTCCCTTTTGTAATCTGTCACTTCTGCCAACCCCATTCCCAGGCAACCATTGACCTGTTTTCTGTCACTGTTGATAAGTGGCAACATTTTAAACTCATAATATCTAGTGCCAAAATAGGAAATTTTCATAATGCATTTTCATATATTTCTGTGGGAATGGAAAGTCAATGTAACTTCTTTGGAGTGTAAGAAATCTAAAATATCCTTTGAACTAGTAATTATACCTACACTTAAAGGAAATAAATTTTATGTAAATCAGGATTTAGTTATAAAATTCAACTTTGTGTTTATAATTACAAAACTTAGAAACAAATTAGATATGAAGGTGTGTTTTTTTTTTTTTTTATATATAAGTATATGGTGCTGGGATTCAGCTCAGGGCCCTGCTTGTCAAGCTGATATATATTCACCAAAAACCAGTTTATACAGCCTATAGACCTGGGAAAAAGACTCAATTGAGGCTTGAGGTCAGATCCTCAGAACCACATAAATGATGGATTTGGTGGGATGAGCCTGTAATCACAGCACTCAGGCAGTGGAGGCAGGTGGATTGCTGGGGCAAGTTGGCCAATTTAGAGTGGCCAAATTGGTGAGTTGTAGATTCAGTGAGAGACCATGTCTCAGTAAGTAAATAGAGTGAAGAAGACACCCAGCATCAACCCCTGGCCTCCATGCACACATACACACATTTGCACACACACACACACACACACACACATACACACACAGTGTGCCCATGTATATGCATATGCATACACATGCATGCACACCATCCACAAATATGAGCATGAACAAAAACTTAGTTTATATAATAAAATACATTTTAAAAATTAGTACAAAATATATTTTTATAAACAACATGCCTCATGTTATATTCTTTTATTTAAAATTTTAAGCTTTATATGCTAAAATGTGTATAAAGAATACAAACATATCTTTAAAGTAAAATGTTAAAAATAATAATTTCTTCTGGTTGGTGAGATTTTTCTGTATTTTGTCTAGTGTGTGTTTTCTTTTCAAAAATTTTTTATTGAAATTTCTATAGGATTAAAAAGTAACAATTATTTAGGCAGGTGTGGTAGCACACACATTTAATTCCAGCACTCAGGAGGCAGAGGTAGGAGGATTGTCCTGAATTCGAGGCCACCTTAAGAATTCCAGGTCAGCTTGGGTTAGAGAGATACCTTACCTCAAAAAAAAAAAAAAAGAATGCTAACAATTGTTAATGTACAGAACTTAAAAACACAAAGATAGAAAGAATCTATAAAATAGAATTGATATATTATTGTAAGCCAGCAAAGCTACTAAGGCACACAAAACTATGTCTTTTTCTTTCTTTTCTAATGCAAATGTGTGTATGTGGTGGACAGAGAACAACGCTGGGTGTTTTCTTTAGGAATACCATCTATCTTTTTTGAGACAAGGGTTATTCCATGGGCCTGGATTTTACATTGGCCTTGTACTAGATAAATCTCTCACCAATCAATTTGGGCAGACATTCTGAGTATCTCTCAAACTTGTGTGTTACTCTGACCTGACATGCCTACTCGCTCTATCTGCCTCATTCTCTCTCACTCAAATAAATAATTTTTTTAAAAAAATTTTGCAGAACCTTTACATAATGGAGGTAACATGATTAACCTGATAGACTGTTAAATAACATTTTTTAAGATGCTCACTGAAGGGCTGGAGAGCTGGCTCAGTGGTTAAGGTGCTTGCTGACAAAGACTAACAACCTAGGTCCACTTCCCTAGTACTCACATAAAGCCAGATGCACAAACTGGTACATGCATCGAGTTCCTTTGCAGTGGAAAGAAGCCCATTCTGTCTGTTTCTCTCTTTCTCTGTCAAATAAATAAAGTACTAAGATGCTCACTGAAGTCAAGAGAGCAATTAATGAACAATGAACAGCTAAGAAGATTTTAGACTTTTAAAAGTACCAGCTAGAAACCATGGGGCTGGAGAAAGTTCAATATATAGGATTAACCAGAAGAAATGTCAGTAGAAAAATAGAGAAGATGGGCTAGCCTCCAGCATTTCCTAAAATGTTGGGCATTATTAATGCTATGTGAAAAACTTGCTTATAAAATAAACTTGGAAACTCAGATTAAACCAAGCTGACTATATTTCTGGGCTTCTGAAATTTGTTACTGATGCAGACTTCTAATTCCCCAGAGAGGTGTGGTACAATTTGACTGTTAGAGAGCACATTCTGTGAAATGGGTACGGGGACGACAGTGACCCTTTAGTACTGTGCCGGTAGAATGGGGCAAAACAGTGGATGAATAGCAGGGTTAAAGGTTGGTCTCAGAGTTCGGACTCTGTAAGGAATGACACAAGTGATTTTAAAAGATAATATGACTTGAAAGTTGTGATAAAAAGCCTAGAATAAACTTGTGGAATGCTGAGGACTGGCTTCTCTGAGATAGTTGGATAATCAGAGGAAAATTCTTCTTTGGTGTGCCTAAAACTCCTCTGTCTGGTAACATAGCTGAAGCCTCATTTCTTTTGTTTTCAGAGCTTGTCCATAGCCTGGCTAAAACACGAAACACAAGGACAAATTCTACAGTTCTTTGACTAGTCATGGGTGACTGTTTGGTTATTGCTGAATCAGATGCATTTCCAGGAGTATAGATTGGGTAGTAAGCAGGTAGATGATGGTGTCAAAATAAGCTGAGCTAAACAGGGACAGTGTTTATTGAGGAAGACATGCCCTGATGCTTTGTGACATGTTCATGAGTTAGAGTTGTTTGGAGGACAGCCATGTGAAGAGGAGAGGACCATAGTCCACTGGATACATAGGTTTTGTCTCTGAAGATCTTTGGACTAAGGTTGCCTCGTTTTACCTTCTGTGCCTCACTTCATGTTTTAGGATGCTTCCTACAGCTCTTTTTTTTTTTGTCTTGATTTATGTGTGTGTGCATACACAGGTTATACTCTTTTATCCTCTCACCCTAGCTCCCATTACCCAGGGATGGGGTTATGGTCAGTACCTGTGAGGTAGCAGAGGGACTATGCCTCAGGGTATTCCTACCCACTCTGTGGCCTTTACAGTCTTTCCACCCCTTCTCCTGCAGTGTTCCCTGAGCTATGGCCAGACCTGTTGGCAGTCTGATTTAGTGTTGAGTGCTTTGTAGCCTCTGGATTTCTGCTTTCATAGGTTCTGATTAATCATCGTATCTGTCACCATCACCTTGAGGCTGGTTGTCAGGGTAGCAGTAGGAGAAGTGTTCATGATGTCATTTCCTCTGCATTTTCTCTTGGGTCCTATCACTCTTATGAGGCCTGCAGCATGAAACTGCAGGTTGAAAACTGCACAGTTCCAGTCTTCTCCCCCATTGAACTGACACACACAATATGCACCTCTAAATTGATGCTGCAGTTATGAGGAAGAGGCTTGATAGGTAGTTTCTCATTTCTTTGTTACTATAACAAAAAAAAGCCATTGAATTATAATGCTGTAACATGTTTCCATTTTAATTAAGTGTATTAATAATGTTTCTTTGTTTTATTTATAGCTCCAAAAGGAATTCTTCATCTGTCTCCCGATGTTTATCAAGAGATGGAAGCTAGCCGTCACAGAGTGATCTCTGGCACAACTCTAGGCTATTTGTCCCCCAAAGATATGAACCAACCTTCAAGCTCTTTCTTCAGTATATCTCCCACATCGAATAGTTCAGCTACAGTTGCCAGGGAACTCCTTATGAATGGAACATCTCCTCCAGCTGAAGCCATAGGTTTAAAAGGAAGTTCTCCTCCTCCCCCTTGTTCTCCAGTACAGCCTTCAAAACAGCTGGAATATTTAGCAAGGATTCAAGGCTTTCAGGTATGAATCAAAGCAAAAAGAAAAAGAGAATTCATTAGTTCCAAATCCTTCATCTCTGTCCATTAGAAGGCTCATTCTTGCCTGCTAGTGTGGCCTATATGGCACTTAACATTGTAAATTATGTAGGAACATAGAAGACAGAAAAAGGAGAGCCATATGCACAGGCCTCATTCTCTCTTACTTTCTGTCTAGTGAGCATATCAGCAATTCTGTTGCTGCCTGGCCCCTATCCATTATTCTTCTCACTTTTCTTTGAAAACATTTTGCATATTCCGTCCTGTCTTCCACTTGGTTTTGATTGGGTGCATCCATCTTCTCACTGTCTTCCACAAACAAAAATTCTGCCACGAGACATTTGGTGTTAGTATTTCACACTCACATCTCCCTCTTTTTACATTAAGATTAAGTTTAATGATGATGATTTTACCCCATACCAGCTTTGAATTTATCATTCTGCTATTAGTAATAATGCAGGCACACCAGTTTGGCACAACATCTGAGAAGTCTATTATCTTAGGAGTTCACTCAACATGGCATTTGAATAGTAATGAAATGCTTTCTAGTTGCTTGCCACATAGTAGTATTTGTTTTACTGGCTCATGTGTTGAACCAGCTAAGTAGAGAGGCACTTGCCTCTGGTGGTTCTACCAGCTCCTTCACTGAGTACTAAAACCAGCTCACAATGGAACTTGTGTGTATGTAAATTTGAGAATGAAGCTTTTCCTCCTATTTATTCTTTATTCCATTTTGGAGGACCCACTTCAATAAAACAGTGCTCCCTTATGGATATATGGATATTTCAGAGCCTTTAAAAGAATTGTTAACTGTGGGAAGGGGAAATACACATGTCTAGATTTCGTAGTTGTCTTGAAAAAAACCCATGTACTGAATTGTAACTGCCAACTGACTGGATGAACTGCAGCCTGCTTGTGTGTAGAATGATGCTGTCATTCCTCCTGACTTCACTGTTTGACTCCTTTCCATCTTAGTCTGATTCCTCCAGTCCAAAAGCTGTAATTTCCTTTAAAATGCTCTAGAAGATCTGTATTGTGTAGAATGATCATGTATTTATACACATTTTACAAGTTTAGATTATAAAATGAGAAAGAAGATCATGTGTTTGGGTTTTTTTTTTTTTTTTTTTTTTTTTTTTTTGCATGTTTGTTTTGGTTTTGTTCCTTCACAAATCCCTTCTGATTCTTTCCAATCTACTGCCAGGAAGTTGCTAGTGTTTTAAATTGGACTACTAATATGAAATTAAAGAAGCTGTTACCCATCACTGGCTCTGTCCTCTGAAATTTTAAATGCTTAACTTCAAGTTTTAATTTTAGAATGTGTTGTTTGCCTTAAGAACCACAATAAATTGTTTTTTTAAAAGACCCTCATTCACATAGTGAAAGCACTAGGGAAAAAAGGTGGCATATAGTTCTGCCAATGATCTGCATGGGATAGATTAGAAATAAACTGTGATGAAAAGGGACTCAATGCTTGTTTATCATCTGGCCTTTCAGAATGCTTGAGAGAGTACTGTATTCTTAGAGAAATAAAGGCAGATTGCATTCAGGCTCTGAATTCATTTTTTTACTTAAATATTTTATTTCATTTATTTATTAGAGAGAGAGAGAGAAAAGCAGGTAGAAAGAATGGGCACACTGGGGCCTCTAGCCATAGGAAACGAACTCCAGATGCATGCACCACCCTGTGCCTCTGGCTTACATGGGTACTGGTGAATCGAACCTGGATCTTTAGGCTTCACAGGAAAATGCCTTAACTGCAAAGCCCTCTCTCCAGTCCTGAATTCATGTTTTTGTTTGTTTATGTTACAATAGATATAATTTTGCTGCCAGAAAAACTCAAGTTTTAAAATGTGTTTTCATTTTTGAAATGTATTCATTCTTTGAATGTATTTATTCTTGGCAGTGAAAACAAGTATAATTTTATCCCATCTTTAACTAAAATGTAGAGTTTGCTGTTGCTGAGCTAACTGCTTAAACTTCTTTTAAAAGCTTATGCTGAGATAATAGGCTTTTAATTATGCACACGTTAAACATTTCCAGACCTTTGATCTATGGTTTTCACATATTAATGAATATAATGATGGTTTGTAAACATGACTGTGCTTCTGTGGTTGAGGGAGCTGGTACTGGTGTAAAATGTGTTGCTCATGGACCACAATCTGCAGCTGGGCAGTGAACAGAATCTGTGGGAAGTGGCTTAGTGTTTGCCACATGCATAGCTCATCTCTGTCATGTCACGGTATAAAGTTCTTTGTGGGGAAGTATTTTAAAGCTTGTTTCTTTCTCAGTAACTTTATCAGGTATACATACATACCTGTTAGAAAAATGTAAAGACTTTTTTTGTTTTTACATGATTTAATTAGACTGTAGTTTAGAAATTATAAGACTGGCTTGTTAAAGATTATATGCCATTCTACTACTTTCATTTCTGGAATTTGAAAACAATAAACTCTTCTCTTTGCTTTTAGATTAGTAACTTTTTATTTTGTTTAACACTGAACATGTATTTTTGCTTATTGAATATTGTGCAAACTCGTTTTGGCTTTCCATTGCCATTGCAATTTTATTTAAGCTTAACCAAACTATTGTATATGTCAGTTACATTGTAGTACTAAGTAAAAATATAAGTATGTGGTAAAATAAGTTGCTTTAAATGCACACCCTCAGTAACTCTTTCATCATGGGTTGGTCCATCTAAAGATTGTTTCCATTTTAGACACAAGTCTTTTGGATTTTTGTCATAAATGAGTATTTGTGTCTTAGAAGTTTTATTGAGTGTATTTTAATTATTTTAAAACCTAAGTATTCTTTTTGACTTATTGTTTTTAGAAGTGAAACTTACATGTTGTCTATAGCTAGTCTATCTCTATAACTTCTACTCACTTCAGAAACTCACTAAGAACTAAAACCATGTCATAATATTCAGGGTCTCTTGTATAACTTGGTACTCCTTAATTTTAACTCCCCAGTGTTTCAGAATCATTCAGCTTTCAAGGAAATTTATGGCAAAAGCATTTTGAAATACTGTGAATTTCAGCTAAATACAAGTATTTCTCTTATTTTGTAGATACCATTGTTCTGATTTTTCATACCTTTAATTTGCTTTTCCGTACTGACTCTAGTAGAAAGTAGTAAGAGTAATAAGTTTGTTTAAATGAGTCATTAGAAAAATTAATTTAAAATGAAAATGAATTACATTCTTTAGCAAATTATCTTTGCTAGATAGATTTAATTGGTTTACTGTTTGGTATCTGTCCTATGACCATTATGTATTAAATGATGCCTTTTATGAGACTGAGACCTGCAGAATAAAATATGATACATTAGGTTTTCTTTTCCTCATGCAACTAATACAAGAAAGTACATAGTTGTGTTTCAGTTAAACCATATTCACTAATTTTTTGAAGTCAAGAAGTGTTTTATAGAGGGGCTTTTCACAAATTAGTTTTAGATGGTGGTACCATTTCTTTTTTTATATCTTTTATTTTTTATTTATTCCAGAGAGAGAGATACAGAAATAGGCAGGAGAGAGAGAGAGAGAATGGGCACGACAGGGCCTCCAGACACTGCAAATGAACTTCAGATGTGTGCCCCCTTTGTGCATCTGGCTTATGTGGGTCCTGGAGAATTGAGACTCAAACTGGGGTCCTTAGGCTTCACAGGCAAGCATTTAACCGCTAAGCCATCGCTCCAGCACCTTGGTGCCATTTCTAGTCACATGAGAATGTCAACTTAAATTGAAAACTTTCCTTTCAAATATAATTTACCCTTAATATACTTGAACTGACAGGTCTTCTTTTGTGAAGTGCTTATAAGTGTAATATGATGATGGAAGGCTTCTTTGTAGATACAGGCTGCCTTTTAATTTTTACTTTAAACAGCATGACCTTAATGTATATCACATGTGATGGGCCATGGATAGGGTGGGAGGGGGCTGGACTCCCCGAGAATCTGAAAATTACCCCTCTTCCTTTCTCTTCTCATCTTCTCCATACTGCATATTATGTAACATATATTTTTATTACCAAAGTGTCTATTTACAGCAGGTTTTAAAGAATGTGGGATTCATTTTTTAAAAGGCTAGTATAAATACAATTTTATAGGTTGGTAGTAGGAGAATATGTGACACTTATCACTGCTATGTAGAAATGTGTTTTAGCATTTACCTTGAAACATAATTTTTACTATGTTACATGTGAGTTGAAAATTTTACCTAAGGTATTATACAAATCACAACATAAATTGGTAAGAGATTACTTTCACTACAGGAAGCAAAGATACATTTGTGGTCTTGACAGTGGGGTCAGCATTTCCTCTCCAAAAGGCCTTAACTGCTTTCTAAAGACACAGGAAAATACTAGTGATGTATTTGGTCTTTCTATAATGACCATAAAACTCAGTGTACAGCCCACATTCCTACAGTTTGACCTATTATGACAGGTATCATATGGCCCCAGAAATATGCAAATTTCACATGACAGAAAAATACTGTGCTTGAAGAAAGAAATCCTAGTATATGTAAAAGCATATTTTGATAAGGGACAGTTATACAGAGAAGAGATAAGCAAGCTTTGAGTGAAATAGTCCACTGCTCTTGCATTAACTATTCAAGATAGACCCGTCCTCAATTGCTGCAGTATGTCCATTGAATAGTGTCACTTGTGAAACCTTTAGAGTAAGGTATGAATCCTAGGACTTTTCCCTACATAAAACATACAGAGAAGCACTTAATATTTTAAAATTCAAAAATACAAAGACATTCCTTCATCTTGAGCCTCTTTGCACAAGGCATAATGGGTGTAGCACCTTAGATACTTCAAAGAAAAGTAGTTCACAAGCACATTGAGAGCCAGTCCCATCACAGGAACTTGAATAAGGGTCTTTCTCTAGCCCTGACTGGCCTAGAATTCACAGGGAACCTGTTACCTCAGCCTCATGAATGCTGGGATTAAAGGCTTGAGCTACCACACCCCATTTCCTCCCAGGTATTTGATGTATACCTGAAATAGGTGACTACGGTGCAGGAGAAACATGGCTGTCATGCGTCTTCCTAAGTAGAATTGGATGTAGCCTTTTATGTTTGTATCAGAAGAAATTTCAATTCAACATGAAAAGTTTACTATTTGGAATTATTTGAAATTAAATATTTGAGGGAAAAAATTCCATCACATGGTAGATTGCATTTTTTTCTTCTAGATGGCTGACAGTGATGTGGATTTTATTTAATGACATAAAATTGTAATGCTCATAGAAGGGCTAGCAACTATATTGAAATAATTCCAGCATTGCTCTCCCACCAACATTTAGCAATTTTAAAAAGGATTTTTTAAACAAACAAACAAACAAAAAAAAAAACCCACACAAAAAACCAAATAGCAATATTTAAAACTTCATATATGTATGTCTACTGACCCAAGGCAACTTCTAAGAACAACAATTTGTGGAATACTACACAAAAAAATTTCTGTACACTCAAAAGAATAAAAAATAATTTAAAAAACCCAAGGACTGGGTGTGGTGGTACATGCCTTTAATACCAGCACTTGGGAGGCAGAGGTACGAGGATCGCTGTGAGTTCAAGGCCACCCTGAGACTATGTAGTTTAATTCCAGGTCAGCCTGGGCCAGAGTGAGACCCTACTTTGAAAAAAAAAAAAAATAACCAATCATCAGTCAATGAAACAAACCAAAATATAATGCTCTAACATATAGATGCGTGCTTTATTAAGGAGATATAAGATAAAAGAAACTGATTTTTAGTGTTTGACTCATAATAAATCACATAGTGAAACGAGCATTACATATATTATTTCAAAAGTGTCTGGCATGGACAGGTGTGGTGATGCAGACATTTAATCTTAGCACTCAGGAGGCAGAGATAGGATCACTGTGAGGTTGGAGCTGCCTGAGACTACATAGTGAATTCCAGGTCAGCCTGGGTTAGAGCGAGACCCTACCTTGAAAAATCAAAGAAAAACAAAACAAACAAACAAAAAAACCCCTAAGTGTTTGGCATTTATGACAGAATCTCATATAGCTTTGACTGACCTTGGACTTCTGATCTTCCTGCTTCTCCTTCCCAAGTTCTGGGATTACAGGTGTGTACAACCACTCTTGGCAAATATTTTAATTTTTTAGATATTTAAAAAATATTTATATTTATTTATTTGAGAGAGAGAGGCAGGCAGAGAGAGGGAGAATGGTGCACCAGGGCCTCTAGCCACTGCAAACGAACTCCAGATGCATGCATCACCTTGTGCATGTAGCTTTACATGGGTATTGGGGAATCGAACCTGGGTCCTTTGTGCAGGCAAGCACCTTAACTGCTAAGCCATCCATCTAGCTCCTGGAAAATAATTTTGAACCATAATATTTTATAATGTTTGCAGGCTGATTTGTATGATAAGGCTAGTGTGTGATGGTGGTCCATAGTCTTATGGATATTTGTTTAACCATAGATTTGATTAATGAGTATAGTTCTTCCCTTAACTCTGTACCTCTATTCTGAGCCATTTAGAGTTTTTACTAATTTGAGCTGGATGGGACTTTGGAGTCTATTCTGATGTAAAAATTATAAGATCTTAAGGCTACACAGTAAAGCATAGTTTTAGTAATATATTTGTTTTCCTCTCTGTGATTGTTGTTTGGTAAACCCTGGCATATTTCAGATTCTAGAACGTTCTTTCATCTTAATATGATCACATTAAAAAACATAATTTAACTGTCAGAGAAAATAGATATTTAAACACTTCACTTTTGGGCTGGAGAGGTGGCTTAATAGTTAAGGCATTTGCCTGCAAAGCCTAAGGACCCGGGTTCGATTCTCCAGGTCCCATGTAAGCTATAAATGCACAAGGTGGTGCATGTGTCAGGAGTTCGTTTGTAGTGGCTGGAAGCCCTGGCTCACCCATTCTCTCTCTCTCCCCCCTCCCGTTCTCTGTCTCTAATAAATAAATTTTTAAAAATTTAAAAACAAAAAAAACACTTCACCTGTTTTTTTTCTTTCTTTCTTTTCTTTTTTCAAGATAGGGTCTCACTCTAGCCCAGGCTGACCTGGAACTCACTCTGTAGTATCAGGCTGGCCTTGACCTCATGACGATCCTCCTACCTCTGCCTCCCAACTGCTGGGATTAAGGGTGTGCGCCACCATGCCTGGCTAAAAAAAAAAAAAAAAAAAATCACTTTTTATATAGTACTTTTTAAAGGAATTTTAAATTTTTCAAAAAATATTTATTTGCAAGCAGAGAGAGAAGAGAGACAGAGAATAGACATGCCAGGGCCTCTAGCCACTGCAAATGAACTCCAGAAGCATGCACCACTTTGTGCATCTGGCTTTCGTGGGTACTGGGGAATCGAAACTTGGTCTTTAGGCTTTGCAGGCAAGTGCCTTAACTGCTAAGCCATCCCTCCAGCCCATGTATTGCATTTTTTTAAGAGCAAGAAAATTAAAAAATAATAATAATAAAGTTTTGAATCAAGTCTATTGATTAGAACACTTGGGAAAACAAGGTTTGTTTCTGAAAAATATATGAAGTTCATAGTTTGAAAAACTATTATTATGGGAAAATAGTAAATAATGTAAGCCATTTCAGTACCTTCAGCATATGTGATGAATTGGATAGATACGAAGTTATTCTGGCTATGGAGTTTTATCTTGTTGAGTATTGGAATCAATGGACCTGAAGATCAGTAAACTTATCCTAGCCATCTGGGTAAATACATATTAAGTAGCATGCTAAGCACTGAGCACACAAGGAGTGATTAAGGTTACGTTGGGAAGAAGAGTAAAAGCACTTGCTTCACAGCATGAGGACCTCAGTTCAATACCAAGCACGTACTAAAAAGCCACGTAGAGCCACACACCTGTAATCTCAGGTGGAGACAGGAGGATTGCTGAGGCTTTCTGATCAGCAAGTGAGACCAAAAAATGGAGAGCTCCTGGTTTAGTGAGAGACCCTGCATCAAGGAAACCCAACAAGCATGGGCCACACGCAGCTGCATACATACATGCATGCATCACGCACACACCAACTCAATGCACAGAAGACTATGAACCACTGTAGCAAGGGAGCCATATGTCTAGGCAGGGATAAGTGTTCAAACATTATACAACTTGATTAAAAAAGACTTTTAAGGTATTCTCTGTGCCATTATGTAATTCCTGCTGTCTACCTGATATATGTGCCATAATAATTATAACCTGGTGAGTTTTCAGGTGAAATATGGTGATATCAATGAACAACTAACTGAAGGAATTAGGGAGAAATTCATACCAGAGGGGCTATTTGAATTAAGTTTTCAAGAGCACATCGAGATTTAAAGTAGCTAAATAGAAAAGCCATTACACTGCTGGGGAGATGGCTTAGCAGTTAAGGGACTTGCCCACAAAGTCAAAGGACCCAGGTTCTCTTTCCCAGGACCTGTAAGCCAGATAGATGCACAAGGTGGTACATGTGTCCAGAGTTTGTTTGCAGTAGCTGGAGGCCCTGGTGTGCCCATTCTCTCTCTCTCATCTCTGTCTCTATCATCTATCTATCTATTGTCTGTCTATCTATCTATCTATCTATCTATCTATCTATCTATCTATCTATCTATCTATCTATATCTATCTATCTATTGTCTATCTATCTATCTATCTATCTATCTATCTATCTATCTATCTATCTATCTATCTATCTATCTATCCTCCTCTTTCTCTCTCACCAGTAGATAAATAAAAATTTTAAAATATTTAAAAGAAAAACCATTGCAGACAGAAAGGCAGAATCTGAAGACATAGAACGGCATGGTGTTTTAGAAATAAAGTATGAATGACTAGTGGGGAGGCTGAATTAATTTGGTGTGTTTTGTTGGGAGTTTGAGAATATTTTTAGATATAGGCAGACTTTGAACGTAGAGACATGATTGATCTTCAGAAAGATAATCATATAAGCAGGATAAAAGATGACTAGGAAGCTGAAGAACCAGTTAGAGTGGTTTTGTATGAATCCAGGAAGGAATGGTAAATATTAAATTATACCAGAGGCAATGGACATGGAGGAGTAGGGTTTGGGAACAGTTATTTCAAGTATAGTTGAGAAAACTCAACCATTTCTTGTACTGACTCCTGAGCAAGAGTTACATGTTACACTGTATATGGTGACCATTCGAGGAGTAATTGCAGTAATGTGAATGTGATGTGTTTTAGGCAAGTACTCACTTTTAATAGGGATAAGATAATCTAAACTTAGAGGAAGTTTAGTAATTCCATTTTAAACCTGTGTTACTTGTGTTACCTGTGGGACATTCAAGTGGATTGTCCAATAGGCAGTTGGAATGGGTCTGGTGAATATATAGATGGGAATCATTAATATGTAGATGGAATTTTAGCCTTAGTAGTAGATAGACATGGAAGGTGGACAAAGGCCGGATAGGTTCCTGATGAATATTAACATGCAAGTGATTCATTTATTCATTAACCAATGTGTACTGAGGTGTATGATCAGCCAGGTATACTACTTCTCACTGAGGGCATAGCATGAAATTCCGGTTAAATATTATGGGAATGAATGGGAGTGTGTCACAGGTGAGACAGGTGGACAGACAGACAGGAAATTATATCTGAACACATTCTAAAATAAAGGCAACAATCACTTGGAAATTAAGACAAATACAAACACTGGCTTATTATCTCCCATTGTGTCAAACCTAACAGCAACTTTAAAATGATTTAATCAATACTACTGTTGTATAATTTACATACAATAAAATTTCCTCATTGTAGTTATATAATTGATGTATTTTAAGTGTCTGCAACCAGGGCTGGAGATATGGCTCAGTGGACAAAGTGTTAGCTGTGTACTTTCAGATCCCCTGAGTTCAGATCCCTAGACTTCACATAAACGCTGGATGTTGTAGTGGGTTTCTGTCACCCTGTCATGCCAACTGTGAGATGAGAGGTGGAGACAAGAGGATTTCCTGCAAGCTATGACCCAGCTAGTGTATTTAGTGGTGAATAACAACACGAATGAGAGACCATGCTTTAAAATGAGGTAGAAGGTGAGGACACGTGAAAGTTGTCCTCTGATCTTCCCATGTGCACCATGGCACACATTCACACTATATATACACATGCCCCAAAATTAAAAAAAAAAAAAAAAAAAAAAAACCCTACAACTGTGTAACTACCACTGCAATCAAGATGGGACTATTTCCATTACAGCAGAAAATGCCTCTGGGTCTCTTTGCAGTAGTTTCATCTCACCTCCCCTGACTCTGAATAGCTTTAATAATAGCCTTTTAGGCATGGAAATTTTGCCTGTTCAAGAACTTCATACAAGCCAAGAGTGGTGGCTCACACTTTTAATCCCAGCATTCAGGGGTCTGAGATAGGAGGATCATGAGTTTGAGGCCAGCCTGGGCTACAGTGAAACTTGCCTCAAAAAGAAAAGAAAACAAAGATATGCAAATGGAATTCTATAGTGTGTGAAGCTTGGTTGTCTGACTGCTGAGTGTAGTATTTTTGAGATTCACTCATGTTTTGTGAGTCAGTAGTTTGTTCCTTTTTATTGCTGAATACTAGTCCAGTGTGTGTGTATACACTACAATTTGTTTCCTGTATTCCTGCAAGTGCGCATTTTGGTGGTTATCAATTTGGGGCTATTATGAATAATATAGCTTCTGAAATTTTATATACAAAAGTTTATGCAAACACATTACAATTCTTTAGGGAAAATACATTGGAGTGGAATTGCTGGATCATATGGTAAGTGTTCATATACTTTTATTAAACCTTCAGACTCTTTTTTCAGTATTGTGTAACTACTTCAGGGTTTGAGGATTACATAAATTACTATGGCTTATCTCGTCCTATTGAGAGTTTAGTGATATTTTCTTGATGTTGTAGTTGGTATGTTACCGATGACTTAGCATAGCTTCTTTTCATATGCTTGGTGGTCATCTGTAGAGGTTTGTGAAGTGTTCATTCTTTATACCCAGTGCATTAGTCACTCTTTCCAGTGTTGTCGCAAAACACCTGACAAAAGTGATTTCAGGAAGGAAGGGCTTGTTTCGACCTACAGTACCATCATGGCGGGGAAGACATGGTAGAGGAGCGTGAAACATCTGGTCACACTGCATCCAAGTCAGGAAGTAGAGCCTAGTGAGTGCTGGAGCTCCCCTTGCTCTTTATGCAGCCTGGGACCTCAGCCCATGGAAGGACAGCCCACAGTTAGCATGGCTCTTCCTACTTCACTTGAACTAGAGGTTGTATAATTTTTAGTAATTGAGAAGTTTACTCCTGCTCCTCCTTCATCCACTGATTGATTTTCTTTTTACTTTGGACAGTTTATTCTTTGTTTCTGAAATTTCTCTATGATTCTTTTTAATGGTTTCTGTTTCTCTGGTAGATTTCCTGTCCATTTATTCATTCATTCATGACAAACATATTTTGCCTTCATGTCCTTGGATATAATTAGCATAGGTGCATTAAGTACCTTTCCTGGTAATTTCAACATCTCATATATTGTGTTTGCTCTATATTCTCTTAACTATGTGTTACCTTTCCCTGTTTATCCTGAAGTAATTTCCAATTACATCTTTACTCTTGTGAATGATTAGACAAATCTGTGGGCTATGTTATTTTGAGTAGTTATGAGTTTTGTTTTCAAAGGCACCTACCCTGGCTAGACTCATTCCAAACTGTGTCTTTCTTCTTAAACTGTGACTTCAGAGACTGTAACCTCTCTTGGTTTTTTTTTTTTTTTTAATTATTTTTACGTACTTGAGAGAGAGGCAAATAGAATGGGTACACCAGGACCTCTAGCCACTACAAACAAATTCCAGATGCATGTGCCACCTTGTGCATCTGGCTTACATGGGTCCTGGGGAATAGAACCTGGATCCTTTGGCTTTGCAGACAAGTGCCTTAACCACTAAGCAATCTCTCCAGCCCTTAATCAAGTATTGTATAAAATGCTGCAAAGAAGAATCCAATAGAGCTGCATTTATGGGATTACTTTTTCCTTTCAGGACAGTGCCAGTGGAGAGTTTTGTAATAAGTAGGTGATAGGGGAGAAAGTGGAGGATCATGATAATACTACTTGCTTAGACTAGAAATGTTTTGCTAAATTTAATTTTCACAGTTACATAGCCATAATATGATTATCAGTATGAGCCAAGAAATTAATGCAATATAGTGTTGATGATACAATACTATTAACTAATCTGTAAGCTAGTTTTCCTGCTGATGCCCTTTTTCTGGTCTAGGATCCAGTGTATGAGCCCACAATTCATTATGTTATTATCACCCTGTTCTTCTAGTGAAGTAACAATTCTTCAGTCTTTCATAATCTTTGCCCTTTTTTGAATATTTTTATTTATTTATTTGCAAGCAGAGAGAGAGAGAGAGAGATAGAGAGAGAGAGAGGGAGAGAATGGGCACACCAGGGCCTCTAGCTGCTAAAAACAAACTCCAGATGCATTCAGCACTTTGTGCATCTGGCTTTACATAGGTACTGGGGAATCAAACCCAGGCTATTAGGCTTTGCAATTAAGCACTTTAACTGCTAAGCTATCTCCTTGGCCTTTTTTTTTTTTCCTCCAGCCCTTTAAAAAAAAAAAAATATATATGTATTATATATAATTAATATTATATACTAATTATATAATAATATAATATATATTTATATATTATATATTTATTATATAGTTATTTGCAAGCAGAGGAAGAGAAAGAATGAATCTTCATGCTTTTGAAGAAAATTGATCACTTACTGTATAAAGTGTTCTTGAGCATATTTCTATATTTTTCATGATTAGCTAAAAATTGAGGTTATGTGAAGTTTCTTTTTGTTTGTTTTAAGACAGGGTCTAATATAGCTTAGGCTGACCTCAAACTCCCTATATAGCTGAGGATGACCTTGAACTCCTGATCCTGCTGCTTCCACTTTCTAAATGTTCCACCACATCCAGTAGAAGCTGAACAATAAAGAATATCACAGAAATGATGCATTTTTCTGAATTCTGTGATTGCACTTCAGTTTACAATTGTGTTAAATACTTCCTCTACATCCATTAAGAATGTCAGTCTGGTGCTTTTTTGCTTCCTGTGTCAAACATAATTTAGAAAATTAAAGAAAAGAAGGAAAATCATTTACCAACATTTTTACTCTTTTACAAACTCTGATTTTCTGATATGACTTTAAGATTACTGCTTTTATCATTTTCCATCTGTTTTAATAATTGGCTATTGTTTAAGGTTATACTGGCACAAAGCTTTTTTTATTATTATTATTCCTTTCATTTGAGAATGCATTGTGCTGTATTTCATGCCTCAGGATATTGTTACTGAATTAAAAATTCTGTGTTCCTCTAGTACTTAAAAAATGTGATACACGTGGCCTTCACAGTTTTTCTTCAGAAACTGCCCTCATTCAGCTTCTTTACTCTGGGGGTTGCAAGTTGTTTCTCACTGCTTCAAGAATTTTCTTCATTTTTGACTTTCAGAAGCTTGACTATTACATGTGGATTTCTTTGTGTCTATCCTGCTGCACACCTTGCCTTCTTTTCTTGATTGAGTGGGTCCATATCTCTTACTAAAATTTGATAAATTTTCAGCTATTATTTAAAATTCATTTTCAGTCTTACCTATTCTCTCTTCTCTTTTGGAACTCTGATGATACAATGTTACTATATCACTTGTTATAGTCCCCAGATCCTTGAGATGTTCTGACCATTTTTCCATTTTCCTCTGTCTTTCAGATTGTGAATTTGTATTTTGCTGTGTTAGGTTCGTGGATTCTTCTGTTCTTCCCATGTTAAGCTTATCTATTGAATTCTCTTCTGTTTCTTTGGGGGAGACTATTTTCCCCCATTTGTTTCAAGTATGCACAGTTACTTACTGAAGTAAGTATTTGTTGGAAAAGCCTAACATCTGTTTCATCTTGGTATTGGCATCTGATGCTTGTCTTTTCTCGTTCAAGTTGAGATTACCCTGGTTTTGGTAGGAGTGATGTTCTGTTGAATCCTGGATGTTTGGGGTATTATGTTCCTAAAACTCCTGTTTTAGTTTGCCTCCTCTGACACTGCACATCTGGGGGACAGCTGGGTATAGCAGCATAGTACACCATGGAGGAACATGTCTAGTCACCTCACAGCCCAGGGAAACTTTGAGAGAGGAAGAAGAGGCTGGCGTCTCAACTTCCTCCAAACCATGCCCCTGTGACCCCATTTCCGTACTCTAGGCTCCACCTCCAGAGGAGTGCTGCCTTATTATTTTCTTCCACTTAGCTCTTGTTTCCCCCTTAGGCGCTGTTGGCACCCTGATGGGAGGAGGGGGATGGATTATATCTGGGTATTGATGGTGAAAGTCTTGACCATCTGTGATGCCTCTCCCTGTGAGGGAGAGGTAAGGGAGACCTCATTGTCACCATGTAGAAGTGAAAGCCCAGTGACCCAATAGGAGTAAAGTGGTCTTCTCTCTCACCATATGGGCAGGGACTTGTGTCCCAGTACCATCTGGATGGAGTGAATTTCTGAGCTTTGCAAGTGGCTTTCATAGTTGTAGTCAGTGCCTGAAGTAGGGCACACACTGCCTAAAAGTTTTCCAAACTATTTCTCTTCTGGCCTCTTTAAGAAGGCCCACTTTCTTAGGTCTTATTTTCCTTCCATTATTTCCATTGGTGTTTCCAAATTGTCTAGCACTTGGTCCAGAGTGTGTAATGCAAAAATAAATCCCAGGAATTCACCACTGTGTAAATTCCTTGAGTCCTGAGGTTCCTGCTTGGTCTTCCTCCTCCCCACCTTTTTCTGTGACCTCTTGTTTTATATATTGGCCAGAAGTTTTTCTTGAACTTAGCAGGAAAAATAAAAATAGTAAATCTATTCCATCTTGTTTAAGCAGAAGTCATAAATGATCTTTTTTTTGAAAAAATCATGAGTATATATAAATTATAAGCTCCTGTCTCTCAATATAGTAAAATTCTAACAGTTGGCCCTACTGAGTGAAGTTTGTATCACTTAAACTTCAAAGGTGTACTAATTGCCTTTATAACTATTTAACTTTGGCCTTGAAAAAATTCTTCTTAAATTGTTATCTGTTTTACAAAGCCCTGAAAATTTTAGTGTGGTTTATTTTACATATGTAAATAACTTTACATATGTAAATGAATGTGTGGCTCTATCTAAACATGATCACTCACTGTAAAATAAGGAAGCTCCTTTTCTGGCTGACAACACATCTTTTGTTACCATTGTCAACTAATTTTATCTGTGGCTTGTTCAAGAAATAAGTCTTTATACCAGAATTTGAATACCAAATAGAAACATGTAATTTTGAAAGCTCATCCAAGCATAGAATTTCTAAAAAAGAAGATAATTGTGAATTGAGTCTCTGTAACAATTTTACTCACTCATTCATTTATTCATTCATCCCTATCCCTTTAGAGGCATTAATGTGACAAGCATATTGCATGCTGAGTGAAACAGACTACTCATCAACTAAAACACTGGTATGTGACTGAGCATGGTGAATGTTTATGGTTTTTTTAGAAAGAAGTGGGGATGGGGTTAGTTTCTTAGTTATGAAAGTGATTGGGAAGAAAACTTTAGAGGAAGACATTAATAAGCATTATCCTAACTAATATTATTCTTAAAAATTTTTAAATTCTTGTCATATCTTTTATTCTGCTGTGGTAAGAAAAGGTGGGTGATGATAGTGTTAGGGGTTGGCAGACACAAAGCCCCTCTAGGTACTGGATGGGTTTGGAACTCCCCAAGCCAATGCTTTAGAGCTCTTGTCTTTGATTTGCAAAGAATTGAAAAATAAACAATAAGTAAATTTATGAAAGATCAACTTTAATAAAGAGCACAAATAAAGCAGGGGAGCTTCTAAGATAAGAGGGAATCCCCCCCTCTCCTAGCTGAGAAGGGTCCTGAGAGGGAAAATCCAGGAAAACCCCACATGGAGACTTGGATCAGGTCATTTTTATAAATTAGGCATTCAGTTGGGATGAACCTCATTACCAAGTTCAAATGCATATGAACAGCTTTGGTTGGTTAGACTAGAGTGGAGAGCACAGACTTAGAAAGGGCTTGCCAAACAGTGAAAAGACCACAGAAAATTAAGTTGGAAGAATTAGGAATCTGCTCCTTATTGCCTGCCATCTTGAATAACACTGAAGTGTGAGGTGCAGGGGGGCCTCAGTGATTCTTGGGCCTGTGTCCCAAACTGACTGCCTACAAAAACTAGGTTGCCTTGCTGCTAGCCTCTATCAACAGTAATGAGAAAAATATCAATTTTTTAAGATAGTGTATATTTTATTAAGTACAAACCATGTGCCATCCATAGTTTTAAATACTTTCATGAATTAATTTTAGATACTTACAAGTTAATTCATTACTTATACATAATTGTGTATTGTATACATAGAACTAACATAATGTAGATTTGTAGCTGTGACTAGTTGATTTACATAAGTAAGATAATTTACATATCATTAAGTAAAAGATCTACAGAAGTAGATGAGAGGGCTGGAAAGATGGCTTAGCAATTAAGACACTTGCCTGCAATGCCAAAGGACATAGGGTCAATTCCCCAAGACCCATATAAGCCAGATGTACGTGGTGGTGCATCCAACTGGAGTTCACTTGCAGTGGCTGGAAGCCCTGATGCATCCATATTCTCTCTCTCTATTTCTCTGCCCCTTTCTCTAAAATAAATTAAGAAAATATATATTTTAAGTAGATGAGAAACATTTAAGACCAACTTAGTCTACTTAGGTCAGTATGTATGAAGAAATGTTATTTCATGCCTTGCTAAGAACATACTTAATAAGTTAATAAACATTTAGGTCTTTTGTACAGCTGAAAATAAACCTTATACATTGCTGCCAGATAAAGAGTGAATTGAGCATACTTGTAAATTGTAAAAATCAAGTACATTATGGGTATCCTAAGATTTATTGCTAAGCTGTTGCTTCTCATCTCCCTGCTGTCCCCTCTCCTGCATAGGCTGCCATGAGGAGCCAAGAGGCAGCACTGCCTGCTGCCTTAGGATTAGTGAAGCTGAGTATGCTAACTAGACCTAGACTTTGTGGACACAGTGCTTGTGTTGTCAGATACGCTAATGTGCAGCCCTTCATCTTTACTTAATGATCTAATGGCTAGCTTGCTTTAAACCTGTCTTTCACACCCTCCTCATTTTGTCCCACAGCCTGCAAGCCTTAAAACCCTCTCCCAAGCAGTTAACCAGTCTCCTTCTGAGATTTGTGAAATATTTAGTAGTCCTTCAACATCCATGAACTTCAGCCTTATAATAAACAGTTAATTCAACTATTTTTTGTGGGGAGAGGGGGCAGGAAAGAAATAAAGCATAACTTTAATTTGGATAGCCCCTCATATTTTCAACTGGGCTTTACAAAATTCACATACTTTCATGTAAATTATACTGACTTTATATGTAGAATTTTATTTTTTTTTTTTTTTTTTTTTTGGTTTTGCAAGGTAGGGTCTCAACTCTGGTCCAGGATGACCTGGAATTAACTATGTAGTCTCAGGGTGGCCTCGAACTCTCAGCGATCCTCCTACCTCTGCCTCCTTAGTGCTAGGATTAAAGGCGTGCACCACCACGCCCGGCGAATTTTATTTCTTAAGTTATCCAAATAGTTGGAAGTGGTTTATTTATGTTTCTCTAGAAAAAAAAAATCTTTAAATTGGTAAGATAAATTTCAGAGTGTAAAAGTGGAGGAGCTAGAAAGATGGCTAGGTGGACAAAGCAGTTGCTGCTCAAGCTGGAGTTCCCAAGTTCAATCTCCTGACCTCCTATAAAAAGCCAGACGCCACTGCAAGCTTTTGTAATCCCAGTGCATTGCTGTCATGCTGAGGCTGATGCTGACAGCGAGATAGGAGATGGAAACTAGGAGAATTTTCCAGATGCTCATGGTGAGCACAGTAAAGAATAACAGCAAGTGAGAATCTGGAGTGAGCAAAGACTGCCTCCAATGAGGTGGAAAGGCAGGGGACTGACTCAGAGTTGTCCTCTGACCTCTACACATGCGCCATGGCATGTATGTGGCTGCTGTCACACACACACATGAACATGTACACACACAAATAAATGATAAATTATAAATCAAAGTAGAAAACATTTTTAGATAATTAGTATAAGTTTACACTTTCCAAATGTAGCCATTTTATTGATTTGATATTAGAATTTATGATTCACCTTTTAGTGGAATGGTTTAACAAATTCAAGAGAAACAAACAAAATATCAAGTCATAGCTGGTGATGTGATAAATTCAGGACATCATCAAGTGCTACATGTTAAGTATCAAATGTACTTTGATTAGAAAAGCAACTGGAAATGATGCTGCTGAAAAATTTCTAATAAATGTGTATTTTATCAGAAAAAAAAGTAGCAAGACAAGCCATGTTGCACACCTTTAATCCCAGCACTTGGGAGGCAGAGGTAGGAAGATTGCTCTAACTTTGAGGCCAGCCTGGAAGTACAACAGAGTGAATTCCAGGTCAGCCTGGACTAGAGTGAGACACTACTTTGAAAAACACACAAAGCCAACAAAACAAAACAAAACAAAACAAAAGAAGCAAGACAACATGACTTACAAACAGTAAATTTTTATTTATTTATTTGCATGTATGGGGTTGGGGTGGGCATAGCAGGGCCTCTTGCCACTATAAATAAACACCAGACATGGGTAGTTCTTTCTGCAACTGGCTTACATGGGCAGCTTGGGAATTGAATCCAGGGAGGCTTTACAAGCAAGCATCTTTAACTGTAGAGCCATCTTCCCAGACCTTATAGAGTAAATCTTTTATTTATTTATTTTATTGACAACTTCTATACTTACATACAAAAAATGCATGGCATTTCCGTCCCCTGCCCCCATACCCCTTTAGAACTCCAATCTCCATCATATCCCTTCCCTCTCTCCATTAGTCTCTTTTTTAATTTGATGACATCATCTTTTTCTTCTGTTATGAGGGTCTTGGGAAGGTATTGCTAGGCACTGCAAGGTCATGGATATCAAGGCCAATTTCTGTCTGGTCAGTTGCATTGTAAGGACTGGTACCCTTCCTTTGGCTCTTCCATTCTATTTGCCCCCTCTTCCACAATGGGCCCTGAGCCTTGGAGTGTGTGACAGAGATGTTTCAGTGCTGGACACTCCTCCATCCCTTCTTCTCAGCACTATGTTGCCTTTTGGGTCATCCCAGTGGTCATCACCATCTGAAAAGAGAAGCTTCTCTAACCAGAAGTGAGAGTAGCATTAATATGTGAATATGAACATTAAGCGTAGTGCTTTCAGGGCAGCTTGGTGGGAATAATATATACATTTAGCCAGACAAGAGCAGGCTTTATACCCCTAAGGCTCATGACCTCCCCTGTCATAGACTTTTGCTTAGGTTTTTCAGTACCAGGCATGTATTCCCTCCCATAGAGGGCCTCAGTCCAATTAGGGAGCAGTTGGTTACCCAAAGAGCAGACATGCCACTATTGCATCTGTTCAGTCATTGGGCCTGTATGGCCAAACTTGAATATTCAGTGTCCACTGTTTTCACTGCTTATAAAGTAAATCTTAAAGGAAGATAGGAAGATGACTTTTGTTGTCTTATAAAACTGTTTTTATTAATTTTTCTTTCATTATAATTGAGGTCCTGAGATATTGTGCATGGGAATTTTAGGTGCTCAGTGGTGGAAACACACTGCTTTGTTCTAATAGAAAGATTGTATCTAGTTATTTCTAAAGATTTATGCATTACAGAATATATCAGAGTTTTATGGGCCTAGTGTTTATGGGAGGTGTATGCATGTATGTGTGCAGATACCCAGTCCATGTGCATGCATGTGGGGGCTAGAGGAGAATGTTGGGCATCTTCTTGTATCATGCATGTGTTTCCTTGAGAAGAGTCTCTCTGAACCTGGAGCTGAAGCTTTCATTCCTACTGGCTGACCAGTGAGCCCCAGTGATTCTCCAGGCTCTGCTTTCCACAGAACTGGGGTTACAAGTGCATGGACACACCCAGCTTTTACGTGGGTACTGGGAGTCACACTCAGATTGTCTCAACCCCTATGTTTTTTTTTTTGTTTTTTTTTACATTTTTTTATTGACAACTTCTATACTTACAGACAATAAACCATGGTATTTCCCTCCCCTCCCCCCATTCCCCTTTAGAACTCCACTCTCTGTCATATCCCCTCCTTCTTGCCATTAGTCTCTCTTTTAATTTGACGTCATCATCTTTTTCTCCTACTATGAGGTTTTGTGAAGGTATTGCTAGGCACAGCGAGGTCATGGATATCGAGGCCAGTTTCTATGTGGACAATTACATTGTAAGGAGTCGTACCTTTCCTTTGGCTTTTACATTCTTTCCGCCCCCTCTTCCGCATTGGACCCTGAGCCTTGGAGGGTGGGATAGAGATGTTTCAGTGCTGGACAGTCCTTTGTCCTATCTTCTCAGCACTTTGTTGTTTTTTGGGTCATCCCAGTGGTCATCGCCATCTGAAAAGAGAAGCTTCTCTAACCAGAAGTGAGAGTAGCATTAATATATGGATATGAACATTAAGTGTAGTGCTTTCAGGGCAGTTTGGTGGGAATAATATATACATTTAGCCAGACAAGAGCAGGCTTTATACCCCTAAGGCTCATGACCTCACCTGCCACAGACTTTTGATTAGTTTTTTCAGTACCAGGCATGTATTCCCTCCCATAGAGAGGGCCTTCAATCCAATTAGAGAGCAGTTGGTTTCCCCCAGAGCAGACATGTCACTGTTGCACCTGTTCAGTCATTTGACCTGTCTGGCCAAACTTAAGGTTTCCAATGTCCACTGTTTTCACTGCTTATAAAGTAAATCTTAAAGGAAGATAGGAAGATGACTTTTGTTGTCTTATAAAACTGTTTTTATTAATTTTTCTTTCATTATAATTGAGGTCCTGAGATATTGTGCATGGAATTTTAGGTGCTCAGTGGTGGAAACACACTGCTTTGTTCTAATAGAAAGATTGTATCTAGTTATTTCTAAAGATTTATGCATTACAGAATATATCAGAGTTTTATGGGCCTAGTGTTTATGGGAGGTGTATGCATGTATGTGTGCAGATACCCAGTCCATGTGCATGCATGTGGGGGCTAGAGGAGAATGTTGGGCATCTTCTTGTATCATGCATGTGTTTCCTTGAGAAGAGTCTCTCTGAACCTGGAGCTGAAGCTTTCATTCCTACTGGCTGACCAGTGAGCCCCAGTGATTCTCCAGGCTCTGCTTTCCACAGAACTGGGGTTACAAGTGCATGGACACACCCAGCTTTTTACGTGGGTACTGGGGAGTCACACTCAGATTGTCTCAACCCCTATGTTTTTTTTTTTTTACATTTTTTTATTGACAACTTCTATACTTACAGACAATAAACCATGGTATTTCCCTCCCCTCCCCCCATTCCCCTTTAGAACTCCACTCTCTGTCATATCCCCTCCTTCTTGCCATTAGTCTCTCTTTTAATTTGACGTCATCATCTTTTTCTCCTACTATGAGGTTTTGTGAAGGTATTGCTAGGCACAGCGAGGTCATGGATATCGAGGCCAGTTTCTATGTGGACAATTACATTGTAAGGAGTCGTACCTTTCCTTTGGCTTTTACATTCTTTCCGCCCCCTCTTCCGCATTGGACCCTGAGCCTTGGAGGGTGGGATAGAGATGTTTCAGTGCTGGACAGTCCTTTGTCCTATCTTCTCAGCACTTTGTTGTTTTTTGGGTCATCCCAGTGGTCATCGCCATCTGAAAAGAGAAGCTTCTCTAACCAGAAGTGAGAGTAGCATTAATATATGGATATGAACATTAAGTGTAGTGCTTTCAGGGCAGTTTGGTGGGAATAATATATACATTTAGCCAGACAAGAGCAGGCTTTATACCCCTAAGGCTCATGACCTCACCTGCCACAGACTTTTGATTAGTTTTTTCAGTACCAGGCATGTATTCCCTCCCATAGAGAGGGCCTTCAATCCAATTAGAGAGCAGTTGGTTTCCCCCAGAGCAGACATGTCACTGTTGCACCTGTTCAGTCATTTGACCTGTCTGGCCAAACTTAAGGTTTCCAATGTCCACTGTTTTCACTGCTGATGATTTCTGTCACCCATATGGCTGCATGCAGTGCAGCTTTTTCTAGCTTTCAGTTGGGTGGTCTATAGGGATAAGGTTTTCTGCTCAGCACCAGCTTGATTTCTCAGTGACCTTGCCACTCAGGGAAGTGAGGTCTTCAGCAATAGGGTCTTACCATCTGTTTCACAAGGGAAACCAAGGGCTTTGGCAAAAGCCTGTAATGTTTTGGAGGCAACAGGGACCTCCCTTCAGCCCCTGTGTTTGAATGGCAAGCACGTTTACCTGCTGGGCCATCTCCTCAGCCTTGGCCTAATTATTTTGACAGTGCTCTGAAAGCCCAGGTTCCTGATTATTCTTTGAATTATAACAGGCATTGTTGATTTAGAAGAACAAACTTCAAAATGTCACATACTTTTTTTCAAGTCACACTTTTATGAACATATCCTTTTATCTTCAAGAAGAAAGCCATATATGAGTCATTGGTCAAGTATATAGAACACAGTTCTTTCTTAAGGCCATTGATCAACACATTATTGTTTTGGTCAATTTGATATTAGGTTCATAAGCAATAGCTTTATTAAGGTATTTTTACCTGGTTTATTGAGTAGTCTTATTGCAGTGGGGGAATATATAAAATGATTTTACATTTCTTGAGTCACCGCTTTCCCCAAGCTCTGTCACATTTCCCACTCTCATTCATTTATGCTAATTTGCAGAGTCCCAAAGTCTTCATGTTATCTCTAGTTATAGTCAAAAACTGGTGGGTGTTCCTCAGTGGTAGAACACTTGACTGGCATGTTGGAGGCCCTGGGTTCCATCCCCAGCAAGGCTTAATCAATCATTTTAGTTCAGTTCAGCTGTAAGTTCACACCTCTCCATTGTGAGCCATTCATTCTGCCTCAAGGCACTGAGAGGAAGGTGTATGCCCATTGTTCTCTTTCTTTGCTCATCTCACCCTAGCATTATATATATATATAATTTACTTGTTTGAGAGAGAGAAAGAGGGAGAGAGAGAGAATGGGCACGCCAGCCACTGCAAACGAACTCCAGTTGCATGTGCCCCTTGTGCATCTGGCTTACATGGGTCCTGGAGAATTGAACTGGGATCCTTTGGCTTTGCAGGCAAATGCCCTAACCACTAAGCAATCTCTCCAGCCCCTCACTCCAGCATCTTTGAGTGTATGGTTGTTGGAGAGTAGGGGATGCTTGATTTCATTCTAAGACAGCTTCCCTTGTGGTGAATGCTGATATGTACACTTTGGACAGCAGATTGGCAAATAGGGAAGAACAGCATGAGACAAACACCCAAAATTTATTTTTAGTGGTTTCAGGAAGCTGTCACAAAGTTCTCTTATTTACATTCTCCTTGGTCATTTGGCAGTCGTGGTTACAAGGAGCTTGGGGACTAGACTTCTTTCTTAGTATGGACTTGCCCAGCTAAGCATTACTATGGAAAGACATTGGTAGGCAGCTTGCAATAAATAGGCTGTGACATCTTGGGATCTGGGTGCTAACCTGAGCTTTTTCATTGTTCTTCCACAAGAGTTACATATGCACACTAACATGAATCATCCACAGGATGGATAGTACTTTGTTAGGTACTTGCAGGCTCACAGGGAATGGTAGACAGGAGAAAATTTAATCTTTGCAAATGATAGCTAAGGCACTGCTGGAACAAAACTTGAAGTTTATCTTTCAGACTGGAATTGATTATATATATATATATATATATATATATATATATATATATATATACACACACACACACACACACACACACACATACATACATATATGGAGAGGAGAGGGAGGGAGGAAGACTGACTGTCATGGCTTTCATACAGATTATAAATTGGAGTCCAATGGGTGATTATGTTTTATTAAATTTAAGAACTGCATATTTTACGATAATACTATATCAGACTGCACTCTCAATGCTTGCAAGCTGTTGCTATCTCAGTGTCACTCTTTATTGGCTTATGCATAAACTGTCAGGTGATAAGTTTCATTTTTCCCTGTCATACCCAGCTGACACCCAGTAAACACTTCCACATTCTTGAGCTCCATAGACACTGACTGAGCTTTTTCATCTACTCATTAGGTATCATACCATGAACTAGAACTGTCCTCGAATCTTTTCCTCAAGGTTGGGAACAAATATCTTTATAATAAAATCTTTATTGTCCTTTGGAAACAGCCATTTATATTGACTTAATTTGAACTCTAAGTAACTTTATAGATCCTCAGGAAGAAATTTCTCTAGTTACATGGAAATAGTGGCTGTTTCTCACAGCTCTTTTGGATTAGCAGTTAAATTATTAAATCATTAGGCTAGGATTCATATTGTTGCAATTTACACTCAAAATACAAAACATGACAACATAATGTAGCCATATTCTGCAATAAAAATATATAGACATTACACAATAATTAGAATAAATCTCAGATAAGAAAGTATTTTAATATTTTAAATTTTCCGTCACATTCAAAAATCACACAAAAGTCTTTGCTCTAAATCACTCATATTTAACAAACGGAGCAAATTATAAGTAAGAAAATCACTTTTCCCTGTAATTAGTACGACCCTCATTCCATCCCATATATATGTTTTCATTGATTTTCCTTAATGTCTGCGAACTAGTGGTTCTTGCTTACTTGCTAGCTTAACCTTTATTTTATTTATTTTTTGAAACTTTTTATTGACAACCTCCATACATCTAGACAATATGCCATGAACATGATCCCCTCCCATCACCCTGCCTTCATGCCACTGAATCCCTTCTTTCCAGCTAGTCTGTCTTCTATTTTGATGTCATCATTTCCCCTCCTCTTATGCAGATCTTGTGTAGGTAGCATCAACCACTGTGAGGTCATGAGTATCATGGCCCCTTTCTGTCTGGAACATTGTAAAGCTGCCCTCTCCTTCCTTTGGCTCTTACATTCTTTCTGCCACCTCTTCCACAATGGTCCCTGAGCCTTGGAGGGTATGATAGAGATGTTTCATTTAGTTCTGAATACTTCATTATCATTTCTTCTCAGTACTTTGATGAGTTTTGAGTCTCTGCAGTGGTCATGGCCATCTGAAAAGAGAAGGGCGGGTTGGTGGGCATAATATATCAGTTTAGCCAAACAATAGCATTTCCTCTAGGGATTATGACCTCCCTACCCTATATACTTTTCATTAGGTTCTCAGTACCAGGCATGAATTCCCTCCCATGGAATGGGCTTCAAATACAAAGAGCAGTTGATTTCCTTCATAACTGACATGCCACCATTGCACCAATTGGTACATTCACTCTGGCTGGCCAGCCATAAAGCTTGCAGGGTCCACTGCTGGGTAAGACCATTGATGACTTTTCTGCCCCAGCACACTGCGTAGCTTTAGCATCATCACAGCAAGGAAACAGGAAGGAGACTTTCCACTCATCTGTAGCTTGATTTCTCAGTGTCCTGCAGCCCATATAAAAAGACCCTGACAGAACTTCTTTTGAGAGTGGATAAATGGATGGGAATTTCCTACTGAGAAGATGGAGTTGCATTCTCCCACACCCCGATGCACCCTGTTCTGATATGGAGTGTCTTACATGTGGTTTTAATAATGGTTAGCTACATTACACTAAAGGAAAAATAATATTCTGATAACTTTAATTTGGTCTGCACTTTGTAAATCATGTCTACTTAATTCAATCTGACTATAATGTCAGAATTTTAAATAAAACATGATATAGTGACATATGTATTCAACGGTGATTTTTGTTGGGGCTATAATATAGAAGTATAAGAATGTCTCTACCAATTAAGAATCACATAAATACAGAGTCAAAGATGAAAAAAATAAATACTCAGGTTGGCAAAATTTTATTAGAATCAAATAAACCCTGACTAGTGTACGTGCTTGACTCCTTTATACATTGTATATTCTGAAAGGCTGGACCTTAAAAACGAATGTAGCATTTTGCCCTTTTTCTGTTACTTATAATGAAAAACATTTCTTAAGTTATCAGACTCCAGAAAGACTTAAAATAGAATTAATCCACTTGATATTCAAGTGTTCTAGTAAGGTTTTAAATATTTGAAATGGGCTGTGAATAAATTATTGAAATTTTCTTGAAATCTACACCCTGTGACAAAGGACCTGTTGTATCTGGTTCACACTTTAAAGTGGTGTTCAGCAGATTGCGTGTGTTCTGTTATAGGTTCACTACTGTGATAGACAAAATGGCAAAGAATGTGTGACCTGTCTCATCTTAGCCCCTGTGCAGATGACTTTCCATGCTATTGGAAGCTCCTTTGAAGCCAGCCATAACCAGGTATCATATGCCACTGTCCTTTTGCTGCATTTGGGCCCTGCTCAGAAAGTGGAGGCCATCAAAACCGAAGCTTGTGTGCTCGTGTGCAGCTTTGCTTTCCTCATCCTTCAGCCGCTGCATAGTCTCTTACTTCTGAGAGCGTCAGAATGGCTTGGGGGGGG
Source organism: Orientallactaga sibirica (assembly GCA_036365145.1). Lineage (NCBI taxonomy): Eukaryota > Metazoa > Chordata > Mammalia > Rodentia > Dipodidae > Orientallactaga > Orientallactaga sibirica. Next base: position 22,102,405 of record JAEOAD010000003.1, read on the forward strand.
GGACAGTTATCTTTGTAAATTGAAATTAGTTTAGACCTCACGTTTGCAATTCATTATTAGTTTAAATATAATTAATATAATATAATATAATATAATATAATATAAATATAGAGCCCTGTACTCTATCTCTAACAATTATGTGCAAGCAGCAAGATCAACAAAGCAGTGTAGATAACATTGGGGTGTCACTCTGATGTACTCATTGGGTTCTGTTGAAGAGACTGTATGATGAGGACAGTAATCATGTGAGCTTCCAGAATCATCAGCTTAGTCCCATAATTTGGGCTATTTCTGGAATAAAGCTGAACATCTGGATACTATATATTTTTTAGTAAACAAGTTCTTTGATTATCTAGGTAACTTCTATTTATAAAATAGTACATACTTTCAATTAAAATAACTATCACATTAGACTAAACTAATGATCTAGGCCATAGAATTTATAACTTGGAGCCAGAGATCATAGACATACACAGTTTACTGTATGATTAACCAGCTATGCTGTCTAAACTAATGGACATAATAATCATAACCCACTTTCATATTCACTTTTCAATAAATTTGAGGACTCCTATTCATCAAAATAATTTTGTTCCTTTTATCTGAGTGGTGCCTCTTGCATGGAGAGAATGAAAGAACATGACGGTCACCTTCTGAGACTCATGGTAGATCACTGTCCATCTCCAACGAGACCTGGGAAGACATTCTTAGGGGCATTCCTCAGGTCTACAGCATCTCCCATCTTGTGCCTTGTGGCCATCATTTTCCAACTGATGGGGAGATTCTGCAGCATCCAGGGAAGAGCAACGATTGGTCAGAAAAATCTGAGTGTTAGGAATTAATTATGACATATGTTAGCTGCAATTAACTCGATGTAGGCTCTGTCACTTCCTTATGACTCAGTTTCCTGGAATGCTAAATGGGAAGTTAGGTGACTTGCAAGATCCATTCCAGTGCTGTCATTTTAAGCTTCTGAAATGATTGGTACTGCTCCCTGAAATATAGCTGTAGTACATTGATGTAGAAACTAGCCAGTGATCACTCCATTGCTCTTAAGGATTTTATTATACTGCATCCAGCCTACATGCAGGAGATAGTACAGTTGGATCGTAGAGGCATGAATTGAACAACTCTTCCTTCTTTTTCTCCTCCTCCTCAACATGGTGTATCAAATGTCACTTGGGTAATTTTAAATTTTCTAGTAGCCATCTTTTTAAAATCATTTTAAAATCATTAAACTTTTTAAAAATAGAAAATCACATTCACAAGCCACTTTTTAAAAAAGATTTTTATTTTTATTTATTTATTAGAGACAGAGAGGGAGAGAGAAAGAGTGAAGGTGAGAATGTGCATGCCTGTAGCCACTGCAAACAAACTACAGGTGCATGTACCACCATGTATATCTGGCTTACATGGGACCTGGAGAATCGAACCTGGGTCCTTAGGCTTTGCAGGCATGTGCCTTCACTGCTTAGCCATCTCTCCAGCCCTTAAATCATTAAACTTAATAATACATTTTATGTAACCCAGTGTATTTGTTACTTTTCTCATTCCTTTGACAAAATACCTGACAAAAGCAACTTTGGGAGGGAGGAAAGGAGGTTTTGTTTACTGGGGTTTACAGTTTGAGGTTACAGTCCATCATGGCAGGGAAGGCATGGTGGTAAGAGAGGCTCTAGCTGTGGCAGCAGAAGTGTGGGGTGACTGATTACATTGTGTCTTCACGCAAGAAGCACAGAGATGAATGCTGGTGATCAGCTCACTGCTCCCTTTCTGTTTTTATTCACCTGGGGAAACTCAGATACATTAGCATTCTGTCTCCCACCTCACTTAAGCCTTTCTGGAAATGCCCTCACATACATGCCAAGAAGTATGTTTTCCACATGACTCCAAATCCTGTCAAATGGACAATGAAGATTAACCATCACATCCATGTAGTCAAGATGATTGAGAAGTTTTTGCACACTTGAAACCTTGTGTGCACTTTATACTTGCCTCTGTTTTGGGACTGTCACATTTTAGGGGCTCAATAGGTACATGTGTATTTGATGGTACAAATTGTTAGAATGAAAGAAATCCAAGTACACTAGTATTGGGTCCCTGCCTGTCTTAAGACTCAGCTTTCACCATCCAGCCTATGCTTCATTCACACACTCTGCTCCCGTAGTGTTGGATTACAGGTGTTCTTCCCTCTGCCCGGCCCATTCTCATAGATGAACTTTAATTTTGATTTTGTTATATGCATCAGATACAACCAAGATACCACTCCAATTAAAAGAGTTATTCCAAGCTGGGCATGGTGGCACACATCTTTAATCCCAGCACTTGGAAGGCAGAAGTTGGTGGGTTGCTGTGAGTTCAAGACCACCCTGAGACTACATAGTGAATTCCAGGTCAGCCTGGACTAGAGCGAGACACTATCTCAAAAAAAAAAAAAAGCTCATTTCAAACCTATGACATAGTAAAACTGCTTCCTTTACACTCTTCTGTACTGTTTACATTATCTTGGGATCACTCTTAGCAAGCCATTTCCCACTATCTCTTTCATGTTGGTTGAACCTACTTACCAGCAATCTTCTTGAAGTGAAGTCTGGGTCATATGCTTGAGCATGTAGGACACATTCAATATATGTTTGTGGGATGGATTTAAATTGGATTTCTAGGAAAAGGAGAAGGGTTTGGATTTCATAGAATCTGAGGTGAAATCTATGAGAGAAATGGAATGTCTGACCCACAAGTTTTCTTTGCCAGTGCCCTATAAAGACATTTTTTATGAAAGAATCCCCATGCCCCGTACTTTGCCCTCAAAGTAGTCATGTACTCTGACTACATGTAACTATTCTAAGGAATTACAATCTCTTATTTTTCTGACTTACCATACATGTGACCATGTCCTTCTTGGTTTCCTGAATTACTTTGTTCAAGTGCAAGGGCTGCCACCTGACTGCCACACAGAACACAAGTTCATGGAGTGATGTGGCTCATGACCGCATTCCTCACAATCTAAGGAGGCAGCAATAGTTACCCAAGACAAAGACAGATTATTCATATGCGATGTCTTGAGCAGCATTTCATTGTCACGGGACCCTCTCCCCATCATGTAGAGATAGTTGCCCTCAACCCTGTATTCATTCAGGTGTCACACAGATATTGGTGCAGTGTAAAGATGTGCTGCTTCTCCTGGTCTGTGTGTCCAGCCAGTGCTGTGGGATCCACAAGCTTACATATGGCTATTGCCATTGGCAGCTTCTAGAAGCTAACAGAATTCAAAATATAACCTGAGCTTTTCTTTTCCTGAATTAGTGTACTAAAGGAGATACATTAAAATGGCAAATGATGGGCTAGGGAGGTGGGTCCATGGCTAAGAGCACTTGCTACAGAAGCATAAGGAACTGAGTTTGATCCTCAGAACCCACATAAAAAGTTGGGTGCAGCTGTGGTGCCTGTGACTTTAGCACTGAGTGGGGGTGGAAGCAGGAGGATTGCTGGGTTTCGCTTAGCAGCAGTGTAGCTGAAATAGCACATGTGCTAGCTCCAGGTTCAGTAAGAAACTCTTCTCAAGAAAAGAAGGTGGGAAAACAATAGAAGAACACAGCACGATCTATCCTCCTGTGGCCTTCACACTTATGTACCCAGGGTGTGCACATCTGCATACACGTGTGCATACACCATATGTGTACACACAGATGTGTGCACACACACACAGCGTGAAAAGGCAAAGGAGATTTAATGTTTATTTCGGGAGCATGTTTTTATATTACAAAATGTTTTCTCTGTGTGAACTGTATTATATTTTTGTGCTGACTTATAACTTTCTTATGTGAACTTTCAATTGTCTCCAAACATATCTTATAATTAAGGACTTCAGTGGCTTTAAAAACGATGCTACAAAAAAAAAAAAAAAAAACTATGCTACAGCAGGATTCATCACCAGCAACTCCTTCTAACCACTAGATAGTTATTAGTTGATAGACTAGAATAGGAGTCATGGCCAAATTCAATCTACTAACCAAGTGAAGAATGACTTTAACATTTTGAAATGGTTGAAAATAACATTTGATGTGAAATGTGAAAATTGTGCACAATTCAAATGGAGTGCCCATGAATATGTTTACTGGGACATAGCTACCACCATTCCGTAGGTCTTGACTGTGGCCACTTCCCCACTCCAAGGTGGAGGTGAGTAGTTCCTCTAGGCCCTGCTGCCTGCAGAGCCTATGATATGTACTACCTGCTGCTTTGCAGAAAAGGTTTGCCAGTTCCATCCTAGCATTAGAAGGCCGAGACTTGAGCATTCAGCTTTTGGATTCTGTATCAAATGTTAGGTTAAACATGGTCAGAATTCATTCTCTTTCAGAATGAGCCAGTGTCCTGGAAATACTGCCCATGTGATAGCACAATAGACTTGACTGTGGGCTTTGGATTTATTTACTGGACAGAGGAAACCAATTTTATTCTCTAAGAGAATAATAAATAAGTCTGTCTTCATCAGTATTCATCAGAGGATTGAAAGAAAGTTAGCCGGTAGCAAAGGTTACTTTTGTCTTCCTGCCGAAATCCTATTTAGAAATGCTTCATAGCAGGACTTTTTTGTTTTTAAGTAATAGGGGATATTCAGTTGTTTCTATAGTGCTCTTTCATTTCTCTCCTTTCAGATACATAAGCAGTTTCCAGAACCAACAGTGACTTATAGGGGAAAGTAGTGGCAAGATTGAATATTGTGTATTTTATAACTGACTCATAATTTCATTTATGCTTAGTACAGCATGACCACATTTCTAAGAGGTTGCATATATCCAATGATATTGTGCACACAAGTGACTTATTAATTTGAGCTGTAAAATAATTTTGGACTGTAGTCAAAGCCCACAAACTTACACATTACTTTCTTCTCCCACTCTTTTCCTGGAATGGAAATAATACCTATTTTAACTTGTAAGATAGGTGGATTTTTAGGTAGAGAAAACTGGCTTTTCTCAACTACACTTTAAAAAAAAAAGACTGACTGAGTCTGATTACATAATATGTACTTCAGTATGCCTGGAGCTTCTTGTTTCCCACATGAAGATAATTTCATGTTCATGATTTCACAGGTAACAAAGTATAAATAGCATCAGAAAAGTTTCTAGATTTTTCTAGTAAATTCTGACAGTCTGGGACTTGCATATAATGTACTGTGACTTTAATTCCTTAGTTCCTAATTAAGTATTCTAACTTTTAATATCCCCTCTAAATTAAAAATGCTTCAGTAGGAATTTAGTGTTCTTACCATTCTGTGTGTCTCTGTTTGATGTTGATTTGAAGATCACTGGGGAAATATTCTAAAAATCTCTGTTAACAGTTCACACTAATGAATCAGAACCAGATACATTATTAAACCAATAAATACCATATGCATATAATTGCCTAAATGGATGTGAAAGTTATAGTGGAGAACTGTTGCCTATATATTCTTTTTAAAAGTGACGATCAATGGCATATAGTTCCCTAGGCCACAGATTTGAGAGTATTACTGCCCACTGGAGGTCACCTTTACAACCTAAAGAGTATTGCCTTCCTCGTAAATTCTAATTATGGTGTTGTGCATGATTTATTCCACTATTTAAAAGTGAAAACCACTAACCTCTGTCCCTTTGCAATTCACCTTCAGTTAAGTCATGCCTTCGCCCCTGTCCAAAATTCCTCTTTGAACAAACCAGTCACTGTTTATACTTCACAATCTCAGCACTACTCTTTCATTGCTGATTGCTCTTTGGCTTGCTTTCTTTTTGTGTTGGCAGCTATTGCTTTTGCAGATCACATATTTTAAAATACTCTTTAGTTAATTGTCTTCTTTACATCCTCTGATGTAAGGAATTTGAAGGTATTTTTGAATTCCAAAATATTTAACATACGTAAATTAAGCTACAAGAGCATGGTATTGATAAAACTTATCTTCAGTTATTTTTCATAGATGGTACTGAGATATGCAGCCAGCAAACCTGATCAGGTCACTGCTGTTTGATAAGAAGTATCACCACTCTATGAAGACCCGACTTGAGGGGCTGAGAGTGTAGTTCATTTGTGGGGTTTGTGCTTAGCATACATGAGGCCTTTGTGTTCAATCTCCAGCACCAAAACAACAAACAAAATGACTCATACTCGTTTCTCATTATAAAAGACTAAAATATCCTGACTAGAGTCTTCTCTGGTCCTTCTCTCACCTACAGAGTGGTCAGGTTTTCACCTGTCCCTTAAGGTAACCTGTGTGAGGGGAATTGTTTATGGAAAGCAGATGTTCTCCTCATGGAGGTTGCTGGTAGTTAGTTGATACATTACTGTTTCCTCAATGATGGATTGCTAATACACTGGCCCATGATTTCCTTCCTCTACTTGGTTGATCCCATCTCCTTACTTTGCTTACCATTATGTCCTACAATTTGCCCTTGTTAAGTTATCCAGGCCTGTAGGCACTGTCATAATCTCTGATCTGGCACTACTTCCCTAATACTGGACTTGGACCACTTGCTGTGTTGTCTTCAGTTATTTCAGAGAGCATACCCACATTGCTCCTCAATTCCAAAACAGCCCAAGATTGACAGGATTCATATTTGTGGATATTACATTTTGCAGCTATTGTAAAATTCAGAGATTTTCAGCAGCCTGTGTGCTGGCAGAACTGCTATTCTGTGCCCCTTCATCATTATACCAATCATTAAAATGTTTAAATGCTTTTCTATCCCTTGGCAAGTCATTGCTACCTCATTTGTCACCCCTGCCATCATGACCTCATATCCCAAACCTCAGGAGTCTTCCCCTATCTAGGAACTATCAGGCCCTTTCTTGGCCCAGCAGTTTTTAGGACTGCATCTTGTTATCCAGTTTGATAGGTTGATCTTTGTAATTAATTAAGTTATCTACCAGTGCTTGAAATTGAGCCAAGGGCCTCATGCATGCCAACCAAGTGCTCTACCACAGAGCTACATGCATAGTTCCTTATTGGTTGATTTCTATGTCATAATAATTATCTTTTTTTTTTTTTTTGAGAGAGAGACAGAGAAAGAGGGAGAGGAAGACAGATACAGATGGGCGGGCGCACCAGCAGTCTCTCAGCTGCTGTGAACGACATCCAGATGCGTGCGCCCCCTTATGGTCAAGTGCGGTATTGTGCCCTTGTATCACTTTGCATCTGGCTAAACGTGGGACCTGGAGATTGGAACTGGCATTCTTAGGCTTAGGAGGCAGGCACCTTAACCGCTAAGCCATCTCTCCAGCCCAATAATTATCATTTTTAAAATAAACTTTGCTTTCAGAGGTAAAATAGAATTAAGTTCTCAAAGAAAAAAAATTCCCAGGTGATCTTTGAAAGCATTTTAGTTCATTCATTTGGCAGTCCTATAGCTTTAAGTACCAATTCTCTGTTCATCCTGTTCACTGCTGTTCTAGATACTAAGAAATGTTTTCACTTTTGTAAAAAGAACCCTAAAAATTAAGTATGATTAAAGTTGAACATGAGTTATATGGGAAACGTGACTTCTGCTCAATTTTACTATGAACCTAAGTCTTAAAAAGGAAAAAAAAGTGTTGGAGAAACAACAAAATATATATGTAAAATAAGTGAGAACCAATTTAAAGCCAATACAATTTTTTTTAATGTGTAAGTGTTCAAAGGCTGTGAATCATAGTGGAGATCAAGAGTAGAGGCCTCATCTAGTCCATAATACGTCTTTTAGGGATTGATGAACCAGACATTGGAAGACAAATCACAAGGACATCCCACACAGAGTAAAGGCATGGAAAAAAAGATAGAACATGGAACCTGGCAAATAGGGGTGGGGTGGGGGTGAGGAGTGTCCGTATGGTGGGAGCTTCCAGAATAAGTGGTATTGCATGAGATCAAGTCAGCTGAGTGCAAGCTTGAAAGCGAGGCTGAACAGTTCCTTGCGCAGCAGGATCACTCTTCATTCAGGAGCAAGGGATGTGATTTTGATGTTGTCCATAGTCAGTCTGGTGGCCAAATGCAGAGTTGACTCGGGGAGGCAGGCTTCTCTCCTACTCGTTTGGGAGTGGTTGACTTCCTTGATGGACATCACTGAAGGTGACAAGGAAAGCAGTGACTTTTCCAGAGCAGCATGGCAGAAGAAGACCAGCTAAATAGAACAGAATGACAAAAAGAATTAACATGAGTGATAAAGCCCAAACCAATAAGGCAGAGTAAGAACTGGGCAAATCCTCCTTCTAAAAAGGCAACAATAAAATTGGACAAAGTTGTCAGAGAACAGCACATTTAGGACTCTAGAAATTGGTCAATAAATGGAGAAGCATTCATTTATAGAAAAACAGCTGTACTTCGGGTAGAAAAGTGGTACTCTGGGGTGTGCCTGACCAGCAGTGCTCTCATTCCTACTCCAGGCTCTGCACAGTTGTTCTCTGGGAGTCAAAGGAAACCATGAAAACCACAGTTTCTCTGAAGTAGAGTTTGAGCAGCTCATGCCCACCAGCATTGTAACAGTAGACAGCTTAGTGGCAAACAAGACAGGCTAAATAGAAACCAAATGAACCTGAGGTTTTACTCTTATTTGGGACCAAAAGTGGGCCAACTGAATACCAGAATCTATAAGAGAGAGTTGAAAAGTGGCACAGTGATAGGAGCCTTGGCAAACTTAGCACCTATTCCAGGCTGACCAAATGGTCATACACCTGCAGGAGAGAACAGAGAGGGCTCAGCCTAGTTATAGACCCTAGGTGACTGGGAAGTTCGGCACATATGCAGAGATGTAAGAGGGCCTGGCAGAAATTAATTGCCGAGGAAAGCTTGAAAGTAACTTGACTTTGTCATGTGGTCCCCCACCCAAACACAGATCCATTGGCAGAGTGAAACTTCACTAGCTTAGGTGTTTGAACACAAGTAGTGACTGGCCACTGAGCTTTGTAGCTGAAGAAGCTAAGCAGAATCCAGGCTGAAAATAAAAATGACTTTAAAAAAATTGAGTAGATATAAGTAGCCTTGCACAATGAGGAAAACAGATCGGACAGATTTAGTCCAAGAAAATTAATAAGCCAGAAAACTGTAGTACTGAGGGTAGAACATGAATGAAAACCCAGATCCACAGCAAGATATTGAAAATTCCAATTTCCAATTAAAAGAATCAAAAGATATATAAAGAAAAGGCTGACCAGTACTTAGAGGAAACAAGCAGTCATTGGAAACTGTTTTGAGTAGGCCCAGATGTTAGACTTAGCCTGCAAAGACTTCAAAGCAGTCACAATAAACATGTTCAAGGAATTAAGGGTAAGCCACACGTAAAGAATAAAAGAAAATGTAGCAGCAATGACTCAACCAACAGACAATCTGAATACAGAGATGGAAATTAATTGCTAAAAGATCAAATGGAAACATTTGGAGTTGAAAAATATAATAATTGAAATGAAAAATTTACTAGAATGAGTCACTAGCAGATGCAAGATGCGGAAAATGAACCTATGGACTTTCGTGATAGATTCATTGGAATTAAAAAAAAAAGTTCAGGTTTGAGGCCATCCTGAGACTACATAGTGAATTCCAGGTCAGCCTGAGCTGCAGTGAGACCCTACCTCAAAAAAACAAAAACAAAACAAAACAAAAAAAATCAGTGGAAAAAGCAAACAGAGGTCCAGCAGCTAGGTCAGTCAAGTCAAGTGCTAAGACTACAGGTCAATCACACTTGGGAACCTGAGGCAGGAGTATTGCAAATTCAAGGCTAGCCTGGGATACGTAGTTAAACCTTCTCTCATAAAAACAAACAAAAGGATTGGAGAGATGGCTTAGCAATAAGGCACTTGCCTGCGAAGCCTAAGGATGCAGGATCCATTCCCCAAGACCCACGTAAGCCAGATATACATAGTGGAGTTTGTTTGCAGTGGCTAGAGGCTCTGGTGTGCCCATTCTCTCTCTGACTCGCTCTCTCTTCAACAAATAAATAAAAATAAAATATTAAAAACAAACAAAAAAGTAAACTAAGTGTCAGAAGTGTTGTAAATCAAGCAACATGGGAAACACCATTGTCAAAGTTGTTTTGACATCAGACAACCAATGACTGTATATACTATATTCAGACAGGAGATAATCTCCATGATTATCTCAGCAAGCATGAACAAATCCAACCATTATTCCTTATTAATAACTGAACAGTCTAGGAGATAAAGAAAAATTCCCTTAGTGTGATAAAAAGCACCTACAGAGAAGCCTAGAGCTAATGTTATCTTAATAGGAAAAAAACAAACGCTTTTCTCCTAACATTGGAAATGAAGCAAGAAAGTCTGGTCTCACTGTTATGCAACATTGTAGTAGAGGTTGTAGCCAGTGTGGTATGCCAGAGAAAGGGAGGGATGGGATAAAAAGCATGTAGTTTGGAAAGTGAGAAACAGACTGTCTTATTTGCAGATGACATGATCCAGTATAGAGAAACCCCTAAGAAACACTCATATATTAGAACTAAGTACAACAAAGGTATAGCCATGATAAAAATCTATAGATTAGCCGGGCGTGGTGGCGCACGCCTTTAATCCCAGCACTTGGGAGGCAGAGGTAGGAAGATTGCTATGAGTTCAAGGCCACCCTGAGACTACATAGTTAATTCTAGGTCAGCCTGGACCAGAGTGAAACCCTACCTCGAAAAACAAAAAAACAAACAAAAAAATCTATAGATTAATATGTAATAATTATATAAGAAATAATCCTAAATGAAATTAAGAAGACAGTTTTGTCCATAATAGCATCAAAAAGAATAAAATGCATATAAATCAATTTCAACAAAGAAGTATGAGAGTTCTATATGGAAAACTAAAATGATGCTAGGAGAAATTCAAGAGGATCTACATATATATCAGATATTTAGCATTTATGGACTAGAAAATATTATATTATCAAGTTGACGGTTTTCCCAAACTGACACATTCAATGCAGTAACAAAATCCCAGCAGGCTTTGTTGGATACAGATTGACAAGCTGATCCTAAAATTTATATAGAAATGTGAAGAGCGCTGCAGTTTTGAAAAGAATAAAATTAGAAGATTTTTACTGTTGGATTTCAAAGTGTATCATAATGCTATACTACTTTTGTTAGTGGTCTAAGGGTAGAGATGTGGACCAGCAGAACCATGGTGATGCTTTGCTCAGAAACCCATTGTATTTGTGTTCATTAACTCTTCAACAAAAGTGCTGAAGAGCATTAATGGAGAAAATATTGTATTTTCAATAAATGGCACAAGAAAAATCAAATATCCATATGAAAAATATGAATTTCGACTCTTGCCTCATACCATATGAAAAAGTAACCCAAAATGTTAACTATAAAACCTGAAACGATGAAACCTATGAAAGAAACATGAGAAATTTTCATGAATTTGAATAAGGCAAAGAGCAAGACTAGGAAACTAGATTTCATTGAACCTTAAAACTTTTGTCCTTCAAAGATACCATTAAGAAAGTGACAAGAGGCAGGCATGGTGGCACACGCCTTTAATCCCGGCACTCGGGAGGCAGAGGTAGGAGGATCGCCAAAGCCACCCTGAGACTACATAGTGAATTCCATGTCAGCCTGAGCTAGAGTGAGACCCAACCTTGGAAAGCCAAAAAAAAGGGGGGAAGGGAGGGGAGGGGGCTGGAGAGATGGCTTAGCCATAAAGGCCTTTGCCTACAAAGCCAAAGGATCAAGTTCAACTCTCCAGGATCCATGTAAGCCAGATGCACAAGGAAATGCATGTGTCTGGAGTTGGTTTGTACTGGCTGGAGGCCCTGAGTGCCCATTCTCTCTCTGTCTCTTTCTCTCTCTTTCTCAAATAAATAATTTAAAATAAAACCATTTTTTTTAAAAAAGAAAGAAATTGACAAGAGAATCCAGGTATGATAGCTCATGCCTATAATCCAGGCACTGGAGAGACTGAGATGGTCAGGATGGTTACCATGAGGTTGAGACCAGACAGGGCTATATAGTGACTCAGGCAAGCCTGGGATATAGTGAGGCCCTGTCTCAAAACAAACAAATAACAAAAAACAAACCTCTAACTAAAAGAAATTATTCACAAATCATGTATTTCAATAAATGCATTGTGTCCAGGTGATAAAAGGGCTTCTACAACTCATTAAAAGAAGACAACTGAGAGCTGGAGAGATGGCTTAGCAATTAAGGTGCTTACCTTTAAAGCCAAAGGTTCAACTCCCCAGGATCTATGCAGGCCAGATGCACAAGTGGCACATGCTCCTAGAGTTCATTTGCAGTGGATGCCCTGGCACGCCCATTGTCTCTCTCTCTGTCTCTGTCTCTCTCTTAAATAAATAAAAAAAAATTTTAAAGAAGACAACTTAATTGAAATGAGTAAGTAATACAAATAGGTATTCACCAGAGAAATACACAGTTCATAATCAGTACCTGAGGAGATGCTCCTTGACATTGACCATCAGCGATGCTCAGTAAAACCATGATGTGACACCATTGCACACCCATAAAGATGGTTGGATTCAAAGGACAGATAATATCACATGTCAGCAAGAAAGTAGAAAAACATGTACCTTTATGGGTTGTGGGCAAGACTGTAGAACCACTTTTGGAAACAGTTTGGTAGTTTCTTAAAAAGTGAAGCATAAATTTACCACCCGATCTAGCAATTCTAACCTTTAATGTCTACCCAAAACAAAGCACATCCACGTAAACAAGGGCTTGTCTGTGAATGGTAGCGTTCATAGCAGCTAAAACCCGGAAACAACCAGAATGCTTACCACTTGATGTATTGGCAAACGAGATGTGCCTTGATCCACACAAAGAAAATACTATTTGGGATTGGAAAAGGATGAAATACTGAACTAATAATTACAGCCATGCTGTAACATGAGTGAACCTAAAACAGGCTATATTAAAGGCCAGACATTAGACCACATCTTGTATGAAATTCCCAGAAAAGACAATTCTCTATAGCAGTAGAAAGCACATTAGTGATTTCCATGAGCTAGGAATAGAGCAGAGGAGCTTTGTGTGCTGACAGAAATGGTCTAAGACCAGATTGTTATGTTTGCACAAGTTTCTAACTTTACTAAAACTCACAAGGAATATGGTACGAAAGTTAACCTAAATAAAACTGTTTTAAAATAGTTTACTTCCATTGTAAAGCCATTCATGATAATGGTAATTTGGGTACACAGCCATTTTATTTGGGTCAGAAACCTTAAACTCCAACAGTGTGTCAGTGGGAACTGTGGTGTGTGTGTGTGTGTGTGTGTGATTTAGACAAAGGTAGAATGATAAAGCAGATGTCCCTTGTGCTTCTGTGGGAGTCCTCAGCCCTCTTAGCTGGTGCAGACCTCAGGCTTCAGGACTTGAGCTGTGCTCGGCCTTCCAACCCTCTTCTCTCTTCTTTCCAGTTTGCTAAGCTATAGCTCTGGAACCTGTCTCAGCTTGTGTGCCTGAGCTGGGTCCTTTCTTCTGCCATTTTCAGCCATGGTCTGTGCTCTCGTTCTGATACAGCTACCACAGTGTCTCCAAAGGACTGGCTCTTGTTTCTTTTGTAGGATGATGACTTTTGTTTCTGCCGCATGAAATGTGTATTCCAGAGCTAAGTTTCAGAGATAACTGATGACCTTCCATTAGAGCCACAGTGAGAAGCTAGAAATAAATATGTAGATTTGGTCTACACCTGAGAACAAGAAACAGGAGTGAGTCCCATGACATGATGCCTACTTGGGGGAAGGAGAATGATTAGACACGAGGAAGAGTCAACTTGTTCCTAAAAAGTTACAAATGATAAGTATATCCTAGATTAATCATTGTAGTGAAAAGTCACTGCTTTGAAAGAAAAAAGAGACAGTAGGCATGGGACATACCAGTATGGAGAAATCAATTATGAATTTCAAAAGGGAAAGTTTGATCATCTTATAGAAAACTAATCTCTATCTTAAAGCCAGTCATATAGAATACAAAACCTGACCATGAAACTGCCTCACCCACTAGGTGGCAAAAGTAAGCTGCAGATGGCCAGACTCCACACCACAGTGTCCCCTCTTCCTTGTTCCCATAACTTAGAAGAATCCAAACACCAGATTTGAAATTCAGGCTCCACATAATTCCTAAACTCTTAAACTGAAGGAAGGTTTAAGACACATTTCAGGTTGATTGTTTGTGGTAATAGGAATGCTTTGGGCCACTGAGTGTTTCTCTTATAAAAAATACCAAAAAGAAAATCACTGAGATCATTAGCAATTTGTTCCAAGTGTCCTTGGGAAGTGTTATGGAAGATCCCTAAACTAAATTACTCTAAACTGATAATTAAACCACTGTATCTCTTAGTTGGTGAGGAGTTCTCAGAAGTCGTTTCTAATCTGGTGTCTGTCACCAGGTAGCCAGTCCACCTGTGCTTTCATGAACATAAAATCTTTCGGGAAGTTTAATTGATTACATAGGAGTTAGAATATACTTAATTTAACAAAGTCTGAGACAAAATGTGCTAGTCAAAAGTTTTCTTTTAGTCATCAGATAATACATTTATTTTGATAATAGCATTAGTGGCATTTTCCTCCTTTCTCTGCTTTTGTCCTTTGTATAAAGGCAGCAAGCAAACTACTATTTTCATTTTAATGGAAACTGTCTCCCTTGTAAAGGTTCCCAGGTCTGGACTGCAAGTGCACTTTCCTTGGAAGCATGTCCTACAGAGTGCAAGCAGTTCAACATTGGGAGGAACATCCCTGAAATCCCGGTCAACAGACATTGCTATTCCTTTCCCTGACACGACACACACGCGCAGATACTTGCATTGCATCACTTGAAGAGTTTTAATTAAATATCCTAATTTTAAAAGCAGTTTATCATTTATTCATCTGTTCATCAAATATTTATTCAGTGTCCCTGAGTGCCAAAAAAATAAAAGAATTACATTTTTAAATGGAGCAATTGTTGATTTTCAAACAAGAGGCAGGATGTTTGGGTGTTCCTCTGTTGTTTTTGAGCCATTTTCAAATTGCGAGTCACTGTTTAGGTCTATGAAACTAACCCTTATTTAATTAATTCTTCCAATCCAGCTCCTCAGTTCATATAGATGATGGAACTGCTAACATAATCATCTGTCATCACAGGAAATGAGCCTTGATATTACTCTAAGCCTCATTGATTTGGGGGGCTTTAAAATTTGGTCACTTCAGCAGAGTGATAAGGAATATAGTCAACAAAACTTTATTATGGAACACTGTGATGTGCCATATTTTGAGCCAAGTGATGCCTCCCATGTATACTTCTCTGTGTGCTCTGTCTTGTTTGTATTTAGAAAGAAGCTTATCCTTTGGGCCTGTTGCTTAG
This sequence comes from Orientallactaga sibirica, assembly GCA_036365145.1. Classification (NCBI taxonomy): domain Eukaryota; kingdom Metazoa; phylum Chordata; class Mammalia; order Rodentia; family Dipodidae; genus Orientallactaga; species Orientallactaga sibirica. The sequence continues at coordinate 22,117,704 of JAEOAD010000003.1, forward strand.
TCCCTAATGACTGTTGTTAAAGGTCTCTTCTCACATCTAATCAAATTTATAGTTGAGGAATTAATATTTCTGTTTGATTTTTTTCACAAGTTACCTTTTAAATTTAATTTTTTGCATGTGTATGTGATATGCCTATGTTGCATGTTCATATGCATGTGGGCACAAGGGCATGCAGATGCATGTATATGTGTGTGCTTGTGCATGTGGAGGCCGGCGATTAACATTGAGTGTCTTCCTCAATCTCTCTGCACCTTACTTTTTGAGACAGGGTCTCGAAAACTGATTCAGCTAGACCAACTAGCCAGCAAACCCAGGGATTCTCCTGTCTCTGCCTCCCCAGCACTGGGATTTCAGATGTACAATCACCACATTCAGCCTTTATTTATTTATTTATTTATTTATTTATTTATTTATTTATTTATTATTTATGAGAGAAAGATGCAGAGAGAGAGAGAGAGACTGAGAGAGAATGAATCGGTGCATCAAGGCCTGTAGCCACTAAAAATAAACTCCAGACACATGTGCCACCTTGTGCAGCTGGCTTACATGGTACTGGGGAATTGAACCTGGGTCCTTAGGCTTTGCAGGCAAGCACCTTAACCTCTAAGCCATCTCTTCAGCTCCACATCCAGCTTTTTATATGGGTTCTAGGAATCTGAGCTTAGGTCCTCATGCTTGCAGGGCGTGCAGTTTACCAACCAAGTCACCTCCCCAGCTCCTCCTCAGTTGTTTGATTTTTCAGGAACAGGTTTCACACTGGTTTCTGCAGTGACTACGCAAGAATAATCCTGAATAAAAGATAACCCAGAAGTTGGTTCATCCAGTGAATCTTTATTACTGTCTCCTGTAAGTAAAGCAAGTGACAGCATATAAAGATGTGATTGGAAGAAAATCTGTAATGCAAATGAATGATAACTTGCTCATGAGAGATATAAGCAAAACACTTGAGGAATTTTTTTTTTTTTTTGGTTTTTTTCGAGGTAGGGTCTCACTCTGGTCCAGGCTGACCTGGAATTGACTATGTAGTCTCAGGGTGGCCTCGAACTCTCAGTGATCCTCCAGGCTTTGTGAGTGAAGAGTAGTCTTGTTCTTTGCTCTTGAGGTGCACACCAGACATGGAAGTGTCTTTGACAGCAGGACAGAGAATCAGAATTCCATACAATGGGTCAAGGTTGGCTTTGGACATTTGCAGGTCTGCATGCCAATCTGGCTGACTCCCTGGCATACAGCACTAACAACAGCCAAGCTGCATTAATCACAAATAATTGAGCAAATTAATTTGAGGAATTTTTTTCCCTTTTTTTCCCTTAGGTCTGTGTAATAAATATAATAATGCCATGTTGATAATCTTTAATATCTATGTGGCTCAAATCATTTAATTTAATTTTTTTCCCCTTTACTGTGCAATAAAGGCAAGCCCTACTGTGATCTTGTGGGTATTTATTCTGCCTCTGAATTACTAGCTATTAAAAAAAAAGTTCCATTTCTAAGAAAATGTTTTTCAGGTTAGGGAAGTTGGCTCACTAATTGAGGGAGACCTTATCACTTAAGTATGAGTGCATATTAGGCTGGAAACCAGCAAGTTCAACTCCCCAAAAACCATGTAAAAAGCTGGGCATGGGCCACACACATCTGTAACCCCCACCTGTGGCTGATAGGGGTCAATTGAAGAATTATCAGGGCTCACTGACTGACAGTAGCTCTGGGTTGAGGGAGAGACCCTGTTTTAGGAAAGTACATGGATGAGCAATGAAAGAAGGTCACCCTATGTTCTCCTCTGGCCTCCACATGCATGCACATGCATACACCACACACCATGCACATACTTTATACACACACATGCAAAAATAAAAGTGTTTTCCACAAATTAAGTACTTTAGATTGTGTGCCTTGTCTCTAGAAGCAGCTCCTGAATGCTAGTTCTGAACACACCCTCCAATGGCCAGGAGAAGCGGAAGCTCCTTTCTTGTTCCTTTATGAAATAGTAGGTACTTTTCCAGGATTAGCTGTTCCTGGAGAAGAAACAACACATAACTGAAAAGGTTTTAGTCTTCATTTATTTCATTATTTTGGTTGACATTTGTGGGCCAAAGGGTAATGACATTTGATCTTGGTCGAGGAACAAATAAACTGGAAAACAGTTGTTGAATTTTGTCCCCTTACCACAGTAAGCCCAAACACTATGAATTCGTGACAGATAAAGGCAAACATGTTAAACATCATCATAGGACGTGTGCATAAATGCTGACCTGAGCTTTTACTTGCAGAAGTTGGGAGTCTAGGAATCTGCTGATTTACACGTGCTACAGAAGGAGTCATTGTGCAGAGACATGAAATATATTAGTCTGCTTTCACAATAAGGCATCTGGACTGGGTTATAGGGAGTGTGTATGTAACATGATAACAAATGCAATTAATTTGTAAAATTTTAAGGCATTGGGTATAAACATAATTCTAAAGTCAATCAGACTTTGTCATTAACATTTTCTTGCAATGGCATGTAGCAGCATAATGTCACATGAAATTTGGAGACATAAAGTACTTTGTTCTTTGTCTTATTAAATGACACTTTAATGAGGATTCAATGCTTTTATTTTGGTAAGTATCCTACTGTGAGGATCTCGGCAATTTTTTTAAGTAGGAAAGCTTGCACAAAAGATGTGTTTTCTTATTACCAAATTGGTTACTTTGAAGTCTATGGCAGATTGCATCCGTCTCTGAATTAGTACTGCAGAAGGCATCTATTGTACATCATTAGTGATGCATTAAATTGGTTATTTATGTTTTAAAACCCAAGCATAATAGAATCTTTTGTGTCTGCTTTTGAAGATTACTGTTATAATAAAATATTTTGAAATGAGTAAAGTTGTCTTTATGGTTTAGTTGATGCATCATTGGAGAATTTAAAGATTCTGGTCCTGTCTTCATCTCTTGTTTAGGCGTGTGTGAGAAAAATGTGTGAATTACTTTACATCTTAAGAAAAAAATGAAATATTGTAGAATTGCTTTAGTATTCTCAGGTAAGAAAACAATTAGAGACAAAACTTATTGACTAATCATTAATCTCAAGTTCAGTCATATTAACAATTTGAAAATAGATTAAAATATACTATGTTGTTTTATTATATATTATAATATTGGTCTATTGTTACCACTAATACTAAATAGCTACATCCGGGTCTTAAAATATAACCCATGTGATAGAAATCTCACTTTCAAACTTCTGTTTAATATTTTTTTTACAAGTGATAAAAATATGTGACTACAATATCTTTTATTAATCACTGGCAGAAAGGAGCATATTTTGCTAAAAGTTTCTCATAATATACTGTGTTTCCTAACATGAGGAATAGTGGAAATGTTTTTTAGCAACTAAAAATTCTAGGCCATATTAGCTAGAAAGATGGCTTATCAGTTGAGACACTTGCCTGCAAAGCCTAATGACAGGGATTTGATTCCCCAGCACCCACATAAAGCTAGATGCACAAAGTAATGTATGCATCTGGAGTTTGTTTACAGTGGCTGGAGGCCCTGATGTGCCCATTCTCTCTGTCTGTCTCTCTTTCTACCTTTGCTTGCAAATAAATAAAAATAGTTTTAGGTCTTTCATAGGATTTAAACATTGTGGTTGGTGAAGTTCAGCCCCCGGAACTTGGTACCAGATCTAATCTCTTCCTGAGATAGCGTCTAGCCCTAACCAAGCAGCTGGCCCTCTGGTTCACCACCACCCTAAGGTTATAAATACCTTTGCAAGGGGAGGGCAGGCTCTCACTCTCTGATCACTTGGGAACTTCCAGTTATGGGTGAGTTTTTCCCTCTGCTGGGCCTGGGCTGGCCGGTAGGGGCTTGGCCTAGGCCCTAGCCCAGACCCAGCTGGGATGGCCCCCTAGTCCTTACTCTTCGCATTAGTTCTTTATTTCCTCCAGCTCCCCACATGGCAGGAGCTCCTTGAACTTTCTTTTCTCTTTTTTTTCCATGCTTCTTTTCCCAGATCTGTATCTGGTCACATGGACTCCTGAGCTACATGTGACCCACATGGGCTTTTGTGCTCCAAGTAGTGTACTTCTCTTCTCCCCGCTTTATCTCCCCTTACCTCCAGTCTTCCTCTTTCCACACTCCTTTGTAAAATCTAAATAAAATATGGTATTTTAAAACTAAAATAAAATAGGTTTAAACAATTACATTTTGTAACACACTGAGTGTATAGAGGATTCTCAGTGGTGGGCTCACCTCTGAATTCCCTAGGAAATAAAGGCTAGCTAAAATATAGGCCTAGAGCAGTCCATGCACCATTCCCTTGACTTTCTGTACCACTTGTCTTATACAGAGGCATTTCCCTTCTAGCCAGAATTATTCCCTACCCAGTGGCTTATAGCCCATCTCCTGGGAAATTCTTTCTTCTGGGGCTTGTTTTCCCAGCCACTTCCTTCTCCATTGTCTGCTTCTTCAAGGGCTTCTTTTCTTCAATTTATAAATGTTTTTCTCATTCCAGAAGCATCATTCACCCACCCACTCACCCATTATGCCTTCTTTTCTTGAGCTTTCAGTGTTTTCTCCTTCTCTTCAATTGCCAGGCTTTCCCCATGTTCTCACCTCTTACTCACTAGTAGATGGCAGGTGGATCCAGTATGACCTTCAGCCCCAACACTGTACCTGTCCTGACCATGGGTACCAGCGCCCCCACTGCCTTTTCCTCTGGATTGTTCTGAAGGTGTGCTTCTTTCCCGGCGAAGCCTGTTGCCTTGACTGACTTATCTCTTCCTTTGGCTGTTTGTCTTCTGCTGACCCCCTCAGTGCTGTTATACCCAAGATGTTATCCTGGTGTTTAAATTCATTTGGGATCTTCCCACTTTCATCCTAATGTACTGCCTTCTTCATTATATTTTGATGCCTTCCCAACCCCACAGTTGTTTTTTATTTAATTTTTTTGCATGTGTGTGGTTGTGGTCATGTATGTTGTGGGCCACATGTGTGTGTATGTGTGCGTGTGCACATGCATGTGGAGGCCAGAGGACAATCTTGGATGTCTTTCAGGTACCTTCTACCTTTTTTGAGACTGAGTCACTCATTGGCCTGAAGTTTACCAATTCGACTAGACTAGCTTGGCCTGCAAGCTCCAAGTATCTCATGTTTCTATCTCCCCAGCCAGGATTACAGGCACACACCACCACATTAAGCATTTACTCGGGTCCTCATGTTTGCAAGCAAGCATTTTACCAATTGAGCTATCTTCCCAGTCCCTAACCCCACATTTGTATATGTATAAGGTCTGTTTGTTTTGAAAGGGAAAAATTGATCTTACATTGATGTACATGATTCTCCAAATCCCAAATCTATAGTGTAGACCAATGTCTGGAAACAAGCAGAGTTGATGGTGCCATCTTAAATGTGAAGTCTGCTGTGTGAGCCAGGTGGGTGGAAATTCGGACAGGATTTTTGTTACCATAGGCTTTCAACAGAATTCCTTCTTCCCCAAGAACTTTTAGCTTTCCTCTTAAGGCCTCTGAGTGATGGGATGAGCCCCCTCACATTGTAGAGGTTCATCTGGTGTACTAAGTCACAGGAAAATCCAGACTTGTGTTTAACCAAGCAACCAGCCACCGCAGCCTAGCCAAGTTGATGCATAAGATTAACTACCACCCTACCTCACTAACTACAGGCTTACATTTCGTGAGATACTGGGAAAACATGCTGGTAGGATTTGACACTTGGTTCTTCTCCTTACAGGATAGGTTTCCTTGGCAAGTTTCTTAATCTCTTCTTAATCATATAATACTCTATATGATCTCCATGCTACCATACGGCCTGTTACACAAATATTTGATGAATAAAGGGAATGCATGGCAAATGAAAGCAGGAAAAAGACTTGAGTTTTGGTGTCACCTGAATGGAGAGCTCAAATTTAGACTGCAAAATCAGACTGAAGTTCCCTCTCTCTCTCTCTCTCTCACACACACACATATTAAATGTGAACGTAGTATATGCATTCATGTCCAATGAATCTGTGTAATGAATGTAGGCCACCATGCATGTATACACACACATAGATAGTACCAGTTGCATGTGGTCTCATCCCATTACTGAATAAACCCTGAATGTCTTCTAAAGGCTGGACGGTGTGTTGGGCACAGGCCCCATAACACTGAACTCTACAGCTTTGCCTTTCTTACTGTCTTCATTGGCCTCTGACATGTAATAAATGATGGGCTAAAGGAATTTCAGGTAACTGCAATTATGTATCATATGTACTATGTATCAGACTGGCTCTGCTGAATATTGTTTAAATAATATAAGTCATGTAGAAGGTTAACTCCAACTGACATGTTTATTATTTATTTATTTATTTTTGGTTTTTTTTGAAGTAGGGTCTCACTCTATCCCAGGCTGACCTGGTATTCACTCTGTGTTCTCAGGATGGCCTTAAACTCTCAGCGATCCTCCTACCTCTGCTTCCTGAGTGCTGAGATTAAAGGCGTACACCACCACGCCCGGCTCCAACTGACATGTTTTTAATAATTATTGCTATTGCCAGCTTTCACTATACATTATGTTGAACCAAATTTTCGAGATTTGCAGAAATACCTTTTATGATTTTATAAAGCATGTAGAGTGTTTTATGCACTTTAAAATATTCTGTCACATAATAGTACGATAAATACCCAAGGGTTCTACTTTAGTGTTTTATGATAAGTTTGAGAAAAGGTCAAAATATTATAGTAATGTCAGGGAGAACATCTATGTAATTTCTGTAAAGTTTGGTATAACAAACTTAAAAGCTAATTGAGATGATATACTTAAAATTAAAAATTAATGAACTTTTAAAAAACTTTTTTTTTAACTGGAGTTACAAATGTGGTGAGGCACATCTGTAACCCCAGTACTTAGGAGGTAGAGCCAGGGGGATCAGGAGTTCAAGATCATCTTTAGTTTTATAGCAAGTTTGAGGCCAGCCTGGGCTACATGAAACCCTGTCTTAAAACAAAAGAAGTAAAGAAGCCTACTTATGGGTGCAAATAATAATTGTTATAATTATTTTTTATTTTAATTTTTTGAGAGACACACACAGAGAGAGGAGAGAGAGAGAGAGGAAGACAGACATGGGCATGCCAGCAGTGTCTCAGCTGCTGAGAAAGAAATCCAGATGCATGCGCCCCCTTGTGGTCAAGTGTGGCATTGCACCCTTGCGTCATTTTGCATCTGGCTAAACGTGGAATCTGGAGATTGGAACCAGCATTCTTAGGCTTAGGAAGCAGGCGCCTTAACCCCTAAGCTATCTCTCCAGCCCAATAATTGTTATAATTATTAAGGAATAATTCATAGCTAATGGTGTATACATTTTTCTTGACTTTCAGAAATTTTCATCTTTATATCACCTATTTTAATGAACATGGCCTTTCCCAACCATAAGCTGCCAGTAGCTGATAATGTTGATTATTAAATTTGATTCATTAATATAAAACCCTCTAATTAGCCTGAGTAATTTGTGAAACAAAGCAGAAATTAAATAAGTTTTTTACTGTGGCACTAAATTTAGATGTTTGATTCTTAGCATAACATTAAGATCAGATTAAAGGTTCAAATTCAAGACAAGATCATTCTGGTGCTGGGGAGATGGCTCAGCAGGCAACATCACTTGTCTTATAAGCATGAGGGCCTGATTCTCCGTGAGTTCTATTCCCTAGAACCCATGTAAGTTACTGGGCATGGCCATGCATGCCTACAAACCCAGTCCTGTGGGAAGCAGAGGCAGGAGAGTCATTGGGACTCATTGGTCAACTAGTCTGACAAAATGGCAGGTCCATGTTCAGTGAGAGACTCTGTCTCAAGGAAACAGGCAGATGAGCAATAGAGGAGGCCACCAACACCCCCCAACCTTACATATGTGCACACTAGATCTGCACACATAGGTGCATATACCATACACACACACACACACACACAAAATGCATGCACAAAATAAAATCATCCTGAGTTTTGAAATGATAGATAAGAAATTCATAAATATTTCCTGATAAAAGTAGATGTCGCATGGAAACATTCAATGTATGAAGTTTCATGTATTTGTGCAAAATGTAGCTAGTCCAGGGAGGGACATATGCTCTAAATAGAAAATTCACACTGGATTTGAAGACAGTACTGAAGCAAAAAGAATGCATACAATCTCAGTAATGGTTTTTTAAATTAAATGTTGAAATGATAATTTTGAGTTAAAGTATATAACCAAAATTATTTTTGCTTCTTATGTTTTAAATATGCTTATGAAAATTCCAAATAATGTAGCCTGCATTACATGTCTATTGAACTGTGCTAGTTTAAATATTTTATTTTAAAGATGATAAAACTAAAGCCCTAAAAGTAAAATTTATGAGGTGAAACCAAAGCAGCTTCGCTCATTTGGGACACTTCCTTTGGATGTGGCCCTTGAAATGTCCAGACACACATTCCAGAGCAAGTACACTAAATGGGCAATGGTTCCTCCATGGCAGCCTCGGCATCCTGGGAGGCCTTGGTTGTCTAGTCTGGTAGCACATTTAAATCTAGCTTCAGAAATTACTTCAGAATCTTTCAAACAGCCGCTTCATGGTGAATTTGATACTTTGTGAGGTGGTTTTGTTTTTTACGAGCTATTTGGAGCTGTCTGCTAAATAGTATAGGGCTTATAAAAGGAGGTGGTTTTATGTGTGTGTGTGTGTGTGTGAGAGAGAGAGAGAGAGAGAGAGAGAGAGAGAGAGAGAATGAGAAGACACACTTGAGGTAGACATTTGGAAGTTTTTTTAATTTCATATTTATTTATTTGAGAGAGAGAGAGAGAGAGAGAGAGAGAATGGGTGCACTAGGGCAGCTCTAGCCACTGCAAACAAACTCCAGATGCATGTGCCACCATGTTCATCTGGCTTACTTGGGTTGTGGGGAATAAAACCTGGGTCCTTAGGCGTCATAGGAAAGCATGTGCCTTAACCTCTAAGCCATTTCTCCAGCCTGTTTTTTTTTTTTTTAAGGCGGTGTCACACTCTAGCTCAGGCTGACCTGGAACTCGTGCTGTTAGGCAGGTGGACCTTGAATTTTGGTGATCTTCCTGCTTCAGCTTCCTAAGAACTAGGATTATAGGCTTGAGCCACCATGCCTGCCTGCAAGGTAGACATTCCTGTGAGACAGCTACAAACTGAAATTCTGTCACCAAGTTAATCAGCTGTTCCTACCTACATGAATAGTCATGAACCAATACTCATTTATATACACATTTCTTTAAAAATATATTTTATTTATTTATTAAGAGACAGAAAGAGCGATAAAGAGAGAATGGGCAACCCAGGACCTCCAGGCACTGCAAACAAACTCCAGATGCATGCACCACCATGTGCATTTAACTTTACATGGGTACTGAGGAATCAAACCTGAGTCCTTAGGCTTTGCAGGCAAGTGCATTAACTGCTGAGCCATCTCTCCAGCCCTGGTGCACATTTTCTATTTCAATAAATACAAATGTGAATAATCATTTCCCCAATACTTTATTGTGAAATTTTTAACATACAGAGAAAGTGAAAGATTTTTATACTAATAGCTATGTACCTGCCAGCTAGATTATTGTACAGCTAGTATTTTGTTGTAATTGCTCATCCCACATCTTTCTAAGCTTCTCTTTCTCTCCCCCTCTCTTCTCCCATGGCAGGCAGATCGATCTCTCTCTCTCTCTCTCTCTCTCTCTCTCTCCCACCCCCAGAACATTAGCATATGTGTCAGTAACTAGAGCTCAATATTTGCTTGTGGTTCTTTTTTGTTTTGAGATAAAACTGTAAAAATCTCAAATGTACCAGTTGACAAGATTGGCCATCCACCTGTGAACCTCCAACTTCTTTCAAGATGGCGAGCACTGCCACCAGTGAGAGGCTCTGTGTTTGCCCCTTCCCCAGATCCTAACTCCCACTACTCTCAAAGGCAGCCATTGTTCTGACGTTTTCCCACCACCTATTATTTTTCATTGTTCCGGAACATCATGTAAATGAACTCATAGTGTGTGTGTTTTTTTTTTTTAACTTAGCATTGTTTTTGAGATTCATCCTTATTGAGTAGAGCCAAAACTTTTTTCTTTCTGTTTTGGAATAGTATTTTGTTATAGGAATTCATCCTCTTTTTCCTCTATATCTGAGCTAGTTCTCAACTATTATAAATACAAATGCTGTGAACTTTCTTGCACCATGCTTTTTGGAAGAATGGCATTACTGGGCCGTAGGGTACTTGTATATTTACATAGGACACTATTTGACACTTCCACCAAGGATGAATGTAAGTTCCAGTTGCTGCACATCCTTGCCAACACTTGGTAGCAATCTTTTACTTATAGCCATTCTGGTGAGTGCCTTATGGCACTGTATTATGAGGTTTTAATTTGTTGTCTCCCATTGGCTATATTGTTGAAACTTCCGTGTGGGTTGATGTATATATGTGCATATCTCTGTGAAGTATTTTTTGGGTTTTTTTGTCTGTTTTGTTAGGTTCTGTGTCTTTTTGTTAGTAAGTTGTAGAAGTTATATATGTATCCTAAAATACCAGTCCTTTGTCATATAAGTGGCTTCCTTTTTCATTTTACTGATAATTTTTTAAGGGAGGAATTTTAATTTTGATACAATCTAATCTATCAGATTTTTATTTCAGTATATATGTGTGTGTGTGTGTGTGTGTGTGTGTGTGTGCAGATGCGTATGCCTCATGAATGTACGCAGAGACCTGTGGAGAATGTGGGGTGTGTTCTTCTGTTGCTCTTCCCCTTTATTTCTTTGAGACAGAATCCCTCACTGAACCTGGGCCTGCTTTTTTGGGGGTGAGACTGGCTGACCAGCAATCCTTGGTGATTCTATCCTGCCTCACTCAGCACTGAAGTATATAGGTGTGTGTAGCCATGCCTGTTTTTTTTCCATGGATGCTAGGGATTGAATTAAGGTCCTTATGCTTACAGAGCAAGCAGTCTAACCTACTGAACCATCATCCCAACCCCAATTTTTCAGTTTCTTATTTTATGATTACTCTCTCTTTTGTTTTGTTTTTTATTTTTTATTTTATTTATTTTTAGAGAGAGACAGAGAGAGAGGGAGAGGAAGACAGATAGAGATGGGCGCACCAGCAGTCTCTCAGCTGCTGTGAACAAAATCCAGATGTGTGCACCCCCTTGTGGTCAAGTGCGGCATTGTGCCCTTGCATCACTGCATCTGGCTAAACGTGGGACCTGGAGATTGGAACTGGGTTGTTAGGCTTAGCAGGTAGGCACCTTAACCACTAAGCCATCTCTCCAGCCCTGATTACTCTCTCTTTTGGAAAACCTTTGCTTAATTCCAAATTGTGAAGATTTCTCCTTTGTCATCATCTTGGCATTTCTATCTAAGGTAGACCTGAGGTTTAAAAAAAAAAGAGGTTGAGATTCATTTATTGTCTTTTCATAGACATTGAGTTAACTCAAGCACAGTCAGGTTTCCTTGGTGTATTGTTACAAAACAAGTGAACAAATTAGCATAGATCTGTTTCTGGGCTATCTGTTCTTTTCCATGATCTATTTGTTGATCTTTATGCTGGTATTACTGTGGCTTTATAGTAAGTACATAGTGATTTTTGACATGTATGCAGCATGGGCATATGCATTTATTTTCTTACTCACTTCATTTCCAACTGTGTGCTACTATATATAATACTGCTAGAAAGTTCTTTGCACACTTGTTGAATTATTCCCTCAGGGCTCATTTCTCTATGTAGAAATGCTGGGTCAAAGGATTTTTGCAGTTTTCATTTTGATATATAAATCAAATCTGTTTCTTACACCCTATCAACCTTTCCATTACAAAACCTATTTCCTCGCACCATATGAAGATTAATTTTCTAAAAGGTAAACTTTACTAAGCAAGAATTAGTGGGCCTGGGCTCTGAGAGGTAACCTTTATGTATGTGTCTGTAGAATCGTTATTACTTTTTAAAATTTTATTTATTTATTTATTTGCAGCCAGAGAGAGAGATAGAAGAGAGGCAGACAGATAGAGAATGGGCACACCAGGGCCTCTAGCCACTGCAAACAAACTCCAGATGCATGTGTCCCTTGTGCATCTGGCTTACGTGGGTCCTAGAGAATCGAACCAGGACCCTTTGGCTTCTCAGGCAAATGCCTTAACCGCTAAGCCATTTCTCCAGCCCTTGTTACTTACTTTTCTTCCTAATTTTTATCTCTGAGTCATATAGAAAGAATTTTAACTGGGTACTTATCTAGGAAGCATCTTGCCTGTAGAAGGTGATTTACTAAGCCTTGGATCCCATCTTCTCATTGGCTTGTAATGAGGATGCATTGATGAAGTGGTAGGTGAGGGTGGCTGAGGTAGCGAGCACGGCTGAGAACTTTCACTGAACTCTGTACTTAGTCTTTTCAAAACAAGTGAAAAGTCCTTAGACAATAGAGAACAGTCTGAGCTAATTTAATGGATACCTGATAATTTTCTGACATAATAGTAGCTTGTACAGCATGGTTTATGATGCTGAACTGAGTCTGTAACAATGAGATACTTTATTATTTTTATACTCTATATTTGTACTAACCTCTTAAATGTTCAAGTTGAAAACAAAGCTTAGTACTGGGCCTCTTCCACCCACCCAAATTTCTTGGTAGTGTGTGGAAGGAATTTTCCATTAATTCTAATCTCTCTGTGGCCAGTTTAAAGGAAAAAATAAAAACATGAGATTTTCCCCAATTTAATGATTTTCTTCCCTTGAGTATTTTTAATTAACTATTTATTTGCACATGAATGTGTGAGTGTGTGTGTGTGTGTGTGTGTATCAGTGCACCACGGTCTCTTGCCATTGCAACTGACTACTTGTCTAGCTTTATGAGGATGGCAGAGGAATTGAACCCAGGGTGGCAGGCTTTACAAGCAAGCACCTTTAACCACTAAGCCAGAACCTATTGAGTATTTTTGTATTGGGGAAAAAAACTTAGTTGGTTTTTTTTTTGGGGGGGAGGGGTTGAGGTATGGTCTTGCTATAGCCCAGGCTGACCTGGACCATGTACTCTCAGGCTGGCCTTAAACTCACAGTAATCCTCCTACCTCAGCCTTCTGAGTGCTGAGATTAAAGGTGTGTACCACTACAGCCAGCATCCTTACTGATTTCTTAAAGACAAAATGGAAGATCCAGAAAATGGATGTTCTGATGTTAAGAAATCAGTGACTAACTATGTGGCCTTTACTAAATGACTTAAATCACTGTAGGCCTCCATTTCCTCTCTTCTACAGCTGGAAGTTTGATCCTTGCTACCTGGCAGCCTATGTGTTCTTTTTACAGTTCTTTGACTGATTCTGTTCCAGGTTCTAACTTAGGATAAAATTTTGATTAAAAACCAGTAGTTTTAAAATATAACATAGATAGTTTTTTTTTTTTTTTTTTTTTTGGCTAGGAAAAAAAAAAACAACAACAGCAAATGTACATCGTTTTTAAATATAATTGCCCCCTCTCAAATGTCTATTTCCCAGCCCGGCTGGCTGCGCCTTTCTAAGTAATGCCAGAGCCTGTGCTGGGGATGATTCCCCCCCCCCCGCAAGAACACAGAAATGTGAGGGGCTGGACTGTGTGCCTGTCTTAGTCACCTGTTGAGAAAATAGGCAACTATTGACAAGTCTGCTTCACGGCTGAGTGACTGTTCTGCCAGCCTTCACATGACCCCCACTGAGCAACATCTTTGACCGCCTGCTAAACAGGGTCTGTTTGAAGTTTCTTTTTAACATTTCCAAAACGTTAATTCAGCAGGATGTCTCCTCTAGGGTTCTCCATGTCACCAAATCAGCAGCTGTTGAAATCCATTCACTTCAGCATGAAATGTTTTCATAAGTGCGTTTTTTATTTGTGACAACAGCAAAGTAAACATAAGACTAAAGTTCCACCTCATTCAACATTTGCATGTGGTGAAGCTGCTCCTGGTGGCGGTTCATATTTGCAATGTCTGTTCTCCAGTAAGCACTTTTACTACAGAAGATTTGAAATCAGCCTTGCCTACAAAATATACTATACCATAAAGTTCCTTTTAAAATAACTAGCTTAAACATCTATATTGTGAGTAAGAACTTATACCATGACTTTAAAGCAGAAGTGTTTCTCTTTCATACGAAGCTCCAAGTATTGGGATTGTTGTGTTTAGAATATGTTTAAGTCTGTAGATGAGATTGTTAATTCTGCATAGCATTACACACTCTCTAAATCTCCCACTTTAAAAGGAAACACTCACAAGGAGATAATTTAATGGGATAAAGCACTGTAGAATTCTTAAGGTTGAAGAGCAGAGGACCAGCAAAATCCGATGGTACAGATAAGGCACTGGGACTGAGGTTATACTGACCTGCTTGGGCTGATGGTGCTGTACGCCTTTCAGCTAGGCTCTTTCAGTCATTGTAAGTAAAAGCCATATATCTTTACAGAGTTAACATGAGAACTGCTACATTTTCTCAATATGGTTGAGCTGTCCCCCTCTCTGTTTATTTAGTCTTAAAAGACTTAAGTGGAGTTTTATAAGATCATTAGCTGGCTTCGTTCTTTGAGAAGCTTTCTACCACCATATTATCAAGTTTCATTGCATGCAGAGAATTATCAGATCAACCCATTATACAGCCTAGCAGCATGAAGTCTTTTCCCTACACTGGGAGAATACTGGGTAAATCAGGCTCTAGGGTTCCAGTGGGAGGCAGAGGGTTGCACAAGGTCCATTTGTCAAGTTGATGGCACCGCAGTGAGGTTACATTAGCTTGGCTTTGAACAGAAGTGAAATCTTATGCGAAGCTCCCCTTGCTGTCATTTACACTAACATCCATCCTCTTAAAGCCAGGCCTCTGAGAAAAACAAAGTGATGGCACAATATAATCAGTCACTCAAGCTGTCTGTCATCTGTTTTCTTAAGGAAATGACTTTTAAGTTACTGGAACAGAGAACTGTAGAAAATTAACAAAGGTTGTAGTAGTAAAAGTAGGTAAAACTCTTTTAAACTGCAGATGTCTCTTTTTTTAGAAGATTTTATATGCAGAATACAAAAAAGGATCCTCCCCACTCTCATAATGAATCACATGAACTTATTTCTTCTTGAACAATAGACCTACTGCTGTTAGCGACTGGAGTCTTTCTTGCTTAATGTGAGTACATGTTAATGCTCCCAAAAACTTTCTATAAAACCCAGTCTATAAAACCCCCAGGCTCAGTAGGTCCTCTGACAGTCCATTTGTCGATTCCGAGTTATCTGAATTTCGGTTATATAATGGCAAATCTTGCATGCAGTCATCTGCTTGAGGGTAAATGGTACTTTAAATGTAAATTATTGAGATTTAATTACTTTGTATTACACTTAGACAATTCCTTTAAAATCCAAACTACTTTGCCCTTGATGGTCAATTTAAAGCTGGTGATCAGATTTGCAGGTTTTATTTCCCTAAACCTGTTTTATGGGCTGAAACACTCAGGTCATTTGCACCCTGTCTCATTCATCATGAAGCAGTTAAACCCAGATTGTTAAACCAGGAGAGATTAGCTGACAGTGGGAGGTACATTACAGGAAGACCTCCTTCACGTACTTAACTGTTAGCCATCCCATTTGTGTGGCTTTTATAGTAAATTGCATTTTGTGGTGGGTTTTAAAAGAAACAGGAAGAGCATTTAAAAAACCCAAAAAAAAAAAAAAAAAAGAGGTAACTATCTTTTCCAGTAATGCATGTAGTATATTTTATCATTTTTATTTGGTCTCTCAATGATTAATATTGAAAACCTCTTAAAGAGGAAATAATGGGTCAGTATGCTTAATAATAATAATAATAATAATAATAATAATAATAAAAGAAATCTCCTTTTTTTGTTTTGTGGGCATATTCAATTATGTTGTTGGGCTTTTAAAATGATGAACTTGAAAAAAATCAGATTCTTCTGTTGAAAGTACTACTAAGAAGCAATATATTAAATCTTTTCTCAAAAGCTGTTTTGAAAAGTCCCTTTAAGCCCTGATAGACAAAATTGGCCCAGAATTCATAGTGTCTGGGGAAGATAAACTTGGATTTCTTAAGGAAAGAAATAAACTAGAACTCAGTTTAATAATAACTAAATGTTTAATAAAACAGTGCTCTTACTAACCTCTGGGAACACCACATTGAGTTAGTATGGATTGTATAGTAAGGAAACTTTGTTGTTTCTTTCCCTTTTGAAACTTACACGAACATTTGGAATTGGTGAACTTCTGAAAGACCCAGAAGATCAATCTTGATTAGTTTATTTTTCTTAGAAAAGATTTTGATAGCCTGGTATAAGCTTTTTCCCCCTTCTTCTAAAGGATTCCTTATTTCCTCCGTTGAGGGATGAAATATTATTAAAAGCAGCCCACAAATGAAAAAGTGAAAACAAGTTTAAGTAACTGAATCTTTCATGGTTGAAAACAAGACCTCATATTTAAAAGACTGATCTTTAGTTGCCCCTTTCCTCATATTTCTTCCCAATTTAACCTCGAGGTGATTTTTAAAGTTATAGCTTAATTGGATAGTCGTTTTGCCTTTGATTTGGAGCAATCTATTGTAGCTTTATTTCCTTTATTACAACTTTATTTCCTTGAGCCAGTGGTGACATAAATGTAGGACCTGTTGGATCAAAGGTTAGTTTATGATAAATGTAGTTTTCTAAACAGAAAACTCAAACCCAATTTTGCCTTTGAATATTTGCAACTAGATATAGTGTCAAAAGTCCTATATAAATATGAAGACATTTATATATATTTTTTATTTTAGGTCCATCATTTTTATTTGGTAATTAAACTTATATTTACAAATTAAGGTCATTTAAAAGAATTATTCTATAGAAGTCTACACTTATAATGCTCCATTTTCCCAAGAGACAAAAAAATGTTTATGATAAATTTTCATTCAGTCACATATATTGAGTACAAATTGTATGCTACAAAACTGAATTTGATTGGCTTGGGTTAAATATTTGTGCCCCACAAAATGTGTTTTTAATGGTAAACTGATTTTTTCAAACAAATTATGTAAGAAAATTTACTTTTAAAAATCACTTATTTTTCAAAATATTTATTCATAATCATTTAACATAAACTATGTTTGTTAAAAACACAGATTAATTTTTAAAACTAAAAAGTGTGTGTGTACACATGCACATGCGCATGTGCCATACATGGAGGTCTGAGGACAACTTTGAGGTGTCTGTGCTCTACCTTCTTTGAGACGGGATCTCTTGCCACTGTAAATGAACTACCAAGCTGCCAACAAATGTGAGCCTAGCTGGCTGGTGGAGTTCCAAATACTTCTTGCTTGTCTCCCATTGTTGTAGGTGCGTTGGGATTACAGATGCATGCATCACTTTGCATTGGGCTTTATGAGGTTGCTGGGAATTTGAACCTCAGCTGGCAAGCCTTGCAAGCAAGCATTATTAACCACTGAGCAATATCCCATCTCTAGCTGACTTTTAAAAAAATTTTTATATTTTCTTTTTTTAAAAATTTTTTTATTTTATTTATTTTCAAGCAGAGAGAGAAAGAAATAGAAGAGAGGCAGACAGAGAGAGAATGGGCACACCAGGGCCTCTAGCCACTGCAAATGAACTTCAGATGCACGTGCCCCCTGTGCATCTGGCTTACGTGGGTCCTAGAGAATTGAACCGGGATCCTTTGGCTTCGCAGGCAAATGCCTTAACCACTAAGCCATTTCTCCAGCCCTCTAGTTGACTTTTATGTTACAGGAAATATATAATGAAAAGTTATATTCTACTTTTTAAGGGGAATTTAACCTCTCCTGGATCACAAGGTTTTTTTGTTCTATTTATTTATTTATTTATTTATATTATCAAATGTCAATCTGCATCAAGCTGACTTGTCCAGGAATTAAACCATTATTCAGCATTAGTAATAATGCCACAATATTGCCTTATATAGGCAATTTATAAGAAAAAGTTCCTTTTATTTATTTATTTTTATGGTTTTTTTGTTTGTTTGTTTGTTTGTTTTTTTTGTTTTTGTTTTTTGAGGTAGAGTCTCACTGTAGCTCAGTAGCTCAGGCTGACCTGGAATTCACTATGTAGTCTCAGGGTGATCTCGAACTGACGGTGATCTTCCTACCTCTACCTCCCAAGTGTGCTGGGGTAAAGGCAAGGTAGGGTCTCACTCTGGCCCAGGCTGACCTGGAATTAACTATGTAGTCTCAGGGTGGCCTCGAACTCTCGGCAATCCTCCTACCTCTGCCTCCCGGGTGCTGGGATTAAAGGCGTGCGCCACCACGCCCGGCTTAACATGTTCCTTTTTAAATTGCAGAGTGCAGTAGGACCAGGCAAGAGCTGGACATTAAGCAAACAAATCAGAAACCCTCTTGTCACTTTCTTTACCAAGCAGCACAGTGCCGGGTGTTCATGTGAAAGACAAGAAAGACGCCATTCTTCAGCAAATCGTTGCTGTGTTTGGGACCCTCCTCAGTCACAGAAAACTCACATTAGTTTTTTACTTTCTTCACTTCCAGTGACTATTAGAGAATTTCTGTGTGGACGACATACTTGCTGGCTTTTCTTCTATACCAACCAGGATTCATTTACTCATCTCCAAGCACTCCCCAGAGTTCATTACGGGTCTTGAGTCCCTAGGTCCTTCCCAGAAGTTTCTGCAGAATTCTTTAAAAAAAAAAAAAGTTCTTTGCATTACTTCCACATTTTCCACATTGGCCAGCAGACACTGGCAATCTGCTGGGCACACATGTGCTCAGGCATGGCACCATGAAAATCCACCCTGTTTGAACCATACCAGTCAGGAGGCAAGAGCTCATTGCCTTTGCCACTGTGCCCAATAAGAAAGGGAAAAATAAATCTCAAATTTTAGCTATAGCTCTCTGTGGTCATTGTTAAAGGATTTCTTGTGTTTCATGTTTGAAACAACCTCTTTGTTTGATGGTTTTCAGTGCCTGAGCTTGACCCCAGAGCTTCACCGTGCTAAACTTGTACTCTACCACTGTTCTACATCCCCAGCCCAAGACAACCTTTTTCAAAGCAGATATGCATTTTGTTTTGGAAAACTGACAGAATGAGAATTTTCCAAAACTAGATGCCATATTTGATACAATACATGCTTTTTATATAAATAACTAGTTGATAATATGCAAAGCCAGTCTGTACTACTGAGCAAGTTTGTGATATCATCTCCTTGCATATAAAATTTGTTAATATCTATTCATATGGTATTTTGAGTAGTGAAAGGGGGAGAGGGTGGGAAGGAAAAAAAGAAAGGAGGAAAGGGAGAGAGGGAGGGAAGGCTGGAGGGAGAGAAGGAGAGATGGATGGACTATACTGAATTCCTGAGAAGCTCGTTTGTGTGAGATTCATCACACTAAACTTTCTTTTACCCAGGAAACATACAAATAAAAAATTTTAATTTTCATATTTACCATTAATGAATCAATTTAACTCTGAGCTTTTGTTATTAACAAAGATTTGGGTGTTTGCTAGGACAGGCCCTGGAGATGAATGTAGCAAGACAACATGGTTCTTGTGTTTGTTGGGTTCACACGATCTGTGAGAGGAAAGTATTGTACTGTGTGCATAATTGGCAGTTTGGGGTAGTAACATGCAGAAAGCAGCCTGGCCTCCGTTAGTTTCTCCCCTCTGTCTAGACTCCTTAGGAACAGAAGCCAAGAACCTGGGCAGTGCCCCTGGAACTTCCTGGCAGCCCCTTCCCTTGCCCCCACTTCCCCACGCAGTCTTTGGCTATGGCCAAACCACCTCATTTTCTCTGAGCTATCCGGACTGCTTATTTTGTTTTGTTTTTCCCTCATTCTAGGCAGCCCTCTCCCTGTGTTTGCCTATCACGGTCATATCGATTCCTGAAATCCCACTGCAGAAGCCTTTTTTCCACAAGCGTGTATTTTAGTTGTCGTGCTGGTTCACATCTCTTCCATGCCTTTGCACTTGGCTCATGAGTCCACTTGGTAACTGGACCGTAAACTCCTCCAGGGCACAGTGTCATCTTTTTGTTGCTGTTGTTTTTTTCATATCTTTGTTGCTGTTGTTTTTTGAGACACAGTCTCCCTATGTAACCCTGGGTAACCCCAAATTCAAGATCATCCCACCTCAATCTTCTGAGTGCTAGAATCGTAGATGTGAAACTCCATACCCAGCTCAACATGGCATCTTTAAGTGACAGAATTGTGCCTGTCCAAGAACTGAACCCAAACTTATGAGTTATCTTAAATTTAGAATTAATTTTAGAACAAATGATTTTCCTTGAAACTGTGAAAATATAGTTCCTGAAAAGTGTTGTAATCCTACAACTGGAGGGGCTGAGACTGGAGGATTATGGTGAGTTTGAGGCCAGCACAGGTTTCATAGTGAATAGCAGGCCACCAGCGAGGGCCACATGGCAAGACCTTGTGTCAACACATGCACAAACACAGTAAGAACATCAAAACAGCATTTAAAACATATCTGGTCGTTCTGATTGCAGGGGCTGCAGACGCATGGTGTAATGCTTACTGCTGCACCACTGTTTGGCTGTGAGATAAAATATGTGTGTCTCAATTTGAGGAAACATTACCAACTAATCAGTAAGATAAGGAAAAAGTGATTCCCATGAGGCTATTTCTCTGCTGTCATGGCCAGTTGTCTTTTTATTTGTTGTTTGTTTGGAACCCAGGGCCTTACATGCTTTACCACTGAACTAAATCCTCAACCCCCCCCCATTCCATTTTGTAATTAATGAAACTTTGTAAATAATTTAGGCTAACCTCCCGTGTCCAGATTCTGAGTCTGTAGTTGCCATCAAGAAGTGAGTGAGCCAGCAGCAGAACAAGGAAGCATAGGCTGATCATTTCTTAACAACATATGTATGGTAGGAGCCTAAACAGGCCTATAACTTGAGTGTTGGTGAATGGGACTATAGCCACCTTATAAACTAAGATATTAGACACATTTTTAAAAAATATTTTATTTATTTGCAAGCAGAGAAAGAAAGAGAAGAGAGACAGACAGAGAGAATGGCCTCTAGCCACTGCAAACAAACTTCAGATGCATGTGCCTCTTTGTGCTTTATGTGGGTACTGCAGAAGCGAACCTGGGTCATTAGGCCTTGCAGGCAAGCACCTTAATTGCTGAGCACCATCTCTCTAGCCCTAGACATACTGTTAATGTAAGAAGTAAGTGGATTTGGTAGGATATTCTTTAACCCTCATTATATTTGAATTCATATGTTGAAAAGCCATTTAACATGTGGGGTGGCACATGCCTGTAATCCCAGCAGTTGGGAGGCTCAGGTAAGAGAATTATGTAGAGTTCAAGTCCAATCTAGGCAGGCTGGAGAGATGGCTTAGCAGTTAATGCACTTGCCCACGTAAGCCAGATGCACAAGGTGGCGCATGTGTCTGGAGGTCATTTGCAGTGGCTGGAAGCCCTGGTGTGCCCATTCTTTCTTTCTCTCTCTCTCCCTCTCTCTCATTCTCTCTCTCTGCCTCTTTCCCTCTCTCAAACAAATAAAAATAATAAAAATAAAGAAAATATAGAAAGACCCTGCTTAAATAAATAATTTTTAAAAGCCATTCATGAACTAGGTCCTACTCTACAAGATTTCTAGGGCTACATTTCTATTCTAGAATGTTGTAAAAGAGTAAAACCACTCTAATTCATCCAGCTTATATCCTCTGCCCCCTTATATAATCACTCACAATGGAAATGTCTAGACAGAGTCAACACTTGCCTTTGAATATTTCAAGGATGCCATTTAATATGACTAGATTCCCATTCTATAGTAATTCTAGAAGCGGCCTTAAACCAACAACTTCTTCTATACTCACAAACATCAAAAAATTTAAATTGTTTTTATAGCTTGTTGACTTCTAAAATCTCATTATGTGTTACAAATACTCAAAGAGACCTACCGTTAGGAACTTGGAACACAGATGAGCTTGTGTTCATTGCCTCTGTCTGAAATGTTGCTTTCTACATTGTTGCGGACACTAGATGTGAACACTAATCATATTTGACAGAGGCTATCTCTGGACATGACTATATTTTCAGTTCACCTTATGAAAATGCGCTTTTGCCAACCATGTGGCTGAAACATAATCTTTCACAGTGAAAAGAAAGGAGCTGGGGAGAGCAAGGACTCTGTAAACAGCACTGAAGTCAGAAGGTGATACCCAATAGAGCACTGTGAGATGCATGTGATCGGCCCCCAGAATGTCCTACACAGCTAATCTCCAGTCTGGCGTGTCAGTCACACGTCCTGTGCATACCTGGCCTGGAGCCGTGATGGAATTCCTTCTCATTATTCCAGCAGTGGCTTTCTTCCTCTGATTTTCCAATTGGCTCCTCCTTGCGCCAACTACAAGAAGCATTTTATTACCTGAGCAACATTGTAATATTCTAATATATGCTGACAGTTCATTTATACAGCCCTTCTTGTTCCAAATGTTTTTATGTTCAATTACCGAAATTTAATCACCGGATGTTGAATTTTCTCTTGCTCCTGTAGCTTTGCTTGAATGTTAATAGTTCATGACTGAACTATAAGATTTCAAAGGTTTAAAAATTCATTATCAGGAAAATTCATAAGCTTTGTACTGATCACATTTGAAAATATAGATAAGAGCTACATATATGGCCATAGATAAATCACATATCTGAAGAAGAGTTAATCTGAAATTTTTTTTTCTTTTCATTTTTGGTTTTTTCAAGGTGGGGGTCTCACTCTAGCCCAGGCTGACCTGGAATTCACTATGTAATCTCAGGGTGGCCTCAAACTCATGACGATCCTCCTACCTTTGCCTCCCGAATGCTGGGATTAAAGGCGTGCAACATCACGCCCGGCTAATCTGAAATTTTAACAAACCAAGTCAATGATTGCTCATAATTCTCTCAATAATGCATGAGGCTTTTGTTTTATTTTCTTGATTTTCTGAAGTTCTTGTGGATGTGCTTTTTTGCTTGACTCTACAGCATCATCTTTCCTTAATATTATGTTGTTAAAAATCTTTCCAGCCAAGTGATTCTTTTGAATCTGTTACCAGCATTGTTGAAAATACTTGCTCTGTAACTTCATCTTTATGCTACTAGAAAGAGACCAGACAAGAAAGTCCAGTCACTCCCTAAACGTACTTCTTGTTTGAGGCTTCCACATTCTTTTTCTGACCATCAGTTACTCTGTGTATGGGGCTTAAACAAATTTCTTGTGTAAGGTATAAAGTAAATATTAAATATTATCTTTGGTTCTCATACAAGGAAACTTTATGAGGTATGGGAACTCTGTTTGTGTTTCTTTGTAGAGAAAGACACATATCAAGCCATCTCATTTAACTGAATAGCACTCATACTTTATACCTGAGCCTTGATGCCATTATACAGTAATTGATCAAAATTTCTTAAGGTAATCCTGCAAATTAAATTGTTTTATTTTGGCATGGTTCCAATCAGCTAATAAACTGAAAATGAAATATCATAATCCTCAATTATTTCTATATAATAAAATTCCTTTGTCATAATTATGGATTCTTGATTTTTCTGACTGGAAAAATAAAATGTTAGTACAGTATGTAATTTGTGGCCCAAAGAAAGGATTCCTGTTAAAAATAAAACTTCCAAGTGGCTGAAGATACAGTTCAAAGGTAGAGAACACTTGTCTAGCATGCTCAAAGCCTTGGTTTGAGTCCTCAGCTGAATAAATTAATGAATGAATTAATGAATTAATAGTAAGAGATTTGCAGTGTAGCTTAGTGGTTGTGCACTTGCCCAGCATGCATGACGCCCTAGGTTCCATCCCAACACCATAAACACACAGGCATCATACAAAGCCCTTTGAGTCCATTTTAGCACAAGTAGTACATATTAAATGAAAGGTGGTTTATGGCAGTGACTGTAGTTACCTGCATGTGGCTGAATAAGTTTGCATGCAGCCTGTTTATAGCATCAAGGGAAAGACTTGCTTCTCCCTCCTTGTTCTTGTCGTACCTACAAATATGTGTGCCAGAATTAACTAGCATGCTTGCGGTTAGATGTTTATTCTTAGATGTTTACTCCTTAGATCACATGTCTCTTTCCATTCTTTCTTTCTTTATTTTTTTAAATGAAGCCAACAGTTAGGGGAATTCAAGGAGAATTCTGAGGACTGGGGGTCAAGGCGTTCACCTGCCGCTTGTGCATAGGCTCCGTGGAAGAGTGAGCACAGGCCTGTGCTCTACCTGTCTGTAATGAGTTGTGTTATGGCCACTGACCAGGATATAGCTGGGATTTCATGAGAAGATACAGTCTCGTGTAAGGAGCCATGTGCAACCCCACCCCAGGAGTTGCTTAATACACCAAAGAGACCAATGGCAGCCAAAGCAGCCCTTCAGGTCTAAAATTACATATAAATAAAAGGCAGAGAATCCCATCTGCCTGGGAGAGTGCTCAACAAATCTGCACAGAGTAAGGGCACAGTAGGAGGCTACTACATGGTGGCCCACCTACTGCACTAGACCTGAAGGAAAACAAAGGTCCCACCTCAAGAAGTTGTTCTAAGGGGAGGGAATTTTGGACTCAGACCCAACTCTGATTCATCCTGAGACTCACTAGTCACCTGCAGTGAAAATTCATTATAATGTTTCCACAGGCAGTTCTTCCTACTTAGAAAAAAAAAAAGTCACATCTGAAAATTCAAGGCATTGAACATGACCCTATAGAACTCTATTTAAAACAAAATTTGCATGTGTAGTTACTGAATCTGTTGTGATACTTTAATCAGGAGTATTAGTGTGTTACTAACATAAAAGTGGGCATTTGCTTGGGATGTCATTATATAAACATTGCAAAAATACTTTTCTAGATTTTAAAAGCCTCAGGGTGGGTTGGAATAGCCTGGAGCACTGTATTCTCCCCTCCCCCACCCTCCCACACAGAGGCTGGCTGAGTTCTCTTGGTCCCACAATGAATACCGCGATAACCCCACCAAAGCAGACACTCAGCAGAAGTGGAGCAGGGCAGAGGGGTGTCTAAGAGTATAATCTTTTACTAAAAAAAAATCAGTAAATAGTAAAAAAAAAAATTAAGCCTAACTAGAGAAAGTATTGGTTTGGTTTGTTCTCCAAGAAGTATATGTTGACTTATTTGGAGCCAGATACTTACTCTAGAATCAGAAGTTGGGACTCCAGGCAGTTTGGCACCCATCCTCCAAATTCCCAGGTGTGCTTATGGCATTCTGGGGTGCAGTTATTCTAGGGGAAAGTATGACAATTTGCATTTCTAACAAATTTGCAAGTGATGGTGAGATCATTGGTCCAGGGAAGCACACTACATGGCCCTATAGGTCATTTATACATCCACTCATAACTTGCTTTACAGTGGTCGGGATTGAACCCAAGGCCTCATGGATACCAAGCAAGTGTTCTACCACTGAGCTCCATCCCCAACTCCCACTCCAAACCTTTAATACATCAGTGTGACAATTCTTGTCAGATTTTTCCTAGAAATATATTTTCTATATACATAGCCATTATTTGCATGCAAAGATATTTATAACTAGTGAAAAAGAAAGCTGATTAATATGAGGGAGTAGATTTCAGAGCAAAGAACATTATCAGAGATAAAGAAAATTATTTCATAGTAAGAAAGGGACCCATTTATCAAGAGTGCTCAGTCTTAAATGTTTGCAGAGATGGATATTGACAGTGTTTCATGCCTCTGAGTTATATACGTAAAATGGTTAAAATGGCAAATTTTATGTTATGGATATTTCACCACAATAAAAACTAAAACAGAAGATTCCGAACAGCCCACACCTGACCACAGACCTATGGGATACGGGTTCCTGGTTCACACCACAGGCCTGACAACAGCCCACACCTGACCACAGTCCTATGGGATACGGGTTCATGGTTCACACCACAGGCCTGACAGCAGCCCACACACTGTGAGGCATCTGGTTCTCAGAGGCCTCCCACCTCTCCAGCAGATACTCTTGCTGGTCCACCAAGAGCCTCAGCTGGGCTTTCTCTCCATCAATGGCAGTATAACTCTTTCCTTCAGACTTCTAGCTCATGTTTTCTAAACTAAAATGCACATGGTAAAATTTGAAGAAAAGTAAAGGAATGGTTAACACAAAAAGCAAAGTAGAGCTGGTCACGGTGGCACACACCTTTAATTCCAGCACTTAGGAGACAGAGGTAGGAGGGCACAGTGAGACTACATAGTGAATTCCAGGTCAGCCTGGGCTAGAGTGAAACCCTAACTCAAAAAAACAAAAAGGGGCTGGAGAGATGTCTTAAGTGGTTAAGGCACTTGACTGCAAAGCCAAAAGGACCCAGGTTTGATCCCCAGGACCCACATAAACCAGATGCACAAGGTGGTGCTTGCATCTGGAGTTCATTTGCTGCAGCTGGAGGCCCTGGCGCACCCATTCTCTCTTCCCCTCTCTCTCACTATCTCTTCCCCTCTCTCAAATAAACTTTTTAAAAATTAAATTAAACATGAATAAAAAGCAAGGTAGCCATTCCATCTCTTAGGAAAAGCGGAAGGCAATTAGCCAGGGGGATTCTTGGAACTTCCAAAGTATTACTAGTGTTTAATGTATTAATCTGGAAAGTAGGTGGTGGGTGCACGGACACTTTGGTGTGTTCATGTGCTCATGTGTGTATGTGTGGATTAAATAAAACCTCATGTATGCATTCTTTGGTATGTTGTATACTTGATAACAGGAGGTCAAGGCTACTTTGATGATGAAGTGACATTAAGTCAGTGCAGCAGCAGCATGTCTGGCCTCTTAAATGCATGACAGCCTGTGTGCAGGGTCACGCTGAGCTGCCTCCTGCTCTGAGCATGTATGTGGTGAGGCTTTGTGCTTTGCTGGAAGTGGCCAGCTGCTCTGCTTTCTTCCTGTTGCTCAGCCTCCCTTTGCTAGCCAACACTTCCAGTGTGGTTCCCACAGATTTTGTGTTGATTTGGTAACAAAGGCTGCTGAAAGCAAACGGATTATATTTGAGTTTGTGATTACAGCCTCTCCTAGGCATTTCCTATAATGAGCTGCAGATGCCTTCAAATTGATCTCTTCTATGTAGCCATCCCACAGCTATATAGCAATTCTACATGTTTAAGATTTGGAGGTTTTAAAAGCATAGAGTGGGCTCTCCTTTCTTCATTACATTTACGCCCACTATATTTCCAAATGCTAATAGTCTCATTTCTATAATGGAATTTCTCCTGTGCCGTCACTAAACCTAATACATAACACCATGCCTATACTTATCCTACCTTCATGGAAACTTACCTGTGTCTACCATCAGGTCATGAGCTCCCCGAGAGCAATGGCCATGCCTTGTTCCTTGTCGTTATCTCTATAGAGTATTGTTCTCTCTTCATTTAATAATAAAAACAGTTTACTTCGAGCAGAGGAAACATGGACAAAATTGTAGAGTCATAAAGAAGACACATTTACAGAATAAGAATGTCCCAGTGATGAAGGATTTTGGGGTTCAACATGGGTCCCCCAAGTTTATGAACCCCAATTTTGGGTCTTGTTCTATTTTTAATAAAGAATTGATAAAAATAAACTCAAGAAGGATAAATTATGAATTATTGAGTTTATTCACAGAGAAATCTCAAATTATGAGGTTTATTTAAGGGAAATTGGTATCTAGGAAAAAGCCTAGATCACAGTTATAAGCACATGGGAAGTGGTAAATACATACTCAAGTGGAAAATGTGCATAGTTCATAAGGTTAATTTAAGAGAAATTAAGTTTTTTGTTGTTGTTGTTGTTGTTGTTGTTTGGCTTTTCAAGGTAGGGTTTCACTGCAGTCCAGGCTGACCTGGGAATTCACTATGTAGTCTCAGGATGGCCTCAAACTCACAGTGATCCTCCTACCTCTGCCTCCTGAGTGCTGGGATTAAAGGTGTGTGCCACCACTCCAGCTCAAAATTAAGGTTTTTTTAAGGAAGGACTAAAGTAGAGCCACAAGCATGTGGAGGATAGTTAAAGAGAGTTATATACTCATGGCAACTCTAAGTTTAGACAAGATACACAGGTAACAGGCCTAGAGTTAGTAAGAACATCCACATGGTAGACCTGGACTGTAAAGGAAATACACAAGTGGTAGCTTTAGAGACTTGAGGAAAACCACGTATGTAATTAAAGTGAGAAGTTACTCCAAACTATAAAGCAGAAGCAAGCAGGAAAGATCCCCCAGACCAAGAAACAGTATTATGCTGTCTCATCCACCCTGCTAGGCTGTGTGGGGGTAGAGGCCAGACTCGTGTGTCCCTGTGGCCCAAGTGAGGAGAGTTCAGACCGAGAGGGAATCCAGAGGGAGCAGAGGAGCGCAACCCCGCCCCGCCCCACCACCACGCAGGTGAGTGAGCATGTGGAGCACCAGAAGAGCACATACACATGCATATACCACACACCCTTGTGCATACACACAAGCAAAAGTTAAAGAATATTATTAAAATTGTAAAAGGAAAAGAGGGCTGAAGAGATGGCTCAACAGATAACATGCTTGCCTGCAAAGCCTAACAACCTAGGTTCAATTCTCTAGTACCCACATACAGGCAGGTGCACAAAATGGCACATGCATCTGGAGTTCGTCTGCAGCACCTGGAGACCCTGGCATGCCAGTTTTTTCTCTGTCTCCCCCCCTCCCATTCTCTCACTCCTTATAAATAAATGAATAAAAATAGTTTCAAAAGGGCTGGAGAGATGGCTTAGCGGTGAAGGCGCATGCCTGTGAAGCCTAAGAACCCCTAGGTTTGATTCTCCAGGTCCCACATAAGCCAGATGCACATGGTGGCGCATGCTTCTGGAGTTCGTTTGCAGTGGCTAGAGGCCCTGGCACGCCCATTCTTTCTCTCTCTCTCTCTCTCTCTCTCTCTCTCTCTCTGTATCAAATAAATAAATAAAGTAATTTTAAAAATAGTTTAAAAAAAGGAAAAGAGGGGCTGGAGGGATGGCTTAGTGGTTAAGGAGTTTGCCTGCAAAGCTAAAGGACCCAGGTTCGATTCCCCAGAACCCACATTAGCCAGATGCACAAGGGGCTCACACATCTGCAGTTCATTTGCAGCAGCTGAAGGCCCTGGTGTGCCCATTCTCTGTCTCTCTCTCACTCTACTTCTTTCTCTGTCAAATGAATAAATAAATTAAAATAAAATAAAGAAAAGAAATAATCACATAAAACTCATACCCTAACCGGGCATGGTGGCTCATGCCTTTAATCCCAGCACTTGGGAGGCGGAGGTAGAAAGATCACTATGAGTTCAAGGCCACCCTGAGACTACATAGTGAATTCCAGGTCAACCTGGACTAGAGTGAGACCCTACCTCAAAAACACCAAAACAAACAAACAAACAAATAAATAAAAAAAAGCACACCCTCACATCTGTACCAGAGCCATCAGGGGACAGAGGCAAGAAGATTTCTGGCTGGGCTAGGCCCTGGCTCAAAATAATCATAATAATATTCATCAAACAGTTGAGGACCACACAGTGAGAAAATGTACTCTGAGACATTGTTCTCCTCACACACAGGAACTGACTGATACGTTTATGACCCCACAGTGATCACCGATAACTCCACTGAGGGATCATTCTACTGAGGAGGGGCCTCACTGGAATGGGGGCAGGGAAGAAGGAACATAAGAGGATAACTCTAAAGGAATATGACCAATTTGCAATATATTAAAGTTCCCAATAAAAATCATTTTTTAAAAAAGAAATAGTTGGGGAAAATTTGAATGTTCATATTTAATACCATTAAGGTTTTTAATTTGTTAATTAATTAATTTTTATTGACAACTTCCTTAATTGTAGATAATATCTCATGGTACTGCCCTCCCTCCCCCACTTTCCCCTTTGAAACTCCACTCCCCCTCTCAGACAGTCTCTCTTAATTATGATGGAGGAATTTTTAACTTTAGGCATGACAATTTGGTTAGGCTTTTTATTTTTATTTTTTATTTTTTAAATTTTTTTAAATTTTTTGATTTTTCGAGGTAGGGTCTCACTCTGGCCCAGGCTGACCTAGAATTCACTCTGTAGTCTCAGGGTGGCCTCGAACTCATGGCAATCCTCCTACCTCTCCCTCCCGAGTGCTGGGATTAAAGGGGTGCGCCACCACATCCAGCTTGGTTAGGCTTTTAAAGACTGTCCTTTGGAGATAAGTACAATACAATGATACAGTTATTGAGATTTGCTTTAAATTGATCAATATTTTAGGGCTGTGGTTGAGGTTAAAGATGAAACAAGATTGGCCAGGAGCTGGGCGGAGTTCATAGGGCTTTGTTACATCATCCTCTATACAATTATATATTTGAAAATTTTATAATACTTTAAGAAAAAGAACTGATTCAGCTAAACTTATAGATCTTTTATTAATAATAACTAAAACAGCCATCCATCAATTTTAACCATATCTATATGCCTTTTTTATTTATCTTCCTACCTCCATATAAGATTTGACTTATTTTTAAAAGATTTAGAGTGACTTAAAAATTCAGAATTTTTTTTGAGGTAGGGTCTCCCTTTAGCCCACACCCACCTTCTCATTTTTAAGTTTTTCATTTAATTCCTTCACCTAAAAAATTCTGAATTTTTGAGCCAGGCATGGTGGTGCACGACTTTAATCCCAGCACTCGGGAGGCAGAGGTAGGAGGATTGCCATGAGTTTGAGGCCACCCTGAGACTGCATAGTGAATTTCAGGTCAGTGTGGACTAAAGCAAGACCCTATCTCAAAAAAAAAAAAAAAAATCAGATAGAGTTGAGATACACAATGGATGAATTTCTATACATTTATTGGAAAAACAGCATGAATTTGACCACCATTTTTCAGCCCTCATAAAACAAAGAACAGTTTTATGAGTCATAGCATCATTTGTTAAACTTATTTTATTCAGTGACTGGAATACTCATGTAAGTTGTTATACCCTTTAAGACCTACTGAGAATATACGAGAAATTAGAAGAGGAAACACAAGCATTTTAGGCACATCTACTCTGACAAGTACAAAGACAGTTGTTCACATTGTATTTAACTTGACAAACCTTATTCAACTAACAATGATTCTCCTTTTCACTTGCTCTAAAATGTCCTCAAGTTCCAAGTACTCCCACATGTCTTGTGGGCAGTAGGTCAGCCATGGGTACCAAGTATCATGAGCAATATAACCATTTCTTCAGATTTAAAAAGAAAGTACACTCTATACATGTGCATCCCAGAGTCTCAGGATGAGAATGGAGTTATGAGGAATGAGTTATGAGGAATGGATTATGTCGTTACCTCATTTTCATGGATAGCTGGTTCTAAAGCCTACTTTAATCTTTCATTTCCTATTGTTAGAAATGTACAGCTCAGTGGTAGAGGGTTTGGCTGCAGAAATGTACTGAATCAATCAGATCATAAATGTTCTACAGCCACGATCAAGGAAATGTCTATTTTTAATCTGAATAAGGGTCACAGAACATTAGTCAGAGCACACAGCCAGAAAGTGAAATGGTTGAAAACTTGTGGGAAACAGTAGGGATATGTGAAAATACAGTTTCAACTTCAGGTTATTGTTTCCATTTGCAAACAGAATGACCCACAGCTAGTTACTAGCACTTAGAAGGGCATTGAGAGATACAAATAGCTCAGATAGTCTCAAGGGGGGGTGTTCCACGAATGCATCTTTGATCTGTGTCCCAAGATACACACAGAAGGGCCTGATAGATTCTGTTTGGCTGGTTGGAATCTTTCAGTTTTGTTCTGAAAGTGTATGCTCATTACTTATTTGTATGTATTAATTTCTGATCAGAGTGTCAAAGATAAGTGACTATTACATGCTCAGCTCTATGTGGGACATCTTAACACCCCTCCAAGTTTGGGGAACATGGCCAAAGAAGGGGGTGGGAGAGAATATAAAAGCCAGAGGATGGGTGAGAGTACTGTGAAACTCTCATCTGGACAAGATGTGCCAGTTGTGCTCATGAACTCACAGCAGCTGTGGTTACCTGCACAAGACAGGGCCGGTCATTCCATCATGGATGGGAGATGGGCTCATGGAGCCCCACACTTCCCCAAGGAGCTAATAACAGTGAATAGTTTCTGGGGAAGGAAGAGTCATTCTCTTCAGTGGTGTAGTCACTGCTAATTGGTGGGAAGCAGAACAGTTAAGTAGGACTGGGAAAGGAATAAAAGAAGATAATGGGGGGTTATATATGATCAAAGTACAATGCATACATGTATGAGATTGCTAAAGGACACAAGTAAAAATGGCATGTGTCTGGCATGGTGGTGCACGCCTTTAATTCCAGCACTTGGAGGGCAGAGGTAGGAGGATCACCATGAGTTCGAGGCTACCCTGAGACTACATAGTAAATTCCAGGTCAGCCTGGACTACAGTGAAATGCTACCTCAAAAAAAAAGGGGGGGGTATGAAAATAAAGATATTTTTAAAAAACTTCCCATTGAAACACACCATTATGCAGAATATATACAAGATGCATTTTCACAAATGAAGCACTCCAGTATAATCAATATTTTCATCATGAGACAAAGGAGCATCCCATAAATGTTCTACCTACTCTTTTGCTTCTCAAGTGTGGTTACTATTCTATCATCAAATAGCATAAATTAACTGTGCTAATTTTTATACTCTACATAAGTGAGAATTTACTATAAATGCAATTTTGTGTCTATTTCACTTAATAGTATATCTGCACATTGTATTGTCATAGGTCATTCTCATGGCTGTATTATATTCTGTTACATGATTATCTCATAACTTACTTATGTTTTCTACTTTCTAACTGGTGTGAATGCTATGTACCTACTTGCAGAACCTTTTGTCATGAAGCCCTTCCTTTAGCATATAGCTACTTACCCCATGAAAGATTAAATGGAATCTGGCTTCATAAGTAGTCAAAAGGCATGGATTAACTTAAATTCTTTTTTCTTCTTCCCACAACAAACACACCCATTAAATGAAAAGCACACACCTCTTTTGTGTGAAGAGCACCAGAACAATACTGCAAAACACGTCCTGCAGCCACCCGTCCTAGAGATGGAAAGTGCTGGGCTTGTTTTCACTTTTGTTTGCTATTGAGCAGCAGATAGATGATGCTGGGCTCTTTCATTCTTTAAGATAAAATTTCAGATTCTCCAAGCCATTCCCTAGTGCTCCTTCCTTAGACATCACAGCAAAATAATAGTCATTAGATCACAAAATAGCTAATTCCCCAAATTTTACTTATGTTTTATAAGATAAAATATCCCTTTCACTGCCACAAACTATGCAGTTCTGATGTGCATGAGCAGAGTTTCAAGAGAAAAGTGCGTACAGAGACCTACCTGTTTTCAGATCCTGCCTCCCCTTCAAGTTTCCCTGGATTTTTTCCCCCCTTAAACCATTTAGACCACATACCACAATAAATTACTAACGGATTCATAGTTCATAAATCACTATTGCTGACAACATTCATTTGCTTATCTTAGCAACTCTCTGAGGTGGGCAGGCAATGTTGTGTCAATCCTACAAGGTATGGAAACATCACCTTCCAATCTGGAATTGAACTTGTTGTGAGTTATTTATTATTTCTGTGACTAGAAATTTTCAAGCTTCTTCTATCACCCTTCTTCTCACAATGTTCTTTTTCACTGTCCCTGCTTTGTGCCTGATTTCCTTGTCACCAGGGCAAGGTGGCTGGCAGAAAGCTTCACTGAGCTGTCTAAGGTTTGGCCCACCTTCAGATCCCCCTTATAATTTTACTTTGCAGCTAGTAAACACTTCATACTGTTGATGGTGGTATGTTAGAAGATGTCATACAAGGCAGTGGTCAGCATCTGGCACCACTGGTGTCTCCAAGCCCCAGGCTGCGACTTTGTCTTCCAGGCCTTAGTTCAGACATCAAGACCACACTGAGCTGTGGCTCCCTGTGAGGGGCTGGCTCAGCTCACTATTCTTCCAGCTATCATACATAGTTCCTGTAGCTAAGGTCTGCAAAAATGCCACACATGCATGCTTGGTCTTGATATGTATAGATTTTAGATAACTTAGGCCACATGATTTTGGACAAGGATGACTTTTTAAAAACTTTTTATTGACAACTTCCATAAGCATAGAAAATGAACCATGATAATTCCTTCCCACAACCCCCATTTTTCTCCTGCTGAATCAACCATCCATTGAATCTTTTCTTCTTTCCAGTCTCTCTTCTATTTTGATGTTGGTCTTACATAGGTAGTCTTACATAAGTAGTTATGTGAAGTCATGAATATCAAAGCCATTTTGTGTCTGGAAGACAGCATTGTAGGCAGTCTTCCCTTTCCTTTGGCTGTTACATTCTTTCTGCCTCCTTTTCCTCAATGGACTCTGAGCCTTGAAGATGTGATAGAGATGTCTCACGTAGTGCTGAGCACTTCACAGACAGGGTGGTTTTTGTAGAGAGCTGTATCACACAGCCATATTGCTGCCATTCGAGGTGTGTGTGTTCTGTCATGTGACTAGCCCACACATTTCTTTTCCCAGAAATATCAGAGAGTATGAAACATATTTTCTTCAGTATGCTTTAGAATGCTTTGAGCATTCCAGAAATCAAGTATATTCATTTAGACTGTAGTACAGGACAGTATTAATGAAAATCGCCTCTGGCCATCTGTGGCACATCAGCCTGAGTCAGGGGCTTTCTCGCTGCCTTTGCTGACAGATGCCTGGAGCTGCTTGACTGCCAATACTATAATTCACTGTTAGTGGGAGAGTGACAGTTTTATATGAGCACTTCTTCCTGCACCATGCTGCCATTCACCTTGACTGTTACAAATTACATAGCATACCATATTTTTTTCCAAAATAACTAATTGGGAGATTCTGTGGTATATGGTTTCATTTCTTAAAGTCACCGCCGAGTCATTTCTCCTTCATAACTGAGCTAGTTTTCACCAATACCTTTAATTACCCCAGTTCTTTTTAATAAAGCTCATTTTTATTGACTGGCTCTCTACTTAATGAATTCTTCCTGGTGAAACAGGAGCTTACTGGCACAGCATATAAAGTGACCCTGTATTAGGGCTGAAGGTGAGCTGAATTGTTCTGTCTTTGTCTACTAGGTGTTTTTTTTTTTTTCTTTAATGTTGAACCAACTTGATTGAAGTCTTTATGTCTCTGTTAAATAGGCTAGCCTACCTTATCATAAAGAATTCCTAAAAGTTTGTAATGTATGTTAAAAAAATTGGCACACTCGGTCATGTTTTAAATGACACTTAATAAACCGTAAGGAGATTTCTTTTTCTAAAGCCAGTGAGTGTTTTGTACTATGAGTAACAATTCCCTGGTCAGTCAGTTGGTCTGTCTGTCTATCAATCTATTATTTATCTGTCTACCTGTCTATGTGCTTTCATTGTTCACTTTCTGGTACATTCACAAATAAACACATAGTACAAAAGCAACATACGTTTTACTGAAAAGTAAGCAAGCAAAGAGTTTTTAAAAATTTAGCCTGGTTCATGCTTTGGTATGAGGTTAACTTTCTGTTTTTACCTTCAGTTGACTCTCCCCAATCCTGTTTGCCCCCTGCCCACCCTTCTCCCTGGGTTACCTTGCCTGGCTCACAGTTTTATCTCCATGCAAGTAATTAGTCCATTAGCAACCCTATTTGATTGGGTGTTGCCCAAGTGTATAGCTTTCTGTGAAGCTTTATTTTAAACCCAGTGTCATCTCTTCTTAACACATCAGCTTTCTTCTCATGTTTTGACAGATTTGTTCTTTCCCACCCAATTGAGTATACCACCACCCGCCCACGCAGCGCAGCGCAGCACAGCACAGCATACTCTGGTAAAGTCTGTCCCATCATGCTCCACTGCAGCTCCACTTCAGGTCTGTTAGAAGAGTTGGCCTTTAGCTGAAACAGGACAGGTGTATCATGTCCTGCAGATTGCTCATGAGGGCCCTCATCTGAAGGTTCTTTTCCATGGGCCCTGTCCTGCAGTGCCCCAAACATGTGTATGTGCATTGTGCAATCTGGCATTTGGGTTGTGAGAATGCTGCTGACACCTCTGTACCTGAGACTGAGTTTCTTTCTCCCATTTTACTTTCTTCTAGAACCCAAGAGCCTTATGAATAATTGGCAAGTGCTATACCATCTAGCCACATCCCCAGCCTCTTCTTTTTTGTTTCATTACAGAAGCAATAATCAAGAATTGAACATAGTTGAGGTATCGGAGAAAGGAGACAGAAAAAACAACCTTGGAAAATGGAGCCCTACACTAAAATCATATTAGGGAATGCTGAGTTAGAGAAACTGAAAGCCATTAGTGTTGGGGGTGGAAGGTGGAGAGAAGTAAAAAGCAGATGGTATTTGGATAACAAAAAAGTAAGACTCTTAAAGAAACTAGGTCTCCTCAGATTTGCTACAAGCCAGAGCATATGCTTTTGTTCCTAAAAGCTAGTAGGGGAACTGCTACAGCCAGTTACTGTTCTCAGGGTGCTATTCATGCCATCATCTCTCTGATGGATGAGGTCCACTGCCTCATGCCCACTACCTAGCTGTCTGCATCTGGTTAAAGATGCTTTGTTCTGCCTGGTTAGGCATGGGCTGCTGCTCCTGGCTGTGGGGTAGCTGGCACATGGTGACTGGTGTAGTTACCTTCTCATTGCTAGGATAAACCCAACCAAAAGCAGCTGAAGGGAGGAAAGGTTTTTATTTTGGCTTACAGTATCAAAGGAAAGCTTCATGATGGCAGGGAAAGCATGACATGAGCAGAGGGTAGATATCACCTGCTTGCCACAGCAGGTAGAAAATAGCAGCAAGAGAATGAGCCAAACCCTGGCAAGGGGGAGGTGGTTATAATACCACTAAGCCCACCCCTAAAATACAACTCCTCCAGCAAGGCTCCACCTCCCAAATTGCCATCAGCTAAGGACTAAGCATTCAAAACACATGAGTCTATGGCGGACATGTGATTCACACCACCACAGTGACTAATCTGAGTCTTTTCTAGCTCCCTTCTACCTTAAAAAAATTATTGTCTTTGTATACATGTGCATCTGTGTGAGTACAGGCATGCACAAGTTTAAGGCACACATGTGGAGGTCAGAGGACAACCCCAAGTATCTGTCCTTGCCTACCACCTTGCTTGAATCCCACTGCTGTGAAGCTTCTCAGATTCTCCTGTCTCCACTTCCCATCTTGCCATCCGAGGGCTGGGACGACAGCTCCTTGGTACTGTATCCAGCTTATCATGGGTTCTAGGAATCTGAACTCAGGTTGTCATGTTTGTGTAGCCAGTACTTTCACTCACTAAGATGTCTCCCCAGCCACATCCCTGCTGCTACCTTGAATATTGCTTTTTTAGACAAAAATAAAAACAAGCCTGGCATGGTGGTTCAAGCCTGTAAGCTCAATACTCCTCAGGCTTAGGCAGGTGATTGTGAGTTCAAACTCTGCCTAGACTATATAGCAAGTCCCTGTGTCAAACAATAGCAAGAACAACAATAAGATTACAGAACTGGTAGTCATTTCCCAGGCTCCCTTGCAGCCATGGCCCTATCCTGCTATGGAGACATAAGTGATATTTGCTGGCTAACTGTCTAATCTAACTCTGAATGTCATCACTTGAAAAAGAAATCAGAACTTGTTAGTGAAAGAGACAGCTGACCCAGGCTACATTCCTATAAATACAAAGCATTATATCCACTTTTTTGTTGTTTTTTTTTTTCTTTTAAAAATATTTTTTATTTACTTATTTGAGAGAGGTAGAGAAAGAGACAGAGAGAGAGAATGGGCATGCCAGGACCTCTAGCCACTGTAAATGAACTCCAGATGTATGTACCACCTTGTACATCTGGCCTTCATGGGGACTGGGGAATTGAACCTGGGTCCTTAAGCTTTGCAGGCAAGCACCTTAACCACTAGGCAATCTGTCAAGCCCTTGCTTTTTTTTTTTTTTTTTTTTTTTTTGGTTTTTTCGAGGTAGGGTCTCACTCTGGTCCAGGCTGACCTGGAATTAACTATGTAGTCTCAGGGTGGCCTCAAACTCTTGGCAATCCTCCTACCTCTGCCTCCTGAGTGCTGGGATTAAAGGCATGCGCCACCACGCCCGGCTCAAGCCCTTTTTTTTTTTTTTTTTTTTAACACATTTTATTTTATTTATTCATTTGAGAGAGAAAGAAAGATGCAGATAGAGAGACAGGCACACCAGGGCCTTTAGCCACTGCAACAAATTCCAGATGCATGTGCCACCTTGTGCATCTGGCTTACCAGGGTCCTGGGGATTGAACCTGGGTTCTTTGGCTTTGCAGGCAACTGCCTTAGCCACTAAGCCATCTCTCTATCCATTTTTTTTTTTTGAGGTAGGGTCTCACTTACCTTCTCTATTCCTTCTCTGTCTCCCAGTCAATGCTCTTCTTAAGAGAACACTGAGGAAATGGACATGTTTTCTTGGTTTGCAGTGCCAGGAGTCAAACCCAGGCCCTCTCACACCCAAACTGGTCTGCAGGAGAGAATAGATGATGTGGATTCTGTCTCAACCCTACCATTGCTTCAGTGTGGGAGAAGGTCATTGATCCTGTCTACCTTTGTTTTCCTACCTATAAAAAAGATAGTATTGGGCTGGAGAGATGGCTTAGGGGTTAAGGCCCCTGCCTCCTAAGCCTAAGAACACTGGTTCCAATCTCCAGCGGTTCCAATCTCCAGGTCCCACGTTTAGCCAGATGCAGTGATGCAAGGGCGCAATGCCGCACTTGACCACAAGGGGGCGCACAATCTGGATTTCGTTCGCAGCAGCTGAGACACTGCTGGTGCGCCCATCTCTGTCTTCCTCTCTCTCTCTCTCTCTCTCTCTCTGTGTGTGTCTCTCTCCAAAAAAATAATAAAAAAATAATAAAAAATAATTTTTAAAAAGATAGTATCTGTTCACCACACTCTGGTGAGGTATTGTGAGGAGAGTTAATCAATTTTTAATCCAACTAACTTTTAGTATCTTCCAAGGACTAGGCATGATTTTTGTGTGTGTGTGTGTGTGTGTGTGTGTGTGTGTGTGTCTGTGTATGTGTGTTATACATGCATGTGTGTACATATGTGTTTGGATGTACATGGGCATGTACATGTGGGTGCATGCATGTATGTGCATGTACGTTTGAAGGCCAGAAGTCAATGCCAGTTGTCTTCCTCAATTGCTCTCCACCCTGTTTTTGAAATGGTCTTTTGTTGAACCTAGTGCTCACCAATTCAGCTAGACTAGCTAGCCAGCAAGGACTAAAGACTTGCCTGTCTCCACTTCCTCAGCACTGGGATCACAGGCAGGCACCCACCGCCAAGCACAGAATTTTACCTGGGTGCTGGAGATCTGAACTCAGGTCCTTATGCTCATGCAAGTGCTTTTGCCTACTGAGCCACCTCCTCAGGCCCAGGCATAGCTCCTGAGCCCAGAGACACAAATATTAGAAGACAGGGTTTCTGCCCCAAATCCACTGGCAGAGATAGACTTGTAAACAGAAAGTCTCAGTTAATGGAAAGGGCAAAAAGGTTGCATATTCTATAGGAGGTTAATTCTTGCAGTTCAGAAAAAGCTTAAACTCTGAAAGATCCCCTTCCCTGTTGGTTATGGCTAAACCTTGAAAAACAAATGAAAGAAAGGAGAGGAGGGACACTTGAGGTAGGAGATGGTGCTGACAGGACACAGGCACAAAAAGATGTTGACGTGTCAGGATGGCCAGAGCCAGGACGAGGGGATAGATTGTGCCATGATCATCTCATCCCGTGAAGTATCTGGCATCCAGCGAGGCTGGGTGTGTTCAATTACATGGTAAGAGAGTGGAGACTGGACAAGAAGCCATGTGAAAACCCATATACAGACTAGAAATGGTGAGGGCCACAGGGAGAGGCAGGCTGGGAAAGGCTGGGTGGCTGCACAGGGGGACCTCTGCAAGGGGCCGTCAAGAAAGGATGTGCTGTTGCCACAGTGGCTTCTCGTTTCCCTCTTCTGTGTTGCATTCTTCCACTAGCCAACCTCTTGACACTGGCTTAAGTTTCCCTCCACCCCCTTTTCTGCTGGCTTCCTTCCTGGATTATTTCTTTCATCCTGCCTAAAAACCTTCATCCTCTCTAATAAGCCAGAGGGAGGAAGGCGTTGCTCAAGCCCTTTCACCTCTCCTCTAGAGAAATTTTATTACAAAGACCAGGAATATAATAGCTGGCAAATCATTCCATTAAAGACCCAGAACTACAGCAAGAAGGAGAAAGAGTCCAAATTTTGTGGTGGTATTAAAATGAGCAGAACATGAAATTAATAAAGATGTTTGACTTCAGGAGTCTACACCCCAGAAAACCAGCTTTTAAGGCAATGTGATCTGTGGGCTGCCAGTTGAGTTTGTAAGGCCTAGAGGTAGGCTAAAAGGAAGGGTGTAAGTGCTTTTCTAAACACTTTTCTAGTATGTGATAGCTTGGTCCAGTGGAGAGAGCCTTGGGACATATCACAGCATTC
Organism: Orientallactaga sibirica; assembly: GCA_036365145.1. Taxonomy (NCBI): domain Eukaryota; kingdom Metazoa; phylum Chordata; class Mammalia; order Rodentia; family Dipodidae; genus Orientallactaga; species Orientallactaga sibirica. The sequence goes on from JAEOAD010000003.1 coordinate 22,158,142, forward strand.
AGTGCATTCAAACAGGGATAGAATGTGGGGAGGGAGGGAAAGAACATGGGATATTGTCTACATGCAGTTGTCAATAAAAATAAAAATAAATAAATAAAAAACAAATAGGGATAGAAGTAGGCAGGAATAAAGTAAAAGTCCACAGGAAGAGAAAGTGGGTCCTGTGCACATGGGCACGGGAATATGTGTGTCTCTGGGTGCTGAGCAAGGCTGTGATGGAGAGACAGTGCACTGGAGTTTAGTACGGGCCATATCACATTCAGAGTGGTCATTTGGGGAAGGTTAGGAAAAGAAAAAAAGAGGTTGAAATGATGCCCTACAAAGGCAGAAAGGGAAGTGAGGTACAGACACCCATGCTGAGGTTAAGAGGGATAATCAATTCAAAGAAATGACAAAGAAATAAAATATTAAATAAAGATTTATCTGACTTGTGTAAGGATTCTGAGATACCATTATAGAACCATTTTTAAAGAACATTAAAGCCAGAAGTGGTGGTGCATACCTATAATCTCAGCACTTAGGAGACAGATGCAGGAGGATTAAGAGTTCAAGGCCAGCCTGAGTTAGATAACAAGACCTATCTCAAAAAACAAGCTACAGGGCCTGGAGAGATGGCTTAGTGGTTAAGCACTTGCCTGTGAAGCCTAAAGACCCCGGTACAAGGCTCAATTCCCCAGCACCCATGTAAGCCAGATGCACAAGGTGGCACATGCATCTGGAGTTGTTTACAGTGGCTAGAAGCCCTGGTGTGCCCATTCTCTCTCTATCTATTTGCCTTTTTCTCTCTCTGTCTGTCTGTCTGTCACTCTTAAATAAATAAATATATAAATAAATAAAAATTTTAAAAAACAAGATACAACCTTTAAAAGCTATTTAATACTAAAACAATATTTTGACATATGTTGCATGCAAAAGAAATTAAAATGTTTATAATGTGTTTTAACTAGCTAACACTAGGGCTGAGGGTGTAACTCAGTGGTAGAGCTCATGTGTAGCGTGTGCAAGGCCTTGGCTTCTATGCCTAGCACCCTAAGTGCTGCTCTGCCACACTCCTTAGGGGGCTAGGAAATGGAGGGTTAGACCCCTGATGTCTTCGAGTGTGGGCCAGGTGGACTCCTCTCTATCTATCTGACTTCTTTCCTTTTCAAGTGTCTACTCTTTGGTGAGCAACACTGTGTAAAAATTCAAAAGGAAGATAAATATTTTCTTAGCAAGAGTAGAAAAAAATCATGTTGATATTTATTCCATTTATTTTGGTTTCATTCATAAGTTTTGCTGAGAAAATAGCATTCAACAGGCAGTGACCTCATTTTAGGCATATCTTCATAATATAATATCACAAAACAAATCCACATGTTTAAACTTGCTTGTACAGTGGAGATCTTTTATTATCATACTGACTGGAGATCATTCTTATCTGCAAGATGGTGATACAACTTCATCTTTTCCCAGCTTCATTTCTGTTAAGTATGTTATTCCAAGCTGTGTTCAACTTACAATCCTTTTAAAATGTCTTCTTTGAATCTTCTGTTTCCCTATTTTTGATTCTTTGTTTTGGAAGTTTCCTTGCATTTCCTTGTGCTCTGGAGAGAGAGCACATTCAAGAGAAACATTGAGCTGTTTAGGTAGCAGTGTTTTTGTGTGTGTGTGTGAGTGTGTGTGTGTGTGCGTGAACTCACTGCTGCTGTGAACAAATGTTGCATTGTGTATTATATGGAGCTGCCTCCTTCCTTCTTGAACAGAGCACCTGGTGTTACTGGTTTGAAAGAATATTTCAAGACTGGCAGTTGGAGTCTCTTCATAGAAGTGTAACAGCGCTTCCCTGAAAGCTTGAAAAATGATATGCAAAGTGAAGAATAGAGAATAGGTGTCACCCTCTAAAAGCACAGTAAGCAGCCGCAAGGTCTTCCATTCAAAGAGGATTCCAGGAGAAAATGGAGCCTTCTGAGAACCAACTTTATAACTCAACTGGAAGCTTAGATGTTTGCCTAATCTGTCTGGCAGCCTGTTTCTCATGAGCTCGTGTGCAACAAAACAGAACAAAATGCATGAGACATAGCCTCCTGCTTTGGGCTATATCCTGGAAAAGGTTTATCTAAAAATTAGAAATTATCACAAATTCACGGGCACCCTTGTATTATCTCAGAAATCCCAACTCTGTCAAAAGGAAAAAAAAATCCAGGTGTTCGAAAAGATGTCTCATTACAAATCTTGGCCTTCATTGGGGAGAGTCATGATGCTCTAGTTTGAAGTCTTGATTTCATAGTCGCCCCCCCCCACCTCTTTCCTGTTCTTTCACTCAAATTTAGTGAACTTGCTTAGAAAATTAACATGAAAAATGCCTGAAGTCAGTCCCACGAGACAGAAGGTGCACTCCTTATCTCATCCTGTGTCCCAGGCCCATTAGTGCTCCAGCTGCTCACTGAGCAGAAATCATTTTGTAAAAGTCAAACTTTAATTCACCTCAGATATGGGATAAATCAGGACCAAAAGAAATTACCTTCTTGAAAGTTTCTTTTACAAATGGAGTAGATGCCTCCACTCCCTTTCCTGAGCATGCTTCCCAGAAAAGTGACAGTTCCAAATTTTGGATTGCACACCAATAAATATTTAGTAAAGTTGTGGGAAGTGTGTCAGACTAAGGGCTTGACCATGTGGAACGACTTCAGAACCTGAAATGTGAGCACTTGTTTTGTCACGAGCTTACATAGTAATTATGACGATTTGTTTCTGTAGTCTTTGTTACGAAGCAGTACCTTTATCATCCAGCACCTAGAAATCCATATGCAAGACTGTTACTCTTCAGAACTGGTTCACATGAGCTGAGAAAATTCAATAAATCCAGTTTTTCTGGAAAACATTGTTATGAAACCATTTTTTTTTTTTTTTTTTGGAGGTAGTGTATTGCTGTAGTCCAGGCTGACCTGCAAATCACTATGTAGTCTCAGGGTGGCCTGGAACTCACAGTGATCCTCCTCCCTCTGCCGCTTGAGTGCTGGGGTTAAAGGCAGCTCCTGATACCAGTTTTAATTTTTATTTTGCCATTTTAAGACAGGTCAGGACAGAATAAAAATAGACCAGTGAAGTACAGTATAAATTTATCCATGCAGAATTGGACTATGGCCATTTTGATTTTCAAAGACCAGCATATTACTTTGATAAGGCACAAAAAACAAAAACAAAAAAAAACTAGGCAACATTCACCTTGTCCCTCTCTAGGAAGTGTGACTGAGTTAAGCCTGGTTCTACCAACTCTGCCCATTTTGCCCCAAACATTGATAGTTCGCATGGCAAGAGGGCAGGCAGAGCAGCACCCAGAACAGAAAAAAGAACTACCCTTGCTTCCCAGTTTGGGTACTTCCAAGGTCTCTTCCTGCCAATAAGTTTTCCTCACCGTCATTGGCTCCCAGTCTGGAATCCATGGTGTTCATTACCCAATCAGCCGTATAGTCCAAAGGCATGCAGACAAATCCATTTTGTAAAATACTAATATTGTAAAGTTTCATAACAGACCCAGCCTTAGTAAACTCAGCAGACTTAGATTCTGGTATATCAGTATGTAGAAGAGGTATGGATCTCAAAGATATAGCATGAGGAAGGAAGAGCTTTTAAGTATTTTCTAGTTTTAAAATCTTATATAGATGTGGGCAAAAGTCACTCTAAATGGTGGCAGTGAGAAAATATTAAGAGGGAGAAGGTGAGAATGGGCTATAAATTAGAGAAATTAGACTGATAAAAGCGGAGCTATAGCAATTGAGCTGGGAACAATTGAGCTGAGGCCTTGGATGTGGCCCACATAGCTGGCACAGAAGTTCTAGGGCACAGGTCCAAACCTCTCTGCAAGCTCTAAGTTTGAATCGTCCTGTGTTCTGTGGGTGGATGAAAGTCTGCAGGGGCCTCCCTGCTGGACTTCTCTCACTCCATCCTCCCTCTTACCCCTGCCACCTCCCATGTGCTGCCTTGCTCTGTCCATGCTGTCTGTGGACCTCTTTGGTGCTACCAGCATGACATAAGCCACTGCCTTTCCTTGCACCGGGATGCATTTGTAAATCCATAGCAGATACTGTGTGCAGCCTGCAAAGTCACCCCATATTGGGCATATCAGCTTTGGGATAGACCATTTATGAGTGTATGTTGGCTTTTTAAAAAATCTTCAAAACCAAAGAGATAGGCTGTCTTCCACTACTTCCTCAATAGGATATAATTAGATATCAGTCTGTTCTCCTCTGATGTGCATCTTCCACCAAACTGCTTACCTCAGTGAGGCTGGCTAAAGTACCACTGCTCTACAACCAGCCCTTCCCAGAACTTAAGCAATGGCCTGCAGTGTGTCTTCCTTCCCACCAGCCCATGAGGGATTTGTGCGCTGCCATGCACATCTGTCCAGGAGCACTGTGGTATACACTCGCTGTGCATCGGAGTATCCTATGTGAGGAATCTTCCTGAGCACTCGACTGAGAGGTAAAGCAAGTTCCCCAAAGTCTCCCTGGCAGATTCCATGTCAGTTTGCACTGACTCCACAGTCTACAGAAACCATCCAGTCCCCAGTACATACCGAAGAGCCCAGCCCACAGACACCCCACCAGTGTCCAACTTAACTGGAAAGCAGTGAAAGAGGTGGCACAGAGGATGGGGATGCAGTAGGCACACCCCAAACTAAAGCTCAGATCTGCGTTTTAATCTCCAAAACTAAGCTGGTTCTAGTGTCAACAGCTAACTTACTTGGATTGAACTTTTCTTGGAAGCGAGTGTGATCTGCACGCCCTAGGACAGTGTTAGGACACTCAGTGCCCCTCATGACCTCATTCTGAGGAGTGTGAAAATGAAGCGGTGGAATCTGACACTGACTCATCATGGAAGCCACTACAGTCACCAAAGCTGAGACCTTCTGAGCAGCTGGGGAATCCACAGAGTGCCTGAGCCCAGAAGATGCTGGATGACAGAGAGCAAGGACACTGGAAGTCTTAGCAGAGGACAGAACACTCCCCTTCGCTGAAACAGTCTCCTCAAGAGCCCTTTGTCCTTGTCACTTGGCTGGCCTTGCCTGTGGTGGTTTACTCATGCCATCTCCAGGAAAGGGAGTTCTCAAGCCACAAGTCCCTCCAGCATGCTGAAACCTGTTCGAACTTCATCATAGTACTTAGCACATACATTTACCAAGCATCAAGACCCCCTCCAGATGCCCATTTATAATTCATGCTGCCTGTCAAGCCATGTTGCTCTTCTGACAGGGAACAATGACCTAATCTAAACCACCTTAATCCAAAGAGCAACAATGCCAGCTCCCTTTTCTTCTCATTCTTGTTTAAATACACTTACAGTGACAATAGCTATTCCACCAAAGGGGATAGGGCATTATTTTTCAGACACTGAATTCTTCAGATAACTTGGCTTAGACACTGAGAACCTTAAGATAAGGATACAAGCTGGACTAGTGTCGGAGCCTGAGCTGGCAGCACTTCCAAGTACGGACCGGGGTGATATATGGTGACCTGTGTGAATGGTCTGATTGGAGAAAGGTCCCATTAGACACAGCTTTAGACTCCTCCAGTGACATTCATGCTCTCTTCACTGAGCATTCAGGCCAGGGCCAGCATGCAGGAGGAGCCTCACAGTCAAAGGTGCTATCTCTGATGGGAGGTCCTCTTTGTAGCAACACGGCCTGTATTGAGCACCAAAGATGCCGAGCCAAGAACAAGTATTCCCCAAATATGTTTTGGAAATTCCTATTGAATGCATAGATTCAGCAGCATACCAGGGCCCTTAGTAACAGCCTGTTGGGTGTTGTGATGATAGTGTGGGTGTAATGACAGCAGTGAGAATGTAGCACTATGTGTGGGCAGAGCTGCATGAGTCTAAGGCTGGGTTTGGATTTCAGTGGGAGCCGTGCATATGGTAGGTCTGCCATTTGAGGTCTTGGTAGAGGAGATCCTATTGGGAGCTGACTTCACGTGGGAGGCCTGGCTTCCTGGCAAGGAGGGTTGAGATGCAGCTCCGGAAACAGCAGCTTCTTGGCTGTCCAATTTCCCCTTCAGGAAAGGTGGCGCACGCCTTTAATCCCAGCACTTGGGAGGCAGAGGTTGGAGGATCGCCAAGAGTTCGAGGCCACCCTGAGACTGCATAGTGAATTCCAGGTCAGCCTGAGCTAGAGTGAGACCCTACCTCGAAAAAAAAAAAAAAGAAAAAAGAAAAGAAAAGAAAAGAAAAGAAAAGAAAAGCTTAGACATTCAAGGTGGATTTTAGAATGGATATGAGAGTTTCTGTTTTCTACATAAAAAATGCATTCTCTAAGGCCTTCTATAGATTGGAAGTGTGACTTTTGTGCAAATATAATCATAAAGTCTGCTGGGCATGGTGGCACACGCCTTTAATCCCAGCACTCGGGAGGCAGAGGTAGGAGGATCGCTGTGAGTTCGAGGCCACCCTGAGACTACATAGTGAATTCCAGGTCAGCCTGGACTAGAGTGAAACCCTACCTCAAAAAAAACAAAATAATAATGCTAATAATAAAGTCTGTCAGAAAGAGCTCATATTCTCGGTTTGTTGGGAATTAAAATTTCTGTGTCAGGTGAGGAGTTTGTCTTTCTTTTTTTAAACATTCATTTTCAAATTAAATCATCTTGTGTCTTGTGTCTGCTGTTCTTTCTCCAGATACCTCTCGGTTACCTTAGTAATGTAGAAACTTTACCAGGTCAACATTAAATCAGCACTTCTGAAAGGTTAAAGAAACATGAATTTAGGAAACTTCTTTTTTAAATTAAAAAAAAAAGTCAAATTTGATTACTCTCACAATAGTAGGCTTCCATTCAATGAAATAATTTTGTTAAATTATGTAGTCATTGCAGAGAGCTGGAGTGACTAAAATGTTTTATAATGCACTGTTGTTTTCCATGAAACTCTAGTGTGGCCCTGTTCCCTGGCCACAGGAATGTAAGAACTTCTTGGCAAATACCCTGACTAGGATCGGGTGGGATGATGTATAATTAATGCCAAGTGTTATTGCCCTTCTCCAATGCCATCCACCCACTGACCAGCATCAACTTCTTCCTGTTCTCTCTGTATTCAGAGCTTGGTTTACACCACTTTGATTCTGAATATATCTGCCTAAAAGTCTGGTTTCTCCTTTGGAGAATGCACACAACAAGAATCAAGTTCATGCTGGGCATGGTAGCGCACGCCTTTAATCCCAGCCCTAGGGAGGCAGAGGTAGGAGGATCGCCATGAGTTCAAGGCCACCATGAGACTACAGAGTGAATTCCAGCCTGGACTAGAATGAGACTCTACCTTGAAAAACCAAAAAAAAAAAAAAAAAAAAACAAAGAAACAAAAAATCAGGTTCATGTATGATGGGATAACTCACTTAGGCCTTTGCTCAGTAGGTTCCGATGAGCCAGCATTTTAGTAACTTGAGAAAGTAGTCAATTAGTAAAGCCTTCTTTAAAGAACACTCCATAGCTCCTTCTTCAGGGTGTTCTTATTGCTGCTGGTCTCTTTCTTTTTTTTTTTTTTAACTATCCTGGATCCTGGGAGGATTGGGAGGAAATGCCTGGCACCTGTGCAGGAGATAGTAGCATTTTTTTTTTTTTTCTTTCTATTTTTCATTTCTATAAACTTACTGGACAAGATAAGTTCAAAAAACTGATGAAGTCAAAAGATATATTAAGAAAAAAGAAGTAGGGCTGGGTGTTGGCTCAGCAGTTAGCACTTCCCACTTACTACCAAGTTTGACTCCCCAGAACCTACATAAAAATCTGGGTGTGGCCACACACATCCATAACCCCAGTGTATGGGCATGCAGAGAATGACTGAATCACTGGCACTCTCTGATGGACAGAAGCTCCAGGTTGAGGAGAGACCCTGCCCCAAGGAAATATGTAGATGAGAGATAAGAGAAGGACCCTGATGTTCTCCTGGCCTTTGCGTGTACTCTCCTTGCACACACACGTACATATACCACACATCAGACACGCCATGCCACACAATACTTCACACACACACGCATCCACACACATAAAAAAAGAAGCAAAAGTACTACTTGTGAATATTGTAAGATAATATTGAACTGCAATCAATAGAAACCATGAGACTCAAGTGCATTATGAAAATGGCTTGTCTAATTTTGAGAATCAAATCTCAAGTTAATCCTAGGCCAATTTTATTGTGTAGAAATAAAGCTGAGAATATTTCTTGCTTGGGTATGTATGTGGTATGTACATAGGTGTGCATATGTATTAATATGAGTGTGTGCATGTATCCATGTATGTGAAGGCCAGAGATTGATGCTAGGTGTCTCCCTCAATCGTTCAATACCTTATTTTTGAGATAGAATGTCTTGTTGAGGCTGGAGCTCATGATCTAGCTAGGCTAGCTAGTCTGCAAACCCCAGAGATCCTCTTGTCTCCGCCTCCTCAGTGCTGGAGTGATAGGCACATGCTGCCATGCCCAGCTTTTACAAGGGTGGTGGGAATGTGAACTCAGGTCCTCATGCTTGCATAGCAAACATTTTACTGACTAAGCCACTTCCTGCACCCCAAGCTGATATTTTTAATTGAACAGTAGTTCTTCATATGAGGTTCCCAGAAAAGAAATTTATAAATCAAATTTAGAAAGAAACTAAGGGTGGAGCTGAAACTAAGGGTGGAGCTGAATAGGGGTGATGCTTAGCAGACTGGCATTAGTGTATCCTGATATTCATATGCTGGCTGTTGAAATGAGAAAAACTTAAGTACCTTTAGTAAGTAACTGTGACCTCAAGTCCTGAATGACCCTCCAACAATCCCCTGGGGCCCTGTCCCACTCCTGGGCTAACATCCACTGCAAAGAGCAGGAGACCAAGATCCTCCTGGCCCAGGGCTGTGGTTAGTGTTGCCTGGTCAGGACTGGAGACCTACCTGCTGCATCCTTTGTATAACTTATCAATCCCAGTGGAAATCGTATCAACAGAAACTAACAAAATGAGGCTCCTTCCACTGAGAGGAAAGCCAGACAGGCACAGATATTTCAAAGAGAAAACGAAGAGGCCGTGGGCATCAAACCTATAGTTCAGTTGATAAAGTACTTGCTGCACAAGTGGGAGTTGGGTCTCCCACACCCAGGTAAATGCCAGATGGCCCACCTTATAATTCCAGCTCTCTGAAGGCAAAAGCAGGGGATCCCCAGGGCAAACTGACTAGCTAGACTAGTTGAATCAGTAAAGTCTGGGTTCAAGTGAGGGACCCTACCTTCATAAATATGGAGAATTCTGAGCAAGACAACCGATGTCAACCTCCACAATCACCTCCTATGTGTGCATGCACACACATACATGTGCACATGAATGCTTACTACACACACACACACACACATGCAAACTTAAGAGAGAGATTTAAAAACAAGATTGAATAAATTTGAAAGTAAAACCTCACTGAGTCATGGGCACATGGGGGAGCCCTTCCTCATCCATCCTGTCATACCAAATCCCTTAGTCTGTAGAGTATAAAATGAAATTATTTTAGGACAGCATTACAAATGGAAATATGAGAGGATGCCCAGACATGAATGATTCACTTATGAGAGCCACAATGACTGGGTGCTGCCTGGAGTCCACATGGCACTGAGCACAGGGCCAGGCTTATTGCACTGGGCCACTCAACTCTAGCTTGTTGTAGTTCTGATTTATGTTTCTATGGTGCTATCTGAAGGGAGGTCCTTCGTCAGATTTGAGATTTCTTTCTGTGTATTTATAGGTTTGCTTAGGTCTCAATAATATTCACTCCTTTCCTGTTGGAACAGAGATACTGGACTGCACAGTGATCATTGTGTGTGTGTATTTGTGTGTGCATGTTGTTACTCCAGCACTGTCCACCTTTATGTATATATTTTATTTAAAATTATAAAATTATTATATTTAATATATATATTATTTATTTACTAGAGAGAGAGAGAATATGAGCATACCAGGGCCTTCTGCCACTGCAAACAAATTCCAGATGCATGAGCCACTTTTTGCATCTGGCTTTACGTGGATACTAGGGAATCAAACTCAGGCTGTCAGGTTTTGCAAGCAATTGCCTTTAACCACTGAGCAATCTCTCCAGACCCACCTATTTGGAAACAGTTTCTTGCTTCCCTGGAACTCACTGAGTAGCCAGCGAGCCCCAGGGATCTACCCATCTCCTCCTCCCCAGGACTGCTGAGATTGTAAGTGCACCCTATGCCCAGCTTTTTGTTCATGGATTCTGTCAACTCAGGTCCTCATTCTTCCAAGGCAAGCACTTTACTAATCAAGCTGTCTCCCAAGCCCCACAGTGATCATTTGTATGCCTTTTAATGACCCTGAAGAGCAAGGAAAGGACAGAGTTGTAAGAAAAATCTCAATTCACAAATATAATGAAGAACACTCATGGCACTTTGAAGAATCCTTGTTACAACTTAAAGAAAGATGTCAGGGCTAAAAGAGTGGACATCAGCAAGCTCAGTACATTTGTACAACAGAGAATCAGAGATGTAGGCACATTAAGGGCGGTTTCATTTGGCAGGAATGTTACAGTCCACTGTGTGTGATTCACTACTAAATACCATTTCCGTTTAAATCTTTGAATTTGAATTCAGTAGACCTGTACTGTTTCCATCTAAGAATGGATGTCCAAATGTGTTTGTGTTTGAGTAGTTAAAACTACAAGTGTGTCAGGCATGGTAGCTCACAGCTATAATCCCAGCACTTGGAAGGCTGAGAGAGCAGGATTGCCACAAGTCCAAGCCCAGCCTCAGCTACATAGTGAGTTTCAAGCTAGCCTGGGCTACAGAATATATATATATATATATATATATATATATATATATATATATATATATATATATATATATATTCAGTCTCCACAGGTCACATGTCATCCCAGCACTCATATATATAGCCAGCCTGGGCTATATATAAGATCTTGCCTCAACCTCTACCCTCACCCAAAAAATCAAAAATGAAAAATACAGAATTTTGGGCTGGAGAGATGGCTTAGCAGTTAAGATGTTTGCCTTCAAAGCCTAATGACTTGGGGCTTGATTCTCTAGTACCCATATTAAAGCCAGATACACAAGGTGGTGCATGTGTCTAGAGTTCATTTGCAGTGGCTGGAGGCCCTGGTGTGCCCATTCTCTCTGTCTCTCTCTGCTTGCAAATAAATAAACATAAAAAATACAGAATTTTACCAACCCAGGAATGATAAGAAGAAAATGATTGCCTGGTGACGTGGAAAAGCCCCAAACCCCCTAGTTCCCTGGGCGGTGCCCAGGTGCCCATTCTTCCCTCCACAACTCAGACTGCTGGACACTTCCCTTCTGGCCATGAAGAGTGCTATTCCTCCCTCCCCGTGGAACCTTTCCCCCTGTTCTCATCCTCCTTGCAGGGACTGGTTATATCATGCACTTCAGTGTTCAAAAGATCCCCCAACTGATTGGATGATTGATAACTCTGGGCAGATTGTTTTCAAAATTGAATATTTGGACTTTCTTCATATTTAATTATTTATTTATTTGATATAGAAATGGGGAAGGGGGACAAATGGGTATGACAGGGCCTCCCGACACTGTAAACGAACTGCAGACACATGTGCCATTTTTGTGCAACTGGCTTTATATGGGTACTGGGGAATCAAACTCAGGATGTCAGCCTTGCAAACAAGCACCTTTAACCCCTGAGCCATCTGTCCAACCCTCTGGGCAGATTTTTTTTTCCTTCTCCATGTAATGCAAGATGAGAGCTTCCATTTCTTACTCTGGGTTGAGGTTCACCTCTTTAAATGGGCCCTATTTAAAGTCCTTTATATCCCTGGAGCCTGAAGATATATATCACACTGTATTTTAGGTTTCCTTTCTGCCTAATCTCATATAGTGCATTGATTTATGCCCCCTTTAACTCTGGGGTTTTAAGTCAGTCATGATGTATCAGACTGCAATACATGCTGTACACATGTTTGAGTAGCATAACATAATTTCTCTTGCTGTTGAATCAGTCTTCCTATTAGAATCATTGGTGCCAGTACATAGATTCCTTTGTGATTTGGACCTCAATATTGAACTCATCTGCTTAAATATTTAAAATGGAGAGATGGCTCCGCAGTTAGGACACTTGCCTGCAAGGCCTAATGATCCAGGTTCAATTCCCCAGTGCCCTCATAGAGCCAGAAACATTGGAGAGGGCTCATGCAGCTGGGGTTTGTTTGCAGTGGCTGTGGGCCCTGGAACACCCATTTTCTCTGTTTCTCTTCTCTCTGTCTCTCTCTCTCTTTCTCTCTCTGCTTGAAAATAAATAAGTAATAATATATTTTTTTAAATAGGTAACTTTGGGTTGGAGAGATGGCTTAGCAGTTAAGGTGCCTGCCTGCTAAGCCTAAGAATGCCCGTTCGATTCTCCAGGTCCCACATTTAGCCAGACTCAAAGTGATGCAAGGGCACAGTGCCACACTTTCCCACAAGAGGGTGCACACATCTGGAGTTCGTTCACAGCAGCTGAGAAGCTGCTGGCGGCCCATTCTCTATCTGTCTCTCTCTATGTCTCTCTGTGTCTCTCTCCAAAAAAAAGAGGTAACTTTGACTTAGCTAACACTCAGATACTGAACTTTAGTTTCTCATCCATCCATCCACCACCACCCTCACCACTCATCCACCCATCCAATATATTTATTGAACACCCAGTATATTTTGGGTTCTATGTTGGAGCTAGAGGTCTAATACCTCCTTGACCTTGAGTAGCTCATGCCCAGGTGACATGCAGAGACATGACATCTCACACATCATCAGTCACAAAAGGACAATAACTGATACAGAAGCAACATTTACTGGAAGTGCAAAGAACTCAGCCGGGAGTGTGAGGAGCCTGTTAGGGAGAAAATGCCAGCTTAGCTGAAACCTTAAATAACATGTAGTGGCTTTTCAGGCAAAACAGAAGGAAAGAGAAAACTAAAAAAGGCCAGAGCACCCCTGGGCCTATCTCTGGTGACTGTGAACATGGCTCCCATTCCTGGTTTGGCCTGCTATAGAGTGCCTTGAACTCAGATTGATCTCAAATCCACTGGGGACATATCCCATTCTCTCTCCAGGCCAAGGTAAGGCTGGTTACAAATATCAGTCAGCTATGGCTATAGTAAGCTTCCTGGACAGAGTGTCCTTTGTCTCCTGCCTGGTGCTTCTTGCTCCTGGACCCAGCCCTAGCCACATGGACCCTGACAGAGTCATAGTGTGGCCAAAGTTACTCAGTTCCTCAGTTTGATGCCACCACTCTTGAAGTTGTGAAAAGTAGCCATGTGCCATAATGTCAGTCCAAGAGGACCAGGCAGTAGGCTTTGTGATTTGCACTCTGGTAGGAGATGGCATGTGTCACATGGTAGAATTCCACAGTGGTCATTTCCATCATTTCCATCTCCAACTATAGCTGAATCCTGTGTGTAAGCATAAGCTAGCCTGGGGATCCTATGCCCCCACCCCTCTTCTAACCTGGAGATACCACTGTGCGTGCTTCACTGCCACCCATTTCCCAATGCTAACATTTACAGACCTGTGGTCAGCAGCTCTTGCTGTGTGTCACTACCCCCTAGGGGGCACAGGACCACTTCTGGCTTCAAGTGACTTAAAATTAAACGTCAATACATACATAGACATTACAGGCTGCACATGTGAAATCCATACTACAGTAAGCTGACATCATATTGAATCACCTCCGAATGTTCTTGCTAGCCTCTTGGTCTTACACGTCCCTCTTTAAAAATAAAACATTAAATGCCATCCAAGCCTAAAACCTTGCCTGCAAAGCCATCTCTCCAACCTGAGAAACAATTTTAATAACCATTCTTTCATAGGTAATTTATTTATTTAGGATGAATTTTTCCTATTTTTTTGTCTTGCTTTGCTTTTTATAAAAGTTCATCTGCTTATGCATATATATGGAGGCATGCCTTGCTTACCATCTTGACAGGATCTCTTGCCACTGCAAACAAAATGCCCATCCACTTCACATGGATGGCTGGGGAATTGAACCCAGGCTGGCAGTCTTTAAGAAAATGTCATAGCCACTGAGCATTCTACCCAGTTCCTTGCTTTGCTTTTGAGACAAGGTCTCATGTAGCCCAGGCTTGCCCCAAATACCATGTAGCTGAGGATGTCTTTGAACTATTGATCCTCCTGCCAGTACCTCCCAAGTACTACGATTTTAGGTGCCTGTTTTATGTTGTCCTAGAACTTGAACCCAAGGCTTTCTGCATGCTAGGCAAGTGCTCTACCCACTGAGTACATCCCCAGCCCGAGGAGAACTTGTTTTTACATAGTCCAGATTTGGGGTCTTTTAATCTAAGAGATGTATTGAAATGGTCTTGAGTAAAAGGAAGTCAGCACATAATGGATGTGGCTAGGCACACATGCACGTGAGCGAAGTTCACCGAGTTGGCCCTTCTTGGAGGTGGCTTCAAAATCTGGTGTCCTCACAGAGGCCTGCCTGCACTCACCCATACCTATGACATTTGCCTTTTTTAACACAATGACACATGCCTGATCAGTAGCTTTGTATCATTTAGAAAAAGATGTGTTACTAAACTGATTTTATCTTTCTTGGTATAAAAGTGTGTTGGCAGGGGAATCTATCTACCCTAAGAAATGCCTCTGAAAAAGGTTCTCCTGATTTCTGAAAGAGCTATCCATTTTCAAACTGGTTTAGCTACTCTGTCCTCAAAACACTCAGGCATCTGTGCCAGTTTTCACCAACTCATTTGGGTAGCAAAGAACCTCTTGGTTTTTGCCCAGACAGCTTCTCAATCTAATGAGCATCTTCTTTCTGGATGTATTTGCAGCTTAAGTGCAGGTGTAGAGCATAAATGACAGGAAGATGAGTAAAGAAATGGGCATACATACTGATGTAATCATAAGAAAATATAGAGTGAGTGTTTGCATTCTGACTCAGAGATATATGTTTAGGCTTAAAAACTGCCAACAACAGCTTATGATATATATATATATACAGGTGACTTTTGCTTCGATGGAAATGTGTTTTCCCTTTTACAATAACTGTCAGCTGTTAAAAAGTAACCTTTTAACTTTTCTGCTTGCTAATCACATTTTAAAGATACAGAGATTACACTTTTAAGCAAAGAAACCTGCAGCTGTGAGTCTTATCTTTAAGAACGATTCCTGTTCTTTTTCAATTTTCCTTTAAAAACAGAGTTAGAGTCACTTACCACAAACACAAAATGCATTATGTTTTAACAGCAAATCTAAATTAAAAACTTAGTAGCTTGGAACAAATGAACCCCTCAGTCCATTTCCAAACTAAAGTCCTAGTTACACTTTATTGTTTCTAAACCTTTCTAACTGCAAACCATCAACCACTGACTTCCTCTGGCTCCTTCCAGCTTTGAACTGTACCTTTAAGGAGCTATAAATTAACATTTCACTGAAGTGCACTATAATTTGCATTAATTTCTTTAGAGCTGAAGTTGTCTATCTATGAAGACATCTTTATAGTACTTAGAATTCACTCAGAAAAGTCATGCCCAACTGAGAGCTGTAAAACACAAATTCTTAAAATGTGATTTGGCTTTTATCTTGAGATGGAAAATAAAACTAGTTAGAGGTATGTGTCCAGTTCTGTGATCCAGAACTCAGGCTACCACTTCAGTGCTGTTGTTTCCTGCACAGACAGGAAGTAGAGGACAAGCAAAGGCTGTCACGCACCTCAACACCGTGTGAAAGGAATCATGTGAAAGACATGGGGGGAAATGGTCAGGGGCAGACATTATCCATGTGGTGCGTCAACCCAATGTGGCCAGGCTCTAACCAGGTGCTGCACATGACCCTCGTTAGATGCCTGGGAACAAGTGTTCTGCGGACATTGTCATCACATAGCCGGCTGCTGGGAGTAAGCAGAAAGTGTGTGTGTATGTTGGGGGGGGGGGGCTGGGTTGAGAAGAGTCAGTGTGTCATTGTGCAACACTCTCAAGGACCCCCTCAAGCCCTTTGCTGTGGACCCAACCTCTACAGAGGGTGCCTTCCAGTCCACCTATCTATCACTGTGCCCATAGGTTCCTGCTGGGGCCAGTCCCCTGAACCCCATGTCCATATATACTTGTTTCTGTTGCTCAGCCTTTCTCCACTCGCATCCTGCAGAAGCTGATCCTTCAGTGGAATTTGTTTTCCAAGCTCTAAAAACAAAATTACTGGGAGGGTAAAAGGAAACCGAAGCCTGAAGCCCAGGGCATCATGCCACCAAACTCCTTCAATTCCTGCCCAGGGGTTTTTTTGTGTCCCTTTGAAATGGACACGGTTTGGGCTGAACCTGCACTTCCTAGCATCTGGAGAAGAGAAGGAAGAATATACTATTTTTAAAAGGAACTTTCTGGAAAGTGTACAAGACCTGATAATTAAAAAAATAAAAGCCAAGCCCTCAGCTGCACAAACAGCCCTTGTTCTCTTCCAGCAAAGGTCTGTCAGGAGTGCCCACCTTCTTCTCCCTGAGAAGAGCAATTAAGGAACCGGTCGTGGGTCTGTGCTCCAGCAGCCAGTTCAGTCACCGCCTTTGATCTAGCTGGGAGCAGGGGGGAGCTCATGGCCTGCCTCGCGCCTGCAGCCCATTTGTAGGCACTATGCTCATGGCGCATCCCCTCATCCCTAACATATTTTTTTGAATCTGAGTGTACACATCTGTCTTTATACCCAGCCGCTTTTCTGGCCCCAAACAAGTTCTCTGTGAGTTTCCCCAACCGAGCTCAGTGGGATCTCTGTCAGCTGCAAGATTTATGTCATCTTGTCCAGTCCTGAGAACTGTTCCTTCGGCTTTTCACATCTGGATCTAATTGGAAAGACATTAAGTGCACTGGAGAAGCATATTTTAGGGCAGTTCTTTATAGACACCCTGGTAAAGGAGCCGATGGCCGTAAGTTCGAGTGGAATGAGCCAAGACAACCTCTCAAAGAGTGAAAAGCGCAAAATTATGAAAGAGCTGCCGGAAATGAGAAGGCCCTGTTCCAGGATGACATTTATCAGGTTGCTTTGGGAAAGAAACGGGCACAGTGCTGGCAAGTGCAGCCTGGGTCCTGCAGCGCGTGGGACAGTCACAGGATCCATGGGGCCTTTGGCGTTTGTGTTGATGGTACCTTCCCCAGCCTTGTGTACTGGCATTTGGGTGTGTTTACACAAACATTTTAGAGGAGAGGAGGGTGGCTGGTAACTACAAATGCCATCACCTTCTTGTCTCACCTCCTCCTTTAGGGCCACCACACCCTGTGGTGTCTCTGAACATAACAATAGAAGCATCTTGTCTGCTTGGAGCAAACCGGACAGGCTTGTGTGACTTTTAGCCAGAGCTCTTTCTCCCTCACCTTCCTCTGGTTAAAAATACTGTTTGGTTTCAGAGAAACTCATCCAGGATGGAAGGCAGAGGGTCTCTGAGATGACCAGCACCAAAAGTTCTCAAAGTCATGCTGCCATTCAAGAAAGATAACAAAAATGAAATAGAAATAAAAAGTAGTTGTCAGTATAATACTGATGAGCTTCTTTTCAGAAATCTGTATTGTGTTTCAAAGCACTGACCTTTCTAGTTGCTCAGGAGTAGCGTACTGCCTTAATCCAGGCCCCTAAATGCCTCAGAAGGCAAGGGGATATTTCATTTCCTGACCCGCGTCCCACTTCATCTCACTCATAGTCTTGATAAACAGAGCTGCCTGCCCCTTTATGAGCCATAGACACTTTGGGCAATCTGGTGAAACTAACACACCTTCACAGAATACTTTTTTTTCCCCCTCGAGGTAGGGTCTCACTTTAGCCCAGGCTAACCTGGAATTCTCTAGGTTGTCTCAGGCTGGCCATGAATTCACAGCGATCCTCCTACCTCTGCCTCCCAAGTGCTGGGGTTAAAGGTGTGCACCATCATGCCTGGCCCAGAATGCTTTTAAAGTACCTAATTTTGGGCTGGAGAGATGTCTTAGCAGTTAAGGTGCTTGCCTGTGAAGCCTAAGGACCCAGGTTCAATTTCCCAGTACCCACGTAAGCCAAATGCACAAGGTGGCACATGCTCATTTGTAGTGGCTGGAGGCCCTGGCGTGTCCCCTCTCTCTTTCTCTTTCTCTCTCTCTCTCTCTGCTCCAATCTCTCTCAAATAAATAAATAAATAAATAAATAAATAATTTCACAAAATTATCTTGATAAAAGGCTATCAAAACACTTTTAAAGTAAATATATGCTATAGTAGGGAATATGTTCAAGACATATAGAAAGTTCAAACAGCTGGTCTAAGAACTGTTTCTAATGTACATGCAGGAGTTCTATTTTGCCTTAAGAAGTACAAGGGCTGGAGAGATGGCTTACAAAGTTTCCCCACTAACCAGGCAAAGCCAGACGCACAGTGGCACATGCATTTGAAATTTGTTTGAAGTGGCAAAAGGCCCTGGCATGCCCATTCTCTCCCTCCCTCTTTCTCTCTCCCCTATCACTCTCTGCTCACAAGTAAATAAAATCATGTTTTAAAGTGCTGTTTCTGTTGCACATTGTTATACATTGAGCATCCTCAACCTTAAAATCTGAAATACTCTCAAGTTCAAAATTATGAGAACCTCACATACATTTTAGATTTCAGAGCATTTCTGATTATGGATTTTGGAGGTCAGTTACAGTGCTCCAATAGGAAAGTCTATGAAAATATAATCCCAATCCAAAGCCTCAGAAACATGAGGAAACATCTGAAATATGGGAGCTAGAGAGATACTCACTGGTTAAAAGTGCTTGTTTGCAAAGCCTATGAGTCCAGCTTCAACCCCCAGCCACTCACATAAAGCCAGATGGTTATTCATTTGCAGCAGCAAGAGACTCTGGTGTACACACAAACACACACACACACACACACACACACACACACACAGGCACGCAAATAAATTAATAAATATTTTTTAAATATTTATTTGAGAGAGAGAAAGAAGGCACACCAGGGTCTCCTGCCACTGTGAATGAACTCCAAAGCATGCACCACTTGATGCATTTGGATGTATGGGGGTACTGGGGAATCAAACCCAGACCATCAAGCTTTGCAAGCAAGTGCCTTTAGCTGCTGAGCCATGAGCTATCTCTCCTTTTTTTTTTTTTTTTTTTTTTTTTTTTTTTTTTTTTGGTTTTTCGAGGTAGGGTTTCACTCTGGTTCAGGCTGACCTGGAATTAACTATGTAGTCTTAGGGTGGCCTTAAACTCACAGTGATCCTCCTACCTCTGCCTCCTGAGTGCTGGGATTAAAGGCGTGTGCCGCCACACCTGGCCATAAATAAATATTTAAAAATTTTTTTGTTTATTTATTTATTTGAGAACAACAGATAGAGAAAGAGGCAGAAGGAGAGAAAGAGAGACAGAGAGGGAGAAATATTTTTAAAAAGCAATCTGAAACACTTCTGCATCCAAGCATTTCTGATAAGGGATGCCCACAGCCTGCACATGTAAACATATTGCCTCTCTTCATTTACTCAAAGCCCCCTAGCTGGTGAGCGGCTGTTTGTTTTGCATCCCTCCTCCTTGCCTCTGGGAACCTTGTCCAGGTCTGCCACTTGAAGGTATCTGGCCCTCACCATAGCCTACTGGGAAGGTTCTAATGTCCTCGCTGTGTGCACAGGGCTCTGGAGGGCCAGGTCCAAACTGGTCCCCACCAAACTCCTTGGCCACAGTGAGCAGCTGGCAGTGAGGGACAGTAGAGAGGCCCTGTGATACACTGACCGGTCCACCCTCCTAGGCCTCACATGTCTAGACAGGGTGAACCCAGTGAAAGTGGTTGACATGTAAGAGAGACCAAAGGATGCAGGCAGCCAGGAGGTCTGGTCTGTCCCCCAGCCTTCTGACTGGTCCCCCTGCTGCCGCCACCACTCAGTAGCAGGTACAGATCTAAGCAACTGCTGTCCCATTAAAGTTCCCATATTGCTTGTCTGTGCTCTGTCCTCACCCAATGGTCCTGCACAAGGGCTCAGTTGTGTCCACTGAAATTCATCACTGAAGTCCCAATCCTCAGTGCCTGGGAATGTCCCCTCGCTATGCTGCGTAGGTAGGAGGAAGCAGAAACATCCGAGACCGTTAACTACCCATCAATGCGGCTGACCTAGACTGCACTGTCTGCCTGAGGAGATCCTCCTCCCTAGCAACCGGTGGCTACCCATGGTGCCCTTCCTTTCCAGACCCTGGTGACAGGCTGCCTTGGGTGCCAGCAGCTAGCAGGAGGGTCCGATAAAGAATTAGGAAGACAGGTGGAGCAAGGTGGAAGTGAAAGTTTATTGACAGAAAGCTCCCTTGGACACAGGGAAGGGCCCTGACCAGGTTGCCTTGGACTGAGGCAGGGAATGGAATTTTATTGTTTTGGAATGTCCCTCCAGTCCATCAACGTGTGTCTGTGAATATACAGATGCATGAGTATAACACCCAGATTGATGATGAGTGAAAGGTTGAGACAACAAAGGAAGCTTTAGCATTTAAATATTCCTAAAGTTTTATGATAAATATTCATTTTAACATTAAAATATTGTTTTTTTCCCATAAGCATTATTCTGTTCTGTTATTATTTTTATTTTTTATTTTTTATTTATTTATTTTTTTGGTTTTTCGAGGTAGGGTTTCACTCTAGTCCAGGCTGACCTGGAATTAACTATGTAGTCTCAGGGTGGCCTCGAACTCTCGGCGATCCTCCTACCTCTGCTTCCCGAGTGCTGGGATTAAAGGCGTGCGCCACCACACCCGGCTGTTCTGTTATTTTTATGTTGAAATAATTATAGGCTCACAGAAAGTTGCCAAAACAATAAAGGTATAGAATACTGGGCACCTGCCCCCCCCATGGTTAACTTTACATGCTGCAGTACAATGTATACACCAGGAAAGGCAGTGGTGGAAAGGGTGGTCCAGTTTCAGTCCATTTGATCCCACATGGAGATGGGTGTAACCAGCACATATATCTCTCACCTGCTGCCGCTCTGTAGTCTCATCTCACTTGCCACATCTGCTGCCCTTGGACCCACTAGTCTTTTTCCATCTGTGGGCATTTTTTCATCTCAAGAAAGCTGTATAAATGGGGTCATGGTGTCTGTTACCTTTTGAAAGTGGCTGTTTTCACTCAGCCTCATGTCCTGCGGGTCTCTTGAAGTCATCCTGGGTGTGAATAGTTTACTCCTTTTATTGCTGAGTAACACTCCATGGTGTGACTGTACCCCAGTCCATCAACTATAGGATATTTTGGCTGTTTTTTGGTTTTTTACTATTACAAATAAAGTTCCTGTGAACATCTGCATCGACAGAAATTTTCATTTATCTGAGATAATTGCCCAGAAGTGTGATGTCTACTAAGTCTATGTTTACTATTTTATGTGACAAACTATTTTCCAGGATGGCTGAATGTTCATTTAGCATCTGTAAGTGCCCACTGGCTGAATGCTTCTTCATGTCCTTTATGTGTTTTCTGATTGGTTTGCTTTTTGCTTTGAGTTTTGAGAATTCCTTGTGTATTCTACATACTAGTCCTCTGTTAGAAATGTGATCTGTAGACATTGTCACCCAGTCGTAGCTTGGCTATTGGTTTTCATCTACTTCCAAGGCCTTTCACAGAGCCCAATTTGAAATCTCCAGTTTATCCATTTTTCTTTCTTTTTGTATAAAACCACATGAGGCTGCTTGCTGCTTCAGTCTCTGTCTTAGGATTTATCTTCCCTTTGCTTACCTGCAAGGTGGGATACAAACCCTGCTGAAACCTTTTCTTTGTTCTTCCTCACTGTTCACACAGTCCTGCTGCTGGTTTAAGTGAACAGCACATGGAGACAGTCAGGTTCTGAATGTTTAGTTCTTGTTTTTCTTTCTTTTTATTCATTTGTTAATCTTGTACGTGTGTGGTGGGTGAGTGGGTTTGTGTGTGAGAGCACATGCACGCCATTGCACATGGGTGGAGGTCAGAGAACAACCTCAGGTGTTGATCCTTCCACCTTGTTTGAGGCAAGGTCTTAGATTCACTGTTGCATACTCCAGACCAATTTGATGTGGGTTCTGAGGATCTGAGCTCAGGTCCTTACCTATTACCCACTGAGCCATCTCCCCCAGTCCCAACTCTGAATTTTTATAATATTCCACGGTCCTGCTGGCTCACCTGTAAATTTTCATTCCTTTCTCAGTTGATAGAAGTGTGGCTTAACTTTGCTTTTCTTTTCAGTCTTGACATTGGGGTTCACTAGAAACTATTCACTTGCCTTTTTTCTTCCAGGAAGCCCTCTTCTACCCCACCACTCCCCACCATGGGACCCCCTCCCAGAGGCAGAGGGTATGAGGACTTTTCCTCTGAAGTTGGTTCTTTGCATGAAACCACAAGAATTAATAAATTAGGTGCCTGTTCTTGGTATGTGGTCTCTGTGTACTCTAGAAAGGTCACTTTGAAGAAGGAGAGAATCAAGGTGGCTCTTTGGAAATATCAGAGCATACAGCACCAGTCTCAACATCTCCAGACCATTCTTCTGGGCTTCGTAAAGCAAGCAGCCATTTTCAGAGAGGGAGTGAAGCATCAACTCAGACTTGCAGCTGGAAGGCCCAGCTCTGTCCTGCTCCATGCTTTCCATCCCCATTCATAATGCCACCGTGTGCACCATCTTCCGTTTTACTTTCCTTTCCACTGGCTAAATGGAGAGGACCATAATGCCAGCTCAGAGAAGGGCAGACTGACGGACCAGGGTCTGCTGGGTAGGAGCACAGTGCTGGACTTAACTTGACAGTGCCCAGGGCAAAGAATTCACACATCCCTCTCCACATAGAAAGACTTCATAGAGAAGGTGCCCATTTTCCCTTTGGGCACATCCCAGATTGCATCTGATACTGTAAGTACTACTTACTTTTGGAAGTCAAGGTATTGCTTTGTGCCTTTTATGTTTGCACTCATTCATGGATTTTCCTTCTTTGAAATATCATCCTACCCTTATTTGGCTAATAATGCTAGCTATACAAAGCACTGAAGTTGCACGCTGTCAAATTCCAAATAGCTTATTGCTTTTAGAAACCACCCACTCTTCAGCAAATTCTTCTAGCCTTTTGATAACTTAATTCATATCCTTTCCACATATTTATCCAACAACGCAGCTTTTAATTCTGGCAGTGGCCACCTCTTTTCCTCCTGGGCTTTGATACTACCAGATGCTAGAAGAAAAACATTTGCAATATGCCTACAATCTATTTCAACATATAACTCTATCCAGTTGAATGTCAGGCATTTCTAAAGAATGCTGTTGGTTGATATAATGTCTCTCGCTTAAGTTAAGGTTTTGATTTGAAATTCTGTATTGGAATGTTTTGCATTATGTTTTGCTCCAAATTTTCTAAATCTATCACAGATACTCTCTTCGAGTAACCTGACTTCCTTGAGAGATTAATCATTAAGAGTAGAGTTTATCAGGCTATCTTTAGAAAGCAAAAGGAGAAAAATATTCTGTTTTTGAAAGGAAATGTGGGGGTGGGGAGGGAATGTTCTGCCTGTTAACAGACATTAGGTTCTGCCAGTTGTCATGCATGCAGCTTACAATGGATTAGGTCCCCTCACTGACCAGTGCATAAATTCTTACACTTCTAACCTTACATCTTCATTGGCAGCCAGTGATTAGGACACTGTGTGGGTTAGCATGTGTCTGCTCTCATAGAGTACTAGCAGTTTCTAGGAACATCAGAGAATTTTCTATGTAAGTATTTGGTAGGCTTAACCTGTCTTAGAAAAGGAGAATGGCAGCATCAGAGGAACACCACCACCCCTGGCTTCCACTTGCACATGGACATATGTGCATGTTTCCCTCCACAACACACAAACACACACTCACACACACTCACACAGAATTTTAAAATTAGGAGTTACCTTTTTCTTCAGGAAAAACTCCCACCATGTTACATTGTTATTTTAACAATGTGCTTTTCTTCCACTTATAACTAGAAAAAAGGGAGTTTATTTGTTCAATGTTATAGTGATTTTTCCTTTGTGTCAATTGAAAAAATACTTTTTAGGGCTGGAGAGATGGCTTAGCAGTTAAGGTGCTTGCCTGTGAAGTCTAAGGACTAACTCATGTTCACTTCTCCAGGTCCCATGTAGGCCAGTCATACAAGGTGATGCAAGTGCACAAGGTTGCACATGTGTACTAGGTGGCATACACATCTGGTGTTCTATTATAGTGGCTGGAGGCCCTGGCATGACAATTCTCTCTCTCTCATTAAAAAAAAAAGGCCAGGGCTGGAGGGATGGCTTAGTGGTTAAGGCTGGAAGCCCAGCTATGGACTCATGCCTCTAACAATTAGGGCGGATCTTCTCATCTCAACTAACCTAATCTAGAAACCCCCTCACATACATGCCAACAGATTTGTGTGTTCTAGATTCTGGATCCTGTCAAGTTGACAGTATTCAACATCCCGCCTTTCTACTTCAGATAAAAGAAATAAAGTTGCTGACTAACATATTCATGTATAGGTTCTAGTTAACCCAGTGAGTATCTGATCTCCACCTCTCTGGGTTCCTAGTCTTTACAGGGTCTCCAAGTGAGCAAAACTGCTCATCTTGACCCCATGTGAAAGATCCTCCTGTTGAGGTCAATCCTGTCTGCCCCAAATTCAGCTGGGATTAGCACTTACCCTCCTGCCTAGACAAGCCCAGCAGCCTTTGCTACTAGCTCTGTGCTTTGTCAGTCACACTCCAGCTATCCTTCCACTCTCCAAATGACCATAGTTTAGAAGAATCACAGAGGGAACCCTTAGCTTCAGATTCTGCATCCAGA
Organism: Orientallactaga sibirica; assembly: GCA_036365145.1. Taxonomy (NCBI): domain Eukaryota; kingdom Metazoa; phylum Chordata; class Mammalia; order Rodentia; family Dipodidae; genus Orientallactaga; species Orientallactaga sibirica. The sequence goes on from JAEOAD010000003.1 coordinate 22,182,891, forward strand.
CCTTTGCTCTCACAGAGCTCCATGTCTGGTTCATGGTGTACTGGGAGCACTCAGATAATGTGGTCTCTCACTGGCTGAATTCTTGGTTACTGCAGCTCCAGAGCTAGGCTGTTATGGCCCATGTTCCCACTATACCCAGAACAAGCCATGTAGCCTCGTGCATAACACTTATCTATGTCCCTGTAGCCTTGTCTTTAAACAAGATTGAAAGTCAAACGTGGCTGTTAAGGTTACTGTGAAAATCCCACAAATTTGAAAGTGGGAAGTTCTTAGCACTGAATGAGTCCTTCATCAACACAAGAATCATTGACTACTTGAAGTTTTTCCTTCCCCAAGATCATAGATAATAAGAGAGGGAGCTAAGCCGGGCATGGTGGTGCATGCCTTGAATCCCAGCACTTGGGAGGCAGAGGTAGGAAAATCACCATGAGTTCAAGGCTACCTTGAGACTACATAGTGAATTCCAGGTCAGTCTGGACTAGAGTGAGACCCTACCTCGAAAAACCAAAAAAAAAAAAAGAGGGAGCTAGCTCTTGAGCCCAGGTGTATTCAGCTGCAAACCCCTCGTGCCTAACCCACTTTGCATCCCTGCCTGCTGCAGGATTTAGGGAGTGCTTGCTATTGTGTGACATAAGTGTACATTGGGGTACTGGACCAGCTTCTACTGCCCACAGTTATCAGTGCACACATCTTCCCAATGCTGAGTTGTCTAAAGAAACTGGGAAGCTTGACGACAACCATGGTGGAGGTTTCAATACATGGGATAGATCAACATTTTTATTCCCCACAGAGGCAGGTGAACATTTGTTGGAACTGTTGCCAAACCCTCCCAAAAAATCTAGAACCCTACCAAGAAGGTTTTCCTGATGTAATTTTCTTGATGGAGATACTGAGGAAGGCACGGGATGGACCCTTTCTTCCCTGACCAGTGGCAAAGCTTGGCCATACGTACCCTCTTTGTTGGAACCCAGCAGACTGCACTCGTAGCATGTTACTAGTTCCAAGTGTCACCTCAAGTAACTTCAGCCAACTGTCCAGGAGCTTGGACTCTACCTGTGTGGCCTTGTCTCTGTAAGCATGCCTAGCTCTGAGTAGCAGGGAGCTGAAAGAGAAGGACCCGCACCAGCGACCTGCCTCCTGCCAGACAGATGATGCCGGCCAAGGGCCTCACCCACTTTTCCTTCAGTGTCCTCCTGCCCTCACTGGACACAAAGTTCCTTCCTGTATTAAAGCCAAATCCCATTTCCTGCAGCTTCCTCCCTTGGGGTTTGATCCAGCCTTTTCCAAAGTTGGTTTCTTCCCTTTCTGTACAACAGCTTCAGCATTGCCCTGCACCCACCTTGCTCCCCAGTCTCCACTCACACTCCCAGTGCCAACCATACTCAAGGGTGTTGGGCCTCAAGGGTCCCTTCGTGGTGTTGCCTTTGTGCTTCCTGGTGCTTATGATGCTACTTATGTCTATGCTTCTTCATGGCAATTGTCATGATAGAGGGCCACTGTTTGCATGTGTTGCTTCCTACTGGAGGACACACCATGAAAAGGCATGGATATTGGTGTGAGTTGTCCCCAGTGCCTTGTTCTCAATAGATATTTGTTGAATAAATGACCATACCCAGGGCAAGTCACCCAGACCAGGGCCTTCTCTCAAGTCAGACTATGACAGGTGCTGTGAGGGGAAATAAACAAATTATGTGATGAGAGCCAGGTGTGGTGGCTCGCCTTTAATCCCAGCACTCGGGAGGCAGAGGTAGGAGGATCACAATGAGTTCGAGGCCACCCTGAGACTACATGGTTAATTCCAGGTCAGCTTGAGCCAGAGTGAGAGCCTACCTTGAGGAAAAAAAAATTATATGATGAGTTTGGGGAATAATAAGAGATTTCATACCAAGACCTAAATGCTGGCAAACAACCCATCACATAAAGGGTGATCCGAGGCACCTACAGTAGAAAGGAGCTTGTCTCAGAAAATGAACAGAATGGAGCCCACCATGGACATAATGAGTGAGGAAAACAGTGGTGAATGAATCCCTAGGAAAAAAGTGAATTCCATTCTTTTTTTTTTTATTGACAACTTCTATACTTACAGACAATAAACCATGATATTTCCCTTCTCTCCCCCCATTCCCCTTCAGAACTCCACTCTCCATCATATCCCCTCCCTCTCTCCATTAGTCTCTCTTTTAATTTGATGTCATCATCTTTTTCTCCTATTATGAGGTTTTGCGAAGGTATTGCTAGGCACTGCAAGGTCATGGATATCGAGGCCAAGTTCTTTTGGACAGTTGCATTGTCAGGAGTCGTACCCTTCCTTTGGCTCTTCCATTCCTTCTGCCTCCTCTTCTGCAATGGACCCTGAGCCTTGGAAGGTGTGACAGAGATGTTTCAGTGCTGGACACTCCTCCGTCCCTTCTTCTCAGCACTATGTTGCCTTTTGGGTCATTCCAGTGGTCATCACCATCTGAAAAGAGAAGCTTCTCTAACCAGAAGTGAGAGTAGCATTAATATGTGAATATGAACATTAAGTGTAGTGCTTTCAGGGCAGGTTGGTGGGAATAATATATACATTTAGCCAGACAAGAGCAGGCTTTATACCCATTTTTTGATTAGTTTTTTCAGTACCAGGCATGTATTCCCTCCCATAGAGAGGGCCTTCAGTCCAATTGGGGAGCAGTTGTTTCCCCAAGAGCAGACATGCCACTATTGCACCCATTCAGTCATTGGGCCTGTCTGGCCAAACTTGAGGTTTCCAGTGTTCACTGTTTTCACCACTGATGATTTCTGTCTCCCATATGGCTGCATGCAGTGCAGCTTTTTCCAGCTTTCAGTTGGCTGGGTTTTTTTGTTGTTTGTTTGTTTGTTTGTTTGTTTGTTTGTTTGTTTGTTTTTGAGGTAAGGTCTTGCTCTAGCCCATGTTGACCTGGAATTCACTATGTAGTCTCAGACTGACCTCGAACTCACAACAACCCTCCTACCTTCGTTCCTCCCAAGTGCTGGGATTAAAGGCGTGCACCACCATGACCAACAGTAAAATCCATTCTAAAGGCAGAGGGAGGCCACAGAAGAGCTGAAGTAGGAAGTGACTTCATTCTGCTTACAGGCTGCTTTGGGGAGGTGTGGTGAGGAATCCTTTTCCCCCCTCTGGCTGGTAGGGAGCTGGCAGTTTCCTTTCAGGTCCAGCCTCCCTCTGTGCAGGTCCCCACAGTCTTCTTGGACCCAACACCCAACCTGTTTTAGGAGAGGATTTGGCTTCAGTGTGACTTTCTTTTTATTTATTCATTCATTTTATTTATTTGAGAGAGAGAAAAAGAAGCAGATAGAGAGAATAGGTATGCCAGGGCCTTCAGCCACTGCAAATGAACTCCAGATGCATGTGTCATCTTGTGCATCTGGCATGGATGGGTCCTGGGGAGTCAAACCTGGGTCCTTTGGCCTTGTAGACAAGTGCCTTAACCACTAAGCAATCTCTCCAGCCCAATGTGACTTTCTTTAAAGCAATTACATGTGTTATTCTGGGACTGCGATAATAAACTGCCACGAATGTGGTGGCTTACAACAAGACAGATACGTTACCTTCAGGACTAAGCCAGAGTTCTCTGTGGGGTCAACATGCTATGCTCCTTCTGGAGGCTCCAGGAAAGACACTGTTTCCTTGCCTTGTCCAGCTTTCAGGGGGTGCCAGCATTTCTTGGTTCGTGGTCTTTTCCTCCATATTTGGAGCTAATGATGCCACCCCTTCAATCCTTCTCTCATCATCCCCCGTGTGTCTGACCACAGCTTGTAAAGGTTTTCTAATTCTAACATGACTAGATTAGGCCCAGCAGCATAATCCAGGCTAAGAGTCCATCCTCGAGGTCCTTAACCTAAACCTCACCTGTATGGTCCCTTTCAGTATGTAAAGTAACATTCGCAGTACCATGAAGTCATAGCCATCATCTGGGAGCTATAGTTCTTATAACAGGGCTCTTAGATCTTAGATCAACCAATTTAATACAAAACAGAAAGTGTTTGGAATATAGATTTAAAAAGGTATCTTTGAGACTATCAAGGACATTTCAACATGGGTTTGGATGAAATAAAAATTTGTTTTTGATGTTAGGTGTGAAGATGCAGAATGCTGTTCTGGGGCTTGGTGATCTTTTTTAAAAAATATTTTATTTATCTGAGACAGAAAGAAAGAAGCAGATAGAGAGAGAATGGGCACACCAGGGACTCTAGCCACTACAAACAAACTCTAGACGCATGCGCCACTTTGTGTATCTGGCTTACATGGATACTGGGGAACTGAACCTGGGTCCTTAGGCTTTGCTGGCAAGGGCCTCAACCTCTGAGACATCTCTCCAGCCCCACATTTTTGGTTTTACAAGGTAGGGTCTCACTCTGTTCCAGGCTGACCTGGAATTAACTATGTAGTTTCAGGGTGGCCTCGAACTCTCGGCGATCCTCTTACCTCTGCCTCCCAAATGCCGGGATTAAAGGCGTGTGCCACCACGCCCAGCTCCAGCCCCACTTAAAAAATTATTTATTTCTTAGTGATCCTAATGCCTTTTGATTAAGAGGGAGACAATAATAGGGATTTCTTATGAAAAACAAAGGGCAAGCTTGAAAAGAGAAATATAAAGGAAACATGTAAAGAGGGAGGGAGTACAAGGTTTTGTAAAAATAACTAGTTAGTGGACTTAAGAGAAAGAAAAAGAGAAAAATGTATAATTCACACTCTTACTTATCAAATATCACTAGAGTTGGATACTAACTTCTCAGCCCAATGCATTAGCAGTTGTATTCTCCAATTTAGATTTTATTTATTTATTTATTCATTCATTCATTAGAGACAGAGAGAAGGAGAGTGGGAATGGGCACACCAGGGCCTCTAGCCACTGCAAACAAACTCCAGACACGTGTGCCCCCTTATGCATCTGGCTTACATGGGACCTGGAGAATCAAACCAGGGTCCTTAGGCTTCGCAGGCATATGCCTTAACCACTAAGCCATCTCTCCAGCCTGTATTCTCCAATTTAAAGACAATGGACAGAAGGTTTAAGAGAGAAAGTAGTTTTATGAGGACACATAGATGACCTGAAATGCAACTGAAATTTTATTCTAAACCAGACTGACTGTATTAGTCGCTTTCCCATAACTGTAACAAAGTATCAGGGACGATCAACTGTTGAAGAGGAAAGGTATATTTTGGCCCATAGTTTTAGAGTTTTCAGTCCATGATTGATTAACCTTGATGTTTGGGGCCTGTAACAAAGAACACATCTCAACAGGAACACATGAGGACCTTGTAGCCAAAAAGTAAAAGAGGAAATGAGAAATGGGTCCCACAGTGCCCATGGGGGCATGTTCCCAGTCATATGAGGTCCATCCACTAGACTCCACCTATTAAATTTCTAACTGTCTCCCAATAGCATCACTTTGGGGACTAACCCTTTAACTCATGGGGCTTTCGGGGACATGCAAACTCCAAAGTATAGCTTTCTGCTCCTGGCCCTCAAGGGTTCATGTCCACTTCATGGGGTAAATTGCATGTAGTCTATCTCCAAGAGTCTCAAAGTCTTAATGTTTCAGCTTTGCTCAGAACTCCAATTTCAAAGTCGCCTCCAAGACTCTTAGTTGTAATATTCAGTTAAAGTAAAAAAGTGACACAGGGCTGGAGAGATGGCTTAGCACGTAAGGCACTTGCCTGTGAAGCCTAAGAACCCAGATTCTATTCCCCAGCACCCACTTGAGCCAGATGCACATGTTGGCACATGTGTCTGGAGTTTATTTGCAGTGGCTAGAGGCCCTGGCATGCCCATTCTCTCTATCTCTATCTGTCTCTGTCTCTCTCTGTCTCTCTTATAAATAAATAATAAAAAATTTAAAAATAAAGTGACACATCTCCGAGTTACAATGATGAGACAAGCACAGGATAATTTCTATTGTAAAAGAAAGGATGGAGGAATAGAAAGGAGTGGTCAGCCCCTCCTTCCCCAAAAGACCAAAACACAGAACAACAAATGCTTCAAGGAACCCTGTGGTAGGAGGGTGTACACCTGAGGGCTTCCACAGCTCTGCTCCTATACCCTTGCAGGTTGTAGCCCACATGGGCTGGCTTTGTTCACCACTTGTACCTTGCTTTGGCATTCATTGTGTGTTGCTGGCATCCCTTCCTGGTCTCCATTGGAGCATAGGTTCACTCCTGCACCTCCAGGAGTCATTCTGTCAGGGACTCCAATCATGAAACACACTGCCTAGCCTCCAAAGCTTTCCTTTGAAATCTTAGTGGAAGCTGTCATAGTCCCATGTGATGCGTTCCGCATGCCTGCAAAACTAGCATCATGTGGATAATGCCAGTTTCCACTGGCTCAAGGTACACCTGAACCCTCTTGAACCACAGCATCAGTAGCCTGAATGCTTTGATGGCTGCACATGGGAAAATAATCCCTGTTGCAATAATCCTCTCTAAGACCCTGGGCAGTCAGGGCCTCCTGGGCTTGTTTTTCTCAAACAAAATAATTTAAATAAATTTGTGTTTGTGCACTTTTGAGCCTCTTCTGGATAGAATGGCTTTGATTTCTAAGGTGCCTTCAAGGTATCTCTCCCATTGTCCCAATACAAAGCACCCACACCCTCCTCAGCCATACATTAATATACACGCCCTTTTGGTCGAGGTGCAGATTTTTCATCTTTCCATTCTTCCTTCTCTTGTTACTCACTGTAAATTTTACCAAACACAGCCAGTTGTGCCCATGCTCAGCCCATAAGCTGAGTGCTTTACTGCTGTAACATTTCCTCCACCAGATAATCTGGTATTTCACTTACAAGCCTGACTTCCCGCTGTCTTAGGGCATGGACAAAAATGCATGCTACAGTGTAGCAAGGATAACCTCTAGTCTAATTATCACTGGAGCTCACATTTCTATTTACTGCCCACTTATCTATCAGCATTCTGGACTTCTGAGCCCTCACCAGAATCCTATTAGGCTCCTCTTACAGGGTTAAATTCTCCTTAGCTTGATCCTCCTGGCTCTTCCAACTTGACAGGAACAACCTTACTTTTTTACACCAGTTTTCTGTGTTAGCTTTATGTCTCACAAAATGCCCAAGAGAATCAACTTGTGAAGAGAAAGAAGTTCTTTTGGCTCACAGTTGTGGAGGTCTACATGATGGATAGGCCCTGTTGTTTTGGTGAGGCAGCATGTCATGGCAGAACACTTGACAGAGCAAAACCAATCCCCTCATGAACTGGAAGCACAAACTGAAAGAGGACATTTATGATTGCAAACCTGAAGTCCTTTTAACTGCCTTGTGCAGATGACAAGATTTTATTCACATTCTCTTGCTGATTTAACAAGTCGTTGGGGACATAGTGGTTTAAACCAGTAAGTATCGTTCCCTATCTCACAGGTGAGAAGGCAGACTGGATCTCACTGGGCTGTGATTAAGGTATCAGTAGTTCTGATGGAAGCTCTAGTGGAGAACTCATTTGCTTCCCTCTTTGTTCTTCTAGGCCATCCATGTTCCTCGGCCTGCTTCCCCTCCCTCAACTTTTGAACTAAACAGTACAACTGCATTTATGAGCATTCTTCTCTGGCCAAAGCCAGGAAGAAAGGGTTCTTTGATTTTAGGAATTTGTGTGATTAGAATGGATGCACTTGGATAGTCCAGGCTAATCTTCCAATCTCAGAGTTCATACCTTAATCCCTCCTGTAAAATCTCTGTCTCTGTGAAGTAGCACACAGGTTCTGAGGCTTAGGGTCTGGAGATCTTTGAGGGGCCATTACTCTGCCCACTACAGAGGTGATGCTACCACCATGGATGCTTGCCTTGTTGGCAGGATGCTTTTGACTCCCTGTGGTGATAAGCCCCACCACAGAGTCTTACAATGAAGACTTTGTTTTGAATCAAAAATAATTATCAGAGCTGGAGAGATAGCTTAGTAGTTAAGGCACTTGCCTGCAAAGCCAAAAGACCCAGGTTTGATTTCCCAGTACCCCGCTTAAAGCCAGATGCATAAAGTGGCACATGCATCTAGAATTTATTCTCAGTGGCTAGAGGCCCTGGCATGTCCATTCTAAAAATTAAAAAAGGGGGGTGGGTAGAGAAATGGCTTAGCAATTAAGGCACTTGTCTATGAAGCCTAAGAACCCATGTTTCACTGTCCAGATCCCATGTAAGCCATATGCACAAGATGATGCAAGCACACAAGATTGCACATGTGCACAAGATCGTACACATGACTAGAATATGATTGCAGTGGCTAAAGGCCCTGGTGCACCAATTCTCTCTCTTTCTCTCATTAAAAAAATTATAAAAATTATTATTAAAGAAATACTAAATAGGAATAATGGGGAAATGGGAAAAGCATATAGGGATAGACATGGTAGTGTGAACAAAATGTTTGTTTGTTCAGAACACACTCAAGACATTCCTCAGCAACATCAGTCTTGTTTTAAGTTCAGCTCTGTATTGTCTAGGCTGCCAGCCACATGGATTATCCATTCTAATAGCCTTTCCACCAAAATAAAGATGATGGCTACCTCTAGTTTAAATGCTAAATGCCTGTTTTAAGGAACTATTGAAAATCTACACAGCTCTGATTACCTACCCTCCAGTTATTTTTCCATAGCAAGTAATTTTCACCTTAGCAAGCAGACATGCCTTTATTCCAAGGGCAAGCCATTTTGTAATGTACCAATTTTATGACAATTACCTGAACTATAGGGTTGTGGAGGCATGAATGAAAAGTACAGGCTCTAATGAAATTGTTAGAAAGCAGGACAGTGGTTAATCAAAGCTCAGTATGATTCTGTTTAACTTCAATATGAAAATCCTGTTATCTGAAATGGAGTTGTCTGAGGAGCCTACCCTAATGTGCTAAAGTTTAGGAATATAGGTCGCTTTTTGGGTTTTTTTAGAAAAAGACATGGCACTTAATACAGACCTTCAAAGCAAGAGGAGGCTAACAGAAGCATTCAAATTCACCTTCGTTGGGCAATCAGCCTTCAAGTTTACCAAAGAACCTTCTGTTTTTTAATCACTTAAATAATACAGTCATTACATAATGTCGAGTCATTCCCAGAGGTCACTGGGAAGAGAAGTTAGGAGATTCTTCCCCTGCTGATGAGGACATTTGCTTCTGAAACCTATCATTTCCTTCTGGAAAGAACCTGATTCAGTGAACTGAATGCCAGCAGTCAGATCTGCTCGCGGCAAGAGCTTGCCCTGAGAGGCACTTCGGGGAGAAAAGGCTAAACAAAATAAAACAAACATTGAACAATTGCTTGAAAATGAAGGCCACATTTAGATGTGAATAGCTCCCGTTGACTTTAATAGAAACACCTTGTTTCTGGGAACTGAGATACGTACTTGGTGGGAAAAGTATGACATCGAAGTAAAGGAAATAAAAGGACTCACTGATCATCTTGTTCAAAGACTTCACAAAGAATCGCTTGTCAGCAGAGGGTGAGTTAAAATTCACATTATGGCCAGGAAGACAGACTGTGTGAGCTCTCAGAGCCAACCTACTGCTTCTCTGCTGTCATTACATGGTGATGGTAATCCCACCCAGGAGAAGGAAGCAGGAAGAAGCAACACTCATATCAATGTTATTTGCTGAGTGTTAATTGACAAGAGGAGTTAGAGATTGCAGAAATGACTGGAAAGATGCACCTCACTTAGTACACACACACACACACACACACACACACACACACACCACGACAGACAAATAGGCATAGAAAATATCTTATTGGCATCATGTTTCCAGCATTGCTATAACTACGCCCCAAACAAGCAATACATGAAAGAAACAGTAGCGACATCTGTTCTAGAACCTGTGGGGCTTTACTCACAAAACAGTTGTAAAATATTTTGGGGGCAAAAAATATTTCTGTGTATCTATGCAGATGCTTTTCTCTAAGGAAAACAAACACCCACCCACACACACACACTCACACACATACACACACAAGTGTAGAGCTGAAAAGACAGAAATAAAAACAGGAAACACTTCTTAAATTTTCTCTTTTCAAGAAGCTACATTTATCCCTTAAATGTGCCATTTCTTTTCTTCCCTTTTAAAAATCGCAGAGCAGGTTCGTTGTCACCAAGTGGAGGGTTAAGATTGCAGCTGGTAGGCTGTGGTCACATACCATTGAATGCTGAGTATGTTTGTTTTCATTTGCTACAAAAACATTTTCTGACCTTGGAAATGAAATCATTGAGTTGTCTATTTGTTTATGGCCAAAGACTTATGGAGGGTTCTGGTACTTTAAGTTAGTATATCTTTGAAACTGTCCAATCCACAATGAGTGGGAAGTTACCCAACTTGGTTTAGCATCCTTCAGGATGTTCCTCATTAAGGAACCCAGATTTGCTTCTTCCCACGACTCCCCAAGATGAGTTTACATTTATCACACAGCGAATCACCCATGCTGAGAGGGTGGACTGCAGACACTGGGAGCTGAACATCTTGTTATCTATTTACTTTCTCAGTAAGTAGACAATTCGGAGCTTGCTTCTTAATCAGGCTCCAAGTATCTCTCCAGCTGATGGTGGTTTGCTTTTCCCTCATTCCAAAGTGTCCTTCAACATTATGTAGCATAGTTTGGAGTTTTTTTGTTTTTGTTTTTGGTTTTCTGAGGTAGGGTCTCACTCTAGCTCAGGCTGACCTGGAATTCACTATGCAGTCTCAGTGTGGCCTCGAACTCACGGTGATCCTCCTACCTCTGCCTCCCAAGTGTTGGGATTAAAGGCGTGCGCCACCATGCCTGGCTACATAGTTTGGAGTTTTTAAAAACAGCTACCCTCTAGTAAGTTAACAATTTAAGTATGAATTTTTTTTTGATTTTATCATCTTCTAGTCAAATTTGGAAGCATTTAGTTAAATATTTTTGTGGACTACTCATTTTTAGTATGTGTTCATAAAGCTGCTACATTACCCATTGCTCTTTGAAATAATCCATCAAATAGCAGAGGCTTATTTTGCTTGTTCAGCTCAGTATGAATTGAGTTCTGTTAAATAGAATGTGGCCTTTTCAGGCATTATCGTATCATAGTGGGCATTTTGTAGAAACAGAAGCTAACCCATCTCTTTCCATGTAATCTTTCATCTGTAAAAACGTTCATTCTTGGAAAAAAGTGGTTGATGAGTTGAGGATGACAGAGGATCCAGGAGTGGCAGCACACAACTGTAGACAACCTGTGCTGCATAGCAAGTTCCAGGCCAGCCTGGGCTACAGCGTGAGACCTTGTCTCAGACGCACGTGTGCGCGACACACACACACACACACACACACACACACACACACACGGGTTGGGGAGACTGATTCCACAGCGCATCTAATGGCCAGTGCAGGAAGCAGTGTCGAGTGCTATAATGGCAGTGGTAAGAAGAGGCGCTGTGGAAGCACCGCTGCCGCCCGCTTTCTCAGCAGAGTGAACACCGAGCTGTTCGTACCTCACAAAACCCTTCGCGCATCTGCCCCACTTTGTCTGTTTGGCCTTTTCCATTTCCACCTGTCATCACTTTGGCGTTCTACTTCCCACAAACCTAGAAAACCCCAAAGCTCATTTCTCCTTCCTGTGACAAACACAGCAAAGTAAGAAAAGTTCTTTTCAGAAAAATGGGGAAGGGAGGTCAGTAAGGAGGCAAGATCCATTCTCCTCAAAATGCTAGCAAATGGAAAATCAAGTCATCTCACTTATGCTTATTGGGTAATTTTAAGCAACAAAATACAAAATAAAGACTATAGTCATTTGTAGTTAACTAACACTGCAAGTATTACAGAAGTGCCACGTAGAACCTTGCAACCTAAGGATTGCAAGAGGACTGTGGGACGCCCCCCACAAGATAAAAAATTCCTTTCCTAGATAATGGAAATAATTTAGGGAGCCTCCCTCAAGCAACTATTGTGGGAAGCGATGAGTAGAATAAGTATAGAAGTCTTAAGAACGATTCTGAAATAATCATGTTGAAGAAGCCATGCTCACACTGGGCATGTGAACGTGAGCAGTCCGAAGGTCAGGTTAAATAAAATGGTATAGCCAAGAACATGGTTTGGGTTCTGCCTCATGAACTGTGTGATCTGAAGCAGCTTGCTGAATTCTCTGGGCCTCTGTTTCCTTGTGGCCATGATAACAGCTGAGGTCACTCAGGTAAAAGGCCTGGTCCCATGACTGCTGCGGCATGATGTTCACCAAATGGTAGCTGTTACTGTTTACAGAGGCTAAGATACATTGTCATCTTAGCCTTTTATAAATCAGAAAGAAGTCCTCTCATACTTGTAAGCTATTGTATTCACGGTTATCAGTCCGATGTGGGTTGAATGATGTCACCAGCTAGATAAGGGAATGTTACTTGGAACCCATTGAGCATACCTGTGGAGGAACGCCGGCACGCAAGAGCTCTGAAAGTCCGTTCATGGCGTGGAGTGAAAGAGCACATTGCCATCCAGCCAGCAGGACATTCTTGAAGTGGTGACAGTGCACAGAAGACCTGAATGACATAATGATAACATCTTCCAAGGAATTGTGCAAGACCTAAAGTGCCAAACCTGCTCTCCAGCCTGTCTCCTTTTGGATCTCTCTTCCAATGGACGAGGCCTGGGCTGTGGGGTCCTGTGCTTGGGAAAACAGGTCATTTGGTTCCTGGGATTCGGACAACACTATGAGCTAAGCATTCCCAAGGCAACCAGTGAAAACAAGTTGCAGATAATTAGCAAATATGTGATTTTTTTTAAAATGTTCGTGTGGGAATAGATTGCTTGGGTTAGCATGTGTGAGACTCTGATTTTAATCCCCAACATGGACCCCCACACACACACAAAAGGATAAAAATTTGCTTGGGGCTGTCCTGTTGGCCTTATTACAAACAAAATCAGGATTAAAAGGCCTTGGCATTCTCAGGAGTCTTATTCAGCAATATTGCATTGCAGATTAAAATGTCCCTGTGCTCAATAGATTGTCAATAGTTCTTTTAAGAAAAATTGATAAAAATTAGCATTCTACTAATAATTTACCTGTTAATAGATCAGAACAGCACAGTTAATCATTTTCTCTAAAGCTCTGAGTCTGTAAAGAACTCTAAATTCACTAGGCCATTCTGTGGAGCTGCTGCTCTTTGGAAAGGTCCTCTTAGGAGTCTGTTAGGGTCAGCTTGGCTCTCTATACCCTGCATTCATGTGGGAGACAGAGAGGGTGCTGTGGTGATGGGACAAGCCTGAGAGAGGGTACATACCCACAGGACTACACTCACACAGAGCATATCAGAACTCCCAGCCAAATCAAAGGGACAGTCAGCTTTTTCTGGAGTCCCCTTTTGAGAGGCCCAGAGAAGACTGCCCCAAATCTGGGTCTCTAGATTATGAATTTACTTCTTCAATTTTAATTTTTGTGTGTGCATAGTAAATGTGGTGGTGATGGGGTGTGTGTGTGTGTGGTGTATGCATGTGTGTGTGTGTACAGATGCTCCCACCCTCTGTGTACCCCATGAGCACATGTGTGGAGGCCAGGGAGAAAGCCAGATGTCCTCTACTGTCCTTCCACCTTATGTCCTTGAAACAGTGTCTCTTACTGAACCTGGAACTCACTAAGCAGCGAGCCCTGTGGTTACTCCTGCCTTTGCCCCCCTCAGCTCTGGCTTACAAGCATGTGCAGCCACGCTAGGATTTTCACATAGGTGCTGAGGATAGAGCTCAGGTCCTCTTTGCTTGAGCAACAAGCACTCCTACCTGCTGAGTCATCCTGAGCCAAGTTTAACTGTTGAAAGTAGCCACAGGTCACTAAAGCCAAGTCTAGTGAATAAGGGAAAGGATCCAGATGAGCAAATTCAAGATAAGGTGGGGCCCAAAATGACAGCTGTGCTCATCTTACCCATAAAGTAGTTCAGAGAGGTAATTCAGAGGCACTGGAAGAACCACCTGGCTGCTTTTACTGGACACAGCCTCTCCTCAGACACATGGAAAGCACAGACCAAGGTCTTTAAAAGTAAGCATTGTCAAACCAGGTGTGATTGCCCATGTCTGAAATCCCAGGACTAGAGAGATGGAAAGAGCAGGATCAGAAGTTCAAGGCCAGTCTCAGCTACCTAGCAAGTTGGAGGCCAGCTTGGGCTACAAGGGACTCTGTCTTAAAGAAAAGAAAAAAAAAAGGAATGAACAACACAAAGAGGAATCTTAATGTGGACTTTTAGTTAATGTATCATGATTTGCTAATTAGTTATAATAGACATGCCATGGCAATGCATGACATTAATAATAGGTGAAAGTATGTTCAGGGCAGGAAGGGAGGAAGGAGTGTGTGGGAACTGTATGTACTACTTGCTTAATTTTCCTGTAAACCTAAAACTTTACACAAAAAAGAGCCTATTAAGTGCAACCCAGTCGCAAATACATTCTGCATTAAGAAATGTAAAAGAAAGCATGCTCCTAGTCAGCTACCCTAAAGGGGCCCTTGGCAGATAAAAGTTGGGAAACTGCACGAGTGAGCTCTTTTTCAAAGGCAGTTGAGGAGACCCAGATGCCCGAAGTGTGAAGCAGCAGGCCTCTCCAAGAGTCAAACACCCTGGACTGCCAACACCTATCTCAGACTCAACAAAGCCCTTCTAATGGGGTTTGGGGGCGGGCTGGGGGAGGGGAAGAGGAACCAAATTCTTATTCAAAGAATTAACAATTTGGACTGTGCACAAGAGTGTCAACAAGTTATGTAGATCTTATCAGTATCACATTTTTGGTGCCTCCCAGCTATCCAGCCAGGCTCCACCAACCTGTCAACACTGACAGCATCCCACGCCTGCCCAGGGCCTATCAACACCTTGGGAGGCTTTGCTGGGCCAGGCTCGCCTCCCCAGAGCCCCAAGGATCCCCAGGGAGCCCAGAGCATCTATCCCCCTCTCCTCTCAGGATACACACATACCTTGGTGCAAATATCTGCTATTCACTAATCTTCTGTGGCTTGGTTGGGGCTCCATGTTTATAAAGTCGAAACATACCTTTATGCTAACTGTCAAGAGTTGTGAAGGTGGAGACTCTGATGCCCTCATATCTGAAGGAAGAGAGTGTATAGTTTCAATCATGTGAGGAGCAAATAGTCATCATAGTTTAAGTATTTCAAGCTTATTTAAGGTGCTTCTACATTTGCATTGCAGATGAAACATCACAATTTAATTTTGCAAAATTATGAATAAGACAAAAGGGATAACACTCCATTGAGATTTTTCCCCCAACCCCCTAAATGTAACTGTGCTATGCTAAAAGATGCACAAAAGCCTTTATTCAGATTAGAGGAAACCATAGTTCTTATATCTCAGCTTTCTTTTGCAGCTACATACTCACTCATACCATGAAAGTCAGCAAATGCCTCTTCTGTTTGTTTTCATTTCTAGGCGGCTTTAAGTGCCTTGAAACAATTTTCTGAACAAGGACTGGATCCAATCGATGGAGCAATGAATATTGAAAAAGGTTCCCTTGAAAAGTGAGTAAATCCCTGGTCAGTATTTTTTACATTTGTAATTTTGTAACTGTACAAAAGATGAAACATAGATAATAATAAGGTGAACAAAATATAAGCAATATATCTAAATCTTACCAAATTATTCATAATACAGTTAGGTGTAGAGAAATTGAAAAAAATGATATATGGTCATATTCTTCTACTACAATATGTCTGTGAAAGTATTAACTTGTGAATTGATCATTATTTCTGCATTTAATGTCTTAGATGGAAATATTTATGAGTCTTGTTGACTGTAGAGACTTGCAAAACTCACAAAAGATTGTTTTCAATTCACACTGTTGAGAATTCTTTGACCAACCCAATTTTATTGAGGTAAAAAAAAATTGCACTTGCATTCTTTCTAAGTTGTGGGTACAGCTGAGAAAAAAGAAACAGGGATGAAAGGAGATGTCCCTGCTTTGTCTAGATTTGATTTTCACTTTGTTGTACAAAACACAAGAACACATTGCCACAGACATGGAGCTGCCCAGGGCTACCGAGGCAAAAATGCAGCTATAATCATTATTTCTGAAATCCAGTTCATTTCTTTCTCTTTCTTTCTTTCTTTCTTTCTTTCTTTCTTTCTTTCTTTCTTTCTTTCTTTTTATGGGATTTGAACATAAGGTCCTACATAAGGAACTGAGTTTTGTATCCCTCCAGAGACTCAATTTATACTAACAAAATGGAAAGTCTATTATATTTACATAATGGAATCCAAGCATTTTCAAAGCAATAATAATAGCCACTGAGATGTCAGAACACATACATAAGATAACATTTTTAGAATTAAAAGGGACTTAAAAGCAGATAATACTGATCTGCAATTAAATGAACATATTATATATATATATATATATATATATATATATATATATATATGGTCATTAATATTTAAAAGATAAGAAAAACATGAAAAAGAAAACATTTGGTAAATAGACGTAGCATTTTAAGTTGTCTATAGATTGGCAACCATTTATAAGCTAATTTAATCAAAACCATTTCCACATGATCTCATCAGCAGACTATCTGAACATAAATATTGTTGTTTCACTTTAAAATGTCACTTTTGTGGTGACCTTTGGATCCTGTGTGCCATCTGCTAATAAACATGCCTGAAGACGTGCAGCCCCGGACCTCAGCTCTTGTTCGTGTATTAATCTTTCAGACAAGCCAAGCATCTGCGAGAGAAAGCGGACAATAACCAGGCGAACCCCGGCTCCATCACTCAGGACTGCAAGAAATCAAAGTCAGCCATCTAGCAGCTCCCAGAACCCATGGCTGCCACTGCATCCTTATAAAGCTGTCAGCACGCATGAGGGTGTCTGTGTTCAAGGAAATGAATGACTAATACCATTATTTGAGTCTCATGTGAAGACAACACTATTCTAACACAAAAGATAATGTATATGGTACTGTTTATTCAACTGGGGGAAAATAAAACTCTGAGCATTTCCCTTGGAACTTGAGATCAGATCATAACTCATTTGCCCAGGGGCAGCAGAAATCTGATGCTGCTACTGGAGCTTAAAATAACAATTAATGAAAAGTGTTAGAAACAGAGCTGAAGTTTGAGAAGTTGGGTTTGGTTTTGTCCTTACAATTGTTTTGTGGTGGCACTTGTGTTCTCTCGTTTGAAATAATGCTTGACAATTCAAAACTTAAACCAATGATGTGCTGTGGAATGTGATGGTTGTTGTCTTCATAGAGAGTCACACAGTTTCTCTTTTTATGCAGATCTTTGTAATCTTCATCTTACACATATATAAATATATAAATATATATAAATTACTTTAAGGTGCATTGCACACAGATGTACGCAAACAACTATGTTTTAAATCAGATCACATATTTGATTAAAATATGAAATTTAATGCTAGGAACAAGTAGTTTCTATATATTTCAGGAACTTAAAAAGAACAAAATTGAAATAAAACCAAGCAGTTGTGGGTTTTGAGCTCCATGATGTCATTAGCCACCAAGGGGGCGTCTTGCCTCTACACATCACCTTCCTGGATTCCACTCTGTCGTGGACATTGTGCCCACCCCCATCCGTGTGTTGTAGCCAACTCACTGTTTCATCCAGTGTCTTTAGTGACTGCCTCTGGGCTGGAGACAGTGAGTAAGACCGAAACAAATACTGTACTTGATGGGGAAGGGAAAGCCTGTAGGAGAAGCTTCGTCAGCCACTCTCTGGACCAGCATGTTGGAATCCAGTGTGGGGGCAAATGCAGTAAAAATTTGGTCGGTTTCCGTGTGAAGTGTTGTTCTTGTTGTCTTTTCATTTCCTCACTCTGGTCTTTTAAAAATCACCTCAGTGAAATCCATGGGGAAGGCCGCCACTCGGCCATGGAATTAAAGAGCGACCGTATCTGGGAAACTGCAGAGCCGCCGCCCGGGTGACTGGGGCCTGAGTTGGACCCAGTCTGGCCAGCTACTGTCATGTCATTGTTCAGGCTTTCTCCTTATTGATTTGCAAATGTTGTGCAATGAGTGAGAAAACACTATATGGTCTAACTGCTTGGCCCAACCTGACAATAAGAATAGAATTATGTAAGATTTCACAAGCAAAACCACCACAAATCATGATCTGGCTGACTCACACGCGACTGGAGAATAAACAAACAGCGCCATAAGGAAATAACTCCAGGGTTGTTGTTAATGATTCCCATGTGGGGAAGTCCACTGGTATTGGGAGGGCTGGGTGTCCTTAGAGGAAATAAATTTGGTTACATAAGGCTGGGTTGTGGGGAAAAGAACAACATGTTTGTAAAGTTGGGGTACACAGAGGTATTTACTGTTTGGACCACAATCCTGCTGCTTAATCCGGGGCTCAGAGGGCGCTACATCATTCCCTTGGGCCCTTTGTTCTTCTAGGACCTGGCCACCTGAAGCATTGGCAGCCTACTTTAGGCAAGGTTACCGAAGTGACTCTTCAGTTTACCCACCATAATGACACGACTACCTTCTGAGGCGGCACCAAGGCCAGCAGGTCTGTGGGAGTGTGGTGAGTTCAGGGGGCAAACAAAGCTGTCAGTTCTCACGACCCAAGTATCTGAAGCATTTAACCTCAGAGCTGAATGATCACCGAGCCCACGGTGAGCAGCAGTGATGGTGGGAGAATGGACATGTGCACAGAAGTTCAAGTTCTCGTCCCCAATCCCTTGTTCTCTGTCGGTTGCAACCACCTAGGAAGGCCTTGGGATATGTTCCCTGGAACAGCAGCACTTCCTGGGAATCTTCTTGTTCCCTGGAACAGCAGCACTTCCTGGGAATCTTCTGGTTTTTTTTTTTTTTTCCTTTTTTTTCCCCCTTAGTTAAATCACCAATGCAAATGATGGGTGGCCTGCATCCCTGGCAAGGGTCTCTGCTGTGCTCAGCTCCCAAGCGCAATGTTATATATCATTAGAGGGGAAACCATTAAGTAGATTTATTGAAAGAATGTTTCTTCGGCACAAGGAGATCTTTTTGATGAAAAATGGAACTCATTATTCTTTAGAGGACACAGATTGACTTATCTCCTTTATCAATTACAGTGTGCTTTCAGCTTGTCTCGATCAGCACAGGCCTTTGTAGTCTCCTCCTAGTGTGGGGGCCAGTGCGCTTTATGAAAAAGGTTTGTTTTTCCATTTCTAATTGGAAATATAATATCGCACTTTGGAACTCTGACCATCTTTTCCAGTACATCTTGCCAAAGATCAATAGTGAGACACCACCAGTTAGGCTATGACAGACATTCCTCCCCTTTTTTGAGGTGACCCCTCTGAGAAGCTGTCCTGGCATCCTTCCCCCCAGTACACATTTTCATTTGTAATTTTTTTTCTTTTGTCTGAAGTTTCAACCAGTTTTGTGCACCAAAATTGAAAGTAGATGAGTGAAAAACAAACCAAAAAACAAAAACCCTAACTTATCCAGAGGTTCTCAGCATTCATAGTGATATTGGAAATGAAATGTGCCCAGCCCCACGGGTTGTTTAACTCCTGTTGCAAGAGCCTGCACATGGGAACTGTTGGAGTATGCTTGTACATTTTAATTTTCAAAGGCCACTTGGTATCACTATGGCTAAGAATGAAAGCAAACTTAATAGTTTTGCACACAGAGATAACAAGTCATGAGGAGCAAAATCAAGTGTGAGTTTGTTTCCGGGTCTCCCCTAGGCCCATCGGGATATGAGTACTCAGTCAGCACATGAGTGACACATTGAATAAGAGGACAGTGAGTGACCCATCATACAACACCTGTTGGAGGAATAGATAAGTAACACTGCTTGTAAGACAGATAAACACACATGATAACCTCTGGCATTACTGTTGGCATGATATTTATTCTCAGCTCCAGAGGAAATTTTTTTTTTTTTTAAATTAAGAAAATACTAAGTTCAAAACCCACTCACTTACTTCAAAGAACTATGGACCCAGGGGCCCATCCTTCCCCCATTCTTATGGTTTGAACATGAAATGTCCCTCACAGGCTCATGTTTCAACAGTTGGTTCCTAGGTTATGGCACTGTTTCAGAAGTTCTGGAAACTTTAGGCCATGGGATCAAGCTAGAGGAGGCAGACCACTAAGATAGGGCCCTAAGGGAGTATATTGTCCCTGGTCCCTTCCTTTCTCTCTCATCCTTTCTCTCTCTCTTTCTCTCTTTACGCTTCCTGTCCACAGTGAGGTGAAGAATGTGCTCCACCACATGCTCCTGCCGCCCATGTCTAAGACCAAGCAACATGGTCTGACCTCCCTAAATAAATGATCTATCCTTCAAATTGTTCTCTTGTGTGTCTGTACAGTCATGATAAAATCTGACAAATATACCCATCTTCCCATGTCTGCATTTATATTCCTTCCCTGGGCTACCAGGTTTAGTTCTGATCCATACCAATACACATGTGTTCTGTGTGTGTGTGTGTTGTGCATGCCTATATGTATGAGTATTCCTGTTTGTAGGTATGTGTGTGTGCACGCAGGCTATGTATGTATATGTGCATGCCAGAGTTTCTTGTCCAGCTGACATCATGTAGGTGGCTGGGGACTTGAATCTAGGCAGGCTGACTTTTCAAGCAAGCATCTTTTACTGTGTTAACCATTTCCCCAGCCCTAGGCCTCTGTTCTCACATTTATAAAATATTGGCCCCTATGATCACTCATTTTAACTCTAAACTTATCTTCCTCAAATTTTGTCTTTAGCACATATGAAGTTTTTATCAAATACCTGAAAAAAAAAAACACCTTTATTATATCATTAGAATCCTTTTAGTTGCAAGTTAGGAAAACCAAGTCAAACCAGCAATAGGAATTTTGGTCTAAAGCCAGAAGGGTGTTTCACAGAACCTAAGGGCAGAAATCCAGACATAAACTGGAGCCAGGAAGTAAAAGGATGTGGGGAAACCAGGAAGCTCTCCCTCCCTCTCAATTCCCCCTTTGCTCAGGCTCCCCAATCCAGCTCCTGCTTCCCACGTGCACACATCAGAGAAGTTGACTACCAATAGAACCCAAGTATACAGATATCTGAAGAAACACGGATTTTCTTTTTTGACTTTATTTCAAAGTCTTGGGCTGTTAGACCTCATTGGCCCACCTTGGACAGATGTTCACTCCTGGCCCACACAGCACTAATATGGCTGTCCCTAGGTGGATGGAGTAGTCATTGGAGAAGACAGGACCACTGTTTAGTGAGGCAGCATGGTAGATTGCTGCCTCGGTGCCCTCCCACACTTTTCAGCTCATTACAGTCATGTACTGGTTCTTTCTCTCAGTGTAGTAGACGAGGAGGCTCAACTAACTGAATAATGTTCTCCCAAACTCACAGGTTAATTTCAAGTTTGTAAAGTCTGTAGCAGTTTGCTTAGCTTTAGTTAATCCTTTCAGTCTTTAGTTTCAAGGGTCTGATGAACCACAAAACTATCCTGAAGGCATCATAAAACCACCTAGAATAAAAATAGAAGCTTCCTGGCAATACCAAGTTAGTATACATTAAATAAGCCGCCTTGCCTTAAGCGTGCACAAATAAAGAAAAAGGATGTCATGTGCGTCATCTGTCCTGGCTTTTACAGATCAGACAGTAAAAGGCCACTTGTCTGTTTCTGTTGTCCCAACGGGTTATAACCAGAAGGCATTCTGAGGCTTGCAATTGAGGTTGGGAGACACCAAGGCAAACTTGGTTTCATTTTCTTTCAAAATTTGTGCATAGGTGGTCAAAAGGGTTCAAAGATGAAAGAGACTCCATTACATGGGTGGGCAGGATGAGACAGAAAACAGAAAGAACCAGAAATTTGGATTGAAAACTAAAAAAGCTCAGTTGCCTTGCAAAAGAATGAGGGAACACAACGTTCGACAGGAAACTGTAATGTGAACAGAGTGTTTTTTGCAGCCTGTCATCTCCTCTGCTTCGGGAATAACCAATCAAAACTTCCCTTCTTATTTACATGCCCTGGTCCCAGGACCTACAGAAATCAAGCTGGAACTGGGCTGGAAGCTTTCTCTCTGCTGCCTATGCCTCATAGTGCCAGAAGGTGCTTGTAGACTTCTGTAGAAGAATATTCATCAACAATATTACTTAGCTATAGCCCCTGGGTGCAACACCACCAACCAACCATGCAAGATGTGCTCCTGGGGCAATAGTGGCAAGTCTGTTATGGGGGTAGCCAACTGCTTTATGATTGGATCTGAGAAGTTCTCTAAAGAAGAAAATTCATGTCTGGTACTGAAAACCCAGCCAAAAGCCCATGGCTGAGGAAGTCATAGGCCCTAGTGGAGAAGCTACTACTGTTTGGCTAAATGGACATGATGTTCTTGTCAACATCCTTTTTAAGTAGCTTTGCTAATGCCCATAAACTAGTGCTGCTGTCTTCTTTAGTCAAAGACACTTCTTTTGGTAGAGGCAGTGGTAAGTGCCGAGACTCATAATTGGTCAAAGCATAAGTGATGGTTGCATGCTCAGCCCAAACATGGGAAGTCAATGTCATCCCTGAAAGGCTGAGGGAACATTAAGGAAGAAAGGGCAGAAAGAATATAAGAGCCAGAGAAGAAAGATGGGAGGAGTGGTGTGGAGGCATGACATGACTTCCAGGTACGACATGGCTGTTGTACTCTTGCAAGCAAGCACCTTTAACCACTGAGCCATTTCCACAGCCCCTGTTGTACTCTTGAACTCACAGCAGCTGTGATTACCTGCACAAGACTGGCCTCATCAGCATCTTGTCACGGACGTGGTAGGGGCTCATGTGGTCCCAGTCCTCCTTGAGGATTTATTTACAGTCATTGGTTGATGAGGGGGAGAGACTTTTTTTTCCCAAGGGTATAGCCATTAGTAAGGTTCTCATAATCCTATAAACAAAGCCTCACCCCTACTCCTGTGAGCAACCCTAATGGAACTCATTGGGACACATATATGAAAATAGAATGGGGACAAGTTGAGAAGAGGAAGGGGATCCACAGGAGTGTGACAGGAACAAAACAGAGTAATGGGGAGACTGAATATAATCAAAATACCTTATGTGCACACATGAAAATGTCACAATGAAACCTAGTACATTCATATATATACACCAATAAAAACACTTTTTAAAACCTCACTTCCTGCAGAGGGGATGGGTACATGCTTTTAATCCTAGCACTTGGGAGGAAGAAGATCGCCGTGAGTTCGAGGCCACCCTGAGACTACATAGTAAATTCCAGGTCAGCCTGGGTCAGAGTGAGACCCTACCTTGAAAAAACCAAAATAAATAAATAAATTAATTAATTAATTAAATAAATTATAGTCTCCCTTCTCTTCTTGAGACTGCCCCAAACCTCGTCCATGTAGTCATTGTCCAGGATGGTTCTTGGCCACTGGTTCTTCCTCATTCTCTGAACATGGATAAAGGAACAAGATCCATCTTCAGCAACTCAGGATGATTAATGAGCATCTAGCATTGGCAAAGAGCCAAACTGGATGTGAACCCCAAGGAGCATGTAAGCAGCAAGTCAGTTCTGGGTCACTAAAGGCAGGAAAATCAGGGAAGGTCAGAACTCTCCCTTTCTCTCTCTCTCTCTCTCTCTCTCTTTCTCTCTTTTAATAGAGGAATATCTTTTTATTTTAATATTTTTATTTATTTATTTGCAAGTACAGAGAGAAGAGAGAGACAGAGAGAATGGGCATGCCAGGGCCTCCAGCTACTGCAAATGAACTCCAAATATATGTGCTGCTGTGCACCTGGCTTTATGTGGGTCCTGGGGGATTGGATTCTGGTTGTTAGGCTTTGCAGGCAAATGTCTTAGCCTCTGAGCCATCTCTCCAGCCCCACCCCACCCCACCCCCCCCTTTTTTTAAAAGCCTGCAGCCAGAGTTGCTTCCATAGTCAATTCCGCATCATACACAGCAGCTGCTCGTGTGCTCAGCTTCATCACAGCTACCACCTCTGTCTTAGGAATGGAGGACATGAGCTTGGGAATGCCTGGCAAACGTCTACCCTGTAGTTTCTAATCTTTGCCAAATCCTATATATCAATCAGTATATATGGAATGAGTCTCCAGTGACTGAATTAGTAGTCACTGTGGGAAGCCAAGTAGTCTAAAGTCTCTGCCTCAAAGGCTCCCAGCCTAACAGGGAGGAAATAGGAACAAGATAAGGAGAGAAAGTACAAGGGGCCAGAAATATATACTTCCAGAGGAGTTAGTTTCAGCTTCTCCTGCTCCTATAATGCTATGAAAGTATGATGAGGGACCCAGGCCAATTAGCCAGGTTTTAGCATTGAAAAGAAGTCCTGCTTTTCTTAAGCTGCCCATTTGTAAGAAAGATAATGTAGGAATCCAATTTGCATGTTCCTTTTCCTTGGGGTAAGTCCCTGTCATCATTGAGGCTTCATGAGCAATGTTTTATCCTCCAGCATCACCTCTGCCTCCATTGCCCCCAACTGTTCATGAATGTTTCTTCTTCAGACCAGGCTTGGTGGCTCACACCTGCATCCCAGCAGTAGGGAGGCTGAGGTAGAGAGATGGCTGTGAGTTTGAGGTCAGCCAGGGCTTATGAGAGTTTCAGGTTAGCATGGGCTGCAGTAAAACTCAAAAAGCAAAACTTTTCACCTGTCAACAAGGAAGCAGTGCAGGTGTTGTTGAGAGTTAGGAGTCTGGGGCTGGAGAGATGGCTCAGGCATTGAAGGTTCTTGCTTGCAAAGCCTGATGGCCCTGGTTTGGTTCCCCAGTATCCATGTAAAGCCAGATGCACAAAGTGGTACATATGTCTATAGTTCATTTGCGGTGGCAGGAGGCCCCTTACTTTCTCTCTGTCTCTTTCTCTTTCTCTCTCTCTCTCAAGTTAATAAATAAATAAAATTTTCAAAAAATTAAAAAATAAACAGAAGTCTGAAGTCAAGACTGCCTGCATTCAACTCTTGGCTTTCTCACTCACTCTGTATGTGTAGTGACCTTAACTTCTCCAAACCTCATTTTCCTTAGCTATAAAATGAAGGTGGCAGTGTGATATGGAGATTAAATAAATTAATTCTATGAGTTAATACATCTAAAGTGTTTTGAACCGCATGTGGCACAGAGTGAGCACTCATAAACATGAGTTATGATTGACCAAAAGACACCAACGAATTAATCAATAAGTATTGATCAACTACTGTGTGCCAGAAATTATAACTAGGTGCTGAGAAGAGAAAAGGGCAGAGAGGAGTAAGGCACAGGTCTGCTTTGTATCATGGAATGTCATTTTTAAAAAGATAGTTGTTATAAACATATGCACAAATCAATGTTACACCAAACCGTGTGTTCTCCGAGACCCAGGGTGAGAGAAATTTCCAGGAAACTCCACTGGGACTTCAAACCTCAGATGCTTTCTCCACACTCAGTATCAGTGGTTCCCAATGCCGCTCTGACTGGTGCGAGAATGGCCCACAGAGGGAAAAGCATTTCTCACAAAGGGATCCCACATTCCCCACATACCTGCTTTACCACGCAAGCCCCCAGGGAGCCAAGGCAAGATGGCAGAAGCTACC
The DNA here is from genome assembly GCA_036365145.1 of Orientallactaga sibirica. Classification (NCBI taxonomy): domain Eukaryota; kingdom Metazoa; phylum Chordata; class Mammalia; order Rodentia; family Dipodidae; genus Orientallactaga; species Orientallactaga sibirica. The sequence goes on from JAEOAD010000003.1 coordinate 22,208,339, forward strand.
AGTGACCTAGAACGATGTGCATAGCTCCAGAAGTCAGGGAAACCAAAGCTGGGGGTGGGGCATGAGGGCAGGAGCGTGTCTCTAAAATACCTGGCTCAAGCTGAGCATGACACTATTGGTGTAGCTTCTTGGGAGACAAACAGGACAGGCCCTAATTCCACATATACACAGAAGTGGGATGGGGGAAGCAGTCTAGGCTGTTCCAGGCCCCTGGCTTGGAGCGCTGGGCAAGTGATAGTGCTATCCCTCCAGGAAGTATAGGGAACGAAGGAGTTATGTTCTGGGTTTGCTGAGACGGCCATGAGCACAGGACATTCAAAGAAAGAAACCGAGGAAGGAGTATTTAAAATCAGGAGAGATGCCAGCGTGGAAGAGAAAGCACTTGGGCGCTCTAAGCCTCTGGGTGATAATCCGCAATACTTGAATTACTAACATCTCCACATGGAGACTATAGACCCAGAGAAGAACAAAAGGCCAAAGACAAAGCCTTAGGAAGCGCCTATAATTGAGGGGTGGTTGAAGAGAGGTGCTCATGAAGAACTGGGGTAGTGAGAAGAGTATGGCCAGGGGAGGATGGCGTGGTCAGGACTGTTGAAGCCACGGTGAGGAGATAGGTGGCAGGAGAACAGATCATCAGAACTGGCACCAGGAAGGCATGGACCAGGTTTCTTTTATTATTAATCTCCTTAGTATACAAAATGATAGGTTTCATTATGACATATTTATACCCATATATCATTTTGTACCTTGCCCACATTCATCCTTCCCTATGGCCCTTCTACATCCTTCTTTCCCCCTTCTTGCTGGTCCCCTTCTTCTTCTCCCTCACATAGCAAAAACCTTTGTGCCTTGATATTTTTATCTGTTTGTCTGTCTGTCTGCTTGACACAGGGTGTTGCTATATTGTCCTGGCCTAAAACATATAATCCTCTTGCCTCCCCCTCATGGACCACCTTTGACAGTCCTGTTCAGGAATTTAGAAGAGGAGATGCAAGGAAAGGAGCCTGATTCTACCTTTGGGGACCTAGACAGCTCCTCCAGAAACCCTAAATCCATTGTTCTAAACTAGGAAATGCCAAACAGGGCCTAGGGTTACTTCCTCCAAATTGAAACTGTCCCTCCAGAGGGGAGGAGAGATGCCTATAAGACTCAGGAAGCTTACAAAAGTTACCAAACTTGTGAGGGTCTTCCCCAAGGTTATGTAAGAACAATAGCTGAGGGAGAGGAGACTCTTCCACGGATCTGCCTGTAAGTTGGGCAGGGAGCTCCGGGATGGGTTTTGCTAGGGTGGGCTTTGCAGTGATGCAGCTGCCTGAAAGTCATCCATGCTCCTGGAAGTAACTCCTCGCCCATGCTGCTATAGGTATTGCCAGTAAACTCATGGGTTTACCAAGTTGGAATCATTTTTTGGTCTGTCATTGGTGTCCTTTCTGGAGTGAACAGATGTGTGTCCATGTACCCGTAGGAAAAGTCATGCAACAGCTCTAAGCTCCAGGTATACTAGGGTACATCTGGAGTATAAATAGGTACCAGTTTTCTAGAGCCCAATGTGGCAATGTACATCTGAATGTTTAGATGAAGAAACTGTACTGCACTCTAAGTCCGCCACTCACCTCCCAGACACGGTCCCTGTGATGAAGCTGTCAGTGAAATAGAAGGAGCTAGTTAGTGTTTGTGAAAACTAGAGAATTAGTGACTTTTAGATCAGCACCCTCCCCAGTGCCTCTGGAGGTGGCCACTGCTAATGGGTTCTCGGACACCCAACCCGTTGGTGTTGCCCACGGAGTGCTATGAGACAGAGGCCCCTTCTGACCTAAGCAGTTGGCTTGCAGTCTTAGCTCAGTCTGATTTACTTGCCTTTGAGGATCAGGATTCGACTTCAATAAAAGAGTCATGGGTCTGGAGAGATTGCTCAGTGGTTAAAGGCACTTGCTTACAAAGCTTGAAAGCCTTGGCTCAATCTCCAGTACCCATGGGAAGACAGGTGCACCAAGTGGCATATGCATCTGGAGTTCGTTTGCAGTGGCAGGAGGCCCTGATGTGCCCATATTCTCTCTCTCTCTTTCTCTCTCCCTCTCTCTCCCTCTGCTTCTTTCTCTCTTTCTCTCTCAAATAAATAAATAAATAAAGACAAGTACAAAGCTGAATATGATAGCATTTGCCTTTAATCCTAGCACTCAGGAGGCTGAGGTAGGAGAATCACCATGAGTTCAAGGACAACTTGGGCTACAGAGTGAGTTCTATGTCATTCTGGGCTAGAATGAGATCCTGCTAAAGAAAGAAAGAAGGAAGAAAGAAAGAAAGAAAGAAAGAAAGAAAGAAAGAAAGAAAGAAAGAAAAGAGAGAGAGGGAGGGGGAGAAAGAGAGAAAGAAGGAAGGAAGAAAGAGAGATGGAGACAGAAAGAGAAAGAGAGAAGGAAGGAAGGAAGGAAGAAAGGAAGGAAGGAAGGAAGGAAGGAAGGAAGGAAGGAAGGAAGGAAGGAAGGAGAGAAAAGAAGTCATGAAGCATAATGTGAATACTCCATGGGAAGTCAACTTGTCCTGAGGATCTGTGGCAAGGGCTGTGTATGTTATGAGGGTGGCTTTGTGTGGATATAGGCTGGGAAATGTTGTTTAATATGGAACTTTCACAATTAAATTATTGTGGTGCATTAAGGATGGTTATAAATGATCACTCTCCCCATTAAGAAGTGGAGTTTATTTCCTCTCCCCTGAATGTAGAAACTAGCTTCCTGCTCCCTCTCTTCAGGGACGCACACACGCACACACACACAGAACTCAGCCACCATGCTGTGAGAAGCCCAAGCCTCACATTCTAGGCACTTTGTTCAACAGCCTCAGCTGAGCTCCAAATCTATAGCCAACTCAGGGTTTGTAGCCCAAGAAAGTTCTCATGACCTCAGACCATTCAACATCATGAGGAGCAGAAATACCTCCCAGCTGAGCCCAGTCAACCCACAGACTTGTAAGACATAATACAAAAGCTGCTGTTTGGGGTACAGCAACTTTGGGTGGTGTGTGGTATATAACAGTAGATAACTAGAACAGTTTCCATTCAGATTTTCCATGCCATTTTGACCTAACTGCTGGAGTAATTAATACATGTAAACCTTAAATGAAAACTCACCAGATTGCTGAAAAGAAGTGACAGTGACAGTGGAGCGTTCAGCACTAAGTGAGACTTCTTTATCACACCCTTCAAGGCTCAGGGGCCATTGTAAAAGAAGTGGTGGAAAGAATGTAAGAGCCAAAGGAAGGAGAGGAGTGGTCTTCCAGACACAAAGGGACTGTGGTATTCATGACCTCACAGTGGCTGACACTACCTACACAAGTTGCATAATAGGAGAGAAAAAAGTGATGACATCAAAATAGAAGAGAGACTAGTTGGAAAGAAGGGATTCAGTGAAGGAAAAATTTGGGAGGGGGAAGGGAGAGTGGTAGGGGGATTATGATCATCATCCATTGCCTATATATACACGGAGGTTGTTAATAAAAAGTTATTTTAAAAAACAAAACTTTAAATGACCTATTAGCTTCTTGGCATGGCACAGAATTCTTCCTGTGGCCTCCTTCAATTAGCACAAGAGGGTTGGAGTTCCTTTAGCCTTGATCACCTTAAAGGTTCATAGAGTACCTCATGTGAGAGGTAGAGGCCAGAAAGACACTTTTATGCAGATAGTTGAACAAAGATGTCATTTCCCCCACCCCCTGCAGTGTCCACAGGATAAGGCCAGATGCCAAGTCAGCCCAGATGGCTGCATTCCCATTGTTTTTGTACTAAGGGCCAGTTTTCATGACATGATATGACACTTATTCATTGTAACTGTGTGGTTATGGCTCTCAGTGTCTGCAGCCTTCTAGCCACAAGAGCTCAGCCTATATAGACTATTCTGTACACCTTTAAAATCTCAGAGGTCGGGCTGGAGAGATGGTACTTTCTTGCAAAGCCTGATAGCCTGGGTTAGATTCCTCAGTACCCACATAAAACCAGGTGCACAAAGTGGCACATGCATCTGGAGTTCATCTGCAGCAGCTGGAGGGCCTAATGTGCCCATTCTGCCCATCTGTCTTCTATCTCTCTCTGCTTGTAAATAAATAATTTTAAAATAAAATCTCAGAGGTCCACTTCTCCAGGAGCATACTCATCACTTGTTTTATATCCCAGACCTTCTCAGAAGACTAAGAAGGGGTGAGAAAAGGCTGAAGCACTTTCCTGTTGGTCTAATGGAAGCCCAGAGGAAATGCTGATTCACTAAAAGAATGTGATCCTAAGAACAGGATTTTTAGCTACCAAAAGTGCCATGGAAAATTCTGGTTTACCTGCTTTGGCTAAAATTCTTCTTTTCTTGCCAGGTTCCAATAATAGTTAATAAATAACCTTAGATATTTCAAGTCAAATGAATTCATTTATAACAAACAATTTGTTTAATACTCATACCATTTTAACTCTTTTAAAACTATTTTATTTTTATTTATTTGTTTGAGAGAAATACAGAAATAGGCAGGGAGAGAGAGAGAGAGAGGGAGAGAGAGAACGAATGGGCATGCCAGGGCCTGCAGCCACTGCAAACAAATTCCAGATACATGTGCCACCCCTTGTGCATCTGGCTTACGTGGGTCATAGGGAGTATAACCTGGGTCCTTTGGCTTTGCAGGCAAGCACCTTAACTGCTAAGCCATCTCTCCAGCCCTTTTTTCTAACTCTTTACATTTCAGATGTAAAGGAAAGGAATTTCTAGTATGCCTGTGTTGTTTTTATATTGTCTGGATCATAAATGATAGCAGGAAGACCCTATTACTAGGAAAAATAAAATTAAACCAGGTGGTCTGTGGTGAGTTATCTTGTTATGGAGTTAATTCCACATCCAGGTTTGGATGATCTCATAAATTGTTCTTTGGGTTGGCAATGTCACCCTTGCCTGCTAGATTGAATTATTTCCTTGTAATACAGACCCCCTAACTAGTCTGTAATGAAGAACACCTTGTGTGTCTTGGCTGGCATGGGTAGTAGAGTCATATACCCACAATTTTTTGAGAGTTGTGGGCACTGAGCTCAGCCCATGTCTCAAAGGACAATTGGTGATATTGTTCACAGTAAATTTTCACAATGTCAAGCGTGGGGAGGCAGAGATGGCAGGGTGTGTCTGGAACAATACATCTAGCATGGGAATGTTCAGACTATGAGATCTGTTTCAGTCTTCTGGGCTCAAAACCTGTACAGCAATGGGTTTCAAAACAACAGTGGTCCAGATAGTGTTGTACGTGCAACAGCTTCTTACCCAGAGGAGCAGCACTCACATATTTGGAAGGATAAACAGTTTCTTTAAAGGTAAGACTCTTAGGTCCTTCTGATATAATGGTGAGGAACAGGCTTGCAAGAGAACAGCCTTCTAGAAACAAATGCTGCAAAGCTGAGGTGGCTCCTTTTGACCCTTCAGGGTGGAACAAATCACTCCAAAGTCACATCCTCTTTCTTCTAAATGGGAGGGGGTCAAATTCCCTTAGTTGATGAGGAGCCAAGACTCCCCTCCTGCAAATGCTTACAATGACCTGACCTCCAGCCCCCAGGTCAGAGTCAAGCTGGTTAAGTGTATATAATATTGCTCCTTCTGAAATCTGCAAATAAAACAGCACATAGGTAGGACCTACTACCTCGTCGTAGGCCATGGAACCTGATCTAGAAATGATCTTTGCTGCTGAAACCAATGGACTTGACTCTTCCTCATGACCACTGGCCATATCTCTCAGGACCCACAGGACCCATGTCTCCAAGAAACTGCTTGGGAGGGTCATTTTCAGCTCTTCACTCCGCCACCCCTGCTGAGTGATGAAATGACTCCAAATTTGGTCTAGTGGGTCCCAGCACATGACTCTAAAAGTTCTTTAACCAGCACTTAGAAAGAATGCTCCAAGAGCCACTGATATTGACAGGGTGACCAACCATCCCAGTTTGCCTAAGACTAAAAAGCTTTCTGGAACATAGGCCTTTTAGTGCCCAAACTGGAGCATCTCAATTGCAAGGAAAGGCTAAGGTGGTATTGCCAACCCAAAGCCCCAAGCATACTGGGCATGTCTCCATGAAAACAGAGGGAACAGCCAAGGTACCTGTAACTCTACACCAGCCGTGATCCAGGTGCGAGCTGCCTGGCTACCTTAGGACATATGGGCAGTTGTTTTCTCCACTATCTGACATGACTAAATTTCAGATTTGGACCGAGGGAACCTCTCTGAGATCTTTCTGCAAGCAGTGTCTTCTAGTGCTAAAGAAAAACCAATTGTGGGCTAGGGAGGTGGCTCAGTGCAAGCATAAAGATCTGAGTTCAGATCCTTAGCACCCAAGTAAAAACCAAGGCATGCTGGCATGTGCCTTTAATCCCAGAGCTGGGCATACAGAAGCAGGAGGGGCCCTTGCTGGCCAGCTAGTCTAACCAAATTGGGGAGTTCCAAGTTCAGCAAGAAAGTCTATCTCAAAAAATAAAGTGGATGAGCTGGTCGTGGTGGTGCATGCCTTTAATCCCAGCACTTGGGAGGCAGAGGTAGGAGGATAGCCATGAGTTCGAGGCCACCCTGAGACAACATAGTGAATTCCAGGTCAGCCTGAGCTAGAATGAGACCCTACCTCAAAAAAACAAAAAGAAAAAAAAAAGTGGAGGGGTTGGAGAGATTGCTTAGGGGTTAAGACCCTTGCCTGCGAAGCCTAAGGACCCAAGTTTGATTCCCTAGTACCCACATAAGCCAGATGCACATGGTGGCACATGTGTCTGGAGTTCGTTTGCAGTGGCTAGAGGCCTTGGCCCGCCCATTCTCTCTCTCTCTTTATCTGCCTCTCTCTCTCACTCTCTCAAATAAATAAATATAAATATAAAGTGGAGAGTGATTGAGGAAGACACTGGATGTTCACCTCCAGCCTCTGTAAGCACATAGCATGCATGTGTATGTGTGCATCCTTATACACACATGCACTCCCCCACATAAGAACACATACCACACATGCCAAAACAAGAAGAAGGAGGAGGAGGAGAAACATGGAAAACCAATCACGTTCAAAGGCCCACAAGAATATAGTTTAATCACACTGAAGGCCTCCCTTTCGTTTAAAAGGATGTTCTGTCTTATATGACCTGGAAAATAACATCAAAGGACTAGTTCAGAGACTTGGCAATCTAAGTGTGTTGAAAGAAATGGTCAACAGATTTTCTGCTCCCTGAGGCCATCTGAGTATCTTTATAGGATTCTGAGTCAGAGAGCAGAATCTCTTAGCGGAGGGTAGTTCCTTTTCTATGCAGAGTAAAAGAGCGGAAGGAAGCATTTGCCTTCAGCCTGGATGGTTTGCCCTGTCAAGAAAGAGTTCACAAAGCATGAAGGAAGATCGTGTTCTTTCACGTGGAAGCCCTAAGATGATGCCAGCTCATTTGGAGCACGTTGTTTTGTGAACCAGGTCACTAAGGATGGAACACAAGCATCAGAGATGTTTTAATTTAATTACCTTGGCCCAAATCCCACTTCTCTAACTTCAGAAGACAGCAGAGCAGTGATCCATAACTTGGGGGTGATTAAGAAGCAATAAGAGGGCTGGAGAGGTGGCTTAGCATTAAGGTGCTTGCTTATGAAGCCTGAGGACCCAGGTTTGATTCCCCAGGACCCACATAAGCCAGATGAACAAGGCAGCACATGTGTCTGCAGTTCATTTGCAGTGGCAGGAGGCTCTCATTTTCTCTGTCTCTCTACTTTCCTCTTTCCCTGTCTCTTTCTTTCTCTCAAATAAATAAATAATATATTTTAAAAATATATTTATATAAATATTTAAAAATATTTTTAAAAAATATTTTATTTATTTATTTGAGAGAAAGAAAGAGCAGAGAGAGAAAGAGAGAGAGAGAATGGGCACACCAGGGCCTCCAGCCACTGCAAATGAACTCCAGATGCATGCGCCCCTTGGGCATCTGGCTTTCATGGGTCCTGGAGAATTGAACCGGGATCCTTTGGCTTTGCAGGCAAGCGCCTTAACCACTAAGCCATCTCTCCAGCCCCAAATAAAATATTTTTGAAAAGAAGCACTAGGAATAACCACTTGTCCTTAAGACGTTCCCCACAACACACAGTTCTTGTGGCAAATAGACACTTAACCAAGAATGTAGGCAGTGAGATAACAAGTATAAATTTCTGCAACTGGAACTTTAAAGAAACTTTAAAATTCTGTGGTAGTGTGGAAGGAAGAGAACCTTTCACAACCTGAGAGTCTCTGGCCTGATAGTCACAGATCTGAGCCATGAGCATCCAGCAACCCATCCTCAGCCCTCCTAGGCCAGGCTGATGATCTGTCTTTAGGCTTCTTGAACACATGTGCTTTTATTCTGTGGCCATGTATTCTTGACAAGCCACTGTGCCAGGCAGCCATGTGGCCTAGCATGTCTTCTAGCCTCCTCCCACTCACATTTATTATTATTATTATTATTATTATTGTTTGTTTGTTTGTTTATTTTTTAAGGCAGGGTCTCGCTCCAGTCCAGGCTGACCTGGAATTCACTATGTAGTCTCAGGCTGGCCTCAAACTCACAGTGATCCTCCTACCTCTGCCTCCCGAGTGCTGGGATTAAAGGCGTGCACCACCATGCCCGGCTTCCACTCACATTTTTTAGGTGCAGTTCAGGGCTTACTTCCCATAAGAAGCCTTCCTAGGGTGTCAAGTTCATTGTCTCACTAGAGGATGAGGGCCCTCTGCCTCAGGTGGACACTTACTCACTAGATGGCAAGGTTCTGGATGGCAATTTCTGTCTTTCACTTTGTAGATATATGTAACCATGTATGACAATAGAGACAGAGTCATGCTATGTAGTCAGGCTGATCTTGAATTCATGATACCCCTGCTTCAGTCTCCTAAGTGCAGGTATTACAGGCAAAAACCATGATGATGGTATCACCTGATCAAGCAGAAATCACAGTCGAAGCCCAGTAACACACGTATCTACTTACTCAGTAACTCAGCAATCCCATGCCTAAGTGTTCACCCAAGAGAAAGGACCCAGAACAACTACATAAGAATGTTCAGCATCATTCACAAAAATTCGCATCATTCACATTGACACAAAACAAAACAATAAGCAACCGGAAACGGCACATAAACCCATAAGTAGGAATAAATAGTCAATGGAATACTATTTGGCAACAATCACAGTAACCCTATTAATAAACCCAATTCTGTAGATGTGTCTCAGTGCATGGCACTGGGTTAAAACTAGTACACAGAATAGTATATGCTTCGTGACTTTATGAGATGAAATTTCAGAACAAGCAAAACTCATGGTGAAAATAATGAGAAGTGTGCTTGCTTCTTTATTTTATTTTACTTAAATAAAAGAAGCACTAGGAATAACCACTTGTCCTTAAGACGTTCCCCACAACACACAGTTCTTGTGGCAAATAGACACTTAACCAAGAATGTAGGCAGTGAGATAACAAGTATAAATTTCTGCAACTGGAACTTTAAAGAAACTTTAAAATTCTGTGGTAGTGTGGAAGGAAGAGAACCTTTCACAACCTGAGAGTCTCTGGCCTGATAGTCACAGATCTGAGCCATGAGCATCCAGCAACCCATCCTCAGCCCTCCTAGGCCAGGCTGATGATCTGTCTTTAGGCTTCTTGAACACATGTGCTTTTATTCTGTGGCCATGTATTCTTGACAAGCCACTGTGCCAGGCAGCCATGTGGCCTAGCATGTCTTCTAGCCTCCTCCCACTCACTTTTTTTTAAATTATTATTATTGTTTGTTTGTTTATTTTTTAAGGCAGGGTCTCGCTCCAGTCCTGGAATTCACTATGTATTCTCAGGCTGGCCTCAAACTCACAGTGATCCTCCTACCTCTGCCTCCCGAGTGCTGGGATTAAAGGCGTGCACCACCATGCCCGGCTTCCACTCACATTTTTTAGGTGCAGTTCAGGGCTTACTTCCCATAAGAAGCCTTCCTAGGGTGTCAAGTTCATTGTCTCACTAGAGGATGAGGGCCCTCTGCCTCAGGTGGACACTTACTCACTAGATGGCAAGGTTCTGGATGGCAATTTCTGTCTTTCACTTTGTAGATATATGTAACCATGTATGACAATAGAGACAGAGTCATGCTATGTAGTCAGGCTGATCTTGAATTCATGATACCCCTGCTTCAGTCTCCTAAGTGCAGGTATTACAGGCAAAAACCATGATGATGGTATCACCTGATCAAGCAGAAATCACAGTCAAAGCCCAGTAACACATGTATCTACTTACTCAGTAACTCAGCAATCCCATGCCTAAGTGTTCACCCAAGAGAAAGGACCCAGAACAACTACATAAGAATGTTCAGCATCATTCACAAAAATTCGCATCATTCACATTGACACAAAACAAAACAATAAGCAACCGGAAACGGCACATAAACCCATAAGTAGGAATAAATAGTCAATGGAATACTATTTGGCAACAATCACAGTAACCCTATTAATAAACCCAATTCTGTAGATGTGTCTCCAGTGCATGGCACTGGGTTAAAACTAGTACACAGAATAGTATATGCTTCGTGACTTTATGAGATGAAATTTCAGAACAAGCAAAACTCATGGTGAAAATAATGAGAAGTGTGCTTGCTTCTTTATTTTATTTTACTTAAATATTTTATTTATTTATTCATTTATGGGGGAGAGAAAAAGAGAGAGAGAGAGAGAATGGTCCTCTAGGCACTCCAGACACAGGCACCACTTTGTGTGCCTAGCTTTACATAGGAACTAGGGAATCAAACCTGGATCCTTTGGCTTTGTTGGCAAATGCCTTGAGTGCTAGGCCATCTCTCTGTGCTGGCTCCTTGAGTGAGGGTGGAGACAGGGACTAGAGGGGCATGATGAATGGTGGCAATGTTCTATACCTCAGCAAATGTTTGGTTTATCCAGGAGTTTGCCTTCACCAAGGCTCCGCAGCCATCCACTTAAGATTCCTGCTTTTCATTGAAGGCAAATCTCACTGCCAACAAAAAGCAGGTCATAGATATGGCTGTGAATAAGGGACAGGTAGAAGAGTAATAATGATTGCAATTTACTTGGAAATGCTCCTGGGCTTACCTTCAGGGCTCCCTTCCTGGGGCAGATGAACTGCTCCTCTAAGACTATACAGCAGAGGGAGGTATACTTAGTATCCTGGGGGCGGGCAGATTTTCTGGGAGTAAGGAGGGGCCTGGTGGGGTGGGGGCAGTGAGCATGGATGCTAGTAGAAAGCAGTGAAGTTGAAGCTCCAAGGATGCTGGGTAGGAAGCAGGGTCAGGCTGGGGGACTGAGGTGGCTTACGTCTTTGATCTCCAGCCACTGCCCATAGGGCTGCCCCATTTCTGGTACATGCCAGGTATGAAGCAACACTCACTGAAGTGACAGGCAGGCTGGTTTGCTCCGTCCCTGGACTGGCCTTGAAGTCCAGCATCAAATTCACAGTTCAAAGGACTATCTTTTCTTAGGAAACATTGATAATCCAAACCACATCTAACCCCCTTCCTCCTTTGATAGGGTAAGTGGGCTGGTAGATCAGAGGACAGCCATAGATCTGGTCCATCTGGATCTCGGCAGAGGTTGAAAACTGGCAGCCCTCGGGCTGGATCCAGCACACAGATGTGTTGTGTGTTTTGTTTGGCCTCCCAAAGGGTTGTTTTTTTTAGAATTTAGTTTCGTTGCCAAGGTTTTTAAATCACATAAAATCTGGGTTGTCTGCCTCTCTTGAAATGTTGAATGATCCCACAACCATGAGCCTCTGTGATGACAGTTGGCAAGAGGGAGAGGCAGCTGTCCCCTCAGAGGCCAAGCTCTCCTTTGCTCCTGTCCCCTAGCTTTCCCTATGGCTGTGAGCACTCCATTTTTGCATGTAGTGTCGCCTGTGTGACAAATAAGAGAAGTCAAGGTTGGCTGATCTTAATGCTAAACCAACAATAATGCAACAAATCTTGGCTAAGCTTAGTACTTGGTTCTGGGGATACAATGCAGAACAGAAGGACTCATCTTTGATTTTTTTCCTGAAGGAATTTGGATTCTGGAGGTATAGACTGAGAAAATGAGAGGAAGGAAGGAAGGAAGGAAGGAAGGAAGGAAGGAAGGAAGGAAGGAAGGAAGGAAGGGAGGGAGGGAGGGAGGGAGGGAGGAGGGAGGGAGGAAGGAAAGAAGGAAGGGGAAAGGGAGAGTGAAGAGAAGAGGAAAGAAGGAGAGAAGAAAGAAGAGAAAAAAAGATAAAGAAAAAAGGGAGGGACTGGAGAAATGTCTTAGCAGTTAAGACACTTGCCTACAAACCCAAAGGACCAAGGTTCAATTCCCCAGGGGGAGATGGCTTAGCAGTTAAGGGTGCTTGCTGGCAAAGCCTACTGGCCCTGGCTTGATTTTTCAGTACCCATGTAAAACCAGATGCATCTGGAGTTCCTTTGCTGTGGCAAGAGGCCCTGGCATGCCCATACTCACTCATCTCTCTCTCTCTCTCTCTCTCTCTCTCTCTCACTGCTTGCAAACAAATAAATTAAAAGAAAAAAGAAAAAAGAAAGAAAGAAAGAAAGAAAGAAAGAAAGAAAGAAAGAAAGAAAGAAAGAAAGAAAGGGCTGGGTGTGGTGGCACATACCTTAGTCCCAGCACTTGGGAGACAGAGGTAGGAGGATCATTGTGAGTTTGAGGTCAGCCTGGAGCTACAGAGTTGTAGGTCTGCCTGGGCTAGAGTGAGACCCTACCTCAACCAAAAAAAGTGGGGGGGGGACAAAAATAGGTGTGATGGTTAATCTTGATTATCAACATGACAGAAATTAAAATCATCTAGGAAATAAACATCTGGGCATAACTAAGGATGTTTACAGATAGCTTTAACTGAGGAGAAAAAACCACCCTGAACGTGGACAGCACTGTCCATGGCCTGACTGAGTAAACAGAAGAAAGGGAGTGGAGCACAGGCACTCTTCTGTCTGCTTCTTGCCTGCGAGTGCCTTACGCTCCTGCCACCATGTCATCCCACCATGATGCGTTGTACCCTCAAACTGTGAGGCAAAATAGTCAGATGCTTTGTTGTAATCATGAAAAAAGTAACAAAGAAAGAGAGAAAGGAAGGAAGAAGGAGAGGAAGGGAAAGACAAAGAGATGAGAAAGAGAAAGACAAAAGTAAGGGCCATTACAAAATGTAGTATGTTATAAAGAGATAAAAGGAAATGCGGATGGGTGTAATGGATCTGTGGAGGTGCAGAGTGTTTGCCATGATTAAGGTGATGGGAAGGAAGGCGTATTTGGAGTGACATTTGTAGGATTTTTAGGCAGAGCCTTTTAAGATGAGAAGGTCTGAGAGAGCGTGCAGACATGGGGAAAGACCTTGGCTGGGGAAACACTTGGCTTCTTCCAGGAGCTGTGAGAAGCCTCGTGGCAAGGGTAAGTTTATCAGTGAGAGTGAAGCAAAATCAGGGTGGAGAGATGCACAGGGGTGCAACCTATAGACCAAGTAGAGAGCTTAGAGTTTATTCTGGGTGTAATGGGAAGCACTGAGTGTTTGGGGCATGGAAAAATGATCCATTCTATATTTCATAGAAGCACTGTGGTTATTCATCAAAAGTAGACAGCAGTCTCAACAGGAGGCCATTTAGGATGCAGGCCAGAGGGATGGTAGCTTGATTGGGAAGGAGGAGAGAAACAGAGATAAATACATTTTGAAGGGAGTAAATTTATAGTTGGATGTAAGAGAAGATAGCCCTGAAAATCCTATCAATCACTGCAATGGGTAGTATAGTAGCTACTTTTCTCAATGTAGTGACAAAATACCTGACAAAAACAACTTGAGGCAGGAAGGATTTATTCTGTCTCAGTTTAAGGGAACAGTCCATGATGGCGAAGGCATGGTGGTGAGAGCAGCTCTAGCTAGTGGCAGAAGCTGAACATACTGTGTCCGCAGTCAGGAAGTACAGAGGTGCTCATATATAATGGTGCTCAGCTAGCCTTTTCCTTTTTCCCTTTTTATTCAGCCTGGGACCCCAGCCCATGGGGCAGTGTAGCCCACAGCCAGCATTCAGGGTAGAACTTCCTTCCTGCAGTTGAGCTCTCTGGAAAGGCCCACCCAGACTCACTCACAAGTGTGTCTCCTAAGTGATTCTAAGTCCAGTCATGTCGACCATGAAGATAAACCACTACAGTATAAATTCATGGAAGGAGGTAAATTTTGCCCAGAATAATACAGCTGCTTTCAGCTCTTCCAGAATGCTTTCACATAAATGAGGGTTTCCTTTGGTGATAGGATGGAACCAAAAACCATTTGTGGTTGCTTGTCCCCCATAAACTCATGAGATCTGAATGCCAGGTCTCCAGCTGGTGGCAATTTGAGGACTAGCGCTTGCTGGAGAAGGTGTGTTGCTGGGGATGGGCTTTTGAACGTTACATCCAGTTTTCCTTGGCAGTGTTCAGCTCATGGTCCTGCTGCTATTGTCCACCTGCTATGGCAGAGGTGATGTCCAGTCTTTGCTCATGCCACGCCTCTTCTCTCATCATGGAGCTTCCTGTAAACCAAAACAAACCCTTTCCTCCAATCAGCTGCTTCTGGCCAGGTGTTTTGTGCCAGCAACAAGAAGGTAACTGCCACACCATTCATTTTTAAATACATATGCTAGGAAATTCATACAGATTTTGTATTCTGTTCCATAGTGGATCTGCATTCTAGCTAATGCATTCAACATTGTAATAACATAACATTCAACAAGAAAATTACCCAAAGATTCCTGCCAGATTTCTTTCCATGGTGATTCCAAACCCTGTCAAGTTGACAACCAGAGAATAACCATCACAGTGGCTGACTAGGGACTCAAACCTAAATTCTTGAAGGCCAAGGTGATAGCAAGCATTTACCACCCTCTCCATGCCTCTTCTTGCTTCTTGTGAGTTGAAAGTCCTGATACTGGGAACCCACTCCCCACCCCTAGGCAGACACCCAGTGTCCTGGGCACTGGAGAATGGTGCAGAGGGTTAGCAAGCCGAGTCTCTCAAGGGCCAGATAGTGAATGGTTTGTGCCATTTACAGAATTGATGTAGCCATAGGCAACATATGAATGAACATGGCTATGTTCCAACAAAAACTTTATTTGCAAAGTGGAGGACCAGATTTGGCATGGGACTAGGGTCCTGAACACAAGTCCAGGCCAAGCCCCTTCATCCCCCACAGGCATTATGGGGAGCCCAGCAGTCACTGCTATGTGGTTATTCATTATGAGTTGGGTCTTAAATGTCCCCCAAAGGTCCATAAACTAAAGGCTTGGTCACCACCTGTGGCACTATTAGGAGGTGATAGAATATTTAGAAGGTGGGACCTAGCGGAGGAAGTGAGTTCACTGAGGGCATGGACTTAAAGGGGGTACTGGGACCCAGGCCTTCTCTCCTTTACTTCCCAACCACTACAAAGTGAGCAGATTTTCTTTCTTTTTAAATATTTATTTATTTATTTGAGAGAGAGAGAGAGAGAAAGAGAGAGATAGGGAGAGAAAGACAGAAAGAGAGTGAACATGGGCATGCCAGGGCATTCACCACTGTAAATGAATTCCAGATGCAGGGGCCACTTTTTGCATCTGGCTTTATGTGGGTACTGGAGAACCCAGGCCATTAGGTCTTGCAAGCAAGTACCTCCAACCACGGAACTATCCTTTCCAACCCTTAAAGTGAGCAAGTTTTCTGTCACATGCTTCCACCATGATGTCCTGCCTTGCCACAAACCCCAAAGCCACAAGGCAAAGTGATCATGGACTGAAACCACAAACCAAAACCAATCTTTCCTTCTTAAGTAGATTTTCCCAGGTATTTGGTCATGCTAACAGAAAATGACGTTCACATTGTACAAGGATAGAAAGTAGAGAGGGCTGGTACCACCTACAGGAAGAGAAGTTGACTTGCTTTCCAAACCCAACAGCTCCTTTCTCTGAAAATGACCTTCATGGAAATCTTGGAATACTATGAAGCCATTGCATACAGATAGGAAAATTTAACAACTAATTAAGATGAGTAGTGAGGACGAACCACTGGAGGTGCCAGAGGGAAGGATCTTATCTGGGGAAAACATGCTGTGTCAAATGTACACAACTACTGCAAAAGCCATAAGCCACAGCACACTTAACCCAGTGCTGAGATATGAAATTTAGCTTAAGAGAGAGCAAGAGCAATTCCACACTCTTATTTTAAAAATAATTGTTTTAATATAAACATATATGTGTATTTATATTATAAAGCTTTAAAAGATGTTGAAACCCATCATCCAATGAACATCACCAGGAATACATGTACCTAGTTCTTTCCCACCATTCCATGGCCCTACATCTCCTCTATAGAAGTAATTAGTATCCTAAATTTCGGGTTATTGCTGTTTTTACACATACAGTTATGTTTGATTATAAAATGTACCCCACAGGCCCATGTGCTAAGTGCTTGGATCCAGCTGCTGAAATATCTTGGAAGGTACTGGAAACTAGGAGTGGGGCCAAGCTGAAAGAAACAGGTCTCAGATCACATGACTTTACAGGTTATACCTGGTTCCTAGCCTCATCCCCTTTCGTTCTTTCCTGCCTGTCATGAGGTAAAGGGTCCCCACTTCTGCCTCCCCACAGACCCAGAATTAATGGAAACAAGAACTATTGACTGGACCTCTGAGACCGTGAGCTAAAATAAATCCATCCTCCAATCTTTAAAACTAAATACAATATTAGCTCTTAAGTTTTTTTTTTTTTTCGAAGTAGGGTCTCACTCTGGCCCAGGCTGACCTGGAATTCACTCTGTATTCTTAGGCTGGCCTCGAACTCACAGTGATCCTCCTACCTCTGCCTCCAAAGTGCTGGGATTAAAGGCGTGTGCCACCACGCCTGGTAGCTCTTAAGTTTTTTATTTTTGTTGTTGTTGTTTATTTATTTATTATTTAATTAGAGAGAGAGGCAGATAGAGAGAGAAAGAACAGGCATGCCAGAGCCTCCAGCCCCTGCAAACAAACTTCAGGCGCATGTGACACCTTGTGCATTTGACTTATGTGGATACTGGGGAATCAAACCCAGGTCCTTAGGATTTACAGGCAAGTGCCTTAACCACTAAGCCATCTCTCCAGCCCTATGTTTTTTCTTCTGTAGGTGTGTGTTTTGTGTGTGGGGGGGTATGGGTGCACATGTGCGTGTACATGTGTGTGGAAGCCAGAGGTCAACACTGGGTGTCTTCCTCAGTTATTTTCCACTTCATTACTTTATACAGTTTCTTGATGAACCTGGAGCTCAGTGATTTGGTTAGACTAGCCAGGCAGCAAGCTCCAGAGAGCCTCCTGTTTCCACCTGCCCAGTGCTGGTCCATGTGCTGACATGCCTGGCTTCTACATGGGTCCTGGGTATCTGAACTCTGGCCCTCATGCTGGCACAGCAAGCATTTTATCAAGTGAGCCATCTCCCCCGACCCCAGGAAGTTTGTGCTTTCGATGGATTATATTATTTGAGTTTAGAATGTTAAGCTAATCACATATCCCAGGATAAATCATACTTTGTCATGGTAGATAATTCTTTTCAGTATGTTCCTGGATTCAGTTTGCTAACATTTTGTTAAATATTGTTATAACTACATTCATAAGGAATTTTGATCTATTGTGTTTTATTTCTTATTATGTCTTTATTTATCCTTTGAATCAGATCAATATTACCATCAGTGAATCAGTTGGAAATGGTTTGTTCCTCCTATTTTTGAAAGATTTTATGTAAGACTGATACTATTTCTTTTTTAAGTGTCTGATAAAATGTACCAAGAATGTCATTTGGGACTAGGCAGTAGCAGTAGAGCATTGGAGGATTTTAATAGCTAATTCAATATCTTGATTTATAACTTTACTGAGGTTTTAAAATATTCTTCTTGAATTTATTTTTATAATCTGTGTTATTCTAGAAATTTTACCAGTCCATCTAAATCATCTAATTTGCTTGCATACAATTGTCTGTTGGTTTAATGTCTGTTGGTTCTGAGTTTTCTATTTTGTGCATTCTCCCCTCCCCCCCTTTTGTAGATCTTTTTGAAAAACACACTTTTGGCTTTATTGAATTCTTCTGTTATTTTTCTTCTGTTAACTTCTATTCTGTTTTTTTGTTGTTGTTGTTACTTCCTACCTTGGACTTATTTTGTGTTTGCACTGGTCTTTATCCCCTTAGCCAAATGAAGTGAAAATTACACTGTTAATTTTAGATTTCCTTTTCTTTCAGTATCAGTGTTCAAAACCATAAATTACTCTTTAGCTACAAGCAAAATTTTGATATGGCATGTTGTTCATTTTGTTCAATTGAATTGAAGATATTTTCTAATATCCCTGATCCATAAATATCCTTTGTTTATTACATTTTAAATTTCCTGAAGCTTAGCCTTGTTTTTTGTTTCTGCCATTGTAATTTGGCAATATAACCCCTTTTTTGTAATGAACAGTATCAGTATATAATCATAGAGCTTACAAGTGTGTTGTTTAGAAATATTAAGGAGATATCCCAAATTTTTTGTTGTTGATTTCTAATGTAACTTTTTTTTGGTTCAGGAAATATACTTTTGGCTTAAAATAGTTTAAATTTATTGAGACTTATTTTAGGTTAAATAATCAATGGAGAATATTACATATACATTGGAAATGAATGTATCTACTTACTTAACCCATTCATTGTGTTTTATATTTCAAATTATGTATTTTTTTATTTCTAGAAATTTTATATTTACTTCAAAATCTTTCTGTTCATTCTTGATTAACTATGCTTACTTGTTTTTGTGACTGCATTCTTTATTTATTTATATTTATTTATTGATTTTTGTTTTTTTGAGGTACATTCTCACCTTAGCCCAGACTGACCTGGAATTCACTATGTAGTCTCAGGGTGGCCTCAAACTCATGGTGATCCTCCTACCTCTGCCTCTCCAGTGCTGGGATTAAAGGCATGCACAACATGCCCAGCTGCATTCTTTATTTTGAAAATGAGTTTATACAAATTTGATGGTGCAATTAAATGCTGTTATTCATTTATTTGCATTTGCTCTCTCTCTAGTGATGTACTTCCTAATACAGTTGCTGAGTTTTTTGTTTTTTTGTTTTTTTCGAGGTAGGGTCTTACTCTAGGCCAGGCTGACCTGAAATTTACTATGTAATCTCAGGGTGGCATCAGACTCACAGCAATCCTCCTACCTCTGCCTCTGGAGTGCTGGGATTAAAGGCATGTACCACCATGTCTGGCTGGTTGCTAAGTCTTGATTGATTTCACTTATTTGTCATATTCTTGGTGATTCTTCTGGCCTAAACTAAGTGCTATTTCATCAAGGCTTTTCCTTTATGGCTACACTCAGTTTATTAAGACTCTCTCCCTGCTTCTTTAAGTCCTTCTTCCAAGTGTAGAGACCTCTCTGCTAACTTATCTTTCCAAACACTATTGTTTACAAACACCTGAAAATTAGATTTGCATATGAAAATAGATTAGACTTAAGTCAAAGAATGTAAATGTTAAAATAGTGAGACTCAAGATGATGGAGACTATTTCTTTACTTACTGGATTTTCTCACTTTGTAGGACTTAAATTCATATAAGAATTAGCTATGTCACTTAGGCCTAACATCATTATAGTCTTTTGTCCATTCAACTTTAACTTCTCAAAGCTAAACCTTTTCTGAGGTTTCTACCATTGCAACTGATAATGTTACGTTCTATCAGTGATGAATGATACCAACATATATATAATCACAGAGCTTGCCAAGTACTCTCACAAGCTTCATTACAGTTGATCCATATTACCACAGTCTATGAAGTTGACACTTTATATGCACTTAACAAATGGAAAACTGAAACCTACCCAAATCATGAAATGCTCTCGAAAGAGTAGCAGAAATGTGTAGAGGGAGGACCCTGACTGGGAAAGTCATTACTGAAAGAAAAGTTCTCCCATCTCCTCAGGGTACACTTCTTTCTTGATGAAGGCAGAGTGACTAGAGTGAGAAACCCCATTGATGTTAAGAAGGGGAATTGTAGAGATAGGAAAGATTTAACATTAGTATTCAGAAGCAAATTTGTAGGTCTTCCTTGGGTGTGCAGGTGTCAAATGACAACAAATGCTGGCGAGGCTGTGGAGAAATAGGAATACTCATTCACTGTTGGTGGGAATGTAAGCTGGTACAGTCACTGTGGAAATCAATATGGAGACCCCTGAAAAGGGTGAATAGAGAGTTACCAACAGACCCAGTTATTCCCTTACTGAACATTTACCCTAAAAGCTCAACATCTCAGTTCAGAGATATTTGCTCAACCATGTTTATAGCTGCTCAATTCATAATAGCTGAAAACTGGAATCAACTCAGGTGCCCATCATTGGATGAATGGATAACCAAGATATGGTATATTGGCACGATGGAATTCTACTCAGCAGTAAGAAAAAAATGACACATTGAAATTTGTAGAAATGGTCAAACTTGGAACAGATCATTCTAAGTAAACTCACACAATCACAGAAAGACAACCATTGCATGATCTCACTCAACTGCAGTTCCTAACCTGGATCAGCCCAAGTTGCTGACATAACTGAATAGCATCTTGAGGATTGGGCAATAAGGAGGGTAGGGCTTGGGGGAAGGGAAATGGGGGGGGACACAAAACTGAACCCAAATTGAACTGGTGCCATAGAATCCTATATCCTGGAAGTCAGACTAAAATGTGAAAACTTTGAGGACCTTAGGGGGAGCACCTGAATCAAAGGGCCCTGGAGAGGGTAAGATAAAATCTAACTTCAAATTTCTCCTGCTTCTCTTTCTTATCTTTTTCTTTTTTCTTTTCCCTTGGTGCTGGTCTATAATTCCCTGTACCAGGATGTGGTCTATATCCACAATGAGCTGTTGATCAGAGAGACCTAGTAGATCTCCCAAAACAAACTAGACAGACTTCTGTCAGAGCACTTGATTACCCACCAGAGGTTAATGGTAAGACCCTGCTGCTGAAGACACCATACGCTGTTGGCATGAACCATGGAGAGACCTGGTTGGAATCCAGTGGAGAGTCAGTCCCCAGACACTTAGCCCATCTAGTGCTAAAAGGAGCCTCCAGGGAAAAGAGGCCAACATCTGTCCAAGCAACTCTAAGTGACTCAGAAGCAAACAACCTGACATGATGCTCACACAAGTGCAATAATGGCACACAGCTATGGTGGATAACCAACTGCTCTTGAATTGGGTAACAGATCTGCTCAGTGGAAATGAAACCATATCTGGAACTGGGAAACAAGTCAGAATCTTATCTAAATAATGATTCTGCTTTCCATCGTCAAGTTCCCACTAACCTTAGACTATAAGAGGGTCTACACCCTTTTAATTGACTCTAAATCAGAATGGTTATCCCATTTAACTGGTGCTGCCTTCATTCTCCTTTGGAGAATCTGCTTCTCCTTTTCAGATGGGAGCTGGACCTGAGGAGATAAATGACCCAGTGCACTCCACACTGGCCCCTGCTGAAACCACAGAGGAATTGGGGAAATGAGCAAGAGTGCTGCTTTCTTAGTGAATCTGATATCAGCACAAGGGTGATGGAGATGGACTCTGAGGACCCTCAACACATACCAAACCAGAGATCCAGAGGATCCTAGGTGCCCATCACTGAAGTAGACTTAAAATGCTCCCAGCATGGCTCAGGGAATTTTGCTGAAGGGGGGGGTGATTGTTAGAGCCACAAGTTGGGACATTTTGCACAGAGACATTGCATCTCCCCCGCGCCCCATTGCATGACCCACAATCCCCACAGGGTTGACCTGCATCACCAACAAGGAAGGTCTCTTTAGAAAAGGGGCAGGGCAGGGAGGAGGGAAAGGATGGTACCAACATGTGTTGTTTACATACAAAATATGTCCATATCTAATAAATAAATAAAAATAATATGCAGGAAAAGGTTATATTTCTAAAGATTATGAAAGGGAAAACAAACATTGTTTCTGTGTCCACAGACTGAGTTGCTATAACAAAATACCGTAGACATGGGGACTTACAAACAACGCAAACTTGTTTCTATCAGTTCTAAGGCTGGAAGTCAGAGATCAGGCTCTCTTTTATAAGGGCACTAATCCCATTCATAAAGTCTGCCCCATGACCTAATTAATTCTTAAAGTCTCACCTCAATATGATCACAGTGGTTATTAAGTTTCAACCTGAGGGCATAGTCAGACCATAGAAACTCCCAAAATAAATATATTAAAATCTTAACCTTCAAGGTTAAATTACAGGGACACAGCATTCATTCCCTTTCCACCTCTTGTGCCCTTCTGCATGGGGGGACATTTAAGTGGTGTCATTTTTGAGAAAATGAGCTTTCAGAAAACACAAGAGCCTATTGGCACCTCAATCTGGGACTTCATGGCCTCTAGAACTATGAGGAAAAAAAATCTGTTGTTTCTAAATTCTACATCTTGGGCTAGAGATGTACTTCAATGATAAAAACATGTGCTTAGCTGGGCGTAGTGGCGCACGCCTTTAGTCCCAGCACTTAGGAGGCAGAGGTAGGAAGATTGTGGAGAGTTCTAGGCCACCCTGAGAATACAGAGTGAATTCAAGGTCAGCCTGAGCTAGAGCAAGACCCTACCTGGAAAAAAAAAGACATTAGACATGTGCTTAGCAGATGGAAACCATAGGTTCAATCCCAGGACTACAATAAATAAATAAATAGCCCCAGCTCAGGTATTTTGTTATAGCAGCATAAATGGACTAAGACAAGTGGCACAGTACTTAGACCACAACATGCCTCAAGTCTTGAGATTAAGCACTGAGTTTTATGGTAGAGGCTGCCACAGGCTCAGGAGTCCACTGGAGTGGGCATGGTTGGACACTTCCCTCTTCAGCGTTGTAAGTGGCTCCTTATCTGCGCAGGTGATACCCATTGTTCACATGTGCCATTCCACAGGAGCAGAGAACTATGTGCACAGTGGTCCAGTCCCAAGGACTCTGACTTAGCCTATGAAGCTCGTGGGAAGGCTAGGTGGACATTTCTAATCCTTGTCACTAACTAGCAGGGCTTAGAACACATGTTCTCTTTATGTGCCCAGTGGGCCATTTTGCAAACTGTAAGTGGGCTATTATCTTGGCCTTTTAATTTTATTTTAATTTGTTTATTTCCCTAACTGGAACTGTAAATGCTCAGACACTATATAAAATGGGTGAAAATGTTTGGAATCTTAAGGAGGGTCTATGATGTCAGATGTTTTCCTTGCTCATGGCAAAGTTGTAGAAATGCTGTCTAGAATGATTGGTGGTGCAGCTCACTCAGTCTATGAACATTAATTGATTATGTATTGTGAAGTAACTATTTAGTGTTTTATTTCAGATTTTTAAAACTTTTATTACAGATCATCAGAGTTCAAGAAAAGAAAGTTATTTTTTGGAAATAACATGGATTTTGCTTTCACAAGTACTTGACAAGAGATGTTTTAGGAATAAATTGAATAACAGCATGTGAAGGAAAGCTAACCTTTTTTTTTAAATTGGTTTTTTGAGGTAGTGTGCCACTCTAGCGCAGGTTGATCTGGAATTAACTATATATTCTCAGGGTGGTCTCGAACTCATGGCAATCCTCCTACCTCTGTCTCCTGAGTGCTGGGATTAAAGGCATGCGCCACCATGCCCAGTGGAAAGCTAGTTCTTTAATGAGGTCATTTTTCTCTTGCTATAGGTCACAGTGAGACACATCACAGTTTAGGGGTATTAGTATGGACTCAAACCAGGACAACTTTCCTTTTCTTCCTTCCTTCCCTTCCTTCCCTTTTTCTTCCTTCCCTTCCTTCCTTCCTTCCCTTCCTTCCCTTTCCTTCCTTCCTTCCTTCCTTCCTTCCTTCCTTCCTTCCTTCCTTCCTATCTCCTTCCCTCCCTCCACCTCTTTCCTTCTTTCTTTCTTTCTTCTTTATTTCTTTCTTCTTTCTTGTGCTGGGGATTGAACCCCAGGCCTTGTTTATGCTAGACAAGTGTTATACCACTGAGCCACTTACCTAGGCCAAGACACTTTTAAAAAAATTTTCTTCTAAGCTGGGCATGGTGGTGCAAGCCTTTAATCCCAGCACTCAGGAGGCAGAGGTAGGAGGATCACTGTGAGTGTGAGGCCAGCCTGAGACTACATAGTGAGTTCAAGGTCAGCCTGGGCTAGAGTGAAACCCTACCTAAAAAAAAAAAAAAAAAATCTTCTGCATCCATACTGATTTTATGACATTGAATAAGTTATTCAAATCGTTTGTCCATCAGTTGTCCTACCTTATATCATAGGGCTGCTGCTGCTGCTGCTGCTGTGTGTGTGTGTGTGTGTATGTGTGTGTGTATGGCACTTATGTCTGACACATTATTAGTCAGATGTGGAAGCTCGTTGGGAACCGAATGGAAAGCGTTGCCTCTAACTATGATAAACCCTGGCTGGTGGGACTGAATGGAGAAATAATGGGTTTCTGGATTTTAAGACTCTCAAAGAAGAAGACATCAGAGCTAAAACCAATATACAATTTTTTATTTGAAAAGAATAATCTTCTGCAAAACACAAATGAATACATACAGGATTTTCATTTTTTTAAGTATTTTATTTTATTTGTTTACTTGAGAGAGTATGTGTGTGTGTGTGTGTGTGTGTGTGTACGTGTGTGTGTGTGCATGTGTGTGTATGAATATGGGTGTGACAGGACCTCTTGCCACTGCAAACAAACTCCAGATGCATGCGCCACTTTGTGCATGTGGTTTAACATGGGTACTGGAGATTTTCATTTTTAAGAAAGTTTTAGGTAAATAAAGAAAATGCCAGCACTTTCAAGGCTGAGTCAAAAGAATCACTCAAATCCAGGAGTTTGAGACCAACCAGCCTGGGCCACATAGTAAGACTGTGATCGTTTGAATGCAAATGTATGTCCCCTATAGACTCGGGTATTTTTAAATTAATATTAAGCTTCCAGTTAAGTCTCCAGCAGGTAAAGCCCTGCTGGAGGAGGTGTGTCACTGGGGACCCATACTGTGTTAAGAGTCAGTTTGAGCTCTGGCTATTCGCACTTGTTGGCTGTTGCTTCTGTCTCTCTGCTGTGGATGCTGAAGTGAGCCAACTTCTGCCATAATGGAGCTTCCCCTGGAATCTCTAAGCCTGTAATAAACCTTTTCCTTCCATAAGTTGCCTCTGGTTAGATATTTGTCCCAGTGATGAAAGATAACTGCAACAAAGTCCCAATCTCAACAACAAAAACAAAGAGAGAGGGGTTATTTAACACAGACACACACACACGCACACGCATGCACACACACACCATCTTGCCCATATTTAATAGCATGGTTAATATAATGAAAATCCTAAGTAGTGAGTCAGTTGCAATTGTCCTTTATGATGTCATCCAGTGTTAAGGATCCCTTCATCCATACTCTTACCACTCATGACATTTACTATAATTGTTCATGGGCCTATTTCACCATCAAACTAGAAGCTATAGCTTTTCATCAGCACATAAACTATTGTAAATGTGCTCAATAAATATTTGCTAAATTAAGACATAGGTGTGCATGAGTGAATGCATAGTTATAGTGAACAAACTCCAAGGGCATCTATGCCCCTACAGACCTGTGTCATAGCTTCTTGCCTACTGTTTCTTAGAACAGTCACTAAGGGAGATATTTCCTTTTATAAGGTGGTAAGTAGCCAGTGTTGATTGAGGGAGAGGAAGCAAGTATATGTGAGCCTTTGATATGTATGAACCTTCTTGTGGTAAAATTATTTTCCAAAGCAAACTCCTATTATAAGTAAAAGATTCTGAATGGTTGATGGCCCTGAAGTCTGGTTGACCACAGATGATTAGCATAAGCCACTTAATCTAAACCAAGTGGTTTATTTCATCCTTCTTGCCAATGATGTGTAAGATCTACCATGTACTTCTGTCCAGTGAGATGGAATAGAACAGCTGCTAGGAGGTTTCCTGAGGAGAACTGAAGGTCACAACAGTGTCTCACCTTCCTATGCATCTCGTCTCATCTGGATATGTGCCCCCACACCTGGATCTGCAGCTCAATGAGGAAGCCAGTTCAGCCACTGAGCAAAGAAAACAAACTTGCCTTTCTTCTGCTGGGTCCTGGCAAGCTGTGAAACTGGACATCAGACACGTTGAATCTGGGTCTGCTCAGCTTTCTTCTTTTGTGAGATAATAAATTAACAATGCAAAAATATGTTTAAGAGGGGGCTGGGGAGATGGCGTAGTGTGTAAAGTGCTTGCAGCAACAAGTTTGAGGATCTAAGTTCAGATCTCCAGGACCCATGTAAAAGCCAGATGTGAGGTTGGGGAGATGACTCAGTGGTTAAGAGTGCATGCCACTTAAGTATGCAGGCCTCTGGGGCTAGAGACCGCCAAGTTTGACTCCCCAGAACCACATAAAAAGCTGGCCGTAGCCACACAGTCTGTAACCTCATTTCTCGGGAAGGGGGGCAGAGAGGGGAGAATCTCTGGGGTTCACTGACCGACAGCAGCTTTGTGTTGAGGTAGCAATTCTGTCTCAAGGAAAGAAATATGTTGATGAATGATAAAAGGATTCTCAATGCTCTCCTCTGGCCTGTGCATGCACACACAGGGAGCATGTACATCTGATCACACGCATTCATACACCACACATCACATACATTTTCTACACACACACACACACACACACACACACACACACACAGCACACACACACGAAAGCCAGCTGTGGTGGCTCACACCTGTAATCGCAGTGCTGGGAAGGCAGAAACAGAAGGATCCCTGGAGCTTGCTGGCTTGCTGGTCTAGCCGAAATAGTGAGCTCCAGGTTCAGTGTGAGATTTTCAGGTAACAACTTATGGCTTCCTGAAGTAGCATGTTCAAATTCTTTAAATGAGTTTTTCAAAAGTCTTTAGTTCTGGTTAACTGTCCTTCATCCCCTCCTTTCCTCCACCCCCTCCCCTATATCACTTAAACTTTTCCATACCCAGTATTCTGTCCCTCTGCTTACATATCTATGATCCCCTCCCTCAAGACCTCCCTCCTAAACCCCATAGCCCCCTCCTAGGTCCCTGGCTTCTACCAACTTTTATATTCAAATCTAAAAATTCAAAGCTAGGAACCATATATGAGAGAGCATGCAGCATTTGTTAATATTTTCCAGATCTATTTTCCTACAAAGTTCATTTGTCTTAACAAATGAATAAAATTCCATTCTCTATAGGTACCTCATTTTCATTATCCATTATCATTTCGTTATCACCAGTTGATGAATATTTAGGCTGATTCAATTTCCTAGCTATTGTGAATAGAGCAGCAGCAATAAACACAGATGAGTAAGCATCTCTGAAGTAAAGTGTAGAGTCTTTAGAGTATATACCCAAGAGGAGTAGAGCTGTGTCATTTGATATTTTATAGCTGTACTAAAAAACAAAAACCTTTGTGTATGTATGTCTGTGTGTCTGATGTGTGTGTTTGTGTATGTTGTGGTTATCTTTGTGTTGCTGGGACAAACACCTGACCAAAATCAGCTGTTGGGAGGAAAGAGTTTATTTGACTTACAGTGTCAAGAGGAAGCTCCCTGATGGCAGGAACAGATGGTAGAGCAGATGCTGGACAGCATTGCCTGCTATAGCAGCTGGCAAAAGCAGCAAGAAAGTGAATTGAACTCTGGCAAGGGGGAAGCTTGAGCTGGAACACTCCAAAGCCCACCCCTACCAACACATCTCCAGCAAGGCTCTACTTCCCAAATTGCCACCAGCTAGGGATGTAGTATTCAAAGTACATGAGTATATGGGGGAACATCAGATTCAAACCTCCACAGCATGTGAGTATGTGTCATGGCATGTGTGTGGAGGTCAGAAGACAACTTCATGTATCAGTCCTTGATTTCCACCTTGTTTAAGGCCAGTCTCTTCTTCGTTGTTTACTGCTTTTTCACCAGACTAACTTCTAGTAGATTCTCCTGTCTCCATCTCTCTTTTTGCCATAGGATTCTCTACAGCATCCAGCTCTGTGTGGGTTCTAGGATCTGAACTCATTCTTGTGTATCAAGCACCTTTTCCCCCTGTTTTACACACTAAGCCATTTCCCTAGCGTACAGCAATAGTTTTGTCATGACAAGAATCCAACTCAGTTGACTACATTTGGTTGCCATATATTTCTAGTCTTCCTTAAGCCAAAATGGTTTCTTGGACTTCATCTTCTGTGAGCCTGACATTCTAAAAAGGAGAACAGGCCTGCTGTTCAGTGGAATGCATCATTATTTTGGCTTATCTAATAGTTTCCTCATGATGAATACAAGCTATAGAGTTTGGGCAGGAGCATGGCACTGGTGATATACATCTTCTCAGAGTGTCACACTAGTGGGCTGAGACATCAGACATCACTGGGGAACGAAAGTGATTATTTGTTAAGTGGGGCCAATCTCTGGCTGATGCCTCAGCTCTCGAGGACAAAAATGTCTTTTTTTATGAGGCCTGTGGTCTGTGAAGAGTCATTCTTATGGTTTCCTGAGTAGCAATAAGCTGGATGCCAGACATCCTGGAAGCCAGTGGGAAAGGGTTAATAAGGACATAGGACATCTGGTTTTCCTTAAGGACTGCTCAGCGCCCCCCCCCCCCAAATATCATTGCTTTACACCTGAAGAACTCGAACCATCCTGTTTCCATGGAATCCACAACCAATGGAACCCTGACCAGTGATTTATATAAAAAGTAGCTGTTCCGTAATTTCCCCCACAATGGCCTCATTCTTACCTTATGAACCTGCTGTGTCAGTGTTCCCTTTGATTTGTGGAAGAATTCCAACTCCCCAAATAACTATCCCTTTTCTTTTCATTAAAGTTAATCCCCACAAAGACACTTTCATCCACTGATTAGTCATGCCCCAGTGAGCCCCGCTAACCAGGGGCTAAGTTATTGATGTGTTAAAGATGTAATCTCTAAGTCGTGGGACCACTGAAGAAACCCCAACATGTTATTTGACAGTCAGGCTCGCACAATGTATTGCCTCGTACATGTTCCTTGGGCTCCATTAATCTCTCCAGCCTGATCACCGGTGAGGGCTGAGTTATTGTGGGGCTGACATTCTGCTGCCAGCACACACTGCCTGGCACCCCAGTATGCTGTGGTGCCTTCCCCAGACTCCAGCTTCTGAGAATCAGAGCACAAATCTGTTACATCAGCAGCCACCCAGTTTCCACAGCCTTCCTCATGAAGTGTCAGCCACCCACAAGTCAATAGGTCTGTAGTTTGTGTATGCTGTGGGCCACCCACGGGACACTGTCTCTTCCTCCTCCCCATTGATTGGGAGCATGTATAAGCTGGGCTCAGTGATCACTGACTCTTTTGTTGCTTTATTTCTTCTTTTTCTCCTCCTCCTCCTCCTCCTCCTTCTTCTTCTTCTTCTTCTTTTTCTTCCTGTTCCTTTTCTCCTTCTTTTTCTTCTTCTTTTCCTCCCCCTCTCCCTCTTCCTCCTTTCCAAAGCAAGATCTTACTCTAGCCCAAGCTGACCAAGAACTCACTCTACAGCTCCAGGCTAGCCTCAAACTCCCAGTGATCCTCCTACTTCAGCTTCCCATAGATTTTTTTTTTTTTTTTTTTTTTTGGACAGTAATGAGGCCTGGACTGCTCAGAAGAGAAACCTCCATGGAAATGTGTTGCAACCTCACACCAGCCAAGTTCAAATTTATAAAGTAAAGAAAAAGAAAAACAGACATTTTACCTATATGAGGTCCAGTTTGATCCACAGAAGGCCAGTGTTTCCCACTGGCAGACAGTCCACAGGGCAGTATACTCCTTGCATGGTGAGATGTTCATGGTTTAGTATCCTTAGTTTTCATAATAAATGGCAGGAGAATGCCTGGTCTATGTGACACTCTCAAATACCTACAAATGCTGGATTTTTCTGCAAGCATTCTTATGTGGGAAGGCAGCACCAACCTGATTACACACATGTACCAGTGAAGAACCAAACCCTTAGGGTTGGGGCAAGAGCTCAATGGATATAGTGCCTGTGGCTCAAGCTTGAATACCCATTTGGATCCCCAGATCCCACATAAAGACCAGAAGCCATGGCAGGCTTCTGTAATCCTAGCATGCTGGTGGTGAGATGAGAAGTGGAGTCAGGAAAATTTCCTGGAAGCTCTAGGACCAGCTAGCCTGGGGAACATAGCTGTGGACAACAGACCTTGCCTCAAACAGGGTGGAAGGCCAGAACTGATGCTGGAAAGTTGTCTTCTGACCTCCACACAAACACCATGGCATGGAAGCTCCTGCACACATGCACACACACACACACACACACACACACACACACACACACTTTAAAAAAAAAGATTCATACAGTCTAATAACAGGTCCTGAACAATAAAAATAAGAATATTCACTGCCTACATGATCTCCTAGGCCTTTACCCCAAGTTTTGTGATTTTATTGTTCAAATAACACACATTTACCAGTACACAGTTCTATGGTAATGGAGACCAGGTGGCCCACACTAGTTATCACAACTGAAATCAGAATGCCAGCTGGGCTTATTACCTACCCATGGCCCAAGGAAAGAACTGCTTCCAGGTGCAGCAAGCCAGTGGCAGGATTCAGCTCCTTTGGCTGCAGACTGGAGGCCCATTCTCTTGCTGGCTGTCATCTGGGAACCTCCTCAGCTTCCAGAGACTATTCACCTTCCTTCCTTCCTATATGGCATCTGTAGTGCATGGAATTTTTTTTTTTTACTTGGAAATCTCTCTGCCTTTCTCTTCTGCTTCCAGCTAGGGGAAAACTTTTGCTGAGCTGAGCAACTGGTCCACATTCTACTACAATGAGCCCCACTGAGCTTGGATGCCAGGGTAATGTCACATTGCTATGAAATCTAATAGCTCTGCGTCAAACTTAATGACTTTAGTTTCTTAAATGACATTTATTTTTTAAGACCCATTTTAATGACACCAGAGACAGATGAATACATGCTTTTAAAAATGCAAAGCATGGCAGAGAGTTAATATTCCCTTGGCCACCTGTCATAGTCTTACCACTCTTCTCTCCAGAAGGAACAATTGTTAGGAATGGGTGGATAGGCAGCCAGGTTGTATTTACCACTTTATACACATATACATGTGTCCCCCAAAACACACAGTATTGTTCCATGTAGTTATTGTTTTTTTAAATAAATCATTAACATTCTGTACATATTATCTGAAAATTGCTTGCATCTCCTAGCAGTGTGCTTGAAGGGTTATTTTTATTAACCTATAGATCTGGCTCATTTTCCCTAATATGCAGTGTATTACTTTATTTATTTATTACCAATAAACATTTACTGTTTTCACATTTCTATGCAATGTGCACTTATAATCTTGCACACCTTCTTATTCTCAGGTTTCTTTGGAGAAGAGATTGAGAATTTAATTGCTGAGTCACAGTTAGAATTATAACAGATAAAGTTAAGCTGCTGCTCCCGAAGTAGCAGGTTATATTAATTCATCAGACATATAAACTAGGATCTTGGGGCTGGAGAGATGGCTTAATGATTAAGTCACTTGCCTACAAAGCCTAAGGACCCAGGTTCAATTCCCCAGTACCCACATAAAGCCAGAGGTTTCATATGCATTTGAAGTTTGTTTGCAGTGGCTAGAGGCCCTTGGCATGCCCATTCTCTATGCCCATTCTTTCTCTCATATAAATAAAAAAGTAATTAATTGAAAAGGAAAGTAGGATCTCATTATCTTAATTTGCATTTCCCTGTTTACTAATGATACTAAGTAATTTTTTGAGACAGTTTCTCCTATGTAGCCCAGGATTGCCTTGAACTTGTGATCCTCCTCCCTCAGCCCTCTAAATGGTGGGATTACAGGTGTGTGGCACCATATTCAGCTGAGTTGGTACAACTTCTCATAGGATTCTTGGCTATTTACAGTTCCTCTTTTTAAAACTAGGTCTAAGGTTGGGGAGATGGCTCCATGGTTAGAAACACTGGCTTGCAAAGCCTGTTGGCTCAGGTCCAATTCTCCAGTAACCATGTAAAGCCAGATGTAATGATCCCAACCTGCCTATGACAATGGGAGATGGAGTTAGGAGAAGCTCGAACCTGTGGGGTATCTAGCCTATCCTAATATTCATTTACAGCTTGGTTGTTCATTTGCAACAGCAGAGACACTGTCTCAGAGAAGGTGAAGCACAGATACCCTTAAGTTGTCCTCTGACCTCCACACGTGTGCTGGAGCACACGTGCACACACACACACGCATGAGTAAGTAATTTTTCAAACTGGGTATATTCTTTGGGAAGTTTTTAAATTGGAGCACTTATCTTCTACTAATTTATGAATGATTTATACATTTTAACTGATCTTTTGCTGAATAACATGTAAAATTTCTTCTCACTATGTTGCTAAAATTTAACATTACTGTTAATGTGGTGGTTTGATTCAGGTGTCCCCCATAAACTTAGGTATTCTGCATGCTAATCTCCCCAGTTGATACCAGTTGTAAATCAAAGCCACCTGGAGACAGTGTATTGTTTGGGGTGGGCTTATGGGTGTTATAGCCAGTTTTCCCAGGCCAGTGTTTGGCACACTCTCCTGTTACTATTGTCCACCTGATGTTGGCCAGTGGTTGATATCCACCCTCTGCTCATGCCATCATTTACCCCTGCCATCATGGAGCTTTCCCCTTGATCCTGTAAGCCAAAACAAATCTCTTTTTCCCCCCACAAGCTGCTCTTGGTTGGGTGATTTCTACCAGCAATGCGAACCTGACTCCAACAGTAATGTTGGTACCAGAGGAGTGGGATTGCTGCTAAACACCTGACTGCAGCTTTGGTCTTTTGGAGCTAATTTTCAAGAGGAATGTGGAAGGATTTGAAATCTTGGGCTAAGAGACGCCTTGCAGTGCTGTAAGTACAGCCTGGTGGACTATTCTGGTCAGAGTTGAAAGACCTGAATGCAGTAAGAACCATGGACTGTGTGGCTTATGAAGGTGAGCAAGAGCTTTGCTTGGGCTGGGCTAGAAGCAGTTTGTGTGTGAGGCTTGTTGTTATGGCCGTGTCCTGAGAATTTGTGCAGAGTTGCATTGCATAGAAATGGACTGGTATGAGCAGAGGGATATGGCACAGAACGAAATCTTTAGGCTGAAACTGCTGCCTGTTAACTGCAATTGAGTGGGCCAGCTGACCTGCATTGGGGCAACAGGAGGAATGTAGACTCTTTAGAAGGGGCCTGAGTGCTCAAGGAGTGTCCTGTTCTTCAAGGTCTGCTTTATTCCCCCTTGGATTAACAAATTGGCACCCTACCTGGTATTATGGAATATAAGAAATGCAGGAAAGAGAGGGTCATTGAACTTGCAACACGATCTTATGTTTTGGGAATGGCCATGGGCAGTGTGAAGCAGGTTTGCTGGATGCCTGCACAAGAGACTGATGGAGCTGTGAAGATGGACTGCGAGTTGCAGTGGAGACCCAGTGGAGATGCTGGGACCACGAGATTGCTACTAAGGAATGCTGCCAGCCCTGGATGAAGTTTTCCAGGACTGTGAGTAGTCTGGCTGGAAGGGTTGGAATTGGAACTCCAGAGACTTGTTGCTGGTCTGAATTATTGGACTTGGAGACTTTTCATTGACTACTATTGTTGGACTTGGAGCTACACAATTTGATGTTTGCCCTGGTTGTTTTAAATCTTGTATTGGCTGAATATTTCTTTGCTATGCCCAATGCCATCTTTTGCAGTGTGAATGGTTATTCTATGCCATTATGGTTTTGGGGGGAGATATTTTTGGTATTATGGCACAGTTAAAAGATCTTGGACTATGGGAATGTTTGAACATCATTGGGATTATAAAAACTATGGGGACTCTTAAAGATTGTATTTTACATCATGGGTCGTTATCAGTTTATGGGGGCTGGGGCAGAATGTGGTGAATCAAAATTCAGGTGTCCCCCATAAACTTAGGTATTCTGAATGGTAGTCTCCCCAGCTGATAGCAATTGGAAATTAAAGCCTTCTGGAGGCAGTGAATCATTGGGGGCGAGCTTATGTATATTATAGCCAGTTTCCCCAATGCCAGTGTTTGGCATACTCTCCTGTTGCTATTGTCCACTTGATATTGGCCAGGGTTGATGTCCACCCTCTGCTTATGCCATCGTTTTCCCCTGCCATCATGGAGCTTCCCCCTTGAGCCTGTAAGCCAAAATAAACCCCCTTTTCCCACACAAGCTGCTCTTGGTTGGGTGATTTCTGCCAGCAATGCAAATCTGACTGCAACACTGTTACATTATCGTTGATGGTGTCTTGTAGAGAAGACTTTATCTTGATGTAGTCTAATTTATCTTTTTTTTTCTCCCATAGTTTCCAGTTTTTGGATCTTAGGTTGATAAGCTTTCCATAACCTAAGTTCATGTGATAATTCCTATATATATTTTTCTTTTAACTTTAATTATTTTCATTTAGTTTCTTTATGTTTGGAGTATAAATTCTCTCTCTGTGTGTGTGTGTGTGTGTGTGTGTCCTCTCTCTCTCTCTCTATGTCTCGTGTGTGTGTGTGTGTGTGTGTGTGTGTGTGTGTGTGTGTGTGTGATGCAAGATGGTTTCTTCACATAGGTAGCCAAGTGTCCTAGTTCCATTCATTGAATAATCTGCTCTTTCCCCATTTATTTGAAATACTGGCTCTTCGTGCCCTGAAATCCCATCTCTATCCCAATCTATCTTTCTTTTTGATTTGTTCTTGTGTCCAATATTCTGCTCTCTTTGTGATGTGTTCCCATATCTCATAGAATTAAGTTTGCCTATTCAATATCCCTTTAGACAATTATTTGATATTTATTTATTTATTTATTTATTTATTTATTATTTATTTATTTATTTATTTTTGGTTTTCTAAGGTAGAGTCTCGCTCTAGTTCAGGTTGACCTGGAATTCACTATGTAGTCTCAGGGCAGCCTCAAACTCATGGCAATCCTCCTACCTCTGCCTCCCAAGTGCTGGGATTAAAGACGTGTGCCACCACACCCAGCTAGACAATTATTTTAAACATACACTGTCTGTGTGACTTTTACAATCAGCTTGGTGAAGTGCTAAGGAAAATCATGTTAGGATTTTGGTAAAAAATTACTTTAAGCTTACATATTAATTTGGGAAACCTCATGCAGTCCTTTTCAAAGACTTACAATAGTGAGACAAAATAAAAGTACAAAGATGTAAAATTTCAAGGGAGAGGAGCTACTCTTGTAAAAATCTGATTATCTTCATGTTTGTGCAGAACCTATCATTGGCGTCTCACTTACTGGCTTTATTTGATCCTCTTTTCCTCTAAGGTTTTTCCAGGTAGGGTCTCTCTAGTCCCAGCTGACCTGGAATTCACTCTGTAACCTCAGGGTGGCCTCAATTCACAATGATCCTCCTACCTCTGCCTCCCTAGTGCTGGGATTAAAGGCGGGCACCACCAAGCCCGGCTTGGTTCTACTATATTCTGTCAATGGTTTCAGTTTAAGTTGAATCTTATATTTCTGGTTTATTACAACAAATTGGTCTCTCACATTAAAAAAAAAAAAAGGCTCAAGCTAAAATGAGCTGATTTTAAAACCTTAAAAACAAAATCAGAACCTCCATAACATTAAACAAAATAAAGGGAAAACAAACTCAATCATTCATTCTACCAATAGTTTTTGAACACCTACTTTATGCCTAGCAGTATTCTGAGTTTCCAGTGGAAGAGCAAAACCACCTTCTAGCTTCATGGAATTGACATTCTAGGACAGACAAAAGAGACAATGAATCAGTGATATACACAAGAACAGAGTCAGTCCTTGCTATCTGTGAGGAATGCCCAAGTCACTCTATAGAAAATAGCACAGTATTTGCATATAATCTACACTCATCCTCCTATGTGCTTTAAACCAATTATAGATTACTTATTGTATGCTATTGTATGCATGTCCAGTATAGATACAATTTTGTATCCATTTATTCTTTTTAACTTTTTAATTTATTTTTTATTATTTTTTTGGAGAGAGGCACACACACACACACACACACACACACAGAGAGAGGAAGACAGAGATGGGCGCGTGAGCAGTGTCTCAGCTGCTGCGAACAAAATCCAGATGTGTGCGCCCCCTTGTGGTCAAGTGTGGCATTGCGCCCTTGTGTCACTTTGCATCTGACTAAACGTGGGACCTGGAGATTGGAACCGCTGGAGATTGGGACCAGTGTTCTTAGGCTTAGGAGGCAGGCGCCTTAACCCCTAAGCCATCTCTCCAGCCCGTATCCCTTTATTCTGATCTATGATTGAGTGAATCTTGGAGTAATGGAAACCTCAGGTGAGAGGGGACAGCTGTGTTGTTGTTTGCTGTAATTGCTATGAAAGAGGAAACTCAAACACATCAAGGGAAGAAATTTGGAAGTGTTGTCCTCTATCAGTTACTATGTGTTTTAAAAAATATTTTGCTGTTTTCCCCTTTCCTTTAAATTTTTTTGCATGTGTGTGCATGCTTATGCTTATGTGCATGTGTGCACATGAGTGTGCCTATGTATGAAGTCTAAGGTGGATATCAGATGCCTTTCTTAGACACTCTCAGACACTTGAATTTTTTTATTAATTATTTTTTTTATTGACAACTTCTATACTTACATACAAAAAAACACATGATATTTCCCTCCCCTCCCCCCATTCCACTTTAGAACTCCAATCTCCATTATATCCCCTCCCTCTCTCCATTAGTCTCTCTTTTAATTTGATATCATCATCTTTTTCTTCTATTTTTGAGGGTCTTGCGAAGGTATTGCTAGGCACTGCAAGGTCATGGATATCGAGGCCAATTTCTGTCTCGGCGGTTGCATTGTAAGGAGTCGTACCCTTCCTTTGGCTCTTCCATTCTATCCGCCCCCTCTTCCACAATGGTCCCTGAGCCTTAGAGGGTGTGACAGAGGTGTTTCAGTGCTGGGCACTCCTCCATCCCTTCTTCTCAGCACTATGTTGCCTTTTGGGTCATCCCAGTGGTCATCGCCATCTGAAAAGAGAACCTTCTCTAACCAGAAGTGAGAGTAGCATTAATATGTGAATATGAACATTAAGTGTAGTGCTTTCATGGCAGCTTGGTGGGAATAATATATACATTTAGTCAGACAAGAGCAGGCTTTATACCTCTAAGGCTCATGACCTCTCCTGCCATAGACTTTTGCTTAGGTTTTTCAGTACCAGGTATGTATTCCCTCCCATAGAGAAGGCCTTCAGTCCAATTATGGAGCAGTTGGTTACCCCAAGATCAGACATGCCACTATTGCACCCATTCAGTCATTTGGCCTGTATGGCCAAACTTGAATGTTCAACAGACACTTGAATTTTTTGAGACAGGGTGTTACATGGAACCAAATCAGCTAGATTAGCTAGCAAGGAAGCCCTAGGGATCCTCCTATTTTCTGCCTCCCCAGCTCTGAGATTACAGGCACATTCTACCATGCTTGGTATTTTTGTGGGTTTTGGAGATATGAACTCAGATTCTATTGCATGTATAGCAAGTACTTTACCAACTAAGCCATTTCCCCAACCATTTATTCTTTTTTTAAAAAAATTGTTTTTTTTCCCCTCTGTGTGTGTGCGGGCATGTGCATGTGTCAGGGTTACTTGTTGCTACAATGCATGACCATATGGCTTTACTTGGATGACTGCAGAATTGAACTCAGGCTGGTTAAAGTGCCTTTAACCACTGAGAAATCTCCCCAGCTCTTAGCCCTTTATTCTTGAAAAACTTTTTTTAAAGATTTACTTTATTTTATTTATTTATTTGAGAGAGAGAGAAAGAGAGAGAGAGAGAAAGACAGAGAGAGAGAGAGAATGGGTACACCAAAGCCTCCAGCCACTGTAAATGAACTCCAAATGCATGCACCACTGTGCATCTGGCTTTACGTGGATACTGGGGAATCAAACCTGGGCCCTTGAGCTTCACAGGCAAACACCTTAACCACTAAGCCATCTCTCCCTTGAAAAACATTTTTAAATTAGCATACAAGGTATTCAATTTCATTATGACATTTTCAAACAGTATTTGCCTCCCTCTTCATCACCCTCATTTTCCTGCCCCATTTGTACCCTTCCTTCCTTAGTCTCCTTTCCACTTTCATTTCATGAGTCCTATTTCCCTCTCCCCACTCCTTCAACATTTCATTTCCCCTTATCATGGCCTCCTTTCTAGTTTTATAACACATATCCACTCTTAGATCTGTGTATAGACATACATATATACATTAAAAGCTATGACCCACATTTGAGAGAGAACAGTGACTTACGCCTTTCTGAGTCTGGGTCACCTCATTTAATATAACACTTTCCAGCCCCATCGTTTGTCCTTCAATTTCATAATTTTTGTTTTTCTTTACAACTGAATGAATTTATATTGAGTATATGCATCATATTTTCATTAGCTCTTCATCTGTTGATGGACAGCTACCTTGGTTCTATTTCTTAAATTGCAAATAATGCAAGCAATAAGGATGGATAGTCAAGTATCTGTACTAGGGTACCTTTAGGGATACACCCAGATGTGGTATATTGGTTACCTTTTTCTTTGAGTTTAAGATCTTGTTTCCTTTTATTAGCATAGGTTAACTTAGCTACTTTAAAAAAAAAAATGTACAGTTCCAAAAAAGAGAGTGTAATGATATTCTCCCCACTCCACACAAAGTACACGTCCTGTACTATAGATTCTTAAAGACAGTAGTTAAAAACTTCTAAAATCTTCCATTTAACAGACAAAGGTGTCAGGGGAGAGTGCAAATGTAGTCCCCCACTACCACAAATTATGCAGTTGCACATTTGGGGAGATCGCAGGGGTCAGCAGATCCAGAGGATTTCTTAACTTTTTGTTGGAACAGAATACCTGACAAAAACCAGTTTAAGGCAGGAAAGGTTTGTTCCAGCATCCAGTTCCAGAGTCCGTCATGGCGTGGAAGGCATGGTGGCAGCAGCTGGTCACATTCAGTGTACAGTGAAGAAACAGAACAGATAGTTCCCCACCCCCACCCCAGAGGCAGGGTCTCACTCTAGTCCAGGCTGACCTGGAAGTCACTCTGTTGTGAGTCCTATGCTGGCCTTGAACTCGTGGCAATCTTCCCACCTCAGTTTCTTGAGTGCTGAGATTAAAGGATATGCCATGCCTGGCAGGTTTTCTCTTTTTTAAAAGATTTTTAAAATATTTTGTTTATTTATTTATTTGAGAGAGAATGGGCATATCAAGGCCTCTAGCCACTGCAAAGGAACTCCAGATGCATGTGCCACCTTGTGTATTATGTGAGTACTGGGGAATCGAACCTGGGTCCTTTTGCTTTGCAGGCAAGCGCCTTAACCACTGAGCCATCTCTCCAGTCCAGGTTTTCTCCTTTTTATATAGTCTAATAACTCAGCTCATAGGGAGGTACTGCCCATAGTTAGGGTGGGTCCTCTTACCTCAAGTAATTTAACCTAGATAGTCCCTCACAGACATGACCAGAGATTTGTTTCCCTGATGATTCCAAATCCTGCCAAGCTGACAACCAGAGATTAATCATCACAGCTGGGTCAGGCTGTAGTTCTGTTACCCTAATTCAACCCTAATTCGAATCCCCAGTACCCATGTAAAGCCAGACGCACAAAGTGGCACATACATCTGGAGCTCATTTGCAGTGGCAAGAGGTCCTGATGTGCTCATACTTTCTCACTCTTTTCCACTCTCTGGCTATCGCTCTTGCCTTGCAAATAAATAATAAAATATTTTTTAAAAGAATGATGAATATGGACAGAAAAAGGTACAAGCAAACAAAGTTTTGTTGAGAAGGGAATGTAAAGGAATGCCAATGTGGCACTCTGGATGGGAGACTTTTATGTAGAATGAGTAGAATTGGTTTGGCCCATTATGAAAATTAGGCATTGAAATGGGATGAGTCTGATAGGTTAATTTAAGTGCATGTGAAGGATTTGAATTGGCCAAGGGATTGGATGGAAGAGCACAGACTCAGAAAACACCTGCTGGGGAGGAAAAAAAAAGCCCGCCAAAAACTTCCAAGGAGGGGGAAAAACCAAAGGGCTGACATGTTTATGAGTTGGGATTTTCTAGATTTTGGGTCCTGGACTGATTTTGCCTTCTGGTCTTACCAGGGCAAGTTGGCATTTTATGTTCTTTTGGCACTATGTCCCTGACTAGCTACCTACAAGATGGGCCTACCTTGCTCCTAATCTCTTTCAGTTCCATTTTTAATTTTTGAGAAGCCTCAGTATTTCCATAATGATTTTGATAATGGCTTCACATCCCCAGCCTTTCCCCATACCTTCACCAACTTCTTGTCAGTCTTCATGACTGTCTTTAACCACTAAGCCATCTCCCAAGTCCCAGAATATTTATAAAAAATATTTATTGGCCATTTGTTCTTCACCTTTTGAACTGTCCTTCATTTCTATAGCACATTTTGGTGGGGATTTTTTGGTATGTGTGCTTAAGTTTTGCAGTTCTAGATATTGGTTCCCTGTCTGAAGTACAGCTAGCAAAGATTTTTTCCATTCTGTAGGTGATCTATTCAATCTCAGGCTGCTAAGACTATCACATTGCCTTGCTTGGAATAAATAGGTGAAAACAACAATAACAAATTCTCAAAACAAATAGAAAAACAATTCTCACTTTTGACTGCCTCGGAGCAACTTTGTAACACTGCTTATCTGAGAGAGAAGAAATGAGTGTTTGAGTAAAGATTCTTTTTTCTTACTCATTGCTGAGAAATAGGTTTGGCCTTTAATGAGAAAGTAGAGTCTGCTAAAATGCAAAAGGGCCATCTCTACCTTGGTGAGCATTTAAAATCCTCTTGAAAGTGTTTGCCCTGATCCTCCAGGGAGGTGTTATGGACCTGGCCTTGACTGTAGACCATTCAATTGCTCTAAGACTGGGTCAACCATTCCAGCACTGGACATGTCACTCAGAGTGAATAAATTACCAGCAGATGCAGTTTATTTCACTTAGCTTATCAAAAGGTTTGGCAAGGCTCCAGAACAACTGGTAATAAAAATATTCAGTTACATAGATGGGATTAAGTGCAATGTTTTGTTATGGATCAGGAACTGGCTCCAAAACAGGAAGCAAAGGGGAAACATAAGCTCTAGCAGAAACACTCCAACAACAGATCTTCCATTACCTGTAAGTGGGAGTGGCCGCTTACAAGCTACTTTGTAAACCAGACAAAGTAGACAGTAGATATTCACATTTGCAAAGGCACGTGCTAAGAACTCCAGTGTCCTTGGACAAATTCTTGAACTTCATTTTTATGACCTGTAAAATGGAAATATTGCACCTTCTCATTGGGCAGTGAAGATAAATGAGATAATGCCTTTTAGCATCTGGAATCCTCTGCTACAAGTGAGGGTTAGCTGCTCTTCTCCTTGATGTGACAGAGTATCTGACAAAAGCAACTCAAGGGGGAAGGGTTTATTTTGGCTCACGGTTTGAGAGGATATAGTCCATCATATCAGGGAAGGAGTGGTGGATCCATAGCTCCTCACATTTCTGCTGATGGGATGGGCCAAGAAGTGGGTCTGAAAGCCGGGTGTGGTGGCACACGCCTTTTATCCCAGCACTCAGGAGGCAGAGATTGGAGGATGGCCATGAGTTCGAGGCCACTCTGAGACTACAGAGTGAAGTCCAGGTCAGCCTGGACCAGAGTGAGACCCTACCTCGAAAAAAGAACTTCAAGGCTGTCTCCCCAGCCACCCACTTCCTCAGCCTCCCAAAGATCCCACAGCCTCTCAAAACAGCACCACCAGCTGGGGAGCAAGTGTTCCAACATGAGAGACATCTAAGCCATCACAAGCTGTTCATCTTATTTCTCCTAGGAAATATTAATCTCACAGGAGCAAACTGAGAACACTCAGGGAAACTGCGGGCTAAGCCTGGCAATAGATGAGACCATTACTGGACCACCCATTCTGCACTTCTCTGAGTGCTTGTCTAATCTGCTGGTGTTGGGGCTCATGCTCAGAGGATCAGCTCCTTTCCCAACCTTCACCTGGGCCCATTTACTTTTTAATCTTATCTCTAGATATCTGTCATTTTCCTTCCCCACCCCCATGCCACCTTGCAGCTCTCGGTTTATACCAGGAGTCAGCAAACTTTTCTTTTAAAACATATCACATAATATTTTTTTTCTTTTTCTTGCCAGCCATCCAGTCTCTGTCAAAACTTACAGCTGCTCCTTAGTTTAGATGACTCCCCACCCCATACCTGTGGAATTTCAAGCTCTTTATATAAATGCTGTGCAGTATTTGCACACAGCCTCTTTCATGCTTTAAATCACCTCTAGATTACTTACAATACCAAAGCAATGCAAGTGGCGGGCTGTTATACTGTATTGGTTAGGCAATGAGGATGAGGGAAAAAGTCTGTGCGCGATCAGTACAGATGCAATGTTCTTCCAAACACGTATCAATCTGGAGCTAGAAGAGTCTATACACGCATACCCTGTAGATACAGAAGGCTGGCTGCCTGGACTCTTGAATGCCATAGACAATTGTGTAAGGGAATAGGTGTTAGCCTGGGGTGTTGCTCAGTGGTAGAGTGCTTATGTAGCATACCTGAGGCCTGGGTTCCATTGACAGCACTCAAAGGGTACTAGGAGGGAGCATGGTCATGTTCCAACAAATCTTTATTCACAAAAGCAGGAAGAAGCATGATTTCATTCTCCAGAGTATAGTTAGCTGGCCTCTGCTTTAGTGAGGATCTCTCTGGTCCTGGGACTATGGACCCAGAACTCTTGAATACTTCATATAATCTTATCACTTTTTCCCCTAATGCTAGGGATGGAACCCATTGCACGTAAGCACTCTACTACTTAGCTACAACTCCAGCCCTGAATTTTGTCACTTTTATTTAAAATATTTCAATGGTTTCCCATTATTTTTGTAGATGGTGACCTTGGACTATATCATTAAAAGGCCAGGCCTGCATTTATAAATACTGAAATCTAGAATCTTCTGTAAAGCTACTGAAACTGGAGTTTTGGGGCAAAATATGTGGCTCAGGTAGCCCAATGATCTCAACTTGGCCACTCATACCTAATACACCAATTAAAGATACAAATTACTAGAAGGGTAAAGTAAGAGAATTTCCATGAGTTCAAAGCCAGTCTGGGCTGCTGAGTGAGTTCTAGGTCAACCTAGACAAGAGTTAGACCCTGCCTCAAGAAAGACAGCACAGCCAGGCATGGTGGCGCACACCTCTAATCCCAGCACTGGGGAGGCAGAGGTAAGAGGATCACCATGAGTTTGAGGCCACCCAGAGACTACAGAGTGAATTCCAGGTCAGCCTGAGCTAGAGTGAAACCCTACCTCGAAAAACCAAAAAAAAAAAAAAAAAAAAAAGACAGCACATAGGCTGGAGAGATGGCTTAGTGGTTAAGGTGTTTGCCTACAAAGCCAAAGGACCCCGGTTCAATTCTCCAGGACCCACACAGGCCAGATGCACAAAGGGGTGCATGCATCTGTAGTTAGTGCAGTGACTGCAGGCCCTGGTATGCCCATTCTCTCTTTCTTTTTCTCTCTCTCAAATAAATAAATAAATAATTTAAAAAAGATAGCACACACATGCACACGTGTGCATGCATATATGCATACACACATACACACACAAAATGATGAAAAGCAGAGAGGAGATTTAGTCAATATCTATTGGAAAGAGGAGCAAATACAGTGCCTTCTGACTCCAAGCCCATCTTCAAGTTACTAACATGAGTTGTAAGTTTAAAGTAGAGGAAGAATTTGCACAGGAAGCAAGAGGTATGCATACTTGAACAGTTCTGGTCAAGGTGTGCTCTGGTTACCCACTGTCTCCTTGCTGCAAAGTGGTCTGAAGAGTTTGTTTACAGTCCTTGATTGAGGGGAGCAATCAGGTTTCCATAAGATGTTTATTCCTGATCTAGGGTGTGGCCTCCCCACCATATGGATAAT
Source organism: Orientallactaga sibirica (assembly GCA_036365145.1). Taxonomy (NCBI): domain Eukaryota; kingdom Metazoa; phylum Chordata; class Mammalia; order Rodentia; family Dipodidae; genus Orientallactaga; species Orientallactaga sibirica. Next base: position 22,252,252 of record JAEOAD010000003.1, read on the forward strand.
TGTCCTCGTGGGGCGTGTTCTGTCTTCTGAGGATTTGCTGTTCCTTGGAATCCAAGGTGACTGCAAATTTAGGCCAGTGACTCATGTTTGTGCCTTTAGCCTTGAAGGGGGATGAGAGAGGTTAGGCAGACAGATGCTTCTTGAGTGGTTATCGTGTCTAAGCACAGTCAAGCAGGAGTCTGACTCAAAGTAAGGAGACAGACAAAGAATGAAGGCAGAAGTGCCAGGTATTCGTCCTGCTTTTAGTTACCTCAGGAGCCCAACTGAGAAGTGTGTACTTCCCAGCAAAATCGTCTACTAAAGTTCCTACCATGGTATCAACTGAGCCGTGCTGAAGAGCTCCCAGGGAGTTCTAATGCAGTGCTCCTCAAAGGGATTCTCATGCTTTGAGGAGGTTTGCGAGGCAGAAAGGAATAAGGAAGTGTGTTGCAGGAGCTAGGCAGGGACAAGGGGTATGGAGAGCCTCATGAGAGGTGGCAGCCAAGGCAATGCCTGAACAAAGCAGGAAGTATCCTGAGCAAATGTCTGGTCGGGACATAACAGGGATATCAAGTTCAAGGCCTCCAAGGTTAGTGTTGATGGTAGAAGGCCAGAGTGGCTGATGTGAAGAAGGGAGAGATCTCACAGGGAGAGGGGACAGGGTGAAGGCAGGAGTGGGAAGGAGCCAGGGAGATGGAGCCCGGTCTTAGAGTCCCTTGAATGACTTTGGCTTTTCTTCAGAACAAGACAGGAATCTTGGTATGTTTGATCAGCTTGAACTATGCAAGCTATTCCAAGAATGTAAGTCTCTCTACCTTCTTCCTAACACACCTTTTTCCTTTCCTTTTCATGAGTTTTTAATTTAAAGGTTTTTTTTAAAAATTTTATTTTAGAGAGAGGGAGAAAGAATTGGTGCACCAGGGCTTCAGCCACTGCAATTGAACTCCAGATGTTTGCATCACATAGTGGGCATGTGCAACCTTGAGCTCGCCTCACCCTTGTGTGTCTGGCTTATGTGGGATCTGGAGAGCTTAACATAGGCCCTTAAGCTTTTCAGGCAAGCACCTTAACTGCTAAGCCATCTCTCCAACCGGAGATTTTTTAAAAAAATATTTTAGTGCTGGAGAGATGGCTTAGGGGTTAAGGTACTTGCCTGCAAAGCCAAAGAATCCAAGTTCAATTCCCCAGAACCTACATAAGCCAGATGCACAAGATGGTGCATTTGTCTGGAGTTTATTTGCAGTGGCTAGAGGCCCTGGTGTGCCCATTCTCTCTTCCTCTATCTGCCTCTTTCTCTATCAAATAAATAAATAAAATTAAGAAAATAAATTCTTTAAAATTTTTATTTATCCATCTGAAAAAGATAAGCAAATTCTCCAACAGAGAGAGAAGTTAGTACTAGATAGATGGGATGGCCATAGATATTTTGGAGGGAATTTTATATGTGTAGGCCCTCTTCTAGCCCACATTTGGTGGTATCTTGATCTTGGAGACTGAGCTCATTTTTTGTACATGGTTTTGACTTATTTCCCAGTTCCAGCAATGAGTTCCATTCCACTGAATGGATCTATTAGTCAAATTAAGAGCAGCTGGTTACCCACCATGGCTGTGTGCCACTATTACACTTGTTTGAACATTAGGTCAGGTTGTTTCCTGCTGGGTAGCTTAGACTGCGAGTTGTTTGGACAGATGTCGTCCATTTTCCCCAGATGCTCGTGTAGCACCCTCTGGCACTAGACTAGCTAACTGTCTGCGGACTGACCCTCTTCCAGATTCTGGCCAGGTCTCTCCATGTTTGGTCTCACACACGTATGCTGTCTTTGACAGTAGGGTCTTTCCTTTAACCTTTGGTGGGTCATCAAGAACTCTGACAGAAATCTGTCCTTTTTGGGAAACTTTGTAGGTGTCTCAGATCAACAGCTCATTGTGAAAGTTAACCCTGTGCTGGTACTGGGAGTTTTAAGTCAGCGCCTAGGAAGGTGAGGGAAGAAAAAGATAGATTATATAGAAGAGAAAGTAGTATAGAGAGGAGACGGAGAGAGAGAAAGACAGAGGGAGAGAGAAGCAGGAAAAAATTAAGGTTGGTCTTCATGATGTTCTCTCCAGTTTCCTGTGGTTCAGGTGTTCCCTCTGTGGTCCTGCTGAAGGATCAATGGCCATCCCATCTATCTAGTACTAACTTCTCTCTCCGTTGGAGAATTTGCTTATCTTTTTCAGATGGACACTAACCTGAAGGGAGGATCGGCCAATCACACCTCACCAGGGCCCCAGCTGAAACCATAGAGTAATGCGGGGAAGGGCAAGAGAACAACATTCATGGCGATCACGACACCAGAAAAAGGCTGAAGGAGCTAAACACAGAGAACTTCCAAATTCTACTAAGCCAGATATCCAGAGACACAGAGGCTCCCAAAACCTCATCACTGAAGCAGAACTAAAATGACCCCAACGTGGCTCAGGGAAATTCACGGAAGAGGGGGCGGAAAGAATGTTAGAGCCACAAGTTGGGGCATTATGCACAGAGACGTGGCCTATCCCCCATAACTCTTGACTACCCCCACAATGCGTGAACCACGTTCCCCATTGATGAGGGTCCCTTTGGAAGAGGGAGGACAGGGAGGAGGATGATGGAGTCACCATTATGAATGTAAAATTAGAATAGTATAAATAAATAAATAAATAAATAAATAATTAAATAAATAAATATAAATAAAATAAATAAAAATTTATTTATTTATTTATTTATTTATTTATTTATTTATTCATTCATTTATTTGGGAGGGAGAAAGAGGCAGAGAAAGAGAGAGCATGGGTATGTCAGGACCTCTAGCCACTGCAAATGAAGTTCAAATGCACGTGCTACCTGTGCATCTGGCTTTCATGGGTACTGGAAAATTGCACCTGGGTCCTTGGGCTTAGCAGGCAAGCGCCTTAATCACTAAGCCATCCCTCCAGCCCTCTTCATGAGTTTTAGTCCCCCCTTAAGCTCCTTGTGGACCCAGGTTCTGTCCTATGTACATTTATCCTCAGTACCTAAGATGTTGATGTCCCCATGGGTGTTTGCAGAACACAGATGAAGGTGAGAACATCATGGTCTTCCTCCAAGGCTTGACTCTAACTTGAGCTGGGAAGAACTTTGTAGGAAAACTGCAAACTTTAAAAACAAATAAATAAACACTCAAAAAACATTTTCTTATGAGTAGCTTAATAATTGTCATATTTTAAATTCATCTTAATAACCATAGTACTTTGCCACAACATCCAGAACTCATCATGCTGTTTCTCTGTAATCATAAATAAATCTGAAATTAAAAAAAATTTTTTTTTAATCTGAAATTTAAAAACTAGTATTTTTCTGGATGCATTTCCATGGTCCTGGGGAAGCAAATCCCACTTTTCTGTATTGGGTCTTCGGGGAGTTTCACAAGTCTCTTTTTTTTTCTACTCTTCTCAGAATGTCACTGACCTCCTGCGCTGAAGTGGCCAGCATCTTCCTGTGGGGGGATTTTGGCATGGTGTTTCCTCAGCACCATCCTGGCCTGACACTCCAAGGCTGGGTCCCAGGTAAAGCAGAGGTAGCTTTTTCTCTTCACTGGGCTTCAACCTTATCCTCCCTGCAGAGTTAACTCCTATTGCCTCATGGCTTCCCACAGGACTGGAAGTGCCTGGAAGTAAAACATGGATAGTTAGGAGAGGCTGCTAGACCTCCATCCTTTCTTCCTGCTCTCGAGAAGGGCATAACATGAGAGGGAGTCAAGTAGCTTTGTTAGGTAGTTTAGGGTGACTCGGCTCTGAAAGTAAAAAGCAGAAATGTCTTCAAATCTGTCCTTACCATCTCCACCTTACTAGAGATCAGAGCAGGATCTCTCCTCTCCTGATCTCTTGACTAAAGGAATTCCCTAAACCTGTTTTTCCATAAATAACCTGAGCCTCTCCCAGGAAGGGCGTTCCCCTTTCCTAGAATTTAAATCTGATCCTGGCATTGTGGTTGGTTAAGCTCAGCCCCAAAACTTTGGCTTCATAGCTGGCCTCTTCTTGAGCCAGCTCCTAGCCCGGGCCAACCAGCCCTCACCCTGGCTCACCACAATATAAGTTAAGTAGATACTTACCAGGTAGGCAGTCCTCTCTTTGCTGGCTATTCATCTCTCCTGAACTTCCAGGTCCTAGTAAGCTTCCCCTTACTCCCACATGGGCTCTCTACTCCCTCCTTCCCGGCACATGGCACAAGCTCTCTGCACTTACTTCTCTTTCCTCTCTAAATCCCTTCTCATGGTTCAGGCTTATGCTCACTTCCCACAGGGTCCTCGGGCCATGTGGGTGCATCCATTTCCCTTCCTTGGTTCCTGTATCCTCTTTCTCCCTTGTATATTCCTGAATAAACGTCATAATTTAATAATTATCCTTCTCAGACTTGTTTTATTTCAATTCTTTGGTGAAACAGACATGAACTTGGGGTTTGGAGTTTAGGAACTCTTCCTCAACTCCATAAACCCCGTTCCAAGGGGAAGGCAACATCACTTGGTCCTTTCCACAGCTTGAAGGGTGGGGGCTCCAGGGAAGGAGTGTTCTGGTCCATTCTGAGTTCCTGAAACAGAATACCACAGGCTAGTTAATTTATAAGGAACAGAGGATGATTGGTCAATGGATCTGGAGGCTGGAAAATACAATATCAAGAAGCCACATCTGCTAAGGGCCTTCCTGCTGTGACATCTCAGGGCAAAAGGCCTCTCATGGTGAGAGGGCTCTTAAGAGAGAGCAAGAGCTCCAACATACAGCTACCTAATTTTGTATGTTTCATGAAGTCAGAAGTCTCCAAGGAGGTATCTTGTTTTAATGAAGCAGAGTTGTAATTAATTAAGGAAAGATTTTAATACAGATTCAAGAAGAGAGAGGGAGCTGCACAGTATGGGCATGGATTTCTCAAGAGATAGTAGCTGTTTCTCTGTCTTTATAGCCCAGTGGTTCATCTTTCCCTGTAGACAAAGCAGCCTGCATGGTTTTAGGGCAGTGAGTATTACCAATGTGTTTCTTTGATGGCTCTGGTTGCAGGATAGTGTGTGTCATGTGGAAGACATACTCAGTCAATATTTGTTAAACAAGCGGGGCATAGTGGTGCATGCCTTTAATCCCAGCACTCAGGAGGCAGAGGTAGGAGAATCCCCGCAAATTCAAAGCCACCCTGCAACTACATAGTGAATTCCTGGGCTAGAGTGAGACTCTACCTCGAAAAACCAAAAATAAATATTTATGTCTTTGTTAACCAAACAAGTGAGACTTGAAATTTCAGATAATTAACCTCTGTTTCCCCTAACATTTCATTCTGCCTGACAAGCCAAGCTCTAGCAAAGGATAGGCGGCTACAGAAAGGCGAGCATTCGTTGCCTTGACTGGAAAGAGGGGCTTGTGAGGGAATTCAGGGCAAAAGACCTTCAAATTGGACAGAGCCTAGGGAATGAGATCTGCCCAGTTAATAGAGAATAAGTGGGGACTGAGGAAAGAATGAAGGAGTCCTCTGCCTGTGCTTTCATTATGCTGTAGCCAAGATACAGATGGCAGCAAAAACCCCAGGTGTATCTGAGGAAGCTGAGAAAGATGAGACCTGAGACCTGCCCTCTGTCAGTGCCCAGGGAGAAGTGAGTGCCAAACCCGAGCAGAGCAGTGCTGCTGGCCTGCCTTGAGCTGTGGGATGCATCCCGTTAGCCTAGGTTAGCACCCAATGGTAACGATAGAGGGCCGCCTCTACCTGAAACTGATAGACACAATGAAGTCTTTGATGTTAGAAAAGTGGAGGAGACACAGCCGTGGCAAGAGTGAACAATTTCATAGACAGCCAGAGTATTCTTGGTAGGGTTCAATGACACCCAGGGCCAGGTTTCCACCATCTCTCTCCAGCCTTTGTGCCAGGAGAGCTCCCCAAATGTTAGATTCGGCCCAGGGAAAAGGAAGGGAAACCCTGAGATGAGAGTCAGAAAGTTTCCTCTTACCTAGGGATACAGGGCTTAGGGAATGAAACGCAGATCTGCTCCAAGAAAATTAACGTGTTTGTTCGCATAACTGTGTAAATGAAAAAAAGTTGCTACGATGAATAAATGAGCCCCGGGAAGATGTGTCACTGGTACCCTCTCTGTTTCATTCTTTTCCACCATATTCCAGAAAGGCACAAAAGAGGAACTGACTTAGAGGACCTCCGACACCATGCTTACTCAGATACCTTTAATGGTGGTCCTGCGCCCAGAAGCACTGTGGCACCAGCTAGCTAGCTCTCTCCAGCCCTGCCCTTGGAACCTGCACCCTGCCTGGAGAGCGGGCCCATATGCTGTTCTCATAGAGCTGACAGGCTTGACAGCTGAGCTGTGTAGGAAAGTCGACTGTTCTGAGGAAATGAGCCCCACAAAGACTGGTGTAGAAAGGAAGTCATGTCTTGTGATCCCAGAGCTTAGGTAGTGGGATGGCTCTGACTGGAGCAAGAATACCTGGAATGACAATGATTGGTTTTACCCTTTCCCCTCTTATTTAATCAGCCTTGGCATATACCAGACATTCCTCTAAGCCCTTCACAAATATCATTTCATCTGAAACCTAAAACAGCCCTTTGGGGGAAACTTATTTCCTCACATTTTTCTTATTGTGCCAAACTATATATCACATAAATTTTTACTATTTTAATCATCTTAGGTGTAAAATACAATGCCACAAGATACATTCACATTGCTACACAACCATTGTCTCTGTTCATTTTCAGAAGTTTTCACCAATCTAAACAGAAATTGTATCCCTGATAACTAACTTCCTATTCTTCTGCCTGACTTCAGTCCTTCACAATTATCATTTACTCCTTGTTTATAAATTTGCCTCTTCTAGGTATCTCATATAAGAAGAATCACAGTATTTGTTTTTTGACTCCTGGCTTTTTTCACTTAGCATGACATTCATGCATGTATGTATCCAAATTTAATTCCTTTTAAAACTAGATACTATTCTATTGCATGCAAATGTTATTTTTTTTTTGTTGGGTTTTTGTGGGGGTGACAGGTTGAGGTAGGGTCTTGCTCTAGTCCAGGCTGACTTGAAATTCACCACATGGTCTCAGGGTGGTCTCGAACTCATAGTGATCCTCCTACCTGTGCCTCAAGAGTGCTGTAATAAAAAACATGTGCCACCATGCCCAGCCAAATGTCACATTTTGCTTACCCATTTGTAAACATTTGGGTTGCTTTCACCTTTTGGCTATTTTGAATTAATACTGCTCTGTATGTTACTGTTCATAAATTTTCAGTTCCTATGTTGTTCCTTTGGGGCATGTATCTCAAAGTGAGATGGCTAGGTCATATAGTAATTCTATGTTTAACTTTTTGAATAACTGCCAAACAATTTTTCACAGTAGTGATAGAATTTTACATTCTCGTCAGCAAAATAAAAAGACTTAGGCTAGGCAGATGGATCAGTGGCTAAAGGCACTTTCTTGAAAGCCTCTGGCCTGAGTTCAAGCCTCTAGCACCAGCTGGAAACAAAGCAGTGCACACATCCATGATCCCAAAGTGCCTATAGCAATGGGAGGTGGACAGGAGAATCTGAAGCATGTGGGCCAGCTGGACGTGTGTAAGGCACAATGCAGGTAATAAGATGGGGCAACCTAAGACAGGCACCATCACATGTGATGATCCCTTGGGGTCTGGGTTCAACAGTGGCTTGACAAAAAACCATACCCGGCCACACCCCTCAGGTTTTCTCACTAGGATGGTGAATAGCCAATGACGAGTAAGACTCCACGAGATGGGGCAACCTAAGACAGGCACCGTCACATGTGATGATCCCTTGGGGCCTGGGTTCAACAATGGCTTGGCAAAGAACCATGCCTCCCAGGGTTGCCAATAATAAAAACAAAAAGGAGGATATGTATGGCACACTGCAGGTCTGGCCCTAGCCAGACCGCATGGCAAAAGAAACCAGGAAGTGGCTTCTGTGAACGTGGTGTCCTGCGCAGGCCTGACAGCTACAGTCCCATGCTTGTGAGAAACCTGCTACGAGATGATCTGTCCAGAGACAGGCTGTCATTGGTCACAAAAAGGGGACCACCCCATACAATGATTGGCCAGCCAAGCCCCTTTAAAACCCCCTACACTTTTTTGAATAAATGAGTTTGCTGCAGCTTGCCCTCTGCCTGCTTTCACCCAACTCTCAGAGTCTGTGTCATGATTCCACGCTTCTCACCCCCAGCTCGGCAGAGACCCTGACGTCCCTCCTGGGCTGGTGCTAGGGGGGACCCCAACAGATGTGCAGAGCAAAATCAAGGCAGGCCCTATCTCAAGCAAAGGTGGAAGAAGAGGACCAAACACCCAGATTCAAGCACATATACATACACAATGTTAAAAAATACAGAGCTCTACTTTCTCTATGTCTTCACCAATATTTGTTAGGTTCTACATTTTGTTTTTGTTTTTGCTTTTTTGAGATAAGGTCTCACTGTAGCTCAGGCTGACCTGGAATTCACTATGGAGTCTCAGGGTGGCCTTGAACTCATGGTGAAGGTGTGCATCGCCACGCACTGCTATGTTCTATTTTTGAAAACTATCACCACCCTGGGGGCTGGAGAGATGGCTTAGGGGTTAAGGTGTTTGCCTGTGAAGCCTAAGGAATCAGGTTTGATTCCCCAATACCCATATAAGCCATACACACATGGTGGTGCATGCATCTGGAGTTCATTTGGAATGGCTGGAGACCCTGGTGTGCCCATTCTCTCTCTTTTTCTCTCTTTCCCTCCCTTTCCCTCTTTCCCTCCCCCTTTCTTTCTTTCTCTCTCAAATAAATAAATAAACTATCACCATCCTAATGAGTGTGAAGTAGTATTCCACTGTGATTTTAATTTCTATTTTCCTAATGACTAGTGAGGTTGACCATCTTTTCATGGGCTTATTGGACTGACATTTGTCTATCTTTCTTGAAGAAATGTCCATTCAATTTCTTAGCTCAATCTCTCCTTGCCCCAAACCCTATTCTCCCTGTGCTGGTTTGAATCAGATGTCTCCCATAAACCCATGTGTTCTGAATACTTTCTCTCCAGCTAGTGGCAGTTTGGGAGGTGGCACCTTGCTGGAGGAGGTGTGTTGCGCAGGTGGATCTCGAGGTTTGTTAGCTCTAGCTTGCCTGTATTAGTTGGCTCACTCACCTGTTGCTGTTTTCCACCTGCTGTGGTAGAGGTGATGTCCAGTCTCTGCTCATGCCAAACTTTCCCCTGCCATTATGAAGCTTCCCCTCGGGGCTGAAAGCCAAAATAAATACCTTCCTCCCATCAGCTGGTTTTGGTTAGTTGCTTTGTGCCATCGAAATCAAACTCAAGGTCTTACACCTTCTAGTCAAGCATTCTTCTACTGAACTACATATCCAGTACTCTTCTCTGCTTCTTCTTCTTCTTCTTCTTTTTTTTTTTTTTTTTTTTTTTTTTTTTGAGGTAGGGTCTCACTCTAGGCTAGGCTGGTCTGGAATTTACTATGTAGTCTCAGGGTAGGTTTTTATTTTATTTTATTTTATTTTATTTTATTTTATTTTATTTTATTTTATTTTATTTTATTGATTTTTTGATGTAGGGTTTTACTCTCAGCCAGGCTGATCTGAAATTAGTCTCAGGGTGCCTTTGAACTCACAGCGATCCTCCTACCTTAGCCACCCAGGTGCTGGGATTAAAGGTATGTGCCACCACACCTGGCCCTTTTTTTTTTTTGTCCTTTTGAGATAAGGTCTTGCTCTATCCCAGACTTACCTGGAACTTACTCTGTAGTCCCAGGCTGGCTGCAGACTCACAGCAATCCTCCTATCTCTGCCTCTCAAGTGCTGAAATTAAAGGCATGTGATACCATGCCTGGCTTTTTGCCTATTTTTTAATTGACTTGTTTGGGTTTGATGGTTGAGTTATAGGAATAACACATTTTGAGTTATTAACCCTTTATCATATTTGCAAATATTATATTTATATGATTTGTGAATATTTTCTCCCCTTCTGAGGGTTATCTTTCCTCTGTTAACAGAATCCTTTGATTCACAAAAGTTTTTTATTTTGATGAAGTCCAATTTTTTGTTTCCTGAGCTTTTAGTGTCCTTATCCCATTTTTCAGATGGAAAAACTATAGCCCAGAGAAGTTAAGTAACTTGTACAAGATTGTGCTGTCATTTAGGGTGATGCTGAAGCTGTGAACTGAGACAATGTGGCTGTAGATCAGTTTGTAGCAAGCACTCCATCAGTTGCCTCTCTATTGCTAAGAGTGGAACAGTGCCTGGCACAAAGCAGGCATTGACTAATTATTTACTGAACTAATATATAGAGAGGTGCTCAGTGATGATTTCCAGCTTTCTCCACTTTGCCTCAGTGAATTTTAAGCCAGTGATGTCTGTTACTCATCTGTGAAATGGAGACACCCTAACACTCCCACTGGAGACAGTGGAGGAAATAGCTGATCTGTTGGTTATCAACCCTGCATCCTGTGAGGCACTGAAGGAAGACTCTGACACACAAGGCATGCCCACAGAACCCAGGCCATAACTGACTGGGAGGACAAGACTCAAGTAGTAAAAGCAGGTTTATTAGAAAAGTAAACATATAAAAGCCAGATGAGGTTGACATCACTACCAGGGGAATAGAGTGTAGAGTGAGATGGGGGGTGGTGAGGATATTGAAATTTGAGCAGGATTGAAATGAAGGGGGAAGTCATGTCTTACGTGAGGAGTAACCAGCCTTTAGTGTTTCTGAACGGCAGATAAGTTCAGATACTCCTGGAAATGACCAGCTAACAGTTGATGATGACGAAGAAATTCAGAGCTGGGCATGATAGGAAATGTCTGTCATCCCAGCTCTGAAGAGACTGAAACAGGATTGTGAGTTTGAGGTCAGTCTGGGCTACATAGTGAATTGGAGACTAGCTTATATGGTGGGATCTTGCCTCAAGAAGAGGAAAGAGCCGGACACAGTGGTGGTGCACGCCTTTAATCCTGGCACTCAGGAGGCTGAAGTAGGAGGGCCATCCAAGAGTTTGAAGCCAGCCTGGGACTAAAGAGTTAATTCTAGATCAGTCTGGGCTAGAGTAAGACCCTATCTCAAAAACAAACACAAAACAAAACATAAAAAGAGGACAAGGAACAGGAAGAGGACAGAAGAAGAAGGGAGAGGAGGAAGACTAGGAAGAAGAGCAGGAAGGAAAATGGGAGGAGGGGAAAGGATGAGCTGGAGGAGGAGGAAGGTGAATGTTCAGGATAGCAAACCTGTTGTGATATTTCAGGGCTAAAACATGATTTTGAAAAAGCTATCAGAATACTGGTAAAAACTAGTCAGCATTAACTGTCACAGGGCTCTTGTAGCAGGTTCCTGAGTTCCTCTCTTTCCCTTCTTCCTCACTTTTTAATGATCCATTTATTTCTCAGGCAATTCTTTCAGGAATTTGAAAGTTTAAGCAGGGGTTACATGGAGAACTAACAGGAAATGTCTCATCTTTCCAAGTTTACTGTTGAGAGTGGCCAGATGTCATTTGTTTGTGAGTGGGAAATGGGAAGTTAGATCACAGAATGTGAAATTTAAAACTCTTTTTTTTTTTTTTTTGAGAAAGGAGGAGTGGAGAGGAGACTAGCACACAGGGAAGCTTCTTTGACTCCTCAGACCACATTAACAGTGTCGGGGCAGTGCTAGGAGAAAGTTGCTACTAAGAGAACATGTTTACTGGCTGCAGACTTTGCTCTTGCTGAGGTCTGTGGTGAAGAGCTGGTCTCCACTAGGCCAGGCCCTGCTTTTGGGGAGCTCTATGCTGATCTGCTATAATTATAAACCCCGCAGAGGGCCAGGAATGGAGGCTGATGTTCTTATTGGTCACCACGCCCCAGAATAAGGAATCAGAAAGTTAACTAAAGAGTCTTTTGGCATTTAGCACTTGCAACAGCAAATCTGGACAGAAATTTTTAAATTACATTTTCAGGCTCTGCTGCTTAAATTCTGGATCAAGTGCTTCCAACCTGTTGGGTCCTGCTGGTCCCTGTCTCTTAATTGCTCTCTGTCTGTCCCGGAAGTACCCTCTTCATCCCTTGCCATTGCTACAGTAGGCTTTGGCAGGCTTCTGCTTGGCCAGGTGTAGTCCCAGTCATTACCATGACAGCAATGTACAATAAAGACTGTATGGGGCTTGGAGTTGACAGGCGAGAGGTGGGACCTGGATTCCTGTCTTCAGCCACGGTCTGCTGATCCATCTGCCTTTCTCAGAAGGACTGAGTAGAAGCAGGTTGAGATTCTTTGGAAGATTTTGGGCTCCAGGCCAGATAAAGTAATGAAATCTTGGAATCCGTTATTGGATCACAGGGCCAAACATGGAACATTTAGGTGAATGGGAGGATACAGAGCAAAAAGGAAGCCAGGAACAGCTACAACAGTCAGCATTTCTGTCCAGATTTGCAAAGGAAAAAGGAAAGAAATCCCCCACCTGCCTGCTGGACTTTGAAGGTAAGGGAAAGGTCCTCTCCTATTCTCTCTCTCTCATAAATAAATATTTGGGGGAAAAAAAAAAGATCATTTGGCAGCAATATCTTCCATGGGCCCTACTCAAAATCTCCAAATAGCCATACTCATCCTTTTGGGTGAAACCTTTCAGGCACCATTTTGAGTAAGTACTGAGCTGCGCAAACAAGCCAGCCCTTCACCAGGCTGGTATGCCATGTTGGCTTCTTTGCCATCTTCTGTTAGAGTGCCCTAGGGCAGAAAAAAAAAAAAACAGCAGACACACCCATGTGTTTGTTTTGAGACAAGATCACACTATATAGCTCAGGCTATATAACTCCTGGATCCTCCTGCTCTGTTAGCCACCACATCTAACTAGACGTGCTTTTTTTTTTTATTGTCATTGTGGCAAAATATACATAAGAAGGGCCACAGAGTGGAAGGGATTGTCCAGAGGGATTGCTCACTCCTTACAATGACTGACTGCTGCTCTCACATTTCATAATGCACAACCCCATGGTGAATACCAGCAATCCCAGGGAGGAGGGCCTCAGCAGAATGGGGTCAGGGAGGAGGGAAATGATGGTACTAACACATGATGTGTCTATACAAACTTTCTACTTAATAAAAACATATATATATATATATATATATATATATATATATATATATATATATATCTCAGTAAGGTTTTCAATTTTTTAAAATATTTTTTATTTTTACTTTTTTAGAGAAAGAGAGAGAGAGAGAGAGAATTGGCACGCCAGAGCCTTAGCCACTGAAATCGAACTTCAGATGCTTGTGCCACCTAGTGGGCATGTGCGACCTTGTGCTTGCCTCACCTTTGTGCGTCTGGCTTACGTGAGATCTGGAGAGTCAAACATGAGTCCTTAGGCTTTGCAGGCAAGTGCCTTAACTGCTAAGTCATCTCTCCTGCCCAAGATTTACAATTTTAACAATTTTCAAGTGCACAATTCAGTGTTATTAAGTATAAGTGACATGCTATGCAACCATCGCCACCATCCACACAAACTCTACCTATTATATAACTCTTCACTTCTCCCTCCCCTAACCTATGTTCTACTTACCTCTCTCTATGAGCTTTGCCTACTCTAGATATTGTCAGGTATTTTGCAAAAAAATAATAATTGTTTTTGTGAAAATAATGAACGTTTTCTCATATACTCAAGTAATATGGGAAAGTACAAAGAAAAAAGATGCCAAAGAAAATATATCATAGCATACCATAGCCAACATTTACTTGTAGCTGGCTAACCTGGGTCCTGGGGTATTGAACCAAGGTCTTTTGGCTTTGAAGGCAAATGCCTTAACTGCTAAGCCATCCCGCCAGGCCTAGGGATGTAAATTCTTGAAGGGCAATTTTATCATGGCAGGGAAATGGTGGTAGAGCAGAGGCCAGACATCACATATTGTCATAGCAGCTGGAAAAAAGCAGCAAGAGTGAGGTGAACTCTGGCTATAACACTCCCAAGCCTGCCCCCAACAACACACCTCCTCTGACAATGCTCCATCTCCCATCTCCAAAGGTGGAGAACCAAATTCAAAACACATGAGCCCGTGGGGGACACTTATTTGAGTCACCACAGCAATCATGAGTACCTGAGCTCCAATCTCCAGAACCAACATAAAAACCAGAAGCTGTGGTAGGCTTCTGCAATTTCAATGTGCCTACAGCAAAAAGGGTGGCAGACACAAGAAGCTCTCAGAACCTCAAGAAGAGAGTGGGCAACGAGAGACCACCCCACCTCAAATGAGATGGAAGATGAAGACTAGAAAAGTTATCCCCACATACATGCCTGCACTCATACTTGTGAAAATGTACACAGACACACAGAGAAAATTCATTGATGTTAAGAAAAGTATAACCCGAATCCTGGAAGACATACTAAAAGGTTGAACCTGCATCAGGTGCTTGGAGAGAACACCTGAATCACAGGGGCCTGGAGAGGGTATGATGAAGACTAACCTCAATCTTCTCCTGTTTCTCTATCTATCACTCCCTCTTCTCTCTCTTTCTCTTTCATATTACCTATACTTTTTCTTCCTTCTTTTCCCTTGGCACTGACCTGTAACTCCCAATATTAGCATGTGGTTAACATCCACAATGAGCTGTTTGGGAAACCTACAAGATTTCTGTCAGAGTACTTGATGACCCACCAAAGGTTACTGGTAAGACCCTACTGCCGAAGACACCATATGCTGTTCAGATGGAACATGGAGAGACCTGGATGGAATCTGGAAGAGAGTCAGTCCCCAGACAGTTAACTTGTCTAGTGCCGGAAGGTGCTAAATAAGAGACTGGGGGAAAACAACCAATATCTGTCTAAGCAGCTCATGGTCTAAGCTACTCAGTGGCAAACAACCTGACATGATGCTCACACAAGTGCAGTAATGGCACACAGCCATGATGGGTTACCAACTGCTCTAGATTTGGCTAACAGATCCACTCAGTGGAATGGAACCCATACCTGGAAACGAAAAACATGTCAGAACCATATCCAAAAATGAGCCCACTCTCCAATATCAAGCTCCCACCAATAGTGGGATACAAGAGGGCCAACACCTGTTAAATTCTCCCTAAAATAATAATGGTTATCAATGTATCTTGCACTGACCTCACTCTCCATTGGACAATCCACTTCTCTCTTTCAGATGGACACATATCCTGAGGAAAGAATCAGCCCATTGCAACACATCAGGGCACCAGATGGAACCATTGAGTTATAGGGGAAATGAGCAAGAGTGCTGCTTTATCGGTGAACCTGATACCAGCACAAGGGCAAAGGAGATAGACACAAAGAACTCTCAACCTCTACCAAATCAGATATCCAGAGACACAAAGACTCACAAAACCTCATCACTGAAATAGACCTAAAATGAACCCAACATGACTCAGGGAAATTTGCGGAAGAGGGGGAGGAAAGATTGTTAGAGCCATGAGTTGGGTCATTATACGTACAGTCATTGCCTCTCCCGCATAGCTGATGGCTACCCAAATAAGGCAAGACCCACATTACCCATGGGGGGAGGACAGAGAAAAGGCCAACAATGGTACCATCATGGCTGTATATATGCTATATACATAACTAATAAAAATATATATAAAAAAAGAAACATCAAAAAAGAAAGAAAAATATAGTGATACATAGCCAGCTAGAGAAACTTTACAGAAAGGAGAAAATTCAAGGAGATTTTAATTTGGGAGGGAATTTAATAGAAGAACAAGTGCTTCAAATATCACCGAGCTCCAGTGAACTGATTCTTTGCAAAAAGAAATATATTAACTTTAGAAAATTCCTCTTTGTTAATGAAACAGTGAAGATGTTTGACCCTTTCATTTGTTGTTGTTCAACTTTGACTATGACATATGTATCACTGAAGTAAGGAAGACCCATGTTCAAGCACTTAGCCCATGAGGCCTGGTGGCTTCATAGCACTGGGTTCTCCTACTTGGAGCCTTCACTATCTAAGCCAGTCATGAGAAAGACAGCTCCCTCTGGGCCAAGCATCATGCTAGTTTACCATTTTCATGTATTAATTCCTCCATCCTTACAATCATCTTGTGATCAGTGTTATTGACCAGGTAACATCATTTGGGGTGGGAGTATGTGTATGTAGTGTGTGGCATGTTTGTATGTGTGTGGATGCACATACATGCACATGGAGGCTACAGGTCAATGTCAATGTCTTCCTCAATCACTCTCCACTTTATTTTTTGAAATAGGATCTCTCCCGGAACCTGGAGTTATTACCTAGCCAGTGAGCCCCAGGGATCCCCTGTCTGCCCCAGTGCTGGGATTTTATAGGCATATAGTGCCATATCCAGCTATTATGTGGGTGCTGTGGATCCGAATTCAGGTCATCATGCTTGTGCAGCAAAACACTTTATTAAAAAAAAAAAAAAAAACACTTTATTAACTGAACCATCTCCCCAGTCCTAAATAACATCATTTTTGCTGTATTTGAGAATAGCAGAAACTCAGTAAAGAAATGCCCAAGGTTGCGAAGCTGTAGGACATGGAGCCCAGGTAGGCTGACCACAGAGCCCATACTATCTGTAAAGGTGAGCAGCCATTGCTCCTTATAGAATCAGTGTAGGAAGGTGTATTAGTCAGGGTTCTCTAGAGAAACAGAACGGATAAAATGAGTTATATTAAAAGGGAATTTATTGGATTAGCTTACAACAGTCCAGCAATAGCAGGTTGTAGGTCCGAGAGTCAAGCAACCCGGTAGCTGCTCAAGCCACGAGGCTGGAGGCCTCAGCAGTCCCAATCCGGCACTGAAGACCTGGAGGCTTCCGGGAGAGACGCTGTTCTTCAGTCCACCCTGGTCTTCAGTCCACACTGGAGAGCAGCAACACCAAGCAGCGGAAAACACCAAGCACCCAGTGGCAAGGAGCAAGCAGCACCGGCAGCCAGGTGGGAGAGAGAGAGCCTTTCTTCCCAGAGCTTCTTTTTATCAACCAGCCCCCTCCTCCAAGAGGGGCTGCCCACTCTGGGGGAAGGCTTATCCCTGGGGGAAGGATTATTCCTTATCCCTGGGGGAAGGATTATTCCTTTTGTTAATCCTTCCTACAGGCAACCTCAGAGACACACTTATGAGGAATGTCTGTGGATTCCTAAACAAGTCAAGTTGACACAAACTTAACCATCACAAGTCCACCCCTTGTCAACTTGACACCAAACCATATATCCTTACGTTCTACTTAATTTCCAAATGAAGACAGTAACAAGGTCATAATTCCGCCTAACATGATATAACTATCCCTCGTACAACCGGAAACACACACTGATCCCCCCCCCCCCCCACAAAGCAAATTCCTTGAGGAAGGCTTAGTCTCATATAATAAGTCAAATATAAATTCAACAGTGGTTAACTAGCAATATGATCTTAATCAGTATTAATTACCTAATAGAGAAATAGAGGAAGAACAAAACATCTTAATATTGGTATACATATGTACAAACACTCTTAACAAGGTAAGACAGGAACACTCATGGCAATTACAGTCCACGTTTTCGTAACTGGTCCTGTGGCCTTAGCTGGTATTTGTTACTGCCTTCTTCTACTACCCATTCAGTATTTCCTCCACCTTCAGCAAGCACCTCAGCAGGTCTTGGTTCTTTACCTGGAGGGGTGACCCATACCTTCATTCCTGAAGGATCGGGGCCATTTATCACATAGCCTTGATTAGGTTGTTGCAGTTGTCCATTGACTTTGATAACAGGGCATGGTTTACAGATGGTTCAGCATGCTATGCGGGCACATCCCAGAAGTGGACAGCTGCAGCATTACAGCCCCTTTCTGGGACAACTCTGAAGGACTGTGGTGAAGGGAAGTCTTCACAATGGGCAGAACTACGGGCAGTACACATGGTTGTGCATTTTGTTTGGAAAGAAAAATGGCCAGATGTGCGGTTATACACTGATTCCTGGGCTGTGGCCAATGGTTTGGCAGGATGGTCCAGGACATGGAAGGAGCATGAAATTGGTGAAAAGGACATTTGGGGAAGATGTATGTGGATAGAGCTCTCTGAATGGGCAAAGGATATAAAGATACTTGTGTCCCATGTTAATGCTCATCAGAAGGTGACCTCATTAGAGGAGGACTTTAATAATCAAGTAGATAAGCTGACCCGTTCTGTGGATAGTGGTCAACCTTTTTCCTCAGCCACCCCTGTCATTGCCCAATGGGCCCATGAACAAAGTGGCCATGGTGGCAGGGATGCAGGTTATGCATGGGCCCAACAACACGGACTTCCACTAACTAAGGCTGACCTGGCTACGGCTGCTGCTGAGTGCCAAATCTGCCAGCAGCAGAGACCAACTCTGAGCCCCCGATATGGTAGTATTCCACGGGGTGACCAGCCAGCAACTTGGTGGCAAGTTGACTATATTGGACCTCTTCCATCATGGAAAGGGCAGCGTTTTGTCCTTACTGGAATAGACACTTATTCTGGGTATGCATTTGCTTTTCCTGCACGTAATGCTTCTGCCAAAACTACTATCCGTGGGCTTACAGAATGCCTTATCCACCGTCATGGAATTCCACACAGCATTGCTTCTGACCAAGGAACTCACTTCACAGCCAAGGAAGTACAGCAGTGGGCTCATGATCATGGAATTCACTGGTCTTACCATGTGCCCCACCACCCTGAAGCAGCTGGCTTGATAGAGCGGTGGAAAGGCCTTTTAAAGAAACAGCTGCAGTGCCATCTAGGTGGCAATAGCTTGGAGGGCTGGGGGCGTGTCCTCCAGCAGGCTGTATATGCTCTGAATCAGCGTCCTATATATGGCGCTGTTTCTCCTATAGCCCGGATTCATGGGTCCAGGATCCATAGCAGGGCTCACTGGGGTGACAGGAGTGGTGTGAGACAGGGAGGGGCCACCACAAGGGGGAAAAAGGCAAATAAACTCTGGGCCCTTAACCTGTGACCTGTTAAAAGCACGAAGAGTGTTTTCTTCTGCCTTCATCCTTGTATTCTCTTAATTGCTCTGTCAATAAACCCAGATTATGCCACAGGCTAGAATGCTTACAGACTAGGAGCCCCTTATGACTAGACCAAGCTAAAAGCTAGTGGGGTTCAAAATAGTTACACAAATGAGCCGGGAGTGGTGGCACACGCCTTTAATCCCAGCACTTGGGAGGCAGAGGTAGGAGGATTGCCGAGAGTTCGAGGCCACCCTGAGACTACATAGTGAATTCCAGGTCAGCCTGGACCAGAGTGAGACCCTACCTCGCAAAAAAAAAAAAAAAAAAAAAAAAAAAAAAAAGTTACACAAATGATAAAGATGAAGGGAATTATTAACTGAAAAAAAAATCACTGATTCTGAAAGTCATACAGCCTATCCATTCATTATTAGCTGCCCAACTTGTGTGCTACAAGATAAAACATTTGATATGTGGATTAGGAGAACAACTGCCTAGGTTACTTTACAGAAGCTTAAAAGTGACTTTTGCTTAAAAGCATCAACTCTTTCCTAGACCCCATGGATATCTGAGGGATGACTAAATGGGATAAATGGCTTTGCATCTCTATCTTCACATTGTATCTGTTCCCTTTCTATCTCAACCTTTGAGTAAGAGTAGACTCAGCTCTGTGTGTGGTCACCTTTGGTCAGTGCTGGCTTCCTTTGGCTTGAGTCAGCTGGCTCAAGTTGAGAGGTCCTAATAAAGAGCCTTTTTTGTCTTATTCAAATACATAGCTTGATGTCATCTCTCCTGTTTCCATGCTACAAGCTCCTGCCATCCAGTCTTGGCAGAGTCCAGCCAATCCTGTGTACTGCCATGGTGCCGTCCCCAGAGATCTCATTTGGTCTCCTCCATTATATTCCCACCTGACAGACACACCAGAATACAAGTGCCTCCTCTGGAACACAGTTCTGAGTTAGCCTTGGTCTCTGCTTCCAGAACCACTTCTGCTCTGTCCTCTCAGTCCAGCCGGCTCTGAGCCTGATGCTGGTACTTTGCAAGGTAAATGGAGGAGGGGAGATTACTTTAAAACAAAAGATCCCCTTTTGAATGAATATTTCCTGTTGTATACCATATTAATCAAAGCTACACTCATTATTAATTAATTAATTAACTAATGTATTTATTTATTTGCAAGCAAAGAGAGCTAGAGAGAAGAGAGACGAACAGAATGAGTGCTCCAGGGCCTCCAGACACTGCAAACAAACTCCAGTTGCATCTGATTTTACATGGGTACTGGGGAATTGAACTCTGCTCGTTAGACTTTGCAGGCAAGCACCTTAAACACTAAGCCATCTCTCCAGCACTCTTTTCCTCTTTTATAAAGACATTTGTCATTGGATATAGGGTCCATTATAATTCACCAAAAATCTCATCTCTAGATGCTCATCATTATTACATCTACAAATACCCTTTTTCCTAGCTAGGAATGGTGGCCTCCACCTATAATCCCAGCACTTGGAAGGCTGAGGTAGGAAGAACACAGTGAATTTTAGGCCAGCCTGGGACTCCCGAGTGAGTACCAGGTCAATGTGGGCTGGAGTAAAATAATAAATAATAAAATAAATTCCAAATACTCTCTTTCTTCCTTCCCTTCCCTTCCTTCCTTCCTTCCTTCCTTTCTTTCTTTCTTTCTTTCTTTCTTTCTTTCTTTCTTTCTTTCTTTCTTTTGGTTTTGTGAGGTAGGGTTTCACTCTGGTCCAGGGTGACCTGGAATGAACTATGTAGTCTCAGGGTAGCCTCAAACTCACAGCAATCCTCCTACCTCTGCTTCCCAAGTGCTGGGATTAAAGGCATGCGCCACCACCACGCCCGGCCTCCAAATACTCTTTTTCTAAGTAAGGTTGCATTTCCAGTTCTGAGTGGACATGTCTGTTGATTGAGGGGCTATTTAACCTGAGGTTCATGGTAAATGACCGAGTGCTTCAAGCCCATCAACACAGTGGGCAAAAAACCTACCTGTTGATTAAATTTTAGTTCTTTCTCCAACAGGGAGCCATGGACTACATGGGGGCTCAATTCTGTCTCCTAGAGTTACAGACACACAAATGTCCCTCAGATGTCTATTGCTGCCAGAAAACACCTGACCAAGAGCAGCTTTGGGGAAAAAAGGGTTTATTTTGGCTTACAAACTTGAGGGGAAGCTCCATGATGGCAGAGGTAAACTATGGCATGAGCAGAGGGTGGACATCACCCCTTGGCCAATATCAGGTGGACAACAGGAACAGGAGACTGTGCCAAACACTGGCAAGGGGACACTGACTATAATACCAATAAGCCCACCCCCCACCAATACACTGCCTCCAGGAGCATTAAGTACCAAATCTCCATCAGCTGGGAACTTAACATTCAGAACTCCTAAATTTATGGGGACACCTGAATTAAACCCAGCAAAGCTCAAACACCATGAGTCCGTGTCACAAATCTATATATAATGTTCTCCTATTGATCTTACAAACACAAAGATGTTTATTATACATTTGGAACACTGTTCAAGTTAATAGCACATATGGATGAGGTTGGAACATATGAGAAATTCCTTTTAGGAAATAAACCTGGTCCAGAACATACATTTGAACCTGAAACCCTTTGTCTGACTTTGTGCCATTCACTGCAGGCATAGTGCTAGGAGGCCTGCGGCCCACCACTTCAAAGGAAGCAGATACCAATGAAAAGACTGAGGTTCCACACTGGCCAGGAGATCTTGATCACTAATTTTGAGCCTAACAAATTTCTCCCTCAGTTAAAATTCTGCTCTGCACTCTCCTTTCCAGCCTATCCCATCCCATCCCAAATGGAAGGAGGGTTGAGATGGATGTTATTTTGGTACCAGAGCTCTTCCCTAAGAGGGAGATTCCTTTCTCATCAGTCTGCCTTACTCAGAGCCTGTTCATTCCATGAATCCTTCCCTATGTAGCCAAGGCCTCCCAATTCAGGCTTCTCTCCAATATCCTCAAGGCTCTATCCCTCCTTGTTGGCACTTGGGACACACCTCTGTGCTGACACTGGGAAGCAGAGGGTATCCATTTCTTGCCTATCTTCATTCACATCTGTGTCAAAGACCAGCATAACTTGGTGAGGTGTCAATGCCATTTGAACGGCACTGGAAGACCCTGGTATTCCTGTTCCCACCCCTACCACACCACACCTGGAAGACACTCAGTTTTACAGATTTCACTAGCTTCATATATTTAATTCATTTTGGAATATTTGTTTTCATTTACTTTTAGTTATCCTCAAAAGAGAGGTTGGGGAGATGGCTCAGTGGGTAAAATGACTGCTGTGCAAGGATGAGGACCTGTGTTTGGATCCTCACCACTCATGTCAAAGTCAGGTGTGGTGGTGAGCGCAACCCCAATCCTGGGGAGGCAGGGACAGGAGGATCCCCAGGGCCTGCTGGCTATCATATTTTGCTAAACCAGTGCGCTCTGGGTTTGCTGAGAGATGTTTTAAAACTAAGGTGGAGGGCTGGAGAGATGGCTTAGTGGTTAAGGCGCTTGCCACCAAGCCTAAGGACCCATGTTCAATCTCTCTCCAGATCCCATGTAAGCCAGACACTCAAAGGTGAGGCAAGAGCAAGGTCACACATGCCCACCAGGTAGAGCACACATCTGGAGTTTGATTGTAGTGGCTGAGGCCCTGGCGTGCCAATTCATTTTCTTGCTTTCTCTAAGAAAATAAATAAATAAATAAATAAATAAATAAATAAATAAATAAATAAATAAATAAGGTGAAGAGTGACTAAGAAGACACTCATGTCAATCTCTGGCCTCCACAAGTGTGCACACACATTTGCAGGCACACCTGCACACACAGGTGCACCCATACACATGCAAACATGCACAATACATGCTTGTACACCACAAACATATACACACACACAATAAAAAACAACAACAACAACAGAAAAGCAGATATAAAAGTCCCTAGATTTGTTCTTTAAAACAGCTCATTGTTGGGAGTGGGAAGATGGCTGAGCTGTTAAAGGTGTTTGCTTGCAAGCCAGCTGGCCTGAAGTCCATACCCCAGCACCCACATAAAGCTGGACACAAAGCAGTGCATGTGTCTGTGATCCCAAAGCACCTTCATGAATGGGAAGTGGGACCAGGAAAATCCGAGAGCTCACAGGCCATCTAGACTGGAATACAGGCAACAGCACAAAAGAGAGACTGTCTCATAAAAGAAGGTAGAAGAGCAAACAGCAAAACAAGGGCACTGTCTCACAAAACGTTAAGCAGAGCATGGTGGTGCACGCCTTTAGTCCCAGCACTCGGGACACCAAGGTAGGAAGATCAGTGAGTTCAAGGCCACCCTGAGACAACATAGTGAATTCCAGGTTAGCCTGGGTTAGAGCGAGACTCTACCTTGAAAGAAAAAAAAAAGTTAGAAGAACAAAGAGTACAAGAGCACAAGGCTGTCCCCTGACCACCACATGAGCGTCTTGACACTAGCACCCACCCCCACACACACTTAAAAATAAAAATAAATAGCTCATTGTTAATTTACTATTTTTTCTTAATATTTTATTTATTTATTTGAGATTGAGATAGACAAAGAAAGAGAGAGAGAAGCAGGCAAGAGAGAAAGAATGGGTGTACCAGGGCCTCTAGCCACTGTAAATGAACTCAAAACACACACATCGCCTTGTGCATCTGGCTTATATGCATTTGATTCTCCAGAACTCACATAAAACCAGATGCACAAAGCGGTGCATGCATCTGGAGTCTGTTTGCAGTGGTTGGAGGCCCTGGTGTGTCCATTCTCTCTATCGGCCTCTCTTCTATCTCTCTCTTCTTGCAAATAAATAAATAGAAATATGAAAAATGAAAACAAGAAAAGTGGGTGCTGAGAAGTTAAGTAATCTACTTAAGGTCAGAGTTGGACCCTGGCTGGTCTAAGCATGTGCTGTAACCCACTCATTTTGACACAGGGCTGGTACCCTAGAACAGGTGGGCCATCACCACAGGCCATACTGCCACCTTTGGGAAGAACTAGCGCACACCTTCATAATATTCACCTGCATTGTTTCAATGTGGAATGTAAAGCGTAGTACATTCAGTATGATAAGACTACCATGGGTTAGGATGAAAGCACTCTTTTTTTTACATGTGAAGAAATTGAAGCTCTGATGACCCCATTTGCCTAAGGTCGGGCCATAGGTAGGGGAGGAGAGATGATTTGGGTCCAATTCTTCTGTCCCTAGTTCGGGGCTCCTTCTCCCACCCCTTGAGAGGACCCCTAGGAAAACAGCTCCCAAACACCACGGTGAGACCTACTTCTACGTGGTCTGTTTTGTCCCTACAGAGAAAACTCGTGTTCCTGGAAGCATCTTTGCACTTGTCTGAAGTCGGCCCACAGTGCTGCCTCTGTTGAGGTCAACCATTTAGGGTGTCTTCCCTGCACCAATCCTAGATCAGTTGTTTACAGAGTATGTTCACAAAATGAATAGATTTCTTCCCAGTAAGTTTTCTCCACAGAACAAAAAGTTAAAATGCAGCCGGGCGTGGTGATGCGTTCCTTTAATCCCAGCTCTCGGGAAACAGAGGAAGTAGGATCACTGTGAGTTCGAGACCACTCTGACACTACATAGTGAATTTCAGGTCAGCCTGGGCTATAGTGAGACCCTACCTCAAAAAATAAAAATTAAAAAAAAGTTAAAAAGCAAAGGTGTTGCCTGGCAGAGAGGTCTAGAATTTGTTTATTGGTTTTTACGCAGAGACGTGAAGGGGTGAAAGGATACAGGGAGGGGAAGGTCTTGGATGATGGTGGCCCTGGAGAATCCAGTCACAGGACCAGAGAGCCAGACATGGAAGAGAGAAGAGGAATCCGTCCTGGTCGCAGGGAGAAACAGATGGGACTCCAGCTGTGCGCTCTTCAGTGGGGCCACTTGACCTTGGGGTGCAGTGAACCTGATCGCCACCACAAGCAGAGACTAGTCGTTAGCAAAGCCCAACTCTATATCCTCCTCAGTCCTGAGAAAGGGCTGAAAAGTAGATTTCCCCAAGAGGGTGCAGAGAAATGCCCAGCTGCCTACTCACCCTCTTATTCACCCAGGAGTCTCCCTTCCTTTCAGAACAGCAGATGGAGACAGGACAGTGTACATCATCTCTCACTTCACCCTGAGTCCAAGTTCATCAGCGCCCTGCTGCCCCTCCTGAAGCTTCCCGCCAGACCTCCTGTAGACTCGGACAGATGTCTATATTGTGCCCAATAATGGATCTCATGGAACACATGGTGCTGTGCCTTATCTGTCCCGTTAAAATATTTTGGCCATCTCATTGTCAGTTCCCGTAGATGAGCCATAGTTCTAAGATAGCTGCACTGTATGTCATCACATTGCATACCAGACATACCCCACTCTCCTGAATGAGGCAGTTGTCTCCAATTCTTGCTATTGTGAATACTGCCAGCAGCAGCATCTACGTGCTGATATCTGATGAACATACTTAGAGGTTCCATGGACCACTCTGCTTTCTGGTCTGTTCTTAGGAAGGGAGAGAAGAAGAACAAGTCTCTCCTGTCTGAGCTTTAGAAATCTAGCTCCAGGCTGCCCTTTTGACTATAGGGAAGCCAGTGAATCATTCCACCCAGTGTCTGGGCCAACATCAGCAACAATGATCATGAGTGAGGATCCTGACCCTCATAGTTACCACCCAGGTGGCCTCTGGCCTTCCATTCCGGGGAACGGAGGCTCTCCTGCATCATTTTCTGTAATGCCAGAGGAAATCCCCAAACAAGGCGGACACCTCCTGCCTCCCAGAAGGCACTCCCACAGAGATAAGTGGGTGAGTGCTTTCTTCATCAACGCTGGCTGTTCTCAATGGCCTCTGCCTGCCAAAAACCTTCTCATAGCTCACTGCCACTGCCTCAGCCAGACGAGGCACTTCCTAGAAACTCCTCCTTACAGCTTTTGCTTCCTCTGGGGGTGGGTCACCATTTCCCATAAGCTCTTGCAGCCTTAAGATAGGTTTTTGGTAAACCTCCCCAGGTGTCTCTATGAAGAGATGCTGTGTATTTCATATTCTTGAGATTTAATGTGTCAAGAAAAGGAAATGAAAATCCTGTTTTTAGTTTGTGATAAAAGCAAGCAACAAGGATATTCTAGCCGTGCTCTTTCTCCTGCCCCGAGAAACTGCCTGTACCACATTGGTATAAGAAGGAACAGGGCTGTTTGCTCTTCACATAGTAAAGTACACAAAATTTTTCACCCTTGTCATTGACAGTCTTGATTTTTTTCCCCAAATAATCTGTGAGACACTTGTACAATTAATTTTTTATGGATAATGGCTTATTTTGTTGATGTAGCTTCATCCTAGTTAATATATTATCTAATGGATTGGGTAGGCTGATTGTATTGTTAATACACATTAAAGTTTAAAATGTTACCTGTCACTTAAGGTACTCTGGAGCCCAGAACTATGTCATTCTGGAAAATACTGGACCATACATGATCTCACACTGAAGTCTTCTATGGGAGAGTATGCAAAGCTAACATGGAGGTATGGCCATTTCTCTGTGTGTTGTATATACCACAGAGGCTAAAATTGAGTTGGGAGGGACAAAATTATCTACTTTTTGGAAGACAGATGGAAAGAACATGAGCTTGAGGATGGTGTCTAGATCCTCACATGAGTGACATTAGGATGGGGTCAAGGTCCCCACATGAGTGACATTAGAATGGGGCCAAGGTTCCCACATGAGTGACATTAGAATGGGGTCAAGGTCCCCACATGAGTGACATTAGAATGGGGTCAAGGTCCCCACATGAGTGACATTAGAATGGGGTCAAGGTCCCCACATGAGTGACATTAGAATGGGGTCAAGGTCCCCACATGAATGACATTAGAATGGGGTCAAGGTCCTCACATGAGTGACATTAGAATGGGGTCAAGGTCCTCACATGAGTGACATTAGAATGGGGTCAAGGTCCTCACATGAGTGACATTAGAATGGGGTCAAGGTCCTCACATGAGTGACATTAGAATGGGGTCAAGGTCCCCACATGAGTGACATTAGAATGGGGTCAAGGTAACCAACATGATTGACATTAGAATGGGGTCAAGGTCCCCACATGAGTGACATTAGAATGGGGTCAAGGTCCTCACATGAGTGACAGAATGGGGTCAAGGTCCTCACATGAGTGACATTAGAATGGGGTCTAGATCCCCACGAGTGACATTACAATGGGGTCAAGGTAACCAACTTGATTGACATTAGGATGGGGTCAAGGTCCCCACGTGAGTGACATTAGGATGGGGTCAAGATCCCCACATGAATGACATTAGGATGGGGTCAAAGTCCCCACATGAGTGACATTAGGATGGGGTCAAAGTCCCCATATGAGTGACATTAAGATGGGGTCAAGGTCCCTATGTGAGTGAAATTAGGATGGGGTCAAAGTTCCCACGTGAGTGACATTAGGATGGGGCCTATGTACCCATGTGAGTGACATTAGGATGGGTTACAGGTCCCCACATGAGTGACATTAGAATGGAGTCTATGTACCCATGTGAGTGACATTAGGATGGGTTATAGGTCCCCACATGAGTTGCATTAGAATGGAGTCTATGTACCCATGTGAGTGACATTAGGATGGGTTACAGGTCCCCACATGAGTGACATTAGAATGGAGTCTATGTACCCATGTGAGTGAAATTAGGATGGGTTATAGGTCCCCACATGAGTGACATTAGAATGGGGCCAAGGTCCCCACGTGAGTGAAATTAGGATGGGGTCAAAGTTCCCACATGAGTGACATTAGGATGGGGTCAAAGTCCCCACGTGAGTGACATTAGAATGGGGCCAAGGTCCCCACGTGAGTGAAATTAGGATGGGGTCAAAGTTCCCACATGAGTGACATTAGGATGGGGTCAAAGTCCCCACGTGAGTGACATTAGGATGGGGTCAAGGTCCCCACGTGAGTGACATTAGGATGGGGTCAAAGTTCCCACATGAATGACATTAGAATGGGGTCAAAGTTCCCACGTGAGTGACATTAGAATGGGGTTAAGGTCCCCACGTGAGTGACATTAGGATGGGGTCAAAGTTCCCACGTGAGTGACATTAGGATGGGGTCAAGGTCCTCACATGAGTGAAATTAGGATGGGTTATAGGTCCCCACATGAGTGACATTAGGATGGGGCCAAGGTCCCCACATGAGTGACATTAGGATGGGGTCAAGGTCCCCACGTGAGTGAAATTAGGATGGGTTATAGGTCCCCACATGAGTGGCATTAGGATGGGGCCTATGTACCCATGTGAGTGACATTAGAATGGAGTCTGCGTCCCCACGTGAGTGACATTAGGCTCTATTTTCATCTGTAAAATGTTCATATTGATAGCTACTTTCTAAAGAGAAGCAAAAAATTCAATGAGTTAATGAATAGACTGCCTGACTGGGGAAGGTTCCAGACCATCCAGTAGCCAGTATGGCCTTCTGTGCAATTACAGATGTGAGTGCACACAGACATAGACAACGGCAGGCTAGACACACCTGTGCCTGAAGGACTCGTGAAGAATAAATGACAGTTCAACAGAAAGTGGTTTCAAGTCATGTGAGGGTCAAGTGTCCTGAAGATTAAGATAAAGAAGTGGAAACCTGTCAGGAGCCCGTCAGAGCGCCCTGTGGAGAAGCAGCAGGTGGAGCTCTTCCAGATGAGGTCCAGGGCTCCTGTGCCTCACACTGCAACCAAGTGACTAAGGGTTAGAAATTCAGATGAGGTTTCAGCCTCTCTCTTTTGAAAACGGAAAAGGTGAAGTTCAAGGTGTAAATTCTTTAGAGGGAAAAAAGGAGCAACATGTCATGGTGAAAGGTATGGACCGTAGACCTGGTGTGAGTTGGGATCCTACTTCCACTATGCACTGCACTAAAACAGCGAATGCAAAGGGCCTAGGACAGGAGTGTGGCTGAGGAGACTGGGGACAGCAAGCAGGCTGGCACGGCTACAGTGGCCCGAAAGATGGGCTTCAGCATCTTGTGCTTCCCCCATGAGGTGGTACTCCTGGAGCCCATGGGAAGGGTGCCACTTGTAGGACATGGGTCAAGTGAGTGAGGCCTGGGGGGAGGCAGCTCAGGGCCTTGGGAGCAATTCTGAGATCCTCAACCAGTTCCTTGAGATGAGAAGGTATTGGAGGATCTTGGAACGGAAGAGGGATGTGAGGTGAGTTCGTCCCATTTTGCCTGGCTTATATTGGCCATATCCCAGATCAAATGTCTATTTCTGTATGTCTGAAAGAGAAACTGTAGCAAGTGGTTTTAATAATGTGATATTCATCAACTTTCTTGTTTCTAGGAGAAAAGGAAGTCCTACATTATAGACTCAGTAGTCCCAAGTCAGAGGTTTACTGGCCTAGGGGCCAATACAGGGTGGGGAACATTCACACCTGACCCCAGCTCTGGTCTTGGCTCTGCCTCTTGCCAGATATGAGATCCTGAGCCAGTGACTTAACCAATAGGGCTGTCAAGGTCTTCAATGACACAGTGGGGATAACACTGTCTATACACAGAGTCAGTAAGATGAAACAAAACACATGACAAGCACCCCAGGCCCCAGTAGGGCCTTCAGTTATGCTTGAGCCCTATGCTATGCTATGGTTACCAGGCCTCTTGGTGCTGATAAACCAGGTCTCTTCTCTCCTTGTCTTCTGGGCTTAGAGGACACAGACAGGAAATCTTGCTAGCAAGTAGCATTTCTAAATGACAGCATCGTGGCAACGACCTACATGACCATTCTGAACTCATAACCACTCTGGTGGTAATGCTGGCTCTTGGAGGTGCTCAAAGCTGATCCAAGTTTAAATGAAGTGAGATTTACCATCCTTCTGAGCAGGGAGTGAGGACTAAAGAAGACTTCCTCTGTGGTGGGCCCAGGCTGCCTCACCAGCTAACATGTGGTATGGGGTCCATCTCTCCCAGTGGACAGGGCACAGTGGAGGACAGCATTAGGGTACAGGAAGGCACACTCCAGCTGAGTTCCTGCAGGTTTCACAGTTGCCCCCTCCTCCTTAGAAGATGCACTTAGACGTGGTGCTGAGAAAACAACTCTGCTTCCTGTGGAGACTTCATAAGCCCACGCCCGGTCTACCGCTGCACATTTTTGCAGCTGAAGAAGACACTGCTGGAAATAGGAGTTTCCCTGATGTCATTGGGATGGGGCCGACTGTGTTCTGGAGACAACGGGGAGTTGGCTCAGGAAGGGCTGGGTGGGAAGTGATGCAGCTTTGTACAAAGGCACTGGGCTCTTCGCAAAGGGAGGTAAGGCGGGGCTCTCCCTTGGCTGAACTTTCACGTGCCCTTAATGGCTATCACAGCTCTGGTCCTGAGACTGAGGTGAAAGAGGGCAGAGATGGAGAGCAGATAAGGCCATGCAAGAACCTTTGAACTCTTCCAGTCACCTACTCCTATATGTCCTGCTCCTCCAAAAGATTAGTAAGAAGAAACCTGGATGTTAGGAGCTCAGCTTGATGCTTCTGATTCTTTTCTTCAAGTCCAGTTATGACTGCATTGAGAGTAGCCTAGAGGGCCTGGGGTTGCAGCTCAGTGGTCGCACACTTGCCTTGTGCGTGTGTGAAGTTCTGGGTGTTAGTCCCAGTATGACAACAAAACAATAAAGAAACAAAACTCCTCCCAGAGTGCCTAGACTACCTACAGGAACTGGCTCCTTGGCAGAAGCAGCTGGGTCTCAATCAGGACAAAAGTGCCCTAGATGGGGCTGAGACCTGTAACCACACCAGAATTGAGGGACCTCATCAGAAACTGGCCCAGGAATCAGCTGGGGAGTCCTAATGTTCAAAGATGGGGAATTTTTCATATTAAAAAGGAATAATTGCCTCACAGTATGGAAAGGAACAATGTAATGATCTCTAAGTTCCTACTAACAAGAAGAGACACCCTCACAGGTCATCATGAGAGCTTGTTTGGTCATTTCTCTGAAAATCGTCACAGGGAAGAATACGCAGCTATCCCATCCACCGTTCCTATGTGAATTGTATTTCAAAGTAACCAAAGAGCTGATAAGGCGGAGCTCATCATATGTAAGAAGCTGAAGCTGGAACAAAAGGAGGAAGAGGGAGAAGAAGTCTAAGCTGGGTGTGGTGGTGCACGAGTATAATCCCAACATCTGGGAAGCTAAAGCAGAAGTATCTCAAGTTCAAGCCCACCCTAGGATGCATAGTGAGACCCTGTCTAAGAGAATGAATGCCCCAACAGATATAGAAAAAAAGAATGAGAAAATGATGTTCTATCATGTTTTGTGATCTCTAACAAAACACTGGATTTAGAAGTGATTATCAATGAATACTAACTATCTCATATCCTGGGAACTTTAAAACAGGAATAATTGATAGGAACTTAAGGGTTTTTTAAAAAATCATTTTTGTTTATTTGCAAGTAGAGAGAGGGAGAGAGAGAATGTATGTGCACACCAGGGCCTCCTGCTGTTGCAAACTCCAGATGCATGAGCCACTTTGTGCATTTGGCATTCTGTGAGTACTGGGGTATCAAACGCAGGCCATCAGGCTTCTCAAACAAGCACCTTCACCACTGGACCATCTCTCCAGCCCAAACTTTGGTTTTACTTGTTGGTTTTGGTTTGTTTGTTTTTTCAATTTTTAGGCAGGCTCTCACTTTCACCCATGCTAACCTAGAACTCACACTTTCGCCCAGGCTGGCTTTGAACTCAGCCTCTTAAATACTAGGATTAAAGGTGTGTGCTACCACGCCTAGCTTGGTTTGATTGTTTTTGAGACAGTATCTCACTATGTTGCCTGGCTAGTGCTGAATTTATGGTCTTACTGCCTTGATCTCCTGATAGCTAGTATTGCAGGTGTGAACCACCAAGTCCAGAGACTGGGAACTTTAAAATAAGAAATAAACAGTACCTTGACCAGGTGCACTGGTTTATGTCTATACCTCCAACCAATCAGGAGACTGAGGCAGGAGGGTCTCTTATTTCTAAAATGGCAGGTCCAGCCTACAGCCTAGACAACATAGTAAGACTTCATGCCTTGCCAAAGGAAAGTCTAAAAGAAAGAAAGAAAAAAAAAAACCTCAATAACAGCAATTTCTATGAGAAGTTTCTTGTATATAAAAAAGGTTTTCAAGAGCTGGGTGTGGTCATGCATGCCTTTAATCCCAGCACTAGGATCACTGTGAGCTCGAGGCCACCCTGAGACTACACAGTGAATTCCAGGTCAGCCTGGGCTAGAATGAGATCCTATCTTGAAAAATTAAATAAAAAAATTAAATAAATAAATAAATGGGCTGGAGAGATGGCTTAGTGGTTAAGGCACTAGCCTTTACCACTGGAAAGCCAAAGGACCATGTTCAATTCCCCAGTACCCACGTAAAACCAGATGTACTAGCTAGCACAATTATCTGGAGTTCGTTTGCAGTGGCTAGAGACCCTGGTGTGCCCATTCTCTTTTTCTATCTCCCTCTTTCTCCTTCTCTCTCAAATAAATAAATGAATAAATAAAAAAATTAAAGTGTTTTCAATTGAATTTAATTAACCCTCCAGATCTGCACTATTCAGTATGGTAGCCACATGTAGCCCTCAAACACTTGAAGTATGAGTTTCTGAATTAAACTTTGCTTTGAATATTCAACGCACCTCTGATTTTTGAAGAATATATAAAAAAGAATATAAATATTTATATTTTTAGATAAATCACATCTTAAATAATGTTATTTGAGTTACTTTATGTTAAATAAAACATATTACTGAAAATAGTTCCAAAGCTAGGCATTGTGACTCACACCTTTAATCTCAGCACTCAGGAAACTGAGATAGGAAAATCAATATGAGTTCAAGGCTAGACTGAGGTAGAGAGTGAGGTCCAGGTCAGCCTGGGCTACTGTGAAACCCTGCCTCAAAAATAAGTAAATAAATAAATGTAATTCCACCAGTTTTTTTTTTTATTTAACTTTTTAAGTGCAGCTCTGGAATATTTAAAGGTTAGGGTTAGGGTTAGGGACTTCTGCTTCCTTTGGACAGTGCTGCCCTAACTTGAACTTCACAGTTTGTAGAAAATTCTGTCCACGGTGGAATTACTTAGCCAATGTCAATGGGAAATGGGTCCAGGATGTGAGGGAAGTTGCCACTCCTGAAATGACTTACTTTCTACAACAAATACCTGGATTTAGAACAAATGGAAAAGGGGTGGCTTTAGAGCCCAGTTTCTTAAACTGTTCGCTGCAACCCAATATGGGGTCATGTAACTGAATGTAAGGGTCACTAAACACTAGTTAACAACAGTAAGAGGTCTCTGAACATATGATGTCCAAACATCAATTCCAAGTTGAATGTAAAAGGAATCCAAAGTGTTTCTTGCAATGCCTGTGTTATACTGTGTGACCTTTCTTGCAGCTTTGGTTCTGAAGACACCCAGCATGTACCATTCATCACACTAGAGTGCCTGAAACACTTTGGCTTGGATTCAAGATTATTACATGTTATGAATTGCAGCATTTTTACTGTACATACCAAGTTTTCTGCTCTTATAGAAACATAGTGGTTTAGTTACAGAAAATGATTTTGGATGTTTTCCTACTATCAGTTTGCAACATGCAAGTATCAAATTAGTATGTCTGTAGATTATAACCTCTTAAATGTTTGATTTTTAAAATTGCTGATTGAGATGCTGGCTTAAGTCTTATTTTAAAAAAAAGATCATGCCAGGAGTGATGGCACATGCTTTTAATCCCAGCACTTGGGAAGCAGAGGTATGAGGATTGCTGTGAGTTCGAGGCCACCCTGAGACTACATAGTGAATTCCAGGTCAGTCTGGGCTAGAGTGAGACCCTACCTCAAAAATAAACAAGTAAATAAATAAAATCATTAAATGAATTTTGGCTTCAGACTTGAATAGAATTTCCAATAATCCCTGAAATGGCCCAAAACATACTTCTGCCATGAAAGCAGGGATCTTAGCAATAACAAATATAAAAAATATAAGTGCTCTTCATCTCACAATATCAAATATTTAGCCAAGATTTAATTCTTTATATAAAAATAAATAAGCACGCCTATCTATTAGTTTGCAAATTTGCCCTAATAGTAAAATTATAGTATACTAAAAATTGTTGTATTCACTTGTTTTAATATTTATGATTTATTACCAGGAGATGTTTGATTTGTATATCTATTTTATATACCTTTATACCTAGGTTTGCATAGAATTTTTGAGTGAAAGGGGGTTGTGAGTGAATTAAGTTAAGAAGCCTGCATGGGGTTGGAGAGATGGCTCTGTGGTTAAGGCGCTTGCCTGGAAAATGTAATGACCAGGGCTCAATTCCCCAGTACCCACATAAAGCCAGATGCACAAGGTGACACATGCATCTGGAATTTGCATTGGCTAGAGTCTCTGGCACACCCATTCTCTGTCTGTCTCTCTTGCTGTCTCAAATATACATATTAGAGAGAGAGGGAGGGAGGGAGAAAAGCCCGTATTATGGTAATGACTTCTGGGGAAACTCAAAACTCATAAAAGTCCTGAGATGGCTCAACACTAAATGCGACATCTCTATTACCTCCTCCAAGGCTCAGGGAACTTTGTGGAAGAGGGGCTGGAAAGAATGTTAAGCTAGAGGATGGGAGGAGTGGTTGGGAAAACTCTCTTCCAAAAATGAAGTAGCTGCTGTATTCATTACCTGATAGTGTTGCTGTTACCTGCACAAGATCTGCACAACATTCCATCATGGATGGTGGAGAAAGGGGAAAAAAGACATCAAAGTAGAAGAGGGACTGAGGTGGAAAGAAAAAGGTGTTCAGTGGAAGAGGGACTGTAGGAGAGACAGAAGAAGGTAATAAGAGGGCATTATGGGGCTGGAGAGATGGCTTAGTTCAATTCCCTACTACCCACATAAGCCAGATCCACAAGGTGGCATATGCATCTGGAGTTCGTTTGCAGTGGCTGGAAGCCCTGGCATGCCCATTCTCTCTCTCTCTCTCTCTCTCTCTTTCCTTGCTCAAATAAATAAATAAATAAAAATAAAATATTTTTTTTAAAGAGGGTATTATGGGGCTGGAGAGATTACTCAGTGGTTAAGGCGCTTGCGTATAAAGGCTAATGACCTGGGTTTGATTCCCCAGTACCCATGTAAAGCCGGATGCACAAGGTGGCAATGCATCTGAAGTTCATTTGCAGTGGCTGGAGGCACTGACATGCCCATTCTCTGTGTCTGCCTCTCGTCTATCTCTCTTTGCAAATAAATAAATGAAAAAAAAATGTTTTTTTTTTTTTTTTTTTTTTTTTGATTTTTCAAGGTAGGGTCTCACTCTGGTCCAGGCTGACCTGGAATGAACTATGTAGTCTCAGGGTGGCCTTGAACTCATGGCGATCCTCTTACCTCTGCCTCCTGAATGCTGGGATTAAAGGCATGTGCCACCATGGCTGGCTAAAGAAAATATTTTTAAAAGAGGGGATTAAGATCAAAATACATTATATGCATATGTGAAAATTGTCAACAGTGAAGTTTTATTTTTATTTATTTATTTATTTAATTTTGGTTTTCAAGGTAGGGTCTCACTCTATCCCAGGCTGACCTGGAAATTACTTGTAGTCTCAGGGTGGCCTTGAACTCATGGTGATCCTCCTATCTCTGCCTCCCAAATGCTGGGGCTAAAGGTATGTGCCACCACACCTGGTTATAAAAAAATTTTATACCATTAAAAAAATAAAGTCCTGCATTAGATAAAATATATGTCACACACTTGCCTACAAAGGACCTAGGTTCAATTCCCTCCCAGTACCCATGTAAAGCCAGATGCACAAAGTTGTGTATATGTCTGGAGTTCGTTTGCAGTGGCTAGAGGCTCTGGCACACACATTCTTTCTCTTGCTATCTGCTTCTCTCTCTCTCTTTCTCACTCTCTCTAATAAATAATTTTTTAAAAAAATATGTCACAACCAGGTGTAACATATGATACTAGTTTACTTCCTGACCAACTAATTAGAATATGAGACTTTTGAAATAGTAGGGAAACTTGAACATTGGAACTGGATATTATTAAGATTTGTTGTTGTTGTTGGGCTGGAGAGATGGCTCAGCGAGTAAAGCGCTTGCCTGTAAGCCTACACCCAGAGTTCCATTACCCAAGCAAAGCCACATCACACTGATGCATGGATCTGGAGTTTGTTTGCAATGGCTGGAA
The DNA here is from genome assembly GCA_036365145.1 of Orientallactaga sibirica. Taxonomy (NCBI): domain Eukaryota; kingdom Metazoa; phylum Chordata; class Mammalia; order Rodentia; family Dipodidae; genus Orientallactaga; species Orientallactaga sibirica. Next base: position 22,288,342 of record JAEOAD010000003.1, read on the forward strand.
GCCCTGGTGCACCCATTCTCTCCCTCCCTCTCTCTCTCCCTCTCTCTCTCTCTCCTCTGAGCATGGTGGCATACACCTTTAATCCCAGCACTCAGGAGGCTGAAGTAGGAGGATCTCTGTGAGTTCATGGCCAGCCTGGGCTAGAGCAAGACCTTACCTTTTAAAAAAAAAAAAAAAAAAAGATATTTTTGCTAACATATATGTGTGTGGGGGGGCATAAGTATCTGGTGGGAATGGATAATGTGCCCAGAAACCACAGATTATTAGAAACATTTCAGTGCCAGGGGTGGGATACCTTTCAGCTCAGTTGTTGGCCAGGGAGGTCCCTGATGCCCCCCTCCCACCCCACCAAATTATAGCATATTTCCAAGGCTCTTGGTTTTCCACCAGAACTAGATGGGAAGACCCCATTGCTGAAGACTCCACATGCCTGGGCTTTAGGTCACTGGGAAATGGAGCTGGAGCTGAGTGGGATGCCTCCTCCCTATTGACTAGCTGTCAAGACACTAGAAAGACCTATGCAGCCTTTTAGGGGAGAAAAGCCATCAATAATGTTCACCAGCAGTGGACCCTGAAAGCTTTGCAGGTAGACAGACAGACAGGCCAAATACACGAACTGGTACCATGGTGACATGTCTGTTATGGAGAAACCAACTGCTCTTGGGTTGGACTTGAGGCCTGCTCCACAAGAGGAAATTCCTGCTTGGTACTGAAAACCTAATGAAAAACCTAGGGGAGAAACTACTACTGTTGTCTGGCTATTTACATATATTATGTCAAACTCTAAATAGTTATGTTTATGCCCATATATTTTGCTACTCTCACTTTTGCTCAGAGAAGCTTCTATTTTCAGGTGTCAGTGACCACTGGGGTTACTCAAAACCCAAAGTGCTTAAAGACATGACAGTGGAGTGTTCAGCACTAAGTGGGACATCTCTATCACACTCTCAAAGCTCAGGGTCCATTGGAAGATGTAGCCAACATATATTAATGCTACACTCACTTTCGGTTAGAGAAGCTTCTCTTTTCAGATGGCAGGGACCTTAGGATGACTCAGAAGGCTCCATGGTGCTGAGAAGTGACAGAGGAGTGCTCAGCACTGAAACATCTCTATCATATCTTCCAAGGCTCAGGGTCCATTGTGGAAGAGGTGGCAGAAAGAACCTAAGAGCCAAAGGAAGGGTAGGACTCCCTACAATGTACTCTTCACCCAGACACAAAATGGCCTGGGTATCCATGACCTCACAGTGCCTGACACTACCTACACAAGACAATCGTAATAGGAGGAAAAGATGATGATATCAAAATAAAAGAGAGACTGAGTGAGAGGGGGGAGGGGTATAATGGAGAGTGGAGTTCCAAGGGCGAAAGTGGGGAGAGGAAGGGAATTACCAAGGGTTACTGTCTATAATTATGGAAGTTGTCAATAAAAAAAAAAAAGAAAGAAAGAAAGATGTAGCCAAAAGAATGTAAGAGCCAAAGGACAGGGAGGACTGTTTACAATACTATCTTCCAGACACAAAGTGGCCTTGATATTCTTTCATGACCTCACAGTGGCTGATGTTACCTACACAAGACCTGCATAACAAGAGGGCGAAAATGATGACATAAAAACAGTTGGAAAGAAGAAGGAATTCAGTGGAGGGGGGACTTGGGAGGGGAAAAAGGAGGGTAATGTTATATTTTTTATATTTGTGGAACTTGTCAATAAAGATTTTTAAGGGGGTTGGAAAAATTGCTTAGTGGTCAAGGTGCTTGCCTGCAAAGACAAAGGACCCAGGTTTGATTCCCCAGTACCCACATAAGCCAGATGCACAAGGTGGCACAAGCGTCTGGAGTTTTTTTGCAATAGCTGAAGGCCCTGGTGCATCAATTCTCTCTCTGCCTCTCTCTCTCAAATAAATAAATAAAATAAAAATTTTTAAAAATGTTTTAAAGGGGATGGAGAGATGGCTCAGGAGTTAAAGGCATTTGCTTATAGAACCTGATGGCTGGGATTTAATTCCCCAGTATCCACATAAAGCTGGATGTACAAAGTGGCTTATGAGTCTGAGTTCAATGCAGTGGCAGGAGGCCTTAGCAAACTCATACTGCCTCACTCTCTCTCTCTCTCTGCCTCTCTGAAATAAGTAAAAATATTTTTTAAGAATGTTTAAGATAAAACAACCAAGCTAACACCAAAGAAGATTTTATCACTCATTTTGTTAAAAGAAATGATGATATTCTGCTGTGGTTTTGAAATGTGCCTCTCTGGAGCTATGGATGTAGATCATGGGTAGAGTACTTGCCTAGCATTCATGAGGCCCTGAACTTGATTCTCAGCAACACACACACACACACACACACACACACACACGGCTTACCTGTTAGTAATATATGATCATAGAGCTGGGCGTGGTGACGCACACCTTTATTCCTAGCACTCGGGAGGCAGAGGTAGGAGGATCGCCATGAGTTTGAGGCCACCCTGAGACTACATAGTGAATTCCAGGTCAGCCTGGGCTAGAGTAAGACCCTACCTCGAAAAACCAAAATATATATATATTTGTGAGTGAAATCATAAATCCTCTAGTATTTGCCTTAAAATGCTTTTGGAGTCAGTGAATGTGCTAAGAATAGATGAAACCAGGCCAGCAAAGTATTAATTATTTTTTAAATGGGGTGATAAGACTGTTGGGAGTTTATTACAGCTGTCCCTTTACTTTTACTTTTTCTGATTTTTTTTTTTTTTAATTTCCAGACAGGGCACCTGGCCTTGAACTCCTCAGCCTCTTGTTTCTACCTCCCACAGGCTGGGCTGGGCTTATAGGCATATGTCATCATACCTGGCTCTCTTCCCTATACTTTTTTTTTTTTTTTTTTTTTTTTGAGACAAAGTCTCATGTATCTCAGGATGGCCCTGAACTCCCTATGTAGCTAAGGAGGACCTTGAATTTCTGATCCTCCTGCCTGCATCTTTTTGGTGCTGAATTATAAATCTGTTCTACTGTGCTTGGTTTATACAGTGCTGAAGAATGAAACCCAGGGCTTTTTATATGTTGAAAACTTCTGGAATTTAATTATTATAAACATACAATACATCTAGAATCTATGTATAACACTGTACTTAATGTTGGTCATTAAAGTATATCTTTTTATAAATATTTTTATTTATTTATTTGCAATCAGACAGAGATAGAAGAGAGACAGATAGAGAGAATGGGCACAGCAGGGCCTCTAGCTGCTATAAATGGGCTCCAGATGTATGAGCCACTCTGTGCATCTATGTGGATACTGAGAAACTGAACTCGGGTCATTAGGCTTTACAGGCTTTAACCCTTTATCATCTCTTTATCACCTTCAAGAATATTTTACATGATAAATTATAATGAAATTTTTTTTCAAGGTAGGGTGTCACTCTAGTAGTCCAGGCTGACCTGGAATTCACTAAGTAATCACAGGTGGCCTTGAACTCCTGGCAAACCTCCTACCTCTGCCTCCCAAGTGCTGGGATTATAATGAATTGTAATACCTCTGAAATTATTCTTAGTTTGTTATTTCTTTGGTGCTAGGGATTAAACCCAGGTCTTCACATGTGCTAAGCACACACATGCTTTACCGTTGAGCTGTACTCCTAGTCTTGCTATTTGTACTTTTTTTCTAATCTATAATTTGTTCGCAGTGGCAGGGGGACCTGGTGTGCTTATGCTCTTTATCTATCTCTCCTTTTCCACTCTATTTCTGGTCATAATTAATTAATTAAAATTAATAAATAAAATAGGAGAGGACAGATGAGTATGTATTTCTGATTTTAGCTGTGGGAGTGCTGACTGAGCTTCTAAACCTCGTCCTGTCTGTGTACCTCTAATCAGGTTGCAGTTGACACGCTACATCTCTGTAGAGTAACTCTTCTTTTCGTTCTTTACAAATCAATCTCGTGCCGAGTTTTCATGGCATCTTAATTCATTTGTGCTGCTACGACAAAATGTCATGGACTGAGTAACTAATAAAAAATAGAAATTTATTTCTCATAGTCCTGGATGCTGGGAAGTCTAAGATCAAGGTGTTAAAAGTCTTGCATCAGATGAGGGCTGCGCTCTGTTTTCTTGTCTCTGTTGTCACATTGTGGAGGAGGGAGCCGCAAAAAGGGACAAATATGGCTGGAGAAATGGCTTAGTGGTTAAGGTACATGCCTGTAAAGTCTAAGGACCCATGTTTGACTCTTCAGGTCCCACATAAGCCAGATGCACAAAGTGATGCAAGGTTGCACATGCGCACAAGGTGATGCACGTGTCTGGAATTGATTGTAGTGGCTGGGGGCTCTGGCATGCCAATTTTCTCTCTCTCTCTCTAGCTCTCACTTTCACTCTCTCCCATTAAAAAAAAAGAAAGGCCAGTCTTAAACCAGGCGTGGTGGTGCACGCCTTTATTCCAGCACTTGGAAGGCAGAGGTAGGAGGATCGCCGTGAGTTAAAGGCCACCCTGAGACTACATAGTGAATTCCAGGTCAGCCTGAGCTACAGTGGGACCCTACCTTGAAAAACCAAAAAAAAAAAAAAAAAAAAAAAAAAAGGCCAGTCTTTTGGGTTTGCCCGCCCCCCCCGCCCCGCCCAAAAGGAGGAAATGTTGCAGAAGCTTCCTTTGCTCTTGTGGGAGTGTGTGTGCATGTGTGTGCACATGCATACATGTTTGCTTTAGACAGAATCTCACTATGTAGCCCAGGCTGGTCTCAAACTTGCCACTGTCCTGCTTCAGCCTCCAGAATGCTGTAGAAGTCGCTCTCATAAAGCCTGGATCCATCCTCTCCTGAAGGTCCTATCTTTTGACTCTGTTGTTGGGGATTAGGTTTTTCCATAAGAATTTTGGGGAAAACAGTCAAACCACAGCAGATGGGACCCCTCGGTTATCCCTTTGGAGTAGAGATGAGGGATGGCACCAAAGATGAACTTGATCCATTCAGGATCTACAAAGCCTAACAGTGTAGAATATTGGTCCTGGAATTACATGTGCAGGGATTTTATTTAATCCTGCCACATCTGCTATCCAGTTGTGTGACCTTGAGAAAGTATCCCCCCTCTGAACCTTTGTTTCTTAATAATGCATGCTCTTAACATTGTGAAAATCTGATCCCATGTACCATATTGTACAATGCCTGGCACCTGGGGGTACTTGATAAGTGACAGTGGTCGTTGTTGTGTCACTGTTATTGTCCCAGTAAAGCTGTCCCTGGTATTAAAGGCATGAGTCACCACACCCAGCTCTTTCTTTCTTTTCTTTTCTTTCTTTCTTTCTTTTTTTTTTTTTTTTTAATATTTATCTAGTGTGTCAGCTTTTACATGAGAGCTGAGAGTCCATAATCAAGTACTCAGAGTGACTGGAAGGCATGCTATCCATTGAACCATCTTCCTGAGGGAGAAATAGGTAGTTTTATTTTCAGGTAGTCAGCTAGGGGAGGGCCCAAAGAGAATTCAGTGTCTGATTCAGTCCAGTCTCAATGCTCAGCAACAGCGCCCTCTACTCAGGTATACTGGCCTCTATTTGGGCTAGCCCCCTGGGTCCAAACCAATCAGCTCTCTAAAACTCACCTGAGTGTCAAGCCCACCCCAGTAAGCTTATGAGGGGCTTAAAATGTGGGCAAGGCCTTCTGTTCTGGCTGTTCATCTCTCCTTACACCTGAACCTCCAGGTCCTTGCTCTGGCAAACCCTCCCCCATCTCAGCCTGGCTGGGCTGGCATGGGGGGGGCGGGGCTCTTTTTCGTTATGTTGCTTTCTTCTAAGCTAGGGAACTCTTTCTATCTGACCTCTTAGCTTTTTTCATAGTCTCAAGCTTACTTTTTATTTTTGCTGAGAGAGAGAAAGAGAGAGAGAGGTGTTTAAATTCTGGCTCTTGTTTCAATCTCCCTAAAATCCCTCCATCATCCCAGCCTTTCCCTGTATATCAATTTTATCGACTAAACCTTATAATTTAACCTGTTCAGAATCTATTTCCTCTAGTCCAAACCAATCAGCTCTCTAAAACTCACCTGAGTGTCAAGCCCACCCCAGTAAGCTTATGAGGGGCTTAAAATGTGGGCAAGGCCTTCTGTTCTGGCTGTTCATCTCTCCTTACACCTGAACCTCCAGGTCCTTGCTCTGGCAAACCCTCCCCCATCTCAGCCTGGCTGGGCTGGCATGGGGGGGGCGGGGCTCTTTTTCGTTATGTTGCTTTCTTCTAAGCTAGGGAACTCTTTCTATCTGACCTCTTAGCTTTTTTCATAGTGGGAAGGCGACAAGCTTACTTTATTTTTGCTCCACTTCCTGAGAGAGAGAAAGAGAGAGAGAGGTGTTTAAATTCTGGCTCTTGTTTTAATCTCCCTAAAATCCCCTCCATCATCCCAGCCTTTCCCTGTATATCAATTTTATCGACTAAACCTTATAATTTAACCTGTTCAGAATCTATTTCCTCAATTCTTTTTTGGAATGGACGAGGATCTAAACTTTGGGATTCACAGGCCAGGAAAAGAAGCTCCCTGCCCTACCCCTACCCCATCCCTCTTCATTCCTAGTCCCTTCCTTCCTTCCTTCCTTCCTTCCTTCCTTCCTTCCTTCCTTCCTTCCTTCCTTCCTTCCTTTCCTTTCCTTTCCTTTCCTTTCCTTTCTTTCTTCTTTCTTTCTTCTTTCTTTCCTTTCTTTCTTCTTTCTCTCATTCTTTCTTTCTTCCTTCCTTCCTTCCTTTCTTCTTTTTTTTCATCTTGCTACATAGCCAAGGTTGCCCTTGAACTCACAATCCTCCTGCCCCAGCCTCCCCTGTACAGAAATTGCAACACATGCCCCACCACACCCTGCTCAACTCTTCTTTTTCCATGGCACAAATATGTATATCCCTATCTATCCTAAGACCTACCCATATAGCTCTTTTATTCCTTGGCAGTCTCCATGGGAAGGATGGATTTAATGATTACTAATGTTTTGTGGCTTACTTTCAAAAAATATTTGCTTTGGTTCAGTTTTAGTTTAGTTTAGTTCTTTTGAGGCATCTTGTTATGTAGCCGACTGTTCTCAAACTCAAGATCTTTCTTCCTTGGCTTCTTAAGTGCTGGGATTACAGACAAGTGGCTCCTCACCCCACTGGGATATTTGCTCTTGAGCTCAGCCTAAAGCCTGAGTCAGCTCAAAACCACAGACCTGTGAGGATTCCTATGAAATGTCCCAAGTGCCTGGCACCTAGTAGGTGCTCAGTACATATTTATTAGGAGATAAATGGAGGGAATTTTGGGAACTGTGTGAATTTCTGAGGGACATTCTTTAGGCCTAGGGACTTTCCTGGGATCATTTTAATCATTCTACAGAGGGTGGTTTCTGGTTTGTTACTGAGGTCAGCCCTGAGTGAGGGCCCTACGCTAGCAGTTCTGAAAGGACGGAGGGTGACGGTGGTGGCAGCTGGAGGCCTTTCCTCCTCACCGTGCTGCAGAACCATTGGGGTTAGCTTCTGTGGAATGGCTCCCTGGGATGGCGGGCAGTTGGGAGAGAAAGCTCGCCACTTAAGTCATTTATGCTTTGGCTGTCCAGGCTTGAAAAAAAGGCCCCCGGGAGCAAACGTGAAGTGCAGGAGGATAAGTTAAATGGCTTAATAGATCCTGGCAACTTCAGAAAGGACTAATGGCTCAACATTAATTGAAGAGGGATTTCAGATTTGCGCATTCAGCTATCATCAGCTTCAAAGCATCAGACTCCCACACTGATGCTGGTTATGACAGAAACAGGAGCTCTGGATCCTTCCTTGACCTTCCAAATCCAGATGCCCCAACTGGTCTCACCTCCACAACACAGAGTGCCTACTATGTTACAGCCTTGTGCTGGGGTCTCAAGATAAAGTTGTTGAAACTGTTCCCGTGAATCTTTGCTCAAGAAGGCCGAAGGTGAGCATTACAAACAATGAGAGCATCGGGCATGGTTGCACACACCTTTAATCCCAGCACTTGGGAGGCAGAGTTGGAAGGATTGTTGTGACTTCAAGGCCAGCCTGAGACTACATAGTGAATTCCAGGTCAACCTGGGCTAGAATGAGACCCTACCTAAAAAAAATGAATAAAATAAATAAATAAATAAATAAACCAACAAAAACAATGAGAGAGCCAGGTGTGGTGGCATATACCTTTAATCCCAGGAGGATTGTTGTGAGTTCCAAGGCCAGCCAGGGACTACAGAGTGAGCTTCAAGTCAGCCTGCCCTACAGTAAGACTCCACCTTGTAAAAACAAAAAAATTAAATTAAAAACAAAAATCAGCGAGAGGCTAGGAATGTTGAACAATTGGGAGAGTCCTTGCTTAGCCTGAACCGAGTCCTGAGTTGGATCCCCAACACTGCATAAAGCCGACATGGTAACCCATGCCTGTGATCATATCACTCAGGAAGTAGAGGAAGGAGGACCAAAAGTTGAAGGGCATACTTGACTACATAAGAAGTTGGGACCAGCCCCAGCTCTGTGAGACTCTGTCTCAAGAGGAGGAAGGGAAGGAAGGAAGGAAGGAAGGAAGGGAGGGAGGGAGGGAGGGAGGGAGGGAGGGAGGGAGGGAAGGAGGGAAGGAGGGAGGGAAGGAGATAACTAGAAGGCAGTTAGAGGTCTGAGGAAGGTGCACAGGAAGGGTAGAACACAGCTGAGATAGGAGTTGGCAGATTGGGGATAGGAGGAATGTACCAGGCCTCTGAGGTGGGCAAACAAGGTCTCTTGGCCAAGGAAGCCACATGTGACTCATGCTGGGAGTGACCCAGGATATATGTGAGCCAGAGGGAGGAGTGTGTGGGCAGGCAAGGTAGGCAGGATCTAGATCCTGAAGGGCCCAGGCACCCTCAGAGGAGTGTCTGACTGCTCTCTGATGTGACAGTGAGTCACGAGGGGACTGGAACATGGACAAATGTGTGCAGCCTCGTGCTGTGGAAGACATGTGACTGGAACCAGATGAAAAGCAGGGAAACCTCTCTTAAGAGTCGTGATGGGAGCCAAGTCTGAAGCAGTATGAGAATTCTCGCTGCTCTATCTACGGTGAGCTAGTAGACAGCTCAGTTAATTGCTCTGAGCTCCTTCCTCGGGCAAGGAACAAATGAAAAGATGTCTAGAAAAGAGCTCTTAGACACTTCAGCTGTGAGTGACAAAGCTACATTGAGTCGGCTTAGGAAAGAGCTGTAGGTGATCTCACGTTGCTGGGGAAAGGCACGGTCGGGTGGTCCTTAGGGAGACTCCCTATCACCACTTCCCATCAGAGGGCAGGTGCTGTATTCCTTCCTGGAAATGTAATCAGCTGTCATTTGTACACCTCAGAGTTAGGAGTTCCAAGTTACTGTGCCCAAGAGTCTGCATTTCTTTTGGATTCAGTTTGCTCGAGAGTCCCCTTTGTGGTGATAAATTTCTTTTATGTTTTTCAGCACTGGGAATTGAATATTGGGCATTATGATTGCTAAACAAGTGCTCTACACCTAAGCTATGTTTCCTGTCTTTTTTGTTATTTATTTATTTTTATTGACAGCTTTTTAAATTATAGACAGTATCCCATGATACTTCCCTCCCTCCCCCCACTTTCCCCTTTGAAATGTCAGTCTCCATCATATCCTCCCCCTCTCAATCAGTCTTTTTTTTTTGAGGCTGGACTCAAACTTACAGTGATCCCCCTACCTCTACCTTCCAAGTGCTGGTATTAAAGGCATGCGCCAGCATGCGCCATCTGTCCTCTTTTTGCTTCTTTAATTTTGAGATAGAGTTTCAAAAAGCTTTCATGCTAACCTTGGACTTTCTATGTAGTTCAGACACCCTTGAACTTGAAATCCTTCTGCTTCAGTAGCCAGGACTACAGCCCTGTACCACTGGGCCCAAGTGTGATGGCTAATCTTCATTGTCAAAAATTGGATTGAGGTCCAGACAGAAACTGGCCTCGATATCCATGACCTTACAGTGCCTAGCAATACCTTCGCAAGACCCTCATAATAGAAGAAAAAGATGATGACATCAAATTAAAAAGAGACTAATGGAGAGAGGGAAGGGATATGATGGAGATTGGAGTTCTAAAGGGGTATAGGGGCAGGGGAGGGAAATATCATGCATTTTTTGTATGTAAGTATAGAAGTTGTCAATAATTTTTTTTTTTGAAAAATTGGATTGAGAAGCTAGGCATGGTGGTGCACAACTTTAGCCCCAGCACTCAGGAAGCTGAGGCAGGAGGATCACCACAAGTTCAAAACCAGCTTGGCGCTACTAAGTGAGTTCCAGGCTAGCCTGGGCTAGAGTGAGACCCCCACCTTGAAAACAAGCAAACAAAAACTTGGTTTCAGAAGTGCGTAGGAGACTAGCAAAGCACTTCTGGGTATATCTGTGCGGTGTTTATAGACTATTAACTAAGGGACGGAGGGAACCTTCCCTGAATATGGATGTCACCTTCCATTCGGCTGGAGGTTGAGAACGAGCACAAGGAAGAGGTAAGCACAAACATGCTTGCTCTCTCCTTTGTGGCCAACACGAGATGAACAAGTTTCCTCTTATGTCCTTCCACTGTGTTTTTGCTTTGCCACAGGCCTGAAGTTAAAGAGCCGGCCAGTCTTGGATTGAAACCTCTGAAACAATAAACTAAGAGAAATCTCTCCTCCTTTTAAGTTGTTCTCTCAGGTTTTTGTCACAATGATAAGGTGCTAACAATGTCCTCCAGAATTTTATGAACTGGAAGCTGTAACCCAGTTTGGTAATGAAAGATCATAGAGCCTTTTAATCTGTGACGTTGAGTGTAAGGCAATCAGGTCAGAGGACACTGTCTTTGGAAGGGGGTGATAAGTTCCCAAAGGAATAAGCTAAGCGGGCGGTTAAGAAGTTCCTCCCCTTATTCAATTGGACTCGTTTTGGACAAGACCTCTTCTTTTTGTTTCTCCACTAGGGAGTCTAGCCAGGATGCTCTCACCGTCCTGACCAGACCTTCCAGCCACCAGAATCACGAGTCAAACAAACCTCTTTACTTTATAACTGCAGGTATGTTGTTGTATCAACAGAAAGTCGAGAAGAGACAGTTGGGAAAATCCTGGACAGCGCTTCATGGACCAAGTAGGGGCCAAGTATTCTTCCATTAACTAGTTAATAGATAGCTGGTGAAGTAACATAGTGTCTCAGATTAAGGCAGGCTGCTCCTTGTCAGTGAGTAACCATGACCACGGATGAAGGGGCTTGAAGCAATGATGGTAGCTTCACTTCAAACACAGGTTTTCTTCAAGGGTATGAACCTGAGGGGATTGTTACAAGCAGATTGCTTTCACCCCTGCCCCTTCAAATCCACAAGGTTGAGGCTCTAAGCCCAACACGAAGATAGTTAAGGTGGTGTCTTTGGGTGGTAGTTAGGTTTAGATGAGATCTTGAAAGTGGCGGAGCATCAAGATAACAATTAATACCCTCAGTGGGTAAAGCTCTGGTTGTGCAAGCATGAGGACTCAAGTTTAGACTCACGTAAAATGTCAAGTGTGGTGATGTGTGCCTGCAGTCTCAATGTTGATGAGGCAGAGACAGCCAGATCCCTGACTGGCTAGCAGCTCCAGCCAAATTGGTGAGTTCCATGTTCAAGGAGAGACCCTGTCTTAAAAAACAAGGTGAAGGGCAATTGAAGAGGACGCTGACAAATGTCATTCTCTGGCCTTCACCTGCACCCCCCCACACACATACACAAGTATACCACACACATACAGACATGCATATACACATGCACCTACACCACAGATGTGCACAAAAGAGATTTTTTTCAAATGCACTGAACAATAGTTAAAAACAAAAGGATATCTATGTGCCAGGAAGAGGGATCTCTACAAGAACCACATTTTCCAGTGCCTTCATTTTGGGCTTTCCAGTATCTAGAACTCAGAAATAAATGTATATTATTTAAGCCAACCAGCATATGATACTTTTTTATAGCACCCCAAGTTAAAAAACTGGAGGTACGCTAGACAGGTAAAACTTTATAAATATGTATCATCATACTAATACAAAATATTGCTCACTCTTTGAGAGAGCTACATTTTAGGTTCATCTCTCTAGTTTCAAGGTATAGGATAGTTACTGACATGAGGTAGGGACTTCATCACACATGGTGTTGTGTTATGAATGACATAGACTGAGTTAGTGGATAGCACACCACACAAGAGAATTCATGGTTCTAAAATTCATATGGACTGTGGCAATCACATGCAGTCAGTATAACCCTTGAAACCTCCCCAGGGAGGCCATGTTGAAAAACAACTTGGCATCCCTAGTAAACTTGACATAGCCTTGTTCACTCCACATTGGAACACATCACTGTTTCCTTTTGATGAACACTAGCTAAAGCAGTTCGCTCTTACTTCAGACTGATGCTTTATGAGAAAATACATAAACATCAGAGTACCACTGAGCATGACAGACACACAGGAGGAAATGGTTGATCTACTTCTCCATGTCAGGCTTTCTGTGAACATGGGCTCATTAAGTGGAATGGCAGGTGGATCTGCTGCACTTTGTACATTACACCTTTTCTTTTGCATTACTGAACAAAGTTGAAATCATGAAAACTTTTGACTGACCATCCTTTTCTCTTGCTTATTAATTTGTAGAGTGTCTGGCATTCGTCTTCTACAATGTATAGTCAGTGAGTTATGAATGAGGCTCTGTCCCCTGAAGATGCCCGAAGGCCCGTGACTGTGCCTGGCACACAGTAAGTCCCCTACAGCTATGAGATGAGGGAATGTTTTCACTGCATAACATGCTAGGGTTGGTGGTGAAGGGGGCGGGGGATAAGGACACAGGTGAACTTGGCCTTTAACTTAGGACTTTGTTAGTCTAATGGGGGAAATGAGACATAAAAAGCCTTCAAATATATAGAAAGACCATAGTATCAAATAGAGGAGCAATTGCTAATGAATAATAGAAGAAAAAGTTGGGCTGGAGAGATGACTCAGAGGTCAAGGCACTTGTCTGCAATGCCTAACAACCTGGGTTTGATTCTCCCCACGTAAAGTTAGATGCACAAAGTAGTGCGTGCATCTGGAGTACATTTGCTTTCAAATAAATTACTTACAAATAAGTAAAATAATTTTTTTTAAAAGGAAAAGATATGGTGGGAACAGAGGATGCATTATGCCATATTTCTGTCTCTGTGACAAAATACCTGAGATAATCAACTTAATGAAAGGGAAGGCTCATTTTGGTCATGATTTCAGAGGTCCCCATGCAATGGTGGGCTGGTCATGTTGCTTTGGGCCTGTGCCAAGGAAGAATATCATGACAGGAACACATGGCAGAGGAAGGGGCTTGGGAATGCTTCCAACTGCTAACTTCCACAGGTCCCACCTGTTAAAGATTCTCCCCCATAGCAAGTCAGAGTGAAGACTAAGCCTTTAACACGTGAGCCTTTGAAGGATGAAGATCCAAATTGAAACAGGAAGTAGAGTCTCTAGGGATAGTCCCCCTGACTTTTCTCCAAACTCTATCCTTCTTGGTTCCCCATTCATCCAGAAAGGTCTCATATTTCTTGCATCCTGAGGCAAATTCATGCCCAAGGATTTACCTCAGAGATTGGCTGGTGCCTGGAACCAACTTCTTTGCCAAGTCTTTGCTCAGAGTTTGTCCCTACAGAAAGAATTCCTCCTGAGCTGGACCTATGCCAATTAACACCTAAGGTGATAGACACCAGCTTTCTTTTTCTCTGAGTCTGGAAGGGCCTGTCACGATAAAAAATGCCCACCCTGTCACCATGAGTGTGTGACCTCTAATTCTAGTACACAGCTGCCAGCACAGCACCCTCCTCTGTCCTCACTAACTTGCCCATCACAGGAGCAGATTCATCCTGCTATGTTCTCCCAGGAGAGGGGGAAAAAAAAGTCACCTGTTTTGTTGTCTACTCTGGTAAAAGAAGCATCTCTGCTCCTGGCTTTAGACTCACATCCAGATGGGGACAGTGTGGTAGGATCTGAGCAGTTGTGCAGGCAGCCAGGTGCCACAGAGAGAAGCAGCCACCTGATTCACCAGCCAGGTCACTCATGGCCCACTTGGAAGACAACATTTGTTTTACTTTGCAGCCGAAAACATAAAGTAGCATGACATTCTCTATGTATATAGATACTTCAAAAATTCTCTCTTTATATAGAGTATGTATGTGTCAGTCTATTTGGGCTACTATAACAAAAAGATAATAGACTGGGTGTTGTATGAATCACAGAAACTTGTTTTTCACAGTTCTGAAGGCTGAGAAACTGAACATCAAGGCACTGGCAACTCGGTATCTATGAGGGTCCATTTCCTCATAAATGATATGTGAGTCAGCTTCCCGTCACTGTGACAAAATGCCTGTGAGAAACAACTTATGAGAAGGGAAGGCTTATTTTGGTTCATGGTTTTAGAGGTTTCAGGTCATAGTCACTTAACCTCATTCCCTTGGGTTCTGTGGGCACAGTGCACTATGACAGGAGGTGTAGTAGAGGAGGATGCTCACATTAGGGTGGGTAGGAAACAAAAAAGAGGAAAGGTCAAGTTCCCACTATCCCCTTCAAAGGAACATGGTTATGATCAACATTGCTGTCGTAGTCAGCTCCACGATGCTGGGATGAACCTCCAAACCAGACAGTTAATAGGAGGAATAGGATTTATTTCAGGTTTACAGATCCAGGGGAAGTTCCATGATGGTGAAAAAGTAAGAGTAAAAACCAGCAGCCAAACAGTAGGGAACCCAGGCAGAGCTCACTCTGAATATCTTAGGCTTGAATTCAGATCCACCCCCAGTGACACGCTCTCCCCCATCCAACCCCATGTAGCAGGAGTCTGCCTGCTAGGAGCAGAAGCTGCAAATTTCATAACACCTGAGTTTATAGATTCAAACTACCACAGTTGCTCACCAAGCCACACCTCCTAAAGGTTCCATCATCTCCCAGTAGCACCAAGGCTGGCAACCAAGCCTTCAACACATGGGCCTTTAGAGGACATTCAAGATCCAAACAATGTGGCAGAAAGGGTGAAGGATCACTCTGGCATTCATTATACTCATGAAGGCGCCACCTTTAAGACCTAATCATCTCCTGAGAGCCTTCCTATTGCCACCACATTGGGGCTTACGGTTCAGTGTATGAATTTTGGGGGTAGGGATGCAGACATTCAGTCTATAGCAACATGCACATACGAAGATAGGATCATGTCATTTTGTAACCTGATTTTTTTTAATGTTTACCGTATCATGAATATCTCTCAGTGCTTAGAAATATAGATTTGTCATGCTTTTTATGGCTATAAAATTACAAAATATTCCATTGTATGGATTTGCTATAATTTCTTGAATAGCATTATATCATTTGTTTCATATAGAGTTGCTTACCATTATTTGGAATTATTATGGGCAATACCATAATAAAATGTTTTGTGTATAAGCACATATTTGTTTGATTTTTGTTTTGTTTTGTTTTCTGTTTTTTTGAGGCAGGGTCTCACTCTAGCTCAGGCTGACCTGGAATGCACTCTGTAGTCTCAGGGTGGACTTGAACTCACAGAGATCCTCCTACCTCTGCCTCCCAAATGCTGGGATTAAAGGTGTGTGCTACCATACCCAGTTTTCTTTCTTTTTTTTTTAACAAATCTAATTTTTAAATATTCATGTTTATTTATTTATTTGAGAGAGAGAGAGAAATAGACAGAGAGAGAGAGAGTGGGCACTCCAGGGCTTCCAACCACTGCAAACAAACTCCAGATACATGTGCCCCCTTCTGTATCTGGCTTCTGTGGGTCCTGGGAATTGAACCCGGGTTCTTTGGCTTGGCAGGTAAGTGCCTTAACTGCTAAGGCATCTCTTCAGCCCAGAGAAATAGGTGTTTGTTAGTTTGTTTTGATTTTTTGAGGTAGGGTTTCATACTAACCCAGGCTGACCTAGAATTCACTATGTAGTCTTAGGGTGGCCTTGAACTTCAGAGATCCTCCTACCTCTGCCTCCCAAGTGCTGGGATTAAAGGCGTGTACCACCACGCCTGGCTTGATAATTTCTTAAAGGAATTTCCTTAAAGTAAGATCATAGATTGAAGGATATACATGTTATCATGTTGGGTCATTTTGAAACCTTCCAACAATAGTAGAAATACACTTTTTTTTTTTTTTTTTTTTTTTTTGGTCTTTACCACTCTTGAGATCTTATAGCTTATTCTAATTTTCATTTTTGACCTCTAGAGTTTGGATTTTTCTTTGCATGTGTATAGGCATGTGTGTGTGTGTGTTTGTGTGTGCAATTGTGTCCTTATGCAAGTTTGCATATGTGCATGTAGAGGCCAGAGGTTGACACCAGGTGTCTTTCTTAGCCACTCTCCGCCTTACTTTCTTTTAAATATTTTTCATTTATTTGAAACCAAGAAAAAGAGGCAGACAGAGTGAGAAAGAGTATGGACTTGTCAGGGCCTTTTGCCAGTGCAAATGAACTTCAGATACATGTGCCACTTTGTGCATCTGGCTTGATATGGGTACTGGGGAATTGAACCCAGGCCATCAGACTTACAAGCAAGTGCCTTTAACTGCAGAGCCATCTCTCCAGCCTGACCTTATTTTTTGAGACAGCATCTCTCACTGAAGCTGGAGCCCATCAGCTCAGCTAGACTAGCTAGTCAACATGTTCTGGGTGTCTTCCTACCTCCCTCTTTTAGCTCTGGGATTTCAAATGTTCACCTCCATACCCAGCTTTTACATGGGCTCTTGGAATTCAAATTCAGTTCCTCGTGCTCTCTCAACAAGCACTTTACCTAATGAGCCATCTTCCAACTCTGTCTGAAATTTTTTTGTATATATTTAGTGTCACGTTCAGTTTCTTTTGGAGATGCCTATTTGTGGGAGACGTTTGAATGAGAAACAAAATGATTCCAGGTTACAAGGTGGACCCATGTGAAACATGATAATTAAAAAAAAAAAAAGGTTCACCTTCTCTTTCCTGTCTGGTCCCTGCTATGATCTGATGATCTGTCCTCTGTCTACTGTGGCCATGACCAGGAGAGCATCTGTCCACTATTGCCTCACTGGATTTGGCTGCTGTGTCACTAGATAAGGATGTGTGGTAGGGCCTGGGTTGAGTTCTGAGGGTGTGAAAATGAAGAAAACATGAACACTGCTCTCAGGAGCTGAGCACTTGATAGGAGAATCAGACCTGTCCTGTGCCCCTGAGCCAGGGCCAGCTTTGGGATGCCCTCCACTGGAAGGGAGATGGAACCATAATAGAAGAGAAAGGAATTTGGATGTTTGGACTCAGGATGTCCTACGGGACTGAAGTTTGAAGGGACAGGCATTCCGGGCAGCACAAACACTAACTCTAAGATAACTGCCACATGCTGGTTGAGCATATGTTACTGCTAACTTTCCCACATCTCCACGTGATGGTTTTTATTCTCACTATTGTGCGCCCTAGAAGAGGAAGGCTTAGTGAGGTTGAACAATTGACTCAAAACTTGATAGTGTCAGAATGGAGACTTGAAATCACATCTGGTAAAATACGAAGTGGAATGGTTTGGACGAGTCTTCCGAAGGCCCATGTGTTGCCGACTTGGTCTGCAGGAAGGTGCCATTGGGAAGGGTAGGTTCTACCTAGGTGGAAGTTCTCAGGCCATTGGAGAAGTGTTCATGGGACCCTGGCCTTTTCCTCCTGCCCTCTTGCTTCTGGCCATGGGGTAAGCAGTGTGTTTTGACATGGGTTCTCCATCATTGCCACACAGGAGGACCCCAAAGGTCCTAAGGCAGTAGGTCAGCCAATCTTGGACTGAAATCTCTGAATCAGACCAGAATAAACATTTTCTCTTCATAAGCTAATCATCTCAGGAATTTTTCATTTCAGCCATAGAGAGCTGATGAATACACACAGTGTATACTTCTTGCTCTTCCAATGACTGCTGTACAACAGTTAATGTGCAGAGTGTGTGGAGCAGGGGATTCCAGGGGGGTCAGCAGGGGAAGGCGTCAAGGCCAAACTGCAGAGAGCTGTGAAGGAGCTGCCGACACTACTGTGCTCAGTTAAGCTCCACTGTCCCCACTGTCTTGTGGGCCTCACTTCAGGCCTCACCTCCTAGAGGACTCCTTCCCTGATATCCACCCCCATCTCCCATCTCCACTTTTCAGTATAATAATCCAGAGCCTTCCTTTCTCACGGGCGTATTCACTGCCTTGCACCTGCCTACTCATCTGTCTGCCCACCAGACAGTAAGCGCCCTGAGGGCGGGGACACTGAGTCGTGTTTGCATTCTCAGTTAGTGAGTAAGAGCATGTAGAGACGTCAGAGAGCCACTGGGTGTGGGGGGGAGAAGGTAGCAATAGGTACAAGGCAGCTGGGAGGATCTGGCCACAGGCAATCAGCTTAAGCCAGCTGGAGAAAAAGTTTTGAGGGTTTGGCCTCATAGGGGAAGAAGGGAAATGGATCAGCCAGAAAATGGCAATGTGGTCCTATCTTGGCTCAGGCCTGGTATTGTCTGAGTCCCAAATTCTAGCTTTATTCTCAAACCCCTTAGGAAACTTGTCTGGCTGTCTGTGCTTGCATCTTCATCACTGACAGAAAGGGACTGTCCATCATGGCAGCTCTGGGCTCTGAACTCCTCTGGGCCTCTGATTCAGAGAACAGCAAACCAGGGATGATCTAGTATGTGCTTCTTGGGGTTGTTTTATTAATTGAGACAGTACATGGCTTCCTATCTGACATGAATAACTTCCCAGTTCTATCATGGCCTGTGTGTTAGTTCCCTGTGTGATCTGACTCCACACAGGGTTTTGGGCTCCATAGCTACTCTGCTCCTACCCACTACTGTATTAGGTATATATATATATAATTTATTTATTTATTTATTTGAGAAAGAGGAAGAGGTAGAGAGAAAGAGAGAATGGGCACACCAGGGCCTCCAACTACTGAAAATGAACTCCAGATGTATGCGCCCCATTGTGTATCTGGCTTACATGGATCCTGGGAATCGAACGAGAGTCCTTAGGCTTCACAGGCAAATGCCTTAACCAGTAAGCCATTTCCCCAGTGCCCCTGTATTAGTCTTATTGTGGATGTGACCAAATACCTAACAAGGAGTAACTTAAGAATGGAAAGGTTTATGTTGGCATACAGTTGAAGGAATATAGTCATCATGGTGGGGAAGATGTGGTGGCAGGAGTGTGAGGCAGCTGTTCACACTGCTGTTGCGGTCAGGAAGCAGAGACCAGACTATCAACCCTCAAGATTCACTCTCAGTGACCCACGTCCTCCATGAAGTCTCACCAACTAAAAGGTTCCACAACCTCCCAAAACAGCACTCCCAGCTGGAAGCCTGCTGTTCAAACACTGAAAAGTTTCCCATTCAAACCACACTTGAAATCTGAATTCAGATTGGCTGGGTGAGGTCCAATGTGAGCATCGGTGAAAGCAGGCTGTCCGTTCATTCCTCATAGCACTGCCTCTCCAAGCTTGTTTCTCATCTACAGCCCCTGCATATCATTCTGCCCACTCCTCTGAGGAGTCATTCTTGCCCCTAGGTCTGTCTGCATCATTTTCCTCACTTCATTCAAGTCTCTTGCTTAATGATACCTCCCCACAATGGCCTCTCTGGCTCCCCCTTCTCAGCTGATTTCTGTGCTGCCCACCCTGCCACTCCCTACTTGCTGCCTTGCTTTCCAGACGAAGCTTCACACATTCTTGGTGTGGGGTTCAGAGATTCCTGGGGTGTGGCCTTTCCCTCCTAGAACCCAAGCTTCAAGAGACCTACAACCAATCTATTTCTTTCAGCAATGTGGCACAGTGCCAAGAGACAAACCCAGCATATAGTAGGTACTCAAACACTTCTGCACTGAATGTGTGCATGAACCACTAGCACCTTCCTCACACAAGGTCAGTATGACTTAAAAAATGCTGTCTGTGGGCTGGAGAGATGGCTCAATGGTTAAGGCACTTACCTGTAAAGCTTAATGACCCAGGTTCAATTCCCCAGTACCCATGTAAAGGCAGATGCACAAAGTGGTGCATACATCTGGAGTTTCTTTGCAGTGGCTAGAGGCCCTGGCATGCCCATTCTCATTCTCTCTCTCTCTTTCTCTCTCCTTGCAAGTAAATAAATGAAAGCAAAAATCTTTTTTAAAATACTGCCAGTGACTCTGAGCATTATGACTGTCACTACAGTAGAGCACTTATTCAGGCAGGGCACCAACTGCCAAGCGCTGAGTTGGGTTCAAGACCCAGCTCCACCTTTCTCTGCTACAGTTGGTGACATGGCCTGCAGGCCTTGAATCATGGTATTGTGAGGGATAAATAGGCCAGTCCATTGGCGTCTGTGCTTCATGCTGACCCACACTAGCCAAAACATTCATGTTTCTGAAGCACAGTGTGGTGGCTCAAATGTAAAATGTTCCCCATAGCCTCATGTGTTTGTGATTAAGCTTCATACTTAATCCCCAGCTGGTGGAGCCTTTGAGAGGTGGAGCCTTGCTGGAGGAGGTGTGTCACCAGGGATGGGCCCTGGGATTTTATAATCCAGCTCCATTTTGTCAGAACTTGCTGCTTTCTCCCACCTGATGTAACAAATACGATGCCCTGGCTGTCTGCTCTGCCATATTTTCCCTACCATGATAAAACTTTCCCTTGAAACTGTAAGCTGAAATCAACCCCTTCTTTCCATGAGACAGTAACTGCTACATACACATCAAAGTAATATTTTTCCCCTTACCTACAATTTCTAATTTGGTTTTGCTTTATCAAAAAAATATATATAATGAGGCAAAATCCAACTAGTATAAACTTAGCTGCATACTGTTAAGTATATAGTTCAGGGGCATTAACACATTTACAATATTCCATCACTGCTATCTAGTTCCACAACATCTTCATCACATCAAAAGGAAACCTTATGTCTAGGAAGCTCCCCTACTGGAAACTACTAATCCATATTCTGTCTCTATGAATTAACCTATTCTGGATATTTCAAATAAATGAAATCATGCAACATGTAACCATTTGTAGCCACCTTCTTTCAGTTCAGATGTTTTCAGAGTTCATCCATCTTGTAGCAATTGCCAGTACCCTGTTACTTTTGTGACCAGACACTATCCAAGGTAGGCACATACCTCATGGGTTAATCCATCTGTTCATTGATGGAAACTTGGATTCTACATCATTTGACTATCTTGAATAGTCCTGATATGAACATTTGTATACAGCAGTGGCCCCCTTATCTTCAGAGGACATGTTCTAAGACTCACAATAGATGCCTAAATCTGAGGACAGTACTAAGATCTGTACATATTGTTTTTCTTATAACTGCACATCTGTGATAAAGCTTTTTCATGTATCTGCATATCTGGCATGTGTACATATGCATATTTGTGTGTGTATGGTCACACCCGCACATGCATGTAGAAGCTGGAGATTACTGTTGGGTGTCTTCTACAATCACTCTCCACCTTCTTTTTTTTTTAAAAAAAAAAAATTATTTATTTCTTTATTTGAGTGAGGGCAAGAAAGAAAGAGGAAGAGAGAGAGAGAGAGAATGAGTATGCCAGGGCATGTAGCCACTGCAAATGAAACCCAGACGCATGTGCCACCATGTGAATCTGGCTTACCTGGGTACTGGGGAATTGAACCTGGGTCCTTTGGCTTCACAGGGAAGTACCTTAACTATTAAGCCATCTCTCCAGCCCCTCTGCCTTATTTTTTCTGAGGCAGGGTCTCTCAGTGAACCCAGAACTCACCAACTCAGCTAGAGAAGCTAGCCAGCAAGTCCTGGTGATTCTCCTGTCTCCACACTCCCAGTGCTTAGAGTACAGGTACAAGCCGCCACACCCAGCAGTTTTACATGAGACTGGAAATCTGAACTCCAGTCTGTGCTTGCACATACCCACTGGGCCATCTGCCCAGCCCCTGTGATAAAGTCTACAAGATAAATTAGTGGCAGTAAGAGACTAGCAACAACCATGATAAAATAGGACAGCAGTAGCAGTGTAATGTAATAGCAGTTGTGTGAGTGCAATCTTTCTTTCGGAATGTCTTATTGAGCTGTCCTCATCTTTTCCCTACCAATAAGGGAGGGCTACTGTGCAGGTCTTTGTTTGAATATAATTTTTTAAATTCCTTTGGGTATATGTAGGAGTGGATTTCTGGCTTACATAATAAATGAACATTTAATATTTTGAGATTCTGCCAGCCTGCTTTCCAATTTGGCTGCACAATTTCACATTCCCACCAGCAATAAAAGAGAGTTCCAGTTTTTCTACACCCTGATCACACTTGAATTTTCCATCTTTTTCTTTTAAAACCATAGCTATGAGGGGCTGGAGAAATGGCTTGGCAGTTAAGGCGTTTGCTGCGAAGCCAAAGGATCTCGGTTCGATTCTCCAGTACCCACGAAAGCCAGATGCATAAGGGGCACATTCATCTGGAGTTTGCAGTGGCTAGAGCCCCTGGCATGCTCATTCTCTCTCTGTCTGCCTCTCTC
The DNA here is from genome assembly GCA_036365145.1 of Orientallactaga sibirica. Taxonomy (NCBI): domain Eukaryota; kingdom Metazoa; phylum Chordata; class Mammalia; order Rodentia; family Dipodidae; genus Orientallactaga; species Orientallactaga sibirica. The sequence goes on from JAEOAD010000003.1 coordinate 22,310,758, forward strand.
TCTCTCTCTCTCTCTGCTTGCAAATTAATTAATTAATTAATTAATTAATTAAAAAAAACTATAGCTATGAGAAGGGGAGTCCATGGGATATTGTCTACAATTAAAGAAGTTGTCAATAAAAAATTAATTAATTTTATAAAACTATGGCTATGATAGTCTTGATTGTGAACCTGACTGGATTAAGAGACACCTAGGACTAGCAAATCACACTCCTGGGTGGTCTATGATGTGTTTCCAAATTTGATTGGCACACTGAATGTGGGCCATAGCATCCAGTAGGCTGAGGGCCCAGATGAAATACAAGTGGAAGAAAGAAGACAAAACCAGCCAGTGGGTGCAAGCTCAGCTCTTCCTGAGCGGGGGCCTCCATAGTTGCTGCCACCCCTGGACGTCAGGCTCCAGCTTCTTCAGCTTTCACACCAAGGACATTCCAGGAAGCCTACAGACTTCAACCTTGGACTCCGACTGCATTGTTAATGATCTCACCTTGTTTGAGGCTTGAGCTTCTTGGACTGAGCAGCTTCCAGGTTCTCAGCCTTTCCAACGTACAGATGGCCATGGCTGGACTATCTGGTCCCTACCCTGTAAGCCAATCCAATATCCTATTGGTTCTATTTCTCTAGGGAACCCTAGAACACACAAATCCATCTGGAGGGTGTGAACAAGCATTGCCCCTTAGCATTTCCCTAAGGAACCATATGCTGGGCTGCTTTCCACACACTATGTGTTGGTGAATCTGAGGCAGGTCTTAGTTTGATAGGCTTGTCCAAGGTTATACTATACAGGGAGATGTCTTTGGAGAATGCAGGCTTCTCTTTATTCTCCCTTCATTTTTAGGGTAGGGGATTGCCTTCTCAGGTTCTTTTTCACCTTCAAGTGTGGCACAATCATTGGGAACCCCCCTCCCCCTCTGTTAAATGGGGACAGTGGCATCTGGCTTAGACTGAGGATGTGTGAGACAGGGAGGATCTAGGAATGCATTCTGAAACCAGATCATGGGCAGACGTGGAGCTCTGTGCCTTTGGGCTACACAAGCCGAAGGCTCTGCCTCAGTTTCTTGTCCATGGTTGGGCTAACTAGCGGCGTTTGTCTAACAGGAGTGTTGTGAAGATGAGATAAACCCAAAAGGCCGGCACTCAGCAAGGGCTGGCTACTGTCACCCTGGGCATTTGGTACTTCTTCTTCTGGTGGGCATGGCATTAAGCTTTTGTTTGTTCTGCCCTGTTTTCTACCTCTTTGGAGGTCTTTTTTTCTTTTTCTTTTCTTTTTTTTTTTTTTGAGGTCTTCATTTGAATTACATAAGGATGCTCTTCTCTGTTATTATCTGTGCCAGTCTTAAAAAAAAAAAAAAAAAAGAGTATGGCCTTATGTGATGGCTCAGCTTGTGTCCAGGAAAGAGTTTGATGAAAGCCTGTATGACAGGGCCTGAACACAGAATGGGGAAAGGGAAATTTGAAAGGCCAGCTTCTATCCACACCACAGTTCCAACAGGCAGCCTGACTAACCTCACCTGAACGCTCCAGAACATCCTCTAGTCAACTTTGACCTTTCCCATTCCTCTGCCTGTTCTGGGACTCTCTCATGCTCTTACTTTTAGCCTGAAAGTTTTTCAGTGGAAGACAAGGATAAGAAAATCACTTTTAACTATCCATTTGAAGCCTCTTTTGTTTCCTAGCTGCGATGAACCAAAAGCATTTTAGATGGTGGAAAACATTTTATTTTTTCTTCCACCTTTTTAGTACTGAGGATTGAAGTTGGGGCTTCACTTACACTGAGCTCTACCCCTGTACCCCAGCCTATTGGAGACTATTCTTATAGCATAGAAGAAGCTGGACACTGAGTGGACTGTGAGGAGGTCAGCATGACTGCTCATGGCTGTGTCACCTGACTCCACTCTCAGAGGAACACTGGGGGATTCTTCCTGCTCACAGTGGGATAGGCTAACCACACAGGGACCTCTAGGCTCAAACCCAGGATGTTCTTTTTTGCTGGTCCTCATTTGCACAGTAGAGTCTAAAGACTTCATCTGCAGCCAGCAGGGTGTCATGTCAGCATGGTAGCATGTCAGCTTTGATTGGCTGTATGGAGGTCTTGACTTTGCTAATCACTGACCCAACAGGGTTCAGCCCACACCTCCAATTCAACAGAATCACGTGGAAATACAGCTTTCAGCAACCAAGCCTGGGGTAGGAAAATTCCTGGGCACTTCGAGGATGTATTTCAGACAGGCTGGAGCCCCTTATTGTACTTCAAGGTGTACCAGAGCTATTTCCCAGAATACACAGTCATGTGTCCAGTGTGACTATGGTTCTGAGTGACAGATTTCCACATCCCATCTCCACTGCTTGAGTGGCTGAGCACTCAGTAATGTCAAACTACTATCACCGTTGTCATTTTGTATCCTAGCTTCCATCAGACATGGTTTTCTCTCCCCTCCCCTTCTTGCCTCTACCCCAGAATCTTGTGGATGCTAGGGAAGCACTCTTCCAGTGAGCTACACACCTTGCCCTTACACCTCACAACATAATGTGAAATAAATAAACCAAACTCAAAAGAAATAAACACCTATCATTTGGCTACACGAGAATGGAGACTGTAATTTAAAAGATCTTAGGAAATTGTTAACATTGTCAGGTGTGATACAGTATTTTGGCTGGGCATAGGAAGAGCCTTACATCCAGGAGATTTAAATCCTGAAGTATTTGGAAACATTATGTCATGATTTTCTATATATTGCTTTGAAATAATGACAAAGAGTGAACGTGAGAAAGGGAAAGAAGAGATGGGGTTCATAAGCGAGAGATAAATAAAGCCACTAAGGTAAACAGCTGACAGCTGCTGGCTCTCGGCATGTTCATTGCATGGTATGTTCTTGACTTTTTCACATGTTAGAAAACTTTCACAATAAAAACGTGCGGGGAAAATCCTCCATGAGCTACTAGGCATGGTGGCATGTGCCTATAGTTCCAGCTACAAAGGAGGCTAAGGCAGGAGGATCACTAGACCTCAGGAATTTAAGACCAGCATAGTGAGAAGTAGCTTCAAAGCAAACACACATGGACTGAGGAGATGGCTCAACAGTTAAAGGCACTTGCTTGCAAAGCCTGCTGGCCTGGGTTCGATTCCCCAGTACCCATATAAAGGCAGATGCACAAAGAGGAGCATGTGTCTGGAGTTTGTTTGCAGTGGCAAGACACCCTGATGTGCCCATACTCTCTTTCTTTCTGCCTTTCTGTCTCACAAATAAATAAGGAAAAATCATTTCAAATAAGCACATAAACGAAATGCATAGATCTTTGTTCTTATGAGGTGCCTGGACTAGGGAGAGTCCCCAGTGACAGTGACGTAGATGCTTCTTGCTTTCCTCACCCACATGGGCTCTGGCTAGCCTCCCTGTCACACCTGGAAGGCACTCTGGCCAGGATGAGTAGATTTAGTTCTTTTTAAATTTTTATTTCATGTATTTTGTGTGTGTGTGTGTGTGTGTGTGTGTGCACATGATGCATGCTTGTGTTTGTTGTGTGTGCAGGTGCATATGGAAGCCAAGGGTCAGTGCTGGACATCTTCCTCAATCCCTCTCCACCTTATTTTCTGTTTGTTTGTTTTGTTCTTTTTAAATATTTTTTTATTTTTTATTTTTTAGAGAGAGACAGACAGAGAGAGAGGGAGAGAGAATGGGCACGCCAGCAGTCTCTCAGCTGCTGTGAACGAAATCCAGATGTGTGCGCCCCCTTGTGGGCAAGTGCGGCATTGCGCCCTTGCGTCACTTTGCATCTGGCTAAACGTGGAGATTGGAACCAGTGTTCTTAGGCTTAGGAGGCAGGTGCCTTAACCGCTAAGCCATCTCTCCAGCCCGCTTTTTTTGTTTTTTGAGGTCTCAGTCTAGCCCAGGCTGACCTGGAATTCACTATGTAGTCTCAGAGAGGCATTGAACTCACAGCAATCCTCCTATCTCGGCCTCCAAAGTGTTAGAACTAAAGGCATGTGCCACTATGCCCAGCTCCACCTTACTTTTTGAGTCAGGGTCTGTGGTAGTTTGACTGTATCTCCCCCATAAACTCTGATGTTTTATTATTGAGTTTGTAATTTCAGCCCCTAGCAGGCAGACTCCTGTTACAAGGGTTGGGGGAAGGGGAATGTCACTAGGGGCTGATATGAATTCCAGCCTAAGGCATGCAGAGAGGTTTTGAACTCTGACTATGCATACTTCTGGTGCTAGGTGTTTGATGGTGTCTCTCTGCCTATATTTATGAATGGGAGTCAGCTTCTTCTGCCATTTGATGGAACTTCCCATGGATCTGTAACTTTGAAATAAATCCCTTCCTCCCATAAACTGTCTCTGGTTTGGATGTTCATCTCAGCAACATAGAGCTGACTGCAACAAGGTCTCTCACTGTGGTGGTTTGATTCAGGTGTCCCCCATAAACTTAGGTGCTCTGAATGCTAGGTTCCCAGCTAATGGAGATTTGGGAATTAACGCCTCCTGGAGGCAGTGTATAATTGGGGGTGGGCTTATGGGTATTATAGCCAGTTTCTCCTGCCAGTGTTTGGCACACTCTCCTATTGCTGTTGTCCACCTAATGTTGGCCAGGAGGTGATGTCCACCCTCTGCTCATGCCATCATTTTCCCCTGCCATCATGGAGCTTCCCCTCAAGTTTTTAAGCCAAAATAAACATTTTTTTTCCCCCACAAGCTGCTCTTGGTTGGGTGATTTCTGCCAGCAATGCGAACCTGGCTGCAACAGTATAGTTGGTACCAAAGGAGTATGATTGCTGCTAGACACCTGACTATGTGGCCTTTTGGCCTTTTGGAGCTGATCTTCAAGAGGAGTGTGGAAGGATTTGAACCTTGGCTTAATAGATGCCTTGAAGTGCTGTAAGTACAGCTTGATGGACTATTCTGGTCAGAGTTGAAAGACCTGAATGCAATAAGAACTATGGACTGTGAGGTTTGACTTATGAGAGTGAGAAAGAGCTTTGTCTGGACTGGGCTAGAAGCAGTTTGTCTGAGAGGCTTGCTGTTATGCCCATGTCCTGAGAACTTGTGCAGGGATGCAGTGCATAGAAATGGACTGGTGTGTGCAGATGGATATGGCCCAAAAAAAATGAAATCTTTGGGCCCAAACTGCTGCCTATTCAGCTGAAATTTTATGAGAGATTACAAACATTGAGATTGGGCCATCTGACCTGCATTGGGACAACAGAAAGAATGCAGACTTTTTTGAAGGGGCCTGAATGCTGAAGGAGTGTCCTGTTCTTCAAAGTTTGCTTTATTTACCCCTGGATTAACAAATTGGCACCCCACCTGGTATCATGGAGTATAAGAAATGCAGGAAAGAGTGGGTCATTGAATTTGCAACATGGTCTTGTATTTTGGAAACAGCTATGGGCAGCGTGAAGCAGGTTTTCTGGATGGCTGCATGGAGACCTGATGGAGCCATGAGGATGAACCATGGTTTGCAGTGGAGACCCAGTGGTGATGCAGGGACCACGAGATGGCTGCTAAAGAAAGTTGCCAGCCCCAGATGAAGTTTTCCAGGACTGTGAGTAGCCTGGCTGGAAGGGTGGAATTGGAACTCCAGAAACTTGTTGTTGGTTTGAATTATCTGACTTGGAGATTTGACACTGACTAGAGTTGTTGGACTTGGAGCTACAGAGTCTGATGTGTGCCTTACTTAAATCTTGTATTTGTTGAATATTTCTTTGCTATGCCAATGCCATCTTTGCAGTGTGAGTGTTTATTCTGTGCCATTATGGATTTGGGGGGAATTTTTTGGTATTATGGGTCAGTTAAAAGACCTTGGATTATGGAGATGTTTGAACATCATTAGGATTGACAAAAACTATGGGGACTTTGAAAGTTGGACTGAATGCATTGCATTTTACATCATGGATGGTTATTAGTTTATGGGGGCTAGGGGCAGAATGTGGTGGTTTGATTCAGGTGTCCCCCATAAACTTAGGTGTTCTGAATGCTAGGTTCCCAGCTGATAGAAATTTGGGAATTAACACCTCCTGGATTGTTGGGGACAGGCTTATGGGTATTATAGCCAGTTTTCCCTTGCCAGAGTTTGGCACATTCTCTTGTTACTATTGTCCACCTAATGTTGGCCAGGAGGTGATGTCCGCCCTGTGCTCATGCCATCGTTTTCCCCTGCTATCATGGAGCTTCCCCTCAAGTCTGTAAGCTAAAATAAACCTTTTTTCCCATAAGCTACTCTTGGTTGGGTGATTTCTGTCCACAATGCAAACCTGACTGCAACACTTTCTAAACCTGGAACTCACTGATTTAGCTAGATGAGTCAGCCAGGAAGCCCCAGGTATCCTCCTGTCTCTACTTCCTTAGGGCTAGACTTATAGGTATGCATCTCACTGCCATGTCTAGCTTTCTTTTTTTTTTTTTTTTTTTTTTTTTTTTTTCGAGGTAGGGTCTCATTGTAGCCCAGGCTGACCTGGAATTCACTCTGTATTCTCAGGGTGGCCTCAAACTTATGGCAATCTTCCTACCTCTGCGTGCACCACCACACCCAGCTCATGTCTAGCTTTAAAAAAAAATTTTTTTAGGAGGCTGGAGAGATGGCTTAGTGGTTAAGGTGCTTGCCTGCAAAGCCTCAGGACCAATGTTCAGTCTCTCTCTAGATCCCACATAAGCCAGACATACAAAGGTGAGGCAAGTACAAGGTTGCACATTCGAACTAGGTGGCATCTGGAGTTTGATTGCAGTGGCTGAGGCCTTGATGTGCCAGTTCTCTCTCACTCTTTCTAAAAAAAAAGGTTTTAGGGATGAGAGATGTCTTAGCAGTTAAGGTGCTTGCCTGTAATGCCTAAGAACCCACGTTTGATTCCCCAGTACCCACGTAAGCCAGATGCACAAGGTAGTGCATGCATCTGGAGTTCATTTCCAGTGGTTAGAGGCCATTCTCTCTCTTTCTCTGCCTCTTTATCTCTCTCTCAAATAAATAAATAAACAAAATATATTAAAATATTTTTTAAAAAATATTCTTATTTATTTATTTATGAGAAAGAGAGAGAGAGAGAGAGAGAGAGAGAGGGTGGGCAGGGCCTCTAGCCACTGCAAATGATCTCCAGACGTATGTGCCACCATGTGCACCTGGCTTATGTGGGTTCTAGGGAATTGAACCTGGGTCCTTAGGCTTCACAGGCAAGCACCTTAACTACTAAGTTATCTCTCCAGTCCATGCTTAGCTTTTATGTGGGTACTAGGGAGCCAAACTTAGATCCTCTTGCTTGCATGGTGAGAACTTTACTTACTGAGCCATTTCCCCAATTGATTTTTTTAATGTTCTTTGAGAGGAACTTTGTGTGCAGAAGAAGGGACACTATTTATGGTTAATTTTTAAAAGTTGAATACAATTTATGTAAGTAATACATTGGAACCTTTCATTTTCTTTAAGCTTTTAACTTCAACTGACAACTTTCATTTTATTTATAAATCTACTAAACTTTAACAGTTGCTTTGAAGGGACCTTTTAAATTTTACTTAATTAAATCCCCTTATATATTTTAATTGGATTTATTTATAAGCACTTCAAATGCCTGATAATCAGAACATTCCCAAACACTTAAATGGTTCTAGCAAGGATAATAAATTACACTCAAAACTACAGTGCATCTCAAGTACTTATAAACATTCCAATATTGTTTACAAATCTAGTAAAATCATGAATCTAAACAATTACTCAACTACACATTTGAAACTGGAACCACAAGACACATCTATTAGATTCTTTCATACTGATTCCTCTTAAGTATTAGAAATACTCAAAATGCCTTGTGCAGATTGTTGCCAAACCTAATAGAAAAGCATTGATGCTTCATTCAAACCCTTCCCAAGGTCTGCAGACATGCATGGAAGAAAACAAGTAAAGCCAAGCAACTTGCTGTTCCCAATGCAGTGACTGAGGTCATACAGTCATTCTGATTTCCTCGTGACACTCCCAGACAAGTGGAACCATCTTAGCACAAACTCTATGTCTGTGAGAGGCTGGAATCTCTAGGGCTCAGAATGTTCCACTGACTAAGTGTCCCATCCGGTCTGAGTGTCTTCTTATTCCCAGATAGTTTCTTTGTTTGTTTATTGTGTGATTGTGTTCAGACTCTGATCCCCACATCCCACCTCGTGTGTCTTCCTCTCTAGTAGGACCATAACTCCTAGATATGGAATGATAACCCCTCGGATGGACTCTGCATTTCTCTGATGGTTTTGTTCATCTCCACACTCAGAACACAAAAGTCATGCTGGAGGCTGACAGGGGTCTAGACCTTGCTGACCACCTCAGTGCCACACTGAGGCCACCGGTATAAAGCATGCCTCTGGAAGAGGCACAGGTCTCTTCTACATACCACTTCCAAGAATCTGCTTTGGTTACTGACACTTCCAGGGACCTGTGGGGCAAAGGCAAGGCCATCTTTCTTGTCCATGTCCCCCAGCCTTGGGAGTATGTTCCTGGTGTGAGCGCCTGAGAACTCTGCTATTGCTTTACCTTTCCTTGAAGGAGCTTTTTTTTTTTATGCTTTTAGAGTTTTTAAAAAAGAAAGCAAAAGATTTCCAGATTCATCCTCCCTCCATTTCTTCCTTCCTTTCTTCTATCCAGCCTTCCTTCCATCCTGGTTTTTCTTTCACCTTTTTACTTTTAGAAAACTATGCAGTATTTCCATCATGCCAAAAAGATAGTGGAGCCAGGCATGATGGTGCACACCTTTAATCCCAGCACATTCAGGAGACCGAGGTAGGAGGATCGTTAGGAGTTCAAGGCCACCCTGAGACTACATAGTAAATTCCAGGTCAGCCTGGGCTACAGTGAGACCCTGCCTTGAAAAGAAAAAAAAAGATAAATGGAAAGAACATCCACCTATCTACCATTAAGTATGTTATTTAGTCTTTTACCATATTTGCATGTGTGCATGCATGTGTGTATAGTATGTTTGGTGTGTGTACATGCCCCATGTACACATATGCAGAGGCTAGAGGAGAACATTAGGTGTCTCCTCTATCATTTATCCACATGTTTCTTTGAGACAGAATTTCTCACTGATTCCAGAGCTTGCCATTTTGGGGAGCCTCAGCAATTCTCCAGTCTGCTCCCTATAGGACTGGGTTACAGACTATGTGCATGACTATGCCCAGCTATTCACATGGGTGCTGGGGTAGTCTCAGGCCCTCCTTCTGCTCACACTGAGCCATCTCCAGCTTCCTAGGTTGTTTTTGTTTTTAGCATTTCATGCGTGGTTTTATGCTTTTATTTAATGTGTGTCTATAATAAATGAAATAGTGCTGCATCTTCCTAATCACAAATAAATGACATCATATGATGTATCCTTTGCCACTTGCTTGTTGTACTGAGGTAGATCCATATTGGTGCGTGTAGCAACAGTGCATTCCTTCTTTCTCAGCTCTGCAATGCTATCCAGTCAATGAGCATATCACAAAGAGCCCATTCTCCTCTTGATGGACAGATTGCTTCAATTTATCTATACAAACATAGTAGAGAGACATTCTTGCATATCCTTGGAGCTGCACGTGTGAGGACTTCTCTAGGCATTCTTTGTAGGAGTGGGTTGTTGAGCAACACAATGTATGCATGTTTAATTTTGCAAAGTGTGGGAGGTCATATACTCCCACTAGTAATTATGAGAATTCCTCTTGATCCACACCCTGAATAACCATTCATATTGTCAGATTTTTTTTTTTTTACTTTTGCTAATCTGATAGGCATGAAATGATATCTCTCTTTGTGGTTTTAAATTGTATTTCTTTAATTGCTGATGAGGTTAGCATTTCTTTATGACTTCATTGTAAGGTTTTCTAAACCTTGGCCTCCATCTCCTACAGTCATGAGCAGAGATAGCCTGGTTGTTTTAAAAGGGGGGAAAGGAACAAATACTTTCAACAACCATACAAAGAATAATTGTTCTATTTATTTTTATTCTGTGATGCTGGGGATTGTTGGCTAGGCAAACGTTCTACCACTGACCTATCCCTAAGCTTCCACAGTAATTCTTTGCTATTTCATTACAGTGGATGCAGGACAGCCATTTGACACTGCCTTGCCTGCCAAGCCGCCCAGGCAGCACCTCACTAGCAAGGATCCCTTCTCTGGTTGTCCACAGCCACCAAACTGAAGTCTGAGGTGAAATATGCTCACCTAGGGTCGATCTACTCATGACCCCAGGGGTCTAGTAGCTGCATTACGTTTTTCACCTCCCATCAGTATGTTTGTACAGCACCAGCTCAGGCCCTCTTCGTGGAAGAAGGTCTGCACAGTCTTGACAATCTGATGTTTGGCAACTTCCTCCTCTGACCAAAAGCCAGGATTCCTACCACATGAGACCCTCCACATTTCTCAGAGGAACTTCAAAGCATTCTGAGCTGGTGAACAGCAACATGTTTTTGAGAACTGTTGATTTTATACCCCTTTCCCATTTTTTTTTTCCCACAAAGAAAGTAACATTAAAGTTTTTTCTTTAAATCATTTCTGGTCTGGAGAAAAGGCTCAATGGTTAAAAACACTTGCTTTCAAGGCCTGATGGCCTGGGTTTGATTCCCCAGTTCCCAGATGAACAAAGTTGCATCTAGAGTTCATTTGCAGTGGTAGAAAGTCCTGGCGTGCCCTTAACTTCTCTTCCTCTCCCTCTCTCTCTCTCTCTCTGTCTCTTTCAAATAAGTAAATTAATTAAATTATTTCTGTTGCCAGGAATGGTGACCCACACCTTTAATCCCAGCACTCAGGAGGCAGAGGTTGAAGGATAGCCATGAGTTCGAGGCCAACATGAAACTACATAGTGAATTCCAGGTCAGCCGGACCTAAAGTGAGACCCTACCTCAGAAAAAAAAAGAATCACTTCTGTTTTAATTTATAAAGGATACTCAAACCACAGGAGTGGAGGACACTGTCCAGCATCTATGCTTACGACTGGTGCAGAGACTCCCCAGGTCTTAAAATTAGACCTGGGCAAATTTGAAATGGTGATATGTTAGAGACCCTTGAGGTATTGTATGAATATTCTCAGACATTAAGTGTGCTAACACTTCACTCTTAAAAGTTTATTAAATATGTTTATCTATTTTTTGTTTTAGCATTTGTTTTTCTAAAGAGCTCTAGGGGAATATATTTTACATACCATATAACTTGAAATATATGATTCAATGATTTTTAGTATATCCCCAGATATATGCAACCTTTACCACAGTCAATTTTTGAACATTTCATCATCCCAAAGAGAAAATTCTGTGCCCATTAGTCGTCACTCTTCCATTCCTTCACTCCCACCCTCAGTCCCAAGCAGCTACTGGCTTACATCCTGTCCCTATAGATTTGCCCCTTCTGGACACTTCCTAAAAATGGAACCATATGTAAGTGATATTTATGACTGGCTTCTCTCACTTAGCACAATATTTACAAGGCTTATTCTCATTATAACATGCCAACCAACACTTCTTTCATTTTTAGTGGCCAAATAATATTTTAATTTAATTAATTTATTTACTTGAGAAAGCGAGAGAGAAAGAGAGAGAGAGAAAGAAAGAGAGAGAGAGAGAGAGAATGGGTGTGCCAGGGTCTCCAGCTACTGCAAACAAACTCCAGATGCATGCATCCCCTTGTAAATCTGGCTTACGTGGGTCCTGGAGAGTCAAATCAAGATCCTTTGGCTTTGTAAGCAAATGCCTTAATTGCTAAGCCATCTCTCCAGCCCTCAAATAATATTTTATTGTATGGACATAGTGGTATGTTTATCCATTCATCCTCAACTATTTGGACTCATGCTACTATGAGTGCTTATGTGTATTTTTTTGTTTGGATATCTAGTTTATTTATCTTTAATTTACTTATTTATTTTGAGACATAGGTAGCTCAAGCTAGTCTTGAGTATATTTTTACTTACAAGTAGAATTCCTGATTCATATGGTAATCCTATGTTTAATGGTTTGAGGAACTTCCAAGCTGTTTTCCACAGCAGTTGTACTATTGATCCACTGTGTAAATTTGACTCCTCTGGATACTTCATACAAGTGAAATTATGTGAGTAGTATATAGTGTTCCAATTTTCTATCATTTCTACCAGCATTCATTTCCTCTTTTAAAAATATTATTGCAGGGCTGGAGAAATGGCTTAGCAGTTAAGGCACTTGCCTGTGAAGCCTAAGGACCCATGTTCGACTCTCCAGATCCCACACAAGCCAGACACACAAAGGTCTCACCTGCCCACTAGGTGGTGTAAGCATCTGGAGTTTGATTGCAGTGGCTGAGACACTTGGCATACCAATTTTTTCTCTCTCCCTCCTCTCTTCTCTCTTTCTTTCACTTGCTAAAATAAAATAAAATAAAATAAAATAAAATAAAATAAAATAAAATAAAATAAAATATTGTAGGGCTGGAGAGATGGCTTACTGGTTAAAGCATTTGCCTGCAAAACAAAGGACCTAGGTGTGATTACCCAGAACCCATGTCAGCCAGATGCACAAGGTGGCGCATGCATCTGGAGTTCATTTACAATGGCTGAAGGCCCTGGAGTGCCCATTTTCTATATCCGCCTCTTCCTCTCTTTCTCTCTCTCTCTCTCTCTCAAATAAATAAAATTTTTTGTAGGGACTGGAGAGATGGCTCAGCGGTTAACACACTTGTCTGCAAAGCCTAATGACATGGGTTTGATTCTCCAGTACCCATATAAAGCCAGATGCAAGGCTGGAGAGATTGCTTAGTGGTTAAGGCACTTGCCTGCAAAGCTTAAAGACTCAGGTTCAATTCTCCAGGTTGCACATGCTTATGGTGCATGCATCTGGAGTTTCTTTGCAGTGGCTAAAGGCCCTGGTGCACCATTCTCCCTCCCTCCCTCCCTCTCTCTCTCTCTGTCTCTCTCTCCTTTCAAATACATAAATAAAATATTTGTTAAAAATAGGGCTGGAGGGCTGGAGAGATGGCTTAGCGGTTAAGGTGCCGGCCTGCTAAGCCTAAGAACGCTGGTTCCAATCTGCAGGTCCCATGGTTGACGCAAGGGTGCAATGCCGCACTTGCCCACAAGGGGGTGCACACATATGGATTTCGTTCACAGCAGCTGAGAGACTGCTGGCACACCCATTTCTATCTGTCTTCCTCTCTTTCTCTGTTTCTCTCTGTGTCTCTCTCCAAAAATAAATAAAAATAATTTTTAAAAATTAAAAAAAAATAGGGCTTAGCATTTAAAGCATTTGCCTGCAAAGCCAAAGGATCCTGGTTCAATTCTCCAGGACCCATGTAAGCCAGATGCACAAAGAGGCACATGCATCTGGAGTTTGTTTGCAATGGCTGGAAGCCCTGGTGCGCCTATTGTCTCTCTCTCTGCCTCTTTCTGTCTCTCAAATACATAAATAAAATCTATTTTAAAAGATATTAATGTAAGAGAGATGAGAAGGTAATGGGAGGGGATAAAATATTACTGTAGCCATCCCAGTGGGTATGAAATGATATCTCATTGTGGTTTTGATTTACATTTCTGTTATGACTAAGATGTTGATCGTGTTATGTGGCTGATAGCCATTGAAAGATCTCCTTGGGGGAAATGTCTGTTGAAGGCTTTTCTCTCATATTTCAATTGGGCTGCTGTATTCTTTCAGTTAACATTTTTAATCACAAATTATATGCCAGATATTAGCTATGGCACTTGGGAGAAGTGCAAGGATGAGACAGGTGAGATCTTAGCCTGGCAGTTCTTCTCAGCTGTCATGTGTGCTACTGGTGGGGACCCACGTTCAGGGTCAGTCAGCATAGGAGGTGATGTGCCTAGTCAAACAATCTTAGGACCCTGTGGAGGGGATAAGACCTGAGCTGGGCCCAGAGAAAATAGGAGCTGAGTGAATGTGAAGCCACTGTTGGAATTGGGGAAATGGTAAGAATGCCTGGCTAGAGCCCAGGGATTCCGGGAGAGATAGTGTATCCAGAATGCTGAGTGGAGGTGAGGAAGGCATGTGAGTGGGAGAACAATTATGAATGAGGAGATACATAACTAGAATTTGACAAGGTAAATTGTTAGAACACTTACCTAGCATGTGCAAGACCCTGACTCTGATCCCTAGCACTACAGAAAAGAAAAAAAAATAGCAACAGAAACATAAGAAATTGGCAAGGCATTATAGAAAAGGATTGATTGCTTTAATGGTCCACTCCACTCTGAGTATTGCTTTCCCAGCTTTTGGCTTTCACTGGGCATGTGTTATTACCAAACAATTTTATATTTTGACAGTTCTTTTCGTTTGATGCAGTCTTTAGTGAGTGATTTCTTTTCCTTTGTACTGATCTGTTTTAAAGACTGCCTAAAAGGTGAACACTGTACTTGATAATATTTTATTGTATGGACATAGTGGTATGTTTATCCATTCATCCTCAACTATTTGGACTCATGCTACTATGAGTGCTTATGTGTATTTTTTTGTTTGGATATCTAGTTTATTTATCTTTAATTTACTTATTTATTTTGAGACATAGGTAGCTCAAGCTAGTCTTGAGTATATTTTTACTTACAAGTAGAATTCCTGATTCATATGGTAATCCTATGTTTAATGGTTTGAGGAACTTCCAAGCTGTTTTCCACAGCAGTTGTACTATTGATCCACTGTGTAAATTTGACTCCTCTGGATACTTCATACAAGTGAAATTATGTGAGTAGTATATAGTGTTCCAATTTTCTATCATTTCTACCAGCATTCATTTCCTCTTTTAAAAATATTATTGCAGGGCTGGAGAAATGGTTTAGCAGTTAAGGCACTTGCCTGTGAAGCCTAAGGACCCATGTTCGACTCTCCAGATCCCACACAAGCCAGATGCACAAAGGTCTCACCTGCCCACTAGGTGGTGTAAGCATCTGGAGTTTGATTGCAGTGGCTGAGACATTTGGCATACCAATTTTCTCTCTCTCCCTCTGTCTCTCTCTTTCACTTGCTGTCTTTCTATAATAAGATAAAATAAAATAAAATAAAATAAAATATTGTAGGGCTGGAGAGATGGCTTACTGGTTAAAGCATTTGCCTGCAAAACAAAGGACCTAGGTTTGATTCCCCAGGGCCCATGTCAGCCAGATGCACAAGGTGGCGCATGCATCTGGAGTTCATTTACAATGGCTGAAGGCCCTGGAGTGCCCATTTTCTATATCTGCCTCTTCCTCTCTTTCTCTGTCTCTCAAATAAATAAAATTAAAATTTTTTGTAGGGACTGGAGAGATGGCTCAGCAGTTAACACACTTGTCTGCAAAGCCTAATGACATGGGTTTGATTCTCCAGTACCCATATAAAGCCAGATGCAAGGCTAGAGAAATTGCTTAGTGGTTAAGGCACTTGCCTGCAAAGCTTAAGGACTCATGTTCAATTCTCCAGGTTGCACATGCTTATGGAGCATGCATCTGGAGTTTCTTTGCAGTGGCTAAAGGCCCTGGTGCACCATTCTCCCTCTCTCTCTCTCTCTCTCTCTCTCTCTCCTTTCAAATATATAAATAAAATATTTTTTAAAAATAGGGCTGGAGGGCTGGAGAGATGGCTTAGCGGTTAAGGTGCCGGCCTGCTAAGCCTAAGAACACTGGTTCCAATCTGCAGGTCCCATGGTTAGGGGGTGCACACATATGGATTTCATTCACAGCAGCTGAGAGACTGCTGGCACGCCCATCTCTATCTGTCTTCCTCTCCTTCTCTGTTTCTCTCTGTGTCTCTCTCCAAAAATAAATAAAAATAATTTTAAAAAATTAAA
This sequence comes from Orientallactaga sibirica, assembly GCA_036365145.1. Taxonomy (NCBI): domain Eukaryota; kingdom Metazoa; phylum Chordata; class Mammalia; order Rodentia; family Dipodidae; genus Orientallactaga; species Orientallactaga sibirica. The sequence continues at coordinate 22,326,489 of JAEOAD010000003.1, forward strand.
AAAAATAGGGCTGGAGAGATGGCTTAGCATTTAAAGCATTTGCCTGCAAAGCCAAAGGATCCTGGTTCAATTCTCCAGGACCCATGTAAGCCAGATGCACAAAGAGGCACATGCATCTGGAGTTTGTTTGCAATGGCTGGAAGCCCTGGTGCGCCCATTGTCTCTCTCTCTGCCTCTTTCTGTCTCTCAAATAAATAAATAAAATCTATTTTAAAAGATATTAATGTAAGAGAGATGAGAAGGTAATGGGAGGGGATAAAATATTACCGTAGCCATCCCAGTGGGTATGAAATGATATCTCATTGTGGTTTTGATTTACATTTCTGTTATGACTAAGATGTTGATTGTGTTATGTGGCTGATAGCCATTGATAGATCTTCTTGGGGGAAATGTCTGTTGAAGGCTTTTCTCTCATATTTCAATTGGGCTGCTGTATTCTTTCAGTTAACATTTTTAATCACAAATTATATGCCAGATATTAGCTATGGCACTTGGGAGAAGTGCAAGGATGAGACAGGTGAGATCTTAGCCTGGCAGTTCTTCTCAGCTGTCATGTGTGCTACTGGTGGGGGACCCACGTTCAGGGGTCAGTCAGCATAGGAGGTGATGTGCCTAGTCAAACAATCTTAGGACCCTGTGGAGGGGATAAGACCTGAGCTGGGCCCAGAGAAAATAGGAGCTGAGTGAATGTGAAGCCACTGTTGGAATTGGGGAAATGGTAAGAATGCCTGGCTAGAGCCCAGGGATTCCGGGAGAGATAGTGTATCCAGAATGCTGAGTGGAGGTGAGGAAGGCATGTGAGTGGGAGAACAATTATGAATGAGGAGATACATAACTAGAATTTGACAAGGTAAATTGTTAGAACACTTACCTAGCATGTGCAAGACCCTGACTCTGATCCCTAGCACTACAGAAAAAGAAAACAAAATAGCAACAGAAACATAAGAAATTGGCAAGGCATTATAGAAAAGGATTGATTGCTTTAATGGTCCACTCCACTCGAGTATTGCTTTCCCAGCTTTTGGCTTTCACTGGGCATGTGTTATTACCAAGAACAACAATTTTATATTTTGACAGTTCTTTTCGTTTGATGCAGTCTTTAGTGAGTGATTTCTTTTCCTTTGTACTGATCTGTTTTAAAGACTGCCTAAAAGGTGAACACTGTACATGATAAAGGAAACTGTACATGCAGATTTGGTATTGTATGTCTTTGTATTACTAGATGGACACTTAAAATGGGACTTCTTTTTTAAAAATATATTTTATTTATTTATTTATTTATTTATTTATTTATTTGAGAGAGAAGAAAGAGGCAGAAAGAGAGAGAATGGGTGTGCCAGGGCCTCCAGCCACTGCAAACGAACTCCAGATGCATGCACCCCCTTGTGCATCTGACTTACATGGGTCCTGGAGAATTGAACTGGGATCCTTTGGCTTTGCAGGCAAATGCCTTAGCTGCTAAACCATCTCTCCAGCCCCCAAATGGAACTTCTTTACTCTGACAAGATCAGCCATGGTGCCCTGTAGTAAGAAGTTATTTAAAAGTTTTCCCCTTTTTTGCCAATAAAGTTGTAAATAAAGACCATCATAAAAAAATGACAATGGCCTGGAGAGATTGCTCAGTGGTTAAGGCAGTTGCCTGCAAAGCCCAATGGCCCAGGTTCAATTCTCCACTACCCATATAAAGCCAGATGCACAAGATGGCACATGTATCTGGAGTTCCTTTGCAGTGGCTGGAGGCCCTGGCATGCCCATTCTTTCCCTCCCTCCCTCTGTCTCTTGCTCTCTGTCCCCTTCTTTTCTCTCTGTCTCTCTCTTATTACAAATAAATAAATATTTTTTAAACGAAAGGCCCTTAATTGTCAACTTCATTGGATATAGAATCACTATGGAAACAAACCTTGGACATGTCTGTGAAGGAGTTTCTAGATTAGGTTAGTTGAGAAGACCCATTCTGACTATATGCCATACTTTGCCTTGAGCTAGAGTCTCCAACTCAAGAAAAAAGAGACAGTTGAGAGATGGCTTACTGGCTAAAGGCACTTGCCTGCAAAACCTAAGGACCTCAATTTGATTCCCCAGGACCCATGTAAGCCAGATGCTCAAGGTGGCACATGCATATGGAGTTCATTTGCAGTAGCTGGAGCGAGAGTGCCCATTCTCGCTCTCTCTCTCTCTGCCTCTTTCTCTCAAATAAATAAATAAATAATAAAAAGAGAGAGTTGCATACTAGCATTCATCTGTCTATGATATGTGACCAGCTGCCTCAAGGTTGCACATTCTTATGGAGCATGCATCTGGAGTTTCTTTGCAGTGGCTAAAGGCCCTGGGGCACCATTCTCCCCCCCCCCTCTCTTTCTCCTTTCAAATACAAAAATAAAATGAGGGTTGGACCTGATGACTTTCCCACCATGATGGACTGCACCCTCAAACTCTAAGTCAAAATAAACTTTTCCCCAGTTAAAATGTCATTCATAAGGTATTTGGTGACAGCAATGAGAAAAGTAACTAATACAGGAAGTTTTATCTGTGATCACAGTGCCTGGAACATCAGCAGCACCCTGACAAGGAACTTCCAAGGTGATGCCCATTGTACATGCCCTGCAGCAACCACGGTCTTCTGGTTTCCCCACAGAGGCACAGATGACCACAGTAGCAGCAACAATGAGATGTGCTGATGTACAGTTGAGCTGCCATTGCTCAGGTTTGTGGGAGTGACTGAGAAACGAGTCCAGCATGTCCTGTTTCCCTCCAGGAAGCATCTGCAGTAGCCTTCATGCTGGATTGCAGGGCCTGGGACTCTTGGTAGCCTCAGCCTGCCCTGAGGTGGCTGCTAGGTTTCTTGGGAGCCACTGTGGCTTCTGCAGGCTCCAGCATGTTCTTAGTTGCCTGCCAGCCTCAGTCCCATGGTTTCTTACCACAATTCAGACCATCTGCTACAGAGGGAAGGATCAGAAGGTTTTCAGGGGAAAAGCTCCATTTATGCCTACCAAAAGGTTATTCAGACAGCAAATTCCCAAGTGGGTAAAGTCCTTTTCTTAGTTTTGGCACAAAGACATGCAGTAGAAGAGCTTGTGTGCCATAAGAGTCTCCTGGGTGCCAAGACCTTCAGTGGGAGGAAGCAAGCCCAAGTTGACTCTGACTCAAGAGATACCTAGTTCAGCCAGGATCAAACATACTGTGAAGCATAGAAACCAGCTGTTTTCCTGCTAAGAAACAAATGACCTTCATTACCAAGGGTGCTGGTGGTGTTGCTGGGAGCAGCCTCTCACTCTAGAGCACTTTCCTAGAGCTCTCTCTCTCTCTCTCTCTCTCTCGTCCTTCGTTCCATCCTTTCATCCTTTATTTCTCTTTCATGCTCTTTGTCATGTGTGTAGGTGCACATGAACATGTGTGCATGTGTGTGCAAAGGTCACAGGACAATCATGGTGGTTTTTATTTTTATTTGTTTTGGCTTTTCAAGGTAGGAGCTCACTGTAGCACAAGATGACCTAGAATTCACTATGTAGTCTCAGGGTGGCCTCAAAATCACAATGATCCTCCTACCTCAGTTTCCCAAGTGCTGGGATTAAAGGCGTGGGCCACCATGCCTGGCAATTATCCTTTTGTGAGACAGGGTCTCTTATTGGACTGGAGCTCAGCAGTTAGGTAGAGTGGCTGGCCAGTAAGCCCCAAGGAGCCTCCTGTGTCTGCCTCCCCATCTTGCAATCTGAGATTACTAGTATGCCACCATACCTAATTTTTTTTTTTTTTTTACTTGAGAGGGAGAGAAAAAGAGTGACAGAGAGAAAGAGAGAGAGAGAGAGGGAGGGAGTGGGCATTCTAGGGCCTCCAGCCATTGCAAACAAACTCCAGACTCATGTGCCACCTTGTGCATCTGGTTTATGTGGATACTGGGGAATTGAACCTGGGTCCTTAGGCTTCACAAGCAAGTGGCTTAATGGCTAAGCCATCTCCCAGGCCCTGGATTTTTTTTTTTTTTCTCTTTCCTTCCTCCTTTCCTTCCTTCCTTCCTTCCTTCCTTCCTTCCTTCCTTCCTTCTTTCTTTCTTTTTTTTTTTTTTGTTTTTCAAAGTAGGATCTTACTGTAACACAGTCTGACCTGGAATTCACTACGTAGTCTCAGGGTAGCCTTAAACTCATGGCGATCCTCCTACCTCTTCCTCTCAAGTGCTAGGACTAGAGAGGTGTGCCACCACGCCCAACCCCACACCTAGCTTTTTAAAGGGTTCTGGAGATTGAACTCAAGTCCTCGCATTTGCAAGGCAAGCACTTCACCAACAGAGCTATCTCAGTACCTCCCTACCCCCAGAACTTATCTAGTAGCATCTCATGGGGTTAATGCTTAAAGGGATGCACTAGGGAAATGCTGTCTATGGCTTCCTGTACACAGTAAGAGTGATTGGCAGCTGGAAAAGCCATGGTAAATGAAGACAGACAGTGCAAGGTCACTCTGGCAAAAGTCTTTGTCTTATTCATAGAAAGGTGACTCTTGGGCTGAGACCAGGTGACTTATGGGTCCTTGTCACCTTTGTGCCCTCATTGCACAGAAAGTGACATCAGTTTATGAACTGTGTGCTTGTCCTGTGATTTCATTTCTTGTCACATGCAAGGATGACACTGGCTTGTGAGAACATATGGTGTGGCTACTTATGGCTGTAAATCTGCCTTTTCAAATGTGATCCTAAACAAGCCTAAGCTAATTCTAAACAAGCCTTAACATTATATGGATTCTGGGGATACAACCAAAAGAATGGAAGGTCAACTTCATGATGGCCAAGTATAATAGTATCCACCTATGGTTTATGCTGAGGCAGGAGGATCACTTGAGCCCAGGAGATTAGAGCTAGCTTGGACAACATAGTGAGTTCTTTGTCTCTTATAATAGACATAGTGATGTTTTGGAGATCTGAGGGTAAGCACAGTGATAGAGTGTGTTTAGTATGCACAAGGCCTCAGAGTCAATTCCCAGAACTTAAAAACATATAACAAAGATCATATTTTTGCCACCTTGGTAAGATTTATCATCTTTACCATTCCAAGTGTATATAGTCATTATACATCCAACATTCAATTATTCTTCATCTCCCAAATTGAAACATCATTTAAACAACATCATTTACCCCTTCTTTAACTCTCCAAAACTCCTACTATCTTTATGATTAAAAAAATCCCACCCATTATCTCTCTTTCTTTCTCTCTATCTCCCCATCTCTGCTTACAAATAAAAAATTAAATATATTTTTTAAAAATTAGGGACTGGAGCGATGGCTTGGCAGTTAAGGTGCTTGCCTGCAAAGCCTAGCAACCCTGGTTCTATTCTCCAGAACCCACATAGAGCCAGATGCACAAAGTGGAACATGCATCTGTAATTTGTTTGCAGTGGCTAGAAGCCCTAGTGCACCCATTTCGCTCCCTTTCATCTTTCTGTGCTTGCAAATAAATAAATAAGTATTTTTATATACATCTGCTGGACAGCATTTATTTATTTATTTATTTATTTATTTATTTATTTATTTATTTATGAGAGAGAATAGGCACACCAGGGCCTGTAGCCACTGCAAACAGACTCCAGATGCATGTACTACCTTGGGCATCTGGCTTACATGGGACCTGGAGAATCAAACCTGGGTCCTTAGGCTTTGCAGGTAAGTACCTTGACTGCTAAGCTATCTCTCCAACCCAAAAGTATTTTTTTAATCCTAGGTATTTCATATAAATGGAGTCACGCAGTGTACAGTATTTGTCCTTTTTTGTCTGGTTCATGTTACTGAGCATAAAGTCCTCTTCCTCCATGTTGGAACATGTATCATTTCTCTCTCTCTTTTTTTCTTTTTCTTTTTTTTTTTTTTTTTTTTTTTTTTTTTTTTTTTTGAGACATGGTCTTGCTATGTTGCCCAGGTTGGTCTCGAATTCCTGAACTCAATTGATCCTCCCTGCCTCGGCCTCCCAAGTAGCAGATAGGTGACCAATTCATTTCTTTCCTTTTTAAAGTTCAATAATATTCTTGTGTATGTCTCCTTCTGTTTGGATTGCTTCAATTTCTTAGCTATTGTGTGTAATAGTGCTTCAAAAATGGGTGTATAAATGATCACCTTGAGACTTTTTTTTTTTTTTTTTTTTTTTTTTTTTTGGATTTATATGCACAAGTAGAACTGCAGCTTCATAGGGAATGTATGTATATATGCAGCCCAGGCTGATCTTAATCTCAAGATGTTTCTGCCTCCACATTCTGAATCAAGAATTACAGGTATGCACCACAGACAGTTTGCTAATCTAATCTTGTAAGAGATGTACCAATCTTCCCTTCTAGTCTTTCAAACAGCTATTTTTTTTCTAAGATTGGAGTGTGTTCCTTAAATAGGTTTCACTTGAAAATGTAGACCTTTTTCTTCTCTCTTTTTTTTCCTCCATTTTCCTGTTTTCAGGGGGTGATCTCAAACAAAAAGAAAATACTATAAACCATAAGACTGCAAGCTGATACTGCCAACAAGCATTTTAGTGGTGAATCCTGTTCTTTCTGCATATTTTCCTTACTCCACCAGAACCTCATCCTTTCCTTTTCAACTAACATTTAACTTATCTTCCCAGTTACTTAATTTCCCCTATCCATAAAATACTTCTTCCTTTCTAAGATAAATCATTTTAAACTGACATTTTCTTGTGGAGGATACACTAGAAGTGCCCGAATGAAACAAATTTCGTATTCTGTGCGTCACTGCGCATTTTAAAACCTAGAGGCTTGGATGAAACCTGTTCCCAGAGGTTTGGTCCCAGAGAGACTGAGCGTGCAGTCCCGAATGCACAGAGTTCCTGCTGCCTGTGCTGCAGGTAAGGAACAATGGTTCCCGGGCTTTCAGCTGGCCGGGGACGGTCTTCGGGGACACACTCCGGGCGGTGGAGGACAGGAAGTCGGAGCAGCTGGAGGAACTGTGGTTAGGGAATCTCCCCTGGGCCGCAGCTTTTGCTCCATTCAGTTCCTTCCGTGGCAGCCTTACTCATTTCTTCACTCCTTGGCCAGGTTCTGCGTTTCCTGGCTCCCAGGCCTCCAGGAATGCGGAGGACAGCGGCTTGGGCTCCAGAGTCCTTAAGTTGAGAAAAGCATCAGGTGCACTTCCAGGGGCGTTGCAAAGCCCCGCCACACTGCCTCCATCGCCAAAGGGGAAGGAGATAAGTGGCAGCCTGCAGACTGACACACACACTTCTATTGAATTTTTTTTTTTTTTTCCTATAAAGATAAACTTTTCATTGTCACGTCCAGCCAGGAGAAAATGGTGGTGTTGATAGGTTCCTCTGCATCTGCCTCAGTGCTGGCTCTTTTCAAAACTTTCGCTTGTACTCTCTGAAACGCTAGGTACTGGGAGGAGGGCTTGGGAGATCTCTCCCTGTTGAATTTAAGACTGATCAGCCTGGGGGGGAGGGGGAGCTACAACTGCAACCACGTGAGGCTGAAGGAGGGCAAGGTTTTGTCAAAGGGCCTGAAAATTCGGTAACAGATCAGGAGAAAGTAAAAATATATAACTGGGAAGTCCTTTTCATAGGTGTTGCAGTCAGTTTCACATTGCTGGTAAAAATCACCCAGCCAAGTGCAGCTTGTGTGGGAAAAAAGAGGTTTATTTTGGCCTACAGGCTCGAGGGGGAAGCTCCATGATGGCAGGGAAAACAATGGCATGAGCAGAGAGTGGACATCACCCCCTCACCAACATCAGGTGGACAATAGCAATAGGAGAGTGTGCCAAACACTGGCATGGGCTATAATACCTATAAGCCCACCCCCAACAATACACTGCCTCCAGGATGCTTTAATTCCCAGTTGCCATCAGCTGGGGCAACTAGCATTCAGACTACCTAAGTTTATGGGGGACACCTGAATCAAACCACCACAGAGGTAAGAGATGTCACAGACAAGATGGCCACAGGTATTTGAAGAGTGCAATGGGTCACATAGGTCCTACATTTATTGAGAGTCTATGGTGCCCTTGACTCTATGCCAAGTGTTTGCATTAGCACTTTTGTCAGCACCAAGAGCCCTTGTCCTCAGGCTTCATATATATATATATATAATCTATCTTTCTTCATGGGCCTGAGGCACCATCCTACCCCACCCCCACCAGACTGACTGAAGCCTCTTGCTCCCCACAATGAATGCCAATAAACTTCAGCAGAATTGGGGCAGGGATGAGGGGGTCTAAGAGTACAACTTTTTTTAAAAAATAAAGCATCAATAAGTAAAACTGTTAAATAACTAGATAAAACATCTTGAGTAGCTGGGCATGGTGATAGAGACCTGCAGTTCAAGCATTTGGGAGATGGAGGCCTGTGAATCAAGAGTCCAAGGCCAGCCTGGGCTACCTAGCCAGGTCAAGGCCAACCTGGGGCTATATGAGTAGCAGCACCTGCGAATGTCAAACAACAAACAAATTAGATGTCCCTCAACTGATGAGTGGATAATGAAGATGTGGCACATTTACACAATGGAGTTCTACTCAGTTGTAAAGAAAAATGAAGTTATGAAATTTGGTGGAAAATGGATGGATATGGAAAGGATTATCTATAGTGAGGTAACCCAGCCCCAGAAAGCCAAATGTCACATGTTCTCTCTCATATGTGGTTCCTAGCTACAAATGATTGGACTTCTATGTGAGTAAAATAAAACTCAGTAGCAGAAGGCAGTAAGCTAGAAAGGGGATATAAAGGGAATGGAGAGGGAGGAAGAGGGGACTTAATAGGGTGGTACTGTATATATGTAAGTAGAAGAACAGATTAATGGGGGAGAAAAGGCCTAAGTGAGGTCAGGGGAAGAGACTGAGTCAGGGGAGGGAGGGCTAATCAAAATCTAAGAGGATATAAATAAGTCATATGGAAATCTACTTTTCTGGACAATGGAATACTCAGAAGCCATAGGTTGTGACTAGAAAATTTTCAGTGCCAGGGATGGGATGCCTTTCAGTGAGTTGTTGGCTGGGGAGGTCACAGATACTCCCAAAACATTATAGGGCATTGTCGAGGCCCTTGGTTTCCCACCAGGAATAGATGGTAAGACCCTATTGCTGAAGACTCCACATACTTGGGCTGCAAGGTCACTGAGAAATTCTGCTAGAGCTGAGCTGAAAGCCTCCTCCTTGTGGACCAGCTGACAGAAAGTTGGAAAAAGCTACGCTGCATGCAGTTCGATGGGAGAGAGAAAACACCAGAGGCGGAATGTGCCCCATCTCTTTTTTGTCATTGTTGATCCTTGATGTAATTCCTTGGTGTTCATTAGCTTGCAGCTGTACACTCCAGCTTCTGCTTCTGTCGTTGTAGGGTTACAAGATCTCTTCTGATAAGGGCACTGATGACTCATTAAGGGTGCTTAATCCAATATGACCTCATCCTGACTCCATCCGTAAGGACCCTATTTTCAAATAAGGATTAGAAAAATTTTTAAAATATTTTATTTATTTATTTATTTATTTGAGAGAGAAAAAGAGGGGGAGAGAGAGAGAGAGAATGGGCATGCCAGGGCCTCCAGCCACTGCAAAAGAATTCCAGATGCATGCTATCCCTTGTGCATCTGGCTTACATGGGTCCTGGAAAATCGAATGAAGATCCTTTGGCTTTGCAGGCAAATGCCACTATGCCATCTCTCCAGCCCCTCAAATAAGGATTTTTTTTTTTTTTTTAACTCTAGCTCAGGCTGACCTACAACTCACTCTGTAGCCTAAGTTGGCCTTGAACTCACCATTCTCCTACCTCATTCTTCCAAGTGCTGGGGTTAAAGGCATGCACCATCACGCGCAGATTTTCACTTACAGGACTTCAGTGTATTCTTTGGAAGGACACGATTCCATCCACAATGCTGTGCTCTTGAACAGGAACTCTCCAGGATACTCTGTGGCTGACATTCATACCTGTATCTGTGTCTGAACCAGGATCACCAACCGGAGCCTAGATGAGTGGGGCTAGCCAGAGATGCTGCATGCGCAAGAGGAGAGCTGCGATGAAGGAGCCGCTCCAGCTCCTCCCTAGGGGGAGGGGAGCCAGCTAGCCACTTGGTGTCCAGGTGGACCACCCAGGATGTGGGCAAGAAAAGGAGGTAAATTTCACGGCTGCTGGGCTCTCCCTGCAGCATGATTTCCATCACCTTGACAGGGAAACCTCAAGCCTTGAATCTGGGGTGAAGAGGCTTTGTTTTTCTTGCTAATCAAGACTCTTGCATTTGGCTGGTGATAATAAAGGTTCCAACAGTCACAGCTAAAATGATTGTTAAAGCTCCTGGAAGATGTTATGTCAATTCTCTATGAAAATGGAGCAAAGTAGAGGGCCTGGGAATTTTGGGCTCAATTGGTAGAGTGCCTATCCTCACAAAACTCTTGGTTTAATACCAGGACCGAATAAACCAGGCATGGTGGTATGCTTCTGTAATAAACAGCAGTTGGGAAGTAAAGGCAAGACGATCAGAAGTTCAAGGTCATCCTCCATGACATAGTGAGTTCAAGACCAGCCTGTGCAAATGACATCTTGTCTCAAAAAAAAAATAAACAAACAAAAAATACTGAAGCAAGGTAAATGAGAAATAATCATTAAGCAGGATTCTGTGGACTTGTGAGCCTTTAAGTTTTCCCAGAGAGACAAGTAATTGTGAAATGCATGCTGTACTATCACTGCATAACATGGGGTTGTCAGCTCAGAAGAATCAGGGTAGGAAGGTGGCCTGGGACCATGAAACACTCTCCCTTGACATTCACTGGGAAACAGGGGATGTCTATCTTGACTTGGGCCCTGCTGGAGTGGTTCCTGGACTGAGTTGAATGCTTCAGGAACCAGAGAGGAGCCTCTCTTTCTAAGCTGATAGAAGCCTGTCCTGTCTTGGCATATAAGAATCCATTTAAACTAATATGTATCCATTTGGTGATACTTGAAATGTATTCTCTTTCCCCCCAGGATTCTCATGAAACATTGCCTGTGCATTTAAGCAATTCATGCTTCTGAGGCCAAGCAAACACAATTGCCAAAGAACAACCGTTTCCAGGTTTCACTTAGGGAGTTTTCCTTTTGTGTTTTAACAATGGATTCAGTTACTAGAAACTCGAGTGCAAGGTTAAAGATGCCATGTGCTATCTGTTAACACTGCCCTTCACCTTTTGGACCTCTGCCCCAGGGCTGGCCACACAGACTCTTTTCCTTGGGCCAGACTGAGGTTTCTGAAGTGTGACTCAGGCTGCAGACAGGATCCAGGCACAGGAGAGCTTTGTTTCTAGTCTGTCTCCTTGACAGAAGCAACTTTCCCTCCTTTTTCTTCCTCCTCCTCCTTGTTTTTAAAATTTCATTTATTTATATTTATTTGCAAGCAGAGTGTGAGAAAGAGATACAGATAGGTAGGTAGGCAGATAGGGAGAGAGAAAAAGAGAGAATGGGCACACCAGGGCCTCTTGCCACTGCAAATGAACTCCAGAAGCAGGCACCACTTTCTGTACCTGGCTTTATGTGGCTACTAGAGAATCAGACCTGAATCTGGGCTGTCAGGCTTTGTAAGCAAGCACCTTTAACCAGCCTGGAAGTTCTCCTCTGTATAACTTCAGCCCATCAGCTTTTGACTTCTGATGACGTTGCCCCAGCTGTCCCTGGCTCTCTTACTGTTACCTCTACTCCTGTGTTTGGTCACTTTACAGGTTCTATGGAAATAGCATCAACCTCTACTACAGCTACAAGGCTACTTTTAGCCTTTTATTTTTTTACTTTGAGAGAGAATTTCAGTTGCCAAGGCTGGCCTTGAACTCACTCTGTAGCCCCAGATAGACCTTGAACTTCTGACCCTCTTTCCTTAGCTTAAGTAGCTGGGATTACAGGACTGGGCCCAGGTGCAACATTTTAAAATTGAATTCGCTGTAGATTCTGCTTTTTCTGCTGAAAACACCTTGGTTGCTCCTAGGTGACATGCTAGCATTCAGTGACCTAAGCTCTCAAGTTTATCTGCACAGTTCAGCCCTAGTTCTCCATCCTTGCTGCTCCCTCTTTTACAGGCTGTTCACCCCTCAGTCCTCCTTCAAATCTACTTCCTGTGTCTTGGAATTCTATCCAGCAGTTTAGAGGGTTTTGTTTTCTTCTCTCTTCTGTATCAGAGTCCCCATTCTCTATCTGGAATGATTGTTCTCAAGATGGGACCTTTTTAGGAATGGATATCATTATCTTCCTATGTTCCATGTTTTAAGGACTATACTTTCAGCGATCATTTCTATAGTTCCCTATGCTTCATGGTTTTGTTTGTTTGTTTTGTTTTTTCGAGGTAGGGTCTCACTCTGGCCCAGGCTGACCTGGAATTAACTATGTAGTCTCAGGGTGGCCTTGAACTCACGGCGATCCTCCTACCTCTGCCTCCGGAGTGCTGGGATCAAAGGCGTGCTCCACCACGCCCGGCTTTTTGCTCCATGTTTTAGCCATAGGCATATAATCCTTTGTTGACCACTGAGCAGAGCCTTTCCTGATAATCTGTTCCTAGGATATCCAAACTCCACCCTCAACCTCCAAGCTGCCGGACCAACCCTTCTAGGCTATCAGCTGCCATCAATCCTTACAACCCGGCTCAGACCTCACTACACTGATAGGCTTCATTTGTGGCAGAATACACAAAGCTAGTACTAGAGTTAAAGCTATTTAAGAGCCTTGTGCAGATGCCTGGCCTACCTACTGAACCGTGCACTCACATGTCCTCTATGCTCCTCAGCCCTGAGTTCTGGCTACTCCCTGACCATTACAATTTGGCTTGCCTACTCCTCTTTGCAACCAGATGCAGGCATAACACTTGGCATGGCAACAACTGCCTGGTTCTCCTAACCCTCACAGATTTTAGATTTTGTTGGAGACAAAAACAAATTTCCAAGATTCAGGTCAACATCAATTTAGAATTATGTCTGATAGTTGGAAAAGAACTTTGGTAAAGAGATTTAACTTTTTTCAACTTGGGAAAACTTTTGAAAGCTATAGCCTTTCATGCTTAAACACATACCCACCCCCACACACCCACAACCAACCTGGCTTTATATAGTTCAATCCTGTCAAGCTAATCTAATCTTCTGTGACAGAGCAGCCGACCTGGTAGATCAAGAGGATGATAGTTGGACTTTATCTTTGCTGGCTTGGAAACTTTTTCATTTCTGGGATCCACTCAATATGATTATCATTAAACTGGCTGAAAGGCTAGGGAGGACAGGACCAGCGTTGGGTGGGGAGAGAAGTAGTGTCCCCTAGTGGGGTCAACCTCAAGCCTGCTGGCCCTAAGAACTTACATGAATGGACCAGATGACAGAAAAGAGATCTAATTCAGAAGAGTCAGCACTAATATCAGGGCAGAGAGAGTGGGGTTTAGATACAGATGATTAACCAGCCAGAGAAAGAACCTTGTAATTATAAAAATGATCAACTTGGGCTGGAGAAATGGCTTAGCGGTTAAGGCACATGCCTGCAAAGCCTAAAGACCCCGGTTCGATTCTCCAGGTCCCATGTAAGCCAGATGCACGAGGGGGTGCACGCGTCTGGAGTTCGTTTGCAGTGGCTAGAGGCCTTGGTGTGCCCTTTCTCACTCTCCCTCTCTCAAATAAATAAATAAATAAATAAATAAATAAATAAATAAATAAATAAATGTGCAGGTGTGTATAAACACACACACACAACAGAACAGGACATGTAGGAATCCTGCAGTTCTTACTTAAGCTGCATGAACAGGATTCCTTTCAAACACTACAATTAAGAAAAAAATAAAATAAAGAGAGACAGCGAGAGAGAGCACTGAGCTGTGGTGGCACATGCCTTTAGTCCCAGCACTTGGGAGATAGAAGGATTGATGTGAGTTCAAGGCCAGCATAGGACTACAGAGTGAGTCTTAGGTCAGACTGGGCTAGAGTGGTGAGACCCTATCTCAAAACAGAAAGAAAGAAAGAATGAAAGAGAAAGAAAGAAAACATACAAGATTAAATTAAATGTAGAGAAGATTCTTCTTGGTTTTGAGACAAAAAAATGGGGTCACTAAATAAGAACAGATTTCTCTAGGAAGATTTTGTGTGCTCCAAGCTAGCATAACAAACCTGATAACCTGAACATAGCTGTCCCCACTCCACATTATACTACTAGTAGTACTTCAAAGTATTTATTTAAATCTATAATTAAAAATTACGTGGAGGTAGGGTATGGCAGTGCATGCCTTTAATCTCAGCACTTGGGAGGCACAGTTAGGAAGACTGATAGGAGTTCGAGGCTAGCCTGAGACTATGTAGTGGATTCCAGGTTAGCCTGGGCTAGAGCAAGACCCTACCTCAAAAAAAAAAAAAATTAAGCGGTAGGCAGTGCATTGTAATAAGGTCTTCATGGTGTGGTTACATTCATAAAGAGATGTCCAAACACAAAAGAGTCTTCCTTATAAGCCATATTAAGAGCATGGGCAGTAAGCCTCAACTCTCTCCAATGTGTCCCTACAGCTTTGATCCATGGTACAGCCAAACTAACATAGGCAGTAAGTCATTCTGGCTTCCCACTTACAAAATAAGCAAGCCCTCACTTTCCTACTATGGGTAGATAGTGGCACTGAAGATTGGGGCGCCTGTACTCTTCCCAGATTGTTTCCAAATGTCATCTGATTAAAACACACAACACATTCTTCTAAAAAACAAAACAAACACATACACACAACACACACACATATTTTTTTTTTTGAGGTAGGGTTTCACTCTAGCCCAGGCTGACCTGGAATTCACTATGCAGTCTCAGGGTGGCCTCAAGCTTTCGGTGATCCCCCTACCTCTGCCTCCCAAGTGCTGAGATCTGGCTGATTCAGACATTTGTGATGAAGTAAGGTAGGGGATAGGGTGGGGGAAGAACACAGTGATTTTCCTTATAATGAATGCTATTGATAACTGATATATACAATCAGTTATGTAAGTTAAGTCTTTACATTTAATCATAAATTTTATAAAATGTCCCAATTAGTAAAAGTTGGCTTATTTTAAAGCCTTAAACATTGGTTACTATTTAAACAAGACATTCTAAAAAAAATCAATCACATAATAGTTCATAGGTAATTTACAAGTGGATGGTACACATCTAGATACAGAGGTAGAAATTCACTTTTACAATGTTTCACTAATACACATATACCAAATTCAAGGCACAAAATAGTTTGCTTTACAAAAAATACTGTAAAAATGTCATTTGCTGTTCTACAATGTGAATAAACCTTTCAAAGGAATCTTTACACCCTTCCACACATACTCCATACAATAACGATTTTCCCCTCATTAATCATAGTTGGCACAAAAATGGAGACTTTTAAATGTAGAAGTTCCCATTTACAGAATCTTTCTTTGCAGAGTTGCTATGTACTTAGACAAGAGTCCAGCCCTAAGCACAAAACACAGCAACTCCCTGAGGAAAGGGCACTTTCTATACGCAGCAAAATCCACAGGTAGAAAATGTATGATCTTTTTGGATAACTAGGTCTCAAGACACTTCATGAAGTATTTCAGAGATAAAATTTAAAAGTCAACTCATACTTTAGTTATTACATGTTTAAGAAAGAGACCTGGTCACCCTCACTCTGATGCTCAGATGTCATGGACTTCATAGTGATGAAGACTCTAAAATTCCTTTTTCAAAGAGCTGAATATACAAACACCATGAAAAAGCCACCCAGGTTTGCAAAAGTAGAACTTAGAAAACCATTACTCCTTGGAGTTTCAAGAATGTCAGTTGGCTAGAATTTCATGACAATGAATAAGCTCTATGAGAATTCAAAAAAAATCATACATATGAAACACATTGTAGATTTCATATCTAGACGTTATGATCATTAAAAACAATAATGATAGCCCAAAGATGCCACCCAGTGCTTGTCTAAAGACTGGAGTGGTTTTAAGGTCATGTCTAAAAAGACCCTGCTGGCAACAACTTTAGCACACGTTTATGACCACATTTTCCAAGTTTTCTAGTCAGTTAATTTACACTTTATCTTTTTAAAAAAAGTTGATTAGAAAAAAACAAAAGTCAACATGGGGTTAGAGTCCAGAGAATATCAGTCCTGCTGGTGTGCATAGACTGAGCCGTCCTGATCGTCTTCTGAGAGAAAGGATACTCCGTACAAAAAAGATGCTTGGACTCCATCAGATTCCGTTTTTCGCTTCATTGTTGTTTGTGGCTTGTTTCCTTTGAGCAATGAAGGGGTACATACACTTGTCTGCTCCTAGGAACCGATACATGCACACCACTGCTTCAAAAGGAAGGATGCTGGAAAGAAAAGCCAGAGTTAGCAAATGCCTTGAATTAATTTAAATGTTGGGACAGGCAGGCAAGGCAGAGCCTCTTGGTTACCTCTTCATGAAGGTCACAATGTACATGAGGCGAGGGGTGCAGATCATGGGCTGGTCAGTGAGGATAGCCTTCATGGCCTGCTTCACGCAGTAATCAGGTTTCAGAGGGGGCAAAAAGGGCTCAATCTCTTTCCTAAAAAAATTATGATCAAAACATATCAAGAATTAACACACTAGGGAAGACTGACAACAAAACATCAAAACATTTAACTGCAGGGTAGTGCAAGCCTTTGATCATAGCACTGGGAAAGCAGAGGTAGGAGGATTGTTTTAAGTTCTAGGTCAGCTTAAGACTACATAGCAAATTCCAAGTCAGTCTGGGTTAGAGTGAGACCCTACTTGGAACCCGCCCCCCCCCGCAAAAAAAACCCAAACATTTAAATGACGGATGGGATTTTGATACATTTTTTTAACAGTGCTTTTCTATTTTTTTTGTTCCTACTCAAATTTTTCCTGTTATAGCTGGACATGGAGGCACATTTGGGAGGTAGAAGCAGGAGAATTAGGAGTTCAACGCCATCCTCAGCTACATAGGGAGTTGGAGGACAACCAGACATATATGAAACTGTCTCTAAAATTCAAAATAAATAAAAATTTCCACTATATACTCATTTTATCTGTATAATCTAGAAAACAAGTTAGGAGAAAAATAAGCAAAATCAGTTGGCTATAAAGTGAGAAAAATAGGTTGTTAAGATTCCTTAAGAGCCGGACGTGGTGGTGCATGCCTTTAATCCCAGCACTGGGGAGGCAGAGGTAGGAGGATCACCATGAGTTTGAGGCCACCCTGAGACTACATAGTGAATTCCAGGTCAGCCTGGACTAGAGTGAAACACTACCTTGAAAAATAAAACAAAACAAAAAAGCCTTAAGATATATCTCAAAATTTTTTTTTTTTTTTTAGTCTCAGGGTGGCTTTGAACTCACAGTAATCCTCTTACATCAGCCTCCCGAGTGCTAGGATTAAAGGCATGTGCCACCATGCCTGGCTATTTATTTATTTATTTGAGAGAGAAAGAGGGAGGGGGAGAGAGAGAATGGGGGCACCAGGGCCTCCGGCCACTGCAAACAAACTCCAGATGCATGCACCCACTTATGCATCTGGCTAATGTGGGTCCTAGAGAGCTGAACTTTGGCTTTGCCTTAACCACTAAGCCATCTCTCCAGCCCTCAAATTCTTTTTATTTTGAATAGAAAAAGGAGGTATTGTTATCATAAGCATTAAACCCTCCAAAGAGGTGACACTTTTGGCATGAGGTATAGCTAAAATGAGGATGGGTAAACACAGGTGTAACCTTTTCTAGTGCAGTAACAGCCAGTGCCACCCTTTTCAGGATACTGAAAGCTAGGGACAGCTAAGATATATTTTTAGGGGCCTCTGAAACAAAAGACACACAGACACTTGCATCCAGATTAATTCATTAAGTTTACATGTAAACACAACAATACAACTTATTCTTTTTACTCTTCATCATCTTACACAGCTTTGGACCTTTGCACCTGCCACTATGCTACAAAGACACAGTTCCTCAGGACCCTGAGCAACTGGTTCCTATGCATGTAAGAGGAAAAATGTCAATGTGAACTACCACACCACAGGCACACAGAAAGGCACAAGACGATGAGGCACAGATATCTGAGTTCAGGTTTCTCTTCCTCCCTCTCTCTCCGATGCTGGAGATCAAACCCAGGGCCTCGCATATGCTAAGCACGTGTTGTACCACTTGCCACATCCCCAGGCCCTAGAGTTAATTTCTCAGTCCAGACTTGGCGCCAGCCAGAGACTGGAATGACTCAAAGCACCTTCCACCTACTTCACCACCTGTCCAATTCAGCATGTGTAAAGAATGGCCACCAACCAACAGGGAACTGGTTGGGATATCTTTCTGTGCCTTGCAACTTCACCCAGGCAAAGATCTCAAAGTCAGCATGCCTTCACAAGTATCCTGATGATTCATGATTGTGTTCACTCTGCAGAGCTCAAGTCAGATGAAATGACACTTACATTCCCATATGCCCTCTTTCTAAGTGTGGGCATTGCATTTGTAGTCAATGTAAAAGGCCCTTCTCTTGCTGGAACATAGGTTTCCAAACCTAGAATGTGATAATCAGTCTTTTCAGAAGAAAGGGATGGTACTCCTCTGTGGCAATGGCAGTTTCATGTCCAAATTTAAATCACATTAAGGATTTTCTTCTGGAGCTCTAATTTACCAATACTAATATTAGAGAAATAAAATAACTCTTAAGGATATAACTTCTAAGTAAACTCCTTGGTATTTATATCTTTTCCTTGAAGGTCTAGAAAAGCTGCTTCTTATCTGATACTTTGAATCAATTCTTGCAAGTTAATACCAGCAAGGCACCAGGCTCTCACTTGTCAACTATTTTGTGTGAATGTGTGCCTGTGTGAGTGCAGGTGTGTATGACCTGTGTACCTATGTGTGCAAGCCAGAGGAGAATGATGGGTGACTTACCACTCACTTATCTGTGTGCTTCCTTCATATGGAGTCTTTCTTGGAACCCAAGGCTACAGTTTTTGTGAGCCCAGCAAGGATTCTCCATTTTCTGTTTACTGTAGGACTGGGGTTACATGCATGTGTAGCCATACCAAGCTATTTATGTGGGTCCTGGGGAACTGAATTCAGACAGTCTCAGGCCCTCATGCTCATGCAGCAAGGACTCTTAACTGCTGAGCCATCTCCCCAGCCCCAGAGCTTGTTAACCTTATATAGCCACTTTGTAAACCTTGACCAGTGAAAACTACACATTGGGCTGGAGAGATGGTTTAGCAGTTAAGGCGTATGCCTGCGAAGCCTAAGGACCCGTTCGATTCTCCAGGTCCCACGTAAGCCAGATGCACATGGTGACACATGCGTCTGGAGTTCATTTGCAGTGGCTAGAGGCCCTGGTGCGCCCATTCTCACTCTCTCTCTGTTTCTCTCTGTCTCAAACAAATAAATAAATAAATAAATAAAAACTACACATTAGCTATCTTTTTGTTTATTTCACTTTTTGAGACAAAGTTTTGCTATGCAGCTCTGGTTGGCCTAGAACTAGCTATGCAGACCAAGCTGGCTTTGCTCTTGTGGTAATCCTCCTGACTCTTAGCTCCCAAGGAATGCTGGGATCACAGATGTCAGCCATTATACCTGGCTAAGGTTAACTGTCAAATGAGGGTTAAAGTGCAAGACTGACTGAAGATCAATTCCACATATCCTCGCAGTATGACTGTTGCATCAGTAATCAGGTAAGGTTCTACTGACCTGATTCTGCAGCCTCTAAACATGCCAGTATCTACAAGGTAAGGGCAAACCAAGGTTGTTTTAATTCCATCTTTTTCAGCAGCCTTTAGCTCATGGCTCAGAGATTCATGAAAACCCACAACTCCAAATTTGCTGGCACAGTAGTCCTGAATGAAAGGGGAAAACAGAAATGGTAAGTATATGCAAAAGGCCCCAACCAACCTGAAGCCTCCCTAGTCTTGTTGGCTACAGAAGAATCCAGGTAACCAAGCAGAGAACAGAAAGCCATTTTAAATACACATCTGATGTGGTTCAATGCAGAAATAATATTTTCAAAGCAGCAACAAAAACAGATGAACATTTTTTGCCACAACAACTAGGTATCAAATTACTTTGGGGAAGTCATCACGAAAAATTCTATGAAAGCTAGCAGGTGGGAGTTAAAAATTGCAGACAGCTTCCCTTTGAAGTGCCTAGAAAATTTACAAATGGTTGTTTAGTAAAGGTGACTAAAACCTGTTTGAACTGATGCAAGAAGAACAAAGACAAGTTTAGCATAGATTTTACGTTATTATGATCTGACTTTCTCTTGGGTGAATTTTAAATGAAAATAACAGCTACACTTTGTAAACTTGAACCAGACTTTAAGGATATATGATATAAAATATTTGCATGGAATGTTTTTCAATTTTCTAGGCCTCTATAAGATAAACAGTACAGAACTGTGTGTGTGTGTGTGTGTGTGTGTGTTATAATTTAACATGGTTAAGAACAGGGTTTGTAGAAGCCTAGTTCTACAAAATTCTAACACAAAACATCTGCCACTGGCCTTAAGCTCACAGCAGGCATCCTACTTTTGGCAGGTTGACCAAAACAGAATGTGAACGTTGAGCTCACTTCATGGCACTGCCATGCCCCCTCTATGGACCCATTCTTGATCCTGAGCCTTCCACCATCACAAAGGAAAGCTGCTAATAAAAATGGAGGCCCTGAAGCCTGGCACATTTGTGTCTCTGGCTGCTGCCACCTTGTCCAACTGGCATAGATGATTTTATAGCATGTGAGAGATGCCTTTCAAAGGCTGGTCCTGGGTTAGAGGGAAACACCATTGGTCTCTGCAAAGGTTTGGCAGTAAGTCATCTTGTGATGTGTTCATTGCAAGGTAAAGTGAGTGAATGAAGAGAATGCTTTATATTTGACAAACCTCAACTCCAGCAGTACTGAACAATCCCAAGGAACTTGCAACCGTCACAATATGACCATGATTAATCTCCAGCATTGTAGGAAGAAAAGCCTTAGTGGTCTGAAAGAAAAGCAAGATGCAAACTTTAGAACTGACATTATACATTTGCTTGAAAAGCCAGGATCATAGAACAAATTCTCAGCCAAATGCGATTACATTTCCCAGCTCATTTAAAACTATTTTACATTTAGCAAAAAGTGAAGCTCCTTGAACTTAGCACCGTATCATTGGCATGGCAGGCTTATGATGAGCTGTGACCAACATTTCTGTAACACAAGAGCTCTGAGGGGCGATGTACAGAGATGAAAAGAAAGTCATTAGTGGAGGACTCTTTATCACCTTTCCAGTGACAATGATCTGCTAATCTGAAGTGCTCCCGGGTCAGAGGCTCCTTTCTGTGCAGCACGGCCAGTTTGTGACGGCCCTCCATTCTACCTACAAGCAGGTGCCTCTGTACTGATGTCTCTTTTAGGGCTATGTCTACCCAGTAACAGACTGATTGAAACAGCCATCCTAGCCCTGTAGTGCAGCACCAAGGTTTATAGTCTAAACAGACTAACAGGAGGTGAAGTACTTTAGGATATAAAAACTGGTAAACCAAGTGTGGTGACTCACTGTGAGTTCAAGGCCAGCTTGGGCTACAGAGTGAGATCTTTGGATCTGGTTATATATGAGTGCTGGGGAATTGAATCCCAGGCCTGCAGGTTTTGCAAGCAAGTGCCTTTAAGCACTGAGGTGTCTCCCCAGCCCCTGTCTTTTAAGTACCTAGTTAAGATTAGTGTTTGCAGGGGCTCAGGTGTGGCTCAGCTGGTAAAGTGTCTGTGGCTCCTAAGCACCCATGTCACAGCCTGCTTGTAATCAATCCCAGGGTTATTGGGAGGTGGAGACAGAAAAATTCCTGGGGCTTGCTGGCCAACTAGTCTAGCTTAATTGGTAAGTTCTAGGTTCAGTGAGAAACTCTGTCTCAAAAAAGAAGATGGAGAGCAACTGAGGAAGACATTAGACGAGTTCAGGTGTGTTCAGGGTAGTATGGCCATAGACTGAGGAGGTGACCTCTGGCCTCCACAAGCATGTGCACATACAAGGACATATACACAGATAGACCACACACATATAAAAGATTATGTTTTTATATTACCTAAAATATATAGACTATTTTAGTTTTGCTCATTTAAAAAATTATCCTTAATGTTCATCAGAGACTATTTCTAAGAACTTATGATAGAGTTATGTCCCAATAAACTCATTAGAGGTAAAAAAAAAAATATCATCATTACTATACCAAGTCTACCAAGCACCATGGCTTAGACTGGCCTACCTGAAATGTGCTCAGAGCACTTACACCAGCTTAAAGTTGAGCTTCAAGAGAGCTTATACCAGATATGACCAGCCCTAGGAAAATTCAAGGTTCATTTCTTGCTGAAAGTGTTAGCATTTTAAAACCATTATAAAGTACAAAAATTCCAAGTCAAACCACTCTAAGTTGGGAGGGTTATCTATATTAAAAGTCTGCCTAATGTTGAAAGACAGGGATAAATTTAGTACCTTTTATCTTTTTGTTTGAAAAGTTCTTAATATAGGTAAGTACAAGGATTTAATATTGAATCATAAGAAATTGCACACAATCTAAAGCACCAGTAAGGACTTGTTATGTGGCTATTTGACAAATATGAACTACTGACCTATTTGCTTGGTAGCCAGTATCCACCTCTAACTCCAACACCAGAGTGGGCAAGTTCCTAATAAGTGCCCCATATTCACGTACTATGTTTACAGGTGTTAAATGACTAATTGAATCCCCAGCACAAAATAAAGGCAGGTAATAGAATATTAACACGTTCTGTTTCAGGTTTAATTTGGTGCAAAGTTCTGAAACTGATTAATGTCCCTTTCTCTCCCCTAAAATGAGTTTGGTGGTATTTATTAAATGATTTGAAAAGTAAGTTTTTTAGCCTATGGTGTGTGTGCACATTTGGATGTGTTTATAAGTATGTGTGTGGGTATATACATGTGTACAGGTCATATGCAAGTATGTGGGCATGGAGGCAGAGACTGAGGTCAGGTGTCTTCAATTGCTCTCCACCTTTTTTTTTTTCTTTTTTGAGACAAGGTCTCTTACTAAACCCAGAACTCACCAATTCAGCTACACTACCTAAGTCTGCAAGCCCAAAGGATCCTGCTGTGTCTCTTCTTCCCCAGAGCTAGGGTTACAGGTATGCACAACTATGCCTGGGTTTTATCAGGGTGCTGGAGATTCAAACTCATGCCCTCATGCTTGTATGGCAGGCACTTTCCTGACTGAGCCATGTCCCTAGCCCCAACAAACAATTCTTGAACATCAGTTACATGCAGGTAGTAAGCTATGATCTAACCATATAGTAGTGAGTAAAATAACAAAATCCTATTCCTGTCTCCAAGCAGGATTTAAACATATCAAATGTAGACCACCTCTAGCTTATCTCTCACACAAGCAGAGTACTGTGCCTGCATATTCTATGAAAAACATCAGGGTTTGGGTCTAATTTTGCTCCTAGGTCTCTCCTACACCACTCCCAAAGTTGTTTGTGAGCAAAGCTTTGTATTTAAAGGGGAAAAAATGACAATCATAGTCCAAATATGGCTGTATAACTAAAATCTTTCCCAGTTGTGCTTTAAAAATATACTGTTTAGGCAACTCCTTTAAGTGGCTAGTATAGTGTGACATGGGTGGGTTGGTTTGTTCTTATATAGGAAAGTCCAATCTGAGGCCCAAGGTCAGCATGCCTATGAATGTGGCTCAATACATTTGTAGATGATATGTCATGAAGGCAAAGGCAAAAGGTTGGACCTATCTGTGAAATACAAAGCATTCTTCTGGAGGGAATTTTAGTTTTTAAAGGAGTAGTAGGTTAATACTCAGCTTAAAACATGACTGCTGAAATCAGGAACAAATGTAGCCTTTTATATAAAGAAAATACAATGTGTCTTTTCACATTCCAAATTTCAAGATGAAGGCCTATATTCCTTATTTAGAAATGTTAGCCAATTTTGAAAGGTTTGCTACAAAATATATCCACTCCTGAGGCTGTCCACCATAAGCATCTGTTGAGGCCACCATGAGGTAGAGTAAGCAATCCAAGGCCACAGTCAGCCTGCTGGTGTTCAACTTTGGTGTTCAACATTTTCTGGGTCCTACTCTGTGCTGAGCAAAGCAAGGCTTGTATAGGAACTTTCATACCAAGATCACTTGGATTTCTTTGAAGACTGTGTTCCCAGCTTCCGCTGGGGCCTAGTATATGTGACTGCGCACTGAGGCTATTAATCATTGCCTTGCTGCCCAAATGGATGTGAGCAATTACAGCTTGAGCATTATTTCCACAAGCAAACTCCTGCTGTCTGCAGTACATTATTAAACTTTGATCAACATTTAATTCCTTACTTGCAAGAAAAAATTGGTGACTAGAAAGCGTTGCATTTTCAGGAATTTTCCCAAGTAATCTGACTAGTTTTCCTTTCTAATTACTCTTGCCCTCAACAGTCTGATAGATGACATCTGAGATAGCACAGCATATTCCGTCCTTGACACAGCTTGACAGCACAAAGAAACCTGGCACTCTGCAATGAATTATTAATGTGCACAAATATTGCAGCATGTATGAGGTGGGGACCAGCAAAAGGTGAAGAGCTAGTTGCCATGACACCAGTCAGTTCAAGCTAAGGTTCATGATCTTTAACTCTGTCTCAAAGAGTTGTTAGGAGAGCACACAGGGCAAATCTGAAATGCACACTCAAGAGGCTAAGTATGAGTGCACGCTTATGCTGCATGCAGATGTGAAAGCAGTAACTTGGCTACTTCACTGGACCACAACTGTGTTCCATCAACTCTAAGGATGGATTGCCTAGATGAGGAGAGAGTAGTGATGGATCTTTACAGGCAATATATTTGACCAGACTCCAGAGAGTAGACAAGGCTTACTAGATGCGGACCTGGAATTGGAGAACTATACTGCAAGACTATGTCTTTTCACTCACATCTAGGAAACAGATGGGGAAATAGTACTTTGCTAGGAAAAGTTAAGTGACTGTCAGTTCTTATTTGCACAAAAACAAAACTCTTGGGCTGGAGAGATGGCTTAACAGAAAATGTTTGCCTGCAAAGCCAAAGGATCCTGGTTCGAATCTCCAGGACCCACGTAAGCCAGATGCACAAGAGGGTGCATGCATCTGGAGTTCGTTTTCAGTGGCTGGAGGCCCTGACATGCTTGCACGCACTCTCTCTCAAATAAATAAATACGTAAAAAACACTTTAAAAAGAAAACTCTTAATAACTATCTCAGGGTATCTAGTATGAAAATAGCAGTGATTACTTGTAGTTTCTTTTAACAGAAGGCTCCAATACCATCATCTGCTGGCAGCTAGCAGGGATGGCTACAAAATTAAAAAGGAAAAGAAAGAAGGACATTTAACTGGACACTGGCATTCCTGTGAGACATGCTTAGCTGATTGAATATCTCCATAGCTCCTCAGGGTTCCTCTTCAAAGCACTAGTCTCTCCAGAAGATAACTGTAAAGGTCATGTCTACAATATGAGCAAGACCTTCCTGAACAGAAGAGCAAGCACAGAGACATAACATGTCATAGCTTGAGAAATCTTTGAAAGTTAGGTTTACGCCAAATTAACTCCCAACAGTTCCAACCTCCAGATTGCTCTGGTGCTTTTAATGACAGACTGGGCAGCATGGAGCCTGCAGCTGCAGTGTCAGGACAAATTAGCTGAAAATTCAACAAAAGAAAATGTGAAGAAATGTGCTATCTGGCAGCCTGACTTTTGAAGTTCTAACATGCCTGACATCTTGGCAGTGCAGGTAAAACACCCAGAGTGCACTGTCCATATTTATAAGCAATCTCAGGTTCACAGACAATAAAGGAAAAGCAAAGTTAATTTTTCTCTTAGTAGGAAAAGGCTTCATCCTAAATTTTTGTGCATTTGCAAGACCATTCTATGATCAGTTTCAGAAATCTTAAAAAAAAAGTTGTTTTGAAGTGTTTGTCTCTTAGTTGAATGTCTAAAAAAAAAAAAATTCCCAAACTGGACCATAAATTCTATTACAATGGGAAATAGAGTAACAATCTTAGTGTACAGTTCTCTTACTGAGGAGGTAGAGAAAGGAGGATCCCCAGGGCTTGGTGGCTTTCTAGCTGAATTGGTTCCAGAATTAGTGAGACAGCCCATCTCTCAAAAAAAATAAGGTAGAGCCGGGTGTGTTGGCACACACCTTTAATCCCAGCACTCAGGAGGCAGAGGTAGGAGGATTGCTGTGAGTTTGAGGCCACCCTGAGACTACATAGTGAATTCCAGGTCAGCCCGGGCTAAGCAAGACCCTACCTTGAAAAAACAAACAAACAAAAAGTGGTGAAGCTATGGAGGAAAATACCTGACACTGACCTCTGGCCTCTACATGTACATGCACCCAAAACAAACACACACAGAACACACTGAGCAAAGAATACATACATAGAAATACTAATGACACCCCCACCCATGGCAAACACCATTTCCGTATTGTGCACCTTCTGCCTGTTACTATCAGAGTAGCTGGTCTTTATCAGGATTATAAAGGAATATTCGCCTGCTTATTTACAAGGCCAACATGACACTTTACTCTGAGACCAGGATTTACTGCTCTTGGAATACTATGATTCAATAGTACCAACTTTTTTCTCTTTTTTTTTTGAGGTAGGGTTTCACTCTAGCCCAGGCTGATCCGGAATACACTATGTAGTCTCAGGGTGGCCTCGAACTCACGGTGATCCTCCTACCTCTGCCTCCCGAGTGCTGGGATTAAAGGCGTTTGCCACCATGTGGCTTGATTCAATACTTCCAACTTTTGAAGGTATTGAAAATACAGTAAACAATGTTATAAAGATTAGTAAGACAAATCATTAGTATGTACACAGATTACAAATGATGATATGTATACCACACCCTGTGTAAGGAAGAAATGGCTAAATACTCAGAATTTCACAGATTTGAAAGTATATGCTTAATAAACAAAATGATCAAATTTTAGAACTTTTACTTTGACCACTGACAGTGCTGTTTGATAATCTTTATTACAAAATTATTTTTTAAATATTTAAGTGTTAAGGGGGGAGGGAGGGAGGGAGGGAGGGGGGAATGGGCTTGCCAGGGTCTCCTGCCACTGCAAACAAATTACAGACACATGTCCCTTTATGCATCTGGCCTTATATGGGTACTAGGGGCTCAAACCCAGGCTGTTAAAGGCAAGTGCCTTTAACCACTGAACCCATCTCACCAGCCCAAAATTATCTTCAATTGAGAGAGAAAATATATTTGCTAGCAATGTATTGGCTTTAATTATTTAAGTTGTAGTTGACACAAAAAAAAAAATTTGAAGCCGGGTGTGGTGGCGCACACCTTTAATCCCAGCACTCGGGAGGCAGAGGTGGGAGGATCGCCATGAGTTCAAGGCCACCCTGAGATTGCATAGTTAATTCCAGGTCAGCCTGGCCAGAGTGATACCCTACCTCGAAAAAAAAAAAAATCTGACCTTCATGTAGCTGTACATTTTCCTACTTGGGTACATTTTCAGAGACAGAAAGGTAGCCTGACCAATTATGAAACATGGCCCTAAGGTACTGGAGCCTGGACCTGCTCTCTGATACTTAGCAAAATGTGCATCTTAGTGTTTAGAGACAATCAGCCTGCTTAGATGAGAGGAGAGATAAAGGATATGTTATTAGAGTCAAATTTCTACCAATGTTTCATTTACTAACCTTTAAAAATTTATTATTGTGAGGCTACAGGGATAGTTTAACATTTGAACAGCATGGCAGTTAATACTTAACACACATGCACAAGAATACTCCTACAGTTGCCCTGCAACCAAGAAGCTAATAAAAGAGCTAGGCTTTTCAAATGAACACCTAGATGATGACACCATTAGTTATTCAGCAAAAATAAATGCTTCATTAACTTGTCTTCCCACTGTTAAAAGATGGGATCAATCTACCCCAAGGCAGAACTCAGATATTAACGTTCCCTTATATTTTAGAGCTTGCTATATAGAAATACCGGAAATGAGGTGACTTAAAACTCAATCTGCCTGGAAAGTACACTGGTCTTTAGAATTCAGAAACCCACATGCCCTGGCTGCCAATCACTTAGCCTTCCTTTTGTTACCTGACCTCTCTGCATATTGATTGACTTCATTTGTGATACAAAGAGATCCCTTGGGGGTTTCCTCCAAAAATGTAGGAATTTATGATTTATATTCACGAATTCTTCAATTCTTTCTTTGGTTCCTACCAGGCATTAACAATACAAGTCTTAACACTGAGGCATTACTTGCCCAACTCTCATAAATGACTCAATAAGGTATCAGCTCCATTAACACAGCTGTCAGCATCTGGTGATCAGTAGCAATATCTACTCATTAAATGTTTATATGTTGTTGTGGCTGTACTTTTTAACACAACAGAACTTGCATTCATGCCTCTTATCCATTAAAAATTACAAATTCTCTGTCATCACTTTTCTGTTATACTTGAGTCTGTGGCAGTTCAATGTATTAAAAGAAAAGATGAACACAGGTTTTGAAATGCTGTTTCCCCTGACCCCTTCTCCACTGGTCCCCAGATGATCAAAGGAAAGGTCGACAGGCTCTCTCAGACTCAGGCCCCTCACCCTATTTAATAACTCCTTATGGAATAATGAAAAGAACCCACAAACTTATATCCAAATCACCTGTCAAGCAACAGACTGCCATAAATCTTCCTCCTCCACACTTCACACTTGCATCCCTTCCCAGAAACTGTAATAAAGACAGATCTTCCAAGAGCAGAGGCTTCTATTCTGCTCTAGTGACCAGGAAACACATCCATGTGGCATAAACATGCATGAAGTAGCTAGCTACTGCTCAGGCCATCTCAAGTGGCAGAATGCCTTTGCCTGTTTCAGAGGTCGAGTCAGCAATGTGCCCATGATCATCAGCCTTTATAATTCATAAGCCCCTGTAATTTACAAGTGCACATAGTTCAAATTCTTCCCTGCTTTCCCGTTTGCTTACTAGAAGTCTTTAAAAGAATTAAATTCTTTGTTTCAATGAACGATGAATATAATCAAGAAGTTATTCTTGAAACTTTATTCTTAAACATGCATCACGATGCCTTAGGAGTCACAGTAAGTATGAGGGTCAATGGTACCTGTATTGCTAAAGAACAAAAATAAATCTTTGTGACACTCAAAGAACTTTAAGGCTGGGCGTGGTAGTGACGCCTTTAATCCCAGCACTTGCGAGGCAGAGGTACGAGGATTGTTGTGAGTTCAAGGCCACTCTGAGACTACACAGTGAAATCCAGGTCAGCCTGGGCTAGTGAGACCCTACCTCGAAAAACCAAAAAAAAAAAGAAGGATTGTTCTAACATTTTTTCTATAAACTGGCAGTTCTCAACTCTTGTTATATAGTAAGCCACCTGTGTTTTTTTTCCTGGTGTCTAGGCCAAATACTGGCTCAAGTATACCAGAATCCCCATGGGAGAGAATCCGGCACAGGAAGGAGACATTCCCCAGATGATTCCAACAAAAGTAAGTTTGGGAAACACTGCTATAGAACAGAAGAACTTCCTAGGCTCAGGACCATTACCTTTCTTGTTGGGAAACTGATCCCTCTCCTCTCTCCACTAGATGCCAGTAGCAGCTCCAGCACGCTGGCAAGAACAATGCCAATTGTTGCTAATTGCCCACGAGGACTAAATGGCCTCTATGAGGACCACTCTCTAAGGAACACTGGCATGAGCAAAGCTATACTATACACTGGAGGGTGATCTCTTCCTAAACTCTAAGTCTCATATGGTAATAACAGCTTTCTAGATTCGGAATATATTCTATGCTGAAAAGAAAATCCACAAAATTGGGCTCCGCACTCCATCACTTTTAGTTTCTATACCTTTACACCATTACCTTACAACTAATTAAGAGATCTCATTGAAGATAATAATGCTGATGATACATCCAGTATAGTAGAACAATATTAAGGGATTTCTTTCTTTCTCTCTCTTTCTTTCTTTTTTCTTTTTTTGTTGGTACAGGGATTCAATCTAGGGTCTCATCTAAGAGGCAAACTACATGTACCCTTGCCCATGAACAGGGTAAAAAGGTAACAAAAGCAAGTGGTAGTCTGGTAGTCAGTCACAACTCTGGCTAAACCACCCCAAGCATCCTTACTAAATTGTGAAAACAAAAAAGAAAACTTCAGGTGTAGTAAGTATATGTGAAACACCATGGTCTTGGTCACTCAATAATTTTAAATGACCATAACATGCAAAATCCCAATCTGGGAGCTGGAAGCCACAAACAGCAACACAGGCAAATCTCTGCCTTCCAGTAAATTACTTCCAGAAGACATTGGGGTCGTAGGCAAGAACATGGCTCTTTGTTTTCTGTCATGCAGGCTTATAGCTGTGGGCATAGCAACTTGGAGGAACAGATAGCAAAGGTCTTCTGGACTTGTCTTTATAGAAACTGGATCTGAATTAAAATAATAATAATAAACTGAGGGAGGTGGTGGCATATTCCTGGAATCCCAGCACTCGACAGGCTGAGGCAAGAGAACTGTAGTTCCAGGCCAGTCGGAGCTACTCGGCAAGACCTTATCTCAGAAATAAATAATAAGGCTTGATCAGGGTGGGCCCAGAGAAGATGACAGGACATTTTCCTAGTCTTCAAGATTCCAAAGGGCTAGTTACCTTAGGAGAAAAGGGAATGAGGGGGATTAAGAAAGCAGAAAGAAAAGTATGGAAGATCTGGGCTTCATCAATGCTGATGAACACAAATGTGGATTCTGACTTGGGAGGTCTGGACAAGACAGGGAAGAACCTACATGCCCCCAGGTGGTAGAACTGTCACTGCCTCTCTGTACTACCTGCACAACAGGGTTCTAGAGAGCCTAGGAATTCTGTATACTCCAAACTTCAAGTGGCTACAGATGCATTCCTCCTAGATATTTAGCTAAACAGGGACAGCCATTCTTCCCAGCTCTGTTCTTGCCATCCCTCACCTCCTACCATTTATTAAGTAAACAGTCACCAATCCTTTGTATGAATAATAGACTGTGGGGGTCTGTGGGTTGGCTGTATGCATATTTGCCTTGGATCTATTTCCAACATAAGCAAGCCACCGTTCCCACTAGAACAAGAACACTGGGAGACCCAAAAGACTTCAAAATCCTTTCCCTTTAACCACAATATCTTGAAAAATTGATGTCGAGACAATGTGGACCCAGACCACTTCAGCATTTGCCTCTTCTTACACTTTCCCTTTTCCTTTTGGACAAATCAACCCCAGCTTTGATGAGCGAGCTCCTGAGAAAACTCTCACCTAGAGGGCTAAAGATGGTGGCTCAGTGGGTAGAATACTTGCCAAGCATGTATGAAATCCTGAATTTGGTTACCAGCTTCACAGGCTTGTAATCCCAGCACTCAGGAGGTGGAGGGAGTTAGGAGGATCAGAAGTTCAAGTTGATTCTCAGCTATAAAGTGAGCTCCAGACAAAACTGGGTTACATGAGACAAACAACAGCAACAACAAAAGCCCATCTAGGAAAAGATTACCTCTATGTAAGTCAGATGTTTGGGTCATAAGCTTGGACACATTATCAGCTGCCCAAAACTGCACAATTTTGAAAATCCATGATTAAGATTTTAAAGGGAACAGCTTATGAAGCTATCTGGAATTATGATCCCATAAGATGCTTATATAACAGAATAAAGATTTTGCATTTTCTAGGAGCTGAGCTAACAAAGCAAACAAAATTAAACCCATAGTTACTGAAATTTTGGTACCAGCTACAGAAATATGCT
Source organism: Orientallactaga sibirica (assembly GCA_036365145.1). NCBI lineage: Eukaryota > Metazoa > Chordata > Mammalia > Rodentia > Dipodidae > Orientallactaga > Orientallactaga sibirica. The sequence goes on from JAEOAD010000003.1 coordinate 22,358,166, forward strand.
CAACTGCCCTTTTCATTTGCTGTCTTCTCATGACTTGTTTAAGCAATGCTGGCATGCAAACCAGGAAGAGGGGAAGGAAGCTGGGTGATCAAGGGTGTACTACACTACTCTTAGAGATCTTGACCATCTTGAATATAGATCATGGGAAATTGCAGAGAGGGCACAGAAAAACCCAAGTTGAGTGTTGGGCTTCAATAATAAAATTCTAGTGTGATACCAATTCTTCAAGCTAGAATTTTACATGCATATTTAATTTATAGAGCAAACTTTCTGGGGATATTAAGCTGGGATTAGTCAGCTACTAGTAGTTAAAAAAAAAAAATCAACATTTGAAGATTCTTACATTATCCCCCACGGAAAAACCTTAATTAGTCAAAGGAAAATCAACCAAACTAAGAGCTTAAAATATGTAGCTTGGGTAACTATTTTACACGGTCTAACCTGGAGCTCTAGGCTGGGGGCCAGGGGTCTGCCTTTTTTCTTCCCTACAAAAGACCTTATGGAAGTCCTTGAGATTGCTGCCTTATCCATAAAAGTAGAAGTAATGGCTCTACTTAACTTAAACTTGCTATGAGGCTCAAACGAGAGAAGAGTTTTTATGAAAAGGTTTGTTAATTTAAGCTCTGTATAAAAAGTCCAACAAATGGATAGAAGTCTCATTAAGTATATATTTATAAGCTATTTTGACTGTAAGTACTATTTTTGGTTAGGTTGGTTCTAGTGTTTTTTTTTTTTTTTTTTTTTCTTCAGACTACTGCAGTACCTGGTTCTACTATGTATAGCTCCAGGTCCTCCCAGCCCTCCACACAACACCTGACCCTGCTCTGGGTTAAAATTCAATGTGGGACTACAAAAAGAAGCCTTTGGCAATGTTGCTTCATTATGCCTCACCCTTTTCTTCCAGGATTCTAAATACTGGGAAATATTGTAAGAATACTTTACAATAACATGTCTCTTTGAATTCTTTTCTTCAGTCTCTGTACTAAGAGCAGAACACAACTGTTTTAAATACAAACTAACATGGGCTGGAGAGATGGCTTAGTGGTTAAGGCTTTTGCCTGTAAGGCCAAAGGATCCTGGTTCAATTCTCCAGGACACACATAAGCCAGATGCAGAAGGGGGCGCACACATCTAGAGTTTGGTTGCAGTGCCTGGAGGCCCTGGCGTGCCCATTCTCTTCCTCTCTCTCTGCCTTTTCTCTCTCAAATAAATAAAATATATTTTTTAAAAAATACAAACTAAGCCGGGCGTGGTGGCGCACGCCTTTAATCCCAGCACTCAGGAGGCAGAGGTGGGAGGATTGCTGAGAGTTCAAGGCCACCCTGAGACTACATAGTTAATTCCAGGTCAGCCTGGACCAGAGTGAGACCCTACCTCGAAAAAAAAAAAAAAAAAAAAAAAAAAATACAAACTAACATGCTTGAAGAAGAGCCCATCAGATGCTAAAATACTACTAGTTAGTATGGAATTATTTTAAATAACTGATTATACTTTTAAGAGACTGAAGAACTATTCCATTTAAAAAAGCCTTGAGAAATCAGTAGGGGGCAGTATGTTAATTACAATTTGCAGGTGGGAAAATTCAGTCTTTGAAGTTTCACTTGTCCTCAAAATACCCACATATTTAGCAGTTACACTACAAATATTTCCCCAGCTACAACGATTTGGGAAGTGTTATTTTAGCCTCATGCTTAGACTAACTAAGAAGCTGAACCTTGTTAGTATTCAAAGTTTCCAGTACTAAGGTATCTGAAGGAAAAGCAAGAAATTCACATTTTATGCAAGCAACAAAACACTTGTGGTTTCCCCAAACCAAAGAACCATGTTTAACACTACTGTCACCTTTCACACATCTTTTTGTGATCTTTGCCAAGTTTCAAAGACCAAGTAATGTTTTGTTTCCAAATGTGAATTCATTCTAAGCGGCTTGTCATTGTAAGGGGCTAATTTGACAGCACTCAAGGTTTCCCAGTAATTGCCCTTACTTGTTAAATATTCTAGCAGCATTTGCTGCTGTGTTGAAAGTTTTATGATCATTACAAGAGGATATTCATTTTCCCCCCTGTGGTTCACTTAATTTTAGTTTCAGAGCATTTAGGAAAATGGGCCTTGACAGGTATGAACTTGAGTTTTAGGAGAATTGACAAATAAAGTAAAAAAGAAAGAGGAATTCACAAATGGGCCACACTGGGGAAGCCGGGCAAGTAAAAGATGTTAACATTCCTGTGGGTGAGAAGCCTTCCCCTCTCGGTGGAGATGTGTAAGCCTGCATAAACCCAGGGATCCAGGTGTCTGAAACTGGTTGGCCAGGTGTGTCAAGTGTGACTAAATCCTGAGGCCATGCTCTACCAACCTATATTCTCAACAATGGTTGGTATCTCAACAGAGTGCTAAGTCACAACAAAGGGACATTTTTTTACCCTCCTACTTTATGTCTTCAGAGGAAAAAAAATAATCAAAAACACCCATCCTCTACCCCCACAATGTACGACCCACATTCCCCAACGAGGAGAGTCCCTTCAGAGGGGGAAGGACAGGGATGAGGCTAATGATGGTACCAGCAGGACTGTATATACACTATCTATATAACTAATAATAATAAAAAAAGGCACCCATCCTTTATCTTCTAATTATGCTTCCATGAGGGTTCCAGTGTTAACGGAGTTTCAAGTTCAGTTGATAGAAGGTAGAAGGGCATGGGTCTTTGAATAGTGACCTTAACCACACTAACTTCTGAGATAAGAAATCACTAATTAAATCAAAAGAGATTCACACATCTTAATCTGAGCCCTGGAGTTACAGGCTCAAAACATTAGACTTAACTCATTCAACTGAAGCAGGGGATAGTTCCCTAGTCCTTAAAGATTGGTAGATTTTGCCATACTCCAAAGATTTGTTACAAAGGGCCTCCTGTCGCCTAGGAAAATACTGGTTATGCGGATAGGAAAAAAGATATAAATCCACCCTGTGAGGACACCCCCCCTAGTGGAACTTCAGCAAAGTACAGTTGGGGGTCCAAAAACATGCTGGGTATAGACTGAATCTCTCCCTTCTGAAACCCTGGGACCAGAAGGGAAATATTTAGCCATATTTACATATACTCAGTGAGGTATCTTCGGAAACAAGCCACTTTCAACCACTGAGCCTTATCTCCAGCCCATGAGGTATCTTAGGGATGGGACTCAAATCCAAACACAAAATTACATTTCACATATACCTTGGATACATATAGCCTGAAGGTGATTTTATACATTTTTGCATGCCTGGGTTTTGAATATGCCTCTATCACATAAAGCCAGTGTGGAATTTTCCACTGTGAAATCATATTTATACTCAAAAAGTTTCAGATTTTGGAGTATTTCAGATTTTAGATGTTTGGTTTAGGGACGTTGAACCTGTATTTAGGACTTACACAGCTTAAATGGCCTTTCTCAGCACCAATGGCTATGTCTATACTCCAGTTACCTGCCTTCCACTTATTACAGAACAGGTCAAAGCAAACAAGCATGCCATCCACGTATTTACCTACAGAAGCAGATACTAGATTAAAGAGAGAGCAACTGGCTGCCTATCTCAGTTGAAAGAGGCTTAGTTTTAATTTCTGAAAGAACTGAAGCATAAATTTAGGTGAATCTGCTATTAGTGTTTCTTACTTCATGAAAATCCTTAAATAAAAAAGAAGTTCCTACTTAAAATTCTTCTAATTCTCAACTAATGTTATTAAATTGCTTGAAAGTAATTTTCTGACTCCCACTGAATTAATTCATTAAGGTCACTAAATCAATTCACTAGAATTTGCCAAAGATCTTGAAAGGCCAAAAAACAATAAGAGTAAAAACAAATTTAAGGGAAGAGCATAATAAATGGAGAGAATGTGAGCAGTTACATGTTTAACTATAGCGTTTGTAGCTCTTTTGAGGGCCCCAGTGACCCGATCTTGCAATGAATGGCCAGAGATTCTGCCGGGGGCACTCTCCATTCAGCCTTTTTGAAAAAGCTATTCAGTGTTAGCATTAGTGCGGGTTAAAGAATGCTTCCACTTTGACATGTCCTATAGATGAATTTCTACTTGGGCACATAAAGAATGAAGCCCTGAATATAGAAATCTGACAGAGAAAATCAAATGTCAACTTTGCTTGTAGGAATTGAGATAAATAGCATAAATCACTCCAAGATGTGGCCATTCCTTGAACAAGACTTTGAGGACTATTAATAGGGACTACCACCTTAATATATAAAAACACTTAATTCCATATGAAAACACTTTGAATTTGTTTTTCCTTTAAGACTGTGATATACTTTCTCCTTTCCCTCTGTAAGACAGGGTCTCACTCTATAGTACAGACTGGCCTGGAATCCACTGTGTGGCTCTGGATAGTTTTGAGCTCATGTTAATTAATATTCCTGCCTCAGCCTCCTGAGTGCTGGGATTACAGACATGAATGACCAGGCCCACCTTGTGATATATTTTTTCTGAACTATTTAACTTTGTTTCTTATAGATAAAACAAGTATCAAATGACTGCAGAGATCAGCATATCTAGTGTGGTTGGAATTGAGTATGGCAGGGGATTAAACAGGTGCTGAGCTGAGAAGGCAGAAGGAAAGCACACGGTGCTCTGCTCTGGGCCTCACCTTGCCACTGTGAGCACTCTGGTCACTCAAGGTTTTAAACAGAAATACTACAAACTCAACCTGCTTAAGTACCCCTACGTTGGGGAGCAAAGAATGGACACAGAGAAAGAAGTCTGGAGGCTCTTTAGAATGCTGGTGAGAGGTGGTGAAGGCACACGTGGTTGGGGGTTGGTCTAAAAAGGGCTTGGTGACCCATGAATGTGTGCCCAATGCAGACATGAAATAAATGTCAGTGCTGTCAGGTGTAGTGACTGATCACAAAGCAGATGGAGCAGAGAGGAGTTAGCTCAGTACTGACTTTAAAGTACATGTGGAACAGCCAAGAGGATATGTGAACTTGGAATGGCCTAGAAATAGTTGAGGCAACTGAAACAGATCACCTAGTTAGATAGAGTGTGCAGTGAGTACTGACCTGAGCACACAGTAGTGAAGAGCCTGTTTTAAAGGGGTAGGGGTAGAGGGGGAGGAGAAAAGGATTAGGAAGGCTGAAAGGGAAGCAGAAGGTTGGCTTTTCACAGAAATCTTGAGTTTCAAGGAGGTGGTCAAGAAGGTCAATTCTGTGGACACAGCAGGCTCCCCCTGTATTTGCGGAGGAGGGAACACTGTTACTTGTCCAGACAACTTAGAAATGAAGGCACTGCTTACTTAGCAGTGCTTTCTAAACAAGTACAATAACCAAGCACAGATGAACATAAGTATTATGGTGGTGGGGAGCTGTGTATAAGAGACAGAGCCTGATTTCCTGCTCACACTAATGACATGAAGTGCTGTTTTTTTTATTTTGTTTGTTTGTTTTCTCGAGGTAGAGTTTCACTCTAGCCCAGGCTGGCCTGGAATTCACTATGTAGTCTCAGGGTGGCTTCGAATTCACGGTGATCTTCCTGTCTCTGCCTCCTGAGTGCTGTGATTAAAGGCATGTGCCGCTACACCGGGCTATGAAGTGCTATTTCATCATGTGGTAGATTTTGACTTCTAGGAGCAACAGATTTGGGCCTAGCATGTAATAAACCAAGTATAGATACTCAGAATTCAATGAGCATGTGATCCTATTTTGTGCATATTTTAGTCTCAGGTATCCAAGAAACTGCTATCAAGAGTTTCAACAATTACCCCAAGAACCTGACAAAGTATGTCATCTTACAGCTTAGGTCAAGACACAGCCTATCTTTCTAGAGTTCAACAGTGTTATACACGTGTCACTTACTTAAAAGAAATCAGTTCTGGACCAGATTTAAAAACATGTCATGCCGGGCATGGTGGGATCGCTGAGAGTTCGAGGCCACCCTGAGACTACATAGTTAATTCCAGGTCAGCCTGGACCAGAGTGAGAGCCTACCTCGCAAAACCAAAAAAAAAAAAAAAAAAAAAAAAAAAAATCACAAATTCTATGCTTTTCAAAGCGATTCTACACAGGCCAAGTGATATTATATAAAATATTTAATTTCCTAACACTATGGTATGGAGGAGGAAATGTTGGGTAAATAATTTTAAACATATGCTTTAGAAATGATTTTCTAAAACATTCTGAGCCTAAGAGGGCTTAAGCAGAACTAGGTTCCTCTAAGCAGAGAAGAATATAGTATATGAGGTCAAAAACCAGTAAATCACATAAGAACTTAAACATTAATGATTAGGAACCATTCATGAGATATTAGATATAACCATAGCACTAATGTCTTTAAGTGCTACATTTCTCAGATATAGCTGGTGGGCTTTTATTTTCCTGGATGGATTTTAACTAAATAGATTTTAGACATTTGGATATAGATAAATGCCTAATTCAGTAATTAGTATCTTAAAACTGTGAAACCTTTTAAGTTAAGTGGTCTATTAATTAACTACCAATTATCTTGTCTGACTACCATATCAATAGAAGTAAATTACCGACTAGCTCTCTGACAGATTTAGTCCTTTACCATGGAAAATTTCTTCAGAACATAAAAGGTCTAGAGTTAAATTGCTTTCCCTCTTTTGGTTTGTCAGGGATCAATTTGCTATTCTCATAAAGGCCAAATACAGCTCTTTGGTGGATAAGGACGTATAGATAAACTTTGGCTTTGAGATTCTACTCCGTCTCTGGAAAAGTAACAAGTAAAGCGATGTTATTACTGAGGAGATGTGGTTGTAGTTACCGTATGGAGACAAGTTTTCCGTGTTTCAAGTTGAAATATAGATGTATTTTCCCTGAGACAGAGATAGCACCTTTGTGGATGATTGCTACAGCAGCATTAAAGTGCATGCTAATCAGGTGGGGAGATGGCTCACTGGTTAAAGGCATTTTCTTACAAAGCCTGACAGCCCAGGTTTGATGATTCAGTATCCATACAAGGCCAGGTGCACAAAGTGGCACATGCATCTGAAGTTCAATTGCAGTAGTAGCAAGAGGCCCTGACATCTCTCTCTCTAACTTCAAACAGGGCCAGCACTTGGGAGGTGAGACCCTACCTCAAAAAAAAAAATTGCAAACGAATAAATGACATTTTTTAAGGTGCATGAAGGTGGGCACATGCTTTTAATCCCAGCACTTGAGAGGCAGAGGTGGTAGGACTGCTATGAGTTCAAGGCCAGCCTGGGACTAAAGAATGAGTTCCAGGTCATCCTTGGCTAGAGTGAGACCCTACTCAAACAAACAAACAAACAAACAAACAAACAAGCGTGGTGGTGCACGCCTTTAATCCCAGCACTCGGGAGGCAGAGGTAGGAGGATCACCATGAGTTTGAGGCCACCCTGAGACTGCATAGTGATTCCAGGTCAGCCTGGACTACAGTGAAACCCTACCTTGAAAAACCAAAAACAAAAATAAAAAACATGTTCGTGATATTGCTTTTGCTCTCTATGGTCTTGTTCTGTTTCAGAGCAGATCAGGCTCAATGACACCTATTCCAAATCTACCACTTCCTAACTGGTGAGCAAGAGAAGGTTCCTGGGAGATCTACTAGTGGTAGAACAACCCTGGAAGATTAGTGTCATAACTGACTGGAAGGCTGTGCCAAATAACAGCAAGTAATGTAAAAGCTCACCAACTGTGATGAAATGCACATGCCTAAGAAGGAAGAAATTGTCATATAGGTTCCCTCCTTGAGAGCTGCTCATTGGTAAAATGAATGATGGTTCCAAACATCATTATTTTTTTTTTTTTTACGGGGAGTGGGGGGTGGGTAGGATCTCACTTTAGCCCAGGCTGACTTGGAATTTATGTAGTGCCAGGCTCGCCTTGAAGTCAAAGTGGCCCTCCTACCTCTGCCTCACCAGTGCTGGAATTAAAGGTGTGTATACCATGCCCAGCTCCATACATTCATTTTGAACTTGATTTAAACTGGTATATCCACAGCAGCTGTCTTAAAGTTCCTACCCTCACACCAAGTAGAAGGGTCAATGAGTACAAATAGGCACAATGGAGGGATGAGAAGAATGTGAAAGTTAGGTAGGAAACCAAAGGAGATGCAGACAATGAATGCAAGCCAGGCCCATTGTGAAGTGTCAGTCTTGTGGGGCTTGAGTTCGTCCAACATGATGCTTACCACTTTCACAGGTCACAACACAGACCCATGTGAGTGTTCTCAGAATAGGTTATCTTTGAAATATCCAACCAGAAGTGTAGTACATATGATCAAGTATTTGTTGAGTTTCAGGTGGGAGAAACAGGCATAACAAACTACTTTCAGACAGCTTGTTATCAACTTGGGCAAGTAGGGCACAATGTAGAAAAGGTTATGCCAGCTGGGTGTGGTGGCGCACGCCTTTAATCCCAGCTGTTGGGAGGCAGAGGTAGGAGGTGATATCACCATGAGTTCAAGGCCACCCTGAGACTACACAGTGACTTCCAGGTCAGCCTGGGCTAGTGAGAACCTACCTCAAAAAAACAAAAAACAACAACAACAACAACAACAAATAAAAACAAGTTATGCCAAAAAGCATCTCCTATGTATCAACAATAGAATGACAAAAGACACACACACACAAAAAAAAAAAAATCATGAAAGAGAAGCCTCACATAATTAATTCATTTAATAGCAGATATGCTGGAAACTAAGGGGATAAACTGGGGGTGTAACTTGGGGATAGGGTGTGTTCACCTAGCATGTGCAAGGCCCTGGACTTGGTTCCCAGGTGCTGAATTAGATATTGACTGAGATAGTCTCTAAGGATCCTCACAGCTCTAATGTCAAAAAGGCCAGTAAGGGCAAGAGTGGAAGAGTACACTGTGAACTTGAAACAGGTCCGTTTTGTTTGTTTGGAGCTAGGCTGATCTAGAATTCACTATATGTAGTCTCAGGCTGGCCTTGAACCCTCAGTGATCTTCCTACTTATGCTTCCTGAGTGCTGGGATTAAAGGTATGTACCACCACACCCAGCTGAAATAGGTCTTAAAGGCTCAGGGAGTGGAGAAGGGAGTTACAGGCAGGGACTAGTATGAGGAATGGTTTGGAACTTGTAAGGCACCCACAGCTTTTCAGTGGAAGTCACATGGCTTTCTATTTCATGTATATGAACATGACTTTGACTCTGAGTCAGGATCAACATACTACTTGTTATTCTATGAAAATAGCCATTAACTGCTACTTAAAAGTCTGGCTCAAGATGATCTGTTCCAATAATTGAATGAACTCTTTGCTGATCTACTTTTTAAAATAGATGGGGCAACTTCTTTTCTCCACCCAGACATAGGAAAAAGACACACTGGTTATTTTTTGTGGAACTGGAACCACACAAGTGGCCAACACATCTTTAGAAAATCACCACTAGCATTTTTGCCTAAGAAGACTATTAGAAGGGAAGCTGAATTCAAATGGCTCCTAGCAATACTGTTTAATCTGCCCTAGTCACTATAAAAATTAGAATAAGCTCTCTTTTAATTTTAATTGCTAAATCTCAACTTCTCCAAAGGTCTGTTAAGTCTCGGCAAGAAGTCAGAAATTCCAACACTAAAATGAATTTTGTGACTCAATACTGAAAATAAATTCTTAAGTTTAGATGCTTAGGGGAAAAACAGCTGGAGAATTCAGGAGCCTCCCATATTTTAATATGAAGTGACGTCATTACTAACACGGCTTCCAAGAACTCCCTAAATTGTGTGGCTAAGCAACAACCCAAACTACAGTGAGGACACTAAGGTATACGCTCCTCCTTGGTATATAGATTCAATTCCAGAATCATCTTTGTCTTAGAGATTTGATTCAATGTCTTTCTTTTCTAAAATATTTATTTTTGTTTTGTTTTTTGAGGTAGGATCTCACTCTAGCTCAGGCTGACCTAGAATTCACTATTCTCAGGGTGGCCTTGAACTCATGGTGATCCTCCTCCCTCTGCCTGCCGAGTGCTGGGATTAAAGGCGTGCGCCACCACACCTAGCTTTTTAAATTTATATTTGAGAAAGTCAGAAAGAGAGAGAGAGAGAATGGGCACGCCAGGGCCTCCAGCCACTGCAAACAAACTCCAGACACATGCGCTACCTTGTGCATCTGGCTTATGTGGGTCCTGGGGAATTAAACCTAGGTCCTTTCGCTTTGAAGGCAAGTGCTTTAACTGCTAAGCCATCCCTCCAGCCCCTCAATGTCTTTCTTATGCTAGAAGTATCCTAATGCTAGAAATGTAGTATATATCAATTTATGTGCATTTTCATTGCAAGGCCATGGATTTTCTGCACTTAACACTGACTTAGCACTCATTTTATAGGATGTCTAGAGGAGATAAGCTGCTTTCCTGTGGTAATTCTTGATAACCGTGGTTATGTTTGAAAATTTGCAAGTTAGCAAAATAATCATTCAGAAAGCAATCAAGGTGGTAATTTTTTTTTTACACAGGGTCTTACTTTAGCTCAGGCAGGCCTTGAATTCAGTGATCCTTCTACTTCAGCCTCCTGACTCCTGGTACTATAGGTGTGAACTTCAAGCACAGCTAAGATGGTGAAACTTGAGAGAACTTGGTATAGGTAAAAGTTTATAGTTAGGAAATCTTGCATCATCTCAGTCAAAGGTTATTGGGGGGAAAAACACAATGTCTCTGGTTCATAATAACCTACCAATGGTTGGACATCTTTGTTTTGTTTGTTTTGTTTTTTGAGATAGGGTTTCACTCTAGCCCAGGCTGTCCTGGAATTTACTATATAGTCTCAGGGTGGCCTCAAAGTCATCATGATCCTCCTACCTCTGCCTCCCAAATGCTAGGATTAAAGGTGTATGCCACTACACCCGCTATACATATTTTTAAGGCAACCAGTAGAATGAAATCAAATGGAACGTGTGTGGCCATTCAACCTTACCATTATTCAAACATGTAAAATACACTCCACCTACAGTTTGTCTTTATATCAAATATGGTCCAGTGTTTCACTCAGAATTATAAACACACGAATTGATAAGTGTACTGCTAAGTACATGCAGTTGGCCTTTCCTCTCCTAAACCATTGCTGAGGTACGGCTGCCTGTTCTTATTAACTTGGCAGCAGTGCAAAGCTTAACTCAGTAGCCCACACCCACTGCCTACAACCAATGCACACCCGTGTACATGTGCTCACATGACATACTTCTGGTCCCTGAAACTATACATGGTGATCTTCTTACTCGTTTAGAACACAGTGATCCAGTGATTTTTATGTTCATTACTGGAGGTTTGGAAATGAATTAAATAAACTTCATGTTTAAAAATAATACATTAAAATAAGCTTCATCCAGGATCAGAGAAGAGGCATAATATTGGATGAGCAATATCTGAATAGTTCTAAAGCCAGATTAAGTTTTCAAGCAGTGGCTAAAAAATTAATGAGGTTTAATGTGACCTATTTAGGAGAAACGATTCTTTGTTGTGTTCTATTAGAAGCCTAATCTGCCAATGGGGGGGGGGAGGGGTGGAATTCTATGTTCTTATCCCTTCTTTTACTCTTAAGTGTTGAGGATGGAACCCAGAGCCTTGCACATTTTAGGTAAGCACTCTCACTGCTCTTACCCCTTCTTTACTAGCTCCTTCCTGTGCACAGAAGGGAAAATATGAGGAAACAAAGCATAAAGTGATCATTGGTATAGGGAAGGGAGAGCCTCATATCTACCTTTATTGATAATTCAGCTGAAAAGTTGGAGTTACTCTGGCCCCTAGCAGCAGAGGACTCCTCCTTCCCCCAGATCCTTGGAGCTCTGATGGCTAGAAGCTGACAGTTTTGAAGTCCCTGTACTGCCAGGTCTCATAAATCCCCTTCCTTTAGTATTCCTAAAGGTCTGTGGTCCTTTAAAGGTGGCTTCTCATCTGTAAGGCACCTTATAAGCTGACAAAGTTCTCAGCTATCCACCATACACACAATGCCATAGACTCTGCAAACAGTGGATAGATGTTAACTGGCTGCCAGGGTGGCCAGACCACTCCCAGTGGACCACAAATGCTGATCTCAGAATCCCTGGCACTTTCTAAAATGTGGCCGAGCAGCAATTTGGAAGCCTTATCCCTGACTTTATGAATTCATAAGAACCAGTGTTTTATAAACTCAACTGAAAGCTAAATAAACAAATCCAGGGTTTATACTTCCCCTTGTTGTTTTTATGGAAATCTTTCAACCCAGTTCACCATGTCCATTCTCTTCTCTCAAGAAATAACTAATGGGGGTGGGGGATTTATAGTAACCAACACACAAGTAATTCACCATATGGGAATAGCTCATTAGAAGGACATCTTGTGTGGGAGAAAGCAGGTGGCTTTTGAGCTGGCACTGAAATCACTCTCCTTTCCAGCCTGCTCATTGAGGAGGGTTCCAAGATAAAAACAAGGATGTTTATATTTACCCAGAAGTGTGCGTGGCAGTTGACCATCATGGTTCTCTCAATGAGCTCATCAGGACATTCCAGGAGGTGATGTCCAGAGACTACACCAGCATTATTGACCAGGACTGAGACCTCGCCAACCTCCTTGCGGACTCTTTCAGCTGTCAGGTAGACATTCTCCCTCTTCCCCACGTCACAAGTGTAGGTAAAAACCTGTAGGTTACAGTGGGGCAGAATTTCCTCCTCGCCATTTCCAGCTGTCCTCCAAAATCCAGATGAGGGGGAGAACGAACAGAGAAAAGATGCATAAAGTGAGCCACATGGCAATCAGGAGAACAATGATCACACAAAACAAAAATACTACAGTGAGCTTCAAATTTCTCACACCGGAATACTTGCCAACAACTCAACTTACAGCTGCCTTCCTCCCTAAAAGTCTTTGGGAATTACAGCAATTTACTGGACAACTTTACTTCAGGGAAACTCATGTAATTGTGACAAGCCCAATACAAGTAGACCACTTGGGATCAGCTTGCTGGAGCTAGACACCTGCAAAGAACTGATCTCAGCCCAGAGAATAACACACACATATTACACATTCCTTTTTGTTACAGGGGAAGAGGGGAGGAAACAGTGGCTAAAACGGCTTTTAAAACTTAGTATGTGTACCCTCAAAAAAAAAAAAAAATCTCAGGGCATACAAATCCAAATTGTAAATAATAATCTGAAGTTTCTTATTAAAAAAGTGTGTGTGTGTGGGGGGTGGTCACTGGTTTGTTCTTACTGCAGGAGCTGACTCCCCTAAGAAAAGACTCACAGATCAGATTTTACATGTAAATATGCAATTTTACCATTTAAGAACTTAAACAGAAAAAACATTCCAAATCTCATTCCTGCAAAATGAATAGGGTTGCCGGGCGTGGTGGCTCACGCCTTTAATCCCAGCACTCGGGAGGCAGAGGTAGGAGGATCACCATAAATTCGAGGCCACCCTGAGAATACAGAGTGAATTCCAGGTCAGCCTGAGTTAGAGTGAGACCCTATCTCGAAAAACCAAAAGAAAGAAAGAAAGAAAAAAAAAAAGAATAGGGTTATCTTGTCTTTCAGGTATTGGCAGAGAGCACAAAAACCTGTTTGCCCCTTCATACTAGTATTGAAAAATCTAATATTTTTTCTAACCTTAAATAAAGAAGACAGATAGGTGCCAACAAGGTTAGTAACAAATGATGGGTACAGAGGAGGAATGGTGCCCAAGTCAATCTTCATATAATTCAAGGCTGCCAAAAACACAGCCATCGTCAAATTTCCTGGACCAATATTTATGGTTTGGTTATGGTCTTCACTTAGGCTCAAAAAAGTTTCAGATGTAGGCTAGTTTGCAAGTATATAAAAATGTAAGTCGGGGCGACCAAAAACCATGGAAGAAGTTCACGGCGAAGCTGAAAACTTTCAAGCACTTTCTCAAGAGGAAGGGACTCTCAACCGTGCTCAGGATTGGTAACTAAAGTACGCACATAGGGCTGGTGAAACAATGTAATTATTTCCTGTCGCTAAAGTTATAGTGAAATCATCAACACTGCCCTAGTCTAAGCGGCTCCGATCGCGAAAACACAGATACATGCTTGTCCATTCTGGGAACTTCCCAAAGACATTTTAGTTTTCCATCATGCTGCACACAGGACCGGCTGAGTTATTTCTTTAAATTCCAAACGCTTGGCAGCAAATTCTCTCTGCCTAGCTTTAACCCTCCCGCCCGCCCCAAGAAAGCTTAGGTCACTTCAGAGTTGCGCCCAGAGTCAGGACCTCCGGTAGGGATTTGTTTGGCACGCTTTCCCTGTTCTAAAACAGAGTCGATCGTGCTCTCTTATCAGGGGGCAAATTCCACTCGCTTTCTAGAATCCTCGCGGGGTGCTCTTTTCCTCGAACGAGTAGCTGTCCGTGACAGCGGGCCTTAGAGACCTCGCGGGGGGGGGGCAGGTTTAAGGCAACAATTGCGCGGACACGGGTTCGAGTTACCTTGCAGAGCGGCAGCATCGGCAGCCTCCAGGTCGCGGTAGATGTGGCGCACCATGCCCGCCGTCTCCTCGTTGCTTTGCGTGTTGATGTCCCAGAGAACCAGCAGCGCCCGACGCCTGGCGAACTCCAGAGCGAAAAGACGACCCAGGCCGCTGCCGGCGCCCGTGATGAGGCACACCTGGCCGGCAACGCTCTTCTCCTTGGGCCGCACCAGCCAGCGCACCGCGGCCAGCACGAACGCCCACAGCACTTTGAAAGTGACCACGAAGAACTCCACCACGATGTTCATCGCGACGCCCGGGGACCACCCCGCACCTCCCCAGCACCGGTGTCCGTAACCCTCCCCGAGCCAGACAAGCCCGGCTCCCCGGTCCCAGGGGTGTTTGTCAGATCTCTGGCAGGCTCGCGAAAGCTGGAGCCCGCGCCCGCCCCCGTCCCCGAAGGTGCCCGCGGGGCTCAAGTGCGCGGCGCCGCTGCCACTCCGGCTCGGGCTCGGCGCGGTGGCCCCGGGCTGGTGCCCGCCGCTGCTACCGTCCGGCCGGCGCCTCCTGCTGGCGGCCGCCCGGCCGCCTGTCCCGCAGCGCCCGGTCGGGCTGGTCCTGCCGCAGCGGCCGGTGACAGCAGCGACTTAGGCGACACGCGCTGCCTTCATGGTTAAGCTGTCGCCGTCTGAGCGTCCCCGGAGCCCACCAGGACAGTGGCTCGCCCTCGCTCCCGGGACAAGGCTGCGCGCAGCAGGCGGCACGGATCGGCCGTGCGTCGCTGGAGTTGTCAACTTGACCCAAGTTGCGGGAGTGTGGGAGAGTAGGGTGCGGGGAGAGGACGACTCACTGGGCGCCGGCGAGAGAGCTGGCCAGCGGCGGCCGTCGAGTCTCCCCTGGCCCTGCGCTCGCCCGCCCGCCCGCCCGCCGCTGTCACTCGGGCACCGGGCCACCGGGCTCCGAAGCGCGGCTCGCAAGTCGGAGCGCCCCGGGTAGGCTCTGAGCTGGCTCCACGCTCCACGCCTCGCTATATAACCCGAGACCGGGAAGAGCCCGCGGCTGCAGCGGCATCGGCCCTCCCTCCGCTCGGCCCTCCCCGCCCCCGGGCGCACCCCGCCCCCGGCCCAGCCCCCAACACCCGCAACCCCCGCCCGCCCGCCCGCCGGCCGAGCAGCCGCGAGGGGCAGCCCCTCTCTCTCACATGGCCGTGGCCGCAGCCTCCGACCCCCGTCACACCTCCCTCGGAGGCTCACGCCCCCTGCCGTGGGTTGTCCCGGCTCGCGCCTGCCGGGCCCCGCAGCCGGGGGAGCCCCCTCCATCTTCCTCAGCTCGGACGGTTCTCCCTCGCCACTTGCGCTAGCCGGGGGACTCCAGCCCGCCCGGCCTCCGATCAGGCGCTGCGGAGGACAGCTCTGCAGGCGGGAGGAACAAGGACCTAAGCCGTCCCGCAAAGGCGGCGGGGGCGGGGTTGCCGGGCTCTGTGACTGGTCCACAGCTAGCTTGCCTAGGACGTAACCCCCCCTCCCCCAAGTCTCCAGTTTTTCCTGGCTGGAGTCAGCGGCGCGGTGGCTGCCCAGAGTCGCGGGGTCAGACGTTGCCCGCCAGCCACGGCGGGCCGTAGAGTGATGCATGCTGGGACTTGTAGTTCGCATCTCTGAGGGGGTGCTATTTGTTTAAATGACTTCGTGCTCCTGTCAACGCAGTCTAGGGATTAGGACCCTGAGTTTTTCAGGTGTCAGCGTACTTTCTTTCATTGATTAAAAAGTGCACTCAGTGCATTCATTTTCCCACATAAAATATACCCGAAAGTTGACTGATAGAGACTAAATCAGGCAGATCGTAATGCTACGTCTGCAAGGTGGACTCTCAGTTCTGAGTTCTTTTCTGGCTTATCCTAGGACACCTATAGGTCTTGGGGCTTCCCTCGCTGTCTTTAAGTGGACAATGCGCATGCGCTAGCTTCCTCTTTTCCGGTTGGAACCATGGAGGGTGCCGAGTAAGTTGGTTGTCATCTTCCCTCCAGAATCCTTCTCCATCCCCGAAGCTAGAAACATTTTGTCTCAAAGTTCCTGTGTCTGACTGTAGCGCGTACTCTTGCCTACCTGTCTGTGTGTTTGTGACGCTCTGTGGCAGCAGTGGGGACCCAGGCTAGGATGCGATGCAGGCGGCCTTGGCGCCGAGGTGTTGGGAACCAGGAACGAGGGTGAAGGCAGAACCGGCCAGTGGCCCGGAGGTCCAGTCCTGTGTATATTGTCTTTCGAGAGGGACTCGGTAGCTCGGAATTGGATTCTTAACTGGTGGTTGCCTTTGCCGGCAGGCTGTGGGTTTAAGCATGTGGATGGAGCTTGAGATTTGAACGAGGGTGATGGTGGCTTTGGGTCTTTTCATAGTCCGCCTCCCTTTTGCACGAAAAGTCAGTGAGTGGCTTGTGACAATTTTCCAGTCCGGGGCTTTTTTGCCAACTTCCTGTGAATGGTGAATACCAGATTGGTGACCAGAATAGGTTGTTTTGTTGTCATATTTGTAGTTGCTATTGAAGTGTGCTAGAGCAACTATGGTGCCAGTGGTTAGAGCCAATGACTGATACTGAATGCTGGGTACAGCGTGAGATGGGTAGGGCAGTGGGAGTTTTTGAGGTACTAATAACACTGCTAATAACAGAGAGAAGAAAAAGAAGGTCCCCGCTGTGCCAGAAACTCTTAAGAAAAAGCGAAGGAATTTCGCAGAATTGAAGGTGAAGCGCCTGAGGAAGAAGTTTGCCCAGAAGACGGTAAGCAAACTGGGAGGCACTCGGGTAGAAGAGACCTTGTGTCAAGTGCTGTACCAAGCCGTTGCTTAGAACTACTTAATAAGCATTGTCTGCCTTTGGAGATACTACGTCATACTATGGGCAAATAATTTTATAGAACCAGTGCTGATATTTGGGAGCTACACATGGCTAACCCTAGTGGTCTGTTTTCAGCTTCGAAGGGCAAGGAGGAAGCTTATCTATGAAAAAGCTAAGCACTACCACAAGGAATACAGGCAGATGTACAGAACCGAGATCCGCATGGCTAGGATGGCCAGAAAAGCTGGTAACTTCTATGTACCTGCAGAACCCAAACTAGCCTTTGTGGTCAGAATCAGAGGGTAAGTTTGAATTTTAATGCATTCTGGATTAAAGAGGGAAGGTTAGAGGGCCCCGGTACATTTTCATGTTCTGGGAGCGCTGACTGAAACCTTGAAATAACCTCGTCTTACATGTACCTAGAAAGGGAAAAGTGTCTTCACGGATTTAGCTGCGAGCCTGTGCCCATAGATACCCACTGTGATGAACATGGGAGTGTTCTGTGTCATGGCTCTTGTCTGGGGAGTTAAAAATGTTACCATTGTTACATTTACCTTTATGATGTGTCAAAAGATAGTTGGAAGGATGGGTGTGGTGACGCATGCCTTTAATCCCAGCAGAGGTAGGAGTTCTAGCCCACCCTGGGATTACATAGTGAATTCCAGGTCAGCCTGAATTAGAGTGAGACCCTGCCTCGGGGAAAAAAAGATAGTTGGAGAGGAGGCAAGTGGGTAGAAATGATAAAACAATTCAGCTAACTGCGGGAAATAGAGGCATTTGGGACTTCTGTGTTTTCTGTTGTGGTCAGTTTCCTGTTCATTGTTAAAAAGTATGCTCAAAGCCAGATGAATCTTTTTTTAACTGTAGTATCAACGGCGTGAGCCCGAAGGTCCGCAAGGTGTTACAGCTTCTTCGCCTTCGCCAGATCTTCAATGGCACCTTCGTAAAGCTCAACAAGGCTTCCATTAACATGCTGAGGATTGTGGAACCATATATTGCATGGGGGTAAGTGGGCTTTATTACTCTGGTTCCTTTTTGGTAAATTTGTCCCTAATAAGATGAATGTAAAAGCTTGGATAGCAGTATGTTCATTATTTGGTAACTTATGTCTGCTTTTTCTTACATTTCAGCTACCCAAACCTGAAGTCAGTAAATGAACTAATCTACAAGCGTGGTTATGGCAAAATCCGTAAGAAGCGAATTGCCTTGACAGATAACTCTCTGATTGCTCGATCTCTTGGTAGGTTCTGCTTTGGAGTGGGGTGGGGCTTGATATTAGACCAAGGCACTTTTCTGGCTTGACTATTGGGAAAATATATACGTGTTCCCTAAAATCCTTGATCATTAAAATTTTCAGGTGGCTTCATTGGCTTAAATGTTTATAAAACAAGCCATGTGTTTTTGTTTATTCTAGATTGTTGTCTACTTTTGTTTTTTCAAGGTAGGATTTCTAGCTCCAACTGACCTGGAACTTACTCTGTAGTCCCAGGCTGGCCTTGAGCTTACTGTGATTCTCCTACATCTACCTCTGAAGTGCTGGGATTGAAGGTGTGCACCACCATGCCCAGCAGCATTTACTTTTAAAACTTTAGTCTTAATTATAATTTTTCAGGGCTGGGGAGATGACTCAATGGTTAAAGGTACTTAGCAAAGCCTGCAGGTCCCACAAAGTGGTGCGTACTTCTGAAGTTCATTTTCAAAAGGCCATGGCATGCCCCATATTCTTCTACCTTCTTCCATCTCTCTCAAAATTAACAGCGTTTTTAAAAAAAATTTTAGGAAAATACGGCATCATCTGCATGGAAGATCTGATTCATGAGATCTATACTGTGGGAAAACACTTCAAGGAAGCAAATAACTTCCTATGGCCCTTCAAGCTGTCCTCTCCACGAGGTGGAATGAAGAAAAAGACAACCCATTTTGTGGAAGGTGGAGACGCTGGCAACAGAGAAGACCAGATCAATAGGCTTATTAGAAGAATGAACTGAGGTGAGAGACTGCAACCTGAGGCAGGTCTTGATCATGAGTGATCTGGTGATACTGAATACTTCTTATGAAATACTGGTTGGTGCATTGACATTAGCATTCTTCATTGAAGGGAGAAGTCTGCCTTACATGATTAGTTGGGTTATTCCATTTTGAGAGTCTTTCTGGAGAGAAAGGATTCTATTTGTTTAAAAATGGAAAGTGGGTGTCCTTAAAAGTGTAACTGAATTATTAATGCATTTGTAACTGGTTGATGCTAACTTCTACCTGCTAGAGTTTTTAATAGGTGTATTTTTCTTTCCTTTCAGGTATCTACCACAGTATTTTTATACTCTGGTCAGTTAATAAACATTGACTGCTGGCAAACTGAAATGTATTGGAGACTCTTTTGTTAACCTGCCTCTCAGCCTTACCAGTGTAGTGGTGTTTTACCTTTGAATTATTCTGAGTGAGCCCAAGTGGGTTGTAAAGGTTGGATTCATAAATGTTTGCATATTATAAGTAGGAAAGGTCTTGGGTTACCAGACACAATTATTTGATTCAGTTGATTCAGGGCCTTGACTTGGCTGTCAGACACTGTGAATATTATTTTACTTAAATCTGTATTACACTTTCTTTTGTATCTTTTGGGCACAATTAGGTGAGTTATAAGTAACATATGTATTAGGGATATTAGGAAAGAAGCATTTTAATTAATGGTGAAATTTGCAGAAATTTGATAGAAAGTAATGTTCTTTGGAATGTTTGTTGTGTTTGCATGCAACTGCATGTGTTGGGGTCAGAGGACATCTTTCCAATCAGTCCTAGCCTTAGGCATCATTTGAGGCAGGGTCTCATTCACTGCACTGTATACTATGAGCTTTTGGAAAATTCTGTCTCTGCCTTCTCAATATAGGCCTGCTGGGGTTACAGAGCCTGTCACTTCTGGATTTGTGTAGTATCTTGGGAGGTTCTTGAGCTTGCCCTATAAGCATTTTATTCATGGAGTCTCTCCCTGTCCCCCTTAAAAGCTTTTAAGCTTATTTGAGAGAGAAAGGCAGATAGGCAGAATGGGTGCATGCACCAGGGCCTTCAGCCACTAAATGAATTTCAGGCATGTGTGCCACTTGTGCATCTGGCTTATGTGGGTACTGGAATTGAATCTGGGTCCTTTGGCTTCACAGATGCCTTAACTGCTAGGCCATCTCTCCAGCCCCCCACCTTGTTTGTTTTGTTTTTTGAGGTAGGGTCTCACTCTAGCTCAGACTGACCTGGAATTCACTATGTAGCAGCCTCCCCTTTTTTTAAAGTACATTTATCTCTAGGTGGAGCCAAAATTAAGTAGTGAAACATTCATTTTAATTATTGAGTATAGTCCAGTCTTCATATCCACTGGCCTCAAAGGTAGGCATGTTTCAGGTACTAAGTGAGTTTGAGGAAAAAGCTAGTGGTGATGTGCACCTGTGATTCCTGGATTCAGGAGGTTGAAATAGCAGGATTTTGAGTTTCAGGCTAGCTTGGACTATATTATGAAACCTGTTTTACAAAATTGGGAAATACATCTTAAATGCCAGCGTTTGGGGAAGGCAGAGGCCTCCACGCCTGACTCAAACATTTTTTTCTTCCCCTCTCCCCCGAGGTAGGGTCTCACTCTAGCCCATGCTGACCTGGAATTTGCTATGTAGTCTCAGGGTATCCTCCAACTCATGGAGATCCTCCTACCTCTGCTCCCCAAATGCTGGGATTAAAGGCATGCACCACCACACCCGGCTTAGAACTTTCTTAAACAAAAAATCCTGGCTATGCATACCTTAGAGTACATAGTGAAAAAAGTTTTGTTAGGTACCTGTACTCTGGAATGTACATGTAGCCCAGGCTGACCTCTACCTTGAATCTTTCTGCCTCTGTTTCCTGAGTGTTCCATGTTACCACCATGCCCAGCTGAGGTTTTTTTAGAGAATTTACAGCTTCATAGCAAAGTTAACCAGAAAGTGTTTGAGGGTTGGGTATGTACCCAAGTTCCCATTATCTGCCACTACCATAGTACTAAGAGTCAGAGCCAGGTGTGATAGTGCACGCCTTTAATCCCAGCACTTGGGAAGCCTTAGAGGTAGGAGGATCACCAGGAAGATAATAATGTAGAACCTGCAACGTTGTGCATATCCTTTGTGTACACATTTCTGTTTTAAGTTCCAGAAATTCTTTTTGCATTAAGTCAGGTGGGCTCAGACAACTGGGTGGGTGGAGAAATCTTAGTCTGCCTAAGAGAAAGTTTTCTTAGGCTATCTCAGTTTTCATCAGGTAGGAAAGTCTTGTATTGGCTGGCCTTAAGTAGCATTTCCTATAATTGATTCATTTGCTATTGTAGCTGAAGCTTTTTTGTTTGTTTTTAGAGGTAGGTCTCATCCTAGCCCAGGATGACCTGAAATTCACTATGTAGTCTCAGGGTGGCCTTGAACGTCTACCTCTCCGAGTGCTGGGATTAAAGGCATGTGCAACCACACCCAACTGTAGCTGAAGTTTTGAACCAGATTGCTTGGGTTCATACCCAGTCTCCACCTAACTGATTTGGGCTGAAATCCTTGTCAGGCAGGTGGTAGAAATAGTTGTACCTGGTCTCATAGGACTGACGACTTTATATCTGTAGCATAACTTGACACATAGTTTTTTAAAACAATAAATGAAAATAATCTGTTTTCAAATGTGTAAAGGATAAGACAAAGTCAGAAATCTAGAATCTGTTTCACAATGTCCATATAAAGGTATCTGGGGGCCAGAAGATTTAATTCATCTTCAAAATGCCATATGGGGCTGGATAGGTGGCCCATCAGTTAAAGATGTTTGCAAAGCCAGTTCTAGGTTTGGTTCCTCAAGCCCACTAAAGCCAGATTCACAAAGTGCCTCGTACATCTGGAATTCACTTGTGGAGGCAAGATTTCCCTGGTGTGTCCATTTTTCCTCCCTGACTCCCTGGTTAAAACCTTTTTTTTTTTTTCTTTTGTTTTTTCAAGGTAGGGTCTTTTGCCCAGGCTCGAATTCATGGTGATCCATCTACTACTGCTTCCTGAGTGCTGGGATTAAAGGTGTGTGCCACTTCTCCCAGCATAAAAATATTTTAAAACATGCAGTGTGCATTTTAAAACATGCATGCTGGAGAGATGGCTTAGCGGTTAAGACACTTGCTTGCATAGCCAAAGGAGCTGGATTCGATTGATTCCTCAGGACCCACTTAAGCCAGATGCACAAGGGGGCGCACACATGTGGAGGTTGGAGGCCCTGGTGTGCCCATTCTCTGTTTCCCTCTCAATTTTTTTTTTTTTTTTGGTTTTTCGAGGTAGGGTCTCACTCTAGCCCAGGCTGACCTGGAATTAACTATGTAGTCTCAGGGTGGCCTTGACCTCAGCAATCCTCCTACCTCTGCCTCCCGTGTGCTGGAATTAAAGGCGCGCCCAGCTCAATTTTTTTTTTTTTTAAGAAAACTTGCCAGGCGTGGTGGTGCACATCTTTAATCCCAGCACTCGGGAGGCAGAGGTAGGAGGATCACAAGGTCAGCCTGATCTACAGTGAGACCCTACCTTGGAAAACCAAACAAGAAAAAATTTTTAAAAAGTAAACTTGATTAAAAAAAAAAAAAAAAACAGTGTACCTGGGCGTGGTGGCGCATGCCTTTAATCCCAGCATTCTGGAGGCAGAGGTAGGAGGGTCTCTGAGTTTGAAGCCACCCTGAAACTACATAGTGAATTCCAGGTCAACCTGAGCTAGAGTGAGACCCTACCTTGGAAAAAAACAAAATACATGAAGTGTGATGATTTTGCTACTTTCCTCTTAAAGTTGTGACATTGGCACTAATGATACAGGATACTCTTCCCACCTTAGGGTCATTAAGCACATCTGCAGTCATATCCCTAGACCCAAGAATACAACTGACAAAACCCTACCGTTAAGGAAGAATATATCTAGGGGGCAAACACTGAGGTTAGTATCCCTTAATCTATATACCCCTGCTTTGTCTTTTTCTCAAATTTTTTATTTGAGAGAGGGAAAGAGGCAGACACAGAATTGGTGTGCCAGGACCTCCAGTCACTGCAAATGAACTCCAGCTGCATGCCACTTGTGCATCTGGCCTATGTGGGTCTTGGAAAATTGAACCCCAGGTCCTTAGGCTTTGCAGGAAAATGCCTTAACCATTAAGCCATCTCTCCAGCCCTTTATTTCCTTAGACATGTGTATGTGCATGCCAGGGTCTCTTGCCTGAAAATCAGCACTAAATTTCTGTAATACTTTTAGCTTGTCTTTACATGAGTGGCTTGGAAATTGAGCTTAGGCCACAGGCTTTGCAAGCAAGCACCTTTAACCATTGGGCCACCTCCCTTGCCCCTACCTTGCTTTTTCGTTCTGAAAAGTCTTGATACAGGCTGGAGAGATAGTTTAGCAGTTAAGATGCTTTCCTGTGAAGCCTAAGGACCCAGGTTCGATTCCCCAGGACCCAAGTAAGCCAGATGCACAAGGTGACACGTGTCTGGAGTTCATTTGCAGTGGTGGCAAATAGAAGTTTTTCGTGGCGTTCTCACATTTGAAAAATTGTTTTGTCCTTAGCCTGTATGTTAAGTAGCAGTTAACAGTTTCTAGTGGGTTCAGTGGTACACTCCTTTAATCCCACACTGAGGAGGTAGAGGTAGGATTGCCTTGAGTTCGGGGCCATCCTGAGACTAGAGGGTTCCAGATTATCCTGGGCTAGTGAGAACCCTACCTTTGAAAAAAAGCAGTTCCTCATGCATGATAGGCATAACTTTGGAGGGCTTAGAAAATGAGTTTAGGGATAATAGTATGTAGTAATAGGACATTAGAGGATTAGTTATGTAGATTGGAACATTTTTACAAAGGCAAAAAAATATTTTTTTGAAGTAGGACCTCCCAAGTGCTGGAATTAAAGGCGTGCCTAGTTTAAAGATAGATTTTAATACAAAGGCAGGGTCTTGCAGTGTGGCACAGGCTAACCTCAAATTCACAGTCCCTCAACCTCCCAGATACTGAGATTACAGGAGTGTACCATAAGTAAATAGCCATTAAAAATATAAATTCATAGGCCGGGCGTGGTGGCGCACGCCTTTAATCCCAGCACTCGGGAGGCAGAGGTAGGAGGATTGCCGAGAGTTCGAGGCCACCCTGAGACTGCATAGTTAATTCCAGGTTAGCCTGGACCAGAGTGAGACCCTACCTCGCAAAAAAAAAAAAAAAAAAATATATATATATATAAATTCATGGCTGGAGGTGTCACTCCTGTGGTGAAGTGTTTACTTGCATGAGGATGGGTTTGATCTGGCATACCCAGCAATCCCAGCAATAGTGAAGTGGAGGCAGGATGATCAGAAATTCAAGGTTATAATCACAAAATCTAAGGCCAGACTAGGCTATGTAAGACATTTTCTCAAGAAGCTAAAATAAATTACATGCTAATAGTTGGTAGGATATTCCTGTCAGCTGCATGTGGAAGGTATAAGTATCCCTTGAACAGAACCCACCTTTTTATGACGGAGGAAAAATTTTACTGCATTTTCCCCTTTTAATTTTTTTCTTTATTTATTTTTGTTTTTGGAGGTAGGGTCTTGCTCTAGCCCAGGTTGACATGGAATTCACTCTAGTCAGGGTGGCCTTGAACTCAGGATGATCCTCCTACCTCTTCCTCCAGAGTGCTGGGATTAAAGGTGTGCGCCACCACGCCCGGCTTCCTCTTTTATTAAAAATGAATTTAGGGGGGGTTGGAAGGATGGCTATTTAAAAGAAGTGAGTTTAGGGGCTGGAGGGATCGCTTAGGGGTTAAGGCCTTTGCCTGCAAAGCCAAAAGACCTAGGTTTAATTCCCCAGGATCCAAGTTAGCCAGATGCACAAGGGGGCGCATGTGTCTGGAGTATTTGCAGTGGCTAGAGGCCCTGGCGTGCCCATTCTCTCTCCTCCTCTTTGTCAAATAAATAAAAATAAGTGAAATTTAGGGGCTGGGGAAATAGCTTAGTGGTTAAGGCATTTGCCTGCAAAGCCTAAAGACCTGGGTTTGATTCACCAGGCCCCATGTAATCCAGATGCACAAGGGGGCGCATGTATCTGGAGTTCGTTGCTGTGGCTGGAGGCCCTGGTGTGCCCATTGTCTCTCAAAGAATTTTTTAAAAAAATGAGCTGGGCGTGGTGGCACATTTATTTAATCCCAGCACTCGGGATGCAGAGGTAGGATGCTATGAGTTCGAGGCCACCCTGAGAATACAGAAGTGAATTCCAGGTCAGCCTGGGCTAGAGTGAGACCCTACCTCGAAAAACCAAAAGAAAAAAAAGGAAAAATAAAAGGGCTGGAAGGATGGTTTAGCATTTAAGGCGCTGGCCTGCAAAGCCTAAGGATCCAGGTTCAATTCTATGTAAACCACGGTGGCACATGCATCGGGAGTTTGCAGTGGCTAGAGGCCCTGGTGCACCCATTTTCTTTCTCCTCCCTCTCCAATAAATAAAATAATAAATAAAAAATGTGGGTGAAGTTTCATGTGAGTCGTCATTACTTCTGGTTGGAATTTAAAAGACTGATAAGACAGTAAGGTCAGATGGCCTGGGTCTCATGTGAGCAGGTAGTTTTCTAAATTCTGTTCCCTTTTTGTTTCTGCTGTGACTCCTGCTGAACCAGGTCCCACGGCGAAAGTATAAAGAAGTGCACGAGTGTAGTGGCCTCCCCGCCACCTTGGCCCGGAACCCTAACCCTGAGTCCCTTCCCACGTCTAACCGGCCCGCATGCTGGTGCCTAGCAACCAACGGCGCGTTGGGCAGGACCCGCTGCCGAGCCGCAAGCTGGTCGCTGGCAGCGCCGGGCCGGGCCAAGCGGCGGGCGCCTAGCTGGAGCATCGCAGGGCTGCCAGCCACCGAGCATGCTCGCCCTGAGAGCGGTGCCAGTGCGAGTAGGCTGCCAGCCGCCCCGCCCCACCGCGGCAGACAGCCCCGGGACCCAGCCGGCCTGGCCCGGAGGTTTGGGTCGGTGCCCGGCCGCCGCTGGCTCCCGCGCTGCTCGCTGCCCCCGCTGCCCGAGCGGCCGCCGCTGGTACCGTGGGTCAGGCACGAGAAGAAGCCCCTCCCCTCGGTGGAGCTGCGGGGACAGTGAGTGGGACCGGCGGGCACCCGGGTGGGCAGAGCCCAGGGTCTGCGAAGGGCCTAGAGCCCTGACCAGTTGGACAGACTGAGTGGGAAACTGATCTAGAGAACCACGTGGGGCCCTCCAAGGAGTCCTGAGGCTGGCAGGATGGTCTGAGCATGGTGAGGACTTAGACCCATTCTACCCCATCAGGTGACAGGAAATGAGGATGAGCCCAGTGTGTGGGGGGGGGGTATGTGTATTCTTTCCACACTTGTTAGGGTCTTGTGCGGGCAACACACCCATTAACTGAACTGAACACTTGTAGGTTCGCCCTGAACCCTTGCCAGAGGTTGAACTGAAAGGGTGGAAGCAGAAATGTGTGCTTCCTTGACTACTGTGGGTGCCCCTTTCTCACGCACTGGGCACTCAGGCAGATGGACTAGGACGTCTTTGCGTTGCCAGTTTTATTTTGTACCATTTCCGATTTACGTGTGCGTGGTGTGTTACTAGGGACCAAAGACTACAAAATCATTCTGTTGACAGCAGACTGCTGGTCTTCTATCACTTCATGCTGCCCTGTAGGAATCATAACCATGGACGCCACAGGCACAAATACAAACTTGCAGACAGCTTTAGGGAACTATGTTCCCCAAAGCACAAGAATCACAGCTCTTCAACCTTTATTGAATAGAATGTATTCCCAATGCGTAATTAAAATCTGTTAAAATGGTGTTTTGTGGGAAAAAAAAAAAAAAAAGCCGGGCATGGTAGCGCACGCCTTTAATCCCAGCACTTGGGAGACAGAGGTAGTAGGAGGATTGCTGTGAGTTGAAGGCCACTATGAGGACTACATAGTGAATTCCAGGTCAGCCTAGGCTGGAGTGAAATCCTACCTCAAAAAAGAAAGAAAGAAAATCTAGCATTTTCCTTTTAAAAGTTCTGGATATTTTTGAAATTGCAATGTAACTAACATTTTGCAACTTTTCATCAAAACGGAATAAATATAGGGTGGGCAGTGAATTCTCCTGTATTTTTTAAAATTATTTTTTGTTTATTTTTTATTTGTTTATTTGAGAGTGACAGAGAGAGAAAGAGGCAGATAGATAGAGAATGGGCATGCCAGGGCCTCCAGCCACTGCAAACGAACTCCAGATGCATGTGTCACCTTATGCATCTGGCTTACGTGGGTCCTGGGGAATCGAGCCTTGAACTGGGGTACTTAGGCTTCACAGGCAAGTGCTTAACTGCTAAACCATCTCTCCAGGCCCTCTCCTGTATATTTTAAATTTTTATTTATTTATTTGAGAGAGAGAGAGAAGCCATCTCTCTAGTCCAAATTCTCCTGTATTTTCTGCTACTTTATCATTTCGTGTTCTTTTTTTTCTTTTCATACTGCCCCCATTTGTTTTGGTCATTAATGGAATAATGTGTGCATTCCTGACTGAGATTAGTTCTAGTTTTTCCCTTTCACAAACAATACAATGGACATTCTTATACACTGAAACTGGGTCAGATATATGTGCATTAAAACTTGATAAAATGGAAGCCAGGCGTGGTATCACATGCCTTTAATCCCAGCACTCGGGAGGCAGAGGTAGGAGAATTGCTGTGAGTTTGAGGCTACCCTGCGACTACAGAGTGAATTCCAGATCAGCCTGAACTAGAGTGAGACCCTACCTCGAAAAAAAAAAAAAAAAAAAAAAAAACTTGATAAGATGGGCTAGGGAAATGGCTTAGTGCAGTTAAGGTATTTGCCTGTGAAGCCTAAGGACCCAGGTTTGATTCCCCAGGACCCACATAAGCCAGATGCACAAGGGAACGCATGCATCTGGAGTTCGTTTGCAGTGGCTGGAGGCCCTGACGCGCCCATTTGCTCTTTCTCTCTGCCTCTTCCTCTCTCTCTCTCTCTCTCAAATAAATAAATAAAATATCTTTTTAAAAAACTTCATAGGAAAACAAAAACAAAACTTGATAAGAAGCTGGGCATGGTGGCACATGTCTTTAATCTCAGCACTTGGGAGGCAGAGGTTAGAGGAGTGCCGTGAATTTGAGACTACAATAGTGAATTCCAGGTCAGCCTGAGCTAGAGTTACCTTGAAAAATCAAACAAACAAACAAAACAAAAAAACTTGATAGGACTAGCTGAGTGTGGTGGCGCACACCTTTAATCCCAGCACTTGGGAGACAGAAGTAGGAGGATCTCCATGAGTTTCAAGGCCACTCTGAGACTACATAGCAAAGTCCAGGTCAGCCTGGAGCTAGAGTGAGACCCTACCTCAAAAAAACAATAACAAAAACAAAACAAAAATGATAGGACTGGAGAGATGACTCAGCGGTTAAGGTGCTTACTTGCAAAGCTAAAGAACCCAGGTTCAATTCCCCACTACCCACTTAAGCCAGATACACAAGGTGGCACATGCGTCTGGAGTTTGTTTGCAGTGGCTGAAGGCCCTGGTGCACCCATTCTGTCTCTCTGTCTCTCTGCTGCCTTCTCTCAAATAAATATATAAATAAGGTCTGGAGAGATGGTTTAGCAGTTAAAGCCCTTGCCCATAAAGCCAAAGGACCCAGGTTTGATTCCCCAGTACCCACATAAAGCCAGTTGCACAAGATGACGCATGTGTCTGGAGTTCATTTGCAGTGGCTAGAGGCTCTGGCACACCCATTCTCTCTCTTACTACCTGCCTCTCTCAAATAAAAAATATTTAAAAATAAATGATAAAAAATAAAAATAAATAAAAATATAATATTTTTTAAACTTTTGATAGAATCTTGTTTGCTTTAAAAATTCTGTACAAAGTTTTAAAAATATTATTCAAAAAAGTCTGTATTGCCGGGCGTGGTGGCGCACGCCTTTAATCCCAGCACACGGGAAGCAGAGGTAGGAGAATCGCCATGAGTTCGAGGCCACCCTGAGACTACATAGCTAATTCCAGGTCAGCCTGGACCAGAGTGAGACCCTACCTTGAAAAACAAACAAACAAACAAAAAAAGTCTGTACTGTCAGGCAGTTCATCTAGCCCAGGCTGGCCTTGAGCTTCTGATCCTCCTGTATCCATGGCCCAAGTCCTGGGATTAAAGGTGTGCACCACTATGCCTGGCTTGATTTGCCTTTTAATCTGCAGGCTATGATAAGAAAAATAATGTGTATTATTACATAAAAATAACAAAATGGGCCAGGAGTAGTGGCACATGCCTTTAATCCCAGCACTTGGGAGGCAGAGGTAGGAGGATTGCTGTGAATTCTAGGCCAGCCTGAGACTACATAGTGAATTCTAGATGAGCCTGGGCTAGAGTGAAACCCTACTTCAAAAAATGCAAACAAACACAAAAAACCAAAAACAAGGCTGGGCGTGGTGGCGCACACCTTTAATCCCAGCACTCCGGAGGCAGAGGTAGGAGGATCACCACGAGTTCAAGGCCACCCTGAGACTACATAGTGAATTCCAGGGAAGCCTAGACTAGAGTGAGACCCTACCTTGAAAAACCAAAAATAATAATAATAATAATAAATAAATAAAGTGTTTTTATTGTAGTACTCACATACTCTTTGAGAGTCAGGAGCAGGGCCTTTTGTTGTTGTTGTTTTTCAAGGTAGGGTTTTGCTGTAGCCCAGGCTGACCTGGAATTCACTATGTAGTCTCAAGGTGGCTTTGAACTCACGGCAATCCTCCTACTTCTGCCTCCCAAGTGCTGGGATTAAAGGTGTGCACCACTATGCCCAGTTTATTTATTTATTTTGAGAGCAAGAAAGAGACAGATATATAGAGAATGGGCATCTAGCCACTTCAGGTGAACTCCAGACACATGTACCACCTTGTGTATCTGGCTTACGTGGGTACTGTGGAATTTAACCTGGGTCCTGAGGTTTCATAGGCACACACCGTAACCACCAATCCATCTCTCTAGCCCTGATTACTTACTCCTGAAGGGCAGCATCACATTTAGCATCTAGGTTCATTTTACTCTAGGACTTGTGTTCTTTGTAGGGTTTGAATTCCTGCTCAGTCATTAGTGAAAACCATTTCATTGGATAGCTTGAGAGCTGAATGAGAGACTGGAGAGATGACTTAGTGGTTAAGGTGTTTGCCTGCGAGGTCTAAGGACACAGGTTCAGTTCCCAGTACCCCACTTAAGCCAGATGCACATGGTGGGGCATGCATCTAGGAGTTTGTAGTGGCTGAAGGCCCTGGCATACTCATTTTTTTTTTCTCTCTATATATATCCTCTCTCTCTCTCTCTCAAATAAATATATAAAAACAAAATATTAAAAAAAAGAAGCCAGGCATGGTGTTGAACATCTTTAATCCCAGCACTCAGGAAGAAGAAGTAGGAGGAGGATCACCATGAGTTCAAAACCACCTGAGACTACATAGTGAATTCCAGGTCAGCCTGGGCTAAAGTGAGACCCTACCTAAAAATAAAAAAATAAAAAAAAAAAGAGGGCTGGAGAAATGGCTTAGCTGTTAAGGCATTTGCTTGCAAAAGCCAGAGGATCCAGTTCGATTCTCCAGGACCCATGTAAGCCAGATGCACAAGGGGCACATGCATCTGGCATTTGTTTTCAGTGGCTAGAGGTCCTGGTGTGCCATTCTCTCTCTCTGTCTGCCTCTCTTTCTATCTCCCTCTTTTGCTTGCAAATAAATAAATAAAAATTTTTTAAAAATAAAAAATAAATAAAAAAAGAGAGTTATTGAGATCCCATGTTTGGTGTTAATTTCTTCACTAACAAGGAAAAGCTGGACATGATGCTGTTTCCTCTGGATGTTGGTCTCTTCAGTCACACGTCTGCCTTTGCCTTCTCTTCATCCTCTCTACTCCGCATATATTTTTAAGAAAATTGGGCTGGAGAGATGGCTAAGTGGTTAAGGGTGCTTGCCTGCAAAGCCAAAGGACCTCCATTTGATTCCCCAGAACCCAAGTAAGCCAGATGCACAAGTTGGTGCATGTATGTTTTCAGTGACTAGAAGCCCTGGCATGCCCATTCTCTGTCTCTCTCATATAAATAAAAAGAAAAAGAAAAGAAAGAAAATCTCTGTTGCCAACTTTAATAGATAAAAATATTTTAAAAATTATAATTATGAGGGCATATATGTTTGCTAGATTACCTCCTGGAAATACCCCTGTATATATTCCCATTGAAACTTTTTATATAGGCTGCTCAGTCATTAGTGAAAACCATTTCATTGGATAGCTTGAGAGCTGAATGAGAGACTGGAGAGATGACTTAGTGGTTAAGGTGTTTGCCTGCGAGGTCTAAGGACACAGGTTCAATTCCCCAGTACCCACTTAAGCCAGATGCACATGGTGGGGCATGCATCTAGAGTTTGTTTGTAGTGGCTGAAGGCCCTGGCATGCTCATTCTTTCTTTCTCTCTATATATATCCTCTCTCTCTCTCTCTCAAATAAATATATAAAAACAAAATATTAAAAAAAAGAAGCCAGGCATGGTGTTGAACATCTTTAATTCCAGCACTCAGGAAGAAGAAGTAGGAGGATCACCATGAGTTCAAAACCACCCTGAGACTACATAGTGAATTCCAGGTCAGCCTGGGCTAAAGTGAGACCCTACCTCGAAAATAAAAAAAATAAAAAATAAAAAAAAGAGGGCTGGAGAAATGGCTTAGCTGTTAAGGCATTTGCTTGCAAAGCCAGAGGATCCCGGTTCGATTCTCCAGGACCCATGTAAGCCAGATGCACAAGGGGCACATGCATCTGGCATTTGTTTGCAGTGGCTAGAGGTCCTGGTGTGCCCATTCTCTCTCTGTCTGCCTCTCTTCTATCTCCCTCTTTGCTTGCAAATAAATAAATAAAAATTTTAAAAAATAAAAATAAATAAAAAAAGAGAGTTAATTGAGATCCCATGTTTGGTGTTAATTTCTTCACTAACTCGGGAAAAGCTGGACATGATGCTGCTTCCTCTGGATGTTGGTCTCTTCAGTCACACGTCTGCCTTTGCCTTCTCTTCATCCTCTACTCCGCATATATTTTAAGAAAATTGGGCTGGAGAGATGGCTAAGTGGTTAAGGTGCTTGCCTGCAAAGCCAAAGGACCTCCATTTGATTCCCCAGAACCCAAGTAAGCCAGATGCACAAGTTGGTGCATGTATGTTTTCAGTGACTAGAAGCCCTGGCATGCCCATTCTCTGTCTCTCTCATATAAATAAAAAGAAAAAGAAAAGAAAGAAAATCTCTGTTGCCAACTTTAATAGATAAAAATATTTTAAAAATTATAATTATGAGGGCATATATGTTGCTAGATTACCTCCTGGAAATACCCCAGTATATATTCCCATTGAAACTTTTTATATAGGTGTCTACTTCTTTGAACCCAACCTTATATTGTCAGTAATTGATATTAAACAAAATATTCCTGCTATTTTAAATATTTATTTATTTGAGAGATGGTGAGAGCGAGGTAAAGGCAGAAAGAAAGAGAGAAAGCCGGGCATGTGGCACATGCCTTTAATCCCAGCACTTGGTATGCAGAGGTTGGAGGATTGCCGTGAGTTCGAGGCCACCCTGAGACTACAGAGTGAATTCCACATCAGCCTGGACCAGAGTGAGACCCTACCTCAAAAACCCCAAAAAAAAAAAAAAAAAAAAAAAGAGAGAGAGAGAGAATTGAACCAGGTTGTTAGGCTTTGCAGGCAAGTGCCTTAACCACTGAGCCACCTCTCCAGCCCCTGAGCTTGTCTTTAGAAACATCAAGGTGCATATACCTGTAATCACAGCATACAGGAGGTGGCGGCAGGAGAATCAGTACTACAAGGTCATTCTCAGCTGTCTAGTGAGTTCAAGGCCAGTCTGAGGTTCACAAGGCCTTATCTTATAAAATAAAAATTAAGTTGAAGAAACACAAGCCATTCTTCATCCTCTGTTGCCTGGAAAGAGGGTCAGTCCCAAGGATAAGGAGAGTAGGGTAGCGCAAACCTAAGATCTGCCACAGGAAAGAGCCTGGGCCCAGACCAGAACCCCTAGGTCAGCCTTGGGATGCCATGCAGAGCTGGGACTGTCCTCTTGTGATTCTTAACTACCCCAGCCACCCTGTGGCCCATTACTGCCTGGTCTCTACCCCATCTTTTTTTGTTTATTTGTTTGTTTTGTTTTATAGTAGTTATTTTTAGTTTATTTGCCAGACACAGAGAGAGACTGAGTATGGGCATGCCAAGGCCTCCTGCTGCTTCAAACAAACTCCAGACACATGTGCTACATTGTGTATCTGGCTTTACATGGGTACTGGGAAATCAATCCAGGGTTTGTAGGCTTTGCAAGCAAATACCTTTAACCACTGAGCCATCTCTCCAGCCCTCCACCCCATCATTTTAAAAATTTTATTTATTTATTTTCAAGCAGAGAGAGAGAGAAAGAAAGAAAGAGAGAGAAGAGAGGTAGACACAGAGAGAATGGATGTGCCATGGCCTCTAGCCACTGCAAACAATCTCCAGACGCATGTGCCCCTTGTGCATCTGGCTTACGTGGGTCCTGGGGAATGGAACTTGGGTCCTTTGGCTTCACAGGCAAATGCCTTAACCTCTAAGCCATCTATCCAGCCCCTCCACCCCATTTTTAACTGCAAAGACCACATCACCAAATCCAGAGACGATCTTCTTCCTTTCTTTGGAGCTCATTTTTAGCTGCTACAATAAATAACCTCAACAGGATTTGACACAGTTAACTGAGGAGGGAGATAGCCTTTCTCTGCACATCTCTGAGCCTACCTTCCTGTCTCTACTACCTTCCCTTCCTTGCCTGCCTTCTTTCTCTTCTTCCCATTATCTTTGCCTCCTCTTCTCTTTTTTTTTTTAAATTTTTTTTTATTATTTTTTTTGGAAAGAGAGACAGAGAGAGAGGGAGAGGAAGACAGAGATGGGCACGCCAGCAGTGTCTCAGCTGCTGCGAACGAAATCCAGATGTGTGCGCCCCCTTGTGGTCAAGTGTGGCATTGCACCCTTGCGTCACTTTGCATCTGGCTAAAAGTGGGACCTGGAAATTGGAACCGCTGGAGATTGGAACCAGTAAGCCATCTCTCCAGCCCCCTCCTCTTCTCTTACACTCTTGTTTTTTTTTTCTATTTCTTTCTTTCTCTCTCCCTCTTTCTTTTCTTTTCTTTCTTTCTTCTTTTTCCTTCTTTCCTTCCTTCTTTCCTTCCTTCTTTCCTTCCTTCTTCTTTCCTTCCTCCCTCCCTCCCTCCCTCCCTTCTTTCTTTCTTTCTTTTTGTTTTTTCAAGGTAGGGTCTCCAGTCCAGGCTGGCCTGGAATTCACTATGTATTCTTAGGTTGGCCTCAAACTCATAGCAATCCTCCTACCTCTGCCTCCCTAGTGCTGGTATTAAAGGCGTGCACCACCATGGCTGGCTTTGGTGGAGTTTTTTTGTTTTATTTTGTTTTCAATCCAGGCTGGTTTTTTCCCCTGTGCTGCCCAGACAGGCCTTGAACTCACAGCAGCCCTCCTGCCTCAGCATCCCACATGATGGGATCACAGGCTTGAGCTATCACATTGGCTCTCTCTTACACCCTGGCCCATATTCTTACTTCTCTTCCTTTCTGCTATTATATAATGTCTTGATCAAGTTCCATAATAGCTGCTTCCCTAGTATACGGGTGTGGTGGCACACACCTTTAATCCCAGCATGCTGCAGGCAGAGGTAGGAGGACTGCAGTGAGTTTGAGGCTACCTTGAGACTACATAGTGAATTCCAGGTCAGCCTGGGCTAGAGCAACCCTACCTAAAAAAAAAAAAAGCAAAAACAAAACAAAAACAAAACAAAACAAACAAACAAACAAAAAACAACTTCCCTGAGCCTATTGCCTCCATCTGCAGGTCTTTTGACCTGCTCCTCCTCTCCCCTTCCCCCTCCTTTTCTCCCTCTTCCTTGATCTCTTCCTCTCTTTTGCTCTTTTAGCTTCCTCCACAACCAGTTCCCCAATGCCAAGACTGGGTGACGGTTTTTCTCCTGGGGGTGACTAGCACTCTGACTTTTCTTTTATTCTTCATTTTAGCACTTACTAAAGTATTATTATTATTATTATTGGGTTTTTTTCAATGTATTTGCTTTTATGTGCAGTTATTCTGTAATATTTTTGGTTTTTTTGAGGTAGGCTCTCACTAATCCTAATCCAGGCTGACCTGGACCTCACTCACTCTGTAGTTCCAGGCTGGCCTCAAACTCACAGCAATCCTACCTCTGCCTTTTGAGTGCTGAGATTAAAAGCTTGTGCCACCACCCCCAGCTTTATGTTACGCTTTTTGCACTAGACTCTAATTTCTCAAGGGCAAGGACTGTTTGTTGGCATTTTTAATCCAATACTTTGTGCAATTCTTTGGTACAGAAGCTACCCTCAGTAGATAATTTGTCTTGATGAGTGAATAAGCACAGCAGAAGCTGCTCATCTCTTACTCTTTTGTGGTAAAGATGGGAGAAAATTGATATCAAATGCCCAACAAGAAAACTGGAATTATAGGGATTCAATCATTGTGACTGTGTTGCTTCTGTCATTCTTCACTATTGCCACTGGTCCCCTGCTCACGATTGTAACCTCAGTATCTCAATGGTCTTTAGTGATGAATTGCACGTAGCATGATAAGTATGATTGATACACATTTAGTATATTAAATAAGCAGGGCCCACGTTGATTATTCTCATTTGTTTATGTTTAAAATAAAAGTAGTAACTAGCTCTTTTTTTTTTTTTTTTTTTTTTTTTTTTTTGGCTTTTCGAAGTAGTGTCTCCCTCTAGCCCAGGCTGTCCTGGAATTCACCATAGTAGTCTCAGGGTGGCCTTGAACTTATGGTGATCCTCTTACCTCTGCCTCCCAAGTGCTAGGATTAAAGGCATGTGCCACCACACCCAGCACCGGCAGCAGCTGCTGCTATCTACTTCTTCTTCTTCCTCCTCTTCTTCCTCTTCTCCTTCTCCTTCTTCTTCCTCCTCCTCCTCCTCCTGCTCCTCCTCCTCCCCCCCCCCTCCTTCTTCTTCTGTTGAGGGAGGGTTTCACACTAGCCCAGGCTGACCTGGAACTCACTATGTAGCTTCAGGGTGGCCTCAAATTCCTCGGACTACCTCAAACTACCTTGGACTCCTGAGTGCTGGTATTAAAGGTGTGCGCCACCACACCCGGCTAATAACTAGCTCTTTTTGGGGGTTCTAGTCATCAAACACAAGCCTCCTACACAATAGTCAAATGAGCTACTTTTCAGCCCAAACTAATAATTATCTTGAGGACATGCTATTTCCTTTCTTTCTTTCTTTCTTTCTTTCTTTCTTTCTTTCTTTCTTTCTTTCTTTCTCTCTCTCTCTCTTTCTCTCTCTCTCTCTCTCTCTCTCTCTTTCTTTCTTTTTTTCTTGGTTTTTCCAGGTAGGGTCTCACTCTAGCTGAGGCTGACCTGGAAATCACTCTGTAGTCTCAGGGTGGCCTTGAACTCAGGGCAATCCTCCTACCTCTGCCTCCCGAGTGCTGGGATTAAGGGTGTGCACCACCATGCCCAGCTTGAGGACATGCTATTTTCCACGAAGCCTAGAGTTTGTCTTTTTTATTCCTCACAAATTTTATAATGGCAATATTATTTATTTATTTTTGAGGTAGGGTCTCACTCTAGCCCAGGCTGCCTTGGAATTCACTCTGTAGTCTCAGGTTGGCCTCGAACTCACAGTGATCCTCCTGCCTCTGCATCCCTGAGTGCTGAGATTAAAGGCATGTGCCACAACACCTGGCTAATGGCAGTATTTTTTACAGAATCTTAAACATCCTGTTGTCATTTATATAATGACACATGGATTCGCTTTTGTGCTTCTTTGTTTCTTTTTGGTTTTGTTTTTGGGGGAGGGTAGGGTTTTGCTATGTAACCCTTGAACTCACAATCCTCTTCCCTCAGCTTCTTAAATGCCAGCACCCATGTGCCACCATGCCTAGCTCCACATTAAAATATATATATATCAGTCCGGACATGGTGGCAGACGCCTTTAATCCCAGCACTCAGGAGGTAGAGGTAGGAAGATCGCTCTTGAGTTCGAGGCCACCCTGAGACTACATAGTGAATTCCAGGTCAGCCTGGGCTAGAGTGAGACCCTACTTCGAAAAACCAAACAACGAGCCAGGCGTGGTGGCACACACCTTTAATACCAGCACTTGGGAGGCAGAGGTCGGAGGATCGCCATGAGTTCAAGGCCACCCTGAGACTACAGAGTGAATTCCAGGTCAGCCTGAGCTAGAGTGAGACCCTACCTCGAAAAACCAAAAAAAAAAAAAACCCAAAAAAACAAAAAAATTATCAAATATCTATAACTTGGAATATGAAACAGGACACTTAAAATAAGCTGGGTGTGATTTGGGGTATAGCTTAGTCAGTAAACTGCTTGCCTAGCATGTTTGAGGCCCCATGTTTGACTCTAGCACTGAATAAACTGAGTGCGGTGGTGCATGCCTGTAATCCCAGCAGTTGGAAGGTAGCAGTAAGAGAATCAGGTTATTCTCAACTACAAAGCAAGTTGACAGCCAGCCTAGGGTACATGAAACCCTGTCTCAAAACCAACAGCCTGATGTGTTGGGATAGGTCCATAATCACATTATGTTGTTGTTGTTTTTTGTGTTTTTGAGGTAGGGTCTCACTCTAGACCAGGCTAACTTGGAATTCACTATGTAGTCTCAGGGTAGCCTCTAACCATCCTACTGTTGCCTCCCCAGTGGTGGGATTAAAGGCGTGTGTCACCATGCCTGGCCACAATCACATTATTGAAGTAGCTGAAGGAAAGAGAACAGTCATAAGTTTTATGTAGGCCTGGATCATATCACTAGTACCAGACCAGCCATGTACAAGACCTGTCTAAAAGAAAAAAAAAATCATTAAAATAGAGATGCACGCTTTTAATCTCCACACTCTGTAGACAGAGGTAGGAGGATCACTGTGAGTTCAAGGCCAACCTGGGACTACAGAGTGAGTTCCAAGTCAGCCTGGGCTACAGTGAAACCCTACCTTAAAACACTGCCCCACCCCCATAAATACTTAAAGCAAGCTGGGCATGGTGGTGCACCCCTTTAATCCCAGAACTCAAGAGGCAGAAGTAGGAGGATTGCTGTTAGTTCGAGGCCAGCCTGGGACTACAAAGTGTATTTCAGGTTACCATGGGCTAGAAATAAACCCTACCTGAAAAAATTAAAAACAAAACAAAACAAATAAACAAAAAACAATCTTTAAAACTAAGGAAACTGGCTATTTTTATTTTATTCGTATCTTACAATTATTTATTTATTTTTGGGATTAAAGCATTGCCACCGTGCCTGGCCATCTCTTACTTTAAAATTCCAAGAATATATATTTGCATGTTTGGAGTAAATTTGTGTTAATGTTTAGTTTTTATGAGGAAAAGCAAATGAGAAAAGATACTTATGATAAATGTCTTTTGTTTTTTGTGTCCTGTGTCTTGTGTCTGGAACAGCATCTCATTTTCATCAGTGCTACTGAAAGAAGAAGAAAAAATGTCAGTGTTGTCTCCTGAGGCCAAATTTGAGACCTCTAAAGTCACCAGAAGTTCTCTGGACAATTGTTTTCTTTTCGAGAGTAGTTGGAGGAAAGCAGTTTTAGAAACACAAAAGATGAGAAAAGGTAATAATTTTTATGGTTATTTTCTTTAAGAAAATTTAGAAATTGGGGCTGGGGAGATGATGGCTCAGCCATGAAAGGTGCTTGCTTGCAAAGCCTGTTGGCCCAGGTTCAATTTCCCAGTACCCCCAAAGTGGCACATGCATCTCGAGTTTGTTTGCAGTGGTAAGTGGTCTTGGTGCACCCATGCTCACTTTTTCTCTCTGATCACTAATCAGTAAATAAAAACATTTTTGAAGCCGGGCATGGTGGTGCATACCTTTAATCCCTGCACTCGGAAGGCAGAGGTAGGAGGATTGCTGTGAGTTCGAGGCCACCCTGACTCTACCTCGAAAAATCAAAACCAACCACCAAACAAAATAAAACAAAACATTTTTTGAAAAAAGAAAGCAGGGGCCTAGAGAGATGGCTTAGTGTTAAAGCACTTGCCTTTGAAGCCTAAGGAATCAGGTTTGTTTCCCCAGGACCCACATAAGCTAGATGCACATGATGCACTGGTTAGAGACCCTGGTGCACTCAGTCTTTCTCTCTCTGCCTCTTTCTCTCTCTCAAATAAATAAATATATAAAATATTTTTAAAAAAAGTAAAAGAGGGCTGGAGAAATGCTTAGTGGTTAAGGCATTTGCCTGCAAAGCCAAAAAATCCCAGTTCGATTCTCCAGGACCCACGTAAGCCAGATGTACAAGGGTCACATGCATCTGGAGTTCATTTGCAGTAGCTAAAGGCCCTGGCATGCCCATTTTCTCTCTGTCTGCCTCTCTTCTATCTCTCTCACTACTTGCAAATAAATAAATACATTTTTAAAATTTTTTAAAAAAGAAAACAGGGCTGGAGAGATGGATTAATGGTTAAGGCACTTGCCTGTGAAGCCTAAGAACTCATGTACAAATCTCCAGGTCACACATAAGCCAGATGCACAGTGACACAAGCACGAAATGTTGCACATGCGCACAAAGGGGGAACATGCATATGGAGTTAGTTTGCAGCAGGTGAAGGCCCTGGCATGTCCATTCTCTCTCTGTGCCTCTTTCTTGCTCTCAAAAATAAATAAAAAGAAAAAAGAAAATAGATATTGTGCCTTGAATACCTATGTACTTTTTTTTTTTTTTTTGATTTTTCAAGGTAGGGTTTCACTCTAGTCCAGGCTGACCTGGAATTCACTATGTAGTCTCAGGGTGGTCTCAAACTCACAGTGATCCTCCTACCTCTGCCTCCCAAGTGCTGGGATTAAAGGCGTGCGCCACCACGCCTGGCTTGAATACCTGTGTACTTTTTCTAAATAATCAAAAGATGTTTCATTTATGTAAGTTGTCAATAAAAAGTTAAACAAAAACATAATTTATATCACATTTATATTGAGATAGTATACTGTGGAAAAGAAAATGGAAGCAAATTAAGATTAATTCTGTGGGTAATAAAAATAAACTATTTATGGGCTGGAGAGATGGCTCAGCAGTTAAAGGTACTTGTTTGTAAAACCTGACAGCCTGGGTTCAATTTCCCAGTACCCATGTGAAGCCAGATGCACAAAGTGGTACATGTATCTGGAGTTCATTTGCGGTGGTAGGAGGCCTTATCACACCTTTTCATTTTCTCTCTTTCTCTCTCTCTCTGTCAAATAAATACATAAGTAACAGTCTGAGGTAGGAAAATTGCTGTGAGGTTGAGACCAGCCTGAGGCTACATAGGGAATTCCAGGTCAGCCTGGGCTAGAGTGAGACCCTCCCTACCTTGAAAAACCAAAATAAATAAATGAATATTAAAATAAACTATAAATAAATATTAAAATATATTAAAATATATAGAGAGATAGGCAGTGTATTCCTTAGGCAGCTCTGGTTGGCCTGGAATTTGTTATGTAGACGAAGCTAGCTTCAAAATTGTGTCAGTCTTCTAGCCTCTGACTTCAGAGTGCTGGGATTATAGCCCTGTGCCACCACACCCAGGGCTAGGCAAGGACTCAACTAAGCCACATCCCCAGCTATATTACTTCTTCTGCTATTCAATGCATCACTATTTCTGTTGGATTACACTCTTTTTTTTTGTTTGTTTGTTTTTGTTTTTCGAGGTAGGGTCTCACTCTGGCTCAGGCAGACCTGAAATTCACTATGTAGTCTCAGGGTGGTCTCGAACTCTCAGTGATCCTCCTATCTCTGCCTCCCGAGTGCTGGGATTAAAGGCCTGCGCCACCACGCCCGGCTATGGATTACACTCCTTTTTACTTTTTTTTTTTTCGCCCAAGATGGGGTCTCCCTCTAGCCTAGGCTGACCTGGAACTCACTCTGTAGTCCCAGGCTGGCTTCAAACTCACAGAGATCCTCCTACCTCTGCCTCCCAAGTGGTGGGATTAAAGGCATGTGCCACCATGCCCCTCTCAGATTCCTTTTTATAAATAGTGTTGCCTTCTATGGGCTGGAGAGATGGCTTAGCGGTTAAGGCTCCTGCCTCCTAAGCCTAAGAACATCAGTTCCAATCTCCAGGTCCCACGTTTAGCCAGATGCAGTGATGCAAGGGTGCAATGCCACACTTGACCACAAGGGGGCACACACATCAGGATTTTGTTCATAGCAGCTGAGAGGCTGCTGGTGTGCTCATCTCTGTCTTCCTCTCCCTCCCTCCCTCTCTCTCTCTCTGTGTCTCTCTCAAAAAAAAAAAAAAAAATAGGGTTGCCTTCTAAAGGCCTCAGGTCGATTTTTATGTTTTAGGATGCCCAATTGTTTAGCAATCCTTTGTGTATTAACAATTTTAACCCACACTATTTTGGGAAGTATAATAAGGAGCTTATAGTTGCTCAAGTTTGAAAACTTTTTTTTAGAGGGGGAGAGAGAGAGAGAGAATGTGTACACCATGGCCTCTAGTCACTGCAAATGAACTCGAGATACATGCCCCACCTTGTGCATCTGGCTTTACGTGGGTACTAGGAATCAAACTTGGGTCCTTTGCTTTGCAGGTAAGTGCCTTAACCTCTCAGCCATCTCTGCAGCCCATCAAGTTTGGAAACTTTTGACATGCATATAACTATATGAATAGCTTCCCCCTTACTTTCAAATTATGTATTATTATTATTATTTTGGGAGGGGTTCAAGGTAGGGTCTCACTCTAGCCCAGGCTGACCTGAAATTCACTATGCAGTCTCAGGGTGGCCTTGAACTCATGGTGATCCTCTGCCTCCTGAGTGCTGGGATTAAAGGTGTGCACCACCACGCCCGGCTAATTTTCTTTTCTTGACTGATTTGGTACATTTTACTATGCATTTTAGGAAGTTGTAAAAGAATAGTATGCATTTAACCAAGATGATTATGCTATTTTGTATTAGAATACACCACAGCATTTGGTCTAGAGGAGCCCAAAGACTGTGACAAAATGCCATATTTACCAGAATTGCCAAGTTGTCAAAAGACCATAAATCCACCTCCACTAGAGGCCCACAAACGACTACTGCGTGCCGACAATGAGATGCCTACAATCAGGTAGATCACTGCAATTTGGTTTTTTTTTATTAAAAATTTTATTTTTATTTATTTATTAGACGGAGGGAGGGAGAGAGAGAGAGAGAGAGCGAGAGGGAAAGAGTGAGAATGGGCGTGCCAGGGCCTCTAGCCACTGCAAACAAACTCCAGATACACGTGCTATCATGTGCATCTGGCTAACATGGGGCCTGGAGACATGAAGCGGGGTCCTTAGGCTTCACAGGCATGTGCCTTAACCAATAAGCCATCTCTCCAGCCTGCAATTTGGCTCTTTTGTTGGATGTTTATGTGCAGACGTACTGCTGAATGTAGAAGGTTTCAGTGAATGAATCAAATTCTTGCCTATTAGTCATTTCTCATAAAGGATTTGACTTCTTATATATGTTAGCTATTTTATTTAGATTCTTGAATAGAGGTACTTTTCTCTGTTTTCAGATGGTATTGCCAGCAAGGATTTAAGGACATCCTTTTACACCTCTTAGTTGCCTGAGTGTAGATCAAGCCCACAAGATCACTGGAATGTTTATCAATGAGAAAATTAATATTGCAGCCTTACCAGGCTCCTGTCCCCTGAACACAGAAACTCACATTTCCATTCTAGAATGACTGAAAGAGTATGAGGGAAGATTTCACATGAGGTGCTGTCCTCATAAAAAGCCTGCACTGTAGCAAGAGAGAGGTTTTCAAGCCGGGTGTGTTGGCGCACGCCTTTAATCCCAGCACTCGGGAGGCAGAGATAGGAGGATCGCCATGAGTTTGAGGCCACCTTGAGACTACATAGTGAATTCCAGGTCAGCCTGAGCTAGAGTGAGACCCTACCTCAAAACACACACACACACACAAACAAACAAAAAAACAAAGAGGTTTTAAGTCAGAGAAGCCTTCCCACCTACTTCCTATTTGCAAACCTTTCCTAGCTCCAGGGCTAGGGATGTAGCTTAGTGGTAGAGTATGTCTAGCATGCTCTAGGCCCTGGGTTTCAACTTCAGAACTTCCAAAAAGAAAAAGAATAAAAGGGGTTACCTGTTCAAGTCCCTCCCAACTTGGGAGCTTTCTGCTTTTCTAAGAATAAAGACATGGGCTGGAATAAAGAAGAAAGAAAAAGAAAGAAAGAAAGAAAGAAAGAAAGAAAGAAAGAAAGAAAGAAAGAAAGAAAGAAAGAAAGAGAGAAAGGAGACCTGGCAGTTAAGTCACTTGCCTGGGAAGCCTAAGGACCCAGGTTCAATCCCCCAGATCCCACATAAGCAAGATGCGCTGGTGTCTGGAGTTTGTTTTCAGTGGCTAGAGACCCTGGTATGCTCACTCTCTCTCTTTCTCTCTCTGTCTAATAAATAAAAATAAAATACTAAAAAATTAGAATAAGGATTAGCTTAACACCTGTCAATTCTTTGCCAACTATAAGACAAAATGGACTTGAGAAAGCCACTTGCTTGGGGAGTTCTAGTGACCATTAAGTGTCCCGAAGTCTAAGCTAAGTCCAAGCAGAGCCAAGAAAGTCTCTATCACTCTCAAAACTTGCACCACCACCATGCTTGGTGTAATCCTCCTACTGAAACCTCCCAAGTGCTGGGATTAAAGGCATGATCCACCATGCCTGGCT
Organism: Orientallactaga sibirica; assembly: GCA_036365145.1. Classification (NCBI taxonomy): domain Eukaryota; kingdom Metazoa; phylum Chordata; class Mammalia; order Rodentia; family Dipodidae; genus Orientallactaga; species Orientallactaga sibirica. The sequence goes on from JAEOAD010000003.1 coordinate 22,402,113, forward strand.
TTGTTTATTTTTTTGTGGTCTTGCCCAGCTGCTTGGAAGTCATTGTGTAGCCCATGCTGGCATCAAACTCATGATTCTTCTGCCCCAGGCTCCTGAGTGCTACTATTATAGGCATGAGCCACTATGCCTGGCAGATGTATATTTTCATATTATCTTCCTACCATAATGAACTTTGCAGTCATCCAGTTATACACAGCACTTTATGGAAACAAACTGGGATAATATCAATAGGTAATTAGAGCATGTCAATGAAAGGACAGCTGGCCAGTGGTTCAGGCCTGTCATCCCCAGAAGGATCTCAAGGTGGTTTGAGGTCAGCCCAGCTACACAGTGAGCTCTAGACCAACTCTGGCTATAGGGTGAAACTATGTTTCCAAAGCAATAAATCAATGAAAAACAAAGACAAAAAGTTGGAGAAAATATCTATCTAAATTGCTGAAAAATTACTTTATATAAAGTCTGGAATAAAAAGTAAAAACAATTATAATCTACCTATACTAATATAACCATTTTTATTGTTGGGTGGGAGTTTTTGTCTAGCCTGCTTTGCCCCTTAATTTTATCTTAGCTATGGTCTTAGTGTACTTACTGTTTTTCATTCTGCTTTAAAAAACAACATGTACATTTATCATATCATTATATAATCTTCACACAATCTTATTGGCCACATTTTCTTTTTTTTCTTTTTACTTTATTTTTTATTGACAACTTCCATAGTAATTCCCTCCCTTCCCCCACTTTTCTCTTTGAAACTCCACTCTCCATCATACTCCTTTCCCCTCTCAATCAGTCTCAGTTTTATTTGATGTCATCATCTTTTCCTCCTATTATGAGTGTCAGGCACTGCGAGGTCATGGATATCCAGGCCATTTTGTGTCTGGAGGAATGCATTGTAAAGAGTCCTACCCTTCCTTTGGCTCCTACATTCTTTCCACTACCTCTTCAGCAATGGACCCTGAGCCTTGGAAGGTGTATTAGAGATGTTTCAGTGCTGAGCACTCCTCTGTCACTTTTTCTCAGCACCATTGGTGCCTCTTCTGTGTCATCCCAAGGTCACCACCATTTTAAAAGAGAAGCTTCTCTAACCAAAAGTGAGAGTAGCATTAATATATGGGTATGAACATTAAGAGAAGTGCTCACTGGGCAATTTGGTGAACATAGTATATACATTTAGCCAGACACCAGCAGATGTTACACCCCTAGGGCTCATAACTACCACTGTTGTAGGTTTTCAGTATCAGGGATGTATTCCCTCCCATGGAGTGGGCCTCCAGTCCAATTAGAGAGCAGTTGGTTTCCCCCATAACAGACATGTCACTATTACACTCATTGGCTCATTTGGCCTGGCTGGCCAAATTTAAGGCTTGCAGTGTCCACTGTTGAGTATAACCACTGGTGATTTCTTTCTCTCCCATTCAACTGCATGCAGCATCACTTTTTCCAGCTTTCTGTCATCTGGTCTACATGGAGGAGGTTTTCAGCTCAGCTCCAACAGGATTTCTCAGTGACCTTGCAGCCCAAGTATGTGGAGTCTCCAGCAATAGTTATTGGCCACATTTTCTTCCATTGATGGATCCATGGTTTACCTCACCATTTCCTATTGTTGACTTATAACTTCCTTTGATGTTTAAGGTTTTACAAATAACTCCACAATTACAAAAAAAAAAAAAAAAATTCGATATTTTCTGAAGATAAAGTTTCAAGTTATAGACATATAAGAAAATAACAACTGAGTTTGCTTGTCAGTGGAGGGTCATCTGCATCCATTTTGTTCATGCTATGGCAAGTGTTCCTCACACAAAAAGAGGAATCGAGGGGACTAAGTGAAACAGTGCATATCAAGTATTATTTCTTTCCCTACCTCTGACTCAAGTTCTTCTTTTTAGCCATTCTAGTGAGAATATATCAAGTTGCCTACAAGTATTTTATTCCCCTCTGCATATTGCACAGCGCCCTGTGAAAGAACAATCTTGGCAAAGCAGGAAAGTACTTTTTTTTTTTTTTTTTAAGTGTTTTGTGTACACCTCTTTACCTTCTTCCCCCCTCCATGTGCAAATATCTGATTTCAAAACTCTGGTAAAAGTCTATTATTTTCTCAAATTCCCTTCATCATGATCAGAAACATTCAGTGACTCTCAGTGCACTCTAGGAATAAAGTTGAAAGCAGTAATCTTAGAGGTTGAGAATATTTAAAAGTTGCTGCTGAATTTTAAAGTTTAATGTAGTTATAAGAAATGTGGAAAGCCGGGCGTGGTGGCGCACACCTTTAATCCCAGCACTCGGGAGGCAGAGGTAGGAGGATTGCTGAGAGTTCGAGGCCACCCTGAGACTACATAGTTAATTCCAGGTCAGCCTGGACCAGAGTGAGACCCTACCTTGCAAAAACCAAAAAAAAAAAAAAAAAAAAAAAAAAAAAAAAGAAATGTGGAATTTGGGCTGGAGGAATGGCTTAGCAGTTAAGGCATTTGCCTGCAAAGCCAAAGGACCCAGGTTGTATTCCCCAGGACCCATGTAAGCCAGATGCACAAGAGGGTGCACACATCCCGAGTTCGTTTGCAGTGGCTAGAGGCCCTTGTGCATCCATTCTGTCTCTCTCTCTCTCTCTGTCTTTCTGTCGTTCTCTGTCAAATAAATAAATAAAATAAATAAAAAAATAAACATTGAATTAAAGAAATATGGAATTCTTTTTTTAAATTTCATTTTTTATTATTTTTTTTGAAGAGAGTCACACAGAGAGAGACAGAGAGAGAGAGATAGAGAGGAAGACAGAGATGGGCGCAGCAGCAGTGTCTCAGCTGCTGTGAACGAAATCCAGATGCGTGCGCCCCCTTGTGGTCAAGTGCAGCACTGCGCCCTTGCATCACTTTGCATCTGGCTAAACGTGGGACCTGGAGATTGGAACCGCTGGAGATTGGAACCAGTGTTCTCAGGCTTAGGAGGCAGGCGCCTTAACACCTAAGCCATCTCTCCAGCCCAAAAATATGGAATTCTTATAATGCTTCATCTCTCCTGCAGCAGATCTAATCATGATGTATGTTCCTAATAGTCTCCTTTTTATTTAGTTTTATTCCAGATAGGAATAAGCATTAATATGACAAAAATTCAGATTATAGTGATAGAGAAAAACTGGAAAAATAAGGGGTATTGGTAGCAAGCATCTCCAGATACCCTGTAATCTTGATTCCCCTCTCTTAGCATTGTTTAAAGGCCTACTAAGAGCTACAATAATGACCCATATATAAAATTAAACACAACTCATACCTACTGGTATAATTTAATAGGAAAACCCAACATTGAGTTGGTTCATATCTGTTTCTGATTGGGCTAATTACAATGGATTATTTTTTTCTGTACAATTGATTTAATTTCCATGTGATATCATATTTACCACAGTGAGTTTTGGTGGTAGAGGTAGGTGTATGCAGCACAGTGAAAGAACATGTGCTTACCATATGCAAAGCTGGGGATTGATCCCTAGCACAAAAACAAGCATAATGCAAGAAAAAAAACACAAGTGTGTTTCACTGAAAGTATGCTGCTTGCTTCTTATATTTTGTTTAAAGTTAGATACTGTGGATTTCTATATAAATGATTGCATGATCCTATATACCCTTTAGGATAAAGAAGAGTAAGGAGTCATGTGCCCTCGCACCACTTCAGGAGAAAACAAAAGGTAAGCTGCTCCTCTGTCATACATGGTGTATGTGTAGCCTGTGTTGGGTTACTTTTCACACACATGGTGGGTTAGTTATTGGTTATTGGTTTCCTCAAGACTGTGTGTCTCTTTTTATTAAAATTTTAAATTTATTTCTATTTATTTATTAGAGACACAGAGAGAGCGCGAGTGAGTGAGAGAGAGAGAGAGAGGGAGAGAGAATGGGTGTGCCAGGGCTTCTAACCATTGCAAATGAACTCCAAATGCATGCGCCACCATGGGCTTACATGAGATCTGGAAAATTGAACCTGGGTCTTTAGGCTTCATAGGCTTAACTTCATAGGCCTTAACTGCTAAGCCATCTCTCCCACCCAGTTAACTTTTTTGACTCCTGTATACGGAAGACATTTCACTAACAAAGCTTATCTATATATCAACAGTTTGAGCCCCCCCAAAAAACTATCCTTTTTGAGAGTCATACACTCACAAGCTTTTCATTTGGTCAATATGGTTTCTTTTTCTAAAAAAAGTATTTATTTAAGAGACAGAGCAATGGGCATACCAGGGCCTCTCACCATTGCAAACCTACTTCAGCGTTATGCACCATTTTGTGCATCTGGCTTTACATGGGTACTGGGGAATCAAACCCAGGGCAGCAGATTTTGCCAGCAAACATCTTTTTTTTTTTTTTTTTTTAATTATTTATTTGCAAGGAGAGAGAGAGACACAGAGAGAAAGTGAGAGCAAGGGAATGCCAGGACCTCTAGCCAATGCAAACAAACTCCAGATACATGTACCACCTTGTGCATCTGGCTTATGTGGGTTCTGGAGAATCAAACCTGGGTCCTTAGGCTTTTCAGGCAAGTGTCTTAACCTCTAATCCATCTTTCCAGCCTGCAAGCAAGCATCTTTAATTGCTGAGCCATCTCCCCAGCTCCAATAATGGTTTCCTAACTTTTGATGATAATTGTTTATATCTGGGGTTTTCATCAATGACAACATTAACATTTTAAAATATTTTATTTATTTATTTGAGAGAGAGAGGTAAAGAGAGAAAGAGGAGATAGAGAAAGACAGATAATGGGCACACCAGGGCCTCTAGACACTGCAAACGAACTCAAGATGCATACACCTCTTACGTGGCTTACGTGGGTACTGGGAATCCAATCTGGGTCCTCAGGTTTTGCAGGCAAGTGCCTTAACTGCTAAGCCACCTCTCCAGCACCCTCTTTTTTTTTTTGGTTTTGCAAGGTAGGGTCTCACTCTGGTCCAGGATGACCTGGAATTAACTATGTAGTCTCAGTGTGGCCTCGAACTCTCAGCGATCCTCCTACCTCTGCCTCCCAAGAGCTGGGATTAAAGGTGTGCGCCACCACGCCCGGCTACCCTCCTTTTTTATTTAAAAAAAAATTTGTTTATTTCTATTTATTTGAGAGCAACAGACAGAGAGAAAGAGGCAGAGAGAGAGAGAGAGAGAGAGAGAGAAAATGGGCGCACCGGGGCATCTAGCCACTGCAAACGAACTCCAGATGCATGTGCCACCTTGTACATCTGGCTTATGTGGGTACTGGGGAATCAAGCCTCGAACTGGAGTCCTTAGGCTTCACAGGCAATCGCTTAATGGCTAAGCCATCTCTCCAGTCTTTTTTTTTTTTTTTTTTAAATTTTTTCAGGGTAGGGTCTTGCTGTAGCCTAGGCTGACCTGGAATTAGTCTCAGGCTGGCCTCAAACTCACAGCAGTCCTTCCACCTCAGCCTCCTGAGTGCTGGGATTAAAGGCATGTGCTACCTCACCTAACTGCATTAACATTTTTGTATCACATAAGTCTTTGTGGTGGTGTCTGTGTAGTATATTATAAAATATTTAGAGGTATCCATGGCCTCTACACCCTAGATAGCACTAGTCCCTCCCATCGTGAAAACAAAAATTGTCTCCAGATGTTGCCAGATACTCCCAGGAAAGCACAATTACCTCCAGCCAAGAAACACAGATCTGGGCTTCATCTCCAGTTTATTATTTCCTATTTGTTCTTCAGACTATCAGATGATTCATCCTCTACTTCTGTGCACCAATTATTTTCTTACCAGCTTAAAGCCTTGTAAACCTTACCTGCTTCTGTTTGTATCATAATCACAGTTGTTTTCTTCTAAATACGCATCTCTTCCAACACAAAAACCAACTTTATTAAGTAAGGCCTGTTTTGACACTGTCAGTGGCAATCAGAAGTAACTTGATGGTAGCTTTCCAAGTTCAGTCTATGGTAGTTTATAAAGTTAAATGTTTACAAACTTTTCCTTTAGTACTTTCTTTCTCTGGGTTTACACATGCTGTTAATAACATCTGTAGTCAACAGGCAGTATAAACATGTGCTAATTATGCTGGGTGTAGTAATCTAGTAATCTCAGCACTTGGGAGGCAGAGGTAGGAAGATCGCTATGAGTTCAAGGCCACCCTGAGGCTATGTAGTAAATTCCAGGTCAGCCTGGGCTAGAGTGAAACCCTACCTCAAAAAGTTTAAAAATGGGCTGGAGAGATGGCTTAGCCGTTAAACGCTTGCCTATGGAGCCTAAGGACCCCGGTTCGAGGCTCGATTCTCCAGGACCCACGTAAGCCAGATGCACAAGGGGGTGCATGCATCTGGAGTTCGTTTGCAGTGGCTGGAGGCCCTGACGCACCCATTCTCTCTCTCTCTCTCTCTTCTCTCTCTCTCTCTCTCTCTCTCTACCTGCCTATTTCTGTATCTCTCGCTCTCAAATAAATAAAAAAAAATAAAATATTTTTAAAAAGAAGTTTTTTAAAAAAAAAGTTTTAAAAAAGCACTAATTATAAAGAAAACATATTTGTTTGTCATCCTGCTCAAATGAACATCTATCTGCTATTTCCCACTAGGCCAACTTTATGGCTCTATCAGGATGAGTACAGGATGGTTTGAATATATGCACCCATCCAAAATTCATGGATTGGAACCTAATATCCAATGTGATGGTGCTAAGAGGTGAGGCCTAATCTGTGTGCTGTGAGGCACACCTGTTATAATCCTAGCACTTGGGAGATGAATGCAGGAAGATCATCACAAGTTCAAGGCCAGCATGGTCTTTGGAGTGAATAATGCTTAAAACAAAACAAAACTAACATGAAACAAACAAAAGGAGGTTGAAGAGGCCCCTTAGTGCCCTTCCTCGTGAAGACAGCATTTATTCCCCTTTGCCCCTTTACCTGCTGTCATGTAAGTGTGCAGCAATAAGGCGTCATCTGGAAGCAGGATGAACCCTTAGGACACACCCAATCTGTGAGCATTTTGTCCCTGGACTTGAGACATTTCTCTCAATTCTGCTTATACAGTCTTATTTTGTTACAGCAGCAAGAACAGACTAAGAGAAGTACTGCATCTTAGTTACCTCTGTATCCCTACAGTGCCTACATCAGTTTCTGTAACATACTGAGTTGTCAAGAAATAAATGCTAGAAATTATTATTATTATTATTATTATTATTATTATTTATTTATTTTTTTTATTGACAACTTCCTTAATTGTAGACAATATCCCATGGTACTTCCCTCCCTTCCCCCACTTACCCCTTTGAATCTCCACTGTCCATCACATCCCCTCCCCCTCTCAATCAGTCTCTCTTTTCATTTTGATGTCATGATCTTTTCCTCCTATTATAATGGTCTTGTGTAGGTAGTGTCAGGCACTGCAGGGTCATGGATACCCAGGCCATTTTGTGTCTGGAGGAGCATGTTGTAAGGAGTCCTATTCTTACTTTGGCTTTTAAATTCTTTCCGCCCCCTCTTCCGCAATGGACCCTGAGCCTTGGAAGGTATGTTAGAGATGTTTCAGTGATGAGCACTCCTCTGTCCCTTCTTCTCAGCACCATGGGGCCTTCTGAGTCATCCCAAGGTCACCACCATCTGAAAAGAGAAGCTTCTCTAACCAAAAGTGAGAGTAGCATTAAGATATGGGTGTGGACATTAAGAGAAGTGCTTACTGGGCAGTTTGGTGAACATAGTATATACATTTAGCCAGACACCAGCAGACATTACACCTGTAGGGCTCATGACTACCCCTGTCGTAGGTTTTCAGTATCAGGGATGTATTCCCTCCCATGGAAGAGGCCTCCAGTCCAATTAGAGAGTGGTTGGTTTCCCCTATAACAGACATGCCACTATTTTTTTTTTTTTCGAGGTAGGGTTTCACTCTGGTCCAGGCTGACCTGGAATTAACTATGTAGTCTCAGGGTGGCCTCGAAGTCTCAGCGATCCTCCTACCTCTGCCTCCCGAGTGCTGGGATTAAAGGTGTGCGCCACCACGCCTGGCTTAGACATGCCACTATTGCACCTGTTGGTTCATTTGGCCTGGCTGGCCAAATTTAAAGCTTTCAGTGCTCACTATTGAGTATCTTCACTGGTGTATTCTCTCTCCCATTGAACTGCATACACCTAGAAATTAATTTTTTTAAAATAAAAAGTCAGTTTATTCATTCATCCTCCAAATATGAACTGAGTATTTACTATATTCAAGGTACTTGTGCTTAGGAACCCCTGAACAAAACCAAGGTTCCTGCCCATGTGGAGCTTACACTCTAGAGAACAGATACAGCCAGCAAGCACTCAATTTGGTCAATAAATCCTTCATATAGTATATTATAAATTCCGCAACAGAAACAATAGTAGCAAAAATAGCGGGGTAAGGAAAATCAGGGTATCTGGGTGTAGAAGTGGTGATTTACAGTTTTAGATAGAATGGTCGGGATAGCAGGTTGTTTGTTTGTTTGTTTGTTTGTTTGTTTGTTTGTTTGTTTTTCCAAGGTAGGGTCTCACTGTAGCTCAGGCTGACCTGGAATTCACTATGTAGTCTCAGGATGGCCTCGAACTCTCTATGATCCTCCAACCTCTGCCTCCCAAGTGCTGGGGTTAAAGGTGTGCACACACCTGGCCCATTTTTGTTGTGGTGGTTGTTTTCTTCAAGGTAGGGTCTCACTGTAGCCTAGGCTGACCTTGAGCTCACTCAAGGATGGCCTTGAAATCAGGGAGATCTTATCGCTGCCTCCTGAGTGCTGGGATTCCTAAACCCAAAGTATGTGCCAGCAGGCCAGGAGATAGAGCGGTCAGAATAGGTTTAATTGAGAAGGCTTTACCTGTGCAAAGACTTGGGGGCATTGAGGGAGTAAGTTATTTTCTTAGGGCCAGCAAAGGTGCCAAGGCAGGATGGTCCTGGCCTTTGGAAGAACATTAGGGGTATAGTGTGGCTGTGTTGTAGAAGATGAGGTAAGAAATAATGAATGGATGTCTGATCATGCAGGGTCTTAGAAAATTTCTAACTGAGAAATGAGGAGTCTTTGAATGATTTTAACTAATGAATTATTATTATTATTGGTTTTTCAAGGTAGGGTCTCACTCTAGTCCAGGCTTGTGGTTCCTGGTCGTCCTGGGGCCATGGCTCCTCTGTGTCCCAGGGGCATCCAGGCAACGGTGGAGCAGGGTATGGAGTGGCCGTGAGTGTGATGGGAAGAAACACCTGGGCAACAGCTTCAGAGAACAGCTCTTGTTATTCAACAAGGAACTGGGTTTTTATAAGCAGTTGAGAGAGAGAGTGTGGGAAGAGGGTCCCAAGGGGATTGGTGGGTTCAAAAGTTGTTTTCTGATGCCTAGTTGGCATATAGGGATGTTCATTCCAGCAAGTAGGGAGAGGATTAGGTGATCTACAGAATGGCGGGGAAGAGGTATAGGGTATGAGTAGGAGAATGGGGCTGTAAAGGTGTAAAGGCTGTTGGGAGTTTGCTAGGTAACTGGCCAAAGGTTAGGGCTAAGTGAAGCCCAAGTCTTATTAGGACAACAAGGTGCCCTAGGGCTGGGGGGCAGGGGAAGGGAGCAGCCCTCCTCTTGCCGGTCTTGGGGACCCGAGATTTTTCCTGGGGGGTCCCAGGCTCACTGCGACCCCTGAGAGGGGGAAGGGGCCTTACTCCTGCAGGTCTGGACCCAAGTTTTGCCCCCAGGGTCCAGGATGCTGCGACCTCTCCGTAGCCCGGGGCCCTAGTCGTGTCTGATAGCTTAAGCCTGGGGCCCTGCCTGTGTCTGACACTGGCAGACCTGGAACTCACTTTGCAGTGCAGGCTGGTCTTGACCTCCTACCTCTGCTTCCGAGTGTGGGACTTCTGAGTGTGTGCCACCGCGCCTGACTACTACTGAATTATTTTAATGTGATCTAAGATCATAAAATGTCACTATGGCATATGTTATATAGTCTCAATTATAGCATTTGGGCTGAAGAGTGGCTTAGCAGTTAAGGTGCTTGCCTAAGAAGCCTAGGTATCCAGGTTCAATTCTCCAAGTCCCATGTAAGCCATATGCACATGGTGGCAAATGTGTCTGGAGCTCATTTGTATTGAATAGAGGCCCTGGCATGCCCATTCTCTTCCCCTCCCTCACTCTGTCTCTAATAAAATAAATAAAAAGAAGAAGAATTATAGTGATCAACATAAATGATTGAAGCTGGGGGTCATGATGTGTGCCTTTCATTCCAGCACTTAGGAGGCAGAAGTAGGAGGATCATTGTGAGTTCCAGGTCAGCCTGGGCTAGAGATGGCTTAGCAGTTAAGGCACTTGTCTACAAAGCTTAAGGACCCATGTTCAACTCTCTAGATCTCAGGTTAGCCAGACTCACAAAGGTAAGGCAAGCGCAAGGTTGCACATGCCCACTAGGTGGTGCAAGTGTCTGGAATTTGACTGCAGTGGCTGAGGCCTGGTGTACCAATTCTCTCTGTCTGTCTGTCTGTCTCTCTCTCTCTCTCTCTTTCTCTCTGTCTCTCTCTGAAATAAAATAAATGATTGAGAAATTTTACCATTGGTTTTGATGGAATAGCTAATACAAGAATTTGCTGGGCGTGGTGGCGCATGCCTTTAATCCCAGCACTCGGGAGGCAGAGGTAGGAGGATCGCCGAGAGTTCGAGGCCACCCTGAGACTACATAGTTAATTCCAGGACAGCGTGGACCAGAGTGAGACCTACCTCAAAAAAAAAAAAAAAAAAAAAAAAAAAAAGAATTTACCATTACACAGGGCTTTAGAGACCAAGATCTTGAAGGAATAACCAAAGAGCAACGAGTCCAAAATTCTGGGTGTAATTCACTTCTAGGTGTTTGTTTCCATGTGAATCAGTAACATTTCAGGAAATCAAACAGAAAACAGTTTCTGGGAAGCTAAAAAACTGAGCAGAAGTTTAGTAACAGCATTTGCTCTGGGGATAAAAGAAGGGCCTGCCAAGATGGAGAGCCCTTAGTAAGCACCTTAGTCCTGAAGCATTGTAAGTATTGGAACATCTGCTGCCAGAAGAAAATCAGGTCTCTCTAGAGGAAAAGATGAACCACTGTCTCACAGGTTTTCTTACATACAACCAAAATTTTTTAGGCATAGAATGACAAAATCCAAGAGAAGAAGCAGGCAATAGAATTAGATGTATAAATGATGCATCCAAGTGTCTTATAGCCTGTTTGGGCTGTTATCACAAAATACCATAAACTGGGGAGTTTATTAGCTAAAGAAATTTATATTAAAATTTTTTTCTTTTGCTTGTGCATTTGTACACCAGGGTCTCATGCCACACTGCAAACTAATGGCAGATGCTTGCACCACTTCTTGGGTCTGTCTTTATGTGGGTGCTCAAGAGTCAAACTCAGGCCACCAGGATTTGTAAGCAAGCACCTTTAGTCACTGAGCCATCTCCACAGCCACTAAGAAATTTATTTCTGTTAGTAAATTAGTGATAAGACTATGGTTATTTCTAAATATAGAAACATAATGTGTACATGAATGACTAAGTGTCCAGCTAAAATTCAGTAATGGAGGAAGGAGGGGTTGGGATTGTAGCTCAAGGATAGAGTAGGCCCTTAATGTAGATGAGGCCTAGGTATCAATCGCTATCACCAAACAAAATCATAACAAAACCAAACCAAAAAATAAAAACAACAGCAAAGTTCCAAGAAGACAAACCAAAATCAAACACAAACCCCTTTTCCAATAATGGAAGCAGCAAAAATATTGGGGAGATGATAAGTAAGTAACCTAATTCTATTTAAATGAAAAAATTTTTTACAGTGGAATTAAAAAATTGACTCATTTGAGAGAAAGAGAGAGAGAGAGAGAAAATGGGTGCACCAAGGCCTCTAGCCACTATAAAAGACCTCAGATACATCCACCAACTGGCGAATAGAACCCAGGTCCTTAGGCTTTGCAGGCAAGTACCTTAATCACTGAGCCATTTCTCCAGCCCTACAATGGAATTTTATTCAACCTTACAAAAGAACAAGGAATAACTTGGATGAATCTTGAAATATTTTTAAATGAAAGAAGCCAGTCATGTTATATGATTTTTAACAAAATTCTAGTCTCAGGCTGGAGAAATGGCTTAATGATCAAGGCGCTTGCCTGCTTAGCCTAAGGATCCACATTCTACTCTCCAGATCCCTTGTTAGCCAGATGCACAAAGGTGAGGGAAGCACAAGGTTGCACATGCCCACTAGGTGGCACAAGTGTCTGGAGTTGGATTGCAATGGCTGAGTCCCTGGTGCACCAATTCTGTCTCCCCTCTCTCTATGTCTGTCTCTTTCGTTCTAAAAAAATAAAATAAAAAATAAAATTCTAATCTCTAGGTTTCTGTTATAAGTATTTGGAAATGTAGTTATTTTTGCAGTTTAATCTTATAGTTATCTACCTTGCCAAAGTTTGTTATTATTTCTTTATTTTTAAAATATTTATTTATTTGAGAGAGAGAATGGGCATACCAGAGCTTCTAGCCATTGAAACTCTAGATGCATGCACCACCTTCTACATCTGGTTTTATGAGGCTGCTGGGGAGTAGACCTGGGGTCCTTAGGCTTTGCAGGCAAGTGCTTTAACCACTGAGCCATCTCTCTAGCCCTCTTATTCTTTCTTTCTTTTTTTTTTTTTTTTCAAGGTAGAGTTTCACTCTAGCCCAGGCTGACCTGAAATTCACTATGCAGTCTCAGGGTGGCCTCAAACTCACAGCGATCCTCCTACCTCTGCCTCCGGAGTGCTGGGATTAAAGGCATGCACCACCATGCCCAGCTCTCTTATTATTTCTTGTAACAAATTTGTAGATTCTTTTGAATCATCTATGTGAATTATCAATTATTTGTTAATAATGTAAGTTTTTTTTAAAACTTTGTTTATTTGAAAGAGAAAGAGGCAAAGAGAGAGAGAGAGAAAGAGAGAGAGAGAGAGAAAGAATGGGCACGCCAGGGCCTCCAGCCACTGCAAACGAACTCCAGATGCATTCGCCCCCTTGTGCATCTGGCTTACGAGGGTCCTGGAGAATTGAACCACAATCCTTTGGCTTTGCAGACAAACGACTTAACCACTAAGCCATCTCTCTAGCCCCACCCCCCCTTTTTTTGAAGTAGGGTCTCACTCTAGCCCAGGCTGACCTGAAATTCACTGTGTAGTCTCAGGGTGGCCTCAAAGTCACAGTGAACCTCCTACTTCTGCCTCCCAGGAGCTGGGATTAAAAGTGTGCACCACCATGTCCAGTTTTTTTTTTTTTTTTTGAGACAGGACTTTGCTATGTAGTGTTGGGTGGATTTTAACTCATGGTAATCCTCCTGCCTCTACCTTATGAGGGATGGGATTTCAGATATGCACTACCACACCTGGTTTATGTGGTGCTTGAAATCAAATCCAAGGCTCTATGCATGCTAGGCAAACACCCTACCAACTGAGCTCTGTCACAGTCTTTTTTTTTTTTTTTTTTTTTTTTTTTTTTTGTTTTTCGAGGTAAGGTCTCACTCTGGCTCAGGCTGACCTGGAATTAACTATGTAGTCTCAGGGTGGCCTTGAACTCTCGGCGATCCTCCTACCTCTGCCTCCCAAGTGCTGGGATTAAAGGCGTGCGCCCGGCGTTGTCACAGTCATTTTAGAAGTAAGTAATAGTGCTGCTAGTTCCTAGCATGCAGAACTAGTAGTATTGTCTGGGCTTTTATTCACCAAATATTTCCCTCATTATAATGTATGGAATGTTACTCATGCATGTTTGTAATTCTCCCAGCTGACTTTTCTCCTCCGCAGATTCTGGCTTCAGCAACCCTTTCACGGGAGCACCATCTCAGTACCTACAGAGACTTTCCAGAATGGCAGTATTGGAGTATGACACCATCCGTCAGGAAACACAGAAAAGATCCAAAAAAGGCAAAAAACGAGAGCTACGAGACTGCTGATGCTATCATACAGTGCGATGCTTTCCCTGGTTTTTGAGGTTTAAATTTGCTTTTGTTCTTTTTCTTTCATTCATTCTTTTTATTTTGATATGTCATATGATGCTCAATAATTGACATGAAATGGAAATGTAAATAGGAAATAAATATTTGTTATATATAGATTAATGTATATTTTGTTAATATAACCAACACATATTTATTATTCAATTTTAAATGGTACCTTTTTTTGGTGGCACTGAGGATTGAACCCAGGGCCTTATGCAGGCCAGGAAAGCATTCTGCCAACTGAGCTATATCCCCAGCCCAAGAAATTGAAGAGTGTGGGGACATAAGCACAAGACAAATTCTATTCCATTTAATGCACACTTATATGTCTTTGATTTAATTTGTTAAATATTTTGGGGAGGCACAATGAATATATTTATTATTTTGATTCTATTAAATCAATATGGGGAAACAGGTATTAACAAGATTGCATTCAATCAATGAAAATGTATGTTTACATTTACTTAAGCTTCTTAATTAAATTTTTTTTTGGGGGGTCTCAACTGTATGGGTCATTTATTTGGTCAGGCTTAAGGGCAGAACAGTTTTTGAGATGTGAACAGATAACCATGGACTGCTTACTGAATGTCCATCCAGTGGCAGTGGAGGGATTAGCTGCAGTTACATAAATCAAAACATGAGGGAAATTGGGTGGCACTGCTGGTGTGCTTGTAGAGAGGTCTTTCCCAGCTCTACACACAATAGTAGGAAGCATCCTTGTACATTGTTTAGCGACATCACAATGTGAAGATGCAATCCTTGTTCTACAGAAGAAGAAACCAAAGCTCAGACAACGTAACTCATTTCCAATGTAATGCTAGATTTCACCTTCAGTCCATCTGGTTACAGTCAATGGAGTTTCTGCTACTGATGACTTTTCAGATATTTGATGAGGAACTCTCCTGTGAAACCAGAAACCACCTTCTGGAATGTGCTCAGGTAAGCCGAAGCAATACCACAGAGAAACCAGGGTGCTCAGTAGCCTGGGATTGTTTCAGGATCTCTCCACCTTGGTGAGGACCACAGGAGCAGGTCTGAGCAGGAGGGAGCTTGGACATCAGGTGTCCAGAGGCTATAGAAGATGCTGCATTCATTGGAGGTTGGTTTCTAAGCTCCTGGGACAATAACTACAAAGATGGTGCTTCAGCCAGCGAGGCAGCAGCTGTGCTTAAAGAATTCAAATAGGGATTAGACTTAAAAAATGAGTAAAATGTTGCACAACAATGTGCATACCTCATTCCACTGAACCGTACCTTTACAAATTGCTAAAGTGGTACATTTTATGCCACATCTATGACCACAATAAAACAAAAGTCAACTAAAAGTGATAAATCCATAGTTTAGACAAAACAACAAATTCAAACAAAATAGACTTCAAATGTCATTAGAAGAAGGGAAGAAGGAGCTTTGGTATCTCTGTTAGACTCCAAACAAAAAGAAGCACCTTTATTATAGAAGCACCTGACTTGGAAATTAGGTAAAGTATGAAAACAAAAATATCAGTCATTAGCAATTAGATTATTTTTAAAAAGTTTTTTCTTAGCTAATTTTTAAAAGGAGAATTGATTAATTAATTAATTGAATTTTTTGAGGCAGGATCTCACTTTATCTATCCCAAGCTGACCTTTTTTCTTTCTTTTCTTTTCATTTATTTTCTTTCTTTCTTTCTTTCTTTCTTTCTTTCTTTCTTTCTTTCTTTCTTTCTTTCTTTCTTTCTTTCTTTTTTGGTTTTTCGAGGTAGGGTTTCACTCTAGTCTAGGCTGACCTGGAATTCACTATGTAGGCTCAGGGAGGCCTCAAACTCACAGTGATGATCCTCCTACCTCTGCCTCCTGAATGCTGGGATTAAAGGTGTGTACCACCATGCCTGGCTCTGAAACTCACTTTGTAGCTTCAGGCTGGCTTTGAACTCAAGGTGACCCTTCTACCTCAACTTCCTAAGTGCTGGGATTAAAGATGTATGCCACCATGCTTGGCAAAAATTTATTTGTGTACACATGCACACACACGCATATTCATGCACACAAGGGGCCCTTGCCACCTGCAAATGGAATACCTCACACTTGAGCTATTTTTAAAAAATATTTTAAAAATTTATTTATTGGAAAGAGAGAATGGGCACACCAGGGCCTCCAGCCATTGCAAACAAACTCCAGATGCATAGGCTATCCTGTGTATCTGGCTTATGTGGGGACCAGGGAATTGAACCTAAGTCCTATAGGCTTCACAGCCAAGCACCTTAACCTTAACTGCTAATCCATCCCTTCAGCTCTTGAATTACTTTTTGCCTCAGACTTAATGTGGGTGGCTGGGGAATTGAACCCAGGCTGGCAGGAATTGCAAGCAAGTGCCTTAATATGTTATTTTTTTGGTGGTTTTGTGTGATGTGTATGTATATTCATATGCATGTGGGAGCATGTGTTTGTTAATATTTATTTATTTATTTATGAGAAAGATGGAGAGGGAGAGAGAGCGAATGGATGCGACTGGGCCTCTAGCCAGTGCAAACAAACTCCAGATGCATGTGCCTCCATGTGCATCTGACTCACATGGATACTGGGGACCTATGTCCTTAGGCTTCACAGGCATGCACCTTAACCATGCAGCAATCCAGCCCCCCCTTTTTGGTTTTTGGTTTTAAAAATTTTTAGTTTAGTTTTATTTATTTATTTGAGAGTGACAGAAAGAAGCGGGGGCGGGGGGAGAGGAATGGGCCCACCAGGGCCTCCAACCACTGCACACGAACTCCAAATGCATACACCACCTTGTGCATCTGGCTTAAGTGGGTACTGGGGAATCGAGCCTTGAACCGGCAAGCGCTTAACTGCTAAGCCATCTCTCCAGCCCCTGGTTTTTGTTTGTTTTTAAAAAATTTTTTTAAAATTTTATTTTATTTATTTGAGAGAGAGAGAGGGAGGGAAATAGGCAGGGAGAGACAGAGAGAGAGAGAGAGAGAGAATGGGGGCGTCAGGGCCTCCAGCCATGGCAAATGAACTCCAGATGTGTGCATCCCCTTGTGCTTCTGGCTAATGTGGATCCTGGGGAATCGAACCTGGGTCCTTTGGATTGGCAGGCAAAATTTTTAAAAGATTTTATTTATTTATTTATTTATTTATTTATTTATTTATTTATTTGAGACAGAGAGGGAGAGAGAGAGAGAGAGAGAGAAAGAGTGAGAACAAGTGTGCCAGGGTCTCTAGCCACTGCAAACAAACTACAGACATATGCGCCACCATGTGCATCTGGATAACATGAAACCTGGAGAATTGAACTGACATCCTTAGGCTTCACAGGCATGTGGCTTAACCACTAAGCCATCTCTTCGGCCCTGGTTTTTGTTTTTTTGAGGTAAGGTCTCACCCTAGCCCAGGCTGACCTGGAATTCACTATGTAGTGTCAGGCTGGCCTCAAATTCATGTCAACCCTCTTACCTCTGTCTCCCAAGTGCTGGGATTAAAGGCATGTGCCACCACACCCTGCCTGTTAAGTATTTTTGAGTGGCTATGAGGTAAATTATATATATATATATATATATATATATATATATATATATATATATACATATTTTATTTATTTGAGAGAAAGAGGCAGAGAGAGGGAGGGAGGGAGAGAGGGAGGGCGAGAGAAAGAATGGGTGCACCAGGGCCTCTAGCCACTGTAAGCAATGCATTTGTGCATTTGACACCCTGTGCATCTGGCTTTACATGGGTACTGGGGAATTGCACTCCAGTCTTTAGGCTTTGCAGGCAGGTGCCTTTACTGCTGAGCCACCTCACCAGCCCTAGAATCTGAGTTTTCACATGGAACCTTCCAATATGTAAATGTTGGCAACTAATTTAAACTCAGCTAATGTGTGAGCCAAAGAAAATTGCATGCATATATTACAGCTGGCTTTATGGGGCCATTCATTTACAACCTGGAGGACAAAAGAAAAGAGCTTTGCATTCAGGAAGGGGCTGAATCTTTGTGTGGTTATAGTATTAATAGTTGCCACAGAGAAATGTGATTTCCATCATGACTGGTTGGTTTTGTTTTTCATTTTCCTGTTTTCTTTTTCTTTTTATAATTTTATTTATTTGAAAGAGGGAGAGAGAGAAAGAGGCAGATAGAATGAGAGAGAGAGAGAGAATGAACATGCCAGGGTCTCAGTTGCTGCAAATGAACTCCAGATGCATGCACCACCTTGTGCATCTGGCTTACATGGGTCCTGGGGAATTGAGCCTGGGTTCTTTAGCTTTCCAGGCAAGCACCTTAACCACTAAGCCATCCCTCCAGCCCTCCTATTTTCTTTTTATTTATTTCACACACACACACACACACACACACACACACACACACACACACAGAGAGAGAGAGAGAGAGAGAGAGGATGGGCATGCCTGAGCTCTATCCACTCAAACGAATTCCAGATGCATGTGTTACCAAGTGCATCTGGCTTACGTGGGTTCTGGGGAAATGAACCTGGGTCATTAGGCTTCACAAGCAAGTGCTCCAACTGCTAAGCCATCTCTCCAGCCCCCGTTTTTCTTTTTTGAGACAAAGTTTCATGTAGCCCAGGCTGACCTCAAACTCTTATGTTGCTAAGGGTGACCTCAAACTTCTCATCCCCTTGCCTGTACCTTTTAAGTGCTGGCATTACAGTTGTGCACCACCATGCCCACTTTATGCAGTGCTGGGGAATGAACACAGGGATTTGTGCATGCTAATGAAGACCTCTACATACTGAACTGCAGCCCAGCCTGTATTTTCTTTGCTTTTTTTATTTTTTTTTATTTTTTGATGTTGGGTCTCACGCTAGCCCAGGTTGACCTGGAATTCACTCTGTAGTCTCAGTGTGGCCTCGAACTCACAGTGATGATCCTCTTACCTCTGCCTCCGGAGTGCTGGGATTAAAGGCATGCGCCACTACACCCAGCCCAGCATGTCTTTTCTTTTGATACACACTTTTCTTTTTGGCCTTGTTTGGGGATTGAACCCAGGGCTTGATGCATGCTAGACAAGTGCTTTGCCAACTTCCCCTGGTTTTTCTATTAAGATAGGAGAGTTTTGTTGCGTGGTTCAGGCTGGTCTCAAATTTGTAGTTCTCCTGCTTCAGTCTTTCAAATGCTGACATCATAGGTGTGTGACACCACGTGTGACTGCTCATAACATTTTATCTCTTGTAAACCATTTGTCACTTCCATCTGTGAGAGAGAAAAGTGCCCTGGGAGGAGGTGGATCAGAGCCCATGACAGGCAGGAAAACCCTGTGCCATTTGACAGTCAGCTCAGCTTTCCTTCAATCACCTTGCCAGCCTAGGGACCCTTCCTGATGGTCTATGTTCTGCTAGTTTTCTGAAAGCCTCACTCTGCTTTTTGGTGGTTGCTGTGGCAACATCGGGAATGACCAACTCTCCTGATTGGTCCTTATGCTTTTCATCTTTTTTTGCATACAACCAACCAATCAAGCACTACCTGGGTTTATATAAACCCCTGCACACATCTCACAGTCCTCTCAGACTTGCCAGGTGCTCTAAGAAAGAAAGAGCACCTTCACCTGCCTTGGGGAGGGGGCAGACCTGCTGTTCTTGCCTCTGAGACCCACTACTCCTATTCCTATTTCAATGAAGCCTCTCTTCACTGGTACCCCCAGACCAGTTGTTGCACTCAGGTTATTTTGGCTTACAGACTCGAGGGGAAGCTCCACGATGGCAGGGGAAAACGATGGCATGAGCAGAGGGTGGACACCACCCCTTGGCCAACACAAGGTAGACAATAGTAACAGGAGAGTGCCAAACACTGGCAAGGGAAACTGGCTATAATACCCATAAGCCTGCCCCCAACAAACACCCAGCAGGCGTTAATTCCCATATCTCCATCAGCTGGGAACCTGGCATTCAGAACACCTAAGTTTATGGGGGACACCTGAATCAAACCACCACACCATTCAAGGGTTCAGAGCTACAACCTGTCACCATAGAGCGTCCATTTTCTGTCCAAGCTCTATTCCTGCAGAAACAAGTCCTCGCTCACCTGTGCCCATCTGTCCATGTCATTCCCTGGCCGCAGAGACAGAATTTGGGAGAAAAACCAACCATTTCATCTGGATATCTGAACATTGCCCTGATTTTTTTTTTTCGAGGTAGGGTCTCACTCTAGCCAAAGCTGACCTGGAATTCACTATGTAGTCTCAGGGTGGCCTTGAACTCACAGCGATCCTTCTACCTCTGCCTCCTGACTGCTAGGATTAAAGGTGTATACTACTACGCCCAGCTTCATTGTCATAATATTTATATATATATATATATATATATATATATATATATATTTTTTTTTTTTTTGGGGTTTTCCAGGTAGGGTCTCACTCTGGTCCAGGCTGACCTGGAATTAACTATGTAGTCTCAGGGTGGCCTCGAACTCTCGGCGATCCTCCTACCTCTGCCTCCCGAGTGCTGGGGTTTAAGGCATGCGCCACCACGCCCGGCTCTATTGTCCTGATTTTTGAAGTTAATTCACTGTAGCTTGTTCCAGATCAAAACTTCCAAATCCAACATTTGTGGATTGGCTTAAGGCTGTAGTCAATTCTTTAATTTTGTCTAAACCTTCTATTCTATCCTTGAAAACTTAACTATTTGCTGTCTAATTTAAAATTAATTACTGTAGTGGCACAAAATATCCCAATTTAGGATCCTTTTCATCTGTTCTAAATATCTGGAAGGTTCAAGAAGACTTCGTGAATATTTTCTATTTTCTTTCTGATTGCTTTAATCTGTGAGGCTTTTCTTCCACTAATGTGTTCACTGTTGATTATTTTAGCATTCTTCTAGGTCAACAATTTGGACCCCATCTGTCTCTCTTTTCTTTCTTGCTGTTTCTAATTAATTCTTTTAAAAATATTTTATTTATTTGAGAGAGAGAGAGAAAGAGGCAGATAGAGAGAAAGAGAGAATAGGTATGTCAGGGTCTCCAGCCACTGCAAACGCCCCCTTGTGCATCTGGCTTACGTGGGTTCTGGGGAATGGAACCAGGGACCTTAGGCTTTGCAGGCAAACGTCTTAACTGCTAAGTCATTTCCCCAGCCCTCTAATTAATTCTTTGTTTGTTTGTTTGTTTGTTTGTTTTCGAGGTAGGGTTTCACTCTAGTCCAGGCTGACCTGGAATTCACTATGTAGTCTCAGGATGGCCTCGAACTCACGGCAATCCTTCTACCTCTGCCTCCCCAGTGCTGGGATTAAAGGCGTGCGCCACCACGCCCGGCCATAATTAATTCTTTTTAAAAAAATTTATTTATTAGAGATAGGGAGGGAGAGAGTTAGAATGGGCGCACCAGGGCCTCCAGCCACTGCAAATGAACTCCAGATGCATGCGCCACCATGTGCATCTGGCTTCACAGGCACACAGCCTTCTCTCCAGCCCATAATTAATTCTTTAATGATATTACTGTCTTCAATATTTTTCCTTTGGTTTTTGGAGGTAGGATCTCACTCTAACCCAAGCTTTCCTGGAATTCACTATGTAGTATCAGCGATCCTCCTACCTCTGCTTTCTGAGTGCTGGGATTAAAGACATACACCACTGCACCCAGCTTAACTTTGTTTTCTTAGGTCTACAATCACTCTAATTCTATAAGCAAAGACTGGTAAAATGTTTCTTTGTAAAAGGTTAGAAAGTAAATATTATAGCATTTGTAAGCTGCACAGTCTCAATTGCAGCTACTTTGACATTGCAGCATGAAAAGAGTTACAATCTTTAAATTTATAAGCGTGACTCTGCTCCAATAAAATTTTATTTACAAAACAATGCACTGGCTAAATTCATCCCTAATATCAATAGTGTTTAACACATACCATTTTTAAGTAATTGCTATAATGTATCTCCTCCCTCTCTTTAAGAACAGCTCTTCTCTTGTTTTTGTTTTTCCAAGTAGGGTCTCATTCTAGCCCAGGCTGACATGGAATTCACTATGCAGTCTCAGGCTGGCCTTGAACTCATAGCAATCTTCCTACCTCTGCCTTCCGAGTGCTGGGATTAAAGATGTGTGCTACCATGCCCAGCTCTCATCTCCTCTTCTTCCTTCTCTTCCTCCTCCTCCTCCTTCTTTTAAAATTTATTTATTTGACAGAGAAAGAGGGAGACAGATGGAGAGAATGGGCGCACCAGGGCCTCTAGCCACTGCAAACGAACTCCAGATATGTGTGCCCCCTTCTGCATCTGGCTAACGTGGGTCCTGGGGAATTGAACCTGGGTCCTTGGGCTTTGCAGGCAAATGCCTTAACTGCTAAGCCATCCCTCTAGCCCTCATCTGTCTTACTGAATATTTGAAATAACCCAACTTTGCAATCCCTAGTCAACTAATTCATTCTCATTCCATTGTCACTAATGACTAGCTTCTCTTTTCTGGTGTCCCCAGAAAGACCAATGAATTATTTAGGGAATGAAGACATGCATTAGAGTGGACAAAGAAGATGGCCTGACCACGGATTGATAAAACTGTCAGGAAGTGACTCAAACTGAAGGGACCTTATTGACAGAACCAAGGAAACACACAAGGTTGAATGTAGAGTAATACAGTGGAAAGCTGTTACTACTCTGAGGACAGAAGGGCCAGAGGGTCAAAGGTAGAGAATCACTACTAGCTGAAGCCAATGAAACAGGTGCTGTGGAAGTGGAACTTCCACAAATGGTGCACCATAGGAAACAGATAAGTAGCCAACCCTGCCCTCCCTTTCCACCCCCTGCTAGTGTCTCCCACCAGCCAACCCCAGCTGAAAGTCTGTTCATAGGAAGCCTGGTGATGTGTCCTAGGATTCCACTGCTTAGACTGAGCTGGATCCCTAAGAACAGGTCTGGGACAAGCCACTGGGAAAGAACCAGCAGAGATCTCAAGTTAGATTCCAGGGAACCGGGGAAGGGGGGCGGGCAAGGGCTGGATGTGCCAGGGGGTATGGATGAAAGGCTTCTTCACTCTAC
The DNA here is from genome assembly GCA_036365145.1 of Orientallactaga sibirica. Classification (NCBI taxonomy): domain Eukaryota; kingdom Metazoa; phylum Chordata; class Mammalia; order Rodentia; family Dipodidae; genus Orientallactaga; species Orientallactaga sibirica. The sequence goes on from JAEOAD010000003.1 coordinate 22,424,989, forward strand.
TTTCCAGGCTTTTCTTCCGACAAAGATTGAATCAGACGACTAAGTTTGGTGAAGCCTGATGTGAAGATTGAACATCAAGCTGGGGGGCAAAACTGCATGATGGGTCATTGGCCAAATGGTTCCTAGGGGAAGGGTTGGAGGAAATAAAATCAAGAAGTCAATAAAGTCTTCTTCAGGATTCAGAGGTCATGGACCTTGCCTCCTGCCCCTCTAGGTCTGCTGTTTATGTTTGTTTCCAGTTAACAGAGATCAGATGCAGGACCAGATATGCCTTCCAGTAACTCCCAAACAAATGAACAAGAATATGTTATGCAGCCTAAACCATTTTGTGTGTGTGTGTGTGTGTGTGTGTGTGTGTGTGTGTGTCTGAGACAGTCTGAGACAGAGAGAGAGAGAGAGAGAAATGATAATGTGAATATAGGGAGATCAGGATTCCTTATGGTGAGGGGCTGGAGTGGGTGGACATGAACCTCTGCATGGAAGAGGATGACAGAAATGAAGTCTTGTACTTCCTTGTTAAAGATTGTAGTAATTAATTAATTCAATGGTTAATCATTAAGCATATTAAGCACTCACATATTGAGTGGCTGCTCTGTGTCAGGTACATATTACATGCTGTAATGAGTTGAATGGTGGTCTTTTCTAAGGATGGGTCTGTGTCCCATCTACTAGAACCTGTGAATGTGACATTTGGAAAAAGAATGCCATTAAGTTAAGGATATTGAGATGAGCTCCTCTCTAATTATCTAGGTGACCCTAAATCCAGTAGCAAATATTCACAAAACATAAAGAGACACAGGAAATGAGGGCAGGTAAAGACAGGAACAGAAATTGGAGTTATGCAATTACAAAGCCATGGCACACTGGGAACCACCAGAAGCCCAGGGAATGAAAGATTGACACCTCTGTTGCCCATGGAGGCTGTGCCCTCTGTGATTGTGAGAACTACTGCTAATTTGTGTTTATTTGCTCTGGCACCTGTAAGAACCAGAAATTAATAATGCCTTGCATGCAAGATTTCTTTCTTTTTTAAAAATTTTATTTTTATTTATTTATTTGAGAGAAACAGATAGAGAATGAGCATGCCAGGGCCTCCAGCCACTGCAGATGAACTCCAGATGCATGCACCACGTTGTGCATCTGGCTTACATGGGTCCTGGAGAATCGAACCTAGGTCCTTTGGCTTTGTAGGCAAGGGCCTTAACCACTAAGCCATCTCCCCAGCCTGAGACTTTCTTTCTTTTAGTTTTTTGAGGTAGGGTCTCACTCTAGTCCAGGCTGACCTGGAATTCACTATGTAGTCTCAGGGTGGCCTAGAACTCACAGTGATCCACTTACCTGTGCCACCATGCATCTCTCTCTCCTCCTGAGGGTGTTGACCTGGATTATATAGTCTCAGGGTGGCCTAACTCATGATCCTCCTACCTCTGCCTCCCAGTGCTGGGATTCTCTCTTTTAAAAATAAATAGTTATTTATTTGAGAGAGAGAAAGAGGCAGAGAGAGAGAATGAGAATGGGCACACCATGGCCTCCAGCCACTGCAAACAAACTCCAGACATGTACACCACCTTGTGCATCTGGCTTATATGGGTCTTGTGAATTGAGCCTGGGTCCTTTGGCTTTGCAGGCAAGTGCCTTAACCACTAATCTCTCCAGCCCATCTGCATGATTTCTAATTCTCACAGTGACTGGTAAAGTGAAGATATTTTTTTTCCATTTTATAGACAAAGAACCTGCTCTGTAGTAAGTTACCTAAATTCCAGCCAGGATTTAAAGTTTTACTCATCTGAACCCCAAGGCCGAGTCTCATCTACATGGCACTGATGGCACTGTCCTATCAGGCATATGATATATGGAGAGAGAGAGAGAGAGAGAGAGAGAGAGAGAGAGATGGAAAGTATAAGCCTCTTGCTTCTGCAAATAAACTCCAGCTGCATGTTCTACTTTGTGTGCTGGATTTATGTGGGTACTGGGGAATCAAACCTGGGCTGACAGGCCACCAGCCACTGCAAACGAGCCCCAGATGCATGTGCCCCTTTGTGCATCTGGCTTGATGTGGGTACTAGGGAATCGAACCAGGGTTGTTAGGCTTTGCAGACAAGTGTTTTAGCCACTGAGCAATCTGTCTAGCACTGTAAATGCCTTCAACCACTGAATCATCTCCTCAGCCCTTCTGAGGAGAATTGCTAGAAGATCTGGTTCCTCTTTGAATGGGGTCTGAGTATTGAGTAACTGATCTCACCAGACAGCCCTGAGGCAGGAGAAAACTGAGCTTTAAAATAAATATTTGCAATTCCTTCTGCAGTTCTTAGCTCTTAATGTATGGCATTTTCACAATGCTTACAGTGGGTGCCCTGATTGATGCTTCTGTTTAAAGAAGTGTACCCTTTGCCACCCGTACCTGGTGATCCTACCAGAGGAAGAAGCTAAACACAGAAAATGAATGTGCTTAGCACAGGCACAACTTACAGTTCTTGGGATAGCAGTTGACATCTACACATGGTGAGGGGCTGAGGCGATGCTTTGGACTCACTGAGTATTTTGTTCCTGTCCTGTTTTTCTTTGGAGCTAAAGAGACTCTAGCCTGTAATTGTTCCTTGGCTGTGCAAACCCAAGTATACTCTTAGATACTATGTGCATTAAAAAGAGACTAACATCTGTCTGCCATCCACTAGATCTGGTGAAGCACTACCCTCCAGGGACATCAGCCTAAAGTGAATGTAGCTGGCAGACTTAAAGCCTTGGCATGTCAGGGGTTGTTTGATGACAACAAAGAATATAGAAAAAAGAGAGAGAGAAAGAGAGAGAAAGAAAAACAGCCTTTGGCTTGTGACAAGCCAATTTCATTTAATATAAATGTATTATTAGCTGACTAGATATAGTCACAAGTTAAAAAGGTTTGTCAATTTGTACATAAACATGAAGCCATTTTAACAAGTATCTCCTTCCGTCAATTATTAATCATATTTTGGCATTTAAAAATATTTTTATATGCCAGCAGAGAGACTGACAGAGAATGGGCACACCAGGTCCTTTAGCCACTGCAAATAAACTGCAGCTGCATGTGCCACTTTGTGCATCTGGCTTTATGTGGTTACTGGGGAATCAAACCCAGGTCTTTAGGTTTTGGAGACAAGTGCTTTAACCACTGAGCAATCTCTCCAGCCCTCCCCACCCTTTATGAGACAGGTTTTCGTGTAGCCCAGCATGGCCTTGAACTTGGTTTGTAGCTAGGGATGACTGAGCTTCTGATCTTCCTGCCTCTACCTTCCAAATGTTAGAGTTACAAGTGTGTGCCATTATGTGATGAAATATATAACACATAAAATTTATCAAGTTTTTGCTTGTTTTTGTGATACAGGATGTCACGAAGTAGCTGAAACTGGCCTCAAACTCCCAGTCTTCCTCCCTCAGCCTCCCAGATTACTGGCACCACAGGCATGTGCCATCACACTCACTCCTCTTTGCTTTTTTTTTCCTTGAAAAAGAATCTTTTCATTTTCATTGTTAAAATATTGCCTCTCCAGGACTTCTTGTTATTGCAAATGAACTCGAGATGTATGTCTTACTTTTTGCATTTGGCCTTAGGAGGGTACTGGGGAATCCAACCTAGGCCTACAGACTTTGCAAGCAAATGCCTTTAACTGTTGAGCCATCTCTCCAGCCCCAGAATTATTTTTTGAGATGGTCTCAAATTTCCAGAAATCCTCCTGCCACAGGGTGCTAGAATTACAGGGAAGAGCCACTATGCCAAGCCACAGTATGTTTCTTTGAGTTGGGTCTCACTCTAGTCCAGGCTGACCTGGAATTCACTATGTGGTCTCAGTGTGGGCTTCAACTTGTGGGGATCCTCCTACCTCTGTCTCCCAAGTGCTGGGACTAAAGGTGTGTGCCACCACTGCCTGGCACATTACTCACTTTTAAATGCACTGTTTAGGGCATTAAGTATGTGAATATCTACAACCTTGGCATATTGTTTAGGACTGACTTCCTTTCTATTTTTTCTTCCTCTTGGTTTTGCTGCAGCAATTTTAGCAAAAAAAGACCCCAACAAACAACTGACAAAACTAAAAACAATAATTTTTAAAGTTTGGAAAAGAGAGAGGGAAGCCTGATCCTTTTAGCTCCTGTAGCAGAAAATGTTGTGGAAATATTAAATGCTGCTCCCTGGGCCTTGGGCGTCCATCACAAGAGGGCAGTCTCTTCTGGGCTAGGCAGGGGGATAGAGGGTATTTACCTCCTAGAAATTAAAATAATAAAAAATAAAAATAAACAAAAGTAAAAATAATAAAAATAAAACAAAATTAAAAATTAAATTAAATTAAAAAATGAAAGCTGAGCGTGTTGCACACGCCTTTAATCCCAGCACTCGGGAGGCAGAGGTAGGAGGATCGCCATGAGTTCGAGGCCACCCTGAGACTACATAGTGAATTCCAGGTCAGCCTGGACCAGAGTGAGACCCTACTTTGAAAAAACAAAACAAAAAAAAAAAAAAAATGAAGGTTTTACTGCCTCTAAGGCCAAGTCTCCCTCAGCCAAAAAGTCCGTTTATTGCCTGGGGATCTGAATTGCCTAGGGACCTGACCTTTGCAATCTCTAACCAGTGGACCCTCATATTCTCTGAGGAGAGGAAGAGGTGGGCAGGTGGGGCAGGGGGAGGGGGAGAGAAGGGTCTGTGTCCTGGGAGGCAGTAGCTTTGGCCCCGCATAGCTCAAGCATGAAAACCGCCACAGGGCCCAATGCATTTGAGGCTGGAAAATTTTTTTGGGTGCCAGGCAGAAGCGGGTGGGTCAGAGTATTCACCCAGCTCAACTAGTAACAGAGTCAAATTTACACAACATTAGTGGGACTGAAACTGGTCTTGGAGACTAGGCTGCAAACCACTGGAGCCTGTAGCTAGCCTGGTATCGCTTAGGCAGACGCAAAGTGATGCAAGTGTGCAATGTTGCACATGTGCACAACAGGGCGCATACATCTGGAGTTCATTCACAGCTGCTCACAGGCCCTGGTGCACCCATTCTCTCTCCCTCTCTGTCTCTTTCTCAAAAAAATAAAATAAAATAAAAAGTGAGTACAGACCCTGCAGTGGAGTCCCTGAATTCTGAAAGTCACAGTTGCTACTCCCCTCCCTCACAACAACTAACTTTGTATAGATCCTTAGGGAGAAATGGGGCTCCATGATCTCCTCCACCTTTCATGACAGGATGTTCAAGGAGACCAGTCTTGCGCAGGTAATCACAGCTGTTCTGAGTTCAAGTAACAGCCATGTCATGCCTGGGTGTCAGTGCTCTGTAACCACTCTCCCTCGGGCTCTTACATTCTTTCCACCCCTTATTCCCATATATTCCCTGAGCCTTGGAGGGGATGATACAGCTGACAGTTATTCTCAGCACTTTGTCCAGTTAGGAGTCACTTCAGTTACTGCTCATCACTGTAAAAAGGACAGTCTCCAACCAAAGCTGATGGTAGCACTAGTTTCTGAACATAAACACACTTACTTAGAAGGCAGCCTTTTTTTTTTTTCCCTCTCTCTCTCTCTCTTTGGTTTTTCAAGGTAGGGTTTCACTCTAGGCCAGGCTGACCTGAAATTCACTATGTAGTCTCTGGTGGCCTTGAACTCATAGTGATATTCCTACCTCTGCCTCCCGAAAGCTGGGATTAAAGTCATACACCACCGCATGCATCTAGCATTCTCTCTCTTCTCTTTTTTTTAAGTAGGGTCTCACTCTAGCCCAGGCTGACCTAGAATTCACTATGTAATCTCAGGGTGGCCTTTAACTCACGGTGATCCTCCTACCTCTGCCTCCCAAGTGCTGGGATTAAAGGTGTGCGCCACCACACCTGGCTTCTTCTCTCTTTTTTTGATAGGCTATGTAGACTTGGCTGTTCCTGAGTTCTACATCTTACCACCTTGGCCTGGGATGACAGGCACTCACCACTTCACCCAGCTAGTGATGATTGTCTTTAAGACTAAGTCAGAAAATTAAATACAGTTACAAGGAAATTGAATATTACCATTAATTGATTTCAAAATATATTAATCTTGCACATATCAGTCACTAAGTCAGCCACCGATAATCTAAAAAAGAGTAAGTGTAGGGCTTGTTCTTGAAAGCCTGACCATAGCCACTGGAGATTGCTCGTCATTGGCAATGTCACATGAGGAGTTACTGCTGCACTTCTTTCTTTGTGATATTTCCAGGACCATGGGGACCCTGGAGATTGTTTTTGTTTTTATTTGTTTTGAGGTATGGTCTCACTCTAGCCCAGGCTGACCTGAAACTCATCTGTAGTCCCAGGCTGGCCTTGAACTCACCATGATCCTCCTGCCTCTGCCTCCCCAGTGCTGGGATTAAAGGTGTGCACCACCACACCCTGACTGGAGATTATTGATAGATGAAGTCGTTCAAAAGGCAGGTAGGGTAAGAAAGGTGGAGGTTGGTAAGGGGCAGGACAGGAGGGTAGTATAGGAAGGGAAGGGGAAGAACAAGGTGTTCAGTAGAAGGGTATAGGAGAGGGAGGACAAAGGAGGGTGGTTGCAGGGGATTATGATTAGGGTACATTATATATGAATGGACATAGTCAATACAAAGTTAAAAAAAAGGGAAGGGGAAGGAAGAGGAGTCTGGACATGTCACCACCAATGACCACCCTGCTATGACTGAACCTCTCTGGGTCAGAATGGTTAGTTAAAAATGAAGTTTCTTGGGGCTGGAGAGATGGCTCAGTGGTAAAGGCACTTGTCTGCAAAGCCTAATGACCTGGGCTCAGTTCCCCAGTACCCATGTAAAGTGAGATGCACAAGGTAGCACATGTATCTCAAGTTTGTTTGCAGTGGTTAGAGGGCCTGGTGTGCCCATTCTCTCTTCTCTCTGCTTGTAAATAAATAAAAATATTTAACTCCTCCCACCTCTCTCAAATAAATAAATAAACAAATTATATATATATAGATGAAGGGTTGGAGAGACGGCTTAGAAGTTAAGGTACTTGCCTGCCAAGCCTAAGGACCCAGGTCCATTTCCTAGGTATCCATGTAAGCCAGATGTTCATGGTAGCGCATGCATCTGGAGTTTATTTGCAGAGGCTAGAGGCCCTGGTGCACTCATTCTTTCCCTCCTTTTCTCTCTCTTTCTTGCTAATAATAAAATATAAAAAAATTTAAAAAGATGGATGCATGGTGAAATGTGTGGGTCTAGTTCCATTTTCCTGCATATGGTTATCCAGTTTGTCCAGCACCATTTGTTGACAATGTTGTCAAAGACCTCAATATAAGATCAGAAACTTCTACTACTGGAAGAAACAATAGGAGGAACTTTCCATGATATAGGAGTGGGAAAAGACTTCCTTAACAAAACACCAGTAACTCAGGAATTTAAACAAATCACTCAATGATTGGGATCTCATGAAGCTGATTTTTTTTTTTTTTCACAGACAAACATAAAATAAACAGAGCCAATAGACTACCCACAGAATGGGAGAAAATTTTTGTCTGCTATACAACCATCAGAGGCCTAATTTCTAGAATCTACAAAGAACTCAAAAACATAAACAATAAAAAAAAAATCAAACAACCCACTCCAAAAGTGGGGCAGAGAACTGAACAGGGAGTTCTCAGAGGAAGAAATACAAATGGCAAACACACACTTAAGAAAATGTTCAACATCACTAACCATCAGGGAATTGCAAATTAAAACAACTGTGAGATTCCACCTTACCCCAGTAAGGATAGCAAACATTAAAAATCAAATGAAAACAAATGCTGGTGAGGATGTGGAGAAATAGGAACCCTCATTCACTGTTGGTGGGGAATGTAAGATGGTACAACCACTATGGAAAGCAATATGGAGGCTCTTAAAAGGGTTGACTATTGAGTCACCAACAGACCCAGTTATTCCCTTACTGGGCATTTACCCTAAAAGCTTCATGCCCAGTTCAGAGATATTTGCTCAACCATGTTTATAGTTGCTAAATTCATAATAGCTAAGAACTGGAGTCAACCCAGATGCCCATCATTGGATGAATTGATAACCAAGATGTGATATATCTACATGATGGAATTCTACTTGTCAGAAAAAAATGACATGATGAAATTTGTAGAAAAATGGTAGAACTTGGAATAGATCATATTCAGTGAACTCACCTAATCACAGAAAGACAACTGTCACATGGTCTCACTCATCTGTGGCTCCTAACCTGGATCAGCCCGAGATGCTGACATACCTAATAGGCATCTCGAGGACCAGACAATAGGGATGGTAGGGCTGAAGGGGAGGGTAAGGATGTTGGGGGGGGGGACACAAAACTGGACCCAAATAGAACTGGTACCATAAAATCCTATATCCTGGAAGAGAGACTAAAAGGTTGAACCCTTGTGGTAGTTTGAATACATGTCCCCCAATATATTCAGTGTTTTACTTTATAGTTTGCATCTGCAATCACCTTGCTAGAGGCAAGGTCACTGGGGGCTGGTCTTAAGGTGTGGTGATGGTTTGAGATTCCATTGTAAAGATATGCAAATGTGCCTAGCAGGAGTTCCTGAAGTGTGCTGTGTGACCTTTTGGGCAGTTTTTTGTTTTACTCTGTGTGCTGTGGTGGCTGGTTGGCTTTCTCTCTCTCTGCTTGGTCCTGTGGAGAGCAGGCCACTTCTCTTGCCATTATGGAACTTCCCCTGGATCTGTAAGCTTCAATAAATAATATCCCTTCCTCCATAACTGTGCCTGGTCTGGAAGTTCATCTCAGCGAACCTGAAGCTGTCTGCTACAGTAAAGTGGTACCGAGAGTGGGGTGAGATGAACCTGACCATGTGGATATTCGTCTTTTGGAACCTTTGTTTTGGAGGAATGGGCATGGAGTTGGTGCTTGTAACTGAAGATGCCTTCTGGAGTGGTAAGCCAAGTTTTATGGACTATTCTGATGAGAGTTTGAGAATGCTAAGTGCAGACAGTATTGAACTTCGAGGCTTGGCTTACGAGGTTTCTAAGGGGAAGGAAAGACTGCAGAGGACTTTGTTGGAATTGGGCTACTGGCATAAGGGATGGCTACGTTCTGCTATCCAGGCCCAGAAAGTTTGATGAAGGTTAAATTTGTAATGGACTGATGTGCTTGGCTAAAGATATCGAACTGAGATTTTAAGATTTTAAGTTGGAAAACCTCAATCAAGTTAAAAGCAGAGGCACTGAGACTGGTTTTAGGTTACTGGAGCTGCTATTGTCAACGCATTAGCAATCTTAAGGAAGGTGGAAGGAAGGTGGCCTGACTTGATTTACATTAAAACAATGGAGAGGATGCCTGAGGAAAGACTGTTAGAAATGCAAATTCTTGGAAAGAGTTGACTGGAGAAGGAACCTGCTTTTCAAGGCTATGGTTTATTTTGTCCCTGGATTAAGAATATGGCTGTGTCCTGCACACCTGGTATTAGTTTTGGAAGCATGAAAAATGCATGGAGTGGTCATGTGTTGCACACGGTTCCAGGAGCTGCTGCTGAGATGCGGCATGAGGCAGGGCATGAAGACCCTCAGGAATAGGCTGGAAGAGCCTTTTGGAAGATGGACCGTGGTTTGCATGGAGACCTGAAGATGTTTTGGATATACCAGGACTGTGCAAAAGGGCTACCATGGAGTGCAGTGTTGGCATGGGATGAAAGTTTTCCCTGGCGACTCTGCCCAGCTGGAGGGGCATAATTGGAAAACCTGGAGACTGTCAGTCTCTGGTTATATTGAACTTGAACTGCAGAAGTTTGATGACTGTTGATGGTGGTTGAGTTTGCATTGTTTTACTTTCTCCTTGCTATGCCTTATACCAGTTAAAAATGTTTACTCTGTGCCTTTACATGTTGAAAGTATTTAACTTGTTTGATCTTACAGGACTCACTATCTTAAGTTCATCAAGACTGTGAGAACCTTTGAAATTGGACTGAGTACAATTTACAATGTGTGATAGTTATAAATCTATTGGGGGCCAGGAGCTAAATATATTGGGGGCCAGGGGCGGAATGTGGTAGTTTGAATACATGTCCCCCAATATATTCAGTGTTTTACTTTATAGTTTGCATCTGCAATCACCTTGCTAGAGGCAAGGTCACTGGGGGCCTGGTCTTAAGGTGTGGTGATGGTTTGAGATTCCATTGTAAAGATATGCAAATGTGCCTAGCAGGAGTTCCTGAAGTGTGCTGTTTTTTGTTTTACTCTGTGTGCTGTGGTGGCTGGTTGGCTTTCTCTCTCTCTGCTTGGTCCTGTGGAGAGCAGGCCACTTCTCTTGCCATTATGGAACTTCCCCTGGATCTGTAAGCTTCAATAAATAATATCCCTTCCTCCATAACTGTGCCTGGTCTGGAAGTTCATCTCAGCGAACCTGAAGCTGTCTGCTACAACCCTCATCAGGACCTTAGAGGGAACACCTGAATCAAAGGGCCCTCTGGAGAGGGTATAATGAAGCATAACCTTAATTTTCTCCTGGATCTCTCTCTCTCTTTCTCTTTTATATTTTCTTTCTTTTTCCTTGGCACTGGCCTGTAATTCCCAGTACCAGGATGTGGTTAACACCTACAATGAGCTGTTGATCAGAGAGACCCACAAGGTTTTGCAAAAGAAGACAGACTTCTGTCAGAGCACTTGATTACCCACCAGAGGTTAATGGTAAGACCCTACTGCTGCTGAAGACACGTTTTCTGTTGGACCTGGCTGGAATCTGCAAGAGAGCCAGTTTCCAGTTAGCCCATCTAGTGCCAGAAGCTGTTACATGAGCTACTGGGGAAAAGGGGCCAACATCTGTCTGAGCAACTTGAGGTCTAAGCTACTCAGAAGCAAATAACCTGATGTGATTCTCACACAAGTACAATAGTGGCACACAGCCATGGTGGGTAACCAACTGCTCTTGGATTGATTAACAGATCCACTCAGTGAAAAGGAACCCATAGCTGGAACTGGAAAATAAGTCAGAATCATATCCAGATAACAAGTTCACTCTCCAATAGCAATCTCCCACCAATCTTGGGCTACAAGAGGGCCTACTCCTATTAAATTACCTCTAACTAACAATGTTATTACCTTTAACCTGTGCTGTCTTCACTCTCTTTTGGAGAATGTGCTTCTCTTTTTCAGATGGACACAAGACATGAGGAGAGAATCAGCCCATCACACTTCACCAGGGCACTATGGTTTCATAGAGTAATTGAGCAAGAATGCTGCTTTCTTGGTGAACCTGGTATCAGCACAAGGGTGAAGGTGATAGACACAGAGGACACTCAACTCCTACCAAACCAGAGATCCAGAGGCTCTCAAGAGCCCATCACTGAAGTAGACCTAAAATGAACCCAACATGGCTCAGGGAAATTCGTGTAAGAGGGGTGGAAAGATTGTTAGAACTACAAGTTGGGACATTACACACAGAGACATTGCCTCTTTTAATGGATAACTGATGGCTACCCCCACAATGCATGACCTGCAATCCCCTTGGGGATAACGGGCATTCCCAATGAGGAGGGTCTCTGTGGAGGGGGAGCAGGGATGAGGGTAAGGATGATACCAACATGTGCTGTTTGTATATTGAGTATGTCCACAACTAATAAAAAAAAGTTTAATCAGAAAAATAAAATAGCCTTATCTTCCTATGGTCACCTAAAACAAAACAAAACAAAAAAAAAGATGATACATCTGGAATTTGATTGCAGTGGCTAGAGGCCCAGGTGCACCAATCTCTCTTTCTCTGTCTCATAAACAAAAATTTAAAAAAATTAAAAACTTAAAAGGGGGTCTGGAGAGATGGCTTAGTGGTTAAACACTTGCCTGTGAAGCCTTAGTACCCTGGTTTGAGGCTTGATTCCCCAGGACCCACATAAGCCAGATGCACAAGGGGCACATGCATCTGAAGTTCATTTACAGTGGCTGGAGGACCTGGTGCACCCATTCTCTCTCTATCTGCCTCTTTCTCTCTCTGACTGTCTGTCACTCTCAAATAAAAATAAAAATAAAAAACTTAAAAGGGTTTGGAGAGGGGCTGAAGAGATGGCTTAGCAGTTAAGGCATTTGCCTGCAACAAAGGACCAGGATCGATTCTCCAGGACTCACCTAAGCCAGATGCACAAGGTGGTGCATACATCTGGAGTTTGAGTGCAGTGGCTAGAAGCCCTGGAGTGCCAATTCTTTCTCTCTCTCTCTTAAAATAAAATAAAAATAAGAATTAAAAAATATTTTTAAAATTAAAAAAACTTTTAAAGATGGCGTTCCTTGAGTTACCAGGCAATATTTTTTGTTTTGTTTTGTTTTTCAAGGTAGCCCAGACTGACCTGGAATTCACTCTGTATTCTCAGGGTGGCCTCGAACTCACAGCGATCCTCCTACCTCTGCCTCCCGAGTGCTGGGATTAAAGGCGTGCGCCACCACGCCCGGCTCCAGGCAATGTCTTTACCACCTATACTTACTCATCTGCCTCTCCATTCGTTTGCATTTTCACCAAAGCTTGTCCGTGATCTGGAAAAGTCCAAAGAGTGTAGCTATGATCCAAGTTGATTTTCTGTCTCTCTTGAATCTAAGCAAGGGCTGGAAAGGCTTCCATAGGAGTAGACTGGAACCTCAGATGGCTATCTGGTTGCTGAGTGCCACATCTATTTCTTTCAGAATAGCATGGTGTGAACAGCTTAATCCAGCATGTTTTATCTCAAGCTGCTGAAACAAACTGATGTAGACTGAGGGCTTAAATAGCAAACAGTTCCTATAGTTCTGAGGCTAGTGAGTCCAAGATGAACATGACAACAGGTCTTGTGTCTGATGAAGGCTTGCTTCCTTGTTTGCAGATGACACTCTTCTTCGTTATGGGAAGAAGATGTAGAGTGTGATGTCTCCATGTGAGAAGAAGAGAGGGAGAGAGGGAAGGAGAAATCCAGGGAAGAAGAGAGAGAACCAGGAAGAGAGGGAGGGAATGAAGGAAAAGAGATAGAGGAAAAAGGAGAGAGGGGAGGGGGGTAGAGGAAGAGAGGGGGAGAGAGAGAGAGATGAGAGACAGAAGGACAGACAGACAGATAACAGATAATTGATTCCATGTCTCATCTCTATAAGGTCTCCTTTTGTATCTTAGGCTGTCCTTCAGCCTATAATCTTCCTACCTCAGCCTTCTGAGTGCTAGGATTGCAGGGGCATGGGCAGCTGCATTGAGTACTACTCTTTTTCGTCCTTCCTTCCTTCCTTCCTTCCTTCCTTCCTTCCTTCCTTCCTTCCTTCCTTCCCTCCTTCCCTCCCTCCCTCCCTCCCTCCCTCCCTCCCTCCCTCCCTCTTTCTTCCCTTCCTTCCTTCCTTTTCTTTTTCTTTCTTTTTTCTTTCTTTCTTTCTTTCTTTCTTTCTTTCTTTTTCTTTCTTTCTTTCTTTCTTTTCTTTCTTCTTTCTTTGCCTTTCCCCTCCCTCCCTCCCTCCCTTCTTTATTTTTGGTTTTTCAAGGTAGGGTCTAGCTCTACCCAGACTCACCTGGAATTCACTATGTAGTCTCAGGCTGGCCTTGAACTCACAACAATATTCCTACCTCTGTCTCCTGAGTGCTGTGATTATAGGTGTGTGCCACCACGCCTGGCTTTTTTTTTTTTTTAAAAACTGCATTAATATATTGATAATATTTGGAGTGATGTCTTTGGGAAGCAATTAGGATTAGATGATGTCATGAGGATGGGTCCCCTGTGATCGCACTAGAAGGGTTGGTTATAAGAGGAAGAGAGAACTGGGCTAGTGGGCTTACTCTGTCCAAACATGTGACACTCTCCACCATGTTATGCAATAAGAAGGCTTTTTCCAGATGCAGAGCTGATGCTTGGACTTTCTGATCTCCTGAATGGTGATCTAAATAAGCTTCTGGTCTCAGGTACCTTGTTAAGAACAGAAAACGGACTTAAGAACGTTTCTACATATGAGTTTTGCAAGTTCACAAACATCATTCCACAGCACAGCAGAATGGAGTTTTGAAATGCTTATTAGAAAAAGTTGTTATTCTAGCTGTATAACTGTGGTAATCAGGAATTTGTAGATATTTAAAAAAAAAAACCTCAAATAACATCTACTTTTCAGGGGCATCGGGAGATTAGGGCTTTCATGCAGCATCTGCCATGTGGGGTATACTTATGCTATTTTAAACCCTTCAGGATGGTTCCCACCCCAGTTCTTAGGAATTGAGCAATACCCATGGAGTGTCAGAGGCAGAGTGGGAAAGAGACAAGCCACATGAATAGTAACTTGAGAGGTACTGATGGGCCATGGGTTCTGATGGGGTTGAGTGGAAGATAATTAAGGAGCCTTGGTTTTCTTGTCAGTCTTAGCAGAAAGGGTATCATTTTCTGAAGATGAAAGGAGGCTGACAGGCTCCTGAAACAAAGAATGTCACAGATCACCTTGGAGTGTCTGTGGCTTCTCTAGCCAAAGGAATCCAGATTAAGGGATCTGCAGTAAAGGGGTGGCACTGGGGCACGCCAGTGACACTTTTATGAGCTCTCCTGAGCCCTCGTCTACTAGGGCAGCAGCTCTGATTTCTTAACTTGCCTGCTTTTGAGTTACAAAGAGTCTCAGACCAAGGGTGCTTTGCTAGCAGAAAAGAGTAAGGGGGTTTATTTCAAGACAAGGACACAGTATGTTGGTTGGCTTAGAACTACAACAGTATACATTATTATTGCAGGACACTGACTTTTTTTTTACTGTGATGGGGATTGAACCCAGGACTTCGTACATGCTAGGCAAGCACTCTACCACTGAGTTTACAGCCCCATGCAAGGATAGTTAGAATTTGTGAACAATGTCTTGATCCTGCAAAAGAAGACTTTAAAAAAAAAATTAGGAGTCTTTGTTTCTGTTTTTTTAAAAAATTATTTTTATTTATTTATTAGAGATAGAGCAAAGGAGAGGGAGAGAGAGAGAGAGAGAGAGAGAGAGAGAGAGAGAGAGAATTACGTGGGACCTGGAGAATCGAACCAGGGTCCTTAGGCTTCACAGGCATGCGCCTTAACTACCCCACCCCTTTTTTGAAGTAGGGTCTTGCTCTAGCCCAAGCTAGCCTGGAATTCACTATGTAGTCTCCGGCTGGCCTTGAACTCATGGCAATCCTCCTACCTCTGCCTCCTGAGTGGTGCTGGGGTTAAGGGCATGCACCACCACCTCGGCTAAGAAGACATTTTAAAATGCTTCTAGTGAAAAGGTAAAATCCATATCCATGTTCTTTCCATCCATGAGACTTCCATGAATGTGTTTGTGCAAAAGAACCGGGTAGTGATGTATAAGAGTGTTCTGTTTCACCACCGGAAGCTTTCAAATGGATACTAACACAACCTTCAAATATCAAATAAAAGAATAATGTGGGGAACTGGAGAGAGGACTTAGTGGTTAAGGCATTTGCCTGCAAAGCTAAAGGATCCAGGTTCTCCTTTCCAGGACCCACACAAGCTAGATGCACAAGGGGGCACATGCATTTAGAGTTTGTTTGCAGTGGCTGGGGCCCCTGGCACACCCATTCTCTCTCTCTCTCTCTGCATCTTTCTCTCTCTCAAATAAATTAATTAATTTAATTAAATTAAAAGAATAAGCCTGGATATCCATGACCTCACAGTGTCTGACACTACCTACACAATACCATCATAATTAAAAGAGCGACTGATTGAGAGGGGGAGGGGATATGATGGAGAGTGAAGTTTCAAAGGGGAAAGTGGGGGGGGGAGGGAGGGAAATAACTTGGGACATTGTCTACAATTAAAGAAGTTGTCAATAAAAATAAAAATTAAAAACAAAGTAATATGGAACACAGTTGTAATAATTCATAGGGCTTGTAGGCCATTCTAGTCTTTATAATGACTATTCAATTAATTGTGAGACTTAAGCAAATTAAAAATAATGGTGGGAAAATATTTAATTTGAGAATACTCTTGGGTTTGTATGTTTTCTTGTTTTGTTTTGTTTTGTTTTCGAAGTAGGGTCTTACTATAGCTCAGGCTGACCTGGATTTCACTCTGTAGTCTCAGGGTGGCCTTGAACTCTCAGACATCCTCCTACCTCTGTCTCCTGAGTGCTGGGATTAAAGGCATGTGCCACCACACCCAGCTTTGCTTTGCTTTTTGGGACAGGATCTTGCTATGTAGCTCAGGCTAGACTGGAACCGATGACCCTTATACCTCAGCCTCCCCAGTGCTGGGATTACAGGGTGATCCACCATGCCCGGTGAGAATTCTCTCTGCAGTCATGCCTAGGCAGTTAACAACTCGGTGGAAAAAGAGAGCAGCTTCCAGAACCACTACGACGTGTCCTCAGAAGCATGAGAGATGCCAGAAGTGGGACCAGTTTGCTTCTCAGAGCCAGTGGAACACAGAAACAATAAAAAAGGGCTTTCTTCTTCTTCTTTTTCCAGGTAGGGTCTCAGGCTGACCTGGAATTCACTACATAGTCTCAGGGTGGCCTCCAACTCACAGTGATCCTCCTACCTCTGCCTCCCAAGTGCTGAGATTAAAGGCGTGTGCCACCACGCCCAGCCTAAAAGAGGGCTTAATTGTTGTAAACAATAAAAGGAGAAAAAGCGGACAAATATAAGACACATTTCAAATTCCAAGGAACATGACGGGCTGTTTTTGTTTGGTTTTGTTTTGTTTTTGTTTTTCCAAGGTAGGGTCTCATTCTAGCCCAGGCTGACTGGAATTCACTATGTAGTCTCAGGGTGGCCTCAAACTCATGGTGATCCTCCTACCTCTGCCTCCCGAGTGCTGGGATTAAAGACCTGCGCCACCACACCGGGCAACATGGCTGTTCTTTATTTGGGGAGAGAATTGGTTATTTGCATATCAATATGTGTTCTCAACCATTCTGTGGCCTCTTATCTTTCAATGCTCATCTTTCATATTCATGAGGATTACACATGGCCAAATTCACTTGATATAACTGACAAAGTGCATTTAAATTCACCAGGTTGAAATGTCAGGGCTATTCTCCAGGCTTCTTCAAAGTGTTTCGGTCATGAGAACATGCCAGAATCTTCAAGCTCTCTATGCCACAGCTCGCTTAGCCCTCTTGTATGCCAAATGCTGCACTTGCACTGCCTTGGGTTCCATCCAAAGAGGGGCAGAGCTAGGGGGCTGACCAAGGGCAACACAGGGTGCCCCAAACACTGACTTTCATCTTGGAGAGGTTCACAGTTAATAATCCAGATTTTTTTATTATTTGAAAGAGGGAGAGAGAGAAAGAATGAGAGAGAGAAAGAAGAAGGAGGAGGAGCAAGGGAAGAAGGGAGGAAGAGAAATAAAGAAAGGAAGAAAGAAAGAAAAAAAAGAAAGAGAGGGAAGGAGGGAGGGAGAGAAGGAAAAAGGAAGGGCACTACTGCAAATTAACTCCAGACACATGCACCAAATTGTACAGCTGATGACTGTATGTGGCTACTGGGGAATTGAACCAGGGCTGGCATGTTTTGCAAGCAAGCACCTTTAACTGCTGAGCCATTCCCAGAATTTTAAAAAAGATTTATTTTCTTCCGGGCATGGAGGGGCGTGGTGGTGCATGTCTTTAATCCCAGCACTCATGAGGCCACATTTCTCTTGGTGTTAACTGTGTGAGACTATACCCCTTAGCCAAAGAAATACCCAGGGTTGTTAAAGGGGTATAAAAGCATAGTTCTATGTTTGAAACTCTAAGTAACAGGAATTCGAAGTTGTTAGTTCCTGGGGGAAAGGCTTTATTGTGCTGAGTGTACATGATTTTTTTTCTTTGATGTTGTTTTTTGAGGTAGGGTCTTACTCTGACCCAGACTGACCTGGAATTAAAGATGTATTCTCAGGGTGGCCTTGAACTCACCGTGATCCTCCTACTTCTGCCTCCCGAGTGCTAGGATTAAAGGCGTGCACCACCACGCCCGGCTCATGAATTTGACTAAAAGTGATAGACTCATCTTGAAGATTCTTAGACTGCCTATGAGCACCCTGTCTGTGCATGTGCTATATGCCAATGCCTTGCTGCACACGCACAGAAGAGACACACCAATTCAGACTCTGCTCACTCTGTATTTGGTGCCATTCACACTGGTATTGATTAGATTTTAACTTTATATTATCTGTAATGAGTCTTCACAGACTAGGTGGTTTGCTCTGTGTGTGTGTGTGTGTGTGTGTGTGTGTGTGTGTGTGTGTGTGTGTTGAGAGAGCCTTACTTCATAACCCAGACTGGCCTTAATTTTGCAGTCCTTCTGCCTCAACCTCCTGAATGCTGGGATCATTGGTGTGAGATACCATGCCTGGATCTTTGTAGATCATGGATCAAATACTCAGCAAGGAACTTTTTCATGGATTATAAGCCCTAGCTGACAAAACCACTGATAAAGTAGTTCCTGGGGTCCCACCTTCAGCCACTCAAGATATTTTCAAGTTATTAGGCTAAATAAAGACCTGCTTCTTCAGCTAAATATTATCTTTCTTTTTTTTTCATTTATTATTATTTTTTTTTGGAGAGAGACACACAGAGAGAGACAGAAAGAAAGAGAGACAGAGAGGAAGACAGAGATGGGCGCGGCAGCAGTGTCTCAGCTGCTGTGAACGAAATCCAGATGCGTGCACCCCCTTGTGGTCAAGTGCGGCATTGCGCCCTTGCATCATTTTGCACCTGGCTAAACGTGGGACCTGGAGATTGGAACAGCTGGAGATTGGAACCAGTGTTCTTAGGCTTAGGAGGCAGGCGCCTTAACCCCTAAGCCATCTCTCCAGCCCTTATTTTTCTTTCTTTCTTCCTCTAGCCTATGCAAGGAGAACTCTAAATTAAATAGATTCTCAGAAGCACCTGTTGATAATTATGTTGAAAACAATCAAGATAATTAGTCACATATATTCAGCTTCAGGTTCCCTGAGATGAACTTCCAGACCAGGCACAGTTATGGAGGAAGGGATATTATTTATTGAAGCTTAAAGATCCAGGGAAGTTCCATAATGGCAAGAGAAGCGGCCTGCTCTCCACAGGACCAAGCAGAGAGAGAGAAAGCCAACCAGCCACCACAGCACACAGAGTAAAACTACAGCCAAAAGGTCACACAGCACACTTCAGGAACTCCTGCTAGGCACATTTGCATATCTTTACAATGGAATCTCAAACCATCACCACACCTTAAGACCAGCCCCAGTGACCTTGCTCTAGCAAGGTGATTGCAGATGCAAACTATAAAGTAATAAAACATTGAATATATTGGGGACATATATTCAAACTACCACATTCCGCCCCTGGCCCCAATATATTTAGCTCCTGGCCCCCAGTAGATTTATAACTATCACACATTGTAAATTGTACTCAGTCCAATTTCAAAGGTTCTCACAGTCTTGATCAACTTAAGATAGTGAGTCCTATAAAAGCAAACAAGTTAAATACTTTCAACATGTAAAGGCACAGAGTAAACATTTTAACTGGTATAAGGCATAGCAAGGAGAGACTAGAATAATGCAAACTTAACCACCATCAGCAGTCATCAAACTTCTGCAGTTCAAGTTCAATATAACCAGAGACTGACAGTCTCCAGGTTTTCCAATTCCGCCCCCTCCAGCTGGGCAGAGTCGCCAGGAAAACTTTCATCCCATGCCAACACTGCACTCCATGGTAGTCCTTATGCACAGTCCTGGTATATCCAAAACATCTTCAGGTCTCCATGCAAACCACGGTCCATCTTCCAAAAGGCTCTTCCAGCCTATTCCTCAGGGACTTCATGCCCTGCCTTCATGCTGCATCTCAGCAGCGGCTCCTGGAACCGTGTGCAACTCATGACCATTCCATGCATTTTTCATGCTTCCAAAACTAATACCAGGTGTGAAGGACACAGCCATATTCTTAATCCAGGGACAAAATAAACCATAGCCTTGAAAAGCAGGTTCCTTCTCCAGTCAACTCTTTCCAAGAATTTGCATTTTTAACAGTCTTTCCTCAGGCATCCTCTCCATTGTTTTAATGTAAATCAAGTCTGGCCACCTTCCTTCCACCTTCCTTAAGATTGCTAATGTGTTTGACAATAGCAGTTAAACCAGCCTCAATGCTTCTACTTTTAACTTGCTTCAAGTCTTCCAACTTAAAATCTTAAATCTCTCAGTCCAATATCTTTAGCCAAGTACATCAGTCCATTACAAATTTAAGTTTGATCAAACACTCTGGGCCTGGATAGCGGAACGTAGCCATCCCTTATGCCAGTAGCCCAGTTCCAACAAAGTCCTCTGCCTTCTTTCCTTCCCCTTAGAAAGCTCATAAGCCAAGCCTCGAAGTTCAATACTATCTGCACTTAGCATTCTCAAACTCTCATCAGAATAGTCCATAAAACTTGGCTTACCACTCCAGAAGGCATCTTCAGTTGCAAGCACCAAGTCCATGCCCATTCCTCCAAAACAAAGGTTCCAAAAGACGAATATCCACACGGTCAGGTTCATCTCACCCCACACTCCTTGGTACCACTTTACTGTAGCAGACAGCTTCAGGTTCCCTGAGATGAACTTCCAGACCAGGCACAGTTATGGAGGAAGGGATATTATTTATTGAAGCTTAAAGATCCAGGGAAGTTCCATAATGGCAAGAGAAGCGGCCTGCTCTCCACAGGACCAAGCAGAGAGAGAGAAAGCCAACCAGCCACCACAGCACACAGAGTAAAACTACAGCCCTCCTGCTAGGCACATTTGCATATCTTTACAATGGAATCTCAAACCATCACCACACCTTAAGACCAGCCCCCAGTGACCTTGCCTCTAGCAAGGTGATTGCAGATGCAAACTATAAAGTAATAAAACATTGAATATATTGGGGGACATATATTCAAACTACCACAGTGTTGCTATTGTGGATGAATTTCAGAGAGACTATGTTACTTGCCCCAGCTCACACAGCATGTGAGTGGCAGAGCTGGGTGGAATTCAAATTCAAATCTTCCTGCTTCAGAAGCCAAGGCTCACTTTATTACACTATGGTGTGGCAAACTGCCCAGCCCCACACTGTCTGAATGTGTGGGTGTCATGTTGCACAGCACTTGGCCTTCATGGAGTCATCCAGAGAACACTTGTTCTGCCCTTTTGGGCACACACAAGTGAATGAAGAGTGTGGTTAAAGACCAAACAAAAAGTCATATCCCAGCTGTGAGGCAGATTTTGATTCAGCTGAAGGATGGGCTTGTGTGAAACAACTCCAGATCCTGCTTGCTCATACAGAAATGTGGAAATATTGACTGAAAGACTCAGCAGCTGTGTGTCATGACACATGACAATGCTGACTGGTGTTGGAAACAGAAGGGCAAGTAACATGTCATTATTTAGAAGCGTACACTTTAGTTCTTTTTAAAGAGGTTGCAGATGATGAATTCAAATGACTGAGCTTTAATTGATTTTAGTCTTTTCCCTAGTCTTTTATTTTTCATATTAGAGTTCAAGTAAAAAATACTGCCACTTCATAGCTGCATGTCAGAGGTTGAATTGTGTCCCCTCCAGCCTCTTACATTGCTTTAGAATGGGACCTTGTCTGGAAGGAGGGTCATGAAGATAGCATCATGTGAAGTACCCTTTATAAGTTATCCACTGACATGAGTCTACAAGTTGATACAGTTCTCTAAAATATTAAATCTAACATGGCGAAGCGATCTTAGTGGATTCTTTTGCTTTGTATATCAGAAAAGTATTTTAGGGAATGACTTTTCAAGGTCATGAAACCTTTAAAAAAAGAAAACAGTCATTTAGAAGAGATATTTGTATGTCTGGTGGCCTCAAACTCTCTATGTAACCAAAGATGACCTCCAACTTCTGATTTTCTGATCCCAATGCTGGGATCACAGAGTTTACAGGTTGAGCCACATGTACTATTTTTTCCCCTCTAGGAATCAACCTAGGGTTCTGTGCATGCTAAGCAGGTACTCTACCAACTGAGCCACATCCTCAAGCCTCTTCAGTGCACTTTAGAGGTAGTTTCTTTGAATGCCTTTGAGAAGGGAAAATGACTATGGTGACGTTTGTAAAGGAGACCTTCTAGTAAGCCAGAACAGAAGCTATAAAAAAAGGAAAAATACAAACATTTTGTCCCTGTGGAGCATTGATCAAATCCCCCTTACCATAGGCAAATACATCCTGAGACTCAGAGGATTCTGGAAATGTGGGTAATATCAGATCTCATCGCTATAGACATTACTATGGTAATGTATAATTTGTTAATTAGACATAGTAAGATATCAACAACAGATACTATGGAATAATTATGACAATGTATCACATTAAAAGTTATTTAAACTTACGAAGTTATTGTATTTGGGATTTTTTTTAAATGAATGTTTACATTGTATTAGAAATGTGTGTGTGTGTGTGTGTGTGTGTGTGTGTGTGTGTGTGTATAACAGGGTCTTACCTTGTAGCTCAGGCTGGGCTGGCTCTGACAGAAATCCTGAAATAGCTTCTAGACTGTTGGGATTACAGGTGTGAGACACCATGCCTGGCTGCGATTTCCTGGTTAATATTTTCAGAGTGGGATTTCCCTGGACTCCTTTACTGATGGACTGTTAATCCATGAATAGTAGGTTTTTAAATTAAAGTTTTTTTTTTGTGAGCAAAGCAAAGGAAATATATTGATAAATTCAGTGAAAGTATGCTTAGTATTATGACCAATATCCATAAAAGAGAAATGGGGAAAGGAAAGGTTACATGCTTTAAGTTAGATCTCAACATGTGGACAGACAGCAATGAAGATCTCTAAGCAACTACCTAAAGGCTTCTTGTATCAGAATCCCAGCTGGTGATGCCAAAGCTGTTCAGAGCTCTTACTCCCCCCGCCCCCACTGTCTCCTTTGAGTCTTCCAGGATTGCTGTCACTTTCATTTGATCTGGGTGGAAACAATAAAAATGATAACAGCTTCCTAGAAACTTTGTCCCAACCCCATTTTCTAAGAAGTAAGTTTGAGTCCAGGAAAATTTTAATTTATGACAGCTGATAAATTTAGAGGGCTAGGAACATGTCATACTCTTTAGGAATGTTTTCCTTACAATTAATTAAAACAAGAGCCCACTCTGAAAGAACAAAGGATCAGTCATGCCTCACAGTTGCTTGGATTTTCCAGCTAGGGTTTGACCATCTATTTGCTATTCTGACCAGCAGCAACAGCATTTTCTGAGTGTTTTCTGTGCAGTAAGGTTGTGTTCTAAATGTTTCATGGGTCATTTTTGAAAATCTTGACAAGCCCTGGGAGCAGGGACGGGTGGTGGCCCTGCTTTACAAATGAAAGTGCAAACATGAAGGAGGCACAGTGTTTGGTACATAGCAATCTTGGTATTCCCTCTGCAAAGTTGGGTGAAACAGCATGTGTCCTTACTCAACATATTTTACCACATGAAAGTTGGTCTACTTTTTCCTTCTAAAGGTCGTGCAACTATGGTGGAAACCATGGAAGGCAGCACTAAGAAGTGTGTCTGTGTCTCTCCTCAGCAGCCCATCTGTGGGAATACACGAAAGAGTCCACCTTAAGAGAGAAACAGATTAACAAAGAAGAAATGGAAAAGAATCATTTATGCCTAACACAACAAATGAGCAAACTCTTGGAGGAAAAGGAAAAGAGTAACAACAATCTACCCAATCAGAACAACATTCAACTAAATATTATGGAATAACAACCTTCTTTATATAACTGTAAATGTAAATGACCTCAACTCACCAATAAAGACACAGACTAAATGACTGTAGTAACAAACAAGATCCATCTATCTTCCATCTATAAGAAACATACCTAAGCCAGCAAAGATGTTGAAAGCTGAGTATCAAAGGATGGAAATCAAACTACCATAGCAAACAAAAGCTGTATAAACAAATAAAAGTGGCTACACTTTTATCAGATAAAGTAGACTTCAAACCCAAACTAATCAGAAAAGCCAAAAGGGGGCATTACATATGAATAAAAGGAACCATTGATCAAGAAGGTATAACCATTGTAAATATTTATGGACCAAATATTGGGGCTCCTATTTTCATAAAACAATCACTACAAGACATCAAAGATCACATAGGTCCAGACACAATAGTAGCAGAAGATTTCAACACTCCACTCTCATACTTAGGTTCTACAGACTAAAAATCAGCAAGGAAACTTCAGAGCTAAAAAAAAAAAAAAAAAAAAAAACTGGATCTAAACAGATGTTTACAGAGCATTCTACCTAACAGATAGGGAATACACATTTTTCTTAGCAGCACATGGAACCTTCTCTAATATTGTCCACAAAATAAAACTTACATGAAAACTTATATCCTTATATCCTATCATACCACAGCAGAATAAAAGTAGAAATCAATAGCAAAAATGCAGAAACTATACAAATTCTTGATAATGAACAATATAATTTTGAATGATCAATGGGTTATTGAAGAAGTCAAGGAGAAGAATTAAAAAAATTCTTAGAAACAAGAAAAAAATGACAATACAACCTATTAGGTCCTCCATGATACAGCTAAGGTAGTCCCAAGAGGAGATATTTTTTAGTTATAAGTCAAGAAAATAAGAGATTTCAATGGTTCACATTAAGCCTTTAGAAAAACAGTAAGAAGCCAATCCCCAATGACCTGATGACAAGAAATAGTAAAGATCAGGGCAGAAATTAATGAAATGGACACTAAAAGAGCAATACACATAATTAATCAAATGAAGAGCTAATATTTTCAGAAAGTAAATAAGATAGATAAACCCATAGCCAAACTAACAAAATTGAGAGAAAAGAACCAAATCAAAAAAATCAGAACCAAAAAGGGAGTTGTATTACAAAAGACCATAAAGAAATCCAAAATATCATTAGAGAATACTTTGAACACTTATATTCCACAAAGCTGGAAAACCTAGAGGAAATGGACAAACTTCTTAACACATATAAAGTTCCAAAGTTACATCTCGAAGATATCAATAATTTAAAAAGACCCATTACAAGCAATGAGACTGAAGCTGTAATTAAAATTAAAAGTCTTCCTACAAAAGTACAGAATCAGATATATTCACTGCCAAATTCTATCTAAAGTTTACAGATGACCTAATACCAACTCTTCTCAAGTTAGTCGAAAAAATAGAAAATGAAGGAACACTAAAAGACCCATTCAGTGGAAAGGAACCCATAGCTGGAAGTGGGAACCAAGTCAGAATTCTATGGAGACCAAGATTATGGACTCCAATGAGAAGCTTCCACTAGTCTTTGGTCAAGAGTGATGCTACACCTCTCACAAATCTCTTTTTTTTTTTTTTTCAGGCTGGAGAGATGGCTTAGAGGTTAGGGCACCTGCCTGTGAAGCCTAAGAATGCCTGTTCGATTCTCCAGGTCCCACATTTAGCCAGACGCAAATGTGATGCAAGCGTGCAACACCACTGTTGCCCACAAGGAGGTGCATGCATCTGGAGTTTGTTCAGTGCAACTGAGAGGCTGCTGACATGCCCATTCTCTCTCTCTCTCTCTGTCTCTCAGGGATGCAAGGCTGGTTCAAGATATGTAAATCAATAAATGTAATACAAAGAAGCTTAAGGATAAAAATCACATGTTCATCACAGTTGGTACATAAAGGGTATTCAACAAAGTCCAACATCACTTCATGATGAAAGGAATGGAATATACCCAAAATAAAAAAAGCTGTATATGACAAATCCACAGCCAACATTGTATTAAATGGAGCAAAACTGAGACCATTTTCTTTTTGTGTCTGGAAGACAGTACTGCAGGGCACTCCTCTCCTTCCTTTGGTTCTTACATACTTTCCATAACTTCTACAATGGTCCCTGGGCCTTAGAGGCCAGGATAGAAATGTCTAACAGAGCAGGACACTCCACTGTCTCCTCTTCTCAGCACTTTGATAAGTTTTGAATCACCCCAGTGGTCACCACCATCTGAAAAGAGAAGCTTCTATAACCATAAGTCATAGTAATAGTATTACTATATGAGCATAACCAGAAGTATTTGGAGGACATTTTGGTTGGCATAATATATCCATTTATCCAGACAATAGTAGTAATTTCCTTGCTAGGGCTTGTGACTTCTTTAGCCATAGGCTTTTCATTAGGTTTTCAGTACGAGGCAGAAATACCCTCTTGTGGAGTGGGCCTCAAGTCCAACCAATTCTGACCATTTCTATAAAATACTGTGTTCAAAGTCTTAGCTAGAGCAATAAAACAGTAAGACATAAAAGGAATAAAAATAAGAAAGGAAGAAGTCAAACTATCCCTATTTACAGATGACATGATTCTATACTTAAAAAACATCATAGAAAGCCAGGCATGGTGGCACACACCTTTAATCCCAGCACTCTGGAGGCAGAGGTAGGAGAACTGCCATGAGTTCAAGGCCACCCTGAGACTACAAAATGAAATCCAGGTCAGCTTGGACCACAGTGAGACCCTATGTCGGGAAAAATAAAAAAAATTAATAAACCCTCCATAGAATCTATAAGAAAACTCTTAGTACTAATACATACCAGTAAATTTCTAGGATACAAAACCAACATACAAAAATCAGTAGCTTGCATATACAGCAATAAAGAAATCAAAGAAAAAATCTCATTCATAATAGCTACAAAAATTAAACATTCACCTAATCAAAATTATGAAACTCAGGCTTGAGAGATGGCTTAGTAGTTAAGGTGCATGCCTGTGAAGCCTAAGAACTCATGTTCCAATCTCCAGGTCACACGTAAGCCAGATGCACAGTGATGCTAGTGTACAATGTTGTATATGTGCACAAGGGGGTACATGCCTCTGGAGTTCATTTGCAGCAATTGAAGGCCCTGACATGCCCATTCTCTCTCTCTCTCCCTCTTTCTCTCTATCTCAAATAAATAAAATAATTAAAAAAGATTGTGAAACTGTTCTATAATGAAAACTTCTTCAAGACACTAAAAAAATGAAATAAAAGAGGATACTAGGTAAAGAAAAAACCTTCCATGCTCCTGGATTGGCACAACTAATATTGTAAAAATGATTATATTGCCAAAAGTAACTTACAAGCCGGGCGTGGTGGCTCATGCCTTTAAACCCAGCACTCAGGAGGCAGAGGTAGGAGGATTGCTGTGAGTTCGAGGCCACCCTGAGACTACATAGTGAATTCCAGGTCAGCCTGAACTAGAGTGAGACCCTACCTCGAAACCCTCCCCCCCCCAAAAAAAGTAACTTACAGATTCAGTGCAATCCCCATGAAAATTCCAGTGATGCTCCTCACAGAGTGTAATTTCTGACAGAAGAATGTCTCTGTCCTTCATCAAGATCAAATAGACCCTTTCACTCTGGGTCAAAAAGAGAGGCATATACATTGGTCAGTATGGCATATTTTTATTTATTAATTTTTTTATTGACAACTTCCTTAATTGTAGACAATATCTCATGGTACTTCCCTCCCTCCCCCCACTTTCCCTTTTGAAACACCACTCTCCCATCATAGACCCTCCCCCTCTCAATCAGTCACTCTTTTAATTATGATGGTATTGTGTAGGTAGTGTCAGGCACTGTGAAGTCATGTATATCCAGGCCATTTTGTGTCTGGAGGAGCAGAATTGTTTGTAATGAGTCCTACCCTTACTTTGGCTCTTTCTTTCTGCCACCTCTTCCACAGCCTTGGAAAGTGTGCTAGAGATGTTTCAGTGCTGAGCACTCCTCTGTCCCTTCTTCTCAGCACCATGGTGCCTTCTGAGTCATCCCAAGGTCACCACCATCTGAAAAAAGAAGCTTCTCTAACCCAAAAGTGAGAGTAGCATTAATATATGGGTATGAACATTAAGAGAAGTGCTTACTGGGCAGTTTGGTGAACATAATATACATTCAGCCAGACACCAGCAGACATTACACCCATAGGGCTCATGACTACCCCTGTTGTAGGTTTTCAGTATCAGGAATGTTTTCCTTTCCCATGGAATGGGCCTCTAGTCCAATTAGAAAGCACTTGGTTTTCCCCATAACAGACATGCCACTATTGCACCATTGGCTCATTTGGCCTGGTTGGCCAAATTTAAAGATTGCAGTATTCACTGTTGAGTATATTCACTGGTGTTTTCTCTCTCTCCATCCCTATTGTCCAGTCCTTGAGATGTTTATTAGGTATGTGAGCATCTTGGGCAAATTCAGGTTAGGAGCCACAGATGAATGAGACCATGTGAAGCTTATCTTTCTTTAATTGGTCGAGTTTGCTGAGAATGATCTGTTTGACCATTTTTCTTCAAATTGCATTGTGTCATTTTTCCTTACTGCTGTGTAGAATTCAATCGTGATGCTTCAGTGCTGAGCACTCCTCTGTCCCTTCTTCTCAGCACCATGGTGCCTTCTGAGTCATCCCAAGGTTGCCATAATCTGAAAAGAGAAGCTTCTCTAACCAAAAGTGAGAGTAGCATTAATATATAGGTATGGACATTAACAGAAGTGCTTACTTGGCAGTTTGGTGAGCACAGTATATACATTTAGCCAGACACCAGCAGACATTACATCCTTAGGGCTCATGACTACCCCTGTCATAGGTTTTCAGTATCAGGGTGTATTCCTTCCCATGAGGTGGGCCTCCAGTCCAATTAGAGAGTGGTTGGTTTCCCCCATAACAGACATGCCACTATTTCACCTGTTGGCTCATTTGGCCTGGCTGGCCAAATTTAAAGCTTGCAGTATCCACTGTTGAGTATCTTCACTGGTGTTTTCTCTCTCTCCCACTGAATTGAATGTAGCATAGATTTTTTTCAGCTTTCTGTCAGCTGGTCCACATGGAGGAGGCATTCAGCTTGGCTCCAGTAGGATTTCTCAGTGACCTTGCACCTGAAGTGCATGGAGTCTTCAGCAATAGGGTCTTACCATCTATTCCTGGTGGGAAACCAAGGGCCTCGACAATGGCCTATAATGTTTTGGGGGTATCATTGACCTCCCTGGCCAACAACTCACTGGAAGGTATCCCGCCCCCGGCACTGAAACTTTTCTCATCACAACCTATGGCTTCTGACTGTTCCATTGTCCAGAAAAGTAGGTTTCCATATGTCCTCTTAGACTTTGAATAGCCTTCCCTCCACTATTCCTTTACTCGATCTCTTACCCTGACCTCACTTAGGCCTTTTCACCCCCATTAATCTGTTCTTCTACTTACATATATACAATACCATCCTATTAATTTCCCCCTCCCTCCCTTTCTAGCTTACTGGCTTCTGCTAGTGAGTTTTATTCCTACTCACATAGAAGTTCAATCATTTGTAGCTAGGATCCACATATGAGAACATGTGACATTTGGCTTTCGGGGCCTGGGTTACCTCACTATGTATAATCCTTTCCAGATCCATCCATTTTCCACCAAATTTCATAACTTCATTTTTCTTTACCTCTGAGTAGAATTCCATTGTGTAAATGTGCCACATCTTCATTATCCACTCATCAGTTGAGGGACATCCAGGCTGGTTCCATTTCCTAGCTATTGTGAATAGAGTGGCAATAATCATGGTCAAGCAAGTATCTCTAAGGTAGTGAGACGAGTCCTTAGAATATATTCCTAGGAGTGGTATAACTGGGTCATATGGTAGATCTATTTATAGCTGTCTCAAGAACCTCCACACTGATTTCCACAATGGCTGGACCAGATTGCATTCCCACCAACAGTGTAGAAGGGTTCCTTTTTTCCCGCATCCTCACCAATATTTATAGTCATTTGTTTTCATGATGGTAGCTAATCTGACATGAGTGAGATGGAATCTCAACATAGTTTTAATCTGCATTTCCCTGATGACTAAGGATGTAGAACATTTTTTAGATGTTTATAATACACCTGTGTTTCTTCTTCTGAGAACTCTATTTAGTTCCACAGCCCATTTTTTAATTGGGTTGTTTGATTTCTTATTATTTAATTTTTTGGGTTGTTTGATTTCTTATTATTTAATTTTTTGAGTTCTTTGTATATCCTAGATATTAACCCTCTGTCAAATGTATAGCTGGCAAAGATTTTCTCCCATTCTGTAGGTTGCTTCTTTGCTCTATTCACAATGTACTTAGCTGACCAGTCAGATCCCTCCCTCACCTGTCAAAGCTCAGCGCAACCTGCCTGAGCCACATCAGGTCCCACCAGACCTGACTGACCAGTCAGATCCACCCTCACTGGCCAGAACCCAGAGCAACCCACTTGAGCTGCATCAGGTCCTTCTGGGGCTAACAGGTCAGATCCCTCCCTCACCAGCCAGAGCCTCACACAGCCTGCCTGAGCCACCACATCAGGTCCTGCAGGGCCTGACTGACTTGTCAGATCCCTCCCTCACCAGCCAGAGCCCCACGAGACCTGCCTGAGCCACATCAGGTCCCAGGGGTCCTGCCTGAGCCTCATCACTAGTCAGATCCCTCTCTCACTGGCCACAGCCTCATCACTGGTCAGGTGCCTCCCTAGCCTTCCTGAGCCCCATCACCAGTCAGGTGCCACCACTCCCCCTCCCAGGGCAGATCAGGGATCCAGGCCACTGTTCCCACCCTACCCTGCCTGAGCCCAACTAGGGTGGTTGTGGTCCCCTATCCCTCCCACCTCCAGAGGGAACCCAGGCCAGTTCAGTGTCCCCCACTCCAGCCTATCAGAACTCCAGGGGCCACTGCCCTGACAATCAACCACTGCACCCCACCCCACCCCAGGGCAGCAGGCTAGCATTTCACACCCTAAGATTTCTGAACCATTGTGAACAGTTAAATGATCTGAAGGAGAATAAAAAAAAGACACTCAATAACCAGCTGGCTAAGTTCAATGAAGACATAAAAAAATGCAAGGATAAACTCCAAGAAGATAGAGTCAGTCAAGTGGAAGATAGAAACTCAGAACTGGAAGACAAAACAGAAGAAACAGATTGTGAGTCCAAAAATTTCAACAAGTTCAAAAATTTCTGTGAACAGAACATGAGGGAAATGTGGGACACCCTCAAACATCCAAACATTAGGATCACGGGTATACCAGAGGGGGATGAAACACAGACAAAAGGAATGGAAAGCTTATTCAACAAAATAATTGAAGAAAACTTTCCCGCTCTCTCAAAAGAAAATCCCATCAAGTTACAAGAAGCTAGCAGAACTCCAAACAGACTTGACCAAAGGAGAAATTCTCCAAGACACATTATCTTTAAGACTCTAAATGTCAAGTACAAAGAGAAAATCCTAAAAGCAGCCAGGGAGAAACAACACATTACATATAAAGGGAACCCCCCATCAGAATTACCTCAGACTTCTCAATAGAAACCCTAAAAGCCAGAAGGGCCTGGAACGGAACACTGCAAACTCTAAGAACCTATGGCTTCCAACCCCAACTACTCTACCCAGCAAAAGTATCCCTCATAATAGAGGGCAAAAGGAAAACTTTCCACGATAAAACTCATCTTTATATGAATATATGAATACATATGAATACATGTATATGAATACAAAACCAAACCTACAGAGAGTACTTCAGGGAATTAGAAGAATCAAATAACCAATCTCAAGTGCCCCCAAGAAGCAGTCTACATTAACCAAAAACAAAAAAAAAAAAAAAAAAAAAAAAACCCCAAACCACATAATCTACCACAATATGGCAGGTATTAAATCAAACCTCACAGTTATATCTCTGAATATTAATGGCCTTAATTCACCTATGAAAAGACATAAGCTAACAGGGTGGATCAGACCCCTCAATCTGCTGTCTTCAAGAAACCCACCTCACCACTAAAGACAGACACCTTCTCAGGGTGAAAGGGTGGAAAATGATATTCCAAGCAAACACAAATAAGAGAAAAGCAGGTGTAGCTATACTTATATCAGATAAAATAGACTTCAAACCAAAAGTAACCAAAAAAGACGAAGAAGGCCACTTCTTACTTATCAAGGGAACAATCCAACAAGAGGATATCACACTCATCAATATTTACACACCAAACACAGGTGCACCACAATTCATAAAGCAAAAACTACTTGGCAACAAAACAGAAATAACCACCAACACCATCATAGTTGAGTCTTCAATATTCCACAATCAGCAATAGATAGATCATCCAAACAGAAAATTAATAGGGAAGTAAGAGAGCTCAACATCACCATAGAGCAACTAGACCTAACAGACATATATAGAACATTCCACCCAAATCTACAGATTACACATTCTTCTCAGCAGCCCATGGAACCTTCTCTAAAATAGATCATGTATTGGACCACAAAGCCTGCCTCCCTATTTTTAAGAAAATAATGTAATTTCCCACATGATATCAGACCACAATGCTGTAATGCTAGAAATTAACAACAAAAAGTATGCCAGGAATCCCTCTAGCTCCTGGAAACTGAACAACACACTTTTAAACAATAAATGGGTTGTGGATGAAATAAAAAATGAAATTGCAAAATTTCTAGAATTCAATGACAACAAGAACACATCATACCAAAACTTATGGGACATAATGAAGGCAGTCCTTAGGGGAAAAATCATAGCACTAAATGCCCTCAAAACAGAAACAGAGAGATCCCAAATCAATAACCTAACCATCCACCTAAAGGCATTGGAAAAACAAGAAGAAGCCAACCATAAAAATCTCTAGATGGAAAGAAATAATTAAGATCAGCGCAGAAATTAATGAATTGTAAACTAAAAGGACAATTAAGAAAATTGATGAAACAAAGAGAAGACTCTTTGAAAAAATTAACAAGATTGATACACCCCTGGCCAATCTGATCAAGTGCAAAAAAGAAATGCTTCAAATTAACAAAATTAGAAATGAAAAAGGAGAGATCACAACAGACATGAGTGAAATAGGAAGAATTCCATATAGGCCCAATGACTGAATGGGTGCAATAGTGGCATGTCTGCTCTTGGGGTAACCAACTGCTCCATAATTGGACTGAAGGCCCTCTCTATGGGAGGGAATACATACCTGGTACTGAAAAACCTAAACAAAAGTCTATGGCAGGGGAGGTCATGAGCCTTAGGAGTATAAAGCCTGTGCTTGTCTGGCTAAATGTTATTTATTCCCACCAACCTACCCTGAAAGCACTACGCTTAATGTTCATATTCACATATTAACGCTACTCTCACTTCTGGTTCAAGAAGCTTCTCTTTTCACATGGCGATGACCACTGGGATGACCCAAAAGGCAACATAGTGCTGAGAAGAAGGGATGGAGGAATGCCCAGCACTGTCACACCCTCCAAGGCTCAGGGACCATTGCTGAAGAGGGGGCAGATAGAATGGAAGAGCCAAAGGAAGGGTATGACTTCTTACAATGCAACTGCCCAGACAGAAATTGGCCTCAATATCCATGACCTTGCAGTGCCTAGCAATACCTTCGCAAGACCCTCAAAATAGAAGAAAAAGATGATGACATCAAATTAAAAGAGAGACTAATGGAGAGAGGGAGAGGATATGATGGAGATTGGAGTTCTAAAGGGGAATGGGGGGAGGGGAGGGAAATATCATGTGTTTTTTGTATGTAAGTATAGAAGTTGTCAATAAAAAAAATTTTTTAAAAAAGAAATAGGAAGAATTATTAGGACTTATTTCAAAAACCTCTACTCCACAAAACAGGAGAATATGGAGGAAATAGATGAATTCCTAGACACATACCACCTACCAAAGCTAAGCCCAGAGCAGATTAATCTCCTAAACAAACCCATCACACCCTTCGAGATTGAAAAGGTAATCAAACACCTCCCCAAAAAGAAGAGTCCAGGACCAGACGGTTTCTCAGTTGAATTCTATCAAACCTTCATGGAAGAACTGAAACCAATTCTTTTCAAACTGTGCCACACAATTGGAGAACAGGGAGAGATCCCCAACTCTTTCTATGAAGCTAGTATCACCCTAATTCCAAAACCAGGCAGAGATGCCACAAGAAAGGAAAATTATAAGCCCATTTCCCTGATGAACATAGACGCAAAGATCCTGAACAAAATTCTTGCAAACCGAATTCAACAGTACATCAAAAGCATTATCCACCTTGATCAAATAAGCTTCATCCCTGGAACACAGGGGTGGTTCAACATATGGAAATCTGTCAATGTAATATACTACATAAAAAAAGCTTAAACACAGAAACCACATGATCATTTTGATAGATGCAGAAAAGACCTTTGACAAAATACAACATCACTTCATGATCAAAACATTGGAGAGACTAGGCATGGACGGCCCATATCTCAACATAATAAAGGCTATATATGAAGCTCCTAAAGCCTAAGTAATTCTTAATGGGGAAAGACTGAAGGAATTCCCATTGAGATCAGGAACAAGGCAGGGGTGTCCACTCTCACCTCTGCTCTTCAACATAGTGCTAGAAGTATTAGCTCAAGCAATAAGACAGGAGAAAGAATGGGCTGGAGAGATGGCTTAGGGGTTAAGGTGCCTGCCTCCTAAGCCTAAGAACGCTGGTTCCAATCTCCAGTGGTTCCAATCTCCAGGTCCCACGTTTAGCCAGATGCAAAGTGACACAAGGATGCAATGCCGCACTTGACCACAAGGGGGCGCATGCATCTGGATTTCGTTCTCAGCAGTTGAGACACTGCTGGTGTGCCCATCTCTGTCTTCCTCTCCCTCTCTCTCTCTGTCTATCTCTGTGTCTCTCTTAAAAAAATAAATAAAAAATAAAAAAATTAAAAAGACAGGAGAAAAAAATCAAAGGGATACAAATTGGAAAGGAAGAAGTTAAGTTAGCCCTATTTGCAGATGACATGATTCTATACATAAGTGACTCGAGAACCTCCATCTCAAAACTCTAAAAGGTGATTAGTGCCTTTAGCAAAGTAGCAGGAATAAGGTCAATGCACAGAAATCAGTAGCCTTTCTGTATGCAAAAGACAAAGAGACAGAAAAATAAATAACTAACATTGCCCCATTTTTCAATTGCAACAAAAAAAATAAAATACCTTGAAATAACATTAATTAAGGAAGTGAAAGACCTATACAATGAAAACATAAAAACACTGAAGAAAGAAATTGAGGAGGTCCTACAAAAATGGAAAGACCTCCCATGCTCCTGGATTGGTAGAATTAACATTGTGAAAATGGCAATCTTACCAAAAGTACTATATAGATTCAATGCAATGCCAATAAAAATCCCAACTTCTTTCTTCATTGAAATAGAAAAAACTATCTCAAAATTCATATGGAAAGGCAGAAGGCCTTGGATATCTAAGCATATCCTCAGCAAAAGAAACACCTCTGGAGGCATCACCATACCTGATCTAAAGCTATACTATACTACAAAGCCATAGTAATAAAAACAACATGGTACTGGCATAAAAACAGGATTATAGATCAATGGAACAGAATAGAAGACCCGGACTTTGGGTCAAGTAACTACAGCTACTTGATATTTGACAACGGCCCTACACCAAGGTAGACTGGAAAAAAGACAGCATCTTCAACAAATGGTGCTGGACAAATTGGACATCCACATGTAGGAAAATGAAGAGAGGAACAGGGAGGGGCTAGAAGATAGAGTTGATAGGGGAGAAGGGAGAGGTGGAAGAAGAAAGAGAGAAGGGAAAATACAGAGAGAAAAGGGAAGACTCATGGGGGGAGATGAGAATAAAGAAGGGGTTAGAAGGGAGAAGAGATGGAGGATAGAGTTGATAGGTGAAGAGGCAGAGGGAAGAAGGGAAATGGAGAGAGATAAGAGTGAAGAGAGAGGAATGGAGAGAAGGACTAGAGGAGGAGGAGGAAGACAGGGAAATTGGGGAGAGTGGAAACACTGAGGAGAGAGGGAAGAGGGAAAAGGGAGAGAGGCCAGAGGGTAGAGTTGATAGCAGATAAGGGACTTGAGAGAGAGGAGGGGATACTGAGGAGGTAGAGGAGGAGGGGGGAGAAGAGAGGAATAGAGAAGGGTTAGAAGGCAGAGTTGATAGGGGAGAAGGGAGATAAGGAGAGAGAAAATGGGGAACAGGGAGGAGGAGAAATGGAGAGAAGCAAGAGAGGGTGCAAGGATGGGGAGAGGGAAAATGGAAGAGAGGGCAAAGGAGAAAGGAAAGAGGGGAGGGGCATAGAGTGGAGGGAAGAAAGAAGTGGGAGATAGAAGATAGATGGGAGGGTAGAGGTGATAGGGGAGATGAGAGAGAGGAGAGTTTGGAGTGGGGACAAGGGAAAAATAGAAAAATGGAAAAATAGAGAGGGAAAGGGGAAGGGGAATAGGTGGGAGGGGAAAGGAAGAGTGGATCTAAGACAGAACAAAGAAAGAGTAGAAGTGGTAGGAAAGAAGGGAGAGGGAAGAATTGGGATGAAAGTAAAGGGAATAGGAAGAGAGAATGGGGGGAGATATATGAGAGCAAAAATGGGAGAGGATACAAGGTGGAGAGGGGATAAAGACACTGGGAGAGGAAGAGGAGGAAAGGGTGAGAAGAGGGGATAGGGGAGGAATAAGAGGAGAAATGAGGGAAGAGGGAAGGCCTTAGAGGGGAGAAGGAAGAAGACAGTGAGAAGTGATAGAGGGTCAAGGTGAAAGTGTGGAAGGGAGAAGGAATAGAAGGGGAGAATGGAGGGAGGGGATAAGGGAGAAGGAAGTGGAGACACAGAGGGCAAAGGGGAGAAAGAGAGGGATAGAAGGAAGAGAGCGGATAAGAGGGTAGAGTTGATAGGGGAGGTAGGAGAGGGAAGAGAGAAAATGGAGAGAGGGAAAAAGGGAGAAGGAAGAGCTGGAAGAGGGTAGTTGGCATGGGGAGAAGGAAGAGGGGAGAAATGAAAAAGAAATTGGGAGAATGGATACAAATGGGAGAGGAAATAGGGAAGAAGGGGATACAAGGGAAAGGTCATGAGGGGGAATGGAGAGAGGGAAGAAGAGTGGAGAATGGAGTGGGAAGAGGAGGGGAGAGAGGGGAGAAAGAAGAGGAGATGAGTTAGAGAAGAGGGGACAGGCATAGAGGGGGAGAGGGGAGTTGGCATTGAAGGGAGGGGTGATAGAAGATAGTGTTGATAGGGTAGAAGGGAGAAGGGAGGAAGGACATGGAGAGAGGGAAGAGGGAGGGGTAGTGAAGGGATGCTTACCTTATTCATTTTTCATAACCATCTAGCCAGGGTCTATTTACTTCCTCTCTTTTTTATTTATTTAATTTTTAAAAATTTTATTAAATAATTTTATTGTCAATTTACCACTGACAACCCAAAATAAATTAAAACAAAAAAGCATCTGGCCAGCCCATGAGACACTACCCTTCAGAAAGCAAAAACAAAACCCAATCCAACCAGTCTCCTAACAGTGGTGATTTCAAGGCTATGGTTAAATGCGATGGTCTCAGATTAAACTAAAAAGCAAAACAAACAAAGCAAAAAATCAAACAACACAAACAACAACAACAACTAAAGACAACTCTATGCAACTGCCCCTGGGGATCTAGCTGCAGGTCGCCCTACAATTCAGAAGGATCTTGGGGGCCCAGACTCTTGCTCAGCATCTCCATCTGACTCCTCAGCAGATGCAGAAGAGACCCAGAGCCTCTGGAAGGCTTCCAGCGTTGGGGGCAGCTTGGTGCTGGCCATCTTGTCTAGCTTGTTCTTGGGGAAGCCCCACTGACTGCCCAAGGGACAGCTCTGATGTTCTGGCCTCAAATTGCAGCCTCTTCTCCAAAGCGCCTGGTATTGGTTCTTCGCGACTGAGAGGCAGGAGCTGTGTGACCTGAGCCTGCTCTGCATCTGAGGATGCCATTGGGACCCCTGGGTTAGGGGCGACAGCAGTACCTGCACGACTCTGTGCTTATCAAACCAAGTCAAAATCATGACTAGGTCGGTAACCCAGAGTTGCGCAAGTGTTCAGATCAGGGTAGGCGTCCATCTTGAAATGCTTCTCCAGCTCGAGATGCTGTTCCCAGTTGTAGTCCTGGACATGGGGACCTAGGATGTACTTTTTTATTTATTTATTTTTTATTTATTTATTTTTAATTAATTAATTTATTTATTTTATTGACAACTTCCGTAATTGTAGACAATATCCCATGATACTTCCCTCCCTCCCCCCACTTTCCACTTTGAAACTCCACTCTCCATCATATCCCCGCCCCCTCTCAATCAGTCTCTCTT
The DNA here is from genome assembly GCA_036365145.1 of Orientallactaga sibirica. Taxonomy (NCBI): domain Eukaryota; kingdom Metazoa; phylum Chordata; class Mammalia; order Rodentia; family Dipodidae; genus Orientallactaga; species Orientallactaga sibirica. Next base: position 22,462,934 of record JAEOAD010000003.1, read on the forward strand.
CATTTTTTAAGGAAATGGTCAAGAGACTCCATCTTGCTGCTGCTCCACTCTAGGTCCCTGTTTATTTCATTTTTATTTTATTTGTTTGAGAGAGAGAGAGAGAAGGCAGAGAGAGACAAAGTGGTCACTCCAGGGCCTTCAGCTACTGTAAACAAACCCCAGACGAATGTGCCACCTTGTGCATCTGGCTTGTATGGATCCTGGGGAATAGAGCCTGGGTCCTTTGGCTTTGCAGGCTAATGCCTTAACTGCTAAGCCATCTCTCCAGCCCCTTCCTCTCTTTTCATATCCCTTTTTATCCTTCTCCTGTATTTTATTAAAGGAAGTAGCTATCCTTGCTTATATTCAATCTTGCCTGTCTTTACAGTATTTTTATTCAGACAAAATCCTATTACACTCTCCATTTTATATGTATTCTTTCCCTTCTTGGTGTTCTTTTTCTTAAACCACATAACACTCCTGTATTTACAAATAATTAAGAAGATGGCTATTTGGATATAAACAGCATTAAAAAAAATCCTGTAACTGAGAGCATCAAAGTTTTATAAATAGGTTACAAGGTAGATAAACTATAATTGTGTTTACTCTTAGAATCATCCTAGAATGTCTTGAACTTCAACAATTGAACTTTCATGGGCCAAAGGGTGGATAATTTTCAGAATAAAAATGCAAAGTGTGTTTCTTTCATCTTTGTTTACTGAAATATGTAATTCTTAGTAGGGAGTGGAGAAATCCCAATTTTCTTATTTGAACAGGAAGACACCAACAACAGGAAGAAATGCTCCTTTGTCGTGTTTTGTTCTGTCGGCATTTCCCTGGTGCCCACCACAGCACGAGGGCCATTTAATGTGTGGCTCAGAAGACAAAGGTAGGAAAGCAACCTACACTCTTTCCCTGCTGAGAATGGCATTTGTGGTTGGCGTCATGAGTGGACCTTAGTCCTTGTGCTGCCACTTCAGAAGAACTAAGTTTCTTACTTCATTTCAAAGAATTTCACATGGGAATTAGTTATCTTGTTTGGAATGTAACTATAGAGTAGTTAGCTGATGGCACTGCTATCTAAGAAATCAGGATAAGAAAAAGAACAGGGTGGACACATTTCTGGTCACAATGTAAACAAAATCTGCTCTTGATGCCCTTTCCATGATGATGGAGTCTCACTTTGACCTGGCAACAGAATGTGCATTTACTTGTTAGAAAAATCTAGAACCATTTGTACTCTTCTGAAAAACAAAGTCACACTATTAGCTGTTGTTACCCTATGAGAGAGCATATGCTGGTTTTACTCATTTGCCTGGTAGGACTTCCCACCAGACTGTAATTATCTCTGCCTACTAATGTAGTCAATTCTTCATAAAAGTTGAATTAATATAAAATTGTATAGTCATAATACTCAATATGAAGAAATCAATGCTATGCATCTCATTTATTGGCTTCAAAATCAGTAGTAAAGAATGTTCAGAAGCCAGGCGTGGTGGCGCATGCCTTTAATCCCAGCACTTGGAGGCAGAGGTAGAAGGATCAACATGAGTTCGAGGCCACCCTGAGACTATACAGTGAGTTCCAAGTCAGCCTGGGCTACAGTGAGACCCTGCCTCAAAAAAAAAAAAACAAAAAAAAAAACAAACAAAAAAACAAAACAAAACAAAAGGAATATTCAGCCAAGTGTGGTGATGCATGTCATTAATCCCAGCACTCGGGAGAGAGGCAGTTGTAAGAGGATCCCCATGAGTTCAAGGCCACCCTGGGAGTCCATAGTGAATTCCAGGTCAGCCTGGACTACAGTAAAACCCTACCTCAAAAAAGTTCAAAAGCAAGGAGTTGAGCAAGGATCTAAGCTCTGTTTGTGAGACAGGGGAGGTGGACCTAGACCACAGGGATCCATGGAAACCTTAACTGTAGCTGTAGCTCCTGATAGTCAGAACACCTCTCTGTGGCTCAGCATTCTTAGAGCTGCACTCAGGATCTCCTGGTATATCAGAAACTAATATAACTAATATAAGTATTCCAACTGTCACGTGCACAATCAAAGGCTTTGACTTCTCAACACCACACATCATTATAATATCATCTTCATTGTGGTTTTGCCTCCTCCCCATTGTGGGTTTTTCCAGAGGCTTCTGGGAAAAATAACACAAGAATGAAATCCAGTCCACCATAATTTTGGAGTGACATACCTTATCCCTTGAATATGACATCCACCTCAGTAATACTCATAAATCCACAACACAAAAGCTGGGTTCATAGCATGCATTTGTAATCCCAGCTGTTGACAGGCAGAGATAGGTGCTAGATCCCTGGAGCTCACTGATTAGCCAGTCTAGCCTAGTTGGTGAGGTCCAGGCCAATGAGAGAGTCTGTCTTTAAGCAGGTGGATGGTGACACCTGAGTTGTTCTCTGACCTCCAGATACATGCACATATACAAACATGTGCACACACACACATATAAATCTACAAAACAGAATCAAATGTGCCAAATGTGCTGCTTCCCGCTTGGGATGGGCCACTCCAATCCCAGTCTCTCTCTGGAATATTCTGTTATTGCTTTTCTTTGCTAAGTAGACTTATGTTCGTGACATGGATGAATGCTTTCCTTCGAGGAGACAAGAACCAAGGACAAACACACCCAATAACATATCTGCAGGATCTAAGTAACACTGTACTTACAAATCTTTAATATAGATTATTAGGTGAAACATACCCTTATGTATGTAATAAAACCTCAAAACCTGAAAGTACAAAAATCTACTTTTGAGCAAGACATTCATTCTAAATTTGTACCTTTGAAAGTTTTAATGTAGTCCTCATTATGTATTACTGGAGGACAAATACTGCTAAGAAATTATGGGAATGTATAAAACACACCAAACTAATTTTACTTGAAAAAAAAATGCAGTTGCAATCTGTGCCAAGTAGATTCTTAATAGATGCTGCCATTTTTCTATGTATGTTCTTGTGATAATTAATGACAATTAGTGGTTATCTTTAGTTTGGGCACTGGCACGTGGGTTTCTTTTCTAAACCCACACATCAATCCTACGTGCTAGATTACTCTCAACATCTCCCTGTAAGCTGATGTCATATGCCCAGGGATAATGTCTGAGTGATTATCAAGTAATGGTCAGTTTTACTTCCTTGACTTCTCATTTGATCTCTTCTCATCCTCCAGCCTTTGTGAGAAGAGTGGGAGTGGAGTGCTCATGGTGAGACACTACTCATGCTTCCAAATTCTGCTTCTGGTGAGTTCTCTCTCAATTTTCTATTCCATAATATGAGTGCTCTGGTACCTCTCACAAGGTCAATGTGTATTCCTAGTTTTCATGGACAGTGCCTGGGAGAAGCATCTGCCCAGAATTGCAAGCAGTCCACATACCTGCTCTTCACAGCTCTCTGTCCATCCTGCCATCAGGAATGGTCACTTACCACTGTCTTCTACTGGCTCCAGGATCCTGCCAGGGACCTGGTCCCTCTTCTCTCTCTTTGCCTCCAATTTGTCTTTAAGACTGCTGGCCAATCTTTCACACCTGTGAAGAAGTCATCAAATGCTTTTATTACCATTTTTTTTTTGCTACTGTTTATTTTCAAGGTTTGCCCACACTAGGGCCTGTGTAGCTTACCTTTCTATAACTCAAATGCCTTGAAAATTTCTTTAGTTAGTACTTATTTATTAGAGAGAGGGAGGGAGAGAGAGAGAGAGAGAGAGAGAGAGAGAGAGAGGCAGATATATATATATAGAGAGAATGAACATGCCAAGGTCTCTTGCCAGTGCAAACAAACTCTAGATACATGTGTTACCTTGTGCATCTGGCTTACGTGGGTACTAGGGGAGTGAACCTGGGTCCTTAGGCTTTGCAGGCAAGTGCTTTAACTGCTAAGCCATCTCTCCAGCCCAAGATTCTTTATTTAGTTAAACAAATTTGGTACATGGAAAGAAATGTGGTCATCTGCCATTATTTTTTTCTTGAATTTTATAACAATCATGTGGCCAGTAGTGGAAAGGCAAGTTTTGGAGGCAAGCATGCATGTTCTGTAGGGATATCTACTATTAGTTATCTACTAAAAGCATGTCAAATACTTTTTTTTTTTTTTTTTTTTTTTTTGGTTTTTCAAGGTAGGGTCTTGCTCTAGCCCACGCTGACCTGGAAATCACTATGTAGTCTCAGGGTGGCCTCGACCTCACGGTGATCCTCCTACCTCTGTCTCCCAAGTGCTGGGATTAAAGGCATGTGCCACCACGCCTAACTATAGAAATGATATTTTTTAAATTTGAGAGAGACAGAGGAGAGACAGACAGACAGACAGACAGAGACTGGGTGCACCAGTGGCCTCTCAGCTGCTGTGAACGCGTTCCAGACATGTGCACCCACTTGTGTGCATGTGCAACATTGCGTACTTGTGTGACTTTTGTGTCTGGCTAACCGTGGGACCTGGAGAATCAAATGGGTGTTCTTAGGCTTCACAGGCAGGTACCTTAACCACTAGCCATCTCTCCAGACCTAGAAATGCTTTTGTTTTTAAAGCTTTCAGTAAATATTGTATAAATTATCTTTTTAGAAAATGCATGAATCAAGTATTTTTTCACAGTAAAAATAATATTACCTTGTAAATAAGGCTGGAGAGATAGCTTAGTGGTTAAGGTGCTTGCCTGTGAAGCCTAAGGACCCAGGTTCCATTCCCCAGTACTCACATTAGCCAGATGCACAAGGTGGCACAAGTGTCTGAACTTCATTTGGAGTGGCTAGAGGCTCTGGTGTGCCCATTTTCTCCCTTTCTCTCTATATATTTGCCTCTCTCTCAAATAAATAAATAAAAATGAAATATTAAAACATAATATTAGCTTGTAAATATGTGAGTAAATCTAAATGAGATTCCATTAGATGAAACAAATTATTGAAAATATATCAAGGAAAATATTTACCTGAGTATTTTTCATCAAAATTGTCCCATTCAGAGGCAAGAGGATCACCATGAGTTCAAGGCCACCCTGAAAATACAGAGTGAATTCTAGGTCAGCCTGGACTAGAACAAGACCTTACCTCGAAAAATTAAACAATAATAATTATAATAAATAAATAAGTAACCAAGGCTGGATAGATGGCTCGGCAGTTAAAGGTGTTTGCTTGCCCCCATGTAAACAAAAATAAATAAATAGCCAGATATGGTGGCACGTGCCTTTCCATCCCAGCACTCAGCAGGCAGAGGTAGGAAGATTGCTGTGAGTTTGAGGCCAGTGTAGGACAACAGTGAATTCCAGGTCAGCCTGGGCTACAGTAAAACCCTACCTCCAAAATTCAAAATAAACAAATAAAACCATGAGCTTGGCATGGTGGCTTATGTCTTCAGTCCCAGTATTTCTCAGGATTGCCTTAAGTTTGAAGCCAGCCTGGGTTAGAGTGAGTTTCAGTTCCAGGTTAGCCTTAGCCTGGGCTAGAGTGAGCCCCTGTCTTTTTAAAACAACAACAAGGCTGGGCATGGTGGTGCACGCCTGTAATTCCAGCACTTGGGAAGCAGAGGTAGGAGGATTGCCCTGAGTTCGAGGTCACCCTGAGACTATAGTGAATTCCAGGTCAGCCTGAGCTGAATGAGACCCTACCTAGAAAAACAAAAGCAAAACAAAAACAAAATAGGGCTGGAGAGGTGGCTCAGCAGCTAAAACTCTTGCCTGCAAGGCCTAAAGACCTGGGTTCAATTCCCCAGTATCCACATAAAGCCAGTTGCAAAAAGTTGTGCAGATGGAGGCCTTGGCACACCTGTTCTCTGTCTCTCTTCTCTCTCTCTCTGCTTGCAAATAAATAAATATTTTTTAAAAATGAGCCGGGCATGGTGGTGCACTCTTTTAATTCCAGCACTCAGGAGGTGGAGGTAGGAGGATCACTGTGAGTTCAAGGCCACCCTGAGACTACATAGTGACTTCCAGGTCAGTCTGGGCTAGAGTGAAACCCTACCTCCAAAACTAAATATATATATGTATATATATATATATATACATATATGAAAAGAAAATGAAATTGTCCCATTATTCCTTATCTGATTATTAAAATGAAATTCTAGAATAAAATGACAAGAGAGGGCTGGAGAGATGGCTTAGTGGTTAATGCACTTGCCTGAAAAACTCAAGGACCCAAGTTCAATTCCCCAGTACCGATGTAAGCCAGATGCACAAGGTGGCACACGTGTCTGGAGTTCGTTTGCAATGGCTAGAGACCCTGGCATGTCCACTATCTATCTTTCTCTCTCTCTCTCTCAAATAAATAAAATATTTAAAACAAAATAAAATGACAAGAGAAATGATGAGTATATCTTAATGTCATTATCTCTGTTCAGCCTGAGGCAGATCTGGAAGGAGGTCAGTTTCTTGTAGAATGATAGTCTGTGGTATTTTCATTTATAATTGAAGTTACCTTAAAATAAGCTGTGGTTAGGGCTGGGGAGATGGCACAGCGGTTAAAGGCACTTGCTTGCCTAGCCTGCTGCTCCAGGTTCAATTCCCCACATCCCATGTAAAAGCCAGATGCACCAAGTAGCACATGCATCTGAAGTTCATGCATCAGTGTGCTCATGCTCTCTCTCAAGTAAATCAATAAAAATAGTACATTTTTTGAAGGCTGTAATTAATGACCCAAGAATCTTAATTGTTTATAGCAGCCCATCTTACTATTCACACATGGACATACGTGTAACTGGTAACACTGCTGCGCACATCCTCATCCTCAGCTGGTGGAGCGGGGCCTAACAGGGTAGTGCTGCGTCCATGGCACACAGAAAACAATGGTGGCATCACAGGCTGGACCTGGGAGCGGTTCAGAAATTACATGTGTAAATTCAGTCATTTCACTGATGAAGGCAAGTTCATGATCTGCCCTTCAACAGGAAAAAATAGTAATATGCATCATAATACATTCCAAGACAATATATTCTTCTTTGGTTTTTTGAGGTAGGGTCTCACTCTAGCCCAGGCTGACCTGGAATTCACTATGTAGTCTCAGGCTGACCTTGAACTGATGGTGATCCTCCTACCTCTCTCTGCCTGCCAAGTGCTGGGATTAAAGACATGCGCCACCATGCCCTTCAGGACAAATATTTAATTAATTTTTTTATTGACAACTTCCTTAATTGTAGACAATATCCCATGGTACTTCCCTCCCTCTCTCCATTTTCCCCTTTGAAACTCCACTCTCCATCATATCCCCTCCTCCTCTCAATCAGTCTCTCTTTTCAGTTTGATGTCATGATCTTTTCCTCCTATATGATGGTCTTGTGTAGGGAGTGTCAGGCACTGTGAGGTCATGGATATCCAGGCCATTTTTTGTCTGGAGGAGTACATTGTAAAGGGTTATATTCTTCCTTTGGCTCTTACATTCTTTCCACCTCCTCTTCCGCATTGGACCCTGAGCCTTGGAAGGTAGGTTTGAGACATTTCAGTGCTGAGCACTTCTCTGTCCCTTCTCAGCACCATGGTGCCTTCTGAGTCATCCCAAGGTCACCACCATCTGAAAAGAGAAGCTTCTCTAACCAAAAGTGAGAGTAGCATTAATATATGGGTATGGACATTAAGAGAAGTGCTTACTGGGCAGTTTGGTGAACATAGTATATACATTTAGCCAGAAACCAGCAGATATTACACCCCCAGGGCTCATGACCATCCCTGTTGTAGGTTTTCAGTATCAGGGATGTATTCCCTTCCATGGAATGGGCCTCCAGTACCATTAGAAAGCGGTTGGTTTCCCCCATAAAAGACATGCCACTATTGCACCTGTTGGCTCATTTAACCTGGCTGGCCAGATTTAAAGCTTGCAGTGTCCACTGTTGAGCATCTTCACTGGTGTTTTCTCTCTCCCATTGAACTGCATGCAGTGTAGCTTTTTCCAGCTTTCTGTTAGCTGGTCCACATGGAGGAGGCTTTCAGCTCAGCTCCAGCAGGATTTCTCAGTGACCTTGCAGCCCAAGTATGTGGAATCTTCAGCAAAAGGTTCTTACCATCTATTCCTGGTGGGAAACCAAGGGCCTTGGCAATAACCTATAATGTTTTGGGGGTATCTTTGACCTCCCTGGCCAACAACTCACTGGAAGGTATCCCACCCCTGGCACTGAAACTTTTCTCATCACAACCTATGGCTTCTGACTGTTCCATTGTCCAGAAAAGTAGATTTCCATACGACTTACTTATATCCTCTTAGATTTTGATTAGCCCTCCCTCCACCATTCCTTTACTCAATCTCTTCCCCTGACCTCACTTAGGCCTTTTCTCCCCCATTAATCTGTTCTTCTACTTACATATATACGGTACCATCCTATTAAGAACCACTCCTTCCCTTTCTATTCCCTTTATATCCCCTTTCTAGCTTACTGGCTTCTGCTACTGAGTTTTATTTTTACTCACATAGAAGTCCAATCATTTGTAGCTAGGACCTACATATGAGAGAGTACATGTGACGTTTGGCTATCTGGGCCTGGGTTACCTCACTGTGTATAATCCTTTCCAGATCCATCCATTTTCCACCAAATTTCATAACTTCATTTTTCTTTACCTCTGAGTAGAATTCCATTGTGTAAATGTGCCACATCTTCATTATCCACTCATCAGTTGAGGGACATCTAGGCTGGTTCCATTTCCTAGCTATTGTGAATAGATGGCAATAAACATGGTTGAGCAAGTATCTCTAAGGTAGTGAGGTGAGTCCTTAGGATATATGCCTAGGAGTGGTATAGATGGGTCATATAGTAAATCTATTTTTGGCTGTCTCAGGAACCTCCACACTGATTTCCACAATGGTTGGACCAGATTGCATTCCCACCACCAGTGTACAAGGGGTCCTCTTTTTCCACATCCTTACCAGCATTTATAGTCATTTGTTTTCATGATGGTAGCCAACCTGACAGGAGTGAGATGGAATCTCAACATAGTTTTAATCTGCATTTCCCTGATGACTAGGGATGTAGAACATTTTTTTAGATGTTTATAATCCACCTGTGTTTCTTCTTCTGAGAACTCTCTATTTAGTTCCATAGCCCATTTTTTAATTGTGTTGTTTGATTTCTTAATATTTAATTTTTTGAGTTCTTTGTGTATCCAAGATATTAACCCTCTGTCAGATGTATAGTTAGCAAAGATTTTCTCCCATTCTATAGGTTGCCTCTTTGCTCTATTCACAGTGTCCTTAGCTGTACCAAAGCTTTGTAATTTCATGAGGTCCCAGTGGTTGATCTGTGGTTTTATTTTCCTGAGCAATTGGGGTTATATTCAGAAAGTCTTTGCCAAGACCAATATGTTGAAGGGTTTCCCCTACTTTTTCCTCTAGCAGTTTATTCTTAATAGCATATAATATTCACTTACCGTCTGCATACAAAGTATCTTCCCAGTGGGATTAAAAACTTCTCAACACAGAAACAGGCTTAATGTCTAGGGGCTCATCTTGATCTCTACATTATTTTAAGAGGCAGAATCGCTTGCCAGGCATGGTGGCACACACCCAGGCAGAAGTAGGATCATCACCATGAGTTTGAGGTCAGTCTAGGGCTACAGAGTGAGTTCCAGGCCAGTCTGGTTTGGAGTAAGAAACCTACCTAAAAAATAAAATAAAATAAACAAACCAAAAAATAACAAGAGGTAGATTCTCTTATCTAGATATTTCTAGAGTCAAATATTGTTATAATCCCTACCTACACAATGCCTTGGCAAAAGGGACCATGACTGTTCTAAATGGTCTTAACATTATTTGGTAATATGGGCATTATTACATACATACAGTAATGACCAGCTGTGTTCAAGCCATGCCCGACCTTGTCCCTCCCTACACTTTCCTCCTCATCCCTGCTGTACCCTTTCCTAGCTATGCCACAATCCCGCTTCTCCCCACTCCTTTTGCCCCCTCACTAGACCTGCCCTATCCCTAGCTAATGATTGGGAAAGGTTAGTCATGGGTGCCAGGTCCTATTCTTACAGGAGTAATAGCACTGGTGAGCTGTTACACAGTGCTGTGACTATAGATCAAAATAGACTATGTATGTCAGAAATCTACATGAAAGGAATTTGAATGTTCCTATATTCTGAGCTGATACAAAAGCCAGCTTCCTAGCTTTGGGATCTATCAAAGGGGGGAGGCAGTGTAGGAGCTTGGAGTGACAGCTGAAGCAAACAGTTTGGAGGGAGATGACACCAGGAATGCTGTGGGCAGTAGCCTCCTCTCTGTCCCCTACAAAGTTCCTTATCACCTTTCTTTCCAAAGTCCCATGGCTCTGGACATTTGCAGGCTTTTGAGCTCTCAGCTGGCTTCTTGTAAGTCTAAGCAGGAACTTTAGAATGCATTGGCTTTTTAATTCAGAAGTAAGGAGCCCAGAGTTAGCACAAGGGACCTCCTGGGCCAATAAGATCAGGGCAGCGGTTAGGAGTGGCAGGCAGAGTGAAGTTCTGAATTATAGGTCTTTCTCCCAAAGCCACCCGACAGCAGGATGAGACTGGCCTGGGAACACTGCACCCTCTGATTCCAGGTCACTTATGCTGCAAGGGCAGTGTCATGGAGACCATTATGTGCTGGAAGCCATTATGAAGCGACTGCCCTGTAGGAGGGGCTCTGTGATGTGGGTCTTAGTAAAGGATTTTCAGGGATGGATTTAGGTCTTCAACCTTCACATCATCCCTGGATGGTTTATAAGTGGGTCAGACTGCGCTAAGAACCCAGGCCTTGTGAATGGGGAGGTGTTGGCTCTGCCTTGTCCTGTCAGCAGCTAGCTCAGAGTAAAGACTCACTGGGGTCCCTGGGCCACCGCTACTCCCACCTGCTTCCTCTCACTGAACCTTATGATCAGCTCCAAAGCTGCTGAGGTTTGGCTCCATGCTGCCTCTGCCTTGACAGAGGTAGTGTGGGGCAGTGACATTCTGTGTAGTTAGGGCAGGCTCTGTTCCTTTTCCTGCAGGGCAAAGGTAGCAAGGGAGGAAGGTCCTGGACTTTGGGGCTCTCTCAGCAGGTCTCTGAACTCAGAGTCTGCTACGCTGGCTGGCCTCAGCACCTTTCCTCTGCACCTTTCTCTTCCTGCTTCTCCGCCCACACTCTGTGATTTCAATTATATAGTAATGGGCTGTATTTTAAAAATTAAACACATATAGCCCAAAGGTGTATACTTTTACATTTCTACTAAAAAATAACTATCTTTACATGCCTTTTTGGCATTCTATAAATATTATATTAACTACCTTTTTCTGAAATGTATGAATTAGGTATTTGTCAAAAAATTTTAAAGTGAAAATAATATTAGTTTGGACTATGTGAAGACAGTTCAAATGAGATTAAAAAAGATGAAACTGATAAAAATATTTGGGAAGATGTATGGATGAAAATATTATTTGAATATTTCTCTTATCAAAATTGCCCCTTTATCATCATCTTCTGATCATTAAAACAAGGTTCAAGAATAAAATGGCAATAACTGTAAGGTATGCTTCTATTGTCAACCATTTTCTGTCTGAGGGTGAGCTAGAATGAGGCAACTATCTTCTAGAATGATAGTTTTGACTGTTTCTACTGATAATTCAAATTATCTTAAAATATACTCTAATACATGACTAAAGAATCTTAATTGCTCGCCTGGAGAGATGGCTTAGCAGTTAAGGTACTTGCCTGAGAAGCCTGTGGACCCATGTTCGACTCTCTAGATCCCATATAAGCCAGACATACAAAGGTGAGGCAAGCGCAAGGTCACACATGCCCACTAGGTCTGGAGTTTGACTTCAGTGGCTGAGGCCCTGGGTGCCAATTCTCTCTCTCTTTCTCACTCTCTCTAAAAAAAAAAAAAAACATGTAAAAAAGTCTTAATTGCTTACAATAGCCAATATCATTTTTCACACCTGGACATAAATGTGATCGGTAACACTGTGGTACACACCCTTATCTGGACTCTCAGTGGGTGGAGTGGTGCATGGGACCATGGCACACAGAAAGCAAGACCACGTCAAGGGCTGGAGCTGTCGAGAAATTACACATGTAAGTTCAGTCATTTCATTGCTGAAGGCAAGTTCTATAGAAAAGAGTAGTAAGTAATTTGAACAACAATACATTCCATGACACCGTATTCTTGCTATCTTACTATTCACATGTCTTCTTTCTGCATGCATACTCTCCTCCCTCCATTTACCAATGGGATAAAAGCATCTCATCACCATAGAGACAGCACGAAGGCCAGACACTTATCACGATCCCTACAGTGCTTTAAGATCTACCTTCTAGTGTAGAAAGAAGTCAAATGCCAAGTTATAGCTCTTATTCTCTCAATGCTTTGGCAAAGAAAGGGTCTTATATTGTTTGGTAATATAAGCATTGTTACATACCCAGGAGTGCCCAGCTATGTTTCAGCACTTCTCTGCCCTGCACATCTCTCTCCTCCTCCTTACCTGCTCTATCTCCTTCCTAGCTAGGCTCCAGCCCTGCTAATTCTCCCCTCACTAGCCCTGTCATCTGCCCTGCCCTGAGCCACTAACTAATTAATAGGAAAGGTTAATGAGTGGGTGCTAAGACATAGTTGTACAGGAGTAAACGGCTCTGATGTGTATTACACAGCAGTGACTATGCATCTTGATAACATTGCATGTATACCATAAACTAGAAGAAAGGATTTTTTTAAATTAATTTTTTATTGACAACTTCCATAATTGTAGACAATAACCCATGGTAATTCCCTCCCTCCCCCCACTTTCCCCTTTGAAGCTCCACTCTCCATCATATTCCCTCCCCCACCCCGCAATCATTCTCTCTTTTATTTTGATGTCATGATGTTTTATTCCTATTATCATGGTCTTGTATAGGTAGTGTCAGGCACTGCAAGGTCATGGATATCCAGGCCATTTTGTGTCTGGAGGAGCACATTGTAAGGAGTCCTACCCTTCCTTTGGCTCTTACATTCTTTCCGCCACTTCTTCTGCAATGGACGCTGAGCCTTGGAAGATGTCATATATAGATATAGATATAGATATAGATATAGATATAGATATAGATATAGATATAGATAGATATTTCAGTGTGGCACACTCCTCTGTCACTTCTTTTTAGGAGACTGACTGGTCCCTCAGTGGAGTGGGGTGAGGGAGAGGAAACATAAAAGTATAGCAGGATGGAAATATGACCAATTTTAGACAATAAAGTTCTCAATAAAACATTGTTCTGGGATGGGGAGATGGCTTAGTGGTTAAGGCACTTGCCTGCAAAGCCAAAGGACCCAGCTTCAATTCCCCAGGACCCATGTAGGCCAGATGCACAAGGTGGCACATGCCTCTGGAGTTCATTTGCAGTGCCTAGAGGCTCTGGCACATCCATCCTCTCTATCTGTCTCTCTCTCTCTACTTCTTTCTCTCTCAAATAAATAAATAAAAATTAAAAAAGAAATTTAAAAAATTGTCCCTTCAATCATATTCATCTGATCATTCAATGAGAGTCTAAATAAAATGAATGCATCTTCATGTCATTATGTGTGTTCTGTCTGAACTAGAATGGGGTAGTTTACTTGTAGCATGATCATCAAAAATGACATCGACTTGCTGGTGTCTTGTCTTTTTTGTAAAAAGATTTTATTATTTATTAGACAGAGAGAGAGAGAAAGACAGAGAGAGAGAATATGAATGGGTGCACCAGGGCCTCTAGCCACTGCAAATAAACTCCAGAGGCATGTGATATCATGTGCATCTGGCTTTACGTGGGACCTGGAGAATAGAACCTGGGTCCTTAGGCTTCACAGGCATGCGCCTTAACTGCTAAACCACCTCTCCAGCCCTGTTGTCTTGTCTTGATCAGCATATAGCTAACATGTATACCTGAAGTTCACAATTCACAATCATATTTTATAACAGGTCACTGTCACATTTGGGATCAATACAATTGGATGATTAAGATTCAACATAATTGTGATGAATCAAAGGCCAAACGGAACCTCAGGGAATATCAATCTTACAGGACAATGTTCCCCCCACTTTTTTCTTAATTTATTCTCCAAAAGTGAGATGGCAGCTGGCCGTGGTAGTGCACGCCTTTAATCTCAGCATCAGTGAGGCAGACGTAGGAGACTCAGCATGAGTTTGAGGCCAGTCTGGGCTACAGAGTGAGTGGCTTGGTCAGCCTGGGCTAGGGGGAGACCCAACTTCCAAAATAAAAAGTGAGAGTGCAGAGGTTCTAGGGGCTGTACAGGGGCGGGCAGGTAAGGCTTGTACATGGGGTAGAGAGGCAAGGGAGGGGTAGTTTTTAATTTAAAAAAATGGGAGCTACAATCACCCTTTTCCCTCCCCAATTAAAAAGACACAAAAGTAGACATCTCTGGGGTAAACGGGGAGCCTGGGAACTTAAGGGTGTTGATGAACAAGTTTCACAGGTGCCAGGGCTTCAGGGGGTGACACAGGCACAAAGGTGGCTCCTGCATCAGATGGAGAACAACAATCACCTCACTGGATGCCTCCTGGTTTTCACTAACAGAAGACACTGCATCACTGCCGAAATACCAACCGCCCGGCACCAGCACAAGGCTGTGTAATGGCCACAGTGGTTGCAAAGGGCGAACAGCTGGTATACGGTATTGAGGCTTTTTCACTGACCAAGTTCTCTAGACTCAGTCACTTCACTGGCAAGTCTACACTATTGACCTTTCTTGATGCGGCATCAGAAGATTGATTCAGATGGAGCAGAGGATTGGGGTGGGGAATCTGCGGCCTATCAACCTTTGGGTATTTCGTGTCTTCTGTCTACATGGGTGGCACAGAGTCATTCTCCACCTCCAGCTTGGCTCCCAGCAAATCCTTTCTTGTGGATGAGGGGGGCTGGAGCACAAAAACCCCTCAAAAATGATGGAGGTCCCCATAGGCCTGGCACTCAAGTACCCTTTCAACTGGCCCACAAATAGCTCTGCAAGCCTGCTGTCCTCTTGTTCAGGTAATGCTTCCCCATTCAGTTGATGGAGCATGCTCACTCACCCTAGGCTCTTCGTGCAGAGCTGCTCCTCGGGGAGCCGAGAGGGAGCTGGACCGTCGTCAGGACCCGCCGTGCTGGAGCCAGGCGGCCTCCTTTGCTGGTCCTGGGGTGTCGGCCCCACGGCGCGCTTGAGTGCAGCCCCACACTCACCGCGTTTCTCCATCATCCCCAAGGAGCCGTTGTCCTTGTACAGCCGCTGCTCGACGACTCCTTGGCGACCGTCACCATGGTGGTCTTGTGACGCAGGAGCCCAAGACGCTCCAGCTCCACGCGCCTGCGCCGCTCGGCCCTTCCCCACAGCCCACGCGCGGCCCTGCCTTGTGCCTTGTGCGCTGCAGTGTTGTTTCCTTGTTACCCGGACTTGAGAATTATTTATACGTGATACCTACGGTTCCTTCATGAGATGCTCATTTTTGTATCCTGTGGCTTTTATTATCAGTGTCTTTTGAGCAGCACAGGTTTTAAAGTTTGTTTGTTTTGTTTTTCCAAGGTAGGGTCTTGCTCTAGCCCAGGCTGACTTGGAATTCACTATGCAGCCTCAGGCTGGTCTGGAACTCATAGCAATCCCCCTACCTCGGCCTCCCGTGTGGAGTGCTGGTATCAAAGGCATGCACCACCAGTCTGGCTGTTTTACTTGGGAGGCAGAGGTAGAAGGATTGCCATGAGTTCAAGGCCACCCTGAGACTACACAGTTAATTCCAGGTCAGCCTGGGCTAGAGTGAGACCCTACCTCGAAAAAAAAAAAAAAAGCCAGGTGTGGTGGCACACACCTTTAATCTCAGTACTTGGGAGGCAGAGGTAGAAGGATTTGCTGCATAGTTCAAGGCCACCCTGAGACTACACAGTTAATTCCAGGTCAGCCTGGGCTGATGAGACCTCACCCCGAAAAAAAAAAAAAAAAAACAGCTTGATGGATTGTCATTTTCCTTCCTCTGTGGGCAATGGTCCTGATGGTACTGGCTGCACACACCTCCTGCTTTGGTCTCTGCATGTGTGATTATGAAACTATGAGTTTTTTTAGAAGAGATTTACTCTGCTGAGTAAGAGAAATACATGTGGCTGAAGAAGTATACTAATGAGGCTGATTAGGTAGTTTTATTGGGTAAGACCTCCTCTACTTAACCTTGAAATGTGTTGTTTTCTGTTTTAAAGAAAAATCACAAATCTCTACATTTCTTTCTTTTTGGCTTCTGAATTGCACAGAGCACATACCTGTCAGGTTTAGAAATCCATAAATAGTATGTTTGACTTTGTAAACATCCAAGCTGTTAAAAACAATATTGTATTTGGATTGAGAAAAAGGATGAATCATTGCAGAGTGAGGGAGGGTTTCTGGATGGAAGCAGCAAATGACTCAGATTGTGGTCCTGGTTCCTGTAAAAGGTGACCAGTTTCAACATACATCCACATGGCACTCTGATCCAAGCATCTGTCAGGAAAGCATTTGAAGATTAATCCTGTTGGACTATGTGACACTGCTGAGTTCCAAATTACCGTTTTTTCCTTCCCAAGACATATAAAATTCAAATCATCTTGATTTCTATCTTCTCCTTGGCACCAAATAACAGTGTTTCCAATGAAGCCATTATTTTCACTTAGTTCAGGCATTTCTGTCATTCTGTGAATCTTATGGTTCTGGTTCTCTCTCAAACCTCAGAAATGGGCTACTGTGACAGCTTCGTGGTAGGTGGCCCCCTCACACCCAGCTATATATTTCTCCAAAGGGTTACAGATTGTCCCTGCTCTGATCTTCTGCCCTTATCCACAAGAGGGCGTCACTGGTGGGCCCCCCTCAGCCATGCAGTAGTAGCTGTGGAGCCTGGGCCCACACACAGAGGTAGTTTCTATTTTGCCCTTCTAGAGACTAGAGCTGGGGCTGGGTAATGGCATTTATTTGTCATCCCAGCACTGGGGAGGCTCAGGTGGGAGGCTCAAGAGTTTGAAACCAACCTGGTCTATGTAGTGAAACTGTCTCAAAAACAGCAAGGAATTGGGCCACACGTCTCATCTATCTGCTCCTCAGAGCTGTGTTCTGTTTGTTTTGGTTCATTTGCTGTTTCCCCATCTGAGAGAGCAGTATAAGTAATTAGAAGTCAGCTGGTTCACTAACACTACCACCTGGCTCTGCTTCTAAATGTGATACTTGAAGATACTTCAGAGAAAGTCTGCGGATTTAAAAGAAACTTAAAACTTTTAGTTTTACAGACTTCAGGGGACCCTCTGGTGGGACACTCTTCCCTCTCTCCCTGTCTCTTCAAAGCTCTTTGAATTTGAGCTGAATATTGTTGAAAACTGTTGCCTGCCCCAAAGCTGTGCAGATTCTTTAGGGCGATAGAAAAGCAGTGTTTTCTCATGGTGGTCCTAGTTCCATCCTCCTGCTGCTCCCTAACTCGTCCAGGGTATGAATGAATTACCCTGTCATCTGTTAGGTGTTCCTTCTTTTTCTTTTTCTTTTTCCTTTTCTTTTCTTTCTTTTTTTTTTTTTTGTTTTTGTTTTGTTTTTCAAGGTAGAGTTTCACACTGGCTCACCTGGAATTCACTAGGTAGTCTCAGGGTGATCTCAAACTCACGGTGATCCTCCTACCTCTGCCTCCCACGTGCTGGGATTAAAGGTGTGCGCCACCACGCCCAGATCCTTCTTTTCTTTTAAAGTATTAAAAAGCATTTTATTTCTATTATTTAGGAGAGAGAGGGGAAGAGAGAGAGAGAATGGATGCACCAGGGTCTCTACCCACTGCAAACTAACTTCATCTGGTTTTACATGGGTTCTGGGGAATCAAAGCTTGGTCCTTAGGCTTTGCAGGCAAGTACCTTAACTGCTAAACCATCTCTCCAGTCCCTAGATGTTGCTTCTGTTCTGCACTATGACAACTCACACAGGGAATTTAGTAACCTCCTTTAGTTAAAATTCATGCACACATTTGTGTCCATATATGCATGCATCATTTAGACAAGTCATGTGAGTTACAGAATAAAAATGCTTGAAAAATAAAAGGCAATGCACTTTTATACATCCTGACTGTACTAGCTGTAATTCTTCAGAGAATATATATATATATATATATATACATACATACATACATACATACATACATACATACATACATATGCAGGGTTTCATGTAGCCCAGACTGGCCTTGAACCAGCTATGTAGCTGAGGATAGCCTTGAACACTTGTTCTTCCTGTATGCTGAGATCACAGGCCTGCACCTATCCCACTGGCTTTTGTTAGTATTTTAAATTAGAAATAACCTGGAACCAGAGAGAAAGAGAGCAAGAAGGAGGAAGGGAGGGAGGAAGACAGAGAGGGACATATACTTTAAGGAACTGATCACGGGCATGGAAGCCTAGAAGTCAAAACTCTGCAGTTACTGGTGGGCATGGTGGCACACACCTTTAATCTCAGTACTTGGGAGGCAGAGGTAGAAGGATTGCCATGAGTTCAAGGCCACCCTGAGACTACACAGTTAATTCCAGGTCAGCCTGGGCTAGAGTGAGACCCTACCTCGAAAAAAAAAAAAAAAGCCAGGTGTGGTGGCACACACCTTTAATCTCAGCACTTGAGAGGCGGAGGTAGGAGGACTGCCATGAGTTTGAGGCTATCCTGAGACTACACAGTTAATTCCAGGTCAGCCTGGGCCAGAGTGAGACCCTACCTCGAAAAAAAAAAAAAAAAACAGCTTGATGGATTGTCATTTTTCCTTCCTCTGTGGGCAATGGTCCTGATGGTACTGGCTGCACACACCTTCCTGCTTTGGTCTCTGCATGTGTGATTATGAAATCCATGAGTTCTTTAGAAGAGATTTACTCTGCTGAGTAAGAGAAATACATGTGGCTGAAGAAGTATACTAATGAGGCTGATTAGGTAGTTTTATTGGGTATGACCTCTCTACTTAACCTTGGAAATGTGTTGTTTTCTGTTTTGAAGAAAAAAATCACAAATCTCACATTTCTTTCTTTTGGCTTCTGAATTGCACAGACATACACTCTGTCAGGTTTAGAAATCCATAAATAGTATGTTTGGACTTTGTAAACATCCAAGCTGTTAAAAACAATATTGTATTTGGATTGAGAAAAAAGATGAATCAAGCTGTAGAGTGAGGGAGGGTTTCTGAGGAAGCAGCAAATGACTGTGATTGTGGTCCTGGTTCCTGTAAAAGGTGACCAGTTTCAACATACATTCACACATGGCACTCTGATCCAAGCATCTGTCAGGAAAGCATTTGAAGATTAATCCTGTTGGACTACAGGACACTGCTGAGTTCCAAAATTATCGTTTTTTCCCTTTCCCAAGACATATAAAATTCAAATCATCTTGATCTCTATCTTCTCCTTGGCACCAACAACAGTGTTTCAATGAAGTCATTATTTTCACTTAGTTCAGGCATTTCTGTCATTCTGTGGAATCTTATGGTTCTTGGTTCTCTCTCAAACCCCAGAAAATGGGCTACTGTGACAGCTTCGTGGTAGGTGGCCCTTACACCAGCTATATATTTCTCCAAAGGGTTACAGATTGTCCCTGCTCTGCTCTTCTGCTCTCCCTTATCCACAAGAGGGCGTCACTGGTGGGCCCCGCAGCCATGCAGTAGTAGCTGTGGAGCCTGGGCCCACACACAGAGGTAGTTTCTATTTTGCCCTTCTAGAGACTAGAGCTCGGGCTGGGTAATGGCACGTATTTGTCATCCCAGCACTGGGGAGGCTCAGGTGGGAGGCTCAAGAGTTTGAAACCAGCCTGGTCTATGTAGTGAAACTGTCTCAAAAACAGCAAGGAACTGGGCTACATGTCTCATCTATCTGCTCCTCAGAGCTGTGTTCTGTTTGTTTTGGTTCGTTTGCTGTTTCCCCATCTGAGAGAGCAGTATAAGTAATTAGAAGTCAGCTGGTTCACTATCACTACCACCTGGCTCTGCTTCTAAATGTGATACTTGAAGATACTTAAGAGAAAGTCTGCGGATTTAAAAGAAACTTAAAACTTTTAGTTTTACAGACTTCAGGCGACCCTCTGGTGGGACACTCTTCCCTTTCTCCCTGTTTCTTCAAAGCTCCTTGAATTTGAGCTGAGTTGTCGAAAACTGTTGCCTGCCCAAAAGCTGCGCAGATTCTTTAGGGCAATAGAAAAGCAATGTTTTCTCATGGTGGTCCTAGTTCCATCCTCCTGCTGCTCCCTAACTCGTCCAGGGTATGAATTGTCCTGTCATCTGTTAGGTGTTACTTCTTTTCTTTTAAATTAAAAAAAATTTTTAGTTCTATTATTTGTGAGGGAGAGAGAAAGAGAGAGAATGGGCACACCAGAGTCTCTACCTACTACAAACTTCAGACACATGTGCCACCATGTGCATCTGGTTTACGTGGGTTCTGGGGAAATCAAACCTGGGTCCTTACACTTTGCAGGCAAGTGCCTTAACCACGTAACTACATCTCTCCAGTCCCTAGATGTTTCTTCTGTTCTGTGCTATGACAACTCACACAGGGAATTTAGCACCTTCCTTTGGTTAAAATACATGCACACATTTGTGTCCATACATGCATGAATCACTTAGACAAGTCATGTGAATTACAGACTAAATATGCTTGAGAAATGGAAAGGCAATACACTTTATACATCCTGACTGTAGTAGCTATAATTCTCCAGGGGAACAGAACTAAGGGTTTCATGTAGCCCAGACTGGCCTTGAACTAGCTATGTAGCTGAGGATAGCCTTGAACACTTGTTCTTCCTGTATGCTGAGATCACAGGCCTGCACTATCCCACTGGCTTTTGTTAGTATTTTAAATTAGAAATAACCTGGAACCAGAGAGAAAGAGAGCAAGAAGGGAGGAAGGGAGGGAGGAAGACAGAGAGGGGACATATACTTTAAGGAACTGGATCACGTGGCATGGAAGCCTAGAAGTCAAAACTCTGCAGTTACTGGTGGGCATGGTGGCACACACCTTTAATCTCAGCACTTGAGAGGCAGAGGTAGGAGGACTGCCATGAGTTTGAGGCTATCCTGAGACTACACAGGGAATTCCAGGTCAGCCTGGGCTAGAGTGAGACCCTACCATGTAAAACAAACAAACTAACTAAAAACAAACAAAAAAAAAATCTGCAGATAGATCTTCAAGATTCAGCCTGGAGACCTAGTGCAGTGCTAATGCAGCAAGTCAAATATCAATTCTCTCTTGCTCCAGAAGACAAGTACGCATGGGGGTGGGATTGTTTATTCTGTTCAGGCCTACGCCTGATTGGATGTGGATCACTCACATTATGGAGCATAATATACTTTGTTCAAAGTTCCCTGATGACACTGTTAATCTCATGCAAAACACCCCAGCCATACTGTTAGACCATATCTGAGCATCCACCATTGCCCAGCCTAGCTTACATATAGTCCACCAACGCCCCGGTTTTCAAAAATCCTTTCCTATTGCAGCAAGTTACTCTCAGGGCTGGGATGACAGCTCAGCCAGTCAAGTGCTGGCCTCAAAAGCAACAGAAACTTGGGTTTGATCCCCAGAATTCACATAAAAGAGCCAGGTGTGGTGGTGTGTTCCTGCAATGCCAGTTCTGGGGAGGCAGGGACAAGAGGCTCCCTGGGCCTTGCTGGCCAGACAGTTTAGCCCAATCGTCAACCCCCAAGCCATGAGAGACTCTTTCTCAAAAAAGGTGGATTGTATTAATGAGGGGTAACACCTGTGGTTTTCTCAGGCTTCCCCACACACGCTCATGTGCACCCCTTTCCTCCACACATGTACCCCCGCACAGACACTCTCATCTCTCATTCAAAATGTCTGCTTATTTCCGAACCTGTGAAATATGGATATTTCTACATGACTGAACCTTGAGTTTGTATCTTCCATTTCAAGTGCATTTTCCAAGTATTCTTCAACACCGGTGGTTTCTTCTCAAAGATGAGGAGACCTGTGTTAAGATGAACAGTTTCCCATGCTTTTTGCTATCAAGAGAGGAGGATTTGAGAAATCTTTCAGGATGGCTTTTTCCTCCAATTTTTCTTAGTGTATGTGTTTGAGAGAGGGTCTAACTCTGTAGCCCAAGCTGGTCTGGAACTATGTAGCCTCAGATGTCCTCAAACTAACAGCAGCCTTCCTGAATCAGCCTCCCAAATGTTAGGATTGTATGCATAAGCCACCACACCTTACCTCTATTAGTATATATCAATTGTACAGAATAATGGGTTTCATTATAACATTTTCATACATGCATATAATGTACTTTAATCATATTCACACACACCCCTGTCACCCTCTCTTAACCTTTGTTCCAATCCACTTTTGTTTTTCCTCTTCTCTAATTCTTCCCTTTCTTTTTTTTAGTGTGTATGTGTGTGATGTGTGACATGTGTGGTATACGCAAGTGTATGTGCCCATGCAATAACCCACATGCTCACTGGCAGTGGCCAGAGGACCTTGGCTATCCCCTCCTTCCCCTTGTTTTTATTTCAGCTGGAGTCTCTTTACTGATTCTGGAGCTCTGTTCTCCATGGGTCTGGGGTTACAGATGTGTGTGACCATATTGTGGGTCATGGGGATCAAGTTGCTGATCAGGTCCTCATGCTTGCACATGGTTCTGGTAACCACTGAGCAATCTCTCCAGCCCCTAAGTTTTCAACTTCCTTATCAAGTGAAGCTTGTTCTCCCTTCCTTCTTTCCTTCCTTCCTCCCTCCCTTCCTTCCTTCCTTCTTTCCTTTCCTTCTTTCTTTTTCTTCACTTTCCCCCTCTTTTCTAATCTCTTTTTTCTTCCCTTCCCTTTCCTCTCTTCCTTCCTTCCCTCTCCTTTTCCTTTCTTTCTTCTTTCTTTGCTTGTTTGTTTCATACAAGATCTCACTATATAGTTCAGACTATCCTCCTGCCTCCACCTCCTAATGTTGGGTCACAGGCATGTGCCATCGTGCCTACTTCATGTCTTTTATCTTTTTAGAGTCTAGCTTCTTCATATGAAAGAAAACATGCAGTATTTGTCTTTCTGATGACCTTTGGTCCCACCTATTTTCATGGAAAAGACAGGCAAGGGGCTAGAAGTGACTTGGATGGAGCTGAGGATAGCAAGGTGAGCAGAGGAGTCATCTGCTGGATATGTTGCCCAGAAGACATTTAGGGAGTATCCAGGCTGGAACTGAATCCCACTCAGGGCTTGAGAGCCGCACTCCTCTGGAGTGGTGATGGACACTGGTCACCACGGGGGTGGGATCTTGGCACACAGGATTACAGAATGCTGCAGCAGCAGTGTACCACTGCCAAGGGCCACTGGTGACCAAATGTAAATAAAGATGGAGAATGCTTGTACCATTTTACATTCCCACCAACAGTGAAAGCTTTTTCCTATTTCTCCACAGCCTTGCCAGCATTTGTTTTCATTTTTTTAATGTTAGCTATCCTTACTGGGGTAAGGTGGAATTTCATAGTTGTTTTACTTTGCATTTACCTGATATTTAGGGATGTTGAACATTTTCTTAAGTGTGTGTTTACTATTTGTATTTCTTCCTCTGAGAACTCCCTGTGCAGTTCTCTGCCCCATTTTGTGAGTGGGTTGTTTGATGATTTATTGTTTAGGCTTTGGAGTTCTTTGTAAATCCTCTGTCAGTTGTATAGCTGGTGAAAATTTTCTCCCATTCTGTGGGTAATCCGCTGGCTTTGGTTATAGTATATTTGTCAGTGAAAAAGATTTTCAGCTTCATGAGATCCCAATGGTTGAGTGATTGTTTAATTTCCTGAGCTGCTGGGGTTTTGTTCAGGAAGTCTTTCCCCACTCCTATGTCATGGAAGGTTCCTCCTATTTTTTTTCCAGTAGTAGCAGAGTTTCCAGTTTTATATTAAGGTCTTTGATCCATTCAGACTTGATTTTTGTGCATGGTGAGATGCCCAGACTCCAAGATCAAGCTCCCACCAAATGTGGGCTAGAAGAGGGCCTATGCATATAAAATTCTCTCTAAAATAACTATGGCCATCCCATCTATCTAGTACTACCTTCTCTCTCTGTTGGAGAATTTGCTTATCTTTTTCAGATGGACGATGAACCTGAAGGGAGGATCAGCCTATCACACCTCACCAGGGCCCCAGCTGAAACCATAGAGTAACGCAGGAAAAGGGCAAGAGTACAGCTTTCTTGGTGAACACAACACCAGAAAAAGGCTGAAGGACACAGAGAACACCCAACTATTACTAAGCCAGATATCCAGAGACACAAAGGCTCCCAAGACCTCATCACTGAAGTAGAACTAAAATGATCCCAATGTGGCCAGGGAAATTTGTGGAAGAGGGGGCGGAAAGAATGTTAGAGCCACAAGTTGGGGCATTATGCACAGAGATGTGGCCTATCCCCTATAACTCTTGACTACCCCCACAATGCATGACCCACATTCCCAATTGATGAGGGTCCCTTCGGAGGGGGGAGGACAGGGAGGAGGATAATGGAGTCACCAATATGAATGTAAAATTAGAATAATATAAATAAAAAAATAAAATATAAAAAAAGATGGAGAATGCCACTGCTGCTGCCCTGCCACAATGGCAGGTACCCCAGCACAAGGGTGGAGCAAGACAATGCAGACCCACTTGGACCCCAGTACTTGCTCTTCCATGTAGATATAGTGAGGGAGAGTATCTGCCTGTGGTTGTAACTTGTATTGTTTACTTATATTCAAATAATGTGCATTGATTGTGAAGCAGAAACAGGAGAGAGGGGAGGGAGGGAAGAAAGGAGAGAAGCAAGAAGAGAAAAAGAAAAAAAATGGCAAGATTTTTGTAGAGGTGCTTATTGTGGGAAAGTAGTGAAGGGCTCTGTCTCATTTCTGCAAATTCTCTAAATCTACAATCTTTAAGAAAAATTATTAAAAAAGGAAGAATCTCATGATTGGACTCCACAGAAATCACCACTATTCATACTGAAGCATGCACATGGGCTTAGTGCCTGTGTAATCTGTTGTAACTTCCACACACAATAAACTGAGACCTAATTACAGACTGGGATCCACTCCGTTCTTTCAGAGTTTTGTATCTTTATAGTGTGGTCACAATTTTTTAAAAAATTATTTATTTGAGAGTGACAGAGACAGAGAAAGGAGCAGATAGAGAATGGGCGCACCAGGGCCTCCAGCCACTGCAAACAAATTCCAGATACATGCGCCACCTTATGTCTCTGTCTTATGTGGGTCCTGGGGAATCCGGCCTGGAAACCAGATCTTCAGGCTTCATAGGCAAGTCCTTAATCACTAAGCCATCTCTCCAGGCCCAGTGTGTTCACAATTCTTGTGAGCAAAGGTGTAAATAGCTTTGGGAAGTTGAGTCAGATTTTGTTACCTCAGATGCAGCCTGGAAGAGACTTCTGACGTAATAAGATTTAGATCTCTCCAGGTAATTCCCAGAAGAAAACTTGAACTGCATCTCACCAGATGGCTGGGGAGATGACCAGGGATCTTATGCAGAAGTTATTAGGTAAGAAGGATGCAGTAAAAGAAGAGGCTGTAGAAAGGAGTGAACGAGAAACTCATCCTGACACAGGTGATAAGCAGGGTGTTTCAAGGGCCTAAATTGTGTTGAACTGGAAGCCAGAAAGACCTTGAACGGCTTGACTGCAAAGTGCCTGTCTCACACTGCCCCTGTGGAAGAGTTACTTGGACCGATCAGGCCAATCCCACCCTCCGCTGGGAACCTGAGACACCCACCCTCTTGCTACTATACTATAAAGCCCGCTTCTCACAGTCTCTGGGGTTCCATCTGTTCTCAGGAGCAGCCTTCCTGTGTCCCCACATGCCATGTGAAGTCCTCCCTTCCCTCCCCCTTCCCTTTACTTTCCTTTTCCCTTCCTTCCTTCCTTCCTTCCTTCCTTCCTTCCTTCCTTCCTTCCTCTCTTCCCTCCTCCTCCACCCCCTCTGGCTGAGATCAACTGTCTTATTCAGGAGCTACTGAAAGGGATACAGGCGGGACTGCATGAGCAACTCCAGGCTTCCTGTACTCTCCCATCCCCCAACCATCAGAATTGTGAACCTCCAGCATTCAGCCCCCATGGCAGGGCAGCCAAACAGAACTCCAGCTCCACAGCACAACATAAGGGATTGAGGTGGCCACTCAGCATCGTGAGATTAGAAGCCACACCAAAAGGTAATGAGCCAAAAGGTGACTGACAAAAAACAAACAAACAACAAAAAACCCCAACAGGTACATAGGTCTGCATTGAAATTGCTAATCTCCCTTTCCATGTCAGGGCAAGTTATGGGTTACATATTCAAATAAGCTGTATTTGGGGGTTGAATATTGTTTCCTTTGAATGCTTTCAGATTTATAGGGCCTTTGTCTTTTGCTTCTGTCATTATTGGGGGCAGGGTCTGATTCAGATCCAGGCTGACCTAGAACCCAGTTCAGAACAGAATTCTCTACCTCCCAGCTGACAGGATTAAGGATGTAGAGCAACACACACCCTTAGGGATTTGGGCTGTATAAGACTACCTATTTGATTTAATACCCACACAT
The DNA here is from genome assembly GCA_036365145.1 of Orientallactaga sibirica. Taxonomy (NCBI): domain Eukaryota; kingdom Metazoa; phylum Chordata; class Mammalia; order Rodentia; family Dipodidae; genus Orientallactaga; species Orientallactaga sibirica. The sequence goes on from JAEOAD010000003.1 coordinate 22,489,344, forward strand.
GTATACTCTGTGCTGGTTTTTATTGAATTGTTCAGTTGAAGTTCAGAATTTGCCAGTAAATTATTCTACCCAGCCCAGTAGAATACTTGCTTATCAAGCAAACTCAACACCTAGGATTACTTCTGCAGTTGGATTGGGGTACAGGAGCTACACTTAGTGCCTTAAACTCATATCCTGAAAGTATTTATTTAAAAAGGTGGATCACCATATCTAAGAACACTGCAGATAAGTAGAAAACCCAAGCATCAAATCAATTTAGGATGCATAAGTCACTACATTATAATACAAGAAACACAAAGAATCAGGACAATACAATCTCACCAAAAATTATAAATCCAGCAAAAATGTTCACCAATGAGACTGTTTTAGATGAAATGCCTGACAAAGATTTTTTTTTATTTTTTATTGACTTTTAATCTTACAAACCCCACCTGATATTTCCCTCCCCTCCCCCATTCCACTTTAGAACTCCCGTCTCCATTATGTCCCCTCCCTCTCTCCATTAGTCTCTTTCCTAATTGGATGACATCATCTTTCTCTTCTATTTTGAGGGTCTTGCAAAGGTATTGCTAGGCACTACAAGATCATGGATATCGAGACCAATTTCTGTCTGGGCAGTTGCATTGTAAGAGGTCATATCCTTCCTTTGGCTCTTCCATTCTACCCGCCCCCTCTTCCACAATGGTCCCTGAGCCATTGGAGGATGTGACAGAGGTGTTTCAGTGCTAGACACTCCTCCATCCCTTCTTCTCAGCACTATGTTGCCTTTTGGTTCATCCCAGTGGTCATCACCATCTGAAAAGAGAAGCTTCTCTAGCCAGAAGTGAGAGTAGCGTTAATATGTGAACATGAACATTTAGTGTAGTGTCCTCAGGGCAGCTTGGTGGGAATAATATATACATTTAGTCAGACATGAGCAGGCTTATACCCCCAAGGCTCATGACCTCACCTACCATAGACTTTTACTTAGGTTTTTCAGTACCAGGTATGTATTCCCTCCCATAGAGAGGGCCTTCAGTCCAATTATGGAGCAGTTGGTTACCCCAAGAGTAGACACGCCACTATTGCACTCGTTCACTGACAAAGATTTTTTAAAAAGATTTTATCTGGCCGGGCGTGGTGGCGCACGCCTTTAATCCCAGCACTCGGGAGGCAGAGGTAGGAGGATCGCCCTGAGTTCAAGGCCACCCTGAGACTACATAGTTAATTCCAGGTCAGCCTGGGCCAGAGTGAGACCCTACCTCGAAAAACCAAAAAAAAAAAAAGATTTTTATCTATCCTCAAAGAAATCAAAGGAATCAAAGAAAAAACAAAGGAATTAAAGAAGAAAACAAACTCCTGAAAGAGAACAAGGAATCCAGCTTAATGAAATAAGGAGGTCATTACAAGACATAAGTAAGGAAATACAAATACAGAAGAAAAACCAGGCTGAAATTCTAGCTTGGAAGTACACAGTCAGTCAAATAAAAAACTGTGGAAAGTCTCACCAGTAGAATGGATGAAGGAGAGAACAGAATATCTAAACTAGAAGACTAGGTGGCAGACCTAATACAGTCCAACAAAGAGAAAGACAAAGTAATAGGAAGCTATGAATGGGAATTTCAAGATATCTGGGACACTATGAAAAGATCAAACATAAGATTTCAGGGTATAGTAGAAGGAGAAGGATTTCAACCCGGAGGCTTAGTAGGCATTTCAACAAAATCATAGAAGAAAAATTTCCCCAAACTGGGAAAGAAATGCCAATGCAGATAAAATAAGCTTTTAGAACACCAAGCAGACAAAACCTGGGAAGAACCTCTCCTTGCCATGTTATAATTAAACTGCTAAACATGCAAACCAAAGAAAATATGTTGAAAGCAGAGAGAAAAAGCAAGTCAACTGCAAAGGCAATCCCATCATGAGGACAGCAGATTACTCAACACAAACTTTAAAAGCTAGAAGGGCTTGGAATGATATATTCCAAGTTCTGAAAGATAACAACTGTCAACCAAGATTATTTTATCCTGCAAAGCTACCTATCCAAATTGATGGAGAAATAAGGACATTCTACAACAAAAACAGCCTAAAGGAATTTATGAAAACTAAACCAGCTCTACAAAAAATACTTGAAGGAGTCCTTCATGCTGAAGAGGAAGTAAAACACACACAGGAGGAAATAGGAAAAAATAAACCATACTCAAATAACAGTAAAACAAGCTAGTAAAGGGAAAATAGGAAGCACTACAAAACAAGAAGAATGGAAAGAATAAATACATACCTTTCAATAGTAACTCTTAATATTAATGGCCTCAATGTCACAGCCAAAAGACACAGGTTTGTAGACTGGATTAAAAGGCAGGATCCTGCCATTAGTTGCCTCCAGGAAACTCATCTCTTAATAAAAGATAGACACTGTCTTAGGGTGAAAGGATGGAAAATGGTAGTTCAAGCAAGTGGGCCTAGAATACAAGCAGGAGTTGCTATCCTAATATCTGACAGGATAGACTTCAAACCAACATTAGTGAGGAAAGATAAAGAAGGTCATTTTATACTGATTAAAGGAACACTCCAACAGGAGGACATTACAATCCTAAACATATATGTACCTAACATGAGGGCTCACAATTTCATCAAACACTATTAGACTTAAGATAATAAATAACACCATACACAATTGTAGTGGTGACTTCAATACACCACTCTCATCAATTGACAGGTCATCCCAGTTAAAAAATAAACAGAGCAACATCTGGATTAAATGATGTCCTGGAACAAATGGACCTAACTGATATCTATAGAACATTCCATCCAAATGCTGCAGAATATACATTTTTCTCAGCAGCACATGGAACATTCTCTAAACTAGACCATATATTAGGGCACAGAGCAAATCTTAACAAATACACTAAAATTGAAATAATCCTTTGTACTCTATCTGACCACAATGGGATTAAACTGCAAATCAGCAACAAGAAAAACTACAGAGCATACAGAAATTCATGGAGACTAAACAGTACACTATTGAATGATGAATGTGTCATTGAAGAAATCAAAAAGGAAATCAATAAATTCATTGAATCAAATGATGATGAGAATATAACATACCAAAACCTCTGGGACAATGAAGGCAGCCCTAAGAGGAAATTTATAGCTCTAAGTGCCTATATTAAGAAATTATACAGTTCACAAGTAAACAATTTAATGCTCACCTTGAGGCTTTGGAAAAAGAAGAACAAGGCAAACCAAAAATCAGTAGATGGGAAGAAATAATAAAGATTAGGGCACAAATTAATGAAATAGAAACCAAAAAAACAATCCAAACAATCAATGAAACAAAGAGTTGGTTCTTTGAAAGGATAAACAAGATTGATAATCCCTTAGCAAATATGGCCAGAAGAAAGAGAGAAGAGACAAAAATTAATAAAATGAGAGATGAAAAAGGCACATACCAAAGAAATTCAGAAAATCATAAGGAAATACTTTAAGTTTGAAAATCTGAAAGAAATGAATGATTTCCTTGATTCATATGAACTACTAAAATTAAATCAAGATGATATAAACCATTTAAATAGACCTATTACAAGTATGGAGATCCAAGCAGCTATAAAAAGTCTCCCAAGGGGCTGAAGAGATGGCTTAGCGGCTAAGGTGCCTGCCTCCTAAGCCTAAGAACGCTGGTTCCAATCTCCAGTGGTTCCAATCTCCAGGTCCCACGTTTAGCCAGATGCAAAGTGACACAAGGGCGCAATGCCGCACTTGACCACAAGGGGGCGCATGCATCTAGATTTCGTTCACAGTAGCTGAGAGGCTGCTGGTGCGCCCATCTCTATCTGTCTTCCTCTCCCTCTCTCTCTGTGTCTCTCTCTGTGTCTCTCCCCATCTCCCCCCCCAAAAAAAAAAGTCTCCCAAGCAAAAATATGTCCAGGCCCAGATAGATTCACTGGTGAATTTTACCAGACCTTTATGGAAGAACTAACACCACTGCTTCTCCAACTTTTCCATAAAACAGAAAAGGAAGGAATTCTACTGAACTCCTTCTATGAGGCCAGCATCACCCTAGACAAAGAAGTGGAAAAAAAAGAAAGAAAGAAAGAAGAAAAAAAAAGAAAGAAAGAAAATTACAGACCAATCTCCCTCATGGACATAGATGGAAAATTTTTCAACAAAATATTGGCAAATAGAATACAAGAATATATCAGAATGATTGTTCATCCTGACCAAGTAGGCTTTATCCCAGAGATGCAGGGATGGTTGAACATACACAAATCGATAAATGTAATACATCATATAAATGGTCTAAAGGGCCAAAAAAAATCACATGATCATCTGGATAGATTCAGAAAAGACATTCAACAAAACCCAACATCCCTTCATGGTAAAAGTATTACAGAAACTGGGAATAGAAGGAACATATCTCAACATAATGAAAGCTATTTATGACAAACCTACAGCCAACATAATACTAAATGGGGAAAAACTTGAAGCTTTTCCACTAAAATCAGGAACAAGACAAGGGTGTCCACTGTCCCCACTTTTATTTAATATACTACTGGAAGTCTTAGCTATAGCAACAAAGCAAGAGACACTCATAAAATGGATAGAGATTGGAAAGGAAGAGATCAAATATGATTCTATGCATAAATAACCCTAAAGACTCTACCAGCAAACTGTTAGAGCTGATAAATATTTTTAGCAACACAGCAGGGTACAAAATAAACACACAGAAATTAGCTTTCTTATATACTAACAACAAACATGCGGAGGATGAAATCAGGGAATCCCTGATACCTCCAAAACATTACTGGCTGTTGCCAAGGCCCTTGGTTTCCTTTGAGAAACAGATATTGCTGAAGACATCACTTGCCTGAGTGGCAAGGTTACTGAAAAATCAAGCTGGTGCTGAGCAGAAAACCTTCTCCTGGTAGACCAGCCAACTGAAAGCTGGAAAAAGCTGCACTGCATGCAGCCCTATGGGAGACAGAAATCATCAGTGGTGAAAACAGTGGACAATGGAAGCCTCAAGTTTGGCCAGACAGGCCAAATGACTGAATGCATGCCTTAGTGGCATGTCTGATCTGGGGGAAACCAACTGCTCTCTAATTGGATTGAAGGACGGCTCTATTGGAGGGAATACATGACAGGTTATGTGTATGTATATATATGATTATTCCCACCAAACTGCCCTGAAAGCACTATACTTAATCTTCATGTTCATATATTAATGCTACTCTCACTTCTGGTCAAAGAAGCTTCTCTTTTCAGATGCAATGACCACTGGGATGACCCAAAAGGCAACATAGTGCTGAGAAGAAGGGATGGAGGAAGGTCCAACACTGAAACATCTTTATCACACCCTCTAAGGCTCAGGGTCCATTGTGGAAGAGGTGGCAGAAAGAATATAAGATCCAAAGGAAGGGTACCACTCCTTACAATGCAACTGTCCAGACAAATTGGCCTCGATATCCATGACCTCGCAGTGCCTAGCAATACCTGCACAAGACCCTGATAACAGGAGAAAAAGATGATGACATCAAATTCAAAGAGAGACTAAGCCGGGTGTGGTGGCGCAAGCCTTTAATCCAAGCACTCGGGAGGCAGAGGTAGGAGGATCGCTGAGAGTTCGAGGCCACCCTGAGACTACATAGTTAATTCCAGGTCAGCCTGGACCAGAGTGAGCCCCTACCTCACAAAACCAAAAAAAAAAAAAAAAAAAAAAAAAAAAAAAGAGACTAACGGAGAGAGAGAGGGGATATGATGGAGAGTGGAGTTGTGAAGGGGGAAGGGGAGAGGGGAGGGAAATATCATGGTTTACTGTCTGTAACTATAGAAGTTGTCAATAAAAAATAAAACTTAAAAAAATAAATCAGTGAAAAAAATTACTGTGATAAGAACAAATTTTGTTATGGAATTGGTATAATTGCTTTTTTCTTTTTAGTATACAAAATAATAGTCCATCTTACATATGATGAAATACTTTAGGCAGGTGTGGTTTCACAATCCAGAAGAAAACATGCTGGTGCATGGATGCAGTGGAGTGTCCTGGCTGGCTCGCTCTCTTGGATTTGTCAGACTGGAGACAGTGGACTCTCACTGCCTTCCCGTTTCAGGACTCCAGGCCACCCTAGGCAGCCCGTCTGTTTTAGGGACTATCTAACCTCTAAACAACTACGTTGTCACAGGCAATGTTTTGAGTGGGTAATGAGAAGAAGCTGATGTGAGAACAGCTCTCTACCCTGCCCTGTTTACCTAAAGGCAGGACATAAGCTCCTAAGGGCCAAGATGTCCCTCTTTCTCTTTCCCAGAAAGAACAGTTTCAATCGCGGGGATAATGTTAGACCCCTACTGGCCTAGAGATGGCACTAGGATTCTATATGACAAGCTCCCATTCATTTAGCTTTCTGAACGTTGCTGTCCCTAGAGACTCAATGTCCTTTTCTTTTGTCTTGTCACTCCTCTCAAAGTTCTCTGTCCTTTGTGTAAGATGTTAAATAAGCCAAGAGTTCTAGTGCATTGCTTTGAGAATTATGCATTTCTGGGTATCTCTCATGTATGTGTGAAAAATGCACAGTAGTAAGTTTCTGTTTTTTTTTTTATCTCTTTCATCTGTCTTTTGTTACACCAGTCCAAACCATCTAAAAACTTAGACGTGTACAGAAAAAATTATTTTTCTCCCCTACACTGTGGTCACATTCTTCCTTCAGACTGCTTACCATGCAACTACTGTAAGCTCTGCCTCTACTCTGAATGCATGGCTCTGCTCAGGTATTCCTCAATCAGCTCTGGGCCTTCCTTGGACCTTCTGTTAACCACTCCACTGGCTAATCGTGGTTGTTTGGCTATCAGGAATCACCTTCACTACCAAATTCTAAGCACATGTACCTGTATGTCTTTGCCAAGCTGTCCTGGGTTCTACTCTCCCTCAGTGAATATCATTGAAGTTCATGGTCCCTCCATAGCTTATCTCAATAGACAAGTCCAGGGAAGCCCCAAGCCAGTAGCATTTTGCCTTCTTTTCAAAGAAAATTTCAACATAGATGCCATTTGCCTTTCTCCCACCTAACTCCAATAGTCTTTTTTTAAAAAATTATTTTTTTGAGAGAGGGTGAGAGGCACACACACACACACACACACACACACACACACACACACACACACACACACAGTGTGTGTGTGTGTGGAGAGAGGGGGGGGGAGAGGGAGAGGAAGGGAGAATATGGGAACACCAAGGCTTCTAACCACTGCAAATGAACTCTAGACTCATGTGCTACCTTGTGCATTTGGCTTTACATGGGTACTGGGGAATTGAACTTGGATCCTTATGCTTTGCAGGCAAGTGTCTTAACTGCTGAGCCATCCTTCTAGTGCCCCCTTTTACTTCCTTCTTAATGCCAAACTACCCCTACCAAAAGTCCTCTAACCAATTGACCTATGTATGGCACAACTGGTTTCTGCCTATTGATGGTTCGGGCAGAATCTGCAGAGAAAGGGAAGAAGGAGGTCTTTTAAAAATATTTTATTTTTACTTACTCATGAGAGAGAGAGAGAGAGAGAGAATGGGTTGCCAGGGCCTCTAGCCACTGCAAATGAACTCCAGATGCATGTTCCACCATATGCCTATGTCTTACATGGGTTATGGGGATTCAAACCTGGGTCCTTAGGCTTTGCAGGCAAGTGCCTTAACTGCTAAGCCATCTCTCCAGCCCAAGTTTTTCTTTGCTGGAAATAGTTGGGAACCCTTAGAAGAGAAATGGAAATATTTTGCATGATATAAATTCAGGAATTGGGGGTGGGGAGATTGCTCAGAGGTTAAAAGTACTGGCAAAATCTGCTGGCCCAGCTTTGATTCCCCAGTACCCATGTGAAGCCAGATGTACAAAGTGGCCCATGGGTCTAGAGTTTGTTTGCAATGGCAAGAGGCCCTGGTGTACCCCCACTTTCTCTGCTTGCAAATACAAAATATATATTTTAAAATCCATGGGATAGGGTTGGAGAGATGGCTTAGTGGTTAAGGCACTTGCCTTTTGAAGCCTAACGACTCAGGTTTGATTCCCTAGAACCACATAAGCCAGATACATAAGATGGCATGTGTCTCAATTTGTTTGCAGTGGCTAGAGGCCTTGGAGCACCCATTTTCTCTCTCTCTCTCTTTCTCTCATAAATAAGTAAATAAAAATAAAATATTTTTAAAATTTATGGGATAAATCCATAGAACCTCAGGTTTGGGCCTAAAATGACCCCTACCATTTAAATTCATCAAACAAACTAATATTAAATAAAGGCATTTAATTAAAAATAACTATAAGAGGGTTGCATAGCTATTACTTTTGATTTTCTAGCAAATTTCTTCATGTCCCTTTCTTGTCATGATAGCATGGACACATGACCTGGGCCAGCCCATTGAGCCAGTACAACCCTCCTGCTGTTTCCATGACAGAGGAGAGAAGTTCTCTTCTCAGAGAAGTTGTTGAATTTGGATTATGAAGGTCCCGGGATGGGATGCCAACCATTGGGAGCGGGTGAATGGGAGAGAGGGATGCTTTCCACAGAGTAAAGCCAAGAATAGAGGGAAGAAAGAGACAAGTGGAGAGATGAGAGACAGTAGAGGTCTTGTGGCACTAGGTCCTCTGCTCCTGAAGTCTGTTTTGTACAGAAGTTCTTCCTCTGATACTGAGGTGGCTCCCTCCTGGCCTTCTGAAGCTAACTGGAGTTGGTTTTCTGCCACTTGCCACCAAAGGAATCCCAAGTGACCCCCTTCCTCCAGGTCATCCCATGGGCCTGAGTAAAATGCCAAGGAAGCTAGGCTGCACCATTTGTTGTTTTGTTCTCTGCTTTGAAAGGTTTTTGCTCATAAACCACATTTGCTTCTAAACTACTGAAAAAAAAAAAAAAAGGAACTCTGTTTCCAACCAGAATTGTTTTATTGTATCTCAACTATGGTTAGCTCCCTTGTTCTCATTCTCTCTCTGACACATACACTCCATATACTAGGTCTACATCAAAGATTTCAAGCTCAAATAATTACAGAGTGAAGCAGATAATGTCACAGATGGGGGCCTTAGGTATTAGGGTAATCGGATAGGTGGTGGAAGGGCTGAGACAAGCTGAAACAAATATGCTCTGCCTAAAGGCAGATTAAAATGACAGCAGCCAGGCTGTGTGGCTCAAGCCAACATGTCTGCCACACACTCTGCAGGGTATCCATTGGCTACTTCTAGTCTACAGTCTCTCACTGGCCAATCCAGGGTCATTGAATTATTAAGACATAGTTTCTCCTGAGCTAGGTAAGAAAAGGGCTGTTACCTTTAATTAAGAGTGTAATGGGCTGATTTGCCTAATTATAAGTGCAGGATGAGTCAGGAGCCAGGATGCTGTATTTCTTCTTTCAGAGTCTGTACCTTTTGAATTTCAGAGGTTTGAGAGAGAATTGACTAATGGCTGCCAGGGATCAGATATCGACTGCTTGTCAGGAGGTATGTGTTGGAGAGGTCATATCCAAATGTGACTCTTGAGCAAAGACTACCAATGGGGGTAGAAAAGGGTGGGCTGGAACATCTGCAGCAGCTTACATGGAAGAATCGCCTCTCCGTTTCCGGGACAAAACACCTGGCCAAAAGCAGCATGTGGCAGGAAAGGGTTTCTCCAGGGGAAACAATATCATGGCAGAAAAAGCAGGGAAGAGCAAAGACTGAACATCACTTCTTGCCACACCAGCTGGAAGGCAGCAGCAAGAGTCAGCTAGCTCTGGCAAATGGAAGCTGGACTACATAAACCAGTGACACACCTCCTCTCCCAAGAATCCACCAGGTGAGGACTCAGTATGAGTCTTGACTACAAACACAGAAGGCTATGGGGGACATTTTTCATTCTAACTACCACAGACCCCAATATAACACTCAACACCCTATACTCACATGCATGTACTGAATGTATACATGTGCCCCGTGCTCTAGCTATGTCCAACTTCTGAAATCTCTTGTTAGTATATTCTTTTCTTTTCTTTTTTGTTTTGTTTTGTTTTGTGAAGTAAGGTCTCACTCTAGCTCAGGATTATCTGGAATTCACTATGTAGTCTCAGGGTGGCCTCAAACTCACAGTGATCCTCCTACCTCTGCCTCCTGAGTGCTGGATTAAAGGCATGTGCCACCATGCCCAGCTACTTGTTATTATATTCTTGATGTTTGGAAGCATTTCTAGAACTTTCCCTTCCTCTGATAAGCACCATCTCTATTTGGGAAGTCTTGTCTATCCTCCAAAGCTGACTCAAAAGCCTCTGTCATGTGCCTATAGCGCATGGACCAAAGCATTCACCACCCTATTCTGTGACAGCTGTACTGCACCCTCCCCTCGGACTCCCTCCTCTTTCTTTTCTTTTTATTTTGTCTTTTTAAAATATTTGTGTGTTTATTTACTTGAAATAGAGAGAACGAGAGGGGCAGACAGAGAAAATGAGCATGCCAGGGCCTCTAGCCTCTGCAAACAAACCCAGATACATGAACCTCCTTGTCCATCTGGCTTACATGGCTCCCGGGGAATTGAACCTGGGTCCTTTGGCTTTGCAGGCAAGTGCCTTAACCACTAAGCAATCTCTCCAGCCCTCCTTCCCTTCCCTTTTTTTTTTTTTTTTAACTTTGAAATAATTTTAGATCCTACTTGAATCTTAGCTTGAAATTTGTTTTTCATAAAAATTTAAGGGCTGGATAGGGGTGTAATGTCTCCTGGTATCTGGCTAAATGTATATTCTATGTTCACCAAACTTCCCAGTAAGCACTTCTCTTAATGTTCATACCCATAAATTAATGCTACTATCACTTTTGGTTAGAGAATTGTCTCTTTTGAGATAGCAGTGACCTTGGGATGACTCAGAAGGCACCATAGTGCTGAGAAGAAGTGACAGAGGAGTGTTCAGCACTGAGATATCTCTATCACATCTTCCAAGGCTCAGGGTCCATTGCGGAAGAGGGGCCAGAAAGAATGTACGAGCCAAAGGAAGGGTAGGACTCCTTACAATGTGCTCCTCCAGACACAAAATGGCCTGGATATCCATGACCTCTAAGTGCCTGAAACTACCTACGCAAGACCATCATAATAGGTGGGAAAGATCATGACATCAAAATAAAAGAGAGTCTGAATGAGAGATGGAGGGGATATGATGGAGAGAGGAGTTTCAAAGGGGAAAGTGGGGGGAGGGAGAGAATTATCATGGGTTGTTGTCTACAATTATGGAAGTTGGCAATAAAAAATAAAATTAAAAAAAATTGAGGCCTAGAAAGATAGCTCAGCTGTTAAAGGTGCTTGCTTGGGAAGCCTGCTGTCATGTTGGATTCATCAGTACCCACATAAAGCCAGTCTTAAAAAATGGTGCATGCATCTGGAGTTCATTTGCAGTGGCAAGAGGCTCTGACCCACCCATTATTTCTCTCATAAACAAAAACAAACAAAAATAAACAAAGTGCTCTGAGACAAATAGTTTTTCAGAGTTTTTTTTTTTTTTTTTCTCTCAAGGTAGGGTCTGGCTCTAGCTCAGGCTGAGGTGGAATTCACTATGTAATCTCAGGTTAGCTTTGAACTCACAGTGATCCTCCTACCTCTGCCTTCCTAGTGCTGGTATTAAAGGCATGTGCCACCTCGTCTGGCTCCCTCCAGAGACTTTTATTCTAACAGTAGTAAGATCTGTAATTTTCTTCGAATACTGTGATGTGGGTCACCTGGCAAACCATCTTTTGGGCACAGGAAGTTGAACTCACCCACCACCATTTCTTGAGTAAAGATGTCTGTGCCAGAATGTGCTGATCTGCAGCCCACGCAAGTGATCTCAGGAGCTGATTCCAAATGTTGTCTTTAAAGTTTAATATCAGCCGCCTGGCCACTGTGGCCAGCGACTTTGAGTAGAAAATCAAGGCGAGGTGGATTATTGTTCTCCAAGCGCCCCTCAAAGGTGAGCCTTGCCTTTGAGTGCGTTTTATGTGGATACTCGCTCCCGGTTATCGTCCCCCTTGCCCCGCATGCCAAAGCTGAGTTATTGGTGGTGCAGTGATTACTTGCCTTCCGGGGATCAGCGTTTAATCACCTAAAAGAGCAGTTGGCCTCCTTTAAAAACACTTCAATAAAGCGAGATTCGGCCCCTGTCAGTCCCAGGTTTCCTTGTGCCAAGATACATGGAAGCCAGAAACAGGGGTCAAAAAGTTATTGAGTATTGGCTCAGCTTGCTGGCAGCTACTAGGGCATATCCTTGTTAAAATATAGGTGAACGTTAGCTAGTTTTTCTCTGATTCTCATAAATATGGTCTCCATTTTCATGCCTTTCTTCTCCGCCTGGTTTTGCCAGGATGGTTTTGAGGGAGCGTGGGGCAGGCCCAATTTACCCGTAGAGCAGTCGACTCACCACGGGGATGCTGTGTGTCTCAGGTGATTAGTGGAGATGAGGCACATCACAGGGACATGTTAGGAGACATCCAGGAGCTGGCTTGGGTAAACAGGACAGTTAAGGCCTTGAGTCCTTCCCTCAGTTCACGTGAGAGGGCCTTGCGGGCGGCTGAGCTCAGTGTCCACTAGATGGCGCAGCGACATAGGCGCACACCATGTGCCTCGCAGGCTCCTGCAGAGGCCAGTCTGAGCAGGTCTTCTCTGAACAGTAGTGGGGATGTGGGGATGTGGGGAAATGGGAGATGTGGGAGGTGGGTAACCTGGGTGGAAGCAGGGAGTTGGGGAAGGGGAAAATCCGTCTCTTAGATCTTCATATGCATACTGTGAAAATTGCATGGATTTTGTCAAGCCCAGAAAAATAATGAGAAATCAAAGATGTAAAAACGATCTTTGATCAGGTAGGAGGAATGACATTTAAAGTAAATCACATCTTCTATGAGATTTAGATGTGTTTCCTAGTATTTGGGACAAATGGTATGCTCTGGAGAGCATTTGTGCTGTGCCAGGACCCGTCTTCCTGTCTTTATCAGCATTCATTTTCCATTCTCAGGGCTCTACAGGTAAGTACTGCTTAATGTAAGGCTGTCCTCAATATCCACAGAGGATCATTTCCAGAACAATTTGCACCGAAAATCCATGGATGCTCAAGTCCCTTCTACACAAATGGTCTAGTATTTGCATATAACCTGGGCACATCCTTCTGTGTACTATAAATCATCTCAACATTACTTATATGGTATGTAAGTTATTATTATACTGTATTGTTTAGGTGCTAGGTGACAAGAAAAAAGTACATGGTTAGCACAGATTTAATTTTTTTTTTTTGAGGTAGGTTCTCACTGTAGCCCAGGCTGACCGGAATTCACTCTGTAGTCTTAGGGTGACCTCAAAATCATGGCAATACTCCTACCTCTGCCTCCCAAGTGCTGAGACTAAAGGTGTGCACCACTATGCCTAACTAATTAAAATATGTCAAATCAGCAGGTGTGGTCGCACACACCTTTCATCCCAGCATTTCAGAGGCAGAGGTAGGAATATTGCCATGAGTTTGAGGCCACCCTGAGACTACAGAGTGAATTCCAGGTCAGCTTGTACTAGAGTGAAAATTAAAATCTAGGAAAGGCTGAATCTCAGGATACAGAGCCCATAACCATGGAGAGCTGGCTTACTAATTTTACAGATAGGAAGCTTGAGGAACCAATATTTACAGTCACCAAACTAGTGACCATTAGAGCTGAGACAAACCTAGACAGTTTCGCCCTGAGCTCCATGTTCTCCCTTGACTGTGTTAAAATGCAAAGAAGTCTGGGGAACTCTGTATGGGTGTAAGAAGAAGCATCTATATATTCTCATCACAAGGAAAAATGTTAGGAATGCAGCCATCTTCATCCCCATCAGTCCTCTTCCCCTCTGGTATTGCCACCCTAAGGTGTCAGTGCTCTGTGTGAGACCTCTTCTATCAGGATCTTTCAGTTAAATGTCATCATCCCACACAAATAAGGATGGAGTCATATTGTGGGGTTTTTTTCTTTTTATTGATTTTTGATTTTTTAAAATTTATTTTATTTTTTATTTTTGAGAGAGACAGAGAGAGAGGAAGGGGCAGAGAGAGAATGGGTGTGCCAGGGCCTCTCAGCCACTGTGAATGAATTCCAGATGTGTGAGCCCCCTTGTGCTCATGTGCAACTTTGCGTGCTTGCATCACTTTTGCGTCTGACTAAGAGTAGGACCTGGAGATCTGAACAAGCGTTCTTAGGCTTTGCAGGCAAGCACCTTAACCACTAAGCCATCTCTCCAGCCCAACCTTATTGATTTTCATTTACAGAAAGGAAAAATAAAGTAACAAGTCCTTTAGCAAACATAAGGATACATAAGCTATGCATGGAGAAGTCATGCAGATATTCACTCACTCTTCCATGATCTATTTATTCCAAAATGTATATGGTGTGACTGGCTCTGAGGATGGAGTGAACTCAGGAAGGCTGTCCCCCATCCCATCACTCACACTTGTTAGAGGAAGAAAACACACACTGCTAAAAAGCCACTGTTGAGGCTGTGATGAAGCTGTAGTTCGCACGGGAGGGGGGCTGCTCAACTCTGCTGGGGGTGAGGGCAATCTCCATAGTAGACCAGACCCTTGGTCTGGGTTACTCTCCCCATCCCTGCCCACCTTAACATGGAAAAAATATTAAAGTGTGCCCAAAATGGTGGAGTTCAGGATGGCTGTTGGGCTTGGCTGGGAGAACAGTTGATGATGTATCTGGCAAATTCAAGAACAGTCACAGAGGTCCATTTTTCCAGCTTTATAGTGGATGGAAAGGCATCGTGGGTTTTCCCAAAAGGTGGATAATATCAGTAGATTTGTGTTTTGGAAACAGGATTACAGTCTGAAGAATGGACTGTGGGTGAGAGATCCGTGTCGGTTATTTTCTTGTTGCAGTGACCCAATACCTGACCGGACATGTAAGGGAGGAAGAGTCTCTGACACGCAGCAAGTGCACATGGCAGGAAGCATGGCGGCAGGAGCGTGAGACAGCTCCATTACATCTGCAGCCAGCAGAGAGTGGACGGGGAGTAGGACAAGGCTGTCAGACTTCAAGGACCCACCTCCTCCAGTGAGGTTCCTGCTCCGAGAGGCCCCACAGCCTCCCGAAACTGCCACCAGCAGGGACAAGTCTTCAAACACTCGAGCCTAGGGACATTTCACATCCAAGTCATAACAGGGAAGTCACAAGACTGAGCCAACCCAAAGTTCAGTTGGAAAATTTGTATCAAAGTCATTTGCCTTAAGACAATGAGGACAGGGATTGCCAAGTAGAGTAGAAGGAAGGAGTTTTAGGAAATTTCACGAATGCTGTGAATGTGACCTATATACATGAGAATGACTGCTACCCAGATTTATCCTGCAAAATATTTGGGGTGGCACCACTGGATTTGATAACCAGATAACTGTAGGGATGGAGGGAGAGGAAATCACACAGCCATAATCCTGCCCTTTGGTTTGGACAGCTGCGTGGATAGGGTGTCCCTTCATCAACACAGGAAATGATCCACTGCTCAAAAGATATCCAAAGCTTGATTTCCAGCATTAAATTTAAAATATGGTGGCTATAAGATCTGCACCTTGAGAGAAAAGTTGAGGGTGGGAATGTAGAATTTTTTTAGTATTTTATTTTTATTTATTTATTTGAGAGAGAGGTACATAAATAGGCAGGTAGAGAGAGAGAGAGAGAGAGAGAGAGAGAGAGAGAGAGAGAGAGAATGGGCATGCCAGGGCCTCCAGCCACTGCAAACAAACTCCAGATGCAATGCTCCCCCTTGTGCATATGGCTTATGTGGGTCCTGGGGAGTTGAACCTGGGTCCTTTGGTTTTGAGGCATGTGACTTAACCACTAAGCCATCTCTCCAGCCTGGGAATGTAGAATTTTGAAAAATCAGATCTGACTGCTGACTGCAAGGAAAATCTTCACATCATTTAGACAACTTCAGTGAGAAACAGTAGAAACAAGCAAAGAACATAGTGTTTCCAGATGTTTTGTTTGTTTGCTCTTTCCCCCCCCTCCCTCCTCCCTCCCCCCTCCCCCCTCCCCTCCCCTCCTCCTTCCCTTCCCCTTCCTTCCTTCCCTCCTTCCTTCCTCCCCTTCCTCCTTCATTTCTCCTTCCTCCCTTCCCTCCTTCCTTCCTTCCCTCCCTACTTTCTCCCTCCCTCCTTCCCTTCCTCCCCTTCCCCTCTCTCTTTGGACAGAGTCTCACTCTGTAGCCCAGATTTGTCTGGAAATCAGGATCCTTCCGAGTGCTGGGATTACAGGTGTGTACCATCATGTTAGGCTCCAGGATTTCCTTTGATCTTTTTTGCATGCCTAAAATCCCCTGTGAATTTCAGCCTCAAAGTTTTTTCCAAGATAAACTGAAGACTGGCATGGAGGGAAAAGTTCTTATGATTTCAAAGCAGACCACTGGCATATTTTTGCTATTTGTCCTCCAGCACACATACCTCTGGCTTTGTGAACAACTGGAAAGAACATGTCTCACTGACATATGAAGAAATGGAGGGGACTGGAGCCAGCTCAGGCTTGTATTTATTTTAAAATGGCATAAATATTTAAAATATGATGTGTAAACTTGCTGTCAGGCCACCTTTCACTTTACAGAGCCTTGACAGTTCACCATTAAGCTTCTCCAGACCAGAGGAAGCTCTCTGGGTGTTCTTTGTGGGGGGACAGTGAAAAGGCTGCTTTTTATATGAGTAGCCATGTGCTGTCAACTTTGGCAAGATGATGGAATGGAAGGCAGCTGGGCCAGCACATGAGTGAAATGAAATACGAGAACCCTTATTCTCTAAAGTCGGGGCTTTGGCTGTGGACACAAAGAAACTCCAGAATCCCATTGGCTTGCAACTAACTTTCATTTCTCCACCTTTAGCATGCACTCTTGTGGCAGAACAGAAGCAGGCAAGGGTGAGTTGAGCCAGGCAGTGGTTCTTAGTCACTGCTCAGAGTTACCTATGTTATGCTCATGTGGATCTCATTGACCCAAGCAGCTCAAATGGTGAAACCCATGGACAATGGGGGTAAGGGTATATAAGGAGAAAGTAAATTCTCATGCCCAGAAATACTGTCTGCCACAGTTTGTTCATTCATTCATTCATTCACTCACTCATTCAAGTATTTTTTGAGCTTCTACCCCATTTATAGAAATCAATCTAAGCTGGGTATGGTGGCACACGCCTTTAATCCCAGCACTCAGGAGTCAGAGATAGGAGGAGGATCACTGTGAGTCTGAGGCCCACCTGGGACTACAGAGTGTAAAGAGTGTAATCCAGGTCATCCTGGACTAAAATAAGACCCTACCTCAAAAAAAAATCAATCTAAATTTCCTTCCTTTATGGACTCACAATCCAGTGTGGGATATATGCATGACCAGACCAACAATTATAATGATATAATGGGAGCTGAGCTTTGTCTCACATTTCAGACACTTTACAACAGTCACAGTGGCAGCAGACTATAGAATGACCTCCCAGAACTTTTAGTGATGAATTACTCCAGAATGTTATCATATCAAAGGCCATCCTTCCTTCCATTGGGTGGTGTGGGGAGTGGTGGAAGAATTCTGTTCTTAAATTTTTTTTTAGGTCACTGGCATCTTGAGACTATACCTTTCATTGCTGAAATAATATCACACCTCACATATTTACCTGCCTTGAGCTCCTTTCCCCCACTTCCCAATCTGGTCGAGTCCTGAACCAGCATGTACTTATATTGGGGGACAGAGGATCAAGTTAGCCTTCCTTCAATTTTGGCCTTTCCATGACCAGCTACCCTAATTTTTTTTTAAATTTTTTTGAGATAGTGTCTCACTCTAGTCCAGGCTGACCTGGAATTCACCATGTAGTCTCAGGCTGGCCTCAAACTCACGACAATCCTCCTACCTTTGCCTCCTGAGTGCTGGGATTAAAGGTGTGCACCACCACACCTGACTAGCTGCCCAAATTTTGAAAATTTGCTATCTACTGACTGCATGCTAAGCTTTTTCTACAACCTTTCAAGCTGTCCCACAGCTCTGGCCCAACCTCCAGGGTGCAGTTAGTGATCACCCTTGTACCGGTCATAACCTCAGTTCTAGGGCGGATGAACTCCAACACTACTTGCACATCCTCAGAGAAGAGTGTCTCACAAGGCTCTTCCTGGGGTGCCCTTTCTCCAGCCGTCTTGAATTCAGGACTAGGAGATGGGACTACTCTGCTTACATCCTATCTCTGGTATGAGAACTGCAGACCTCTGACAGGGGAAAGTGTTGGTTATCTATGTAGACAGCTCCACTGATGTTCAGGGAAGCCCCTGGCAGAAAGTGACTGTCTTTGTGTTCCAAATGAGCTTCTGTATGGAGCCACCTGCTGCAAAGGTATCGAGGGGTGGGTCATATTGATGACAGCCAGAGAGGGGATGGTTGTAATACACGGAAAACCAAGAGTTCCTGTCAGTGATCTGCTTACATGGTTCTTGGTGTCAAGAATGGGAAACTGGAGAAAACATCATGAAGACCAACCTTAATTTTTTCCTGCTTTTCTCTCTCTCCCTCTCTCTCTCTCATTCTCTCCATCACCTCTCTATACTCACTTTCTCTTTTATATTATCTATCTTTTTCTTCCCTCACCTTCCTAGGCGCTGACTTATAACTCCCAGTGCCAGCTCGGGGTTAACTTTTACAATGAGCTGTAGATCCGAGACATCTACAAGGTTTCCCAAAAAAGACAGATTTCTGTCAGAGTTCTCGATGACCCACCAAAGGTTAATGGTAAGACCCTACTGTCAAAGACAGCATACGTGTGTGAGACCAAACATGGAGAGACCTGGCCAGAATCTGGAAGAGGGTCAGTCCCCAGACAATTAGCTAGTCTAGTGCCAGAGGGTGCTACACGAGCAACTGGGGGAAAATGGACGACATCTGTCTAAACAACTTCCAGTATAAGATACCCAGCAGGAAACAACCTGACGTAATGCTCAAACAAGTGCAGTAGTGGCACACAGCCATGGTGGGCAACCAACTGCTCTTGATTTGGCTAATTGATCCACTCAGTGGAATGGAACTCATTGCTGGAACTGGGAAATAAGTCAAAACCATGTACAAAAAATGAGACCAGTTGCCGGCTGTGGTGGTGCACACCTTTAATCCCAGCACTCAGGAGGCAGAGGTAGGGGGATCAACACGAGTTTGAAGCCATCCTGAGACTACATAGTGAATTTCAGGTCAGCCTGGGCTAGAGTGAAACCCTACCTTGAATAAAAAAAAAAAAAAAAAAAAAAAAAAAAGCACAGTCTCCAATCAAGATACCACCAAATGTGGGCTAGAAGAGGGCCTACCACCATATAAAATTTCCTCCAAGATATCTATGACTGTCCCATATATCTAGTACCAACTTCTCTCTCCGTTGGAGAATTTGCTTATCTTTTTCAGATGGACAATGAACCTGAAGAGAGGATCAGCCAATCACACCTCACCAGGGCTCCAGCTGAAACCATAGAGTAATGTGGGGGAAGGGCAAGAGTTCAGCGCTCTTGGGGATCACGACACCAGAAAAAGGCTAAAGGAGATAAACACAGAGAACATCCAACTCCTACTAAGCCAGATATCCAGAGACACAGAGGCTCCAAAACCTCATCCCTGAAGTAGAGCTAAAATGATCCCAATGTGGCTCATGGAAATTTGTGGAAGAGGGGGTGGAAAGAATGTTAGAGCCACAAGTTGGGGCATTATGCACAGAGACTTGGCCTATCCCCCATAACTCTTGATTACCCCTGCAATGCGTGACCCACATTCCCCATTGATGAGGGACCCTATGGAAGAAGGAGGACAGGGAGGAGGATAATGGAGTCACCCCTATGAATGTAAAATTAGAATAATATAAATAAAAATAAATTTAAAAAGAATAATGTAGATAAATAAAAAAAAAAAAAAGAATGGTGGTTGTGGACATTGGGGTCCAAAGTCACTAGTGAGTTGAAAGTGCATCCCAGGGTTCTAGTGAAGTTTACGCAGGGATAGTCAGCCAAGTGGGGAACCAGATCAAGTGCCTTGTCTGCAAAGCTTTACTAAGATTTATTTAGAAACTTATAGTCCTTCCCAAAATGAGCCCAC
This sequence comes from Orientallactaga sibirica, assembly GCA_036365145.1. Classification (NCBI taxonomy): domain Eukaryota; kingdom Metazoa; phylum Chordata; class Mammalia; order Rodentia; family Dipodidae; genus Orientallactaga; species Orientallactaga sibirica. The sequence continues at coordinate 22,509,387 of JAEOAD010000003.1, forward strand.
AGATTGCCCTGCTCTGATTACACCAAGAACACTGAGGGCTTTGTTACCAGTCATCATTGGATTCCTTCTCTCCTTAAGGAGATTAATTAGGTAAATTTCATTAGAGTAGCACCAACTTTCTTGGAAAGAACCCATCCGACTTGAGAATGACTTTGGGTTTATATCTGGAAACTAAGCGATGTTAACATTTACAGTGGAGAATGTGAAACACTGGGTTTTAATAGATGCTGATGTCATTCTTGGCATCCTGTAAATGATATAAACTATACTGTGAAGAGGTGACACATTGTTAAATGTAACCAAGATGCAAAGAAAGAAGTGAAATGTACACACACTGTGCAATCCTGCCTCCCGCTTCCCCACCCTGCATTCACCATCTGAGCTGAACCAGAAAACAGCAGCTGATGGGCGCCATCCATCAACCTTGTCTAGATGGAGATGGACGAGTGTCTCCCCTTCATTTGGTGTCTGGATGTGTTAGCAGTTTCAAAGGGGGGCAACAGTGGCCACAGGGAGAGGCCAGATTTAGCACTGGCTCTTCCAGTGGTGTTGTCTGATCTTGGATCACTCATTCTTGCTGGGTCTCAGTTTCCCTGTGTTGCAACATAAGAAACCTGGGCTCACTGGCTTCTAGTGATGAGCATAAAACTCAGCTTAGCCAGGCGTGGTGGCGCACGCCTTTAATCCCAGCACTTGGGAGGCAGAGGTAAGAGGATCGCCGTGAGTTCGAGGCCACCCTGAGACTACTTAGTTAATTCCAGGTCAGCCTGGACCAGAGTGAGACCCTACCTTGCAAAACCAAAAAAAAAAAAAAAAAAAAAAAAAAAAAAACTCAGAGTATTTCCCTGCCCTTTGGGAAGGGTGTCCAATATGCAGCCATCTGACAATTACCCTGCAGTGCCAGAGGGAGTGCAAACATTAGAGGGTTGACTCCTTCAACATACACAGATAGTTCCTTCACTGTGTCACAGGTCACTTCTGACCCTTCCTCAGGTACAGACCCATGGATGCTCACTCCCTTAGGACCCTTTCTCTCCACTTGCCTATGTCCTCTAGTCAGGTTTCAAGAGGTTCACCCCATGTTTTCTCACTCTCTCGTTACTGAGAAGTGGGCAGTCAAGATTTTTACAGCTGCTACATGATGCCCACCCGAATGTGGTAAGTAAATGAACATTCGGTTGCAGTGTTGGATTCAATCCTCAGGACTGAGGAGAGGGGACTCACTTTGTGGATTCTCAGCCTCCCTAAACTGACTCCCCATCAAGGCCTTGGATAACTGGATTACTTTGCTAAGAGTTTGACAAATCCCTGAATGACAGGTAGCTATAGTTAAATTGGTCCTCTCTGCAAGTCTTTGGGGTTGACCTGGTTCTATTGGCTCCCCAGCGACCCTGGCACTAAAGGAGACTTTCCACCTAAGAAATTACAGGGCACGTCTCCGAGGACCTCCACCACCTTTCTGTTGGCTAACTTTTCTTGTTGATATGAACCAAATCGTTGGCATAAAGCAACTTAATAGAGGAAAGGTCTGTCCTAGCTCACAGTTTGAGAGCATACAAACCATCATGGTGGGGAAGGCATGGTGACAGGTGGCTCCATGGTGCAGAAGTGCCCAGCTGGGATTCACACCCCCTCCCCACATCTTGGCAGAACAGGAAGCAGAGAGCAGAGAAGACGTGGGTCCAGGCTATGAAACCTCTAGGCACAGTCCCAGTGACCTGCTTCCTCTAGTGAGGCTTTACCTGTTACAGGCCCACAGCCTTTCACAACAGCCCACCAGCTGAAGACAGTGTTCAAACATGTGAGCCTACAGGGACAATTTGCCATCGGTCAAATAAAATCCACTCACAGACTTATGGGAAACATCATTAAGTGAGTCAAAACATCAGAGAGGGACTGATGCCTTAGCTGTTAAGGTGCTTGCTTGTTAAGCCCAAGACCCCGGTTCAGTTCTGTAGTACTCACATAAGTCAGATGCACAAGACGGTGCATGCATCTGGGAGTTCGGTTGCAGTGGCTAGAGGCCCTGGTGTGCCCATTGTCTCTTTCTATCTGCCCCCCTTGTCTCTCAAATAAATAAATAAAAATATTTAAAATGTCAGAGGAAAAGAAAAATATTTTAACTATCAATGATAGGCATTGTAAGTGTGGGAGCTGAGATTGGGACTGGAGCCTCAATGCCCGATTTTGTTTCCATTGGCCATTTTTGAAACTATTTACAAGATGGAATGAGTTATTCTTTCAATTTCCAGGATTCTGGGGTCATATTAATTTTTTTATTTATTTTTGTTTATTTATTTTTTTGAGGTAGGGTCACACTCTAGCTCAGGCTGACCTGGAATTCACTCTGTAGTCTCAGTGTGGCCTTGAACTCACAGTGATCATCCTACCTTCACCTCCTGAGTGCTGGGATTAAAGGCTTGTGCCCCCACACCTGTCCTGTATTAGTACTTTTACAAAGAATGTTTTGAATTTGCCTGTAAATTACATAGTCTGTTCCATTGTCCACTCTGTAAATGAAAAAGAACAGGAACAAGAATTAGCCAATGGTAAGGCTTGACTTGTGGAGTTGCCTGATTTGTGAAACAGATAATGAGTTTTCAAGCCTTCTTGCATGTGTAAATAACTGAGAGTGCCACTCTGAGCTGTTTTTGGTTCTAGGGTTGGCTCTCAGTATCTTGTCATGAGTCACATAGCAATTCACTTTAGTAGAACAACCAAAGGATCAGATCGCCTTGGTCTGTGTACAGTCTTCTCTGTGGATCCATTAACCATGACAGATTGGTTTCAGGACCCCCATGCATAACAAAGTCCATGGATACTGAAGCCCTTTCTGCAAAGCAATGTAAGTTTGCAGAAAACAATGATCACATCCTTTTGGATACTTATATCTAGATTACTAATACAATGTACATGCTATGTAAACAATTGCTATACACTGTTGCTTAGGGAATCGTGGCAAGAAAGTATCTGTACATGCCTGACATGCATGCAATTATTTTATCTGAATGTTTTCAATCTGCTCTTGGTTGAATCCACAGATACATAACTCCTGGCTATAAAGGGTTGACTATACTCGCCCCATCTTCCTTGTTAAGGACTGTGTGATCTTGAGCTACTTTGTAACTTTCAGAGTTCTGGTTCACCTACTTCTGAGATGATGCCATTAGAATAGACTTAAGTGTCAGGTAATTGTAGTTAAATGTCCTGTCTTTACCCCCACCCCCAAGTGCTATCTGTACTTTGATATTAAAATTGGTTTTTACATTCACTCATTTTTCATTATAAAAATTTATTTAAACAGTAACTTTATACCCTGCCATACAAAAGCTTACACTACTTTCCATAAATAGAAAGTAAATATGAAAGTATACACAGTGAAAACCGTTGTGAAATTCCAGCTAGTAACTACTGCTTGCCAAAGACTCTGAGCCTGAGGCTTGCACTCTCTTTATTGAAAAGGGAGATTAGCAGTGTTAGAAGAGTGTTAAAGATATATTATTCCCAAACTGATACTTTCCTTTTGACAATCATGAGCACTTGAAAGAAGCTTGCAAGACTGATTAACTTTTTTCCCTAGCTAACTCTTTTTTTCTTTCACTGTTTTTTCCCCCTGTGTTGAAATGATTTCAGGCTTCCAAAAAAAAAAAAAAAAAAAAAAAAAAGTGTAAGGCCAGTATAAAAGAACTCCAGTAGATCTTTTACCAAGATTTTCTAGGTTTGGTTTTGTTTCTGAACATTGAACCTCTGACCCAGCCTTTGAAGCATTTAGGCTCAAATTTCTGGATGAAGATGGAAAGACAGACATGAAAAGAGGAGTCCTTGGCCAGTCCTTGAAGCCAAGGGCCTGGGCACTTGGAACCAGAGCAAGAGGGCTTACACTAGGACTTCTGTCCCTTTAAACTAGCTGCAGACCCTTCCATACAATTTACATTTAGAAGCCCAGGAGGCCTTAGCACCAAAGCTTAGATTAGTTTTTGTTTTTATTGTGTTCAGCATGTTATTTTGAAATCTGTATTCCTTGTAGAGTGGCTGAACAGAACTAATTAACATTTGACTCACTTCACCTGGTTATAATATTTCCCTGGCTAGAACATCTCAAATCTCCTGCCAGCAATTTTTAAGAATATAAACTTTGTTATTAGTTGTAGTCACCATCATTGTTTAATAGGTCTCTTGAACTATTCCTTCTGTCTCACTGAAATTTCATATTCTTTGACCAACATAACCATAACTGTCCCTCCCCACCACCAAGCACCATTCTACTATCTATTCCTTGGACTTCAACTTCCAACATTCCACATATGAGTAAAATAATGCCACGTTTCTCTTTCTATGTCTGGCTTATTTCACTTAACATAAAATCCTCTAGGTTCATCCTTGTTATCTCAAATAATAGGATTTTCCTTCTGCTTTCTTTTCTTTCCTTCTATTTCAGTACTGGAGATGGAACCCAGGGCCTTGAAAATTGCAAGCAAGTACTCTAATAATCATTCAAGCTAATTGGCAAACAAGTGTTCTAATATTCAAGCTCCATCCCAGATTCCTCCTTTTAAAAAAGACTGAATAGGGCTGGAGGGATGGCTTAGAAGTTAAGGTGCTTGCCTGCAAAGCCAAAGGACCCAGGTTCAATTCCCTAGGACCCATGAAGGTGGCTCATGCTTCTGGAGTTCATTTGCAGTGGCTGAAGGCCCTGGTGCACCCATTCATTCTCTCTCCCTATCTATCTGCTTTCTCTCTCTCAAATAAAATAAAAATAATTTTTAAAAGACTGAATAGTATTCCACTGTGTACAAATCATTTTTTCCTTATCCATTCATCTGTTGATGCACCTAGCAGGATTCCCTGTCTTGGCTAATGTGAATAGTGCAGCAGTGAACAAGGGAATGCAGATGTTTCTTCAGCCACCTTACTATTTCATTCCCTTTGCTCATGTACCCAGTGGTACCATCGCTGGCTCATGCGGTACTTCTGCTTTTAATACTTTTGTGGAGTCCCCATACTGTTTTCCACAAAGGCTATGTTACTTTATATTCCTGCCAGTGGGTTTTCCAATTTTGAACATTGGCTGCATTTGCTATGTTATCCTTTCTCTCTTTGCATATACTGAAAATTGCTTTAGAACCACCAAGTAAGTTGCATATAGCATGCATACATCCCATTATAGATTTCCTAAGAACAAAGATATCTTCCTTGACAGTCACAGTATAATTACAATATTCAGGAATTTTAAAATATTTATTAATTTTTTTTGCAAATACAGAGAGAAACATAGAGAGGGAGAGAGACAGATAAAGAGAAATTGGGTGCTTATGGGCCTTCAGTTGAATTACAGATGCATGCACCACTTTGTACATTTGGCTTTAAATATGGTTACTGGGGAACTGAATCTGGTCCATCAGGCATTGCAAGCTGGTACTTTATCTGTTGAGCCATCTCCCCAACCCCCATATTCAGGAATTTTTACATTGATGCAATACTTCCTGCTCACTGCTATCTATTCAGTATTTAAAAATATTTTTATTTTTATTTATTTATTTGAGAGAGAAATACAGAAATAGGTAGGTAGGTAGAGAGAGAGAGAGAGAGAGAGAGAGAGAGAGGGAAATAATGGGCTTGCCAGGGACTCCAGGCACTGCAAACGAACTCCAGATGTGTGCGCCCCCTTGTGCACTTGGCTTAGGTGGGTCCTGGAGAATCAAACCTCAAACCGGGGTCCTTAGGCTTCACAGGCAAACATTTAACTGCTAAGCCATCTCTCCATCCCCTATTCAGTTTTTCAATTGACCCAAGAATGTCATTTATAGCATTTTTCCTGGTATAGGAACCAGTTCTAATTATGTTTTGCATTTAATGGTCTTGTCTCGTCACTTTTTAAAAATTAGGACAGTTCCTCAGCCTTTCTTTGTCTATCATGACATTGCCATTTCTGAAGAATGCAGGCTAATTACTTTTATGGACTGACCCTAAATTCCTGCATGGATGATGTTTTATTCTGATTACCTTCAGGGAAAACCACAGCTCAGATTCCGTGCCATTAATGGCATGCCCATGTTCCTACATAATCCTTTCTTTTATAGCAGTGAAAGCCACCCACACTGGGTCAACAGAGAGAAGAAATAGCCATAGTACCTGTTTGTACATGTTAGTTTATATTTCTGAAGAAAATCCAAACACTGGCTATTAACTAAGCCACATGATCTGAAATAAATCACTCTCCTACAATATTTTATGCTGTTTCTGGCCCTGCCAGATATTGTACAGACAGGCTAGAATTGAAGAGCAGCTCTTCCTGCATACCTCTGTCCAGGACGATAGATGAGACTCTTCATTTGAGAGTTCAGCATGGCTGGGAAGAGGGGGTGAGTCAAAGAAAGATGTCTGAGTTATATGTAGAGTGAATGGTTGTAGCCGTAGTCTCTGCTCTTTGCAGCCTCTGTGGTGACTGGGAATGAAACATCAATAACAGGAGAGTGATGGCTCCTGGGGAACTATCTGGGCCAGAACAGAAGTCTCTATAAGTAGTTACAGAGACAGGTAGCATGTCTGTCACCTCTTCTCCTGTATAATATATTTCTGTTGTTAAAATGTTTAGAGACAGAACACACATTTAAACAAGCACAGGTAAAAAGAGGCAGTTATTGGCCTATTTCGGGCTTCAGGATAGCTAGTTCTAGGGGTTCAAATAGCATCATCAGGACTGTTTCTCAGCTCACTTTAGTTTTCTTTTTGTATGCTGGCTTCCTTCCTCTATTTGGATAGGAAAAAATAGTCTCTATCATTACATAATAACCACAATCTTTGTAGGAAAGATTCTCTTTTCCATATTAGTCCTCCCAAGTGGACTCTGAATGACCTTGTCTAGAGACCATTGGACTCATTGTGTGTAGGATGAAGGGACACTCTGGTCAGCCTGGCCTGCGTCACACATCTCACTCTCACTGGGATTCAATGTATGTGACTGACAGTCTCATCAGGTATAGAAGAGGCAACTCTTCAATGGAAAAGATGTTAGTCAAGGATAAAATGAATATTATTCAGTGCTACTGTAGTGCAGTGCAAGTGGTGTTTGAGTGAGTTCTCTGATGTTCTATGAAGAAGAACAGGTGCAGTCCAGTGACTAAGACCCCAGGGTTTGGGCCTGAATCTCTGTTGTACCCTTCACTAGTTCTGAGTCATGGGAAAATTCTCTATGAATTTGTCTCTCTTCACCAGTAAAACAGAGGAAATAAATCATATAAAAACAAGACTCTTAGCTGCAAATAAGGACTCATGCTACTTCAAACCATCTTTCTGTTAGAGGATATTAAACAGCTCATAGGATCTTGTAGGGCCTAAAAAGTGGACTCCCAGGTATATTTTCAGGTATAACCTCCAGAGCCATTCACAATTGGCCTGATTAAGGAGGATCTGCCTCCACCAGCTGCAGTGTTATGAAAGCTGCTGCTAACATCTACCCAAGAAGCATACTGCCTCCTTTGAGGAGCCCGCTCATGCCTGTTTCTGTGCATATATAGCTTCTGAATCAAGCTATAGCAGCAGGGCTGTAGAGGTGGCTTAATTAAGGCTCTTGCCTATGAAGCCTAATGACCCAGGTTCAATTCCCCAGTACCCACATAAAGCCAGATGCGCAAAGTGGTGTATGCATCAGGAGTTTTTTTATTTTTTTTTCAGTGGCTAGAGGCCCTAGCAAGCCTATTTATTCTCTCTCTTTCTCTCTCTCTCTCCACTTGCAAATAAATAACTAAATAAATCTATGGCAGGGGTGTTTCTGACCAACAGAACCATGTACATGCAGGGACGGCTTCATGGCATGCCACCGATGCAGTCACTCCTCTCCTCACACAGGGTTTACTACTGAGTTTTGTATTTTATCTTTGAAGCTGTGTTTGTATGTCAATTCTGATGAGATAATGAAATATGTATGTGCAGGGATGACACACTGTATAGCAGACATGCACATGTGTGCTAATGCTCATAGGTGTGAGGGTGCAATTGTCCCAAAAGGCTGGCTGGAGGTTCTTTGCTTTATCCAGATGGGAAATGCAGGGTTGGGGAGATTTCTCAGTGGTTAAAGGCATTTGCTTGCAATGCCTGGTATGCCAGGTTTGATTTTCTAGGACCCGTGTCAGATGCATAAAGCGGCACATGCATCTGGAATTTGTTTGCCATGGCAAGTGGCCCTGGCAAACCTTCATACTCCTTTCTGTCTCTCTGACACACACACTCTCTCCTTGCAGATAATTAAAAGTGTAAAAAAAGAAACTGTAGACAGCATCTCTCTTAGCATTATGGCAGCATTGGTGGTTGTACTTGCTCTGACAGAAGGAGTGGAATATCCTTAGAGTGATCACTGAGTGTGCAAAGCAGCTGGACTTCCATAATAGCCTGGCCAGTTGCCTAAAAAGTGTTAGTTCTGCACTCAAGCCAGCCAGGCATAGGAGAAAGGGTGGTTAATCTGTCAATCAAGTAGCTAAGCAACTTGATCCTGACAGCACCTTCCCCAAAGGAAAATCATCACAGTGCTTGCAATAAAGAATTACTCAATAGTGTTTAACCCCTAGAGAGTTGAGTTTCTCTGATATATCTCACACTGAACAGCTGGATTGGATGTCCAGTGTTTAAACCCTCACTTTGGATAGTCCAGGGAACCTTAGGTTACCAATTGATGGTTCGGGAGTGGTCTAGACCCAGATAGGTGGCAATGATGGCAATAGCATAAGCAGAAGAGCAGCAACATTGGGGTGGCAGTGGAGATGTGGCCCAGGAAGAGGGAAAGTGCTGCACATGGGGTAGGGCACCCTTATAAGATTGGTAAAGATATTACTAATACAGTCTGAGAGCTGGGGTATAAACTGCTGGTGCCTGGGAAATCACAACAAATACAAGCACACATACAGACACTGAAATAAAGCTCATCAGGGAATTACAATTCTTTTTCTTTTATTAGGGTGGGTTCTCATCTTAGCCCAGGCTGACCTGGATTTCACTTTGTACTCTCAGGCTGGTTTCAAACTCATAGCAGTCCTCCTACCTCAGCCTCCTGAGTGCTGGGATTAGAGGTGTGCACCACCACATCAGGCCAGGGAATTAGAATTCTCTGACTACTTCAGGATCTTCAATTTTGAAAATTACTGCAATATCGTAAAACAAATATCCACAGGGTTAGAAACAGAAATTAATTTCTGACTGTCACTTTTGATGGAAAAGATCTCCATTTTCATATGAAGCTTTATTAAACCAAATATTACCAAGGAAGATAATTTCATGATGAGTGTATCTTTTGTTTTATTTTATTTTTATTCATTTACTTGCAAGAAGAGAGAAAGAGAGAGAGAGAGAAAGAAAGAATGAATATGAATATGGGTGTGTACCAGGCCTCTAGCCACTTCAAACAAATTCCAGATGGACCACTTTGTGCATCTGGCTTCACATGGGTACTGGGGAATTAAACCAGGGTTGTTAGGCATTTCAGGCAAGTGCCTTAACCACTGAGCAATCTCTCTAGCCCAATGAGTCTACAATTTAAGATACAGTGATAGCATGTACATATAGATGTTTTGTATGATTTGCAAGTCATGAGAGCACTTTCAGTTTTCTATATAATTTCAACAACTTATAGGAAATGTCAGAGGATGCTTTAAAATTCCTTTGTATAAATATTCTTTGAAAATTAAATTTGATTAAAAATGATGATGAAAATCATCATCCTGGATGTACTAAATTTTCAACAACAACAACATCAGGGTTGATGAATCAGCTCAGTGGTATAGAGCACTTACCGAACAAGCACTTAGTCGCCAACAGAATTTGTCTTCATGTTGTCACACTATGAAATATTCTTGTGACAAATCCAGCGATGGTGGCACTGTTACAAAAGTCTTTCTTAAAGTTAAAAATTCTAAAAATTATTTGGGATTAAAAAAATTATTTTTATTTACTTACTTATTAAAAACAGAGAGAAGGAGGGAAAGAGAGTGAGAATGGGCCCCCCAGGGCCTCTAGCCACTGCAAATGAACTCCAGATGCATGTGCTACCATGTGCATCTGGCTTTTGTGGGACCTGGGGAAATCAAACTGGGGTCCTTTGGCTTTGCAGGGAAATGCCTTAACCACTAAGCCATCTCTCCAGTCCTATTTGGGATTTTCTATTTGCCAAGAACAGTTTTTACTTTTGCCTCAATTATACTGTTTAGAATTATGCTGCTGAAAGTATAAATTAAAAATATTTATTTATTAGAGAGAGAAAGAGAGGCAGAGAGAGAGAATGGGTGTGCCAGGGTCTCTATATACTGCAAATGAACTCCAGATACATGTGCCACCTTGTGCATCTGGATTTATCTGGGGAATCAAACCTGTATCCTATGGCTTTTTTTTTTTTTTTTTTTTTTTTTTTAGGCAAGTGCCTTACCTGCTAAGCCATCTCTCCCACTGAAAGCATGAATTTTGATGATTTAATGAATAAATTTGTATAAAATTAAGTTAGAAAAACCTTATGATCAATCAATTACTATGTCATGTAACATTGTAACATGTAACATTGACACTTCTTTACACTTTATAAAGTAAAATATCACTATTATCCTATTGTAAAATTTGTGAGTAACAACATATTTTTTTAAATAAAAATGGATTATATTTAGTAGCTTTGATGCATTTTCGCCCTTAATTTTGGAATGAGACCCCCCAGTGTTGATATGTTGCCCAGGCTTGTCTCAAGCTCACACTTCTACTTCAGCCACCTGAGTAACAAGTTCTACAGGTTTGTGTCACCACACCCAGCTGAGACCCCACGTCTTCAATTTTCGCTGGCTCCACAAATGGTATCAGCCTATCCTGGCAAGCCTGTGCTTTAGGTTCAAGAGATGTTAGGGCGTGCACTTGAGGGAATTCTACCTTAGGAAAGAGGGTTTCTTAAGGAAAGCAGTCAGCAATGACAGAATACCAGAATACCAGAATACCCACCTCCTCGGCTACCAAGCCAGTAATCATACTTGGTTTCTCTCATGGTTTTGGTGATTCTGGCAAAGTTTAAAAGAAGATCGAAGCTACATCATTCATCCCACCACTGTGAGGGAGATGAGCAGCTTCCAAAGGTCATGGTGCTATAGACGCCAACTGTGTTCTTCCGTCAGGTGAGCTCTGGTTTTCCTTGGTCTGACTTGGCTTTGTTGATGCTTCTAGATGCCTGCCTGCCTCCCGGAAGCAATTTTTGCTCTTTGGTGCTTTTGTAATGCCCTGTAATTCACAGAATGGATCAACTGCTAATATTTACCTTTCTCTAAAGCAGGTCCCAGGAAACTATTACTGATTTACAAGTATTATCCAGTTAATCTCCTGCTGTTTTCATGTTCAAAGAATGGCTATGTGTAGGCATAGTATTCTCCCCTGGAAATATCCTGAGAGGAATGCGAAAGTAAGTTGTTGTGTACTGAGGAATGATTCCAAGCCTGTATTCCAGAAGGCTCCTCAGAATCGTGGAGATGTGCTTGCTGCTGGTGTTTGAGACTTTCTCATCAGGCCCTGTTATGGTTTGAATGTGAAATGTCACCCTTATGTTCATGTGTTTGAAGGGTTGGTTCCAAGCTGGCAATATTTGAGAAGTTTGTGGAATCTTTAGGAGGTAGAGCCTTGCTACAAGAAGTCAGTCCCTGGAGATAGCAGGCCTTGAGGTACTGTAGTGGGGTCCCCACTTCCTGTTTGCCCTCTGTTGCCTAAGATGTAACATGACAAGCAGGCTTCCTGTTCCTGCCACCATGCCTTCCTCACTATGATTGACTTTACCCTGGAACTAGAAGCCAAAATGAACTTTTTCCTTCCTTTAGCTGCTTCTTATCAGGTATTTGGTCACAGCAACAAATAAAGTAAGTAACAGATGCCCCAAAGTGATGTGGGGCCATCTGATGCTATCTAGCCATCTATGAGGTTGGAGTTTGTTCTTAGTGAAAATAAATAATAGATTGGCCCAGGACAGGCAGAAGTTCAGAGTGCACAGAAATAAAGGTAATGGGTTTATTAAGAATGAAAGCTCCTGTTGGGATGGGGGAGGTCCCAGAGCTGAGAATCCATGTGAGTGGGCTCTGAGATGGGGCTTTATAGGGTAGCCCACTTCCCTCTTTCCTCCTCTTATGCTAATGATGGATCCGGTCCTTATCTTCTTTTAAGTCCTCTTGTCAAGGAGCTTCTTGTCTGGTTGGAGTGTAAGTTTCCATCCCACCCATCTGCCTAATGTAAGGCGGCTTCTTTGATCCCCTCCCAGGTGCATTGGGGAGAGGTGGAGGAAGCTGGTTTGCCCTTCAGTATGTCTTCCAACAGGATGCCCCTTCTTACCACTTCCCCAACTTGTAGATGCCACACGTGGCAGCCCAGGCAGGGGTGATTCTCAGCATCTCGGGCTCTAGGGCTGCAGCATGGGTTGCTGTAAGCCATAACACTGCAGTCACCTGGGCCAGGGTCTGGTACAGGGGGCTATGGCCCTTCTTAGCAGGATGCTGAGTTCCAGGTGCAGGTGGCAGCTGACCCCCTCCCATCAGGACCAGGTACAATGGCCGCCTGCCTCTCACTGAGCTACATTCTGCAGGCTGAAGCTGGAGGTGATCAGAGCAGGATGGTCTGCAAGCCCCACAGCCCTCTCAAGAGGAGGCTGTAAATCCTTGTGCCTGTGGATGGTCAGCTTCCTAACACAAATCACCTTAGGGTTAGGTTTCATTCTTTTTTCTTTTGTGTTTTCCAGTTTTATTTTCCATTGTTAAAAAAGGGTGTATATATATATATATGTGTGTGTGTGTGTGTGTGTGTGTGTGTGTGTGTGTATGTGTGTGTATACTTTTTGAGGTAGGGTCTTGCTCTAGCCTAGGCTAACCTGGAATTCACTATGTAATTTCAGGCTGGCCTCGAATTCACAGTGATCCTCCTACCCCTGCCTCTCAAGGGCTGGGATTAAAGGCATGTGCTACCACACCTGGAAATTGATTACTTTTATTTATCTACTTAAACCTACAGCCAGATAAGCTATAAGATCCTTGGCTTCCATGCTTTGACTCCTTGTCTGATGGACTTCTGAGTTACTGTCCCCTGGTCTCAGAGGGGTCCCAGTGATACCCAGTCCTACTGTACTCTTGACTGTATGCAGCCCACCATGCTGCTCTGCTCCACCATCTGCATCTTTCTCCTTGTGCAGAAAGTGATCTAATGGCAAGCTTAAGACCAGAAGATGGGTGATCTTAGGATTGTCTTGTTCTCTCCAGTCCAAAAGTGACAACAGTGATCTCTGAGGAATTCTGGGCTTGTCTTTGTCTCCACCCAGGGCTCATCTTTGGATTGGGAGATTCCGTTTCTAGCTCTCATTCATATGGCCTTCGCTCTACAAGTCTGGGATAAGTGTGGCCCTGCTATGGAACCCCTCACTGTTTCACTGCTTTCTCCAGGGCCTGTCCTGCTACACACTAACTACATTGATGCCATCCTCTGAGACAGACTAGAAGCCCGTGCTTGCATGCTAGATGCATTTGGGAGGACAAGCACTTGCTTCAACAGTGTGAAATCCCTCTGAGGACACCTGACATGCAGATGCAGGTACCACTTTCTCTCAAATGCTTGAAGCTGCTCTTGTTGGTGCTGTGTCTACATCCTATGTCTGCAGACTCAGGTGTTTCCATGTCCACAGTGTATGCTGGTGTTTCTGGGGTCATCACTGCTGCTGCCCCTGCTGCTACTCTTTTGTTTGACATTGGAGAATTTCTTCCATGAACAGTCATGTGCAGGAGACATGTTGCATTCTTTCCCCACTGTGTCATCAGAGGAAGTGATCCCAAACACCTCAGGGACCTAGGAAATTCTGAATGGTGACTCACTTCTTCATGGAGCTCCATAGCCACTGAACTCTGAATTTGATGCCAGTATATTTATGTGAGGTGAGATGGCCATGCGGCAGAGGCAAGCCTTCATGGGTACTCTAAGAAAATAAGCCAGGCTTCTGCAATTCAAAGTACCTAGTGCACACATATATTCCTCCTCTAGCACACAAGTTCCAAAAGACCAAAATCCACATGGTCAGTTTCATCATAGTAAGACCCACTCTTCAGACACTAAATTTCTTTCTTTCTTTCTTTCTTTCTTTCTTTCTTTCTTTCTTTCTTTCCTTCCTTCCTTCTTTCTTTCTTTCTTTCTTTCTTTCTTTTTAATTTGAGAGAAAGAGAGACACAGAGAGAGAGAGAGACAGGAAGTCAGAGAGAGAATGGGCATGCCAGTGGCCTCTCAGCTGCTGTGAATAAACTCCAGATGTGTGTGCCCCTTGTGCACATGTGTGACATTACACACATGTGTCACTTTTGCGTCTGGCTAAATGTCAAACAGGCATTCTTAGGTTTTGCAGGCAGGTGCCTTAACTGCTAAGCCATCTCTCCAGCCCCAGGCAACAAATTTCTGTCATAATCACTTTCACATGGCTGGGATGAACATTTTAACTAGACACAGTTTATAGGAGGAAGGGGTTTATTTCAGCTTACAGATCCATGGTGAAAAAAGCTGGCTTCCATTCATAAATCCAAGCAGAGAGAAAAACTACAGCAAGCAAAACACCAGCACCAGCACACACACCAAAAAGCAGCAAGCATCAGGGACCCCCAGAGAGCTCAAGCCTCTCTGCATACTCTTGGGCTGGAATTCAGACTTGTTCCCAAACACACATTTGGGCTGGGTCTACCCTGAATGATACCTTCTCTGGTCAGGCAGCTGGAGACCCAAGTTACAAGCTTTAATAAAACACCAGAGTCTATGGGGGACATATGTTCAAACTATTACAGAGTCACTGATCCCTCTGCTGAGAGGCTCCTTTGTTGCTCCACTGCAGAGTTAGGGTTTCCTGGGTCCTGATCCAGGGCTCATCTGCTCCTGTCTATTCCATCACTGCCAAGACCAAAGAAGCAGGAGTCCCAGGGAAACCATTTAATGGGTCATTCTGAAATGACTATTCCAGTAGGTAGATCTTCTGGGCCTACAGCTTTATCATCAGGGCACCATAAAGAAGGAAGAATCAGGGCTGGAGAGATGGCTTAGCAGTTAAGGCGCCTGCCTGCTAAGCCTAAGAACCTGGTTCCAATCTCCAGGTCCCACGTTTAGCCAGATGCAAAGTGATGCAAGGGTGCAATGCCGCACTTGCCCACAAGGGGTGCACACATCTGGATTTCGTTCACAGCAGCTGAGAGACTGCTGACGCGCCCATTCTCTATCTGTCTCCCTCTCTCTCTGTCTGTCTCTCTCCAAAAATAAAAAACAAAATTAAAAAATTAAAAAAAATAAGAAAAGAAGGAAGAATCAGGCCCAGAATATAACAGTTTAGATTTATAAATATTATTGGGGTAAAATGGGACAGGGATATAAAAAATGCTTCAGACTGGGATTGGAAAAGAAAAGTGAGTTTGAGTGTCATTTTTGGATAAAAGAAAATGCACCTGGCTTTGGCACACCCAGCATCTCTCTTTCTCTTTCTTTCTCTCTCTCTCTGTGCATTCTTGTATGCTCTTTTGCATTTAAGAGTGTCCATTGTGGGGTCACAGTGCTACAATGGAGTCCCAGCTTTATCACTGACAACAGATGCAAATCAAGTCATGTCATGTCTCTAGTCCTCAGATTCCTTATAAAACATAGTCACATCAAAGGGGTATTGAAAGGATTAAATGAGATCACCCATGCAAAGCTCTTGGATCTGTGCCTCTCACATGGTAAGTGTTCCATAAATATGTGCTGTCTTTGTCTCACTGGACAGCATTTCTAAGCTATGCTTTCCAGGCTGTTGATTTCCTGGGACAATTTGCTACCAGACATACTTCTCATCTGCCATCCACAGAGCAGACACCTGTCCAGATTTCACACCCACACTCTGGTGTTTAGAGGGGCAAACTCACTGAACATGCCTATTTCCTGCTGTGGGGATACCTTGGTCCTCCAACCCACCTCAGACTGGCCTTGGAATGGGGGTTGATGTGGTCAGATGTCTTCTGACCATAGCTTCTGTCCCCATCAGTGAAGAACTTTTTTTTTTTTTTTTTAGGTAGGGTCACATTCTGGCCCAGGCTGACCTGGAACTAACTATGTATTCTCAGGGTGGCCTTGAAATCACGGCAATCCTTCTACCTCTGCCTCCTGAGTGCTGGGATTAAAGGTGTGTGCCACTATGCTCGGCTAGTGGAGAACTTTTATCTAAGAAAAGATTCCTATGGAGAGTGAGAGAGATGAATTAGTGGTTGAAAGAATTTGCTTATAAAGCCTAATGGCCCAGGATGAATTCCCTGGTACCCACATAAAACCAGATGCATAAAGTGGCCTAGTGTTTGGAGTTTGTTTGAAGTGGAAGGAGGCCCTGGTGCACTCATTCTCTCTCACACACACTCTCTCTTAAATAATAAAAAAAAAAATGTATATTTTTAAAAAGATTCCTAAGGACACAGTCCTTGATCACAATGGCTTGCCTATTAGTTTTTGCAGTGATTGGGGTGAGAAAGCATATCTATAAGACCAAAGTGTTTGTCACTTTCAGTGGAGTATCCAGTATATTATGTAAGAGAATCAGTATTTTACTATGAATCTTTTTGTTAGATGACTTTGCCCAACTGCAGGCTACTGTTAAGGGTTTTGAGCATGATTAATGCAGGCTTGGCCAATCTATGATGTTCATTAGGTTAGATGTACATATAAAATGTACTTTTAACTTGATATTTTCTTTTCTTTTCTTTTCTTTTTTTTTTTTTTTGGTTTTTTGCGAGGTAGGGTCTCACTCTGGTCCAGGCTGACCTGGAATTAAAGATGTAGTCTCAGGGTGGCCTTTAGAACTCCAATCATCCTCACCTCTGCCTCCAGTGCTGGGATTAGTCGTTTCCACCTTTTTTTTTTTTTTTTTCTTTTTTATAAATTATTATTTTTAATTGACAAGGCTGACCTGGAATTCACATAGTCAAAAAAACCCACCTGATATTTCCTTCCCCTGCCCCCATTCTACTTTAGAACTCCAATCTCCATCATATCCCCTCCATCTCCCCATTAGTCTCTCTTTTAATTTGATGTCATCATCTTTTTCTTCTATTTTGAGGGTCTTGTGGAGGTATTGCTAGGCACTGCAAGGTCATGGATATCGACGCCAATTTCTCTCTGGGCAGTTGCATTGTAAGAAGTCATACCCTTCCTTTGGCTCTTCCATTCTATCCGTCCCCTCTTCCGCAATGGTCCCTGAGCCTTGGAGGGTGTGACAGAGGTGTTTCAGTGCTGGGCACTCCTTCATCCCTTCTTCTCAGCACTATGTTGCCTTTTGGGTCATCCCAGTGGTCATCGCCATCTGAAAAGAGAAGCTTCTCTAACCAGAAGTAAGAGTAGCTTTAATATGTGAATATGTAGTACTTTTAGGGCAGCTTGGTGGGAATAATATATACATTTAGTCAGAGAAGAGCAGGCTTTATACCCCTAAGGCTCATGACCTCACCTACCATAGACTTTTGCTTAGGTTTTTCAGTACCAGGTATGTATTCCCTCCCATAGAGAGGGCCTTCAGTCCAATTATGGAGCAGTTGGTTACCCCAAGAGTAGACATGCCACTATTGTACCCGTTCAGTCATTGGGCCTGTCTGGCCAAACTTGAATATTCAGTGTACACTGTTTTCACTGCTGATGACTTCTGTCTCCCATACGCTGTATGCAGTGCAGCTTTTTCCAGCTTTCAGTTGGCTGGTCTACAGGGAGAAGGGTTTCTGCTCTGCACTGGCTTGCTTTCTCAGTGACCTTGCCTCTCAGACAAGAGATGTCTTCAGCAATAGGGTCTTAATGTTTCTCAAGGGCAACCAAGGGCTTTGGCAAAAGCCTTTAATGTTTTGAGGCTACCGGGACCTCCTTGGCCAACAACTCACTGGAAGGTATCCCATCCCAGGTACTGAAAATTTTCTAGTAATAGTCTACAGCTTCTAGATGTGCCATTATTCAAAAAAGTAATTTTACATAAGTCTTATTCACAATATCTTGAATTTAGATTGACCCTCCCCTGCCCTTCTTTTATGTAACCCATTGTGAGTCTAGGAACATCTGTGTGTGTGTGTGTGTGTGTGTGCACACACACACACACACACACAACACACACCTATTATTCTGATTCTGGGGAGAACTTTAACTGATATAGGAATCCAATCTCTGTTAATATCACCCTCTTGATGGCTTTTGCATTTTTAAAAAGAAAGCAGGAGAGACAGAGAGAGAGGAGAGAATTGGTACACCAGGGCCTCAGCCTCTGCAATCCAACTCTAGACACTTGCGTGACCTAGTGGGCATGTGTGACCTTGTGCTTGCCTCACCTTTGTGTATCTGGCTAACGAGGGATCTGGAGAGTAGCACATGGCACCTTAGGCTTTGCAGGCAAGCACCTTAACTGCTAAACCATCTCTCCACCCTAGCTTTCACATTTTATCTCAAACTTTTCTTTTCTTTCTTTCTTTCTTTTTTTTTTTTTTTTTTTTTTGAGCCTCTGTCTGAGTATGTATCACAGATGGAACTAACCTTGAACTCACAATCTTCTGGCCTCAATTTTCCATGTGCTGGGATTGCAGGTGTATACCACTATGCCTAGCTTATTAAATAATTTTCTTACATTCAATATTTTATTTGTGCATTTGGCTTTACATGGGTACTGGGGAATTGAGCCTGGGACACTACGCTTTGCAAGAAAGTATCTTTAATCACTGAGAAACCTATCCATCTCCTCAATATTTTATTTATTTATTTATTTATATTTTTTATTTTTATTTATTTTTGAAGAGAGACACAGAGAGAGACAGACAGAGAGGGAGAGGGAGACAGATAGAGAATGGGTACACCAGCAGTCTCTCAGCTACTGGGAAACACGCGCCCCTTGTGGCCAAGTGTGGCATTAAGCCCTTGCAAACGTGGGAAATTGGAACTGCTTTAATCACTTAGGAGGAAATAAGCCATCTCTCCATCTCCTCAATATTTTATTTTTATTAGCATATATGAATGGCACAAAATTATGGGCTTCATTGTGACATTTTCATACATGCATATATTAAACAATTGTTATTATCTTTTTTCTGGCAATAAAGACACTATGTGGGAAATGGAGAACATACAAATAGCACAAAGACAGCCACTGTAAATATCTTGCTGAGTCCCCATTTTAATATGCATACATAGACAGGTAGACTCCACAACATTTGGGTCACAAGCCTTTAGTTTGTCTTTTTTCCCCAGTAAGAGTAACTGTAAGCATTTAAAAATGTCATTAAAATTACACAGAGAGATGCCCACTAGTCTGTTTTTGTTGGAAATTTAAGTTTTCCTATTTTTGGTCATCATAAATAGCTCTGCAATGAAAGTTTTTGTACATAAATCTATGTCTGCCTCTCTGATTATTTCCTCAGGGAAGATTCCTGGAAGGGGAATTACTGCAAGCTTTGACCTTAGAAATGAAAATTATGAGAAATGGAAGGGGAAAAGGCAATAAATTGAATAGATTGGATTGCTTGACTCATTTTAACTGAGCAAATAAGAAACACCTGATCTCCCCCAGGGCAGACGTGGTGGTCCCCAGTGGTATGTAGGGAGGCAATAATAAGTGCCTGCTCCATAGTGCAGCAACACACTGCTGCTGGAGCCCAGAGCAGAGAGCCTCCGAATCACAGCCTGAGATGAGGAGCAGATATAAAGATGTGACCCCTTACTCCAGAAGGGGAATCTCCTAAGCAGAGGTGGTTCAATCCCTAGAACTCACTCTAGAAAACCAACTTCGGTGACTCTGTGTGTGTGTGTGTGTGTGTGTGTGTGTGTGTGTATGTTATATGTATGTGTATGTATATATATATATAATATATATAATAATTTTCTTACAGCATTTGGAGGGTGGAGGATCAGAAATTAAAGATCACCCACATCTACATATTCAAGTTGAGGCCAGCCTGGGTTACATGAAAACTTTCCTCAAAAAAAAAGATAGTGTGAATAAGACTTGTGTAAACCTACTTTTTTGAATAATGGCACATCCAGAAGCTGTAGACTGTTACTAGAAAATTTTCAGTGCCTGCGATGGGATATCTTCCAGTGAGCTGTTGGCCAAGGAGGTCCTGGTAGCCTCCAAAACATTAAAGGCTATTGCCAAAGCCCTTGGTTGCCCTTGAGAAATAGATGATAAGACCATATTGCTGAAGACATCTCTTGCCTGAGAGGCAAGGTCACTGAGAAAACAAGCTGATGCTGAGCAGAAAACCTTCTCCCTGTAGACCAGCCAACTAAAAGCTGGAAAAAAGCTGCAGGGCATGCAGCCCTATGGGAGACATAAGTCATCAGCAGTGAAAACAGTGGACACTGAATATTCAAGTTTGGCCAGACAAGCCCAATGACTGAGTGGGTGCAATAGTGACATGTCTACTCTTGGGGTAACCAACTGCTTCATAATTGGACTGAAGGCCCTCTCTATGGGAGGGAATACATATCTGGTAAGGAAAAACCTAAGCAAAAGTCTATGGCAGGGGAGGTCATGAGCCTTAGGGGTATAAAACCTGTGCTTGTCTGGTTAAATGTATATATTATTCCCACCAAGCTACCTTGAGAGCACTATGCTACCTTGAAAGCACTACACTTAATGATCATGTTCATGTATTAATGCTACTCTCACTTCTTGTTAGAGAAGCTTCTCTTTTCAGATGGCGATGACCACTGGGATGACCCAAAAGGCAACATAGTGCTGAGAAGAAGGGATGGAGGAGTGCCCAGCACTGAAACATCTCTGTCACACCCTCCAAGGTTCAGGGACCATTGCGGAAGGGGGGGGGGCAGATAGAATGGAAGAGCCAAAGGAAGGGTACCAGTCCTTACAGTGCAGCTGCCCAGACAGAAAATGGCCTCGATATCCATGACCTCGCAGTGCCTAGCAATACCTTCACAAGACCCTCATAACAGAAGAAAAAGATGATGACATCAAATTAAAAGAGAGACTAATGGAGAGAGGGAGGGGATATGATGGAGATTGGAGTTCTAAAGTGGAATGTGGGGAGGGGAGGGAAATATCATGCATTTTTTGTATGTAAGTATAAAAGTTGTCAATAAAAAAATAAATTAAAAACCAAGAAAACAAATAAAATAAAATAGACGTGTCACATAGGTTGATAAATTTTAGACAACATTAGTTTTTGCTATAAATAATGTCCATCTTCTTTCATTCACTCCAACAACAAGTGAGGAAGTACAGAGGGCAGGTGACTTTTCCAAGGCTCAAAGGCAGCCATGGGTCCAGAACTTGAACTTTGTCTTCTGCTTGGAGAACTTCTAATAAATAAAGTGCAAATAAATGTAAATAAAACAGTAATTTAGTTCTTTCACACATAAAAAGCCCAGAGGTAGGTGGTCCAGGGATACAGGCTCCTCTGGTCCTACTCCCATCCATCCCTCCTGATTATATTTTGCTGACTAGAACATTAGATGGCCACATAGCTGCACGGGAAAGTAATAAATGCTCTATAGCTGAGAATTGCCGTGCTCATCTATGCTGCAGCTCATCTACAGAGGAGAGGGTGGCTATTTCCTGGGAAACCAATCATCTGCTGCAAACTTCACTGCATCATAGTTGGCTTCAATCATTTAGAAAGCAAAGTGTTGATACATGTGAGTGAGAGGTACAAAAATATTACCCTTAAGAGAAACTTGTGTTTTCTGAATCCTAGGCGCTGAAATTTCAGAGATGGTAAATCAGAACTTTGTAGCTCTAGAAGGAGCATGGATGTATCTAGTAGCCAATCGTATGCATGATACAGCATATATAATATCTCTCTGTATAAATATACATTTCCACACTATCAAAAGGAATTTAAAGTTTAAATTAGGTAGTAACATTTGAATAAGGCACCTTCAATTATTTACAATTGTCATTTTTTAGATTCAGTTAACTGTTTTTATTTCTGAAACATAGCGTGCATATGGGAAAGCATGTGAAGCATAAGTGTAACTTACCTATGTAACTTACTACCAGGGGTAGTGAGACAAGGTCTTTCTATGTAGCCAAGCCTGGCCTCTAACTCACTATGTTACCTAGGCTGCTTTTTAACTCATGGTCCTCCTGCCTCATTCTCCTGAGTGCTGGGACTACTGCAAGAAGCACCACACCTAGCTGTACTTACTTTTAAGTAGAGCTTTTGAGTTTTTTGGCATTGTTATTTAACTTGACCGTCTCATTTTCTCTGAGAAAGGAAGAGCAAACATCAGTGTCATCACCTGCATATCAAAAATTAGTATGTACAGAGGGCAGGTGGCTTTCCCAAGGCACAAAGGTGGCCATGGGTCCAGAACTTGAACTTTGCTTTCTGCTCTGAGAGCCTGTTGTGTTTTTACCCCATGCTACGACCTCTCTCAGAGACCATAAAATTCTGTGAAATGCAGCAGAGTCAGAAAGAGGTGAGGACACAGGAAAATGCAGAGAAAAAACTAGTAATAACTGGTATATTTAAACACGAGATATTCTCATAGCTATGGTGTAAATGCAGCATGAATTACCCCATGAAATAAACAGTGTCTACTGAGAGGAACGTGCAAAACAGCTCTGAGAGATTTAAGATTTTACTATAAATGAAATAAAGGGGAGAGGGAAAGGACACATGTTGGCAACCCTTTCTTCTTGTCACTATTTTTGGTTCCCTGTCTGAAGAAAGTTTTGGAGATTTCCTTGTAAGGACAAAAGAAAAAAATCATGCCGTGACCTCAGGACCTCCACAGAAGCAAACTGGGCAAACATCCCTGATTCTGCTGGAAGGAATTGGTGGCTGACTGTGACATATTCCTGCAAATGGTATACCTGATGAGAACAGCTCAACAGGTTCAAAAACTTGTGTCTGGAATAACTTGCATCAGAAACAGAACACTTCAGGGCCTGGAACAAAGGGACGCTCTAAATGCACCCTTTCTTAAGCAGGTACTGGAGCCCAGCCCTTAGGCAAAGTGCTTGACTATATGCTCTTGGTTCTTATGGAACCTTTCCTATTTGGAAATTCTTAGATGGTGGAGAGAAAAGAAGCAATACAGTGGCCTGTTCCTCGTGTATTTGCAGATTAGTTCTGGTCATTATGTGAATTAGTTGCTGAGCAATGAGAATAAAGATGAATACTTCTCCATGCAGGATTCTTCAGCAGATATTGTTCATTTCTTTTTAATATTTTTTTATTTGAGAGATGGAGAAAGAGAGAGAGAGAGAAAGAAATATATAGAAAGAATGGGTTCACCAGGGCCTCTAGCTAGAGCAAATGAACTCCAGATGCATGTGCCACTTTGTGCATCTGGCTTTTGTGGGTTCTGGGGAATTGAACCTGGGTCCCAAGGCTTCATAGGCAAGCATCTTAACCACTAAGCAA
Source organism: Orientallactaga sibirica (assembly GCA_036365145.1). NCBI lineage: Eukaryota > Metazoa > Chordata > Mammalia > Rodentia > Dipodidae > Orientallactaga > Orientallactaga sibirica. The sequence goes on from JAEOAD010000003.1 coordinate 22,532,771, forward strand.
TCTCTCCAGCCCCTGTTCATTTCTTTAAATACACTAATGTAATGTGGATTGAGTGGCATGTAAGAACTTTATAAACAGTAACTTATTTAATATTCCTAACAGCCTCAAGAGAGAAGTATTTATAAGTAAGGAAATTGAAGCCCACCAAGTTTAATTACTCAGCTTTTGGGTAAATGCAAGACCCATGTCCTGACCCACCATGTATGCTGTTTCTCATTGTCCTGAACACAGAAATCCAGAAAGAAGGTCTGCTTGAAGAATAACTTAGAAACATGGGTGGCAGTAAGATATTTGTTAGGTACAGTGAAAGTACTCAGAGTGTATTTCTCTGAAGGAAGAGAGGCAAGAAAACAGAAAACGAGGGAGGACAGACTGCTACATAGGAACACAATCCTGTTCTTTCAAAGGATGGTGTCCTCAGTGTCATTTCTTCAAATAAGGTTGTCACACCAGTCTGTCTTTTATTGTGGTTAGTGAAATGTCCCTTAGAGGTTCATGTGTTGGAATAGTTGGTCCCCAGCGGGTGGCACTATTTTGGAAGGTTTTGGAACCTTTAAGAGGCAGAGTCTTAGTGGAGGAAGTAGGCCACTGGGACAGGCCTGACGGTTTTATAGCCTGGCCCTACTTACAGCCCGAGCTCTGCTTCTTGACTGCAGATGCAATGTGACCAGCTGCCTCACACTCCTGCTGCCATGCGTTCTCTGCCATGATTAACTGTATTCCCCAAGCTGTGCACCAAAATAAGCCTTTTCTTCTTTATCCTCTAAGTGGCTTCTTGCCAGGTATTTTGTCATAGCATCAAGAAAAATATCTAATCAGTTGTTTATGAAGTCAGTCAAATCATGTGTTTGTGTGATGGTCAGTATTCATTGTCAGGTTGTCTGGATTTGGGATCATTTAGGAGACACACCCCTCTGGGCTTGTCAATGAGGACATTTCCAGAGAAGTTTAACTGAGGAGGGAAGACCCTCTCTGACTGTGTGTCTGGGGTCTCAGATGAAATAAAAAAAAAAATAGGAGGTGAGCTCAACACCAGCAGTTGTCTCTCTGCTTCCTGCCTGTAGACTCAATGTGACCAGTTGTCTCATGTTCCAGCCACCCATTCCCTGCCATGATGGGCTGTACCCTCACACTGTGAACCACCATAAACACTTCCTCATGTTGCTTTACCAGGTATTTTTTCATAGAAATGAGGAAAGTCACTAATACAGTTTGTCCAAGCACTTAATAAAATCCTTGATATATCAAGTACTTTTCAAATTATTATGATCCAAACAGCCTACCAATTTCTATTTTTAGTATTTCTATATTTCACCTTCCCTGACTGTAGAGTGACAGCAAGAGGGAAAAAATAACTTAAAAAAATGACTCCAGCTAAAGTCCTCTTGCTCTCCAGAAGACATTAGAACCAGCTATGAATCTTTTTCCTTTGGCTGAACATTCCTAATAGTATTCCACTTCCCCAAAGGCAAAACATTCATTATTATAATGATACCTTCAAAAGTGAAACACTTTCTGAATGGCACTCATCCAAAATCTTAAAGTACACTAATCTTTGCAGCTTCAAAATGTTTTATTGGCTTGCAAATTTTCAGACCTCTGGTTTATCACAAAAATGATGTGATACAACTTGTGATTACCTGTTATCTGCAGCAATCATCTTCCTTACATGAAGCATTATCTCCTCAGGACATTTTCTTTTTTAAAAATATTTTATTTTTATTTATTTATTTGAGGGGGCAGAGAATGGGTGCATCAGGGCCTCTAGCCACTACAAATGAACTCCAGACACATGTGCCATCATGCATCTGGCTTACTTGCATACTGGGAAATTGAACCTGGGTCCTTAGGCTTTTCAGGCAAGCCACCTTACCCACTAAGCCATCTCCCCAGCCCCTCCTCAGGACATCTTATATTAATCGGCCTTCAGTTAGTCACAGACCAGGGACTCATCTGCTCTGAGGTATCTACTCTCTTTCTGGAAGGATGGAAGTAGGGTGGGAACATCTGGGTCTGTGCAATAGTTAGCTCAGGTTTATTTATCTTCCTGTTCACCTGGATACCTCTCTCCCACCTTCAGGCATCACATACCCACTGTGCCCAAAGCAGAGCTCATCACCATGAGCATCCGCCTTCTCTGGTCAGTGACTGGTACTACCATCCATTCACTCTTGGAGTCAAGCTTGCTCCTCTGTTTTCCTAATGCCCACAGTCACTAAGTCCCACCAATTCTATTTTTTTCTTATTCCTACTACAATTTATTTTCTGTATTATCATACAGGCATTTTCCTTGGCACACATCTATTTAAATAATTTTAGGTTTTCCCCTGTCATAGAATACATCATGTTATAGTTTTGGTCCTCACTGTCCCCCTGTGGTCCATGTGGTAAAGGCTTCATCCTCTGTCTGTGGTGTTACTGGAAGGTGGAAAAAACCCTTAAAGAGGTGAGATTTAAGTCAGAAGTGTGGATCCGTGGTAGAGTGCCTTTTTGACAAGCACAAGGCTCTGCATTCAACCCCCAGCACCATGCCAAAAATAAAGACCAAATAAATAAATACATGATGTGATTTAGTGAAAGTTGTTGTGGTTTAAATGTGACATGTGTCCCCCATAGGCTCATGTATTTCAATATTTTGTCCCCAACTGGTAGCAATGTTTTAGAAGGATGTGGAACTGGTAGGAGGTAGGATATCACTGGAGGCAATGGGTCCCTAGGGGTGGGCCAAGGTTATTTATTTGAGAGAGACAGAGAAAAAGACAGAAAAAGAATGAGTATGGGCACACCAGTTCCTCCTGTTACTACAAATGAATTCCAGATGCATATGCCAGCTTGTGCATCTGGCTTTATGTGGGTCCTGGGTAATTGAACTCAGGCCACCAGGCTTTGAAAATAAGTGTTGTTAACCACTGAGCCATCTCTTCAACCTGGTCAAGGTTTTGATGTCCCAGCACCACTTCTGTTCCTCCATCTGTTTCCTGCCTGTTGGTGCAATGTGGCTAGTGGCCTTCTGCCTCTGCTGCCATGCCTTCCTCAGCACGATGGACTCTTCAAACTGTGAACCAAAAGAAAGCTTTCCTCTAGGGCTGCGGAGATGTCTCAGTGGATAAAGTTCTGTCTGTTCCGGCTAGAGTGTTGGAGTTTGAGCCTTACATCCCATGTTAAAAAGTCAGAGCTGACCTTTGCAATACCCTCATAATAGAAGAAAAAGATGATGACATCAAATTAAAAGAGAGACTAGTGGAGAGAGGGAGGGGATACAATGGAGACTGAGTTCTAAAGGGGAATGGGAGGAGGGAAGGGAAATATCATGTGTTTTTTGTATGTAAGTAAAGAAGTTGTCAATAAAAAAAAAGAAAGAAAAAGAGCTGTCAGGCGCTTCTGTAATCCCAGGTGCTGTACTCCAACACAAATATGCACACACAAAATAAAATTTAAAAAGTGAACATCAGAAACAAAAAAGAGATCCTTAAGTTCTTTATTGCAAGGTATTTTGTCATAGCAATGAGAAAAGCAGCAGTACAGAGGTTTTTAGGGGGCATGTCCTTTAAGAGGATTATGGAACCCCAGTGCTTTCTTCTCTCTTTTGCTTCCTGGACATGAAGTGAGAACTTGTTCTCTTCCATGTATTCCCATCATGTTGTGCTGCCATGGCCGCAAATCAATAGTAAGCCCATCATGGACTGCCACCTCCAAAACTGTGAACCAAAACAAATACTTGATGTGACATCTTAGTTTTAGTAAATGGAAAGTCCCTAGTATAGCAACACAGTGCTTAGTTCTTAGCCCACCTCTCCAAGACACCTCAGCTTCTTGTGCATGCCTACACCTAACCGCCTTCAACTGCAAATACCTTTTCACCTGGTTTTCTTTGGTGAAATTTACTTCAAGCACCATGGCACCCTGAGTTCTACATATAGTGTCCTCCCTCAGGCACTACAAAGAACCAATCAAAGCCTTTACTGAATCCTACCCTGGGGTTAACCTTCATCTACGCCCTCTGATCAAAAGGTCTCTGGGTGGTTAGGTGGCTTAGTGGTTAAGGCACTTACTAACAATGCCAGAGGATCTAAGTTTAATTCCCCAGTACCCATTTAAAGCCAGATGCACAAAAAGGTACATGTGTCTGGAGTTCCTTTGCAGTGGCTAGAGGCCCTAGTGTACCCATTCTCTCTCTCTCTCTCTCTCTCTCTCTCTCTCTGTCAAATAAATAAATAAAATATAAAAATAAAATTTTAGGGCTGGAGAGATGGCTTAGTAGTTAAGGTGCTTGCCAGCAAAGCATAACGGCCCACATAGAGAGAGATTGCTCTACAGATCCCATGGAAACCAGACACACATAGATGAGGATAGTTCAAGGTCACACATGCCCACTAGGTGGCACAAGTGTTTGGAACTTAATTTCAGTGGCTAAGGCACTGGTAGCCAATTCTCTTTCTCTCCCTCCCTCTCTTTCTCGCTTTCTAAAATAAATAATTATTTTAAAAGTTCTTTAAAGGGGGCTGACAAGTTGGCTCACTGGTTAAAACACATGCTTATAAAGCCTGCTGTCCTGGGTTCAAATTCTAGTGCCCACATAAAACCAGATGCATACATCTAGAATTTTTTTTTTCCAGCAGTAGGAGGCCCCCATATACTCTCTCTCTCTCTCTTTTTCTTTCCTTTTTTCTTTCTCTCTCCTTGTAATTAAATATGCAAAAATATTTTTAGAAAATGGTCTTCAGGGATTGAGCAGTGTGTTGTAGGGACAACATAAAGTACAGTATCACATGCATATTATGAAGCACATAGGATTTTAAAAGAAGCTTCAATCCAGAGACTATAAAGATTTCCTTTCAGCAATGCTTTTTAGAAAAGTGGATCCATGATAATAGGATGTAGTTTTAAAGAAAAGATAATATGTTTTCAGAGAAGCTAGACCTTTCATCATGCTTGGCTTTGACCCAACTGCAGGATCTTATTTTTACTATGCATCACACAATTGGCATGGAGAAAAACTAGACCCAGGGGCCTCAATAATTTTTTTCTAATGCATACCTCCCCATAATTTATATGATGATGAATCAGATTAACAGCTAATTTTTAATTAAAATGAGCAAATTCTAATCCTTGAGACAAATGTGTTCTATAGATTAAATAAACAATTCACTGTGTTACATGCTTTAAGATTAAAGTTTACATTCCAGAAAAATGTATGTTTAGGTTTTAGGATCATCCTACAAAGCAAAGCACAGGAGGAACTTGTGTCTGTCTCAGGAAGCTTCTTCCTCCCTAAAAAAGTATAGCAACGGACAGTTCAAATGCAGGCAAAACAACTCTGTGTTCTTTGTGTTGCAGAGATTACAGAAATGAGAACATTCTCAGCTCACTTCTCTATTAATGACTAGTACTTAACATGATAGGATTTTTGTCCCCAAGATATCAAATAGATTCTGACCTCTAATTTCTTGTATAATCAAAACAGAATCAGTGTTCATATTTCTATTTTCTTATAGTCACACTATTGTATTTGAGAGATATTTATCTACTGCAAAATGAATCTTCCTCCTTATTCCTCCTTCCCTTTCCCTATATCTGTCTCCCTCCCTCCTTTCCTTTAACAACCATCATTTTGTTGTTAATCACTTAGATGTTAGAGATTAGAGGATAATTTGGGCAGCTTTGCACAGAGGAAGAGGGTAGCAAGGCAGATACACAACCAGAAAATCCAAACAGTGTAGGTGCAGTGACTGAGCCCCTCACCAGGAACACAGATAAAAAGGGAAAAGAATTCAAGATCAGCCTTCTGGAGAAGGCAAGCTGAAGTTGTGAAGGTGGAGATGGGCAGGAGAGGCGGTTCTCAAGGCTTCCATGGGCTTGGGTAGGAGTCTGGAACGGCCAGCAGGGTCAGGGAGAGAAAGCAGGTCAAGATTACTGCAGCATACAGTGTGAGGCGGAAGAGATGATAGCAGGAATTTGTCCTGTGGTAAACTTCCATGTGTTCAAATCCATGAAGGAACGGGAAGGACTGCAGATCCAGGACTGGACAATAGGGACTGCTGTGGGTACCGGGCATGCAGAGGACAACATACAGAAACCAGGTGAAGCTGAGTGTCCAAAGTCTGAATGTCTGGGCCAGAATGCCTTCTTCTTGTGCCACTTCCGGCCTGGCTGAAGCTCCTCACACGGGGAAAAGGGGTTGGGTGGATGTGGTCCTTTCCATTTTCTTCTGACTCCAAAGACCTTTTCGAGGTGCCTGAGGCCTCTTGTCCTTGTGGAAGTATTAGCAGAGCTCCCCTTTCTTGTTTGTTGGGGTGGGGGTAGTAGATGTCATTACATTGTCTCCCTAGCTCCAGCCTTTGGGGTTTGCAGTCAGCGCAGGAGAAAGGGTAGGAAGTGAGGCGCATTCTCTGTAAAGGGTCTCCTTTCCTCCTCGAATGACTTTGCATCCATCTCATTGGCTGAGAGTTGGGATAATGTGGGATTACTGGTGCAACCAAGCCCACCACACACTGTAAGCACACTCTTCCTGACCAGTGATTTGACTGAGGAGGTGATGGAGGAGGCTCTGCAGAAGGCAGACCTCGGTCTCTCCTAACCACCCACCTATTGTCCCGCCTGTGAAGTGCATAACTTGGAAAACCTGGAAGGAGTGCTTCATGATCCAGGCCTTAGAATCCAGTAGGCATCTACTCCCCCCTCGTTGCACCACAAGGAGTCAACCATTGGTTAGCAAAAAGGTAGGAACTTGAACCTCCAGGCCTATGCACCCTTCCAAAGCTCCTAACTACCGCACAGAGGGAGCTCTCTGAGTAGAATTCAATGACTCCCAAGACCTGGACAAAGTCATGCCTGCACTAAAAGGAATTGGCAATGTTTCTGTCACTTCTTTTTGCTAGGTGTGATGACAAGGAGCAAACATGGAACAGTCTGAATTGTCCTCAGAAAGCTTTGATGCAATGTGTGGCTTTTCTCTCCCAGAACAGCCAACTTTATAAAAAAACAAATTCTGTCCCTAGAGAAGCCTTTGCTTCTGAATAATGGACTGGGACGGTTATGCGCATTGGACCAATCTGTCTTGCTGGAAGCCATGACAGAGTGAGTCAAAAGTCATCTAAAACTAACTCACCTTCACTTACCTCTTGTGGTAGGGAAGACCTTAGAATCTCAAATGAAAGTTGCAGCTCTGTGTGCTGGTTCTGAGAGCAATGTTCTGCAAGGAGTAGAGGCTGACCTGTATCTCACACACACACACACACACACACACACACAGGCGAAATGTCCTGTCACGATCTTCTGGATGCAGTTTCCCAAGGCATAAATGTCATCCTTTGTGAACACGGCAACACTGAACGAGGCTTTCTTTTTGACCTTCAAGGGATGCCGGGGCTCTTTGGAGAATAAGATTAATTTTATCCTGTTTGAGACAGACAGGGACCCTCTTCATGTGGTATAAAAAATACAGGAACATCAGGATGAAACAAGCCACACATCATTTGGATCAGAACACAAATGTGTGCCTAGCATGGTGGTGAGTTAGGATCACCATGAGTTTGAGGCCAGCCAGGGACTACAGAGCAATTTCCAGGTCAGCTTGGGCTAAAGTGTGACCCCTTGCCTCCAAAAAACAAAACAAAGTTACAGAACTCAAGTGTGTAGTTGAGTCATTGATGTGGGTATCCTTCTGTAAGAGTGTCTTGAAATGCATTATCACTTGCTTTGTTAATTGTTCTACCAAATGTTATAGTGCATGAGGTAAAAACCTTAATGTAATTATATAACATAGTAAAAAATGGGTATTCATTGTAAAAAAAAACTTCCATGCCATGTCAAAGAACTTGGATCCTAATCAATAAAACAAAAGAATAGATTTGTAGGCTAAAAGGTGAAAAGTAATGAAGAGACACAGCTGTCCAAGAGAAGCAAGAGAAAATAATGGCACAACCTAGGGTGCAGTGGAGGGAATGGAGCCCAGAAATAGTTCGAGGGTAATTCAGCAAGTGTAGATGAGTGCTGGGACACGAGGGACAAGGAATTCAGGGAGGAATCTAAGATCTGCCAGGTTTCTATTCGTGTGATTGAATAAAAGGAATACTGCCAACTGAGAGATTAAAAGCTTGGCAAATGAACTGTTTTAGAAGGAAAATGTGGTCTCAGGGATATTAGTGTAAGTACGAGGTGGAAAGTTAACTGGGGAGAGAACTCCATCTGTGCCGCTAGGAGAAATTGTCATCCACACAAGGGCGAGCTTGCTGGTGATGTAGCTGTCTTGGGGTCACCCATGCTTTCACATACAACACAGTCATACAGGTGAGATGCCTAAGCAACTGAGAAGATAAATCAGAAAACAATGAGTTTTGTGCTTCAGTCTATAGTACCAAATAGAAGCATTGGCTTGTGTTTGGCAATTCCACTCACTCATCTGTCTATGTGGTAATAAATTGACCTTGAACACAGAAAATCTCCTTCATGGGTAAGTTCTTAAAACCTAGTTAGAACCTTGTTGACTGAAGATTCTCCCTAAGTATTTGCTCAAGGAACAAAATAAGAAAATTAATTTATTATTATTATTTCCCCAAAGTAGTGTTACTTATATACTGCATGATTCAGTCACAAATGTCTAGTCCCATGATGGGTTAAGTTCTCAACAAACAAAAGGACTATCAAATGTACCTATGCATTTCTATATTTTTCATAAATACATTGAAAGTAACATGTCCATATGAACAAGTACCAGTAACCCATAGATTTTTATATATTTTTATTTATTTATTTGAGAGAGAGAGAGAGAGAGAGAGAGAGGCAGATAGAATGAGAGAGATAAAGGGAATGGGCATGCCAGGGCCTCCAGCTACTGCACATGAACTCTAGATGCATATGCCACCTTGTGCATCTGGCTTATGTGGGTCCTCGGGAATTGAACCTGGGTCCTTTGGCTTTGCAGACAAGTGCCCTTAACCACTAAGTCATCTCTCCAGCCCCCATAGATTTTTTAAATTGCTGTTTGGTGTTTGTGTTCTTCCAGAGGAAGCTGTGCTCTGGAATAGAATGGTGACTGCTTAAATGGAGTATAAGAGGTATAACCCTTCACTTCACTCCCGACATAGTTGGACTCAATATTAATATTAATGTTTTCCCTTATAGTCTATCTATAGTTTACAAACGTATATAGGTATGCCAGGCTAATATACTGGCTTATAAAGAAGGTAAAGTTTAAGATCCTTCACAGTTTCTGACTTGTCAATGACCTAATACATTTGCTTTTTTTAAAATTTAAAATTTAATTTTATTTATTTGCAAGGAGTCAGACAGAGAGAGAATGGGCATGCCAAAGCCTCTAGCCTCTGCAAATGAACTCCAGATGCATGTGCCCCTTGCACATCTGGCTTATGTGGGTCCTGGGGAATCAAACCTGGGTTCTTTGGCTTCACAGGCAAATGCCTTAACCACTAAACCATTTCTCCAGCCCCTACATTTGCTTTTTCATTGGTGGGGACAAGGTCCCATGTAGCAATTGAAATTGCTGTGTAGCTAAGCTTGGCCTTGAGCTTCAAATCTTTGTGCTTCTATCTCCTGGATGGTGAGGTTGTAGTATGCATCACTGCTGCAGTCAGGTTCGCATTGCTGGTAGAAATCACCCAACCAAGAGCAGTTTGTGGGGAAAAAAAAGGTTTATTTTGGCTTGCAGGATTCTAGGGCACACTCGAGGATGGCAGGAAAAACGATGGCATGAGCACAGGGTGGCCATCACTTCTTGGCCAAATTTGGCAGACAACAGGAACAGGAGAGTGTGCCAAACACTGGCATGGGGAAACTGGCTATAACATCCATAAACCCACCCCAACAATACACTGCCTCCAGTACGCTAATTCCCAAATCTTCATCAGCTGGGGATCTAGCATTGAGAAAGCCTAAGTTTATGGGGGACACCTGAATCAAACCATCACAATCACCATGCCTACAATTTACTGTTGAGAAAGATTTCATAATAATGAGAGTGAAGTTTAGAAGGGAGGGATGGGAAACAGGGAACAGAGAGAGGAAGAAAGGGATGGATTGGGGGAGGGAAAAAAGGGGAAGGGAGTGAAGGGAAGGGAAGGGGAGGAGAGGAACGGGGCCCCATGGAAGAACACAGAAAGTCAGGAAGTTAAACACACACCTTGTGAAGAATGAAGTGAATAAATTTGCTCTGGGAATTTTGAAAAGAAGCTTGAAGACTGATGGGTTCCCACTGGCATTGTTTATTGAGTAAAAACAAAAACAGAGCTGGGCGCACGCCTTTAATCCTGCACTCAGGAGGCAGAGGTAGGAGGATCACCTTGAGTTCGAGGCCACCCTGAGACTACATAGTGAATTCTAGGTCAGCCTGGACTAGAGTGAAACCCTACCTTGAAAAAAAAAAAAACAAACAAACAAACAAAAAAAACCTTCCATGATCACTCAGCCTTTTCCACCCACACAAGGCGGAAGTCTCTGAGCCCGCTCACAACAGGGCAGAGCTCTCATTTGTTGTGGGTGGCTGTGTCCCTTTCATGTTGCTTGGAGAGCAGTCATGAAGGGAAGACTCTCAGGAGGACTTTGGTTTGTTGGTTGATGTGTGCTGAACACTAAGTGTCATCCTTGGTTGAACTCACCATTCCCAGTTCCTTCTGAACATCTGCTCTCCAGGAAAGAATGCAGTTTGGATACAAAATAAAATTCAAACTACACATTATTTTCTTTGCCAAGCCCTCTTCCTTGATTCCTAATGTCTCCTGTAATGACCAATATAAGCATTTCTGTCTCAGACTCATATTTTCAAGGGGATTTGTCATTTCAAAATTTGCTTGGCATCACTTTCTCTGCTCTTTCTCTGTCTGTTGCTAATAAATAAATAAAAATAAAACAAAAATTAAAAAAGGGGGCTGCAGAGATGGCTTAGTGGTTAAGTGCTTCCTGTGAAGCTAAGGACCCTGGTTCAAGGCTCAGTTCCCCAGGACCCACATAAGCCAGATGCACAAGGTGGCACATGCGTCTGGAGTTCGTTTGCAGTGGCTTGAGGCCCTGGTGTGCCCGTTCTCTCTCTCTCTGCCTCTCTCTCTCTCTCTGTCTGTTGCTAATAAGTAAATAAAAATAAAACAAAATAAATTTTATTTTTTTTGCTTGGCTTCAAACTGTCACTTGCAACAGTGTTGTGCACTATGCCAGAGTGGGGAAAGTCCTAAGACCTCTGACTGGGCAAGGTGCAGTATTCTCTGGTGGGTGTTAAATGCAGTGGTTCACAATCCGTTGTACTGATCATCTTACACGTGCTGTTTCAAAAATCTTGCTCCTATGCTAGAAGTAACAATATCACTTCTTTCAAAGAACCACTTCCATGTAGACATCCTCTCTGTCAGTGGCTAGAACTTGTATGAAAGCACTGTGTCCCCACCATACTGCTTCACAGGACCAATTTACAACCTTGAACCTGTATAGAGGTGTATGCATTTAATCCCAGCACTCTGGAGACTAAGGTAGGAGGATTACAAATCCAAGGCATTATAGGCTACATAGTGAGACTCTGTCTCAGAAAAACAAAACCAACCCCAGTGACAGTCACATATCACTGACAAGACTCAGGAGGAGCTAGCTTCTTTCAGGCAGGTTCAGTTAGGGACAGGAGCCCAAGAGAGAACCAGAAGACGCCACCCCGCCTAGCAGGAATGGAACTTGTCTGATCCAGTTTCATCCACAGCAGCTGCAGCGCCCCTGCTGCCTCCACCGTGAAGCACACTGCCTCGGTGGTCTTTGGGGTCAGCCCTTTGAATCTACAAAGCAATCCGGTCTTCCCTTTCCATACCTGAGTCTGATGAAAGAATGCATTTTCAGTGGGCCATAAAGGCTTGTCCGAACTGATCTCTGTCCTTTCTCTGCCCTGTGATCTCTGGACACACTTAAGTCTGCCTTTTCCCTATCCAGCCTGGCTGGGTAGGAGAGAGCAGATGACTGCTTCTTGCCCTGGGAAGTTTTCTGCTTGCCTTCTATCTGCTTTATGTTTTGGAGTAGCTTCCCACCTTAATTACAGGTATGATTTTCCTCTAATCTTTGAGTTTACCACGTGCGTCTTTCCTTTCCTTTCTAGATCTACCACATGGGAACTTCCTCTAAACTCTGGGCCTGCTTCCTGTGTAATTTCTCTAAACTTGGGGCACCCATGGGTTTAACTCTCCTTAGGTCCCATTTCTCACCTGAATTTCCTGGTCTCTGCTTTGGTACTCTCTCTTCTATTCTAAAACCACCACCACTTACTCTTAACTTTCTTCCAGGGGAAGGCTCAAGATGGATGCTGTGTCTTCCTCATGAGTGTGTGTTTTTCTATCTCTCTACGTAGATCCTATTATCTTCCGCATGCTTATGGCTCTGCTCTGGCCTCTTCCTGGACCTCCATTTCTCCTAAGTGAACCTCATGAACTGTGCTGCACCTTTCACACGAGTGTGTGTTTTCTCTCTTCCACATGCTTGTGACTTTGCTCCAGCCTTTTCATAGACCCTGATGTTCCTTAAATAAACCACACAATTTGAGATTTCTGCTTAAATAAAATCAATAATTCATACTTTATTCTTTTGAGTCTATTTTCATCAATTCTTTGTTAAAATGGAATAATGGCCCAAATTTTGGGTTCATAAGTTTGGGAGAACCCTCCTGAATCCCAAAATTCTGCATCATCACTATTGTCAAGCATTATGTATAGTATATAATGGTATGTATTGTGCTTTTATGTAGCGTCCACTAGCATCACCACAATGCATTGTACTCCCATGTTACAATGGCTACAGTGTCAGCAGGAGATAGGAATTGCTCAGCTCACCTTACAGGACCACGAGGCAATGGGGTGAGTTTTCTGTGGAATGCCCATTGTATGGTACATGGCTACATCTGAGCTGCCTTGTTTAAAGTTGGCTTTGCTCTCCCATCTTGTCACTGCGGCACTGTGAGAAGAAGAACAGAGTGCGAAGTGCAGAGATGTACTATCCAGTCTGACTTGACTGTTGAGGAGGTTGTGACTGTGCAGGCACAGAGCTGTTATATAACTTGTCTGAAGTAAAAGGCTGGGATATGAATGTGAGTGACCTGGCCCTGTGCTGTATTCTTTCTCTTTTGCTTTACTGCACTGCCTTCTAATACAGGTGCTATCTGCCCTCTTAACTCAACATGCTATTGGGAAAATCACATCTCAAGTAAGTGAGAAAAGTGTGGTAGTGTCTAGGTTCTTGATTATATTAAGACAGATGACAGTGTTGCTTTCATTTTTAAAATTTATTCATTTTACAATGGTTATAGTCTTATATTTCCTTTCCTCTAGACCCATTTTCCCTGAGATTCTCCTCAATGTGGTTAATGTATTCAGTGTGGGATAATTAAGGCCTCAATCCATTTCTGGGAGGGATTGTGTTTCAGGTAATTTCTACCCCCAACCCCTGCAACTCTTACAGTCTTCCCACACCCTCTTCTGAAATCTTCCCTGAGCCTTGGTGGTTCGGTTAACAGTCTGGTTCAGTGCTAGGATCTCTGTAGCCTCTGGGTTTCTGCTTTAGTGTGTTTTGATTAGCCACTGTGTCACCGTTTCCCTGGATCTGGTTGTCAAGGTAGCCAGTGGGAGCAATACTCATGTCACTGCTTCCCCCTGCAACTTTCTCCTGTGCCCTGGGGTAGTTGCGGTAAAGGTGGAACATCTCCTGGAAGGCAGTTCGGTATCTTTACTCGTCATATTGATAAATCTTGTATCTCCCTGTTATTCTCTGCTACCTAGAGACTTGTTTTATTAGTAAACATCCATGACCTGTTCTGCCCCTAGCTTCACAGCCCCCTCTTCTTGTTCTCCATAGCCCCATGCCCGTTGTCCTCCTGAAGAACTGCCACTACCATGTGCTACACTGCTGGTAATAGAGGCGAAATCAGGAGGCTCAGATCCAGCCCTAGCAGCATCACTAGTTTTCATGAATAGTATAATCTTGGCCAGTTCTAGAATTTTCTATATGTGTAAAAGTAAAGGATTGGGGCTGGAGAGATGGCTTAGCAGTTAAGGCATTTGCCTGTAAAGCCAAAGGATCTGGGTTTGACTCTCCAGGATGCCCATAAGCCAGATGCACAAGACATGCATCTGGAGTTTGTTCACAGCAGCTAGAGGCCCTGGTGCACTCATTCTTTCTCTATCTCACTCTCTTTCTCTCTGTCAAATAATCAAAAATAAAAATAAATTTAAAAAGTAAAGGATTGCTGTAGAGGTTTTCCTTCTCTTTTTATAGCCTCCCCCCTCTTACAGTGCTGGAACCCAGGTCCTGGTCATACTACAGAAATGCTCTGCTACTGCGCTGCTTCCCCAATGACCTAGAACAAAGGTTCTGTTTCTCCAGGCAATTTGCTTTTTTTTCTTTTGAAAAATTTTTTATTGATTATGGACATACTTAGTATGGCAACATCACATGGTGGTACCATCCTTTCCCTCATCCCTACCCCCTTTCCGAAGAGGGCCCTCCTCATTGGGGTCACAGGTTATTGCTGTGGGGATTGTGAATTATGTGGGTGAGAGCAGCAGTTCTTGGGGAGAGGCAATGCCTCAGGAAATGATGTCCTAACCTTGTGGCCCTAACAATCTTTCTGCCTCCCTCTTCCACAAAATTCTCTCTGGGCAATTTGATCAGTATCTGCTACTGGAGTGCTGTGTTGAGAAGGACTCTGAGGTTCCATGTGAACTTACTGGGATGAGCAATGTCAGCTTCTTGTACAGGAGGCAGTGATGGCCTCGACACCAGGTATTTGCTGGTTTGATTGATCTCAGAGGTCTTTCTGTACTTGAACATTTGATTCTTTATCTCTCTCTTGCTCAAAGCCACACATTGTTCTACACTGGTGAGATGCCAAATTTTCTCAGCCTGGGTTTTAATACTATCTTTGCTGGGTGTGGTGGCGCACACCTTTATTCCCAGCACTCAGGAGCCCAGAGGTAGGAGGATCACCTTGAGTTTGAGGCTACCCTGAGATTACATAGTGAATTCCAGGTCAGCCTGGACTAGAGTGAAACCCTACCTCAAAAAACAAACAAAAAAACAACAAAAATTGCTATCCTCAATTCTGTTATTTCTAAAGGTTCTCTACCATGTTTCCTGACTCAAATGTTCACTGATAACCAGGTAAGTGGAGGAAGTAGGGCTTGAAAATGAGGTGATTCAAAAGCTGGATAATCCTTGGGTCATTGTTCAATACTTAATTTAACTTCTATAATAATAGAAAATAATAGAAAGCAATGAACAAGTATCAACAACAGATTTTAAGATGTACAGTGTGGTGGTGTGCATGTATGCCAGAGCTCAGTTTTCAAACTGTGAACAAATAAAAGCTATGCAAGTGATGAGTTAGTATTTCTTTGCTTTTTTCTTTTCAGTGTTTTTTGAAATTATGAATTATGAGATGTATTTTAGGGAGAGTTAAGAAGTAAAGTCTAAATAAATTCTACCTCTTTCTTGCTGGAAAGGGGGAGAAAAGATGGAGAACTTTAATATATGAACATACAGTAATTTGATCACGTTCCCACCACTTTATCCCTTTTCCCCTCTCCTTCCTACTGTCCCTGTCCTATGAGGATCCTCTTCTTTCAAGGTAGTCCTTTGTTTTGTTGTCTCATTCTTTTTGTTCTCCTTTGACCTTCATGTCACAGTATTGCTGGGCCCAGAGCCATGCTGGTCTTGTGGGGGTGTTCAGTAATCACACTGGGGTAACCATCATCGCCAGTCATAGAGTCAGCTCTCTGGCTAGCAGTGAGAGCAACACTCATATTCTTTCTGTGACCACCTCTGTAATGTTTCCTGAGCACTGTCGGGTGTGATAAGATGACTCATCCAGTGCTAAGCTCTGGGATTTCTCTTCTTGCTGTCGTTTGAAGAGTCTTGGGTCTCCCTGGTATTCACTGCCATCTGTGAAAAGAAGGTTCTTTAACCAAAACTGAGAACAGCATTAGTCAAAGGACATAAGGCTTTTTGATGGGTATAACATCTACATTTATCCAAGGAAATTTCTCTAGAGCCTATAACCTTCCAAGGCTTGACTCGGTTCCCAGTTGCAAATATGAATTATTTCCCACTGAGTAGACCCATATGCAATCACAAAGCAGTTGATTACCCCCATAACTTATTTGCTGCTATTGCACCTATGGGTTCATCTTGCCTGGCTGGTTGATTTTTGTAGCTTGCAGGATCCAGTGCTTGTTCAGACTGTAGATGTGAGACAGTATTTCTTGAGTGTCACAAGTTGCTGAGTTGTATGGTAGATGCAGGAGGAGACAGACAAACTTCCTCCTCATGGTGATGTCCAGACAGTAAAGTGACAAGGAGAAATAAAACATGGTACTGTCCAGAGTGAAAGGGGTCCATTAGTCCTCATCCTCCCTTTCAGGATCATAAAATATTACATGGTTTGTTATGTGTTGAGTTTGTCTCTTGTATTTATTCTCTTTGCCAAGTATTTTTTTTATGTAATAAATAATGATAGTATTTGTCCATGGGTCTCTTGTATTTATTCTCTTTGCCAAGTATTTTTTATTTATGTAATAAATAATGATAGTATTTGTCCATGGGCCATCAGTTATCCAAAAAAGCTCTTTATAGAAATTAAGTCTGTGGCTCATAAACCCCATCAGCCATGCAAGTGGAAGTGGGGATATCTGAGAAAGGCTTGAGGAGACTCTTGTCTAGTGGAGTGGATCATGACTTCTGCGGAAGAACTACAAGGTTCCAGAGAATGTTATGTCACCAGAACCATTTCCAGTCTACACTGAAAGGGACAGAGACTATAAAGTAAAAGACATTGGCCGGTCTTTCAAAATTCAGCTAACAGTCTGATAAGACCACTCAGCTTCCTTTCATGAAGAAGGAAAGATGGAGCAGACTGCAAAGCAGTGACCATGGAGGAAGGTTCCCAAGTCCTGATCCTAAACAGACTTTGTTCAGCTGGGTTTTGGAATTGCTTGGTTGCTGAGTCCTTTTATCTTTCTATTTTGTTCTGTTCTGAAGGCCAATGCTCACATCCTATTGTGATGGGGGGTTTATCTTGGGGGATTCAAAAGCAAACCCCAAAACCTGAGCTCATGTCTGCTTTACCAAATAATTGAATTAAAGCAAGACTGAGAAGGATGATTTCTGTGAATTACTACATTTTATTTCATCCGGAAACCAAAAAGTGAGAAGTGGGTATATCCACAGGATCGAAGGACCCATGGAAAAGTACATGGACCTACAAGAAAACAAACAAAACCATGTGAAAAGGGATATAAAAAAGAATAAGGTGACAACAAAATATCCTTTTTTAGTTCCAGGCAGCTTAGTTGCTGCTCACGTGTGGTGAGAACCTCAAGTGCTGGCTGATGAACAGCCTAGGAGCTGGAAAAGAAGAGAAAGCTGGAACCCTCATGAGCAGCCAAGTTTTTATTTAGGGTGCGGGGCTGAATCTGGAAGAAGCCAGCACACTTGGATGCAGTGTCCAGAAGAAGCTGGGCTTGAACTGTGCACACAGTTGAGTAATTCCTGCTATGCGGCACCTGCTGCAGATAGCTGGGTCAATGTGTGATGTAAGCAGCCACAGCTGTGTTTGTTTATCTCCACTAGGCAGGCAGGAATTAAGATTCATATCTCTCTTATGGGCCTTCCTGTCTAACTGCATCAACTTAATGTTACCCATCTCTCTCTCACTATGATCACCATGCCATTCCATTTTAGAAAGCAATAACTGTTGTTTCTTTAGCTCACAAATCCACAGAAGGAGAAAAATTGTGCCTCAAGGTTCACCCATCATTTAGACTAGTTAAATGACGACATTTGGGACTTTTGAGTTGACGGGATTTGGGGCCTTGGGTTGAGACTTTGGGGGACCTGGGATAGAATTAATTATTGCTATAACTCATTATTCTTGTATGACAGAAATGGATCTTTGGGGGACATAGTGTGGACTGGAGTAGGCAGAATAATGGGCAGTCATGCAGCACTATAGCCACATTCTCATAGTTGGAAACTATGAGTATATTATGTGGCATAGCAAAAGGGAATTAAGGTTACAAATGCCTTAAGGTTGCTAATTACCTGCCTTTGAGATGGACAGTTTAGCCTACATTAAGTTGGTGGGTTCAGTTTAATCATGTGAGTCTTCAAAAGTGAAAGGAGGGTCTGAGAACCAGAGGTGAAAAGAACTGGACCCACTGTTGGGGGAGTTGACACTGGAGGCAAGCAGCCAGGAGTTCTGAACAGAAGCAACCTAGAGGAGCCGGAAAAGCCAAGGAAACTGATTCCTCCCAGAGAGTCCAGACAGGAGCTCAGCCCTGACAAAGCCACCATGTTAGCCTCCTGGGACTCTCATCACACTTCACATCTCCCAAGCTGCGAGGTAGCAGTTAGTGTGAGAGGTCCTCAAACGTGTGATGGTTTCAGTAGTGACAGCAAACAAAGGCATTTAATGTGCATCAGAAACACCTGGTAGACTTGTTATACTATACATTGAAAATGCCTAACCTGTGTGAGGCGCTAGGTTGCACATCCAGAACAACAAACAAGCATAAATTATAGATTGTTATCCCCTCTCCTGGAAGTTTCTGACTAGTAGACCCTGGGAGAAACCTGAAAACTGCATTACTAACAAGGTTCTGAAGAGATGCCAATGCTGCTAGATTGGTGACCACACTGAGAATTTATATCTTATCAAATTTAAGCCTTCCACTGGAGTTGCTGGCAACTTGTCCCATTTTATTTATTTGACTATTTCTGGGCTTTGGCTTGAAAAACCCAGAAAGAAGATTTGAACACATGAGTGTAGACTAAGCATGCACCTAGCAGTTAATGAAACATCTCCTTTCTTCCCTGCAGCATGTTGGTAGGGTTGGTCCCTTATCAGAGGGATCAGCTGTGGTCCTTGGGAATGTATTTAGAGATAAGAGTGTCTGCTTGTGTTATGCTTTCATGGCACACAGCTAATTCAGTGGCGCGCATCACTCAACATGGCAGTAGTGCTTGGCAGGGAGCTAAATGGAATGATGGCTTTGGAATGACAGCATTGATCTTGATTTCAATTTGAGCTTAGGAATTATGGTGTTCTCAGTTTTCACGGCACGCCTGGTATTGCACACATTCTTCAAGTTTTTTTTTTTTTGTAAATGGGCTTTCTGAAACTTAGCAAGAGTTCTGCATGCTGAATGGGCCCAATGCTGGACATGGAAGCCCTGTGTCAGAACAGATGTCCTCAACACGCTTGGGAAGTAGTAGCTCAGTAGCTCGAGAAGAACAGACAATTGCTCTCTGTTTCAGTTTTCAAAGCACACACACGTCTTTCATCTCATCCTGCCTGTCACAGATATTAATGATGAATCCAGCTTTCCCGAACCTTAGCCCTGTGTTCTGCTGGCCTCCTGCAACACTTTGATCTCCACCTCCAAATCAATGTCCAGAATGTTCTCCCATCTGCAAGGGAGATATTACTAGAAGAGTGACAAGACAGACAGACTGATAGAGACACAGACAGAAAAAAGAGTGAACAAAAGAAGCTGAAAAGGAAAACAATAAACAAGGAAGGATCAGGAAAAAAATGGAGATAGAGAGGGGAAAAGAAATGGGTGCTGAAGCCTTTACAGGCAATTGTGCATTGTGATCTTCCATGTCAGTGCATGGGAACAGTAATTCAGCTCCTTTGGGACAAAAGCACCATCCTAATCCCGAGAGAAGTAGTGGTTGCGGCAGTGAGCACTTCTACAGAGAGCAGTTGTCCTGTCTTTCCCTCTGGGCTCCCCTTCCTCTTGAGTGTCCCTTGACTCTTCCTTCTTCAGTCTCCCCTTCTTCTCTTCTTCATGGTCAGGCTTGAGACAGCAATGAAGAGGGGTGTGGTAGTTTGAATATATGTCCCCCAATATATTCAGTGTTTTATTAGTTATAGTTTGCATCTGCAATTACCTTGCTAGAGGCAAGGTCACTGGGGGCCCGGTCTTAAGGTGTGGGTTTGAGATTCCATTGTAAAGATATGCAAATGTGCCTAGCAGGAGTTCCTGAAGTGTGCTGGGCTTTTGGCTGTAGTTTGCTCTGTGTGCTGTGGTGGGTGGTTGGCTTTCTCTCTCTCTGCTTGGCCCCATGAAAACAGGCTGCTTTTCCTGCCTTTATGGAACTTCCCCTGGATCTGTAAGCTTCAAAAAATAATATCCCTTCCTCCATAACTGTGCCTGGTCTGGAAGTTCATCTCAGCGAACCTGAAGCTGTCTGCTACAGTAAAGTGGTACCGAGGAGTGTGGGGTGAGATGAACCAGATCGTGTGGATATTCTTCTTTTGGAACCTTTGTTTTGGAGGATTGGGCATGGACTTGGTGTTTGCAACTGAAGATGCCTTCTGGAGTGGTAAGCCAAGTTTTATGGACTATTCTGATGAGAGTTTGAGAATGATAAGTGCAGACAGTATTGAACTTCGAGGCTTGGTTTATGAGCTTTCTAAGGGGAAGAAAAGAGTTCAGAAGACTTTGTTGGAACTGGGCTACTGGCATAAGGGATGGCTACGTTCCGCTATCCAGGCCCAGAAAGTTTGATCAAGGTTAAATTTGTAATGGACTGATGTGCTTGGCTAAAGATATCGGACTGAATTTTAAGATTTTACGCTGGAAAACCTGAAGCAAGTTAAAAGTAGAGGCATTGAGACTGGTTTAGCTGCTATTGTTGACACATTAGCAATCTTAAGGAAGGTGGAAGGAAGGTGGCCTGACGACTGATTTACATTAAAACAATGGAGAGGATGCCTGAGGAAAGACTGTTAAAAATGCAAATTCTTGGAAAGAGCTGACTGGAGAAGGAACCTGCTTTTCAAGGCTGTGATTTATTTCATCCCTGGATTAAGAATATGGCTGTGTCCTGCACACCTGGTATTAGTTTTGGAAGCATGAAAAATGCATGGAGTGGTCATGAATTGCACATGGTTCCAGGAGCCGCTGCTGAGATGAGGCATGAGGCAGGGCATGAAGACCCTCAGAAATAAGCTGGAAGAGTCTTTGGAAAATGGACCGTGGTTTGCATGGAGACCTGAAGATGTTTTGGATATACCAGGACTGTGCAAAAGGGCTACCATGGAGTGCAGTGTTGGCATGGGATGAAAGTTTTCCCTGGCGATTCTGCCCAGCTGGAGGGGCGGAATTGGAAAACCTGGAGACTGTCAGTCTCTGGTTATATTGAACTTGAACTGCAGAAGTTTGATGACGGCTGATGGTGGTTGAGTTTGCATTGTTCTAGTCTCTCCTTGCTATTCCTTATACAGTTAAAATGTTTACTCTGTGCCTTTACATGTTGAAAGTATTTAACTTGTTTGATTTTACAGGACTCACTATCTTAAGTTGATCAAGACTGTGAGAACCTTTGAAATTGGACTGAGTACAATTTACAATGTGTGATAGTTATAAATCTATTGGGGGCCAGGGGCGGAATGTGGTAGTTTGAATATATGTCCCCCAATATATTCAGTGTTTTATTAGTTATAGTTTGCATCTGCAATCACCTTGATAGAGGCAAGGTCGCTGGGGGCCCGGTCTTAAGGTGTGGGTTTGAGATTCCATTGTAAAGATATGCAAATGTGCCTAGCAGGAGTTCCTGAAGTGTGCTGGGCTTTTGGCTGTAGTTTGCTCTGTGTGCTGTGGTGGCTGGTTGGCTTTCTCTCTCTCTGCTTGGCCCTGTGAAAGCAGGCTGCTTTTTCTGCCTTTATGGAACTTCCCCTGGATCTGTAAGCTTCAAAAAATAATATCCCTTCCTCCATAACTGTGCCTGGTCTGGAAGTTCATCTCAGCGAACCTGAAGCTGTCTGCTACAAGGGGTTACCTGTCTGCAGGTCACCTAGTTATCTGACCAAGGCCTAAACTGAAGGACATGGCTGGGAAACTGTGACCTAGAAAGACAAGACCTGAAACTCATTGCCTGGCTCTCTGCAGTGCCATGCATGACCATTGCAAAGGGCCCAGAGTTCTTAGTGCTAGAAGCTGGCAGAGATGGGACTGAACCCAGTCTGGGGAAACAGACCTTCCAGCACGAAGTATTATGTTGACCACTGCAGAAGTTAGATCCTGAAACTTTTCTTAAAATTTTATTTATTTGAGGGAGAGAAAGAGTTTAGACAGAAAGAGAATGGGAATGCCAGGGCCTTCAGTTTCTATAGACAAACTCCAAATGCATGCACTACCTTATGCATCTGGCTTGGATGGGACCTGAGGAATTGAACCTAAGGGGTCCTTTGGCTTTGCAGGCTTTGCAGGCAAGTGCCCTAACTGGTAAGCCATCTCTCCAGCACATGATCCTGAAATTTTTTTGAGAAGAATGTGAGTCGCTGCATCCAGACCCAGAATGGCAAAATGATGTCTTTGAGATTACAGAATGGAAACACAGTCACTCACGTAAGTGTGCTGGACAGCTATCTGTGTATGGAAGATTAGGGAATGCTGAATGGCACACAGGAAGTGCTGATCTCATGTTATGGGCTGAATTCATGTTGTTTTGTCTACCAGCATGTGGAACCATCTCACATTGTTCACCTTCCCCTCCTTATTCCTCATCTGTATTCTTGTCCACTGTACCCATAAAGTATCTCTGCGGAGGCTGGAGAGATGGCTTAGCAGTTAAGGCGCCTGCCTCCTAAGCTTAAGAACGCTGGTTCCAATCTCCAGCAGTTCCAATCTCCAGGTCCCACATTTAGCCAGATGCAAAGTGATGCAAGGGCGCCATGCCGCACTTGTCCACAAGGGGATGCACACATCTGGATTTCGTTCACAGCAGCTGAGAGACTGCTGGTGCGCCCATTCTCTATCTGTCATCCTCTCCCTGTCTCTCTGTCTGTCTCTCTTTCTGTCTCTCTCTAAAAATTAAAAATTAAAAATTAAAAATGTATTTCTGTGGATGGGGGGGGAGGGGCTGACCCAGCACCTAGCATATTGCTGGTGTTCAGTAAAGGAGTAGAGGATGTTGGAGACAGAGGGACTCCACTTATGGGAAGAGCTCAGGAACAGGTCATTTGAGCATTCATCTGGCAAAATCAGGGGAGTCAGAAATAGAATGGATTGTAGTGGGGCGTGGTGGCGCACGCCTTTAATCCCAGCACTCAGGAGGCAGAGGTAGGAGGATCGCCATGAGTTTGAGGTCACCCTGAGACTACATAGTGAATTCCAGGTGCCTGATTTAGAGTGAGACCCTATCCAAAAAAAAAAAAAAAAGAAAGAAAGAAAGAAATAGAATGGATGTCTGAACTCCATGAATTGATGATTTCACAATATCCCAAGACTCTGTAGTTCTTGTGTGTATAGAAAAGAAAAAAAATGCCCATATATGAATCTGAAGTTAGTTTATATTATTTATTTATTTATTTATTTATTTATTTATTTATTTATTTATTTATTTATTTATTTGTTTGTTTGTGTGTGTGATATGCTCATGTATGTGCCCTCGCAGCGCACTATGAGATTGCCTGTACAGGCCAGAGCAGAATATCAGGTTTCCCACTCCATCTCTTACTGGAGCTTTCTGCTTTTGGTGAGCCAGGTGATTCCCTGATTTCTGCTCCCCTTTGTAGGATTGAGGTTCCAGGTGTGCACAGCCACACTCAGCTGTTTATGTGGGTTCTGCATATTCAAACTCGGTGGTTTCAGGTTCCCTTAAGCTCTCATGTTAGTGTGGGAAGCTCACTTAACTGCTGAGTCATCTTTCAGCCATCTGAAGGGAGGTTTATCAAAGACTTATAGTTTTTTAGTCAGAGGTTTATAAATAGCGCCTTAATTGTCTTTATCCTAAGTTTTAAATTTTAAAAATTCTCATTTACTTACGTTATATTTCCACTGCCAAATGGAAAGTCAAGAGTCTAACAACACTCACTATTGTGGATGTAATATTTTAGAAAATTAAAAGCAAATGTTTTTAGAAGTTCAAAGAAAATTCAAATACTTTAAGTAGAGAAAATAGCACCAAAACATAAATCACCCTGCCTAAGGTAAGTTGTAAAAAGGATCAAAAGTTGGATTTTTCAAATCTTTCCAAATCCTTTCCATCATTCTGAAAGCTTTGGGGCTGATGATAAGGCTTATAAATAGTTTCCTATGGTGATAATTGTTGGTGTAAACAGATGGGAAAAAGTGGTCTGGAGTCTTACAGAGAGAGATAGAGAGAAAGAGAAAGAGAAAGAGAGAGAATAACTATCAAAGAAAACAAAAAGCCCCAGAAATTCCTGATTTCTAGCAACTTCATTGTTTTGTGGAAAAGGGAAAAATTAAACTTGAGTATCATTCCCTGTAGGAGTCATCCAGTTTGATGTTCTCTGGGACAGAACTAGTGGCTTAGCAAGAAGATGATTAGCACACTGAAGAAACCTCATCACAGTGAAGCCAAAGCTGTTTGGAAATTTCTGTGCTGATGATCTTCCTGGGATGAAGAACTGACCTGATTAGAAATGTTATTTGAGTAATTTGGAAGGCAATTTCCCAAGAAGAGCTATGCCATGTGGGAAAGAAGTTCAAGCTCTGGAGGAACCATCATCGTGGAGGCATCCTCTGTGATATCCAGTAGTGCTTTGGAACACTCCACTGATGGCTTGACAATCATGAATGGAGAAGTGTTTCTTTACCAAGGAGATCTAAGTTATATCCTGAACCCACACATTGAGTTTTGTGTCACAGGTTATGACATTTTTATATTTTTTATATTCTGCATTAAGAATACATCATCAAGTACTCTTATCAAAGACTTCAAACTCAAATTTAATCAAGCCTTTAGACCTAACTTCCAGTTTATAGACAATAAAATGGAGAAAAGATCCATTTACTAGTCAAATGACAACATTTGGAAGATTTAGAGAAATCCAAAATATGTGACTGTCTGCAACACAGCTGGCCCATCATTTTAGAAATCAATGGCATGGGAAAATGGCATGTGCGTTGATGTGGAGAAACTGCTAGAGATTATGAGGTTAAGGATACAGGGCAAGCACACTGAATGTATAGACTTGTGTGGATCCTGGTTAAAGCAAACAGTCAAAAATATGTGGTCAGTAGTTGGGAAAATTAGAATAGTAGAGATGATGTTATGGAATTATTGTTAAATTTGTTAGGTGTGACATTAACATAGTAGCTGGACTCATTAGGGGTAAAACAGCCATCAAGATATTTAAACGGGTTTCGGGGTAGATGTAAATATCAATAAATTCCCAACATGATCAAATTAGTTTGAACTGTTTTCTTAACAGTATATTCAAAAGTTCAAGGTGGCTATTGAGCAAACAGAGAAAACCTGATGATTCAGGAGAGAAAGGGGGAGATTTCTGGAGTCATGCTCCTAAGTGGCCGGCCAGTGTTGTGATCTGGTACAGGCTAGGTATTTACAGTGACCCACGATTCCTACAAAGTGTTGGCTACTGGCCCTCAATAAGAAAAGGACAGAGAGAGGGCTGGAGAGATGGCTTAGCGGTTAAGGTGCCTGCCTGCTAAGCCTAAGAACACTGGTTCCAATCTCCAGTGGTTCCTATCTCCAGTTCCCACGTTTAGCCAGATGCAAAGTGACGCAAGGGCGCAATGCCTCACTTGCCCACAAGAGGGAGCAAACATCTGGATTTCGTTCACAGCAGCTGAGAGACTGCTGGCGCGCTCATCTCTGTCTGTCTCCCTCTCTCTCTGTCTGTCTCTCTCTCTCTGTGTCTCTCCAAAAATAAATAAAAAATAAAATTTACATTTAAAAAAAGAAAAGGACAGAGTATGCTTGTGTAAACCTTAATAACATTTGACAAAGTAATTTTATGTTCATTCAATACTTTTTAATTTTTAAAAATCTTATTTATTTATTTATCTGAGAGAAACAGAAAAAGACAGAGAGAGAAAGGGAGGGAGGGAGAGAGAGGGTGAGAGAGAGAGAAAGGAAGAGAAAGTATGTGTATGATAGGACTTCCTGCCACTACAAACCATCTCCAGATGCATGTGCCAATTTGTGCCTCTGGACTTACATGGGAAGTGGGAAATGGGACCTGGGGCTGTCAGGCTTTGCAAACAAGTGACTTTAACTATTGAGGTATCTCTCCCTCCCACGAATAGTTTTTAAATGGGACTTTAGAAATTGTTTTCATCATACATGGTCATACATGCTTATAATCCTAGAACTTGGGAGTTTGAAGCAAGAGGGTTGGGAGTTTGAAGTCAGTGCTAAGGACAGAACTCATGGCTTTGCACATACTAGGCAAGTGGTATACCAAAAATTCTACACCCAGACCATTTTATAGAGCTCAATTTTTGTTCTTTATTAATTTGTTTTTGATTTTGAGACAAGGTATCATGCAGCCCAAGCTTTCCTCAAAGTTACTATTTAGTCACAGCTGGCCTTGAACTCCTGACTCCTGCTTTCTCTTCCCAAAG
This sequence comes from Orientallactaga sibirica, assembly GCA_036365145.1. Classification (NCBI taxonomy): domain Eukaryota; kingdom Metazoa; phylum Chordata; class Mammalia; order Rodentia; family Dipodidae; genus Orientallactaga; species Orientallactaga sibirica. Next base: position 22,559,143 of record JAEOAD010000003.1, read on the forward strand.
GCTGGGAGTATGTGCCTGGCTCTAGGGCTTCTTAGCCTAGTTTCTTAGAAGAGCTTCAGGGGCCTGTGAGCAACTTTAAATTGTGTGCCAAGTGTCATTGCACACAAAGCCCACAAACTCATTCATGACTTTACACACATGTCAGTAGCTTTTATCAGATTCACATAGAGTTTTATGTCCCAAAGGTGCATGCAGAGCCCTGTCTCTGACATGACCTTAGATCAGTCCTTTACCCTCTGCCTAGAGTTACCTGCATGGATCCTCCCTACCTGGATTGAAACTTCTCAAATGCCAATCCAACTTTGCACTGTGTGGCCGCCTCCCCTTTAGTCATGAAAATACATGTATTCAGTTGACTGCTCCCATTATTCTGCCAGAAGGAAACTGCTAAGCCAAACACCTCTGTGAAATATTGCTTTCAGCATGACAGACAGACAAACTCCTTTACCCAAAGTGGGCCAGGGCAGGGCTGTGGGAGCTTCCTGAAGCCTCGGGCCAGAGAGGTTGGCAATTGCCCATCTTGGTTCCACCACACTGGCAAACTCCTTTTGAACAATCCTTTCGATTTAGCTACCCACTAGAAGATTAACTGTTTAAAGGAATTCCAGAAAGCACATCAATTATTACTAATGAATTCCAAATCAAATCATCCAGAACTACAAAGGACTGCCAGATGTTTTGGGTGAGGAAAAAAGAATGGGTGGGAGGCCTGGGGAGAGGAAGGATTCATTCCCAACACTCCATTAACTTGGATCTATCTGAAAGCTATAATTTATCATGCACCCAATATAAGGAGGCATCACACACATTACAGATATGACTTGGAGATTGTTCAAATATTAATTTCATTGTGGAATATGAGTTTATACTGATGTCATAGTTAATGAAACTTTTCAGACTTCTTTTCCATATTGCCAGAAGACAAAATTACAGCAAATTTAAAGCTCTTAATTGCCTTTTTAAAATATTTATTTTATTAATTTATTAGAAACAGAGAGAAGGAGACAGAGAGAGAGAGGGAGAGAGTGAGAATGGGTGCACCAGGGCCTCTAGCCACTGCAAAAGAACTCCAGACACATGCATCACCATGTGCATCTGGCTTATGTGGGATCTGGAGAATCGAACCTGTATCCTTAGGCTTCACAGGCAAATGCCTTACTGCTAAGCCATCTCTCCAGCCCTTGATTGTCTTTTTATTTGTATCCTAAACTCTGGTAACACTTTACCCTAAAAAAAAAATAGAATAAGTATTGCCCTGAGCTCAGCAGAAGGCATTATGAATAGAAAGGGTCAATGAAGACAAAAAAGGGTATTGGCTGTTTCAAAATCACTTTCTTTGTGAGAGTAGAGGGCCTTCCTTATCATATCCCTTAAAACAGGCTTGTTTCAAAAGTTTCTCTTTCTGCTTGCAAACAATAAAATAAATTTAAAAAGCTTTCAAGTTAAAAGAATAGGGCCCACATGTCCCTGATGAAGATGTGTGATGTGATTTGAGAGGTGGGCCAGAGCTGTAACCAGGGCAAGAGCACAGCCTGTGACTCCAAGTAGGACCGTGGGGCTAGTCATGGACAGTTGACAGTCCCCACAGGGATAAGGAATCTGACAAGGATCTGAGAAAGCTTTCTTATCAGCACTCTGTTATCAATCTGTGGATGATAAATCACAGCAGAATTGGCCATTCTATCACTCTGACTGCCTCTGGGAGTCTGAATTATCAAATGCACCATTATCAAGTGAGCTAACATCCCTAGACAAGACTCCTGTCTTGAACAAAGCTCATCAAGTGGCTGGGCAGAGGGGTCAGCATTATTGGAAGTATTTGTGATTTATGAGGTTGTCAATGGGTTAGTGGGTGAGCAGAGTGGGTTGATGGCAGCCAGGAGGGGCTGAATACCTATGATGCCACCTGCTCACCTCTCAGAAGAGAGCCCTGAACCCAGAGAAGGAGCCCCTTACCAAAGACACACCCTTGCCTGTGAGACGTGGAGATGATCCCCTATTAACGAACTGCTTTCTTCTACCTAGTCTCACCTTCATTATCATTCATGATCATGTTAAATAACTCATAAATCCAGTGGGCCGTAGATACTTAAAACTTGGCCTCTGACATGTTGAAATGACTATGAACTAAATGTTGGAATTTTCTTTCTCCTACAATATTATTTGTTCAAAATGCCACAGTTTCTTTAAAGGTAGATTTCTAATTATTTTTATTTTTCATGTTTCAAGGTACAGTCTCACTCTAGCCCAGGCTGACCTAGAACTCACTCTATTACCAGGCTGGCCTCAAACACACAGAATTCCTCCTACCTCTGCCTTCCAAGGGCTTTGATTAAAGGTGTCCACCACCATGACTGGCTATATTTCTAATTTTAAAAAATTAGGAGCCGGGCGTGGTGGCGCACGCCTTTAATCCCAGCACTCGGGAGGCAGAGGTAGGAGGATTGCCGTGAGTTCAAGGCCACCCTGAGACTACATAGTTAATTCCAGGTCAGCCTGGGCCAGAGTGAGACCCTACCTCGAAAAACCAAAAAAAAAAAAAAAAAAAAAAAAAATTAGGATACATATTAAATATATCAAAGACCTTCATGGAGATGAAAACAAATCTCAGTGGCTACATTCTTGTTTGTCCTGTATAAAGTTTGCTGAATAATTCTGGATTTTATTCGTGGGGGCACTTTGTGCCACATTCCAGCCCCGCAAAACATTTCATTTATAAACCCTGAAAATAAGACATACTTTGAAGAAAGATCTGGGCTTGGTCAAAGTGAAAGTAATGAATTCAACAGTTTCTTACAATTGCTAACATTCCAGAATCATTTCCAAGTACTACAAAACAATGTTCTTTTACTTGTGCCATACAAATCAATGCAAGAAAGAAAGAAAGAAAGAAAGAAAGAAAGAAAGAAAGAAAGAAAGAAAGAAAGAAAGAAAGAAAGAAAGGGGGGGGGAGGGGAGGGGAGGGGAGGGGAGGGGAGGGGAAGGGAAGGGAGGGAAGGGAAGGGAAGGGAAGGGAAGGGAAGGAAGGAAGGGAAGGAAAGGAAAAGAGAGACAGAAGAAAGAGCAGGGTGCTCTCTAACTCAGGAACACATCTTGCCTGTTTTGCAGCTCCAAGATTAACTTCGTAACCATGGATTCTTTTGGAAAATAATGGAACATCAGAATTACACCTCCCTTCTTCTCTTCTCCTTCCATTTTTATTGGATTTAAATTATTTTTTGGTGTGTGTGTCTGGTATGTAGAGTATATGTGTGATGTAGTGTATATGATGTGTGGTGTGTGTGTGTGTGTGTGTGTGTGTGCGCGCGTGCGCATGTAGATGTGCACCCAATGTGCTTGGGGAACAAAGGCCAGAGGAGAAATTCAGGTGTCCTTTTCTTTTTGCTCATCCATGTATTTCTTGAGATCGGGTCTCTTCAACCTGGAGCTACTACCTGACAGCCAGCCCCAGTGCTTCTCCAGTCTCTCTGCCCCCCACCAGCCAGCTGGGGTCACAGATGTGCATGCCATGTCCAGATAAAAAGTGGGTGCTGGGAAATCAAACTTGGTGGTCTTTGGCCCTCATGCCCTTAACCACTGAGCCATCTCTCTAGCCCAAAGTTTTAACATTAACTTTAAAATAAGTTTCAGATGTTTCTTTTTTTTTTTTTTTTTTTTTTTTTTTTTTTTTTTTTTTTTGAGGTAGGGTCTCACTCTAGCCCAGGCTGACCTGGAATTCACTCTGTATTCTCAGGGTGGCCTCGAACTCATGGTGATCCTCCTACCTCTGCCTCCCTAGTGCTGGGATTAAAGGCATGCGCCACCACGCCCGGCTTTCAGATGTTTCTTATTTAGGCTACTTGGGATTTTAAAAAAACAAACCTTAGGGTGACCATGGTGTAGCTCAGTGGTAGATCATTTATCTGTCACTTATGAGACCCTGAATTCAAGCCCTAGTGTAGCATGAAGCCCAAACCAAACCAAACCACAAGCAGTAAATTTAAGGAAAAGTGTCTGTCTCCAGCAACTGTCTTGTAATAAATACCATTCTTTCCTTCCTCTGTCCTGTAGGCCGTGGCCAAATGCCATGCTGGATGTCACCAAAACCCAGTGTTTCTGTAGTGTTGAGGCTTTGAGGGGCCAGGGCACATCCTTGAGGAACAGGAGTGCTGAGTGAAGGTACCTACTAGGCCTCCTAAACCATCCAGACCGTATGCTAGAGGTCTACCTTCCCTTAAGAGTCACTCAACAAACCCACTGAGTGTCAACTACGTGCCCAGAGCTGGATTTCTAAGACAAGGAAGACAGTCCTTGGCTTCCAGGCTACAGCATAGCTTCACATAATGTGCGGAAATGAAGAGATAAGTCACAACAGCTCACATGGATGAAGTGGTTCCTGAGGGTATAGGGTTAATGTGCAGGGAGCCGAGAGCCCTGAGGAAAAGGCAGGAGGTGTCAGGAAGAGAGAACATTTTGTTATAAATGAGAAAAAAGTAGGCTCCCCAGATGGCCCTACCTCCCCCCACAGGATAACATATGATGGAAGAAATGTGTAGCACAGTTCAGAGGAAAGGGCCCAAGTCAGGCTGCTTTAACATTGCTTTGCTTTTTTTTTTACCTCATAAAACCTGAAGTGACATTAAAGGCTATTGCCAAAGCCCTTGGTTGCCCTTGAGAAACAGATGATAAGACCCTATTGCTGAAGACATCTCTTGCCTGAGAGTCAAGGTCACTGAGAAGGCAAGCTGGTGCTGAGCAGAAAACCTTCTCCCTGTAGACCAGCCAACTGAAAGCTGGAAAAAAGCTGCAGGGCATGCAGCCCTATGGGAGACAGAAGTCATCAGCAGTGAAAGCAGTGGACAATGGAAATTCAAGTTTGGCCATTCAGGCCCAATGACTGAACGGGTGTAATAGTGGCATGTCTACTCTTGGGGTAACCAACTGCTCCATAATTGGACTGAAGGCCCTCTCTATGGGAGGGAATACATACCTGGTACTGAAAAACCTAAGCAAAAGTCTATGGCAGGGGAGGTCATGTGCCTTAGGGGTATAAAGCCTGTGCTTGTCTGGCTAAATGTATATATTATTCCCACCAACCTACCCTGAAAGTACTACACTTAATGTTCATATTCACATATTAACTCTATTCTCACTTCTGGTTAGAGAAGCTTCTCTTTTCAGATGGCGATGACTACTGGGATGACCCAAAAGGCAACATAGTGCTGAGAAGAAGGGATGGAGGAGTGCCCAGCACTGAAACATCTCTGTCACACCCTCCAAGGCTCAGGAACCATTGCGGAAGAGGGGGCAGATAGAATGGAAGAGCCAAAGGAAGGGTATGACTTCTTACAATGCAACTGCCCAGACAGAAATTGGCCTTGATATCCATGACCTCGCAGTGCCTAGCAATACCTCCACAAGACCCTCAAAATAGAAGAAAAAGATGATGATATCAAATTAAAAGAGAGACTAATGGAGAGAGTGAGGGGAGATGATGGAGATTGGAGTTCTAAAGTGGAATGGGGGGAGGGGAGGGAAATATCAGGTGGGTTTTGTATGTAAGTATAGAAGTTGTCAATAAAAAAAATAATAATTAAAAAAAAGCTGAAGTGACAGGTATTTCTATGTCTCTCTTCATCCCTCAGCCCATCCCTGAGGTTCACTCAGTTTCAGCCTCACTCAGGCAATCAGAGAATGGGGCCAGACAGAATGGCATAAGTTAAACAGAAGCTGAGCATTTCTTGCCCTTTTGTCTTCTACAGCAAAATGCTTTTGGACCTGGCTTCACAGTGAACAAAATGTCACTAGAGTCATAGTTCAAATCTACAGAGCTTGGCTATGTGGAGGGGCCTGGCCATGAGACCCCAGGGAGATAATGTGAGGAGTCACTCTTCCATTCTCTGGGAATTCAAACTGAGCATGACTGACGTGCAAGGTTGACTTCTGAATAAATTTGGGGGATGAATAAATCATAGTACCTAGCATGTAGTACCCAGGCAGATCTCTCCTCTGCACTTGTACTCCGTGACACTATGGCATCTTCATCCGGTTCACCTTGGAGGACTTCCCTCTCTTGTTCTGTGTGGGGAGACACACTCGGCCTCTCCGTTGTTCTTCAGTGTCTGTTCCCAGCGCCAATCCCAGCTGAAAGTTCCCACACGCTTCCTGCCCAGCACGCCCAAACTCTGTCTCCTTTTCACAGAACCTGTTCCAAACCCGGGTCCACAGGGACGTCTTTCCTAACTCTGTCTTGAAATCTCTTTGCCCTCCTGCATCTTCCCTTGACCACATCTGTTTGCCCTCCATGGACAGACACTGAGATGAACTTCGTTTGATCACATGCCCAATGGAGTAGCAAGCAATTCATTAAAATCAAGAAAAAAAAAACTTCATTGCTTTCTGCTGCTCTTTTTCCTTTTTATTTTATTTTATTTTATTTTATTTTATTTTATTTTGTTTTGTTTTGTTTTTTTGTTTTGTTTTGTTTTGTTTTGTTTTTCAAAGTAGGGTCTCTTTCTAGCCCAGGATGACCTGAAATTCAATATGTAGTCTCAGGATAGCCTCAAACTCATGACAGTCTTCCTACCTCTGCCTCTGGAATGCTGGAATTAAAAGTGCGTGCCACCATGCCTGGATCTTTTCTCTTTTCTTTTCTTTTCTTTTCTTTTCTTTTCTTTTCTTTTCTTTTCTTTTCTTTTCTTTTCTTTTCTTTTCTTTTCCTTTCCTTTCTTTTCTTTTCTTTTCTTTTCTTTTTTCTTTTCTTCTCTCTCCTTTCCTTTTCTTTTCCTTTCCTTTCCTCCCCCTCCTTCTTTTCTTTCTTTCTCTCTTTCCTCCCTTCTGTCATTCTTTCTTTCCTCTTCTTTCACTCTTTCCTTCCTCTTCTTTCACTCTTTCCTTCCTCTTTCACTCTTCCTCTCTCTGTCAATGCAATTTTTTTTAAAATTTCAGGAATAAAATAAAAGTTACTCCCCAAACACCTACAATATAAAAGTCTCATTTATAAAAAAACAAAGACAACATATATAGATACTCATAGGCATGGTGGCTCACACCTTTAATCCTAGCACTTGGAAGACTGAGGTAGAGGGTTGCCATGAGTTTGAGACCAGCCTACTCCTAGAGTGAGTTCTGGCTCAGTCTGGACTAAGAGTGAGACCCTGCCTCAGAAAGTCCAAAACAAACAACCTTCTTACTGAAGTCCTGAGGGAAGACTGGACTAATACAGAGATGTGTGCAGAATTACAATAAAAGTACACCTTGTTGTTCATTCTCTTTCTCTCTCTCTCTGTCTGTTGCTCTCAAATAAATAAAAAAAAATTTTAAAGGGCTGGAGAGATGGCTTAGCAGTTAAGTGCTTGCCTGTGAAGCCTAAGGACCCCAGTTTGAGGCTTGATTCCTCAGGACCCACTTAAGCCAGATGTACAAAGTAGAGCATGCATCTGGAGTTCATTTGCAGTGGCTGGAGGACCTGGTGCTCCCTCTCTCTCTCTACCTCTTTTTCTCTCTGTCTATCTCTCTCAAATAAATAAAACCTTATTTTTTTAAAAAAAAAGTACACCTTATTGTTTAATGTACAAAGTAATCCTAAAGTTCTTCTGGAAAAATAGATAAGCAAGAACAAGCAAAACATGCATGTGAGGAGTTTGCCTTGTATAGGTGAATTTCAAAGTCATTTCTCATATTTATCTTGGCCATACATTGTGTATTCTATGTCTAGTGGTAGTTAAAAAAGTAACATCTATGCAGTAGATGATTAACTGTTTACAGTCTATTGAATATGAGGCAGGAGTCATAGAATGAATCTTAGTGCAGTCTGCTCTCTCCTCGTGTGTTTCCAGTGTTGCTCTCTACACCAGTCAGTTTTGTTTTCTAAACTTCTTCCCCCTTTTTGTTTAGTCTAGCATTTAGCTCCCTAATTTCTATATGACTAAATTCTGGCTATCACGTTACGTGTAATTTCCAGTGATGGGAAAATGTTAAAACTAAGCACTGAAGGAATATAAGGAGATAGAAAATGAAGATTTGAGGAAATATGGTGTATCTCAAGTCCAGGGCCTAGTTATGTCCAAATATATTCACATTTTTGTTTTATTATTACATCTATTATTGAGCCAATAACATTATCAAAGTCCACTTCACATCCTTCCAGGGAGAAGTTTGGCACATCCTGTGCTTATGAGAGCAGTTACAGAAAGAAGAGAAAAAGCTTGCTCTATCCAGAATGGCTTTTTCCTCTGTGTTAAAATAGAGACTAGACCACTGAGCTTTGATCTGTTAGAAAATTCCCTAGTGAGCATTTTGTTGTTCTGGTTTTCACTAAGTGTGCATCTGGTGATGCCTCTCTGAGCCTCATCAGGAAGGGGACAGCTCGTGAGTTCTCTTTATTGAGACATTGAGACCCTGTCTCAGCTTTTCTCCTCCTCACCTCTCTGACATCATTGATCCTATTCATTAGTGAAAATTCACACATGTTTTTGCAGAAACTTGTCCATTTCACCGTGAGGGGTGGACATTGTTGTCATTGTTTTTCTATATTAATAGACATTCTCAGCTCACTGGCTGTCTTGAGCACATGTCAGTTCTGCATAGAGTGGCTTGTTGTCTTGTTCTCTTTCACAGACCTCTGCGAGAAAACTGACTCGAACCACCCCCCCCCCCTTTAAAGATCATGACCTGGGTAGAGAGTTGAGCTGAAAACCACTTCCATCCAATCCTATTTTACCTTTTCTAATATAAATTTTCACTCTTTCATTCTCCAACTTGTGGTTTAGTATAAGGTATCTCCTTTTGATGAAATACAGTTCACTAAATTGTCATGAGCACTAGATAAGTTATTTAAAACTGTAAGGACGTAGAGAACGTAATAGACTCAATACAAGTCCCATCCACATCAGAATTATTGTTAGAGAACTGATGCAAAGAAAGCACCTGATGTTTCTTTTTGCAATGGAATTAGTGAGAGATTTAAGAGTTCTAAAGAGAGCGAGTCAGGAAGCTGAAGCTCTTTGTCCCCAACTGTGCGTGGTTTTGTGAGGCAACAATGAATTTTTTTTTTTTTTTTTTTTTTTGGAGAGAGACACATAGAGAGAGAGACAGAGAGAGTCAGAGGGAGAGGAAGATACATAGACATGGGCATGCGAGCAGCCTCTCAACTGCTGTGAACAAAATCCAGATGCGTGCTCCCCCTTGTGGTCAAGTGCAGCATTGTGCCCTTGCATCACTGCATCTGGCTAAACGTGGGACCTGGAGATTGGAACCGGCGTTCTTAGGCTTAAGAGGCAGGCACCTTAACCGCTAAGCCATCTCTCCAGCCCCAATGCATCATTTTTGAAGGCAAATGGCACAATTGAAAAGTGAGCCAAGGACTTAGAAAGACATTTCTTTAAAGAAGATACACAAATGGCAACAAATATATGAGAAGTTGTTCAAGACGGAGAAGCCTGAAAGAAATGAAAATCAAGACCACAGTAACATACCACTTCACACTCACCAGGAGAGCTATAGTAATCTTTCAAATGGAAAATATGTGTCTGTGAGGTTATGGAGAATTTGGGAGTTTTGCACATTGATGGGTAGAGTGAAAAAATGGCACAGTTGCTGTGTCAAGGCATTAAGCAGCCCCTTGAAATGTTAAAAAGGTGGTATAGCCATGCAATGGAGAATCACTCAGCAAATAAGGACTAAACTACTGAAACATACTTTATTGTACATTAATGTTGAAAAATTATGCTGAGTGAAAAAAAAAGGCAGCTACTAAGAGTTACAAACCAAATGATTCTGTTCATGTGAAATGGCCTGAATCTATAAATCCATACAGGCAAGGGCAGGAGGAAGTAAAGAATCAGGAATAACCACTTTAAAAGTAGACGCTTTCCTTTTGGAGGGATGAAAACGTTTTGGCACTACATGGGCCTGATGGTTGCACAATGTTACGAATGCACTAAGTGCCACCATTGTCCAGCTTTTATTACTCCACCACAGCCCCGAGGACTCTGCTGGTTATTAAGTACACATTTTCTTCACTATCTGTCTGGTTGGACACCAAATTGCACTGAGTTTGTCTTTGATGTCAATTGACTGAATCATTCATATTAAAATGACCAATTTTGTGTGACGAGAATTCCACCTCAAGTTAAAATAAGATGAAATGAATCACTCAGTTGCCAATGATGGTGATTTTTTTTTTCAGGGCATTTAATGCTTTGCTGAAGTAGTGGTTATAGTCTAGGCATTTTCTTATGTTCGGTCGTGCTGGTGTAAGATGGTGTAAGAATTGTGTTGTTAAAGAATTCTGTCCTGTGAACATAAGAGTGTGCTGACACAAGCTAATGATGGTTACATTGTAATAGGTGATATTTCCATAGGACCACTGTTGGCTAGGTGGCCCTTCATTGACCTAAGCATTACTATGTGACACATTATTTTGATAAACCTAAGAACATTTAAGGAAATGCTTTATTTAGGAAGCAAAATCTCAAACAAAACTGGTTGCATATTCTGGGCTTTAAACTGCTCTTCCAAACCAGTTGCATCTCTGCAGCATGGTACAGTAGCATGGACAGTGGTCCCTCTTGCTGATGATGCTGTCCGAGAAATGATGGATGACTACATAGGTGAGGGTACATACCCTTGTAATGCATAGGCCAGGAAGCAGTTCACTTGGAGGAATAAGGAACCCCAGCAGACAGGGGAAGAGGTGAAGGGTGTTGTTGGAATCCTCTAACATGCTCCCCAGGAACACATTATAAGACACTTCTAGTGCTTCCCCCCACCAGCAAGGAATTGGTGAGGGAAGCTGGAACATCACAATGGGGAAGTAGATGAAGAGAATGGAATTTGTGAGGGTGGAGCTTTCAGCTCATTTCCTGCAAAACATGCCATATCTACCATGCCCCTGGGCACAGCCAGCCCTATGAAATAGAACTGAATTCAGAACAATTGCCTAGAGATTCCACATGCCCCTGGTCCCTACCCACACAGAACTTAGGAAGATTCCATTAGATCTGTGGTTTTAACCATATAAAGACTTCCACTGCCCAAGAACCAGGTCATATTTTCCATTGTGTCCCATCTCCAACTCATACAATTCAGTTTAGCTGCCTGTGTCCCTCTTGTTACTCCATATTATTTCCAAAGTCCTGTCTCCTACTTTCATCTGTTTTCTTGTTGTCCATCTTTTATTACTCCACGATTGCCCAAATATGCCAGTGGTGACTAACTTCTCTTCTTCATTATCTGTCCAGCCTATTAAATCTCATTGCACGGTGCCTGACTTTGATGCTAGTTGGCTGGCTTCTTTCCAGCTGCTAATTACTGAAAAACTTGTCTTATTATTTGATATTAATTACTCTGTGTGGGCTTCAGTGGGAAAAAAATGGTGCAGGGATAGAATGTGACACAGAAACGTGTCCAGGTCTTGAGCGTCCTTCCCACAGGGTGAAGTGCACAGAGGTTTTCAGTCTTGAGGCATGGTGCATTGTTTGTGAACACTTCTAGAAGACTGGAAATGTTGGTATACCTAAAATCTACTAGGAAGGACAAAAACAAAAGATCCCAGGACAGCACACAAGAAGTTAAGAGTGACAAGAACACAGCAGCTCCTAGAGCACCGCATCTAACCACAAGTAGTAGTGATCGCAGTCACTTCCCATGTGTTTGCTTCACATCATGGTTGAAATTGTGGACTTGGAAATCAGAGCCCTGTGGGATTGAATTCAAGATCTATCAGCTACACAGGCTATCTTCATGCCAACTGTATAACCCTCACCTCCCTAGTTTCCTCATCCATAAAATGGAAAAATTAACTACAGATTGTCTTTGCTACATCTGTCCTTTAATAATTTTCTGTTTCTACTTTACAAAAATGAGATGTCACCCACCTCCAATTTTGCTGCATTGTGTTTAGTGTGTGCTCCTCTCACACTGCAAGTCCTGCATGACTGATACCAGTACTGTAATTATTGTTCATGTGGCTCTTTACTCTTTTTTACTTCTGTGCCCATGCCCCCATTTTTATTTTTTTTTTTTTTGAGAGAGAGAGAGAGACAAGAGAGAGAGAGAGAGAGAGAGAGAGAGAGAGAGAGAGAGAGAGGAAGACAGCAATGGGCGCACCAGCAGTGTCTCAGCGGCTGCCAACGAAATCTAGATGTGTGCGCCCCCTTGTGATCAGGTGCGGCATTGCGCCCTTGCGACACTGCATCTGGCCAAACGCGGGACCTGGAGATTGGAACCGCTGGAGATTGGAACCCGTGTTCTTAGGCTTAAGAGGCAGGCGCCTTAACCCCTAAGCCATCTCTCCAGGTCCATTTTGTGTAATTTTATAGAATAAGAACTTGCTGAGGTCCTAGAGATGACCTTGTGTCTTATTTAATTTTGAGCAATTTGAAACTGAGCTGAGCAAGTCTCTTCTCTTCCTTCCTCCTCCTCTTTTCTTCTTCCTCCTCCTTGTGTGGTGCTGGGAATGGAACCCAGAGGCATGCATATGCTGCTAGGCAAGTGCTCTACCACTGAGTTCCATCCCCAGTCTCCTATTTTTTTTTTTTGTTGTTGTTGTTATTTTGGTTTTCTGAGTTAGGGTCTCACTCTAGCTTAGGCTGACCTGGGATTCACTATGTAGTTTCAGGGTGGCCTCGAACTCATGACAATCCTTAAACCTCTGCCTCCCGAGTGCTGGGATCAAAGGCGTGCACCACCACACCCAGCTCCCAGTCATCTATTTTTCTTTAGTTTGGTTTTGTGCTGGGATTGGGCTGAGTTTTGAGACGCTTGGCTAGAAAGAAGGATGGGATAGGACCACCCCTCAGAAAGCAAATGGGGATTCAAGCAAGAACATAGGAAGGAGACAAGCCAGAAAGCAGACGGGAGTAGAAGCAACAGTGAACGGGATAAGAAAGTAGATGTAGACAGAGTGGTATGGATTCTGAAAGATAACCTAGGCAGTGACCTTCAGGCCTGGTGTGGTGGCATGCACTTGTGATCACAGCACCCAGGAAGCAGAGTCAAGAGGATTGAGAGTTCAAGGCCAGCCTGGGCTACATAGACACTCTGTCTCTAAAAGTAATAGCTACTATATAGTAATCACTTAAAAAAATATTTTATAATTTTATTGGCGCTGAGGAACAGTACACATACATTTCAATTGTACAGAAGTCTTAACACATGTACCGAAAATCTCAAGACCATGTATTGTTTCTTTAGAAGTTATTCCAGTGACAGCCAGCTTCAATCTTAGAGGCATGTTTCCTTAAGAGGCTCTCGTGTACAAACATCTTCAAATGCTCACAATCTCTACTCAGCTCCCACTGGTTCACAATTTTAGTATCACATACACTGCAAATGCAAATTTTTCATCTGTCACAGTATGTTATCAAAATTACTAGGAACACTGGACTACAACTAAAGATGTCACAGAGGCACACAGTGCTGACAGGGCAGTGACCAAGGAGTGGTTTTTTTTTTTTTTTTGTTTTTTTAGGAAACAGCTTTGCTAAAAACACAGACTAGGAGTAATTGAAAATATTCAAGACATATTAAATGCACAAATGTAACTGGGCGTGGTGGCGCATGCCTTTAATTCTAGCACTCGGGAGGCAGAGGTAGGAAGATTACCATGAGTTCGAGGCCACTCTGAGACTACATAGTGACCTATATACATAGGTCAGCCTGGACTAGAGTGGAACTCTGCCTTGAAAAAATAAAAGAAAAAAAGAAAAGAAAAAAGAAAAAAAAAGTGACTCCAAATTGCCATTTAGTATGCTTTGTATTGTAGGATATGAAACTAACCCTCCACCTATGGAATGTTAAGCTGACACCCAAGACAGTGAAAGCCTCCCATAATTCAATATCCCACTATTTTCTGGTTGTACCACAAAATAAACATCTAGTAAATGATTTCACCTCTTAAAAAAAATCATCACACTTAACAAAGGGGATGAGGTAAGATTCCCTCTTTAAAAAAAAAATGTTTCAAGAGCTACTAGAAAACTTGCATTTATAAAATAGTTGATAAAAATATTCCTCTGAGCCGGGCGTGGTGGCGCACGCCTTTAATCCCAGCACTCGGGAGGCAGAGGTAGGAGGATCGCTGAGAGTTTGAGGCCACCCTGAGACTACATAGTGAATTCCAGGTCAGCCTGGGCTAGAGTGAGACCCTACCTTGCAAAAACAAAAAATATATATATATATTCCTCTGGATTGTACAAGAAGGGAGACAGGGACACTGACAGACATGGTGGATGACTGCCAGCGGTGGCTCCTTTCCCTCCCGCTTCCTTAGAGGCTGGACTCCACCTCTCGGCTCTCCGCAGGTAGGTCTTCTTTAGTCTCTGGCTTAGTCACTCGGGCCTGCTTGCCCTTTGCTCCCCTCTTCCCTTTTGCTTGTACTTATTATTCTCACCAAACTGTCCTGAAAATACTACGCTTAATGTTCACATTCATTTATTAATGTTATTCATCATCATTTATTAATGTTACTCTACTTCTAGTTAGAGAAGATTCTCTTTTCAGATATCAGTGATCACTGGAATGATCTAGAAGGCAACATAGTGCTGAGAAGAAGGGACAGAGGAGAGTCCAGCACTGAAACATCTCTGTCACATCCTCTAAGGCTCAGGGTCCATTGCAGAAGACGTGGCAGAAAGAATGTAACATCCAAAGGAAGGGTACCATTCCTTAAAATGCAACTGTCCAGATAGAAATTGGCCTCAATATCCATGACCTCACAGGGCCTAGCAATACCTTCACAAGATCCTCATAATAGGAGAAAAAGATGACATCAAAATAAAAGACTAACGGAGAGAGGGAGGGGATATGATGGAGAGCAGAGTTGTGCAGGGGAAAGTGGGGGAGGGAGGAAATATCATGGTTTATTGTCTGTAAGTATAAAAGTTGACAATAGAAAGAAAGAAAGAAAGAAAGAAAGAAAGAAAGAAAGAAAGAAAGAAAGAAAGAAAGAAGGAAGGAAAGGGAAGGAAAGAAGGAAGGAAGGAAGGAAGGAAGGAAGGAAGGAAGGAAGGAAGGAAGAAAGAACTTTGAAGCCAGATGTGCTGATGCACACCTTTAATCCCAGCACTTGGGAGGCAGAGGTAGGAGGATAGTAGTGAGTTCAAGGTCACCCTGAGACTAAATAGTGAATTACAGTTCAGCCTCAGTTAGAGAAAGTCCCTACTTTAAAACACACACACACACAAAACAAAAATTTTGAAAAACTTTATACCCCTCACACTTAATTGTATACCTATTTTTTATCATTGATGTAATTTGAAAAATACAATTTCTATTATGTTGTTAATATTGACACATAAAAATAACACTATTAAGGATGGAGAGATGGCTCAGAAGTCAGAGGCACTTGCTTGCAAAGCCTAATAGTCTGGGTTTAATTCCCCAGTATCCATGTAAAACCAGACATGTGTCTGGAGTTTGTTTGCAGTAGAAGCAGGCCCTCATGCACCCATTCTCAAATAAATAAAAATTTAAAAAATAACACTATTACATTTCTGAAATCTACCCACTTAACTACAAATCGCATAGCTAGTTTAGATTTACAGTTCGTGGGGAAGCTCTTCCCTAATGGTGGGCAGGTTGCCATCATCCTTGTCCTCCTTAGACTTGTCTCTCATTTCACTCTTCCATAGAACTTCATCATGTTATCTTGTTGTGCTTGCAAGTTCTTACTAAACCACTCCTTCATAACTTTCTACAATAGAAATATTCATGCAGATGCTTTGACTCTTAGTTTTCTTTATTATTAACAATTTTATTCTGGAGTTCTCAAATATTATTAGAGGTCAATTGTGCAAAACAATGCATACATTTTCAAATTTTTGTGAAATAATTATCAGGTATAAAGTTTTATTGAAATTGTGTTTTGGGTGTCCCCAGTTTCTCCTCAGAACCAAGCTAATCCTGGTGCTGACTGAGGGCAGCAGTGCGAAGTCCAGGAAGGAGTTTCATTTTGTTTGGGAGTGGAGCTATGTAGGAAAGAACCCCAAACACAAGCCAAACAGCTGCATTTCAAATTCTTTTCCCTGCTGACTACCTTTTTCCCAAGGTCAAAGGTCCCTGACTTCTTTTCATCTCTGTTTCCCATCTTTGCAAACTGGAGTTAATACACTATGTGCCCTGTTTCCTCCACAGAGTTGTAGAAAGGTTCACCCAAGATAATATGCAAATGAGGGCCCCACAGTGAATCACAATAACCCCACTGAGGAGAACCCTCTGTGGAATGAGGGTGGGGAGAGGGGAAAAAAAAATAAAATAAATTATTAAAAATGGGGTGTGTGGGGCTGGAGGGATGGCTTAGCAGTTAGGGAGCTTGCCTGAGAAGCCCAAGGATCCAGGTTTGAGTCTCCCTATCCCACATAAGCTAGATGCACATGATGATTCATGTGTCTGGAGTTAGACTGCAGTGGCTAGAGGCCCTGGCATGCCCATTCTCTCTCTCTCCCCCCTTCTCTCTCTAATAAATAAATTAAAAAATAAAATAAAATAAAGGTGAGTGCCACCATACCTGTGTTGTTTTTTAAAAGGGGGTGTGTGAACCTAGTTCAGTGGTAGAGTGTTTGCAAAAATGCATGGGGCCTTGGGTCAATAAAATTATGTAAAAGTACTTGTATGCACTAAAAATGAAATCTAATTTCTTATTACTGTTACTAGTAAAAGAAGGAAATATTCTTTCTGAAATCTCCCCTGTTTAGGGTGACCTTTAGATTTTTCTGTACCCCAGGCATTAAAATAAAATTAAAATAAATGCATTTTTTCTAAAGAAGAATATCAAGGTCTTTTGGGATCCTTGAAGCAACCTAAAAATATAAAATTTAAATGACTCTTAACCAACCTAAAGCATCTAATGGTTACTCCAGTGGGAAGTTAGCTCTAGGTGAGTTCCCAGTTTGGGGTCACAACCCAAGGGAGACAATCTACTTGCTAGTCACCTAGAAATGAGCTTGTGGATCAGAATCACACCGTATGTACACACACCAAGCAGTTTCTGTTCTTAGCAGCTTTCCATTCCATTTCCATTGGGTATGGGGGGGGGTGGGGAGATATCTGTAAAGAGTAAACAGATACAAGTAAAAAGCAAGGGAGGGAAGAGGGACAAAGACAACAGAAGGATGTGGTGTGTTTGAAGTCTCCCCATCTTGATCCCATCAGTCAAATCCCCTGGAGGACAAACAAAGTGAGCTGAGCTTGTTTGCAGCCAAGCTGGGTGAGTCCCTAGCTGCCAGCATGGAGGTGTGGCAGCTCCCCCCACAGTGGCACCTCAGCCCTGCTTTGAAGTTGACCTGAACCATCCTTTCATTGAGGTTTCAGTAGTGCTGTGGCTATAATTTAAACTTGAACCAGGAACAAAGTGTTTTTACTATTGAGAAAATCCTCCCAGAGGAGGCTCTCCATGTGCAGGTGGCTTCCTTCTGTTTCTCCCTTTTTGGTGGTACAAGACACACACACACACACACACAGAGAGAGAGAGAGAGAGAGAGAGAGAGAGAGAGAGAGTTGTGAAACCAGCTCTGCATAGAACCAACAGGTCAATAAAATGGGGCTTACTGTGGGGCCAAACAATGACAAAACTTTTCTGTTTTCCCTCCATCCTTCCTTGATTTTTTCCTTTCCTTTTCTTGCTTGCTTACTTTTTCTTCTTTTTTAGAAAAATAGTTTCTTATTTTTTGTATTTATTTATTGGAGACAGGATCTCATGTATCCTAAGATGACCCAAAATTTGTTATGTAGCCAAGAATGGCTGAACTTCTGATCCTCCTCTCTCTACCCAAGTGCTGAGACTCTAGGTGTACATCACCAGACCAGGTATCCGTGGTGCTGAAGATGGAACCCAGAACTTAGTGCATGGCAGACACACATGCTATTATCTGAGTTACATCCTCAGCCTTCCTTTATCTTCTAAAAATACTAATGTACTACTACTGGCCTTAAGATATAGTGTTTCAGCTGAATCCACAGAGGAATGGGGAGATGAGCAAGAGTGCTGCTTCCATGCTGTTCCTGATAATCAGTGCCAGGATATAGCAGTCAGACCCTGAGGATACTCAACACCCACCAAAGCAGAGATCCAGAGGCTCCTAAGAGCTCATCACTGAAGTAGAATTAAAACTCACCCACCACGGCTCAGGGAATTTTGCAAAAGAGGGGGTAGAAAGATTATAAGAGCCACAGGTTGAGACATCATGCCCAGAGACATTCCCTCCCCCCAAAATAACTGACAGCTGCTCCCACAGCACATAAACTACAACCCCATGGGGAGTACCTGAAACCCCACTGAGGAGCATCCCCATCCGAGTGGGGGCAGGGATGAGGGAAAAGAGGGAACCAACACATGATGTATCCATATGAAACATCTTGTTAATAATGATGATGATAATAATAAACATTTTAATAATATGTAGTGTTTATTATAAAATACTAAGAAAACACGAATAAGGAAAAACTCAACAAATGAACATGAAAGTACATGAGCAACTTCATTCACATCAGTCTCATTAGCATTCTTGTGATCCAGAATTTCCTTGCCTGTGTCTTCCTGTCTCACTGTGTGTGCATGTGGGTACATCTTTTTACACACTAAGTGTCACTGTATTAGCACTCAGGTTAATTGCTTTCCTCCCAACTTGATCCCACTCTAAATGGGATCAGCCACCTATTTGCTTCTCTAGAGATACCTTAGCTTCACTTGCAAGGAATCAACCCTTCAACTGTAGCACAATAGGATGCTCAGGTCATCATTATCTGAGGTCAGTCCTCAAGTTTTGGTTTGTGAAGGTGAAACAGGTTGAAATTTCAGAGTTCTCAGTACACCCTAATATCAGTGCTGCGTGAACTGCTCTCTAATGACAAAGTGTGATTGAAAAATGGGACAAAAGACACCCCCAACACATGGCCTCATGAGCTACCCCTCCTCAGTTCACTCTGCCCCCAGCTTCCCAAGAATCCATTGTTCCATGTCTTACAGGAATCCTGGGAAGACACTCTGGTGAAGCCATGCCTGCTTATAGATACCACTTCACTGCTTCACTCAATAACCCTCCACCTGGGATTAAAGGATGGGAGGAGTATTTAGAGAATAGGGTTGCTGTGGGAGAGATGTTGAAGTGATAGTTAAGGAGGAGAAAGAAGGAAAGATTCTGAGCTGTGCGTTTCTCTACCTTGACGGGTGTTTCAGTAGTTAAGGACCAGGCACCAGCTCCATTCAGTGCACACAAATATGCACATGGAGGAAGGGAGAAGAAAGAATAGCGTAGAGACTCAATGTTCTTGGCAGTTATAGAGACATAAAATAAGGTTTATCAGGTTTGGGCAATGGGGAATT
Source organism: Orientallactaga sibirica (assembly GCA_036365145.1). Classification (NCBI taxonomy): domain Eukaryota; kingdom Metazoa; phylum Chordata; class Mammalia; order Rodentia; family Dipodidae; genus Orientallactaga; species Orientallactaga sibirica. The sequence goes on from JAEOAD010000003.1 coordinate 22,578,446, forward strand.
TACATACAATTCCTCCCTCTCTGCTCTGCCTCTCTGTTCCTTCAGTTCCTCTGTCTCCTAAGCAACACCTTCAAACCACTCTCTCGGTTTTTGCTCCCCAATGATCACAAGCCCTAATGTCATATACAGCAACCCTATTCCAGTACCCACCACATCTAAGAATCATTTCCATAACTCTTATTTCAAATTTGTAGAATAATGGCTGCCTTGTAAGTCACTCATTAAGTCAATCATTTCAGAAGGACTTTTATTCCAGTTTATTATAACATTTAAAAATACTACAGATTGGGGGCCTGGAAATGTAGCTAAGATAGTAGAGTGCCTGCCTATGCTTGAAGTCCTCAGTTCATTCCCCAGCACCATATCAAACCAGGCATGGTGGTGCATGTCTGTAATCCAAGTACACAGGAGGTAGAGGCAGACATATCAGAAGTTCACGGTTATCCTTGGCTACATAGCAAGTTCCAGGCCAGCCTGAGATACATGAGACCCTGTCTCAAAAAATAAAATAATACAAACTGGCAATGAAACTACACCAGAATCAAATATACTTGAATATTAGTGGTTGTAATGAGAAAATGTTGCACAGGAAATATTTATTCTGAGGAAAGGAAAACAAACTGGCTTAAATGGAAAAGGTTGGAGAAGGACTGACTAAAGCAAATGACAGCATCTCAGTAATCTTAATGGTTGCCCACCTATATTCCCAGGTGCAACTGAATTTCAAAGCACATGGCCTTCTTCTGGCTAATAATTGTAGAGGAAGAGTAGACGGATAATGCAGAAAGGGATTCTTTCCAGAAATATCATCAGTTTGGAAGAAGAAAGAAGAAAAACAGTTGCTATGGATAGAATTGTGTTTTCCCCAAATTTCTATGATGAAGTCTTAATCCTAATATCTCAGAATATGCCCTTATTTGGAAAGAAATTCATTGCCGATGTGAGTAGCTAAGTTAAAATTTGGGAAAGAGTGATAATCCAATATAATGGTTATCCTCATGAAAAGGTGAAATTTGGACTCAGAGACATGCACACAGGAAGAATACCACATGAATGTGTTAATGGCCATCTACAAACAAAGGACGGAAACATAGAAAAAACACAGAACAGATGTTACCCTCAGAACCTCAGAAGGAGCCAACCCACTCACATCTTGATCTCAGGCTTCCAGCCTTCAGAACGGAGACAATACATTTCTGTTTGAGCTACCATGTTTGTTGTAGTTTACCTTTGCCAGAGCAAACGAATACAAGAATGAGAGAGAATGTGTGAACGTTTGGAAGAATGAGTTTCTGGGGTGAATTCATTGACTTGAGGAAGGCTCTGAGCAGGAAGCAAAGCAGAGAGGACAGTGACTTCATTTCTGGCACAAACCAGCAGATGGCAGTGTTGATTGGAGAGGTTCTGTGTGGGAGGAGGAAAGGTTAGTTGAGGTGGGTCTTTCCAACTTGTCCTGTGTTTGCAGGTGATGTAGCCTGGATGTAATGCTGCTGAGCTTTCAGACTGTTGCCAAGCTGTGATCCAGCACCCCCTGCAATTCTTGGGAGGCTGCAAAGATGGGGACTCATGGGAAATATTTCTGCTTATTCTAATCTAGAAGGTGTGCATGGTGCACTATGGTTTGTGGGCATGGATTTAAATGTTTACCACCTCTTACTAAACCGCAAACTCCTAAAGGGTTTTTGGCTAGTGGTGGTGTTCTGTTTACATATCATCTTATATAAAGTTACACAATAGTTTTTCTGGCTTGCAGTGTTGCATATGCCTATAACCCTAGCACTTGGGAGGCAGGGTGAGAAGGATGGGGAGTTCTGGGCTACATAGAAAGATCCTGCTTCAAAAACCAGAAAGTTTTTCTTTATGATAACAATTTTATCCCTTAAAGGAGGCAAACATTTTTTTAAATTACATTTCTAAGTCAATAGTATGTACAAAGCTTGCATTTTAAAAATCTTTGAGGGCTGGAGAGATTGCTTAGCAGTTAAAGACACTTGCCTGAAAAGCCTAAGGATGGAGGTTCAATTCCCCAGTACCCATGTAAACCAGATACACAAGGTGGCACATATGTCTGGAGTTCATTTGCAGTGGCTAGAGGCGCTGGTGTGCCCATTCTTTCTCCCCTCTCTCTCTCTCTCTCTCTCTCTCAAATAAATAAATAAACAAATAAATAAAAAACAAAAAAATCTTTGAGATTAAGTGTAGTGTCATATTTCTGTAACCGCAGCCCTTGGGAAGCTGAGACAAAAGGATTTGAATTTTAGGCTAGCCTAGGTGGGTAGCCTAGGTGGGTAACCAATGGCTAAGAAGTTTGTGCAGTGGAAAGGAGCCCATAGCTATAAGTGGGAACCAAGTCAACATCCTATGGAGACCAAGATGTTATACTCCATTGAGAAGTTTCCCACTAGTCTTTGGCCAAAAGAGGGTGACAGCCATCAAAATCTCTTTAAATTAACAATGCCTAGCCCCTTAAACCTATGCTGATCTCACTCTCCATTGGAGAATCTGTTTTTCTTTTTCAGAAGGCAGCAAGAACCAAGGACAACCAAATTCTACCAAAAAAGACCAGAAATGATAGCTGACTCACTGGCAGAAGATAGACCACCCTTCACACTTCAGCTAGGGCCAAAGTGAAACCACAGAGGAACTAGAGAGATGAACAAGAGTGCTGCTTCCATGGTGATCCTGACAACCAGTGCCAGGGTGATGGAGACAGTCAGACACTGAAGATTTTCTAAATGCACCAAAGCAGAAATCCAGAAGCTGCTGAGAGCACAACACTAAAGTAGACTTAAAACACACCCACCAAGACTCAGGAAAATTTGTGGAAGAGGGAGCAGGAAGCATATAAGAGCCACATGGTGGGAGGGAATAACCAGAGGCATTCCCCCCACCCACACACACAATGACTGACTGCTGCTTTCACATCTCATAACCCACAACCCCATGGTGAATACCAGCAATCCCACAGAGGAAAGCCCTCAGTGCAGTGGGGCAAGGAGGAGTGAAATAATAGTACCAGCACATGATGTGTCCACACAAAGATTGTACTTGAGAGAAAGAAAGAAAGAAAGAAAGAAAGAAAGAAAGAAAGAAAGAAAAGAAAGAGAGAAAGAAGCTCATCATAGACAACCATAGCACATTCCTGTCTTTCAACAATCTATGCCTTATTTATCATAAGATGTCTATGGGATTTTATGTTTTTTTTATTTTTTTAAAAATTTTTGGAGAGAGACAGAGAGAGACAGACAGAGAGGGAGACAGACAGAGAATGGGCGCGCCAGCAGTCTCTCAGGTGCTGTGAACAAAATCCAGATGCATGCGCCCCCATGTGGGCAAATGCAGCATTGTGCCCTTGCGTCACTGCATCTGGCTAAACGTGGGACCTGGAGATTGGAACCGGGTTCTTAGGCTTAGCAGGCAGGCACCTTAACCACTAAGCATCTCTCCAGCCTGAATTTTATGTTTTTATATTTTATGTATGTGTGCACATGTGTTTGTGGGGAGTGTGTGTGTGTGCGCGTGCACGTGCAGGTGAAGGCCAGAGGACAACATGTAGGGTGTCATCTCAGGAATACTGTCTACTTCCTTTGAGGCAGGATCTTTCAATGGCCTGAAGCTATACTTAGGCAAGACTGGCTGGCTGTGAGTCCCAGGGATCCTCTTGCCTATGCCTTCCCAGTACAGGAATGACACATTTCCATACACTGCATTTTTATGTGTGTATTGGGGATTAAACTCGGGTTCTTATCTTTACAAAGTAAGTACCTTACTAACTGATATTTCTAACTGAGCTATCTTCCCAGTCCTCTATGAAAATTTTATATAGAGAGAAAGATAGTGAATATGGACAAGCCAGGACCTCTTGCCACTCAAAATTAACTCCAGATGCATGCACCACTTTGTGCATCTGACTTTATGTGCATATTTGGGAAATAAACCTGGGCTGGCCAACTTTGCAAGCATGTGCCTTTAAATGCTGGCCATTCACTCAGCACCCTCAATGAAATTTTGATGGAAAACCAGGGGTTAATTACATAATTACTTTTCTGATTAGAAAAACATGGACTCTTGAAATCATGCAGAATTGGTTTGGGTATCTTAATTTAGGCAAGCCATTTAATAGCAATAAATTATCATTTCTTCAACTGTGAAGAATGTACAGCAATACATGGCATTTAAGCCCCAGCAAGATAAGACACATTGTTATTACTACAGCTCCTGGTACCAAATAGGCCTTTCAAATGGCAGCTCCATTACTCCTAGTAAATGGGAGTATTTAGAGGCTTAGCGTGCAAAGAGCATGTTTTCTCTCAAGCAAATGTCTAGGTTCAAGGTCAAAGTCATAATATGCAGCTACGGACTGCCTCCCCACCCACACAGGGCTGCCTGCCAGTCAGGGAGTGCACTCGCTTCCCACTTGCTTGTTAGAACTAAGGAGTAGGAACATTCCTCTCCCTGGAAGGGGCATATTTCATTCTGGCTGATGGGCCCCCTTGTAGGGCTCTGTGCCCTTCGCTGACACAGTGAGAGTTTGTGTGGGGGAAGAAAGAATAGCTTTTTGCTATAAAGATTCCTGCTGTGCATAGAGGCTATTTTGCAGTAAAAGGAGCAAAATCACATGATTTCTTTAATATCATCCAGATCATTTCTCCTTTTCATTTTTTAGCTTTTGCTTATAATTCCAAAGGCTTTCCTGCAGCCCAGGAGCTGCCTTGGCACTGTACAGGACTTTGGCCTCATAAACAGTGTTTGCTAGCGCAAGTATCTGATTGTACCATTTTTTAATTTCAGAATTCCATTTTCCAGGAACCCCTTGCAATGTGGATGAATGCAAAGCCATTTACAAAATGTCATGTGTACATTAATTCACACAATTTCAGAAGTGAATGCATTGAGTAGAGGTTCACAGACTTTTTCTATCAAGGCCATGATTGTGGATGGTTTAGGTTTTGTGGAGCTTACAGTTTCCTTCTACTGTAATGACTCAGCTCTGCCCTTGTAGCTTGAGAGCAGCCACAGACAATTTTGGCATATGTGTCACTTGTACATGTTCTCCAGTGGTTCATGTGTTGGTTCCTTTTCAGTGTAACAATGTTAACAAGATCTGTCTTGGCCAGATGAGGTTATGAGCACTCTTCGTGTATTAATGAACTAATGGGTTATTGTGGGGATGGCTCAGTTACAAAGGCAAGCTTTCTTTAGCTTGCTAGCTCTGTCTCACTGGGTGAGGCCCTCCATCATGAGATAGCAAGAAGGCCATGACCAGAAGCTGAGCAGAATTACCCTGTTTGAATTTCAAGTCTAGTAACAGAAAACCAATTAAAACAGGAGTGTTTTTTTCTGTTGTTGTTGTTGTTTGTTTGCTTTAGTTTTTCAAGGGAGGGGATCACTGTAGCCCAGGCTGACCTGGAATTCACTGTGCAGTCTCAGGCTGGCCTCAAACTCACATCAATCCTCTTACCTCTGCCTCCTAAGTGCTGGGATTAAAGGCGTGTGCCACCACGCCTGGCAGGAGAGTGTGCTTGATGGCTCATGAGGGCCTGCAGGCAGTGGTGCTTGTTGCTACTAAGCATTTTCTGTTGCAGGACATCCAGTGAGAGGACTAGCAGTCCTCACCCAGCTGTAGCCTCTCCAGAGCTTTTCTCAGTGTGTCAGGCACTGCTGTGAGCCTCTGTCCTCCTACTACTTGCCATGTGGGTGGACAAACCCCTTGGAACTTGGCTATTGTGCTTGTCCTGTGCTTGGAGTGCTGACGAGGCAGCTGAAACAACTTGTTTTCCAGATTGGGACATGTTATCCCTCTTTGGCACTGAAGCTATTCTGATGTGTGGAGTAGGCTGTTCTGTTAATGACACGTGGGACTGCACGATAAAAAGTTACAAGAATAGTAAATCACCCAATAGTCATTGGAGACCTTTCACCTTTGCTATCCTTTGTTTTGCTCAGGACACGATTGACCTTGGCACCGGGTGTTCTGAGTGTGAATGACTAGAGTAAGCTCTGAGCAGCATCCTGACTTCTTGTCACCATCTATACACTGATGAATTGCATCCTGGCCTCAGTTAGCCTCCGGTTGATCCTTTTTCTTTCAAGGTAGGGTTTCACTCTAGCCCAGGCTGACCTGGAATTCATCTCAGGATGGCCTCGAACTCACAGCAATCCTCCTACCTCTGCCTCCTAAGTGCTGGGATTAAAGGTGTGTGCCACCACACCTGGCTCTTGGGTTGATTCTTAATTGGGAGTACTACTTTGATGGTCTGCTATCAAGGGTTCTGTATGCCTGGCTCTCCTTAAAAAAATCTTTCTGGAGATGTGTGAACACAGGTAAACTATCTATGCCCAACAGGACCAAAACTAGGATGCTGTGATTGTTCTAAAGTCCATGCCAGTGTTGTTCAAAGAAAACAGAAAGCAATGGCTCAGTGTTGCCCTGCCTGGGGCGCTGAGCCTGGTAAAGGCCAGCAGTGAGCACATTCCACTACCACAATGCTCTCATTGCTGGAGGAGCCCTTCTATCTCATCACATTCACATTGTAAACATCTACAGACCTCAGGATTGTTGGGATAAATTTATTTTCAAATGAACAATAAGACTAATCATTTTCAAATTGTCTTCTGGAATTTGTGGGAAGAAAGGGGGACAGAACAAACAAAAAATAAAGATAGGATAATGGAAAAATGAACAAATAAACTGGATATAGTGGTGCATGCCTGAATTCCCAGTACTCAAGAGGTAGAGGCAGGAGGATGGCAAGTTCAAGGCCAAACTAAGGTACATAGTGATACTTGTCTCAAATAAACAAGGGCTAGGGATGTAGTTCAGGGGTAAAGAGTATTACAAGGCCCTGGGTTCAATCCTCTAGAGCTTTAAAAATTAAGCAATCAAAACTCACTTCCACAGCATATATACTAAAATTGGAACCATTGCAGAGAAGATGAACATGATCCTGTTCAAGGATGACAAATTCTCTGACGCTACAAAAATTCATTCAAAATGTACCCAAAACCCTGAAACAGCTAGGTCAAAACATTTCAGGACATAGGTATAGGCAAGGGTTTTTGCGAGGTAGGGTCTCACTCTGGTCCAGGCTGACCTGGAATTAACTATGTAATCTCAGGGTGGCCTCGAACTCTCGGTGATCCTCCTACCTCTGCCTCCCGAGTGCTGGGATTAAAGGAGTATGCTACCATGCCTGGCTGGCAAGGTTTATTGAAAAGGACTTCATTAACTCAAGAAAGAATAACAACAATTGACACATGGGATTGTATGTTAGGCATAGTGGTGCACCCCTGTCATCCCAGCTCTAAGGAGGCAGAGGCAGAGGCAGGAAAATCAATGTATGAAGATGAGCTGTTCAACATAGTGAGGTCCAAAGCTGCCAGAGTTGCATAGCAAGAGTCTATTTTTTTTTAAGTGGGGGAGGGAAAATTGCATGAAATTTAAAGGTTTCTGAAACCAGGTGTGCTGACTCATACCTATAGTCCCATTACTTGGAGGCTGAGGCAGTAGGATTCCATGAGTTCCAGGCCTGCCTGTGCTAAAGGGACTCTATCTTCAAATAAATAAAAAGCTTTTGCACAGTAAAGGAATCAGCCGAGTAGTGTGACAGCCTATAGAGTGGGAGTAAGTATTTGATAGCTATACATATGATGGAGGATTAATATCTACGATTTTACTAGTTTATTTTGCATTAAATATTTACATATTTATTTATTTGAGAGAGACAGAGAAAGTATGGGTATTCCAAGGCCACTTGCCACTGCAAACAAAACGAACTCCAGACGCATGTGCCACTTTGTACATCTGGCTTTATGTGAGTACCTAGGAATCAAACCTGGGCTGTAAGGATTTGCCAGCAAGCACTTTCAATAACTAAGCCATCTCCTCAGCATCCCCCCTCAAAGCTCTAAAGAATTTGGCTGGGCATGGTGGCACATGCCTTTAGTCCCAGCACTCAGGAGGCTATGCCACCTCTGGGTATATGCCCAAAGAACTCTAAATCAGTGTACCACAGTATGTACCACAATGTATTAGTTGTTGGAAGAAAGTGGCCAACAACATTGTGAACAAGCAGGGGACAGTGCTACATAAAAGCAACTAGCCTGACAAGATCTATACACCTGTGCAATGATGGCACCCAGCCTAGGTAGGTAACCAATGGCTCTCTGATTAACTAAGAGATCCATTCAGTGGAAAGGTACCCGTAGCTGGAACTGGGAACTGAGTCAGAATCCTATGGAGGCCAAGATTATGGACTCCAATGAGAAGCTCCCATTAGGTTTTGGCCAAAATGGGGGGCTACCTCAATCCTAAATTAGTAATGCTTATCCCCTTTAACCTGTGCTGATCTCACTCTCCATTGGAGAATCTGTTTCTCTTTTTCAGAAGACAGTAAGAGCCAAGGACAACTAAAATCTGTCAACAAGACAAGAAATGATAGCTGACTCACTGGCAGGAGATGAACCACCCACCCTTCACATATCAGCCAGGGCCCAGGTTAAAAGACAGAGGAATAATGAGATGAGTAACAGTGTTGCTTTTATGGTGAGCCTGACAACCTGCTCCAGAGTGATGCAGACAGACAATGAGGATACTCAAAATGTACTAAAATCCAGAAATCCAGAAGATGCTGAGAGCTCAATACTAAAGTAGACTTAAATACATACCCACCAGGACTCAGAAAATTTTGTGGAAGAAGGTCTCAAGGTGGGAGGAAATAGCCAGAACCATTACCCCCCCCCACAATGACTCTCACAACTCATCACCCACAACCCCATGATGAATACCAGCAATCCCATTGAGGAGGGCCCTCAGTGGAATGGGGGCATGGAGGAGGGAAGTGATGGTACCAACACATGATGTGTCCAGATAAAGTTTATATTTAATAAAAAATAAAGTCTCTGTAATTCAAAACATAGACAGTGACAAAAGTCTACATTATTTTTCAAAGAATCCTGCAGCCTTTCTGAGTGATGGTGACCTCAGAAGTCTGCCTTGAATCAACCACAATCAACTATCTCTCAGAAATTACAATGGGCTATCTAAAATAAGAAGTGAGAATAGAATAAGAACAGCAATGTCACTGAGATATAATTTACCTGCAAAGACTTTTGTACATCTTGATGTTTGTAGAAGTACAAGATACAAACTTTTTCTCACATTTTAGAAGCTTTATTTTTTTCTATATGATGGACATTTTTTCAGATGCAGCTACTGTTATGATTTCTTTCTTTTGTGCTTGTCTTTGCTGTCAATGAAGTGCATAACACTGGAGCAGTATCCTATTAAATAGGGGTTTTAATTCATATTTTCACATTAGCTCCATTATTTGCTTTAGTCAATGTATTTGCTTAGACCATTATTATAGGTTTAACAATTTTCTCCTGGCCAATCCTTTTTGCTATAGAGGTTAAAATGCACTTAAATATTAAGCATGAATTATTCAACTGAAGGAAAGAGAACGATGTGTCCCTGGGGCTCCAGTGGTCCATACTTAACACTGGCCTGTGTTTGTTGGATGTGCTCGTTCACAAGTGTGATGATTTATATTCATTGTCAACTTGAGAGGACCCAGAATTCACTGTGAGGATTATCATGATTAGGTTACTGAGCTAGGGCAATGCACCTAAGCCATGGGGTACACCATTCTTTGTCCTGGACTGCAAAAAATGGAGAACTCTTACTGAACATAGGTATTCATCGCTGTCTGCTTCTTCAATGTGCACTGAATATGACCAGCCTCCCCAAGCTCCTGCCGCCATGCCTTTCCCACCATGCATGATGCACTCTGAAACCTTGAACTGCAAGCTGAAGTAAACCCTTCCTTCCTTAAAAAAGAGAAAATCTCCTAATGAGATCCATCACCATTTACAGTGAATATATGCAAATAAAAATTAAAAAATAAACTTTATTTGAGAATTGTGAAGGTATAGGAAGATAAACCTTTACAAAACACACTTGAGTCTCATAACCACATCATTAAGTTTGAATGAATAGTCTGTTTTAATATGTTAAATAATAAGAACCAGAAGGTGAAAATTTAGAGCTTTTTTTTGGACTTTAATTCATCTATTGCCTAGTAAAGTTCTTCACCTATCACAGAACTAGGAACTTGAAACTAGGATAAGAAATGACCTGGAGTGTTTAAGATGATGCATTCTTTTTCCCACTATAATTCTCACATTATAGAATTATATGAGTCTGGGAACTTTAGAAAAAACTGAAGTGAATTGCAAATAAGTGAATATAATTTCTTTCTGTTAGGAAAAAGCCTATGTAGAAAATTGGGGCAGGTTATTCTGTAACGTGACCTTTCCTTATGACAAAAGTTCCAATTCAGGAAAACATTCGAGTTTTAAGTCTTAGAATAAATTTTAAAAACCAAATAAATATTTTATCTGTTATTTTATGGACACTGAAATTTGTATTTTGTTGAATTTCCACAAAATAATGTTCTTTAGATTTTCTTTGCCATATAAAAACTGTTCTTAGCTCACCGTTCAGGCAAAAATGTGCATAATTTGCCTATTCTTGATCTAGAGGCTTATATTTATAAAATGAGTGTTTGATTTGCTTATGAAGGTCCTCAAAGCCCTTCACTTCTAAGCTGAGATTATGAGTACTGAGAAATTCAATACTTGATTCAAGTCAGGAGTCATGGTGCATAACTAGAATCTTAGCACTTTAGAAATAGAGGCAGGAGGATCAGGAATTCAAGACCACGCTCAGCTGCATAGGGAGCTAGAGGGAAGCATCCTCTCATCTCCAGCTGGGTGTGCACAGTGCAAGTGCATCTGCACACACATATTCCTCTGCATGAAGCTGTGTCTCAAAAAAAAAAAAAAAAATAGCTCAGTATTGTAGCTCATGCCTTCAATCCCAGTACACAGAAGGCCGAGGTAGAAGGATCACTGTGGGTTCTAGTCCAGCCTGAGACTACATAGTGAATCCCAGGTCAGCCTGGATTAGAGTGAGACCCTACCTTGGGAAAAAAATGGCTGGGGATATGGCTCATTGTGTAAAAGCACTTGTTTGCACAAGCATGAGGACCTGAGGTGAATCCCCAGCACCCACATGAAAAATCTGAGTATGACTGCACATGCTTGTAACTCCGGTGATGAGGGATCAGAGACTGGACGGTAATTGCTGCTTCCTAGTCAGCCAGTCTAACTGAAAAATGGTGCAATACCCGGGTTCAGTGAGAGAAGGTGGATGAGCAATAAAGAAGGACACCCAACAGCTTCCTTTGGTCTCTACACAAGTGCACAAGGGGGATTCATATCTGCACACTCATGTACCACACATAACACACACAGACATATATGGATACACACACACACACACACACACACACACACACACACACACACATATATATTAAGCTGGGCAGAGTGGCTCACACATGTAATCTCAGAACTCTGAAAGCTCAGTTAGGAGGACCACCATGAATTGGAGGCCAGCCTGGGCTACAGAGTGAGTTTCAAGTCAGCCTGGGCTCTAGTGAGTAAGATCCTTCCCAAAACAAAGTAAAAAAAGAAAGAGAGAGAGAGATTAAAAAGTTGCCTCACATTTGTTATCCCAGTGCTTGGGAGGCTGAGGCAAAAGGACTACCATGGGTTCCAGGCCATCTTGGGTATATAGAAAGTTCTAGGCCAGCCTGGACTACAGAGTGAGGCCATGTCTCCAACAAACAAACAAACACAAGTAAAATGATTTTCCCGAGATCAGAGAGATAGTGAAATATGGGAAGAAAACTAGTGCCCATCTATTTTTTTTTTTTTTTTTTTACTTTTGCCAACTCATTGCTACAGTAAATGCCATGACTTATACATATTTGCTATAGTTGGATGGGAGTTCCCCAAAAGCTTGGTCCCCAGGGTAGCATTATTAAGAGAAGGGAATGTTTGAGAGTAGAGACTAATGGTAGGTTCTTAGGTCATTGGAGGCATACTCATGGAGGGGATCGTGGGCACCAAGTCTCTTCCTCTTCCTGTCTCACTCTGCTTCCTGTCTCATGAAGTGAGAGCTTTGTTCTACCACTCATGCCCTCCTTGCAAGCTGCCCAAAGTAATTGCTCTTGGACTAGAACCTCTAGATAAAGTAAACCTTTAATCTTCGTAAGTGATCTCAGCTATTTGGTATGTTAATGCAAATCTAATGCAATGCCCATCAAGGCATCTATGATGAACTTGAAATTAATCTGTAAATATAAGTCTCTATCTCCGTATTAGCTCTCTGACTTCAACATGAAGAGACTTGGATTTCATAATTTCACTTTCTCATCTGTGTTACTTGCAGCTACCATTATTCAAAGAAAGAATGTGGGACAACTTCTGTTTCATAGCTTATACTACTACTAAAATTGAATCCTATAGTATTGTTAAGCAAAAAGGGTTCTTATGGGTTTTCTTAGTTCACATCAAGTTGTAGTGGTGAAATAAGGTGAAATATCGGGGTGCAATTAAGAGCAAGAGAACCTATTTGAACTGCCTGAGATCTCTTACTGGGAGGATCAAAGCTAGGTCCTTAGATTCCCAGTAGAATCCTTTCAATTGTATTGTGTAGCCAACACAACGATTTATGAAAACAAAACTATTACTAATAGTGAAAGCACATTTTTTTAAAATTATTTTTTATCGACAACTTCTATACTTACATACAAAAAAATGCATGATATTTCCCTCCCCTCCCCCCATTCTACTTTAGAACTCCAATCTCCATCATATCCCCTCCCTCTCTCCATTAGTCTCTCTTTTAATTTGATGTCAACATCTTTTTCTTCTATTTTGAGGGTCTTGTGGAGGTATTACTAGGCACTGCAAGGTCATGGATATCGAGGCCAATTTCTGTCTGGGCAGTTGCATTGTAAGAAGTCATACCCTTCCTTTGGCTCTGCCATTCTATCTGCCCCCTCTTCCACAATGGTCCCTGAGCTTTGGAGGGTGTGACAGAGGTGTTCCAGTGCTGGGCACTCCTCCATCCCTTCTTCTCAGCACTATATTGCCTTTTGGGTCATTCCAGTGGTCATCGCCATCTGAAAAGAGAAGCTTCTCTAACCAGAAGTGAGAGTAGCATTAATATGTGAATATGAACATTAAGTGTAGTACTTTCAGGGCAGCTTGGTGGGAATAATATATACATTTAGTCAGACAAGAGCAGGCTTTATACCCCTAAGGCTCATGACCTCACCTACCATAGACTTTTGCTTAGGTTTTTCAGTACCAGGTATGTATTCCCTCCTGTAGAGAAGGCCTTCAGTCCAATTATGGAGCAGTTGTTTACCCCAAGAGTAGACATGCCAGTATTGCACCTGTTCAGTCATTGGGCCTGTCTGGCCAAACTTGAATATTCAGCATCCACTGTTTTCACTGCTGATGACTTCTGTCTTCCATATGCTGCATGCAGTGCAGCTTTTTCCAGCTTTCTGTTGGCTGGTCTACAGGGAGAAGGTTTTCTGCTCAGCACCAGCTGGGGAAAGCACATTTTTGTCCAGAGTACAAATACAATAAATACTATTAATTGCTAAGTTATTCTTAGGTGCAGGAACTATACTAGATATGCACATATTATAAGATTTAGTCCTTTCCTTATCTTGATTTACAAACCAGGAAGCTGAAGACTGAAGAATTTACAATCATTTAGTTCATCTTACCTAACTAGTAAGTTGCAGAGCCACAGTTCAAATCTACTTTGCTTCTGAAAACCTGAGATCTTTTCACCTTCTTAATCATCTCCATTAAGTAAGGTTTTTCTTTTTCACACTTCTTAGTAATTTTGTCTTAAGCACAGAAATTGCAACTGGAACTGGCACTAATTATAAGGCTTCATTAAGGCAGGAGAGTGAAGAGGAGCAAATGTAACTTCACCTGTCATTTAAAGCCTTGTGAGTCCCTGGCTGTGTCGTCCCTTCTTTGTTAATATAATCTGAGACTGGCTTCACATGGGTACTCATTCTCCTCTGGTAAAGACAAAAATAAACTGGGTGTGGTGGCACATACCCTTAATCCCAGCACCTGGGAGGCTGAGGTAGGAGGATAGCTCTGAGTTCAAGGCCACCCTGAGACTACAGAGTGAATTCCAGTCAGCCTGGGCTAGAGTGAGAACCTACCTAAAAAAAAAAAAAAAAAAAAAAAAAGCTTCAAAGACAAAAATAAAACCAAGTGATTATTGAACAAGCATACTGATCTCTAGGGCTCTCATTGGATCAATCACAGAGTGTTCCATAGAGTCTCCTAGACTGTTCCTAACTGTTCCTAATAAGAGTAGGGAAAGGTTTTCCTCCAGAAATGAAATTCTAAGAGCTTTTAGAAAACAAAGGAATGTTAGACTTAAAAAAGTTATTTCTTTATTTGCATGAAATAAAGAGAGAGAGAGAGAGGGAGAGGGAGAGGAAATAGGCATGCCAGAGCCTTTTGCCACTGCAAAGAAACTCCAGCTGCATGTCCCACTAAATACTGGGGAGTTGAATCCCTGGCTGGAAAGCTTTACAAGCAAGTGCCATTAACCATTGAACTATCTCCTCAGCCCATCAATGGACTTTATAATAGGCACCAGTGAGCTGACTTTACCACTGCCATACCCACACTACATTTATTTAATCAATGGATCAGAGATAGAGAACTGACAGCATAGACTTAGGTAGAAAGGCCCATGACTGCTTGTTGTAAGGTCTTAGAAAAGAGTCACTCTGATTGCATTATGCACAACAACCTTAAACTAGCATCTTTGGATTCTTGTCTTCACACTTGGGCATCACTAAATTAATAGGCACCAGTCTATCAGGGCAGTACCTTTTCAAAAGTTGTTGGAAATTTTCCTGGTGGTTGACTCTGAAGTCTGCAGGGACAAAGTAAAGGAGCTGAACTGGGTGGAGTTCAAGGTCATCCTCAACTATACGGAAAGTTCAAGACCAGTCTGGACTGCAGGAGACCTTGTCTGAAAAAATAAAATTAAACAAAAGTGAAAGTGAAAGAACTAATAATAACCAAAATGTGACCTTCTTCTTTATTTTTTTTGTTTTTTTCAATGTTTTTAAAAATATTTCTTTCTTTATTTGTAAGCAGATAGATACAGAGATAGAGGGAGAGAGAGAGAAAGAGAGAGTGAGAAAAGGAAAGAGAGAGAATGAGAATGGACGTAGGCATGTCAGGGCCTCCACCCACTGCAAATGGACTCCAGATGCATGCACCACCTTATGCATCTGGCCCAGGTTATCAGGCTTTGCAAGCAAGTGCCTTTGACCACTGAGCCATGTCTCCAGGCTTTGTTTTGGTTTTTGAGACAGAATGTAGCCTAGGCTGGTCTCAAACTCATGATCCTACTGCCTCATTTTCCTGAGTGCTGGCATTACAGGTGTGTGTCCCCTCAATGGGCCCAATCCTGATCTTTATTATCAAGTCTTCTTTGTTCCATGCTCCATAATCCTCCCTTTTTCCTTTAAATATCATTAAGTACTGCCAAAATTATGCTATCGTGACTATTTGCATGTGTAGTTCCTCCTTTAGATCCTAGTCTCCTGAAAAAAGGCCATTTTTACCCATCTTCAGCTCCCAACCTGGAGTGCCATCTCACCCCAGAAACAGAACAATGGTAGCCATGTGCTCAGCAGAAGGTCTGATGATAGGACACCATGCAGGCCACTGCTTCCTCTGAACTTCCCCTTCCACAAAATGTACAAGCCAACAGGATCTACCTCCTAGCCACTCAGGAAGTTGTGTGATAAAATGTGATGTAATGAAGGTGTTGTTTCTACATATACTGCTGACTAGAGGATCCATATCCCCAAAATGGAAGTTCATTCATCCTACAAACTGTGTGTAAGTTTGCTTTGTAGCTCATAGTTTAACTGGTAACTGGTGGTGAGATTTTTTTTTTTGCTTTTTGGTCTTGGTAGACCATAAATTAGTAGTTCACCTTATAGTCAAAGATGTCTGCCTGCAGAAATTCATGCACTATTCTGCCTCTAACAAATATTGAAAAACTGTATTAATTGTTCTATTTTCCAACCTTAAAAAATTCCCTTACAGCCTTCACAGCATTCTGGCTGGTTTTTCTTTCTTTTTTTTTTTTTTCTTTTTTGTTTTGTTTTTGTTTTTTTGAGGTAGGGTCTTACTCTGGCCCAGGCTGACTTGGAATTAACTATGTAGTCTCAGGGTGGCTTCAAACTCATGGCAATCCTCCTACCTCTGCCTCCCAGGGATTAAAGGCGTGAGCCACCACACCAGCATCTGGCTGGTCTTAATATAACTCCTTATCTATCTTTCATGGATGAAAATGTAAAACTTGGGATTGGGAAGATGGCTTAGCAGGTAAGAGCACTTGCATGAGGGTCCAAGAGGGTCTTAACTGTTTGAGTTTGATTCCCCAGCACCCATGTGCACAGTGGCCAAACAGGCCTGTAAACTCTAGTCTTGTGGGAAAATACCAGAGAATCATTGGGGTGTTGGTGGTATAGTGGTGAGCATAGTGCCTTCCAGAAAATCACCAAAGCTCACAAAAACAGCAAATCTGGATTCAGAGAAAGACTCAAGCTCAAAGAATATGAGAAGAGTGACAGAGGAGAACACCCATGTTCTCTTCTAGGCTCTGCTTGCATGCACATGGGATATACACATTTGTACACACAGGTGCATACACACCACACACACACACACACACCACATACTGTGCATGCACATGCAAAAACACACGAACAAAAAATGTAAAGCTTTCATTTAAAATGCACTCAAATCTTTTAGAAAATTATTTGTACTGTGAATTCCACACACACCATGTGCTATATTTACTATAGTGCTTATTAATGTCACCTGTTTTACTTTGAACTGACATCTTCCTTCACGACTCTCTCCACAAGCTTTAAGTAAATGGGAGAACCCTGTAGTGTGTTGGAAACAATAATTTCATTTCCAGACCTATTTTGTCACTATTTAGCTATCTGTCTAATATGTCTGTCATTTGCAAGGTGGAAGGGTAATATTTTCCTCGTGGTTATGCATGATCAAATGAGACCATGCAGGTGGAGGTGTCATACAATCACTGTAGGTCTCGATTCCCCTCTGCATTTTTACCAGTCTTGGGTAATTTCCAAAGACAATACCTCTGAAGACAGGATGCTTCTAAGGTACATTTGATTACTTCCTATATTCACCCCCATGACTGCTGGGGTGATTTCTGTCCTCCAAACATCCACACAGCATGGGATAATACAAAGTAACTCATTGTTACATCTGACTGCATCCAGTTTGCAGTAAGACTGTGGACATGCTGGCTTAAATGTCAGTGTCCCTGACTTTGCCCTCCTGCACACACTGCTGTGTTTGCTAGGGCCTGCTGGGGAAAGGACTTATCATGATGGGTTCAAGATAGCAGGAGCTTGAACTTGAGGCTATGAATTTCTTTCAGTGTTACTTACCAGAGACAAGCTCTCTGCTATGTTTGCTTTAAGTAATGCTCATTTCCTTGTGGCTTTCTGCCTGTTTAAAAAAAAAAAAACAGCTTTGTGCTTTCTCTGGCATTGCATACTAATAAAACTGCATTTGTCTTTTACATGGCTTCAGGCTTAAATTATGAAGTGTGGGGATGTGGGGTGAGCATTAGGTCACTAATGCATATTTTGCACTCACTTTGTGCTCAGTTTATACTTTTCACCTTGTTTCATATTAGCAACTCATAGAAATCAGATTCATAGTCCATGTCTGAGATGAGACATGGAGGTGATTGCCAGAGATCATAGAATCAGAATTGGACCCAAGTTCTGTCTAGGCCCCAAACCCAAACCTCCCTAGCACAGACCTCAAGTGTTTTGTGGGGGTAGTGCTGGGCCTTGCACATGCTATGCAAGTGTTCTGCCACAGAGCTACATCTCCAGTCCATTCCCATCATTTTTGTTTTTAATTTCTGGTTTGGGTTCTATCTGTGTGTAAGAAAAAAGGAAGTGAAAATGTGGTGTTTAAACAAGCATTTGATCTTAGGTTTTTTTTTTTTTAACCTCTCTTAAACTAGAGCTTATCTCCTTCTTCCTGTTATAATTTCATTTCATGTTTTATTCTGGAAAGTGAACTTGTCAGTGAATAGCTTTCCTTTACATCTTTCTGGAACTATTCCAGATTCTTATGGTATTACAGAAGAAGTATCTGCCTGGAGGCATTCCATAGAGGAGACAATCCCAAGAAAGCTGGGCAAGGCTAATTAGCTCTTATACCAAAGACTAAAAATACAAGAGAACATGTTATTTCTTTAAACTGTAAAAGGGAAGATACTTGCCCAAAGGGGGGTAGAGGGGAGCTTTCCAATGCTGAGGGCTTATTTGCATAAGTTCACAAAGAATGGTAATCTGTTTTTGACTTGAGAGCATGTTTTCCTTGGACAATCAAGTAACATTGCATTCTACATTGGTCAAACTTCATCTGTGATTAGATTTTATCGTACACAATATCTACGATGTAGTAATTTTTTCCATCTCACAGCATACTTATTTTTTGTTTGGTTGCTATACTGTTATACTACTACTTTTGTCGTTATGCTTTTCTTTTTCTTCTCTTCTCTTCTCTTCTCTTCTCTTCTCTTCTCTTCTCTCTCTTCTCTTCTCTTTTCTTTTCTTTTCTTTTCTTTTCTTTTCTTTTCTTTTCTTTTCAGACTGACCTTTCACTACGTAGTTTCAGGGTGGAGATCCTCCTACTCTGTCTCAGTGCTGGGATTTAAGGCGTGCCACCCTACAGCCCATTTTTTTTTTTAAGGTTGACCTGGAAACTCACTGAGAACCAAGTCTCAGGAAATTAGTCTTTGATTTTCATTTTTTAATTAAATTTAATTTTTTTGCGGTAGGGTCTGACTCTAGCCCAGGCTGACCTGGAACTCACTACCAAGTCTCAGGATGTTCTGGAACTCACAAGGATCCTCCTACCTCTGCATCCAAACGCTGCGATTAAAAGGTGTAGGCCACTATGCACGGGCTTGATTTTTAATTTTTAGAAAGTATTTATTTATTTGAGAGAAAACGTATGAGAAAGAATGGGCACGCCCATGCCTCCTGCAGCTGCAAGGAACTCCTGATGCATGCGCCACTTGGTGCATCTGGCTGTACATGGGTCCTGGGAAATTGAAGAGGGGTTCATCTCGAAAAGCAGCTTTCACAGAAAGAAGGGAAGTTCACATTTTTCATTTCCATTCATGAACTGTCCCTTCAGTGAAGCGAAGTGCTCTTTCACCCCCGAAGAAGAAAATTCCCACTATAAGATGCAGCAGAGAAAAAAAAAGTGATGCTTCCTGGTGTTTGGGGCTTGGGCGACGGCGGGCGGACAGCGGGCGCTGTTGCCGGCGAGGGTGAGCCCGGGGCTGGTGAGAGCGGGTTGAGAGCACCGAGAGAGACAGACAAGCCCCGTTCGCCCACGCGACCCCCGGGAACCTGAGGAAGCCGAGTTTGGAGTCATGAAAGTGGCCGCGCCTGGCCGCTCGGGGCTGGGGCCGGCCCGGAGCACCTGCTCGTCCGCCGCCGTGGGGGACGGGACAGCCCGGGCTGGGCGGGGAGCGGCGGCTCCGGAGCGCGGCCGGCGCCCCACCTGGGCAGAGCCGAGCCCCGCCCGGCCCGAGCCCGCCCGCCGGCCGGCGCGCAGCCAGGAGCGCCGGGGGCGGCGCGGGAGGCCGAGGGCGGGAGCGCGGCTCCCCGAGGAGCAGAGCCCTGGCCCCCAGGGTCGCTGTCGTCGCAGGAGGCGCGAGCTCTGGCCATGAGGGTCCTGTGCATGGCGCTGTGCGCGCTGGCGCGGCTGTGGCCCGGGGCTCTAGCTGGCTGCTCTGAGGCCGGGCGCTGCTGTCCCGGCAGGGACCCAGCCTGCTTCGCCCAAGGCTGGAGGCTGGACAGAGTGTATGGAACCTGCTTCTGCGACCAAGCCTGCCGCCTCACCGGGGACTGCTGCTTCGACTACGACAGGGCTTGCCCAGGTGGGTGGCTGGAGCCAGCGAGGGACCCCAGTCATTTGCCCTTGGCCAGCAGGCACAGGGCAGGGTACAGGGATGTGACCCAGGAGCCAGGTGGTCCCCCAGCCCCTTCTATTCTAGAGTGTCCAGTTCATCTTTCCCACCCATTCCAGCCACCTCCATTCAGGAACCCCCCAGCTCAATCCAGGCCAGGGTCTCCTGCTTCCCTGTACATGACTGAAGCACCTGTCTCAACTAGGCCAGGACTGAAGAAGCCAGAGCCCTTTGCTGTGCTTCTGGAAAGGTGTGGGGCCACCTCTGCGGGGATGAATTCCGTGACTCCCGTTCTCTGGCTATACTGGGGCTCATGAGACCTTGCAGGATGGCACTGATAGGCTCCAGAGGTGTGCCCCTTGGCCGGCCAGCCTCTCTCACATTATTCTGTCAGCCTCTGTAATGTTTGGGACTGGAGAGGGGTGATGAGAGCAGAAAGGTGAGATTGGCCCACTTTGTACCAGACTTGCTATGGGAAGGTCCCTTCCTCCCGAGAGAGGTCCTCAGAGATCTGGAGTCATGATTGACCCTGGACCCCAGCATGTAGCACAGCCCCTTCTGTGTTCCAACGTGCTCTTGGAATCCAGTTTGTGTATGTTCAGGTTTTTTTTTTCTCAAGGTGTCCAGTATGTAAGTCTTTTTCTAATCTCAGATTTCTCACAGTTCCTTGCCCCTCCGAATGGTCGAATAAATGCTAATTTAATTGCATTAAAAGGTAAAGGCAGAAGTGGGAGTGTAATGCTGAGGAATAAGGCGAGACTCCATCTCTGAAAGTAAACATACTTATTTTCCTTACTAATCACATCACTCCCAAAGCCAGGCATCCATTAGGGTTAAAGCTCACAGCCCCCCAGAATGTGGGGTCCTCAGTGTCTTCTGGAGAAAACATCCCAGGAGGTTGTTCCATCTCCCAGGACCCAGATGCCTAGTAGGGACAAGCACTTCCACTCTTTGCAAAGTGAAGAGGATGTCACCCTAGGTCAGGCCAGTCTTTAAGAGGCTGCCAGCCTGGACAGCCTAGTCACTCAGGCCAGATACTGGAAGAATGCAATTGGAAAACAAGATTTACGGACTGAGAGCTAATGATTTTCCTATGAATAGGGATAGTCTTTTTGATAAGTCTCTTTGCCTTTCCTACTCTAAGGTCAGAATGTTTTACCTCTGAAATAAGCAGGAAAAGTTAGCTATTCAGGAAGCACAGTGTCCAGAACATGTCTACAGCATCCTAAACTCTTGTGTGCTTTGGTTAAGTGGGTAACCCAAGCCATGCCTCTCTCAGGAAGGGCTTGTCTGCATTATAAGGTAATTACAAAATTCCTGGTGCCCAGATAATGTGTCTGGGTTTGTAATAAACACAGAGATGGAGATTACTGAAGATGTAGTCTTTGTTTCCTAAGACAGTATAGTGTAGCCTGAAAGACTTGCAAACCCACATGCAACATGCTACCCCAAGATGTCTAATGCTGTAAAAATACTATGCTTTTTTCTGCTATGTCTTGTGGTGTTATCACATAGTGCCGGTTAACCTGTTCTTTTATGTTAAGTTCCTGTTCTTTTTGCATATCATTACTTTTGTGCTTCAGGACTATTTTGAAGTTGAGGCTACTTGAACACCAGTGTTATAGTTTCAACACTGTGGATCTGATAAATGAGAGGCTACTAATTGGCTCAGGGACAGACAGCGTGCACAGCACTGACACACTGGACAAAGAGATAGTTTGTGTCTCTGGTGAAACAGCAGGATAGTGTGAAATTGTGTCACACTACTTGGAGTGGCATGCAAATGAAAACTCATGAATTATTCCTGGAATTTTTCATTTAATATTTTCAGACAGTGGTTGGGGGTGGGTAACTGAAATATTGGAACGTGAAACTGGGGAAAAGGAGGGATCTACTAGCAAAACAGGTGGTGTGGCAGATGATCCGAAAGGAAACATAGAAGACCCGAGGAAGTGAAGGAAGTCTGCAGAAGAAGACATGGGGCCCTTGTCCAAATAATGAGCACATGGTCTGCAGGAGAGGTGTTAGCGAGTGGGTTTTAGGAGGGAAGACCAATATCTCTCTCTGTTCAGTTGTCTATAGAAGTCAGGCTGAATGTGTCAGGCCCTAAGAACAAAAACAGTGATCCAGACAGACTGTGGGTGCAGCCAGATCTGGAAAGATTGAGCCACTTCAGAGGGAAAAGGAAAATGATAAGAACTGGTTTCTAAAGAGGCCACACAGTGCAATGAGGAGTTAACCCCCCCCCCAAGTCTTTATTTGGTCACAAAGAAACCCCTTCTTTTCAGTATAGGAAGACATAGAGATAAAATCAATTGTTTTGTAGTTAATAAATTGAGAAGAAATAAAGTGAGATGACCGTCTTATGAAGAACTCACAGCACATCCCAGTAAGTGTGTGCTGGGAGAATGGCTATTCGTGGTGGACAAAGGTGCTGAGGCCAGACAAGGAAATGGTGTTGAGTAGAATTTAAAACAAGCATGATCGATCAAGAGTCCTAAATGTGCTTTCCCAAGGGGTCTACAACAGAGGACCTTGAAGGCTTAGACAGAAGGTGCAGATTTGAGGCTGAAATGGTTCCTTGCTGGTACATTCTCTGGTCTTATGTTTCTTGTGAAGGAATGAAGGAAACAGACTATTGGAAGCTGGCCACTTGGTGAGACTAAGCCTACTCGTGCTGACAGAGATGAGAACAAGAGCCAAGAGGCCCAACAGTGTCAAGAAGCACAGACTGCTTAACCCCAGTCAAGTGCAACTCAGCAGACATAGCAGAGTGGCCATAGACCTGCCTCCCCTGAACAGAGCAGATGGGGCTAGCTGACAGCTATCTGGGAGGGGAACAGCTAAAAGACTTCCTCTCAAATATTTATTATTTACTTTTGAATTTTTCTCCCCTGAAATAATCTTAATGTCTTTTTAAAAATTTCAACTTATTTACATGTCTATGTGTGCATGGGAAGAGGTGCATGCCAAGGTCCCTGGCCCCTGCAAATGACTACATTGCCTGGAAGCAAAAAAAAAAATTGTCTCTTGGAGTCAGTTCAGTGGGTTACACCTGTAATCCCAGCACTCAGAAGGCTGTGGAAGGAAGAGTGACATGAGTTTGAGGCCAGTCTGACACACACACACACACACACACACACACACCCCTCTTTGGTACCTAAAGATTGAGGATACCTTGTTCAGTCCTGTTTGCACAACTCACAGAGCTGTAGACCTGGAGAAAGCCAGTGGTAACCCAAGACAGGAGGTGTCCTCTTCAGAGAAAGATAGGGAAGGGGTATACAGAAACAGTAAAATGGTGAAGGACACAGAGAGGAAATACACATACTTTTTCACTATGTTCTGAAACTCTCGAGGAAAACTGGGATCGAATGAAAGGAAATGCTTTACACCACAGATAATATTGAAGGATTACTTTCCAGATGTGGTACTGACAGATGTAAATGGATTAGAGAGGATTGGGACTCCTGACTGCCAGCAGAGGCGGGATCTTCCCACACTTAAGGCACAAGAGGCAACTGTCTGTCCAGGGGTCCCCCTCAGGGGCCATGGTTGCTGTGACTGACTTAGGGTGTTTGGCTCTGGGAGCTTCTGCGGAGAATTTTCCCAGCAGAATGAAGACATGCACAGAGATCCCAAGGTCAAGTCATGCTTGTTGTGTTCAGAAGAGGCCAGTGTGGTTGGAGCTTGACACTGAAGTGGGGGGCGTGGGTGAGAGCAAGTGTGTGGGACTCTATGTAGGCCTGGATGGTCAGGTACAAGTCAGGTCTCCCAGGTCCTCATAGGCCATGGTAGGGTGTTTGGATTTCATTTCAAATAGCATGATGGTTTACAAACTAAGCCTCCCTTTACACATACAGAGAGACAAACACACACACATACACACACACACACTTAGTGGTTCATCTTTTAAGATAATTATACTTGGAAATGACTGGCTATCCCTGGTAGAGCATATGAAAATGTATTTTACTCATGTATAAATATGTGACTTTTCTGTTCTTGGCCAGTCCTCCATGGCTGGAGGTAAGGAATATCTGATAATTAGAAAGCTCTTGAATAAATGATACAGAATCAACCTGTTGCAGACAGCTTCAGGTTCGCTGAGATGAACTTCCAGACCAGGCACAGTTATGGAGGAAGGGATATTATTTATTGAAACTTACAGATCCAGGGGAAGTTCCATAAAGGCAGGAAAAGCAGCCCGCTTTCACAGGGCCAAGCAGAGAGAGAGAAAGCCAACCAGCCACCACAGCACACAGAGCAAAAACTACAGCCAAAAGGTCACACAGCACACTTCAGGAACTCCTGCTAGGCACATTTGCATATCTTTACAATGGAATTTCAAACCCACACCTTAAGACCAGCCCCCAGTGACATTGCCTCTAGCAAGGTGATTGAAGATGCAAACTATAACTAATAAAACACTGAATATATTGGGGACATATATTCAAACTACCACACAACCAGTAAGAAAGAGTTGGTCATTCCTCACTATTTGGGTGAACCCATTGCATCACTCTGCAGTAAGCCGAGAGCCAGTAGGAACCTAGACATCTACTTTATGTCTCTGTTTACCACTCCATTGTGGTGGTTCCTGAAATCACCTCCCAAGTCAATGACTCTCATGCATGGCTACATCCCATTGGCTGCTTCTGGGAAACCCAACCTGAATACGAGGTTGAGTTTAAAAATAAAGAAGAAAAGAAGTCGCTGAAGTCCCTGCATCCATCAATTCCAGGCTTCCTTCCCTTAAAAGGGGCAGGATGATGTCATCAAGTCCTAACAGTTAAGCCAGTGGGAAGCAGTGACAAGCTTGGAAACCGGGGTCATCATGCTCTAGCTCATTAGGGACCACGGTGGCAGACTTATTAATAGCTGGAGAAAGTAGATGTGAAAACTGATAAAAAGATTTTAATAAAGAATATTCTAGTATGATGTCTTTAGATATGAATTAGCTAAGAACTGGTGGGAAAAGGGACAGGAATACTAATGGAATAGTTCAAAAGGAAATGTGTGTCATGAGCTAAAATACATGATGTATGGTAATAAATCTGTCAGAAGTTCCTGTACTTCCTCTGACCTTTGTGGGCAAAAATCTCTTGTGATCTATGATGGCTTCCAGGTCAAATAATCAACAGTTCACAAGTGAATCAAGGGGAGATTTTTCACTGTGTAAGAGGAATAAATATCTGAGATTTATTTTCCAAAACCAAATATTATACAGAACACCTTTTTCATATTATTATATGTCAATTTCTTTCTATTTTATGTTACAATGATGCCAAGCAGATGTTGTTGTGCTGGACCTTAGAACTTTGGTTGTCTTTATGCAGTATTTATTTATTTTAGTTGGCACCCAGAGATTTAGATATCATTTATTCTGGCATTTTCATAAACAATTTCTTTTAGTTGATTACTTACTCATTTAGAATGGTTCTCACTAAACTATGCCTACGCTGGTCTTGAACTCCTGGATCTAGTGATCCTCTCACCTCAGCCATGGAGTAGCTGGAACTACAAGTGTGCCACTATGGCCATAACTTTTCTTTTTTTAAAAAAATATTTATTATTTATTTCAGAGAGAGAGAGAGAATGAGAATGAGCACTGCAAATGAACTCTAGATGCCACTTTGTGCATCTGGCTTTACATAGGTACTGGGGAATCAAACCTGGGTCGTTAGGCTTTGCAAACAAGTGTCTTTAACAGCTCAGCCATCTCCCCAGCCCTCTTTCTCTTTATAAAGTATTTATTTTTATTTTTATCAACTTTACGGTATAAACATTTTGCATATTGGTCATATTCCCATTGGGTTATGTTCTTATGTCCACTCTAGCCCATCCCCATTCCACCTAGGGTCCTCTTCAATGGGTTGCTGGTATTTACTGTGGGGTCATGAATGCGGTGGTCAGTCTCAGTTGAAGAGGGATGCTGTCTCAATATACACTTTCCCATCCTCTGGTTCTTACAATCTTTCTGCTTCCTTTCCCACAATGTTCCTTGAGCTTTGGCTGGCATGTTACAAGTCTCCTTTAGTGTTGAGCTCTCTGCATCTTCTGAATTTCTGCTTGGATAAGTTTTGAGCATCCTTAGTGTCTTTCACTATCTCCCTGGTGCTGGTTGTCAGGCTAGCAGTCAGAGCAGCAATCATGTTTAAATCACCACTCCCTTTGTAGTGTCTGTGGTTCCTGGCAGATGTGATAAAGATGATAGGCAGTCAGCTACCTTTTCTTGTCATATTGATTGATCTTGTTTCTTCCTGGTATTTGCTACCATCTGACTTAAAAAAAAAAAAAAGAGCAGATTCTTCAAGCAAAACTACCACTAATACGGATAAAAGGTGGTAAACAGCCAGGCCTGGTGGCACATGCCTTTAATCCCACCACTTGGGAGGCAGAGGTAGGAGGATCACAGTAAGTTCAAGGCCACCCTGAGACTACATAGTGAATAAAAAAAGTTGGTAAACATACTGCTTTCAATGTTCAATGAATTATTTTTGAAATGGATTTTTTTATTATTTTATTTTTGAGAGATAGGGGGAGAGAGAGAGAGAGAATGGGTGCAACAGGGCCTTGTCAGCCACTGTGAATGAACTCCAGATGTGTGTGTCCCCTTGTGCGCATGTGCAACCTTGTACACTTGCATCCCTTTGGATATGGCTACATGGAACCTGGAGATTTGAACACGTGTTCTTAGGCTACACAAGCAAGTGCCTTAACCGCTAAGCCATCTCTTCAGCCCTCAATGTTCAATGACTTTTTGATGGACATACCCTCTCTTCTTAGCCAAAGAATAGTGGGAGCTTCTCTCTAGAGTCTATGACCTTCCTATCCATAATATTCTAACTTGATTCTCAGTGCCAGGTATGAATTCCCTCCTACTGCATGGGCCTCATATCCAACCTGAGAGCAGTTGGTTGCCCCATAGCCTGTGTGCCATTATTTCACAGGTGTGTACATCTTGCCCAGCTAGTTGATTTTGTAGCTTGCAGGATTTTCTGCTTGTTCATGCGATTGGTGACCATTATCCCCCAGCAGCTCACATTTTCGGTTTTATATATCTTTTTCTCTGTTTTCTACAGTGAATGTATATATATAAATGTTTTGGAAAGGTAGGAGGAGTGGAATGAAGAAAGGATGGCTACCAGGTATGGGATTCCGTTAGAAGAAATAACTCCTTACAGCACAGTTGACTGACTATGGCTGGTTACAATTAATCTTACCTAACAAAATACCTGGAAGTTCCCAATGTAAGAAAATGTCAAATATTTAAAGTAACGGACATACCAATGATCCTAATCTGATCATTACACAGTGTATATATGTACTGAAATATCACACTGACACCCATAAATATCTACAGATAAAAATCTGAAATGGAAAAAAATAATGTTCTGAGCAGGGACAGACAAAAGTTATCAAGGAGGATACAAAAGGAAAGAATTTACTTGGGTGTGTTTCCTGGGTGGATCCTAGGATATCCGCCCACCTCAGAGGTAGCTAATAGTCCTGTAACCACCAGGGTGGGTGGAGCCCATGTGAACTGGGGTCTGCTGGGTCTCTGTGCTCCCCTGATACCAAGGCAGGTCAAGACAAAGTTTGCACTGGCTAAGCTCCACTGTTTGTGTTGGCGGGAACATCCTGGCTGGCTGGGTTTGCACAGGTGAGCAGCCTGTCCTGTTGTTTTGCAGCTCGCCCGTGCTCAGTGGGAGAATGGAGCCCGTGGAGCGGCTGCGCGGACCCGTGCCGGCCGGCCATGCGCGTGCGCAGGCGCTCGGTGCAGCAGGAGCCGCGGAACGGAGGCGCGCCGTGCCCGCCGCTGGAGGAGAGAGCCGGCTGCCTGGAGTACACCACCGCGCAGGGCCGGGACTGCGCGCACTCCTTCGGTACTGAGGTTCTCATGCCCGCGGGCCCTTGTTATCTTTGGTGACCTCTTCACCTCCTAAAAGATCACGTGCTGTGCAGGGAAAATCCCATGCTGTGCCAAGAGTAGATGAGCCAGTCTGCTCAAAGTGGGCAGGAAGTTCAGGAAATACTTAGTAAAGGGATTTGTGGCCAGTAGCATACATGCCTTCCTTTCCCTGCTTCCCTTTGCGTGTTTTTTGACCCAATGGCCCATTTCTTACTGTGTGTGGACGCAGTGATAAAGTACATCCATAGGGCTCGCTCTGCCACTGAGCCCCACCCCAGCACTCTCATGCACGCATTTTTAGTAAATTAATTATGCTACTGAAGGAATGCTTTAGGAAGGATGGTGATATTTCACACAGGATAATGAGTGTTCAGCCAGGGTAACCATTTCACTGCCACTGTGATTGCAGATCAAACAGAAATTTTAATTTATACATTCATAAACATGAATAGTGATAGAAAAGTGATAATATTTCCATTTACTTATTTACTTGAGCATGTGTGGGGGTGGGGGAGAGAATGGGCACACCAAGCTCTTCATCCTCTGCAAATGAACTCCAGACGCATGAGCCACTTTGTGCATCTGGCTTACTTTGGTCCTGGGTAATCGAACCTGGGTTCTTTGGCTTTGCAGGCATGTGTCTTAACTACTAAGCCATCTCTCCAGCCCCGATAACATTTCTTAACACTGTTAAAATGATCTTTTAAAACACACCCCTCTCCTCAGAAGCTGACTGGACTGGGAGCTGCTGTGGTCAGATTTGTGATTCAGTGGAAAACATTGCCCTGCCTGGATGTGAGAGCAAACACTTGTACTCACAGCTCCTCCATAGGCAGAAAGATCACTTTAGTCCAGGAGGTCAAGGCCAGCCTAGACAACCAGACTCCCAGCTCCCAAAAAGAAAAGGAATCTCTGGTTGTGGAAAAGTCAGTGGAGGGGCCAGGAGCTGGCTCAGTAGAGTGCTTGGAACTGCCTGTGTCTCATCAAGAAATAAACAGAGCTCAATGCCATGGTGTTGATCTGGAGCAAATCCAATAGAGCAAAACACAGACTTTTCAGGAAAGCAAATGTTTTTCAAGGGAATGTGGATAATTTTATGTTATCTAATCTTTATCCAGCAGTTTCATTCCTCCCTTTATTCCACATTCCAAAATGTATATATTGAAATTTATCTTGATACCAGGCATGGGCTGGATGCTGGAGTTGTGTTGGGGAGGAAAATTGGCATGAGACCTGCTGTGTCAACATAGATTGAAGTTGAGTGGGAGGGGACATAAACATCACACGATCCCAGGATTAATTAATTCCAGAAATTTGTGTCCATAATAATTGGTCCAGCTAGTACAGGTGTGATATGACGATTCCCCTTGGTCTCAGAGTGTCGGAGGGGTTCCTGGAAGATGGGGTTAGAGATGTAGCACTGTCTAGCAGAAAACATGGTCGGCTGTGGGTTTGAGGGTTTGGAGGGCTGATCAGGGGCAGCCATGGAACCAAGAGAGGCAGGCTTTATTGGGCAGTGCTTTGACAGGGTGGTAGGTATCACAGCATGGCGTGCTTGGTACAGGAAGGGTAAGAGTGGCATACAGAAGAGAGGAGGGTACAGGAAGTACCAAAGTAGAGGGTCAGGGGAGAGGACTTAGTGTCTTGGTGATATTGCTCAAACAGTATAGGGGGGAGTTTCTGGATGTGTAGAACAAGGGCAGCTTAGAATTGTAGAATCATAAGGATCTGCCTGATCAATGACCAGTGGATTCTGGGTTTAGTGCCATGGTATGCAAACAGGCAAGCCCTACATGGCTAAAAATCTCCTTGTTTGGCTATTTTTAAAACAACTGGATATGTAAAAATTTGGATTTGGTGCCAACAGCTTTTGAGCTAAAGAATTTCAGTCTGTGGTAAGGAAATAGCTAAGCTACCGACCATCTGTTGCTCGTTTATGCGATAAATGTAACCAGGGAAATATGAGGGCCATTTGAGAAGCCTGAGGAAGGCTGTCATGTTGGGGCCTATTTTTGAAGAGGCCTGGAAAGCACTGAGGTGTTTTCTGCGGGCACATTGTAATCAGATCTATGATAGGAAAGGACGGTCTGGAGGTCTCTTGTTGATTCAGCAGTCACATTAAACTCATGGAGAAACAATTTAGTGCCTCCAAAGTGGTTGCTCAAAGAAGCAGCCACAGGACACAGTCACTGTGAGCACAGGTCCTCTACAGGTACAGCAGGAAAGGCTCACCAGGGAGACCACTGCACAACACTGGGTATTTGTTGTTGGTGGTTGTGGTCTCTCAAGATTATCAGAAAAGCATCCGCTCTACTCATTCACGGTGTTTCTTAGGCACATTAGGTCCTTGAGTGCTGTTCAGGCTGTTGGACGTCCCTTCTCAGCCCTGGGACTCTACAAAAGAATCAAGTGGCAGTGAGGTCAGGAAGAGGCTAGAGAACACAAGCTGAGAGTGCCAGGAAGCACGATTGCCATTTGCCCAAGGGACAGTGTAGCCCTGGTCAACCAGGCTCATACCCAGAAAGCTGGGGGCACTCTCTCTCTCTCTCTCTGCCTGGAGATGTTCACTCCTCTGTTCTCTGGCTCCCAATGACCTTCTTCCAAATGTCCTCCAATTACCTCCTGTCACTGCTTCTGCTACCACACACCAATTTGATGCTACCAGTTTGTTTCTTGCTCTTCCTGGAAGGTGCAAAGGATCTTGGTTTAAAATTGGTTGGCAATATCTGTATTTGGTCTCTCTTCTTAATTACATAAAATAACAATCCTCTAGTGTGCAAAAAGAAAATAAGTCTCCATATTTTTAGCCTTAACCTTGGTCCCCAAGGGTTCTCTACCCAGTAGGATGCTTCATAATCATAACTCCTGTCATAGGCTGGTAGGGGAGGATGGGAGCCCAAGAGTATTCCATTCTAGTGGTTTCTAAGATGAAGTTCTGGATAAACAGTATTGGCACCACCAGGAATTCGTGATATGTGCTGGTTGCTGGGGCTCTACCCCCCCCCAGAGCCATGGGTTCAGAATCTCTGGAGTGGGGCCAGAACTCTGAGTGGAGTGAATCCTGCTGGGGATTCTGATGTTCACTGGAGCTTGTGCACTGCTGCTCAGGCATGGACACACACGGCCTGTGTCATTGCTGGCAAAAGTTCCCAAAGCACAATCTCTTTTGTGATGACAGTGCAAAGCAGGGAATTAGTTTTCTCTACCAAAGAACTTTTCAGAACTAACATTGATAGATGCTTATTCACTCAACAAGAGGGAGATAAATATACAGGATCACCCTTCTTAATTTGCTTAAACAAATCTTTTCTTTCTTGGGGTATCTCACTAAGATTACTGGAGCTCATGAAATATACTTTGGAAAATTCTACATTACTAAGGTTAAAACCAAAGGGAAGTAAGAAATAGTAATGTGAATGTCCAATTTGTTGAATTCTTCAGGGCCCGTTTCATCCCAGCTTCTGTGCCATTTGGTTCCACTTATATTTAACACTCACTGAGGAATCACTGTTTGGCATCACTGTGGTAGGTTTTGAAGATCCAAACTTGAATAGCTGAGGCTGATTATCTCTGTAGTAGAGAGACACTCAGGTGGAAGGTGTGGGAGCATGGAGGAAACCCATGGAGGAAACCTTCGTTCTGTTGCATAATCATGTGTTTACCTCTTACTGCCTCCCTCCAGCCTGCTAGACTTCCTAAGCATGGATTTGGAGCCTTTGTTCATAGCACACTCATCCCTTACACATGAATGACCTAGAGATTTAGTAGACAACAAGTCAGTCCTCATAAAAATCCTAAAAGGGAGTGTATTTGTTTTTAATCTGTCACAAATTACCAGAAACTTAAAGAAGTGCACGTGTTATCTCATAGTTCTATGGGATAGAATTTCAACATGGGTGTACATAGAGTGAAGCCAGTGGATCCTCGAGGGTGTACTCCTTTCTAAAGTCTGCAGTGGTGTCCAACATTTGGACTTCTCTGGCACACATCATCTTCTATGGAGTTCACATTTGAGAACTGCAAGAGTCAAGCTACAAAAAAAAAAAAAATCACAAAGAACCTCATGTTTTAAGTAAATTTACAATTTTGTTTGGGCGTGCATAGTTATTCTAAGTCTCCTGATTAGACACCTCTGCAGGGGAAATTTCCTTGCTTTTTCTTGTGGGTGAAAGGGAATCCTTGACAGACAGAAACAAAATATAGGAGAGTTTGTCCTCTTTTTTTTGTGGAAAGCAAAACTTGTAAGTGATGAAATGAGTCTGTATATTCAGGTAAGGGGGAGTTCCAGGCACAGTGTTGAAGGGTAGCCTCATTTATTCTTGCTGCTCATCATGAAACAGTAGCAGAAAAAAAAAAAGATATAGACCTAGAGAAAAAAAAAGTTTAATTTTAATGAAACCAGGATATGGAATGGGAAATTCTCAGCTTACTAAAATGGCCAAAGGATGTTAAAATTAAGAGATCTGCTCTTAGAAAAACACGGAGGGTCTGGGTGTCTTAGAAACTTAGCGACAACACAAATTTATTATTGTAGTTCTGTAGGTCAGAAGTCTGACTCAGGTCTCCCTGGGCTGCCATCAGGGTGTCAGCCGCTCTGCATTTCTTCTGGAGACTCAAGGCATGATTCAGTTCTCTAGTATTTTCCAGCTTTCTGGAGGCTGAACACATTTCTTTTCTCATGGACCTTTCTCCTTCACTCCCAGCAATGCTGCATCTACCCATGGCATTCTTTTGAAGCCACATCTCCCTTCCCCTCTCCAGATATCTCTTTTAAAAAAAACACACACACACACACACACACACACACAGCTGGAGACATAGCTTAGTGATTAAGGTGCTTGCCTGCAAAGCCAATGGACCCAGGTTCAACTCCCCAGGACCCATGTAAACCAGATGCACAAAGGGCACGCACACCTGGAGTTTGTTTGCAGTGGCTGGAGGCCCTGGTGTGCCCATTCTGTCTCTCTCTGCCTGCCTATTTCTATCTCTGTCTCCCAAATAAATAAATAAAAATAAAATACTTAAAAATATTCTTACAATAAAAAGTTTTGAACTTTTTATTGACAAGTATCATGTATGTATATAATATATTTTGGTGGGCTAGAAAGATGGCTTCATGGTTAAGGCACTTGCCTGCAAAACCAAAGGGCCCAGGCTTGATTCCCTAATACCTACTTAAGCCAGCTGCACAAGGTGGCACATGCATCTGGAGTTCTTTTGCAGTGGCTAGAGTCCCTAGTGTGCCCATTCTCTCTCTGTCTCCTCTCTCTCCTTGCAAATCAATCAATCAATCAATCAATCAATCAATCAATCAATCTTGGAGGTGAAGAAATGGCTTAGTAATTAAGGTGTTTGCCTCTGAAGCCAAAGGACCCAGGTTTGATTCCCCAGGACCCAAGTAAGCCAGATGCACAAGGTGGTGCAAGCATCTGGAGTTCGTTTACACTGGCTAAATGCCCTGGTGTGCCCATTCTCTCTCTTTGCTTCTTTCTTTGTCTCTCAAGTAAAATAAAATGAATAAAAACTATATTTTGATCATAGTCCCCTTTGTTAACCTTCTTTTGTCCCTCTTCCCTGCAAATTCCTTCTACAAACACCCGTCTTCTTCCCAAACATTTGTTATTCTACTTTGATGTCTTTTTTTTCTTTCCTCCTCCACCACCCATGACAAAATGTTGGTGGCCCAATATTGTGCAGGTCTTGTTCAAGTAACAGCAGTCACTCTGAGGTCATGAATGTGACAGCACATCCAGAGCACTCCTCCCATCCTCTGGCTCTCACGTTCTTTCTGCCCCCCCTTCCCTGAACCTTGGAGGAGGTTCCATAAATGTCTTATTTAGTGCTGAGCACTCAACAGTCATTTATCCTCAGGCTTTGATGAGTTTTGAGTCACTCAAAACAGGACCCAGTTGTCACAGCCAATAGCCCAAGAAGCGAGAGCAGCACTAGTCTATGGGAGTAAACATAAATCTTTACAGGGCAATTTGATAAGCACAACATATCCATTTAGCCAAATAGCAGTAGCAGCTTCCTCCTCAGGGCTTATGATCTTCCCAGTCATAGGCTTTTGGCTATGTTTTCAGGAGCAAGTGTGAACCAGGATTGTATTGTCTCCCCTGAAGTGGTCCTCAAATCCAATCAGAGAGTAATTTGTTACCCCCATAATAGTCATGCCACTGTTGCACAGTAGGCACATCTTGCCTGTGACTAGATCTCTTTAAAGTCTCTTGTGATTATCTAGGAACCATCTAGAAGATCCAGGAGTCTTCCTGTTTCAAATTCAACTCCAAAGTAACTTTTATTTCATCCTTTAATCCCTCATTGCCAGGTAGAATTATGTACTCACAGGTTCTGGGGATTAGGATGTGGGTAGTTTTGGGGTGCCATTATTCTGGTTATCATCAGGAACAGGACAAGGTCATTCCCTTGGTTGACATATGAAGGTACTAGTGTTTTGGGAGGTGACAGCATTGTGAAAGGCTGTCAGAACTTAAACCTGGATCTCATGGCTAGAAGTCCTATGGGGATCCCCCGCCCCCACATTGAAATTGTTAGAGACTCATGACTAAGCAGAAGTATGATAACCCCACAAAGCCAGTGAACTCAATAAGATCACTGAAACTCTCTTGTTAATGATGTTTTCTCCCTTCATTAATATTTAGGGTTATATTTTATTCTACAAACAAATGTAAAAAGCTGATTTAAGGCTGGGAAGATGGCTCGTTAGGTAAGAGTGCTTGCTGTGCAAGCATGAGAAGCTGAGTTGATCCCCAGCACCCAAGTAAAAAGCCAGGCTTGGCTGTGCATGTCTGTAACCCCAGTGCTGAGGGCGTCAAAGATAGGAGGCTCACTGGGGTTCCTGGTCAGCCAGTCTAACTGAAAGAACAGGGAGCTCCAGGCTCAATGAGAGAGATTCAGTCCCAGGGAAATAAAGGAGGCAGGAAAAGCAATAGAGGAATACACCCAACATCTTTCTGTGGCCTCTGCATGCATTGGGCATGGTATACATGTGTCTGCACATGTGTATATACAACACATACACACACACACAACAAAACAGGTAAAAAGCTACTTTTTCAGTTTGTCACACATTACTGATGTTTATTTGCATTCTTCAGGCTGGGCATGGCGGTGCATCCCTATAATCTCAGCAGTTGAGAGGCAGAGGCAGGAGGACAAGCATGAGTTTGAGGCCAGCCTGAGATTATAGAATGAGTTCCAGGTCAGCCTGGGCTAAAATGAGACCCTGCCTTGAGAAATAGAGAGAGAGGCCTTTTTCCTCCGAGAAGATCAATGTGCATTAAGATAAATGATGTGCTCCCAGGAAGGCGTGATTTGTCAGCTTTCCATCTCATTCTCTTCTGCCCAGTATCTACAGAACAGTGGCTCTAAGCCTGCCTTTGCGGCATGCTATTGTGTCAGAGGGCTTATGAAATTCTCAAAGCAAATTCAATTTACTTTCATGTTCAAAGGCATTATGTGCACTGCCATGCCTTTTCAGAGTGGAAGTTGTAAAACTGAACAATGGTGGGCTCATGGAGTGCCAGGAAAGCTGGCAAATGGCCTGCAAACAAAAAAACATATCACATTTGAATGCTGCTGCCAGAAAGGGGAAGGGGAGGGGAGCCAACATTTATGCAAAGCCTTTGTCCTGAGGCACCGGCTGTGTACCTCCACGCATGAGCAGAGTTGGACTGACGGCAAAAATAATTTCTAAATTATTTACAAGTCTTAAGACATGAAAAGTAAACGTTTGGGGGCATTATTAAGGAGTGGTTCTGGTTCAGAGCACCCCAGGCAATCTGGCTCCTGGTCTATTTGCTGAAGTTTTGTGGTGGTGGTGGTGGTGATGGGGGAGGGGGCGGGAAGAGGTCCTTGTACTGGAAATGCCAGTGATCAACATCCTGGGGCTGCAGCAGGCAGAGCGGAGCCAGGCAAGGTCCTGAGTAACTGGCTTGCTTTTCAGATGCCAGCTATGGTGAGGCTGAGGCAGAAAGATCAGGAGTTTCAGGCCATATCAAGACCTTTGTCTCAAAGAAACAAAAAAGCACCATAACCACAACTATGAACACAGAAAGTAAACATATATATGGACAGTGTGTATGTGTGTGAGAGAGGGAGACAGACAGACTGACTGACAGATTGACTCATGTATACTACTAGCCTGGCCTCAAGCTCTATGCAACCAAGGATGACCTTAAATTGCTGATCGACCTGTCTCCACCTTATAAGTTCTGGGATTACAGGTGTTCACCACCACCCCTGGTTTATGTGAGGCTGAGGATCAAACCCAGAGCTTCCAGCAAACTACACAAGCCCTTTGCCAACTAAGCTCATCCTCAGCCTCAGGCAGTAAGTCATAAAAACCAGAAAGAATTTTCTGTGTTGAGAACCTTTCGTTGTCAGCTGCTAGCTATTTTTCCATCATGGCTCCAGTTTCATGAGAAATAAAATTGGTTTAACACCTCTTTACAGAGGTTTTGTGAAGTGTGAATGTATGGTGTGAAATTACTCTGTAAGTGAGCAGGCAGTGGTGACACAAGGGGCCTTCATGCTGAGGGGAAACCTGCAGTCCACTGTGCCCACTGAGGTCCCTGTACCACACCTCTCACAGGGCCTGAGGGGACTCCAAGTGCTGAGCTAAAACTGCCCCCTCTTTCCTTTCTGGAATCTGACTTCACATTAGCGATAGTGACTTGTGACAAAAATGAAGGTAAAACAATTTAAATACTTCATGGGGCAAATACTTCACTCAACATGGAACTCTCTGTCACTTGTGGTTCTCAGGAGCATGCTGTAGGAGTTACTGCCTGGCCCTGCCATTGCTAAACACGAGCCTTGAACACATTCCTTCTTTTAAAATAGTTTATTTTTATTTCTTTATTTTCAAGCAGAGAGAAATATAAATAAGAGAGAGAGAGAGAATGAGTATGAGAGAGAGAGAGAGAGAAAGAGAAAGAGGGAGAGAAAGTGGGCATGCCAGGGCCTCTAGCCATTGCAAATGAACTCCAGATGCATACTTTCCAAACCTTTGGGCAGGAATTCAGACCTTCCCTTAACACACCTTTGGGCAGGACCCCAGTATTTGCCCCCCCAGTGATACTTCTTCCAGCAAGGTGGCTGGAGATCTAAGCTACAAGCTTTAATAAAACATATCAGTATATGGGGGACATATATTCAAACTACCACACATATGAAAATTCAAATGCCTGTTTTGTTTCTGATCTTTGAGTCTGATAGAAACAGAGAAGGATCTGGATACATGCACTCACTTGTTCTTGTTCTGTGAGGTGCAGCAGTCACCTTTAGAAGGCTTTATATATCTCTGTGGAAAACAATGAGGCATGTCACTACAGCGGGAACAGCCCCACAAACTGGGATTTTAGGAAAGACTAGGCACCAAACCACCCAAAAAAGAATCACCCTTGGACTTCCGGGTTAGATGGCAGCATAGAAGCCATGCCAAACCAGCCCAGGGAGGGATTTCAGCAAAACTACAGCAAAATACACTCTTTTTCTAAAAAGTGCAGAATAGGTTTTTCTTAGACACAGTGGAAAAGCAGGAGAGACCAAGATCCACCAGAAAGGAGGAAAATGGCCAGCATCCCACTGAGGAGCTTGTGGCCTGATCCACGATCCATGGCAGCCTCCAATCTGCACCATCTGCAAGCCTGGCACCACCAGCCAGGCGTGCCTAGCAGCAGCAACAGAGACCAAACTAGGGGACTTTCCAACCTCATGGGCCTCCTTGCATAGCAGATATCTAAAGAAAAGTCTGCTGAGCTACTGAAAGAGATACAGAGGAACAGTGTGAGCAACTACAGTCTTCCTGAACTCTCCCATCCCTCAACCATCAGAACCGCGAACCTCTGGCATTCAGCTCCCAGGTGCAGCGCATCCCTCACAGCTGAGCTGAGCTCAAGCTCCACAGCACAACACCAGCAGCGCATCCAGTGCAGCTGAGCAGAGCTCAAGTTCCACAGCACAACATAGAGGGATTGAAGTGGACACTCAGCATTGGTGAGATCTGAAGCCACACCAAAGGTAATGAGGCCGACTGACAGAAAAAAAAAAAATACATAGGCCTGAATTAGAAGTGCTAATCTCTCTTTCCATGTCAGGGCAGGTTATGGCTTACATAGTTTTGGTTGGCTTTAGCATTTTCAAATAAGCTGTACATGGGGTGTTGAATATTGCTACCTTTAATGCTTACAGATTTATAGGGCCTTTGTCTTTTGCTTTTTTCATTATTGGGGGTAAGGTCTGATCCAGGTCCAGGCTGACCTGGAACCCAATTCAGAACAGAATTCTCTACCTCCTAGCTGACAGGATTAAGGGTGCAGAGCAACACAAACCCTTAGGGATTTTGGCCTTATAAGCCTATTTGTTTGTTTCAATCCCCACACTTGTATACGCTGTGCTGGTATTTATTGAATGTGCATATTGCTCAGTTGAAATTTAGAATTTGGCAGTATATTGTTCCACCTACTCCAGTAGAATACTTGCTTAGCAAGCAAACTCAACACCTAGGATTACTTCTGTGGTTGGATTTGTAGTACAAGTGCTACACTTGGCACCTTAAACTCATATCCTGAAAGTATATAAAGGTGGATGGCAATGTCTAAGAACACTGCAGATAAGTAGAAAACCCAAGCATCAAACAAATTCAAAAGCAAAAGTTGCTACATTATAATACAAGAAACAAAGAATCAAGCAATGCAATCCTACCAAAATTTATAAATCCATCAGAAATGATCACCAATGAGACTATTTTAGATGAAATACCTGAAAAAGACCTCAAAATAATGATTATATCTATGCTCAAAGAAATGAAAGAAGAAATGAAAGGGTTCAAAGAAGAAAACAAACTCCTGAAAGAGAGCACAGAAGCATGAAAAATGCATGGAGTGGTCATGAATTGCACACGGTTCCAGGAACCACTGCTGAGATGTGGAATGAGGTAGGGCGTGAGGCCCTTCAGGCTGGAAGAGTCTTTGGAAGATGGACCGTGGTTTGCTTGGAGACCTGAAGATGTTTTGGATATACCAGGACTATACAAGGGCTACCATGGAGTGTAGTGTTGGCATGGGATGAAAGTTTTCCCTGGCTACTCTGCCCAGCTGGAGGGATGGAATTGGAAAACCTGGAGACTGTCAGTCTCTGGGTATATTGAACTTGAACTGCAGAAGTTTGATGACTGCTGATGGTGACTGAGTTTGCATTATTCTAGTCTCTCCTTGCTATGCCATATACCAGTTAAAAATGTTTACTCTGTGCCTTTACATGTTGAAAGTATTTAACTTGTTTGATTTTACAGGACTCACTATCTTAAGTTTGTCAAGACTGTGAGATCCTTTGAAATTGGACTGAGTACAATGTGTGATAGTTGTAAATCTATTGGGGACCAGGGGTAGAATGTTGTAGTTTGAATATATGGCCCCCAATATATTCAGTGTTTTATTAGTTTATAGTTTGCATCTCCAGCCACCTTGCTGGAGGCAATGTCATTGGGCGGATCTTAAGGTGTGATGGTGGGTTTGAGATTCCATTGTAAAGATATGCAAAGTGTGCTCAGTAGGAGTTCCTAAAGTGTGCTGTGACTTTTGGCTGTAGCTTTGCTCTGTGTGCTGTGTGGCTGGTAGCTTTTTTTCCTCTCTCTGCTTGGCCCTGTGAAGGCAAGCCAGCTTCTTCTGCCATTATGGAACTTCCTCTGAATCTATAAGCTTCAATAAATAATATCTCTTCCTCCATAACTGTGCCTGGTCTGGAAGTTCATCTCAGTGAACCTGAAGCTGTCTGCTACAGCAAACCAAAGAAAATACATTGAAAGCAGTTAGAGAGAAAAAGCAAGTGACCTTCAAAGGGAAACCCATCAGGATCATAGCACATTACTCAACACAAACTTTAAAAGCCACAAAGGCTTGGAATGATGTATTCCAAGTTCTGAAAGATAACAACTGTCAACTAAGATTACTTTATCCTGCAAAGCTATCTATCCAAATTGATGGAGAAATAAGGACATTCCACAACAAAA
Organism: Orientallactaga sibirica; assembly: GCA_036365145.1. Taxonomy (NCBI): domain Eukaryota; kingdom Metazoa; phylum Chordata; class Mammalia; order Rodentia; family Dipodidae; genus Orientallactaga; species Orientallactaga sibirica. Next base: position 22,618,361 of record JAEOAD010000003.1, read on the forward strand.
ACAAGCTAAAGGAATTTATGGCATCTAAACCAGCTCTACAAAAAATACTTGAAGGAATCCTTCAATGCTGAAGAGGAAGTAAAACACACACAGGATGAAATAGGAAAAAATAAACCATACTCAAATAACAGTTAAAACAAGCTAGTAAAGGGAAAATAGGAAGCACTACAAAACAAGAAGAATGGCAAGAATAAATACATACCTTTCAATAGTAACTCTTAATGGCCTCAATGTCACAGCCAAAAGACACAGGCTTGCTGACTGGATTAAAAGGCAGGATCCTGCCATCTGTTGCCTCCAAGAAACTCAACTATGAATAAAAGATAGAAACCTTCTGTGATGGTTAAGTTTGTGTCAACTTGATTTGTTTAGGAATCCACAGACATTCCTCATAAGTGTGTTTCTGAGGCTGCCTCTAGGAAGGATTAACTAAAGGAAGAATCCTGCCCCCAGGGGTAAGCCTTCCCCCAGAGTGGGTGGCCCAGAGTGGGCGGCCCCTCTTGGAGGAGGGGGCTGGTTGATAAAAAGGAGCTCTGGGAAGAAAGGCTCTCTCTCTCCCACCTGGCTGCCGGTGCTACTAGCTGCTTGGTGTTTTCTGCTTGGTACCTGCTGCTTGGTGTTGCTGCTCTCCAGTGTGGACTGAAGACCAGGGTGGACTGAAGAGCAGCGTCTCTCCAGGAAGCCTCCAGGCCTTCAGTGCCAGATTGGGACTGCTGAGGCCTCCAGCCTCGTGCACTGAGCAGCTACCGGGTTTCTTCACTCTCGGACCTGCAACCTGCTATTGCTGGACTGTGTAAGCTAATCCAATAAATCCCCTTTTAATACAATTCATTCTGTCCATTCTGTTCCTCTAGAGAACCCTGACTAATACACCTTCTTAGGGTAAAAGGATGGAAAATGGTATTTCAAGCAAGTGGGCCTAGAAAACAAGCAGGGGTTGCTATCCTAATTTCTGACAGGATAGACTTCAAACCAACATTAGTGAGGAAAGATAAAGAACGTCACTTTATACTCATTAAAGGAACACTCCAACAGGAGGACATTACAATCCTAAACATATATGCTCCTAACATGGGGGCTCCCAATTCACCAAACAAACACTATGAGACTTAAGGTCAGATATAACTCCAAACACAATAGTAGTGGGTGACTTTAATACCTCATTCTCATCACTGGACAAGTCAACCCAGAAAAAATAAACAGAAAGACATCTGAATTAAATGATGTCATGGAACAAATGTACCTAACAGATATATATATATATGGAACAACAGATATATATATATGGAACATTCCATCCAAATGCTGCAGAATATACATTTTTCTCAGCAGCACATGGAATATTCTCTAAAATATACCTTATATTAGGACACAAATCAAATCTTATCCAATGCAGGAAAATTGAAATAATCCCTTGTACACTATCTGACCACAGTGGGATTAAACTGCAAATCAGCAACAAGAAAACTATACAGCATACAGAAATTCATGGAGACTAAACAGTACACTATTGAATGATGTATGGATCACTGAAAAAATTAAAAAAGAAATAAAGAAATTCATAGAATCAAATGATGATTGGAATACAACATACCAAAACCTTTGAGACACAATGAAGGCAGTCCTAAGAGGAAAATTTATAGCTCTAAGTGCCTATATTAAGAAATTAGAGAGTTCACAAGTAAACAATTTAATGCTTCACCTTAAGGCCTTGGAAAGAGAAGAACAGGCAAACAAAAAATCAGTAGATGGGAAGAAATAATAAAGATTAGGGCAGAAATTAATGAAATGGAAACCAAAAAACAATCCAAACAATCAATGAAACAAAGAGTTGGTTCTTTGAAAGGATAAACAAGATTGATAAACCCTTAGCAAATCTGACCAAAAGAAAGAGAGAAGAGACAAAAATTAATAAAATTAGAAATAAAAAAGGCACCATTACAGCAGATACCAAAGAAATTCAGAAAATCATGTGGACATACTTTAAGAATACATAGGCCTCTAAGTTTGAAAATCTGAAAGAAGTGGATGATTTCCTTGATTCATATGACCTACCAAAATTAGATCAAGATTAGATAAACCAGTTAAATAAACCTATAACAAGTACAGAGATCCAAGCAGTGATAAAAAGTCTCCCAACTAAAAAGTCTAGGCCCAGATGGATTCACTGGTGAATTTTACCTTCATGGAAGAACTAACACCACTGCTTCTCCAACTTTTCAATGAAATAGAAAAGGAAGGAATTCTACTGAACTACTTCTATGAAGGCAGCATCACCCTGATACCAAAACCAGACAAAGACAGAACAAAAAAAGAAAATTACAGACCAATCTCCCTCATGAACATAGAAGCAAAAATTCTCAACAAAATATTGACAAACAGAATACAAGAATATATCAGAAAGATTATTCACCCCAACCAAATAGGCTTTATCCCAGAGATGCAGGGATGGTTCAACATATGTAAATCAATAAATGTAATATACCATATAAATGGTCTGAAGGACAAAAATCACATGATCATCTCAGTAGATACAGAAAAGGCATTTGACAAAATCCAACATCCCTTCATGGTAAAAGTATTACAGAAACTGGGAATAGAAGGAACATATCTCAACATAATAAAAGCTATTTATGATGGACCTGCAGCCAACATAATACTAAATGGGGAATAACTTGAAGCTTTTCCACTAAATTCAGGAACAAGACAAGGGTGTCCACTGTCCCCATTTTTATTTAATATAGTACTGGAAGTCTTAGCTATAACAATAAGGCAATAGACACTCATAAAAGGGATACAAATTGGAAGGGAAGAGATAAAAATTATCATTATTTGCAGATGATATGATTCTGTACATAACAGACACTAAGGACTCTACCAGCAAACTGTTAGAGCTGATAAACAGTTTTAGCAATGTAGCAAGATACAAAATAAACACAGAAATCAGTAGCTTTTCTATATACTAACAACAAATATGCAGAGGATGAAATCAGGGAATCTCTCCCATTCACAATTGCCTCAAAAAAAAAAAAAAAAAAAAAAAAAAAAAAAAAAAAAAACCTTGGGATAAACTTAACCAAGGAAGTGAAGGATCTCTATAATGAGAACTTTAAAATACTCCAGCGAGAATTTGCAGAAGACACAAGGAAATGGAAAGACATCCCATGCTCTTGGATTGGAAGAATCAATATTGTGAAAATGTCAATCTTACCAAAACAATCTACACATTTAATGCAATTCCCATTAAAATTCCAATAGCATTCTTCACAGAAATAGAAAAAACAATCCTAAAATTCACCCAGAATCACAAAAAGCCTTGAATACCCAAAACAATTTTGGGCAACAAAAATCAGGCTGATGGTATCACCATACCTGATTTTAACCTATATTACAAAGCCATAGTAACAAAAACAGCATGGTACTGTCACAAGGACAGACATGTAGATCAATGGAACAGAACAGACAACCCAAAAATTAATTAATGCAAAAAGCCACCTGATTTTTGACAAAAATGCCAACAATATGGAGAAAAGATAGCCCCTTCAACAAGTGGTACTGGGAAAACTGGCTATCTGTATGTAAAAGGATAAAAATAGATCCTTGTCTCTCTCCATGCACAAGAGTCAAGTCCAAATGGATCAGGGACCTTAATATCAGACCTGAAACTCTGAAACTGCTAGAGGAAAAGGTAGGAAAACCCTTCAGCATATTGGCATGGGAAAGGACTTTCTGAATATAACACCAATTGCTCAGGGAATAAACCCACTAATCAACCACTGGGACCTCATGAAATTATAAAGCTTTTGTACAGCAAAGGACACTGTGAATAGAGCAAAGAGACAACCTACAGAACAGGAGAAAATCTTTTCCAGCTATGCATCTGACAGAGGATTAATATCCAGAATATACAAAGAACTCAAAAAACAGAACAACAGTTTAAAAAAAAACAGAACAATAAGGAAATCAAACAACCCAGTTAAAAATCTGGGCTATGGAGCCTGGTATTTCTCTCTCAAATAAATAAATAAAATTAAAAATGTTTTAAAAAATGGGTGGTGCATGCCTTTAATCCCAGCTCTTGGGAGGCAGAGGTAGGAGGATTGCCATGAGTTTGAAGCCACTCTGAAAATACAGAGTAAATTCCAGGTTAGCCTGGGCTAGAGTGAGACCCTGCCTTGAAAAACAAAAACAAAAACAAAAAATGGGCTATGGAACTAAATGGAGAGTTCTCAGAAGAAGAAATACAGATGGAATATAAACATCTAAAAAGATGTTCTACATCCTTAGCCATCAGGGAAATGCACATTAAAACTACTTTGAGATTCCATCTCACTCCTGTCAGAATGGCTACCATCAAGAAAACAAATAATAAGTGTTGGCAGGGATGTGGAAAAAGAGAAACACTTCTACACTGTTGGTGGGAATGTAATCTGGTCCAGCCATTGTGGAAATCAGTGTGGAGGTTCTTGAGACAGCAAAAAATAGATTTACCATATGATCCAGCTATAGCACTCCTAGGCATATATCTAAAGGACTCTTCTCACTACCTTAGAGATACTTGCACAACCATGTTTATTGCTGCTCTATTCACAATAGCTAGGAAATGGACCCAGCCTAGATGTCCCTCCACAGATGAATGGATAATAAAGATGTGGTGCATTTATACACTGGAGTTCTATTCTGCAGTAAAGAAAAATGAAATTATGAAATTTGCAGGGAAATGGATGGATCTGTAAAGGATTATACTAAGTGAGGTAACTTAGACTCAGAAAGCCAAAGGTCGCATGTTCTCTCTCATATGTGGATCCTAGTTACAAATTAATAGACTTGTGTGTGAGCTAAGACCGGTAGGCTAGAAAATGTCTATAAGGAAAGGAGGAGAGGGAAGGACTTAAATGGATGGTATTTTATGTATGTAAGTAGAAGAATGGATTAGAGGGAGGGGAAAGGCCTAAGTGAGGCCAGGGGAAGAGAATGTGTAAAAGAAGGGTGGGGGGATGGTCAATCAAAATTCAAGATATGCCGGGCGAGGTAGCGCACGCCTTTAATCCCAGCACTCAGGAGGCAGAGGTAGGAGGATCGCTGAGAGTTCGAGGCCACTCTGAGACTACATAGTGAATTCCAGGTCAGCCTGGACCAGAGTGAGACCCTGCCTCGAAAAACCAAAAAAAAAAAAAAAAAAATTCAAGATATTCTGAATAAGATTTATGTAAACCTACTTTTTTGAATAATGGCACATCCAGAAACTATAGATTTACTAGAAAATTTTCACATCCAGAAGCTATAGATTATTACTAGAAAATTTTCAGTGCCTGGGATGGGATACCTTCCAGTGAGTTGTTGGCCAGGGAGGTCCTGGTAGCCCCCAAAACATTAAAGGCTATTGCCAAGGCCCTTGGTTTCCCTTGAGAAACAGATGGTAAGACCCTATTGCTGAAGACATCTCTTGCCTGAGTGGCTGAGAAATCAAGCTGGTGCTGAGCAGAAAACCTTCTCCCTGTAGACCAGCCAACTGAAAGCTGGAAAAAGCTGCACTTCATGCAGCCCTATGGGAGACAGAAATCATCAGCAGTGAAAACAGTGGACAGTGGAAAACTCAAGTTTGGCCAGACAAGCTCAATGACTGAGCATATGCAATAGTGGCATGTTTCTGTGGGAAACCAACTGCTCTCAAATTGGACTGGAGGCACGCTCTATGGGAGGGAATACATGCCTGGTACTGAAAACTTAATCAAAAACCTATGGCAGGGGAGGTCATGAACCTTAGTGGTTTAAAGCCTGCTCTTGTCTCCCTAAATGTATTATTCTCACCAAACTTCCCTGAAAGCACCACACTTAACATTCCTATTCATATATTAATGCTACTCTCACTTCTGGTTAGAGAAGCTCCTCTTTTCAGATGGCGATGACCACTGGGATGACCCAAAAATCAACATAGTGCTGAGAAGAAGGGATGGAGGAGTGCCCAGCACTGAAACACCTCTGTCACAACCTCCAAGGCTCAGGGTCTATTGCAGAAGAGGGGGCAGAAAGAATTTAAGAGCCAAAGGAAGGGTATGACTCCTTACAATGCAACTGTCCAGAGAGAAATTGGCCTTGATATCCATGACCTCGCAGTGCCTAGCACTATCTTCACAAGACACTCATAATAAGAGAAAAAGATGATAACATCAAATTAAAAGAGAGACAAATGGAGAGAGGGAGGGGATATGATGGAAAGTGGAGTTCTGAAGGGGAATGTGGGGAGGGAGGGAAATGTCATGGTTTATTTTCTGTAAGTATGGAAGTGGTCAATAAAAATAAAATAAAATTTTTTTAAAAAAGAATCACCCTTGGAATCAAGGGCTAGGCTCCTCTTGTCTTCTCTTCCTTAGCTGTGTGTAGTGGCTTACCCTGTAATCACAGTACTCAGAAGGTTGAAGCAGGAGAATTGCCATGAATTTGTGGTCAGCTTAGGCTCCAGAGTAAGTGAGACACTTCAAAAAAAAAAAAAAATTCATTAAGAAAACCTAAAACAGTAGAAAAGAATTAAAGGCCTGCCATCTTGTGGCAGTAAGGAGCCATATAAAATCAGCATTTATTTATTTTAGGAACTAATACGTTTATACAATTTTGCTCACATTAATGATAATTTTGGCATATCAAAATTTAACATCAGCTTGTATCTGCCCTTCTCATGATTGTCCAAATTCTGAAGCAATGGTTAGGAAGGGCTGTTGAGACATCTATAAGCTCATTGCAGTCAAACTTCTGTATCCACAATTCACATCTACAGATTCATCTAGCCAAAGATTGGACATATTTGGGGCCTGGAGTGAAGGGCTGACAACTTTTTCCCTTGTCATTATTCTTTAAACCAGGACATCTTAAACTTTTTCCTCTTAAAACCCAAAAAATATGACTTGACTTCAGATAAATAGGTGTATAAAACAAGCACACAAAACAACCTTTTCTTGATAGTAAATGATACAGAAATTTATTTAAGTTTTTTAATGTTATCTTTAAGCATGACAACAAATAGGCATACTAATAAGATAGATGTGCTTACTTTTACATAAAGAATGAAATCTTAATTAAATGTTTGATACTGCAGGATGTAGAGCATCTTCACCATTTTTCAAATTGCTTGATATTTTGATTTTACAATAGCCAGTTCTGAGACCACTGCTTTGCATAAACACATAGCAAAAAATAGAAGTATGAGTAGGGTGATTTCAGAAATTGTTAGCAATTTTGTCCTAATAGCAAGTCAAAATTCAATGAATGACTTTTTATGAGTCTATGGGGGACTTCTTATTCAAACCACCACATGTGCTGAGGAATGATGGTAGAAAAATATTAAAGGTTTTAATTTTTCTTAGTTAATCCATTATGTGTCTATGAAAGCAGAAAACTTTGTATATACTGTAAAAATACCACAGTTCATAAAATACAGTAGTCTTGAATCTGAGCTGGGGCAATGAGTGATGTGAAGGCATGCACAGTGCAAATGTGTGTGTTCAGAATCAAGGCTACAGTGCAATTACATGATGCAAAATGGGTAAGTGCAGCCACAAACACCTCACATTCATTTTGTATTTGATTTATTCATTTATGTGACTCCGTATAGGATTGTGACCTGTAGTTTAAGAAGCTGGTCCCTAAACAACATAGTATACCAACTATTTGCATAGCATACAATTATTTAGGTATTACAAGTAATCTAGCCTATGGGAGGGTTGAGGGTATAGCTCAGTGGTAGAATGTGGGCTTCGCCTGTGTGAGGGCCTCAGTTTGATCCTCACCACTTAAAATAGTGTTTAGAGAGGGGATGAATAGGTTAAATGCAAATTCTATGCCATTTTACTTAAAGGACTTAAAATTTCTAGGGATGTCGGTGTCCCCTGGGCATCCCACAGATTCTGAGGATCTTTGTAGTATGGAACAGAAGACTACAGGAGGTAGGATCTATGCATTGGTGGCAGTACCATGTCTTCATTCGTTCACTTACTGGCTCATGCATCCATTGCATCTCTACTTATTGAGTGCACAAATATATTAAGGATATAGTGATGAACAAGGCAAAAGCCCACCTGCTTGAATTGACAAGAGTGGGATCAAGAGATCACCTCTAGGTGCAGTAGATACCTCCTTAGACAACAATGAAACAGAGATGAGTCATACAGACAAGATACAGGAAAAGAGAAAAGGGCAGGAGGATGGATGACTGGTGCACTTTCTTTGGAAGGAAAGGTCACTTGAACCTTTCTCTCTCCAGGGTTGTGCTAGCTGGCACTGGGCAGGCACACTGGGGCACTGTATGGTGGGCAAAGCTCCCAGGCTGTAGTTACCAGGAAGCTTGGGAGCACTAAAATTTCTTTGCTTTATTCATTTTTATCATTTCTTGTTTACTCTTTCTCTGTTTTTTTCCTTTCATCCTCCTTTATCTCTTTGATATTTCTTTCTCCTTTTTATTCTTTTTTAAAATCTTTATTTATTTGAGAGAGAAAAAGAGAAAGAAGGAGAGAGTTATTCCCCAGGAGCCACGTAAGCCAGATGCACAACGTGGTACATACATCTGGAGTTCAAATGCAACAGCTGGAGGCCCAGACATGCCCATTCTCTCTCTGTCTTTCTGTCTCCCTCTCACTTTCTCTCCCTCTCACTCTCTCTCCCTTGCTCTCTCCTTCTTTCTCTTTTTCTCTCTCAAATAACTGCTAAGCCATCTCTCCAACCCTCCTTTCTATTCTTATATTTCATTTTCTTACTTTTCCTTTCTTCTCCATTTTTCCTTTCATTTTTAAGACAAGATCTCATGTGCCTACACTAGTCTTGAACTTACTATGTAGCCACCAAGGAGTACATTGCACTTCTGATCCCCCTGCCTCCACTTACCACATTCTGTGTGCCATCAGCCCAGGTTAATGCAATACTGGGATTAATCTCAGGATTTTGTGTAAGTAAGGCAGGCACTTTACCAACTGAGTGACACATCCTATCCCTTTCCTTTCATTTTTTTTTTTAAAAACGTTTTTGTTTTTCTTTTCAATATATTTTTATTTACTTATTTGCAAGCAGAAAGGAATAGAGAGAAGATGTACAGAGAGGATGGGATCGCCCGGGCCTCCAGTGGCTGCAAATGAACTTCAGATGCATGTGCCACTTTGTGCATCTGGCTTTACATGGGTCTTGGGGAATCAAACTCAGGCATCCAGACTTTGCAAGCAAGTGCCTTTCACCAGTGAGCCATCTCTCCAGCCTTCCTTTTCTTTCATTTTTAGAAAAACAGATTCGTTCTCTTTCTCATTTTACAATCTCTATTACCTTACCTCCTCCTTCCCAGTTTTCTTCTCTTTCCTGCTGGTTTTCTTTTTATCCTCACTTCTTCCTTTCACATAGTTGTATAACTACAGACAGCTGATCTGAGGTCTGAAATCCTGTCTATATGTATCTTGGATGCTCACAAGTCTTTATTCCATTTGGTACCATGGATCTTGTGACAGCCTCTCATGGTGTCTTGGCAGTGTAACATGGCCTTAAGATTTTAGAAATATAGACCTTAGACAGGTGTGGAACCCTGTTTGGAAAATTTTCTTCGAATACTTTGGCTGCATGAATTCAATGTGATTCTCCTCTTTCCAGTCCCTGCCTTTATAACCACCTCTGCATTCAACAAGGAGAGAACAAGACAAGCTTCATCTCCACAGTGGTCTACACACATGGAGGATGCCAGGTAACTTGGTGTCGTTTTAAAAATATTATGTTTTCCCAGGATATTCCCAAAGGATGTGTTTGTTACATGTTGGTTACCTTTGAGTGAAACATGACTTCACCACAGATGGGGAAGTACTTATCCTCTCTTCAATTTGTGGGGCTACGATGATCTTACCCCAAAGTTTGATCTCCAAGAAAAACAAACTATTTAAACAGGAGATGGCATGATTTGTTGAATCACACTAAGGATGCTCCTCTGAGAGTCTTTATGAAACATAGGCTCCTACATCATCTCTGCTTTAGAAAGTGGCACACGCTTCCCCTCAGAGGATTTCTTATTGACACTTCAGGGCACAGGCTTGAAAGTGCTCTTGTGGTCACTTGAGGTCCCTTCTGCCATCAGCCTAGCAAGACCAGATGGCCAAATACGCAGATCCCCATCACCAACTGTGGGTTGTTGCAGCTCACATTTCTTATTCCTAAAAGTGAGAATATTAAATTGGCATGGTAAGTACTGGGGAGATGGCTCAGCAGTTGAAGGCACTTACTTGCAAGCCTGCCTGCCTGAGCTCAATTCCCCAGCACTCACAAAAAGCTAGAAAAAAAATTGGCACACATGTCTGTGATCCTAATGCACCCACAGGAATGGGAGACATGGCCAGGAGAATCCAAAGCTCATGGGGCAGCTATACAGCAGCACATACAGTGGCAAAACCAACAAGGGAGACCCTGTCCCAAAAGAGAAGTGGAAGAAGAGGATAGACACCCTGAAGTTGAGCAGTGACCTCCACACATACTGCATGTGTACCATACCACATACTCATACGTTGTACACATCCACACACATCATCATCATTATCATCATCATAAAATTTGGCATAGATTAGGTATGATGGTACCCACGTGTAATCACAATACTTAGGAGGAAGTCAAGAGGATCAGGAGTTCAAGATAAGTCTCAGCTATGTAGTGAACTTGAGGTCAGTCTAGGCTACATGAGATCTTGTCATAAGAGAGACTGAGAGAGATAGAGATAAACAGAGAGAAAGAGAGAGAGAATATGAGAATGTTGGTCGTAGTGGCCACACCTAGAGTCCCAGAATCCTAGCACTCAGAAAGTTAAGGCAGGAAGATTGCTACAAGGCCAGCATGGGCTACACAGTAAAACCCTGTATGAAAAATAACACTGACTTTAAAAAAATGTCAAAACCTAATGACAAGAATATTAATACTTACTGCATGGGTTTTGTATGGCTTCCTAAGACTCTCTGCAGCATTTTCAGGCTACTTCCTATTTACACCAAGTGAAAATTTTTTCTTTTTCCCTAGATACTGTATGGAGTTCAAGACAGAGTCCCTGACTCCTCACTGCGCTCTGGAAAACCGGCCCCTGACCCGGTGGATGCAGTATCTCCGAGAGGGATACACAGTGTGTGTGGACTGTCAACCTCCAGCTATGAATTCTGTGAGCCTGCGCTGTTTCGGAGATGGCCTGGACTCCAATGGGTAAGGGAGGGCAACTGATCTTAGGGCTTTTCTGTTGTCTTATTCCAAGCATCTGTCCTCCGTGTCCTGACCAGCATGTAATATCAGTGTGACGTGGACAGTGAGAAAAAAACCTTCCTCCACTAACCCAAGCTCAGGGCTTCAGTTCCCAGTATGGTATCAGAGGCTTTCTGGACCAGAAATTTCTGGCCTAATTAGGATACTGGGGCTCATGTGAAGCTTTCAAACAGCCACAAAAACCTCAATTGTCACAAAGTGGTATTCATAAGACCACTAGAATCTGAATTTCCTGTGATAGAAATTTAAAATATGAATATTATCGGACCCACTTTGGACATAGTGAATCTAGACTCTTTTGGGGTGATATATTTTAATATTCTTTTCGGTCAGGAACTAGTAATCTTTTCCTATAAAATTCCAGAGGCTAAGAGTTTCCTGCTTTTCATCTCATATATTCTGTCATAACGATTCAACTCTGACACTGGGACATGAAAGCAGCAGATACCTTATAAACCTTGGCTTTCTTCTAACAAAAACTTTATTTGTGGGCACTAAAATTAAAGTTTCATAGAATTTTCATTTGTCAAAACAATACCATTATTCTTTTGATTTTCTTTTAACTCCTTGCTGTATTAATTTTATTAGAGACAAGCCACACTTTAGCCAAGGCTGGTCTGGAACTATGTAGGTTAGGCTGGCTTGGAACTGATGGCACTCCTGAGAAACCATGCTCAGCTTCTTTTAACTATTAAAATATTAAATTCATCCTTTACTCACAAATGCATACAAAAGAGCAGGTAGGTCCAGAAGAGGTCATAGTTTGCTGACCCTGCCAGGTGATTCAATCCCCCAGTGATGTTTTAGAACCACTGCATTATGGAGCAGGTTTTTAGAAAGAATTAACTCCAAAGACATTTCACTACCTAGCAAACCTATCCTAGTCCTGTGCTTACTTGTCAGTTATATCTGATAACATAATTCCTAAGAGAGGGGACATAGAAAGAGCTATTGGACAAGAACCAACTTAGTCACACATAAATTATGATTTTTGGCATGTCAGGTGGAACTGGTAAAAATAGATTAAAAAGTAAAATATCAGCCTTTCCAGTCAATCATTATTCCCATAGCATGTTTTAATTTTTAATAACTTGAATGTATGTTTATTAGTCACTTGTGCCCAACAGGTTGTATTAAGTTCACAACATGAACAATAAAGTGGGTAAGGAATTCATATCAAAAGAAACTTAATATTCAGTCTCAATATTTTTCTGAATACCTCATCTATGTTTTGGCCTTAAATGAAGTTATAATTCAATTTGTATCCAATAAAGAAAGCACTTTAACCCTGGCTAAAATACAAGTGACTTAACAATACTTTAACAATATGGCTTTGCTTTCTTTCTACCTCTTCTATTTTTTTCATTATACAATCAAAAAAGTTGGAAAGGAATGAAAGAAGATCATTTGGTTTAGATCCTTGCATTGGGATCAATTAGGAGAAACTGACACAGTAACCCCAAAGAATTATCTCAACAGGAGGATGTCCTTGGGGAGGGGTTAATTGGTAGCTTACTTTGGGATTTAAGAAATGTGATTTGGGCTGAAGAGATTGCTTACTGATTAAGGAACTTGCTGGCAAAGCCAAAGGACCCATGTTCAATTCTCCAGCACCTACAAAAAGCCAGATGCACAAGGTGGTGCATGCATCTGAGTCATCTGCAGTGGCTAGAAGCCCTGGTTTGCTTACTCTCTTTCTCTCTATCTGCCTCACTCTCTCTCTCTCTTTCCAATTAATTAATTATTTTAAAAGATTATTTGAAGAAACTGAAAAAAAATGTGATCACTCTGAAAAACACTTTAATTTTTAATTCTGTAAGGTAGAATTTTCCTTGGTTTGCTTTTAGCATTAATTAACATTTCTAAAATATCATTTCAGAAATCAGACTCTCCACTGGCAAGCCATTGGCAATCCTCGATGTCAAGGAACCTGGAAAAAAGTGCGTCGAGTTAACCAATGTTCTTGTCCAGCGGTTCACAGTTTTATCTTTATATAGACTGCTGAGCAAATATTTCAAAATATGCTTATAAAATACTAAACCTTGCTAAGTTTCGTTTAAGCCTTCATAAATTTACAAAGTCTGGCCAAACTTTCTGGCATGTGTCATTGCCACACTCTGCTGCTGAGAAAGAAAATTTATGTTCTCAAGGAACCATGGTAGCTTTGTATATTTGTTTACTAACTTGGGGATTCACACTCAAAGCTCCTTTGGTTTTATGCCCTTCACTTTCCATCCACTCACAGAATACATGTCTATCTGTCCACATTAGAGTTATTACCATGCACTCCAGTTTTTGGTAAGGTGTTATTTAAAGGCATCTGTATATTTTGTCTTTATTCCCTATCTCTTGAAAGCTTCTAACTTAAAAACGTATATACATATGTTTAAACTTTCATATATATCCTTCCCATATAATAGCCCCATATCTTCTACAGTAATAATTTCAATCAAATTGTTACAACATAATTTTCTATGGGAAAAGTTATTAAAATTTCAGTACAAATTTTGTAATGAAACGCAAACAATATTGCCTAAAACATTTTTTTTTGATGTAGGGTTTCACTCTGTTCCAGGCTGACCTGGAATTAACCTATGTAGTCTCAGGGTGGCCTCGAACTCATGGCAATCCTCCTACCTCTGCCTCCCAAGTGCTGGGATTAAAGGCGTGCACCACCATGCCTGCCTAAAACATTTATAAGAAGAAATTTTCTTTTGTTAATTGAAAAGATCAATCAAACATCCATTGTAGATCAATAAGAATTTCTTGAAGTACTATAATTTTCACACCAATGAATCAGATGTTTTAGTTAGGAAAATTCTACCACCATTTGGATCTAAGATTATTGCCAAAGGTTAAAGCTATAGTAAACAGTCTGTTAGAGTAAAACTGTGAGTTTAGTTGAAGTATACTTATTTTGTTTATCTCAAGCATATATTTTCTTGTGTTTGGGTGAAAGGCAGATGTTTGGATGACAAGAGGTATACAATTTCATTGCAAATGCTCTTATCTCACACACAATGAGTGAATATGAATCTTATTTTATTGTCAGATCAGTGAACTTGAGGCGGAATGACATGGTGTGTTTGAGAATCTGGGATGTCAGGCCATGTCAGGCTCTATAGTCAGCTTCAGTGAAAGTCACACTGATTACACCAAAGACTCCATTATACAAGCTTAGCCTACTTTAGTTTTGAAGCAGGTTTCAAATTCAGGATATTTTCTTTGGAGAGTTGAGTCTTGAGATTTAAACTTTCTGTAGTTCCTTTGGTTTCAGTTGGATTACACAATCATTCACTAACAAATGCTTAACTAATATACATATTTCTTGGTACTTATGTAATGACAGAATTTATTATGTAATGACAGAATGACAACAGCAAGGGTTGAGAACATCTCTGATAGTTAACACTGAGAATAACAGCATTTCTGACTACATATTTATGTAACTGTCAAAGTGTTTTGATGGAACATTAATAATAAAAAAATTAAATTTCATCAAGGTTAGCAACTTCAACTATGAGTTCTATATTAACAACTTAAGACTATTTAAACCATTATTTTGTCATGTTTTTGAAGATGTGTCTGGATATTTTTCAATGTTACTTAAATTTTTATACATGTAAATAAGTTTCTGTCATATTTATAAAAATTTCTCATTTTTTAACTAGAAATAACCTAAAATTTCTATACTTGTCAGAGAATGAATAAAATTTACTGAAATGAAAAAAATCATTCAGAATTAATAGATATATGTACCATGAGAACTAAAATAAAAGTATAATACATTTATAATTTTAATGTTTTATAACATACTTAAAGTCAACTTTGATTTTTTTTGTGTATCATCACCATTACTTTCATGTGGATGTTGTATTTTATCAAAAAAGAAATATCATTTCTTTTCTTGAGAAAATTTTATAGGCTAGAAGACTTAACTATTTAATAATAATTTTTAAATTTCTTTTATTTTTGAGGTAGGGTCTTGCTCTAGCCCAGGCTGACCTGGAATTCACTATGTTGTCTCAGGCTGGCCTCAAATTCACAGTGATCCTCCTACCTCTGTCTACCAAATGCTGGGATTAAAGGCATGTGCCACCATGCCCAGCTCAATAACAGTTTTGAAAAGTTTGTTATTAATTGTATGAAATCCCTATGTAACCTTTCAGAAGAGAAAAATGTAATACAAGTGATTAATGAAGAATCAAAAATTATTTTCAAAGCTAGAAATCAAAGCATTTAAAGATTTCTTGGCATTGTTTTCTAATGGGTCCCTTAGTGTAGGGTCCTTTCTGCAGGCACTCTATAATGATTAAATTAAAAATATCATTTATTAGACTGGTTTTCATAAGTGTATGTAGAGCTGGAGAGATGGCTTAGCGATTAAGGCACCTGCCTGTGAAGCCTAAGAACTCCCATTCGATTCTCCAGGTCCCACGTTTAGCCAGACGCAAAGTGATGCAAGGGCAAAATGCTGCACTTGACCACAAGGGGGCACGTGCATCTAGAGTTTGTTCATAGTAGCTGAGAGACCGCTGACAAGCCCTCTCTCTCTCTCTCTCTCTCAAAAAAAGTGCATATAGAAAGTATATTGTGAGGGCTGGAGAGATGGCTTAGCAGTTAAGGCGTTTGCCTGCAAAGCCTAATGACACCGGTTTGATTCTCCAGGTCCCACATAAGCCAGATGCACATGGTAGTGCATGTGCCTGGAGTTCATTTGCAGTGGCTAGAGGCCCTGGTGCGCCCATTCTCACTCTCTCTCTCTGTCTCTAATAGATAATAATTTTTTAAATGAAAGTATATTGTGAAAAAATAAATATGCCCACTAGGAAAGAGAATGGGATTTACAGTCATTTATCAAGTGACAAAAAGGAGAGGAAAAAAAAAATAGCACAAGTAATATGAAGTATAATCATAGAAATGTCTTTTAAAGTCTTGCTTTAGTTGTTTTTTATTAAGATTGTCATAATTAAGCTTAAATAACAAGCACAATAAATAAAATTGTTTGTGAGTCTTTTTTGGAATAAGACTTTTAATTACCCATTGTATTACTTGCTTTCCTTATGGATATGGGCAACTATCTGACATGAATCATTTCAAAGAAGGAAGGGTTGATTTTGGCTTCCAGTTCCAGGGAACACAGTCTAACATGGTGGGGAAGACATGCCAGCAGCAGCAGGATGAGGCTGGTCATTCTGCTTCCATTGAAAGGCTGGAAGCAAGGTTAAATGAGTTCTGGACCTCTGTTCATTTTCTCTGTCTTTCTTTCGCCCTTCCGTCCCTTCCTTTCCCTTCCTTCTTCCCTTCCTCACTACCTTCCTCCTTCCCTCCTTCCTTTTTCTTTTCAAACTCAAAGGTTTTTTTTTTGGGCAGAAGTTTTCAAAGATTTTCTTTCTTTCTTTTTTTTTTTTTTTTTTTTTTTTTTTTTTTGAGGTAGGGTCTCACTCTAGCTCAGGCTGACCTGGAATTCACTCTGTATTCTCAGGGTGGCCTCAAACTCATGGTGATCCTCCTACCTCTGCCTCCCGAGTACAGGGATTAAAGGTGTGTGCCACCAAGCCTGGCTCTTTTTCTTTTTTCTTTTCTTTTCTTTCTTTTTTCTTTTTCTTTTTTCTTTTAAAGTTAGTGTCTTTTCTCTAGCCCAGGCTGACCTGGAATTCATTATGTAGTCTCAGGCTAGCCTCAAACTCATAGCAATCCTTCCTACCTCAGCCTCCTAAGTGCTGGGAGGCTCACTTTCTTTTTATTCAACCTAGGACCCCAGCCCACGGAAAGGTGCCACCCACAATTAGGGTAGAATTCCCTCCTCAGTTAATCTAGTCTAGAAAGTCCCTCATAGATAAGCCCAGAGATATTTCTCTTAGGTGATTCTAGATTCTGTCAAGTTGATAATTATCATTTCCCATCACAAGTCCAACCTTTGGGAATTTGATATGCAAACCTGCAACTTTTGAACCACAATCTTCCACCTCTTGTCTCTATAAACATGGCCATTTATAATGTAAAATGAATCCAGTCCACATTAAAAGTCTCCATAATCTTTTATTGTCCTAACACTGTTCAAAAGTCCAGATCCAGTCACTTCTTAGACTCAAAGTGGTTGCTTAACTAACAGCCCCTATAAAGTTAATAATTGAGTAAAATGCTTCCAATATATAATGACACAGTAAACATTCCCATTCCAAAAGGCAGGAATCAGGACATGATAAGGCAAGATCAACACAAGGCAAAGCCAAAACCCAGCAGGGCAAACAGCAAATCCAACAGCTCCATGTTTGGCATCTTCAATACCTGATGGAATCACCTGGGCTCCACAAGCCTTGGGTAGCCTCGACCCTCCAGCTGTGCAGTTTGCAGCACACATAGACTCTCTCAGGCTCATTCCATGCATACAGCTTTCCTTGGCAGGTGTCCCGTTGTCTTGGCATCTACA
The DNA here is from genome assembly GCA_036365145.1 of Orientallactaga sibirica. Lineage (NCBI taxonomy): Eukaryota > Metazoa > Chordata > Mammalia > Rodentia > Dipodidae > Orientallactaga > Orientallactaga sibirica. Next base: position 22,636,050 of record JAEOAD010000003.1, read on the forward strand.
ATATCATGTGGTCTCCCTTGAAATTTAGGATTTACCTGTATAGCTTCACAGAGTGGTATCTCAGGGCCTGCATGATGGGACTCAGAACCTGCCACACATTACCTGCCTTGGCAGTTCTCTGGAACCACTGTGCAAGAATACAACAACCCCTCAGCCCTGTATATTGCATGCCTGAAGAACAAGTACCATGTGGATGATGCTATGGAGTTCTGCTGCCAGGTTGAGATGTATCCTTGATCCTTTAGATGACAACTACATTGGCCTCTGAGTACTTTCTCAGACTGACTCTGAGGAAACATTCTGTAGGCAGTTGTTTTAGAACAGAGAACTCCTTCAACAGCTGCGGTTGTCTGAATGTGAAACATCCCTCATAACCTCACGTGTTTGTGATTAAGCCTCACGCTCATCCCTAGCTCGTGAAACCTTGGGAAGTGTGTCACTGGCGGCACATCTCCAGGTTTATTAGTCCAGCACACTGGGTGTTCAGAGTTTACACACTTGCTGCCTTCTAGTTGCTGTGAAAAAGATGTGGTGTCCAGCCTCTGCTCTGCCATGCTTCCCTGTGATGATGAAACTTCCACCCAAGACTGTAAGCTGAATGAAAGTCTTTCCTCCCACAAGCTGCTTCTTGTTGAGTGTTTTGTCCCAGCAAATGGAAAGAAAACTGTAACAGCAGTATTCTCAGTTTAGGCTCTCTTCCTTCAACTAGATTTGGATTTGTCACAAGATAGCATCTCCAATGGGTTGGGTCTTGCCCTCAGAGCAATTTCCTATAGCCCCTGTGTAGCAAGGAGGTTTCTCTTTAGTGGTGCTGGTCTCCTTAACAATTATAGTCGATTTCTTAGCACTAGCTTTGTTTGCAACTTTAAACTTCTTCTTTGCATTACCAAACAACACATTTTTCAAATCATTTAGTTCTATTTGCTTTCTCTCACTATAGATCTGGATAAGAAAGTAAGCAATAATCATGACCCAGCCTGAATGCCATCCTGTCTTGACATTTCCTCCACTAGTCCATTACATTTGAATTCAGCCTCACTGAAGTCCCCAGAACACAGGAAGAATACAGCCAGGTTCTGTGTCAGAATATCACCTCAATGATCTCCAACCTAGTTCTGGATAGAGTTATTTCCCTCTACAGCCTAATTAGTCAAGCTTACATTGCTTATTTTTTTCTCTTTGTATGCTGGTATTCTAAACTATCATCAGAATGTCTCAAAATGCTCTCTTAAAGCATTGTAGGGCTTCTCTAACCCAAAGTTCCAAGCTTTTCCACATTTCTACCACAGTTTCAAAGGCCTAAGAACCACAGTGTCAGATTTATTACCAAAACAGCCTCACTTCTTGGTACTCATTTTCTGTATCAGTCACTCTCTTGTTTCTGTAAGCAAATACCCAACATGAAGAAGTTAAGGGAGGAAGGAATTATTTTGATATATAGTTCCAGGGAATCATGTCCATCATGAAAGAGCAGGACATGGCTGGTTACTTTGCATCCATAGTCAAGAAGCAGACACCAACGAATCCTGTTGCTCAGCTTGCTTTCTTTTTATTCAGTCTGGAACCCCAACCCATGGCATGATGTTGCCTCTAGTTAGGGTCTTTCTACCTGAAACAATCTAGAAAATCCCATATAGACATATCTGGAAGTTTGTCTCAGGTGCTTCCAGATCCAAGCAAGTTGACAATAAAGACTGATCATCACAATTATCTTACAAAGCATGGACAAAATGATGTAAAATAAAACTGGTTTATGCCTTCTGAGAACTTTCTAGTGGGAGCTCATATAAGCAATTGCAAGTTGTCTTAGGCAGGACTAGCATTCCAAAGTATAAGCAATAATGTATATATTAAAGGTGAAATGAATTTTCTCCTTTTAGGTAATAGATACACATTTACCCTCTCTTTCCCCTCAAAATTAGTTGAGGTTATAAGACACAAAAGAGATTAAACCCATAAAATAGGTGAGAAGGAAGGTGAGCAGTATTAATGGAGTGATTTTGGAGAATTCTTAATGGGGAGGCAGTGTCTCATATATCCTGTATTAGCCTCCAACTTTACTATGTAATTGAGGATGACCTTAAATCTTTCTGCCTCCACCTCCTGAGTGTTGGAATTCTAGGCACGCATCACCACTCCCAGTGTATGGGGTGGTAGGGATTATACCAGGGCTCGACCAACACTCTACCAATTGAGTTACACTGTTTTTGAAGGTTAAAACAAGTGAGATTTTAATGATAGATAAATCAGAAGTGGATGGTGGACCTGCTCCTTATACCACATAGAGAAGATGGAATGTGAGATGAGAACCATTCTTCTAAAACCAGAATCTCTCATCCAGTGCAACATGAATTTTTTAAAAATCTACTCCCTAAAAAAAAAAAAAAAAAACTACTCCCTGTTTAATGTAGTGGTGCATATATATTTAACCCTAGCAACTGGGGGGCTGGGGCAGGAAGGTTTTGAGTTCAAGACCAGTCAGGTCTAGTGAGATTCTATCTCAAAACAAAATAAAAAATCCAAAACCAAAACAAATGTCAATAACAGCCCTCCTCAAGAAAAGCCTCTGTAAGAGACAAGTTATAAAATTCCAAATGAAGGATGAAGGAGTGGTGTCTGTAATATTAGCATGCAGGAAAGAAATATGAGTTCAAGATCAGCTACAGAGCAAGTATGAGGCTACCCTGACTACATGAGATCCTATCTTTGAAAACAAAATCAAGAATAAAGCAAAGAACATAAGGGATGGGGAGATGGCTCAGTAGTTAAAGGCACTTTTTTGCAAGGCTGCTGACCTGAGTTCAAAACTGAATGCACAGGGTATCCAGGAATTGAAGCCCTTTAAGTGCTTTTTTTAAAATTTAAATATATATATATTTTATTTATATTATTCTGATTTTACATACATAGTATTGGTTCCATTGTCCTCCTCCCTGTCCTCCCACTTTCAAAGGGACTCTCATCAATGGGGAATGTGGGTCATGCATTGTGATGTTAGTCAAGAGTTCTGGGGGGTAGGCCCCAGTCTCTGTGCATAATGCCCCAACTTGTGACTCTAACAATCTTCCCGACCCCTCTTCCGCGAGTTTCCCTGAGCCACATTGGGGTCATTTTAGTTCTGCTTCAGTGATGAGGTTTTGGGAGCCTCTGTGTCTCTGGATATCTGGCTTAGTTGGAGTTGGATGTTGTTGCAGTCAGGTTCGCATTGCTGGCAGAAATCACCCGACTAAGAGCAGCTTGTGGGAAAAAAGAGGTTTATTTTGGCTTACAGGCTTGAGGGGGAAGCTCCATGATGGCAGGAAAAATGATGGCATGAGCAGAGGGTGGACATCACTCTCTGGTCAACATAAGGTGGACAACAGCAACAGGAGAGTGTGCCAAACACTGGCAAGGGGAAGCTGGCTATAATACCCATAAGCCCGCCCCCAACAATACTCTGCCTCCAGGAGGTGTTAATTCCCAAGTTGCCATCAGCTGGGAACCTAGCATTCAGAACACTTGAAGTTTATGGGGGACACCTGAATCAAACCACCACAGATGTTCTCTGTGTTTATCTCCTTCAGCCTTTTTCTGGTGTCGTGATTGCTGAACTCTTGCTCTTCCCCTGCGTTGTTCTATGGTTTCAGCTGGGGCCCTGGTGAGGTGTGGTTAGCTGATCCTCCCTTCAGGTTCGTTGTCCACCTGAAAAAAGATAAGCCAATTCTCCAACAGAGAGAGAAGTTAGTACTAGATAGAAGGGATGACCATATATGTTTTGGAGGGAATTTTATATGCATTGGCTCTCTTCTAGCCCACATTTGGTGGTATCTTGCTCTTGGAGACTGAGCTCATTTTTTGTACCTGTTTTTGACTTATTTCCCAGTTCCAGCAATGAGTTCCATTCCACTGAGTGGATCTGTTAGCCAAATCAAGAGCAGTTGGTTACCCACCATGGCTGTTTGCCACTACTGCACTTGTATGAGCATTATGTCAAGTTGTTTCCTGCTGTGTATCTTAGACTGCAAGTTGTTTGGACCAATGTTGGACATTTTCCCCCAGTTGCTCGTGTAGCACCCTCTGGTACTAGACTAGCTGTCTGGGGACTGACCTTCTTCCAGATTCTGGCCAGGTCTCTCTGTGTTTGGTCTCACACACGTATGCTATGTTTGACAGAAGGGTCTTACCATTAACCTTTGGTGGGTCACCAAGAACTCTGACAGAAGTCTGTCTTTTTTGGGGGGGAGGGGACCTTGTAGGTGTCTCGGATCAAGAGCTTATTGTGGAGTTTAACCCCATGCTGGCACTGGGAGTTTTAAGTCTGCACCTACAAAGGTGAGGGAAGAAAAAGATAGATGATATTATAGAGGAAGTGAGTGTAGAGAGGAGAGGTAGGAAGAGAGAGTGAGAGGGAGAGAGAGAGAGAGAGAAGCAGGACAAGATTAGGGTTAGCCTTCATGATGCTCTCTCCAGATTCCTGTGATTCTGGTGTTCCCTCTGCAGGCCTGCTGAAGGATCAATGTTTTAGCCTGTTGTTCAGAGTAAAGGTTTTTATAGTATCTTTTCCTTTTGGGTCCCAATTGTATCCCCACCCCTTGTCCTTCCCCCCCCTCTCGTTCCCTCCCACCCTTACCTTCCCCTATCCCACCCTCCCTCTTGTCTGGTCCTCAGAGTGTTTATTAGGTTTGGCTGCATGTCATGTAGAGTCAGGTTAGGATCGACAGATAAACGAGACCATGTGACGATTATCTTTTTGTTCTTGGGTGAGCTCACTGAGGATGATCTGTTCCATGTTTGACCTTTTTTTTTTTCAAATTTCCTTATTTCATCTTTTCTTACTGCTACATAGAATTCCATAGTGCAGATATACCACATCTTTGTTATCCATTCATCTAGTGATGGTCGCCTGGGTTGATTCCAGCTTTGTGCTATTATGAATTGAGCAGCTATAAACATGGTTGAGCAAATGTCTCTGGTCTGAGGTTTGGAGCCTTTAGGGTAAATGCCCAATAAGGGAATAACTGGATCCATTGGTAGGTCTATGGTCATCCTTTTCAGGAGTCTCCATATAGCTGTCCATAATGGTTGAACCATTTTACATTTCCACCAGCAGTGAAAATTTGTTCCTATTTCTCCACAACCTCGCCAGCATTTGTTTTCGTTTTTTTTTTTTTTTTTTTTTTTTTATGTTAGCAATCCTTACTGGGGTAAGGTGGAATCTCATTGTTGTTTTAATTTGCATTTCCCTGATGATTAGGGATGTTGAACATTTTCTTAAATGTGTGTTTACTATTTGTATTTCTTCCTCTGAGAACTGCCTATGCAGTTCTCTGCCCCACTTTTTGAGTGGGTTGTTTGGTGGTTTACTGTTTAGGTTTTGGAGTTCTTTGTACATTCTAAAAATCAGGCCTCTGTCAGCTGTATAGCTGGTGAAAATATTCTTTCATTCTGTGGGTAATCTGCTGGCTTTGGTTATAGTATATTTGTCAGTGAAAAAGCTGTTCAGCTTCATGAGATCCCAATAGTTGAGTGATTGTTTAATTTCCTGAGCTGCTGCAGTTTTGTTCAGGAAATCTTTTCCCACTCCTATGTCGCGGAAAGTTCCTCCTATTTTTTCGTCCAGTAGATGCAGTGTTTCTGGTTTTATATTAAGGTCTTTGATCCACTTGGACTTAATTTTTGTGCATGGAGAGATGTGTAGGTCGAGTTTCATTTTCCTACATATGGTTGTCCAGTACCATTTGTTGAAGATGCTGTCTTTTCTCCATTCTGCGTTGGAAGGGACTTTGTCAAATATCAAGTAGCTGTAGTTATTTGACCCAAAATCTGGGTCTTCAATTCTGTTCCATTGGCCTATATTCCTGTTTTTATGCCAGTACCATGTTGTTTTTATTACAATGACTTTGTAGTATAGCTTTAGATCAGGTATGGTGATGCCTCCAGAGGTATTTCTTTTGCTGAGGATGAGCTTGGATATCCGAGGCCTTCTGCCTTTCCATATAAATTTTGAGATAGTTTTTCTTATCTCATTGAAGAAGGAAGTTGGGATTTTTATCAGCATTGCATTGAATCTATAGAGTGCTTTTGGTAAGATTGCCATTTTCACAATGTTAATTATACCAATCCAGGAGCATGGGAGGTCTTTCCATTTTTGTAGAACCTCCTCAATTTCTTTTTTGAGAGTTTTTATGTTTTCATTGTATAGATCTTTTACTTCCTTAGTCAATGTTATTCCAAGGTATTTTATTTTCTTTGTTGCAGTTGAAAATGGGACGATGTTAGTTATTTCTTTTTCTGTCTCTTTGTCCTTTGCATACAGAAAGGCTATTGATTTCTGTGCATTGATTTTATATCCTGCTACTTTGCTGAAGGTGCTAATCACCTTTAAGAGTTTTGAGATGGAAGTTTTCGGGTCACTTATGTATAGAATCATGTCATCTGCAAATAGGGCTAACTTAACTTCTTCCTTTCCAATTTGTATCCCTTTGATTTCTTTCTCCTGTCTTACTGCTTGAGCTAATACTTCTAGCACTATGTTGAAGAGCAGAGGTGAGAGTGGACACCCCTGTCTTGTTCCTGACCTCAATGGGAATTCCTTCAGTCTCTCCCCATTTAGAATTACTTGGGCTTTAGGTGCTTTATATATAGCCTTTATTATGTTGAGATATGGGCCATCTGTGCCTATTCTCTCCAGTGTTTTGATCATGAAGTGATGTTGTATTTTGTCAAAGGCCTTCTCTGCATCTATCGAAATAATCATGTGGTTTTTGTGTTTTAGCTTGTTTATGTGGTGTATTACATTGATAGATTTCCATATGTTGAACCATCCCTGCGTTCCAGGGATGAAGCCTACTTGATCAAGGTGGATAATGCTTTTGATGCACTGTTGAATTCGGTTTGCAAGAATTTTGTTCAGGATCTTTGCGTCTATGTTCATCAGAGAAATGGGCCTATAATTTTCCTTTCTTGTGGCATCTCTGCCTGGTTTTGGAATTAGGGTGATACCAGCTTCATAAAAGGAGTTGGAGCCAGGCATGGTGGCGCATGCCTTTAATCCCAGCACTTGGGAGGCAGAGGTAGGAGGATCGCTGAGAGTTCAAGGCCACCCTGAGACTACATAGTTAATTCCAGGTCAGCCTGGACCAGAGTGAAACCCTACCTCGAAAAACCAAAAAAAAAAAAAAAAAAAAAAAAAAAAAAAGAGTTGGGGATCTCTCCCTGTTCTCCAATTGTGTGGCACAGTTTGAGAAGAATTGGTTTCAGTTCTTCCACGAAGGTTTGGTAGAAGTCTGCTGAGAAACTGTCTGGTCCTGGACTCTTCTTTTTGGGGAGGTGTTTGATTACCTCTTCAATCTCGAAGGGTGTGATGGGTCTGTTTAGGAAATTAATCTGCTTGGAAAATCATTTTCCACCCTTTCACCCTGAGGAGGTGTCTGTCTTTAGTGGTGAGGTGGGTTTCTTGAAGACAGCAGATTGAGGGGTCCAGTTTTCTGATCCACCCTGTTAGCTTATGTCTTTTGATGGGTGAATTAAGGCCATTAATATTCAGAGATATAACTTTGAGGTTTGATTTAATACCTGCCATATTGTGGTGGGTTCTGGTCTTTGTGGGTTTTTTTTTGGGGGGTAATATGGACTATTTCTTGAGGGTTCTTGAAGTTGGTTGTTTCTTCTGTGTGGGGAATTCCCTGAAGTACTTTCTGTAGGTTTGGCTTTGTGTTCATATACTTGTAAAGATGAGTTTTATCATGGAAGGTTTTTCTTTCACCATCTATTATGATAGATACTTTTGCTGGGTAGAGTAGTTGGGGCTGGAAACCATGGGTTCTTAGAGTTTGCAGTGTTCCATTCCAGGCCCTTCTGGATTTTAGGGTTTCCATTGAGAAGTCTGAGGTAATTCTGATGGGGTTCCCTTTATATGTAATGTGTTGTTTTTCCCTGGCTGGTTTTAGGATTTTCTCTTTGTGTTTGATGTTTAGAGTCTTGGAGAATTTCTCCTTTGGTCCAGTCTGTTTGGAGTTCTGCTAGCTTCTTGTAATTGGATGGAGTTTTCTTTTGAGAGAGCAGGAAAGTTTTCTTCAATTATTTTGTTGAATAGGCTTTCCATTCCTTTGGTCTGTGTTTCTTCCCCCTCTGGTATACCCATGATCCTGATGTTTGGGCGCTTAAGGGTGTCCCACATTTCCCTCATTTTATGTTCACAGAAGTTTTTGAACTTCTTGTAATTTTTGGACTCATGAACTGTTTCTTCTGTTCTGTCTTCCAGTTCTGAGTTTCTATCTTCTACCTGACTTACTCTGTTCTTAAGGGCTTCTATAGAGTTTTGGGCCTGTTCAATTTGGTTCATATTTTCTACGGTATTTTATGTATAGTTTCCATTCCTCTATGTAGTTCCCTTTTTGTGTCACTTTCCGATTTTCTTAATGCTTCTTGGAGTTCATCCCTGCATTTCTTTATGTGTTCATTGAACTTAGCCACCTGGTTATTGAGGACCTCTTTTTTTTTTTTTTTTTTTTTCATTCTCCTTCAGTTCATTTAACTGTCTTTGGAGCCCTTCCTGGTTCTTTTCTATTAGGTCCAATCTAGCAAGGATAACATTCATACAATTGTTGGCTCTTTGTTGAGTTTCTGTGAGTTGTGCTATTTGCTTGGCCAGGGTTGCATAGCTAGTAACTTCATTTTGGGGTTCTGATTCTATTGTCTCTTCTGTGCTTTGATTTGAAACATTCATTATAGGACTGGATAGTCTAGGTGGATTTACTTGTGTCTGGTTTTTCATGCTATTCCTTTTTCGCTGTAGTTGCCCATCGCAATGATTCAGGTACCTTGTGTATGGAATAGTAGCCTTCTATCCTGGGGTGGGGTGGGGTGCAGTGGTGATTGTCAGGGCAGTGGTCCCTGGAGTTCTGGTAGGCTGGGGTGGGGGATACTGGCATACTGGCCTGTGTTGTTTATGTAGGTGGGAGGGATGGGGACCACAATCACCCTAGTTGGGCTAAGGCAGGGTAGGGTAGGAGCACTGGCCAACCTCCCTGGATCCATGATCTGCCCTGGGAAGAGGGAGTGATGGTACTTGACTGCTGATAGGGCTCAGGAAGGCTAGGGGGGCACCTGGCCAGTGATGGGGATGTGGCCAGTGAGGGAGGGGTCTGAGCGGCTAATGGTGGGCTTCCACCGATCGATGGGACCGGCAGGGTCCCCCACAGTCCCGGGTCGGATTGCACCGGGCGCTAGCGGCTAATGGCAGGCTTCCGCCGGTTGAAGGGACCGGTCGGGTCCACCATGGTCCCGGGTCCAGTCACGCCAGGCGCTAGCGGGTAATGGCGGGCTTTCGCCCGTCACTCGAATTGGCAGTGTCCGCCGCAGCCCCAGATCGGGTCGCGCCGGGCGCTAGTGGCTAATGGCCCTGGATCGGGTCATGCCGGGTGCTAGCAGCTAATGGCAGGCTTCTGCCGGTCACTCGGACTGGCAGGGTCCCCCCGCAGTCCCAGATCAGGCCGTGTCAGGCGCTAGCGGCTAATGGCAGACTTCTGCTGGTCACTCGGACCAGCAGGGTCCATGGCGGACCCGGGTTGGGTCGGGCCAGGTGCTAGCGGCTAATGGCGGACTTCCGCCAGTCACTGGGACAGGCAGGGTCCGTGGCGGTTCTGCGTCAGGTCGCACCGGGCGCTAGTGGCTAATGGCGGACTTCCGCCGGTCCCTCGGATTGGCAGGGTCCGCTGGACTCTGGCTGATAATGATGGGTGTCTGGCCACTGATTTGGGTCACCCCAGCACCAAGGACCTAACCTGTGGTGGCCCCTATCCTAGAGCGTGGGAATCAGTGGATTCCCTATTTTTTCATCCACCTCCTCCCTCTAGCTGGATGCAGGGGCAGCAAACCCTTTAAGAAATCTTTTAAAAGTTTAAATATGTTGCTTTTACTTCCCTGTAAGGTGAGGCGAGGTTAGGCTGATGCCATCTTGACTGGAACTTCTAAGTGCTTTTTAAAAACAATTTTCAGCTGGACATTGTAGCACATGCCTTTAATCTCGGTACTTGAAAGGCAGAGGTGGGAGGATCACTGTGAATTCCAGGCCACCCTGAAACTTCACAATGAATTCCAGGACAGCCTGAGCTAGAGTGAGATCCTACCTTGAAAAACAAACAAAAAAAGTGATTCAGAAAATTCACACTGGAGATAATGTCTTAGGAACATACAACTCCATTTATTTTATCTACAAGTGTCACTTTATGTATCCAGAAATTATATGTAAAAAATGCTGTTTAAATAACTGTAAAACAGCTTTTTTTTCCTTTTGATATCAGGTCTCACTCTAGCCCAGGCTGACGTGGAACATACTTTGTAGTCCTAGGCTGGTCTTGAACTTACAATGATCTTCCTATCTCAGCCTCCCAAGTGCTGGGAATAAAGATGTACACCGCATCTGGCTTAAAATAGCTTTAAAATATTTTATTTATTTGACAGAGAGGGAGACAGAGACAGAATATGGGTACACCAGGACCTCCTGCCTCAGTCAACCAACTCCAGATGCCTGTACAACTTTGTGTATATGGCTTTACATGTGTACTAGGGAATTTAACCTGGGCCACCAGGCTTTACAAGTAAGTGCCTTTAACTGCTGAGCCATCTCTCCAGCTCTAAAATAGCTTTTGATAAGTGAACCACTTAAAAAACCTCTGTATCTCTCTATGTATATGAGTGTGCATGTGTGTGGAGATCTGAGAATGCCAGGGTGTTGGTTATTCTCTTCCATCTTGTTTGTGACAGGGTCTTTCTTATTTTTGATGCTGGGACAGTCTAGCTGGCCCAAAACCTTGGGCAACTGAACCCAGGTCATTAGGCTTTGAAGCCAAGCACCTTAGCTGCTGAGCCATCATCCCTCCAAGGCTCAAAACCTTTGGGATTCTCCTGGCTCTCCTTCCAATTGCCAAAGTTGGGTTCAGGTTAAAGTTGTGTGCCACTTTGCGTCCAGCTTTATAAGAGTGCTAGGTATCAAGTTTGGGTGGATAGATTTGTGCAGCAAGCCTCTTGAAATAAATTTCTAATAGTGTACCATACTATAATTGTGACAACTTTTAACATGGTTCATGAAGACTGGAGAGATGGAAGTATGACAGCCTAGAAGGGACAAGACCCCCTCCTCACAGCAGGGAGAGGATTTGGATGTGTCTTTCCTCAAGAGGAAAAAAGACCTATTTGGGTACCAGCAAGAGACTTAAAATATTTACCCCAACAAGGGGATGATAATAATCAATTCCCCAGGGAGTGTCCCACCCCTGAGAACTATGCCTCTGTTTCTTCCCCAGAAATAACTGAAGGTGTGGATGCTACTAGACCCAAATGAAGCCAGAAAAGCTCCAGAAAGATTTACAGAAGAGGAGATGGGACTTCCAAGACAACCTGCTGTGGACGAACTTACATGGCTTCTTACCCTACCTTCTCCCTCCCCTTGGACCCCTCCTTCTTCTTGCTCTTTACCCTACATTCTCCCTCCCCCTGAACCCCTCCTTCTTCTTATCCTCACTCTCGGGCCCTGTGTAATTAATAAGATTACACAATTCATTCACCAACAGCTTGAGGCAATTAAACTTCATCAGGTCACAATTAAACTTCATCAGGTTACTCAAAAACAATGGCTTTTCCACTTACTGGCTATCCACCGAACATCCTTCCCCCGCCCTCCATTGAACCAACGATGGGTAAGATCTCAGACAGGCTGAGACAACCTAAGACAGGGCGTGGAGTGGTCAACGGGCTAGAGGTATGGTACTCAGTGATGGGTAAGATTCCCAAAGGGGGACAACCTAGGACAGAGGCCATGACCGTCCACCATTCTTACAAAAACAAAAGGGGGAGATGTTGGGCCCTGCCCAGTGTGAGGCCTAGTGGTTCCGAGCCCAGCCAGAGTTTACCTGTACTTGGCTTCTTGTGAGGCCTAGTTGAGCTTCCGGAGCCTGAGTAGAGTTTCGTGACCTGTCCTTGGAGTGACTCAGCACCTAAGCTGAAACTGCCTCCACCCAGCTGCTGCTGACGTGGTGAAATAATATTGTCCCTTATACCTTTCTCTCATCCTTTTTCCCACCCTCTCTCAAAATATATAAATACCTTCCCATGACAATAAAGGGGGAGATTTCCGCCAGACGGACTCCCGGTTCAATGTGGTTTTCTTTTCCCTGGTGGCTTGGGGAGGTTTTTTGAGTCGCCAACACCCACCTTCCTGCTCAGCCTTGAGAGAAGCGGCTAGCCCGACTGTCTCTTCCACTCTCCCTGCCGGTGGTGGAGGAAAAAAGCACCGGCAGGTCGCGCCTTTGTGTGGGATTCATCAAGGTCAAAGGGCAATTGACATTTTTTGCCCAGGGCTACAGTCCAGTATTGACTTGAAGGCCCCTAGCTCACTGTTCAAACCCTGACAGCCCACTTGGGTATTGGCAACAACCTCCTATCCATTTTTCTTCATGATCAACAAACTGGTAATGCATCAACCAGTAAAAGCATCAAGGGCAGTCGCTGGTCTCTTAAACTTGTGGACAGGCTTGTATCTGAACCTTTGGGGAATCTCCCTCCATGCCATAGCACCCAGGAATGTTGCCTTTTGGTCTTGGTGTTTCTGGTCTTTATCTTGGGAAATGCTACCACCCATCAAAAGGAATCCAAAATCAGTGAATTGAGGGAATTTCTTAAAATTAGGGGTGTTAGACTCTCTCAGAAAGAGGCCAATTCATTTTGGGAAGAAGTCCTTCAAATAGCCCTTTGGATAGATTCTGGGGACCTCTACAACCCAGACATATGGACCCACATAGCATATCTAGCCAGAAGATGGGAAATCCAAAAGGGGAAACCCCCCTCTTTCCTTCTCATTATTGCAGCCATTAGACAATGTAAAAGCCCCTCAAAAAATGCTTCTGCACCCAAGTCAGACAATGACTCTGATGAGGACAATGTTGAAGACTGCCCAATGGCAGATCACAGCTCCTTAGAAAAAGGAAAATAACCCAGCTCCTTGGAAAAAAACAAAAGAAGAAATTGAAAAAGGGTCACTCCAGATAGCACAGCCACCCCCCTCTATCCACCCAAACACCATATCCAGCCCCTGATCCTAGCTTCCCCCCTGAACACATCCTACTGGAACAGAAAAATCCTAACATGATGAATCCCTTTAATCATAGATTTCCCCAAAAGACCTCCACCCAACAACTCTGTGAAACTAGAGATAACAATAGGGCTGTTTACAATCAAGAAGTTGCAGCCTTTCTTGTTAATCTCCAACCAACTAGAGCTCGGCCTTTAAACTAGTATCCACATCAGGCCAATAACATTAAGGAACTCAGGATAGCAGTCAGGGAGGATGGGATCCATGCACCTTGGACTAAATCCCTGCTCCAGAGTCTACAGGCCTTTCTTAACATCCCCCAAGACTGGTGATATCTGTCACTCATCACTGCTTAGCTCCCTATTTCTCCAATGGGAGGCTCTCTACAGAGATGAATACTTCCAACAGATAAAAAGAAACCAAAATCAACAAAATGTCCCCTGGGGCTTTGATGAAAATGTTTGGACAAGGCGGTTTTTCCTCCAGGTGGAACAAGCCCAACAACCCCCAGGGTTCTATGACCAGGTCCGCCTTTGCACCCTCCAGGCTTCGGATAGACTGACCCCTCTGTCCAGTTCCCAAGATAATACCACCTCCCTCCTGTTTCTTCCCCCAAATGAGAAGAAATCGTTTCTGATTTCATTTTAAAAACAAGGACCAATTTAGAAAGAAAAATCCCTGACCTTACTGCTAGGGACCTCCTCCTCAAAAATATTGTATGGGACGGAATGACCTCTGAGTGCAGAGAAGCCTGTCAAGAGCTCAAAGATGAACATTATGATAAATGGAGAGTTGCCACCCAGGACATTGGGACTGCCTCACACAATGCTGTCTCTTTAGCCCAGGCCTTCACAACAGCCCTAAAATCTAAAGGAAAATGTTTCAATTGCGGGGAGGATGGACATTCGAAAGGGGAATGTTCCAGAGGCCCCCCACCAAATTCAAGAGGCCCCCTACCAAAAAAAGTCTGCCCTAGATGTTGATGGGGAAGAAAGACCCCTCCCCCTCCCCCACACCGTGCCACTGGGTTCGTGACCCAGGCTCCAGGGACCATGGCTGACAACAGGGGCTCAGGTGCAGGTGGCCTGATGCCTTCCAGCCATACCCGCCCTGCACGGTGGACAAGGAGATGGTGAATTTTTAAAAAAGGGTAAGATTCTCCTACTCTTAAAAAGTTGTAAAATGGCAAGATCAGAAAGCTGTCTTGTAGCCTGAGGGAGGTCCAAAACCCTACCTGGAATTAAAAAACAAGGTCTTTCTTAGCTTCCATGGCTTGGAGAGCCTGGGAACTGCAAGCACATGGAAATCTCAAGATCCTGGCCCCAATGGCAAATTGGGTGAATACCAAATTGCTGTGAATAGATGGCAACTTCTTATAAGTATTTACAACTATTTTAAGTTTACTTTGTCTCTCTATGCTTCTCTGGGACTACTGACAAAAATAATCTCAAATTTATGTTTAAATTTAAATGTGCTTGATAATAAATTTGTAAGAAAATTTCTAATAATGTTCAAATGTATGTTCATATTTAAAAAATGTGTGTCAGAAGTCAAGTCTGGTCTACTTTTTTATAAAAAACTTATTTCAAAAGGCCTTTTATTAAGTCTTAAGGTAAGGACAATGAAAGTTTTTGCTGGTAGTAATGAGATGAATGGACTAAGAAAGATAAACAGGAGAAACTTTAAATGTTGGTAACTGTTTGATAAAAAAGATTGTTACAGAGTGGTTACATAGATTGTAAGAAAAAAGTATGTAAATGAAAGAAAGAGTCAAGTATGTGGATGAAGGTATGAGTAAGCTTAAACAGAAGGTTAAAGACAAATACTTAATCAGATTAGATACATCTTGATATATAATAAAGAATGACCCAGGGTGATAGCAGGTTACTATGGTATTCAGGTTGTAAACTTAAAATTTTAACTTGTTGATGCTAATCTGGTCATGATAGTTGTTATGAAAGTCTGAATTTAGAGTACCCAATCAACTTAGTTAAGGTCCTCTATTTGTCAACATTTTAGCTATATCTTAAGGTCAAAATTGGCACATTAGTATTTAATTCTCTCACATGGTTAATATATCTAATATACAAAACTCCCAGCATCCCTCATCTCCCTCCATTGGCACACCCCAGCAGCTGCCTCCTCTATTCTGATGTGATGGCAAAATCCTTTAGATGGAATATGGAAGGGACCAGACCCCCTCCTAACTATGGGAAGAGGATTTGCTTCTATTTTCACAGGACCAGGCCAGGCCTATCTGGGTCCCAGCTTGAAATGTCCGATTCAATTCCACCAACAAAGGACATGGTTTGTCTGACACTAAAGTGGAAACATCCCAGGCCCCCAGGAGGAAAACATGCCAACCTGGGGCCAAATTGAGGCCCTGTGCCGACAAGGTGCGCAATTCATAACACCCTCTATTGCCAGAGACTCTCTTTATATCCTTACTTGTTATTCTGACCTTAAAAGTAGCACAGGCCCCTACCTAAGATATTTTCCAATGCTTCCCTTACCACTGCCAATTATGATCTAGAATTCTTGCAAGAAGTAACTAAACTAATTAACTGGGCCTCTCTCACAGCAGAGCCACCTATCTGATTTTCAAGTGATAGGTATCATGAGGGATGTTATATAATTTATACAAACCACCCATTAATTACAGATGGTGAATACCAAAATAAATATAACTTACAATTACAATTGGGTCCCTGGGAAGGCAAAAAATCAAGAGATACCACCCATCTTGAGCCCCCAAGGGCAGCCTCAACCAGAATTATGGAAAGTAGTAGTCACCCTAAAAGAGAACTATTTTAAGTTTCAGATGTATCTGTCCCTCCCTTACCTTTTTGTAGTTGGACCTGGGTGGGTCAATCACCAAAATGGGATTTACTATCTTAGTTGTACCCAGTGTATTATCACCAATTGTATCAATTTTAAGGGAAGCACAGCTGCAGATTACTTCTCCAATGTAGTCTTTATTGTCATGTGGCCTCCTTAATTAATCATGCCAGTCAAAATGACTGAGCCCTGGTACTCTAGCTTCAGAGCTCAAGTGTTCCAGCAGCTCAACAGATAGATGACACAAAAAAGAAGATTCATAAAATGGCTAATTGTGGGGATCATTGCTACAATCACCATCATCGCCTCTTCCACTGCAGCAGCAATGTCCCTGGCACAATCAATGAAGACAGCTGATCATGTTAATGGACTGACTAAAAATGTATCTCAAGCCCTTTCATCACTGATAGATATTGATAAAAATGTGTTAGTCTGGTTAGCTGCTCTAGAGGATGCTATTATGTAAATAGGAAGATGGGTTACCAATCTGGTGGCTCAAATGCAATTGGTCTGTCATGCTAATTATCAATTCATATGTGTTACTCCTCTATCTTACAATGGGACTGCTACTGAATGGTGGAAAGTTGAAAATCACATTCAGGGTATTTGGAATCATAATAATCTCAGCATAGATTTACAAAGTTTACAAAAGGAAATATCTGTTATTTGACATAGTCACTTGTCTTTTGGTGATCCTGTTAAGGCAGCTAAAGGATTTTTTGATGCCTTACAGAACACATTACAAAATTGTCTCACAAACAGTTTCTTTCTCAGCTTTTCGTTTGGCTACTATTGGTGTCAGACACCCTGCTACTACTCTTATGCATAATTCCCTGTATGTGTAAATTAGGGCTCAATCAATATAGACAAATCTTGACCAATCAGGTCCTTATACATCATCTGGCTCTAACTGGGCCCACAGTATGCCACAAAAAACTTACCCAAGATGACACTGCCCTCTTTTAAAAACAAAGGGGGAATTGTTGGGCATTGTTAAAAATGGGCTGGGACTGTGAGGAAACTGGCCTAGGCTGTTGAACATGCCCGGGGACCTTGGCCTGTGGGGGTTGCAGTGGCCTTATCATCAAGAACCCACTCTGGTGACAGAGACTGGCCCTCCCTGTCCTTAGACAAGGTTGTAGTGTGCCCTATTTTCTCCTAGAGTGGGCAGAACTGGTGAGCCCTCCCCTCTATCCCAAAGGAACCTGACCATTCTATAGTCAGGCTTTGCCCACCCCCCACAGCTCCTGACCTTGAGGCTAGCTGCCCAACAGACCCTTATGTGGCTGAGGTCACATAGCTTTTCCCGCCTCTTCTGTTATCTCCCTTGCAGCTCCTCCCTTGCAACTCTGAAGTCATATAGCTTTTCCAACCACTTCTGTTATCTCCCTTGCAGCTCCTCCCTTGCAACTCTGAAGTCACATAGCTTTTCCTGCCACTATCTCCCTTGCAGCGTCTCCCTCATGACTTCTGCCTTCCAACAACAGCCAATTAGATAGCAACTCATAAACTGGGTATCCAATCCCATATAGTCTGTATGAGCTTTCTCAACCTTTCTCAAGTGCTTATAAACCCACTCCCCTTTTGAATAAATCAAAGTGTGCTATCCATCAGATGGCCTGCCTGGTGGTTCCTTGCCCATCACACTCACCTGCTCCAGGACCCTGTTTTCCCCCATCTCTTCCTGTGCCCAGGATGTCAGTGGCCAACAACCCCTGGCAATGGTGAGGGCCCACAGGTGGTGACATTTCCTTTTCAATAAAGTGTAAAAGAAATTTCAAAATGGCAATAGAACATCATAGCAAAACCAAAGCAAGATTAGCTTCTGGTCAAGATGGCTGACTCACCTGATAACTTGTGCCAGAGTGTTGGAGATAAACACTGTGGATACTCAAAACACACTGAAGCAGAAATTCAGAAGATGCTGAGAACTCAACACTAAAGTAGAATTAAAGCACACTCACTGAAGGGTTAATAGCTTTCCCTGAAAACTAGAGGGAACTAAAAAGTTAAGCACTATCCCTAAGACTGGAAGGCCATAAAGAAATAGCAGAGGCATTCAGCCTCAGACAAGCCCAACATCTCCCCTTGAAACCATCTGGGGTATCCTCCCTTAGACAATCCTGGCTGAAGAAAACTATTCTGAACAAGGACACAGATACAAGGTCGTTATCTACTTCACCCAGGACAGTCTGTTTTTCTTAGGATAGTCCTTATAAGCTTGAACCCCAGCCTAGCTCAGTGCTTCAGCCTTCATCCCATGTAAAGGTGCTGCCCCTTGCTGTACCTCTCAATAAACAGCCTGCCTGTAGACATCAAGCCTGGTGTTCTCTGTCACTTTTCTCTTATACTTTCCTTACATTTGGTACCGTAACTCAGATCAGAGCCCTCCAGGACTTTCAGGCCACATGCTTTCCCTTTCTTCTTCTCTCTCCTCCTCTCTACCTCCCTGCCAATGTTTCACTACCTCAGGAGCACACGAACTCGCTGTACTCACTACTATGAACTATACAGCCACCTGTTACCTGAAATCTCCCGTCTTTCCAGCTTAATACCTTAGGGCTTCTTCCTTTTCTTCTTCATTTCACCCTCTCCCACTGGACTTTTGAACACACGATGGGAGGCCATTGCTGTGCAACCATCTGAATCCACACCCTCATCAAGTTATAGCCTTCAGGACAAGGCACTCAGTCTGTGGTGGAGGTGCCCCATCTCAGACCTTAGAAACTCCATAAGTTTCTTACTTTTTGGTCCATGGATGATTGGAGGCTCCAGGAGCCCCCATGTATCACTCGACAAGACACCCCAAGAATTATGAGTGCAGGGATGCTCCCTCCTAATCCTTGGATTTTGTTTGCCTTCCCTAAGCCTGGGAGCTGTCCCTGATGGAGGGATTGGCCACTCTACATAGTCCTTGTCCTCCAAAATGGGTTCTAAATTATTTGTTTCAAAAGATACTCCATTGACATGTTTTAAAACTAATTTAAAGAACTTGGACTCTAAGCTCCTACCTACCAAATTACTCCAACTCTCTATTCAAATTTGGCTGCAATATTCTCTAAACAATGCCAATTCTGGCCTGAATTTGGTACTTTGGATTTCAACATTATTGTTGTAAACTTTCTCTGATGATATGACACAGCAAGTTGTGGATACACGAGGTTCCCTCCCCTGCAACTGCCCCTCCCAAATCTCTATCTCTCACACACAGTTCTGTCAGCTGGCCATGACTTTCCAGGGTCTCTACCTCTCATACCAAATTCAAGCCATCTCACTAAATCAAATACAAACTCTGCCTTCATTTTTGTTGTTTATTGATTTTATTTGTGAGCAACAGAGAGAAAGAGGCAGATAAACAGAGAGAGAATGGGTGCACCAGAGCCTCCAGCCACTGCAAACAAATTCCAGATACATGCACCACTCTGGTCATCTGGCTTACGTGGGTCCTGGGGAACTGAGCTTTGAACCAGGGTCCTTAGGCTTCACTGGTAAGCGCTTAATCACTAAGCCATCTCTCCAAGTCCAAACTCTGCCTTCTTGAAGAAACTCCTGTCTTTACTGAGCTTCCTTAACTTCTACATATGGATATCTAATTTTTCTCTTTGTTAAAAGTTAAAAATCATAACTCTGAGGACCAGACAAGAGGGAGGGTTGGATGGAGGGAGGGTAAGGATGGGAGGGAGGACAAGAGAGGGATACAAATTGGGAACCAAAAGGAAAAGATACTATAAAACCCTTTACTCTGAACAACAGGCTAAAACATTGATCCTTCAGCAGGCCCGTAGAGGGAACACCCGAACCACAGGAACCTGGAGAGAGCATCATGAAGGCCAACCTTAATCTTGTCCTGCTTCTCTTTCTTTTCCTTCTCTCTCTCTCTTTCTCTCTCTCTCTCCCTCTCCTCTCTATACTCACTTTCTCTTTTATATAATCTATCTTTTTCCTCCCTCACCTTCCTAGGTGCAGACTTATAGCTCCCAGTGCCAGCACGGGGTTAACTTCCACAATGAGCTGTTGATCTGAGACACCTACAAAGTTTCCCAAAAAAAGACAGACTTCTGTCAGAGTTCTTGGTGACCCACCAAAGGCTAATGGTAAGACCCTACTGTCGAAGACAGCATACATGTGTGAAACCAAACACAGAGAGACCTGGCCAGAATCTGGAAGAAGGTCAGTCCCCAGACAGTTAGCTAGTCTAGTACCAGAGGGTGCTACATGAGCAACTGGGGGAAAATGTCCAACATTGGTCCAAACAACTTTCAGTCTAAGATACCCAGCAGAAAACAACTTGACATAATGCTCATACAAGTGCAGTAGTGGTAAATAGCCATGGTGGGTAACCAACTGCTCTTGATTTGGTGAATAGATCCACTTAGTTGAATGGAACTCATTGCTGGAACTGGGAAATAAGTCAAAAACAGGTACAAAAAAATGAGCTCAGTCTCCAAGATCAAGATACCACCAAATGTGGGCTAGAAGAGAGCCAACGCATATAAAATTCCCCTCCAAAACATAGATGGTCATCCCTTCTATCTAGTACTAACTTCTCTCTCCGTTGGAGAATTTGCTTATCTTTTGTCAGATGGGCAACAAACCTGAAGGGAGGATCAGCTAACCACACCTCACCAGGGCCCCAGCTGAAACCATAGAACAATGCAGGGGCAGGGCAAGAATACAGCATTCATGGTGATCATGACACCAGAAAAAGGCTGAAGGAGATAAACACAGAGAACATCCAACTCCAACTAAGCCAGATATCCAGAAACACAGAAGCTCCCCAAACCTCATCACTGAAGCAGAACTAAAATGACCCCAATGTGGCTCAGGGAAACTCACGGAAGAGGGGGCAGAAAGATTGTTAGAGTCACAAGTTGGGGCATTATGCACAGAGACTGTGGCCTACCCCCCAGAACTCTTGACTAACCTCACAATGCATGACCCACATTCCCCATTGATGAGGGTCCCTTTGAAAGAGGGAGGACAGGGAGGAGGACAATGGAACCAATACTATGAATGTAAAATCAGAATAATATAAATAAAAAATATATAATAAAAAAATCATAACATAGTTTCCAGAGTGTTTTCATTTCTTTTCCCTTTTCCCCTTCTTTTCATTACAAGCCTCCAAAGAAAAAATGACAACAGATGTGGGGCAATCACAATACACAAAAATTTAACCTGTAAGTGACTAGAAAAAACCAGTGCCAACCACACATCTAGATAAAATAAACAAAGGCAAACACCAAGGAAAATCCTTTAACTCCAGCTCACTTACATATATATGGCTAATGGCCACACAAGGAAAAAAAAAAAAACTGTCAAATTTAAATTCAAACCATTGGCTATTGCCCTGTTCAGATTAAATCCTTACCAATTTAAAACATAACTGAATTTTAATGTTGGATGTCTCTCCATGTTTTGTGCTATCATGTCTAATGTTGACCAACCATGACATGTCATGTGTTCTATGTTTCATGTAATCTGTCTTTATGTATGACTAAATTCATGATAATTAACTGATGCAATGATTATGGTCATTAAATGTTCAGATGCTCATATATTTTAAGATGATGTTAAATTATTGAAGCCATTTTTACAATATAGTTAAAGTAATTAACCTCTGTTTTTAACAATGTACTTGTTCATACTTAGTACCACAATAGACATATTTTTAGATCAGAAAATTCTTTGTAAGATAAGATATTGTTCTAAGTTACATTATTAAAAGAATAAGAAAGTGATATAAAAGGGTTGTGGGACTTAAACTGAAAAAGGTTTAAGTGCCTGTGGTAAAATGGGTTAACTTAAAAGTTTTCATTTCTCATATTTTTTATCACCTAAATTGTTCATATAAATGAGACTTTACTCTTTGTATTACATTGATGAATTTATTTATATTGCCATGTCTCAAATCAGAGTTAAAATTGAGCTATACCTATATTTCCTACTCTTAAGCTCTAGCTACTGAAAAAACTGAGTGAGCGGGAGAGAGGGAGAGAGAGAAAGAATGGGTATGCCAAGGC
Source organism: Orientallactaga sibirica (assembly GCA_036365145.1). NCBI lineage: Eukaryota > Metazoa > Chordata > Mammalia > Rodentia > Dipodidae > Orientallactaga > Orientallactaga sibirica. The sequence continues at coordinate 22,657,980 of JAEOAD010000003.1, forward strand.
CTCTAGCCACTGCAAACAAACTCCAGGTGCATGTGCCACCATGTGCATCTGCCTTATATGGGACCTGGAGAATTTAACCAGGGTCCTTAGGCTTTTTAGGCATGCACCTCAACCACCAGGCCATCTCTACAACCCTTAAGATACATTTTTAATGAATTTTTGTTTGTTTATTTAAACCTTATCTAAATGTAACATAAAAGTAAAAAAATATGGAATTAGTAGCTGGGCATGGTGGCACATGCCTTTAATCCCAGCACTCGGGAGGCAGAGGTAGGAGGATCACTGTGAGTTCGAGGCCACCCTGAGACTTCATAGTGAATTCCAAGTCAGCCTGGGCTACAGTGAGACCCTACCTCAAAAAAAGAAAAAAATATATGGAATATAACAGACCTTCTGAATATTCAAAAAAAGGGGAGCCTAGGGGGACTGCTGACTCAGGGAAATGGGAAGACAGACAATCATAATCCAGACAGTGTATTTATAATTACCACAAGGACAAAAACCATTAAAGCAGAAGTTAGAAAAAAAAGTTAATATGATTGAATTATAGCCAAATGCTAAATTTACTTGTTTTCCAATGAATGAAATTGTCACTTTGTTTGATAAAACATTTATTTGATAAAACAATAGCTTTCTTACATATTCTGCTCTTATATGTTTTCCCATTAGATAAAAATTTGTTTAATAAAATTTTATTCTAATAGATACACAAAATATTATTATTAAGAAAGATATTTAAATGATCAATACAAATGCAAAAAAGTGTGAGGATGTAAACAGTAAGATTAAACAACAGGACCTATTCTTCAAAGCCTGACCCATAGCCATTGGAAATTGCTCGTCATTGGCAATGTCATCTGAGGAGAGTTACTGCTACACTTTCTTGGGTGGAATTTCCAGGACCATGGGGACCCTGGAGATTCTTTTTTTGTTTTTATTTGTTTTGTGTTATGGTCTCACTCTAGCCCAGGCTGACCTGAAACTCACTCTGTAGTCTCAGGATGGACTTGAGCTTACAGAGACGCTCTTACCTCTGCCTCCCCAGTGCTGGGATTACAGGTGTGCATCAACACACCCCGGCTGGAGATTCTTGATACATGAAATCATTCAAAAGGTAAGAAAGGTGGAGGATGGTAAGGGGGAGAACAGGAGGGTAGTATAGGAAGGGAAGGGAAAGAAGAAGGTGTTCAGAAGAGGGGTATGGGAGAGGGAGGACAAAAGAGAGTGGTTGCAGGAGATGATGATCAGGGTACATTATATATGAATGGACATAGCCAATACAAAGTTTAAAAAGGGAAGGGGAAGGAAGGGTAGTCTGGACATGTCACCACCAATGACCACCCTGCTATGACTGATCCTCTCTGGGTCAGAATGGTTAGTTAAAGATGGAGTTCCTTGGGGATGGAGAGATTGCTCAGTGGTTAAGGTACTTGCCTGCAAAGCCTAACGACCTGGGTTCATTTCCACAGTACCCACATAAAGTGAGATGCACAAGGTGACACATGCATCTGGCTTTCAATTGGAGTGGCTAGAGAACTGGGTATGCCTCCTGTGTGTGCTCTGTCCCTCTCTCATACATAAAATAAAAAATAAAATAAAGATTTTAAAAATGTCTGGAGAGATGGCTTAGCAATTAAGGCACTTGCCTGTGAAGCCTAAGGATCCAGGTTCAAGCCCCCAGAATCCCATAAGCCAGATGCACAAGGTGACACATGCATACAAGGTCACACATGAGCACAAGATGGCACACACATCTGGAGTTCGAGTGCAGTGGCTAGAGGCTCTAGAGTGCCAATTCTCTCTCTCTTTCTCTCTCTTTCTCTCTCTCTCTCATAGCATGAATAAATTTTTTTAAAAAAATAAAATTTAAAAGAAGATAGAGTTCCTTGAGTGACCAAGCAATGTCTTGCCTACCCATACTTACTCATCTGCCCTTCCCCCAGTCCTCTGCATTTTCACCAAAGCTTGTCGGTGATCTGGAAATGTCCACATAGTGTAGCTATAGTCTGAGGTAATTTTCTGTCGCTCTTGAATCCAACCAAGGTTCAGAAAGGCTCTATAGGAGTAGACTGGAACCTCAGATGGCCATCTGGTTGCTGAGTACCACATCTATTTCTTTCAGAAGCAGTTGGGGAGATGGAATAGTAAGGTACAAACAGCTTAATCCAGCATGTTTTATCTCAAGCTGCTGAAACAAACTAATATAAACTGAGTGCTTAAACAGCAAACAGTTCCTATAGTTCTGGAGGCTAGTGAGTCCAAGATGAACATGGTGACAGGTCTGGAGTCGAATGAAGGCTTGCTCCCTTGTTTGCAGATGACACCCTTCTTCGTTATGGGAAGAACTGGTGGAATGCGATGTCTCCATGTGAGAAGAGAGCGAGGGAAGGAGAAATCCAGGGAAGAAGAGAGAGAACCAGGAAGAGAGGGAAGGAAAGAAGGAAAAGAGATAGAGGGAAAAGGAGAGAGGGGAAGGGGGAGAAGAGGCTAGAAAGAGATGAGACAGATGTACAGACAGACTGATAATAGACAATTGATTCTGTGTCTCATCTCTATAGGGTCTCCTTTTGTATCTTAGGCTGGCCTTTAGCCTATAATCTTCCTACCTCAGCCTTCTGAATGCTAGGATTGCAGGGGCATGGGCAGCTGCATTGGGTACCTCTTCTTTCTTTCTCTTCCTCTTTCTCTTTTTCTTTCTTTCCTTCTTCCCGTCCTTCCTTCTTTTGTTCTTTGCTTTTTTCCTCCTTCCCTCTCTTCTTCCTTCCCTTCCTTCCTTCTCTTCCTCCCTCCCTTCCTTCTTTATTTTAGTTTTTCAAGGTATGGTCTCGCTCTAGCCCAGACTGACCTGGCATTCAGTATGTAGTATCAGGCTGCCCTCAAAATCACGGCAATCCTCTTACCTCTGTCTCCTGAGTGCTGGGATTAAAGGCATGTGCCACCACACCAGACTTTTTTTTAACCACATTAATATGTTGATAATATTTGGAGTGATGTCTTTGGGAGGCAATTAGGATTAGATGATGACATAGGGGTGGGGGTCCCATGCTTGCACTAGAGGGGTTATAACTGGGCTAAAAGGCTTTTTCCAGATGCAGAGCTGATTCTTGGACTTTTTGATCTCCCAAATGGTGATCTAAATAAGCTTCTATTACCTGGTCTCAGGTATCTTGTTAAAAATAGAAAATAGACTTAAGAATATTTCAAAATATGAGTTTTGTGGCTTCACAAGCATCATTACATAGCAAAGTAGAAGGTAGTTTTGAAATGCTTATTAGAAAAAGTTGTTATTCTAGCTGTATAACTGTGGTAATCAGGAATTTGTAGATATTTTTTAAAAACCTCAAATAACATCTACTTTTCAGGGGCATCGGGAGATTAGGGCTTTTATGCAGCATCTGCCATGTGGGGTATACTTATGCTATTTTAAACCCTTCAGGATGGTTCCCACCCCAGTTCTTAGGAATTGAGCAATACCCATGGAGTGTCAGAGGCAGAGTGGGAAAGAGACAAGCCACATGAATAGTAATGTAACTTGAGAGGTACTGATGGGCCATTTTCCATGGGTTGTGATGGGGTTGAGTGGAAAACAATTAAGGAGGCTTGTCAGTCTTAGTAGAAAGGGTATCATTTTCTGAAGATTAAAGGAGGCTGAAAGGCTCTGAGAACAAAGAATGTCACAGATCACCTTGGAGTGTCTGTGGCTTCTCTAGCCAAAGGAATCCAGATTAAGGGATCTGCAGTGAAGGGGTGGCACTGGGGCATTCCAATGACACTTTTATGAGCCCACGTCTACTAGGGCAGCAGCTCTGATTTCTTACATTGCCTGCTTATGAATTACAAAGAGTCTCAGAACTTGGGTGCTTTGCTAGCAGAAAAGAGCAAGGGGGGTATTTCAAGACAGGGACACAGTATGTTGGGTGGCTTGGAACTACAAAAGTATACATTGTTTTTGTGTGACTGTGATAGGGCTTGAACCCAGGACATTGTACATGCTAGGCAAACACTCTACCACTGAGTTTACAGCCCCATACAAACCATGTGCACTGCATTGGGTTTCCATCCAAAGAGGGGCAGAGCTAGGGGACTAACCAAGGGCAACACACGATGCCTCAAACACTGACTTTCATCTTGGAGTGGTTCATAGTTAATAACCCAGATTTTTTTATTATTTAAAAGAGGGAGAAAGAGAAAGAATGAGAGAGAGAGAGAGAGAGAGAGAGAGAGAGAGCACTACTGTAAATTAACTCCAGACACATACACCAATTTGTACAGCTGATGATTGTATATGGCTACTAAGGAATTGAACTAAGGCTGGCATGTTTTGCAAGCAAGCACCTTTAACTGCTGAGCCATCTATCAATTCCTAGAATTTTTAAAAAGATTTATTTTCTGGTGAGTGTGGTAATGCTTGTTTTTAATCTTAGCACTCAGGAAGCCAATTTGACTTAAAGTGATAGACTTACCCCAAGATGCTTAGACCACCTATAGGCACTTTGTGCATGTGCTATATGCAAATGCCTTGCTGCACACACACAGAAGAGACACACCAATTCAGATGCTGCTCACTCTATATTTGGTGCCATTCACACTGGTACTAATTACATTTTAATTTTGTATTATCTGTAATGAGTCTTCACAGACTAGGTGGTTTGCTGTGTGTGTGTGTGTGTGTGTGTGTGTGTGTGTGTGTGTGTGTGTGTAGAGGTCCTTATTACATAACACAGACTGGCCTTAGGTTTGCAGTCCTTCTGCCTCAACCTCCTGAATGCTCAGATCATAGGTGTGAGATATCATGCCTGGATCTTTGTAGATCTATTACAGTACACAGGAAGTCATGGATCAAATACTCAGCAAGGAATTTTTTCATAAATTATAAGTGACAGCTGACATTAACACAATTGATAAACTAGGTCCTGAGGTCCCATTCCCAATCACTCAATATACTTTCAAGTTATTAGGGTAAATAAGGACCTACTTCTCCAGCTAAATATTATTTCTTCCTTCCTTTAGCCTATGCATGGAAACCTTTAAACTACATTCTCAGAAGCACCTGTTGATGATTATGTTGAAAAAATCCAAGAAATTAGTCACATATATTTAGTTGTCAATTTGTTAATAGTTCTGCAATAAGAATTCTACAATTCCGAATTTTCCCTGTGTTAGGTTTTTAATAATAGCTGCCTTTTATTAACCCCTATGTCAGTGAGATGTTCTATATCTATTACCTTTTCATTTTTCACCAGCCTGAGATAACTGTACATTTGGTGTTGCTATTGTGGATGAATTTCAGAGAGACTATGTTACTTGCCCAGCTCACAAAGAGTTGGGTAGAATTCATATTCAAATCTTCCTGCTTCAGAAGCCAAGGCTCAGAGACACTGTGTTACACTATAGTATAGCAAATTGCCTAGCCCCACACTGTCTGAATGTGTGGGTGTCATGCTGCACAGGACTTGGCCTTCATGAAGTCATCCAGAGAACACGTGTCTTGCCCATTTGGGCACACAAAAGTGAATGAAGAATGTGGTTAAAGATCAAAAAAAAAGTAATATACACAACAGGAATGGCATGCTAGCCCATCTATGAGGCAGATTTTGATTCAGCTGTATGATGGGCTTGTGTAAAACAACTCCAGGTTCTGCTTGTTCATGCAGAAATGCAGAAATATTGACTGAAAGACTCAGCAGCTGTTTGTCATACAAATCATGACAATGATGACTAGTGTTGGAAACAGAAGGGCAAGTAACATGTCATTATTTAGAAGCATATACTTTAGTTCTTTTTAAAGAGGTTGTAGATAATGAATCCAAATGACTGAGCATTAATTGATTTTAGTCTGTTCCTTAGTCTTTTGCTTTTCATATTAGAGTTCAAGTAAAAAATATTAAAACTGGGCTGGAGAGATGGCTTAGTGGTTAAGGAACCCACCTGCTAAGCCTAAGAACAACTGTTCAATTCTCCAGGTCCCATGTTTAGCCAGACACAAGGGCACAAGGTCACACTTTTCCACAAGGGGGGTGCATGCATCTGGAATTCATTTATAGCAGTTGAGAGGCTGCTGGCATGCCCATTCTCTCTCTCTCTCTCTCTCTGACTCTCGCCAAAAAAAATATTAAAACTACTTTGTTATTTTATCCCAATAACTGTCATAAAAAAGAAAACAAACAAAATAATGAAGCTGGTCATGGTGGAGCATGCTTTTAATCCTAGCACTCAGTAGGCAGAGGTAGGAAGAGTGTCATGCCTGGGACTACACAGTGAATTCTAGGTCAGCCTGAGTTAGAGGGAGATCCTACCTCAAAAAAAACAAAAAAAAAAAAAAAACCAACAAATAAACAAACAAAAACAAATTGTAATACATGCTGGAGAAATATAATGCTTGTGGGAGTATAAAATTGTGCAGCTACTATGGAAATCAGTATAGAGATTTCTGAAAAAGCAAACACAAAAACCTAAACTAGAAAGAGAACTATAATAGCAATGAAATGGAACCAACCTAGATGTCTACTGTACATTAATGAATGACAAACATGTAGGGTTTTATTCAGTCATAAAGAAAAGTGAAATGATGGTATTGGCAGAAAAATGGATGGAACAGGAAGGAATTATGTTAAGCAAAATCAGCCAGACTCATAAAGACAAGTACCACATTTTATCTCATATGCAAAAACTAGATTCACAAACGTGTGTGTGTGTATGTGTGTGTGTGTGTGTGTGTGTGTGTGTTTAGGTCATGGAATTAGAAGGGGAATATACAATGGGAGGAAGAGATCTTCGAATGGAAGGGAGATAAAGGGAGGGTAATGAAATAGATGAGGTATGAAAGTAGAAGGGAGAATCATCTGGGGTGAGAGGGGATGAAAGAGGGGCAAAACGGGATGGTGGAAGTCAGTGGGGGAAGGTAGTGAGGGAGAAGGACAAATTAGATCAAAGTATAAAAAAATTAAAGAAATATTAGTTGTTCCATCAGTTTGGTTCATATGCAACAAGCTATGACACTTAGGATATTAGAGGCTGCTGTTTGCCAAGCTGTCTCTCAGTTGAGAGCAGAGCCCTACAGTCCCACATTTTTGTATTTTATTTTTATTTATATATTTGAGATAGAGAAAAAGAGAGATTGAGAGAGAGAGAGAGAGAGAGAATGAATGAGCATGCCAGGGCCTCCAGCCATTGCAAACAAAATCTAGATGCATGTGCCACCTTGTGATCTGGCTGATGTGGGTCCTTGCAAATCGATCCTGGATCCTTTGGCTTTGTAGGTAAGTGCCTTAACTGTTAAGCCATCTCTCCAACCCCAATTCCACATTCTTTGGAGATAAGCCATCATAATACCCGCTATCGATGGTGAGCAGGTAAAATATGTGGCCTCTGAAGCAGATGGACTTGGGTTTCATTCTTGATACTGCCACATTGTAGCTACATGTCATAGGTTAGATTATGTCCCCTCCAGACTTTATGTTGCCTTAGAATGGGGCCTTGTCTGGAAGTAGGGTCATTGATAAGATGTCATCATGTGAAGTGTCCTTTATAAGTTATCCATTGACATGAGTCTACAATTTGATACAGTTCTCTAAAATATTAAATCAAACAAGGTGAAGTCATCAAAATCCTTTTGATTTGTATATCAGAAAAGTATTTTATGGAATAACTTTTCAAGCTCATGAATCTTACCAGACATTCATGGAAGAACTAACACCACTGCTTCTCAAACTTTTCCTAAAATAGAAAAGGAAGGAATTAACTGAACACCTTCTAGGAAGCCAGTAGCACCCTGATTCCAAAAACCAGATGAAGAAAGAACAAAAAACAAGATAAATCTCCCTCATAAACATAGATGCAAAAATTCTCAACAAAATATTGACAAACAGAATATAAGAATATATGAGAAAGATTATTCACCCCCACCAAGTAGCAAGTAGGCTTTATACCAGAGATGCAGGGATGGTTCAATATACATCAGTTAATGTAATACACTAAATAAATGGATGGCAGAACAAAAATTACACGGTCATCTCAACTGATGCAGAAAAGGCATTTGACAAAACCCAACTTCCCTTCATGGTAAAAGTCCTACAGAAACTTGGAATATAAGGAACATATCTCAAAATAATAAAAAGCTATTTATTACAAACCTACAGCCAACATAATACTAAAAGGGGGGAAACTAGAAGCTTTTCCACTAAATTCAGGAAGAAGAAAAAAATGTCTACTTTCCCCACTTTTATTGAATATAGTACTGGAAGTCTTAGCTATAACAATAAGGCAAGAGACACTCATAAAAGGGATACAAATTGGAAAAGAAGAGATCATTATTTGCAGATGATATGATAAAGGATGCTAAATATTCTACCAGCAAACTGTTAGGGCTGATAAACACTTTTAGCAATGTAGCAGGACACACAGAAATCAGTAGCTTTTCTACATACTAACATTACACATGTGGAGGATGAAATCAGGGAATATCTTCCATTCACAATTATTGGAATAAACTTAACCAAGAAACTGAAGGATCTCTACAATGAGAACTTTTAAAACATTTGAGTGAGAAATTGCAATAGACACTAGGAAATGGAAAGACATCCCAAGTTCTTGGATTAGAAGAATCAATATTGTGAAAATGTCAATCTTACCAAACACAATCTACACATTTAATGCAATCCTTTTTTTTTTTTTTTTTTTTTTTTTTTTTTTTTTTCGAGGTAGGGTTTCACTCTGGTCCAGGCTGACCTGGAATTAACTATGTAGTCTCAGGGTGGCCTCGAACTCACGGCGATTCTCCTACCTCTGCCTCCCGAGTGCTGGGATTAAAGGCGTGCGCCACCACGCCCGGCTTTTTCCTTTTTTTTTTTTTTTGGGGGGGGGTGCAATCCTTATTAAAACTCCAGTGGCATTCTTCACAGAAATAGACAAAAAGAATCCTAAAATTCATGTGGAAGAACAATAAACCTTGAATAGTCAAAACAATTTTGAGCAACAGAAATAAGGCTGGTGGTATCACCATACCTGATTTTAAGCTATATTACAAAGCCATAGTAACAAAAACAGCATGGTACTGACACAAAGACAGACATGTAGACAATAGAACAGAATACAGGACCCAAATGTTGATCCAGACAGCTATAGCCATCTGATTTTTGCCAAAAATGCCAAAAGTATTCACTGGATTAAAAACAGCCTCTTCAACAAAAGGTACTGGGAAAACTGGCTATCTCTATGTAGAAGGATGGGAATAGATCCTTGTCTTTCTCCATGTACAAGAATCAAGTACAAGTGGAGCAGGAACCTGAATATCAGACCTGAAACTTTGAACTTGCTAGAGGAAAAGTTAGGAGAAACCCTTCAACATATTGGCATAGGCAATGACTTCCTGAATATAACCCCAGTTGCTCAGGAAATAAAACCACTGTTGTTAATATGAAGCATTTCTTTTTTTCGCTTGATCAGATTGTCCAGGGGTGTATCAATATTGTAACTATTATCTATGAACCAGATCTTTGTTTCATAAATTTTCTTAATTGTCCTCTTAGTTTCCAATTCATTAATTTCTGCTCTGATTTTAATTATTTCTTTCATCTGGAGCTTTTCAGGTTGGCTTCTTGTTTTTCCAATGCCTTTAGATGGACGGTTAGGTTATTGATTTGGGATCTCTGTTTTTGTTATGAGGGCATTTAGTGCTATGATTTTTTCCCCTAAGGACTGCCTTCATTGTGTCCTGTAAGTTTTGGTATGATGTGTTCTCCTTGTTATTCAATTCTAGAAATTTTGCAATTTCATTTTTTTATTTCACCCACAACCCATTATGTTTAAAAGTGTGTTGTTCAGTTTCCAGGAGCTGGAGGGATTCCTGGCATACTTTTTGTTGTTAATTTCTAGCATTACAGTATTGTGGTCTGATATCATGCAGGAAATTATATCAATTTTCTTGAAAATATGGATGCAGGCTTTGTGGCTCAATACATGATCTATTTTAGAGAAGGTTCCATGGGCTGCTGAGAAGAATGTGTAATCTGTAGATTTTGGGTGGAATGTTCTGTTAGGTCTAGTTGCTCTATGGTGATGTTGAGCTCTCTTACTTCTCTGTTAATTTTTTGTTTGGATGATCTATCTATTGCTGACAGTGGAGTACTGAAGTCCCTGACTATGATGGTGTTGGTGGTTATTTCTATTTTGTTGCCGTAGTTTTTGCTATATGAATTGTGGTGCACCTGTGTTTGGTGTGTAAAGATTGATGATTGTGATATCCTCTTGTTGGATTGTTCCCTTGATAAGTAAGAAGTGGCATTCTTTGTCTTTTTTATTACTTTTGGCTTGAAGTCTATTTTATCTGGTATTAGTGTAGCAACGCCTGCTTGTTTCTTATTTCTGTTTGCTTGGAATATCTTTTTCCATCCTTTCATCCTGAGAAGGTGTCTTCTTTAGTGGTGAGGTGGGTTTCTTGAAGACAGCATATTGAGGGGTCTAATTTTCTGATCCATCCTGACAGCTCATGTCTCTTGATGGGTGAATTAAGTCATTGATATTGAGTAAAAACTGTGAGGTTTGATTTAATCCCTGCCATGTTGTGGTGGTTTGGTATTTTTGGACTTTGAGGGGTTGTTTTGTTTTGAGTGCCTCCTCTGAGTTTGGTTATTGTGATTTGCTTCTTGTAGGTTCTTGAGATTGGTTATTTGTTTCTTCTGTGTGGAGGATTCCCTGGAGTACTCTCTGTAGATTTGGTTTTGTGTTCATAAAGTTGTACAGGTGGGTTTTATCATGGAAAGTTTTTCTTTCACCATCTATTAGGAGGGATAATTTTGCTGGGTAGAGTAGTTTGGGTTGGAAGCCATAGGCTTTTAGACTTTGCAGTGTTCCATTCCAGGTTCTTCTGGCTTTGAGTATTTCCATCAAGAAGTCTGAGGTAATTTTGATGGGGTTATCTTTATATGTAATGTGTTGCTTTTCCCTAGCTGCTTTTAGGACTCTCTCCTTGTTATCAGTATTTAGAGTTTTTATGATAATATGTCTTGGAGAATTTCTCCTTTTGTCCAGTCTGTTTAGAGTTCTGATAGCTTCTTGTACCTTAATGGGACTTTCTTTTGAGAGATTGGGAAAGTTCTCTTTGATAATTTTGTTGAATAAGTTCTTGATTCCTTTGGTTTGAATATCTTCCCCTTGTGGTATTGCCATGATCCTAATGTTGGAACCCTTAAGGCTATCCCACATTTCCCACATTTTCTGTTCACACAAAATTTTGAACTTCTTGAAACTTTTGAATTCACATGCTGTTTCTTCTGTTTTGTCTTCCAGTTCTGAGTTTCTGTCTTCCACATAGCTGACTCTATTCTTGAGAGCTTCTAAGGACTTTGGGGTTTGTTCAATTTGGTTTGTATTTTCTACTACTTTTTTATGTATAGTTTCCAATCCTCTGTTGAGTTCCTTTTTCTGATTTTTTTAGTGCATCTTGGAATTCCTCCTTGCATTTATTATCTATCTATCTATCTATCTATCTATCTATCTATCTATCTATCTATCTATCTAATTATTGAGCTTAGCCAGCTGGTTACTGAGGTCCTCTCTAGGTCATTAACTGTTTTTGGAGCCCTTCATGACTGTTGGGAACCATTTGCCTGAACACCTGTTTGTTCATGTACTGTGTACATTTTTACAGTGGGCTAATGAGAAGCAGGATGTCTTGCCAAGCATAAGATTAGAGACCTGATGAGGCTCTGGGAACTGAGAAGTACCTTTTGACCTTGAGGCCAAAGTTTTAACTTCTTTGATTCATGCTGAAGGATGTGGCTTTCTCAAGAAATCCTGTGAAAATGTTATGATTGTTTTGCTTGCATTCTTGTACTCTGAGAAGTATAAAAAAGCTATACAAAATAAAGTTGGGGCCTCAGTATTCACTGACAGCCCTCCCAAGTCTATCTTTTCTCTCTTGTCTTTTTTCCTTAATCCTCACTCCCCACTCAGGTACTGTTCAATTCTGCTGGTGGGCTCCAGCAAGTGGCGCCTGAACAGTGGACCTGAAAACAGGGGAAATAATTGAAGGACACCATTGGATATTTGAGCTCAAAGGAAAGTAAAGAGGAGTGGTGAATAACTTCTTGGGAGAAAAATGGGACAAGGCAGCAGTAGACTGCTTTTTGTACATATGCTTAAACATATGCTTCATGCTCGAGGTGCAAAAGTAAGACAGCAACAGCTGTGTAATTTCTTAGATTTTGTGGAGAAGGTATGTTCTTCGTTTCCAGAGGATGGAACAATAGATTTAAAAACCTGGCAAAGAGTAGGGACCAAACTTCAAGATTATTATGATGCCCATGTACCGAGTAAGGTCCTGGTGGATATTTTTAGTTTATTGACTCTAGTTAGGGATAGTTTAGCTCCTAGACATGAAAGGGATAAAGTTCAGTAAGAAAAATCAATAAAGCAGAATCGTGACTTTTTTGGTGCTGAGGAAGGAAGTGAAATGAAACCTTCCACTCTGTCTGCAGAGCCTGAACATGGGCTCAAACAACTATTTAAAGATGATTTTTTTGATCCCTTGGATCCAGGAGATGTGGAGGAGTTAGAGGAGGAAGCTGCAAAATATCATCAAGAAGATGACTTTCCACCTTTTATTGCTTTTACCAAGCCTGAGTATGAACAAAAGGAGAAATGTTTAGAGGAGGTACAACACCTCCAAAGCACTCTTGCTTCTGGGTATGGCTAAAAGCCCACCTTGTGTCAAAAATTTATAGCTCAGGCTGTAGCAAAAACTAAACAGGCTTATTCTCAAGTGTATATAATTCATTATATGGATGATATCCTCTTGGTACATAAACAGGAGAGATTATTAGCAGCTTATGCTCATTTACAACAATCTCTGAAGGAACAAGGTTTAGTTGTAGCACTGGAAAAAGTACAAACTGAGCCTCCTTATTCTTATTTATGCCATAAATTGTATCCCAAAACTATTCTCCCACAGAAAATACAAATTAGAAAAGATAGTTCACAAACTTTGAATGATTTCCAAAAGCTACTGGGAGATATTAATTGGCTTAGACCTCATTTAAAGATTGCTACAGGTGAGTTAAAACCTCTTTCTGATATTTTAAAAGGTGCCTCAGACCCAAAATCAAGGAGAAAATTGACTGCAGAAGCCAGAGAAGCCATTATCTTTAGTGGAGCATGCAATCGAAAATCAACAAATTCAATATGTAGATTACTCTCAGGGATGGGCTGCATATATTCTGGCTACTAGACATACTCCAACTGCAGTCTTATGGCAAAGAGGACCTTTATTATGGCTACATTTGCCTGTGTCTCCTGCTACAGTATTAACCTCTTATTATGAAGCTGTAGCTTGTTTAATTCAAATGGCCTGATTAGAATATAAAAAAATATTTTGGGAAAGAATCAGCTATAATAGGAGTTCCATTTACAAAGCAGTACGTTGACTGGCTATTTCAAAATCTGAACTCCTGGGCTATAACTTTTGCACATTATGCTGGTATTATAGATAATCATTATCCTAGAGATAAATTATTACAATTTGCAAATTCTCACGCTTTTATTTTTCCATGAACTGTAAAGCAAGAACCTATTGAAGGTGCCTCAGTAGTATTTACTGATGGATCCTCTAATGGTAAAGCAGCTTATGTGTTTCAGGAGCAATCTTATTCATTTTGGACTCCTCCTGCATCAGCTCATTTAGTAGAACTCAGAGCTGTAGCTACTGTATTTCAAGTTTTAGCTTCTATTCCTTTTAATTTGTATACTGACAGTCATTATATTGTTAGATCTTTACAAGTGCTTGAAACTGTGCCTTATATTAAAACTGCCAATACTGAAGTCCAAGAATTGTTTATTCAAATACAAAGATGCATGCATGCTCACTCTCATCCTTGTTTTGTAGGTCATATACGAGCTCATTCAGAACTTCCAGGTCCTTTAGCATTGGGTAATGATATAGCAGATAAGGCTACGCAGATCATAGGCACATCTCAATTGGAATTAGCACAAAGATCTCATAATTTGCATCATCAAAATAGCCAAAGCTTAAGAAAACAATTTCAAATTACCAGAGAGGCTGCTAGACAAATTGTGTGACAGTGTAGTACCTGTCTTGAATATCACTCAATCCCACAATATGGGATAAACTCCAGAGGACTGAAACCAAATCATTTGTGGCAGATGGATGTAACTCATATTCCTGAATTTGGAAAATTAAGATATGTTCATATATCCATTGAGACTTACTCAGGATTTTTGATGGCTATGGCACAGACTGGAGAAGCTACTAAGCATGTTATAGCACATTGCATTAAATGTTTTGCTGTAGCAGATATGCCATCAATTATAAAACAGATAATGGTACAGGTTGTACTAGTCAATCTTTTCTGCACGTTTGCGCCCAATTATCAATTGTTCATAAAACAGGTATACCTTACAACCCACAAGGACAAGGAATTGTTGAACATGCCCACAGAGCTTTAAGGAATCAATTACAAAAAATAAAAAACAGGGGAGTTATATCCTTGGTCACCACAGAATGCTTTGAATCATGTACTCTTTATTTTAAATTTTTTAAATATGGATGCATTTGGTCACTCTGCAGCAGATAGGTTATGGCATCCCAGAACATTAGATATCTATGCACAGGTTAAATGGAAGGACCCCATTGATGGGCAATGGCATGGCCCCAACCTGGTGTTAATATAGGGACGAGGGCATGCTTGTGTTTTTCCTCAGGATGCTGACAATGCCAGGTGGCTGCCAGAGAGGTTGGTCCAGTTCATGGGGATTGCACATAAGAAGAATGATGCTTCTGCTATTGATGATGTGGACTCAACTCCCAATGATCCGCAGTGAGCTGTGTTGGACCTGATCCACCAATCCTACACCCTACAACATGGGAAAAAGTACTTTCTGCGGGGCTTTGGTGGTTTGATAACAGTTATCAACAAACATATTTTGAAGCTTGCCACAGCAATGGATGAAGTGATGGCTTCCTCTGCTAAGGCAAACAGTAACTTATTCCTACCAAAGGGAGAGGTATTGGCTTGTGTCTCTCCACCTTATGCAATAGTGATGGGACAGTTGAATGTTACTTGGAAAGAGGGGATATTTAATGTGACTTGTAAAAATTGTACTCTTACTAATTGTGCTACCAAAGTATCCTCTGAATCTCGACTCATCATTTGTTATGATTCCTGTTAATGTTATGAAACCTTGGTATGCTGATCAAGACTTGCAAATACTTACAGAAATGGAACATTCATTAAGTAGATCAAAAAGGATGATAGGATTAATTATTGTAGGAATTTTAGCTTTTATTACGCTTTGGGCTACTGCCACTACTACTACTGTTGCTTTAGCACAAGAAGTGCAGACTTCACATTTTGTCAATGAGCTATCAAAAAATGTCTCTGTTGTTTTGGGAACTCAAGAAGACATATATAGTAAATTAGAACAGAAAATAGATGCTTTATATGATGCAGTTACATATTAGGGTGAAGAGATACAAGAGTTGAAAATTAGAGCACATTTAGAATGTCATGCAGATTATCAATGGATTTGTGTTAAGTCAAAAAATATAATAACAGTCAACATCACTGGGAAAAAGTAAAAATTCATTTAAAAGGAATATGACATGATTCAAATATATCTCTAGATTTGATTCAATTATATCAAGAAATTCTAATGTTAAAAAACATGGAGCTTAATTTTGATGCAGCTAAGGCAACAAATGATATCTTGGAAAAATTAAGAACTTCCCTACCTTCATGGCCATCATGGTCTTCATTTACTTCCTGGATAGGAAGCATCGCAGCTTTGGGTATCTGTATTGTGCTTGGTGCCTGCTTACTCCCATGAATAATTAGGCATGTCATTAGCTCACTTTGGGACATTAAAGCTGACGTGCATAATGTCCAGCTCTGGACCCTACCATAAAGAGGATGTTCTCCCCTGCAGAGGCTGGTAGTCAAAGACAGGTAAGATTCTCTCAAGTTAGGTCAACCTAAGACAGGGCATGGATGATGAATGATGACATTCATGTTCCAATGATGGGTAAGGCCTAAATATCATAGAGAACAACCTAAGACAGACACAGTCTTTCTGCACCATAACCTAGAAGGGTATGGTTTCTTAAAAAATAAAAAGGAGGGGGGGATATGTCAGGAGCCATTTGCCTGAACACCTGTTTGTTCATGGCCTGTGTACATTTTTACAGTGGGCTAACGAGAAGCAGGATGTCTTGCCAAGCATAAGATTAGAGACCTGATGAGGTCTGGGAACTGAGAAGGGAGTATCTTTTGACCTTGAGACCAATATTTTGACTGTTCTTTGATTCATGCTGAAGGATGTGGCTTTCTCAAGAAATCCTGTTAAAATGTTATGATTGTTTTGCTTGCATTTTTGTACTCTGAGAAGTATAAAAAGCTATACAAAATAAAGTTGGGGCCTCAGTATTCACTGACAGCCCTCCCGAGCCTATCTTTTCTCTCTCATTTTTTTCTTAATCCTCACTCCCCACTCAGGTACTATTCGATTCTGCCGGCAGGCTGTGGCACCTGACCCTTTTCCATTAGGTCTAATCTTGCAAGGACAGCATTCACACATTTATTAGCCCTTTGTTGACTCTCTGCAAGTTCTGCTATTTTCTTTGCCAGGGTTTCATTGCTTTATGTCTTCATTTTGGGAATCTGATCCTAATATCTCTAACTATGTTTTGGTTAGAGTTGTGCATTGTGGGACTTGGCGGTCTTATTGGATTTACTTGCATTTGATTATTCATGCTATTTCTTTTGCACTGTGGTCTGCCCATCACAGTGTAGGAGTCTTCTTAACTGAAGCTGTAGCTTACCTTGAGGTGTCTTCAGTGTGGAGGGTGGGGGGGGTGAGGCAGGGCGTGGAGTGTGGGCGGGGCTGCCTGCAGAGGGTAGGGGGAGTGGGAGCAGTGTTTTCTGGGTGGGCATGTCTACCTGTGAAGGCAGAGTGCAGGAGGAGGGGGAGGAGTCCCCCACTAAGCACAAGACACGTGGTTCCTAAACATTCTGTCTGTATGTCTTAGCTGGCCCTGACAATAGGTGTTGTGTTTTCCATGATTATCCTTTGGGCTATTATTTTTGATCTGGGTTGTCTCCTTGATTCAGGGGTGTCACAGCCTAGCCCCCCCCAAAAACACCACCATGCCATAATGGGCAACTTCCCTCCGCATCAGAAGATGCCACAATTGCAGGCTCTTAAGGCCCTCCTCCTGCAACGTGGCTTAAAAGTGAAATAAAGGACCTCCATGGCTTTTGGGATGAAACTCTTATTTTAGCCCCATGGATTAGTCCTATGCTCCTTGCCATAATTGCCAGCCTTAAAGGCTCCTCCATGGAGGAAGTCATTTCCACCCATAACGAATGCTATAAGGAGGAACCAAAATTGGCTCTTAAAACCTTGTCCCTCCCAGCCCCCTCTCATGATGATGAGAAGAAAGACCAACCCTTCAATGATAAAAAATCACCACCTGAACCTCCACCTGCGGCAGCCGCTCTCACAACCACCCCTCCCCCTCTTTACCCTTGGAAGGACCTCTGCCCGCTCCATGCTGGATTCACCCAGGCAACTGCCAGTTCACTTACTCGCCCCATTGCCCCACCCTTTGCCACCGTCCCTGTTAATGTCGGGCCAGATGCAAAAGCCAGGCCCTGGTACCCCACCCCCTCTCTGATCTGGCTCTCATCTACAAGGTCGCCCAGGAATCTGGCATTGACTCTTACTTTGAACAAGTCCTTTTACAATGTGCTAGCCACCTTCAGATTTATTGAGCATGTTCGCTCACACACTGCTCTGCTTGGCTTTATTGCTAATGGAAATTTGCAGGTAGACAAATTTATTGTTGTCTCATCCTTGCCACCTTTAGAACAAGCTAGACATTTAAACCAAAGGTTCCATCCATCCCCCTCTAACCTAAGAACCCTACACCCTGAGCTCTCGCTTAGCCAATGCAAACATTTAACCTGTACCTATAAGGCATGCAACCCCTAGCCCCCTTGGTCCCCCTACAGCCTCAAGGGGTCAATCCTAAAGGCCTTACCCTAAATTCTATCTGGCAGATGGATGTTACCCACATACCTTCCTTTGGTAACCTCAAATCTGTCCATGTCATCATGGACACTTACTCAAGCTTAATTTTACTATTGCTTTCTCAGGGGAGAAGGCGTCCCATGTCATTAAGGTGACAAAAACCACTAAGTTGGTCATGGGCATACCATGGTCAATTAAAACTGATAATGGCTTGCATACACATTTGTCCAATTCACATCCTTCATGGAATCTTTGTGAATAAAACACTCCCTTGGGATCACCTACAACCCATAAGGACAAGCCATTGTGGAGAGAACTAACTAGACCCTAAAGGAACTAATTATGAAACAAAAGTCCACTATTTCACCCAAGGATCCCCACTTGGCCCTGGTGGAAGCTCTCTTCACTCTAAGTTTTCTCACCTTTGACGAGACAGGATTCTCCCCAGCCTATAAACATTGGAGATCCCAACCAACCACAACGCCCTTACCCTTAGTCCGTTGGAAGGATCCTCTTACTAATATCTGGAAGGAACCCCACCCTCTTTTAACACAGGGCTGAGGATATGCTTGTGTCTTTCCAGAAACTTCACAGATCCTGATCTGGATCCCTGCCAGAAACATCTGTCCAGCCACTGACTCAGGGACTGACCTTGATGAAGAGGATGATGCCAAACCCCTCAGTCCAGATATGGGACTGTAAACTTATTCCCCCATTTTCTCCTTTTAGCTCCTTTTCTCCCTACTACCACTTCCCAGAAACCATTTTGGACAATTCTTCTTGGGCCATACTTGTTTGGTATGATGGCCCTAGATTCTCACACTTTTCCTAGGCTTCATTTTAGCCACTGTATTTCACTGTATTCCTCCCTTTTCAAGCAAGTACTTCTCCTTAGCCATACCTTTGCTTTTTTTCTTATTAGTCCCTGCGGTAGTTTGAATATATGGCCCCCAATATATTCAATGTTTTATTACTTTATAGTTTGCATCTGCAATCACCTTCCTAAAGGCAATGTCACTGGGGGATGGTCTTAAGGTGTTAATGGTGGGTTTGAGATTCCATTGTAAATATATGCAAAGTGTGCCCAGTAGAAGTTCCTGAAGTGTGCTGTGTGACTTTTTGGCTGTAGTTTTTCTCAGTGTGCTGTGTAGCTGGCAGCTTGGCTTTGCTCTCTGCTTGGCCCTGTGAGAGCAGGTCGCTTCTTCTGCCATTATGGAACTTCCCCTGGATCTGTAAGCTTCAATAAAGAATATCCCTTCCTCCATAACTGTGCCTGGTCTGAAAGTTCATCTCAGTGAACCTGAAGCTGTCTGCTACAATAAAGTGGTACCGAGGAGTGTGGGGTGAGATGAACCTGACCGTGTCGATATTCGTCTTTTGGAACTTTTGTTTTGGAGGAATGGGCATGGACTTGGTGCTTGCAACTGAAGATGCCTTCTGGAGTGGTAAGCCAAGCTTTATGGACTATTTTGATGAGAGTTTGAGAATGCTAAGTGCAGACTGTATTGAACTTCGAGGCTTGGCTTATGAGCTTTCTAAGGGGAAGGAAAGAGTGCAGAGGACTTTGTTGGAACTGGGCTACTGGCATAAGGTATGGCTACGTTCTGCTATCCAGGCCCAGAGTGTTTGATCAAACTTAAATTTGTAATGGACTGATGTGCTTGGCTAAATATATCGGACTGAGATTTTAAGATTTTAAGTTGGAAAACCTGAAGCAAGTTAAAAGTAGAGGCATTGAGACTGGTTTAGCTGCTATTGTCGACACATTAGCAATCTTAAGGAAGGTGGAAGGAAGGTGGCCTGACTGATTTACATTAAAATAATGGAGAGGATGCCTGAGGAAAGACTGTTAAAAATGCAAATTCTTGGAAAGAGCTGACTGGAGAAGGAACCTGCTTTTCAAGGCTATGATTTATGTTGTCCCTGGATTAAGAATATGGCTGTGTCCTGCACACCTGGTATTAATTTTGGAAGCATGAAAAATGCATAGAATGGTCATGAATTGCACATGGTTCCAGGAGCTGCTGCTGAGATGCAGCATGAAGCAGGGCATGAAGACCCTCAGGAATAGGCTGAAAGAGACTTTGGGAGATGGGCCGTGGTTTGCATGGAGACCTGAAGGTGTTTTGGATATACCAGGACTAAGCAAGGACTCCCATGTAGTGCAGTGTTGGGATGGGATCGAAGTTTTCCCTGGCAACTCTGCCCAGCTGGAGGGGAGGAATTGGAAAACCTGGAGACTGTCAGTCTCTGGTTATATTGAACTTGAACTGCAGAAGTTTGATGACGGCTGATGGTGGTTGAGTTTGCATTGTTCTAGTCTCTCCTTGCTATGCCTTATACCAGTTAAAATGTTTACTCTGTGCCTTTACATGTTGAAAATATTTAACTTGTTTGATTTTACAGGACTCACTATCTTAAGTTGATCAAGACTGTGAGAACTTTTGAAGTTGGACTGAATACAATTTACAATGTGTTATAGTGATAAATCTATTGGGGGCCAGGGGCGGAATGTGGTAGTTTGAATATATGGCCCCCAATATATTCAATGTTTTATTACTTTATAGTTTGCATCTGCAATCACCTTCCTAGAGGCAATGTCACTGGGGGCTGGTCTTAAGGTGTTAATGGTGGGTTTGAGATTCCATTGTAAAGATATGCAAAGTGTGCCCAGTAGGCATATCTGAAGTGTGCTGTGTGACTTTTTGGCTGTAGTTTTGCTCAGTGTGCTGTGTAGCTGGTGGCTTGGCTTTGCTCTCTGCTTGGCCCTGTGAGAGCAGGTCGCTTCTTCTGCCATTATGGAACTTCCCCTGGATCTATAAGCCTCAATAAATAATATCCCTTTCTCCATAACTGTGCCTGGTCTGAAAGTTCATCTCAGCGAACCTGAAGCTGTCTGCTACATCCCTCTTATGGTAATGCTACCCTCCAGCCAGCCATAAATTCCTTTGCAACTCCTTTGATTGCATTGATACACTTCCATCAAGCACCCTCAATGCTACTATTTATGGTGCTAAGGGTGAGCTCACGACAGTCACCCAACAACCTGTTTATGTTAAAACCCCTATTATTTTGACTTTGTCCCAACACTCAATGCCTCTGCCTTTTTACTCTTTTTCGGGGACTTTCTCAACTGCTCCCTCATTAGTTGTAGACTGAGCCCTTCCATGACTATTCATGCTGACCTCCATGTTATTGTTAGACAGGTACCCATTGGCTTTGCAGCTGTTTCTCCTGATGATAAGTTTACATTTCTTTCTTCAACCCTTTCTCCCTTCTTATCCTGGCATGAATCCTAGTTATTCTTGCCATAATGCTGATCCTTTTCAGATGTCTCAGAACTTTTGCTCAGCACATCCCCACCATCCAAACAAACAAGGTTCTGTTGGGCCCTAAGAGGCCCAGGCGTGAGGCCCAGTGGAACTTCCTGAGCCTGGCTAGAGTTTGGCGACCTGTCTTTGGCCTATTACTCCCACTTAGGAGTGACTCAGCAAGACCGAAGCCAAAACTGCCTCCACCCAGCTACTGCTAACGTGGTGAAATACTATTGGCCCCTACACCTTTATCCCATCCTGAGACCCCTCCCTCTTTCTCAATGCTATATAAACACATTCCTACTACAATAAAACGAGATCCTGCTTTGACAAGACTCCCGACCCAGTGTGTTTTTTTTCTCCAGTGCCTTGGAGTAGGGGTTTCTGGGTCGTTGACACTCACCATCCTGCTCAGCCCCAAGAAGGGACCAGCTGGACCAGCTCCTTCTTCAGCCCTACCTGCTGGAGGACCCGGAAGACTGGTGCCCTGTGTGAGGACCTCTCTCTCCTGCCTATGGAAGAACACTGATGAGCCAATTGGTCTGCGGGTGAGTGTACCCTCATAAGTTATGAGGCATTCTTCATATCTAACGTTCTGACCTTTGCTTCTGTAACCTGTGCTTGCTTATCAACATCTTTTTGTTCCCTTTCTCTTTCCTTTCACTTTTGGGTTGCTGGCAAGCCGCATCTGCAGCGCCTGTATTACTGAACGGGTCATACATCCCTGGTGGACACACCATGTGGGCATACGGCCGTGGAGTAACGACCCACATAAGTCCCCCACTAAGCACAAAATATGTGGATCCTAAACATTTATATGTTTGTCTCAGCTGGCCCCGGCATTAGGAGTTGTAGTTTGCATGATCATCCTTTGGGCTATCATTTTTGATCTGGGTTATTATTTTCTCAGTCTCCTTGATTCAAGAGTGTCCCAGCCTAGCCTGCCCCTCAAACATCACCAAGCCATAATGGGCAACCTCCCTGCCCACTAGAGGATGCCGCAATTGCAGGCTCTTAAGATCCTCCTCCTGCAATGTGGTTTAAAGTGAAACAAAAGGACCTCCATAGCTTTTGGGATGAAACTTTTGTTTTAGCCCCATGGATTAGCCCAATCCTCCTTGCCATAATTGCCAGCCTTAAAGGCTCCTTCATGGAGGAAGTCATTTCTGCCCATAACAAAATCTGTAAGGAAAAACTGAAACTGGCTCTTAACATCTCCTCCCTCCCAAGGCCGCCACCCAAACTGCCCCTGGCCCGCTGTCTTTTTAGCCCGTAACTGCCACCTGTGGCAATCATGCTCACAACCACCCCTCCCCCTCTTTACCCTTGGAAGTACCTTGGCCTGATCCATCCTGAACACACCCAGGCACTGCCAGTTCGCTAACACACACCATTGCTCCACCCTTCGCTGCCTTCTCGTTAACATAGGGCTGGAGGCAACAGCCAGGCCCTGGTACCCACCCCGATCTGGCTCTCATCCCCAAGGCAGCCCAGGAATCTGGCGTTGACTCTTACTTTGAACAGGTCCTTTTACATACAATGGGCCATCCACCTCCAGACTTACTGAGCACATTCACTTACACACTGGTCTGCCTAACTTTATTGCTAATGGGAATTTGCAGGTAGACATATTTATTGCTGTCCCCTCCTTGCCACCCTTAGAACAAGCTAGACGTTTACACCAAATGTTCCATCTATCCCCTACTAACCTAAGAACCCTACATCCTGAGCTCTTGCTTGGCCAATGCAAGCATTTAGCCCATACCTATAAGGCATGTGCCCCCCATCCCGCTTAGGCCCCCTACAGCCTCAAGGAGTCAATCAATCCTAGAGGATTTACCCCAAATTCTATCTGGCAGATGGATGTTACCCACATACCTTCCTTTGGTAACCTCAAATATGTCCATGTCATTGTGGACACTTACTCTAAGCTTACTTTTGCTATTGTTCTCTCAGGGGATAAGGCATCCCATGTCATTAAGGTGACAAAAACTGCTATGTTGGTCATAGGCATGCCTTGGTCAATTAAAACTAATAATGGCCCTGCATACACATCTTCCCAATTCACATCCTTCATGGAATCTTGGAGAATAAAATATTCCCTTGGGATCCCCTACAACCCACAAGGACAAGCCATCATGGAGAGAACTAACCAGATTGCAGACTGCATTATCAAGGGCAGGGACACTTCTGTCCAATTGTTTGGCACAGAGCCTCATTTTATTGTCAGCCCCTTTAAGGTAACAGACTTCACTTGGCTTCAGAGAAATAACAACAGGGTTTCTATGGCCCTTGAGGGGTTTCTGGGTATAGTTGATTATCACTATGGTCCTCATAAATGGATGAGCTCCTTCTCTATGTTGGAGTGGAGACCCCCCGGCTTTTTCTATCTAAACCCAACCCTGATTTTCTTACCGTATTCACTGATGGGGGGCGCTTGGGAGCTTCCCTAGTTGTTTACCCTCCCTTAAAACAGGAAAAAGAGCCTATGCCCATAAAGTCAATCTCCCATGAGGTCAAAGGGTCAGCACAATTCAAAGAACTATTCACTGTCATTTTGGCTTTGGACAGTATTCAGGAGCCATTTAACTTATTTTCTGACAGCCTTTATGTTGTTAACCTGTTACTCAACCTAGTTGAGGCCCATATTAGACTGGACTCTAACCCTATCACCCCCTTGATGATACAAGCCCGCTCCCTACTTAAACAAAGGATTAACCCCATTTTTCTTCAACATCTCAGAGGCCATCAAAATTTACCAGGATTCCTCTCTAAAGGAAACAATTTGGCTGACAAACTGGCTTCTCTGCCTCAGTGTAATACAGTCTCAGAAAGTACATGCTTCCACTTATTAACCCACATAAATTGGAGGGGCCTTAAACATAAATATCCCCACATGCCAGTCAAGGACCTTAAAAAAATTGTCCGAACTTGCAAATCCTGTCAGCCTTTCCTCCAGGTACCTCCTCTTCAAACTACAGGAGCCAATCCTCGAGGGCAGATTGGCAGATTGACGTTACACACTATTC
Source organism: Orientallactaga sibirica (assembly GCA_036365145.1). NCBI lineage: Eukaryota > Metazoa > Chordata > Mammalia > Rodentia > Dipodidae > Orientallactaga > Orientallactaga sibirica. The sequence goes on from JAEOAD010000003.1 coordinate 22,682,365, forward strand.
TCCATTTGGAAAACTTAAATATATTTTTCTCTCAGTTGATACTTTCTCCCATGCTTGCTGGGCGTCGGCATATGCCGAGGAAAAGACTAAACATGCTATTAGCCATATGCTTCAATGCTTTGCCACCCTTGGATTGCCAGATCAAGTCAAAACTGATAATGGCCCCTGCTTCATAAGCAGGGCCTTTATAGATTTCCTCCAAACCTGGAAAATCTTACATTCCACAGGCATCCCGTATAACCCATGGGGCCAGGCCATCGTGGAAAGATATAATGAAACTCTCAAGTCTCAATTACAAAAACAAAAGGGGGAATCCTTACCCCCACACAACCAACTAAAAAAGGCGTTATTAACCCTAAATATTTTAAATTTTTCTAAAGAAGATAGACACTTGTCCCCCTTTCAAAAACATTGGACCTCAGCCGTTACTTACAGCTCCATCTGGGTCAAATGGAGGGACCCATTGACTGGAGCCTGGAGAGGACCAGACCCCCTCCTCACAGCAGGGAGAGGGTTTGGATGTGTCTTTCCTCAAGAGGAAAAAAGACCCGTTTGGGTACCAGCAAGAGACTTAAAATGTTTGCCCCAACAAGGGGACAATGACCATCACGTCTCCAGGGAATGTTCCACCCCTGAGAACTGTGCCTCTGTTTCTTCCCCAGGAACGATTGGAGATGAGGATGCTGCTACTATTCCTGGTGCTAATGACACTCATTTCGCCCAGTAATGGAGGGTTTGGAGACCCAAATGATGCCAGAAAAATATTGGCCAAACAGATGGGAAAACCTTATCGGGAATAGTTCAGGACAAAATAAAAAAGCTCCAGGAAGATTTGGAGAGGAGGAGACGGGACTTGCAAGACAACCCACTGTGGATGGGCTTACATGGTTTCTTACCCTACCTTCTCCCTCTCCTCAGACCCCTCCTTTTCCTTCTTCTTATCCTCACTGTTGGGCCCTGTGTAATTAATAAGATTACACAATTCATTCACCAATGGCTAGAGGCAATTAAACTACATCAGGTCAAAATAAAATACCACAGGCTTGCAACTCAGGAGCCGGGCTCTTCCTCTGACTGGCTGTCCTCCTAGCATCCCTCCGCTACCCTCTCCATTGAACCAATGATGGGTAAGATCTCAGACAGGCTGAGACAACCTAAGACAGGTCATGGACAACCTAAGACAGGTCATGGAGTGGATTTTTGACGGGCTGGAGGCATGGTACCCAGTGATGGGTAAGATCCCCAGAGGGGGACAACCTAAGACAGGGGCCATGATTTCCACCGTACTTACAAAAACAAAAGGGGGAGATGTTGGGCCCTAAGAGGCCCGGGTGTGAGGCCCAGTGGAACTTCCTGAGCCTGGCTAGAGTTTGGCGACCTGTCTTTGGCCTATTACTCCCGCTTAGGAGTGACTCAGCAAGACTGAAGCCAAAACTGCCTCCGCCCAGTTACTGCTGACGTGGTGAAATACTATTGGCCCCCACACCTTTATCCCATCCTGAGACCCCACCCTGTTTCTCAATGCTATATAAACACCTTCCTACTACAATAAAACGAGATCCTGCTTCGACAAGACTCCCGACCCAGTGTGTTTTTCTCTCCGGTGCCTTGGAAGAGGGGGTTCTGGGTCGCTGACACTCACCATCCTGCTCAGCCCCAAGAAGGGACTGGCTGGACGGGCTCCTTCTTCAGCCCTACCTGCCGGAGGACCCGGCAGGGTTCTACTACAGGGAACCATTTGTCAATTGGAAGGGGCAACTTCTCGTGAACCACCATATGATATCTTATCTGCCATTTCTCATTTGTAAACCTGTCCTACCCCAGTCTTTTTTCAGGTTCGATAATTGATTCTTGCTCACTGGGACCATTTGCATGCCACAGAGCCACCACTACTTAGCCCTCCCATGCCACCTAGGTGACAGCCACACCCCTCGGGTTTTCTCACCAGGATGGTGGGTAGTCAGTGATGGGTAAGACCCTATGAGATGGGGCAACCTAAGACAGGCACCATCACAGGCCTGGGGTCAACAATGGCTTGGCAAAGAACCATGCCTCCCAGGGCCACTAATAATAAAAACAAAAAGGAGGATATGTATGGCACAATGCAGGTCAGGCCCTAGCCAGACTGCATGCCAGAAGAAACTGGGAAGTGGCTTCTGTGGACACAGAGTCCTGCACAGGCCTGGCTTGACAACAGCTACAGTCCCATGCTCGTGAGCAACCTGCTGCAAGATTATCTGCCTGGAGACAGGCTGTCATTGTTCACAAGAAGGGGACCACCCCATACCATGACTGGCCAGCCAAACCCTTTAAACCCCCTACACTTCCTTGAATAAACAAGTTTGCAGCAGCTCGCCCTCTGCCTGCTTCCACCCAACTCCCAGAGTCTGTGTCATGACTCTGCGCCTCTTACCCCCTACCCAGCAGAGACCCTGCCGTCCCTCCTGGGCTGGCCCTAGGAGGGACCCCAACACCTATGTACCTGTTTTCTTTTTGTCAGTTGGCCTTGTTACCTTTTGGTGTGGCTTCCAATCTCACCAATGCTTAGTGCCCACCTTCATCCCTCCATGTTGTGCTGTGGAGCTGCAGCTCTGTTCAGCTATGTTGGATGCACTGCCACTGGGGGCTGAATGCCAGAGATTTGCGGTTCTGATGGTTGGCGATGGGAGAGTTCAGGAAGCCTGGAGTTGCTTACACCATCCCCCTGTATCACTTTCAGTAGCTCCTTAGTTGATCTCAACTGACTTTCCTTTAGAAAGATTTCTGGACTCTGCAAGGAGGCTGATGAGGCTAGAAAGTTCCCTTGTTTGGTCTCTGCTGCTGCTGCTTGACATGCCTGGTGGGTGGTGCCAGGCATGCAGATCGCACAAATCAGGGCTGCCACAGATTGGGGCTGCAACCTCCTCAGTGGGATTCTGGCCATTTTCCTCCTTTCTTGTGGATCTTGGATCTTATTTTGTCCACTATCCATGTATTGTTTAAGAGTGTGTTGTTCATTTTCCTGGGGCTGGCTGGGTTCCTGGTGTATCTTTTGTTGTTAATTTCTAGCAATACAGTATTGTGATCTGATATCATGCAGGGAATTATGTCAATCCTTCTAAATATATGATCCAGTATATGATCTATTTTAGAGAAGGTTCCATGGGTGCTGAGAAGAATGTGTAATCTGTAGTTTTGGGGTAAAATGTTCTATAGATGTCAGTTAGATCTAATTGATCTATAGTGTTGTTTAGCTCTCTTCCCTGTTAATTTTATGTTTGGATGATCTATCTATTGCCGATAGTGGAGTATTGAAGCCCCCAACTATGATGGTGTTGGTGGTTATTTCTGTTTTGTTGTTAAGTAGATTTTATGAATTGTGGTGCAATTGTGCTTGGTGCATAAAGATTGATGACTGTGATATCCTCTTGTTGGATTGTTTCCTTGATGAGTAAGAAGTTGCCTTCTGCCTTCTTTGCCATTTTTGATTACTTTTGGTTTGAAGTCTACTTTACCTGATATAAATATAGCTATACCCTCTTCTTATTTCCATTTTGCTTGGAGTATCATTTTCCACCCTTTCACCTTGCGGAGGTGTCTGTCTTTAGTGGTGAGGTGTGTTTCTTGAAGACAGCTGATTGAGGGATTTAGTTTTCTGATCTACCCTGTTAGCTTATCTCTTGGTGGGTGAGTTAAGGCTATTAGTATTTATGATAGTAACTGTGAGGTTTTATTTAATACCTGCCATATTGTGGTGGTTTATGTGGTTTGGTGTTTTCTTAGTCTTTGTAGTTTTTGTGACTTCTTGTGGTTTGATTATTATGATCTACTTCTCGTGGGCACTTGCAGTTGGTTATTTGATTTTTCTGTGTGTAGAATTCCCTGAAGTACTCTCTGTAGGTTTGGCTTTGTGTTCATATAGTTGTAAAGCTGAGTTTTATCATGGAAAGTTTTTCTTTCTCCATCTATTATGAGGGATACTTTTGCTGGATTGAGTAGTTTGGGTTGGAAGCCATCAGTTCTTAGAGTTTGCAGTGTTCCATTCCAGGCTCTTCTGGCTTTCAGGGTTTCCACTGAGAAGTCTGCATTAATTCGGATGGGGTTTCCTTTATAAGTAATGTGTTGTTTCTCCCTAGCTGCTTTTAAGACTTTCTCTTTGTGCTTAATGTTTAGTCTTAGTGATAATATGTCTTAGAGAATTTCTCCTTTGGGCAAGTCTGTTTGGAGTTCTGCTAGCTTCTTGTGTTTTGATGGGACTTTGTTTTGAGAGAGTTGGAAAGTTTTCTTCAATAATTTTGTTGAATAGGTTTTCCATGCCTTTGATCTGTATTTCTTCCTCTTTTGGTATTTCCATGATTGAAATGTTGGGACACTTAAGGCTATCCCATATTTCCCTCATGTTCTGTTCACAGAAAATTTTGAACTTCTTGAAACTTTTGGACTCAGAACTCTTTCTTCTGTTTTGTCTTTCAGCTCTGAGTTTCTATCCTCCACTTGGCTGACTCTGTTCTTGAGAGGTTCTATAAAGTTTTGGGCTTGTTCAGTTTGGTTTGTATTTTCTACTACTTTTTTAATGGATAGTTTCCATCTCTCTGTCTAGTTACCTTCTTACATCATATTCTGATTTTCTTAATGCTTCTTGGAGTTCATCCCTGCATTATTTTGTCTCCATTGAGCTGAGCCAGTTGGTTATTGAGGTCCTCTTTTTTTTTTTTTTCACTCTCCTTCAGATCATTTAATGGTCTTTGGAACCCTTCTTGGTTCTTTTCTATTAGGTCTAATCTAGTGAGAACACCATTCATACAATTATTGGCTCTTCATTGAGTTACTGCAAGTTCTTCTATTTGCTTGGCCAGGGTGGCATAGCTTTTCTCTTTATTTTGGGGTTCTGATCCTATTGACTCTTCTATGTTTTTATTAGAGACATCCACTGTGGGACTGGGCAATCTAGCTGGATTTACTTTCATCTGATTTTTCATGATATTCCTTTGTCATTGTGGTCTGCCCATCACAATGGTTCAAAAAGCTTAGGATGTGGGATGCAATCCTGCTGGCCTGGGGTGGAGAGGTGGTGATGAGTGTGAGGGTGATTGCCCAAGGAGTTCAGAGAGGCTGGGGTGGGGGCCTGCATCACTGTTGGGGGTGGGATGGGGCAGCAGTGAATGGGATAGTGTTCAAGTGTGCAGAGCTCAGAAATGCTAGGGTGGGGACACTGGATTTCTGGCCTGGGATCCTGTTTGGGTGTGGGAAGGGTCAGTGGGGGCCAATTGCATGTGTGGGGCTCAGAAAGGCTAGGGCAGGGGCACTGGCCTTCTGGCCTGGGACCCTGTTCAGGGGTGGGAGGGGACAGCAGCGAGTGGGGGGGGGCTCAGAAAGGCTAGGGCTGGATCAGTGACCTTCTAGCCTGCATCCCTGGTAATGGGTGGGAGGACTTGGCAGTTGGTGCCAGCAATCACATGTGTGGGGCTTAGAAAGGCTAGACCTGCTGGCCTGTGTCCCTGTTCAGGGGTGGGACTTGGGAGTGGGACCAGCAGACACTCATGGGGCTCAGAAAGGCTAGGGTGGGGACATTGGCCTGCTGGCCTGGGTCCCTATTTGGGGGCAGTACCAAGGAGTGGGACCTGTGGTCATGCATGGGGCTCAGAAAGGCTAGGGCAGGGACATTGGCCTGCTGGCCTAGTTCCCTCTTCATGGGTGGGAGGAGTCAGTGGCAGGTACCAGTGATCACATGCATGGGGCTTAGAAAAGCTAGGGTGGGGACACTGGCCTGCTGGCCTGGGTTCCTGCTTGGGGGCAGGACCAGGGACTGGTGGGTGTTGGTAATGACATCTCTAATGGCAATGGCCAGGCTATTCTTGTTGGGCCTTAGTAAACACAGGCTGGGACTGTGAGGAGCTGGACTGGGCTAATGTATATGGCCAGGGACCTTGGGCTGTGGGGTTGCAGCTGGCCTTATTGTTGGTAACCCACTCTGGTGCTGGAGCTGGCCCTCCCTTCTTGTGAGGTTGTAGTGTGCCTCATCTTGGCCTAGAGGAAATGGAACTAGCAGGCCCTCCCCCATCTCAGAGCACCTGAGTGAATATTCCATAGTTTAAGGTTCTGCACCCCCCACAGTTCCTTACCTGTGGCCAGCTGCCCAAGAGACTCTTATATGGTAGTAAACAGTCTCCCTGCAGCTGTAGCCATCCAATATGTGGCTAAAGTCACATAGCTTTTCCTGCTACTTCTGTTATCTCCCTTGCAACTTCTCCCTTGCGACTTCTGCCTTCCAACACCAGCCAATTAGATAGCAACCCATAAACCTATGTATCCAGTCACCTTATGATCTGTATGTGCCTTCTCTACCCTTCTCAAGTGTTTATAAGCCCACTGCCCTTTTGACTACAAGAGCACTATCCATCAGACCATCTCCTGGGTGGTTCATTGCCCACCACACTCACCCACTCCAAGACCCTGCTTCCCCGAGCTCCTCTTGCACTTGGGATGTTGGTGGCCAATGATTCCTGGGAATAGTGAGGACCCTCAATTCTCTCTTTCATGATGGGTTCAGGCTATGACATCCTTAATACTGCAGGCCAGTATTGGCATTTCTAATGGTGTGTACATAAGTCATTGTGATTTTTCTTTCTTCTTTTTAAGAGGGTCTCATGTCCAGAGAATGGACACTTAAATGATCAGTACACCTGATGACCTTTCAATGCTGGGTCTAGGTTAAGGCATCTCTAATGGTGAACACCAATCATGGTGAGCTAAATGTATTTTTTCCTTTTTGCAATACAAGATCTCATGTAGTCCAAGTGAAAACATCTCTAATGGTGGGTAAAATTGATGGCATCTTCATTGGTGGGTCCTGTTGAAGGCTTTGTCAATGTTTACATCCAGGCTATAACATCTATAATCATGGAGGCCAGGAGATGTCCTCTCTAATAATGAGGGCTAGGCATTGTCACTTAGTATTTTTCTATTTTTTATTTTGAGACAGTGTCTCCTATAATGTAGATGATAGCCTCCCTAATGGTAGGTCCAGGTGATGGCACCCGCAATGATGGGTCTAAGTGATGAAATTTCCAATGGTTAGATATAGGCTATAGCATCTCTGATGGTAGGTGAAAGGTGATGGTTTATTGAAGAGGTTAAGGTGATAGACTGTTTCATGGTGGGTTCTGGTGATAGCATCTTCCATGGCTAGATCCAGTCTATGACATTTCCTCAATCAGTCTTTTATTTTAATGTCATCACCTTTTTCTATTATGATGATCTTGCATTGGTAGGGATAGGCACTGTAAGGTCATGAATTTCCAGGCCATTTTGTGTCTGGAAGAGTGCATTGTAAGAAGTCCAACCCTTCCTTTGGTTATTACATTATTTCTGCCACCTCTTCCTCAATGGACCCTGAGCTTTGGAAGGTGTGAGAGATGTTTCAGTGCTGAGAATGCCTCTTTCTCCTCTCTTCAGCATTATGGTGCCTTTTGAGTCATCCCACAGGTCACCAAATGGCAGCTTTTGTTGTTTGCAGGTTAAGGCATCTTGCAAGATTAATCCCAGTCTATCATACCTACAATGATGGGGAAGAGGTGATGACAACTCTAAAGGTGGGTGTAGATGATGCCCTCTAATGGCATTGAACAGGCTATTCCATCTCTCATGATGGGTTCAGGCTATGGCATCCTTCATACTGCAGGCCAGGTGATAGCATCTCTAATGGTGTGAGCATCAATCATTCTAAGTGATGTGTTTTCTTTCTTTTCACTTTTTTTGAACAGGGTCTCATGTTCAGGGAGTGGACTATTAAATGGTGGGTACAGTTGATGGCATCTTCAATGCTGGGCCTAGGATAAGGTATCTCTAATGGTCAACACCAATCATCAGGTATATATATATTTTCTCCTTTTTTTTATACAAGATCTCATGCTGTCTGGGTTGTAGCATCTCTAATGGTGGATACAGGTGATGGCATTGCCATTGGTGGGTCCTAGTGAAGGCATTGCCAATATTTAGACCCAGGCTATATCTGTAACTGTAGTTGCCATCTCTAATGAGGGCCAGGCATTGTTACTTAGTATTTTTCTTCTCCTTTTCATTTTGAGAGAGTGTCTCCTGTAATCTAGATGATGGCATCTCTAATGGTAGGTTCAGGGAATGCCATCCCGAATGATGGTTCCAAGTAATGGCATTTCCAATGGTAAAACTCAGGCTGTAGCATCTCCAATGGTAGGGGCTGTGGGATGGTTTACTGCACAGGTTCAGGTGATGGAAAGTTTCATGGTGGGTCCTGGTCATGGTATCTTCAATGGTTAGACTCAATTTATGACATCACCTCAATGAGTCCTCTTATTTATCAGTCATCATCTTTTCCTTCTACTGTGAGGGTCTTGTGTCTGTAGGGCTAAGTATTGCAAGGTCATGGATATCCAGGCCATTGTGTGTCTAGAAGAGTGGACTGTAAGGAGTCCAACCCTCCCTTTGGCTCTTCTATTCTTTCCGCCACCTCTTCTGCAATGGACCTGCCTTGGAAGGTGTGATAGAGATGTTTTAGTGTTGAGCACACCTCTCACTTCTGCTCAGGACTAAGGTGACTTTTCAGTTATCCCATACATCACCAAATGACATCTTTTGTTGTGTGCAGGTGAAGACATCTTGCACAGTTAGGCCCGTCTAGGATATCTACAATGGTGGGGGACAGGTAATGACATAACTACTGGTGGGTGTTCTCTAATAGCAATGGCCAGGCTATCCTCTCATGATGGGTTCAGGATATTGCATCCTTACTACTGGGGTCCACGTGATGGGATCTCTAATGGTGTGAACATCAGTCATTGTAAGTGATGTTTTTTCCTTTTTTTAAAAATAGGGTCTCATGTCAAGGGAATGGACTCTGAAATGTAGGGTACAGTGGATGATGCCTCCAATGCTGGATCTAGGTTAAAACATCTCTAATGGTGAACACCAATTATTGTCAGTTATATATATTTTTCCTTCTTTTTTAATACAAGATTTCATGTAGTCCAGGTGATAACATCTCTAATGGTGGGTACAGTAGATGGCATCTCCACTGGTGGGTCCTAGTGAAGGCATTGCCAATATTTAGACCCAAGCTATGACATCTGTAATTGTGGGGGCCAAGCAATATCATCTCTAATGATGGGGACCAGGCATTGTCACTTAGTATTTTGTTTTGAGAGTGTCTCCTGTAATCTACATGATGTTGTTTCTAATGGTGGGTCCAGGTGATGGCATTTCCAGTGGTTAGAGCCAGGCAGTAGCATCTTTGATGGTAGGGGCCAGGTGATGGATTGTCAAATAGGTTCAGGTGATGGCATGCTTATGTTTCATGGTGGGCTCTGGTGATGGGATCTTCAGTTGTTAGACCCAGTCTATGACATCACCTCAATCAGTCTTTTATTTTGATGTTATCATCTTTTGCTTCTATTATGATGGTCTGATGTCAGTAGTGCCAGGCACTGTGATGTTACAGATATCCATGCTATGTTGTGTCTGTGCTTTGTAAGGATTCAAACCCTTCCTTTGGCTCTTACATTCTTTCTGACACTTCTTCCACAACAGAACCTGAGCCTTGGAAAGTGTGATAGAGATGTTCCAGTGTTGAACACACCTCTGACACTTCTTCTCAGCACTATGGTGCCTGTTCATTCATCCTACAGGTCACCAAATAGCATTTTTTGGAGTGTGCAGGCGATAGAATCTTGCATGGTTAGGCCCAGTGTATCATATCTATAGCAACAATATCTGTAATGGTAGGTGTCGGTGATGACCACTATAATGGCAATGGCCAGGCTATTCCACCTCTCATGATGGGTTCAGACTATGGCACCTTTAATACTGGGGGCCAGGTGATGGCATCTCTAATGGTGTAGGCATCAGTCATTGTGACATTTTTTACTTCCCTTCCAATTCCCTTCACCATTCCCTTTCCCCCTCTCCATTCCTTTTGTCCATTTCCCTTCACCCTTTCCTTCTCACTTCTCCCTTCCCCTCCCTTAACTAACCTGTTCCTTTTCCCCTTCCCATCTCTCTTCCTTTTCCTTTTCTCCATCCTTTCCATTTTCCTTTTCCCTTTCCCTTCCCTTCCGCCTTCAATTATCCCTTCCCTTCTTTTACCCATCCCATCCCTATCCCCATCCCCTTTTTTCCCCTTTCCCATTCCATTTTCCCTTTAACATCTTTCTTCCCTTCTCCCTTCCCTTTCCCCTTCCCATCCCTTCCCCCTTCAAGTTCCTTCTTCCCTTCTCCCTTCCATTCCCGTTTACCTTCTCTTTCCTTCACCTCTCCCATCCCTTCTCCTTTCCCTTCCCTTCCATTCCCTTCTCCCATCCATTCTCCCTTCCCTTACCCTCACTATTCCCTTCTCCTTTCCCTCCCCATCTCCCTTTCCTTATCCCTTCCCCTCCCTTCTCCCATCCCTTCCCCCTTTGCTTCCTTATATCCTTCATTTCACATCTCCCTTCCCCTTCCCATCTCTTCTTCCTTCCCTTTCCTTTTCCCTTCCCTTCCTTACTCTCTCTCATCACTTCTCCCTTCCCTTCCCTTTCCCATGCCTTCATTATTTCCTTCCATTTCCCTTCTCCCATCCCTTATCTCTTCCTTTCTTCCTGCCCTTCTTGTTTTCTCTTTACTTCTCAACTTCACCCTCTTCTCTTCCTCCTTACTTTCCCTTCCCTTCTCCCTTCCCTTCCCTCTTTCCTTACTTCTGCCCTCTTCCCTTTTCCATTCCCCTCCATTCTCCCATCCCTTCCCCTCTTCTCTTCTTCCTGCACTTTGTTTTCTCTCCACTTCTCAATGCCCTTCTTTTTCCCTTTCCCATTCCCCTGTCCTTCCCATCTTCCTTCCCTTCTCCCATACCTTCTCATTCCCTTCCCTTCTCCTCACTCTTCCTTTCCATTCCCTTCTCTTTCCTTAATCCTGCCCCCTTTGCTTTTCCATTCTCCAGTCCCTTCCCTTCTATTCTCCCTTCTCATCTCCATTTCTTTCCCATCTCACATCCTTTCCCTTTCCTGCTCCCATCCCTTTTCTTTCCCTTCCATTCTCTCTTCCCTTCTCATCCCTTCTCCTTTCTCTTTCCTTCCCCCTTCCCCTTCCGTTCTCTTACATTCCCTTCACTTCTCCTTTCCCTTCCAATCTCCCTTCCCCTTTTCCTTCTCTCCATCCTTCTATTCCTCCTTCTCTTCTCTTCCCATCTCTGTTCCCTTCCATTTTCCCTTCCCATCTCCCCTTTCCCTTCCTTTCACCCTTCCCTTCTCTCTCTTCTCACTTCCCTTCTCCCTTCCTTTCCCTTGTCCTTCCCTTCCCCCTTCCCAACCCTTCCCCATTCCCTTACCTACTCCCTCCTCTTTGCTTCCCATCTCCCTTCCCTTCCCTCTCCTGTCCCTCCTCCTTCCCTTTTCCTCTCCCTTCCTTTCTCCCTTCCCTTCCCTTCCCCTCTCCTGTCCCTTCTTCCTTCCCTTCCCATCTCTTCTCTGTCCCCTACCCTTCCCTTCTCCCCTCCCTTCTCATCTCCCATCCTTTTCCCCTTCTCCCTTTCCCTTCCTTCCCTTCTGTTCTCCTCTCCTTTCCCTTTCCCCACCATTCTTCCTTCCCTTCTATTCCCCCTTTTCTTCCCTTTCCCTTTCCTATCCCTTACTACTTCCCTTCCCACCCCATTCCCTTCCTTTTCCCTTCTCCCTTTCCCTTCCCATCCCTTGCCCCTTCTCCCTTCACTCCCTTCCCCCTTCTCTCTTCAAATTCCCATCCATTCTCCCTTCCCTTCTTTCCCATCCCTTGGTCCTTCCATTCCTTTCTTCCTTCACTGTCTCCCATCTCCCTTTCATTCCCTTCTACCCTCCTTTCCCCTCTTTTTCCCTTCTCCCTTTCCTTCCTTTTCCACTTCCTATCTCTTGTCCCTTCCATTCATTTCCCTTCTCCCTCCCCATCCCCTTCCTTCTCTCTTTCCTTCCCTTTTCTCTTCCCTCCCATATGTCCTTCCCTTCCCTTTCCTCCTTCCCTTCTCTTCTCCTTTCCATTCCCTTCTACCTTCCCATCTCCCTTCCCTTTTCTTTTCTCCCTTCCACCTACCCTTACCCTCTCCCATCCCTTCTCTTTTTCCCTTTCCTTCCCCCTTCCCATCCCTTGCCACTTCCTTTTTCCCTACTCCCTTCCTGCTTCCCTTCACACTTTCCTTTCCTCTTCCTTTCTCCTTTCTCTTCCCTTTTGTTCCCATCTCCCTTCCTTTCCCCTCCCCATCCCTTTTCTTTACTCTCTCCCCTTCTCCCTTCCTTTCCTCTGCCCCTTCCCTTTCCTTCCCCTTCCTGTCTTCCTTCCCATCCCTTCTTTCTGCCCTTCCTTTCCCTTCCCTCTTCCCTTTCTTTCCCTTCTTCCTTCTCTTCAAATCCCCCTTCCCTGCTTCCTTCCCCCTTCTCCCTGTCCTTCCTTTCCCTTCCCCTTCCTTTCTCCTTTCTCTTCCTTTCCCTTCTGTTCCTGTGGTGGTTTGATTAAAGTGTCCCCAGTAAACTTGGGTATTGTGAATGCTAGTCTCCCCAGCTGATGGCAATTGGAAACTGAAGCCTCCTGGGGGTAGAGTATTATTGGGGGCAGGCTCATGGGTTTTATAGCCAGTGTTCCCTCGCCAGTGTTTAGCACACTATCCTGTTCTTATTGTTCACCTGATGTTGGCCAGGGGGTGATGTCCACCCTCCCCTCATGCTATCGGTTTCCCTGACATCATGTAGCTCCCCCCCCCCGAGCCTGTAAGCCAAAATAAATCTTTTTCCCAAAAGCTGTTCTTGATTGGATGTTTTCTACCAGCAATGTGAACCTGACTGCTACAGTTCCTATCTCCCTTCCCTCCTCCTTTTCCTTCCCATCTCCCTTCCCTTTCCCATCTCCCTTCCCCTCTCCCATCCCTTCTCCCTTCCCTTTCAGATCCTTGCCCATTCCCTTCCCTTTTCCCTTCCCCTGCCCTTCACTTCCCTACTCCCTTTGCTTCCCTTCCCATCTCTATTCCCTTCCCTTCTTGAACCATCCCTTTCCTCCTTCCTTCCCCTCTCCCATTCTTTCCTCCCCTTCCCTTCCTTTCTCAACCCCTCTTCCTTCCCTTTTCATTTCCATTCCCTTCCTTCCCTTCTACCTTTCCTTGTCTTACTCTCTCCCATCCTTTCTCCCTTCCCTTCTCCCATTTCCATTTCCCTTCCCACCTCCCTTCCCTCTTCCCTTCTCTTTCCCTTTCTCTTCTCCCTACCCATCCCCTTTCCTTCCCCATCTGCCTTCCCTTCTCCCTTCCCTTCCCCTCCCTTCGCTTCTCTTCTCCCTTCCCTTTTCCCTTCAACCCTCCCCTCCCTCCCCTTCCCCTTTCTTTCCTTTCCTTTCCTCCCTTTTCCCTTGTCCTTTCCCTTCCCTCCCCCTTCTTCCTTCCCTTGTCCCTTCTTTTCATCCTTCAGCCTTCCCTTCTCCCTTCTTCAATTCCTTCCCCCTTCCCATCCTTGTTCCTTCCTCCTTCCCTTCTCACTTTCCTTATCTTCCCCTTTTCCTTCCCTTTCTTGTCCCTTCCCTCCAATTCTTTCATCCTTCCCTTCCTCTTCCCTTCTCATTTTCTTTTCTCTTCCTTCCTTCCCTTCTTTCTTTCTTTCTTTCTTTCTTTCTTTCTTTCTTTCTTCTTTCTTTCTTTCTCTTTCCTTGTTTCTTTTTTCTTTTTGAACAAGGTCTCATGCCCAGGGAATGGGCTCTTAAATAGTTTGTACAATTGATGACATCTCCATCTAGGTTAAGGCATCTCTAATAGTGAACATCAATCATTGTCAGCTATACATATTTTTAGTACTGCTTTTTATACAAGATCTCATGCAGGCCAGGTGATAACATCTGTTATGGTGGGTACAGGTGATGGCATCTCCATTCGTGGGTCCTAGTGAAGGCACTGCCAATGTTTAGAACCAGGCTATGACATCTGTAATTGTGGGGGCTGAACAATGTCATCTGCAATAATGAGTAGTTTTCTTCTCTTTGAGGCAGTGTCTCCTATGATTTAGATGATTGCCTCTCTAATGGTAGGGCCAGGTGATGGCTTCTCAATGGTGGTCCAAGTGATGGCATTTCCAATGGTGGCAGGGGCCAATGGTTTATCAGATAGGTTCAGGTGATGGCACGTTTCATGATGGGTCCTGGTGATGGCATCTTCAATGGTTAGAGCAAGTCTATGACATCACCTCAATCAGTCTTTTATTTTTCAGTCAACTATTCCTTTATGATGGTCTTATGTCAGTAGTGCCACACACTGGGAGGTCATGGATATCCAGGACCACCTTGTCTGGAAGAGTGCTCTGTAATGAGTCCAACCCTTCCTTTGGCTCTTACATTCTTTCCTCCACTTCTTACACAATGGACACTGAGCCTTGGAAGGTGTGATAGAGATGTTTCAGTGCTGAGTATACCTCTGTCACTTCTGCTCAGCACTATGGTGCCTTTTCAGTCATCTCACACGTCACCAAATAGCATCTTTTGTTGTGTGCAGGTGATGGCATCTTGCATGGTTAGGCCCAGTCTATCATATGCATAATGATGGGGACAGGTAATGCAATCTCTAATGGTGGGTGTAGGTGATGGCCTAATGGTTAATGGCCTGGCTAATTCATCTCCCATGATGGGTTCAGGCTATTACATCCTTAATACTGGGGTCCACATGATGGCATCTCTAATGGTGTGAGCATCACTGTAAATGATATTTTCTTTGTTTTGCTTTGCTTTTCCTTCCTTCTTTTTTTTTTTTTCAGGTAGGGATTTGCTCTAGCCCAGGCTAATATAGAATACACTATATCTGGGTGGCCTTGAAATCACAGTAATTCTCCTACTTCTGTATCCCACATGCTGGGATTAAAGGTGTGCACCACCACACCTGGTGCTCTCTCTCTCTCTCAACAGGGTCTCATGTCCAGAGAATGTACTCTTAAATGGTGGGTACAGTAGATGTCACCTCCAATGCTGAGTCTAGGTTAAGGCATCTCTAATGGAGAACACCAGTCATTGTCAGCTATATATATTATGCTTCTTTTTTTTATATATACAGTATCTTACTCAGTCCAGGTGATAACATCTGTAATGGTGGGTACAGGTGATGGCATCTCCATTGGTGGTGGGTCCCAGTGAAGGCATTGCCAATGTTTAAAGCTAGGCTATGACATCTGTAATTGTGGGGGCCATGCAATGTCATCTCTATTGATGAGAGCCAGGCCTTGTCATTTAGTAGTTTTCTTCTCCTTTTTAATTTTTTCATGTTTTATTATTGTTATTTTTAGCAACATATTTCATATGGATACATCATGTGTTGGTACCCTCTTTTCCCTCATCCATGTCCCCATTCCATTGGGGATGCTCCTTAGTACGGTTGCAGGTATTCCCCATGGAGTTGTAGTTTATGTGTTGTGGGACCAGCAGTCAGTTATTTTAGGGGGAGGGAATGCCTCTGGGCATCACGTCTCAACCTGTGGCTCTAACATTCTTTCAGCCCCCTCTTCTGCAAAATTCCCTGAGTCATGGGGGTGAGTTTTAAGTTGACTTCAGTGATGAGCTCTTAAGAGCCTTGGGATCTCTGCTTTGGTAGTTTTTGAGTATCCTCAGAGTCTGTCTTGTGCATGCTGGCACTGATTATCAGGTTCTTTTTAATATTCTTTCTTTAGTTTCAATGCTATAACCCTCTTATGATTCTTCTGTGCTTCCTTCATGATGCTTTCTTGAGCTTCTGCCTTCATGCTCCTGGAGTATTGACACAAGATCCTTATGCCGAGAAGTTGCCTGTAGTAAAAGACAGTTGAGAAGTAATAGCCTAGTCAATGCAGGTGTACCACCCGAGAGCAACCTCCAGTTGATCTATTACTTAAACACAGCCACAAGAGTAAGCTTGGACAAGACTGGCAGAAGCTACAGCTACTACTTAGTTCTTATCATTTATTATCTTATCATTTTTGGTTTTGCTCCTTCAATATAGGGAATGGGTTTTTATGAAATAATTAAAAGTAATAACACCAGAATTTATGCAGATCCTAATTTATCATATTTTTATTAAACTATTCCAGAATAAACTTACAATATTCTAACTATTTGTGTTTATGAGTTACACATTTATTTCTTAAATTCTAGGCACTTGACAGTACCACAACCATAAATCTAAATTTTAATCAGTATTAATAATCAAATATTTTCACAATAGCATATGCATAGTGTTTCATTTATTGCTACTCTCATCCACTCAATTATCCAACTTTAAAAACTGGGTAACTCTTGCATCTTGGTTTTCAACATATTCATCTAATCAACCTCCCGGTGTATTTCTAGCTATTATATATCCCCAAAGTAGTTCCCGCTTGTCCACTTTGTCATTGCTAGCAAAAAGACTTTTGCCACCTGTGGTCGGTGATTAGAGACAGTTATTGACTAGTTTCTTTAGATCTTGTTTCAGACCATTATCCCTTGAATTTCTGTGACATACGAAGAGAACTAAGGGCTGGAGAGATGGCTCAGTGGGTAAGGCACTTGCCTCAAAGCCTAACAACCAAGGTTTGATTCTCAGAACCCACATAAAGCTAGATGCACAAACAGACATGTGTCTGGAGTTTGTTTTCAGTGGCTAGATGTCCTGGAGCACCCATATTCACTCTGTCTCTCTCTCTCTCTGCTTACAAACAAACAAATAAACAAATAAATATGTAAAATAGAAGAGAACTAAATGAAATCATGTTCCTCATTTATGGGTCATCTATAAAATACAATGTGATGTGTTGCATGACATTCAAAACCCTTCAGTTTGATCCCTCAAAACTATCCAGCCTTGCTATATCCATTTCAAGCCTTCATATTCCTCTCCATAATATTTTCATAATATTTAAATATTAAATATTTAAATAATATTTAATAAATATTTAAATAATTCCTCACCATAATATCTCCATAATATTTAAATAAGAAACATTAACTAGGCTGGGGAGATGTTTCTGTGGTTAAGGCATTTGGCTGTGAAGCCTAAGAGACCAGGTTTGATTCCCAAGTACCCAATATCCAGATGGACAAGGTGGTGCATGTGTCTGGAGTTCATTTGTAGCGGTTAGAGTCTCGGGTGTGCCCATTCTCTCTCTATCTGCTTCTTTCTCACACAAATAAATATATATAAAGAAATATTGAGCCATAAAAGAATAGATACATAAGGTAAAGTTACAGATATAATTCTTCCCATCATGCCTTTTCTGTGATGGGAGGGTACTGTGTTTACATTGTTCAGTTCAAACTCAACTTTAAGGTGGATTTCAGAAATTCTACCCCCAACAAGTCTTTTCTAAACCCGTATATTCTAGGTCAAGGCTGTCTTCTTTATTGGCCTGTGTGTCTCTATCACTGTGGTCTTCACAATACATAGGGATTCTGATTTTCCAAATGTCTCCCTAAATCTTCAGATAACAAATTGAGTATTGTTAGCACATTTTAAAACCTCTCACTTCCCAGTATTTTGCTTATTGGCTAATTCAGAGATTATTCATATGTGCTCTGTTCAACAATGATTTCCTGGCTACAATATATGGCTAGTGATAATGAAATTAAACGTGTTCTATATGACATCCAGGTATTCATATGACAAGTATATTTTAGGGAAGATATTTTTAGCCAAATTCCATTTTTAACATGTCTATCTATGAATTCTCAAATTTTATAAGAAATTATTCCCAATAGTGCCAACAATTATCTGCAACTCCCATTTAAACCACTAGTTCATTGACAATCCTTGTGTTAATATATGTGTGTTTGTAGACCAGAGGTTGATCATACTTCACATTATGTTTGAGATAGTCTCTCATGGAACTAGGGAACTTACCAGTTCTGCCCATCACAGGGATTACAGGTCTGCATTGCAATGGTCAGCTTTTTATGGGGGTATGAGGATCTATCCTCATATTCACATGCCTGTGTAGCAAGCATTTTACTGACTCAATCACCTCCACTTGTCCCTGTTTTCCAGTCTTGAAAACAATTAAATCATTTTTGTGGACTGTGGTAAAACAGAAATATTTCATCAGAATTATTTTGTTACCTTTCCTAGTACCTGGTAAAAGTGATGGAGTTTCAATTTGTTTGTAGACATTGAAAATTAAAAGCAAGTAGAAAACCTGAGAAATATAATTTGTTTCTAGCAAAATAACTTAATGTTTATATGTACGTCTTTTATAAGGAATATGCAGAATGAAGCACCATTGTGGTCTATAGACTATCGAAGAAGATTTGTGGTTAACATTTTCACTGAAACTATTTTAATCATTTGTATACATTATTTGCCTGAGGGCAGTAGAACTTTCTCTTCTGATTTCACTGACAATTGGTCTTTGATATCATTATGACCACAGAATAGACTGGAAATGTTATGAAACATTTTTATCTAGTTAACAAAAAACCCACTAACATTCAGGAAGATGAGTGCTAAACAAGTCACTTACCTTGCACTAAATTTGTATGCTAATGTCCTATTTAAATCTTTCAAGCTATAAAATTTTCTCTATGTAATCACAAACATTGTTTATTGTTTAGAATTTTTAGCACATCTTTCACTTTAATTTTTCCCTAGTTATGAATGTTATCAAACCATTGCCTTTTTTATTTTATAATATTCTAATTTTATATTCATGTTGGTGACTCCAGTAGCCTCCTCCTTGTCCTCCCCCCTTCAAAGGGACCCTCATCATTGGGGGATGTGGGTCATGCATTATGGAGGTAATCAACAGTTTGGGGGATAGGCAAAGTCTCTGTGCGTAATGACCCAACTTGTGGCTCTAACACTCTTTCCACCCCCTCTTCCGCAAATTTCCCTGAGCCATGTAAGCAACCATGGAAAACTTGGTAAATGTCCCACCTAATTGTGAATATTTTAGTTATTTTCCAATAAAGTAAGTGAACTGTAGACTAAAGGTATAAGCAGTATGGGAATCAGTATCTAAAATGTGCTTCAATGTGGCATCAAGCAACAGAAACAGTCAGCAAGGCCTCCTGAGAGAAGCAAAGTTTTTTTTCCAGTTGGCTGTCCTTGAACACACCAAAGATATAATTGGTTGTAAACATCACTGGGTTTCTGTTTGATTGATCCTTCCCTGGTATTTTGCAAATTGATTTCATCTGGGCCCACAGGAAACAGAAGTGTTTTCTGAGACATCTGAGCTGATTCAGAATATAAAATTGTTTATAACAGGGCATTACTACAGGCCGTAGAGAAAGGCAATCCCTTTCCTTAATGAGAACAAAACAAAAAGCCTAACAATCATGAAAGACAATCAGAGGTTTATTGCTTGGAACTTCTATACAATAACATGACATATTGGACAGAGAATATTTGCAACTTTTATCTATAAATACATACACTTTTGAGAGAGATAAATTTTTGTTTCCAATATTATTGGCTAACAAAAACAACTGGACTGAAGAGATGGTTTGGTGGTGAAGGTGCCTGCTTGCGAAGCCTAAGAATGCTCATTTGAAACTCCAGGTCCCATGTTTAGCCAGATGCAAAAATGACACAAGCATGCAATGTCACACATACGCACAAGGGGGCACACACACCTGGAGTTCATTCACAGCGGCTGAGAGGCTGCTGGCACGCCCATTCTCTCTCTCACTGTCTCTCTCTCTCTCTCAAAAAAAAAAAAATAGAATAACCACTTTTTGTTTGCTTTTAGATTTTAAAAAAATATTTTTATTTATTTGCAAGAAGACAGAGCATGCACAAGGGCCTCTTGCCACTGTGAATGAACTCGAGATGCATGCACCGCTTTGTGCATCTGGCTTTACATGGGAACTGGGGAATCAAACCTGGGCCACCAGTGCCTTCAACCACTAAGCCATCCATCTCTCCAGCCCTGTTTTTTTTTTTTTTTTTTTTTTTGACATAGAGTCTCACTCTAACCCAGGCTGACATGGAACTCACTCTGTAGTCCTAGGCTGGCCTCAAACTCATGGCAATCCCCCTACCTCTGCTTCCTGAGTGCTAGGATTAAAGTCATCATGTACCACCACTCCTGGCTTGTAATGATTTTTAAAATTTATTTATTAATGAAAGTGAGAAGAAAGCAAAAGAGACAGACAGATAGAAACAACGGGCACCCAGGGCCACTAGCCACTGCAAATGAACTCCAGATACATGAGCTACCTTGTGCATCTGGCTTATGTGGGTACTGGGAATCAATCCTGGGTCTTTAGACTTTGCAGGCAAGCTCCTTAATCACTAAGACAAATATTTTATTTGGGAGATAGACAGATGAGAGAGAGAATGGGCAGACCAATGCCTTTAACTGCTGCAAACAAACTCCAGATGTATGATGTGCCACTTTGTGAATCTGGTTTTATGCAGGCACTAGAGAATCAAACTTGGGTCCTTTTGGCTTTTCCAGCAAGCACCTTAACTGCAAAGTCATCTCTCCAGCCCCTGTAATGACCCCTCCCTCCCTCCTTTCCTTCCTTCTTCCTTCCCTCCCTCCCTCCCTCCCTCCTTCCCTCCCTCCCTCCCTCCTTTCCTTCCTTCCTTCCTTCCTTCCTTCCTTCCTTCCTTCCTTCCTTCCTTCCTTCCTTCCTTCCTTCCTTCTTTCTTCCTTCCTCCCTCCCTCCCTCTTTCTCTTTTTTTCCTTTTGATTTTTCAGGATCAGGTCTTGCTCTAGCCCAGGCTGGCCTAGAATTCACTTAATCTCAGGGTGGCCTCATGGCAATCCTCCTACCTCAGCCTCCCAAGTCCTGAGATTATTAAAGACATGCACCACCATGCCTAGCTTTGTAATGTTGTTTGATACTTGGAAAAAAATCACAAAAAATATGAATAGTTTAAAATAGTCACTATCATTGCTAAGTATGTGTCATACTGTCACTGTTACACATGGTTGCACATGGACTCTTTAGTTGTATCAGGAAAAAAAACAAAACAGGGTTGGAGCAATAGCTAAGTGGTTAAAGGGGCTTGCTTTCAAAGCATTATGGTCCTAGCTCAATTCCCTAGTACTCATGTAAAGCCAGATGTACAAAGTGGCACATGCATCTGGAATTCATTTACAGAAGCAAGCGGCCCTAGTGCTCCCATACTCACTCTCTCTTAAATAAATAAAAAAAAATATTTTTTAAAAACACCATTCACATTACTAATCACATACTTCATTCAATATTCTTAAAAATTGGAACCTCATTAGTTGAATGAAGGTAACTATATTTATACAAAGTGCTAGGAAAAATGCAGCTTCATTTTAGATGAAATGATACTAGAAAGACATAAATGTTAGAAATGAAATTATAAATATTGACCATAATCAAAAGTAATAGCATTGAAGAAGTTTGAAAACATCCAGAATAAAGAAAGTGTTGCTTCTGATATGAGTGGAAAAGGTCAAAGACAGGAGAGCTTCTCAGATTTGTTTGAATGACAGTTGCTCTTTCAAGACCTCCATCAAAACAGATGTGTTTTGCCTTCCAGCATATGAAAATGGGATATGAATTTTATTTTTAGGCTTAAATAGTCAAATAAAATTATAGCCGAGTTTATATACAAGAGAAAAGTTGACTTCTTTCCAAGTGTGGTGAGCAGTTTTAGTTTTTCTGTGAATATTAACTTTTCCTTCTCACACCTTTTTCCTATCTGCCTAAAATGTCCTTGCAGGAAAGTGGCAGTATTTGGTAATTTTAACTTAATTTTCATCGTAACCATCTGCTCTTCATTTTTCTTTAAAAAATAGTTTACCTGTGTGTGTGTGTGTGTGTGTGTGTGTGAGAGAGAGAGAGAGAGAGAGAGAGAGAGAAAGAGAAGAGAGAGAGAAAGAGAGAGAGAGAGAGAGAGAGAGAGAGAGAGAATGGGCACACCAGGGTCTTTTGTCTGCAAACTGCAGTTGTACACACCACTTTATGTATCTGACTTTACAAAGGTACTGGGGAATTGAACTCATACTGGCAGGCTGTCCAAGCAAGTGCCTTTAACCACTGAGCCATCTCTCTAGCCCTGGTTGATAATTTTTTTAAAAACAGAAGTTTAACATAGACAAAACTTAAACATACTGTGACTAGCAGAAGAATGTAATATTCAACATATACTTTGGTCTATAACTATTACTAGATAATACAAAAGTTCCTTTTGTTGTTGTTTAGAGGCAGGGTCTCACTCTTGCCCAAGCTGGCCTGGAATTAGTCTCAGGCTGGCCTCAAATTCAGGGTGATTTTCCTACATCTGCCTCTCTGCCCTGTCTCTTAAACCCCCACCTTTCTTCTTTTTCTTGCCTATCCTCAATACTTCTCAATTATCTACCTTACCTACCATTTCTTCTCTATCCCCTATTCCCTTTTCCTTTCTTCCTTCTCTTTCTAACTTCCCTCTCTTAGCACATATTTACTATACCCTCTATGCCTCTCCCTTCTAATGCTCTCATCCTTCCCCTATTTCCCCCTTTATGCCCATTTTCTTCCCTCTCATCCTTTCCTCCTCTTCCATCTTTCCTCCTCTTCTCCATTCTTCCTTTCATCCATTCAATCCATTTTCCCTGTTCTTCCCTTTCTTTTCTCCCATATCTACTCTCCATTCTATACTCTTCCTTCTCCTCTATGGCCCTTCCAACATCCCTCTGATTTCTTCTCTTTCTCCTTCTCTCATCTTCCCTCACTCCCTTCTCTCATCTTCTCTCACTCCCTTCTCTCTTCTGTGTTATTACCACCACCCTCTATCCCTTCTCCTTTAAAACCCTCCCATCTCCCTTATCCTTTATGGCCCTCCCCTTTTTTCTCTCCTCCACTTCTCTCCTCTTTCTCCCCTATCACCCTCTCCCTTTTTCATTTTTCCCTTCTCCCAAATTACCTGTAGCCTGTAAACCCTGTCCCCTCTAATCTCCCTTCTTTCTCCCTGCTCCTACTCTATCTTCTCCACCTTTTCCTCCTGTTATTTCTCCCCTTTCCCTTCTATGCTCTTCCCTCCTTCCATTTCCCCTTTTCCTTTTCTGCTACCCCCTCTTCTTCTCCCTCTCTCCCTTCTCCACTCCTCTTTCCTCTCCTATTTTCCCTATCTCTATATCCTCTAACCATTCTCTTTTCTATCCCACTCTTCCTTCTCCTGTCTCCCTGTCTATGGTCCTCTTCTCTTCATTCTCTCCCTATTTACTCTTCTTTGGCCCCTATTCTCCTCTCCTGCCTATCTTCCTTCTATCCTCTTTCTCTCCATTTCACTGCTTCCCTCTCTTTTCCTTATCATTTCTACCATTTATATGCTCTGCCTTCTCCCCTCTTCCCCCATGTCCACCCCCTCTTCCTCTCACTCCTCTTCTCTTCTTTGGTGCCTATCTCCCTCTCCTCTCTCTTCTTTCTCCATCATCTTCCCTTCACCTATCACTACAATCCTCTATCTCTTCTCACTTCTGCCTCTCATTTTTCTCCCCTTCTCCTTCCCCATGCTCCTTCTCTCTCTCTCTCTCCTCCAATTTTCCCCATCTCCTCTCTTATTCCCTCTCCATTACCCTCCTCTTCCTTATCACCCCTCTCCCCTATACCCCTCTAATATCTTCTCTCTCACCTTTCTTCACGCTTTCCTCCCCCTTCTGTATTATTTCTATTCTTAATCCCTTCTCCCTTCTCTGTCCTATCCCTTTCTCCCACTCTAACCCACTTCCCTGCTCCCATTTCTCCCTTTCCCTCCTTTCTTCTCACCTCTCCCTCTGTACATCCCTGCCCTCCTACCTTTTCCCTTTACTCCTCTTTTTCTTTATTCCCCTCCTCTTATTCCGTCACCTTTCCCCCCTTTTTCTCCCTTAACTCTACCCTCTAACCCCTTTCTTTTCTATTCCCCTATCCCTTGTCTCTCCTTTTTTCTTTATCACCTCCTATGCCCCGTTTCCCGCACTTCTTAGTCCCCTATCTCCTTCCTCAACTTTCCTCTTTCCCTTCTCCACCCTGTCTCTTCTCCCTCCCCCTTCTCTGCATCATGTCTACTCTCTATCAACTCTTCCTTCTATCATCCATCCCTTCTCCCTTCTCATGCTCTATAACCCTCTCCTCTTCCCTCTAGCCTATTTTCCCCTCTTCCTTCTCCCCTCTCCCCCTCTATGCTCCTTTTATCTTCCTTATTACTTCTCCCTTTCCTCCTTTTATTTCTCCCTACTTCTCTCTTTTCTTTCTCACATCCTCATACCTCTCCCTTATCCCTTATGAATCCTACTCTTTTTTGTTTGTTTGTTTGTTTGTTTTTTCAAGGTAGGGTCTCACCACTCTGGCCCAGGCTGACCTGGAATTAACTTTGTAGTCTCAGGGTGGCCTTGAACTCACAGTGATCCTCCTACCTCTGCCTCCTTAGTGCTGGGATTAAAGGCGTGTGCCACCATGCATGGCAAATACTACTCTTATCCCTTCTATCTCCCCTTCATTCTTTTTGAGGTATGGTCTTGTTGTAGCCCAGGCTGACACATGAGTCATTATGTAGTCTCAGGCTGGCCTTGAACTCACAGCAATCCTCCTACCTCTGCCTCCTGAGGCCATGGGGCATAACACTGCCATTCTCCTTTCTTCCCATCTATATGACTCCTGTTTTCTTTCAAGTTCCTTTGTCTTCTCTTCTCTGCCTCCTTCACAATGCTTTCCTTCCTCTTCCTTTTCACATCCCCATTATATTAATTCTTTCTTCCTCCCCTCTCCCACTTGTATCCATCATCTCATTTTCGCCTATCTCTTCTCCACTTTCTTTTCTCCATCCCCATTTTCTTCTTTTCCCTCACTCCCTTCTCTCTTTATTTATTCTCTTCTCCTGGCCTTTTTCTCTACCCTCTGCCCTTCTCTTCCTTCTCTCCTACCTATGATTCTCTTCTCTTCCCTCTATTTTCCCTTCTCCCTTATTCCCTCTTCCCTTTCTCTTTTCTTCTTTATGCCCTGTCACCTCTATCCTCTATGCCTTCTTCTTCTATTACCCTCTTCCATTTCTCTTCTTTCTGCCTTATATCCCTTTTTCTTCTTCCCTCTTTTCTCCCCTTCTCTTCCTCCTCCCTGGTTTCCACAATCACCTTTTCCCTCTATCCCTTCTTCCTTCCCCATCTATACTCCTCCCACATTCTCTTCCCTATTTGCCCCTTTTACTTCTTCCCTTCTCTTCCCTCTCTCCCATCTCCTCTCCTTTTCCCTCTCTCTTTTTCCTTATCACCTCTCCCTTCTATCCCTTCTTCTTCCAATTCCCCTATTCTCTCCTTTCCCCTCTATGCCCCTTCTCTCTCCTTTCTTCCCTACCCCTCTCCCTATTTCCTTTCTTCCTTTTATCTCTTCCCTCCCCCTTCTCCCCTATCATTTCTACTTTTCCATCTACTATCCCCTTCTTCCTTCTCCCATCTCCTCATAGCTCTGCCCTCTTTCCTCTCCCTACTCCTCTATCCCCTCTCCCTTGTATCCCTCTCTTCTCCACTCTTTCCTTCTATGCCCCTTCCCTCTCTCCCTTTTCTTTCCTTCTTTCTCCCTTATCTCCCTCTCTCTGTGTGGTGGTTTGATTCAGGTGTCCTCCATAAACTTAGGTATTCTGAATGCTAGTCTCCTCAGATGATGACAGTTGGAATTAAAGCCTCCTGGAGGTGGTGTATTGTTGGGGGCAGGCTTCTGGGTATTATGGCCAGTTTCACCATGCCAGTGTTTGGCACACTCTCCTGTTCCTGTTGTCTACCTGATGTTGGCCAGGTGATGTCCACCTTCTGCTCATGCCATTGTTTTCCTTTGCCATCATGGAGTGTTCCCTCAAGCCTATAAGCCAAAATACATCCCTTTTTCCCAAAAGCTGCTCTTAGTTGGGTGATTTCTGCCAGCAATGTGAACCTTACTGCAACAGTAATGTTGATACTGAGAAGTGGTCTCATTTGCTGCTAGACCCCTGACTGTGTGGCTTTGGCCTTTTGGAGTTGATTTTCAAGGGGAATGTGGATGAATTTGAAACCTTGGCCTAAGAGATGCCTCGCAAGGCTGTTTAGTACAGCCTGGTGGACTATTCTGGTCAGAGTTGAAAGACCTGAATGTAGTAAGAACTATGGACTGTAAGGTTCAGCTTATGAGGGTGAAAAGGAGCTTTGTCTGGACTGGGCTAGAAGCAGTTTGTGTGAGAGGCTTGTTATACCCATGTCCTGAGAACTTGTGCAGGTTGCAGTCCATAGAAACAGACTGGTGTGTGCAGATGGATATGGCACAGAAAGAAATCTTTGGGCCCAAACTGCTGCCCATTCAGCTGCAATTATATGAGAGATTACAACCATTGAGATTGAGCCAGCTGACCTGCACTGGGGCAACAGGAAGAATGTAGACTCTTTTGAAGGGGTCTGAATGCTCAAGGAGTGTTCTGTTCATCAGATTCTGCTTTATTCCCCCCTGGATTAACAAACTGGCACCCTACCTGGTAAGAAATGCAGGAAAGAGAGGGTTATTGAATTTGCAACACAGTCTTGTGTTTTGGAAATGGCCATGGGCAGTGTGAAGCAGGTTTGCTGGATGCCTGTATGGAGACCGATTGGGCTGTGAGGATGAACTGTGGGTTGCAGTGGAGACCCAGTGGAGATGCAGGGACCACGAGATGACTGCCAAGGGCAGCTGTCAGCCCCAGATGAAGTTTTCCAGGACTGTGAGTAGCCTAGCTACAGGGGCAGAATTGGAAGCCCAAAGACCTGTTCCTGGTTAGAATTATCAGTGGTAGAGATCTGTCACTGACTAGAGTTGTTGGACTTGGAGCTACAGAGTGTGATGTTTGCCCTGGTTAAATCTTGTATTGGTGTAATGTTTCTTTGCTATGCGCAATGCCATCTTTTGCAGTGTGAAAAATATATATATATTTTAGTTTTGCGAGGTAGGGTCTCACTCTGGTCCAGGCTGACCTGGAATTAACTATGTAGTCTCAGGGTGGCCTAGAACTCTCGGCGATCCTCCTACCTCTGCCTCCCGAGTGCTGGGATTAAAGGCGTGCGCCACCACTCCCGGCTGCAGTGTGAATATTTACTCTGTGCCTTTATAGGTTTTGGGGGGATTTTTTGGTATTATGGCTCAGTTAAAAGACCTTGGATTACAGGAATGTTTGAACATTGTTAGGATTGATAAAAACTATGGGGACTCTTAAAGTCATACTGAATTGTATTTTATAACATGTATGGATATCAGTGTATGGGGGCCAGGGGCGGAATGTGGTGGTTTGATTTAGGGTCCCCCATGAACTTAGGTATTTTGAAGGCTAGTCTCCCCAGCTGTTGGCAATTAGAAATTAAAGCCTCCTGGAGGCAGTGTATTGTTGGGGGCGGGCTTCGATGTTTTATAGCCAGTTTCCCCATGCCAGTATTTGGCATACTCACCTATTGTCCACCTGATGTTGGCTAGGAGGTGATGTCCACCCTGTGCTCATGCCATCATTTCCCCTACCATCATGGAGCGTCCCCTCAATTCTGTAAGCCAAAACAAATCCTTTTTTTCCCCAAAGCTGCTAGTGGTGGAGTGATTTGGGCCAGCAATGCAAACCTGACTGCAACACTCCTTCCCTCTCTCCCTTCTGTCCCCTCTTGCAGACCATAAACTATGCTCATTCCCCCTCTCCCTTCTTTTCCTTCTCCCTTCTCCCCCTTTTCTTTGTCCTCCAACCCCCTTTCTCCTCTTGTCTGCCTTCTCCCTATCATCTTTACCCTCTGTCTGCTCCCTTTCTCTCTCCTTTCTCCTCTCTCCCCTTGTATGCCACTTCCCCATTTCCTGACTTCCTTTTTGCTTCTTTCCCCCTATCTCCCTTCTCTTCCCCTTGCCCTTCCCTCTTCCTTTTCTTCTATCACCTCTACCCTCTCTCCTCTCTCACACCTATTTCTCTTGCTTCCCATGCTCTCTATCTCTTCTTTTTCTCCTCTTAATTCTCTCCTATCCCCCCACTTTTCGATCTTTTATCTCCTTTTCCTTCTCCCCTATCAGTTCTACCCTCTGCATCCTCTCTACCCCATTCTTCTCCTTTCTCTCTCTGTCTAGATCTCTAAGGTCTCTCCCTTTCTTCTTTCTACTCCTCTATGTTTACGTCTCCTCCTCTTCATTTCCCTTCTTACCTTCTCCCCTATCACCTCTACTTTCTATCCGCTGCTCTTAGTTGGGTGATTTCTGCCAGCAATGTGAACCTTACTGCAACAGTAATGTTGATACTGAGAAGTGGTCTCATTTGCTGCTAGACCCTGACTGTGTGGCTTTGGCCTTTTGGAGTTGATTTTCAAAGGGAATGTGGATGAATTTGAAACCTTGGCCTAAGAGATGCCTTTCAGTGCTGTTTAGTACAGCCTTGTGGACTATTCTGGTCAGAGTTGAAAGACCTGAATGCAGTAAGAACTATGGACTGTAAGGTTCAGCTTATGAGGGTGAAAAGGAGCTTTGTCTGGACTGGGCTAGAAGCAGTTTGTGTGAGAGGCTTGTTATACCCATGTCCTGAGAACTTGTGCAGGTTGCAGTCCATAGAAACAGACTGGTGTGTGCAGATGGATATGGCACAGAAAGAAATCTTTGGGCCCAAACTGCTGCCCATTCAGCTGCAATTATATGAGAGATTACAACCATTGAGATTGAGCCAGCTGACCTGCACTGGGGCAACAGGAAGAATGTAGACTCTTTTGAAGGGGTCTGAATGCTCAAGGAGTGTTCTGTTCATCAGATTCTGCTTTATTCCCCCCTGGATTAACAAACTGGCACCCTACCTCGTAAGAAATGCAGGAAAGAGAGGGTTATTGAATTTGCAACACAGTCTTGTGTTTTGGAAATGGCCATGGGCAGTGTGAAGCAGGTTTGCTGGATGCCTGTATGGAGACCGATGGGGCTGTAAGGATGAACTGTGGGTTGCAGTGGAGACCCAGTGGAGATGCAGGGACCACGAGATGACTGCCAAGGGCAGCTGTCAGCCCCAGATGAAGTTTTCCAGGACTGTGAGTAGCCTAGCTACAGGGGCAGAATTGGAAGCCCAAAGACCTGTGGCTGGTTAGAATTATCAGTGGTAGAGATCTGTCACTGACTAGAGTTGTTGGACTTGGAGCTACAGAGTGTGATGTTTGCCCTGGTTAAATCTTGTATTGGTGTAATGTTTCTTTGCTATGCGCCCAATGCCATCTTTTGCAGTGTGATATATATATATTTTAGTTTTTGAGGTAGGGTCTCACTCTGGTCCAGGCTGACCTGGAATTAACTATGTAGTCTCAGGGTGGCCTAGAACTCTCGGCGATCCTCCTACCTCTGCCTCCCGAGTGCTGGGATTAAAGGCGTGCGCCACCACTCCCGGCTGCAGTGTGAATATTTACTCTGTGTCTTTATAGGTTTTGGGGGATTTTTGGTATTATGGCTCAGTTAAAAGACCTTGGATTACAGGAATGTTTGAACATTGTTAGGATTGATAAAAACTATGGGGACTCTTAAAGTCATACTGAATTGTATTTTATAACATGTATGGATATCAGTGTATGGGGCCAGGGCGGAATGTGGTGGTTTGATTTAGGGTCCCCATGAACTTAGGTATTTTGAAGGCTAGTCTCCCCAGCTGTTGGCAATTAGAAATTAAAGCCTCCTGGAGGCAGTGTATTTTTGGGGGCGGGCTTCGATGTTTTATAGCCAGTTTCCCCATGCCAGTATTTGGCATACTCACCTGTTCCTATTGTCCACCTGATGTTGGCTAGGAGGTGATGTCCACCCTGTGCTCATGCCATCATTTCCCCTACCATCATGGAGCGTCCCCTCAATTCTGTAAGCCAAAACAAATCCTTTTTTTCCCCAAAGCTGCTAGTGGTGGAGTGATTTGGGCCAGCAATGCAAACCTGACTGCAACACTCCTTCCCTCTCTCCCTTCTGTCCCCTCTTGCTGACCATAAACTATGCTCATTCCCCTGTCCCTTCTTTTCCTTCTCCTTCTCCCCTTTTCTTTGTCCTCCAACCCCTTTCTCCTCTTGTCTGCCTTCTCCTATCATCTTTACCCTCTGTCTGCTCCTTTCTCTCTCCTTTCTCCTCTCTCCTTGTATGCCACTTCCCCATTTCCTGACTTCCTTTTGCTTCTTTCCCCTATCTCCCTTCTCTTTCCCTTGCCCTTCCCTCTTCCTTTTCTTCTATCACCTCTACCCTCTCTCCTCTCTCACACCTATTTCTCTTGCTTCCCATGCTCTCTATCTCTTCTTTTTCTCCTCTTAATTCTCTCCTATCCCCCCACTTTTCGATCTTTTATCTCCTTTTCCTTCTCCCCTATCAGTTCTACCCTCTGCATCCTCTCTACCCCATTCTTCTCCTTTCTCTCTCTGTCTAGATCTCTAAGGTCTCTCCCTTTCTTCTTTCTACTCCTCTATGTTTACGTCTCCTCCTCTTCATTTCCCTTCTTACCTTCTCCCCTATCACCTCTACTTTCTATCCACTCTCCCTTTTATCGCCTTCTCTTCTCTCTCCCTCTATGCCCCTTCTTCCTTCCCCCTCTCCATTTCTCAACTTACTAGTCCCCTATCCCTTTTTTCTTCTTCTTACCTTTCACTCCTTCTCCTGTGTCTCCTATCACCTTTACTCTCGATCCCTTTCTCCTTGTTATTGCCCTCTTCCTTCTCCACTCTTCCTTTTTATCTTCTTACTCTGTTCTCCCCTCCTCTTCCCATTCCATTCTTCCCTATTGTACTTACCTTCACGTTGGAGGTATAAGGCAACTGAACAAAAGCAGCTGGTAGAAGAAAAGTTTTTATTTTGGCTTACAGTCTCAAGAAGAAGATTCCTGATGGCAAAAGCACAGAGGCTGGACATCATATTTTGCCATAGCAGGTGGAAGATGGCAGAAAAAGTGAGCTGAGCTCTGGCAAGGGAGAAGTTGGTCTATAACACCTCCTCCAGCAAGGTTCCACCTCCCAAACTGCCAACAGGTGGAGACCAAGCATTATGGGGTCAAGTAATTCAAATCACCACACCTATCAACTCTACCCTGTATTCCCTAATCTTCTGCCCTCCTTTTCTTTCCTTATAACCTCTCTCCCTTCTTCCTTTGCTCCCTTCTCTTTTTCCAGCTTTGTCCCTCACCTCTACTCTAGAACCTCTCTCCTTTCTACCCTTCCCTGTATTCCTTTACCCCCTTCCCCTTCTCAATCCCCTATTTCCAGTCCTTTGTCTGTTCTTCCTATCCTGGGTCACCCTTCTATCCCTTTCCTCCCTTTGTTCCTCCCCCTTCCTACACCATCCCTTCTGTCTTTCCCTTATTCTCTCTCCATTATGCAAATTTCTTCACTCTTCTCTGCAATCATTCATTCTTTAAACACCTCCATGCTCTCTTCTACCCTCTTTCTCATCTGTCCTCTCCCCATACACCTCCCCTCTTCTCTCTCCCTTCTAGGTCTTTGCACATGTCCTTTCTCTCCCATATTCCCTTTGCCACTTTGCCCTTCCCACTCTTTTGTGCCCTTCTCACCTGTCACTTATCCTTCCTCTATATTCTCTCCCTCAGCTCTTCCCCTCTGTGCCCTCTTCCCTCTTTCCTCATCCCTGTATGCTTCTCTCTCCTCGGAAGACTCCACCCTTCTCTTTCCCCTCTGTCTTCTCCCCTCCTTTCAGCCTATAAGAACTCTTCCTTTTAATCACCCCACTATCCCTCTTTACATACCTGTTTCCCCTTCCTTTTTCTACTCCCTCCTCCCTTTTTCCCTCTGTCCTGTATCGAGGCTTTACCCGGTGCTTTCTCTCCCTTCTAGTCACTTTTCCCTTCTCTTCTCCTCTCACAACATTACCCACCCCCACCTTTTCCCAAAGTCTCCTATCTATTCCTCTTCTTTCTCCTTCCTCCATTTTACCACTCTCTCACCTGTTCCCTCTCCCCATTACCATATATCTCCATTACAGTCTCCTCTGACCCTATCTCCTTTCCCATCGCCTCTTCCCTCTTTTCCCTCTTTCCTCCCCTTCTGCACATCTTCCCACTTTCCTCTGTCCTCTCCCATATCACCCCCCCTCTGGCTAGATTCCCCTCTTTTCCTCATCCTCCCTTTCCCCTCTCTCCTTCTCTGTTCTTCCTTCTGCCCTCGATCCATTCTCCATTTCTTAAGTCTTCATCGTCTGTCTTTCCTCTCACATCTCTACTATGGCCTGTACCTTACCTTTCTATAACTGAGATAACTGGAAAGATTCTTTATTTAGTATTTACATGTTAGAGAGAGGGGGGCAGATAGAGAGGGAGAATGAACATGCCAGGTCTCTTGCCACTGAAAACAAAGTCTAGATGCATGTGATACCTTGTGCATCAGCCTTACGTGAGTACTGGGGAATCAAACCTGGGTCCTCAGACTTTGCAGGCAAGTGCTTTAACTGCTAAGCCATCTCTCCAGCCCAAGTTTCTTTATTGATTTAAACAAATTAGATACATGGAAGGAAATGTGCTCATCTGACATTATTTTTTTTCTTGAATTTTATAATGATCATGGGGCCAGTAGTGGCAAACCAAGTTTTGAAGGCAAGCATGCATGTTCCACAAAGATATCTACTATTAGGTACCTACTAAAAGCATGTCCAATTATCTACAAATGCTTTTTAAAGCCTTCAGTAAATATTGTATAAATTATCTTTTTAGGAAATGCATGAATCAAGTATTTAGCATTTTTTCACAGTAAAAATAATATTACCTTTTAAATAGTGCTGGAGAGATGGCTTAGTGGTTAAGGTGCTTGCCTGTGAAGCCTAAGAACCCAGATTCAATTCCCCAGTCCCCACATAAGCCAGATGCACAAGGTGGTGCATGCGTCTGAACTTCATTTGCAGTGGCTACAGGCCCTGGTTTGCCCCCCCTTCTCTCCCTCATATATATATATATATATATATATATATATATATATATATATATATATATATCAACTAAATGAAATATTAAAAGATAATATTAGCTTATAAATATGGAAGTAAATTTAACTGAGATTCAAACAGATTATTGAAAATATATGGAGGAAAATATTTACCTGAATATTTTTCATCAGAATTGTCCCAGTATTCTTTATGTGTTTATTAAAATGAGAGTATGATATAAAATGACAGGAGAGGGCTGGAGAGATGGCTTAGAGGTTAAGGCAGTTGCCTGAGAAACCTAAGCACCCAGGTTCGATTCCCCAGAACCCACTTAAGCCAGCTACACAGGTGATGCATTGATGCATGTGTCTGTAGTTCCTTTGCAGTAGCTAGATGCCCTGGTGTACCCATTCGCTCTCTTTATCTGCTTTATCTGCATCTTTCTTTCTCTCTCTCTCTCAAATAAAATATTTAAAACAAAATAAAATGGCAAGAGAAATGATGAGTGTATCTTAATGTCATTATCTCTATTCTGTCTGAGGCAGACATGGAAGGAGGTCACTTTCTTGTAGAATGATAGTCTTTGGTCAACATTTTCATTTATAATTGAAGTTACCTTAAAATAAGCTTTGATTAGGACTAGGGAGTGGCACAGTGGTTAAAGCCACTTGCTTGCAAAGCCTGCTGCTCCAGGTTCAATTCCCCAGATCCCATGTAAAAGCCAGATGCACTAAGTAGCACATGCATCTGAAGTTCATGCATCAGTGTGCTCATGCTCTCTCTCAAGTAAATCAATAAAAATATTACATTTTTTGAAAGCTGTAATTAATGACCTAAGAATCTTAATTGCTTATAGCAGCCAATCTTACTATTCACACATGGACATACGTGTAACTGGTAACACTGCTGCGCACATCCTCATCCTCAGCTGGTGGAGTGGTGCCTAACGGGGTAGTGCTGCGTCCATGGCACACAGAAAACAATGGTGGCATCACAGGCTGGACCTGGGAGCAGTTCAGAAATTACATGTGTAAATTCAGTCATTTCACTGATGAAGGCAAGTTCATGATATGCCCTTCAACAGGAAAAAATAGTAACATGCATCATAATACATTCCAAGACAATATATTCTTTTTTGGTTTTTTGAGGTAGGGTCTCGCTCTAGCCCAGGCCGACCTGGAATTCACTATGTAGTCTCAGGCTGACCTTGAACTCATGGTGATCCTCCTACCTCTGCCTCCCAACTGCTGGGATTAAAGACATGCGTCACCATGCCTGGCAGGACAATATATATATATTTAATTTATTTTTTTATTGACAACTTCCTTAATTGTAGACAATATCCCTGGTATTTCCCTCCCTCCCTCCACTTTCCCCTTTGAAAGTTTGGACGATGTGTGGAGGACAATACCTCAACATTTATCTTGTCAAAATTGTCCCTTTAGAGACATATAACAGGCCTTCCAAGACTTAGGGAACAATGGGGAAGAGATGGCATAAAGAATATGAGCCACACGATGTATATTCTGAGGGATTGTTCACCCCCTCACCAGGAACTGACTGGTGCATTCATGACCCCACAGTGAATATGATAACTCCACTGAGGCGGTCCTTCAGTGGATGGGGTGAGGGAGAGGAAACATAAAAGTGTAACACCATGGGACTATGACCAATATACAATATGTTCAGACAATAAAGTTCCCAATAAAACATTGTGCCCTTAGTCATATTCATCTGCTCATTAAATGAGAGTCTAAATAAAATAAATGCCTCTTAATGTCATTATGTGTGTTCTGTCTGAAGTGAAATGGGGTAATTTACTTGTAGCATGGTCATCAAAATGATACAGACTTGTTGAAGTCTTGCCTTGATCAGTATATATAGTTAACATTTATATCTGCAGTTCACAATTCATAATCATATTTTATAACAGGTCATTGTCACATTTGGGATCAATGCAATTGGAAGATTGGGATTCAATGTAACTGTGATGAATCAAAGGCCAAACAGAAACTGATAGAATCTCAATCTCATTGGAAAAATGTTCCCTCCACATTTTCCTTTATTACTTTATTTCCCAAAAGTGAGATGGCAGCTGGCCGTGGTAGTGCACCCCTTTAATCTCAGCATCAGTGAGGCAGACGTAGGAGACTCAGCATGAGTTTGAGGCCAGCCAGGGCTACACAGGGAGTGTTCCAACTTCCAAAATAAAAAGTGAGACTAGAGGTTCTGGGGGTTATACAGGGGCAGGCAGGTAAGGCTTGTACATGGGGCAGAGAGAAAGGAAGGAGTAGTTCTTAATTAAAAAAAACTGGGAGCTACAACCACCCTTTCTCCTCCCCAATTAAAAAGACACAAAAGTAGACATCTTGGGGTAAATGGGGAGCCTGGGAGCTTAAGGGTGTTGATGAACAAGTTTCACAGGTGCCAGGGCTTCATGGGGGTGACACAGGCACAAGAGTGGCTCCTGCATCAGATCAAGAACAACAATCACTCTCACTGGATGCCTCCTGGTTTTCACTAACAGAAGACACTGCGTCACTGCCGAAATACCAACCGGCCCGGCACCAGCACAAGGCTGTGTAATGGCCACAGTGGTTGCAAAGGGCGTACAGCTGGTATACGGTATTGAGGCTTTTTCACTGACCAAGTGCTCTAGACTCAGTCACTTCACTGGCAAGTCTACACTATTGACCTTTCTTGATGCAGCATCAGAAGATTGATTCAGATGGAGCAGAGGATTGGGGTGGGGAATCTGCGGCCTACCAACCTTTCGGTATTTCGTGTCTTCTGCCTACATGGGTGGCACAGAGTCATTCTCCACCTCCAGCTTGGCTCCCAGCAAATCCTTTCTTGTGGATGAGCGGGGCTGGAGCACAAAAACCCCTCAAAAATGATGGAGGTCCGCATAGGCCTGGCACTCGAGTACCCTTTCAACTGGCCCACAAATAGCTCTGCAAGCCTGCTGTCCTCTTGTTCAGGTAATGCTTCCCCATTCAGTTGATGGAGCATGCTCACTCACCCTAGGCTCTTCGTGCAGAGCTGCTCCTCGGGAGCCGAGAGGAGCTGGACCGTCGTCAGGACCCCGTGCTGGAGCCAGGCGGCCTCCTTTGCTGGTCCTGGGGTGTCGGCCCACGCGCGCTTGAGTGCAACCCCACACTCACGCGTTTCTCCATCATCCCCAAGGAGCGGTTGTCCTTGTACAGCCGCTGCTTTCGACTCCTTGGCGACCGTCACCATGGCGGTCTTACAGAGCGCAGGAGCCTAGGATGCCGGCTCGGCCCTTCCCACAGCCTCCAGGCCCTGCCTTGTGCCTTGTGCGCTGCAGTGTTGTTTCCTTGTTACGAGACTTAAGAATTATTTATGGGTGATACCTACGGTTCCTTCATGAGATGCTCATTTTTGTATCCTGTGGCTTTTATTATCAGTGTCTTCGTAAGAGCAGAGTTTTTAAAAGTTTTTTTTTCTTTTTTTTTTTCTGAGACAAGGTCTGACTATGTAGCCCTGCCTGGTTTGGACCTCGCTAAGTAGCCCAGGCTGGCCTCAAACTCATGGGCAATCTCTCTTGCCTCTCCCCCTGAGTGCTGTGATTATAGCATGTGCTTCCGTGCTTGGTAGAGGTTTTAATTTGAAGGTAGCCAATTTACCAATTTTTTTTTAGGGGTTCAACTTTTCATGTTACTTCTAAGAAATCTTTGCCTAGTCCAACGTTGCAAAGGTCTTCTGTTTTCTTCTGGAAGTTTCATATTTGATCCATGATCTATTTGCAATTAATTTATTTTTATTTTTATTTTATTTTTATTTATTTATTAGCAACAGACAGAGAGAGAAAGAGGCACAGAAAGAGAGGGAGAGAATGGGCATGCCAGGGCCTACAGCCACTGCAAACAAACTCTAGATGCATGTACCACCTTGTGCATCTAGCTTATGTGGGTACTGGGGAATCGAGCCTTGAACTGGGGTCCTTAGGCTTCACAGGCAAGAGCTTACCCCCTAAGCCATCTCTCCAGCCCCTGCAATTAATTTTTATATGTTGTCAATATGAATCTAATGGTGCCAGTGTTGAAGATTATCACTTTTGCATCTGTGTCAAAAATCAGTTTTGTGCATGTACATGTACAGTCTGTCACTGAATCCTGTATTCAATTTTGTTGATCAATTTGTGTGTATGATTCAATACCACTGTTTTTTTAATTTTTAAATAATTTTAAATTTAGTTTATTTTGTTTATTTGCAAGTAGAGATAGAGAGAGATAGAAGAGAGACAGACAGAAAGTGCAGGGAGCCGTAAGCAGTCGCCATTACAAGATGGCGCTGGCTCCTCCATATTAGACAGTGCCTTGGCGCCAACCGTGTCTAAGGTATGCGCATGCGCTTGACGCAACCTGTCCCAAGCCTATCCCGTGGCACCTGGTGATGGCAAGCTGGTCGCAACCAATCAGTAAACGCCTTGTAGCAGTACACTCTATAAAAGCAGCTGCAGATTTGGGCCCCGGCCCTCCGCCATCAACTCATCTGTTAACCAAGTGCTCTCCAATAAAACTGTGATACAAGAAGGATCTTCGTTTGTGGCCGTTCCTTTCCTACTGGTTGGGAAGGGTTCGCTGCAAAGTGGTGCCGAAACCGGGACGCGGACCTTTCAAAGACACCAGGCGGAGGTCAAGAAGATTCAGAACTTTGACACGGAGAGGTAGACGTCGGTAAGTCATCCCCGGCTTTGTTCTCTGATGGATTTTCAACTGACCCTGGCTTTTCGCCTGTTTTTGCCTGTTTTGTTTGGGGTTTCTGCCTGTTTTGTTTGGGGTTGAACACTTTTCTGGGCTGATTAAAGCTCTATTGAAACAACGTGATATTCAGATTTCTACAGTAACCATCAGGCCACAGAGATTCAACAGCCCCTTGGTTTGCGGCTTCAGGATCCCTTACACTCCCCTCCAGAACAGGAAGAAAGTTTAGGGAAGGGCACATTACCGTTTTGGCGACTGGTTCATTTTTGTCTCAATAGCGGTAAACATGCGGAAATAATTGGGGAAGGACAAGGAGCTTTAGCCCAACATCAGGACAGTCTTTCAGAGTCAGATACTAGCGGGGACTCACATGCTAGGCCTAGGAAGAAACAAAAGGGAAAAATAGGATCCAGTCAAAAAAGAGACAAAAAAAGGAAAAAGTCTAAAGGAAAAACTTGAGGAGATAGGCGAGGGCTCATTCATGCCCCCCTCGGAAGGGGCAGAGAGGCCCCGGAGGAGCGTATCCTCCATTAGAGGAGACTTTAAACGCTTTGCCTAAACTCACCACGTGGGTAGACCTAAAAGATGCTTATGTTGTACTCATATATATTACTATAAAAAAAAAAAAAAAAAAAAAAAAAAAAAAAAAAACCTCCATGGCGCTTTGGAACAAAACTTTCGTTTTAGCCACATGGATTAATTCAGTCCTCCTTGCCTTAATTGCCAACCTTAAAGGCTTTTCCAGGGAAAAGTTCATTTTGCCCTTAAAAACTGTAAGAAAATATCTTAGGAACGGGCAGGCGGTCCGCCATGAGGCCATGAGGCGAGCCGCTGCCGTCTCCCCCCCCTTTGCCTCTAGACGCTCCCTCTATGCTCTTAACTAAGTGTCCCACGGGGCCCAAAGTATTTACTTTTAAAAATTAAAAAAACAGCTGGAGACATTCATATTGCCCTGCTAGAGGTAAAAATCCTGTTTTTCAAGTCTATATGGCTATATCCTACACACCATTGTCCCACCCTTCGCTGCCTTCCCATTAACATAAAGATAAAAAATGCCTTAATTGTTAAACACTTGCCTGTAGAGCCTAAGGACCCTGATTTGAGGCTCAATTCTCCAGTACCCATGTAAACAGTGGCTGGAGGCAGATGATGAGAGTAGTTCAGAATCTAAATCACAACAGGAGGAGGAGATATTTAAAAAAAAAAAAAAAAAAAAAAAAAAAAAAAAAAAAAAGTTCAACCAGAGGTGATCCCAGGGGCGGGGCTGGCAGGCACATTTGTTGTCTTGGCGGCGCCCTCTGCTGGGGATGAGTAAAGTTCTGTATACATAGATCACAAAAAAGGTCAAGAATGAGGTAGGGCTGGGTGTGGTGGCACACACCTTTAATCTTAGCCCTCAAGAGGCAGAGATGAGAGGATCATTGTTCAAGGTCAGGCTGAGACTACTTTTCTGCCCTCCCCTCATGTGGGTGTTAATCCCCGAGGCTTCCGTCCTGGTGATCTTTGGCAAATGGATGTAACTCATCTCCTGAGTTTGAAAGGTTAAAATATTTACATGTCTCAGTAGATACTTGCTCGGGAGTTATCTTCGCCTCGCCGTTGGCGGATGAAAAGGCTTCTCATGTAAAAACCCACTGCCTGGAAGCCTGGGCACCATCTAAAAGCTGATAATGGCCCGGCATTTACATCTACTGGTTTTCGGGCCTTTTGTGCGCAGATGCAAGTTGCCCACGCCACTGGCCTGTTTTATAACCCACAAGGCCAAGGCATTGTGGAGAGAGCCAATAAAAGTATCAAAGCCATCTTATTTAAACAAAAGAGGGGATAGCAGAAGATGCAACCCCTAGCCTCTTCACCCTTAATTTTTTAATTTTGGACAATAATGATAAGTCTGCAGCTGACAGACACAGTCAAGCTGTGGCCCAGGCACCCAGAGAAGTAGTGATGTGGAAAGATGTCCTAAATAACAAATGGAAAGGACCGGATCTTGTTAAGATCCAGGGGAGCTGTTTGTGTTTTTCCACAGGACCAGGAATCGCTCCACTGGGTTCCAAGCCGGTTGGTGAGAACAGTCCATCCTTCCTCAGGAGAAAGTTTGGAGATTCATAATCCAGATCTTGACACTCAGTAAAGCAGAGCAATTTTGTCAGCCTTCCCAAAGCCGATGCCAGTTCCTCATCAAGCGTCTGTGTTTCCACGTTTCTTCACCACGAATAAGGAACTAGGCCTCCCTTCCCTTCAGGAGGACCAACAGGTGGTCCCCATGGGGGAGTCCCACTCCTTTGTTGAAAAAGGAACTCTTTGTTTTACTTTGCAGTGGAATCAGACTGATGACTCTTGTATAAGACTTCGTCAGCAGAGTTTTGCCTGGTTTGAAGGGGAACTCTGGCCATGGTCAGAGTGCCAGAGCACTTCGGTCGCCTGGGCTGATGCAAATCATCTCTTCACCATATCACCAGCTATGAGGGGTCCCCCGCCTAGGTCAGGGGCATGGTCGGAGGGACTCTTTCTTCAAGATTCCAGAATTAATCCATTTTCAAAGTGGGTGCTGTGTGGGGTCAATGGTTCCTGTACGGATGTGTCTCCATTGGTTTTACTGTTGGGGGGACAGATTGCTTGCAACAATGTGTCAGGGCATGAGACCTCAATGTCAAAAAAGGAGGAGGAAGCAGAGGGGATTTCTCAGCGGACATCTCGGGGAGTTTTCACTCTGGGTCATCCTTGTGAACATTATGCTTGTAATCAGACATTCCCCCCTGCCCCGGTTTGTGTGCACCCCCCTTTTTCTGCTTATTGCTATTAATTCCACAAGAGTGGATCTTAGTCTTGCACAGGGCCTTACTTCCTGGATCTCCTCTGCTTTTAATTTTTTTAAGGAATGGGTTGGAGTGGGACTGTTTGCTGCCTGCTGTATAGGGGGATGTCTGCTGTGTCTATGGCTGATCTGCCGCCTGCGAGCCCAGACCAGGCGGGACAAGGTGGTCATTTCTCAGGCACTTGCTGCTTTGGAGTGTGGGTCCTCCCCCCAGATTTGGCTATCGGCCCTAAAAAGCACCTAGTTTCCCCTGGCCCTTGCACCCTTAGGGCTTGAAGTGCCCATTGCACAAGGATGGGCAGAGGGTTGGTGTTGGGAGCACGGCATTCATCACGCTCAGGGAAGACAAGACAAAGTACTGCACGTGAGGCGAGCTCTTAGCAGCTTCATGGAGGGCATGTCTGATTGCATATGGGTTGGTACTGTAATCCCATCTCTGAGAAAAGGTACTAGACGGGTGTGACACCAGCCTGGCTGGCCACTAGGTCTGGGGTCATCACAATGTCCTCTCGAGCATCAGAGATCAGACCTCTACCCTCGCCTGTTGCGTTTAAACAAGAAGGGGAACTGCAGGGAGCCGTGGCAGTCGCCATTACAAGATGGCGCTGGCTCCTCCATATTAGACAGTGCCTTGGCGCCAACCGTGTCTAAGGTATGCGCATGCGCTTGACGCAACCTGTCCCAAGCCTATCCCGTGGCACCTGGTGATGGCAAGCTGGTCGCAACCAATCAGTAAACGCCTTGTAGCAGTACACTCTATAAAAGCAGCTGCAGATTTGGGCCCCGGCCCTCCGCCATCAACTCATCTGTTAACCAAGTGCTCTCCAATAAAACTGTGATACAAGAAGGATCTTCGTTTGTGGCCGTTCCTTTCCTGCTGGTTTGGGAAGGGTCGCCGCAAGAAAGGACAAGCCAGGGCCTCCAGCTGCTGCAAAGGAACTCCAGATGCATGTGCCACTTTGTGTATCTGGCTTTATATGAACACTGGGGAATCAAACCCAGGTTGTTAGGCTTTGCAGACAAGCACTTTAAGCGTTGTGCCATCTCTCCTGCCCCAGTAACCATTGTCTTGGGTGTTTTAGCCTTGTAATGTATCTGGAAGTCAAGTAAGTTGGTTTGTTACCTTTTTCAAAATTGTATTTATCCCAAATTCTTGGAATTTCTGTATGAATTTAATTTTATTTCATGACAGGGTCTCATGCATCCTAGTTGAGGATAGCATTGATCTCTGAACCTTTTCCTCTCCTCACCTCCATAGTGCTGGCATTACAGGCATGCTCCATCATCTCCAGTTTATGCACTGTGGGGATCAAACCTAGGGATCTGCCCATGCTAGACAAGCACTCTGCTAATTGAGCTACCTCCCCAGCCCTTTCTATGAATTTTAGAGCTCACATCAATTTCTGTTTTGAAACACATAATGGGGCAAGTGTTGGATTTTACATTGTAACTGCCGTGTGCCTGTAGGCTTGCCATTGATGCCCCTTATCAGATTGAGGATGTTCCTTTCAATTCCAAGATCTCTGAGAATATTTTTGAAGATTCTGTCAATTGCTTTTTAAACTTTAATTGATGGGCTGGAGGGATGACTTATCAGTTAAATGCACTAGCTTGCAAGGTCTGATGGCCTCGGGTTCAATTCCCCAGTACCCACATAAAGCCATATGCAGAAATGAGCACATATGTCTGGATTTCATTGTTCAGTGGCAGGAGATCCAGGCACACCCATACTGACACTCTCAAAAATAAATAAAATATTTAAATTTTATTGAGACAATTACAGCATTTTATTACAAAGTATATTTTAGAAAAAAAGAAGGAATATTATCTGGAGTAAAGAGAGACAAAGATAAAGTCAGATTCGTCAGCTAAATAAAAAATATAATAGCCAAACATGTGTATGCCTTTAGTAGAGCTTCAGAAATATATGCAGCAGAAACTAACTCGAAAAGAAATTGAGGCCTGGAGGGATGCCTTAGCAGTTAAGGCATTTGCCTACAAAGCCAAAGGACCCAGGTTCCATTCCCCAGGAGCCACAGATGCACAAGG
Source organism: Orientallactaga sibirica (assembly GCA_036365145.1). NCBI lineage: Eukaryota > Metazoa > Chordata > Mammalia > Rodentia > Dipodidae > Orientallactaga > Orientallactaga sibirica. Next base: position 22,724,695 of record JAEOAD010000003.1, read on the forward strand.
TGGCACATGTGTCTGAAGTTAGTTTGTAGTGGCTAAATGCCCTGGAGCACCCATTCTCTCTCTTGAGTCCTCTCTCCCCCTCTCTCTGCCTGCTTCTCTCCCTCTCTCTCTCTCTCAAATAAATAAATAAATAAATAAAATAAAAAAGAAATTGAAAAATACAGAATTATTAATGGAGATCTACACATACCTCTCATTTGATATGTTTAGGATGTGTGGTATGATGTTTCGATATACATAGTAAAATGGAACTACAATCAAGCAGATTGAAATATCCATCACCTCACATTGTGTGTGTACGCATCTTAAATCTAGGGTCTTGGCAAGCTTTCAGCATAAGCTATGGCATAGTTATGCTCAGTCCTCTTGCTCTATGCTCTTTAAACTTATTCACCCTTCATAACTGCAACTTTGTCCTCATTGACACACATTCTCATTTCCTTCCCACTCCCACCTCACCCTGCTAACCACCCTTCAAGTTGCTATTCCTATGTATTGAGCGTGACTTTTAGATTTCATATGTAAAAAGGTCATTTAGTACTTTTCTTTTTTGTGTTTGGCTTATGTCAGTAGCATAAAGTCCTTCAGTTTCATCCATGTTTCAGATAACAAGATTTCACTTTTTATTTTATTTTTTATTTTATTGTATGTATATGTATTATATATATGCACATGTAAAATACGTATATCATGATTTGTTATGTATTTATGCATCAGTGGATACTTAGGTGTTTTCCACATCTTGACTACTATGAAAATTATGGTGTATACATCTTGATGAAGTGCTGCTTTCATTTCATCTGAATGTGTACAAGATGGAGTGATTACTGGGTCACATAATGACTTTTAGGTGCCTGAGGAACATCAATAGAGTTTTCCATGACATCTACAACAATTTAAATTCAAGACAATGCTGTATGAGTTCTGAATGCTAGTTTCCCAGCTGATGGAGACTTGGGAATTAATGCCTCCTAGAGGCAGTGTATTGTTGGTTTATGGGCATCATAGCCAGTGTCCCCTTGCCAGTGTTAGGCACAGTCTCCTGTTGCTATTGCCCACCTTATGTTGGCCAGGGGGTGGTGTCCACCCTCTGATCATGCCATCATTTTCCCCTGACATCATGCAGCTTCCCCTCAAGTCTGTAAGCCAAAATAAACCTATTTTTCCCCCATAAGCTGCTCTTAGTTGGGTGATTTCTGCCAGCAAAGCGAACCTGACTGCAACAATACCCTTGCCAACACTTGTTATGCCTTTTGAAAAATTGGTTTCATTTATTTTCTGATTGGTAATAGTTATATTTACAAGTGTTAATCTTTTTAAAAATATTTTTTATTAGTTATGTGTATAGCATATATACAGCCATGATGGTACCATCATTAGCCTTCTCCCTGTCCTCCCCCCATGGGTAATGTGGGTCTTGCCTTATGTGGTGATAGCCATCAGTTATGCGGGAGAGGCAATGACTTTGTATATAATGACCCAACTCATGGCTCTAACAATCTTTCCACCCCCTCTTCCACGAGTTTCCCTGAGCCATGTTGGGTTCATTTTAGATCTATTTCAGTGATGAAGTTTTTTGAGTCTCTGTGTATCTGGATATCTGATTTGGTAGGGGTTGAGAGTCCTTTGTGTCTATTTCCTGTGCCCTTGTGCTGGTATCAGGTTCACCAAGAAAGCAGCACTCTTGCTTATTTCCCCTATCACTCAATGCCTTCTTCTGGTGCCCTGATGTGGTGCGATGGGCTGCTTCTCTCCTCAGGTTTGGCTTGTCTAGTGCCGGAAGGTGCTAAATAAGTGACTGGGAGAAAACGACCAACATCTATCTAAGCAGCTCGTGGTCTAAGCTACTCAGCAGCAAACAACCTGACATGATGCTCACACAAGTGCAGTAGTGGTACACAGCCATGGTGGGATACCAACTGCTCTAGATTTGGCTAATAGATCCGCTCAGTGGAATGGCACCCATACCTGGAAACGGGAAGCAAGTCAGAACCATATCCAAAAATGAGTCTGCTCTCCAATATCAAACTCCCACTAATAGTGGGATACAAGAGGGCCTACACCTATTAAAGTCTCTCTAAAATAATAATGGTTATCCATGTATCTTGCACTGACCTCACTCTCCATTGGAGAATCTGCTTCTCTTTCACAAGTGTTAATCTTATCTCTTTGCGGCTTTGATTTTGCTGATTTGTAGTGATGTTGAGCTCTTTTCATATACTCATTGGCCTCTCTCAGTGATTGACAGGACAAGCAAGCAGAAAGTCAGGAAGACTAGAGTGACTACCACTATTGAACTGACATGTAAAGAACACTCCACCAACACTCCAATATATATTCACCTGTCATGCTCAGGAAATAGCTGTCAAACCAGATCCTATTCTGGGCCACCAACAAGCCTACTTAACATGGGGCTGGGGAGATGACTGAGTGGATACAGTTCTTGCCCCATAAGTCTGAGTACTTGAGTTTGGACTCCCAGAACCACTGTAAAAAGCCAGAAACTGGCAGGTACCTGTAATCCCAGTGCACCTATGGTGAAGATGGGAGGCGGGGAAAAGAGAATCCCTCAGAAGTTCAAGGACCAGCTAGCCTGGCAAATGCAGTGTTCAGCAACGAGAGACTGCCTCAGACAAAGTGAATGGTGAGAACCAATACCCAACTTGTCCTCCACATGCATGCCATGGCATGTATGTACACACACACACACACCCCAAAAAACACTGGTGTAACTCTTTAGTTTTATTTTTATTAGTGAGTTCATTTTATATATATCATTCTTTCATCACTAGACACATTGTTTTTATTTTTTAATTTTTTAAAACTTTTATTTTATTTTATTTTATTTTTGGGAGCGAAAGGAGAGAATGGGCACTCCAGGGCCTTTAGCCACTGCAAATGAACTCCAGACACATGTGCCATCTTGTGCATCTGGCTTATGTGGGTACTGGAGAATCAAATCTGGGTCCTTTGGCTTCACAGGAAAGCCCTTTAACCATGAAGCCATCTCTCCAGACCTGCGTTTTTATTTTTAAAGCATAATTCTATTTTCAATATTTCAGTTTATTTTTAGTTTTTATTTATTTGTTTGTGAAAAAGAGAGGGAGGGAGAGAATGGGTGCTCCAAGGCCTCTTGTTGCTGCAACAAAACTCCAGACACATGAGCCATTTTTTGCATCTGGCTTTATGTGGGTACCTGGGGATGGAACCTGTACTGACTGGCTTGTAGGCTAATGCCTTTAACTGCTAGCCATCTCCCAAGCCCAAGGTACATTTCTTATAAATATCATGTATTTGAATTTTGTTTAATAAATAAGATCCAATCTGACAATCTTGGCATTTTAGTTGGGCTTCATCTCCAGCTGACACACTAAGACAGCCTCTCTGGTCTCTGGCTTTCCCCTAAGCTTTCCCATGCACATCTGATAGATGCCAACAGTGAAGAGCTTGCAACTAGTGCAAACTCCTCTAATATCTGATGATTCTAACTCTCCCAAAGGGACACCTGTATTACGCTGGCCTTTAAGAATATGGTAAGCTGGGTGTGGTGGCTCACATCTCTAATCCTAAAGTTTGGGAGTCTGAGAAAGGAGTCCAGCCTAGATTATATAGTGAATTCCAGGCTAGCCTGGGCTACAGAATAGAGGCTCTGTCTCAAATAAAGAAAAAGTTAAAATTTCAGATAAATCCCCCATATGCATGACTGCCATGCATACTGTTCACTCCCAAAGGTGAAGTGATATATGTATCCCTGTCTCCTTGTAGGGCTTGCCAGGCTTTGGAGGTGGGTGTTGGTTGCTTTATGATGGCAATTCTTGGATGAGTTCAAAGAAGAGTCATGGTTTTTCAGGTCTCTGTTACTTTCTAATGTGTGGGCTCCGTGTTCTCTTCCACTATCCGACAATATAGGTGGAGAAAGAGTCTTTGGAAGGGTTTTAAGCCATAGAGCCATCAGATTCATATTTTCAAAAGTTGCCTCTGGTCACTTTATGGAAAATGCATTTTAGGGAGATGGGAGTGTAAGCAAAGAGATCATTGAGGGGTTTAGAAGGTAATAGTTTGATCATGAGAGCTCTGGAGTCTGGACTAGATTGGTTCCAGAGGACAAGAAGTGCAGGTGTAGGATACTTAATACATAGTTTTGTTTAAGGTAGAGTTTCTCTCTAACCCAGGCTGTCCTGGAATTCACTATATAGGCTCAGGCTGGCCTCGAACTCAAAGTGATTATCCTACATCAGCCTTTCCAGTACTGGACTTAAAGGCACATGCCACCATGCCTGATAGACAGAATGGGCACATGGACATGCCAGGCCCTATAGCCACTGCAAACAAACTCCAGGTGCATGTATCACTTTGTGCATCAGGCTTTATGTGGATACTGGGGTATCAAATTCTGGTCATTAGGCCTTGCAGGCAAGCACCTTAACTGCTGAGCCATCTCTCCTGTCCTTATTTATATATTCTTTCTTTTATTTTTGGAGAGAGACACAGAGAGAGACAGAGAGAGAGAGGGAGAGGAAGACAGATAGAGAATGGGCGTGCCAGCAGCCTCTCAGCCACTGTGAACGAAATCCAGATCAGCGTGCCCCTTGTGGGCAAGTGCGGCATTGCGCTCTTGCATCACTTTGCATCTGGCTAAATGTGGGGCCCGGAGATTGGAACTGATGTTCTTAGGCTTAGCGGACAGGCGCCTTAACTGCTAAGCCATCTCTCCAGCCCCCTTATTTATATATTCTTGAAACTGGGTCTCATGTATCCCAGGCTGACCTCAGTCACCCTGTGTATCTGAGGATAACCTTGAACTTCTGATCTTCCTGTTTCCACATCTCAGTGGGATTACAGGTATGCTGCACTAAGCTCCATTTGTATGGTGCTAGGGACAATACCCAGGGCTTTGCGCATGCTAGGCAAGCATTTTACCAATTAGCTACATCCCAAGTCCTGGAGCACATTTTTAAAACAAAATTAACAGGATTTAGTGATTAAATGTGGGGAATAAGGCACATGGTGGAGTTAATGATTCCTAAGCAAAAGAATGTATGTTAGTGCCACTTATTGATAGGAAATTCATCTGGAGAGAATGTCAGGAAGTCTGGGTTGGAAATGTGAAATTTTACAATATCAAGGGGAGATATGAAGTCAATAGACACTATCATGTCCAGAGCACAGGGAAATTGTGGTTGGAAAACTTACTTTTGAAAGTTCAATCTGATAACCGTGGGATTGGATGGCATTACCTAGGGAAAGGATCTAGACAGAGGCTCTCCATGACTGATTCTAGGGACAGTCCAACATTTCATATAGGATGGAGGGAGGGGGTAAGGAGAATAAAGGAGACAGAGAAGAAGCGTCCAAGGACACAGAAGAGAGACCTCTTTACTAGTCCTTGGAAGGAAGATTTTAACATAGATTTGGTAGGAATACACAAGTCATAAAGCATTTCATCCAAGTTAAATTGAAGATAATAAAATTCCATAGGCTCTTTGAATATGGTTTCCAATTTCTTCTGAAATCCAAGGCCAAGACCTTTCACTGATGCCAAGCAGAGGTCTGTTATTGCTGGGCAGGGCAAGAACATTTCTTATTCATAAGAGTTAAGTTTCTTGCAAACAATTCTGTTTGTTTTTTACATCCCTCAGAATGAGACAGCCCTTCTCAGGAACCTGGAGGGAAAGAATCTTGCTGCTGTGAATATGCCTTACTGAAACTTCATTCAGCTTTACAGACATGAGCTTGTGTCGAAAGCTTGATGCTCCCCTTTAAATGATTGTCACTTCTCCTCCCTCTGTGGCCAATGGTCCTGATTCTATGGGTACCAGCTTCACACACCTTCTTGCTTTGGCCTCTGCATGTGTGATTGTGCAATCTATGGGTTCTTCAGAGGAAATTCACTCTGTTGCATAAGAGAAATAAATGTGGCAGAATAAATATACTAATGAGGCTAATTAGATAATTTTATTGGGTGTGACCCCTCTACTTAACCTTGGAAATGTGTTGCTTTCTGTTTTGAAAAAAAAAAAAATCACAAATCTCACATTTCTTTCTTTTGGCCTCTGAATTGCACAGACATACACTCTGTCAGAAGGTTTAGCAATCCATAAATCTAGTTTGTTTGGACTTTGTAAACATGCAAGCCATTAAGAACAATATTATATTTGGATTGAGCAAAAGATGAATCAAGCTGTAGTGGGGGGGGGGGTTGAGCAAACAGCAAATGCCTGTGATTGTGCCACTGGTTCCTATAAAAGGTGACTGTTTTCAACCTACATTCAACACAGGGCACTCTGATCCAAGCATCCATCAGGAAAGCATTTGAAAATTAATCCTGTTCAGTTCCAAAATTATCATTTTTTTCCTCTTCCAAGACACATAAACTTCAAATAATCTTTATCTTTAGCTTCTCCTTGGCACCAACAACAGTGTTTCAATTAAAATAATTATTTTTATTTAGTTCAGGCATTTCTGTTATGTGGAATCTTATGGATCTTGGAACTTCCCACACCCCAGAAAAGGGGCTACTGTGACAGTTTCATGGTAGGTGGCCCTCACACCAGCTATATATCATTCCCCCATCTTTGCTCTGCTCTTCTGCTCTTATCCACAAGAGGGCATCATTGGTGGGTCAAGCAGCCATGAAATAGTAGCTGGGGAGCCTGAGCCCACACACAGAGGTAGTTTCTATTTTTCCCTTCTAGAGACTAGAGCTCTTGCTGGGTAGTGACAGACACTTGTCATCCCAGCACTGGGGAGGCTCGGGTGGGAGGCTCAAGGTTTGAAGACAACCTGGTCTATGTAGTGAAACTATCTTAAAAACAAGGAATTGGGCCACATGCCTCCTCTGCTCCTCTGAGAGTTGTGTTCTGTTTGTTTTGGTTCATTTGCTGTTTCCCCATCTGAGAGAGCAGTGTAAGTAATTAGAAGTCAGCTATCACCTGGCTCTGTTTCTAATATGATGGTTGTGATAGTTACTTCAGAGAAAGTCTGTGGATTTAAAAGAAACGTAAAACTTTTGGTTTTACAGACTTCAGGGGACCCTCTGGTGGGACACTCTTCCCTCTCTCCCTGTCTTTTCAGAGCTCCTTGAATTTGATATGAATGTTGTAGAAAACTGTTGCCTGCCCCAAAGCTGTGCAGATTCTTTAGGGCAATAGAAAAGAAGCGTTTTCTCATGGTGATCCTAGTTCCATCTGCCTGCTGCTCCCTAACTCTTATGAATTGTCCTGTCATCTGTTAGTTGTTACTTCTTTTCTTTTTAAATTTTAAAAACATTTTATTTCTATTATTTATGAGAGAGAGGGGGGAGAGAAAATGGGCACACCAGGGTCTCTACCCACTGCAAACAAACTTCAGACACATGTGCCACCATGTGTATCCATTTTACTTGGGTTCTGGGGAATCAAAGCTGGGTCCTTAGGCTTTACATGCAAGTGCATTAACTGCTAAGCCATCTCTTAAGCCCCTAGATGTTACTTTCTGTTCTGTGCTATGACAACTCACCCAGGAAATTTAGCACCTTCCTTTGGTTAAAATACATGCACACATTTGTGTCCATACATGCATGAATGACTTAGACAAGTCATGTGAGTTACAGACTAAATGTGCTTGAGAAGTGGAAAGGCAATGCACTTTATACGTCTTGACTGTACTAGTTGTAATTCTCCAGAGGAATAGAACTAAATATTTATATATATTTGAAGGCAGGGTTTCATGTAGCTCAGACTGGCCTTGAACTAACTATGTAGCTGAGGATAGCCTTGAACTCTTGCTCTTCCTGTATGCTGAGATCACAGGCCTGCACTATCCCACTGGCATTTGTTAGTATGTATAATTAGAAGTTAGCTGGAATCAGAGAGAAAGAGAAAGGAGGAAGGGAGGGAGGAAGAGAGAGAGGGGACATATATTTTAAGGAACTGGATCACATGGCATGGAAGCCTAGAAGTAAAAAATCTGCAGTTACTTCCAGGCATGGTGGCACACACCTTTAATCTCAGGACTCGGGAGGCAGAGGTAGGAGGATTGCCAAGAGTCTGAGGCTACCCTGAGTCTACATAATGAATTCCAGGTCAACCTGGGCTAAAGTGAGACCCTACCCCTTGAAAAACTAACAAAAAAATTAAAAATCTGCAGTTAGACCTTCAAGATTCATCCTGGAGACCTAGTGAGGTGCTAATGCAGCAAGTCAAATATCAATTCTCTCTTGCTCCAGAAGACAAGTACGCATGGGGGTGGGATCGTTTATTCTCTTTAGGCCCTCGCCTGATTGGATGTGGATCACTCACATTATGGAGCATAATATACTTTGTTCAAAGTTCACTGATGACACTGTTAATCTCTTGCAAAAACACCCCAGCCATGCTGTTAGACCATATCTGAGCATCCACCATTGCCCAGCCGAACTTACATATAGAGTCCACCAATGCCCCGGTTTTCAAAAATCCTTTCCTATTGCAGCAAGTTACCCTCGTGGCTGGGATGACAGCTCAGCCAGTCAAGTGCTGGCCTCAAAAGCAACAGAAACTTGGGTTTGATCCCCAGAATTCACATAAAAGAGCCAGGTGTGGTGGTGTGTTCCTGCAATACCAGTTCTGGGGAGGCAGGGACAAGAGGCTCCCTGGGCCTTGCTGGCCAGACAGTTTAGCCCAATTGTCAACCCCCAGGCCATGAGAGAGCCTGTCTCGAAAAAGGTGGATTGTATTCCTGAGGGGTAACACCTGTGGTTTTCTTAGGATTACATGTTCATGTGCATGCCCCTCCTTCACATGTGCACCCCGCACAGACACTCTCATCTCTCATTCCAAAATGTCTGCTTATTTCTGACCTTGTGAAGCGTGGATACTTCTACATGATTGAACCTTAAGTTTGCATCTTTCATTTCAAGTGCATTTTCCAAGTATTCTTTTTTAATCCTTTTAGAAAATTTTATTTATTTTTTATTGACAACTTCTATACTTACAGACAATAAACTGTGATATTTCCCTCCTTTCCTCCACTTTCCCCTTCACAACCCTGCTCTCCATCATATCCCTGCCCACTCTCCATTAGTCTCTCTTTAATTTTGATGTCATCATCTTTTTTTCCTATTATGAGGGTCTTGCGAAGGTATTGCTAGGCACTGTGAAGTCATGGATATCGAGGCCAATTTCTGTCTGGACAGCTGCATTGTAAGGAGTCATATCCTTCCTTTGGCTCTTATATTCTTTCCACCACTTCTTCTGCAGTGGACTCTGAGCCTTGGAAGGAGGGATAGAGATGTTTCACTGCTGGACACTTCTCCATCACTTTTCAGCATTATGTTGCCTTTTGGGTCATCCCAGTGGACATCACCATCTGAAAAGAGAAGCTTCTCTAAACAGAAGTGAGAGTAACATTAATATATGAATATGAAAATTAAGTGTAGTGCTTTCAGGACAGTTTGGTGAGAATAATATATACATTTAGCCAGACAATAGCAGGTTTTATATCCCTAAGGCTCACGACCTCCCCTGCCATAGGCTTTTGATTGGGTTTTCAGTACCAGGCATTTATTCCCTCCCATAGAGCGGGCCTTCAGTCCAATTAGAGAGCAGTTGGTTTCACCCAGAGCACACATGCAACTATTGCACTTGTTTGGTCATTAGGCCTGTCTGGCCAAAATTGAGGCTTCCAGTGTCCACTGTTTTCACCACTGAAGACTTCTGTCTCCCATAGGGCTGCATGCAGTGCAGCTTTTTCCAGCTTTCAGTTGGCTGGTCTACAGGGAGAAGGTTTTCTGCTCAGCACCACCTTGATTTCTCAGTGACTTTGCCACTCAGGCAAGTGAAGTCTTCAGCAATAAGGTCTTACCATCTGTTTCTCAAAGGAAACCAAGGGCCTTGGCAATAGCCTGTACTGTTTTGGAGGCATCAGGGACCTCCCTGACCAACAACTCACTGGAAGGTATCCCATCCCTGGCACTGAAAATTTTCTAGTAACAGTCTATGGCTTCTGGATGTGCCATTATTCAAAAATGAAGGTTTTCATATGTCTTATTCGAATATCTTGAATTTTGATTGACCCTCCCCCTGCCCTTCTTTTACACAATCTCTTCCCCTTACCTCTCTTAGGCCGTTCCCCTCCCTGTAATCTGCTCTCCTACTTACACATATACAATACTCTCCCCTTAAGTCCTTCCCTCTCCTCCCTCCCTTATAGCCATTTTCCAGCTTACTGGCCTTTGCTACCGATTTTTGGTTTCAGCTCACACACAAGGCTATACATTTGAAGCTAGGATCCACATATAAGAGAGAACATGCAACATTTGGCTTCCTGGGCCTGTTTTACCTCACTTAGTATAATCCTTTCCAGATCCATCCATTTCCCTGAAAATTTAATAATTTCATTTTTCTTTATCGCTGAATAGAACTCCATTGTGTAAATGTACCACATCTTTATTATCCATTCATCTATGGTGGTTCCATTTCCTATCTATTGTGAATAGAGCAGCAATAAACATGGTTGTACAAGTATCTCTAAGGTAGTGAGAAGAGTCATTAGGATATATGCCTAAGAGTGCTATAGCTGGATCATATGGTAAATCTATTTTTGGCTGTCTCAAAAACCTCCACACTGATTTCCATAATGGCTGTACCAGATTACATTCCCACCAACAGTGTAGAAGGGTTCCCCCTTTTTGCATTCTTGCCAACATTTATTGCCATTTATTTTCTTGATGTTAGCCATTCTGATGGGAGTAAGATAGGATCTCAAAGAAGTTTTAATTTGCATTTCCCTGATGGCTAAGAATGTTAGAACACTTTTTACAATTTTTATATGCCAACTGTATTTCTTCCAAAGAGAACTCTCTATTTAGTTCCATAACCCATTTTTAATTGGGTTGTTTGGTTTCTTATTGTTCTGTTTTGTGAGTTCTTTGTATATCCTGGATATTAATCCTCTGTCAGATATATAGCTGCCAAAGATTTTTCTCCCATTCTGTAGGTTGTCTCTTGGCTCTATTTACAGTGTCCTTTGCTGTACAAAAGCTTTGTAATTTCATGTGATCCTAGTGGTTGATTAGTGATTTTATTTCCTGAGCAATTGGGGTTATATTCAGAAAGTCATTGCCTATGCCAATACATTGAAGGGTTTCCCCTACCTTTTCCTCTAGCAATTTCAGAGTTTCAGGTCTGAAAGTAAGGTACCTGATCCACTTGGACTTGAGTCTTGTGCATGGAGAAAGACAAGGATCTATTTTCATCTTTCTACATATTAGATATCTAGTTTTCCCAGCACCACTTTTTGAAGAGGTGTTTTTTTCTCCAGTGAGTATTTTTGGCATTTTTGTCAAAAACCAGATGGCTGTAGCTGCCTGGATTAACATGTGGGTCCTCTATTCTGTTCTATTGATCTACCTGTCTGTCTTGGTGTCAGTAGCATGCTGTTTTTGTTACTATGTCTTTGTAATATAGCTTGAAATTGGCTGTGGTGATACTACCAGCCTGATTTTTGTTGCTCAAAATTGTTTTGGCTATTCTAGGTTTTTGTGCTTCCAAATAAATTTTAGGATTGTTTTTTCTATTTCTGGGAAGAATGCCATTGGAATTTTTTAAATGGGAATTGTATTAAATATGTACATTGCTTTTGGTAAGATTGACATTTTCACAATATTGATTCTTCTAATCCAAGAACTTGGGATGTCTTTCCATTTCCTTGTGTCTTGTACAATTTTTCGCTTGAGTGTTTTAAAGTTCTCATTGTAGAGATCCTTCACTTCCTTGGTTAAGTTTATTCCAAAGTTCGTTCGTTCTCTCTTTCTCTCTCTCTCTCTCTTTCTTTCTTTCTTTCTTTCTTTATTTATTTATTTACTTATTTTGAAGCGATTGTGAATGGGAGAGATTCTGTGATTTCATCCTCTGCATGTTTGTTGTTAGTATATAGGAAAGCATTAAATTGCTTACTTGTGAACTCCCAAATTTCTTAATATAGGCACTTAGAGCTATAAATTTCCCTCATGACTGCCTTCTTTGTGTCCCAAAGGTCTTGGGATTTTGTATTGTCATCATCATTTGATTCTATGAACTTATTCATTTCCTTTTTTATTTCTTCAATGACCCATTCATCATTCAATAGTGTACTGTTTAGTCACCATAAATTTCTGTATGCTCTGTAGTTTTTCTTGTTGTTGATTTATAGTTTAATCCTATTCTGATGGGATAGAGTACAAGGGATTATTTCAATTTTCCTATTTGTTAAGATTTGATTTGTGTCCTAATATATAGTCTATTTAAGAGTATGTTCCATGTGCTGCTGAGAAAAATGTATATTCTGCAGCATTTGGATGGAATGTTCTGTATATAGCTGTTAGGTCCATTTGTTACATAACATCATTTAATCCTGACATCTCTCTGTTTATTTTTTGCTGGCATGACCTGTCAATTGATGAGAGTGGGGTATTGAAGTCACCAACTACAATTGTGTTTGATGTTATCTGTGACCTTAAGTCCAATAGTGTTTTTTTTTTTTTTGGTTTTTCGAGGTAGGGTCTCACTCTGGCCCAGGCTGACCTGGAACTAACTATGTAGTCTCAGGGTGGATCCTCCAACCTCTGCCTCATGGCGATCCTCCTACCTCTGCCTCCCGAGTGCTAGGATTAAAGGCATGTGCCACCATGCCCGGCTCAACAGTGTTTGTTTGATGAAATTGGGAGCCCCCCATGCTAGGTGCATATATGTTTAGGATTGTAATGTCCTCCTGTTGGAGTGTTCTTTTAATCAGTATAAAATGAACTTCTTTCTCTTTCCTCACTAATGTTGGCTTGAAGTTATTGAGAAATGAGTTTCCTGGAGGCAACAAATAGCAGGATCCTGGCTTTTAATTCAGTCTGCAAGCCTGTGTCTTTTGGATGGGGCAATGAGGCCATTGATATTAAGAGTTATTTTTGAAAGGTATGCACTTATTCTCTCCATTCTTTATTTTGTAGTGTTTCCTGCTTTCCCTTTACTTGCTTGTTTTAACTATTATTTGAGTATGGTTTATTTTTTCCTATTTCCTACTGTGTGTGTTTTGCTTTCTCTTCAGCATGAAGGATTCATTCAAGTATTTTCTGTAGAGCTGTTTTAGTTATCATAAATTCCTTTAGCCTGTCTTTTTTGTGTGTGCTTGTATGGAATATTCTTATTTCTCCATCAATTTGGATAGATAGCTTTGCAGAATAAAGTAATCTTGGTTGACAGTTGTTATCTTTCAGAACTTGGAATACATCATTCCAAGACCTTCTGGCTTTTAAAGTTTGTATTGTGTAATCTGCTGTTATTCTGATAGGCTTGCCTTTATAGGTGACTTGCTTTTTCCCTCTAACAGCTTTCAATATATTTTCTTTGGTTTGCATGTTTAGTAGTTTAATTATAATGTGGTGAGGAGAGGTTCTTTCCATGTCTTGTCTATTTGGTGTTCTAAAAGCTTCCTGTATCTGTATTGGCATTTTTTTTTTTTTTTCTCAATTTGGGGAAAATTTTCTTCCATGATTTTGTTGAAAATGCCTACTAAGCCTCTGGATTGAAACTCTTATCCTTCTACCATACCCTGTATTCTTATGTTTGATCTTTTCATAGTGTCCCAGATATCTTGAAATTCCCATTCATACCTTCCTATTAGCTTGTCTTTCTCTTTGTTGGACTGTATTAGGTCTGCCACCTGGTCTTCTAAATTAGATATTCTGTTCTCTCCTTCATCCATTCTACTGATGAGACTTTCCACAGAGACTTTTGTTTGACTGACTCTGTTCTTCAGAGATAGTATTTCAGCCTATTTTTTGTTTTTCAGTATTTCTATTTCCTTACTCATGTTTTGTAATGACCTCCTTTTTCATTAAGCTGGTTTCTTGTGTTCTCTTTCAGGAGTTTGTTTTCTTCTTTAATTTCTTTGTTTTCTTCTTTGATTACTTTGATTTTGTCTCTATTTGAGTATAGATAAAATCATTTTTTAAAATCTTTGTCAGGCATTTCATCTAAAATAGTCTCATTCATGATTATTTCTGATGGATTTATAATTTTTAGTTGGATTGCATTGTCTTGATTCTTTGTGTTTCTTGTATTATAATGTAGAGACTTTTTCATCCTGAATTGATTTGATGCTTGTGTTTTCTACTTAGGTGCAGTATTCTTAGATGGGGTGATCCAACTTTATATACTTTCAGGATATAAGTTTAAGGTGCCAAGTGTAGCTCTTGTACCCCAATCCAACAGCAGAAGCAATCCTAGGTATTAAGTTTGCTTGCTAAACAAGTATTCTAGTGGACTGGGTGGAACAATTTACTGTCAAATTCTAAACTTCAACTGAGCAATATATACATTCAATAAAAACCAGCACAGAGTATACAAGTGTGGGGATTAAAACAAACAGATAGTCTTATAAAGCCAAAATACCTAAGGTTGTGTGTTGCTCTACACCCTTAATCCTGTCAGCTGGGCGGTAGAGAATTCTGTTGTGAATTGGGTTCCAGGTCAGCCTGGATCTGAATCAGATGCTGCCCCCAATAATGACAGAAGCAAAAAACAAAGGCCCTATAAATCTGTAAGCATTAAAGGCAACAATATTCAACCCCTAAATACAGCTTAATTGAAAATGGTAAAGCCAGGGTGGAGAAATGGCTTAGCAGTTAAGGCACTTGCCTGAAAATCCAAAGGACCCAAGTTCGATTCCCCAGGACCCATCTAAGCCAGATGCACAAGGGGCACATGCATCTGGAGTTTGTTTGCAGTGGCTAGAAGTCCTGGTGTACCCATTCTCTCTCTGTCTTTTTCTCTCTCTCTCTCTCTCTCTGCTTGCAAATAAATAAATTAAAAAATTGCCACACACAAAGGTGTGGTGGCACACACCTTTAATCCTGGCACTTGGGAGGCAGAGGTAGGAGGATTGTTGTGAAATTGAGGCCACCCTGAGACTACATAGTGAATTTCAGGTCAGCCTGAACTAGAGTGAAACCTTACCTTGAAAAGCCAAAAAAAAAAAAAAATGGTAAAGCCAACCAAAAATAAGTAACCCATAACCTGCCCTGACATAAAAGAGAGATTAGCACTTCCAATGCAGGCCTATGTACCTGGATTTTTTTTTTTTTTGTCAGTCAGCTTCGTTACCTTTTGGGATGGCTTCCAATCTCACCAAAGCTGAGTGTCCACCTCAGTCCCCTCTGTTTTGTGCTGTGGAGCTGTAGTTCTGATCAGCTGTGCTGGATGCCCTGCCACTGGGTCTGAATGCTGAAGGTTCACAGTTCTGATGGTTGGGAGATGGGAGACTGCAGAAAGCCTGGAGTTGTACTGGAGTTGCTCATACTGTCCTGCCTGTATCCCTGTTAGTAGCTCCTTAGCTGATTTCAATTGTTTTTCCTTCAGATTTCTTGACTTTGCAAGGATGCTAATGAGGCTGGAATATCCCCTTGTTTGGTTTCTGCTACTGCTGCTTGGCCCAGGTGCTGGTTCGATGGTGCCTGGCAGGTGTGGATCTGGGGCCCGCAAGTGCCTCATTGGGATTCTGGCTGTTTTCCTCCTTTCTGGTGGATCTTGGTCTCTCCTGGTCTTCTGCTATGTCTAAGAAGAACCTATGCTCCTTCACTTTTCAGAAGAAGAATGTATTTTTCTGTATCTTGCTTAAATCCCTCCCTGGGCTGGTTTGGCTTGGTTCCTATGCTTACCATCTTACCTCCAAGTAAGTATTCTTCAACACCAGTGGTTACTTCTCAAAGATGACCGAGGCCTGTGTTATGATGAACAATTTCCCACTCTTTTTGCTATCAAGAGAGTAGGATTTCATCTTTCAGGGTGCTTTTTCCTCCAATTTCTTTTCATTTCTTTCTTTCTTTCTTTCTTTCTTTCTTTCTTTCTTTCTTTCTTTTTTTTTTTTTTTAGTGCATGTGTTTGAGACAGGGTCTCACTCTGTAGCCCAAGCTGGTCTGGAACTCACTATGTAGCCTCAGGTGGCCACAAACTCACAGCAGCCTTCCTGACTCAGCCTCCTAAATGGTAGGATTGTATGCATAAGTCAGCACACCAGATCTCTGTTAATGTGTATCAATTGTACAGAATAATGGATTTCATTATAATATTTTCATACATGCATATAAGGTACTTTAATCATATTCACACACCTCCACTTCTGTCACCCTCTTTTGACCTTTGTTCCAATCCACTTTTGGTTTTCTTCTCTAATTGTTCCCTTTCTACTTTTTTTGGTGTGTGTGTCATCTGTGATCTGTGATGTGTGTGTGATGTGTGTGGTGTATGCAAGTGTATGTGTCCATGCAATGCACCATATGCTCAATGGCAGTGGCCAGAGGACATTGGGGAACCCCTCCTTCTCTCTTCACTTTGTGCTTAATTGAACTGGAATCTCTTTACTGATCCCAGAGCTCTGTTCCTCTTGGGTCTGGGGTTACAGACGTGTGCGACCATGTTCAGCTGTTTATGTGGGTCCTGGGGATCAAGTTGCTGAGTCTCTCAGGCCTGATCAGGTCCTCATGCTTGCACATGCTTCTGCTAACCACTTAGCAATCTCTCCAACCCCTAATTTTTCAGCTTCCTAATCAAATAAAGCTTGTTCTCCTTTCCTTTCTTCTGTCCTTCCTTTTCTTCTTTCCTTTTCTTTACCTCCACCCTCCCTTCTAACCCCTCTTTTCTTCCCTTCCCTTCCCTCCCTCTCCTCTTCTTTTCTTTCTTCTTTCCTGCATGTTTGTTTCAGACAGGATCTCACTATATGGTTCAGACTATCCTCCTGCCTCTACCTCCTAATGTTGGATCACAGGGGTGTGCCACCATGCCTTGCCCATGAATGCCTAGTTCATATTTTTTTTTTAGAGTCTAGCTTCTTCATATGAAAGAAAACATGCAGTATTTGTCTTTCTGATGACCTTCAATCCCATCTATTTTCATGGAAAAGACAGGCAAGGGGCTAGCAGTGACTTGGATGTTGCTGAGGACAGCAAGGTGCGCAGAGGAGGCATCTGCTGGATATGTTGCCCAGAAGACATTTAGGGAGTATCCAGGCTGGAACTGAATCCCACTCAGGGCTTGAGAGCTGCACTCCTCTGGAGTGGTGATGGACACTGGTCACCACAGGGTGGGATCTTGGCACACAGGATTACACAATGCAGCAGCAGCAGCAGCATACCGCTGCCAAGGGCCACTAGTGACCAAGTGTAAATAAAGATGGAGAATGCCACTGCTGCTGCCCTGCCACAATGGCAGATACCCCAGCACAAGGGTGGAGCGAGACAAGTATTTGCTCTTCCATGTAGATATAGTGAGGGAGAGTACCTGCCGGGGGTTGTAACTTGTATTGTTTCCTTGTTATTCAAATAATGTGCATTGACTGTGAAGCAGAGAAACAGGAGAGAGGGGAGGGAGGGAAGAAAGGAGAAAAGCCAGAAGAGAAAAATCAAAACATGGCAAGATTTGTGTAGAGGTGCTTATTGTGGGAAAGTAGGTGAAGGGCTCTGTCTCATTTCTGCAACTTCTCCAAATCTACAATCTTTAAGAAAAATTATAAAGAAAGGAAGAATCTCATGATTGGACTCCACAGAAATCACCACTATTCATACTGAAGCATGCACATGGGCTTAGTGCCTGTGTAATCTGTTGTAAACTGACAACACACAATAAACTGAGAGCTAATTACAGACTGGGAGCCACTTTGTTCTTGTATCTTTATAGTGTGTTCACAAAGTTTGTGAGCAAAGGTGTAAATAGCTTTGGGAAGTTGAGTCAGATTTTGTTACCTCAGATGCAGCCTGGAAGAGACTTCTGACGTAATAAGATTTAGATCTCTCCAGGTAATTCCCAGAAGAAAACCTTTGCACTGCATCTCACCAGATGGCTGGGGAGATGACAGGGATCTTATGCAGAAGTTACTAGGTAAGAAGGATGCAGTAAAAGAAGAGGCTGTAGAAAGGAGTGAACGAGAAACTCATCCTGACACAGGTGATAAGCAGGGTGTTTCAAGGGCCTAAATTGTGTTGAACTGGAAGCCAGAAAGACCTTGAACGGCTTGACTGCAAAGTGCCTGTCTCACACTGCCCCTGTGGAAGGGTTACTTGGACCAATCAGGCCAATCCCACCTTCTGCTGGGAACGTGGGACACCCACCCTCTTGCTACTATACTACAAAGCCCGCTTCTCACAGTCTCTGGGGTTCCATCTGTTCACAGGAGCAGCCTTCCTGTGTTCCCACATGCCATGTGAAGTCCTCGTCCTCCCTTCCCTCCCCCTTCCCTTTACTTTCCTTTCCCTTCCCTCCCTCCTTTCCTCCTTCCCTCCCTCCCTCCTTCCTATCCTTCCTTCCTATCCCTCCTTCCTATCCCTCCTTCCTTTCCTCCCTTCCTTCCTTCCTTCCTTCCTTCCTTCCTTCCTTCCTTCCTTCCTTCCTTCCTTCCTTCCTTCCTTCCTTCCTTCCTTCCTCCCTCCCTCCCTCCCTTCCTTCCTTCCTCTCTCCCCTCCTCCTCCACCCCCTCTGGCTGTGACTAATCAGCAGCTGCTGATCTCTTCTGTGCGCTGTCTGTCCAGTGTTGACTTCGGCCACCCCCAGAGCCCCAGCGTGTGATTCCTTCATCACTAACAGGCTGAAAAGGAGGCGACCAAAACCGGGAGGGATCAGCATCTGGGGCATCCCTTCCCATGAGCCACATGATTCTGGACAAAGGGCTTCCCTGTCCAGTGTGTCTACATTTCAAGTCAGAAAGGGGGAGCTGCTTGAACAGTCGAGTCACCTCTGTTTGCCTGGATTTCCTCCCTTTGTGGAATCATGAGTTGTCAACAACACAGGGTTTGCCTTTCAGGGGCTCGGCCAGTGTGGGCAGAACCACTCACCACGGCACAGTAGACTGCGGTGGGCACACTGCAGGGAATAGCTGGGGACAGTGTGGGTGCTCCTATGTTCTTGCTAGAGTCTTTTGTCTTTCACATTAAATGTGAAGAGGAGGTTGGTATGATTTTAAACATGCTGTTGAGTTCTAGGCATATTTGAATAATTCAGAACAGGCTTTGTATATGTCCAAAGGGGCAAATAAAAGAAAGCAAAGGCTAGGAAAACCAGCTACTGAGATTTTCTTCCCTCCAAGAAGCAAAAGAATGAGAGCAAATACCTTCATCAAAGAAGAAGAAAATGTCCTCAGCTACGTTTGGGAATCATTATTCCTATCTACCCTTGCAAAGGTCTTTTAATAGTAATAGCACATTGTACTTGGCAGGGAAACTTCTGTGTTCACAATGACCCTAGTGCTGCAGTAATAGTGCTGTAACAGTTATTAAGCATGGAAGGAGGTAATGTCATCACTGTTATTTTCAAAGAGCAGATAAGTCAAAGGCATAACCAGAGATGGAAGAGAACTCGTTCCTGTTATCTTGCAGAATCTGCAGAGAAACGGAAGAAGAAAGTCTTTTTTTTTAAAAAAAAATATTTTTATTTATTTATGAAAGAGAGAGAGAGAGAAAGAGAATGGGTGTGCCAGGGCCTCTAGCCACTGCAAATGAACTCCAGGTGCACTTGCTACCATGTGCCTCTGTCTTATGCTGGTTCTGGGGAATTGAACCTGGGTCCTTAGGCTTTGCAGTCAAGTGCCTTAACCACTAAACAATCTCTCCACCCCAAGTTTTTCTTTTCTGGAAATATTTGGAAACCCTTAGAAGAGAAATGGAAATATCTTGCATGATATAAATTCAGGAATAGGGTCTGGGGAGATGTCTTAGAGCTTAAAAGTCTTGGCAAAACCTTCTGGTCCAGGTTTGATTCCCCAGTACCCATGAAAAGGCAGATGCACAACGTGTCCCATGGGTCTAGAGTTTGTTTGTAGTGGCAAGAGGCCCTGGTGGACCCCAACTTTCTCTGCTTGCAAATAACTAAAAATATTTTTAAAAAAATCCATGGGAGCCGGTGTGTTGGTGCACGACTTTAAGCCCAGCACTCAGGAGGCAGAGGTAGGAGGATTGCCATGAGTTCGAGGCCACCCTGAGAATAATAGTGAATTCCAGGTCAGCCTGAGCTGGAGTGAGACCCTACCTAAAAAAACAAAACAACAACAACAAAAAAAACCATGGGATAGGACTGGAGAGATGGCTTAGTGGTTAAAGCACTTTCCTTTTGAAGCCTAAGGACCCAGGTTCGATTACCCAGAACCTACGTAAGCCAGAAGCATAAGATGGCACATGTGTCTCAAGTTTGTTTGCAGTGGCTATAGGCCCTGGCACACCAATTATCTCTCTTTCTCATAAATAAATAAATAAAAATAAAATATTTTTGAAAATTTATGGGATAAATCCACAGAATCTCAGGATTGGGCCTAAAATAACCACTACCATTTGAATTCATCAGGCAAACTAATATTAAATTAAGTCATTTAATTGAAAATAACTATAAGCAGGTTACATAGCTATTATTTTTTATTTTCTAGCAAACTTCTTCATGTCTCTTTCCTGTCATAATAGCATGGACACATGACCTGGGCCAGCCCATTGAGCCAGTACAACCCTCCTGCTGTAATTGATCCTGTTTCCATGACAGAGGGGAGAAGTTCTCTTCTCAGAGAAGTTGTTGAATTTGGATTATGAAGATCCCGGGATGGGATGCCAACAATCAGATGGAGGGGGAAGAAGGGAGAGAGGGATGCTTTCCACAGAGTAAGCCCAGAATAGAGGGAAGAAAGAGACAAGTGGAGCTGAGAGACAGTAGAGGTCTTGTGGCACTAGGTCCTCTGCTCCTGAAGTCTGTTTTGTACAGAAGTTCTTCCTCTGATACTGAGGTGGCTCCCTCCTGGCCTTCTGAAGCTAACTGGAGTTGGTTTTCTGCCACTTGCCACCAAAGGAATCCCAAGTGACCCCCTTCCTCCAGATCATTCCATGGGCCTGAGTAAAATGCCAAGGAAGCTAGGCTGCACCATTTGTTGTTTTGTTCTCTGCTTTGAAAAATTTTTGCTCATAAACCACATTTGTTTCTAAACTGCTGAAAAAAAAAAAGGAACTCTGTTTCCAACCAGAATTGTTTTATTTTATCTCAACTATGGTTAACTCCCTCGTTCTCATTCTCTCTCTGACACATACACTCCATATACTAGGTCTACATCAAAGATTTCAAGCTCAAATAATTACAGAGTGAAGCCGATAATGCCACAGATCGGGGCCTTAGGTATTAGGATAATTGGATAGGTGGTGGAAGGGCTGAGACAAGCTGAAACAAATATGCTCTGCCTAAAGGCATATTAAAATGACAGCAGCCAGGCTGTGTCACTCAAGCCAACATGTCTACCACACACTCTGCAGGGTATCCATTGGCTGCTTCTAGTCTACAGTCTCTCACTGGCCAATCCAGGGTCATTGATTTTTAAAGACATAGTTCCCCCTGAGCTAGCTAAGAAAAGGACTGTTGCCTTTAATTAAGAGTGTAGTGGGCTGATTTGTCTAATTATAAGTGCAGGATGAGTCAGGAGCCAGGATGCTGTATTTCTTCTTTCAGAGTCTGTACCTATTGAATTTCAGAGGTTTGAGAGAGAATTGACTAATGGCTGCCAGGGATCAGATATCGACTCCTTGTCAGGAGGTATGTATTGGGGAGGTCATATCCAAATGTGACTCTTGAGCAAAGACTACTAATGGGGGGTAGAAAAGGGTGGGCTGGAACATCTGCAGCAGCTTACCTAAACTCTCCATGCTGTTCCTGGGACAAAACACCTGGCCAAAAGCAGCATGTGGCAGGAAAGGGTTTCTGTCAGTATCATGGCAGAAAAAGCAGGGAAGAGCAAAGACTGAACATCACTTCTTGCCACACCAGCTGGGAGGCAGCAGCAAGAGTCAGCTAGCTCTGGCAAATGGAAGCTGGACTACATAAACCTCAAGGCTTGGCCCCAGTGACACACCTCCTCTCCCAAGGATCCACCAGGTGAGGACTCAGTATGAGTCTTGACTACAAACACAGAAGGCTATGGGGGACATTTTTCATTCTAACGACCACAGACCCCAATATAACACTGAACACCCTATACTCACATGCACGCACTGAATGTATGCATGTGCCCTGTGCTCTAGCTATGTCCAGATTCTGCAATATCTCATTATTATATTCCCTATGCTTGGAAGCATTTCTATAACTTTCCCTTCCTCCTTCTCATAAGCTTCAACTCTGTATTTGGGAAGTCTTGTCCTGCCTCCAAAGCTGACTCAAAAGCCTCTGTCATGTGCCTATAGCAAATGGACCAAAGCACTCACCACCCTATTCTGTGACAGTTGGTAAATTTATTTATTTTCTCTGTTGGATGGTAAACACAAGGCTTTACGTTATGCACTATGGCATCATCACATTTTGTTGGAGCTCAAAATTTTCTGAGAATGAATGGATTCCCCCCCCATATGACTTCCTGTTTCAGAACCCAGGACTTGAGCTTAAGAACATGAGCTTTAGTAATCCAGATCCTAGCTCTGCCACACAGTAGCTCTGTGACTTTATCCTCTAGTTCTTCAATAGATTGTTAAGGGTCTTGTTGGGCATTCTGTTCTCTTGGCTGTAGAATCAGCAGACCAGGCCAGGCATGGTGGCACACGCCTTTAATCCTAGCACTTGGGAGGCAGAGGTAGGACGATCACCCAGTGTTCCTGAGACTACATAGTGAATTCCAGGTCAGCCTGAGCTACAGTGAGACCCTACCTCAGAAAACAAAACAAAAAAAAAAAAAAATTGCCCACAGAAAGCCACTATAAAGGGATGGCATGAAGCTGCCTCACCCCACAGCTAGTCACCAAGATGGTCAGAATTTTGTCCCTCTGGCAAACCTGTGTAGGTTACATGGGATTGTTAGTAGCCTGATAACCTTTGTGTTCTTTAGTTGGCTTCTACCAAAAAAAAAAAAAAAAAAAAAAAAGAGTAGCACAAAGGAAAAGAAGATGCTGCTTACCTGTCCAGATCTACGTTTCCTGCACCCTCCCCTCGGACCCCCTCCTCTATCTTTTCATTTTGTCTTTTTTTTTAAAAAATTTTTATGTATTTATTTGAGAAAGAGAGAATGGGCATGCCAGACCCAGTAGCCTCTGCAAATAAACCCAGTTGCATGTGCCACCTTGTGCATCTGGCTTACATGGGTCCTGAGGAATTGAACCTTGGTCCCTTGGCTTTGCAGGCAAATGCCTTAACCACTAAGACATGTCTCAAATCCTACCTTTTTCTTTTCTCTTTTTAATTTTAAACAACTTTAGATCCTACTTGAATCTTAGCTTGAAATTTGCTTTTCATTAAAAAAAATTAAGGGCTGGAGAGATAGCTCAGCTGTTAAAGATGCTTGCTTGCAAAGCCTGCTGTCAGGTTGGATTCGTCAGTACCCACATAAAGCCAGTCTTAAAAGATGGTGCATGCATCTGGAGTTCATTTGCAGTGGCAAGAGGCCCTGACCCACCTAGTCTCTCTCACCAACCAACCAACCAACCAACCAACCAACCAACCAACAAACAAACAAACAAAAAGTGTTCTGAGACAAATAGTGTTTTGGAGATATTTTTTTTTTTCTGGAGGTAGGGTCTGGCTTTAGCTCAGGCTGAGGTGGAATTCACTATGTAGTCTCCCTTAGCTTTGAACTCACAGTGATCCACCTACTTCTGCCTTCCTAGTGCTGATATTAAAGTCATGTGCCACCCCGTCTGGCTCCTTCCAGAGACTTTTATTCTAACAGTAATAAGATATGTAATTCTCTTCGAACAGTGTGATGTGCGTCACCTGGCAAGCTCATCTTTCGGGCACAGAAAGTTGAACTCACCCACCACCATTTCTTGAGTAAAGATGTCTGTGCCAGAATGTGCTGATCTGCAGCCCACGCAAGTGATCTCAGGAGCTGATTCCAAATGTTGTCTTTAAAGTTTAATATCAGCCGCCTGGCCACTGTGGCCAGCGACTTTGAGTAGAAAATCAAGGGGAGGTGGATTATTGTTCTCCAAGCGCCCCTCAAAGGTGAGCCTTGCCTTTGAGTGCGTTTTATGTGGATACTCGCTCCCGGTAATCGTCCCCCTTGCCCTGCATGCCAAAGCTGAGTTATTGGTGGTGCAGTGATTACTTGCCTTCCGGGGATCAGCGTTTAATCACCTAAAAGAGCAGTTGGCCTCCTTTAAAAACACTTCAATAAAGCGAGATTCGGCCCTTGTCAGCCCCTGGTTTCCTTGTGCCAAGATACATGGAAGCCAGAAACAGGGGTCAAAAAGTTATTGAGTATTGGCCCAGCTTGCTGGCAGCTACTAGGGCATATCCTTGTTTAAATATAGGTGAACGTTAGCTACTTTCTCTTTGGTTCTCATAAGTAATTGTCTTCATTTTCATGCCTTTCTTCTCCGCCTGGTTTTGCCAGGATGGTTTTGAGGGAGCGTGGGGCAGGCCCAATTTACCCGTAGAGCAGTCGACTCACCACGGGGATGCTGTGTGTCTCAGGTGATTAGTGGAGATGAGGCACATCACAGGGACATGTTAGGAGACCATCCAGGAGCTGGCTTGGGTAAACAGGATAGTTAAGGCCTTGAGTCCTTCCCTCCAGTTCATGTGAGAGGGCCTTGCGGGCGGCTGAGCTCAGTGTCCACTAGATGGCGCAGCGACATAGGCGCACACCATGTGCCTCGCAGGCTCCTGCAGAGGCCAGTCTGAGCAGGTCTTCTCTGAACAGTAGTGGGGATGTGGGGGATGTGGGGGATGTGGGAGGTGGGTAACCTGGGTGGAAGCAGGGAGTTGGGGAAGGGGAAAATCCGTCTCTTAGATCTTCATATACATACTGTGAAAATTGCATGGATTTTGTCAAGCCCAGAAAAATAATGAGAAATCAAAAAGATGTAAAAAACGACCTTTGATCAGGTAGGAGGAATGACATTTAAAGTAAGTCACATCTATGAGATTTAGATGTGTGTCCTAGTATTTGGGACGAATGGTATGCTCTGGAGAGCATTTGTGCTGTGCCAGGACCCGTCTTCCTGTCTTTATCAGCATTCATTTTCCATTCTCAGGGCTCTACAGGTAAGTACTGCTTAATGTAAGGCTGTCCTCAGTATCCACAGAGGATCATTTCCAGAACAATTTGCATCGAAAATCCATGGATGCTCAAGTCCCTTCTACACAAATGGTCTGTTATTTGCATATAACCTGGGCACATCCTTCTGTGTACTATACATCATCTCTACATTACTTATATGGTATGTAAGTTATTATTATACTGTATTGTTTAGGTGCTAGGTGACAAGAAAAAAGTACATGGTTAGCACAGATTTAACTTTTTTTTTTTTTTTTTTTTTTGAGGTAGGTTCTCGCTGTAGCCCAGGCTGACCTGGAATTCACTCTGTAGTCTCAGGGTGGCCTCAAACTCATGGCAATACTCCTACCTCTGCCTCCCAAGTGCTGAAACTAAAGGTGTGTACCAGTATGCCCAGCTAATTAAAATATTTCAAATTGGCAGGTGTGGTCGCACACACCTTAAATCCCAGCACTTGAGAGGCAGAGGTAGGAATATTGCCATGAGTTTGAGGCCACCCTGAGACTACAGAGTGAATTCCAGGTCAGCCTGTACCATAGTGAATCCCTACTTCCAAAAAAATATTAAAATCTAGGAAAAGCTGAATCTGAGGATACAGAGCTCATAGATATGGAGGGCTGGCTTACTAATTTTACAGATAGGAAGTTTGAGGAACCAATATTTACAGTCACCGAACTAGTGACCATTAGAGCTGAGACAAACCTAGACAGTTTCACCCTGGGCTCCATGTTCTCCCTCGACTGTGTTAAAATGCAAACAAGTCTGGGGAACTCTGTATGGGTGTAAGATGAAGCATCTATATATTCTCATCACAAGGAAAAACATTAGAAATGCAGCCATCTTCATCCCCTTCATTCCCCTTCCCCTCTGGTATTGCCGCCCTGAGGTGTCAGTGCTCTGTGTGAGACCTCTTCTATCAGCATCCTAGGTTAAATGTCAACATCCCCACAGAAATAAGGATGGGGAAGTATTGTGGGTGTTTTTGGTCTTTTTGTTTAGGACATGTAAAAAGTCAATCTTATTGATTTTCATTTGCAGAAAAGAAAAATAACTAATTCATTTATCAATGTAAGGACACATAAGCTATGCATGGAGAAGTCATGCAGATATTCACTCACTCTTCCATGTTCTATTTATTCCATAATGTATGCAGTGTGACTGGCTCTGAGGATGGAGTGAACTCAGGAAGGCTGTCCCCCATCCCATCACTCACACTTGTTAGAGGAAGAAAACACACACTGCTAAAAAGCCACTGTTGAGGCTGTGATGAAGCTGTAGTTCGTACGGGAGGGGAGCTGCTCAACTCTGTTGGCGGTGAGGGCAATCTCCATAGTAGACCAGACCATTGGTCTGGGTTACTCTCCCTGTCCACTCCCACCTTAACATGGAAAAAATATTAGAGTGTGCCCAAAATGGTGGAGTTCAGGGATGGCTGTTGGGCTTGGCTGGGAGAACTGTGGATGATGGATCTGGAAAATTCCCAAGAACATTCACAGATTTATAGTGGATGGAAAGGCATCGTGGGTTTTCCCAAAAGGTGGATAATATCAGTAGATTTGTGTTTTGGAAAGAGGACTAAAGTCTGAGGAACAGACTGTGGGTGAGAGATCCGTGTCGGTTATTTTCTTGTTGCAGTGACCCAATACCTGACCGGACATGTAAGGGAGGAAGAGTCTATGACAGCAGCAAGTGCACATGGCAGGAAGCATGGCGGCAGGAGCGTGAGACAGCTCCATTACATCTGCAGTCAGCAGAGAGTGGACGGGGAGTAGGACAAGGCTATCAGACTTCGAGGACCCACCTCCTCCAGTGAGGTTCCTGCTCAGAGAGGCCCCACAGCCTCCCGAAACTGCCACCAGCAGGGACAAGTCTTCAAACACATGAGCCTGAGGGACATTTCACATCCAAGTCATAACAGGGCAGTCACAAGACTGAGCCAACCCAAAGTTCAGTTGGAAAATTTGTATCAAAGTCATTTGCCTTAAGACAATGAGGACAGGGATTGCCAAGTAGAGTAGAAGGAAGGAGTTTTAGGGAAATTTCACGAATGCTGTGAATGTGACCTATATACATGAGAATGACTGCTACCCAGATTTATCCTGCAAAATATTTGGGGTGGCACCACTGGATTTGATAACCAGATAACTGTAGGGATGGAGGGAGAGGAAATCACACAGCCATAATCCTGCCCTTTGGTTTGGACAGCTGCGTGGATAGGGTGTCCCTTCATCAACACAGGAAAGGATCCACTGCTCAAAAGATATCCAAAGCTTGATTTCCAGCATTAAATTTAAAATATGGTGGCTATAAGACCTTGAGAGAAAAGTTGAGGGTGGGAATGTAGAGTTTTGAAACATCAGATCTGATTGCTGACTGCATGGAAAATCTTCACATCATTTAGACTTCAGTGAGAAATAGTAGAAACAAGCAAAGAATAGTGTTTCCAGGTGTTTTGTTACTTTGTTCTTCTTTTAGACAACTTCCTTAGAAACCAAAGAATAGTGTTTCCCTCCCTCCCTCCCTCCTTCCCTTCCTTCCTTCTTTTCTTCCTTCCTTCTTTTCTTCCTTCCTTCCTTACTTCCTTTTCCCCTCCTTCTCTCCCTCCCGCCCCCCTCTCTCTTTGGTCAGAGTCTCACTCTGTAGCTTCAGATAAACTGAAGACTGGTGTGGAAGGAAAAGGTCTTATGATTTTAAAGCAGACCACTAGTATATTTTCACTAATACTCTTCCTCCAGCACAGATACCTCTGGTTTTGTGAACAACTGGAGAGAACACGTTTCACTGATATGTGAAAAAATGGAGGGGACTGGAGCCAGCTCAGGCTTGTATTTATTTTAAAATGGCATAAATATTTAAAATATGATGTGTAAACTTGCTGTCAGGCCACCTTTCACTTTACAGAGCCTTGACAGTTCACCATTAAGCTTCTCCAGACCAGAGGAAGCTCTCTGGGTGTTCTTTGTGGGGGGACAGTGAAAAGGCTGCTTTTTACATGAGTAGCCATGTGCTGTCAACTTTGGCAAGATGATGGAATGGAAGGCTGCTGGGCCAGCACATGAGTGAAATGAAATATGAGAACCCTTATTCTCTAAAGTCAGGGATTTGGCTGTGGACACAAAGAAACTCCAGAATCCCAATTGGCTTAGAACCAACCTTCATTTCTTCAGTATATTGCACCAGAGGTGCAGGTTAGCCAAAATTTGAGTTAGGTCTGCTTCTGGTGTCTTCTTATAACTTTTTGTTTTGGGACTTGGGCTGCTGGAGCTGCCTCCACCTTTAGCATGCATCCTCCTGGCAGAACAGAAGCAGACAAGGCTGAGTTGAGCCAGGCAGTGGTTCTTAGTCAGTGCTCAGAGGTACCTGTGTTATGCCCACGTGGGTCTCATTGACCCAAGCAGCTCAAATGGTGAAACCCATGGACAATGGGGGTAAGGGTATATAAGGAGAAAGTGAATTATCATGCCCAGAAATACTGTTTGCTATAGTTTGTTTATTCATTCATTTACTCATTCATTCATTCAAGTATTTTTTGAGCTTCTACTCCATTTATAGAAATCAATCTAAGCTGGGTATGGTGGCACACGCCTTTAATCCCAGCACTCAGGAGTCAGAGATAGGAGGAGGATCACTGTGAGTCTGAGGCCCACCTGGAACTACAGAGTGTAAAGAGTGTAATCCAGGTCATCCTGGACTAAAATAAGACCCTACCTCAAAAAAAAAATCAATCTAAATTTCCTTCATTTATGGACTCACAGTCCAGTGTGGGATATGCATGACCAGACCAACAATTATAATGATATAATTATAATGAGAGCTGAGCTTTGTCTCACATTTCAGACACTTCATAATGGTCACAGTGGCAACAGACTATAGAACGAACTTTTAGTGACATATTATTACTCTAGAATATCATCATATCAAAGGCCATCCTTCTTTCCATGGGTGGGTGGGGTGTGGAAGAAAGTTTTTTTAGGTCAAATGTTTTTGAGAATATTTTTTATTGTCACACACACTCACATATTTACCTGCCTTGAGATCCTTTCTCCCATTTCCTGATCTGGTTGAGTTCTGAACAAGTATGGACTTATATAGAACCAGTTCTATATTGAGGGACAGAGGATCAAGTTACCCTCCCTTGGGTTTTGGCCTCTCCATGACCAGCTGCCCCAATTTTGAAATTTTAATTTCTACTGCATGCTAAGCTTTTTTCTACCTTTCAAGCTGTCCCACAGCTCTGGCCCAACCTCCAGGGTGCAGTTAGTGATCACCCTTGTACAGGTCATAACCTCAGTTCTAGGGCGGATGAACTCCAACACTACTTGCACATCCTCAGAGAAGAGTGTCTCACCAGGCTCTTCCTGGGGTGCCCTTTCTCCAGCCATCTTGAATTCAGGACTAGGAGATGGGACTACTCTGCTTACATCCTATCTCTGGTATGAGAACTGCAGACCTCTGACAGGAGAAAGTGTTGGTTATCTATGTAGACAGCTCCACTGATGTTCAGGGAAGCCCCTGGCAGAAAGTGACTGTCTTTGTGTTCCAAATGAGCTTCTGTATGGAGCCACCTGCTGCAAAGGTATCGAGGGGTGGGTCATATTGATGGCAGCCAGAGAGGGGATGGTTGTAATACACGGAAAACCAAGAGTTCCTGTCAGTGATCTGCTTACATGGTTCTTGGTGTCAAGAATGGTGTTGTGGAAATTGGGGTCCAAGGTCACTAGTGAGTTAAAGTGCATCCAAGGGTTCTAGTGAAGTTTAAGCAGCGATAATTAAGGCGGAGAGCCAGCCAACCAAGTGGGGAAGCAGATCAAGTGCCTTGTCTGCAAAGCTTTACTAAGATTTATTTAGAAACTTATAGTCCTTCCCAAAATGAGCCCACAGATTGCCCTGCTCTGATTACACCAAGAACACTGAGGGCTTTGTTACCAGTCATCATTGGATTCTTTCTCTCCTTAAGGAGATTAATTAGGTAAATTTCATTAGAGTAGCACCAACTTTCTTGGAAAGAACCCATCCAACTTGAGAATGACTTTGGGTTTATATCTGGAAACTAAGCGATGTTAACGTTTACAGTGGAGAATGTGAAACACTGGGTTTTAATAGATGCTGATGTCATTCTTGGCATCCTGTAAATGATATAAACTACGCTGTGAAGAGGTGACACATTGTTAAATGTAACCAAAATGCAAAGAAAGAAGTGAAATGTACACACACTGTGCAATCCTGCCTCCCACTTCCCCACCCTGCATTCACCATCTGAGCTGAACCAGAAAACAGCAGCTGATGGGCGCCATCCATCAACCTTGTCTAGATGGAGATGGACGAGTGTCTCCCCTTCATTTGGTGTCTGGATGTGTTAGCAGTTTCAAAGGGGGGCAACAATGGCCACAGGGAGAGGCCAGATTTAGCACTGGCTCTTCCAGTGGTGTTGTCTGATCTTTGATCACTCATTCTTGCTGGGTCTCAGTTTCCCTGTGTTGCAACATAAGAAACCTGGGCTCACTGGCTTCTAGTGATGAGCATAAAACTCAGCTTAGAGTAATTTCCCTGCCCTTTGGGAAGGGTGTCCAATATGCAGCCATCTGGCAGTTACCCTGCAGTGCCAGAGGGAGTGCAAACATTAGAGGGTTGACTCCTTCAACATACACAGATGGTTCCTTCACTGTGTCACTTCTGACCCTTCCTCAGGTACAGACCCATGGACGCTCACTCTTAGGACCCTTTCTCTCCACTTGCCTATGTCCTCTTGTCAGGTTTCAAGAGGTTCACTCCATGTTTTCTCACTCTCTCGTTACTGAGAAGTGGGCAGTCAAGATTCTTACAGCTGCTACATGATGCCCGCCCGAATGAGGTAAGTAAATGAACATTCGGTTGCAGTGTTGGATTCAATCCTCAGGACTGAGGAGAGGGGCCTCACTTTGTGGATTCTCAGCCTCCCTAAAATGAATCCCCATCAAGGCCTTGGACAACTGGATTACTTTGCTAAGAGTTTGACAAATCCCTGAATGATAGGTAGGTAATAGTTAATTTGGTCCTCTTTGGTGTTCACGTGATCAACCTCTTAGTAGTTCTAAGGCTACCCAGCGACCCTGGCACTAAAGTAGACTTTCCACCTAAGAAATTACAGGGCACGTCTCTGAGGACCTCCACCACCTTTCTGTTGGTTAACTTTTCTTGTTGATGTGAACCAAATACTTGGCATAAAACAACTTAATAGAGGAAAGGTTTGGACTAGCTCAGTTTGAGAGGATACATCATGGTGGGGAAGGCATGGTGAAGGGTGGCTCCATGGTGCAGAAGTGCCCAGCAGGGACACTGCACCCCTTCCCCAGATCTTGGCAGGATAGGAAGCAGAGAGCAGTCCAGTCCAGAGAGCAGTCGAGTTATATAATCCCAGTGACCCGCTTCCTCCAGTGAGGCTTTACCGCTTATAGGCCTTTCACAACAGCCCACCAGCTGAGGACAAAGTGTAAAATGGATTAACTTAAAAGTTTTCATTTTCCATATTTTTTCTCACCTTAATTGTTTATATAATTGAGACTTTACTCTTTGTATTACATTGATACGTTTATTTATATTGCCATGTGTCAAAGTTAAAATTGAGCGATACCTATTTTTCCTACTGTTGAGCTCTGACTACTGAAAAAACTGAATGTTTAACAAAATTGAGTTTCATTTTAAATGAATTTTTGTTTATTTGAACTTTATCTAAATGTAACATAAAAGTAAAAAATATAAAATTAATATAACTGACCTTCGGAATATTCAAAAAGGGGGAAACCTAGGTGAACTGCTGACCCAGGGAAATGGGAAGACACATAATGAGAATCCAGACAGTCTATTTGTAATTAACCACAGGGACAAAAACGGTAAAAGCAGAAGTTAGAAAAAAAGTTGTTATGATTACATTACACCCAAATACTAACTTTACATATTTTTCAATGGATAAAGTCTTCATGTTTTTTGATAAACCATCTGTTTCCCTGTTTACAATAATAGATTTCTTACATATTCTGTGCTTGTTTTCCCATTAGATAAAAATTTGGGGTTAGAGAGATGGCTTAATGGTTAAAGCACTTGCTTGTGATGCTTAGGGACTCAGGTTCAATTCTCCAGGTCCCAAGTAAGCCAGATGCACATGGTGGTGCATGTATTTGGAGTTCATTTTCAGTGGCTAGAGGCCACCCATTCTCTCTCTTGTACTCTGTCTCTAAAAATAAATAAAAATAAATCTAAAAATTTTGTTTGATAAAATTTTATTCTAATAGGTACACAAAATGTTATTAAGAAAGCTATTTAGGGACTGGAGAGATGGCTTAGTGGTTAAGGCATTTGCCTGCGAAGCCAAAGGATCCTGGTTTGATTCTCTAGGACCCACATAAGCCAGCTGCACAAGGGGGCACATGTGTCTGGAGATCATTTGCAGTGGCTGGAGGCCCTGGTGTGCCCACTTTCTCTTTCTTTCTCTCTCCTTCTTTCATGCTCTCAAATAAATAAATAAATAAATAAAAATAAAATATAAAAAATATATTTAAATGGTCAATACAATGGCAAAAAGGTATGAGGTAAGATTAAAAAACAAAAGATAGTCTTTAAGCAAAACTAAAAAAAAAATGACAAGACATCAGACAACCTAAGTACTCCGGATTATAGCTTCTCCCCATAGTGTCTGATGGTTTCCAGGAATGGCTAGCTGACAGGGAGACAGGTAAAAAAAAATGTTCTAAGTACTGGGGAAACTGAATCTTAAGGAAAAGATTTACTTATTAATGTTTAATTTCCCAAGATAAGGACTTCATACTAAAACACTAAAGTTTTAAAAATAACTCCTATTTTCTTAACCTAAAGCATTAATTATTCAATAGTGTTTTCTCTTTAAAACAGATTTATAAAAGGCTGTATTAGAGCTCATCTGTTTTAGTTCAACAAAGACCAAATTCTACTCTTTTACGTATCATCAAAAGGTAAATAACTGTCTCATTTCTGGTGTCTCAAGTTCATTGCTCATAAGTATATTAACTCTTAAGACATATTCTCTACCTCACGGTACAGCCCCATGCTCAAACAATAGTCTTCAAACTCTGAGGCTGTGCTTCCAACCTTCCCTGGGTAATTGGTACTCACACAGGTATCTAAACTAATCAAAGATGTTACCAAATACACATTCCAAAACTTTATGCTGTCTTACTTGACAAGTTCTGCCCATACTTATAACTATTATATATTTAAAGAATAAGATGTGCCTAAAAAGCTGTTTCTCTGTATTTCTCTTCCCTTAATTGTTTACATAGTTTAAACTTAATTCGCTATAATAAGTTGATATATTTATAATGTCATAACTCATCTTACAATAAAAGAAAATTTAAAGGCCTCTGGCCCAAAGTTATGTCTTGTACTGTCACAAACTTTTATGCTGGTTATGTCCCATACTACCTAGTCTTTTGTACTGACGCTGTAGTTTTTGTACTGTTTCAAGACCATAGTTTGTATTATAGCTAGTACTAGAATTATCTTGTATTTCTACTTAGCTCCATAACACAACTATAAATATCTCTCTGGTAATTAACCATTTTTTTTTCAGGCATTGGAAGAGATTTCCCTGGACTCATGCTGATGTAAAAAATAGACTGATCTCCATTCTGTCTCTGGTGCCCATTCTGTAAGCCTTAGTTTTCCATATCGATATCATGGTGAACAAGATCAAGATATTTTCACTAGTTTTGTCTATTTAAACTCTATCTAAATGGGACATAAAAATCAAAACTAAGCCTTTATTTTGATGCATAGGACACCTGTTTACAACAATAGGCTTCTTCAGTGTTCTACTTTTATATGTTTTCCTATTGGGTAAGACTTTCATTTGTTTGCTATAAACTTATTTAGTACATAAAACTGGGCCTAATTATATCTGACTATTTTTTTTTTTTAGAGGTAGGGTCTCACTCCAGCCCAGACTAACCTGGAACTCACTCTGTAGTCTCAAGGTGGCCTCGAACTCACAGCGATCCTCCTATCACTGCCTCCTAAGTGCTGGGATTAAAGGCGTGTGCCACCATGCCCGGCTCTGGGCCTAATTATATAAAATATATTTCATTCTATTATGTAACCAATATAATTATATAAAACACAATTTCATTATGTTTATAAAATAAAATAAACAACTGATAATAACAAATTATCAAGACTAATCAAAGTTTTAGCCTTTCAGCCTAACATGTTTTCATTAGTTCTCCTAAAAATAAGACTTTTTGGCCGGGCGTGGTGGTGCACACCTTTTATCCCAGCACTTGGGAGGCAGAGGTAGTACTGCCGTGAGTTTGAGACCACCCTGAGAAAACAGAGTGAATTCTAGCTCAGTCTGGGCTAGAGTGAGACCTTACCTCAAAAAAAAAAAAAAGACTTTTTGATCTTTGGACCAAGTAAGTAAAGACTATAAACCTCCTATATTAAAGACTTACACAAAAAGAAACCTTTAAACCTAAACTTCAAAATTTGTTAACCTCTTAATCTCTATCCTATATTTCAAACATTGCTTTAATACGAATCTCTTATTCTTCCTACTTTCCCCAAACCAAATCTTTACATTTCCACAAATTCCAATTAACTTCCCATCCAAGTTAACAATTCCTTCTTCCTTACTTATCACCTATATTATTATTATTTTTCAACCTTATAGTATTTATGTCACCTGTAAATGTCATGTCACATGCAAGAAAACGTACACATGGGCAATATCCAGATCACAATGGCTAATAGATTTAACATGATCTAGGTTTTTTTCCTAAAGGCTCTGATAAGTATCACTCTCCTGAAGAACTGCCTCTTCGCCTGTTCATAAGATCCACATGGGATAATAGACAAATATGTCCACAAACTACAAAGTCAAGTTTGACAAATGGAAAACCAAAAAGCGGAGACTCCCAAAAGCCACACCTGTATGACCAAAACTTCAATGATGGACTACACAGATTGTGGAGAAATAAATGTTACCAATCCAGAGCCAGTATTTTGGGCTATATTGGCCTTTAAAAAATTATTTATTTGCAAGCAGGCAGAGAGAGAGAGAGAGAGAGAGAGACAGAGACAGAGACAGAGACAGAGAGAAAGAGAAGAGAGAAGAGAGGCAGACAGAGAGAATGGGCATGCCAGGGCCTCTAGCCACTACAAACGAACTCCAGATGCATGTGCCACTTGTGCATCTGGCTTATGTGGGTCCTGGAGAATCAAACCAGAATCCTTTGACTTCACAGGCAAACGCCTTAATCGCTAAGCCCTTTCTCCAGCCCTATGTTGACCTTTTTAATGGCTAAAAATATTATTTCTCTGCATGTGACCTGATATGTCTCTGTGACCAGCTAGAATATCTATTGTTGTAGGTTAAAAAACATCTCACAGCTCTACTATCTTGTCTCTGACATGTACTTCATTCCCTGATTATGATAATTCTCTTGTTTGGTCCATGCGTGCTCAGATGCCTCACTGAATTCCTCCAGGACAGAATACACACCTTCACAGCGAGTCACTGAGTTCCTCATGGCCACTGGATATCAGCCGCTGGGCATCCCAACCTCCACAGGGCTATGTGGGACACCTGAGAGATCTACTGCCCACCCCCAACAGGAAGTAGTCCGAGACTGCACCATCCACGTTCCTGTCCACATAGCTCATCCCCAAGAGCCTCAGTCATCCCCAGTTCTCGCCAATCTTTTTTTTTTTACTTATCCTTTCAGAGTCCAAACTGAAGGGTTCATAGCTTTCCCTGAAAACCAGAGGGAATAAAAGAGTTAATAACTTTCCCTGAGACTAGAAGGTCATAAAGACACAACAGAGGCATTCCACCACAGACAAGCCTGACACCTCTCTGATGGATGTACTCCCCTTAGCTCAGATGGCCTTGAAGGTACATAAACCAACTGGGGTATCCACCCTTAGACAATCCTGGCTAAAGAAGCCTATTTTGAACAAGGACACAAACAGCTACAAGTTCCTTATCTATTGTACCTGGTACAGTCTGTTTTTCTTAGGATCCTCCTTATAAGCTTGAACCCCAGCCTAGCTCAGTGCTTCAGCCTTCATCCCACAGAAAGACTGCTGCCCCTTGCTGTTTCTCAGTAAAGTCTGTAGAAATCAATCTGGGGTTCTCTTTCACTTTTCTCTTGCACTTTCCTTACAGACCTCAAGGAACCAACATGTCAAAACACACTAAATTGTGAAAATCTGCATTGCACACTTTGGCACCAAAATGGTGATCTCAGGCTGTTGTCATAGCAGCTGGCAAGTGGGGAAGTGGAGGATGGCGGAAGAGTAAGTGAACAACAGCTCTTTCATGAAGTTACTGGATTTCTTCATGAGGTACTTCCTTGCTTCTTCTAAATTTTTTATTAGATAATGTGGTTTGAATGCATTATGTATGTTCTCCATAACCCTGAGGTATTTTTGATTAAGGCTAAGCTTCCGCCTTACATCTGCAAAGCCTCCTGGAGGTGTCACGGGGTGGGGGTGGGCAGATCTTGCAGTCCAGCCCTAAGGTGTGTTCTGAGTGCCAGCCCTACTGGGTGTGGAAAAGAGCAGTTTAAGTTTGGGCTGTTTCTGCTGCTGGCGTATTGGTCTTGTCTCTCTGCCTGGATGTATGGAAGTGAGCCAGCTTCTGTCATGATGGTGCTTCCCTTGGACTCTGTAAACCCGAAATAAACACTTTCCTCCCGTAAGTCACTTCTGGTCAGATGTTTGTCCAGCAACACGGTCACTGCAACATATGAGTGCTAAGAAGTTTGCTCAGGAGGTTTTTTTCTCTTTTAATCAGCCGTAATGGTTGTTTCATTGGAGAAACAAATGATTGGAGCTTCTTATGCTGCCATCTTTGAGAACATCACTCTTTTATAACACTTTTCCTTCCAAGGCTAGGGATAGAACCCAGGGCCTCGTGTATGAGAGGTAAGCACTTGGCTCAAGCTACAAGCCTATATATCAAAGACAGGTTAATGGCTGCCAAGGGTCAGAGGGAAGGATACAGAAGCGAAGTGTGGATTATAAAATTATAACTAGACAAATCCTCAGGTTGTCAGGATCTTGCTCCTGGTGTTGATAAATAAAAACAGAACTAAATAGAGAACTGGGGAAATCTGAACAAAATGGGTAGATTGCATATTAACTTCTTGATGGTTTTACCACATATGAATACTAATGAAAACAGGGCAAAGGATCTTTGTAATTCTTGTAATGACATGTGAATCTATAATACTCATAAACAAAAGAATCTATTCAGACTGGAGATAATGTCTTAGGAATATACTACTCCATTTATTTTGCCTGTAAATCTCACTTTATGTATCCAGAAATTATATGGAAAAAAAAGGCTATTTAAATGTAAAACAGCTTTTTTTTTTTTTTTTTGAGGTTGGGTCTCACTCTAGCCCAGGCTGACCTGGAACTCACTTTGTAGTTACAGGCTGGTCTTGAACTTAAAACGATCTTCCTATCTCAGCCTCCCAAGAGCTGGGAATAAAGATGTTCACCACACCTGGCTTAAAATAGCTTTAAAAAATATTTTATTTATTTGACAGAGAGGGAGACAGAATATGGGTACACGAGGACCTCCTGCCATAGCAAACCAACTCCAGATATATGTACTATTTTGTGCATCTGGATTTACATGAGTATTAGGGAACTGAACCTAGGCCATCAGACTTTATTTTTTATTTATTTTTTACTTTTTTTTTGGAGAGAGACAGAGAGAGAGGAGAGAGGGAGAGGAAGATAAAGAGATGGGCGCGCCAGCAGCCTCTCAGCTGCTGCGAATGAAATCCAGATGCATGCGCCCCCTTGTGGTCAAGTGTGGCATAGTGCCCTTGCGTCACTTTGCATCTGGCTAAATGTGGGACCTGGAGATTGGAACCAGCGTTCTAAGGCTTAGGAGGCAGGCGCCTTAACTGCTAAGCCATCTCTCCAGCCCACCATCAGACTTTATGAGCAAGTGCCTTTAACTGCTGAGCTATCTCTCCAGCCCCAAAATAGCTTTCAATAAGTGAAACACTTAAAAAAAATTGTATCTCTGTATGTATATATGAGTGTGCATGCTACCATGTGTGTGGAGATCTGAGAATTCCAGGGTGTTGGTCATTCCCTTCCATCTTGTTTGTGACAGGGTCTTTCTTGTTTTTGCTACTGGGCCAGTCTAGCTTGCCCAAAACTTTGGAGAACTGAACCTGGGTCATTAGGCTTTGCAAGCAAGCACCTTAACCAAGGAACCATCATTCTGCCACCTTTAAAACCTTTGGGATTCTCCTAGCTCTGCTTCCCATCACCAAAGGTGGGTTTGGATTGCAGGTGTGTGACACTTTGCGTCCAGCTTTATATGAGTGCTAGGCATCAAGCTCAGGAGAATAGGTTTGTGGAGCAAGAACCTTTAACTGCTGAGCCATCTCTGCAGCTGCATGAAATAAATCTCTAATAAAGGATCATACTACAATTGTGACAACTTTTAAAATGGTTTATGAAGGCTGGAGAGATAGCTCAGCAGTTAAAGGTGCTTACTTGCAAAATGTGACAGCCTGAGTTCTATCCCTTAGTACCCACATAAAGCCAGATGCACAAAATGGTACATGCAGTTGGAGTTCATTAGTGGCAGGAGGCTCTAGTATGCCTATACTCACTCTTTTTCTTTTTAAACAATATTTTACTTTTATTTATTTCATATATATATAGAAAGAGAGAGACAGAGAGAGACTGGCTGAGCCAGGGCCTCTAGCCACTGCAAACAAACTTCAGACATATGTATCACCATGTTTACCAGATGGCTTCTATGGTTTCTGGGGAACTAATCCTGAGTCCTTAGGCTTCGCAGGCAAGCAAAAGCCTTAATCACTAAGCCCTCTCTTTAGCTCAACTCTCTCTCTCTCTCTCTCTCTCAAATAAATGAATATTTAATAAAAAATGGTTTATGAAATAATAGTGCATCTGATAATAGCAACAGACATTTGATGATCTATAGTAAGTGTTCAGGATGAGGCTGACTTACAAAACTATTTTGACCTTAAGATGCCAGATTTGTAACTCATTTAATGTCTTTGATAAGTGTGGTAATAATATTGCATAACAGGATAGATTGAATTGTAAAGAGCACACAGTAATTAAACAGGTTTCTCTTTATATATAGGATAGCATACATTCAAGAATAAGAAAAAAATGCATGAAACTTTAATGGAAAACAGAAGACATTACAAAATATGTTTTTAGGTAAATATATCATGCTAGATAGCTAATTGAGATCCTTTGACTAAAGTTTCTAATGAATAAATTGTTGATGAACTCAAAACTGTATAGGAAGCTATGTCTTACCTTGCTTATTATTATTTGTAGATATTATGGTTAATATACATTTAAGCATTTACACAATACTATTCATGCTCAATATTGTTATATTAAATTGAAGAATTAGAGAATAATGTATCAGTTTTAAAGAAGTCTTATCTGAAACCATCTTTAAGTTTTAAAAGTCAAAAATAAAATTTCCTAAGAGAAACACTAAGCTATTTTTGCTAGCTTTATATACAAATTTCGTCCTACAGTTAGTATTATTTAAATTCTTTCCTTCAGATGAAACTGCTGAAAAAAAATCAAGATAAAACTCACTGGCTGTGCTGTACATTTATAATTCTATTAACAAATGTTTTAGTAAGTAACATAGTAGACCAAAAATGAAGTAATTATCTCATATCGAAGGACAACTTCAAAACAGTATTTTAGAATATTCACTTTTACATGGCATCTTATAAGGTTATCCTACAGACAGAGTAAGAAAATAAAAATTCATTTTTCCCCTCTTAGAAATACTTATTTTGTCAGGTTTTACTTTTGTATTAAAGAGGATATGGCATTGTACTTACTAAAGTTCAATGTATCCATATTTTATACAACAGGTTCTTGAATACAATGATGGCTTATAACTTTACTCCCATAGCACAAATAGTCATTAAATTGTCACAGAAAAATAATGCTTTAAACAAAAATTTTATGATACATAAATTACCACCAAATTTTAAAGAACATGTAGTGGTCAAAAGTATTTTACTGTCTTTTTAATCAAGCTCTGACAACACATTCAGTCTTCATTGTCTGAGCAAATCAGTTTTAGTTTCTTCATAGTTCTCCATCTGTCTTTTAACATGACACTTGTTCGGTTGTTGAACTTGTAACGTGATAGTATTTTGGCCCAGCTTCCTTCTCCAAACTTCCTCACACCAGATATCAAATTCTTGTCCTCTTCCCAAAGCCATGCCTTTTGATAAAAATTGAAAGTTACTTAGAGAAGCAGTCATTAAAGGAATACATCTAGAAACAAGCCTTTTAATTTTTATTTATTTATTTTTTTCGAAGTAGGGTCAAGTTCTAGCCCAAGCAGACCAGGAACTCACGATGATGCTCCTACCTCTGCTTCCTGAGTGCAAGGATTAAAGGCATGCACCACCAAGCCCAGCTAGAAATGCAGCCTTTAAAAATCAAAATAATGCTTACACTTAAGATGAAAGAACTTATATAAATTTGGATTTTATAAGCTATTTTCTATATCATGTAAATTTTAAGGGTAATTTTAAGGTAATTACTGTCACTGGTCATGATGTACATGATCCGAGGCTAGACAGCTAGAAAATGACAGACCCACATGCCAACCCAAATGGTCACAACTTAAGCTCAAACTACCTTACGATGTGTTCCTATAACTTTTGGTCGTCTGCCATTCTGTACTGCCTATACTGGGGAAAGTACACACACACACACACACACACACACACACACACACACACACACACCTCAAGCCTTCCTTTTTTTAATTTTTAAATAAAACTACCATATATCATTTAAAATACACAATTTGTGTTAAAATAATTGAAAACATTTAAATAAAATTTAACACCTTACATTTAGTATTTGCTACAGGTAGACAACAAACTATTTCTTCTTTTAGCACAATAAAGACTTAATCATCTGAGTCATTATGTATACTCCCAGTAGACTTACAGTTTAAAGAAAAATCTATTTATTACCTCATGCTCATTTGGGTGGCTACTATAAAAATATGAAAAAACTGGTAAAGGAAGAAAAGTGAAACCCCTGTGTACTGGTGGGAATGTAAATGATATAGTACCATGCAAAACAGTATAGCAGTTTCACAAAACATTAAAAACAGAACTACCATATAAACCTAGTAAATTAACTTCCGGATATACACTGAAAAGAATATAAAGAGGACTTGAAAAGATATTTATATTGATATTCATAGCAATACTATGTACAACACTAAAATGAACCAACTAAGCTATTCATTAAGGAGTGAGTAAGCAATGTGATATACAGATGTAGACTATTATTCATCCTTATGAAATTCTGACATACACTACAACATTGATAAATTCTGAGAACATTATGTTACATGAAATAATTTAGATGCAAAAGGACAAATAATATATGGATGACCTGGCAGGAGGTACTAGACAGAAAGGTGAATGTTTGCTCTCAGGCATGGCATGGAGGAGCAGGGCACACTGGAGTATTTTTACTTAGTGAGATGGTTTTTCTAGACAAAAACAATTCTGTGGATAAGTAGTAGTGATGGTAGGACAATATGAATGTATTTCTTTCTGTCTTTTTGTTTTTTGAGGTAGGGTCTCACTTTAGCCCAGGCTGACCTAGAATTCACTGTGTAAACCCAGGCTGACCTTGGAGTCACAGCAATACTCCTTCCTCAGCATCCTGAGTGCTGGGATTAAAGGTGTGTGCCACCACGCTCAGCAGGGAAAGACAATGGGCACATTAGGTCCTCTAGCCTCTGCAAACAAACTCCAGGCATATATGCCACCTTGTACATATGGCTTTACATGGGCACTGGGAAACTGAACACGGGTCCTTAGGCTTTACTGGCAAGTACCTTAAGTCCTGAGTGATCTGTTTAGCCCTATGAATGTGTTTAATGTTACTGAACTACACAATTAAAACTAATTATGATCAATTTCATATTATATGTATATTTTGCTGTAATTGAAGGAAAATTCAGGTTCTTATTAGGAAATCTGGTATGTTCCACATATACATATATAAAATTCAAGGTGGCATAAAGACAAACATGAGATGAAAACTATCCAATGGGAACTGCTGGCGGGTAGACTCAAAATCGCTTAGGAAGCTGACAGCCCAGGACACAGGCTGACTAAACAATAAGGCTATATAATGCTTCTCCAGTCCCTACTTCACCATCAACATTAGCATACTCTTATAATGGGATTATAGCTGAATGAGTTAATGAGCTCATTAAGATTACAGAATCGCAGGAGCAACCAAGGCAACAATAAAGACAAAAACAAGGATGTAGAGAAAAATATAGACCCTGACACCTATAGACCTACAGTAAACACTTTTAGCCAGATAAATATATGACATCAAAGTAAAAGTGAAAATGACTGGGGGAACAAAGACAACTAACAGGAGGGGACAGGGATGAAAATGGGAAGAGTCCTGGGTGTGAGTGGAAGGACGTGTTCAAAGTACATCACATACTTGCATGAAAACGGCTTTATGGAACCCACTAAGTAAAATTTTAAGAAAAAGGAATCATGGTCTGGGAATATAGCTCAGTGGTATAACACTAGTCTAGAACGTACAAGATTAGATTCCCAGAACAGGATGTGCAGGACGCAAATTAAAAATAAACAGGAGTTGTAGACTGGAGAGATGGATTAGCAGTTAAGGTGCTTGCTTGTAGGGCCTGAATGCGTACAGTGGCACATGCATCTGGAGTTCGCATGCAGCAGCAGTAGGCACTACTGTACCCATTCTTTCTTTCTCCAACTAAGTAACTAACTAACCAACCAACCAACCAAATGGAGTTATGTTATCAGAATAGATATCAAGGCAAAAACAACCCTGAGCCACAGGAAATATTCCAAGTGGCCTAAAACTCTCTAGGCTCTTATCCAATACTTCTCTATAAGACATTGGTTAGGGAGGCCAAAGAGGCCCCTAAAACAAATCAGGCTATTGGCATTGCTCTTGCTTGTCCACCAAAACTAGATGGTAAGCACCAATGTTGAAGACACCATGTGCGTGAGGTTGTAGGGAATAGAGAAATCATGTTGAAACTGAACTGGAAACATTCTCCCTACTGGCTAGCTTTCATAATGCTGGAAGGAAAAGTCATCAACATTCATACCTAGCTGTGGACCCTGAGTGCTTCACAATCAACCGGCCAGGGGACTGCTTTGGAGGCAGTAGCCATTATTTTCTAATTGGATTTAAGGCCTGCTTCACAGGAGGGAATTCATTCCTGGTACTGTAAATGTAATCACAATCCTATGGCTGGAGTGGTCATTGGACCTAGGGCAGAACCTGTTATTGTTGACAGGCTGTCAAACTGTATTTTAAATATTTATATGTATACCAGTACGTTATTCCTGCCCTGAGCTTCAATCACAGAAGTTTCTTTTTGTGGTGGTCAAAGGTTAATGCAGCTATGTAACTGGGCAAAGTGCTGAGAGTATGTGACTACTGTGTGCTCAGCCCTAAACAAGACATCTGCAAAGTACATTGTGGAAGAGGGGCAGAGGTAAGAGCTGAGGATTGGGGAGGGGTGCTGCAGAATGGCTGCTACACTCATGAACTCACAGCAGCTGTGGTTTCCTGCACAAGATTGAGCACATCAGCATTCCATCATGGATTTGGGAGGGGATCATGAGACTGCCCACCCCCAAGCAGTCATTGGCAGTTACAGGTAGGTAGCTGGGGGTGGAGGAGTTATGTTTTTCAGTGGTACATCCACTAGTACCCCTACTGCAGTTAATAATCCACCACCCATGCTCATGTAAGCAAGCCTAATTAAATTCAGCAGATCACAAAAGCAACAACAACAACAAAAAAAAACAAGACAGGAAAGTAAGAAGGGGAGCAACTGGGAAAAAGGGATTTAACAGGAGTGGAAAGGAGGTAAGAGATGATGGGAGAAATATAATCAAGATACATTATATGTGTGTGTGTGTGTGTGTGTGTGTGTATGTATAGATCTATCAAAAAATTGAAAATTAAACTGAAAAACATCTTGAACAAGAATACAGATCGAGACACAGTAGAATACAAGGTCTAGATTTATCTACTGAAATAGGAAATCAAGTGTGTTTAGATATTGGACA
The DNA here is from genome assembly GCA_036365145.1 of Orientallactaga sibirica. Classification (NCBI taxonomy): domain Eukaryota; kingdom Metazoa; phylum Chordata; class Mammalia; order Rodentia; family Dipodidae; genus Orientallactaga; species Orientallactaga sibirica. The sequence goes on from JAEOAD010000003.1 coordinate 22,768,851, forward strand.
GGAGCACTCAGAGTACAGTAAGAGTTCTTAAAAATAAAAAGTTTTTGATCAAAGGATAGATTCTGGAGCTGGAGAGATGGCTCAGCAGTTAACGTGTGCCTGAAAAGCATAACGACCAGGGTTCAGTTCCCCAGTACCCACATAAAGCCAGATGAACAAAGTGATGCAGTGTCACTGGCACACCCATTCTCTCTCTCTCTGCTTGCAAATGAACAAGTAAAAATTTTTTTAAAAAAGAGGTAGCCTTTTCATTTGAAAAAAAGAATTAACATGGAAAAAGAATCTTATTCAAGTGGGATCTATTGGGAAAACTTTAAAAAGTACCTGTTTTTTCCTAAGTTTCTTTTTTCTATTAGTTACTGGATTATTTGAAATATATCTCATGTTTTGAGTGGTTCTTCCTTCTTTCTTCTGTCTTTCACCTAGAAATACAGACAATACTATTTATTTTTTCACATTAACAGAAAAAAGAGGAATGACACTTTCAAAGGTTATAATGAAGATCCCATTTATTTTTAGGTATTTTAAGAAAAGAGAATTTTACATGCTTGATTATCCCCCTTTAACCTGAACTCCTCTCTGAACTGTAAGCATACTTACAGTCTAGGCTCAATAAAGTTCCCTTATGATGGTTAGGAGTACTTGACCCAGTAAGAACCCTGTTCTTATTCTTCTTTCTTATTCATAGCCAATTTAGTAAGAAGTAAATGTGTATGTAAAACTGATAAGAAACAATATAACTGAAAGATGCTGTTTACAGATAGAAAACCTAATGGGCCGGTGTGGTGCCACAATTCTTTAATCCCAGATGGAGATAAGAGGGCTGCTTTGAGTTCTAGGTCAGCCTGGGCTAGAGTGAGACAAACCCACTAAACAAACAGACAGACAAAAAAAACCCCTAGGGATTGGTAGAAGAGATTTTTGCTAAAACCACCCAACAGCCTAGAACTGAAATTCATACTTACCGGCACAATTGGAACAGATTTTCAAAGCACTTCACACTGTTACTTTTTCCAAGGTAGGGTCTCGTTCTAGCCCAACCTGACCTGGAATTCACAGGGTGACCTTGAACTCCTGGCAGTCCAAGTACCTGTGTCTCCTGAGTGCTGGGATTAAAAGTGTGCACCATCACACCAGGCTTAAGTTACTTTTAATTTTTAGAGAACATATAATAGGTGATGATGCATTTCTTGTAGAATCATATTTATTGAGATTGACTACTACAGTTCTACTTTTAAAATATTTTCTAAGGTTATACAGGTTAAGCTGTTCACATTTATACTTTTATTTGCCTTTAATCTATCCATTCATCTATTGAACCAGTTCACTTTCAACAATTAAGGACAAGGGTTCTTGAGTCACAATGTTTGATTTAAACTCTGCTGGACTCATGTATCATATTAAAGGCATTTCACTTGGCTTCTTTTTGTGTCCTCCTGCTCATCTATAAAATGATGATTAAGGGAAAATGGCTCAGCAGATAAAACAGCTCAAGATTATCTGGGTTTGATCCTTAGCACCCAAGTAAAAGCTGGATGTGGTCATGAATATCTATAACCCCAGCCCTGTAAGATCTACTGGAAAATCACTAGGGTACACTGGTTAACCTGTCTGACTGAAAAAACAGTGGTTCCAGAAGTGATAGAGGATACCTGATGTGCTCCCCTGGCTTCTGCAAGCAAGTGCACGCATCTGCATCTACACACACTTGTGCATACCCCACACCCACACCCCTCCACACACACAACCGGAAAACAAAAATACTTATCTTGTAAGGCTGATCTGAGAATTAAATGAGAGAGAGAGAGAGAGAATATATCTTATGCATACATTTATACAATCTGTAATTCAAATATTGACCATTAATACTGGTGAATGCTGGTGCAGGATTTTCTCTGTAAAAAGAAATACATATTTTTTTTCTCCTCAATTTACTCAGATTAGTTATTATGTTTTTTCTAAGCATGTCAATTTTACAAAAATTTGTTTTAGGGTGCTGGGGATATAAGTCAGTTGGTAGGCATGCCTAGCAAGCACCAGGCCCTGGTTTTCATCCCTACCACTGCATATACTGGACATGGAAGAGGACACCTACAATCTAGCACTTGGGAGAAGTAGACAGGAGGATCAGAAGTTCAAGGTCACCTTCAGCTAACAGGGAGCTCATGGACAGCCTGACCTACGCAAGACCCTATCTCAAAAACAGTTTGTTTCTGTATATGTGTTAATTAGATGCCAAAATTTGTTTCTGAAAAAAAATAATGCGCAAGGTTCAACTCAAAATTACTCCAGTAAACTGGAGTTGTGTTTTGTCTTCTTGAGTCAGTGTCTCCACACATAATCCCGGCTAGTCTCCTCCCTCAGTTACCAGAGTGGCTAATGGTCAACATGAGCAAGGTGGCAAAATTTAAGTCACTGAATGTGCACACCTAGAGCTGAAGCCAACGTCACTCTGCCTTCTTCTTTCAGCCCTAATGCATTAAATAAATGGGTTTTAACTTGTGGTTGATTTAGTGACTTTGTTTTTTGCATTTCTGTGGGGATTTTTGTTGGTGCTTTTTTGTGCAGTGTAATGTTCCTCAGTGCAATAGATTGTCAATAAAGTACCTTTAAATAGAAACACACATAAACCTATCAGTTTATAAAAATGTGAGAGTTTAAAGAATCTAACCTCTTGTATTTTCCCTAGAAGTAATGATTCAGTATTCACTAGTTCAAGTTCTCCAAGACGTCACAGAGCATAAGCATTTGTGAGTTATTGAGGCATTTATCCCTAGAGAAAGTTAAAGTTGCTGAATATAGTTAAAGGAGAAAAGCAGTGTTTAATAAAGGAACTCTTAAGCTAGGGAGTCAAAGGGCTAGCTTTCTAACTGATCAATTCTATGAGGTTAAAATGTTGAGTCTCCGTGCTTTGGTGTTCTGAAGTGTGTAGATTTTGTGTTGTAGTGGGAGGTGAACGCCTGAACTGCTAGATCATTTCTGAGGACAATTTGTGCCTCTACTTCCACAGCTGTAGTTACCAGTACTCACTTTGGAATGCTCCCACTCTTTCCTCTGTCTCATTACAGTCTTGTTGCCTGCTTCCATGCTTCAACTTAAGTAAGATATTCTTGTGAGACCTAAACAAAACATAAGAGCTTGTGACTGATCTCAAAATGACAAGCAAAAGAGTAAGAAAAAAGGGAGATAGTTTATCTCTGTTGTAGAGCTTCTCTCTGACTTGCTTCCTTTGCTGCTCTCCTTGCTTGTCCCATGCTAATCTTCAGGATTTCTAGAGCTGGGCAGCCGGCTCACCTGCCATGCAAGTATAAGGGCCTCAGTGTGTGCCTGGAATCCCAGCACTGTGGAGGGAGACAGGCAGATCCCAGGGCTTGCTGGCTAGCTTGTCCATGTGAATCAGGGAGCTCGGGGTTCAGTGAGAGACTATGTCTCAAGGAATAAGGCAGAATGACTGTACCAATGTTGCTAGGACAAAACACCCAATCAAAAGCAGCTTATGGAAGGAAAGCATTTATTTCAGGCTCACAGTGTCAAGGGGAGGTCTCTTTATGGACAAAAAAAGCACCGAAGAAGCAGAAAGCTGGCTCATCTCCTCATAGATACATTAGTGGCATGGAGAGAGCAGCGTGAGTGAGCCAGCTGTCAACACCCAGTAGGGCTGGACTAACTAATCCCCAAAGTGTACCCCAAACAACACACCTCCTCTAGCAAGACTTCACCTCCCAGAGGCTCCACCAGCTGGGGACTAATAGGAAGCTTAACCACAAACACTTGAGGCTATGGGGCCATCATACATCCAAACCACCACAGTGATGGAGGAAGAGACCTCTGGCCTTTAGCTGCACACATGAGCCTACAGTTATGAACAAGCATAAGCGTGCATGCACCCACACACCCACACACACATGCTGTTTCTAATGTGTGATTTGCCTCTCTTTACCTGCTGTCCATCTAATCTACTAAGAATTCAAGATTCTAATATCTTTCCAAATAGTTCAAGGAGGGAGAACAATCCTCCAACTTAACTGCCATTCTCTTTTATTTATGGTTTCTGAATTATTTTGCCCAAAGTGATATTTCAGATTTCCTTTATTTAATGATAGGTGTAACTTGTTTCTTCATAACTTCTAAAACAGGGCTTTTGGAAAGGTAAGACTATTTGGAAATACAGAATGTGGTTTAATTTTGTTTCTTTTAATAACCTTGCTAAATTGCTATTATTCAAATTTCATAAAAGAGCAAATTATAACAAAAAGAATAGTTTGCATGAGCTTAGATAGCTGTTATACCCACCTAAAATATGGACTCTTTTGGGTATACTTTTATCCCTATAAACAACACTCTACAACCACTTTAAATGCTTTCTTCCCTGCCAAAATGTACTGTGTACACTCTTGAAATACCATTCTCAACTTCCCCTAATGACCTAAAATCTAGCTGTTCTTCCCAATTTTCCCCTCCTTTGCAATCTTTTCAAATCAAGAAAATGGCTACATCTTTTCTCTAAGTCACAGGGCTCTAGAGATAGGTATGTATATATTTACTGAATGATGCAAGAGATGCCTTACACCTCACACACATGAAGGCTTCTACACTGAGCTACATCCCAGCCACAGGCCCAATAGTTTTTACTACCTAATAAAGGCCACTGTCAGGATCCTGCTTCAACAAACAGCTCTTCAGGAATTCATGCTACTGACATATGACCTTTTATCAGTTTTATAGCCAATCAGTAGCCTTCTAAGTAACTCTCATCATTCATATATTTTTTTTACACCCAAGTATTGCTATTAAGAACCATTTCAAGTTGTCCGTTTTGGTGCAAGTCTTTAATGTCACCACGAGAGAGGCTAAGGTGGATATCCATGAGTTCCAGGTCAGCCTGGGTAGTCAGACCATACTTCAAAAAAAAAAAAAAAAAAAAAAAAAAAAAAGAATCATTTCAAGCCAAGTGTGATGGTCTACGCCTGCAATCCCACATGCTGGGATTACAGATGTGAGCCACTGCACTTGGCTTGGAAATTACTTTTTCTTTCTAAACTATTTTATCATGGAAAGATTTGCTCTGACAAGCCTGACAAGGCAGTGCACACCTGCCTGTAATCCTAGAATGTGGGAAGTAGAGACAGAAGGATTGAGGGGTTCATAGTCATCTTCCAATATAGAGCAAGTTTCAAGTTACTCTGGGCACATAATATAAAATGTATTAAATTGTTTCTTTCTATAATTTTCCAATTTTCCATTCATATTTTTGGAGCAGTTGATAGTAGCTGAAATAGGATAAAGAACACTACTGAAAAAATAAAATAAAAGGTTGTCTGAATTATCTCAATAAAGTTTAACTTACCTAGTCAAAAAAACAAACAAACAAAAAAAAAGAGCTAGGGCTGGAGAGATGTCTTAGTGGTTAAGGCACCTGCTTCCTAAGCCTAAGAACGCCGGTTCCAATCTCTAGGTCCCACATTTAGCCAGATGCAAAGTGATGCAAGGGCGCAATGCTGCACTTGCCCACAAGGGAGCACACACATCTGGAGTTCATTCTCAGCAGCTGAGAGGCTGCTGGCACACCCATTCTCTATCTGTCTCCCTTTCCCTCTCTGTGTGTCTCTCCAAAAAAAGAGCTAGCTGGGAGTAGCTTAAACATTTATTCTTATAGAATCTTACTCTGGATTGTAGGTTTACAGTGTGGTACAAAGCCATAGTGTAAACTTGAGAAATATTTCTGAGCTGGGATTCCTTTTTTTAAAAAAACGTATTATTATTTATTTGGAAGGGAGAGAGAAGAAGAGGGAGAAAGGGAGGGGGAAGAGAGAATGAATGAGAATGAGCATACCAGGGCCTCTTGCTTTATGTGGGCACTGGGAAATAGAACTCGGACCCGCAGGCGTTGTAAGTGAATGCCTTTAACTGCTGAGTGGTCTCTTCAGCCCTGTGGTCATGTAGGGTCAAGGTGCTGAGAAACAAGTGACTATGAAGGTTCTGTTGTACACACTTCACTGTGCATAGGACTGGGAGAGCATCTGAAGTAAGCAGGTGGTTCTACACAGAGAGAAACATAGGAAAAGTGCTCCTTATCTGCAAGAATCACTGTAGTTTGAATTATATTCTATATCAATATTGCATTGGGCAAGACTGCTTGGCTACAAACATATACTGGGGTCTTAGGATCATTAATTTTGATTATCTAAACAAAATGAAGAGATGGAACCAATGAAAATTAGAACCCTACTTCTCAAAATGAACCTTTACTCGATGAGAACCAGGCCATGTTCTTACAGCAGGAAGAGTAAGAGCGATCAGTGAAGCAGAGCCTTAACCCTGAGGTGTTACGTATGTCAAACCTTTAAATAAGAAGTTAACGTCATATCCCTGGAACTCTCAAGTATGTCTATGGTCAAATACATCCATCCAGAGACCTCAGGGATATGATTATTTAGTCTTTGGTGAAGTGTGAACAACAGAAGAAAGAGACCACTGGTTTAATACAAAAGATCTTTGTAATGGTCAAACTGTACCACCTTCAATATGATTACCTTATAAAGCAAAAGTTAAAAATCATCTCAGCCAAGTGTGGTATCTCACACCTGTAATCTCAGTACGTGGGAGGCTGAGGCTGGAGGATTGCTGAGTTTAAAGGTAGCCTGGACTACATAATGAGTTCAAATCCAGTCTGGGGGATCAAAATGAGAACCTGTCTTAATCAAGAAAATGAAGAACAATAACAGAGCCAGACACAGTGGCATATGCCTGTAATCCCCTTTTGAGGCCAGCCTAGAACTTATCTAAGAACCAAACAAAAGCAGACATGGCATAAGCCTATAATCTTAGCACTTAGGAGGTTGAGACAGGAGGATCCAGAGTTCATGGCCAGTCATATAGTGAGCTTGAAGCCAGACGTGGCTATGTAAAACTCTCTAAAAAAACAAACATAACAACAACAAAATCACCCTTGGACTGAGGATGCGGCTCAGAAATGGTGTGCTTGTTTAGCACCTACAAGGCCCTGAGTTCAAGTCCCAAAATCACAAAACAAAAAGGAAAAGATAAAACCAATCAACCAAACAAAACGTCAAAAGTTAACCAATCTTGAAAATCCTTGAAGAAAAAATAATTTTGGAGATTGAATTATTACCTTTCAGCATGCGGGACTAACATAACCCATGTCCCCAGCACTGGAGAACACCACTATTTCCTTAGTGAGCGCCACATGTAAGAGGCTTTGGTAAGCCTCTCCTCGGATATGAATGATACCAGAAAACACTACAAGCATTCTTAGTGCACAACCAGGATACAACACGATGCAGAAATGACTCAGGTTCCAACTTCAACTAAAGCACACCTTCACTGAAAATAATAAATGAATTTACTCACATTATCTAATGTCCTCTCACATCCTATGTTGTTTAGCATGTACAATTTATGTAAGTCAAGAAATAACTCTACTGCACTCCAACTACCAAAATCACATTAAGACAACACACCTAACAATTACTTTAAATAATGGCTGAGTAGCATCACCTTTACATAAAAACAAACTGTCATAAGACAAAAAAGTTAAATGACTTTACAAACCTTTTTTCTTTATCCAAATTAACTTCAGTTTCTGGGTCATTATCACCACCATTAGGCTTGACTTTAGCAGTTACTGTTCTTGTTTTTCCATTTTCCACTACTTTTGCTGCTGCCTTAAAAAAGGGTGAGTGTGGAAGACAGGAAAAAGAAACAATGCATTAAGCCATTTTAAACAAACAATATTAATTTTTAAAAAATTTTTATTTAATTTTGGAGAGAGACATAGAGAGAAACAGACAGGGAGAGGGAGACAGAGAATGGGTGCACCAGCAGTCTCTCAGCTGCTATGAACGAAATCCAAATGTGTGTGCCCCCTTGTGGGCAACTGTGGCATTGAGCCCTTGTGTCACTTTGCATCTGGCTAAACGTGGGACCTGGAGATTGGAACTGCTGGGATTGGAACCGGGTTCCACTAAGCCATGTCTCCAGCCCAATATTAAATTTTTTGATAGTCATAGCCAAAGTATTTGTCCCCAGGCCGATAAAAAGTACTAAGTTAGTTTCACCAATAATCACAACAATGGCAACGACATCAGCTACCTGCTTGATTTATGGGTATTGTGGAGGGTTGACAGACACCATGTTCTCTAGTCAATTTTAAGATGAAAGACTACTTTAAAAAAAAGAGCTGGGCATGGTGGCACACATCTTTAATCCCAGCACTTGGGTGGTAGAAGTAGGAGGATTGCTGAGAATTTGAGGCCACTCTGAGACTGCATAGTGAATTCCAGCTCAGCTTGGGATAGAGCAAGATCCTACCTCAAAAAATTAAAAAATTTTAAAAATCCAAATATTTTGAAATAAAATTACCTCTAATTAATGAAGATGTCCTACCATATTATGTTCATCATATGTTCTAGCATATTAAATTAAAATTCTTTGCTATCAAGAAAGGATAAAAGAGTTATTCAAAAATATTTTGTGAAGTGGAGATGACTTAGTGGATAAGGTACTTGCCTATTAATCCAAAAGGACCCAAATTTGATTCTCCAGGACCTACTTAAGCCAGATGTACAAGGTGGCACATGAATCTGGACTTCGTTTGTAGCAACCTGGGGCCCTGATGAGCCTGTTGTCTCCTCCACCACTCTCTCTCAAAAGTAAATTAAAAAACAATTTTGTTCAAAATGCTATTAAAAAAATTTTCAGGGGGCTGGGGAGATGGCTTAGTGTGGTAGTTTGAATATATGCCCCCCAATATATTCAGTGGTTTATTACTTATAGTTTGCATCTGCAATCACCTTGCTAGAGGCAAGGTCATTGGGGGCCGGTCTTAAGGTGTGGTGATGGTTTGAGAGTCCATTGTAAAGATATGCAAATGTGTCTAGCAGGAGTTCCTGAAGTGTGCTGTGTGACCTTTTGGCTGTAGTTTTGCTCTGTGTGCTGTGCTGGCTGGTTGGCTTTTGCTCTCTTGCCTGGTCCTGTGGAGAGCAGGCCGCTTCTTCTGCCATTATGGAACTTCCCCTGGATCTGTAAGCTTCAATAAATAATATCCCTTCCTCCATAACTGTGCCTGGTCTGGAAGTTCATCTCAGCGAACCTGAAGCTGTCTGCTACACTTAGTCATCAAAATGCTTATTGTGTGAGCATGAGAACCTAATTTTGGATCCCCAGCAACCATGCAAAAGCCAGTTATACAGCGTATGCCTGCTATCCCAGTGCTGTCAAAGAGACAGAAAAAATCCTGGGACTTGCTTACTAGCTAGCTTCTCTAGCTAAATGCATGAGCTCTAGGTCCAGTGAGAGACCCTGTCTTAAAAAATAAGGTGGAGGGCTGGAAAGATGGCTTAGCAGTTAAGGGGCTTGCCGGTGAAGCCTAAAGACCCACGTCGAACTCTCCGGATCCCATGTAAGCCAGACACACAAGATGATACAAGCACACAAGGTCACACATGCACATGTGTCTGGAGATCGACTGCAGTGGTTGGAGGCCCCGGCATGCCAATTTTCTCCCTTTCTCACAAAAAAGAAAAAAAAGAAAAAAGAAGAAAACTATATCGTGGTATTGAAACTGGGCTGCCAGGCTTTATAAGCAAGCACTTTAACTGCTGAGTCTCTTCCATGTCTCAAGTCTAACATTTTATTGTCCCATCCTGTAAAAACTACTATACAAAATACTGATTAGTTTTTAAAGTTTTCTATTTCAAATATTGGCCTATATCCTAACAATTTAAGTCTACTGCTAGACTCTCCTTGAAATAATATCTACCTTCATTAGAAAAGTTGATGATTTTTCATCTAGTACATAATTCACATAAGTCTTAATTTTCTCCATCATGCAATCATAGCTGAAGTGTTGAAAAAAGGGGTGGAATGCATCTTTCCGAGAAATTATCATCAGCAATTTCCGTTCTAAAGTCTAAAGTAAACAGAAATGCATTAATATAAAAGACAATTTCAAACACAACACATATAAATGAAAACAGTTAGTTTGTAAATATAAACTCAGAGGCAGAATTAAAAAAAATTGTTTTAAATGACTCACCTAGGCAATTCATCTTTTTAACACCCCTCTCCCATATTTCTAAAGGTTTTGTTCCTCAAGCCCATAGGATACAAAAATCGATGGAAGCCAACTGTTCAGTACTGAGTTTAAAAATAAAAAATTATCAATATGGTTCAAGACTTTACTTCCATAATTAGACTTTGATTCATTGCTTCCTCTCGCCTGTAACCATTACTTTAAATTTAGAATTTAGCATTCTTAAAAATTCCTTTGGGCTCAGGCTATAGCTCAAAGGTAGTATGAGTGTGTAGCCTGGATTTCATCCCTACACTGTCCCCCTCCCCTCTCAAAATAATCTCCCTTATACTTGTCCTCCATATTTATGTATCCAAATTTAATACATAGCTTTAATTTGATACAAATATTCATATATTGAAGTGGTTTAAATGAAATCTCCCTCATAGGCTCATGTGTTTTGACTACTTAGTTCCCGGCTGGTGGCAGTTTTAGAAAGTGGTGGAACCTTTGGGAGGTGGAGCCTTGCTGAAGGAGGGGAACAACTGGGGGCAGACCTTGTTCCTTACTTCTCCTACTGATATGAGTCAGGTTCCAGCTCCTTTTATGCTTTCCTTGTCATAAAGAAACTTCCCCCTCGAAACTCTAAGCCAGAAACAAACCCTTTCCTTCCATAAACTGCTGCTAAGTAGGTGTTTTGACCCAGCATCAAAAAGGTAACTGCCGGGCTGGAGAGATGGCTTAGCGGCTAAGGCGCCTGCCTGCTATGCCTAAGAATGCTGGTTCCAATGTCCAGCGGTTCCAATCTCCAGGTCCCACGTTTAGCCAGATGCAAAGTGAGGCAAGGGCGCAATGCTGCACTTGCCCACAAGGGGGTGCACGCATCTGGATTTCGTTCACAGCAGCTGAGAGACTGCTGGCATGCCCATTTCTGTCTTCCTCTCCCTCTCTATCTCTCTCTAAAAATAAATAAAAAATAATTTAAACAATTTAAAAAAGAAAAGGTAACTGTCACACATACTTTATGTATTCTTTGGAAATTTGCTATATTTGCTTTATGTTTGTGGCAATAACCCATTTTACTGTGACATTTTAGAAGTCGTTATTTGCACCACTGTATAGTAATATATTGACTAAACATTATCTGTTTATCCACTCTTCCTATTTGTTTAATTAAACCTATTTGTTACTTCTGCAATGCTCAGACATTGTTTTGTTTTGTTTTTCGAGGTAGGGTCACACTCTAGGCTAGGCAGACCTGGAATTTACTATGTAGTATTAGGGTGACCATGAACTTCTTAAAGATTCTCCTATCTCAGCCCCAGAGTGCTAGCTAGAATTAAAGGTGTGCATCACCACACCCAGCTGCTCAAACATTTTTGTATATATGTTACTATGCACAATGCAAGATTCTTGGACAGTTCTTTCAATGTTGGGTGTACAACAAAAACTGCAGAACTCTAAATAGTATAGGCCTGATCTTAAGACTAATTATTGCAATAAGGTTCATATTTTTTGTCCTTAAAAATGTACAGCAGAAGTGGAAATAACTATTTTAAAATTTTTATTTACAAGTAGACTTTGCTAAAATACACTTAACAGATTTAACTAAAACACTTATACTCCAATGAGGAAGTTACAACAGGTAGAATCATATTTCTTCATCTTTTGAGCCAATTTTTGGTTTCATAAGGCATTTTCATTGTTGCCAGTTGGAGGGGAAGGGAAGTGGTTATTTCAATGTAATACTACTGCAGCAATTAACAGTAGTGAGATTAAATACTTTTTCTTCTGTACTTTCTTTTATAATCATCATAGTCTCCGCATCAAGATACACAGCATGCAGGTGTCGTGGCCCACACCTTTTAATCCCAGCACTTGGCAGGCAGAGGTAGGAGGATCGATGTGAATTCGACACCACCCTTATACTGCACAGTAAATTCCAAGCCTGAACTAGAGTGAGACCCTACATTGAAAAACCAAAAAAGATACATAGCAACATCAGGTTTCTTCTTAAAGCTTGGTAATAAACATTAAACATACATCTCCATTTTAATTTTACATTATTATGCTAAGAAAAAAAGTCAAAACTCAAATTATTTGACGTCAACATATTTCGATGATTAGCTGGGCTATGTAAAAGTTGGTGGATGTATTCTTCCTGCTTTGCAAGCAAACAGGTCTAGGCCCTAGAAAGACAGGTCCAGGTTATAATTATTTTTGAAAAGTGTGCTACAAAAAGTAGATAGGAGCAAAAGAGGGATATTTTCTAAAGAAAAACAACATATTTGATGAAGAGTCTATGGTGGTTTCATTCAGGTGTCCCCCATAAACTTAGGTAATTCTGAATACTAGTTTCCCCAGCTGATGGCAATTGGAAATTAAAGCCACCTGTGGGGGGGTGTATTGTTGGGGGTGGGCTTATGAGTATTATAGCCAGTTTTCCCTTGCCAATGTTTGGCACAACCTCTTGTTGCTATTGTACAGCTTATGATGGCCAGGGGGTGATGTCCATCCTCTGCTCATGCCATTGTTTTCACCTGCTATTGTGGAGCTTCCCTTCAGTCTGTAAGCCAAAATAAACCTTTTTCCCCCCAAAGGTGTTCTTGGTTAGGTCATTTCTGCCAACAATGTGAACCTGACTGCAACAGAGTGCTAGTTCATAATTTTTTTCCTGAAATGGTTGGAGTGGGTAAAACTTAAGTGCAAGTTCCAAAGTCCTGTGTCTGTGAAGAAGCAGTAGTTAGTTGCCTTGTTGAGAAGGGGGAGATGGCTGTGTTGACTTATCTGCACTCTCTACAGGTAGGGAATGGAAATGGAAAGTTCACTGTCCAGTGGCTGTGAAAGTGAGTGAAGCTCCAGTGGTGCTGAATTCTCTAAGAGGTTTCTTCTGGAAACGAATAGCTCAGACTCGTCCTCTTGCTTCAGCAAAGAAGTTGTTTTTAAAAGCACTTGGGAAGTTCTTTCTCCACTACTCAAGACGGGAATGCCCCGAGAAGGGTATCTTCATCAGGGTGCGGCCACCATCTGAGCCATAAAGGAATTCCTGAAGGTTGGAGAACACCTGAGCAAAAACTGATGCCACCACCAAAATGTGGTTACTCTCACAAGACTAGAACCGAATCCCAGACTTTTCAGGAAGGCAGTGTTCAGCCATCTGAGCAGCATAAAGGCCAGTTCCTCTGGCCCGCTGTGGAGGTCTTGACAAAGCCCTCAGCGATACTAACGATAGTAATGTGCATGGTAGGCACACCACCACTCAAGCCAAGTCCCAGGAACACTCCTGCTCTTGTCTGCTGGTGCTTAGAATGGCAAACCAGTCCCACTGTGCCACAATGATGGCAGAAATGTCCAAGACACAAAGAATGAGAAGATGAGCTGAGGCTGTGGAGAGCCAAGGGACAAAGCTCCTCACAATAAGTAGAGCAATCTCTGAATCATCCAGCTTGGAAAAAGGTCCAGAGACTTTCTCTGAATAACAACAGTGTGGAAGAGCCAGAAGCTGAGGCAGAGCTTAAAAAGAGCATTTCAAAACCCACCTTCTCCTGCAGAGGAGCCATGAAGTACTTATTTGGTCCAAGCATGGTCAAGAGTCCCAAGATCAGGAACATCAGAAAACCAAATAGATGGGTCCACTTTCTGTGTGAATGTGGAGGGTGCTCTTGAAGCAAGCCCAAAAGGAGGGCATAAGTGGTTTAGGGCCATGTAGAAGAACTCATTTATCTTTCAGACAGTGAGAAAGTACATTGTATAGGATGAAGCTCCAAAGTCCCTCCCAAATCTTATACATGAATTCTTCCATCTTCTCACAGCATGATGGGCCCAAAGGGGAAGGATCAGTACTCACACCTCTTCCTCTTCTGCCTAGGGCACTGGGCATGTCTACCCTTCTTCAGCTTTAGTGGTGTTGGCAGTCACCCACTTGCCCTTCTCCTCCAGCAGGGAGCCCAGTTCAGCAAGCTCCAGCATGTCAGTTATTTGTGACTGGCAGGAGCCCCATTGTCCCATGCTACCGCAGATGCTTTGTGGGAAGACATCTGGTTAGTACCTCAATACATGCACCTTCAGTCTGGGGAAAGGTTGGGTCCTCCCAGCCCCAGGGAGCAGAGAAGAGATCTTCCTGTGGTCATAGACAGGCTGGGCCAGGCTGCGTCTGTGGAGTCATGGTCCATGCTACATCTCCTCCACCCCTGCAGATGGCCTGTGCCAAGCAGCACCCAAACTTCAGGGGGCGTGCCAGCACATGGCATCATCTCAATAGCAGTGTCACCTAATTTTTCTTACTGTTTACTGGCCACAAGTGTTTCTCTTTTATGAGACTAGTTTTCAGTAGTCTGGTAATGCTAAGGAGAAAATATAGGAACAGCAAAACCAATAAACACATCAGGCTATCAGCTGACTTTTCTAGAGTACTATACCCAAGGAACAAGGCTTTACACAGCCATGGCCTACTCAGTGGGCAAAAGCCAGTTATTATTAGGCTGACCAAACCCAACTCATATCTACCAGTATAGCAAGAGGCACACTGTCTTTTCTAGTCACCACGTGAATTACACCCCAATGTGACGGTACTACATATAAGCCAGGATAACTAAAGGAAACCACAGGTAAGAACAAAGGAGCAATTACAACTCTCCCACTACTGGAGAAACTGCTGTAACTGTTAGAAAACTGTTTGCAAGTACCCACTGAAACTGAATGCATATGATTTGAAAAATAACAAATAAATACAACTGAGTATTTTTAGCTTGTGACTTATGAATCAGAAATCAGAAATGAATAGAAATGCATTAGTCCAACAAAGACATGTAAATTATGTTGTAGCCAAAAACTGGAAAGAACTTAAATGTCTAGCATAAACATGGACAAATTATTACATATGCGTACAATGAACAAACTATTATCACAAGCAACATTGTAGGTCAATCTTATATCCTAACATTTCTGTATGAGTCCACTATGAAGAATTCAGAAACAAGTAACTCATCTTTGGTGTTAGAAGCCTGGGCAGTAGCTACCCTTAAGAAGATCTTGCTGAGGGATTTTGGATTTTGCTTGGTTGAACTATGTAGCCATGCTAGCCTCAAACTGAGGCTCCCCCTGCCTCAGCCACCTTATTTGCAAATGATATGATTCTATAGATAAGGGATACTAAAGATACTGCCAGAGCATATAGACTAGAGCTGTTTCCCTGGAGGTGAACTGAAATACATCCTAACAGAATACAGAGGCTACAGAGAACTCAGCATTAAAACAAACTGCTAACACACCCACTAAAGCTCAGGGATTGTGGTGGAAGAGGTGATAGGAAGATTGTAAGAACCACAGGATGGGTAGAAATAACCTGAGGCAAAGTACCCCTTTACCTCCCCCACTGACAAAGACCCTCATTACCCCACAGGGAACACCAATACCCTACTGAGGAGGGCCCTCAGGGAAATGGGGACAGGCTACAGGGGATATAAGACTATAACCTACAGGGTGGAAAGATGGCTTAGTGGTTAATGTGCTTAACTGCAAAGCCAAAGGACTCGGGTTCAATTCCCCAAGAACCACGTAAGCCAGATGTACAAGGTGGCACATACGTCTGGAACTTATTTGCAGTGGCTGGAGGCCCTGGCATGACCATTCTCTCTCTCCCTCTGCTTCTTTCTCCCTAACAAATAAATCCCTTAAAAAAAAAGACTATATTAGCCAGGCATGGTGGCATATGCCTTTAATCCCAGCACTTGGGGGGCAGAGGTAGAAAGATTGCAGTGAGTCCAAGGCCACCCTGAGACTCCATAGTGAATTCCAGTTCAGCCTGGGCTAGACCAAAACCCTACCTTGGAAAATCAAAACAAAAGAAAACGAAAAAAAAAAAAAAAAAAAAAAAAAAAGACTCATATAAAAAACTTTTGGGGCTGGAAAGATGACTTAGTGGCTAAGGTGCTTGCCTGCCAAACTTGAAGACACAGGTTTGATTCCTCAGTACCCAAGTGAAGACAGATGCACAAGGTGGCACATGTGTTTGGAATTTGCAATGGATAAAGAACCTGGCATGCCCATTCTCTTTCTCTATCTGCCTCTCTCTCCCTAAGTAAATAAGTAAATATATCAAAACAAGAAAAATATACAAATTCAATGCAGTCACAATAAAAAAATCCAGCCCCACTTTGTTTTTGCAGAAATAGAAAAGGCATCATAAAGTTCACATGGAAGCACGAAAGACACTAGGTAGCCAAAGCAATCTTGACCGAAAAGAATGCTGCTGCTGGAGGACTCACCCCACCTGACCTCAAGTTACAGTACAGACCAGAGTAACAAACACAGACCCATAGATAATGGCATAGAAATATAGGACCCCGGGATCAGTCTATGATACTACACCCACCTGACTTTTAACAAAGATGCCAAATATACACAGTGAAGAGACAGCAATTTCAACAAAGGTGCTGGGAAAACTGAATATCTACATGTTGAAGATGGAACCTAGACTCTGTCTCTCAACTTTGCATAAAGAATGGGATCAAACACCTCAATGTAAGACCCGAAACTCTGAAACCAGTACAGCAAAAAGCAGAAGTACACTTTTGCTTTTAAAGTACACAGATGTAGGTAGAAGTTTCCTACAGAGGACTAGTCACTCAGAAAATAAGGTCAACAACTGACAAAGGGGATTGCATGTAATTAAAAAGCTTTTGTGCTGCATGGGAAATAGTCAACTAAAAAGAATGGGAAAAAAACCTTTGCCAGCTATACACCTGACAGAGGACTGACATCTAGAACATACAAAAACTCGAACAGAATCTAAAACTAGAATATATCAAAAAACTCATCACCAGTAAAACAAATCACCTAATCAAAAAATGTGCTATAGAACTAAATAGTTCTCAAAAGAAGAAATTAGTTAATAAATATTTTTAAGTGTTCAACATTCTTAGCCATCAGGGAAAAGCAAACTAAAACTACTTTTGAGATTCCATCTCACCCTGGTCAGAATGGCTAGCATGAAGAAAAGAGGACAACAAATGCTGATGAGGCTGTGTGGAAAGAGAGACCTTCATTCACTACTGGTGGGAGGGCAAGATAGTAGACATTATAGAAATCAGTGTGGAGGTTTCTGAAAAAGCTAAAAATACAACTACTGATGACCACTATACCAGTTCTGGGCATATACACTGAAGATTCTATGCTATTTCAAAGATGATTTCCTCAGCCATGTTTGTTGCTGTTCTACTCACAATGGCTAGAAAATGGAATCAGCCTAAATGCTCATCAACTGATGAATGGATAATGAAGATATGGTACATATACAAAGTGAAATCTATGCAGCTGTAATTAAAAATGAAATTGTCAAATTTGAAAGAAAATGGAAGGAACTGGAAAAGATCACACTGAGTGAGGGAACCCAGGCTCAGACACACAATCACATGTTTTCTCTCCTAGCTTCAAAATTCTAGATGAATGGCTACAAGTTGGAAATGAGTGTTTACAGAGGTCAGAAGGCTAGAGAGGGGCCATGAGGAGGGGGTGAGGTTTTGTGACAGGAGGAGTAAAACATAGGAGGAAAAGATGATGACATCAAAATTAAAAGAAAGACTGATTGAGGGGATATGATGGAAAGTGGAGTTTTAAAAGGGAAGGTGGGGGAGGGAGGAAAGTACCATGGGATATAGTCTACAATTAAGGAAGCTGATGATAAAATAAAGAAAGAAAGAAAGAAAGAAAGAAAGAAAGAAAGAAAGAAAGAAAGAACAGGGGATATTAGTGGGAGGGAGAGGTTTAAGCAGGGACAGGGTAGGGAAATGAGTGATGAAAGGATCAATCAAAACTAAGGATATAGGAATAAGCCTTATGGAAGCCTACTACTTGGTAAGCAAATTTAAATTTATATGTACATTTTAAACCGTTTGATGGGCTGGAGAGATGGCTAAGTGGTTAAAGGCATTTGCTTTCAAAGCCTGACCACCCAGGTTTGATTCCCTGATACCTATGTAAAGCCAGATGCACAAAGTGGTGCATATGTATGGGATTTGCCTGCAGTGGTAGGAAGCCCTGGCACACCCATTCTCTCTCTCTCTCTCTCTCTCAAATCTCAAACAAACAAACAAACAAACAAACAAACAAACAAACATATTTTTTAATAAAACTGAACTAAAGTCCCCTACATGGGTGGAAAGTTGCTCCCAGAAGTCATCCACTACTAATCATAAATTCCAGCGCTAGAGGTGAAATATCTCCCCCAATGAGTTGTTGGTCTGGGAGGACATAGAGACCCTAAAACAATACAGGCTATTGCCATTGCTCTTGGTTGCCCACCAAAACTAGGTGGTAAGTCGCTACTGCTGAAGATACCACACTTGAAATTCAGGATGTAGAGAAACCAAGTCTGAGCTGAGCTGGAAATTTCTTCCCTGCTCGCTAGCTGTCTTCATACCACAAGTTGCTCCCCAAGCTGCTGGGGAAACACGTCATCAACAGTGCTACCCATTTGTGTACATTGTGTAATCCATAGCTGACCTACCAGGCAAGATGTGCCCACTGCTGCCATAGTGACATAATTATTATAGGAGTAACAAACCACCTTCAGATTGGCTTTGTGGCCCACAGGAAAGAGTACATGCCTAGTATGGTAAATCTGCCCAAAGGCCTACGGCGAGGGACATGAACCTAGGGACATATATGTTAAGCCCTAACATTTGACTAATCAGTGACTAATCAAATTTGTATTACTGTTAAAATAATATAAAATACACACCTAATATCAAAGACTTGATACAAAAATATAGGCATGGAAGTCCCTCAATAATTTTTGTATTAATTAATGTTAGCCTACTACTGTGTTTATTTTAAACAGACACCATGTCAAACTTTTATAAATATCTATTTCTTCCCATGGGTCAGACATGCTTAAGTCCTCAGTCACAGAAGCTTCTTTCAGTAATGGGCAGAGGTTATGCAGAGATGCATATCTCGTAAAACTTCAATAAATGACTACTGTGTGCTCAGCCCTAACCAGAACATCTACACCACCTCCTGCAAGGCTCACACCCTCAGACTCAGAAGCTCACGGAAGAGGCAGAGAAAGAATGTAAGAGCAGAAGGATTGGGAAGAGAGCAGAATGCTGTCTTCTAGATAGGTCACGGCTGTCACACTCATGAACTCTTAGCAGCTGTGGTTTCCTACACAAGATTGACCCTGTCAGCAGTCCATCATGGATGGATGAAGTATTTACAAGACCCTACAGTGCCCACAGTAGCTAATGCCAGGTAATGGGTGCTAGGAAAGGAGGAGTCAAGTTCAGTGGTACAGCCACTGGTAAGCTGTATGTTCTCCAGTAAATAATCTCCCACCCATGATGGTACAGTAACCATAATTCAGTGGGCCAAAAGAAAATGACAAGATAAGACAAGAAAGAAAGGAAGAAGGAAGGAGAGGGAAGAAAACATGAAAGAGAGATTAATGCGGAAGAAGGGTTTTAATAGGAAGGAAAGGGAAGAATAAAATACAGGGCTGGAGTGATGGCTGAGAGGTTAAGGCGCTTGCATGCAAAGCTAATGGACCCAGGTTCAATTCCCCAGAACCCACATAAAGCCAGATGCACAAGGTGGCGCATGCATCCGGAGTTCATTTGCAGTGGCTCAAGAACCAGGTATGCCCATTCTTCCCCCAATCTCTCTCTCTCAAATATATAAATAAATAATTTAAAATGAATACATTGTATATACAGATTAAAGAGTTAAATGCTAGGCACGGTGGTACATAAATCAGGTTGCCGTAAGCCTTTAATCCCAGCACTTGGGAGGCAGAGGTAAGAAGATCTCAGTGAGTTCGAGTCTGCCTTGAGAGTATATAGTGAATTCCAGGTCAGCTTGGGCTAGAGTGAGACCCTACCCTGAAAAACCAAAATAAATAAATAAATAAATAGTCAAAAAATTTAAAAAGCTAGAATTATCCAAGCAAAGGGGGAAAAAATAAGACTATTTTCTTTCCTTGAAAATGCTTAGTTCATCCCAACAACACTTGCTTTTAATATTTAAAACCATCAAGGCCTATTGGCCTTATAGATATACACTACAAAAGATGTTGTAAGAAACTGTAGGTGGACATGTGTTACTAATTTGAGCACTCAGAAAACAGAGGCAGGAGGGTCACCGACAAGTTCCAGGCCAGCCTCGTTCAGAAGACAAGGTCTCAAAAAAGAAATGAAAAGAAATAAATTCCAGTAAGTGGCCAGGGCTACTTGTGTGCCTGCATTCCTGGTGCTGTGGGTGGGTGGGGGGAATTAGGAGTAGAAAAGTCTTGAATATTGTCATACATGACTAGACTTTGAACGCAATAACCTCCCCCCCCCAAATGCCACATCTAGAAAACTAAACAAACTGTAATGCCTTTTACTACACCTGTGCTGCTTAATGTGGTAGCCACTAGCCACATACAGCCCTTGACCTGTGACTCATCAAATGTTGGACACACTGTTAATATAAAATACACACCAGGTATCAGACTTGATATAAAAATACAGGCAAGAAAAGTATCTCAATAACTTTTGTACTGATTAATATAGCAATGAATTTAAAAATAGATTGGGTTAGATAAAGCTTTTCTTTTCTCTTTCAATTTTCTTTCAGCTTTTCATATTCTATATAAACAGTTTAATTTAAGCAATTACCATGTGAGAATTTGGGTCACCAAATACTCTTTCAAATACTTCTTCTGCCTCCTTAAAACTGCCACTTTCCATACAAACAGCTATAGCCTTAAAGACAAAAATGACAAACACAAACTTTAGATTGCTTTTCAAAATATGCAATAGTTATTTAACTACAGACAACTTAAGAAGACCTGAAATACTTCATCTTAAAACAGTTTTCTGCAGCCTAATGATTTCATTTAGTTCACTAGTTCTTTGCACATTTATCAGACAAATGCTCAACATTCTATCTTTACGTAGGCATTAATAAACCAAGCTGGTTGCAGTGGATCACACCTTTAATTCCAGCACTCAGGAAATTTGAGGCAGGATTGCTTTGAGTTCAAGGCAAGCCTGGGCTATAAGTTCCAAGTCAGCCTGAGCTACATGAGACCTGGAGTCAAAAACAAACAAACAAACAATTTATATGCATAAATTAGAAGCTGAATGATAAATATTTAGGGTCCACCTATATATTAATTTTGAATGAAAATGAGAGGGTTTTCATAGCCTATGAAAATATTGCAAAACTGCTAAAGAAATGAGGCAGTTTAGGAAAGTAATTAGCATTTGCTTTGACTGCTAGCAAAGCATATTTTCTTTGCAGTTAGATGTTTGATTTTCCTGGCTTCTCAATTTTTAAACTGTCTACTGAAATTTTCTCAGTATGGTTAAAAATTTATGTATTCTTCTTCACAAAAATCCATTAATGTGGGACTGGGGAGGATGGCTCGGTGGTTATGGGTGCTTGCTGCAAAGCCTATTGGCCCAGATTCAAGTCCTCAGCCACCCACATAAAGCTAGAAAGGTGTTCATTTGTGGCAGCAAGAGACTCTGGCATTCACACATGCATGTGGATATATAAACTCACACATACAAATAAATAAAAATTGAAAAAATATTTTTAAAAATCCGTATGTGGGTCAAGCACAGTGATGCATGCCTTTAATCCCAGCACTTGGCAGGCAGAGGTAGGAGGATCACTATGAGTTCGAGGCCAGCCTTAGACTATAGAGTGAGATACAGTTCAGCTTGGGCTAGATTAAGACCCTACCTCAAAAAAAAAAAAAAAAAAATCCATGTATGGTATATGTGAAGCCCTAGATTCAAACCCCATAAAAAGCAAATGAACAAAATGTTCCCCTGCTGCTCCCCACCCCATGTTCATAGTCCTTAAATAAAAACTGGTAAAGTAAAAATCCCTGGATTTTGATGTCTGATTTAAATATTCATTGTTTTCTGAAACTTGAGGGTAACATTCATCTAAGTATGGATCACTAAGTTCCCACTTCTGGTGCTCTTATCAAGACTATAAACCAAAGGCCAAATTTCTAAATGAAAATATTTACTAATGTGATCCACTGCTGCCCAACTTCTCTAAGCTTCCTCTAATTTATTTTGGATGTTATGTTTTCCTACTTTGATGGCTATTCTTCACTGTTAACTTGACTGAATTCACAAGTGCCTCTTGGCTTATCTGTGATATGTAACTGAGGAGGAACGACCCACCTTGAATGTGGGCAGCACCATTCCATGGGCTAGGGGTCTGGACTGAATAATGAGGAGGAGGCAAGTAAGTACTAGTTCATGTTTCTTACTGTGGAATATGACTAATCACTTCATACTCCTGTCACCATGCCTTCCTCACCATGAGTGACTTTACCCTCTCAAACTATAAGCCAAAATAAACCATTCCTCACTATATTGTTTCTTGTTATTTTGTCACATGAATAGAAAAGAAACTAATACAATATTATAGCAAAGCAATAAGTACAAACTAATATTCAAACCTGAATTTTAATTAAATTCTGTATTTCTTCATGAAGTTTGTCATGCTCCTTTTCAATTGAAGCCCAAATTGTCAGGGCTGATTCCAAGGGCGTAATACGCTCATCAGTTTCAAACTGGGCATCTTTGAAAAAACAGAAAAACACGTTAACTTAGAAAGTTATTTAGAATCTTGTAGCCAGGAGTGGTGGTACATAGCTTTAATCCTAGCACTCAGGAGGATTGCTGTGAGTTGAAGACCACCCTGAGACTACATAATTAATTCCAGGTTAGCCTGGACTAGAGTGAGACCCTACCTCGAGCAACCAACCAACCAAATAAACAAACAGTTATGTAGAACCTTTAAAAAAAATGCATTCCTTTATGTTTGTCAAGTATACACTATGTGCCAGGCACTGTTTACATATATATAAAACCACTTGGGTGATTTTCTAAATTAATTTGCTAAGATCAATTCTAAACATGAAAAAAAAAAAAAAACACCCGAATACAAAACATCTACACTAACAAAATATATTATCTATTTTTTGTGATAATCTATGTCCTCACCCCCCACCCTCTGTTTTTGAGAGAGTCTAACTATGTAGTCCAGGCTGGCCTTAAACTCAAGATCTTCCTTCCTTGACCTACAGAATGCTAGGATTAGAGGCATGCATCACCATGACTTGCTACCATTTTTAGCATTTTGAAGGCAAAAATCCTCTTAACTCTACTATGCATAATGATTATATTTTAAAGTTTGGAGAAAGGCACCATTTACTAGACATATTCCTCTAAAGCACTAGTTTCCTAGCAACTGAAGTTTGTTGCACAGCAACTATACACCAAATGAATATACTAAAGGCAATGTTAAACTGGATATGGCTTCACATACCTGCAAATCTGGATGCAGGAGGAATTGTGAGTATCAAGCCAACTGAAGAGAATTTTAAATACCATGTATTTTCAATGAAACATTATAATGAGCATGCAGTCTAAATAGTAGCAATTTCACTTTTTGTTTTCTTTCTACTTTTCTTTTTTCCTGTGAGGTAGGTTCTTACTCTAGCCTAGGCTCATCCAGAATTCATTATGTAGTCTCAGGCTGGCTTTGAACTCGCAGTGATACTCCTCTGCCTTTAATCCCAAGTGCTGGGATTAAAGGTGTATGCCTCCCTGTCCTGCTTCAAGTTATTTTTATTTTTGGCTTGCCTTTTTGTATTTCCAGCCCTTTAGATAAAAAGAATATATTTATTCATCTATATTCCAAATTGTAGTGGGTACTTAAGATACAAATATGAAGAAGAAACCAATAGGCATAGTGACTCACACCTATAATCCCAGCACTTCTGAGACTGAAGCAGGAATATCACAGCAAATTCAAAGGCAGCCTGGGCTACAGGATGACCTCTTTCAAAACAACAACATCAACAACAACAACAAAAAAACCCAAATTCTTGCAAATATGAAACTCACATATTCACATTAGTGTCAATAAAATACCAAGGAAAGGGATGGAGAGATGGCTCAGTAGTTAAGGCTCTTACCTGCAAAACCTAACAACCTGAGTCTGATTCTCCAGTACTCAGGTACAACCAGATGCACAAAGTGGTGCATGCAACTGGAATTCATTTGTAGTGGCAGGAAGCCCTGATGCACTTACTCTCTTTCTCCAATAAATAAAATAAAATAAAATAAAAACAAACAAGGAAATTCTATGACTTCACACCCATCCTACAATATTTAAACTCATGGTTGGGCAGAAGGACCCAATACTGTTTGCAGAAGGCCTCTAAGTAATTCTGAAGCAGATTAAAGATTAAGAACCACTGTTCTAAAAAGATAAATTATATTCCTTTTACTTGCAAAGTAGGCTTGTATGTATTTATGCCAGTCGTACACAACCTCTTTCTGCCCACCACAAAGAGAAAGATAGCTCCCATGAGTTATCAGTTTTTCATTGTCTTATAATTAAACATAAAGTACTTCCAAAGTAAGATAAAATAGGTATTTACCAAGGGATTTTCCTGCTGCAATTCTTGTCAAAAACTGGCATATGTATATAGTTCTCAACTGAGAAGCTGTAAGACTGGATAGTCCATGAATAATAGCTGAAAAAGAAAACTGTGAATTTTATTAAAATAATTCAGCAGTCTATGAGGTCTAAGTATTAGGTTATAAGCAATGAACAAAAATGATCACAAACTTAGAGATTCAGGTTCTAATTAGTCAAAGAATGACTTTTCAATATACTCTTTTTGCAAAATAAGTCAAACATGGAATAATACTATTTAAAATTACTTTCATGGGCTGGAGGGATGGCTTAGGGGTTAAGGCGCCTGCCTCCTAAGCCTAAGAACACTGGTTCCAATCTCCAGCAGTTCCAATCTCCAGGTCCCACGTTTAGCCAGATGCAAGTGACACAAGGGTGCAATGCCGCACTTGCCCACAAGGGGGCACACACATCTGGATTTCGTTCTCAGCAGCTGAGACACTGCTGGCGCACCCATCTCTGTCTTCCTCTCCCTCTCCCTCTGTGTCTCTCTCCAAAAAACATAAAAAAAATAATAAAAAAATTACTTTCATAAGTAGCACTCTAAACTAAAAGATTCACATCTAAATTGTAAAGCATGTCAAATTACTACTTTGAAACTTACACCATGCAATTCTTCACATTGCAGGAAATACTTTATATTATTTCAGACAAAATTTCCATTAAGTGAGTTTGTTCAGTTCCCAAGACTGTTTTAAAACATGTTCCTCTCAAATATTTGAATGTCCACCATGATGGGCCTGGCAGTGAATATGTGAAAGGTGACTAAATACTATTCCTGGATTCCAGTGAGCTAATCTATTTTTTGTAGTTATCTTCTTGTTGCTGGGATAAAGCACCTGACCAAAAGCAGCTGATGGGAGGAAAGGCTTTACTTTGGCTTACAGTCTTGAGGGCAAGCTTCATGATGGCAGGGGAAAGTATGACATGAACAGAGGCTAGACATCTCTGACACAACAGGTGGAAAGTAGCAGCAAGAATCAAGTTCTAGCAAGGAGAAGCTGGCAATAAAACCTCTAAAGCCCACCCCTAACAACACACCTCCTCCAGCAAGCCTCCATCTCCTACCAGCTCGGGACCAAACATTCAAAACACACAAGTTTATGTGGGCCATCTGATTCAAACCATTACATATACCAATACAAATGACATGCCAATACTAAGAGACAAACAGTTAAACTACTGAAGTAAAATTGTGTTGAAAGCTGAAAAACATAAAGAACATTATGGAAGCAAAGAAAACTTAAAAGTATAGTTAAGTATTTGGGGTGGGGTAAACTGTTAGGAAAGACTTCTTTAAGGAAATGCTTAAGGTAAGATGTCTAAGTGCCACTGTTAGTACTGTGATTCAAAAGGGCTTATTGAGTATGTATATAAAGTTTAAATAAGCAGGACACAGTGGTTCATGTTATAATCCCAGTATTCCTGAAACCACAGGAGGATCACCAAGTTGAGGTAGGAGGATTGCCGTGAGTTCCAGGTCAGCCTGAGCTAGAGTGAGAGTGTGCTTAATTCTCAATTTCCTCAGTTCTACAATGACATAATTTTGTACTATGATAGAGATTATCTGAACTAAATATAGTCATAATAGAACTAAATAAGACTTAAAAGATAGCACAAATTTATATAAAATTAGAACACTGGTCAATGAATATGTATTGAGCATCTGTTAGCTCCTGTTAGGAGCTGGTGACCCAAGATAAAATGACCAGTCCTTGGCCCTTATGGAGATCTCACACTTAGAATAAATTTGTTGGCATAAATTAAACAAAGTAAGCAAACAACTGATTTTTAATAATATCTTTATTTGAGAAAGAGTGTATGGGTTTACCAGGATCTCTTGCCACTCCAAATAAACTCCAGATGCATGCACCACTTTGTACATCTGGCTTTATCTAAGTACTCGGAAATCGAACCCAAGCTGCCAGGTTTTGCAAGGAAGTACTTTTAACCAGTGAGCCATCTCTCCAGCCCTGAATTTTTGCTATTGTTGTTGTTGTTTCGAGGTAGGGTCTCACTCTAGCCCAGTTTGACCTGGAATTCACTATGTAGTCTCAGGCTGGCCTTGAACTCACAGCGATCCTTCTACCTCTGCTTCCCAAGTGCTGGAAGTGCTAGGATTAAAGGCCTCCCTTACCATACCCAGTTGAATTTTATTTATTTATTTATTTATTTATTTTGAGTAAGTCTCATGTAGTTCAGGCTGGCCTTCAATTTCCTATGTAGCTGAGGATGCACTTGAACTTCATCACACCATCTTATGCAGTGCTAGGGAATGAGCAGGGGGCTTCAAGCATGCTAGGAAAAAACTCTACCAAGTGAACCCTATCCTTAACACTCTAAAATCTCAGAAGTATCACAAAGGATAGGTACAGTCAGCCTGTTGCATTCAGAGTTCCACACAAGCAGATTCAAAGTTTGTGAAAAAAAAATTACGTAAGTACAGAAAATGTAGACTTCTTTCCTTGTAATTAATCCTTCATACAGTGTAACAATTATTCACATAGCACTTACACTATATCATTGTGTTAAATGTTCTAAGTAATCTAGAAGTGATTCAAAGTACATGAGAGGATTGCACAATTATATGTAAATATTAGGCCAGTTTATATAAGGGACCCAAGCTTTAGGCTTTAGTATAAACAGAGTGGTGGGTAAAGTCCTGGAACCAAGCCCCTCCAGATACCAAGAGAGAATGTATAGACTATAAGAGAAAAATAGAATGACCCTACTTTAGAAAAAAAGACCCCTTTTATCTTCGCTGCCCTAAATATTCAATGCAGTCAACTATGAATTAACTGCAGATACTTTATACTCTGCTGTCATTCAATTCACTGTACCTGCTTGGCAGGTGGCCTACAAAACAAAAGAACCTACTTGTTCTAGGTGAATCAGCAATTAGCTTTTTCCATACTGCTATTTAAAAAAAAAAAAAAAAAAGAGGAGGAGGAGGGTCGGAGAGATGGCTTAGAGGTTAAGGCATTTACCTGTAAAGCCAAAGGACCTACTTCAGTTCCCGAGTACCTACATAAAGCCAGATGCACAAAGTGGCACATGCCTCTAGAGTTCATCTGCAGTGGATAAAGGCCCTGACACTCCCATTCTCTCTATCTGCATCTTTTTCACTGTCTCTCAAAAAAGTAAATATTATCTAAAATAGTAAAAATTAAAAAGTATTATTTAAAAATTATTTTAAAAAGAAAAAGAAGAGCTAATAGCTGGCAATAATAGCAAATGTATAAGTGATTAATATAAGCCAGGTACCACGCAGCACTTTTTACTAGTAGTTTATAGTTAGAGACAATCTGAAAAGGGTTGCAGTTGAGAAGTTTTCACTTACACATATCTGTTCAATTGCTAAATACTTTCACCATTTAAAGAGTAAAGAAACTGAGGAACCAAGACAGTCACAAAGTAGAGGACAGAATGCAAACCCTGACAATGTATTACAATGTATCTTGCTGTCTAAAGTTTTATTGAGACAGGAACTCCTTTTTTTCCCCCCCAGTTGCTTTTTTTTTTTTTTTTTTTCTTTCTTTCCAATGCAGGGTCTCACTCTAACTCTGGCTAACCTGGAACTCACTCTGTAGCTCCAAGTTGGCGTTGAACTCATTGTAATCCTCCTACCTGGCCATGAACTTGCCATTTTCTTGCCTCAGTTCCCCAAGCTCTGGGATTACCAGCCCATGCCACTATGCCCATGTTCTTAATTACTGTCCTACACTGTTTCCTGTATGACTAGGAATAAGTTAGAAGTAACAGCCTGAAAAAGGTATCATCTTAGATATGAAAACAATTCTGAATCTGAATGAAGAGCTAAGTATTTTGAAAGCATCCAGAGTTGCACATTTTTACAATTTCAATAAGTATACTAAAATTCCATAAAATAAGAAATTTAAGGGCTGGGGAGATATCTCAGCAATTAAAGATGCTAGCTTGCAAAGCCTGCCAGCTTGAGTTCATTTTCCCGAGTATCACATAAATACAGATGCACAATGTGGCACACGTGCCTGGAGTTCATCTGCAGGAACAAGAGGCCCTGGTGTGCCTGTACTCTTCCTCTTTAATAAATATATTAAAACAAAAACAAAAAAACCCCAAAATACAAAAAAAAAAATTTTGTTTTTGTTTTTTTTGAGGTAGGATCTTGCTCCAGTCCAGGCTGACCTGGAATTCACTATGTAGTCTCAGGCTGGCCTTGAACTCATGGCAGTCCTTCCACCTCTACCTTCCAAGTGCTGGGACTAAAGGCGTGCGCCACCACACCCAGCTGAAAAAAGAAATTTTCAAAAAATTCTTTCAGTTAAAATTGGAAAAACAGGGCTGGAGAGATGGCTCAACAGCTAAAGGTGCTTGCTTGCAGAGGCCTGATGACCTGGGTTCATTTCCCCAGTACTCACATAAAGTCGGATACACAAAGTGGGGTGCATACCTACACTTCATTTGTAGTGGCAGGAGGACCTGGCATACCCATTCTCTCTCTGCTTGCAAATAAATAAATAAATAACAAAAAAAATTGGGAAAACAGGGCTGGAGAGATGACTTAGCACTTAAGGAACTTGCCTGCGAAGCCTGAGGACCCATGTTCGTTCTCTCTCTAGATCCCATGTAATCCAGACACACAAAGGTGAGGCAAGAGCAAGGTTGCACATGCCCACGAGGTGGTGCAAGCATCTGGAAAACTACTGCAGGGCCTCAGTCCTGGCGTGCCAATTCATTCTCTCTCTCTCTCTCTCTCTCTCTCCATATATATATGTATGTATATATATATATATAAAGTTTAAAAAATTGGGAAAACAGATGATACTGTTCACAATTTCTATATTCATCACTAATTGACAGTACAACCTGAAAATGAGCTTAATCTCTCTGGAGTTCCTTGCTCTTAAAATAACTGGGATAGCCTCTAGCTATGCCCCACATCTTGAGTTAGAACCTTGAAAGGAATTTTTCTGTCCTATTTTCTAAAGCCGGGTGTGGTGGTGCACGCCTTTAATCCCAGCACTCAATCCCAGCACTCAGGAGGCAGAGGTAGGAGGATGGCTGTGAATTCAAGGCCACCCTGAGACTACATAGTTAATTCCAGGTCAGACTGGGCCAGAGTGAGACTCTACCTCGAAAAAAAAAAAAAAAAAAATAAATAAAACTATTTTCTAAACAGTCATATATTGACTTATTGTGAAAACAGTGAAAGTTCCATATACCCTGCAACACTTTCCCCTATTATTAACACCTTACAGCAGTATAGTATATGCTACATTAATGAACCAATGTTGATATATATTTTTTTTATGAGCAAGAGAAGAAAATGGGAGAGAATTGGCGCTCCAGGCCTCCAGTCATTGTAATTGAACTCCAAACATGTGCGCCATCTCGTGCACATATGCAACCTTGCCTCACCTTGTGTGTCTGGCTTACAAAGGGTCCTAGGGTTCGCAGGCAAGCACCTTAACCACTAAGCCATCTTTCCAGCCCATTATATTATTATTAACTAAAGTCTATTCCTTTATTACTTATTAAGGTCTTTTTTTGGGGCAGGATTCCATCCTGGATGCCACATTACATTTAGCTATCATGTCTCTTCAGAAACCTGATGGTTATGGCAGTTTGTTTGGTCATGAAGACCTTTGCATTTTTAATACTGCTCGGGTTATTCTACAGCACACTCCTTTAGTGTTCTTTGATGTATTTTCATAATTAGTTGGACTTATGAGTTTCTGAAAGAAAAAACATCAAGTTCCACCTTCATTAGGATATAGCAAGTGTACAAACTGCCACCATATCACTAAGAATACTGATACCTAAGTAAGGTAACATGTTAGGTTTCTCTACTGTAAAGTTATCCCGTATTTCCAAGTATCCTCTCTTTGATTTTCGTTTAGCCCCTATTTATGTTCCATCTCAAGGACCCAGTAGCTAAGTTACTTAGAATTTTTCCACATGGGACTTTTGCTTCTTCTCCCATTTATTCAATTACGTATTTATATCATTATGGACTCCTAGGTATTTTTGAGCACGTCAAAAATCAGTCATTTCCTTTACTGGAGAACAGTGTTAGAAACCGCAATTTTGTTGCTACAAGGGTTAGGTTGTTTCTTTGCCCTTTCATCTGACAGAGCAAGGAAATATGTATGCATACTAACCTATGTCCATAGACACTTACAATTAAAAAGCCAAATTCGCTGGACGTGATGGTGCACGCCTTTAATCCCAGGACTCAGGAGGCAGAGTTAGGAGGATCGCTGTAAATTCCAGGCTAGCCTGGGCTGGGGGAGGAGGGAACCCAGGCGGGTGTAATCTTTATGTGCTTCACACTGACTAAACCCTTTCACCTACCCCGGCAGGGGCGCTGGCTTCCTTTGACTGCGGAGAAAACAGACCCGCGAAAACTCGAGCCCACGCGCGGGTTTCTGCAGAGCAAGGGGCGAGGGGGGTGGGGACGCCGCCCGAGCCGGCCCCGCATGCCCCGCACTCACCCTCGGCGCTGTCGCGCGTCCGCTCGAAGTCCTCGGAGCGGCCGTCGCGGAAGGCCCGGCACAGAGAGAGGCAGAGGAAGTCCAGCATCCAGCCCGCGGCCACGGCCTCGGCTTCCGCCACCAGGTCTTCCTCCTTCTCCTCGTCGTCTTCTTCCTCAGGGTCCCCCGGCTGCATGGGGTCTTCTCTCACCGTGTCTTCGCTGACTTTCTCCAGCGAATCCGCATCCTTCCCGTCCGCGCACCCCCGCGGACCGCTAGGCGCTAAGGAGACGACCTCCGCCATGTTCAGTCACTCGCGCGGGTTGTGGCCCCTCGAACGCCTCGCAGCGATTGGCTGGCGAGGCAGAGCGTGGGGCGTGGCCCCGGAGAACCGTTTGCACTGACGGGAAGTCATCCAATCGCACAGCGAAGATAACGCGAGAGGCTCCAACTGGGCTTCTGATTGGCCAGTGCTGTTCTTGCCTCCCCGAGGTTAAATTCCCTGCCCCAATCAGAGGCAGCGTTTTTGGGGTAAATAGAGTCGCTGCTGCGGTTGCCGGGAAAGAGCAGCAGAGCGGGAGAGTCGGTGGCTAGGTCACTGGCCGCTTTATCCAAACCCTTTTAAAACGCAGTCGCGAAGGGGAAACAATAAGGTTATTAAAATGGAAACGTATTTTCCCAGCTGCGCACTTAAGAAAGAAATAGGTTGGCGCATGCCTATAATCCCAGCGCATGGGAGGTGGAGGCAGGAGGATCAAAAGTTTGTCATCCTAAACCCGGCGTGGTGGTACATGCCATTAATCCCAGCACTCAGGAGGCAGACGTAGGAGATTTGCTATGAGTTCGAGGCCACCTTGAAACTAGAGAGTGAATTCCAGTTCAGCCTGGGCTAAAGCGAGACCCTATCTCGGAACCACCCCTACCCCCCAAAAAGTTTGTCATTCTTGGCTCCATGAGCCCAAAAGAGAGGGAGAGAAGGAAAAAGTAATTAAGCCTTATCACCATCACTTACATGTAACCTTAGTATTCATCTAACTCAGTTACTGAATAAGCACAATCCCAGAGTGTACCAGAGGAACACTGGATGTTTACCATCCATCCTAATGTGCATAGATGGAAATTATAACAACGCAAATTGTTGGGCTCCATGACCAGAGTTTCTGTTCTAGAGTTCTGGTTGGATGGAGGGGTGTCCCATGAATTTGCAAGTTGAATAAGCTTCACAATGATGCTGGCTGCTTGTCTGAGGACCACACTTTGAGAATCACTGCTCTGTAAAGTACTGCTCTGCAGTACTGTAGAAATGCATTTCAATAAGGCTCTGCGACTAGAATACATCTTAGGCAACAAAAAGGGAATGTCATTATTTTTACTTTTTTTTTTTTTTTTTTGCAATAGTAGTGCCGCGTTCATGCTAGGCAAGCACTCTACCACTGAGTATGGCAAGCCCCTGGATGCTTATTTTTTATTTATGAGAGAGAGAGAGAGAGAAGTGGATACAGAGAAAGAGAATGGGTGCACCAGGGCCTCCAGCCACTGCAAAGGAACTCCAGACACATGTGTCCCCTTGCGCATCTGGATTATGTGGGTCCTGGGAATTGAACCAGGGTCCTTTGGTTTTGCAGGCAAGTGCGTTAAAACCGCTAAGCCATTTCCACAGCCCTGGATGCTTATTTTTAATTTTATAATTTACAAGGATTAGTGTGGTGATCTAGGGGTAGTATTATCATTATTTAATAAACAGCCGGGTGTGGTGGGTCACACCTTTAATCCTAGCACTCAGGAGGTAGAGCTGTGAATTAAAGACTAAATAGTGAATTCCAGGTCAACAAGACGCTACCTTGAAAAACAACAACAACAAAAATTAAAATCCTTTTGACCACGTGTGGTGCAACAACTTTAATCCCAGCATTCATCTGGAAGAGGCAGGAAGAGCTCCCTGAAGTCAAGACTAGTTTAGTGTATATAGTGAGTTCCAGACCAGCAAAGGGTACATAGTGAGATCCTGTCTCAATAAAAATAAGTTCTTGGGCTGAAGAGGCAGGAAGAGCTCCCTGAAGTCAAGACTAGTTTAGTGTATATAGTGAGTTCCAGACCAGCAAAGGGTACATAGTGAGATCCTGTCTCAATAAAAATAAGTTCTTGGGCTGAAGAGATGACTTAGCAATTAAGGTGCTTGCTTGTGAAGCCTAAGGACCCAGTTTCAATTCCCCAGTACCCACATAATCCAAATGCAACAAAGTGGCACATGTGTCTGGAGTTTGTTTGCAGTGGCTAGAGATCCTGGCACTCTCTTGCTCATAAATAAATAACATATTTAAAAATTAAATTCTTATTTTTTTAATTTTTTATTATTTTTTATTTATTTTTGGAGAGAGAGACAGAGAGAGATAGGGAGAGGGAGACAGAGATGGGCACGCCAGCAGTCTCTCAGCTGCTGTGAACGAAATCCAGATATGTGCGCCCCCTTGTGGGCAAGTGCGGCATTGCGCCCCTGCCTCACTTTGCATCTGGCTAAACGTGGGACCTGGAGATTGGAACCGGGTTCTTAGGCTTAGCAGGCAG
This sequence comes from Orientallactaga sibirica, assembly GCA_036365145.1. Taxonomy (NCBI): domain Eukaryota; kingdom Metazoa; phylum Chordata; class Mammalia; order Rodentia; family Dipodidae; genus Orientallactaga; species Orientallactaga sibirica. The sequence goes on from JAEOAD010000003.1 coordinate 22,802,400, forward strand.
GCGCCTTAGCCACTAAGCCATTTCTCCAGCCCTAAATTCTTATTTTTATGCAAGGGAGACAGTTCCCCAGCCTCCAAAGTTCATTTGTTACAGCACATCGAGTAGTATCAAAAACATTTATATTTTAATTTTACATATTTTACATTTTATATTATCTTTTAGGCAGTATTGTTTAAGTGTTGAGTCATTAAAGGACTATATGATAGCCCACAGGGATGCTTGAATTGGAATGCCCCTGTTGTACGGTGAGAGTCTCTAATGGTCCCATGGGGAATGAGCTCTGTCTTGCAAGTAATATAAGATGGGGATCGAGAATCAGAAATGAGTGCTAAAGCACACTGTGATCCTAGAATTTCTAAGCAATTTTGTCTCAGTACCATCCATCCTAGCAGAATTTTAAGGGGTTATTCTTGGGTTTATCAACCAATTCAAAACTACAAAATAAATACAATGCACTTTCCTGTGATTGAAAATCCTCGAATATTTGAGAGTGGACACAAGGTTAAGTGATGGGAGACATTCCTGTGTTTTTATGATTTTATTTTATTTTTGTGAGACAGGCTCTTACATACTCTGTCCTGGAACTCACAGGGATCCTTTACCTCCTACCAAGTTCTGGAATTAAAGGAATGACTCACCATCCTGGAGTTGTCTTTTATTTTTTTAAAATTTATTTATAAATTCGAGAGAGGGGGAGTGAGGGAAAATGGGAAATGGCAGGGTCTCCTACCACTTCAAATGAACTCCAGATGTATGTGCTGCTTTGTGTATTCATCTGGCTTTATATTGGTTCTAGAGGATAGAGCCCAAGTTGTCAGGCTTTGCAAGCAAGCACTTTTAACTGTTGAGCCATCTCTCCAGCCCAGTTTTATGACTTTAAACATTACCATATCCTAGCTGGGTGGCACATATATGTAATTCCAGCACTTGGCAGGAGGTTCAAAGCCAGCCTCAGGTGCAAGTTTGAGGCTAGCCTGCATTACACAGACTCGTACTTCAATAAATAAATAAAATCCCCCTTTCCACCTGTATTGGCACACACCTGTGACCCCAGTGCTTGGGAGAGTCAGGCAGGAGGATTGCAAATCTGAGATCCACCTCAGGCCTATCAATGGGACTCACTGGTAGAGTGCTTGCCTAGCATACCCAAGGCATTAGGTTCAATCTTCAGTTCCATCAGCCATCCATCCATCCATTCCATACTGGTATCACTTTGGGTAGTATTTGAACTTTTCTTCTTTAGCAAACTTCAGCTTGTGCATTAAGATCCATAACTCTGAAGTTGGCTTTATAGTTCTTTAATAGACTGCTAAGAGAGATTCAATCTGTTTGTGATGATTGTAACATCACAACCTGAAGTCACATCCATTAGGTTTTGCCCACCATTAATCGCTACTGCCAGGAACTGACTTCTCACTGACATTTCACCAGAGATGTGGTAAAGCCTAGTTAGCAAGCCACATGCAGTCATGTTTCCCAAGACTCTTTCCTAAAGAACACTTTGAAATCCATTTCTCTTAAATTCTTGATTCCACCATGCTGAATATTTTTGTTTTTATGGTGAACTAAATTTCTGTGGGAAAGCCCCATCTGTGTTATAGCTGTGTTTGACTGATTAGAATGTCATTATTGCATGATAGTGTGGCAGATTCAAAGCCAAAATTATCTTGGGCTATCTTTAGTTCCATTAACAGCCATGCAGTACCAATGTCTATATTGTGGCATTTGGGCAGACTTAAAAAAATATTGATTTGATAGAGAAAGAGAGAGAATGAATATGAATGGGAATGAGAATGGGCATGCCAGGGCCTTCTTCCATTGCAAATGAACTCCAGACACATGTACCACTTTGTGCATCTGGCTTTATGTGGGTCCTGGGGAATTGAACCAGGACTAGTAGGCTTTGCAAGCAAGAGTCTAACCATGGATCCATCTCTCCAGCCACTGGGTAAAATTTTGAACTGTATCAGCAACACATCACTAACTTCCATAAACACTTGTGGCAGTTACCTTCTGCTAGAACAAACCACCCAACCAAATGCAGCTGCTGAAAGATTTTTTTTTTTTTATTTTGGCTTACAGTCTTGAGGGCTTCATAGTGGCAGGGAAAAGATGGTAGAGCAGAGGCTGGACATCACCTCCTTGCCACAGCATGTTTAAACAACAGCAGGAGAGTGGGTTGAACTCTGATAAGGGGGAGCTGGCTATAATTACTCCAAAGCCTGCTCCCCAAACATACCTCTTCCAGCAAGGTTCCACCTCCCAAGCTGCCATCAGTTGAGAACCAAGTAAAGAGAACACATGAGTTTTAGACCCTTGTGATGGTTGATCTTGATTGTCAACATGTTTGTGTTTGGAATCACCTAAGAGATATGCCTTTGGGCAAGTCCAATGCCTCTGGGCAGGTCTGTGAGAAAGGGTTAATGAAGGTAGAAAACCCAGCTGCAGAGTGGGTGGCACCTTTAGCCTAGATACAAAGTTCTGATCTGAGGGAAAAGCAATGTCATTTTTGCCTGCCCACCTTTGCTTCTTGCTGGTGAGTGTATCTCCATCTACTGTAATTGCTGTCATCCTTCACTGACAGTAGAACCCAGATTCCATGGCCTCCTAACATGAAGTGAAGACCAGCTCTCTCCAGGATCCCTCCAGATCTTCAGTGCTAGATTGCTACTGATGAGACATCCAGCCTTGTGGAGTGAGCAGCTACTGGGTTCTCAGCCTTTCCAACATGCAGACGGCCAGTATTGGACTATCTAGCCCTTATCATGTAAGCCAATCTAATAAATCTTATTTTACAAGCAGTTTCAAACCACTTGGCTTTGATAGTTAATTCATATTTATTAAATTGGAATTTCTGGGGGAAAGGCAAAGCATTTCTATATTAAAAAATTTATCTAGGGGATTCCTATACTAGGAACAATGGTTACCAAACCACACAAATAATATGAAGCATTCTGGGCTGGAGAGATGGCTTAGTAGTTAAGGTATTTGCCTGCAAAGCCAAAGGATCCTGGTTCGATTCCCCAGGACCCACATAAGCCAGATGCACAAGGTGATACATGTGTCTGGAGTTAATTTGCAGTAGGTGGAGGCCCTGACATACCCATTCTCTTCCTCTCTCTCCTTCTCTACCTCAACTTCTACCTTTACCTCTTTCAAATACACAAATAAGAATAAAATATTTTAAAATGAGCCATTCCATTTTGATATAATGGACTGTAATATAATACAACATACAATGTATACTTTAGTTTTTGTCTGGGGTTTCTGGCTTGCAGGTCTTATAATCATTGTAAGTTTCTAAGTGTCTAGAGCAGTGGGAATATCTTGTTAAAATATTTCTCTTGGAGTAGTTCTGGAACCATACAGGTGTAAGTCAGTTTTTTTTTAGATTTATAATAACCCTTTTCACCTATCCAGAAGCTTATGTTAATTTGATCATTTTTACGAAGTCTATAGATCACCACCAGATGGGGGCTGAGAACCAGGGAAACAGCCAAGTGCTTAGAGGGTTAGAATTTACAACCTGATATCACATGCTCTGAGAGGGGAAAGGAGCTGAATATTGATGCAGGATTTTGGTGTTCAGGAGGGGTTCCCCAATGTATGAACCCCAAGTTTGGGTTCTGTCCTACTTTTTTTTTTTTTTTTTTCATTTTTCGGTTTTTCAAGGTAGGGTCTTACTCTAGCCCAGGCTGACCTGGAATTCACTATGTAGTCTCAGGGTGGCCTCAAACTCATGGCGATCCTCCTACCTTTGCCTCCCTAATGCTGGGATTAAAGGCGTGTGCCACGACGCCTGGCTCTGTCCTACCTTTAACAAAGAATTGATAAATTATAAAGAAGAATAAAACATGAATTATTAAGTTTATTTAGGGAGAAATCACAAACTGTGCAGTTTATATAAGGAACCATTCACAAATTGTGGGGTTTAGGAAACACACTATCATGTGGAAGCACTGCATAGCATATAAGGTTTGTTTAAGAGAAATTGAGGTTTTTTGGGGGGAAAGAAACTTGAGTAGGGCTGCAAGCATATTGATTTAAGAGAAACTGAGGCTTTTAAAAGTATTTTATTTTATTTATTTATTAGAGAGTGGGAGGCAGGGGTGGTGGGAGAGAATGAGCATGCCAGGGCCTCTAGCCACTGCAAATGAACTCCAGATGCACATGCCACCAAGAAACAGTTTTTTTTAAAGATTTTATTTTTATTTATTTATTAGAGACAGACAGAGGGAAAGTGAGAATGGGTGCGCCAGGGCCTGTAGCCACTGCAAACTAACTCCAGATACGTGCGCCCCCTTGTGCATCTGGCTTACATGGGTCCTGGGGAATCAAACTAGGGTCGTTAGGCTTCACAGGCAAATGCCTTAATTGCTAAGCCATCTCTCCAGCCCCAAGAAACAGTTTTCTTGCTCCCCAGGCTGGGTGAAGGGGAAGCTAGCTAGACTCATGTGTGTCCCTTTGGCCAAGCACAGACACAGAGCCAAACAGCAGAGCAAGAAAAACAGAGCAGAGCTGAGGAGAGTCAGTGAGTTGGAGTCAGTAACAGGAAGAAGACAGAAGCCTTTATAGGCAAGGGGAAGACCCTATTGGTTGGTAGGTTTGGAGGCCAGCACACCTGGGCCATCTCTTTAGGTAGAATGCTAGACTGTAGGCAGCCAGGGGTGCTGTACATCAGTGCTGAGCAGACAGTAGTTCCATTTCTGCTAAAGTCCCATTCTTGTGTCAGAGCAAGATGGCATGTTGGGTGGTGTCACCTGGTTCTGTCTTTGGGCCTCAATCTTCAACTGCAACTACCTAAAAACAAGCTAGCTTTTTCCTATCCTCCTTCAATATTAACATGATCATCAGTGATTGGTACTGTAACGGATGGTGCATCTTGAGACCTGCATTAAAACCCAAAAGGATGAGAGAAAGGGGTAGAAGGATTGACATCAGTTTGAGGCCATCTGGGGACAACAGAGTGGTTTCCAGGTCAGCCTGGGCTAGAGTGAGACCCTACCACGAAAGAAAAAGCAAAATGACTAGTCCACAAGCTTCCAGAACAGTGAACAAGAATACATCTACCTGCCAAAGGCAGAGGTGGCACTCCCTACCTCGATGGGCACTAAGGTGATGCCCTTGGTGATGGCAGGATTTTGGGACTAGGGAAGGATTAGATCCCCTAAAGATGCAGAGAAGTCCAGGCCCATGGACCTCAGTGTAGGGTCCTTGTCCAAGTTAGCAGAGTTGAAAACGTAGACTCAGGAAAGGGTAAATTATGAATCACATGGTTTATTTTAGGGACAGTTAGGTTCCACAGGGAGGACTGGAAGGGAAGCCCAAGCCAGGCTTGGAAGGGGGAAAGGAGACCCCAAGAGAGACTTATACATGTGTGCCAAAAGGGACCCAGAGGAAGAAAAAGATACACACACATAACCACAAATACACATACACACATGCTAGGCTCGTTTATGGATCAAACATTCAACTAGGATGAGCCTTGTCATGAGACTCAGGTATGTAAGGGAGAGACTTGACTGGCTGGTGGACTCAAGAGGCTGACTCAGGAGGGGCCAGCACACATGTGTGCTAAACCTGAGAAAACTTGAAGAGACAGGTGTCACTAGAGTTGTTGCATTCAGCCATATTGGATGAGACTGGGTCAGATGTGGGTTCTAGTCCTACTAAAGCAGGCAAGGTGCAGTTCCTTGGCCTTTGTCCCTGGTTGACTATCTATAACAAAGCTAGCTTGCTCCTATTCTGTGCCTTATGTACTTAAAATATCCCTTATAGCCTGCATGGTCTGTAATCCCACTGTTACAGTTATTAAGACCAAAGGTGAAGCTCCATTGGGCCTAGCTTATGGGTTAGACTGCAAGACATTCTTATGGCCCTCAAGTTCTTGTCTTATAACTAGCAAAGAATTGATGAGTGTACACACACACAGAAGGGTAAGTTATGAAAGATTAATTTTAGGAAAACAAAGCCACAAGTAAAGCAGAAAAGCTCCCAAGCTGAGATGGGTTCTGTTCATGTAAAATCCACATGGCAACTTGGGTGGGGTTTTCTTATAAGCCTAGAGATGTAAATTATGCATTCAGTTTGGATGAACTTTATTGTTTAAGTCTAAATATATATGGAGGACCTTGAATTGTTGGTAGGTTAAGGAGGAGACTACAGACATGGAAATTGCCTAAGGACAGAAAGAAGCCCAAGAAAAATTACAGAGGGACCTGGAGATTGGAACTGACGTTCTTAGGCTTAGCGGGTAGGCGCCTTAACCACTATGCCATCTCTCTAGCCCTCCATCTCTTTTATTTTAATGTCATCATCTTTTCCTTCTATCATGATGGTCTTGTGTAGGTAGTGTTAGACACTGTGAGGTCATGGATATCCAGGCCATTTTGTGTCTGGAGGAGCGTGTTGTAAGGAGTCCTGACCTTCCTTTGGCTCTTACATTCTTTCCGCCACCTCTTCTGCAATGGACCCTGAACCTTGGAAGGTGTGTTAGAGATGTTTCAGTGCTGAGCACTCCTCTATCAGTTCTTCTCAGCACCATGGTGCCTTATGAATCATCCCAAGGTCACTGCCATCTGAAAAGAGAAGCTTCTCTATCCAAAAGTGAAAGCAGCATTAATATATGGGTATGAACATTAAGAGAAGTGCTTACTGGGCAGTTTGGTGAGCATAGTATATACATTTAACCAGACACCAGCAGACATTATACCCCTAGGGCTCATCACTACCTTTGTTATAGGTTTACAGTATCAGGGATGTATTCTTTCCCATGGAGTGGGCCTCCAGTCCAATTAGAGAGTGGTTGGTTTCCCCCATAACAGACATGCCACTATTGCACCTGTTAGCTCATTTGGCCTGGCTGGCCAAATTCAATGCTTACAGTGTCCACTGTTTAGTATCTCCACTGGCGATTTCTCTCTCTCCCATTGAACTGTATTCAGCATAGGTTTTTCCAACTTTCTGTCAGCTGGTCTGCACCGAGGAGGTTTTCCAGCATGGTTTCTCAGTGACCTTGCAGCCCAAGTATGTGGAATGTTTAGCAATAGGGTATTACCATCTATTCCTGGTGGGAAACCAAGAGCCTTAGCAATGGCCTGTAATGTTTGGGGGCATCAGTGACCACCCTGGCCAACAACTCACTGGAAGGTATTCAATCCCTGGCACTGAAAATTTTCTAACAATCTATGGTTTCTGGGTGTTCCATTGTCCAGAAAAGTAGCTTTCCATATGACTTATTTATATCCTTAGATTTTGATTAGCCCTCCTATAGCAGATAGCTCCAGGTTCACTGTGATGAACTTCCAGACCAGTCATGGTTATGGAGGAAGGAATATTTATTAAAGCTTACAGATCCAGGGGAAGTTCCATAATGGCAGAAAAAGCTGGCCTGCCTTCACAGGACTAAACACAGAGAGCAAAGCCACAAGCCAAAAGCCACACAGCACAGCACATCTCAGGAACTCCAGCTGGGCACACTCTGCATGTCTTTAAATTGAAATCCTAAACCCACCACCACACCTTAAGATCCGCCCAGTGACACTGCCTCCAGCCAAGTGGCTGCAGATGCAAACTATAAACTAATAAAACACTGAATATATTGGGGGCCATCAATTCAAACTATCACTCCTCCTTTCACCTTTCTTTTACTCAATCTCTTCCCCTGACTTCACTTAGGACTTTACATACCCATTAATCTGTACTTCTACTTACCTATGTATAATACTATCTTATTAAGTCCCGCCTCCCTCCCTTTCTATTCCTTTTATATCCCCTTTCCAGCTTACTGGACTCTGCTACTGAGTTTTATTCCTATTCACATAGAAGTCCAATCATTTGTAGCTAGAATCCACATATGGGAGAGAACATGTGATGTTTGGCTTTCTGGGCCTGGGTTACCTTTAATTTTTAAATTTTTGTTTATTCATATGCAAGGAGAGAGGGAAAGAAGGTGAGAGAGAGAGGGAGAGAAAGAGAAAGAGAGAGAGAGAATGGGTGCTCCAGAGCATCTTGCTGCTGCAAATGAACTCCAGATGCATGCACCACCTTGTGCATCTTGCTTTATGTGGGTACTGTGGAATTGAACTCAGAGCATCAGACTTTACAAGCAAGCACCTTAACTGCTGACCCATCTCTGCAGCCCTCCTCTTCAGGTTTTAATGTTAGTTCAGGCATTGCAGAATGAATGTGGGGTGAAATTGTTGGTAGAATATAGGCATGTGATAGTGCAGGGTTACCCTGTAAGAAATGCAACTACAGTCATGCATTGCTTAACAACAGGGATATATTAGATGCAATATTAAGATATTTCATCCATGTGGGAGCCATAGAACATACTTACACAAACCTAGATGGTATAGATCAACCACTTGACATAGCTTTTTTTCATTTCCAAAAATTTATTTCTCCTTTCTTCTTTCCTTCCTTCCTTCCTTCCTTCCTTCCTTCCTTCCTTCCTTCCTTCCTTCCTTCCTTCCTTCCTTCCTTCCTTCCTTCCCCCCTCCTTCCCTCCCTCCCTCCCTCCCTCCCTCTTTCTTTCTTTCTTTCTTTCTTTCTTTCTTTCTTTCTTTCTTTCTTTCTTTCTTTCTTCCCTGAAGCAAGTTTTCACTTTAGCCCAGGCTGAACTGGAACTCACTCTGTAGCCCCAGGCTGGCCTTGAACTTATAACTATTCTCCTACCTCAGCCTCCTGAGTGCTGAGACTAAAGGCATGGGTCACCCTGCTTGGCTCAATATTTTTTCCTTTGACATTTTTTGTACACATATATATTGTATTATGATCATAATTTCCTCCCATTACTTTCTCTTGACCCCTCTCCCTTCCACTTAACTCCATCTTTCCAAGTAGTCCCTCCTGTTCTCTGGTTCTCTTTTTTCTTCTTCTTCTTTCTCTCTCTCTCTCTCTCTCTCTCTCTCTCTCTTTTTTTTTTTTTTTGAGATAGGGTCTCACTCTAGACCCAACTGACCAGGAATTCATTATGTAGTCTCAGGCTGGCCTTGAACTCACAGCAATCCTCCTACCTCAGCCTCCTGAGTGCTGGGATTAAAGGCATACACCACCATACCTGGCTGAATCCAATTCAATAAAACCTATTACTTACTTTCTTCTGTCTTGAGGGGCCCAGCACAGTAATGCTTTTCTGCCCTCTGCAAGGAATCTTTCTGGTACAGCTCACCAAGAACACAGCTGTTACTCCTGTTTCACCTTCATTGGCATGGGTGAGGGATTCTTTACCATAGCATAAAATTTTCTGTAGAAAATGTATCTTGTTTCCCTATCAATAATTAACTACCTATAACTCCCTCTGGAGGGGTAGGGGGCCTCATGTCTTCCTCCATCCATGACAGAATATCTTCATGCACTCAAAAGATAAACAGGAAATATATGAGGTATTTGTTGGCATAATATGAACTAAAATCTATTTTATGGTGAATTTTTTTTTGGTAATTACAATCATAACTCTGAAAAATAATGATTAGAGAGCCAGGCATGATGGTACATGCCTTTAGTCCTAGCACTGAGGAGGCTTAATTAGGAGAAACATTGAGTTCAAGGCCAGCCTGGGGCTACAGAGAGTTTCAGGTCAGCCTGGGCTAGAGTGAGATCCTATCTTAAACAACAAACAACAACAACAACAACAACAACAACAACAACAACAACACAAAAGCAAAATTCAAAGAAAAACCCTAAAATAATGATAAAGGGTATAGTTGCCAGCTGTAGTGGTACCAGGTCTAATACCAGCATGGGAGGTCTGGCTTGGAGTCAGGAGGATTATAAGTTAGGTGTCAGTCTGAACTACTGATAGGGGACAGAAAGGACAGGTAGAGCACTTCTATATTCTATACTATAGAAACATACTTGTGTTCCATATTGTAAAAAGAAATCTATAGGTACATATTATTTGTGTTAGCTACCTTTCTTTCTACTAGACAAAATACCTGACAAAAGTCAGTTTAAGGAGGAAGGGTTTATTTCAGTTTATAATTTGAAGTTACTTTCCATCATGGCAGAGAAGGCATGGCAGCAGGAGCTGGAAGCACCTGGCCACATTCATCAGTCCACAATGAAGAAGCAGAGAGAGATGAATGCTTGTGCTCAGCTAGGTTTAAGCCCCCTCCCACCAATTTTTTTTTTTTTTTTTTTGAAGCAAGGTCTCACTGTAATCCATGCTGATCTGGAATTTACTTTGTAGCAGATATTGGCTTCAAACTCCTCCTACCTTAGTACTGGGATTAAAGGTGTGCACCATCACACCCAGCTAGCTTTTTCCTTTTTATCTGGCCCAGGACCCCAGCCTAAGTAATGGTGCCACCTACAGTTAAGATGGGTCTTCCCATCTCAATTGACCTAATCAACATAATCCCTCACAGGCATCCCCAGAGGCTACCTAGGTAATTCCTCATAGGCATTCCCAGAAGTTCATTTCCTAGGTGATTCTGTCCAGTTAACTACATAAAATATCACATTGATAGTTTAATGCATACACACCGTGATTAGTTTATTTGTTCTGAGTTGACGTCTCTCCCATAGCCCAGATGACCCTGGAGGAATTCAAGGTTAGTATTGGCAGACACTAATTAGACTCAGTGTTTCAAATAATGCCCAAGTTTAGACATTCCCAAGTACAAAGGGATAATAACTAGAAGCACAGACATCAGAAGTCTCAGAAATGTGGCTGACCTCCTGACCAGAGGAACAAAGCTGAACTCTAAAATAATTGCATCTTTGGTCCCTCCACCCCATATAATCTGCTCCTAGAGGTGAAATGGAAGGTGGCTTCTAAGGTGTTAACCTACTGTCTTCTCAGATTCTTGCTCTCAACTACGTGCAACTTAAAGATTCAGTTCCTGTCTCTGCTCATTAATGTTTGGAGTGACCAGCGATAGGCACTTTAGTACTTCAGCTACACTAAATAACATAATCCTGCCTTAAAACATTATAGAGAGACATAAACCAGAGGCTGGGGAGATGACCCAGTGGCTAAAAGCACTTGCTTGCAAAGCATGCAGCCAAGGTTTAATTACCCAGTACCCATATAAAACCAGATGCATAAAGTGGTGCATGCATCTGGAATTCATTTGAAGTGGTAAGAGGCCCTAGCACACTTACGCACACACACACACACACACACACACACACACACACACACACACACACTTTCTCTCTCTCTCTGCTTAAAAATAAATAAAATACATAAAAGACCTAAACCTATATAATTGTCATTTATTATCATTAAGGATTATGTATTGTAATTGTGCTAAGCCTTATAATACTGGCAGCAGGTTGGTTTGCATCAATATCACTACTAATTCAGGAGGAGAGCTTTCCTTGTAATTTGCTATTAGCATAGATATAGCAACACTAGACTATACAAAGTTTTCAACCAGACTGCCTTCCTATTTGCAGGTCTATCATTGAAATGTTATTAAAAGATTCTAGGATTTATTCTCCATTATCATTTTATTTTATTGCTTTATTTAAGAAAAATACCTTCTGGTGTATGCCTTTAACAAGTCACTGATTAACCAATATTTTTAATAAAATACATCTGTCAAAAGTGAAAGTGATAACATGGTATATGGGAGGAAAAGGATATGATTGCAAACAGCTGGTATTTAGGGCAGAAAGTCCTGTTTCTACCTTTTCCTCCTGGAAACAAACCAGCCATGAATAAACCAGTGCATATTTGAATAGAAAACTAAGGAGAGCTGTATTGATTACAATAGAACTAAGAAATAAAATCACAAATAGTCTCTACTTAATAAAGGAGCACATGAGCCATATATGCAATCATTAATTTTTTTATTAATTATGATCTTTACTGGATGAACAAATCATGAGTTTGTCCCATTTCCCTCAGGATATCCTCTTCTTTACTCTCATTCCATTAAAGGCACTCCTCAGTGGGATTATTATTAGTCACCACGGGGTTATGAATGCATCAGTCAGCCTTTGTGGGATGGGCAATGCCTTGAGATACTCCTTCCCACACTGTGGCTCTTACAAGATTTCTGTCCTCCTTCTGCAGTGTTCCCTGAGCCTTGGCAGGTATAAGACTCCTGTAGTGTTGAGCTCTGGATTTCAGCTTTGAGTTTTGAGGGTCTTCAGTATCTATAGCCACCTCCCTGGAGCAGGTTATCAGCAGAGCAGTGAGTGTAACACTCATGTTTAAATGACCATGGTTAAATTGCTATGAAGTCTTCTGGGCACTGGCAGGTGTGCTAGAGGTGGCTCATCTCATGCTAGGCAGTCAGCTAGCTATTTTTCTTGACATATTGATGAATCTGGGTTCTCCCCAGATTTTGCTGCCATCTACATCTTTTTTTTTTTTAAATAAAAAACCTTTTTATTGACAAGTTCCATAAATATAGACAATATACCATGATCATAATCTCTTCACACTACCCTCCCTTTCCCTACTCCTAACCCTCTCTCCACTGAATCCCATCTTCTTTCCAGCTCATCTCTTTTCTGTTTTGATGCCATAATTTCCCCCTTCTATTATGCAGGTCTTATTTGTGTCAGCCACTGTGAGGAGGGACATTTATTTATTTAGAAATTTATGTTTAAATTCATTTTATACATACTATAACAGGTTATACTCTTATCTCCTTGTCCTGCTTCTACTACCCATTGGAGCCCTCCTCAGTGGGATTATAGGATTCACTGTGGGGTCATAAAGGCCTCAGTCAGTCCCTGTGGGGTAACGTGGGAGGACGACTGTGCCTCAGGTTATGCCTACTCACTCTGTGGCTCTTACAATCTTTCCACCCGCTCTTCCACAATGTTTCCTCAGCCATGGCAGGCCTATTGGCAGCCTGATTTAATGTTGAGTTCTCTGTAGTTTCTGAATTTCTACTTTGATAGGTTTTGATTGATCATCATGTCTGTCTCCATCACCCTGGAGCTTGTTGTCAGGCTAACAATAAGAGCAGTATTCAGGCCACCATGTCCTCTGCAGTTTCTCCTCGGCACTGGCAGATGTGGTGGAGGTGGCATGTCTTGTGGTGTGCATTTGTCTATCTTCTTGTTTTATCGCTGGATCTTGGATCTCCTCTGTTTTCTTTGTCACTTGTAAAATAAAACATATTCTCCAACCAAGAGTGGATTAAAGAGGATTAAAGAGGCTATGCAAAATTATTTGAGAGAAATTTTGTTGTGTAAGCCCATTCTTATTCTTCAGAGAGCAGTGTGGGATTCTCTCTGAAGTCTGGGTTTCCTGACCATGGAATTCTGAGTTAGTTTTTGGTACCAGATATGAGTTCTGTCCTACTGAGCAGGCCTCATGCCCAATCATAGACCTATTTGTTCCCTACAGAGTCTGTGTGCCACTACTACACATGTGTGTACTTCTTGTCTGGTTGGTTGATTTCATAGTCTGCAGGGTCCCCTGCTTACTTATGCTGTTGGTGACTGTTGTCCTCCAGCAGTTCCCATAGGGCTTTCCAGCATTATGAGGGCTAGTCAAGTGAGAGCTAGCATGGTATTCCAATGACCTGTGACTACAGCCTGTGGTGTCTTCAGCAAAGCATCTTACCTTTTAGCTTTGGCTGGTATTGCAGTCAGGTTCACATTGCTGGCACAAATCTCCTGACCAACAGCAGCTTATGGGGGGAAAAAAAGGTTTATTTTGGCTTACAGACTCCAAGGGAAGCTCCATGATGGCAGGGAAAATGATGGCATGAGCAGAGGGTGGACATCACCTTCTGGCCAACATCAGATGGACAACAGTGCAAGGAGAGTGTGCTGAACACTGGGAAGGGGAAACTGGCTATAACACCCATAAGCCCGCCGCCAACAAAACAATGCCTCGAGGAGGACTTAGCATTCAGAACACCTAAGTTTATGGAGGACACCTGAATTAAACCATCACAGCAGATATCAAGTGTTTTGGCAATGGCCTACATTGCTTTGGGGATCTCATGGATCACCCTGGCCAATAACTCACTGCGGGGAGCGACACAATTCAGGGCCTGGGATTTACAGGCCAGAGTCCATGGTTTTAAGGTTAAGCTTTTTCCACGTTCTATAGGGCACTTCTGCTTTGACTGTCTCTCTGTTCCCTTTATTTGTGGCTATATCTTGAAGAATGCTAGCCAGAAGGAAGGTTTCTATTCCAACTGATTCATGCTATCTTAACTTTTGCAAAATTTCCTTTCCACCTTCCCTACCCCACACCTCCAATCCAGGATATTCTGTCCCTCCCCTAACCTGTCAGGTAACTCCTCCTCTACTCTCTCCCTATTTCTTCTCTCTCCTGGTCTTATTCTAGTTTTATGCCCATGTTCCTAGTGCTTACTACTGTTTGCACTCATCTCTAGTTGATCCCAGGTTTCTAACTGGGATCATATGAGAGAGTACATGCAGCGTTGTCTTTCTGTGCCTTCACAACCTTGCTTAGAATACTTTTTTCAACTCCATCCATTTTTCTGCAAATTTAATTATTTCATTTTTTCCTTACTGCTGAGTAGAATTCCACTGTGTATATGTACAACATCTTCATTATCCACCCATCAGTTGATGGGCATCTGAGCTGATTACAATCCCTAGCTATTGTGAATAGAGCAGCAATAAACATTGATAAGGCAAGTATCTTTGTAGTAAAGAGTGGAGTTTTTAGGATAAATGCCCAGAAGTGGTATAGCTGGATCAAATGGTAGGTCTATTTTCATCTTTTTCAGGAGTACCCATGCTGATTTCCATAGTGGTTATACAAGTTTGCACCCCCACTAGCAGTGGTTAAGGGTTCCTTTTTCCCATCAGAGGGTAGTAATTTTTAATTATTTAGAAACAATATTATAAAAGGTAAAAGGAAAAGTGAAATTATTTTTAAAAATTTTATTTACTTATTTGCAAGGAGAGAAAGAGAGAAAGAAAGGAAGAGAGAGAGAGAGAGAGAGAGAGAGAGAGAATATGGGTGTACCAGAGACTTGCTGGTACAAAGGAACTCCAGATGCATGCACCATTTTCTGAATCTGGCTTTAAGTGGGTATTGGGAAATTGAATCAAGGCTGTTAGGATTTGTAAGCAAGCACCTTTAACTGCTGAGCCATCGCCCCAGCCCTGAAATCAAATTTTATAGTCACAGTTTATTTAACCTACTAAATTTAAAATATATCATTTCAACATGAAATTAGTAAAAACATTATTTGTTTTTAAAATGTCTTTATGAATCTGCACACCCTTGTTAATTACAAAATTGTTAAAATAGTCATGATAGTAGAAACACATCCATTGGTGGATGGGTGAGTTATAAAAATGTGTTATACATGCACAATGGAATATTGTTCAACCTTAAGGAAAAAAACAGAAAAAAATTTCAATTTTTTGTAACATGAATAAACCTGGAGCACCCTGTGTTAACTGAAATATGGCAGGCTCAAAGAAACAAATACTATGTTATCTCCCTGATGAATGAAATCAGAAAAAGTCAAACTCATGGGAGTAGAGACTGGAATGGAAAGGTAGAGGGTTGAAGGGGGAAAGTAAAGATCTTGTTAATGAGTACAAAGTATGAGATGGATAGGAGGAATAAGTTCAACTGTTCTCTTATAAGACAGTCACTTTAGTAAATAATGTAGTAATAATGTAGGTCATATGTTTTCCTCCCTCCCTCCTTTCCTTTTCTCTTTCCAGTGCTTGGGATCAAATCCTAGCACATGCTAGGCCAACACTCACCTTGAAGCTATTTGCATAGACCACGATCATGAGTTTCTGAATGGAACAGCATATAGAATGTTCACAGCTGATCATTCTAATTTTCTCACAGGATGGTGTTTTAGTCACTTTTCTTGCTGATGCAACAAAATGCCTGATGGAAGCCATGTAAGAAAGAAAGGATTTATTCTGTCTCACAGTCCGAGGGGCCACTCCATCATGGCAGGGAAGGTGTGGTGGTGAGAATAGCTCTATCTGTGCTGAGCATGAAGCAGCCAGGCTTATTGTATTTAGTCAGGAAGCAGACAGATGAATGCTGATGCAACAGTTGCTTTCTCTTCTCCCCCTTTTTGAGGCCAGGTCTCATTCTAGGCCAGGCTGACGTGGAACTCACTCTGTAGCCCAGGCTGGCCTTAAACTCACAGTGATCTTCCTACCTCAGCCTCCAGAATGCTGGGATTAAAGGTGTGCATCACAATGCCTGGCTTTCTTTCTCCTTTTTAATGAGTACCAGAATCTAGCCCCTAGGATGGTGCAGCCAAGATTCAAGGTGAGTGTTCCATCCTCATTTAAACCTCTCTACAAATGCCCTCATAGACATGCCCAGAGTGATGGGCATAATATATTCATTTAGACAAACAACAGCAGTAGTTTCCCCACTAGGGCTTATGACCTCCCCAGCAATAGGCTTTTGTTTAGGTTTTCAGTACCAAGCATGAATTTCCTCTGGTGGATCAGGTCTGAAATCCAATCAGAGAGCAGTTGGTTTACCCCATAACAATCATGCCACCATTGCACCAGTTGCTAAATTTGGCCTTCAAGTTGATTCTTTGTATTTTATTTTTTTCAGGTTTTCTTTGAGACAGGGTCTCACTCTAGTTTAGGCTGTCCTGGAACTCACTGTGTAGCTCCAGACTGGCGTCCAACTCTCAGACTCACAGTGATTCTCCTAACCCAGCCTTCTGAGTGCTGGGATTAAAGGTGTGCACCACCACTCTTGGCCTTTCAGCTGATTCTTACACAAAAAATTTTATTGAAATGATCCCTTCCTTTAGAGATGCTTTCTTTAAACATTGTTGGCGCAATCTCTCATCTTCATTGTCCTACATAGCATGTATCACTGAGGATCTCTATGCATGTAGGCATATATGTATGTACTTAGGTATGAAGATTGATACTGATAGTATTTATATTTTAATTTTCTCTTTGTCAGTATCTTTTATTATATTTTTGTTTTTTCTTGTCAGTCTTTCTTATTATAAGGTAAGATCTATCAAGAAAGACACTTTGGTTTTTTAGAGGTAGGGTCTCATTCTACCCAGGCTGATTTAGAACTCACTCACAGTTATCCTCCTACTTCTGCCTCTCAAGTGCTGGGAGTAAAGGAATACACTTTGTATGTCTTGTCTACTACTGTATCCACAATGCCTAGAAAACTATCTTCTTATGGTAGGCATTCAATCAATATCATTTTCTTTTGAGGTAGGGTCTCACTATAGCCCAGGCTACCTTGAAACTTTCTCTGTAGTCTAATGATGGCCTCAAACTCACAGTGATCCTCCCACTTCTGCCTCCTGAGTTGTGGGATTAAACATATATGCCACCATACCTGGCTTAATCAATATTGAATAAATGTAGTTCATTTTTGGTAGGCATAATTAAATGATCTCATGCTAGTGAGATTCTTCAACCTTTAAGGTGAGTCTGTGCATGCTTGTAGTTTGTAATACCAGCACTTTGGAAGTTGAGGTAGTAGGATCTAGAATTCAAGGCTAGCTTGGGCTATATAGTAAAAAATTGTCTACAGAGGGCTGGAGTGGTTAAGGTGCTTGCCTGCAAAGCCTAAGAAAACTTGTTTGAATTTCCATGTCCCATATAGCCAGACACAAAAGTGACACAAGCGTGCAATGTCACACATGTGCAAAAGGGGATACACATGTCTGGAGTTCGTTCACAGTGGCTGAAAGGCTCTGGTCTGCCTATTCTCTCTTTTTCTGCCTCTTTCTCTCAAAAAAAAATTGTCTACAGAGCCAGACATGGTGGTGCACCCCTTTAATCCCAGCACTTGGGAGGCAGAGGTAGGAGGATCACCTGAGTTTAAGGCCACTCAGAGTACATAGTGAATTCCAGGTCAGCCTGGACTAGAATGAGACCCTACCTTGAAAAAAAAAAAACAAAACAAAAAATGTCTACAGAAGAATCAAACAAACAAAACAAATAAAAAAGAGGGTTAACAAGTAGTTTGATGGTAGGGTGTTAGCAGTTACAAGGTCCTTGTTTTGATCCTCAGGACCACAATGAAATGACATAAAAATACTATAAGATTTACTGTGTTCACCTATAGAAAACAGATCCCTTCAGCTAGATATTATGGTATTACTAAACATAGCAGCTACATTCAGTCAATTTAGACTGTTACAACAAAACACAATAGACTGGATCATTTATGAATAATAGACATTTATTCCTCAGATTTCTGGAGGTTGGAAACCTCAGTGGAGGGACTAGTGGATTAGATATCTGGTAAAGGCTCTTTTGGATTCAAAGATAGAGCCTTCTAACTGGGTCCTTATATGATAGGCCAACACAACTTGTTTGGACCTTTTTTTTTTCAAATAAGGGCACTAATATTATTCATGATGGCAAAGCTCTGGTGATTTAATCACTTCCTGGAAGTTTCCACTTCCTTTTTGTTGGTTTTGTTTTATTTTAGAGACAGGGTCTCAATATGTAGCCATGTGGGTCACTATGTACCACATGGGTCCTACTTCTTTTTTATGTTTTTATTTATTTATCTCAGAGTGAGAGTGAGAGAGAGAGAGAAAGAGAGAGAGAGAGAGATAGATCATGACCAGGACTCCTGCCACTGCAACAATGCCAGATGCATGCACCACTTTCTGCATCTGGCTTTATGTGTATACTAGGGAATCGAACCCAGGTTATCAGGCTTTGCAAGCAAGCATCTTTAACCACTAAGCCATCACTCAGCCCCTACCTCTCAATACTACGTTAGATGTTAGGTTCTAACATATGAGTTGGAGATGAGACCACAGCACCACCTACCATTTATTTCATGGATAATAGATGCCAGATACTTTCCTAAGTACACTGTATGTATTAACTTGTTTTAATTTTCACCATTAGTTTTATAGGTAGATGTAATTATGATCCTATGCTTCTAAAGAGGATACGCTCAGCCTACAGATTAGAGAGGGTTATTAACTCATCTGAGGCCAGTAAGTGAATTAGTGAAGTAGTAAGTTAGGGGCCCAGGAATCTGACTCTACACTGTTCCCTTTTCTCCCTGTAAATTGTTGGAAGGGGACACAGGGAGCAGACACAAGGCAGAGTGTACTTTCCTTCTTTGCATCTTGAAA
This sequence comes from Orientallactaga sibirica, assembly GCA_036365145.1. Classification (NCBI taxonomy): domain Eukaryota; kingdom Metazoa; phylum Chordata; class Mammalia; order Rodentia; family Dipodidae; genus Orientallactaga; species Orientallactaga sibirica. The sequence goes on from JAEOAD010000003.1 coordinate 22,821,437, forward strand.
TCCACCTTCTATTTTTCTCTGCTAAAGATTTCAAAGCCAAAAGCTCCCATATGTAGCAAGTAAGTTCATGAGCATTTGAAGCAGCTGCCAGATCCTCCCATTTAATGACTTAGGATGTCACAGCACATTAAATTATTCTTCTTCACACAAGATTACTTTAGATGGAAAAGAATAATATTTTGTCTTGTTTAAGAACAGGGAATTGATCCAGAGAAATTATTATTTTTAACTTAGGTCACAGCTACTGGAGTCAGTAACAAATCCTAGTTTTCTTATGCCAAGGGACCATGAAGTTTTCCATGGATGATGATATTCGAGTTCTGGTAAATTAAATCTGCAAGAATAGAGCCACATTGTCAGCACTTTTGGGGCATGATTAGGAGTCCCAGAAACCACAGACTTGGCAAAGTTCAAGGGGCAGCATCAGCAGGTGATTGGCTTATAAGGGTGCTACCTGTTCTTCCTAGGACTCTTGACAGGACCCAGACACATTAATCAGTGCAAGGGGAGCCGGCTGCTTTTGCCTGCAGGCTCTGTCACTTACTATCTATCTAAGGCACACTTGGTAACCATTTTGTGCTTCAATTTCCTTCTTTAGGAAACAGAGGTTAGCAAAGAAGTTCTCTCACAGGGTTGCCATAAAGATTAAAACTAATCACAAAGCAAGAACTTAGAATAGTCCCTGGCATGTCATAAGTACTCAATAATACAGCTTCTGCCTGATTTTCCTGTCTTCTGGTTTTTGAAAACTTTTGTATAGAATATCTGTGGCAACTTCATCGTACCTACCTTTTTTGTCATACTTACCTCATCAGTATAAGCCTTGATGTTTTGTTGTGGGCATAGCTCACAGGCAGTTCTCTTGCTTAGCATGCTCAAGGTCCTAACTTCCTTCCCCAACACCACACACACAATAAGAAAGCCTGGGGCTGGGATGATGGCTCAACTAGAAAAACAGAAGTACCCGGGTTTGAATCCCTAGTATCCACATAAATGCTAGCTGGGTGTGAAACTCAGGAGGCTGAGACAGAGAGTCCCCAGGGCAAACAACTAGCTAGACTAGCTCAATGAGCAGGCTCTGGGTTCAAGTGTATGGCTCTGTCTGAATAAATATGGTGGAGAGTGATCAACAAAGATAACCCTGTACAATGTATGTACTCACATACATGCATATCACACACACATCCATACATAAAAGCAAACAAGCAAAAAAGGGGTTTTCCTCTTTTTCACCCTGGGAAGAGAGGCATAATTTCAGTAATGGGCCAACTTAAAAATGGAATACCAGAGTGTTCTGCCTGTCACCACAAATGCCAATGAACACAGACAGAAATTGACTCTGTAAGCTGGGCTTCATTCAAAGAGCTAGCAATGTGAGAAGACAGCACATTAATATCCTGGAGATGTGCCTTACATTTCATTTCCTGCCAGCAAATTATAGGAAATGTGAACAAAGGCAGGGGTTCACTGCAAAGTTTCCTTGCATCCCTCAGGTCAGGTGGTTAGCCTTGCCTATGGCATCCATAGTGTTGGTGCTTCTCTCCTTATCATCCCTGCACTCTTCCCTCATTATTCTCTGTGAAGTCATATTTGCATACTGCCAAGGCCATTGAGCCTTGCATTCCTCCCAGGACACCACTGGGTTAGAGGTTAACTCAGAACAAATAGCATTGTGTTATGTGTTATTTATAATGTGTATGTGTAGATTACTTCCCACAATAAAAAGTACAAATGTGCTCTGATAATATAAAAGTACCCTCTCTGTCCCCTATTAAAATCAAGCAACAGAAAAGTGTAACTAACACACATACATTCATTCATACATACATGCATTCTATTAATTTGAAATTTATTATTTTTATTTATTCATTTATGAGAGAGAGAGAGAGAGAGAGAGAGAGAGAGAGAGAGAGAGAAAGGTAAATGGATATGCCAGGGCCTCTAGCCACTGCAAATGGACTCCAGATGCATGCACCACCATGTGCTTCTAGCTTACGTAGATTCTGGGGAATCAATCCTGGGTCCTTAGGCAAGCACTTTAACCACTAAGCCATCTCTCCAGCCCTTAATTTGAAATTTAAAGCTTATAGCATATATCTTGTATGCTTATAAAGTAAAAGTATGTAAACATTGTTGGGTAAACATACCAAGCAGTGTCTTCTTGACAAGCAATGAGAGGGACTATTTTCACAAATGGGAACGTAGACGTTTTATATCAGGGATGTCAGCCTTTTGACACTGAAACTTGATGGTGACATCGAAAATACACTGAGATTCATTTATAGATATTCCGAGATGCATGGCCCATGGCCACAGGTTGGACATGCCCATTTTGCATGTATATAAGTGATATAAGAATACTAAAATCTGCTTTTTCTGAGAAGCACTGACTCCACACTTGGGTCTGTAAGGTAACTAAAAGCTGCATGTAAACCTGGACACCCTGCTTTTACTGTGCATTTGTCTCTCTCTCTCTCTTATAACAGTAAGTCACACTTCTGTTTAACTCAGAAGGCATGTTTCTTACTCAAAGAGTATCTATCTAGGTACCAGTAATTCCCAACTTATTCCAATCCCACCCAAAGCTAAACTCAAAGATGAGAGTAACTGAGGGGCCAGGTATGGTGGTACACACCTTTAATCCCAGCACTCTTCAAAAAACAAAACAAAAAAAAGTCACTGAGGCATCTTATTGTCAACATTTTTTTTTTGAGACAGGGTTTCATAACCTAGGTTGACCTCATAATCACTGTTATCAAGACCTTGAACTTCTTTATATGTGAAACGTGTGTGTGTATGTGTGTGAGCGCACACACACATACACACATGTGCATGCCAAGGAAGTCCAAGGACAACTTTGGGTGTTGGTGTTCACCTTCTACCCTGTTATTGAAGCAGAATCTTTTTTTTTTTTTTTGGCCAATGATTTAATAATTAGTCAATAATATAGCATGTTTTAAAGTTAATGTAACTAGCTAATTTTTTTATTTGGAGTAATGTTCTTCTCCCAACATCCTTGAAGCATTCTCTTCTGTTGTGGAGACAATTTGTTTCTTTTCTTCCTTTTGAGACCTTCCTGTCTTCTTCCTGGGAATCAGAGATGATATATTTGCTAAGTAAACTTGAGAGATGAATTAAGCTTCCTCAATTCTTCCTTTCTCCTTTCTTCATAGACCTGTATATAGGAAGCACATTTTCTTCTCTATCTCTTTTCTACATGGAACACCAGACAGCCCCCCTTTGGAGAAGCACCTGAGTTGAGGCAGGATCTCTTAATGTTAACCACTGTATTTACCAGGCTTAGCTGGCCCACAGGCTTTTGTGTGATTCTCCTGTTTCTGTCTCCTATTTCATCCTGGGTGTGTTGGAATTACAGAAGCTTGTGTCACATAGCATCTAGCTTTACATACACTGAGGATCCAAACTCAGGTACTCATAGTTGAGTGCTTTATCCACTAAGCCATCTCCCCAATTCCTGACATGGACCCTTTTCTTGTGTGTGTGTGTGTGTGTGTGTGTGTGTGTGTGTGTGTATGCACATATATGTAGGCACACCAGGGTCTCTTGCTACTGTAAACAAATGTGCATCTGGCTTTATGTGGGTGGCTGGGGAACTGAACCCAGGCCTGCAGCCTTTAACTGCTGAGTCATTTCTCCAGCTTCCCTCCCTGACACAAACTTTTAATACTCTGACTTCTGCCTTCCAAATGCAAGGATTACAGGTATGGGCCACCACCTGGTTTATGTGCTACTGGGGATCAAACACAGGACATGATCCCTGCCAGGCAAACAGTCTACCAACTGATTCTGTCAACTTTTGTAACGTATTCTTCCAGATCCCCAAATCATCACCTGAAAGATCTTCAATCTGTCCTAAATCTGAATCACCTGGGACCGTAGACACTGCAGAGCCTCATAGACTGGTCACTCCATGGTAAGACTAGCTCCAAGTAAAAATGGTCATGTCAGGGAGCAGGACTGTCCCTTCAAGCAATAAGGATTTCTTCAGGCCATTTTGCCTAACCAGTATGAGCTAACGATCAACCAGACCACACTTGTACAAAGACTGCTTACCCTATCCTCTGCCCTAGCTGTTCTTATATTTAAACCTAAAGCTCATGCCAACACTCTGAAGATGGGCTCAAATGCCTACTTTCTGGAAATAATCACTTCAGTGATCACTTTCAGTTGTCCCCACATAGCTATGTTGATGAAAAGTCCTTTCCTGCCCTTTTATCATTTTCTGCTTATTTTTGGCACCGGATGAGTGACTAGACTTCCATTTTGGAAGCCTGAGAGTTGAGCCTTTGGCCTGGGACTCTGACTACAACTTCTAACTTTCAAAATATATACATACACATGCTAGGTGCAGTATGTCATGCCTATAATCACAGCACTTTGGAGGCTGTAGCAGAAGGATTTCTGGGAGTTTAAGGCCATCTTCGGCTATGTAGGGCTGCATAGAAAGACTTTGTTCCAAAACACAAACAAAAAGAGCTGGCATGATGGTTCATACATGTAATCCCTAGTACTTGAGAGACTGAAACAGAAGGATTTCTGCAAATTCAAAACAATTCTGAATTACATTGAGTTCTGGGATAGCCTGGTTTACAGAATGAGACACTGTCTCAACCTTCCTTCACCCAAAGGGAGACTCAATCCAGCAAAAATGTGACAAAGTGGGCAGATGTGTATATATGTCAATACTTCATAAATTTGACCTATTTTATAAATCATTTTAAAATTGAAAATATTCAGAGTACAGTTGGGCCTTGACAATACCAAATAACATGTTTGGCTAGCAATGTCTTTCTTGTTAACCAATTCCTTGATTTATGAGACTAAATTTTCAGTTGTAGTGGTACATGTTTTTGACCAGTAGAGGTCACCATGCAACGAACTATTTGGTTAAACCATAGACTCTGTATAATTCATTTTGTGAAAAAAAAATGTTTAAAAAAATCTGTGAAATTTTTTTTTTTTTTTTTTGCAAGCTCACTTATTATCTCCAGGCAGGAAGGAATTAAACCCAGGCTGATATTGAGGCCACATGAGCGCCAAAGCTGGCATGGGAACTACTGCACAAACTGAAGACACTTGGTCAAGATGTCTCATCATTTTTGCTCTTAGGAATTTATTTTGATTTCACCTACTCAGAATGGAGGTGGCCAAGGTGCCACCTAAGAGCATGGCCCATACTCCTGCTTGAGCTGCAGGGTTAGAAGCATCCTGGGAATGTTGACCCTGTGTGGACTGGCTTTTTTGCTCTTTATGATTCCCTTCTCTATTGTAGATCATTTCCCTCTCTCCTTGAATCTTTAACATGCTTCTTGTTACCAATAACAAAACAAATCCTTTTACAGTAGCACAAGTGTTTTATGTCCTATTACAAGAGCACAGGGGTGTGGTTAAGATAGCTGGACAGCATCATCAGGGACCCAGGTTTCTTTAATTGCCCTGCATGCTGCTGTGGTTCCTCTTCCTTTTCCTCCTTCCACTTCTTTTTTAATGCTGTCATTCTTTTGAAATTATTTAAAAATTAATTAATATTTTTGTTAGCATACAAAGAAATGGGTTTCATTGTGGCACATTTTCATACGGATGTACCATTACACTTTGCTCTTAATCGCTCTCCTGCTCTCTTCTATAACCTCTCTAGTCCTCCTGCTGGTGGTCACTTCCTTATCTTCTTTCAGGACGCACATTGTTCATTACCCTTTGTTATTCCCCTCTCCCTCAGACCTCTTCCTACCCGCTTTGAGTGCCATATTTTTCTTTTCCTTTTTTGCCTTTTGAGATAGAGTCTCACCATACAGCCCTGGCTGGCTTAGAATTAGCTGTATAAACCAGGCCTACCTTAAACTTGAGGAAGCTCTCCTGTTTCTACCTCCTGAGTGGTGAAATTGGAGGTGTGCCACAATGCCTGGCTTATAGTCTCATTTATATTTTATTTCTTTGTTTTCTGACTTTAAAATATTTATTTATTTATTAGAGAGAGAGAGAGGGGAGAATAGGGCATACCAGGGCCTCTTGCCACTGCAAATGAACTTCAGATGCCTTCACCACTTTGTACATCTAGCTTTATGTGAGTACTGGGGAATTGAACCCAGGCTAGTACTTTGCAAACAAGTGCCTTTAACCACTGAACAATCTTCCCAGCCCTAAATCCACTTTTTAAAAAAATATTTATTTGAAAGCAGAGAGAAATGAGAGAGAGAGGGAGGGGAAGAGAGAAAGACACACACATTGGGAGAGTATGGGCACACCAGAGCCTCCAGCCACTGCAAAGGAACTCCAAAAGCATGTGCCATTTTGTGCATCTGGCTTTGTGTTGGTACAGGGGAATCAAACCTGGTTCGTTAGGCTTTGCAGGCAATCACCTTAACAATTGAGTCATGTCTCCAGCCCTAAATCCACTTTAAAAAAAAAAATGTAATTAATTAATTTATTTATTTGAGAGAGAAGGACAGAGACAGAAAGAGAGAGGAAGAGGCAGAGAGAAAGACAGAATGGGCACGCCAGGGACTCCAGCCATTGCAAACGAACTCCACGTGCAAGTGCCCCCTTGTGCATCTGGCTAACGTGGGTCCTAGGGAATCGAACCTGGGTCCTTAGGCTTCGCAGGTAAACACCCTAACCACTAAGCCATTTCCCCAGCCCTAAATCCACTTAAAATTCTATTTATTTATTTATTTATTTATTTATTTATTTATTTATTTATTTATTTATTTATTTGTAAGAAGAGAAAGATAAGGAGAAGAGAGACAGAGAGAATAGGCCCAGACCTAAATCTCCTGTTTAATGCATACATTCAATCTCTTCAGCTCCACCAGAGAGCCCTTATTGGTACAATACCCAAAAGATTCTAAGTCAACATACCTCCGAGAACCACAGGAATGGGGGGGTTTGAGTGTGAAGTGCACCCCTGTCCCCACACAGGCTCATGAGTTTGAAGACTTGACCCTCAGATGGTGGTGCTGATAGGGAAAGTTGTGGAACCTTTAGAAGGTGAAGCCTTGCTGGAGGAAATATGTCACTGGGGATAGGCCTTGAGGTTTTATAACCCAGCCTTACTTGTTCTTTCTCTGCTCCCTGCCTGCCAGTCTGCTATTCCAGGTATGGTTCTTTACTGGAACTTACTAGATCAAGTGAGCAAGAGGTAGCATTGGTGGCTCTGGAGTTGTTGGTATATCATATATACATAAAAGGATAGGAAGTAAATCCAACCTAAATTAAAGGCCTTCTACCTCAGTGAAACTTCTAGGAGTTCAATGGTGGGCAGGCAGAAATGTTCCCTCTTAGGGAAAAGATAAGTTATTACACCTGGCCCGTCCTACCACTAAGAAAGAACTATAATGTCTAGAGGGCCTATTTGGATTTTAGAGGCAGCACATTCCTCACTTTGGGTGCGTTACTCTGGCCCATACACCAAGTGATGAAGGAAGAAGCTGCACATTTTGAGTGGGAGCCCAGAAGTGGAGAAGGGTCTTCACAGGTCTAGGCTGCTGTGCAGGCTGCTCTGCCATTTGCTCCATATGATTCAGCGAACGCAATGGTAATCACAATAGAGACCACTGGGATTTTGTTTGGAGGTTCTAGCAGGGGAGCACAGCTACTCATATGCCCTTGATTGAAGACCAGTCCTCCTCTATTCTGGGAAGGTTGTTCTCTTCCACAGAGCATGCGGCTTTAGGAGGGACACACATGGAGTGGTGAGAGAGGCAGGGGACACTCTTGTAGCCAGCCAGATCAGCTGAATCAACCCTGGTGATCAATGGGGTGACAGATGTCGCAGCCAGATCACCCTCACATCCACCCTCTGAGTTCCTGGAACAAGGCCCTGTCATCATCGGATTGGTGAGTAGAAGTCCTTGTTGAAGAGTCCATGCATAGCCTTTATTTCTGCCACCCTCTGAGTGTTGGGATTAAAGACATGCAGCACTACGCCTGGCTATGAAATGTTTTCTTTACTGTGTTCTTGTGGTTTAGACTGTTTTTCTTCCTCCAGTGTATTTCTTTTAAGTATTTTCTGCAGTGCTAGCTTGGTGGTTATAAACTACCTTAGTTCTCTCACTGTTTTAGAATGGTTTTTCTCAAGCTAGAGAGATGGCTCAGCAGTTAAGGTGCTTACTTGGAAAGCCTAAGGACCTGAGTTCAATTCCCAGTACCCAGCAAAGCCAGATGCATAAGGTGGCACATGCGTTTGGAGTCTGGAGTTTGTTTGCAGTGGCTTGAGGCCCTGGCATGCCCATTCTCTCTCTATCTCTCTCACTCTCTCTCAAATAAAAACAAACAAACAAACAAAGAATGGTTTTTCTCAAGGTTGCAAGAAGGTTAACACAATGTTTATCAGAGACAAGAATCCCTGCTACATCTTGTAAAACATAGTGTTTGTACTCCACCCAGAGGGTCTTGAACCTTTGTTTTTCTTAACTAAAATTTCAAAGCCTTTAAACTATTTAGTTTTCTCCCGTGGGGCTGAGGATCAGACCCAAATCCAGGGCATTACTCTGCTATTCAGGCATTTTACCACTGACATGTTACCACCACATTTTACATTTTTGGCTCCCTCCCATTTAACTATTTTTGTTCCAGTTCCTTTTACTTTTAAACACGTAGTGCCAACAGCTCATTTTTGAAGAATTTTCTTTTGTCTGCTGGGGCAGCTTTGCTCTAAAGGGCAGGTAAGTCTCCTGCTAGGAGGCCCTGGCCCACTCGCTATGGTACAAAAAAGTGAAATCCAGCTCCTTTTCTCTATGGGTCCATTTTGTGGCAGAGCTGACACTCCATAGTTCTGTGCATTCAAGCAGGAGATGCACCCTTGCTTGTCTCATTTTCTGTTCTGCTTCCTCTACTACTCTGGTCATGCTTGGGGGCAATTTCATGATAAATCATTTGCATGTGGATTTCCATCTGGGGGCAAAATCCTACCACCACTACTACTACTACTAACACACACACACACACACACACACACACACTCACACACAATCTTCTCTTTTACATGCACTGCTGGTGATTAGAGCCAGGGCTTCTATGGCTAGCATTCTATCACTGAGCTCCACCTCTAGCCCCTAAAGCATATATCTTAAATTCCAAAAGAAGCTCATAGACCTCCAGCAACTTTTCTTACATCTCAATGACCAGAAGAGGGTCATATGCTTATACCTTAGCTAACTCTGCTCTAAGAAAAATGGATTTTCTGGGCTGGAGAGATGGCTTAGTGGTTAAGGCGCCTGCCTGTGAAGCTTAGGAATGCCCCATCGATTCTCCAGGTCCCACTTTTAGCCAGACACAAAAGTGATGCAAGCACGCAATTTCGCACATGTGCACAAGAGGTGCACATGTCTGGAGTTTGTTCACAGTGGCTGAGAGGCTGCTGGCGAGCCCGTTCTCTCTCTCTCTCTCTCTCTCAAATTAAAAATAAATAAATAAAAATAAAAAATAAAGAAAAATGGATTTACCAAGTCTAACTCATAGATGAATCATGATTATCTTTGAAGTGAAGGAGGAGTGCAGGGTTCCAGAGTACACAGGGCTGTAATGTAGAGGTGGGACATACTAGGGTTTATCCTATAATAGTATACGTGATGGTGTGTGTCTTACTTAGGTATTTAAGCAGTATTTAGCTAGGCAGCTAGATGGTGATTCTTATACAAATGATTTATTGTAGAAGTCTTCCCCAAGGTAACCAGAAAAAGGAAGGGTGGAATCAGAACAGAAAAGGAGAGGAAAGTGAAGCTGCCTCCTCTTCCTGAGCATGGAGAACTGTGGAATGTCTGTCTTACCACAAGGTGGACTCATAGGCAAAGGAGCTGTTTTTCACACTCCTGCACTACACACCAGTGGACGTTGTTGGCATGGATATCTGTGGGAGAGCAGGAAGTATACCAGGCTTTGTTCTGCAAGAGAATTGTGGATAAAGAAGGCAACCAACAGTGTCTTTTTCTCTATGGTCTGATGACATCTGGAAGAGCTTGTTACTCAATGTATGAGAGATAACTATTCTTACTGAAAAATACAGTAATTCTCCTCATTGAAATGCCAGTTTGATTACTGGCTGTACAACTGAAAATTGCTAGGTGATATTATTTCACTGTCTTTTTAGTTTCTGGGAATTCCATTAGAGAGATTGACAACATTATACGTTTAAATTTTTGGAATGTCTGAAAACTTTTACATTTTCCCTTTATCTTTTCACTTCAAATTTCATGACACTATTGTTTGATATGGTTTTATTTATTGTGTTAGACTCTTGGTGATTATTTGTAATTGGGAAAATCATATTCCTTAGTCCTGTCTTATGTCTAATAAATTGCATTATTTCTGGTAATTTTCCTCTATTTTTCTCTTTTTCTGGAACTACTAATAGTCAAGAAAAGGTTCTATGCTCACCATTTTAAAAATTCTATAAAAATAGTTTTTTTTTTTTTTTTTTTTAAGGTTGGTTCTTGCTATAGCCCAGGCTGACCTGGAACTCACTATGTAGTCTCAATCTGGCCTCCAACACATGATGATCCTCCTACTTCTGCCTCCTGAGTGCTGAGATTAAAGGAGTGTGCCACCACACCCGGCTTAAATATAGTCTTTTTATCTTCATGTTTTTACTTTCTGGGAAATAGACTCAATTTAATTATTCTTGTTGAAATACTTATTTCTACTAGCTTATCTTTTTAATTTCCAAGAAACCTTCTTTTCCTTTGAATATTCCTTTTTAGAAATTTCTCACCATCCTAGTTTCACAGATTTTTATTTTTTATTTTGCTCAAGATCCATTTCATATTTCATCTTTAGCCAGATTACTTCATGCGTCCCCCCCCCAACCACCTGACTTCTTTGGTTGTTTACTTTTGTTTTGATTCTATCTTTCCTTTGGATGTCAGCTTCAGCTTGGGTTTCCTGCTGTACTTCTTACATACATCATTTTGGCAAAGGTGATAGTTCGATAGTCAAAGGGAGTGACACTAGTGTGTCTCTGATCAATTAGCTACACTGTGGAGTGATTGGGAGACTAATGATTATTTTTTTAAATTAGATCTTAACCTCTACCAATGTTTATTGTCTATAGGTCTTTTCTCTTGGTCTGGATGGTTTCTCCCAAAAGTATTCTTCTGATATCAGCTAGCATGCCCATTGTCTGGGAGTGGAACTGCAGAAAGGGCTCAGGTTTTGTATTCAGAATATTGAATTCTCATAGGTCTATTTTCAGCACAGGATCCTATGTGTTCTCAGCCCAATATGTGTAACTATGTGGCTGATGAATCTAGTAATGCTCTGGTTTGACTGCAACTCCCCAAAACTCATGTATTAGAAATGTATTCTCCAATTTTATGATAATAGTATTTAGAGGTAGATAACTTGGAAGGTAATTATGATTAGATGAATCATGAGGTACAGCCACATGATGACATTGGCACCTTTAAAGAGGAAAAGATGCGCAGGCAAGCACATTTGCTCTATTACGCCACATTCTTCCCTCTGCCATGCTGTAATGATACAGTGAGAAGGTCGTCACTGGGTACTAACCACATACCAGTGTACTAGTCCTAGACCTCTGTGAGTCAGCAAACAAAACAAAACAAGAACCCCAAAGGAAAAATAAGCCAAAACCCCAAAATACTTGGCTTGGTGGTAAAGGACTAGAATAGAAGTTACTCTGAAGGCTGAGGCAGGAAGATTCCAAGTTCAAGGCCTTCCCAGTCCACAGAGTGAGTTCAAGACCAGTCTGGACAACTTAGTGAGATTCTTTCTCAAAATAAAGGCACGTATACACAAATACACACACACACACACACACTTGGGGATGAAGCCTAAGTGGTTGAGTGCTAGCCTAGCATTTGAGAATCCCTGGGTTCAGTCCTCACTATCACACACAAAGTAACAACAAACTCTTAACTTATCTAGTCTTTGGTATTTTGTTATAGCACCAGGAAATATACTAAGATAGTAAAAGTATCTGGGATTTTCCTGCCTCTTTTAAGATTTACACTGAATTTGTGCCTTCAGAAGGATATCTACTGTGTTTAATTTCTTAGATTGTTTTTCTATAATCTTGACACAGAACCACTTCAGTTCAGATTTCAGATTCATACTTCTATGCTATGCTAAGTTAATGACCACTAACCAATCTGCTTTCAGAATGAAGTAGCCATCTGGTGTCACCCCATCCATTGTCTGTTTATTTTTTTTCATTTTATTTTATTTTATTTTATTTTATTTTATTTTATTTTATTTTATTTTATTTATTTATTTATTTATTTATTTATTTATTTATTTATTTATTTATTTATTTATTGGAGAGAGACACAGAGAGAGACAGAGAGAGAGGGAGGAAGATAGATAGAGATGGGCGCGCCAGCAGCCTCTTAGCTGCTGCGAATGAAATCCAGATGCGAGTGCCCCCTTGTGGGCAAGTGCGGCATTGCGCCCTTGCCTCACTTTGCATCTGGCTAAACGTGGGACCTGGAGATTGGAACCGCTGGAGATTGGAACCGCTGGAGATTGGAACCGGTGTTCTTAGGCTTAGGAGGCCGGCGCCTTAACCGCTAAGCCATCTCTCCAGCCCTTTACTTTCATTTTAGAGGACTTTCAGAAAGAAGATGAAAATGTGTCCAATCACCATTTTTATTTATTTATTTATTTGAGAGAGAGAGAGAGAGAGAGGGTGAGAACGAGACAGAGACAGAGAAAAAGGCAGAGAGAGGGAGAGGGAGAGAGACTACCTTTTGCATCTGGCTTACATGGGTACTGGAATTGAACTTGGGTCCTTAGGTTTCAGGCCTTCAACCGTTTTGAATTCCTCTGGCTCAAGTGATCCCACCTTGTCAGCCTGCCTGGTTATTAAGGATTTTTTTTTAAACCTTATCATGTTTGAGAACACTAAAACTCTAAGAAGATAAATCCTTGCCTAAGCTACTAAACAACAGAGAAACTAACACATATTCACTTTTAAAGTTTATTTATTTGCAAGCAGACACACACACACACACACACACACACACACACACACACACACCCAGGGAGTGGGGAGAAAGAGACAGAGAGAGAGAGGGGGGAACAAAGAGAGAATAGGCATGCCAGGATCTCTTGCCACTGCAAATGAAATCCAGACACATGCTCCATTGTGTGTATCTGGCTTTCCATGGGAACTGGGGAGTTGAACCTGAGCTGTCAGGTTTTGCAAGCAAGTGCCTTTAACCACTGAGCCTTTTCTCCAGCCCTATACTATTATTTTCTTTAGTAAGGGATAAAAGACTATTATAAATACCCATGAAACTGGGTGGTATTACTGGCAGGGGTTAATGTTTTATAGCTGTCAGCTGTGTATAGCTTCTGGGAAGCATTTTGGTCTTGCTGTGAACTTGAAGATCCATTTTCCTAACCTTTACAGGAAATTGTCAATGGAGAGATTACTTTGAAATGACCAACTAGAATGCACATTGCTAAACATTTAAAATAGATCAGTCAACATATTGGTTCCTAAAAAGTGTTATTTATAAAGCACTTGTTGGTAGTTTAATGTTTTTCCTATTGACTGATTAACTGTCAGTTGTTTATTCTCAATTTCTCATTGACTTTGTGTTAGCAAAGAATTCTGTAAGTTTTGTGCTAAATTTCTATCTTTTGGGCATTAGGGATGTAGGTCAGTGGTAGAGTTCTTGCTTTACATACAAGAGGCCCGGGATCTCCAGCATCAAACCTGTGATAGTGAAAGGTGGATCTGGGAGAATCCAAAGCTCATTCATTTGCAATGACAAGACATTCTGTCTTAAGATGAAGCACCTACACTTGAGGTTGTCCTTGAATGCTACACACATGTCATGGCATCCATGTAACACACACACACACACACACACACACACACACACACACACACACACACATGTCTAGTCACGTGCAAATAAATAAATAAAACTTAAAATGATACCCAGTGGAAGGCATAAGCTCTGGAGCTACTGGAGGTGAACTTCCTTGGCCATACACTGAAACTCTTCCTAGATGGCCAATGTTGTGTGTATGCCCAGCCACCAGCATATCTACTTCCTCCATCATCTTCTCATCCAGTATGACAAGGACATGATGGATATCACCACTCATGATGGTTCAAGTTTCTGAATACCCACCTTAGCTCAAAGATTCTCTGGTCTTTGTTCTTGGCCACTATCTGCAGCATGGACAGAAAGTGTCCAAAGTCCAGCAACCTTGAGGTAAAGGAGGCTTTGCATTTGGGTTTATGTGGGTGTTGGGGAACCTAATGTGGGCCAGCAGGTCTTGCAAGTAAGTGCTTTCAAAAGCTGAGCCACTCCCAAACCATATATGATAGAGACAGAGAGAACTCCAGATGCATGCACTGCTTTGTGCATCTGGTTTCACATGGATACTGGGGAAATCAAAATTGGCTTGTTTGGCTTTACAGGCAAGTGCCTTAACAGCTGAGCCATTTCCCAGACTCATGTATTTTGAATGCTAGACCTCAGCTGGTGACGTGGGAACTGGAGCATTGCTGGAGGAGCTGTGTTGATGGGGATGGGCTTACTGGTGCTACTAGCCAGCTTCCACTTACCAGTGTTTGTCTCACTGTCTTATTGCTGTTTCCACTTGCTGTTACAGTGGTTGAAGTCCAGCCTCTGCTCATGCTATGTTTTAGCCTGCCATCACAGAGCTTCCTCTCAAGACTGTGAGCCAAAATAAACAACTTTCCTCTCATGAGCTGCTTTTGGTCTGGTGCTTTGTACCAGGAATGAGACGGTCCCTGCAACTCTATCTATCTATCTATCTATCTATCTATCTATCTATCTATCTATCTATCCATCCATCTATCTATCTATCTGATCAATCATTTTCTTACTTTTATGTAATTACCCAACTATCTACTAATCTTTCATTTGTAGAGTCATCCATCCATCCATTCATCTATTCATCCATTATCCATCCCTCCCTCCATCCATCATCCAGTCATTCATTCTCATTCCAAAAAAAAAAAAAAAAAAAACACACAGCAAAATAAGAAAACTTTGCATTTATAAGAGTAAGTATAAGATGGGTATTCTTTATCTTGGTATTGCAATTTTTAAAGTTATATTTGTATTTATTTTGTGCTGAATTTATTCCCTTGTTATGAACTTTTGTTTTTCAGTTTCTTCCGGGATATTTTTTTCTTCTATGAAAACTTCTCTTCTGGCTTAGGACCAATTTGTTAATTTTAAGTGAGAATTATCTCCATGTGGAGGCAGAGGTAGAGCTGTGACAATTTTGACTGAATTAAGAAGCACCTAGATTGCCCACCAGAACTAGATGGTAAGACCCTATTACTGAAGATATCACATGCTGCACATCATTGAAAAATCAAGCTGGAGCTGAGCTGGAAGACTCCTCCTTGTTAACTAGCTGCTAGGACATGGAAAGACCTATGCAGCCTATTGGGGGAGAAAAGTCAACAACTGCTTTAACAAGCAATGGACGCTGCAAACATTATGACTGGCCAGGCCAAATGGCTTAATGGCATGTCTGTTACGGGGGAAACCACTGATCTCTGGTTGAACTTGAGGCCTACTCCAACAGGAGGGAACTAGGTACTGAAAACCTAATCAAAAGCCTATGGCTGGAGAGGTCATAAGCCCTAGGGGGGAACTATTATTGTTGTCTGGCTAAATGGATATGGTATACACACCAAATTGCTCTCTAAATGTTTATGTTTATGTCCATACATTAATGCTGCTCTCACTTTTGGTTAGAGAAATTTCTCTTTTCAGATGGCAGAGAACACTGGGAAGACTCAAAACTCATTAAAATGCTGAGAAGATGTGTCTAGTTTAGTGTTCAGCACTAAATGAGAATGTCTATCACACCTTCCAAGACTCAGGGACCATTTTTGAAGAGGTAGTGGAAAGAATGAGAGAGCCAAAGGAAGGGGAGGAGTGCTGTGGCAAACTGTTTTCCAGATAAAAAATGGTCAGGGTATTCATGACCTCACAGTGGCTGACACTACCTACACAAGACCTGCATAGCAGGAGGAAAAAATGATGACATCAAAATAGAAGGGAGAGTAGTTGGAAAGAAGAAAGGATTTAGTAAAGGGTGATTTAGGAGGGGGAAAAGGAAGGGTGGCTGGAGGGGATTATGATCATGGTATATTATCTATATGTGTGAAAGTTGTCAAAAAATGTTAAAAAATAAAACACCTTGGGCATTGCTAAGAGACAGTTTTGGATATGCTTAGGGAGTTAAGTGGAGATTAACTTAGGGAGTTAGATCCAACCTTAATGCAGGCAACCCCATCCATAGATGAGAATCCCAGACCAAATAAATACTCAAAAGAGAAAGCTAGAAGAGTGCCAGCATCCCTTTGCTTCCCAATTCACAGAGTATGAGCAAGTAGTCTCATGCTCCAACTGCCTTGGAGCCATCTGCTCCATGCTTTCCCTCCTGTGATGAACTGTATGCCCTCAAATCATGAGCCAAGATGAGTACATATGCTTTAATTTGCCTTTTGTTATGTATTTATCACATTTATCACAGTGATAAGTAAAATAATATGTGAGCTCATATATGGGTTAATAATGACCATGAACTCTGTAAGTATAGTGGTATATTTTGGATTCTTTATTTATTGGGATACCTTCAATAACTAGAGAATCTACATTTAGACTCTAAAATTTAGCATACCTCTGCAATTTTAAGCATGTGCAGCAAAATCTCAGTACCCTTTTTGGGCCCTTAACCCTGCATCCAGCCCCACTGTTTAGCCTCTGAATACCAATCAACTATGCCACTGTACCACTGGAAGGACACACAATTCTATTTATCTTTCTTTTTAATTTAAAGATTAACATACAAAGCAATGTTTCATCATGACATCATAAATATGTGCCATTATACTTTGTTCTCACTTATCTTTCAGTCACAACTTTCAGATACTCGGTGGCCTTGAGGATGTGCATCCTCTTGATAGCCTGGACAGTTTTGTGAGTGTTCTTAAAGGGACCATGAAGATTAGAACCTCTTGATATGCATGATTTGTGTTTTAGTGCAGGATTTTAGGGTTCAGCAGGGTTCCCAAACTTTTGAACCCCAATGTTGGTTCCTATTTTTAACAAATATTGATAAAATGGACTCAAGAAGGCTAAATTATGACTTTTTGAATTTTTTGAAGTTGGGGTATGGGGGTAACCTCTTCTATAGGATTCAGACATCCAGTCAGGTAAAGCTTCATCATCAAGCTCAGGTGTGTAAGCAGAGACCTGATTGGTTCAGATTAAGGGGCTGACCCAGGAGGATCCAAGATCTGATTGGTTCATAGACTCAGAGGGCTGTCCTAGGGAGGCTGAGCTGAAGAAGCAGCAGGAAGTTCTTGCTGGTTATGCCATGGCAACCACCGTGGAGAGACAGGATTAGCGCTAAACTTCAGTTTTGCCACGTGGATAGAACAGTATCTCCTTGTTACCTCCTTGGGCTTCTGTCACTAACTAACTGGCTAGAAACTGGAAAGAAACTAGCATTCTCCTATTTCTCCTTCAGTTTCCTGGGTCAAGAGAGTATAGAACGACTTTCAAAGGTCGCTTCAGGTTGCTTATAGGAAAAGGATATACTTTAAAAACATTAATCTTGTAAAATTCTGTTTAAAATATACTAATCTATCTATCTATCTATCTATCTATCTATCTATCTATCTATCTATCTATCTATATTTAATTTACAACAAAGTAATATTGAGGATGCTGACACTGACTAGAATTATTTCAATAAACTAAGATATTAACATACCAATTGCCATCCTTGTTTTATTCCGTATGTCAATGGTCTGATTAAAGTTTCTTAGCATAATTTTAGAAACAAAATATAGAAATTTTGACTAGAAGTAATAGTAATTTTTTTGCTAATTTGTCCCTGGGGTGCAAACTAGTGATTTTTCTACTGGAAAAACTTTCCTATAAATCATTATAGGTACATATCAATTCTTTAGAAACAGGATTCTTATTCCTGCTGAATGCATCTGAACTTTATATTTATTTCAGAAGTGTTATGAAAGGATCAATAATTACACATTTTATGTTCTTGCTATATAATTTAAAATTCTGATATTTATTCTATTTTTTTTTGTTGTTGTTGTTTTGTGTTTTTGAGGTAGGGTCTCACTCTAGCCCAGGTTGACCTGTAATTCACTATGTAGTCTCAGGGTGGCCTTGAGAACTCACAGCAATCCTTCTACCTCTGCATCCCAAGAGTTAGGATTAAAGGTGTGTGCCACCATGCCTGGTTGAATTCTGATTTTTTACTGTGTTGCTTTTAGGGCTGAAGAACTATAGATGTTCTTCATGTCAGAGACAAAGTTCTGTAGATGACCATCAATACCTGTAACTAAAGGGTCTTCTGGAAGGGCACATTACTGCCCAAAGATCCTCCAATCTATTACCTTTGCTAGGTAATAAGGCATTTGAGAAGAAACTGTAGAAATGGTTTATTACCAGCACAAAACCATTTATACAGATGCTAATCACTGCAATTCATGAGATTAGATGGATGAATGGTAGCTGGGTGTATTGTATAAATAGATTGTTTTATGTTGCTGTATAACAAACAATTTCCAAACTGAGTGACTTCAAAAACAATGATCCATGGGGTGTGATGGCATATACCTTTAATCTCAGCTGAGATACAAGGATCACAGTGAGTTTGAAGCTAGCCTGGAACAACAGAGTGAGTTCCAGGTCAGCCTGGGCTAGAGTGAGACCCTACCTTAAAAAAAAAAAACCAAAACTAATGATCATTAGTTTTTCTTATTAATCTGAATTTGAACAGCCTTATATGAGATAGCTCATCTTTGGTCCACACATCACTTTAAGTGTCTTTTTTTTTTCTAGGTAGGGTTCACTCTGGTCCAGGCTGACCTGGAATTAACTATGTAGACTCAGGGTGGCCTCGAACTCCTGGCGATCCTCCTACCTCTGCCTCCCAAGTGCTGGGATTAAAGGCGTGCGCCACCACACCCGGCTTACTTGAAGTGTCTTAACAGAGCTGGAGGATCTGATATAAGATGATATACTCACATTGCTGGCTAAGTTATTACTGGTCATCTGCTGGAACTTTTGCAAGTGGTAAGAGCCAGGGCATTTGTTCTCCATGTGGTCTGAGGTTTTCATTGCATAGTGGCTGTGTTCCAAATGTGAACAAGCCCCAAGAGAGCATGCTAAGTAGTGTAGTGCCCTTCTCAACCTAGCTCGGAGAATCACAAAGCATCACTTCTACCACCTCTAAATAGGGTTATTCAACCTCAGCACTACTGACAGTGTACATTATGGGATATTTAGCAATGGCAGTACTCTCACCACTAGTTTAAGTAACAAAAATGTCTCCATGTTGCTAAAAGTTCCCTAGGGAGCCAAGAATCCTTGGATGAAAACCACCTATATTATTTGATAAGCAAGGCTTTCCCAGGTTGAAGGAAAAGACATAGCTTCCTTCAGTTTATAGAATGGTAACATGGTAAAGAAGCATGTGTTTCAAGTAATATTGTGGCCATTTTGGCAAGTATGAGATCATAGCCACCCTTTTACTAATGCTATGGAATGAAGGGGTCATCCCAATTTACATGTGTTTGGGTGCTAATTAGGCCTTAGGGGTGGAGTCCTCATGATGGGAATCACTGACTTTTTGAGAAGAGGTACCAGAGAGCTTCCTTCACATTGCTTTGTTTTCTTGTTCTTTTTTTTTTTTTTTTTTTATGTTTTTGCTTCTCTGTATCTCTCTCTTGTATGTAGGAGTACAACAAAAAGGTGTTTATCTGCTATCTAGAAAGTGGGGCTTCACCAGGAAATAGATCTACTGGCATGTTGGCCTTGGACTCCCCAGCCTCCAGAACTGTGAGAAACAAGATTGTATTGTTTAAGCTACTCAGCCTATGGTATGTTGCCAAGGAAACCGAAACTGAGTAAGACTACTGAAAGATAATGAAAAACACTGTATATTTCTTTTGTTAATATTTTTTTTTTTGGTGCTGATTTAAAAAAGTTTCCAGAATCATGACATTGTCTCTGACTCTAGAGAATTTTCATTTTAGGATTATTGAGTATAGCTCACTTTTAATTTACTGCCTTGGCAATTTTGGTATCTCAGTTGTATGAAGAAGTTCATACAACTCTAATTAATGAAAAAATTATTTGCATTTTAATACAGTAATTTAAACAATATACCTGCTCATTATTCCCATTGTATAAATTCACAATGCACAGGCATAATATCATTTTGTTGAATTTTCTTTCTTTCTTTCTTTCTTTCTTTCTTTCTTTCTTTCTTTCTTTCTTTTCTTTCTTTTCTTTCTTTCTTCCCTCTCCCTTTCTTTCCCTCCCTCCCTCTCTCTTTTCTTTTCTTTTCTTTTCTTTTCTTTTCTTTTCTCTTCTCTCCTCTCCTCTCCTCTCCTCTCCTCTCCTCTCCTCTCCTCTCCTTTCCTTTCCTTTCCTTTTCTTTTCTTTCTTTGAGGTAGGATTTCATTCTAGCCCAGACCTGACCTGGAAACTGTTCTGTAGGCTGGCCTTGAACTCACAGCAATCCTCCTACTTCTATTTCCCTAGTGCTGGGATTAAAGGTGTGCACCACCATGCCCATGTCACTGAGTTTTCAATGTTCAATGATTATTTAATTTTCCTTTCAGCAATTTAGGGATTGACTTAATTTCTTTTCTATAATTTCTACTGCCATGTCACAAAACTGGATCAGTTTGCTGTATTCTATGAAGCACCAGTGCCATTTTCTTATACCTTTCTAGTTTATCAATAGTTCTATTGTGCAACATCAAAACCTAATAAGTATTTGGGTGCCTATCTTCATATTGATAGAAAGTTTTAAGAACCCTAGTTTAAGAAGCAATTAGAAGTAGCAATTTTCTTTTACAAAGCAAAGCTTAAAGCTTCACCCAAAACTATTTAAAATTATCATTCAGAAGTATTCCCTCCTACAGATCTATCCCATAAAAAATGCCCTGTACCATTTCCTCTATAATCCTTCCAACACTACCATGACAACCCCCTGAGGAGGGTTCGGAGGACTATGGAATGTGGGCTTTTCATTCTCAGTTTCATTTTATAAAAAGACCTTTAAAGGATATGACTTCATTTAAAAACTTGTAAAGACTTTCCATAAAAACCCAGCTCAAGCCTTTGACAAATAAGGTTGTCTAACATTTACTGAATACATATTATGTAGATTATCTCATTGAATGCCCACAGCAACCCATTGAGGTACTTACTCTTATAATCTCTACTTTGCAAGCAGGGAAACTTGCATTAGGTCACCCACCTTGTCATTGATATAGCCCTAATTAATCCAGGCAATACAATTCGAGGGCCTATATGCCCAATCATAGCTCTATACTTCTAACAGTAAGATGGACACAAGGGGTTGTGTATGTTGCATGTCCACATTGAACTTAGGGTTGGAGTGGGGAAGCCTGAGTGAACTAGACCAGACCACTTATCCAGGAACCATGGAGGTGAGCATTGTTTTCCATTATAATTTGAAGCAGAGAACATCAGTTCCACACTGAGTGGCTTAAAACAATAGTCATTTCTCAAGGTCAGCAGTCTGGGTGAACTTCTGGGCTTACTTATGTATCCATGGCAATTTGCTGATAGAAGCTTCAAGATGGACTCACCCATGCCTGTCAGTTATGTTGGCGATGAGCTGGGGTACCTTGAATTTCTTCCATGTGGCCTAGATTGGGCTTCTAGTGAGGTGCATCCAGGTTCCAAAAGCATGAGTTCTAAAGCTACAAGGCCTCTTGTGGCTTAAGCCACAGGACTTGTATACAGTTTCTTTTGCCAGACTCTTTTGGTCAAACATAGTCAGAGTTCTCCACCTCTTGATGTGAGATGTGCCAATATCATATTACAAGAGGGCCTAGAGACAGGGTGGCATCAATCTTTGGGGCAATTATTACAATGGTTTATCAAATTTATCAAAGTATTCTGTCAGCTATATATTTCTATATAACAAACCACCTCCAAACTTAGGAATTTACAGTAATTCTTCTTCTCCTTCTCCTCCTTCTTCTCATTCTTCTTCTTCTTCCTCTTCTTCTTCTCCTCCTCCTCCTCTTCTCCTTCTCCTTTCCCTCTTCCTTCTTCTTCTTCTTTCTTCAAGGTAAGGTCTTGCTCTAGCCCAGGTTGACCCAAAATTCACAATGTAGTCTCATGGTGACCTAGAACTCACAAAGACCCTCCTACCTCTGCCTCCCAAATGCTGGCATCAAAGTCATGTACACCATGCCTGGCTACAGTAATTCTTACTTTGCTCACATATCTATAGGTCAAAGACTCAGGCATGTCTTGATGGAATAGGTTTTCTTTGCTCTACATGGTGCTGATGGGGTAGGCCTCTGGGAGCTATAGGACCTAAAATGGCTTCAAAGGCATGACTGTCATCTGAGTAAAGATAACTCAGAAGACTATGGACTTGCTGGACCCCTCCCTTCTTGTGGTATTGGCTCAGCTCATGCAGGTGTTAGAATCCTTGTCTTTCCTTTAGGTAGCCTCTCTTTCTCAGTGGTGTCTCCTCCAGAACCCATCTTCTTGACTTCTATTTTATGTAGGATAGATAAAACTTGTTTCCTAGAAGCTAGGCTCTGAAAAATCAGTAACAGACACCTCAGATCTAAAAGGTCCAGGTCCAGAACACTACAGTCCTGTTTTCTTCCTGCCCTTTGAGCCAAGGCAAGCTGTAAGACCATCCTTGATTCCACAGCAGTTTAGTAGGTCTTGCCTCTCCATAGGATGAGGAATATGCATGCATGGAGATGAGAGGAACTGTTGAAGGCCATCTTTGCAGACAATGCACCAGAGTGTTTGAACAAATATAAAAAACTGAGAAGCTGGGGTCAAAGAGTTAGTGTAGGCTTGTGGTTACTAAAACAGAATTGTAGCCAAAAGATTCAAGAAAAGAAGAAACACATGTAGAAAATACAAAGATTTCCCTCAAGTAACAAAGCAACATAAGACAATACAAGGACAGAAGCTGAGAATGTAGGGAGAACAGGTTCTATGTGTGGTATTGTCATGCTAACTGACTATGAATGGTCAAATAGGAAAATCAGTGTGGCAATTTGATTCAGGTGCCCTTCATAAACTCATGTGTTCTGAATGCTAAGTCTCCAGCTGTTGCTATTTGCAAATGGAGCTTCCTAGAAGTGATGTATTGTTGCAGGTGGGCTTATGGGTATTATAGCCAGCTTCCCCTTGCCAGTGTTTGGCTCACTCTCCTGCTGCTGTTGTCCACCTGATGTTGGCCAGTAGTTGATGTCCACCCTTTGCTCATGTTATCATTTTCCTCTTCCATCATGGATCTTCCCCTCAAGTCTGTAAGCCAAAATAAATCCTTTCTTTTCATAAATTGCTTTTGGTCAGGTTCTTTGTGCCAGCAATGTGAAGCTGACTGCAATAACCAGAAACTTCTGCAAGCAGGAGGAATGTTCAACTGTTAGAGAGGAAGCACCATGAGGGTCCTTGTGTGGATCCATAGGCATTCCATCCTGACCAGATAAGTGTAGAAGCTATCTTCCCACTAAATGGATGAGATCATCGAATACCCCTTCCATTACCACAGTTGGACAGGACTCAGAAACAGATGGCCAGACAATATGGAGATTCTAATTAAGGAGAGAAAGCTGCCGGGCCACCAAAATAGAAGGAGACATCTTCCCTCAGCAGTAACTAAGCAGTTGTAGGCATTTCCAGATTGTATGGGAGGAAAATAAGGCCATATTTTTGTGTCAGTGTGGTATATAAGGTCCACACTGGTCCAGTGTCTTTTATTGTTTGTTTACTTTACTTAAATGTTTGTTTCTGTGGTTCTGTGGATTGAATCCAGGGCCTTTATGCATGCTGGGTAAGTGTGGTCCCACATATCATCTCTTCTTTTATTGCTTTTTTAAAAATATTTTTTAAAGATTTTAAAATATTTTTTAAAGAGAGAGAAAAAGAGAGAATGGGTATGCCAAGTTCTCCAGCCACTGCAAACTCCAGATGTATACCCCACCTTGTGCATCTGGCTTACATGGGCCCTGAGGACTTGAACCTGGGTCCTTTGGCTTTGCAGGCAATGCCTTAACTGCTAAGCCATCTCTTGTCCTTTGTAAAATATTTATTTATTTGAGAGAGAGAGAGAGAGAGAGAGAGAGAAGAAGAGAGAGAGAGAGAGAATGGGCATGCCAGAGCTTCTAGTCACTACAAACTCCAGAAGCATGTACCACCTTGTTCATCTGGCTTATGTGGGCACTGGAGAATCAAACTTGTGTCCTTAGGCTTTGCAGGCAAGCACCTTACCCACTAAGCCATCTCTCTATCTCTCCTTTTATTGTTCTAATCTTCTAATTTACATTAATGTTTTTTCCTGTTTTTCAGAAAACAGAAAACAGGGTCTCACTCTAGCCCATGCTGACCTGGAATTCACTATTAGGGTGGCCTTGAACTCATGACATTCCTCCTACTTCTGCCTCCCAAATGCTGGGATTAAAGGCATGCACCACCACACCTGGCTTACATGGAAATATTTTAACTTTTTATTTCTAAAGGCTTTGCAGAAATTATGACATTTATGATCATGGTAGAACTGAGGAAGACAAAGTTTTCAAGTTCTTGATATGTTCTTAATACTCTGGCTTCATAAGCCTCATCCCAAGGGTCAGCATTCATATGAAATCACATCAGCAGCACAGTCAATGACTGGCATTTAGAAGAAACACTTACCTTTTCCATGTATGTCCACATTTGTTATGTATTTTTATCTTATTCTATTTCATTGGTGAATTTGGGTTTCCTATGGAACTCTGGATAGACTGTGAAGAATCAGAAACTGGTAAATTTTCTTATTATTTGGGACATTTTAAATTTTTCTTCTCAGTTTAAAGGTTTTCTATTTTTAGTGAAAAACAAAAAATTACATTTGGAAACTAAAACTTAATTAGAATTCATAAGTGCTAATTTTGTTTTTCCTCTAATGAGAGTCATTGCTTGTAGTAATTCCTGTATGTGTCCCCATTAACACACAAAATGAAAAGTAGTGGCACTTTGCGTTTATTAGGCTTAACATTTAAATTATTTGTCCAAGGGTTGTTAAGGATTGTTAAGCCCCAGTACACATCAATAAGTTCACTTATAGGGTACTATACTTTGTATGTTAGATGGCCCCCCACAAGGCCCATGTGTTGGAGAGGTGGCAGGCTTGGTGGGATGTTTTTAGGGCATTAGGTGCCTTTCTCTTTCTCCTTCTTGCTTCACAGGTATGAGATGAAGTTTTATTGTCACATCCTCTTGCATGATGTGCTGCTTTGCCACAAGTCTACAAGCAATGAAGCCAAAGAACCATGGACTATAGCTTATAGAACAATGAGATAAACAAACATTTTATCTTTATAAATTGATTATTTTAGATATTAATTAGAGTGACATAAGGCTGATTACCACATAGGGCATTACCACAGAGTGGATCTACCACTACTCAAGTGTCTCCCCATGGGTAGGTCAAGGAGCTGCTGCAGAGTGTGGCTATAAAAACAGCTAGTGCCCTACATTGTGACCTATGTGTGTCACATGAAATAGACCTAGGGAAGGTTCTGATTTTAAGGGCCTGAAGCTGTAAACTCCCACCCCAACCTGCGTGCCCTTCCTTTAATAACGATGCAGACTTGGAGTCCTGGGAGGGATTAGATCTCCACAAAACACAGGGGACCTCAGGCTCATGACCCCAAGTTTGAGCCCTTGTCTAAGTTAATAAAGAATTGAAAATGTGAGCTGGGAGTGGTGGTGTATGCCTTTCATCCCAGCATTTGGGAGGCAGAAGTAAGAGGACTGCCATGAGTTCAAAGACACCCTGAGAATATAGAGTGAATTCCAGGTCAGCCTGGGCTAGAGCAAGACCTGACCTAAAATAATCCCAAAAACCAAAAACAAAAACAAAAGAATTGAAAATATGGACTCACAGAAGGTCAATAATTATGAATTATGAGTTTTATTTTAGGGAGAGTTAAGAGGGGAAGCAAGCCAGAGACTTCAAGATAGAAAAAAATTCTTCCTCCATATAGGGGAAGATTACTGTCCAAGAAAGAAGCCTTTGGGTGGGGAGGGGCTTACACAGGGGTAAAGCAAAGCAGGAAAGCACCTAGGCACTAACAGAGTGGAAGGGTAGGGTTCAGGGAGTCAAGAGAGGTCAAAAGAGCCAAGACCTGGCCTGGGGAAATGGCTTAGAGGATAAGGCGTTTGCCTGCCACTGCAAGCCCATTTTCTCTATCTGCCTATTTCTCTCTCTCTCTGTAATAAATAAATAAATAAATAAATAAATAAATAAATAAATAAATAAATAAAAAAAAAGAAAGAAAGAAAGAAAGAAAGAAAGAAAGAAAAAAGCCAAGACCTCACAAAAGAAGCCCAGGAAATGTACACATGTGGCTCAGGCTCATTTAGATGAGTCAAACACGCAGTTAGGATGAGCCTCATCATCAGACTCAGGTGTGTGAGAGAGGTACCTGATTGGTTGGTGGGTTCAAGAGGCTGACTCATTTAACCTATCCTGATCTCACTCTCCATTGGAGAATCTGTTTTTCTTTTTCAGAAAGCACTGAGAACCGAGGACAACCAAAATGTGTCAACAAGACAAGAGTAGATAGCCGACTCCCTGGTAGGAGATGAACCACCCCTAGAACATCAGCTAGGGCCCAGGGAAAAGCACAGAGAAACTGGTGGGATGAGCAAGAGTGCTGCTTCCACAGCAAGCCTGACACCCTGCAACTGGGTGATGGAAACAGACACTGAGGAGACTCAAAAGGCCCCAAAGCAAAAATCCAGAAGCTGCTGAGAGCTTAACACTAAAGTAGACTTAAAACACACACACCAAGACTCAGGGAATTTTGCAGAAGAGGGAGCGGAAAAAATGTGAGAGCCACGTGGTGAGAAGGAATATCCAGAGGCATTGCATTCCCCTTCCACACTGACTCTCTGCTGCTCTCATAACTGGTAACCCACAACCCCATGGTGAATAACAGCAATCCCTCTAAAGAGGACCCTCAGTAGAATGGGGGCAGAGAGGAGGTAAATGATGGTACCAACACATGGGATGTGTTCATACAAAGTTTACTTAATAAAAAAAGAAGAGACTGACTCAGAAGTGGCCAGCCCACAGGTGTGCTAAGCTTACTGCCATCTTAAATGAGACTGAATCAGACTCTAGTTCTAGTCCTGCCAAGGCAGGCAAGGTAGTATCTATGTTTCTGTGGGACAGTCCCTAGCTAACTACCTACCAGAAAAAAGTATCTTCTTCTAATCTGCATCAGTAAGGGCACACTGAAGCTAAAGTTGTGCTGATTTCATAGAAAGTGAATCTTGGGCTGTGTGGGAGGATCACTGCAGAGAGAGATAGGAAGCAATGGTTTTATTGTTGTTAATAGTTGACTGTACTTTGTTTTAAATTTTAAATTCCCAATTTTTGTTCCTAGTCTACACTGGATATATAGAAAACAGCAGGGGTGCACTTCATGCATGGACACAAAACTGAACAATGGAAAAACAAATGAAAAATCTTTGTCTTTCTGATGCTTGAATTTTTCTGCATATAAGTTTGTTATTTTTTATGTGAAAAGAAATCTAAATTGCAGGAAATTATGTTAAACTGCAACTTACATATTCTAGACACTTATTAAAGCATCAAACTTATAGGGAAAGTAACAACCAATTCAAGAGGATGGAAAGTAAATTTCAAAACAGCCTTCATCCCAAGTAAGTTTTTTTAAATTAATTAATTTATTTATATTATTCTAATTTTACATTCATCATGGTGACTCCATTATCCTCCTCCATGTCCTCCCTCTTCCAAAGGGACCCTCATCAATGGGGAATGTGGGCCATGCATTGTGGGGGTACTCAAGAGTTATGGGGAAAAAAATGGTCAAACATGGAACAGATCATCCTCAGTGAGCTCACCCAATCACAAAAAGATAATCATTGCATGGTCTCGTTTATCTGTCGCTCCTAACCTGAATCCACCTGAGATGCAACCAAACCTAATAAGCACTTCGAGGACCAGACAATAGGGAGAGTGGGATGGGGAAGGGTAAGGGTGGAAGGGAGCCAGAGGGTGGGAGGGAGGACAAGGGTGGGGAGATACAAATAGGGACCCCAAAGGAAATAATATTATAAAACCCTTTATTCTGAACAACAGGCTAAAACATTGATCCTTCAGCAGGCCTGCAGAGAGAACACATGAACCACAGGAAACTGGAGAGAGCATCATGAAGACCAACCTTAATCTTTTCCTGCTTCTCTCTCTCTTCTCTCTTCCTCTCTTTCCCTCTATCTCCCTCTCCTCTCTTTACTCACTTTCTCTTTTATATTATCTATCTCTTTCTTCCCTCACCCTCCTAGATGCTGACTTATAACTCCCAGTACCAGCACGGTGTTAACTTTCACAATGAGCTGTTGATTGGAGACACCTACAAGGTTTCCTAAAAAAAGACAGATTTCTGAAGCTGGGCATGGTGGCGCACACCTTTAATCCCAGCACTCGGGAGGCAGAGGTAGGAGGATCACCAAGAGTTCGAGGCCACTCTGAGACTACATAGTTAATTCCAGGTCAGCCTGGACCAGAGTGAATGACAGATTTCTGTCATAGTTCGTTTTTTTCCTCATAATTTATTTTTATTTATATTATTCTGATTTTACATTCACAGTGTTGGCTCCCTTTTCCTCCTCCCTGTCCTCCCTCTTCCAAAGGGACCCTCACCAATGGGGAATGTGGGTCATGCATTGTGGGAGTAATCAAGGGTTCTGGGGGGGGGGGAGTAGGCCAAGTCTCTGTTTATAATGACCCACCAAAGGTTAATAGTAAGACCCTACTGTCCAAATAAGTTTTTCTCAGCCTGAACCAGCATGGGCCTTGGGACTCTTTCCAGGTCTCAAGACCTCCTGGGGGTTGGCTATCCAAGAAGCTGAGATCATCAGACTCCATGCTGAATGGGTTTCATGCATAATGATAATGAGGACAGTAGTGTTAATGACAGTGAAAGATATTTGACATTTATAGTTCTCACTCATTCTCCAAACCTTAGCCTAAAAATCACTTTCTCAAAACATTTTCCCTGATCTTGGGAATAACTTGTTCCCCCTTGTACTTGTTCACATTGCTCCCAGGCTTCTCACCACATTGTACTGCTTCACCCAAGACTTTTTCTCCTGACTTTTTAGCTGGAAGTGCAGATTTAAGAGTTTTCCAGTGACATCTTTAGTCTTTTCAATATTATAGGATTATGCCATCTCCAAATAGGAATATGATTCCTTCTTTTCCTATTTGTATACTCTCTTATTTTTCCTTTACCTTATTGCTGTAATGCTTTAAGCACTATGTTGAATAGGAGTGTAGAGAGTGCACACCTCTGTTTCATACTTGATTTTAGAGGAAATGCTTTCTGATTCTCCCTATGTTGTATAATGTTGGATGCAAGGTTTATCATGTATAGCTTTATTATGTTCATAGATGTTCCTTTTATGCCTAGTTTTTTTGGAATTTTTATCATGAAGGAATATTGAACTTTGTCAAAGGCCTTTTTGATATCTATTGAGATGCTTATGTAATTTCCATTCTTTTCAAAAAAGTATTTATTTATTTGAGAGTGGCAGAAAGAGAGAGAAAGAGAATGAAAGAGAGAAAGAGATAAACACACCATTTATCTGTGTGAGAGAGATAGAGAAAGGCAGAGAGAAAGGAAGAGTGTGAGAGAGAGAGAGAGAAAGAGAGAAGAGAGAGAGAGAGAGAGAGAGAATGGGCATGCCAGGACCTGTACCCACTACAAACAAACTCCAGATGCATGTGCCACCTTGTGCATCTGGTTTACATGTGTACTGGGAAATCAAACCTGGGTCCTTAGGATTTGCAGACAAGCGCCTTAACCACTAAGCCATCTCTCTAGCCCTTAATTTTCTTTTTTTTTTCCGAGGTAGGGTCTCACTCTTGCTCAGGCTAACCTGGAATTCACTCTGTATTCTCAGGGTGGCCTCGAACTCACAGTGATCCTTTGACCTCTGCCTCCTGAGTACTGGGATTAAAGGTGTGTGCCACTATGCCTGGCTCAAATGTTATTTAATAGGTTTTCAATACTGTTTTTTTTTTTTTTTTTTTTTTTTTTTTGAGGTATAGTCTCACTCTAGCTCAGGCTGACTTAGAATTCACTATGTGGTCTCAGGGTAGCCTTGAACTCACATGATCCTTATAACTCAGCCTCCAAAATGCTGGGATTAAAGGCAGACACCACCATGTCCAGATCAATGCCTTAGGTTTTAATGTCAGCTTTGTTTTCTAACCTATGGGTTCTTAGGTTTGGCCTCTTGATCTTGTTCCACAGTCCTTGAGTGCTGTGGCTATGCTTGTTTATTTATTCATCTCATCATCTTTATGGTGAAATGTTTTCTTAACCATGTTTGTCATCTGTGACATTCTTTCTTTGTTTGAACTGGTCTATTGATTATGCTTTCTATTTTTCTAATTGATTGAGTTATTCATCTCATTTGCTTTTTGTAAATCAAAATGTGAATTTGCTGAAGTTCTCACCAACATTGAGACCATCTATTATTATTATTATTATTATTATTATTATTTTTATTTTTTATTTTTGGAGAGAGACACACAGAGAGATGGGGAGGAAGACAGATAGACATAGGCACGCCAGCAGCCTCTCAGCTGCTGTGAATGAAATCCAGATGCATGCACCCCCTTGTGGTCAAGTGCGGCATTGCACCCTTGCGTCATTTTGCATCTGGCTAAACGTGGGACCTGGAGATTGGAACTGCTGGAGATTGGAACCAGCGTTCTTAGGCTTAGGAGGCAGGCGCCTTAACTGCTAAGCCATCTCTCCAGCCCCCATCTATGTTTTTGACTTTTAGCCTCTGAATTGATTTTCTTACTTTTTCATCTACTTGTTAGTATTCTCTTTGAAGTCACTGATCATTTTTACAAGTTGACCTTTAAATTCTTTGTACAGTATTTCAACTATTTCAGAATCATTGGTTCTGGTAATCAAGGATTTATGATCATTTGGAGGCATTGTGTTGCCTTGCTTTTTCATTTCTTCTGTTACTGTGTTGTTATTTATGCATCTGTTGGGGTGGTCATATCTTGCACTTTTATTTGAAGATCTTCTTAGCCTTTTACTTAAGGCTCAATCCTCTGTACCCATCAGAGAGGTAAAAACAATTGTTTCTTTAAGAACAATACCAACAAAGTGAACAAGATAGAAGTGTAGGGCTGGAGAGATGGCTTGGCAGTTAAAGCACTTGCCTGTGAAGCCTAAGGCCTCAGGCCTGATTCCCCATTACCCATATAAGCCAGATACACAAGGTGGCAGATACATATGGAGTTTGTTTGTAGTGGCTAGAGGTCCTGGTGTGCCTATTCTCCCTCTCTCACTCTTCCTTTCTGTCTGACTTTCTCTCTCTCTCTCACACACACACACACAGATAAATAAATAAAATATTAGAAAAGATAGAAGAATAGTTAAAATTTTTTAGAGTTTATTAGTACATTCTCAATGACCATGCAACAGAAATTCGAAAAAGTAATGTTGGGCTGGGAAGATGGCTCAGCTGTTAATGGTGCTTGCTTTGCTATACTGCTGACTTGAGTTTGATCCTCTTCAGTGTGCATGTAAAGCTGGATGCAAAATGGCACACACATCTGTAATGCTAATGCACCTATGCCAATGGGAGTCAGATCCAGGAGAATCCCGACGCTCACAAGTACCAATGGCAAGAGTGACACTGTCGTAAAAGAAGGTAGAAGGAGAGAAGAAGCAACTTGAGGTTGTCCTCTGATCACCACACATATGATATGGGTGTGTGTATCCATCCACAGACATCACACACATACCATGCAAATAATAAAACCAGAAAAAAAATTAAAAAGAAAACGAGTGTAGATAGAGTATGTTTGAAATTAAAAATATTCAGGGCACAAGTAAAAGGTATTAAATGAATGAAATAAAGGAAATGAGCTGGAATGGTTGAAAATAAAGAAGGAACAAGGTTCAATAAATTAAAACTAAAGAAAAAAACTACAAAGAAGAGAAAAGAGCAAGAGATAAAAATCTGTACAATAAAAATGCATAAATTAATATGAGAAATAAAACATTAAAAAATAAAGTGAGAGCATTACTAATAGTAAAAAAGAAAAATGAGGTAACATAAGGGGCAAAAACAAAACAGCAATAAAAAAAAAAAAAAAGAGTACCAAACCAAGACCAGTCAAATGTCCACCAGAGTCCTCTTGCCTTTGGGAGCTCTCCTTCTTGCGCCAGGAGCCTCTAACATTTTATCCCATGCATCAGGTTCTCCTGCTCTCCAGAATCCCTTCAGTTAGGGTGCTTAAAGTTCTCCCAAGTGTGTTGGGGTCAGAGAGAGCAAACAGTGCACCAGAATCTGTATAGGAGGACCAGTCTCAGTGCTTTCAGCTCCCTCTCCATACTAAATGTGTTGTGGTAGAGATGAGGCTGCGCATTTCAAGTACTCAGTTGGAGTTCTCAGTCTCCCAGCAATTGTACTACTTGACTGATAGGTATTGCCAGAGGTTGGGCTGACTTCAGGCTCAGTGCAAAGGGTTGTTACAGATATCTTCAGGTAATGGGGTCTGCTTCTAGGCACATGTGGCGGGATTATCAATCACCACCATGCTCTCAAGGTCAGAGACAAGCTCCTTCCACTTCAACTTTTCTGCTTAGCCATGTCTGGCTTTCCTCTCTCCGCAACTACCTCACATGGCTCTCACCCATAACGCTGTGTGTGGTTGGTTGTTCCCTGGCTACCTGCCTTATGACTGTTGCTTGTTTTCAGGCCTCCAGAGTAGCTCAGTTTTAATAGCTTCCCTTTCGACATGGCACCCTGCCACAGCCTTCCAAGGGATGGGGCTTGACAAAATGGACCGACCTGTACTTGAATTTAACCGTTCCTAAAGGAGGAGCCACTGCCTCACCACATTCCCCAACTGGATTTTAGCCAAGAACTGCAAATTTAATGTGTATAGGACACAACTTCTTTTTCCAGGATTACTTGGTTTATCTTTTGTTAAATATATGTAAATAATGTATGTATGTATGTATGTATGTATGTATGTATGTATGTATGTATGTATGTGTGTTTGTATGTATGTGCATGCCAGGGTCTCTTACCACTGCAAATGAGTGTCAGATGCTTGAGCCAGTTTTTGTTTCTGGCTTTACATGGCTGCTGGGGAATTGAACCTGGGTCAGCAGGCTTTGCAAACAAGCACCTCCCCAGCACACAGCTCAAAGCCTGGCTTGGCTTATCTTTTGAATGAGGCTTCTGTTTCCACTCCCTGATTTTGGAAGGCCATGGCTGCCCTTTCCTTTTTGCTGCCTCACCCAGGCCTTTCTTTGCGCCTATCACCTCCTTTGCAGTTCTCGGTGCTCTTCTAGTCTTTCTGTGTTTGGAATAAAATCTGTTGTTTGTTATTGGAATATGCTTCATTCACCGCATCGCACGAAGGGAGCTTCTAACCTGCCACCTTATCCCAGAAGTGTCATTCCTCACTCCTCATGTTTGAATATGATATACTCAGTTGAACATCTTTTTTAGTATTGGTTCTGTTTTGGTTTTTGCTTAGATCCCTGCATTTGTGGTTTATTGTATGCTATTCATTTCAGAAAACTTCCAGTCATTATTACTTCAAATATTTCTTTTGCTTTCTTCTCTATTTTTTCTCTTTTGCATATTCCAAGTACTCACAGTACATCTTCTCAAACTGTGCCAGAGTTCTTGCATTGCAGTTTTGTTATTATTTTATATCCTTATCTGATACTGATATGCTATCAGTTTGAGAAGTTTCTGTGAATTTACCTTTGAGCTCACCCATTCTTTCTTTGGCTGTGTCTAGGATAGCAATGAATCCGTCAAAAGTAAGCATTCATATTATAGTGATTTTCATCTGTAATATTTATTATTGATTCTTTGGTAGACTTTCCATCTCTCAGTTTATGTTCGCTTTCAGCTCTTTAATACTATTTATTTTTTATATCCCTTGACACAATAATTATAGTTATTTTAGATTTTATTCATGATACTGAAAATCTAGCCAAAAGCTTATAACTGAGAAAGTCATAAGACCCAAAGAGGAAGCTTATACTATTGTTTGGCTAAGTGGTTATACAACTCACATCAAATTACTCTAGAAATATCTATGTTTATGCCCATATATTATTGCTGCTCTCACTTTTAGTTAGAGAAGCTTCTTCTTTTCAGATGGTGATGATTACTGAAAAGACTCAAAACTCCTCATAGTGCTGAGAAGTGACAGTGGAGTGTTCAGCACTAAATGAGACATCTCTATCACTACCTCTGAGGCTCAGGGATCATTGTGGGAAAGGTGGCAGAAAGAATGTAAGAGCCAAAGGATGGGGAGGAATAGGTTGGAATGCTGTCTTTCAGGCACAAAGTTCTGGTTGCATTCCTGACCTCACGACTGTTGCTATCACTCAAACAAGACCTGCACAATACTGGGCCTATCAACATGTTGTCATGGATGATGGAGAAGGGCAAAAAAAAATGATATCAGAATAGAAGAGGGGCTAGAAAGAAGAGGGGTTCAGTGATTGGGGACACAGGAGGGAGGACAAAGAAAGGTGGTGGATCAGGACAATTGTGTATATGTATGGAGGTTGTCAATATATTAAAAAAACAAAATAAAAAGTTGGTAGTTTATCCATTTGAGTATATACTATTTGAGGGATAAATTTTTTCTAGGTAGAATTTAAGTGTTTAAGGTTACAAAATATTACACTTGGGAAATCTGGGTCTCTTGGTAAACTCTGATGGTAAACTATATTGCATTGAATGCCAAAAGGCTATGATAATGAATAGTATAGGGCTTCTATTATCAGTATAGATCTCAACTATAAAAATGATTGCTTAGTAAATGATAACACTCTTTTTTCCTTCAGTAATACTTAATTGTTTTTGAGAAAGGGTGTTACTGTGTAGCCCAGGCTAATATGTATCTTACTATATACTTACAATGGCTTTGAGTTTGTGGCAATCCTTCTGCCTCAGGCTTCCAAATGCTGGGGTCTGTCATTAACCACCTAGCTCACTACTGATTAATTTTTATAAGATGTTGACAATTCTCAGCATGCATATTTCTGAAAGATTATTCCTATTTGCACAGTATTTTACATATTTTCATACTAGAAACAGCATCTACATTTCCATGCAGGCAAATTCTGTTTTTAGATTCTCTAGAGAAACTTAGATTAGGTTTTATGATTTAGAGGCTTATGTATATGACCTTCATGTGGAGCCAATGGACCTTGATACAGTGTGGCAGGATTTCTATTATGCAGCTGAAGCTATTAGGTTCAACTGTGCCTGAAGCTATAACAGAATGTGTGCATCATATCAAAGATCACAAACTTGGAGAACTTCCTGGAGAGAGTGGGCTGTGATAATTCTGCCTTATCTGCTCTGGGTATAACCTTACATATGGATAAATTTCATCTGTAGCTTTTTTTTGTTATTGTTGTTGAGACAGGGTCTCATCTAGCCCAGCCTAGGCTGGCCTCAAAGTCCCTATGTAGCTGAGGATGACCTTGTATTCCTGATCCCTCTGCTTCTAGCAACTGTTGAGATTACTGGTATATACCACCACACCCACCTCCATTTGAAACAATAATAACCAATAACCAATTAAAGTTTCAAATACTTATTTGAAAAAAATCACAAAAAAACCCTCATATTTGAAAGAGTGGAAGCCACTGAAAGGTCAGAGGACTTTTTATTGACAACTTTCATCAGTATAGACAATAAACCATGATTAATTTCTCTTGCCCCATTACCCTCCCCCCCCAACAACAAAGAATACTTTCATTGTTCTTTTATTTTTATTTTTTGGTTTTTCAAAAACTAAAGGTGTTAAGGTAGGGTCTCGCTCTAGTTCAGGCTGACCTGGAATTCACTATATAGTCTCAGGGTGGCCTTGAACTCATGACACTCTTCCTACCTCTGCTTTGCAAGTTCCTGGATTAAAGGTGTGTGCCACTATGCCCAGCAAAGAATACTTTTAAGTGGAAAAATCCAACCTGTTGCTTGGGCTTCTCTTGTGATATTGCTTACTTGGTAATTGTCAATACCTTTAATAACATAACAGAGTAAGGCACTTCCATGTATTAAGTTCCTTGGTGCTCTTAAAGGTTTCAAAGTAAGGAAAGAGAAGAAATGTCTTGGTCTATAGAACTGTTTATAGTAAATGAATAAAGGAAGAAATTATGGACTCTTCATTTTTCCCTAACCATTTAAGAGATGGTTGCCTGATACAGAAGTTATTGACCTGGAATAGTGACCATCTGTGGGTTTCCCCACCCTGTTTCCTTCCACTCTCTATTCTCTTAGGAATGACATCCTAATTTTCTTAGAAAAATACTACTCTTCTATTCCATCTGTGTTTGGGTGGTGAGATCTTCCTAAAACCCTGCCCCAGGCCTGGCCAGTTAGAGCTCTGCATTTTGTGGAGAATAGTGATTAGTTTAGGGGTGAGCAAAGTGTACAGAGGTGGAGATAGAATCTGGCAACATTCAAAAGGTGTGCTGCTCTTTCATGAGATTTCTGAGACCACCCCTGTTGGTGAGAGCCTGCTGGAGCATGGGCCACTACCAACATGCACAGGAGAAAAATGACCAGTATTTGGGGCTCTTGATGCAGCCCTCTACCTATCCCTATCTTTACCTTAAAATACTTGAGACCTATCATTGTAATCACAAGTAGCATTTGCTTTTAAGTAAGGGTCAAACCCTACTGTAAGTATTATATTGTATCACATTGCTTCTTACAATAACACCATTAAGCAGTTACTATTATTGGTTTCATTTCATACAGGAGAAATGCTATATTTGGAAGTTATCTAAGCTACATAGGTTAGAAACTTGAACTGAGGAATGAAGTCTTAGAATTTAATTTAAAAATATTCATTATGGGCTGGAGAGATGGCTTAGCAGTTAAGACGCCTGCCTCCTAAGCCTAAGAATGCTGGTTCCAATCTCCAGCGGTTCCAATCTCCAGGTGCCACATTTAGCCAGATGCAAAGTGATGCAAGGGCGCAATGCCGCACTTGACCACAAGGGGGCGCATGATTCTGGATTTCCTTCGCAGCAGCTGAGAGGCTGCTGGTACACCCATCTCTGTCTTCCTCTCCCTCTCTCTCTGTCTTTCTCTCTCTCTCTCAAAAAAATTCATTATTACTACAGCTTATTTGACAAAATTATATATATATTTTCAGTGTATAACCTGAGTTCTAATTGGTGGAATGATTGAATCAAGCTAATTAACACATGCATTGCCTCACATACTGACCATTTTTTGTTAGACTATCAAATTCTCTTATCATTAACCATGGTGTACAATAGATCTCCCCATTGGATTTGGAAATCTGTGCATTGTGGTACATACCTATAATCTCATCACTTGGGAAGTGGAGGAGGCCAGAGAATTAAGAGTTCAAGATCATCATCTGTTATATAGTGAGCTTGAGGCCAGTTACATAAAGTTTTGTCTCCAAAAAAAAAAAAAAATTGAAATTTTAAACTATGTATCCCTCCATCAGATTTTGAGAGACATCTTTGGATCAAAAAGATATAAAACCATTGACATTGCTTTTAATGGGACTGGATGGATGGTCCAGATCTCTTCTGTGATAAAAACTTATAATCCTATATTATATTGCATATAGCTTCTATCATTTGCACAAATGGCATCTGCCTTTATTTTATCTTGTCTCATCTGACATTTTATCTTGTCTCATCTTTGTAGTTTGTCCATCTGAATAATTAATCTTACTAAAAGTAGTGTTTTTTTTCTCATAAAGTTAGATTAGATTGATTCTTTGGGTCTGGAATTGCTTGGCATAATTAAGATTGTATCCTAGCATAGATGGGTAGCTCAGTGATAGAGCATATGCTTAGCATGTCCAAAGCTCTGGGCGCGCACGTGCGCGCGCACACACACACACAATTGTAAACTACACAGTAGTTTATCAAAGCTGAAAGAATTGTACCACATTTGCAGGACCCGTATTTCTTGGTTTGCTGCTTCCCTCTTTAATGGTAGAGTGGTCCGTCTGATGGTGCTCATTTATAAAACAGTTACCTTTACGAAGGCTCCAAAATGGGCTTTTGTGCTCACACAAGAGGAAATGGCTCTTCGGAGAATAATGCTTGATTACTTATTCTGTGAGAGCCAAGTTTTCCATTTCCACAAAGAAGAATTTTTAGGCTGTTTATGAAATTTCTTTCAGTGCCTCAATACCTGGGAGCTTCCCAGGGCAAGTTCAAGCAAGCTTAAGAGAAAGTATAAGGGCCCCAGAAATGTTCACTAAAGTGCTTTTGGAGGTAGACCATCTCCAGGAATGAGGAAACAGCCACTTTCATTCTGCACAGCCAATTCAGAGTCAGCACTAGCATGGAGCCAAGTTCATGACCATCTCTTCCCTTGCTCCTTTTCCCATCTCAGTTTGGAAATATGTTTCTTGATCCTTATTTTCTAGCCTAGAAACCAGATAAATAGGAGGATGGGCTGTGGTCAGGATGAAGGAAAAGCAAATTGGGCCTAAACACTCCCCTACCTCCTACCCTTCTCCATTTCCTTCACCCTTTACTTTATGTATATGCAGGCACACATGTGAGGAGGTCAGAAGATGACCTTGGGTGTCATTCCTCTCGTGTGTTACGCACCTCTGTTTTCATTTTTTAGACAAGATTTTTGCTAGATTGGCAAGCCAGCAAACCCCAAGAATCTTCCCATCTCTGCTTCCCCAGTGGACTTACACACTCGTGACACCGTGTCTGGCATTTTGTTGTGGGTTCTGGGGATTGAACTCAGGCCCTCATGTTTGCGATGCAAGCATTCTATCAACTGAGCCATCCACCTCTCTAGCCTTCTCTCATGCTTTTCTTCTTCTTTTCCCTACCCCCTCTTCTTTTTGAGGCATATTACTATGTTGCCTCAGGCCTTAACTTCTTAGGTTCAGGTGATTCTCTTGTTTGGGCTTTCTGAGTAGCTTGGAGTATAGGAATTTCTTGAATTTCAATGACACTTTAATCTTTTTACTCCAAACCAATGGCCTACTGGAAATTTTAGTTGATAGTAGATGTGTTAAAATTTATTTGACCTAAGTGGTTCATCTAGTATATACAGAAACAGAATTTTTAATTTTAATTTTACCATATTAAAAGGAAAAGAAAACTGTTTGCATGGGTTTTTTTTTTTATGTGTATGTGTATGCCTGCTGCATATGTGTGTGTGTGGGGGGGGGTGAATGTGCTTAAGTATGTGTATGTTTGTGGAGGCCAGAGGACAACCTTAAGTGTCATTCATTTCAAATGCTGTCCACCTTTATTGAGAGAGGATCTTTCCTTGGCCTGGAGCTTGCCAAGTAGGCTAGACTGCATGGGCAGCAAACACCAGGCATTTGCCTTTTTTTGCCTCCCCATGCTGAGGGTACATGTAAGCACCCCAACTCTTGGTGCATGCCCTTGCTTTCATCTCTGACTCACTTGAGTCTTGCTCTTCTTTTCTGCTTTAGTGCTTGCAGCATTTAAAAGTTCTCAATATTTGTTTCTCTCCCATTTAATCTAGTGGGATTTTGTTTTCAAGGGGAAAAGTAAAAATAAAAGAACATTTATTTTAACATCACATCACAAACTATATTCTCTATTCCCTTTTCCCAATGATTGCTGGAGTATCTGTGACCATATAATTCACAATTTGAAACCTCAAAAGCAATATTTCTGTTTTGTACATGATGCCTTCCCTCTTTGAAAAATGATACTGTCATATTTACTTTTTTTCTAGATTTTGTACTAGCTAGATGTGTTAATACATACCTGTGATTCCAGCACTCAGGAGGCTCAAGCAGGAGGATTGTGAGTTTGAGGCTAGCCTGGACTGTGCATCAAAAAAGAAAAATAAACAAAAAGCAAACAAACAAAACACCTCAAAACATGACCAGCACAAAAGATTTGCTTCTCTTTTTAGTTCCTACATACAAATCTTTGAATTTTCTTCTAGCTTTCCATCTGCATCACTCCATATCATTGCCAATGATTTGGATTATATTAATTTTATCTCCTCTGTGTGTATTTATACATGTGTGTGTTTATTTGTGTATGTGTGTATATGCGTGAGTATGCGAGTATTGTGTGTGTTTGTATGACATCACTAGATGTGTTTTCCTGATGCCTAAGACCACTTGTAAAAATATTTTGGCTGTGAGCTGCTATATAGTGGCAAAGCTTGTAAATTCACAAAGCCCGCATTTACCAAAAAGGTTGACAAAACAAAGCTTAAGGCCCCTTATGTGCATGGACCCATTGGGAGATTAAAACCCTCCTCCGGGGACTTGGAAAGGAAAGTCAGCCAGAATATCCACCAAGGTTTGGAGTATTTCCCCAAGGTAGGGACCATTCCCTGAGGTGGACTAGCCAGTTCCAACACTGTATTATTGTCACCCTCCTTTAAAGTCTTCTCTGCCTCAAATTACACTTCCCAGAGCCTGTTCTTATAGGGTACTTGGTTTGAATTTGCCAGTGAGAAAGTGTATATGGTGACAGTGAGGAGAGGTTATCCTCACCTCGCTAGAGGCCGAATCTTTTCTTATTATTGTTCATTGCTGTGTTCAGCTGGACCATGAGCTTTCAGGAAATTCTCCTGTCTCTGTTTCCTTTTCTCACTGCTGTTGAAGACTGACATCCACATACATGCCATGGCTATATGTGTCCATATTTACAAAGATGAAGCACACACACACACACACACACACACACACCCTAAAACCAAAAGAATGAACACTAAACAAGTAAGGAAAATTAAATTAAAAATCCCTATAAATACAGTAGGGAAATCAATATCTAAAGTTGCTACAATATTGGACCTAAAATGTCCAGTTTTCAAGAAAAAAAACGTATAAGACATGTGAATGAACAAGAATATGTTATTTGCAGACATGAAAGTGCATAGCTTTATTGTAGCACTCCAATGGCTGTGGTAGAAGGATTGCTGTGATTTGAAGGCTAGTCTGGGCTACATAGTGAGTTACAACTAGAGCCTGGGCTAGAGTGAGATCCTTTTTTTTTTTTAAATGTGTGATTTGTATCTGAAAAGCAAGAAAGTAACAAAAACTGTATCTGAAAAAGTCAAAGATATCTAAGTAGCCAAATATGAATATATTCAATGAACTAAAGAAGTACTGATTCAAGAAGATAAGGAAGGTATGAATATAATACTTCATCAAGTAGAAAATATTAGTTAGAAAACAAAATGATATAAAAAGCAATGACAGGGCTGGAGAGATGGCTTAGCAGTTAAGGCATATGCCTGTGAAGCCCAAGGACCCATGTTCTACTCTCCAGCTCTCATGTAAATCAGACGCACAAAGACTAGGCAAGTGCAAGATTGCACATGCCCACGAGGTGGCAAAAGCATCTGGAGTTCCATTTCAGTGCCTGAGTCCCTTGCATGCCAATTATCTCTCTTGCTCTATCTAAAAATAAAATAAAATAAAACTCTAAGTTAAAAGTTATAATAACCAAAGTAATGAAGTGTACTAGAGGAGTTTAACAGATTTGAACTGACATAATCAGTAATCTTGAAGATATTTGATAAAATATATGCAAGATAGAATTAGCTGCTTTGAAAATAGGTTAATGCAGATTATGGAAGGCAAAAGACTGAGAAAAGAGAATGAAGAAAAATCAAATGTTTTCAAGGGTCAGGAAAATGGTTCAGTTGGTAGAAAGTAGAAATGCTTGTCTAACATGCACAAAGCCCTGGATTCAATCCTTAACACCACATAGAACAGGTATGATAGTACATTCCTGTAATCCTGGAACATGGGAAGTCTGAAGCAGGAGAATCAAAATAATTTCAAGGACATATTTAACTACATATTGAGCTTGAGGACAGCCTAGGCTACATGAGACTCATCTCTAAAAGAAAGAAAGGAAGGAAGAAAAAGAAAGAAAGAGGGTGGCCTGGTCGAGCATTGTGTTTTAGCCCAGTTTGAGCTGCAGAGTGTGACTTGTCTCGATCAGTAAACAAACAAACAAACAACATGATCAATAAGTAACCTCTCATAAAAAAGCAATGGAAGCCAAAGGCAATTGTATAATCTATCCCAACTTCTCAAAGAAATAAAACAATCTATTATCCAAGAATTTTTTTATCTGGGCTGGGAATGTAGCTAAGTTTGTAGAATGCTTGCTTAGCAAAACTCTGGTT
The DNA here is from genome assembly GCA_036365145.1 of Orientallactaga sibirica. Lineage (NCBI taxonomy): Eukaryota > Metazoa > Chordata > Mammalia > Rodentia > Dipodidae > Orientallactaga > Orientallactaga sibirica. Next base: position 22,863,733 of record JAEOAD010000003.1, read on the forward strand.
TCAATTCCCAGTACCACATAAACCCGACATGGTGGCACATGCCTATAATCGCAGTAGTCAGGAGATAGGTGCAGGATGATCAGAAAGTCAAGGTCATCCTCAGGTGCATAGTGAATTTGAGACCAGCTGTCTCAAAACAGAAAAGAATTTTTTAAATTCAGTAAAAAGGTCAGTGGTTAAAAGCTTGCAAAGCCTGCTGGCCTGGATTGGATTCCACAGTATCCACATAAAGTAGATACACAAAGTGGCACATGAGTCTGGAGGTCATTTTGAGCAGCAAGAAGCTCTGGTGTGCCCATATTCTCTCTCTCTCTGTCAAATAAATAAAAATATTACAAAATGAAAGTAAAATAAAGGCATATCCATATAAAAACTATAGAGAGAATTTGTTGCTAGCAGATATATTTTACAAGAAATACTAAAGAAAATTCTTTAGACCAAAAGCAAATAAGCACAGATATAAATTAAAATCCAAATAAAAAAAAGAGAACATTGGTAAAAGCAGTTATGTAATTGTAAAATACAGTATAGATTAATAGTTTCTTCTATTAATTGTGTTAACTGCTCTTCTATTAATTGTTTTAATTGTACCTTTAAAGTGGAAGCATCCATTTGATGGGGTTGTCATTCTGTGGGATTTGAGAGAAATCTAAAGGCAATGTGATTCTCAGGACTCATTGTATGCTAGGCTTTCTCTTCTCTATTAGTTGTGTTAACTCTTTAACCGCTTAAAACAATATGCATGTTATTGTACTATTGAACATATAAAGAAACATTAGGAATATTTAGATATCTGAAAATAATACCACAAGGCAGTGGTTGGGAGCAAGTTGTAATAGAGTATTGAAATGACAGGGTAGGTGATAAAATCATGAAGGTGCTGATCTTATCAATGGATAAATCCTTTGATGGAGTCACAGCTTAATAGATTATTGGGTGGTGGTGGGACTTTAAGAGGTTAGCTGGAAGAAGTATGGCATTGGGGATATATTTGTTTTCTTGGAGTAGAAACTTGGGTGTGAGAAACAAACACCAAACAAGTAAGCAACTGAAGAAGAAAAGGTAAGACAATTAACATATTGCCATTTTTAGCTTCTGTGGGACTGGAGAGAAATGACTCTCAGGACTCATTGCTAGTGCTCCAGCTTGACAAGTAGTACTGCCATTTTTACTTTGCAGATAGACATTATAGTAAAACAGACTGCCATCTGAAATAAAAAAACCAGGCCTGACTCAGATGAGGAACTTGTGAGGAAATTAACTATTGCCTTTAGGGCTCATGTACTGACCTTTGCTTCTTTCCCAACCCCCTCCCTCTCTCTTATTGTTCATTCCTGGGAAGTCTTAGGACATCCCGGAGGTAATAAAGGATCTGCAAACAAGCGGCTGATCCTAGATAAGCAGTTCAGAATGTTCCCGCGTGCGCTTTTTGAACCAACCATTTCAAATGTTGCAATATGATGTAACTGCTGTATCCCTTCTCTATATAAACCCTTTCCCCCAAGAGTGGGGGCTCTCTCTCACACTCCCACTGCGTTGGTTTGCGTGGACAGAGTCCCAGTCTAGGCTTGGTAATAAAGAATTCCATGTAATTGCAGTCGAGCTTCTCCGTCTTATTGTCTCACTGGGTGACTCCCAAGGACCCCAACCCACATTTGGGGGTCCTGGCATTACATTTGGGGGCTCGTCTGGGATCCCCAGTGGCCCCCCCCAACAACCCCGAGGCTCGAGGGATTCTTTTCCGACCGGTCGGGTGAGTATCTGAGCGCTCTTTCTTGTTCTCTCTCTCGCTTGCTTTCTCTTTCTGTTTTTACTCTCAGTTTTGCCGGCAGGCTGCGTTTGGAACGTGGCATCTGTATCTGAATATTTCTGAACAGGTCATGCACCTTGGTGGACGCACCATAAAGGCAGACCTGGAGGAGGCACGAGACGTCCTGCCCCCTCATCTGAGTGGGGGCCCTGTCCCGGAGGACAGAGCTAACTTGCTGGGGAGACCAGCTCCCATCCGTACCGTGTTCAGTATTATTGAGCCCAAGTTGGACTTGGACTCGTCTGGCCGTGACGAATCTGTATCTGTATCTGACTCTGAAACGTGCGAAGCTGTTTTTTGGGCCCTTCTGTGTTGCTTTATACTTGTGTGTGTCTGTGTAGCTGTCGCCCTAATCCTATGGATGCTTTCCCCTTGACTTAATAACATGGGACAGATTCCTTCCTCTCCTCTGGAACTCTGTTTAGCCCACTGGAAGGACATCAAGGACATCGCCAAAAAAACCGGGGTGTCTGTTAACAAGGGCAAATGGATTACTTTCTGCTCCTCTGAGTGGCCTACCTTTAATGTGGGATGGCCACCAGAGGGGATATTTCATTTAAATGTTTAAATGTTGGAGGTTGAAAAAATTGTTTTTCGTCCTAGGAGCGAACACCCAGACCAGATCCCATATATCGTGACCTGGAGAAATTTAGTTGAGGAGCCTCTTCATTGGATGAGAGCTTTTCTCCCCCCTTCACTCCCTTCTTCACAGGTGCTGACAGCCACACCTAAGAGAGGCATCAGTCCCACCACTGAAGCCTCAGCACCAATTCTTGTGGGAGGCGATGAAGAGACCGACATCTTTCCTCCCCCCTACATACCTCCTCTAAACCCCAACCCTTCCCAACCCCCAGGGGGTGCTCAAGCCCCCGCTACCCCACCTCTTAATCTGGAGGGCCAGCACAAGCTACACGGAGCCGGAGGGCAGCCACACTTCAAGCCCCCAATCAGTCAGTAGCTTTGCCACTCCGCCCTGCCGGACCCATTGACGCAGAAGGAAATCAGCCTTTCCACTATTGGCCCTTCGCTACTAGCGACTTGTACAACTGGCGTTCTCAGAATGCCCCCTTCTCTGAGAACCCAAGGGGATTAATTAACCTGTTAGAAACTGTTCTCTTTACACACCAGCCCACCTGGGATGATTGCCAGCAACTCTTGCAGGTCCTGTTTACTACTGAGGAATGAAACAGGATCACTGAGAATGCTCAGAAACTGGTCCCAGGGCCCACGGGAGACCCCACTACTGACCCAGCCATAATAAATGGCAGTTTCCCAACTACCCACCCCACCTGGGATTACAACATGGCACAAGGTAAGGAGAGACTCCTGGTCTATCGCCGGACTCTGTTAGCGGGTCTCAAAGCAGCAGCAAGAAAGCCTGCCAATATGTCCAAGGTATATGATATTAGACAGGGACCTGATGAGAGTCCAGCTGCCTACTTAGAAAGACTTCAGGAAGCCTTCCGCAGGTACACTCCATACGAGCCTGAGTCAGAAGAGGCAGCCACTACTGTCATGTTTGCCTTTATTAATCAGGCTGCCCCCGACATTAAGAAAAAGTTACAGTCACTAGAGAGACTAGGAGAAAGGAACATTAGGGACTTAGTGGCAGTGGCGGAAAAGGTCTTTGATAAAAGAGAAAGCACAGAGGAGAAAGAAATCAAATGAGAAAGAAGACAGGAAAAGAATTTAACCAAGATTTTAGAATTACAGCAGACTAAGCACCACCAAGAACTCAAGGAAATTTTAATGGCTACGGGGAACTGTACTGCTGGAGACACTCGGAGGGAAAACAATACCAGAACAAGATCTAAGGTAGGGAAAAATCAATGTGTTTACTGTAAAGAGGAAGGACATTGGGTCCGAGACTGCCCCAAAAAGAAACAGCGGGCCAATATCCTGGCGGCCACTCAGGAAGATAGTGACTGAGGGAGACGGGGCTCAGCCCCCCTCCCTGAGCCCAGGGTAACCCTTGAAGTGGAGGGGAAAAAGATTACCTTTATGGCCGACTCCGGGGCTGAAAATTCTGTATTATTACAAGCGGAGGGACCCATGACTAAGAAAACTACCTGGGTCCAAGGGGCAACAGGTATCAAACCTTATCAATGGATGACACAAAGGACTGTTAACCTAGGCACCCACCAAGTAACCCATTCCTTCCTGGTCATACCGGAGTGTCCATACCCACTACTGGGACGTGACTTATTGTCCAAAATGAAAGCTCAAATTTCATTTTCAGAACAAGGGGCACAAGTCTCAATGATGGGAGACCCCCCAATACAGATTCTGATGACCACTAATCTGACAGAGGAATATAGACTCTTTCAAAAGTGTGCCAAAGACACGGAGCCCCAGGGCTCTTCCTGGCTGACTGACTTCCCACGAGCATGGGCGGAGACTGGCGGGATGGGATGGGCACAACATAGGCCCCCCATTCTAGTAGAACTAAAGCCAGGAAGCACACCAGTCAGGGTTCGCCAGTACCCCATGCCTTTAGAAGCTAAATTAGGAATCACTCCCCATATCAGGCGACTTCTGCAATCAGGGATCCTAAAGCCAGTACAATCAGCCTGGAACACCCCCCTCCTGCCGGTAAAAATGCCTAACTCAAATGACTATCGCCCAGTACAGGATCTGAGGGAGATAAACAAAAGAACAATGGATATCCACCCAACGGTGCCTAACCCTTATACTCTGTTAGGAAATCTAACACCTGAGGTCACTTGGTACACTGTCTTGGACTTAAAAGATGCATTCTTTAGTTTGCCCCTGGATCCACAGAGTCAGCCGTATTTTGCCTTTGAATGGCATGATCCAGACATCGGGATCAATGGCCAGCTTACTTGGACTCGATTGCCCCAGGGATTTAAAAACTCTCCTACCATTTTTGATGAAGCCCTACATGAGGACTTATCAGAATTTTGAATGCGTAACCCAGGACTGACTTTGTTGCAGTATGTAGATGATCTTTTAATAGGAGCTACCAGCCATGAGGCATGCCTGGCGGGAACCAGAGACCTCCTGCAGACTTTGGGTGACCTGGGCTATCGGGCATCTGCCAAAAAAGCCCAGATTTGTAAACAACAGGTAACCTACCTGGGATACATTCTCCGAGATGGCCAACGTTGGCTGTCAGATGCACGAAAAGAGACTGTCCTCCAGATCCCAACACCGACCTCAGCCAGACAGGTCAGAGAATTCCTGGGCACAGCAGGCTTCTGCCATCTGTGGATCCCCCAGATTCACGGAACTGCCAAAACCTCTATATGAAGCCACCAAGGAGAACCAGCCCTTCCAATGGACGGATCATGCCAGCGAGCCTTTGAGGACCTAAAGGTATGCCTTCTAGAAGCCCCTGCCTTGAGCCTCCCTGATGTGACTAAGCCATTCATGCTCTTTATAGATGAACATAATGGAATAGCGAAGGGAGTCCTCACCCAAAGTCTAGGACCCTGGTGGTGCCCAGTTGCCTACCTGTCAAAGAAGTTGGACACTGTTGCGGCAGGTTGGCCCCCATGTCTGAGAATTATAGCCGCCACAACCCTTTTAGTCAAGGATGCAGATAAGCTGACTTTGGGACAAAACCTAATGGTCACAGCCCCGCATGCCATTGAGGGAGTGCTGAAACAACCACCTGACCATTGGCTCAGCAATGCTCACATGGTCCACTATCAGACCCTGCTCTTAAATCCCGCTAGAATTACTTTCCAGACTCCCACAGCCCTGAATCCTGCCACTCTGTTACCTGATCTGGACTTGGATGCCCCTCTTCACGACTGCACTGAGATACTGGCCCATGTGTACAATGTAAGGCCTGATCTCAAAGACACTCCCCTCAAGGATGCTGAGGTAACCTGGTTCACTGATGGCAGCAGCTTTATCCAGGATGGACACAGGTATGCGGGGGCAGCAGTCACCACGGGAACCGAAGTCATATGGACAGAGCCCCTTCCAGCAGGAACCTCAGCCCAAAGAGCAGAACTTATTGCCCTCACGAAGGCTCTACAATTAGGGGCTAACAAGAGGCTGAACATATACACGGACAGCCGATATGCATTTGCCACGGCACATGTCCATGGAGCAATATACAGAGAAAGAGGACTTTTAACTGCTGAAGGAAAGACTATTAAAAACAAGCAGGAGATTCTGGCCCTGCTCCAAGCCCTCTGGGGTCCCACTGGGTTGCTATCATTCACTGCCATGGACACCAGAAAGGGGACGGACTAATTCCCCGGGGAAACAACTTGGCTGATCAGACAGCCAAAGAGGTGGCCCTTACAACCAAGATAGCCCCTGTCCTGGTAGACCCCGGAGGCAGAAAACTTCCAGACATTCCAAACTACACCTCAGAGGATTTGACATGGATTAGTCAATTAAAAGGAACTCAAAAGTCTGATGAATGGTGGAAAACTGAGGACGGCCGTTTGATTTTGCCTCAAAGACTAGGACAAAGAATTCTAAAGAAGGTCCATCGCTCCACTCATTTGGGAATTAAGCAGATGCAGGAGTTACTGAGGAACTCCCATTTGAAAATATGGAGCGCTAGTCAAATTATTGAACAAATTGTGTCTAATTGCCAGTCTTGTTGTATGACTAATGCTACTGCTCTTCCCTCCAATCCAGGAACTAGGCTAAGAGGAACTAGACCAGGGGCCTACTGGGAATTAGACTTTACTGAAATTAAAACTGGAAAATCAGGATACAAGTATCTTTTAGTATTTATAGATACATTCTCTGGATGGGTAGAAGCCTTCCCCACTAAGACTGAAACTGCACAAGTTGTTGCTAAGAAGATACTAGAAGACATACTGCCCAGGTATGGTTTCCCAGTCTCTTTAGGTTCAGATAATGGACCGGCTTTCAAATCACAGGTAAGTCAGGGAGTAGCCACTTCTCTGGGGGCCAATTGGAAATTGCATTGTGCTTATCGCCCTCAGAGTTCAGGACAGGTAGAAAGAATGAATAGAACTTTAAAAGAGACCTTAATTAAATTAGCTTTAGAGACCGGCGCTGACTGGGTGACTCTCCTCCCCTTTCCTCTGTTCCGGGTGCGAAACTCTCCCTATCATATGTGCCTAACTCCCTTTGAAATAATGTTTGGAGTGCCCCCTCCTATTATCCCGAGCCTCCAGACTGATCTCCCAGCATGGATGGATGACCAAGACCTAGTGCGCTCCCTGAAGCGCTTACAACTTACCCACAAAAAGGTCTGGCCCCACGTGAGAGCTGTTTATGAGACTGTTGTTCCTCCAAAACCCCACAGGTTTCAACCAGGGGATAAAGTGCTTGTCAAAAGGTACCAACGGAAGTCCCTGGAACCCAGATGGAAGGGCCCCTACATCGTACTGATGACAACCCCAGCAGCCATAAAAGTGGATGGCATCACGTCATGGATCCATTGGGCCCACATAAAGGCAGTCCCCTGGAAAACCAGAGACACCTGGACAAGTCACCCTGACCCAGAGGACCCACTCAAGCTTCATCTCCACCGAGATGTTACATCTCAAACTCCAGCCCCTGGATGCTCCTGATGGTTTTCGTGGCTGGTTTGAGTCTTTGTTTAACCACTCTCCTTGGTTTACTACTTTAATATCTGCCTTAATAGGACCTTTAGTTATTTTCTTAGTAATACTCACCATAGGGCCCTACATACTTAATAGGCTTGTCAGTTTTGTCAAACATCGTATCAATTCAGTCCAAATGATGGTTCTCAGGGCTCAATACCATACTGTTGCTGTTCATGAGCCTGACAACATATAAGGAACCAAGATTGACTCCTCAAGTAACATAAAGAGGGGGGAATGTGAGATCTAAGAAATTAACATATTGCCTTTAGCTTCTGTAACTCCGCTTGCTAGTGCTCCAGCTTGACAGTAGTACTGCCATTTTTACGCAGATAGACATTATAGTAAAACAGACTGCCATCTGAAATAAAAAAAACCAGGCCTGACTCAGATGAGGAACTTGAGGGCTCATGTACTGACCTTTGCTTCTTTCCCAACCCCCTCCCTCTCTCTTATTGTTCATTCCTGGGAAGTCTTAGGACATCCCGGAGGTAATAAAGGATCTGCAAACAAGCGGCTGATCCTAGATAAGCAGTTCAGAATGTTCCCACGCGCTTTTTGAACCAACCATTTCAAATGTTGCAATATGATGTAACTGCTGTATCCCTTCTCTATATAAACCCTTCCCCCAAGAGTGGGGCTCTCTCTCACACTCCCACTGCATTGGTTTGTGTGGACAGAGTCCCAGTCTAGGCTTGGTAATAAAGAATTCCATGTAATTGCAGTCAATGAAGAGGCCAACATCTTTCCCTCCCCTACATACCTCCTCTAAACCCCAACCCTTCCCAACCCCAGGGTGCACTCAAGCCCCGCTAACCCACCTCTTAATCCGGAGGGGCCAGCACAAGCTACACGGAGCCAGAGGGCAGCCCACCTCAAGCCCCCAAGCAGTCAGTAGCTTTGCCACTCCGCCCTGCCGGACCCATTGACGCAGAAGGAAATCAGCCTTTCCACTACTGGCCCTTCGCTACTAGCGACTTGTACAACTGGCATTCTCAGATTAATTAACCTGTTAGAAACTGTTCTCTTTACACACCAGCCCACCTGGGATGATTGCCAGCAACTCTTGCAGGTCCTGTTTACTACTGAGGAATGAAACAGGATCACTGAGAATGCTCAGAAACTGGTCCCAGGGCCCACGGGAGACCCCACCACTGACCCAGCCATAATAAATGGCAGTTTCCCAACTACCCGCCCCACCTGGGATTACAACACGGCACAAGGTAAGGAGAGACTCCTGGTCTATCGCCGGACTCTGTTAGCGGGTCTCAAAGCAGCAGCAAGAAAGCCTGCCAATATGTCCAAGGTATATGATATTAGACAGGGACCTGATGAGAGTCCAGCCGCCTACTTAGAAAGACTTCAGGAAGCCTTCCGCAGGTACACTCCATACGAGCCTGAGTCAGAAGAGGCAGCCACTACTGTCATGTTTGCCTTTATTAATCAGGCTGCCCCCGACATTAAAAAAAGTTACAGTCACTAGAGAGACTAGGAGAAAGGAACATTAGGGACTTAGTGGCAGTGGTGGAAAAGGTCTTTGACAAAAGGAAAAGCACAGAGAAAAAAATCAAACGAAAAAGATTTTAGAATTACAGCAGACTAAGCACCACCAAGAACTCAAGGAAATTTTAATGGCTATGGGGAACCGTACTGCTGGAGACACTCGGAGGGAAAACAATACCAGAACAAGATCTAAGGTAGGAAAAAATCGATGTGTTTACTGTAAAGAGGAAGGACATTGGGTCCGAGACTGCCCCAAAAAGAAACAGCGGGCCAATATCCTGGCGGCCACTCAGGAAGATAGTGACTGAGGGAGACAGGGCTCAGCCCCCCTCCCTGAGCCCAGGGTAACCCTTGAAGTGGAGGGGAAAAAGATAACCTTTATGGCCGACTCCGGGGCTGAAAATTCTGTATTATTACAAGCGGAGGGACCCATGACTAAGAAAACTACCTGGGTCCAAGGGGCAACGGGTATCAAACCTTATCAATGGACAACACAAAGGACTGTTAACCTAGGCACCCACCAAGTAACCCATTCCTTCCTGGTCATACCGGAGTGTCCATACCCACTACTGGGATGTGACTTATTGTCCAAAATGAAAGCTCAAATTTCATTTTCGGAACAAGGGGCACAAGTCTCGATGATGGGAGACCCCCCAATACAGATTCTGATGACCACTAATCTGACAGAGGAATATAGACTCTTTCAAAAGTGCGCCAAAGACACGGAGCCCCAGGGCTCTTCCTGGCTGACTGACTTCCCACGAGCATGGGCGGAGACTGGCGGGATGGGATGGGCACAACATAGGCCCCCCATTCTAGTAGAACTAAAGCCAGGAAGCACACCAGTCAGGGTTTGCCAGTACCCCATGCCTTTAGAAGCTAAATTAGGAATCACTCCCCATATCAGGCGACTTCTGCAATCAGGGATCCTAAAGCCAGTACAATCAGCCTGGAACACCCCCCTCCTGCCGGTAAAAAAGCCTAACTCAAATGACTATTGCCCAGTACAGGATCTGAGGGAGATAAACAAAAGAACAATGGATATCCACCCAACGGTGCCTAATCCTTATACTCTGTTAGGAAATCTAACACCTGAGGTCACTTGGTACACTGTCTTGGACTTAAAAGATGCATTCTTTAGTTTGCCCCTGGCTCCACAGAGTCAGCCGTATTTTGCCTTTGAATGGCATGATCCAGACATCGGGATCAATGGCCAGCTTACTTGGACTCGATTGCCCCAGGGATTTAAAAACTCTCCTACCATTTTTGATGAAGCCCTACACGAGGACTTATCAGACTTTCGAATGTGTAACACAGGACTGACTTTGTTGCAGTATGTAGATGATCTTTTAATAGGAGCTACCAGCCATGAGGCATGCCTGACGGGAACCAGAGACCTCCTGCAGACGCTGGGTGACCTGGGATATCGGGCATCTGCCAAAAAAGCCCAGATTTGTAAACAACAGGTAACCTACCTGGGATATATTCTCCGAGATGGTCAACGTTGGCTGTCAGATGCACGAAAAGAGACTGTCCTCCGGATCCCAACGCCGACCTCAGCCAGACAGGTCAGAGAATTCCTGGGCACAGCAGGCTTCTGCCGTCTGTGGATCCCCGGATTCGCGGAACTGGCAAGACCTCTATATGAAGCCACCAAGGAGAACCAGCCCTTCCAATGGACAGATCATCACCAGCGAGCCTTTGAGGACCTAAAGGTACGCCTTCTAGAAGCCCCTGCCTTGAGCCTCCCTGATGTGACTAAGCCATTCATGCTCTTTATAGATGAACATAATGGAATAGCGAAGGGAGTCCTCACCCAAAGTCTAGGACCCTGGTGGCGCCCAGTTGCCTACCTGTCAAAGAAGTTGGACACTGTTGCGGCAGGTTGGCCCCCATGTCTGAGAATTATAGCCGCCACAGCCCTTTTAGTCAAGGATGCAGATAAGCTGACTTTGGGACAAAACCTAACGGTCACAGCCCCACATGCCATTGAGGGAGTGCTGAAACAACCACCTGACCGTTGGCTCAGCAATGCTCGCATGGTCCACTATCAGACCCTGCTCTTAAATCCCGCTAGAATTACTTTCCAGACTCCCACAGCCCTGAATCCTGCCACTCTGTTACCTGATCCGGACTTGGACGCCCCTCTTCACGACTGCACTGAGATACTGGCCCACGTGTACAATGTAAGGCCTGATCTCAAAGACACCCCCCTCAAGGATGCTGAGGTAACCTGGTTCACCGATGGCAGCAGCTTTATCCAGGATGGACACAGGTACGCGGGGGCAGCAGTCACCATGGGAACCGAAGTCATATGGGCAGAGCCCCTTCCAGCGGGAACCTCAGCCCAAAGAGCAGAACTTATTGCCCTCACTAAGGCTCTACAATTAGGGGCTAACAAGAGGCTGAACATATACACAGACAGCCGATATGCATTTGCCACGGCACATGTCCATGGAGCAATATACAGAGAAAGAGGACTTTTAACTGCTGAAGGAAAGACTATTAAAAACAAGCAGGAGATTCTGGACCTGCTCCAAGCCCTCTGGGGTCCCACTCGGGTAGCTATCATTCACTGCCACGGACACCAGAAAGGGGACGGACTAATTCCCCAGGGAAACAACTTGGCTGATCAGACAGCCAAACAGGTGGCCCTTACAACCAAGATAGCCCCTGTCCTGGTAGACCCCGGAGGCAGAAAACTTCCAGACATTCCAAACTACACCTCAGAGGATTTGACATGGATTAGTCAATTAAAAGGAACTCAAAAGTCTGATGAATGGTGGAAAACAGAGGATGGCTGTTTGATTTTGCCTCAAAGACTAGGACAAAGAATTCTAAAGAAGGTCCATCGCTCCACTCATTTGGGAATTAAGCGGATGCAGGAGTTACTGAGGAACTCCCATTTGAAAATACGGAGCGCTAGCCAAATTATTGAACAAATTGTGTCTAATTGCCAGTCTTGTTGTATGACTAATGCTACTGCTCTTCCCTCCAATCCAGGAACTAGGCTAAGAGGAACTAGACCAGGGGCCTACTGGGAATTAGACTTTACTGAAATTAAAACAGGAAAATCAGGATACAAGTATCTTTTAGTATTTATAGATACATTCTCTGGATGGGTAGAAGCCTTCCCCACTAAGACTGAAACTGCACAAGTTGTTGCTAAGAAGATACTAGAAGAAATACTGCCCAGGTATGGTTTCCCAGTCTCTTTAGGTTCAGACAACGGACCAGCCTTCATATCTCAGGTAAGTCAGGGAGTAGCCACTGCACTGGGGCCAATTGAAAATTGCATTGTGCTTATCACCCTCAGAGTTCAGGACAGGTAGAAAGAATAAATAAAACTTTAAAAGAGACCTTAATTAAATTAGCTTTAGAGACCAGCACTGACTGGGTGACTCTCCTCCCCTTTGCTCTGTTCCGGGTGCGAAATTCTCCCTATCATATGTGCCTAACTCCCTTTGAAATAATGTTTGGAGTGCCCCCTCCTATTATCCTGAGCCTCCAGACTGATCTAGCATGGATGGATGACCAAGACCTAGTGCGCTCCCTGAAGTGCTTACAACTTACCCACAAAAAGGTCTGGCCCCACCTGAGAGCTGTTTATGAGACTGTTGTTCCTCCAAAACCCCACAGGTTTCAACCAGGGGATAAAGTGCTTGTCAAAAGGTACCAACGGAAGTCCCTGGAACCCAGATGGAAGGGCCCCTACATCGTACTGATGACAACCCCGACAGCCATAAAAGTGGATGGCATCACCTCATGGATCCATTGGGCCCACGTGAAGGCAGTCCCCTGGGGAACCGGAGACACCTGGAAAAGTCACCCTGACCCAGAGGACCCACTCAAGCTTCGTGTCCACCGAGATGTTACATCTCAAACTCCAGCCCCTGGATGCTCCTGATGGTTTTCGTGGCTGGTTTGAGTCTTTGTTTAACCACTCTCCTTGGTTTACTACTTTAATATCTGCCTTAATAGGACCTGTAGTTATTTCTTAGTAATACTCACCATAGGGCCCTGCATACTTAATAGACTTGTCAGTTTTGTCAAAGATCGTATCAATTCAGTCCAAATGATGGTTCTCAGGGCTCAATACCATACTGTTGCTGTTCATGAGCCTGACAACATATAAGGAACCAAGATTGGCTCCTCAAGTAACATAAAGAGGGGGGAATGTGAGATCTAAGAAATTAACATATTGCCTTTAGCTTCTGTAACTCCAGCTTGACAGTAGTACTGCCATTTTTAAGCAGATAGCCATTATAGTAAAACAGACTGCCATCTGAAATAAAAAAGCCCAGGCCTGACTCAAATGAGAAACTTGCGGGCTAATGTACTGACCTTTGCTTCTTTCCCAACCCCCTCCCTCTCTCTTATTGTTCATTCCTGGGAAGTCTTAGGACATCCCGGAGGTAATAAAGGATCTGCAAACAAGCAGCTGATCCCAGATAAGCAGCTCAGAATGTTCCCGCGCGCGCGCTTTTTGAACCAACCATTTCAAATGTTGCAATATGATGTAACTGCTGTATCCCTTCTCTATATAAACCCTTTCCCCCAAGAGTGGGGGCTCTCTCTCACACTCCCACTGCGTTGGTTTGTGTGGACAGAGTCCCAGTCTAGGCTTGGTAATAAAGAATTCCATGTAATTGCAGTCGAGCTTCTCGGTCTTGTTGTCTCACTGGGTGACTCCCAAGGACCCCAACCCACATTTGGGGGTCCTGGCACTACAGTACTATGTAATGAAATATCAATGTTGGGGCAATGTAAAGCCTAAGAAATAAGTTGGAAGTTTTCTTATTTAAGGTTCTTGCTTCTTTGAGAAATGACTTTATAATAAGTAACAAGGTAGTTTCTTATAAAAATCATGTACGACATAATTTTTTTCTGAAATTTGTTCAGACAAGAATTTGAATTCTTTAAAAAATTTATATTTTTATTATTTATTTACTTGATATGAGAGAGAGAGAATGGATGTGCCTGGGCTGCTAGCCATTGCAAATGAACTCTAGATGCATGCACCCCCTGGTGCATCTGGCTTTACGTGGGAACTGAGGAGTTGAACCTGAGTCCTTTGGCTTTGCCACCAAGCACCTTAACCACTAAGTCATCTCTCCAGCTCAAGAACTTAAATTCTTAAAAAATTGTCTAATTTACTACTATTTTTCTTTCTTTCAGAAATCTTTGGATTTTCAGAATCAGTGTGTGTGTGTGTGTGTGTGTGTGTAAGTAATAAATACTCATGAATTCATATCAATACAATACATTTCAGCCCAATTAGTGTACCCATACACATTATCGTGATCCTCTTGCTTCAGTTTTTGGGATGCAACCTTTCTATTGTGTCTAGCATTTGCTGTTGAGATATTTTTTGAGAGTGTTTCTCTAAACAGGATTTGTGTTTCTGTTTCTGTACAAAATGTGGATATGTGATAGAAGTTTAAAAATAAGTTTTTGGAAAATGCTTGCCTCCCAGCTCAGCTAATTTGTCATCTCTGCTAAGTGGATGTGGAAACAATTTAATGAAGGCAATTTACCACGGACTTCAGCAAAAAAATATAAATTTGATTCTGGAGTATCACACATTACAGAATCTTGGAAATGAAAAGGACACAGAAAGGTCATCATCCTTGTTCTTCTTCATCCAGACAGGTTTGTACTTCTCATTACAGCTGTGTGAGAATCTATCCTAATTCCACAGACATTATGGAAAGGAGATCTCACCAGCTCTCTCATTATTGCTAATGTGAAGCATCCATCAACCATGGAAAATTTGTCTAAAGGACACCTAATTTCCTCACACGGAAGTTTATTCCCGTTTTCTCTAAATGAGTCTTCATTGATGACCACAAAAGACTTCTGTTAACCAACCACTTTAGAGAGACAGGATTGAAGGAGATATCAGGGCCTGTAGAGTTATTAAAACAGTGTTTGATATATAATGGGCTCTTAAAGCCCATCGGCTGCCACAGTAATAATGATCAGTATTGTTATCATAGGAGACATCAAGTTCTTTGTCTACATGGTGATAAAGAAACATTAACTACCTTTGGGCCAGCAGTTCTTAGTGCTGGAAAGTGTTGATTTCAGTTGTTGTCTCCTGAGGCTGCATCTTGGGTCAGTGGAAAAGAATGCATGACTAATGGTTGACATGGGTGTGTGAAGGAGACATGGAAGGCATGGTGCACATATACTAACTTTTGCCCTACCCATAATGTTGTCTGTAAGCTCTTTGAAGGCATGTACCTCATCTTATTAGTTTAGGTTCCTAGTTCTTAGCCAAGTACTCAACACAGAAAAATTATAATATGAATTAAATAATTTCATGTTGATTATTTTAATTGACAAAACATTTATGTTATCATCTAAATGATACCCTTGTCTTCCAATAGAGTGACATATATATATATATATATGTTTGTTTGTTTGTTTTCCAAGGTAGGGTTTCACTCTAGTCCAGGCTGACCTGCAATTCACTATGTAGTCTCAGGGTGGCCGCAAACTTATGGTGATCCTCCTACCTCTGCCTCCCAAGTGCTGGGATTAAAGGCGTGCGTCACCATGCCTGCCTCAGTGATATATTTTTTAAAAAACTGTCCTCAAGGGGCTGGAGAGATGGTTTAGCAGTTAAGGTGCCTGCCTGCCAAGCCTAAGAACACCCATTTGATTCTCTAGGTCCCATGTTTAGCCAGATGTAAAGTGACGCAAGGGCACAATGCTGCACTTGCCCACAAGGGGGTGCATGCATCGGGAATTCATTCACAGCAGCTGAGAGGCCGCTGGTACGCCCATTCTCTGTCTCTCTCTGTGTCTCTCAAAAAAAAAAAAAAAAAAAAAACTGTCCTCAAACATATTGCTTTTTCATTTTCAACCTTTTCCATTTCACTCATTGGACCTGAGAGATCCCTCCAGTGTTCCTTTGAAGGTGCTCCAAGTTCACCCATGCTTTTTATGAGTTACACAGGCCAGAAGTACAGATGCTCTGTTTTGAAACTACCTTGAGAAATGTAATGAGTTCTGATATTTCATGTTTCATACTGAAGCTACCTGATATCACCCTGGATTCTTATGTGAGGAATGACAAAACTCAAAAGTCATGGGAGGTGGCATAATATTTCACTCAATTGGAGATCTTCAGCCACTTTCCTAGTGAACTTCTAAAACATTGGCTGGAGATGTTGATAAACTGTAGCTCAAAGACGACTTTGGAGAGCTTAGAAGGGTTGAAAAAGGCATGCCCTGAGGTTGAAGTGAGGAATACATTCAGTTTTGGCCAGAACAGTCTCTGTTATTCTGCAGCCATCTGAGTCACACTGTTAAACCAATCTGTTTACATGAGGTTGAATATGGGAGAAGGTGGAGAAGGGAAGGAATAAATCTTTTTATAGTTCTCTTAGAGTAGATGCCATGCTATTATCCCCCTCCCACTTCCATCTTTTTTGTTGCCTAAATCATGCCCTTTACAATTTATTTTCTGAGGCTGAAAAAAGAGGATGAATAAGGTGGGCTGGAGCAGAGCGATAGAACCATATCTTGGGGTGAAATTTTTGCATTCAACAAGGTTGACAAGAGGAAGATCTGTTTTTGTTCCATTTCTTATAGCCTAGGTGAAGTTCTAGGAGTGGCTTCTCCCACTTGTTTCCTCCCTTAGTCTATTTTTGTCCCCCATATATTTTCACAAAGGAGGATTCAAGAGAGGAATGTGGTGTATAGAATAGAAAAGTTTTTTGGGAAATTCATCTTTCCTTATGTTAATAGGTTGGTCATCCTCCCTGGAGGCTGCTTACCCTCTGGGATGATTGCATTTTCCTATCAAACCCTTTAGATGGATTGGATGCTGCTGGATGATACTATTGAACCTGAAGTATGTGTGTATTGTGGGCTTTGGGGGAATTCATCTTTCCTCTATGTATAACCTTGGACCCTGAGCACTAGCCCATAGCAGAAGGCCTCTTGCAGATTGATTGAGAAGTGTTCATTCAGCTTTTTGCCTAAGTCTGAATGTCTTGACTTCCCCAGCCCTAATCTTTTATGTCCATAAAAATACATCTATATGCTTTTTCATCCTTTAAGTGACAACTATAGTGTCTTTTGTTCATGAATCCTGTCCCTTCTCATTTTAGGAAGATGTGTGGTAGCATTTGAGCTAGGAGAAAAGTGTGAAACCCAGTGCTATCCACCCTCTCTCATTCTTTTCCCTCTGTGCCTAGTGCAGAAATGGGCTTAGAGTTGTCAAGCTCTCTGCACCCACATTTAGTTGGGGTACAAAATCACTAGCAATATTTTACTTACAGTTTATAGCTATCAGATGAATTTGAAATGGGCATATGACTTTGTCAACAAGAGCAGGGGAATTTTACGGTGGAGAGCTGCAATTTCTCAGATGGTACTATAACTGAAACAGACTATTAAGCAATGATGTTTAAGATGAAGATTACAATATATTTCCAAATGCTCTATTAACAAAGTCAAGTGCTTTTATTTGATGGAAAGATGGCACAGAAAAGCAAAATAAGATATGACTTTCAGGTGCTCAAATGCACCTAATGCTTGTGTTCAAATCTTGGCTTTCTTAACTATATGACCTTAATTAAGCAAGCTATTTAACTTCTCTGTGCACTGACTACCTTGTCTGTCAAATGGGGATGATTATAATACTAGCATTGTGAGGATTAAGATAAAATAAGAAGATAAAAGTATGTTAAATTCTATGTAAGAATTTCCTAAATAAATAGACAAGTCTGTTAACCTTGGAAGGTGTCATTCAATGGAAAGTTTCATCATTTACCTAACTGGTCTGGCAGGAATGGCAGCATAATATATGGTGCCTAATACCAAATCTAATATGATTTTAAAAATTACTTGGGGAAAAATTTTTTAAAAATGACTTGGGGCATTTCAGTGTGGAGCTCTCTGAGGAGCTGCGCTCCTGTGCGTATGTATAGGTCACACAGCCATGTAGCTGGCATGGGGGTCAGTCATTAAAGCTCAGCTTCTACAAGGACTGTCCTGAATTGGCTGCAGGAATGGCAGTGGGAGACACTCATCTACATGCATTGGATTAAAAACTACAAAGCAAGTGCCATTTATCTGTCAGCTATTTAAAAGGATCCCTTTGTAAAGGACAGTACAGTCTTTCTTAGAATGGTAAAAGATTTGACTTTTTCCCTCCCTCTCCACCAGTCCCCAAGACCTGGCAGTTTTGTCCCAGGCTTCCACCAAATGTCACTTGCCTAAAGAGTTAGTAATGAGATATCAAAAAACCATAGGTTGTTGGGTGGCAGCATTTATGCCATACTTGATGCTAAAGTAGCTTCATGCAGAGAACTGAAATGACACAGATGATTCATTTACACATTTATTTTCTATCTCACGTATTCTACCAGACTGAAATGGAGAACAATGCCAGCGATTTTATCAACATTTTGACATAAAGTAAACAAGTATTTGGATGTTGAACAATTGTACAGACTAGTACATGCACAGAAGTATGCTGATTGGTGCAGAATTATTGAGTCGATCAGCAAAACTATAAACACAAAATCAAGTTTTCTTTGTATGGAGGTAAAATGCAGCAGATATGGGGACACTGATACAAACACCATCAAATGGAAAAGAAAGGTATTGTATTAATGGTGCAAGATGGACAGCCAAATAAACACATGTATGCTAAATAACATACTCTTTAGAAAACTGAAATAAAAACATTTAGTTTGCAAAGATAATAAAATAAAGCATGTAAAGGCAGATGAATGAGACTAGACAAGATGTAACTACTTATGCATATGCTTAAGGTTCTATGGAGAATCTGTATTAGAAGTCAACACAGTGTAAGATGAAAGGCTAATGCTATTATGTGGGTAGACAAGATAGGATAACTCAACTGAGAAATCTTTAAAACAAACAAAATACTGATTGTGCTTCTTTTTCCCTGCAGCATTCAGAGCATTCATAGACTGGTATGAAAACCCTCTAAGACACTGAAATTAATGAAGGTGAATGAGGCATCATGCAACTGTACCTACACACCTAATACCATGGAGATATCTGAAATAGGAAGTTGTTTTACTTAGGATATAATTTCTGATTTGTTACTCCTTAGGTTTTAAAAATAGTTTTGAGTATTTTTAACCTGGAATATGCTAGGGACTTAATGGAAACAATTAAAATCCTTCTAACTTGAGAGAAAAAGGACAGGTTGTATATTTGTGTATTTTATAGAGAAATCACTCAGAATATCCCCAAAAGGCTTTTTGTGCACATTAATTACTGATAGTACTGAATAAGTTCACCCTATGTTTTCAGAAAAATTAATGTGAATTTTTATTGTCCTGAGTTTAACAATAAGCACGTAATTGATGATAATTCTACTTTTTAGTTTTGAATTAATAAGTTGTAGAAGTTAGACAACTTTAAAAACATATGACTCAGGGCTGGAGAGATGGCTTAGTGGTTAAGACACTTGCCTGAGAAGCCTAAGGGCCCAGGTTTGATTCTCCAGGTCCCACGTAAGCCAGATGCACATGGAGACGCATGCATCTGGAGTTGGTTTGCAGTGGCTAGAGACCCTGGTGCACCCATTCTCTCTATGTGTCTGTCTCTAATAAGTAAATAAAAATAAATAAGTAAAATGACGCCAATAAACTAAAACAAAGAGTAAGTAGTAGATAGATAATTCAGGATCCCCTCCTCATCCTGAACACATGCATGCGTGTGCATGAGTGTGTACAAGTGTGCAGGCACACCCCTCCTTAAAGCTCATTGACATTTTGAAAGTACACACTACACATTTTAGTTTCTCATCTAATAGTTTTCCTTTCTCCATTAGTTCTGCTTGTTTTTTTCTTCTCCTTCTTTCCCATACCCGCTCTCTGCATTCCTTACTTCCTATCTTTTCTAAATACTAGCTCCTGAATGTACATATATATTAATTTTGAGTGTATCCAACTCTTTTAGTTGTGCTGGGTTTGAGTCCAAGGCCTTGCTTATGCTAGAGAGAACTCTTCCATTGAGTTATGTCTGCAACCCTAACTCTAACCCTTGGACGCCAAAATAAATATTAAATACTGAACTACAGCAGATGGGACACTTCTCAGCAATGCATATTCTTTGACTAGGTCAAACAGCTAATGTTAGACAGGTAAAAGTTCACCACAGTATCCACGTTTTATTTTAATCATAATAATGGTGAAAGAAACTACTTGAGGCAAGCCTGCTTTGGCAACAGAAGGGACTTAAATGGGAAAACCAGTAGGTATTTCTCTTTAGTTTGTTAGTAATTAACACATTTAAACTGAATTACTTGATACATAGTTTGACTATGTAGATATGACATAGAAATTTTTATTACAAGCCTGAAAACACAGTTGAAAACCCTACTCCAGTATTTATGATGAAGATTGCAGAGACTGAAATGATTTGTACAGTGAGCCACTTTAGCAAACAGTTATTGCACTGCATCAGACCTTTTTGTATTAGATATTGAGTAAGCAGTTTACAGTCATGTTTACCATGGCCTATGTCCATGACATCATAGCTGAGGTGTTGGCAGAGGAAGATGGGACAATCACAATGGCAGCTTTTAAATGCAGCAGACAGAGGACAGTCAACATTGAGGTTTTATATAAACTACACAGAGACAGGGATAAATACATTTAGTGAGCTGGTTGGGCAGCATAATGCTTTATCTGAATATTATATAATAAACTAAGGACTTTATTGTTTGAGAAAACAGAGGAATACAGTATCCATTAGGCTGTAACTAAATAGTAATATGATCTAAACTGTCATGCAATCATGATTTAGAACATGAATTATTTTTTAAGCATCATATAAATTGACAGTCTAACTCAACAATGTGTTCTACTAAAGTTTTCATAAAATTACCAGGTAACCTACCCAAAGAGCCACCTCCCTTTATCCCCCAAGCCCCAGCCAACCAAACACCCTCAAAATAATTACCCCCAAATCAATCAAACAAAAGGTCTCATCAAAATAATAACATTATTTTCAGTTTACCAACGATGGCTACTAGATCCTCTGAAGATGAAACTTTAATGTGTTTTGGAAGTTCCTTTGTAGTTAATGGAAGAATTCCACAATCACTTTGTCTTTAATATGAGAGTCACTGCCCACCCTCCCCCATGGTTCTACAGAGCCCACCTTGCTTTGGCTGGAGTCAGTGGAGTTAGACAGTGTAAGGACTAATTGTAAAATATGGTGGGTTGGATGTAGTCGTTGGTCATCTCCCATCATTATGGAATGTGATAGATTCCATCTAAATTTCACAACCTGGCACTTAAAAAAAATAGTCTCTCTCTGTATTACCTTCTTGATCAATAAGATTAACATTGAAACAAAGTAAAAAGGTCTCTAATCAAATCTATACTGACAATAATCTATACTTTAGATTTCAAAATAAAAAATGAGAAAAATTTGTTTAACACCAAAAGCTTTTATACTCATAATGTAGTTTATTCTGGCAAATAGTAAATTATGGCAAATCTGGAACCTAACTGGTAAGGAATTACTCTTGAAATATATCCATAGCTTTACAAATATTTAAAGCAAGAACATGAACTATCATGTTGAGTATTCTTAGAATGATTAGGTAGGCTTAAATTTATAGTAATAAGAACTTCTAAAACACTTTAAAATAGATAGCATATCTAAATAACTGTGGGAAGCTCTTTTCCTCTAGAAGAAATTGGTATTTTCCTACTAAACACTAAAAATTTAAGGCAATTAGGTAAAAAAAAAAATTGTACCACTAGTTTCCATAACATGTTATTTGTTAAAATAATGTCAATCTCTCTTCAAAGTCACATAGGGTAGTCATAAACATATATAATTTAGCAAAAAAAAAGCCTTCTATTTTACATAACAGTGGGTCTATCTAAACACAGTATTTTTTTTTGCCTGTTCAGGAATCTACAGAAGATTTGAATAGACTATATATTTAGAACACAAATATGAATTGATTATTGGAAATACTTCTTAGTTTTTAAATGCATACCTTCAATTTTTCAGGCACTGTGCTAGATGGTTTCTTATATTCCATTCATTAAAGTTATAATAGTTTTTAAAAACTCCATATGTTTATAATAAAATAAGTAGTATTAATTTCATATGGTTACCTAAAGATACTTTTACATAAAAGAATTTTTAAAACTTCCAATCCAAATATGAATTTTCTGTAATTAGATGTATGGTAAAGTATAATTATTTAATATGGCTTTCTCTCCACCCCTAATATCTTTTGCTAAAGTTTTGTTTGAATGGCTGTTATAATTTTGGCCCCAAACCATATAAAAACTTACCAAGATAACAATTTTCCCTGATTAAATGTCTGTTACCACAGAAAATGAAAAAAAAGTAATATTGATATTTTCCTTTTGGTATATTGCTCTGAAAACAGATATACTCATTGGTTACGTGTACATTTAGTAGAAATTTTGCATTTAGGACAGTGACTTGGGATAAATTAGTGATAGGGCCTATCTTATCTTTCTCATCAACCCGTGTTTTCCTTTGAAGCTTAAGAACATAATAGAGCTGCTGTGTTGAGTAGCTCAGGAGTAGAGCACACGCTCAGCATGGGGGAAGCCCTTGGGTTTGGTCTCCAATACCACCCACCAGACAAACAGACAAACTATACTCTTTGTGAAAACATTATGTCACTGTTTTGTTGGTCAGATCATGTTATTCTATTGTGTTTGGACAATTTTCCTTAGTTCCTTCTATGTTTTCTGACATTTTGGACACCCTTCTTTTGGCTTTGGGCTTTAAGTTGTTATTGTTAACTGGCACCTCTGGGCCCGTTTTTTTGATTTTGTACCTTTGTGCTCTCTAAGTAGGCAGGCCATAAGGAAGGGTTGCTAGTGGCATTGTGAACAGGCAAGTGATGAAGAAGCCAGTGAGCAGGATCAGAGGAATGGGCACAAGATTTTAACACCAGAGTGGTGAAACTTGACAAAACAAAAGGCAGAAGTGAATGAGAAGGCCACTTCACATCTATAAATGGTTTCCATTATACCCAGATAGGTTGCCCAATAGTGTCCTTTAAATACTTTCTTCCATTTATCCTTAGTTTTTCAAACAAAACACAGTAAGCAAGCAAACAATAACAGTATAAAATAAAATATTTCAATTGAAAGCAATACAATAAAGAAATAAAACAAAATATTTCAATTAAAAGCATGTATATAGTTACTATATTGTTATTTAAAGGCTATTAAAATGCTTTACTTTACTAATGGTATCACATATTTGCTCAATAAATTTTTAGACATTCACATTTGAATTTTTATGGTTTAATATACCTCTTTCAATTTGCGTAAGTTTGGAACTTGGCTATTGTATGATAAACCTAGAATTTTGTAAATCACAGATTTCCCCGTTTCTTTCTTTGGCTTTAAACTAAATAAGCATTTTCCTGATTCATTACTTAATTTTTTTATAGTTTGTTAATTACTTTTGGCAATAGCTTTCCTGTTGAATAAGTAATTGGGTAACATTAGGAATGTTGTTTTTTTGTGTTTTTGTTTTCATTACAAGAATACTCGTAATTTCAATTAAACATTTTAATTTGTATATAGTGTGAAGGTTAAAAACATAGGCTATCCCATATGCTGCAAATAAGAATGGTAGAAATATCTTGCTTTAAAGACGGATGGAAAGTCTGGCTATAATGGAATTTCTGACCAGCACCAACTGATGCCTAGTTTAGAAGACACCTATTTCTCCACCAAGGTCAATTCACAGAGTGTTTCAGGTTCTGCTTGTAATCTTCAAGCAGAGTGGAAACTGAATGGTAGCCTTTGGGTGAATCAACCTGATGACTCTTGAAAACACCCGGCCATTTCTTACATAGTTCTTATATAGCTCCCACATGTGCTACAGGGCAAAGTGACATGCTCTGTGTAGCCATAGCCAAGTCTTTAGGGAAGTGCTCAAAATTTAGCTAAACTTGTGGTTTTGTTTGGTTTTATAGGAAGCAGGTAGGGATACCTTGAAAGTACACTGCAGAGGGTAGGACGAGTTTGGTCAGAAAAAAGGAAACACGAAAAAGGCAACTGAGATGTGATCATTGAAAAAGCATGTCTGTGATATATGTAGTTGTTTTCTAGTTATTTTCAGGGGATACTGACATGGCCAGTGGTAGAGAACTCGTCTTTTCAAGTCATGTGCCACTTTCCTTCTGGGCAGATAAAATTTCATGGTTTCTCAGACTGCACCCTAGAGAGCACTCCACATGAGAATAAGGAGCGGGATGGGAGCACCTGAAGCCTTCCTGACCTCTGTCTCCTGTTCAGTATCATGGTTCTGTTTCCCTGGGTCTTCCTTTTGAAAGTCAGTTTTTATGATTTGGTATACCATCCCAAATCTGTCTCAGGTAGAAATGCAAAAACTAGTGAAAGAGAAACTGTCCAGTCACATCTTTGCCAGCAGTATCCATTGTGGATGGATGATAAGGTACCATCAGGTCAGCTTCAGCTCTTACCAAACCAGTGAGTTGTGATAGCTTCAAATACATGCTAGGATTTAAAAACAACTCAAACACAACACTTAAAATGATCATTTCATAGGAATTTGAGGCACAAGGATCGTGAGTTTAAGATCAGCTTGGGCTATCTACAGAGAGAGAGGTCTGAAAAAAAAGTCATTTTAAACATAACCTTTGGCTGACCCTTACTCTCTTTCTTGCTTTCTTTCTTGTTTTGTTTGTGAGATAGTCTTATTAGATAGTATTAGCTGAGCTCAAACACTTCCTCCTCCGGCATAAGCTTCTCAGGTGCTGGGATTAAAAACATGTGCATCACTTTTTTTTTTCACCCTGAGAAAGAAATTTCAGTGACAAAATATCCTATATCTTTTCAAATCTCCATGAATCTAGTGAACTAATCTCTTGAGTCCAAGTAAGTTTGGAATACTGAAATTTCAAGATTTGAAATTTAGATCACTAAGAAGAGAAGAATCTTGAGAATATTGTCCTTAACTTCTGACAGAAGAAACACTAAAGTGTTTTATCTTTACTCTTAAAATGTAAAAACTATAATATCCTTTTACTAGCATTCAATTTTGCTCCAGTTATTTGTAATAGACTACTATTAGCTATTTTGACTAGCAATATATCTAATTGGAATTATTTTTTGGTATGTTTTGTGCTGGGGATTGAACTCAGACCCTCGTGTATGCTAGGCAAATGCTCTACCACTGAGGTACCCTGAAATATTATATTTTTAACTTACCAGATAATAAGGAAAAAGTCTATCACCTTGCTCAATCAGATCAACAATTTGTTATTTCAAGCATGGAAACTATATTATGATTCCATCATAAATACGTACTGGGCTTTAGATTATCTATTTCCTAGCAAACCTGTTCTTTGGGAAAGTAATTTAATTTGTTCCTTTCATATGCTTCCCTGGTTTGACTATTGAGTGATTTTTTTTGTCATCCTCAAAGGTGACATTTTTCAGCAACCCTAAGTCTTCCTCAGCTTGATATTGGTAGACACGATAGAAAGTTCCATGATACTGGGAGTTGTGCCCTTCCTCCAAGCTACTGTGCTTGGTGTGGAATAGAGAGATGCCCTGCTAGTAATAGCTGCTGGATGAGAAAACAGTGAAATTGTGATCCAATTCAACTAGACAATATTTTTGAGTGTACGTTAGGAGAGTTTTTAAAGTCCTGTCTGCTTTTGTTTCAGAAGATCCAGTGGCTTCTGCAGCCCTTTGACTCATGTGTACGTTACATTACTTCAAAAACAGTGGATTCTTCCTTTAGCCAAGAGATGTGTATTCTATGACCAGAATTCTTAATTAGTAGACATATGTGTTTTCACATTGGTTCATGCCCTTTATCTCAGGTCACTACCATTTCATGTGTATTCCTCCTGCTTCAAACAAATGGCATCCTATTAATACATCTCCTTTTATTTAAATAATTTCAGATAATAATGGCAAAAACAACTAATCAAGCATACTTTGCAGTGGTATATTGGAATGTCAGACTTGAAGCCAGATGACAAAGCTGAGGTCAGGGTCTACTACTCACCAGTGACCTGTGTGAAGTGGAGCAAAGAACAAGCCTCTGTTGTCCTTTATTAGTCATTCTGAAGGTTGTTGCATGAGAGGAAACTACATAGTATTCTAGATTCATAATGTTTTTTTTTTTCACTTTTCAAATTTTAAGAGAAAGTTGTTGAATTGTCTACTTTGCTTGACCAGTGTCTATATGAGAGTAAGATTGTTAAGAAATTAGTGGGAATAGACACAGGCACCTACTCTCCTTGTACCCTATCTAATCCCATCAGGCTAGGGCTTCATCTCATCTGGCTTCAGAGCAGCTCTTGTCTTAGTGAGGGAACTTCTGGTGAAAATGTGTAGAGACTACTTAAGTCAATTTCAGGGACCCAGTATGTATAGCATTCTTATATATGTGGACCTGCCTGAGACAAACATGCATTGATATCCCCATTGCTTCCTTCTTTTCTTTTCTCTTTTATTCTCCTTTCTCCTCCCTTCCTTCTTTCCTTCCTTCTCTTCTCTTCTCTTCTTTCTTTCTTTTTTCTTTCTTTTTTTTTTCTTTCTTTCTTTCTTTCTTTCTTCTGTGCTGGGGATTGAATCCAGGGGCTCTAGTATACTAAACAAGCACTCTGCTACTGAGCCACATCCCAGAACTCAGTGCACACATTTCTATGTTCTTATCATAATTCTCAATCTTTGGACTAAAACAATTTTGTAATAATTTTCACTGGTTTTGAAGACAGCCAGAAGAACTAGATTAGCCATTACTGGGGCTGTGTTATTTTGAAACCATTAAAATAGTCTTTGTTATTGACATTTATCCCTGGTCACTGAGCTAGCTAATAGTGAATGAACTCTCAGCATAGCAGGAACTTCCAATAGCCCATTCAGAGAGTCCTTCTCAAACTTGGGGTGTATTTTCCAGGGGGCACAAAAGAGGTATTTGAAGTCACAAGAGTCTTAAGTTTTACTAGTAGATAAGTAATATATAAAACATCCAGAAACAGATATATCATGGAATAAAATGCAGCATTGACATGAATTTTTAATGTAAAATAAGACTTCAAATGAACTCTGTGCTCGGTAGGTATATTTCCAGATCTTTCCAGCATATGTGTTCATTCTCTGGGTTGGTGCAGTTCATTGAAAAGGTTGAGGAGGTGTTGCACAGGTGCATACTAGGACCCTTCAGTCCCAGAGCTACCTCCTGGTGAAATACCAAAGTCCAAGTCAAAGATTTTTTTTTAATATATACATATATATAGAAGAATTTTCTTTTCACTTTTTTTCTCCTAGATGAAAACTTTTCACCCATTGGAATTAAGGAGAGTTAAAGTGTAAGATTTCTATGGGATATTTTTGAAAATTCATTAAGATGTAAAAACCAAACAAACAAAAGTACACTCCAAACAAACCCTTAGAATGAAGGGGAAAGAGTTTTTAGAGAAAATGTTTCCAGGGAAACAGATTCCTGAACTGAGCAAGGGTCCTGATATTCAGCATTCTGGAACAGGGTTCTCAGTAGAAGGCCTAACACATACATGAAAAGTGGAATATTAGTCAGATGTTAGGTCAATAAGTCCACTTATGCAGCCAGATGAATTAAAAAAAATAGATTCATCAGTAAGTGACATTAGAAAATAACTGCTCAATGAGGCTCTGTAAAGATAATGATTTTCATAACTTATTTGCTATCCATATAACAAGTATATATGTACCTGTTTGACTTTGGAAAACTATATATAGAAAATTCAAATACTCTAGATTTAAAAAAATGGACCAACATTTAGTCTTAGACACCAAAATAAGAATGAGTAAGTAATATGAATATTAATGATTAATGACTATAAACTCTTTAAGGTTATATTCTGAAACAAACATGATAACATTAAGAAATTCCAAGTGGAAAAAAAAAGTTTTAAATTCAAGCAGAAAGACTTCTTGACTTGCAGCTAAGATCAAAACTTGTCATCTTATCTGAGATTTAATGACCAGATTAGGTTAATAAAGAAATGGTAAAATTTAAGTTATATTCTAAATTTTGGGGCTCTTTTTTCTGCATACTTTTTTATTTTAAAAATAGAATAAAGTTTTGATTTTTCAAAATAATACATTCTTCTCTTAATTTTTCCCAGTACTTTTCCTATTTCCCTGGATTGTATACACACAGATAACATGCATTTCACTGAGGTAAAACCTGAACATCCCTGGGAAACTAAGAAATCATGTATTCGAAATCTTAAGGGAGCTTAGAAATATTTTTTGTTTGGACAAAACTGAGATCAAAAGAGGGTATAGAGGCTTGTCCAGGATCATGTTTCTGGTAGCTGCTCATCTGCAAGCAAAGACTTGTTCCTGCAAAGCAGGATGGATTCAAACCTCCTGGGTTCCAGGGCTGATGACAGGAATAGGATAACCTTCATCCAGCAATTTTAGTGTTCTCAATAGGAAATGCAGGAAGTGACTTTCAACAAGGATAGTTCTTGCTACCTCCTGGAGAGATTGGGGTATAAACTTAAGAAGGCATTTCTAGTTGCTGTATGAACTATACTGTCATGGATGGCTTGGGCAGAATTCACGTTCTGCAAAAAGAACATAAAATCAGAATAATAAAAATAAAAATATATATATAATAATAAAAAAAAGAACATCTTTCTTCTAGAAATGACACTGTTTTCCCATGGCCCACTCCATGTTAAGAAAGATGAAGTGAGTGACCCATTCCCAGGTATGGGTCTCAGTAACTCATGTTGGAACCAGTGCTATTTATGACAGGGTGACAGCCCCGTTTAAATGGTTCTGTTTTTTTAGTCTGTTAAAAATCACTTTCTGGAATTTCCATTTTGGCACATCTACATCCTTGCTGCTAGATTTTACTTACTTTAGGTGAATACTAGAGGAAAATACAGTCATAGTCAAAAAGTACATTTTTAAAAAAGAAATTATTGCCAAATTTGGAGTGCCAATTGTTTTAAAAGCCTTTTATTGTATGATATAACCTTTTGTATATATTCAGGTTTATAAAAATGAATTTTTGTGATGGGCTATGACCTGATATATAATTTATTGCCAAAATTTCAAGTTTAAATTCCAAATGTTGTGCTATCTGGTCATTGAATCTTACAATAGTTCCATGATTTATAAATAACATCACAAATGCAACAACTAAGCAAAAGCAAAAAAAGAAAATGGTACCTTATGAATTATGTCACAAATAAATAAAAATACTGTATTCCTTTAACAAATATTCTTATTAGAGCTTTATGACACAAAGCAAGATATACAAGATGGTTTAAGAAGAGGTTGCAATTTTGCAACAGGAAGTCTGTACAGCTCCTCCAGGCAGTTGCTGTGAAGGAAATACCTGTGTCTCAGAAACTTGTTTCCTTGTGTTCTTGACATTTTTGCATCCAGGCCCCATTTAATTATTTACAAAGTTATGCATTTTGCAAGCTCAAAGCACCTTACTCGTCTTCATAATTATGAATGCATGCAATGACATTTCATCCTTTTATGTGCAATTTCTATAACTCATTGCAACATAAAAGTTAAAACTTGAAAATCTGCCTATAATTTGAAATGAAAGGATCAAAAATGTCAGACATTGCAGAGTACTGGTTCCTAATAGAGCTCTCTTTATTCGTTCACTGTCCACCAGTTGGTTTGGTTTGTTACAAAATGCAGTCTTGAATCTTTATTTAAACAGCACTTAACTAAACTGTTCATGCCATGCAAAAATAACATTTTATGCATTTTTGGGGGAGGGACTTCCCATAGTTAAATTCATAGGCATTATTAATCGCATTTTTTAAGAAACAAGTTTTTTAAAATTATTATTATTGCTTTTGTAACTAGTCACATGCTGGTTTCACGTGTAGGACAGTGACCTGTGTCTCCTGGATTGGAATGAATTTCTGGGGCAAACAAGTGGTTTTCCATCTTGCACCCTTCTTGAGTATTATCCTTTTTTATTTCACCCACAGCTTGGAAAATGTCTTGTCTACAGTTGTGACCTGTGTTCTGGGGAGAGGAGGAGCCCTCACAGCCCTCTTCTCGTACAGGGTCTCTGGCCTCGCTGGGCTTGTCTGCTAAGCAGTTGGGGCTGGAGTCGGCTTGGGGGTCGGTTCCTGCCCGATGGAGGTCCAAGAAGTCTTCATCCTCGCCAGTATCGATCTCGGTGAAGCTCCTCCTCTCTCTGGAAGAGAAAGGAAACAGTTTCTGCTTGGGAAACCGAGGGGATGGTCCTTTGGAAAGTCCCTGACAGTGTGTTGAAACCTCAGTTCCCAGCAAGGGTCTGTCTCCCCCTGGGAGGGCTTCTTCCAAGAGGATGGTACTGATGTGCTGTGGGGTAGTGAGCGAAAAGTCAGCCGTGGTGACTGGCAGTGGCCTGGCTGTGCTGGGTGGGGTCTGAGGTGCACTGCCTCTGTTTTCCTGAAAGTTCACCTTGAGGGATCTGGACTTTAAGGGGTTGCTTCCTTTCAGTGAGCTCTTAGGGCTGTCGGTGGCATTGTCAGACTGCAAAGGACCATGCAGTCCACACTGTGAACTCCCAGCATTGAGGTTCACAGTTATATCCATGGGAGCATAGTCTAGTGTCACCTCCCTGGCAGCAGGCCCCTTCTCTCTATTTAGTGTTAGAAATGGGGGGCCCCTGGCCCTAGGATGCTCTTCTGTCCCTGGGAGGTCGCTGGGGAACTTCATCTGCAGGTGAGACGCCGAGGGTGGCGGCAGGGGCGATCTCTCGGTCTCTGTGAAGTCGGTGGCACAGCTGGTGAAGCTGTCGATGCTGGAGGTGCTCTTCATGTCCACGACGACCTCGGTCTGCGCCACAGCCAGCTGCTCCTGTGGGCAGACCACCTCCTCCATTTCTATCTCTTCCTCATATGCAGATGGCCTCTCGGGCTGTTCTTGGAAGTCCGGGTTGGGGTGGGAATGAGGCTGTGTCTTGGTGATTTCATTGTACAGCATCTCCAGTTTCTGAGCGCTCAGATGCTGTGGGCTGGAGGAAGAAGTGTTGTTCAGCTGCTCGTGGGAGTCTTTTTGGCTCACCTCCTGGTACTTATTCTCATAAGACTTGTTGGAGCTTGTTTCCGACAGAGCCTTCCTGGCCCACTTCCACCGGCTTGGAGACAGGTGATTGTCATCAGTCGAGTCCTTGGTGTTGGCTGACTCTCCAGCCTTCTCCACAGCCACATCGATCAGTTCCATACTTCGCGCAAAGGCATCTTTTAAGTTCATGGAAACGATGCTTCCGTTCCTTTTCGCCCGCTCCAGAGCCTCTCTTCTTTTAATTGCCTTCTCCTGGCGTTTCTGCTCCTTGTAAAACTCAGAAAAATTGTTCACAATGATTGGAATTGGAAGGGCAATAACCAGAACTCCAGCAATACAGCAGAGACCTCCCACAATTTTCCCTAGTAGTGTTTTAGGGTAAATATCCCCATAGCCCACAGTGGTCATGGTGATGGTGGCCCACCAGAATGATGCAGGGATACTGGTGAACTTAGTAGCATCTTCATCCTTCTCAGCAAAAAATACCAAGCTGGAAAATATCATTATTCCCATGGCCAGAAACAGTATCAACAAGCCTAACTCATTGTAGCTCCTTCTGAGGGTGAAGCCTAGAGATTGCAGGCCGGTGGAGTGTCTGGCAAGTTTCAGGATCCTGAGGATGCGCATGATTCGGAAGATCTGGACCACTCGCCTCACATTCTGGAACTGAAGCACGCTTTTGTTGGATTCGGTAAGGAAAATGGTGACATAGTATGGTAAGATGGCCAGCAGGTCAATGACGTTCAGTGGGCCTTTAAAGAACTTCCATTTATTTGGTGAGGACAGGAACCGTAAAAGGTACTCCATAGTAAACCAAGCTATGCACACAGCCTCCACATGCGCTAATTGGGGATTGTCACTGGGTTGTCCGAATTCATCATTTTCCTGAAGCTCGGGAAGTGTGTTGAGAGACAGAGCAATGGTGGAAAGTACGATGAACAGGATAGACACGATGGCCAAGATCTGAAAAAGAGAAAGAAGTCCAAGTTAGCGAATCCTCGGTTGCTCAGGCAACCACTCATGGACCAGTGCTTTTTGAAATGAAACAGAATGCTCCAGACCATTCCAGGAGGGGTTTAAGAAGGCAATATTACAACCTAGAGCTCCCTAAGGAATACAGATACATTCACACTTTACGAGTTCCTTTCACTTAACTGCCTCCTGAACATTTAGATTCTAGGGCTTAAGCAATTTGACAAAAATCGAATCCCTCTCCTTGCCCATTGTTCTGTGGCACATCTGTGTGGGTTATAATCATTAAATGAGGGCTACATATGGCTGTCCTAGCTTTTTGGGAAGTAATCATCTCCTCTCTTGGCTATCTGAATGTTTCTCTCTTAACCATCAAATTTGTATTTGTTTAAGTGGCTTCATTATCTTATATGCTATATAAGCTAGGCAGAATGTCTTTGCAATTTTATTCTACAGCTAAGCACACAAATGCAGACCACAGATGTGGACAGAAGATAGCACCCAATATAGCAGTGTGTCTCCTAAGAACACAAATACATCTCAGATGGTCAGCACTGACTTGAGAAGCAAGTCAAGATAGCCTTTGTCCTAGGATTTGTGGACTTCTGGCCAGCAGCATACAGGGAGGAAGATCGTGAGCTAACTTCATTTGAGCAAGGTGGCTTTATGACAAAGAGTTTGAAGAGTAGCCATGGGGTCTCAGTGCAGAAAAGACATCCTTGGCAGAGGAAGGAGCAATACCACGACAAGCTTGGCAGGAAAGCAGGTATTAGAATGAAGTAAGAAGAGGATCCAGTATTCAGCAGTCTCAACTCTGACCATGGCTGGACAATTACTTTATGACTTTGGGTAAATGATTTAACTTCTCTGTGTCTTAGTTTATAAATTTGTCAAATAAAGGCAATGGTCATAGCAAAAATTATGCAATATGACATTGCTAAATAAATGATAGGTATTGTTAAGGCTGAACTGATGCAGAACTTAAATCTGGGAGACAAAGGACAAGAATGGGCATGTGTACACTCATATCTGATACAGACAGCCTCAAAAGGGATTTCCCTAGCCTAACTCAGGGTTCTATGATTGAAGGTTGAGGGCAATGTAAGGATGTACTCCTTCACTGAGTTAAGGCTGCTGTGGACTTGGAGCACACCTTCTTGCTGGAGTAGGAAGCATTCTTTGCCTGGGTTAGATCTAGCTTGGTTTTATCTGACACTTGTGTGTGACCTTGGTAGGTGTTACTGGTTTGGGGCATTATACTCAGGTCTGAGAAATACTGCCTAGGGACTGAGCATCTAATTAACACTTCAAAGGCCACAGCTCAGTACTTATTACACTGTGAAAATAGTAGTTTATTTCAGGACTTCTGAGTTTTTTTCTCCTGTCTTCTCTTTAAATAAGGTGCTGTACTTCTGGTTTATCTTATTTTCCTTCCTCATATGCTTCCTTTATAACTTTTCACTGTTTTTCTTCCTCTTCTCTATGCACCTATCTTTTAGAGTATTGCTATAAACAAAACTATAGCAAAGTGTATTTCATACAAACTTTTTAATGTTATTTTATTTTTGGCTTTTCTAGGTAGGCTCTCACTCTAGCCCAGCCTGACCTGGAACTCACTATGTGGTCTCAGGGTGGCCTTGAACTCATAGTGATCCTCCTATCTCTGACTACCAAATGCTGGGATTAAAGGCATGAGCCACCACACCCAGCTCATACAAACTTTTTTCAACCACTGAACCATCTCCCCAGCCCAGCATAATGTATTTCAGAATATACTGTGGATATTTTATATATCTATTATCTCTCTATATCTGTATCTATATCTATATCTATCTATCTATCTATCTATCTATAATCTATCTATCTACATATGGCTCTTTAACCTAAAGAATAGTTCTTTATAGTGATATTTTGTATTTTTTCTTAGAATTAGGTTAAGTATTTTTTCTTGAGTGTACTTAGAATTTACTTTTAAAAAGGTGGGCCAGGGATGGAGAGATGACTTAGAGGTTAAAGTGCCTGCCTGCGAAGCCTAAAAATGCCTGTACAATTCTCCAGGTCCCACGTTTAGCCAGATGCAAAAGTGACACAAGTGTGTAATGTCACACATGTGCACAAGGGAGTGCATGCATCTGGAGTTCATTCCCAGCAGCTGAGAGGCTGCTGGCATGCCCATTCTCTCTCTCTCTGCCTCTCTCAATAAAAAAATAAAATAAAATAAAATAAAATAAAATAAAATAAAATAAAATAAAATGTGGGCCAGGAAACCACAATAGGAAAGGGTTGTCTTCATCTATGCTAAGAAATTATGAAGGCTGAAGTTAGAAACTCCCTCAGATAGCGGGAGTAATAGATTCAGCTGGTTTATTAAAGGCAAGTTAGGGATGTTCACCTCTAGTCTCTTCCCTCAGAGGCCAATGAATGGCAGGATAATGCCTATGCGATCCTGCCACTATAGCATTCCTAGGAGCCACCGGTCAGACCCACCCACCCTCGGGTTCCACATAAGAAAGGTTGGCCTGTGCATTCCCTAGGAGGTCACACTGTTGCTAGTTGAGTGTTTTGATTTTTGAGACAAGATCTCAGTACTTAGCAGAGGCTGGCTATGTAGCCCAGGATGGCCTCCAACACCTGATCCTCTTGCACATTTCTCTCCTGAGTGTTGGGATATAGTTATGAGCCACCACACCAGACTATGAAGATTTTTTTTTTTTTTTTTGGTTTTTCGAGGTAGGGTCTCACTCTGGTCCAGGCTGACCTGGAATTAACTATGTAGTCTCAGGGTGGCCTCGAACTCTCAGCGATCCTCCTACCTCTGCCTCCTGAGTGCTGAGATTAAAGGCGTGCGCCACCACGCCTGGTGACTATGAAGATTTTAATACTGAGATTTCTGGTGTTATTTTTGTACTGATAACCCATTCTCTACATTTTCCACACCTCATCCATCCCCTTGTCCATTTAGGGTGCATTTTCTTGATGTTTAGCACTTAATGTGAAAGGAGAGAAGCATAAATGCAAGTTTGTTCCACCTATCATTTTCCCTCTCATTTTCCTCTGGTGCTAGGAATCAAACATAGACCCTCACAAGTGCTAGGTACCTAGTCTATCACCGAGTCACACTCAAGCTCCTATCAAACATAGAGCTTCACAAGTGCTAGGTACCTGTTCTACCACCAAGTCACACCCACACTCCTATCATCCAACCTTTAGAGAAAGAATAGTAGGTCTTAAATTCTGTATGCCTTTATATAGTCAGACTTCTTCAGCTAATCTGGGGAGGAAAACCTGAAAAACTATTATAATGCTGCAGTCTATTTGAGTTGATTGTAAGTTAATAAATATGACTCTAAAATTTGGGTATTTAGCATGCATGCAAAATGACCAAGTGTACATTCCTTTCAAAAACCTTTTTTAGGGCTGGAGAGATGGCTTAGCAGTTAAGGCGCCTGCCTGCTAAGCCTAAGAAGGCTGGTTCCAATCTCCAGCGGTTCCAATCTCCAGTTCCCACATTTAGCCAGATGCAGTGACGCAAGGGCGCAATGCCACACTTGACCACAAGGGGGCGCACACATCTGGATTTTGATCGTAGCAGCTGAGAGGCTGCTGGTGCCCCCATCTCTATCTGTCTTTCTCTCCCTCTCTCTCTGTCTCTCTCCAAAAAAAACTTTTTTTAATTACAACTTTTATAAACAATATACCATGATCATAAACCTCTCCCACTACCTTCTCTTCTCCATACCAAATACCCCTCCAATGAATACTTTCTTCTTTCCAACTAGACTCTCTTCTATTTTTTTTTTTTTTTTTGAGGTATGGTCTCACTCTAGCTCAGTCTGACCTAGAACTAACTGACTCTGTAGTTCTAGGCTGGCCTCTAACTCACAGCGATCCTCCTACCTCTGCCTCTCCAGTGCTGGGATTAAAGGTATGTGCCACCACATCCCACACCTGACCTCTCTTCTACTTAAATGCCAACACTTTTTCCCTCCTATTTATGCAGGTCTTGTGTAGGTAGCAACAGCCACTATGAGGTCATGAATATTAAGGTCACTTTGTGTCGAGATGGCAGTATTCATCCCCCTTCCTTTAGCTTGGTTCTTACATTCTTTCTGCCACTTCTTCTACAATGGCCCAAGTGTACATTCTTTTTAAAAAAATGAATTAATTTCTCTCTCTTTCTCTGAGAGAAAGAGAGAGAGAGGGAGAGAATATGCAAGCCATAGTCTTCTGTTTCTGCAAACAAATTCCA
Source organism: Orientallactaga sibirica (assembly GCA_036365145.1). NCBI lineage: Eukaryota > Metazoa > Chordata > Mammalia > Rodentia > Dipodidae > Orientallactaga > Orientallactaga sibirica. Next base: position 22,899,910 of record JAEOAD010000003.1, read on the forward strand.
GACACATGTGCCCTTTTGTGTGTTTGGTTTTACATGGACACTGGGGAGTTAAACCTGGGCTGTTAGGCTTTGCAAGCAAGAGTCTTTAACTGCTACACCATCTCTCCAGCCCAAGGCTACATTCTTGAAGAAAAGAAACTATTGAAGGAAAGAAAAACCAACATTCCAGCATATAGCAACTCCACATTCACACTAAAAAGACCAGAATGTAGTCAACTGCATTATTTTCTCTCGTGTTGAAATTCAATCTGTCAGAATCCATTTGCTCTCAGTTTAGAGGAAAAGCTTATTTTAAATATCTTGTGCAGCTTGGCAGTTTCCCAGGAAGGCAACGCTTTATGTTAGACAAATTTTTGGACAACTTATTCAGTATATGCCAAAGGTGATATGTGGAGCAATAAGCCAAATGCATGCTTATTGTCTTCTGGAGATGATTTTAATACAGTACATGTGAGCTTTGGCTCTGAGCTCTAGGGTGAATGTCTACACATGAGTATTTACATTAGTACAGCAAACCCTGGTGCTAGTTAGGTGCTGCTTTGCTTATCATAACTAGGCACAAGGACAAGACTGACACAGGTTTTTAATCTCTGTTACCTCCAACAATTGGCCTTCAGAGCTGGCAGGAGTCAAATTGTTTCAGCTTTGGCAAATAGATTTATGTTTGTACATGGCAAAGGACATAGAGTCCAAACAACCATGTGACGCTGGTTCAGCATCCTTGGAGATTTGGATGAGGTCATTGCCACGGTTCCTTTACCTTTAACATTTAGTGGTTCTGTTAAGTTTAACATTTTTTTTTTTCCAGTCATGACTGTAGACCAAAACTAAGACTAGTGACCTTGACATTTTGGTTGACTGGACACAATTAAATTTTATTGCTTAAAAAAATTAAAGGGAAAGCTCTGAAAATTCTGCCCTATTTATGTTCCAAGCATTTGTTACTGGGAATAGACATTCTTTCTGGACAAACCTTTTCCCTCTCGACTCATCAGGGTGATTACTTCAGCTCTTCACTTAGCCACGGACATTCGCAGGGTACCGTGGAGTTAGGGACAGGGATCCCTAGACTTCCATACTAGCCACTCAAACTTGGCTGCATTAGTTGCTGTCAGAGGATGTAAGGCAGCATGAAAGTTGCCTTAATTGGACCATCTTGTTAATCATCTGTAAATAATTTGTGTCTTGTGGTAGAAAGAAACATAGGACAAAAAATTAAAATACGTGGCTCTATCTCTGTTGGGCATAGAGACAAACCAATACTATTGCAGCGCTTTTTCTCAAAGTGAGGCGCCCTGAGGACCTTTGCCTCATTTGCCTCAGAGGATCATTGCAGATCCAACTGGATCATGAAAAAAAAATACCCAGAAAAATAAAGTATAGGGGCTTTCTTTCCCAACCTGTCCTTTCTTTTCATATACACATCAAGAGGGGACTGAAAATGGGTTCAACACCCTTAATTACTATATTCATTCTTGCTTTATGTTCCTAGTGGGACATAGTCTGTGTTTTAAAAGCTGATCAGAAATAAAACAATGTGAAGAAACATGAGGGTAAGAATTTTCAGGATATATCTAAGTTGTTTATGTTGACAGGAAGGAAAAAGGGCTGTCATGGGCACACTTACAAGCAAGAATCATTTTCTACTTTCAGTATAGGGGATACAACACACTGGCATTTCTGAGCCTATCAACCAAATGCCAACCCACTTGTTGCAGGGAAGAGACAGGGAGTTGGTAAGAATATCATGATTTCCATCCACCCATTTCCTATTTATTTCTATTTCCCCAAAGACTCCTGGATGCAACAAACCTGGAAAGTCCTTTGATTTCCACTAAACAGAGAGCCATGTGTGGGGCTTATTTCAGTTTTAGCTTCTTGTAGTCCTTGAATCACATTGCACTCTCCTTTCTAGAGCTGAAGGCTTCTACTTGGCTAAATGCTCTTTCTTCTATTGTTGCCTTGGTCCTCCAAGGACAAATGAATTTCCATTCTTGAATACTCTCATTTGGTGTGCACATGCAGGTGAGACTCTTAAAGTGCTAATGCCATGTGACCAAATGCAAAGATATATCCCTGTAAGATTCAATTCCTTGAAAATCTGGACCTGGTGATAACAGGACTCTAGAATTCATTTCTCTCCTAGTCTTTTGAAGTGACTGAACAAGGGATCAACTATGTAAAAGTTGATGCTAGCTGTAAGCCCTCACAATGGCTTCTGTAAGGGGACAAGTGGGATATGAGAAGAAACTTGGTTTAGACAACCTCTGTTTTTCATTCACACATGCAAGACTAATGTTTTGAGAAGAAAATTTCTGGTATCTTATGATTAAAGATAGTGTTTTGTTATTTCATGGTATTTTTTGAATATTTTGTTCCATTACCCATGATATATTTTCAAATTTGAAATGAGTAAATTTTAGGAAGGAAGTCATTAGGTGAACTTTAATATTGTTCCTAGTAAACTCTCCAAAGGCAGGGCAGCAGTGAGGTGGTGGTGACACAGTACATACCCACTTCCACAATCAGGCAGTTCCTTTCTAGGTAATCCATCCACAGGGAAGTCTTTGGGAGCCTAGCAGTGAAAAGTGAGAATGCCCAAGCTTGGCAGAACACAGACAGCTTCTCTTATTAGTTCCCTATGGGAAGAGACTTGGCTTTTTGTTGAGTTCCTGGGATCTCTCTATGAATGCGTAAGCTTTTCTCTTTGGTACAGGAGTGATAAAAGTTTTGGGGAAAGATGCAGGAAGAGTTAGATGGGAGCAAATCATTTGAAGAAGTTTTCATTTGACTTGGTTGCCCACCATTGCAGACTAAAACTCAAGCTGGAAGAAATATTAAAACACTGCATTTCATATTTTAAAGATAAAAGAACAAAGATGGTGGGAGCCTAATAAGTGCCTGACAGGTGTTGAGGTCATGTAAGATTTGAGGATCAAAGTTTTAGTTTGAACCCTAATAATGACATAACTTTATTTCCTCTGTGGCCCTGGGCACCATACTTGGCTTTTCAGGGACTCATTGGTCCCATGAAGAAAATGTGGAAAATAAAATACTTGTTTTGTTTACTTAGTCTTGTTCTGAGAATAAAACAACGGAAGTGCATGGTAGCATTTTGTAAACTGTGAAGTGCTAACTGTGTTCATTATTATACTTATTGGAAAGCCTCCCAAATCTGACAATTCCTACTGAGCCAAAGGAAGAATCCAGTTACTGATTTCTGTCCATGATCTAGAAGCCTTGATGGTGGTTTTTTTTCTTCAATATCTTGCAAAGAGACAACATTCAAAGGAATGGCATAATTGGAAAAGCTGGAAGAACAGCAGGTTCTCAGATACTTGGTGCAAATGAATCAAGAATTCTCAGAGTTGGGCTTTTCCTAATAGCTGTCAACCTCCTAAGATGCCTCTGCTTCCACTCAGCTAACTGAAGCAAATTCAGAAGTTGGGTAAAATGTTCCTTTGGGTGCTTGGAGGATTAGTTTCCTGTGTGCACTATACAAGAGAGGTGCATGGACATTCTGCATTTATCTGCAGCCTTGTTTGTACTTTTTTGCAGTATAGCCAGATTTAAGAAATAAAAACTAAAAGATGTTTCAGTTATATCAGCATTGAATGCTTCTATGGGATAGATATACTTAAAAAAATATCTGCTGTTTGGGCTGAAGAGATGGCTTAGCAGTTTAAGTGCTTGCCTGCAAAGTCTAAGGACCCAGGTTGGAGTCCCCAGAACCCATGTAAAGTAGATGCACAAGGTGGCACATGCATCTAGAGTTCATTTGCAGTGGCTAGAGGCCCTGGCACACCCATTCTCTCTCTCCAATAAATAAATTAAATATTAAAAAGTATCTGATGTCTATCTGAAATCCAAATTTAATGAGGTTTCCCATTTTTGCTCAAGCATGCTAGTCCAGCGGGCAATCCCTGCACCAGCATGCCCAGCTGGATTTTCTTGTTCCTGGGCATATGGAAGATTGAACAGAGAAACTCAATGTGGCTGGGATAAAGTTATATGAATGATGGTGCTCTGGAATGTGGAATAGCAAACATTGTTGGGAACTGTGATTTCTGTTCTTCCAATAGTACCTTCTTATAAGCTGTGGCTATCTGCCTCTTCTTCAGTGGAACTTATCCAGGGTTTTAGTCACATTTCATCACACCATAAAAATATAACAGACCTCTTTAATATTATTTGACAATTCATAGAATGTAATTTTTTTCTCAAACAAGATTTTAGGCATATAGAAAGTAATGACTATTTTATTGGAGATATGATTCAATAGTTAAAGGCACTTGCTTGCAAAGCCTAATGGTTTGTGTTTGATACTTCAGTACCCATGTAATTCCTTGCAATAGCAGGAAGCCCTGGCATACCCATTTTTTTCTCTTTCTTTCAGGATAAGTGAATAAATAAATGTTTTTAAAATGAAAGTAATGATTATTGATTTTCTGCAGGAGTTCTTACAGAGCAGGTATTTTGTGAATGCATTTTGAATAAACAAATAATATAAAAGGAGGAAGAAGTCTTCAAAACTGGAGAGTATGAGGATAGACCCGAAGAAACTAAGTATTTTCTACCTAGGTGTAGTGGGAAACACCTGGTTATAATTCTAGCATTCAGGAGGCTGAAGCAGGAGGATCAGGAATTTCAGTCTGGGCTGTATAATAAAAAAAAATAAGAAAAAGAATCAAGTATTATCTACTTATTAAAGACTGTGACAGATGTTTTGTCATTTTTGGTTGCTTCTACATAGCCCAAAGTTAGCCTAAAAGCTTTAACTAGACTTTTTCTTAAATAGAAATTCTTATTAGGAAAAATCCATTTTGAGATAACAGAACAGCTTTACAAGTTCAAGCACATAATCTTTTCCTAGTTTTAAGGTCTCTACTTTTTGTTAATCCTCTTTTTTTTTTCATTATGCAGGGCAGATTACCTCCTCTCACCACTGCCTTTCTAAAAATCCCTGTTCTTTGGGGAGCCTGCTCTTGACTTGACATTGCTTTGGGTTTTATCTTCTGGAAGTGACACATTTTTTTTTTTAAAAGAAAAGAAGTGTTGTATTCCTTTTCTACTACGTTTTCTGTGAGTATAATTTGGAGTTATACATTCATATAGTTAACCATTCAATATCACGATAGTTTCATGTATAGATTTGAATGATTCATATCTGTGCAAAAAATGTTAAACCATTGAGAAGAATGAATAATGTAAGTTATCCAACACACACACACACACACACACACACATATATGGTGGTTTCATGTAGTCAATGGTCTTCCCAAAGGCAGTACAAATGTTATAAAGGTATTTAAAATTAAGAATAAATTAAGAATCCTGAATATTATATTTAACACATGTTTGCAGGCATAATTTGTTAAAATACCATGCACATAAAAATTATGCATCTTAGAAATGTAAAGACCTAGGGCAAAATAAGTAAATGGACAGAAAACTTCTCATTTCCAATGATCTGGATTCTAGTCTTTAAAAGTAATGAAAAGAAACTTGAGGAAGGAAAAGCAGCTTTGAATACTTAAAGTGTCTAAAGTAACATTGGACCATTTACATTTCTATATGCCAGATGTTATAGTAGTCCTCCTTTTCCTATTGAAAAGAAATTTTCTTTGACTAAGTACAATTCTAATCATAAATATTTTTGAGAGGAAAACTTTGAATGAAAAAGTAGCATTTTCTATTCATAAAAGAGGGTAAGATCATTGCAGCGTAAAGGAGAGGATGGACAGTGGCTTCAAGGCCTCCCAAATTATGTTTTCCTCAGAAAATTCCAAGTAATTTTGTGTGACTGGGGGCATTAGCATAGATGTGATTCCAGGGATACTACATGTCAGTTATAGGCTATGCACTGAACTTCTCCAGAGAGCATCTGGGTACATGAATCACTGCAACAGCATTATTTTAGGGAACTGAAAGTTCTGTACTGTGTCTTTCCTTGATACAGGTGGAGGCACAGAGGAGTGGGTGGGGAGTGAGGGACTTTTGAAAGGTCAAGCAATGGAAATTCTGAAGGGTACTTGATGCAAGGAAGAAGAGTTGGTGGGCTTCCTTCTGTTAACCAATTTCCCTCAAAATGTTGTCTCCAGACCAGCAGCATTAGATTAGCAACATGGATGTTCATGAGCTCCATTGTTCTAAAGGTTCATTCCCAGATCCTTCTCCATTCTTATGATAGACCCAGCAATCTATGTCTTTCCCACTCTTCCAGGTGATTCTGATGCCTGCCAAAGCTGGAGGGTGCTGCTATAAAAGTAAATGCTATGGAAGGGTTCCAAAGAAGGCAATGGTCTGCTTAGATTTGTGGGGCAGAAAGATGAGTTGTTGCAGTGCGTGAGGCAGGCTAGGAAGACAGGAGAGCAGTTTCTACCACAGTGACAGCTGCAGAGGGGAAGGTGGGGTAGATTGTAAGAATAATTGTGAGGTGAAATCTCAGCCTTACTTGTTATGGAGATGGAATAGCTAAGGGCTCTCATGTTTCTCGGTGTACCAGGAAGATACAGCAGCTTCGCCAAATCTCCAGTGTTGTCTTGAGGACTTGAGGATTCAGTCATCCTTGACCTAAACTATGACAACTTTGATAATATTTCATCATAGTAAGTAAATATATTAATCAGAACTTTCTACTTTGAGAAGGAAAACCCCTCTTAGCTGTTTACTGGCTCACAAATAAATGATGAGAAATGCACTATTATTTACCAGAATTCTTTTCTTTTATACAATTTTATCTTAAGTGTGTATGCTAACACCACATAGGGCAAACATGACACCAGAAAAAGGCTGAAGGAGATGAACACAGAGAACATCCAACTCTTACTAAGCCAGATATCCAGAGACACAGAGGCTCCCAAAACCTCATCACTGAAGTAGAGCTAAAATGACCCCAATGTGACTCAGGAAAATTCATGGAAGAGGGGGCAGAAAGAATGTTAGAGCCACAAGTTGGGGCATTATGCACACTTGGCCTACCCCCCAGAACTCTTGACTACCTCCACAATGCATGACCCACATTCCCCAATTATGAGGGTCCCTTTGGAAGAGGGAGGTCAGGGAGGAGGATAATCGAGTCACCATTATAAATGTAAAATTAGAATAATATAAATAAAAAAAAATTTTAAAAAGAAAAAAAAGAAACCTATTTATACTTGCTGTTCCCTGAAAGCATGTTCATTTATTTAATGATTTTGCATCCATTCTCACTTCAAATTTCTGTAAGGAAGTCTTCTAAATTTCCAGAATTAAAGTGCCATTAAAAACTGGCTTTGTTCCTTGGATACCTATTACTCTCATCAGCTCATCAATCATCATTAGCTGTGAATTGTAAGGCTTTATTTCTAGCATTATCCCCATATCTCAAGGCCATGTCTCAGCAGCTTCAAAGAAAGGAAAAAGGAAAAATACACAAAATAAACAGCTATAATGCAATAATTTTTTCTTTTAACAAATTTCTGCAGAGAACATTTTCTGAAAAGTACTTTGAGGGTCAATGTCATTAAGACCACATTATGGCATTCCAGAAAACCAGATATTCAAGGGCCATGCTGAAACTGAATAGGAAAAGCTAGAGGGGAGCAAAGCCTCTGGGAGTGCAGAAAACTCACCCGACTCACTTTGCATCTATTAGGGGAGACTTCAGCAATGTCTCTTGCTTCTGATGCAAGAATGACAGGTGTACTTCTTAGCATGTAGTTGGGCATCACAAACAAAGGCTCTGCACTCAATCCTATTTGGCTTGCTTTAGCAACAATGACAGGAAACTCATGATTAGCATAGGCTCCATGTCTGTACTTTGTAGGGTTCAAGGAGCTATTTATAGGCAGAAAGGTCCTACTTTTTATTGCTGTCTTATGTGGACAATTTCTACAATTACATAGACTTATGTTACTGTTTGCACAGAGTTACTCCTGGGTTATGATGAGGGTCATTGAAGGTCTTGATACTCAGAGTATACTTCCTGCAGCATCATCTGCCAAAAGACTGGGATGCAGAATCAGCCCTTATTCAAGTGGTACTGGTCAGCATCTGCCTTTATTTGTTTTGTTTTTAAGGTACTGAGGATTGGACCCAGGGTCCAGCCTAAGATACATGAGCATTCTACCACTGAGCTTCCATTATATTCTAGAATCCACATTTTATTTTAATTAATTTGTTAATTGATTGGTTAAATTTTATTTTATTTTTTAAAATTTTTAAGAGAGGGGAGAGAGAGAGAGAGAGAGAGAGAGAGAGAGAGAGAGAGAGAGAGAGAATTAGTGCACCATGACCTCAGCCACTGAAATAGAACCCCAGATGCTTGCACCACCTAGTGGGCATGTGTGACCTTATGCTTGCCTCACCTTTGTGCATCTGGCTTATGTGGAATATGAAGAGATATTGAACATGGGTCCTTCACAGGCAAGTTCCTTAACTACTATGCCATCTCCCCTACCCTGATTGATTAAATTTTTGAAACATGTCTTACTATTCTGTAAGTGTGCCCCAAACTTGGCTCAAGAACTTGCATCTTAACAAGATTACTAAATAATTCGTATATACATTTAAGTTTGAGAGGCACTGGCCTCAGATACAAGTGCATGTCACTTGAGAAGAAAAGTCAGAAGGGTTGGGGAGTATTGTTCACTGGTAATAGGCTTGCCTGGTATGTGTAAGCACTGAGTTCTATTCCCAACACTACAAAGAAGAAAAAGAAAGAAGGAAGAGGAAGAGAAAGAGGAGGAGGAAGAGGCAGAATTAGAGTCCCTTTAATACATTTTTACAGTAGTTCTTAATTTTGATACTTGAGAAGAGTCACAGTCTTGGATTGGTGGGTGTAATTAGCCAGGGAAAAGTCTTGCAGATAGAGTTGGGGAGGTCTCTGATTCTACTCTGACCTTGTCTCCACCCTATGGTTGAAGGACATTGCTGAAACACCTTCTCATAAAACAATTCATTTGGCAGTGGGTTTTGAGTTTTAAATGACTTGAACCTCTTTCTGTTTCTCTTGCACTGAGTTAACTGCAAGATCTGAGTCGAGGTACGGGTCTGTTTTTGTCTATAGACTAGGACTAGTCATGACTCAGGAGGCAATGGTCTGCTTAGATTTGTAGGGCAGAAAGATGAGTTGCTGCAGTGCGTGAGGCAGGCTAAGGGGACAGGAGAGCAGTTTCTATCACAGTGACAGCTGCAGAGGGGAAGGTAGGTAGAAGTAGAAGGATCACTGTGAGTGTTTTTTTTTTTTTTTTTTTTTTTTTTTAGACCCAGGATTTTTCCTCTTTTCAGAAATCTTTAGTAAAATGCAAAAAAAAAAAAAAAAAAAAAAAAAAAAAAAAATCAGACAAAATACAATCTGAAGAGAAACTAGAGTGCTGGTTCCATACCTTAACTAATAGGTCATGTTTTGGATTCAAATCCCAGTCACAGTACTTACTTAATTACAGCACTGTTACTCTTCAAGTGATAGAGGTGATGAGATCAAGATTAGTGTCTAAATGTATACATATATTGCTCCTAACAAGTGCTTTTTAATCATTTTAATGCATTCATTTCATGGATGAAGACTTATATCAACAATTCCTGCTTAGCAAGGCAAAATTCAACCACCAATATATTTAGTCTATAGATAAAATGACTTTAAATGAAATGTATTATGACAAATGTTCAGATAACTTTTATATGTATCATAAATGTTTTATCTTTAAATTTTGTACATTTAAGGCAGAAGTTTAAAATATTTCTGATATTCCAAGCTGGGGGTGGCCCTCATCTGTCTAAATGCAATGAGTTTTTCAGCCACAGGCTAGTGGTTGTGACAGGTTGATAATGTGTAGGTCAACACCTTACAAACTGGTTGCAAAAAGGAGGCCTGAAGACTACTCCACATCCCCTATTTTTATTTGTTCTTGAAGTAAAATCTCAGTATAGCCCATGCTGACCTAGAACTCACTCTGTAGCTCTAGACTGGCTTTAAATTCACAGTGAATTTCCTACCTCAGCCTCCCTAGTGCACCATGCTTAGCTCATCCCTTTTTAAATTTTATTTTATTATTTTATTTTATTTATGAGAGAGAGAGAGAGAGAGAGAAAGAGAGAGAGACTTGACTCGCTAGGGTCTCCAGCCACTGCAATCAAACTCCAGGTGCATGTGCCACCTTGTGAGTATGTGTACTATCTTGCGCACTTACATCACCTTATGTGATTGGCTTACATGGATCTGGAGATTCAAACATGGGTCCTTAGGCTTCTCAGGCCAGCACTTTAATCACTAAGCCATTTCTCTAGCCCTATACTTTTCCTTCTAGTGTAGGTACACAGATATTTTGAATGAAGTACTATTTAAAGCTACATCTTCCACAAAAAATGTGTGTGTGTGTGTGTGTGTGTGTGTGTGTACATGTTCACACCCACACACTCATGCGAGGGCTTATGCATGCACATCTTCCAAAATTTTTATTTTTGATTTTCACAGTGGGAATCACTCATTCTGGGAAACCGGGCCTGCCTAGCCTCCGATTGCGTGGAGCTGTCCTCCCAGAGAGTGCTGAAGACACATATACAGTAAAAAGGTTTCAAAGAAGCACCTTAACTTGCTGGCATAACATATGCACACATACAAGCACATGTATTTTACATACTTTTACAGATCATAATACTGGACAGCATTGCTAGCTGTACTTGAAGATGTTGTGGAAAAGCCCTTGGTGTGATCACAAGCTCTTTCCGCATGATTTCCTCACAAATAGATCCTTTTTTATTTGCAGTCACAGCTGTTGATTGCAGAACTGGTTATTGAGTGAAGCTTTGTGTTTTAGACTTGTGGACCTTCTAAACGCCAGGCCACTTTTGCATATGCAAAAAAAGCTAAAATTCGGCATCTCCAAGCAGGCAGAGGGCATGACTAAATAGGTTGTATTAAGTTAGCATAAAACTGAAATCTCTCTGAGCCTTAGCTGCTGCTGACCAGTGGCAACATACTAACTTACCTCTAGGAGGCTGGAAAGCTTTAGGCATCAGGAAAGATTGAATCATTGTTATTCTACTTCTTTAGAAGAATTCTTTTATAGTTTTAGATAAGTAGATAAACACAATAAAATAAACAAAATTCCCTTGCCACATTATTTACAAACTAGTGTACAATTCCTTAGAAAGAGTTCTTTAGGATTTTTCCCGGATCTGATTATTCAATCCAAAGAATTTCCATTCAACAAATTTCTATTTATGAACATGCAAATTCAATGAGTGCTATCTGTGCCCATTTAACCTTCTTAACTTTTGTTCTAACTCAATAAGCTGAGGAAAACAATTTCTTACTATGTAAGTAAAAGAGTGAGTATATAATGATTTAAAACCCATACACCATCAGCAACATCACCATCCTCTCATTGCACAGTAGCCAATGTTTGCACCTGGAAGTTTACGTAGATCAGAGAACCAAGTCCAGACAGATGACCTAATGCTGCTGCAAAACACACAACTTTTATGCTGCCTGGTCTCTTCACTTAGAAGTTCTCATACTAATGATATGATTTGGGAGATTGTCAGGTACCACAGATTCAGATGATGAAAGAACACAAAATTTCACACTAGGAATAAGGAGAAAGTAACTTCTAATTTGCTTTCTATAAAACTATCACTAGGTAGGTTGAAAACGAGAAAATAATTGTCCAATTTAATATGTGCATCCTTGACATCCAGGGAAACATTGTAGGCCAAGTTTTGTCTTAGCTATTCTTTTTTGTTTGTTTGTTTGAGGTAGGGTCTCACTTAAGCTCAGGCTGACCTGGAATTCACTATGTAGTCTCAGGGTGGCCTCAGACTCATGGTGATCCTCCTACTTCTGCCTCCAAAGTGCTGAAATTAAAGGTATGTGCCACCACACCCAGCCTTAATTACCCTAGCTATTCTTTAGCTACTTTCTCTCATCTTCTTATACATCTTTCATTTACCTCCCTTTCCTTATCTTCCTTTCATTTTTCCTTCCTTTCTTTTCCTTTCCTTTCCTTTCCTTTCCTTTCCTTTCCTTTCCTTTCCTTTCCTTTCCTTTCCTTTCCTTTCCTTTCCTTTTCCCTTCCCTTCCCTTCCCTTCCCTTCCCTTCCCTTCCCTTCCCTTCCCTTCCCTTCTTTTTGTTTCCCTTCCCTTCCCTCTCCCCCTGTTCTTCCCTTTCTTCCCCTTTCCCATTCTATTCCTTCATGGAGTCAAATCCCTAGCCCTTTTGGGGCTACTGAGGGCTCGCCAACATTGCACTGACACTGCTACCCACTTTTTGTCCTGTCTGTTTCTTTCCATACTGATGTGTCCTCCACAGCCTTCAACTTTGCCTTCAACTCCTGTTCAACCTGATGTCACAATGAGAATGGATTAAATCTTGACACAATGAATATATCCTCATAGTATAATTTCAATTTCAGGCAATAGAGACATTTTTGATCAGGACAACCTACTAAATTATAGTATAAAATATTGACCTATTGTGCCTAATTGTAAGGTTGATATTACTGGATAAATGCTTTAGTACAACACATCCTTATTCTTTAGAAAGTTTACCACATAAATACATGGTATAAATCATTTCTTCCTCTTCCAACTTCATCCTCATTGACAAATAAAAATTCTGTTTGGACTGAAACCTTAATGTTTGGCTTTATTTACACCACAAGCAATTGTCCTTTAAGGACATTTTAAACAGGGTCGATTTATTGACTAGTTTCAGGCTTTTAACACTAGAATTTGTTCGTATTTCCAATGAAATGACCATACGTTCACTTAAGGGCAGCATAAATAAATTCCCCTTCATTTATATTATCTCACTTTGGCTTTTTAAACCTGATTGTTACAATAAGGGTGATATCTTACATATTAATGATTGATTTTCAGTAAACTAATTAGAGTATTTATTTTTCTCTCATTCTAGTAAGAATATATTTGTTACCAAATTCAATTCTCTGATTCCTGATTTCTTGTAGCCATAGATGAGTTTATTCTATTTGATATATTCTTTCTCTAAGCAGTGAAATCATTTCTCAATTTTGGTACTCATCAAAAATGTCTCACAAGAAAGTGTTTTCCTTCTTAACCTAGTGGGTTTATTGTGGTTCATGTCTAGAAACCTCTTTTATAATCAATAATCTTTTATATTTAACCAATTTGATATAAAAGCATGTGAAACTGATTAACCCTTAATGTAAGCAAAGTGATATGTTTTTGCACCAAGCTTCAAGGAGTTACTAAGATCTTATGATTTCCCTCCATAAATTTCATGATTTAGAAGTAGCTTTCTGGACTGGGAAGATGGACCACTACTTACTGTGTAAGTAACTGAGTTTGTATCCCCAGCACCATATAAAGCCTGATGCAGTAGTGTGAGTGTCTTTAATACTAGTGTGCCTATAACAAGATGAGAAGTAAGGACCGGAGAATCTCCCAGAAGCTTGCAGGCCAGCTAGCCTCAAAAGCAGCAATGAGCAATAAAAGATCTTGCCTAAAGCAAAGTGAGAGTCCAGTACTGACACCTGACATTGTCCTCTTTTCTCCACATGTGCACCATGATATATGTGCCTGTATGCACCACATACATCAAAATAGAAATGACTAGAGAAGTAGCTTCCTAAGGCTAGTTCCATATTTCCAGTCTCTTCTGTGAAATTTCCACTTATATAACTGTCATTCATGTTTACCTTCCAGACAGTTGAAAAGGAAACTCATGATGTTGTCCTCCAAGTGCCATGAATCCTTTCTGATTGTTCTATTTCTATTAAAAATATTATGTTTATTTCATGCTTCAAATATGGGAATTAAAATATCTTTTTCCTAGTTCTCATATCCGTCTATGTGTGTTATATATAACTCTTCTCCTTTATATCCAATCCCCAAGTTATAGTCATTGATGTTTTAAATTGAAAATTTTCATATATGTTCATAATGTATTTTGGTCATAATGCCCTTGCACTACCTTCTTTTGTTTCTTTCTCTAATCCACCTTCCACTAAACTCCTTCTTTTCAATTAGTCCCTCTTATAATTTGATGTCTTCTCCTACCCTGCCCCATTATCCATGCTGAATTGTTTATGAACCCAATAGTATGTGGGTCTCATGGAGGTAATGACAAATATACAGAATATGCCATGTCCAAAAGACAGTATTTAAAACAGGCAAAAGATTTATGGCAAGAAGATAGAATATATAGAAGACAACATTTAAAAGCACTCCTTTCCATCTTCTGGCTCTTATATTCTTTCCATATCCTCCATTTGATATAGTCATTAATTCTTTAGGACTTTTTTTTTCAATCTGTCTCTCTCTTTGGTCACTTCTCCTTTTGTTAATCCTGACTCTTACTCATTCCTTAACTGCATTACCTTCTTTGATTCAACTCCCTCTAGTCTAACCCATTTTCCCTCCAATGGGAAGAGGGAATTTAAGGACTGGAGTAAACTTCCTGTAGTCTGTGTCTATTTCACATACCCTTCATCTTCCTCCTGTTGTTTTAGAGATTTGTCATTTGTCTCATCTCTTCTGCTGGATTACATACCTCCTTGCTGTGTCCTGACAAACATGTTGCAAATCCAATGACCCTCTCTTCTCTGCATTTGTTAAATATCCAAAACCAGTGCCAGGCAGACAAGACTGCCAAAATTTGTTAATCCAGGGGAGAATGAAGCCAAGTTTAGGGATCAGGAAATTCCTTTAGGGACCCTAATTTCAAAAGAGTCATCACTCCTATTGTCTCAAAGCAGACAAGAGCCCATCCTCAAGGTGGTAATCTCTTAAATAATTGCAGCTGGAGCCAGAACTCTGTGCTGGGGATCAGAACCTACCTATATGTTTCTGTGCCATACTTATCAGGGCCTTACTTTTAAATTCAACATTGCTTAAGTTCTTGGGACATAGGCAGAATACAGCTACTTTCTCTGCAAGCACATCCCACAAACTGCTTCCATCCCAATTCTGAACAAACTTCCCTTTCCCCTCTGAAACCTCATAAGCCAACACTCCACAGTTCCCTCTGCATTTAGATCTTTCAAACTCTCATCAGAATGATTCATAGAAAAGGATACGAATGTTTACACACATGAAACTTTGAATGAAAAGTGCCATTTCTGGGGAAACAATGTCATGTCTGGGTTTCTCAGAAAAGATGATCTGGAAATCCAGGTGTGATTCCTAAATTGCAGACAAGGTAGGGGTCAAGTGATGTCCAAAATGATGAGCATCTTGATTCCTGGCTTCTTAGATAGGAGTTCCTCATAGCACTTTGCCTCACCAATCCTTGGAATGCAAGTGTTCAATCAATGTATGTTGCCTTAAAATAATAAGCCTAAGGGGCTACAGTGACCATTCTGATACAAGCAGAACTTGGACTATCAGAGTATAGACATCTTGTGTTTGAGTTAGTAAATAAGCAGATGTACCTGATTTTTAAAAATGTTATTTCCTGAAGGAAAGATCCTATATCTTACCATTATGTGGACTCTAACCAATATATTTCAAATAATTATGAGAAACTGCATTCTTGAAACCAGTTGCAACTGAAGTGTATGACATGATGCTTGTTTGTACCAGTAGGTGTCTCTGTTCCATCACACTCTGCCCCAAATACAGCCAGGTTTCTCTTGGAACATATAGTTCCATAGTTACATAAAAGGCATCATTTCTTTAGAGATTGTATACTTTAAAGAAAAGATATAAAATGATTTCTCTTTTTATTTATACTCACTTCAACTCTGAATTTGGCCTTGCTTCATAACACTGGTTGCTGAAAATCTTGCAGGGTGTTTTCAAGATAAACTCTTTTTAGTCTTTTTGTGCTTAAATTAGCTTTGTTGCTAAGCTGTATCTCTGTTAAACCAGGGTGCATTTCTAAGCAAAATAGCAATAAATACATTGCTAGGTAAGGTATGTGAGTGAGACTGTTCAAACAGAATCTTAGTCCTAAACATTTACTCACCTACTGATAAAATGAACTTCTGCATTAAGCAACCTTTTGAGCTACTTAGGTATTAATCTGATGTGTTAATTACTGAGATGGTATAGATAACAGTAAAGTATTCTGATTTGGTCTCCAGACTATCTGCATACAAATTCTGACTCTGCCCTGCATTCTGATTTTTTTTTTGAGTTGTGTGCTAATTTTTTGTGTCAGTTTTCTCATATACAAAAGGGAAATAATGATAATATTATTATTCTATGATAAAGTTGTATTGATTAAATACATTCTTATTCAAAGTTCTCTGAACACTGCATGGTATATTATATCTATCTATCTATCTATCTATCTATCTATCTATTTATCTATTCTCCAATATATTTCAACTAATTATGAGAAATCACAAACACACACACATACACACACACACATATCATATATATATATATGGTATATATATTTCCTGTTACTATAGTGACATAGCTGGACTAAGGCAATGGTTACTTTTAATGGGCAGATGTGCAGTTTTTTGGGGACTGGTCTCATAAAGACTATGGATACTGGAGTAATGAAACTTCCTCATAGGGCTTTCCCATCAGAGTCAGTTATTTTACCTAGCCTATGTATTTTCATGAACCCATGCAATTCATAAGCCACCAGCCATCTTCTGAGCACCTGTAGGGCAGGGGAGGAGGTTTTTCACTCAGCAAAAGTCAGGAAACTCTTTTCCATGTAGAAGTGGATTGCATGCTTCCATTGTTACAAGTTCAACATCAAGAATAAGGAAAGGGAAATAAGTAGGAATTAAATGATGGTAAAATGACCACCCATGAAGATGCAGGCAATTTTTTTGCTACACAGCTTATGAGCTACCTTGATTTTTCTGAACAAGTTGTATTAGGAGGTAAGCTAAACAATGTTTAATCATGACAAGCATGTAATATTAGCTCATGCCAGTCTCTAACACACAGGTTAAGGTAGGTACTATTATTAGCTTTAGCCAACAGACTGGGGAGTGGAAACACAGGTGATTAGGCGATGCTGCTATGTTAATGAACATATTAATGCCTGGTATTCACAGTCTTATCCTGCCAGCTAGTACTACTGTTGTCCTTATTATACAAGGTAGGAGACTGAGGCACAGAGAGATTGTTATCTAAAATTAGTAATCTAGCAGAGTTGGGACCTAAACTCTGACATTCTGATTCTATAGATGGCCCTGTTAAACAAGGAATTAGTTTAACAACTCTCAAACTTGAGATTGTACCATAAAAATCACCAAGTGCAAATTGTCATATCAAGCTGATCTTCAGGGTCTGGGGAATCCCAAAAGCAAGGGCTAATGGGAAGAATGCCCAGCCAGCTTGGGTTGAGACTGTAATTTGATCAGTGCTGTAGTAGACTCTTGTCTAAATGCAAATCATCTAGGGTCCCAGTCTGTTACTGTTAATCTGTCCAATGTCCAATGCCAATTCCAGATAAAAGATAAAAGGCTTGAGTAGTGTGTGTGTGTGTGTGTGTGTGTGTGTGTGTGTGTGTATGTGAGTACATGTGTCTTTCAGTGTGTTTTGTGGGAGTGAAGCTTGTTCAATTTGAGGGTAAAGAGCCAAGCACAGAGCAAATAAATATTCATACAAGGATAAGTGCAAACTCCGTCTGTTCAGCTCCCTGTGAGTAAGGGGAATGCAAGGCTTATTTCACAGCCACAAAAATCATTGATAAGACCCTGAAGTGGGGCTTGAAGATGTCACCTGTCATCAGAATTTTAGCTCCATCGGGACCTTTTAATACTCTCAGTGAGAAAATGAATTCTCCAAGTGAATACCCATGCAATGCAGAAAATTGCTACTTATGCTATATTGAGTTTAATTCCTTTTCAAAAAAGCCTTGAGAACAGAATAAACACATTATGCTTGGATGGTGTATTCAAGAAGTCTCCTCCATGGGAAATGACTTTAGAATTATTATTTTCCTTTTCCTGTGCCAGTGCCTGACAAAGCATGATAAAAAGCAAGAGGAGCATCCAAATCCAGAGCCTGAAGGTCTTTCAGTACATGCTGAACTGGAGGCAAAATCACATTTCTATATCAGAACACACTTTTATTTGCTCTTATACCCCTGTCCTACACTATTTTAAATAATTTTTTGCATATTAAATAGTGATCCATATCAAATTCTCTTAGGTGGCTGTAATTTTGCTTTGTTCCTGTTCTTCCACTGAAACTCTCGTCTCTGGAGTCTCTGATCCGAACTTGACTCTGTTGTAATGGCATTATAGCCCTTTCTTGAATCTAGGTCGATTTTTCTTTAACTGACTACTTCCCTTCCTCCCTCTTTCTTTCCTCCCTTTTCCTCCATTTCCTCTCCCTTCCTTCCTTCCTTAAAATATATTTTATTTGGTTGAAGAGATGGCTTAGCAGTAATGTATGTGTGTATGTGTATGTATGTGTGTGTTTGTGTGTGTCCAGGTGCATGTAGAGGCCAGAGGACAATTGTGGGTGTTATTTCTCAGGTAATCCACCATTTTTTTTGAAACAGAGTCTCTCACTGGCCTGGAACTCGCCAAGTTATGCTATACTGGTTGGCCAGTGAGCCCCAGGGATCTTCCTGTCTCTGCCTCCCCAGTGCTGGGATTACAAACTATGCACCCACATGTGGCTTATTTTACTTTGGTTCTAGGAATTTATATCAGGTCCTCATGCTTGCATGTCAGGCACGCTACTGACTGAGGAATCTCCCAAGCCCCATTTCCTTTCCTTGTTGCCCTCCCTTTCTTCAATTCTGTGATTGGACTGCACTCTCTTGATTTTTCTGCTGCTTTTCTGACCGCTTCCAAAGTGAATGCCCGCCAATGTTGATGCTCTTATGCACTGTCATCATCATTTCTTCTTTTTTCATCATCACTTGTTATGGTGCTTCCTACTGGAAAATATAAATTAGTGGTTCTCAAATCTATCTTTACATGGAAGATGATTCCATTGCTGCTACCACCACCAATGATTTATTAAAGATGTATGCTTTCAAAGCATTATTTCACTCATGTATCCCCAAATCCTTAGAAATAGCTGATATTATCACCCTGTTCTATGATCACATGATGTTCATGTTTGTCTATGAGTGTTTGTCCAGTTATGTGTGTCTTTCTCCTTCTCACCTCACTGTAATTTCTCTGGTTTTCCCTTTATATATGTCCTCTGGCACCACATGTCCCCACAGACCAGGCTAGGTGAAACTCTTATGGTGCCCACAGTTCTGTTTGTTTTTCCCATCAGAACACTTACTGACTTATCTGTTCCATTGTTTGGTTTATTGGTTTCTAAGCCTTGGAAGAAGGACAGTGGTCATATCCATATCCATTTTTAAAAATCCTCCTGTTACCAGTACTGACTAAGCCTGGAGTTTCAATCTTCTTGAAACTATATGAGAAATGAGTAGGCAGAAAAAAAATCACAACTGGTCGTTCTCCTGATACTGCCATGTGTGTCAGGTCCAAGTGTGGATCAGCCCCTGGCTCAAGGAGCTTCTTGTTATGTGGGGGTATTAGTCAATTTCTCATTTGCTGGTACAAAATCCCTGACAAAAATCAGTTTAAGGGAGAAAATTTTTTTTTTTAAGTTTACAGTTTACAGTTCCAGGGGTAAAAGTCCATCATGGTGGGGAAAGTATGATAGGAGCAGGAAACTGGCTTTACAACAGCACATCTGCAGGGAGGAAGTAGAGAAAGAGAGGCAAATGCTGCTGTTCAGTCAACTCTCTCCTTTTTATATAGCCTAGGACCACCACCCATGAAATGGTGCCATCCATAGTTAAGGTGGGTCCTCCTACCTAATTAACCTAATCAAGATAATCCCTTATAGACATACATAGAGGCTATCCTTATGTACATAACCCCTCATTGGTGAGGAAAGGTGCTGTCAAGTTGGCAATCAATATAGACCTTCACAAGACTACCGCTTATAATTCTGACATACAGATATATCATGTTTTCATACTATAGGTTCATGGCCATCTGATAATTCAAAATACATTCAGTTCAACTTCAAAAGTCCTCAAAGTCTTTACATTTCCAACACCCTTCAAAAGTCTAAAGTTGTAAGTAAAGTTGTAAGTTGTAAGAGTCTCAAGGCAGTCTCTTAATTGTCATCCCTTAAAAAAATCAAAAGACAAGCTACATACTTCCAACATATAATGGCAAAGATTAAACAGTCCCATTCCAAAAGGGAGGAATTGGGACATAACAAGGAGACACTGGACCAAAGCAAGACTAAAATCCAGCAAAACAAATGCCAAATATAGCAGCTCCATGTCATGGATAAAATCACCTGAGCTCCACGGTAGCTCTGCCCTTCCAGTTGTGCTGCCTGTAGCCTCGGTAATGGGCCAAATTCATCTTTGGTCTACAGTTTTTCTTGGCAGATGTGCTGTGGATCTGGCATCTCTAATATCCCAGGGTCTCCACTGCAACTTAGGAGTCACCTTTATGCTGTAGCCTCACAGGGCCTCTTGCAGGGACTTTGACCCTGATTTTATACTTCTTACCCTCAGAATCTCTCTGTAACCATGGTGTTGTAATACTCCATGACCTCATTAATCATGTATCTTTCATTCTTCCAAAAAATAGTACCACATGGGCAGTGTTTCCAAGTTTTGCTGTCAGGTCAAGATGAAACCTGGTGCCCATGGAACACAGCTGTAGTTGCTTCTGTATGAAGGTAACTCTGGGAAGCAGAGACTTTTTTAGTCTTTATACTTTTGTGTATTTAACTTTGAAAAGAATTCACTTTTTTTCCCTATCTCCATCCTTCAATGGGTTGAGTCTTGACCTTATGGCATTTTTGCTATTGTTCCAGTGCAGACCAGTTGATTTCTCTCTAATGGTGGAAATCTTTTTATTATTTTATTTATTTTTGGAGAGAGACACAGAGAGAGACAGACAGAGAGGGAGAGGGAGACAGAGATGGCCAGCAGTCTCTCAGCTGCTGTGAATGAACTCCAGATGTGTGCGCCCCCTTGTGGGCAAGTGCGGCATTGTGCCCTTGCATCACTTTGCATCTGGCTAAATGTGGGACCTGGAGATTGGAACTGCTGGAGATTGGAACCAGCCTTCTTAGGCTTAACAGGCAGGCGCCTTAACCACTAAGCCATCTCTCCAGCCTGGAAATCTTTTTAATAATTACAGCCAAAGGGGCTGACGTCTATGGGCTTGGGACTTTAATTTGCTTACACCTTAGGCTGGGTAGATTGCTCAGCAGTAAAGAGGATTTGCCACTTCAGCACAAATGCTTTCAGGTAGAGATCACCAAGCTCAACTCCCTGGAATCCAAGTATAAAATTTTCACCTCTGGAACCTCATAAGCTGAGCTCCATAGTCCATATTTCTCTTGTACTTCTGACCTTCCAAACTCCCACCATAATTAATGGCCCATTAAGCTCTGCTTACAGTGCTGTCATGTTTTTTAGTTCAAAGTTCTAAATCTTTCCACATTCCTCCTGCAAACAAGTTCTAAAAGACTCAAAAACACATGTGCCTGTTTATTGCATCCATGGCCCCTACCTCTCCTTACCAATTTTCTGTATTAGTCATCTTTGCATCATAGGGACAAAATCCCTGACCCCCCCAAAAAAATCATTTTAAGGGAGGAAGGGTTTATTTCAGCTTATAGTTACAGAGGCTGGGGAAAGCATGGTAGGTGCTTCGTATCATCACATCAATCAATAAATAAATGATGCTGTTGTTCAGCCATCTTTCTCCTTTATATATAACCTAGAATCCAGCTTATGAAATGGTGACAGCCACAGTTAAGGTGTGTCTTCCCCCCAATTCAAGACAATCCCTTACAGACATACACAGAGGCTAACTTAATATTCATACAAGCCCTTATAGTTTATAGGTAGCTTTAGGTCTTGCCAAGTTGGCATCCAATATAAAAACTTAACAGTGGGTCATACGGGCCAGGGGATTATTTTTTTCATGTCAGACTCAACTCTCTCTTTTGAAAAGGAAGCATCTTTCAAAGGGTATACCTCACAACCCTTGCTGAACTTCTAAGAAGGAGCAAAGATGTCTGAGAGTGTGTGACTCAGTACCTTGCTCCTGCTGTTCTGCAGCTGTTGCTTTTGTCTGAATTTTATTATCTGAAATTGTACCATTGCTGTACCTCCCCACTCTTCCTGTCTTGAACTCTTCCTTTCTCAGCCTTCCCTTCCTGCTGCCTCAGGGAGCTTCCTAATCTCCTAATGTGATCATTGAGGGATTGACATTTTCTTGATGCCTACAAGATAATGTTGAAATGCTTTCTCAAGGCTGTTTATAATTTTATCCTAGTCTTACCTTTCAAGCCTCACCTGCTTTTCATCCCAGCTGTGCTTATTTTGCTATAACACACTCTTGGAAGGAAGAAACTATGCTTCATCCATCAATCCATCCATTCATCACTTACCAATCAATCCACCAATTAACTGAATGGTGCTGAGTGCCAGGCACTGGAATAAATTGCTGAACTAATTCCTACATGGTCTCTGTTCTCAAGTTCTGGAGAGGAGCATTAATCAAATAATCAATAAGTGAATTTATTTCCAATTAAATTCACATGTGTGAAGGAACTACTGCAGTCTGTACAATAAAGATGACTGCTCTGAACTCAGACCCAGGGATGCTTCTCTGAGGAAATCATGTTCAGGATGATGGAAATGAAAGAGTTGAGGACGTAAAGGAGAAATGAGAGAAAAAATTTCATTCAGTGTTTGGAGATATCCCTCTGTGCTGGGTACAGAAGAAGTGTTCAATAAATATGTGCTATATGATCAGGCAAGGTAGAGAACAGCTAGGAAAAGTCAGTGTAGACCTTACCTGAGAGAAGGGCTAACAAACTATGAACATGGCTTGGACTTTCCAGGGTGTTCTAGAAGAAGATATTAAGTCTTTGTTCAAGTAGAGGATGACTGTTCCTGTAGATAGGTGTCTTAGGAAACTGGAAAAAGTTTTTTTCCTAAACCCCACTAATAAACGCAAAAAAATGAATTGAAAGTGAAATGTTGAGACCTGATTAATTCAGGCTGCAAATCTTATTATATAATGTTAAGGAGACATTAAGGCTAAACATTTCCATTGGTCCATTGAGTTCAGAGACATGAGGAAAGCCATCCTCAGCTTCCTTTAAATTTAAGTTACTAATTATAGTGATGTCGAGGCAGAGTGAGTGATGCTAAGAGGCCGTACCTCTGGCATAGTCTGATTTAAGAGCTTTTTAAAACAGCTTTGTTTTTTTTTTTTTAATTGGCAAACAGTCTTGTGTTGAGAGAGTCTCTGTGTTCCTCCAGGTCAAATTTTAAGTTGCATGCAGACTTTAGGAAAATGTTCACAGCAGGGTCTATTCTGTAAGGCATTCTATGTGCCTTGGTTTGGCTTTATCTATCTAGTCCATATTCTACTCTGCATAAAGTACAGCTTTACAAAACACACTTTTAAGTTGTTTTTGAAGATTGCACCTTGGTTTTATTTATCAAGAAAACTTCATGGTTGGTTAGTTCTTTGTAAATAAAAGTAACAAGGAACACATACTTACCAGCAAGTACCTATTTTTGCTTCTAAACAAACAAACATTGATTTGCTTGTCTGCTATAAATGGCGACATTCTTATGGTAGTACTGATTGTACCATATCAAGGGGCAAAGTCTAGAAGATGCATCTTTGTAATTATAGACACCCTGGGTCATAATTGTCCCAATCATTCTTCAAGGACAGGTAATATGAGGTCACAATGGGAAGCTCTGGTGGCAAAAGTGTGATATTTATAATGGAGAACTTAACATTAATTAGAAAGCAATCAAATGACAAGGCAGTCATTGCTGTCGGGAAAGTTATATTTTAAAAAGTCAAAACATTGTGAGTCACTCTCTTACAATGCAATTCTCTATTTTGGCTCCACCTCATTAATTTGCAAACCAACTTCTACTCTAAGAGAGGAAATGATTTTTGCATAAAATCACTGAAGCAGCTTTCTTCCATGGTATAGTTTGAATTTCTGCAGAGTATTTTCGAAACTATAATATTTTTGTTTACAATACATGGAAACAAATACTTTTCCTAAATGATAAATGATCATACTTAATTAGAGTTCATCTTATAACTAATGAAGATGATCTGAACCTCTGCCTGGAAATGTTTTACATGCCAACGAGGATCACAAGCTTTACTGGAAAACCAAAAGCAAAGGGTTCATTGGCTTCTTAAAACAGGAAGTTTGAATGAAAAACTGTAGAAAGTTTAAAAAATTAAGGGACCAGACACAACTGTTTTTTAGGAGAGAAGTGTGAGCAGGCAGGCTCTCAGATGGCCTTTGTGCTGTTGCCTCTCCTAAACCTTCCTCAGCAATAAACAGCTTTTCTCAGATGCAGAGTGAATTAAACAGGAATGTTAAGTAAGCACCAGGGTTGCTTAACAACTTAAAAAGTGGATGGGAAGGGGCAAACTGAATTTGACTTGCTTCAGATGATAGAGGAGAAAATTTTGTTCAGAAGAATTCGACTTGGAATTCTTCCTATGCTAAGCCTTAGAGGATTCTATATTCCCCATGTCCCTTGTTTTGTATCCCAAATATCTTATATCATTTCCCCAGGGTCTGGTGGCTCTGAGTGAGCCTGGTATACTGTACGGATTCTTTAAAATGTTTATTTATTTTCTTTGCAAGGAGAGAGAGAGGGAGAGAGAGAAGAGAAGAGAAGAGAATGGGTGCACTAGGGCCTCTAGCTGCTGCAAATGAACTCCAGATGCATGTGCCATTTTGTGCATCTGGTTTTATGTAGATACTGGGGAACCAAACCTGGGTCCTTAGGCTTTGCAGGCAAGCTCCTTAACCACTGAGCTATTTCTCCAGCCTTAGATTCTTTTTAAAAGAGATTTTATTTTTTATTTATGAGAGAGAGAGACAGAGAGAGAGAGAGAGAGAGAGAGAGAGAGAGAATATGGGTGCATCAGAATCTCTTGTCTTGTTACTGGCAAATAACTCCAGTTACATGCAGCACTTTGTACATCTGGTTTTATAGGGGTACTGGGGAATTAAGCCCAAGACAGCAGGCTTTGCAAGCAAGCACTTTTAACCCCTGAGCCATCTCCTTGGCACTTGCACAAATTCCCAATAGAGCATAATGACAAGTATTTTCAACATTCTTGGTAGTTACAGGGATGTCAGGATATTGGACTAGATTCAGACATCTGTGTGATGGTGGTCCTTCATCTAGAAGCAAGCCTGCCTCATGCACACACCATTTGAAATGTTCTCCTTCACAATGGACCATCAACAGCATTACCAACACTAAGCCCTCAGGTAGTCAGAAACTAGTATCTGGACTGGAGATGTAGCTGAGTGCTGAGCATGTGAGAGGACCTCAGTCTGATCCCCTGTACCTCAAACAAAACAAAACACCCATAGCAGAAAACTGTAAGTAAGCAAACAGTTCCTTCCACCCTACGTAAGCACCCCTGCTTTTGATTTGCTGAGACTATTGTCCTTTTCAAAATGCTCCCACAGCATTACAGTTCACTTGACTTTCTAATCCTCCTGTAATTTTAGCCCATACATATAGCACATAAGGTTCTAAGAGGTTTTTTTGTGACTTTGTTTTTAATTTTCTGTAATTGCAGTTCCTTCCTTAAGTGTCAATAGAATGGACAACATCCAGTCGATGTAGAGAACAGGAGAACAGCATGAGCCTGCGCACCGGAGATAGTCAAGGCGTGTGTCCGGCGAGGCAGGAGAGGGCAGGGAAAGGACAAGAGAGAATTCTTGAGAGAGCTTTTTGTTTTGTTCATTTGGCCTATGAATGCATTTCATCAGTCTGCAGTGAGCCTTAAGTATATTCAATTATCTTCATTCAGAAGACAAGCATAGCTTTTAAAAGATTTTGAAAAACTTAAAAAAAACTTTGGTCAGTAGGCCATTTAAATAACCATTTGATAGATAGAATTCAGAAATCCATTGAAAGCGAGGTCAATATTTGGCAAGTGTTTCATGGCTATTAGATGATCAAGATTGTGTTTCTCGATTTTGTGGCTGTTACAGCTATAATTCATCCATCATCCACCCATCTATCCATCCGTCCATCCATCCATCCATCCATCCATCCACCATCTATACATTTACTCTGTACATGGTATAAGGAACACAACAGTGGAAAAGACAAGGTTTCTGCCCTAGAAAGAGGAGGCCGGCCAGGTGTGGTGGCTCACACCTTTAATCCCAGCACTCGAGAGTTTGATATAGGAGGCTCTCCATGAGTTCGAGGCCACCTTGAGACTCATTCCAGGTCAGCCTAGAGTAGAGTGAGACCTTCCCTTGAGAAACCAAAAGAGAGAGAAAGAGTGAGGAGATAGCCTAGTCTTTTTTCTTCCTTGATCAAAAGTGGAAATTGTCATTACTTATATATCTTTCTTTCCTGGAGTTACACCCTCTAGGAAAAACTCCTAGATTAAGCTTACACCCTTCCTAGATGACAGAAACTCTCATTCCTACCTACAATTTCTGGAAATAGTGCTCCATGTTACAGAAACTCAGTCTTCCTCTCCTAGAAATTGTGAGATCTGGTCTTTGTCACTTACTAACCTGTAAATCTGGTCCTTGGTACATCAAAATCTGTTCCAATGTTTCATAAAATCCCTAACCAAATTCACCTGATGAATTCTTCTCCCTGGAGTTCCCCTCATGAGTCTTTCCTTTCTATCCTGCTCTAATAAACTTCTTCCAAAATCTGTATTTCACCCTCCTGTGGTCTGTGAATATTATTTGTTGAATTTATAAGACAAGAATCTGAAAAGGCCACTGACTCAGTAACAGCTCTGTGTGACCATGAGTACTGCAGACCCTTAGCTCCAGAGTCACAGCCCACCTAAGAGCTCCATTGCTCTCAAGGATACTCCAAAAGTCTTATACCAATTTCATCCCTCCTATTAGCATGTAGTCTCATTAAAGACAAAGCTATGTATAATCCATCCAAGTGCTACACAAAAGGGAAAAAGTTGAATTTTTGTTTAATGAAGAAATTTTGTTTTTTTTTTCTAAAACTTAGAGAGTAGTTAAAAGAGAAAGTTTTATGTGGCTTCCTTCACCAAGATTTGAGATACCTGTCTTCTTAGATGTCTAGCTTTCATGAGGAAGGTCATCTTTTCAGACATACCTTTTGATTTAGGGTCATCGAATATTTGAGAGTTAATTTCATCACTTAAAGATGAGGTCAAAACCTTATTCTGTGGAAGGGAATTAGCATGATTTCCTCTATGTAGTTTGAAAGGTCAACTCAAAAGTTTCAATGTTAGCCTTCAAAACAATTTTTTAAATAAAAGAAATATGTTGCTGAGGTTGGCTTGGAATTGCTGGGCATGACTATCCTCTTGTCTTAGTCTCCTGGCAGCTGGTATATAGATATGTGTCATTGTGCTCAGTTTCCAAGCAATTTTAATCCCAAAGTGTTTTAGACTAGATGGATGAGTATAATCAGATTTAATTTTCTGAGTTTCTTCAAATTCCATATTCAGTACTTGGAAAGAGGAAAGGGTCCTATAAGGGGGGCTTAAGAGATAAGAGAGGGTAGTGGGTGGTAAATATAAACTAAATACATAATATGTGTGTGAAAATGTCACAAGGAAATTCATCACTTTGTACAGTGAATATTTATGAATTAAAAACTCCACAATCACATAAACATGAATTTTAGAGTTAGAAGTGAATGAAGAAATTATCTGGAATCACTCTGTCATTGAGGATAAAGAAATAGGAGCAATAAACAAAGTCACAGGTAATTAAGTAGAAACTATGGTACCAAAATACTGACTTCTCAACTCACAATATATAGTAGTTTGAATGGTTGGACCCATAGACTCAGTCATTTTTTATTAAACTTCCTACTTGAAACCCTAACAGGCAGATTCCTGTTAGAGGGGTGTGTCACTGGGGGATAAGTCCAGCCCTGCTAGATATAAGGAGAGCAGTTTGAGCTCTGGTAGTTTTCCAATTCACATGTCCAGGATTGTTCTATCTCCTAGACCTATTCCAAACTGAAGTCCTCAAATTATAAAATTCCATCCTCTTGTTATGCCTCCTATCTGTCTAGCTTCCCTATGACTCTACTCCATGATACCCATTTTTGACTCCTCCTCATGCGCTTCTGTGTTCTACTTTTTAGTTAGGTTATTCTTAGCTTTCTTTCCTTCCCTAGCCACTCTAGACTCCACTGTGTTTCTAAATCTTCAATTTCATTGCTCCTATGTCCATCTGCCATGTCTGCCTTGCCATAGATTGATCCAAACACTTGTCTTTTAAAAATTATATTCTTGGAGCCAGGCGTACATGCCTTTAATACCAGCACTTGGGAGACAGAGGTAGGAGGATCGCCATGAGTTCAAGGCTACTCTGAGACTACATAGTGAATTCTAGGTTAGCCTTGGCTAGAGAAAGACTCTATCTAAAAAAAAAAAATTATATTCTGGCCCATACACCATAACTAAAGAAATTTCTCTAGAGCTGCCTAATGCTAGGAGAAACTCAAAGACCAAACTGTTGGCTGAAATCTTAATAGTCTGTTCACTATTCCCTACTGAATTCTCCTATCTCACTAGTTGCTTGGATCCCTCTGTGTCTCTTCTGAAAAACCATTCCTTCTTCCCTCATGACACCAAGTCACGGCCGCCTCCAACTGTGTATACCAATCATTGTCTTCTTAATAGAAGAGAAACACCAGGTTTGAGGTGCAACAAATCCCTCCTCTGTTTCTCCAATGCCAGTCTGTGTGCATTTGACTTTCATTGCTGTGTGAATGCAAAATGCCATATAACCTCTGTGGAAAGGAATTTGGCAGCACCTAGCAAAAATGCATATACTTTGTTTGACTCAGAAAACCACTTCTAGGTATCTATCTCAAAGACAAAATGGTAAACACACAAAGTACCTACACATAAGGAGATTAATCCTAGCACTACCTGTAAGAAGAAAAAAAAAACCAATCAGCCCCATAAAGTGGCATATTGATGATGAAGCACTGTGCAGGAGTGAGAAAGAAATGAAATCTTCTTATATTATCAGAGAAGGATATAATGATTAAGCAAAAAAACAAAACAGGGGGCTGGAGAGATGGCTTAGCAGTTAAGGTGTTTGCCTGCAAAGCCAAAGGATCCTGGTTTGATTCTCTAGGACCCATGTAAGCCAGATGCACAAGGGGGCACATGCATCTGGTGGCTGGAGGCCCTGGCATGCCCATTCACTCTCTGTCTCTCTTTCTCTCTCTGCCTCTTTCTCTCAAATAAATAAATAAATAAAATATTTTTAAAAATTTAAAACAAAACAAAAGAAGGTATATAATAAAGTAAAAATATACTATTAAGGGGTAGTTAAGGTGTGAATCTGTAAACATCTTGTCTATTGACTGCTGAGCTATCCATTGCCTGGTATCCCAGGGTAGGTTACTATATCATCTTTTGAAATTCTGCTTCTGTGTCTTGTTATTCACTTGTGATAATGTGACATGTGTCATTGGTCTGGGATATTCTGCTGTCCTTGTCACTGGACCTTTATTGCCATTCCCTGAGCAAGAACCTGCACTTTCATGCCAGATTCAAGCTTGCTGCTCTTTCTGTGTTCCTCAAAGACTTGTCTTTGACCTGCTTCCAGAGTAGAGAAGTACAGAGGCCAAAAAAGAAAGTAAATGATAGCTTTAGAAGCAATCTATAGGCATTCAGGACAACTAAAATTTCTACTTAATATGCAACTTATATTTTGTTGCTTCCTGTACACAAGCACAAAAGAGTACCACTAAAACAACCATCCTTCAGCCGTACACACCAAATTCCTGGGGCAAGAGAGATAAAGGATGCTGGTAGTTGTCTGTAAATTAAGAATCTAGGTTAAGAAATTTATCAATAGGTAAGATCATTATGAGAAAAATACCCTTAGAATTCTATTGGCTTAATCCAGTACCAGGTCCAAAGCTAATATTCAGAAGAAAATTATTGAATATTCGTTGAGTTTGAAGAGGTTTTTTGAGGTTGGCTGCAAAGCAATGTTCATAAGCCCATGAAGAAACAACCTTTTCAAAGAAAATTCTAAGAAGCTGAGCAGAATTGGAAGGGAATGTCGATGAACAAGGGAAACTTCTGGCTTGGCTCGATAAGTATGCTGGCTTACCTTCAATACTTTTGGTAAGTATAGTTTAAACTAATGCTTTGGCTACCACAATAGAGGCCAGGGAAGAGCCAGTTATTCCAAACAGAATAAGTGGTCAGTTTTCAATGTCAAGGTGCTTGGGTCTGTGAGACATTGTAGCCATTATAAAGCAATCCTCCTCAATGCTTTCCAAATATGTTAGTCTTGTTAGACATGCAAATCCTCCTGAATTCCATAAGGAAATTAATCCCCATTAAAAATAGGCTTTGAAGTATGAAATGAAAGACATATAAGCCAGATCTCAGCATCCAAGGGCTGTTTTTGGATAGCCCCCAAAATTCTTAAGAGCTGGCATTATCAAAGGTGAACAGCTTTGAAGCATACAGGCTGTATAACTACTTAGGGCACCTTTGTCCTTCCATGGGGATCTGCGAAAGTCTCCTCCAGAACCACCCATATTTGGGAATAGGGTGGGCTCAAGAAGTCAAAATTTCAAGCGCAGAATGAAGTGTCAAGATGGTAATTTATTTTCCTGATAGGATTTTGTATTGATTGTCTGTGTTTAGAATTCATTAAAAAAAAATCTTTCCTCTCTAAGCATTAGGGCTTTCAGGGTGAGATCAAAGAGCCCAAACAAATGATAGTACAGGAAAGGGGAATTGTGAATTAATGAATTTGGGACAGGTAGATCACAAGTCTGAATTGTTAAGAACAAGCCCTAAGATTCAGTTTTGTATGGATATATTGTTGTGGTTACAAAATTAATTTTTATATAAGACATTAACGATCTACAATCACATGCAAAACAAGGAGAGGGAAATCGAACATTGTATAGACAATTAAAGCTGAAGTTGACATACTTCAAATGTCTTGATTATGGTAAATTTTGGTTGGTTTTTTGAATTTGATGTTTAGGCAGGTAGCTTCTTAAATTGTCTACCATCCAGCTGGGCATGTTAGCATCTAGAGGTCTTATACCCTACCTGCTTCTGTTGTTGGAGTTGGGGATCAACTCCAGGGTCTCATGCACACTAGGCAAGTGCTCCACGCTGAAGTATACCCTAAGCTCTAATTGTTTTATAACTTCAAATAATTTTTTTTATTTTCACTTGATTATGTTTCATTAGTCTTTTATTATCAATAGAGGAAAGTTTAATAGAAATTTAGAGTGGCAATTGCATCATAGACAGAAAGAATTATATAAAATTAATAAGGTGTGGTTTCTGACATTATAGGAACAAATATAGGAAAGAAGGGGGTAATTTCCTACATTTTTAGGAAGTAGTGAAAAGGTTCAGTTTGGAATTGTCTAGAATCTGGATCATGCATTCATGTTACACAAATCCTGGCATTTGTAGGCACAGTCATGTTTTTTTATCAGGCTCTTCCAGTTTCCTAGAATTCCAGAATAAAACCAGAAACAACTCAAGGGTAAGTAGATACTGACAATTGGTCTTGATGTCAATAACAGGCTGAAAATATGTTTCTCATAGAATGACTTTTTCTTTTTAGTGATATAGATGTGGAAGAATTCTCAATTAAGGTAATATATGAAAATCAGTTATCTCAAAAAATACAATGAGAAAGGGTACTTTTGATACTTAAATACAATACTTTCCTTTGAAATATTTTCTGGGTCATTGAATTTAGTGTATTTGGTTTAATAATTTAGTGTTTCATAGTCTAATATTTGCTTCTGACAAGCTAGATATGTTAGAATGATCCCTGCAACTTATATACATATCTGCACAGTGTATAGCATAAAAGTTTCACCTGTAAGTATGAAGATTCATATATAAGTATGAGTCAAAGGCAAAACTGAAAAGACAAAACTGAAGCTTGGGACTTGGTCCTAATTATTCAGAGTGACTGGCTGCTCAGCCTTTCTGTTATAATTGGTATGCTTCATTTATTCATTCAGGAAATGCTATGCAGTGTTATTATGAAAAACACTCAGCTCATAGCTGGGTGGAAGCAAAGGTGAAGGACACGCATTGCATCTGTCCAAAGGGAGCAGAAAATTTAGAGAGAGACAAATGCTGAATCTGCAGTGATTGTCAGTGCAAAGAATACAGATGATGGTGTCCTCCCTTAGCTGGCTTAATGAACAAACAGGGACAGTGCTGACCTTCTGGAAGAAGTACTGGCTGAAACTTCGTCATCAGAGTCAAGCTTATTAAATACCAATAGCCGCTTATGAGGATATCCTGAGCTAACTTTCTCTTCTCTGGAACATTTAGCAAAGCAAAACTCAGCCAGGGCATAGAATATGCTTCATCATAACTCCTTCAAGATCCAAAAGGTTTATAGAAACTTATTTTGGAAACTTGAAAAAAAATAAAAGCTCAAGGATATTGTACCCTTCAAATTTTATGAGCTGTAAATGACAACTTAAATGGTTATGAAATATAGACCCTTAAAATTAGTAACAAATTTTATCCCTAATCAGCAGCTGTATTAATTAGCCCATATATTTTTAAATTTATACAGAAATCAAGCACAAATATTTCTGTACTTGCACTAATTTAGTCGGGTTGCTGGCCACGGGTATTGGTTCCAAAGATGTGAAGAAGTTTGTTTTATCATGCAGAAGGTAAGACAAAGTTGTTTGCTATCATAGGATGAAGATTTGCTTCTTCTGTGAAACCCTGAGCCCGTGGCCCTTATGCTTACCGCTCTCAGCTTCACTTCCTCTCACACTTCCTTCTCTATGCCACAATGTGGAAATTGTTTCCTGTTACATGGGTTTTCTGCTGATGCTTAAACAAATTACCTCTGATGCCAGGAGTACGCAATCCAGGCTTGTTATCTGATGGTCCTCATTTTGAAGTTCCTGACGAAGGTTCTGCTGGGCTAAAGTCAAGGTGTGTTGACTGACTGGGCTGTGCTTTTTTTGAGGCTCTAGGGTATGATCCATCTCCTTGCTTTAGCCAGCTTCCTTGAGTGTTGGCTTCCTCCTCCATGTTCAAAACCAGCAGCACTGAGTCTATGAACACCTGTCTTCCATCTTAACATTTTTCTGTTTCTCTTTTGACTCTCTCTCCCAATTTTAAGGAATCTTGTAATTGCAGGGGACTCACCTACATCATCCTGGATACATCGCCTATTTTAGTGTTAGCTAATCAGCAACCTGAATTCCATCTGCAACCATAATTCCACTTTACCATGTAATACAACATTGGCATGTTATGGGAATTAGGATATAGACATCTTTTTGGGGGGTGCATTATTCTGCCTAACATATTTGTCATTATCAAAGGCTAATAAGTGCAATTCTGTTGTGTTCATTGGTTATTTTATAACTATTTTATGACTATTTTTTCCTACAACTATTTCTTTGGCTTTTGTTTTAAGACAAGGTCTGTTTAGCTGAGGCTGGTCTCAGACTTACTCTGTAGATGAAGGTGACTTTGAACTTCTGATCCTTCTGCCTCTACCTCCTAAGTGCTGGGATTATAGGCATACACCACTACACTTGGTTTACGTAGTGCTGGGGTCACTCATGCAAGGCAAACACTCTACCAAGTGAGCTACTTCTCTCTCCCATTCTCAATGACTTCGTAAAGGCCTTAAGGGCAGGCCCAGTGGCTTGAAGGACTATTTGATACCTTAACCTCAGTAGTTAAGGGGTCTTGGAAAACAAAACATGAAAATGCACACCTAAATATTTACACCACTTCTTAAGTGTCTCCCTTCACGCAAGCGTCTTTTCTGCCCATGTCTGCACCCAGTTTTCAACAGATCTAAAGAAAGTTAAATACAACTCTAACATAATATGTAAGTAAATTTCTGGGGTAGAGCAGGATTTCATGAACTTACAGAAAGTGGTGGAAACTCCCGAAGTCACACAAGCTATTAGCAAAAGTGACCAGTCAGCACCTAAACAAGATGAACTGCAAGGGTTCTACTGCCTCACAGAGGCTGAGAAAGACTGGTGTGGCTGGTGTCACATGTGTATCTTTATGGTCGTGCCACAAAGGAAAGGTGAACTGAGGAGAGATGTCATGTCGTGCAATCTGAGGTGATCAACTTGAGATTCATTCTCTCATGCTATGAGCTAGTGCATAGTTCTAACTTCAACTTTAAGAAGTTAAAAAAGAAAAAAAACGATAAATCATACCCCATCCCTCTTTTTAAACCTTTTGGTTTCCGTTCCCATTTAGAATGGAATCAAAACTCCTATCCCAGGTCTATGACAGCCCACATGACCCGGAATCTCCTCCCTTTGTTCTTCTCTCCTCCACTCTTCACTATGGTTTGTGTCCTGTAGCTGCACAGCTCTCTAGCCACCCAGCTTCCCACTTTCAGGTTAACTTGTCTCTATACCTGCAATGCTCTTTCTGAAGGCTGTCACATTACTTATTTAGAACTCAGGTTAAATGTTGAGGTGAGCCTTCATCAGTCACCCCCTCATGCCTATGAGTATCTGTCATTCTCACTTGCTGCTCTATCCTTTGTGTCCAGACAGCAAGGCAGAGGACAAGAGCCCAGACATTAGGAGTGACACCAGAGAACAGGTGATTAGGTTTCTATATGACTATTGCAGTATTAATTGAGTTCAAAACGGAGAGGATAATATCTTGAAACAAACTCTGTTCAGTGAACATTTATGTTCAGTGTCCACATGGAAAATCCATTCATTTCATTCAAAACATTTGGCTTTTGAGTCTGAGTACTGACAAAGTTTTGATTTGTGTCTTTTCTTCCCCCCCCCCCCAAACATTAGTGTGTGTGTGTATGAATGAATGTGGATGAGTGTGGATGAGTGTGCAGTAACCCCTCCAAGATGTAAGTATAGAGGTCAGAGGGAAAACTCAGGTTGGTTCTCATCTTCCATCTTGTTTAAGATAGAGTATCCTGTTGTTCCCCACTGCATTCACCAGGCTAGCTGATCCTATGGTGTACATAGTGTTTTCTTTTCTTCTATTTTCTTCTCTCTTCCTCCCTTCCTTCTCTCCCACTGTCTCATTCCTTCCTTCTTTCCTCTTTCTTTCTTTCTTTCTTTCTTTCTTTCTTTCTTTCTTTCTTTCTTTCTTCTTTCTTTCTTCTTTCTTTTCTTTCTTTCTCTTTCTTTCTTCTTCTTTCATTCTCTCTTTCTCTTTCTTTCTTTCTTTCTTTCTTTCTCTCTTTCTTTATTTCTTTCTTTCTTTCTTTCTCTCTTTCTTATTTTGGTGCTTTCTCCATCCAAGTACTGGTATGTGCTACTATGCTTGGCTTCCACTATTGTTTTCTAAGTAGACAAAAAATGGTGTGATAATAATGACAAGTTATTTTATAACATTAGTTGTTTCAACTAATTTTGATAACCAGTATGCATTAGGATTGAAGGTGCTGCATACATACATATACAGCATCTTCATATATATATATATATATATATAGCTTTGCACAGCTCATTTGGTAGTATTATTTTGTGAAGGGCATTTTGATTAAGTTTTGGATATGAATTGAGCTTACTAATATTGTGTTTTTTTGTTGTTAAATGACAGGCATTCCAAGAATATAAATAAAATATCATAAAGTATGAAATGCAAAAATCTAGATAATATAACATTCAATAAAGTTGGAAATCAAAGATATTTTCTGCTCCATGGTGGAATGAAAATAAACTTAATATAATAGAATTTGTGATAGGAAATATATTTGTTCTGTCCAGAAAGCAAACTGATGAGTGTGAATTTTTTAATGTGCAGAATGTCAGGATAGATAAATCTATCACAAAAAGCAAACAGAATCTCTTTATGAATAGCAAGTCACACCAAGCCATGGATATATACCTCTCTGTTTTTGCCATCTTGTATAAATCTCCCTCCGTTTATCAGTCCTCACATCTAAATTACACATATTCATCACCCTAAGGTCAAACCACATTTTCAGGCCATACAGTAAGAGTGTAGGACAAAATCATTATACCCAAGGATTAATCATCTGACCCTGAAAAGCTCATGGTTTCTGAAGCAAAGTGTTGTCATGGCACATTCCTTTAGCACATTTCCTGCTTTTACAGATAAGTTTGATAGTTTAAATAGTAATTAAATTTTAATTACAACCTAATGCTTGGATGTACAAAGCCATAGGATGGTAGAAAAATTTTTGAAGGGAATAGTTTTCACATGTCTTTTAGAAGAAAGTAAGTAAGAATCAAGTGAGATATAGAATTAGGATAAGAAGTGGTCTAGGGGAAAGGAAAGGGCATAGGTTTGGGAATCTCCTATACTAGTTCAGATTTTGGCTTAGCCATTTTGCAGCAGCATAAACCTTGGGCAAGCTGCATAACCTTTGGGACCTCAGTTTCCTCATGTATGAAGTCAGGATGGCTTGCCAACTTTTCCAGTGACTGATGATTCAATGAGGTGATGTGTGTGAAACCTTTGGTGTATGCTGGCACCTTGTAAATGGCCTGGATTATCTGAGGAGAGTCAGTGTGCTTGTGCAGAGTCAGGACATCCAAAGACAAAGCAGGGTTCAATGCTTTTATCTTGCTGAGCAAGTCATTTTTGATCTTCCTGGGTAGTAACCCAACCAGAAGTCCCTTCCGTCCCTGTTTCTGGAACTCCTTGCACACCTAACCACTTCTCTCTTCCCTCCTGGGGGATCACAGTGAGTGCCCTTCATTGCAGCTATCAAGTAGAGAGTTCAGGAGTGGGACAGCATTAAAGTTGAATTATCCCCTGTGAGTGAGGACCTGAAGATGCAAACTCAAACACGCTCAGGGAGTACTGTCAGATTTCCTCTCCTGCTGACCATCCCAACAAGCAGTGATGATGGACGAGAGCCAAACTGAGGATGCTGAAGTCTTTGTCTTCCCCTTCTTCTAATTCATCTTCTGATCAAGCTGCTCTCTTCCCACCAGTGGCTGCCTATCACCTTCAGATCCACTTGGCAGCCTCCCACATTCTCTCCTTTCCACTAGGAGCCAATCATAGTTGTATTTGACTGGTTGGTTATCTACTATGAGAATGACACAACTAAACTATTCAAACTAGGGAATCATAGTTGATAGATTGTGATGCATTAAATCTCAACAGATTTTTGTTCCTTAGCCACAATCAAAACAATAGGGTAAACTTTTACCCCTGTTTGGATCATGGTCAGCTTTACTCAGTCACAGAAAATATCTGCCTGTAATGCTAGTTCTCTGGAAGCTGAGGCAGAAGAATTGCCATAAATTCCAGGCCAGTGTGGGCCACATAGTGAGTTCCAGGCCAGCTTGAGACACAATGTGAGACCCTATCTCAAAAAGCCCAATAATAAAATAAAACGTCACAAAGATTTATGAAAGGTGAGTGAATGAGATCACACATTTGACCAGACCATTGTGTGTGTGTGTGTGTGTCTGCAGTGTGGGATTGCATGTAAGGACTAAAATGGCTCCAAAGATCCTAGGTCATCCATTTGTTTACACTTATCTTTCTTTATACACACACTGAAAAGTCTGTGGTTCTTCTGTTAATTAAACTACAAGGTTTGGCTAGGGAGATTGTTCAGTGGTTAAAGTGTTGCCTGCAAAGCCTAAGGACCCAGGTTTGATTCCCCAGTACCCAGGTGAACCAGATGCACAAGGTAGCACATGAATCTAGAGTTTGTTTGCAGTGGCTGGAGGCCTTGTATGCCCATTCTTTATTTCTCTGCCCCCCCTCTCAAATAAACAAACAAACTACAGGGCTAGTGTTTCAGAGACTTTTATGTTATGGATCTTGACCATTCATATTTGCATTAAAGTACCTGTGTACTATTATTATTCTTCCTCTTTAATTTTTGCCACATAAGCATTTGTAATCATTGTGAAGACAGTTGTGGAACTATATGCAAGATCTCATATCCATCTGACATGACTTGTAACAATTCCACACGTATAAGCAGCAGTCATCTCCATTCCTTCATTCCTGGAGTCTGCCTTGGTCATTGCTGCCCCATGATGACTTAGGGCCACTGAGGATCTTTAAGTGTCAAGAGAACAAATTTGTTTTAGCATGAAGCACAGGTAAGAAACATGCTATTTTAGAATGACTGATTTTTCTTATATTAATACAGGAAACTGTTGGGTCATCTTAGTTGCTTCTATAGATGACACTCTGAGGGGAAGTGATTTAACCTTGTCACTTTTCTTGGTGAACTGTGTCTTACATCTTCAATCTTTTCTATATCCCTTCATGGGCATTGAGACATGATGGGGTGGGTGGAGGCTTTTGCAGTGGGAGAGCAATGCTTGCTCTTTCTTAGTGTTCTTCTCCAAGTGAAATTCCTAAGATACTTGTAAAGAGCCACCACTGTTGCCAGCTAATTTTCTCTGATGAATTGAAATCTCCTCTAATGAGCCTCATCTGAGTAGATAGCCACAAAACTGTCTGCATCATACTTGATCACACAATTGTTTAGGGAAAAATATAATGACAGGAATGTAGAATACAAGGTGGATGCACTCCTTCACTTCTTACTGCTTGATCTGTTACTTACTTTTCTGAGGCTCAGTGTTCTGCTATGGAAAGTGGGTTTGTGGTGAGAATGAAACAAAATGATGCCCCTTGTAAAAGAAGGTATTCAGAGTCCTTGCACATCCACTTTTTACTCTATCCATTGGAGCTGCTGGTTCCTGTAGTGACTCAGGGAAGGGAACAGGTGAAGCAAGTGGTTTTCAGGTCTATGTGGTGGGACTGGGAAAGGTACCTGAGCTGCACAGGGATGAGCCATGGATCGGTGAGATGAGATCTCCTCATATTGTATCTACCAAGCAGCAGCACTCCAGCTTTTCTGCCCCTCATCAGCAGCCACCTTCCAATGAAGCACATCATGGCCTAATATAGTTGCTTCCCCACTAGAATCAAAGTTCCTTCCCTTCCATCTTTAAAGTCTGGGTGCCTAGTTATGTTAAGAGAATGAATAGAATGAGTAGTAGGTATGTGTATGTAGGGAGATGGGCCATCTGTGGTCATTTTGCTACATAGGATGTTCTAGAACTTTAGAATCTCGATCTGATTTTTTTTTTTTTTTTTGGCAGATGATTAGAAAACATGGTTTCTGTTTCTTTTTCTCCTTCCTCTTTCTGAGTCTAGAAATAAAGATTAAGTAATAATGGGACTGACTTGGGTGTGAAGATTCTTGCGTTGGTCATTCCATTT
The DNA here is from genome assembly GCA_036365145.1 of Orientallactaga sibirica. Taxonomy (NCBI): domain Eukaryota; kingdom Metazoa; phylum Chordata; class Mammalia; order Rodentia; family Dipodidae; genus Orientallactaga; species Orientallactaga sibirica. The sequence continues at coordinate 22,939,090 of JAEOAD010000003.1, forward strand.
TATTTATTATTTGTACATTTTATTTCCTTTATTTTTTGTCCCATTAAGTGAGATTGTGTAAAAATGTACCTTCCACGTAAATTCTTACCTGGGGTCCTCAGTTGCTTAGCCTCAGTCAGTGCGTCATTCTACCTGCGTAATGAAGCCCTCCATACTTAGTGATGCTGGCAGTGCGAGGGCAGTGTGTTTGGAAGGGGTGGGGGGAAGCAGCTGTCATCCTTACTTGCTCCCGAGAAGAGAAGCTCATTATGGTGGTGCCTGTCAGATGCTGGGGAAGCCCTGCAGAAAGTCAGCTTCAGATTGTGCCACAGAGCTTTCAGAAGCAATCCATAGCATTTCCCTCAGGTTACAGAGCCTGTCGTGAGTCCCAGTGTTAGTGTTATACAAACTGCCATTTGTGAATCCCCAAATTTCATAAGAGCAGTAGCAGCAACAGATGGCAAAAATACAAGTCTAATTCATTTAAAACCCACTCCAAGAAATGAGTTCTTCTTGTACTCTTTAGGCTGTTATTTTTCTATATGTCTTTTCTATGCCTTCTAAATAAAATAATTATGTTCCTCTCTGCTGAGACAGCAGCAGTTTGCATTCTGTAGTCTTACAGGGGAATCATAATATAAGCTTCTATTACAGAGGAACAAGAAGCTTAATCCTGTTGATTTTCAAGTTTGTGGATTTAGTGAGGGCAAGGTTCTAGGCATAACTTACCTGTATGTTTGTGGAATGTTTTCTTATTTTTAAAATGTATAGCAGTACCCAGAGTAATAGTCAGCTTGGGGCATATGCTTCAGACTTGGTTCTCCTTGATTTTTATATATCAAAAGCAGTTTTCATAGCTGTTTAAAAATGGCTTTTATAATCAGGGCTGCGATTGTAGGTAGATTAGAAAATTTACCAGCTGGAAATCAATCAAAAATTCTTATCAGGAGACCACTATGTGCAAAACACTTGATTAAAGTGTTAAGGCTCTTCCACTGGGTTGAGACATACATGTGACCTAGGCAGCCAGTATCTTCTGGGAGCATCTCCCACAGAGCACACTTGGGAAAATGGGTTAATTAGGATTGTGAGGTTGTCTTCCCTATCCGAAGCCTGTTCATATCCAAGTTCCCCTCTGGGCAGAGAATAAAGTCCAGGGCCTTCTCAGTTTGAGGCTTGGAGCTGCACTCTATTAGTGAAGGCATGTGAGGCAGGATTCTGTTGGGTCCTGTCTGTAGGTAGCATGGGACAGAGAAGGAAAAAACAGGAAGGATATCAGAGAAGTAAAACACTTAGGAAAACAGAGCCTTGGCACAGCCGAGGGTGCAAATTTGGTCTAGAGGGCCGCCTTTCCTGGGATGCTATAGCTCCCCCTGCCTGTAGGGGCAGGGTGAATCTGCTCAACCAGTTCAGGTGATGGCTTCTGATGTGAAGCCTTCTTCCAGTTCCTGGCTAGAGTGTGTTATGTATTGTGGTCAACTTCCCTCACACTGTGCTTGAAAGTAACATATGCATCTTACTTTAGTGTTTGGAAGGATGCTCACTCAATATTAAGATCCTTTCTTTGCCAGCTTGACCAACTTTGAGATGTGGAACACTGTCTGATGTGACACTGGACTGCACTTCCAATAGACAAACTTGCTATTGGGGGTAGGGACAAGGCACCTGAGTACTGTAATTTCATTTTGAGGTCCACAGTCAGGATCTAATCCAGCTGCTGGTTCTGGAAACAACTGTAGAATTTCTCACCAAGTAGAACCAAGATGTGTCCTTTATGCTGAAAAGAATGGCACAAAGAAGTAAAATGCTTTGATGTTGGACAGATTCTCTCTCATGGGGGAACATGTGCCATCCCTTGAAGATTAAGGACCAGTGCCTGTTTAGTGTGACCTTGGTTAATCCATCAGATTAAGATTTGTCTCTCTTCCATGCTACTGGGTAGCTATTGATGAATATTTACTGAATGCTCCAATGTGCCAGATGCCACTGTATGAAAACAGCTGCTGATCTGTTCAAATTTCTGCTATTTGTTGGGATGAGAGTCTAAGCTATGTGAAACTTTAGGAGGCTGCCCATGATCATCACTCTGCCATAGGCCAATGTCACCCTACCAGGACTGGGGTCAGAGGTAAGCTCTCAGGGCCAATGTCACTCTACCAGGGCTGGGGTCAGAGGTAAGCTCTCAGGGCCAATGTCACTCTACCAGGGCTAGGGTCAGAGGTAAGTTCTGTGAGGTAAGCCAAAGGCAAGTAGTGTTGAAAGAACCTGCTGTGGAGAAAATTCTTTTTCTCCTTTCCTTTCCTTTCCTTTCCTTTCCTTTCCTTTCCTTTCCTTTCCTTTCCTTTCCTTTCCTTTCCTTTCCTTTCCTTTCTTTTCCTTTCCTTTTCTTTCCTCTTTCCATTCCCCTTTCCCTTCTCTTTCCTTCCCTTCTTTTCTTCATTCCTTCATTTTTGGCAATAAGAACTGAATCTAGGGCCTAGCACACTACCATTGAACTATACCTCCAAACCAAAAATACTTCTTTATTCATTTTTGAATTTATATGTTATTTTTACCTTCTGGGACATTTGTGAACATTCTGTCCATGTAAATTTGGGTTTTTCTTTACAGTACCAAATTTTGTTCTTTTAAAGTTCTTTTTAATATAATTTAATTTAATTTATTTATTTGAGAGACATAAAAGGAGAGAGAAAGAGGCAGATAGAGAATGGGCATGTCAGGATCTCCAGCCACTGCAAACAAACTCCAGATGCATGTGTCCCCTTGCGCATCTGGCTTATATGAGTCCTCGGGAGTTGAACCTATGTTCTTTGGATTTGCAGGCAAATGCCTTAACTGCCAAGCCATCTCTCCATCCCCAAGGTTTTGCTTTTAGTCTTCTGAGAAGCTAGTTTTGAAGTCCTAGGGTTTGAGGATGGAGTTATTTGAATTCAAAGTTATAAAGTTCATATCTTTACTCTGAATTAGGAAAGGAAAATATCCCACTGAAGTGGGAGTATAGCTCAGAAGTAGACCAAGTGCCTAGTATGCACAAGGTCCTGGGCTCAATCCCCAGAACCAATAATAACAAAGGAAAACACCTCTCCTGAAGAAAATACTATGAAAAACAGGGAATTAAAGTTCTTTGAGATAGTATTTCTGGCAGCACATTCTACCAAAATAATGAGTGTTTAGAAGTAGCCCCATATATAGCTTAGAAATAAATTGTAATTTAAATTTTTTATCATAAGAAATTATTACTTCTAGTTTGTGTAAAAGAAACAAAGTAAAAAGGCAGGAGGAAAAGGGAAAGAGAGGTAGAGAAATAGGAACAGGAACAGAAATAGGAATAGGTAGAGAGTAGGAATAGAATAGAAATAGTAAAATGGTATTATATTTACTAAAACTGTAGTCATACTATGATATTCATCTTTATAGGAAGAATATTAAATAACAAAAACAAGTGGGTAATTTAATAGAAAGCATTACATTCATAAAATGTCTCAAGTAGTGGAAAGCCCAAGCATACTATACCAGTAAAGAAATTGAATTCTAATCAAAGGGCTAAATGTGTCTAGAATACACAAATCCCCAAAAGTTTTATGCATGATACTTAATATATTTTCTTTCTTTCTCCCTTCCTTTCTTTCTTTCTTTCTTTCTTTCTTTCTTTCTTTCTTTCTTTCTTTTTTTTTTTTGGAGAGAGACAGAGAGAGACAGAGAGAGAGGGAGAGGAAGACAGAGATGGGCGCGCCAGCAGTCTCTGAGCTGCTGTGAACAAAATCCAGATGCGTGTGCCCCCTTGTGGTCAAGTGCGACATTGTGCCCTTGCATCACTTTGCATCTGGCTAAACGTGGGACCTGGAGATTGGAACTGCTGGAGATTGGAACCAGCGTTCTTAGGCTTAGGAGGCAGGCGCCTTAATCACTAAGCCATCTCTCCAGCCTGATACTTAATATATTTTCAATGAACAAAGCATCTTTTATTATCAAAATGATTTTAGAAAGTAGAGTCTAATTCATTTGGCTGATAACTAAAAAGAAATAGGAAAGTATAAGAAACTTTGACTAATCTCAGTAAAGAATAGAAACTAAAATTTGAATTTATAAATAGTAAACTAGTTCTGAAGGGTACATGCCCAAGGAGAACTTATTCAAGAAATGCAAGCATGGTTAGTTTTCTTTGGGGGGCAAATGGTCTCATTATGCAGTCCAGGCTGGCCTCAAACTTATGATTCTCCTGCTTCAGCCTTCTGAGTGCTGGGATTACAGGTATACATCACCACCATTGACTCATATTTCAAAAATTATTAATGAAATAAATGAAAACAGATTGTAGGTGTTAATGTCATAACCCATATGATCATATTAGTCAGCACAGAAAATGTAAAAATTTAGCACTCTATTACTACTAAGCAGCTTTCTTTTTATGAGGGAGGGAGGGAGAGAGAGAGAGAGAGAAGAGAGAGAGAGAGAGAGAGAAAGTAAGAGAGACAGCACAAGAATTGGCGCACCAGGGCCTCCAGCCACTGAATTCAAACTCCAGATGCTTGTGCCACCTAGTGGGCATGTGCAATCTTACACTTGTCTCAACTTTGTAGATCTGGCATACCTGGGACCTGGAGAGTAGAACCTGGGTCCTTAGGCTTCACAGTCAAGAGCTTTAACAGCTAAACCATCTCTCCAGCCCTAAAAACTTTTCTTGATAGAGATATCTTTTTAGAAGTCAGTGACAAATCAATCCATAACAATGTAGTTCCAATCAAAATCCCAAAGAAATACTCACAAAACATAATAAACCAACCTTTGAAGTTATACAAAACAGCAAAAGAGGAAGTAGAGCTAAGATAATTTAAAATGAAGAAGAGGGGGCCTGCCATTATTATGAAGACCTCATAACTAAAATGAGAATTTGGGGTAGAATAATGAAAAGGAAGAACAGAACAGAACAGAAATCCCCCAAATAGCCTTAAGCATGTATAAAAAGACATAAATGGTACGGAATACTGCAAGCCAGTGTGGCAAGAAGAGTCTTCCTTAAAGGTGGAACATCAGTAGGTACTGCATCCCAACATATACATATTACAGAGGTATCCATAATTTAAATATGCAAAGTAACATTTGAAAATGTTCTCAAAGCAATATAGGAAAATGCATAACTTTCAGGTAGGGGAATATTCGTTAAGATATAGAAAGCATAAGCCAAAAAAGGAGAATACTAACAAACTGGCCCACATTAAAAATCAAAAACTTTGGTCTGGAGAGATGACTCAGGCATTAAAGGTGCTTGCTTGCAAAGCCTGATAGCCCAGGGTTCAATTCCTCAATACCCACATAAAGCCAGATGCACAAAGTGCCACATGCATCTAGAGTTTGTTTGCAGTGGCAGGAGGCCATGGCATGCCTCTCTCTCTGTGTTTGCCTCTTTCTCTATCTCCCTCTCTCAAATAAATGAATGAATGAATGAATAAATAAAATATATTTTTAAAAATCCAAAACTTAAGTCCAATAAAAGAAAAACTTAAGGCCATAAAACTAAAAACAATTATTTGTGATGCATATAACCTTCAAATAATTGTTACTAGAATTAAAAAGCATGCCTAGAAATCAGTACAAAAAAACGTCAATCCAGTAGGAACAATAAGAATAAAATAAGAGAATGGGCAAGTTATGGGACTTACCCTGGCCAAGTTCATAAACATATATAAACCCTTGAGAAGATACTCAACCTGACTAGTGAAAAAAGTGAAAATTTAAACAAAGTCAAGTTGTCTTTTCACCATCATATGGGTCCAATTAAAAGTCTTAACAATGCTGAGTACTGGAAAAGATAAGGAATTGAAAAGCTGTGCCATGCTCTGAAGAAAGCTGTAGCAATGATATTATTTTGGAGATGAATTGGCAATAAAATAAAGGTAAGAAAGTGCTGCCTTGTGACTCAAATCCCACTTGCAGCTGTATAAAAAGATTCATGCCCACATGTAAGGAAACAGATATAGGAATATCATTGCACTGTGGCAAAAAGAAAAAAGAACAAGAAAGAAAAGAAAAGAAAGAAAGGAAAGAAGGAAGGAAAGAAGAAAGGAAGAAAGGAATCAGGCATGATACATGTGTCCATCCAGAAAAGCAAGTATTGAAATCACTCACGATGTGACACAGCTTCTAAAAATTAACCTGTATCAAATGTTTAACATAAAAAATGTATTTGAAATAATGCAGGAGAAAGATAATTTAGGCTTCTGGTTACCTGGGGAAAGTTAGAAAAGAGAATGGGTGGGGAGAGATATATGGAGAATTTCAATGGTACATAGACTCAGTGCTCAGGAAGAAATGATCTCACTCTCTCAAACTGTGAGGTTTCAGTAAGTAAGGAGATGGGTGTTTATGCTGGTCTCAAGGTCTTTTCTGCAGAACTGAAGTAATTCATAATAAAATGGAAAAAAAGGAATAGCAACAAATGAGTTGATTTCTTATAATGCCACTGAAGTGTAGCTACAAGGGCTGTGGGGCAGATCCAGAGATGGAGTGTGTACTTGCAGCAGGTCAGGGGCATGAACAGGATAGCATCCCATAATACAATGTGTTAGAATTAGAATACAATGTATAGAAGATTGAAGGCAGAGTGTTCCCAAGGAGTGGCTGGAATGGATTTTTAATGTGGGCCAGTTTGTTAGTATTCTCCTTTTTTGGCTTATGCTTTCTATATCTTAACGAATGTTCCCCTACCTGAAAGTTATGCATTTTCCTATATTGCTTTGAGAACATTTTCAAATGTTACTTTGCATATTTAAATTATGGATACCTCTGTAATATGTATATGTTGGGATGCAGTACCTACTGATGTTCCACCTTTAAGGAAGACTCTTCTTGCCACACTGGCTTGCAGTATTCCGTACCATTTATGTCTTTTTATACATGCTTAAGGCTATTTGGGGGATTTCTGTTCTGTTCTGTTCGTCCTTTTCATTATTCCACCCCAATTTCTCATTTTAGTTATGAGGTCTTCATAATAATGGCAGGCCCCCTCTTCTTCATTTTAAATTATCTTAGCTCTACTTCCTCTTTTGCTGTTTTGTATAACTTCAAAGCTTGGTTTGTTATGTTTTGTGAGTATTTCTTTGGGATTTTGTGCATCTGGCTTATGTGGGTCCTGGGGAATCGAACCTGGGTCTTATGGCTTTACAGGTAAAGGCCTTAACCTCTAAGCTATCTTTCCAGTCCTGCATTCCTTCTTGTTTTTATCTGATGTGCTGAGGCAAATTTCTGGGCTTTGTAAACTGAGCAAAGTGGGCTTTCTCTCAGCTGTGTTCTCAAACATCTGACTTTCAGAGACTGGTCCTAATTGGAAGCCACCTTTTCCTCAGATTGTGAGAGGGGGGATGAGAAGGTAAATGCCCTCTGGGACCAAGACTATAAAGAACAAGGAGGGTACAGAGAAGGCAGGTGCAAGACTTTGGGGAGCAGAGGCGGTGGTGGGGAAAGATGGCCTCTAGAGAAGGAAGGTGTGGTAGTTTGAATATATGTCCCCCAATATATTCAGTGGTTTATTACTTATAGTTTGCATCTGCAATCACCTTGCTAGAGGCAAGGTCACTGGGGGCCCCCATCTTAAGGTGTGGTGATGGTTTGAGATTCCATTGTAAAGATATGCAAATGTGCCTAGCAGGAGTTCCTGAAGTGTGCTGTGTGACCTTTTGGCTGTAGTTTTGCTCTGTGTGCTGTGGTGGCTGGTTGGCTTTTGCTCTCTCTGCTTGGTCCTGTGAGAGCACAAAGTTTCTCCTGATTATGGAACTTCCCTGGATCTGTAAGCTTTAAATAATATCCCTTCCTCCATAACTGTGTCTGGTCTGGAAGTTCATCTCAGCGAACCTGAAGCTGTCTGCTACAGTAAAGTGGTACCGAGGAGTGTGGGGTGAGTTGAACCAGACCATGTGGATGTTCGTCTTTTGGAACCTTTGTTTTGGAGGAATGGGCATGGACTTGGTGCTTGCGACTGAAGATGCCTTCTGGAGTGGTAAGCCAAGTTTTATGGACTATTCTGATGAGAGTTTGAGAATGCTAAGTGCAGACTGTATTGAACTTCGAGGCTTGGCTTATGAGCTTTCTAAGGGGAAGGAAAGACTGCAGAGGACTTTGTTGGAACTGGGCTACTGGCATAAGGGATGGCTATGTTCCACTATCCAGGCCCAGAAAGTTTGATCAAGGTTAAATTTGTAATGGACTGATGTGCTTGGCTGAAGATATCGGACTGAGATTTAAAGATTTTAAGTTGGAAAACCTGAAGCAAGTTAAAAGTAGAGGCATTCTTTGGTTGAGCTGCTATTGTCAACGCATTAGCAATCTTAAGGAAGGTGGAAGGAAGGTGGCCTGACTTGATTTACATTAAAACAATGGAGAGGATGCCTGAGGAAAGACTGTTAGAAATGCAAACTCTTGGAAAGAGTTGACTGGAGAAGGAACCTGCTTTTCAAGGCTATGATTTATTTTGTCCCTGGATTAAGAATATGGCTATGTCCTGCACACCTGGTATTAGTTTTGGAAGCATGAAAATGCATGGAGTGGTCATGAGTTGCACACGGTTCCAGGAGCCGCTGCTGAGATGCGGCATGAGGCAAGGCATGAAGTCCCTGAGGAATAGGCTGGAAGAGCCTTTTGGAAGATGGACCGTGGTTTGCATGGAGACCTGAAGATGTTTTGGATATACCAGGACTGTGCAAAAGGGCTACCATGGAGTGCAGTGTTGGCATGGGATGAAAGTTTTCCTGGTAACTCTGCCCAGCTGGAGGGGTGGAATTGGAAAACCTGGAGACTGTCAGTCTCTGGTTATATTGAACTTGAACTGCAGAAGTTTGATGATTGCTGATGGTGGCTGAGTTTGCATTGTTCTAGTTTCTCCTTGATATTCCTTATACAGTTAAAATGTTTACTCTGTGCCTTTACATGTTGAAAGTATTTAACTTGTTTGATTTTACAGGACTCACTATCTTAAGTTGATCAAGACTGAGAAACCTTTGAAATTGGACTGAGTACAATTTACAATGTGTGATAGTTATAAATCTATTGGGGCCAGGAGCTAAATATATTGGGGGCCAGGGGCGGAATGTGGTAGTTTGAATATATGTCCCCAATATATTCAGTGGTTTATTACTTATAGTTTGCATCTGCAATCACCTTGCTAGAGGCAAGGTCACTGGGGGCCCCCATCTTAAGGTGTGGTGATGGTTTGAGATTCCATTGTAAAGATATGCAAATGTGCCTAGCAGGAGTTCCTGAAGTGTGCTGTGTGACCTTTTGGCTGTAGTTTTGCTCTGTGTGCTGTGGTGGCTGGTTGGCTTTGCTCTCTCTGCTTGGTCCTGTGAGAGCAGGTTTTCTCCTGCCCTTATGGAACTTCCCTGGATCTGTAAGCTTCAATAAATAATATCCCTTCCTCCATAACTGTGTCTGGTCTGGAAGTTCATCTCAGCGAACCTGAAGCTGTCTGCTACAGAAGGGGACAAGCTGGTTGTTGCCACATGGTGATGAAGGTGCCATCACATTCTCCAATTTAAAGGAAGCTGGAAATCTGGATTGTTTTTAACAAAAAGATGTGAAATTTCCTGATTTTTAAATGTTTCAAGTAATTTAAACATTTAAAATACCACGTAGAACAAAACAAGAAGAAATCCCTAGAGCATTTTTGGTAACAGTCCATCATCTTGCTTAGTATCCACAGAGACAGCATCAGCTGCTGGGGTCCCATGATGGCTCTCACTAGGGGCCTACTGGTGAGAAATCTCCAAGACAGAGGAGTAATGAACACATATACATACTATATACATCTCCTCACCCTTCACACCTACACACCCACATATACTCCCTTCACATCTATTCACATCTATACTCTTCACCGCCATACCCCCCCACACATTCCACACACCTAGCAACAGACATACAGACAATACATGTACCAAATACATACACCATCCACACCATACTCAGCTATCACATTGTCACATACACCATATTCACACATGTACACACACTGCTCTCATGAGTAGGTATGGCTGAGATAAATACTGCCAGCTCTGTGAAATCTGAACAGGAGTGCTGAATAACCTGGAAGGAACCATGGTGGTGAACTTTGCCTCAGTTCACACTCCCTTTTACACATGGCGTTCCTCCTAGGCCTTTATTCTCTTCTTTCCATGAGTATCCCCTGAAGACATTTTTCAGTTCTTACACAATAGCTGCTTGCATATGGGGACACTGAGGGCCGGAGAGAGACAGGCAACCCATGAGTCAGGAGCACAGTTTGACTGGCAAACCCATCCCTCCAGTGGAGGTGGAGATGGGGTCATGGAAAACTCATGAGTGCTTTGTCAGGCACAGGTCTGTGCATAGATGCTGTAAATAACATCTGATTGCTTTATGATGCTTTCATTCTGGTAAGGATAGAAGATTGTAGAATCAGAACAAGAAATTCCAAATTGTTACAGAATTGTTCTTACTTGCAGTTATAAAAAAGAACTGTACATTTCCCCAGCCTGCTGAAATGATAACTCTGGGTTATATTTTTGGAAAAAAATAATTTTTTCAGGTTGTAAAAATTTAATGGCCTCTGAGTGACAAGGAAGTTCCAAGTGGTTTTCACTGGCTGTTTCCAGGCTAGAGCAAAAGGTAGATGTGAGACCAAGAGCTTTCCTGATCCCAGGGGCAGATAGGTAGTTTAGAAAATCCCCTCTCCATTTCTGTTGCAAATAAGTGGCCTAAGGATGCTTTCTCATCTCCTCTTTGAGAAAGAGGCAAGTAGCCAAACCTCTGGGTAATAGTGCTAAAGCTAACGACTTTGGTATAGTTCCTTTGTCTCTGGGTGCTTCGGCATTTTATTTCCTTTTTGTTTCACAAAGTGAGATGTCTTTCTACCTATCCATACAAAGTGATCATATATATGATTCTTGTCATAGGAGTGAGGACAAGGTATCTGAACAATGTACAAACAAATCACTTGGGATTTGAAATCTACAGACCCCAACACTGCATCCCAGTCACACTGTGGAAGGGACAGAGAAGTTGCCATCAAGTTCCCAGATGATGCTCAGGTTGTTGGTCTGCAGACCAAGCCTGGAGAAGCAAAGGGGGAAAGATAAGAGAGGATGGGAAGAAGCTTGTAATTTCCTTTTCCATTCTGAGGACGTGCCTCTTTTTATCTAGCCCAGGGCAATAATTCATCATGTAAACTGCTTCAGGACAAAGACTTGGCTGCCATGGCCCAGGAGGAGGTGTGCACTCCTTTGTGAGAGGCGACAGGACCAGTGGCTATTGTTCTCAAAGCTGCAGCCAGGGTTCTTTAGCTTCCTGACAAATATTCTCTGTGCTCTAAAGCAGCAGTAGATGAAGGCTGGAGGAAGGGAGCTTGAGGCAGAAGGGGTTGGTGGAAAGCTACTCTGGAGTCTTGAAAATGGCAAATTACTTCTCGTGTGTTTCCTTTGAGGTTTTGGCAGGTGAGAGAGAGAGAGAGAGAGAGAGAGAGAGAGAGAGAGAGAGAGAGAGAGGGGGGAGAGAGGAGGGAGGAGGGAGGAGAAAGAGAGAGAGAGAGAGAGAGATTGGGGTGGGAGGCTACAGGTCTGTTCCAAGGATTTTCTTGGTGTAGAATAGATGGAGTAAAATTAAGCTCTCTAGTGCCAGGCCATTTGGACAGAGGCCCTGGCACACAGATGGTGTCACAGTCAGGACGGCTCCCTCCTGTGTCTGACAGGGAGGTGATGAGAACCTTTGGGCCCCACAGGACCGTAACAGATGTTGTTTGGTTCTGGCAGCTGAGCAAGAGCCTCACTGGCAATGTAAACATTTCATCTGCTCAGCCTGTTGTCGCTGTTCTGCCTCTGAACAACTGTCTTCCTCTAGTATCTCCGTGTACTTCTCCATGCCTGAGCTGATCAGCAAGTGCGACAGAGGGCTGGAGTGTGCTTCCAGAGCTGGCCATGCTGCTGGTTCTGCACAGTGGGAGAAGAAGAAGGTGACACCAGATTCACTGACAGCCAGACTGTGACCCTCCAGTCTGTAAATTCAACTCAGAACCCCACTCAGAAGTCCTCTGAGAGCCTTGGCTCTCCAGGGCTCACCTGAGCAGAATAAAACAAAGCCTGAGTCTCTCATCTAAAGAAAGCGTCAAAACTTCTGGAACATCTCTAACTCGGTTCAGTCCGTAGGGCAACACTGTATTACTGAATATTTTTCTTAAATAATTTTGGGTGATGGGAGAATTTTTTCAGAATTGTAATTATGTCCCATTCAAATTTATAAAAAGTTAAAGTAGAAAAACAATTCTCAAGTGACAAAAGAGCCAATCACTGTAATTCACTTTAAATTGAAGATCTGAATGGGCAGGAACAGGCAAGTTCCCTCTTGCCTCTTGATGTCTCTTCTGGAAATAGGGAAAAAACTATATGCTATGCATATTTCAAGGAATGTCAAATCTGTCACAGTAGTGGAAACACTCTATCTTCTATCAGGAAACAGAGGTTTTAGGCTGGGGACATGGCTTAGCTGTCAGGGCGCTTGCCTCGCATGCACAAAACCCTGGGTTCCATCCCCAGTACAGCATAAACCAGGTGCGGTGGCACTTGCCTATCATCCCAGGCTGTGGGAGGAGGATGAGACTTTTAAGGTGGTTTGAGGCCAGCCTGGTATACGTGAAACCTTAATGAGACCCTATCTCAGACAAAAAAAAAAAAAAAAAAAAAAAAAAGGAGAGGGTAGAAAGGAAGAAGCAAGCAGCAAACAGGATCTTCTGGAATTGCTATTTCTAGGAAGAGAGGAAAGCTGATGTGTATATAGGAGAAGAGGTTCAGGTTTACACAAAGGCAGATGGGTAACAGGTATCACCTTGTGGATCCTGCTCTATGCTACAAACTGCTCAATGCCAGCTGTGGTCAGGCGCCATGCAGCAGAGGACACCAGGTGCCCCTGGTACTCAATGGAGAGACATTTGGGGGCAAGAATCATCATCACATGGGGTAGGGACCAGTCTGCATCATTCTTTCCCTGTCCCCCACACACACAGCAGGACAGGCTCCTCTCACCTACAGTTGGCTAGTGCGGCCCTGCCAAAGGCTTTTGTGCATAGCTGCCAACGTTTGCTGGGAAGCTATTTTGCTCCAGACACTTTCATGTCTATTATCTCACAAGTGAGGTTGGGGCTCTATTTCTTTTGTTTTTAAAATCAAAGGCTTCATGACATGTGTCATAGCCAGGTACCAAAGTCATGCTCTATCCTTTTGAGGGTGCTGTACATGTGGTTGAGGCAGCAGCAGCAGGAGCAGCAGCAGCTCACAGCTGGGCCTATACAAATTGCCCAGCTCATAGACATCTGCTGAATTACTGTGTGCCAGAAATGCAGACACTCTGAGTTCAATAAGGAATGTGCAAATCGTTTTTTTTTTTTCCTCCTGAGATGAGGTCTCACTATGTAGCCCAGACTGTACTTGAACACATAATCTTCTTGCTCTCTAAGAGCTGTGGCTATGGTGTGTGGCAATGCACGTATGTAGGGGAATCCCACCCTTCAAATTGTTTTTGGTCAGCTCTAGCCTGTATAAAGAAATATAAAAGTTGTGCTAAGCAGATAATCTCACCTTCCAGAAGATTTTAGATTTTGTCTCATGCTGACTTTTCTTCTTGATGGTCGCACTGCTTTATTCTCATGGATAAGGTTAAGGGACACATAAAGACCCCATTTCAACTTCATGCTCATATTTCATGGTAAGTCTTTAGTTTCTAAAAACTGTTCTCTTCCATATAGAGCATCTTGCTATCACTAACCATTGTGTACCACTCATGACAATTTACAAGTGATAATCATCTTCAGGATAGAGGTTGGTGTCACTGAAATCTAAACAGTTCCTTCTAATTTTTCTTTTCTCCCAGAACTAAAGCTGATTGAAACCCAAATGATTATCCAGGGACCCGCCTACCATGCACATAGTACCACATTGGAACTGATTGGGAAAGAGAAAGCACAGTGGAAGACAGTATAAAGGAAGCCAGGTGAAGAGATAAGACATTTAGAGGAAGATTGCGGAGAATGAATAGGACTGATCTGCCGGAGCTGTTTGCCTGAGAAAGATGGTCAGTGCCTTTCACTCAATTAGAATCACAGCTGCCCTGCCGAGATGCCAATTTATACTTAGATACTGCCAAAAGAAGCTATTTCCACAAGATGCTCTGCACGCTAATTCTCTGAAGACACTCCACTGAACAAGCAAGTGGCCACTGCTTCAATGATTCAGCAGGCTGTGGGATGCTGTGAGCCGACATGGGCAAGAGGTTCCTTTGCATCTGAGCACACTGTTCTAAAACCTCAAAGAGCTAGGCTCCTAAGCTGAATATTTTTTTTTTTTTTTTTTTTTAGATCTTGCCACACCAGTGAGGATCTCCTAGACTTGGTGTGATTCTTGGTGCAAAGAACTTTTATAAACAATCCATTCATACTAGCCAGAATCATCAATGGAACACTGATATTTAAGGTAATGTATGAGTTTAAATATAAAATAAGGTATTCTATTGGAACTCTTATAACACAAAGTAAATTTTTTTAAGCACTATAGAATTAAGAACACAAATTTGAAATAAAACCATAGTGGACAATTGATTACTTTACTCATTTAAATAATATCCACCGCTTTACATATATATAAGACCGATGTTCTCTCACAACCCTAAAGTCACTTTTTAAATTTGTGAGTGTGTCTGTGTGTTGAATTCACCAGGTCACATGTATTGCACAGTACACATATGGAGGACAGGGGACAACTTTAGGTGTTGCGCCTTGCCTTCCACCATATTTGAGGCAGGGTCTCTTTGTTGTTAATTGCTACATATGCCAGGCAAACTGGCTCATGAGATCCCAGGGCTTCTCCTGTTTCTGGCTTCCATCTTGCTGTAGGAGGGCTGGGAATCCAGATGCTCCATGCTGTGTCCACCTTTTAAATGGTTCTGTAGCTTGAATGCAATATTCCCAATAGGCTCATGTGTTTTACATACTTGGTCCTTAGCTGGTGGAACTTTGGGAAAGTTGTAGGTCCTTCGGGAGATGGAGCCTTGTTGGAGGAGGTGTGTTGCTGGGAGTGGATCTTGGAATTTATTCATCCAGTCCTACTGGATGTTAACTAACTCATTTTGACTGCTTCCTTTCAGCTGCTATGTATGATAACATGTGATGCCCTGGCTGTCTGCCCTGCGGTGCTCGCCCTGCCATGATAAAGCTTTCCTTTGAGATAAACTTTCTTCTATCAGCTCTCTGGTCCAGTGCCCCCACCCCAGCAACAAGAAGGTAACTGCTACAAATGTGTTCTTGGATTCAAACTTGGGTCCTCTTGCTCACATAGCAAGTACTTTTACCCTCTGAGCCATCTCCCCAGACCCCTGACATATTTTTTAGCCTGAGAGTTATGTTGAACAAAGAAGAGTTTCAAGGACCTAACAATTAAGAATGTTTCAGCATGAAGACATATTAAGTCTGACTTCAAGAGCCAGTGCTATCAGATAAATTACATTCATTTTCACGTACCTGCTGAACAAGTCAACACTGGAGTGGGAAATGTTGTGATCCCCACAGTAACTTGTAGTCTAGGACACTTAGATGATGGTGAAAACACAAATTACGAATTGCTGGTTTCCATTTCCTTACATGAAATATTTGCTATCTTTGTTTTGGGCTGCTTTTGCATTTTTTTCACAATTAAGGACAACAATAAAGAGTTTAGTATTCACACGTAAGGAACTTTGTCATTCATTCATTCATTATTTGTTGATTCATTCAGTAAAGAGCTACTGGAGAGCTATTATGTGCCAGGCACTGTATAATTCTCCCTAGATAATTTTTCAGCTTCTTTGGTCACTATTTTCAGCATGTAATGCTTTTAGCTGTAAATGTGCGTCTACATCTGTTGCCTTGTTTGCTCTTTTGGTAATCCTGTGAGGTGACAGAAGAGCAGATATTGTTATAGATAATGAAACTAAGACTCAGAAAGGTGAAATGATTGGCTCAAGGTCATACAGCTGTTGGGAGAATTTGAAAAAAAAAATCTAAAAGCTACATCTTTAGACTCCATTTCAAAATGCTTTTAAAAAAATGCCACAAGAGTGCTATCCTATTGATAGCCACCATTTACTTAATACTTTGATACAGGTGATAGGCAAAGTATTGTGTGTATATTATCTCACTTGGGTCATCATAATACAATTTATGAGGAAGTCAAAACTCAGAGATTGTAGAAAGGCAGATGTGGGACTTAAAGCATAACCCTACAGTTTCTCATTAGGGGATACTGTATCTTTTCAGATGCAAATATAGTAAGAGGAAGGTTTAAGTTTTCCCTTAACGAAATTACTTTCATCTAGAATTAGATGAATGATGAGAAGAACAACATCTGTACAGTAATAAATCCAGCCTGGATTATACTTATTTGTATGTGAGTACATTCATAAAAGATTAGTTGACTATGTCTGTATTTTTTATTTAATTAAATAGATATTGAAAAGTCCAGCTCAGGCTGCATTTTATATTCCTTTTGCAGCCTAGGCTGGTCTGGAACTCCTGATCCTCCTGCTTTAGCCTTCTGAGTACTGGGATTGTAGTATATATATTTTTTTTTTTCTAGGCAGCGTCTCACTCTAGCCCAGGCTGACCTGGAACTTACTCTGTAGTTCCAGACTTGTCTCAAACTCACAGTGATCCTCATACCCCTGCTTCTCAAGTGCTGGGATAAAAGGCCCGGCTGGTATTGTAGAATTATATTTACTGAACAAAGAGGCAGAGTTTCAAGGACATAACAGAATTAAGAATGCTTCAGTATAAAGTATGAAGACATATTAAGACTGTCTTCAAGAACTAATGCTATGGGATAAATTGCATCTAGTTTCACCTTCCTGCTGAACAAGTTAACACTGCGATGGGAAATGTTTTAGATTCTACCACACTGGACTCTAAAAAAAATTCTTAAAATTTTTTTTTTTATTTACTTCTTTGCAAAGGGAGGGGGAGAGGATGGCCACACCAGGGCCTTGCTACTGCAAACGAACTCTAGACACATGTGCCACGTTGTGCATTTGGCTTTACATGGGTGCTGGAGAATCAAACCCAGGCCATCAAGTTTTGCAAGCAAGTGCCTTAACCACTTCTCTCCAGCCCTAAAAAATCACTTTTATTGTGGCAAGAATAGGGAGACTTGAGATCTATCCTCCTAACAAATCCTCAGTGTCTGGTTCAGTATTGCTGAGTATAGGTACAATGTTGTAGATCAGATTGCTCAAACTTATTCATCTTATGTAATGAAAACATGTTACCATACAGCAGGATCCCCACATTTCCTTCTCTCTTCAACTCCTGGAAACCACTATTTTATCTTTGGTCTCTATGAGTTTGACTGCTGTACATCTCATAAATGGAATTATACAGCATTTGTCACCTGCAACTGACCTATCTCACTTTGCATACTGTCTTCAGGATTTATTTCTCTTGTTAGTTATGGTAGAATTTCTTTCAACTGAAGAATATCCCATGGATGTATATACTACAAACTTTTTTCTTTTTAAAATATATATTTTTATTTATGAGAGAGAGAAAGAGAGAGAGAGAATGTATGGGTACTTCAGGTCTCTTGCCACTGCAAAAAACTACAGAAATATGTACCACTTTCAGCATCTGGTCTTGCATGGATACTTGGGAATTGAACCCAAGCTGACTGACTTGCAATCATGCACCTTTAATGACTGAGCCATCTCCCCAGCCCCCACATTTTCTTTATTCATTCATCTGTTGATGGACCTGTTGGTGTTTCCACATCTTGTCTATTGAAAATAATAGTGTAATAATTGTGGACATATAGATACTACTTTGAGATTCTGATATCAATTCTTTTGGATATATTCTTAGTCATGAGATTACATGATCATACGATAGTTCTAATTTTAAGCTTTAAAGGAACTACCATACTGTTTTCCATGTTGGCTGCACTAATTTACATTCCCCTCAACAAGTGCAAGAGTTGGCATTGTCTCTACAATGTCACCAATAATTTATCCACTGCTCTTTGATCGTGGCCATTCTAACAAGTGTGATGCAATATAGCAATGTGGTTTTGACTTGCATTTCTCTGATGCTTACTTGAGGTTGAACATCTTTTAATCTGTTGGTTGCTTGTCTTCTTCTTCTTCTTCTTCTTTTTTTTTTGCTTGATTTTGCTTTTGCTTTGTTTGCTATCCTCCTAACAAGTTTCTAAGTACTCAATACAGTCTTGTTAAGTATATATACTATGTTGTACATCAGATCAACAACTGATTGGATGGGTTATTGTTCTTTATATATTTTATAATAAATATATGATTTGAAAATATTTCTTTCTATTCCTTTAACATGTTTTTAATGTAGGAGGAATTCACCAAGGCAGAAGTGCCCAAGTCCATGAAAGTCACAATTCAACGCTAATCCTGGGTCTCCTTTCCTAATGTGTCTAATCTCTTACTTGAAGAATGTCTATGAGTTGAGTTTCCCTTCTGCTTTCTTCTTCCTCCAAACACCACTATCTGACCTAGGAAGGTATACCTATTTCTCCTTGCCTCCAAAGACCACTTTAACAGCTGTCATTACCCACAAGGTAAATGACATACAAGTCTACCTGACCTTTGAGTTGCTTCGAGAGCCTGATGTTTTTCCTTGTACGATAGTGAGAGAATTTGTGCTGGCTTGTGGTGGGATCACTTTTTTTGGGTGTTGACACCATTTTCTTTTGTCATCATTCCATTCCAATTCTTGCTACATACCTGGTTCTAATTCTGACAAATGATGACTTTAGGGAAAGCAGACACAAACCATGGATACGTGCTTTGGTGCATGGTGGTTAGAGATATTGGGATGTAGACATTTTAAACTTCAGAGGCCTTGGTGGAGCTCTCCATGGACATGGGTCTGCTGCTTTGGCTCAAATATGCCCAATTATCACTTATCCTCTACTAGCTTCTTCTATTTTGAGATTTTCCACTTTTCTAACAAAATCAATTCAGAATATTTTATTTCATGTCTTCCTGTCAGGCTGAGCTATAACTTGGACAACTAAGGCATTTTATTTGGTCTTTTATTTAATTTTGGTTTTTCGAGGTAGGGTCTCACTCTAGCTCAGGCTAACCTGGAACTCACTATGTAGTCTCAGGGTGGCTTCGAACTCTCAGTGATCCTCCTACCTCTGCCTCCTGAGTGCTGGGATTAAAGGTGTGTGCCACCATGCCCAGCTATTTGGTCATTTTTAAGGAGACAGTCTCATATAGTACAGGCTAGCCTTGAATTTGCTATGAACCCAAAGCTGGTCTTCGGCTTTTGTTCTTCTGCCTCCATTTCTAAGTACTAGGATTAGAAATTCCTTAGAGCCCGTTTTATGTGTTAGACCCTTATTAGAATTGGAAAAGCAATTATTGGAATATGTAATAATTAAATGTAAAAAAAATAATACCCAAACCACCAACATATGACTTGTAGGCTATTATTTCATTGGACATGAATACTGTCAAGTTTATAGTAATAATTTCAAAGAATTAGGCAGCATATTTTCCTGTAACTGTTTATGCCATCTTATGAGGTAAAAGGTAAAAAAAGAAATAATCAAGTGTGGTGGTTTGATTCAGGTGTCCCCATAAATTTAGGTGTTCAGAATGCTAGGTTCCCAGCTGATGGAGATTTAGGAATTAATGCCTCCTGGAGGCAGTGTATTGTTGGGGGTGGGCTTATGGGTATTATAGCAGTTGCCCCTTGCCCCTTGCCAGTGTTTGTCACACTCTCTTGTTGCTATTGTCCATCTTATGCTGGCCAGTTGGGTGATGTCCACCCTCTGCTCATGCTATCGTTTTCCCCTGCCATCATGGAGCTTCCCCTTGAATCTGTAAGCCAAAATAAACCCTTTTGTCCCCACAAGCTGTTCTTGGTCAGGTGATTTCTGCCAGCAATGCAAACCTGACTGCAACACTAAGTGATGCTGGATTTTACCTACAGCAAATGATCATCACTTTACTATGCCAATCTAGAAAATGATCATAGTGATATCCTCTTCATTTGACAGAAAAGGGAATAAAAGACTTTTATGCTGGGGTGCTGTCACCAGATGAATTGTTCACGTCTATTGTGGGTTCATAGCTAGCTTTAAGTATCTGTTGGTTGATAGGGAATGCCTTTTCAAAGCTTTGATATGTACAAGTAAAAAAAAAAAAGTATGTCAACTCACTAACTAGATTCATGATAAATTTAGGTTGTACCACTGTGGAATACTTTTTATAAAGGTCTCTTTAGATCACAGATTCATTTGGCCGATTTAAAATTAAACAAGAACCACTATTAATTATCAATAAGAAAACCTGTAGATTCCAGCTATAATGCATGATCAACATGAGGCTTACTGCTCAGAACAAGGAAAAGAATATTTTCTTGTAACTGAGTAAATATGCACACCTGGAATACCTGATTACTCATATTACACCATCTGCTTCACAATATGGTACTCAGTGATGTATTTATTATGTATTTCTGGTATAGATAGAATGATGGTTAAAACAGAGAAAACTTAAGGGGTATATAAATGGATGATCAATTGACTAGTGCATCTCCAAGCCACTTGCTATTTGACTATTTCATGGTGTGCAAACCAAAAGAATCATGAAGTACACACTATCCCTCTGGGATAGCTTATTGGAAAAGATGCTACTTGGGCTGGAAAGATGGCTTAGCGGTTAAGGCATCTGCTTCCTAATCCTAAGAACGCTGGTTCCAATCTCCAGTGGTTCCAATCTCCAGGTCCCATGTTTAGCCAGATGCAAAGTGATGCAAGGGTGCAATGCTGCACTTGACCACAAGGGGGTACACACATCTGGATTTCGTTCACAGTGGCTGAGAGGCTGCTGGCGAGCCCATCTCTATCTGTCTTCCTCTCCCTCTCTCTCTCTGTCTCTCTCCAAAAAAAAGGATGCTACTTGACTAGAATCAATTTCAACTGGAATTAAACTTACCTGTAGTCATCATATAATTAATGTAAATATAGGACCAGTGCTTTTTAAAGAAAATAATACCTTCTTACTTGTTTTAAAATAGATACTCAAATGGAGCTGGGAAGATGGCTTAGTGATTAAAGGTGCTTGCTTATAAAGCCTGCTGCCCTGGATTTCATTTGCCAGTACCCATATAAAGTCATATGACAAAAAGGTGCATATATCTGGGGTTGGCTTTCAGTAGCAAGAAGCCCTGGATCATTCATACTCTCTCTCCTCGTAAATAAATAAATAAAAAACAAAATATTCAAATACATGAGAGATCAGAATTTGATTTTCTTTTTTAAAAATTTTTTTGTTGTTTATTTTTATTTATTTATTTAAGAGTTACAGACAGACACAGAGAAAGAAAGAGGCAGGCAGACAGAGAGAGAGAGAATGGGCACGCCAGGGCCTCCAGCCATTGCCAACGAACTCCAGAAACATGCACCACCTTGTGCATATGGCTTACGTGGGTCCTGGGGAATCGAGCCTTGAACCAGGGTCCTTAGGCTTCACAGGCAAGTGCTTAACCACTAAGCCATCTCTCCAGGCCAGAATTTGATTTTCTTTTAAAAATAATTCATAAAATGTAATGTCAGTACCAGCCCCCAACATAATTTGCAGAAAATCACCACCTAAGTGTTTCTGTAAGTGGCTCCTGAGAGGCCCCGTGATGTTATGAATGTGCACCCCAAATACTTCTCTGTGTGAAATATCTTCAAACAGAGCAGCTGCAATGATAAAACATTTAGGGCTTTTTGCTCTCAAAGTCAAGCACTAGTGGGGTGGAGAACTTGATAAACCCGGGATCCAACATGAGACTATATTGTACATGTTATGCCATGGAGTTCAGTAGAAATTTAAAGTGGGTAAGTGAACGTGAGGTTGTGCACTCAGATTTCCTGTCTCCTAGAGATGCTACAGGGATGTTCTTCCAGGCCCCTTTATGAACAAAAGCTTTTGATTTTGCAGCAGTGAAGTTTCTGTTTTCCAGTGGGATACTTGTATTCACTGGAACTGGCAGGGGCAATTTGTTAACCTATACATGGGAAAATGACCCGAGCACATTCCAAGGTCAACACACACATGGTTCACACTAAGAACAATTTTTGTGAAAATTGCAATGCTCAGCATATCCACGAGTTTTATTGGCTTTTTCCATTTCTGACAGTTCTTTGCAATTCTCTTTCATATCATCTGAATGTAAATCTGGAAAGGGTTGAAATTGATGGGCAACCAACAAGCTGAGTGACCACAAAGGGGCAGGTCTTGTGCCAGGGGCTGGGACAAGGTGGCAAAATCAAACAATATGGCTTCTGTTTTTGTGGTCCTGAGAGCACAGGATGAGAAGTACATGACCTCACACAGAGAACTACAACAGAGTGTCAGAGTGAATTTAAAGAGGTGGATTCCTGAGGGCAGCCAAGGAGCACTTCATTGAAAAAGGGACATGAACAAAAGACTAGAAGGTTAAGCAAGAGGCAGTGAGTTAGGGAGCAAGAAGACAAGCGTTTGCATGGACAGGCCACGTCTGCAGAAGGCAGGAGAAAGTGTTTTGATGATCTGAGACTCAAAAGCTTTTAAGTAGGGCAGCCTGTATGGTCTGGAGTTCTGGAAATGCCCCTTACATGTAAGCAAAGAAGGAGGGGAAAATACTAGCATTTATTAGCAATTATTATGAGGTTATTCTAAGTGAGTTGGTAATAACAATGATTCTCACTATTACTGTTTATAACAAGTTGGTGAGTGCTAAGAACTGGGCTATATGCACTCAACCTGCATGTTTTCATGGCATCCTTACCACAGAACGTGTCCTGAGACTGTCAGGGACTATTCCAGTTTCTTTAAAAGAGGAGTGAGAACAAGTAGGCAAAGCAGAAAGGAAACTGAAGCACAGGCCTGGGACTGGGAGCTTTGGAACAGTGTTCCTACAGTAGTGGGAGGTAGAGTGTGGAGCTGGGTTAATGGCCTCTCAGGCCTTCAGGAGTGAAGTAGTGAGTGACTATTGGCTATAGGGATGAGGAGTGAGCACAGTGAGCACAGGGTCTCAAGCATTTCCCAGGAGAAGTGAACCCAGACCATTCAATGTTTAAACCAAAAGCAGGGTGTATGCTGGGAAAGGGAATGAGAGATGAGATTTTCAACAATACTGGGGAGAGACTCTGAGGGCCTTTGCTAGGACAGTGGGTAGGCATGAGGGGTAGAGACACAGATAAGACCTACGGGAAGCCAAAACAAGCAGAGCAGGAGGTCTGGGGAGAAGATGAGATGAGGAGTTCTGTGTTAGTGATTTTGAATGTGCGATGTCAGCGAGAAGAGCACGTTTCATAGCTGTTAAGACTGGCTCTGATTCCGTCTCACACCCATTTCATTAAACCAAACAGAATCCCTTGTGGGAGATTTAATTAACCAGGGCTCAAATAGAACCTGCCTAGCAGAATTCCTATCCTTCCTAAATGCTCTTGAAGTAACATCAGATGGTTAATCAAGCTGCACAGGGATAAGGAGTAAGTTCTGGGAATTGCTGTTGTATGCTGTCAATGGAATCCAGGACACGTATTTTCTGTTTGTTATTTTCCTTGTCTGTATTGATAAATCACACATCAGTACACATCCAATAAACAGGATGCAATGGCAACTCCCCTGTCTTGATCCTTGATCATTAGCTCAGGCTCACCCTCCCCTGCCGCATCACATAGTAGGTAATATACACTCTGGTTGACTCTAATGGATATTCAATCAATTATTCATGCTTCCTCTGCAGCAGGCAGAGTGTGTCGGCAAAGGGAACTGACAGAAAGGGTTTTGCTCTGGTTTTTGTTTCTGTTTTTAAGAACAAGAAGAAAGAGAAGAAAACTTCGGCAGAATATAAGACTCAGTTTTAGAGATATAAAAGCTGAAGTTTGGGATGAAGCCACTTTGTATTTTGTAGACCTACTTAGCTCATGCTTTTCTTCCTTTTGGGGCATATGTGTATGTAGTGTGCACATTTGTATGAATGTGTATTTGTGTAGGCACATATGTGTTGTGTGGGTGCTTGTGCATGGAGGGTAGAGGTAGACATTAGGTATCCTCCTCAGCTGCACTCTGACTGAATGTAAAGCTCACAGATTTGTCTAAGCTAGCCAGACAGTGAGCTGCCTGTCTCTGCCTCCCCAGTGCTGGGATTATGGTATGTACCACTGTGTCTAGCATTTTTAGGTGGGTACTGAGGATCCAAACTCAGATCCTTATGATTGTGCAGCAAGCTCTTTACTCACTGAGCCACTCTCCAGACTAGCACTTGCTTTTCTTTAATAAGGAGCATGAACAATTCTGGTGGGTTTTCTGGGTTGGACAGAGGGACACAGGGTTCTTCAATCTGGTGTCATTATGCATTTAATGACTTCTATGTCATTGACACAGGCAGCCAGCTTACCTAGGGGGTATAATTGTTTTGACTCAGGATCAGGGAATCAGTGGAGGCCAATACAGCAGTCATGAGGCAGGTTGAAGTGTCATTTTATAAATCAAGGGCTTTTCCTTCCTTTGCCACCAGGATATGTATGCAGAAAGGAATTATACCTTTTGTACATACTCAATCACACTTTCAACAGTTGGTAGAACACCACCAAGGCTCTCTGCCTCAATTGCTGGAGGCTGGTGATTCCTTCCTTTCCTTTCCCTTCCCTTCCTTTCCCTTCCCCTTCCTCCCCTCCTTCTTTCCTTCCTCCTTCCCTTCCTTCCCTTCCTTCCTTCCGAATGTGCTAGCTGACTTGAAATTTTAGGTAATTATCTACTTGAATTCTGAAATCCATTAAAAAATCTAATAAAAATTCCACTAATTCAAAATTTATGATCATTTTGACAGGCCCAAGCTGGGTTGGCTTACTTTTGCTTTGTAAATGCATTCTTAATAGTGTAAAATTAATAGTGTAAACCAGATTGCAGAAGGAATGTTTAAAATACTTAAAGGACAAATTGTTTTCAGCACTGACAAGCCCCGTAGGAGTGCTGTTTACATAGAAACAAATGACATGCTGCTTATAAACCATTAGAACTTATTCATGAAATCAGTTCTTCCCTACTAGGCAACACTAGGCTTAATCTGAGTTGTGTTGTTTTATTCCTTTTGTTTTGTTTGAGACAACAGTTTTTGCTATGTATCCCAGTCTGGCCTGAAAATCATGACCCTCCTGCCTCAGCCTCCTGAGCACTGAGATTATAGGCATGTGCCATCATGTACAATATGTTTTTCAGGGGGGGAGTAATACTTCATAGCACTCTACTGTATTTGAAAAGAACCTGGCATAGCAAACAAACTATGCCTTTTTGATGAAAACAATCTAAATTCACATCATGTATTTTTCACTTAATTGTCATTGTGACTTTGGGGGAGGTAGTGACTTAACTGAACTTTAGTTTTCTGATAGGTAAAGTCAAAATTATCTAATGACCTTTGTGGCAATTATGAAGACAGTATCATTACATGTGAAGTTGCTAGAACCACCCCTAGCACAACATAAGGACTCATTAGTGTTTCTACTTAAGTAGACTTTCAACTGGAGAAGCAAGAATGTAATGTCTGAAAAATACAATATGAGCTCACAAATCGGAGAGAGCATGAATAAGAATGGTGACCTCATTAATTATAGTAATATTAATAGTAAAATTGCAGCTCTTAAGTTTTTACTAGGCTCCCCATCTTGTAAATGAGAACACTGTGGAGATTCTCATTGTCTATAACTTCAGTTTTATATCCTAAGATTTAGATTCAAAAAGAACTGAAAACAGAATTTTAGGGGCTGAGGATGAAGGTTAGAGAACTATTGCTGAGTATGTTCTGATGCCTAGGGTTTGATCCTTAGCACTAGAAATATAACAAAACAAAACCACAAAACCCCCAGGAAACTTAAAAATCACAGCAACTTTTCAATTTAACTATCTTGGAACACTTAATGTGCTTTAAATATTTAGTAACAATTCAAAATATTACAGGTCTCAGGTTTTACATAAAAGTACAAAGCAAGAAGTTAACTGTACAGTTTATGGTCACTTTAAGTAATGGCCACAGGCAAAAATACTGGCAAGTTCATGACTTTCATTTCTCTTTATTTAAAAACAAATTACATTAGAATTGTCATCTGTACATAAAACTAAGTATTTGTTTGACTAGCTAAATAAAAAAAAGTAAAATTGGCATGTGTCTAGACCTGTAGACATTTTAAAAGGTGTCCATTTTATGTTTCTTTGATTTTAAAATTTCTAGTGTTTCTCAATGAAATCAAGACCCAAATAAATATCTTAGCTTGGCACCAGTGCTGGTAAGGACAGTCTTTGGTCATACTATCCCTTCATGGACACCAGGAGGTTACCTTAATTAACAGTAAATGAACTTTCAGCACAGTATGTACTCAAATAAGAACCATAAACTTTGTGAATTAGCCTTTGATTTGCCTTTTTTTTTTTCCCAAGTCAGGCAAATTAAGATTTTTCCTTTTGCAGGAAACACTTTGTCCAGGCCTTATATAGGCTGGGTGGTACCTATTAAGTCCCACCATTGAAGTTCACTGCCAACACTAGGTGGCCCCTCCTGTATAGCCTTCTGCTCAAAGACACCCTTGGCCCTAAGCATCCAGGTCTCAATGAGTTTGCCTTTGACTGCACTTTATGTCTGTTGCTACTGATCACCCTTGGGCTAGCAGCTTTCTCTGGACAGTTCTTAGATCTCAGTCTGTAGGGAGTGGAGCTGTAATTATCTTTGAAAGGTTGTCCAGGAAGAGAAAGAAGCAAGGTACACTGCATGGCTTTAAATTGTATAGACATGATCAAATTCTTATTTTTACCCAAATCTCATTATAACAAATGATATCATAGGTTTGAGGTTAGAAATACACTGAAAAACCATAATTTGTGAATTTGATCATTTTAATTTGCTTCCACTGAGGTCATTTGCAAATGTGTAGCAGGTCAACATTTATAGATGGATTTGGTTCTAGAAAGGTAAGCATTTAGACTAAAAAGTAAGGAAAGCTATTCTCCTTATTATGGGTTTTACTAGTATTATACAAATAAGACACAGCTCCAAATTTGGAGTTATTAGTAATATAGTACACACAAACACAAAAATGAATGGGGAATAATTACAAATAACATGGAGAATCTACAATCATAAAACAGCTATATGTTAGGATCCATAACATTTCTTTTTTAGAAATACTTAAGTATTTATTTATTTGAGAGACAGAGAGAAAGAGAGAGAGGGAGAGAGAGAGAAAGAGGCAGATAGAGAGAACAGGCATGCCAGGGCCTGTAGCCACTGCAAACTAACTTCAGATGCATGTACCACTTTGTACATTTGGCTTACGTGGGTATTAGGGAATGAAACCTAGGTCCTTGGACTTCACAGGCAAGTGTCTTAACTGTTAAGCCATTTTTGCAGCCCCGTAAAAATTCTTATATATATCCATAACAACCCACTAGTTTACTTATCTGAGAATGATTTTAAAACAAAATAAACTTATATTTACCACCATCAACAAAAATTCACCAGCAATTATATATGTATAATTAGACAAATGGGATTATACCTAAATTAAAACAACAGAATGAGACAGCCTGTGAGTTGGGAAAAATATTTGCAAGGCATGTATCTAATTAATGAAAGGTTAATGTCTGGAATCTATGAGAAAATCAAACAATCTTACAGAAGACATAAGCCATTTAAGAAATGGAGAGGGTTATAAATATATATTTCTCAGAGGGTCTAAAAAATGCTAGTAGATACATGAGAAAATCTCCATCACTAATCATTAGGGGAATTCAAATTAAAATCACAAGGTATAATCTACACTATTAGAATAGGAAAAAAAAATGTAGAGAAAAGAGAGCCCCTGTACACTACTGGTAGAAATGTAACTTAGTATAGCCATTATAGAAAACAATAAGGTTTCTCAAAAGACCAAAAAAATAGAATTGTCATATCGTGCAATCCCACCTGTGGGCAACATTTACCTATATTATCTAAAATCAGTATTTTGAGGAGACATATGCATGCCATGGTCGTTGCCTTATTGTCCATAATAGTCAAGTTATGGAACCAATCTCAGTGTCCAATGAGGGCTGAGCAAATAAAGAAATGATGGTATAAATACACATGATGGAATAGTATTGAAGCAAAGAAGGAAGAAGTTTAGTCATCTGTGACAACATGGATAGAACCAGAACAAAGTGTAATAAACCCAGTACCCAACTCATAACCTAGCAGGAGTATTTCAATAATAATAAATTCTGGGCTGGATAAATGGTTCAGTGGTGAAGACACTTGCCTGCTAAGCCTATGGACCCAGGTTTGGTTCCCCAGTACCCATGTAAGACAGATGCACAAGGTGGCATGTGTGTCTGGAGTTTGCTTGCAGTACCAGCGGCCCTGGCATGCCCATTCTCTCTCTCTCCCTATCTACTTTTCTCTCTAATTAATAAATAAAATACTTTAAAAAAAGTAAATTCTAAATATTCTCATTACTTTTTTTGGAGAGAGTCATAGAGAGACAGAGAGAGAGAGGGAGAGAGGGAGAGACAGAGAATGGGCACGCCAGAAGCCTCTCAGCAGCTGTGAATGAACTCCAGATGTGTGTGCCCCCTTGTGGGCAAGTGCGGCATTGCACCCTTGCGTCACTTTGTATCTGGCTAAACATGGGACCTGAAGAATCAAACGGGGGTTCATAAGCTTAACAGGGAGGTGCCTTAACTGCTAAGTCATCTCTCCAGCCTTCATTACTTATTATTTAGGGTGATAAATGTGAATTAATTTTAGTCATCCCAAATTATATTAAAAAACATATCACTTTGGAGTCCAAAAATCCATTCAGCCACAGTTTGTGAATGTAGAATTTAAAAAATCGACAAAGAAGGTCTATTTTACCTCCTCTAGGATGGCTAGTATCAAAAAGAAAGCTGAGAGGCTGATGAAGAACTGTTCCTATGCTTCTGGTAGTAGGTAAAAATATTGTAGCCCCGTTAGAAATTACTCTGGCAGTTCCACAAAACATGAGATGTGTAGTTACCACATGCTCCAGAAACCAGACTTTATATTTCCTAGAAAAAGGAAAATATGTGCTCACAGAAAACTTATATATATATAAATGTTAATTACATTACAAAGTTGAAAATAACCCAAATATCCATTAGTTAATGAATAAATGAATGAAATGCCCTATACTCAATCAATGGCATCTTATTTGGTAATAAAATAATGAAGTACTGATACATGGTATAGCACGGATACATCTTGAAATCATTGTGTGATGTGAAATCAGTTCATCACATAGAACCACAGCTTATTCAAGTCCATTCATATGAAATGTCCAATATAGGCAAATCCATAGACATAAAAAGGAGAATAGACTCTGCTTAGGGCATGGGATATGAATGGGAGAGATAGGTGGAGGGGTGGTATGATGGCTAAGATACAGAATTTATCTGAAGGTAAACATGTTCTAAAATTGTCCTGAAGTATGTGCTGCTTTGTGCATATTAAAAACATTGATTTGTACATTTTATATGGGTGAATTATATGAAATATGTATTATATTTCACTGAAGCTGTTATTTTTATGAAATGTTTTCATTTATTTATGAGAGAGAAAGAGGCAGGTATCAAGAGAGAGAGAGAATGTGCCGGGTATGGTGGCGCATGCCTTTAATCCCAGCACTTGGGAGGCAGAGGTAGGAGGATTGCCATGAGTTCAAGGACACCCTGAGACTATATAGTGAATTCCAGGTCAGCCTGAGCTAGAGTGAGACCCAACCTCAAAAAGAGAGAGAGAGAATGGGTATGCCAGGGCCTCTAGCCACTGGAATTAAACTCCAGACGCAAGTGCCACCTTGTGCATCTATCTAGCTTTACATGGGTACTGGGGAATCTACCCTAGGTCCTTTGGCTTTGCCAGCTAGCACCTCAACCACTAAGCCATCTCTCCAGCCCAAAGATAATATTCTTTAAATGGACAGACAACTTATAAGGAAACAGCACTACATGGTAATATCCCAAGCTAGAATTTTCAGTTGGTTTGTTTTGTCTTTGATGTGCTGGGGACTGAAGCCAGGGCTTTCTGCTCGCTAGGCAAGTCCCTCTGCTACTATTAGACTGGCTCCAGTTTCTTTTTCTGTTGTTGTTGCTTTTTTTGTTTTTATTTCCCTGCTTGCTGTCCCTGAGGAATCTCAAGTCAGTTCTGTTTGAAACCACTCTATTCTTCACAGAGACCCAGTGAGATCAAATACTTCTGTCCCATTTCACACTAAGGATTTTATTTTCTTTTTCTTTCTCTTTTTCTCCCCCTCTTTAGGAGACCAGATCTTTTACACTAGAGGATTAATTGTGAATACTAAGGGTTTATAGAGCCAACTGGTTGCTGGAGCAATCTATGTGCAATCCTATCTCTGTGATGGAAGCAAACAAGATTAAAAAGCTCCATTCTTGAAGCCAAGACTCATTTACATGATGAGATAAAGAGTACAGAAACCAGAGAACCTTGTTCCTGTTAGAGATTTGAACTTATTAAAAGAAAGCTACCAGGGTGGGGAGCAACTCACACCTTGTAAGACAACATGTATGGAGGAGCAGAGAAAGCAAGAAGAAAAGCAGGTCTTCTGGGTGACCCCATTCACTTTGCAAAGGCACTGGTGGTCATAGGAGGTTTCTTCAGAGATTTATAGAACAACTACCTTGAGACCCCACATTTTACCTACAGTGTTTCCAAAGTTCTCTTTCCCTCTCTCTCTCTCTCTCTCTGTTGTGATGTTGGTTTTTATTGGAGTGACAGGACCACAGCATTAAGCTGCAGACAAAAACCAATTTGTGCTGTCATTTTGCTCTGGAAAGTGGGAAAATAGTTTATTTTCTATGCCTTAGCATATTGAAAATGCAGTTATGCAAAATTATTTAACAAATTTCATTTGAAAATGGCTAAATTGCACATTAGAGAGGTAAAGTTACTACTTTCCCTACACTTCTTTTTCTTGTAAAAGCACTCTTTAAAAAATAAAATATTGTCTTTTTAATGTCTATGGTTTCCTTTTGAAACTGACCTTAAAATTACAAGACTCATGGGCTGGAGAGATGGCTTAGCGGTTAAGGTGCCTGCCTCCTAAGCCTAAGAACGCTGGTTCCAATCTCCAGTGGTTCCAATCTCCAGGTCCCACGTTTAGCCAGATGCAAAGGTGACGCAAGGGCGCAATGCCGCACTTGACCACAAGGGGGCGGACACATCTGGATTTCGTTCGCAGCATCTGAGAGGCTGCTGGAGCACCCATCTCTATCTGTCTTCCTCTCTCCCTCTCTCTCTGTCTCTCTCCAAAAAAAAAAAAAAATTATAAGTCTCATAAAGTATGATTGGACCAAAGCCTTTAATTTGGCTAATCTTATTAAATGATTTTTAACTGTTGTGATTTTTTTCCTCTTTTTTTTATATTATGTATTTATTTATTAGAGACAGAGAGGGGGAGAGAGGGAGAGAGAAAGAGTAAGAATGGGTGTGTCAGGTCCTCTAGGCACTGCAAATGAACTCCAGATGCATGCGCCACCATGTGCATCTGGCTTATGTGGGACCTGGAGAATCTAACCGGGGTCCTTAGGCTTCACAGGGCATGCATCTTAACTGCTAAGCCATTTCTCCAGCCCCTCTTTTTTTTTTTTTTTTTTTGAGGTAGGATCTCATTCTAGCCCAGGTTAACCTGGAATTCACCATGTAGTCTCAGGCTGGCCTCAAACTCATGGCAATCCTCCTACTTCTGCCTCCCAGTGTTGCGATTAAAAGCGTGTGCAACCAGGCCTGGCTGTTGTGATTTTTTTTTTTTAGATGTGTACTAGATATGAAATGATAAACATGAGGGTTTTTATGAGCTACCACCCTTTCTGCTAGCCCAGTGTGTGGTCTGTAATTTATGACTTGCACAGGGAGGCAGGTAATGGAAGTAAGGAAATTCTCAGTTTCAACTGTAAGTCCAAACAGCTAGGGTTTGGCAACTTTATCTAAACGACATTTTAAAAAAGATTTTATTTATTTATTTATTTGAGAGAGACAGAGATGTGAGAGAGAGAGAGAGAGAGAGAGAAGAATAAGAATGGGCATGCCAGGGCCTCCAGCTGTTGCAAACCAACTCCAGATGCATATGCCACCTTGTGCATATGGCTCACATGGATCCTGGAGAATTGAACCTGCATCCGTTGGCTTTGCAAGCAAGTGCCTTAACCACTAAGCAATCTCTCTAGTCCCTAAACAACATTAAAGTCAGAGACTGAACTCTACTTATAAAATCTAAAAATTACTTTATTGCTGTGTTGGGGATGGAACCTAAGCCCTCATACATGCTAAAGAAGTGCTTCACACCCTAACCTTAGAAGTCATTCCCCCTTTTGATTGGCCATATACAAAGTGTGTTGGCATGGTGCCTAGGCAGAACTGAGTTTATGTTCCTTGTGTACCACCTACCCATAGGATGGAAT
The DNA here is from genome assembly GCA_036365145.1 of Orientallactaga sibirica. Lineage (NCBI taxonomy): Eukaryota > Metazoa > Chordata > Mammalia > Rodentia > Dipodidae > Orientallactaga > Orientallactaga sibirica. Next base: position 22,971,580 of record JAEOAD010000003.1, read on the forward strand.
GCAAACAGCCTCATTCGTTGGCTTTTTTCTTGAAAAATATAATGCTAGGAGAATCGAATGAGGCAATGTATGCACAGGGTCTAAGCATATGGGGCTTGTCATTGAATGGAACTCTCTTCCAAGAATATTACACCTTCATTAGGTGATCCAAATCCAGTCTCAGTCTTGTTATTGTAATAGGTGACGTCATCCAATTCCTCCCCCACCGCAACCACTCCTCCTTCTTCTCCCTTTTGTAATTTGCTGCCTACCATCTTCCCTGCAGATGCTTCCATTTCATCCACCTGCTTCATATCCCCTACTCCACACGCAATCCACCTTCTTTGTGAAGTGATGCCTGGTTACATCTGCAGCCTCAGTGACAGCCAGACCAGCCCTCCACTTCTATCTTCCACTCATGATGGAATTCTTGTCCTAGAAAGTCTAATTTTCAAAGGCCAAAATCACCACAGGAGATATAAATGCTCTTTTCTGTGTAGGCATGCTCTGCCCCATTTTACTCAGTTGACTGAGTCCTACTCCCCAATTCTCAATGCCTCTCTCATGAGCCTTTCTCTGAATCCCTGGCCCAGTTTCCATCCTGCTTCTGAAGCTGCTCCCATCTTCCCCACACATATCACAGGCTCATTCAACATTGACTTCCTCAAGAAGCTGCACTCTCCTTGAAGACAATGATATATAGTTCCTGGGCTCAGCGCAAGGTCAGGCACAGAGTAAGTGCTCAACAGCTATCAAAACATATAAGAGGGTGCTGGAGAGATGGCTTAGTGGTTAGGTGCATGCCTGTGAAGTGTAAGGACTCCGGTTCAGTTCTCCAGGTCCCACGTAAGCCACATGCACATGGTGGTGCATTCATCTGGAGTTTGTTTGCAGTGGCTAGAGGCCCTGGCACGCCCATTCTCACTCTCTATCTCTCCCTTTCTCTCTGTCTCTAATAAATAAATAAAAATAACATCTTTAAAAAATGTATAAGAGGATCAATGGTTAGGTCACTTGCCTATAAAGCCTAATGACCCAGGTTTGATTCTCTACTACCCATGTAAAGCCAGATGCACAAAGTGGCACATACATCTGGAGTTTGTTTGCAGGAGCTAGAGACCCTGGTGTGTGCATTCTCTCTCTTTTTCTTTCCCTCTTTGCAAATAAATAAATCATTAAAAAGGTATAAGAATGGGTGACATCAAGATATATTTTTCAACAAATGCACATCCACTCTTCAATTAGTTGGAAAAGATGAATAGGTATATATTTTTTTCCATCCAAATAGCTTCCTTCTGTGTTTCCATGTTTCTGTGGTTGGGAGATTCTTGGATAAGAGGATACTTGTTGAATTTCATTCAGTGATATTAACTTTTATATAAATTGATCAAGTGAGAAATGTTGATGTTGGGGCCAAAGGAAGAAATGTTGCTAGGCAACAATATTCTAGTTGGCTGTTTTTGTCTGGAAATATGAATACTAGTTTTCAAATTTAAAAAAATCATTTGATAGTCCTCTTTTTGCTCACTGAATCTGTCTCACGTACTTTCATTGATTTAGAACCGAGAAAAATGAACCATGAACAACAAAGAAAATGCTCACTTGTCCTGTTTTCTTCACACAGTCATGGTACTGAAACCATCTCCGATATGTAGAGACAAATAGAAATATTTTAGTTCCTCAACATAGATAATTAGATTTGAATCCTCTCAGTGCTCAGACAATTGACTCCTTCAAGATCTTCTCCTATTCTCAGCTTTTGTTTTGTTTTGTTGTGGTTGCTATACCTGCAGACCAACCATTTCGATCTGTTCTATCAGCTTTGGTGGCCACAGCCACAACACATATTCAGGTATGATGTGCTTACATGAAAATCTGTTGCAACTATAGAATACACACTAGATTTCTGAAAAGACAGTGTAAAGTATTAGTAACTTCTGTTTTTAAAAAATACTTTTATTGTTTATTTGCAAGCAGAGAGAGCTAAAGAGAAGAGACAGAGAGAATGGGTGTGCCAATGCCTCTAACTGCTGCAAAAAATCTCCCGATGCATGCGTCACTTTGTGCATCTGGCTTTAGGTGGGTACTGGGGAACTGAATCTGGGTTATTAGGCTTTGCAGGCAAATGCCTTAACTACTAAGCCATCACCCAAACCCCCAACAATTTCGATTTTGATGACATGTTAAAATGATAATTTTCTGAATATCCTGAGTTAAATAAACTACACTAATGTTAACTTCACCTGTTTATTTTTACTTTTTGATGCCACTACTTGGGAATTAGAAATGTGGCTTGAATTTTTGTATATGTTTCGGACAGTGCTAATCTAGATTCTTGGTTGATTTAAGTGGCCTGGAACTCAAACTGTGTTGAAATACTGGAAAGACCAGAAGCCGGAAACATTATGGTATGTGCCAATTCTGATGAAACATTTTATGATAATGAAAATGGCCCAGAGTCGTTGGGATGTGATGATTCAGGAGAGATAAGGTAGGATAGAGAGATCAGTCTTGACAGCTCGGCTCTGCAGGCATAGTCAAATTTTATCTGTAAGTAAGGATGGCCCTACTGGCATCTAACCCAGGAAGCTACAGTGCAGAATGAGTTTTGTATCAAATCTATTTACCTCTACATTTGAGATTTTGTTAGATCTTCTATGAATAATAATATAAGGCTCCAACTGCTTGTAGGATCTTTGGTGTGAGGGCAATTCAAGGTCATGCAAGGGTGACATGTAGGAGGCACATGTGTAGAGGGGCTGGGTGTAAGGGAGCTGAGAGGCATTGGTAGGGTTGTCTCTTGGAGGCCTCATGGATCTCAAGAGAGCACAGTCCTTTGCTTGCAGTGGATACAAAACATACTTTGACTGGATGTGCCTGATCACTTGTAATTCCCAGCTTTGCTCCTAGTTCCGATTACTGCTCTTAGATTTAGTGTTTGTCTTAGTATCTTAGATAGCTCACCCTGCCTGTAGTAGCTCGTCATGCCTCTTCCTACCACAGGGCCTTTACCAGCTTCTGTATAAAATGTGGAATGTCAGCCATGGCATGGTGGCACAGGCCTTTAATCCCAGCACTTGGGAGGCAGCGATAGAAGGATCACCATGAGTTCAAGGCCACCCTGAGACTACAGTGAAGTCCAGGTCATCCTGGGCTAGAGCGAGACCCTACTTTGAAAAAACAAACAAACAAGGCTGGAAAGATAGCTTAGCGGTTAAGGCGCAGGCCTGCGAAGCCTACGGACCCCAGTTTGATTCTCCAGGTCCTACGTAAGCCAGATACACAAGGGGTCGCATGTGTCTGGAGTTCGTTTGCATTGGCTAGAGGCCCTGGTGTGCCCATTCTCACTCTCCCTCTCTCTCTTTCCCTATCTCTGTCTCAATAAATAAATAAATAAATAAATAAAAATAAAATCTTTTTTTTAAAAAAAGGAAAAAGAAACAAAATGTGTAATGTTATTCCTCTGTCATTTCCTCCTATTTTCCCTCTTCTATCAGCCTAACGATCACTTATTTGGGGAGCCTACTCAAATAACTTGGAGTTGCTCAATTTCCAGTATCCTGACAGTACCCATCACAGTTAGACTATGTGTCCTTTAATTAAACCAGTCTTCCTGTCTTCACTGTACTTGAAGATGACAAAAGCCCTTTCTGTTTCTTTTACCTTGTTTTATCCCAGATTCCTAGCACAGTGTTTGGTACCTCATATGTCATTGAAAAACACCTGTTAGATGGGTGGAATTTTGCAAAACACTGTGAAATTTTGAAAGAATGGGGTCCAAATGATGGATTATGACAGTCCCTTGGCTGAAAATAGGCATCAAAAACTAAATTTTAAATATTTTTTTCTCCAATATTTCAGATACATAACTGACACTTGCATATTATTTCAGGTGTATTTTCCCAGTATGTATATAAGAACATAAAATTTTACTAATGATTTTATTTGGCCTGCATAGGAAAAGTGTATTGCATTCATAAAGTAGCAAGATCCAGTTTATGGAATGCAATAATAGCTTTCTTAATTAAGACTGATCAGTCCAGGAAACAATAAGATGTTCTAAATAAATAAGTAAATGAATAGACCATAGATAATTATCTCGTAGGAATTGAACAAAACAGTCCTAAATGCTTCTAATTTAATTGAGAGGAAATGTCTTAGACTTGCAGATGAGTTAGTGTCAATTTTTTTTTTTGTTTATACTAACAAGAGAATAATATGCCACGAATGGGAAGGAGGTTCAGATAGGACATATGAATACTGCAGCAACTTCTATGTACTTGCTTGGGACACATGACTTAGAATTTCAAAATAAGTAGACCTTGGAAATATACATTTAAGTCATGCTGATGTGAAGATACAGGGAAAAGTTTGTCACATTAGATTTTTATACAGAGGCTCTAGGATAACATTCTTGGAAGGAGAGGAAATAGGAAGTCTCAGACAATTAGAATCTGCTTACTGTTTAATCTAAGCACTCAGGAGGCAGAGATAGGAGGATTGCCATGAGTTTGTGGCTACCCTGAGACTATGGAGTGGTTTTCATGAGTCTGAAGATGCGATAGCTGGCAAGGCATCTTTTTGCATCACTTGATTCTCACAGTAATCCCACGTGTGTCTGTTATCAGTCTTATTTTCACAGATAAAGAAAGTAAATCTTAAACATTGAGTGGCTTCTTAGGTCTGGTTGCCAGAACCAGAGTCTGAGTCTGGATTTTTGTTCAACAATAGATGTGTTGGTGAAGCACCAGACAGAGATAAGGAAATAGAGTGATGCTAGGGAAGAGAGCAACTCAAGAACTTGGGTGTGCTGCAGTGCAGACTCAATCTTTTTCTCTTCTCATCTTCTCTTCTCTTCTCTTCTCTTCTCTTCTCTTCTCTTCTCTTCTCTTCTCTTCTCTTCTCTTCTCTCCTCTCCTCTCCTCTCCTCTCCTCTCCTCTCCTCTCCTCTCCTCTCTCTCTTCTCCTCTCTCTTTCCCATTCCTTCCCTTCCTTTCCCTCTCCTCCCTCTTCTCCCCTCCCCTTCCTTCTGGAGCATGCTGTGCCACACAGTTTTTTTACACATGAAGGCCTTTTGTGTCTTGTGTGCTCTCAGTCACCAGCTGTTGGCATGTGATTTCTCCTTGGCTTTCCATGGGCTTTTATGTATGGAGAAGCAAAGAGATCTATTCTGTTAGCAGCCTAGCCCTCCCTCAAAGCAGAGAAGGAATAACACACTGACCTGGCAAGAGGATAAGGTTGGAGAGCTACTGGGGCCAATATAATAATAAATGGTTGCTCAAGACAATGCTCAAAACAGTATCAACTCTTGTTTTCATGTTTATTATTTATTTATTTATTTGGAGAGAAACGGAGAGAGAAAGAGAGAGAGGGAGAGGGAGACAGAGATGGACGGGCCAGTAGCCTCTCAGCTGCTGTGAAAGAAATCCAGATGTGTGCGCCCCTTGTGGTCAAGTGCAGCATTGCGCCCTTTGCGTCACTTTGCATCTGGCTAAACGTGGGACCTGGAGATTGGAACCGGCGTTTTTAGGCTTAGAAGGCAGGCGCCTTAACTGCTAAGCCATCTCTCAAGCCCTCAACTCTTGTTTTCAGTGCAACCCACTGAGTCCATATTTTGATGCTACTGACAACCTTAATTTAATGAAAAAACAGGTTGTATTAGTTACTTACTCGTTGCTGTGACCAAATACCCAACAAAAAGCAATTTAGGGAAGGAAGGGATTATTTTGACTTACATTTCCAGGGGATACTTTCCATTAAGACAGAGAAAGCATGGCAGGTAAGGGTGGGAGGCCAGCTGTTCACAATGCATTCAGTCAGGAAGCAGAAAGAGAGAAAGAGCACCCAACATGGGGCTAGGCTATCAAACCCACCTCAAGGCCTGCCCACAACAACTCACTTCTTCCAGCAAGGGTTTTCCACCTCAAGGTTCTACAACATTCTCTAAGAGCACCACTGATTGGGGACCGAGTATTCAAACACATGAGCATTCAAACCACAGCACAAATGACCACATATTGTTTGAATTCTAAGCATGTAATATCCAGATATGAATAACTCATATTAATTTAAAACCTCCCCAACAAGTATAAAGAGATCAAAATTATAGAAGACAAATGACCAAACTTTAATAATGGGTGACTTTGCCAGAACTTGTTAGCTGCTGTTGTCCACTCATTTGTAGTACACTTCTATATGAAGAAATAAGACTGAGAAACTGGCCATCAAACTCTAATGTAGTACTTTCACAATCCCCTGCACAGTGTGATTATACTCGTGCCTATTCAGATGTAGATTATTCACTGTAGAATATGGCTCTTGACTGCTTCCACATTCTACATGAATATTTGATAATGTTTTGCTATAAACCTAAGATTAATGTGATAGAACTATAGAGCCTGCAATATTTCAGCTGTCATTTGTATCATACCAGCATAAATATAAACAAAGCAGTAAATAAAATGAAATGTGTAATACTGATTATAAATAATTCACCTTTTTGGATTCATGGGAAAGTAGTGTAAATGGTAATGAAAGTATAGTGCATTAGTGAATCTTGTCTAAAGTAATATAAGGAAAGAACAATACCAAAAATAGTTTCAAAACAGCCTTTGATCATGCTAAAAATGGTAATATTAATAAATGAAAAAAATCATTGATGTACTTCACTTAATAATATTATACTAAAAAACTTCAAACAAACTCTATTATATGGTTCTTTGCTTAACTATATTTCTTTCATGAGCAATTAGAAATTGATTTTGAAATCAAAATTTTAAGGTATATGTAAGCATAAAGCTTTGTTAGGAAAATTAAAGCCTTTTCTTATGTTTTTCCTGACAACGTGTCAACAACAAAGAGATTTTGAGAAGGAAAACCTGTCTAGAATAACTTTTATATTAATTAAGATGGTATAAAGGGGCACTATCCACGTGACAATAGTTTGAGCCATTTGTATAATATGAAATTTTCTACTAGTCATATTAAAAGAATACAAATAAAAGCCAGTCATGGTGGCACATGTCTTTAATCTCAGTATGAAGGTGGCTGAGGTGAAAGGACTGCAGTGAGTTTAAGGTCAGCCTGCTTTAGAGTGAATTCCTTGTCAGCCTGGGATAGAGTAATACCCAAAAAACCAATAAATACATAAATAAATAAAATAAATATATTTTAGAAACTTAAAGAATACAGAAAAAGGTAAAATTAATTTTGACAGTGTATCTTATTTACCCAACATATCTAAAATATTATCACTTAAACATGTAATAATATAAACTTTATATTAAAAGTATGTCTTATATCCTCTTAATTTTTTCTATGCTATGTCTTCAAATTATGGTGTGAATTTAGCTCTTCCATCCATTTTGATGTGGACTAGCCATTTTTCAAGCACTCAATAAGCATGTAGCAAGTGGATATTGTACTGGACTTCAGGGAACAGAGGTATAATACACTGGGATTAAATGATAGGGAAGTCTTTTCTTCCTTTTGCACAATTAAAGTTGCGGTGATGTACTCTTTCCATATTAGAGAAAGGAATGACTCCTCTTTGCCTTATATTTCCTTTGATCCTTTATATAGATATTCCAGATTTTGTTTTATATGGTTTGAATATCAATAACCCCACTGAGGAGAATCCTCAGGGAAAGTGGGTCATAGGGACAGGGAATATTACTATAACATTTGTAAAAATCAATCAATCAATCAATAAATAAAAGATGGTAGAGAAAATCTAAAAACTCAACACAAATCTTTTCTACTATATGCTACATTTAAAAGAAGAAGGAGGAGGGCAGGAGGAGGAGTGAGAGGAAGGAAGGAAAAAAGGAAGGAAGGAAGGACCCCCCTGTTTCATTCAGATAGGCATCAGATTTCTCCTCCAAAGGAGCCCATGCCAGTATTGGACTCTTCTCTTCCCTCCCAGGAAGCCACCTGAAATTTAGAATAGCATGCTGATGCTTAGTGGCAGGCCTGGGTAGAAGCCAGCTTATCTGCTATGAAAGAAATCTGCTATTATTTAGAAAATAATGGAAGCTCAGTTGAGAGGTATGCTGAATTTGGCTTTTGATGGAAACCTGGTATCCTTGTCTAGTTCTTCAGAAAGATTAGAAGTCATTTAAAATTATCCATAACAAAATTCCTTCCCAACTTCAAACAAGAGAATGCAACAAGGATGTAAAAATATAAGAAAGTACTATAGAGTCCAATGCAGACATTCTTCCCCTTATTGCCCTGTAGTATCAGATGGTACATCTTGTCTCTTCTAGCTAGATTTCATTGCCCATCCCTCGAACGTGTTCTACTCTCAGGGCTTAGCCTAAGAGCATGCTATCCAATGGATTAGAGGTGCTAAGTGGCAAGGCTGAGAATAGCCTCATTAGGTGTTTATGAAATAAGGAGAGGCAGATTTCTCTGCAGTTTGTTTTGTAGGTGTTCTACCTCCCTCCATAGGGAAAGTCAGAATGTTCAAACTTTCTTGATTTTTTTCTGCATTAGTTGTAACTGCTAGGAAGATGATCAACTTTGGGGATGATTAGCTTTTAGTGTTTGTATCTAACTACTTTGGTTTGAGTCTTCTCAGTCACAGTGGAGAGTTACACAGTGCAGACTTATATTGATGAGAGGAGCTGTTTGGAATGCAGAATTAGAACCAGCTGCAAATGCTAGATTCCCAATAAAATGACACCTAAAATGACTCAAAAAGATGTAATATTTAAGATAGGTATTCAGATGAAAGTCATATCTCTCTCTCTCTCTCTCTCTCTCTCTCATACACACACATGAAGGAGTAGGAGTAATTAGCTTTGTTAATTCATGCTATGTGTTAACTTTCTATATCTCATTCAGTCAGGGTTCTAAAACTCTTCTATTAAATATTCTCATTTGGAATTCACACATTAACCACAGCTTGGGATTTACAGGAATGTGTGAAGATTATTGTATCATATACAATTCTCCATCTGAAAACTTCTTTTCATAAAACAGAATTTGAGACTTGTACTACACTCATGTAGCTGTCTTGGGCAGGGAGATCTTTCACAGTGTATCAAGTGTAAATGATAAGAACAATCTTACTGTACTTACTGCCTGCTGTGGTTTGAATGTGAAATATCCCCCACAGGCTCATGTGTTTAAGAGTTGGTCCCCAGATGGTGGCATTTTTGAGGAAGGCTTTGGAAACTTTAGGAGGTGAAGCCTTGCTAGAGGAAATGGGTCATGGGGAGTGGGCCTTGAGGTTTATAGGCCAGCCCTACTTCCTTTGTACTGTCTGCTTCTTGACTGTCGATGCAATGTGATCAATTAGCTTTGTGCTCTTGCCAACATGCCTTCCTCACCATGGTGGCTAATTCTTATAGAACTGAAAGCCAGACTAAACCCTTTCCTCTTTAAGCTCCTTCTGGTCAGGTATTTGGTCACAACAGTGAGTAAAGTAAAGTTGTTGCTGTGCTAAAGCTGACCATGTGATTTATAGGCTTTCAGAAGTGGTTTGTGGAAGAAGGTGGAAGAATTTAAAACTTTGGGCTAGAAAAAAACCCTTGGATGCTGAATGAAGAGATTAATGAGCCACTTTGCTGGGAGCTTGGGAAACCAGATTCTGGAAAAAAATGCAGACTGTGGAGGTCTGGCTCATGAGGGTTCAGCAGTGAACAAGGATGCTATGAAAAACAGTGCTACAGGCCATTCAGGTTACACTCAGGCAAAGAATCTGTCTGCATTCTGCCTGTGTTCTGCGAACTTGAGTGAGGCTGAATTAAAATTAATGGACTCCTCTGTTTGGCAGAAGAAATTTAAAGGCAGGGTAACACTGAGTCTGTCTTATGGCTTTACTCACTGTTCTTATTCATATCTATAGCAAAAGAGAGCAATGTTTTTTAAAAGGCAAAATTAGAGAGAAAAGATCTGTGAGGAAGTTTAAAGTTCCTGACAGAGACTGTTGCTGACAAAGCAGCTGCAATTGTTAAAGAGATTACAGAGACTAAAACAATTATAAAGACACCTATTTCTCTTCATAGGGACAATAAAAAAGACAACCCTGAAACCAAGATTACATTCACTGGAGGCTCTAACTTGTAGGAATGCATTCTATTTTGTTTATTTGAGAGAGAGAGAGAGAGAGAGAGAGAGAGAGAGAGCGCACCAGGACCTGTAGCCACTGTAAATGAACTCCAGACACATACAAGATCTGTGCACCTGGCCTATGTGGGTCCTGGGGAATCAAACCTGGGTCCTTTGGGTTTGCAGGCAAGTGCCTAAACCACTAAACCATCTAGCCAACCGTGGAATGCATTATTGAAAAGAGAGAGCCTCACTAGAGAATGCTGCAGAAGTTATTTCCTGCTCAAAAACAGAAAATTATTTTCACAGATTCTGCAGCCAGTCTAAACAGATACCACTGTTGTTTTGTTCCAACCTGCACTCCACATTGGCAGCAGAAATTAGCAACATTGCCCACAGAGTACTGGTTTTGTGGGCATGAAGTATGCAAGATTGAGGGAGTCATGGCATCTTGTTACCTGGTTTCAGAGAGCTGCTGATGCCAAGCATTGTGTGGGAGAGTTGGATTCCTTGCAAAGAGGACCTGAGAAACCACTGGGTGAAACTTTGATGAGGAAGCTTAAGTTGCACTAAAGACCCCTGGACATTGGAGAAGAAAAGCTGCAGTGTTGGTGCAGAGCTGGTCCAAGAGAGGAAGCAGAGCTGAAGGGATGGAGCCAATGAACCCTTTTGGAACCCACATAGTTCCATCATGAGTTCCAGACACTGGACGTGAAGCTGCAGGATTTGGTGTTTGCCCTGCTGGGTTGCGATCTTGATTTGGTCCAGTTTTTCTTTGCTGTTTTCCCATTCCTCCATTTTGCAATGGGAATGTGTGGTGGTTTGATTCAGGTATCCCCATAAATTTATGTGTTCTGCATTCTAGTTCCCCAGGTAGTGGCAATTTGGGAATCAGAGCCTCCTGGAGGTGATGTATTGTTGGGGGAAGGCTTATGGGTGTTATAGCCAACTTGCCTTTGCCAGTGTTTTGCATATTATCCTACTCCTGGTTTCCACCTTATGTTGGCCAGGAAGTGATGTCCATCCTCTGTTCATGCCATCATTTTTCCCTGCCATCATGGTGCTTCCCCTTGAGTCTGTAAGCTAAAATAAACCCTTTCCTCCCATAAGCTACTTTTGGTCTGGTATTTTTTGACAGCAAGGTAAACCTGGCTGCAATAAAATGTGTACTCTATTCCCTCATATGTTGAAAGTATGTACTTTTTTCTTTTGATTTTTTTCAGGGGGTCACAGTGAAGAGATTGTCTTTGAGATTCTGAACAGACTGGATTTTGAATAGTCTTGGGACTGTTAAAGATTATAGGGATGTGTGAAATTGTGTTAAATGTATTTTGAATCATGAGGTAGTCATTAATGTATGGGACCGTAGTTTGAATGTGAAATGTCCCCATAGGCTTATGTGTTTGAACACTTGGTCATCTGGTGATACTTTTGGCAAAGGTTCTGGGACTTTTAGGAGATGGAGCCTTGAGGGAAGAAGTGAGTCATTGGGGGAGTAGGACATTGGGGGAGAGGTTTTATAACTTGTCTCTACTTCCTATTCACTATCACTTTCTCTTTGACTGTGGATGCAATATGACCAGCTAGCTTCCTGCCATCATGACTTCCCCTCTGTGATGGGCTATATCACCAGGAACAGTTAACCAACAGAAACGCTTTCCTTTCTTAAACTTTTCATTACTTAACATTCACTCAACAAACATTTTTGAGTACATTTAGCTGTCAGAACAGGTGCTAGATGTGGAATACAAAAATAGAAGAGTTGTGGTCCTGGCCCTCAGATGCATATGAATTATGTCTGGCAAACAGTGTGTGTGGTGAACTGCACTGAAATACATAGATGTCAAGACTCTGACTCCCCACACCACCTAGCATTATGGATGTTGGGCTTCCCATCTGAAGTCAGAGATTCTTCAAAGACTGCTTCCCAAGCCTTATGATTCAGGGCACTAATAGTAGAAAGACAAAGCTGCTGTGTACTGTTAAAAAACGATTTGAAATCAGATACCAGCCAAGCTTCTGTTTCTAAGACATATTTTTGGCCAGCTCTTCTTCATAGCAATAAAGACACTCATTTCTTACTTTAAAAGTCCATACATTTTCAAAGGAATGGAGATTCTTAAAGTGTGCAGAGTGCTGGTTTATGCTCTGTGTTTTAAATAATGATTGACAGATTAAAAGGGCTTGTATTTAGGAAAAGTGGATTTTTATAGTCATCAAATGTTTGCTTAGCAATGAGAAGTATAGTAAAACTACTCTCAGTATTTTAGGCAGAGCTGACAAAGATATAGCTGGAAATAATTATGAATTATATGTTGTATAATAGAAATTACAAGTTTATAATGGATAAAATGAAAAAAAAATCCTTAGCTGATTCTCAGAGGTAATTATCTTTCTCTCTCTATATATCTATATATCAGTATATACATATAAATATATTTATCTCTAACATAGTATCATATGTACATACATATACATATGAATGTATGATATTTATGTTAAAGATCATGAAAATACTGAAAAATAAAAATACCATTAGACATAATGAAAAATAGTAATTTTATACTGCTAGATTTTAATTTCCATTTTAGGAGAATATTCCAGGGAAAAATTTTCAGTAGCATATAAACTAAAGGTATAAATGAGTCACTTTCATTACTGTATGCCTAGCATATAGCAGTGCCCAAGTCTTAAAAAGTTAGCAACAAATATTACTTGAATGAGTAGATGGAAGTTAGGAATCCATCCACATGATTTGAATGTTATGATTTGGGAGAAGGGACATGAAACCAGCATTTGTAGCTCTATTATGGGTCATTCCTCCTTCTGTCTTACACAGGGTGTCACAGATCAGACCTCTAAGGAAGCAATACTCTAAGTGCAATCCATGGACCAGCTAGTCTGCAAATTCAAGCTAATCCATAACAAGATAAGTAAAGAAATCAAAATCATGTATTTATAATATAATCATAATAATGATGATGAGGATTATTATTATTATTATTATTATTATTATGTTTTTTTGAGACAAGGTAGCCCTGTGTAATTGAGGCTGGTCTTGAACTCTAGATCCTCAAAGTCTCAATTGCTGGGATCCTAAAGTGTGTAAAACCGCAACCATCTTGGAATTAAAATTGTTTTTTTAAAAGTACTTTCTGTGTGTATATGTGTAGTATGCACAAGTGTTATGGGTGAGCATGTATGTGTGTACATGTGGAGCCCAGAGGTTGATGTCAGAGGCCTTATTTTTTATTTTATTTTTATTTTTTGGAGAGAGACACAGAGAGAGACAGAAAGAGAGGGAGAGGAAGACAGAGATGGGAGTGCCAGCAGCCTCTTAGCTGCTGCGAACGAAATCCAGATGTGTGCGCCCCCTTGTGGTCAAGTGTGACATTGCGCCCTTGAGTCACTTTGCATCTGGCTAAACGTGGGACCTGGAGATTGGAACCGCTGGAGATTGGAACCGGAATTCTTAGGCTTAGGAGGCAGGCGTCTTAACCCCTAAGCCATCTCTCCAGCCCCCATCTTACTTTTTGAGACAGGATCTCTCACTGAACCTGGAGCCTTTCTAGCACAGGGATTACAAGGGCACACCCTCACACCCAGCATTGTATGTGGGTGCAGGGGATCTGAACCCAGGTCCTTGTCCTTGTGTGGCAAGCACTTTATCCACTAAACCATCTCCCCAGAACCTTAAAATTTATTTTTATAGCAACTGACAATGCCCAAATAGACAAGATCATGTTTACATTATCCCAATTATCATTTATCATTTCCAAAAGTATTGGCCCATAACAAATTGAAAGCAAACAAGTTAAAAAAGCAGAAGCTATTTATCATCAGAGACTTTTTAAAACATTGCTTTTTAAAGGATGTACACAAATTCCTGTTTCACTGATGAGGAAAGCCAAAATCAGTAATTACAGCGAATGTATTGAGTTGGTGGAGCCAAAGCTCTTACCGCTTTCATATCTGATAAACAGATCATCTGAAGTCAAGGGCTTGATTGAATAACACATTCTTAATGATGGAAATGAAGACAGAAAGCATCTGGCTATTATTCTATATTCTGAATGCAAATTTGTATTCACTCATGTATCATGTAAATAACAGGACCCAGCAGCAGTCTAGTTAGGATACATGCTCGACACAATGTGATGCAAGAGGAAACAGGCAGAAGACATAAATACCACAGGGAGGCCAGACCTGGCTTGTGATCTATTGTGAAGTGAAGGAGTAATAAGGGAGAGGGAAGTTAATATGCTTCCCACAGAGACCTCTGCGCTCCCCTTGCTCTCCTGCTGAAGCTAATACCGCTCAAAGGAGGCAGCGTCTGCAAGGAGTTTGAGAACTGAGATGCCCAGTGGAACTCTATGGGGAAAACATTTATCTACTGATTCTCTCAGCCAAGTATTTGTCCGGAACAGCCAGAGTTTTGTGGCATTTGTTTGGTGTTTCCTGTTAACCCTTATTTGGTCAATCACTGTTTTTTTTTTTTTTTAATTATTCTATTCAAGAATAGGAAGATCTTACAGAATTCTTGGGAACTAGGGACTCCCACTTTGGATGCAGCCGATGATTTAAGTGACATTAAAATATTTTACATATTCAAATGATCTCCCACCTTTGATTAATTGTATAATACAAAATAAAGTATATTATCTTTGATGTAAGAATACTTGAATTGATGAATGCATTAACAAATATCCATGAAACCAAACAGTGAAAGCAGCCAAGCACTGGGCGACCTAAAGGTACTTTCTTGAGGTTCTGTCTGTTATCCTAAAGAATCAACACTGAAAGATGCCTAGAAGGGGCCAGATATGGTGGTGCACTGCAGGAACCCCAGCACTCACCCTGTGAGGAAAGAAGAATCTTGTATTCCAGCTGGGCTGCATAGTGAGACAAAAAACAAAAACCCAAACAAACAAACAAACAGACAGACAGACAGACAGACAGACACAAACAAACAAACAACAACAAGGCACAGAAAGAGAAACAAAACAAAGCAAAACAAAGCAAGATACCTTAGAAGGTTGGCAGCCCAGGCTGTCCCATGTTCAGGCATAGGGGAATACCACTTGGGGGCGGTGTAGCACAGGCACCGGGGAAGCAGAGGGTTTGGCCATCTTGAGAGAATGCAGAAGAATGCTTCTAACCCCAAATTTCCCCCAGAAGGTAGAAGGCTTTTAATTTTTTTTTTTGAGTGAACTCTTGATCCAATGCATGGAATCATTCCACAGTTTTTAATAATTTATTTATTTATATTATTCTGATTTTACATTCATAGTGTTGACTCCATTATCCTCCTCCCTATGCTCCCTCTTCCAAAGGGACCCTCATCAATGGGGAATGTGGGTCATGCATTGTGGGGATAGTCAAGAGTTCTGGGGGATAGGCCAAGTCTCTGTGCATAATGCCCCAACTTGTGGCTCTAACATTCTTTCCACCCTCTCTACGCAAATTTCCCTGAGCCACATTGGGGTCATTTTAGTTCTACTTCAGTGATGAGGTTTTGGGAGCCTCTGTGTCTCTGGATATCTGGCTTAGTAGGAGTTGGATGTCCACATTTTAAGGAAGACCTCAAAGCCGGCTAGAGAACTGTTCTCTTTAGCTTTCTGCTCTTCTACCTGCAGTGTGAAATGTGTAATTAGACTGTGTCTGTAGGAATAATTCAAAAAAGATTTGCGGGGGGGAGGGGTTTTCTAGGTAGGGTCTCACTCTAGCTCAGGTCAACCTGGAATTCACTATGTAGTCTCAGGGTGGTCTGTAACTCATGGTGATCCTCCTACCTCTGCCTGCAGAGTGCTGGGATTTAAAGGTGTTTGCCACCACGCCCAGCGCGAATATGTTTTTTTTTTTTTTAAATGATTTTTAATTTTTTATTTGCAAGCAGAGAAAGAGAAAGAGAGAGAGGAAGAGAAAGGGAGACAATATGGGTGTTCCAGGACCTCTAGCCGCTGCAAATGAACTTGAGATGTATGCACCATTTTGTACATCTGGCTTTACCTGGGTATTGGGGAATTGAACCCTGTTTTTAGGTTTTGCAAGCAAGCGCCTTAACGGGCTGAGCCATCTCTCCAGGCCTGAATATGGTATTTCTTTTGTGTTTTATTTATAATTTTCTCAGAATAGAGACAGTGTGTCTTTCTAGTTTTATTGCAGTGCCCAACTAATCACATGAAAGGTCATTCGACTGGTGTTCAAAAGCTGTTGAATGAAAGTGGCTCTGAGTTCTATAAAAAAGAGGATATGTCTTGTAAAATTGTTTTTCTTTTTTCTTGACTATTTAAATAACATTTAGTCATTTACTACTATTACAGCCAAAATGAATTAGAGATACTGATAGGATCCCCCCGAAAGGGAATATAAAATATTATGTAAACCATGTACTAACCAGAAAATGTATACACTTGGTAATGAGGAAAGGAAAGAAATGATATGAAATGGGAAATAATTGTGCTGGGATGATGAATGTCTTATTTCAACAGATTACCTTTATTGTTATTGCAATTACTTCAACTTGTTTATACATTCAATTACCTTTTAAATAAATAAAGAAAAATTCTCTAGGATAATGCTAAAAATAAGCTTACTATGAAAATTATTGGTGGCTAATGTCATTTGGGAAACAATTACAATAAGCACATCCTGAAAAAAGATGAAAGCATAATCTTGCTCATTCAGTAGCTCCAAATTCTATATGACTTAACAATTTTTGTTTCATCCAAGTTTTGGAAAAACTATGTGTATGAAATTTTCTTTATTTTATGCATTATCTATTTTTCTGCATAGGTAGACAAGTACTGTATTTGTAGACATGTATGTTATACTTTAGATCTAGGAATTTTAATGTGATGTTATCTTAGAAAACAGCCAGCTATGATGATAACTATAGAATTTATTGTGAAATACTTGATTAAGGAATGTTTTAAGAGAATATGCAGGAGCAAGCTGGTGCTGAGCAGAAAACCTTCTCCCTGTAGACCAGCCAACTGAAAGCTGGAAAAAGCTGCACTGCACGCAGCGTAAGTGGATGCTGAATATTCAAGCTTGGCCAGACAGGCCCAATGACTGAACGGGTTTGGCGTGTCTACTCTTGGGGTAACCAACTGCTCCATAATTGTATACGGGAGGGAATTTACTGAAAAACCTAAGTAAAAGTCTATGGTAGGTGAGGTCATGAGCCTTGGGGGTATAAGCCTGCTCATGTCTGACTAAATGTATATATTATGGGGACACTACATGTTCATGTCCACATATTAATGCTATTCTCATATATGACACAAAAGGCAACATAGTGCTATATAAAATCACATCCTCCAGTGGCTCAGGGACCATTTAGAATGGA
The DNA here is from genome assembly GCA_036365145.1 of Orientallactaga sibirica. Lineage (NCBI taxonomy): Eukaryota > Metazoa > Chordata > Mammalia > Rodentia > Dipodidae > Orientallactaga > Orientallactaga sibirica. The sequence goes on from JAEOAD010000003.1 coordinate 22,988,966, forward strand.
AGAGCCAAAGGAAGGATATGACCTCTTACTATGCAGCTGCCCAGACAGAAATTGGTAATCCATGACCTTGCAGTGCCTAGCAATACCTTTGCAAGACCCTCAAAATAGAAGAGAAAGATGATGTCATCAAATTAGAGAGAGACTAATGGAGAAAGGGAGGGGATATGATGGAGACTGAGTTCTAAAGTGGAATGGGGGAGGGAGGGAAATATCAGGTGGGGTTTTTTTTGGTATGTAAGATTAAAAATCAATAAAAATTAAAAAAAAAAAAGAGAATATGCAGGAGAAATATTTATATATTGTATATTTATATATAATACATGTATTTATATATAATCATTATATATAAAATCATATATATAAAATCATTTCTTTGAGGCAGGGTCTCACTTTAGCCCAGAGTAACCTACAACTCACTTTGTAGCCCCAGACTGTCTTCAGACTTACAGTGATTCTCCCATCTCAGTCTTTCCAGTTCTGGAAATAAACATATGTGCTACTATGCTTGACATAAGTATATTTCCTAAAGGTAATAATAATGTAATAAACCCAATTAATATAATGTAAAATGGTAAGACAAATATGAATGTACAAATCAAATCTTAAAAATATTTTTAAGGAAATATAACTGTACTATTTAAGTGTTAATCCAAACTTAAACTTTAACAATAAAATAATTCATTTTAAAATTATGTTTATGGTTCTGGGGATCAAACCCACAGGAACTCACACATGCTAGGCATATGTTCTACCCTTGAACTATATCCCCCACCACCAAATGTTTATGGTCTTGCTCACTCCTTAGGAAATTACTCCTGCAGTGAATAAGTTGGAAATAAAAAAGGTGTGAAATTAGCATAGAAAGTGCTTTAGAGCAACTGAAAAATTTTGTTTTCCAGAGTTTGTGGCATTTCTCCTTGGGATTCATAAATCTTGCTCTGCTATTAATTGGTTCCACAAAATTTTATCAAGTAGGTAGTGCAATGATAAATTTTACATTCAAATTCATTTTTTTAAAAAATTATTTATTTATTTGAAAGAGAGAGAGAGAGAGGCAGATAGAAAGAGAATGGGAGTGCCAGGGCCTCCAGCCACTGCAGAACTCCAGATGCATGCACCACTTTGTGCATCTGGCTTATGTGGGTCCTGGGGAATCGAACCTAGGTCCTTTGGCTTTGTAGGCAAGTGCCTTAACTGCCAAGCCATCTATCCAGCCCTCAAATTAATTTTTGAGAAATCATGGGTTCTAACTAATATGGTGGGATTCTGAGGGGAGTTTTACTCTGTGAAATTTTTGCTTCCCCTCAAATAACCTAGGAGCAGGAAAGAAGAGGAGAGAAGAGAGGAGAGAGAGTGAATATAAAGATATGAATGAGAAGGGGGAGGGAAGGAAGGAGGGAGATCAGTGAAAAGGGGACAACAGAACTTCTAAGGATGGGTTCATACTCTGTAAAGTGACCAGAGGATTCTAGTGTAGAAGATAGTTGGCAATTCTTAAAATCAGGTTGCTAATAAGCAATTTTGGAAATAAAAAGGGTCCAAATTAATCCACCAGTCATGGTAGGCAGATAGTTTTGCAGTCAAGGAGAGACTACATAGACTCTCCTGATGGCAGGAGGGTCTGTGGAAGGTTCCAGCTTGAAAAGAACATGGCTGCTCTGAGATGGACCCAGGGGACCCATTGACCCTTTTGATTGTGAGAGCCAGTTAGTGTTCTTGACAGCTGCATCCCAGAAAGTAGATGTCAGTAAGAATCTGTTTCCCAGCAGAGATGCTAAACATATAATTCTAAACATATAATTGATAAAGCAGGGTTCACATTCACTTTGATAGAGCCAAAACAGCCATCTAGAAATGTGTTCAGAACTCATGTGGGGGTGGCACTAGGGAGAAGTTCTTCATTGAAGTCCACCATGTAATGGCAATATGTGAACAACAGGAAAAAGCTGCTGATGGAGTGTTGGACAGTGAATGCAGTAAGGAGATGAATAGGCAATGAAGTAACTCCCAGATTCCTTGGTGTGGACCATCTAGTTGTGGAAGGGATATTCTGCCTATAAATGTCTAGAAAGCGGCACAAACTACAACAATCCTGAGGCTGGTGCTATAGCTAACAGCAGGTTCATGTCTGCTAGTGGACCATTTTCTATTGGCTTGATGGGAGGCTTCTGAAGTAGCCTGTCAGTTTGCTTTGTCAACTGCCTTTGGGAACAAGTTTGTTTTTTAAAAATAAATTTACTTTGTACATGTAACTTTTTTTTGAAAGCAATGTTGTCTACAGTGTGAAAATTCAGTGAATTATTTAGGAACACTGGTTTCTGTTATCCTTGTCATAAGTTCTTGGAAAATTCAAGAGAAGACAATTTAGGTGAATATAAGTGGGGTTGATATAGTGGCTTCAAAAAATTCTTATTCACTACTAGTGATTGAACTCAGCATCTTAGGCAAAAGCTCTGCCACTGAACTACAATACCATCCCAAAATTTTAGCCTAAGTTCTAGAGTATTCTTTGATTAAAACATCTTAGTTGAAAAATTGCTGCTAGTCCCCAACGTGTTAGCAAAGGACAAGATATTAACTATGAACAATTATAACTGTTGTTATACTTGTTATAAAGAAAAAGGCAGTCAGGCTAAGGCTGACATAGTCTGGGAAAGTCAAATGCCTACACTTGTGTGCTTTGGGCTAAACTCAAGTTCACAGAACAATACTGTTAGACTCCAGTGATCTCAGTGGGACTACGTATGGAGTGATTGAACATGTGATGGAATGAATATTCTCGTGATGTAGATTTGTCATGGTTAGCAAAGAATGTAAGTGTTTGGTCTGACTTATCCATTTTGGCTCTCCACTCTATCCCATTAAATAATTGTGAATTTTCAACTTGGGCCTTGTGAGATTTGTACTTTCTAGTTCAGTTACACCTTTGAGGCTTTAGGAATCACACATCTGGGAGTTCCTTGTATAGAAAACTTCAGAATAAGGCAGGTTTTTATTTTGAAGCACTGTAAGTACTGTCAGGTCCAGTTGCCATAACTCTTAGTACCAACCCTGAAAGACAAAGGCAATTCGTTTCCAACTTATCTTGCCAGAGTCATAATAAAGCAAACATGGTTCCCAGAAATCTGCCTTAGGCACACTCCATCTATCTTCTAGCACCTGGAAGCTTACAATTGGCTGGTTCCCTTTTGTTTTCTGCTATTTGCTTTTTCTCCATAAGGCAAAGCAACCATTACCAGTACAATTGCAACTGGCTTTGGTTTAATTCTTAGGTGTCAAGGCATGCTATTTACTTCTTATAATAAGACACAAGTAAATTTCATCACTTGAAGATACTACTACATTCTATTAATATAAAGTCTCAGCAACATACTTATTAAATATTATGAACCAAGATGGTTTTGGTCAGCATCTATCTTGGTTAACAAGCTTGTATCACTTGCTTAATTTCTTCCCCTCAGGAATGTGTGGAGCCAAGTTACTCATCAAAGACAAAATGGCTATTGGAACATGAGGAATGAGCTTCACTAGAGGAATATTTAATCAAGGACTTGCCTGACTCCCTCTTCTTACAAGTTCTCCATTTACTGCACTGGCACCACATGGAGAAATCAAATGCCCTACTTACTGCATTTGGTTCAGAGTGATAGAATCAGGAATGCAAGCGCAAGTGCACATGTGCCACACACACATGTGCACACACACACACACACTGAACAGTCTTTTCAGCTAAAATCACTTAAAATATTTTTATTTATTTATTTATTTATTTATTTATTTATTTATTTATTTGAGAGAAGGAAAGAGGCAGAGAGAGAGAGAGAGAAAGAGAGAGAGAGAGAGAAACAGAGAGAATGGGCACCCCAGAGCTTCCAGCCACTCCAGGTGCATGTGCCCCTTGTGCATGTGGCTTACATGGGTACTGGGGAATTGAATCAAGGTCCTTTGGCTTTGCTGACAAGTGCCTTAACCGCTAAGCCATCTCTCCAGCCCTAAAATCACTTTTTGATGTAACAAAATGCACAGGCAAATTGCTGTCTAAGAAAAGAATCAAAATTAAGAGGGAGAGGACAACCCTGTGTTGTCCACACTGTTTTTTTTTTTTTTTTTTTTTCAGCTATCCTTCTGACTTGATTGATTGACAAGCCTTACACTGCTGGCTCATGCCTAACTACCTCATCTCAACAGGCTTCTTCTGAACTCTAAGTACATCAGGCACTCCTAGCTAAAGCCCCTTTTCACTTAGCTCTGCTCTTTCCTACAAGGTCACATTCTCCCTCTGCAGCCCAAATGTCTACCTTCCAGTTCCTGTTTGTCCATATTGCTACTGGACAGCTCCTTGTCTTCGGTAGTTTTGGATTTAACAATCCTCTTCCCTTTCTCCTCCCCCTTAAAGATGACCATTGTTTTCAATTCCTTAATTTCTGATATCTTCCACCCTCAATACTTCCTTTTATTTGCTTCCCCTTTCACAATTTTCATACATCAATGAAACACTGGGTAAAGTCACACAACTTTGTATCTTTTCCATTTCACTTTCCTAGCCTGGGCCAACCAGGTAGAGCTTTACAACTGGTTTTGAGTCTTCATTTCACAACTGGCCTCATCTCCTCATGCTTGCTACATTAACATTTTAGAGCACTATACTCATTCTTTTCTTACCCTCTCCTGTTTCACATAGAAACAATCTCTTTTCCTCTGCAAAACCACTATCTTTAATGCTTTTGATTGCAAATCTTCATTTTAGCATTCCCAATTCCTTGCCCATTAACTATTATCGTCTGTTGTATTTAATATTTCTACTTACTACTGGGAAAGAATTCTCCACAAGTCTCTTGTGTTTCTCTGCATGTCATTGAGCAGGTTTGTTTTGCCTTTGTCCTGCACTATTATCTCAAGGATTTTTGAATAGCAAATAGCTTTGCAAGATAGACAGTGTCTACTACCAAAGCAGTGCCGATTCATTACTGTTTTCAACAAAAGATTTTGGATCCTGAATCTAAGGGTTCATCTTCTGTGATGCAGGTATCATCTGGCCCTTTTCAGAGTTTATCTCTGAGAACTGGGATATGGGGCCAGCACTAGAGACAATAATATTCTGGCTGCTTGGATGTCCCTTTTCTCTGACTTAGTGGCCTTATATCTTCTGCCAGCATTAGCTGGACTGTACATGCACACTTCTTAGTGTAAAAGACCTTTTACAGTTCTTGAAGAAAAAAATCTAGGTTTTCCAAATCCTTTAAAAGTCTTTCTTTACTTTTGTTATTGCTTTAATTATAGTCCACTTTTTTCTTAAATCCACTGTTCAACTTCTCAGCAGTAATGTCTATATTTTTCTTCAGACTTTCCTTGTAAAGTTCTCATTACTACTTTGAAATCACTTTTCCCCACCAACCTTATTAAAGTTGCTCTTGCAAAGGTGTTAGTGATCCCTAATCACCCAATGCAGGAAACTGTGTCTTTTAAACTCTCATTATATGAAACCCTCATTATATGACCTTAACCATATTATATCATATTTGTATACTTGGTTGACTCCATATTTACTGAAGAATAATGCCCAAACTATTTAGATTGGCATACAAGGCTATTCTTTATAATTCCTCATTTGTCTGTTTCTAGACAATTTGGATTATATTAACTCTTCCTGTAATGTACCTAACACATTCTTGTTTTCATGCATGTTTGTTTGCATTGCATCATTCTAAAGCATTGATTTTAGGTTTAGTTGAAATAGCATTCTCTTTTGGGGACTCATTTCATTGTCGAGTGTAATTGTGACTTGAATAACAACATTACAATGCAAGTGTGAATGAGGTAAACTGGTATGGGAACAAATACAGCTGACTGTTAGAGAATGGGGTGTGGGTGTGAGGGAAGGTGTGATCATAAAACCATACTGAAGTAGCCCATGGTTGGGGCACTCAGCATGTGCTAGGCCTTGGTCAACATGATTATGGAGGGGGAAAAGGAGCATCAGCCAGCCTGATGAACTGTTGAAGCAAAAGAAGGTTCAGTGTATGTACAATATTTACAATTAATTCCTACTTTATGGTGTTGATCCATAAGCAGGTGAACAGAGCAGGAACTGCTTGCAACTCAAGAGCAAGTAGTTTAAGATTTGAGCAAGAGCTTTGGCAGTTGCAGGAATTTACATGTCTATGTCTGTGTCTCAATCTCTGGCTCACTCTGAGTGGTGAATAGCTTGTCAGGCTCTGAATTTCATAGTGTGACTCAAATTTTCATTGCTTCTTTTGCCTAGGGCCATAGAGTGCTACACAGGCAAGAGATGTCATATGTATCTGGTTGAAATACCATCTAAAGCTTGAGCCAAAAGAGCAGGTGTTTATGATGAGGTCAAGTGTGGCTTGTGGGAGGAGAGAGCTTGCACATGTACATATGGATGGGCCCCATGGGGCATGAATTTGTGTGTGCAGATGGCTCACACACATAGGGGAGGCACATGTTTGGGTGGCCCACTGGGTAAGGCACATGTGTGTGAGCTGATGGGACACATGGGGCATGGACATGTGCATATGGGTAAGTCACATGGGGCAAACACATATTTGTGCTGATGAACCACATGGGATAAGTACATGTGAGTGCTGATTGGCCATGTGAGGTAGGTGTATATGTAGGCTCACAAGCCACACAGGGAAGACACATGTATGTGCTGATAGGCCACATAAGGCAGGCACTTGTGAATGTATATGGGCCATACAGGTCAGGCACATATATGCATTGATAGGACAGACTGCCCAAGTGCATAAAAATTCCATAGCATATTCTATAAACCCTTTCAAGAGAGTTCTTATGGGGATGAGGCATTGATTGGCTTATTGTAGTTAGTATCTAATGTCCCAAGAGCCCCCTTTCAGTGAAACTTAGAACTGGAATGTGTTTTGAAAGGCTTTGCATTATTGTTTGGTAATTTTGAACAGGGCTACTGAGGAATGTGTGTATTTCTATATGAACCCTATGTGTTTTGTTACCTTCTGGAAGTGGAAGTATCTTTCCCTATCTCTCCCCTTCCTTTCCTTTCTTTCTGGTAAATATCTATGAAGACATTTTTCTTTTCAGCTCTAAGAATTTCTGCTGTTACAACAACATGTGTGGGAGTATGTCATTTGAAGGCAAGGAGATTGATGAAGTAGTTTGTGTTACACTAAAAGCAGAAGAAATGGTGAAGAGCTGGAGAAATTCAATTTTGAAGAGCACTGGATGCTCTCAGTTGACAAATAATAGCAATTTTATTGACCAATTATGGAATAGCTGGGTCATTCCTTTTGAAGCAACATTTTTTCCATCTTTCTCTTCCTTCCTACTTCTCTATTAGCTTCACAAATAATAAGAATTTCTGAGACAGCCTTATGTTTTGTCTCTTAGTATTCATATAAAAACACACCTGTATCCATGGTTACAAAGATCAATCAAATCAAAAGAGTCATTTGGACACAAATTGCAGGTACATTATTTCTGTCTTATTTACGTTATCAAGCCATTGGAATGGGCTTTCAAAGCAAAACACAGCAATATTTTAAAGGGTAATATGTGCAATGCATCATAAGAGAAACAGCTAGAAGTGCCAAATCTGTGTGTCAGTTCTGACCTGTCCTTTAGCATTAATGTGACCTAATGTAAGTTGCCTCATTTCTGTAGTTCCCACTTTTCAAATCAATAATGTAAAAACAGAATCATCCTTACAGAGTTTTGGTGAGAATTTATGAGTAAATATTTTTCAAAAGCCTCAAATCACATAGGAAACACACAAAATTTGACACATGAGACTACATGAAATCAAAAAGTTTGTGTAGAACAAAAGAAACCATCAGTGAAGTGTACAGATAGCTTATAGAATGGGAGACAAATCTTTAAAAAGCCAGCTATACTTCAGGCAGGAGGCTAATACCAGAGTTTTATAAAGAACTGCAAAAACTAAACACCAAAAATTAAACTATTAGTCAACAAATAGACTCATGAAATGAACTGACAGTTTACAAAAGAAGAAATGCAAATGGACAACAAGTACTTTAAAAAGTGTTCAACATGCCTAGCCATCAGGGTAGTGCACAATCAAACCACTTTCACACAGCTCCTCATCCCAGTCAGAATTGCTGGCAAGGGTGTGGAGAAAGTACAACCATCATGAACTGCTGGGGGAGTGCACACTAGTATAGTCATTATGGATACAAGATGGAGGTTTTTCACAATGTTAGAACTGTGGCATGATCCAGCCTGGACATATACCCCAAGGACTCCATTGCAAATCCATGTTTATTGCTGCTCTATTTAGAGTATTTAAGAAATGGAAAGAGCCTAGATGACTATAGACAGATGAATGGATAATGAAAATGTAGTAAATATATTAAATGAAATATTATCCAGAAATATGGAGAAATAAAATTATGAAAATTTTTGGAAATGAATGGATCTTGAAAGAATTATATTTAAAAAGTGACTCAAACTCAGAAAAGAGCTAAATTGTATGTTGTCTCTGAATGTGGATCCTGGCTTGAAATAGCTATATGTATGTATACAAAGGAGGGCACGTGTGGGTAAAACATATAAATCTAGAATGGTAACCAAGAGCAGCTGTAAAGAGAAGGCTAGGATGCAGTGGGGGTACATAAGAGAGACACATATCATATGCAAACAAGGGAGGAGACAGAGACTGAGGGGAGGAAGGAGGGAAATCAACTGAAATAAATTCTATTTGAAAATGCCAGAATAATACCTTAGACTCAAAAGCTAAAATTTAAACAAACCTTTGGAGTCTATGAAGAATTGTACATGCAGCTATCCCTCACCATTACTCCACATTCTCTCCATTTCTAAGTTATAATGAAGAACAAAGGTCTGACAGTAATCATGGCTTTCTTCATTCAGAATTTCAATTGGGTCCTGAGTGATAAAATACCTTTTGTGGGGGGAAGGGACTGTGGAGTACTAGGAATTGCACCAGGTCTACTTAGGAACAAGCTATCCCCAGCCGAAAAGTACTTTCTTTGAGGCTGCTGCCTAAAGTGATGTGGAGAGTTGGCTAATTACTGAATTCATGCCAATGCACCCTATTTCATGTGCATTTCAATGCACATCACAACATGATAGCATCTTCAGGAATGATAAGCCAGGCTACTAACATCCTGAAACTTGGAGAAAGAGGTTTGTACAGTCTAATCTAAAACGAATTACTGATTCGATTCTTCACTTTTCAGCAGATAGAATTTTGTACTTAGGGGATGACATGCCGACTCTCCTCTGGGAAGAATCATGACAAAGCTAATGAAATAACAATGAACCATGAGAGGAAACTTGCCTGAAGGGCCCTATAAGTTAGAGCCAAAGAGAAAAATCAGGCAGATGAAGAAATACAAGGAGCTGTTTTCAAGTTACCCAGAATGTTCAGTTTCTTGAGTGCTAGAAGGAACAACTGACCAGCCGTATTTTTAGTGTATGTTTCACTTTTGTGACTGTTGGTTAAGTGCTACTGGGAACTTTTAGAGTTAAACTATTAGAGAATGGTTGAATTTATAGCATCCTCATTCTTGGAGAGTTTGGAAAATGAATGTTAGCTTGGCTTGAAAACTATAGGATAGAATAGAATATATTTTTAGTCTAATAAATCTTCTCAATCCATTCAAAAAATAGATCCTCAGGAAGAGCAAACAGATGGAAGGCCATGTGCTGTTTGGTAACATGTCCAGGGTTTTAGACTGGATAAACACTGAAACCCTGCAGCCGCAAATCTGTCCTTTCTCAAATAAAATCCTATGAGATTATCAGGGCTGGTCTAATCACATATACACACTAAAAAATCCAGGGGGCCTTGCCAACTTCTCTGCTGCTAGGAGCATATGATAAACGGTCTTGGAACATGGACATTAACCCATTTCTTATTGATTAAAATATGCATAAGTACCTCCAGGATGCTTATTACTGCAACACCACCAGAACTCAGGCTATTAAGCCGAGTAGCAAAGCATGCCGAGATACTGCAAAAACTAAGTTATCTTTTTAAAGTTTATTTTTATTATTTATGGACATACTCAGTATGTAAACAGCTCATGTTGATACCATCCTTTTCCTCATCCCTGCCCCCCTCCAAAGGGACCCTCCTCATTGGGAATGCAGGTCATCCCCATGGGGATTGTGCATCATGCATTGTGGGGGCAGCTGTCAGTTATGGGAAAGAGGAAATGTCTCTGTTCATAGTATCCCAACTTGTGGCTCTAACAATCTTTTTGCCCTCTCTTCCACAAAATTCTCTGAGCCATGTTGGGTGCATTTTAAGTTTACTTCAGTGACGGGCTCATAAGGGGCCTCTGGATCTCTGGTTTGGTAGGTGTTGAGTGTCCTCAGTGTCTATCTCTGAGTTACCTTTTGATAGACTCTCATCATATTACCTAACAAGACTCTATGATAGTTCCAGGACATGGATACAACTTGATTCTATTTTTTTCCAATAAATAATATGCAATTGGATAGAAATAAACTTGACTTTTTAAACCTTGTTTTCCTCTCACATATTTTATGTTATTCCTTACATCAACCCATTTCTTTTTCTGGATGGTTACAATTGCAATGAAAAAGATATTTTGTGATTTTGATGGAAACTGAAGCATAAGTTGTAGCACCCAGATTCCCATTAGGAATCCTATTTCCTTCACTTTGTTGGAGCATACATCCTGACATTATAATCAGGACCTGATTGGGACCATCATGTATGTTCCAGCAGCTAGATTCACTTCAGGAATCTGCTTGCTTTCACATTGTGGATGCAGACAACATACCATTGTGATCTGTATAAGTTCTAGTACTGACCCAGGAGTCCTTTCTTTCACCTGGCAGGTGAAGATGATCTGCCACTAGGGGTAAGACTCCCTCTGAGTTCCATTTCATTAAGCAACCCTCTTCTCTTCACAAGGAAGAAACTGGTGATCTCCCATTTTGGCTGGGATCCTAGTGTACATTTGAGCATAGCTGCAATCCAGTTGAGACCACCTACCTTACCCCTTACATGAAGCAGTACCAAGTACCTCCAAGACTGAAGTCCAAACACATAAAAGGAGAGCAAATTCAAGTGAACACAAAGAAATCCATGCAACACAGAAAGACCTGACCAATGAACTCTCCAGATGGGTAAGAATCAATATAACTAATTGAAGGGGAAAGAAAAACTGTCTAGAATAAAAGGAGGCTAAAATAATTTATGAACAATAAGCCTGTAGCCAATATCATGCTAACCAGAGAAAAACTCAAGGTTTTATCTCTAAAATCTAGAACAACACCAGGATGTGCACTTTTCCACTGCTCAAAGTCTTAGACAGGTAAGACATGAGAATGGAATACAAGTGATATGGATTGGAAAAGAGGAGGTCAAATGACTTGAAAGACTGCATCAGAAAACTTGTAGAGTTGATGAGCACTTTCTGCAAAGTGGCAGGCAGAACAAAAAATGTTCTCATATACCAATGACAGATGTACTGAGAAAGAAATCAGGGCAATAGTCCAATCCATAACAGCTGCAGAAAGTTAAGTATCTTGGATTATCCCTAATCAAGGAAGTGAGATACCTCTACAAGAAAAACCTTAGAACACTGATGAGAGAAACTGAGGACAGCAGAAGATGGAAATATATCCCATGCTCATGAATTGGAAGAATTAATGTTGTGAAAATGGTCACCCTACCCAAAGTAATTTCAATCAAAATCAGTCAAAACCCCAGTACCCTTTTTCCAAAGACATAGAAAAAACAATTTAAAAATTCATATGGAATCACAAAAGGACCTGGATATCCAAAATTATCCTTAGCAAAAAGAATGCTCCCAGAGAAATCCCCAAACCTGATTTCATGTTATACTACAGAGCCACAGTAATGCAAACAGCATTGTTCTAGCACAATGGAAGATCATTAGAACAGAGTAGAATATCCGGGTACAAGTCTACATACAGTCCTCTGACTTTTGATATTCAAAAGCACATATTGGAGAGAAGTAGCATTTTTAACATAGGGTATGTGAAAAACTGGATGTCTACTTGTATAAGAATGAATATAAGGGGTAGAGGGTAGGGAGGGTGAGGAAGGATTATACAAAAGTTAAGACAACATAAATCAGTTCCATAGAAACCCTCATTCTGGCTAGCATTCTACAAGATATAACCACAATAAAGGGGAAGAGGATATAGTCTGGAGAGAAGGTAGAAAAACACTTAACCTTAATACCACAGACTCTGGCCAATAAATTCTAGGCCCAGAATTGGATTGCCCCTCATAATGGGCTATTGGACAGAGAGACCCATGAGGTTCCTCAAATAATGTAGGTCATTGCCAAAACACTTGGTTACCTGCCAGAGCTAAAAGATAAGACCCTATTGCTGAAGACACCACAGGCTGCAGTCATAGGACATTGAAGTTCCATGCTTGAACCAAAAGGGAAACTAGCTCCCTCCAGGACAGCTCTCATAGTGCTCAAGAGCCCTATTAAAGCCACCAGAGGACAACAGGCACCAACAGCGTGAGTAGGAAGGGGATCCTGCAGGCTACAAAACAAACCAGTTGGACAAGAAGTACACACTTGTGCAATAGTGGCATGCAACCTCTATAGGTAATCAACTGTTCTCTGGTTGGACATGAGGCCTGTTCACTGGGAAAGAACTCATATCTGGTACTGGAAAAGAAGTCCAAATCCCATGGTCAGGAAAACTAGACTGCAGAGAAGCCCCCACTGCTCTCTGGAGAAGAAGAGTGGGCTTACATATCAAAATTCTCCCAAATAACTTTGCATACCCCCTTTAACCCAAGCTGCTCTTATTCCTGGTTGGAGATTCAGTTTTATTTTACAAATGGCAGAGGAAATGGCGGAGAGCCATGGGACATTGCAGAAGAGGGGACAGAAAAATTATAAGAGCCACAGAGTGGGTAGGAATATCCTGAGGCACTACCCCCCCTCCCCCGTACTCCTCAGGGACTAACTGAGGCCTTTATCACCCACAGTGAACACCGTCACCCTACTGAGGCGAGCCCCATGATAATGGGAGCCAGGTCAAGGGATGAATCTTGACCCTATTGTACAGCTAAGGAAACCATATATGTGTGAAAAAGAGTAATATCTAGAATATACAAAAATCTCAAATACTAAGTAAGAAAAAGTCATAGACACCGAGGACACTCAAAACATACCAAAGCTGAAATCCGGAAGCTGATGAGAACTCAACAGTAAAGTAGACTTAAAACACATCCACCAAGCCTCAGGGAATTTTGCAGAAGAGGAGGTGGAAGATTGTAAGAGCCACAGAGTGAGAAGGAATATCCAGAGACATTGACCCCATTCAGTGACTGACTTCTGTTCTCACAACTCATAACCCATAACCAGCAACCCCACTAAGGAGGGCCCTCAGTGGAATGGAAGCAGGAAGGAGAGGAATGGTACCAACACATGATTTGTTTATACAAAGTTTCTATTAATAAAAAAATAAAACAACCAAAAACACATCATCTATATGTATTAAAATTGTGAATAAAAATGTTCATGAAAGATTTTCTGTTGAAGAACAAATGAGTCACAATTAAAGCCATAGAACAGAAAGTGGGTTCACTTTGGGGAAAGCAAAAGGTCCTCTTGAGGCATTTCTCTCCATCAATTGCCTGGTACCTATTGTGGTAGTTTGAATAGATGGCCCCCAATTTATTCAGTGTTTTATTAGTTTGTAGTTTGCATCTGTAGCCACTTGGCTGGAGGCAGTGTCACTGGGCGGATCATAAGGTGTGGTGGTGGGTTTAGGATTTCAATCTAAAGATATGCAAAGTGTGCCTAGCTGGAGTTCCTGAAGTGTGCTGTGCTGTGTGGCTTTTGGATTGTGGCTTTTTATCTCTCTCTTCCTGGTTTTGTAAGAGCAGGCCAGCTTCTTCTGCCATTATAGAACTTCCCCTGGATCTGTAAGCTTCAATAAATCCCTTCCTCCATAACTGTGCCTGGTCTGAAAGTTCATCTCAGCGAACCTGAAGCTGTCTGCTACAGAAGTTGGTACCAGGAGTGGGCTGAGGTAAACCTGACTGTGTGGATTTTAATCTTTTGTAACCTTTGTTTTGGCAGAATGGGCATGGACTTGGTTCTTGTAACTGAAATCCCATCTGGAGTGGTAAGCCAAGTTTTATGGACTATTCTGATGAGAGTTTGAGAATGCTAAGTGGAGACAGTATTGAACTGTGAGGCTTGGCTTATGAACTTTCTAAGGGGAAGGAAAAGCTGCAGAGGACTTTGTTGGAACTGGGCTACTGGCATAAGGGATGGCTGAGTCCTGCTGCTCAGGCCCAGAGAGTTTGATCAAGGTTAAATTTGTAATGGACTGATGTGCTTGGCTAAAGATTTTGAACTGAAAGATTAAAGATTTTAAGATGGAAAACCTCAAGCAAGTTAAAATTAGAGGCACTGAGACTGGTTTTAGGTTACTGGAGCTGCAATTGTCAACACATTAGCAATCTTAAGGAAGGTGGCCCAACTGATTTATCTTAAAACAATGGAGAAGATGCCTGAGAAAAGCCTGTTAGAAATGCAAACTCTTTTGGAAAGAGTTGATGGGAAGGAAGTTGCTTTTCAAGGTTATGATTTATTTTGTCCCTGTATTAAGAATATGGCTGTGTCTTGCACACCTGGTACTAGTTTTGGAAGCATGAAAAATGCATGGAGTGGTCATGATTTGCACACAGTTCCAGGAGCCACTGCTTAGATGCGGAACGAGGCAGGGCATGATGCCCTGATAGGCTAAGAGCTTTTGGAAGATGGACCGTGGTTTGCATGGAGACCAAATGGCATTTTGGATATACCAGGGCTGTGCAAGGGCTATCATGGAGTACACTGTTGGCCTGGGGTGGAAGTTTTCTCTAGATACTCTGCTCAGCTGGAGGGGCAGAACTGGAAAACCTGCAGACTGTCAATCTCTGGTTATATTGAACTTGAACTGCAGAAATTTGATGATTGCTTGATGGTGGTTGAGTTTACATTGTTCTAGTCTCTCCTTGCTATGCCTTATACCAGTTGAAAATGTTTACTCTGTGCCTTTATATGTTGAAAGTATTTTACTTATTTGATTTTACAAGATTCACTACCTTAAGTTGGTCAAGACCTCAGGGACCTTTGAAACTGGACTGAATACAATTTACAATGTGTAGTAGTTATAAATCTATTGGCAACCAGGGGAGGAATGTGGTTGTTTGAATAGATGTCCCCCATTATATTCAGTGTTTTATTAGTTTGTATTTTGCATCTGTAGCCACTTGACTGGAGACAGTGTCACTGGGTGGATCTTAAGGTGTGGTGGTGGGTTTAAGATTTCAATCTAAAGATATGCAAAGTGTGCCTAGCTGGAGTTCCTGAAGTGTGCTGTGCTGTGTGGCTTTTGGATTGTGGCTTTTTATCTCTCTCTGCCTGGTCTTGTAAGAGCAGGTCAGCTTCTTCTGCCATTAAAGAACTTCCCCTGGTTCTGTAAGCATCAATAAATCCCTTCCTCCATAACTGTGCCTGGTCTGGAAGTTCATCTTAGTGAACCTGAAGCTGTCTGCTATACCTATTTATTTAGCAAGTAAGCATTTATAAATATTTGCTGAATTAATAAGTAAATGAGTGAGTAAAAGTTGGATGTTAGAATCTTTTCACAATGCTTGGGTGTTGCTATAGCAATTAAAACATTTTTCTCACTTGTCCTTTACTCATTTATTTATTTAATTTATTTTTGAAGATATTTTTATTTACTTGTTTCAGAGGGAGAGAGAGAGGAGAGAGAGAGAGAGGGAGAGAGAAGAGAGAGAGAAAGAGAGAGACAGAGAGCGAGGCATGCACAGAAAGAAAATGAGTATGGGTATACCAGGGCCTCCTGACATTGCAAATGAACTCTAGACATATGTACCACTTTGTGCATCTGGCTTTACATGGATACTGGGGAATAAAACTCAGGCTTTGCAAGCAAGCACCTTAACTGCTGAGCTATCTCTCCACCCCATCACCCATTTATCTCATTTATTTTAAAGTCATGGATAAGTAAGTGTTTTGGTTAGACTCTCTCACTACAGTAGAGTATTTAGATTTAAAATATCTTTCTAATATATTTTGAAGGGTAGATTTCATTTCCTTGTTTTAAAAATATAACCATGAATACTTGTTAAAATATTTTTGACATGCTAGTAGAAAGAGGGATGACAATTCATTCACTTATCTACCATAAATGTTTACATGTCAGATGCAGGGACTCCACGTATGGACATATCCCATCTGTTCCATTTGGGAGCTCTGAGAGGGAGAGAGGGAGGGAGGGAGGGAGGGAGGGAGGGAGAGAGAGAGATGGGAAATGATAAGGTATGGAATTCCATGATGAGAATTCGTGAGTACTGTATAAAAGTTGTCAGGTCTTGGGTAAAGCAAAAGAAGTAGGAAGCCTTCCCAGGGATTGAAGGATGAAACAGCAAACTGTTAGAGCTGATAAACACTTTTAGCAATGTAGCAGGATACAAAATAAACACACATACATCAGCAGCTTTTCTATATACTAACAACAAACATGCAAAGGATGAAATCAGGGAATCACTCCCATTTACAATTGCCTCAAAAAACAAAACAAACAAACAAACAAAAAAACCTTGGAACAAACTTAACCAAGGAAGTGAAGGATCTCTACAATGACAACTTTAAAAAAATTCAAGCGAGAAATTGCAGAAGACACAAGGAAATGGAAAGACATCCCAAGTTCTTGGATTGGAAGAATCGATATTGTGAAAATGTCAATCTTACCAAAAGCAATCTACACATTTAATGCAATCCCCATTAAAATCCCAGTAGCATTCTTCACAGAAATAGAAAAAACAATCCTAAAATTCATCTGGAAACACAAAAACCCTCAAATAGCCAAAACAATTTTGTGCAACAAAAACCAGGCTGGTGGTATTACCATACCCTATTTTAAGTTATATTACAATGACATAGTAACAAAAACAGCATGGTACTGGCACAAGGACAGACAGGTAGATCAATGGAACAGAGTAGAAGACCCAAATATTAATCCAGGCAGCTACAGCCACTTGATTTTTGACAAAAATGCCAAAAATACTCTTTGGAGAAAAGATAGGCTCTTCAACAAGTGGTGCTGGGAAAACTGGATATCTGTATGTAAAAGGATAAAAATAGATCCTTGTCTCTCTCCATGCATAAGAATCAAGTCCAAATGGATCAGGAACCTTAATATCAGACCTGAAACTATGAAACTGCTAGAGGAAAAGCTAGGGGAAACCCTTCAACATATTGGCATAGGCAAGGACTTTCTGAATATAA
This sequence comes from Orientallactaga sibirica, assembly GCA_036365145.1. Taxonomy (NCBI): domain Eukaryota; kingdom Metazoa; phylum Chordata; class Mammalia; order Rodentia; family Dipodidae; genus Orientallactaga; species Orientallactaga sibirica. The sequence goes on from JAEOAD010000003.1 coordinate 23,006,284, forward strand.
CCCCAATTGCTCAGGGAATAAACCTACTAATCAACCACTGGGACCTCATCAAATTACAAAGCTTTTGTATAGCAAAGGACACTGTGAATAGAGCTAAGAGACAACATACAGAATGGGAGAAAAACTTTGCTAGCTATGCATCTGACAGAGGATTAATATCCAGAATATACAAAGAACTCAAAAAACAGAACAATAAGAAATCAAACAACCCAGTTAAAAAATGGGCTATGGAACTAAATAGAGAGTTCTTAGAAGAAGAAATAAAGATGGCATATAAGCATCTAAGAACGTGTTCCACATCCATAAGCCATCAGGGAAATGCAAATTAAAACCACTTTGAGATTCCATTTCACTCTTGTCAGAATGGCTACCATCAAGAAAACAAATGACAATAAGTGTTAGCATGGATGCAGAATAAAAGGGAACACTTCTACACTTTTGGTGGGAATGTTATCTGGTCCAGCCATTGTGGAAATCAGTGTGGAGGTTCCTGAGACAGCTAAAAATAGATTTACCATATGATCCAGCTATAGCACTCCTTGGCATATATCCAAAGGACTCTTCTCACTACCTTAGAGATATTTGCACAATCATGTTTCATGCTGCTCTATTCAAAATATCTAGGAAATGGAACCAGCCTAGATGTCCCTCCACAGATGACTGGATAACAAAGATGTGGTACATTTACACAATGGAGTTCTATTCAGTGGTGAAGAAAAATGAAATTATGAAATTTTCAGGAAAATGGATGGATCTGGAAAGGATTATACTAAGTGAGGTAACCCAGGCTCAGAAAGCCAAATGTCACATGTTCTCTCTCATATGTGGAACCTAGCTACAAATGTATAGACTTGTGTGTGAACTGGAACCAAAAATTGGTACCAGAAGCCAGAAAGCTGGTAAAAGGCTATAAGGGAGGAAGGAGAGGGAAGGACTTAAGTGGATGATATTGTACATATTTAAGTAGAAGAACAGATTACAGGGAGGGGAAAGGCCTAAGCGAGGCCATGGGAAGAGAATGTGTAAAAGAAGGATGGGGAGGGTCAATCAAAATTCAAAATAGTCTGAATAAGACTTATGTAAACCTACTTTTTTGAATAATGGTACATCCAGAAGCTATAGACTGTTATTAGAAAATTTTCAGTGCCTGGGATGGGATACCTTCCAGTGATTTGTTGGCCAAGGAGGTCCTGGTAGCCTCCAAAACATTAAAGGCTATTGCCCAGGCCCTTGTTTTCCCTTGAAGACATCTCTTGCCTGAGAGGCAAGGTAACTGAGAAAGCAAGCTGGTGCTGAGCAGAAAACCTTCTCCCTGTAGACCAACAAACTGAAAGCTGGGAAAAGCTGCACTGCATGTAGCCATATGGAGACAGAAGTCATTAGCAGTGAAAACAATGGATACTGGAAATCTCAAGTTTGGCCATACAGGCCCAATGACTGAACAGGTGCAATAGTGGCATGTCTGCTCTTGGGGAAACCATCTGCTCCATAATTGGACTGAAGGCCCTCTCTATGGTAGGGAATACATGACTGGTACTGAAAAAACTAAGCCAAAGTCTATGGCAGGGGAGGTCATGAGACTTAGGGGTATAAAGCCTGCTCTTGTCTGGCTAAATGTATATATTATTCCCACCAAGCTGCCCTGAAAGCACTACGCTTAATGTTCATATTCACATATTAATGCTACTCTCACTTCTGGTTAGAGAAGCTTCTCTTTTCAGATGGCAATGACCACTGGGATGACCCAAAAGGCAACATAATGCTGAGAAGAAGGGATGGAGGAGTGTCCAGCACTGAAACATCTCTGTCACACCCTCCAAGGCTCAGGGTCCATTGTGGAAGAGGGGGCGGATAGAATGGAAGAGCCAAAGGAAGGGTATGACTTCTTACAATGCAACTGTCCTAGCAATACCTTCTCAAGACCTTAATAATAGAAAAAGATGATGACATCAAATTAAAAGAGAGACTAATTGAGAGTGGGAGGGGATATGATGGAAAATGGAGTTCTGAAGGGGGATAGGGGAGGGGAGAGAAATATCATGGTTTTTCTGTATGCAAGTATAGAAGTTGTCAATAAAAAAGAAAAGTGAATAAAAAGAGAGGAACATACCAGCTTCGACAGACTTATAGCTGTTTGATCATTTCCCTGCAGCATTCAATTTTTTTCTTTTCAAGGTAGGGTCTTACTTTAACGTAGTCTGAACTGGAATTCATTCTATAGTTCTAGGCTGTCTTTGAACTCACAGAGATCCTCCTACCTCACTGAGATCTTCCTACCTCTGCCTTCTAGAGTGCTGGGATTAAAGGTGTGTACTACTAGCCCAGCCTCAAATATTAAAAAAAAAGGCAGAGGATGGAGAAGAAAAACTTAATATGTTATGCAGTCATTATTGGTGCTTAGATTTAGCTATCACAAATGGCAAAGAAATTGTTTAAAGGAAATAAGCAGCAACATATGTAGGAGTTACATCTGAGAGTGCTTTGGGTTTTTATTCTTAGTGTTCAAAGTTACTGAGTAGACAGGTGAGGAAACTTATTTCTTTCAAAACATGAATTTTCTTCTGCAATCTAATAGAGAAACCTGAGGAGTGGACTACTTTACCAGCATCCTCTACTTTTATCTCAGAAGGAAAATCTCTAAAGAGCGTGATTTAGCATCCTTGTTAACCTAGATATATATCCTCAGGAAATACCTAAATTAATCCCTTATGCCACAATTTAAACCTATTTCTTTTTATTCTTTCCTCTGTGAAGTAAGGGAACAGCTGTCTACAAGCCTTGTCATATGCTCTCAAACTATTCTTACCATACCTCAGCCTTCAACCTGGATATGCCTCTTTTCTTACTGTTCACAGAAAATAAAATGTTTGCCATTAATTTACTTTTGTTAAGATAAGAATCACCAACATGTAGATTTGCCACCCTAGAAGGATTTTTGTTCTATGGCATCTAGTTGGGGAGCAGGAGATAATTTGCAGTCCCTACTTTGTGTACACCTGACATGCAGATCAGATTCTTCATGCCTCAGCTCTGCCTGGGTACCAATATGATAGGTAATGGGTACCAAAGTAATTATAAGATAAGTTTGTGTATGAAATTTTTAGGAAAATACATGCTACCAGGGTATGGTTCAAGACTTTTATGAGAGAATAAGGAACACTACCATATACAAAGATTAACCCAAAATGAATTACAACCTAAGCATAAGAGTTAAAACTATAAGACTCTTAGAAGAACACACAGTAGAAAACCCTTGTAGTGAATTTGGATTTGTTGTAGTGACCTCCTGGATGTGACATATAAAACACAGGCAGAAAAGGATATATAAAAAGATAAGCTGTACTATATCAGAATTAAATATTCACTGCAAGAGACTATCATCACAGAGAGGAGAAAGAACATGGAAATGGAAAAAATATGAAAATTACAAATCTGATATGGAATTGATTTCCATAAAAAACCCACAAACAACTCAATTAAAAATTGGGGAAGAATTTGGACAGAGGGGCTGGAGAGATGGTTTAGTGGTTAAGGTGCATACCTGTGAAGACTAAGGATCCAGGTTCAATTCTCCAGGTCCCATGTAAGCCAGATGCACATGGTGGCACATATGCCTGGAGTTCATTAGCAGTGGCTAGAGGCCCTGGAGTGCCCATTCTCACTCTCTCCCCCTCCTCTCTGTCTCTAATAAATAAATAAAAATAAAATAAAATAAAGAATTTGGATAGATATTTCTCCAAAGAAAATATGCAAATAACCAAAAGTACACAAGCCACTAAGAAATGCAATTATAGCCACAATTTATACCATTTTTATTTAATTAAGATGCCCTCTATTAAAAAAAAAAACAGGAAATAACTGTATATAGAGTATATAGAGAAGTTGGAATCTCATATATGATTAATGGGAACATAAAAAGGTATAGTGGAATAAAACAGTAATTGTAGAAAGTTGAAAGACAATTCTTCAAATAATTAAACAGAATCAACGTATGATCCAACAATTTTGCTTCTAGACATTTACCCCATACAGACAAAAGCAGGAATTCAAAGAGGTATTTTTGCACTCAGATTACCAGTATAATTCATGACAGTCAAAGGCTTAATTAACTTAATATCTATAGGTAGATGCACAAATAAACAAAAAGTAATATGTACATATAATGGAATATTGTTTAAAAGAGGGAGTCTGGGACATGCCTCAACTGGCATGAAACTTGAAGATAAGATACTAAGAAAAATGAACCAGCCACAGAAGGACAAATATTGACTGATGTGAAATACATGGAATAGTCAAAGTCAATGAGGCAGAAAATAGAATGGTTGGGGGGTTTAATGGCTTTTCATTCTGGGAGATAAATGGTGATGTTAGTTACATAGCAGCATGCATGTATTTCATGCTTTTCTGTGCATGTACAAAACTTCACACCTAACAATGGATAGTAGGGCAAATTTTATGTCATGTCCATTTTGCCACAGTAAAATTCAAAAGGAGCTAGCATATAGAGGAGAAAGTGTGGGCTGTGAGGAGGCTCTTCAGAGGAAGCCTGAGGGGATTCTTATCCACTTTCCCACCAGGGCCTGCCAGCTGGTTCTCTGTAGCTTTGTGGTGGCAGTGATGGGGAGCAGATATGAAACAGCCAGTGAGCTTTGACTCTGTAAATGGGACCATGAGCCAGTGTTTCTAGGCAAGGTCAGACTCAGTGCTTCTGTATTTTATTTTATTTTATTTTATTTTATTTTATTTTATTTTATTTTATTATTTTATTTATTTACAAGCAGAGAAAGAGAGAGAGAGAGAGGGAGAGAAAGAGAGAGAAAGAAGAGAGACAGAGAGAGAATGGGCATGCCAGGGCCTCTAGCCACTGCAAATGAACTCCAGATGTACTGCTTGTGCAACTGGTTTACATGGGTCCTGGGGAATTGAACCTGGGTCCTTTGGTTTTGCAGGTAAACACCTTAACCACTAAACCATTTCTCCAGCCCTCAGTCCTTCTGTTTTATGATGGGTCTGCATGTGCAGAGTTTTGGGGGACAAAAAACAAGCTTGTGCTTGTGGGCCAAGTAGGAGAGGAGTTTTTTCAGATTTATACAGATACCATGAAAGAGGCTGACTCGGGGGCATGGATGTCTCAGTAGAATGACTGCAAGCACACCTCAGGATAAATGGGAAATGAAGGAAGCTTAGAAGTGACTATCTGGCCATTGCAGGACTTATCGAGGAAGTATTAAAGTCAGCTTTTAGACTCCTGGCAGGCTAGGGTGCAGTTGGATTATCACGGTTCTGATTAAAATAAGAGCCATCTTCTTTTCTTTCCTCTCTTCTCTTCCCCAAGGATAGACACTGGCAAAGAGTAGGGCAGAAGCAAGCCAAGCAGAGACCAAAGTTTGAATTCTATTGATTTCCAAGTTTTGTGTGTATGTGTGTTGCACACATGCCCACACATTTGTGCAGGCCAGGGAACAACTTCAGATGGTGTTCTTTAGGTGTCACCCTCTTTTTCTTCTTTTGAGACAATCTCTCACTGGGCTGGAGCTCTCCTAATTGGTCTAGACTACCTGGCTATCAAACACCAGGGAACCTCCAATCTCTGTCTCGACAGTGCTGGTACTATAAGCACATGCTACCACATCAGACCTTTTTTCAGATGGGTTCTGAGGGTTATCAAACGTAGGTCCTCATGCTTACAAGGCACACACTGTACTGACTGTGAGCTTTTCTCAGCTCTGAGATCCAACTTCTGAGCAATAATTTAGACTGTTCATTCTAATGTCTCAATTAAAACTATTGGCTACTTATCTTTTTCTTCCTTCACCTTCCTTGGCGCTGACTTGTAACTCCTAGTATCAGCATGGGGTTAACTTTCACAATGAGCTGTTGATCAGAGACCTACAAGGTTCCTCCCCCAAAAGACAGATTTATGTCAGAGTTCTTGATGACCCACCAAAGGTTAATGGTAAGACCCTACTGCTGAAGACACCATATGCTGTTGGGACGAAACATGGAGTGACCTGGTTGGAATCTGGAAGAGGGTCAGTCCCCAGACAGTTAGCTTGTCTAGTGCCAGAGGGTGCTGCACTAGCGACTGGGGAAAATGACTGACATCTGTCCAAACAACTCACAATCTAAGCTACTCAGCAGTAAACAACCTGACGTGATGCTCAAACAAGTGCAATAGCGGCACACAGCCATGGAGGGTAACCAACTGTTCTTGATTTGGCTAACAGATCCACTCAGTGGAATGGAATTCATACTTGGAACTTGGAAATAAGTCAAAACCATGTACAAAAAATGAGCCCATTCTCCAATATCAAGCTCCCACCAAATGTGGGCTAGAAGAGGGCCTACGCATATAAAATTCTTTCTAATATAACTATGGCCATTCCATATATCTGGTACTAACTTCTCTCTCCATTGGAGAATTTGCTTCTCTTTTTCAGATGGACGACGAACCTGAAGGGAGGATCAGCCTATCACACCTCACCAGGGCCCCTGCTGAAACCATAGAGTAATAGGGGAAATGGGCAAGAGTGCAGCTTTCTTGATAAACCTGACACCAGAACAAGGCTGAAGGAGATAAACACAGAAAACATCCAACTCCTACTAAGCCAGATATGTGGAGACACAGAGGCTCCCAAAACCTCATCACTGAAGTAGAACTAAAATGGATCCAACATGGCTCAGGGAAATTCGTTGAAGAGGGGGTGGAAAGAGTGTTAGAGCCACAAGTTGGGTCATTATGCCCAGGGACTTTGCCTCTCCCCCATAACTGTTGGCTACCCCCATAAAGCATGACCCACATTCCCCAATGATGAGGGTCCCTTCAGAGGGGGGAGGTCAGGGAGGAGGTTACCGGAGGCACTAACATGAATGTAAAATTATAATAAATAAATAAATTAAAAAAAAACCTGCTATTGGTTACTGAGTGTGATGTTGCATGCTTGTGATCCTAGCACATGGGATGCTGAGGCAAGAAGATCGCTGTGAACTTGAGGCCAGCCTGGGCTATGGAATTAGACCCTGTCTCAAAAAAATAAAAATAAAAACAAAGCAAAACAAGACTGTTTGCCACAGTAAATGCCATCTGTAAGTGAGGAGGAAAATGACAGGGCCTGTGCAGAAGAGGACTGTGGTCTAAGTTGTACATGGTTTAAAGGGACTAGGCAGATAAAGATTGTATGCTCATCACCAGCTACTTGGTAGCTGGGCACAGCAGTTCTATAATAGGAATTCCTGGGTCTTAGAAGAGGTAGTGTAGTATAGGTTCTTGTGCAAACTGCTTACAGGTGAACGAAAAGTTCAAGGCCCACAGGGTGATGTTTGGGTTTTGGTCTGGTCTCAGCTCTATTGCTATTTGTGTTTCCTATCACCTGTGACCATCTACTTAATCTCTGATCCCCAGGTTCTTCATCTGTAACATGGAGCTAGTTACATTACTTGCCATTTAGATGACTCTTAGAATCACATGAGACAATGAAAGTAGGTGGTTATTATATGTGGGCTACAATTCTTATTATGGATAGAAAAATTACAGGTGTTTACCATTTGAGGATTTAGTTTCCAACAAAAAATGTCACGAGTCTTTTATGAGAAATCCTGGAAACTGGCATTTGACAAGGAGATTAGCAGCAGGGTATTCAAGGTATCAAAGTCCCAAGCCAATTTAATTCAGATCGAGATTAACAGAGGGTCTGCCCTTGGCTGGACCCATTTGGAAGGTGGTGTCTGTGCAGAGACTACAAGTACAGAGAACCTGCTTCCTGGGCTGGATTTGCTTCATAAAGCCTTTACCATGGCAACAGGGAAACACTTGCAGAACCCTGCAGCTGACACTGTGGAAAATATCACCTGCTCTCAAGGTACTCGAAATTGCACAGCATGACTCATAGTGGCTTTCTCTTTTTGGTTATCTGCTGGGTCATAAATGCTGAGTGAACGTATGGCATTGAAGGGGTTCCTAAGCTACCGAGAACCTTTAGAGGTAGAGGTTGTGCTTACAAAAGCAGAGATGAAGGATTTAAAAATGACCTGCCTAGGATCAGAAGGAGGGTTTATTATTTCAATAAATATTCCCTTCTTGCTTATTAGGAGACGGGCAACTGTGGGTAGCCTAGATAAACCACATGGCAGGTGCCTCTTTCTCAGCAAGCTGGCAGGGTCAGGGGTAGGGTGGAGTGGCACAGTGACAACCGTCATGTGCCATAATCTTTGGGTGGTCAAGGAAATGAGGTGGTGGCACTTAGGCCAAGATAATAAATGATAGTAAACACCTGGGACTTGGGAAGAGGTCCAGAAAAAAAAGATTGCAGAGGTCAGAGAACCAGGGAGGTGTCTAGATTTGGAAGATCCTATCTTAAATTGGGATTCTTTTTTATAAATTTGGTAGAAAATCATTAGTTTTAAAAATGAGGAACAATGTAGTCACTTTAAAGAGAAAAGAGAACAAAGTGACAATTGTTATTGTGTCACTCCACCCTACCCCTGACCCTGCCAGCTTGCTGAGAAAGAGGTACTGACCATATGGATGTGGCTCATCTCTGCTATCTGAAATGACCTGGAGCTCCCAGAGGGTTTCTTGCAGGTCAGTGGCCTTGTCCGACCTGCAGGTGGGTTGGAAATGAAAATGATACAGAAAGAAAGATTAACACATGGGCATGGTGGCACAAGATGAGATGGGGGAAGTGGGAATGACCATGAAGGTGAGGGAAGGGCACGAGGATAGGATCTACTGGGGATGTGCGAGCCACTGACTGTTAGTGGGTAGAGGGAGAAGCATGAGGAAAGGAAATCTTTATCTCTCTTTTTCTCCTTCATTTCCTTTTTTCACTGTTGTTGTTAATGAACACACTAAAGAACAATAAGCCCCTTTATTTTTTATTGAGACTATTAATACATGAACATATAGTAATTTCATTGTGTTCCAGTCCCATTATCCTTTGTGTCCTCTCCCCCCACTATCTCCCATCCCCCAGGTCCTTCCTCCTTCAAGGTAGCCCTTTCTCTATTTTGTTGTCTTATTTCTTTTGTCTTCTTCCATCCTCCATGTCAAAATGTTGATAGGCTTAGAATAGTGCTCTTCTTGTAGGGATGCTATTAACCTCTGCAGGGTCATGAATGTAAGTCAAAACTCCATTTGTCTTTCTGTGAGTGTTTCTGTAAGTTAACTACATTTCATCAATTATTATTTTTATTACAGGTTCACACAGGGCTGAACATATGAGGCTTAATGAGTATGCGATATGTGCACACATGTATGTGTGTGCTCATGGAACCGTTAGTTTAGTGGAACAGAGGCAATTTCTTGAAATGAATATATCAGAAAACACAACTTTTAATTGCAGTTCTTTGACAATTTCTAAAGATCACATGTTATAAAATTCAGAACTTCTCTAGTTCAAGTTATGATTATCTTACTGTATAGTGGAAACAAGTCAGGGCAGCTAAGGGTCATCCAAAGTCATCTGGCTCTAAAGGATGAGAGCCAGGACTTGAACTTGGCTCCTTATACATCAATTTAGTGCTCTACTCTCTATCCTTTTTCATTAGTTAAATGCTTGGTTATTAACAGATATTAGACTAACAATTAGACATATTAATAAATTCTATAGATTTATTTAATAGTTTTTAAAAACAGACCAGAAGATTCTATAGATAAATTAAGCAATCCTTGAAGCATCTTGCCTGGCACACTCAGACAAGGCTGATGGACCTTGGTACTTGATTAGCATGTGAACAGATGGGAACAGTGATAAGGAAAGGGTGAAAGCAAATCATTATAGGTCATGGTTGCCAACCTGTTATTTGTTTTATCTGTGAGTTAATATTCTCTTTTGCAAAAAAATAAGAAAGAAAGTAAGTTCTTTTTTTGATTTTTATTGGTAATATTAATAAATGAACTTATTACAAGTTGGTAATATTCCTGTAGGGCTAACCTCTTTTGTCCCCTATTGAAAACATGTTCTTAATGCATACAAGAAAAGATTGCTAGACTATGTTAAGAAACACAATAATAAAACCTTAGAAGATTGCAGTAAGGAGACTAGAAACATAGATTTGACTTGTATAAACAGAGTGAATAAGGAAAATATGTCCTGGGCTTCATATCAGGAAAGTTTCAAGGGAAAGATAATATTGAGAAGAAACTGGCAAAACAATAAACTAAAAAAAAAAAATAGCATGATTTTCTTTGAATAAATCATAGCGGGTGAAAAGAAAGATTTTTATAAAATGATTTGACAGAGTGGGGTCAGAAATAGGGTAATAGAGTTAAGTAGCTTTGAAAAAATTAAGAGGTAAACAAGCAGAATTCATTTAGAGGAGGGAATTAGAGTGGAAATAACCATAAGATTCATTATGATGCTGTTTCACAAATGGAAAATGGAATATCTAACAGAGAGCTCTCCTCAAAGAAAACAAATTTCACGGGACAGATACAGGTGAGAATGTCCAGATACAACTTTGCTGCATAGGAACAGAAAAAAGGTAAAGTAATGGCCTGCAATTGTGCATTTGTTTGAAATGAGGAATAAAAAAAACTTCACTTTTATATATCTGAAAAGCCTACTTTGAAAGTGTCACTTGTTTAGGGAAACTCATTATGAAAATTAATTGGAAAGGGATTCCTGAAATAAACACTCTACTTAGGGAAATGAAAAGGTTAATATCTGAAGTTACTCATTCCAAAGGTATCATTAGTGTACAACAAAAGTATTTGTGATGAAAAGAGGTATGTGATCCAGTGTTTGCTTGGGGGCTTACCATCTAGACTAAGGAATGCATTTGTGGGAGTAGTAACCAGGTGAAGAAGTCTGTGAGTTTATGCTGTCAGTGGAATAAACAGTAAAGCTTGATGTGGTTCCGAGAGGCTGTGAGGTGGATGAAGGAACTTCCTGGAAGAGAAAGACTTTGCAGTGAGATGAAGTATGAGCATTTGGAGAACTGGAAAGGAAATCAGGGAACACATTTGAATCCAAGTGTATAGGCGATGTATAATCCATGCTTTGGGAGCTGGGACAAAACCAGCCAGCAGGAGTGGAAGCATACTGCAGGTTGTTTAGTGTTGTTATAGTAGGTGTTTATTCTTTGAGTTTGGACTTGGAGAACAGCAGAGGACCAATCAAAGTTTTCAATATGAGAATAAATAGATAAGAGTAACTTGAACCCCACATAGGGTGGGTTGTGAGCGTCGAGACTGGTGCCACACATCAATAAGTGTAACAGTGATGATGCCCACAATTACAATAATAAAGGTAGTAACTGGCATTTACTAAGTGTTTGTCCTGTGTGATCTATCACTCTAAGTGCTTCATCATTGCCTTTCTACATATGCAGGTTCTGCCCTTATAGATGAAAGACTGAATTATTCAAAAATATTCTAGAATATTCCAGAGAGCAAACTTGAATGTGTTTTTCTAGCACTGTATTGAATCCACATGAATGATCTATAGGAATGTTCTGCTGTTTTCCAAAGTCTGCCTTCCCCATTTTAACATTACTTAACTCCAGTCTCCTTCATGTGTTATATTAGTAGATCTACCATGATTGTACTTGTAGTGAATATATACAGAACTTTTCTTTGTTGTCATTGTTTCCTACGTAATTCAGGAGAATAACTATTTACATAGCATTTATACTGTTGAAGACATGATAAGTAATCTGCAGAAGATTTAAAGCAGATGTGTCCACCCTTATGACATTGCTGTTAAAATTTCATTTATAAAATTAATACTGTAGAATCACAAAAGTGTTACAAAAAGAAATTGTAAAAACAAATCCTACCTCATAATGTTTTAAGTAAGTTTATGATTTTGTGTTGGGCTATGTTTATTGATATCCTGGGCTGCATTTGGCCTGCAGACCAAAGGTAAATTTTATGTCACGATTTGGGTAGGTTATATGCATATACTTGGGCATTTTATATAAGAGAGTTGAGTGAATGTGGATTTTGGTATCTGTGGGATGAGGGGGGGGGCAGGGTGCTAGAACCAATCCATCATGCTGAAGGATGACTTATATGCCTCATCTAATTGAATGCTCTCAGCATCCTTAAAGCAATGGTGTTACTACCCTTATTAGTACTATTTTAGCCAGTAGAGACAATGAAAACTATATCTGTATTCCCACAAAGATAGGATTACTCAATTTCTTACAACAAAGGAGAGCCCAGCTGTGAGGAACCCCAGAGTGTCTTGGTAAGAGAGCTTTTAATCGGGTTTGAGTTTAAGTGAATAATTCTGAGGAGAATCTAATTAGGGTAAGGATCACTTTTGGATTGGGTGTTATTGCTGAGAAACTGGGATTAGCTCTCTTGCTATTTGCTGCTCTGAAACAAGGGTAGTTTAGCAATTTGGTTGGCTTCCTCAGTAATCTTTCAGGAAGCAGAGGAACAGAACAAGGCTGAGTAGTAGTTGATAAGTGGGCAATAAGTATTCAAGAGAAAGTAATAAATGATTTTGTAATCGTGTTTTGGAACTGGTTAGTCTGTTGTCGCAGCCTTATTGCTGTCAGGATGAGCTTCCTTTCTTAGATCTCTCTCATTAGTTGTTTTCTCTCATTAATCTACAAATGATGAGGCAAAGACAGAGCTATATGCTACTGATAAGTGGTAGAATAGGATTCAAGCTTTCTGTGTAAGGCTGGAAGGTCTAAACTAGAGATACAGTGGAAAGAAAGGAGCTATGGATGAAAGCATTGAAAAGTGTGGGTATTAATCAAATGGGAGGAAAAAGAGAGAAGTTGATGAGTGAAGTGTATCTTGATACATGGTGGGAGAGCATGTGTGTGTGGTTGTGGACAGGGCAGAAGGGGAAGAATTTTATTTTTAGGTACTGAAGGGAAACCTACATCCTGAATATTAGCAAATGATTAAGAAAGTAAAACTGGATCATTCCTAAAATAGCATCATAAACTATATTTACTTTCAATTAATTTTAAGACTTATATCATCATTACCTAGAAGATTTTCCTATCCACCTGGCATGGCACAGTGCTAGTTCATAATTACTTAGTCCTTAAATAGCAGATGTGTGAATGACTGCATCTTCCAGGGGAGGTATAAGGAAGTGCACATGACAGTTCAAGGTCACAGAACAGATTCACAGTGGCAGTAGGACTGGACTGGCTTCATTTGCTGTGCACTGTGTAGAGTACTGGATTTGAAGGATCTAAGAAGGAGTAGTTGACTCATCTAAAAAGTTGTTGGAATATTTAAAAAATCTTGACTTTAGAAAATAAGTTATACAATATTTTTGTTACATACCAGGGTGATAAGACCACATTTATGTTTCCTTTTTTCTTTTGGAGAGAGAGAGAGAGAGAGAGAGAGAGAGAAAATGGGCACGCCAGTGGCCTCTCAGCTGCTGTGAATGAACTCCAGATGCATGTGGCCCCTTGTGGGCAAGTGCAGCATTGCACCCTTGCATCACTTTGCATCTGGCTAAATGTGGGACCTGGAGAATCGAATGGGCATTCTTAGGCTTAGCAGGCAGGTGCCATAACCACTAAGCTATCTCTCCAACCCTTATGTTTCTTTTTTACAGTACTTGATCCCAGGGCCTGTGAACACTGGACAAGTGCTCTAGCAACAGAATGATTGCTAGTCACTCTCCCCACTTTCAGTTAGAAATGGGCAGAATATTATAACACTGAAATTCAAAGGCATCAAATTACAGGCCATTCACTCTATTGAGTAAACTATTGATTAATTAGTTACTTTTGGATTGTAAAGACCAAAATACCTGAAAGGTAGGAAAGGTTTATGTTGATTGACAACTTCAGAGGCTTCAATCTACATGATCTACATGATGAGGGCAGAGCAGGAAACAGAGAGCTCTATTGGAACTACAGGTACATACAACCTTTGTAGGCTAGCCCCTATGACCTACTTCCACCATCCAAGTCCCACCTGGTAAAGGTTCCACAGCCTTAAAAATATTGTCATAAGTTAGGGACTACACATTCAACACATGAGCCTCTAGGGGGATTTCAGATTCAAACTATAACACACACACACACACACACACACACACACACACACCCTCAAATCCCCTCCCAGCTATATATTAATTTGTAAAATAACAATATTTCTGGCTAACCCTCCCTTTCCAATACATACTTACTATTTGATAGCAGCTATTCATAAAGATATTTGTAAAACATTTTATTGTTATGCAATTTAGTATAAATTGTTGCTTTACTAATTCAGATTTAAAAATAATTAAGACAATGCATAAAAGTTAGAAAATGGACAGATATCCATGTGGAAGAAACAGCAGTGGAGGTCTGTGTTGACCTGGTTTCTTTACAAAGATGGAAGGAGCAAGCAACAAATTATGTCATTACTTCTTTAACAGAAGTTTCAAAAAGCAGAGATGCTCTTAGAGACTCTAAGAGAAGAACTCTACTAGCAGGGAGCCAAAGTTGTAGTTTTAGGATAAACTGAATAGGGCATTCCTTAAATAAAAGACATTATTTGTGAGTCCACACTGCAGAAAATAGCAAAATGTTCAGCACATCAATACAGTCTGATTAAACTATTTCAGAGACACACTTCCACTTAATTTATCTGGTGCCAGGCTACTTGAGAAATTGCTGCATTTTGTGCATATTTTGGACTTAACTGCTTTAAAACCTTGACAATATGTTTAGTTTGCATAAATCAGGCAAAACATATTTTGTTTTGTTCAGCATGCTCTGAACTTTCACAGTTATTTCATTATCTGCTCAGATGGTCCCTCAGCCTTGCTTCAACTGAAAGGGAAATTGTAAATGTTGTTAAAATAAAACCCGGCTGGTGCATTGGCAGCTGTGCAATTTGCAAAAGACCCCAGTTTATGGATTGAGTTAAAGCCAAGAAGCTTATCATCACTAATGTCTCATGGTGCTGTATATTACTATTCATCACAGTTAGCTGACATCTGTTCAGCCTTCCTCCTTTAAGGAAATTTATTTTCACTTTGGTCGGTTCCATCTTACCTAGCCTCTCTTCCTGATTTTGGCCACTGCTGACTTCAAGCTCTTTTCTCTTTATAAAACAGTCTCAATTATTTTTTTTTATGGTGGTGTAACTTTGAATCACTTCATTATGAAAACTTGAACTTTTGTTGTTTTCTTTCTATCCTAACTTCAATTTTTTAAAAGTTAATAAGAGATGTCTGTATTTGGTTTTTATCCCCTTTTTATTACATGATTATTTACCCATACCCTTATAGAGTTCTGATAAACTTTTCATATTAGTGTTTCAACTTTTGGGTTTACTCTCAAGGTTTAAGGGAATGAACTGTCTCCTAACTCTCTTTAATGATGTTCTTATTTTTCTCATTCTCTCTCTTGTTCTGTGGAATCCTTTTTGAATTTTCCTCAGGGAGAAGAAAGTTGCTATAATGACACTATTTCTCAAGATTTTGCCCTTTGTTTAAAACATGAGATATGAAAGGTACAATTTGGGGATTAGTCAATGAAAGTCTAAGCAAAGTATTAATGTGGAGTCAGTCTCCACTGGTTTGGTCATTAACCTATTTATGTCAAAAATATTTATCTAATGGTTCCAGTGCTATTTTGATATGATGGAGATGAAACAGAGAACAATGGCCAATAACCCTGGTTTCTTTTGGGTACATAGCTTATGGGGAATAAAAAAATAAAATTTCAGCTGTGAAACTGATAAGTGCTATAGCAGGGAAAACACATTATGATATTATAGTTATATATATATATATATATATATATATATATATATATATATATATATATATATATTTGGTCAGGCATGTAATCTCAGCTATTAGGAAGTTAAGACAGGAGGATTGCAAGCTCAAGGTGAGTCTGTGATACATAGTGAGACCCTGTCTCAACCCAAACAACAAAAGAAGATATGTACAAACTAATAAGAAGTGACAAAATAGACTCTTCCCTCTTTTAACACATATCTGAACACATTCTGGATAGAGACCCAAGAAGTATACATTATCTCAGAAAAGTTCCCAGAAATCATCTGGACATTTCAACTTTCCTGTCCCTGCTCCTTCCATTTCCCTTTCCTTTCTTCTTTAGAATATGAGGGGGATGTTCTCAGGATGGTCGGGTTTACCTCAGAATATTTTGTTAAATTGCTCCTGAACCATGGTGGAGAAGACATCCTTTAACTTAAAAGGCACATTTTGCATGTCTTTCCTTACAACTAGTTAGTCCATAAGGAGTTATCCAGGATCAACTTTTCTAAATGTCCTTTTCTGTGCTTTACTTTGTTTCTCTTTGACAACCATCAATCTCTTTACATTTTCAAGAAATTACTGTAGCTTCAACCACTGTTTTCTTGAATTATTAGCATGGAATAATTATTATTCCATACATTCAGCAATGCAATTTTAGAATTTGGTGTGTTGAATAAAGTAGCAACATGAGAATAGGGAAAATGTTTAAATCTAAAAGAGCAAGTCCTCTTAATGCTAGGACTCTGACAGGATAGCTCTACATAAAAGGTCTTCACTAGGAATTTTATCCTCTTTACCTATTCAACAACTTCATAATCCTTTTATTATTTATTAAAAATAAGAACTTTAATCAAAATTATTCAAAGGTTTATTCAGCATTGAAACTAACTTTCAATGATGGGGTTGTATAGAGTGGCTAAAATGACAAAGATGAGAACTCAGTGTCAATCAAGGTACAGAGCCAATTAAACTGTCACCTGTTGTTGTACGGAAAGTAAATTAGTACAGCCACTTTTGGAAACTGTTGGTCTTGTAAGTGCTGAACATATGCTTATTCCAATAACCTTGCAAATTCACCCCAGGTATGTACTATCTAGCAAGGACAATGAAAAACCATGGAGGCATATAGGAATTCATAACAACTCCAAAAAAAAAGACTGTCTAAATAAATGTTCATCATTATTAGAGTGGATCGATAAGCCAGCTATGGTGATGTCCTCTGGGAGTCCCAGCACTTGGGAGCTAAGGCAGGAGAATCTCCAGTTTGTGGCAAGCCTGGGCTGCATAATGAGACCATTTTTCAACAAAACAAAACAAAACAAAACAAAACAAAACAAAACAAAACAAAAAAAAAAATTACCAGAACTAAACCAAATCAAACTAAGAAAAAGAATGAATAAATAGATTGTAATATATTCTATAATACTATGCTGGTATTTTGAATGAAATATACCCCATAGGCTCATGCATTCTGGAGACTTGGTACTTACCTGGTGGTCATTTGGGAAAGTTGTGGAGACTTTAGGCAATGGAACCATTGAAGGAGGTGTGTCACTGGGGTAGGCCTTTGGACCTTATAGTCTAGCCCACTTGCCAGTTCTAGTAAGCTCATTCAGATTACTTCCTTTCTATTGATATGGCGATATGACCCAGACTTGTCGCTCAGGTGTCTTATGCTTTCCCTGCCATGATGAAACTTCCCTATAAAACTCGAAGCTGAAATAAACCCTTTCCTCCCATAAGCTGCTGCTGGTCAGGTGTTTTCTCCCAATGATGAGAAGGTAACTGCTACACTATGCAACAATGAGAATAGAATTAACACATGTCAATATGACTGTATTGTACAAACATACTATTGACTAACAAAAGCTAGATACAAAAGAAGCATGTACTAGATCATTTATTTACATGAGGTTCAAAGCAGACAAGCTAATTAAAGATGATAGAAGTCAGAAAAGTACCCTATGGGAAGTTGTTGAGGAGGTTGATGGCTACATGAGTATTTTTAATCTGTGAAAATTAATTAAGTTACATACTTCTTACTTGCATTTGTATACTTTGACAATTATGTACGAGTTGTTTTATTAAATAAACATCATAGAGAGGGAGGAGGAGAGAGAGGAAGAGGGAATAGAGGGAAAGAAGGAAGGAAATGAGAGAGACAGAAAAGAATGAGGAGGATGAGGAAGGAGGAGAGTGGAGGAGAGGAGGAGAGAGGAGACATCTTAGGTAGACCCAGACAAATCAGTCCTTCATTTCTCCTTTGGAGATCCTCATTAATCTCACTTTCATGAACCTGGGGCTCTTTAACTTTATTCTTTCTTTTTCTGTATGAAATCATCTTTAAGAGCAGATGTCCATAAAATGTTGCTTTAGGGTATAAACAAAAGTGGGAGCATCACATCTCCCAAGGCAGCTGCATTGTAAGGCTTAGAATGTTTCTAATGTAAATAAAAAATCTTAGTCTCCTACTAAAAGAACTTTAGCAGCTTCAGGCATATTTGGAGAATAGGGCTTTTGAAATCACATTGGGATTCTGCTTGCTGTTCTCATGAGAAATGCCATTCTGGTTGAGCATATTATGAAGCTACTCTTTTTCTTTTCTTTTTGAAGGACAGTGTTTTTTTTTTTTATTATTATTTATCTGTATGTAAAGAAAGCTCAGTGGCATACACTCAGCCCAGCTTGGTGGCCAATTCTTTGGCCTTTGCCTTTTCCAGCTTGGCAATGCGAGCCACTGATTTTGGACCCAGGACGTTGCCCCCGAGTGGCGACGAATCTCATCGTATCTGTCATTGTAATTGGTCCTGATAGCTTCCACCAGTTTAGCTAGGGCTCCTTTGTCTTCCGAGTTGACCTGTGTGAAGGCAACAGTTGTGCATGTCTTCCTGTGGACCAGCCGCCTTAGCCTGGCCTTCCCCTTGATGATGCAGTATGGGACCCCCATCTTGCGACACAGGGCAGGCAGGAACACTACCAGCTCAATAGGATCCACGTCATGTGTAGTCACTACCAGCTGAGCCTTCTTGTTCTCCACTAAAGTCGTGACAGTGTTGACCCCTGCTCGAAGGACAGCGGGTAGCTTAGTTGGGACGTCCCCTTTGCCAGCAGCTTTTTTCTCAGCCCGGGCCAACAACCTTTGCTTCTTCTCCTGCTTAGTCTCTGGCCTATACTTGTGGGCCAGCTTCAGCAGCTGGGTAGCTGTTTGGCGGTCCAAAGCCTGGGTGAACTCGTTGATTGCAGGAGGCACTTTCAGCCGCTTATACAGGATAGACCTTTGGCGCTGCAGACGGATGTAACGGGGCCATTTGACAAAGCGAGTGAGGTCCCTTTTGGGCTGAATGTCCTGTCCAATGCCAAAATTCTTGGGCCTTTTCTCAAACAGAGGATTTATGACCTTTTTGGCTTCCTGCTTCTTTACGACAGCAGGCGCCGGGGCCACCTTCTTCCCCTTGGCCTTCTTTCCTTTCGGCATCTTGCTTGGCAGGAGGAGAGAGTGAAGCTACTCTTTGTACTGTCATAGCATCTCCTATATTTGTTATAGAAATATTTTTCTCCATTATATAATATGTTTTTGACACGCTATCCCCTCCATTGGACTTTGAGTTTTTTGAGGGGTAAGACCATCTCTCATTCATCTCTGTATCTTGAAGAGTCTAAACACAATATTTGACAGAGTAGACAACCAATCAGTGTTAGTCTTACTGTAACATTAAAGAATATCTGAATTCCGTGTAATGTATTCTTTGCCAAGACATAGAAGAAAAGGAAATCTTCCAAATTCTTTATGAAGTCTATACAACATGGGCAGCAAAACTTGGAAAGCATTGCACAAAGAAAGATACAGCCCAAGAGAGCTTACACAGATCAGTAGAAAAGTCATATATAGACCATAGCAACAAGAAGGTAACAATACATATAAATAAAGAAAAAATTCAGAATCAAGTATGGATTATTCCAGAAATATGAGGATGGATTGATATTAAGGTACATATCAATATAACTTATGTTTGCAGACATAAGGAAAACATCATCCCCACAGAAACAGTAATTGTCTAAATCCAGCACTTCTTTATAATTAAAAACACTAATTCAGGGCTGGAGAGATGGCTTAGTGGTTAAGTGCTTGCCTGTGAAGCCTAAGGACGCCAGTTCGAGGCTCAATTCCCCAGTATCCACGTAAGCCAGATGCACAAAGTGGTGAAAACATCTCTAGTTCCTTTGCAGCGGCTGGAGGCCCTCCTGCACCCATTCTCTTCTCTCTTCTCTCTCTCTGCCCCCCCTCTCTGTCTGCTGCTCTCAAATAAATAAATAAAAATTTAAAAAAAACACTAATTCAAGTCAGAATTGATAGCTACTCCTTAAAATGATGCATATCTTTTTTTTTTTTTTTTTTTTTGAGGTAGGGTCTCGCTCTAACCTAGGCTGACCTGGAATTCACTCTGTATTTTCAGTGTGGCCTTGAACTCATGGTGATCCTCCTACATCTGCCTCCCGAGTGCTGGGATTAAAGGCGTGCACCACCACACCCAGCTGATGCATATCTTTTTATATTCATCTGTCCAAGTTCGTTTTTTACCTTCTCCCTCCCTCCCCTCCATCCCTTCTTTCTCTCTCTCCTTCCTTCCTTCCTTCCTTCCTTCCTTCCTTCCTTCCTTCCTTCCTTCCTTCCTTCCTTCCTTCCTTCCCTCCCTCCCTCCCTCCCTCCCCCCTCCCTCCCTCCCTCCCTCCCTCCCTCCCCTTCCTTCCTTCCTTCCTTCCTTCTTTCCATTTGTGATCCATGTCAGCCTAAAACTTACATGAAAATTACCAAGGAAAGAAAAACCTATCTTTCCAGTGTTTGAGTGGACATAACGTTCTTGCTCTTCGCACTATTATTTAACAAAATTAAGGATAAAAAAGAAATTAGAAGTATAAAAATTAAAACTGAGATAAATCTATTAATTTTTGAGATAAGAATGTTTCCCTATTGGCAGAAAATGCATATGATAGGAGAATTCAGTAAGATAGAAAGAACATCAATTAAGAGATGTCAATAATACTTGTATATAAATGCAAGTGGGAAGATACAATGGGAAAAGACCTCACTGAGTATAGTAAATCCAAAGACATAACTTAACAAGTGATATGGAAACCTGTACAACTTTAAAACACTTCTAAAGGACCCCAAGTAAGATATCAACAAAAGAAATCACACATATTTGGTCAGAATATGAGGCAACGAAAAGCTGTCATTTAGCCGGGCATGGTGGCGCACATCTTTAATCCCAGCACTTGGGAGGCATAGGTAGGAGGATCACCATGAGTTCGAGGCCACCCTGAGACTCCATAGTGAATTCCAGGTCATCCTGGACTAGAGTGAAACCCTACCTCGAAAAAAATCCTAATGCAAATATCAGTGAGCTTTAAGGAAACTAAACTAAATGAATCTGATATACATATGGAAAAACCAAACAAGAATAGCAAGGAAAATACTGCAAAAGAAGAGATAAATTAAAATATACTATAAAGCATTAACAACTAAATCATTGTGGTACAAGTACATAAACAAACTGAGCAATGGAAGAAAATTGAAAACAAACAGAACTCATCTTTTGTAGATCTTTTGAATAATGGGATGAGCCATCTGCATGCTGAGAGTTAGATTCACTTTCCATGTCAGAAATAAATTCTAAATGAACCTAGCTTAAAAAAATTAAAACATGAAACCACAGAAGTTTTAGAAGTAAAAAATTACATTTATAGATTAAGAACAGGAGAAACCATCAAAATCCAGACATAAGAGGTAAGAAAAAAATCTTTCCCATGTCTGGCACTGTGCAACTTGGTTTTTAAAATGAAATATTTTTGTCAGTTGAGAAAGAAATGTTTGAGAAATTAGATAAGCGATTGTGTTAATATGGTCCAGACAGATCTCTTTTCATAAGAAGATGACATTGTTTCTCTTGACGTTTATGTTCTACATTGACAATTACGTTGTAAGGATGCTCACAACTAACAGCTTCTGCCATGCCCTCCGGCTCTATCCTACCCTAGACAAAAAAGTGTCTACCAAGAGACTGTGGACTTTAGTTTGGAATCACAAGGGATTGCCCTATGCTTTCTCTATTCCAAATGCCAACATTGTTTGTTCTCAAACACCAAGACTTTTGTGAAATAATACTGCTTTTTTTTTTAATGCAAGTTCTAATCAATTTAGGAAACCCTGGGAAGTAATTATGGGAAGAGGGAGGATCTTAATAAAAAACTTGGGAATAAGGGACTGGAGATGTAACTCATTGGCATAATGTCTGCCAAGCATGTGCAAGCCCTAGAGTTTGATCTTTGGAAACACAAAAAGAAAAATCCATTTGGAACTAAGAATTTTTTTTTTTTTTTGCTCTGATGTAATAGATTTGTTATACTAATAACATGCAACTGGTTCCATTAAGGACCCACTCACCTTAAGGACACTGTCAGTGCAAAGACAAGACATGACCATGGGTTAAAAGTATTTCCTCATTTAAACAGGAGAAGGAATTTACATGTTTATTAAAAAGGCTTAGGCAGCAATGGGCTCTTGCACAACAAAGGACTGAAAATGGAGAATGCAGAAGCAGAGCCTGCAGGACTGTTATGGATTCTTTTCTCACCTTGGTGATGGTGAGCATGAGTCTTAGAGGGTCAGGGACAGTCCAGGTCCTTGTTACTTATATTCTCTCACCCTCAAAATAAGATGGATGATAAATTATATAGATATTGTGCCCCTCATATTTCAACTTTGTGTTTCACCTGTTTTGTCATCCCTGACCCTTGTTACAGAACCTTGTGTTAAAGGTTTTTGATTTCTCTGATTTTTGATTTCTACCTTCCCCAACAAACTCCTCCTCCCATGGCATCTCAAATGCAAATGAGGCCTCCACCACAGCTACCTGTATTTGAGAGAGGGGCCAACTTGATGGAACAGATAAAAGCTATTTAGTGGGAGTCAAGGTGAGAGGAATATTAGGCCAATGAATACTTAGTGTTCTGGTCCCATTGGCAGAAAAAAAAGTGAGGGAATTATTGTTAGGGTAATGAGAACTAAGATTGCAATGAACACTAAAAGTTGCAAATAAAAATTATAAGAAACAAATGCTAACATCCTAGAAAAAGGCACCAGGAACCCATTTACCAAAACAGAAGACAGGTTACAGTTTAAGATTGCACTTGTTTATGAATTTTAAGGTAGCAAGTCTGGTTTCAGCTAGGATAAGTACTAATTCTCAGAAACTAGGGCAGTTGGCATATTTTGGACTTCCTTAGAAAAATAAATTCTTATGTTTGATGCTCTTTGCCAGAGAATTGGTAGGAGAATTTTTGAAAGAATATTAGTACTGTGAATTCATTATTTTTTTATATTTATTTTTTAAGTATTTAAACATTTTTATCTATTTGAGATTTTTATTTATTTGAGAGAGATACAGAAATAGATAGGCAGGGAAAGAAGGAGAGAGAGAGAGAGAGAGAGAGGGACGGAGAGAGAGAAAGAGATTGGGTGTGCCAGGGCCTCCAGCCACTGCAAATAAACTCCAGATGTATGCGCCCCCTTGTGCACTTGGCTTATGTGGGTCCTGGGGAATTGAGCCTGGAACTGGGGTCCTTAGCCTTCACAGGCAAGCACTTAACCACTAAGCCATCTCTTCAGCCCTGTGAACTCAGTTTTTTTAGAATGTGCTTATCTATCTAATAAGGTTAAAAGAAGTCATTTTACTTTATTCCTGAGACCAATGTTGCTGAGATTATCAACCGTACTTCTCCTTCTCTCTCCAGGGTTATGGTAGCTTGCTGAATGGTGTTCCCAGGAAGAGCAATTACAGTATATTAAGTTCAATGTTTTTTTTTTTAATTTGTGAATTCCACATATATTATTGGAGGAAATGAGATTTATTGGAAGGAGGATAACTAATTTCTATACCTTAGGATGCTCACAACTAAGTTGTGCACAGAGACATTGCCTCACCCCCATAACTGATGGCTATCTCCACAATGAAAGACCCACAGTCCCTGAGGGGGGAGGACAGGGAGAAGGCTAGCAATGGTACCATCATGGCTGTATATACATTATATAGATAACTAATAAAAATAAATAAATAAAATAAATAGATAAAAATTTTGAACAGAAAAAAAGAAACACTACAACATGACAATATATATATTTTTTGTTTTTTAGAAAGAGAGTCATGCTATGTAGCCCAGGCTGCCTTGAACTCTTGACCCTCTGCCTCAATCTCACAAGAATCTTGACTCTTTCTATAACTTATATTGAAAGCAAGTGCCTTTAATCTTTGAACCATCTCTCCAAACCTCTCTGTAACTTACATTGAAATTATCATATATAGTAGCATGAGAAAGATGGTCACAAAAGTAAGATATTTTGGCAAATTTTCAGTCTTTTTAGTAATAGCATTACCAGTTGGGCTTGCCCTTCTGCTCCTTCTCTCTTGTTTATTTCTCATATACTCCTTTACTTATGTAATAGTGGATTTGGCGGGGGGGAGCTCACTTCATGTGTGTATGCTCACTTTTACTAAGATTTGTTTCATTTATTATTTCTTGGCAAAATAGGTGATCCAAAGGGAGAGGTAGATTTATTCTTGCCTCACTTTTGTGTGGCGCCAAAGTGGCTGCTTTTCCCTTGCCCAGATATCATCTAGACTGTTTTCCAGTTCATGCTGCTCAACCGTTTCCTGGGAAGCAGTGAGTAAGTCAAACACAAATCTATCTGTACAAACAATCAAAGGTCAGACCTTACCTTTGTGATGCTTGAAGTAGGGTTCCAAGCAAAGTCAGTTTGTTAACTACAAAGGGAGATAGAGGCAGGAAAGAACAAAGCTGCCCACAGAACCAAATTGAGTGTCTAAAAGCCAATGGTGCTTGTGGCAGCCATCAGTGAAGTCTGAATTAGGAGGAAGCACAGTTAATAGCTCACACCTGAGAGTGGGCAAGTTTACAAGGCCTCACTCATTTAAGCTAGCTCCTATTGTTCTCACAACCTTGAATCCCAGAAAACAGCTTGCTGTATTGGTCTGTACACAGTATATGGTTCATATACTTTACCTCAAGAGCTCTTTGGGAAGCAGACATCATTTGAGAGATAGTGCATAACATATATGGTCATACTGTGAAGCCATACCTTTGCAGCTTCCCAAACATTCATAAGTCACCTCTGGCTGTTAGATGGCACATATTTAGGTGTTGAGCTGTGTTACAAATTCCAAATATTTTTTTCTTTGCAGTGTACCCTCTCTAGGAAACTTCTCCATTTCTTTTGTAACATATTTTTGAAAATATTACAACTCTAGTCATAATTAAAGAGCTCTCTGGGTGGCAGGGTTAAGAAACTTGCCTGTAAAGCCAAAAGACCCAGGTTCGATTCTCCAGGACTCAAGTAAGCACAAGGTGGGGCACGTGTCTGGAGTATGTTTGCAGTGGCTGAAATCCCAGGTGTTCTCATTCTCTCTCTCAAAAATAAATAAAAGAAAATAAATATTTAAAGTGCTCTCTTTCTCCTACCTCTGTTTCTTTCTCCCTCTCCCATCACTGCTCTTTGCACATATGATACCCATTCTGTTATCCTTTTTCATTGCTTAGTTATTTCCTTCAGAACACTTACATTCATCTCAAATCATTTTGTTGATTTCATTGTTTACTGCTTGGAATATATATTTGATGAAGATGGGTACCCATCCTTATCTACCACCTCAGTATTGTATGTATGTATGATACATACATACATACAACATAAC
Organism: Orientallactaga sibirica; assembly: GCA_036365145.1. Taxonomy (NCBI): domain Eukaryota; kingdom Metazoa; phylum Chordata; class Mammalia; order Rodentia; family Dipodidae; genus Orientallactaga; species Orientallactaga sibirica. The sequence goes on from JAEOAD010000003.1 coordinate 23,031,761, forward strand.
AGGGAGTGATGTTAGTAGGGCTATCTGCTTTGAAAGCAATTGCAAATATCTTGAAGATACTATTTAAAGAATCAGACTCTAAAAATAAGTTTAGGGTTGAGAAGAGCATGAATAACTCTAGTAAATGAGAGTAAAAAGGGATAATTTAAGACACCATTGGGCCAATGGGCTGAGCTTACTTTATGTCACACCCTTTCCAAAATATTTGTTTGCAAAAGAAACAATTCTTGAGCACACAGCTGTATGCAGAGAGACCATTTTATAGTTTAAGGCAATGTTCTTAAATTCTATCTTTAAGGTCTTTAGGGGATCCACACTCTACCATATTATGCTTCCTCAGGAGGAGGCAGGGCAGAATAGCACTCATTTCTTATGGTTGTCTGAATTCAGAGAGAATGACTGACAAAAATAATGGCCAAAAGGGGAAAGTCTACTTCAATAGATGGAGGACAGATGTATTAGTTTACATTTTGATTATGTTACCAGGTACTTCATAGAAACAACTTAGGAAGGAAGGATTTATTTTGGCTCATGGTTCCAATGGGGTCAGTCTGTGGTTGTTTGGCTTCACCTACTTAGGCAGAACATCATGGCAGCAGGAACGAACAAAGCTCTACTTCTTGAAGACTGGAAGCAGAGTATTATAGATAGCTCTACATTGCTAAGATGAATATCCAAACTAGATACAGTTTATGAGAGGAAGGGGTTTATTTCAAGCTTAAAGCTCTGGGAGGAAGTTCCAATAACTGCAGCAAGGAACCATGGCAGAACTCAGATCTCTCTGCATACCTTTAAGCTGGAAGTCAGACCTGCCCCCAAAAGTACCTTAGAGCTGGACCCCAAGATCCACCCCTAGTGACATGCCCACCTATGGGATGAGTCTGCCTGCTAGGGACTGAAGCTAAAACTAAATTTTAATAAAACATCTGAGTCTTTGGGGGACATACATTCAAGCTACTACATTTCACCCCTGTCCCCCAATAGATTCATGACCATCTCTCATAGTAAATTGCATTCAGTCCAACTTCAAAGGCCCCATAAGCTTTACTAACTTTAAGACTATCTCTTCACTGCGAGTTCTGTAAAATCAAAACAAGTTACATATTTCCAACACATAATGGCACACAATAAACATTTCCATTGCTATAAGGCATAACAAGGAGAGACTGGATCAATGCAAATATCAAGGCAAATATCTGTTCAAGCGTGACATCCATAACCAGTGATGACAGTCTGGATTTCCAATTCTACTCCTCAATTTGGGCTGAGTTGCCCTTGCAAACTTCCATCCCAAGCTAACAGCACTCCATATAGCCCTTGCACAGTCCTGATATATCCAGAGCATCTTGGGGTCTCCATTGCAAACTATGGTCCATCTTCAACTCCATACACTGGCCTTTCAAGTCTTTAAAACAGGAATATCATGTTTCTCATGCCTCATGTCAGCAGAGACTCCTATTTTTTAGATAATAGCCTCAGTGGTCTCTCTACCAGGCAGTTCACATCCTGTCTCATATGCTACATCTCAGCAGTGACTGCTGGAACAGTGTGCACTTCATGACCTATTTCCACATATTTTTCATGTTTCCAAAACCAATACCAGGTGGGCAGTAACACAGTCACTTTGAGAAAAATAAATCATGATCTTGAATACCAGGTTATCTTTCAACCATCTCCTTTCAAAAGCACTTGCACTCCTAGTCATTCATTTTTGGGTGGAATCACCCTAGGCATCCTTTCCATTGTTTCAATATGAAGTAGTTGCACCATCCTCCTTAAGGATGCTAATGTGATGGACAAAAGCAGCTCCCTTAACTTAAAGCCAGTCTTTGGGCCTGTAAATTTAAACTTGCTTGAATTTTTCCAATTTTAAATTGTACGTCTTTCAGTTCTATATCATGAAACTCTCTGGGCATGAGCAGCAGAATGCCACTAGCCTTTATGACAGTAGCCCAGTTCCAACAAAGTTCTTCGTGGTCTTTCCTTTCCCTTTGAAAGTTTAAGCAAAGCCTGCAAATACAATTCTCTCTTCACTTAGCATTTTCAATCTCTCATCAGAATAGGCCATAAAACTGTTTACTGCTTTGGAAGGCATCTTCAGTTGTAAGACCAAAATCTATATGGTCAGATTCACCTCACCCCATTTTCAGTACCAAACTTATGTTGTAGACAGCTCTACATTGCTGGGATCAACATCCAAACCAGGCACCATTTATGAGAGGAAGGGAATTATTTCAAGCTTACAGATCCAGGAAGAAGTTCCAAAACCTGCAGCAAGCAAAACCACCAATACCAGTACACACATCAAAAAGCAGAGGGAACTGTAGCAGAGTTCAGACCTCTCTGCATGCCTTTAGGCTGGAAGTCAGATCTGCCCCCAAACCCATCTTAGGGCTGGACCCCAAGATCTAACCCTAGTGACATGCCCTGCCATAGGAGGAGTCTGCCTGCTAGGGACTGACATAGAAAACTCAATTTTATTAATACTTATGAGTCTATGGGGGACATATATTCAAACTATTACCTGGAGGAAGGAGATGTAGAAAGTACACAGAGTAAGAGATTGTACCCTGGGACATGCTCACAGTGATTTACTTCCTCCAATTAGGCCCCTCTTCCTACCTTTCACCATCTCCCAATAATGCCATCTTATTATTAATCCAATAAGGAAGTAATCCATTATGTCAGAGTCCTCATAATTTGCCTCTAGAAACACTCCACAGATATACCCAGAGGTGTGTTTCACTAATCTTTTAGGTGTTGGATTAAGATCTAATCAAGTTGACAGCCAAGCAGCAGATACCTGGCAAAGACATTTCTCCCTTGATATATTTCATCTTATTGAAGTTGTTTTTTTCCACTTTCTTATTAAAAATTGTTTAGCTACTGATAATAATGATTCTAGATGACATACACCACTCTGAGCAATTCCCATGTATGAACCAATGATTGTGGAAGGTGACAACTCCTGTGATCCTCATAATTACCCTGAGGAGTTAAGGATTCCTATGTTACCAGGGAAGAAACTGAACTGTGTGTGTTTGCGTGTTTGGGACTTAAACCAAGGCTATCTAGCATCTGTGCTCAGCAGCACTGACAGTAGTCTCATCTGTAACTTCATGTTTTGAAGTTGGTATTTTCATTGGAACCTTTACTCTGGAGAACAAAGGACCTACTCTGTGAAGTCTGGGCTCCAGCACTTCCTTTTTAGCACTCTCACTTGATGAGTTCCTAATTTTCTTCTCCCATGCCTCTATGGCAGCTCCAAGAAGCAGGGACAGTGTCTTCCATCCTGATATTCCCAACAGTGAAGTACCTGACAAATGCAGATAGCAGGTGTTCTGAGCGTTTATTCAATGAGTGAATGAATTTTCAGAACTAATTGCTTTTCCTCTCATTCTATTAATTATATAGCAGAGTCTCACAAGTCATTTCCAAATGTTATGTTTTAATTAGTAGTTAATTTGGCTTAATCCTTGGGGAAGGAGGTGGGATGCAGAATAAGGAAGTAGAACAGGAAAATAATAATGATTAAAATGTTTGATTTGGAAAAGCTCTGATGGAAGTACATCAATATACCAGTACTTATCTTTACCAACAAAAGCTGTAATTTAGTTTAATTTTTACTTATTTAATTTTTTTGGTGTTCCTGATACTCAGTTTTTCCTACTGTGATAATAGTTCTCAGGGACCATTAATAGTTTACATTTTCTGGCTCAAAATAGGCTAGACTTTCTAGGCTGTACATCCAACCAACGTGAGTGATAGCAGTGACTGCAGCAAAATGTAAATTAACAAAGGTGGGCAGGAGGGCAGGTATACTTCCTTTTGTTAGCTGTTACTCTGGACTGTTGGAAAAACTTTCTTTTCTCTTTTCATTTTTTGCTTTCCTAAAATCTTGTCCCACTTTCATGTATTTGCTCTACTTTTACTAGTAGTAATTTATCATTTTATGCTTATATTTAAATCTTTCAATGGCTCTCCACTACTTTGGGGAAAAGGATTCTCCTATATGACCAGAAATCCGAACAGCTAGACTTAACCTCTTTCCCAGACCCCCACCCCATATGTCCACTCATCTGTTTTCAATCTGGCAATAAGGAACTGTTCTTTTTTTTGGAACATGTAATTTTCATGTACATTTATTTGTTTGCTTGTTTTTGAGACAGGGTCTCATGTAGCCTAGGCTGGCTTAGAACTTGCTATGTAGCCAAGGCTAGCCTTGAATTCTTGATCTATCCACCTCTACCTCCTCAGTGCTAGAATTATAGGCCTGCACTACCATACTTTGCCACTCATATACCTTTGCAAAATGCCTTCCTGTTTGCATATACATCTTTATCTGCTAGAAGGGAAATAGAAAGCTACTGCTCAAAGCTCGAGGCTTATGCAGCTTCCCCTTCCTGCTTGCTTGCCCTTCAAGTTCCATTATCTCAACATTCCCATGGAAGGAGAAGGTTTGTGACCTTCTTATACATGCTTCTTATTTCTCTTTGCCTTTACTAGAGATCCCTTTAAACTCTCAGAAGCCTGGCTGACTCTTATTTGCATTTCTTACAGCATTGGGTTCACCTGTGTTCACACCAAAATCATCCTGGGAAACCCAATTCCTGTGTCACTTTCTTTAGGCACTCAGAATTTTCTCCTTGCTTTCTTCCAGACCTGTGAGCTCACAAGAAAGTAGAAATGAGGAGAGTAAAATGTCTTTCCTGGAAAGGCTTATATGGTCAGATTTTTCTGGATTCTTTCTATGCCTTCTGCTTCTCACAGGTATGTGACATAGATATTTTGCCTGTTTTATAAATACAATGTTGGTCGTACCAGAAAATGTGTATCAATCTTTTGGAACATAGTACCTCCTAGTACCTAGAGTGATTGTCATACCTTTGGGGATGTTTCAGGCATTAGGAAAATTTGGAAAAGTGTTGTTGAGATGCTATGAGTACAAAATAAGGCATGGTCATCTAAAGAAGGTCTGGACTGAGAGTCTCAGCGACAGAGAATGATCTGGAGTCTGTGCTGCTGTGTCCAGGGAATTGGCTCATTCTAGGTAATTGCAACCCAGGTCAGTAACATCTGCATGACTTCCTGATGCCAGTGCAGATATCATTGGAATTGTTGCTTGACATGACTCTCTCTGACTAAATGATCAGGCTTTTGCCTTCTTTATATTCATAGGTTGAAGTCATGGATACAGAGCTACATTTGTCACCAGTGAGCATGTGCTTTAGTGGTGATCACACTTGTGAAGTACTGCATGGCTTTTCAAAGATGTGGATGATAAATTTAAAGGACATAATAGACAGATAGGAATATTTTACTGATCATTAGATTTCAGAGAAAGCTATTTCAGATTTTTCCATAGCATTCATTCAAAGTACAAATAAAAACTTGATGTAAAAAAAAGATGAAGAAGAAAGCTTCTGACATTTCTACTAACTAGGTCATTACTACTTACCCTGGGTCAGAACTCTAGCTATAATGGATGACAGAGAATGATGGTCTCATTAGGGGTGTCAAACATGGCTCTTAACAACAGCAGCAGCAATAATGTAGCTCCCTATGAGTAGGACTGAATCATAAAGACACTGAAGGTGGACTTCAGAGTAGATTTTAGTTGCAAAATCTTTCAATCTCTGTCATCCCCAGTAAGATATAAACAAAAGAATGATAGAAGAGAGAATGGCTACAAAGCACATTGTCAAATACATGAATGACCTGACAAACTTCCTCTAAGTTGATTAAAAAACAATGAACATCTGTTCTCTGTACATTGCACCATATATTTAATTAAAACCAATATGATTTCAGCAAAATAAAAGAATGAAGATCAACATTTTGGGGCACACATCAACAGAGGCAATATCTAAAGAAATAGGGATCTTTCTCCATGGATATGATTTTTTAGATCAGAGACAATACTCAGTGCTATTCTAAGCACAATGAGTATATGGCTAGTAACTATTGCTATCAATAATTAACGCAGCATGTCTATGTGTTTTGGGATTATTTGTCATCTCAAAGCCCTGGCAAATGGTTTTGTTTGCCCTGTAGGACTGAAATCACTACATCAGTCACTGAACAATATTCAGCTCTGTGAAGAACATAACAGCTGTTTAAAACCAAGTAACAACAGTACACAACAATTGAAGAGAAGTCAAATTCTGAAACCAATTAAACCAAAGGGATAAATTAGGTAGGAGGAGTGTAATTATCCAAATTGAGATCTGGGCAGGCTAACAGGACTAATAATAAACTCATCTTTTACAGAGATTTAATAAGGAAATCAGTTACTTAATTTTCTTTTTAAATGTTAAGTTTTTTTTTTCCCTCCATGGAAGCTGGAGGAAGTTTTGAAATGATTCTTTGTTTATTTTAGTGAGTACATAAAGTGGAAAACATTGTGCATCTGTCCCAGAACCCTTATACATTCTATCTGGGATGCTTGCTTCAGCCTTCTACAAGCCATCTCTTAGATACTTTGTCTGATGTGCTCACATAAAAAAAATCTCCTAACTGGTGGTGTCAGTGTACCCAATTCCACCTCTATTCATGCCAGCGTTCATTGAACTATATTATAGTGGAATGTTGCTTCAATCTCTTTTCCTCTTTGACTCAGTCTGTCCTATGGTGGGACTTCAAGTGTGGGTTACCATGTCTAGCTTCACTGGGCAATGATATTTTTGTTTGTCTGTGTATATAGATACCTTCCTTCTTTAGCACTCTGCACCCTGCCTAGTATATGTTTGTTGCCTACCTGTCATTTGTTATTTCTTTCTTTTTCCTGATTACAGAATCTGGCTACTATTTTAGCTACTTGTCCCACATTCTATGACTCTCTAGTTTATGGATGTTATTTTCCTGTCTGGTCCCTTACACTGTTTCACAAGCACACTATAGTTTTCCAGTTTCTAGAAAGGGTGTTAATTCATTAGTGTTTTGCAACTGAATTCTATGTTTTGAGGAGTTGTAAGAACTAAAGTTATATTGGAGCATGATAATGGTAATGTTGGTGTACTTAATTTTTTAACAGTGCATTTTAGTTAGCTTTTTTAGACAAAGGGTCAAAAACAGACTGTATTTTATTTATTTTTTAAGATTTATATGTATTTATTTATTAGAGACAGAGAGAGGAAGAGAGACATATATATATATATATGGAGAGAGAGAGAGAGAGAATGGGCATGCTAGGGCCTCTAGCCACTGCAAATGAAGTCCAGATGCATGCACTACCTTGTGCATCTGGCTTATGTGGGACCTGGAGGATTGAATCTGGGTCCTTAGGCTTTGTAGGCAAGTGCCTTAACCACTAAACCATCTCTCCAGCAAGAGACTGTATTTTAATTTTCAGTTGATTTGTTCAAGGTAATAACATTGAACTAGAATTTATGAAAATATTATTTTTCAGTAATTTTCTATAAATTGTGCAAAATAATTGTGATGATATGACTAAGTAGTGGACAAATTTTGTCGTCTTTGTTCAGGGCACAGCTTTCATGTCTGCATATGGATGTGAGGCCTCTGAGTGAGACTCCCACAGAGATGTCTCACACTTAGAAAGCTAAAGCTCTGTTGGCAAATATGGTCCTGGAGAAATCCTGCAGTGAAAGGGCTGCAGGAGGAGGAGTACAGGAGATTCTGTCTCCCCAAAAGGCTCACAGGCTGAAAGGCTTGGTTACTAGCTGGTGGGTTCAATCAGTGAGAGGATCATGAAGACTCTGACCTGATTAATGGATCAATCAATCTATGGATACATAATTGAATGGACTATTTGTAGGTAGTGGAAACTGGAAAATGGGGCTTGATGAGAAGACATGGGTACATGGGGACATGGCCCCTCTTTCTTTGTCTCTCTGCTTCCTCTACCACACACTCCCACCTTGGGCCCAAAGCATGGGATCCAGAAGCTCTGGGCTAAAACTGTAAGGCAAAATATTTTTTTCCCTATAAATTGCATCTCTCAGGTATTGGTCATAGTGATGAAAAACTGATGGCCACAATTAATTCTCTTCAGATATTTGTTGCTTCCTGGATCCATCAGATAATCATCTAGAGACTTGCCCATCTTATGTTTCTTCCTGCTAAAAGGTCAGTCCTCATTGAACCAGCCTTCAGCATTTACCCATAAGAAACCTCCAATCTATACCACATGACAGATCACTTTCACCATTATGGGGTGTCATAATGCATGAATAAGGGCTGGATCAAGTGAGAAAATAGAAATTGTATGCTAATGCATTTGCAGTGGGAGCCATGAGATATGGGGAATGAGTCAGGGAGGAGGGAGACTTTGCCTTTCTTCTCCCATCAGTAAGACATCTGCTATTTATTAGCTACAAGGATTTCCAAGTTGAAAGAGTTAGACTTATTTACTAGGCAGTTTCCAGGAATGAAAGGACAGAGTGAAGAAGGGACAAGTCTGTTTTCACAGCACGTACTGAACAATTGTCTGGAGAAGGAGTTCGCATAATGCTACAGTAGCTGTAGCATAAAACATTCACATAAAACCTGCCTTCAAAAGGAGCTTAGGCTCTAGTAAGCATCAGGTACTCATACTTTGGCCACTAAAGAATTACATGCTGGCTTTGCATTTAGAAATCTTTGAGATACAGAGATTTGTGGTAACATTCTGTCTTTGTAGGCCAGTCTTAGATGTAGCTAAGAAAGTTCCCATGGATATCACTAATCTAGGCAGAGGCTTCAAGTTTTCAAGCCTTGGGCTATTTTTCTAAAACTTATAAAAACACTAAGAATGTAAGTTGTTTCTCAAGATCAAGAGCAAGTGCAGAATTGCTGCTTTTTTTTTTCTTCTTACCATCCTTGACCCATAATAAGATATTCTGATAAAAATACTTTAACAAAAAATGTTTAGTGTTTTGTGTATTAAAGAGGGAACAGACATGTATGTAAAAGAGGAAAGGAGAAAAGGAAATAATAATATCTCATGGGATAAGCTGGTGTATGAAAAGGACTTAAGACATGGTTAGACACAAATATAAAAGGTTTTTGAAAGTTTTGGTCATCATAGTGCATTTAAAACATGGAAGGCCAGGAGAATCCTCGTTTAGCTGCTTCCCCACACTCTTCCCCCACTCTCCAAAAAGACATTCATAGGATGGGCCATAATGGCATTACAAACAACCTCTGAGGATCTGACATGTATTTGCAGCAGTTGGCATTGTCATAATCTAGTTGGCATCATGTCACAGTAGGTGAGGTGGATAACTGGTTCCCCAGAGTGAAGCTGTGTCAGCAAGCATTTTCCCAGAGAGATGAGAAAGTGCTGCCTGGCAGGTACACGATGTCAAGGCTCACAAACCTCTTTTCATTTTATTAAGCCCTTCCCATTTGTTGTACATTTTCTTGTTGATCAAGTTAAAAAACGCAAGTGGAAGAATAAACCAATCAAATTGACAGAAGGTAGCAGCTGAACACTGAGGTGACTAGGGTAGGAAAAACAGCCGCAGGTCCTGTCCAGAAACCTCCTCTGAGCCAGAAGCAGCATGGCTGCTGCCACAGGGATGGAAATCAGTTGCCCTTTTATTTCCCTCTCAAGATTGCAGGGATAGTTAAGTTATAGAAAGCAGAACTTTCACTTTTCTGAGATGACTGAATTTGCTTGTAAGGTAGTCCTACAGGTGTTTTTGTAAGACTGCATTGATAGAACCTTTAAAAGCCCTTTAAGTTTTCTTTTCTTTTCTTTTCTTTTCTTTTCTTTTCTTTTCTTTTCTTTTCTTTTCTTTTCTTTTCTTTTTTTCTTTCCTTTCCTTTCCTTTCCTTTCCTTTCCTTTCCTTTCCTTTCCTTTCCTTTCCTTTCCTTTTCTTTTTTTTTTGAGGTAGGGTCTCACTGTAGCCCAGGCTCACCTGGAATTCACTCTGTAGTCTCAGGGTGGCCTCGAACTCCTGGTGATCCTCCTACCTCTGTCTCCTGAGTGCTGGGATTAAAGGCGTGTGCCACCACACCCGGCTCTTTAAGTTACTTTTCAACAATTCTCCTTGAAAATTCAGATAAATGAGGATTTTCTTAGATACTACTAATCTAGTATCTCCTGAAGCAGGAAATAGCACATGGTAGGATCTGATGTTCTCATCATGACATCATCATATCATATTACATGATCATATCATATCATATTTCATATCATCATCACACCATGTCAAATTAGCTTATATGGATCATGATACTCAAATAAATAGAAAAATTTGTAGCTTATTTTCACACAATTGGTCATAATGGACTACTTAAAAGCATTTTCAAAAATATCTGACAAACTCTTTGTTCCATAATATTGTCAGAAAATAGCTTTCTGTACAATGGAAGTGCATCCAGAATTTTCCATGTATGAGACTTGCACCCAGGTGTGTAATTTTCGGTGACAACTGAAAGTTCTCATGCACTTACTTTAAGCATTATGGAAATATTTCTTTTTTGGCTTCTTTATTCTATGAAACAGATAAAAAATTATTTCATTACCAGGGGAGTTTTTAGGGTATTTTTTGACTGTAATATTTAGCAAACAGAATAAATCCAAGTAGATTGAATAAGCACGTTAATCTCAATCTTATTATCTTAATAAATGACCTGTATATTTGTAAACTCTCTCAAAGCACGGGCAAGAAGTTGAAAATCATAATTACCTTTAAATTTGGCATGATTCAGCTTTCTGAAACTGCCTGAAAGTCACATGAATTGTGAAAATTTAAATTTAAAGTTTGTGTCTTTGAAAACTTACTAAATTGCTGGCCACATAGTTCACACTAGCCAGATGTTTGGCTCAATAAAAAGGGAACACATATATTTATATCTATATCCTCTCAGATATCAGACCATCTCACCATCTCTTTCATCTTGTCCTTCCGTATTTGTGATGAAAACTGAGGGACATAGAAGAAATTCAGATTTTTGTTATAAATAGCAAATCTGAATCAGGTATAATTCAAACACTGATTATCACAACAGCTCCCAACAGGTGGCCACTCATGATAAACAAACCTGAATAAATATTTCCTTTAGTAAATATTTCCTGGCGACATAAAATATCATGGATTCATAAATGTGGCTGCTCAATGCCCCACACCAGATGAAGCCTTAAAAGGGTGACTATTGTGATCACTTTATTCTGTTAGGAGGGAGATTTACTCTTTTTATATTCATTTCCTTAGATGTTATACTTTCTATTGTATGTGAACAATGGCTTCTTAAGGCTATATAAGCATATATCAGCTGTTCAGAATGAAAAAAAATGTTCATTCTATTTCTTTTAAAAATTATTTATTTATTTGAAAGGCAAGAAAGAGAGAGTGGGCACACCAGACATCTAGCCACTGCAAATGAACTCCAGATGCATGCACAACTTTGTGCATCTGGCTTTTATATAGGTACTGGGAAATTGAACCTGGGTGGTTAGGGCTTGCAGGCAAGTGCCTTAACCACTGAGCAATCTCTCCAGCCCTCCTTCATGCTCATTAGGTTTAGAGAAGCTAATTTAGGTTTTTTTTTTTTTTTTTTTTTTTGGTTTTTGCGAGGTAGGGTCTCACTCTGGTCCAGGCTGACCTGGAATTAACTATGTAGTCTCAGGGTGGCCTCGAACTCTCAGCGATCCTCCTACCTCTGCCTCCCGAGGGCTGGGATTAAAGGCGTGCGCCACCACACCCGGCCTAATTTAGTTTTTGATGCAGCCTTATATACCTATGTGAGAGACTGGCTTGCTTGTTCTGTGGGAGAAAATGGAAATATGCTGTTTTCATTAAGAATAGGAATGATAGTTGTATAAACATCTTCAGTATTTGTTTGGTTTGTATTTGAATAACTTTTAGAAATTTTTTATCTTAATCTTTCATAGTTCTACTTAATATGAAATATTTTAGAACATTTGAGGATGAACTCCCAGTTCCAGGATTTATTTATTTATTTATTTTTGGCAATGAAGCTCTGTGCTAAATAAATGACAAGCTTCATGCAGTCAATGAAACAGCTGACCCTTTGTGTGGTGCCTGCATTAGGTCATGTATTGTATTTTTCTTTAAAAAGTGAAGGAAAATACTTTAGGATTCCATTCATATTACATCATTTTCACTAGAAATCTCAAAGTGCCAGTAGAAAACATTTAGATTATTTATTTAAGGAGTCATTTCATGGAGTTGTTCTCATAGTCCCAGACTAAATAATTTTACTGATTGAAATTTCTAGTGTAGCTCATAACAGTTTTTTTTTTTTTCCCCTTACACATCAGCTCTCCTGGGTCTCTACTGAAGTTTAAAAGGAAAAGGGTAATAGAAAATATGTAAAATTTGTGACATCACTATCTACTTTGTTACACATCTATTTGTTCTACTTTAGAGAGAACTGTGGTCTATATGCTTTCCCCAATGCAGTGGTATTAAAACCCTAAATCTCGCATATTTCTTAATGGCCTTGCATTGATCGTACATGCACACAGACATACCTGTAAGTATTTTATCTATTTATTTTTCAGTATAGCTCTATTTTACTAAAAGTGTCCATTAACTTGTAGCAAGAATCTTATTGTCATTGATTATATTCCCCTTGGTGACCTGATTTCTCAAACTCCAAATTTGAGACAATGATTTTTCTCATCTCTATTAAACCCTTAGCAACATTTGAACCTGCTAATAATTTTTCACTGTAACCACTTTCTACTCTGGCCTTTTTGCTTCACATACTTTAAAGATATCTTCATAATTGCTAGGTTTCAACATAATGGGAACTACTTAATTGACCTCTCTAGCCTCACTTTCATTGAGCTCCAGAATTAGTTATTCAATTGCCTACTTGGTGTTGACACTTAGCTGTGAAAAGCAGATTGACCAATAGATTTTTAGATATTCATATTTTATTCTTCCCACCCGTACTCTGCTCCTCTCCCTATCTCATCTCCTTGGCAAAGCATAACCATCATCGATTCATTTTTCACCTCTGAACACAGGATGCATACAACCTCTGCTCTAGTGAATGTGGCCAAGTATCTTCAACTACACTTGTAACACATCAAACCCAGCCTGTCTCTACTTGCTCCAGAGTAGGACGCACCACTAGCACCTCTCTTCTAGAATGTTATAACTGTCTCTTAATTGGTCGCTTGCTGACTTTACTCAATCTGCTCTAACACATATTCTACTCTACAATGCGGTGTCACTTCCCTGCTTAAAGCTTTTTATTTAGTTACTTCTCATTGTGCTAGATACTTTTATCATTGCTATGTCCAAACACTTAACAAGGAGCAACTTAAAGGAAGAAGGGATATTTTGGTTCATGGTTTGAGAGTACAGTACATTGTGGCAGGGAAAGCATGGGATGGGAACAATTCTCAGCTGTGGCAGCTGAAGTGTGTTATAGCTTGCTCACATCTAGGTAAATCAGGAAAACAGAGACCAGACAGGAAGCAGGAGCTGGGTATAAAATCTCAAGGTCTACTGTCAGTGACTGTCTTCTTCTAGTAAGGCTCTACCTCCTAAAGTTTCTAAAACCTTCTGAAATAGCACTACCAACTGGGGAGTATGTGTCAAATATGAGCCTAGGAGGGCCATTTTATAAACAACAATATCCCCTTACCTTGGGCTTGAATGCCTTACTTAGCCAACCTTAGTCCTTTATGCAAGAGGAATATCTGACTGAAATTAATGTAGAAACTTTACAGCCTTTGAATTAGCAAGTCTAGCATGGGCTTATATTTTGTTTTCCAGTTTTTAAGTGCTGACAAATGCAAATCCAAAGTTGAAAACCCTAGTTACATGGTTGACCTACCTCTATATGCAAGTTTCTTTTCATTTTTACTTTCTTTCTTGATGCTCAAGATCTATGGCTTCATCAGACATGTTATGACCATTACTGTCCTAGGGACATTTGCTGTCTGCTCCAAGTACATCCCCCCAGCTTTTATGAGTCCATCTTCTTACTGTCAGTTTTTTTTTTTTTTTTCTTAACAGTTACATCCTCAGAGAAGCTTTCCTTGGTCACCAGCTCTCAGGGTACCACCCATTGGTTTCTATCACATAGCTGTTATTTCTTCTGAGAGCTGGTTGTCACATATTCTTTAAATTGTTCTTAAAAATTCTTTAAATTGTTTCTGCTCATGTCTCTGGAATATGTTTGGAGAAAGAAGAAACCAGTACTTAAACAGACATGATGAACAAATGAATGTGTTCTCTGTATAATCATGGCAGAATGTGAGACAATATTTAAAATTGGCATGGTCCTAGGAAACCCAGCACATTTTAGTAGCTTAACAAACAAGGTTATCTAAAATTGTGCAGTCACTATCAGGTTTTGGAGCAGTGCCCTTTGTTTGAGAAGGGTAGAGCAAAAATGTTACTGTTAAATTTCCTCATAGTCCAACAAACATAAATTTTAAGAGATCTGATCAGCAGCAAATAAAAAAAATTCTCAGGAGTAGAGAGATGGCTCAGTGATTAAGTGGGCTTCCTGCATAAGCATGCATGAGGGCTTGAGGGGTCCTGGGACTGATAGAGTTTGAATCTCCAGATCCCTTGTAAACAACTGGGCAAGGCCACACATCCTATAGCGTTAGTCCTGCAGGAGAGACCTGAGAATCACTGGAGCCCTGCAAACTCCCCAAATAGTAAAATAAAGAGACTGGGATTCAAAGCATGACCAGGTGGAAGAGCGATGGAATGGATATCCTATGTTCTGCTCCTTCCTCAGTAGTTGAGCACTTCCCCCAACCTCCTCATGACAAGCAAGCATATGGAGCACCAACACACCACACCACACACACACACACACACACACACACACACACACACACACACGTAAAAAAAAACCCACTATTCCCAGCCTATCATTTTATTGATAAATGTTATTGATTCTCCACTTGGTATCTCCTACCATCTGGCTGTTATTATCCCCAAAAAAATCTTAGCAGCAGCACATCTAATTGGGTATGCAATGGATGTCTTATCAACACAGGCTTGAGCTGGAGGCTTTCCATGGGATTATAGCTGAACTGTAGATATCAGTATTTTCCAGTCCTGGCTGCACTTTAGAAACTTGAATTTATACCTATGCCTGTATTCTACCACAGCATAATTAAAATAGAATATCTGAGTGTGGGTCCTAGCATAAGAAATTTTCAATTTTTCCCTATGTTCTATATAGTCATGCTAAGTACCACTAACAATGAACATGATTTGACACAATTTGTCCTGAAAAGAAGGGAAATCCTCCATTCACTGATATAGGTAGCAAACATCCCCAACAAGAGCATTCCTTTGCTGGCAATAGGGATTTTTAGTTTTTACCTTGAGACACATTGATCTTTTTACTTTCTCATGTTAGCTTAGAAAGTCACAAATGCTACCAGTGTGTCAAAAAAGGGTAAACATATATTATTTTTCAAGGGGAGAGAAATATTTTTGTAATGTTAATTAAGTCAGAGAAATGTGGACTGTGAATTTTACTGAGTGAGAGATGAAGTGGCTTGGTTAGCTATCTGGGCATAAGATGACATCCTATGGAATTAAAGTATGCGAAGCAAAAAGGCCAGAGTAGAAAGTGGTTAAAGGGAAAAATTATTAGTGGGTACCTCAGGTCCAGTACCTGTCTTGGTCACCTACCATTTCCATGACCATGGGCTAGTTACCAAGATTCCCCAGCCTGTGTACTGTCCACAGTGAATGGGGTGGTAGTCTTTTTCTCATTGGGCTAGTACAGTAAGTGTGAGTGGATGTGTGTGAAACATTTCTAGAGATGCTACTCGTTTTCTTTCCCCTCTGAATTCAAGCAAACTGTGCCTGGCATTTATACTAAGTGGCAAGGAAGCATTTGCAATGTCTATTTATGTTAGTAGATTTCTAACATTGACATACCTTACTTGAGGCCTTTTAAGTTGGAATCGAAACATCATTCTCTAAGTCACTTTTCTCCCTTTGTGGGGACTTGTTGAGTCACGTTTGTGTCCTCTCAAAAAGGTAATGCCAGAAAAAATGGAGAAAGGTTCATGAATATGCTGGCTGCTGAAATGTTTACCAAGAAGCCTTTCAAGAAGAGGTCTGGCCTGTCTGTTTGACTTGCTGGAGCACTAAAAGGGGCTAATTACCCTGAGGATGGCTTTCCAATCTGGTCTATTCTGTTTTCCCTAAGAAGGAAGTGAAGTGGGGGCCAGTGTTCTTTAAGCCGCTTTCCTCCCACCGATGGGCAACTGTGCCGCATTCCCCAGAGCTCACCCTCTTCTGCTCTTGGATTGCCAGACCTCTCCTATCTGAAATCGACCTGAATTTCTAACAGAGCCGTCACTGTGTTTCAGTCAAATTTGGAGCGTCTCTTTCTCTCAGTGTCCCAAACATGAAAATCTTTGGAAGGAGTTACTTGGCTCCTTTTCTTCCCCCACTCAGTCTGTTTATTCATGGAAATGCTCACCTGGGCAGCACCCTTCATTCTGATCACATGGTACAAGTAAATCAAATAATGCTAACAGGTTGAATCATGCCGTTTCCTGAACCCTAACATTAAAAAAAGGATATATAGTGGCATTCTGATTTGGTACTTCTGGAGAAAGATAGCTTTATTAAAGCTTTTATATCAGTTATAAATAGAATGAGCATAGGAAAAATCTCATATACAAATTTCAAGTGCCAACAGATTTTAGATATCATTTGCAAGTGAAATAAAACTTTAAAAGAATGTCTAATGTTTTTTTCCAAAGGCCTGAAAAGATGGGTTATTGTTTGATCCTTAAAAGTAAAGATATTATTAGAAACATTAGATGTAATAGGGGAAAAAATCCAGTAGTTTTGCTTTGATCCTGACTCCTTGCTGGCTACTGTCGCAGAATCATCCTTCCCTAGAGTGCCAAAGTTTTTGAGCATAGATCTTTCACTCAAGGCTTCTGTTTCCTTCTCCCATTACCCACTACACTTTGGCATGCATGCTTACCTTCCACCAAAGTCTTTACAGTAATGTTGCCAGTAATATCCTAATGATCAAATTCAATGCATATTGAAAAATCCTTTCTTAACCTCTGTGGCATGAGATCCTTTCACTCTCTTTAATTCTCCTAACTTCCAGGATGCTACTCTCACCTGCTTCTCTCAGCCCTTTCTGATCTCTGCAGAGTCTCTTCTGATTTCCTCTGGCTAGTGACCTTGGCAGGCTCTCTGTCTCAAGCTGGTGTCTTGGAGGCTTCTACTTAGCACACTACCTGGAGCCTCTGCTTATGGATAAGTTTCTAAGTCACCATTTCCAACCTAACTCTCTTGCTGGGAAACTAGAACTGCAAATCCAGTGTCCATAGGAAACACCCACCTATATAACCCAAAAGTAACTCAAAGAGAACCATATTTAATACCTATTTGAGTTGGGATACTGGGAATTAGTATTGCCTTTAAATTTTTTTCATTGAAAATTTTAATATATGAATTTATTACAATTGGTCATAGCCCTATTGGGTTATACTCTTATATCTCCTCACCACTAACCCTATATGAAAGTTTTGCCTTTTTACTCAATTTAATTTCTTATATAATTAGTTATCAACCATTGAAATTTCTATTTCATAACCATATCTTTTAAGTATTCTCCTCTATAGTTTTACATTCACTTCCTTAATTCAAATCCTCACCAACTCTTGCTTGCACAACTATAATGGCTATCTTTTTTCTAATGTTACTGCTTTTTGAAATTTTGTTCCATCAATTCCAAAGACATATCTTTATTAGAATACTAAAAACAGAAAGCATATCTCATTTTATGTTACTTTCCTGCTCAAACAAGCTCCAAGGTCCTTTGTTATCTTTAGGAAAAAGCATGATCATTCCTAGGTTCTTGAGAATTAGTCCTTAAAGTGTTCTCACACAGGGCCATTGGCACAAGTCCTGTTGCCTATTGCTTGCTGAACAAGATGTGTTCCTCCATGTTTCCCAGTCTTCCTACATACCTGCTTCCTCCCCCTCTACCTGGCTAACTTGTACTTACTCATCAAGAGCTCAACAATAACTTGTACTGAGTAATCTGTGGCTCAGAGAGATTTAGGTCCTTTGTGGTCACAGAGAAAAAAATCCAAACAGACTATGGTTAGGAAAATGCTCTTCAGAATCACCCACAACTTAATTCATCTTAGCTCTACCACTTCACAAATAAGAACTATTGGCCCATACACCTAGCTAGCATCCATATTCTAAAAAATATTGATAATAGCAGTTATTAACTCAATACTTTTGGAAAAATTTGGTGAAATAATAACTATAAACATTTGGCACGGTAACTAGGATATCATGTTGAGTACCCAGCTAGTGATAGCAATGATTATACTTTATGGTGTTGAATCTTTTAACAATTTCTTAAAAAATTATTTATTTATTAGAGAGAGAGAATGGATGTGCCAAGGCTCCCAGCCCCTGCAAAGAAACTCTAGAAGCATGTGCCACCTTCTGCATCTGGATTCCGTGGGTCCTGGGGAATTGAACCTGGGTTCTTGGGTTTTGTAAGCAAGTGCCTTACCTGCTAAGTCATTTCCCTAACCCAAATATTTAATCTTATCACAAACTATGTGTACTATGTTTCTACAATGAACAGTGTGTACCATGTTTCTAGTTCATTATTGTTACTTATTTATGTATTTTTCCCAAAGGCTGTAAGCTATTTCATGTCATGTGCTAGGAACTATTTCCTTTCTACCCTTACTATCTGTCATATAATAGGTAATCAGTAGATTTTTTTAATGAATTGTTAAATGGAAGAATTAATAAATATAATGTCAAGGAGAACAAGTTTATTTTTGATGTTTATCCTAACTTTTCCAGATATCTTGGACTAGTTATTGAGCAATGTCATATGAGTTCTTAATATATCCTTATAGAGTGAGTAGATAATGGGCTCATTTACATTCTATATGTCAATCTAAAGAAAAGAAAATTAACTAAGAGTGGGAAAATATCATATAGTAAGTTAAATGAGTTAAGGTTCTCCAGTTCTCTTGAATTTATGTCACTGTGGACTGTTCTTTTGGATTCCATTCCAACATGACAGATAATTTCTGCATACCCAAACTACTCTAAGTTCCATTCTGTATAAGTACAGCATTAATGTACCTAGTGCTATGGACTGAACTGTCTACCTCTACCCAGTGCATATGCTGAATCCCTAATGTCACTATTGGAAAAACCTTAAAGGAGACAAGAAAAGTTACATGAAGTTATAGAGGTGGGACTCTAATCTGATAGGACTGGTGTCCTTATGTGAAGAGAGACACCAGAGCTCTTTCTGTGTGAGCACAGAAAAAGTGCTACATAAAGGCCCAGAAGAAGGCATTCTCTACAAGCTGAGTAGAAAGACTTCATCACAAATCAGTCTTGCCAGTCTCTTGATTTTGGACTTCTATCTTGAAGTATCATGAGGAGGGTGAGTGGATTAATATACATGGTTGAGTGGATTAACACACATGGTTTACAGTTTCTGCTAAAAATAATAAAAAGTATGCAAGTTGATATTATTTATTAAGGAATGCTAGTCAGCTTTCTATCACTATAACAAATAACCAAGATAATCTTAGTAGAGGAGGAAGATTTATTCTGGCTTAGAGTTTCAGGGGATCCAATCCATGTCCAATGAGACTACTGCTCTTGTGCCCATGATGAGGCAACACACCAGGTGGAGAGTGAATGGCAGTGGAAACTGCTTACTTCTTGGCAGCCAGAAAGTAAAGTAGAGGAAGGGGCTAAGGTCCCACAATCTCCTGCAAGAGCATGTCCCCGGTAGCCTAACTTCCTCTCACCAAGCTCACCTCTCAAAAGCTCACGACCTCCCAACAGCACCACAGGCTGGAGTCTAAGATTTTACCATATGGGACACTAGAGGCATAGTTATCTTAGCTATGCAAGGGTTTATTTCATTGCTAGACATTTTTCCAAGTTCTTAATATGCCTGACTTCATTTAATCCTCCTTACAAACTTAATAGATAGATACACTTATTTTCATTTTACATTTTCCATACAAGGAAACAGATCAGAGAATCTGGCCGTAGGTACATATGGCAAAAATATTCAGACTTGGAATTCAGGATGTATGACTTGAGAATATAACTCTGCTTTGTAGTAAAACTGAGTTATCTGACATGAGTGAAAATAGTGACTAATAAAAATTAATTAAATGCGAGAAAAACAATAAAATGGAATACAAAATTTAGCCATGTTATTTTAGTGTAAAATGCATATGTGAACGTTTATCTGACCTCACTTTACTGGGGTGAGGGAGAGGAGGAGGGAAGCTTATCACTCATTTCTTTGAAATGA
The DNA here is from genome assembly GCA_036365145.1 of Orientallactaga sibirica. Lineage (NCBI taxonomy): Eukaryota > Metazoa > Chordata > Mammalia > Rodentia > Dipodidae > Orientallactaga > Orientallactaga sibirica. The sequence goes on from JAEOAD010000003.1 coordinate 23,052,027, forward strand.
ATGACTAAATTTCTGCATTATCCTTCTTCCATAAACCACATCTGAAAATCATTATTCACAATTCTCAGTTGTAATTCCTTCAGAATGGAATGGATCCTTAAACCACGTATATGAAGATCTACCTAGATTTTTAAATCTTTCTCTTTTCAATCTTTTGAAGCTTTCATGCATGAACATAATCCAAAAGAAAAAAAATATTAGTCATACACTCTTGTGGAATATCCCTAGAGTACTCACTTTAGCTTTCATAAAAGCAACAACTCATTTTTATTGTACTGTATTCCACAGGCTTATATACTATTGAATGTGATTGGATAACCACAATTGCAGCCTCAACTAGCATGGGTAGGTTGGACAGCAAATAGAACAGATACTTAGGGTTTGAATGTAAAATGTATTTCATAGTCTCAGTTTTTTTTTTTAATTGCTTAAGTACATAGTGTGTATACAACCATGTTGGTACCATTGTTAGCCTCCTCCCTGTCCTCCCCCCAAAGGGACCCTCCTGATTGGGGAATGTGGGTCATGCATCATGGGGGTAGTCATCGGTTATGGGGAAGAGGCAATGTCTCTGTGCATAATGTCCCAACTTATGGCTCTAACAATCTTCCCGCCCCTTCTTCCTTGAATTTCAGTCTCAGGTATTTTTGATTAAACCTCATTCTTAGTCCCCAGCTTGTGGAGCATTTGGGAGGTGAAGCCTTGTTGGTTGAAGTATGTCATTGGGAGACCCTTGAGGCAATTAGCCCACCTCACTTAGTGCACATAGCTCACTTTTGCAGCTTCCTCTCAGTTGATGTGACAAGGTATGATGCTCAGTTGTCTCCTCTGCCAGGTTTTCCATGCCATGATGAAACTTCCCCTCAAAATTATAAGCAAAAAACCCCTTCCTTCCATTAGCTGCATCTGGTCAGGTGTTTTGTCTCAGCAACAAGAACATAACTGCTACACTTAGTAATAATACATTTGGAGAGAGAAGGTGAGTGATCACCTCTTAGTCCCGAATGGTGAGTATACTTTGACTGGGCAATGAGGATCCTTGGCTAGAGTAGATTAAGATATTGTACTATAATGTTATGCTCTACAATACTTCCTCCTAAGAGGTATCAAAATCATTCGAATAGATTTCAGTTTCAATGTTTTCATTGAATGATTTCATGTTTTTGGCCAAAGTACTTATCATTCGCTGGTTTAATCCATATATTGATGGAAAGTTAGACTTATTCTAACAAGGATCAGAAACAAAAATGATGAGTGCTTCATCAAAGGAATGGGGTAGTTTCTAGTTAGCAAATGATTAGTGTGAAAAGTACCAACATGGAGCAATAAATACAAACTCCAGGCACTGGTTTGCCATTTTTTTTTTTTTTGAAAATTTCTATCAAGCAAGTATCTCTATGCTTAGAGGAATTATTCCACAGACATAGTGAAAGGAAAATGGGAAATGAGGCTCTGTAAGAGTCACTTTTTCAAATGATTGAGTGTTATTCTCTGTCATTTTTATTATAGTGTCTTTATAACTTTATTTTAGCATAGACATAATCAGTTTAAGATATTCAGCATTAAGCAAATCTAGGCCCTCAGAAGATATCCTAAGTTCTCATGGCCCTGAAGAGGCTTAACTGAATTGTCTGATCATGTATAACAATCTGTGTGATGAATTAAGCAGGAGTGTTGAGATAGCAACTCTCCAGTGGTAATTCACAGCCTCAGAGCTGAACTGACACTGAGCTTATCTAGTTGTATGGCAAGATAGGAATATATCCCATGAAAAATCCTGCAGTTCTAGAAGATTCTCACACTGAAGCCAGTCTTGTCTTACACAGAGCTACAAGATAATTATTTGAACACTGACTCCTCACACATAGAGGAATAAAGTTGAATGTGTAAGGCACCAGATTGTTTTTAAATATAAGCACTCTTCCTGAGCATCTCTGATTAATGGAGAAACTTCTAATAAATTGTTTCTTATTTATTGCTCATGCTAAAATTATGGTTAATAAAAAATTTGTCATAAAATGCCTTAAGAATTACTGGGACTCATGAGCAAAATATGTACTCTCTGTCTTCTAAGAGGGAAGTGTGTGCATTTTTAAGTAAAGTAGCTATGTCCAATTAGATTGTGATATTATTTTTTGTACTCATGAGATTACATGAAAATCTAGCATAATTTATGATTTTATAAGTAAACAGAGAGCATACTAATGTGAAGGTGTGTACAGTCTTCCTTTTTGTTTCATTTTCAGTGTTCTTCCCACTTCACATTTAATTATGAGCAACTTTATTTTTGTAGAAAACTCATGACCTTTTTGCATCTCCAAGCCACATTTCAATATGGAAATACTCATGAATTTAAAAATGGAATTGCCCTTTTCAGTATGCTGGTTATGGGGAAAGGTCTCATTAAATCTAAGTCCTGTGATGTGTTTCATTTGATGCATAAAGCAGAGGCAAACACACAGTAGGCATTCAGTAGTCATGGAATGAATCAATCAGATCTCCTCCATCAAGTTCCAGAAGCTGTTAAAGCCAGTGCCAAAGGACATGACGTGATTTATGGAGTCTAAGTTACTTTGCCTGAATAGACAGTAGGCCAGAAATTTTGGAACTACACTGACATTAAAAATATAATTTATTATTCATGGCAGACATCTCCAATCACATAAAATAGAATGTCAGAAAAACACCTGATTAAATGGTATTGTCTTCCCTTAGGGCAAAAATCTTGCTTCAATTAAGGAACACTATTAAATCTGTGGCATTTTTCTTTCTGGTTTTGTCTGAATTGTTAACAGGATTAACTTTATTTTCTTCCTAGATATTGGAGAAAAAGCAGCAAAGCATATTTTATTTTCTCAGTATTCTGTCATCCCTAAAGATGGACTGTAGAGTCCTAGGAAATACAAGAAATTACTAACATAAATTTAAGGAGTTCTCAATTATTCAGGAACTCATTTTCTAGATTTTTAAAATTTCTTTATTTCCTCTTTCTCCACATACTTTTGTTGGGAAGAGAAATGTACAGAAGCATACTCATATCACTGCAGTTGCTTATTGGTTAGCAGCTCTGAGCAAGTGTTTGGAGGAATTAATTGCTAAAATAAAGTTTGGGTATTCCTTTCTCTTTTTTTTGAGACCAGCTCAACAGTCTGTTCCCCTTTTTTATGAGAGGGAGCTAGAGCGATAGTGAGAGTGAGAGAGGGAGAAGTGGTACGCCAAGAACTCCAGCCACTGTAATTGAACTTCAGATGTGTGTGCCACCTTGTGTGCATGTGCAACCTTGTGCCTTGCATTACCTTGTGTGTCTGGCTTATGTGGGACCTGGAGAGTCAAACATGAGCCTTCAGGCTTCACAGGCAAGTGCCTTAACCACTAAGCAATCTCTCTACCCCTCCTTTCTTTTTTTAAACGTGTGTGTGTGTGTGTGTGTGTGTGTGTGTGTGTGTGTGTGTGCAGGTTCACACATGTATGTGCATGACTGTGGAGGTCAGAGGACCACCTCAGGCATTGTTTCTCATGAATACCATCCATTGGTTTGTGATAGGGTCTTTCAGTGGTCTGTAGCTGTCAGGGATCTTATGGATTCCACGTCTACAGCACTGGAATTAGACATGCAACTCCACATCTGACATAGATTTGTGGATTTATTGGGGATTTAGTTTATCTCTAGAAACCACTATTTTTTTAACCACTAATTTAACCACTAATTTTTTTAAATACTGAAGGTCTAATTACATAATTTTGATTAATGAATCATGGACAAAAATATTTATGCTCATCTGTAGATGCACAATATATTTTGTTAAGTTGGGAGTTCTCATCTTTTTCAGAAAGCTTTTACCCTGCAGGTTCTGGGCAGCAAATTCAAAGCTAAGAAAATAAATATGAATAAAACAATTCCCTTCCTGTAGTAAGTCCTAGTCTCGGAGAAAGAGCCTGGCAGCCAATAAATGATTATAAAACAATGTGGTGAGTAAAACCAACCAAAGAAAGAAAGATGTATACTAATTAGAATACCACATCTGAAATCAATCTGAAGAAGTCAGACTCATGGAAGCCTAGGGAAGAATGTTTGTGACCAGACACAGGGCAAGGTGAGAAGGGAAAGGAATGGTGACTGGAGATGTTGATCTAAAGGTACACATTTTCAGTTGTAAGAGGAATAACTTCTGCAGATCTGATGTACAGCATGAATAGTGAGGGATACAATAATTATCTTGATTATACTTAGCAGGATATAATATCTATGCATGTGAAATAATCATACTCTTAGTATATCCAATTTATGTCTTTAAAATATTTAAAATTTTAAAATATGGTAAGTACAATGGTGAGGATTGCAGAGGGCATTACACTGCTAGAATGTTTAGATGTGATTACTGAACACAGGCTGAGAAGGTCAGAGGAGACAAACCTACATAATGAGGCAGCTGGTCTAGATTTAATGGGTGACATATTTAACCAGAATAGGAGATCTCTTAGGGTAAAGTTTAATATATGAGAGATTACTCAGTCAGAAATGTTTATATGACATCTCCATTGAAACAGGAATATGCTGCTGTTCTAGTATGGTTGAATGTATGTTTTATTAACTGTTTGGATCATACTTTGTTATTGAATTGAAATTCTTTTTTAACCCTTTATTGACAACTTCTAAAAATACAGACAATATACCACGATCATAATTCCCTCCCACCACTCTCCTTTTTCCCTCTGGATCTGCTCATTCACTCAAACTGCTGTGTGCATGATGAGTGTGATGAACAGGAAGCAGGCTTTTGCTCTTTTGTGGGGGTATGTTTAGGAGAGAGGAGCAAGCAAGCAAAGAAGTTACTTTTAGTGACAGACTATGTAAAGCAAGCAAGAAGGGTCAATGGGATAGAATCAGGGGATATGTGCAGATACAAAATGTCTTTAGATAGGGCTTCAGCCTGAGTGTCTCTGAGAAGGATAATATTGGACTCTACCATGAACCATTTAGAGGCTCGAGAGAAGAGAACTCCATATAGAAGAATAAGCAATTATAAATACTTTAAAGTAGGAATCTACCTGGACTATCAAGGGTTTGGGAGACCAGCAGTTCATCTGAATAGGAATAAGCGAGAAGAGTTCAGAATGGTGGGAAGAACTTTGGTGGGCCAGCTATGGTCAGTCTTACAGGGCCTTGTAGCTATGGGTACTGACTGACAGTTACTATAAGGACATGACATGGATTATGCTCTAAAAAGCTCACAATGGTTATTGTTCAGAAAAAAAAATATTAGGTGGAAACAGAAGCAATGATCCCTTGCAGAAGTCTAACAATGAAGGTGTCTTAATTCTTTTTGGTAAAGTGGATACAAAGGATTCTTTAAGCCAGGCGTGGTGGTGCACGCCTTTAATCCCAGCACTTGTGAGGCAGAGGTAGGAGGATCGCCATGAGTTTGAGGTCACCCTCAGACTACATAGTGAATTCCAGGTCAGCCTGAGCAAAACTCTACCTTGAAAAACCAAATAAAATAAAATAAAATAATATAAAATTATAAAGATACTTGTAAAATTCTGAGCTTGATGGCAAGAAAGGGTCTGTAAGACTGATTCAAGCATCAGTTGCTTCTGCAGAAGGTAAAATTTGAAGTTACTTGCAGGTCTAAATAGCCCTGGATCTATGGCTGTTTTTTGACTAGAAAATAACATCTCTTGTATAATAGCAATGCCTTGAAAGATTCTTTCAAAAGATCCAGAGGTAAATAAGACTTAATAGCAAAACACTCTTAAAAACTCGGTTAAGGTCAATAGAAATCTTTCAAAATGGAATTTAACTTCACTCTCAGCCAGTTATACAAACATTGGGGAAACTGCTGGTGTGACATGAGTCTCACTCAGGAGTTCCCAGTTAGGAAGGATGATATGGAAGGGTGACTGTTTTGACCACTCCAGGATTACGGGCCTCTCTTGAGGTCTTGATAATTAAAATGAAACTGTAAACCATTTGTTGTACCCTCTCCTCATCATTAAATAATTTTTATTTATTTTCATGCAAAGAGATAGATGAGAGAGAGAGAAGAGAGAGAGAGAGAGAGAGAGAGAGAGAGAGAGAGAGAGAGAGAGAGAGAGAGAGAATGGGCCCACCAGGGCCTCTAGCCACTGCAATCGAACTCCAGATACATGGCCACTTTTGCATCTGGCTTATGTGGGTACTGGGGAATTGAACCCAGGTCATTTATGTGAATGCACACACACACACACACACACACACACACACACACACACACACACACAACAGGAAGAGAATGGGCCCACTCTAGCCATTGCAAATGAACTCCAGATACATGTGCCACTCTGTGCATCTGGCTTATGTGGGTATTGAGGAACTGAACCCAGGTCATTAGGCTTTGCAGGCAAGTACCTTAACTGCTGAACCATCTCTCCATCTCTTTCCTCATCTTCAAGCAATTAATTGCGTGCACGTGTGTGTGTGTATTATTTTTTCAAGTATTCCTTAATGATAGGAATATGCTCTGAGAAATGTGTTGTTGGTGATTCTATCACAAAATATATTCACATAAGCCTAGAATGGCAACTAAAAGACACAATGAATATGAGTTATACAAAGCTTGTGCTTATGGAATATGGAAACATGGGACCTTTTAAAGTATGTACACACTAAAATAACAATACTGTATGAGAACTAGTATCATAACCATCTATTATCAAATATTATGTACTGTACATAAATTGCATGGTTTATACATTTGTATTCTCCAACTCAGTAACATAAAAGCATCAGACAGACATGAGTCAAGCACAGCTGCCATGCCACTAGGTGACAGGAATCATTCAGCACCATGGTAGTGTTTTTGGAACCACCATGATAAATGCAATCCTTGTTTGACCAAAATGCCATTCTGTGAAACATGACTTTAATGAAATGAATTTCCCTGGAATTACTGATATCACAACATGAGGAATAGACACTTGAGGATTATGTGACATCAAAAAAGTTCTTGGCATTTCATACCCACATGCAATTTGGAAAGGGTGGACATTTCCAGTGTGATTTAAGTGATTCTAGTTATTAAGAAACTTTGAACTGAAGGAAAAACGGGGATTTATCAATAATTTGATACATGAAATTTGCAATTGATTCAAACATAGAAATTATTTTAAAACCTGCTCCAAGTTGAGGAAGTTCTCTGGTCTTAAGTACTTTAAATTTCACATCTTTTTCTATTAATGAATATTAATATTTCTCAGTAACTAAGTGATGTCTGTGGTCAATTTCTAGAAGAAATAGAATAATGCAAAATAAAGTGGGAAGGATACATAAGCCATGTAATTTAAGATGAAATGATGTCAGTGTCTAGATCTGGCAGATATTTTATTCTTTATTTGTCAAATTGGCCTCGGGTTTTCAGTACTCTTTCAACAAAAGGGTAGTCAGAAGTCAGACAATAAAGTAACAGTGTCTGGCCTGCGAGTGAACACAAAATATTTGGCTCTCAGCTCTGTGTTGGAACTGTTAATTCAACTTACAGCTTTGAACATTATTAAAGGATACTTCAGATGTAGAGGCTTTGTATCACTAAACCAGCAGCTTTACAACACAGCTTTATCTTCAGTGGGATAAACAGGGATGCAAGCAAGAAAGGTGTCTCTAGTGATTAGAAGAAGGGTGCTATAACATTTCAATGATATCTTCACACTAAAAGAATAATCCTCCAAAGTAGTGGTTTAAATTTTGCAGTGTTTGTTTGTTACTTTGAACTTGACAAAACACAGAGTCATGAAGAAACAACAATCATTTTTATGCATCTTCCTCACCCTTGATTTCATTCAGCCATGGCAGTTTTACATGTACAGACCTGGATTATTCTCATTTCTTTGTAATTTTAGATCCTGAAAATGTCAAGTTTATTTATTTATTTTTTTAAAGAAAAGCTCACAGGCAGAAAGTTAGATTTTTTTCACAGAGCCACAAACTTCACTAACTGAGGCCTATATTAGTTACCACTCTTATGACTGTGATCAAATCCCCAACAAGAAACAACTTAAGGTGGGAGGAGGGGGATTTATTCTGGTGGGGGAAGGCATAGTGGCAGGAACATGTGGCTTGGATTCTTACCTTCTCTCCTGGAGAGAAAGATGAAAGCAGGTGCTCTCTTTTCCCTTTTTATCCCATTCAAGACCCCAGGGTCTCACCTCCTCAGTTAATCCTTTCTGCAAAGACCCTGACAGACACATTCAAATGTGTGCCTCACTAATTTCTTACTCCAATCCAGTTTACAATCAGAATTAACCAATACAAGGACTTTCAAATCAAATCTATGAAATGAATTCTGCACAAAGGTAAATGAGTTGGAGAACCATGTCACATGGATTTTGAAACTTTTTCAGGTCCTCATTAGCCTCATTAGTGAGCTTACCTACCAGGCAGTTTTTTGCTGGCTGGGGAGATGCTGGAAAGAGGACAACTAGTTTTAATTTAGCTTGAAGTAAAGACGCTTGCCTGCATAGCCATCAATTCAGAGAACAGACACATTCTGTGTGGAAGCTGTCCTGTGTGCAGAGTCCAGTGGAATTCTATCCCTTGCTTCCGTGCACAGCATTAGGGGAGTCTGAAAAGGGATTCTCTTAAATTGATTGTGCTATGGATTGGATATGGAGTGTGTCTCCTGAGGGTCCACAGGTCGGTCCCCAGTTGGTGGCACAGAGATGAAAAAACCTCTATGATGTGAGACTAAGTGCATGGTAACTAGCTCATTTTAGGTCATTTAGGGTGGGGAGGGATTAGTATAATTCTCAGGGGACCGTAGTTAGTTGCCAAGAAAGTTGGGTCTACAAAAGAGCAACACTGCTCCTCATCACCCTCTGGCTTCCTGTCTCATCATGTGATTGCCATTGTGAGGCCATTCACTATGTGATCCGGCCAAGGTGGCTCTTACAAGCAAGTATCAGTGCTCCACTCTTAAATCTGCACAATTGTGAGCTAAATAAACCTCTCTCCTTTATGTATTTCCTACCCTCAGATATTTTCTTATAGCAACTAAAGATAATGTAATACAGAAACTGGTGTCTTTTTGTTTTGTTTTGTTTTTCGATGTAGGGTTTCCCTCTAGCCCCAGGATGACCTGGAATTCACTATGTTATCTCAGGGTGGCCTTGAACTCACAATGATCCTCCTACCTCTGCCTCCCAAGTGCTGGCATTAAAGGCATGTGCCAGCATAGCTGGTGTGTGCCTGTTCACTTGTGCATGTGTATTTGTTGTGTGGGTGCATACACATGTGTGTGTACATTCATGTGAAAACAGAGGTGGTGGTGTTGTTTCTCTCAGGTGTCGTTTACCTTTTTTTTTTTTTCTTTGGGTTTTCAAGGTAGGGTCTCACTCTGCAGCCTGACTTGGAATTTTCTGTATAGTCTCAGAGTGGCTTCAAACCTCTGACTCCTGAGTGATGGTATTAAAGGTGTGTGCCACCATGCCTGGCTCATTCACCTTTTAAAAAATATTTTTTATTTATTTATTTGAGGGAGAGAGAAAGAGAGAGAGAATATGCAGGCATGCCAGGAACTCTTGCTGCTGCAAACTCCAGATGTATGTTCCACGTTGTGCATCAGGCTTTATGTGACTACTGGGGAATTGAACCTGGGCCAGTAGGCTTTGCAAGAACATGCTTTAACCGCTGAGCCATCTCCCCAGCTGCTCCTGACTTTATTTTTTGAAACAGGGTCTCTTATTGTAGTGGTCCTTGCCAAGTATGCTAGACTGTCTGGTCAGCACACCCCAGAGATCCACCTGTCTATCTCTTCAGCACTGGGGTTTCAAATGCATGCCACAGCACCAAGTTATTTTCATTGTGGGTTTTGGGTATCAAACTCAAATCCTCATGTTTGGGAAGAAAGCACTTTACTGACTGTAGCAGACAGCTTCAGGTTCGCTGAGATGAACTTCCAGACCAGGCACAGTTATGGAGGAAGGGATATTATTTATTGAAGCTTACAGATCCAAGGAAAGTTCCATAATGGCAGAAGAAACTGGCCTGCCTTCACAGAGCCAAGCAGAGAGAGAAAAGCCACCAGCCACACAGCACAGCATACTTCAGGAACTCCCGCTAGGCACACTTTGCATATCTTTACAATGGAATCTCAAACCCACCATTACACCCTAAGATCCACCCAGTGACATTGCAAGGTAGATGCAGATGCAAACTATAAACTAATAAAACAATGAATATATTGGGGGCCACATATTCAAACTACCACACTGACTGAGTGATTCCGCTGGCCCCAATATCTTCATTTAATGGAAGCAAAAATTATCCTAAAAGGGTTATGGGATAGAGAAACGATGAGCATGCTGTTAACTTTGGCTTTGCAAGTTGAGTATGTGATCCAGATTTCTCTGACTGAGCTTCCTGTGCCAAAGTTTTGACTGGCATTTACTCAGAAAGCAACAAGATAAGGTGTGACTAAGCCACAAGTCAGAAGGGTGTTGGTTACTAGCCAGCAGTCGGTGTACTTGCTGACTGTGGCAGAGGGAATCACTACAGTTCTCAGCAACCCAACTACCTACCTTTGGCTGCCAAGGTACTCACTGGCTCCTTACCATCTGCAGGTAACCTTGGCAGCTATGTTGGGAAGGTATCATGGTAACCAAACCCAACATTTGGCTTTCCAAGTGACTTGATAGGAAATAAAGCTACAAGGTTGGTTTGGGATTAGAACATACTACTTTGTTATGTGAAACTTGACTGCATTTGGGTGATTTCTAGAGATTCTAGAGATGCTAAAACTAGTCAGCATTTGATATCTTTAATCAGAGATGGGCTTTCTGATCTTCCCTCAGGTGAGTAGAGGTATCAGTTACACTAAAGGACTGGTAGGGAAACAGGAGCCAATGCAAATGGCTTTCTTTTCATAAATCTTCATTTCACCTGTCTGTGAAAACTGATTTTTTGTTACTATGCTTAGAAAACTAAGCAGTACAATGGGTGGCTGGAAAGGAGAGTACATTAATTATAAATATCACACAGCAAGTGATAGTAGAATTATCATATGGCACACCACAAGAGCTATTAACTCTCACATATGCCATTTTAAACAATTTATTTTCAAACTAACATTAGTTTATAAATCCAAACTCTGACATCATGCACTTAAGAAGAGGTAGGGAAGAAGCCAGTCTTGGTGGCATACACCTTTAATCCCACCACTGGGAAGGCAGAGGTGGGAAGATTGTTGTGAGTTTGAGGCCAGCATAAGAGGCTTCAGCGAGACCCTTCCTAGAAAAAAATAGCTAGGGGAGGAGAAAACACCAGCTTTATTTCACATATCTAGAATAATGGGATTTCTAGAATAGGGGAATATTTCAAATGAACATTTAGTATTGAATTTATCTTCACAGGTAACAAATTGCACACTCAATAACAAATCAATGAACACACACATTTCTAAAAGATTATAGCAGTCAATTGCTTTGAAGAACTGCCTATCAATGTGCATGTTTTAGTCTTAAAGCAGAATGTCATATGACTACTTCCTCTTTTTCTCCTCTGACCAGTAAACCCAAGAATAAGAAGTTAAGCATTTTATATATACATAGTGGGCCACGCAGTGTTTTGAAAAGTGCTTTTAATAATATGACCACATTACATATTAACTTACTTTAAAACAAAAAAAATCTAGGATTCTGGAAATACATGAAAAAAAAAAAAAAAAAAAAAAAAAAACACCAGGGTGCTCACAAGTACCTGGGAGAATATTTTTATCACATTGATTTTACAAACCAAAACCTGGAGACATAAATAAAATGTGGGTGACTTTTCTAGGAAAGGACATTGACTTCCGGCCCCAGAAGTCTGCCTGCTGCAACGTACCACTCAATCCTCTCACAGTCTCCGTTACTTCTAACTCCAAAGAGGTTTAAGAGATCTTCCTCAGCCCATATCTCCCAAGCCTGTGTGTTTTATCCTCTCATTTGCCAAATGCCACATTAAACTCATTCACAAAACATCTTAGCTCCACTTTGCAAATATTATTCACCACTCTTTGAATTTATGTTTATATAGCACTACTGTTAGGCACTCGATTGGTATGACAGCATACTGTGCAAAGTGGAAAAGAGAAGACGCCAATGTGTGTGTGATGTTTTTCGAGGTAGGTTCTGGCTCTAGCCCAGGCTGACCTGGAATTTACTATGTAGTCTCAGGCTGGCCTCGAACTCTTGAACTCAGAGCAATCCTCCTACCTCTGCCTCCTGAGTGCTGGGATAAAAGGTGTGCACCACCATAGCCCAGGAAAGATGCTACTTAAATGAACAAACATGCGAATTCTTTAAGGTCCTGGTGCAATGTAAATTTAATTAAATAAATTATTCATCTCTGCTTAAGATTTCCTTCATTTTTTTGCATATTTGTTTGGGTCTACTCCGCTTATATCATTAATAGCAGTAGATCAATAAAGAATATACCATGGAATGTCAAAACGTCAAGGGATCTCAGAGGTTACTCAACCACTTCTTGTCTTCCAGTTGAGGACTCAGAGTTTAAGTTCAAGTTCAACATTCAGCTAGCGCTTCAGGCAACAAAGTCTCCCCTTTCCCCAAAGGAATTACTTTGCTAGTGGTTCAGGAGATGTCACCATCTCAAAATGATTTACAAAACTAGATTCTTGTGTGTGTTGAGAGATGAATTGTCTGTCATAATTATCATCCCAGCTCCCTTTCCTGGGCTACATAAGATGTATAGTCCACAGGCCCAGCCCCCAAATCCCCACCCTACAGATGTTTCTAAAGGATACTTGTTAGAAACAAACATGGAAACATAAAGAAGATGCTGTGAACAAGGAGTCCTCCGTGGAAAACTAAAAATATTCACCAGCAGAGTTGACAACAGCGGCTTGAAATCCCAAGGCCCACACAAAGGAAGCATATGCAAATAAGGACAAGAGGGTGAATAAAGAACAATGAGCTTTGAGAAGCGCAGGAAATCATCAAATGGCTCATAAAGAGGGCATAGTCTGCAATTTTGTCATCTAATAATATCTAGCCTGGCTATTCCTACCTGTAGGTCTTTTTGAAAAGCTCATTCATACATCCACTTATTCTGCCCCAACCCATTTGTTAATACAGTGCTGGAAGTCGGTTGGAGGCGGGGTGAATTCTCTTGCTTTTGCTGCAGGGCTGAGGGGTGTTGCCATGGGATTGTTTACTGTGAGTCACAAAGTAAAGTCACGCATCTGTGTTTTTAAAAATATATATTTACTTAGAGGGAGAATAAAGAACATGCTTTTAAAAAACATGTGCAAACATCTTGTTATTAAAGTGAAAGCCATGGTTCTTCTTAGGTCAAATTGTTACTGTTGCAGTCAGGTTCGCATTGCTGGCAGAAGTCACCCAACCAAGAGCAGCTTGTGGGGGAAAAAAGGGTTTATTGTGGCTTATAGATTTGAGCTCCATGATGGCAAGGGAAAACGACGACATGAGCAGAGGGTGGACATCACCCCCTGGCCAACATAAAGTGGGCAACAGCAACAGTAGAGTGTGCCAAACACTTGCACGGGGAAACTGGCTATAACACCCATAAGCCTGCCCCCCAAAATACACTGCCTGCAGGAGGCATTAATTCCCAAGTCTCCATCAGCTGGGAACCTAGCATTAAGAACACCTAAGTTTATGGAGGACACCTGAATCAAACCATCACACCGTTCCAAGGAATTTCTTGATTCTTCTTTATAGGCAATGCTCAAAATGGGTGACCTGTAGCTACAATGTGTCACAGAGACTTGCTCCCAGACACTTAGGTTTTGACATTACCTACACCCTTTTTATCTCAGTGTGTCCCACTTTCACCTCCAGATGTTGGCTGGGGCGAGCCTGTGGGATTTGTAGTTTTCAGAAGCTGTCTTTTCCAGAGAGGCCCTGAAAGGCAACATGCAGGGCATGGCTGGCCTCCCTGGCTTCTGCCTTAGAGACTGAAGGCTGAGGAGACAGGTGAAGAGCCAGTGGACACGAGGGATGAGTGAGTAGTTTCTTGCTTCTCTTGCCTCCTCTCCTTGGCTGGGCTTCAGCTATTTACATGCTTCTGCTCCAGGCCAATTGCTAATTAGCGAATCTAGTTTCTCTTTCCAAAGACCATTTCCATTTGGTTAAATTACTCTTTGCTTCTACAGCCCAATAGAGAGTTGGTAGCCTGAGTCATGTTGGGAATTTCTGTGCTATTTATATGGAAGGCACCTAGATTAATACTACATTCTTCTGATATTTTGCTTATAGTTTGTTATTATTCTAAACACATTCCTTAGCATAACCAGGGAAAGACATATTTATACTAAGGCGTTTATATATTGTCAATATGACTTACATCTGTATACACATAATTATATACATAAAGTTTTGTGTACATTATGTATTATATATAAAATTATGATGACAGAGGAGATAAAACGTGAAACAAGACGGGAAATAAAACTATAGATTGTAAGAAATAGCTTCTTTCATAGTCAAGAAAAATAGGCTAGTATAATTGACGTTATAATCAGTCTATCTGGGATTACATGCTGGCTAATCCCATGACTGGCATGAGGCAAGTAATGTGTACCTCATCTCCTTACCTATAAAAAGGAGTCAAAGAGAAATAACCGTGCAGAGTTATAATGGATTTAATGAGAAATTTTGGTGAAGGTTATGGCAGCATACAAGGAGTCTTTGGCTTTTTTTATTGCTACTATATAGTGCAGCTAAAACTTGACCTGACTGATGCTTCTTTTAAGGATTTCAGCAGCTTTACAAGACTGTAACTTTCAAATTCTGGCTTCTCACTAATTAAATCTCATATGAACCATAGATCACATTTTGGAATAAATCATCGATGTGGTTTATGGTTCTGTACAAATACTTTTTCATAAAATATATACTTACGCATATAGTTCCATAATTTAAGTCTTAAAATTCTTAGATATAAAAGTATTAAAAGATAAATGAACTCTAGGAAAATAAAAGTGAAAATTTAACAGCTCAAAACACTTGGCAAATTGAAATATTTTACCTAACATTCCAGACAATACTTTAGTAATAAGGTATAATGCTGCCAAGAATGACTGGGGCAATCTCAAGACCCTTCCTCAATTTCCATCAGTACCTATAAAACCATCACATGTCAAAAATAATCTAAGTGAAATATGCACTGTCCTTGCCCACACCCCATGGATACAGTCTAGACACAACCCAATATAACATATGCTGTTAAGAAAAAAAGCAGAGAATTCTGTGGCAAAATATGGATCACTTTCCCCTTGAGAGAGCCACACAGCCTCCATAGGGCTTTCTAAAGGATTTCATGTAGATCTCTGATCATCTATTAATCTCATCTTGACTAATGTTGGATTAGAATTAGAATATTTTACTCCATTCTAGCAACAACATCCTGTTTTCTCAATGTAGGGGAAGAAACAATAATAGTGGGCAGACCTGGGCTACATAAAGCACATTGAGTAAGTTTTCATGATGCTCAACTCAGCAAAGCAAATACTAAGGAATACTGCTTAGAACATGCCCAGTAGGCAAGATGTGAATGCTGTCCATCTTATGTGGTACTCTTCTAGAATATAATTTTCACATGAGGTTTCCACCTATTGATTATAGTCAATTAAGATATATCTGGAGAGGATTATTGTGAGAGACTCCAACAGGCAGAGTAAGCTAGGCTGGTCACAAATACCACTTGACCTTTGGCCATCTCAAACATCAATGGCCAACTAGCAAGAGGGGACTTTTGAACCTACTATAAGTTCTTCCAAATGTCCTAGTTGACATCTCAGAGACAGGCACTGGCTGGAAACCAGTATCACAGATTCACCCAACCCAGGATGGCATTTCCTACACCTCCTACTTATAATTTGGATAGTGCCACTGTGAATATTCTAGATAGAGTATATTTCACCCAGGTAGTTATGGTAGGTGATTATATACTAAGGTATTCTATCACCTTGTGGGCATCATGTAGGTATCTAACTATTTTTAGAGAAAACTTCAACTACTGTAGGTGTTTTCTATCATCCCACTTTCAGAAGAAAGTTTCAGAAGAAAATTGATCAGAAAGGACCTGATGTTTAAGAACAACAAGGAAGCTTATCCTGAGAAGTCAAGACAAGGAGAATAGGAAGACAAACATAATAAGCAACAGACAACAAAGGCAAAACAGGAACAGAATGTCCATCACCTATATGGCTTTTCATCTTGGCATTCCTTGAACTTGGGCAGCGGTGTCCACTTAACCCACGGTTTCAATGAGGGGGAAAATTTCCCTCTAATAGGGATATTTATAAATGGCTGGAGACACTTTTAGTGGTCACAACTGTATGTGAATGACTAGAGGCCACATGTACTTCTAAATACCTTACAAGGCACAAGACAGACCCTTACAACAAAGAGTGATCTGGTTCAAAATGTCAACAGTGCCAGGGCTAAGAAACCCTTGCTTCCTCCACACCTACATACATCTCAATCCTGTTTTAGATTTGTACAACATAGTGACCCAGTGAGGGTCTCTCTAGGTGATACCTGGTGGCTAGGGTGCACTGGCTCTTCTGCTTAGCCTGCTCTGCCCTTGAGCTCTAGACCTGGACTCTCCCTTTGCTATTTATCCCATGTCTCTGAGTTTGAATTCCCTAACTGTTATTCTGCCTCATTCAACAGGATCTTAGCTTTCTTCTGGAATCCTTCATAGACTAACCTCGTGACTACTTCTTCCTGGCCCTCTGGGCTGGAACTCTGACCTGCTATGGAACCTTCTGATACAAGATAAGTTGTGCTGTGGATCTCTGCTTCATATCCCACTTCTGGGCTTTCCTGAAGATGCTAGGATTTCAGAGACTAATCTATTTTTATAAGATTATATTGAATAGTCTTCTCTGCTTAGCTCCTGAAACATTTCTCTGCTTTTGGCCATAGCTGGACTACCCTCATATCCAATCTTCCCATTGCCCTTAGCTCACATGTGTCCAGTCTCAGGCCCCTCCCTGGTCTCTGTGTCTGTTTTACCTATCATATCCCATCACTCACTAAGACTTGGCTATCACAGAACCTAAAATTCCCTACCTCAATAATATAAGAACAGTAGGTTAACCTCTCTGTCATAAAAAAATAATTGGATAGTTTATAGAGACTTCAGAGGAAAATCAGCTTCTTTATAAAACCAATTCATTTACTAAACTACAAGTTTGAATGTTGACGGTAAAAACAGAACTCTATAGCTCAAAGAAAAGAAATCAAGAGAGACAGTCATGTTATCTGCAGGTGGAAGTCAAATCAATATTTAAGAAAATGAAGCAAAGCTGGGTGATTTTCAAAGGAGCATTTCTGTGACAAGAGGCTTAAGTAGTCACTGATGGTAACTGTTGAAAAGGTTAATTACATATCATCTTCCTTTTGTTTATCATAATCATAACTTTTGGTTAGTGGAGCTCTTCCCTAATTATACAGACTATGTCCATTTTTCATGAAGTAATTACACCTCAGATGATTTTTCTGGAGAAACCACAACTTTAGCTAACATCAGTACTGGTCATATCTCTCAGCCAATTGCTGGGAAGATTTTTTTTTCTTCAACAATACAAAAATCATCATAAACAAAGATAGCTTAGTTCTCATCATAATGAAATGTATAAAAAGTATCATTTAGACAAGTTTAAGAACAGTGTAATTTCCTCAGAATTTAATGTGTATTGCTTAATGTGACTGTGCAGAGCCATGTGGTTGGGGCTTAGGGTTCAGTTCTGAAACTTTTACAAACAATGAATACATAGGGCTATTTCAGTGCACTGCATCTGTTACAGTTTGAATATGAAATGTCCTTCACAGGCTCAGGTGTTGAATGCATGGTCTCCAGCTGGTGGCACTATTTTGGGAAGTTCTGAAAACTTGAGGAGGTAGGGCCTGGATGGAGGAAGTAGGTCACTGGAGGCTTATACTTGAAGTTTATACCTAGTACCCCATCCCTTCCTCTCTCTCTTTCTGCTTCCTTCCATCGTGAGGTAAAGAGCCTTTCCATATGAATCTGCCACCATAATATTGTGCACAAATGCCTGGCGCCAAGCCACCATTTACTGACTATGAAACTGTGAATTAAACTAAATCTTTTCTTGTTGGTGGCAGTTTTGCACAGCTACACAAAAATAAGGATTTCTAGAGTGGAAACAAACAAACAAACAAACCCTTCCCTAGTAATAAAAACAGTGACCATTTATTGAATAGTTAGTTTATGCCAGGCAGCAAATCCCTTACTATGACTTATTGCACTTTCTCCTTACTATGACTTTAGGAGGTAGATGTCATTGCTATCTTTACGTTACATATCACGGCACTGACAGCTCAAAAAGAAACTTGCCTGATAAGCTTCCTGCAGCTGGCAGGCAACAGATATTAGCTTTTAAATGCACGTAGTATGACTGAATTCTAGGATTTAACTGCTTTTTATGTTAATATTGAAGGCGTTATTTTTCTCTTATAATGTTTAGGAACATTTTTCTTGTTTTTACCAACCCCCACCCCAAAAACCAACAACAACAACAACAACAACAATAAAAACACTCAAACTTCAGTCATTGGAGCTCAAGTTTAGAATTATAGTTGATTTTCCACAGAGACTTTTACATTGAGCACAAGGAGAATCTATATTGTCATAATCAAATCACTAATGCCATTATAGTCTTTGGATACATAGATTATATATGTGATAGAGAGAGATTTACAGGTAGGTGTTTTTGCCCTGATACCATCAGCACAAGAAAAATGCTTTTTGCTATTTTCTGGGCTATTTCATGACACCTGATGAAGGGATATTTTTCAGTCATCGTAGCCATAGAGAGTAAGCAGTTGGGTTTCTAGAGCTATGGTGCCCTTGTAGCTCTAAGGGCAATTCTCTGTCTCCAGAATCAGGCAGATTCTGGGTCTCCAGGTGATGACAGTTGGTTGGCCTTTGATGGGAGTTATTTTGTCTTCTTCTGGCTTTAATTTGATGAGATTTCAATACTTTACTTATAAGGTAGGAGGCTCGGTCCGTGATTGGGATCCTTACTGTGGAAAATCTCCTATTTAAGGAGCAGTGCAAACACCTGAGACATATTTGGAGAGAAGAAGCAATCTATGTTCTTGGCCAGTGATGTCAGTCTCAGGACCACTTTGCACCAAAGCCAGATTCCCAAAAGAGGCTCAGGAGCTTCTCAGAAATTCACCAAACTACCCATACCTAAGATCTTTCAAGGGCTCCTTCTTGCCAAAGAATGTGGCCCAAACTTCCCAGAAGGATATGACATGCAAGATTATTTCAATCTTATTGGCTTTTTAGCTCATCTGAAACCACTCTCCATTCTCCATGCTCTTCCTCTATGACTCCAGCCTGACAAAACTCCATGCATATCATTTCCCTTTTCCCCAGACAGAGATAAGCACTCGCACAATTATGCTCCCCTTTAACAGACATACCAGCACATTTACCAATGTCTGCTAGGTAGACAAGAGATTGGACAGAAATTATAGTTGATTCATTTCTCTCCCTGGATCTAGCATGCAGGAAGTATTTAATCAGTGTCCAATTGATGCTAAATTAGGCTCTTAAATTGCCTGAGGGCATTAACAGTATTCAGTATACATATCCATCTTATCTGATTTTCAGTGAATCTTTTAATCCAAGAAATGGTACTAGTTAATCTTTTTATGGCACTTAATTTTCAAAAACAATTGAGGAGGGTACTAAGACAATTCAACTGGGGGAAAGAATCTTTTTTTTTCTAACTAATGGTGTTGTGACAGCTAGATTGGAGTCTCTTTCTTATGTTATACGAAAAAAATCAGCTGAAAGAGACCAAAAGAACCGGGCGTGGTGGCGCATGCCTTTAATCCCAGCACTCGGGAGGCAGAGGTAGGAGGATCGCCATGAGTTCAATGCCAACCTGAGACTACATAGTGAATTCCAGGTCAGCCTGGGCTAGAGTGAGACCCTACCTCGAAAAACCAAAAAAAAAAAAAAAAAAAAAAAAAAAAAAAGAGAGACCAAAAGCTACATAAAAGAAAGGTTCTCCAATTTTTATAAAACCTTTTTATAAAAGTTTTGTGACTTTGACTCAGGCAAAATGATTTCTTAGATCCAATACCCACAACAACAAGCAACTAAAGAAAAAACATTAATCGGATTTAGTCAAAATTAAAAGTTTTTGTTCTACAAATAATATAGCATCAAATAATTATATCTATAGGAAAAAACCATTTCTTGGCCTGGACGGATGGCTTAGCGGTTAAGGTGTTTGCCTGCAAAGCCAAAGGACCCAGGTTTGATTCCCCAGGACCCACGTTAGTCAGATGCATAAGGTGGCACACATGTCTGGAGTTCGTTTGCAGTGGCTGGAGGCCCTGGAGTGCCCATTCTCTTTGTCTCCTTCTCCCTCTTTTTCTCCTCTCCCTTGTTCTCTCTCTCAAATAAATAAATAAAAATAAAATATTAAAAACAATTTCTAAATGAGGTGAAATATTTGCAAATCATATTTTCAATGAGAGATTCATATCCAGACCAGAAAAGAGCTCTTATAATCCAATCATAAAAATTAAATAAACCAATCAGAAATTCAAAGCACTGAACAGACATTTCTACAAAGAAGATATGCAAAGTGCCAGTAAACTCACCCAGTAGATACTACCATTAACTAGTAGAGAATTGTGAGTAAAAACCACAATGAGTTGCTGCTTTATAGCCACTAGCATGGCCATGATAAGTGAGGTATTGACAAAGCTGTGGAGAAGTTTAAATCTTCACTCATGTCTGGTGGGAATGCAAAATGGGGCTTCTACTTGGGAAAAAGTTAGTCATTCTTCAAATTGTTAGACAATTTGAAGTCCAGCAAGACTTCTCCTAGAAAAATGAAAGTACATGTTCAGTCAAAATTGTACATGGCCGGGCGTGGTTGTGCACACCTTTAATCCCAGCACTTGGGAGACAGAGTTAGGAGGATCGCCATGAGTTCGAGGCCACCCTGAGACTACATAGTGAATTCCAGGTCAGCCTGGGCTACAGTGAGACCCTACCTCAAAAAAACAAAAATAATAATAATAATAATAATGATAATTGTACATGGTTGTTCCTAGAAGTATTATCCATAATAGTCCCTAAGCAGAGACAATCCATCAGGGGAGGACTGGATTAAATAAACATATTTCCATAAAAAAGAATATCATCGAGCAGTACCAACAAAATGAAGGACTGATACATGTTCTCATATGGATGAAGGTTGCAAATGTTATGCTATGTGATGAAGCCAGTAACCAAAAACCACATATTATATGATTGCATTCATATGACAGAGATGATAGAGAGTAGAGGAAAATGAGAAAAATATTGTCAAATAGCCTGCAGCAATGAGTGCACAAATCTATGAATATAGCAAAACCACTAAACTGTACATATTTAATAGGTGAATTTAGTAGTATGCAGATTCTATTTCCATATGGGTATTTAAAAAAAAACCAAAAGAAATAGGACTTAGCAATTATACATACACAGGTAGCCCAGTGAGTATGTGATAGTTCTATATGCTTCTCATAAGCTTTGGAGCCCCCTCAAAGTGGGTCTGACAGCCTGTTTCTTAACTGTCTGTAAATGTTGTTCATAAAGATCCATGGGATTCTGTGTATCCTCTTTTCAAAAGACAAAAGTTATGCATTCATACATAATTTTAGGTGATTCCTTGAAATCCACTTAAAAAAGTGCTTTCCAGTGAAGTGTTGCTTGGTAAACTAGTTTGGGAAATGTCAAAAGGAAAGCTGTGAGATGGAAGAACATACTTAGGGTCCTCAGATAGCATGGTGTCAAGCAATCAAGTAACTTCACTGACCAAGTATGCTATGGTCATTAGATAGGGCCACAGGTTCTCTTAAAGAATATCACTTAATAAGTAACAAACTGGGAATAGTTCATTCTCAGGTTTTCCTATGGCAGTAGTTGTACTTCAGAATCTCTGGAAAAGTTTTAAACATTTCAACAGTCAGGTTGCACTCAAGTTGTGAAGTCATGATCTACTGTTAGAACCCAGGAATCCATGTTGTTTCAACTTTTTCAAGTGATTCCACTGTGGAGGCAAGGTTGAGAGATTGAGAGTCATTGTGAGCTTCCGGGGTATTAGCTATAAAGATCTCTCCTCACAGGAGAACCATGATTTGGATGCTGGCGTGGGTCCAGCTGTTTGCTCACAGCCTCTCATAGCGTTCAGAGCTCATACTGTTTAGCCCATACCTCAATAAACAGCTTCAAGAAGGAAAAAAAACACGTGGGCCAATTAACTGCTATATTAGTTATAGTTATTCGACTTAAAAAAGAGGTTCTAGGGCTGGAGAGATGGCTTAGCGGTTAAGGCGCCTGCCTCCTAAGCCTAAAAACGCTGGTTCCAATCTCCAGCGGTTCCAATCTCCAGGTACCATGTTTAGCCAGATGCAAAATGATGCAAGGGCACAATGCCGCACTTGACCACAAGAGGGCGCACACATCTGGATTTCGTTTGCAGCAGATGAGAGGCTGCTGGCGCGCCCATCTCTGTCTTCCTCTCCCTTTCTCTCTGTCTTTCTCTCCCTTTCTCTCTGTCTTTCTCTGTGTCTCTCAAAAAAAAAAAAAAAAAAAAAAAGAGGTTCTAAACCGGGTGTGGGCGTGGTGTTGCATGCCTTTAATCTCAGCACTCAGGAAGCAGAGGTAGGAGGATCATTGAGACTTCTAGGCCACCCTGAGACTACATAGTGAATTCCAGGTGATCCTGAACTAGAGTGAGACCCTACCTCAAAAAAAAAAAAATTTTTTTTTCACAGTATGGGTTCCAGACAAGCAGCAATCAATATCATTTCAGAACTTGTTAAAATAAAATTTTGGGGGGTTATAATCCAGAAAATTTGAGAATCTGATACTTGCGCCTAGCAATTTGTGTTATAGAAAGCCCTCCAAGGTGAATCTGATGCATGTGGAAAGTTGAGGCCATTAGGATAAAGCGCAGCATTACTTACATGTGAATTTAAACATACTAATTAGTTTTATGGATTATATAGTAAATATGTTGTTGGTACTTATCTGTATACATAGAGGTACTAGATGGTCTTGAAAGTGACTATTTTCCATTCAACTTATTTCATTCCCCTAAACTGTTAACAATTATGCAATGAGAATTGTCACATCTTAGACAGGAAGCAAGATAAAATTGAACAAGGAGTTTCCTAGGGACTGAGATTTGGATATGAATCTATTCACACTGGTTTGGAGAAAAATATCCCTTTTAATTATATTTGGGCATAAAGTGAGTTGACTGAAATCAGCAGAGAGCTTGTCATTATATTTTGGCTTAATAAAGGACACTGGTGGTCAAACCAAAAGCATATTTATCAACTTGACACACAAGTGAAAATCAGATAAGTCCATTTGAAGACTTCAAACAATTTGTGGTACTTTTCCCAGCAATTATCTCCACAATGGAGTGAAACTGTCAATAAATAACCTCAAGTGAAAGTTCATCTTAATGACAATAGCTGTGCTCAGATGTAGGGGACAATGATGAGTGAAGGTCAAGGATGTGATTTCCCAGGGTGGCTTTGCAAGTAAGATCCAGAAACAATGTTTGCTGGTGACTGGATAAGGAACCTCCTCACCTAAATAACTATGCTGGTCTCTTCTATTTTCTAGGTTCTTTGGCATCCTGCCATTAATAACTACTAACTATAAATTTAAATGTGTCCACTGAGTTGTATTAATTGTAACATGTCCTCCCCAGTAAGATATCTTTTGTAATTGGTTAATACCTGCGCTGATGGGTGCCTGTCTTTCCTTGTCAGGGCATGTGACCCAGTGAAGTTGGCAGATAGATTTTCCCCAGAATATACACTAACTCTGGTCTGAGTAGGGAATTAGAAAAACAAAACCAACAAGTAAACCTGCTAGTATTCATTTTGTTTTGAGAAACGCGAGAACATATTTTCCTAAAATACCACGCATAAGAAGCAATCAGGAATTGAATAGGATTACTGTGATGGTTACAACTGCTCTCTCTCTTTTTTTTTTTTCAACTGAGAGAGAAGGTGGGCAAATGGAATACAAGGCAATATATGATGGGCAAGATAATACCGGACTTGCCTCAGGCCAGATGCACACTTCCCATAGCAGTAATCCAACAACCTTGAACTTGGGGTCCTGGATAGGGTTTCTGCTTACTCAGAATTAGAGTTCAAGTGGGTGGAACTGCCCCTTCACATGGCTGTCCTTCCATACTACCACCCTGCCAGATTATGGCTCATGGACAGTTCTTTTTTCTCTTATTGCTCTTCCTACACATAGGCTCTTCCATCTTGGCATTTTCTACCCTTGTCTTCTGGAATGAACTTCCCCTCCATTTTTATTTTCATGGAATGCTATCTCCATTCCTGTGTCTTCATTGAAGACTGACTCCACTCAGAGACACTTCCCCCCTTACTTGTTGAACCCTGAGTAAAATGGGCACATTCTCCATGTCATTTTAAAGCACATACTGGCTCCCCACCCCACAGTGAAGTCCACTCTGTCCACCTTGTCTTCCTTCCTCTATCACTGTGCTCTGCCAGCTCTCAGGACACTATGCCTCTTTCATAGAGAACTTTGGATCTTTCCTATGTCCATGCATTTGGACACATGATCAGTCTGCAATGCTGCCCCCTTTTTTCTCCTACCAGAGTCCATCTTTACTTGGGGTCACCCAAACCTTACTCTTCTGGGATGCCTGATGTGTGTTTCCCAGCAATGCTGGGCATGGGCCTGCACAGAAGTACTTACATTCATCTTGCTAATTAATAATTCAACATAACTTACTGAGCATTGGACTGGTCCTGGGCAGTGCAGAACTTTACTTTGGGTAAATGATTCAGTTTTTAATCATTGAGCATCATTGGCTTTACTGATAGACACCCTGTTTCCCTTGCCTGTGCCGAACTGTCTATGAGGAACAGAATCTAATTTTTTAAATTTTATTTAAATTTAAATAATTTTAAAGGGAAAGAGAGAGAGAGAGAGAGAGAGAGAGAGAGAGAGAGAGAGAGAGAGAGAGAGAGAGAATGGGAGTGCCAGGACCTCCATCCACTGCAAATGATCTCCAGATGCATGTGCCACCTTGTGCATATGGCTTACTTGGGTACTGGGAAATTGAACTGAGGTCCTTTGGCTTTGCAGGCAAATGTCTTAAGTGCTAAGCTGTCTCTCCAGCCCCAGAATCTAGTTTTTAATCATAACCAAATGGTACCTCTCCCACTGCAATTCATATCCAACCACATGGCCTCCATTTCATTAACCACTCTGACTCTCTATAAGGATTAGTGTTGGATCTAGATACTTGGGCAACTGCCCATTGCCATTGAAGGCACTGGAGCTTTTAAAGGGACACTTATCAATTTATTACCAGAGATAAAAATAAAATCAATGGTTCTGATATCTCACTTTATATCAGGATTGCCCTGCAGGATGGATTTCAAAAAAGAGGCTCAGAGGCTGTCTTTGAAATTGTGGTTTCTTGGGACTGAATGGAGCTTGGGGAGCTCCATGTTAGCATGGTATCCAGTGGGGCGGTAGACCATGATCTGAGATGTCCCACTCCAGGGTCTGTAGGCTCTATCTCTATATCATTAGTGTGTGAAGAAAATCCCTTCAGAAAAGTCTTTTTGATTTGTTACCTGCTCTTAGATCCCTGGCTATAGGGCAGGATGGACCCCAAAACAACTCATTTAAAAACAATTTTCTTAGCCGGGCGTGGTGGCACACACCTTTAACCCCAGAACTTGGGAGGTAGAGGTAGGAGGATCGCTGAGAGTTCAAGGCCACCCTGAGACTACATAGTGAATTTCAGGACAGCCTGAGCTAGAGTGAGACCCTACCTCAAAAAACCAAAATAATAAATAAATAAATAAAATAATAAATAAATAAGTAAATAAATAAAGAAAAACAATTTTCTTTCATTATTTCACCTTAAATGCTAAGCCATCTCCAGCCCCCACTTTTATTACTTCATATTAAAAGTAATCCAAGAAAGGATTTCTTGAATATATATTTATAAGCTTTTTCCATTAAAATGAAAATTTCTCTTCTATTTATGTATACATGCATATATATTCACAGAAAATATTCAATACTTATTAATATGATGACCTTTTGCATTTTTATTGTTTCCTTAGCTACAAAGTAAACTTTTAAGCACAGTTATCTGGTCTTAGGCCTCCAAGAACTAGTCAACATTAGCAGAACACTAAGATCTCATATGTATTGAATACTATCTTATGTTTCATTATTTCATTCAATTCTCTAAAAATTGTATAAAGATACAAGTATATCATTACTTCACAGAAATTGAAGGAACATCCCCTGTCTGATTGAGGAAGGCCTAGTGTGGTGTGAAGACACAAGTAGCTAGGGGAAAGAAGGAGCTATGTATGAAAGAGAACTCTGAAGGAATTCATTAGAAGTAGAATTCCATTAAAATGAATATTAAGACATTCTGTCCAAACATGTCTGCATGCTAAATTATTGATATGTATTTATACTGAAATAGGTACCGATGTCACATGCTCATGGCTGGAAAATGTGAAAATTATGGGAAAATCCTCTAGGGCCCCTCCCCTGGTCACAGAACACTTTGATTAATTCCCTCTGCTAGGAAACAGTCAATGATTTGAAATGGGTTCCTAGTGTAACTTGGGTGACATAGTTACACGCCTGTCTGTTTTATCTAGAACTTACATTATGAATACCTCTAAACTCAGAGTTTTAGACTCTTTAACAAATTTTTTATTTATGTATATGTGTGGATGTTTATGATGTGTGTATATGTGTGCACATGTGCCACTGTGCCTATTGTGGAGGTATAAGCTTGTCCTTTCCTTTCACCTTGCTTGAAGCAGTGTTTCTCTTATTCTTTTCTTTTCTTTTCTTTTCTTTTCTTTTCTTTTCTTTTCTTTTCTTTTCTTTTCTTTTCTTTTCTTTTCTTTTCTTTTCCTTTCTTCTCTTCTCTTCTCTTCTCTTCTCTTCTCTTCTCTTCTCTTCTCTTCTCTTCTCTTTTCTTTTCTTTTCTCTTTGCCATTGTGTGTGCCAGTCTATTTGGCCTGTGCGCTTTCTGATTCTTCTGGCTCCTCTCATTGTTATAGATGTTTTTGGGTTTCAAGTACATGTGCCACTTTGTGCCCAGCTTAACATGGGTACTAGGGAGTTGAACTCAGGCCAGCAGGCTTGCAAGCAAGTGCTTTTAACCACTGAGACATCTCCCTAGCCCTTGCTTCAGATTCTTAATAAAAATTTAACTTTTGAATCTTACAGACTAGAGTCTACAGGCTAATGATTCAGACAGACCCATTTTTTTGGTGATTTAGGAATGATATATCCTTTTGCAAGCTGATCTCTCCTGAGATGTGTGTAGACTATCAGCAGTGGAGATATTAGAATATGATTTCCTTTTTTTCAATAGAATTTTGTTCTAAAATCAATGCCATAACTTTCATAGTTAATGTATTTTGTTGGTAGGCATTCATTTGCTGCAAAGAAAATCATTGCTTAAATCAGGTTGTTCCAAATAGGATTGACTATGGCAAGCAAGATGGTATTCTTGTCAAAGCTACCTTATATTCCAATTGATGTATTCTAGTGCTGACAGCTGAAGGCTAGAGTTTTGATTAATCCATTTTCCTCTCATTATAAACACAGTCTCTCTTCCCTGAAGGTTCCTGCAATCACTCTGGCAAGTGTAGGACCTTGACAGAACAATGCATATCTTTTGGTGTCCATGGTGAATACAAGGGAGAAAGTGCTGGTTTTGTTTTCTGAATTGCCTTGGGTATTGTCAAAGGGACTTATATGTGCAAACATGTATTTCACGCCCAAGGCTGTATTTCTTTTCTTTTTCAATTTTAGAGTGGTAGAGAGAAGAAATAGGCAGGCATGCAGTTAACCCAAAGAATGACAGCCACCTGTGATGAGTCACTTCTTAACTGACAGTGAGGTAGCACCCAGTGCAGGCACTACCTGATTGGGGGCAGTGAGACAGTGGGGAAGGTTCACCTATACTTTGGACTGCAGATGTCAGGTGTTTTAGATTGTTCCTGCTCCTAGAATACCCCAGGCTTCACTGTCAAGGCCATGTGGAAGTCTATTGTCTCAATGACTATTGGTCATCACTATGATAGTCACACTGTGACTCTGGGTATTGCAATAATTGAAAGAATCTTAAATTACCTGGTGGCCACTTTGGCACTCACTCACTCAATATAGTTGGGAAGAAGAGAAGAGGAGGTGATGGTGCTAAGAACAGACCTCACACAACAGGAGGACAATGCATTTGATGGCTTCCAGAACTTGATTAGGGTACATGACTGAACATATGTACTAAAAATAGAAAGAATTTTGGAAGTGACTGTTCTCTCTAAGTCCAGGAGTTTGGTACCTCATGCTATAGATGCCAGTTAAAGTACTGTCAAAGTCGGATGGGTCTACATAGGTAAATACAAGATTGTACTTATTAGAAAATATTTCCTTGAGGTCTATGGGTTTTATACTTGCTACATTCTCTGAGTCACTAGCCTGAATTATAATACAATACTGTTTCATGTGAATGAGAATATACTGAAGTGCTTCGTGAAGCATAGGTTGCTTTCCTCATGAGTTTCTGATTCAGTAGGTCTGGGGTAGGTGCTATTGTTTCTATTGGTCTGGGGACCAAATCTGAGTATTAGCATTCTGAGATGTTAGGAAAGGGTATGCCATGATCATGTCATTCATTTTGCCCATCTCACCCTTCCTATTTGTACTTCACAAACTGTAGTCAACACTGCTTCCAAAGTTCAGGAATAGTGATCTTCGTCCCTGTAAATAACAGTATCACAGTCCAGCCATGCTGCAGAGTGGTTAATTCATTCTACACAAAGACGGAAACATAAGTTCTGTTCAAGGCCATGCATACTGTGGTTGCTTAGGTAACAAGCAGGAGGAAGAAAGCAGTAGAATTGGAGCAGAGAGTCAAATGAAAATTCTGATGAGTGTCTATTAGTATTTACTGAGAGCCTACAGGAGGAACGATCCTCTGCAGGAATCTTCTCAGCTTATACAGGGTTTTTCCTTATAAATTTTAATTAAGATTTTTCTGTATTAATTTCTAATAAATATTTTCTTTTACACCCAGGATGAGTTTAGTTTTTCCATATTTTATAAAGCAATATAATTCAACAGATTAAATAAATAATTTTTTTTTCATTAAGACAGAAAAGATTCATACCCTTTCCTCTATCCCTCTATCTCTTACCTCTATTTCTTCATCTCCTCCACTATCTAGAAATAAAAGACAAACAAGAGGGACTTTGACCTTCCACTCCATTCCCCTGGCCCCAGTATAACACTTTCAGACTAAGTTCATTACATAAAGGAGAAGGAGCCCTAAATTTTTTTCTTGTAAAATACTGGCATGATTTTATCTTCATTCTTCAGCTGCCCTTTAATTATCCAGCAGAGCCAGTACATATAATCCCAATAAACAGCACTTGGAATATTTAAAGTAAATGTCAAATCAGGTTAGTTTGTGGAATTCTTCCTTTCTCCATTAATAGGACACCCATGGGAAATAACCAATATTTTTCTTCAAAAAAATATAAAATTGTGGACCCTGAATTTTCAATAGGTGCTAAAACAATCACTATTTAAACCTATGTATTTGCTGCAAATGGAATGCTGAATTTCAGCTGCTTCCCCGACTATTGGTAACTGCAAAATTGAGAAGAGAGAGTAAACCAGTCTCTTTTAAAGAAGGAAATGGAAAAAGGAAAGGTGTGGTAAATGAATATGGAGCAAGATGAGCTTGAGTGATGAGCTAGATTTTACTCTTAAAAACTGCTGAGAATGTGTGGGTGGGGAGGTGGCTGAGTGGGAAGGGGGGAACATGAATTTGATCCCCAGTACCCATGTACAAGTGTTAGGCATGGTGTTGTGCCTGTCATTCTCTGCTGGGAAGGCAGATAGGAGGCTCCAGGAGCTCACTGCTCAGCCAGTCTAGCCTAATTGGTGAGCTCCAGGACAGTGAGAGACCCTATTTAAAAAGAGGTGGATGACATTCCCAAGGCTAATAGCCAAGGTTGTGTTCTGGCCTCCACACACATGGGCACACATGTACCCCCATGCATATACTACCACACATATATGAACATGCATACACACATGCATGCACAAACACAAATACAGAAAAACAAAACACAATCAGAAACTAAATAGAATCTGGGAAAGTGCTGTGTGAAGCAAGTTTGGTTCACCTTTCCTAACTGTGATCCATTCATTAGCTATATAACTTCTAGTCTCCATGTAAACATTTCTTTTGTATCTATTTTGGTTTGTCCTTTTTCTAGCTAGTTGACAGCCTGGGTCCTGGACTTTGTCCACATCTCCCCAGTAGGACAGATCTCACAGGGTTGTTTGTCACAAGCCCTGGGCTGCTGAGCACAGTGGAGACAATAACTCACCCATGAGGACTGATTCCACCACAAGTAGCCCGTTTCCAATTTCAAACCACCTCTTCTTTATTGGTCCTTGATCAGCTTCAGGTCTTTCCAGTGACCATTTCAGAACTTTTCCCCTTCTCTTCTAGCCTCTCACCAAAGTCCTGCTCCCTCTAGATGACAGATACTATGAGTTCTGCTTTGTTCAGAGCAGAGTTGTTCTCCAGTGGGATCTGTCACTTTATGCCCTGTGCTTTTTGTTAAGCTGGTTTGAGTGACAGCTCTTCTCAGGACTCTCCTGACTGCAGCATTGATTTCTCTCCCTACCCTGCACATGTTACAGGGAGACCCTGGCTTGGTGTGGAAGCTTCACCCACCTATAACCTTTTAACTTCAAAAAAAAAAAAAAAAAAAAAAAAAAAAAAAAACCTCTTGATTTCTTTGACTTGAAACTCAGCACTTCCCGGAATTCAGTTCCCACAGATTGCTAGGCACCTTCTATCCCTGGATGTCTTATTTTAATCTGTTCCTACTGCTCAACCTCAGCATCAGGACCACTGAACCAACCCTGACCTTCCCCATTGTAAAGTTCATGTACAAATGTTTTCGTATTATAATCTACCTTAGAAGAGATTCTGTGTGTGTGTGTGTGTGTGTGCACACACACACACACACACACACACATCAGAAAACAATTGTGTCCCTTGTGTTCAAAGCTCTACTATCTCCAGATAACATTCTCTCCTTCAGTCTTCAATGGACCAATTATTCATCTCTATTGCCTGTAGTTCACCTTCTTTGTTGATGCTAGTTCTTTCTCTATAGTGTATAAACACACCAAAAAATTCCCCCTTGAATTCTTATTTTCCTTCAGCTATCTTTGTGTGAGTTTCTTTTTGTTCATAGAAAGATATTCAGAAGAATAATTTAAATTTGTTGTTTCCATCCATTTCCTTATTTTTGCCTTCAACCCCACTGAATTCAGACTTCTCCCATCAGAGCTCTCCTAAAATGATCTGGCCTGAGTCACAAGTGACCTCCAGAGACAAATTCAATAAACACCACATTGACCTGTCTGCTTCTTGGTCTCCCGTGACATTGCCCATGGTTTCTCGTGTAGCCTCTCAGCCTGGTCTCTCTTTTCTTCTGCCCTGGCCTTGAGCACTCTGGTGCTCCCCAAGGCTGTGTTCTTTGCAATCCATATGTTCCCATAAAATAATTTTATTGACATCCAAGCTTCTAGGTACCATTTAATTATTTCCAAAATTTCTGGCCCACCTCTCTTGTGAGCATTTGGCACCTCCACCTGGCTATCCCCAGAAGCCTGTGGCATTTAACACAAACCAAAATAATTTATGTTCCTCTTTATGCCTTCCAAATACAGATTTATGGACCCTGAAACTTTGGTCCCATCCTTCTTCAACTTGACTAAACGGACCCAAGCTCTACTGATTCCACCTTCCATGATCACACAAGGCTGCTGCTATATGTACTTCTTCATCAGTGCTCTTAAATGCTCTCCCAAGACTCATTGCAAAACTTTCCAGTTTAGCCTTAAGAGGGGTCACATGGTACAACTATGCCAACCACTTTGCCCTTTTCCTCTACTCTACGATCCACTGAGTCAATGGTTTAACATTGGCCAGACATAGGATTCACCAGGAAACTTTTAAAACTATGGATACCCGGACCTCTCCTTAAATTTACTGCAATCAGTCTGGGAACATGTAAGCTTTAGAATTCTAACAACCTCCCATCCAGATAATTCAAACATGCTGCCAAGCTCAAGAAACATGGCCCTACAATATTCTCCTTGTGACTGTCTTTGATCAACTCTGTAATTGAAATTTTCCACCTTCCATGTTTCACATAGGATACCTATATAGGTTATAATCCAAATAAGATCACAATTGAGGAAGCAGGATGGGAAAAAAGAGGGCTCTAGGAAGGAAATGAGATGGCGCTATTGGCCTCAGTAACTTACTGACCTGTGTGGGCCATTTGCTTTCTGGAAAACTGCTATCTGCTTCCCAGGTAGTCTAGCAGTCTGCAGAACTCATAGAGTGCCACCAACCTACAGAGATGTGGGCCTTTGCTGGTATCTGAATCTCCTACTGCTCATTCCTGAGCTAAGTCCAGCAGGCCTGACCAGAAGAAGGTACAGCTGCTGAGGGGCCACTGGAGTCAGCTTCCCCAGCTGGGCAGGACATGGGTTTTTCAGTTGCTTCCTTCCTTCTGCAGGATTGAGATGTTACCCTTGGCTATTACTCCATAACCCTCTCTCTTTCACTGCACACATGAGATGCTGTAGCAAGGAAAGAGGTGGGCGTGATAGAAGAGCAACTTTCCTCTCACTGCATCCCCCAAAAGGGGACATTTTCTAAAATAAAGTAATCCAGAATATTTGCTCTATAAAACAAGCAGTAATTTTACTTATAGGCACAATGTCACAAAATGGCAAGACCTTTGCCTGTTATGACCACATATAACAGGTTGAATTGTATGTCCCTAAGAAAAGATGTATTGATGTCTGAACCCCCAGTACCTCAGAATCCCAGTATCTTATCCCCAAAAAGGGAATTGACAGAGGTAATCAAGTTGAACTGAGATTATTAAGGTGGGCCTCATCCAATAGGACTGGTGCTTTTAAGCAAAAGGAAACTTGGAGAGACAGATCTGCAATGAGGAACAATGTGACTATACACTAAGAGAAGGCCGTGTGATGACGGAGGGAGAATGGAACGACGCAGTCATATGTCAAGAAAAACCAAAGAGCTAGAGAGAGGATTCCTCTACAGGTTTCAGAGTGTGCACAGCCTTCCTAAAACCTTGAATTTAGACTTCCAACTTCCAAAAAGAACCACAGAACCATTTCCCTTTTCACAGATTGTGGTACTCTGTTCCAATAACTCTAAGGAAACAAATACACTCAGTAGTTAATGTGTAGAGACACAACAGCTCTGAGATTCTCTGAGATTGATTCTACCCCTGGAATCTTCTGGAGCTATAGGTATAGTTTCAATTTTCTGAATCTCTCCTTATACCTTTCCTTGACTAGAATCAATTCTCCTCAACCCACCTGTGGGCTCATTCTGCTTCTTTGGCAGAAATTCTGTGGGATGCAGGTTCCTGGGGTTTCTTTACTACTCCTTGTAGAGAGGGTCACTGACTTACAAGTGATGCCAGCCACCATTTAATGCCTGGCTTCCATGCAGTAGCTTCACATATGCCAGTACATTTAATCATCACATTCACCTTTTGCCGTAGTGTTACTTCAGTTTTAGAATATAGAAGCAGAGGTTCAGAAGCATCAATAACATGGCCAGGAGAGAGACTAGTAAGTGGCAGGTCTTGGAGTCTAGCCCAAGTTACTTTGACTCCTAAGAGCTTGCCAGCCTCACTACAGCCTGCTGACTCGTGGGCAAGAGAATACCAGGCTATTGACAATGCATCATCTGCTGCAGTTATTTAGTAGCAGAGACTTGATCATCTTTCTACCAACTCATGAGTGATCACAGCCATTTATTTATTTTTATTTATTCTTCTAAGAACATTTAAGGAGATAATATTTTCTACAAAAATGGGTTATTTGATGGAGGGAAATTTTGCTCCCTGGAAATTCTAGATAATTTTCTCTTTAAATAGTAGGGAAATTTTTCCTCAATATACTGATAGGAAATGACACCAGACAGAGGTACTTGACCCACATGATCCCTGCAGGTGGTGCTAGGCTGAGGCTTAGGCTCTGGTCCTTTACTGCCACAACATTGGTCCCAGCCTCTGACTCTTCTTGCAAGACAGCTCTGGACAGCAAGGGCAGCTTCCTGGTTGCAGGTCATGTTCCTTGTTACTTTAGAGTGGGAAGCTTTGTGCGTGAAGTGGTGTGCCTGCATGGGTTCTGCCAGAACCTCCAATTCTGCCATGTGTTGAGTTTCCCAGAATTCATAGGGGAAGAAAGAAACCTTTGGCAGCAGATAATATTTGCCAATGGCTATGGCCCGTTTCTCTTGAGGACCTTTCCCTGTCTTTCGTGGCATTCTGAGCTTCAGTATCTCCAGGAAAGGCAACCTTCCTTTTAACCATCCTGTGTCCAGCACAAATGACAGTGCGAAGCTGACCTTAGACAAGGACCTCTCCTGTTCTGTGCACTTTTTACCACTGCAAATAGTGCTTTACTGATTTCGGAAATGGCCTCGAGGATGAGGCTGTCCCTTCACTGATAGTGCTGGGGAGGATTTGCTTCTACAGGTGTCCCCTGATGTCTTGTTCTGACCAGGTGTCTCTTCACTCAGGGGTTGGATGACACCAACCCTGCATTCCCTCCACCAGGCTCTCCAGTTGAGTCCTTGATGGCTCACGCACACGACAGCCTGTGGGAAATGGTTGCCTCGGCACTGGTGGAAGTCATGGTGAGAGATGTAGGGTGCTGTTCCTGCTGCATGCTGATCTGTGTGCTATCCCAGTGGATATGAAGCACCTGGGATGTAGCCATGTTTCCTCTGATGGGGCCTGCTCATGAGTAGGTCTTGAAAGTCAAGTAAGGTGAGGCAGGTACATGTCAGTAGGAGGGCCTCAAGCTGGCTAAGCTCCTGTTCTTCATTTTAAATTTCATTAAGCAGCTGATTTTCCAAGTCTCATGAGTCAGGATTTGGGGAGCTGATAGTCCCATTGGTGGTTTTCCAGTGGCTAGGGTAGTTTCTATTTTACAGTTATGCATACCTGTCATTGGGACGTGCTCTCACTAGTTGGTTGTCAAGATGTTCTACGTCATGACTGAAGGTCACAGAGCCCCCTCCTTTTCATTTCTCCCTGAACTTGTTCAGTGTTTCCCCAGTTCATCCTTTTCCCCTGAGATTTCTGTGCACTGTCAGTGGAACCCACTTTCTTGTCCATTGGCTCATGCCCAGCTGCAGCTGGACTTGTGTACAGCTCTAAGCTGTGTCTTCTGCCTGCTACAGACTGTTTCAGGCTGGCTTTGTCCTTGATGGTGTGGTGCAAAAAATGCTGTGTGCCATGTTTCATGCTATAAAGTCCTTGATATCAGAAGGTGAGTGTTATCTCTAGACCTTCATGCTCCCTTGTCTACAGGTAAGCAGCAGGGACAGGGCTATCTAGGATGGGACTGGATTTGTTGTTCTCATCTTTTTTGTCACCAAATAAGCACTAAAGTTTCCTTGCAGGGGCTTAAGATGCCAAGTTCCAAATTCACCACACAAATACAGTGGCAGAGAAGAAAGAGTGGAAATCTGGAAAGAACTGAGTTCTATGTTAAAGATCTCTATGGCTTCTTTGACTTTGTGAGAATAAGCCACACTTCATCCTCATATGAAAATTTTAATACAGAATTCCAAAGTCCTTTGATGGTTAGAAAGAAGAAATAAAATGCTGGGGTGTGTTCTAATGGCTGTCCTCACCTGGTGTCACCCCTGGTGCCCAGTATGTTGCATTTTGCTGTGGCATTTTTCAGGTTGAGGTAATGTCATCTGGATAGAGTATCCTGATCTACACACAGTACCAGAGATCTGACCCGAATGATTTCTGTAAAGTTTTTTTTTTTTTTTTCTCGGCCTTTACAAGTTGTTTCTTCTATTGGCTCACCTCTAGGCACCTTTAACTTTTGCCTAACAGACTCCTTAATATGACTTTGTAGGTCTTTTTCAGAGTCAAGACAGCAAACTGTCACCTGGAGACCCTCTGCGTCACTCCACAGATGATGGTTGCAGTCCATCTCTAGTCGCAGTCCGTATTCCACCACCACTTCCTCATCTGGAGGTACGATCTCCTTGACTCTCCAAACTTGACTCGGGGGCGGGACGAGTTCTTTGTTCTGCCACTAGTATCCTTTCCTCGGGAAATGAACACTACATGCCTCATCCTGGGGTTTAAGAAAACATGCCCCACAGATCCCCTGATATGCTAGAAAAGAAGGTGGCAGGGCATAGATTGAGGATTGAAGCTGGGCTTTAGACTGGCAAGGGAGGATTGGTTGAGACTAACTTTGGGCAGAATTTGGGGTAAGAGCACAGGTTGACTCTTATGGAAGGCTGGAGGAAGGATGAGGAGGTACTGTTGAAGATTAAGTTCAGGCAGATAGTCCCAGGAACAGTCACTGGAGGCAAGGACATGTCCCTGAGTACAAATGAGAGATCATAGTAGCTAGATACTCCAAGGTTTGGCATGGGGACTGCTGCATGCACAGCTTGCCTTTGCCTTTGCTCTTCCCCAAAAGAAAGCAGGCTGCTGAGTCATGTGCATTGGTAACAGGCTCTAACATATTTAAGTGGTCCCTTCCTTCTCTTCTTGTCTTAGTTGTGCTCTGTTGCTTTTGACATTTTTTTTCCCCTCCAGCAATGGTAGAATCGGTTTCAACATTAGCTTGCACAGGTAGAGAAGAAGCCTCACTTATAAATATACAGATGGGTGGTTGTCCAAGAAAATCAGGCTCAGAATGGCTACTCAGAAAACAGGGAGCATTCTCCATCATCTGATTGACAGAGCTGCCTGAGACAACTGAGTTCTGAAGTTGTAAGAGCTTGACTGTAGTCCGAGGCCTCCACCACAAAGCATGATAGAGTCAGAAGTTTTCTAAGGGTAGGGGAGGAGATGCCAGAGGAACACCTGCTCGCAGCTTCTTCCCCAGCACCAGCTGACTATAGTACTGGCTTCTAAACCATGGTGGTGAGGGTGATGGGAGTTTCTTCCAGTTATTCGGCTTAACTGAATCTCCATGATCCCATTCCAGGTAGAATGCTGTTAATAGAGGGGTCATCAGGGCCCAATCTACATTTCACTCAGGGCAGCTATTACAGCAGGCCCAGGGGAGCCAAGCTCTTGAAATTCCGTGTCCATTTTGGGGACAGTTGAAAATATATTTTAATACTCATTTTAAGTAATCACATACTTTAGAAAGCAGAAAATACAAAGATCTACAGTGAAAAGTCCTGTCTACTTTTTAACTGAGTATGGTTACTTACTGTTGACTTTTTAATAATTTTCTAGTAGGACATGGTGGCATGCAGCTATAATTCCAGCACTTAGGAGGAAAAGGCAAGAGGTCATCTTCAGCTTTACAGCAAGTTTTTGGTTATATTGGGATACATGAGACTGTCTCAATCTCTCCCTCAACATCCCCAAATTATCTATGTATTCTAGATGTAAGCCCTTTCCTACATTGTATTATTTACAAACAAACTTCTCCAGGGAGAAAGACTCATCTTTTCCTGATGAGCTATAATGTCACAGGAGATAGACATATAGACACACCACTCTGACTCACTCCAGCTCCAGTCTTTTGTCATATCACTGAGGCTAGTGTCCTCTCTCTCATGGGTCTCTGGCTGTCTGCCTGGGTCAATCTGGTGACATTTTTTTTTTTTTTTTTTGCCTCATGGAAATCTTGTGAATATTGTGCATTCCAGAGACAAAAATAGTTCTCAGGGAATCATCTTAGTTTACAAACAAACAAACAAACAAAACCCCTCAAAATTGACACTTTAATTTTAATACTGGCGCAGACCAAGTGAATAAACATGAGGATCATATACCCCTTGTTGGGAAGGTCTTCAAAATTCGGTGCAGATACCTGTAAGAATAATAGCCATATTTTCCATAAAAAAACCTGCCTTGTAAATTTGTGTATATGTATGTTCCGATGAGTTTGAGTGTACATGTGAGTTTAGGTAGGTGCACATGCACATGTATGTGTGTGTGCACATGTGAATGCCAGAGGTTGATGTTGGGTATCTTCCTTAATCATTGTCCACCTTTTGTTTGTTTGTTTGAGACAGTCTGTCACTGAACCCAGAGTGCACCAATTTGCCTACACTAGCTAGCCAGCAAGTCCCGGGGAGACAAGCCTCTGCTTTCCCTTGCTGGGTTACAGGCATGCACCACCACATTTGGCATATTTATTGGTGCTGGGATCCAAACTCAGGTCCTTATGCTTTTGCAACAAGTGAACCACCTCCCCTCGCAGGGAGTATTTTTCACCGAAGTTTATATAAAATGTTCACCAAAGCATAAAATCCCCGAATTGAATTCCTTTTAGAAATTAATCACAATAATGTTAGAGATGCTGATTTTTTTTGCTGAGTAGCAAAGCTGAGAAAGCTATGGTATCATGAGGCTATAGAACTTTTTACTTATATTTAAGAGTTAGGACATTTCTTTTAGGAATTTTACCAACCTAAACATCAATACAAATTTGAGAAAAAAAAATTGCTGTGATGTAAGGACAGTCTTTGAACCTCCTCAATCTCTTCCAGAAAAGAAAACCCTTGCACCATGGCCAGTGATGGAGGCTCAGACTTTCTTGTGTTCATTTGTCTGTACCATTTTCTAAACACTTTTTATAGAGATGAACTGGTTCTATAGATTCCCTTTCATTTATTTACTTTTAATTAAGGCAAGGAAAATGAGTTTTCCTTGGGTAAATAGACCTGCTTTAATGCCTGTGTATCAGGTAACAACAACCATACTCAGGACACAGAAAAGCTTCTCCACTGCCCAATATTCTTTCATTTTACAGTCAGGACCTCTGCTTATCCCTTAGCAATCACATGTTTGATATCTATCAGTACAGCTTGACCAAATATCTCATAAATGAAATAACAACGTAGATAAAGTTGCTTTTCCTTTTCCTTTTTATTTAAATGAAATAACATGCCCCTCAGATTCATCCAATTTGTATATATGAATAGTTTGTTACATTTAAGGCTTACAAATATTCCATTCTATAGATATACCAGAGTTTATTTATCTCTTCACCTGCTAGAGGAAATTGCCAAATTCCCAGAGTGGCTGTTCTACTTTGCATTCCCACTGGCAGTGTATGAGAGTCCCAGTTGCTCTACATTCTCTTTAGCACTTAGAATGTGTTCCACTGGGCAATAACATCTGTGGTTTTAATTTGCATTTTCCTAATTCAATAGTGTGGCACCTCTCTTCATGTGCTTATTGAAGTTTATGCTCAAATCTTTTGATACTTCCTTTGCATCTTAGTGTAATTAATAAAAATAATTTTTAAAAATATAGTTTCAAAGCCAGGTGTGGTGGTGTATGCCTTTAATCATGGCACTCGGAGGCAGAGGTAGGAGGATTGCCATGAGTTTGAGGCCACCCTGAGAATACAGAGTGAATTCCAGGTCAGCCTGGGCTAGAATGAGACCCTACCTCAAAAAACTAAATATATATAGTTTCAGTTTTATAAGAAATTGGCTACTATAGTATAGAACCCTTTTACATCCTCAAGTCAGTTCTTCCTGAGATTATCTCCTTACATGAATGTGGTACATGCAAGGCAATGATAACACATTATTACTAACTAAAATCCACAGTCAATTCAAATTTCCTTAGTTTTTGCCCAATGTCCTCCTTTCCCATGGCAGGATCACATCATGGAGGCCAAGAAGCATAGGGAGTTAAGGCCTGCCTGCTCTACCTAGTTTTCTCCTTTTTCTCCATTTGCTCCCTCTGTGCTCCTATCCTGTGGGATAGTACCACCCACATTGAGTGATCCTCTCTTAGTTGAATCTCTCTGGAAACATCCTCAAACACAGCCACAATGTCCTTCATTAATCTCGGTGCAATCAATGCAAACCATCACAGTTCTTCCTCTTTAGGTTCTTGGGTCTTATGACCTCCTGTTGGATACTGCAATAGACGTGTCTCATAGTCAAGGCATGAGGCATTTAGAGAAAAACCCAGCACACATCCCTTCTGCACACCTTGAGTCAGAGCTACCAGGTTTCTTCTGATGTCCTCTCTGTCCACACCCAAGGTCCATGTCTAGAGTTTGAGTTGCCTTGATTCCAGGCTGGAGACCATCTCAGGAAGGCAGAAAGCTTTCCACTGTGAATACTATGTCAAATTTGCTTTTTTGTCCCCCTAGTGAGACTGCTACCATTTACTTAGTAGGATCTGCCAATACAATCTAGTGGTCATTCACATATGCTCTGTCCAGCATTTTCAGTCCTAGGTCCAGGGTGGACTTGATTATTCTATGGAGAATTCCACATCAGGATTTTGCCAGGGGCTGATTTTTCCCAAGACGGCTCCATTCCCTAGCATCATGTAGACAACACTTGAACTCTGTTCTCCCTCCCACTAGCAGGTGCAAGGTTGTAGAATTTCACTTTCTGGTTTTCATGGGTTCAAGTGCAGCAGGAAAGCACACACTGAGAATGCCTCTCTTTTTTTGTGTGCTTGTATGTGTGTGGATGCATGTGCTTGCATTTGGAGAACAACCTCTTATATGCTTCCTTAGGATCCCTGAGAACTTATTTTAGACACAGTCTTTCATTCGCCTGGAGCTTGACAATTAGGCTACACTGGCAGGCCAGGGGCTTCAGGTTCCACCTGCCTCCACCTCCTCAGCATTGGGAATATAAGTATGCACTACCATGATAGGCATTTTTGTTAACATGGGTTCTGGGGATCAAACACAGGTCATGAAGCTGACAAGGCAAGGACTTTACAATGTGTGCCATCTCCCAGCTCAAGAATGCCTTTCTTAATGCTGGGTGATTAGATATGATAAAGCTTAGGAAGAGTTTCTAAAGCAGAATTTTGGGAGGCTGGTGACTCATCTTCCCTTTTATGAATAATCTAGGAATAATTTCACTCAAACCATCATTACAACTCTGCAGTGCTTAGTGGAAAGAGCTAGGGAATAGGAATTGAATGTTTGATTCTTGTCCTAGACACTCATAAAATATGGGAGGAGCAAGTCAATCAAGCACACTGAGCTTGCTTTCTCAAGAGTAACCTATTGTAGAGGGTTGATATGAGGGTCCAATAAAATCTCTTTGCTACTGACAAACTTCTCAATCATTACACTCTGTACTTTTCAACAAGAACGGCTTATTCCAACTGCACCTGCCTTTAATAGTGTTTTTTAATTTGTGTGTGTGCATGCATAAGTATAGGCACGCCAGGATCTCTTGTTTCTACAAATGAACATCAGTGAAAGAGCCACTTTTGTGTCTTAGTTTATGTGGGTTCTAGACAATTGAACCCAGGCCATCAGGCATTGCAAGCAAGCACTTTTAACCACTGAGCCATCTCCTCAGCCCCACCAACCTAATCTGCTTGTTAAATGACTCTCTCGACTAGACTATAAACTTTTTGAAGGCATGCACTATCTGCCTACAAGAGTTGCTCAGTAAAGACTTGTTCAATTGTTTTACTATAAAAGTGATGTAGCTAAAGATGAATCTGTCATGTATAAAAAATATAGATTATGGTTATCAATATAAACTTACATTAAACAAAAGAAGACTTTCCATAATTTAAAATAATTAATAAAAGTTATTTTTCTGGGGGTTGAGGAAATAGTTCAGTGTTATGCAGCATACTAAGCATTGTGCAAGACCTGGGCTCAATTCTCAGAACCCCTAACCCCAAATAGTAACTTTCTGGTGATAGGAATTAATTTTGAAATAAATTTATTTTATTTATTTATTTATTTATTTATTTATTTATTTATTTATTTTTTGGAGAGAGACACAGAGAGAGAGAGAGGAGAGGAAGACAGATAGAGATGGGCGTGCCAGCAGCCTCTCAGCTGCTGCAAATGAAATCCAGATGTGCGCGCCCTCTTGTGGTCAAGTAGGGCATTGCACCCTTGCGTCACTTTGCATCTGGCTAAATGTGGGACCTGGAGATTGGAACCGCTAGAGATTGGAGCCAGCATTCTTCTTAGGCTTAGGAGGCAGGCACCTTAACGTCTATGCCATCTCTCCCACCAAATTATATTTTATTTATTTGAGAGAGAGAGGGGGAAAGGTGTAAGAGAGAAAATGGGCATGTCAA
This sequence comes from Orientallactaga sibirica, assembly GCA_036365145.1. Lineage (NCBI taxonomy): Eukaryota > Metazoa > Chordata > Mammalia > Rodentia > Dipodidae > Orientallactaga > Orientallactaga sibirica. Next base: position 23,094,315 of record JAEOAD010000003.1, read on the forward strand.
GGCCACCAGAACTGCAAATGAACTCGAGACACATGTGCCATCTTGTGTATCTGTTTTACGTGGGTATTGGGGAATTGAACCTGGGTCCTTAGGCTTTGAAAGAGAGCACCTTAACTTTCCAGCCATCTCTCCAGCCCAGGAATGGATTTTTACCATGATTGCTATCAACCAACATCATTATTTTATTGAAAATTTCAGGTTGCCTATCAAGATGCTTCTAGCAGTCTTAGAGAGAATGCATCCTTCTTCCAGTTGTCTGCTTGACCCATTCAGAACAGAATGTCTCTTTCAATGCTTAAGATTTAGATACTTAAACTAACATCTCAGAACTTGAGTATAATGTAAATATGTCATTTGAATGTTAGCATTCATTTTATATTTCTGGAAGGAAACAAGTGGTAACAGGAGAGCTCAGGTGTCCATGCTGAGAGTTCAGTGTAGACTGTTTTGGAATGACTAGAAATTAGAGCAGCTATTACACAGTGTATTATTCAGCCCTCAATTTGTGTGTCAGTGTTGTCCAAAGATAATAGGGGACACACACACACACACACACACACACACACACACACACACACTTCCCTGACTTACAATGACTCAATTTAAGGACATTTTCATACTGTGATAGTGCAAACATGACACTCATTGAAAAGAAGCTGTTGAAATTTGAACTTTTCCTGATTGAGGTATAGGTGTAGATGTTTCTTGAGTATCTAGCAGGATAATGAGCTGAGCTCCAAGCCAGCAACATGATCATCAGGAGAAACAACCTCTATTCTATAGAGTACTGTTGTTAAATTAGGGTATTCTGTAGGCTAGGGGGATTAAATACATTTCTGATTTGTGATGTTTTCAATTTATGATGCCTTTATCAGTATGTATCCTCATCATAAATCAAGGAGCATGTGTACATAAAATGAGGAGTTGCTTCTCTTGATTATAAAAGTTAGGGAACTCAGGATCTGCTATCTGCAAGGTGGAGACAAACAAAACTAGTGATATAGTCCCAATAGGAGCCCAAAGGACAAGAACCAAGGAATCAGTGGTTTAAATCTTCATCTGGGCACAGAAAAATCAGATGGTACATTGTAGCTCAAGAAGTAGGGCAGAAAAGGAGGGCTAATTCCTTCTTCATCTGCTTTTTGTTCTATACATGCACTCATTGGATCAGTGATACTCAATGCTTTGGGAAGGGCAATCTCTTCACTGAATCTACTGATTAAAATGTTGATATCCTCCAGGAACACTCACAGACTTATTCAGAAATAGCATGCAGCCTGATAGCATGGCACTGTTGAACCAAGCCACCTGATGCACACAATAACTATGGCAGCTTCTGTGATGACAGCTAGAGTCTGAAATCATCTTCCATGGGGGTCTTGTTTTGTAGTCATTTCCACATTTGTCTACTTGCACTTGTCATGTTTTCCTTAAATTTGATATCACATAAGCCTGAATTTTAGACCACATATTCGTTTCTGTCACACCCATGTTTATAGGTCATCCAGTCATTTTGATTCTACTTCTTCAGTACTTCTTGTATCAATCCCTTCCTCTATGTTTCTATTAATAATACCATAGGCCTATCTCTGAAACACAACAGGCATTGAGATTTACTGAATGAAATATTTTCTCCTTTTTTCATGACCTCCATTACATTTCAAGCTTCTTGAGGGCAGACAGTATATCTTCCTCATTTTGCATGTATATCTGCACAGAGTCGATGTGTCTTCCTTTGTATAGAGGCTCACATGGTGTCCAAAAGACTTCCATGTACAAAGAAATCTCTCCTGGGTGTTTAATTAAATACTGAAATGTCTGAGGCAAATCATCATTAATCTGGATTTTGAAAACCAAATTCAGAATCCCAAAGTAATGTGGAGTGTAAAAGCATATTTTCAGTGGAATCAAATGGTCCTAAGACATCCCCCTTTTAGCTTGCCCTAGGATCATGTCTTATTATGACTACTCTCCTGAGTAGAGTCACTGGGTCTCTATAGGGTTCATATTAAAAGGAAGAACAGTAAGGGAAGAGGCTAAGAATTTGGACACTGGAGTCAATAGACAAGTTCAAACTATAGATCTATCACTTTTAGCTATGAAATTCCTTCTGGATTTTTTTTTTTTTTTTTTTAAATACTTTAGTTTCATTATAACATAGTAATGAAATCTTTGTAACTATATACTGCAATGCTACACATAATAAAGGGATAATACATGTAGAAGGTTTAACCCAGAGACTAGTTCAATTTCTCTAAAGAAAGATGGATGACCATATGTCTGGCGTGAGTCTGGGTCATGCTTTCTAGGGGTGGGTCTGATTCACTCAAGTGTAGACCACCTAAGCCTGTCTCTTGCCTCTTACCTGAATGTCCCTGGCTTCCGGCTCTAAAGCCAAAACTATCAGGTGAGGGCTTGACTGCTTGGTGGGGGTTTGGAGTGAGTTGGAGAAGCCTTTCTCAAGTTCTCCATGAGCTTTTGGAGGGAAGTGAAATGCTGATACAGTCAAGCTTTACAGTGTTCTCCTGAGCAATTTTCTAAGCAGAAACCCAATATTGCACTTGGACTTTCATTTTGGTCCTGGTTAAAAATGGAAGGAAGATACATGAGGACTCATACCCCTTGATTTTAATTATGTTAGTCTATGCTATTACCAGTGTTAGTCTATTAGTCTATGCTAATTATTACCAGATTATTGTTGTACATGGTATATAAAGGTAAATTTCTTTGGAAAATAGGACACAGATAGTGTGGAAGTGTGGATAGAACTAATTATGGCATGAAAGAGCTGAAGGTATAGCACATTACTGGAATGGGCATCTGGGGATAAACTGAGATAAAACTGAGGAGAGAAACTCGTAAGACAAAATTCATGTGTATGCGTTCTTGTGTACATAAATACTTCATTTTGCTGTAAAGATAGGGCACTAGAAAATAAAATACACTGTATTAAAATTTTTCTTGGTTTTCCCCTCACATTGTTGAAACCCCCACCACAGGTACCAAGCTAATCAATGTAAAATTTGTACCAACGCCAAAAAGACTTTTCTAAAAACTTTAAAAACCATTAACTCACAGACACAAGTTTTTCAAATCATGGATTGTATTTTACAGTTCTTCATCTGACATAGTACAATAGAACACATTGCTGATAGGTTAAAACAAAAACTAAAACAAAAACCAGCCAGGTCAGAAAACAGTTTGAAATCCTTTTTGAAGATGAGCACAAACATAGCCCATAGCCCAGGAAATCCAGTCCTGGCTGTACACATGAGACTTACACACAAGAAGTTAGAGGTAATAACTATAAGCAAAACAACTTTCTCCCACTAGGATTGATAAATGAAATGTGCTATGCCTACATAAGGAATAGTGTGCAGTAGAGAAAGTGGGTGGGGTTTAGCAAACTGCAAAAACACAGATGAGTCTTGAGGATAAAAGCAAGCCATAGAAGGTGGCTAAATCATATAACCCGTAACCCAAAAGCATGTGTTTGAGGATTTGGACATAGATGATAAAAGCTTTAATTTACACAAACTTCACGTTAGTGGACACCTGTGAGTATATGGAGGCAGGAAAGGGAATGGGTATGAGTAATATTCTAGATGTCCACTTATGTTCTCTGGCTACATGTCTTTATCATTCTTTCAGATACACCCACAAATATAACTTTCGTATGTAGCAAATATTGTATATTAGACAATCCTTTTAAGGTATACACTGGCATATTAGGTATAAAGTGTTACTTTCCTTTTGTCATCATATGCAATAAAAAAAGATAGTTTGTGAGTATTTAGGTTTTTATTTAAAAGAAAATTCTAGTTCCTGTCCTGAAATAGGAGAGAATGACAGTAAATACAGAATCCAAAAAGTACATTGAAAATTTCTTACTATGAAACATAATATATATATCCAATAGCCAGAGTTATCTGTTTAACAAAGTTTCAGAGAAAATGAATAGTCACACTGAATCTATCAGTGAACCTAGAAAAAGGCACTGTGTGATTTTAAGTTCTCCAGTACTACAGTCATTATACATGCTGAAGTAAATCATTATGGGGGTGTTGGTCAAAGGGTAACACTTCGTTTAGCTAAGAGGAAGTTCAAGAGATCTACTGTACAACAGTGAGACAATAGTAACAAAATATTATATGTTGAAAACTGTTAAGAGAGATTTCAGTTGTTTTCTAAAAAAATATATACCTATGAGGTAGTGACTATTGGAAGGAGTTCTGAGCCATTCAGGATATGTACATATGTTATAAGATCATGTTCTATATGACAAACACATACACTTTTTATCTGCCAGTTAAAATGTGCAAATAAAAAAATAAAGTGTTTGCATTCTTAACCTGTTGAGCCATCTTCTCAACCCCCACCTCATGTAATTATTTAATCTTAAAATTCATATTTTTGAAACAGCTGGTCATATTCAGTCCATAGTGAGGAATTAATTTTTAGAGATGTTTTTGTAGTCTAAAGCAGATTACATTAGGAAGGAATACTGTTAGCAAAAGATACAACCAAATAGAATTAATTACACAGAACTGAATGAATGGATAAACAAACTAATTGTCATTATTCATCTTGGAGTATTGTTGGTTTTGTCCTCTATGTTCTATTGTGTTCCAGAAATATGAGGAAACTCTTATGTCTCTTCTTTATTGATCTTTAAACTCTCCACTTAGACAAAAGAAGTTAAACATTAAAAAAAATCTCAAAAAATCATTTTTGTAACGTTGGAATTCAAATTTCACTGTGCACCTATACTTTATCTGGAACCCAGCAAGTGATGTATATGAAGAAATATATTGAGAAACGAGGCTGGAAAGCAATGATTTTCAAAATGCATGGTATCTCAGCATCCTTTGCAGGGCTTGCTATAACGCACACTGCTGGGTCCCACCCCCCAGAACTTCTGAGTCTCTGGGTTGCGGTGAGGAGAGATAATTGGCATTTCAAAATCAGTTCCGAGATGATGGCATTGCTGTTGGTCTAGGGAGAAGACTTTGAGAACAATCATTTTTCCTTTGTGGCTTCCATGGCAATCAGCTGGGAGTCTTAAATGAAACACTGTTTCTCACTACGGAAATGCAGACTTCATTGGTTAAGATGCAGCCTGGTCATATGCAGTTTTCCAAGCCCCTTAGAATTCCATACTTTTCTTTCCCTTAAGAAACTTAAGTATTCTTAGTTTTCATCAGGAGCCACCATACTGATTTCCATAGTGGCTGGACTAATTTAAGCAAAAACTAAAAATAGAACTACCACGTGATCCAACTATAAAATCCCTGAGAAAATACCCCAATGAATTAAAGTCACACTACAATATATATGTGTGTGTGTCTGTGTGTGTACATATTTATAGCAGCTCTATTCACAATAGGCAAGATATGGAATTAGAGTGGATAACCAAAGTGAGGTAGATAGACACAGTGGAGCCACAGGAAGAATGAAATTACACCATTTGACAGAAAATTGATGAAACTGGAAATCATTATATTAAGTGAAATAAGCCCCAAAATAAATGTCACCTGTTTTCTTTCATTTGTGGATCCTACATTTTATATAGACACATAAAACTATTTTTAAAAATATTTCATTTAGTTATTTGCAAGTAGAGAAAGAGATAGAGAGAAGAGAGACAGATAGAGTGAATGGGGACACCAGGACCTCCAGTCGCTGCAATGGGACTCTAAATGCACGTGCCACTTTGTGTATCTGGCTTTGGGTGGGTACTGGGGAATAAAACCTGGGTCCTTTGGCTGTGCTGGTAAGTGCCTTACCTGCTAAGTCATCTCTCCAGCCCTAAAATTATTTTTAATCTATCATCTATCTGTAATGTATCTACTTCCTATATCTCTCTTCTATCATCTATCTAGTATCTATCTATCTATCTATCTATCTATCTATCTATCTATCTATCTATCATCTAGCTAGCTATCATCTATCTATCTATATAATCATCTATTTATCTTTCTATCCATCTATCATCTCTTTATCCATTATCTATCTATCTATCCATCATCTCTTTATCTATTATCTAGCTATCTATCCAATCTAATCTAGCATCTATCATCTCTTTATCTATCATCATCTTTATCTATCAATCTATCATCTATCTGTCTGTCTGTTTATGTATCTATCTGGCATGAAAGAAGTAGAATTATCTGGGAAAAGGAGAGGACTCAAAAAGGAGGCCCGGGAAAAAGCAGAGGTAATAGGGTGTGGAAATATGGCCAAAGTAAATGATATACTTGGATGAAGATGACTTCATGAAACTCACAACCATGTACAATGACTATGCTAATACAAAATAAAAAGTAATAATTAGAAAAGAAATTTAAATATTCAGATAATTTTACAACTTTATACAATCACATAAGCTATGTTTATGTTAAACTGAAAAGGTTTTAAAATAATCCTGATGTTACAGGTCACAAGGAAGACTCATTCCTAACCCCATCAAATATACATGATTTTTAGTTTCTGCATGTGATGCTTTGACATCTGTGGTCTTATTGATGGAGGGGTCAGCTATTCCCAGAGAGAGCAAATCAACTAATCCAGAGCCCTTGCCCCAGACAAGCCCTTCACAGTGCTTTTAGAATTCTGGTGCTATTTCCCTGTGCTAACCTTCCTGCCAGGGCCTGGCATTGGTAGTGAATAACTAGGAAAAGTTACATGCACAGAGCTTGTTGTAATTAATCAATCTAGCTAATCTCAAACCCACTGACCTTGTCTTGGATGTTTTGTCTTTGGTAACACACAGTATAGGTTTTGCCCCTATTGCTTCTCTCTTCTGCCCCTGATAGACTCTGGTGTGTCTTCACATGGTTCTGAATGGAATGCCAGTCTTTCTGTTTCTGGGCAGAACATCTGTGAGTACAGAAACCATTTCCCAACTGTCAGTTTTGTGTTTGTATCATACCATCCCTCATTAAATAAATTCCAGGTGCTTTATTAAAAGATCATTATCATGTTATCAGCTATCCCCTGGAATTGAAATAAAAGCAAAAACAAACAAAAAATTTATTTGGTATAAACTAGAATAGTAGAAGGAACATTAAAATAAGACTGTAAGGCTGGAAAACTTGGTTAGTTCAGGTTTTGGGAAGATAAGTCTTCACAATGCTTGGAAGAATCTGAGTTATTCAGATTTGGCAGTTTTCTGTCTGTTGTTAGCTGTCACATGGCCATTACTGCCAAACGAGTACTTCAGGTCAGTGGAGCCCAAAATCACAGGGATAGATGGCAGCTCTTCAAGGAGTGATGCAATCATTCTGAGGCCACGCTTGTCACATGTGCCAAGAAGTAGAGAAGGCAGGGTTTCTGTGCGTAGCTTAAGGTCATTTGGAAAACAGCAAATGGAGTCACACATCTTTCAGCCCATTATGCTATAAGACACAAAGTTCTTTGCATAATCTTCCATTGAGTCATACAGTCCTTTTGTTGTTGTTGTTATTTTCTGAATTTTTTTTTTTGTACTTTATCACTTGGATACAAAGAACATTTTGAAGAGTTGACAGCAGCCTCGAATTCTAAATGCTAAGGACACTGAGGTTCTATTTATGCTCACATGGACAAAAGGACAAGCTTGTGTTGCCTTTCCTCTACTATTTTTCACAATATTGATGTCATCTGCTTAATGTAACATTTGCCAGGCAGAGGCAAACATTTAGTTTGCAGTTGGTAGAGGAGAGAGGTAGAACTCTAGTACTTGTCAGTTAGGAAAAAAGTACACAGAAATTCTGAATGATGCCTAGGGAGAAATAACATGATTCTACTATACTTTGTATAATGGTGCCTAAAGTCCCAAGCTCAGGTCTGCCCTTCTTCATTACCCAATGGGTAAAAGGAGGAGAAATAGTCAACCGAGTTTATAAGACCTGGTATAGGGAGCCATTACCCATTGCCCCTCTGTTCCATCTGCCCTCTACTCTGCTTTCTCACCTGCTAAAATAAACCTTGACTCCTTATTTTCTGTACCTGTGCTCAGGTGTGAATTCTTCTCTTTCAGGAGTACAACAACAGAGATTGTTGCTATGGGTGAGATAGAAGTCAAGAAGGAGGAGGAGGAGGAGGCATATCTCTCCATCTTTAACATTGGTAAAAATGGAAGTTCTAAGAAGGGAATGCACTTCAAAGGATGATGGCAATTTCAAGGATGGAATCCTCTTGGACTTCCCCTGGGTTCCTCTCTTTTAATTTATAACTTTTGCAAGTCAATATTAATACTCATAAGTAGTGTCTACAGTGAGTTCTTCCTAACAAATTGACTGTGGGCAGGTAGTGGAAATGTCTGAATCTGTCACCAACTGGTAAAAAAAAAAAAAAAAAAAAAAAAAAAAAAAAAGAATGGCCTTGGGTGCTCTTGAACTTGTGGTTGGTGTTGAAATGAAGGAAGACTGTGAAGGACTGAAATCAATATTCATAGGCTCTATCTTAATACCCTCCTCCCCATCCTCACTTCTTCCCTGGGATCACCTTATTTCCATCTTGGTTGGAGTGAGAATTATCATGGAAACACATCTGGGTGTGCCTGCGAGTGTGCTTGCTGAGTTTTCTTGAGAGATTCTCCTGAGGAAGAAACACCCACTCTGAATGTGGTGGCACCATCTTATGGGTTGGGGTCTTGGGCTGAATCAAAAGGAAAAAGAAAGTAGGGCAGCAATATTCATCTCTGTTTCCTAACTGCATGCAACATGACCAGCTGTCTCATGGTCCTCCCACCATACTGTTCCCACACATGCTGGGTTATACCTTCAAACCAGGAGTCAAAACAAGCAGCAAGTAAAGTAACAAATCCACTCCCTCCCTCCTAATTAACATTGCATATATCTTTGCCATAGAAAACTCATTATAGATTCCAGTTATTAGCATTCAAATTATTTTACTCCAGTTTTGTTTAGTTTATTTTTCAAAGTAGCATAGGTAGATGGCACTGGATCTCTCTGGGACAAGGAAGGTGAGGGGTCTCAGGTTATATATTTAATTCAGAAAGTGAAAGCGAAAGGTATAGTATCAGTGGGTGACATTTTTTTCAGATCCTGTCCTAGAGGACCATGCAGCTAGGTTGTTGTTTATGGTACCTGCAGAAAGGATGAGACTGGTGGGATCAAGTGTGTCAATTAAAAATGTCTACTGCAAAGAGAGTAAAAGTCATACAACTTTCTTGGCCAGAAGAATCCCAGGATCAGGCTGAACTCTAGGGTTCTTTTGTAACCTTTGTGCAGTAAGCTCCAGACATATAGATTTCTTTCTACCCTCAGCAGCTCTGGGTTTGTTCCCACTCCAGGTCCTTCCTTGGCTCTTACATGGTGGCTGCTTCACATGTTCTGTTGACCTTCATCCAATGTCACTTCCTTCCATAGGTATCTCTGGACACACCAGAAAAGGTCTCTTCCCTCCAGTATCACCCTAGAGCCTACTCCTCACTCATTACTTAGCTTAATTCCTTTTAAACTATAATTCCTTAACTATATTAGTTTTTAAATTTATCACAAATGAAATTTCTCTTTGTGCCTCTCTCACATTCATAGCTCTAATGTGAGCACAGGGACAGAGGGCTTACTTATCTGATTTGCACCATGTCATTGGATCATGGAATCAAAATTGGTAGTTATAACTTGTATGACATGGTCTTCTGAGAGTAACAACTGTTGAAGCCTTTAAAATTTTTTAAAAATTATTTTATTTATTTTTTGGAGAGAGACACAAAGAGAGATAGACAGAGAGGGAGAGTGAGACAGAGATGGGCTCGCCAGCAGTCTCAGCTGCTGTGAACGAAATCCAGATGTGTGCGCACCCTTGTGGCCAAGTGCAGCATTGCACCATTGCGTCACTGCATCTGGCTAAACGTGGGACCTGGAGATTGGAACTGCTGGAGATTGGAACCAGCGTTCTTAGGGTTAGGAGGCAGGCGCCTTAACCACTAAGCCATCTTTCCAGCCCTGTTGAAGCCTTTTTTTAAAAAAAAATATTTGAGAGGGAGATAGCCACTGCAAATGAACTCCAAAAGCATGTGCCACCACATGCATCTTGCTTATGTGGGTTGTGGGGAATCAAACCTAGGTCCTTAGGTTTTGCAGGCAAGTACCTTAATTGCTAAGCCATTTCTCCAGCCCTGTTGTAACTTGTGAGAGACTGTCCAGATTGGGACTATTTATGCTCCTCCATAGAAGGGAGTATCAGAAAGTGTTGTCAGACCCTCTCCTGAGGTCTCAGGTGCCTCCTGTGCCAGCTAGCTATATGCAATGATGCATTAAGTCTCTTGGTCTCAGGGGAGATAGAGTAATTGGAGGATGAAAGATTCAGTGTGTGGCGGGCGCATCCAGGGCTGCACCATCCACGTTGAAGATGGCGGCTGGCACCTTGCCAAAGGGCGTTGAGCTCGAGTCTTGTCAGTAAACAGGAAGTTATGGTGATTGGCTAGGAGGCATATCCTCATTGCATCAACGTATGGGCTTCAGCCAAGTTAGCTTTCTCGCCTAGCAACTATGTTATGATTGGTCTTCATAGGATATATAAGCTGTGCTATTTCCTGTAATAAGGGTGTGTGTGTGTGGGTGGTCTCCCGTCCAAGCAAGCAACAAGGGTGGTGCGTGTGTCATTAGTGTCCCAAATGGTCGGCGACACAGTGTGAAGGAGTTCCCTCTGTGAAGCTATGGGGAGGTTGTTGTCTGTGCCGAGATGAGAACTTTCAAAGCTAAAGTTCCTTTGAGGTCTCCACACCCCTGTAAGTAATCCCTCATCCACGCTCCATAAGGAATCCCAATAAACTCATTGGTTTGCCAGAGTGAACTTTGGTGGAATTGGCCTTTAGTTGTTTGAGGTGCCCTGCTTGTATAGAGCAAGTACTTAGTGTCTCCTCAGAAAAGGGTGAGTGAGTAAATGAAAAACACATATGCTGTATGCTGCTCCTGATGTAGGTGTGAAACAGCCAGGAGATATATAAGACTCAGCTCTTCACTGATGGAACTGTGCAAACTAAAATCATCTACACACATAAAAGAGCATGTAAGCCATCTATGTGACTCCTTCTGCTCTCCAGAAGGTCAATGTCCTACACTGGTATTCTCTTCTTCCTGGCTCATGGACCTGCACTTCTCAGAATTTTGAGACAGTCTTTTTATACAGCTGATGCTTAAATTATTTTCTGTGGATTCAGGAAAACAGTAATAAGCCTTTTCTTTCTGTATTTTATTATCATTTTTAAAAGTTAACATTGAAGCTAGGTATGGTGGAGTATGCCTTTAATCTCAGAACTCAGGTGACTGAAGTCGGAGGATTGCCCTGAATTCAAAGCCAGCCAGAGGCTACAGAGTGAGTTCCAGGTAAGCCTGGGGTAAAGTGGGAGCCTACCTCAGCCCTCCCCCACCCAAAAAAGCTAATATTGCCTTAAAGAATGCATAAGATAGCGTCCAAAGAAAGAATAATGCAAAACATGATGAAAAAATTCATAAACATGTACAAGAAAATAAGATTTAGTATCCCCACATTCACTACATTTGTATGAAAAATATAAGGACATCTTAAAGAGAGGGCAAGAATCTTATGGTACAATTACTTTTTCATTTTACTTTTAGGACACACTTTTATCAGGGTTGCATTAGATGTAATGGATATGTTTCAGAGTACAGATGAATCTGTATAATATTAAGGGAAATTTATAGTATGTACACAACATGCCATAATTTAGCTGTAGTGTTCAAAACAGAATGAATAAAAATGGTTAGTTGTCTATCTCAAAAGAAAAAAAAATAAAAACAGCAAAGAATATAAAGTCAATGAAAATTTATCCAATTTAGCAACAAATAAAAATGCCATGGGCCTAGTGCCAAGGGATATTCTTGGGTTGGAATTTGTTCAACACCTTAAATTTAACAAGCTGCAATTCTTTTATAAGTGCCATCCAATAGAACCTTCGAAATGGAGGTTATGCTTATAAAGGGAAATTAGCATTTCATATGAATATTCATTCACACATAAATGGTTTTTCACAGGGTCTATATAGATTCCAGAAGGTACAGGCTATAGTTAAAGATGATACACACAAGATTAGCAATGCATTTCTCTCTGGGCCATAAGTGTCTAGTCTATTGCCTTGTTTACAACTTATGTTATTGATAGGCAGGGTTAATGCACAATGTTTCAGAAGGAAGTCTCTTCATATTTCTTATAATCAGGATAGGTTGGCACTAGAGGAGACTTTGCAGAGTATTTCATTGCTATTTAATGCCATCGTTTTACATAAGCTCTAACACTGGAAGATGACAAACTCTAGGTCTTTTCAGGAGCTCCTATCCTCATTCATTCATTCCACAGATATTTGTGGATGGAGACTGTAAACTATTGAATACAAAATACAAATAAGAGTCTTTAACTGTCTGTAAGGTATTCATGGCAGAAGGAGGCAATGGACTAAGCTAGGACAGATTCCACCCCAAATCCAAAAGCAAAGGCTTACAATGCTATGAAAAAGGAACCTTCTAGTTGATAAAGACAAAGCCAAGTTTGAAAGAAAATTTTTATCATCAGACCTAGTAAAGTCAGGTCATCAGTTAAATGAGGTCACAAGCTACCACAGAACTGACCTCAGATGTCCTCTTGGATGGGAGATATGACAGGAGGCAGGGTAGAGAATACTAAAGACAGCCAGTGCTCTGGGAAAAATGCCCCTTCCATGCTGGGGAAGACAAGTCAATAAGGGGACAGAGATGGGGATCATTATATCATTGGTGGTGTGGGAAATTAGAAGACACCTAGATGTCCATCCCTGGGAGGAGGTATCGCCCAGAGAGCCAATCCTTCACTTGCCTTGTATTTTTAGCATGAGAATGTACTCTTTGGCAAGTTTTCATAAACATGTTGGCTTCTCTTTCTCTGCCATGTTCACTTCATAGTAGGGACAGTGGTTGAATTACTTGAAGAATTCAAAGCATGGGCTGGCTAGGTGAGAATGTAGAGTTTGATTGAGGAGAGGGGCATGCCAAAATCCCACAGGATTCAGCATTCTGGTTCCTGTTTGTATCTCCTAGTCAATAATTTGTTTCAGAATGTTTTAGAAAGCATTTGCCTACTTGTTTTTTTTTTTTTTTTTGAGTCATTGTTAGTAAAATAGTAGCTGTTTGAGGTGACACAATTTAAAATATGTGACTATTTCAAATTAGTTAACATTGAACCATTACTGAATATTAGCCATATGCAAATAATATCAGATCAAAGAAATGTAGATTAAAGATAAAATGAGGGCTGGAGACATGGCTTTGCGGTTAAGGTATGTGCCTGCGAAGCTTAAGGACCCTGATTCAATTCTCCACATTCCACATAAGCCAGATGCACATGGTGGTGTATGCGTCTGGAGTTCGTTTGCAGTGGCTAAAGACCCTGGTGCACTCATTCTCACACATTCTCTCTCTCTTCCTCTTTCTGTTTCAAATCAATCAATCAATCAATCAATCAATCAATCAATTAATCAATATCACATATTTATAGATAAAAGGAAATTCACAATGAAGTATTTTTGTCTTAATAGGTAGGGCCTAAATCACTTAGAAGATGAGTGTTTACAAGAAAACTATCATACAAACACTAAAATGAGACAAAATATACAGATTTATAAGCAGCTGTACTGTTCCAATCAATTAATCATCAATCAATATTAATTTGTTTAATGTCTGATTTGTGCATAACACATGACAATCTCATGTTGCCCCTTTCTTCTATGTTGCCGAGGAGTGAAAATACCCATGAAACATTAACAGACAAAAAAGTTAAGAGTGAACAGAATTGATGGTTCAATATATTTTCTTTCTTCCCAAATCTCCTGCTATTTTCAGGATACAGCATCAATCTCCTGACATGTTTTAAGGAAGGTTAAAAAAAAACTGTTGGTTCTTAGTTATCTTTCCAGCCCTATCTCTGGTACATTCTTCCATGAACTCAAAGCCCAAGCTCTATAGTTGTAATTTTCAGGATTTATTATCTTTTTTTCATGCAAATTGGGTGGTTCTTTCTGTTTGAATATAGTTCCTACTCTCTTTTTCTTAATTTCATTTGTTTCCTCATTTCGCAAATCTTCATCAATCCATATAGTTTCGTGCTTCTATTTGTTTCTATTATATCTCGGACATTCATTTGGTGTATTGAAGTCACTTCTATATTTATCTATTTCCCATTACTCTAGTTTTTAAAGCAGGAATAATGATATGAACCTCACTTATTTTTGTGTCCCTAGTGCCTAATGTGAAGCATAGGTACCTAAAAGGTGTTAATAAATATTTTCTGAATGAATGGGAGATGGATGGAGACCAATTTTCTTCAAGAAGACTAAAATATTTGACCATAAAATAAGAAATCATGAGTAAGTGTACACTATGACCAAGTGAAACCATCTAGCATATAAGTGAGAAAAACATATCCAGTGAATCTCACAATATGTTTAAAAGTCAGAATTTCTCACTTGATACTTGAAAGGCAAATTTGAAGAAAAGGAGTAAAGAATATTTGTCTCTTTTAAGTGATATAGTTGGAATATATAAGTACTTTTAAAACCTACTAAAGTAAGGGATGATTATCAATAAAGAATACTTTAAGGTTAGATTTTTACTTTCCAAATCAATGACAAGATAAAAATCGTTCTGTCTTAATGTGCCTAGATGCTCTAATTAGGAAAATACAGTCTGTCTAGAACATAGAGGTTATATATTATAAAATTCTATTGACATTAACTTTTGTTGGTTCAGTGGGTTATTCTTTTGCTAGAGTATTCAGACTTGACCCTCTGTGCCCTAGTACTAGTAACATTTTGCCAGAGAAACCAATTCTGAGCAGGTAATTAAGTTAAAGCACCACATGCTGTGAACAATCACAGAAACATACAAAGGATAGGGTGAGAATGACTCCCAGGCATGGTGGAAGGTATGCATGGTGTGATGTGACTCCTCACTCTCATACTGTCGTATCTCCAGTGATATTGGTCAGGACCCATCTTTGATACAGAGATACAGTATAGAGAGTTGAGAAAAAGGAAATAAACTTGGGAATGGTGCTTGTGATCTTAGAAGACAACTTAGACAGCAGTCCTTAAGCTTCAGGAAGCAATCTCAGAAGTCACCTTCAATAGGATGAGCAATCAAGCTAGGATTTGATGATCAGCTCCCAGAGTGAATTCTTGCCCAGAGGCAGAGGTCAGGGTGGCCTATAAAGGTCAGCTATCTGTCTAAGAAAAACAGAAAGATGTATGTTTGAAGATAATAAATTGTAGGTGGCATTTACTCAACAATGAGAACTTTAAATCTACAGGGCATCATGGATCCTTTGAGAAGTTAACAGTCATCATCCTTGATGTCAAAAAATGCATTAATCTTACACATACAGAACTCTGGATACCCCTTCCTCACTTCTCAGAGTTCCTGTCTAGTTGAGAACATTTTAAAAGAATCTCTGAATATTCTGTTTGTTTAGAGTTTGATACAAGATGACTGAAAATTCTTGATTATATCTGTGGTAGAAATTTGCAGCAAGAATGGCCATTTTGAAAAGCAGAAAATTTTCCCATATCATTCAGATTTTTTTTTTAGTGGTATCCAGTAAAAATAATTTTAAATTGCAGCTAAAATGCCACCCAAAGCAGGGAACTTGGAAAAAGAAATGTCCTGAATGAGTTATTCTGTGACAATCAAATCTAAGATTCTTGAATTCTTCAGAGGAGAAGGAATCCAGACTCAAACAGGAAATCTGCATCTGCTGTTGGCCCATTCCTACTTTCCTTGCTGTGTCCAAGTGCTAATTAATGCTAATTAATTTAGCGATTTCCCATCATATTGTAGAGGATCCATGACTTAATACCAACATCATGGTAACTTTCCAATTGTCTTAAAGTGGGCAAGTATAGTAGTTGACACTACTGGATCTGGTTATACACTAGAAAACATCACAGAAAGGACCTGGATTCTCTGTAAATGCTGACATTAGGAACATTTATCGTCAACTAATTTGCATTAATTAACACTGGCTAAATAGGCATGTTTACAAACTGTGAAGGTACAACCTCATCCCATGGCAATTCTGAATTGGAGCCAAGATTTTAATCAGAACAGACTATTGATTTCGCCCATAAGGAGCATTCATTACTTAATATAAGTTGGCAAAATTCACATATATCAATCACAACTATTAGTCCTCATTTGGAAAGCAAGTACATTATTGTTGCTTTAGTTCAGAAATTATTTTCAAACTCAACTATAATGCAAACTTATGCTAGGAATCAATTGGAAACATTAACAAATTGTTTCATTAAACATGTATTATGCTTAAATGTCTTAGATGAATTTTTTTTTTAAAATAAATATAGAGAACATTTGATCTGGAGAGATTACTCAGTGGGTAAAGGTCTTGCTGTACAAGCCTAACCACACAAGTTCAGACCCCTAGAACCCGCTTCCAAGTGTCTTTACTTGTACCACACCTGCAAATAGAAGGTAAAGCAGGGGAATACTGAAGCTCATGGCCAGCTAGCGTGGTAAGTATAGTGGTGGACAAGAGAGAACCTGCTTTAAAAATAAGGTGAAAGGAAAGGAATGACATTCAAGATGACATTCACATGCACTCACATTTTCGCACATGAACACACATATCACACAAGCACACACACACACACACACACACACACAATTTTTAAAACAATTATTTACAGTAACCTTGGTTTCATGTGCACCAAATCATACCAATAAAATATATAGCAAAAAAAGTAAAAAATAATAATAATACTGCTTCTGATATTGCACAATTGTGAAGCACAACTATTAACTATTCATGTAATTTGTATAAATTTAAATATTAGCATATAGAACAATATTATATGTGTATATGTGTATATATATATATATATATATATATATATATATATATATATATATGTAATTACATACATAGTAACATGAAAGTAATTTTATACAGTATTTTATTAACTTTCTACATGAAAAAATTTTCATGGTATGGAATTTTCCACTTATGGTGTCATGTTGGAACTCAAAATATTATGACTTGCAGAACATTTGATATTTTGGTTTTATGGACCAGGGATGCTTGTGTGTGTGTGTGTGTGTGTGTGTGTGTGTGTGTGTGTGTGTTGTGTTCTTCTAAGAGGCATATCTTCCAAGAAACACTAGTAGATGTAACATATCAGGAATAATACAGCACTTAGGAGGTCTCCTGAAGTAGAGTTCTCTTGACATCTCTGACAGCAATCAGAAATAACTCCATATTGTAAATTAACTTGGCTTTTTATTCTCTCTTTTATTTATGTAATTTTTGAGACAGGGTCTTACTATGTAGCCTAGGCTGGCTGGAACTTTATCCTCTTGCTTAAGTTATAAACTCTAAGTAAGGGCTGGAGAGATGGCTTAGCTGTTAAGGCATGTGCCTACAAAGCCAAAGTTCCCCAGGTTCCCTAGGACACACATTAGCCAGATGCACAAGGGGGCACACACATTTGGAGGGCCTGGTGTGCATATTCTCTTTCTCTCTCTCTCTCCCTCTTTCTCTGTCAAATAAATAAATAAATTTTAAAAATATATTTCTTTAATAAACCCTAAGTAATTTAGAAGGTATTATCCCTAT
Organism: Orientallactaga sibirica; assembly: GCA_036365145.1. Taxonomy (NCBI): domain Eukaryota; kingdom Metazoa; phylum Chordata; class Mammalia; order Rodentia; family Dipodidae; genus Orientallactaga; species Orientallactaga sibirica. The sequence goes on from JAEOAD010000003.1 coordinate 23,111,940, forward strand.
GTTTTGTCCAGTAGTGATGAAAGTAGAAGGAGCTTCTATGTCTGAATTTTACCACGTGCATCAGACGACTCTAACATAATCACTGTAGAGACAATACTATGTTTCATTATAACTTGGTTTTTGTGTGGGAGACCTTTCCCCACATAAAATCTTGAGTATCAAATGTAACATACAGATTTCTTATGGGAAATTATTGCCTTTTGGGGAGGTAATATACACAATGACTTTCATGAGAGAAATATGTCTTGCTGGGAATGTTATGGTTCCAACTGCTTCTAATCAAGTACTTTCAAAAGCATCAATACATAACTACTGCAAAGCACAAGAAATAATCAAAAAGTCACTTCCTGGTGACCGATTCTTATTTGTACAAATTCAAAATATTGTGTTAAAAAATGGAACTGCACTCCTGGATGCTATTTAAAATTGCGAAGATTGGGGGATCTGGAGTCTGTGATTTAAATAGCTGGGGTGGTAAAAAGTGACTATAATTTGACTATGAATCATGGTGATGCTCACAGGAAGATTGTGACAAGGAGACAAAGGGGCCCTGTTGTCCATTATAAACCATTGAATTGCCTTCAGATAAATGCATCTTGTCCTTTGAGTGGAAGGCACCTATCAAATCTCTCCCCACAGCCTGCTTTGTTCATAGTAATGAAAATGCACTCCCCACAGCAACAAGCTGTCTAATTCATTAGCACAAGCCTGTGTGGGCCACCTGCCTGGGTCAGGAGAGGCACAAGGGAGAAAACAGTCCTATTTTTCTAAAATGGCTGACTTTTAGCCTAAATTGTTGAAAATCTTCCTCATTACTGTGAGAAGCCCCACGCACTGGGCTGCTAGGTAACCCCCAGAGCATGCCTTAACCCAGTGACACTGGCTTCCTCATTAAAGAGAAAGTGCTTGATGTGGTTCCTAAGGACTGGGGACTTCCAGAGAACACGACGAGCCTCATTTAGTTTTCTTCTCCCAGTGACTACTTGTCCATGGATACCAGACATCTGTGACATTGCCTTACCGATACTGTGGTTCGAATGCTGGGTTGGTCCTAATAACTTTTACAGCAGAGCAGTATGGTTAGGAAATGTTCCGTACAGTCCTTTTAAAATATATTAAAAGTACCAATTGACACATATGTTCTGTTTCTGTATCTGACCATTTGTCACTTTAAATGCAACCTCTTTGGCAAGAGCAGGACTAATCAAAACAGTCTGAGAGATAATAATGGGGGCATATTTTGAAATGACTGAAATCAAGTTTTCATTATAAGAAGAAAAAGAACAGGCCACTGGAATGGACTGACGTTGGCTTTTATTTTCACCAAAGCTTGTCTTTATAGGCTGAGCCAGGGCTGACAATCTGAAGCAGTTTGGAGATGACCATGTATTTGCCATCTTTATGAATAAAATACCATTAGGCTGAATCTCTGCTGAAATGGATGAGACTGTTTTTTCCATCTCAAAGGAGTATCTAATTACTAATCTCAATGTTGTCATTTTCAGATTGCAGATGACAAATACTCAGCAATCTTCCCAGTCAGTGAAGCAGCCTGGGGAAGGATGGAAGAGAGTTGCCTTTAAGGAAAACTGATCTATAAAAAGAGCCAGATCAAAAGTAGACGCCCGATCACACACCCACTGTGGATGAGCTGACAAAAATAGCCACTTGTACAGATTTAGTTCACTTCAATGTCAGGCTTTCCCTCCAACTACCCTGCCTCCCTCCCCCACTTCCATCTCCTAAACAGATCTCCATGGTGAATTCAGCGCTGGGAACAGGTGTCTGAGTCCTCCGCACCAAACGCTCCATCAGAAACTGCATCTAGACACAGCCAACCCAGAGCGCTCACCCTCCTCCCTGTCTAAAGACCACCTTCCTGGCAAAGGATGGCTTTGTAGCGTGAACATGTAGAATAGATCTGTAAGGTGCCAGGCACTGTGCCAACTGCTCTATACACTTTGCATCACCGAGTCCCCGAGCAGCCCTGAATCACAATCATTATGATCCTTATTTTCCTGTGGAGGAAAGGAGGACTCAGACATATCCCTTACTGAAAGGCACATTTAATCAATGGTGGAGCAGATTCTGAACTTCTCTGATCGCACAAGCCATGTATTCAGCTTGGTTGCCTCCTGCTTGGCCAAACATGGAATATTTGACACACATGCTGCTAGGGTTTCCTCAGAGGAATATCTATTATCCATAGTCCTGACTGTCTCTCACCTCAAGATCCAAATCAGAATGGTTAAACCTAACCAACTTGCATTTTAAAAAGAGACATAGGATAGGAAGAGCCTCTGCCCCTATTGGCCCTCATGGCCTTTACAAAAGAAGAGCAAGAAATACTGAAAGTTATGAAGAATAACTCATAACTCACCACATGGAGAAAATTACTTGTTAATACACACAGAAATAATGGCTTGTTAACATTAAATTTGTTTATAACAAAAAAAGGAGGTATAAGTGAAAAGTAAAGTGGTGAAGGGATACAGTTTTGTAACAATTTCAGTGTTGTAAAAAAACTAACACACCATGAGAACACATTGGTTAAACACAGTGAAGGAAATTAAGTTCTGTCTAGAACATTTGCTCTTATGAAATAACAACAACCTTGGCATCTGCAAAGCCCTTCTAGCTCTGTGCTTCCTTCTCCCATTTCTCACTCTAGTTTCCCCTTGCCCCCTTCTCTCTCTCTCATATTACACATTCATGCCTTGTCTGTTCTATTATTTCCTAAGCTAGGTCCCAGAGAAACAAAGATATAGGACTGTTCTCAAAGTGTTCATGTTTTTATTGGGGATTCAGTAATTTGCTGGCAGGTGATAGAGAAGGGTGATATATCACATAGAGTACCATCATAGGACTTAGGCTGAGTAGTTAGTCCAACCTCAGACAGATACAAAATAATGTGGTACATGTGTTGTTTATTTTTAATAGTATGTTTACATTTACCATCAGTCTTTTTTTTTTTTTTTGTTTGTTTTTCATTTTTCAGTTTTTCAAGGCAGGGTCTCACTCTAGCCCAGGCTGACCTGGAGTTCATAATCTCAGCGTGGCCTTGAACTCATGGCGATCCTCCTACCTCTGCCTCCCAAATGCTGGGATTAAAACGTGCGCCACTATGCCCAGCTTACCATCAGTCTTAAACATACCTGCCCAACTGTCAATAAGTGGAAGGCATACTTATGCATTCTACCACTTTCTCAAGTCCACAGAATGATAGGTGATGGCTTGAACACCTCACTCACTACAAACATAGGTACACTAAGAGCTTTGAAGTACAGGTTGAGAATCAGAAATGTTGGGGATTTCCTTTTTTTTTTTTTTTTTGATTTTAGCATATTTGTATACACATAATGGTATATATTGGGAATGGTTCCCAAGTCTAAACACAAAATTCATTTGTGTTACATATATACCTCTAAACACCCAGAATGAAGGCAATTTTGCATAGCATTTTAAATAATTTTATATGTGAAACAAAATGGAACCATCAGAGAGCCCCTGAAGTGTGATGTGGAATTTTCCACTTGTGGCATCATATCAGTGTTCAAAAATTATAATTTTGGAGCATTAAAAATTTTTGGATTAAGAATGCTCAACTGTACTTAATACTTCAGCTAATCAGTCCTTCTAGTCACAAATATCTTGGAAATAATAAGTATTTAGTCAATGTCTCATTTCATTAGTTGCACTTTCTTTCAATGTTTAAAGGTCCATAGAAGAAAGGGACCAGCTTAAAATGCTGCCAAATGTTTCCTAGAAGCCTGTGTCACCTCCCAGCAGGTCCACCACTCAGCAGCCACATCAGGTCAGAGTAAACATGGTTACCTGACCATTACTTACAAGGCAAGACAGATTATACCTCTGGTTGCCTAACACAGTCTGAACCATGAGTTGACAGACGCATACATGGCATTCACAGATACTAGCTAAGGACTAGTACCTTCCAAATAAAGACCTATAGTGTGACACATAGTAAGTTGCCTCTGATAGACAGCTACACAGACAAGTGAGGATGCTAGTACAGCAGAGAGTTCAAATCCTTAGGCCAACAGAATAAAAGAAAACAGAAAATTAACAAAACCCTGTACTAGAGAGAACCTACTTGGCGGCAGTGACTTCCAAATGAGGCATCCTCTTGGCATCTGAAGGGGAGAAGGAATCAGCAGAGAACCTAAAGCTAACTGTGGGAAAACTTTCTCCATTCTGTGAAGACGAATTAGCTAAACTCATATACAAGACCAGCTGCCATATGGAGCTTGAGCAGAGAGAGAGTAGTATCCAGGCAGCTGTTCTTTGGAAGCCAAAGTGAAGCAGGACAGACAAAAATCACCACAGTGAATATCCAACTGACCAGGAACATCAAAGAATCATAGTTTCTAAAATCAATGATCTGTTCACACATAGAACATTTTCTGTTAGAAGTTCTCTGACATATATTGATTTATAATGTATTTTTCTCTCCTAATCTTGCCTCATATATCATAGTTTTCCTAGGAAGAGCTGACCTTATTATCCACATTGCTCAAGAGGAAACAGAGGCTGCAAAAGGTTAAGTGATATGTTCACATTCAAGTTGAACACTATATTTCACTTGTATGTAAGCATCCCATTGTACCCCAATATTTATTCATGATGAATTAGCCTCACTCAAAATAGCCTCTAAATTCATACATCTTATATGAAACTTTCATCTTCTAGTTGGTAAAGTTTTTAAAAACACAGCAACACTTGGTTAATGGTCAAATTCTCTTGCCAGATATGTCCATGTTTAATATACAATGATGATTGATGCTCAAAATGAGTATTACCAGATTCATAAATGCCTTCTAAGTCACTATAAGACATTAAATTACATCCAACATCTTTTTTATCTTCAGAATATTTTATTGTGGGATGGAGATATGGCTTAGTGGTTAAGGTGCTTGCCTGCAAAGCCAATGGACCTTGGTTCGATTCCCCAAGACCCACGTAAGCCAGATGCATAAGGGGGCACATGTGTCTGAAGTTCATTTGCAGGGGCTGGAGGCCCTGGCACACCCATTCTCTCTCTCTCTCTTCCTCCCTCTTTCTCTGTCAAATAGATAATTAAAAAAATAATATTTTATCATATGCTAATTATTACAAATATATATATATATATTTTTTCAATGTCTTACAAGTGAAATAATCAAGTAGCAAAGCATTTTGTTCTCTGAAAATGCAGGGAAATTGTGGCAGTTACTTTCTCATTGTGGGCACAAAGCACCCCACCAAAATCAGCTTGTAAGAGGAAAGGGTTTATTTTAGCTTACAGACTTGAGGGGAAGCTCCATGGTGGCAGAGACTCTACATCACTTCCTGGCCAACATCAGGACAACAGAAGCAGGAGAGTTTGCCAACTAACACTGGAAGGCTAGGGCTAATAAACCATCAAGGTCCATCCCCACCAACACATCTCATACATCAAGGCTCAGATTCCAAAGTTGCCAGCAGCTGGGAATCAAGCATTCCAAACACATGGCTTTTATGGGGACACCTTATTCAAACCATCACAGTAATACACATAAATATAGAATTAAATGGATACAATGCCATATGTTTCTTCTTATTTTTTTTTTTCACAATCACTTATCCTTCTATCCAGTCGATTCTCATAGTCCTATTCTTTGAAGGGAGTTTCTTGCCACAATACCACAATCAGAGAAAATCCATATCTCATTTCTAGCTATCATTTCATATCTGAAAAAAGGATGGTGCACAACAGGAGGTAGGAACTGAGGAGAAGGATGAAAAGCTACATCTTGGAATCCATTTTATTTATTGATGAGGATATGTTTTTAACATGAAATTTCTCAATTATTTAAAATTTAGAGTACTATGCCTTAGGAGCACTATCTGAACAATTTCTTGAATATAAGATCATAAGAAGTTGATAAAGTTGTTTGGTGCTTACAAATTCAACCTTGTGGGATTATATACTATGATTCTGATGTTTAATAAAATTACATGTTATACTGTAGCAGTTACCTTCTCATTGCTAGGATAAAGCACTTGATCAGAAGTAGCTGATGGGAAGAAAAGTTGTATTCCTGTTCACAATTTTGAAGGAAAGTTAAATCATGGCAAAGAAGGCATATCATGAGTAGGAAGCTGGCTCACATCATCACAAATCATCAAGAAAAATGTAGCTTAACTAGTGGGCTTGGACCTGGGCTATATTACCCCAAATCCTGCTTCTAGTGACACACCTCCTTCAGCAAGGTTCCACTTCCCAAAGGCCAACAACTTTCCCAAATTGCCATCAGCTGGGAACCAAGTATCCAAACACATGAGGTTATGGGGGACATTCCACATTCAAGCTATCACATATACCATATCTATTCATATTGATTTTTACTTTTTGTGTGCGTATTTGTGTGTAGTGTCCACACATGTCTATAAGTGTGCAGATGCCTGTGTGTTTACAGGTGTGTGCACATGAACATGGAGGCCAGAGGATAAAGTCAGGTGTTATCCTCAGAAATACCATCTACCTCTTTTTAAGACAGGATCTCTCATTGTCTTAGAGCTCACCAATTAATACTAGACTAGTCTGGTGGTTTTAATTAGATGTCTCCCATAAGCTCAGGTGATCTGAATGCTTGGTTTCCAGTTGATGGCAATTTGGTAGTTTGAGCTTTGCTGGAGGAGGTGTGTTATTGGGGACAGTGCTATAGCCAGCTTCCCCTTGCCAGTGTTTGGTTCACTCTCATGTTGTGGTGTTCCATATGATGTTGACTAGGAGGTGATATCCACTCTCTGCTCATGCCTTCCTTTCCCTGCCATCATGGAGTTTCCCCTCTAGTCTGTAAACCAAAACCAACCATTTCTTCCATATTGTTTTTTTTTTTTTCCATTAAAGTGAAAGTAACTGCAACAACTAGCTAGCCAGCAAGCTGTAGCCATCCTTCTGTCTCTGGAACCCCACATGTTACCATACCTAACTTTTAAATGGGTCCTGGGCAAATTCAGGTCCTCATGATATATAGCAAGCCCTTTGCTGACTGAGCCATGACACCGGCCCTTATGTACATTGCATTTTTATATAGGTAATTGAGTTCTTTCATTTATTTTTTTTCTTTAGGTAGGGTCTCACTCTAGCCCAGGATGACCTGGAATTCATTATGTAGTCTCAGGGTGGCCTTGAACTCGTGGCGATCCTCCTACCTCTGTCTCCCACTATGCTCAGCCTTCATTTAATTTTTTTTTGAAGATTCAGTATAGAAAGTAAAAGCATCTGAAGTAGAGCAGACAATCATAAATATAAGGATCATATACTGTTCTCTTGAAATATGGTTTTAGTATTTAATTGACATTTTACTTGAAATTAACCCAAATTAACCCAAATTTCATCAAATGCTATTTTAGACATCTAGTTTAAATTTTATTGAAATACCTTTTCAATAGTGGCTGACACAGAGAAGGGGAGTTTTGAGGAGTGATGTGTCAAATTTAAACCCATGTATTTTGGGGTAGTCAGCCCTGAGCAAGCTCAACTTCTCCCCCACTCTGTGGATAATACTAGATTATGTTACTAATTTGTAGAATAGGATATTGAATGAAAATAGGATTATACTTAGTGAGGTAATCCAGGCCCAGAGAGCCAAATGTCACATGTTCTCTCTCATATGTGGACCCTAGCTACAAATGATTAGACTTCTATATGAGTTGCAATAAAACGTTGTAGCAGAGGCCAGTAAGCTAGAAAGGTGATATAAAGGGAATAGAAAGGGAGAGGGGGGACATAATAGGATGGTATTTTATATAAGTAAATAGAATAGATTAATGGGGGTGGAAAGACCTAAGTGAGGTCAAGGGAGATTGAGTAAAGGAAAGGTTGGGGAGGGCTAATCAAAATCTAAGAGGGTATTAATAGGTCATATTGAAGCCTACTTTTTTGGACAATGGAATACCCAGAAGCTATAGGTTGTTACTAGAAAATTTTCAGTGCCAGGGATGGGATACCTCTTAGTAAGTTGTTGGCCAGGGAGGTCAATGATGCCCCAAAACATTAGAGGCCACTGTCGAGGCCCTGGTTTCACAACAGGAATAGATGGTAAGACCCTATTGCTGAAGTCTCTACATACTTGGGCTGCAAGGTCACTGAGAAATCCTGCTAGAGCTGAGCAGAAAACCTTCTCCATGTACACCAGCTAACAGAAAGTTTGGAAAAGCTACACTACATGAAATTCAATGGGAGCAAGAGAGAAATCACCAGTGGAGATACTCAATAGTGGACATTGCAAGCCTTAAATTTGGCCAGCCAGGCCAAATGAGCCAATGGGTGCAATAGTGGCATGTCTGTTATGGGGGAAACCTACCAGTCTCTAATTGGACTAGAGGTCCACTCCATGGGAGGGAATACATCCCTGATGCTGAAAATCTATGACAGGGGTAGTCATGAGCCCTAAGGGTGTAACATCTGCTAGTGTCTGCCTAAATGTATATACTATGCTCACCAAATTGTCCAATAAGCACTTCTCTTAATGTTCATACCCATATATTAATGCTACTGTCATTTTTCGTTAGAGAAGCTTCTCTTTTCAGATGGCAGTGACCTCTGGGATGAAACAGAAGGCACCACAGTATGGAGAAGAAGTGACAGAGGAGTGCTCAGCACTGAAACATCTCTAACACACCTTCCAAGGCTCAGGGTCCATTGCAGAAGAGGTGGCAGAAAGAATATAAGAGCCAAAGGAAGGGTAGGACTCCTTACAACATGCTCCTCCAGACACAAAATGGCCTGGATATCCATGACCTTGCAGTGTCTGACACTGCCTACACAAGACCATCATAATAGGAGGAAAAGATGATGACATTAAAATAAAAGAGAGACTGATTGAGAGGGGGAAGTGGTATGATGTAAAGTGGAGTTGCAAAGGGGAAAGTGGGGGGAGGGAGGGAATTACCATGGGTTATTTTCTATAATTATGGAAGTTTTCAATTAAAAAAAAAACATAAAGTAAGTAAGTACTTAAAAAATAGTAGTCAGAATTGTGGGATACTTTCATGGATGATGTCTATAGGCATTAAGAAGCAAATCTAGTAACCAACATGCATACTGGAACTAAAGCCTAAAGTAACATTTGCACATTAAAAATAGAAACTGTGGAGCTGTGGTATGGCTTGTCAAGTTAGAGTACGTGCTGCTTAACCATGAGACCACCCAAGTTAAGTTTACCTGTACTCAAATAACACACATAAACCTGGGCATAGGTACGCACATCTGTACCCCAGTGCTATGACACCAGAGAATCACTGGGGCACACTGGCTTAAAACAGCAGTTACAAGCTAAGGGAGGGACTCTGTCTCAAGAAAATATGTGGATGAGCAATAGAGGCCATACCACCTTCTCCTTTGGCCTCCACATGTGCATACATGGGTGTACCCACCTGCAGATACACATGTATATACCATACTCATCTCATATCACATATCACACATAAAACACACACACACGAGCAAAAGAAAATAGTTCAATGGAATGGTGTTGGTAAGTATTCATGGCAGAATGACATGAAAACACAATTGGCATTAAATGTGAAGGCCCACTGTGATTTCCTGAACACCATGTTCACTATAACTCCATAATTCCCTGTAGTGGGACTACTCATTGTGCAGATGACCAGCTGATACCCCGAGCTGGGGAATAACTAGACAGTGATCCCACACTGGGAAGTGTGTCTTTGCCCACTTTCATTGCCAGAGGCAGGTTTGTCTTGGTTTTTGTTAACTGTGAAGACACTGTGATCCTGCTCATCCTCATCTTTGCATTATACTCTAGATGGAATCTTCCTCTAGTGCTTTTATTTGTTAAATTTATTGCAGTACAAACTGTTTATCTTGAATGCACCTGAAATCTTTTGAAGAATAATGTCTGGCACAAACAATTTGCTACTCTTGCAAGGCCCTTTGCCATGTTAGCCTGGTAAATTCCTCCTATGTCCAGGCCCATGGTTAGGCAGCAAGTGCTCTCACCTACTGAGCCATCTCCCAGGTCCATTTTCCACAGCTTCCCTTGTGTTACCTCTCTTCCTACCTTTAGCCTGCCAGTTGAAAAATTAATTATTTGTTAATTAAAGTAGAATTAATTTTCCTATAAGTGCTCTCTTATATCTCCATTAGAGTATGCATCATGTTGTATAGTATATCATAGATTTTTGTGTGCATCTTCTATTTCCACAAGACCATGGCTGTCTTGAGGATTATACATTATTTTTCATTCTTGAGGAGTGAAATACTTGGACTATGGCATGAAAGGATGAAAGGTGCTCATTATGTTTCATCCAATCAAGTGTTTATTTCTCTCTAATCCCACATTCATTCATTCATTCATTCTATATATATATTTGAGAGAGAAAGAGGCAGAGAGAGAGAGAGAGAGACAGAACGGGCATGTCAGGGCCTTCAGCCACTGTGAATGAACTCCAGATAGATGTGTTCCCTTGAGGGGATGTGCGACATTGCACTTAAATCACTATCTGTCTGGCTACGTGAGACCTGAAGATTCCATCATGAATTCTTAGGCTTTGCAGGCAAGTGCCTTAACCTCTAGGCTATCTTTACAGTCTCAAATATTATATATTATTAGGATAGCATAAGATTAGACAGAGGGAAAATATCATAATGCACATGAGGCCATTCTATGAAGAATACCTGAGGATGATACCATCAGGCTAAATGAAATCATTATGAATTACATATATATTTTTTGATATAAATATTAGTCCACAATATATGGGATTAATGTTTAGATATTTTCTCCCAATATAAAATATTTAGTAGAGGGGCTGGAGAGATGGCTCAGCACTTAACAAGCTTGCCTGAAAAGCCTAATGACCTGGGTTTGATTCACCAGTACCTATGTAAAGCCAGACACACAAAGTAGCACATGTGTCTGGAGTTTATTTGCAGTGGCTAAGGCCTTGGCATGCCATTCTCTCTCCTCTGTCTGTTGTCTGTCTGTCTCTTTCTGCTTGAAAATAAAGTAAAATAAAATAAATATAAAAATGTGAGTAGAGGGCTGGAGAGATGGCTTAGAGGTTAGGGCACTTGCCTGCAAAGCCAAAGGACCTAGGTTTGATTCCCCGAGACCCATGTGTAAGTCAGATGCACAAGATGGCACATGTTTCTGGCATTCATTTAGAATGCTTGGAGGCCCTGGTGTGCCCATTCCCTCTCTCTCTCTCTCTCTCTCTGCTTCTTTCTCTCTCTCAAATGAATAAAATAAACTTAAAAAGAGTGTGTAGAAATATCAGAACAGAGTCACACTGAAAACAAGGAATTACTGAAATTGGAAGAGAGCTGGTCTCTGTTCTTTGGCTTGGTTACTTGGCTGCAATATAGCACCAGTGAAAGAATAATCCCTTCTGCATCAAGGAGAGTGGGTTCTATTTTGGTATGTTTGAATTGGTTTCATGTTTCCCAAATTAATTGAGTTTTCTTTGTATTTTTAGATATATAATCCTGTCATTTAAATAAAGTCTAGAAATGGAAAAGGGTATTGCAAGGACTATTTATATGCATTGCATAAAATTATGCTTTAAAATAGCTATTTAAAAATTCTAGTATCAGTTCCTGGAAATAACGACAGGTTTCTTTCCTTCTTAGGTAATGGTTCCAATTCATCTCTAATATTTTGCTTTATATTTTTCAGTTGCAGTTGATGATGTCTTGCCTTATCTTTTTTGACTTATTCTGCAATGAATTTTTATGCATTAGCAATGTCACATGAAGTCCATATAATTGAGACATTTTTGGATCTGGTCACTTCACATAGGTTATTACAGGCAAGATAACCACCCATTAAAAATGTTATTTCACATCTTGCTAACTGGGTGTAGGTTAGCCAACCTTTCAAACAAAATCTAAGATAATAGGATTTCATCTAGAAAAAGATTGTAAACTACCTATCAAACAAACAGACTGGCAGTTTTATTTGACTTTTGGATGTAAGCAATAAAATGATTCTATCTTATAACAATGCAGTAAAGTTATACATATGTACTATTACAATAAGCTGTATGACAAGAAGAAGAATGAGAGAAGGATCAGGAGACTTGGTTAATGAGCTTACTGCAATGGCCAAGTTTAGGAATATCTCTTACTTTTATAAACAATTATCACTTTTTAAAATTTTATTTAACAGAAATATTTTATATAGATAGATAGATAGATAGATAGATAGATACACACATATATATAATGTGCAATGTGATGTTTTGACACATCTATAGCTTTTTCTGGGTTTGCAGTATTGCTAAAATATTGGTTAGATAGACAAATTTCCAAACTGTGCAAAGATGAAGTAAATGAATACGTGCCTAGAGGATTTAAAGAAATCTAGAGGGAAGTACAGAAAAGCCAAGTTATACCTTTGAAGCATGCTCTTTTCTGTTTGCAGCATTTCTCTTCATTTCCTTTCAATTTCTAAAGGGCTCTTTAGCCCATTAAAAGACTCTTATGCTTCTATAGGTTAACGAGTTCCTCATCCTGTTGTAGCCAAAAATATTAGGAAGTTAGAGAATTTATGGTGATGAGACAAAAAGCAAAAGTGAAGAGAACAGAAAACTCTTCCATGAAGCAGGGTTCCTGTCTCTGTGGAGCTTTGAACTCTGCCTTGCAGCTCATCACGGGGTCACTGGCTATGGGGGAGAGTTCTTGACCTTCCTAGAGAAGCCTTCTGAGTGCGTAGTTATACCTGCTAGGGAATTTCTTCATTTTCAGTGTCACCTCCCAAAGTGGGAGCAGTAACAATAAAATTATCTCCTATTCCAATTTTCTGATTATAAAAATAAAACAATATAGAAAATCTAGAATTGATACAATATGGTAGAGTACAACATGAAAGAAAAATAAGAAATAATTCAGCCAGAAAAATTTATTCATGTTTTCAAATATGACCTTAGGTTTTGTGTGTGTGTGTGCATTCTTATAAAACAGTAGTCTCTTTTTTTACTTAAATATAATGGACATTTCCCCATGCTTCAAGTCTCTTAGAGAATAAGTGAGAGCAACCTACATAGGAGTCCACCATCACTTAGTGAATTGATACCTTACTCTTGAATATTCATCTCACTTGGTTCTGGCTGCTATAGTAAAACACCATAGAGTGAGTGTCTTAAGTAAAAGAGGTTTATTTTCCCATAGTTCTATAGGATAACAAATAAGATGAAAGTGCCAAAATGGTCAGTTTCTAAGAAGAGATCTTTTCCTGGCTTGTAGATGAGTGCCTTGTCAATCTGCTCTCATGTGGTTGGAAGACTGAGAAACAAGAGCCCCTATGAGATTAAATGATGTAGAGGTGACCATCTGAAATACAGAAAAAGAGCCCTTATCAAAAATTGATCATGGTCACAACTAATCACTACGTGTATACCTTTTGTAACTTATTGAGCATAAAAAAAAATTGGGTAATTCTTGCTCCTGAGGAACTCACCACCTCATCAGGATTGGAAGGGACACTAAGGACACAATGAGTCTAGAATCACACTGATCTTCACTCTGCCCTCTGCAAGGGAGCCTTATTTCAGTAGAATGCAGAACCTCATTTATTTTTGGTTCTTATTTCCAATTTGCCTTCTAGAAAGCACATGTTTCCATGAGTAGAAGAGAGTGCCCACTTCACTAAGTGTCTTAAAAATGCACTGGATGGAATTTAACTTTCGGTTGGCTCTTCATTAGCATGCTTGTTCTCCTCTTAAGTTGCTAGTAATCAATTGGCTGGCTTAATGCCTAGGTCTATTCCAAATAAATATGGAAGTACCCCTCATTAGACAGAGAAGTGGTACAGCATGTGCATTCATGACAGAGTCCCTGTTTGGAGGCATGATGAAGACATAGGCTCATAATGGGATATACTGATGCTGCCTGGGGGTCCTTTTGCTCTATTTGGATGAAAATTGCAAATAAGCAAGACGCAGTTCTTTTATTATTGGCTGTCCTAAGCTCTTAGGTGCCAGAGCTTTGGGGAATGGTTGTAAAAACAGAGAACCAGAAAGGACTGCAGAAATGCCAAAAGTGAGAGCTGTAAGCCCCTTTACTAGAGTGAGTCCTAAGAGCAGGCCAAGGGTTAGCAGCCCAGGTCTTTACCTCAGGAGCTGTAATGCCAGCTATGGGATGCTGAGCAACTAGCACTGAAAGCCCACAGCATTAAAATGCCTCTGGCTTGAGCACCTTGGGCTCTAAGTCGAGTTTTGAAAATTGAAGCACTTTGCCTGCAGTTTTCAGCCTCTAGAGCCATTGTCCTCTGAATTTGAAAGCCTATAGGTAATTGACCTGAATTACCTATAGCTGTAACCCTCTAGCCTTTAGGGTCTGGAATTATAAGCCTCTAGTTCTCATGGTCTATAGGTATAGGTCTCCCATGTGCTATTTGAGGTATATTTATAATAAAAAAAAAATCTTTATTTATTTTACATTCAAATTTTACTGAACATCCCATATTTGTTTTCTGGCAAACCTACATCAGCATGACTCATCTTTTATTTTCCATATGATGGACAGAAAAATGAAAGATATTCCTGCTTGTCTAGAAACCACAAATTTAGGGATTAGTTCTCCTTCAGCAGTCAGCTTCAAAATCTTATGGTATATTTGGCTTACCTCCTTTGTCTTTACTTTGATTTAAGCTTTTCTAAAATGTTACACTCACTGTTTTCCACTTTGAAGCCAAGACACACATTAAATGGAGAAATAGCTATACCACTAGCATTGAAATATTAATTTGCTTAAGGATTGATTTTCCTAGCCATAACCACTCACTCATATTTAATTTACAGAACTGTGGGAATGCAATAAAAATCCAAGGCAGACAATGACATGTGATATACTCAAGTAAGGTTATAAAATATAGACATAACACTGTGACAAGAAAGCACAGCACATAAAATGAAGGAGACTAGATGGAGGATGGAAATTAGAAGCTCTAACTTACTAGGGAAAGATGCTTAGAATCTAAATAAAGGAAGAAAGGAAAGGAACATCACTTTCCAGGTACTAGATTCAAACACTGTGATCAGTCAGTGAGGAGTTACTTCTAACCTACCTTTGCAAACTGATACATAAGGTGCTCATGGTAGAAAGATATGCACACAGAGGGCAGTCTATTTCACAAGTCACACAGCTAAGGCAGCTAGCCTCTTCACATAATTTCCAATGAAAGATACTTGGTTCAGAATGTTCTATGACCAACTGTGGTAAGTTGGGTTTAGAAAATCCTACTAATTTTTGGTTCTCTTAAGAGTACCTGTCTAAAGGAAGTTGTACTGGGAAACATTATCATAGTGCTGGACCTTTTGCACTTGGAACATTTGCATTATGAGAATGGGGAAGCAATCCCATCCAGTGTTTGAGACTTGGTGTGTGGCCAGATACTATCTACTAGGTAGAGAAGGGACTAACCTCAGGAAATTGAGTCATGAAAGTGGAGCCTATTAGATTTCTCAGGAGCTGGAGTACAAGGTAGGATTTTGAGCTTTAAGAGATCAGTATAACAATTACTTACTATAAGAGGGCAAATACTCTGAGGTTTGCAAAGGGATGCTTTTTATGGTAGACCCCAAAGAAATCAGGATGATTAAGTCATTTGAGACAATAGGGCTTGGTTTCAGTAACTATTAGGAATTGCAATTGCTTTAGTTCTAGTGTTACCCCATTTAAAATACATCAGTGAGGGGCTAAAGAAAGGGCTCAGACATTAAAGGCACTTGCTTGCAAAGCCTGGGTTCAATTCCCCAGTACCCAAATAAAGCCAGTTTCACAAAATGGTTGGTATAAGCTTCTAGAGTTTGTTTGGCAGGAGGCCTTGGCATACCCATACTCACACCCCCTCTCTCTTTCTCGCTCTGCCCCTTTCACTCTCTCTCAAATAAAAATAAATAAATAAAACATGTCAGTAATTACCTCATGCAAAGCATGTTCTTGACATGCATTAATGCAGTCATTCTGGTGCTCTGCTGAAAATGAGGCATGGAGGATGAATAATTGAAGAGGAATTTCACTTCTGTGCATATCCCTATCCAATTGCAATTCAATTAATCATTTCATGGTAGTGCTATATAAAAAGTAAACATTCCACATTAAAAGACGTATCCAAAATAAAATGCTTCTCAGACCTCTGGCAATGTTAATTCTTCATGCAAGAACAGCAAGAACATGCACTTTCTATAATATTACTAATGTCAAAGAAGAAATGAAGTTAACTATTTCCAGCACTTTGGACAGTTCATTTTGGCATGAATGATGAGAAAAAGATGGGGGCTATGTGCAAAGACTAAGGTTTCCTAGACACATGAGCTAAGAGAATATGGACAGGTCTTGGTGGACAAACACTATGTGGCTATCTCTACAGCCAGTATTTAATGAGTTTGTTGAATTTGTTCATTAATAATTTAGTATGTAATGTGTTGGGCTTTGGAAACATAATCAGGCATATTTATTTTCTGGATCAACATAAATCTTTCTGGAATATAAATAACTAGAAGAAGTTCTACCTAAATGTGCATTTGCCTACTATCTTACCCATTCACTCATTTATTATATACCTAGAACTGTACCAGGTCTTGTGATGCTGTTCTGGAAAGCTGTGAAACCTTTAGGAGTTGAAGCCTCACTGCAGGAAGTAGGTTACTAGGGGTGAGCCTTCAGGTTAACTAGCCTGGCCCCACTTCCTGTTTACTCTCTGCTTCTGATTATTGATGTAATGTCACCAGCTGGCTCATGCCACTGCTGCATGCCTTCCCTGTTATGACCAACTGTATCCTTTCTTAAACTGTGAGCCAAAATTAATCATTTATTCCTTAAATTGCTCTTGTCAGGTATTTTGGCACAGCAATGAGAAAAGTAACTAATATACTAAGGGAATATAAATCGGTAAAGCTTCTGTGTCTTACACAGATTCAAAAACCCTGAAAGCTATGGTAAAAACTATAAGAAAAGGACTTGCTGAATAATAAGTAGGTTTTACTCAGGTTAAGATGGTGGTGATCAAGAGTGTCTTGAGTAGAGGGAAAAGACCCTGGATAGAGGAAACCATTGTGTGTCCCATGCACAGTAGAAAGACTCTGTGTATGGTACAGAGGACAGAGGGAGAACACAGTAGGAAAGCTAGTCTTTTGAACTGTGTGGGAATTTGTCACAATTGTTCAAGCAATGTGAAGTTATCCAAGCATTTTGAAGAGGAAAGTTGGCAGGTCACATTGAAAGACTGAATATTACTCTGCAGTAAGTGGACTTGCAGAAGACTATCAGAGATGCAGACAGGCTGGAAAGGAGATACATGCTCCTACAGTGGCAGGGCACCAGGGCTTCTAGGACAAAGGGTAGTTGAGATGGAATAGTCACAATCTGAGCAACATAGAGGAGATAGAGCAAAAGAAAGATTGTAGATCCCAGTGATTTGGAGAGCAGAGGCTGAATACAGAGGTGTCCAGATGGCATAGTTGCCAATGTATGGTTCTCATCACTAAGAGCCAATCATGGAAATGGGAAGGCATGGATGCTCCATAGAGAAGAATGTTTGCTTTGTTTTGTATAGATTGCTTAAGGGTAATCTAAAGGAACTATGCAATAGTGGCTGTACTGTGTACTCACGTCTGCAGCTCAGCAGAGGTCTATAGAAGCCATTGGTTCCAGGTTCTACTGTCCAGATATGTCAGAGAGGAAGATCCATTCATATTTAGCTTTAAGGGAAGAAATCAGTAGAACAAAGATCTTCAGGCCACATGACTGGTTTCAGACACAGATCTACTACTGAGATACTCAATGTCTTTATCTCTTAACTAAAAAATGAGGACTCGGGGTGAAATCTGATTGAAATAAAGATACATAAGAAACTGCAGTCATGCACAGGAGGAATGGTTCTATACTGACTACAAAGCCAGCATTAGTGCTCTTCTTTCTCCAACATCTTACTCTTTTTGTTTCAGATACTGAACATACATGACTTTATCCTCACCTTGTTGTAGGTTGCAGGGACATAATAATATTGAGGCCCTGTTGTTTGTGAGAACTCACGCTTAAATAATGAGAAGTCACTTGCAACAAACAGAAGAGGTCCTTGCCATGAGTGTGCTTCTGTTTTAGAAGAGAAAATACTACATGGGATGCATTCTTACATTGCAGCCACTCTGAAGATTTTATCTGTAAAGACAGTGAGCTCTAGATTATGCTTCTATGTCCTAGGCTTGAGAAAGACCAAAGAAATAATGCTATGAGAAATGTCAATCCACACACCAGAGGCAGTGAGAGGGAGGAAGAGATTTAAAGATGAATGATGTTTCAGATTTCAACATACCTCTTATGTAGCACACCCTCAACATGGAGATAATGTCCAAGTTCAAGTTGGGCATCTTTTGTGATTTTTGAGGCCAAAGTCAAATGGAAATTTTCACACTACCCTTCTCCCTCCCTACAAGACTCAAGTTTCCTAGTTTTCTGTATCTATATAGAACAAAACCCGAGGTCTTACCAGAAATAGAAGAAATAGCAAGGAGATCTATAATCTAAGTACTTGGAAAACATGAGATATCCAGAATTCAAAGTAATTAGATTCATGGGCTGGAGAAATGGCTTAGCAGTTAAGGCATTTGCCTGAGAAGCCAAAGGATCCCGGTTTGATTCTCCAGGACCCATGTAAGCCAGATGCACAAGGGGTCTATGCATCTGGAGTTCGTTTGCAGTGGCTAGAGGCCCTGGCATGCCCATTCTCTCTCTGTCTGCCTCTCTTCTATCTCTCTCTCTCTCTCTGCTTGCAAATAAATAAATAATTTTTTTTAAAAAGTAGTTAGATTCACTAATGATTTATCATTTATTCACTAATGATAATATCTAGGTACATTATATAATGTTTAAATTGAATACTTTGACACAGAGTGGCACTTAGTAAATGTACTTTAAATGGCTTAACTGTCTGCTCACTAAAAAAACTACTTCCGCACTCATTCAGGTCATTCTTCCCAAGTGTCTACAATGTGCTGGCCATTGTGTTGTGCCCTGGGGAGCCAAGATGAATGAAACCAAGGACTGAGTATGGGAGAGTAGGAAGTATTAAATGTAATGCAGTGTGATAAAGGCTATAAGTAAGATAACTATAAAGGGATTACAGTCAGAGAAATAAATCTGACTGAGAGTGGGTCTGTAGAGACTGGGTAAAAATTTCAAAAGGAGATAAAGTTGGCCATGAAGTGCTTTTAAAAGGAAGACTTCATTTGCAGATGAATTTAAAGAGGTTGGGGAAGATATGCTCTAAGGGAGATCAAGAGAAACCACAGTCAGGTGAAGAATTAATGTAAAACAACAAAGACTAAGTTCTAGAGAGGTTTTCTCCACAATAAAGAGGAAACAGGAAGAATAATAAATGTCACTCATATAGGACAGATGTGTCCTGTTCTTTGAAATCTCTTGATAGAGTTTCAGTAAAGTAGGCAACTAATCCACTTCCTTCCAAGTATCAACAGGGGAATATTGAACTCATGTCTGGTGGCTCAGTAGCTAAAGCAGAACTCTGAAGAAGGCAGCACAAACTAGTCATTCTCAGGATCCATGGGGTGGGGGGGTGCTCCTAGGGTCCCTTTTAGTATGAAAATATTAGGATGTTCAGGTCCGTCATATAAGGTGATGTAGTTTTTACATATATCATCACTATTCTCCTATATCCTTTATATTATTTCTAGATTAATTGTAATATTTAAAATAAAAGTTCTGAGACTAGTTGTTATACTATACTGATTAAGGAGTAATGACATGATAAAGAGACAATTTTTATAAGTTCAATATAGATACAATGTGTTTTTCTCCTGAATTTTGTGTTTAGAATACTGACTAGAAATCCTGGCTATATTATCACATTTCCTTTAACCTCTTTTTTTTTTTTTTTTTTTTTTTTTTTGTATTTCTTAAACTTTATAATAGAATTCTTTTTACTAGAGGTTTACTTTTGTGTCTTTGGTTCATTGTTCTTCAATTAAAATGGGTTTCCCCCTCCAGTCCCTTTGCCCTCTCCTGTCCCCCTCCCCCCAAGTCCCTCTCCCTTTTCTCCCTGCCCCCCTTCTCAAAGCCAACTGCCACTCACACCTTCTGGACACCTGGCAGCCTATGACTGAGGAACAAAGGAAGTGTTTAACTTCAGGACCCAAAGCAGCTTTCTACTGTTCAGTGGAAATGAAATGTTCAGGAGGTCACTTACAATGATTTAAGCAGACAGAAAGCAGACAGTTTCAAGTTATCTTAAAGAATATATATATATATATTCTGTTTTCTTTATTTGAGAGGTGGAGAGATAGAGGCAGAGGGAGGGAGGGAGAGAGAGAGAGAGAGAGAGAGAGAGAATTAGCATGCTAGGGCCTCCAACCACTGTAAATGAACTCCAAATGCTTGTGCCACCTTATGGAACTAGCTTACATGGGTCCTGGGGAATTGAGCCTTGGCCCTTTGGCTTTGAAGGCAAGTACCTTAATCACTAAGCCATCCCTTCATGCCCCCCCAAAAGTATATTTTGATGGGAAATCTCTAGCTACTTTGTAAACCAAGCCAGTAAGTGATAAATTGCTAAATAAATATTTAGTAATGATTAAAATGCATATTTTCAGGAGAGAAAAATGTCATTATTTTTCTCTATGTTGTAAAAGATAAATTAGTTTGGCTTTATTCTTACATCCCCAAGAAAGCTGCATTTCAGGACTAAAAGAGCAGGTCTTCCTGGTGCTTCCATTTACTTCAAAAGAGCTTTGGGCATTATTGGGAGCTGAGTTCTCCAGTAAGGTTTATAAAGCTGATCGATACTATGGGTAATAGAGAATGCCATGGTCAAAGCAAAATGAATCAAGAACTGAATGGAATATTCCATTTATTCCCTGGGATGTTTTTAGGCCTAATACAAAGAAAAATTCTCTCATATATATCTAATGTTACTAAAATTATGACAGTTGTTACCTTAACATTTGAGGATATTGTGTTCAGATATATTGAAAATTTGAGAATCATAACTTATGACTGTTACCTTATTCACTGGGCCTTATATTTCTCATATGCAAACAATTACCCACCTTATAGATTTGTTGCCATAATGAATAATACTGGTTGTCTACCATTCAAATATTGGCAAACATAAGCTATAGTACATTTAAAACTTTCACCACCATTTGTGGCATATGAACACATTCAGGATATTAGTATCATTAGTTTTGTGTTACTGTGACCACAATACCTGTTAGAAACAACTCATGGGAGGATTTACTATTTTGCTCATGGTTTCAGAGCATTCAGCCCATTATGGTGGCACAAGCATGGCAGAGCAGGTCAGTTTATATCATGTTGGATCAGGGAGCATGGAAAGGAATGCCAAGGCTTAGTTCACTGTCTCCTTTCCCCCTCTTTATTCTATCTGGGATCCTAGCCCATAGGATGATGCTATCTGTAGTCAGGGTGGATCTTTCCCTTTCTGGTAATCAGCTCTGGAAATGCTCTCACAGATAAACCTCAATATTCTAGGTGATTCTAAATCCAGTTAAGTATATAAGGATGACTGACCCTCACATTCAGTAAGTGATACTCTTGTTATGCTGTAAGTACAAAAGAAAACCACAATATTCAACTAAATGTAGTCCAGGCTGTGGGGCCAGATCAGTGAGGAGTCTTGCCTTCCAAATTAAGCTATGAGACAAACTATTAACAAAAGGGAGTAAGAAATCCACAATCATATAGGGACCAGTGATTAAAACACTATTGTCAATCTTACTAGCAAGGCTGAGGTTGCATTACAACCTAGTAAGGAATTTGGCATGTCTTTACAAAGGTATACCTCTTTCTCCTTCCCTATCTATACTGAGCTTGAGCTTGCTTATATGCGTCTACAGAATGGAAAATATATCATGGATTACTTACATTTCTTTTCATGAAGTGTAATCATCATTAAGTAAAGGCAAATTAAAAGGATATCTGAGTACATATTTGAACTAATATGCATAACATACAGGCAAATAATCAATAAAGACAAAAGACAAATTAAATTCTTACATGATCCCCTTCAGAGCCTCATGTTGGCCTTTGTTATCAATGCTGTGCCCTCTGTCAGAAAGTCTCAACACCATCCCTGTCTTTGCCAGACTGGTACCTGTTTGTTCCTAAGGCTGCATCAGAATGGTATTTCCTCTAAAAGGCCTTCTGTGACTGGGAGATCGATTGTTCAAGGTCTCTCCTCCTGGATGTTCTTGTGCATCCTTAGCGTAGATTTTATTAAACAGTAAAGTTGCTGGTTTATGCACCTGACTCTTCAGTATGAATATACAGGCCACAAGAGAGACAGTGAGTTTTGTGGTGAGCTTGGCATATATGGGCAAAAACAGGCAGCATCAGTGGTCACAAATGTTCTTGGTTCTTTGGCATGTGGTAGGATTGTACTTCCTGGCCTGCTTGTGGTTTTGGTAGGCTAGGTGGAGTGCTTTGGCCAATTAGATTGATGTGAAAGTGATACCACTTCACCACAGTAATCAATTGTCACAGGGAGCGCTAACTTTCTAGAACTTCCCAGCTGCTGCATCATTTCAAATTCTGCAGTGAAAATGATACCAAGTGAGTCACAAGCTGATCCATGATGGACACAATGACAAGAAACAAATTCTGCCATTGCAGACCACTAGGATTTTGGCATTGTTTGTGATTAGCAAAACTTGGCTCATCCCGATGCATGAAGTCTATACTATTGATGAATGAATAAAAAATAAATAGCACTGTGACCTTTCATTCACTTAAATAGCCTTGAGAGACATTCAAAGCCATTGCCTCTCATTCGGGAAAGCCTATACTTTAAAGTTTTAAAAATTTAGTTTCCATCTAAAGTCTCTGGAAAAGACCAGTAATACATTTAGAAATCTAATAACATCTTAGTTAGAAAATTCTACTTTGTATCACATTGCAGTGACTGAGGCAATGCTGAAAGACCCTCTCTGGTTTCATTATGCTCAGCCCTAATCTATTGTCCTAGGCCTCTAGTAACCCAGTTCAGTGTGAAGACAATGTTCCCCATTATAAGGGAAGTGGGTCCCTACTTCTCTTCTCATCCAGTTTCCCCTTAGTTTCTGTGTTTCTTCAACACACACACCCACTCATACACACATACAAACTCTCTCTCACCCCCCACACACTCACACACACTATAAAGTTCAAAATATGCAAACATTCCTGCAACAGAGGTCATGTTTTCCATGGCAGTCTATTATTGGCTGTAATTAGTAGCATTTTGGATAAATCATTTTTCATTTTGAAGTACTGGGGAGTCAGTATGATGAAACTTGAAAGAGATGATATATTAAACAAAGTAGAATAGTAAAGTATTAAGCCACATTTTCAAAGGAACCATAAGGTAAAACTGTCCTTGCATCTCTGACATAATATGTATTAGTGAATATAAGAGCCTTTATAAAATTTAAGAAGTCAAATATAGATAGGTCAAATTATTTCATTATCACTCTAAAATACCTGCCAGCTCTTGTGGTCCTGAGGATATGAGGAGACAGGATAAAGCATACTAAAGGCCTACAGAGGTATCTCAAAATACTCTGACCAGGTCAGCACAGACTGAAGGCCATGAACATGGTAAGAGTGGGCTTCAGAAAGAGAGGGTGGTGACAAGGTTAATACCTCCTACTTGGAGCTCCATCCAGGCTCAGGGCAGTGTTTCCCATAGCTGAGCAACTGCTGGCCTCCCACAGGCACCTTTGTGGAAAACACCTGTCCATTTGGGTACACAGTAACTTAGTGAGTGGTTCTGTCCTCGTCAAACAGAGCTGTGCTTGAAAAGACACCCAACAGGGTGAAATAATCTGGTTCTTTATTAAGAAAGTTATCCGTATTTCAAAAAACTCCAGTTTTTATTTGAAGAATCTTCTTTATTTCTTTCTTCATGTCAATAAAAATTAATATTTTAGTAAGTGTGTCACAATGGAAGTGATAGAAACAGATTAGGGAGCCTTTTACCATTTTTTATTTTCAGCCAAAAAATATTATTCCCATTTCTGATGCTCTAGACATATTTAACCAAGAGTTTATGCTCAAGCCACTGGCTGCTTGATGAAAATAAATAAAGGGGCAGTAAAAAATGTCAGCACTAAGAGAGGGTGACATTATCCAAAGGTAAACAATCTGTCACTTTTTATAGTCTTTGCCATTTTTTATTAACCATTCTTTACAACCTGATGGAGGATATATCCATGTTAGACATCCACTGGGTAGAACTGCAATCCTGGGACAGGGTGATTTCTAAAATCTCTTAGATTTTTAAGGCTGAGATGAAAAGAGGACAGGGTTCAGCATAAACTTGTGCCAGATTCTTATTCTTGAAACTATGTCATTCTTTGGAAATGCAATGCTTCTGTTATGAGAAAAACAATAGCGAATGGCATTATTATGAGGTTCAAAGGTAGGACCTAGGCAAACCATTCACCCATACATCTGTGATCTAACACAAGTTTGTATTTACTTCCTGGCTGAGAGGAATGAGGGAAGGGCAGACTCCCGAAGACACTGAAATCAGAGTGAGAATAACCATTCTTTCTATTATTAAAGGGCAAAGAGCCTGAATAATTAACACTGGTGCAAAAAAAAGAGCTTGCAGGGAGATGTGCAGCTTGTTCCAAGCCTTGAGGAAAGCAACACTAACTCTCAGATAATGCACCAGAACAAGGCATTCTCCGAAATCAATGGCAACTTCCAGTCCATATTCCACTATTGATTCCTCATTGTACCATAGTAAGTCATTTCAGATGATCTCAGCAAATTAAAACAAAGTTTTAGATTCACCTCTGTGTGCACTTAGCTGTTTCTCCTACATTTGCACTCTTCAAATAATGTCCTTTCCAATAGATAACACTAAATCTACTTATCTTTAGAAGCCAAATTTCTCCTCACCGTCTGTGCTGCTAACCTGCCATGTGCAACTAGATTCACTCCCTACGGGTCCTCCTCTTGCTCTGGTCCCGGCAAGGCACCTGGTGGGCCACAGTCCTAGGTTCCTTCTTACTTGACTTCCTGTTGGGATTGGCTACTGGGGTATACTGGTGGAAGTCTGTCAGTGACCTGTGGAGTCACAGTGAGGCTCTGTCTCTTACCCCACGTAGTGGTTCCTCTCAGGGTCTATGTGTATGGTCCTTTCTGGGCCTAGCTTTGGTTAGGACTCAAGAGTGGGCCCAGAACCCTACTCTTATGACATCTCAGAATATCCCTCACCTGGCTCCACGTTGCTCACACTCTCCTTGTAGTACTCTGATTTGCTCCATGTGCTGTTTACTGGCTGGGATAAATAGTTTATTTGAAAGTGGAAACTAATATTTATTAGGTGACAAATCTTGATGGTTTAGAAAACAGGAGGGAAAAATAAATTTGTATAAAAATAGAAGTAAACCTTACTCATGTTCTCTTTCTCTTTTAGGAAGTATGCCACTTTAAGCCTTGGGGCCCTGGGTAACCTCTTTTGAGGGTAAATGCTGCTGAGATTTCAACCTGGGTGGAGATTGTGTCTCTAACATGTGCATGCACAAGGTTTTCTGATACTGTGCCTCATGTTTTTGGCACTCTGTGCTTCTTCTTGCAACATCCTACACTCTTTGAAATGGAGAAAAATAAACAAAAGTAAAGCAAACAAACCAAACCAAGAAGCTATGCTAAGTGATCAGTGATCACAGAGCTAAAGGAGAAAGAGAAGAGAAATGCAGAGATAATTAGAAGGCTCATTCAGAACACTGAAGGCATAGAATGACCATTATTTATGTTTCCAGGGCTCCCAGAAGGAAGAATGTAAATAAAAAATTTAAACCAGAGTTGTTTTCTGTCTGTGAAAGTTACCGATCTCCAAAAATCCTAAAGAAGGGTGGCAAGTAACGCTGTGAAATTACTCCCTCTGGATGTCTTTGCAATTTTAGTTCTTTCTTCTCTGCGGTGCTCTAGTTCTGACTTCTTCCAAAAGCAAGGCCTGAGATTAAATAACTTCTCAAGGTCCCTTCCTAGCCCATAAAGAACAAATCAGAAAGCACCAACATTTATAAGGTTATGTGGAGGACAGGGCACAGGTACCTGATGAGGAACAGTAGAAGGCCCAAAGAGAGTGAGTCATCAGAGACCAGGTGGCCAGTGAAGAATACACACTTGTCTGATGTGTATATTGAGTTATAGCAGGGAACATTCATGTCTTGAGAAACAAAACAAAACAAACAAAACAAAAACAAATTGAGGAGCATATGATCACAAAGCAATGAAACCGAGTTGATATTTTCACAACTTTTGGCAACTTTTCCTTTCCTCCTTACAAAGGGGGCTCTTTGTGTTTATGCAACAATTAAAGGTACAGTTTATTACATGTGAGGCAATGGAAAGACAGCTCACATTCATTTTCCTAACTAATGGAATGCTCAAAACAGTGGTGCATACAGGTGGAAATAGTATGATTCAGGGATCAGTTTTAAAAAGCTATAGTTGCTGGTGTGACATCTTGGGCAGTTAAGTGCTCGCTATATAAGCACAGGGACTTGAATTTAATCCCCAGAGCCCACAAAAGAAAAAGCCAGGCATGGGAGTACATGCTTGATGCTTGTAAATCCAGCACTAAGGAGGAAGAGATGGGCAGGTTCTAGTCTGGTAGGCAAGCTCCAGACTAATGAAATTCTTTATCAATAAAAGAAAAAAAGCTGCGTGTGGTGGCACACGCCTTTAATCCCCGCACTTGGGCTGCAGAGGTAGGAGGATCGCCATAAGTTTGAGGCCACTTTGAGAATACAGAGTGAATTCCAAGTCAGCCTGTGCTAGAGTGAGACCCTACCTCAAAAACAAACAAACAAACAAACAAACAAACAAACAAATAAACAAACAAACAAACAAAAGATGGTAATTAGTAAATATACCACATAACACTTGAACAGGAAGGACCAGGACTGAAGGGAAGATGGAGCTTCTTGCAGCCAACTTCAACAACAATATCAAATAACAGCTTTTCTTTATCTGTCCCCACCTCAAATAAATAAGCAAAATACTTTTTTTTAATGACTGGAGAGATGGCTCAACAGTTACGGTATTTGCCTCCAAAGCCCAAGTACCCAGGTTTGATTCCCCTGTATCCATATAAAGCCAGATGCACAAAGTGATGCATGTGTCTAGAGTTCATTTGCAATGGCTCCAGGCCCTGGCGTGCCCTTACTCTATCTGCTCTCCCCCCATCCTACTTTCTCTCTTCTCTCTCAAATAAATAAATAAAATACTGAAAAAAAAAGATGGCTGGGTGTCTGGGAATGGTGGTACACATCTTTAATTCCAGAACTTGGGAGGCACAGGTCAGAGGATCACTGTGAACTTGAGGACAGCCTGGGACTATGGAGTGAGTTCCAGTTTAGCCTGGGCTAGAGTGAGACATTACCTCAAAAAAACCTTAGCCCCCCAGTTCAAAAACAAGTTGGATGGTACCTGTGAATACCACTGAAGGTTATCCCCTTGCTTCTACATGGACACACACACAAACACACACATACCATGTATGTGCATCGTCTCACATAGGTGTGCACTTGCACACACACAAACATGCACTGTGTATCTCTGTTCCTATATTTATGAGGAAAAGCCTAACACTAGTGACACTAATTCATAATTTGTCTCTAGTGGTGAAATTGAGTAATAATTCTGATGCCTGAAAAATTCAGTCACATTAAAGGAAAGATTTTGTTCACTATGGGTCACTGTGAATTATACTTTCCTTTTTACTTAAGAAACATTATGTAGTTGGTTGCTTGAAGCCAGCACGTTGAGTCAAAACCTATGATGCATGCGCATCAACAGATCCACACCAAGTATCAATACTTAGCTCTCAGATCAGTGCCGCATATAGCTTTGAATTGTGTAAGCCTGACTTTAGGTGAATGAGGGGTGAACTTCTCAGAAGAGTTAGTTTTAAGCTTGTTGCAATGAGATACATGTGATATGCTCAGCTCAGTGAGACGCCTATGAGAGGCCTCACCTGTCCTGTGGGACACTACATCATCCCACCTTTCCCTAAAACAAGTTTTCCAAGTGACTCTCTCCTCTTCTATTTCCAGGAAGATCAGTCCATATGCCTGTCCCATGTCCTATCAACACCCTGGCCTTTATCCAACCCATATCTCTCTCAACTTGCATCACATCAATCTGGCCACTCAGGGTTTTTGATTTTCCCTGGCCCTGGAGGGTCCTCCTCTGGGATTCTCTGACATCCTTCCCTGTTAGTTGTTGGCTTCTCCCTATGGGACAGTGTCAGTTCTAGGAATGAGCTCTCTGCCCCAGTTCTCTAAGTCCCCAGAGCATATTGAAATCGGGATATGGGTCCCTATGAATCTGAGTAATCTGTTTAGCTCTTCAGTCTTTTGGGACTCACCTTTTCTTTGCAGTCAGTAGTATCTCCCTATGTCCCATTGGAGATGCTTGGGGAACCATTGCAGGGAGCCAATATCTCATTCTAGGCTACATTTGTCTGACCAATCTGCTGCATTTTAAGATGTTTCCTCTCCTTACATTGCTCCTAACCTTGTCCCCAGATACTCACATCTGCAGATGTTTCCTTTGGCTTCCTCTACCATTGAGCAAATTCTGTGCTCTTTGCTTCCTACTGCCTTCTCGACCATCTCACTCATTACATACCTTATGTCATAGCAGGTAAGGGGGATTATCTCTGCGGACATTAGGGTGACTGATAAATAACATTTATTTCCTCCCTGGTATAGTGTCTCGGGACTTTTCATCTTATTTCCCTTCTCTTCACTAGGCAAAGCTCTTCACTGAGCTTAAGTTCCTTCTGGCATCATATTTTCCCATCTTTACATAGCAGATAAAGAGGATGGACCCATTTTAGGAGTTCCTTGATGGAGTTGGAATATGGGGAATAATTCTGCATTTACAGTCTAATGATGGGTTGGCTGGGGGAGCTCGGGAATTTTGTAAAGGCAATATGCAGCAGAGAAGTACTATCTGAGGAGACAGATGCCCAGGATAATTAATCTTTAGCTAAGTCACTTTACTGGTAAATAGCTGAAGCATTAGTCTCCACAGTTGATTAGATAAAGATCAAAGTGGAGAACGGAAAAAAAAAACAAAAAACATGTCAAAGGAATCTACATAAAAAGAAAGGGTTCTGAGTGAACTAAACCACTTTTTGCTTTATCGCCTTGCATATCTTTATATTTGGAGTCTGTTTTGTTTAACTACCTCCTCTGCAAGTTCATGTGTTAGAAACTTAACATTGATGTGGCTTGGATATGGGACCTGTGAGAGGTAGTTAAAGGAAGCCATGACTGTGGGGCTCCTGTGATAGGATCATTGACTTTCAAAGAAGAGGAAAATGAGACACGAGCTGGTATGTCTGATTCCTTGTCATGTGAAGTCTCCTGCCATGTTGAGATGCAGCAGAAAGGTCCTCTCCAGATGTGAACACCTTGACCTGGGGCATCCTAACCTTATTCTTATAAGAAATAAATCTCCTTTCTCTATAAAGTATCTGGTCTTGGGCATTCTGTTACCATAGCACAAGATAAAACAATACAGAATCACTTTCATATTCTTCATCTTTGGATAGATCACTCAAAATAGTGAATCTTGATCTATCTTGAAACTTACTCTGTATTTTTGGGTGCTAGGTTGAAGAGTGCTTTAAAGTCTGAGATTTTTTGGGGGGACACAGTATGCATCCTAGTTTTGCCCCAAGTCTAGGGGTTACTTATTGCTATGTAAACACACACACACACACACACACACACACACACACACACAGAGCTTTCTCTGACTCTGATATTCTGAGATGGGGAAGGAATAAGAGAACTATCATAGTTGTATCATTCATTTCAGTAGTTCCTTTCATACTTAACGCTCCTATCAAATTTTTAGGAGAGTATTAACTATTAGCTGTTTTGGGCCTTTTGTTTTTACTATCTTTATCTCTATTTTCCATATCTATAAAATGGGGCCATTAACAAAGCTCACTTAGAAGATAAAATTATGCTAAAATATTCCACAGTGAAGAGTAAGCCAATATTAGTAGTGATTACTTCCATTCACTTCGGCAGTGCCCTACAACCTCTAAATAAAAGGTTATTTACTCAATAAATGTCATTGACTAAATGACTGATAAAGTAATTTGGATCTGAACTCTCTCAATTAACTCTCGTAGCAAAGGCCTGTTTTTCACAGTCACTGACATTATCCAAGAATGGATTTCCAAGCTGTGAGGTTTACATGGGGTATGATTACCCTCTGGCAGCTGTACAATGAGAATCCAATGCAGACATCAGTCTTTGGCCTCGTTCTGGAAGCTTTGTCTAAGATCATAGGTTTGGAAACCTATACTCAAAGGCGGTATACTATTGAGAGTGATGGTCATAGGACAGCGCTTATTCACTCTCCAGATCTTATACTTCTCAGTGCAATGCTTTCTCCCTGGCCATATGCAGTGGTCATGAGTAGTCTTCAGGCCACTTAGCCTCTTATGCAACCACTACCACATACATGACTTTAACTACTTATTACAGTGAGAATCTTGTGTTTATGGGGGCTCTTTATACATGCTAGGGAATACTCGTCTTCACCCTTATCCTAATCTTAGTACATACAGAAACCCTGTCCTCTCAGATACTGGAAGTACTTACTAACTGCCAGCTGCTTTCAGCTGAGACCCACTGTAAGTGTTGTCCAAGATCATGGGGCAACCTGCACCCAAGGACTGGACAGTGAAGAGTTATAAAGTTCTAATTTGTTCTCTTTTCCCCAGCTGTTGACATCTGTGAAAGGTCTCAGCAGTGAGACTAGCTGACACTATGGTGGCAATGTCACATTTCAGCTTCTCCCTGTATGGCTGGCAGAAGAGCCCTTTCTACTAAGTGAATACTTGCCAGTAGTGCTAGTCAGTCTCCATCCCCAGAAACTTTGCAGGAGCTGGACCCTGATACCATTATCTCATGACAAAAGGGAGTATGTGTAAAGTTGGGGTGAAGGGAAGCTTGTGGTGAAGCTCCTGCCTCCCACCAGCATCATGGCTGGGGTGAGAGTAGTCCATAAAATGGTACAGCTAGGAAAAGAAAAGGCCTATAATTTCCATATTCCCCTTTGCCGACCTTCTGATTAAGCATTTATTGATATTTACATAAGCGCTCTTAATTGTAGCTCCAGGAAGATGAGATACAAACGTGGAAGCTTCCTTGGTAGAACTGGGAGCGGTCGTCGGATGCTCCTCATCCACCTGGAGATGAGTCCAGGCTCCCATACAGAAAGGCAGTGCAAACGAACTACCCAGAAGGCCAACAAAGAGAATGTGGTTCTGAGAAACAGTTCCCTGGGAACCCTGTTTCCCAACATGTTCTCCCTAATATTTGGTGGCTTCCTGAGCTTCTTCTAAGGTATGACAACTGCTCCCTATCAGACTTCCTGCAGAGGCTCTGTCTGCCAGGCTGAAAGGACTCCCACAAACAAAATACAGTGTTCAACAGAGCAAACTCACTATTTTTCTAGCAGATTCCTGGCAGAAGCTGGCTTTTGAATTAAATAAATGGTACATCATGGTTCAATTTCTCCACATCATTTGTTTTCTTCCAGGAGTGGCAGCCTGAGACAGTCAGGGCTTGGTAAGGTCAGCCCCCCTTCATTTCTAGTGCACAGGGAGCCTGAGGTTTCTGAACGTCCACTACCAAAGTAATTGATTGCATGTCCTATTTTTCCAGCCTCTGGGGGAGAAAACACAAAATGAAAACAAAAGCCAACTTCTTGCTGAGACCAAACTGCACCCAGGCCACATACAGAGCCTGTTCAGGACTCTGGAATACCAAGAATAGGAACAGGTACTGGCAGTGCTGTGGACATGGTGTGTCTGGTGCTATTTGAAGATGTACATTTCTGCCTGGGTTGGGAGCCTCCACTTTGGTTTCATTTGGGTTGGCTGCAAAGTCTCCACCATCATTTTTGTTTGGACCCAAGGTAGTTAACTTACATTCTGACTGTGTATATCCACTGTTCTCATTATGTTCTGACACAAATAGAGCTGTAGTTTTCAGTGACCAAGGTCAAAGAGGAAAGCTTGTTTAATGTTTTGTATTTTGCTAGGTATTTATTTATTTATTTTTACCTAAGTTAGGATAACCCTTGTGCAAAACTTACTACATATATATATATATATATATATATATATATATATATATATATGTCTCCTGCAAATTCACCTTCCAGAAATAATCATTGTTAGCATTTCAAGTCATGTAGGATAGTCAGAAGTATAATAATATTTATATAAAAGTACTGTTTATAAGGGTTTTTTTTCACTCATTAGATCATGGTGTGCTCATTACTACTTTAAATGGCCACAAAGTATCTTAAGTTGTTTAACCCTTCCCATGTTAAACTTTTGGGGCTATTTCATCTTCAGCTATGATAGTTACACTCAATGAATGACCTTGTAGGTCATTCTCCACCATCAGGAATAAATTCATGATGATTTTCTTAGGGTAAATACTTAGATATAGTATTGCAAAGGTCCCTTTAATGTCAATACTGCTTCTTATATGTTATCTTTTACCTTGACTAGGACTTAGGAAAAATAGAAGTTAAGAGAGGTAAAATAACCTGCATAAAGGAAGAAGTGTGATGCAAACGCTATAGTCCATCATGCCTTTGTGCTCTATCAGGGTGCTGTGGGATGCATGGCAGGGGATGCTAGAAGCTGGTGTTACTAACAGATACCTCAGACATTAAATTAATTCAACTGCGATGAGATTCACTTGCTTCTATACAACTGGTCCATCTCTGAAGTACTAACTAAAAATATGGTTAGAAGACTAATTGTAATTGTTCCAGAATGAATTTCCGTTTGAATCTGCAATGTTTTAGGACAGTGGTTCTCAAACCTCCAGGCTTACCAGAATCACCTAGAGGTCATGCGCTCGTATTGGAGAAACCAGTGCTAAAGGTCAGGGACCAGCCTGAGCATCTGCATTTGCAATTGTGGGATGCTGATGATGCTGGTCAGGAATCCTGCAGCTTTAAGCACCTCAGGGAACCTGCAGTATATACTTCTTTCTTTCTGTTCAAATGCTGATTTGTATGAGGAAAAATATGCCCATAATGACTTCTCAAATTACCTGATTGATACATTATGCATTTCTGAAATTGGACTGGATTTTCTGAAATAATAGAACTATTTCTAGTATAAATCCAATTTCTAGGTGTTGATGACTCCACAGGTAAAACCTTTGATAAGTAGCAGATAGGGAATATTTAGTGAGATATAATTGATTACTGAACAGACGTATACAATGTGTAAATGTATAATATATACTATTATATAAAATATTTATAAGGGTCAAATGATGATGATGGCAAGGATAACAGTTGACATTTGTTGAAAGCTTATTGTGAATCTACGTCTTTCCAGAGTTTTTCAGATTAATTATCTCACTTAATCAACAAAGCAACTGTAAGAGACAGCTCCTTTCCCAGTTTTTTCTAAGATGAGATGACTGTAGTTGAGCACTATGGAAAGTGAATCACTTACTTACTTATGTGCTGTTTATTTTGATTACAAACCTTGAAACACACCCAATATGATAAGGGACAGTGTAATAAGCTTCAACATCAAGGCTGCAGTGACATTTACATGAATTAAACAGTATTTTACTAAGATCAGTAATTTTTAGTCTTATGTATTGGGATGATACAAAGCCACATGTTTCTTGGAAGATAACCCAATTTTTAGATGTATTCAGGAAAGATTTTTTTAAAAATAGATTAATTACACAAAACCATCACTTTTTTTTCTTGCTTTCCCAATGGGTAGATGAATATGTAGGAAAATAAACCTTTCTCAGAATAAAGATTGGTGATGGAATGAAAAGATTTTATCAACATGAGAGCTTGTTCAATGCCCATGGTTCATAAATATCCCTAACATTTTCCATAAAGGAAATATTTTCTATATGACAAGGCAGAATGGGGCCACTGTTTATGCTGCTCCCTATCCATTGGCCCTTGTCATTGTATGTTTCCTGAGCAAATCTTTCATGCACCTGAAGTCTCAAGTCAGATACCATGCTCAGTCTCTCAGTCCACAATTCTTACACTCTAGACATATGAGAACATGCATGCATGTGCCAACATGTACACCTCTTCAGTGGCTCCCAGAACTCTTTGAGATTATATGTCTCCGAGTACTGGAAAGCCTGCTTTTTTTTTTTTTTTTTTTTAGAGAAAAATCCATTTTCTTTATTAGAGTCTTCAAGAAATAGAAGTTTTCCCTAATTTCCCATGCTGAAACTATCTCTTTCCTGTGAATTTTCCTATCCTTTTATACAATGCTCCTTGGCACAAGCATTCTATTCCTCCCTGTTTAACCTTCTTGGTAGATTATAAACCCCTTCAGGGTAGGATTCATTTCTGATTCACCCCTGGATTCTTGCCCAAGCACTTAGCACAGAAAAAGCCCTTAATAAATATTTATTGGAGGAAGGAAAGGATAAAGGAAAGGAAGCAGAGAGGAAAATGTCAAAATCCATTAGATTTATCCCCAAGTCTCCTGACAAGGTTACCCCCAGATGCCTCCAATTGATGTCTTAGTAGGTGCCAGATGCTAAATCACTTTAGAAAACTCACTTTCTCCATGTGGTTCACTGGATATAGCCTAGGACTATAATTTAATTCAATCTACAGTCTATCTCTGGCTCTAATTTGACAAGTCTTCTTTTATAGCTATTTGATTTGCAAGAGGTCTTAGAAAATACAAAGCAGATGTAGAACATATCAAGTAATTGATAATGAAGAGATTATTGGAATGATTTGGCTATGTTAAAAGAAAATGAATATGTTTTTTTTTTTTTTTTGAGTGTTTCATCCAGGGGTTAGGAATATACTATATAAAGCATCAAACATCAATTCTAGGAAATACACTGGAGAAGTTGAACTAGTCAACAGTATAAAATTGATACTATGGAGAGGATTTAGTAATGTCCTTATTTAATTTATTGGCGGTTCTTTTTTCTTAACCTAAAACCCCCTTTTCCTCTCTACAGATGCTCACTGTATGAATAAATTAAGGGAGATAACCAGTATAAGAAGACTCTATTTATTTATTTTTTGGGGCAAGCCCAAAGACTGCCCCTTTGCTTATGAGTAGGAGGGAGAGTGAGAGCAAGCGAGAGAGAGAGCGAGAGCGAGAGAGAGAGAGAGAGAGAGAGAGAGAGAACTGGCAGTCTAGGGC
Organism: Orientallactaga sibirica; assembly: GCA_036365145.1. Lineage (NCBI taxonomy): Eukaryota > Metazoa > Chordata > Mammalia > Rodentia > Dipodidae > Orientallactaga > Orientallactaga sibirica. The sequence continues at coordinate 23,147,201 of JAEOAD010000003.1, forward strand.
CTCCACCCACTATAATTCAACTTGACATGTGCACTGCCTTGTGTATATGTGTGACCTTTGCACTTGCATCACCTTGTGTGCCTGGCTTACATGTGACCTGGAGAGTCGAACATGGGTCCTTGGGCTTTGCAAGCAAGTGCCTTAACTGCTGAGCCATCTCTCCAGCCCCAAGACACTTATTTTTTTTTTTATTTTTATTTATTTATTTGAGAGAGATATACAGACAGAGATAAAGAGACAGATAGAGAGAGAATGGGTGTGCCAGGGCTTCCAGCACTGCAAAGGAACTCCAGATGCATGTGCTACCTTGTATATCTGCTTATGTGGGTCCTGGGGAATTGACCCTTGAACTGGGGTCCTTAGGCTTCACAGGGAAGTGCTTAACTGCTAAGCCATCCCTCTAGCCAAAGGCTCCTATTTCTAAAAATGCTCATTTTTCTAGGAATACCATTAAGTGGGCTGGGTGCCTAGCTTGCATAAGGCCCAGGTTTCATCATTCGATCACCAGCAACACACACATGCACAAACTTTTTATAAAACACATTTTGTTAGACTTCTAGATTAATATTAAAAAATGTATTATCTCAGCCAATATATACCATAGTCACATAATCTGTAAACTCACAAAAATTTAGAGCAGGAAACACAGGTTTATAAAGATAAATTTGTACTTTTATAAAATTCTATGAAGATTAAGTTCAATACAGTTAATGATTTACAGTTAATTTTCATAAAAATTAACTAGTAGTGTCCTTAGGGATTAAAAACTATCAACCAAGTCAAAATCCTGAAAGGCACAGTTAGAAAAGTTGAAATAATAAAATAAATATTTAATGTCCTTTAAAAATTATACATTTACTTTTAAAAAAGATGATTGCAAGAGTTCTGTAAAAGTACTTGCAAACAGTTACAACTACTACTTCCTAGTTATCTAGGCTGGTAATACATGTATTCACTGAACAAAATAAAAACCGCACTAAGCAATGGATTATGTTAATGCTTCATATCTAATATCATCTACTTTGTTGTATCTGGAAAGTCGAGTACACCCGGTTTCGTGTGTGTGTGTGTGTGTGTGTGTGTGTATACGTGTGCACACACGTTCCATGCACATGTGCTTGTGTGCTGGTGTGTGCATGCTTGTGGATGCCAGCAGACAACCTATGGTGTTGCTCCTTCATATGCTGTCCATTTTCTGAGACAAGGTTTCCTACTGGCCTGGAACTTGCCTAAGTAAGCTAAACTGGCTAGCCAGAAAGCCTCAGTATCTGCTTGTCTCTACTTTTTTTTTTGTTTGTTATTTTTAATATTTTTTTTATTGACAACTTCTATACTTACATACAAAAAGTGCCTAGTATTTCCCTCCCCTCCCCCCATTCCCCTTTAGAACTCCACTCTCCATCATATCCCCTCCCTCTCTCCATTAGTCTCACTTTTAATTTTATGTCATCATCTTTTACTTCTATTATGAGGGTCTTGTCTCTACTTTTTAAAAATGTGGTTTCTGAGGATTGAACTGAGGTCCTCATGGTTGCATGGCAAGTACTCTGCCAACTGAGCTATCTCCCCAGATCTTGAAAACACCCAGTATCTCTGTATCTATGTCTATGTAGAAGTCTCCACATGTTAAAACACTTTTGATCACATTTTCCCATATATACTTAAAAATTTGTTATTTAGAAATTGCTATTACATGATGGATTTTTTTTTTTTTTTTTGGTCTTTAGAATGATTGCTTAAGGAAAGTTTCTGTTTAAAATTCATTCAGAAATAAACAAATAAAGAAGGCCAAGCCTCCCATATACATATATATAAATACATACATACAAGGAGGGCTCCTAGTAGGAGAGACAAAAGGGAACAGATGTATTTGTGAGTGAACAAATGTGGTATGTTGCATATGCAAAGTTGCCAATTTGACTCTAAAAGCTAGTCCTTTTCCAACCACCTATGCAAAGTAAAGGGCTATGTATGCCTGCAAGACAATATTTTAGGAAATGACCTTTGCAAAATAAACAAAAAAATTAACTTCAGATTCATGTAATATCATATCCTTAATAATTCATAATTTTGTTATAATTAATTATTCCTCTTCCTCTTATAAAGAAAACAGATGACATAAAATGTCTAAATGGAATATTAAATTGTAATTTTGTTCCCAAGATCCATATATCATTGATTTTAATAATAAGAATTTTATATAATGATTGAAACAATAATCCAATTAAAGGCAAATTTTCTTTTTATTTAAGAAATGAAAAGATAAAATATTGACCCTGTAAGCCACAGTAACTATGTTTAGGATAATATGCTGAATGTTCTGTAAGAAGGTTATTTCTTGAAATGTGGGGCATGAGAAAGACAAGAAACCATTATTACTCCTCCCCCCTACATCAGGTATATCTTTCTGTCTGTCCTTTTTTCTTTTCCTCTCTGGGGACATTCATTCAGATGAGACTCTGTGTCTATTCACAGAGCAGTCTTTCACAGATAAGGTTAAGCTGGCTAATTTTTTAAGTCATTCTAAAAATATTTCTGTAATATTCTGAACTGCCTGTATATTTCTGAGGCTGGGACCAATCCAAGGCCAAATAAGTGAGTGACATTTTCTACAGGGATTTGTTGCTTATTTTAGAATGCTGCCTGCTCTCTCTCCAGCTGCTAGGTGGACATGCAAATCGACAGACATAGGCTTTATGCTTCCTGTGTGACACAGTCTCTCAACAAGTTTAGAGAACCATATTCAAGGACACAGAAAGGACAAAGCTTCATACAAGAAGGTGCACTCTAGGACACAAGTGTCTCAGCAGTGCTTCTGGGAAAGGATACCCAGTTATCAAAGCAGTGGTTTCTACATGGTGCAGGAAAGAGAGATGAATTGGGGTAGGAGAGTCCTGTGTGACTCCCTTCCTCCCCAACCTCACTGCTTTTTCATTAAGTGTAGATGCAAACACATTATCCACTCTGTCTGGCTGCAACTGAAAATCAGACAGCTGTGTACGGAAGGAGGAAATGCAAGAGTACTCCATTGCACTGCATTTGCTCAAATTAGACTAGGCAGCTAAAAATGGTGACCAAGAGAAGGGTTGTCTGATACTAATAATATCATAATATTATGATTATCACAATATTCTATTTGCTCATTATTGAAACCAAGTTACATAATTTCACCACTAGCCAAAAGCCTTCAGTCAAAATAAAGCAAAACTAAGGAGACTTATGTCACCAGCACTGCTATTATTTGACTTTAAATATTTTTTAAAAAGAACATAAATTTATTTAAAAATATTTTTATCATTTAAACATTGTATTTATCAGCAAGTAGATAGAGATAGAGAGATGGGCTGTGGGGGAAATGGACACACTAGGGCATCAGGCCACTGCAAACAAATTCCAGATACAGGTGTCACTCTATGTATCTGGATTTACCTGAGTAAGAGACAATCAGATGCATGCTGTCAGGCCTTTCAAATAAGTGCCCATAACTACTGAGTCATCTCTCCAGCCTTAAAAGACCTGAAATTTAGAAAGACAATATGTGTGTATCTATGTATGCATATCTACATATGTGCATACATACATACATACATACATACATATACATAAGTCCACTGATAAAAATTTAGTACTGATAATGCCAAAAGTAGAAATTATGACAAGTAATATAGAACACAATTTCAGAAGTGGAAAACTGTTTTATATCATTTATGACCTTATGTATGTGAGATGGAATCCTATTATGCATGGTAGCACTTTAGTAGATATAAGCCTAGAATTGAAGACATATATGTGTCTGTATTCCCAAATATAATTTTTAGATATTGGAATGTTAAGCAGAAGAAACTATAGACCACCAGAGGTGGTTAATTTTCACAGTAACTTTTATAAATATACTCTTAGGTAAGAATATACTACCTGCTCCATAATACAATGAACCAAGTATCCTTGGGGAATGGGACAGCCCTCAGTGTTTTAAACTATCTGTGGTTAAGGATATGCTTTCCTTTCCTAACTCCAGTGATTCACAGATAATTTTATATAACAAATATTAATTAATAAAAGTAAAATTAAAAACTGAAGATGCATGAAATATAAGACTCCATCTTTACCATTAGATCCAACAGACACGGTCAAACTGCCACATACAAATTCTTAATCTACATGTGCCTGTTGCATGGATCACTGCAAACCTTAAGTAGTACTGGAATAGAAAGTTAGACTCTTGGATCATCTCATGTGGAAATATTAAAATTGCACAAGGAAAAGGGCAGGGCTAGAGAGGAAAGGAACTGAGTGTGTGAATGGTAATGGAGGTGGGGGACAATGACATCATGAAGCTGAAGCTGCTACTAAAGCTGCCTGATAGAAACTATGAAAAGTCAAAAACCTCCTTGGCTCTCTGTGAGAAGCACAGGGCTAGAGAATTTGAGGATATCAATGATTAGTGAGCTGCCATACTTGTAGCACAGGGTATAATTAACCTGTGGCACCTGCAGAGTTTGGATATCATTGCAGCAAACAGATTAGCTCCTTAAGCATGAACAAAAACTACCAGTTGCGTTCACTAAAATAATTACATGGCTTACAACTTCGGAGGTTACAAGATCTAAAAGCAATTAGCAACCTGAAGGAAGTTCCCATTGTGCCCTGAAATGGCATTAGTTCAAGTACAGAAGACTTTTCTTTCTATGGTAACTTTAATCCTGGCTGTTAAGAGAGGATTTAAGACAACTGGTATAGTCCCAAATGGAGATATGTGTCGTCACAGTTGTAAGACTTCATTTTTAGTCTGTGAGAAAGTCCGGTGTTCTGAGAGGCAGCGTGGTGAATGCTGCCAGGCTTGAAATGAGAGTATTATAGAGGATGACAGGAGCTGGGGAAGACAAAGCCTATGCTTTAAAATGTCAAGTTACATAAACACTTAATTCAAAAGGAAAACTGATTAAATGCCTCTTAGCCTGGAGGAACCGAACCACAGACCCTTTGAAAATGCGCACCAAGTCAGCACCCAGCTCATCAATGCAGTGAGTTCAGGGTCTGTCATGGACATTTCCAATTCAGCAGGCATCCCACTGCCCTGGAGACTTCTGAACTTTCTGTTGTCATGATTTTCAGGAGGATGGAAGCAGAGGCTTCAGCACCAGTGAAAGCCAATCATTCTTTTCTGGTTTAAAACTTAATGGGGCTTATGAGACTCTTCTTTCACCTGCTACAGTAAAGCCACCTTTGAAAGATAGCATTACAAACTTTATGGGAATCTGAATTAAAGAAATGACAATCATATCCTTCTGTAACTTTACTTTAAAGAAGTGTAGCTATGCATTTGATAGCAGAAGGAATTAAAATGGCCACATAAATTGTGTGTGTGTGTGTGTGTGTGTGTGTGTGTGTGTGATAAATGATGAAAAATTCCATCAAAATCTAAAATCAGGCACTTTCTCCTATGATGGCCTAGGTTACTATCCTCCAGAAGGGTCAATCCTAGCAGAAGTGACAATCCAATATTTGCAGAATGTTCCAAGTGCTAAGAGAACTGCAGGAATGTACAGAGGGCATGCATGAGCAGGACAGAATGGCTTCTGGGAAATGAAAGCACTTATTTTTGCCTTTTTTGTCCCATGAAAGAGGGATTCTCAACTGGACTACAGTTTAATTGATGACAGTTGATAATGACAGCAATTTGCTTCTGGGAGAGAAGGAAACAATAATTATCAAATCATATGGTGGCTCCTAGTGGGTAGCCTTTGACAAGTCCATGTTCATGGGAACCAAGATGTTCTACTCCTTGCCCTTTCCACACAGTAAATAATTCACAAGAGCAAGGAACTTGAAATGAAATGCGCCCAGGTTTCAAAACTCAGTGAATGACAAGTTGGCTTCAGAAGAATAATCTCTTGCAATATCCTATTATGGCTCTACAAATTTGATATTGGACAGCTTTTTCAATGACAAAGCTTTAATGTAGACTTGTTAAGATAGTGAGTAATTTTCATAAAATTGATGGTTTTGGTTTGCATTACAACAAATACAAAATAATCTGGTTACTAAATAAAATATGTTTTATAGGTGGAAGCACAAAGCATTATCCAGAATTACCAGTGGGAGAATAATTTTTGCAAGATACAAAGCTTATGACCAAGAATGAGAACACAAAATCTCCACCAACTGGTGAATGGATAGACAAATTGTGGAATATTCATATAATGGAATGCTATTCATAATAAGAAAGGAATGCTACAACATGGATGCGCTCAAAAACCTTATATGAAACGAAAAATCTCAACCACAAAAGATCCTCTTATATGTGAGTAGCAGACAGCTTCAGGTTGCTGAGATGAACTTCTAGACCAGGCACAGTTATGGAGGAAGGGATTTTTTTTGAAGCTTACAGATGGATCTAGGGGAAGTTCCATAATGGCAGAAGAAGTTGGCCCCCTCTTAAAGCAGAGAGAAAGCAAAAGCTAAAAGCAAAAAGCAAAACCACACAGCACACTTTAGGAACTACAGGCAGAAGTAGGCACTTTGCATATCTTTAGACTGGAATTTCAAACCCACCACCCCTTAAGATCCACCTGGTGACACCTCCTCCAGCAAGGTGGTTGCAGATCCAAACTACAAACTAATAAAGCACTCAATATATTGGGGGCCATCTATTCAAACTACCACATTCCTACCCTGGCCCCCAATAGATTCAACACCATCACACATTGTAAATTGTATTGAGTCCAATTTCAAAGGTCCTCAAAATCTTGACCAACTTAAGATAGTTCCAAAGTCCCAAGTATCCTCTGAGATTGAAGATTGTCTCTTAGCTGTGAGTCCTGGAAAATGAAACAAGTTATACACTTTCAACATATAAAGGCACAGAGTAAACATTTTCAACTGGTATTAAGCATAGCAAGGAGAGACTGTAACAATGCAAACTCAGCCACCATGGAGCAAACACCAAATTTCTGCAGTTCAAGTCTAGTGACTGGCAGTATCTGGATTTTCCAATTCTGCCCTACCAGCTGGGCTGAGTAGCTAAGTAAAACATCCATCCTTAGCCAACAGCCTCCATAGTAGTTCTTGCACAGTACTGGTATATCCAAAACATCTTCTGGTCTCCATGCAAACCACAGTCTATCTTCCAAAGGCTCTTTCAGCCTATCAGGATCATCAGGCCATGCCTCATGACACATCTCAGTAGAAGCTCCTAGAACCATATGCAATTCATGACAACTCCACAAATTTTTCTTGCTTCCAAAACTAATACCAGGTGTGCAGATCACAACCATGTTATTAATTCAGGGACAAAATAAATCATAACCTTGAAAAGCAGGTTCCTTGTCCAGTCAACTCTTTCCAAAAGAGTTTATATTTCTATCATAGTCTTCCCTCAGGTATCCTTTCCATTGTTTTAATGTAAAGCATTGTACCATCTTCCTTAAGATTGCTCATGTATTTGACAATACCAGCTTCAGTAACCTGAAACTAGTCTCAGTGCCTATAATTTTAACTTGCTTGAGGTTTTTTCAACTTAAACTCTTAAATCTCTCAGTTCAATATTTTTAGCCAAGCACATCAATCCATTACAAATTTAACCTTGATCAAACTTTCTGGACCTGGGCAGCAGAATGCAGCCAGCCTTATGCCAGTAGCCTAGTTCCAACAAAGTTCTCTGCAGTCTTTTCTTCCCCTCAGAAAGTTCATAAGCCAAGCTTCCAAGTTCACTTCTCTCTGTACTTAGCATTCTCAAACTCTCATCAGAATAGTCCAAAAAACATAGCTTACCACTCCAGAAGGCATTTTCAGTTGTAAAAACCAAGTCCATGCCTGTTCCTCCAAAGCAAAAGTTTCAAAAGACCAAAAACATCATGGTCAGAGTCATCTCACCTCACTTCTGGTACCAATTCATGCAGCACACAGCTTCAGGTTGCTAAGATGAACTTTCAGACCAGGAACAGTTATGGAGGAAAGGATATTATTAACAACTACAGATCTAGGGGAAGTTCCATACTGGCAGAAGTTGGCTCCCTTTTAGAGGTCCAAGCAGAGAGAGCAAAAGTCAAAAGCAAAATTGCACAGCACACTTCAGGAACTCCAGGTGGAACTAGGTACTTTGCATATCTTTAGATTGGAATTTCAAACCCATCACCACACCTTATGATCTACCAGTAACACCTCCTCCAGCAAGGTGGCTGCAGATCCAAACTATAAACTAATAAAACACTGAATGTATCAGGGGCCATCTATTCAAACTACCACAGTGTGATTTCATTTATGGAGGTGTCCAGAGCATGCAAGTCTATTGAGTCACAAATCATACTAGTGTCTAAGTGGAGCTCAGAGTAGGAATTGAGAGTGACTTTCTGATAATGGACACAAGGTTTTCTATTTAGGTTGATGGGAATACACTACAATTAGGACATGGTAATGGTTGCACAGTTCTGCAAACATATTAAATCAATGATATATACATTTAAAATGAGTTAATCAATGGAGTGTAAATTTTATCTCAATAAAGTTCAATGTTAAAAGTAACAGCCATGTCAGAGTCAAGGAATCAATACATGTTCAGTATATCACTCTTCATAATGAATAATACTTATGTAATTACAATAAGCAGTATTAAATGTGCCATTGTCTGTTCACTTCAAGATGAGCTTTGGAGATTGAAATCATTTTCTTCCTCATTGCAAAATACACAGCAAATGTAGAGTGAGCATATTTATTGATGAATAATTACACAAGAACACAAATTCTGAGTTCTGTCTAGCTTTGACACATACATCTTCCTAAAATTCTCTTTTCTCAAAATGTTAAGGTTATTTGTTAACAAAAATAAATTTTAAAAAGTAAAATTTCTTCCTCTCAGTTTTTAAAATAGTGATAATTTAAAGTAGTTCATTCACTCACTTATTCAGTATTATTTTAAAATATATATTAGGTGCTTTGCTAGGCACTGAAATGTACAGTCAAATATGTTCTGGTCTCTGTACACAAGAAGTTTATGGTGCAGTGAGGAGATGAACAATTGAAAAAGAATTGGAGACAAACATGGTGACTACTTTCAAGGAGGCAAGTGTAGAGCATCATGGGGGCAGATATATTTTTTTTCAACCAATTCAATCCAGGGAGAAGGATAAGTAAAAATTTACTAGAATATTTGCCAGAAGAAGGAGGAAGATTAGTTGATTGAAGAAATAGCATGGGGTGTGAAATAACATGGTGTTCTTCAAGTTGAACAAGTTCTGTGGGCAACATCAATGTTCCAGAGATCCAGAGATCAACAGGAAAAAAGGCCAGAAAGAGGGGAAGAAACCAGATCAGATGGGTAAGAATGTCCAAACAGTCTTGTCTATTTTAACATTCAAGTTATGGACCTACTAGGGATTCTAAGCTGGTGAATGTCAATCAGATGTAATGATCACTCTATCTCAGTGTGGAGGACTGATGGGACACATTGTATACAGAAGCCACAAACAGAGAAGGCTCTCAGCCACCTCTCAAGCCTGCTCCTCAGGTTCCCAGACTTCAATTACATCTCCAAGTACCCAGGGCTTTCTTTGGATCTTGGTCTTCTCATATTTTCTCTCATAGACTGTAGCTTATCCTAACCCCTGCAGCCACAGCTTTGCCAGATGCCCTGCACAGGAAGCACTACTCCTTCCTCAACTGAAATTAACCAACTTGTTAGACACACATGGCAAGCCAGTTCTGTGTCCCTTTGACAGAGAGGTGTCACACATCTTACATTAAAATACATTCCAGGGTTGGTGAAATGGCTCCCCAGTTAGGTGGGCTTTCCATTTAAGCAAGAGGTCCTGTCCTGTTGGAGACCTCCAAGTTCAAGTCTCTAGAATGAAGAAAAAAAGTTGAACACGCACACATATCTGTAACTCCATTCTGTCTGGTACATGGTGAAGACAAGGGTCTTCATAGCAGCTTGAGGTTTATTGAGAACCCCCATCTCAAGAAAATATGTGGATCAGTAATAAGAGAACACCTAATGTTCTCCTTCGACCTCCCCACGAACACACATGGGGTTTTGTGCACACATCACACACACCACACACATAGTCTTCAAACACACATGTAAACAAATCAATGACTCAAAACCATTCAAGTAAGAGCATGTGGGCCAGTATTTCTATATCCAAAGTGGTTACATCTTTCTAGAGAATGGGGTTGTCTGAGCAGCATCCCTGCTTCAGGTCAAGATGAAATTACCAAAGCAAGACTTTATTTTGAAAGAACCAAATTATTCTTTAACTATCTACAATAATAGAGTTTGTGACCTTAGGCTTAATGGTACAATATTTAGAGATGGTCTATTTTTGTATTTTTATTGCTGTGGTTTTATTGTTTATGAATTCCATTGTTGAAGCTACTTCTCCAGGGAGAAAATCACATGCCCACCGAAGGCTACACACTTGCTGGAAATGACAAAGAATAAATCTCCTTAGACAGCTTTCTCACCACTCAGTCACAGAGAAAGATGGCAGGTCAAGCTTGAAAACAAGATAAATATAATAAACAAAGAAAATCAAATTATATTTAGAGGGGAAATTTTTCTACTGTTACACAGGGTGCCTAAAAGTTCCATGTTCTAATGAAAACAGAGTTAGTAATAAAAAAGAAAGAAATTCTTTTTCAAAACCATAAAGTCATGAGAAAAAAATTATTCAAAACCACTTCTGAGTAAGTTTTTACAAGTTGCACTGTTTTCAGGAACAGATATTCCAATATGTTGCTATCAGGAACTATCAACTTCGAAGAGTGAGGTGAATCATACTCATTCATTTCAAAGATTTATAAAGATATCATCAACTTCCTTTCAGCAAGGGAGGATGCTTTTTATTATTCTCAGTACCATTCCCAGGTGACTTCACACATAGCTTCCTGGGTAATTGATACCATGAGGTGTGATCTATTGTGGAGCACATTTCTCAAGGGAATTCTGCAGAAATCACGTTGCCATCACACCCTCGTTATTCTTTGCTATAGAGATTGGAACATGACCATTGTCCTAGAGAGGAAAATAATTTTAAGGTGGTTATTTAGGGCATCCTTTTAATTTTAAGTATTGATCTGGGTGAACACAATACAGGTTTCATCTTTGTGTTGTGTGCCTCAGGGCTCCGTTTCTAACAAAATTCACCCTGGGAAGGTCTATGTTCCAATCCTTCCAATTCTTCCGTGAGGTGAGCAGTCACAGTCTCAAAATGATTTATCACCCAGTGATGAGAAACAGTTTCTGAGAGGTCACACAGAACGCTTGCTGACACAGTGTATCGGGTTGAGTTTGTTTTAGGCTGTCTACCATGTTGGCAATACAATTTATTAACTGCTTCTTTAGGCACCAACAGCATTATCTCTTATTCTTTCAGGTTTCTTGATAAGCCTCCAACAAATAGTGATTATACACAGTTGGCGTGGAGAAACCTGGTCTAACCTGATGAGATCTGTGGATGAGAATATATCCCAAAAGTCTCACTTTTCAGACTCCATCAAAGAGACCCACGATTCTTCTGTGGATAAGGTCTACATCTTGATGAAGCAATAAGTTGAGAATTATATTATTTTTGTCTCTAAAGGAAAATACATAATGTTAACAAAATTTCAAGACAAAGGACTGGTGGCCTGACTTGCTTTCTCTTGCTGTGTTTCAGGAATCTAGAATATGGGTGCTGTGCTCTCTCTGGCATCTCAACCTTCTCATATGTTGTTTCTCTGCCTCCTTCCACTAACACTGCTTCAGGTACTCTGCCAATCATCCTCAGGTCTTAGTTTCAATCCTCTCACTGCTTCTTTGACATCTTACTACTTGCTCCCATGGCTTACTGGATTACCAGTGTCACAGCATCTCCATTCCTTATTTTAATCTATACTGCTGTCTTTTCCTATAACATGCAACCAACAAGACAGGAAGACACACTGTTGCAAGTCAACATGATACCTCTACCTTGAAGAACAAGGCATAGAACATTAACAACAACCCAATAAATTTGATAATAATTCATCAAAACCACCCTACCTTCTTAAGTATTTTTTATTTATTCATTTGAAGGTGGGAGAGAGAGAGAATGAAAATGGGTGTGCCAGGGCCTCCAGCCACTGGAAGCGAACTCCAGATGCATGAGCCACCTTGTGCATTTGGCTTATGTAGGTCCTGGGGAATCAAACCTGGGTCCTATGGCTTTGCAAGCAAGCATCTTAACTGCTAAGCCATCTCTCCAGCCCTGGCCTAATCTTTATGGACATACAACACATTGTTTTAAACACTTGGGGTAAAAAATAAATGAGATTGTTGAATATGGAGCCATGATGATAAGAGGGATGCTTGCCCATGTCAGTCATTCTTTCTAAGACAAACAGATAGCAATATGGCCTGACACTGTTTTCTGGATTTGTATGGTATGTTATTAGTCCATCATTTTGCCTCAGAATAGCAGTGTATCCCCATCATATTTTCAGATGAATGTTTCATGTTTTTCTTGTGCTTGATGAAATTTTAAGTTTTCATTGCTTGGAAATGCCCTAAATTTATTTTTACACAAATTATTTAAAGAAGGACCAATATTGCAAAGGGATAAAGATGACTGTCTATATTTATATGGGGGACTCACAACAAAGGTAACACTTAAATTATCATGTGTGAACATTATAATATAAAGTTGAATACATTAATGTGACCACCTCAGCAGAAGGTATCCTGATCATTCGTGCACTAGATAACTCACACTCTGAATGTGTGTAGTCATTATAAATGCTAAGTATTCTAGTCAGAGATCCTTTCTTCCTTCTTTCCAACCTATTTTTTGAAGTATAATCTAAATACAGGAAAGTGAACTGGAGACTTGATCATTCACAAATTAAACTAACAGCATGACCAAGACATGAGACATTACCAGCTGTCTTTTCTAGCCAATTCCTCCAGCATAGTAACCACTAATCACATTGTTTTCTTGTGTTTGAATTTTATCTATGTAAAACTACATAGTATTAAATCCTTTGTAGTCTGCTTGATTAGTTCAATATTTTGTAAGATTTATTGATATTACTTTGTTGTTATCTTTTCATGTCTTAACTTTTAAAACAGATATAAAACATAAAATTGTGCAGATTTATAGAATACTAGGTGTGGTTTCCATGCATTGCACATTAGTGTTTAAGGAAGGTTATGTACTTAGTCAACTTGACTGCATTTGGAATCACCTAGGAGGCACACTGCTTGGTGTGTCTGTAAGGACATTTTCAGAGAGGTATAACCAAGGAGAGAAGGCATATGCTGAATATGGGGCAGTATCATCCTATGGGCTAGGGTCCCATACTGAATAAAAGAGTAGTTAGAGAAAGTAAGCTGAGCACCAGCATTCACCTCTCTGTGATTCCTGACTGCAGATGCAATATGACTACCCACTTCAAGCTCCCACCACCAGGGCTTCCTTCAACTTCTTCAACATCTCTTCATCCCTCCCAATCCCCACTTATTTGTTTCAACACTTGTTATGAAATATTTTCTTTAAATTTCATTCATTCAAGAGCTCCACATGGATGTACTATACAAGGACTTTCCTTTTAAAAATATTGTTATTTACTTATTTGCAAGGAGATAGAGAGAAGAGAGACAGACAGAGAGACTAGGCACACCAGGGTCTTCAGCTCTTGCAATCAAACTCCAGATGCATGTACCACCTTGTGCATCTGGCTTTATGTGAGTATTGGGGAATCAAACTTGGGTTGTTAAGATTGGCAGGCAAGTGCCTTAACTGCCAAGACAACTCTCCAGCCTGGATTTTTCTTTATAAAGAGAAAAATGTTTATTTAAATTTCCACAGATTTGCCAATCTAGTGTAAGGATGCGTGGATGATCTTTGCTCATCCTCTGCAAACATGCTTCTTTCTCTTAAACACTTATTCACATCTGGCTTTATGTGGGCACTGGGGAATCAAACCCAGATCATTGGGCTTTGCAGATAAGTGTCTTATCCACTGAGCCATCTCCCCAGCCACACTTAGTTCTTTTGATCTTTAACTTTTTGTTGTTTTTACCATCCCACCACCACCTGAAAAAACAATTTCACTTTCTAGGCATAGTGCCTAGATAGCAATAAGCATTTGTTGATTAATTGAGCATATAAATGAATGTTCACATGCATGAATCATCACAACCACTGAGGAAGGAACATAAGGAAAAGGTGTCATATGCAAAGGAAAGGGCTTAGGGACAGTGTCAACTGTGTTCAGTTATGATGGCAGGGTGTTGGAGCTATTTGTGTCTTTTTATGTTGCTACTGTTTACTTCATATTCCCTGACATTATATTATTTAAAAAAATGAATGAAGAAGGCTTTCATCATGTTATGATTTTTAACATTGATTGCAAGAGTTCACTTCTTACTCACTAGTAGTAGACCATGTGATGCTTTTGATGCTCTTCCAAGTAACAGATTATGGAAATGAAATCAGCATGCAACACCTTCTAGTTCATACGCAACCATGAGTACCCACAGTTGCACTGAGAAACTCTTTGAGGTTCCATCAGGCAACACAGCGAGTACAATCAAATTTACAGGTGTTGTAGTTCCTGGGACTTAGTAGAATTGATTTTAATTTTACTATTATCTTTATTAATTTTTTTAGTGTTGTCAGGTGTGGTGGCTCATGCCTTTAATTCCAGCACTTGGAAGGTAGAAGTAGGAGGATTGTCATGAATTTGAGGCCACCCTGGGACTACATAGTGAATTCCAGGTCAGCCTGAGCTAAAGTGAGTCCCTACCTTAAAAAAAAAATTGGCGAGCTTACAAAATAATGGGTTTCATCACAACATTTTCATATATGTATATAACTGTACTTTGCCCATAATCACTCCCTCATTACCTTCTCTTTTCTCCCTCCCTTAGAATTAAAAAAATACAGAAATTTCCATGTGAACACAATCACATTAACACTGTTATTAACAACTTATTTATATGATGCCTCGACAGTATTCCAGAATTCCAGAGGACATAGTACAACAAATGGCTTATATCTATAATCTAGAAAGGTCTAAGATATCCTGTGCCTTGGTCTATAACCACCCGTGAGTCATGGTGAGCTTTTCAGCAGAGTGTGCCAACTATATTAGGTACAGTGGCTACATTCCAGAGGACATTTATTATGGCATGAACCCATTATAATATATTTCAAAAATTCAATTCTTGCTTATTTTATTTAAAAATTAGGCTCCAAATAGAAAAAGAATATATAATCAGGCAGGTTTATATTAACACATTCTCTTAGGAAAACTAAGTGTGCATATTTAGAAAGTAAGAATGCAAAAGCCCTTTGTGATACAGCCTGGGAGGCCTTCAAGTCAAGTTAACTGTGCAGAACTAACCACCTAAAAATACAGTTTTAACCCCCAAATGCAGATGGATTTCATTAAGGATACAGGTATATTAAAATATGATAATTCATCTCCATTTCCCCTCAATTAAAACAGGATCAGTGGGCTGGAGAGATGGCTTAGCGGTTAAGGCGCCTGCCTGCTAAGCCTAAGAACCCGGTTCCAATCTCCAGGTCCCACATTTAGCCAGATGCAAAGTGACACAAGGGCGCAATGCTGCACTTGACCACAAGGGGGTGCACACATCTGGATTTCATTCACGGCAGCTGAGAGACTGCTGGTGCGCCCATCTCTATCTGTCTCCCTCTCCCTTTCTCTCTCTCTCTCTGTGTCTCTCTCCAAAAATAAATAAAATAATAATTAAAAAAATATTTTTAAGGGCTGGAGAAATGGCTTAGCGGTTAAGGCGTTTGCCTGTGAAGCCAAAGGATCCCAGTTCAATTCTCCAAGGACCCACGTAAGTCAGATGCACAAGGTGGCGCATGCATAGGAGTTTGTTTGCAGTGGCTAGAGGCCCTGGTGTGCCCATTCTCTCTCTGTCTGCCTCTCTTTTATCTCTCTCTGCTTGCAAATTAAATAATTATAATAATAATAAACTAAAATAACTAAATGAAAAGAATCATGAACTCATTATTAAAAAAGTATTTTTAAAACAGGATCAGTGATGTCGCTTCCTACCATGCTGAACTTGAGCAAGTTGTTTTGAGATAGGGTCTCATGTAGCTCAGGCAATCCTCAGTGCAGTGAGGGTGTCCTGTGAGACAGGCAGAGACCGAAGGGCAGGAGACAGAGCTGTAGGTAGACTTTACCTCCAGGGACTGAACTTGGGTTTCACCAGCTACAGAAAAAAATTCAGAGTTCCTAGAGACTTGTGGAAAGCAGTATCTCCAGCATCAATGAAGAGGGTAACATTTTCAGCAGGAGTTCATCTAAGAGCTGCAGACTGACCTGCCAGGCAAGGACACACATTGTTGTCAACAAGGAAGCAGAGCAATAAAACACTGTGCAAAGACCATTTCCCATGTAATTCTCTTTATCTAGGTTGTGCCAGCACAGAGAATAAGCTTCTCTTCTAGACTAGAAGGGTAAAATGAACCAGGTGTGATAGCAGAAACCCATAATCTCAGTGCATGGGAAATGGAGACAGGAAGATCAGGAGCTCAAGACCAGCTTCACATGCATAGTGAGTTTGAAGCCAGCCCGAGCTACATGAGACCCTATGGCTTCCAAGAAAGCTCAAGCTAAGTAAGCCATGTCAGCATATATCCAGGTGGAGCTATAGGAATTCACTAACCCTAGAGGCCATTTCTGGAAAAGTAACTACAAATATACCTCATTTAGATTGGAGTGTGGGAACAGCGTCCTTTAACAAAAAAAATTGTGACCATTGGTTCCCTCCTATGATGCTCCACTTTATCTGGAACAGTAAAATATGAGTGCAGAGCCATACTTTTGTCCTACAAACTCTGCTAAAAGTTTTTCTGTTGTGTCTCATCAGTTATCAGTGTGACCTTACGAATGAGGCCACGCCATCAGAGTAAAGACAAAGCCTCAGAACCATGAAGCAACTCTCACAGGGGCCATCCTTCCCACCGTGCCATGCCCTCATGCTTCACACCTGGCCTGCAGGACAGCAAGAGCCCTGCTTGGCACTATTGCTTATATCTAATGAATTCCATGGTCTTCCCTCTGGTATTCATGGCCAATGAGATGTGGAACTTCTTTCTTATCTGACCTCTCCCTTTTCTGAAGACACTTCCCACAGGTCACCCATATGGAGGGCCTTCATCTCCCCCACCAATCGGGTTGTTCTGTCACGCTTTTCCCCACCTCCATCACCAAACTCGTCCATTGGGATTCTTCTCAGTGGTTATTCCACGGAAGATAGGCCTTGGAAAACCCCTACGTTAACTAAGGCAGAAATTGTGTTACAGTGCTATAGAAAGACAGGTAATTAAAATCTTATTAGGCATGGATTATTATTCAGTCTACTCTTGTGCAGAGGTAGGTGACACCAATGAGACTTGGGTGGAATATGAGCCTTCGGATGTTAGTTGCACTATTGATCTTGGCTTAATAGAACAAAATGAATAAAACAGGACCCATTACACAGTGATGCATCATTCCATTAGAGAGGAGGATTGGATCAGACAGGAAGTTATCGACTGCCAAAAGCAGCTGTATGATCAGAGAGCAGCCTCTGCAGGCAGAGCTGGGTTCAGTAGTTGCCAGAGCCCTGTCTAACAAGGGCAGTCAATTCTGCCGTTCTCTTTGGAGACTGTGCAGGAAGTCACAGATCACAGATTTCAATTGATGCTAGGTCTTAGGGGCTCCTCAAATCCATGCAGACTTGGTTTTGTAAATAACTGAAAATATTTTATACCAAAACATTAAAAAAACTCAGTGATGTTTAGTGTGAGGTTGGGGATATAGCTCAGTGTAAGAGCACTTGTTTGGCATATGTAAAGTCCTGGGTTCCATCCCCAGCATAAAGGAAAACAAACACTATTTAAAAATTCCACAGGCTTATTATGGAGTAGAAAAAAAAATTCAATTTTAAAAAAATTTAAATATATTTATTTATTTATCTATTTGACAGAGAGAGAGAGAGAGAGAGAATGGGTGTTCCAGGACCTCCAGCCACTGCAAATGAACTCCAGACACGTGTGCCCCTTGTACATCTGGCTCCTGGGGAATTGAACCTGAGACCTTTGGCTTTGCAGGCAAAAGCCTTAACCGCTAAGCCATCCCTCTAGCCCGATTTTTTAAAAAATAAAACAAGAATCACTTTTAAATTGACTGTTCACTCTTTTCATCTGAATAGCCAGACGTTTGGGAATGCATATTGTACTCTTCTGATTCTAAAAGTATTTCAGGGGGAAAGCTTGAGAAATGCTAATGTAGGTGTTAAGGGATTTGGACCAAGACTCCATGGAACTCAGTAATCAGATGAAGAAAGGCACTTGCATGAAGAGCATGGACCATTAATCAATAAAGAAAGAAACATGTTAATACTTGCCCTCTGTGAGCCTGTGTACAAGAATTCCCCATCCTATTCTTTAAGAGCTGGATGCTTCTCTTACTGCTTTAACTTAGCTAGCTATAGTTTTAGCATGTAGTCTAGATCTTTCCAAACATGATTTGCAATGTAAGTCCCATTAAAACAAAACTGTATGGAGCCCAGACATGCAAGAAACAAGTTGTTCAGGATTGTACCTCAATCTGAGGCCTAAAAACCAACTATACATTTATTATTTAAAATATGTAATGAATATTCATCGAGACACCAAGAACATTAAGATGCAAAACAAATTTCAAAGCATATCACCATAATAATCTGTACAGGGATACTTAGCAGGATCCTAGGTTGGGTAAAAGAAGCAAAGGTTTACATCAAGGCACACGGTCTATAGGATCAGCATATTATACTGCTGTAAGAAAGGAGGCAATACCAACCAAGCTTTTACTTGACAGCTCCTGCCATTTAGTAACTCATTTAACTCATATTTGTGTGTTGAGATCTAATGGTCCACATTACAAAGTGCCTGATCTTGGAAATCCCTCAGTATTTTTTTTTTGTTGTTGTTTTTGAAAATTAAGGTAAGAGGGATAAAGAAAAATGGATAAGGTTTTTGTTTTGTTTTGTTTTGTTTTAAACATGGAAGTCTTTCTGAAAAGCATCAACAGCAAAAAAAAAAAAAGTGAAAGTGTCAAGACTCCAAGGCAGGATCATGATTGATAGCTCTGGGCAGCTTTGGATGCAAGCAAGCTGGGGTGACTGGGACAGAATGAATGAAAAACAAATCACATAGGTTCTGAAAGACTCTATGAAGGCTTGATAAGGACCTTGGATAAAAGTGAGATGTATGAACCAGCAAAGGAACCTGAGAAAGAATGGCCAGTGAATTATGAGAAGAACTGATGAAATGTTCCCAGGAGCCCAGTGAATGCTATTGACAGATGAAATAAATGAAATACAGAGATAGGTACCTGGGAGCTTGCCTTATGGAACTCAAGAGTACAGTGGATGAGAACCCATTTTGAGTTAGTTAGAATAGAGGGGCGGAAGAAGAAATGAAGCATGAAAAAATTTTCAGTAATTTTTTATGTACACGGGAGTAAATAAATTGGGTGATAGCATGAGGTGATTTGCAACATGCTTGTGTTCTGGTGGGAATGCCCTATGTAGGAGAACATTTTCACAATGCCAGACAGAACAAAGTCTTAGAAAAGAGAGAGGTGTGGGTCTGTGTATGTTTCCTAGTATGGCCATGTCAATGTATCACATGCCACGTGGCGTAAACAGGAGACTGATTGCCTCATATTCTGCAGAGTGGAAGCTCGAGATCAAGGTGTTGCCAACATCATGATCCCTGTGCAGATACTCTGGAGGAATCTGTTCCACGCTGCTCTTCGAGCTTCCCATACTTCCTTGGCTTTTATAGCATGGCTCCAGTCTTCACAGGTGTTATTCTTATATGTGTATCTCCATTTAAGTGTTTCCTTTCTTATAAGGACACTGGTCATATTTGTCATTGTAGCAGACAACTTCAGGTTCGCTGAGATGAACTTCCAGACCAGGCACAGTTATGGAGGAAGGGATATTTATGGAAGCTCACAGATCCAGGGGAAGTTCCATAATGGCAGGAGAAGTGGCCTGCTCGTCACAGGGCCAAGCAGAGAGAGAAAAACCAACCAGGCACACAGCACACAGAGCAAAACTACTACCCAAAAGCCACAGCACACTTCGGGAACTCCTATTAGGCACACTGCATATCTTTACAATGGAATCTCAAACCATCACCACACCTTAAGACCGGCTCCCAGTGACATTGCCTCTAGCAAGGTGATTGCAGATGCAAACTATCACTAATAAAACACTGAATATATTGGGGGACATATATTCAAACTACCACAGTCATACTGGATTAGGGACTCATTCTCCTCCCATCTGACATCTCTCTTCTTTTTCTCTCTTTCTCTGCTATATCCCAGGCTGGCCTCCAACTCAGTTCTTCTGCCTCAGTCTCCTGTGGTCTGAGATTACAGTGTGTACCACACTTGTCTACTATGACTTCATTTGAACTTAACTAGTTATATCTGCAAACATCATATTTCTAAATAAGATTATGTTCTGGAGTGCTAGGAGTTAGCACTTCATTAAATGAACCTTAGGAGAGAAGAGCTATACTTCACAATTTGACCTGTAATAGGACTCATACATTGAAGGGGCTGCTGAAGCAAGGGAAGGGTAGGCAGAGATATAAACTGATTCACATGCTGATGAGGGTTAACTGTGGTGGTGGAGTCATGGAAAGTCTCTCCTGATTACTTTTATTTTCTCAGTCAGTAAATAAAAGACAATACCATCAGCAACAGCAACATCATAATGTTCTTCCCTACTTGTCCAACTAAAATAATCCTTTGCGGAATACTGAGTTCCAAGATATGTAAGTTTGAGTTCTATCTACAAATTCTATCTACAAAAAAAAAATGTAGAGCAGCTCAGCAAAGCTCTGGCTGGAGTCATGATCTAAGGAATTATGACCCAGACTATGGGAAAGCTCTTAATACCACTAGGATAATGGACTAATGAACATGTAAACAGAAAAAGTGAGTGCATTACAGGAAGCAAACAGCACCTCAGAAGTGGTAACTCATCAAGTCATATGGAGTATGGCAAGGACCAAGGACCATGGATATAGTTCACTGTCAGAGCACATACCTAACAGTCTTAAGGCCCTAGGTTCAATTCCAGAACCTTACATGTGGATTTTAATAGCGCCACAATAGAGGCAGAACAATTGCATTACCTACTAGATGAATGTGTATTGCTTGCTGTACTCAGTTACTTTATGATTTGAATAAACTGCCTTCAAGCTTTCATGTTCCCTAGTTACTGCACTTGATTTTGCAATGGAGACCTTAGCAAAAGAAGCACCATCATTCCCTCACAATCAGCACCACCAAATCTGCAGAAATTCCTCACACATATGAAAGAGGGAGAAGTAGATGATATAAACAAAATCAATGCAATCTCTTTGTCATGTTTACTGTTGTTGCTGGAAATATTTCTGTCTTAAAGTGAATGTTACAAAGTCACACTTTTCTGGGTCTTAAATCTTCTCCTATACACGCATGTAATTGTCATTAGAATTTCTGTATGTCTTAAGAGTGCATGAGGCTCTCACACCAGATAGAATGATCTCATTCAATAAATAACAATAAGATGCAGTGGGCCCCCCAGGAATGCCATTAGACATGGTGGGAGTGGATGGATGGGAGGGGATATGTCGGGGGGGGGTAGGTGGGTAATACATGGCCTGAAACCACCTAGAACTCTAGACACAGAGAAATAGAAAGCATCCATTATATTGTCAGCTACTCATTCCCTAGGGACTTGCACAGATTTTTGTTTCTTATTGCCTGTTTTGTTTATTTTTTTCACTCTTGCTTTGAAAAAAAATTGAGCAAAAGCTGCTATTCATTGCTGCTATCAGGAAACTCATAAACATAAAAGCTTTCATATATAAAAAATTCTTGGCAAAGATACTTAATCACTTTTTATTAACTTTTTTCCTCCTGATGTATCTAGACATGCTACCTTGTTTTGAGATTTTAAAAAATTCCGTTATTTTTTCACATTGTTCTTTCCCAATATGTGTTGACTGCGTTGCAGGCCCTATTAGTCATTTCCACATGCGGCTGCGTGTGAGCAGAGGGAATGACTGAAACAGTGAGCAGAAGCCAACCCCTCCAGCAAAGAGAAGCCACAGCAGTTACTTTTGTTGTTTTAGGAACATGTTTTATTTCTCATGCCTACATAATACTATTTTTCTCTTTTGCATGGGAAAAATCCTTATTTTTTTAATTTGGTATGACTTCATCTAATGCTCTGCAGGAGCAAGAAATAACTTTACTGACAACTTTTTTAACAGTCCAATCTGTCTCTTAAAAATATTTATACAACAAACATAGTCACATAGCCACACTGGTAGTTTTCAATCTACCTTTCTTTAGAAGTGAGAAGTTAGGACTTGCTCTTTCCATGCAAAATACATACTAAATATTTAATTTATGCTGGATTCTAGTGTTATGAAAATAACATTTATCACCAATGATTTAAGTATATATCTTTGCATTTTCTTTATTGACAGAAGCAAAATACAGTCTTTACCATAATATTTGTAAATTTATTTTTAACCTGTGTGTGTGTACATGTTCATGTGTGGGAGTACATATACATGCATAACAGACATGTGGAGGTCAGAGGATGACGAAGGGTGTTATTGGTCCTTGCCTTTTACCTTGTTTGTGACAGGGTCTCCTGTTTGACGCTACATGCTGAGTTATCTGCCCACAAAATTCTAGGGATTCTGCTGCCTCAACCTCTCATCTTGCTGTAGGCACAGTGGTATTGCAGCTGCTTCCACATTGGCTTTATATACCTTATGAGGGCTGAACTCAGAACTTTTACCCATTGAGACATTTCCCTAAACTGTGAAGCAATTTTCATCAATATTGAATTTTTATCAGTGAAGGTGCTAAAGGACAGTATTATATTTATCAAAGTCTAATCATTATATCTTGTGTTGTACATAGGGGCCCAAAGATGCAAGTGGAAAATGACTAGATGCAAAGATATCATCATATGCTATCAAGCACCTATGTGGACCCTGATATTTAATGGAACTTACACCTTAAAACATTGTTAACCTATGCGGTGTTTAGCAATCTGAATGAAGGAAAATCAGAAGGCTCAGTAAGAGAACTGACCCTTGTGAACTCTGAGATATTTAATAGTTTCAAAACTCTTTTCTAGGTAGGTATTACTATCTCTACTTACTGAAGAGAAAATTCAGGGTAAGAAAAGGTTACTGAACTTGACACATAGTCAAAGAAGATGTGCTTGGGATTCAGACTAATGCATCTGACTTTATAGCCTATGCTCTTTCCACCATGACAGCTACCCACTAGCTGAGTATGACCATGTGAGGTATCAGGCATTTGATATCACTTGAGCTACTAATTAATAACTTTTGCCTCCATTTTTATTGTGGTTGAAATATACCTAAGATACGAAAGCACCATTTGTGTGGCTTTTAGGTGTGTAGGTTAGGTGTATAAAGTACTTTCACACTGCTGTGAACTCATCACCACCATTTGTTTTGGGCACTTTTAAAAAATCTTACCAGACTGAAACTTTTATTCCTTAAAATAAATGTGCCTTCCCACATCCCCAGAGACCCTGGTAAAGACTCCACTTATTATTTTTATGAATAGGACTATTCTATAGACCTAAAATAAGTGGACTCACACAATATTTTTCCTTTGGTATCTGGATTACTTTGGTCTGCATGTTTTTAAGTTTCACTCATGTTGTAGCATGTATTAAACCTTTTATGTCTTAAGAGTTAAAATCCATTGTGAATGCTACATTTTATTCATCCACTCATTTGTTGATGAGCATTCAGGGCATTCCTAATTTTTGGCTCTTGTGAATAATAATATTAACACTACTGTACAAGTCCCTACTTTCAGTTCTTTTGAGTGTAAATCCAGAGGTGAGATTTCTGGTTCACACAATAATTCTATGCTTAACTTTTTGAGGACTGATCATATTTTTTTTTTTTATAGAATTCACAGCCTCTTATGTTCTCACAACATATAAGGGTTCTAATTATTCCACATCCACACTAGCATCCATTATTTTCTTCTTCTTTTGACAATGCTAGTAACTATTTTTTAAAGTTTCAATGTACCAGTGACATTCTATATAACAAGAGTTACAAGGATGGAAATTATTAATAGTGGTCATAAGATTCCTAATGTGATCAGAAACTGAGGAAGTTATACTTCATATTAAGATTTACTCTCCCAAAGCAACATGGCAGTTGAAGCAAAGACCTTAACACACGACAGAAGACTTTATTCACCTTAGAAACCATTTCCCCTATATAGAAGAGCCCCTTTCTGACATTGAAGAGGTATCAGAAGTGGAACTTTCATGACAGATTATATTAGTGAATGGTAATAAGAATAGTTATAACAACAACAACAAAACAAGCATAGCTCTCTCTATCAGAGTCTTATGATGTCCCTAGGATTGGCTCACAAAATACTGTGTCCTTGTCAAATTTCATCAGGCCATCCATAATTCAGGGTGCATTAGCATGTTAATAATTACTGGCATGGAGAAGCAGCCCTGGTGAATTTGCTGCCACTGTTGTGGAAATGACTACGCTAATGAGTTTGAAGGAAATGACTTAGTTGAGAATTCTCTCTTTAGTGTCATAAAGACATTAAATCAGGAAATTCCAAAAGTGCCCTTAGTGTTTTTCTAATTCATCTAACTCAATTACAAACAGCAATTGTATAGCAAAGTCAACTTTCTAGAATACTTCTGATTCATCAGTGAGCATTGGATCTAGACACTCTCAGACATCTGAAGAAGAAGAAAGTCTTGCATTTGAGCTGTTTTTTCCTTGCTAAGGGATACACTGGATAGGGTTATCTTCCTTTTCAGTGTATCCATTTTCATAGTCATACTGTATAACTAAGAACCATCCTTCGATGTAATGCAGTATCCCTTTATTGAGCCCATGAATCTGCAGGCACTGATCTGGCAGGGTTTCACAATGCAGGGCTGGGGCTTTTCATATGTTCAGCTGTCAGTTGGTTCTTTTCCCCCTCTTTGATGTGTATGTATTCATTCATGTGTGTTCATGTACATAAACATGGGCATGCATGTGCCATAGCATGTATGTGGAAGTCAGAAGGACTCTTTCACTTTATTTTTATATTAGACAAGGTCTTTTTTTTCACCCCTGTAGTTGCCAGGCTACCTGGCCCACGAGCTATCTGGGAATTGTGTCTCTGCCTCACATCTCACGGTAACTGTGCTGGGAATACAGTGTTCTAATGTGTCTGGCTTTACATGGGTCAAACACTTGATCCACTGGACAATATTCCCAGTCCCTCATTTTGTTCTCAACACACTTAAGAACACTACTGCTCAAAAGATAAGAGGGCTCAGTGCTGCCTTCTCTTCTAGTAGTCTTGTGTCATTGTGCTCTTGTGATCATGAAGATGAAGGAAGAGAGGAAACGGATGCAGATCTTTGCCTGTGGCACAACTGTTAACTTTATTGTTGGAAGGGCAAGCCACAGTCCTAAGCTAAGACTGAAGGAGAAGAGAAAGGTACTATACCTTTTGTAAGGAAGAGCTACAAAGTCATACTAAAAAGAAAGCAAAACAAAACTGGATACATGGAAGGGTGAGAGATGGGGCCTCAGTACTAGCAGTCTACTACATTCTCCTTTAGGCTGTCGTGGAATGTTTCTTATCTCAGTTTTTGGAGATTTTTCCTTTGGCCCAATCACATGTCTAATATTAATCAATTTTATAGTATGAAGTACTCTATAGGAAAAAAAGTCATCAGAGTAGATGTTATAAAAATATTAGAAAATGAATTAATGAAAGAATGAAACATTTACAGGTTATCATGTTGAACATGGTAGCAACTAGCAGCAGTATTAACTAGTAAAATATGTATTTTGTGATCCAATTTTTTCCATGTTAAAGCAACTACATCCATATCATTCAACAAGTAGAAAATATTCATTTTCTTTTTTCAAAATACCTTGTTATACACTCAGGAATGTGAAGGGTACCACGTCCAGAAGCAGGGGCCTAGATGATAAACAAAGCTCCCTCCCTGTTTAGAATTCTCTAGGATGCTTCAAACATCTTTCCAGTAACAGCACAAAGTTTCATTCAAATATGAAATTTCACAACTTTATTATGTTAGGTAAGGTATAACCTAACAGAAGTTAGACTCAAAGTGAAATGGGAATAGGAAGGTATAAAAGGGTTGGGGACGGTAGGTGGAAAGAAACCCTTAAGATGATATCAAGGCAATGTGGAGAATGAGGAAGGATAGGGCTGTGTGGGATGATGATGGAGGATGGGTGAAAGAAGGGAATGGGAGAAGGTTTAATTAAAACCTAGAGTATAAATTCTACTATTTTGTAGAATAAATAAAAGTCAAATGACAAATACAGGTACCTGCATGGATGGGTATGAGATACCACCTTGTGAGTTGTTCAAGGAAGTCCTAGAAGCTCCCAAACAATGCAGGTTTTTCCCAGTACTTTAGTTGTTCACCAGAACTGAGCAGTAAGATAATATTGCTTAAGAATGCACACCATCTGACTGCAGGATATAATGAAATTAAGCTAGAACTGAACCAAACCTGAAGTCTCCTTCCCATCAGCTAGCTCTCACAGTACTGTAGGGTGCTCTGCAAGATTCTGGGGAGGAAAAGTTATTATTAGTATAATGTATAATTGAGATGTGGAGCCTCTGGTTTACAATATTGATTTGCCAGGCAACAGTTACTCACTGGTGCCAATAGTGGCACAATTGCTATGGTGGTAACTAACTGATATCTCATTGGATTTGAGACATGTACAATGGGCTGCAATCAATGTAGTGTCATAGTTGGTCAAAGTGCTGAAAATAAGCAAATGCTTAGTGTTCAGCCCTATGTGAGCTGTGTTTACCTTCAACAAACCTGTACAATATATATGGCCAGTCACCATTTTGTCATGGACAGGGAAGAGGCTTTTGAGTGCCCACTCCTCCCTGAAGATCTACTGGTAGCCAATGGTTGCCAGGGGAAAGGAAGAAGTCAGTCTCTTCAATGATAAAGTCAATGGTATGTGGGGATGGGGGAGAAAGGATTCAGTAAGAGTAGGAGGGGAGTAAGAGTGGGTAAAAGGAGAATATGTGTTTAAATTACTCTCTCTGCCTCTCTCTCTCTCTCTCTTTCCCCTTATCTATTATCTACACACACACATTCTCTCTCTCTCTCTCTCTCTCTCTCTCACACACACACACACACACACACACACACATTTAAAGGAACAGGAAGTTATATCCATTGGGGATAAAATTAAGTTCCAGTCCAGGGTATATGTGGCCTTGTAAGCATGGTTAGGAAATGAGGGAGTTCACAGATAAGATCATTTTCAAGCCTAAGGGCTAATATATCTCAGGCATTTGAGAGAGATAATGTTGAAGGACTTTTGAGACTTGGGGACAGTGAAGATACAGAGAGAGATGAAGCTGAAAATGACATGAGTGTGGAATAATCTATTCTAGTAAGAGCTAATAGTAAATGCAGATAATTTGTAGAAGATATACCTGGATTTACATTGTTTATGACTTTGAATAGCAAGCTGAAAAGTTTGTACTTATTTCTGGTGACTCTGCTGTTTTAGAAGGATTAATCCCTCTGAACTGCCTTGTGTAAAGAAAGGAAGTGGGCAAAGAGATCCATAGGTTATACTAGTTATTTAGGCCAGAGATAGTGAAGACCTAAGTCAGGATGATGGTAGTGGAGTGGTGAGGCATCAAAAAAGAGGGCACTGTAGGCAGGAGATAAATGGTCCAGCATTTTGTTCTTTAAATCTTTTGTTTTTCCCTGTAGGAAATAAGACAAAATACATGCAACATTTACAGATTCTATGGCAAATAGTAGTTCTCCCATTTTCTATTAGAATGAACCTACTCCAACCCAGGAATACAAACACAGAGAAGGTTGTCCCAGGAATGAGACTTGAAGATTTCACTACCATTCAAATTGATCTATTCATATGCATAGTGGACACTCATTAGAAGCAGTTCACTGACTACACTTGTGATCAGCCTGAACCTGGGCAGTTGAACACAATATAACCTCTGGATGAGGAATTCCTCTAGATTATCATCACAAGGAAGACATTCTTAGATCTAGAAGCAATGTAGAGATCATCTTATAACATGTCCGTATTCAATAAATAGGGAAATTGAGATTCAGTGAGTTGTAGTCAAGTGATTCAGCTAATCAACTCTCCTCATGCTCAGAGGGCATTCATTCTCTGTGTGGTGTGAACTGGCATGCAAATCCATCCCTGTCTATTCCCATACTCAAGGCAACATTCACATCCATGGGGTCTTCAGTTAGATCTTAAAATACTTGAGGGCAGGGAGTAGTTAGGACATTAAGGCCAGTATGGACTAGATCTCCATGTTCAGAAGGTGAGACTTTAAATATGAGCTGATTCCAGATTCTTGAGAACCCTGAGTGACAAGACAAGGGTTTTATACTAAAATAGAACATGTGAAGTCACAGACTTCTACAACTGTGCTTTATTTTAAAATACTAGATTCTCTCAAATTTTTGTACAAAATCTGAATAAAATTCTTGTCACATGCCTTCATTACAATTATTAAAGAATATATTTTCTGAAAACTGCAATGGGCAATTAATTTTTTTTAAATTTCAAAACTGTAAGAAGTTTCTGTTTATTATAGTGACATTCCAACATTATATTTATCATTGTGAATCAGAATCTTCTGGATACATTCCTTTTTCTTCTGTCTCAAGTTTCTTTGAACTGAGAGATTTCTATTCAATTATTTTTGGACCACTATTAGTTAAAAATTTGAAACAAAATATACAGTTTATACTAAATTTATATATACTTTAATATATTTCTGAATTATGCCATAGTAATTGCACCAGATTCATTGGCTCACATGGGTTCAGTTAAAATATAAATGTTATATACATGTAACTCACAAAACATGAGACATGATCAAGTGACTACAATGACCTATGTTGGTGGATCTAGTAAAGAGCTATGAAGATCTAGTGCCTTTTGCCTTGCTTTTAGCCTGCCAGCTTAATGAAGCCAAGAGATTACAGATATAACAAACAGAATACACTCAATTGTGACTGTCAAATTAGAATGATTTGTAAACATTTTTAAAATAATATAGCTATATGTTCCACTAGAGACACTCTGAAATATGTAAGCTGAGAGCATCAAGTATATAAATTTAAGAGGTGGAAGCTGATAGATAAATGAATAATACTTAAAGGCACAGTAAGGGATATGATCACCTAGAGACTCTGCATATGGATAAAAGACAGAGAGCTCCCAGTGAACCTCTGAGGCTTTGTACTACTCAGAGGTCAGAAGGAGGAGGAAGAGATGTCCAATGCATCAGGCTGAGAATTACATACTTTACATGCGCTAAGCCAGCTCATCCTTGCATTCTCTAGAAGGTGATTATTTCCACTTCTTAGCAAGGATCTACCCAAGGCATATATAAGGCATATAACACATCTGACAGCTTCTCTCTCTCATTCTCTCTCTGTCACAAAAACCCCGTCATATGGCGGAAGCAAAACAAAAACGTCTGGCTTTTAAACTTGTGGTCCCTTTGGCTCTTCTTCAGTGTCACAAACAGAAAAGAAAACAAAACAAACAAGCAAAACAACAAAATAAATAAAATAAGTAAGACTGAAGAAATTTCTAGCAGCTGTAATTTCTATGATGCAGAAAGGCAAAGAATCATTATTATTGAACTATAAAAATATATCTCTTTCTCATCTGAAAGTCACGAAGCACAAAACTGTCCACATTTCAGAAAACATACTGAATAAACATGACAGCAAAAAACACTTCTCCCTAAACCTTTCATTCAGAATTCAATTGGAGCTTCTGGTTCTCCCATCTACACAACAAAGAGAGTGGCAAGAAACCTGCTCTTGGATATATACTCAAAAGGGCTTCAAAGTGTGAGAGATATTGGTCATTATTCTCTTGGAGATTTTTAAGAAGAGGAAAATAGTACTTTCTCCTGGTGAATGATATATGGAGCAAAGTGATAGGACTTTTTCTGCATTTTAAGCAGCAGAAGCACAAGGAAGAGACCTACAATGTCTCTTCCAGTGCAGACAGGTAGGAATGGGCACACATGCTTCTGGAGAGAGGTTGGCCAGAAGCATCTGCAACTTCATTGCATTAACTGAATTATTATCATTCTGTGTAAAGAAAACAAGTTGAAGATGTTCATAATCCGTTTTTAACAAGCAATTCTCAAAAGGAACACTGTTTAGGGTTGAGTTTAAAAAAAATAAATAAAATAAAAACTCATGCACAGTCACTGTTGTGAAACTCTGAATATCAGAACAGGTCAGGGGACAGGAGACACTAACCCCTGTCCACAGGGATCCAGGGAGTAAGTTTTGTTCCCTCCAAGCATGCACAGCTCCACCTTCCTAATTCACCACCTTCTTTATTCACTGTAGTAACCAGTTTATTTTCACAGTATGGAAGCTGGTTAGGAGGAGAAAGATCTACTGTGTTTAATGATTAGCTTCATGAGCGACAAGTAGTCTGTTTGGGCTGAGTCTACAGTTGCTTTTTTAGTTGAATAAAAGCATAATCATCTGGATGGAACAAGGTCTTTGGCTGGGACAAATATAATGCTACAATTTGTAAATATCTGTAAAACCAAAAATGGCAGTGGGGAGATAGATGGCTCAGTGGATAAAGTGCATGTCATGCAGTGTGAGTACCCTAGTTTGGACCATGGTTTGCATGGAGACCTGAAGATGTTTTGGATATACCAGGACTATGCAAAGACTACCATGGAGTGTAGTGTTGGCATGGGATGAAAGTTTTCCCTGGCTACTCTGCCCAGCTGGAGGGGCAGAATTGGAAAACCTGGAGACTGTCAATCTCTGGTTATGTAGAACTTGAACTGCAGAAGTTTGATGATTGCTGATGGTGGTTGAGTTTGCATTGTTCTAATCTCTCCTTGCTATTCCTTATACCAGTTAATAATGTTTACTCTGTGCCTTTACATGTTGAAAGTATTTAACTTGTTTGATTTTACAGGACTCACTATTTTAACTTGGTCAAGACTATGGAGAACCTTTGAAATTGGACTGAATACAATTTACAATGTGTGATAGTTATAAATCTTTTGGGGGCCAAGGGTGGAATGTGGTAGTTTGAATGTATGGTCCCCAATTCAGTGTTTTATTAGTTTATAGTTTGCATCTGCAGCCACTTTGCTAGAGGCAATGTCACTGGGGGTGGTTCTTAAGGAGTGGTGGTGGGTTTGAGATTCCATTGTAAAGATATCCAAAGTGTGCCTAGTAGGAGTTCCTGAAGTGTGCTGTGGATTTTGGCTGTAGCTTTGTTCTGTGTGCTGTGTGGCTGGTGGTTTTTCTCTCTCTGCTTGGCCCTGTGAAGGCAGGCCAGCTTCTTTTGCCATTATGGAACGTCCCCTGGATCTGTAAGCTTCAATAAATATCCCTTCCTCCATAACTGTGCCTGGTCTGGACATTCATCTCAGTGAACCTGAAGCTGTCTGCTACACACACACATTTACATTCCTCCAAAATGAATGGTTTAAGAATCTTGCATATGGTAGCTGGGCATGGTGGTGCACACCTTTAATCCCAGCACTTGGGAGGCAGAGGTAGGAGGATTGCTGTGAATTTGAGGCCACCCTGAGACTACATAGTGAATTCCAGCTAAACCTGAACTAGAGTGAGACCCTACCTCAAAAAAAAAAAAAAATAATCTTGCATATGGTAACTTCAGTAGGCACACTTGATCAAATGAATATCCACTAAGCACTCATTTTATAATAATGAGATCCCCCATAATCAAATCTGCCTCTATGATATCACTTATGACAGTGATGTGAAACTTATCTAGGATTTTCCCATTTTTCATAAATATATTTTACACTGTTATCTTTCACATTGTTCATGGTGATATGAAGGTCAAGCAACAGGCACTTCATTATTTCTCTATTCTTTCTTCCACCAACCTGCTTCTCCACAGCTTCCTTACCTCCATCCTCCCAGCTATTCCAGCCAAGCATCCAGAAGACATTCTTCTTCTCCCAGCAAGCCCAACACCAGCATCTAAACACTTCTCCCTAGCTCTCTCTAGCATCTCTTGTGCCTTATTAGGATCATTGCAACCTTCACCTGGCTATGTCCCTGTGTTCCTTTCTTTCCCCCACTTCCTGCATTATCACAATCACTCCAATAATACTAATTAAAATCAGATCATGGGGGATCAATATTCTCCCAGAGCTTACCAGTTCACAGTAAGTAAATGTCTGTCTGATCCAGGGCCTCTGAAGTCCTTCCAGATTTGTCTCCCCATTTCCTTTCCTATGGCTTCCTCTCTGTCCTCTTCCTCAGTTTTGTTGTTGTTGTTGTTTTGTTTTTCTTAACTTCAGCATCTCTCCTAACTGTGTTGATTCAGGGACACTAAAGATACTCTTTGGCCTCGGTTTTGGGTCTGGTTTGCCTCCATAGCTTTTTTTTTTTTGGTTTTGCAAGGTAGGGTCTCACTCTGGCTCAGGCTGACCTGGAAGTCACTATGTCTTCTCAGGGTGGCCTTGAACTCTCGGCGATCCTCCTACCTCTGCCTCCCAAGTGCTGGGATTAAAGGCGTGAGCCACCACACCCGGCTTCCATAGCTTTTTCTGACCAGCATATTTAGGTCTGAAATTCTCAATGATGCAATTTTTAGGCATTTTTTTCATGGCACTTATCATCTAACAATTTTTTTTAACTTTTGTTTTTATTTTTAATTACTTATTTGAGAGAGACAGAAAAAGAAGCAGAGAGAAAGAGGGAATGGGTGCATCACAGCCTCTAGCCAGTATAAACGAACACCAGATGCACATGCCATCTTGTGCATCTGGCTTAAGTGGGTCTGGGGAATTGATCCTCGAACTGGGGTTCTTAGGCTTCACAGGCAAGTGCTTAACCACCAAACCATCTCTCCAGCCCATCTAACAAATTATTTTTTAAGTTATTTTTTGTTGGAGATAGAATGTTATGTTGCCCGGGCTGGCTTCATACTCTCTATGTAGCTGAAGATGTCCTTGAACACAAAAATCTTCCTGTCTCCACCTCCTATGTTCTGGGGTTATAGGCATGCACCACCACATATGACTACAAACACTGATTTTACTTATTTTGTTATTTCTCTCCACTGGAGCGCAATGTTGTGTGGCAGATAGTCAAGGTTCTTCACAGGAACAGGACCAGTATAATATGTGTAATTATAAATGGGGATTTATTAGAGTGGCTCATAGAATCAAAGGTGGAATAGTCCTATCATGGTCATCTGCAAGCTGGAAAGCCACAGGTCCCAGTAGCTGCACAGTGTGAGAGACCAGAAGCTTTAGAAAAGGAACTATGAGTCACAGCACTGTCTGAGCCTGAAGGTCTGGATTCTCCCTGGAAGGTCAGTACTGTAAGTCTATACTGAAAAGTTTGAAGTCAGGGCCTGATGTCCAGGATGATGGTAGTATTAAGTAATAAACAGACCCATTTGCTAGAGAGTAGAGCTTGCACACAAACTCTCTGGTTTCACCCTTCCTCCTGTGTGTTTGATCTGGATCCCCAGCCTAATAGGCAATACCACCTACATTTAGGGTGGTTTTCCCCCTTCACGCATTGTCATCTAGACTAATTATCTTTGGAGACACCTTCACAGATAATCTTAGAAGTTTGCTTTACTAATCTCCCAAGAGTCTCTCAGTCTAACCAAGTTGATAATCAAGATTAGCCACAACAAATGACTAGACTGTTTTTGCAAACTGTTGTTTCCTTTGTATCTAGAATAGTGTCTGGACATAGTAGGTATGCAATAACTATCACATGAATGAATTGATCATGAGAGTTACTTTCTTCTTTCAAATCCTAAAGGGTAGTCTTTTCTTCCAAGTCATAGATTCTACTACTAGACTACTGTAATGGAAAAGTTCATGTGATGCAAGGCTTGTTTTACATTGACATTTGGCAGTCACACTGGAGATGATGGAGTCTGTGAAAGTTTCACTGGAGAAATGACAGGTGGGTGGATGCCATCTCTGGATGTGTTTACTGCACTTTTGCTCAATCACATAAATAAACACCAGCAAGTTCAATGTCAAATCCTGCTTGGGAGAAAGCTTCCTTCTTTGGACAATGGCACTTTACTCTGGGCCAGTCCTCACAAAACAGCATGTGCAGACCTCCCTGGATGAGCCAGCAGAGTAACAGAATCGAGAGCAGAGTGAAACAGGTAGCCACTCTCACTGCCACAGAACTTCTAGCTTTGAAAGCCTGGGTGAGTCACATGATACCTGCAGTAAGAACTCATTCCCCTTTCTCCTCAGTCTAAATCAGCAAACTGGAGCATCTCACAAGTAAAATGGTCCAACTGCCTCCAAAAAAGAATTTCATTTAAAGGAGGTCCCAATACCAGCACTAGGAAGGAGATCTATTTATTTCTTGGAAAAAAAAATACAAATGGTACTGTTTAGCAAATTCACAAAACTATACTTGCTTTTCAGAAGTCCTAATTCAAAACATTCAAGGACTTTGTTTTAAAAAAACTAAAGAATATGAAAGTTATTATTAGTACAAAAGGCATCATTGCTGAGTGTCCTACCTGTGCTTTCTCTCTCTTCACTACTATCCATTTTGTATGAATACCTTCATCTTAGCACAGCTCATTTTTGTCCAAGTTACTCGTCTCTCAAATTGCTTTCATTGTTTAACAGAGTGGTTAAATTTTTATATTTAAGCAATGGAATCCTTTCTTTAAAATAAGTGTTATACTGAATAATAAAACAAATAACTATGGAGCTGCTGTGTATTAAATAGGATGGGAGTAGAGAAACTAGAATTTAATTGACTGGCCTTATATAACCCTGTAACACTCAACACTACACACATATATTCAGGAACACTGAAGCTTAGGGAACAATTTGAAAACAATGACTTGAGGAATGAAGTTGCATATCTTTCTTACTCTCTCATGCACACTCTTTCTGATTCTGCTATCCAAGATCTTCCTAAAATTACTTCATTACTAATTCTGAGGTTACATCAAGCAGATATTCCATATGCCACCCAGCCTGCTATTCCTTGCTAGTTGGAGTAGTCCCTCACTTATTCTACAGTGCTCTGTAACATAGAAGTAGCATTGGAATAATGTGCTTACTCTGTGTATACATCTTTGGCAGATTATAAAGTTTATAAAAGTCTTGGTGAGTCCATTTGTAAGGGCTGAAAATAATAGAAACACCTGGAAACAACTGGAATTCTATCTAGGATACACAAGTATCCCCCAAACCCTGGCTGTTACTCCATGCACAGGAACAGCCTCCACTTCACACCACAAAGACGCTCAGGTGGCTCAGCCCTGCTGCCCTCACCTGCAAAATGGCCACATCAAACATTTCTGCATCCAGGACATTTTATCCTGGGACAAAGACTGAAAATCGGGCTGATTTTATTAATAGTTTGACTGGACATTTTTGAAATGACTAAGAAAATTACATTTCCTTGTTTCTCCTCCTTCTCTTCCTTTTTTGTTTTTAACCTCAGGTCTTGTTCTAGCACAGGGTGACTTTAAATTCACTATGTAGTCACAGGCTGTCCTTGAATTCACAGAGATCCTCCTACCTCAGCCTTCCCAGTGCTGGGATTAAAGACATGTGTCACCATGCCTGGCATGTTTCTTCATTTTTCATGGTGAAATTAGTGATGAAAGCCCAGATCATCCATGAGCTCTCTTCCATTCTTGATGTGCATTTCGAGGCAAGGCAGTCACAGATCTGTGAAGGCAGGATGAGGCTTCTAGGCTGCAGAATAATATGTTTACTCAAGGAAG
This sequence comes from Orientallactaga sibirica, assembly GCA_036365145.1. NCBI lineage: Eukaryota > Metazoa > Chordata > Mammalia > Rodentia > Dipodidae > Orientallactaga > Orientallactaga sibirica. Next base: position 23,183,113 of record JAEOAD010000003.1, read on the forward strand.
TGAAGCATACTGGTCAGGGTCATGGCTTAAAAATCTTCTACTACAGAGCTACCTAAATGGCAACACTACATGGGTTATGTGTGCCACTGAAGTCCTTACTTCTCGGATGTGATGGTTAAGTTTGTGTCAACTTGATCTGTTTAGGAATCCACAGACATTCCTCATACTGAGGTTGCCTCTAGGAAGGATTATCTAAAGGAAGAATCCTTCCCCCAGGGTGAGCCCTTCCTCCAGAGTGGGCGGCCCCTCTTGGAGGAGGGGGCTGGTTTATCAAAAGAAGCTCTGGGAAGAGAAATATTCTCTCCTCCCACCTGGCTGCCTACCAGTGCTGCTTGCTGCTCTCTGCTTGCTGCTTGGTGCTTTCCAGCATGGACTGAAGAGCAGTGTCTCTCCAGGATGCCTCCAGGCCTTCAGTACTGGATCAGGACTGCTGAGGCATCCAGCCTCGTGGACTGAGCAGCTACCAGGTTCCTTGACTCTCGTGCCTGCAACCTGCTATTGCTGGACTGTTGTAAGCTAATCCAATAAATTCCCTTTTAATACAATTCATTCTATGAGTTCTGTTCCTTTAGAAAATCCTGACTAATACATAGGAACAGAACCTGGGGTAGATGAAGCCACCAGCTCATGATACAGTAGCTTCCGTTCAAATTCCGGCACCATGTGCTTTTTTATCTATGTATTTGTGATGAGATGAAGGTTGGAAAGAATTGTCCTTTTGTCACCACTCCCACTGAGGTCTGTGCTGGTTGTCCTGCACTGTCTTGTTCTAGATAGGATGCTCACCCGTGTCCTCTGCAGTCTGTTGCACCCATTAACATCTTGGAAAGCTAACTTTTTTAATGCCTCAAGGCTATGTGGGAGCCATGATATTCTTCCTTGTAGGTGATGGAGAGCCATGCCAGAATGGAGCAGTGCAGCCAGGGGCCTTAGGCCAGACCTAGAGTCCCATGGGTATAGTGGTATTGAAAGACTGAAGGTCAGGGTAGAAATTTTAAAAAATACATTTTTATTTATTTGCAAGGAAAGAGAGGTTGCAAGTAAGCATGGCAGGGCCTCTAGCTACTGCAAAGCAACTCCAGACACATGCACCACATTGTGAATCTGTCTTTACATGTATACTGGGGAATCAAAGCCAGGTCATTAGGTTTTTTAGGCAAGTGCCTTATCCACTGAGCCATCTCTCCAGTTCTAGGGTAGGAATTTTTTAGTTATCAAGTCTATGTTACAAGGGCTGGAGAGATGGCTCAGTGGTTAAGGCATTTGCCTGCAAAGACTAACGACCCAGGTTTAAACCCCAGTACCCAGAGTGATGCATATATCTGGAGTTTGCTTGCAGTGGCTAGATTCTCTCTCCCTCTTCTCTCTCTCTCCTTGTAAATAAATAAATAAAATATATTTTAAAAATGGTCTATGTTGCAGGGCATGAAAGCACAAGACTATAATCTCAGTATTTGGGAGGTAGAGGTAAGAAGATCAGGCGTTCAAGACAGGTTCAGCTTCATAATGAGTTTGAGGCCAGCCTGAATAGGAGATGCTGTCACTCACAAACACAACAAATAACAGACAGACAATCAGAAAAACAAAGATACAAACAAATGTCTATCTATGCAAGCAGGACAAAGAATAGATTACTGAAGTTCTAGTCCTTTCAGGGCTTGGCCGCACTGAAACAGAAATTGGAACCCTCAAACAAATTCCAGAACAAAGTATCAGACACACAACAAAGCAAAGGACAAAATGGGAGGTCTTTTAACAAAAAGCTGTAAGACTCTAAGTCTCTCCTTGAGTTTAAAAATAGAGACTTTAGGAAAGGGCTTCAAGAAGAGAAATCTAAATATTTAGAACAAGAAGAGCTGATGTCTGACATTACAAGAAAGATTCAGTTTTTAGAAGGTGCATCATCCAATTTCAAGTAGCTGCAAGTAAAACATCCTTCAAAACACATCAGAAAAAATGTAGAACAGCTTCAGAGAGCACTAGAAAATTTTGTGGATGGAAATTCTACTTTCAAGAAAATGGGAAATTCCTTTAAAAGAAGATGAGGAGTGGAAACAAGAGTGAGCAAATGTGTTAGACAATACCGAGGGGCCTATGAGACAAGTCTAAATGACAAGTCAAAGGAAGTCCCTGCATAACTTCTTGTCAAAGTGCTGTCTGGGTTTCTTGTTGTGAAGAAAGACACCATGGTTGGTGAAAATGTGGAACTGTATATAAAAACTGTAGCAGAGAAAGGAGACCTCTTAGAATTCAAAAAAATTCTGAAGCCCTAAGTCATATGGTTGAGTCACATACATATTTTTTTTAAAGTTAAAAAAAATCAAAATATACACTAAATTAAGTGAGGGACATAAAATACTTGGAAATCTTACCAGTAGTCTTCTAACTGAGAAAGCTTTCCTATAGTTAGAAAAAACATATTAAACAGGGGAATGAAAAGCTTTAGTAGAAACTTCAGGGCCTTTCTCAACTACATAGAAATTTTGCTAAATATCTGATTTAGAAATAGTTGAAGTCACAAAAATAGAGGTGATTCTATCCAAAACTGATGACAAGATCAGCCATGCATGTAAAAACTAAAGACAAAATTCTTTCAGGAAAAAGTCAAATAAATCACTGATTATTATCAAAGTCAGCTTGTTTCCCATGAAAGAAAAACTCCTGGTAGTTGTTCAAGAGTTCTGTTTACAGAAAGAAATCCATATGTAAGTAGAAGAACAGATTAATGGGGGTGAAAAGGCCTAAGTGAGGTCAGGGGAAGATATTGATTAAAGGAATGGTGGAGGGAGGGCTAATCAAAATCTAAGAGGATATAAATAAGTCATATGGAAACCTTCTTTACTGGACAATGGAACACTCAGAAGCCATAGATTGTTACTAGAAACTTTTCAGTGCCAGAGATGGGATTCCTTCCAGTGAGTTGTTGGCCAGGGAGGTCACAGATACCCCGAAAACATTATAGGCCATTGCCAAGGCCCTTGGTTTCCCACCAGGAATAGATGGTAAGACCCTATTGCTGAAGACTCTACATACTTGGGTGGCAAGTTCACTGAGAAATTCTGCTGGAGCTGAGCTGAAAGCCTCCTCTATGAGGACCAGCTGACAGAAAGTTGGAAAAAGCTACACTGCATGCAGATCAATGGTACTTAACAGTGAACACTGCAAGTTTTAAATTTGGCCAACCAGGCCAAATGAGCCAACAGGTTCAATAGTGGCATGTCTGTTATGGGGGAAACCAACCACTCTCTAATTGGACTGGAGGCCTGCTCCATGGAGGGAACACATCCCTGATACTGAAAATGTACGACAGGGGTAGACATGAGCCCTAAGGGTGTAATGTCTGCTGGAGTCTCACTAAGTGTATATACTATGTCACCAAACTGCCCAGTAAGCACTTCTCTTAATGTCCACACCCATATATTAATGCTACTCTCACTTTTGGTTAGAGAAGCTTCTCTTTTCAGAAAGTGGCAACCTTGTGATGATTCAGAAGGCACCATGGTGCTGAGAAGAAGGGACAGAGGAGTGCTCAGCACTGAAACATCTCAAACCTACCTTCCAAGGCTCAGGGTCCATTGAGGAAGAGGGAGCAGAAAGAATGTAAGAGCCAAAGGAAGAGTAGGACTCCTTACAACGTGTTCCTCCAGACAAAATATGGCCTGGATATCCATGATCTCATAGTGCCTGACACTACCTACATAAGACCATCACAATAGGAGGAAAAGATCATGACATCAAACTGAAAAGAGAGACTGATTGAGAGGGGAAGGGGATATGATGGAGAGCGAAGTTTCAAAGGGGAAAGTGGGCAGAGGAAGGGAAATAACATGGGATAGTGTCTGCAATTAAAGAAGTTGTCAATAAAAATAAAAATTAAAAAAAAGAAAAAGAATACATTAGACCAAACTTCTTATGGGAGAATTTAAAGACTTTTGGAAAAGCACAATTATGTCCCTAATTTTGGAATAAGGGGGAAGTTTGAGATCCATGGAATCTCCAGATGACTATATTCCCAAGGAAGAAGCAGAATCTCGTGATGAGATCATGAGGACCTGGGTTTGGCATCCTGTGTGAACCAAATACCATTTCTAGGTCCAGTGCTCAAGGACAAGTACCTCCACTCAGCTGAGTACCTCTACTCTCTACAAGTGCTTCTCCTGGGTCACTGCCTGCCCTGGCTGAAGCTCAGGATCTCCTCCCATTTCAACAGGGAGAACTGGCATCTGGCTCTCCATCTCTACCTCATGATCCCTTTAGAAGTCACATGTTATTGAGGATTCTGCAGGCATTTCTTTAAAAAAAGGGAGGGAAGAGACGGTTGTGGTGGCACACAGCACTAGGGAGGCAGAGGTAAGAGGATCACCATGAGTTCAAGGCCACCCTAAGACTACATAGTGAATTTCAGGTAAGCCTGAGCTACAGTGAGACCCTACCTTGAAAAACCAAAACCAAAACCCAAAACTAAAAACAAACAAAAAAGGGAGGGATTTTTTGTCCCATTCTTAAAAACATGGACAAATTTCTCATGGAGGGACTTTGCTGGCCCAGGGCATCCTTGACTAGCAGCAGGCAGTGTCTCTACACAGTGTCTGGGTTCTTCCAGAACTTGAAAACAGAAGCCAGCCACCTTCCAAGTTGATCCAGTTTGTGCAACCCTCCTTTTAAAGGGTCAGAACTGGAGCAAGAAGCTTTCCCCAAGATTCAGATAATGTTAATGCTCTCTTGCCATGGCTTAAATAGGGGGATAATGCTTTATAATTGTAGATTATTGAAATATGGGCTTTATAGGCTAATTGTTTCCATTTTATTCTATTCATAGGCAGTATGATTATAGTATTTTTTTGTTAACAAGTCCACTAATACAGGAAGCTTTACTACAAAAATAATCTTGATTTTTTTTTTTTTTTGGTTTTTCAAGGTAGGGTCTCATGCTAGCCTAGGCTGACCTGGAATTAACTATGTAGTCTCAGGGTGGCCTTGAACTCACAGTGATCCTCCTACCTCTGCTTCCCAAAGGCTGGGATTAAAGGTGTGCACCACCACGCCCAGCTAAATTTTGAATTTTGGGGTTTATATTCTTATATATGAGCTCTAATAGAACTGATAAGATTATAATTTTAGGAGAATATTTTATAAATGCTCATCATTTAAATATGAATATTGATATGTAGTTACAACATATTTAATATTTACAAAGTCCATTGTTCTTATTATAAACTATTTAGTAATATAGAAACCCAAACTTTGTTTTTATCTTTTAAAATAATCTTGAATATGTTCTCATTTATTTCCATTCTTTTCATTTAATGATTATACAATTGCCCAGTGGAAGTTGGTAGAGTTACTTTTAGGATAGTATTTTATAAATGTATTCCAAAAGTAAATTTCAGGAGTAATTGTTTCCTCTTCTTCTTTTATTTTTTCAGTGTGGGGAACCAAACTCAAGGCCTTGTGCTTACTAGATAAACACTCAACCACTGAACTAAGTCCTCAATCCCCTTTTAATTTTTTATTACTTGTTTTAAAGATATTATTTCCATTGTGCTATTTATTATGCCACCCATAACATAAAGTGCAGTAAGGGTTTTATATAAGCACTCTTGTAATTGTAGCCATTTGAAACTAGTTTATTTCTATGTAAAGGCATAATTTGTTTAAGATAAATATATTTACAGTTTTTGGTTGAAAACAATCTACCTGCAAAGTATTACCTTTGGTGTTTTCTTTTCTAGGAAATTAATCTTTCCCTATAATTTTCCCCTACTAACTGTCAAAGTTGCACTGCTTTAATTGTAAACTATTTTGTTAATCCTTACCCAGTCAACCACTATTCCTACCAATTGTAATTTTGTGTGTGGAGAGTGTTTCTAAGTGCTTTGTATTATTCATGGAATAGATTTCAAATATAATATATATATTAGATGTAGCTACTGTTTCTTAAATTGAAGTAAAAGTGCTTTACCTTTAACTAAGTTAATCTGAAATATACTGAGAAGTATATGTGGTCAGCAATGAGATAATGATGAGGGGTTTGATCCCATGTGTGTACTTACAGAATTCACCATCCAGTTTTCTTTTTCAGATAACTCAATTTCTCCCCTTTTTATTTCCAGAATGGCTATATGAGTAAAGCCCATATTTTGCTTCACCAGACAAAACCAACCACTGGGCATTTATTAAAAGAACAGCTTATACTTGTATATATGTATTTTTTTTTACAGCCCAGAAGTATCTCACATAGACCTGCAAGCAATTCTCAATAACATAATCACCAAAAGAATAAGTCGTCAGTCTCCGAGGCCCCAGAGAAGGACAGAATCCTAAGTTAGGTGACCATCAGCCAGTAATCACAGCAGGTCTGGTCTCATTCTCATGAACTAATCATTTCTACTTTCTCTGACTCTGGTTGACCTCCTTCTCCCTTAGCTATTTGCTTTTCCTTGACTTTGAAAATCAGGAATTGTGGATCTTATGCTGCTAAGCTATGCATTATTCCACATGATTCATCTCCCACAAGCTCTGCTGTGGATGACACCTGATGTGGGGGGTCAGGATGATCAAGGTTGCCTTGGTTACTTCTCAGGGCTTGAAGTCTGTTTCTGTTGAAACCACAGGCTCTTCCCTCTGTCTTACATGGAAGGCTAATGGGATGGGTGAGTCTGATGTCAGAGGGCCAAATCTCTCTCTCACATTATACTTATTCCACCATTTTGTGCACAAGGGTCTGTCTTATCTCATGAAGAGTCATGCAGACGATTATACATGCACAGGTAACTAGCTACTTTAGCTCTAATCACCTTCTTTCCCCACTCCACCTAAAAAATCAGCCTGCATCTTTAACTCATACATAACCCCAAACCTTCCTTAAGGAGGCAGTTTTGAGACTTGAGTCTCCTATCACCATGCACTATTTTATTTTTCTTTTGCAAAACTCATTGTTTTAGTAAATGACATCCTGTGTGGTGAGCAAATCCAGCTTGGTTTAGTAGCATAAGTTGCTGGCGCTAAACTGGATCTAATAAGAAGGTATGAAGGAAATCTATAACCTCTCATACTTTCTAAGAAGCAAGAGCTATTGTTTCCATAGGGGGAGAAAGTATCTATCAAACCACAAAATGGTCTTTTATTACTCACTATGAAGCTTCCTTTTTATACAATGTGAAAGCTTTAAATAATAATGCTCAGAAAAGGATCAAGTTATGAGAATCTGAGGTTCTCATTATAATAGTAATTTAACTATATTGCCCATTTTTCATAGAATAAAGCAACCTTGGAAAGTTAATCTACATATTGAGAGATACTATATAGAACAGTTGGATGAATAAACATTACAATGAAAGCCTTCACTTGCATTTCCTGGTTTTTGGGTGCTGTTATTATTATTTATGGTTTGAAAGATGACATCCAATTCAACATTGCATAAGGATAACATAAGTAGGGTTTCTGCCTTGGGACTTTTTGAATGAATCAGACTAGCAAAATAGATCATATTAAAACTCAACTCTGAAGATAGCCAATTCTCAAAAGTGTAAATCTGTGTTTAAGACATTTGACCCTTACTGTATCCTTTCTACCTTTTCTGTTAATTTATACATACTTTTACTTAGAGGTCAATGAAAACCTGAAGGAAGATGTCAATTTTCCTACAAATAAAAGTTGGCGCAGAGGTTCCAGTGCTGCAAAAATTGAAAGTACAAAGGAAAAGTAGAATACACATCATAAAAAAGGGAATTAAATTATGACTATTTCTCCTCTGCAGGCTTTGGTATTTGCTGTCTTTTCTATGTATGGTGTCCGTTTCTCTATGACTCTGATTTAGAAGTCCCTTCTACTTGGAAGCTTTCCTGAACTATGACATCTGACTGTGCATCTCCCAAGGTCAAGGAGTGTGCCTTCCTCTCTGAGAACTTGGTGAACACCAGTAGTGATTGAAAAAATGAAAACCAGTGATGGCTGAGTCTGAGGTAGACATGCCCATGCCACCTTTTAGAATGACACGCATAGTGAATTTTCCACCCTCCTATTCATAATCTAAGTTATGACAATGAGGACTTTTTGACCCTGAAATAATCATATCAATGCCAAAATGAAGCATAAGGTATCTTGGTTTGTTGTTTGTCCAATTTGCTGTTCAACACATCTAGTCTCTTCATCATCTACTAATTGTGTCATTCCCTGGAACTCTTACATAGACAATGAATCTCTGTCTCATATTGTACTTTTCTCTTTTCTCTCAGTTTTCCATGCGATCTCCCTGCAGTATGTTATTAAAGACTGTTTTAAGGTCACCAATTGATTTTTAAAGTATGATGCTCATGTTTAATGTCTTTTTTTTTTTTTTTTGAGAGAGACACAGAGAGAGACAGACAGAGAGGGAGAGGGAGACAGATAAAGATGGGCGCACCAGCAGTATCTCAGCTGCTGTGAACAAGAAATCCAGATGTGTGTGCCCCCTTGTGGTCAAGTGTGGCATTGTGCCCTTGCATCACTTCGCATCTGGCTAAATGTGGGACCTGGAGATTGGAACTGGGTTCTTTAGGCTTAGCAGGCAGGTGCCTTAACCACTAAGCCATCTCTCCAGCCCATTCAATGTCTTTTTATTTCACATTCATTTATTAAAGCAAACACTAAAATAATGTGAAAAGGCAGTTCATGATATAAAGGACATCTATTGCAGCTTACCTCAGACTCAGTTCTTGGTTTTGATTAACAAATCCATGTGCCTCTTATTTTTATCCCTAGGTGACCACTTGAGATTATAAGGAAATATTTTTTAATTAGTGTGTGTGTGTGTGTGTGTGTGTGTGTGTGTGTGTGTGTGTGCGCGCGTGCGTGTGCATACTGGGGCCTCTTGCCACTGCAAATGAATGCCAGATGTTTGCACCATTTTTTTGTGTCTGACTTACATGGATGACTTCAGAATTGAAGGTTGCAGGTTTTGCAAACAAGTGTCTTTAACTGCTGAGCCAGAACCTATAAGAAAATATTTTAAAGTTCTCAGACTTAGATAGCACCTTTTTAAAAATTTTATTGGGCATCAGCATCCCACTATACTTACTAAGAATTAGTTATATGCCTTTGTGGCTGTTCTATACTCTTTGCAGAGTAGGAGGAGCATAGAAGTTATACAGCCTTGTTTATGCTCAGAAATAGCTGGAACATTTTAGTATTTACATTTCACACTAAAATATAATGTTTATGACTGGCAAGACTAGGAATTGCACTATAGTGATATGCTTGCTCAAGGAAGCAAAGGAGGGTGTAGGAAGGAGTTCTAATGTATCTGGACCAGCTTTTCTTGGAAAATGGTATCTACTGTGTAACAGAATCAAAGAGAAGCCCCTAAACTTGAAGTCAGAGCCCAGGAAGACTCCTGGCTTTGTCTCTTGCTACTGGGGTGACCTTGTATTGACTGCTTATGGAGTAGAAAGCATAAAATTGACTTAATTTGATCATCATGAAAATTAAACAACAGAAAATATTCTTCAAAGACATTTGAGATCTAAAGAGTGTTTTCTGTAATCTTACCATCATAGAATGTACTCTCCAACTTTTATAAACCAAAGTTAGTACTTCTGAATTATTCTAGATTAGAAACAAAAAAAAAAAAAAAAAAAAAAAAAAAAAACACCGCATGTTTCACTTCATAGGATCAACTCTAAGATTAAATTTCTCTCCTTAGAAATAACCTTTTACAGTATAAATTCTATATCTGCACATAAGGCACACCTTTTAGGAACATGCAGTTCCTTGTAAATGGACTGATAGTACTTACTTTAAGTGTTGTGGGCTATTTGATCTCTTTCATAACTATTAAGCTCTGACATTACAATACAAAGTCTATAATGAACTATATGTTAATATGTGGGCTTGCCTGTTCTCTAATAAAATTTTATTTATAAAATCTGGTGATACGTAAACTTGGCTAGTGGGCCATCATTTGCTGAATACAATTCTACTTGATACTGACATGAGCAAGATGAAGTCCTTGACTACATGGAGCTCATAGTCTATCTAGTGGAAAGAACAACCAATAAATAAAAATAAACCCAAAGGAGTGGCAAGTGATATTAAAATGCCATGAAAATAAATAAAAGCAGAATTGGAGAATCAAGGGAGAGGGTAAGTTATTTTAGATAAGGTACAAAGGGACAGTCTTTGTTGTGAAGAAACAAGGATAGGACAGAGAAGAGATGCAGGGCCTGTCACATGGACAAGATTCAGAGGATAAACTGTGAGTGCAAAAGCTGTTACACAGGACTACAGTTATGTGACTGCTGACACAGATTCTCCAAAGGATCTGTCCACCTCAGCTACGACCATACCTAAAAGGAGGGATCTTGCAGATGAAAGTAAGGATTTTGAGCTGAGATCTAGACTACAGTGTGTTCTAAATTCAATGACAAGTCCTCTCAAGAGAAAAGAAGGGGGCACAGAGAGAAGATTGGAACAGTGATGTGAATATAGGTGAACTGGAGTGACACAGCTAGAAATCAAGGGACACTAAGAATTGTTGGCAATCACTAGATGCTAGGAGAAAGCCATGAGGGGATTCTCCTCTTGGTCTCCAGAAGGAATTGGTCATAGATCACATTGATTTCAGACTTCTAGTCTTCACAATTGTGGAAGAATAAATTTCTGGAAAGAAAAATAACCACTGACAGTGGTTATTTTAAGCCACTCAGCTTGAGGTGATTTAAAGCAGTTCTAGGAAATGAATCAAGATGGGAAATGCTTGGTATGGCCTAGGAACAGCCAAACCAGAGCCAAGTAAGCAGACCCAAAAGAAGAAGTCAGTGTTGATATTTAGAGTATTTAAAGGTAAAAATGCAGGGCACCCACCAATCTTGGAATAGGTAGGAGACATTATGGCTTGCCAATTCATCTTGATTAAATATTGACCTGAGAAGTTACAGTGAAGACTGAAGATCTGGTCAGAAGGCAGGTATTACTGATTATCTATGTGACCATAGAGTCGAGAATGTGGATCTCACTGGCAATTGAAGACCGTGGATACCACTGGAAGTCAGTGAGTAAGGAGGCACAATTCAATGCATGATTTTAAAAGGGTAATTCTAGATCTTGGAGACTGAGCTCATTTTTTGTACATGGCTGTGACTTATTTCCCATTCCAAATGATTAAAAAAAAAAAAAAATATATATATATATATATATATATGGCAGGAAGGCAAGGGAGGAAATGGTATGATTATATAGCTTTTGTAGTATTAGACATCAAGAGATGGTAGCCTGAATTGGCTGCCACATATGATTCTACAGGTTTTGTGCAGCATTATCTTAAGGGCACTATTCATAGCCCAAACATCAGAACAGAGTTATTTATTATAATAGCTTTCCAGGCAGTAGGTAGTGATAGGTCATCAAAGTAAAACATAACAGTCATATTTCAACAGATTCTTCTACCTTGAGAAAGGAATCCTTTTAAAGAAATTGCATAAGGATCCCACTTGAACTAATGGTGTTTGGGTTTTGGTTTAGCTGTGAGAAAATGCTAAGGAAAGGTCAAAGTAGATTACAGAAGGAGAATCACTGGATTTATTTCTATGGGCAGTGAGATAGAGAGGAGTATGGATGACACATTTCTTTTTTCTTTTTGTACAAGTACTTTTACATAGGAGAATGGTTATTGGGCACAGGACGTATGGAAGGATAGTCTGAAGGTCTCCACTTCTTCCTAGTATTGCTGAGATCACTACTAATCATCTAAGTGAAGAGATCAATTAGACACTTGCATATATCAAATCAGGAGTTAATTTCTGATCATTTTCCCTAGCACTGTTATGTAGTAAATTAATGCGATATATCCACGTTACATTTTGTCATGATCTGAGGTCGAGTCAATGGATAGAAAATCAAGTGTTCAAAGGCCAAAAATAAATAAATAAAAGTGTTTTCCAAAAGGTGCTCATAATTGACTGTGATTATCTAGCGCAATTGGTAGTGATGAACCATGTCTGGGCCTCTAGCCAAGTCACTGCTGAGCTTTTTATCACTGCTCTGTGTGGCTCAGTGCTGCCTTCATTGACTTTGGGGGGCAAAAAGTCTCAGTGGAAGTTAATATTAAGTAATCTTTAACAATAGGGGTTTAATGAGTTGTTTTAGTGTTGGATGATAAGTACTTCAAATCCATAATTCCACTTCAACTGCTTTTGTGTTCCAATGCCATCTTAATTGAAATGCAACTTTTGAAAGAACTCCCAAGAGAAAATTGCTTATTATCCCATTGCCCAAATAGCCTCTTTGGGCCCTCACTGGAAAGTAGTTACTTATGGAAATAAAGACTAGTCAACTATAGCACACATTGGATATTAATAGAATGTGAAAAGTTTTGATGTGGTTATTTTATTTGGCTTATTGGATGTGAAATGTGATCTGATGTGATGTGTAACTGTCTCGTGTGCAAAATCTCTGGGTGTTTGCAATGAAAAGAAAGCAATAGGCTATGTTTTGTCTCTCCTTCCTTCCCTAGACACCTCCCACTATACTTTTCTCAATGACTGCTGAAGAGTGCAGGAAAAGGCATTTTCCCAAAGCTTCCACCACTCTTTTTTTTTTTTTTTTTTTGGTTTTGCAAGGTAGGGTCTCACTCTGGTCCAGGCTGACCTGGAATTAACTATGTAGTCTCAGGGTGGCCTCGAACACTCAGCGATCCTCCTACCTCTGCCTCCCGAGTGCTGGGATTAAAGGCGTGCACCACCACGCCCGGCAGCTCCACCCCACCACTCTTGAGACATAGTAATTCTAGAGTTTAGAAAAAGGATATCAATTTTAGCAATGCTATCTTGGCATCCCAAATGTATCCGTCTACCAAATAGGTCTTGGCTGCTGTGTAATAAAGTCACTGTGGGAGAGTAGACGTCACTTTTTTAAACTATAGGTGAAATCTCTCTTTATTATATTTATGTTGATTTTTTTTATCAGAACTTAGAGACACTGAAAGCAGACTTTCATGGATGGTATTACTTGTCACTGGGGGATTAATTATATGATAAGTTCTTGTGAAGTGGGACACAGGTGAGGTGCCTGGTGAGGATTCCTGGATCTTTTAGAAACTGTCCGTGTACATTAAAGCAAGTTATTCAACCTTTCTGAACTTTGGTTTCTTCATCAGTAAAATGGAGGGTGTTGAGAAGATTATATCAGAGAGGGTACTGAAAATGCCTCAGTAGAAGCCAGGGTCTTCTGAGGTCATTGCCTGTTTGTTCTAGGCAATAGCAGATGAGCATAAACTGAGCTATTAGAAAAAGACATTGACCAAATGGAAACAGGACAATGTCTGTGGCATTCAGCAGATAGAAAATCCCAGGCTTGGAATTTAGAAAAGCATCCAGGGTATTCAACAAATCTGGATTGACTGGATCTACTTGTGAACCTAAAAGTAGGCTAGAGAGAGAGAGCAATAGTTTCTAGAGGGTCTACAACACAGCTATAGGAAGTTATTAATCATTTTTCCTTCACAAAATTTTCTTTAAAGAGTTAGCTGTATATGTGACTACTCTAACTTGGTGGGTATAATTGTCCTTTATGATAGCTCATTACTCCTTTATAGTAACAGGAAATTGATCACAGTCTTGGAGTACTTTTACCTGGTACCTATTTTGTGGAGTCTTCTAGGCCCACTGCCTTTCACTACCAGGAGAATCATCTGTTTAGGGAGATACACATGTCATCTTTAGCTGCAATTTAATGACTTTGTCTCCTGAAAGTCATTCCCAGGAGTTCTACTATTAATTGCTTCACATGCTCATGTCATCTCTAGAACTGTTCTCACAAAGAGGAAATGAGGCTTATGAGCTTCTGACAGGAACCGGCTTACCCTGAAGACCTGGAATGTTTTCCATAGTGAACTGCCAGCTGCCGGCTACTTTTGACCCACATCTCCATCACTGAAATATGGCTTCCATTGATGATAGATGGACAACCAGCTTTCAAAGACTCCATGACTCATCTTCCAGTTGCCACTTTGCAGACAGAATTACAGTGATTCCTTTAAGTGAATAGGAGGTGGTGTTACCAGCATTACATAGAAGTTTACACTATGATAGCAGAACCTCACAGATGTACAAACTCACATCCATTAGCCCTAAATGGAATAGCTCAAGACACCATGAGTAAGAAGATGTCAGAAATGCACAATTACTGCAATCTGGAAAATTCAAAACCACGATAGTTTGTTAGGCATGCTATATAATAAAATCTCTCCTATTTTTACTTGGAAAGCACAGCAGGCTTGTATTTCATACAAATGCATACAAATCTGCATAGCTGAGAAAATATACCATGCAAGAAAATGTTTCAAAATGCTGCAATGCAAAATTTCATATGACTGAATATGTTAAATAAATTTATTAACAAAATAGTGCTTACTCTGTGGATATGACTTATTGATCTGTATGTGATTCGATAAACAATATCCTCTTTTATCTGAGCATAAAAGATATTTAGATAGGGAGTCATTTTGATTCAGTAATTTTTTTCCTCCCTTCTTTTATAGGGATTATTTCATACAGATTCCTCTAGCTAGGTTAATAAATGTTATATTCTACCTAATCTGGAAAAATATAGATTAAGACTAAAATTGAGTAAACACTGATTATATTAATTAATACCCATTTATTATTATTAATTTATTAAAATTTAATTAATTTATAAATTGCAATTCTGAAAAAACAAAAATATGCACATTGCACAAGACTTTAACTAGAACTTTTCAATATATGCAACAGCAAACCATTATTGTGTAACTTAAAAGTTGGATGCCATTCCTTCGATTCTAAAGTAAACCACTGATACTTTTATTTTCTCTCAAGCGGGGGCAACTACAGACAGGTATTTATCAAAGGTAGATCAAATCACACACCTGATTTGCACACTTAGTATGCCATAAGACTGCAACATGCCTGAAAACCAAGCATCTCATTGTTATCTCCAAGACAGATTAAACACACACACACACGCCACATGCACAGCAAATACTGAGTACTGAAGAACAGCTTCTGCTTAACACTCCATTCACACTTCTGTGCTGCAACACTTGGCCAATCCTTAGTAGAGTTTTCCATAGTTTAAGGCCTACTGCCTCTCAGGGATAACATAGTCCCCTTTTGAAGTCCTGTTTGAAAAAAAAAATAAGAATTTACTTTCTTTTTTCTTTTTCTATCTTACATTTGACAATAGGCCCTGATTTCCCATTCACAGAGCATTTACTAAAAATGACTTACAGAAGGCTGAAGATGACAGAGCATTTTTCTTAGCATGTGGAAAGCCCTGGATTTGATTCCCAGGGGGAAAAATACTTAAAATTGTGAATACTTTTCTGTCCTATGGAGATGTTTAAGTAATTCAGGAGCATCCTTAAAGGCCTGGAAGCCATTAGGAAGAGCTGAGCATCCCCCAGTGCATGTGACCAGGACTTCTGTCTCCCCCTGTCGGTGGGAGGACAGCATCTGCTTAGGCATAGCTGGCCTACTCACATTCACACTTTGTAATTTTTCACTCCTCTGACTGCTTGAGCCCTGCTCATTCCCTTCCCATTTTGCCTCAAAATGCCTTGTCACTTCTGTACAAATCAGAAATGAACTCAGCTCTGTCCCCTACTGTTGGCAGTTGCTGAATCGAGTCTAATGTCCACTTGTGTTTATCCACAATGGTATTGAGCTTTCCCTGAAATATAGTAATTATAATTAGAGACTTGTGTGGTATATAAGTTTAAAAAAAAAAAAACCTTCATTAGTGCATATCACAGGGTCCCTGAGGCTTGTTGAATTTGAATCTGAAATTGTTTTAAAAATTCTTTAATTTATTTGCCATCAAAACAGCTCTTGCAAATTTTATGGCCATTATTTATTTATTCTATGTGTATGTGTGTACGGGATGCATGTGTTTGTGTATGGGTGCACGTGTGTGCAAGAGCATGCAAATATGTGTGTGCATGTGGAGGCCAGAGGTCAGCATTGGTTTTCTTTCTGAGCCTTTCTCCACCTGCTTTTTTTTTTTTTTTTTACTTACTTATCATTATTATTATTTTTTTTTTTAGAGACAGAGAGGTAGGGAAGGAGAGAGAATTGGTGCTCTAGGGCCTCAGCCACTGAAATCAAACTCCAGAAGCTTGTGTCACCTAGTGGGAATTTGTAACCTCATGCTTGCCTCAACCTCATGCTTGCCTCACCTTTGTGCATCAGGCTCACGTGGGATCTGGAGTCGAACATGGGTCCTTAGTCTTTGAGGGCAAGGCCTTAACCGCTAAGCCATCTCTTCAGCCCCACCTAAAGTTTGAGCCCGAGTTTCTTGCTGAACCTAGAACTCACTAGCTGATCAATAATTCCTATAGTTTCACCTGTCTCTGCCAACTCAGTACTGGCATTACAGGTGTCAGCTATGGCTTCAGCATTTTACTTGGGTGCTGGGGACCAAAACTCAGATCCTCATGGTTACTTGCAAGCATTTTGTTGACTGAGCCACAGTCCCAGCCCTATTTTTCTTCTTTAAAAAAAAATAAAGAAGAAAAACACAGCTAAAATTTAGGTGAGTAAGTAATGATCCAAGCAGCAGGAATGTATCAGGGAAAGAACTATATGACTATGGAAAGGAACTCCTTCCTCCAGTTCCTTTCCCTTCAGAGCTCATGCTGATTTGGGAGAGGAGTGAACATTTGTAGTAGAGCTTGCTTTGCCATGAGAGTTTTTCAGTACTCAAAAACTATTTTAAGGCAAGGAAGATTCTCCTTAGCAGCCTGCTTAAGGCCCCTATGTCTGCTGCCAACCCCACTGCTGCTCAGAAGGATGTGAGTGTGCTGATCAAGACACGGAGGGAGTCGGGGAATTCGCGGCTCCATTTTTAGCTCTTCCATTTATTTACTGAGTGATCTTGAGGTTACTTAACCTCTTTTTATTTTGGAGCTTCGTCCAGGAACTAGAATCATTATAACTTTCCTTACAGAGTTTCAGTAAAAATTGCTCTCTCATAAATACGTTATTTTTACTTTGTGTCTCTCTGATCTTTCTCAGAAGCACAGAACCCCTGTCAGGAACTGTTGAGAAATAGAAGACAGGTGCCCTTAAGAAAAAACTCAGGACTCAGTTTTAGAAAGATGATTATACATGTGTTTTGTCCCACCTTAAATTCTCTGTTTAGGACTTGTGAGTTTATGCTCTGTAGTAATGAAGAAACTGCATCATAGTCACTGATTTTTTTAAATACAAAATATGCATCACATTAAATTTACCAGTTTATTTTAAGTGTATAATAGAGTGCTATTGATCACATTCCCATTACTACGTAAGCATAGCCATTTCTGTCTCCAGAACTTTCTCATTCCCCCAAACACCTATACTCACTTAAGTCTAACTTCTTACTCCAGCCCCCTCCAGCCTACACATCATTCTCATTCTGTCACTATGAACTTGTGTGCTCTATCTGCCACATAAAAATGGAGTGGAGTGGAAGGTCAGCCTGAGCCAGTGAGACCCTACCTCGAAAAACCAAAAAAAAAAAAAAAAAAAAGGCCTGGAGAGGTGGCTTAGTAGTTAAGGTGCTTGCTGGCAAAGTCTCAGGACCCAAGTTTGATTCCCAGTACTCCAGTACAACGTGGCATATGCATCTGGACTTCTGGCCTCCTGAAGAACCAACAAGCCTATCACTGGGTCAGCTCGCACAGATCTGAGCCTAGGCTATCATTTCTTCTGGTTAGGCCATTTAATTTCTCTCAACATCAACATCTTCCTTTGTAAAGCAGGAGAGATCATTTTATAAGCATCTGCAAAGGTGAAATGTGATAATGTGCATGAGCAATTTCCTAAGTCCCTGGTATGGGAAAAGAACTCAATATATCATGATTAAATTGTGGAAAAATACAATCAAGATGCAAGTAAATACTCAACACATACTTAAAATGAAATTTAAAGTGATGTCTGTCTACTTCATAGCCAGAGTTCTGCAAGTAAGATCCTAATCTAAGGCTGTATTTACATCCTCTGGAAAAAATGCGTAGACTTTCTAATTAGGCAGCTCCAATTTGTCAAAATTGTGCTCATTCTAATGCCTCAGTAGCAATAATATTGCTACTTTTGAGTTCTAGTATGTGGCATCAGCATATTACATTGCAAATTGAATGAATTTTCACCCTTTGTGTCAAGATCCAAACTCCATCAAGACTAGTCAGACTATGATAAATTGGATAGAATAGAATTGTAGCAATAACTAGATTCAATGTCCAAATAGCAGAATTCAAGGAAACATAAAACAGCAAAAATGACTGCTTCATTTACAAATATCATACATTTTCAGAGAAGGGGATGTGCGAATTGTTTTTAAATCATGTTGTTGGTAGAGTTACAGGAACACATGGGTAATTACATTGTTTGGTATGAATGTTTTTGGAGTATGAAGACAATTTATTTTATTTATCTGTTTGAGAGACAGATATAGAAAGAGGCAGAGAGGGAGAGAGAAGAAAAAGAGAGAGTGAGAATGGGCACGCCAGGGCATTCAGCCACTGTAAATAAACTCCAGACACATGTGCTACCTTGTGCATCTGGCTTATGTGGGTCCTGGGGATTTGAAACTGGGTCCTTTGCAGGGCAAGTGCCTTAACTGCTAAGCCGCCTCTCCAGCCCACAAGATTCTTTTTCAAAGAACATGGTACTTTATGTATAAATCTAGGTTGCTGGCCATCATGTTATATTCACTTATTCATTGCACACTCCGTTCAGTGCCAACAAGGTCATTCTTGCTCCAAATCTTACACTATTGATGTCAAAGGTTATTTCCTTTGATTTGTCCCATTTAGTCCACCTTCAAATTGTCAGGAATATTTGAGAAAAGTTCAAAGTCTCTGAACATTTCTGAAGGGGTATTATTTTGCCCACAGCTGGTGTTCTTCATTTTCTTTACAGGCCTCTGACCAGAACAGAGAAAAAATCTGTTCATCAGATGTACTTTTCCTTACCTGTTCATCTTCAGCAATCAAACCTTCATGGGGAATGTTTACATGTCTTAGACTTCCTATTAGCTATTCATGGCATTAAAGAACACCATGTTGAGGGGAAAACCTAGTAATGATCAAAAGTGGCCCAAGTCCAGAAGGAAAAGGTGAGCAGATCTCAAGGGGGAGTGCAGCGTTCTCACTAAAGGCAAAGTAGAATCTCTCAGTAGTGCATGGGCCACACTCAGCACCACCGACTGCTCTTCTTCCTCCTGCTGTATGTGGGATTTCAGGCCATCTTGTGTCAGGCAGACAAACTGAACAGAGAGAAACCTTGGGTGGATGCAGGATCTGAGGTATGCCTCAGATATGCCTACTGATATCTTGAGATGAACAGGAAGCTAATGGCTCCACACTCTAAATCACATACCCAGGAGTTGTGCCTCATTCCATATCTCCTCAGTTGTCCATGGCAACTCTCAACTTAGTGTCTACATAAGAAAAACTCAAGAAAGGCTACTTCCTCTTTTGAACCTTTATTTCCATCTTTCTTTATTTCCTGAGTGAAGGTGCAAGATGTTTTGTGTTTTGGGCTTTGTGTAGAAAGAGTGCCTAGAGGGCACCCATTGTGTGACAGGAAACACTGTGAAACATTCTCTTGTGCTACAAGACAGAACAGTCACTTCATATTTGGTATACATGAAAAGGAAAACGAAGTTCAGGTAGAATCGTTGAAATTTTGTTTCTTTTATTTGGCAAGCTCAAAAGCCATCTATCTAAAAGTCAAAGCATCTATTTCTTGACAAAGCTAACAGCTATAAATGTGTCTTTTTTTATTCTAGTTTCAAATCCTCTAGTTTCAGGCTTATTTTACATCTTATATTGTTTCTACAAAGGGCTGTACAAGATACATCTTAATTCTATTGGCCAAAAATACTACAAAACCAATACTTTTTTTTTCTTCAAAAAACATCTCTGAAGACTGCAAAACCATCAGCCACACATTTTACTTTATTTTGATATTTTTATATCTGCATTTGCAGAGGAGTAATTGTGCTGCTAGGCTCTCATAACTGGTTAGAAAAATGTTTCCATTGTTTTTGTGGATTTTCAGTGAAAATCAGTCTTTAGCTGAAAGTCTCCCATCCTCAGTTGACACCACAGAGCACAGCACAGAGACACAGATAATGTAATGTTCCCTGGTGTTAGGAGTTCAGTTCTGCAAGGGATTGGTGCTATTTCCCACATCAAGACCATGTGTTCGGGCTGGAGAGATGGCTTAGGGGTTAAGGCGCCTGCCTCCTAAGCCTAAGAACCCGGTTCCAATCTCCAGGTCCCACGTTTAGCCAGATGCAAAGTGACTCAAGGGCGCAATGCCGCACTTGACTGCAAGGGGGCGCACACATCTGGATTTTGTTGGCAGCAGCTGAGACACTGCTGGCACGCCCAACTCTGTCTTCCTCTCCCTCTCTCTCTCTGTCTCTCTCTGTGTCTCTCTCCAAAAAAATATTAAAAAATAAAAAATAAAAAGTTTTTAAAAAAGACTATGTGTTCTTAATATCAACATACCACAGACTCTCTTCACCACTCTTTTTAAAATTATGGGATATGCAATATTTAGATATTTTAAAAAGATTTTATATTTATTCATTTATTCATTTATTTGAGACAGAGAGAGGGAAAGAGAGAGAGGGAAAGTGAGAATGGGCATGCCAGGCCCTCCAGCCACTGTAAATGAAGTCCAGATACATGTGCCCCCTTGTGCATCTGGTTTACATGGGTCCTGGAGAATCAAACCAGGGCCCTTAGGCTTCACAGGCATGTGCCTTAACTGATAAGCCATCTCTCCAGCACAATATTTATATATTTTAATAATACTTTATACTAGAAATATGTGAGCCATATATGAAGATCATTTAAAAGTTGCAAATAGTTACATTTTTAAAAAGCAAGGAAAAGAGGTGAAATAAATTATAGTAATATGTGTCCAAAATATCATCTGTTCAGTATATAATAAACATAAAGTTAAACCTAAGATTTTTTTCCATGTACTACTTTCAAGACTCAAAATATAATGTCTCAATCCAGACTGGCCACATTTCAAGTGTTCTATCGTCACCTATAGGTAGAAGGTACTGTAATGATCAGTGTGGGCCATCTTCTTTCTTCACTAATTTAATTCAGCCTTATGTTATCAAAAGTAAAGTCTCAGCTCAAATCCAAAGGTTACCACAGTCCTGTATACATAGACAATGACTGTGAAGTAGCTGACAATCTGTGCAAAAACAAAAACAGAAGTGTTTCTGGTTTAAAGGAGCGTGTGTGCATAGCTGCCTTAGCTTCACAGTAGTAGGCAACAAGACAGTGAACTCCTAATACTGATCTAGCTCAGGGTTGTAGGTGAAAGGGGCATGTGTGCATAGCTGCCTTTGCTTCATAGAAGTACCCAGAGCATGACAGTGAGCTCCTAATACTGATCTGGCTCGGGTTTCTGGTGATGCATGTGTGCATAACTACCTTAGCTTCATAGAAGCACCCAGCAAGACAGTGAGCTCCTAGTCCTGATATGTCCAGGCACTTGCATTCCTCTCATTAATCCTATCACCATCCTATGAGATAAGTGAGATGAGCATATTCACTGTACTGATGAGGAAACTGAGTCACAGTGCAGTAAGAAGCAGTGTTAAGATCCAGTTCCAATAGTCTAGTCATAAGATCTGGTACTCAGCCATTGCACCCACAGTATTTACAAGACACAAGGAAAGCCAAAAGTGTCCAACATCATCGATATCCAATTCAATGTGATATAAAAATGAAGGTTAAAAGGACTAGAAGCACTAATAAGAAAGAGTAGCTATTAGCCAAATCAAGAGCAGTTGGTTTCTAAACCATGTACAAAAAATGAGCTCAGTCTCCAAGATCAAGATACCAGCAAATGTGGGCTAGAAGAGGCCCTACGCATATAAAATTCCCTCCAAAATATCTATGGCCATCCCATCTATATAGTACTAACTTCTCTCTCTGTTGAAGAATTTGCTTATCTTTTCCAGGTGGACAACGAACCTGAAGGGAGGGTCAGCCAATCACACCTCACCAGGGCCCCAGATGAAACCATAGAGTAATGTGGAGGGAGGGCAAGAGTACAGCGTTCTTGGGGATCACGACACCAGAAAAAGGCTGAAGGAGATAAACACAGAGAACATCCAACTCCTACTAAGCCAGATATCCAGAGACACAGAGGCTCCCAAAACCTCATCACTGAAGCAGAACTAAAATGACCCCAATGTGGCTCAGGGAAATTCACGGAAGAGGGGGTGGAAAGAATGTTAGAGCCACAAATTGGCGCATTATGCACAGAGACTTGGCCTATCCCCCATAACTCTTGACTACCCCCACAATGCATGACCCACATTCCCCATTGATGAGGGTCCCTTTGGAAGAGGGAGGACAAGGAGGAGGATAATGGAGTCACCATTATGAATTTAAAATTAGAATAATATAAATAAAATAAATTATAAAAAAAGAAAGAGTAAGCAAGAAAAGAAGATAGAAGACTGGCTTTCTAGAACGTCCATTTTTTTTGCCTGACATATAAGCACATAGCATATAATTCTTCTCTTAAGTGGATAGTAAAGAATGAATTACATGACTTGATTTAACTCCCCTGGGCAGCTAGAGAGAAACAAGCTTATGCTGGAAGAGCTTTCTAGAATGTAATGTTAAGGATATGAGAAAAATCAGTGCATTGCGAGTAGGAAACAATTGAGTCCATCATCACCAGCAGATGCATACCCAACAAAATAACCAGCCCCAAACTAGTGATACTATAGGTATGATACTATAGTTTATCAAAACTTTTCTCAAAAAGGAACATTTTAATGGATAGTGAAAATGAACTGGGGCAATTTCCTCAATGACATAATTACCAAGTTGGCTGCTGCCTCGTTTCCTGCACTTCTGCTTCCTTTTTACACTCTTCGTTGTCCCTTTACTGACCCCTCCACCCATACACACACTTCCTGTCCCAACTGACAGACCTGTGCAGAATAAGCACTTGCTACATAATTTTATTAGATGATGGCTGGAAAGAACATGGAAGTCCAGTGTTTTCTTAAGAACAGCTCTTCAAGATTTGTAAGATACAAGTAAATTAACTGATTAGGTGGTGGCATAATTTTAAAAACCTTGGGTTTAGAAATGATAACGTTTTCCATCAGAATTACAAAGAGTCAATTAGTTCTTGTTAACAACAAATATGATATATATCAATACTGATAAACTGTAATTAACCACCTTTTGCCTACTCTTTTTATGATTTGTTATATGGGCTTTCTTAAACTTTCCTGTCTAAAATGTGATTTTAAAAGTTTAACAATGATTTTTTTAATGAACTACTTTTCCCCTTAAATCAATGTTCCTCTGCAGCCCTGGACTGACTGCTATTACAGCTATGCATCACAGTAGCAATTTCTTAAAAGTTAGGCATGATTTCCTAAATGATGTCATTCTATTGCAAGTTGAATGAAATATGCCCCTCGTGGGCTCTGAACACTTGGGTGCTGTGAAAGGTTGTAGAATCCTCAGGAGGTAGAGCCTTGTGGTAAAAATAGGTCCTGGGGGTAGGCTTTGAGGTTATACATCCTGCCCCCACCTCTGGTCTGCTGTCTGTCCACTGCATATGCAATGGGACCAGCTCTCACATGCCTTCATTTCCATGATGGACAGTATCTTCTTCAACTGTAAACCAAATAGGTCCCTTCTTGTAAGCTGCATCTTGTCAGGTATTTTGTCACAGTAATGAAAAAGTAACTACTACACCCTGATAGATAGCATTTGGGTTATTTGATGACATGTGCTGACATTAGATCATGGATGACTTTAATAAGAAACAGCCACCTAGAGGGTTAGCCAGTGGACACGGTCCTGCTGTTTATTCACTTGGTCTTGCCTGATTCATTGGTTTCACAAACACATATTTTGCTCTTGAAATGTGAGAGGCACTGGGGACAAGCATGTTCCCATTACCGGAGAAGTTTATAGCAAGTTTTATGTGGAACTGATGTAAAAATAATAGGAACATGTGAGAAACACAACCGTGGAGGGTCAATATCATTGTTTAGTTAACAAAGCATATACTACTTTCCCCCTTTATCACAGGTCAGAGCCACCATGCCACCTGGAAGGCTTTAAGACCAGGCATGCAATGACACATTTCATCAATGGCTCTTGAAAACACATCAAATAAACCCAGCTAACTGTACCTTTACTGCTAACAGATCTCTTTTACTTGATGCTGTGCGAACTTGTTTAGCCTTTTTGGGTTTCCGCTCCTTATTTCCACTTTTAGGCTTTTTTCCTCTGCTTTAGGAAGATTCTAAGTGAGTAGGTTGAAAGCTCCACATTAGAATATTTGGGGAGATTAAAGCATAGACTAATGCTAACACCTCTCTCCTGAAACTGTGCTTTAACTGATCTATGATGAAGCTCTGGCACCTGGAGTTTTCAAAGCTCCCTTGACAACCCAGTGAATAGCCAGAAAGGTTCCAAACAACTGCTCTACTCAGCAACTCTAAATCTTGAGGTGGCAAACATGAGTGAAGTCATAGACTGCCTTGGTACCCAAGATAGGATGTTGTAGGAAGGAGCAGGCTCCTTTAGGCAGACTAATTCAGCAGTATATCTGGGCAAGAGGCAGGAAGGAGAGAGACCAGATTAAAGAAGCTTTGTTGGACAAACAGTAGTAGCCAGATGCAGGAAGATCTAAATCCAAAGAAATAAAATGCAAAAATATTAAACAATTTAAAAAACGAGTGCAGAAGACTTGAAAATGTTTCTCTGCCTAAAGCTTGAGGAGTGAGTAATCAGTAACATAACTTGTAGATGTCTAAGAAGAGGCACCTTGCTGGCTGTACAGCATTTTAATGCTTTCACTGTAGGTGGTAGAGAAAGTTTATCAACAGTTATTTGGGGTCAGACCCATGAGGTGTGCAGTTGAGTGTATTCTCTCAGGTATGCCAAAGAGGAAGCTAGGGCAAGCTGCAACTCCCTTCTTCACTATCACAATGTATTTGTTAGCATAACCATTTCTGAAGTTTGTAAACAGTTCATATTTTCAGCCTGTGCTTCAGCAGAGGTAGGACAACAGCACTTTCGAGGTGGTGACTTGGCCCCACAGAACATGCCCAGAGGCCAATAACAAGAATTTTAAAAACCTACAATAATCAACACAAGGTGGGAGTAGATTTAATGGTGCCTGAAGTACTTGGAAGTGCTTCCTTCAGGCTTTTAGCCTTTAAGAAAGAAGGGCTTTTATTTGGAGTTTTCCATTTAAGAATGGGAAACTGCAGTGTAGAGGGGAAAGCTCCAGGCTCTTCTCGAGTAACTACATCTCCTAAGAGGTCAGCTCACTTCTCCATTACTGTTCCTTTAACCATAAAATGGAGAAAAGTGGCATTGAGTGGATTCTGCATTTTTCCTAGCTATAACAGGCTCTGAACTTATTGACAGTGAGTTTTGTAGCAGTTTGAGGACACTACTGGCTTGGGTCTGTCTAGGAGGCAAAAATTAGATGTTAGTTATGATTATAACACTGGCTTGAAAATGGTCATATCCAAGGAAACTCTACAAGTAGAAATGTTCAAAAAAAAAAAAAAAAAAACCACCCTCAGCCTCTATAAGAAGAGTTTTCTTGAGCTGAGGAGGAAATCTGATAGAGTTTTTGGTAGTCAACTTCATGTTAATGGAAGAAAACACAGGACCTAGAGCACCTGGTGGGAGGAAAGGATTTATTTTGGGTTACAGACTCAAGGGGAAGATCCATGATGACAGGGGAAAAAATGATGGCATGAGGGTTGGACATCACCTCCTGGCTAACATCAGGTGGACAGCAGCAACAGCAGAGTGTGTCAAACACTGTCAATGGGAGGCTGACTATAATACCCATAAGCCAGCCCCCAGCAATACACTATCTCTAGGAGGCATCAATTCCAAAATTGACACCAGCTAGGAACCTAGAATTCAGAACACATAAGTTTATGGGAGACACCTGAATCAAACCACTACATCTCACCACTGACTCCCATAAACTGATAACTATCCATATGTAAAATGCAATGCATTCAGTCCAACTGTAAAAGTCCTCATAGTTTTTAGATATCCCAATGATGTTCAACTATCACCATAGCCCAGGGTCTTTTATTTTAATTTAAAAAAATTATGAAAGAGAATGAGAGAAAGAAAATTGGCACATCAGGTCCTCTAATTACTACAATCAAACTCCAGATGTGTGAAACAACTGGTGTGCATGTGCGACCTTGTGTGCTTGTTTCACCTTGTGCCTCTGCCTTATGTGGAATCTGGAGAATCTAATATGGATCCTTAGGCTTCATAGGCAAGTACCTCAACCCCTAAGCAATCTCTCTAGTCCAGTCCAAAGTCTTTTAACTGAGCCATAATACCAAAAAAAAAAAAATCATAATGGCAAGAATAAACATTCACAGTGTGATAGATGGCATTGGGCATAGTAAAGAAATGTTCAAACAATAAAAGATTTTAAACAAATAGGGAAAACATCAAACTCTGTAGCTTCAAGTCTGACAATTCTAGCCAGTAACAAGTCTTCAAGTCTGATAATTCAAATCAGTGATGAGTCTCTGGGATTCCAGTTCTGCCCTCCTCCTAGGCTACTCACAGTCTGGGAAAACTTCATCTAGTGCTGGAAGCTCTCTTTGGCCATCGTCCCATAGTCCTGGCATCTTCATTGGGTCTCCGCTGAAACCCACAGCCCATTCTCATGGTCCCATTGGTCTCCATGCAGGTAGTCTACAAGCCTGCTTCACACTGCCCATAGTCATTTCCAAAAATACAAAACTGTGTTGCAAATTCAATTAATCTATTTCCTGCATTTGTTATACCTCATGGAATCAGATAGACTACCGACTTGTTAATCCAGGA
The DNA here is from genome assembly GCA_036365145.1 of Orientallactaga sibirica. NCBI lineage: Eukaryota > Metazoa > Chordata > Mammalia > Rodentia > Dipodidae > Orientallactaga > Orientallactaga sibirica. The sequence continues at coordinate 23,210,009 of JAEOAD010000003.1, forward strand.
GGAATAAAACCAACTTTGAAGAATAGCAAACGTCTTCAGGATTCAGGTAATGTAAACCTGAACAGGTTCTCAGGACATGGGAATAACAGCAAGCCTCTCACACAAACTGTTTCTAACCCAGTCCAGGCAAACATCTTTCCCACCTTCTTAAGCCATACCACACAGTCCATAGTCCTTAGTGCATATAGTCCATCAAGCTGTACTTACAGCACTATAAGGCATCTCTTAGGCCAAGTTTAAAAATTGTTCCACATTCCTCCCTCAAATCAGTTCCAACTGACCAAAGCCACACAGTCAGTTTTCTAGCAATATCTACCCCACTCCTCTGCTACCAATTTACTGTTGCAGTTAGTTTCAAGTTTGTTGCACAAAGAACTCAACCAAAAGCAGTTTATTATAGGACAGTGTTTATTTTGGCTTACAGGCTTTAGGGGAAGCTCTATGATGGCAGGGGAAAACAATGGCTTGAACAGAGGGTGGACATCACCTCCTGGCCAACATCAGGTAGACAACAGGAACAAGGACAGTGTGCCAAACACTGGTAAGGGGAAGCTGTCTATAACACCCATAAGTCCACCTCCAACAATGCCCTGACTCCAGGAGGCTTCAATTATCAAATTGCCACAAGCTGGGGCCTTAGCATTCAGAATACCTAACTTTATGGGGACACATGAATCAAACCACTACATCTCACATCTGCCACCCATAAACTGATAACTATCCATATGTAAAATGCAATGCATTCAGTCCAACTGTAAAAGTCCTCATAGTTTTTAGATATCCCAATGATGTTCAACTATCACCATAGCCCAGGGTCTTTTATTTTAATTTAAAAAAATTATGAAAGAGAATGAGAGAAAGAAAATTGGCACATCAGGTCCTCTAATTACTACAATCAAACTCCAGATGTGTGAAACAACTGGTGTGCATGTGCGACCTTGTGTGCTTGTTTCACCTTGTGCCTCTGCCTTATGTGGAATCTGGAGAATCTAATATGGATCCTTAGGCTTCATAGGCAAGTACCTCAACCCCTAAGCAATCTCTCTAGTCCAGTCCAAAGTCTTTTAACTGAGCCATAATACCAAAAAAAAAAAAAAAATCATAATAGTAAGAATAAACATTCACAGTGTGATAGATGGCATTGGGCATAGTAAAGAAATGTTCAAACAATAAAAGATTTTAAACAAATAGGGAAAACATCAAACTCTGTAGCTTCAAGTCTGACAATTCTAGCCAGTAACAAGTCTTCAAGTCTGATAATTCAAATCAGTGATGAGTCTCTGGGATTCCAGTTCTGCCCCTCCTCCTAGGCTACTCACAGTCTGGGAAAACTTCATCTAGTGCTGGAAGCTCTCTTTGGCCATCGTCCCATAGTCCTGGCATCTTCAGTGGGTCTCCGCTGAAACCCACAGCCCATTCTCATGGTCCCATTGGTCTCCATGCAGGTAGTCTACAAGCCTGCTTCACACTGCCCATAGTCATTTCCAAAAATACAAAACTGTGTTTCAAATTCAATTAATCTATTTCCTGCATTTGTTATACCTCATGGAATCAGATAGACTACCGACTTGTTAATCCAGGAGGAATAAAACCAACTTTGAAGAATAGCAAACGTCTTCAGGATTCAGGTAATGTAAACCTGAACAGGTTCTCAGGACATGGGAATAACAGCAAGCCTCTCACACAAACTGTTTCTAACCCAGTCAAGGCAAACATCTTTCCCACCTTCTTAAGCCATACCACACAGTCCATAGTCCTTAGTGCATATAGTCCATCAAGCTGTACTATAAGGCATCTCTTAGGCCAAGTTTAAAAATTCTTCTACATTCCTCCCTCAAATCAGTTCCAACTGACCAAAGCCACACAGTCAGTTTTCTAGCAATATCTACCCCACTCCCCTGGTACCAATTTACTGTTGCAGTTAGTTTCAAGTTTGTTGCACAAAGAACTCAACCAAAAGCAGTTTATTATAGGACAGTGTTTATTTTGGCTTACAGGCTTTAGGGGAAGCTCTATGATGGCAGGGGAAAACAATGGCTTGAACAGAGGGTGGACATCACCTCCTGGCCAACATCAGGTAGACAACAGGAACAAGGACAGTGTGCCAAACACTGGTAAGGGGAAGCTGTCTATAACACCCATAAGTCCACCTCCAACAATGCCCTGACTCCAGGAGGCTTCAATTATCAAATTGCCACAAGCTGGGGCCTTAGCATTCAGAATACCTAACTTTATGGGGACACCTGAATCAAAACACCACTGAGTGGTATTGGAAAGAGGTCAAAAGATCAGCAACATTTATAAATCTTAGTGGCCAGCATGCTTGGTGGAAATGGTTTCTGAAGATTCAAGAACAAAAAGACTTATGTTTGTAAAGTTTTTCAATCTTAATAAGTTCCCAAACATCTACAGAGAAAACTTTACAACATTTGCTTTTGTATTAGTAAATGTGAACAATAAATACAGAGTGGGGGTGGGGGAGAAGAGCTAACAGACTTGCTGACTTTTGAATTCTTGTTACTTGCTTCCTGGCATATTCAATGTGCCCAAATCACCACCTACAAAGTATGTTCTTGTGAAAATATGAATTTTTAAAAATCCATTTCAAAGATCCCTTAAAAGTGTTTTGAAATGCTGGGGGAAAAAGCAATAATTCTTTGGGTTTACATATGTTAATTTTATGGATTAACAGGTGTCACTGTGACTTTTCCATACATGTCTCTACCATGCATTGAATATATCACCCTTTGAAAAAAGGATAATTTTAACCACAGTGAATGATGGGCTAGTATATGTTTCCCATTTGTTTTCTCACTCAATCTTTATAATTATATGTAATTGTCATTATTATTATTTTCCTATTTTACAGGCAAGAATACAGAGATTGAGCCAGCCAAAGTGTCCAAGTTGGAATTAGGAAGAATGAAGAAACACCAACATCTGGCCTAGTGTTTGCCGTCTTATTTACTCCTCATTCCACAATTTATTCATTTCTTTTTTCCCTTTCTTTCACTTAGCCTCAGATGTAGTCTTCTAGAAGGTGTCAGGGTACCTACTCTTTTCTTCATCACATGTTCTCACTGGAGGCTGTGAAATTCCTTTGGTAACTATGAGCCTAACAGTTGTTTAGTCAAGTGCCTGTCAATCAGGGCATGCTATCTGATAGATGGGAATTCTATGGACAGGAGATGAGAGAAGAAAGGACTCAGAGAGATATGTCAAGGTGCCCAAGAATTAATTATTAGAGAAGGGAACGGGAGAGAGGCAGAAAATAATTGAGGGATAAAAGGAGAGAGAGATGACAGAGAGAGAGAGAGAGAGAGAGAGAGAGAGAGAGAGGCCAAACATTGGTAGTAATCCCTGGGTTATACAGCTGTGTATAGCCATGTTAACATCCCTAGAAGTGTCATACAATCCTTGTTCAGTTAACTCAGAAACAGAGTCAAAGTCACTGCACAGCTATGGTAGCAAAGAGGCTTTTCTTTCTAAAATTCTATTAATGATGTCAAACCAAGTATAGTGTCTTAATACAAACCATGTGTTTGCTTGTCAAATGCACATTCAGGGCAAAAACATCGACCATTACTCATCCCTTCCAATTCACACTTTTCCAAGCTTGTCTTGTCAAGGCTGGAGAGATGGCTTAGTGGTTAAAGCACATGCCTGCGAAGCCTAAGGACCCTGGTTTGATCCCCCAGGTCCCACGTAAGCCAGATGCACAAAGGGCACATGTGTCTGGAGTTTGTTTGCAGTGGCTGGAAGCCCTGAGGTACCCATTCTTACTCTCTGTCTCTCTTTTTCCTTCTCTCTGTCTCAAATAAATATTTTTGAAAAAGATTTATAAGAAAAAAAAAAAAGAAAAGAAGTGGTGGAACTGCCTGCTTATGATTTGGGGAGCATACTTCAAGATTGGAACCATAAAACAGTGATTCCATCTTATGGTGGTCATAAGAATGGTCTCATACCTGAGTTTTATGGCTTCTTCTACTTTCTTATTGATCACTTTGCCACTCACTTTGAAATAAATCAAAGACCTATTCTTCTATAATTATCTGTAACAAAAATTGCTCTGAGAGAGCAAGAGATTTGGCTTGATTTCTAGAAGGGGAAACATCAAAGATTTAAACAGAACTGTTTTTGGAATCAAAGAGAGTAAGTCATAGTTTTGCATTAGCTTTTTGGTAGCTATTATGATCTAAAGACAAGTTACTTACCCTCTCTGAGCCACATATTTCCAATGTGCATAATATCAAACAGGGGTCATACCACTATCCACTAAAATGTTGTCTGGGTGAGGTAAGGACTGACAATATCAAGAGAGTAAAAAACTCATAAACTAATGGAAAGGAAAGGTTACAGATACCAAGAGAAAATCTGCATCCTGTCCATAGTTCCTAATGGATACTTGTCTGCAAGTAGATTATTAATTTAGACAAAAACTTCATTTACTAAATGCTACATTTGTTTCCTATTGAATTATCATCTAGTACCTTTTAAGAAAATATATTTGCTGCAATAACTTGGTCTTAAACTAAAACTTCCTGTGTGACAACTTAATGCCAGTCTCTTTTATATTATTGTTGTTTTAACTTAACTAAAACCATGAGAAGCGGGTGTTATATGCCTTAAATTGTAGAGTTGGAAGCACAGGGGAAATGTGTCATTGCTTAAAATCCATACCAAGAGTAGAAACTGAACCTATGACTCCTGTTGTCATTCCAGGTTCTCTGATCAGAAAACTTCCAGCAACAGAAGCTGATCTTCAGTGAATATTTTCATGATATGTATTAGGCACTGTTCCAACCACTTCAGATGTGCAAACTTATTTGCTCTCTTGACAATCTGGAGAAGTCACCACCCCAATGTATAGATAAGGAACTATAGGCAAAAAAATCTACCAGCTGGGCGTGGTGGCGCACGCTTTTAATCCCAGCACTCAGGAGGCAGAGGTAGGAGGATCGCTGTGAGTTCGAGGCCACCCTGAGACTACATAGTGAATTTCAGGTCAGCCTGGACTAGAGTGAAACTCTATCTTGAAAACAAACAAACAAACAAACAAACAAAAAAATCTATCCAAAGTGACACATGTGGGGGGGTAGCAGAACTAGTGTTAGAAACCAGAGCATTCCTCTAGAGCTGGCACTGTGGACCACTGTGCTATGGAGAAGACAGATTATATGTTACTTCCTGTAAGAAGGAAGGTAGGTATTATACTTTAAATTCTTGGTTAATACAGACTCTATCTTTTCTCCTGCATAGTCTATACCCCAAATGAAGTTTTTGCATCAATCTCCATTGATAAGCACTACTGTTTCTTCATCATCATCATTTGTAGGGCCCTCTATCCTGAGATAATAGCAGATTGCTACCTTTGCTGATCCTGGAGGTGAGACAATACTACAGAAGACTGGGGACATTGTCCACTATCACACAGAGTGATTTTGGTGTTAGAGACAAGGGCCCTTGTCTTGATGAATTATTCTCCCATAAATTGGATTTCATTGGATTGACATATCTTTCATCCTTTGATCTCTGGAAGTGAAAAGCAAGATACCCATCTCATGGGTTGTTGTAGTCAGCTCCGTACAGCTGGGATGAACTTCTAAGCCAAACACAGTTCATGGGAGGAAGAGATTTATTTGAAGCTTACAGATCTAGGGGAAGTTCCATTGATGGCAGAAGAAGCTGTCTCCCTTGCACATATCCAAGCACAGAGAGAACCTACCACCTAGCACCATAAACAAGCAAGAAAAAATGGGTAACAAACAGCAGGGAACTCCAGGCAGAACTCAAGTGCTTTGCATACCTTTAGGTTGGAAATCAGATCCGCTTCCAAGTGGCTGGAGTCTAGTGGGGGACATGCATTCAAACTACCACATGGGTGTTGTCTCTGTCTACCTTCATTTGACTTTTGCAGCTGACTGCCAAACAGGGAAGTACAAGCTTATTTCAGTCTGACCTTGCCAGACTCAAAGCTCCTGACAGGTAGCCACCCTCCTTCCTAGGGATCCCCAGCCCTCACATCAAGCTTCAAGCCATCAGAAAGTACTGTGAAAACATTTAATTTCCCACAGAATCTGAAAGTAGAGTTTAATCTGTACAGTAAGACCAGACCTGAGGGCAGTTACACAAATACTGGTTTCAGATTTATATTGTCTAGATGTGGAACTCCTAATATGACAGAAGGTATACATTTTTTGTCTTTGGCTTGTCCAAGAATTTTGGGTGGCTTGTCCTTAAAGGAAGAAACAAAGAAAGGAAATTTTGAGTTCCTCCTCTAAATATCTTCCCATTAACACAAATCATTAGACAACATTGTCATTCTTCAATTATGTTGAGCATATCTTAAGGAAATTATCTTCCTTATGCTAACTCTGTCATTAAATTCTGTTTGTGTCCAAAATGTAACTTGTATCTTCTTACATACCACATTATTCTCTTTAATTAGATCTTGAGTTATTATAACTAAAGGCATTCCTCACAGTGGAAGCATCATTAAAATTATACTTAAATGTGAATACCAAGAAAGAAATGTGATGCCAAGATTGTTTGATTCCCCTAGTAATATTAATATATTTAACCGAAAAATCACAATTAGTATGAAAAGTAACCATTTGAGAAGAAATTCATTCATTTATAGTTCAAAGTCTTGTTATGAAAAACGTGGACTTCCCTCAGACCTAGATCATTATTTGAAGGCTAGCAAAGTCCTTAGATGATTCATTAGCATGTCAGAGTTTAGGAAACCCTACTCCACTCTATGGGGACCTCAGGATTATGATCACAGTATGAAAGCAGAAAGAGTCAGTTCCTTATTACTAGTTCCCCTTCCATAGTGTTGGGAAATCTTTTAGCTTTAGTGACTGCCTAAATGGACTTATAAGTGATCACATTTTCAGAATTCTTCTAAACGTGGACATCAACCAGGTTCACATGGATAACTATAAACATCAGAGTATGCAACAAAATGGTAATTTACCTACGACTTGAATAGTAATGAAAAAAAATGAATATATTCCAGACTTCAAAGAATGTTAATGTTTACCAATCTAACTTTGGGCTTTTGACTTTAGGAGAGAAAGTGTGGGCAAACCAGAAAGTACATGAATATTTTGTTAGGGATACAGCCTTCAGAGGAGCAAGTTGTGATTACAGAACCCACTGTACTATGTTCCTATCACAGTTTATGTATGATGTGGCTTTGTAACCGAGTTCTGTGAAATGGGCAATTATAAATGTACCATGATTTAGCTTTTTTAGTTGTATTACATGGGAATGTATAGATGAATGATTAAACTCCGACTCTGCAGTAGGAAAAAATATTACCCACCAAAGGGGGCTCCCAAAATAAAGAGTGCAGTCTCCCAAACCATGTGCTGAATTCCCAGAACTCCAAAGTCAACATAGAAATGCAGTCATGCAAGTAAGAATGACAGAATCCAGATCCAAGGTTCATCAATCAGGCAGAGGATCCACTGAAGATATCTACAGCCTAATCTCAGGAGCTTAAGTATATTAAAGTATATAGCAAATGGGACTTTACAAATGCAGTGAAGATTTTTCACCTGAATATAGGGAAACTGTCATGGGTTATTTGAAAGGGCTCAACATGATCAATGACCACTTAAAAAATCATGCCCTGTATGATCTGGAATTGCATTCATGACCTTACAGTGACTGTCACTATCTGCTGAAGACTTGCCCAAGAGTGGGCCTATCAAAATCCTTCATGGATACCGGAGGGCCTCATAAAGCCCCTATCCCTCCCTGAGGAGTTGTCAGTTCTGGTTGCTGGGGGAAGGAGAGACTTATTATTATTATTTTTTTTAGTGCTATAGCTACTGGTAAATTGTCTGTGTTCTAGAAAATAACCCCAAAATATGCTCATGCAAACAACCCTAATTAAATTCAGTGGAACAACAACAAAAGAAACACATCAAAGTACATAGAAGGGATATTAGATGTAAAGGAGGATTTCAGCAGTAGGCAGAAGGAGACTAGAGAACGTGATGGGATTATGATCAAAATACATTATATACATGTATAAATATTATCCACAAATAAAATAAATTATTTTAAAACGCAATGTCCTAACGTCATCCATGGTGGCCAATAAACCTGTAATCCCAGCATTTGGGACGCTGAGGCAGGAGGATTTGTACGCATTTGAGCCAAGCCTTGGCTACACAATAAGATGTGATTTCAAAACACTACAGCTACTGCTAATAATATCTCCTCCAGCTATAGGCAGAAAAACATAGATTGGAAGTGTGTGAAGAATTAGTGGGCCATCAGTGTGAAGATGGTGGGGCAGTGAGAGGATGGATGCTGCCATCCTTAATGAGACACACTATTGACAGCCAGAAGGGACTGTAGCCTACAGTCACAATGAACTGGTTTCTGTTGAAATCTGAAGAATTGTGGAAATAAATCTTCCCCAGAGATTCCAGCAAGGCATGCATTCTTGCCAACATTTTGATTCCAGCTCATGAGACTTGGAGTAGCAAAACTAGCCCAGCCCACTGACTGCTAACCTGCAGAACTCTGAGACAGTAAATCCCGAGTGTTTTAAGCAGCTAAATTGGTGGAAACTTGTTTTGGTAACAATAGAAAACTAACAGAGGAAGGATCAAATATAAACCCACCGAGTTTAAGTACTCCAGGTTGAAAACTGCATATGGAGATTATACTTACCCATAGATATAAAACACTGAAATACTAGGTGGAGGTGATCAATATTCATACCTTTGATCTCAGCAGTTCATTTTGTTAATGGAATATTAATCATGCCTATGAACAGCACTGATGCAACTTCCTAATTAAATGCTTACTAATTAGCTGCACAGTTCTTCTTAGAGTAACAGATTATCCCAAACTATGAGGATCTTAATATTAATGAATGAATGAAGACTGTAGGAAGACTGGCAGCATTATGATTATCTGCCTCAGTGGCTGGGTTATGTCATTCAGAAGCCATAGCAATTGATTATGAAGAGGACATGTTTTATGAAATTAGTATCCTGAAGCAGAGGTTCCTGTAAGTGAGCACACAGTTAACATTTTAGGCTTTGTAAAGCTTTTCTTTCACAACTCCTCATTCCTGTTGCCAGGGCAGTGTAAGAGCTGGCACAAAATGTGCAAATGAGAACATTTGGCTGGTTTCCAATAAAACTTTATTTGTTGATACTGAAATTTGGATTTCATACCCTTTCATGTGTCATGGAATATTATTTTTTTAATTGTCTTTAACATTTTAAAATGTAGGTTTGCATGCAATAAAAATCAAAAAGGGCCGTGAGCTGTGTTAACTGACCCTGTTATCAACTGTAGTCACACAAAGGAACTTCCAGCACAAAGCTGAAGACCAGCATGTCCATGGAAAGCTCCTTCAGGACATTCCAAGTAATATGGAAATCTGTAGAATTGTCTTTTTCAAAAGAAAGGAAATGTTTACTCATTAAAACTCTACCTTGACAAAGAACATTTGATATTAATATGTGACAATTTAATAATTTGATTACAGTGCTATTAGGAGTTAAATTATTTTCCTCATCAAAAACATATGTCGAAGTCCTACCCTCATTATCTCAGAATGTGACTTTACTTAAAAGTAGGGTCTTTATAGATATACTAAGTTAAAATGAAGTCATCAGGATGGGCCCTGATCCAATCTCTGATGTCCTTATTAAAAGGGGAAATTTGGACAGAAACACAAACAAAAAGAACGCCATGTGAAGATGAAGACAGCCAGAGTAAGCAACAGATGCCAAAGAATTCCAAGGATGCCAGCAAACACTCCAGAAGCTAGGAGAGGGGCAGAGAGCATATTTCTCCTTCACAGCCTTTAGAGAAAACCAACCCTGTAGACAACCTTGAGAAAGGACTGTTGGCTTCCAGAACTGTGAGACAATAACTCTCCATTGTTTCAGCCAGTCAGTTTGGCACTTTGTGACAGCAGCTATGGGAAACTAATAGGAATACCTTTAACTCCCTTTAGAGCTACATTTAGGAAGGGCTGTCTCTATATATCTGCTTTCTCCCATTGACCCAAATAAATGCATGCAGGTAGAAGGGAAGAGTTAATATCTAATTGTTGGAAAACCTGGGTATAGGAGGTTTGTTACCACATCAGGGAGTTGAGAAGTACATATGTACCTCTAGATTCTCTATTGATGCTAAAAAAAAAAATCTTAGTATTAAAGTCCATAGCTAGAAATTTATGCTTTCTATATATATGAGTCTTGCTAATAAAAATGGCACTAAATGTAAAAATGAAATAAAATTGAACTAAATGAGTAAAATTTAAACCTTTGGCATAGAATGGAAGAAAAAATGCAAAAGACTATGTTTTACTGAGTTCTTGTCCCATCACATATCTATCTATACTAATATCTTTGTGAGTTTGATTACTCTGGATAAGAAAAACATTACTGAAGCATTCGACAAGATTCATAACAAAAATTCCATGAGCTGGGAGTGGAGGTGCAGGCTTTTAATCCCAGCACTTGGGAGGCAGAGGTAAGAGCATCACTGTGAGTTTGAGGCCAGCCTGAGACTACATAGTGAATTCCAGGTCAGCCTAGGATAGACTGAGACCCTACATCAAAAAAATGAAAAAATATAGAAAGGCAGAGAACTAAATAGGGAGATCTCTGAGGAAGAAATATAAATGTCTAACACACATTTAAGAAAATGTTCAACATCCCTAACCACTAGGGAAATGCAAATTAAAACAACCATGAGATTCCACCTTACTCCAGTAAGGATGTCAATCATTAAAAACATCTAACAACAACAAATTTTGGCAAGGATATGGGGAAAGAGGAACCCTCATCCACTGTTGATGGGAATGTAAACTTGTACAACCACTATGGAAATCAATATGAAGATTCCTGAAAAGGATGGACATAGAGGCACCAACAGAACCAGTTATTCCTTTATTGGGAATTTACCCTAAATGCTCCAGGCTTCACTACAGAGATATTTGCTCAACCTTGTTTATGGTTGCTCAATTCATTATAGCTAAGAACTGGAAACAGCCCAGGGGCCCATCATTGCATGAATGGATCACAGAGCTCTGGTACATTTACACAATGGAATTCTACTCAGCAATAAGAAAAAAAAAAAACGACACAATGAAATTTGTAGAAAAATGCACAGAATTGGAACAGATCATACTCAGGTAACTCAGACAATCATAGAAAGACAAACACTACCTGGTCTCACTTATCTGACGTTCCCAACCTGAACCAGTGCAAGTTCCTGACATAACTGGTAGGCAATTCAAGGTCCAGACAATGGGAATGGAAGGGTGTGGGGGAAAACAAACACAAAACTAAATCCATTATGAACTGGTACCATAGAAACCTTTATCCTTGCAAAGAGACTAAAAGATATAACACTCAACAGGAGTAAGCGGGGAGCACCTAAAAAGAAGGGCCCTGGAGAGGGTGGGATGAAGCCTCAGCTTAATTTTTTTTTTTTGTCTGTGGTCTATAACTCCCAGTCCAGAAATCGTTTGCTACCCACAATGAGCTGTTGATTGGAGAGACCTACGTTGTCCCCACAACAAGTCAGGTTTTTTTCAAAGCATTTGATTACCCACCTGAGGGTAATCAATGCTGAAGACACCATGTGCTGCTGACATAGAGCAGCATGGAGACACCTGGTTGGAATCCAGAAGAGAGCCAATCCCCAGAGAGTTAGCCCATCTTGTGCTGGAAAGTACTACATGAGCTATTGGGGGAAAGTGAGCAACCAGAAGTCTAAGCTACTCAGAAGCAAACACCCTGACAAGATGTACATGTAAGTGCAATAGTGACACACAGCCTTGGTGGGCAACCAATAGTTTTGTGATTGGCTAAGAGATCCGATTGCTGTAAAGGATCCCACATATGGAATTGGGAACCTGATCAGAATCCTATGGAGACAAAGATTATGCTCTCCAGTGTCAAACTCTCACTAGTCTTTGGCTAAAAGAGGGGTTACATACATCAAATTCCTCCTAAATTAATAATGTGTATCCCATTTAAACTATGCTGACTTCACTCTCCATTGGAGAATCTGTTCTTTTTCAGAAGGTAGTAAGACTCAAGGAAGATAAACTACCCCTTGCACTTAAGCCAAGCCATATCTGAAACCACAAAGGAATTGGGGAGATGAGCAAGAGTGCTGCTTCCATGCTGAACCTGATAATCAGCACCAGGGTATAGGAGTTAGACCCTGAGGAGACTCAACACTTACCAAAGCAGTGATCCAAAGGTTCCTAAGAGCTCATAACTGAGGTAGACTTAAAACTCACTCACCATGGCTCAAGGAATTTTTCAGAAGAGCAGGCAGAAAGATTATAAGAGCCAAGGGTTGAGACATCATGCCCTGAGGCATTCCCTCCCCCCACAAAATAACTGCTGCTTCCACAACACATAACCCACAACCCCATAGGGAATACATACAACCCCACTGAGGAGGGTCCCCAGTGGAATGGGGGTAGGGACGAGGGAAAAGGGGCTACCAACACATAATGGACCCAAACAAAATATACTGTTAATAATAATATTTTTTTTAATTTTAAAAAAGAAGCCCATGGTATTGGTGATAGGGGAGATGTTCCATGCCACATTCACAAATTTCTGGGGTATAAGTATTCACACCATAGCTGACTTCAAGCCACCAACACTGTTTCACTGAATGCTTAGCAGAAAAGGTATACAGAAGAATTTCTTGACAGCTGGTGTCCTCCAGGTCAAGCATACAAATAATAATAATGATTTATACAACTGTATGCTTACTAGTTATGTTTCAATAGGTCACTAAGCTATAGAAATGGGGAAAGTTGATAGCTCAATATTGGAAGTGATGTTAAAGCTCCTACACAATACACTGCCTCTAACAAGCTGTGTGATATTGGAAAAGGTTATTTGTCTCATTTCAGTTTCCTAATCTGAGCATTTATTAGGGTAATATATAAAATACTATAAACTAAAAGAAGGAAGAGGCACTGCCTGTCTCTCACTCACTGGAACAGGCCCATAGCCTCCAGCAGAGATTTCTCAGGGAATTCTCAGAGTCACCACCTGGTATTCCTTCTTGTTTACAACTTAACCCCCCCTTTTTTTCATTGATGATGATGATTTTAATTTATTAACTGATTTTTTTCTAAAAATGATGCTTTCCCCTTTTGGTGACAGCATTCTGACTGTCCTTGAGAAATTTTTTATCTTCTACTCTCAATTCACCTGAAGCAAATTTGTTCCCAGGATCCAAACTGAGTATGTGTTAGGACTGGCCAATCAGAACATTGTATTTCCCATGCAATATTAGCCATAATGATTCACATGGAGTCTGGCATAAGATTCAAGTCAGACCAATATAGATCACTATTAGGTTATTGATATTATTATTATTTATTATTATTATTATATTTTAGAAATTGGAGGAAAGACGAAAGTGTTTTCTACAGGACATGCTGAGAAGACAGAACGTATGCTTGGGGTTTCTGGAAGCCATGGAACTCCCAGGAAAGGAGCTTGCCAGAGACTGATGGGCCTATGCAGTGTGGGAATTAATTTCATGTGATGTCAGTGTGCATGTGTACAAGATCTGGATACTGAGGTGAGTGCATGTGTGTGATGTGTGCTTTCCTACACAACTCCATTCATCTGGATGCAGTTTTCTGTGTCCACAAGAATCAGTTCTTCTAGTTGATGGGATTCTTCCCACTGTCAGCACCCAAATCTGCCCTTTAGCACTTCTTGGACTATTGAGTTGCCATTAATTTTTCAGAAGTCATGAGTTTATCCTGTCCAGACTTACCATAATTGACTGTATTCTATATAAAGACTATTATGCTACACAAGTACTTCAAAGCATCTTTATTGTTGTTCTTAGTTTTCCTATCTTGTAGTCATTTACTACTTGACAAATGTTTTGACTCTTCAGCTGTGTTATCATTTATTTGGCACTTAAAATGTAAATTCTTTATATATGTAGTTCTAATAAATTATGGGACTCCATATAGATAATAAAGTCCCAATCTATTTCTAAAGCTTTAAACTAGAGAAAAGGAGACAGGCAGAATGTTGCATAGGCAAAAACATGTTCTCCAGCTCAGGCATCTCCTTTGTATATTCTTTTAGTGCCAGTCAATGTATACAGAGAAGCACTGGCCTGATCTCAAAGACTGGCCATAAAAGAAACCAGTGAACTCTGGGTATTAGCTACATCTCAGGATAAAATGAGAAGTGTAAAGGTGAGAGAACCTTGTGGTCTGGAAGCAGCCTCCTGAGGGCCCTGGAAAGAACAAGGCCTGAGAGATACCACCTGACAGAATCAGCTGGTCATTGTTCTTCTGGGCAATCCTCAATAAACTCTCCTAAAAACTCATATTTTTCTGCCTGGATTGTCTGTATTTATTGGGAGAAATCTGCTAACCTGCCATAAACCACTGTGAAAGAAATGTTTCCTATGATGACTAGATTTTACTTCAGGTATAATGTTGGTCACACATGTACCCCAATAAGCTCCAAATCTACACAATGAAGGGAAGTAGTTAGTTCTGGAAGATGCTGCAAACAAACTCTTCCCACTGCATGATGAATCCCCTCCAGAGCTCAAAAGAAAAGTACATGTAAAACATTTCAGCACTGAGTTGTTTTCTTAAAAATCGAATAAGATGGTAGCAAAGTTTTACACATGCCAAATGACTGGGAATGGGTGTGAGGTGATAGGAATGGTATGACACCCAATGTGGAAAGATATGGTTCCTATGATCCACAGTGAGTGAAGGCAGATGGCAGTTGTTGGAGAAATGTGCATGTATGCATATATTTTGTGTATTTCTATACAATACCATTCAGTTGGGTGTAGTTTTCTGTATTCACCTAATATTTTTTTCAATGAAAAAAAAATAATGCATAGTCAAACAAGACATTTACCTTATCCTCAAAATTGTTCTCTAATGCATGACAATTGTATCACAGCAACTTTTAGTTTTTGAAAAAGTGTAGAGCAGAAGGGATTGTACTTTACTTTTCTGACTATATACTTTCTGCAGTTTCTAGGTTATAAACAAGGTTTTTGGTGATAGAAAATATAATCAGATATACACAAAAGTCCAGCAAGTATCACTGAAAGTATCTGTTAGTATCTCTGAAATCCTTTAAATATCTCCCGCTCTTCTCCTTAGTGGCTTCCTTTAGTCAAGAAGATTTAGCCTCTAGGATCTTCGTATTTCTGTGTTCTCTTCTCCATAAATATCTGTTTCCATGGAAGAGCGGGGTAAATGTATTATTAATAAAATATACATGATTAATAAGATCAAAGAGTAGCAATAATTTTATAGTAAAAGTTCAAGTTAAATGACTTTAGCATGCACTTTCCAGATGCTAAACATTATGAACTGATAGAGGAGCTATTAGAGTTAAAAAGATCATTGGAATACTTCATAAATACTAGCTTACAGGTCTGGGGATGTAGTTCAATGGCAGAATTCTTGCCAACCATGATTTAAGCCCTGGGTTTGATCCCTAGTACCATGCATATACACATACATATTTTAGGCACATAATGGTTGTCTATCAGAACAACAGCGTTCAATGACCTCATTTATTCTGGTTATGTAAGGAATGGTTATAGCATCAGAAAATGCATGGCTACATACTGTCTTTTACATAAACAAGTTGTTCTAAAGTTCTTCAAGGCCTAAATATGTTTTACAGGGCTCAAAGGAAAAAACATGACATCTGGTGTCACGCTTGTCACGTTAACAGGAAGCAGCCTCCAAGGGAATAGAACACAATCAGACTACCTGTATTAAGACTCTGACCCCAGAACTTGTTGTTCTTGGATCTTTGGTATATAGCTCAGATCTCTAAGATTTTTCATTCGTTCAACAGGGACAATGGTACTTTTAAGAAAATAAAATTAAACACATACTAAATTGTTCTGCACAATGTCTAGATAGAGCAGGGTCTGCTCCACACATGTTATGAATAACAATGACAGGAACTTAATAAGAATTACCTGCATGAGTACTACAATGTTGGCAGCACATCAAATATCAGCTCTCCAGGGCTTCTGGATGTGACTTGTGACAATGAATTTCAAGAAACACTGAAGACTACTCCATAGAATGTAGAGTTTGCTTTGCTGTTTGCTAAATACAGGCTCAAGATCCCCTTAATGAGTAGAGTATCAGACTTACTGGGCACTTGGCCAGGCACAGGTTGTAGTCTATTACTGGACATTCTGAGCTGTAAGTAAACCCAGATAAGTTGCATTGAGATTAAACCAAAGACCTTGCCCATGTGATCTTTCGTTGAATAGAACTAAAACAGTCACCATCGTTCGTCAATTTTACTTCAATCTTCTGAGGATGCAAAATGAATTCCAGATTTCCTTTATAAGCAATAGACTTTGCATAGAATTAGAAATGTTGATTTATTTAAATGATTTTTAAATAATTGGGATGTCTGCAGTTTTATTAGGTATCTTAGTTTTGAGATGGTTATATGTTCTGTGTGACAACATGAGCAGGCCACTGCACTGTCCCGACTCTGCAGCCAGCTGTGAAGAGCTCTCATTCTGCAGAGAACAATGCTGCCCTCACCTTCTCTCTCTCTTTTTTTTTTTTTGAGAGAGAGCTAGAGAGAGAGAGAGAGAGAGAGAGAGGAGGGAGGGAGAGAATAGGTACACCAGCAGCCTCTTAGCTGCTGTGAACAAACTCCAGATGTGTGTGCCCCCTTGTGGGAAAGTGCGGCATTGAGCCCTTGCATCATATTTTGCGTCCAGTTAAACATGGGACCTGAAGATTGGAACTGGCCTTTTTAGGCTTGGCAGGCAGGCTCCTTAATGGCTAAGCCATCACTCCAGCCTGCCCTCACCTTCTCTCTCAGAACAGGATCATCTGCTGAGCCAGTGTGTAGTTGTGTTCTTCCTCCACAGCAGAAATAAAATTCAACTGGCAAATATCTAGCACATTGGAAAGTGAGATTTTTAAACAACTCCAGATTTTCTTTCCCATTTTTTGGACCACTCATATTGTCACTTTGAAATGACATCGTAGATGAATTGAAGTTTCTAAACTATACATGTGTCCTATATGTATTAGAAGGGAAACGTCTTGGGGTAAGGACTTCATTTTGTCCACTGCTCCATCCATACCACCTCAGTGCACATGTAGAACATTGTGGATACTTGTGTGAGCCACCTGTTTCCATGTAACAGAATGCTGGAACACAAAAGACACTTGGCATCTCTCACCTTCTGTGGGTTTGGAGTTTGGGCACAGCTTGCTGGAACCTCTGTGAGGCTCTCCAAACATTGCAGTAGAAGAGTCTGCTATCTGATGCTGAAGTTTCTCTTAGAGATCCAGTGGAAAATAAACTGCTTGCTTCTTACCAAGCTTGCCTGAGCTGGAGTGTCCGCATAGCTCCATGCCACCAGGGTTTCATACACAGCCCACATGGCAGGTTGCAATTGGGAAAGATTCCATCTGGATTTGTGTACAATGCCATATGATGTAATGAAGTACTCCATAATCATGTGCCCTTCTCTATGGATCAGAAGCAAGCCACAAGTCTTGGTCATCCTCAAAGGGAAAGCATGACCAGGGCATAGGTATTGGGGGGATGGAAATATGGGACCTTCCTATTACTTTCTGTTATGAACAGTATGATGTGGTCACCAAATACACACATGCAGAATCTGAAGGTAGTTAATATGATCACATGGAGCAAGTTTAAATTTGAGCCCTTTATTTCATGATGGTTATTTTATTTTCAAGCCCCTCTTTGGTTAAAAGCAACACATATCTGATATGTTAAGTTTCCTTGGCCATATAAAGAAGAAATAGTTTAAACAACCACGAAACAATGAAGCCCTATTGCAGACTAAAATAGGGCAGGGAAATTTCATTTCATATATGCTTCCTCCAGGCTGTTCTCCCAGATTTTCAGAGCCTGCCACCAATTGAAGAGATCTTTCCCTCAGAACTATCTAATTCCACAAGTTTTCACAAAGTGACTACCACAGAAAGCCAACCAGGCATCAGGCAAAATAAAGAAGTATAAGAACTTATCATGGATTTGTAAAAGAGGTCATGTTTAACTGTCTTACTAATATGAACATCCTCTTACTAGGTTGACTTAAATAGCAGAGCGAATAGAAAAATGAGAAACCATTGTTTCTAGTGATTCATAAATTTGTGCAATTTATTTAATTATTTTGTTTATTTGAAAGAGAGAAAGAAAGAAAGAGGCAGGTTGAGAGAGAATGGGCACGTCAGGGCCTTTGACCACTGCAAAGAAACTCTAGAGGCATGCATCACCTTATGCATCTAGCTTATCTGGGTCCTGGGGAATCAAACCTGGGTCCTTTGGCTTGTCAGATAAGCACCTTAACCAGTAAACCATCTCTCCAGGCCAACTTATCCAATTTATAATGACTTATAGATAAGCTGTCTACCAGAGTAACCACTCTGGCTGATAGACTATAGTTATGTACTGATGAGGAAGTCCTCAAATCTTGGGGGTCAGTCCATAAAGTTAAGAAGTAATCATATGAGAACTGAGGAAACTGCTACTAGAGAGGATATGTTGTGCATATAATGAGACTCCAGGGCCAGCCTGAGTGGGTCAGATGTTTCACTACTGACCTGACTTCTCTGAGAATGCATCTCCTCATCTATTATATAGGGAAAATAATAGACTGACCTCTGGGGATTGTGAAATCTAATTAAGTTAATACAGGTAAAGCATATAGAACACATCCTGGAAAATCAATATTAGCTGTAAGATTAAGTATTACAGAAAATGCAGATTCAAATGTGTCCAATGGATAATAAATCTATATAACAGTCTTCATAGACATGAGAAATAGAGAAATTGTTTGTAAATTCTCCCTGATGGTTTTAGTAAAAGCTGTGTAAGTGAATTAATACAGCATCACCAAGATCCCTATTCCTTTACTTTCTAAGGCAACAAGGAAATGTACTCTATATTCTGAGATGGTATCAGTGGGTTATTTCTGAAGTACGGTCAAGGTTTCCTGTGTACTGAAAGCCTAGTTATATTCAGCTAAATCACAAGGTTATATCTACTATCTTTTCTTGACCATCTATCCACCATCCTTTCATTTGTACATCCTTTTCCCATTCTTCATGTTTCCTGAAATGTGTCCAAATGGCTTGGGTTCCAAATTCCTCCATTAGCACAAGCCAGAAGTCACAGGACAGAGCTTTGACTTTCCAGCCTCATCTATCTCCACTGTCTGTATCAGCAAATGACACTTCAGTTTTTAGTGTCTACTTCAGGTCCAGGGAAGGCCACCCAGCTCCTATTCAACCCTCCTCTTCAAAGCTAAATTTTCAAGTATATGTACTCCTAGAATGGTGTCAACTTCAGAAAGGCAAATTATGATAAATACCCCTAACTTGCAACTGGCACTTCTGTGATCTAAGCAAGGAGAAAAAATATTTATTTCCTCTAGATTTGGGGATAACTATTTCCAAATAGTTAAAGAAATAGCCAAAGAAAGTTAACCTCAACGTTGATTGACTCAGACTGACTGGAACACAAGTCTTTACACCAGAAATGCTGCAATGAAATGGCCCTGTGATTAACAATCCAGTCAATGAAGTCACACTAAAATAACATTGCGAACCTTCAATTGTCTTCCTTTTATTGTATTTTTACTTATAGTAAAACTGGAATGCTGAGTACTTCCCTATTTTATAGATGGGGAAATTCAAGCTTAGGGAGACGAAGTGTCTCATATAAGCTCACATGATGAATTCAAGTGGGAATTGGAATAGGTCCCAGTCAATTACTGGCTTCATGGGGAGTGTCAGAGCTTCTCTAAGGGACTCTTGAACAGGTGACCAGATGTAGTGAGCACGACAATAGAAAGCAGCAGAGATGAACCCACCTAAAATGCTGATGGATACAAATTCTGTTTCAGAATTCCTCTCTACATGGCAGGAACATGAGAGTTAAATTTTATATAGTCTGTAGCATAACATAGACTAACTTTTAAAGAACCTGCATAGTAGGATCCAGTTACCTGGATTATTCATGTTCTTCTTTGTCAGATTTCTATGTATTTCTGAAGTGTTCAGATTAACAAATTCACTCTTTTATGAAATCTTGACATATAGAAAATAACTCTAATTCCATTTTACTTTCTAATGATAGGAAAATGTTTATTTGGCCAATCAAAATATTATTTACCCAAGTCTTTTTATTAGAAATTGATATTGATATATTATTATCCAAAATGCTTGGGGATATTTTTTAAATAATTAATTTATTTATTTGAGAGAGAGAGAGTGAAAGAGAGAGAGAAAATAGGTGCTCCAGGGCCTCAAACCACACTGCAAACGAACTCCAGATGCATGTACCACTTTGTGCACTTGGTTTTTAAATGGGCGCTTGGGAATTGAACCCATGACCTTAAGCTTTGCAGACAAGCGCCTTAACTGCTGAGCCATCACTACAGGCACTGGAAGGACTTTTATACTATACTTTAAAATAATTTTGTGCATGAAACAAAGTTTTATGGTGGAATTGTTCATTTGTGAACATGTGGTAGCTTGGAAATGGAATGTCTCATAGAGCTTCATGTGCACTGAATACTTGGTCCCGAGCTGGTGGCAGTTTGGGCAGGTTGTGGAACCGTTGGAAGTGGACCCTTGCTGAAGTTGATGTGTAACAGGGGACAGACATTGAGGCTTATTAGTCCAACCCACTGAGTGTACAGAGCTAGCTCACTCAGATTAGTTCTTCCTGTCGATATAGAGGTGTGACCCAGGCTTCCTGCTCAGTCCTGTTATACTTTCCCTGCCATGATGAACATTCCCTTTGAAACTGTAAACTGAAATCAACCCTTTTCTTCCATAACCTGTTTCTGGTCAGGCATTTGTCCCAGCAGTGAGGAGGTAATTGCTACATTATAGTATCCAAATTTTTTCATAGTTCAAGCTTGGCCTGATGGCACAGGCCTATAATCTTAGCTATTTTTAGGAGTCTGAGGCAGGAGGATTCCAAATTCAAGGCCTGCTTGAACTGTATAGTGAGCTTAAGACTAGCACAGGCAACTTAGTGAGACCCTATCATAAAGCAAAAGAAAAGCATTTAAGAAATCCAGTTCTGAGGAACACATCTCAGCGGTGGAGCACTTGCTTATCATAAGGAAGGCACTGGAACCAATCCCAGTACCATACCCACATGCACAGAAAGTTTCGAACTGGAACATTTTAGATTCCAGATTATCAGATCAGAATTGTTCACCCTGAACTTCAGACACTGTCTATAATGACAGGTTCTCTTAATAACATGTGAGACAATCTCCTATTATTGGTCAAGAAATACGGTGACTAGTCCTCACTTTGGGGATCATAGGAGAGATTTTAGACATCATTCAGAAGGCAAGTAACAGAAGCACAGCACTTTACTCTTTCTAAAATCACATATGAATTGTTTAAAAAAATCTATAGAATGGGCTGGGGATATAGCTCAATTGGTAGAATGTACCTACCATGAATGATGCCCCAGGTTCAATCCTCAGCACAGCTTAGAACAAGGTATAGTGGTGCATGCCTATAATCTCAGAACTTGGGAACTGGAGGCAAGGGATCAGAAGTGCCAGGTCATCCTTGTCCTCATAATGAGTTTGAGGGCAGCCTAGGCTACATGAGACCTGGCTTAAACAAAGAAAACTCATAAAATGGTCAAACATCTCTGCAGAACAAAATAAAACTCTAGGGAAAGTCTAAATCATGTCTAAGTATTTTCTTTCACAAGGATAATAAATGCCTTATTTATCAATTTATCCCCATCATATCACTCACACATGATCTGGGACAAGATGGAAACTCATGAAATATACACTAATATACAGATATTGAAAACATATTTGTACTGTTAATCTAAATACAATTTGTTTGAAGGTCACATAAAGCTGTTGAAAGGACAATGAACAGGTGATTGTTATTCTGTATATGCTTGAGTTTACAAGAATACTCATGAAGTCATACTTTCCACACATAACTTGAAAATAACTTTTCAAAATGAATTTCAAACAATGGTGAAATTATGTTACTATTTTCATTAGGCATTGCATTACTTTTCTTGTTGCTGTGACAGAATACCTGAGGGAAACAACTTAAGGAAGGGAGAATTTATTTGGTCTCTTAGTGTGAGAGTGTATAGCTCACGATGGTGGGGAAAGTAGAGTGGACTTCATGGTGGTTCACAGCACTGTGGCAGCTGGTTACATTGGTTAAGAGGCACAGAGGGAACATGGGTGAGCAATAACTGAACCAGGGAGGGCATTAACCCATAAGGCCTGTCCCCAGCAACCTTTTTCCTCCATTAAGGCCTTACCTCCTAAAGGTCTCACAACCTGTCAAAACAGTACCATTGACTAGGGAGCAATCATTCAAACATATGTCCTATGGGGGACATTTCATACTAAGACCATAACAGATAGTTATTTGTTTATAATTAATTTAAAATTTAGCTTAAATTTCATTAAAACAATGGTGATAATGTCAAATTATCTATGTCTATTTATTTTAAGAATTCTACTCCTAAATAAAATAAATTAACAGAAACAGATATTTCAAGTAATTTTTGTTATAAAATGACAAAGCAAATAAATACATTTTGTAAGTGTAAGTCAGAGAGAGCAAGAAGGAAAGAGAAAGAGAGAAGAAAGAGGGAAAGAGAGAGAAGAAAGAGAGGGAGACAACCATTAGCTGAAATGATGAAGTATCAAACAGTTATTCCCAAATCCACTGTTCTGTTTTTTTTTTTTTTTCCTAGTAGAAAAGGCTGGGATATGGATTGAATGAGTAAATCTTGTTGGGGATTTTATTGCCCTGGATTCTTTGTGCATCACTAGGTGGTAGAAGGTCCTTAGTATGTATGAGAGGTCATAGCTAACATGTTAGAATGAAATTATTTTTGTGTCATTTTTTTAAAATTCATGTTAGAAATATGATGCACACATTTAACCAGCATTCCTTTGAAAAAATGTGCTTCCATAAGTTTATGGTCTTATTTCTTATATCAAAAAGAAGACTCATTTCTATATTATATTTCTTATTCTAGGATGCTCACATAGTAGGTAGATTTCAAAGAAAAAAAAATCAAGTCTCTGTAAGCCAGAAGTCCAGAGACCATAGTTCCTGCTATATCAATGGGCTTAACACATAGTTCACTGTGTTAATGTATCTAAAACATAATATCAGGAAGCCTAACCCCGTTGGATAATAATACTTCTAAGAGCAATGCTAAAAAAGACACTGGTCTTTATCCAGGAAAATGTAGGAGGGTATAGCAGTGCCTACCTCCACTGCACATGACAATTTTCCAATAACTTTCTTTCCAGTAACTGAAGATCCAGTAACTCCCTAAGCATATCACTAACTAATATGGTTGTTATTACAGAAGAGGGAGCCAAGATTGAATCAGTGCAGACTCTCAGACTGCTTTTTCCTTTCCAGAGGTGCCTTCCAGGTCATTCTAGAGGTGCTCTGTTTAGGCTGTTGGCAAGATCAGCTAAACTCCTTGCTGAATTGGTTCTTGCTGGATAATGCTGTATTTTAACTGTCTCCAGTAGTGTAATCAGAAAGTAGCTTCTCTATAGTAGCTATGTCCAATAGCTTTTAACCATATTTTCCTATGTTTATATTTTAAAATATAAATAGAAACAGATAAAATTAATTTTAATGATCAAGGTAGCATCTTGTTCCAGCCCAGGCTGACCTGGAATTCACTATGTAGTCTCAGGGTGCCCTCGAACGCATGGCAATCCTCCTACCTCTGCCTCCCAAGTGATGGGATTAAACATGTGTGCCACCATACCCAGCTAGATAAAATTAATTTTAATGACATTTTAATTTCCACAGTGTAGTGTATATATATATATATATATATATATATATATATACACACACACACACCAATGGTAATTTAAATGTACTGTGGAAATTATATATATATATATTCAGCCTAAAAATTTATGAGTGGGTATTTTACATTATTTTTTGTAGTAAGTCTTCAACCCAAGTTTGATATGCACATCATGGCCAACAGGAAACAGAAAAAGACAGGCAAGGGCAAAAATCAAGATATTCACTAAGAAACCTTCCCTACTGACTTACTTCCTCCAGCAAGGTCCCACCTTCTAAGCTATTCACAACCTTCCAAAGTAGCACCAACAGCATCACCACATAAGCCTGTAGGGAACATTTCATATTCATATTCATATTCATATCATGACATCTTCCAATAAATGGGTAGTTAAATCCTTTGGTAGACTATATCAACTAAATTATCCTGATGCTTTTGCATTTCACTTTTATTATTGCATTTTTGGATATTACTTTAGATATCACCTAAAATCAATCATGAAATACTGGGTTATAGAAAAAAATATGTCAGGTAAAGTTGCTGGGGAGGGAGAGTCATTCTCTTGCATAACATAGCCAGTAGTAAAGGATAAGAAGTAGTACACTGAGACTGAAGGAAATTAGAGAGGGCAATGTAGGTACATCTGATCAAAATATAATCTATATCTATGAAAATTTAAAAAAGAAACAAAGAAATGAAAAGTGTGAAAACTAAAATACAAGAGGTCTTTTTTATAATTTATATTTTAATTTATATTATTCTGATTTTACATTCATAGTGTTGGCTCCCTTATCCTCCTCCTTGTCCTCCCTCTTCCGATAATTTTCCAAACATACTAAAGAGTACAAGAAGAAGGAAAACATTGAAGAAAAATGATCTTCAAATAAAGGTGAGTAAATACAGTCCTTTCACTACAACTCATAGGATTGGGTGAAAAATAATTACAGAATTCTCAGTGAAATCATTTAAAATTCTAGCGATGAGTGAGTAGGGCGCTTAACAACACAGCAACATTTCTATTTTTAAATTACTCTCCAGGGTGAAATTATTGGAAATAAAAATTAGTTTCTTTGATTCTGTGGGTACAAAACATAAAATTAAAGTGGGTGTTCTGTGTGGTTTTCACGTGAGTCATTTAGGATGTCAGTTCCTTGGGGTCTTTCTTTTCTTACACACATTGTGGGTATTTTTAACTCCGTCATCCAGATGTGGTGGCACAGGGGCTGTGTGAGAAACGGCTGCGTGTATAGGTACTAAGGTGGGTGGGCGCCTGCTCAGCACCAGCAACGGCATAATGAAAGACTCCAAGTGTCACTGCTGTTGCTCGATATGGGAGCCCTGAGGTCGCTCCACGCATATTTATATCCTCACTAAAGATCCCAAGAAGCTGCTTAGATAATGTGTTTTTTTTTTTCTAAAATAGGTTGTAGACAGCACTTGCCAAAATCTCTCTATTTTTAATTGGTTGTTTGTTTATTTTTGAGCAGTGGGGAGGAATTTAGCATCTGGGAAAACCACTAGATGGAAAGTTTAGAAGTGAGAGGAAGGCAGGCAACCTAGGTGAGCAAGAGAAGATCAATCTGATGTTTCTCTTAGGCTGGAGGACATGGTCTGGACCCTTTTCTTTCTTTTCCCAGCATCCAACTTCTTGGGTAGGAGCAGGCCTTATGCTATCTTGTGCCTGGAACCTGTAGACCATGTTTTGGACCAATTCTGTAAATACCACTTCAATTTCCCAACTTTTCAAACTTCTTCTCTTCCTGCCCAGTCACTTTCTGTGTTCAGCTTCACTCACTAAGTATCTGAACCACAGACAAGCAGATAATCTAAAGACATTATATTGTTCTGGTGGCCACATTTTCTAAGATGACAGTGTCTTTCCAGTAAGAAAACAGTTTTTCAGTAGAAAATCTTGTTATTTCTGATTCCAAAACAAAGAAGTATATTCAGGTGGGAGAGGAGGGCAGCAAGGGCAGGTGTAGAATGTGGTAGGCAAGGTTGACTGCTTCCTCTGCCC
This sequence comes from Orientallactaga sibirica, assembly GCA_036365145.1. Classification (NCBI taxonomy): domain Eukaryota; kingdom Metazoa; phylum Chordata; class Mammalia; order Rodentia; family Dipodidae; genus Orientallactaga; species Orientallactaga sibirica. The sequence goes on from JAEOAD010000003.1 coordinate 23,235,938, forward strand.
AATCCGAGAGAAAGTAAAAGAACTCAGCCCATGCAGAGCAGGATTGGCACCCATGCCCTGACATTTCCATTTAGTTTCCTCCAAGTCTGTGGTGTGATTAATAAAGTCTAGTGTCACAGAGATGGACAATGACCAACCACGTCTCTTCATTAGTGGCCGTTTTCATAATGGACCCTAAATTACTGTGGCATTCTGTCACTGGTTACATGGTCTACATCAATCACATGCAGGCAGAAACCTAGAACAAGGTATGAAGTCCTAGAACTCAGGGAAAGGGGAATTTTTTTTTTTTTTTTTTTGGAGAGAGACAGAGAGAGAGGTAGAGGAAGACAGATAGAGATGGGCATGCCAGCAGCCTCTCAGCTGCTGCAAACAAAATCCAGATGTGTGCGCCCCCTTGTGGTCAAGTGTGGCATTGTGCCCTTGCGTCACTGCATCTGGCTAAATGTGGTACCTGGAGATTGGAACCACTGGAGATTGGAACCAGTGTTCTTAGGCTTAGGAGGCAGGCGCCTTAACCGCTAAGCCATCTCTCCAGCCCCTTTTTTTTTCCGTTTTTTTTTTTTTTTTTTTTTTTTTTTGAAGTAGGATCTCACTCTAGCTCAGGCTGACCTGGAATTCACTATGTCATCTCAGGGTGGCCTCGAACTCATGGTGATCCTCCTACTTCTGCCTCCCGAGTGCTGGGATTAAAGGTGTGCGCCACCACGCCCAGCTTGAAAGGGGAATTTTTGAAGCCACTTATTTAAGGAGGAAGAGATTTGAAATTCCTTTAATCCCTTCCAAATCTTCTCTACCAGGTTTCAGTGATAAGACAAAGGACAGAATATGGGACAGACTATGGGAGAATTGCTCAAAATTTTATTATTACCAACTCTCTCTATATCTATATGAATTTGTGTGTGTGTGTGTGTGTGTGTGTGTGTGTGTGTGTGTATATATATGAATATATATGACTATCTATCTATTGTCTGCCTATCTATCTATCTATCTATCTATCTATCTATCTATCTATCTATCTATGTATAATCTTCACACATTCAGAAAATGCCAATTTTCTCTCTGTGCCTCAGGTATGCCTCCAGGAACTAAAAATAATAATAACTGAGACAGACACACATCTTTGCTCTCATAAAGTTCTTATTCTAGTAGGAAGTGGAAGACAGTAATACACAGAAAGGTAGGGAAGTTTCAAACAGTGTTGCTATGTGAGTGAATGTTAGGAAGGGATCTTTAATGTAGAGTCACTTGTGATAAATTTCAGGACAATCAGAATTGAGATATATTCAAAGGCAATGATTTCATTTAAAATTTTACAGAGTAAAAATTTTATGAAGGTCCAGTAATAACTGTAAATGATCTGAATCTTTGCTTATGTGAAGTTTCTACACCAGGGAAAATTTATAGGAACAGAAAGCAGAAAGAGTGGAGAGTTAGTTTGAGTAGCTAGTAAGTTTCTGAGTGGGATGATAAACAAAGTTTGCAAATAGCTGCTATGACTCTCCAACACTGAACTCAACCAATGCCAATGAACCGTACACTTAAAAGGTGTTAAAAAAGCAGATTTTGGTCTGGAGAGATGGGTTAGTGCTTGGGGCACTTGTCTGAGAAGCCCGGGAACTCAAGTTCATTTCCCCAGTACTCACATAAGCACAGATGGCACATGCATCTGAAGTTTATTTGCAATGGCTAGAGGCCCTGGCATGTTCATTCTCTTTCTCTCTTTGCCTCTTTCTCTCTCAAACAAATAAATAAAATATTTGAAAAATAGTAGATTTTTGTTTTGGTTTATTGAGGTAGGATCTCACTATAGCCCAAGGCTGACCTGGAATTCATTTTGTAGTCCCTCAGGGTAGTCTAGCACTCATGGTGATCCTCGTACCTCTGCCTCCAGAGTGTTGGGATCAAAGGCATGTGCCACTGCACCCAGCTTAAAAAAGCAGATTTTGTTACATATGTTTTACCTTAATTAAAATATTTTTGTGATCTACAAAAATACTATTACATAGTGTGTGAATTGAATCTACACAAAATTATTCAAAAAATGTTTAAACATCTTCAGATTGCTGGAAAAAAATTCTTCCTTTATGAATCTGCAGCCATGAGGTTTTGTGAATCTAGAAAGTGATTGGGGGAATCTGGCACAGGGCAGGTGACAATTCAGAAGACATGCACTCTTTCCTGTGAGGCTTAAATTTGTCTCTTGTTCTCCAATTTTGTAAACAAATGAATACCCTTGTAGCTGTGAGGTCACATGCACCACTGATGGAAAGTCTACATTTAATCCTTCATACTGTGACTTCATTTACTTACTCACTTAAAAATTGTGTCTCTTTTGGGCTAAGAAAGCCAATTTATAGGTTTTGAGGGTCTTTTTTTAAATTTTTTACCTTATTCCTTATAAACTTTTCAGACTTTATGGTACAGTGAAAGTACCAATACATATATTCTACAATATATGATTTTTCACTTTATTATTCCTAAGTAATTCCCCCAAACACATCCATCTCCAATGGTGTGGCCTCTTAGGGGACAGATTGACATTTTGGCCAAAGACCAGTTCTATTCAAACCACTACTTATATGTCTGTTAAAATACCAGTTTCAGGCTTGATCATGGACCCACTGAACTAGAAACTCATGGAGTAGGGCCCAGGACCTTGTACTTTAAGCCAGCCCTAAAAATGATTCTCACACAGTTGAGAACACAGACTCCACAGTTTAAGACAACTTTTATGTTCCATCTGTGCTTTGTATGCCCATCAGTGCATGCTTTCAAAGCCTTTTAAGGTTTTAAGTAAGACCACTGATAGCCAACTGCTTTTCACTATTATGCGAGGCAGAACAAACAGGGTTTTGTTTTTGTTTATAGATTTAAGAGAGCCAATATTCAAAGAGTAAAATCATGATGTGTCCTCCGTATATAGTTAGTAACACAAGGCAAGCACTCGGGTCCTCTAAGGAGCTCCTATTTCTTGGATGGTCTATTTTCACCATTTACTGCCAAAACTGCCATCCAAGGACAGCTCATGTTGCTGGTGCTCTGAGAAAGGAAGGCTCTTTCATGGTTGTGAACTCTGCTGTCTCCGTGGCCACTGTATCACCTGGTCCTGGGGCTCTTCAGTGACACTTCATGACACCTGCTTCTCTGGTATTTTTGGCTCTGGAAAAGCATTTCAGTATTTGGCTACTAGATCATATGCACAGCTGTGTAGTATGTTGTGATGTTTCCCTGGTCTCTGATGAACTTTCTGTCAAGATCTAAAGTAGGGGAAGGAATAATTAAAGGAAATGAAAGGATTTCAGAAAAGTGGGAGCCTCCAATAAAGAGGCAAAGACTGAGGTCCTAGCCACACTATGGCAGATTTTAAGTATCCTGAAGAAATTCTTACTGGAAAAGTCATAGAAGAGCAGGTGCCAAGGAAAAACATCTCACTTAATACTTAATTTGGAGACTGGCATGTGCTCAGTGCAAAGACATTATTTACTGTGTGATTTCATTTAGTTTTAAGGATAGTACAGTTGGGTGTAGGGTATTCATTTAATGATAGAAGAAATTAAGTTGCCAAGTTACAAATCTCATTTACATCCCCAAGACCACTAGAGTGGTATTGGGATTTCAACCCAAGTTCTATTTGATCCTTCACTTATCATCACACATGGACCCTTCAAAGCAACAAATATTCAATAGTAAAATCTAACAGAAAATAATTATACATATTTATTTTCTTAATGTATGCTTAAAATTTAAATATTTAGAAGCAAATGTCATTTCCTTCTTATTTCACATTTAATCAATTTTAGGTTTTTAATTAATCTAATTTTAGGTTTCAGGGGGGAGAAATGTGGTTTAAGAAAGATGGAAAGATTTAGTGGTGCTGAAGAGATGGCTTAATGGTTAAGGCACATGCCTGTGAAGCCTAAAGACCCCAGTTCGATTCTCCAGGTCCCATGTAAGCCAGAGGCACAAGGGGGCACAAGTGTCTGGAGCTCGTTTTCAGTGGCTAAAGGCCCTGGTGTGCCCATTCTCATTCTCCCCCTCTCTCTGTCTCTAATAAATAAATAAAAATAAATATATATTTGAAAAAAACCAACAACAATAAAAAAAATCTCAAAATTTTTTAAAAAAAGAAAGGTGTAGAAATGGAAATGGATTGATGTGCTTTTCAGATAATAAGTTTATTAATGCAGACTGAGTGGTGGGGTCTGAAGCTTCATCCCATCTAGGGATAGCAAAGACATTATTTTAAGGTTTTTGAGGGAAGGGGGCAGCTTGCAGCATGAGGAAGCAGATTTACTCAGTGTGACATGTCACATGACACTATTTACTCTTCCTCTGGGTAGGGTAGTTGGTACTAGTTCATGTGTTAGCCATGCAATATGATAGCAACCCTGTCCTACCTGTACCCCTCTTTGTTTAGGGCTTAGTTATCTTGAAAACCTGTTTCTAGGAGGAACAGATTTCCCTGCCATGTGACACAAATGAAACTATTTTTACCCAATAAACAATGCTTGGTGAAGAGGTTGAAATATCATAAGAAACAGGACCCATTTTATGCAGACTGTTCATAACATGCTGTTAGCAAGAATACATTGTATCAATGTGTGACTAGCTATGATTCCACATCCATCCCAGCAGGGAAACAGGCAGCATTTCTCCAAGAGAATCCACCACCCCTGACTAAAATTAGATCAGTCCACATTTATGCTTTGAGTTGGTGTCATTATCTCAGCTGCCGTGTGGGAGTTTTAACTCAATCTCCGCATATTGAGAAGAGATCCGATCCAATCTGAATAGCTACAAGTAAGAACTCCATAAATTCATCCATCCATGTTTCTTCATTCTGCTGATGAATTTTGAAGAGGGGTGCTTCCTAACCTCCAGCAGAGAAAAGAATGTCTGCTAATTGAATATTCAATGTGGCAACCTATAGGAACTTGGAAAGCTACTGCTGACTTACCTTAAGGTTTACAGTGCTACACAGGAGAGGTGTGAATATTCTGTCAGATGTCCCTGCATGGCAAGGACAGGCCAAGGGGAGTTGGCAGTTTACTTCTAGTTGCAGAGCATAAGTTGCAGGGGGAGCATTACTAATTGGACATATTCCTTAAGTAGTCAGCTCTTTGTGCATGGCAAAATATTGATTCCATGTTAGAGGGATTTTATTTTTTATGTACTTTCCCATAAGTTAAATGTTACAGAAGCATGGAGTTAATTAGAAATACTTTTATAGCTATATAACAGAGACTTTCATAGTCTTATCAATATCTTACAGGATATGTGTAACACTGTAAAAATTATTTAAAATGTTATTTTCTGAGGAATATAAATTTATAGTTATCTTAGACATAGTAGCAGATTACCCAGCTGACTTGTACAAACTTAATGTTATAGCTTCTCCTCTCTTAGTCCTCTCTCTCTCTCTTTCTCTTTCTCTCTATCTCATCATGCTCTGTATAAATTAAGCTGGATGATATTTACTTACTTGAAATCTACCACTTTCATCTTATCTTTCTAAAGTCAGATTTCCCTCTCTGACTGATGTGGTGACAGATAAATACTTAAGTACACAGAGCAGTTCTTGACTCACTATTACCTAGTTTTCTTCTGTTTGTGAACCCAGTTGCACATGTATGTAAATAAAATAATGCTCCCTTTAGAGAGAGGTTATTGCACCTTCTCATAATGTATCATGTTTAATTTCTCCCCAAGAAGTTTTAAAACACAGAAAATTGGACTCTGATATCTACTGAAAAGAATGCCCTAGCTTATTTTCTCACACTGCACTCTATATTAAAAATATTTGCTAGCAACTTAAAGTTTGAACATCCTGAGAAGTTTTACATCAAACTTGCCTTAGGAAAATCAATTATTTATTTCATTCAGTCTTACTCAGATGTCCCATTCTACTTCCACAAAGCCCAAGGCAACAGTTTCCTTTTCTCTTGTTCTTGACTTTGAGCCTGATATCTGGGATCCTGAAATTGCTTCAGTGTGTGGAGGTTTACCACAAAGATTTGAGTTAGAAACAGATCTTCAACAGCATGTATTTCTAAAGCTCATACCATCCTTCAAGGAATTTACTTAAGAGATGGAAATATTAAGGAAGAAAGAAAGTGGGGTAGACATGTCATTAATATTAATTTTAAGTGAGAATCTGGTTAACTAGGTCCTGTTTCCTTGTGTTTTCAAGGATCTTGCTTATTCTTGTGTTTACAAAGGTTCCGTCTGATGAATTATTAGTCACCTGTTATGGACAAATATGGCATTCATCACCAAGAACCCAGCCTGGCTAAATCTTTTAATCATAGAACAATGATCACACATAATTATTAATGAATTAAGCTACATCATTCTTAAGTGTTTCTAACTATCCTAATCCTAAATGTAAACTATTTGTTATCTGAATTTACTCAGTAATTGTAGAATTACTTTCATTTTCATTTTTTAAATTTTTATTTATTTATCAGCAACAGGCAGAGAGAGAGAGAGAGAGAGAGAGAGAGAGAATGGGTGTGTCAGTGCCTCTAGCCACTGCAAATGAACTTCAGATGCATGCACCACCTTGTGCATCTGTCTTACGTGGGTCCTGGGGGACTGAGCCTCAAACCAGTGTCCATAGACTTCATAGGCAAGCACTTAACTGATAAGCCATCTCTCCAGCCCACTTTCATTTTCTTAAAAATATAAAAAGTTTGACACTTGTACTATAATGATATTTTGTTTCATCCAAATCATTTTGTTTTAAATGGTTGGAATGGTTGTAATGATTAATGAGTTAGCTTATATTTAAATTATTTAGAACAGTGCCTTTCTTATAGGAGGTATGGTTGATAGTTGTAGTTCCTTCCTTGTTGCTGGGACAAAACTCCTAAGGAAAGCAGATGATGGGAGGCAAGTGTTTATTTTGGCTTACATTCTCAAGGGGAAGCATCACAATAGCAGTGAAAAGATGACAGAGCAGAGGCTGGAATCACCTGTTATAGCAGGTGGGAAACATCAGCAAAAGTGAGCAGAGCTCTGGCAAGGGGAAGCTGACTATAACAAATGCCTCAAAGTCTGCCCCCAACAACACACCTCCTCTAGCAAGGCTCCACTTCCCAATTTTCCATCATCTAAAGATCAAACATTCAAATTTGAATTTATAGGAGACATCTGATTCAAACCATCACATTCTGCCCCTGCCCCCCATAGACTCACAACCATCTCAAGATATAAAAATGAGTTCAGTCCAACTTTAAAAGTCCCCATAGTTTTTACCAATCCAAACAATGTTGAAAAGTTCACAGTCCAAAGTTTCACCTGAGACTCAAAACAGTCTCTTAACTATAATCCTATAAAAGCAAGGAAAGAATGAACTAATCCAAGATGTAAAACAGAGCAAATCCTGTAGTTCCAAGTTCAATAACTGTAACCAGTGATGAAGTCTCTGGGGTTCCCATTCCACTGCTCCAGCTGGGCTGCCCAACTTGAGCCAGAATCTTTCTACGACATCCAGTCTATAGTCCTGGCATCTCAAAAATCCTTGGGTGTCTACTGCAACCCATAGTTGAGACTTATGGCTCTATCTTGTCTCTATGCAGGGATTCTACCAACTCTTTTTTACATCACACAATAGCCATTTCCAAAAATTCGTGCTGCAAATTCAGTGACCATTTTTCCAACATTTGTTATATTCTTATAGTATTAGTTAGGCTACCAAATTTGTTAGACCAAGCAGAAAGAAAGCCAACTTTTAGCAACAGGAAAACTTCAGCCCTCTTCCTCCTGTCCCAATGCAGAACATATGGCCCACCCAATTTCAATGGTGGTAGTAAACTCTCAAACAATTCCCTGAAGCAGGCTGTAGTCTCCAGCCTTAAACTTTCATTTCTTTTTGTGGCTTCTGTTCATGTCAATCCATTTATTCTAAACTCAACCCTGCTCAAGTTCTTAAGACATGGGAACAGCACAGCCCAACTCTACATACTGCTTGTAGTCTAGTACCAACAAAGTTATCTCTTCATCTCATAAGCCAAGAATTGTAGCCTACAGATTTTCTTACATTTAGGTTTTTCAGCTCTCATCAAAATGATCCATTGAGTTCTGCTTAGAGCACTGCAAGTGTTCTTAGTCCAAGGTTTCAAATACTTCCACATTCCTCCTGTAAGTAACTTTCAAAAGACCAAAAGCCACACAGTCATGTTTCTAGCTTCAATAACCACACTCCTCCAGTACCCATTTTTGGTTGTAGTTACCTTCTCATTCCTGGGGATTCTATTTATTTTTTTCCAGTTTAGCTTAGATTTGAATTTGTGTGTACATTTATTATAAACCCATGATGCTGAGGGGATTATATTTCAGTACAACTTCTACTTCTCAGGAGATGTGATCTGAAGTGCTTTAAGAGTAACTATATTTTCTTTCAATTGGAAAGAACTTTTATTATACCAACACTATTGTGAGAAAGAACTCCAAATTCTCTCAAGGTGTTATTCATTTATTATACTTTACTAGAGGTGCAAAGAAAAGCAATTTTGAGTTTCCAGGATAACCTGGACCGCAGCTGGTACAACTCCAGGGAGAGCAATGGATATATTTCATGTGAATAGTAATCCCTGAGTCCTAGAGATCAATTGGACAGGTGCCATGGTGGTACATGATGGGGCAACACTGAATATGACTATATGATAACACTTCATTTAATTAAAGGTCAAAATTTTAAAATGCCCTAGATAAAGGCACATTTGCACATAATGCTCAGTGATCTAAATCATATTGAAGATATTCTAAGAATTGTAAATAAATTTATACTACATTATCCTAGTTGACACTATATCCTAAAATATTAGACTTTTTCCTGACCTTTTGACCTCATATCAGATTTAGGAAGCAGATTCCAAATCTGATTGAGTTTGTGTCTCTTTAGTTTATATTCAAGCATGAATAAAAGGGCAACATAAAATACAATTATTTGTTGTGGAATAAAATCACAAATCCTAATGTACAGATCTCTTATAGTAACATTTTACTGATAACAAAGATGATTTCCTTTTCAGATGGTAAATGCAACTCCATAAAAAAAAATCATAGAAAAGGAATATTTACTGTACTTTACAAATCAAATGAACTTAAAAAATTATAGTAGGGGCTGGGAAAATGGCTTAGCGGTTAAGGCATTTGCCGGCAAAGCCTAAGGACCCTGTTTTGATTCCCCAGGACCAATGTAAGCCAGATGCACAAGGTAGCATATGTGTCTGGAGTTTGTTTGTAGTGTCTAGAGGCCCTAGCAGGCCCAATCTCTTTCTCTCTGCCTCTCCCTCCCACCCCCTCTCTTAAAAGAATAAATAAATAAATATAGTAGACTTACTTTCCCAGTATTATTATTTTAGATCACTATGAAAGCAAACAATTATCACATAATGCAATGTGACCATGTGTGTCATTGCACTTGTGAGTGTGCATATCTTTATATGCAATTTATTTTATTTTTTTAATATTTTATTTATTTATTTATTTATTTATTTATTTTTTTTTTTTGAGGTAGGGTCTCACTCTGGTTCAGGCTGACCTGGAATTAACTATGTAGTCTCAGGATGGCCTCAAACTCTCGGCAATCCTCCTAACTCTGCCTCCCAAGTGCTGGGATTAAAGGCGTGCACCACCACACCGGCTTAATATTTTATTTTTATTTATATGAGAGAAAGAGGGGGAAAGAATGGGCACATCAGGGCCTCTAGCCTCTGCAAATGAACTTCAGATGCATGTGCCACCTTGTGCATCTGGCTCATGTGGATCCTGGAGGATTGAACCTGGGTCTATTTTCTTTGCAGGAAAGCACTTTAACAACTGAGCCATCTCTCCAGCCCTTTACATGCATTTTATGAACAAACATTGCCTAAGAAATAAGAACCAAGGCTACACTTTTAACTACTTAATAAACTACTGCATGGCATAACAGTTTTAAAAAAAAAAAAGATTTCAGACCATTACCTTTCAAGTTCCTATTTATTGTAATACCCCTTTAAATATTTTCTTCCTCCCAACCTACTATCCTTGCTTAAAGAGCCCCATCAGAGAAAATTACTTGGTACACAGACTGGAAAAAAAATTTTCAGTTGTTGAGTAAAATCACTAGTTTGTACATTTCTCCTCTTCATATTCATCCTTTTAATGTCTCTGGATGGTTGATATCTATGTGATAGATGTGAGTTGGACCACACTGTAAAGATGAGAACAGGCTCTGGTTTTGAGCTAGTCTGCACAGTGGTTGCCCAATAAACTTCCATTTCTCATCTGTGACACCACACTTTGATTTTCACTCTTTATCAGATTCTATTACTGGCTCCTCCCTGCTTAGTCTCTCCAGTTTGGAGCTCCATAAACCAGCAACTCTTTCTTCTGTCTACTCTTGCTATAAAATTGATTGGCACCAATAGTCTGGACAATTCTCCCTGGCCAACACTTTCCCAACCAACACCTCTCTGGTGACTCTTACTTTCCCATACCAGGAAGTCACTACTTTTCTACTGGAAATGCCAATTGCTTTTATTTTCTTTCTCAATTAAAAAAAAAGGGGGCTGGACTTTAAACACTTGCCCATACCAGGAAGTCAGGACTACATCCATTTTGTTTAGTCCTGGGAAATGCCTCTTCTCTCTTTTATTTTCTTTCTCAATTAAAAAAAAAAAAAAAAGAATGCACATGGTAGCCTTTTCCAAGGGGCTTGATTCAACCTCACAATTTAAAATAGACACCTATACATCTCTATTATATCACTCTACTCTAAAATCCATGAATAGTTTATAACTCTCTGAAAAGAAATTCAAATCATCATTCTAAGAGAACATAGAATCTGTTAGGAAGCATGTTATAAAAAATATTTTTTAGTTGTTTGCAAGGAAAGAGAGAGAGAGAGAGAAAATGAATGGGCTTGCCAGGGCTTCTAGCCACTGCAAACAAACTCCATATGCATGTACCACTTTGTGCATCCGGTTTTACATGGGTACTGGGGAATCAAACTCAGGTTGCTAGGCTTTGCAGGCATGTACCTTAACTGCTTAGCCATCTCTCTAAGCCCAGGAAGGATTAAAAAAATATATTGAGAATGTTAATATATGAACAACTACTTGCTTCACAATAAAATGGTGGTTCTTTGATCAGTACCAAAAGCATAATAGATACTCAATTGTGGTGTTTTGAATGTAAATATGCCCCCCCTAGACTCATGTGTTTGAATACTTAATCCCCAATTATATGTTTGGGAATGTTGTGGGACCTTTAAGAGGTGGAGCTTTGCTGGAGGAAGTGTGTCACTGAGGATGGGCCTGAGTGTTACAGCCCAGCCTTCTTCTTACTTCCTCTCTCACAATGGAATGATATGATGTTGGCTGTCTGCTTCCGCCATGCTTTCCCTACAGTGACCATTGTCTTCTTTTCCTTCCATAAGCTGCTCATGCTTGGGTATTTCCTCCCAGCTATGAGAAAGGGACTAATACATCAACAAATAATTGTTTAATAAGGAAGCATAAAAAATAAATGAATAAGTGATTTCTTATATTTTTATTTACCAAGCTGGTTTCAGTCACTTTTATTATTTTATACATATGTGTGTTGTTCAAAATGTATTAAACAAATTAAATTTTATTTAAGTATTTTATATTTTTTTCATATTTATTCCATTGATGAGTGAAACACATATAAAGATAATCCTTATTTTATAGTAAATAAACTTATTTTTCCTGAGACCAATTATTCAACATAGAAATGATATCATTTTCACTACCCAATGAGGGCAAATTTTCTATATTTGTATCTGAAGGCTAAAAATGTTGATATATATTTTTAAGTAGATTGTAAACTATAAACTACAAAATTATATTTTCTTGTTCATTGTATTACTACTAGACAGATAGACACTTAAATTTTTTATTCCCCGTTACTCTTCATACATTTCAATATTTTTTTGCATTTATTAGGACATGTCAGCATGGGAATACAGCAGTGAGTAATGAGTCATTGTAAGAACAGCACAAGTAAATTTCTAGCTCAGTCACCAATAAATAAATTGCTAAAATTCTAATCTTCCATCTCTTTCCACAGATCATAGCATTTTGAAATAAAAAGCCGTTGGAGTCCCTTGCAACCCTTTTTGAGAAAGACTGTCCTTTCTAATTTAGGAAATCTACGTTCTTCCTTTCTGCACCACACATGACTTGACTTAAACCACCATCTCTGTTTCTCATCTTTGTCCTTCTTACACCAGTGGTTACTGTGGCCCTGGTTGTCTTGAACATTTGTCACCCTCATTTGCATCACTACTGTCCATGACCCTCCTAACACTTTGCTGGTGGCAACTCATAAAGAACCAAGCAAATACAAATCTATAGATGCAGTAAATGTCCAGTTCCTCTTCCATTAGCACACATTGCTCTACAAACAATTTTGCCCAGGCCTCTTCTCCTATTCAAATTTGTATTTATGGCCATGCAACTCTGATTTCCTACCCAACAACGGTTCCTCAGATCTGCTTTACAAGACACTGAATCTCAATTTATCTTTAGGCTCATGGCCATGTCATAATGAAAAAATGCATTTAGTACAATTTCTGAATTCCCCATAGCTTTATAGACCTAACAATGCTGAAAAATCCAAAGTTTAATTTTTTTTCTAAGATGCAGCATTCTGCTTCACTATGAGTTCTTATAATTTTTTTAAAGTCACATATTTCCAACATACAATGTCAAAGAGTAGTAAACATTGCCATTCCAAAAGGGATACAGGGGAACAGCAAGAAAAGATTATACCAAAGTGAGGCCAAAACCCAGCAGGACTCAGCTCTATGCCTGGCATCTGGAGCTCCTAATAGTCTTGTCTGTGCTCCAAAGTCCTGCTCTTCTCACTGTGTGGTCTGCGGCACAATAACCTCTCTCTTGACTAACTCAGCAGCCCCTCTGTGTATCTACATGACTGAACCTGGGACAATACTTCCCTAAGCAGTCATTTTCCAGTAGGGTATCCTTAAGTTTCTATATTTTCAGATGTTCTCCTTTATTTATTTTTTAGTATTTATTTAGTTATTTATTATTTAAGAGAGAGAGAGAGAGAGAGAGAGAGAGAGAGAGAGAGAAAGAGAGATGGGAGCACCAGGGCCTCCTGCCAACAAATTTTAAATGCATATGCCACTTTGTGCATCTGGTTTTTTGTGGATACTGGGGAATTGAACCCTAGCCATCAGGATTTGCAAGCATGTGACTAACCACTGAGCATCTCTCCAACCCCCACTAGATACTCTCCTTTTAAATGAATTTGCATTAAGATAACCTTTAGCTTTCAAGGGGGTAGTACTGCTGTTTAGGAATCTTTCCAATTGCCCTTGTGAAAAGCCCAAGATTTTTCTTCAGTGACTCTAATCTCTTTAACAATGAGAGACATAAGGTTCAAACAGCCATGTCCTCAACTTTATACAAGTTCAATTTTTTTCTTCACTTCTTTAACTAGGTTAAAAATGTTCCTTTCTCACCCAAAGTGAGTATTTTCTACATCTTTCTGCTCTCCTTTTTGCTTCCATTCACTCTAAATATGGGTCAATGCAGTAAGCTATCATCATGCCATAGTCGGGATCTTATGCTGTCTTGTGATTTCTTCTACCAGACAACCAAGTGCATTAATGAACAAAATGCACTCAGATTATTTTCCATAATGTGATATGAATAGTCTATAGCCCAGCTCCCAGCACTCTTTGTTCCCCTCTGAAACCTCACAAGCATTGCTCTCTGCATAACTATCAGCATTCTGGTCTTTTGAACTCCCACCATAATGGCCCTTTAATTCTCTTTTCCACACTCAAGTACTTCTCTTGCTCATTCTCTAAACTCTTCTGCATTCTTTCTACAAGCCAGTTCCAAGCGCTCGTATTCCATATGGTTAACTGTATCACTTCTTGGTACCAGTGGTCTATATTAAATACTTCCTCATTGCTCTTACAAGAAGAAACTTAAAACAAGAGAGGTTTATTTTAGATTAAGAGTAAAGTCCATCATGCAAGGAGAGGTATGATAAAGTTCATGGCAGCAGTAACATGTGGTTGGGCCTCCTCAGATCTTGAAAAATCAGGAGAGACTTGACAGGAAGCTGGGCAGGGTTATATCATCTCAACACCAACCCCTAGTGACCACTTTCTCCCATGAGGCACCACCTTCTAAAGGTTCCACACACTTCCATAATAATATACACTTCCATAATAATACCACCTGCTGAGGTCCAAGTATGAACCTATGGAAGATATTACACATTCAAATTATAATGTATAGTTTTCCATTTCAACTTCTGATGTTTATAGGAGGGTATCACCAAAAACAATGTCAATTTGATTTATTACAGGGTCCTGCCTGTCCTGTCTATTTTTTAACACTGAGCTTTTTTTGTTAAACCTTTGCAATCTTCATGATTATCCACTTTGGAAATGGTCTGTTATTTCAATTAATTTCCTTCACATTATTTTCACTAATTTGAAAGTTTTATTCAGTCCTTTGTCCTTTTCTCAATTGATGGGGTTGTATTCCTCTTATTGCTCTGAAAATATTAAGGATATAATGTGACATTTTTATAGTTTCTATTGAAAAGTTAGTCTAAGATATGACTTTCATGTTCTCAAAAATGAATTCTGCTTAATTATCTTATGTAAAATGTTATATTATTGAATCATGGATCTTGACAAAATTGAAATTAAAAAAAGTGGTTCATTTGCAATATTTTCTTTCCAGTGATATTGGTCTGTGGCTGAATATTCATGATCATTAAAAAATACTCAAATGCATTCCTCTTTTCATTTATGTACATCTAGCTGTTGACTTTTCTTTCCTTAGTAATGACTTATAAGCTTTACTAATAATATAACATGGCTTTCTGTTGGGCCCTAAGAGGCCCGGTGTAAGGCCTAGTGGAACTTCCTGAGCCTGACTATAGTTTGGTGACCTGTCTTTGGCCTATTACTCCCACTTAGGAGTGACTCAGCAAGGCCTAAGCCAAAACTGCCTCCACCCAGCTACTGATGACGTGGTGAAATACTATTGGCCCCTACACCTTTTTCCCATCCTGAGACCCCAGCCTCTTTCTCAATGCTATATAAACATCTTCCTACTACAATAAAACGAGTTCCTGCTTCGACAAGACTCCCGACCCAGTGTGCTTTTCTCTCTGGTGTCTTAGAGGAGGGGGTTTTGGGTCGCCGACATTCACCATCCCGCTCAGCCCCAAAAGGAGCCGGCTGGACCGGCTCCTTCTTCAGCTCTACCTGCCGGGAGAAACTGGCAGCTTTCTTGAAATCCTGTTCTCTTTTTTCCTAAGAAAATCCTTTAAGACTGTTCAATGGTTTCTCCCATAGCTAAAACCCTCATGTCTCACAATAGTAGTAATGACACAAATGGGTCTATATGAACACAATCAAAAATTGCCAAGAGTCCCAAACCCCTAATGATGTCTGCTCAGGAGCACCAATATAGCCTAGATGCTAACCAGCTGCTGAGAAGCAATGGTCACCTTGGCACCATTGTTAATGCTGGTCCCAGCTGGGATGTGTCAGGCTTAGTAACAAACACAACAGTGGTGCAATGGGGCATCATGTTTTCCTGACATTTCCCTCAAGTGACTTTCTGCAGCCTACTTTTATTTTAGTTAACTTCATCTCCTAGTCCTGTGCTAGAAATTCTTCCTCATTGCAGATTAGAGTGATATACACCATAGTGAGCCACACTTAGGCTGATTGGCTGTCTTAAAAGTGACAGCGCAATAGGAACAACAAATATTCTAAGCAAGACTGCTGATGAAGTTATGAGAACAACAGAATGCACTTGGCACTAAGATGCAGTCATGGAAAGCTTGTCAAGAATGTTAAAATCATTTTCTCCTCCTTTCCAAAACACAGGAGGAGGTATGATTGATGGATAGCTCATAAAATAATGAAAGATACATTTTTAAAAGATCATGTGCTTCCAGGCAGCATTTTAATCCAAGATGGGGATGACCTTTGGAGTCTAAATGAAAGGACATGAAATTATAAAACCACAAAAGACTTTTGGAAAGATATGGAATTAATTGCCAAACATATTCATTTTTCATTTAAACAAGTATTGATGAATATATATATATAATCTCCAATCTAAAACAAATTTTGAGGAATTAGTATTTGCATAGATATATATTTTTTGAGACAGCATCTCACTATGAAGTCCAGGTTGAACTCACTATGAAGCCTATGTTAACCTTGAACTCTCCATCCTCCAGCTTAGCTTCTGGAGTTCTGGGAGTGTCACCATGACCAGAGCTGTGCATGGCTCTTTGCTTAGTGGTTGTGGGAAAAGACACAAAGTAGCTCTATTTTCCACTCACAAACTACATTATTTGATCACTTTCCAGATGAGAAAGATTGATGCTCAAAATTAAGCAATTTGCTCACAATTACAGGCTCTTCAACATCAGATCCTGAACTTGAACTCAAGACTTGTACATTTTTGTTTCTCTATCCTATATCACCCTACTTTCCAAAGGAAACATAAAAACAAAACAGACCATAACTACCCCAGTGGAGGCTCCACATAAACACAAGTAACAGCTCATATATTAGACCATACATTAAGTTCAGACTGTGTTGTAACTAGCCATTGCATCCTGACCCATTTGCTTCACACAAGATCTCTACAAAGGATATTGCTGTGACCATTTTGCAGATGAAAAAACTGAGGATGTTCATGATCATCTAGCTGGTGTGTCATTTCCTAGGATTGCTGTCACAAAATTCACAAATTTGGTGGCTTAAATTAACAATATTTATCTCTTCACATTTGTCTAGGTTACAAATCCAAAATCAACATAGAAATAGATTTCTTTGAAAGTTCCAGAGGTGTATCCATTCCATGTCTGCCTCTTTAATTCTGTTGTGTCCATAGCCCTTGGCATTTCCTGTTATAGAATTGCCTTGCTCCTGTTCCTATCTCCATTTTCTCTACATAGCTCTTAATATTATCACCCCTTGGGCATGTCTGTCTCTACATCTACTTTTCTTAGAAGGACACAATTTAGAACTTGACCTGGTGTACAATCTTAGGATCCCAGTACTTGGGAGGCCGAGACAGAATGAGTTTGAGATCTGCTTGGATTATAGTAAGTTCCAGGCCAGCCTGAGTTATATAGAGGGAGACACACTGTCTTAAACAACAAAACTAAACTAAAGGATATCTATTGTGGTAGTTTGAATGTATATCCCCCATAAATTCAGGTGTTTTATTAAAATTGAGTTTGCAGCTTCAGTCCCTAATAGGCCAACTTCTATTACAGGGGGGTGTGTCACTGGGGAGAGATCTGAATTTCAGCCTAAGGGTATGACAGATAGGTTTTGAGCTTCTGGATGTGCTTGCTTATGGTGTTTGATGGAACTTCCCCTGGATCTGTAAGGTTGATATAAATCTCTTCCTCCCATAAACATGTCTGGTTTGTATGTTTATTCCAGTAACATTGAACTGACTACAACATTGGTCACATCAGATTAGGAGCCCCTCCCACTTAGTCAATTACATTTGCAGTGGCCTTGTTTCCAAATATGTCTTGGAAGAATATGTATTTTCCAATGATACTATTCAACCCAGCTGATAAGTTGTGATACAGGTTCTCTGGGTACACCTAGCTCAACATCTGTGTTCTGGACCATAGTGCTCTGAGGCTTCTCTGACATCCACTAACACAGTGATGTGCAACCACACTGGCAATGCAAATGCAGAGTCATGACAGTACAGGGCAGGTGACATTCCAAAGGACACTTAACAGATACATGGGTCATTCATTTTTAGTAGGCAGAGACAGAGTAAAGGGATAAGATTCATGGATAAGAAAACATGTTAAGTGTACAGGTGTGTGCTGCATTTGGGAAATAGTATTTCCAGAATACACTGGAACATGAAAGATGGGACAGGATTAGGAGTGGGAGACTGTTTCAAAAGGCTGAGTGCCTGGCTAAGGCATTAGGACTCTAATTTATACATTACTTAGAAGGGTTAAAAAGAATTGACATAATCATATGTGTGCTTTAGTGTAATAACTCTGGTCATAGTGGAAAAGATGCAGAAAAGATATACAGTGAGGATGTGTCAAGACTATGCAAGAGATGTACAGTGGATGTTTTTGAGAGGTAAAACCCAGTATGACGGTTTAAGGGAGGCATGGAGTGGCATCGAATATGTATCTAGCTTATAGAAGATATGACTTCATGCTCATTGTCTAGCATGCAGGCCTGTTTTAAAAGTGTTCAATTGACCCATCAATGGCATAAGATGATCTTGAATTCTTTGACATCCTTTTCATCTACATGGACAATGTAGCTTTCCTTGTTTCCACGTGGACTTCATCATGTCCTGAGACTTCTGGAGCTTAGTCACTAGAAAGTTTGCAGTTTTCACTCTTGGAAGGCTTTCTCTGAGATGCCATGTTCAAAGTCCAGATGGGTAACCTGGAGACTTCAAGGAAAGGAAGAAGAGCCCACAGAAGCCCCGTACTCCTGCGACTCTCATGTGTGTGAAGAGCATCCAGCTGAATTCCAACAGTTGATCTAAGGTGAATGTCAATTGAAAACTGCTAAAATGTAGTCCACTTGAATTTCCAGCCCGAAAATTGTGAGTCAGTAAAATGGTTGTTGTTGAAGCCACCACACTTTGAAGTAGTTTGTAAAAGATAACTGGAACCTACCCACAGAACTCTAATACAGAAAATTTGTAAAGGTTAGCAAACAAATATTGATATGAGTTAAAGAAATTAAAGTAATTCAAAATGCACAGTACAAACTTGATTAAAATTCAGTAGCATAGTAAAAATTCAAGTCATAATTCAGTAGTGAATATCTATAGAAAAAAAAGGTTACTTAGTATATAATGCAGCCCTAAGGAAGAAGAAAAGTGAAGACAAAATTGAGCCCATGTTCACCTATCATGACTGACCACTCAGCAACTGATTCTAATGTTCTAAAATTACATGCTCAAATGTAGTCTCTCTGAATAATTTTTAAAATGGCTAGAGTTGCATACTATCACTGATTAGCATCAAGAACAGAGCTTCTAGGCTATGCAGAACACTTTACTTTTTAGGAAATATAACAGAACTTTCTGGGAGCTGCAGCCTGCCCCTCCCCAGCCCATCCCCACACAGTAAGCAGAAACAGAGTATGTTTACAGAAACATGGCCTTCAACTACTTGATTGAGGACCACACTTGAGTTTCATTCTGTGGACTGAGTCAAGCTCAGGAGGGTCTGTAAATTCATGCAATCTGCAGAGCTTCAGTGTGTGACTTCCTATCTTCACAAGCTGCCTGCAGATATCACTTAGGTCCATGGAAGTCCTGCCTTAGTTATTTTCTCAAAAGACCATTCATGTGTTAGAGGGACATGCAGTGAACTGTTCTTTAAGCAACAAGGTCAAGAACTCACATTGGCATCTACTTCAGGAGTCATGATTTATCTATTAGGACAAGAGATGTATTTCCAGAAATGATGGCAAGTCATCTTACCCGAACCTATCTTTGCACCTTAAACATCTCACAGTAGGGCTGGAGAGATGCCTTAGCAGTTAAGGTGTTTGTCTGCAAAGCCAAAGGATCCTGGTTCAATTCTCCAGGACTCACATAAGCCAGATGCACAAGGGGGCACATGTGTCTGGAGTTCATTTGCAGTGGCTTGGAGTCCCTGGCATGCCTATTCTCACTCTTTCTCTCCATTTTTCTCTCTCTTAAATAAATAAATTATATATATATATATATATATATATATATATATATATATATATATATATATGTCCCAGTAGAAACTAAGTCAGAAATTAGGTTATAATTAGTCAAGGCACTATCCAGCAGCCAATGCAAGCTAATCTTGAATTCCTCACAAAAGGGATATCCTTTCAATCCAATAAGGTCTAGTTTGTCATGTGTGTATCACCACTAGAAAGAAGATCATAATGTTCATAACCAGGTTATACTGTTTGCCTCCAATATTGTCTTCTTTGCTAAGTAAACTCAGGATAACCATAACTCTCCTCTCTCTAAGGATGAGAAACAAAATATTCATAGTGTATTTCCCACATTCCCCACTGGAGACAAATAAAACACTTAATAAAATTTTTATCTTTGGGGGCTGAAGAGATGGCTTAGTGGTTAAGCGCTTGCCTGTGAAGCCTAAGGACCCCGGTTCAAGGCTCAATTCTCCAGGACCCATGTAAGCCAGATGCACAAGGTGGCGCACACATCTGGAGTTCCCTTGCAGTGGCTGGAGGCCCTGGCATGCCCGTTCTCTCTCTCTCTCTACCTTCCTATTTCTGTATCTCTCTCTCTCAAATAAATAAATAGTAAAATATTTTTAAAAATTTATCTTTGGGATCATTCTGAATTAAAAAATAGTCAAGGTCTGGAGAAATGGCTTAGTGTTTAAGTGTGCTTCCTATGCATGCACAAGGGCCTGAGGGCAACTGACACCATCTGAGTTTTAATCTCCAGAACCCACGTTAAATGGCTGGGTGTGGCCATGCCTGTCTGTAACCCCAGTCTCAAAAGAGAGCAGAGACCTAGGAACCACTGAAACTCAGAAAACAAATGGCCAGTTCTGAGTTCAGTAAAAGATCCTGACTCAATCAAGAACGAGCAGAAGAGCAATGATGTAGAACACATGACTGACTGCCTCTCAGCCACCTCAGGCAAGCACAACCCACAGGCAAGCACACAGGGTGCTTCAAGGACATATACAGGTGCAGAGAATGCACACACACACACACACACACAAGCAAAAATATGGTGATTAAAATAATTCTTTGCCAACAAATATAAGGCAAATGTAATCAACACAAATGATGAAATTCAAGTATAGCATATCTACTGAAAGTTAAAATTATGAGTAACAAGGCAAACAAATGAAATAATCTTACCAACTACATATATAAAGGATAATTAATGAATATTTTCCTTCATGGTGTAGTAACAGAATTTTAATCTCAAAATAGAAGACTCATCATTTTTGTTTCAGTTTTCTTGTTCTTGTTCCTTTCTTTCTTTCTTTCTTTCTTTCTTTCTTTCTTTCTTTCTTTCTTTCTTTCTTTTTTCTAGTACTTTTGGATTGGCACTTAGCAGACAAAGTAGGGATGAACTCTAGATCCCTGGACTCATAATGACAGTATTCCTAAATGAATCCAGTACAAATGATCTTAACAATATCATTAGTTCTGACCTCTAGTCTTCTATTCAATATATTTAAATATTCTTCTATTGTTTTGATAAAGAAAATATTATCTCTATTAAATTTCAAAGCAGTTCAGAAAGAAAACTACAAAGCTAATTTCTATTTTACATGGCCCAGGACATTTCCTTTGTGGCCATATTTTTAATTTTCAAAAATTATTCAAAAACCTTTTAATGACACACTAATGGCATGTTTATGTTTTACCTAAAAATAACAACACAAACACCAAAAAATATAATTACAGTGTAGACTTTTGCAATTCTTTACATAGGAGCTTCATACTAATAATCATTATAATGAGAACATACCAGTTTTGGGCAATGGAAAATGCAAATGAGTTGGCTATACTGCACTCTTGTAGTGCTGGGGCTAATCACAGAGGTACTGTGTCTCAGAAAGTCCCCAGGAGATGATTTGGGGCTGATTCAGTGATGATGTTTTAGCATCATGTATGTGATATTTGGAAAATTCCAAAAATCAATCTAGCAACAATAGGTAGTTTTCTTTCTCTCTCTCTCTCCCTTTCTTTCTTTCTTTCTTTCTTTCTTTCTTTCTTTCTTTCTTTCTTTCTTTCTTTCTCTCTCTCTCTCTTTTTTTTTTTTTTTTTTTTGTCTTTTTGAGGTAGGGTCTCATTCTAGCTCAGGCTGACCTGCAATAATTCACTCCGTAGTCTCAGGGTGGCTTTGAACTCATGGCAATCCTCCTACCTTTGCCTCCCAAGTACTGGGATTAAAGGCTTGTGCCACCACGCTCAGCTTAATAGGTGGTTTTCTTTAGTCTTGTTTATCATGTGTTGAGATGAAGACAAGAAGAGAGATAAAATCAATTCTTATAGATGTAGGTCAGGCACAGAGAACTTTAATGACTTAATAAAAGTAGCAAGTTTGACTGCTAGTGCTCAAATCTTGCATTCTAATGTCAGGTGGTACACTTCACTGTCATGACATCTCTATGTTTTTACTACAAGAGAAATCTGAGTGCAAAATCCAAGTAATCTATGTGTACTGCTTTGCAACATTAAATGAAATCACTGATTCACCTTTCCATTCAGTGTACCCAGAGTAAATAGGGGATAATTCTTCTTTGGTCACTTCATTATTGATATATTGTGCATATTTTTAATTAATTTCATATATATATATATATATATATATATATATATATATATATATGACATCTACTTTGTACAAATACTATAAATACTATAGTAAGCACTAGATATTTAGTGTTGAATAAGTGTTATAATAAGTGTTAGTGGTGAAAAATATTGCTCCTTCCTCCTTTCTGAGACTAGCAACACACAATTTTACATAGTAAACATTTTTGATTCTGTGGGACACACAGTCCCATCTAAACTGCTCAGATTGACCAGATATAAAAATAGGTATGGCTGTGCTCCATTAAAATTTTATTTCAGAAGTAGCTAGGATCCAGATTTAATCTATAAGTCATAGTTCAACAATGCCTGTTCAGCAAGCAATCCATTAAATAAGCAATGGTAGCATGGTGCACTACAGAATGGGATGGATTTAGAATGCGGTAAGGGCCACGTTTTTACTCTAGGAGGATCAGACAGAGATTCTCAGAACTAGTGACATATGAGCGAGTTGCCAAGAGGGATGTCAGGAAGAAGAAACCAGAAGACCTAAAGCAAAGAGAGACAATAAAATACTCAATGGTGATCTCATGGAGGAGCAGAGGGCAATGATGATGGGCAGGAAGAAGTTGCTTGGAAGTGGTAACCAGCAAAGGAAGGGTTCTATTAGGGAGTTTGAGCTTGATGCTTGTTATGGCCTGGATCTTATATGTCCTCAAAGATTCAAGTATTAAAGACTTTGTCCTCACTTGCAATACTATTCAGAGCTGGTAGAAACTCTTAGTAGGAGACAGGGTCTCTTTTACCATATACTCCCACCATAACGTGCTGTGTCTCTCTAGGCCCAAAACATCAAAGCCAAAGTGACCATGGACTGAAATCCTGCACCAAAGTAAACACTTCCTCTTCTTACAGCATTTTGATATTTCTCATGTCTTTTGTTAAAGTGGCAGAAATCTAACTACCTCTGTACCTCTTTGAGTTTGAGGATGAGATGACATGGCTGTTATTCAAAACAGAAACACTCCCATGAAGAGAAGAGAAAGAACAAGAGAGGAGAGGAGAGGAAGGGAAAGAATAGAACAATTCCCTTATAATTTTTCAGTTTGAAAAATTATCTGTTCTCATACCATGTTTTTAGTCTGCTCTTTGATTTGGGTGTGTGTCAACCATCACTTGTGAATGATGTAAGCAAGCTGGGAAAACTTTTTTTTTTCATCTTCTAATGGTGCGTCCAACCAGCTATAATACGTTTAAAGGTATTCACATATTTTAAAATTGTTTTTTTTAAATACTAATAAGTTTGTCAAGGAAATTCTTGAATGAATTATAAGCAGGGCAGAGTTAGAAGGCACCTGGGGTCTTTGACTAGCCATTTTTAGTAGATGACTCAGTGACTCTCAGGTAAGGAAACACACTTCTTTAATAAGCATATAAATCATGCTGAAATTCTATATAGCATGTCTAATGATGCATTCATGTAGAAATTTTCATAGTTGCTAAAAGAAAAACCTGTATTAGAGCTACCAAATCAATTCTTTCTATTCCCATTTCAGCCATTAAAATACACCTGAAATGTTACTTCCTCAAGCCCCTCCCATCCTCACTCCTAGCAACATCTCCAAGACCGATCATCACATGCCAAAGAAATGTAAGAATGTTTCTATCCAGTTGTATTTGGTTTAAATATAGATAATTTTAAGTGATATAGACCAAATAATGAGTAGTGATGAATTTAAATGATTGTAAGCAGTAAGAATGTGGTGGAGTTAAATTTTTAATCTTTCAGAGTTGCAAACGTCTTAATAATAAATTCATTTTATCTTATTTCCCTTCTCAGATCCTTTAAAGTCTGTCCTAAATATCAATAGAGCTGTGTCATGCTCAATATTCAGATGTATAACTAGGTTTTAATCTCCTCAGTTAGACTACAGATTCCTTAAAACTAATGCTAGTTTTATTCATCTTTCTCTCTCCTATAGTCTGTTGTTCCATTAATTATTAGACAAAGTTGAGTAAAACAACACTCAAAGAACATTTCTGAAGGTTTGCAGTAACTGACATTCTACAGAGGAGTTCTCATTTCTTCGAATCTTAAAAAATAAAAAGAGAAAGAAGCACGTTCCTGTTTATATTGGCTTCCTATGAGAATAATAAAGCAAAGCAATTTGGCAGACTCTAGCTCATTCAATATTTATAAAATTAACCATAACCCAGCAGACTCAATGATTTCAGATGTCATAGCAATGGTCTTGGCCATTGATCACCTCAAATCAATTTAGCCATCACAGCAGATTGTGGCTCCAGATCAGGAAAGGGTTATTGGAAGTAGTCATTGACCCCTGTTGTCCTACATTTGATGCAATATCTTGTAAAGTCACAAGATGAGAAGGTCCTGCAGCCCCACTAAGGTCTCTTTGAGATCTAAACTGTTTCTCTGTAGTTATCCAAGAATTAAGATAGAAAAGAGAGAAAATTGGTCACATTCGTTTCTCCAAGATCCTCCTCAGTAGTGACCACATTCTTTAAAAGCTTTTTTCTGTCAATAATCTGATTTTTATGACTTCTTTCTTTTATCTCTGCAGACCCTACAGTTGTTATTATCTTTTTAAAGCCGAAGAGAAGATATAACATATCTTACTGTCTCTATAGCTCCTAGAATAAAAACTTACGTACCTTGAGGACACAAATAAAGAATTTAATGAAGCTCTTTTCATTACCTATATTTCTCTTATTATCTTGTGTACATTAAAGTACTTCTCCCCATACATATGCTGAGTGTTCAGGACAGGATTCTACATGTAAACACTACATGAATGTTATATCTACAAACAACCAAGAACACTAAATACAGGAACTGTTATTTTCTAACTTACATTACAACTACCAACTATCAAGCATGCCAAACGATTCTACATAATCAAAGCAGACTTCCTTTTTACTAAATGTTATCTTCTTTTCTGACAATTTTACAGAAAAAGCCAAAACTATAAATTTATACATTTCAAAGTAACTCAAACATTTTTATCTATTTTTAGGAGCATACAAAGAATTAGGTTTGATAATGATATTTTTCCCTCTTTTCCCATTTCTCCCACTTTGTGCCTTCCTTCTTAACACTGTTCTTCTTTCTGAGTACCTCAAATTTTTGATGTTGCAGGTTAGTGTTGCACTCACCTTCTCATTGCAAGTATACAGCACCTGACTAAAGCAGCTGATGGGAGGAAAGTTTTTATTTGGGGTTACAGTTTCTAGGGGAAGCTCCCATGAGGGCAGGGGAAAGCATGGCATGAGCAGAGGCTGGGTATCACCTCTGCCAAAGCAGGTGGAAAGAGCAGTAATAAAGTGAGCCTAACTCTAGTAAGGAGAATCTGGCTATAACACCCCTAAGGCCACCACCAACAACACACCTCTTCCTTCAAGGATCCACCTTCCAAATTGCTATCAGTTAGGGTCCAAGACTTCAAAACACACGAGTTTAGGGGAGATATATAATAAAAAGCATCATAGTTAGGTTACTTTATGGTGCTATAAAAATTATTCTCTAAACCCAGAAGATTAATAACACATACAAGTACCCTTCTCCTTCTCGTGACTTGTTTGTCAGAGTCATTGGCTGATGGAGGACCCACTTTAACCCACATTCCATATTCACAAAGATGATAAAAACAAGATAAGCATATCACACACTGAATTTTACATATCTGTTCAGAAGTGGTACCAACTATACTAGTCACATTTCATTTGCCAATACAAGTCAAATTATCATATCTCACATGATAGAAATATCTGTGAACAGCCTAGTGACTGTAATACATTTAAGTACACTTTGCATCACCAAATGAGACACCTCCTTCCTCACCCACACACACTCACACACACATAAGTTGATGATCATTTCTATTTTAAAACATTTTTTCTGTTTTTTTAAACCAAGTTTTAAGCACTTCAAGCTACCACATTCAGATATAATATAGTGACACATTTCAGTTATTAGGGTAAGGATAAAGAAAGACATTCTCAAGTTAGCACTAGGATAAGAACTTGGTATACTATATTTAACTACATTTTGTCTCTTTTAGGGTGAAAAGGAGAATTGCAAATTCATTTTTAACAGGAGTATGAATTTTACAATTTTGTTATCATGAAATAAAGAGACTTTGGGATAAAACTTACAAATCAGGAGGCTTCTATGTATCTGACCATGAGGCAGAAGAATAATCCATTGAATCTTTCATTTGGGCTGACTGGAGCCTAAATATATCCAGTACTGAAGCAGATGGACATAGCATAATTCAATAATAACAAGAATTTCCCAAGCCAAAATGTAAATGTAAATTTCTTATACTTTAAGTTTTGGGTGGATGGCTTTTGTAGCTAAATATTCATTTCAAGAGATTATCTAGCTCTTGGTTATATAAATGTATGTAAGATTATTCTCAGTGATTCTATTCTTATAATGCAAAAGGCTAACATTATAATATGAAGGTCTTTATAAAAATAATAACTGAAACAATTTTAATTTGCTAACATCTACTATGTGTCCAGCAAGCACCAAGCTACTACAAGGAATCCAAAGTTGAATGAGACATAATGGTATTAAATCCACTGATAGCCTGGTTTGATTTCCCTTCAGTGAATTGCTTCCATTAAGTACAAGTATCTTATATTTTTAAAATCCTCTCCTTAAAATCCTGAGAATTCAAATCTATGTAATTGAGACATTTGGCAAGAGACAGGAACTAAGACTAGGTGGCTTACCTGTTAAGGTGCTTGCCTGTGAAGCCTAAGGACTCATATTTGACTGTCCAGGTCCCACATAAGCCAAAGTGACACAAGTGCACAAAGTTGCACATGCGCACAAGGAGCACATGTGTCAATTGTAATGGTTGAAGGCCCTGGCATGTCAATTCACTCTCTCTCACACACACACACACACATAAAAACATGGCCAGTATGTTGGGCTTGCCTAGAGGGAAAGAAAGAAAGAAAGAAAGAAAGAAAGAAAGAAAGAAAGAAAGAAAGGAAGGAAGGAAGGAAGGAAGGAAGGAAGGAAGGAAGGAAGGAAGGAAGGAAGGAAGGGAAAGAAAGGAGGGAGGGAGGGAGAGAGAAAGAAAGAAAGAAAGAAAGAAAGAAAGAAAGAAAGAAAGAAAGAAAGAAGGAAAGAAAAAAAGACAAAAGAAAAGAAGGAAGGAAGACTAAGTCTAAGTTGCTGTCAGTGAATATATGATGGGCTTAGGTGATTACTAGAAAAACAATTTCCCCTCCTATAATAGGCTAATGTGTAACACATCTTTCCGTGTGTGTGTGTGTGTGTGTGAGAGAGAGAGAGAGAGAGAGAGAGAGAGAGAGAGAGTTGGTGCATATGTGTGTCCATATGTGTGTGCACATATGTAAGTATGCATGTAGAGGCTAGAATACAGCCACAGGTATTGGTTCTCAGGTACTGTCTACCATTCTTCTCTTCTTCGTCTTCTTCTCCTCTTTCCTTTCCACTCACTTTCCCTCCCCTAACCCACCTCTCTTCTCCTGTTTGCTTGAACAGGGTCTCTGACTGGCCCAGAGCTCATCATCAAGAAGGCTAGATGGTGTTTCCAACAAGTTTCATGGATCCTTCTCTCTCTACTTCTCCAGCACTGGGATTAACAGCATGGACTACCATGTCCAGCTTTTGTTATATGGATTCTAGGGATCAAACTCAAGCCCTCATGCTTACAAGGCAAGCAGTTTACTGACTAAACTACCTTCCTCCCAGCCCTGGTAATATGTTTTTCTATTAATTCTGGAATAAGTTTACCTTGTCTTATGTTCCCGCCAACTTCTAGTTCAGTCCAGATTACCAAAGGATATTAGTTTCACATATATTCACACACTTATAAAACTTACTGGTGTATTAAAATTAATATTTATCAATATATATTTGTACCCAAATCCTGTTGCATTCTGTGAAAGGAATACTGCCTGGCAAACAAATCTATGCTTATTTGAATGCCTAAGAAACTATAGCAAATAAAGATAAGGTATCCTAGCCTTGGAAAAGTATACTTAGTATCCTGTACAAGAGAATTTCAAAGAAGTTAACCTAAAAAGTGACTGAACAAAAAGGTGTTTCCAAGCAATAAGGTCAGAGTATATTTAAAAGTTGAATGAAACAACATTTCCAACTCTCAATTTTACTGAGGCATGGGCTTAAAAAAGGCGTTCTTCCAGGCTTGGAGAGATGGCTTAGCGGTTAAGGTGCCTGCTTCCTAAGCCTAAGAATGCTGGTTCCAATCTCCAGCGGTGCCAATCTCCAGGTCCCACGTTTAGCCAGATGCAAAGGGATGCAAGGGTGCAATGCTGCACTTGACCACAAGGGGGATACACGCATCTGGATTTCATTAGCAGCAGCTGAGACACTGCTGGCGCACCCATCTCTATCTATCTTCCTCTTCCTTTCTCTCTGTCTCTCTCTCTCTCTCTCAAAAAAAAAAAAAAAAAAAAAAAAAAAAAAGGCATTCTTCCAACAGGGCATAGGAAATTCACCGAAGACGGGGTGGAAAGATTGTTAGAGCCATAAGCTGTGTCATTATGCACAGAGACATTGCATCACCCCCATAACTGATGGCTAGCTCCACAATGCAAGACCCACAATCCCTGAGGGGGGAGGGCAGGGAGAAGGCTAAGGATGGTATCATCATAGCTGTATGCACATTATATAGATAACTAATACAAAAATTAATTTAAAAAAGGTGTTCTTCCTTTCCTTTATCATTCCTTTGGCAAGTATTTTAAGCTTAAGTGAAAACCAAAGCTTTATAATAGTTAAATGCTGAACACAATTACTGAAGTTTGTTTTTGTTTTGAGTACATACACAACTACAAATGCACAACCTCAGAAACAGAATGAAGATGGAATGAATCATAGGGTTTCTTTTTGGTCCTGATAATCATAGAAAATGAGGATGTGTCATTTCTAGGACTTAGTAGAAAGCACATATTATTAGTCAGAATGTATAGTGGACTTTCATTAAACATTTTTTTAAATAATGAAATACTAGTGTTACTTCTTGCAAACTGAAAGCAAAATACTAAAACATTATAGGACTGGTTTTGACACACATAAATCCAGGATGTCACCTTATGCTAGTCTTTGCTACACTCGTGGTACTCTAAGAGAAATTGATTTGGGAAAGGATTCATATTTTATGGACCATGTGCTTGTTACAATATGCTTGTTACTATGGTGAAAAAATGAGCTTTCTTTTTTTTTTTTCTTTTGAGGCAACCTCAACATCCTGGCCTATTTTTATGCGAGGGACAGAGAGAGAGTGAACATAAGAATACTGGTGAGCTAGAGCCTCCAGATACTGCAATTGAACTCCAGACATGTGCACCACCTTGTGTGCATGTGTATCTGGCTTACATGGGACTTGGAGAGTCAAACATGAGTCCTTAGTCTTTGCAGGCAAGCACCTTAAGCATTAAGCCATCTCTTCTGTCTGAGCTATTCTTTCAAAAGAAGTAACTTTGCCCTTTTGGTCAATGGTATTAATTTCTTTCTGATTTTAATGTTCTTTCAGAGAAGAGCTAAACATTAAATGAATAAAAACAGCAGGGAAACAAGGAGAACTATCTCAATAAAATACTTTCCTTCTTGTATTGCTTCTGAGTTTAGTAAAATTAAAGCATTATAAAGCAAGAAGAGAGTATATATGACTATATGAACTATACCACACGATATCTAAATAAGAATAATTAAATTACCTATGGTTAAAATCACCACAAAATTTTGCAGAGTAAGACTAATGACATTGGGTGTTTATAGCTGAAAATGGAACTTAGTCCCAGGATTCTCAATTCTACCAGTAACAATACTTCATTTGAAATGCAAAATTTTGTGTGGCCTCATCTCCTATACTAGAATGAAATTTATGAATTGTTTAACTCTTATCTATGCTTATGCTTTATAACTGTTCACAATTTGGAAATGAAATGATCCCCACAGCCCCATGTAGTGAAGACCTGGTTTCTAGATGATGGGCTTTGGGGAAGTGACTGGATGCTGGGAGCTCTAACCTAACCAATTATTGATGGAGTCATGATATGCTGGCACTGTTGGGAGGCAGTACAAACTGTGACTGAACTGGAGGAAAGCATTTAGTAGAAGTGTGACTTTGAGGGTTACATTGTACCTCCTGTTCTCCTTTTTATCTGCTTCCTGTCCACCATGAGATTTTGTACCTTCAGAATATCCTGTCTTGCCACAAGTTCCAAAGTGTGGAGCCTTGTGTCCATGGGTTAAATGAACCCTCTGAAACCAAAAGTCAAAATACATATTTTCTTTGTTAACTTGTTTTTTGTTGGGGGAAAATCCTGTCACAGTGATGAGAAAAGTAACTAATAAGAGAACCTAATAGTAAAATAAGAGATAAAAGAAACATATTTTATAATGAATTCATCTAGGTTTCCAGAATGCAAATGTTCAGAGGAGAAGACCAGAGTCTAGTCGTCTGCCTGTCCTTCGTTTTACAAACACCATGAAAGCAGTTACCAGGATCTGAAATGTGTGCTGTTAGTGACTCCAGCTCCACAAGTAGTGTTGCAACTCCTGTGTAACTGGAAGAAATGTTGAACATCACTGTAAAATTCAGAGTAAACTGAAGTGCAACCCTCACCTTCACTTCAGTTGCATTCCTGAAAAATTGAGTTTTTATTTAAAATTGGGTTTAAAAATGTGTCCACAGAATTAGGTTCCAGGTTCAGATAACAGACTTTTCACCTCTCTCAGGTCTTCCTTGTGTGGGATGGCCGGATGTAAAATAAAGGGTAGAGTATACCAGTCTACCTTCTATGTGAACACTGCTTCATCAGATATAACTCCTGAGAACCACCATTCTAACTCACACAGAACTAAAGAAAGAATATATTAGAATGTATATATATTCACTCCATGAACTTTGACTCAGAGAATATAATACACATGGAGTCCAAAACAAACAAACTTTCCAAGTGTGTCAAACTAAATTTTTTCTGTGCCATTATTCATACAATAGTTTCCAAGGAATTAGTAAGCCACATCCCATGTCAGAGGTCATTAAGGATAATGCTTTAAGAAATATACTTCAGGCACTGTCCCTGAGTGGCCAGTCAGTTTAGAGGCAACTCCTTTTCATTATTGAGTATCCACTTCTTACTATATGTTTACCTCACATTTCTGTATTGCCTGTTGATTTTTTTTGTTGCTCCTCTTTTCCACACTGTAAAATTAGATAGAAACTACTAATCTCATAGGCTGAGCATGATGGAGTGAGATATGGTGTTTATAGCACAGCCTGGTTTATATGTACATTAGAGATGAGTTATGATCACTGGTCCCCAGCACCATGTTAATGCATGAATGATATTCTAGAATCTGTAGCAATGTGACAAAACTCATAGGCTCAGAAACCCCTAACTGGTTTAAAAAAAAAAAAGTAAAGATTTAAAGTCACCAGTTCTAAAGTGTGCTGTCATGACCATTATTTGAAAGGTAATGCTTGCTTTCAGACTTCAGAGATATGAACTGTTAACATAGCTGGTTCTGTTCTAGGACCAAAAAAAAAAAAAAAGAAAAAAAAGAAAAAGAAAAAGCATGCTCAATAACCATTTCCTATGAAACCATTGCACATGAAACATATCATTAACAATTTTTTTTCTGGAATGTGTATGGGCATTTAAACCCACCATCTTTTGAATTATCAGTGACTGTGGTGAAGTTAATACTTGTCCTAGCTTAAGCATGCACAGTCATAGGAAAGGAAACTTTGACTCTATTTTTTTCACATAATCAAAATGTGACAACTTTAAAAACAGAAAGTGATTTAAGCTGGGTGAGGTGGCGCATGTCTTTAATCCCAGCACTCGGGAGGCAGAGGTAGGAGGATCGCCGTGAGTTCGAGGCTACCCTGAGTCTACATAGTTAATTACAGGTCAGCCTGGACCAGAGTGAGACCCTACCTTGAAAAACAAAACAAACAAACAAACAAAAAAGAAGTGACTTAAAATTTAAGCCCCCCCCCATTACGGTCGTTCCAGTTCAATTAAGGTTTATTACCTGTACTTATTAAAAGTTACTCAAGTGCACTCTAACATAATAAATTTCCTTTCTTTCTTTCTTTCTTTCTTTCTTTCTTTCTTTCTTTCTTTCTTTCTTTCTTTCTTTTTTTTCTCTCTCTCTTTCATTAAGCCATCATTCAGTCTTGTCCTTGTGCAAGCATATGGAAATAAAATTAAAAGACATAGTTCTTGTCTCCAAGAAGCTTGTGACCTGAAGTAGGACATAACCCAACCCAATGGGAGCTGTGAGTGTAAAAAGCCATGCCAAATAAGAAAGACAAGTGCAACCTGGACATTTGGATTAGTGGTTAAGGCACTTGCCTGCAAAGCCTAAGGACCCATGTTCAATTCCCCAAGTCCCATGAAAGCCAGACACATAAAATGACATATGAGCAATGTTGTGCATGTGCAAAAGGGGGCACACATGTATAGAGTTTGATTGCAGTGGCTGGAGGCCCTGGTACACCAATTCTCTCTCTCTCTCTTTCTTGCTCTTTCATAAAAGCATGTGCCAACACACCCAAAAAAAAAAAAAAAAAAAAAAAAAAAAAAGCCAGGTGTTTAACCAAACAAGCTCTGATGAAGTATTTCCAAAGTTACAAAGTCAATGTTTGTTATTTCTCCACTGTCCTGCTTACATACACTGAGTAAACTCCAGAAAAATAAAATTGGAACCGTTTCTTGACAGTAATGTACTCTGTAGTAAAACATAAAATGCAAAATTTATTTTCTTCCCACAGATATCATTGGAGAAAAGAACTCAGAGATGCTAATGCCAGAATGGGAAGTACCTAGTAACATTTGAAAGGATAGTATATGTTATCTAAATAAGTGACATTTTAAAAATATTTTATTTATTTATTTGAGAGAGAGAGAATGAGTGCACCATGGGCTGTAGCCACTGCAAACGAATTCCAGTTGTATGCACTACCTTGGGCATCTGGCTTCTTTGGGTACTGGGTAGTTGAACTTGGGTCCTTAGGCTTCACAGGCAAGCACCTTAACTGGCTGAGCAATCTCTCTAGCCCCAGAAAGGAGATTTTTTTAAAGAAAATATTTTATTTATTTACTTCTAAGTAACATTTTTTGTTGTTTTTTTGTTTTATTTTTATTTATTTGAGAATGACAGACAGACAGAGAAAGAGGCAGAGAAATAGAGAGAGAGAGAGAGAGAGAGAGAGAGAGAGAGAATGGGCACACCAGGGCCTCCAGCCACTGCAAATGAACTCCAGATGCATGTATCACCTTGTGCATCTGGCTTGAACTAGGGTCCTTAGGTTTCACAGGCAAGCACCTAACCACTAAGCCATCTCTTCAGCCCCCTAAGTGATATTTTTGATGCCATCAAATTAAATAAATGATTTCTGGAAGTGACCCCGGTGATGTGATGTGATTGCCAATGGCAGCTTGTCCTTGTCTCTCAAGAAATATTTGTACTTTCATGATAGCATGGAGGATAGCATTCTTCAAATCTGAATGTGAAGCTGGGAAATACCCCAGCTTTTGTTACATCTCTGAGCTTTAGTGTTTCATCCTTCAAAGAGAGAACAATAGCATGTGCCCCACAAATACTGTGTAGCTGCGGTAAGACAGTGGGAAAAGTGTAATGACAATCAGTGCTTGTTTCTCTTCCGCAAAGCTCATCTGTCTGTCTGTATTATTGTATCACCAGCCTTCTTTATTTGCTTATTAATTTTCTATCAAGAGTTTCCCTCTAGTTACAAGGTGCAGAAATTATAAAAAGTTCAACATATTGCTTCAAAACTGATTTCAAAGGCTAAATATTGTCGTCTCTTTGGTGAGATACTTCAATGATCCCTCTCTCTCAATTATATGTGTGTGTGTGTGTGTGTGTGTGTGTGTGTGTGTGTGTGTTTGGAAAGATGACTCAGTGGTTCAAGGCACTTGCTAAAAAAGCCTAAAAATCCAAGTTCAATTCCAAACACCCACATAAAGTAGATGCAAATTGGCACACATGCCTGCAATCCTAATCCTAGGGAAAAGGAAGATGAAGCCAGGAGAATCCCAGTGTTCACAGGTCAATCAGACTGGCCTTCCCAGTGGCAAAACAAGAGGGGCCCTTTTGCAAAGAAAGTGGAAGGAGGAGACTGATACCCCTAGGCTGTTCTCTGACCTCCACATGCTCACCGTGGCAAACCCCCACCCCATTCTCTCTCTCTCTGTCAATTACTTTCTCTCAATTACTAAAACCAAACCCAAACAAAACAACAACTAAAATCTCTCAGCAAGGAAAGGTGGCTTCTAATAGAACTTTTTCAATCTTCAGAACCAATTTTTTTGAAGTAGAGTTAAAACACAGGAATGGATTATACCCCAACCTGTTTCTTTTCTTTTTGCTTTTTGAGATAGGGTATCTGTCATGTAATCGCTGACCTCAGACTCACTATGTAGGAAAGGCTGGCCTCTAATACTCCTGCCTCCACCTCCAAAGTACTAGTGTTGCAGGCATGTACCATGCTCAGTTCATGTGTAAAAGTCTTTCTTTCCTGCAGTCAGAGGATAGGGCACTAGGGGACTGCTATGTAGGTGTTCCTTCTGGTGAGCCCAAGGCATCTGGCAATGTGGACATTTTTCTCCTCCACATGGGAAAACATCAGTGTGTCACTTTTCAGGAATGCTGGTGGGCCAATAAGAGTCTATTTAGAGTGAGAGAGAACATAAGAAATGCAATTAATTTTTGGAAAGAATCTGACTAGATAGAAATGCCATACCCTTTTAAATGTTTCAAACTAGTGCATTTTTAAACCGTCAGTTTCCTGTCTTTTTTTTAAATATAGATTTATAAGAATCAAATGACAAATTCAAACAAATGCCAGCTGTCATTATTTGGCAAAAATAAGGTATTTTCCAATTGCCTAGAAGAATTCAGTAGTTTTCCCCTAACAAAGAAAAAAAGTCACATTTCATTATAATCGTTTTGTTTGTGTGTGTGTGTGTGTGTGTTGTTTCTTTCAACTATTGATGTATGTGGTAGTTAGAATAGATGGCCCCCAATATAGTCATTGTTTTATTAGTTTGTAGTTTGCCTGTGCAGCCACCTGGCTGGAGGCAGTGTCACTGAGTGGATCTTATAATCCAGCCCTAAAGTGTGGTAGTAAGTTTGAGATTCCAATCTAAAGATATGCAAAGTGTGCCTAGCTGGAGTTCCTGAAGTGTGCTGTGCTATATAGCTTTTGGCTTCTCTCTCTTTCTCTGCCTGGTCCTATAAGAGCAGGGTAGCCTCTTCTGCCATTATGGAACTTCCCCTGGATCTTTAAGTTTCCATAAAAATCCCTTCCTCCATAACTGTGCCTGGTCTGGAAGTTCATCTCAGCAAACCTGAAGCTTCTACTACAATGTATAACTTGCATCTTTTTTTTTTTTTGAGGTAGGATTTCGCTCCAGCCCAGGCTCACCTGGAACTCACTATGTAGTCTCAGGGTGGCGTTGAACTCATGGTGATCTTCCTACCTTTGCCTTCCAAGTGTTGGGATTAAAGGCATGTGTCACCACACTCAGTTTATAACTTGCATCTTAAAGGAAAAGGTGAAAACAAACAAGCACATCAAAATGAAAGCATTTACCAACCACATCCTTGATGCTTTGAACCACTTTAGAAACTGATCTGAGCATTAGAGAGGGAGGGAAAAATAAAACAGAACCATGGGTTTAAGATCTAAATGAGGATGTAAGTACATTTTTGTAGAAAATGTAGTGAAGAAACAGATAGATGGCTGATGCTTTCTTAAAATGAGACTTAAAATGGAACTTACAAATAACCCTCAGGGAACACTCACCGTTTTTCTCCACATTACATGGGAGCTACTTACAATCCTGATTGTATCTCTTGTCTACATCTTGCCACTTGCCCTGGTCAAGGTTAACACACCATGTAATTTAGTGCTCACTGTTTGCCAGGTATGATAAGCCAGGTGACATGGACTAATCCACTCAATCCACAGCATGACCTGTGCATGAGGGACTGTGGTCAGCCACATTACAGATGAGGCGCACAGGCAGGCATGTCTCTGCAGGTTGTGCAAGCTCAGGACTCTAGTGGCCTCCTCATTTCCCCTTGTAGGAATCGAGAGCAGGGAGCTTGGATAAATAGAGATAAATAAAGAGGAAAGGGATTTTCTTTCCTCGGTTTCAACTGTTCAAATCTGGGCTCCAGCTGCTAGTTTGTGCTACCAGAAAGCAAATATCAAAGTGTTTTCCATGATTTTAAACTTTATAAATGCATATGACCATGCCTTCTTCTATACTAAAATATCATTATTTTACTTGCTCAGTGAGGTGGCTTTCTTGTGGGACAGTCTGTTCCCTCATATGTGGTAGGGAGTGGCTTATAATCTCACTAAGTGAAATCCCTGAATGTGCTCGATCTTGTCTGTATTTCTTATCTACTATGTATGTATGTATGTATGTATGTATGTATGTATGTATGTATGTATGTATCTATCTATCTATCTATCTATCATCTATCTATCTATATCTATCATCTATCTATCCATCCAACAAACTATTATCTATCTTCTACCTATCGTCTATATGCCCATCTATCCTTCTGTTGTCTAGTTTACCTAGTCTCTGTATCTGTGTCTACAATCTAGTCATCGAGTCTGCTACAATGTTTCATACCTCTGTAGGCTACCTTAAACAGTTTTGGGAAATGAATACTGCTAATGCATGATCTTAATCATAATGGCGATTTACTAAATGCTAATATAAATTTAAACATGTGATATTTTGAATGTGAGAACTTTTCCAGAATTACACATTGGGAAACAAATGGTATGGCATAGCATACCTCAATCTTAAATTCAATAAATTTAGTTCCTCTTGAAAAACTGAATTAAATTAAAATGTTATGTCCTAGTGTTCTATTTTCTAGTTAATATTGTCTTTTTTGGATAAACTCAGGAGTTTTTTTAGGTTCAGCCCAGATAATTTTAAGGCTGAGGTAATGTTTACATTGAACCCAATTCCTCCTCAGCCAAATAATTATTTGCAATAAAATTTATTACTGTTACTGCATCATAATGTCAGGGCTGTAGGTGGTCAATGGACTGTGTTCAATTTCATACCCTACCAAAAATGATGAGCCATTGAGGCCAACCAGAACATGCAAAGCAATAGACTGATCACTTCCCTTTCATACAGCACAGGCACTGTTGTGAGCAAGAAAAGAATTATTTATAGCTATGTAATTTCTAGGTAACTATATTAATATTAGTGATTAACATGACAGTGGCAATCAGGAAAACAGAACAGCTGAATACAAATGCTATATTGCAAGGCCATAGTGGTTTTTTTACTTTCATTTTTACCATTAATAAGACCCATTTCCAAAATAAATAAATAAATAAAACTAAAAGAAAGAAAACAATAGAAGCTCTATTCCAGCTTTTATTTATCTAAAGTATCATTTTCTTGAAAGTTGGACGTATCAACAAAAATTAATTCAATTAGCTGCTCTTAAATGGTATAGTTTTAAAATAGCTTATTAGCTATACATAGATGCTGTCCCACACAGTCTAATAAAATTACTCAAGTTGCAACATAAGTACTAAATATTTAATGGAAAACATTTCTCTTTGTGATGCTTATGTTGAGTAATCCTGGCAATGAATTGTAGGTGTCCATGTGTGACAGGGATTCTGTTGACTAGCTCATTTGGTCCTCATAATTGCTGTATTCAGTATAGATTATTATCCTTTTTTTTTTTATTCAGACCAAAGATGAGATGTAACAGGGTCCCCAAGTTGGTTTAGGATCCATTGGCCCTCTATCACCAACTGTTTTATCCTGAGCCTACATGCTTTACCACTGTGCTGCCCCACACTTCACAGCTTCCCCATACCATGTACAACATTAAACTTCATGAACCTAGGACCTTGACAGTGCAGACTCTCAGGTGGATTGCAGGGCAGGCTGTCCCTATGCCTCCCATCAGCTTTCTACTCCTGAGTGTCATTACTGCTTAAGCACCAAGCTTGTTCCTTTCTATGCTTTTGCTTATGTTTATGCTCTCTTCCTTTTCCCTGTTATTCTATGCTGTCTACTTCACTCTCTCTTGTTTAGGAAACGTCCTCTACCTATTAAAGTCCGTATAATTATACCATTTTACTAAAACTGAATACCATACACAGTGTAAATCTACTCTAATTTGTGATTGTACAGAGAATATTTTCTGACTCTATTGCATCACATAAAAACTCTTCAAAGATCATTTTTTTCTCTGGTCAGTGCACAATGACAAAACTAGTAACATAATTTTTTTTTTTTTGAGGTACAGTTTTACTCTAGCCCAGTCTGATCTGGAATTCACTATGTAGTCTCAGGCTGATCTCCAACTTACAGTGACCCTCCTACCTCTGCCTCCCAAGTGCTGGGATTAAAGGTGTGTGCCATCATACTCGGCTAGAAACATATTTTAACTTGACAATTTATTTTGTCTCCCTTTGTAACAGAGTTTTGAAAGAAGTAAATTACAATATGATGGTGCTGGTAACTCAAAAACAGATATGACAGTGTCAAAAGATTTAATAAATGGAAGCAATTGAATTATAAGCAGTCATCCAATTAACATTCTCAGGAAGACCTGTATAAGGTTTAAAGATTTCTTTTATATAAAGCAACTCTATATGATAACTTTATGAGTGTTTAATGAAAATAAAACACTTTAAATTGTTTAAATTATCTTATTAATTTATGTGCACTCGTGTGTGTCTGTGTGTGTATGTGTACGTGGTGTGTGTGTGCACCTATGTTTCTTGCC
This sequence comes from Orientallactaga sibirica, assembly GCA_036365145.1. NCBI lineage: Eukaryota > Metazoa > Chordata > Mammalia > Rodentia > Dipodidae > Orientallactaga > Orientallactaga sibirica. The sequence continues at coordinate 23,275,135 of JAEOAD010000003.1, forward strand.
ACTGCAAATGACTGTCCATCCAACTTAAATGGATGGCTGGGAAATTGAGCCCAGTTAGGCAGGCTTTGTATGCAAGAGCCTTTAACCACTGAGAAATCTTTCCAGCCCTCCCTCAAATCATTTAAGTGACAAAATGTTCATGACATGTTCATTATGCCTCCTGCTACAAAAGTAAATTTTTTAAAAAATGACAGAAAAAGAGTGCATTAGGAAGAAATTTTGGCCTGGAGAGATGGCTTTGCAGTTAAGGTGCTTGCCTATGAAGTCTAAAAACTCATGTTCAAATCTCCATGTCCCACATTGCCAGACACACTGTGACACAACCTGCAATGTTGTCCCTGTGCCACAAGGGGGCAGACAGAAATCACAGAAGAATGACCTAAGAACTGAGTAAAAGGAAGGCAAAGAAGGGACAAATGGAGAATACGCTGGAACAGAGTGAGGAGGAGATGAGAGGAGACAGTTCAGTTAATGAGCTGTCCCAAGAGTCCAAATGTGAACCGATCAAAGCCTAGAACACAGCCATGTACCCAGAGGTCCCAGCTCTATAAAAAGTGCACAGGACATTCAACAGCAAAGACTCTGTATAGGAACAAAGTGTAAATACAGTGGGACAGAAAGGGCTCAGTGGTTCTGATTAGAGCTCAAAAGTCCAGGAGCAGAGTACTTCCATCTCTGTGCTATCAGAATTCAATATGTGTAGCATTTGGAGTGGGACTTGTGACAGCCTGTTTTCCAAAAGGAAAGGCACTAAAATGATTTTAAGTCATGAACCAATGCCCTATAAGAATGCCAGGGAGTGACAGGGATACTAGGTAATGATGGGAAAGATGTGGTAATTATGAATGGACAAGAAGCAGCATTGTGGGAAAGCTGGGTTTTAAGGTAGGCTGGATATGAAGGCTGGTTTCTCATGTGGCATGGGATATTTTGAATTTGGCATTTCTGAGTCTCAGTTCTCTAGCCTACATATGGGGATTAGTTATGTTTACCCATACTGTTGATATAAGGAATCAGTGGACAAACATGCTCCAGGCTTATATCCAGCCAGAAGGTCAAGTTGTACTGGAACCTGCTAAGCCCAGTTTTTTTTATTATTATTTTTAAATCATAGTGTCTACAGTTGCAGAGTGGAATTTCTGAAAGAGATCATATTGACTATCCAGACCTTTTCAGAAAATGTTTGCTTACCCCAATCTCCACTCTCCATGTAGGGCACCTAAAAGATCCTCAGTGTAAATCCCCTGCCCACATACTATTTTGCCTGGAAAACTGCTCATTACTGAGAAACAACAGAATGGGGCCTTCACTTCATGACTTTGGACTACAGGGAACAAGGCTCATTCTTCCAGGTCATCAGGTTAAGCCATATTGTGAAACTAGATTGATGGACCTCGCAGTCAGAAGATAACATGAATGTGCTGAGGAGTATCAGGTAGGTGTTTCTATACCTCACAGAGGATCTTCAAAATAGATGCCAATTTGGTTTCATGAATTGCATCTGTTGTTATATAAGGTGTCAACTAATCATTGTTGCTTCTCCGAGAGTAAAAATTCTGCTCAAAATAGAAAGTTCTAAGAAGACCAACTGCTGTGGGAGGAGACCATGGATCCAACTTACTGTACACAGTCAAGCTCACAGATGAAGCTGAGGTACTCAGGAGATGAAGAATTTGCTCCTCTCAAACATGGAGGAAAAGAACCATCTAGATTCTGATTTCAAAGAGACCTCTTCACTGCCTCTGATACTTTAAGATAAAGAAGAATGCATGCTAACTTAAAGGTTTAAGACAAAACGAGTCCAGATTTGGGGGGTTGCCTACCTCCTTTTAACTTAAAATCTGCCCTCTATCCCATTTCACTTTAACAAGGTATAAATAATCTCACAAAATGAGGCTAACATCAATGTGAGATCCAGGTAGAACCAACACAATCAAATGGGGTTAAACAGTTGCTCAATAAAGTAGATACTGGCCAGAACAGTCTCTGAAGAGCTTTATGGAGTTCTTTGTGGATGAACCTGGAAGGTCAAGGGAAGGCTCTGAGATGTAGTCAGGTAGAGAAAAGCCAAGAAAAGCTGAGCCTCCTCAGGCAAAGAGAAAACAAGAGCTTGTAAGTAAGGAAGACATACCCTTATTTGGGCTACACTGTGATAAGAAAGATATTTAGCTAGTTTCCAAGTCCTTGCTGGTAGACTGTGGTGCCTTGGACCACCTCTGTTAGACTGAAAGTATACTAAGAGCCTGCTCTGACAGACATGCCATAATGGCCCATGAACAGTCAAGTTCACCATCTGGGCTTCAAACTCACCCAGTTCTCAGACAAACACTGAAGTACAACAGAAAGTTCCCCCAGGATTTCCCATCTTCTAAATGACTCAGCAAAGACAGGTAAACTCAGAATCCTATTTTTTTGCAACTATAATAGATATTTCTGATTTTACATTCATAGTGTTGGCTCCCTTTTCCTCCTCCCTGTAATGTAAAATCAGAATAATATAAATAAAAATAAATTATGAAAAAATAGATATTTCTTTCTTTGTGTATACAAATATTAGTTTTATTGTGAAAATATGCCTATCAATCCATTTTCTCTCTGTTTCTCACTCTTTCTCTCTCTCTGCCTACAAATGAATCAATTATTTAAAGAAAAGGCTGGAGAGATTGCTCAGCAGTTAAGGTACTTTCCTGCAAAGCCTAACAACCCAGGTTCAATTCCTCAGTACCCACATAAAGCCAGATGCACCTCGAGAGTTCAATTGTAGTGGCTGGTGGCCCTGGCATGTCCATTCTTAGTCTCTGTGTCTTTCTGCTTACAGATAAATAAAATCATTTTTTAAAATATGCTTATCAAAACAATTTGCTATGCATTAATATACTTTGTGCAAAGCTGTGCATAAAATTTCAGGGTGGGGAAGGTGTATATGATTAGCACTATGTAAACATTTCATGTGATTTAAAATAAAGACCAGTGCTTAAAACAGATTTTTGCTTTTAATATTATTCATAATGCAATTATTTTACTTATGTTATAATTATCACCCCTGCATAATTCACTTAAGAAATAGGATGAAATGTGCTAGCATTTTTATATAGCAAGTATAGAATGGAGAATGAATGCTACCCTAGCCTACAGTTTCATATTTCCTTTCACTGCACATGTAGTTCATTCCATCTGTAATAACAGATTATCACCTTTTTAAAAACAAGATTGCCTACCAATGCTTTTGTGCTTGTAAACTAAAAATTGCACTGAAATGGAACAGTTTGCTCACCTTGAAGATATTATGCAGGGCCTCAGCATGCTCCCCAAAGTAAAAATTTCCAGTGTATGAATGAAATACAGCAAATTTATCAGAGCACAAATCTTCTTGTACATCATAGGAAGTGGCAGTGATTTGTTTTTTTCAATTCAAACAAGTTCTGGTTGAAACTACACACTCTAACACCCATGTGCAAGTTAGATAACCTACAGACACGCATTGCCAAAGACAAATGTAACTCTCTGAGATGTCAACAAAATTTCAAGATTAAGGAGAAACCTGTAACGCAAGATTAGGATGAGCACTTAAATGATGTGACACTAAGTAGGACAATTGAATTTCAATACCCAAAATTGTACTCTAGGTTTTATATTGATTTAGAGCTAAAATAATGGCCAGAAGTCCTTCCTCTCATGTGCAGATATCCTGAGGTTGGTCACCGTAAAGGATGCTAGTGCGGCCAAGCAGCCAAATCAGAGCTGTGTCGGCATCATTTGGCTGTCCTTGGTGCTGCTGTGGCGTAGGCTTGAGGCATCTATTTAAAGTGGCATCCAACACTTGTGGTTGCATCAGGAGTGACTCAATGAGACAAAAGTTAAATCGTGAGATCCAGGGTGGCAATGACCTCTACTTTCCTGAAACAAAATCCTTGGAGATACTTAAAATACTTCATCATTCTATTCTTGGACCATGAAAACACTCCCCATGGGTCTTCACTCCCTATCAGATTGTCACAAAGGCTTATAGTTTGAATGACTCTCTGCCTCATTTGGATGACACGGTTGAATCTATACTAAATTACCAAATACGTGTGGAAGCTCATTGCATTTTTTCTGCTGGTGAAATCTTTATATTAAAACATGTTCAAACAGAGATGTGTCAGTGTGTATGGGTCTCTCTTGAATTCTCTCTCCTCTCCCTGTCATATATACAAACACATACACACATATACACATACACACACATGAACAGACTTTGGTCTACTTCAGTGACCTGTCTTTAGGAATGTCCAATGGATCTACTTCAGAGTTTACAAAGACATTAAAGTGCTGATTTAGAGAGAGGGAAAAACCCTCTATTTATTTTATGCATTAGATAAGGAGTTAAGTTAAACATAAATATAGACACAGAAATAAATAATACATATGTGGCATGTCTGGTACATTGTGATATTGGCTTTTAGAAAAGCTTACAATGATGAAAGCAAATGTTTCTGCACCAAGTCATGTATAGTTCTCTGTTGGTCCATAGCTAGCTGCTTTATTCTAGAAGTGTTACCCTGGAAGTAAGGATGGTATCTCAGTCTCAACTTAATTCCAATTTTGATCATGAGCTATAAAGTCATTATTCACTACAGTCCAAAAGACATGGGAATAGAGGGAGGAAGAGGGGTTGAGCATTGCTGATAGACACAAGAAGTCTGCCAGCAGCTTGCTGCTAATATCTACCTGCTGTATAAAGTTAGTTGCTGTTGAGGCCTGAAGACACTTATCCTTCTCTGTCAAACTGCAGGTTTAGGAAGGGCTAAATTCACTCTAAGCAGTTCCTATAACATTCTCCACTATGTGTATCTGGCTTACATGGGACCTGGAGAATCAAACCTGGGTCCTTAGGCTTTACAGTCATGCACATTAACTGCTAAGCCATCTTTCCAACCCAATTACTTTATTTATTTATTTATTTATTTATTTATTATTTATTTATTTTATTTTTGAGAGAGAGAAAGAGGAAGAGAGAGAGAAAGAGAGAGAATGGGCACGCCAGGGCCTCCATCCATTGCAAATGAACTCCAGATGCATGTGCCCTCTTGTGCATCTGGCTTACGCGGGTCCTGGAGAGCTGAACCAGGATCCTTTGGCTTTGCAGGCAAAAACCTTAACCACTAAACCATCTCTCCAGCCCCCAATTACTTTTTTTTAAAAAATAAGGCATTCACCAGTGTTACCATGACAATTAAAAATATTGTTTTAAGTTCTAATTTTGTCTGTGGATTTTTTGCTACTTTACTTGAATATTAGTATATGTATTTCTACTGGGCTTACACTTTTGTGGAACTATATGGAAGTACAGAATTAAACATAAAAAAAGGTATCCAAACATTTTTATTTTGATGATTCAGTTTATGCAGTATTGAACATGAAATAAAAATAGTAATGTTCTATATATATATAATATTCAATATTCCATAACAGTTTTTAAGGGACCACCTCATGTTATATGCCAAACATTTTGGCAAAATTTAAATGTGGCTGATGAAAGGGAACATATTAGAGACATTCCAAATAGTATCCTTCTTTGTTTAGCTCCAGAGCAACTATTTGCTCTATCTATACCACATAACAGTATTATTAGCTGGTATGCCAGCCTACAACAGTGTCTTAATATTTCCGTTCTTGAAAATGTTAACTTGCATTTTCTCTAACATGTTGCAGACTAAGGCTAAATAGTAAAAGAATAAATAAAAATGGGTGAGACAATGTCTAATCCTCTCCTCAAGGTCAGAAAACAGTTTCATTCTGCTATGAGACAAATTTTCAGAGAAAAGTTCCAGTAGAAAACGTAAGTGTAATACTCAAGCCACCTGCCAGGTGGGAATTTTCTTATAAATTCTTAACATTTGAAAGAATTTGTTTTTTTTTTCTTCCTTTAAAAAAATGGAAATCAATTTCCAACAAGCGCACTTAATCAAAAATCTTATTCAAACCTTTCTAGAGTGTTCCAACATGGAGTGTGTTAAATATTGTGACCATTCCTTCATAATCCTCATGCTTGCTTAAAATAGCAGATCATTCACTTTATAAAGTCTTTCAGTTGAAATAAAGAAAACAAATCTGTTATTACACAGATCTTCAAAACCAGAATATTTAAATATTGCCAGTGTAGTCTGGTTTTTGATAGCATTAAGCAAGGTAGAAAGAGCTTGTTGGGTTTTTATATTTCCTTTGAAAATGATAATTACTTACTGGGATTTAAAAATGAAGTTTGAAAGCAATCTCAATGCCTTATCTTAATTTGTGGAAGTAAGTAATTTTTCAAAAGAGTTGGAAAAATATGCTTTCAAATTAGGACTGTCTCTCTTCAAATATAACCAATAAACAAATAAGAAATGAAAAATGCATGAGTTTTAAGTTGTTTTCAATAATATTCAGGGCTAGGGTATAGTTCAGAGGGAGCAGGAAGGTAAAATTGGTGCTTGGCATGTGTGAGGCCCTAGGTTAAATCCCAGTACTGTCAGAAAAAAAAAAAAAACAAGGAAGTGAATCATGTTCTTTACTGTGCAAACAGAAACACCTTTATAAGTGAAAGGAGATGTTACTGATAATCAGGCTAAGAACAATGCCAGAACTACCCCATAAATCTAGGGTCTGTTCCTGAACCTCTGTAAGCTTGGAATATGAGCTTTCTATGGGTGTCCTCCTCCTGCTTTCCTGCCTTTCTCATCTTGGTAAAATGTGGCTATGTGAGCAGAGGCGCTTTCTTCAGGCAGCCTTTTCAGGAAGACAGAGAAGCAAGATGGAGAAACAGGGCCACACGAGCTAAAGATTGGAATATTTGTGATATTTAAATCAGAACCCTACGTTACTTTCCATTGTATTTTATTTTTTCATGTATATCTTTTACATGACTTTAACCTCTTTATCTACATGGATAGATTTTTTTAAAGGAAAAGCAAAAAACTTCCAAACTCAGTCCCCATGGGCTGGCCGAGTTCTGTTCTACTCCTTCTCCTGTTTGCACCTCTGAATTCTTGTGCTGTGTTACTGGGAGAGAACCGATCATCTCAACCTGTACAGTGTGGAGCAAACAACACCTGAGCAGTCAACTAACCTGTGAATTGGCCAACTGTCAATCCTAGTTAAGAATTATAGCCCTGTCCACAGCACAGAAATGCCTCCATGTAGGCGGATTTCTATGTGTTTTTGCCCATTTTGATGGTTTTAATGGTTGTGATCATTTGCTGCTCATCACAAAGGAAAGTATTTCAAAACCAAGTGTTGTATGGCTGAGTTGTCCACCTGACTGTATAGCCTCAAGATAACATGTGAAGGTTCTGTTCTTGACTAAATGGAAATCACTTGTGCTTCTGTTCCAATACATTATGGTTTTATTTCATTCTAAGCATTAGAATAATTAGTTAAAGTACTATGAAAATGTTGTGTATTTCTCCCCTCAAAGGAGAGCTCAAAGGAGGAGATATATATTATTTCAGTGGCTTGACAGACCCACACTATAATGTATTTGGAGGAGTGAATTTGAGCCTTGAGGAGTTATCATCCAGCGAGCAAGCCAACAGTCTTCTAACAATGACATTGACCCTGCTCTAAGACCTCCAGGCTTGCTCTGGGTGCCTCACTGGACTATTACAATCATGGTGGACTTGTGGAATGTTGAGGGAAGGAGCCAGAGGCAGAACACACTATCATCTCTGCCTACCCAAGCCATGTATCTTCAGTGGAAGCAGTAACACCCCCAGGAGCAAAAACCTTTGTGATGTTCTGAGGCCCATTCCTGGCAAAATCTTACTCCATCATATTATTTTGCATTTGGCCCCTTTCTTCTCCTTAGGGAGAATTTAAAGGTAATTTAGTTATTCTCTTTAGGGTGTTATTAATAAAAAATACTGATAAACATTTTTCTAGTTAACCATTCCCTTTTCCTTACATTATAAAGCTGTTTCCTGAGGACGCAATATGAGAGAAGGCGTCGGAGAAGAGGGAATAAAAGGCAAAAGAGAAAAAGAGAGGAGAAAAGGATATGGTAGTAGGAGGAAAAGGCATTCAATAAAATGAGGCTATACCTGCAGGAGAGAAAGAGATGACGGGGAAGAATGAGGAGGAGGTGGTGGAAGAAGAAATGTTCCATGAAAGTAAGGCCATTTCTGAAGGAGATAGAGGTGGGGGAAAAGAAAGAGGGAAAAGGAAGGTAAGAAGGAAGATAAAGAGGAAGAAAAGAGGAGAACAATGGACAAAATGCATGAAAAGAGGTATCTGTGGTCAATGAGAAAACTAGACCGGGAAGCAGACAATGCCCAGTGTCCCCCCTGGCCCTGTGTGTTGCTGGGTGGCTCTCCTTGTCTCATTCCAATAGATAGAAATGCATTTCTGCCTTCTGTTTTTATCATGTGAGGGATGCTTGAAGTTAAGCTTCTCCCACCTTGAGATCAGTCTGCTGTCCAGCACTGTCCTGTAAGCTATGATCCAAGTTGAGCCTCTGACATGCATGTCTGGGTGTGCAAGAGACCAGGCTGATATCCCCAGTTCTTGACTATCACAAATCCACAGCGAGGATCATGTGAGGCACAGGTGACTAGTCTTCTTTGAATGCAGGTGGCTATGCTTCTTGCTGTATGAGAATTCTGCAGGGTACAAGGCCCATTTCCCCTGAAGGCTTTTAACCATCCCTCGGACTAAAGTCCATATATGCAATATTAAAAAGACAATAGCTATGGCAGTTCCTTTGGGTAGAGGCTGAGAAAAGAGATAAATTCACAGACAGAAAAATCCAAATCCACAGACTAATTGCCCTAACTTGGAAGAGATACAGGATCAAATCTAATTCCAAGTCCCTGTCCAGGAAACTGGCAGTTGGTTAACTCTATCCCTTGGCCTTGCCCTGTCCTTGAAAAGGACACCAGAGCCAGTGATTTTATAGTGGTGACACAGAGAGTTGCCCCGGCCATTCTCTTGGCACATGTGCATGGACCAAACATTCACAGTCTCCAAACTCCGGACATTATCTCTACACAAGTATGTGTACAGTCCCAGATATAAGCTGACAGGATTGAAAATAAAAGGGAAAATCCACCTTTTAAACATAAATGTGCTTTAATTCCATATCCTAGATCATTCCATACCCCTGAGAACGAATAAAGGATTTTTATTCATTTTTTTGTAGTGCTGGTATTAAACTTAAGACCTTGCACATATTAGGCGAGCCCTACCATGGAATTATATCCCAGCCCAGAAACAAGCATTCCCAGTTAGTTTGTTCATGCATTGTGAAAAATATAATGATATGTTATGGTATTCTGTTTATGTAAATATGAAAGCTAATTTGTTAAATATAGACGTTTCAAATATATCGATTTTCAGCTATAACTACACCAGAAAATTCAATGGGTTAAGTGGTTCATTAGGTGATACCAGAGAACCTGTTCTTTAAGGGTCCAGCTGTTACTGCCAGGATCATATCCAGGTATTAAATATCACAGGGCATGGACCTTGTGAATTGTGTGCACCACAGTGAAAACATAGAACATGGGCTAACAATTGCCAGTTAAGTATTGAATATTCATTCTGTATCAATAAATAGATGTTCTGCCCTATTATGATGAAACATCTGACAGAAAGCTTTTCCTTCTATACTAGGAATGTAGATGGATGATAAATAATCTCATAACTTTTATGCAATTTTTTGAGACAAAGTCTCATTATGTAGCCAAGGCTATTCTGAAATTCACTCTGTAGCCTAGGCTGACCTTTAATTCATGGCAGTCCTTCTGCATTTGCCTCCCAAGGGATCACAGGTGAGTATCACCATATATACTACATTATTACAGAAGTAGTATAGATAAATTAGAAAATATAGGAAAACAAAAGAGAAAAAACAAGTATTTCCAAAGGACATTAATCTTTATTTAAGGTAAAAGAATATATTTTAAACTCTTGAGAGAAAAGAGTATCTTCATAAGTTTTTACTCCAGTAGGTATAGCACATGTGGTGGAGCTTATATTGAACTAAGTCACCAAACTGAATAATCAGTAATTGGAACATCAAGGCAAACAGACATTCTTGCCTGAAGATCTTTTCTCTTCTATAGAAGACAGAAATGCCGGACACTGCTACACAAGAGCTTCGTACATATGTAGGAGCCTGACAGACCATCACATAAACACATAGTGAGGGCTGCAGAAATATGAACAGTACTTGCTCTTGAGTTTGAAAAATACTATTTGCATATACCATCATTCTCACGCCCCTCACTGAGAATTGCTCCAGGAAAACAAGCTATTGACTTGAGAAGATGCAAAAGAAGGTAGTTTTATATGAAACATCACACAGAGCTAATTTTAAAAGGCTTGAAACCCCAGACAAATGAACAATGCTTCCACTAAACTTTTCCACTAAATATTGTTTCCATAATTTCCCACTATTCAGAGAGGAAAATATAGACATTTAGGTAAACATAAATGCTTTGTGAAAATTTAGTCCAGGATCCACTTAAGGTAGAAATGATTCACTTAGCTTCATTATGTGGCAAAAAAAAAAAAAAAAAAATTTTTAAATGCTATTTATACATGAAAGGTCAGCGTTTTTCAGTTTCTAACTTAAAACAAGTCCTTTTAGTATACCTATAGTGGCAAGGTTCTCCAGTCCTCACTATGCGTTTATGCTATGCCTTTCCAATTATTGCTCACTCAGTTTGGTCAATTAGTTGAGCATAAGTTCCATGCATGCTCTACGCAGCAAAGTAGAAATTTGTAGATACACTCTCTTCTCCCCAGAATTTAAAATATATTCTTTTACCTTAAATAAGGATTTCATAACCTTAGTTGCTGGGTATAGCTTATAGGCAGATATCTTATCTATGCATATATACCAAATTTGAAGCTAGTTGAAATAGTTTTCTGATAGATATATTAAATAATGGTTTATTATAACAAATCACTATCAGCATGATCTTCTCAGAGCTTAAGGAAATGCTGGTAATTCTAAAATGTAGAAATCAAATAAACTCCCTTTATCTGAATAAACAGATTTTTGACCCTTTACAGCTTTACTAGAAATGTTTCAGAAAAAAGCACATATATGTGTTAAATGTTTTTCTATAATTGTACATAAATTTATATATGTCAAAAATGCTGCTATGAACAAAGAAATCAGATTAACCTTTCAAGTTTTCTTTGATTTACCTGCTTATGTTTACATAGTTGGTTAAATACTTTTGGAACTTTTTGTGGAAAAGGATTTATTCTTCAGTTACATAAAGTCTTTAAAAACTTAATTCAACACTCATAACACTTGAATGTAATCTAATTCATTTACTTTTACACTTCACTTCATGCCTTTATGAATAATTCGGATGCCTAACGGAACACTTGACCTAGGAAAAAGCAATAGCTTTTCCTAATGCAAACCCACAAACATGCTGTATCTCTTTCCTTCTTATAGGTCAAACAAGAGCAACCAAAGAATTCACAATTACAAAAAAAAAAAAAAAAAAAAAAAAAACAAGTTGAAATCTTCCAATTGCACAAAATATCCATTTTTCCATATGTACAAGAGAAAGGCATTTTCTTTCATTTATATACACATACTAATCAGAAAGTAAAATACCTTTTGAAGTCAATCAGAAACAATACCAGATACATCAAACAGTGCAATAAATCTTGTGATCACCTGCACCAACTGACTCCATACAATTTATGTTGCTGAACATGGAGAATCTTCATTTCTGGACTAAACCATTAGTGCTTATAAGAGCAAAGATGTTTGAAAAACCTCTGTAATCTAAATAATTCAGATGATGACCTACTCTTTCTTTCTCTATTCCTCCTCCATTTCATCTGTTATATATAAACACTGACACTATGTCCCTGCAGCTAAAGACAACTCTTGACATTTTAGTTATCATGTATACTGCAAAATAGAATTAAATAGGGGGACAAAAAAAATCAGTTTTCACTCACCCCTAAAGCTGTAGATCAAATTCGATAAACAGAAACCATAAAGTTGAATTAAATACTAAAATTTGTGAGAGACAACTGACTCTAAGATTTAGTTATCACAGGTAAAATGTGAAGACCATGAATTTGCCTTCATTTTAAGCAAACGTCTTAGGAACTGGGTAATATTAAAGTTATGAAAAGCAACTGCACATGTCCAGTTAGAAACATCACTGTTAAAGGTAGACCTCACAAGGAAAGGCAAATGGATGCATTGTGAACATTAGCCATATCTTACACAGCTTCATAAGACATTCTCTCCTCACACATGGTATTCCCCAGTCCTGAGCTACATAGGACCATGTTTTCCTCTCTTTCCCTGAACCTCCACTCAACCAGATCAGGAGACATCTTATCTACTTCCAATGACCACACCTTCCATTGATATAAGAAGAAAACAACCTCCAGGTATTCAAGACTCCATGCCCTGGGCCCGAGTCAGAGCATTCTTCTTTACCTTCAAGCTGCCACACCATACGGCACTAAGGAAATGAGAAAGCCTTCATGTACCGTTACCTAGACTTGTCCCTATATAGCTAATAATATTTACCAGGAAACAACATTATCTCATGGCATCCCACAGGAAGAATGATTATAATTGGACTAAGATGATGGGAACACGTTTTCCAATTGTCTGTGAAGCACACTTTGTTTTGCCTTACCAAAGCAATGAAGAAATGAACATATGCTCAAATGGGAATACCAAGCCTCTTGTCAACATACACACACATACACAGCACCATGGTTTTCATACCTTTGCGGCCACTGATGAGTTAGGTTTCTCCAGCAAGTCCCAAAGTTTCTTCCTCTTCTCAGGACAGCAGGTGTTATCAAACTCTTCTCCCTCTCGCTCCCGCATGGTCTCTGCCTCTCGCCTCAGTTCTTCATTCATTTGTTCTTTCTTCTGATGGTACCTGGCTTGGCAGCAGGACTCTAAGTAGATCTCGTCAATCCCCCAGTAATCAAGCTCCTGGCCAAAAGACAGTGCACACATTTCTTCCATCATGTGGAGTTTCCCTGTCCGGTAAAAATTTAAAATGGATGTGAAGGCTCCAGGATGTCGGTCAAAGAAATACTCATTCTCATTCAGATTGTAGTCATCGCACACCTCCAGGAGACTCTCGTGTGTATTGCAGTCTCGGAGCTTCCCCAAGCGTGTCCTGGGTAGCCTGTCCAGAGTTCTCCACAGGACTTCGTGGTTGAGGCCCCCCACGTTGATCTTAACTCTCCGAGAACACGTTTTGCTCCTGATAATGTCCACTGGTTCTGGAGGGAGAGAAAGTGTCGACCTTGATGTCTTCCTATTTAAGCCAGGAGGAGCCTTTTCTGCCATTGTGAACTGGACAGAGCTGTGAAGCAAGTGTCCTTATGAAAAGGAGATCAGCTGAAGCAGTATCCCTCTGGGGCAGACATCTCCATTGACAGCTGAAAAAGTAACAATCATCTGGTTACTCACATTTTTCCTAAAATATTCCCCATTTGATTGGATCATACTGCTGTAATAAGCAGAAGATGTGCTATTAATTATTATTACTTTACAGATACTATATGGTTTTAGGACATAAGGAAGGGGGATACACTACATAATAAACTGCACAGAAGAGGCTGTGTGTTCAGTCAGTTGTACACATCTGTCAGTTGACAAGTCTCCAAGGTGTCATCAAAACCTTCTTTCTCAAGCTGCAGATTAAAGAACCGAGGTGCTAATGATGTCTTCTTAAAGAAACCACACACACACAGTTACGTTGGCCACACCTATAATCTGCCTAACCAATTCCTGTTTATAATCTTCAGTTGAGACTGATGGTCTTCCTCTAACCCCCATACTCAGTCACCTAAGACAGAGCCCTGAGAATCTATGATGTTCTCTATCTCCATCCAAATGCATAAAAGGTCTCACCAGTATGTCTTCTAAGTACTCCTTAAGTCCTCCACCATTATCCTGCCACCAGAACCAAAGCACCAGTTTAAGCCCTTAGCATCTCTTGTTTTCCTCTCTATAATAGCCTCTGAAACTGGATCTAAAACTCTGGTTTGACCATATGAAAATCATATGAAAATCATTTAGCCACACAGCTACTGGAATGATCTACCAAGATACAAAAGTGACTTTGCCTTTTATTGCTTTAAACCCTGAAAGGCCCATGAAAGGCACTTCTAGTCAAGCCTGTGAGATCTTGCTTACTTCTCTATCCTTATCTCTTTGTCTTTGTCTCTGTCCAGAAGTCACCTCTTATCTCAGTGTTCCAAGACACTCAATGCATTCGGGACTCACAGTACTGGACTCTCTATATACTATGCTTTTCCTAAACATCCACATACCTATGATTCATTTTAAGTTATCAATTAGGCACAGTAAGACTAACAGTAATAACTAATAACAAAATGGAACAATTGTAATAATATACTGTGAAATAAGAAATTTAACACTTATAAATTGTTCATTTCTCAAAATTTCCATGTAATAGTTCTGGACCTTGTCTGACCACAGGTAATTAAAGCCACAGAAAGTAAAATTATGGGTAAAGATGACTTCTGTATTCCAACAACCCTATTCTGCACACAGAATGTGTCCAGTGCTTGGCCTGTCCAGAAAGGCCTCCAGCTTCCCCATTTCTTTCTTTTTTTTTTTTTTTGGTAGGGTTTCACTGTGGTCCAGGTTGACCTGGAATTAACTATGTACTTTCAGAGTGGCCTTGAACTCATGGCAGTCCTCCTACCTCTGCCTCCCAAGTGCTGGGATTAAAGGCATGCGCCACCACGGCCAGGCTTCCCATTTCCTTTTGACCAACTGTGGCTTGCTCTTCAGGACTTAAGCCAGACATGACATTCTCCAGGAGGTCTCCCATGGAATAGCCATTCTGGGATCATGTATCTGTGAACATCTCTTCTATCTCATCACACCACTGAAATATCTTTCCCATGGTGTACTTGTATTTAAAGCTCTTAAGAACAAAAACTATTTTTTCTATATTTATGGCCCTATTACTGAGCACAATGAGTATACATTGTAGATGTTTAATATATGTAAAAATGAATCCATTATTAATTCTTTCCCATAAGGTACCTAATAAAATAATATGACCAGAAAATGTAGAAAGGGAGTTACTAGAATCATATGTGAAAAGTGTACCTGTGTGTCCATGTTTTGTGTATACAGAATTTGTCAGGATATGCTGTGTTTGTATTCTTTTTGCTTCATGATTCTTTTCCCCTGTGTACTAATTCTTAAAAATATTGCTACTCTAATCTTTCCTCTTGTTGATTTATTATTCTGATCTGCAGCATGAAGAACCCTCAGAGTTAACACCCTGGAAGGGCTTTTGCAGAAATTCACAGAGCTTCAAGAAACCACCACTAATGTAGAATACCATGTTTCACAAGTCAGTGGCTTACTCAAAATGGAAGAACTTTCAGGTTTAAGAAGTCCAAATCATTAGAACTCTCCTTTAAGATTCACATCAATTTCTGTATACCTCTGAATTCTTCATCCTGTAAATTAATTTTTCCATCTGGATGGGGTGTATCTTTTCAAATGAATATTAGTTAGGCTTATGAAAAAAAGTAGATAGACTATGTAAGAAGAATTTTAGATATGGCCAGTAAGTATATTAGAATCAAGTATTTTTCAATTATATAGTTGCAGAAATATTTTTAACATGCATACATCTATATATTATATGTATATTGTGTAATATATACATATGCCCTTCTCTCAGGTGACAAAAATTATCAATTTTTACAATCAATTTCCCAATCAACAGAATTAAAATGATAATATCTGCTTCACAAAATCTTCATAATGACAATTAAATGAAATAATTCATGCATAGTTCTGACTTCAGGGGGTTATATCTAAATAGACTATTTATAAATCTCCCTTATGCTTGATTTCTAATCTCTAAAGGAAAATGAATGATAGAAGCTCTATTGATTTATATTGCATATATCCTGGCATATTATCTGTTTTCTGAGGCACGGGGTTTGGGGTCTCATCTTTTCTCTACCAAGCACTATATTCACATAACATGGACCTCACATTACGCATCATAGCAACATTGATGCACATATCCACATTTTGTATTCCAGTGAAAATAAGTTATGATTTTTATTAAATAAGCAGTATCAAGATCAAGTTAAACTGGATGAAAATACAAGGGATGAGCCAATTCTAGTCACAAATCTCAATGTCCTGTCTCCATCAAATGTACTAGCATCTCAAAAACCCATATAAATTCTGTATCAAGTCCACATGAAGAATAAACAGACTAGTAAATTAATTTTGAATTTTGGTACAAATAGTTATAAGATAAACTTACTCTTTTAGAATACCTTTTCTATTTATGGGAAGAACATCAACAGTTTTTGGTACTGATCTATCAGATAGGAATTTTTCAATAAAGAGAGCTAATTCCAGCATGGTACAACTATAAAATATTTGTGATCAAGGGTAGAGTGTGACTTGATATCTTATAAAAGCCATCACCAACAGCAAATGTTATGTCAGAGTCATTGGTAGGTCACTAATTGTCTTAAGTAATTTCACACCTATGATGTAGAGTGAATTTTTCTTTTTGCAGGGTGTCTCACATAAGAAGTGAAGAGAGGTCACAAGACTTAAATTTCAAAATATCTTCTTTACTGATCAAGAACTTTCTATTATAAGAAATGAAGTGTTGATTACAAATCCCACAATAAAAGATTGAAACTCAATACCCTTTCTGCAAAGCAAGGAGAGAGAAATCCAGACTGAAAGAATGGCCTATCAATTTGATTTTCTTAAGACAACATTAACTGCTATGGCTATTGTTACTGTGGTTAATTTTTTTTTTCATTCTCCCTTGGCAGAATGTTCTTCATGTTACCTGATAAAGAGTACAGCTTCAAAGGCCTAAGTTCTTGAGCAGTTGTGGAACTCAACAGTGTTCAGAGAATCAGTCAAACTTTCAGAATAGCCAGTAATTCAGCTAAACTGCAGATAATGAGCCCTATCAACAGTGCCTTTGAGATTCACTGAGCCACTATGTCTGACAGCTGGTCATTTTCCCTTCTCTCTCTTCCTCTGGTTCTCATTCTTTCCCTGGCCTGGTAACAACCTTTGCACTCCATGTCTTTCACCATTCCATTCCCTCTCTTCCTATCCTGTTCACTCGATCTGTCCATTCTCACAACCTTTGAACTAACCATAACATCAAAAATATATGTTCAAACTTGCACATATGTCCTAAAGTTTTCTGTATCTATAAATACATCTTGAGAAGAGAATATATCTTCTACCCAAGGAAAAGAAAGATAAACCAAGCTGCTTTTTATTTCAGGTGTGGAGACTGAATCTAGTGCCTCATGCTTTTTAAGTGCAAGTTCTACCATAAAACTATAAGACAGCCCTTGACAATTTTTCTTCTCTTTCTCTCTCTTCCTTTCTACCACTGTGATTCGATGGACTTTCCCCATTTTATACCCTCCAATCACTATCATCAGTTTAGATAGGAACAAAAGTATTTTTATTTCTAGTTTCTATAGAGAAAGTGGTTGGCATATTTCACTTCAAAAGCCATTTAATTTTTATCATGGTTTGAACTGGACTACCTTCTGAACATCATAAAAGTTTCACTCATTCTATGTAGTGTTTAGCTAATTTTTCAGTACTTTAACATTTCACTTTCAATCTATGTTTTTTTTTTCAGCTGTATGAATTTTACTTTTAACAATGAATTTGTTGGTTCCCTCTGGATTAGGTATTATATCTTAGTACTTTAGAGTGTTTGCAAAATTTATGTTTTTAATTTCAGTAATGAAAGTGGATACAGTGTTATATTTTCTCACATATAATTTTATATGTGAAATTATGTCAACCATAATAATTTTATACTATAACAATTAATCATGTAATTCAGCCTAGTATATAAGTCTATAAAATATAGTAATTCAATGCTTAAACTATAGGTGTTATATATGTGCAAATGGTCAGTTCCAAACAAAAGACATATATTTATGTCAGCAGTGAAATCTCCATGAGTATTTCTTTGGCAGTTAACTTATTTTTCCTCTCTGGATCAACTGGAAGTCCAGCCCACAGCAGATCCATCGGCCAGTGTAAATGTACTAAACATCCCTTCATTAAGTGTGTTAGAGGAAAAAGTGATGCTTTAAACAGTAAACAACAACAAACATTTCCTTTCAGCACAGCTGCACACTGCTTCTATTAGCAGTGTGGAATTATGTTGCCACCCGTTCAAGGCCAGCATTGACAAACCACAACTTTCTGCTTGTGGCATCATAATTATAAGCTTTATGTTGGGGGGGGGGATTTTTTTGTTTTGTTTTGTTTTACTGTAGTCTCAAAAATACTAGCATTATGTCACTTGACACTTCCTTAGTGTAATCAGACAGGGTAAGTTACATGTGCATTTCTATGAAGATAAAAGGCAAAATTTTCTAAAGGTCTCAGTGATGGTTGAAGTTCCACTTTTGTGTTGCTAGTATAAGCTGAGCATGCATTTGCATGAAAATGGTTTGGAGACCTTAAACTATATACCACTCCACATTAGCTCTATAGCATTTAAAGTTTTGTACATGTTATTAAATAGGATATTTTTCTGGTAGCTCTTGATTCTAGAGCAACACAATGATTATTTACAGTAGATATTTGGAGAGGAATGCAAAGTAACTGTTAGATGACAATGTAATACATTTTGTGAAAAGCTTATTACCTGCTGAAAATTTTAAAGCAATTCCAAAACTTACTAATGAAAAAAAAATAGTAAAACAATAACAAGTAACAAATAAATCAAGCTTATTATGTAGAAACAATATTTAAAGGAACTTCCTGGAACCTTTCAGGTATTCTAAAACATTGAGCAAGCTTCACATTATTTTGAAACAGAAATATTACTAGTATGTCAAGTACTAGTTAGAGCTGAAAAGTTACCTGAGTCCTCAGAGAAGTAAAAGGTGACACTTTTTTCTGCAGTCAAGATCTACTAATGTCAATTTGTTACTCAATTTTAGCACACAACTATTTACTGTTTAGTTAAAAAAAAAAAAACAGAACTTTTATCCTTCATATAACCGATGCTTTTTTTAGATCCACTCAAATTAAATCCTAAAAGCTTTGCTTTCAGTGGTCAAAGGAAGCGTTGTATTGCGATGAGAAGGGGAAAGGCAGGTAATAAGTAGGATATGTAATCTGAGCAGCTTTCAATAGCATAAATGTCTCCAAAGTTATAAATAAATTATTTTAGTTAGACACCATTTTCATCAGAATACAGAATTATTTAAAGAATTAGGACATATGTGTGTGTTTTCTATAATCAGAGAATAAAAAAAAACTCTTATAATAATGCTTTTATACAAAAGGTCTTTTATAAGAATAGCTGACTAAAAATCATTTTCTCCTGTGAAGAAATATAACACTTGGTTATAAAAGCAACCTGAGCCCTTTATACACAACAAAGTATAGTCATGGTTGGAAATGTTAAGTTTTCTTCAAAACATACACAGAACTTTTCAACTTTTCTATGAGCATCCCTAGCCATTCATCTAGAAGATTTTCTATCATGGGAGAGAGAGCGCCCATTACTTTGGCACCTGAGATATATTCTTTTAAATGTTTTCTTTTGCAAAAGTCTTCCTAGAGTTATAATGGAATAAAGAGAATCAGATGGATGAAAGGTAAGAAAAATACAGAAGGCAACCAACTGAGGAACTCTTGGTACCACTGAAAGGAACGGCAAACAATGGGCCTCCCTGTAATCTCTGGAAAACAAAATAACAACCTTCAGTTGCTACTTGGCCTTCATGTGGATGATATAATCTACTCTTTGGATGAGTTACTTAAATTTCATAGTCCATTTAGGTGTTAGGTTTACAGTAAATGTTTGGAGAGAAATGCAAAGTAACTGTTAGATGACAATGTAATAAAATTTGTGAAAATTTTATTACATTTAGATATTTGGCACAAGGCAAATTTAGCCTCCATAAAACCAAATCAAGAAATGTTCATGAAACTTGGATAGAGTTTGAACATTTTGTTGACTAGTATACATACACTTTCAAATTAGGTTCCAATCCCTATGTCTCCATAGTCTAACACATGATGAGTATGGCTGTGTTGAAAGCTCAGAGACTAAAGACAAGTCTCTATGACATATGTTTATCCCCATGCTTTGAGGCTAGAATCATGGAACATGGCAGAAGGGAGCTTGAACATGGACTGCCTCAATTATTTACAACTTTTAACCCTGAGATCCAATAAGGTTAAATTATTTGGCTGATATTAGTTGATCTCTGCTGAACTTGAACCACATTCTAGATCTGTAGCTATCTAGACAAACCTCTTTCCATCACACCATACCACATTGTCCTTTGCTTTTAGTCTTCTAGTCAGTTTTATGTCTTTGCCTAGTACTACAGCAAAATATTGATTTATGTTGCCCCAAACTGCCTGTACTATCTCCTTTATATTGTTCATTTTAGTGAGGTTAATGGTATAGTCATGGTACCTAATTGTGTTCTAGTAAAGAGAGGTACATGTCATTGAATCTTTCCTTACTTCTGCTTCCCCAAATCTAGTTTCTATTGTAACTGCCTTGTGTTCTGGAACTCTCCAGGGGTGCTCTGCACACTGCAGGCCCAGACAGCTCATCACAACTATCTTTTGCCATAGGGGTTTCCATGACTTTCTGGCTTTCAGGATAAAGACATAGTGAGATACAAAGTCAACAGTCCTTGAACTCTACTTATCTCTCTGTTTCTGGCATGTACCTGGATGCTCCTCAGTCTCTTTCTAAGTTCCAGGGAACTGGCACATCTTTTCTTTCTCAACTTCACCTTAATATATCACCTCAATGCCCACATCTTAGAACTTTCTGGCCTCCCTGGCTATAATTCTATTTTAAGAGTTTCTAGAACTATGTACATTTAGCCTTTTAATGCCCAGTTTTATATTTTGTTTATTTAAACCTCATTTTCCTTTCATTCTAGTTATCATATATTATATACCTTTAGAAGACACCTTCAGGTTCACTGAGATGAACTTCCAGACCAGGCACAGTTATGGAGGAAGGGATATTTATTGGAGCTTACGGGTTCAGGGGAAGTTCCATAATGGCAGAAGAAGCTGGCCTGCTCTTCACAGGACCAAACACAGAGAAAGAAGCAAAAAGCCACACAGCACAGCACACCTCAGGAACTCCTACTAGGCATACTTTGTATATCTTTAGACTGAAATCCTAAACCCATCACCACACCTTAAGATCTGTCCAGTGACAGTGCCTCCAGCAAGGTGGCTGCAGATGCAAATTATAAACTAATAAAACACTGAATATATTGGGGGCCATCTATTCAAACTACCACATTCTGCCCCTGGCCCCCAATAGATTTATGACTATCACACATTGTAAATTGTATTCAGTCCAGTTTCAAAGGTCCCCACAGTCTTGACCAACTTAAGATAGTGAGTCCTGTAAAATCAAACAAGTTAAATACTTTCAACATGTAAAGGCACAGAGTAAACATTTTTAACTGGTATAAGGCATAGCAAGGAGAAACTAGAACAATGCAAACTCAGCCACTATCACCAATCATCAAATTTCTCAGTTCAAGTTCAATATAACCCTAGTCTCCAGGTTTTCCAATTCTGCCCCTCCAGCTGGGCAAAGTAGCCAGGGAAAAACTTCCATCCCAGGCCAAAACTGCACTCCATAGTAGCCCTTGCACAGTCCTGGTATATCCAAAACATCTTCAGGTCTCTATGCAAACCGTGGACAATCTTCCAAAGGCTCTTTCTGCCTATCAGGGCATCATGCCCTTCCTCATTATGCATTTCAGCAGCAGTTCCTGAAACCGTGTGCAATTCATGACCACTCCATGCATTTTTCATGCTTCCAAAACTAATACCAGGTATGAAGGACACAGCCCTATTCTTAATCCAGGGACAAAATAAATCATAGCCTTGAAAAGCAGGTTCCTTCCCCAGTCAACTCTTTCCAAAAGAGTTTGCACTTCTAACAGTCTTTCCTCAGGCATCTTCTCCATTGTTTTAATGTAAAGCAGTTGGGCCACCTTCCTTAAGATTGCTAATGTTTGACAATAGCAGCTCCAGTAACCTAAAACCAGTCTCAGTGCCTCTAATTTTAACTTGCTTGAGGTTTTCCAACTTAAAATCTTAAGTCTTTCAGTCCAATATCTTTAGCCAAGCACATCAGTCCATTACAAATTTAACCTTGATTTAAATTGTCTGGGCCTGGGAAGCAGAATGCAGCCATCCCTTATGCCAGTATCCCAATTCCAACAAAGTCATCTGTAGTCTTTCCTTCCCCTTAAAAAGCTCATAAGCCAAGCCTCAAAGTTCAATACTGTCTGCACTTAGCATTCTCAAACTCTCATCAAAATAGTCCATAATACTTGGCCTACCACTCCAGAAGGCATCTTCAGTTGCAAGCACAAGTCCATGAGCATTCCTCCAAAACAAAGGTTCCAAAAGACAAAAATCCATATGGTTAGGTTCATCTCACCCCACTTTCCTTGGTACCAACTTCTGTAGCAGACAGCTTCAGGTTCGCTGAGATGAACTTCCAGACCAGGCACAGTTATGGAGGAAGGGATATTTATTGGAGCTGACAGGTTCAGGGGAAGTTCCATAATGGCAGAAGAAGCTGGCCTGCTCTTTACAGGACCAAACACACAGAGAGAGAAGAAAAAGCCACACAGCACAGCACACCTTAGGAACTCCTACTAGGCACACTTTGCATATCTTTAGATTGAAATCCTAAACCCACCACCACACTGTAAGTTCTGCCCAGTGACACTGCCTCCAGCAAGGTGGCTTCAGATGCAAACTA
The DNA here is from genome assembly GCA_036365145.1 of Orientallactaga sibirica. Classification (NCBI taxonomy): domain Eukaryota; kingdom Metazoa; phylum Chordata; class Mammalia; order Rodentia; family Dipodidae; genus Orientallactaga; species Orientallactaga sibirica. The sequence continues at coordinate 23,297,967 of JAEOAD010000003.1, forward strand.
TAAACTAATAAAACACTGAATATATTGGGGGGCATCTATTCAAACTACCACACTACCATTTCTCAAATCTGTTATGAATTCCATGTATGAAATTATCTTTCCAATTCTCTTTCTAATCAACCTTCACTCATTACTCAGAATTAAGTATGACCTTCAGGGATGAGATGATCTTTTCCACATTCTCTTTCTGATCAAACCTCACTCATTACTCAGGGTTAAGAAAAAATATCTTTACCAGGGTAAGAATTACTCCTATCTCAATGAACTAGTAGTGAGTTTTACACATTTTAATACTTTTCTTGGGACCTCACTATTAATTTAGAGTTCTTTTTAATTCATCCTGTCAGCCAATATTGAGGCTCTACTTTGGTTAAGGAAGTCTAAGACTTCACTAAACTTATAGTCTAGTTTAAGTAAATAGAATATATATAACTTAGGTACCCAAGTAAACTATACTGTAAGAAAAACAACAATGGTAAGGAAAGTATGGTGTTGTGATGTTAAGTTCACAACAGGAAAACAATCCTGACTTAAGTTAGTGAGAAGGAAAAAAACAACTCTTACAACATTAGCACCTTTGGTATCTTAACCTAGTATGATACATGATATGAGTTGTAAAAATGTTTGGGAACCACCAAAAGAATAAATGAATGAGTGATTAATGAATTTTTTATGCAAGTGTATCTTGTGTTTATGGTATTATTTATTCTTTTTTTTTTTTTTTTTTTTTTTTTTTTTTGAGGTGGGGTTTTCATTCTAGTCCAGGCTGACCTAGAATTCACTATGTAGTCTCAGGGTGGCCTTGAACTCACAGCCGTCCTCCTACCTCTGCCTCCCAAGTGCTGGGATTAAAGGCATGTGCCATAATGCCAGCTTTGTGTGTATGGTACCCTTTTATTTAGGTCAGATGCTTTGGTTATCATTAATAATAGCTCATGCACTGAGCATGGTGGTGCATGTCTATAATCCCAGCACTTGGAATGAGACAGGAGGGTTTTCAGTAAATTTGAGGCCAGCCTCGGCTATATAGTAAGTACTAAGTAAGCCAGAGCTACATAGCAGACCATCTCTCAAAAAAATAGCAACAAAAGTAAAATAATAATAATAATTAGTTTGTTATGTGACTTTCTAATTTATTTGGAAATTCTACTGACCATTATTTGCCAATATTAACAAGGGCTAGGATCAACACATAAGCTAGATTTTCCAGAACTTTTAATTAAAGAACAAATTTTAAATAATTTAAGATCTTTGAATAATTGTCACTAACATTAGAATGTTCTACCTCAATAAAGGAAAAACTCCTGCCTTGTGAGGATGTGGACAAGATATCCTCCATGGTTCCTTCTCTCCATGAGTCTGTGGTTCTTGAGATGTTTATGTGAATATCATTCCTCATCTAAATTTTTCACTGGATACATAAGCAAAGGAGAAAAAAACATCCCTATTGTCAAATTCTTGAGTTTAAAACTTTATAAATGCAATTCTTCTACTCCTCAGCTTAAATCATCCATTTTTACGAAAGACATTCAAGCTCCCAAAAGTCAGTATGATGAAATTTCTATAAATAAACAATAAAGAAAAAATGAATGTTTCGAGGTCAGTGTGTTTAATTTTATTTTAAAAGGTAAGTACATATCTTCAATAATAATCTATTATTTTTCTAAATAATATAATGTGGTGCGAAGACTCGATGAAATGGCCTTGGATAAGGGAAATAAAGCAGAGAAGCATTTGAATTGGGAAAATAAGTGGTGAAGTAGAAATTTTTGCAATAGATTGTAATACATATGTATTAGTGTAGCCTTGTAATATTGTAATCTTCTAGCCTTATGCAATGGCCTGGATGTTTCTGTCTGCTCAAAATTAATATGATGAACTCTTAGCCAGGTATAATGATACACACATTTAATCCTAGCACTCAGGAGACATAAGGAGGAGGATTACCATGAGTTTGAGGCTACCCTGAGATGACAGAGTGAATTCCAGGTCAGCCTGGGCTAGAGTGAGATCCTACCTTGAAAACCCAAAAGAAAAAAATTAATATGTTGAAATCTTGCTCCCAAAATGGATGTATTACTTATAATAACAATATTGTGGTCATAAGTCTTATTAGGTGGTGATTAATTCATAAAAACTGAATCTTCATAAATAGAATCGGGAGGCCCAAAGAGTGCCTTGTTGTTACCATGATATGAAGATGTGATGTGGAGGTACAATCTATTAAGCAACATTTTTAAAGCATCCACATGGGTGTGGCACAGTTTAAATATTCCTTTTTTTGCACCTGATACCTCTCTTAATCTAGCATGTGTCTCTGTTGTACAAAAACCTAAGGTTCTGCAACAATAATAAACAAATAATGATAAGAATATAAGGCAGATAGACAAGATGACCTACTAGCAACTCTGAAACTTGGATGATAAATTTACTGCCAACAACAAAATTTAGCACAATTTGATAAGAAAAAAATTCAAAGCATTTGAGGAGAAAAATGAACACATCAATTTCCAGCAACAGTTTCTAAAATAAAAATGTGAAAATTAGGGACCACAGATGGACTGACTGAAGTCCTAAGTTCATGTGATTGTTACCAGATGATACAGCTTTGAAATAATTTCAAAAACACGGTGAAAAAAAATCAAAAATTATGGTAGCAACGGTATAATAGAAAGTGTTACTTAGACTTAGAGAGAAAACATTAAGCAATGAATTATAGCTAGCGGCTCACTGAAACGGGCAGAGTGATAAATGTGGTGAAGTTTTTCAATTCTTCTTTAATGTTGCACTATTTTTTCACTTGCCTTCAAGTAAAGACTGATTGTTCTAGATTCAGTGATGGTTAATATATAAAGCATCCTTTTTGGGGACTTAAAGATAGCTTAGTGGTTAAAGCACTTGTGTGCAAAGCCTATGGACCCAGGTTTGATTCCCTAGTACCCTTGTAGAGCCAGATGCATAAGGTGGTGCATGTGTATGGAGTTTGTTTGCAGTGGCCGGAGGCCCTGGCATGCACATTCTCTCTCTATCTACCTGCCTCTTCCTCTCTCTTACTCTCAAATAAGTAAGTAAAACTAAATTTTTGTAAAAGCACCCTTTTACAAATTTTTTATCGTCATGTATCCAGGAGTATCATGTGAATATGGGAGTGTCAAATAAGTTATTGCAAAGATTTAGATTTGATTTCACTTAAGATTTAAATTTCTACAATGAAGACTTATATTTCCTAGAAGGTTGGGATATTCTTGGAGTTGTATTTGAAGGAAAGCCAAAGTTATGAAATCATTTTATTTGTGAACTTTATTATTAATTATCATTTTCATCATCTACCAAATATTGAGTGATTATTCTATACAATCCCTGTGCTTACTCTATTTCATTGTAATAATGGGATTTCTTATTACTTTGAATCTACCTTGGGGTCAGTCTTAGTATCTTTTACTTACAGGCTGACTGAGGTTTAGAAAGGCAAGTATCACCCAAGATGACCCAGCCAGTAAGTGTTAGCTCCAGGAATTCCACACAATTCAAAACAAATGCCTCAAATCATATAAGACATTAAGAATTTCCCTGAATGGCAGGATTTTAGTTTCCCAGTTAAAAACAGCATTCAATTATGTAGCCAGACACACAGTGATGCAAGCATGTAATATCACCCATGTGCACAAGGGGGCGCACACATCTGGCATTTGTTCACAGAGGCTGAAAGGTCCTGGTGTGCCCATTTTCTCTTGCTCTCTGTCTCTTTCTCTCTGTGTCTCTCTCAAAAATAATTTTAAAAATTCAATTATGGAATCAATGTTAGGCACTTCTCCTGATATATATAAAATGGAGAGAACCAGAAATGATTCCTATACTGTTATAGTTACCCCTTAACCTACCTTGTATGTACAACAACTATTACTTCACAGTTTCTAGAGTTGGAGTTGGTTAGACTGGCAAAGATTTATATAGCTGTAAATTTTTTAAAAATAAACATAATTTTTAGTATGTGGCCTTCAGAAGGAGTGCTATTATTAGTCTTAATATTCAATATTTATGGTCAAGGTAGACTCTGAAAGATGTTTTTAAACATTAAAAGTTAAAAACAAAAGAAAGTCACAGTATTTAAAATGGAAACATCAGTAGATTTGATTCATCTTCCCATTGTCTATTAAGTATCAGGGCTACAGGCCAAGGCTCCCAAACCTAAGTTATTTCGATTAGATTTTGCTACCTCAGTGCATCAAAGATTAATATAACACTAAAATGGTGGACGAGAAAAAAAAGTGAGGTAAGAGTAATATCAACACTGGAAAGTTGGATCTAAATACTGAAAATTCTGGCTATAACATGCATCTTTAACTTCTATTATTTCAACAATGGCCAAAATGGAAAACAAACACAAAATTTAATGTTTTATTTTTATTTATTTATTTGAGAGAGAGAGATACAGAAACAGGCAGGTAGAGTGAGAGAGAGAATCAGTGTGCCAGGCCTCCAGCCACTACAAACAAACTCCAGATGCATGAGCCACCTTGTGCATCTGGCTTACTTGGGTCCTGGGGAGGTGAAACTGGGTCCTCTGGCTTTGCAGGCAAGCGCCTTAACTGCTAAGCCATCTCTCCAGCCCCAAACACAAAATTTAAATGAGAAATATTTTCTTATTAACTTGTTGATTCGATCAACAAATATGTATTTCTTGAGCACTTACCACTGTTTAAAGATTATATTCTTATCTTTAAAAATATTTAATTTATTTGTAAGCAGAGGGGGGATGATGGAGAGAAAGAGAGAGAGGAAGAGAGAAAGAGAGAAAGAGAGAAAGAGAGAATATGTATGTCAGGGCTTCTTGCCACTGAAAACAAACTCCAAATGCATGTTTCAATTGGATTTATGTGAGTACTGGGGAATCTAATTTAGGCCATCACCCTTTGCAAGCAAGTGCCTTTAACTGCTGAGCCATCTCTCCAGCCCTCATTTTAAATGTTACAAAAAATGAAAAAAAAAAAAAAAAAAAAAAAAAAAAAAAAAGTTTAAAAAGATCTTGAACCTTTAAAAGAAGACAAAAAAAAAAAAAAAAACTTACTATAGAGTTCTACTTTAGCTGCATATATATGACTACAAGTATATTTATTATTCTGGAAACAAAGTGTTTTGTCAGGCCCAAATAAAACCAGAAGCTGAGCTTAATCAATAGCTTTTTATTTTTTTTATTTTTTAGAGGTAGGGTCTCACTCTAGCTCAGGCTAATCTGGAATTCACTATGTCATCTCAGGGTGGCCTTGAACTCACTGCAATCCTCCTGAGTGCTGGGATTAAAGGAGAGTGCCACCACGCCTGGCTTTAATCAGTAGCTTTTTAGTAGCTTCTAAGCATTCTCTGTGCACTTCTACAACACCTAATGAAAATGCTCTCCTTAGATTCGGAAAGGCCAGGATTCCAAATTTAAAGTGACATTTATCTCAAAAGTAAATTAATATTTAATGATAGTCTGATTAATAATTATGATTTTATGAACTGGAGACTTTTCGTGTGAAAGCCCCTGTACCCATTTGTTCAGAGCTATTCAGGTTCAGGATAAAGAAGCCAAAATAGAATACCTCTCTTGAAATGTTACTTTACTAGCATAGTTCAGAATTTTTCCTTCTACTAAACAATGTTTATTTATTTATTTATTTGTGTATTTTTATTTGCAAGAAGAGAAAAAGAGACAGACAATGGGTGCACCAAGGCTTCTAGCCACTGCAAGCCAACTCCAGACCCATGTGCTACTTTGTGCATCTGGTTTTATGTGGGTACTGGGGAACTGAACCTGAGTCCTCAGCCTTTGCAGGCAAGCACCTTAACTGCTGAGCCATCTCTCAAGCCCCTAAATGCCATGTTCTCATTCTAAGATTACCTCATAAGAATACTTTCTACTTGAGAGAGGCAATACAAAAAATTCAAGAGCCAGAAAAATGGGTACTTTCAAAGGATTAAAGGCAACTATATTATTTAGATAATAAATATGAAAAATTAAAAAATATTCATCTCACTGTGATATGGTATAACTTACATTCTCCACATAGTTAATATTGAAACTATAAGACTCCAAACTGTATAACTAGCAGCCAAGAGCTATCATCATTTCAAAGATGGGGGCCAAAAGTTGGGGGGGGGTCTGAAGTATTTTTTGCTTTTTTCTTGTTCTGGTTTTTGTTATTGAACTAAACTGACAAAATATCTTTTGTTAATAAGTGCAAAGAAAATGATATGCAAAGGAAAAGGAACTTGTTTAAGGGCATAGAGGTGTATCCGTGTCATTTTAGTCCTCAGAAAGGAAATGAGAATAGAGGAAGGAGAAAGGACAGCTTGGTGTGAGAAAACACTTAAGGTCACAAGAGACAAGATTTACAAAGATAATACTCTGCATGTGTATGCTACTATTTTATATTTTGAGCAGATCACATAAGGTGAGGAATGCTATCAAAAGAGAACAATCCTTCTGGTTATAAACAGGAGACACTGCATCCAGATCCCTTCAGTAGGAGGTACCTGGGAGATTTCAGCTGAGCCAAAGCAGGCACAGGGTTCCAGAGAAGGCTGACATGTTTACATATGGTAAACTGAAGGCCAACATTGTTTGTAAATGGCTATTTCTGGAATTTAAATCATGCTTCTTTTGAAACTTAGGGCTTCCTAAATTAGCTCATGTTAATAGTCTAGATTCATACTTTCTAGCATGGTAGTCACTAGCCAAAGTGGCTATTTACATTTAAATAAAGGTTAATTTCTCAGTGTCAGCAATCACATTTCAAGTATTCAATAGCTCACATAGCTACTGTACTGAAAAGCACAGAGATAAAACATTTCCATCATTGCATCACGTTCTATTGGAAACCTTCCTAAGAAGCTATGAAGCTGAGTTCTGTTAAATAAGAAATAAGTTCAGCTTTTAATAAAGGTGAAAGAAATGTCCTATTGGAAGCATCATATATTTCCTCACTTGTTTTGGTATTTCTGTATAGTGCCCACCCCCATTCCCATAAGGGTTGGACCCTGGCCTCCAATATATACACCAGTGCCTCCCAGATCTAGGAGTCCTTGGCAAGAAGAATGTAAAGTGGGCATGAGTATAAATAGTGCATGGCCATGGCTTGGCTGCTCATTAGGGGTTAAAACAGGAATAAGAGTGGGAAAAATTGACGAGAGTCCCTTTGGAAGAGGGAGGACAGGGAAGAGGATAATGGAGTCACCATTATGAACGTAAAACTAGAATAATAAAAATAAAAAAGTAAATTATTAAAAAAATTTAGGCAGATGAATGGCATGATCAAGTTTGACATTTGAAAACAATGCAAAACACAAAATTAATTAAAAGGTAAGAAAAGAAATTAAAAATCCAGCAAGTTGTAGAGTAAAGCCAAGAGAGCAGGGTGAGTCACTTAATGATGGCCTAAGACATGCTCCAATGCACAAATGGTCCAATACATTGTTCTTGAACCTTTTTATTGATAAGTCATCCAGCTTTTCTAAGAATACAGATATTAACTGGTTGGACCTCTGCTAGACAGTTAAAGGAGATTTCTTCTAAATTCCAAGTTCCTACAAACCACAGCATTCTGAGCTTTGGGGCTTGACCATTTTAATTCCACCTGCCTATGTCTGCAAACATTGTTTACTCCCACACACCATTTCCCATGTTCCAATAAGATGTCCTGCAATATCCCTAAAGCCCAATTTCCTAACTATGGAGACAGCAATTTGTTTCTGTCCCATTCTTTTCAGATGTCACATTGCCACTACCTTTCTTACCTCTTCTTAGGATAGGCTCACCCTGACTATGAGAAATAGTAGGAGTGGGTCTGGGGAGATGATGCAGCGGTTAAATGTGCTTGCTTACAAAACTTTCTAGCCCACATTCAATTGCCCAATACTCATGCAAAGCCATCCACAAAGTGGCTTATGTCTAGAGTTCCTTATGTCTGTGTCTCTCTCTCTCTCTCTCTCTCTCTCTCTCACACACACACACACACACACACATACACACACACACAAATAAATAAAAATATGTTTTTTTAAATGGTAGGACTGTTGAAAGAACCACATAGTTCTGGAGTTCATTCATAGCAATAAGGGGCCCTCTGTTTCTGTCTAGGTTTCTCTCTGTGTCTGTCTGTCTCTCTCTCTCTCTCTCTCTCTCTCTCTCTCTCACACACACACACACACACACACACACATAAATAAAAATATGTTTTTTTAAAAAGAAATGGTAAGAATGTTCAAGAACCACACAATGCAAACCCTAGAGCCCAGAAAGAAAGTATAAAGTTATCCCGTTGTCCCTGGGAATCACTGTGTCATGATGTCTCAACTGCCCCAATTTAATACACCACCACCCACATGTAGTACCTTAACTCCTTTCAAAATTGTACATAAGCCAAAAACTATAAATGTTTTGGACCTAGGGCAGACTCAATGCAGTCATCACTGGAGGAGACTTGGGATGTCTGTGTCTGTTTTTATAGACTATAAGCCCCACTAGGGTAAGGATTAAGATTGTATAATCTCATAACCTATCATCTGAAAAGTACTTAATAAATATTTCCTAGGTACACATCTTTTAAAAGATGGCAGCAATTTCAAACCACTTAGGTGAGGAGAAGTAATAAGAATTGCTTGTTACAGGAAAAAAAAAATCCATCACGGACTGCATGGCTATATTAAGTAAGTATTCTTGCAGAAGTGAGACAAACAGGGGTTAAATGGTTCTGCATGATGAAATACCTTTGACTTTTGGAGTGAGCCACTACCACTTGACAAAGAACAGTGGGACAATTCTGGAAGTGTCCAGAGGAAGAGAAAGACGAGAAAACGGCTGGTGTATAGGCTCCAGTGAGGGATAATCCAGTGGGAAAACCCTCATGATGAGAAATGTTACATCCATTCAAGGAGTAAAGACACCTAACATTTAATTAGAATTAGTTTCTTGTCTGTGCTATAATTATCATCTTCATCCCAAAGCATTCAGCCAGAGTAAGCTATGTACAAGCACCTTGTAATAGAGATGGTGCTTTAGAGACTGAAGGAAGATATGTCCTATAGGAAGATGTTCCAGAGGTCTGGGCAGAGAGCCAAAGAGAAGACAGGAGTGTATGGCATACCACCTATAGCATGGGTTAACTGCTAAATGAGATTAATTTATGCCCTTCCCAGCCCCAAAATTTATTTTGAAGAAAGATGGATGTGGTGGGGATAGGTAAGTGTCTATTAAAATGTATGCATCACTTTCATTAGAGAACTATTGTCACTCAGAAGTTCCTGTTGAATCAGGGATTCAATTTCACTGCTCTCCTGCCCCACCTAGGTTGAGCCTGTTTGACTAGTACTCATGAGTGGAATATGGACAGAAAGATCTCACATCTGAGCCAAGGTGCTTAAGAAATAGTTAAGCCTCTCTCTCTTTCTCTTTCTTTCTCTTCTCCTTTCATCTTGCTCTTTGTGTGTGTCTCCTTCACACACTTTTCATTGTATAGTTAGAGAAATATGCATGCTGTCACAAAGCTAGCATTTTGGGATTAGCTGCAGAAGTGAATAGTCTAACTTATTCTAAAACTGATACTTTGAATGGAGTTGCCATTTTAAAAAATCTAAATATTGTAACACTGGCTATCTTCAAAGAAGATAATACAGAAATCAGTGGCCTGGAGTTGTACTACGTCTTGATAAAGGTGCATAAACTGAAAGGACATGGCTGCAGAGGAAATGGTTAGAAAGTCTTGGAATGTTACTGTATGTCAGTTGCTTCTTACTACCTACCACAAGGTATTAGCACGTGATTGATGGCCAAAGGGAAGAATTGCTAGCTTTCAAACAAAAACTAGGAAGAGCAGCCAAAATCTAGAATCAGACAAAACCTTCATGTCTGAAATAGTGGGTTGCTTCAGGGACTGTCAGGTGAGGAACAAAGTGAAGAAGGCTGGGTAACAAATGCCCATTAGCACTTCCCAGCTAAGGCAAGTTGTTCTGCCTTTCAGCAAATGTGGGATTAATAAAGCCTACTTTGCAGATGATCCCCAAAGTAACTCCTTAAAATTTGTGTAGCTGAGACATGAGCAAAGAAATGAAGCATGCTCAAGAAGTAGAAGCTGGAAAGAGAGTGCCTTCTGGTCAGTAGCATAACAGAAAGCAAATAGATAAGTTGCCTATGAAGACTTTGAAGGACTTGTGATATCAAAGAAATTAAAGCTGACAGTAAGGAAAAATTAAAATAGTAAGTCTTGTGCTTAAAACAATTTCTGGACATCCAGTCTTGGATAAGGAAGAAATGATAATGGTAATATGAGTTCTGGGAAAGTCATATGCCCCCCGTGGATGTGATGGAGAGTAAGGGCAACAAAGAGCTTCTGAGAGGATAGCTAGCATTGCAGAAAGAATGAGCAAGGTTCTTCCTCCAAACGAAATCTAGGGTTTACTAAAGTTTTTGTCTCCACTGTACAGGAAAGGAATCACTAACAGGATCTACCAGGATTTCTTCCACATTAAAGATCTATAATTGTTCAGCTTCCCTTTTTCCAAGTGGAAATTTTAAAATATTTATATATATATTTATTTATTTATGAGAGAAAGAAGCAGAGAGACAGAGAGAGAGAGAGCTCCAGCCATTGCATACGAACTCCAGACATGTGGACCACCTTGTACATCTGGCTTACATGGGTCCTGAGGAATTGAATCTTGGCTTTGCAGGCAAGTGACTTAACCACTAAGCCATCTCTCCAGCCCTCCAAGTAAAAAGTTTAAATGCAATTATTCTAAACCTAGTTCATCCATGTATAGTGAAAAGCCACTTACCCACCTTTCATTTCAAAGAGTTCTGGACTCCTAGGGCCCCTATCTAGACTAAATGGGGTTAACATTTAGCATCACTACACTTTGAGACAGACTCTGTGAACTGGATTCTGAATTTTTCTGCATGAAGCCAGAGAGACAAATATGGTACAATAGATATTTAGAAATACTGTAATCTCCTTCAATGACATAAAGTAACTGCCCAGGCATACCCAGATCTCCTTATAAACAGATGACCAAGAAGACTACCTTAATGACAGAATAGGAATGGAAGAGAGGTGTGTTCCCTCTTATCTGTGCCTTCTTCATTGTCATTCTCTTACACAAGTTCTACCTAGATGCTGGGGGGTGGGAAGAGGCTCGGTACCCAAACCACTATACTGAACTCACCCACTGGATCTACATGCAAATTAAAAATAAATGTCTATTCTGTTAATCACTAAAATATGAAGTTCTATTACAGAAGCTGAAGTTACCTCCATTAATATAATGATATTTGAAGTTAAAAGAAATGGAGGCTAATATTTGCTATTATGACCCACCTTAGAAGTTGGGACATTTGGAGACTCTTCTATTTCAAGTGTTTGCCATCAGGAGTCCAAATAATCCTCTCCTTGTCATCATCCCTGTATAAAGTAAGTTTTGGAGCTCATCCTACCTGTGTTTCACAGCAGACTCCTTAACTAGTCACCCAGGTATCAGGCTTCTCCCTTCTTGCAATTCAACATCCTCATTCTAGCAAAGAGATTGTTCCCAAAAGTAAAATAGATTATGTCATTTCTTTTTAAAAATGCATTTAAGGGCTGGCTTAGTAGTTGAGGCACTTGCTTGAGAAGCCTAAGGGGACCAATTCCCCAGTTGCACAAGATGGCACATGCATCGGGAGTTTGCAGTGGCTAGAAGCCCTAGTGCACCCATTCTCTCCCACCCCTACCTCTCTCTCTCTCTAATAAATAAATGATATAAAAATATGTTTCAAAATGCACTTAACTTGTGACTACCTGTCCTACAGGATAAAATCTAAATGATTTGGGATGACATATAGCACTTGGACCTTGGTCCTCTTTTTCTTCAGCCTTATCTCATACCACTTTCTTACAACTGCCAAAGCCGAACCTAGTCACCAGCCCACCCACCGCACTAATGGTTTGCAAATACTGTTCCCTCTGCCTAGAACAAGCTCCATCTGCCCCACTATCAACCTGGAGAATGCTTAATCATCTTTTAAAAAAGAGCTCAGATGTCACTTTATCTGTGAAGGCTTGTCTGACACACCTACATAGGAAATGAAACTCTGACAGTTGTGATCAAATCATCTGCATCAGCCAGCCTTACAATTTATGCCTACTATGAGGGTGTCTCAAGTGCTTAACAACCCACCTGCTTTGCTTGTGCTGCTGTTTACTGGCATGTTACTTACTAAACACACCTTCTTCCTACCTTGCAACCTTGAGAATAGGGCTTTTTCAAATCAGCCAGTCATGCATTAGAACTCTGTTATCTTTCTTCAATAGATGAAGGTAGTCTCAATAAGCATCATAAAATGCATGAGAGGAATATAGTCCCTTTTTTAGGGTGTTTTTTTTGTTTGTTTGTTTATTTGTTTTGGTTTTTTTGAGGTAGTGTTTCACTATAGTCCAGGCTGACCTGGAATTCCCTATGTAGTCTCAGCGTGGCCTTGAACTCACGGTGATCCTCCTACCTCTGCTGGGATTAAAAGCATAGCCACCACACCCGAATAGGTAGGTTTTATTTATTTATATTTTTAGTTATGGACATACTTAGTATGTAAACAGCACATGTTGAGTGAGTTTCCTCAAGTTATAAACATGTGGAGGTCAAGGTCCATGAATACAAGAAACTCTGTCATGTGTGCAGAAACACTGTATCCTCCAAAACATCTCGTCAGATACCTACGTAAGCAAAACTGTGCTTAATAAGGTGTCACCATATCTTCCTTCTGTTGCAGAGAACATTCTATTTTTAAATATTTCATTTATTTATTTGCAAGGAAAGAGAGATAAAAAGAAAATAGGCATGCCAGGGCCTCTTGACACTGCAAACAAACTCCACATGCATGCACCACTTTGTGCATCTGGCTTTACATGAGTACTGGAGAATCGAACCTGGGCCATCAAGCTTTGCAAGCAAGTGCTTTTAACCACTGAGCCACTTCTCTAGCCCAGCACAGAATATTCCTTACATGAGAAATTTCGAGGAATGTAACTGTTACATTTGGAACTTCACCAAGATTTGTTCACCACTTTGGAAAATTGTGTCACCCGATAAAATGCTGTTCATGTTAACTGATTCACTACTACAGCACACCCACATCTGTTTGCAATTGGTAGCTGTCACACTAAATGAATATATTTATTTCACTCATTTCAAAATGCCAAATATACAGGTGTTACTAATATTCAACAACAGCTTATCTTCTTATCCAATCTTACTTTATCCCAACTTATCTAAATGTATGCATTTTCAGTGGCATCTGTTTTATTATATTTTCGATTTAGTTATATTCTAGCTTATGCATAAACATACTTACTATCATCTCTAAAACTACTTTCCTGTCATTTGTCCTTTCTATTACATATAACAATTTATATTTAGTTTTAAAATATATATGTAGAATATAGGTTACATTATCTATAAAGATCGTTTTAAGAAAGAAAAGGGACATTAAAAAACAATGCTCATAAAGGATATCTTGCATTTAACTGAGGACAGAGTCATGGCTTTGAATATATAGAGTATCTACACATATATTTTCTTATCCTGGGATCGTTCTGTGATGCAGCTACTCAATTGGATTGCCATGCTGCCTACCAATATCATTTAAGGTATTCTGTCAGGATTTATTTTTCTGTTCTTCTAGGCCATGAGTGCATGATGTCTCATTTGTGTTCACTCAAGGTTCAGCAGAGGGCAGGCTTTCAGTCCAGATGAAATACCAAATGAGAATCTCAAGAGAATATACAGTTGCTGGCTCTCAGGACAGAACACTGAATCAATTATTCAATGTCTTGCCTATATCAATCTTACAAGGCATTCTTTATGCTGCTTAACATCAGAGTTCCTCGTGCATAACTCTCTTCATTTCTCTCCTCCTTGTGGGCCAGGGTAGTACTGCATCCACCTCTGTATCCCCAACGGGTCCCATCCACAGAAGTTGATACACATTCTTTAAATCAAGCCATTCCCCAAGCATATCGTGAGACATAATGGTCAGAAGGTTTTAGTATTCACAGTCCAGGCATGTTATTACTAAAAAGGCTTTAGTAGATTTGAGGACCTGATCATCACATATAGCTTTGTTTTAATGAGGAAATGTAAATTTAAAGTGAACTTTCATACCACAAGCCGATTGTAGGTTGAAAGTTAGCCATACAATTTCATTTATCCAAAGAGACCTAATATGTGAATGAGAAATAAAAGTGTCCATCAATTATGTATCCAAATTCTAAGGTATCCTACAGACAATATTTAATAATTTTTTCAAGTTTAATCCAGATGGTGTTTTTCACATAAACAAAACCAGTGGCTACTTGCTTCAAGTACTTCATAAGTTTTCTTGATGAAATTTCTAAGAATAATTTGATCTATGCTTTCATGATTATAATTATAGTTATTTTTATGCAATGAAAAATGCATTTTTAAAATCTAACTAGAAATTAAATTTGATAAGAAACTTTTTTTTCAATTTCCACTTAATATTAGGATTGCATAAGTTGAATAAAAGGACATAAATAAAAGAAATTATATTTCAAATTCAATAACTTTACTTAAGAAATGAATATATAATTCTGAAATACTTATAATACTGTACTTTATTCAAAATTGTTCAAAATTTTAAAAAGATTAAACACTAAAGTAAATATTATTTGAAATATTAGAAATTTACCAATTAAATCACCTATATCAGCCACCTTCAATTTCACTGGTCACTTACTATAAGCAGGCTGCTTTCTAACATTTTATTTTCCTTAGGAAATCCCACATTCGAAAATCAGTTTCTAATTAAACTGTCTTCTTATTTCATATTCATGTTGAGAATTTGAGTTTTTTTCCTCCTACTTAAAAAATAGAACATATATTTGGCCTTTTCCAAGTATCTCCCATGTCTGTAATGCTCTCATTTACTGGGAAGATATAGCTTCAAAAAAAATCTAGGAATTGCAAACATCTTTCCTTGCTCTGCCTAAGATCATCCTTCTTAATATTTCACATGTTCATAGCGGTTCACAGTGTTCCCTAACCCAAAGATCCTGGCTTCTAGCTGGACTCCTCCATATTCTGAGCTTTGGTAAAGAGAAGCCTCTGAACATTACTTCTCAGGTCTGTAAAATGAATGGGTATTGGAAATAGCTTCCCAGCAGGTGGTTCTGGAAATGAAAAATTAATAATTGTAAAATGTTCATGATGGTACCTGGCTCAAGTAAGTGTTGGCTATAATAATTACTTTATTAGTTTAAATTCTGATTTTTAACAAAAATACTCTAATGTATCTTGTGTCTAAAATTAAAATACATCAATAAAACTTTGTGGTGCTGCTGCTGCTGATGTTTTCACAAAATTCTCAAGTGCATAGATTGTGGCATATTTTCATGATCCTCTGCATGATTTTGTCTTAATTAACTTATTAAGTATGAAATTGGTAAATGTGTTTCTGTATGTAAGAGGCCTCTCATTGTGAACTGAAACTGTGATTCCTCAATTAGCAATTCAAGGGTTTCTTTGGCTTGTACACTATAAATACTCTGAGGACAGGGAGTCTTCTCTATACCTTTGACATTTGGTACAATCTCTTAAAGCACTTTTCTTATACATATTTTATAAGTAATACATGAATTAGTGAATGAGTTCATGAGTGGCTCTATGACATTAAATCAGGTAAAGATAGGTACGAGTCAGTCCATGGGAAAAAGGCACTTTAAAAGAGGACGCAAGATGGTTTGCTTTATACAAGTAAAAGGACCCCTTTTCTGTGGCACACTTGACATTGTGCTTCACAATCCATACATCAGTAAGGAGCTGGAGGGATATCTACGAAGTTCAGTGAAGAAAAGAAACAATAAAAAATAATGGGCTATAGATCTAGACTATGAAAATCTTATAGTATCTAACTAAAAAATTTATGACTGCTCTGCTCTATAAAGTTTATTTTATCACTGAAGGAGTAATACAACTATAAAGTCTTACCTTAAAAATACTCTGAACTTAAAAAGATTTCTCATATAACACATGTGTACTCTTCACTCCTCTGAAGCCCTTAGGAAGTTAATAGGCATGACAATTTCATATAAATTCCACCTGATAAATATAAACACATCTTATATATTCTGAAATAAACAGAATATCTTAACCTCATATATATATACCCTTAAATGTACATGAAATTTCCTATCAACTCCATATGATTTTCCTTAGGAATTAGTCTCTAAGAGACAAGAAATTAACTAGTTCCTTGTCAAGGAAAATACACATTAAGGAAGAATGAAATATATTTTATGGTTTTCCTGGACCACCAATAATATGATCTACTTTGTTATATGTAAATATTAGTTCAAAATACCATATATGTTTTCTTAAGGAAATACTTTTCAGTGCATAGATTATGCACTATGCATATGTTCATTATGCATTTATAAACATGCAGACAGGTATACCCAAAACATGATCAAATGTGCCTTCATGTGACCAAGAAATGTGTCTGAGCCTATATTCTGCCATTTCATTTTTTTTCAAGTCCCATTTTAGAAGACCAGGCTGGTGTTCCCAACTGCCCCATGCAACAACAAAAGTTTTAACAGGCAAACCGAAAGATAATCACCTCTAATGATCTCATCTGAATATTTGGTAAACAACTATGCTTTGAAAATTGTACTGCAGTACATGGGAAAAAGTGAATTTGGAATTAGTTTCAAGTGTTGTATGTGTTGATTATCTTCAGAATCGAGAGAGAGAGAGAGGGAGAGAAAGGGAGAGAGAGAGAGGGATATGAGACTCTAAGACATGCAATGTGAGGATAAGAACTTACAGGTAGCAGGTAGGAGAGTCATTTTCTGTACTGTGTATTGGAGGGTTGAGCATGAGGGGGATTTAGGCACACTAGCCTGGGGATGGAAAGATGAAGGTTGAAGGAGGAAGAAAGCAAAGAGAACTAACTGCCAAGTGATTCGCTTCTTTCTCCAAAGGCTGACTAGCGTTAGCAAAGGGAGAGAGTGCCTTAGACAGAACTCTGTTTGTAATGAACTGGTCTAAAACCAGGAGCAACCCAGGAGGGAAGAATCTGCTTTGTGGATACATATTAACTCTTCCAGGTGACAAGGAAACTTTTTATTCAGCTTCTTTGTATGTGGGGGGGGGGGTGTTTATACACTGGATCTTTAATATTCTGAGGAAGTCTTTGTAGCCATACACACAAATAAGCCCTACATTAAAAACACCATCTCAAGCAGCATTTAAATGCACACAGTAATGTATAGTGGGCCACACTGCTGAGTTGTTTAAGTTCTGATTAATTTTAAGAACAAGGAACTCTCTAGACTAGGTGTCTGTAGGTTTTATTTTTGTATCACAGAATACGCTCTGGACATTATTGATACACGCACTCCCACTTAAAGAGTGAAATAGATAAAACTTTCTTATGTAATTTTTTTAAATGTTGCCTTCTTTCCAAATCTTTCCTGTAAGTCACTCAATTTTGCCAGATGAATCTTCAGATTGTAGATAGAAATCTGTCTATTCTGGTTCTATAAAATGTGCCATCCTTACTGATGTTTACTGGTGAATAAACCAAGACTTATGTCCCACACAAGACTAGATATTTTTTTAAATCACACTAAAATATTAAGTTTTCATTTGAGCTGGGCTTTAAGAAATCAGATTACCAACAAAACCCCAATATAAATCTATACAAAAATGGAAATGTAAAGTGCTATTTGAAATATTGACATTATTGCATAACTTGATTAGAAGGAATGGTGAACCTGGATGAAATTAAGCCAGTGTACATCTGCGCATATTAAATTTTCCAGTATTAAGCTTGGCTTTATTATTTTTTATTGTGGAACACTTGTGAAGTCCTAAATGTTTAAATGATGTTTATGCATATTGCACCCTGACACTTTTTATGAATGGATACCCATAAATGCTCCCAATTTGAGAAAATGGATGGCAACATACTATCTTGAAAAAGGTCATTAAGCAGATGATGAGGCAAATGGTGGGTGTCTTTTGGTGCTATTCAGGGCAACTGTATTCTCAAGTCCCTTTGGGGGAGTGTATTGGAAACAGCATTGGAGCTCTTTCTTTAGGGACCAGTTTTCACTCACTCTGGGGAACCATACTACTGAATGGAGACCGCGCACCGCACCACTGAGGAAACAAATGTGTGCATGTCTCTGTGTTCTGAGGACCTCACACTCTCTAAGACAGGCCCCACAAGTGTGTGCGTTTCTCAACAAACAAACAGAAGGTAGCAAAGCCTCATCTCCTACATACATTTCCCATCCTTTCCCAGGTCAGGGTGCTAGGAAAGCTTTTCAGGGGCCAACACTTGCGTGCCTTCCCCACCAGAAAGGAGCCTTGCATGATTAGCCTTGTCAGGCTAAGTCAGCTTTGTGTGTAAGTCCACTGGGCGCCATATGGCAGTTTCAAATT
The DNA here is from genome assembly GCA_036365145.1 of Orientallactaga sibirica. Taxonomy (NCBI): domain Eukaryota; kingdom Metazoa; phylum Chordata; class Mammalia; order Rodentia; family Dipodidae; genus Orientallactaga; species Orientallactaga sibirica. The sequence goes on from JAEOAD010000003.1 coordinate 23,316,444, forward strand.
CCTTTAGCAACTCGAGTCTGGCTAGGCTGCTGCCACGATGATTTTCTTAAAAGAAGACCCTCTGGGGGAACAGCGATTACCCCTCCCACCCCCCGCACCACTTACCTAGCTCCCACTGACCCCGCTCAGCAGGCTGCACAAAGGGCAGTGGGATTCCCCGCTCCCTCCGGGGCTCCGCTCCCTGCGACGGTCCCCTTCGCCAATGGTGTGCGCTGGAAATCCCCCTCCCCTCCACCGAGAGGAGGGTCTCCCCCTGGCTGGCTGGAGCTCCTGACGGATCTCCCTCTCTCTTCACATCCCTGACTCTGCTTCGCCTTCTCTGGGAGGAAGGCTCCGAGGAGAGGCGGCCGGAGGAAGCTAAGGCATCCTTTAAAAGAACAATAATCTTCATGGATCTTCACCCCGCTCCCCGCGAGGGGCCCCCCATCCCCCTGCCACCGTCGCCGCCCAGACGAGCAAGGGCCGGAGAAGAGAAGGAAAAATCCGAGCGGGGCTCTGCTCTTGGGGGCTTGCCGCTCTCTTCCGCGGCGGCCGGCGGGGACCAGTGGGTGTGTGTGTGTGTGTGTGTGTGTGTGTGTGTGTGTGTGTGTGTGTGTGTGTGTGTGTGTGTGTCTGTGGAGCCCAGGCGGCGAAAGGCTGCGCGCCCCGGGCGAGGCTAGGCAACGCGAGGCGAGGCGAGGCGAGGCTAGTCGAGGCGGGGCGCTCGGGGCGCGGGTCCTCCGCCCGGCAGCTCCGGGCTCGGCGCGCACACTCGCCCGCGGCCACCCAGCCTGCGCTCCTCCTCCCGCGCTCCGCGCACCCGCGGGCTGGAGCGGCCGCCTCTCTGTCTCTCTCTCTCTCTCTCTCTCTCTCTCTCTTTCTGTTTCTCTCGCTCTCGTTTCCTCCGGCTACTCGGCAGTCGTGGCTCCCGGGGTGGGCTGCCGGGCGCGGTGGTGGGGCAGCGCGACCGGCCACCGACCACCCCTGAGGACGCCCAGGCTCGGCCTCCCGGCGCTGGAGCGTTGCTCTTGGTAGCTGACTGCGCCCCCGAGCCCTGGGCGCGGCCCGGGCGCCGCCCACACCTCCCGGGCGCCTCCCTCGGCTCTCCTCTTCACACTCACCTGCCCGGTCCTCCTTCGGGCTCTCGCCCGGTTGCTCCACACGAGATGGGTCCGCAGCCCTGAGGGCACCACGCGCGCGGCAGCCGGGGAAGCCCCCGGACGCCCCGCAGAGAGGCAACCCGCAGCTTCGAGGGATTCCCCTATCCTCCTGCTCCCAGGCTGCGGGGCTCTCTGGCAGCCCGACCCCTAAGCGACCGCGATCCCAGGCTCTGGGAACTGGGGCCAGGACAGATGGCTAACAAGGGACAGGGCCCAGAGCATGTTCCCGGAAAAGGAGCTGCGGGGATAATTAGGAGCCCAGATAGGATGTGACTTTCCTCCTGGCACCTCCAGCTCCACTATGGGATCTTCCCTAGCCCCAGGTTACTCCAATTTCCTGGGTTTCTGGAAGGTAAAGCCGGATTGGTGGCAACCTTAACTCTTGCTTCCCAAGGGGGCGCTATTCATACCGGGGCTTGTCAGCTTTGACCATCTCTTTACCAGCTGAATAACCACGCCAAGTTCTTCCTTAATGCAGGGTGGGGACCCAGACCCTTGGGGGTGTAGGAAAGACAATGAACTTGACCAATACTACTAGGCCCTAAAGGTTCCTGACCCCAGTGTTCCTGGATAGGAAGAAATAGAATCAGCCAACACTGCCCAAGGCTTTCAAGAAAACAATATAGCTTTAAACACACTTTCAAAAAGAATGCAGGGTGCGAGAATAATTCAAAACTGCAAGGACAGACTTTATATTAAGAAAGATAACTGTCGAAGAAGACCCAGAATGCTGTTTTAAATGTGTCCCATGTCATCCTTGCATTTGTCTTAGCTCCGGCGTGCATGGGTGTGTAGTACTCTTCCAGATTGTCTATACTTAAATTTTTGGGTCACCATAGCCTTACCTTACGCTGAGTGGTCTTTTTGAGTTTTAAGACAGTGGGTAGAATGTTTAGTATGGAAATCATTCCTGATTCCGTCACCCTCCAACAAGAAGGTGCCTTGGTCCTCTGCTCTCCTCTGGACTACTCAAGTGTGAATGCACTAGGGAAACAATGCCTGGATCCAAACCTTTATCAAGGTCATCGCCTGTCCCCATGCTCCATCTCCTGTCCAGGGGCCTGCAGGTAGTCCATTTCCTTGACTCCCGGTTCTCCCTCTCCTGATCTTCCCTCACGATTTACATTTCTCTGCAAATGATTCTTCCCAAGCACAACCCTGAAGCCGTCATTTTCTTATTCACAAATGTTCCCTCCATTCCCAGTACCTACCAACAGCATCTGCATATCTTAGTTGCAGGAAGGTGTTTCTTTCCTTTTGGAATGCTTCTTCCCAGTCCTCAGGCTCACACCCAGGTCCACTTCAAGATCTGCCTCTTCTGTGACTCCTTTTCTTAGACGTCCATATAACATTGCCCTTACTCTCTTAAGACGCATACCACCTTCTGCTTCTTGTGGTCTATATGCACTTCCAATGCATATATTTTACCATTATTAATTACATAAGTTGCTTCAGGATTGATTACATATGTCTTTATTGTTTGTGTATCTCATATGTAACCCAAAACCAAATGTATAGATTCAGAGAGACAGAGATTCAGCAAACAAACATTCACTTTAGAGCTTTTCTCAGACACTTGATATTTGTTAATTGAATGGAATTTATAAGATATTTAAACTCTAGAAAGACATCTCAGGATTTATTTTAGATATACCACAATTTAAATGGCATGCTGGCCTTATATCAATTTAGGGATGGTAGAAAAAAATTCCTTTATTAGCCCTACGTCAGTAGTAGAATGATAGCTCAGGAAAAATTTAGTTATTATGTTTTTAAATATTTGCCTTAAATTTTCATTAGATTTGATTTGAAATTAAATTTCATTAAATTTGAATCCATTTACCTGCCATATGCTTGTTAGCTAAAGAGTAAGTTATCTCTTGGAAAAAATACAGTTCTGCTAGCTACATTTCTTGGAAACAAGGTACTGGGAGTTAGTTATCCAGTAAGCCTGAATTGTATCTATGAGATGCAATAATAAGAAAAAGTCTGGACACTGGCTGAGGTTAATTTTGCTTACTAAGTTGCAGATAGTACACCTGCTGGGTGGGCCTGTTGCTGAGAGCAAGGTCACAGTAGCACAGCTCGGCTTCTGAATGGCAGCACAGAACCTTGTGGCTCCACCTTAGCACATGCAATTTCCATTTTCTTCATTCGTTCTCCAAAATTAACATGATGTAGCTGAAAATCAGACATGTTTTCATATTGCTCCTTATCTCACCTTTAACCTTTATTTAGATTTATGGAAATGTTACTTTTGTTTATATTTAAATTTCTCGGATTTATTTTGTGATATAATAAAATTTTATTAAAGTGGAGAAATGACTGCTTAGCATGTTAAAAATGTTTCTCTTGTAAAGTCTGGCAAAATACATAACTATAATACTACAAGTTTAACTGGAAATGCCCTTATGCATATCAGTTGGTACAATGTAAATGAAAATGCATTTCTTCATACATCATAATGTTGGTGAACAGGAATACATGTGCATATATACACAATATAAATCATAATAGGTCCTTTTTGTTGTTGTTTGATGGGATATTTAAAAATATTTAGTTCTAAATGAAATATTTAGTAAAATTAGTACATGCTGCATTTTTATCAGATTGGAATTGGCACATTGACTTTCTGAAAGAGTTTGTATGCATTAGAACAAAATGAAAACCCTGAAAGATGAACATATTTTTTAAATATTAGGAGAATAGGAGTAATAATTTACAAGCTTTTTGAGACTTTATTTGGCGATTTTTTATTAGTGGAGCTGGGTATGGTGACGTGCTTATAAGTCTGATTCATGCTTGTAAACTTAGCACTTGGGAAACTGAGACAGGGGGATCTCAGATTTGAAGTCAATGTTAGCTACATAACATATTGAGTAAAACCAAACAGAAGCAAAAGTGAACTCCAAAGGAAGAGTATTTAAAAATGATACAGGCCCCATTAGAGGGGAAATATACAAACATTTGTAAGTATAATCTGTGAGTTCATATGTGGGTGCATTCTGGAAGGATATACATTAAAGAGCTACAGGAGGTATCTCCAAGTTGGTAGGCAAGTTTGTTTTATTTGGTATAACCTGGCCATACAAAGGATGTAATGTTTGTCAATTTTGCTCACATATCAGGGCATGAAAGTACTACTTACTTATTCTTAAACAAAAAACAGCTTATACAGTTTATACACTATACTTTTTTAAAAAATGTGTAAATACTACTGTGATTCATTGTCATACAAGAAAGTCTAAGGGTTAATTAGGACTTACCATATTCTTAAGGCTAATATACCTTTCTTTCCCATTTGAAACTAAAAATGTATGAAATTTTGGGCAATTCTGAGTAACTTAGCAGAATTTCAGCAGCCACTGAAGATCCTAAACTCACACATTGCAGTGCAGGCTTGAAAAATAAATGAGCCGTCTGTGTGTTCCTCGTTGAGGAGATAAGTACTATCTCCTTGGTTCTCTTGGATTTAGTTGAGACAGATTTGGCTGTCCTTTGAAGATTTAAAGCAAAAGATAAGCTCGAGACCGACTATATTTGTATTTTTTACAGTTCTTGTTCTGAGCATGAACTTTGTGAAAAATGCCAGATGCTTAAACACATTTTTCTGTTATATCATAGGATGACTGTAAGTACTGTGTTTGAATTCACCCTTAGACCTACTTCCAGATGAGCTTTGTATCTTAGGAATTGTGAGGTTTGGTTTGTAAAGTTTCTGGGATGACTGGACTGGGAATTTTAAAACTATGTTATTTAGAAATTTGAAGTTTTAATGTTATTCCAGGGCATGATAAAGCAATAATTGGATTCCTAATCAGACTTATTCTAATTTTGTTACATATACTTGTGTTATACAGTAATAGGTAATTTCTTTTTACCAAAATCTTATTACATATTACTTGTTAGGATAAATTTTTTATTGGTCTAAGATAATTTAATTGTTGCGATAACTCTTTAAGGTAGATATTATTAGTATTTAGCGAAAAAATGGAGGCAACTGGACTACAGAAAATTTAAATTCCTAGCCTATAATTATATTGTTAAAAGATAAAATTATAATTTGACTTAAAGCAGTGTATTCTTAAATTTTGAGGCAATGTGTTTCGCCCCACATTATACTAAGATCTTTCCATTGGTTTCACTAGATTGTGTCAAGCTCATTTGGAGAAATGTATAAAATATAATTTTAATGTTTACATATGAAATCTAATTAAGATAAATGTAAGAATTGCCAAACAAAATATACTTTAAAAAGAATTCATCATTATTCCTTAAGGAGAAGGAAGTCAGCTCTGTGCCTTTTTCTGGATAACAGGCAGGCAGATGCTGATACACTCAACATGGCTCACCAGTTGTGTGCATGGTGACAGTGGTCGGCAGATTTGACCTGACAAGACTGGAACTTTGAGGATGAGGTATGCTGCTGTAGATTAGCATCAGGCATGCTGTCCTGGATTAAGATGAAGATTTTCAGTTTTATTCGGAATGACACCTGGGTGGATCATGTTGTACCCAGAAGTACCAAATATCTTCAGTCTGCGAACATGTGATCAACACAGTGTGACAGAAAGCTTCTGGGCTGTTAGAGAAAGGAAATATAAAGCACTTCCTGTGCTTAGGAAAAGGAGAGGATGGAATCATCTCTTATAGTAACGTGTCACAAATGAAAGAGCTTCACCCAGGACTTTACATCATTATAAACAAAAAGTCCCTTCTCCCCTAGTAAGGTCCTTGTCTGGGAGAAGCCAAGATCAGAGGCCTTAGAAAGCAGGATTAAATCAGTTATAGCCTTTTATGAGAAATTTCCATGTGGACACATGACTCGACAAAGCAATTGGGTTTACTGTGGCAGATACTAGTGCTTTTGTTCCTTTCCGAGAAGAAATCCTGAAATGAAAATGCATTGAACAGAAACTTTTCAAAGTACCCATTAATTCTGAGGAGGATAAAAAGCCATGCTGCCATATTTCCTGGTCATCGTGGAGTTGAATTCTTACATTTTCATAACTTTCCCAATATCAAGTAGAAATATTGATCACTCCTGGGATCTGTGGTCTAACAATTATAACTTCTCGCTACTAAGCTTATGTTTTTAAAAATTTATTTATTGCCGGGGGTGGTGGCATGTGCCTTTAATCCCAGCACTCGGGAGGCAGAGGTAGGAGGATCGCCAAGAGTTTGAGGCCACCCTGAGCCAGGTCAGCTTGGACCACAGTGAGACCCTACCTTGCAAAACCAAAAAAAAAAAAAAAATTATTTATTAATTAATTAATTAATTAATTTATTTATTTATTTGAGAGATCAATAGAGAAAGAGACAGAGATAGAGTGAATGGGAGTGCCAGGGCCTCCAGCTACTGCAAACAAACTCCAGACTCATAAGCCACCTTGTGCATCTGGCTTACGTGGGTCCTGGGGAATTAAACTAAGGTCCTTTGGCTTTGCAGGCAAATGCCTTAACTACTAAGCCATGTCTCCAGCCCCCTAAGCTTATATTTTGATACTTTGTCTAAGTAAACTATATTAATGTAATTAATGAATCAGTTTTCTAGCATTCTATATTCACCAAAATAATGTCAAGAACTTAACAGTATTATTGTAGAGCATTTAACAGTAGTGCTGAATAGCTATGCATAACTCATGCATGAGAATGCATACAAACAAACATAATCACATTTTACCTAAAATGTTTTATAGACATAAAAGAATGATTTGTAAGCCGGGTGTGGTGGCGCACGCCTTTAATCCCAGTACTCGGGAGGCAGAGGTAGGAGGATTACTGAGAGTTCGAGGCCACCCTGAGACTACCTAGTGAATTCCAGGTCAGTCTGAGCCAGAGTGAGACCCTACCTCAAAAATAAAAAAAATAAAAAAAATAAAAAGAATGATTTGTTAAATAATACCATCATTAGATTCTTTAATTACTTCTATAATTTCAGTTTAATATATATGCTTATTGTGGTATGCATATTTTATATTTTATTTCACATATTATGTCAAATATATATGTAATATTTATATATTACATATATATAATTTGAGAAAATTATTGTCAGTACATTGAAGAGTCTGGCTTTATTTAGTAATTTAATCTTTTTCAAGAAAATACAAAGAGGCATGGCTGATTATGTGGCTCTGTTGATAGAATGCTTGCCTAGTTAGCATTAGGCCTTGGGTTCAATCCCAGAACCACATAAAAATTGGGCATTCTATAATCCTAGAACTTGAGAGGTGGAGGCAGGAGGATGAGAAGTTCAATGTCATCCTCAGCTACATACAAACTTGGAGGCTAGACTTGTCTACACAAGACCTTGTCTCAAAAATAAATAAACAAAGATTTGTTTCAGCAAATACAGACATGTATTTTAGAACACAACAGCAGGTAAATTTGACTGAAATCTAAAATACACAAGTGAAAAAAAAAATAAAAAGACCTTAAAAGAAACATTTCCCCAACGTATCCACATGTACTATGCTTACTTAAAGAATACTGTGGGAATTAATCTTCATTGTTAATGTGACTGGACTGGGAATCACCTAGGAGGCACACCTCAGGATGTGTTACTGAGTGAGTTTCCAGAGAAGGTTAGCTAAGGAGGGAAGACCCACATTGAAGGAGGGTGCCTGCCTATGAGCTGGGGTCCAACACTGAAAGGAAGCCATCTGAGTGTCAGAATTCCATGATCTCTGCAACCTGATCTGATGAGATCTGAAAGTCTGGTTCTGTGCTCCTGACGCCATGAACTTTGTCATGTCTGATGTACCATCATGGTCTGTACACTCATAAATCATGAAAAATAAATCCTTCTTCCTTTCAGTTGCTTCTATGGAGAACTCTGTCGAAGCAATGAGAACAACATATAACACAAAGACCAACCAGATCTTAGCATTTTCCAGATTACATATTTGATTTGGCTAATCACATTACTTATAGAGGTAATCAAATATGGAAAAGGAGAATCAACGTGGAAAGTCACCCTATTGAATGAGTCTAATTAGCCTGAAAGCAATCTAATTTGACTTTCTCCTGCTGCTCTCCAAGAATTGCCAACATGCCCTGCAATCAGTTCACATGATGCTATGTTGACAGAGATACTCATCCCACAGAAGCAGCAAATTTTCATGAGCTTTAGGTTAGACATGGATCATCTAGTCATATTCTTTTCCAATACATGAGAAAGTAAGTACAATAGAAATTTTACCCTTCCAGAAAACATCAACAAAATTTAAAAGTGCCTGCCTGCTCTTGTTAAAGCTAAGTGATATTGAGGGATGAAATCTCATTTGAATTAGAGTATTTCTGTTATTCCCTCCCTCACTCCTTACTATGACCTCCAAAACTAGATCTTGATATGATAGCAGGGATAGGTATCACTGGTAAGAATTGAATTTATCTAAATATAGTACTTGAAGAAATATAGTACTTGACATACTAAATATAGTACTTGACATGACATGACATGATCTTATATTACTTATATTAGTAAGTGCAATAATCATCATGATTGAATTTAGTAAAGCATAATAAATCTGGTGTAATCTCCATTATCTTCTCTCTGATATGTTGCTTTAATGTAAAACATTACTAACAATGGTATTTCAATGAGGCATCATACTTTTAAATGTGTTGTATTTCACAAAGACATTTTCTTTCAAGTATATCATGTATTTTGAGACATAATTAAAGTTTAGTATTTTATATAAAATCCTTTCAAACATTGAAAAGCACCATATAAGATATCATAAGATTATTGTTTGAATAACAATGGGTTTATGTATAACATATAAAGTGAAAATATCTATTAAGAATTGCAACCTCTAAAGATTTTCTAAGCACAATACGTTCAATATAGTTACAGACAGGATTTTGGTTTATATAATTTTATTTTTGCCTATGGCAATTGCCAATAGTTACAGAACTGGAAACTAATGTAAAAAATTTAACAAAAATAGCAGAGTGGCTAAAGTGAATTAACTAAATAGTAAATGCTAAGGAAGAAAAAAAAAAACCCACACTGTTCTGTCTCTTTACAAACTATCTAGTTTATTCCCTGAAGCATGAGATTTGCGTGCTCTTAGACAATATTATTATTTTACTTGAAAAGCTTTAAAAATATTGAGGGCTGGAGAGATGGCAGTTAAGTCACCTGCCTCCTAAGCCTAAGAATGCTGGTTCCAATCTCCAGTGGTTCCAACCTCCAGGTCCCACGTTTAACCAGATGCAAAGTGATGCAAGGGCACAATGCCGCACTAGACCACAAGGGGGCGCATGCATCTGGATTTCATTCACAGCAGCTGAGAGACTGCTGGCATGCCCATCTCTATCTGTCTTCCTCTCCCTCTCTCTCTTTCTATCTCTCTCTGTCTCTCTCCTATATATATTGATGGCATGCCCAATTGAAAATTGTGGCTGTTGCCATTTAAATGACTCTTAAGATCTGACCTGAAAAATTATAGTGAGTTCTGTACACTTTATTAACAGAAGAATGTGGTCAGATTAAAAGCTGGTAAAAAAGAAGCAAAAAGTACTAAAAAGGAAAATAGGAAGAGGAATGTTAAATTGTGTTATAAGAATTAGGGAAGATTTAGAAATACAGTTTCCAAAGAATGGTGATACATGTGGGGATGTAACATTAAGATTCATATTCAGAAGCTTAAAATAACTGTGATGAAATAGAAACTTTAGATGTAACTAAACCTTCCACCCTGAGGGTGAAGAATAATGTTGGGGGTTAAGCCTAGGATTGTGTTCATGCATATGATCTATCACTGAGCTATACACTCAACCCTCTAAATGCCTAGTTTTAAAATATCTACTTCTTAAATCATTAAGGTTAAGAATCTATGGTTCTTCTCTGGGTATCAAGTGTTGCAAGCTCCTCTTTAAAATAAAGCAGAACAAGAAATGATTTTTGAGATGACAGAAATGATAATTACTTTTTCTCATCCTTTCTGGAGAAAAAAATTATTATAACATTTTTTCTGATAATACCTGGAAATATAGGGGACAACTAAGAAATATGATATGTCTGCTGATCATTTAAATTCTAACACACATTATATATCTTGGGCCCTTTTATGTTTTATATTAGGTAATAAACATCAATTGATAAGTACAGAGGATAGGATATTAGTTTCTCATTGCTGTGAACAAATACCTTTCAGAAGCAACTTGAGGAAGGAAAAAGGGTTGAATTAGGCTGGTAGTTTTCAAGTTTCATGACAGAGAAGGCATGACTCCAGGACCATTAGCAGGAGCAGAGCTGTGCACAATGTCAGGGAGGAAGCAGAGGATGAAGAGGAAGTGTAACCTTCCAAAAGGGATCAATTTCCTCCAACAAAGATTTAAGTCCTAGAGGTTCTGCAGACTTCCCAAACAGAGCCACCAGTTGGGAACTGTGTTCACACAGATGAGTCTATGAGGAACATTTTGCATTCAAATTGCAACACTGTGCCCCTGGCCCCCATAGGCTCCTGATCATCTCAGGATGCAAAGTGCATTCATTCCAACTTTAAAAGTCCCCATCACGCTTAACAGTTCCAGAACTGTTCAAAAGTCCAAAGTCTAAAGTTTCATCTAAAACATGAAACAATTTATTTAAAAAATGTATTTATTTACTTATGTATTTATTTGAGAGAGGGCGAGAAAGAGAGTGAGTATGTATGTGCTAGGGCCTCCACTGTCAGGTTTTAAAAACAAGTGCCTTTAACTGCTGAGCCTTTTCCCCAGCCCTCTAAAGCAATCTCTTAATTGTAAGCCCTAAAACCAAAATGCAAATTACATATTTACAACATACAATTGCACAGACAAGATATTCCCATTATAAAATGGAAAAAAAAAAGTGTGGGCATAGCAAGGAATAATTAGACCAAAGACTGAAATCCAGAAGGGCAAACATCAAATCCTGCCACTCCATGTCCACTCTCTAGGACTTGTGATGAAATTGTTTGGGCTTCAGAAGATTGACATAGCTCATCCCTTTCAGTTCTGCTGCCTGTTAACAATCATAGTGTCTCTTGTGGGCTATCTCCATTCCAAGCCATAGCTTTTCTTAGTGGATGTCTCATGGTCCTGACCACTCCAATATCCCAAGGTCTCCATTGCATCCTTCACAGGTTCTCTCTGTGGCCATTGAGGGCCTCTGTGCTTGGCTCCAACCTTGTATCACACTGCTTAGCCTCAGTGGCTCTCTAGAACCATAGAAAAATATCTCACGACTCCTTACATCTTATATCTGTTATACCTGAAAAACAATTACTATGTTAAATATGCTGCCAAGTTGTGCTGCCAGCTTAGGATGGAGTCTGGCCCCTTCCTTCAGGCTTTCTTCTTTCAAAAGAACTTACACTTTTTTTTTTTTTTTTTTTTTTTTTGAGGTAGGGTCTCACTCTAGCTGAGGCTGACCTGGAATTCATTCTGTAGTCTCAGGGTGGCGAACTCACGGTGATCCTCCTACCTCTGCCTCCCAAGTTCTGGGATTAAAGGCATGTGCCACCACACCCGACTAATTTACACTCTTTCTATCTTGTGCCTTTCCCATTGCTCCAGGGCAGAGAAGTGGATTTCACTTTAATGATGGTAATCTTCTTAACAATTATAGCTATTTTTTTTTCTGGAGTTTTAATCTTGTTCATATCTTTTTTTCATGGCCAAACTTCACATTTTTCATTCATTTCTTCTCTGTATGTTCACCACAGATCTGAATAACAACAACTAACATGTAATATATATGAGATGGCAAAAAACGTCAGTGTCATATTTCCTTAATCTGAAATATACTGAAACAAATGCACAATCACCTGAATCATTTGTGTTCTTTTAGTTTACTTCTGTTGTAATATGTGGGGAAAAAACCAGATGAGTTACTAGGTATTTTCAAAAACATGGACTCTGTTTCATGAGGTTGGGTTAATATCCTTACCTCAACAATGACAAGAAGCAAACACCTTTCCCTCCCTGATCTTGTTTTCTCACCTATAAATGGAATTAATAAGTATCTTATTGCGAGATTACTTTGAGAAGTGAGATCAAGTGTGCAAAATACAATTCATAAGATATGAATGTCAATATTAAAAATAACAGAAGTCTGATGTTACAGATTATTATTATTATTATTTATTTATTTCTGAGTTAGAGTCTCACTCTAGCACAGGATGACTTGGGACTCACTCTGTAGCACAGGCTGGCTTAAAACTCACAGCAATCCTCCTACCTCTGCTTCCTGAGCACCTGACCCAGCCCATATTATAGATCATTATGAGAGTTAGAAATGGAGAGATATGCCATATGGCTTGTAATTTCCTAAAGAGAAATTAAGATACAGGTCTTTGTTTATGGTGGAAATGAGATTTTAACAATATAGTCATGATAGCAATGACTCACTTCAGAGGAGTTACGGCTACAAAGAAAACAAAATAGCAGATCAAGGGCCATGGCCCTTTGAAAGATGGGCTTATTCAGTTGTGATTTGTCCTTTCCCTCCTTTGCTAGTCTCCGTGCTGCCAGATTTCAAATGCAGGCTGAAATTCCATAAAACAAAATAATGTGATTTAACTGTTTACTAAATGTATAAGACAGCATTGACTACTGGGAAAAAAAAGTAATAGCATTATATCAAGTTAAACTAAATCCAGTAGGCAGAAAATCCAATAGAATGTTGCAAAACAAAAGCATGCATTTCACTTTGAGCACTAAAGACCAACACAGAAATGATACTGAAAGAAGCTATGTGGAAAGCAGTGTTTCTGTATTCAGATAGAAGAGCAGTTGAAAGTGGCACCCTACTGTTTGCCCTGCTGTGATTTTACATACAGGTTAATTAGACCCAAATATTCCCTGGCTTGGAGGAGCAAAGATAATTCAATTCAAATTCAAACACTGGACAATACTGTAAACTAAATTAAGTAATAAGTAATGATCATTAATACTGTTATTATTTCTTGATATCATTTGGGGAGCATTCATCATTGACTTTCTAATTACAGAAAAGAAAATTATATTTCTCTGGTAACAATAAATATCACAAAACAACATTACATAAATAAGAAAGATATGGATGTCTCCGTTGTTATTTCTATTGTCTACCTAGAATCTTCCCTGAATATTCAGGAGACAACTATGCTAATTTCTTTAGTTGCTGAAAGTGAATTTAGGATGAGGACATACATGGAAAAAGTTTACTCAGAAGTTTAATACTTATATATTTTAATTATTTCTGGTTTGTATTTAAGCCTTCAGGCTTGGAAGTCTTCATATTTCAGAGAAGAAAATGAAAAATTGAAGCACACATCACTTTTAATTAAAATTCTAATATCAATGATATTGAGTAGTCTCCCTTGATAAAATCAGTCCCAACAGTATTTTTCTCTTTATAGTTAATGATTAATTTAATGATTTTCCATGTTATTTTTTACATTAGGTTCTATATTGCTTGATTAGGAGGTAGGATTTTGCTATTTCTAAGTTATGCTGTGGAATAAAAATGCCCACATAAAAAAATAAACTTCTTTATTCAACATACATGGCCAATTAGTTGCAGAAATATGAAGTTTATAGGAATAAATTATTGTTTAAATTCCTTAATTGTCTGATATCTGTACATTTCAATCTTTATTATTTGTTGAAAATATAAAAGTCATCTTTAATATTTTCACACCTTTCAGATGTTTGTATTACATTCACAAAACATCTATTTCATGTGAACTTTCAAGAGAAATGAAAGAAGGAGAAGCACCAGGTTTCTCAAACTAAAGTCTTTAGATTTCTGAGTGAAACTATTTTCAACTTGTATTCTATACTTGGCTAAATTATCTGTAAAGCCTTAGGAAAAATAAAGAGAAAGGTTTTGGACATTCAAGAACCTAAAGTATTTTCTTCTCATGCATCATTTAACATGAATTTTAATTAATTTATCTTATTATTGCATATTTTTATGATTTTACTTATGGTAAAATAGATATGACAGAAAATTGATGATTTTGAGTGTGCAGTTGAATGGCCATAACTACGTTTTCATTTCTATCATCACTGTCTATTTCAATATCATCCGAAACAAAAATCCAAATCCATTTAGCAATACACACTATCCTTTTCTTCCAGCCCTGGCAACCCACTATTCTACCTTCTAATTGCATTAATCTGATTGTATCAACATTAGGTCCCTCATGTAAGTGGAATCAGATAATATTAGAATTTATGTGTTTGGTTTATTTAGCTTAGCATGTTGTCAGAGTCCATTGATATTGCATCATGCATCACAACTTCATTCCTTTTTAATATGCTACAGTATGTATGTACCTCATTTTGTTTATGCATTCAGAATCATCAGTGGGCATTTGGGCTGTCATTTATATCTTTTGGCTATTGTGAGTAACACTGTTATGGATGTGGTATACAAATACCATATTTCTTGCTTTAAAATTTGGGGATATGTATATGCTCAGAAGTGGAGTTCGTAGGTTTTTAGTAATTCTATATTTAATATTTTAAGAATGGCTGTGTGTTTTCCACAATACCTACATTATTTTACAGTCCTGCCAATAAAGCAAGAGGTTCCAATTTCTTCATATCCTCTCCAATAATTAATTTTCTGTTTTTCTTTTCTAAAAGTAGTCATTCTAATGGATATAAAGTAGAATCACATTATGGCTTTAATGTGCATTTCCTTAATGACTGTTGGTATAAATTCTTAGGGAATATGTACATGGGGTGCTTTGAACTTTTTTCTCTTTTTTTTCTAAATTTCATCAATTTTATGATTGTTAAGTTATAGGAGTTCTACATATATTTACATATTATTCAATTTAAGAGGTTTAATTTTCAAGTATTTTTAAATCATAAGACAACTTTTTAATCTTTGATAGTGTCTTTTGATGCACTAACATTTTTTTTACCTAGTGATATCCAGTGTCTATTTTTCTCTGTTGTCTTTGTTTTGGAATTTTTATTCAGGTTGCAATTGCCAAGTTCAATGCCACGAAGATTTTCCCCAATATTTTCTCCTGAAAATTATCTTTTTCTTTAGCTCTTATATTTATGTATTTTATCCATCTTAAGTTGTTTTTTTAAAATCATATAAATTAAGAATCTAATTTTGCTCTTTAGTGATTAGATGTCTAATTGTCTTAGCACTGTTGAAAATATTTTTGGGCTGGAGAGATGGCTTAGTGGTTAAGGCCCCTGCCTCCTCAGCCTAAGAACACTGGTTCCAATTTCCAGCGGTCCCAATCTCCAGGTCCCACGTTTAGCCAGATGCAAAGTGACGCAAGGGTGCAATGCTGCACTTGACCACAAGGGGGCGCACGCATCTGGATTTCATTCTCAGCAGCAGAGAGGCTGCTGGCGCGCCCATCTCTATCTGTCTTCCTCTCCCTCCCATCTCCCTCCCCCTCTCTCTCTCTTTCTCTCTCTCTCTCTCTTTCTCTCTCTCTCTGTGGGTGTGTGTGTCGCTCTCTCCAAAAAACTATATATATGTTTGATTCTCCAATAGATAGTCTTAAGATACTTTTGCAAAAATCATTTCACTGTTGATCTATATATCTGTCCTTATGTTGATTCAACAGTTACTTTAAAAAGTTCCAGTGCAGATCTTAGGGATAAAAATGGATTCAAACAATTACATAGAATAAGAACTATGGTAATCTTGAAAATATATTAAAGGCATATTGTGGAATACAGGAAAAGAGAATCCATTTTAACCTGAGTGCAAAAATTTTGTCTTTAATGGATATAGAAATGGATATAGAAATTATGGTATTAGATTTAGAAGACAGAAATTTTATATAACATAATACTATAAACATTTGTTTATTAAATTTCAACTTAAATGAATATAAGGACAAATTAGAAGCCTAATTCCTTTTTTAAAGTTTAAAAAATATTTTATTATTTACTTATTTATTTGAGAGGTAGAGAGAGAAAGAAGGAGAGAGAGAGCGAGTGAGAGCGAGCAACAGAGAGTGGGGTCTTCAGCCACTGCAAACGAACTATAGATGCATGTGCCACCTTGTGCATCTGTATTATGTGGGTCCTGCACAATCAAACCTAGGTCCTTTGGCTTTATAGGCAAGCACCTTAACCACTAAGCAATCGCTCCAGCTCAGAAGCCTAATTCTAATATAACAAAGAATGTATTCACCTTGAAAATAAAGCAGATAAAGAATTGAGAGACAAGGCTGGAGTTGTAAAGATAGACAGAAAGTTAGTATATTGACATTCATATCTTTCTCAGTGGAGGTAAACAAATACTCACTATAGTTATTAAGTTAGGAAGTGGAAGTTTGATTAAGTTGATTAAGTTGGAAGGTATTTGATAGACTATAATCAGTGAACATACAACACTGAAAGGTGAAGTGAGACAGTGTAGCTGAGGTCTTTTCTTTGCCATGATTATAGATAGTAGACCCTCTCTAATAAGGTTATAAAACCACAGACACTTATGCACAATAATTAAGGAACAAGTTACAAGACTGTTTGGAGCACCCTAAGGGAAGTAGAAACAAAGGTTTTAAAAAGGTTGCCCCTGAAGAGCACAGCACATTGCCTTCTGTTTGATTTGTTAACCACAAGAATCTCTTGTTTGGTAATGCAAAATTAAATACACAATATAGTACCACAAAAGGTGTATGATAAAATTATATCTCCTAAACCAGAATAATTTGGGATGATGAGTTGATTACAGACTATTCTCTGTCTTATTAAGGAGTTAGTGATGAATTTCTTTAAATAGTGAGGACAATGTCTGCATTTCATCTTATTACAGAGATCATCTTACTGCAGTGTCAATTTAAGGTATCTCTGAGGTCAGAATCTAGTCACTGGGCTAAAAGCTTTTCTTTAAAACTTCAACTCAATAGTTTATTTGTAAAGTGCAGATAATACTGAGGTTACATTTGAGTGTATCAATATAGCAGAATTTCATTGACACAGAACTCAAAAATTTGACTTGTATGCTAAAAAAATAGCACACAAGAATCAGGATACGATCACAAACTTCTTAAAAGCTATGAGATTCATATCTCTATTTTTTGCCCAGGGTTTCCCTTCCCCTTCTAATAAAATATATTACGAGCTACTGATATTAAGCAGACACACAATCCTAAACACCTTCTGGTTAAACCAATTTCTATGTACAGAAAATTTAAAAGTAGAATAGAAAGGGCATTTAATAAGAAACATTTGACTGCTTCAAGAAGTGAGTACTAAAATCAAGACAAGGGACATTAAAAGCAAATAAAGCAGACCCAAGAGCTCTAAAGTGTAGCTGATAAACTTTCCCATACACTGGAAAGCTAGAAACAGGTACAATTCAAATACAGTCATAACTAATGGGAAATAACTATCTGTGTGCTAAAGACTGTCAAATCTAGATTTCTTCTCAGATCATTTCTTCTATGCTCCAAACACATTTATAAAACTGCCCCCAGAATGCCTTTAGATGTATATTCCACAGCCTCTTCCTTCAAATTCCTTACCTTCTTCCCCTTTGGAATTGGCAACCTCTCCTGTTGAACTCTTATCACAATTCTCTGATTCCTGAGCTCCTACACTTTCCACCTCTGAGTGATTTGAAATACATTTTTCCTTCTATGATCATTGCCTTTTCCCCTTGCTTAGATCTGGAAAATGGCTTCTCACTTTCAATACCCAATAACAGAAATGTCCAATGGCTGTGTGAAAATTGATCAAACCTTCCTGGGGTCTACAAAAATCAGCTCACCCATTGTGCTTAATTTAGACACATTCCTCATAGCACTTGTAATGATATTGCATGTCTCTCTCTCTTTAAAAAAAAATATATATATATATATTATTTATTTATTTATTAGTTAAGGGAAAGAGGATGAGAGAGAGAGAGAATGGGCAGGCCAGGGCCTCCAGCCATTGCAAATGAACCCCAGATGCATGTGCCCCTTTTTGCATCTGGCTTATGTGGGTTCTGGAGAGTCAAACCAAGATCCTCTGGCTTTGCAGGCAAATGCCCTAACTTTTAAGCCATCTCTCCAGCCCCAATGCATGACTCTCTTGACTGAACAGTAAGTTCCTTGAAGGAACAATCATAATCTAAGTTGCTACTGGCCATTTCAGCAACCATCTTAGCCCCAGGCACTCTATTATAAAAATATTTTAAGGCTGAGCATGCTGGCACACTATTAATCCCAGCACTTCGGCGGCAGAGGTGGGAGAATCACTATGAGTTCGAGGCTAACTTGAGACTATATAGTGAATTCCAGGTCAGCCTGGGATAGAGCAAAACCCTACCTCAAAAAAAAAATAAATAAATAAATAAAATAAATATTTTCTAAACTAAGTCAATTATATAGCAGTTATCAAATGTTTTTCTAAACAAGTATAAATGAACAATTCTTAAAGAAGGAAATACAAATGTCCAAGATATTCAAAATTTTCAAGATGTTGAATGCTAAAGATGGAAATTATGTATGACTCCCATAATCAGCTAGGATTATGGAACTGCCATTTTTATCATAGTCAGTGACATTGTAACATATTACAACTGTTATTACAAGCAATTTGGAAGGTCATTACATGCCCTTTAATCTCCAAACCGCACTCCTGTGATTCTACCTAACTCTGTAGCCCTACTTTGATGAAGAGATAAATATGCAAGTTGATTTATTACAGAGTTGCTCTAGAAACATTTCTCCCCAGATACACAAAACAGAAAAAAAAATTCTTAGAATTATAATTGCTTATCAGTGGAGGAATTAGTGTACAAAGTTATGGCATATGCATACTGTGGAAATATAAAAAGAATGTGAAGTAGGTCTGTGTGTATTGACTTAAAAGAAATTGTCTGCAATGCGAGTCTAAAAGTAAGTTGCAGAATCATATGTATCATCTAAAACAAATTTAAAAATATGTATTGATATACTCTTGAAGAAGAAAAAGAAACATGATAAGATTGTAAAAGAAGGACAGAAAGGAGATAAGATTTATTTTATTTTACATACATATCAGTTATCTGAATTCTTAAACATTATCAAATAACTATTTAATATATGGAAAAAGATAAAAAATAACAAAATAACAAAAAAAATGTTCACCCCTCACTTAGATATATCAAATGTTAATGTGTAAATCTATTTGTTTCAATTCATTTTTTAAAACAATTTATTTATTTATTTTAATTTTACATTCATGTTGGTGCCTCTGGTAGCCTCCTCTCTGACCTCCCCACTCCGAAGGGACCCTCCTCATTGGCTGAAGGAGATAAACACAGAGAACATTCAATTCCTACTAAGCCAGATATCCAGAGACATAGAGGATCCCAAGACCTCATCACTAAAGTAGAACTAAATAATTTTTAAAAAAATATATTTTACTTATTTATTTATTTGAGATAAAGAGGCAGAGACAGAGAGAGGAAGAGAGAGAGAGAGAGAAGGAGAGAGAGAATAGGTGTGCCAGGGCTTCCAGCCACTGCAAACAAACTCTAGACGCATGTACCCCCTTTGTGCATCTGGCTTATGTGGGTCCTGGAGAACCGAACAAGGATCCTTTGGCTTTGCAGGCAAATGCCTTAGCTGCTAAGCCATCTTTCCAGCCCTCAATTAATTTCTTTTTTTTCTTTTTATTTATTTATTTATTTATTTATTTATTTATTTATTTATTTATTTATTTTAATTGACAACTTCCTTAATTGTAGACAATATCCCATGGTACTTCCTTCACTCTCCCCATTTTCCCCTTTGAAACTCCATTTGCTATCACATCCCCTCCCGCTCTCAATCAGTCTCTCTTTTCATTTTGATGTCATCATCTTTTCCTCCTATTATGATGGTCTTGTGTAGGTACAGACTTTAAGAGAAGTGCTTACTGGGCAGTTTGGTAAGCATAGTTATACATTTAGCCAGACACAAGCAGATGTTACACCCCTAGGGCTCATGACTACCCCTATTGCAGGTTTTCAGTATCAGGGATGTATTCCCTCCCATGGAGTAGTCCTCCAGTCCAATTAGAGAGTGGTTGGTTTTCCCCATAACAGACATGCCACTATTGTACCTGTTAGCTCATTTGGCCTGGCTGGCCAAATTTAAAGCTTGCAGTGTCCACTGTTGAGTATCTTCACTGGTGTTTTCTCTCTCTCCCATTGAGCTGTATGCAGTGTAGCTTTTACCAGCTTTCTGTCAGCTGGTCCACATGAAGAAGGCTTTCAGCTCAGCTCCAGCAGTATTTCTCAGTGACGTTGCACACCAAGTATGTGGAGTCTTCAGAAACAGGGACTTACCATCTATTCCTGGTGGGAAACCAAGAACCTCAGCAATAGCCTACAATGTTTTGAGGGTATCTGACCAACAACTCACTGGAAGGTATCCCATCCCTTGCACTGAAAATTTTCTAGTAACAATCTATGGTTTCTGAGTGTTCCATTGTCCAGAAAAGTAGGTTTCCATATGACTTGTTTATATTCTCTTAGATTTTGATTAGCCCTCCCTCCACCTTTCCTTTACTCAATCTCTTCCCCTGACCTCACTTAGGCCTTTTCACCCCCATTAATCTGTTCTTCTACTTACATATATACAATGTCATCCTATTAAGTCCCCCCTCCTTCCCTTTCTATTCCCTTTATTCATTTTTTAAACAAAGGAGAAAACTGTTACAGAAAGAACTACAGTAATTTCACTCATATCTCTTTACCCACTCTTCCTCCTACTCTCTTCAGAGGTAACTTTAATATCAAGATGGCTCTTTTCTGTACCTGATTTTATGATTTGCCTCTGCATATGCATGTCTTCATAAACAACAGAAGTATATTGCTTTAAGTTTGTGTAATCATTACCATTTTTGCCTATCATTATGCTACTTTTTTGTATTTTTAAAATTATTTTTGTATTCATCATTTTTTTGTAGTTTTTGTATTCATCATTCCTTTCTAGTATTGTCCACGTCAATGTAGTTGATTTGTTTCAATTGCCTAGAGTGTTCGCTTACATAACTTTACTATGATTTATATATTTTCTTTCTGAGAGAGATAAATGATGCTGTGAACATTGTCATCCACATCTTCTTGTGTGCCTTTGGGGGAGTTAGTCCAGGTTAGAGAGATAGAAATGGAACTGTGCATCAGAAAGCATTGCTCAAGATTGATTAAGGCTTATTTATTGATTGCAGTTTACTCTTCATTATTCTCTTCTTGTTCTCCTGGTATTTATCCTTGCAGTTTTTCACATGCATGTTTAGCTCTAAAGAGCCAATTGATTGATAAACCTGAGTTCATCTTGAACAATAGAAGCAACTTCAGAACACTTGAACTCAAATTACAGCTCTTCCTCTCACCTATCTTCCATAGCATGGCTGTGAGATATTTTTGCTTCACCTCCCATTTGAATCCTCTGGTTACCCCAAATGAGTCCTTGGTCATTTCTTCAGTAAGTATTTATTTAGACTAATACAGTTGTTTATTATTTGTCCACTTCTGCTTCTCAAATTTTATCATTCTTTCCACTTGCAATTTGTTTATTCCTAAAGTACATCCATGAGTATTTAAAAATTTATTTACCTGATAATGAGTGTAGTCATTTTCCTTAATTATCAACAGATGGTTTAGGTATTTTTTTTTAGTGTTGAACCCAGGGCTTTACATATTCTAAATAGATATTATATCACTGAAATACATTCTTAACCCAGTTAAGCCAGTTTTGAAAAAGTAAATTAATGTCCCCTTGTTTTCAGTCTGTAGTTTTGTAGTGAGAAGATGGCTCTGAGCAGAACGGTTGCTTTGCTGGTGATCTAGCTTTTAAATTGAGGTGCTTTTTCATATTTATCTCATTGTTATCAGTGTTCCATACTTCTACTATTATTTTCTCAGATGTAAATATATACTTGTATTTAACTTAACTAGACTGTTTTTCCCTTAATCTGAGGAAGTGTCCTACATTTTTCTGAAAATTTTCAGTAATTATCTCCCTTTATAGTCTCATGTTGATATACCTCCCTTCTTGATTATTTCTTCCTTATCTCTTAACAAGATATTTTGTTGTTGTTGTTGTTTTCAAGGTAGGTTATTGCTCTAGCTCAGGCTGACCTGGAGTTCACTATATAGTCTCAGGCTGCCCTCGAACTCACAGCAATCCTTATACCGCTGCCTCCCAAGTGCTGGG
This sequence comes from Orientallactaga sibirica, assembly GCA_036365145.1. Classification (NCBI taxonomy): domain Eukaryota; kingdom Metazoa; phylum Chordata; class Mammalia; order Rodentia; family Dipodidae; genus Orientallactaga; species Orientallactaga sibirica. Next base: position 23,338,705 of record JAEOAD010000003.1, read on the forward strand.
ATTAAAGGTTTGTACCACTACACCTGGCTCACAAGTGTTTTATATTTTCATCATTTTCAGATGATGTATTGCATAAGTTTCCTTAGCTGAATATTGTAGTTTCCAATTCTCTCTTATACTATGTCTCACCTGCAGTTCAACTAACTGAGTTTTAAATTTGAAATAATTAAAGTTTTTATTTCTAGACTCAAAAGGCAAGTATAAAACATACTTGCCTTCCAGACCAGCTTCCCTATTTCCTGAAACTAGTAAGACAAGAAAGTATGGGCCTCTGACCTATTGAAAGAGAATAGGAGAAAACTAGCTTCTTTCAGGCAGGTAGGGACAGAAGTGCAAAGAGGGAAGAAGAAGGTGCCATTATGTTCATCTTGGCAAAACTGAAACTTGGGTCTGATTTTGTCTCTCCAAGATGACTGCCAGTGACATGCCCAGCAGGAACTTCCTGCTTCTTCTTTAGCTCTTCATCCCTGGGTCAGCCCTCTGAGTCCACAAAACAATCAGATCTTGGCGGTTCCAGCCTGATACAAGGCTCACCCTGATTGGATGTCTAATCATAAAAAGGAGGTGACCCACACAGCCTAGTTTCTTTTTCCCCAGCAATCTCGGCCCAATGATCTCTGTATGGAGACATGAAGTTTGACCCTCCTTTATGGAGCCTGGCTGGGTAAGAGAGAGCACTGTTCTTTGGCCAGGGTATTTTTCTTCTTGCCTTCTATCTGCCTTATGGTCTGGGGCTGGGGTAACTTCTCACTTTAATTACATGTATGACTTTCCTCCAATCCCTGAGTCTATGTTGAATTCACATTCTAGATCTACCAGAGGGATGTCTCCTAAACTCTAGGCCTGCTACCTCTGTGTAATATCTCTAACCATGTGTGTATCTATACTCACTACCCATTTCTGATATGAATTTCATTGTCTCTGCCTGGATACATGCTCTTCTCTTCCTTGTGACCTGGACTGAACACCCCCATGAGTCTGTCACTCTTTCCCAGTGTAGCTGAGACCAGCATGGCTAGAACCACTCTGGCTGGGAAGGAGGAAAATACTTATCTTGTCTAGGGTATTTTTCTTCTTGTCTTCTATCTGTGTCATTCTCCATGAATACCTTTTCTCTTTGATCATTTGTAAGATTTATCTTTGATATCTGAGTCCTTCACTATTTCTTAATCCTCTCTGGTCTGTTATTTGAAGGGGTTTCTGTTTGTGTGTGTGTGTGTGTGTGTGTGTGTGTGTGTGTGTGTGTGTGTAACTCCTCCAGCCTTTTCCTAGATACCAATTTCCCCTAAATAAGCCTCATGGATTATGATTTCCATGGACTGTATGATTTCCTTGGACTGCACCTGGCATGAGAAAACAAGATATGAGCACTAGATGTATGCATTGCTTCTGGGGTGCTGTTATTCCTATGTCTTCTTAGATACAAAAGCAATCAAGTACATATGTGCACATTATTTTCTCTCAATAAATAGCTATAACTATACCCAGATATCCATCTATACTTATTCTAAGCTAAATATGATATTTTCTAGTGAACATATGGGTTTATTTCAGCAATAAGTTTGAACTCTTGCCTTAAAGCAAGGGTACTACAGTAATTACATATCAGAAACAGACAATTCCCTATACTCCCTACCTCTTGTACTTTCAAGCCTGATTAAATATAATTTTATACTAATGTCTTCAACTCAAATCTATCACCACTCAGATAATTCTAGCCTTTTCTTCTTGCTTGTTTGTAATCTCTCATTGTAACAGTGAGAAATTTAGTTCTCACCTTCTTCTGTCCATTTACTTAATCTTCCAATTTTGAGATACACCTACAGTAGATTTAGTTTATTGCATTTTATTGACGAAAGGTAAGGCTTAGTATTATTTCTTAAATGCCATTATTACCTGCTCATAGAAATTGCAGTAAACATCATCAACTATTTTTAGTGCAATTTGGAGTGTATTAGGGAAATTTAAATAATCATTATATAGTAGTCCTATGTGTAAATGGATTTTATTCAACTCCACATAAATTTTCATGCAGGCAACTTGTCAGGCACTGATGAAGGTTATGATGGAGTGTAAGGACCTTTCAGAGAAGAACAATATACAGTGGAGATGTGATTAAGTACCTCCTGTGTCAAGCATTTTTCTTGGTGTAAGAAAATGAGACTGAGAAGGATCTTGTCTAAGAAGTTAAGGTGTAATAGGTTGCATACACAAGAGGCAAACAGAACTAGAGAGATACACAGTTACAATTTGATGTGCTTTAAAATACTTGTACAGGCAAATTAGAAGGAGAAAGTGGTTTTTATGAGACAGAATAGGGAAATATTCCCAGAGCTGATATCTGATCTGGGCCCTGAATAAAAGCAGAAATTCAATAGGAGAGTGACAAAGAGAGAGGGAGAGAGAGAAAAAAACAGGGTCCTGGGCCAAAGGGACAGCACACACCATGGAATGAAAGTATACCCTGTTCTTAGAGAATTCTCAGTGTCCTGTTACATCACCATAATAATATCTTATTACCACTTACTGACATTAGTTCTGGGTAACCCATAGACATGAATGATTAATGGAGGTTTGTGCTTTAGAAACACAATGACATTCATAACACCTGCACTATTTCCACTGTGGGACAAACAGTGCAGAAGTGAGTTACTAATAGCGCCCTTAGAGAATTAGCATCTTGAAACAATAGACAGAGAGATTATGCCACAGGAAGCTATGGAATAATTAGGCTTTGGGAGATCTTGGGTATAATGGAACAAATATCTTCATTTTACACATGATGTTCACCTAGTAGCTTAACTATACTTTGAAAATGTCATAGTACTTAATCATATCCTTTCTGACTATATGACCCTAAACACTGTATAATATCCTACAATTCTATATGGAAATAAGGCATTACTTGCTTTCTATGTTGAAATAGTGGTTTACAAAATGATATTCATTTTGGTCCATTTGAATCTATTTTACTTAAAAAGGGCTTTGTCCTTCTTATGATAGTTATCTTTCTTCCTCTGTAATGATGTTGGGTCCACATGATTTTTTTTTCATTTGGCTGCCATCACCATAAATAGTTTTCTAATTATACCTCCCAAGCACCCATGGGCATTCCTATACTGGAGCCTATACTGAGAGTTATTTACAACATCATTCACATCAGCATTATTTTGGAAGTAGTACCACAACAATTTTATGTTCATTAAAACTATCTGGCTTAAACCTAGAACTTGCAATTATATGGGATCCAAGGTTTTTATTTAAATAATGATAATGTTAGTGCCCATATGTTATATGTTAAATTAGAATAAGGAAAATTTAGCTTAAAGATATAAAGTGAATCAATTTAGAACAGGAAAACCCTTTTGGTGAAAAAGAAATCAAAACAGTAAAAGTACAAGAACTGAGGGACTAGAAATATTATATAGAATTATACAAAACATAAGTAAAGAAGTAGTTTTGGTTGAGGGTGTTTGCTAGAATGATGTTTTGAATCCTGTCTGTGCACATCTCTGGCACAAACCTCAGTTAGAGTTGTTTTAAATGGACTATGTTGGTACTCTGTCAGATCCCTTGTAGCCTGTTACCACCCTACCATGCCAGTGTGCTTTACTCCTACTGGAGTGCTTCTGAAATGTTCTTCAAGAATCACCATTAGTCTATTCATGTCCCTTTCCTAGGCAACTGAGAGATGTAAGTGAAAGTAATTTATATACCTTTACCCAGCTGGGAATAACCTAATAACCCGTAACTGAAGAAGACATAGTGAAGATCAACCTACTCTCTTTGCTTTTATTGACATTGCAGGATCAGGATAAGGCTGAACTCACCTGAAATATCATTGCTTGCCAGTTTGGTATGGTCTTACGGGCATGCATGTGAAACCATGCTAGAAAGGGCCATTGGAAAATCAAAATAACAGTGTTATGATTAACCTTCCTTATCAGTTTCACTGAGTTTAGAATCACTGAGGAGACACATGTCTGTATAAGTCTATGAAGGTGTTATCAGAAACGTTTAACTGAGAAGAGAAAACCTACCCTGAATGGGATCAGTACCATCCTATGCACTGGCCTCTGGAATGAATTAAAAGAAAAGAAAAAGTGGGCTGAGTATTATTATATAGCACCCTCTGCTTCCAGACTGAGGACACATGTGATCAGCTGCCTTATACTCCTGCCACCATAGTTAGAGCTTCTTTCACCACCATACCTTGGCCACCATGTGTTACATCATCAAACTGTGAGGGCAGTCCAAAGATTTCCTTCTTCATGTTGTTTCTTATCAGCTATTTGCTAACTAATACAGAGAGTCTGCAACAAACCACAATAGAAGTATAATGCCATAGACTAGGAGATTCTGCAGTGGGGATCATTTTAGCAAAGCACATTGTGACATTTGAAATATTGAGCTCAATATTACTCTGGGAGATGGTAGTCACCTAGTGTGTGAACTGTGGGACACTCTGTCACTATAAAGTCTAGAATGAGCATCATGAGTGGCAGTTTCAAACTCACCAAAGTTGGGAAGGTGCAGTCCTATCCATTGTACATAAAGGTAATATGTCCAAGTTCCATATGAAGGAGTTACCAAGCCTTCATGCCTCCCATCACTTGTTCCATTGTCTGTCAAATCTATGTCCCCATGGAAGTTGTCCCTTATGACAAGTTGATGGAAAAAGAAAGAAAAAGTTGAGCTTAATTATTGTGTTGTTATGCTAACATACAGAAAGAGGATGGGTATTACAAATAAAGTCTTTTTCCCAAATACTTTCTTTTTTCAAAATCCTTTTGAAAGATTATGGTGAGTTGAAACCTTCACAAGAACCATTTGATTTTCTCCTATGCTTTAAAGCAAAAGTGGCCATAGGAAAGAAATTATTTATAAATATGGGTGAGAATAAATTGTTTGATTGTCTGGACACAAGCCCAGAAAAGATAATATTAGAAGTTTGGGCACATGAGGTCTGTGGAAATGGAACATTGATAGGCCAGTGGAATGGGCACAAGAGGTAAGAGTCTTTGTATTCCATGTTACCACCCACCACAGCTACTGAAGAAGAGATAAGATTCTATGCATAGACTGGATATTTATTCCAGCAAATGAACATCCGTCTCTGCCCTTGGCTAATAAGTACTTATGAAATGAGTCATAAATACAGCAGCCATGGAGGAATGAAAGATTATACATGGCCCCACCACCATGGGCTGTCTCTCACTGTTTTTTTTGTTTTGTTTTGTTTATTTTTTTGTTTTTTGAGGTAGGGTCATAGTCTGGCTCAGGCAGACCTGGAATTTACTATGTAGTTTCAGGGTGGCCTTGAACTCACGGAGATCCTCCTACATCTGCCTCCTGAGTGCTAGGATTAAAAGCTTCTCTCACTGTTTTGAATTGAATGTTTGTATTCCCCTAAAACTCATATTGAATCACTAACCTCTAATGTTAACAGTATTTGGAGATGGGGCCTTTGGGAGGAAATTAGGGTTAGATTAGATTATGAGAATGGTGCCTTCATGATGTTAGCATTCTAAAAATACTTCTTTAGCCCTCCCCACCTTTCTCTCCACAAACATGCACTGAGAAAAGGCCATAGCAATATGTCAACCATCTGCATGCCCAAGAGAAAGCCCTCATCAGCAAGTGAATTGGGCAGCACCTTGATCTTAGATTTCTGAGCTTCAAAACCTGAGAAAATAAACTTTCTTTTCTAGAAATGTATGAATAATTTGAATAAACTCAAATAGTATGTGCTTAAAATGTGACATCTGGGTATATGGTAGAGGTACAATTGTAAGTACATGGATAAAAACTGGACTATTCAATAAATATTGTTGGACAAATGGCTTTCTAGTTGCAAAAGATGAAGTTTATTCCTGAGCTTATGCTATAAAATTAAATTATAGAACTGAGCATGGTGGCGCATACCTTTAATCCCAGCATTAGGGAGGCAGAGGTAAGAGGACTGCTGTGAGTTTGAGGCCACCCTGAGAGACTACATAGGGAACTCCAGGTCAGCCAGGGATAGAGTGAGACCCTACCTCAAAAATCCAAACAAAAAAAATTAAATTATGAAGAAATATTGACATTAACAGAATATACAAGATTGCATTTTTGTGACTAGGCTGATTAGGATATGAAAAGGAAACAGATTGTCACTCACAAGTGTTAACTGAAGAGAGTTTAATGCCTGAACTCTTTGATAACTTGTTGGATGTGTTAAGAGAAACCCATAGGGGCACAGCATTCTGGCAGCAGTCATCAGCAAGCAGTATTTACCATTATAGACTCTAACCTTGAAGGAGAAAGAGAAGGAATGGACACAGAGGTATAAAAGTCTTAGAGATATAAAAATGGCCACTCAACAGGAGCCATGGCCTTAGATAGAAGCATTGCACCTCTAACTTTCACAAAACAAGGAATAAATCAGGATCATAAATATCAATTTTTCTCTTCCATCTCCTTGATCTTCTGAAGGTGCTGCCAATTGGGCAAACCCAAATGGAAGTTAGAGGCTGGGGGAGATAGTGAGACAGTCAGAGGAGACAGCATTTTCAGAGCATCATTGACAGACTGAACATCTGACACAATGACTGATCACTAGGAAAATATTGACTTTAGATAATACACAAAAGAGCACAACTAAGAAAAAATGATTGATAAATTTGACAAAAATCAAATCAAATGCTAAATTTGTTTGACAATGTAGCTTAAAGGACAAACACAAAATATTACAAACATGGTATTTGAAACATATGTAACAATGCATACTACATATTTGTATGTATGTATGTATGTATGTATGTATGTATGTATGTATGTATGTATATGTATAAAGAGACATTCATGTTGACAAACATTTGGGAAAAAATTCTCAGGTACTTCTTTTGGATATTTCAAATGTATTATAGGGAAAATGATGTGGACAAAAATCAAGTGGTGTTAAAATTGTCCATACCTTGTGATCCAGCAATTTCTCCTCTAAAAATACTGTCCAGAGAAATTCTTACAAATATGCTTCAGGAAGTCATATTTTAAGAATATCCATTTTAGTGTTTGTGAATATAAGAAGCAGCATGAAAATTAAATCATATTGAGAAGGAAAGAATAGATTTTCATTGATCATATAAGGAAATATAAGAACATAGTTAAATATGAGGAATAGTACATTAATTTTTAACTCTGAAAAGAACAAAATTTTGGGCTGAATGAAAGCCACTGAGTTGAATAGATATTTAGTGCAATGTGGTAGCACTTAAATGAACATTAAAAACACAAAAACAGTATAATACATATTCATTTTGTTTAAATCTGGTGCTACAACAGAAAGCCACAGAGTGGATAATTCAAGAAGTAAAAGATATTACAGTTGTGGAGGGAGGGATGTCCAAGAACATGGTACCAGCATCTGGTGATGTCCTTCATACTTCATCACCATATGACAGAGGGTATCTCAGGAGGAAAGAGACTGTTTCTTATAATAGAGAAGCTCCCACCATAACTAAGCCACTCTTACAATGACATTACTGCATTAGTAGCATTAAGTGGTGGAATTTGTCTCTCAAAAGTATCACTTCTTAACATTGTTCTAATTAAGTTTCAACCTGAATTTTGGGGGCCATTCATACACATGCAAGCATATCTACACACATTTATATGACAAAAATATATAAATTTTGACTTTAATGATATCTGTTACATTTTTTTAAAGCAGTTGGTTCTAGAGAGGAATAGTTAAAGGTAATTCAATTTTATTCATAACATCTTATTTATAATGCACAAAAATATAAAATTAAATGGAGGAAAGCTTGTTAAAACAGTAGGCAGTATCTCTGGAGAGTGGCATTTTAAGCAATACTTTCCCTGATTTTTATATTTTTTCTATTTTACAGTTTCTTTCTTTTTTTGTTTTTAGAGAGAGAGAGAGAGAGAATGAATTGACATGTCAGGGCCTCAGCCTTTGCAATCCAGCTTCAGATGCTTGTGCCACCTAGTGGGCATGTGCAACCTTGCACTTGCATGATCTTTGTGCATCTGGCTTATGTAGGATCTGGAGAGAAATCCAACATGGGTATTTAGGCTTTGCAGGCAAGCACTGTACCTGCTAAGCTATCTCTCTAGTTCAATTTTACAATTTCTAAAATGTAATGTCCACATTATTTTATAATTCACTAGATAATATTGAATATAAAGATATATTTTTGTGCATACTATTTAATAACTGGATGTTATTAGGAAGCCCCTATTATACAGGTGTGTTAGGGATTAAACCTGGGCCTTGTGCATGCTAGGAAAGCACTCTACCATTGAGCTATACCCCCAACCCTGTGCTCCCATTTTAGAAGCAAAAAGTCACTACAGCCTATGAGGAAGGCCTTGTCATCTATGCTGATGTCACCTCTAGTTAGGATAAAATAGTAACAGCAGTATGTGCTGAAAATTGATAATGCTCTGACCTCAGCAATGTGTATGATTCTCTTCTTGTTCTGGATTAAGCACATTGAGGAAAGAACATCTGAAGCCATGGTTTCCATTAGATTATTTTTCAGTTTTTTTTCTTGGTTGAAATATTTAAGAACATCCAAAGTGATTATGCACATATTCAGTGCAGGAAGTCTGCCCTTAGGTTTGTTCAAAAATATCACTTTTGGGCTAGAGATGGCTTAGCAGTTAAGGCAATTGCCTGCAAAACCTAAGGACTCATGTTTGACTCTCCAGGTCCCACATAAGCCAGATGAACAGTGACACAATTGCTCAAGGTAGTACATACGCATAAGGGGGACACACATCTGGAGTTCTAATTCAGTTGGCTGGAAGCCCTGACACACCAGTTGTCTCTTGCACACGCATGCGCACATTAAAAAAAGGCAGTCTGTTGGGTTTGCCTCAAATATATATGATTGATAAGTATTCTTCCTAAATTTATCTCTGCCTGTTTTTTGTTCCTCTTACTCTGCCACAATGAGCTATGTATCCACATGTCTCTTTTCTCTATCATTTGGTAAATCAATCAACATAGAACAGTGTGTTGCAAGGTGAGGAACACAGAAACCGATGTTGGCAATCATAGGTCTGAGTGCTGGCTCAGCTCCTCCCAGTTGCATGACTTTGAGCAAATCCTTCTGAGTTTTGGTTTATTATCAAGTTGGAGATATATTCACCCCAGGTTAATGACCTCATCAGAATAAAGAATTTAAAGTTGATCATGTGGTTTGTAGCCTACAGATGCCAAAGTCAAGGCTTATCAATTTTCTTGGGCAAATTTGGTGGTTCCAGGATACCCAAGGAATAATAAGGAAGGAAAGGCTGGGCAATATCTGTCAATGAGCCAAAATATTTGTAGCAAGATGCCCCTTAAAACAAACTTCTAGTCAATCTATAGCCTAGAACATTAGGCTTACTGCTGTTCAGATGGTTGTTGACCACAAATCTTAGGTGTGAAGGTGGCAGGTCAATCACATTGATACCCATTTTATAGAGTGTTTCTAAAAATTTTCATTCTTGGGTTTCTTAATCTATCCACATACCATGCATTTAGTTGCTTACAATCTAAATCTAAATCAAATGGACTTAGATCCATTTGATCTAAATGTTAGAATTCATATTTGCCCACTTAATTTAAAACAAAGCTTAATTATATTATAGATTATTTTGTTTATAACATGTAAAAATCACCCTACAAAAATAGGTTAGCAGTCCTATGGTGAGGCATGCATCTTCTAGTGACAGGGCAAACAGTTGTGGGCAGGCTGTAGACAATATTGCAAGATTCACAGAGATGCTTGAATCCAGAGCCAATACAGCCCTGCCATAAGAAACTCAGGGGCTCCTACAGGAATATCCTTAGAGTTGCACCTGAGGATGTTAACTTTAAGGCCTTCCTTGCTCCCAGACTTTAACTTCCACATATTTTCAAATTATTTCTTATTTTAAATTATTTATTTATTTTCAAGCAGAGAAATAGAGAAAGAAACAGAGAAAGAGAGAGAAACAGAAAAGAGAGAGAGAGACACTAAATGAGAATGGGTGGGTCTGGGGCTCTGGATGCTGCAAACAAACTTCAAATGCATGCACCACTTTGTGCATCTGGCTCTACATGGGTGCTGGATAATTGAACCCAGGTGATTGTCAGGCCTTGCAGACAAGTGCCTTAACCGCTGATCCATCTCTCCAGACATTTTTAATTTTTTTAAAATAATGTGTGTGTGTACAAATATCCATGTGTGTTAGGATGCATGTGCACATGTGTGCTTTTGTATGTGGAGGTCAGAGGACAACCTTGGGTGTTATTACCTAGGCACTGTCCACTTTTTTGAGACAGATGTCTTACCGAACTGGGACTTTCCAAGTAGTCTATACTAGCTGGCCAACAAGCATCAGAAATTTTCCTGACTCTGCCATTTGTAGGAATACAAGTACATGTTGCCATGTCAGGGTATTTTACATGGGTTCTGGGTATTGAACTTAAGTCCTCATGCTTACAAGTAAGTTCATTATTGACTGAGCTACTTCTTATAGCCCTATGTTGTAATATAAATTGGTTTTCTAGAAAGTAAATTATTGCAGTTCATGTCCACTAAAGATTCATAAGACATTTATTTAGCAAGTGTTCTCTATGTGCTATGAGTTATTCTGGGAGGTTCTAGGTCCTAGGCACATAATGGGGAAAAACGGATCCACGCTGCTACTTTCATGGTTCTTACACCAAAATTGAACAACTGAGCAAGAGGAAAACACTAACAAGTGTGGTGTTTCCAAGAATAGTGACTAAAGATAGAAACATGGTCACACATAGGAGACTACTGCTGGAGGATAAGGAAAGCTTTCTCTATGGAAGTAAGCCAAAATAAGTAGAACTTTGTACAGTGAAAATAAGAGGATGATCCATCTACCGTGTACACCAAAGTGACATAAAGCTCAGTATCTTAGTGGAAGGAGAGCTGCTGACCTGGCTGGATCGGCTTGCAATATCATTCCTTGTCTCCATCCTAGGGGCCAATGTGATCCTCTTAGTATTCCCAGCTCAGTACAGGTGCTTCCTCATGGGTGTTGTTATGATAAATGCTTGCACAGCTAACCCATCTTGTGTCAGCTTCTTGGAATATTCGTAGTTGAAGAAGCTTCTGTAAGAAGGTGACATTTGAAGAAAAGCCTACAGAAAGTCAAGAAGGAACATTACAACAGAGAAAACAGCAATAGAAAAGCCTTCAGAGGTGCCTTCCATATTGTGCCTAGAGTCAGCAAGAGTACCAGTGTGGCTGGCTGGAAAGACAGTAGTAGCCAGTGAGGTCAGGAAGGTAGATAGGTAATGGAGCCTTTAATCAGAATGTAGGAAAAGCAGGATTTGGAATAGAAGAATGACATGATCTAACTGAACAGCTGCTTGAGAATTAGATTGTAAGGTGGCCAGAGATGGAAGCAGAACTATCAGTGGGGAGATTATTGTAAGAGGAGGTCAGAGATGATTTATTTAGCTTAGGGTGTAACAGATGGGATAGGCATATTCTGGGTCAGAAGATGATTTAGTTTAGCTAAGGGTGTGAAATACAAGAGGGAAAATATAGATAAAACAGGAAATACCATAGTGAAAATGAAGAAGTAAGATAGTGCATAAGATTTGGGGAGATGAGGTAGTGAGGGGCATGGTAAGCCTGAGATGTTTGTTCAAATGTGCATGGGGATGTTAAGAGGCAATCAGATGGATGAGTTTGGAGTTCAGGGAAGTCTGAACTGGACGCATAAATTTGGGATCTGTTAGTAGTAAGATGGTATTTAAAGCCATGAAACTCGATGAGCTCATGAGGGAGTGACTGTGGAGAGCAAAAGTCTATACTTAATAAATCATATATATTCCATTGACTTGTCACTCACAGCTGGCTATCTATATTCAGCCACAAGAATGCCCATGTGAAATTCTCTGTATGAATTTCTAAGCTGCAAAGTGCTAATGTGTTCACTATATATCTCTGCCTAAGCCTCCATGTAATAATTTCGTTACTTACAGCCTGCTTCCTTAGTAAAAGAAACATAGATGCAAGAGAGTAAAATATCTTTATATAATGATTCTACCTGAAATTTGAAACAAAGTGTTAAAATTTATAGTCCAAAAATGGAGAAGCATGCTCCAGAAAGATCAAGCCCCTTGACAACATTGCCAAGCACAACAGCAGTAGAACATGATGTGAGGGAAGAGTCAGGGCAAGGAGGGAAGGAAAAGGAGGAAGAATGAGAGAGATGACTTGGGCAAAGTAGAAGGACTAAGTCCTGGATGACATTTAACTTATACAATTGATGGCAAGAGGCACCAATCCTAATCCCAATACAACATGGTGTGAACTCTCAGTTGATGAGTCTTTCATAGGCCAATTAAATGTTATATTGGGCTGACTGGTTCAAGGTGATATGATATATAGGAAGAAAAGTGGATCCCAGGATCATGTACCATTTAGGGCACATTCTTCAGCATAAAATAAGATAATTAAGTAAATGTCAAAAAATTGGTTAGACTGCACTTGGTGTCATGGCTTAGTGCACAATTGTCTGCTGAAGTAGATGTATCATTTGTTTTCCTGCTAGTGATGAATGAGAGTTCTTCTCCCTCAACATCCTTGCTAAATTGGGTATTGACAGTCTTCAGAATTTGAGCTATTTGGACACACGTCATTTGTTAATCTTTGGTGAGGTATCTCTTTGGGCCTTTTGCCTATTATTTTTCAGCCAAGTTGTTCATCTTATTATTAAGACTTATGAGGTCTTTGTATAGTGTGGATATCAATTTTTATTGGAGTTGCCATTGGCAAATATATTTGAACTAGAGAGTTGAATTTTAATAAAGTCCAGCTTAATGTTTTCAGTATGACATCTAAAAAGCCATAATCATGTAAAATATCTTTAGATTTTTCTCTTAGTTTGTTTTGTAGGCATTTCATAGTTTTGTACGTAGATTTTGATCTATCATCCATTTTGAGTTCTTCTGTGAAAGGCATAATGTCTGTCTGTCTCTAGATAATTTTCTTGTTTGCATGTATGTTCAATTTTCAAGCATTATTTGTAGAAAAATCTGTTTATTATACTTTATACTTTGTGTATTAAAGAGTACTGTTCCCTTGTGAAAGATTATATATATATATTGAGGGGGTTTTTGGCCTTATTATATATGCTCTAAATCAGTCTGTCAATACTTAAAAAAAAACTTTAGTGGATTTTATTTGGGATTGGACTGAATTTTTAGATAAAATTAGAAATACCTGACATCTTGGTAACATTAAATCTCCCTATCTCCTGACTTGGAATTTCTCCATTGATTTACTTCTTTTACTTTCACTCGTTAGGATTTTATAGGTTTCCTCATATAGTTATTGTTCATGTATTATTAGATGATACTTAAGCCAGGAGGGTACTAATACAAAAGATGATGGGCTTTTAATGTCAAATTCGCCTTTTTAATGAATGGTATATAGAGAAGTGATAACTTTGTATATTAATTTTATATCTTGCAACTTTACTGTCATTACTTATTAGTTCCAGGCATTTTCTTGTTAATGTTTCCACACTTCCTATATTAATTATTATATAATTATGAACATAGACAGTTTTACTGCATCCTTCCTAATCATATGCCTTTTACTTTATATTTATGTATTTCATATTGGCCAGGACTTTCAATAGGAATAGGAAAGATCCTTGTCTTATTTTGCTCTTAGAAGGAATGTTTCTAACTCCTTTACAATTGACATATTGTAATGACATATTTATTTACATAAATTTACATAAATAAAGTTGCAGACTTTATGTGGGCATTCTTTGTAAAGTTTAGAAATTTCTCTCATTTCTAGCTTGTTGAGTTTTTGTCATTACTTGGTGTTTATTACTGAATGTTTTTCCTTACATCTACTTATATGATCATGCAACTTTTCTTCTTAAGCATAATCATATGAGGCATTAATTGATTTCATTGAAACTACCTTCTGCAATGATGGCTTTCAAGGTTGAGTTAGGAAATATGATTTTTCTGTTTTCTGGAAGATATCATAGAAAATTGATTTAGTTTCTTCCTTAATTTTTTTTGTAGAATTACCATGTAGACTATTTTATTTTCTGTGAGATATTAGGTATATTTAGATTGTCTATTGTTTTCTGTGTGAGTTTTGTCACATTGTATTTTTCATTTTTAGTATTTTATATTATTTTTTTAATTTATTTGAGAGAGAGAAAGAGACATACAGAGAGAGAGAGAGAGAGAGAGAGTGCTAGCCACTGCAAACAAACTCTAGACACATGTATCTGCTTACCTGGGTACTGGAGAATCGAACCTGCGTCTTTAGGTTTCAAGGCAAGCCCCTTAATTGCTAAGCCATCTCCAGCCCACATTGTATTTTTCAATGAATTGGCCTATTAACCCAAATTATCAAGCTTGTTGACATGGCTTTTTTCAGGTCATTTTTTTAGTGTCCATAGACTCTATAGTGATGATCTCCTTTCATTTATGGCATGCAGAATGTGTGCTATTAGCCTGATGCTGTAGACAACTTCATGTTTCTGGAATGAACTTCCAAACAGACAGAGTATATAGGAGGGATTTATTTCAAGCTTACAGGTCCAGGAGTAAGTCCCATCAGTGGTAGAAGAAGCTGCTTCCATACATGCAAGCATAGGAAACAACTACAGCCTGTAAAACCCAAAAGCAACAAGCACTAACCAACAGCAAGCAAAAGCTTGCTCACATAAAGCTCACACTGTTCCCTTACACAGTTGGGTAGGAATTCAGATCTTCTCCCAAACATACTTTACTTCTGGACTCCAGGATCTGTACCCAGTGACACCTCCTGCAGCCAGGAGGCTGGAGATTCAAAGTTACAAGGTTATTTAAATACCTGAGTCTATGGGGACACACATTCACCTCTAAGACACCACACTCAGGTATGTATTTATCTATTTTACTAATTTTTAAGAAACTACTCCTAGTTTTCTTGATGTCCTATTTTCATATTTTATTATGCGTATGCTCTACTATTTTCTTTCTTTTCTTTGCATATTTTAGTTTAATTTTCTCTTTTATTTCATATTTCTAAAGTGAAAATGTAGATTATTGATTTTATTGATTATTGATCTTTCTTTTTTCCTAGTATATGCATTAAAATACTATTAATTTTATGCTACGTACTGCTTTTGCTAAATTGGACAATGTTTTATAAAAATCATGGTGAAATTAGGAATAGATGAAAATACCTCAAAATAATAATGGCCATGTATAACAAACCCATATCCAACTTTATCTGAAACAGGAAAAATCTTAGAGCATTTCCTTAAAAGCCAGCAATGAGGCAATGATGCCCATTTCCACTACTTTTATTCAATAGCATGCTCAAAGTCCTAGCTAAAACAATAGGATATTTCACAGGGAAGAGCCTTAACCACTAAGCAATCTCTTCAGCCCAGCCTGCTTCCTTTATCAACTGGACTTTTTAGTGGGATGGAGCTCAAATAAAGTATCTACCACCATATTCTTCAAATTTTAAATTTCCTTTCCTTGCCCTTGCACTATTCCTTCTTCCCTTTCTGAGCTTCTTGTTCCCTATAAGCCATGTATAACTCCGACCATGTACTTTGTTTTTTGTTCATTATGCTTCTAGTCCCTTGGACAAAAGAGACCATGAAACTGGGTTGTATATCCTGACTGATGGTACCCGTGGAACATTGGTTAATTTCATATTTATCTAAAATTGTTAGTTGTTTAATGGTATGTTCTCTTTTCCTGTGATATTTTCCAAAGGAAGCACATAGATCTCCTCATCATGTTGCAGCTGTCATTGTGCCGATGGGCAATGGAAACCAGCAGTGGAGAGAAAATGCTACATTTTTGACCCCTCCGGTATCAAATCTCTCAGCCAGGGCTGGAGGGATGGCTTAGCAGTTGGGGCGCCTGCCTGCAAAGCCTAAGAATGCTTGCTCAAATCTCCAGGTCCCACGTTTAGCCGGATGCAAAAGTGATGTAAGCACATAATGTGGCACACAGGTCTGGAGTTCGTTCACAGCGGCCGAAAGGGCCCTGACACGTCCATTCTCGCTCTACCTTTTCCCTTCTTTCTCTCTGTCTCTCTCAAATTAAAAAAAAAAAAAATCTCTCAGCCAATGCAAACTGTCTGAACTGTTTTTAGCCCACTATTGTTTGTAAAATA
Organism: Orientallactaga sibirica; assembly: GCA_036365145.1. Classification (NCBI taxonomy): domain Eukaryota; kingdom Metazoa; phylum Chordata; class Mammalia; order Rodentia; family Dipodidae; genus Orientallactaga; species Orientallactaga sibirica. The sequence continues at coordinate 23,354,880 of JAEOAD010000003.1, forward strand.
CCCTCCACATTGACCTACCTTTGCCTCATGTTGATGTTCGATTGAACCATGCCAACCCACAGCGGCTGACACAGTGGCAGTGAAAGTCCTGGAAATGAAGATGAGGATCATACTCATTTTTAAAGGTTAAGTTTTTAGATTCTTGAAACAACCTTAAGAAAATTACATAATTAGGATATAGTTGAGGTCAAAAAGTAGAAAACCACAGCTGAAAGTGGTGTAAATAATGTGACAAAACAGCTTATCTAATTGGTGACTTGACTTCAGAGTTCATCCAGTGGTTCAACCACACTGTATAGACCTGTTTTTTGTTTTTTTTTTTAATGATTTTTTTTCTCTGTCCTTACCTGATGTTAGCTTCTTTCTTAAAGCTTTCTTTCCTCTTGACAGTAACAGCTTGTAGCAGTTATAGGGCGCTAGACATAAAGAACAACTGGACATTGGAAAAACTTCAAGAGTGAGTCCTAACTGGCTTTATCAGAGTCATGATGCCCAATCCTGTTCCAAAGTGTGATGAACTTAATTTTGATGACTTGTTTGCTGTTATTTCTTCATTCTTTGTAATTTTGTTTAGGAATCACTTTTGCTAGACCCATGAAGCCTGAAGATACACAGTGGGGATATCTAAGCTCATGTCTGCCTGCTTGCAGCTCTCAGGCCAGGAGATAGCTTCATATTTCTGTTCAATCCTGGGATCCTCTGTTAACTAAGACACAACATGTCATTTTTCTCTTATCATTTTATCTTTTCGTGAAGGTTTACTAAAATAGAAAGGCTTTGATCTTCTCTGCTCTCAGATCCCACAATGATGTGGATGGAAATTGTGTTTTCACATGCCACTCGGTGCTCTCCCTTCCCATCTTGGGAACTCAGTGTCACAGAAAGAGGGGTCAGACAATACCTAAGCTCCTTTGCTTTGGAAGATTTTCCCCCCTGCATCTCCTCCTATTTTGGAAATCTTTATATAATTTTATTGATGTGAAAGCATGCTAAGATTTATCATGTTTTTCTTTGTACTAAACTATTTTGGTAACTAGGATTGGGAAACTCAATGTGCAAGCAGGTGTATAGTAGAAGGGATACCTATCCTGATGCATAATCTGAAAAAGTGTAAGCGAGCAGAATTATGAACAATAACTTTTAATCATATTGAAGCAAGGATCCACTTTCTGGAGAGAGTAAGTCCACATGAGGATATCAGATGGTCTGGACTATCAGCTGTAGGAAATGAGACCAAAGAGGCAGACAAGAGGCTGTGGCAGCCAGAAATTATTAAGGAATCTTGATCTTATCACTTGGGATGAGGATTAACACTGAATCACTTAGAACTTAGGCAATACCATGGTCAAAGCTATAAACTATTCAAAATCTCTCTGTCAGTAAGTTGAAAAGATAACTGGAGATGAGAATGATTTAATTTTTGAAGTTTTAATTTTTTCCCTATCAGTAAAAACAGACAAATGCTAATGAAGCATTAGTGGTAGGAAAAGGCCGCTGTGAAATACATATCATGTATCATGGAATAGTTAGACTAAACTGTAATATCGTTGTCTAGTAAGATACATCCCTCATTAAATATGTGAGATTTGAGAATGTGCAGCTGACTAGAAGGCAGTGACATTGGACATATGGCTCTAGAGCAGGCAAAAGTTGAAGCTATAAATTTGGAAATCATAAGCAACAAGATTACAATTAAAGCTAGATCATGCATAAGATAGCCCAGGAAGAATATATAGATTTGGTGAGGGAGGGGATGGATGATGACATAGAAGAGAAGAGCATCTACATTAGAATATGGAGCCCATGGACAACAATAGGCAGAAATTAGGAGAACCAGAGAATTGTTTTTTGTGTAGTGAGGGTAGCTCCCAATTTGAGAGCAGGTTTGCAAGTGAATGGAGGCGGTATAAATCAAGGTTCTCTAGAAGAACAGATCAAGTAGAATATATATTTGTATAACTGCACACACACATACATACACACATATATTATATGCATATATGTTTATATTACATATAATATATTTAACTGGTAGGCATTATAACTCCACACTTGATCACATGGGTGATTGAAAACTTAAAGAAGTAAGCAGGAATGATCCCTTAGATGAAAATAACATCATTGACAAACCACTGCTACTTACAGAACAGAGGGACAATGGAAGAGGGTAGTGCATCTGAAGCTTATTGGCTGGAACTTCTAAGTAAAGGCTGGCACCCTTAGTTAATTAAGAACAACCATAATTCAGGAGCTAATGTGTTTTTGTTGTTGTTGTTGTTGTTGTTGATTTTTTTTTTTTTTTTTTTTTACCAAAGAATCAAGGATTGTTTTCTAGACCAGAGGCTGTGGCAGAGCTGCAATGCCTGAAACAGAAAGAAAGAGACAACAATCCTATCTTCTCCTCCATCTCTCTCTCACTCATGCCTTTCCTGTGACAAACCTATACAAATCCACCTAAGAAAACTACAGAGACCAGTATTATAAAATACAGAGGCTTAGCAGAGCAAACAGACCCTGATAGGAAGAACCTATTAGTGACTTTAACAGAAGACTGGAATTTTAGAATAGTCATTGGGGAGAAAAGAAGGAACAGATATTTTTGGCATAATAGTTACCTCATTTACAAAATAATGTTGGATTTGGTGTCGATGGTACAAATCATAAATATGTCACAGTAACATGAATTTACATGGTATATGAAAATGTTTCAATATTACACTTCCAATTCTTCCTCACAAATTGATGTCATTCACTTTACTTCTACATATTTTATTAACATCACAATAGATTCTCATTATTTTTGGTTTCTACAATTATTTTTTGAAAGAACTTGAAAATCAGAAGAAAAGTTTTTATATTTTGCATATCTATCATGTATGTTTTCTTATTATTTTGTGCCTTAATTTTTCTTAGAGTTTGGTCATCTGGGGTCTTTCATACTTCAGGCTCAACACCATTGTATCTTAAAATAGTGTCACAGTATGGAGCCCAGGATGATCTACTCACTATGTAGCCAATGGCTAAACTCATGATCACTCCTGTGACAGCCTCTCAAATGTTGAAATTGCATGTGCATGTTTTGTTTTTGAATGATATTTTCTCTGAGTATGAATTTGTAGGCTTTTTTTTCTCCCAGTATTTTCAGATGATTCCTTTCTGTTTTTAGGCTTACGCTATTCCAAAACAGGATTTTGTCTTATTATCTTCATTTATTTGTACATAATGTGTTTCTCCCTTATTAATTCCTTTAGTACTTTATCTTTATCACTTTTATTAAGCAATATTATTATGCATTTTGGAGTATCATTATTTAAATTCTTGTGTGTGGGGATCATTCAGTTTCTTAAATACATGGGCTTAAAGAAATTTGGATATTTTGGATCATTATTTCTTCAAATACTTTTCTCTATTTTTGACTTTCCTATTGGAATGTCACAATTATATGATCATGGACTATTTTCAAATTGACACATGTCTTAAAAATGGTCTTGCCATACTGATATTTTGTTAGTTTTGTAAAAATAGTATATTTTTAAATTATGACTTCATCTATCAATCTTTTCTCTGAAATTACTAATATATTTATATCTTTCAATGCACTTCTGGAAAAATTACATTGGCTGTGGGTGTAATTCAGTGACAGAGCACTTGCATAACATGATCAAGGAGTTGAGTTTAATCTCTAGCATAAGAAAAATAAACAAAACCAAGAAAAACAACAAAACTCCCACTCTGTACTGTTTCCTGTCATGTCTGGTTCAGTTTATAATTTTTGGATTAAGAAGATACCTCTTAAGTGTAAAAAAGAAAAGAGGGGGCTGGAGAGATGGCTTAGTGGTTAAGGTGCCTGCCTGCTAAACCTAAGAACAAGGGTTCCAATCTCCAGGTCCCACATTTAGCCAGATGCAAAGTGACGCAAGGGCACAATGCTGCACTTGACCACAAGGGGGGTGCACACATCTGGATTTCATTTGCAGCAGCTGAGGCTGCTGGCATGCCCATATCTATTTGTCTTCCTCTCCCTCTTTCTCTGTCTCTCTCTCTGTGTCTCTTTACCCCCCCCCCAAAAAAAAAGAAAAGAAAAGGAGGGCTAGAGAGATGGCTTAGCAGTTAAGGTGCTTGCCTGCAAAGCCGAAGGCCATATGTTCTGCTCTCCAGATCCCACATTAGCCAGATGCACAAAGGTGAGGCAAGCACAAGTTCACACATGCCCACTAGGTGGTGGAGTTCTATTGCAATGGCTGAGGCCCTGGTGCACCAATTCTCTCTCTTCATTCTCTCTCTCCTTTGCTCTCAAAATAAAAAAAAAAAAAAAAAAAAAAGAAAAAGATTCAAGGATCTTAAATTCATATATACACATTTGTCTTCTCAATTTTACTACTTTTACTTTCTTTTAGACTAAATTGCTAATTTGGGATCAAAATTATTTCCTCTGACCTTCTTTAAAAGTAGAAAATTAACTTTTGTGATTGAACTAGTCATTGGTATTCTCCCATATTTTCTAAATTTTGTGTCAGCCCCAAGTCAGTAAATGAAGTTGGCACAACCTTTTAGAGACTAAAATTATAAGGGAAACTTCAATGTAAATATAAATATTTGATGTAAAAATAAACAAACTGGGGGCTGGAGAGATGGCTTAGCAGTTAAGGTGTTTGCATTAGAGGCCTGAAGACCCAAGTTTGATTCCCCAGTACTCACATAAGCCAGATTCACAAGGTGGTAAATGTGTCTGGAGTTCATTTGCACTGGCTGACAGCCTTGGCACACCTATTTTCTCTCTCTGTCTGCTTCTTCCTCTCTCTCTTCCCCCTTTCAAATAAATAAATAAATAATAAATAAATATTAAAAAAATACAGGACTGGAGAGATTGCTTAGCAGTTAAGGCATTTTCCCCAGAAGCCTAAGGACCTATGTTTGACTCTCCACTCTAGCCATATGCACAAAAGTGAGGCACACACAAGGTTACACATGCCCACTGGGTGGTGTAAGCATGTGGAGTTCAATTGCAGTGGCTGAGGCCCTTGCATGCCAATTCTCTCTCTCTCTCTCTCTCTCTCCCTCTCTCCCTCTCTCTCTCTCTCTCTCTCTCTTAAAAAATAAAACTGTTTAAAACCATAAGGCTAATACAGAGTGATGACGGTGATGGCTTACATGTGTCCCAAAATAGCTATGAATGCAGCCTAATACAAAATCACAAGTTCCACAGCTCTTGAGCATGAACTTTGTTGATGACAACTTTGTATTGTAATGTCACACAAAAAAATCAATGTAGGTATGCTTTTGTAACCTGTGAGCTGTGGTTTCGACAGAGCTGTTTCATAAAAGTGGTGTGATAGACTCTTATATAGTGAAGAAAAGAAACCATCAGCTATGACTTAAAAAATTTGATAGTTAAAACATAAAATATGGATAGTTTTAAGAGATTATAAAATATTAAAATATAAAAAATCAGTTCCTAAGTGAGAACTGTATAATTTGTAATGTTCACTAAGATGTAAATGCAACCACCATCACTGTTGAGAATGATGAATTTACAATTCTTTAAAATTACCATAAAAATCTATTTTCTTTAAATATTTCTGTCTCATACATGTTGGAATTATGTTAATACTGTATAGAGAAGTGGCCTTTACTATAACAAAAGAAGCACATTTCAAGTCTCTGCACTTACATATAATTTTTATTAAGTCCCATGCACACAGAAACATCTCTCTGACATGTACCTAAACTTATTAAAAAAAAATCTGAAGCTTTTAATTACTCAGACTTTACTGACATTTGTCAAGATTATTGTAGGCTTTATACAAGATAATTAATCCATGGTAATTTGCTCTGTAAATATTTTCATTCAGTCTATTAACAACTTCTTCAACCTTTGAAATGACTATAAAATGATGCTAGTCTATAATTGGACCTCACTTTTTATACTTAGAAAAGATAACTGTTTTTCATTATCTGTAGTATATAATTCTCACTAAGGCATTTCTGAATCCAATCAGGTTGACAATCAACATTAACCATCACACCACCCTGTTCATGTGGCTTTTTTGTTATTTTAGGATTGGCTCTGTCCCATACAGTGTCTGCTCTTTAATTTAGTCTTGGAATAAGATGACAGATGTAACACAGCTGAAGGCGGCCTGGCCCAGATTTGCTGTTTACCTACAGATCCATGAGCAAGAAGTGAATGTTAGAACCATTTATATTCATGGGTTTTTTGCTACCTGAACATACACTGACTAGAATACTTACATAGTCATATGAAATAGTAACATCTTAAAAAAATAACCCTCTGTTTGTTTAACATATGATAATGATTATTTCCATAGCAAACCCATAGCAAAATCTATTTGGACCTACAGTTTCCTATCCAGCATGTAAGGCTTTGAAGTTATCATTATGTCTAAACATAAAGTAATGAAGAAAATGAAAAACAAATTAACTGCTTACATCTGTCAGAAGAGTTAAGATACAGGGCAAATGATTGTCCCCCAGTCAAAGAGGTAGCTCAGTAAATACAGAAGATTGTACTTTATCATTCCAGAAATTCAGAAGAAGAAACCTCTGTGGGAACTGAGATGGGAGACAAAAAGTGACATGAGTCTCAGTATGGATGAGCTGACAAGTAAAATCTCCAGGCTGACAGACCCACCCACACACTTCTATGAGATTTATTTCCAAGATTTCTACCAGGTGGTTATAATGATTTAAGAAAATAAAAACACCTCAGCACACTTGAAACAGATGGAGTGGCAAAAAAGCGATTTTGAATTCTGTTCTTAAAAAGACCTGCCCTCAAGAGAGAATTTTCTTGGCAGTTCAGCAAGCCAAACCTACTATGTAGTGAAAAATAACCTTAAGCTTGTGATCCTCCTGTGTCCAGCCTCAAGTGATAAGTTTGTAAGCATGCATCACCATGTATGGCCCTAAGAGAAACAGTATAACCACAGTGCAATATACTGGTGTTTCTTTTAAAATTATTTTAGATTTTATTCATAATTTGTAAGTGAGAGAGAGAGAGAGAGAGATATCAACAGGGGCTTTTGCCACTGCAAACTTCAGATGCATGTTCCCACCTTGTGCATCTGGCTTTATGTGGGAACTGGGGATTCAAACCTGGACTGTCAGGCTTGCAAGCAATCACCTTAACTACTAAGCCATCTCTCCAACTCTACTTACTGGTATTTTAACAAAGTCTCATCACCTGGAGAAAGAAAATGCCCATTTTGCACCACTGAAGTCCTGGGGTGAGGATGTTGGATAACCAGAGAAGTACTTGAGGAGTTTACAACTTAAGAGACAAAGGCTTTCTGAAAGATTAAGATGTAACTATAGGACTATAAAACATATTGCCACCTCAGACACCTTACCTCCATATGCCAAAAAGAATACATTTTGTTTGGCTTTAAACAAAAAATTCACAAGATATACTGAACGTTAAGACCTACCAGTTTGATGAGACAGAGTTAACATTAACACTAAAATGACAGAGCAGAGAGGTTGAAATTTTGAGCGTGTGAATTAAAAACAAATATGATTAGTACGCTAAGGGATGTAATAGAAAAACTAGACAACATGAAGGAACAGATTGACAATGTAAAATGAAATATAAATGTCTGAAGAAAGAATCAAAAAGAAATGTTAGAATAAAAAGTACCACAACAAATATAAAGAATGCCTTTGGGGCTGGAGAGATGGCTTAGCGGTTAAGGCACCTGCCTCCTAAGCCTAAGGACGCTAGTTCCAATCTCCAGCAGTCCCAATCTCCAGGTCCCACGTTTAGCCAGATGCAAAGTGACCCAAGGGCACAATGCCACACTTGCCCACAAGGGGGCGCACACATCTAGATTTCATTTGCAACAGCTGAGAGACTGCTGGCGCGCCCATCTCTGTCTTCCTCTCCCTCTCTGTCTGTCTCTCTCTGTGTCTCTCTCCAAAAATAAATAAAAATAAAAAAATTTTTAAAAAAAGAATGCCTTTGATGGGCACATGAATATATTAGTCCTGGCAAGGAAAGATGCTCTGAGCTTGAGAACATGTCAATAGAAACTCCAAAACTCAAAAACAAACAGAGAACAATTAGAAATGTGAACATAATATGCAAACATTGAAAAATTTGAATACCTGGGGATTTCCATGGGTTTAGTGAGAGGAAGGAATTAATGGGCAGACTATTAGGAATTTTCTTGGGAGGGAAAACACTATGCATGATACTTTAATGAGGGATGTTTAACATTGTACAGAACACATAGCACCATGATGAGCACTAATAACCACTATGGACTGTAGGTAATAATGTGTTAATATAGGTTCATCTTTTATGTCAAAAGTAACACTTGGGTGGGACAGTGAGAGTAGCTATAACTGTGTGAGGGAAAGAAGTAGATGGAATCTCTTCATACTTTCCCCTTTATCTGTAAACCTGAAATTTATATTTATTAGATAAATAGATAAAAATTAGATAAATAATTTATTAGAAAAGATACCTGGCTTCATATATGATCAATGTACAGAATTTGGTTGCATATCTCTGTACCATCATCTGTACCATCAACAAACACCTAAGAAACATCCATAATTATAATTGGTACTATATGTGTAATACACACACACACACACATACACACATATTATGTATGTAATATACATAAATGGTTAAGTTGTTTCTCCTGTATTTCTTTGATCACATTTCAAAAACTGTTTGCTTTTTAAAATTGTACATCGAAAATAAAATTTACAGGTGAAATTCTCTACAAATTTACAAGCATGTTACTAACAAAGGAACTGCAAATATAGTTAAAATATAGTCTAATTAAAAGGGATGCTATGGGTTAGGGAAATTGCTCAGCGGTAAAGCACTTACTTGCCATGTGCTGAGTCCCTAGTTTTAATTTCCAGTACAACAAAAAAAGGATGTCATATCTTTCTGTATAAAGAAATTCTACAATAAACAGAAAACTTTCCTTTTTGGAAAGGCAAAAGGCATGTAAGGAATGTATAGGTTGCTGAGTCCTGGAGACAAGGAGAAACTGGGCCAATATCGAGGAGATCCATATAATTAAGTAGCGTAGCAAAGAATACATCAGCTGTGTATGTCTCAGTCCATAGAGTACTGCTGTAACAAATATTTGAAGCAAGGTTACAGCTAAAGTCAAGAGGTTCCCTTGCTTCACAGTTGTGGTGGCTGGTAGGACCCAAATAGCAGAGCCCCTATATCTTGTACTCTGGTTATGACATGATGGAGAAACAAAGGAGACAGGGAACTGGCTAGTCACAGAAAGCATGTGTGATGGGTTCATTTATAATGATCTGCTCTCTTAAGTGCTCACTCACTCCATGAGAGCAACATGAATACATTCCTGAAGGTAAGTCCTCATGACCTCATTGTCTTTCATTGGTCCTCACTCCTTCATGCTTTCACCACCTCAATAATGCACACTGGAGACCCAGTCTCTAGGACTCAAACCATACCCGACTCCATCACGGAGCCAAGAAGAACAGAGATAAGGGGACATTGTTTGCAATACTATATTCATCCATTGCTTCCTGCAGTCAGCTGTTTGGGTACTTTCTGTTTAACTGTTGCTACATTTTGATTTGAAACACAATCCTGATATAAATATCTATGAACCAATGTGACTTTATTCCAAAGAACTGCCATCATTGTGCCATGCTCTAATCATTTATGAACTATTTTTATTGAATTTACAAATATGATTTGGAGAAGGACATATTCTACCTAGGAACTAATCCAACAAAAGTTGTTCAACAACAGAATTGGGAAAATTACACAGTGTATTCAAATGCATATTAGAAAGGACCTTAATTAATTCATGTCATTTTAGATTATGGTCATGTATATGAATATTCCCATTTTAGATTATGGTCATGTATATGAATATTCCCAATTTTGAAGGTTTTTCCAAATGGATGTGTACATTAGGACAATGAAAATTACACAAAATTCTCTAAGAAAAATTTAAAGACGATTCTAAATTTGTGTGGAAGAACAAAGACCCCAAGAAGACAAAACTCAACAAATATAAGATGAAAAGCCTTGCACTATTGGTTACTAAAACTTAAATAAAGTTAAAGTAGTTAAGAAACGGTCTAGTGTGAGACAACAGGACAAAATTTGGTAAACGGAACAGAACTGTGGTCCAAGAAACAAGCTTAAGCATGTGTTTGAATGTGATTTATAAGACAACAGACATTTTAGACCTTTGTAGAAAGAGAGCACAATTTAATAAGTGATGTTGGGATAATAGAACAGAAGTAGGAATAAATTTCTACTTTTTGGCTGGAGGGATGGCTTAGCAGTTAAGGTGTTTGCCTGCAAAGCCAAAAGACCCTGGTTTGATTCCCCAAGACCAATGTAAGCCAGATGCACAAGGTGGTGCATGAGTCTAGAGTTCATTTGCAGTGACTGGAGGTCCTGGAGCACCCATTCTCTCTGTCTGTCTGTCTGTCTGTCTGTCTCTCTCTCTCTCTCTCTGACTTTCTCAAATAAATAAAACTTTAAAAAAATTTAACAAGTTTAAAAATAAAATTTCTACTCTTAGTATACATGAAACTGTCACTGATAAAATAAAGGTAAAACGATAAAAAGGAAAAATTTATATTGGTAGAGAAAGATAAGAAGTAGAAATTTGTAGAAAAAGATAAATATAAAAAGGTAAGAAAGTATTTTTGACATTAAATGAGGAAACAACTTCTGAAATAAGAGAAATAAAAATAAACTAGAAAGAAAATGATGAACAAATTCAATTTCATCAGAATTAGGAGTTTCATTTTTTTAAATATATTTTTTAAAGTTTTTAATTTTTTTTTATTTTTAGAGAGAGACACAGAGAGAGACAGACAGAGAGGGAGAGGGAGACAGCTAGAGAATGGGCACACCAGCAGTCTCTCAGCTGCTGTGAATGAAATCCAGATGTGTGCTCCCCCTTGTGGTCACGTGCGGCATTGCGCCCTTGCTTCACTTTGCATCTGGCTAAACGTGGGACCTGGAGATTGGAACCGCTGGAGATTGGAACCAGCGTTCTTAGGCTTAGGAGGCAGGCACCTTAACCGTTAAGCCATCTCTCCAGCCCAGGAGTTTCTTTTTTTTCAAAAGATAGTATAAAAATATGAAAGGAGCTGGGTGTGGTGGCACATGCGTTTAATCCCAGTACTAGGGAGGCAGAAGTAGGAGGATCGCTGTGAGTTCGAGGCCACCCTGAGACTACAGAGTGAGTTCCAGGTCAGCCTGGGCTGGAGTAAGACCCTACTCCTCTCCACCCCAAAATATATATATGAAAGGACAAGTCATAAAATTCAAAACATAAGATATTATTCAAAGCTTACTATTGACTAGTAATTCAAAAGTAAAAAGTAAATTATTCTTCAGAAAACATGCAAAACCTAAGTAGGGATATCACAGCACAGAAAATATGAATGGCCAATAAATTTATGAAAAGATTCTCAGTTCCATCTATAATCACAGGAAAACCCACCAAGATCACAAATATGATTTCCTATCACTATGTACACATATAGATATTTGTGTTATAGTTTATCTTTGTATGCTTGTGTATATGTGTGTGAAATATGTGCATATTTTATACATATACACACACATGTTTGTGTGTGTGTGTGTGTGTGTGTGTGTGTGTGTGTGTGTGTGTGTGGAGGATGGATGGAGTTCAGCATCAGGTGTTTCCTCAATAGCTCTCCACTGAACCTGGAGCTCACTGATTTGGCTAGACTAATTAGCCAGGAAATACCAGAGATCCTCCTGTATCAGCCTCCTGAGCTGTTTTATGGGCATGTACACCATGCCTGGTTTGTACATGGGCCCTGGAAATCTGAATTCAGTTCTTCATACGTATGAAGCAAGCACTTTACCATCTGAGTCATTTCCCCAGTTACTTGTTAAAATGTTTATTGTTTGATTTGACTATTGATATATGCCTAGGAGATTTGTAAAGCCAACAATCTGGGTATGTATATGTGGGGGTGTACAGAGGTAATTAGATTGTAAAAATTCTTAGCTAACCAATGGTTTAGTCCGTTGATGGATTCAGAATTTGAATAGATGATTAGAAGGTTATGAGGTCTGTGGAACGTGTGGCCTAGCTGGAGAAAGTGGGTTGCTGGGCATGCACCTTTAATGAGTTTATCTTAGAAATGGCCTCTTCTCATTATTTCCTCCTGTTTCCTTGTTATCACCAGGGAAGTATGCCACTTTCCTCCTCCATGTCCTTCTATCATGATGTTCTGCCTTACCACAGGCTGAGAAACAATGCAGCCAACTAACCATCCACTGTGATCTCTTAAATTGTGAGCCAAAATTTATCTTCCCTCTTTTAGATGACTTCTAGCAGATATTTGTCACCGTGAGGAAATTCTGACTAATAGTCTGTTGAACCAAATGTTGGTGAAAGGATTTGTCTCTTAGGGGTGTTGTAACAAAATACCACATGCTCTAGTATGTTTATTTTCTATACTTCTGGAGGCTGGAACTCCAAAGTTAATGTTATGGTGTGAATCTGAAATGACCCCACAAGATTATGTTTTAATGCTTGGATCCCAGATGGCGGCACTATTTTTGGAGAATCTGGAAAATATGGGGCCTTTTTGGTAGAAGTAGATTGGTAGGAGCATGCTTTTAAGGTCCTGCCTGGCAGGTTCCTGTCTCATTCTGTGATTGCTGGTTTATAATGGTGTGAATGCTCTTTGTCATGCATATACTCCTGCCTCCATGAACTGAGGTGATCCATTATGACTTCTCCCCATGATAGACTGAAACTATGAACCAAAATCAATCTTTCCTTCTTTAACCTGTGTGTGTCATTCTTGGCAGGGGGATCACAGTTATAGATAAGTAATTCATAAAATTAAGCTACTGGTAAGGCTGGTTTTAAGTGAGCTCTCCCTGGGTTTCCCATTATCTCACTGGTGACTTCACATAGACTTTCTTCTCTGTGCATGTGAAAAGACAGAGGTCTCTGGTGTCTCTTGTTTTTCCTATCAAGACATAGTCCTATTGGATTATAACCTCATTCTCATTATACCATTTAGCCCTAATTACCTATAAGGGCCTACCCCCAAACACTAAACTAGTGTTTTGTGTTTAAGTGTATGAATTTGGAGGCATGCAAGGCAGTCCATACCAGAGAGGAAAGGAGTAGTTGGAACTCAATCTTCTAGTGGAAAGGCATATATAAGAAATTGCTTTAGTTATTTTAGAAAACATTTTAATACCACCCCAAAATTGCAGCAGTATACTACATCTCCCCTGGGTTAGGAGTTCCATTCTCAAGGATAACAATTTCACAGGTTGTCAGATTTAGCACCTAAAAATATAGGCAGCATAATTAACCCTAATTACAGTGAAAAGATACATGAATTGAAGTGTAAGTATGTCCCAAATGTTGCATGCAGCATAGTTATTTAAAAAAATACAATTTTAATTGAGTATTTTATGTGTTATTTGATAATCCCACCTTAGTAGATCATAGAAATATTGTTTGTAATATTAAAACAAACCAGAAAACTGGAAATATCCTCATATTAATCAAATTGAGAATATACAAATGGGCTGGGGTTATTTAAAAGTAAACTATTTTGAAATCCTGGATAAATATCAAGAACTTGATATTGAGAGGAATAAAACAAATCACAGAAGAATTATACACAGAGTGGTTCTGTGTTGGGCATTGCTAAACACGGGCTCGGGCTGTGAGGAAGGTGGCCTGGGCTATTGGACATGGCCGGAGTCCTTGGGCTGTGGGGGTTGCAGCTGACCTTATCATCGGGAACCCACTCTGGCAATGGAGACTGGCCCTCCCTGCCCTCGGGCAGGTTGTAGTGTGCCCTATCTTCATCCAGAGTGGGCAGAACTGGTGGGCCCTTCCCCCCTCTATCCCAAAAGCATCTGACCATTACATAGTCAAGCTTTGTCCCTCCCACCATTCCTGACCTTGTGGCTAGCTGCCCAAGAGACCCTTATAAACAGTCTCCCTTCAGCTGTAGCCATCCAATATGTGGATGAAGTTGCATAGCTTTTCCCACCACTTCTGTTATCACCCTTGCAACGTCTCCCTTGTGCCTTCTGCCTTCTAACCAATTAGATAGCAACCCATAAACCTATGTATCCAATCACCTTATAGTCTGTATGTGCCTTCTCAACCTTTCTCAAGTGTTTATAAGCCCACTCCCCTTTTGAATAGAGCTCGTTGTCCATCAGACGGCCTCCTGGGTGGTTCATTGCCCATCACACTCTCCCACTCCAAGACTCTGCTTCCCCTCAACTCCTCCTGAGCCAGGGATGTCTGTGGCCAATGACCCCTGAGAACATCAAGGACCCACAGTTCTGCATATGTAACTTTGAAATCACACAAAAGGAAACAATATGTTCTGTACTATTTGCACAAATGCCAGAGGACAATATGGCAAAGCAAGAGGAATATGAATTAAAAAAATCACCTCCAGTGAGTGATAACTTCTGGGGAGAAAAGATGCGTGGGGGTGGGGGGGGCTAGGGGAATGTCTCAACCAGTCAAATGATTATTGCACAAGCATGGAAACAGAGTTTGGGTCCTCAGAAACCATATAAAAGTTGATGTGTGTTGCCACATGCCTGTATTCCCAAGCACTGGGGAAGTGGAGACAGGAGGATCCCCCAGGTCTTCTGACTAGTTCGTTTCCTTCATTTAGTGAGCCTCAGGTCCAGTGAGAGATTTTTCTCAAAAATAAAGTGGAGAATGATTTAGGGAGATAGTCAACATCAACATCTTGTGTTTATGAATACCTACACACATGTGCATCCAGACTCATGTGAACATGCATATGTGTGTGTGTGTCTGTGTGTATGCAAAAGAAACGCAATGTCCAAAAACAAAGATGATGCTTTCAGAAGTTTGGGTAATATTTTAATTCTATTGAGTACATGATTTTATGTTGGGGTTTTTAGGATTTTAAATCCAATTTATATACATGTACATGTGCATATATGTGTGTATATATGCATATGTTGCAATCAGGTACACATTGCTGCCATAAAACACTTGACCAAGAACAGCTTGTGGGAAAAAAGAATGTATTTTTGCTTACAGACTTGTTGTGAAGCCCCATGTTGGCAGGGGAATACAATGGCATGAGCAGAGGGTGGACATCTCCTCCTCACCAAAATCAGGTGGATAACATCAACAGGAGAGTAAGACAAACATTGTCAAAGGGACACTGGCTATAATACCTATAAGCCTAGCACCAACAATACACTGCCTCCAGGAGGCTCCAATTGCCAAATTGCCACCAGCTGGGAACCTAGCATTCAGAACACCTAAGTTTATGACCGGGGGGGGGGGGACACCTGAATCAAACCACCATAGCATATATATTTGCATTCCTTTGCATATTTGAAACAACTTTATAATTAAAATGGACTGGGTAGATGACCCAGTTGATAAAGTGCTTATGGTGCAAGTGTGAATATCTGAGTTCAAAATCTCAGAGCCTGCATAAAAGCTATATGCTGTAGCACTACCATCTGTTATCCCAATTTTAGGGAGCTAGAGACAGGAGGATGTTATGGGCTAGGTAACCTGCCAAATGCAACATGGAATGATGAGAGGCTCTGCCTCAACAAGATCGATATTGACAAGTGATTCCTAGAGTTATCCTCTGACCACCACATGTGTGCCATGGCACAAGCATGCCCACATGATCACACACACACACACACACACACACACACACACACACACACTCACTCAAACACACAGCATTCACAAACATCAAAAAAGTCAAAGCATGTTTAATAAAAGTTTACTGAATGTTTCACATTAAGTATATTTTTTATTCATTCACTTCTGAACTAATAATTTCTGAGCAGATCATTTTGAGAGTCCTCCTATTTCATCAGAAACATCAGTCCTTTAATTTGGCATTACAATTGAATCTGTTACTCATTCATTTTGTCAGTGAGCACTGCTGCTATTGACATATGTCACTGAGGAGTGAGCATATTGTCAAAGGTGGCATATGTAGAACATTGTGAATCTGGAATTGAACCTAGGTCAGATTTCAATGTCTAGATCTTTTTTCTTATATCTTCCTGTCTAAGTCATTCCATTCAATAGAACACACTGTTCCAAGAGCACTTTTCTTACTAAAGTTGAATTTTTGCATTCACAATCAGTATGAATACTATTTTGGGAAGCGGTAATAAAAATAGCAGCAGAATCGAAAACATCAAAGTGCTTTATACATAATGAGAGTAATTACTGATTTTGGAGTTTTTGTTTCCATTTTTGTGCATAATGATGTAAAATGTGTGTATAATCATGTAAAATATGATTTTACAACTATGGGTTGTGATCAAAAAGTTTGAAATCCTCTGAGACAACTCATTTTTTTCCTCTCCTAACTGGATTTTTACTAATTTACTCATACTTGGGCCTTTAACAAGACTAAGAAATGTGAAAGCAACACAAAAAGATCTTTCAGTTGTACACCCAAGAATCCAAATTTTCAGCTTCCAAACTGGTTACTTGAACTTTCTTTGTGATCTCACCTGTTGAGGGGCAGTTTTGAGGAACACGTTCATCTTGCAGTGAACCCTTCTGCCTCCACTGTCATTGGATGTCTTTAAGAAGACCCCATCTAAGATGTTACATGTGCTCTTATTTTTGTTGATTAAAACAAATATTTTAAATACTCCCACCTTTCTAGTAGAATAGTCTTTCTTAAACAAGGGAAAATAAAGGGGAAATTGATTTCTCTATTTTGAAGATTCCAATTTCTTTTTGACTGTAACCCATAGACCTTTATGAAGAGTGCATTGAATAGTGTTGCTTCTTTGCTAACAGCTGTTAGGGGCTTTCCTTATGTTGATAAGGAACTCAAGCTCATTTTCATACAGACAACATCCTGCCTCACAAACCCAGCCTTCACTGTGCTTTACTTCTCCTGCTGTTCTTCCTGACCACAGCTCAGCAGACACCTGCCCCTCCTCACCCTCTCTTATGGCTCCCACCACATGCACTGGCTTACAAATGCATACCTGTATTAGGATTCTGTATTAGGATCCTTTAGACAGTGGGAAGACATTGAATTGTCCTTCAACCCTAGCCTGCAAGCTTTTGGGGATCATAGAAGGAGATGTGTTCACTGTGTCCTCCCAACATGTAGCACAGTTCTGTGCAGATGTTTTTCATGGGGGTTGCCTATAAAAGTACTTAGGCAAATACATTAAAAACACATCATAAAAATTTAATTCTAACAAAACTTGGATCAGATTCTCTGTAACTAGGTATTCAAAATTTATCCTCTATTAGGCAGCGACTGAATACATACCATTCAGAGATAACAGCGGTTCTGAAACAGTTCTCAGAGGTGAAGAAATATGCAATGGAATTACTCAGCAGTGGGTTGTTTAATCTTTTCCCAAATCATACTGATCCTATCAATGGATAGAGGACTCTCTCCATGGTAACATTCCCTTGAATACAAAAGCTTCTTACACTCTGAAAGCAATCACTCAGGGATGCTATTTCTGCCAACTCCAGATCCTGATTAGCTGGGAACTTGGACCAAAATGAGTGCCCAGATAACAAGTGATACCGCGTGTTCTGCTTATTGATGAGCTGCAAAGACTGCCCAAACTGTGACTGCTGATCAGCACTGTGATCATCACCACAAGGACTAGTCCCCACCTCTTGCTCCAAGCAAGAGACCAAATATGAACAGGATGATTGTAATTTTCCAATAATGACATACCAGTCAATGCTGATGTCCTTTTGCCCTGTTCAAAGTTTCTGTGTCTCCAACTCACAAAAGAACTTACAGTTTATTGGAGTAAATATTGGATAAGTCTTTAATCCTCCTTGAAACCCAGCACTGAGACATGAAAACCCTGATCTGAATATGGACAAGCAGTAAGACTGGAAGTGTCAACATTAAGCTTCTTTGACAATGTTAATGCTATGGCATTCTAAAGACACTGAACATGATGTGATGCTCAGGGGAGACTAGCTAATCATCATGGTGATTAGAGGTATTAAGACATCGAAAGACTTAAATATTTGACTTTGGACATACTTAGATTCTCAGTGTTGGAAAAACTTGGATGTAATCCAGAAATAAAGATCATTCTAAAACTGTAAGTAACAAGATTGTTCTGTGTGCAATTTCTAAAATACACCAACAATATTCTGGAAATGGATGAAAGGAACTATAACATTAAAACTCTCAATGATAGAATACTTGCTTTGTATTGCAGAACTTTGATTTCATACTCAAGAAAGGCATACAATAATAAATAAATAAATAAATAAATAAATAAATAAATAAATAAATAAAACCTAAAATTTATATTAACAACAAAAAAACTATGAAATGAATTGCATCTGTCCTTGTGGGGAATGTCTTGGGTTTTGTTTTGTTTTTGTCAATTTGGTAAATTCTAAAAATGAAATATATAGAAGTAATTCATTCAGCAAATATTTCTTGAGTGCCTACTGTGTACTAGCAAATCAATACCTTAATGTCTTCACCAAAGTAATGTTTTCAATCCTTATGGGCTGTTGTTTAATGGCAGATGCAAGACAGACAATCAACAGTAAACACAAGACATGGAATTATGTCATAGAGTGGCAATCAGAAGGCGAAGATGATACTATGGTCATTGCCTGATATTTGGATACATTGGTTGAGGATCCACAGAAAATAAGAGTTAAGCAAAGAACAGATAAATGTGAAAAGGCCACATAGATTTCTGGAAAAGCATAATTTGAGAAGTCAATGGCCATTTAAAGTACACTTGATGTGTTCAAGGAGCAAGGAGACCTGGATGGGTACTTGGTTGGTGCTTTATTATATCCAACATTTGATTCTCAAAGTCACCCTGGATATTGCTATCTGGCAGATGACAGAAGAGGGTATGGAAAATTATGAGAGGGTTCAGTAGGGCAAGATTAGGGTAACTGTCCCCACATTCTCAGTATTGATGGGTTCCTTACAATGTGAGAGTTTCAGTATTAAATTAGACAGTCCTGAGAAAACAAGGGTTGTTGGTGACCACTGGCCTGACCTACAGGTCTACATGCTATGACTAGAAGTCAAGTCACATGATCTCACAAAATACAAAGGGGCATAGAAACTGTGATCAGAACAATCAGAATGCAGAAGAAAGGAAATGAAGTCAGACAAGAGTGAGAAATAGACCATTAGTGACTAACTATTAGAATGACTTTGAATAATATGATGAGTGAAAGAATAAATTAGAAAACTTTAAAGCAGGAAATGATATTTTAGTGGTTGACTTTTTATTTTAAAAAAACCCACATAATATTTTAAATACCAAGTACCCCTAGAAGCATGGAGATATATGTGCATAATTTTATCCATGTAATAACCTTACAAAGTAAGAACCCCTTGTGGTGCTTTGAATTGGAAATGTCACTCATGGGCTCATGTGTTTCAACACTTGGCACACAGCTGATGGTGCTGCTTTGGAAAGGTCTGGAATCTTTTAGGAGGTGGAGGTTCACTGGAGGAAGTGGGTCACTGAGGGTGATCAGGTTGTGTGAGCCCTGCTTCCTGTCTGTGAAACAACGTGACCATCTGCCTTATGCTCCTTCCACCATGCCTTACCCTCCATGATGGTCTACCTCAAACTGTAAGCCTAAATAAAAACTCTTCCTTAAATTTCTCCTTGTGAGATATTTGATAAAAGCAAAGAGAAAAATAACTAATACACCCCCAAATGTCACCATCTTGTAGAGGAGGGAACCGAGGCACAGCTAGATAACTTACTTAGAATCAGTGGAGCTGTTATGAAGGAGATCACATCAGTTCAGGCGACATAACCAAAGCTCCCTTCAGACACGAACATTCACCACCAAGATATCCTCAGGATTTAGCAGTATCCCCTGGAGAGAAGAAGATGCACAGAAGAAGATGCTGCTTTTTTTTTTTTCCTGTCATTGAGCATTCATGTGTTAGAGTGACCTTAAACCTCTTACACATGCATAAGTGGTCCTGTCACTTTGTCTTTAGACAGCTCTGCCATTACCACCAGGCTTCTAGAGGAATGAGGACCAGGGCAGTTGCTATCATGTGTGTTGTGGTGGTGGGTGGAGCAACAGGACAAAATTTGCAAGGGAAACTTGCATAGAAACCTCAAGCCTCTGCTGTTGCTTTTCTCCAACATCTTTTTGCCACCTTATTTCCTAATTTCAGATTACATTCTCTTACCGTACAAGATGTGGTGACAAGAGAATTAAGGATTATTGAAGTTACCATTCAAGGTTATCCTTAACTACATAATGAGTTTGAGGTCATCTTGGGCTATTTAAGACTCTGCCTCAAAATCATTTACTTAATTAGTTGACAAATTCTATTGTCTATGTGGAATTTTGCTTTGAATTCTGAAACTTTTGCTTTACTGTCATTTTCTTAAATATAATTTCATAATGTAAGCTTATGATTTTGTGGATGTTTAAATCATAGGATTAAAATGTTGGAGAATCCTGCCATCTGTTCTCTTCTACTATGAATTCAAAAACACAATGACATAATCTCTGAGGATATATTTATCTAAACCCATAATAAATTAAGTAAAAATTAATTATCACTTCTAACCAAGAAATGCTGAACATATCAAAATATGATACATAGTTCCTTTCCTAAATAAACTTTATACAGTGAGATGTTGCAGGACAGAGTCATGGTGATTCTGGTGTTAAATAATAGCACATAGAAAAAAATTAAAACCAGGACAAGGACAAAGCATTTATAAGCTCTCTACATAAGCAATAGGAAAGAAATTTGAAAGCAGACCAGTCAGGGTAAGGGGGTCAGGGAAACTCAACATGAGCTACAAAGAACAAATCTGAATCTTGAAATTGAAGAGTGGGGAAGAATAGAAGAGAGGTGGGTAGGAAACAAGTCATTTATACTTCCCATAAACTCTCCATCAGGTTACAAGCTATTGTTCAGTACATTTTATTAAAAAATAAGTTCAGCTAGCATTTTGGAGACAAATATATATTACATGTTTAATTATGGAAAATCATGCATATTCATCACTCAGGTAGTTTTCCTTCTTAAAACATTGGGCTTTCACATCTAATGAGCTTAGGTATTGGGAAATATTTCTTATATATGTCTAGAGTTGCTGAAATTTCCCTCTGAGGACTGAATGGAGTAATTAATTACTTGCACACATATGGCATCATTGCAGGGATATAATTAGTGAACCTTCTTTCATTTGTAAATTGAGGGGAGAATGTCTTTGCCAGCCTGATTAGTGGGTCATGGTCTTGGCTACAGGGTGGATAGTAAATCTAATGAATATGAAAATATACTTCCTTGCATCAATCTACCATGGCCAGGGAATGGTGGAATTGGGATCAACATTAGTAGGATTCATGAGAAATAAAATTGCTGGTGGCCCTTTAGTCATCAGGCACACACAAGTTGTAAACAGAAATTAATGCAGCCTTGCATCTTTATTTTAGGCTTGAATTATGAAAAAAATGATAAATGGGTTTACATAAATATCAAACCTCCAGTCTCCCAAATTGAAGTATGTCAGATGATATATTGAAGTTGGAAAATATGATTATAGCTTCTATTAATATTTATTTAAATCTTGTTAACATTATTATGTATATTACAATATTTATATAATTTAGTACTATGGTAGTACTTATAAATAACTGAATATACATATTTATGGATTAAGTTCTGAACACTTTTTCACAATTTATAGTATACATAGCCTAAAAAGTGTAGTGACATTGACCATCATGGATATTCTTCATATCTTCTACACATTGATGTCTTTAGTTACTTTAATCTGAGAACATAGAAAGTGAACTGTCCTAAACAGAGTAGCAACAGCTGATGTAGGAACATCCTGGCTGGGTGTTATGATGCAGACCTGCTTTCCTGCATCTGTGGCAGATGGTCTTGTCATCCCAGCGCACTCCTTCTTCCTACCTCTGACTTGAGCTGCCACTGTGGGGACCCTGCAGTGGGAACTCAGACTTACCTCAACATCTGGCACCTTGAGCCTGGTTTCATTCTCTCTTGCTTTCTACCTCATGCTTTCCCCCAAGCACATTTTAAGTAGAAAAAAGATCTAGCTGAAAACAATTAAGTATTACTGTCTGAACACATTTGTTTTGTTAGGGAATGGTTACTGGAAACCAAATACTATAGGTATCAAGAGAGGGTAATGGAATATATGTGTAATGAAAGTAAAAACCAAAACAGAAAAAGGAATGGGGGAGGTAGGGCATAGCAGGGATAAGAACAGCATTAAACATACAAACATACATGCATACACGCACACATATACACATACACATGCACACATATCTGAACACATGCACACAGGCGTGCATGCACACAAATATACATTTTATAAATTTGCTACACTGAAACCCATTTCCTTGTATGCTAACCAAAAAATTCAACTTAACAAGCTAATATAAATTCAATAATTTATGATGAAGTTAACAATGTAAATGTGAACTGTTAGTACCAATTGTGTTTACGTGAGTATGAAGCATTCTGTTCACTGGATTAATCAAATAATCCAAAACTAAATTTAAAGGAAGGAACCAAACAGTGTTTTATAATTACAAAGTAGGCTGGGTGTGGTGGCACATGCCTTTAATCCAAGCACTCAGGAGGCAGAGGTGGGAGGATTACTGTGACTTTGAGGCCAGACTGAGATGAACTGCATGGTGAATTCTAGGTCAGCCTGGGCAAGAGCAATACCCTACCTTGAAAAACAAAAAAAAAAAAAAATAAATAATAAGAGGACATACAGTATGTGGAAAATAATTTAAGACATGAAGTGAATGACACATTCCAAATGAATGATTCTTCCAGAAAATGACCAAGTACAAATGCTAACTCCTTGGTTGTGCATGTCAATAAGGAGTGTTTCCAACAATGCCCAGATCTGTATGGAAAAAAAAAAATCTTTAAGTACACTGGCCCCCTCTTATCCAAGACCTGCAGTGGATTCCTAAAACCACAGACAGTCTTGAGGCGTGCGCGCACACACACACACACACACACACACACACACACACACACATATATATACATATTCATACCTATGATAAGGCATAATTTATAAATTAAACTAAGAGATTAACAACAATGATAAAATAAGTATATCAATATAGTGTAGTAAACTTATGTAGATATGGTCACTTGTAAAATAGTTTACTGTACTCTGGTCTATTTTCAGACTGTGGTTGATTGTGGGTTACCGAAATTGTGAAAAGCAAAATCACATATGGTAATTGTGGACTACTGAATATGCCAGTCTTAGATCACCCAATGGACTCCTTAAAAATGACTTAAGTGGGGCTGATGACATAGAGTATTGGCATAGCACTTGCCTTCCATACAAGAGTACAAGCAAAAGTGTCTTAATTGTATATAAAAGTGAACACCCATAGAAACATGTCTAACTGATTAAAACAACAAAACTAGAGAAGAAGTTCACCTGTTCCATTAATTTGAAGCCTATTCCAGGGGCTCTCACAATAGTGAAAGCAACTAAGCTTAGTTATAGAATCACCAATGTGCTGGTATTGTATCATCTCCAGATTCCACTGGTGATAGGGGATTTGCGTTCTCACATAGGTGCCTTTTTTTTTTTTTTTTTGAGGCTTTCTCTCTTATCTGCTCTTGCTTTTCATCTTTGTCAGTCATAGTTTAATCTTCCTTAACCTTTGGCTCTTTGCATTTGCACACTGTTAAGTGGGAGACAATATCCTCTGTCTATGATGGGAAACAGAATGTATTTAGGAAAAACCAGACTCTTCATCTTTAGTAAGCTGTGTTTGGTCTGTACTTATCTGAGCTGTACTTAATATCTATGTAATCATCTAATTATTGGATTGTGTGCACTGAGCTTCTGTTTTATGGTGCTTTTTTGGTGTTACATAAGTCTGAGGTCCCCTAGTCCTTGAAGAGGACCAAGTCCAACTACATAATTATCATCTTACCACAGCATCTTCTCTTTCTACTTGTTGTCCAGCTCCAACACTTTGATCTCAAATCCAATGTCTAATTTATGCAGATAAATCCAGAAGAAGACACATTTTATTTTAAAAAGGTGAAATGTTCCTTGAAGATATCAATATCAGGGAAAAATATGACAACCAGCATTGGATCCTGAAACAGAAAAGGACATTCATGTGAAAACTAATGAAATCAAAATCCAGTTTAGAGCTCAGCTATTAGTAATATACTAACGTTGTCTTCTTAGTTTTGACTATGTACCATAGCAATGTGTAGTGTTCACATAAGGAGATGGATGAATGGCATAAGAAATTTTCTTCAGAGCTGGAGAGATGGCTTAGCAATCAAGATGCATGCCTGCAAAGCCTAAGGACCCAGGTTTGATTACCCAGCACTCATGTAAGCCAAATGCACAGGGTGTCACACAAGTCTGGAGACCATTTGCAGTGGCTAAAGGCCCTGTCACACCTATTCTCTCTCCCTCTTTCTCTCTCTCAAATAAAAAAAATTTAAAAACAGAAATTTTCTTTATTTCTTTTCTGTCATCATAATCATTTCACTGAAAGAAAATAAAGTACAGAATTGATGTGATAGCGCCCATCAAATATCCATGTTCCTTTACCTGCAACCATGAGCTCCTACTGCTTTGCCATGATTCCTGGAAGTGGACTTTTCCTCAAGTAGGATGACAGAATTTAGTCCACCTCAAGCCAAGTGATTTTAGACTACTGGTCCAAAAATATTGTGTCTTCTCTTTTCATTCTATTCTGTAAGTTTTTCTCTAGCAGCCATTTTTGTTTTAAGCAGAGGGAGAAAGAGTAAGGGAAGAAATAACTCTGCTTATTTCTTATCATTCTGAGCTCTGAATGATGGGAAGACTTGGTACTCATTTTCTATCAGAGAAATATTTGCAAGGCTACCCCTCCTCATGAGGATGTCAAGGGATATATTTATGTAGTTATTGTAGATTCAAAATTTTCTAATCAGAGGGGTACTTGCTCATTGTGGCAGTTCAGGGATCTATGAAAAACTGGGATGGATAAATTACGTATGTGTATAACTCAGAGGGAAGTTTCTTCCCCTTTCACAAGCCAAATCCATATCTTACCTCAGACACAGGAAATGAAGTAAAGAGAGTATTCAAGTTTGTACATTATATATATACATATATATGTGTATGTCTATGTATGCATGTATTTCAGACACCACAGCACTGTGTGGTTTTGTTAATATTCAAGCACAATGGCATTGGTAAGATAGGGACAAAATTGGGATTGAAAAGTAAATAGATATTCAGCACCAAACTATTTCAAAGTAGCCATTACATACATTGCAAAAACATGTTTCACAGACCTAGTACAGTAAGAGCTGTAGCCCAAAATCTTTGGGTACTTTGCTCATTTGCATGTCTTGACACTAGTTTGGCAGCCTTCTATTCCAGTAGATTTTCTTTCCTTTTTTTTTTTTTTTTTTTTTCCAGGTAGGGTCTCACTCTAGCTCAGGCTGACCTGAAAATCACTATGTAATCTCAGGGTGACCTCAAACTCATGGCGATCTTCCTACCTCTGCCTCCCAAGTGCTGGGATTAAAGATGTGCACCACCGTGCCTGGCTAGATTTTCTTTATTAACTCCCACTTTGTGGATCATTTTCTCTTTCTACACTTTACTGAAGATGATGTTCTTATCCATTGGTTTCTTAAATTCTTCTTTCTCATTTCTGCTTCAAGATCTCAGCTTCTTGGAATTTGTGTCTTTTCCTGGAGCTTCTAATTCCTTTTTCTTTGTTTAGGAGAGTCATCTTCGGAGGAGGCAAAAAAAACAAAAAAAAAAAAAAAAAAAAAACAAAACAAAACAAAACAAAAAAAAAAAAACACTGGGATTATTTTGATGTAGGCCCAAGCATTAACTCAGGATTGTGGCCTAAAACATGCCTCTTCAGTACTTTCACTTAGTTATGAGAAGCAGCTGTGGTGAAAAGAAAAGCAGGTGTCAGTGTGTTCTGTGTAGACCATTGTTAAGGAGATCCCTGCTTGGTTAAAGCTGCCTGGAAACACTTGGAACCAAAGAACTGTAGGTACTTAATTTTTTCCCTAAATCATCAATTTATATTTATAATATTGGAGTTATAATATTATAATATTGGAGTTATAATATTGGAGTCCAGTCTAATATGGGCCTCAATTAGGTTGGGTAACAGGTTAACAAAATAAAGGCTGTCAGAAAATAAGTTAAATGGCTCCTGAATAGTGTCCAAAGCCAAAACGACAGCAAATCAATTATACCCAGAAACCCCTCGAGGGCCATAGCAACCCTGTTGTTATTTCTCTGAAGCCAAGTGAAGTCTATTCCCTTAAAGGGGGTGACAATGACATGAGACTCTGTGCCAAACAATTGGACAGAGATGTTCCTGTCCTTGATAATGTAGTCTGCAATCTGGTTAGTTATAGAGTAAACTCTGGGGACTCCACCAAGGGAGAGGTGAATTCATTGGATGGGTTCTCCTTCCTGGGCTAACAACGCAGTGCATAATGTTTCCCCAGAGAAAATACAGAGGGAGATAGGTAAGTTAGGATCGAACCTCTTTAGGATAGTAGCATCAATAGCCCGTTGTACCTTATGTAGAATTTGTTTATGATGAGGGGGCAAGGTTATCTGAGAGGAAAGAGTAAGACCCTTTAAGAGGGTTCCAAAGGGAACAGTTTTTTAGTAGTTATGGGTATCCAGGGCCTCATCCAATTAATTTCCCCCAGCACCTTTTGGAGTTGAGGCAAAGTATAGAAATTTTGAATATGGAGTTGGGGTTTGACAGGAGAAACAGTATCAAGGAATAACCTGGAGCCCAAAATCTTGAAGGGAGGGGCAGTTTGAATTTTTTCTGGAGACACCTGTAAAATGGAAAGGCATTTAGCAGTGAGGTCTTGGAGGTCTGATGGGTTGGAATGACCTAAAATAATAATAAAATATTAGGATGATTAATCAAGGAAGAAAAGATATGAGACATGTATTGTTAGGGTCAATCCAGGGCTGACAGTTAGTAGTTTTTATGATGTTGAAGCTTATAGATCTAGGGCAAGTTCCATACTGGCAGAAAAAGTTGGCCTGTCTTTATAGAGCCATGAAAGAGAGAAAAAGAATTTAATTAGTCACATAGTACATAGAGCAAAATTATGGTAGTCAAGTCACAGTAAGCTTTAGGAATTTTTGTTAGGTACACTTTGTATATCTTTATAATGGAATTTTAAAACATTATTACACCTTAAAATTGGACCCCAGTGACATTGTCTTTAGTAAGGCAATGTAGATGTAAACTATAAATTAATAAAATACTGAATATATTGGGGGACATATATTTAAATTACCACATTTTTCCCTGGC
Source organism: Orientallactaga sibirica (assembly GCA_036365145.1). Lineage (NCBI taxonomy): Eukaryota > Metazoa > Chordata > Mammalia > Rodentia > Dipodidae > Orientallactaga > Orientallactaga sibirica. Next base: position 23,382,295 of record JAEOAD010000003.1, read on the forward strand.
TTTTAATAGATTTATAATAACAGTAACAATAATAATAAAATCAAACAAGTTAATTGGTATAAGGCATAGTAAGGAGAGACTAGAACAATTTAAATTTAACCACCATTAGCCATTATTAAACTTTTGTAGTAACCAGAGACTGATAGTCTTTAGGTTTTTTAATTTTGTCCCTCTAGCTGTGCAGAGTTGTCAGGGAAAACTTTAATCCCAGGCCAACATTGTATTATCAATTGAGTTAGTTGGGCTTAGATTTATGTTTTATGAATTGAGTTAGGCAGGCAGAGAGAATGGGCGTGTCAGGCCTCCAGCCACTGTTTACATGGGTACTGGAGAATTGAGCCTCGAATCGGGGTCCTTAGGCTCTACAGGCAAGCACTTAACCATTAAGCCATCTCTTTAGCCCCACGTTAATGAGAAGGCAGTGAAGGGTGGGACAATGGTGTGTAGGATATAGCCATATAGACTTGAAAAATAGTGAATGTCCCCAGCCTTTTTTTTTTTTTAAAATTTTTTAAAGTAAATACTTTGGGCCCCGCGGGACACTTAGTTAAGAGCATAGAGGGAGTGTCTAGAGGCAAAGGGGGGGGGGATGGCAGCGATTCGCCTCATGGCCTTATGGCGGACCGCCTGCCCGTTCCTAAGATATTTTTAAAGTAAGTTAGGAGCCCGCCCACCTGCCTCCTTGTCGTTTGGCTGGCCTTTTTTTTTTTTTTTTTTTGACAAAAGTGACCAAAAGTGACGCCTGGAGGTGTGGGTGAGGCACAGCCAGTGAGGCTCGGGGCAGTGCTCGGGCCCGGGCTGGAGCAGCAGCTTAGGACCATCCCATTCCGCTCCCCGCAGGGATGTCGGCGGAGCTTGGCTGTTGTCCCTCCGCTCCAAGCGTGTAAGTTTTGTTTTGTGGACCAGTGACTTGTGTTTCACGCCTGCGAGGAAAGTTAACCTCGGTTTGGGACGTTTGGGGAACTCGAGCTTGTATTTGATCACAGTTTACATTTACAGAAAGCTACATGGAGGAGCTGTATGAGGAAAGAAGTTTACCGAAGAATGTTAGTGTGGAAGAATTTTGATATGCCCGCATTCCCCATTAGGGGTTTGAGCACATTTGTCTTAGGCAGCAGTTACAGTTAAAAGACAGCAGGGCCGGTGGTGGCTTGGGTGGCGGTCTTGGAAGAAAGGAGATTTTAAAAGTTAGTTTTAGCCTTTTTTTTTTTTTTTTTACAGTTTTTAAGGGCAAAAATGAACTTTTTCCTGGAAAAGCCTTTAAGGCTGGCAATTAAGGCAAGGAGGACTGAATTAATCCATGGGGCTAAAACAAGAGTTTTGTCCCAAGAGCCACACTGTAGGAGGAGTAGGGCAATAGTAATGAAATCAAACACAGTGTAGCTGGGAGCAGATCTCCCCATCAGGTTTGTTTTGTCTTTTGGGATGGAGTTTTTATTTAAATGAGGAGGCAAAAACGTTTAAAGTCTCCTCTAGGTCTGCCCACGTGGTGCGTCCGCCATGAACTGGCGTTTAGAAATGGCGGCACTGTAGAACCTGGAAATGAAAGCAAAGAGAAAGTGGTGAGTTTCCTTTAGGTCTGCCCACGTGGTGCGTCCGCCATGAACGTACCCATTTAGAAATGGCGGCAAACCGGAAATGAAAGGAAAGAGAAAGGAAGTTGAAGTAAGCACAGATTATAGAAGTAAAGGTTAGAATATTAAATATGAAGATTACCTCATAATTTATGAGGATACACCCGTCAGCAGTCCGATTAGCCCGTCAGCTTAATTTTGAATTTTGTTTCATCACATCAGGGTCCAGTCCGTAGTCCGTTCTGAATCCTCACACGTAGTTTCTCAGGTAGTTTTCTGCCTTCACACGGGGCACCAGTTGTTGCGCCCCACGTTTGGGCGCCAGTTGCCGGGGTTTTTTCCCTCCACCACCGGCAGGTAGAGCGGAAGAGAGAGAGAACCGGGCCAGCTGCTTCTCTCGAGGCTGAACGAGAAGGCGGGTGTTGGCGACTCAAACCCCTCCCCCCCAAAAACACCGGGGAGAAAAACCACATTGAGTCGCAGAGACCGTCTAAGGCGGGAATCTCTCTGTTTATTGTCATGGGAAGGTATTTATATATTTTGAGGAAGGGGGCGGGAAGAGGGGATGAGAGAAAGGTATAAGGGCCAATAGTATTTCACTACGTCAACAGCAGCTGGGTGGAGGCAGTTTTAGCTTAGGTGCTGAGTCACTTCAAGGACAGGTTACCAAACTCTACTCAGGCTCTGGAAGCTCGACTAGGCCTCACCGGGAGTAGGCCAAGACTGGCTGGGCTAACCACTCGGCTTCACACCGGGCAGGGCCCAACAGGCGTGTGCACACATAGTCTGAGTTTCTAGGATATAATCCATTTTATGAAAAATGCCACTATTTATTTCACACTTTGAGGCCTTTAGGGATATCTTCAGTGTATTGGAAATGGTATAACTTAAAATAAAAACTTTAACTACTTTTGTTTTAGTTTTCCTATTTAAAGGTGAGGCGGAGATATATATTGGCTGCTTGACACATTGCACTGACTGATGCTAGGCTGGGTATTTTAAGATGCTAATATTTTCTCCTTGTGATTTTGTCTTTTATTTGTCCTAATGTCCATTCCAAGTGGTTGGTTACCTTGACTTACTCCAGGCAAGCTCTAAGAAAGGTACAAAACAGATGAGGCCTGTTGTTCTACCTGGAGATGCTTTTTTTCAGAAGATTGCTCATAGAACTCACAGGATTTACATAAGTAGGAGAAGGAAGAAAGAGGTTTGTGCAAAGGTAAAAAATCTGGAAAACTTGGAGGAAGAAAGATTTCTCTCCATTTTCATACCTACTCTGTGATTGCCATAGGAGACAGGGAAAGTCCTTTGGTTTCTGGAAGCATTCTGAGTAGTAGCAAAGCTCCAGAGATAGAAGGCTGCTTGAGCAGGACCTGTTTCTGACACAGAAGAGGCCTCTCACTGTGGCCCTGGGCATAGGCAATGATTAGAGGCAGCTGTACACTGTCAGGCCTGAAACGCCATCTGAGTAGCAAGGACTCACACTTCTCTAAGAATGTGTGAAGAGTTATATATGAGCTATAAGAAAAGAAACCCATTTCCCTGGTTCTTTAGCCCCAGTTTGTAATACAACTCTATGACTGGTGGGAAGAAAACAAGAAAATGACTGCCATTAATGTGTCCTGCCATCCAGGGTGACAGGCAATAAAACAAAATTTACATTAATTTATTTATTATAAAGATATGAAATATTTATGAAGGTAGTCTATCTCAGATACATAGAAAATAATTATTATTTATTAACTGACTTGATAAATATGAAAAGGATAATGTAAAGAAATGTAGGTGACCGATTTTTTTTTTGCTTATATTTTCTTAACTCCCAGTATGAGACCATATTGTGAGAGAGATACATTTTGTTATTGTGGACATATTTTCTTAGAACTCAAACCTGATATCCACTCTCTCTTATGGTACTTAACTGATGGCCAGGATTATTTTCAATTCTGATATGTTTGAATGGCTTCTAGGAGACAGAAGAGAATCAGTAGACAAATAAAACTATAGTTTGGATTCAAAAGTCTAAACCATATTGGAATGAATAGTCACAGGCCTTAATGCATGTATACAAAGGGCTTGCTGACTTTACATTCTGCTTGTAGTATTTACCTCTCTTGCCTCTGCCAGTGGAAGTATTACATAGGTTAAAATAATATTTCTGAGTAAGTGATGCTGTTGACTGGTTTTGCATTGATATTCAAAATTTTGACCTTGGCTTTGAACTTGAGCTCTATGACCTTGGTTGGGTTAGCATATGTATTAGAGGTGGGTGGAACACTGGAGATGATTTTAACTGCAAGAGATGGTTTATGTGGATTTCAACCCATTTTCACTAACTTCCTTGCAAGTATCTATGTGTCTGGCACTGTCCTTTAACTTCTCAAACTTCCTTAGAATCCGGAGAACTGTTTGAGGGGATGTGTATTAAGTTACCAGAATAACCTGCTTTTCATCCTGCTTAAAAATAAAAGGTGGGGGGGGCAATTTTAGTTTTCTGTTTGAATCTTTCCAACATTTGCCTGGTCCTAAGATCCAGGCTCAGAATATTTTCTTGCATGATCACCGAGGAAATATGGACAAAATGTGAAGAACATCGAACACAATTTTGGCTTTCTATAGAGCTCATCCCTCATGCTCAGTCTCATATTCCAGGATGTCTGTGGTTATCCCGAGTCCTTTATACATTGCTCAACTTGATGCCTAGGGTGAACATGCACTTGATTTGTCTGGGATAGCTTTGGTCGGCTTGGGAAAAATATCCTAGTCACTTGATAATTTTCAGTGTCACATTAGCTCTTCTAGATGACAGCTAACTAATTTGTTAGTTTGTTATTATTGATGTTAGTAAAAAAAAAAGTGAATCATAGAGCATAAGCCTCTTTCTTCTATGCTGATAGATAAACTGACTCTATCCTAATTAGTACAAACATTAAATCTTTCAGAGATGTGTCTTCTCTATGGTTATTTCTTTTCTTTTCTTTTCTTTTCTTTTCTTTTTTTTTTTTTTTTTTTTTGAGACAGGATCTCATATAATAGCCTAGGCTGCCCTAAAACTCACTATAGAGATGGGGATGACCTTGACTTCTTAATCCTCTGCCTCTATTTTCCAAGTGTTGGGTTATAGGCATGAACCTTTCTATTGTTTTTTAAAGTTTTGTATGAGACAAAGAGAGAGAGAGAATGAGAACGGGAATTGGCATGCCAGGGCCTCTAGCCACTGCAATCATACTGCAGAGGCATGTGCCACCTCGCACACATGTGCAACCTTGCACATGCATCACCTTGTGCATCTGGCTTATGTGGGTCGTGGGGACTGGAGCCTGGATCCTTAGGCTTCACAGGCAAGTGCCATAATCACTAAGCCATCTCTCTAGCCACCTTTCTAATTCTTAATTGTGGGTTATGACTGAGAAAACAATAAAAATATGAGGCAACCTTTCTGATTATCCCAGTGAGGACACTAATCTTTTGAATTCAAGGTCTTTATTTCCTCCTTTACTTTACTCTTTTCTTTTTCTTTTCTTTTCTTTTCTTTTCTTTTCTTTTCTTTTCTTTCTCTTCTCTTCTCTTCTCTTCTCTTCTCTTCTCTTCTCTTCTCTCCTCTCCTCTCCTCTCCTCCTTTCCTCTTCTATTCTATCTTTTCATTTTTCTTTCCTCCTTTCTTTTTGGAAGTCCAGCTGTGTGGTTGTTGCCAACATAAAAGGTAAGAGTACTCAGTGGGAACTTTTGGATTCTTGGCAAGCTGATAGTCTCTCCTGATTGGTCTCCATGATTTTTCCAAATTTTCATGACCAATCAGGGCCTGTCTGTGTTTATATAAACTCTGCACTGCACTCCTCTGGAGTAAGAGTCTTAGGAAAGATTAGTTTAAAATATGTGTGCGTTGTCAGGGGAGAGGTGAGGCAGATCCATTTGTGTATACCTGTTGCTATGTGTGCATAAGGAATACAGATAGTATCTTCCTTAATCACTTACCTTATATATACCTTTTTTTCTTTTTTGAGATAGGGTCTCTCACTAAACCTGGAGCTCACTGATTCTGCTAGACTAGATGGTCAGCAAGTACTAGGGATCCACTTATCTCAACCTCCACAAGTCTGTATTTACAGGCCCTTGATGCCATATTCAGCCCTATCCATGGGAGCCAGAGTAGAATTTAAGTGTTCCTTGTACATAGAGAAGACAAGGATTTGTGGTGAGTTCCCTTTTAATAGACAACATGTCTGGCAATGTAATTCCTTTCAAAGAAAAGAACTGAAGGTTACAACTCTGAATATAAAGTGTTTCTTTTTAACCAGAGTCGAAAAGAGCCAAAAGAAAACACAACCAAATTAAGCATCAAGAATGGGTATCAACTCTTCCAAGAGCAGTCTCTGCAGATGAGAGTGATTTTATCCAGGTATTTCATTTTGCTTAAGCCTTTTAGTCTACTCTAACACATAAGTTCAAGGGCCAGTCCAGTAAGGGATTGAATCATGTTTTCATGGCTCTTGACCTTGGTTTATAGAATTGAGCAAATAAATTTCCAAGAAAAATTTCAACTAAAAATAATCTAAGTTTCAATATGACATTACTCACTAACACTGTTCCTCACACATTTACATTTTTATAATATATCTAGAGGTCAAACTTGGGTTCTCTGTGATGAGTTTGTTATTTTTGTTATCCTGAAACTGACTTCAGTCGCAAGAGTTTTACCATTATATTTATATTTTAATAAGCTCACAGATAGTTTCATTACATTTTTATTTTGCATGTCACCATAAAAACTTGGCTATGACATATAAACATGTTGTGTGTACATATATAATAGAAACACACTCGATAAAATGAGTTTCTAACATTTTATAAACATGTTGCCAGTTTTGCCTGAACTATTTTCTCTAAGTAAGTGCTTCTGGGGATCTGACTTCTTTTGTACAAAAATATTATGAAACCAGGAGTATCAAGTATGGTTTCTTTATCTTTCCTGCACGTGTATGAACTGAAGGAGAAAAGGAATGAGGAACGTCCTCTGAGTCTCGGCCAGACACTTGACCTTTATGCTCACCCTTACTTCCATCATATTGATTGGAAGCACCACCTTAGAAGAAAGCATCTGAGAGATTGGTCATTTTACTGCCTTGCTTCCTTTGTCCTTTGGTTTTGCTTAGTAATTGATCTGGTTTATATACCCATGGGGAACCTTTGAGCACAGAGCACAGATTTTCATATCTGAAAATAAACAACTCAAGCAGTTCTGGCCAACTCCACTAAGTCAAAATGCTCAGGAAAACCAGGTGGGATGGAGTTGCACAATGGGCATGTGTTAAGCTGATAAATTTGGCTCTGCCCTGATTCATTTGCTTCTGTGCTATGTTGGGCACCAACCACAAACTCTCCCCAAAGTAATAATTTCAATTATTTCCATTAAACTCTCCATGTTCATCTCTTTTGTTCATCTGACCATCTGTACTTTGGCTTTTCTATCATAAAATTTATAAATATCATTGCTACTAGATTGATCAAATCATTTTCCCACATATCAAAGAACAAGACCTTTATCCAAACTTCCAAACCCCATAGAATCACAGTAAGAGAAAAAATAAATTTATTGCTTCCTTTGGACCTGGATTGATAGTTGCATTGAGAAAGGATAATTTTGTGATATTATTGATCTTCACAAATTTTGTGAACATCCAATTCCTCAAATAGTTATTTAAGGAGATCTTGTTTCTCAAAGATGTTCAGGTTTATATTTCTTCAAATAGCTAGTAGCCTACTCCCTAATGCAAAAAAGATGTATTATAATCCCTTAAAAACAATTTCTTGAGTTAATTAATAAAGTAATATCACATACTTGTCAAGTTACAACTAACTAAAAGTTGTCTAACACAAACACAACATATATTAGGTAACTAATGAATGTTAGGTTAAAACTTACCTGCATTTTGAGCCATTGGGTGTAGTAGCTATAAATAAATGTGTTTTCCACAAGTGCAGTGATTCAACATTTACTGCATATCTCCTCTTTTCCAATATTTTTCAAATATCAGGGTAACAAAGCTCAAAGAGATATTAACTGATCTGGAAATTTTTACATGCTGCAAGGCAATAGAAATTAACCCAATAATTCCTCCTGTGGTTGTTTAATGGAGAAATTTTATTGTGTAATAGGATAAAATGAAGACAGTTTCTGTATAATGGAGCCTTGGGGAGATATTCCTATGGAACTGTTGCCACAACTTAACGAATAAGAAGGTAAGAGAGTTGTGGGCTTATGGGGGACAGCTCATGTGATTCTTAAGAGTTAGAAGAGAACATGATCATGTAGACCCTTGTAAGGAAGCTGCTTAGTGATTATAAGTAGTGATACTAGAATGGGGCTCATGTATAAGACATGCCTATAATTTGTATTTAAAAGTCAGACAAACAAGTAATCACAAGAAACTTACATTATTCAAACAAGACAGTGGCCTCTACAGACTGAGTTGGAGACAAGTGTGTAGAAATATACACATTCAGGATTTGAAGATCAGATTGTGTACATCTCTTTGCAATTCTTCATTCAGAGGCATCACATTAGTCATTTGAAATTGACCCATGTTGGGAATATTTATAACATTTAAATTGGCAAATGCTACAAATCTGGGCTTTTCTCCCTTGGAGAGGCAGTTGTTAAATATTTACCAGCACATCATCAGCTGGAGCGGAAGGAGGATGATCTGCAGGGATACGTAATGGTTTGGAATGGTAGGAGATGGGGTTATTTATCACTGATTTTACACAACACTGTCATGTTTAGTAGTTTCAGCCAAATATTTTCTGCCATTATTCACTAACAGCAGCACAATATTAATACATCATCATCATCATTATTTAATTATTATGTCAATAATATGCTAGGTGCTCTTCCTAACCACTCTATGACATTTTCATTATCCAGATCTCACATAGAAGGATGATGAGATCACATATCAATGGTCAATGATCACTCAAGATCATTAATTAGTAAGTCACAATAAATGAACTTAAAGCTTTCTTAGTCATAATTTTCAGATTATCATTTGTTCCTTTTCTTCCTTTTCACTCCTTCTATGTGCATGAAAGTGTGTGTGTGTGTGTGTGTGTGTGTTGTACTTCACTGCACTTTTGTTCTCAAAGTTCATACATACTATTGCCATTCAGAGGTCAAAATATCATATCATTATGAAGAGAATAACAAGAATGATTTTGAAAATCATGTCCGGTAATATAACTTGATGATTTGAATATTTATGTCCTCTCCAAAATCCACATGTGGACACTAAGGACCAGTATGATGGTATTAAGAGTATTGGAGTTATAACTTTTGGGAATCAATTAGGTTATGAAAGATTAATTCCTATGAATAGGATCAGATTCAATCTTAGTTAATTTTTTCAAAACTGTCAACAAAATGCCTGGCAGAAATAATCTAAGGGAATAAGGATTTATTTGGCTCATAGTTTCAGAAAGTTCAGACAATGATCACTTGGCGCTGTGTTTCTGGGCCTTTTGTGAGATAAAATACCATGGTGGCAGGAGGATATGGAGAAGAAGGTCACTTACCACATGGGGGATCAGAAGCAGAGAGAAGGGGCTGGGTACCAGGTATCACCTGCAAAGGCATACTCCCTGTGATATATTTCCCCCAGCTAGGCTCACCTATGAAGGTTACAAAGCTTTCAAAATACCACCAGCAGCTAGGGAACAACAAGTTAACAAATGAGACTGCACTGAGAATTTTTATATTTAAATGATAACAGATAACAGAGCTCAAGAAAACTAGGCATTTTACTCTACTTTTATGCTCTGTCATGGGAAAACTCTGGTAATTTCACTTCAGGTAATGCAACTACCAAGATACCACCTTCAAAGCAGAGGTCAAGTTCTCACCAGAGAATGATCATGCCAGAGCCTTAATGATGAACTTCCAGCTTCCAGAAACGTAAAACACACACACACACACACACACACACACTTATGTTATTTATGGATAAAGCAATCAAGTTTAAATATATTTCTGCTTCTGAGGTTTTTTTTTACGTGAGTCAATGAATTACTTTTATCAAAATAAAAACAGTTTATATGACATCATCATTCAAAGGGATTGGGGTCAACCTTGACTAAACCAATTTGCCTAAAAATTGTGGACAAAATATAAAACTAACCCACCAATGTTTTCATCTATGATGCTCACTATATCCTGGTGGAAGTTAGTTTCTCATTGCTGGGACAAAATACCCAGCGGGGAGCAGCTTATATGAGGAAATTATTTGTTTCAGGATTATAGATTTGAGAGGAAGTTTCATTATGGTGGAGAAAGCATAGCATAGAAAGAAACTGGCTCATATTTTCATACATTAACACTATAGTGGGAGTATCAAGAGTAAATTAGCTACTGAATACCCAGTAGGGCTAGACTAATAAATCTCAAGGTCCACTCGCAGTGACACACCTCCTCCATCAAAACATCACCTCCCAAAGGCTCCACCAGCTGGATAGTAAGTTAGTAAGTGTGAGGCTTAATAATAAACACTTGAGGCTATTGGGAACATTTCACATTGAAGCCACCACATTCCTCTCTAGGCCTCTGTAGACTCATGAATGGAAAATGCATTCATTTCTAAGCCATTCAGAAGTCCAAAGTCTCATTAGAGTCCTGTAAAAACAAAACATAAGTTACATAACTTTCAACACATAATGGCACAAAATAAACATTCCCATTGCAAAAGGAATGGATAGAAAGGAAGGGCTGGAACAATGCAAGAGAGAAAACAGACAGGGCAAACTGCAAATCCTCACACTCCATGGTTAGCACGAGGACTTATGAATGCTCTAGGCTCCAAAGGGTTTGGGCAATTTCTTCAAGTTGTGCTTTTTGCTTTCCAAGTGGATCCAACCCAGCCAGAGTGAGTAGCTTCCCTTGGCAGCCAACCCAAAGCCCTGACATCTCCAGCATCGCTGGATATCCACTGGAACCCAATTCATCTGCATAGATCCATTCCATGGTCCCGTAGGATCTCCATGTGGGAACTTCAGCCCTGTCTCATATCATCCAGTGTCCATCTCCAGAAGCACTGTACATTTCATGACCCTGAATTTCTTGCATTTGTCATGCTTCCTTTTTTTTTTTTTAGTCTAAGGGGGAATAAAGCTGACTTTGAGAAAAAAGAAACCCATTCAGCATTCTTCCTAACCTTATCCCTTTCAAAAGAGTCAGCACTCTTCCTGTTGTTCCAATACCCACCAGGTGACCCATCCTCAATGATGGTAGTCTCTTAAACAATTGCAGCTGAAGACTGCAGTCTCTATCTTTGGGACCCAAATTGTTCACATTTTTCCTAAGTTCATGTTTTTCATCTTTCTGCTCTATATTTTCTTCCCCCAAACACCAGTCCATTACTTTCAAATAAAACTTTGATCAAGTTTTCAGGAGATGAGAAAAGCACAAGTAGCCTCTCTTCTGTAACATCACACAAACTGCTTCTAACTCAGTCCCAACAAAATATTTTTCTTAAACCAAGCCTCCACCACCCAGAGTTCTCTGCATTTTGGTCATTCAAACTCTAACCAGAATGGTCTATCAAGCTCTGCTGTTGGAGGAAAATGGCCAACAATACTGGGAGCAATCATTCCCCAGATCAGCTCTGGGTTTTCAGTACTATATGGGTTAACCATCTGGGAAGTGGTTTCCTTCCATATTCAGCTGGATCTCTCGATGTTCTACATCAGCAGTATGTGGTGTCTTTAGCAAGAAGGTCTTACCTTTTACCTCAGGTGAGTAATCAAGTACTTTTTACAGGAGTCTGTCTTGTTTTGGGGTCTCAAGTATCTCAACATGGATTATAACCAATTTCTAGTACTAAGAGTTACAAGCCAGAGCCAAATGATTTCATCCCACCCTCTCCAAGGCCCTTCTTACCAGATGATCCCTCCATGCTTCTAATGAGGGTTATATTTCTTAGTCTGCTATCCAGGAGGAAGGTTTCTATGGTACCAATTCATTTTGGATTTGGTTTTGTATGCATCTTCCCTCCTTCCTTTCTTCTCCCCCCCAAACCCTTCCATCCTTCTTATCTATCCCTTGAATTGTCTGTCAGGTACACCTACAACTTAAGCTATTCTAGTTTAGGAAACACAGATGAGGGAGAACATGTGGTGTTTGTCTTTCTGTGCATGTGTGAGTTCATTCAGTATGTTTGATCTGTTCTAAGTCTTTCCATTTATCCACAAATTTCATTGCATCATTTTTCCTTACTGCTGAGTAGAATTCCATTGTGTATATGTACCACATCTTCATAAGACAATTGTTAAGTGATGGGCATCTGGATTGTTTCCAGTTCTTAGATATTATGAATTGAGTAGCTATCAACATAGTTGAGCAAATATCTATGCAGTGACAAGTGGAGCCTTTATGTCCAGTAGAGGAATGGCTAGGTCAATTGGCAGCTCTATTACCATCTTTTCCAGGAATCTCCAAATTGATTTTCATAGTGGTTGTACAAGTTTGCACTCACACCAGCAGTGAATGAGGGTTCCTCTTTCCTCTCCAGCATTTGTTGTTGGTTGATTTTTTAATGATTTCCATCCTTTCTGGAGTTTGGTGGAATCTCATAGTTGTTTTAATTTGCATTTCCCTGATTGTTAAGAATGTTGAACATTTTCCAAGGTGAGCATTAGCCATTTGTATTTCTTCCTTTGAGAATTCCCTATCCAGTTCTCTGTCCCATTTATAGAGTGGATTTTTTTAATTGCTGACTTTTGAGATCTTTGAAGATTCTAGATATTAATCCTCTATCAGTGGTGTAACTGGTGAAGACTTTCTCCCATTCTGTGGGTAGTCTGTTGGCTCTGTTTAAGGTATGTTTGTCTGTACAAAAAATTTTAAAAATATATATATTTATATTTATTTATTTGAGAGATAGAAAGAAAGAGACAGGGGCAGGGAGGAATGGGCACACCAGGGCCTCCAGCCACTGCAAATGAACTCCAGATGCATGAGCCCCCATGTGCATCTGGCTTACGTGGTGTGGTAGTTTGAATATATGGCCTCCAATATATTCAGTGTTTTATTAGTTTATAGTTTGCATCTGCAGCCACCTTGCTGGAGGCAATGTCATTGGGCAGATCTTAAGGTGTGATGGTGGGTTTGAGAGTCCACTGTAAAGATATGCAAAGTGTGCCCAGTTGGAGTTCCTGAAGTGTGCTGTGGCTTTTGGCTGTAGCTTTGATCTGTGTGTTGTGTGGCTGGTGGTTTTTTTTCTCTCTTGCCTGGTCCTGTGAGAGCAGGCTGCTTCTCCTGCCATTATGGAACTTCCCCTGGATCTGTTAGCTTCAATAAATATCCCTTCCTCCATAACTATGCCTGGTCTGGAAGTTCATCTCAGCAAACCTGAAGGTGTCTGCTACACATGGGTCCTGGAGAGTTGAACTGGAATCCTTTGACTTTGCAGGCAAATGCCTTAACCACTAAGCCATCTCTCCAGCCCTGTACAAAAGCTTGTGAGCTTGATGAGATCTCACTGGTTGAGTGATTGTTTAATTTCCTGGTCTACAGGGGTATATAGTGGAGAGTTCCCCCACTGTCTTAAAATGGAGTAGCTTAAGTGTTTCAGGTCTTATATTGAGATATTTAATCCATTTGGATTTGATTTGATTTTTTTTTTTGTGTGTGTGTGGTGAGAGGAGTAGGTCTAATTTCATTTTTCTACATGTGGTTATCCAATTTGTCCAGCACTATTTGTTGAAGATGCTGTCTTTTATCCAATGTACTTTGTTGGCACCTTTGTTGTCAAAGATCAAGTTGCTATAGTTATTTGAACTAAGGTTTGGGTCTTCATTTTTGTTCCATTGGTCTATATGCCTGTTTTTATTCCTGTATCAAGCTGTTTTTGTTACTATGGCTTTGTAATGTATATTTAGATTGGGTATGGTGATACCTCCAGAGGTTTTTCTTTTGCTAAGGATATTTTTGGGTATTTGAGGCTTTCTAACATTCCATATGAATTTTGCAATTATGTTTTTCTGTCTCTGTGAAGAATAATGGTGATTTTTTATTGGTATTGCATTGCATCTGTATACTGATTTTGGAAGAGTTGCCATTTGCACAATATTAATTCTATGTACCCAGGAGCATGGGACGTCTTTCCATTTTCTCATACATTCCTCAATTTCTTTATTGAGTGTTTTAATTTTTTGCATTATATGTATATTTTGCATCTTTGGTTAGTGTCATTCCAAGGTATTTGATTTTTTTGTTGCTATTGAAAATGGGACAACCTTGCTGATTCCTCTCTCAGTATATTTGTCCTTTGTATACTGAAAGGCTATTGATATTTGTGTGTTGATTTTGTATCCTGGCGCTTTACAAAGGAATTAATCACCTTTAGAAGTTTTGAGGTGGAGACTTTCAGATCACTTATGTATAGGATCATGTCCTCTGCAAATAGGGCTTGTTGACTTCTTCCTTTCCAATTTTTATCACTTTTATATCTTCCTCCTGTTGTATTGCTAGGGCTAGGACTTCAAGCACTATGTTGAAAATCAGTACTGAGAGTGGACACCCTGTCTTGTTCCTGATCTCAATGGGAACTCTTTGAGTCTTTCCCCAGTAAGTATGATTTGGGTTTTAAGTAGCTTGTACACAACCTTTACTATGTTGATATATAAATCATCTATGCCTATTCTGTCCAGTGCTTTCATTATGAAGTGATGTTATGTTTTGCCAAAGTATAGCAATAAAAAGTGGATGAAACACCTGGCCATAAGCACCTTATGGGAAGAAATGGTTTATTTCAGACCTACAGTTACAAGGAGAAGATTCATCATGGTGGAGAAAATATTGTAGATCAGGAAACTGGCTCACATCTTCATACATCAACAGCAAGGCAGGAAAAATGAGGATGTTAGTTTGTAAACACCCAGTAGGGCTAGACGAATAAGCCTTAAAGCCCATCCCCAGTGACACACCTCCTCCAGTAAGCCTAATATTCCCAAAATTCTACTCGCTGGGGATAGTATGAGGCTTAATTAAAATCACCAGAGGCTATGGGGGACATGTCCTACACAAACCACTACAACCTCTAGTGGTAAAACAACAATAAAAAGAAAAACCATAGGCTTGGAGAAAATATTTCAAACAACTTGTATATAAGCACACATTAAGAACTTCCATAGCTCAAATCACAAAAAATGCACACAACCCATTAAAACTGTGAAAATATATAATCAATGAGCCCATGGAAGTGAATTTCTGTCATCTATCATCTGGTAAAAATTAAACTACTATAAGATACAGCCATACATACTGAAACTGAAAAATTCAAGACTAACTCATGCTCCATGTTTCCTAGGGCTGCAATAACAAAGTGTCACAAGCCGTGTGGTTTAAACATCTGAAAATTATCATCACACAGTTATGGAGACTGCGAGTCTAATAATAAGGCACAGCAGGGTTAGCTCCTTCTGAATCCTATGGAGGGATTACGTGAGCTTTCTGTAGCTTCCCTCCACTTGTTGGTATCCCTTGGCTTGTTAATATGTTACTCTGATTTCTACCTTCATGTGCATAAGTGATTCTCCTTGTGTATAGATCTGTCTCTGAGCTCAAAATCCTCCCCTTTTATAAGGACAAACTCTTCCTAGTTGTAAAGTTCACCATAATGTCCTTATCCTATCTGTCATAGATGCAAAATGAGCGTATCTCCGTTACAGGTCACATTTTAAGGTACTGGCTGTTAGAAACCCACTATCTTTTCTCAGAACACAATTTGATCCATAACAAACAACTCTTGGTGAATATGTGGCATAGTCAAAGCATTTTTATACTGCTTGAAGGATATTAAAATAGCACTGTTTTGGAAAATATTTTGACAAGTTCTTATAAAATTGAACATTCACCTATCTTATGACTCAGCAAGTCTACTTCTAGGTATTTACTCACAGGTTTGCTGACTACTTGCCAGTTTGTGAGAAACAATTGTTAAAGTTGCATAGGCCTTGTGTTTATTCAAGAGAAAATATGCCCACACAAAGCTTTATGAGTGCTGAAAGATCTGCTTCCACACTGGCACATTCACCTGGTTGTTAGTAAGATACCTCAGTTCCTTAGCAGGTGGACCATTCCACACAGTTGAGTGTCTACATAACAAAGCAGCTGTTTTCACACAGAACAGGGGAACAAAGAACATGAGAGAGGTCTACTGGTCTACTCTTACAATTCATATATGGTCACTTCTGCCCATTTGGAACAAGGCATTCATTCTAGATCACACTTAAGGAGAGTGGAAAACACCTGCCTATGAAGAAAGGATTTGCCAGAAATGATTGAGGAATAAATTTCATGACACTTAAAAAAATATTTTAAATTATTATTTTTATTATTATGAAATTTATAGTATAAACAAATTGTATATTAGCCATATGCCCATCAGGTTATACTATTATAGCCCCTCTCCCTACCTCCATTCTACTGAGGGCCCTCAGTGGGGTCATGAATGCACCACTTGGGTGAGGAGCAATGTCTTGATGTGATAGAGATGACTCAACTTTTGGTAGGCAATTGGCTATGTGTTGATGGATCTCAGTTTTTGCTGCTATCTGTAAAAAAATAGCATGTTCTTCAACCAAGTTTAAGAGTAGTATGGACCAAATTGGGTAAACACCGTGTGTTCAAAGACTTTTTGATGTGCATATTCTTTCTCCTTAGCCAAAGGACAGTGGGGCCTTCTCTTTAGAGTCTATGATCTTCTCTGGAAAAAAAAAAACTAATACTACCACAACAGTTTTGTCTTCTGTGTTCTTAACTATATTCCTAACATGAGAAATTAATAGAAAGGAGCATCATAATTAAATAAATCTTCTGTTCTCCAAATAAATTTTATATTTATAACTGAAGGAGAAGCAATCAGAAAATTATGATATCTTTTAACATATCTATAATATTGATAAGTATCCTAAACCTAAATTGGACTTGACCACAAAATGTGAAGTAATGATTTTATGAAAATCAGTAAAGAACAATAAGAGGAATTGTGTCCAAAATTGTACTATTTTATACTTCTCTTATGGTTTCTGTACCTTGAAACTACAGTTGAAATCATGCTGTCGTTTTGCGTTACAGTGGTGATAATGCCTGTGACAATATTTAGAACACTGCTTAACACAAAATAGGTGTTCATAAAACCTGATATTTCAACACACAATAGGAGCTAGTATTTGAGCCATTTTAACTCTAGAATGATCATTGGAAAGTAGTTGGATGAGCTGTTGCCTTCATAGCCAACGGAAAGCAGAAATCACAATAACACAGAAAGATCTAGTGTTGTTTTGTCCTTGTCACAGCTGGTATATTACACTGAGAGAGGTTTTCCTGTGTTTACAAATGGCCTTAGAGATGAGTGTCTTGGCTGTGTGTTTAGAGCGTGTGGTCTTCCTATTCAAAGATTTCAGTGCTAACAAGACTCTAGAACAGGTAAGCCAATGCTAACTCTATTAATGTGGGTTTCTTAGGTCAGCAGTTCAGAGGGGACTTAAAATACAACATCCAGAATTCAATTACTCTTAGACAACACATATATGTTTTTTTGTTAGCACGAAGTATAAACACAAAATTGCATTTCTTCTACATCAGGGATTAGAACTGTAATACTGAAATCATAGTAGTAAATTAAACTACTATGGCTAAAATATGTTTTTAAGTTATTGATTTTTAGGTAACTGAACAATGGTCGTCTTCACAGAAAAGACACCTTGACACTGAGACTCTGTTGACGTTTTCACCTTGTCAACATATGGCATTGTACTGAGAAACTTCATGAATTTGAATATGACTAGCTCCAAATGGTAGTATGCCAGCACACAATAATATCAAATACTGGTTGCTAGGCACACACACACACACACACACACACACACACACACACACACTACAATTAAACCATATATTATATAGGAAAATCATTCTACTATATGAAATCAGCAAATATTTTAGAAAATTCTTTTAAAAATCATTCAAAATGCCCTTTTATGTAATAAAAATTTTGGCTTCAATATTTCTTATTTTTCTGAAATTCTTTGGTGGGGATAAAAGAGAAGACATTTCTTTGATATAAGCTGCCTTTATTTTAAACAATCCCAATATGCTATTGTGATACCCAAAAGATTTCTTAAAAGCAGAGTTAATTGAGACAATATAAGTCTAGGTAAGAAAAACACAATTGAGAAAAAAGATACTTTTTCCTCCTAGAATCGTGAGTGATGTTCCCATTTTGGTAACTTTGCCTTTTGGGAAAAGCCAGTGGCAGTGGTAGACCTGGTGCCAGCTTAGCGTGAGAACACCATGGTGCTGGGAGAAATTAATTTACTGACAGGGCCCTTTGGGAATGGAAGAGCATTTAAAACAAAGGAAATGGAATATAAAACAAGGAGATGTTTACAACTCATGTAATTTCCCTCTAGTCTAATAATTGTGTACTCCTTACCTGCAAGGCTGTTTTTGAAAACTAGACTTCAGTTTACTAGACATACTTTCAGAGAATGAAGCTGAGAATGGCTGAAATGCTAGGATGTAATGGAATAGTGGATTTCAGAGGAATTTTTTGCCCTCTGCTAATGCTGGTGTGCCCATTTTGTGGTTTCTCCTGTTACCTGAAATCCAAAGATTGAAGGGTAAAATTTTTTCATTTTCTGGATATTTCTAAAAGTGGAAGCATTGGGCAATTTTCATTGTTTTGTAAAATTCATTTTATTGGATTCACTTTTGCTTACCATCACATAATTTCAAGTGCAAACCTTTATTTCCAAGAGAACTTTAACATCAAAGCTTTAAATAAGGTAGAAAGAGTAGGCATAGGGGTTTGTTAGGAGGCAGCAAGGATGAATGCTTTCAACATCATTCATGTACCATAACCATTTTTCTAATAAAGGAACATAATGTTGCAAACAATGGTCATGACAACACTGTGCAGATGAGACCGGAAAAGTGGTCAGACTAAAAGGGTCCACGCGTTGTTTTATATCAAAATACTCTGGTGGTTTTTACCAGTAATGGCAGACAAAATGGGTGGTGTGGAATGTTTTAATGGGCTTTTGCAAAGCACTTTTAAAATCTCATTTGAATTTATGTTAGTATTCCTTGAAAACTGCAAGAACCTTGATTAGTAGGGATCTTAATGAAGTTGAAGTGTAGCCAGTTGGGAAAGAACAATGCCATAGATTGTCTAAAATCATTGCCTGTCTTTTCTTTAGAATACAACTTTATAGAGGGCCCAAGATATAAAAAAAGTGAGAAAATGTGTCTCACAGATGACTGGAATACTGTAAATTATCTAGTCTCTAAACACCTAGGGTTGAAAACTAAACACGAAGAATTTGTAGGTATGCTTGGGAAATCATGAATATATAAAAATTAAATTTAAATATATTATACACATATATTAATGATTTTATTCTCCATTGCATATAAGAAAAGGGAATAACTTGGTTGCACTAAAATTTGTCATTTCAATAGTACATTAAATAGAATCTGCCAGGTGTGGTGGCATATTCCTGCAAACCCACCACTCTCATGAAAACTTTAGTCAAAAGAAATCAAGTTTAATCCAATAAAAATAATGCAATAATTTTTTTTAAATTGGTATTCTACATTCTATATATGTGTGTGTATGTGTGTGTGTCTGTGTGTGTATTAAATATTCCAACCAAAACTTGTTTTCAATGGCCCTGTTTTATTCATTTTCTGCTTATACAAAGCTCCTAACCCAGGGAGTGATGGGGTATTTAGATGGGTATACATGATGGGAAGAAACACAAGTAAGTACATGTATAAGCACACATAATTCTTGAACTAATTAATGATTAGCTCAAGTAACAATGTTACTTTCAAATTGGAAAAGTTGAATCCAAAGACCATGATTTGTTTAATGTACTAAAAAAAAAATTAGAGAGAGAGAGAGACATAGTGGGAGAGAGAGAATTGGTACACCAGGGCCTCAGCCACTTCAATCGAACTCCAGACACTTGTGCCACCTAGTGAGTATATGTGACATTGTGCTTGCCTCACCTTTGTGAGTCTGGATTAAGTGGGATCTGGAGAGTTGGATATGGGTCCTTAGGCTTCATGGACAAGTGCCTTAACCTCTAAGCCATGTCTCCAGACCTCAACACTTTTTATTAAGGATTTTGGTTTATCTAAATCTCTTTTGAGATACTTCATGTTACTTGCCTTAGAGATGGTTCCCACTCTCAAGACACAGGCACAGACTGTGGCTGACATTTCTGTACCCTGTGAAGTCTTGACAATTATTTGACTAGGACTGGGAACAGGAAGGATGTTGGTGGACACAAGAGGGGATTGTACGTCACTGTTCTTTTGCTCCAACACAATATTTTTTACATTGAGTACTTAATCCGCTGGTGATACTCTTGTTCTTTGAACTCTGTCAAACTAGGGAGATAAATGGTTCAAAACCTCACAGAGACAGGTAGACATTTGTAGGGAATGCCTGTGGCATAGAAGATCCTTCACCAAGATGACTCAAGGATACTGGAACTTCAGTGAATTTACCACATGAGGAACAAATGGGTCCTTGCAGATGTAGAAAATCTTACCGGAATCTATAGCAGTTTTCCAGATTAGAGTATTTTGTTCCAGTAAGAAAAACAAATAATGAAGAGGCTAATACTAGAATAAACAGGGCAGCCTGGATGATTTCAGAAATTCCAAGTCTCAAATCCATTCTCACCTCATTTTCCTAACTTAAAATATATCTGTCCATACCTCTTCCTTTCTGAATGCTTTATGGTCACAATTTATTCACTATCTCATTAGCAGCAGTGAGTTCACTGACACTTAAATCTGATCACATAGCTCAGCCTGATATCCCTGTTACTGGCATCCCATTCTTCAGCAAAGCCACAGGTCTTCCACCTGGCTCCCAAGCCCAGAGTGATCATACCCAGCCCTCACTCATGCTCACAATGCTGAATCTCTTTCATCTTCTCTAATGCACAAGCCCAGTCTCACTTTTAAAACCTTGATAACTGTTCTTGGACAGTCCAAATCATTCTCATACACTCTGCTGTCCTGGATAGATTCCACTGATCCTTTGAAAGTGAGTCATACCCACTCCCTTTCTTCCTTTAAAATATTCTTTTTCCTGTCACTCTGGCTAACTTGCTCCTGCTCTCCTCTTATAGCAACCTTTATTCTAGTTAACTAGATGTCTTGTCCATTAGATGGCATGGTTAATGAAGGCAGGAATCACATAATTCTCTGAGGAATCTGTAAAAGCAGGAGCTGTATTAGTCACATTCATCATCTTGTCCAGGATACCTAATAGAATACAAGAGATTCAAAGGATAGTAAATGATAGGCACATAGTTAAATAATTTCATGCATCCCACTGCATTGACATTGAATCATCATAAACTAATTATGTATTTTTATATTTTCCAAGCAACTTCATGGTTTACTTCTTGTTCTTTTTCTTAGATCCCATGCCAAAGTATGGCTCTCAGATTGCCCACCTCTCTTAATTCTAGCATAGCGTTTCTTTGGGAAATTTTATATACTATTGGAAATATTGAATTTATAAGAAGGTTCTTGTTCTCATTTCTGGAATTAACAAATACTATTTTCAGACAATATTTTGAGAATTATTTGCAATTATTTGCTGCTATCAATTATGGTCTTATTCTTTTTCTAAATATTGGAAATTTTGCTCATACTAACAGACAACATCAATGCATTCATGACATTCATAGCAAAATGGTGGCAGATTTGGTTCCCATTTTTTCTGAGGTAATGAAGAAAACACTGATTGGAAAGAATAGTAAGAATAAGCTTGGAAGAGAAAGATTGTACTTTAGAGTTATATTGATTGTTACAGTGTCTTGGTCTCCATTAGTTCTTCTCAATTTGTACTCCTACATGGTTTTCTCTCTAACTTCCATAAGACAAACAAACAAAAAAAAATTAAGAGTGAATAAAAAGAACAATATAACAGAGATGTTTTGAAATCCTCAGAACAAGCCATGGTAATTTCCTATGATATCCAGACATAGTCTTCCACTTGGAAAATAACTTTTTCTATCCCCAGGGCTAAAGTAACAAACAATTACAAAGCCCCAGCAACTTATTACAACATATAATTTCCTTACCCATTCCAGTGAGTCCAGTCAGCCCACCTTATCCTGAGATCTTGGCTTCATGGATTGTTCCTGTGTGGGTCATGCCCTTCTCACAAAGGAATACAAAAGTGCACATCACATCTCTTCACATTCCACTGGCCACTACCAGTCAAGGGACTGCAGAACCAGTGGGATGAGAGGGCATAACATTCCTATTGTTAAAAAGTGAATTATTAAGAAAAACAATATCATTGACACAATTACATATGCAAATACTACTTCTGATAAAATTTCATTTAGAGGTATTTTAATGTGTCAAATTTATCACATAAAATATATAATTTTAGATTATAAACATTTACTTCATATCATACTTTTCTCTAAAATTACCTTTAAAAGCTATATAATATTTCATTAAATTGAGGAACTACAATTTCTCTATAATTTGGCCATTTATGTTTTTCCCAGTCTTTTGTTCTTTATAATGATCATTACTGGTCTTATGAAAACCTTTGTCAGTAATTTCTTTTCTGGACATAAAATCTTTCTTTTGACCAGACGCCCAGAAGAATAATAACTGGGTCAAAGAATGTGAATATTTTTAGCATTCTTAAAATAATTTGACAAATTGCTTTTCAAAAGGGTGGTAACAATTTTGACTCCTATTTGCAGTGCATAAGAAGGTCCCTTTGTACCAAAATCTTACTGGCGGTGGTTTTATTAATGATATGAAATATTTCTGAAACTATTTCCTGGCCTAGGTATATTTGTCCCTCTTTTTATTTTATTTTGTCTCTTTTCCCTATTTCTCAGTTGGAATCTTTCCCCTTTGGGACCTGAGAACTCACTGAGAGCAGGGATACTTATAACTTTACGTGTGCTAGTTTAATAAAGGCTGGTTGAGTTAGTCTTCTACTGAATAAGCAAATAAATAAAGGAAATAATTTGGTATTTTATTATTTAAATGCTTATTTTTTGATCACTATAAACTGAAATATTGTGTGTGCATTTGTATTGTATATGTGCATGTATGTCCATATTCATGAATGTGTGGGTGTGGGCAGAGGCTAGAAGGCAACCTCAGGTATCATTCATTTTTTTGAGGCACCATTCACTTTCATTTGAGACAGCATCTCTCATTGCCTGAAACTAAAGAAGTGGGCTAAGTTGTCTGTGCAGTGAGTCCAAGGAATCCACCTGATTCTGCCTACCCAGTGCTGGGATTACAAGTGCATGCCACCACACCTGACTTTTATATGTGTTATGGGAGTCAAACTGAGGTCCACTTCTTTGTAAACCAAGCACTTTACTAACTGGGCTATCTCCCCAGTCTAAAGTGAAACATTTTTCTGCTGCATTTTTTCTTATATTAGTTGAGTATTCTTATTCTTGGCTTACTTACCTTTCAGGATAAAGTGTTTTTTTCTTTTTTGAAATCAACATAGTGGAACTGGGCTGAGGATATAACTCAGTGGTAGAGACCTTGTCTAGTATGAACAAGGCCCCGGGTTCAATCCAAAGCACTGAAACATTACTTAGGGATTTTTAAAATTTTCACATCATATACGTTTTTAAGTCTTTTGTAATTTTTTCTTTCCATTGATTTCACATATAAAACTTTTCCTAAAGTTTTGGCAAACTATAGTGATATTATATTCTTTCATTTTATGTTTAGTGTTGTAATTTATTCAGAATCTGCAGAATATGCAGAATCTTATAGGGAGTGAAATTGATTGTTTTTTTCCTAAATTTGTTCCTTTTAGGATTCATGGCTTTGTTCCTTTTAGGATTTGTGGCTTCCTGTGTTGTGGGATTCTGAATGGAGTCACCTGCTAATGAACCAAAGTAAATGAATAGTTTTTATATCTTAAACCACAAACCACTTAAATTATCTCTCTTTCTTTCTTTCTTTCTTTCTTTCTTTTTCTTTCTTTCTTTTTTTTTTTTTTTTTTTTTTTTTTTTTGGTTTTACAAGGTAGGGTCTCACTGTAGCACAGGCTGACCTGGAATTCACTATGTAGTCTCAGGGTGGCCTCGAACTCATGGTGATCCTCTTACCTCTGCCTCCTGAGTTCTGAGATTAAAGGCATGCACCACCATGCCCAGCTATAATTAAATTCTTAACATTTTTCACATGATTAAGAGATAAATCACTAAAGATGGATTAACTTTCTTTATTTTTTATCATTAGAATGTGTCACTGACCCAAATTCATGGTTTGACTTAATTTTCCTTCTAAGCATAAAAGGAACTTGACATATCCATCATTGGTGACAAATCCATCATTCAAAAAGCAAGCAACCCTTAGAAAGTGCCTCCACCTCAATGAATCAGGAGAGCCAACTTCATGTCTAAAGGAAGTTTTTAGCTCAGAATTACGTAATTCAAGTCCACTCTAATGTGAATTGTGGGAGGTCAAGGCCAGATGACCCATCACATTGGGACTGGAATTTAATATGAGGTAATTGGCAATTGTCAATGAAACATTGTTCCCAAGGGCCACTCTGGAGTCCTCATAACCTCCACCCTTCCAGGATGATCTCACCTAGAGAGGGAGGACAGGAGGGCTTGAGGATAAATGGCTGCTCTAGAGACACTTTAACAACTCACCTCAGGGACAGTGGGTTGATTCATGGATTTGAAAGGGTGAAGGCAATATCCCTTGGAAAGACTAGAAGATCTGCTATGAAACTTTATGTCTTAGTTAACTTAACTAGGTTGTGAACTTAAAAGATGAAAAAATAGAAAAATAGAAAAAACACATCAAAAGACAG
Source organism: Orientallactaga sibirica (assembly GCA_036365145.1). Taxonomy (NCBI): domain Eukaryota; kingdom Metazoa; phylum Chordata; class Mammalia; order Rodentia; family Dipodidae; genus Orientallactaga; species Orientallactaga sibirica. Next base: position 23,406,776 of record JAEOAD010000003.1, read on the forward strand.
GCAGGAAATTTTGGAGGTGATAGATGTGTTTCCTACTTTGATTGTAGTGATGGTTTCAGAGGTGTATACCTATGGCATGCTCATTAGTAACAATTTTATCTCAAGAAATCTGTTAAAAAGATCTACCTGTCTGACAAGCAATTGGATGCTTTTAGAAGAAAGGACCTCAGTCTAAGATATTGAATTAAGACACTTGGAATTGAGCCACCGTATAAATAGCACCAATATAAATAGCATTCTGACAAGTTGCAAGGTACCTAGAAGAACCTAGGGAGGCCAAGCCAGAGCTCCTAACCCAGGGAGTGATGGGGTATCATGACCTGGGTGAGTTCAGGTGAGGCATTGGCACATATAGTATGGAAATGCTGCCACAAGTTGTAGGTGATTGTTGAGGCCATTCAGGAGTTACCTGTCACCCAGAAAGAAACTAAAAGTAGCCAAAGATGAGAAATGGCCTTGAGTATGAACTTGACCCCAAGATAGTAACATTTATGACAGGTCAGGGTTTTATTACTAGTAATGACATTTGAGATTTACACATGTGAAATTGTATGCTACCCAGAAAGACTTATTCAAATCTGTTAATAAATACTTAATGATATAGATGCATATTAGTGCAGGAGATACAGCTGTGAACAAAACAGACACAGATTTCTTTTTCATGTTACTTTTAGCCTAAAGGACAAACAGTTATCACACAAATAAATAAGGAAGTGAGCTGTCACAGTACATAATCTGTGTCTCAGAAGTCTTAGGTACAATTACTCTTTCATGGGTTTCTTATAATTGAATGTTAAGTGTTGGCCAGTGATAGCACAGGCTGTGTACACTTGTCCAATTTTCTGAAACCAGAAAGAATTCCAGCCCTATCACTTCTCACATTGAGAAAATGATCAACTCTTTAATTTCATTCATTGAAAATAAATCATCTTACGTGAAGGATTTATGACTCACTGACCTTAGTGGAAAAATTCTTTTGGACCATAAAACTTAAAAACAGGCTCATAATTCAAAAATAGCACATGGGACTTCAAGAGCTATCTTGCCTTAATCCTCCATTTGCACTTTCAACAGGTGATAAGTAAACAAAGAAAGGCCTTATATTTGCTATTCTTCACTCTGGGAGAAAAGCAAACAGCAGACAGAGACAAATGAAAGTTTATTTAACACTACCCCCATCCCTGCTCTGGAGTTTTCCTGGCCCTTTAAATCTCTAATCTCACACACCCACGGTATTGCAGTAAAGATTATTCTCTACTATGGAGGTGGGCTATCCAGTCTCTCTTGTATTCCTCATGTCACTCTAGTCAATTCTGAATTCCAACATTACCCAAGTTTCCTCAGCTCCCCATCTGTGGTGAAAAGAATAGTGGCCTTTCAAAGATGCCCATATTCTCATTCCCAGACCTGTGATAAAGTTATCTCACATGAAGGGAAAGAGGATGAAGACTGTAGATTCTCTCCAGATCTCTTAATCAGTTGTCTTTAAAAATAGACTAGGTTGGATTATTCAGGTGTGTATAAGATAGTCACAAGGAAGAGGAAAGCAGAGTTGTGAGTGTCAGGGAGGATGCTGTGAGACTCACACAAGCATTACTGGCTTTGACGAAGGAGGAAGAGGCTGGAAGCTGGAAAATGTGGGCTGCTCTAGAAGCTGGAGTTGCATGCTCTTCTAAAGCTACTGGAAGTACACAATCTTTAAACACCATTATTTGGGTTCCATCTGACCTGATGGATTTCTAACCCACAGAACTGTGAGAACTTAAGTTTGCCTTATTTTAAGCCTGTGCTTGTGGTCATTTGTTACAGCAAGCATAGAAAATGAATGCACTATTCTTTCTCTTCAGTGTTTCCAAAAATCCCACCTATTCTTAATTCTGAAGAATGCCATTTTATCTCATTTTTCAAGGTGACCTCTAAGTTGTAAACCTTATTTTATTGACTATTTTCTCTTTTTTTTCCCAAAAGATTCCATTTTAATCTCTGCCCTTTCCCATTTTATCTTGGAAAATGTTATATCCTTGTCTTTCAAAAAGGCCCCTAATAGATTAAATACCAAAGCTCCTACTAGTCTTGGTGAATTCATTCTTCTACTTTTTAATCAATTTTCTTGAAATCTTTTTATAGAAGAGAGAGAGAGTCACACAGCACATATAAGACAAAATGAATACAGACACTGATATGCTTTCTAGGTGGAGGAAATACTGAGCATTTGAGTTTGGGTATTAAATTCAGAAACAATGGGAAGGTCACATGTTTAGTGTACAGTTTGGAATCAGAATGGTAGCATTCAGGATCCTAGGGAATCCCAATGCTTGAATGTGCACAAGATATTTAACCAGGTTTTCAACATATGTCATGCTTCAGCTAGACACAATATACTTAAGATAGTACAATGAGATTTGTCTTGGCTGAACTCAGCTCCACTGTTGCTGATTAATGAATCAAGTCAACTTTGGGGTCAAAGTTCACATTGTGATGGGTCTGGGCAGTGTACTACCACATGCCCTCCCCCCACATACACCATGTTGTCATTGGTTCATCTTTATTATCAGAAGCTTGCATGCAGTAAGCTATACCACTTACTGTGATGGAACTGAAGGAAGCTGGTTGGCAGAGTGATGGGTCTGAATTGATAACATAGAGTAATTTGAGCTATAATTTTAATATTTCTGCTGAAGTCTTCTAACTTTTGACAAGCACTATAGCTCATGGCCTCTTCAAGAGCAGAGGGAGCTGCTAGGACCATGAAAGTCTCCAGCCTGGGTAAAAGGCATATTTTTTGAGGCCTTATACTCTGGACATGAGAACAAAATTATGAATACTCTAGAGTAATTTTCCCCATACCTGGGAATGTAGCGTTTGGCTACATGTGAGTTCTCTAATAAGTAGTTTTCTTTTCCTTTGGAAATTATGATGGGTCAGCACAATCAGACACTATTACTTACCATCTAACCAGAGCTTCTTAAACTTTCTACACCTACAACCATCCCTTTTATTTTTTAATTTTTTTTTTTTTTTTTAACAAGTACATAGTTTTGGTTGAATTTTCCCAACCTCTCTTCCATCTCCCTGGTTCCTCACTGAAAACCTCCATCTCTCTGTATTTCCTATTTCACTCTCACACTTCAGGATCCCCTTTGCCAGAGTAATTATTATGCAACTCTGGGTATGTAGGGATATAAAATAGGCATACAAATCAAATCAAATATTTACTAAAAATATCCTAAAGTAACATATTAAAATTATACACACACATATATGTATATTATATATATATATAATTTTACCATTTATTAAAGATGAGAACAAATTTGAGTGGATGTTCTTACTTATTTTTATATAAACAGTTAAATTTTGGCTGAATACTTGATACTTCAAGACACAGAACAACTTGAACATTTTTCAGAGTTTATTGGTAATTTAATTTTATAAGCATCAATGCTGAGAATACCAATTTGCTTAAACAAAATAGTATAGAATGACAGAAGTAGGATTAGGACCATTTCAGAAATTTCTGGAAATTCTATTCTAATTCCAAGCCAAAATTCACTGAGTGATGAAACTCATGTTAACAAACTGCATTTTTTTCACTGAAAAGTTTTATATATGAATATATTGCAAATTGATCACATTCACATTGGGTTATACTCTTTTGTCCCCTTTCTTCTGCCCATATTCCACCAAAGCCCTCCTCGGTTGTATTACCAGTAATCACTGTGGGCTCATGAATGCAACAATCAGTCTCTGTGGTGGTGGTGTGAGGGGTCAATGCCTCAAAGTACACCTTCCTACCCTGTGGCTCTTACATTCTTTCCATCCCCTCATTTGAATGTGCCCTGAGCATTGAAGGGTAAGTTTATTTATTTCTTTCTTTATTTTTATTTTATGTTTTTAAATTTATTTATTTTTATTGACCACCTCCAAAATTGTAGACAACAACCCATGGTACTTCCCTCCCTTCCCCCACTTTCCCCTTTGAAACTTTACTGTCCATCATACCCTTTCCCCCTCTCAATTGGTCTCTCTTTTAGTTTGATGTCATCATCTTTTCCTCCTATTATGATTGTCTTATGTAGATAATGCCAGGCACTGTGAGGTCATGGATATCCAGGCCATTTTGTGTCTGGAGGAGCACGTTGTAAGGAGTCCTACCCTTACTTTGGCTCTTACATTCTTTTTTGCCACCTTTTCTGCAGTGGACCCTGAACCCTGGAAGCTGTGATAGTGATATTTCAGTGCTGAGCACTCCTCTGTCATTTCTTCTCAGCACCATGGTGTCTTCTGTGTCATCCCAGGGTCATTGCAATCTGAAAAGAGAAGCTTCTTTAACAACGAGTGAGAGTAGTATCTATCTATCTATCTATCTATCTATCTATCTATCTATCTATCTATCTATCTATCTATCTATCTATCTATCTATCAATCATCTATGTATCATCTATCTATCTCTATCTATCTATCTATCTATCTATCTATCTATCTATCTATCATCTATCTATCATCATCATCTATCTATCATCTATCTATCTATCTATCTATCTATCTATCTATCTATCTATCTATCTATCTATCTATCTATCTATCTATCTATCTATCTATCTATCATCTATCTATCTATCTATCTATCTATCTATCTATCTATCTATCTATCTATCTATCTATCTATCAACATTAAGAGAAGTGCTTACCGGGCAGTTTGGTGAACATAGTATATACATTTAGCCAGACACAGGCAGACATTACAGCCCGAGGGCTCATGATTACCGCTGTTGTAGGTTTTCAGTATCAGGGATGTATTCATTCCCTCCAATGGAAAAGGCCTCCAATTCAGGTAGAGAACAGTTGGTTTCCCTCATTAACAGAAATGCCACTATTGCACCCCTTGGCTCATTTGGCCTGGCTGGCCAAATTTAAGGCTTGGAGTTTCTGTTGAGAATCTTTACTGGTGACTTCTCTTTCTCCCATTGAACTGCATGAAGCATAGCTTTTTCCAGCTTTCTGTCAGCTGGTCTACATGGAGGAGGTTTGCAGCTCAGCTCCAGCAGGATTTCTTAGTTACCCTGCAGCCCAAGAATGTGGAGTCTTCAGTGATAGGGTCTTATCATCTATTCCTTGTGGGACACCAAAAGCCTCGGCAATGGCCTGTAATATTTGGGGGGCATCAGGGACCTCGCTGGCCAACAACTCACTGGAAGGTGTCCCATCCCTGGCACTGAAAATTTTCTAGTAACAATCTATGACTTCTGGGTGTTCCATTGTCCAAAAAAGTAGGTTTACATATGATTTATTTATATCTTCTTAGATTTTGATTAGCCCTCCATCCACCTTTCATTTACTCAATCCCTTCCCCTGACCTCACTTAGGCCTTTTCATATCCATTAATTTGTTCTTCTACTTACACACATATAATACCATCCTATTAAGTCCCTCCCTCCATCCCTTTATATTCCCTTTATATCCCCTTTCTAGCATACTGGCCTCTGCTACTGAGTTTTATTCCTACTCACATAGAAGTCCAATAATTTGTAGCTAGGATCCACATATGAGAAAGAACATGTAACATTTGGCTTTCTGAGCCTGGATTACCTCACTAAGTATAATCCTTTCCAGATTGATCATAATCTCAGTTTTCTTTACCACTGAGTAGAACTCCATTGTACAAATGTGTCACATCTTCATTATCCACTCATCAATTGAGGCACATCTAGGCTGGTTTCATTTCATTTCCTAGTTATTGTGAATAGAGCAGCAATAAACATGATTGAGTAAGTATCTCTAAGGTAGTGAGATAAGTCCTTAGGATATATGCCTAGGAGTGGTATAGCTGGGTAATATGGTAAATCAATTTTTAGTTGCCTCAGGAACCTTCACACTGAGTGCCACAATGGCTGGACCAAATTTCATGCCCACCAACAGTGTAGAAGGGTTCCTCTTTTCCTGCATCCTCCCCAGCATTTATGGTCACTTGTATTCATGATGGTAGCCAATCTGACAGGAATGAGATGGAATCTCAACATAGTTTTAATCTGCAGTTCCCTGATGGCTAGGGAAGTAGAACATTTTTTAGATGTTTATATGCCATCTGTATTTCTTCTTTTGAGAACTCTCTATTTATTTCCATAGCACATTTTTAAATTGGGTTGCTTGAGTTTTTATTATTTAGTATTTTGAGTTCTTTGTAGATTTTGGATATTAATCCTCTGTCAGATGTATAGCTGGACAAAGATTTTCTCCCATTCTGTAGGTTGCCTCTTTGCTCTATTCACAATGTCCTTAGCTGTACAAAAGCTTTGCAATTTCATGAGGTCCCAGTGGATGATCCATGGTTTCATATTCAGAAAGTCTTTGACAAGATCAAAATGTTGAAGTGTTTCCCCTACTTTTTCCTCTAGCAGTTTCAGAGTTTTGGGTCTGATATTAAGGTCTTTGATCTATTTGTACTTAATTCTTGTGCATGGAGAGAGATAAGGATCTATTGTCATCCTTCTACAGATACATATCCAGTTTTCCCAGCACCATTTGCTGAAGAGGCTGACTTTTCTCCAGTGAGTATTATTGTCAAAGATCAGGTGGCTATAGCTACCTTGACTTACATCAGGGTCCTCTATTCTGTTCCCTTGATCTACATGTCTGTTTTTGTACCAGTATCATACTGTTTTTGTTACTATGGCTCTGTACTATAGCTTAAAATCAGGTATGGTGATACCACTAGCCTTATTTTTGCTGCTCAAAATAGTTTTAGATATCGGATGTCCATACTTGTTATAGGTCTATTTAAGTGGTTAATCTTATCTTTATTTAATTTTTGTAGGTCATATAACTCAAGGAAATCATCCATTTCTTTCAGATTTTCAAACTTAGTAGAGTATATGTTCTTATAGTATGTGCTTCCAAGTCAATTTTTGGATTGGATTGTTTTTTTCTATTTCTGTGAAGAATGTCATTGGAATTTTGATGGTATTGCAATGAATGTGTATATTGCTTTTGGTAAGGTTGCCGTTTTTCACAATATTGATTCTTGCAATCCAAGAACAAGGGATGTCTTTCCATTTCCTATTGTCTTCTGCGATTTCTTGCTTGAGTGTTTTAAAGATCTTATATTAGAGATCCTTCACTTATTTGGTTAGGTTTATCCCAACATACTTTATTTATTTATTAATTTTTTTGATGCAATTGTGAATGGGAATGATTCTCTGATTTCATCCTCTGTGTGTTATTTGTTAGCATATAGGCGGGCTACTGATTTCTGTGTGTTTATTTTGTGTCCTGTTACATGGCTATAAATGTTTATCAGCTTTAACATTTTGTTGGTCGCATATTTAGGGTCCTTTCTATACAGAATCACATCACCTGCAGATAATAATAACTTGATCTCTTCCTTTCCAATTTGTAACCCTTTTATGTGTATCTCCTGCCTTAATGCTATGGCTAGGACTTCCACTACTATATTACATAACAGTGGGAACAGTGTTCTTGTCTTGTTCCTGATTTTACTGGTAAAGCTTCAAGTTTTTGTCCATTTAGTATTATGTTGGCTGTATGTCTGTCATAAACAGTCTTTATTATGTTGAGATATGTTTCTTCTATTCCCAGTTTCTGTAGGACTTTTATCATGAAGAGACGATGGATTTTGTCAAATGCTTTTTTCTGCATCTAATGAGATGATCATGTGATTTTTGTCCTTTAGTCCATTTATATAATGTATTACATTTATCAATTTGCCTATATTGAACCATCCCTGTATCTCTGGGATAAAGCCAACTTGGTCAGGGTGGATGATCTTTCTGATATATTCTTGTATTCTGTTTGCCAATATCTTTTTGATAATTTTTGCATCTATGTTTATGAGGGAGATTGGTCTATAATTTTCATTTTTTTCTTCTATGTTTATCTGGTTTTGGTATCATGGTGATCCTGAGTTCATAGAATGAGTTTGGTAACATTCCTTCCTTTTCTATTTTATGGAAAAGTTTAAGAAGTATTGGTGTTAGTTCTTCCATGAAGTCTGGTAAAATTCACCAGTGAATCCACCTGGGCCTGGACTTTTTTTAGTTGGGAGATTTTTTTTTTTTTTATAACTGCTTAGATGCCCATGCTTGTTATAGGCCTATTTAAATGGTTAATCTCACCTTGATTTAATTTTGGTAGGTCATATAAATCAAGGAAATTATCCATTTCTATCAGATTTTCAAACTTAGTAGAGTATATGTTCTTATAGAATATCCCTATGATATTTTGAATTTCTCTGGTATCTGTTGTGATGGTGCTTTTTCATCTCTAATTTTATTAATTTGTATCTCTTGTCTCTTTCTTCTGGTCATATTTGCTAAGGGTTTATCAATCTTGTTTATCCTTTCAAAGAAACAACTCTTTGTTTCATTGATTCTTTGGACTGGTTTTTTGGTTTCTATTTCATTAATTTCTGGTCTAATATTAATTATTTCTTCCCACCTACTGATTCTTTGCTTTATTCTTATTTTTCCATGGCTTTAAGGTGAAACAGGAAATTGTTTACTTGTGAACTCTCTAATTTCTTAATATAGGCACTTAAAGCTATAAATTTCCATCTTAGGACTGCCTTCATTGTCTCCCAGAGGTTTTGGTATGTTGTGTTCTCATCATTATTTGATTCTATGAATTCATCAATTTCCTTTTTGATTTCTTCAATGACCCATTCATCATTCAACAGTGTACTGTTTCCATGAATTTCTGTATGCTCTGTAGATTTTCTTGTTGCTGATTTGTACTTTAATCCCATTGTGGTCAGATAGAGTACTAGGGATTATTTCAATTTTTTTGTATTTGTTACGATTTGCTTTGTGTCCTAACATATAGTCTATTTTGGAGAATATTCCATGTGCTGCTGAGAAAAAGGAATATTCTATAGAATTTGGATGGAATGTTTTGTAGATATATGTTAGGTCTATTTATTCCATGAAATCATTTCATCCAGATGTCTCTGTGTTTATTTTCTGCTGGGATGACCTATCAATTGATGAGGGTGGTATATGGAAGTCACCCACTACAATTGTATTTGGAGTTATCTGTGACTTTACATCTAATAGAGTTTGTTTGAAGAAACTGGCAGCCCCCATGTTAGGTGCACATATGCTTAGGTTTGTAATGTCCTCCTTTTGGGTTGTTCCTTGTTGACAATTGTTATCTTTCTGAACTGGGAATACATTATTCCAAGCCCTTCTGACTTTTAAAGTTTGTGTTGAGTAATTTGCTGTTATCCTTATGGGCTTGCCTTTGTATGTGACTTGATTTTTCTCTCTAACTGCTTTCAATATATTTTATTTGGTTTGTGTGTTTGGTAGTTTAATTATAATATGGTGAGGAAAGGTTCTTTCCAGGTTTTGTCTATTTAGTGTTCTAAAGGATTCCTGTATCTGCATTGGCATCTCTTTGCCAATTTGGGGAAAGTTTTCTTCTATGATTTTGTTGAAAATGCCTATTATGCCTTTGGAGTGAAATTCTTCTCCTTCTACTATACCCTGATTACATATGTTTGATCTTTTCATAGTGTCCCAAATATCTCGAAATTCCCATTCATATCTTCTTATTAATTTGTCTTTCTCTTTGTTGGACTGTATTTGATCTGCCACTTAGTCTTCAAGTTTAGATATTCTGTTCCCTTCTATTGATGATACTTTTTACAGAGGTTTTATTTTACTTAATGTGTTTCATTGTTAGTTCTGACTGGGTTTTCTTTAGTATTTTTATTTCCTTATGCATGTCTTGCATTGACCTCCTTATTTCATTAAATTGGTTTCCTGCATCTTCTTTGGTTCCTTTGATTTCCTCTTTGATTTCTTTGAGCATATTTATAATCATTCTTTTGAAATCTTTCTCAAACATTTCCTCTAAATCAGTCTCACTGTAGGTCATTTCTTAAGGAATTATAATTTTTGGTGGATTTATATTGTCTTGCTTTTTGTGTTTCTTGTATTATTATGTAGAGAATTTTGCATCTTCAACTAATTTAATTCTTGCATTTTCTAATTATCTGCAGTATTATTATACTATCAATAAATTTGATGTTATATATTTTCAGGGTAGGAGCCTAAGGTGCTAGGTGTGGCTCTTAAAAAACTCTCAGAGTAGCCACAAAAGCGACCCTAGGTCTTGGGTTTGCCTGCTATGAGAGTATTCTAGTAGATTGGGTGTAACAAAATACAGGAAAATTCTAGGGCTGGAAAGATGGCTTAGCAGTTAAGACACATGCCTGTGAAGCCTAAGGGCCCTGGTTCGATTCTCCAGGTCCCACATAAGCCAGATGCATAAAGGGGCTCACCCATCTGGAGTTCATTTGTCCCCTCTCTCTCTTTCTTCCCCTCTCTCTGTCTCAAGTAAATAAATAAATAAATAAATAAATAAATAAATAAATAAAATCTTTAAAAATACAGGAAATTTCTAAAATGTAACTGAACAATATACACATTCAATGAAAACCATCACAGAGTATTTATGCAAGATTAGGTATTATTACAAACAGATCCTCTAACAAAGTCAAAGTCTCTAAGGATGTGTGTTGCCCCATACTCTTAATCCTCTCAACTGGGAGGCTGAGATTTCTGGTCAGTAGAGGGTTCCAAGGTCAGCTTGTGACCAAGTGAGACTCTGCCCCAATAAATGACCAAAGAGGAGACAAAAGCACTAAATATCAGGAAGCCACAAATGACAAGTACAAAATATAGCTTATTTACGAATGGCAAATCTGACTATCCATCAGATTTAACACATAGTTTACCCTGACATGGATTGTGCAATTAGCACTTCTGATGCAAGCCTATATACCATTTTTTTTTTTTTTTTTGGCAAGTATTGACATAGTGTAAGCCCAGTTACCTTTTGGGATGGCTTTGGCGTTCCTCTTTGCTCTGCTGTGGGATCAGGTAGGCTGGCTGGGTCGGTGGGTCACTGCTCCAATAGCCTGTGCTGGGTGCTGTGTAGGTGAGTTCCCCTCTCCAGGTCTGTGGTGCTTGCTGGTGCTTGCACTGGTGCGGGGGAGGGGGGAGGCTGTGAATGGTGGCTGAAGTTCTCCACTGGTCCTCACAATCCTCTTCCTCATGAGCCTTTCTGCTGGTCCTTTCTGTCCTCCCCTTCACATTTCTTTTGTTTGTGAGGAGGTTGTTGTGGGTGGAAAATCCCCTCTTCTGGCTGAGGCTCAGGCTGAGCCTTGCAGCTGCAACTGCACAGACCTCATGCCACTGCTGCTAGAGCCGCTTCCGCTTGTTTCTGTGGCCTCTAGACACTCTGAATCTCTGCTGCTTCTCTGCGGTGGTTCATAATTTCTTATACACCTTCACTTTTTAGTAGACGAGTGTACCCTTTTGCTGAGTATTTTTGCTTTTTCTCCCCTAGGCTATTTGTATTTCTTTCTTTATTTATTTTGAGAGAGAGAGAGAGAGAGAGAGAGAGAGAGAGAGAGAGAGAGAACAAGAAGGGGAGAGAGAGAAAAAGAGAGAGAGAATGGCCTTGCCAGGGTGTCCAGCTGCCACAAGTGAACTCCAGACATATGTGCCACCTTGTGTATCTAGCTTACGTGGGACCTAGGGAATCAAACCTGGGTCCTTTTGCCTTGCAGGCAAGAACTGTAACTGCTAAGCCATCTCTCCAGCCAGAAGGGTGTGTTTTAAGTCTCGAATGTTGAGCTCTCATCAGCCTCTAATTTTCTGCTTGATGAGTTTAGAGTCTCCTTCATGTCTACCACCATCTCCCTGGAGGAGGTTCTCAGGCTAGCAGTGAGAGCAGGACTTCTATTTAGTCTGCTACTTCCTCCATCATGTTAAATAGCAATTTTAAACATCAAACCTTCTAACATAAACTAACCAAAAGATACACTAATTTGATACTTAATGCTGAGGAATGATAGTAGGAAAACATTAAAAGCTATTGTTTTCCACAAATAAACCAATGTGTTTCTATGAGAGCATAACACTTTATGCATCGAACAAAATATCATAATTCATAACATACAATTATCTTGAATCTGAAAGAGGGGTTTCAGAAATGTTCAGTGGCATCGTGTGGCACTTCAGCATGTACAGTGTAAAGTGCACATGCTGAGTGTTCAGAAATAAGCTGCAGTGAGTTATGTGCCACCACATACTCTAGCACTTGCAGAAACACCCTGGATTTGTTATTCATTTGATTTTTAATGAATTTTGGTTATTGTGCTGAAACCTTTTACCATTGCCCAATTTCTTGTGACTCCCACATTCAGTTATATAACCTGAGGCTGGGACCCACAGTTGTAAGAAGTTGAGATTGAAAGCCAGTTTGCATTTTCCTTCCCTTTTGCAAAATAAAATAAAATATCTTTTGTGTTTTAACATTATATGAAAATAATCAAGACACATTTTTTTCAAACCAATTCAATCTCCCATACACAGCTGTGTCACCAGACCTAGTATTTACTCCTTACAAGTAGGGTAATCTTACTTGTATCACCAAACTAGTAAGCAGCTCTGGTCAGATGTGGTAGGAGGAGATAGCCATGGTGCTGGAACGTGGCCCAGACTGTGAAGCCTCAGTGGGTAAAGCAAGGGTGAGTGGGTACATGAATGCTTCATTTGCATGTGGTGCAGCTCTGTGTACAAGGACAGATCTGTTCACATAATTGTATAACCATGGGGAGTCGTCTCTGGATGTTTCCTGGGAGCCTTGGCAGAGAGATTGACATGGTGGAGTGGGAAATCATGGAGAGGAAAGCTAGAGGTTGCCATTACCTTTGCTGCAGTTACCTTCTCATTGCCAGGACAAAGCACCCAATTAAAAGCACATGATAGGAGGAGAGTTTTATTGTTGTTTACAGTATTGAGTAGAAGCTTCATGCTGGCAGGGGAAAGCATAGCATGACCAGAGGCTTAACATCACCTCCTTGCAGGCAGAAAACAGCAGTAGGAGAGTGAGTTGAGTTATAGCAAGAGGAAGTTGGCTCTCACACCCCTAAGCTTGCCCCCAACAAAACACCTCCACCATCAAGGCTCCAACTCACAAATTGCCACCAGCTGGGGACCAAGAATTCAAACCACATGAGTTTCTGGAGTGTATCTGATTAAAATCCCCACAACTTCTAAAAGTCTTAAATGTACATCATTATGAATCTGTTTTCCTATTCAAGTTTCCTGGAGTGTCATTAATGCATTTGAACTACTTGAAATATTTATTTACTGAGGGGGGAGGGAAGAGAGAAAAGAGAGAATGGGCATTCCAGGGGCTCTTGCCACTTTAAATGAACTCCAGATGCATGTGCCACTTTGTGCATCTGGCTTTATGTGGGTGTCAGGAAGTCTAACGCAGACTGTCAGGCTTTGCAAACAAGCACCTTTAACCACTGAGCCATTTTCCCAGCCCCTCTTGGACTACTTGAAACTGACAGTCTTCAATACTGTGCAATACTAGAAGGACTCAAAATAGAACCTTTTACACTTAAAACTAATACAGGCTATTCAGAAGGTTGATGAATCACTTCAGAGATAGCTAACATTGGAAGATAACAATTTTGCTATGGTGTCAAAGACATCTATATATCATAAAAGAAGAGATTGTTTTGATTAATATAAAAACCAGTGTATGCAACTTGATTATTTCAAAAATCTGTTTTGCTTTTCCTACTTACAAATGCTTTAACTGTTTACAAAACAGTACATGTTCTCCATTCACAGAAACCATACTTTGCAAAAACATGTAAAATTAGTAAGTAAAGACTCCATATTCCCTCAGGGTTAGCCTGTTGATGGTTTGTGTGTGTATTCACACATTTTTTCTATATTTATTCCAACATTTCAAACCAGGAAACTGAAGAACATTCCCATAAAAAAGAATTTTATATTGCATAACATCTTTAAAAAGGAATTTCAAGGAGTAAGATTTCTTTTTCTGAGGTTCAAACTATTCACAAAGCAGAGACAGATTGAGTCTAAAGACTTTTTCCACTATAAATTCAATAGTATTTTGAAGAAAGACAAATAATTCTTCTAATATTTATGGGGCAACTGCTTGTACATGTGTTAAGGAACACGTGTTAGTTGATTTCACATTGCTGTGACCAGACACCTGAGAGAACAAAGTAAAGGAAGGAAGAATTTTGGGGAGCTCCTAGTTCCAGTGGTATTAGCCCATTGTAGAAAGCATGATGAACAGAGTAGTTCATATCAGGACAATTAGAATACAGAGAGAGAGTGAGAAGAAGGGGCCTGGACAAGATACAGCCTCAAAGACACAATCAGTGACTCTTCCTCCACCCAAACCCCACCTTCTATTTCAGAAGGCCTGCCATCTGCACAGTATGAATCCATTGATTGATTCAGAACCCTCAGAACCCAATCACTACTTAAAAGCCTATTGACTGAGAGACAAGCCCCCAACACATAAAGCTATTAGAGACATTTCATATTCCAATCCTAACAGGCCTTGTGAGGCATTGATATAAGTCAAAATAAAACCCCTGGGTATTATGACAAATACATTATCCTTAATGTTTAAGGAGCTAAGGTCCTAATGATGAAATATACAGGTTTTAAAAATATTTGTTTGTTTGTTTGTTTGTTTGTTTCTTTATTTTTATGAGAGAGTGAAAGAAAGAGGCAGATAGACAGAGATACAATGGGTGCACCAGGGCCTCCAGCCACTGCAAAGGACTCCAGATGTATGCCCCAACCTTGTGCATGTGGCTTACATGGGGAATGGGGAATCGAACCTGGGTCCTTAGTCTTCTCAGGCAAGTGCCTTAACCACCAAGCAAACTCTCCTGCCCTATAACTCTTTTTAAATTTTTTTCATCTAATTCTGCACTATGTGCAGGCTGTCATGGATATTCATTCTGTAAGTATGCTAAACTTTGTTCTTCACTTTCCAAACTCATACAGCAGAAAATGGTGCAAGAAGTGAATTGCAGTTCCTACACCAAGAGCCAATAATTTTCTTCTTCTCCTCCTCCTCCTCCTCCTCCTTCCTCCTTCTTCTTCTTCTTCTTTTGAGAGGGACAGAGAGAGACAGAGAAAAAAGGAGAGGGAGACAGATAGAGATGGGCGCGCCAGCAGTCTCTCAGCTGTTGCGAAGGAAATCAAGATGCGTGCACCCCCTTGTGGTCAAGTGTAGCATTGCACTCTTACGTCACTTTGCATCTGGCTAAACCTGGGACCTGGAGTTTGGAACCACTGGAGATTGGAACCAGTGTTCTTAGGCTTAGGAGGCTTGTACATGCCTTAACAGCTAAGCCATCTCTCCAGCCCAAGAGCCAATTTTCTAATCTCTAATTGTTGTTCTATCTAAAAAGACGGTATATTGGATACTCAACCACTGCTGAAGAAGAGTTGTAACTTGAAGTGCATACTCATACCTTAAGAGAGTGCTTCAGCATCTTTTCTGTGTGATTCTTCACGGTGGACAGATTTCAATCATGACAGGTCCAGCAATTGAGCCCTTCAGTCACTGATGCTGGTACATGGGAGGCAAGTCCAGGAGGGGCTCTGATGGCTGTGAACCCAAGGCTTCCAGTGTGATGCTGAGATGATAGAAAAGCTTGTTAAGGTTTCCTGAGGAAAGAAAGCCAGTAGAAACAACTATGCCCACTGATTTCAAACATGAACTCAGCTTTCTTTCCTAGACATAGGCTCTTGTTTTCACGATCAGATTTATGACGATCCTAGGGACTCAGCTAACAAAAGAGTATAAAGAAAATTGATTCTTAAAGGCAACACTGACTACCCTGTGAGTCTTTTTTAGACATGAACATCATAAATTGATGTCTTATCTGGAAAGCATCTGCATGCTGGAGTAGTACCTTATAAAACAGCCTGAGTCCCAGGCTTCCTGCCTCTCATCAGTGAAATCAGCCACCTGAGCTCATTATCCCACATGCATCCCTTTAGAGAGGAACACTCTTCGCATAGGAATGTGACAATGGTCACCATTCTTAGAGTTGTAGCCTCAACCAAGGTCAAAGTTATTTCTTCTGTTATTTATGGTTGCCCTCCTTTTGCAGAGATATTGCTAATTACAGACAAAAGAACTCCCTATTTGGAACTTTTAGTCAGTTTTATATGTACATAAGTCTCGTCAACTCTGGAATGTTTCTAGGTATAGTATGTCTGCAATCATAAGAGCCATGGAAAGCATCCCGGTAGGTGACTACATTTCACCTCTCATATTACTCTCACAATCTTGAGACATATATATTTAAAAATTATTTTTTCATTTGCTCATTTATACTTAACAGTATTTTCTTAGTTGTATTGGTGTGTGATTAATATTTAATACCTGCACATATTTAATGAATACAACTGGATGAATTTGAACATATGCATAGTCTTCGGATACTACCACCACAATTAAGATGGGAAACATGCTCATGGCCATCCACAATTTACTTGTATG
Organism: Orientallactaga sibirica; assembly: GCA_036365145.1. Lineage (NCBI taxonomy): Eukaryota > Metazoa > Chordata > Mammalia > Rodentia > Dipodidae > Orientallactaga > Orientallactaga sibirica. The sequence goes on from JAEOAD010000003.1 coordinate 23,423,165, forward strand.
CCATTGATTTTCCCTTCCTCCTCTTGTTCACCTGTCTTTGTAATAAGAACAATTGATGTGATATTCATCCTTCTTAGAAAATGTTTAAATGTACAATGCCATATTGTTGCTGCTGGCATACAGTTGTATAGATATCTCTGGAACTTTTCTTTATACCCAGTGAACAATGCTTCTTCATTTTCTCCTCCCCTCTCCCTGTGGAATCTTGTGTTATTTTCAACATTAATCAAGTTAAATATTTTAAGTTCTTCATATGAGTGAGGTTTTGTAGTCAGTTCACACATGTTATGATGTCTCTTGTTTTAGAAAATCAGCAAGTATTGGTGAGGATACAGAGAGATTGGAAACTTGTACACCATTGATGTGAATGCAAAATGCTATAGCAGCTATAGAAAAGAGTATGGAGATTGCTTCAGAAATACAAAAAATGATTATCATGAAATAAAAAACTTTTATTCTTAACCCCCATATATTATCTCTGTATCCAAAAGAATTGAAATATGGGCCTGGATGACAGATCTGCATTCCCATGTTTATTGCGACATTCTTCACAATAGCCAAGTGGAAACAACCTGTATTATGACTTTTCTCTTCATGGTGACAAAATACATGACTAAAGCAATTTAAGGAAGGAAGGGTTATTTTTGGCTCAGAGTTTAAGTAGGGTTGCAGTGTATTGTCATGGAGAAGGTGTGGTTTCAGGAGCATGAGGCAGCTGGTCCCCTAATGGCAACAATCAGGAAGTTTAGAGCAGAAAATAAAATCTGAAGGCCCATCTCCAGTGATTCATTTTCTCCAGTGAGGTTCCATCTTCTAAAGGTTCCACAACCTTCCCAGACAGTGCCACAAGCTGAGGACTGAGCCTTCAAGCTCATGAGCCATGAGGGACATGTTACATTGAAGCCAAAACCCAACTCAAATGTCCATTGTTGGATGAGTAGATCAACAAAGTATAGTATAAACATACAATTAAATATTATTCAGTATTTTTTCAAGGTAGGGTCTTACTGTAGCACAAGCTGACCTATAATTCACTATGTAGTCTCAGGGTTGTCTCAAATTCATGTCTCCTGAATGCTGGAATTAAAAGCATGCTCCATCATGCCTGGCTATTTAGTTTTTTAAAAGAAAGAAATCAGGCTGAAGAGATGGCTTTTTGGTTAAGGAACCTGCCTGCAAAGCCTAAGAATGACTTTCGAATCTCCAGGTCCCACATATAGCCAGACGCAAAAGTGATGCAATCATGCATGCAATGTCACACATGCGCACAAGGGGGCACATGCATCTGGAGTTCCTTCACAGTGGCTGAGAGGCTGCTGGTGAGCCCATTCTCTCTCTCTCTCTCCCTCTCAAATTAAAAAATAAAAATAAATAAAAGAAAAGAAATAAAAAATAAAAGAAAAAATCCTATTATGCTGGCAACATATATAGACCTAAAAAATGTTATGCTAAGTGAAGTAAGTCACAGAAATGCAAACAAATTGCTTTTAAAAAAATTAAGCAACATTTTAAAAATAACCTACAAACCCCCAAGATATATGTTTTCTTTCAAGATTATATTTACAAAATATATATTTATTTACTTATTTGCATGTGTGCACATGCACATGTATCCATATGGACCAACCAGGGTCTCTTGCTGTACAAAGACCAAATACTTGTGCCACTTGTTGCATCTATTTGTATGTGGGTGCTGGGGTGCTGAACCTGGGCCAGCATGCTGTGCGAGTAAGCACCTTCAATTGCTGAACCATTTGTCCAGTGTCTTAAGGAAGATTTTGAATCTTAAATCTTCAAACCATCTCCTATGGCAGCAATGGCTAACTCTGAGAAGCAAAAGCTTTTAACAGGAGCTGGGCTTTCCAGTGACCACCTCCTAGACCTAAACCTGCTCTCCTCCTTCATCTTTATGATCAGGGCACAAAGGAAAGGTCAGCCAGCAACTGCCCTCAGCTTCTTGAGTCATCTCCTTTGGCTTCCAGCTTTGACTCCCTCTTGATTGATAGCTGAGGGGAATTTCCAATCAAACTGGCATGGCATTCTCTAATGAACTGGCTTCTGTCCATCATTCTCTAAGGACACTTATCAAAACAGAAGCGCCTTCTCACATGAGTTGTGTGCTTAGGTCAGAAGGACATCAAAGCATTCTCAAAGGACTGGTTGTCCCAGGCTCTCAGGAACGGAAAATTGGAACACTCAACTCCTGGCTGCTAGGCAGGTGTAGAAATCAGGCCATTTCTAAGGAGTGTACTTTAATAAAATGGTTACAATGAATTATATAGCACCTGTAACATTGAAATGAGGTGACGACAGAGTCCCTTGAAGGGCATATCTCTATATGATTAGATGACATGATGTTCTCACAGACTTATTTCATAGAAACTTCAGTCATTGCTACAAGAAGTGGAACTTAGAAAATGTTTCTAGAAAACAATTTGGTAACTATGCTTCAAGAGTCTTCAGAAAGAGGTTACTTACAGATCTTCACCGTTAAGTCTGCCTGCTTTTCTGAGTTCTAACTCAAAACTATAACTTCCTTTTATTCCCTTTCTATCCCTTCTTTGGATTCTGGCTAAAATCTTAAGCATGCTTGCCATGGCTTGGACTTCCTTGCTGTTCTCTGAAGATCCTCCCCATGTAGCTGAACACAGAGTTCCATAACTGAACCTACCTTCTTTTTGGACCATAGCTCATAACTTTTTCTTTTTTAATTATCCATTTCCCTCCTTCAAGGAACTTTTGAGATTGAAGCTTGCTTGCTCTATTGTTTGGTTTTTTTTTTTTCCATTAAAACTAATTAAATTGTCTTCAGGCTTTAAATAAAGAGTCTTAATGAAACTTGTATCCCCAATATTATTCCATTGTATGGAAGTTTAACTAGATGAGTTAAGAGCTATTGGCAAAATTACTTTATAAGGTTTCACCTCTGGTTTTTTAGCCTTTTTATTTATGGGTAGGAACAATTGTAACATTTGTTCCTCAATTGTTGGATCAGTAAGACATGAAATATCCACTATACGGAATAGTATATATCCTTTGAAAATGGTGTTTGGAAACAACTATAATTATATGGAGAAAGGTTTTTATGATATAATGCTTTGAAACCCTTTTGCTTTTCAAGGGCAGCTTTGTGTTTAGGATGAAATCACTGACCTTAAGACAGGTGGGGCTGTCTCAATGGGTAAAGTAGAGATGGAGTTGAAACCTGTGTGGTGTTTATGTTGCCAGTGGCGGTCCCGAAGCCTATCCCGTGGTATCTGCTACCTGGCAAGTGGAATGCCAAAGCCATCAGCTTTCCTGTTAAAAGATAGCTGCAGGTCGGGAGGGCTAGAAAACAATTTGGTAACTATGCTTCAAGAGTCTTCAGAAAGAGGTTACTTACAGAGGCCTAAGTGCCTGCTTTTCTGAGTTCTAATCCTATAACTTTAGCCTTCTTTAATTTGGCTAAAATCTTCTCTCATGCTTGCCATGGCTTGGACTTGCTGTTCTCTGAAATCCTCCCCATGTAGCTTCAACACAGAGTTCCATAACTGAACCTACCTTCTTTTTGGACCATAGCTCATAACTTTTTCTTTTTAATTATCCATTTCCCTACAAGGAACTTTTAAATTGTTATTTTTGGTTTTTTTATATAATTAGATCAGCAGTCTTAATGAGTTTCTGTCATTAGCAACTGAAAGGATATGTGATAAACAAATATGCATAGAAAACAGAATACAAGACCTTTCAAGAATGTGAATGATGGTGAGGAATTACTTGTAATATATTTCCTTTACACTTTTGTGAAAATTTATAGTTTTCTAAAGGGAGTAAGATCATTTCTGTAATAAAAATTTATAGTTTTCTAAAGGGACTAAGATCATTTCTTTTTTAATTTGATTTTTATTTATTTTATTTGTTTTTGAGAGAGAAAGAGAGAGAATTAGCATGCCAAGTTTTCTAGCCATTGCTAACAAACTCCAGACACATATGCCACTATGTGCATCTGGCTTATGTGGGTACTGGGGAATTTAACCTGGGTCCTTGGGCTTCAAAGACAAGTACCTTAACTGATAAGCCATGTCTTTAGCCCCTGAAGTTTTTTATTTTTATTATTATTATTATTACTAGCAAAATGTTTTGGATGGATACATCATGTGTCAGTACCCTCTTTTCCCTCATCCCTGTCCCCATTCCATTGGGGACACACCTCAGTAGAGTTGCAGGTATTCCTCATGGGGTTGTAGTTTATGCATTGTGGGAGTAGCAGTCAGTTAAGTTTTTTTTTTTTTTTTTTTTGAAAGGATATGGGGAAAAGGGAATGCCTTTCTGGGTGATGATGTCTCAACCTATTTGGCTCTTACAATGAAAATTTATAGTTTTCTGTAAGATCTTCCACAAAATTCCACTCATCAAGAGAATGATCCAATTTGTTTTTGAGAACATCACAATTATAAATCTATATGCATGTGCCAAACACAGATGAATTTAACCTGGGTCCTTGGGCTTCAACAGTTTATAAAACAAAACCTACTTGACAACAAAACAGTATTTTTAAACATTAAAACCATCATAGTTGGATGGACTCATGTGTCAGTACTCCATCCCTATCATTGATAGACAGATCATCCAAGCAGAAAATCAACAGTTAAGTTTTTTTTGATGGGGAAATAATAGTCTCAAGGTGGCAATGTCCCCTCTTCCACAAAATTCCACTCATCAAGAGAATGATCCAACATGAGAACATCACCAAGGGCAAACACTTCCATCAGTTTATAAAACAAAACCTACTTGACAAGAAAAAAACAGTAAACACCAAAACCAGTACTCTCTCATTGATAGACAGATCATCCAAGCAGAAAATCAACCGAGAAATAATAGAGCTCAACAACACCACAGATCAATTAGATCTACAAGACATCTACAGAACTTTCCACCCCAACTCTATAGCACATTCTTCTTAGCAGCTCATGAAATGTTCTCCAAAATAAGCTATATATTAGGCCATAAAGTGTGCCTCCAAAAATTAAGGAAAATTGATGTAACTTCCTGCATCTTATCAGATCACAATGCTTTAAAGCTAGAAATCAACAACAAGAGACACATCAAGAATTCCACCAGCTACTGGAGACAAAACAACATACTTTTAAACAACAAATGGATTGTGGAAGAAATAAAAAAATAAATTGTAAAATTCCTAGCATTGAATGATAATGAAAACACAACCTACCAAATCTTATGGGACACAATGAAGGCAGTCCTAATGGGAAAATTCATAGCTCTAAATGCCTTCATCACAAAGACAGAGCAATCCCAAGTTAATAACTTAACTGTTCACCTAAAGGCACTGGAAAAACAAGAAGAATCCAATCATAGGGGACCCAGATTGAAAGAAATAATCAAGATCAGAGCAGAAATTAATGAATTGGAAACTAAGAAAATAATTTAAAAATCAATTAAATGAAGAGCAGGTTCTTGGAAAAAATAAATGATTGATAACCTCTGACCAATTTGATCAAAAAGAAAGAGAGAGAGAGAAAGAGAGAGAGAGAAGTCTCAAATAACCCAAATCAGAAATGCCTCAGGGTGCATCAGATACAGAGGCTGAAGGAAAGGCAAGAGGATCATTGGCATGGGACACTTAAGTTACCCATTCAATCAGTCTTGAAGCCTAGTTTACCTTTGGATTTACATTTGAGGAACCAGTCATTCTGCTGCTAGAAGGCTATTTTGAAGTGTGTCTTTGGGAGCCCAAGCTCCTTGATGAAGCCCATGAATTTAGGCAGCATCATGCAACCACCCTGCCTTTCAATGCTATTCTACTTTTCTACTTATCTCTACTTCATCCTTTTTTGTCTCTAAGTCATTTTCCCTTACTTTCAGCTTATTTTAATGCAGTTCATGTTGTAATCAGCACATTGGTGGGACTTACTCAAGTACGTTTATAGCCTTGGACCCTACAACTCTGTTCCACTGGGCTTCTCTTTAGAAGGTACTTCTATTCCTGGAGTTGCTCATCTGACTACCTTTCACCTCATGTCCCCAGTATGTGTCCTAGAGAACTGTCACTCATTACTTTGAGATGACCATTGAAAGTTGGAGTGAAGAGAGCTATTTATTCTGTCTTGATTTGGGTTATTTTATACCAAATACTTTATAAAGAAATAGGTGGAATGGAGAGAAAAATCAAATCAAAATTCTTATGAGCATGAATTCTAGGGTAAAGTGATTTAATCAGTGTGTCTTATGAAGCATTTGAAGGCAGTTGGCAGTGAGTGCTCTTCGGAGACCTGACTATACTAAGTCATAGTAGATTAGCCCCATGTATGAAAAAGTATTGATTTAAGACATTTTTTGTCAGGTTCACCTGCTAATCTGTTGAAAAGAAATGTTACAGATAGAGAGTGAGGTCATAGATATCATATTATTCTGGGGGGATGTGAAGAAAATTGACATCTTAGACCTCATCCTCTTAACCTTTTTCAAGCATCATACCATGACAAGAGAGTGCTCGCATGTTTGTTTGTTTGAAGTATTGGGGATTGAACCCAGGCCTCAAACATACTAACCAAATGATGTACCAAGACAAGAATTTTGCACAGTAGCAGCTTTAAATGATTTCTAGGTTTCCAACACCCTAAAGAAATGATGAGGTTTATCTCCTTCAGCCGTTTTTCTGGTGTTGTGATCACCAAGAACGCTATATTCTTGCCCTTCCCCTGCATTACTATATGGTTTCAGCTGGGGCCCTGGTGAGATGTGACTGGCTGATCCTCCATTCAGGTTCGTTGTCCATCTGAAAAAGATAAGCAAATTCTACAACATAGAGAGAAGTTAGTACTAGCTAGATGGGATGGCCATAGATATTTTGGAGGGAATTTTAAACAGAGAACATCCAACTCCAACAAAGCCAGATATCCAGAGACACAGAGGCTCCCAAAACCTTATCACTGAAGTAGAACTAAAATGACCCAATGTGGCTCAGGGAAATTTGCAGAAGAGGGGCCAGGACGAATGTTAGAGCCACAAGTTGGGGCATTATCCACAAAGACTTGGCCTAACCCCCAGAACTCTTGACTACCCCCACAATGCATGACCCACATTCCCCATTGATGAGGGTTCCTTTGGAAGAAGGAGGACAGGGAGGAGGATAATGGAGTCAACACTATGAATGTAAAATCAGAATAGTATAAATAAATAAAAAGAAATGATGAGGTTTGTTAAGTTTTTTTTAGATAGATCTTTTTAGCATCTTAATTATTCATTTAAATAATTTGAGTCCTTTATGATACAATTCTACTTTCTCTGCCCAGATATTCCTGGTTGTAAGATAAAGGATGTACAGGTGTCTTGGATAGTGCCCTAGGGAAAATGGGTGTGGGAATGACTAAATAAAAGCAGGAGATGCAAATAAGTATTCAGCTCTTGAAAACTGTTCCAAAAACACAGACAATTTTTCAGAACTGATTTGAAAGGACTCAGAAAATAATCAGATTAAGTCATGCAAGGTGAAATCCTAATTGCTTAAAGGGACACCAAAGCAAAATGTGGCAGCAAATGTCAGCGAGAACACACTCAGCCTTCACTGGTCACTAGAGACAGGAAACCTTGGTCTCTGTGGGATAGAACACAGAGCTGTGGCTCATGCTCTGGCTGGAAAATGATCATCTGGCAAGTAGATATGTCATTTTCTGTTGTTTTGGGATCTGCCTTGAAAGGCCATACTGAAATGTATTCACCTCATCACTGGAACGTACTATACAGTGCAATATTTAACCTTTATTTAACTGAGAAAAGATATTTGGAATATGTATATTTATATTTTTTTCACTCAAACACTACAAGATATAGTCAAAACTTTACATGTGTCAGCATACATGACATTGTAAATTTTTCTCTTGCCTAATCATTTGTCACTAACCAAGTTTTGATGCAAGTTTTATTTTGTTAAGATTAAAGAGAATGGACATTTTATGTTGTTAAACATTACCCAAATATTTATTGGATTCCAGGAAAGTACCCTGTGTTGAAATGTAAATGAAATCAGAAGGATTAAAGTTCAAAAACATTGAGTGTTTTGGGGATGAAATAAGATATTGATATTTTGTACTATTAGTGAAATAACTCATGTTAGTGAACAACAGCTAGTCATAAGCAAGCTATTTTATCTCAAGATAGTTGCATGGCATGGTGGTACTGTCTGTAATCCCAGCACTAGGGAAACTGAGGCAGAAGAATTGCAAGATCAAGGCTAGCTTGGACCACAGAGTGAGTTCCAGGCCAGCTTGAAAAACAGTCAGATCTTTTCTAAATCCCACCCCTACTCCAAGAAAACCTGATTGTATAAAAAGGAATGATTATGTAAGGCTGACATCATAGAATGATAACCACATGTTGCTTGGAGACCCAAAACTTAAAGGACTCATGTTGGCTTAGAGGCCTGCAGTCACCTTCTTCACATTCGGAACAGTGTTTGAATGCTGGGCTCTGCATTTTCATTTTGCACTGGACCTTATGAATTATAGAGTTAGTCCTGTCTGTTCTCAGATCAAGTTCTGAAATATACATGTAAGCTGACTTACATATGCCACTTGAATGGAGGTACTCTACCACAAAAGTTATCTAATTCACACTAAAGTTTCTAATATCATTTTCTTCCTTGTGCCAAGAGGTTGTCAACATTCTACCTACAATCACTTTCTTATTCTCCTTTCTGACTAGCTACTAGATGCTTCTAGGAGATGTATTTTATTATTACAGATGAAGGTGGTCCTAAGCAGTACCTTTTCAGTTTCATCTCCTTTTATAGGTATGCATTTTATTCTCTATGCCAGGACAAAAAGAAATAACAACGACTATAATTAAAAGTCCTGTCGTTTCTAGAGAAATAGTGTATTTATCGAAGGGTAAGAGATTTGCCTAGTCTTTAATCCATCCATCTGTCCATTCAGTGATCCATGCACCACACATTAATTTATCACTGTGATACACCTCTACTGATAAGCACCCGTGATGAAAGAACCTGGGATTGAAGGAGAAGATGAGTGGGTGGGGTCCCTACACCCAGAATAACTCACCCTAAAGTGAGCAGGTTTAGACTCAGTGTGAAAGTACACGCCTTCGGGTACAGAAGAATTATCTGGCTTGCAACAATCCTGCTAAGTACAGTGACTTGTATAATCATCATAATCATCTCTGTCAGTTTAGCTGCACCAATCGAGACTCAAGCCATATGAGCTATGCCATCTATGCAGCAGACGCACAAAGTAATCTCTTCATGTAGGTGTAATACTGCCTTCTATCTGAAACATGTTCATTGTGGAAACCAAGCATTATTCTCCACAGAAAGCTCCAGTCCTTTAGAATTATGGGTTCATTTATTTGTGCATATTTTTAAGTTATTAGCCAATCACACTTCACCGGGGCTCCAGCTGAAACCATAGAATAATGTGGAGGAAGGGCAAGAGTTCAGCGTTCTTGAGGATCATGACACCAGAAAAAAGGCTGAAGGAGATAAACACAGAGAACATCTAACTCCTACTAAGCCAGATATCCAGAGACACAGAAGCTCCCAAAACCTCATCACTGAAGTAGAGCTAAAATGACCCCAACGTGGCTCAGGGAAATTTGCAGAAGAGGGGGTTGAAAGAATGTTAGAGCCACAAGTTGGGGCATTATGCACAGAGACGTGGCCTATCCCCCATTGCTCTTGACTACCCCCACAATGCGTGAACCACATTCCCCATTGATGAGGGTCTCTATGGAAGAGGGAGAATGGGGAGGAGGATAATGGAATCACCACTATGAATGTAAAATTAGAATAATATACATAAAATAAATAAAATTAAAAAATATTGCAAACACCATTTTATATGTTATGATAAACTCAACATTTGCTACCTTCTCCAAATGTGCCTAAACTCACACATGTGAGCTCAGCTGCATATACACCACACACACACACACACACACACACACACACACACACACCAGTCTAAGTCCAGTGATTCTCAGGGGATTCCTTTGGTTCTATTAGTTGGTGCTTAATTTTTTTTTCTTTTCATTTATTGAAGTTGTGGCCTCTCCTGTTTCCCATTTCCTCAGGTGGGGTGGTCTCTTCTTCACCCTATGATGACCTTAATGTGTACCAGAGATCATTTTGCTTTTGTGTTCCTAAACAACTATAAATGCTAGTTGTTTTATGTGGCAGCATTTCATGAAAGGCTTGCAGGTATCTGAGAGTTACAGTACAATATGGCCCAAACTGCAAAGTGTGTGTTGATAGCAACTTTCTACTTTAAAATCCTATATGACTGGTATGGGGATGTGAGTCAGTGATTAAATGCCATTTACTTGCAAAGGCTGCCAGCACAGGTTCAATTCGCCAGCATTCAAGTAAAGCCATATTCAAGGTGGCATATGTCTCTGTGATTCTATGGCACCTATGGCGATGATAGGTGGAGCCAAGAGAATCCAAACCTTGTGGGCCAGACTCATTTGTAGTGGCAAGGGACCCTGTCTCACAGACAGTGGAGCACAGACACCTCAAGATTTTATTGTGATGCTAACATGTACAAGGTGACATGAACATATACATTCATACAAACACAACACACACACACACAACACACACACATGAATTAATTTTAAAAATTAAAAATCCTACATGGAACCTACAAATGCTTACATTCCATGGCTGTCTTTCTCCCAGACTCCTTGCCTACCACTTTCTTTAGTCTCTCCTCTCTTATTTTCCATGCCTTTCCTCTCCTCCAAGGATTATGGGAAATGGCAAGACTCCACTTAATGACACAAAGCCTCATAGACCCAAACCCTGGCCATGGATATTTAAAGACAAGATAAGAAGATTAATGAAAGCTCTAGGAAAGAATTTATCAAGATTTGAAATGTTACTCTTTCCTCTCCACCTCATTCAGAAGACTCTACATAAAATGGAGAAGGTCAGGAATTTATTTTCCTGGTGATATAACTCATGCTATGTCCAGAAGAGAAGAAGGGAAAACAACTATAGTGGCACATGGCTGTATTCAAAGCATTTGGGAAGTAAAGGAGGAGGATCTAGAGTGCAAGGTCATCTCAGCTACAGAAGAAGTTTGAGGATAGCCTGTGCTACCCAAGACCTTGTCTCAAAAAAAATACAAAATAACACAAAACAAAAAAGCAGAAATGACACTATTCAGTCTGGGTTAAAGCAGCCCCTTGGTCCTTCCACTCTGGTCCAGCTGTGTTGGAGTACTCAAATGTGCCATTCCTTAAGTAGAGTGGAACTGGCAACAGCCTGCTTCTCTGCAGGTTTAGGCTTTGACTTTTTTGCCAACCCTTGACAGGGAAAGGAAGAAAATAATGTATCAGCATTTAAAAAGCAGACAGTCTGATATAATCCTACATGTTGAAGAAATAAATACAAACATAAATTAAGAAAACAAACAATAGTGATAGGAAAGGCCTATGAAAAGGATTTGTTGAGAATGATATGAATTTAGAGATGCAAACTTGATTAGAATATTAAATAAGGAAGGCGATAACAGTGGTAAAATATATATTTGGCAGTACACACAGCCAACAGGTCCAATCCATACGCCCACCTCCCAAAAAATGAAACAAGAAAAAGTAAATAAATCACATATGTAAAGTGCTATGTTTGAAAGTATGCTTAAGACAATGTAGTAAACCAATACAATTTTTGAAATAATTTTACTTTTTAGTGTTTTTTTCTTTTATAATTGTGATTAACATGGTATTAAGTATATATACTAAATACCATGGGAAAAAGTTTTGTAGGGCTGAAGAGATGGCTTAGCAGTTAAGACACCTGCCTCCTAAGACTAAGAACGCTGGTTCCAATCTCCTGCGGTTCCAATCTCCAAGTCCCATGTTGAACCAGATGCAAAGTGATGCAAGGGCACAATGCCGCACTTGACCACAAGGGGGTGCAACATCTGGATTTCGTTCACAGCAGCTGAGAGACTGCTGGCGTGCCCATCTCTATCTGTCTTCCTCTCCCTCTCTCTCTGTCTCTCTCTCAAAAAAAAAAAAGTTTTGTACACTGCAGTGTGATAGTTTCTATTTCTGGTTTGCTTTCATATGCAGAGAAATTATCTGGTTTAAAACAATATGACTAGGCAGTGCTTTGTATAAGTCTGTCATTGTGCTGATCTAATTACACTTCAGTGTCTATAAGGCAACTGCTTTCTTATGACACTGTCTTTAGTGTAGAAACTGTATCCAATTCCTCTGTATCCCAATGCCTAGCACAGTTTCTGCCATAGTATAGATATTCAATAACTGTTAAATGGATAAGTGCATAAATGAGCCCTGTTTAAAATAAATCAAGATGGGTCTAATGGGGATTTAGTGGAGAAGACCAATAAAAATCAGACAACAGTATCAGGCGTGGTGGCGCACGCCTTTAATCCCAGCACTTGGGAGGCAGAGGTAGGAGGATCGCCGTGAGTTCAAGGCCAGCCTGAGACTACATAGTTAATTCCAGGTCAGCCTGGGCCAGAGTGAAACCCTACCTTGAAAGTCCCCCTTCACCCCCCAAAAAAAATCAGACAGCATTCAGAAACCATTCTGATAATTACTTCAGGAAATGGATTTGTACTAGACTTAGACTAATAATTAGATTGTACAGTCTTATCCAACCTTCTTATACTTTCAATATTTTAAATGAAAGAGACTTATCTGGCTTTTATCCTTACATATAAATCTGGAAGAATGTAGAAGGCTCATGTCAGGAATTGATGCAAAAGGCACATGGGCATGGTTACCTGAACTGTTTTGATCTCTTATAATAAGAGTAGCTTGATCTTTTAAGAATAAGACAATTAGTGCTGGGGGTGGTGGTGCACACCTTTAATCGCTTGGGAGGCAGAGGTAGGAGGATGGCCATGAGTTCGAGGCCACCCTGAGACTACATAGTTAATTCCAGGTCAGCCTGGGCCAGAGTGAGACCCTACCTTGAAAAACCCCAAAAAAAAAAAATAAAGAAAGAAAGAATAAGACAATTATAAAAAATAAAAACTAATTTGTGAGGGCATGGCTTCAATACATACATACACACACACACACACACACACACATACACATACACACACACACACAAATATTATTTCCTCTGTTCTCTGTTTTCTATAGTGCTAATAACTGATCAACAAAGAGAAGCCATGAGAAAAGTGTCTCTCTGTGATGATCCAAGAAGCTTCATTCTTGAACTCTGGTCAGTCTAAAGCTTGAGGAGACTTCTGGAGTATATTGACCTGAGCTCTTGGACTGGGACATTGCTTCCTCAGATGTCCATCTCTTAGTTTACACTCATCTGCAATGTAACTTGGGCTTGAAATTGTAGTTAGGATGCTCTTCATGCATGATAAGGTAGATAGATTAGGTGTGAGGGTGGCTGTTGTGCTTTGATTCTGAAGTGACCCCCATAGGCTCATGTTTTGAAAGCTCGTTCCCTAGTTGGTAGTGCTATTTTGAAGTCATAGTGGAGCCTTTAAGAATGGACCTTGTATGGTGGAAGTAGTGAGTCTTTTAAGGTTATAACCAACCCTGTGCCATCTGGTCAGTTACCAAGTGAGCAGCTACCAACTTGTGTTCATGCCTCCACAGACAATTGCTCCTGGTGTATGCCTCCCCCTCCTTCAGAGAATGAAATCCCTCTGTAGCCATGAGCCAAGACATCTTCCTTCATGTAGGTGTTACTTTCAAGTAATAAACACAATGACAATGAACAGAAAACATTTTAACCACTGATGGAATTTGTACACTATCTTAAAAGATGAAAGCAGCTATAAAATATGTATCTTTTAATATGTACTGTTGCTTGGCTGGTTTCAGAAGGAATTGGCATTGTCCCATCTACAGAGCCACTGAAGTATGTGAAGACACAACATCCTCTACTATCAAATGATGTGGGACTTAAAGGAATTGACGAGTCCTGCCAGGATGGGGTTGCTAATTTCGCTGCTGTTGCAGTTTTGTGTCAGCCAAATTTAGTCCGGTGGCCCTGTTCAACTTCCAGGTTGCAAGCTGAGTATCAGCCAATAGCTTCCTTAAACAAGCACTTGTTTGTAGAGATAAAGGGAAGTAATTCAGAAACTTTATTTCTCCCTAAATACATCAGTTAGGCCAATCAAACTTAGTCACTAATTGAGGAAGGGAATGGTATGTTGTAATAGGTAGGTATGTGCAGGCGTACATTCTAGGCTCATGTTGTGACTCATCCAGCTGTTAATTTGTGACCACGTATTTAACTTCTCAGGACCTCAGCTTTCCCATTTGTAATGTGGAATGTTTCATTTTCATGCTTGGGAAAGGATGGAGATAAGATTATCTTTGCATAATTCATAGCATCACACCAAATCCAGTAAGTATTTAATATTTACATATATCTGTGTAAATAGACATTTACATACTTACATGTATGTGTATAGACAGGTATTTAAGTAGTTGAAATTCGATATAATGTCAATACATTAATATTAAAATATAAATACTGCATTTGATGCTACTTATGGTATTTCTCCATTTAATAGAGCTAAGAAGCATCTCTAAAAAAATGTGGAAAAGTGAGAACCTCAGTAAAGCCATAATGTATTTTCATTTCTTTTAACAATTAAATGAGGATGAAAATGTCTATCTCATAATAGCATTCTGAGGTTTTAATTAATGAACACATAGGTGGTTATAATACACAATTATTTGATGGATGTGCTTTACATTGAATGAAAGGAGTCCAATATAAATATCCTTCCTTTCCTTTAGCTTTTCAATAAATTTGTTGCAGCTTAGCAGACACATCTATGATGAGATTTATAGAATGTAATATATTTTCTTGGGACAAACAAGCTGTGTTGATTCCTTATTCATAAATCTTTAGAAAATTCTCTTGTTAAGTATATTGATTCATCAAAAAAAATCTGACTCCCTACACATGACAGGCACTGATCTAAGGAGTTTGAGAAATAACAATAAATGTCACTCTCTAGGAGTTCATGTGCTAAGTGAGAAAGAAGGAATGCACTAGAAACTAGAAAAAATTCAAAGAAAATAGACAATTATGTTGTCTTTTGAAGGTAATGTCTGTAGGAAACTAATCCAAAGCACAATAAGAAAAATAAGAACGTGTGGCTAGATTGCATTTTGAGTAAGTGGATAAAGAAGGCTTTTTAAAGAAGGTAAGACACAGCTGGGCATTGTGGCACACACCTTTAATCCCAGCACTTGGGAGGCAGAGGTAGGAGGATATCCATGAGTTCGAGGCCACCCTGAGACTACATAGTGAATTCCAGGACAGCCTGGGCTAGAGTGAGACCCTACCTTGAAAGCCCCTCCCCCACAAAAAGAAGGTAAGACACAAATAAAAGTACAAAATAAAAAAAGAGGATATTGAATAAGGGGACATTTGGAGTGATGAGTGTCTAAAGAACAGATAAAGTAGACTAAGTTCCTATGACACAGGGACACCTTGCAATGCCGAGTAAAGTCAAGAGGTAGAGAGGAGAGGGGAGAACGAACCAGCTTGTATACTCTGGGAAGATGTTGTCTTCACTCAATGAAGAGAGTCCATGGCAGCATTCAGAGCATTCAGCATTCAGATCTTAAAAGACTCACCCTGAACACTAATTTACGAAAACACTGCCTTTGGATAAAGGGCAGAGGCAAGGTGTAGCAGACAGCTTCAGGTTCACTGAGATGAACTTCCAGACCAGGCACATTTGGATAAAGGGCAGAGGCAAGGAGTAGCAGACAGCTTCAGGTTTTGCTGAGATGAACTTCCAGACCAGGAACAGTTTGTTTGTTTGTTTATTTATTTATTTATTTATTTATTTATTGATTTAGCTTACAGATCCAGGGGAAGTTCCATAATGGCAGAAGAAGCTGGCCTGCCTTCACAGGGCCAAGCAAGAGAGAAAAACCAACCAGCCACACAGCACACAGAGCAAAACTATAGCCAAAAAAGTCACACAGCACACTTCAGGAACTCCTGCTAGGCACACTTTGCATATCCTTACAATGGAATCTCAAACCCACCACCACACCTTAAGATTGGCCCCCAGTGACATTGCCTCTAGCAAGGTGATTGCAGATGCAACTATAACTAATAAAACACTGAATATATTGGGGGACAAATATTCAAACTACCACACAAGGATACCTGCTAGTAGCTTCTGAGGTCTTCTAGGTAAGCATGGTGATAGCATGGACCAGGTTGGTGGCAGTAGGGGCAACAGATATACTGGGGTTCCAGAGTCCTTTCTAAAATCTGGTCTTTCCTCTCCTCTCCTCTCCTCTCCTCTCTCTCCTCTCTCCTCTTCCTCTTTTTCCTTTTTCCTCTCCTCTCCTCTCTTCTTTCTTTCTTTTTCCTTTTTCCTTTTTCCTTTTCCTCTTTCTTTCTTTCTTTCTTTCTTTCTTTCTTTCTTTCTTTCTTCCTTCCTTCTTTCTTTTCTTTCTTTCTTTCTTTCTTTCTTTCTTTCTTTCTTTCTTTCTTTCTTTCTTTCTTCTTTTTTTTTTGTTTTCTATCCAGCCCAAATGCTCCAATATCTTTTCAACTCACAAAGCATATTCTTTATTGGATTGTTCTCATAAAATATGTTGTTATTCCTCCAACTTAAAAAGTCTTCTGGCTGGAAAGATGGCTTATCAGGTAAGGCACTTGCCTGCAAAGCTAAAGGACCCTGGTTCAATTCCCCAGTACTGAAGTAAGCCAGATGGACAAGGTGGTGCATGCATCTGGAGTTTGTTTGCAGTGGCTGAATGCCCTGCAATGCCCATTCTTTCTCTCTTGCTCCCTCTCTCTTAAATAAATAAATAAATAAAAATAAAACATTAAAAAGATCATCATTTAAAAAAATCTTCTTCTGACCTAACTTATCACCCAGTTATTGTCACCACATGTTTTTTACTCTCTCTGCAGCAATACTTCTTAAAAGTATTTATCATTTCCAATTGATATCTTGCAAACCTATTCCAAATAAACTCTTGTTCCAAACGTGACCCCCATTTTCTTGTCCTCATTGAGAAATCCAGTGTTTCATTTTCAGTCCTTATCTAACTGGACCGTAGTTGCCTCACCCCCTTGAGTGTGTGCTTGTGTTCACTTGCTAATCTGAGAGGTTTCTTTTCTAGAGTTTCCTCCTTATTTGGTTCCAGAGGAAGAACTACAGTTGAGAGTTCATCAAAAGTATAAGGCAATATTATCACTCCTCTCAGTATGTTGTTACTCTTGAGTTCTGAATGTAACTCGGTGATAGAGTACTTGCTTGGCATCCATAAGGTCCTGAGTTTGATCTCTAGCACCACAAAAAAAATGTTGTTGTTGCCCTCCTATTCTGCATCTAATTGGTCTTCCTGATTCCTGGCCTTTCTATCCAGAAACCCATAAAGTCCTTATGGCAGAGATGTCCACATGGGAGGCAACAGCTTCTCTAAGACCTTTCCAGAAATTTTTTATCCTTGCTTTCCTTGCTCAGGGACCCCTTAAGGTTCATAATCATAAATTAAGGAGAATCTGTCCCCATATTAACATGAGTTAATTGGAAATAACTTTAAATGCCTAGATTTTCAAAAAGATTCTGGAAAGTAGAAGACTGAATATGAAATTATAGAAAACCTTTACCTTTATTTTTATGCTTTTCTCCTTCAGGAAGAGTTTCCAGTGTTTGTTTCATTGGTATTTGAAAGGCGAGGCTGCCTAAAATATTGTGACTGCTCAATGTGAAGTGTAATGTGAAGTGGAGGCATCTTCAAGAGAGGAGCTCACAGAAGTAATGATTTAAATTCTTGCAAGATATCAGCCTAGGAAGTCCTTTTTATAAACCTAAGGGGTGTCCCAAAGGTATCTCTTTGGGATACATGTACTCTAGGGATTATAATCACCTTTGATTTATTTATTTATTTTTGGTGTGTGTCCCTCTCATTTTGGCAATAGATTTTCAAATCCTCCTCCAATCATCAGGAATGACTAAAATGAGGACATTTTCCAGCTCTGTAGGAGGCTTTGGGGTGAGTAAAGGACAACAAATGTTATGCTGGCTCCCATGTCACTGATGATGGCCCCAGAAACCAAGTTTCTAAACAGCAGGAATCCTAAGCTACAAGTTTGGCTACTGGTACTGACTCTCTCTTAAAACATTATAGCTGTTCTCTGTCTTCCCAAATCTGAAGTAATGAGTTGTCCAAAAAAGCACTTTGATGGTATCCACCAAAACAGTTCCTTACCCATAAACTGAGGGAGCATGAACACGAAAGGTTTAAAATCCCATTAAGAATCCCCTGAGTCACCCACCTCCCTGTCTTCTTTCAGTATTCACTGAGCAACATTAGCTCAGTGGGTTTTCTAAATTGTTCTGTTAATTTTAGCTGTTTCCAGATAGATAGCCATATAGTGGATGAATCATCAGGAAATTGAGGCTAAGAGGAAATAGCACACCGGGCTATTGCAAACCACCTCATCAGAACCTTAAAGAAAGACAGGCAGGACATCTCTCTATTACATGGATGTTTTTGCATCACACAGAATATGTGTGTGCATATATTTTTATATAAGTACACCATATGAGCTTCATGTTACTAAAACAACGTACCTGAGACTAGCTATTTATGAAGAGCGGCTTATATGGCTCATAGTTCTGCACCTGCATTAGTCCAGTTCTGGTTACAGTGATGGGTGTCAATGGTGGGGATTGCACATTGAAGCAAATCATTCACACCTCAAACTCCAACAGTCTATCACACTGAGTAGCTAAGTTCATGGTAGCAGGGTCTCTTCACATCATAGTAGAGCAGGAATCAGAGACACCTGAACTTTGCACAACAGCCCAGCCCTAGTGACATATTCCTGCCAGATAGTCTCACTTGCTAAAGGTTCCAAAGTCTCCCAAAATTGTGGCCCCAGCTGAAGAACAAGTGTTGAGAATGTGATGCAATGGAGCTCGTTTCAGGTTCAAACCATAACAATAGTATAGATACCCATCTATAGGCACACACAGATATCTATATGTATATGTATTTATACACATGTGATTACAGTGAAGCAGTGATTGTTGCTGAAGGAACATAACATTTCTTTGTTGATATTTAGCTTTTCTGACTTTTTTTTTTTTTTCCAGAGAAATTCTGTCAGAGAACACTACATAATTTGACTGCTCTGGTTGTATATATTCCAGAATGACCATGCATTTGACTTTTCACTTCTGGTTCAATTGAAGAAGAATCCTGTACCATCAAAGTGTAAATGTGGCTATTTGGAGACAATAAAGGGTTAATGTTAGAATGTTCCCTGCACACACAATGTGAATAAATATTGCCTTATTTGTTCATTATCTGAGGTATCAGCTTGCCTCTATTCAGGAGATTTTATCGTTTTTAGATTAAGAAATCTATTTTGTAACCTGTTATTAAGCTGAACATTTTCCCCACATTATGATTACAAAGGGTCGTATTTTCCTGTCCTCACCCCCACACAGTTCTGCCTTTGATGGAATTGGAACAATAAGATTGCATTTTTCTTTTCCAAAGAATTCAGCACCAGAATTTCACTGTGAAAAGTAGCATTCAACTCGAAGTAGTGAGAGGTGTCCTGTGGAGCAGCATGCAGAAGATGTTCTGGTGTCATTGTCCAGGAATGTGCTCACTTGTTGCAGTACTTTCTTACAATGCCAATAATTTTGCAATTAGATATAAGGTAGATTCTTGAGATCAAATATAAGTTAGAAACCAGATAACCTGTTTGGTGTTTCCTTGTAACCCTCAAGATAGCTTCACAATGTTATTTATTTTGAAAAACATAAGAAATGAATAATTAGATAAGCTAAGAGAACTAAACTTTTGAGAGTGAGCTACGGAGACAGTAGAAGTAAGTCATGATTAGAGGAATCTCTTAACTCAGTGAAAACATGGTTTCCCTGCCTCAGCACTTCCTATGGATAACATGGCAGGAATACTTTCTGTTTGGGTGGGAAAGAGCAGGAGCAGAAGTCAACACAGGGTTTCTATACTGCTCATTGTAGCACTGCTAACCAGTACCCGCCTCTAGCCCCTTGCCACCAGGAGCCAGGATTGACAACCATGTGTATCTGTCGGCATTGCAGAATGTTTCTGAGTGGCAAAGAAGAGGGAGAAAAGGAGGAGGGTAAAATTGCTCCTGCTTGAGAATCACTGAGTCAGAAAATAAATTTCCTTTTACCCATCGGATTTGGGGAAAAAATCAGAGTTCTTTTAGCATATGTGAGACAGGATATATATATGCATCATAGAGAGCTACATTGCAAGCAACATATTATTATTAAGAAATTTCAGTTCTAAAAATAATTTACTCTATGTCAAATTGAAGAATCCAGATTGTATGAAAGTATATCATTATCAACTTCATTATGATTCTTATAACTGTTCTTCTGATTAAAGGGAGGGGCTAGAGAGTGGACTTGGGAGGAAATGGAAAATGGCACAGAGTTTCAGATATAATGGAACCAAATTCTGGAGCTTTACAATCCAGCTTAGTTCCTACTACGGTTTTGATCTTAAGTGCCCCTGATGGCCCATCTGAGGGTGTGGAAACTTTTTAAGGTGAGTCCCACTGGGAGATAATTAGAACATGGGGCAGCATACCCTTGAAAGGAATTACTGGACCTTGATTCCCTCTTTTCTCTCTTCAATTATTCTTTTTTTTACTTTATTATTTAGGTAAGCAGTTTTGTTCCTCCATTTGTTCTTGTTTGATGCTTTGCCATAAGTCTCAAACCATAGACCAGTGGGCTGAAACCTCTAGAATTATGAGGGAACAAAAACCTTTTCTTTTTTTATAATGATTATTTTTCTTTATTAGTTATGTACATATTCAGTGCCTAGACAGCACATATTGGTACCATCTTTAGCCTCCTCCCTGTCCTCCCCCCCTCTGAAGGGTCCTCCTCATTTGGGATGTCAGTTATCCCCATGTGGATTGTGGATGGTTCATAGTGGGGGTATTGGTCAGTTATGGAGAAGAGGCAATGTCCCTGTGTATAGTGTCCCAACTTGTGGCTCTAACATTCTTTCCGCCCCCCTCTTCTGTGAATTTCCCTGAGCCATGTTGAGTTTGTTTTAGGTCTATTTCAGTGATGAGGTCTTGGGATCCTCTATGGCTCTGGATCTCTGGTTTGGTAGGAGTTGAGTGTTCTTTGTGTCTATCTCCTTCACCCTTGTGTTGATACCAGGTTCACCAAGAAACCAGCACTCTTGTTCATTTACCCAATTACTCTATGGTTTCTGCTGGGGCCCTGGTGGGGTGTCATGGGGTGATTCTCTCTTCAGGTTCTGCATCCATCTGAAAAAGAGAAGCAGATTCTCCAATGGAGAGTGAAGTTAGCACCAGATAAATGGGATAACCATTATTAGTTTAGAGAGGATTTAACAGATGTAGGCCCTCTTGTAGCCCAGGATTGGTGGGAGCTTGATATTGGAGTGTAAACTCATTTTTTGGATATGTTTCCCAGTTCCAGCTATGGGTTCTGTTCCACTGAGTGGATACTTCAGTCAAATCAAGAGCAATTTATTACTCACTATGGCTGTGTGCCGACTTGGTGAGAATCATGCCAGATTGTTTGTTGTTGAGTAGTTTGTGTTGGTATACCTTTTTCCTCTTCCCTGTCCTCATCATACAGGGGGCCTCATAAGTTGGGTTTCTGGTATTCCTCATGGGGTTGTAGGTTATGCATTGTGGGAGCAGCAGTCAGTTTTGGGGGAGGCAATGCCTCTGGGCATGATGTCTAGACTTGTGCTTCTTATAATCTTTCTGACCCTCTCTACTGAAAACTTCCATGAGTCCTGGTGGGTGAGTTTTAAGTCTACTTCAGTGATGAGCTCTCAGGAGCCTCTGGATTTCTGCTTTGGTATATGTTGAATATCCTCAGCATCTGTCTCCTTCACCCTGGTGCTGATTGTCAGGCTTACCATGGAAGCAGCTCTCTTGCCTGTCTCCCCAAGTCTCCATGGCTTCATCTTGGCCTTGGCTGGAATGCAAGGGATGGTTTATCTCCTCAGGTCTTGCTATCTTCAGAAAAAGAAAATCAGAATCTCAAATGGAGAGTGAAGTCAGCATAGGTTGGATTGGATAAACATTATTTTAGAGAGATTTTGATGGATGTATCCCCTCTTTTAGCCAAAGACTAGTGGAAGATTGACATTGGAGAGAATAATCTTTGTCTCCATGGGATTCTGATCTGTTTCCCACTTCCAGATATGGGTTCCTTTCCACTGAGCAAATCTCTTAGCCAATAAGAAAGCCACCCACCAATAAATTATCCACCAAGGCTGTATGTCACCATTGCACTGGTGTATATTTCTTGTCAGGCTGGTTGCTTGTGAGTAGTTTAGACCCCTGCTTGCTTACACGTTCCCCCACTAGCTTATGTAGTGCTTTCTAGCACTGGACAGGCTAACTGTCTAGGTTCTGGCTCTCTTTCCAATTCTAGCCAGGTCTCTTCATGTTCTGCGTGGGCAGCATATTGTCTTAAACCTTTTACCTTTTCCCTCAGGTGGGTAATCAAGTACTCTGACAGAACCTTTCTTGTTTTGAGTACTTCATAGGTCTCTCAGATCAGCAGCTCAGTGTGGGTAGCACTGATTTCTGTTCCTGGGAGTTACTGGTCAGAGCCAAAGTTTAAGGTTAAGCTTAATTCCCCCCTCTCCATGGTGCTCCCCCTCTACTCCTGTTGCTCCTTCTGATTTTTAAGGCTGGTGAGATGTGATGACTGCTTCCCACTCCAGCCTGATAGGCCTTCCCTTCCATGGTGAAACTTCCCCTCAAAACTAAATTAATGCCTTTTCCTTTCATAATCTGTTTCTGGTCACGTATTTAGTCCCAGAAAATGAGAAAAATGGTATGCATGGTGTAGCAGACAGCTTCAGGTTCACTGAGATGAACTTCCAGACCAGGCACAGTTATGGAGGAAGGGATATTATTTATTGAAGCTTACAGATCCAGGGGAAGTTCCATAAAGGCAGAAAAAACAGCCTGCTTTCACAGGGCCAAGCAGAGAGAGAGAAAGCCAACCAGCCACCACAGCACACAGAGCAGAACTACAGCCAAAAGGTCACACAGCACACTTCAGGAACTCCTGCTAGGCACATTTGCATATCTTTACAATGGAATCTCAAACCCACACCATTAACACCTTAAGACTGGCCCCCAGTGACATTGCCTCTAGCAAGGTGATTGCAGATGCAAACTATAACTAGTAAAACACTGAATATATTGGGGGACATATATTCAAACTACCACACATGGTGTTCAGAATCCACAGTTATGCTTCTCCATTTCATTTTACCTCATTTTGTTGTGTTATATGTTTTGGGCAATACCCCAGAGTTACGGTTCCCAAAGTGCAGTCTTCAAACAAGCAGCATCAGTTCTACCTGGAAATTTGTTAAGAATGCAAATTTGTGGGCACCACCACAGACTTACTGAATAAATCTGTAGGTGGTACCACCCAATAGTGACACTGGAATCTGAGGCTGGCACCAAATAATCTGCATTTTAGAAAGCTCTCTCGATGCGCTTTTATGTTTGAGAATCCCTGCATTGCTGGTATCTCCTAGGAGATAGCTTCCTTCCTCCCTGTCTAGGACCAAGAACAGAAATTTGTCGGTGACTCAGAATTCTCTTGCTCATCTTATTCTGTAAGACTCCTCTTCAGTTAGTCCATGTGGAAAGGGTGATAGAAGGATATAGAAGTCCACAGCTGTTATCAGGAAAACTCCTTTGAATTAATGTTCATAAATCTTACTGGTATATGCATACATTTTGGAATTCTCAGGGACCTTAGGAAAATGGAAAAAAATGTGGCCCTTACTACAAATGGGTACAGGTAAGGCCCTGTACCACAGTTATCTGTTCACAGCATGTGTTAAACAGAGTGATTATGGTATGCTTATCATGTACAGGAAGACAGGGAAATAGACAGGTTTGTTTTGCCTTTTAGCAAAACACTGTGCTGAACTATTTAGTGGTAGGAAAAACAGACCAGAGCGAATGACCAGGAAAACAAATGATTGCAACAGAGAATGAAATTCTTTGCATAAGAAAATCAAACCTTTAGAATAGCCTAGAAACAGGAAATGAAGCTCAGAGAAAACACAGCATAAAACATAGCTGAAAAAGGCATGAGGAAAGAGAAGGGTCCACTCAAACATTCTGTCTGACAGGCCTGGATAATGGTATATCTAGAGCATATCTTCAATGAATGCTATCAGACTCTTCACACTGGGCTGTACTCTCTTTGAGTTCTCTCAGATTGTGCTGGGCAGATGTAAGGTGTTGTTCACTTCCATAGATAGCCTCCATCCCTGAAGGACCATGACTGGTTTCTATTAACTGACTATGGTAAAATCAGTAAGACTTAGATGATTATGTATACATGATTATGAACCTGAAACTGCAGTACCTATTTGGGGGTGGAGTCTTTCTCTCTTCTTTGCTTGCTTTGCAGGATCAGGGTGACATAACTGAGGGTGGAGTCATTTTCTCTTTGCTTTCTTTGCAGGAGCAGGCTGGCATGTTGGGAATAGCCTATGTTGGAAGAGCCATGTGGCCGAACAACCTATGTGAGCTTATGATGCTCTCTAACCAAAAGCCAATAAGACCATGAAGTCCTCAGTCCTATAACTCCTATAATCTGTTTTTTTTTTTTTTTCCTAATAACCTGGGTGAAGCTAGAAGCATAAACTTCTCCGTTAAGATCCATCACCGTGAGATTTCCATCCACGCTGTGCCTGTGGTTCTGTGTACCACCCTAAGTAAAGGAGTGAGCTAAGTTGTGGTTGGACTCCTGAGCCACAGACATTGTGCATTGTTTTAAACCACTAAGTTCATGGTAGTTTGTTATGCAGCAATCAACAGCTAATTTATAAGCCATCATTGAAATCTGCCACATTTAACCTGGATATAAGAAAATAAAAAGACAGACACAACACAACTGAACCTGAATCAATTAAACTCTTTGACTCATTTGCTTTCCAGAACAAACAAGGTACAAAGAAATACATTTTGTTTTAAAATACCATAGTGATTCAATCAGCATAATCTAGATCGTTGGAAACTTGAAGGAACCTAAACAAAATAAGGGAGATGGCTATAGATTTTAAATAATAATAAGCTTATCAACCAATTAAAATGCATGGACCTTATTTGCATCCTTATTTGCACAAATTAAAAAATGCAGGAGATAATTAGAAGCATTTAAACAGTGGACACTGACTGGAATTTTAGTATGTTAGGCAATAACTATTAGTTTTTGTAAATGTGATAGGATTATAGTTGTGTTTACACAGTTTTCATTGCTTAGAGATGCAAAATAAAATATTGTGAAAGAAATTATGATTTAACTCAAAACAATATACTGAAGACAGTAGGATAGGGAAATGTGGTTTGAATATGAAATGTCTCCCCCCCCACACACAGTCTCATGTGTTGAAGATTTGATCTTCAAATGGTAGCATTATTGAGAAGTGATTGTCCCAAAGAGGCACTACCAATAAATTAATCTCCCTGATGAAGTCATAGCCAGATGGGTTATTAGAAGACAGAGCTTGATTAAGAGCAACAAAGTCCCTGGGGGAATGTCTTTGAGGGAAGTGTATTTTACGTGGCCTCCTCCTATCATGCTCTGCCTCTTGGGTAACTGGATTATCTTTCTTCTGCTGTGTTTTTCTAGCACAATGTTCCTTCCTTGTGATAGACCAAATGCAATGATGTCAGAAAAGCATAATTTTCTCCTTTTAAGTTGTTTTTGACAGGTATTTTGTCATAACAATGAAAATCTGACAAACATAAAATACATAAAATAAGTTTGACCATTCCTCAGTAATCCTTTAAAAATATGTTATTTATTTTCAAGCAGGGAAAGAAATTGAAGAGAGACAGAAGGAGAGAATAAGCATGTGAGAGCCCCCAGCCTCTCAAATGGACTCCAGATGCATGATCTACCATGTGCATCTGGCTCTATGTGGATACTGGAGAATCAAATTTGGGTCCTTAGGCTCTGCAGACAAGTGCCTTAATTGCTGAGCCATCTCTTCAGACCTTCTTTGATAATTCTTGAGCAAGCCTTCAGGAGAAGAGGAGCTCATGGAATTGTTCTTTTTACTTTTGCATGTCATTCAAATTTTCTGTAATAAATAATGGTTTTTACTGTATTGCTAATGAGGCAAGGTGGCTTTGAGAGCAGGGCTGATGCTGCAGTACAAACAGACCAAGGGAAGAACTTGAAGGGTCTTCCTGAATATGTGAGATAATCTCTTTGGGTTATGAAAAGAAAATTATTATAATTTTCATTCAGTTGTACTTTCAACAATTTAAAGGTTGTATCAATGTGCCTTTATTTTACTGGCAGATTATAAATAAATTGTTGTGTGTAGTTTGTTTTAATTGATGATCATGTACAAGAGAAAGGTGCCTTTTAAAGAGAGCTTGAGGAACACTCTACCTGAGTGATATTGCATACAGTAGCTTATCTGAGGATGTTATTTATTCTGAAGGAGGACCTATTTGCATTTCTGAATAAACTGCTATGCTATTCTAGAATTAAACCAGAAGTGCATCTTCACCATAGCAACTAGGCTGGAGTGCCTAACAACCTGGGTATGCTAAGCTTGTTCTGGGTAGGAAACAACTCTGACATTAGCCTTGTTGAATTATATGGCATGCACTTTTTGTGGCTGGATGTTTCAAAACAGCAGCAAAATATATGAATTATAAGGGGAGCCTACCAGTCAAAATGCTCCCATAAGAGGCACTGAGTTCTGACAGATACATATACTTGTTCATCTCTTGCAGGTTATGGATAGGAGGCTAAGGTACACATCTTTCTTGTATTTAATAAAGTGTAGTGTCTGAGGCAAGCTCAAAAAAGAGCATGGGAAGCTGGGCGTGGTGGCGCACACCTTTAATCCCAGCACTTGGGAGGCAGAGGTAGGAGGATCGCAGAGAGTTCGAGGCCACCCTGAGACTACATAGTGAATTCCAGGTCAGCCTGGACCAGAGTGAGACCCTACCTCAAAAAACCAAAAAAAAAAAAAAAAAAAAAAAAAAAAAAAAAAAAAAAGCATGGGAATTTAATCTATATTTTTCCTAACAGGAAACATAGACATTCAATCAAAGGGTTAACCAGGCACATAGGATTTCACAAATTCATTCTATACTTCCCAATGAGTGGCTGGCTGGCTTGGTGTAGTATTGCATACTACACAATACTCCAAAGTATTACACTTCAGCCATCTCCCTCTGATATAGAGAAAGTGTGATATTAGTTAGGTGTTCCATTTTTCTCCTTAGTGCCTTAGGTCCAAGAGAAATCTACTATGATACAATTTCATAAATTAGCAAGTAAAATAAGTTAACAAATAAAAATTAACCTCAGGGTTGCAATATGACAATATTTTTCAAACAGGGCACAGAATAAAACAGCAATCAACAAACATCCCACATCAAAATAACAACTCCATGAAATAACAAAAGAATATGACTATGTCTTCTATTATCTAAGCAGGATCTTGATGGTCCAACCTGGCTAGTCCTGAAGGGATACATTTTTAAGCTATATAAATTAAGATATGAAATGAATTGCAATGACCCATTCTCCTCCTCAAATGATATAATAGCCACGGAATTCAACACAGGAGACATCTTGGTGACTCTAAACACAGAGTCTATGTCGTTAGGAACTGTAATATATTACAACTCAGTATCATGATAAATTTTAGCTGTTCTGCCTGTAAGAATTACTTCAGGAGAAAAGCAATGTGAGTATATAATGCACAAAAGCAGACACATTGTTTATCCTACTATCATCATTAGTGCAGTGACAGAAATGTGGGTAATTTAAAATCAGCAAAAGATACATCAATCTTACCTTGCAAGGTGACTTTCTTTAGCTCTGAATTTAATGAACAGTCTGTTTTCTTCTGAGAGAGAGAGAGAGAGAGAGAGAAATCTCTTGAGAATGGTTTGTGTTTGGATAGTAATATGTATTAATCAAGATCCAAACTTCCCTCTATGGTCAGGGAGAGTCATTCCTCTTTACCCTTTACATTTATCCTTAGCATTCCCCTGTGTTTTTCAACTCAACATTGCTTAGTCTTGCGCAGATCCCAGTAAAGTAAGTCAATATTATTAAACTGAGGTAGAGACAGATTAAATGGCCTGTCCTCAATTCTATACAACGATCAGTGTCAATGGCCAGGACTCAGGTATAAAATGTTCATCTCATCATTTGTTTTTTTTCTCCTTAACACAGTGATTTTGTTTTCATAATAATTTCAAGAATTTTGGAAGTTGGTAACCACATTTTGAAGACAATTTTGTCATCTAAAAAAAAAAAGAAAGAAAATAATGAGATATCTATTTAAAGCTTTGTAGAACCTATTACTTTCCCAGAAAGGAAATAGGCAGAAAATGCCATGTTATGGTTAACTAGAAGTGTAATGAAGTTAGAAACTAGGGGAAATGAAGGGATCCTTCTCTAATGGTTATCTGACGTTAGGCAGGGATTAAAGTAAACAAGAGGCCTGGCTACCCTGTGGTCCAAAAGGTGTACTGCAAATCCCCAAGCTATGGGATTTCAGGGAGAGGGAGAACAGAGTGAATATTGAAATGGTTTCTTGAGTTGAATTATTTGTAGGGCTATCTGAAAAAAGCAACAAAACTATGTAGCTCACAGTTTTATTGTCTCACAGTTCCTGAGATTCAGCGAACAAAATCAAGACATTATCATGGTTGGTTCCTTCTCGGGGCAACAGTAGATCATGATCATGTACCATGTCTCTGTCTCGGTTTCTAGTGATTGCTTGCAATCCTGCATTCCTTGGCTCATAAGTGAATCCCTCCAACCTCTTTCCATCATCATACACTTTTCTCCCTAGCCTCAGACCTTCTCATAAGAGTACCACTTAATGTGGGTGTAGGGGAGCAAGCATGTAATCCTAACACTTGGAAGAACAAATAAAGGAAGATTACAAATTCAAGGACAGTTTAGACTATAGAAAGACTCTGTCTCAAACAAAAATAAAACCAATAAAATCTTCTGTACTGTATTAAGCCACAAAGTTCCACCCTAATGATCTGATCTTAATATGCTTACACCTAAAAATACCTTATTTCCAAATAAGGGTTCATTGATAGGTACTGGAGTTTAGGACTTGAATGTATTTTGGGAGAGAATAAATCAACACATAACAAAACCAGAGATTAGAGCAGAGACCTTAGGCCATCTTTCAGTTAAATTTGCATTTCTCTTGTTATAATTGTCAATTATAAATATGGTGTGATAATGAGAACAAAGCCATTGACAATAGGAGCTATTGGTTAGTTACTAAGCAAGATTCTTAGTACATGGCCCAACCATGTACAGATATTTCTAGTAATCAATGTAAGTCAATAATGATTTATGGAAAAGTTTTCTCAGTCTACTAGGCACTGACATATCTATTGCTGGGTCATTTATTGGATAATTGGTGGCTTCTTGCAGAAAACAACTTGTGCTTATGTATAGAATGCAAAGTATTTCTTAACTAATCTGAAAAACTTCCCTTTCTGATGAAGAAGATCTATTTGTTCTCACTCATCAATTGCCTTAATCCCCATCCCAGTACCTGCACACAATTTAGTATCCTGGTATTCTTCTTTTTGTAAGACTTTATCATAGAGTAATTATTATTTATTGGGACAACATTGTAAAAATTACTCAGTTGAAAATGATGAAAAAGCTTTTTTGTTTATAAGCATTATATTTTTAATAATATATGTTGGATTTCAATTATTTCTTATTCAATTTCTCCACAGTTACACTTGTGTAAGAAGAATTAAGCATTCAATTAATAATACTGCATTATGCAAAAATATCATGTTATGTATTCTTTGTATGAAAGCTAAAATGAAGGGACACAAGGAGACATTGAAAATGATGGATATGACTGTTATGATTTTGGTAATGGCTTCATGGGTGTAAACATGTCTTAGCTCATAAATTGTATACATTAATCATGTACTGACTCAATAACATCAATTGTACTTCTAAGGTGTTAAAAATATAATATACTAACAACTGTATCATCAACAATAAAAATAAAATGCTCTGTTTGGGTTATGTCATTGCCAGTCCAGGAATATAAATATTCTTTTGTACCAATAAATATATGAAGTTATTTCACTATTTTGGAATATTAATACAAAAGGATTGTCACCATAGGAGATAAAAAAAAAAAAACATGTTATACAATCCTGCCTTCAGTGATGAAGAAAATATGAAAATGAATAAAAAGAAATTTTATCAAGCATATAAAGTCTTTATCAAAATATGTAATAAATGTGTAAGTTTAATTACAATTATCAAATGATCATTAAGTATTTAACTTTTCTTAAGTATTGTACAACACTATAAACATACATGTTAGTAGATAAGTAAATGTAGTCATATATACATACAGGCACATACACATATATATCATTGAGCACATACATATTTCTCACAGCACTTCTTGAAATAAGGATTACTAATATTTTCATTTTTAAAATGTTAAGAAATGGACACAGAGTGGTTAAATAGTCTGCCTCAAATCATAGAATTTTCACATGGCATAGATAAACTTTAAGCCCACTTGACTTGAGTTTGCATTCTTCAAAAAATTTTAAGTGTTTATTTATTTATTTGCAAGCAGAGAGACAGAGAGAGAGAGAATGAGAATGGGAATGGACATGCCAGGGCCTCTTGCCACTGCAAATGAAATTCAGATGGATGCACCACTTTGTGCCCCTGGCTTTACATGGGTATAGGAGAATCAAACCCAGGGTTGTTAGGCTTTGTAGGCAAGTGCCTTAACTGTTGAGTCATCTCTCTAGCCTCGAGTTTTCTTTTTCTTTTCTTTTTTTTTTTTTTTTTTTGTTGTTATTTATTTTTGTTTTTCAAGGTAGGGTTTCACTGTAGTCCAGGCTGACCTAGAATTCACTATGTAGTCTCAGGCTGGCCTCCAACCTCTGTCTAATGGGTGATTGGATTAAAGGTGTGTGCCACCACACCCAGGAAGTTTGTATTTTTAATCAACATGCTACATGATTTCCCAGTGGTAGAATCATTCTCTTTAAAGTCTAGAGGAAGGCAAACAAAAGCTGCTGACACACCTACAACTTAGCAATTTCCATGGACTCTAGACAAAAAGAAAAACACAACATTTTAACAGTGATAAAACAAGATTTAAAAGCCTTCACTTAAAGACTGAGTAGAAAAATAAAAAGAAAAACATGCAAGTCACTATGACAAAAGAAAATGTAGCAAGTTTCAAAACCAATGCACAAACATATTAATGTTCCATAAAACAGCCTTATTGGCTATAAAGTATAATGTAAAATAGGTATTTTTATAATAGCAAGGAAAACTCCAAAACATAATGAATAATTCTAGCAAAAAGCTAAAGAAACTTTTAGAATAAAAAATACTAGTTTTTAAAAAGATACCATAGAGGGCTGGAGAGATTGCTTAGTGGTTAACGCACCTGCCTGCCAAGCCCCAAAATGACTGACCAATCTCCAGGTCCCACATTTAGCCAGACATGAAGTGATGCAAGCATGCAATGCTGTGCTTGCCCACAAGGGGGCGCTCACAACTGAAGTTTGTTCACAGTGGCTGAAATGGCCCTGGCATCCCCATTCTCTCTCTCTCTCTCTCTTTCTCTCTCTCTCTGTTTCTATCTCTCTCTCTCTCTCAAAAAAAGATACCATAAAATCCTTAAATAATTATTTATAGAAAACTCAACCTAAGAGATTCCTGTTCTTCATATACATATTTCATATATATGTACAGATTTCATTAAGCATGATGAGTCAGAGCTTATTCACTGTGTATGTGTGTTTATGTTCATTGTATGCAAGTGTGTGTGTTGATGAGGGAGCACATGCATGTGGAAGCCAGGCCTTTCCTCTGGCACTTCCAACATTTGTGAGACAAGGTCTTCACACTGGCCTGGAACTTGCCAAATCAACTACACTGGCTAGCCAGCAAGCCAGAAGAGTCTTCTTAAATCCACCTTCTTAGTGATCCAGTTAAAAGAACACCTGTTTTTTGTTTTGTTTTACTTTTTAATGTGGGTTCTGGGGATCAAATTCACATCCTCATGCTTGCAAGGCAAGCATTTACAAACTGAGCTATCTAACTCCCTAGCTCTTGACCTTATACTCTTCATAAAGTAGAAAATATAATCAAAGCTTGAAGAAAAAGAGGGAAGAGTATCCAGTCCAGATACAAACTTTAATAAAATACAAAATTTATCACAAATATTATTATTATCAGAAGAGATAAAAAGATTAATGTAATTGAATAAATAACCTTGATTAAAACCCATGGAACCTTGGCATTATAGCAGATTTTATTATAAATAAAGAGAAAGGATATACTATTCAATAAATGGCACAAAGGCAATTGGTTATATGTAAATAATGAGAACAAAATTAGAACACTGCTTTAGAGCAAAAAACATTCTAGATACATTGAACATTATAAGATTTAAAACTTACATAATAAAACTACTGAAAATAATTTTACCCAAGTATCAAAGATTTATTAATCAAGATACAAAATTTCAAAGGCAAAAAATAAAATTCTCGACATCTTTTACAAGAATAAAATCAACAGTGTTTGTCATGAAAAAATAAAACATAAACTATAAGCAATAAGTCACACACTTGAACAGGTTATTAGCAAGTTTTTATCAGCTTTCAATTAACAAAAAATATAATATAAACTATACATATCTCAATTCATCTACAAATTATAAATCTATGCTGATAAAATTAGCCAATTCATGGACAGGCAAATCTTGAGAGAAAAAAAAATCACAGCAGCTAATAAGTGTATAGAAAGAAAACTATTCTTGCTAATCAGTGAACATTAAAATGTAATCCGTGAATCTAAATAAATACTTCTCACACGGAAACACAAATTTAGCAACTGATATGTCTATCCAGAAGATTGCTAAACACCTGTCAATACTAATCATTGGTAATAGATAAAAAACTGGTAACTTTCATGGAGTACTCTTGAGATGGTAAATTGGCACTTTCAGGGAAAAAATTGAAGTTTGTTAATGTGATATTTAACTTCTGTTGCCCACTTGATCTGATTAGGAATCTACAGGCATTTCCCTTGGGCAGGTCTTCGAGGTTGCTTTGAGGAAGGATTGACTGAAGGAGGAAGTCCTTCCTCTACAGTGAGGCCTTCCCCACAGAGGGGGCAGCCCTCCTGGTGGTGAGCTTTATGTAAGGATGCCCTGAGAGGAAAGAGCCCTTCCTCCTGCCTGGCTGCTAGTGTTGTTTGTTGGTGAGTACCTTCATTTGTATGTACATCTATCCTGTTTGGCTATCCTTCTTTGGCGTTGGAATCAAGTTTACTCAGCCTTCGAATGTGAGCTGAAGATCAGCGGCTCTCCAGGAAGCCTCCAGGTCTTTGGTGCTGGATTGGGACTGTTGAGACATCCAGCCACATGTGCTGAGCGGCTGCCAGGTTCCTGGACTCTCAAGTCTGCAAACTGCTATTGTTGGACTGTTATAAGATAATACAACAAATTCCATTTTTAAAAAATTTTTTAAAAATTATTTTATTTATTTTTTGGAGAGAGACACAGAGAGAGACAGACAGAGAGGGAGAGGGAGACAGATAGAGATGGGCGCGCCAGCAGTCTCTCAGCTGCTGTGAACAAAATCCAGATGCGTGCGCCCCCTTGTGGGCAAGTGCGGCATTGTGCCGTTGGTCACTTTGCATCTGGCTAAACGTGGGACCTGGAGAATGGAACCTGGTTCTTAGGTTTAGCAGGCAGGTGCCTTAACAGCTAAGCCATCTCTCCAGCCCAAATTCCATTTTTAATACAATTATTCTATTGGTTCTGTTCCTCTAAAGAACCCTGATTAATACACTTTGTGGTATCAGGAATGATACCAGAGAAACAGATTGTAAGGATGAATTTTTCTACTGGGCTTGGTTCTATCTGGAGTGGGCTCTCCAACTTGAGTGTGACTAAAGGCTTTTTTTTTAAAATAAGGAGAGAAGTTTTACTGGTGGCCCAGATATAATCCACAGTGTGAAGTATTTAAAGAACTCTGAGAGAAAATGTATTTGGTGATCCTGAGCCATGTACTATATCTAAAACTTTTTAATATTTGTGAAAAAGTCAGACAAATGATGATACTGGTTGTTTTTTTCTAGCATCTCTGGATAAACTATTAAGGGAAAAGCAGAAGCTCAGAAAGGAAAATTCCCAGCTCAAGATCCACCAACATGATCTGAAGTTTTAGATGTGTGCCCTGGAGGACAGTCTTCTCTTTAGGCATCACAGGGCTCAAATTGCAGAAAACCAAACCCAAGTTTTCATTGTGCAATTGGATAACCTGCAACACAAGCTCAAGTGCCAGCCTCAAAGGCTATGAGAAGTTAATGTGAGGGTACTGATTAGAAAAAAGAGGAAACCTGTAACTTGGGATGGGGATGTGTGGGAAGACCCTGAAGAAGCAGGGGACATTGAACTCTCAGATTCTGAAAAAGTTGTTTTGCATGGGATTATGATGTCCACTCCCTAAACAGCAATCGTATCCCCAGCCCAACACTCTAAATATTTCCCTCTCCATTCTTTCTTGAGGAAATTAATCCCGCATTGTCTGAGGAGCCACAGTGCAGAACCAGCAATGGTCTCTCCTGCAGGAGATGTCTAACAAGACAATGCTGCTGCCTCCCAGTGCTTACTCACCTTCTCTTCTTGACCTAATAAGGCTAAGCAGGCCTTTAGGTGAGATAAAAAATGTGACTCATGAGGAGTGCCACACACTTCTAAAAAGCTTCAGGAGTTTTCTAACTTGAATAAGCAGAAGCATGAGGAATATGTATGGGAATGGATTTTAAGGATGTGGAGGGTGATAGAAAAAAAGAATATAAGATTTGACCAGGCTGAACTTATTGAAATAGGTGCATTG
The DNA here is from genome assembly GCA_036365145.1 of Orientallactaga sibirica. Taxonomy (NCBI): domain Eukaryota; kingdom Metazoa; phylum Chordata; class Mammalia; order Rodentia; family Dipodidae; genus Orientallactaga; species Orientallactaga sibirica. The sequence goes on from JAEOAD010000003.1 coordinate 23,458,152, forward strand.
AGCACAGACTGTAGATTTAATACTGCAGCTCAAGCAGTTAAAAGTGGTCACCATTATGAATGTAAAATTAGAATAATATAAATAAATAAATAAATTATAAAAAAGAGGTGGTGCCAAAAGTTATGTTGGCTGAAGTAGGGATTCAGAGGTGGCTACTCTGAATGAGCTCCAGATGCCTGATATCCCTTGTCTTTTTTTTTAATTTTTATTTTTATTGACAACTTTAATTGTAGACACTATCCCATGTTATTTCCCTCCCTCTCCCCACTTTCCCCTTTGAAACTTCACTTTCCATCATATCCCCTCCCCCTCTCAATCAGTCTCTCTTTTCAGTTTGATGTCATGATCTTTTCCTCCTATTATGATGGTCTTATAATTGAATGAAAATGATTGTTAAGACAAGTAAAAGGACTGTTCTATGACTGTAGGCACCAGGGACTTATTGGGAAAAACTCCACTGAATCCAGTATTCATTGGGGCAGGGAACAATGTGGAGAGGGTGGAAAAGGCGGTGAAGACTCAATACTCATGTCAAGGAAAATCATTACTTGAATCTTCTTTGGCTTATCTCCTCCTGGAAACTTAAATTGATTGCCAAAAACAGATGAGACATGTCCAATTTGCTTTAGGTCAAAGTCTTCATTAAGATGAGTATTTATTGTTTTTTTTTCCCTTGAGAATTATGAATCTTTTTATTCAATAAGAAATAGTGGTGGTGATGGCCTTCTTCAAAACACATTATAGCCTATCCTAGAAAGTGCAAATGATATTTTTTTAAAGTGTAAACAAGTAATTTGGAAAAGAACAAATTGTAACAGAAACAGCAACAGTGTGAATGGTATATTTTCACATTTCTAGACAGTATTTCACTCAAACATTTAACAAATTAGTTTCAAGAGACACCTTATTTGGGGGAACCAGAAGTACATGGCAGAAATATTATAAAACTGTATGTTGTGCCCAGCAACTCTCTGCTGACTCTTTGGTCATCTCTGTTGTCACTGGCTTCCTCATCATTGTCAACATTATCTTTGCCATCATTAATTATCATCATCACCATCAGATTCCACGTGACCCCCATCAAGAGGGTTTCCTTGGGGCTATAGAGATTTGTCAGTGATTAAGATACTTGCCTGCAAAGCTTAATGACCTGTGTTTGATTCCCAAATATTTATGTAAAGCCAGATGCACTGAGTGGCACATGTGGCTGGAGTTAGTTTGCAGCTGCTGGAGGCCCTGATGTGCCCATTCTCTATCTCTCTTCTCTCTGTGCTTACAAATAAATAAACAATTTTAAAAAGAGGATTTCCCTGAATGAATTATCTTTGTCACTAGTGTCTATATTCCCTAAAAAAAAAAAAAAAAAAAAAAAAAAAAAACAACACTTTATCCTGTACTTTTCTTCCTTGTATATTTAAGCACACAAAACTATCTTCTCTCTTTAGTTGATTGCTACAACTCTGAAGACAGGGACTTCATCTATATAGGTTTACAATGTGTCTTATGTTCCCAGAAGAATTCCTGGCATATAGTTGGTGCTCATTAAACACTAACTGTCTGAATTAAAAATTATTTGTTAACTGTAATAATGCTCTGCTTATTTATTCATATATTTTGAATGTCTTTTAGAGTATTGACTATATTCCAGGCACTTTTTCTATGAACAAAGAAGACAGTTCTTCCCTCACAGAACTTCATAGTCTAGCTAAGAATAAAAATCAATAAACAAGGTCAAAGTACGTATCAGACTCTGACAAATGCTAAGGAGAAAGGTTAAAAACTGGAAAAGATGAACTGGTGAGAAAGTGATATTTGAGACAAAACTGTAAGTAAGTAAGAAAGAACCAACGGGAAGAACTTACCAAGTAGATAGAACCTAGCATGCAAGCACAGGAAGAAGAATATTGTGGGTGAAGACCAATGTGCAGAAAACAGAGGGGAGAGGCAAGACTAGAGTTGTGGGAGATAAGGCCGAGAGTTTATGGGAGCCTTTCCTTCTAGATGTGGTAAGAGGCCATTGAGAAATGTTAAGAAGAAAAGTAGAAAAGTTGTAAAAGGCCTTCATGTGGAGATGGTATAATTGAGCACAGGGCACGGAAAGCAAACCAAACATTTATCTTTGTGGGAACTTTATGGGATCTTACATTCTTTTTGCACCCGTTTTTGCAATGGCCCCTAAACCTTGGAGGGTGTAATAGAGATGTCCCATTTAGTGTTGAACCTTTGCTGTCACTTCTCAGCACTTGGGTGAATTTTGACTCACCCCAGTGGTCATAGAAAAAGGCCTGTTTTTAATTTTTTTAATATTTTATTTTTATTTATCTATTTGTGAGAGAGAGGAGAGAGACAGAAAGAGAGAGAGGTAGAGAATAGGCATGTCAGGACTTCCAGCCACTGCAAACAAGCTCCAACACTGCAAACAAGCTCCAGACACATGTGCCACCTTGTGCATCTTCTGGCTTACGTGGGTCCTGGGAAATTGAGCCTGGATCCTTGGGCTTTGCAGGTAAGCACTTTAACTGCTAAGCCATTTCTCCAACCCAGGCCCATTTTTTAAAGTAATATTTTTATTTATTTGTGAGAAACAGAGAGGAGGAGGGGGGGAGAGAAAGAGAAAGAGTGTGTATTTGCCCTCCATTGTCTCTTGCCACTGCAGATGAACTCCAGATGCATGTGCCACTTTGTGCATCTGGCTTTATGTATGTGGGTGCTGGGGAATTGAACCCGGGATGGTAGGCTTCACAAGCAGGCACCTTTAACTGCTGAGCCATATCCTCAGCCCAAATCCTGTTTTATGACAATGTGGGATATTAGAAAACACAGGAGAAGCAAATTGATCTATATTTAAACAAATGGGCACAAAATGTTCGTTTTGGAAGGGTCTAGATGTTGAACTTAACAAAGTCTTCAAAGCAACCCTTATAGATATGTTCAATGTAGTAAGGAAACCATGTCTACAGAATTAACAAAGTAAGCCGGGCGTGGTGGCACATGCCTTTAATCCCAGCACTCAGGAGGCAGAGGTAGGAGGATTGCCATGAGTTTGAGGCCACCCTGAGACTACATAGCTAATTCCAGGTCAGCCTGGACCAGAGTGAGACACTACCTTGAAAAAAACAAACAAACAAAAAATAATTAACAAAGTATATGATAATAGTAACTAGAGTATGAATGGAGAGATTTAAATTGTTTAAAATAACCAATTCAAAATTGCAGGGTTGATGAGTATAATAACTATAGTGAAACCTCAGTAGAAAGGCTCAACAATACATCTGAGCTGGTCAAAGAAAGAATCAGGAACTGGAAGGTAGGTCAGTATATTTTGCCATCTAAAAAAACAGAGGGGAAAAAAGAATAAGGAAATATGAACAGAGATTACAAGAAATGTGGGACCCTACCTTATGTTTAATGAGAGTTTTGTGAAAGGACAGAAAAAAAAAGAATATTTTTTAAAAATGGCTAACAATGCTACAAATCCCAATGTTAAAGTAAGATAAATACAGTCACATTTATAGGTATTAATGTATAAATGTGATTGAAACAAAAGTATATACTAAGAAAAATGATTCATAATACACAAGAACCCCTTTAAAATTAATATCTGATTTCTGGAAGTAATGGAGGCAAGGAAGTAGTATGATGTACACACTGTTTAAGGTAAAGAAAAACTCCAGAACAAACAAAACAAAACTGTCAACCAAGAATATTTTATACAGCAAAACTATTTTCAAAAATAGAATACAAATAAAGACATTACCAGGAAAACAAAATGTGAAATAGTTTGCTGCTATTATGTCTGCCTTATGAGAAATACTGACATTCCCCTAGCTGAAAGGAATGTTTTGATGGTAATTTGAATATACAAGAAAAAATTATGAGTGGCAGTATAGGCAAATAGGTAATTATGAAAGAGAATATAATTGAAAAATTTTCCTTACTTCTTTCCAACTGATTTTAAAATAAATTGCACAAATGTAGGTCTGTACACTTATATACATAAAATTATACTATTAGGCTTGCAAGTAAGGAAATGTTATATTTTTGACAAAAATTTCATAAGGGAGGCAGGTGGGAACAGACTGTGCTAGAATACAGAAATGACATTAAGTGGTAACAAATCCACAGAAATAAATTAAGTGAAGTAAAACTTATAAATACATACTTGTTATCTTTTCTGTAATAAGAAAATAACACCAAGTTGTAAAAAATCCATAGAAATAAATTAAAGCAAACAAATCATATAGATTTGTTATCATTTCTCCTCTCAATTTAAAAGTCAAATATAGCCAAGCGTGGTGGCCCATGACTTTAATCCCAGCACTCAGGAGGCAGAGGTAGGAGGATCACAGTGAGTTCAAGGCCACCCTGAGAACACACAGTGAATTCCAGGTCATCCTGGGCTACAGTGAGACCTTACCTCTAAAAACCAAAAAATAAAAATAAAAATAAAAAAGAAGTCAAATATGTGAAATTATAACTTTATATTTTTCGTGTATGTCTACATATGCAACAATAAATGGCATAAAGAAAGAAATTTCTATATTTCACTGATATTTCATAGTAGACTGTAATAAGTCAAGAAGTCTATTATGTGTGCCCTTTAGCAATTGATAATACTTCAAAATATTAAAATAACTTGTTAAAAAAGAAAATGTTATGCCAGAAAATACTCACTTCATACAAAATAAGGCAGTAAAGGAGAAACAGGGATAAAAAGGAGATGAGTTGTATGGAATTCAAAAATCAAAATGGCAGATGTAAATTCAAACATATCATCAATCACATGGGTATATTAAACAAACTAATCAGTGAACAGATTATCAAATTGGATTAAAAATATGATACAACTAAGTGCTATATATAGGAGACAAATTTAATTCAAAGATACATTTAGGTTGAAAGTATAAGAAGCAACAAAAGAGCTGCTGCGATTGTACCACTACTATCAGATAATAAAGGCTTTAGAACAAAAAGTGGAACTTTGTATTTGGGTAAGCTTCACATATTTCATCGCTTCTGAAAGTTAGACATAAATCAGAAGAGGAGGTAGGAAGCTGGGCATGGTGGCACACGCCTTTAATCCCAGCACTCAGGAGGAAGAGGTAGGAGGATCTCTGTGAGTTCAAGGCCACCCTGAGACTACACAGTGAATTGCAGGTCAGCCTGAGCTAGATTGAAACCTTACCTTGAAAAACCAAAAAAGAAAAAAAAAAAAAATGTAGATGTAGGTAAAGGACAAGGAAAATAGCAGTATAGGTAAAAACTTGAGTGTCATCCAAGGGATAAGATAGTAAGATATGGCCTTGAAACTATCCATTTGCATTTGCATCACAAATAGAAAGTGATTTTTTTTTTTTTTTTTTTTTTTTTTTGCTCTTAATCTCACATTTGGGGTAAGAGAGACTAGGAAGGGAAAAAAGTTTTTCCTGGCCTATAGGAGTGATGAGAGATGAACAAATGACAGGAAGCGTAGATTATTATTTAAATAAACTAGATAGGAAGCTAAAGAAAAGAAACTTGCTAGCTAGAAAATATTTTGAGGATTTTAGGAAAACACATAGTCATCATTACTATTTTCTGATCATGGAAATATTACTTGTTTATTTAAAAAGTAAAAGTAAATAATTAAAGTTCATAATGTGCAAATTGATATTCCATCAACTTTCAGTACCAAGTCAGCAATTAAGAGTTAACATAAAGTGTAAATTTGATAATCCTTGAAGAAAATTAAATGGTGGCATATACATGAATCTCGCTATGTCTATACAAACCTAGATATCTTGGGGTGGGGACAGATGTTAGAAATCAAATTCAGTGATGACCAGAGGCTTATGGTTAATAGGAAACATGGTTGATTAAACTTTCTAGGAATATAGATATAGATATATAGATATATAGATAGAGATATATTTGTGGTAGTCGGCTTCATACATTGTTGGGATTAACATTACAGGTAGAGCAAAAGAGAGAGAGAGCCGGGCCAGCCGCTTTCTCTCTTGAGGCTGAGCGAGAAGACAGGTGTCGGCAACTCAAACCTCCCCAAATCACCGGGAAAAGAAAACCACATTGAGTCGCTGGAGAAACGTCTAAAGCGAAACTCGCTCGTTTATTGTCAGGGGAGATATTTATGTACTTTGAGGAAGGGGGTGGGAAGAGGGGATGAGAGAAAGGTATAAGGGCCAATATACTTTGAGGAAGGGGGCGGGAAAAGGGGATGAGAGAAAGGTATAAGGCCAATATACTTTGAGGAAGGGGTGGGAAAAGGGGATGAGAGAAAGGTATAAGGGCCAACAGTATTTCATCACGTCAGCAGCAGCTGGGTGGAGGCAGTTTCAGCTTAGGTGCTGAGTCAAGGGCAGGTACTCAGGCTCGACTAGGCCTTACCGAAAGGCCAAGATTGGCTGGGCTAACCACTGGCTTCACACCGGGCAGAGCCCAACATCTCCCCTTTGTTTTTGTAAGAACGGTGGATGGCATAGTCCCTGTCCTAGGTTGTTCCCTCTGGGAACCTTACCCGCCTCTGGGCACTATGCCTCTAGCCTGTTGACCACCCACGCCCTGTCTTAGGTTGCCTCAGCCTGTCTGAGAGCTTACCCGTCGTTGGTCTGATGGAGGGCGGGGAGGGATGTTAGGTGGATAGCCAGTAAGTGGAAAAGCCATTGTCTTTGAGTCGCAAACCTGTGGTGCCTTGGCCTGATGAAGTTTAATTGCCTCAAGCTGTTGGTGAATGAATTGTGTAATCTTATTAATTACACAGGGCCCGAGAGTGAGGATAAGAAGAAGGAGGGGTTCAGGGGGAGGGAGAAGGTAGGGTAAAGAGCAAGAAGAAGGAGGGGTCCAAGGGGAGGGAGAAGGTGGAATAAAAAGCCATGTAAGCTCGTCTACAGCAGGTTGTCTTAGGAGTCCCGACTCCTCTTCTGTAAATCTCTCTGAGCTTTTCTGGCTTCATTCAGGTCTAGTAGCATCCATACCTTCAGTTGTTCCTGGGGAAGAAATAGAGGCATAGTTCTCAGGGGTGTGACACTCCCTGAAGATTGATTATTATCATCCCCTTGTTGGGGTAAATATTTTAAGTCTCTTGCCGGTACCCAAATAGGTCTTTTTTCCTCTTGAGGAAAGACACATCCAAATCCTCTCCCTGCTGTGAGGAGGGGGTCTGGTCCCCTCCAGGCCCCAGTTAATGGGTCCCTCCATTTGACCCAGATGGAGCTGTAGGTGACAGCTGAGGTCCAATGTTTTTGAAAAGGGGACAAGTGTCTATCTTCTTTAGAAAAATTTAAAATATTTAGGGTTAATAATGCCTTTTTAGTTGGTCATGTGGGGGTAGAGATTCCCCTTTGTTTTTGTAATTGAGATTTGAGAGTTTGATGATATTTTTCCACGATGGCTTGGCCCCGTGGGTTATATGGGATGCCTGTGGAAAGTGAGATTTTTCAGGTTTGGAGGAAATCTATAAAAGTTTTGTTTACGAAGCAGGGACCATTATCGGTTTTGATTTGATCTGGCAATCCAAGGGTGGCAAAGCATTGAAGCATATGGCTAATAGCATGTTTAGTTTTTTCCCAGCATGTGCTGATCCTGTGACCTCATGGGAGATAGACTTTATGGGTATAGACTTTTCTCCCCTCCTTAGGGAGGGTAAACAACTAGGAAGCTCCCAAGTGCCCCCATCAGTGAATACGGTAAGGAAATCAGGGTTGGGTTTAGATAAAAAAGTCTGGGGGTCTCCATTCCAACCTAGAGAAGGAGCTCATCCATTTATAAGGACCATAGTGACAATCAATTATACCCAGAAACCCTCGAGGGCAATAGCAACCCTGTTGTTATTTCTCTGAAGCCAAGTGAAGTCTGTTACCTTAAAGGGGGTGACAATGACATGAGGCTCCATGCCAAACAATCGGACAGAGGTGTCCCTGCCCTTTATAATGCAGTCTGCAATCTGGTTAGTTATAGAGTAAACTCTGGGGACTCCACCAAGGGAGAGGTGAATCCATTGATGGGTTCTCCTTCCTGGGCCAACAGCGCAGTGCATAATGTTTCCCAGAGAAAATACAGAGGGAGATAGGTAAGTTAGGATCAAACCTCTTTAGGACAGCAGCATCAATGGCCCGTTGTACCTTATGTAGAATTTGTTCATGATGAGGGGCAAGGTTATCTGAGAGGAGAGAGTAAGACCCTTTAAGAGGTCAAATAAAGGGGACAGTTCCTCAGTAGTTATGGGTATCCAGGGCCTCATCCAATTAATTTCTCCCAGCACCTTTTGGAGTTGAGGCAAAGTATAGGATTTTTGAATATGGAGTTGGGGTTTGACAGGAGAGACAGTATTAAGGAATAACCTGGAGCCCAAAATCTTGAAGGGAGAGGCAGTTTGAATCTTTTCTGAGCCACCTGTAAAATGGCAAGGCATTTAGCAGTGAGGTCTTGAGATCAGATGGGTTGGAATGACCTAAAATAATAATAATAAAACATTAGGTTGATTAATCAAGGAAGAAAAGATATGAGACATGTACTGTTAAGGTCAATCCAGGGCTGACAGCTAGCAGTTTTTTATGATGTTGAAATTTATAGATCTAGGGCAAGTTTTATATTGGCAGAAGTTGGCCTGTCTTTGTAGAGCCATGAAAGAGAGAAAAAGAAATTAATTAGTTACATAGTACCTACAGCAAAATTATTGTAGTCAAGTCACAGTAAGCTTTAGGAATTTTTGTTAGGTACACTTTGTATATCTTTATAATGAAATTTTAAATCATTATTACACCTTAAAATTGGCCTCCAGTGACATTGTCTTTAGTAAGGCAATTGTAGATGTAAACTATAAATTAATAAAATATTGAATATATTGGGGGACATATATTTAAATTATTATATTTTGTCCCTGGCTTTTAATAAATTTATAATAACAGTAACAATAATACTTGGTATAAGGCATAGTAAGGAGAGAGAAAACAATTTAAATTTAACCATCATTAGCCGTTATTAAACTTTTATAGTAACTAGAGATTGACAGTTTTTAGGTTTTTTTTTTTTTTTTTTTTTTAAATTTTGTCCCTCCAGTTGGGCAGAGCTGCCAGAGAAAACTTTAATCTTAGGCCAACATTGTATTACCGATTGAGTTAGTTGGGCTTAGTATGAATTGAGGTAGGCAGGTAGGGAGAGAATGGGCATGCCAGGCCTCCAGCCACTGTTTACATGGGTACTGGAGAATTGAGCCTCGAATCAGGGTCCTTAGGCTCTACAGGCAAGTGTTTAACAATTAAGTCATCTTTTTATCTTTATGTTAATGGGAAGGCAGTGAAGGGTGGGACAATGGTGTGTAGGATATAGCCATATAGACTTGAAAAATAGGATTTTTTACCTCTAGCAGGGCAATATGAATGTCTCCAGCTGTTTTTTTTTTTTTTTTTTTTTTTTTTTTTTTTTTAAAGTAAATACTTTGGGCCCCGCGGGACACTTAGTTAAGAGCATAGAGGGAGCGTCTAGAGGCAAAAGGGGCGGGGACGGCAGCGGCTTGTCTCATGGCCTCATGGCGGATTGTCCGCCCATTCCTAAGATATTTTTAAAGCAAGTTAGAGCCCGCCTATTTGCCTCCTTGTTGTTTGTTGGCCTTTTATTTATTTATTTTTGATAAAAGTGACCAAAAGTGACGCCTGAGGTGCGGGCGAGGCGCAGCCAGTGAGGCTCGGGCAGTGCTCGGGCCCGGGCCGGAGTTGTCCCATTTGGCCCGCTCCCCGCAGGAATGTCGTGGTGGAGCCTGGCGGACCAGTGACTTGTGCTCCACGCCCGTGAGGAAAGTTAACCTCGGTTTGTATTTGATCACAGTTTACATTTACAGAAAGCTACATGGCGGAGCTGTTCTCCATCAGGGGTTTGAGCACATTTGCCTTAGGCAGTAGATAGGGGCTGAAAAGAGCTGAAAAGATAGCTGCCCGGTGGCGGTTTGGGTGGCGGTCTTGGAGAAAGGAGATTTTAAAAGTTAGTTTTAGTTTTTTTACAGTTTTTAAGGGCAAAATGAATTTTTCCTGGAAAAGCCTTTAAGGTTGGCAATTAAGGCAAGGAGGACTGAATTAATCCATGGGGCTGAAACAAAAGTTTTGTCCCAAGAGCCACACTGTAAGAGGAGTAGGGCAATAGTAATATATATGAGTACAACATAAGCATAAAGTCTCAAAAAATAGTTAAGCATGTTGTAGAATTGAGTTTAGATTTAGATTTATGATGGCCAATGAGCCTGTGTCTTTATGGGACGGCTCAATGAAATTAAACACAGTGTAGCTGGGAGCAGATCTCCCCATCAGGTTTGTTTTGTCTTTTGGAACGGAGTTTTTATTTAAATGAGGAGGCAAAAACGTTTAAAGTTTCTCTAGGTCTACCCACGTGGTGAGTTTTGTTTTTAGGTCTGCCCACGTGGTGTGTCCGCCATGAACTGGTGTTTCTAAGATGGGCGCCCCATTCACATGGGGGCAGGACAAAATGGCGGCACCGCAGAAGCGGTCTGTCGGAAACCCAAAAATGAGAGGAAAGAGAAAAGAACAAGAGATGTTGAAGTTTGGGACGGAGTTTTTATTTAAATGAGGAGGCAAAACATTTAAAGTCTCCTTTAGGTCTGTCCACGTGGTGTGTCCGCCATGAACGTACTGTTTAGAAATGGCGGCAAACCGAAATGGAAGGAAAGAGAAAGGAAGTTGAAGTAAGCACAGATTATAGAAGTAAAGGTTAGAATATTAAATATGAAGATTACTCATTACTTATGAGGATACACCCGCCAGCAGTCCGATTAGCTCGCCAGCTTAATGTTGAATTTTTCCTTTCACGCCAGCAGTCCGTAGTCCGCTTTGAATCCTCACACGCCCTCACATGGGGCAGTGGTTGTTGTGCCCCACGCCTGGGCGCCAAAATGCCGGGCTTTTTTCCTCACCACCGCAGGTAGAGCAAAAAGAGAGAGAGCCGGGCCAGCCGCTTTTCTCTCTTGAGGCTGAGCGAGAAGACAGGTGTCGGCAACTCAAACCTCCCCAAATCACCGGGAAAAGAAAACCACATTGAGTCGCTGGAGAAACGTCTCAAAGCGAAACTCGCTGCTTATTGTCAGGGGAGATATTTATGTACTTTGAGGAAGGGGGTGGGAAGAGGGGATGAGAGAAAGGTATAAGGGCCAATATACTTTGAGGAAGGGGGCGGGAAAAGGGGATGAGAGAAAGGTATAAGGGCCAATATACTTTGAGGAAGGGGGCGGGAAAAGGGGAGAGAAAGGTATAAGGGCCAACAGTATTTCATCACGTCAGCAGCAGCTGGGTGGAGGCAGTTTCAGCTTAGGTGCTGAGTCAAGGGCAGGTACTCAGGCTCGACTAGGCCTTACCGGGAATAGGCCAAGATTGATAGTCAAAAATAGATGCACTGTAGCCAATATGTGTGCAGCTTTGCATTTGGTCTTCACATGGAGAGATCTATATTATATGTAGTTATTCTAACTTCCTTGAATAAACTACAATGTGAGAATTCAATCACAGTAGATATTATTTACTATGTAGAGTAGAATTAACTTGACAAAAGTGATTGAAAATAGTAAATGACCACCGTTGATTTTAATTTCATTTATGCAACATTAAAGTAGTTGAAATGAGGCAGTATGTCTTGTGATATAAGAATGACAGTAATATCCACATGCATATATATAGTCTTTGGTTGCATATAATTTATTAAAGGTAGCAGATTAAAACTGAAATGCCCTTCACTTTCAGCTTCCAGTTCAATTGAATTGTGAAATTCAAATAGTATTTGAACAGAAAAGGCCACTGGGAAGGTGACTATAATTATAATTTAATTAATATCTTGCTTTTATTTTTGAGTCTACAACAAAAGAGCCATTGTGTTTTGGCCATAAGTAATTCCCATTTGTCAGGAAATTAGCTGCTTATCTTCTTTGTTCACTGATATCAAACCTAATACTAATCTAATTACATTCATTTATTTCTTGGTTGAACTTGTATGAATGTTTTTCATTCACAGTTTTTGTGAAGGTCTCTGATTAATATTTATTTACTAGGGCTTTTGAAGTATGAAAATTTATAGGTCAATTCCATTAGAGAAGTAATCGAGTTCTTTGCCAACATTAGAACACAATAAATGATAATAACTCATCTGTTTTGAGTGACTATAAAATTAAGATAAAGCACTATTATTGGAAAGGGATTTACATTTGTCTTTATACTGCCGTCTAGACAAGATAAACTATTCAAAATTTTTCTTTAAGCCCCTTTAAGGTCTCAGATATTGAGCACTGGTTTGATTGTGTAATGAAGTTAGAAAGGAACATTTGGATAGGTATTTCTTCTTTGAATAAACTTAACAGCAAAATCTAAAATTTATTTATAATAAATACATATCACTCATTCTCTACCAATTATGTATAATTACAGCTAAAGCTCGGAGAGGTTAAGTTACATGTCTAAAATTAGAACCATGTTTTTCTGTGCCTGGAAATATGCAGGAGAGTTATAAAATTGTAGTGTTTATCTGTTTATTGAATGACATTTTCTTTCAAGAGCTTAATAACATGGAAAAATGTCCAAATTGTATAAGAGTAGAGAACTTTGAAATCAGATAACATGGGGTCCAATTTGATGTTTGCTCTCTTTTTTTTCTAATGCTGAACATTTATCTAATTATCCAATTATGTTTTACACCACAGTACTAATTCCACATTTTAATTGTACTGTCATATTGGGTAACTTTTTGGTTGTCTTTTGAAATAAATATTTACATGAGCATGGAATCTCCTTGCCCAGCTGTCATCAGACAGTCTTGTAAAGAATGGCTGTGGTGGTTTGAATTAGGTGTCCCCCATAATCCCATGTGTTCAGAATGCTTGATTCTCAGCTGATAGAAACTTAGGAATTGGAACCTTGGAGCAGGTATGTTGTTGGGGACAGGCTTATGAGTGTTGTAGCCAGCTTCCCTTTGCCAGGTTTGGCTCACCTTACTGCTGCTATTGTCTACCTGCTGTGACAGAGGTAATGTCCAGCCTCTGCTCATGCCATGTTTTCTCTGCCATCATGGAGTTTTTCCTCAGGTCTATAAGGCAAAATAAACCTTTTCTTCTCATCAACTGCTTTTTCCAGCCACAGGAAGGTGAATGAAACAGTAAATACTCTCCCTATAGCCAAACTAGTCAATGTCCACGATCTGTGCCATGAAAGGACTTAGGGGATCTAGCTCACTGGTAGAGTGCTTTCCTAGCAAGAGGGAGGTCTTTGATTCAATGACTAGCATTGCAAAACAAAAATAAAGAAATCCCATCTAATATCTATGTCACACAAATTCGAATGTGGTTAAATACAATGAAGCTATTATGATAATCTGAATATTCCCTCTCATTCCAGATACCTGTGCTCTGTAACTCCTGATTTTTCTCAGCCTCCACTTCAAGGTTAAAGGGAAACATTAAAAGGTGTCACAGCCATGGTGCGGTGGGCTTTGTGATGCTCTCCACCTCCTGCTAGTCCCCACTGCTGGTCTAGTGACTTGTAACTTTTGATAGGATGTGGTGGAGGTGATGGATGTCACTTCCAGGACAGGGTAGCACATCACTGTGACTTGCATCTTGCTGGCATGCTCCATTGCTTTCTCAGCTGCTATGTAGGGATGAATGGAACCTCCTGAATGAGGAAGAATTTCTAAAATGGCTTCCCAAGATTCTGTGCTCAAATCTCCAGGAGCCATGAATTTCTTATCATGCTCATGATTATGCTACATCAAATGCTGCTGTCGATTTCAAGATAGATGTCCTTAGTGAGCTTCATCTAGTCGTACATGTCTGTCAAAGCAAACAACTTCCTCTGGCTGGGCCAAAGAGGAAAGTAGATGTTAGATGAGAACCAGGACAGAAAAAAAAATGATAATAAAGACAAAATGTAGTCATAACTTGCAGGTGTTATTTCTTGTTCCCTAAAACTGTTACAGGAAGCAAATCTAAATCTTAAGACACATAGATATAAATGCCTCTAGGTCAACATTGAAATGTTACTAAGCCAGGAAATAACGTGAAGGTTCTATGCCAGCACATAGTTAAAATAGACCCAGTGGATCACTATTTCATTGAAAGTCACTTCAGTGAAGTATTCACTACCCACCTGCTGAGTCTTGATGGAGTCAGGCACAGGTTGCCATTTCCTACTCCACAGGAAGATTGAAACACACAGAAGGTCTGAATATATACCTAGAGCTATAGGTCATTTCATAAGTTCAATATTATGTCACTTTACATGAAAGTGATTTTATTTTTGGTATCCAATGAGAAGAAGAAATAAGGTAAAAGCTAGGATTTACTAATTGCTATTCTTTAAAGATGTCATACCCACACCAAAAGATAAAAACTTACATAATTAAATTTTAATTAATTAAATATTAACTTTGTTTTTATGTGATGTATGGTATATATGGTAGAAAGTATATTGTTATTCTACTCCATCCTTTTAAAACCAGTGCTGGAGGAAGGACGTTCACTATCCCACTCATATTTCAAACACAGTTTAAATTTTACAAGTCTGACAAGACAGCTTTAAAATCAGAGCTGCATGGCCCAAATTCCAGTATTCCTACTTTTATAACTATGCAGTATGTTAGAGGTGTTGAGTATACATGTGTACAGATGTGTGCACCGTGTGCATGGGACAGTCAAAGGAGAACTTCAAGCATCCTTCTGCATTGCTCTTCCAACATGTACATTCTTGGGAAGGGTTCTCTTTCATCCTGGAGCTGCAGCTTTCAGACAGTATGTCTCAGCAATTCACAAGTTTCTATCACTCTTAAATTGGGGTTGTAGACTTGCATGACTACACCCAGATTTTTATGTGGGTTCTTGGGGAGCAGAACTCCAGTAGTTGCAGACCCTCCTAAGCCCTCATGTCATCTCCTCAGCTCTAGCTATGCAATCTTCGAGCTGTTCCTGAATCACTTTGTGTCTCAATTTCCCCACAGGGGAAACAGAGATGATATGTTCTTTACACGACATTAAAGGTATGTGTGGAAATTGCTTTTCAATCAACCAGTAACATAGCAAAGGCCAAATAAACCAGCTATCTTACGACTTTGCCTAATAGAGACTAACAAGGGAAAGAAGAAAATCATTGAGGGGTGGGAGAATTTTATTAGCTAATGAAGATAAGCTTTTCCTTGAAGGAAGGAGGAATTTCCATTTTAAATTAATTGCTGATATATCTATGTCTCCTAACATATGTTTACCACATGGAACTGTTAGAAGTGCCCATTCCTCCAAAACAAAGGTTCCAAAAGACAAATATCCACACAGTCAGGTTCATCTCACCCCACACTCCTCGGTACCACTTTACTGTAGCAGATATCTTCAGGTTCACTGAGATGAACTTCCAGACCAGGCACAGTTATGGAGGAAGGGATATTATTTATTGAAGCTTACAGATCCAGGGGAAGAGACAGAAGTGGTTGAAAGGGAAGATTGCAGAATTCACATATCCATATAAGATTGAGCCTATCTTCAGTTTATTTTTGTTCAGTAAGTATGTATAGAGTAACTATCAGTTGATGGACTGGGTATATAGGGTAATGAGATTAGAAAGACAATTTTTCCCAAGGTACTTTGAATAAATTATTACACTTCAAAGTTTGATTTACAGAAAAGAAGTGCCTGGACTCCCCATACACTTATTTGTAAGACTGATGGCAGTCAATCTACTTGTGAGCATGACACAACTAACACGAGTTTTCTTATGCTAATTTAAGAAACCATAACCGGTATTGGCAATAAATTTTATAATCAAAAGCAAGACTTTTAAAATTACACTTTTCTGCAAACTGTATACTTCCATACACTTTCACACTCTGTCAGTATGTTATATAACCACATTATTATGGATTGTACACTTGTCCTTTGAATGACACATTAATCACTGAGGCACTTTGTGAAACTCCATTTTTTTTCTTTTTCTTTTTTATTAGTTAGCTATATAATGTGTATTTTTTGAACCATTGTTGCCATCCAGTGGGGGAGCATGGTATTTCATTAAAGAGAAGAAAATCATTTTCCCAAAATAACTAAAATTATACTCATAAGCCAAGATTTTATAGGCATTAAATTAAATCTCTTGTAATGTTCAATGAAACAAAAACTTATAAAATGGTAAAAACATTTACTGTTCTAACAAACTTCCATCAACTTTATACGTACTATCATTGTTTGCATGTTCTATGCTTGCACACTTGTGTTTCTGGTTGTATAATGTATTTGTTTGATACGCTTTCAAATTTAAAACAGGTAGTGGATTGTTCATATCTAGTGACTGTATATGATGAATTTTACTCTTTTTGCCTCCAATTTTCCACTTTCTTCAGATTCTCTGTCAAAAATACACAGAAGTCTGTGTCAGTTCATTTCAGTCCTGTTGTTCGTTGGATATCTCTTTTTAATATTTAGTGCTTCTTCTATGCTTTTCCAGCTTTCTAATCCCAGATCCAACCATAGTTATACTTCTTTAAACCCTGTTTAAATAAAACAAATGGATACAAATGTCTTAAATATAAATCTTTTGGGAGAGTTGTACTGTTTGAGCTGTTGTACTGTAGAAATTTGAGGATAATTTTTTTAAAAAAAAATTAAACTAATACATGCTCAAAATTGAATATAATTCATCTATGGAGAGTAGCCAACACCACTTATCAAGGTTTATAAATGAGCAAAAACCATGTTTAAACAATGTACGTTTTAGTGTCTTGCTCAGGAATATTAGTATCATATATAAACGAGTTTTACAAAACAATCTGCCATAATTTTATCAGAAAAAATATTGAAATCCCTTCTATGAATTCTTCAAAGTAATTCCAAATTCAGTTGGTCATTTTCAGCAAATAATACATTAAGTTTCCCCAAAGACCGTGCCATTTCTGGGGATGGGATGTCAATGCAGGATTTTGGGATTCAGGGTGGTTCCTCCAGGCCTGTGAAGCCCAACCTTAGGGTCCTTCTCCATTTAACAAAGAATTGAGAAACAGATTAATAAAATAACTCATGAATTATAACATTTATTTAGGGAGAAATTATGAATTAAGAAGTTTAGGGGGAATTAAGATTCAGGGAGAAGGCAACTTAAAATGTCAAGGCAGAGGAGAATTATTCTCTTTGCCTTGTTAGAAAGAGAGTTGAGGGAATAGAGAGGGAAATCTCTATTGCAGACAAATTTCCAGGCATGAAGCCCATGGAAAGAGTACACACACATGGAAGGTAAAATATGAGAGCCCAGACTAGTGTCTAGACAAAACACATGCACGCACACATGAATGCTCACACACAAAGAGGAGCAAAGCAAAAGAGTCCAGACCTTCATCTTCACATTCACATAGTGGTGATAAAAGGTTAAGAAAAAGGACAGTGAAGGACTCAGGGCTTAAAGAAATAACAGAGTGAGAAAACCCCCCATCCAAGCTAGACTGGGAAGGGGAAAAGGGAATCTAAATCAGGAATCAGGAGCGTCCATCTGGTGCCTGGAGAATGCAGCCAGGAGACCCAAGGAGATTAGATAGTAAAGGGCCCCGGAAAATCATACATGTCACAAAGTGAAAAGACAACTGGAAACAAAATACATGTACGAAGCAAGCAGGAAAATAGCCAGGTAAATAACAAGAGCCCTCTCCTCTCCCAGCAATCAGGAGAGCCAGTGACAGGATACCTCCAAGATAGAAAGACGAACTTTGTTATCAGACTCAAGTGTGTAAGGGAGAGTCCTGATTGGTTCATGGAGTCTGGGAGCTGACTCAGGAGGGGCCAGTCCACCTAGGTGTGCTAGGTTGTGGAAGGAGTAGGGAGTGCTGTTGCTGAGGAATTTCTTATACACACCTTGGGTGAGACTGAATTAGTTGCATAGTTCTAGACTGGCCAGGGCAGTTAGAGTGACTTCTTGGACCTTGTTCCTGGCTGTCTGCATATGAAAAGCTACCTTTAATCCTGTTTCTCCTTCAATGTGAGGGAGAGGTTCTCTTTTGATTGTATCAGCGTAAATAGAGTTGACTAAATAGTATTTGCCTGCCGCTCCTCTTAGAGTGACTTTATTTTTCTCATAATATATTAGACTTATTATGAAAATGCCTTCTGTAATGTTAAGAAATTCTTTTAAACCTCTCTCATAGAAGATTTCCTTGTTTATTAGTAACTTACTATTGCTGTTACAAAAACAACTTAAAGTAGGAAGAGCTTCTTTTGGTTTATGGTTGGAAGGTACAATCCATCATGACAGGGAAAGCATCGTGGCAGGAGCAGACGGCAGCATGTCACATTTCACTCACAGTTGGGAAGGATACAGGGAGAATGGGGGAAAGATGAATGAGGGAACTCAGCTCACTAGCTCCTTTTCATTCAGTCTGGGTCTCTTCCCATGGACTTGTCCAGCCCACATTAAGGAATGTCTTCCCACGGCATGCCAAGACATTTGTCTCCTCGGTGATTCTAGATCCCATCATGGTAATGATATCAACCATTATACCTTATAATTTCCAAACTATTGGATGTAACAACATATCTTATTTGTTCTTATTTATATTATCCATATAATTGCTAAGGCCAAAAATATAGCCTGAAGTTTTAAATACTGAAATGAACACTTTATTTAGTCTGCTTAACATCTGCTCATTTAAGCTCACCAGATAACTTTAAAATATCCTGGCATCATTTTCAGTGTGATTTTTGTTAAAACTGACAATGATTATGCCAGCATGTCTAAATTGGCCCTCTATGTGCTATTTTCTGATTTTTATCTCTTTTTTTAAAAAAAAAATTTTTGTTTTTGTTTTTATTTTATTATTTATTTATTTATGAGAGAGAGAGAGAGGCAGGTAGAGACAGAAAGAATGAGAGAATGGGCACACTAGGGCCTCTAGCTACTGCAAATGAACTCCAGAAGCATGTGCCCCCATTGAGCATCTGGCTAACTTGGGTCCCAGGGAATTGAACCATGGTCCTTTGACTTTACAGGCAAGCACTTTAACTGCTAAGCCATTTCTCCAGCCCTCTTTTTTTTAATCAATAAATTCTTGCCCTCACATATTGTGGCTTCTGGATCTTTGATACATGCCTAGTACAAGGTTCTTTTGATATTAGTCAGATATTTCACAACAGTAAAAGGTATCTAGTTGATCAATCTAATAAGTCTTTCATGTTTCTTTATAGTGTTTTTCTTTCTAAACCAAAAACAGAACATATCTATCTATCAAGTTATGTTTCCGCCATGTCCACATTTCGAAGGAGCATAGGCTTCTCATACACTAATAATGAAGCTTAGATAAAACCATGGCATAAAACAGGCCTATGCTTCACATCTTCATTATGCAGAGTGCTAGGTCAAAGTTAATGGAAGAAGTCAAGAAAATTGAAATTTTGTTTCCAAAACAAGCAGAAAACAGAACAGAACAATCCACAAATTTGTGTGTGTATGTGTGTGTGCATGTGCATGCACATGCGCATGCAGGTGTGCATGTGATCCCACACTGGCAACTAAACATCCCTCCAAGTGAGATGGAAACATTAGTGTAAATATAAGTGCCTAGGTGTGCTCCTAGTACTCAGAAAACTATAAACAAACCTCACCAGAACTTACCAGCACACAGTGAACTCTATTATTTATTTATTTGTTTATTTACAAGAGAGAGAGTCAGAGAGAATGGGTACACCAGGGCCTCCAGTCATTGCAAATGAAATCTAGATGCATGCACCACCTTGTGCAACTGGCTTTATGTGGATACTGGGGAATAGAACCTGGGTCCTTTGGCTTTGCTAGCAAGTACCTTAGTCACTAAGCCATCTCTCCAGCCTGGAACTATTCAAAAAGCACTTGTTCACGGCAAGTCAAATCCATCTCAGCACTTGATTGGATACAATTCTAGAGCACAGGCAAATGTGAATCATTTTGTTACTTCATTTAAAAGAAATTACTATCAAAAACCATTGTTGAACATCCATTTTGTGACAGCCAACCCTGTCGATACACACATTTGAATCAACCTATTGGGCCAGGATTCACAAGATCCTTGAGGCATGTGTCTAACCGTAGTGATAACCAGAGTCTTTTCATCCATAAACTTTCGAAAGAAAAGTATGAGCAGAGACACACCCCTGTACGATGGTCTGGTAATATATACAGGGCTTTCAGCATGCATCACTTAGAGAACAATTAGACTACATTGCTGCATTAGGGAAAGGACTCCAGGGAATTGGCTCACAAGAATATGGAATCTGACAAATCAAGAATTACAGGCAGGAACTAGCCAGAAGCATCTCATGGGATAAAAGAGTTTCTTTCTGGCTTACAGCTGTGAGGGGAAGTTTCAGCATGGTGGGAAAGCATGGCAGGGCAGGTGGGGGACGTCAGTTCTTCACATCAGTACAAAGCAAGTAGAAAGCATGAGTTAACTACTGCAAGAGGAGTTGGGCTATAAAGCACCAGGGCTGGTCTCCAGTGACATACTCTTTCCAGCAAGGCTTTGCCTCCAAGAGGCTCCACAAACTTCCCTAAACAGTGCCACCAGCTGTGTTGTGGGGTACATTTTACATTTAAATAGGACAGTGGACATTCAGATAAAGTGTGAGTTGAGGATCTCCACACCCATTGTCTTTCAGGAACTTTCTGAAGGGGTCCCGTGCTATGGCATCTGATTCTGGCTGATCCTGGATACCTTGTATACCTGTCCATAAGCCAGAGACAGCTTTTTCCCCCCTTATTCTTCAGTCAGCTATACTGTGACAATATACGACTTATGATAAAACAAGTTAGACACTTAGACATAAGATTTAACATATTCATGTTCAGAATTATTTACATGCTCACATTTGTAAAAAAAAAAAAAAGAAGAAGAAATTAAGAAAATTTATGTGTCCTTATTTATATTAACAAAAAAGGAAAGTCAGTAAGAATAAAGAACTAGATAGCAATACCATATTGCTAAAGATATTACATGCTTTGGTTGCAAGACAATAAGAAATCAAGCAAGAACCGAGGTAAAAGCCTCCTCCCTGTTGAATAGATAGTACAGTGCTAGAAAGTGCTATGCATCCTGGTGGGGAAGAAAAACCATCAATAATCTTAACCAGCAGTGGAAACTTCAAGCTATACAACTGGCCAGCCAGACAACATGTGCTCACTGGGCAACAGTGACATGTCTGTTATGGAAGCAACCAACTGTTCTCTGATTAGATTTGAGGCCTGCTTCATGAGACGGAATTCATGCCCTTTACTAAATATGTAATCAAAAGCCTATGGCTCAGGAGGTCATAGAAAAAAAAAAAAGTACTGCTGTTGTTTGGCTAATATAAATTCTATGCCTATCAAATTGTTCTCTAAATATTTATGTTTATGCACATAGGTCAGGGAGACTCTCACATTTGGTTAGAGAATTGGAGAGCACTTGGTTAACAGATGAGCTGATGGCGGAGGGCGGGGGCCCAAATCTGCAGCTGCTTTTATAGAGTGTACTGCTACAAGGCGTTTACTGATTGGTTGCGACCAGCTTGCCATCACCAGGTGCCACGGGATAGGCTTGGGACAGGTTGCGTCAAGCGCATGCGCATACCTTAGACACGGTTGGCGCCAAGGCACTGTCTAATATGGAGGAGCCAGCGCCATCTTGTAATGGCGACTGCTTACGGCTCCCTGCAGTTCCCCCTTCTTGTTTAAACGCAACAGGCGAGGGTAGAGGTCTGATCTCTGATGCTCGAGAGGACATTGTGATGACCCCAGACCTAGTGGCCAGCCAGGCTGGTGTCACACCCGTCCAGTACCTTTTCTCAGAGATGGGATTACAGTACCAACCCATATGCAATCAGACATGCCCTCCATGAAGCTGCTAAGAGCTCGCCCCACGTGCAGTACTTTGTCTCGCATCCTGAGCGTGATGAATGCCGTGCTCCCAACACCAATCCTCTGCCCATCCTTGTGCAATGGGCACTTCAAGCCCTAAGGGTGCAAGGGCCAGGGGAAACTAGGTGCTCTTTAGGGCCGACAGCCAAATCTGGGGGGAGGACCCACACTCCAAAGCAGCAAGTGCCTGAGAAATGACCACCTTGTCCCTCCTAGCTTGGGCTCGCATTTTGCAAGTCAACCATAGGCAGAGCAGACATCCTCCTATACAGCAGGCAGCAAACAGTCCCACTCCAACCCATTCCTTAAAAAAATTAAAAGCAGAGGAGATCCAGGAAGTAAGGCCCTGTGTAAGACTAAGATCCACTC
Organism: Orientallactaga sibirica; assembly: GCA_036365145.1. NCBI lineage: Eukaryota > Metazoa > Chordata > Mammalia > Rodentia > Dipodidae > Orientallactaga > Orientallactaga sibirica. Next base: position 23,480,390 of record JAEOAD010000003.1, read on the forward strand.
TTGTGGAATTAATAGCAATAAGCAGAAAAGGGGGGTGCACACAAACCGGGGCAGGGGGGAATGTCTGATTACGAGCATAATGTTCACAAGGATGACCCAGAGTGAAAACTCCCCCCGAGATATTCAGGAGGCTCCAGTCCGCTGAGAAATCCCCCTCCGCTTCCTTCTTTTTTTTTGACGTTGAGGTCTCATGCCCTGACACATTGTTGCAAGCAATTTGTCCCCCCAACAGCAAAACCAATGGAGACACATCCGTACAGGAACCATTGACCCCACACAGCACCCACTTTGAAAATGGATTAATTCTGGAATCTTGAAGAAAGAGTCCCTCTGACCATGCCCCTGACCTAGGCGGGGGACCCCTCATAGCTGGTGATATGGTGAAGAGATGATTTGCATCAGCCCAGGCGACCGAAGTGCTCTGGCACTCTGACCATGGCCAGAGTTCCCCTTCAAACCAGGCAAAACTCTGCTGACGAAGTCTTATACAAGAGTCATCAGTCTGATTCCACTGCAAAGTAAAACAAAGAGTTTCTTTTTCAACAAAGGAGCGGGACTCCCCCATGGGGACCACCTGTTGGTCCTCCTGAAGGGAAGGGAGGCCTAGTTCCTTATTCGTGGTGAAGAAACGTGGAAACACAGACGCTTGATGAGGAACTGGCATCGGCTTCGGGAAGGCTGACAAAATTGCTCTGCTTTACTGAGTGTCAAGATCTGGATTATGAATCTCCAAACTTTCTCCTGAGGAAGGATGGACTGTTCTCACCAACCGGCTTGGAACCCAGTGGAGCGACTCCTGGTCCTGTGGAAAAACACAAACAGCTCCCCTGGATCTTAACAAGATCCGGTCCTTTCCATTTGTTATCTAGGACATCTTTCCACATCACTACTTTTCTGGGTGCCTGGGCCACATCTTGACTGTGCCTGTCAGCTGCAGACTTATCATTATTGTCCAAAATTAAAAAATTAAGGGTGAAGAGGCTAGGGGTTGCATCTTCTGCTATCCCCCTCTTTTGTTTAAATAAGATGGCTTTGATACTCTTATTGGCTCTCTCCACAATGCCTTGGCCTTGTGGGTTATAAGGCAGGCCAGTGGTGTGGGCAACTTGCATCTGCGCATAAAAGGCCCGAAAACCAGTAGATGTATATGTCGGGCCATTATCAGTTTTTAGATGGCGCGGCTTTCCCCACGCTGCCCAGGCTTCCAGGCAGTGGGTTTTTACATGAGAAGCCTTCTCACCCGCCAACGGCGAGGCGAAGATAACTCCCGAGCAAGTATCCACTGAGACATGTAAATATTTCAACCTTCCAAACTCAGGGAGATGAGTTACATCCATTTGCCAAAGATCACCAGGACGGAGGCCTCGGGGATTAACACCCACATGAGGGGAGGGCAGAAAAGTAGTCTCAGCCTGACCTTGAACAATGATCCTCCCACCTCTGCCTCCTGAGGGCTAAGATTAAAGGTGTGTGCCACCACACCCAGCCCTACCTCATTTTTGACCTTCTTTGTGATCTATGTATACAGAACTTTACTCATCCCCAGCAGAGGCGCGCGTGGCGACAACAAATGTGCCTGCCAGCCCCCGCCCCTGCGGATCACCTCTGGTTGAACTTTTTTTTTTTTTTTTTTTTTTTTTTTTAAATATCTCCTCCTCCTGTTGTGATTTAGATTCTGAACTACTCTCATCATCTGCCTCCAGCCACTGTTTACATGGGTACTGGAGAATTGAGCCTCGAATCAGGGTCCTTAGGCTCTACAGGCAAGTGTTTAACAATTAAGGCATTTTTTTATCTTTATGTTAATGGGAAGGCAGCGAAGGGTGGGACAATGGTGTGTAGGATATAGCCATATAGACTTGAAAAATAGGATTTTTTACCTCTAGCAGGGCAATATGAATGTCTCCAGCTGTTTTTTTAATTTTTAAAAGTAAATACTTTGGGCCCCGTGGGACACTTAGTTAAGAGCATAGAGGGAGCGTCTAGAGGCAAAAGGGGTGGAGACGGCAGCGGCTCGCCTCATGGCCTCATGGCGGACCGCCTGCCCGTTCCTAAGATATTTTTAAAGCAAGTTGACAAAAGTGACCAAAAATGACGCCTGGAGGAGCGGGCAAGGCGCAGCCAGTGAGGCTCGGGGCAGTGCTCGGGCCGGGGCTGGAGCCGTAGCTTAGGATGTCAGCGGAGCCTGATTGTTGTCCCTCCGCTTGAAGTGCGCAAGTTTTGTTTTGTGGACCAGTGGCTTGTGTTCCACGCCTGCGAGGAAAGTTAACCTCAGTTTGTATTTGATCATAGTTTACATTTACAGAAAGCTACATGGAGGAGCTGTCCTTCACCAGGGCTTTGAGCACATTTGCCTTAGGCAGTAGTTAGGGGCTGAAAAGAGCTGAAAAGATAGCTGCCTGGTGGCGGCTTGGGTGGCGGCCTTGGGAGAAAGGAGATTTTAAAAGTCAGTTTTAGTTTTTTCTTACAGTTTTTAAGGGCAAAAATGAACTTTTCCCTGGAAAAGCCTTTAAGGTTGGCAATTAAGGCAAGGAGGACTGAATTAATCCATGTGGCTAAAACAAAAGTTTTGTCCCAAGAGCCATGGAGGTTTTTTTTGTTTAATAGTAATATATATGAGTACAACATAAGCATCTTTTTAGGTCTACCCACGTGGTGAGTTTCTTTTTTAGGTTTGCCCACGTGGTGCTTCTAAGATGGCGCCCCCATTCAAATGGGGCAGGACAAAAATGGCGGCACCGCAGAAGCGGTCTGTCGGAAACCCAAAAATGAGAGGAAAGAGAAAAGAACAAGAGATGTTGAAGTTTGGGACGGAGTTTTTATTTAAATGAGGAGGCAAAACATTTAAAGTCTCCTCTAATGCAGGATACGATCCTCCGGGGCCTCTCTGCCCCTTCCGAGGGGGCGGGCATGAATGAGCCTCGCCTATCTCCTCAAGTTTTTCCTTTAGACTTTTTTTTTTTTTTTTTTGTCTCTTTTTTGACTGGATCCTATTTTTTTCCCTTTTGTTTCTTCCTAGGCCTAGCATGTGAGTCCCCGCTAGTATCTGACTCTGAAAGACTGTCCTGATGTTGGGCTAAAGCTCCTTGCCCCTCCCCAATTATTTCCGCATGTTTACCGCTATTGAGACAAAAATGAACCAGTCGCCAAAACGGTAATGTGCCCTTCCCTAAACTTCCTTCCTGTTCTGCCTGTCGCAGGTCACGCCCCAACTTCTCCCAGGGGGAGTGGGAGTGTAGGGGGGATCCTGAAGCCGCAAACCAAGGGGCTGTTGAATCCATATCTCTAAGAATCCGTCTGATGGTTACTGTAGAAATCTGAATATAGCAAAGTCCCCTAAAGGTAAATAGACAGAAACAGAGATAAAACCCCAAACAAAACAGGCAAAAACAGGCGAGGAAAGCCAGGGTCAGTCGAAAATCCATCAGAGAACAAAGCCGGGGATGACTTACCGACGTCTACCTCTCCGTGTGTCAAGTTCTGAATCCTCTTCGGCCCTCCGCCGGGTGTCTTTGAAAGGTCCGGCGTCCCGGGTTTCGGCACCACTTTGCGGCGAGCCCTTCCCAACCAGCAGGAAAGGAACAGCCACAAACGAAGATCCTTCTTGTGTCACACTTTATTGGAGAGCACTTGGTTAACAGATGAGCTGATGGCGGAGGGCAGGGGCCCAAATCTGCAGCTGCTTTTATAGAGTGTACTGCTACAAGGCGTTTACTGATTGGTTGCGACCAGCTTGCCATCACCAGGTGCCACGGGATAGGCTTGGGACAGGTTGCGTCAAGAGCGCAGTTTGCGCATACCTTAGACACGGTTGGCGCCAAGGCACTGTCTAATATCATTATGACCTGAGTTTGATTCCCCAATATGCATGTACATCCAGGTGTACAAAATGGATCATGCATCTGGAGTTTGTTTGGTGCCCATTCTTTCGCTCTCCCTGCTGGGCATGGTGGCACTTGTCTTTAATCCCAGCACTTGGAGGCTGAGGTGGGAGAGTCACTGTAAGTTAGAGGATAGCCTGAAACTAATTCCAGGTTAGCCTGAGCTAGAATTAGAACCTACCTCAAATTAACAAACAAACAAACACAGCTTACAGGAGAAAAGGGTTTACTTTGAGCTTCAGTCTCATGGGGAAGCTTCATCATGGTGTGAAAAGAAGGAAATTGTCTGAATTACTTATATCTGAACATGTAGTGGGCTGTACAATAAACCTCACTGTTAACCCCCAGTAGCACACCAATTTTCAGCAAAGCTCTGCTTGTCAAGGACTCCATCAGCTGAGGGTTGAGCATGGAGGTCAATAACAAACACATGACACTATAGGGACACTTTACATTTACATTTAAAATTTCACATTCCCTCCATGACCCTCATAGAATTCATCCAGTCTGACTGTAAAGGTCCTTTATAGTCTTAAAAATGGCAGGTGCCACTTGAACTGAGTATTCAGAATTAATTTTATCTTGAGAATCATATATTTTTTTTCAGCTAAAAATGCATAACGGGGCAAATGAGGAGTAAACATCAATCAAATCTAAAATTGAGGCACATCCTGTAAAATTATCAAGGCACAGGAAAACTTGCACTACTCTGGACTTAAGGCACATGGAAACTATGACGACCTCATCAATTTTTGGTCAAGTATAGTTTAATTTTAAGGTATGAGACTGAATGAAGTGAGCACATTCTATACTACTTTCCAATGAGCCAATGAGCAGAAATATAATATGGAGCTCTGGAATGTATGTGGGCAACACTAACCTGGCTTATGCTCAAAACTTTATGTAAACCAAATTATGTTTGTTTAATTAGCTTGGCCTTCAGCCTATTTGCCTCTCCTAGTCATTTTATTGATGTATAGGATATGAGATTTAAAAGAATATAGCTTTAATTTTATTCTATCCCACCTCCCTCTAAGCATGTGTGTCCTTCCTGTCATGTTGTAGTAATAGAACACAGTGTTAGGTTTTAAAGATGTCATCAGTGGAAGCATATGTATGATCTTAGCTTTTACCCAGTAGGTTTGAAAATATATGCTAACATTTTTAAAATATTTATTTATTTATTTACCTGAGAGGGAGAAAAAGAGGCAGATAGAGAAAGAGAGAGAGAGAATGGGCATGCCTGATCCTCTAGCCACTGCAAAGGAACTCTAGATGCATGCACTAACTTGTGCTCTGGCTTTACATGGGTAGTGGGGAATCAAACATGGTTCCTTAGGCTTTGCAGATAGTGTCTTAATTGCTGAACCATCACTCCATCCCCCTAAATTAGTAGTTTTGAAACAGATTTTTAACAGCTTGTTAACATAATGCTAAACATTACGAAGAAATCCTCTGTACATGTCAGTATATCTGAGACATTATAAACATAAGACATGAATCTTTCAAGAAAAAGTGTACATTTTTACTACAGTGCCTAGTGATTTGATGGGCTTTAAACACAGGTTTAAAGGGAGTCTGGAAAGATGACTTGCCTTGCATTACAACTACCTGCAAATTATGGAGAAGTAAAGAAGACATCATATAGGATGAACACTAAGTACTAGCAGGCTGAGACATAGAATGTATGAGTTAGCAGAAGTGAGGACTTGGGAAAGTGAGTAGTGTATGAGAAATTTTAGAGCAATACCCTTTGCAATGAGATCCCATAGATTTCCTTAATTAATTGGTGTGCTTGGGGCTGTGATAAAAACTGATAGGCATGGTTCCATGCATTGATTGGCAAAAGACTGAAATCATCAGCTTTTGTGAATGAGAACACTGCAGGAAGCTGAATTGCATATGCAAATGGATAGCCTGTCAATGGAAATAACAGTTGAAAATGTCTTTGGTTGACCCCAGTTTGCTAGGAATATGTTCCTTTTATATTACAGTGGTCAGTTCTGACTTCTCATTTCCTTCTGCAATAAACCATTTTTATGATGAATCAAGGAAATAAATTTGGTAATTTCTTAGACTTGTTCACAGACAAACAAACTCATGGGGATGGGTTACAGTCTGTTCACTGACTTCCTCTAAATAACTCTGGTGAGTCATCTCTTCCCCTTAGTTTACCATCTGCCATGATTTAGAAATCAGTCCCAATTTAAAGATTATACTTGCTTTTTTTCCTTTTCCCTTTGATGTTCTTGCACATGAGGAACATTGACCCTATGACGTGCACATTTGTTGTTTGTAATACATGGTAAATCATATTTCCCTGAAATTACTCTCAGCCATAAGCTAGCTAGTAAGATGTATTCTTTCTTTTAGATTACAAAGGTAAAACCAGAATGGTAACTTTTCTGTAATACTGAAGATTTTGAGTCAAAGAAAATGAATTAGAGCTTTTTGTAAGTTATAACACATAGAGATTGTCATAACAAAATCAACAATAACTTTTAGTCAGGCCCAGAAACCCACAGTTATCTCCATATACATTCGTTTATAGATGTTGTAGTCAGATTCATATTGCTGGCAGAAAACACCCTACCAAGAGCAGCCTGTGGGGATAAAAAGTGCTTATTTTGGCTTACAGACTCAAAGGGAAGCTCCATGATGGCAGGGGAAAATGACACATGAGCAGAGGGTGGACATCATCTCCTAGCCAACATCAGATGCACAACAGCAACAGATGAGTGTGCCAAACACTGGCAAGAGGTAGCTGGCTATAATACTTATAATCCCACCCCAACAATACACTGCCTCTAGGAGGTGTTAATTCCCAAATCGCCATCAACTGGGAACCTATCATTTAGAACACCTAAGTTTATGGGGGACACCTGAATCAAACCAACCCAAATCAAAAGAAAACACATAAAAAATGATCATAATGAGAAGATAAACCTGTGAAATACTATTGTGACTTGAATATGAAATGTCTCCCTCAGGTTCACATATCCAAGTCTAAGTCTTCAGCTGGTAGCTCTGTTTTTGGAGAGGATGAAAACTTTAATAGGTGAGTGTTGCAATCAGGTTCTCAATGCTAGCAGAAAACACCTGACCAAGACCAGCTTGAGTGGAAAAAAAAAAAAGGTTAATTTTGGCTTACAGACTCAAGGGGGAAGTTCCATGATGGCAAGGGAAAACAATGGCATGACCATAGGGGTGGACATCATCTCCTGGCCAACATCAGGTGGACAACAGCAACAGGAGAGTGTGCCAAACACTGGCAAGAGGAAGCTGGCTATAAGACACATAAGCCCGCCCCCAACAATACACTGCCTTAGGAGGCTTTAAATCTCAAATCTACATCAGCTAGGAACCTAGCATTCAGAACACCTAAGTTTATGGGGGGATACCTGAATCAAACCACCACATTCTGCCCCTGACCTCCATAAACTGATCACCATACATGATGTAAAATGTAATGCATTCAGACCAACTTTAAAAGTCCCCAAAGTTTTTATCACTCCCAGTGAGGTTCAAATATCCCCATAGTCCAAAGTCTTTTTTTTTTATTTCTTTTTTTAAAAATAATTTTATTTATTTATTTATTTATTTGAGAGAGGGAAAGAAGCAGAGTGAGATAGAGAGAGAATGGGTGCTCCAGGGCTTCCAGCTACTGCAAACGAACTCCAGATGCATGTGACCCCTTGTGCATCTGGCTTACGTGGGTCCTGGGGAATTGAACCAAGGTCCTTTGGATTTGCAGGCAAATGCCTTAACTGCTAAGCCATCTATCCAGCCCAAATTTTATTTCTTTTTTGTATGTGCTATGTGTGCATGTTTAAGTGTGCTCACATGTGTACAAGAGCAGGTGTATGCACAGGTACAAAGTGAGTCATAATATCCAAAATAAACCAAAGGGAAAAAAAAAACACAATGGCACAGAATAAACACTCACACTGCAAAAGATGGCATTGGGCTTAGCAAAGAAATATTCAACCAATACAAGATTTAAGCAGGGCAAAGATCAAACTCTGTAGCTTCAAGTCCAATGACTCTAGCCAGTGACAAGTCTCCAAGTCAGATAATTCTAACCAGAAACAAGTCTCTGGAGTTCCAATTCCACCCCTACAGCTAGGCTACCCATACTGCTGGAAAACTTCATCGGGTCTGTCAGCTCTCCTTACCAACCATCTCATGGTCCTGACATCTCCACTGTGTCTCCACTGCAACCCACCGTCCATCCTCATGGCTCCATCGGATCTCCATGCAGGCATAAAGCAAACCTGATTCACTCTGCCCATGGCCATTTCCAAAACATAAGACTGTGTTGCAAATTCAATGACTCTCTCTTTCCTGCATTTCTTATACTCTATAACACTAGGTGGGGTGCCAATTGGTAAATCCAGAGGGGAATAAAGCAGACTTTGAAGAATAGGACACTCCTTCAGCATTCAGGCCCTTCAAAAGACTGCATTCTTTCTGTTATCCCAACGCAGATCAGCTGCCCCAATCTCAATGGTTGCAATGTCTCATACAATTGCAGCTAAACAGTGAGCAGTTTGGGCCCAAAGATCTTATTTCTGTGCCATATCCCTCTGCTCACACCAGTCCATTTCTACACAATGCAAACCTACACAAGTTCTCAGGACATGAGCATAATAGCAAGCCTCTCACACAAACTGCTTCTAGCCCAGACCAGTCAAAGCTCTTTCTCACCCTCATAAGCCAAACTTCACAGTCCATCGTTCTTACTATATTTAGGTCTGTCAAGTCTGACCAGAATAGTCCATCAAGCTGTGCCTACAACACTGCAAGACATCTCTTCAGCCAATATTTTAAATTTGTCTGCATTCCTCTCAAAAATCAGCTCCAAAGGCCCAAAGCCACATAGTCAGGCGTTTAGCAGCAATGATGCCACTCTCAGCATGAACTTTAATGGTGCAGTCAGATTTGTAATGCTGGCAGAAGACATCTGACCAAAAGAAGCTTGAGGTTTAAAAAAAAAAAAAAAAAAAAAAAAAAAAAAAAAAAAAAAAGCTTTATTTTGGCTTACAGACTCGAGGGGAAGCTCCATGATGGCAGGGGAAAACAATAGCATGAGCAAAGGTGGACATCACCTCTTGGCCAACATCAGGTGGACAACAGCAACAGAAGAGTGTGCCAAACACTGGCAAAAGGAAGCTGGCTATAACACCCGCCTGCCCCCAATAATACACAACCTCTAGGAGGTGTTAATTCCCAAATCTCCATCAGCTGGGAACCTCACATTCAGAACAACTACGTTTATGGGGGACGCCTGAAGCAAAGCACCACAGTGAGTCTTAGTTGATGAAATGGGTCACTCAGGATTGGTCCTTGGGTCTTTCCTAATCCTGGCCTGCTCCCTCCTCTTCACCACAGGGTATTACTGTCAGCCACATGCTTCTGCCCACAGAGTGCTTGACCCACGATGGTCCTAGAATCAGCAAGGATGAGGACTATGGATTGTAACCTCTGAAACTATGAGTCACATAGTTTCACAGCCTTTCTCCTTGTAAGTTACTCTATCTAGAATGTTGTCACAGCAATGAAAAATCTGACTAATAAAATTCTCCTGATTAGACATGGTCTAAGTCTAAGTTTACATCCAGCAAAACTGTGTTACTGGTGACTGTAATATGCTAATTCTTTCAAAAAGGCTGACATCTTTGGGACCATGTGCATTGGTCATGATTTTTTAGAGGAACAGAACTGATAGGATGAATATAGACAGAAAATAATAGAAAATAATTTATGGTATTTTATATAAATATATAATATAGATAACATATTTGAGATATAGATATTCCAAAGGGAATTTATTAAATTGGCTTACACAGTATGTCTTGGGTAGTGCAACAATAGCTATCTGCAGGCTGTACAATCTGACAACCCCACAGTGGCTCAGTCCACCAGGATGGAAGCTACAGAAGTCCCACACTGTTCTTTGGCACACAGTGAAAGGCTAAAGAAGCCAGGTTCCAATTTAGCAAAGGATGACAACAACAGGGTAGATGCACTTACCAGCAAGGAGCAGAAGCAGGGAGGGAAAGCATCACTTCTTCTCCCTTAAACCTCTTTTTATCAGCGCTACATCCATAAGGAGTTGCTACCTTTAGTGGATGTTTTCCTCCTTCATTTCATTGTTTCTGGAAATACCCTCACAGACCTGTCAAGAGACATATTGCTTAATTAAATCCAGATCCAATCAAGTTGAGAACCCAGATTAATCATGACACCTTGGGACTAATTAAACTGGTTGGGAGAGTATAATAATAGTAATATACTATGGGAGCACTGCTTAATGGTTCACCATTTCTACTGCTGTTCTGTATATTAATAGATGGCCATGGAGTAATACTGGAGGAAAGCGTTAGGGATGAAGGTTATTCAGGTCTTTAGCTAAATAGCTGCTTACTCTGCACTCAAGGAGCGATAGAGTTGAAAATCCTGCTTTTTGTTCTGCTAAGTTTGGAGAAGTTTATAACCCTGCTCTACAGTCTGAATGTTTGTGTCCTTCCAAAGCTTAAATGTTGAAACCTGATTCCCAGTGTGATGACATCAGAAGGTGGGGTGTTTGAGAGGTGATTCAGTCATAAATGGGACTAGTTTCTCTAGTGGAGAAACCCCAGAGAGCTAGATTCCACCACGTGACCCCACAGCTTCAAGTTGATATTTCTGAATCAGAGGCACCAAACGTTCCAGTACATTGATTTTGGACTCTCAAACCTCTAGAACTATGTGATACATTGCATTGCTTTTAGTGTACCTAGTTTATGGTAGTTTTGCTTTGGATGCCCAAATGGACTAAGATAAAGACACCCAGTCATCTTAAGCATGAATACCTCCTGCAGAAAGTCATAAAGACAAAGATGCAGGATTTGGAATGGCACACTCTCCTAATGAGGGCTGTGTCTAGCTGCTTTCAATTGTGCGCTGGTCTTCTTGGGCACGAGGGTTGTTTCTCTAGATGTTTCAAAGGAGTAACCTCAGCAACCCTCACTGGGCAGGAGAATGAATGGGACGGAAGAACCACGGCTGAATCAAATGTAAGTTCTCAACTTTCCCAAATGGTAGTTGCCTCATTTATAGAATCACTGGCACCTGGAATAATAGTCACATATGGTTGTCAAAACAATCCCTGGAAATGATGCCATCAGCATCTGTCAGTAGTGAAATATTAACCATGGAAAGAAAGTGGCAGAGCCAGTCCTGGAATCAAGGGTAGGGTACCACATTCTGCAGGGTTTTCATCTCCTTGTGAGAAGAGAACTCAAGCCAATGTCTGTAATAGGACCCCAGTACAGCTACCAGCTTTAGAGACCTCTGATTTTTCACTTCTGCTTGTAAATTGGAGCACTGTGCATTGTGTACTGTGCAAGGCACAGAAGGGTTACCCCAATATTCCTTACTGTAGTAGCTTGAGTCATATAATGTAATAAAATAAAATAATAAAATAATGTGTTTTGAATAGTGTACAGTTGATAGCAATTTGGCTGGTAGATCCTTGCTAGAGGAAATGTGTTATTGGGGAGAGCTTTGGGGCCAGCTCCCCCTTGCTAGAGCTTGGCTCACTGTCTTGGCACTGTTTTTCACCTGCTCTGGCTATGGTGATGTCTAGGCTCTGCATGTGTCATGCTTTCTGCCGCCATCATGAAGCTTGCCCTCAAGACTGTAAGCTAAAATAAATTTTCCTCATGTCAGCTAAAGTAGAGAATTAGCTCCCAGTTTTAGTGTGAATCTAAAATCTAAACCCACCAAGAATTTGTAAACACTAAAGCTTAAAACCTGAGGGAAATTCAATTAAATAAAATCAATCAAAAACCATATTTCCCTTTTGATTCTCATTTTTCCACAAGGAAGAAGATATCATTTGTGTGTGTGTGTGTAGTATGTGTGGCATATGGACAGGTATGTGAAAATATGCTTGTCCCATATGCATGCAAGGATGTCAGAGAAAAACACTTGGTGCTCTATCGCTCATCTGTGTATTTTGAGACAGTTTCTCCCTCAACTGGAGCCTCTGATTTTGGTCTGTGAGTCCTAGTGATTCTCCAATCTCCATCAGCCCCCTCAGGACTGGGGTCACAGGCATATGTGTCCATACCTAGTTTTTTACATGGGTGCTGGAGAAATGAACCCAGGCATTCTCAAACCTCTCAGGTTCTCTTGATTGAGTATGAAGCACTCTTATACACTTACGCTAGGCTCCAAGAAGAGATCATTTTAATGTAATTGCTTGAGGTTAGCAAACTGGTAACTGTTTTTTGGTTTCTAATTTAGAAGAGAAATGATGTTCTGCTCCATACTCCACTCACCAGATCAAGCCATTCTTGTTAATGTGGTTTATTTTTGTGCAAGAGAGCTAAACAACTGGAGATGTGTGTTAGCACCCAGAGAATAGTGGTCAGAGTAGAGGCAGTCCAGGAAGCTTCCCAAATCCTAGCTGACTGGGTGATCCATGTATCATGTTTAGCCCTGTCTCATAAATCTGTGAAATATTTTCAGACCTTATATAATACAGGAGAGACCAAGATCAATTCCTCAAAGTCAGACTTTGAGCAACAAATATGAAGGCAACTTCTATGCTCTGTCACTGGTACCATTTGGCAGAATGAAATTAGGTGCTCATTTTCATATTGGGTATTTGAAGGGAGCTACATACAGATCACTTGGGATGACTTTGTAAAGATATATCCTGTGATTGGGAAGTTAGTGCAATTTGGATATGAGAAAGTCTTATCATGAACTGATATTTAATTTTCTCATTTACATACCTTCCACTTTCCTGTACATATTTTATAAGGGGAGAGCTATGTGAAAAACTGACAAATTGATTTCAGTTTTTGTCCAAAAGCCATAAAAAATCTTTTGGATTATCCATTGGGTGCATAAGACAAAATCATTGTAGTCATGTTAGTGATCAAATCAACAATTACAATTTCAAAGATAAAAACATGCTAAAGTTAACAACTATAATTACAAAAATCACTGGACAAAGTGATTTGGGATCACCTAGGAATTAAAAAGAGGCATCTTAGAGGAAATCCTGCTTCTCTTTGACTGATTACAGAGGTATTATTCAAGAAGAGGGTAGGGTAGACAAAGAATGATTCCAGGAAAGATAGCAGAATGCATAAATACTTGAAGATAGTAAGAGAGATGGGAAACAGTAACATTCCTGGGGAGTTGTAAGCAGTTGAAAGCATGACTAGGCAGAATGTGAGATAGAGGCGTGGGAAGTGAGGCTTGGGACCTACATAGGGCAGATCATGGAGAAGACTGCAAGACATACAGAGAATTTTAGTCTTGCTCCTTTGGCATTGTGGATGCTACAGCAGGACACTAAACTGAAAATATTCTTTACAAAGACAGATGGATGAAGGATTTGAGGCAATCAAAACAAAATAATGAAGCTATCAAATAAACTGTTGTAGGAGGAGATGATCACAGATGGATCAAGGCAATAAACTAAGAATGCAGAGAAAGGACATGGGCTAGAAAATCATCAGGAGCTAAGTTATTAGACTCTAGGAGATGGTGTAAGGGAAAGATTGGGAACATGGACTCAGTATGTAGCTTTTGTAACTGACAGACTGTAATGAAAATGTCTATACAAGGATATAGTGCATGGGATAACCAGAGATAATGTATAGATGTATAGGAGCACAGACCAATGGTAGAAGTGCCAAATGAATGGAAGATGTGTACAGGACAGAAAAAGAACATCACTATAAAGAAGTAGGAAGACATGAGCTAGGAAGTGGTGGTTGAACTTTCTAAAGAAAGTGTGGGATCAGAAGGAATCTGATAGAGTTGAGGCAGGATCAATGTCAGGAATTGTCATTCAATATTTAATTCTGAGGAGTAAAACTGAGTTCGTTTCACATTAGATAAAATAGCTGTTGGTCGAGCCATTTGCATCATCTCACTCAATGTTTGCAATCATATATGGCCAAAGTAAATCAAATGAAATTTAGCTCTTTTGAAGGACAGACATTTACTCCTAATACTACATACCAGTAGTACTAAGACATCCGTACATTCAAGTACTCAACAGCCATATGTGGCCAGTGGCTACCATATTGCACAGCAGAGATAATATTCCCACCATGACAGAAAGCTCTATTAGACAATATTGGTCTAAGAAAATAATCCATTGGCTCATTACTGCACAAGAAAGGAGTATTCAATCAAAATAAAATTCACCATCAGTATGTAGAGCCCCAGTAATTATGCAGTCCAATGTTCAAAATATAAAACATTTTAGTATTAGTATTACAAGACTTTGAGGAGTCAAATTACATAGACCTGATCACAGAAATCAGTATTTAATAATGCCAAATTAATACAGGTGAATTTTTCTCTTTAATTTTCAATCAATGAAGACTGTACATTACTGTCATCAAGTGGGTGACTAGAAAAACTAAGTTAAGTCTTTTGAGTTCGTTTACTCCTCACCCCTGATCTGTTAAATAATAAGTTTGGGCACCTTGTGTATGTCAAGTGGTACTTGGCTTTACAAAAAAAAAAAAAAAGAATCTTCCATTGTCTCTAATCTAAACCAGTGATTTAACTGTTTAAGTTGTTCAGTATGAGGATTTCTGGTAAGAAGACATACAGGAAGGCGCCTCCATGTGACATGGTGAGGGCGAACAGTAAGAACCACAGAAACAGAAAAGTGTAGAGAAACAAGGGTGACTTGGTGCAAAGAAGTAAGACATGCTAAATACAGCTCCAATGACACCCAGAGGACCACTGGGGCATATTTTATAGACTTACAGTCCAAAAAGTGAAAAATCTAGAAGAAAAATGTAAATTCCTTGACCAACATGGCCTACTAAAATTAAGGGAAAAACATATTAACAACTTAAATTTATCCACAACAAGTAAAGGATTAAAGCAGTAACAAAAGGATGGTAAACATCAAGAATCGCCAACCAAAGACTCCTCCAGAAAATTCTTAGACTTGATAAACACTTTCAGAAAAGTAGCAGAATACAAAATCAGCATAAACAAATCACTAGCTGTTCTATAGAACAATAATGAGCTTGTTGAGGAAAAAAAAGGGAAAATATCACATTCTCATTGGTGTTAACAAATATCTAAGAATATGGGATTGTGAGATGACTCGGTGGATAAAGGTCTCACAGCTCAAGCTGAAGTATCTGAGTTCAATCCCCAGACTCCACACAAAAAGCTATGCGCTATGACAGGCTTCTGTAATCCTAACATGTTGATAGGAGGCGAAGGCAGGAGAATTTCTTGAAAACAACAAAGACCAGCAGAGAGAATACCCTGCCTTAAGTGAGGTTGACAGATAAGGACCCATGCCACACTATCCTCTGACTTCCACACATGCACTATGATATGTGTGTGCCTACACATATACTCACACACAACATGCACACACAAAAGACTTAAAGCAGAAAATGAGAGAAGAAGTCTCAAGGGAGGGGAAAGGGGGAACCTAGAAAGGTGTAGCAGACAGCTTCAGGTTCGCTGAGATGAACTTCCAGACCAGGCACAGTTATGGAGGAAGGGATATTATTTATTGAAGCTTACAGATCCTGGGGAAGTTCCATAATGGCAGGAGAAGCTGGCCTGCCTTCACAGCGCCAAGCAAGAGAGAAAAACCAACCAGCCACACAGCACACATTGAGCAAAACTACAGCCAAAAAGTCACAGCACACTTCAGCAACTCCTGCTGGGCACACTTTGCATATCTTTACAATGGAATCTCAAGCCTCCACCACACCTTATGACCGGCCCCCAGTGACATTGCCTCTAGCAAGGTGATTGCAGATGCAAACTATAACTAATAAAACACTGAATATATTGGGGGACATATATTCAAACTACCACAAAAGGGTAATGAAATACACATGACATAAAAACAGGAGGAACCATTTGGAAGGAGGAAGGGAAGCAGCAAGAATGGAGGAGCGAGGGTACAGGGCAGTGAAATGGGATATGAAGATAACAACAGTGTGTATATATATATATATATATATATATATATATATATATATATATATATATATATATGTAGTATGTATGTATGCATGTATGTATATACATTCCATTATTTTGTAAACTAGCCAAAATATTTTTTTAAAACACAAATTTTGAAACAAGTCTTTTGTGTTATAAGGTGAATATTTAGAGGCCTCCAAAATACTGTTTCTGTGAGAAAACTATAAGATAAAAGGAGATTAGATTACTGGGGGGGGGGGGGATGACCTAAGTGAGATCAGGGGAAGACATTGAGTAAAGGAAAGGTAGGGGGAGGGCTAGTAAAAATCTAAGATGGTATGAATAAATCATATGGAAACCTACTTTTTTGGACAATGGAACACCCAGAAGTCATAGATTGTTACTAGAAAATTTTCAGTGCTAGGGATTGGATACCTTCCAATGAATGAGTTGTTTGCCAGGGAGGTCTGATACTCTCCAAAACATTACAGGTCATTACTGAGACTCTTGGTTTCCCACCAGGAATGGATGGTAAGTCTGTATTGCTGAAGACTCCACATACTTGGGTTGCAAGGTTACTGAGAAATCCTGCTGGAGCTGAGCTGAAAACCTCCTCCATGCAGACCAGATGACAGAAAGCTGGAAAAAGATATACTGCAGGCAGTTCCATGGGAGAGGGTAAAAATCGCCCATGGAGATAACCAACAGTGGACATTGCAAGCCTTAATTTTTTCCAGCCAGACCAAATGAGCCAAGGGGTGCGATAGTGGCATGTCCTGTTATAGGGTTGGACTGGAGGTCTGCTCCATGGGAGGGAATATATGCCTGATACTGAAAACCTATGATGGGGGAAGTTATAAGCCATAGTGGTGTAACGTTTTCTGGTGTCTGGCTAAATGTATATACTATGTTCACCAAACTTCCTGGTAAGCACTTATCTTAATGTTGATACACATACATTAATGCTGCTCTCACTTTTGGTTAGAGAAGCTTTTCTTTTCAGATGGCAGTGAGTTTGGGATGACTCAGAAGGCACCATGGTGCTGAAAAGAAGTGACAGAGGAGTGCTCAGCACTGAAACATCTCTATCACACCTTCCAAGGCTCTGGGTCCATTGTGGAAGAGGTAGCAGAAAGAATGTAAGAGCCAAAGGAAGGGTAGGACACCTTACAACACACTCCTTCAGATACAAAATGTCCTGGATATCCATGACCTCACAGTGCCTAACACTACTTACACAAGACCATCATAATAGGAGGAAAAGATGATAACATCAAAATAAAAGAGACTGATTGAGGGGGGGAGGGGTGTAATGGAGAGTGGAGTACAAAGGGGAAAGTGGAATGGGGAGAGGGAATTACCATAGTTTATTGTCTGTCATTATGGAAGTTGTCAATAAAAAATATTTTCAAAAAAGTACAAATATCTGTGGTTTTTAAGAAAATATTTCTCTTTGTAGACAGTAATGTAGACAGTAATGTTAGCCTGCTAGTGGCAAAGCAAAATAAAAATAATAAAATATTAAAATAAAATTAATGTGTATCATAGTAGTGACTATGGAAAATAAGGATAGAAATCCACTCACCAGCTCATCTGTACTCGCTAGTATTTTTGATAGTTAGACCATGCTAACTCTAGTGATGTTGTCCAAGTGGGGATATTGCCATCACGGTTGACTCAAGCATGGGGTATTTTCCCATGAATCCAGTCTGCTGCCTTGTTAACCCATGGGGAAGTGTAAGAGAAAATGACAATGTCTCATTAAGGTGGTGTGTGTGTGTGTGTGTGTGTGTGTGTGTGTGGAGAGAGAGAGAGAGAGAGAGAGAGAGAGAGAGAGAAAGAAAGGGATGACTGTTTCATTTTAAAATTTCCTGGCCGGTTGTATAGTGAAAATACACCCTAGGTTTTGAAAACTGAATATATAAGAGACATTGAATAGCCTATTAAGTTCAAGAAGAGTACTGGTGACACCATGAGAGGGAATAAGAAAGCAAACTATGACAAATGATGCTTAAGGAATGCAGAACCAACAGAAGATCAAGAGCTGAAAAGCTGCCATTCTCCATAAATCCAGTAGGTGGCAGAAGGGCTTCATGCAAATAGAACCCGCTCTTGAGAATAGCGCGAAACCGATTGGGACCAACCTGAATTAATCATTTCTCTTTATGACACAAACCAGAAGCATAATATAAATACCTATATCCTCAGGATAATTCTGCCCCGTCATGAGCATGATTGATGCTAACCATAATGTACAGAAAGGTTACCTGCTCTACAGAGTGAGGCTGGTATTGGGCAGGAATGTGGAAGTCTAAATTCTATAACCCAGGATAGGACATCCTGGGAAACACACGCTCCTGTTTTCTGGGGCTTCTTCAGATCCACAGGCGACTCTAGTGAATGGGAGGCAGCTGTTGGAAAGGGTTATCTCAGCAGTCAGAATAAAGGAAGGAGCCCCTTACTGTTGGCACATTTTTCTAATAGTTGCACAAATACTGTGTGCTTGGGATGAACTCAGCAGGCAGAGTTCACCACAGAAGGTAACCACAAGTTTGATCGAGAATAACCTGGGTTCTTAGT
Organism: Orientallactaga sibirica; assembly: GCA_036365145.1. Taxonomy (NCBI): domain Eukaryota; kingdom Metazoa; phylum Chordata; class Mammalia; order Rodentia; family Dipodidae; genus Orientallactaga; species Orientallactaga sibirica. Next base: position 23,498,836 of record JAEOAD010000003.1, read on the forward strand.
GATACCCTGTCTCATAAACAAACAAACAAAAAAGAAAAGGAGAGAGAGATGGAGGGAGGGAGGGAGCAAGAGAGGAAGGAAGGGAGAGAGGGAGGGAGGAAAGGACGGAGGGAGCGAGAGAGGGAGGGAAAGAGGGAGGGAGGGAAAGAGGGAGGGAAGAGCCTTGAGCCAGGTACAGTCTCACTAATGCTGGTAGGATAACTAAGTCTGGCAGGTGGTATTTGGGAATGGTCCATGTGTTTTGACAAATTTGGCCACTCACTCATACCCAGTTGACCCCTAGCCCTACTGTAAGCATTGAATACATGCAAGCAAATAGGACTGAAGCCTGGCCTTTGAGGAGTTCAGTGCAGATCTCCTGTCCCAATTCCTCTCGGGCATGAATAGATAAGAAGAGATTTCCTACCTATCAGAAACAAACCACTCTAAACCTCTCTTGAGTTTTGGTCCTAACCACCACCTCCTCATGTTATTCTTATAATACAAATTTGTTAAAACCTTTACTAACATTTCTTTATGTATGCTTCTTCATCTATTATTCACTTTGCAACTCAGCCTCCTGCCCTTACCATTCTTGTACCCCTCTAATATGCCTTCCATTTGACCAAATGGGAAATTTGTTCAGCCTTCTGTCTGACTTTCTTTTCTACACTTAACACTTTGTTACTTGGGACAGAGTGCAAATCCGAAATAGGGGGTATGAGGTTCTCCCTCTTTCACTGACTATGTGATGGTTCCCCAGACTCCCTGACTTTCCTCAGAGCTGTGCTTTTCTTCCTACTCTTTCACCTGGACCACTGGATCCTCGCCTCTTTCCCAGTATTGCTAAAATTGTCCTACGTATCCTTCCATAGCAAATTAAAGTACCCCTTGTCTTAGAATTCCTCCCTGGTACCTCTGGTCCCAGCTGGATAACAGAAGCCACATCTGTTTTCCATAAATGCCCTGTATGTACATCTAAGGTCACTGAGAAAGCAAGCTGATGCTGAGCAGAAAACCTTCTCCTTGTAGACCAGCCAACTGAAAGCTGGAAAAAGCTGCACTGAATGCAGCTGTATGGGAGACAGAAGTCATAAGCAGTGAAAACAGTGGATACTGGAAAATTCATGTTTGGCCATACAGGCCCAATGACTGAATGGGTGCAATAGTGGAATGACTGTTCTTGGGGTAACCAACTGCTCCATAATTGGACTGAACACCCTCTCTATGGGAAGGAATACATGCCTGGTACTGAAAAAAGTGAGCAAAAGTCTATGGCAGGGGAGGTCATGAGCCTTAAGGTATAAAACCTGCTCTTGTCTGGCTAAATGTATATATTATTCCTACCAAGCTGCCCTGAAAGCACTACACTTAATGTTCATATTCACATATAAATGCTACTATCACTTCTGGTTGGAGAAGCTTCTCTTTTAGGATGGTGATGACCACTGGAATGACCCAAAAGGCATCATAGTGCTGAGATGAAGGGATAGAGGAGTGCCCAGCACTGAAACATCTCTATCACACCCTCCAAGGCTCAGGGACCATTGTGGAAGGGGGCCAGAAAGAATGTATGAGCCAAAGGAAGGGTATGACTCCTTACAATGCAACTGTCCAGACAGAAATTGGCCTTGACAGCCATGACCTTGCAGTGCCTAGCAATACCTTTGCAAGACCCTCATAATACAAGAAAAAGATAATGACATCAAAGTAAAAGAGAGACTAATGGAGAGAGGGAGGGGATATGACAGAGATTGGAGTTCTATAGGGAATGGGGGGAGGGGAGGGAAATATCATGTGTTTTTTGTATGTAAGTATAGAAGTTGTCAAGAAAAAGAAAAAAAAGAAAAAAAAGAAAATGTACTTTCTAGCTAACATCCTGTTTATCTGTCTGGTACATATGTTATACTTACGTGCTTCTGTGTCTGTCTTCCCTTCTAGGCTGGGAATTTCTTTTCTTTTAATGTTTTAATTATTTATTTGAGAGAGAGAGAGAGAGAGAGAGAGAATAGCTGCACCAGGGCCTCTTGCCAGTGAAAACAAACTCCAGATGCATGTGTCACCTTGTGCATCTGGCTTTATATGGGTACTGGGAAATCAAACCTAGGTCCTTTGGCTTTACCAGCAACAGCCTTAACTGCAAAGCCATATCTCCAGCCCCAGACTGGGAGTTTCTTTAAGGAAAAGAAGTATAAACACTTAATACATCAAAGACTCAATGCAAACAGAAAAAATATTATAGTAAAATACTCTATATTTTAATATTATTCAAAAGTTTCTTTAAACATCTTCTACTTGTCAAAACATAGTCATTTGTATTTATTTCATAAGAATCACTTCAATAGGAAAATGATGGATTAATTAATCCAGAAGCTCATTATTTAAAAAAATTAAACACGATTGTTTTGGGAAAACAGTAAATAAACTGTAAGACATCTAAAAACTACAAATTGAGCATGAAGTATACAATATATCCAGCCAAGTGTCAAAGTTAAAGATTTCTCAGGTAGTCTGTATTAAATGCTGGGGTGTTTTGAATCAGATGTCTGCCATTACCAGGTGTGTTCTGAAATGATTGGTCCTCAGCTGGTGAAAATTTGGGAGGTGGAGCCATGCTGGAGGAAGTGTGTTGATGGAAGTGGGCTCTCTGGTTTTATAGACTAGATTCCTCTTGCCAGAATTCAGCTCACTTGCTTGTTGCTTTCTGCCAGCTGCTGTGGTAAGAAGTGATGTCCAGCCTCTGCTCTACCATCCTTGTCCTGCCACACTCTAACTTCTGTCCAAGACTGTCAGACTTTCCTTCTATCAGCTGCTTTTGGTGGGGCATTTTGTCCCAGGAATGTGGGTGTTAACAACAACAAATGCTTTTGTTTGTTTTTTTGTTTTGTTACAGAGCCCCACACTGGAGACTAGGTGGCCTTGTACTTGTGATCCTTCTGCCTCAGCATCCTGATTACAAGTGCTGGTGTTATATGCATGTGCTACCATCCCTCTACTATGGATTTTATAAGTGAATATTTAAATGAAATATAAGAAAATTATATTTATGTAATATTAAATTGCAAAGACATTGAGCTGCAAAATGAATTCCTCAGAGGAGCTTACATTCTCATCATGATCATCTTCTGCTGTAGGTGGATCTGTCCATGGATTGACTACTGGGGGAAGTGGAAAATATATTAACATGCAAAGGAGAGCTCAAACTCATTTAATGTCTTCCCTGACTGAGCCTATAACCTTCAGCTCTTCTTCTCTCCACAGGATACAGTAAAGGAGACCCATCTTTCTACCCTAGAAAGGAGATGCAAAATATCATACTTTATGGACATACATATGAGACACCATGCTATCTTCTACTTAAAAGTTTCCTTAAAACAGAAAAAAAAATGTGTATTATTTAATTCATTTGCCAAACATTATAACATGGTCCTAATGTCAGTACCAAGGAAACAGGGAATATGGTCTTGTTCTGTCCTATAGTCTAACTACAAAGCAAGAAGGGCATGATAGCTTTTAGAGGCAGCTAACAGATTCCCATACTGATAAAGCATCCTATGAATCAGTGTTGGCCTGTAGCAGCTGTGATGACCTCTTGAATGGAGAGTTTTCAAATTCTGTGAAATTAAGCTTTTACTCCTACCTTCTTAGTAACAAGATTTCAAATTGTAGGCCAAACTCTTCATAGGACCCAAGAAAACCATTTTGTTAAAATTCTTGTGTCAATATATCACATTATATCTTCAGTGAAGAAAAAGCAAAATTATAACTTATAATATGGTAATGAAAACATAGCCAGACCCACACAAATATCATTACTTATCTTATTGGCAAGCTTCTTTCATAGGACTACTGTGTATTTTAATTCTGTATGCAGGGCTGGAGAGATGGCTTAGTAGTTAAGGCACCTGCCAGCTAAGACTAAGAACATCAGTTCCAATCTCCAGGTCCCACGTTTAGCCAGATGCAAAATGACACAAGGGCGCAATGCTGCACTTGACCACAAGGGGGTGCACGCATCTTGATTTCGTTCACAGAGGCTGAGAGGCTGCTGGCGCACCCATCTCTACCTGTCTTCCTCTCCCTATCTCTTTGTGTCTCTCTGTGTCTCTCTCCAAAATAAAAATAAATATTTAAAAAAAATTTAATTCAGTATGCAGGTCAGGAACAAACCTTGAACATGAACCATAGTGTTAAATTTGGAAATACTGGTCCTAATGACCCACTTATGAATTCTAATTGGAACAAAGGAGAAAGATCATGCAACGCTGAAAAGAATGAAATTGCCAAATTCCTGTACCTTTCATATTGCTATAGAGCTCATGCTCTGATTTGGAGTGGATATACTTTGATCTCAGAAGGCATGCTGGGACAAACCTGGTTATACACCCCAAAATCCATGGAATTCTATAGATCCCTGACCCTCTAAATATCAGCAAGGAACACTTTTTTTCACATGCTGTCTCATGATAAATCAAGATGCACATAACCACCTTTTGCTCAGGTGCCTGCATAGTATTGATCTGATAAGAAATTATCTTATTTATGGGCAAAAACCAGATTCTTGGTGCTATAGTAATCTTAACTGAGCTATTAACTTTCAGAACTTATTTTTACATCCTCATATCTCCCACCTAACAATAAGAACTGTCCCTGGGGCTGGGGAGATTGCTCAGTGGTTAAAGACACTTACTTTAAAGCCTGTCAACCTGAGTAATATCTTCACACACACATCTATAACGTTATCATGTCTTCAGCAATGGGAGGTGGATGGAGCCAGGAGAATTCAGAGGCTCATAAGGAGCCAGAAAGACTGTTTCAAAAGAAGGTAGGAGGATAGGACAAACTCCCAGGTTATCCTCTGACCTTCACAGGTGGGTGGTAGCATACACATGTGCATAAAAACACATAATAAAAACAAAACAAATTTAAAAGCTGACTTGTTTATTTGCATCTGGAGAAACTAATTGACTGTCAGATTAGGTTGGCAGGAAATGAAATCAGAGTTTCTGGAAAATGCCAATTCACATGAAATTCTGATAACTGATATCTAATAGTTCAATGGTTCATCTGAAGGCTCATAAGCACTCTATGGGAATCATCAATATGACTTTTTCATGATTTAATCTTTCACTCACTAAGTGTGGCAATAGATTTGAGGTCAAGACAAGAAATTTGGTTAGCATCACTAGAGATACCATAAGTAAAGTTCTTTAAAAAATGCTATTCGGGGCAGGGAAGAGGAGAGAGAGAGAGAGAGAGAGAGAGAGAGAGAGAGAGAGAGAGAGAGAACTGGTACACCAGGGTCTCAGCCACTGAAATCAAACTCCAGATGCTTGTGTCACCTAATGGGCATGTGCAACCTTGCATTCACCTAACATTTGTGTGTCTGGCTTCTGGGGGATCTGGAAAGTTAAACATGGGTCCTTAGGATTCACAGGAAAGCGCCTTAACCACTAAGCTATCTCTCTAGCCCCCCATTTTATTTATTTATTTATTTATTTATTTTATTTTATTTTTTTATTTATTTACTTTCATTTTAGAGAGAGTGAGAGACAAAGAGGGAGATAGAGAAAGAGTCCTTTTTTTTTTTTTTTTGTTTGAAGGTTGTAATTAGTGGCTTTCATTCTAATCATTTTCAGTTTAAGGATTCTGAAACTTTAAGAAACTTCTGAGTATTACTCTGGTTGACATCTCAATGGAATGTGTTTTGGCATGTCCACTTTTAGAAGAAGCAGTTTCTCCTGGAAAAGAAGCAGATGTAGCAGTGTAAACAGTACAGATTTCATTAATCCTATTTGCAAGTCTTTATTTACTAACAGTCACCATTTGTTGACATCAAAGGAGTCAAGAATTTTTTTTTTCATTGTGAACAATAATATAAATTGAACTCTTGGATCCTCAAAGGGCAACTCTTTGAAGAATTTCATGAGCACACAGCTGGAGGAATGTAATGAACAAGGCTCACTGAATTTTACAAACAACAGTGTGTTTGCTGCATTGGGAAGTTTTTGGAATCAAAGAAAAATACACCCTCAGTGAGAAAAGGAAGTAATTTTTTCTGTTCATAGAAAGTGAAGCCTGGGGGCTGGAGATATCTCTCAGTGGCTAAGGTGTTTGTCTTCAAAGCTTGACAGCCTAGGTTCAATTCCCCAGTGCCTATGTAAAGCCAGATGCACAAGGTGGTATATGTGTCTGGAGTTCATTTAAAGTGTCAGGAGGTCCTAGCAGTCTCTCTCTCCTTAAACATAAGAAAATAAAACCAGGTCAAGTTGGAATAAAGTTGGAGGAATATTGGATTGCAATCCAATGAACTCTTTTTTGTCTGTGTTTCCACAAACCAATAGTTAAGACAGCAGTGTACAGTTCCTTTTACAGAGTATAGGGATTAAGTATGTTGGCTCACTGTTCATGAAAGACATATTGTTGTGCCAATCTAAGCTTGTTAAATGTTAGCAATTTCCAATGATTTAACCAATAGCTCTTCTGATATGTGAGTATTAGGGATCAGCTTTGTCTAAATATAATGGAAGGGCTCTGAGGATGCAGAGGAGTCATTGCCTTAGTGCCATCATACCCTTCAGAAAGGTGCCTTGAGAAGTATTAGGCAGAGCCCAGGCTGAAAAGGAATCCTGAATAAGCTAAAGGACCAGAGGTCATACAACGGGCAGAAGGAAGATGAGGAGGTGATGAAGGACGGACAGGGTGGCTAGGCACTGTCTGGTTGGTATCTGGTTGCACCAAAACTAAATTGAGTTTGACACTAGAAATTTTAAGGAAAGGACAAAAAGACAATCTTAGCTTTGCTATTTGGGAAATGACAGGTTCAAGTTTTCTATCCAGAAGAGAGAACAAAGATCAGAGATTATAGTAGGGAGGCAGAGGGTAGGATCACCCATCCTGCCCCGTGACACCCTGCAGCTTCTCTAACACTTTCTTTAGCCAATGTGCATTCATATGCTTTCTTTCCTTAGTCACTTACAATAACCTTTCCCATTTACATCATTCTCCAGGGGGTTCCACTGCACCCTGGGAGCCAGCTCATCTTGATTTCTCTTCAGTCCCATGGGACTTCTTATTAATTTCACTCATGAATAATCCATTTACTGTCTCATAAGTGTTCTGTTGAGACCTTTAATGTTAGCTCCTCTGTAAATGCTTGCAGTCATCTTCATTTGGATGTCTAACATAAGCAAATAGACTGTAAACTCCCTAAAAGTGAAAACTTCATGTAATTTGTAAGAAAGCCTTCTGAATTCAGAGATTAAAAGATAATGTATGTGAACATGTATATTATTATTAAGAAGTAGATTGTTGGGGCTGAAGAATTGGCTTAGCGGTTAAGGAGTTTGCCTGCAAAGCCAAAGGATCCTTGTTCAATTCTTCAGGACCCACGTAAGCCAGATGCACAAGGGAGCACATGCATCTGGAGTTTGTTTGCAGTAGCTGGAGGCCCTGGTGCACCCATTCTTTCTCCCTCCCTCTCTTTCTCTGTCTCTCTTCTCTCTTCCTATTTCTCTCTGTCTCAAATAAATAAATAAATATATATAGTTTTAAAAAAGAAGTAGAATATTACCTCTCTTAGGCATGATTTAGGTATTGGTAAGCCTCAAATTTCTGGGCACATAAATACCAAACAGAAGATACACTGAGCAAAAGCAGTGAGAAAGTCTGAGAAAGTCCGTGTCATGCTATTCAAGTATGCATGCTCACAGCTGTTCTGTGAGGACTAATTCCAGTTCTGTTCTGCTGATTGCACAGAAATATAAGAAGTTTGAGCACCTGGTTTCTATAGAAGATTAAAAGCAGCAAAAGGGTTCAAACAAGAGAGTTAATATGGATGGTTATTTCTTAAATAGGGTATATTCCCCCAAACTCAGGAGCACTCCAAAGTCAAATGATAATGTATTCAGAAGAGGGAACATTTCAATGAAGTGATTTTGCTCATTAATCTTCATTGTCTGGATTTAGATAACCTGGACACACGTCTTTGGGATTGTCTAGTGGTGGTGGTGGTGGTTCCACAGAAATTTAGCTTTGTAGGAAACACCCACCCTGAATGTGGGCAGCACCATCTCCTGAGCTGGGCTCCAAGACCAGGTAAAGGCAAAAATGAAGACACTGGGTGAGTACCAGCTGTAGATGCAGTGTGACAAGTGGTTAAGGTGTTTACCTGCAAAACCAAAGGACACAGGTTCAATCCCCAGAACCCATGTAAACCAGAAAAACAAGGTGGCCCATGAATCTGGAGTTCATATGCAGTGACTAAAAGCCCTCCTGCTCCCTTTCTCTCTCTCTGTCTCTCTCTCTCTCTGTCTCAAATAATTAAATAAATTATTTTTCTAAAAAGGAAAGTGATCCAGTTAGATAAGGTTATTAGAACAGAGTCCTCATGATTAAATCCTGTTGGCTTTCTCGGGAGAGGAGGGGGAGGGGAAGGGAGAGGAGAGGGAGGGAGGACTAACATAGACATACCATGTGCATTTCCTGTCACTTTCTATGCAATGTTCTGTGCAATTTTGGGACTTTATCAGCATCAAACTGTTACCAGAAATGAGCCAATGTTAGTGTATTCTGTTCTTGAGTCTCAAAAATTATGAGCTAAAGAAGCCTCTTTCTTTATAAAGCTAACTTTCTTTAAGTATATAATTGCAGTAATACATAAGTGACTAATACATGGAGACTATATATATATATGCAAAACAGGAAAAATATCAAAATCAGACATAAGGTTTCAAAAGAGCAATTTCAGATCATTTAGTGACAGTAGCATTCATGTTAAATTCACCAGCTCTTCTGTGGTTTCACATGGACCCTGGTTGAGTGGGAGAGTGGCTCATGTCATGATAGGGGTTCAGCTATCATTTCTTGTCATGTTGATGTATTTTTGTTCTCCCAGGTTTTTTCTGCCTTCTATAAAGGAGAAAACATATTCTCCTGCAGAGAGTGAGAGCAGCACGAGTTAAAGGAGATAAGCATACTTAGTTAAAAGAGATTTGGGATATAACCTCTCCTTCCAAAGAGTAGTGAGATCTTCTCACTGGAGTCCACAACCCTTGTCTCCATGGGATTCTGACTTGGTTCCCAGTACCAGCTATGAGTTCCTTCCCATTTAAAGGGTCTCTGAACCAATCAGAGAGCTATTGGTTACCCACCTAGGCTGAAATACACAGGTGTGCACATGATGTCTGGCTAGTTAACTTCACTCCTGTTGAGGGTTATGTCTTTTAGTTTGCTATCCAGGAGAAAGATTTCTATAGTAGTAATTCATGTTGGCTTTGGAAGGGGAGGGTAGAGGGAGGTATACATATTTTTGATTATTTGAAATGGGGCTTGAGTAGCCCAGTCGGACCTTAAACTCTTGATCCTCTCACTTCAATCACCCAATGGCTAGGATTATAGATGTCTGCTACTAGGGCCAGCAAAAAAAAAATTATCTGGGAAAGATGATTTCTCTGTAAGAAACATGAGATACTTCCTTTGGTGAATGAAATTGAAAGAACATGATCAATTAGTTAGTTTCATGGAGCAGCCTCCATGCTGATCATGTGGTTGTGGTATGAGGTTGTGACATACTAAAGCCCAGGGCCACAGGTCAATGATCACATGTAAGATTCCCATCACTGCGTGTCTCTAGTTAGTGAAATCTTCTAGCTCTTTCTGGCAGTTACTGTCCTTGCCAGAGCTGTACACAACACCACTGTAGTCAACAGAGTAGACAGACTCTGAGCAGAACTCCAGCCTAACACACCACACAGAGAAACCATTCCATCTAAGCCCTGATATCAGGGCTGAGGACAGTCTGTTTTATGCAGAACTTGTACACACTGCTCTTAAAACCTGGTATCTGATGCCCTAGGAATTACCATTTGTATCATTTTCTCTATCACAGCAACAACCAGCTCAGGGCACCATTATGAACAAGGCAGAATTGGTATAGGACAAAAACAAAACATCAGTGTCATCTGGGAGGAACAGGAGAGGTAAAAGCATAGATGATTGAATTATGTTTCTCAAAATTCATAAGTTGAAGTACTAACTTGCAGTATGAAAATGTGGCCTTAGTTGGAATTAAGACTGTTGCAGATATAATTAGTCAGGTGAGTCATAATGTAGCAAGGCAAGCTCCTCCTGAGGTATTACTGGGATCCTTATCAAAAGGGGAAATATAGGGGCTGGAGGGATAGCTTAGTGGTTAAGCCACTTATCTGTGAAGCTTAGAACCCAGGTGCCCCAGTACCCACATAAGCTGGATGCACAGGGTGGCATATGAACCTGGTGTTTGTTTGCAGTGGCTGGAGGCCATGGAACACCCGTTCTCTCTATCTGCTTCTCTCTTTCTCCCAAATAAATAATTAAAATATTTTTAAAAAAGAGAAATATGAACCCAGAGACATGCACGCAAGGAAAAAAGTTTTATGAAGAAGACAGAAGTCAAGGTGGTACTTCTATAAGCCAAGGACTGTCAAAGATTGCCAGAAAGCTGCCAAAAGCAAGAAGGGAGGCAGGCAACTAATTCCTCTTCACAACCTGCAGAAGGAAACAACCCTGAAAACACCTGAATGTTAGACTTGTAATCTTAGAACTCAGAGACAAGTCTCAGTTGTTTAAATTCCTAGTTTGTGATGCTTGGTGATGGCCACTCTAGCAAGTAAATACATCTCCTTTTTTATCAGTTCCTTGACAGTACTTAGAAACAAATTACTGGAATATCCCTGTAAAGCATTTGTGAGAGTTGTGTTTATATGGTGGATGGATAGATGACAGAAAGGAATACAAAGAAATAATATAAAATCTCCAAAATTAAGTTCAAGTTGCTTCATTTATGCACATACCTGTCAATTCATCAATATGTTGACTGTCTCCAAATAAAGTTAACTACCTAGAGAAATGTCCATCGATTTCATCTGTTTTAGTGAGCTCAGCATTAGCAGCTGCTTCTTCTTTTTTTAAGATTTTATTTATTTATTTTATATATATATATATTTATTTATTAGAGACACAGAGAGGGAAAGAGTGAGGGTGAGAATGGGTGCCCCAGGACCTCTGGCCACTGCAAATGAACTCCAGACACATGCGACCCCTTGTACATCTGGCTTATGTGGGACCTGGAGAATTGATCCAGGGTCCTTAGGCTTCACAGGCATGTGCCTTAACCACTAAGCCATCTCTCCAGCCCTGCAGCTTCTTATTGATAGTGCTGTTTCTACCAAAAACTACTAGAGACGCTTGCATTCAAGGATCTATAGACATGGGGGTGGGGCAGAGTGATTAAATGGTACCTTTATGGAGTGGCACTTTGGTCACACTCTTGCTGGGGCTGCCACAGTCATATCCAGGAAATTAAACATCTATCTCTTGAATGAATCTATGAACAGGGCTCCCTGTGAGGTATTTGGAGACAAGGCACACATTAATAATTAACCACTAACTTGGACATCAACAGGAAGTCATGGACCACTTTGCTTATTAACACTGTGAATGAAAGAAAATCATGGATTGTAGGAATATATACACATTATAGTTTTCTGTTAGAATATCCTGGACAGAAAGTTTGAATGGTAAAGCCAAATGACAGGACTTCTTTGAATTTATGAGAAAGTGTATTTATACCACTGTCATCATTCTCATTCTGTGTGACCCTGCCACTAAGAAATACAATGGTCAACAAGGTAAGAGGGACTCTATTATATGATTATAACAAACCATTTACATATACCATTTCCATTTATCAAGGGCAATTTTCTCATCATCTCTGGACACTGAGTATTCCCTTCAGGTATATTCTGGAAGAATATTTACTAATTTATAGAGTTAGGAATTATTCTATTTTAAAATAATCAATTAATTTTTCCTTCATTACTCCTTTCTTTTCTGAAAGATATTTGATGAAATACTTCCATTCTCCTGCCCACCAGTAACAAAAGCTTTCTATATCCACCTTCTTTGACCTTTCTCAATAAAAAAACACTCATTTCTCTGATCCAGGGTGGCCCTCTGAACATTGTGGCTTCTTATACAACAACATCTAAGTTCATTTATAAGAAGCTTCCTGGCTTATATGCCAAAAAAAACAACTTTAGGAAACCATTTTCTGCATTGATGGCACAGAAAGAGCTTCTGAGTAGCAATCATGGAATAAGGGAGCAGATATGCATATTAAGATTCTGATGGAAACATGAACCCCTCTGACCTCTTTTATTGGAACACAGTATTTAGTTATAAATGGTTATAATGGAATGTTTTCAAGTTAAAGGGTACCTTTAAGTCGAAAATATCTGTAAGTAGCTTTGCATAAACTTTGAAAACAAATCTTGCATAACTGGAAGTTATAGTCTGGTACTTGTTTGCTAGGATCACTTACCACTATATTTTTTTAATTTTTATTTATTTATTTGAGAGTAACAGACACAGAGAGAAAGATAGGAGAGAGAGAGAGAGACAGAGAGAGAGAGAGAGAGAGAGAGAGAGAGAATGGGTGCACCAGGGCCTCCAGCCACTGCAAATGAACTCTAGATGCATGTGCCACCTTGTGCTTCTGGCTTATGTGGATACTGAGGAATCAAGCCTTAAACCAGGATCCTTAGGCTTCACAAGCAAGCACTTAACCAGTAAGCCATCTCTCCAGCCCACCTCTATATTTTTTAAAACTTGATTTCGGATCATATGCTCCTGCACTTTTCAGTTTGAGCTCGTCATTGGCTGTTGAAAATGGAGGATGAAGTATGAGTAAGTCTTCTACAACTTCTTATTGCTGCACACAAACACTTCCTACAACTTTATCATAGGTCTTCATTCATACAACTACATAAATACTCTTAAAAGCTTAACTTTTTAATGTACAATGATAATTTTATATATACATCCTTTTATTTTAATTAAGTATAATAATCTTTTTTTGATAACCTTTCTACCTGCTTTTAAATTAATATCATACTCTCTTGGTTACATAAAATCTGACCTCATTATGTTTATTCAAAGTGCAATCTCAGGGCAACAACCCTTTGAGTAATTCTCTCTCAGTGTTTTCTGACTGCTTCAGACTGTGTTGTTTGCTTCTTAGTTGAGAGCACAGGGTCAGCACTGAATCATCCTTCTGGTGATTGAGTGCTTTCACCTGTCACCCTCTACTGGCTCACCCCTGGATTGTGTCTTGTCTTTCTTTCCATTCCCTTCGTACCACGTGGCAAATTGTTTAGCTTCATTAGATAGAAAACATGCGAGGTAACCTTTTGAAATTTTGATACTTATCCCACTTGAGAACACTTAATGAATAGTTTCTCCGAGTGTAAATTTTTGGGTTGAAGAAAACAGTCTTGGGCTGGAGAGATGACTTAGCAATTAAGGCACTTGCCTGCAAAGCCAAAGGACCCAGGTTCAATTCCCCAGGGCCCACAAGTCAGTTGCACAAGGTGGCCCATGCTTCTGGAGTTCATTTGCAGTGACTGGATGCCCTGACATGCCCATTTTTTCTCTTTCTTTCTACCTGCCTCTTACTTTTTTATTAATAAATAAATAAACATAAAATATATTAAAGAAAGAAAGCAGTCTTTCAGAATTTTGAAAACCTAATCTACTGACATTTAGTATTTATGTTGAAATTTCTCATCAAAGTGTTTTAATTTTTCTCCTCCTTATAAATATCAGTTTGACTTTCTTTTTTAAAATATTTTTACTTTATTTATTATTTATTTTCAAGCAGAGAGAGATAGACACAGACAGATAGATATAGAGGTGGAGACAGGGCCATCTCTCTAGTTCCTGATTGCTGATACATATTGTGGTGGACATTTTTGTGAGTACGTCCATCCTCAAATCTACATATTTCTATTTTCAGAATGTTTCTTACATTTTCTAGCTGTCTTGCTAGTTTCTGTCCTTGTCCCATCTTAATTAACAGACTATGGTCATTTTCTGTTTTTTGCTGAAATAACTGACCACTTTTTCTCAATGTAGGGTAGCTCTGGAGATACATCCCAACAACAGAATTTCCCAAATGTTTGGCTAAGCTTTCAGTAGCAACCTTAAGAACTAGGTCCTTCAGCCCAATTATGCTATTTTCACTTTCTCATACTCCTATATCATGATAGCAATCATCTCTCCTTCACCAAAAAAATAACCTTTTGCATTCAAATCTTTTATTCTTTTTATTGGAGAGGATAGTCTAGCTGTTAGAGTCACAAGATCCCAATGGATAACTAAACTGAGACCTCAAAACTGACTATGCAAAAATTTTACCTAACCAAACATTTCTTTTAATTTCACCTTTTATGATACTATTTTTCTTCCTGATACACAGATCCACATTTCACTGTTTAAGTACTCTGAAAATACATGATCCCTTATTTTTCTGGTTTAACTGGTTGCATGGACTGTGTGTGGGCCCGTGTGTGTGTGTGTGTGTGTGTGTGTGTGTGTGTGTGTGTGAGAGAGAGAGAGAGAGAGAGAGAGAGAGAGAGAGAGAGAGGGCATGTGTGACATATTTGGAAGGTTCTTTTCTTCTGTTTCTTTTTTGAGGTAGGGTCTCAATCTAGCCCAGGCTAACCTAAAATTCTATAACTCTAGTTTGGCCTCAAACACATAGTTTTCCTTCTACCTCTGCCTCCCAAGTGCTGGAATTAAAGGTATGTACCACCACTCCTGACCCTAGTTTCATTTTCCCACAGGCTTTTAACTAATTCTGTTTATATACAACCTTTAGTCCATCTTTTATTTAAAGTATACTTATAGTGCCACCTGATAAGATAAGAAGTAATCTAAATATATTTAGAGGGGCAACATTTTATAATTTATTGTATTCTATGCCTTATTTCATTTATTTTCTAAAATTTCATAAATTCTGGGATTTAACCAGTTTCCCCAAGGCTATTTAATTCATTTGTATATTGATTATGCTTAGAGGTTGAATTGTTATCACTGAAGAATTCATATGTTGATGTCTTGTCTGTAGTATAGAGTGTGACCTTGTTTGCAGATGGGATCCCTGCAAATCTGTAGTGAAGATGAAGGTACATACTAGGGTAGGGTGAGATGTTCATCCAAAATGATTAATGCCTTTCAAATGGAGAAAGAAGCAGAACACACACACACACACACACACACACACACACACACACACACACACACACAGAGACAGAGAGACACAGAGAGAAAGACATGAAATCAGAGCCAGAGATGGAGAAGGAGAATGCCATAGGTTGCCAAAAAAAAAAAAAAATCACCAGACATCCTTATGAAGAATTGATTTTGGTCATCTAGCCTACAGAATATCAAAATGATAAATTTCTGCTTTTTGAAAGCCACTGTATGTAACACTGAATTGTAGTAATCCTAGCAAACTCTAGGAAACTTTAGAAGTTAAAGGTCCTGGACACTTCTGAGTAGAAATGTCATAATTCTCTTCATTCTACTATGTGATAATATATGTTTATATAATTTTTTCATATAATCAAAATAATGATATATAACATGTAATATAATAATATATGGCATGTAATATATGGCTTTAGTAATTTAGAAGAGCTGATGTTAAAAATCCTGGCAGTTAAGCTAGGCATGGTGGCACATGCCTTTAATCCCAGCACTTGGGAGGCAGAGGTAGGAGGATCATCATGAGTTCTAGGCCACCCCAAGACTACATAGTGAATTCCAGGTCTACCTGTGCTAGAGCAAGACTGTAACTCAAACAAACAAACAAACAAACAAACAAACAAACAAACACACAAAACAGCCCCTAAATCCTGACAATTAAAAAGCATTTTCTATCAATAAGTATCCTTAATACTATTATACACTATTTTAGTTTCTTAAAATGTTTGATAAAATATACATAACAAGTCTGCCATTGTAACTGCCTTTAAATTGTGCATGTCAGTAGTTTTAAGAATATTTATATTGCTATACAATGATATTCAGAACTTTTCATCTTCCAAAGCTAAACTCCAGTTTTACAGGTAAGCAGCAATTGCATTTCCCTGAACACCAGGTAACCATGTATTCTTTTCTTTTTTGTTTTGTTTTTTGAGGTAGGGTCTTGCTTTAGCACAGGCTAACCTGGTATTTACTACATACTCTCAGGGTGGCCTTGAAATCATGAAGATCCTCCTACCTTTGCCTCACAAATGCTGGGATTAAAGACATGCACCACCACACCCAGCTTTACCACATACTATTTTCTATTTTCTGAATTTGACAATTCTAGATTCCTATAGAATCACACGAGTTTATGTTTTCTTTGTTAGCTTATTTAATAGTACAATACGTTCAAGGTACATCTTAATTGCAGATGTGTCAAAACTTTCTTACTTTCTAAGGCTGACCAATATTCCATTGTAAATATGCACCGTTCTTGTTAATTATTTCTACTGTGGTGAAAATGTAGGCTTGCTTCCACATTTAAGTTACTTTTAAAACTGTTGCTACAGACATGATTGTGTCATTGTAGTTCCATCCTCTAATTTTCTTTGTCTTCTCTTTTCTTTCTCCCTATTTTGCCCTAACTCTTTATTGCAATCTCAGACTCAGGATGGAATGCAAAACTCAGAAAGGATTAGTAGTCAGCTCAGCTCAGCCTTTCATGGACTCATGCTATGAATTAAGCTAGGTTTCTGAAACTTAAAGGATCTGGTGTTTAACTCTTTTTGTGAATTGCTATAGTTTTATGTCACCTGCCCTAGAAACTTTATCATAGTTTACATTAAATTGTCTAAGGCAGTATACTGAACAAAGGTAGTTTTAGTGAACAAAATTCTAGAATGAAACAAGTACTAATCTGTACATTAGGGATACCTCTTGACTATAATCAAGAAATTATGGACGTATTTAGAAAATAACTATTTTAGGAAAAAAACTTTGTTTTATGACAAAAAACCTTAGTCTTAAAGTTAAGTTTTGTTTGAGTTATTCAAGTTTCTAAATGTTTTTAAGTAACTATAATATTTTGGGTAATAAATATGATAAGATAACCTACCAATGTTTATTTGATAATCAAAATAACTATACTCAAAGAGATCTGATTTACACATCACTGCTCTTACTCCTGGGGTACTGAAGGAGAATACACCAAAAAAGCTGGAAAACCCCAGGAGAAGAGAGGAGGAAGATCTCAGCATTATCAGGTAGAAACAAATTATTCCCCATCCACAACATATTGAAGACTGTTCTTTGGCTCCAGGTAACTAACATCCCCCCCAAAAAAGTGTCTTTCAAAGTTAATCTGAGTTAATAATATTGTTAAACCCAATACTTTCAAAACATACTTTTAAACTTTGCAAAAAAGGACCCTTTTATTCTTAAAGATTTATGATATAATTTATGTGACTACATACCAAATGAATTTTTTCTGCATGTTGATAAAACAATATCTGTAAATCTTCAAGTGAGATTTCTGTAAAGAGGAGGACCTGAGATCAAAGTCACTTTAGAAAAGAATTGCTCTAATGGACTTAATTTCAGGAACTTAATTAAGACCCAATTCCCTTGTTATTGATGGTGTATCCAAAAGAAAGTGGTAAAAGCGATTTAAATCCCAGGAAGAAGAAGAAATGCTGCTGGTCTGCTAATGGGGTTTAAAAGCATTGGGAAGATGAGAAGTGCTCTCTGAACCCATGTTTATTCTTGTTAAAGTTCTCACAATGAATTGAGGTTTCTGGTTCTGAAAAGTGCAGAGGAAGACCTCAGCCATACTGAGTAATGATAATGTCTAAATCTGGGTAGGGGGCTAGCAGTAATAATTGGACAATGATCCACCTGTGAAGTAGAAAAAGGGTTTGGTTTGCTGAATGGCAATATTAATGAAGGAAAAAGAGTGTTTTCAAGTTGGCATGAGGTTGAAAAATGAGTAAGATAGTCAAAAGCTACTCAGATAACCCCAGATGATAGCAGTAAATTTCACATTGTGATTCTTGGTTGGTATTTGTCATCTTTGAGGTTGATGAGATGTTCTAAGAAACTAGAAGACTCAGATTTTTTTTTTCATTTTTTGGTTTTTCAAGGTGGGGGTCTCACTCTAGCCCAGGCTGACCTGTAATTCACTATGTAATCTCTGGGTGGCCTCGAACTCATGGCGATCCTCCTACCTTTGCCTCCCGAATGCTGGGATTAAAGGCGTGCACCACCACGCCCAGTTATGACTCAGTTTTTTGCAACATGTTAAATTATATTCCAATGCTTTAGAAGTACTTTTGC
Source organism: Orientallactaga sibirica (assembly GCA_036365145.1). Lineage (NCBI taxonomy): Eukaryota > Metazoa > Chordata > Mammalia > Rodentia > Dipodidae > Orientallactaga > Orientallactaga sibirica. The sequence continues at coordinate 23,516,998 of JAEOAD010000003.1, forward strand.
TTGTATAAAGGGCATTTCTGGTAAGGATTCTTCACTGGAATAAGGTGAGGAGGGCATTACCTAACCAGGTGAATGACAATGGCTTGAAGAGCTGCAATAGAGCACTAGAGAGTCTGGATGGAAGGAGACAGTTGCATGTGCTTTTTTATTGTATTTTTATTTACTTGTTTGTTTGTTGGCTTTTTTTTTTTTTTTTGAGGTAGCATCTCACTCTAGCTCAGATTAGTGTGGCACTTACTATATAGACTGAGGCTGACCTGAAACACAACTATCCTCCTATCTGTGCCTCCTAAGTGCTGAGATTAAAAGTGTGCACCACCACACCTAGACTATTGTTGATTTTTAATGTACTTACTATGATATTTTCTCACTGTAGTTTCCAGAGTACCTTTTAGACCTGGCTCCTCCAATTCATAATGTGTCTTTTATAATAAAGCTAAGAACCACAGTCCCTTTTCCTCATGTTCCTAAAAGGTATTTGAAACAGTTTAATCACTTTTCAAAGAATTCTCAAAAAGTCTGAAAAATGGCATTTTAAAAATTATATATCATTATATGTTATATCTCTGTGCAAGTCCAATACAGTCCTAACAGACATAAAAATGTCACTTTGATTCCGGACTCTCTGAATGACTTCTAATTATGCATCATTATTTCACCACTTAATTAAATTTTGCATGCATTACCATTTTCTGATTTTCTAGAGAAAAATGCTCGCCATGTAGGACTTAAGTCCATAAAACAAAGCAAGTCAACCTCCTCTAGTTCCAACTTCCAAGGCTCTCTTAGGCCTCAGTTTCAGAAGCTCAGCAGTTTCCAGTTGCAGGGGGTCAAGGCTGACACCTCAAAACATCAAGAAATGACCCAGCCCATGATAAACTCTGTATACATATCAACAATTTTATGTAGGTACACTAAGGTTAATACTTTCCCATACAGTGGAATCTTAAAATTATAATTATTTAACAGCTATAATTCTTTTTAAAATATAATTTTGCTTTAAATTGACATTGGAATTGTACATATTATGGGATATAGTATGGCATTTAAATGCAGGTATCCAATATATAATTGTCATTTCATTGTAAGTGGTATAACTAATACCTCATGCATATATTATTGCCTTGTGTTAAGAACATTAAAAATTCTATCTCTTAGCTGTTTTGAGATATTCAAATACTTATTGTAAATCATAGTTATCTACTAAGCTACTGAATATTTAAAATTGGTCCTCTTAATCAATTGTTCTCTGTACCCATTTACCATCCTATTTCTTAGATTCCATAACAAAGTGACATCAAGCACTACTTGTCTTTCTGAGCCTAACTTATTTCATCATCTAACATAATGTCTACCAGTTCCATTATTGTTTCTGCAACTGACAGGATTTCATTCCTTTTCTGGTAAAATAATATTCCATTGTGTATATGCTACACTTTTTTTCACCCATTAATCTGCATATGGACATTTAGTTTAATTCTATATCTTGGCTGTTGTGAACAGTGCTCAAATAAACATGTGAGTATATAGGTGTCTCTTGAAAATATGACATCAATTCTGTTGGGTATATATCACATAGTGGGATATTTGCATCATTTTGTATTCCTATTTCTAGTGTTTTCAGGAGTCTCCTTACTGTTTCTCATAACAGCTATACTATTTACATTCCTACCACCAGCACAGGTGTCCCCTTTCTTTGTATCCTTGTGTTTGTTTAACTGTTTGCCCTTTTGATACTAGCTGTTCTTTTTAAAGTTTTATTTATTACTTTTGTAATAAAATGGTTATACCTGTTAGACCCCTTCTCACCACAACCCCAATTCTGCTGAGGGTCTTTGATGAGATTATTGGTATTCATTGTGGGGATCAAGAGGCTTCAGTCTGTCTCTGCAGAAGTGGGGGAAGCAAGGTGCTTTCGGCTATTCCCATCTACCCTGAGACTCGTACAGTCTTTCTGTCCCTTCTTCCACAATGTTCCCTGGGCCTTGGTGGGCAAGATAAAGATCTGATTTAGTGTTTCTTTCTCTCTAGACTTTGTATCTCTGTTTTGATGAGGTTTGAGTGACCACAGTGTCTGTTGCTGTTACCCTGGAGCTGGTTTTCAGGCTCACCGTTAGAGCAGTATTCACGTCATTGCTTCCTCTTTAATGACTTCTGGGCCTGGGCAGATGAAGTGGAGGTGACCTAGGCCTAGCCAGTAGAGAGATACATTGATGGTGTATATCCACTCTTCTTAGTTAAATAGAAGTGGATCTTACTGGCTTCCTGTTCTAGGGAATCTGGCTTGGTTTCCAGATGCATGTATAAGTTCTCCTCTTCTGAATGGGCCTCATGTCCAATCCATGAGTAGTTGGTTGCTTGCATTGGCTGTGTGCCACTATTGTACAAATGTATGTTTCTTGCTTTGCTGGTTGATTTTGTGATTGGCAGGATCTCCCTTTTATTTAGTCAGGTGGCAACCATTATTCTCCATTCACTCTCATAGCACTTTCCAGCACTATGAGGGCTAGCTGGGAGGGAACTGGGTTCCCTGTCAATTCCAGCAAGGAAACTTGATATTCAGTGGCTACAGGTCGTGGTGTCTTCAGTAATAGGGACTTAGATTTTTAGCTCTTTTAGATAACCAAGGGTTTTGGCAATGGCTTGTATTATTTTGGGGACATCATGTCTTCCTGATGAACACCTCTGTGTGGCAGGGGAATCCAATTCTGGCCCGAGGAATTACCAGCCAGAGCCCATGGTTTTAGGGTTATGCTCTTTCCACCTTTTCTGGGGCTCTTTTGTTCAGTTCCATCCTCTCCTTTATTGAAGGTAATGACCTGTAGAATGGTATCCAGGTAGATTTCTACCAAATTGATTCATGTTGCCGTTAGATTTGTGAATCCCCCCGCAGTCCCCATTCCTCTACCCTTGAGGCTTTTCCCTTTCTTCTTTATTTTCTCATCCTATCCTCTTTTTTCTTCTTTCTTTCTTTCTTTCTTTCTTTCTTTTTTCTTTCTTTCTTTCTTTCTTTATTTCTTTCTTCTGACTTTAGACTATATGTGAGTAGTCCTTCCCCAATTCCACCATGTCCCTTTTTTTTTCTATCTTCATGCTAATGCCATGCCCATATTGTAGATATTTATTATGGCTTACAATTAACTGCCACTGGTCCAGGTTAGGAACCACATATGACAGAGGTCATGTGTCATTTGTCTTTCTGAATCTGTATAACTTCACTTAGCAAGATTTTTTCCAAGTCTCTACATTTTCCTACAAATTTGATGATTTCTTTTTTTTTTTCCTTACTGTTGAGTAGAATTTCATCATGTAAATGTACCACATCTCCATTAACCATTAATTTGTTGATGGACTTCTGGGCTGATTCCAGTTCCTGACTATTGTGAATAGAATACCAATATAAATGGTTGGGAATGTGTCTCTGTGATATATAGTAGAGTTTTTAGAGTATATGCCCAAAAGAGGTATAGCTGGAACTGATGGCAGTTCTGTTTTCAGCATTTTGAGGAATCTCCATACTGATTTCCATAATGGCTAAACAAGTTTGCACTCCCAATGATAGTAGATGAGGTTTACTCTTACCCCACCTCCTGCCAGCATGTGTTATCACTTGATTTTTTTGATGGTTGCCATGCTGACTATAGTGAGGCGGAATTCCATAGTCATTTTAATTTGCATTTCCCTCATGAGTACAGATATGGAAAAACTTTAGGTGTTTAATGGTCATTTGTATTTCTTCCTTTGAGAATATTCTGTGCAATCCCTGCACCATTTTTTTGATTTTAATTTTATATTGTTGAGTCTTTTGAGTTATTTATGGATTCTAGATATTAAAGTATCTTTGTTGGAGGGATAGCTCGTGAAGATCCTAAGCATTAGGTTGTTTATTGACTCTGTTGATGGTTTGCTTATGCGTACAGTAGCTTTTTATTTTCATTATTTTCCAGTTGTTCAGTGTTTACCTAATTCCCTGGGCTACTGGAGTCTTATTCAGGAACTCTTTTCCTATGCCTATGTCTCGCAGTGTACTGTCTACTTTTCTTCCCATCAATTTAGAGTTTTAGATCTTATGTTGAAGTCTTTGATCCATTTGGAGTTGATTTTAGTGCAAGGTGAGAGGAGAAGGTCAAAATTCATTCTTGTACAGGTGCCTGTCCTGTTTCTCTAACACCATTTCCTGAAGTTGCTGTCTTTGTTCCAGTGGGTATTTTTGGTCTCTTTGTCAAAGATCAGGTAGCTGTAGTTACTTTAACTCATACCTGTATCATAAATTCTATTCCATTGATATATGTGCCTGTTTTTAATTAAGCAAGTACCATGCAGTTTTTCCTATGGCTTTATAGTATAACTTGAAATCAGGTGATACTACCAGAGGTGTTCCTTTTGCTGAGAACATTTTTGCATAGCCAAGGCCTTTTTTACTTTCATATAAATTTTGAGACTGCTTTTTTCTATCTGTGAAGAATGTTGCTGGGATTTTGACTGGAATGGAATTAAATGTATATGTTGCTTTTGGTAGGGTGGTCATTTTAACAATTTAATTCTTACATTCCATGAGCATGGGAGGTCATTCCATCTTCTCATGTCCTTCTCCAGTTCTTTCTTCAATACTTTCATGTTTCCATTGTATAGGTCTTTTACTTCCCTGGTTAGGGAAATTCCAAGGTAGTGTGTGTGTGTGTGTGTGTGTGTGTGTGTGTGTGTGTGTGTGTGTTGTAAATGGAACAACTTACCTGATTTCTTTTTCCATATTGTTGACATTGATATATACGAAGGCTTAGTGATTTTTGTGTGTTGATTTTATATCTTGCCACTTTGTCACTTATATCTAGAAGTATTTTTGGTGGAGTTTTCTGGATCTCTTTTTTTAAAACCTTTTACTTTATTTATTTATTAGAGAGAGAGAGAGAGAGAGAGAGGGAGAGAGAGAGAGGTCTCTAGAAATAAAGAATGGGCATGCCAGGGCCTTCAGCCACTGCAAACAAAGTCCAGATGCATGTGTCATCTTGTGCATCTGGCTTACATAGGAACTTGGGAATTGAACCTGGATCCTTAGGCTTTGTATACATATATCTTAACTCCTAAGCCGTCTCTCCAACCCTAAAATTATTTTTTATTTTTGGTTTTGTGAGGTAGGGTGTCCTCCAGCCCAGGCTGACCTGGAATTCATTATATAGTCTCAGGGTGTCCACAAGCTCATGGTAATCCTATTGTTACCTGGGATTAAAGGTGTGTACCACTACACTGGGCCCCCTTCTGGATCATATAAGTATAGAATCTTGACATCTGCACATAGGACTAATTTGACTTCTTTCTTTCCAATTTGTATGCCATTTATTGCTTTCTCATATCTTATTGCTTAAGCTAAGACTTCAGGCACTATGTTGAAAAGCAGTGGTTGGAGTGGGCACCCCTGCCTTGTTCCAGACCTTAAAGTGAATGCTTTGAGTTTTCCCCCATTTAGTAAAATATAGGCTTAAGGTTTATTGCATATTGACTTTATTATGTTGAGATATGTTTCCTTCATCCCTGTCTTCTCCAGTGTATTAATCATGTTAGGATTTTGAATTTTGTCAAAGATCTTTTCTGCATTCTAATTTTTATTTTTACTTATTTTTGAACATTTTGTTTTCAACATCCATACATAGAGACAATATACCATGATCATTATCCCTTCCCACTATTTAAACTTTCCCCCTTCTCATATGATCCCTATACTGAAGTACTTCTTTCCAGCTAATCTATATTCTATCTTTATTGACAATTTTTTTTATATATGTAGAAAATTTATTTTGATCACAGTCAAATTATTTGATCATAGTCATTCCCTCTGGACTTTCTAATTTTTGATGTAGATAATTATTACTGTGAATTTCCCCTTTAGTACCACTTTTGCGACATTCTGTATGTTATAGTATGCTGTATTTACATTTTTATTTATTTTAAGAAGTTATAAAAAATCATGGAATCAAATATTTTTTTTCTGCCTCTTCTGTTCTCTCTTTTAAAAATTATTAAAAATAATCATGTCAGGGTTTTAGCAGACAGCTTCAGGTTCGCTGAGATGAACTTCCAGACCAGGCACAGTTATGGAAGAAGGGATATTATTTATTGAAGCTTACAGATCCAGGGGAAGTTCCATAAGGGCAGGAGAAGCGGCCTGCTCTCACAGGACCAGTCAAGAGAGCAAAGCCCCCAGCCACACAGCACACAGAGCAAAAACTACAACCAAAAGGGTCACACAGCACACTTCAGGAACTCCTGCTAAGCACACTTTGCATATCTTTACAATGGAATCTCAAACCCCCACCACACCTTAAGACCGGCCCTCAATGACATTGCCTCTAGCAAGGTGATTGCAGTAGCAAACTATAACTAATAAAACACTGAATATATTGGGGGACATATATTCAAACTACCACATTCCACCCCGGCCCCCAACAGATTTAGTTCCTGGCCCCCAATAGATTTACTATCAGACATTGTAAACTGTATTCAGTCCAATTTCAAAGGTTCTCATAGTCTTGACCCACTTAAGATAGTGAGTCCTGTAAAATCAAACAAGTTAAATACTTTCAACATGTAAAGGCACAGAGTAAACATTTTTAACTGGTATAAGGCATAGCAAGGAGAGACTAGAATAATGCAAACTCAACCACCCTCAGCAGTCATCAAACTTCTGCAGTTCAAGTTCAATATAACCAGAGATTGACAGTCTCCAGGTTTTTCAATTCCACCCCTCCAGCTGGGCAGAGGAGCCAGGGAAAACTTTTATCCCGTGCCAACACTGCACTCCATGGTAATCCTTGCACAGTCCTGGTATATCTAAAACATCTTTAGGTCTCCATGCAAATGACGGTCCATCGTTCCAAGGCTCTTCCAGCCTATTCCTAAGGGTCTTCATGCCCTGCCTCATGCCGCATCTCAGCAGAAGCTCCTGGAACCGTGTGCAATTCATGACCATTTTATGCATTTTTCATGCTTCCAAAACTAGCACCAGGTGTGCAGGGCACAGCCATATTCTTAAGGATAAAATAAACCATAGCCTTGAAAAACAGGTTCCTTCTCCAGTTAACACTCTTTCAAAAGAGTTTGCATTCCTAACAGTCTTTCCTCAGGCATCCTCTCCATTGTTTTAATGTAAAGCAGTCAGGCCACCTTCCTTAAGATTGCTAATGTGTTGACAATAGCAACTCCATTAACCTAAAATCAGTCTCAGTGCCTCTAATTTTAACTTGCTTGATATTTTCCAACTTAAAAATCTTAAAATCTCAGTCCATTATCTTTAGCCAAGCACATCAGTCCATTACAAATTTAACCTTGATCAAACTTTCTGGTCCTGGATAGCGGAACATAGCCATCCCTTATGCAAGTAGCCCGGTTCCAACAAAGTCCTCTGCAGTCTTTCCTTCCCCTTAGAAAGGTCATAAGCAAAGCCTCGAAGTTCAATACTGTCTGCACTTAGCATTCCCAAACTCTCATCAGAATAGTCCATAAAACTTGGCTTACCACTCCAGAAGGCATCTTCAGTTGCAAGCACCAAGTCCATGTCCATTCCTCCAAAACAAAGGTTCCAAAAGACAAATATCCACATGGTCTGGTTCATTTCACCCCGCACTCCTCGGTACCACTTTACTGTAGCAGACAGCTTCAGTTTTGCTGAGATGAACTTCCAGGCCGGGCACAGTTATGGAGGAAGGGATATTATTTATTGAAGCTTACAGATCCAGGGGAAGTTCCATAAGGGCAGGGGAAGCGGCCTGCTCTCACAGGACCAGTCAAGAGAGCAAAGCCCCCAGCCACACAGCACACAGAGCAAAAACTATAGCCAAAAGAGTCACACAGCACACTTCAGGAATTCCTGCTAGGCACACTTTGCATATCTTTACAATGGAATCTCAAGCTTCCACCACACCTTAAGACTGGCCCCCAGTGACATTGCCTCTAGCAAGGTGATTGCAGATGCAAACTATAACAAATAAACACTGAATATATTGGGGGACATATATTAAACTACCACAGGGACCATATATTAATTAAATATTTCCATATTCTCAGAATCTAGCAAAAGGCCTAGCACAAAATTAACCCTAATTACATTGATTAAAAATGAATACATAAAATGATATATTTTATAACAATAGCACACTTTCATTCACCTTTAATGAATTTTTCATAATTTTCCAAGAGCTATAACATGATAGATACAAGGTTGAAGTACTCTACCAAATATACACATTTGAATTAGTGACCAAGAAATTAATAATTAATGTCCATTCTCATTTTGTAAAACATAGAGAATCACCCAGCTCACTAAAAGCTTTCAGATAAAAACAAACAAATCAACATTTGTTTGAGGACATGCTTAGCCTGGAAGTGAGATAGAAACTATGCAGATACTGTGGGAACTGAGCTTTCTTGAAAGAAGAAATCCTCCATCAATCTCATGAGGGCCCAGTGGGTTCTCGCCATGTCTTGCTCTTTTCTAAGCATTAACTATGCCCTCTAACATTCTCTGTCTCTAAGCCCATTATTCTCTCTATATTTCTTTCCTCCACTTCACTGATATTGCAAATGTTCCTAGTTAAAAGTTTCTGTTTCTATCCTGGGGATGGGAGAGCGCATGTAAGAAAGTTAGGAAGATGTTTAAAATAGGGTGTTTAAGTCACTCTTGCTTTAACTAGATCTATTTTGTGATTAGTTTTTTTACACCCTGAAATTCTTGGTACAGTTTTATTTGACGGTTAATTTGAAATAAAGAAAAAGTTAGAAGACCTTTGGGGTGGCCTCTGTTTTTAATATGTTTGAAATATTTGTTTATAAATAGTTTTATTTGGCTAGTACCCACTAATATGATCTCTCAGACTTTTTTTATTGTACTTTTTGCTTTTGGCATACACTGCTTAATATCTCATGTTCATATTACATCTTTAAATTCACATTTTTGTAAGAGGACATATGTATGATGTGTACAGTTATTTCCTCCTGTTTTAGCATATGATTTGGTTGTTGAAATTTTTTCTCTAGGTTCAGTGAACTCCTCTGCAGAAGGAACAGATGGGGCAAAACATGGTTATGCTGGATGTATGTGAAATGTGGCCAGTATCCTGTGAAACTGAGTCATAATTTTAGTATATGAGTCAGCATTTTTGGAATTTTTTTTCTCCTAAGGCATTAAATACCATTATAGCAATTTTGAAATAGGAGAAAAATTTCATTAAATTTTTTCACTGATATATTGCAATGAGTAATTCAGTTATGTTGTTTCTTATAGTCACACAAACTTTCTTATCCTTTTTATTTTTTCTTTCAAAATATATTTATTTATTTATTTAAGAGAGGAGAGATTGAGTATGGGTATGCCAGGGCCTCCTGCTACTGCATGCACCACTTTCTATACCTGGCTTTACTGAAGCAAGTGCCTTTAATAGCTGAGCCATCTCTCTAGCCCCTTATTTTTCTTTTTTCTTTTTTTTTATTTTTATTTATATTATTCTAATTTTCCATTCATAACAGTGACTCCCTTATCCTCCTCCCTGTCCTCCCTCTTCCAAAGGGACCCTCATGAATGGGGAATGTGAGTCATGCATTGTGGGGTTAGTCAAAAGTTCTGGGGGGGTAGGCCAAGTCTCTGTGCATAATGCCCCAACTTGTCACTCTAACATTCTTTCCGCCCCCTCTTCCTCGAATTTCCCTGAGCCACATTGGGGTCATTTTAGCTCTACTTCAGTGATGAGGTTTTGGGAGCCTCTGTGTCTCTGGATATCTGGCTTAGTAGAAGTTGGATGTTCTCTGTGTTTATCTCCTTCAGCCTTTTTCTGGTGTCGTGTTCCCCAAGAAGGCTGTACTCTTGCCCTTCCCCTGCATTACTCTATGGTTTCAGCTGGGACCCTGGTGAGGTGTGATTGGCTTTTTTTTTCCTTTGGGTTCATTGTCCATCTGAAAAAGATAAGCAAATTCTCCAATGAAGAGAGAAGTTAGTTCTAGATATATGGGATGGCCATAGATATTTTAGAGGGAATTTTATATGCATAGGTCCTCTTCTTACCCACATTTGGTGGTGTCTTGATCTTGGAGACTGAACTCATTTTTGTACATGGTTTTGACTTATTTCCCAGTTCCAGCAATGAGTTCCATTCCACTGAGTTGATCTATTAGCCAAATCAAGAGCAGTTGGTTACCCACCATGGCTGTGTGCCACTATTGCACTTATTTGAGCATTATGTCAGGTTGTTTCCTGCTGGGTAGCTTAGGCTGTGAGTTGTTTGGACAGATGTTGGCCATTTTCCCCCAGTTGATCATATAGCACTCTCTGGCACTAGACTAGCTAACTGTCTGGGGACTGACACTCTTCCAGATTCTGGGCAGATCTTTCCATGTTTTGTCTCACATGTATGTGCTGTCTTTGACAGTAGGGTCATACCATTAACCTTTGGTGGGTCATCAAGAACTCTGATAGAAATCTGTCTTTTTTTGGGGGGGGGAGTGACATTTTTCTTAAAATGTTTATAATTAATACAACCAAGATTTTTAAATAATAGAACATTCACAAAAGGAAATTACTATGTCTACAAACACTCATGCAATAAAAACTAAGATTAAAGTAAATAGGATACCTCTTAATAGCATTGACTAGTCAAGACTGAAAATAGTACACAAAACGTTACAGATAAAGGAAAACATGTATGAAAATGTATGCCAAAATCAGGAACTTCTATATATTAGAAGACATCACTAAGACAGGCCTGTAATCCTGGCTATTCAGGAGGCTAAGGAAGGAAAATAGCAAATTCAAGGCCTGCCTGGGCTACAGAGTGAATTCAAGATGATCTGGCAACTTAGTAAGACCCTGCCTCGATATAAAAAGTAAAAAAAAATAATAAAAATTATTGTGTGGTGATTTGAATTAGGTGTCCCTCTTAAACTCATATTTTCTGAAAGCTTGGTCCTCAGCCTGTGGCGATTTGGAATTGGAGCCTTGCTGGAGGAGGTGTGTTGTTGGGGGTAGGCTAATGGGTGTTATAGCCAGCTTTTCTCTATGAGTGGTAGGTACACTTTCCTGCTGATGTTGTTTCCCTGATGTTGGCCAGGAAGTAACGTCCAGCCTCTGCTCATGCTGTTTCCCCTGCCATCATGCAACTTCTGCTCCAGTCTATAAGCCAAAATAAACCCTTTCCTCCCATCAGCTGCTTTTGGTTCAGTGCTTTGTGTTAGCAACAAGAAGGTAACTGCAACAGGTCAGGAGAGTGCTGATGATGTCTTAGCCAGTAAAAGGATTTTCTGTAAGAATGAGGAGCTGAGATCACCTGAGTTCAATACTCCTCCAACACTCACATAAACAGCAGAGCATGGCCATGAATGCCTGTCATCTTAGTCTGTGTGGGAACAGAGACTGGAAAATTGTTAGGACTTATTAAAACTATAGTTCAGTGTTCAGAAAGAGACTCCATTTCAAAGAAAAACTTGGAAGAGTGATAGAAAAAGATATCCAGTGTTCTCCTCTGGCTTCTACATGCACACACAGGTACATATACCACACACACACACACTCACACCTGGGGATATAGCTAAGTGGTATGAATCCCTGGATTCCACCCTCAGTGCTTCAAAACAGACAAAAGAAACCTATTATTGCCTGGCATGGTGGCAAATACCTTTAATTCCAGCACTCGGGAGGCAGAGGTAGGAGGATCGCCATGAGTTCATTGCCACCCTGAATTCCAGGTCAGCCTGGGCTAGAGCGAGACCCTACCTCGAAAAACAACAAAAAACAAACAAACAAACAAACAAACAAAAAGAAACCTACTATCACCAAAAACATCAACACCAGAACAAATATAAACTCACAGAGGTAAAAGACAATTCACAGGATGGAAGAGGATAAATGTATTTATATACAAAAGAAATGCCTAACCAGAACATATAAGGAATCCTCACCAAACATTAAGAAAAACAGTCATCCCATGAATTGTTGATAAAATTTTGGATCATATGCCTCATAAAAAAGAATACCTAACAGGGCTGGAGAGATTGCTTAGCAGTTAAGGCCATTGCCTGCAAATCCAAAGGCTGCAGTTTCAATTCCCCAGGACCCACATAAGCCAGTTGCACACGGTGGTGCATTTGTCTCGAGTTCATTTGCAGTGGCTAGAGGCCCAGGCATGCCCATTCTCTCTTTCTCTATATCTGCCTCTTTCTCTGTCTCACTCAAATAAATAAAGTTAAAGATTCCATTGTGTTTGTGTACCATATTAAAAAAAAAAGAATACTCTAATATCCAGGAAACCTGAAATAAAATGCTCAAATTAATTGTTATCTTGGAATTGCACATTAAAACATAGTGAAAATGCCAAAACATCACCACTGCCAATTGAAAATGAAAAAAAGCAGGAACACTTAGAAAATTCAGATATAAAACGCATTGATGTAACTGCTTGGGAAAATAGATGAGTGATTTCTAATGTAAATAAACATATACATCCCCTGTGATTTAGCAATTCATTCCTGTATATCCATTCTCAATAACAAAACATGTTTATATACTCACCAAAGGAAATGAAACAAAATTTTCACAGTAACATTATTTGTATCAGCAAAAAAGGAAAAACTCTGAAAATTTTAGTTACCGGGTCAAAGGTGGCATATTCACACATTTGGAATATGAATATTTTATACAATGAAAATGAAAGCAATCAGAGTAAATGTGATAAAGTAACTGATTTTATATCATGAATGAAATATATATGAATGAAATATGGAGGTATTGGATGAAAATTAAACCACAAAACAGCATGATATAATTATATTTACCTAAATTGCATAAATTTGAAAATTCATAATGCTAGAAGTCATGAAAGGAAGTGCTCTTGGAACAGTGAGGGTGGTTTTAAGAGGTATGCAAGCAGCTTGGTGTGGTGGCACACATATATAATCTCAGCATGTACAAGTTTGAGGCAGGATGATTACAAGTTTCGGGCCAGGCTAAGTCCTATGGTGAATTCCAGAGAAGCCTGAGCTACCCAGTAAAACTTTGTAGCAAAATACAAAACAAACAACCAACCAAATTCAAATGAAGATTTTTGAAGTTCTGCTAATGTCTGGCTTTATTTGAATATGTCCAATTTGTAAAAAAAACCCAAAAAACTAATATATATTTACCTATTACATATGTATATTTTCTTTTTAAAAAATTATTTATTTGAGAGAGAAAGAGGGAGAGAGAAAGCAAGAGAGAGAGAAAGGAAGGGAGATAATTGGAAGGCCAGGGCCTTCAGCCACTGGAAATGAGCTTGACATAAGTGTTCGTTGTGCTCATGGTAACATTGTGTGATAGCATCACTGTGCATCTGGCTTATGTGGAACCTGGAGATTTGAACATGAGTTCTTAGGCTTTGCAGGCAAGCACAGTAACCACTAGGCAATCTCTCCAGCCCCTATATTTTATTTTTTTGAGGTAGTGTCTTCCTATGTTGCAATAGTGATCTTCCTGCTTTAGGACCAGCCAGGCTTATGAGTGGCAAGATAAATCTGGCTGTATTTTCATAACTGAATACAAGTTTTTCAAAGTGTATCCAACAATACATAGATGATTCTCCTTTAATCAACTCAGCTACATTTTGTCACTTCCCAATTGTCTTGACACAAATTCCACAATAACTGTATTAAACTCTTTACAATTCCCCAATTCCTTATTATAAAAGAAGTTAGCATTCAAATTTTCAAGGATAGCATTGGTTCACTTTTTAAATACGCACTACCTAACTTCCTCTTTCCCCTTGCTCCTCATTTCACATTTCTAATATGCCTGGAATGACTCCAGTTCTTACAGGCCATTAGGTCATGATGATCCAGAAGTCCGTTGGGTTGTATTAGTTAACAAACACCAGAGTGTCTAGAAGTTCATAGTCCTAGGCAGTTTTTGGAGAGAAAAAAGGACAGTGTAGGAATACAAATGACCTTAGTAAAATATTTAGGTCTCAAAATGGAATCCATTAAACAAAACCCAAAGAAGGAGTGTGGCTGACCTGAGGGATGAGAAGAGGCTGTTTTGTAAAGACAGGTGTGTTCAGAGAGAAAAATAAAAGTGTAGACATTTTCTGTGAACCTAGAATCCCCCTGCCCCCACCATTTGAAAGGGATATAATCTCCATATTATTTTTTTAAACCTGTTCTTTCAACTCCATGAATTCTGTATAGATACAAGTAAGTTTAGTAATAGTTTATTTCATGAATTCTTCAAAGTTGCATATACATATTCACATTTAAAATCTATGGTTAAAATCTATTCCTTTTTCTATGGACTTCTATGATATCATTTCTAGTTTTCATTAGTATTTTTTTACAATAGGTTCTATTTTTGAATGATGCATCAACATTTGAGATTTTGCAGTTATAAGAAGTCTTATAAGAGAATTTAACTGACATGAAAATGGGCATTTATCTTTCTACAGTAAATCACAGCGTTGTGGGTTCAAGCGACATACACTTATTCATTGCCCATGTTTATTGCTGTGGCTGGGATATTTCTGTGAAGAGATTATTCTGCTTATTCAACACAGGATGTTTAAACCAGTGATATGATGGCAGAAGCTGTTTATATTAACATGGCCCTTGCTTTTTCAACATATCTTGGTGTCAGAAGACTTGAGTCATCACTGAGGAAATTGGCCTAGGTTTTTGCAACATGGTTATTATTTCCCAGTATTAAAATTTTAAACTTTCATGGTGTCAAAAACAGAGCAGTATACTGGCAAAGCTGTCACAAGCATTTCATTACAATTGGCCTCAGCAACAGTCCAGCAGGACACAACACAAACCCTAGTTAGTATCCTTTCTTTTTGTAAACATGAGCAATGAGTAGAACAAGTGAGGAACAAGCTCCAATTAGTTTTACCTTCTGGTATCTGCTTATTCTAGCAATTCAGAGCCATGTTGCAAATCAAATGATAAAGGAGACTTCACAATAGTACATTTTTGTTGTAATTTTGAGTTACTAATGTTTTTAATAATATACTGTCACTGGAATTTTAGTGATAAATTGAGAAATATTATGAATTAGAAGAATGCTTTTACATAGCAAAGAAGAGAAATCACTGTATCCTATGAATGCTTTTATTTATTAGTAAGATGTACAGAGAAAAATAGTCCCAGACTCAGTGATCTATCCCACAGTACCAGCCTTAGCATTTCATTACCCTGTTTATTTTTTGTCATGAAATGGCTGCTGTAGATGAAGGCATTAACCCTCACATGGCAGTGTCCAAAGGAAACAAAAGAAAACTACAAGAAAAAAAAAAGACCTTTTGGTCATGTGGTTCTCTCTTTTAATAAAGGATAAATGATTTTCAAATGACCCTAACTCTCATATTACAAGTTGTAAATGTTCAAACCCAGACTAAATTATTGTTTTCCTTATTACTATGACAGAATAACAGACAACAAAAATCAGGAAGGAAGAAAGGTTTTATTTTGGCTCTCTATTTTCCTCTTTTCCTTTTTATTCAAAATTGAACTCCAGCCCATGGTCTAGTACCCACACATTCAGGATGGATCTTTCCTCCCCAGTTAAAGTTCTTTGAAAATAGTCTCAAAGACATATTCAAAAAAATGCCTCATTGATGCCCTACTAATAAAACTGAACTGAAAATAACCAACACATACCAATCACTAGCAGAGTGAAACAGTTACTATGATTAGTCAAGACAATATATAGATTATCTCGTGGGAGTTATCAAATAAAAACTGGTATAATCAAGGAAAGAAGGCTAAGTCATCTGGTGAGGAATTTCTAATGTTTTTGTAATGTGTTGTTATTGGCATTTTAGTGAGAAATGAGAAGTTATAACATCTTATGAATTTACACAGCAAAGAAGAGGAAGCACTGTATCCTATGAATACTTTTATTCTTCTCTAGGTGGCATTGAGGGTTGTCTGCTTTGCACAGCTTTTCTTTCTTTCTTTCTTTCTTTCTTTCTTTCTTTCTTTCTTTCTTTCTTTCTTTCTTTTTTTTTTTTGGAAAGAGAAACAGAGAGAGACAGAGAGAGAGAGGGAAAGGAAGACAGATAGAGATGGGCGCACCAGCAGCCTCTCAGCCACTGCGAACGAAATCCAGATGTGTGAGCCCCCTTGTGTTCAAGTGCAGCATTGCGCCCTTGTGTCACTTTGCATCTGGCTAAATGTGGGACCTGGAGATTGGAACCAGCTTTCTTAGGGTTAGGAGGCAGGCGCCTTAACCCCTAAGCCATCTCTCCAGCCCTGCTTTGCAGTTTTAAAGACGTCCCCATGTGGATTTTCCAACACTACATTCCCAACATGGGTTATATACCAGATGAATATCAATAAAAATCAACAAGAAAAGCAAGAAATGCACATGCATAAACAAAAATCTTCTTTCTGAACTTTATGGTCATAGACATGACAACACATTATATTTATTTTTAAAATTATTTTGGATTAATATACAGTAATCGCACATATTTAAGGTGTGTGATATGATGTTTAGGTTCTTGTGTGCATAATCATATCCATCACCTAAAACTTTTACATTTTTATTGGAAAGTTCATAAATCAAGTCATATATTGGAATGTAAATGGATCTAGACAAATGAGTAAGTTCAGATGACTATAATTCTTGAGCAGATAATTCCAATTCTTCAACAAAGACTACAAAGAGTTGGTAGAAAGAAGCATCAATATATGAATTCAAATTCATTCTCACTATGCAAAACTAATTTAAAGGATATATGCTTCTGAAACTTGTCACCTTTACACTCTAGATCATGAAGTGATTTTTGTAAAATTAAAATAACATTGTGAAAATGTGTCAAGGAACCCTAAAACAGAGCACAAGTCTACCAAAGGAAGGAAAAATCAACAAATGAAGATGAAGATTATATCATAGTTACTATTCTCAAACAAACACATCTGAGTTTAGCATATCCCCAAATATTTATTTCATCTGCTAAGATAGCTTTCCTGATGTTTAAAGTTTTTCATGTGGTTAGATGCTCTGTAACTAGAAACAAAAACTAAAAGAGTGATGAAATAACTTGGTAGAAAGTTCGACAACATTTGGCAAAATGTATGATCTTTTGATTTGTGGGCATATTGGAAGGTAACATCTGTGCAGAAAGTCATTTGTTTAAAAAGTGTGCCCCATTGCTTTACATGTGCAGTAGATCTATTTGGGAACGTTGTATTTGTGGCTGACTAGGTTTGTCAGTTTCTCACAGGAATGGGTGATCTATAAGGAGGACAACTCTTCTTTTGAGACAGACTCAGTATGTAACACAGACTTGTGTTGAACCCTCCACCCTCCTGCCTTAGCCCTAGAGTTTTGAGATTACAGTCATGCATGGCAGACCTAACAGTCAACTTATAACTGAACAGATGGGTGAGTTAGACCTTACTTTCTATTCCATGACAATAGCCAGAATCCTATTCTAGGAATACCACATCCTCCAGGAGAAATGATATAAATCTGGAACCATGGAATGCAGTATGAAAAAAAAAAAAAAAGAGGAAGGGGGATGCAAACAAGAAAAGGATAATTAGAGCAGACAGATGATGGTAGCTGCTACTTGTGAACATTCTTAGCAGAAGGGGTACTGTGGTTTGAATATGAAATATTCTATGTGGGCTCATATTTTGGGCCCCAGATGTCAATGCTATTTTGGGATGTGGTGGAAATTTCTGGAGGTGAGTGAAATTTATTTCTCAAGAGCCTTTGAAGGTTACAGCTGGTTCCCCATTACTTCCCTTTCTGTCTGCCACACACTTTCACTGTCATGCCTTTCTGCCCAAGTGCACAAGGCAGACAACTAGTAGCTGAACCCTCTGGAACTGTAAGCCTTTAATTGATCTTTCAGGTATTTTTCATCACAGCTATGCAAAAGTAACTAATGTGTGTAGTCGGGGAATCTTTAGTTAATGCTAATTGAATGAATGTTATTATTGAAATACAGCATCCATACTGAGCTATGCATTCATCCTTATACATTAATTAAGCGTTACAGTGAAATACATTTTAAATGCAATTAGATATAACAGTACTGTAATACTATCATGTTTTCAGTAATAATGACTTGATATATACAAAAAAATGAATGCCAGGCATGGTGGCACACACCTTTAATCCCAGAACTCGGGAAGAAGAGGTAGGAGGATTTCTGTGAGTTGAAGGCCACCCTGAGACCCTGAGACTACATAGTGAATTCCAGGTCAGTTTGAGCTAGCATGAAACATTATCTTGGAAAACCAAAAAAAAAAAAAAAAAAAAAAAAAAAAAAAAAAAAAGAAAAGAAAAAAAGAGAAGTCACACACATTGGCTCATAATTTAGCCTTTACAACAGTTTAACTGGTTATTTCCTTTGGTTTTATACTTGGAATTTGCTAGTGAGGACAATAAACAATTAATTCAGTATTATCCTCAATTTGTTTAAATTTGGCCTTGATTACCAAGTGAGTAGTTGCAATTTGCTTTATCTTCTTTTGTCATACAATAGTTTCTTCCAGGCAGTATATATCTGAAGGAATTTATTGAGCACAGTCATAATATGAATCATCCTGTTTAAAGATGAATGTTTACAGTTAAAATAATTAGTTGTATGAGCAAAGCAGTGAAGGTTGTAAGTGAAGCAAGTCATTGATGCATGACTACTAAACATGAGAAGTGATGACCAAATATACCTCTGGATCTCTAATTCTAGCAACCCTGAAAACTCAAGTACCTGCCTTTGGACAAGTATTTTTGCAGGCTTTAGTTTCTCATCAGTAAAATGAAGAAAGAAAAGGATTAGACTTCTTTGTGAGTTGGAATAAAACTCAGTAGCAGAGGCCAATAAACTAGAAAGGGAATATGAAGGGAATAGAAAGGATGAAGGGGGTACTTAGTAGGATGATATTGTATATATGTAAGTAGAAGAACAGATTAATGAGGGTGGAAAGGCCTGAGTGAGGTCAGGGAAGAGATTGAGTAAAGGAAAGGTGGGGGGAGGGCTAATAAAAATCTAAGAGGGTATGAATAAGTCATATGGAAACCTACTTTTGTGGACAATGAAACACCAGAAGTCATAGACTGTTACTAGAAAATGTTCAGTGCTAGGGATGGGATACCTTCCAGTGAGTTGTTGGCCAATGAGGTCCCTGATATTCTCCAAAACATTACAGGCCATTGCCGAGGCTCTTGGTGTCCCACCAGGAATAGATGGTAAGACCCTATTGCTGAAGATTCCACATCCTTGAGCTGCAGGGTCACTGAGAAATCCTGCTGGATCTGAGCTGAAATCCTCCTCTGTGTAGACCAGCTGACAAAAAGCTGGAAAAATCTATGCTGTATGCAGTTCCATGGGAGAGAGAGAGAAATAACCAGTAGACACAAGCCTTAAATTTGGCCAACTAAAACAAATGAGCTAATGGGTGCAGTAGTGGCATGTCTGTTATAGGGGAAACCAACCACTCCCTAATTGGATTGAAATCCCCCTCTGTGGGAGAGAATACATCCCTGATACTGAAAACCTACAACAGGGGTGTTAATGAGCCCTAGGGGTATAATGTCTGCTGGTGTATGGCTAAATATATACATATACATATACATATACATATACATATACATATACATATACATATACATATACATATATATATTATGCTTACCAAACTTCCTGGTAAGCACTTCTCTTAATATTCATACACATACATTAATGCTACTCTCACTTTTCGTTACAGAAGCTTCTCTCTTCAGATGGCAGTGACTTTTTGAGATGACTTTGGCACTGAAATCTTTCTATCACACTTTCCAAGGCTCAGGGTCCATTGTGGAAGAGGTGGCAGAATGAATGTAAGAGCCAAAGGAAGGGTAGGACTCCTTACAACAACAGAAAATGACCTGGATATCCATGATCTTGCAGTACCTGACACTGCCTACACAAGACCATTATAATAGTAGGAAAAGATCATATCAAAATAAATAGAGACTTATTGAGAGGGGGAAGGGGTATGATGGAGAATGGAGTTGCAAAAGGGAAAAGTGGGGAGAGGGAGGGATTTACTATGAGTTATTGTCTATAATTATGGAAGTTGTCAATAAAAGATAAATTTCAGGAAATGGAAAAAAAGAAAAGGAGTTTTTTCACAAGTTGTGAGAATTCAACATGATTTCAAATTAAATATAAGCATGGAAATTGGCTCATTGTGATATTCAATAAGCATGAACAAGTCCAGTAATTACTGTATCTTGGTGCCTCCTAGGTTTCTTAGGGTCATAATTTTTCCATTTTTCATAACACAATTAGAATATTACTTCATAGTCATTTTTCCAATAGTTGATCTTATTACCAGAAACCACAAAAAGTGCATTTGATTTCGAAGAGTCGAAATTTTAATGTTTTTGTACTTGAAAACTTCATAATGCTATGCCTTGTACTCAGCTTCTAATACTTTCTCAGCTAACTGACAAATGATCTTAGGCATAACAAATAAGCGTTTTGGAGCATTACTTGTAAGATGGACAGCTAAATTATATGGCATTTTATAATATAATAAGCATTTTCTCATGTTTATCTAATTGGTTTCTAACAAAACCCTAATTTTTCTGGCTCTATTATTTAACTCTGTGCACAAAGATTCAGAAGTTCAGACAAATTTAATGATCAGACTAAAGTTACAAAACTGCTAGGAAGTGTCTAGAAATCAAACTTTTGCCTTCTTGTTTACATTCTTGCACAAACTTATGTTCTTTTGAGGTGAAACCTCAGATTTTCTAGTGTATCAGTGGGGTGCTCTGTGGATAATTAGGTAATTGGGCACCAGTTTGCTGATTTCCTTCCAGGGAAACAGGCCACATGTATAGTGTAGTGTTCTCTGGTTTTTTTACATCAAACACAAATGTATATGTATGATTTTTGATGAAACAATAGAAAACAAAACTATAAACCACCAAAGCATAAGTAATATGTTTGTCTTTTTGTAATAATCCAGTGTGCATCTTAATTTTAACATAAGTACTGTTCGTTCAGAGTTAAGCATTTGTGCTTCTCATAAAACAGAAAGTGAAAAAGACATAACATGTTAGTTGTAAATGGAGTAATACCTATATAATAATATACAAAAGGTAATCACTATTAGTTTTTTTTGCGATGTTATTATTACTCCATGCAATGTGATATTGCATTTTAATGCTTGA
Organism: Orientallactaga sibirica; assembly: GCA_036365145.1. NCBI lineage: Eukaryota > Metazoa > Chordata > Mammalia > Rodentia > Dipodidae > Orientallactaga > Orientallactaga sibirica. The sequence continues at coordinate 23,538,179 of JAEOAD010000003.1, forward strand.
GAGATTTTCTTAGTATGACCACCATTTCCCATCTCACCAACATCAGTTTTACTAGATTTCTGTACACTTGTGGAGATTTCTGTACTTCACACAAAGTGCTAACCATTAAAATACTTATCTATGACCACTACTCAATAACTAAAGAATTAGTTGTTATTCATTATGCTGTTTGAAAATAGTCCTTGATTCTGCACGCATTAAAATTTAAAATTTTAAATTGTACAATTCAACTGTTACTTATAGTATGTTTTTCCATCATTTTGGTGTTAAAATTTTGAAAACAGAGATTTAAGAGATGGCTCAGATGTTAAAGCACTTGCATGCAAAGTGGGAGGTCTTCTCTTCACTTCCAACTGGCCCAGGTCCTCTCTTCACTTCCACCTGGCCCAGGGCCTCTCTTCACTTCCACCTGGCCCAGGGCCCAGCCCAGATCCTCTCTTCAATTCCACCTGGCCCATGCCCAGGCCCAGATCCTCTCTTCACTCCACCTGGCCTCTTCTTCACTTCCACCTGGCCCAGGTCCTCTCTTCACCTTCACCTGGCCCAGATCCTCTCTTCACTTCCACCTGGCCCAGGTCCTCTCTTCACTTCCACCTGGCCCAGATCCTCTCTTCACATCCACCTGGCCCAGGTCCTCTCTTCACTTCCACCTGGCCCAGGTCCTCTCTTCACCACCTGGCCCAGATCCTCTCTTCACCTTCACCTGGCCCAGCTCCTCTCTTCACTTCCACCTGGCCCAGATCCTCTCTTCACTTCCACCTGGCCCAGGTTCTCTCTTCACATCCACCTGGCCCAGGTCCACCTGGCCCAGATCCTCTTTTTTTGGCCCAGATCCTCTTTTCACCTTCACCTGGCCTAGCTCCTCTCTTCAATTCCACCTGGCCCAGGTCCTCTCTTCACATCCACCTGGCCCAGGTCCTGTTTTCACTTCCACCTGTTCCAGATCCTCTCTTCACTTCCACCTGGCACAGGTCATTTCTTTGTGGCTCTTTGTCATCTTTATTGACTTTATTGACACCGCTGTTGTTCTTGCTTTTGCTCCTTTACTGAAAGTCACTTACTGTCAAATTAACATGACATTTTACATCTTACATGTAGAAAACCCTTTATAAAAGGACCCATTTTTCTTCATGCTCTCCTTTTCTTCTTCTTCATGTGAAAACCACATCACACTTCTTTTATTTAGTCATCTTTCTACATTTCTGTAATTTGTACATGCTATTCTTTCTACTACAATGTTCTTGTTAATAGGGTATTTTCTTCCTCACTTCAGTTTTCCCCTAATAAATATAGACTCACCCAGCACAGATATCCCAACCTCCATGGAGCCTTCTCTAGTCAATCTATCTCAGTGTTCCCACTGTATCAGTGGAAGAACTACAGACAAACACACTTCCTCTTCTTTCTCTACAGTACATTTTTAAGACTTCTATGCTATTATTATAACCATATGGCCATAACATATCCAATCCAAAACAATGCTTCCAAGCTGCTCCATACATAGTACTTCCATGCTCTTTTCCATCCTATAGCTTCATACAAATGAAAATGGAAACATGGGGATCCATGAATTGAAGATGGCAGAGCCACTCTGTGGTGAGATCCTTGGTAACTGGGTCACCCCTTGAAAACTTTCTGGTTAAGTAAACATACCTGTTTTAAATAGATGATCCTGGTGGAGTGTATCATATTAAGTAAAATAAATTGTGCACTGAAATATATAAACATATACATGGAGTCTAAAAAATGATCTTATAGAAGTGGAGAAGTGAACAATTAACAAAGCTTGGAGAGAATGTTGGGGAGGAGAAAAGAGAAAGGATTGTTAACAAGCACAGAGATAATGCTAATTAGGAGGAATAACTTCTAATGTTCTGAATCATGGTAGAATAACTATTATTGACAATTGTATAATTCAACATAGCTAGTGGAAAGGATGTTGAATGTCCCAAAGGCAAAGAAATGGTATGTGTGTGAAGTAGTGGAGATTTTCATTATAGATCTGCTTATTGTACAACATGCACCTATACTGAAGTGTCAAAATGGATCTCATATAAGTGTATGATTACTATGCAATTAAACAATTTAAATATATACATGTTTGAATACTTTTAGTTCTTCTTATTGTACACTATGCACATATACTGAAGTGTCAAAATGTGTCTCATATATGTGTGCAATTAGAATGCAATTAAACAATATAAATATATTCATTTTTGCATACTTTTCCATGGAATAGTTTAGTTTTGTTTCCAATTCCTAATGCACCATAGATTTTTACAAGTAAATGGCAATGCAGAAATCTCATTTGCTTTTTGATTCTCTCTCTCCTCCCTTTCCTTTCTTACTCTGTTACCTAGTATGGTGTCAAAGTCATGGCACTCTTCTTGCATCAATCTTCCAAGTGCAAGAAGCACAGGCATGAACCACCCTGTCAGCTTTTTGTTTATATGTTTGTTTGGGGTTTTTAAGACAGAATCTTGACATGTCTCCTGCCTCATCTTCCTCAGTGCTGGGCTTAAGCATGTGCCCCACCACACCCAGTTCTTGTTTACTTTTCTCCATAATCTGTCTTTTAGTCAGTCAGAGCATAGTGACTGGTTTTCTATAAAAGCCACATAATGCTCCTCGGGCTGCTGCTATTGACTCCTTTGATTTGTCTCACTGCATAATAAAGAAGCCATTGTGGTGGAACAAAGTTATAAGCAATAATTAAATTAGGTGATTGATTTTGAGTAAGAAGCAATTTAATTTCAAGAACTAAATAATGAATCTATATAAGGTAGTTTATATAAGGTAGTTTAATCAAAAGGCATAATATTGATTCATAGAATGAGCTGCACGTCATATAATTAAGTGGGACTATAAAGGTCACACAACCTCTTGACAAGAGGGAAGGAAAGGTTCTCTAGTTGGTCATCTGTGCCTGTGAAACTACAGAAATAGGATGTCACTGTCCATGAATAAAGGTATGCATGTTGTTCACTGACTAATTTTAAAGAATAATGACAACAGTAGTTTGGATGTTGTGCTAAGGTGTTTGATATTTAAGATAAGCATAATTATTGTCCTGACATACATAGCTAAATTCCAATTTCAATTTCAGCTGCAATGGATATAACTTCACATTTTATATTGGACATTACTTAGTTTCAGTCTGATATAGTTACCATCAAAGATTACATAGATAACATTTTATTACAAATCTCTGTTAGTTATTTGAATTATAGTGATCTAGATTCACTAAAAAGCTTATAATCTAAAATACTAAAAATGGTTTTTATTTTCATAACAAGGATAAACCCATGGATCTTTGATAAGTTAAACAAGTGTGTTTATTTAAACTGAGGACAGAGGTCAAACTCTTCATATTATTGTGTTTGCTACTTAAGATAAATCCATAAAATATTTTCATGTAATAATTTTAAATAGTTCTGTATTCTCAAAGCTCCACTTATAAGAAATATTAATAGCAATACAAGTATGGATAAAGAATAAAGTGGTTTTTGTACTATAGTAGTACTTTTTCAGTCTGAAATAATCTAGGTATAAATTATGTGCATAGAAGGTAAAGTTGCACCATAGAGGAATTTTATACTTAAAAGTAGCTTTAATTGTACTTATAAATCTTATAAAGTCATATAAGAAATTAGTCACATCTCATTTCCTACAAATGTCATGGAAACACATTTTTAGTTTTTGCTATTACTATAGATTATATAGCTAGAAATAAAAAGTTCCAACCTAATTATGAATGCAACATCTGTTTAAGTAATACAATATGTGCACATTTATAAGAATTTTATATCCATAAGACATATTTATATGTCTTATTTTAGTGTAAAATTTGCTATGCTATTTGCTCTGACACAATTGATTCAGGCTTTCCTTACCTGGAGGCCAACTTAATTAGCTTTTTCTATATCTCACATTTTAAATAATATTATCAGATTTACAATTTATTAACTGTTCCAGTAATCACTCTAGATGATAGTTACCAAGAGCCCTGTTATCAGCACTGGTTTGAATTATCTGTGTACATGTCTTGGCCTTCTGAGAAATAAAAAGTGAAGCGGTTTGAGGTTTTCTGTAGCAGAATACACTTAGTTTTTCTATTTGTAGAAAAATATGAAATATGTGTCATAGTACAGTGTGTGTGTGTGTGTGTGTGTGTGTGTGTGTGTGTGTGTTTAATTTATCCACATCTACCCTTGTTAGGAAAAATTTTCCATTTTGGATTCAGTTGTCACCAAATTGAGGACATAGACTGATGCATCACAAAGTTTCAATGAGGATCTTTGCTTCCTTGCTTACTCAAATACTTCAAAAAGGTCATATAAAAATGTTTAGCATCTAAACAACTGGGTACAAATGGGATAGAAAATTTTAATTATGTGATAAATGAGAAAGCACAATGGAAATTATCTGAACATACACCTTATCCTTTGTATCTGACAGTCTATAAAATGGTAAAAAACAAAGCAAACCATTTCTGTTGGAAGAATCAATCTAAATCAGGGTGTGGGGAAAATCAATGCCACCAACAGACAGAGAAGATTACAGATTTTAAAAAGAGAGAAGGCAGATAGGATGGATACATAAATTTATTAAATGAAGCAAGACATACGTTATACCCGGGCCAAAGATAAGTGTAATAGGAAGAAAGATGGGGAAGTCCTGACCCCAAGGGCAATGCCTTAAAACATTTATCAAACAAATTGTTACTTCAAAAGCACCATGGAGAGCTGGGTTAACCAGCACTATTCCCCTCAATGATCTGTGCTAAGTGATAAGCAGAAATGATGCTTGCTCACGGGCTAAGGGATGCAGTCAAATGGAACAAATGGCACCAAGGTGCTTCAGGAGAGAAAAGGATGGAACAAGGATTATATATAAATGGGAAACTTAAACACACAGAAGCCCCCAACATTTCATCAGGCCCTTTGCCACACAAACTTTCCAGAGATTGACCTAAAAGATAGATGAGGCAAGTGAATAGAAATATTGAGGCATCAATATGAGCAGATGGACTGTTCAAAGCCTGAAAATGAGTAGTGCAATAATAATGAGAAAATGAGGTTCATAGGACAATGAGATCAAGGTGTAAGTGTAAAATAAATAAAAGAATGAGAATATATCATCTTTCTAGAACTAAATAAGGAAATGGATTAAGAAATTTTAATGTACACCAAAAGAAACCCAAACAGAAATAGAAATAATCAAAAAGTTTGTATGCTCAGCTGGACATAGACCTTTATTGATTCCTTATTTATTTCCTGGTAGTGAACTTAACTTTACCTAAGGATGATGGAGACAATGTTTCCCCTATGCTCAACCTAAACAATTTGGATAAATCTGGCTCTGTGCTTGGCTTCATGGTGAGCAGGTATTAATCAGTGAGCATGTAATGAAATGTATTAATGTACAAATTTATGTAGAGTTCTGAATAATCAAATTATTGTTCTTCCAGCCATGATTTCTGCATATAAGATTTAATTCCTAACCCAATTCAATAAATAAATAAAGTTTAACACATTTTAAACATTAGATAAAGGAGAGGAGGAGTCATCAATTAAGGAAAGATTTGAAAATTTATGAGAATACTATAAATTCTAATTCATTTTTCATAGTTTTAGTTATTTTCAAGCAGAGAGAGAGGTAGAGAGAAGAAAGGCAGACAGAGAGAATGGGAGAGCCAGCGCCTCCAGCTGCTGCCAATGAACTCCATCTGGCTTTATGTGGGTACTTGGGAATTAAACCTGGGTAGGTAGGCTTCGTAGGCAAGTGCCTTAATTCCTGAGCCATCTCTGCAGCCTCACAATTCATTTTTAAAAGTATGCATCCAATGAATTATTTCCAATTTGATGATTTTTAACTCAACAGGCTATCAGACATCTAAATAGACAATAAGCAGATGAACATAGAAAATACAGCCAAATAGTGAGCCCTAAAAGTAACACATTTTAATGTCATCATAAGTGAACTCTTTCAATTCTTCAAAAGATTATTACTTGAACAATTTTATAGCCTGGTGAAATACTGGATTGAAATAAGTTTCAAATGACTGTAAAAATAAAGTACAGCTGAATTCATCCATATAAATCTATCAGTTTTCATTTTGTGACTGTAATGATATAGTTAGCTATTAACAAGTATCCAGTTTGGGACACTATTGAACAAAAATGCTTTTGAAGCAGAAGTCATGTTAGAAATCCAGGATAAAACCCAAAATGAATGTGAGAAGAAACAGTAGCACAGTTACAAATCACTTTGGAGGCAGTGTAAAATTTCATTCCAAGAACTTAAAAAACAAAACTCTAGAAATAAGCAGAATATAAAGTTACAATAAGGCATCATCTAAAAAGCTTGGTTTTAACACAAAAGCTGTAAATCAAAATTGCAAGAAAATGCAAAATAGAAACTGATTCTTTTAGGTTACAGAGATTAGACTTGACAGTTAAATAGTTCATATAAACTAATATAGAATGTTAAGAAAAAGTGAAGAAATTTTATCCAAAGAATTAAAAGAAAATATAATAATTATTATAAAATAACTAGAAAAATTTAATAGAGAAAAAGAAAAATGTAGGCCAAAAAAAATCAAACTGGATTTGTAGAGTTGAAAATACAACTTCAAATGAAATATTTAATAATAGATTTAATAAAAGATGTGATATGAAAAAGAATCAGTGAACCTGAGGAAAGATCAATAAAAGTTATTTAAAGCAGAAAAATGCACTAAAAATGGTAGGGACTCACAGACTCATGAAGCAACATAAATTGTACTCAGACATCATAGAAGTGCCAAAAGGAAAGAAGAGAGAAAGGAAAAGAAAACTCTAACTGAAGAAACAATGACTGAAATTGTCAGATTTAATTACAGGTATTAATCTACAAACATAAGAACTTTATGAGCAGGAAAAACACAGAGACCATACCTTAAAATGTCAAGTTGTTGAAAGACAAAGATGAAAAGAAATGTGAAATAAGGAAGACAAAAAAATGTTATAAAATAGGACAATAGAACATTTTAGTTTTTCTTTAGAAACAGTGATGTTCAGAAGCTACCAATGACATTCCAAGTGTTGGGGGGGGGTGTAAGACACAAACAAAAACAAATGCAAAACAAAGTGTCAAGTAAAACCTCTACATCAAATTAAAAAGTCCTTTAGTATTTTTATGCCAACTTTTCATTCAAGAAATTCCACAGGAAGTCATTCAGACTGAAAAGTGATGACACTGATCATAACCCAAATCTACAAGAAGAGAAGAGTGCTCAATTTGACAAATGCACAGGCAAACATGAAATGCCATACATATGCTTGTGGATATCTGTGTTTGTAATCTCTTTGCTTCTTTTAATTTTTTTCAAAAAATGTGGAATTTTTACAGTAATAACAGTATTTGTGAGTATCTAACAAAAATAGATATAATACACATATGTTGCAAGTGTTTCCCATGTGACAATGTTATCATAAAAGGAGAGCAGAAATTATAGTAAAACAAAATTGCCACAGTTTATTGAAGTTAAATTAGTACCTAGCTTGATATAGAGTATAGCACATTAAAGACTATTATTGTAACCACTACAATGTAAAAATAACTTTTTTTTTCTTGGTTTTTCAAGGTAGGGTCTCACTCTAGTTCAGGCTGACCTGGAAGTCACTCTGTATTCTCAGGGTGGCCTCGAAAAAATAACTTTTAAATGTCTAAAAAATATTAAAAAGTAAAAATTCTGTACTTACAGAATTATTACATACAAAAGAAGATAGTAACATAAGGACATGGAGACCAAGAAACACATGATATATATAAACTAAGACCATGTTTCTAATCATGATGAACAATTATATTGACTGTCAAAAACCCAGTGAATAAGCACAGTAATAAAAAAGGGACAGACTCAGGCAGGAAGCAAGGCTAAAAACCAATTCCAGCTATCTATGAGAAACACAAAAAGACACAGATTAAAAGTGACATTTGGGAAAAGATCTAGCATGCAAATAAGGTGTATAATAAATCTGGGGTGGATGCACCTAAGAATTGAGGCATCCCCAAGTGAAATGGACCTTTACAGAACTGAGGGAAGACACAGATATTTTCAAATTATAATTGGGTATTTTAATACTCCTTTGAGAAACTGATAGCAGAAGGATAGAAAATGACTATAGAAAAGTTAACAATGTTAACTAACTGTGCCTGTTGTAGTCAGCTTCACAGGGATAGGATGAACTTCCAAGCAGACGCAATATGGGAGGAAGGGATTTATTTCAGGCTTACAGATCCAAGGGGACATTCCATCAATGATGGAAGAATTTGAAAAGAATTTGTAAATCCAAGAGAGAGAGAGAGAGAGAGGGAGAGGGAGAGGGAGAGGGAGAGGGAGAGAACCAGCCAGCAAGCAAGTAGGAACCTAGAGCTGCCAGACCCGTGCCCCCCTCCCCAGAACTCACTCAGCATACCTTAGGATGGAAATCTGATCTGCCCCCAGTAACACCTTAAGGCTGGACCCCAGGATCTGCCCACAGTGAAACCTCTTCCAACCAGGTGGCTGGAAATTCACATGACACGCTTTTAAATAAAAACACCACTGTCTGTTAGGAGACATTCAAACTACCACAGTGCCTGAGTAAAATATTCAGAAATGTTATCAAACACCAGCAGATTACATATTCTGTTCAAATCCATATAGAATAATCTCCAGGAAAGACCACAGGTTAGCTATAAAGCACATTTTGGTAATTCCTCATTTAAATTTGTGTGAAGTGAAATCATTTTCAGTATGTTCACTGAACATTTAACTAGATTAAATTAGAGGCAAAAACAGAAAGAAACTTGGGGGATCCTCACAGACCTGTAAAGTAAACTATCTACTTCCAAAAGTAATTTATGAATCAATGAAGAAACCACTAATGAAAACACATCAAAACACGATCTACAGACTCAGCTACTGCAATGCTTAGTAATTATTCTGTAGCTTTTTCAGAAGAATGCTGGAAGCTTGCAAGCCAGCTAGCCTGGTGTATGTAGCAGTGACCAAGAGATCCTGTCTCAAGCAAATCTCAGGATATCCTCTGACTCCCACATGCACACTGGCAAGTGTGCACCTACACACACATGTTTATACACATATATGCACACACAACACTTACACACATACAAGTACATAAATGTTCTGGTGCTTCTAGCCAATGAAGGGGAAAAAGAAGGTGAAAGGGACTGAAGGAAAGAAAGTGAATGGAGGAAGGATTAGGAGCACTTTGCTGAGGGGAGGGGCTAAGGTAGGGGGATACAAGACATGATATATTCTTTTTTTTTTTTTTTTTCCTCTTTGAGACAGGGTCTCACCCGTGTGGATAAGAAATTTAAATTAGTGATTTTATTAATTCCTTTTCTTATTGATGTAACTAAATGCCTGACAAATGACTTCAGGGAAAAAGGGTTTATTTTGGCTTAACAATTTTAGAGGATACAGTCCACTACAGTAGTAGAAGTATGGAGTGACTGGTCATATTATATCTGTAGTCAGGAAGCAGTGAGCAGACAGGAAGTAGGGCTGGCATATAAAATATAAAGGCTCACCTGTAGTGACTCACTTCTTCCACTAATATCTGCCTCCTAAAGGTTTCACACAGTTCAAAACAATTTTATCAGCTGTTAACCAAATGTTCAAAACATAAGTCTATGGTAAACATTCACATTCAAATCACAACAGTAATGAAATATTTATTTTCTCAGCATAACAGTGAATCTCTAGTACATTGTGGTAATTAAAAGAAGCCAGAAGCAAAAGCCTCCATAGTATATGATTCTGTGTTTGAAATTTCTAGAAGAGGCTAAGTAGAAAACAAAGCTTATTTAGTGCTCTTGGTGAGAGTGAGGGCTAATTGTCCTATGTATAGGAACTTTGTGTATTGATAGAGCTATTCTAAAACCAGATCATAGTCATAATTCTGTACTTATGTAACTTTCCTAAAAATCATCCACATGTGCATGGAGGAGATTTCACATTTTTGAAAAGATGCAACACAAATTATTTTGAGTTTCTTGAGTTCAGTCACTTAGGCTAAAACAGTCAGCTTTACCTTCAATTTTTTAATATTTTATTTTTATTTATTTATTAGCAACAGAGAGAGGGAGAGAGAGGGAGAATGGGTGCACCAGGGCCTCTAGCCAGTGCAAACGAACTTCATACACATGCATCACCATGTGCATCTGGCTTATATGGACCTGGAGAATTGAGCCTGGATCCTTAAGCTTCGCAGGCATGAGCCTAAACCACTAAGTCATTTCTCCAGCCCTTACCTTCAGTTTTGATTGCTTACAAAATATTATCAAAATATAATTTAAAAAAATTTAAAGGCAAATGATATTTTATTTATTTATTTGAGAAAGAGAGAGAGGGAGGGGAAGAGGGATATAGAAAAAAAAAAAAAAGAGAATAGGCATGCCAGGGTCTCTAGCCACTGCAAAACAACTCCAGATACATGTGCCCCCCCCGTGCATCTGACTTACGTGGGTTCTAGGGAATCGAACCTGGGTCTTTAGGCTTCACAGGCAAATGTCTTAACCGCTTAGCCATTTCCCCAGGCCTCAAAATATAATTTTTAATATGAATTGATAAACTAAAGCAATTTCATTTTAAGGAGCCAAATAAAGACAGTTTCTTAGAGTTTAATTCTTCAACTAAATTGGGAATAATTTCCTTGAGAATTTAAGTATTATTTGTCTTTCTTTGAACAAGGCTAGACCTACTTAGTATCAAAATATAATCTGATAGTATAAATAACCTTCTGGAAATTTCCAAGAGTGTCATTTTTGCTAATAACTATTGTTATCTCGAAACTTTATTGTTTATTAGTTATTTTGAAATTATCATTGGTAGAAAATATTGCATTTATTATTCTCCATCATTAATTAAACTTCAAAGGAAATAAGTCCTAATGTAAATTATTAGACAGCATCATGCTTCTGGCTACATTATACATCTTAAATTCAGTAATTTGCAGTAAAAGGAAGTCCCATCTATGAAAGATGCTTTTGCAGGGCAGGAAATAATGTAACAATTAAAAAGAAATGGTCACAGAAATTTCTGAGAAGTCTTAGGAAGATGTTATTAAAAATGTCTAATGTGGACAACTCCAGCAAAATATAAAGGAAATGTTAATGTTCTGTGTTTTCATAGCAGAAAGCAGGAAAAATTCAGGACTTTAGTGCTAGCCACTTGTTTTCAGCATCAAAGCAGGAGAGGACAAGCTTCAAAGAACATATGCTTTTGAGTATACATGTATATATTGGGTCTATGCACATATGGCAGAGTGGTGCAGCAGGAATGCAGAAGGCATTTGTTTTGGCAGTTGTCACAAAGGAAGGGTGTTGGCTACTAGTGATTTTTTTCCCTAGATTTCCCCCTCTATGCTTGGGGTTCCCTGTCCCCACATCCTTCTAGCAGGGCTAACATAGTCATCTGATGCTTTCTACCACAGCTCTCTGCCTCAACTTCCAAAGGACAACTTTGAGAAGCCTCTATCCTCTTTTAACCTTAGTAACTCTTTTCAGTTAAATACGGGGACAAAAGAAGTTGATTGAAGTTACTCATGAAATAAAAATTCTTAATTTTCCAAAGAAACACTTCCATTAAAAATGTATTTAAAGGCTGGAGAGATGACTCAGTAGTTAAAGCACTTGCCTGCAAAGCCTAAGGAGCCAAGTTCACTTCCCCAGTACCTACAGAAAACCAAATACACAAGGTGGCACAAACATCTAGAGTTCATTTGCAATGGCTAGAGGCCCTGGCTTGCCCATTCTCTCTCTCTCTCTCTCTCTCTCTCTCTCTCTAACCAGTCTCTCTGTCTCAAATACATATATTTAATATTTTTAAGCCAGGCATGATGGTGCACGCCTTTAATACCAGCACTTAGTAGTATGGTTACTTTGAGTTCTAGGCCAGCCTGAGCCTACATGGTGAATTCCAGGTCAGCCTGGGAAATTTGATGGGTACAACATATACATTTGGTCAAACAACTGCAGGAGGAGGAAAAAGACATCAAAATAGAAAAGGAACTTGTTGAAAAGAAAAAGAGATTCAGTGGCAGGGTTGAGGAGGGAGAAGAAAAGAAGGTAATGGAACTATTATGATTAAATTACATTCTGTTCGTATATGCAAATTTTCAACAAAAATTTATTTTTAAGAAATAAAAGTGAACCTGATGTGCATCAACTTCCAGGCAGAGAACAGGCAGGGGCTCAGTGGGAGCTTGGTTCTTTACCCTCTGCTCTCGTTCTTTCATGTTTGTCCAGATGCATTTCATACTTCAGAAAACACCCTGCTCTTAAACCAGGCATAGTGGTGCACACCTTTAATCCCAGCCCTCGGGAGGCAGAGGTCAGAGGATCACCATGAGTTTGAGGCCACACTGAGACTACATAGTTAATTGCAGATCAGCCTGGGCTACAGTGAGACCCTACCTCGAAAAACAAAACAAAAACAAACAAACAAACAAAAAACCACCCTGCTCTGTACTCTGTGCACATACACACTGGGGAAGCTGAGCTGTGGTGAATGAGAGCCAACATCAGCATCTTTCACTCATCACCAGCGATCTCCTCCCGCGGGTTAGGTGATGAGTTAAAAATCATCTTTTTAAGAAATTCCACTGAAGGGGGGAATTAATGGCAACTTAAACATCAATGAGAAAACACGTAGTCCCTCACCATCATCAGGTCCATTCTGCGAGCCCCTAAATTCACCCAGTGTGGCTCATAGGTCAGACAGACCACAACCCTTTCCTGAGTGCCAGCTGTCTATGAGGTCCTGGCTTCCTGGGGATCTTTGGTTAGGTAGTGGAGATTTGCTAGGTGTGAATCTGACACTCATGACCTTAACAGGAGCCCAGCTTGTCAAAGCAACATAGTGAAAGCTTTGCTGTGTTCCGAGCAAAGTATGAGCAGCTTGGGAAGAGGCTTTCTTGCTTTCTAACCTGCACTCAGTGGCAGGACTTGCGGGAGACTACCTCCTCTGTACCTGAAGCTTGAATCAGCCTCATTAATTGAGCAGAACACCTTCCTCTGAGCACAGTTTATACCCATGCTGCTGACCCATGATTGCAGGGCAGGTCCGTGAAGATAAGACCCTCAACAAAGCTGAGGGCAAGCCAGCCTTACCGATCAATAATGGTTTATATTTAACCTGTCATAACCACTCTAAGACACCAAAGTGTGAGGCCAACGCACACTGCTTTCCACAGGAAAAGAGCCCTGAGATTCGAAATGGTCTCAATCGAGTCCCAACCCTGAGATATGCTCATTTTCTCCAAATATCTAGAAAGGGGAATTTCACTAAGAACCCTTATTTTCAGATCCAAGAGCTCCCCCTAAGCGGAAGTGACCATGAGTGGGACATTTCCAGCGGCTTTCATTGGGGAAGAAAAAAAAAAAGAATCCCCTCTGTAGAGGCCACTTCACCCTCACCTTCCCACCGCATGCTTTCACCTTCCGCCTCCCTCGTGCTCCCCAGGGTCGGGGAGCGGGGGCTTGAGTTGATTCTAACAGAGTCCTTGGGTCCGCAGGGATTTGTGGTCCTGCAGGGCAGGGCGCCGCGTCCTGGACAGAGGCGAAGTCTGCGGCGGCGTCTGCTCCGGCGCTACAAATAGTCCAGGGCCTGCGAGCTCTTTCCAGAACTTCTGCCCCGCTCCGCCCGCGCGCAGAGCGAGTCTTGGGCAGCGGCAGCGAGTCTCAGCGCTCCCGGCCAGGGCTCGGTCCCCGCCGCCGCTCTCCGCTGTCACCGCTGTCTCCGCAGGTGCGGGCGTGTGGGAGGCAGCTGCAGCAGGGGCTGTCCAGGTGGGATCAATGAAGCGCACCCTAAGGAGGATGCTGCTCCCCGGGGAGAAGAAGGAGCCCCAGGGCGTTGTCTACTGGGGCGTGGAGGACGACGGGGAAGGCTCCAAGGACTCCTTTAAGGTACCCTGGACGATCGGGCTGTTGGGACGGGAGAGTCTGGGCGGTGCGTAGCTACAAGTTTCCTTGTTGGAAGCATTCAACAGCACTGCATGCGAAGACGCAAAGTCTAGAGTGTGCAGAGACGCGGAGATGCGTGCTTCCGGGTGCAAGAATCTCGTAAGTACCTCTTACCATCACTGAGCCGGGGAGCCCTAATTCCGTGCGGCTCCAGAGTGTCTGTCTGTGCTTTCCTCTGCTGGCTTGCTTGCTCAACTTATTCTTGAGAGAGGATGGTTTAGTGCCATGAAGGGAGATCTAACCCCAAAGCCCTCTTGGTATCTGGCAGCATCAGGCGACTGCCTAAAATTAGGGCGATTTGAAAGCATGTGCCCTTCCTTTTGGATTTTTATTTAGAAACCAACGGTCCAATGAATGTTTGTAGGATAGCTCACCAAGAAGTACAGTGCGGTGGAGCATTCTTGTCTAATAGTAACACAGACAACCCAGCACGTGCAAAGGAAGCTTTACAGAGAAGGGACTCGCAGCGAGAGTATCAGAAAGACCCCCGGTGAAGATGAGTGGGTGGCTGTGATGGACCCTCTGTCTATTTACTACAAGGTCCCTGGTCTTTTTGATCGAGAAGCCATGCTACCTACCGACCTGATGCTACTGCTATGGAAGCTACTGTTCTCCTCTGAGGCTGTCGGATGCTCAGTAAACACATGCGATATACTTAAGTTGACCCGAGAAGGGAGGTTCTCTCATGATCTGTTAAGGTATCCTTGACAGTGGTTTTTCAAACCTCACCACAAACTCCTTTCTACAGTGGACACATTCATAGCTCCTTATGTGTTTTTCAGGGAGAACATGCTTACACAAATGAATGCATATTCATATAGCTTTCCTTATTTTACAAAGTAGGAAGTCACAGAAATACTCATGGAATATATTTTAAAAATTTTTTTTTTTTTTTTTTTTTTGAGAGAGAGAGAGAGAGAGAGAGAGAGAGAGAGAGAGAGAGAGAGAGGTGCGACAGCAGTGTCTCAGCTGCTGAGAACGAAATCCAGATGCATGCGCCCCTTGTGGTCAAGTGCGGCATTGCGCCCTTGCGTCACTGCATCTGGCTAAACGTGGGACCTGGAGATTGGAACCGCTGGAGATTGGAACCAGCGTTCTTAGGCTTAGGAGGCAGGCGGCTTAACCCCTAAGCCATCTCTCCAGCCCTCATGGAATATATTTTAGATCAGCACTTGGAGATTTTGAGTCCCTTTTCCAGCAGCTTCACGATATTCCATTGTATGGAACAGATCACTGCTCATGTAAGCAGCTAGGCATGATGGATCCTTCTCTGTTTGTTGTTTGTTTTAGTGTCTCATTCAGCCTTGCTGATTTTCTCATATTATAGTGCTTCTCACTCTGTCTGTCTGTGAAGTCCCTGTGTGAATACTTTTGTCTGTTAGAGTCTTAGCAAAAACAGACATAAGTACAGCTTTCATTCAGGTAGAGATTGTGGCTGTGTAAAGGTTACAAGAACGGACACCATTGGCAGTCACCTGTGGTTGGAAGAGACGTAGTAAGTGACACAAACCAATGTTCCAGGTCTAGAAAGGTCTGTTTCCACATGCAGGTCCATCATCTCTTCCCTTTAATATTACCATACTGCCGGAGGCCAAGTTTTACGCCAGAGAATGCAGTCATGAGTGGATTTCCATGACTAGGATGCTATCTTCAGAATCAATATGGGGCAAGAAAAATTTAAATTTTTTAAAATCACTCATTTAGCTCTGTTTTCTAGCAATTTGCTGAAGAATTTCTACTGTCGAGTTCCAGTCTTTCTTCATGCTTTTATTCTAGCGTTGTTATTTAGTTTTATTAATTAAATTAGTTGGAGCCACTAAGTGGACTTAAGGCAGCATAAGAATTTGTAGATTGAGAGGCGAGATGTTTTATTTACTACAGTAACGACAGTTCATTCTGTAAGAATCCTAGTGTTTGCACTCATTTCAAAGTAACATATATGACACCATGGAGAGTTCAACCTCCAGGGATTTCTTAGCAGTCTCCTTATTTGAAGAATATGGTGTATAAAAGTATGTTTTCCAGCACACACACACACACACACACACACACACACACACACACACACAATCTCAGGAATACTAACAAAATCAAAGGCTTGTGGAAAACAGAAAAATGTGAGAACATAACCATCAGATTTTTTTTTTTTTGCGATTTTCCTTATTTTTTTCCTAAAGAGCTAATACTTTGGCATTAAAATTTCATTTTGCTACAATCTCTCAAGTTATTTTCCTCCTTTTGGGCCTCATTTTTGCTTATATTTATTTCACTAAAGCAAATTGAAACATGTGGGGTTAGACTCTTGATTTAAAAGGCTTAATTTAGAATTAGCATTCCTAAAAGTGAACCAGTGTCTTTCAACTTGTATATAGTCATAGAGCTCAGAATCCAGAATAGCTCATTGAATCAGCAGGAAATTACGATGAATGAATCTAGGATCCCAGGCTTATCTTCAGAACTGTGTTTAAGTAACGTCTTTGAAGTTTGACATGTCAGGTTCTGAACTGAGATGGTGGAACACTCTTCACGAGTGACTGTGAATTAGTTACATTTTGTGAGCATGAACCTAGCTTTTCCTGGGAAATTGGGTTTGGGTCAAGCACACACCTCTGAATACACTTGCAATTTTTTTCAGACTTCTGCAGTGGATAATACAGTGTTCTCTGTATTATCATCCAAAATACATATCAAATTCAAATGCTAAACTGCTTCCATATTGATTTGGGGGAACATTTTCTTCAATAAACATTAAGGACTAAAAACCTTTTTCTGCAATAAGTTCAGTTTTGTTACTGAATATGTATAAATTTGAGAATAATTCAATGTTATTCTCTTATATTGTAGTCACTAAGATTATATGAAGTTAAGTTTTTTCAGATGGAAAGTGATGTATCTTTCAGATACTATCATGGAAGAATTATTATTTTATATTTTATTCTGCGACAAAAGAAGAAAAATCCAAAGTATGGTTTGCTTTTGGTCTATATAATGATGTATTTATTTTTAAAATACCTTTGAAAAAATTATAGGAAAAATCTGTACTTGCTTATGTCTTTGAAAATCTGTAAGGTATACTAAGAAATATTTTAAGCTTGATGTTAACTCAGAACTGCAATAAGGTTCTTTTAATTCTTCCTATATTGTACATTTAAGCCTTTGGGGAATGAAAATTCACAAAGTAGCTGGGTAGGGGGTGGTTCTAGTATGCTCTCATCTATTGTGTGTGGGAATTTTTACTTTTTCGTCTTCCTTCTTCTTTCATTCTTTACTCTCTTTGGAAAAAAATACACATATGAATATATCATGAAAAAAGGAGCATTCAAGTGTGTAGTAAACATTACATGCAGTGGAGACAATGAAAGATAATTTAAAACCCTTTGAGCTAAACAATATAAAGAATTCCTGAGAAGACTTTTTCGTGTATAGCCTTCATAATCAACAATGTTTGTCATATTAGAAATTAAAGTAGACAAAAACTAAAAAGCATAACTGCTGTAGTGATAATTCCAGTACGTTGGAGGTGGAATAAGAGGACTTCAAGGCCAGCTTCAGCTGCAAGGCAAGTTTGAGACCAACTTGGGTCATGTGATACCTTGTGACAAGAAAACAAAATCAAGCAAACAAGAAGCCTAAAAACCACTGGAAGTTACAGCACACATCAGAGTCATGTGTGAATCATCAGACTTCTATGGCATCTGGAAGTCCCTGCAATGGACTGAGAAGAAAGTGAGAGAGGCTAAGAGTATGGTACAATAGGGCTATCAGATGGCCTCCAGGAGGCAGGTTTGGAGAGTAACAAGAAGCTGGGTAGACTGGGAACAAGAAGGAGAATAAGATTCACAGGGAATAAGAGTCTCACAGAAGCCAGGCAGGATGCAAACACAGCTGCATGGCATAGAGCTGGCCATGCCAACTTCCAGAGGGGACACAGTGTGCATTTTAGAAACATGACCCTGACATAATAGGTTTGGGCTTCAGCCTCAGTCTGAAACCCAAATCTGTGAATGAGCTTTAGATCTGCCCTGCCTTTGTCTGTCATATATCATCATCCCTAAGTCAGTGTCCTTTCTAGCATTCCTGACCTAGTATGTGACTTAGGGTATCACCATATTAAGACTGTAAAGATGTTATCCATGGAGAAAGGTATGGCATTCAGATTCACTGATAGTAACAAATTATTCATTTTCAAATATAGGTTATAATTCTAGAAGCAAATTTAAATAAAAACATTGTCAAACCACTGAAAAATAATTAAATAATTCTGTAATTAACAATCTTAGTAATTATTTTCTGAGCCAGGCAGAAATTAAAATATTTACATAGCTGAATAAGAAACTATATTGTTGTGATTGTGAATGTTGAGGGAAGTGAGATACTCTTCCAGATTTCTGAGCAAATCATGATGGGACACTGTTTATACCCATTTCCCAGTGTATAAGGAAAAGTAGAATGGAGACTAACTGCAGCAGGATGAGCCAGAGAGATGAGTACTTTAAATTCCTAGGTTTAATAATCTTCACATTCATAGAATAAGTTTCTTTCTTACTATTTTATTACTATACACTAACTATATCAAGAGTTTTATTATAGTATTTCCATGTATATATACATATATAGTAATATACTTTTATAATATTCATCCTCTGTATAACTCCATCCCACATGCTGTAATTCAGTTCACTTTATCTGAAAAACTATGTTATTTCTCAAAGCACATTTGTTAAGGTTACTTTAATACTTTTGTAAGGCTTTTATTTCTATAGCACATGTTAGATTATAATTAGAGAACAAAATGTTTATTTATCATACTTACTAATGTTTAAGCATTACTTGAATTTTATGTAGATGTATTGTGTTCTTTAAGAAAAAAGATCTCCTATAAAGATGATAATCTTGGATATTAAACATTTCTCTAGTTTTATTTGTGTACATATGGACACAGACATGGAGAGGTCAGAGGATAATATCAGGGTGTTTCTCCTCTTCTTCCATCTTTCTCTGAGACAGGTTCTATTTTGCCACTTCCTAGCTTCTCAATTTCCCGGTCCCACCTCACCTCCCATTGTTGTATATGAGTTGGGATTATAGATAACTGCACCACGTTGGGTCCACCTTTCTATGGGTGATGAACTTTCTCCTCAGATCCCACAGTACATATTTTAAGGCTATAAAATATTAACTTTATAAGTTTTTCACATAATTGTTTGAAGTAACAATTTTTTAAATATACCTCTAGGTGAATTTTGAGGAAAATGCATGTAAATTGGAAAACCTTATCAAAAGCCGGAGAAAATTAAACAAATATGAAGATGAAAATGTTTCCTCTTTGCATCATGCAGCAGCAGAAGGTCAAGTTGAATTGATGAAGATTATAATCCACAGCTCTTCCTGTGAAGGTAACACAGCCCTGTGATGCTGGTGGACTTGGTGAGAAGAGTCCTATGAAATAATCTGAGTGGTAGATTAGTTCCACATGACAAAGGCCTGAACACCTATCCCACTCTGAGTGTGGATATCCCTGCAAATCAGCTCTCTTCACTCTCCCATAATACCGAAAAGGGTAATGCAGAAACCTGGGATACCCACAGCAAACTCAGACTTTATTTGAAATTTTAGACATGTAATAACTATTTATATACATTTTACATATGCCCTATATTATTTCAGTTGAGATTGTTGTACATTTAAATTTCTTAACATTGAATTAAATTGAAAATTTACATTGTAACATTCTCCCTCTCCTAGCCTTGGTCACCTGATCTTACCTGAAAAATTTAACTGTAGACAAATAGGATAGTGAATGCTAGAGAGTTAAATAGTGAAGGAGCATGGTAAGCCCCTTATTGCATAGTTACCTCAATATTGTGGAAGATGAATAGAGATCCAATTAAAATATATATGAGCATAAAGAGATCATGGGGTTCCTCCAGGGTGGTGAGTTTGGGATAAGGAGGAAGGAAGGGATCAGATTTGTATATGTAGTATTAACAATGCTTGGCAATAGATTAAGTGTGAAGAGTAAGTGTCCGAAAGCTGTAACTTACTTGGTGAGTCCTGGATCAATTTTATCCCCTTAGACAACCAGAACTACAGGAGAGACAGAGAGTCAACCCTCCAAGGTCATTTGATCATAAGAATTAAATGAAACTAAGAAAGAGATGGTAGAGGAAGAGTGTGGGGCACAGCTGAGGGGACATCATTGGGATGAGGAGTTGGAATGGTCAGTTGCTACAAAGAGATCAAGTCAGGAGATATTTGTTTGGCATTTAATAGGATGTTCCATCTTAGATAAGTGTGTGTGTGTGTGTGTGTGTGTGTGTGTGTGTGTGAGAGAGAGAGAGAGAGAGAGAGAGAGACTTCTAATGTATGTGAATGTTTGTGCATGTGTATATATGTGTGGTGTTTGTTGAGAATGCTGAACTTGGGTGAATGAAAGGAGAAAGTGTAGCCGGAGAGATGGTTTAGCAGTTGGGCCACTTGGATACAAAGCCAAAGAACCCAGGTTCAATTCACCAGGACCCATGTAATCCAGATGCACAAGATGGTACATAAATCTGGAGTTCATTTGCAGTTTGCAGAGACTAGAGACCCTGATGTGCTCCTCCCCTGCCTCTTTCTCTCTCAAATAAATTAGAGAAGAAATCAAAAGAAATGAAAAAGTGGAGAAAGGACATTTTAAAAGGAGAGAGATGGGAAACTTGACTACTATACCATCTTGACTGCTTTAAAATAGCTACAGAGCAGTTCAAGATGTTCACAAAATAGTGTAATTATTATAATCTCTTTTTCTCATTAACATTTTTGAACCCTTGATATAGGCTCTACAATATGTTAAGTCATTGAAGACATAATTTAATATTATTTCTTTAAAAACATTGCCAGGGGTTCATTGTGAGGTTCAATGAGGTAGCATAATTCAGGAAACTCCTTACTAGATATGTGGTGTTATTAAGACTTTTAACCTCCCTTGTTTTTAGCCACTTCATTGTGGGAATGTGTGGGCTACTTGAGGCTTGAATGAAATCATATATGGCTTAGTTAATATCACTCATATAGTTCCTAACTTATATAATGTCAGTATTATATCACAATTTCAAATTTTCCATACAGATAAAATCATATAGTGAATAGGTAGCTGTAGTTTTTACATATGCTACTGAACAAAATTTAAGTTGATTTACAGAAACTGTGCTATACTACCATATTCTCAAATGTCATTAGATGCATTTGAGAACTTAAATTGTATTTTATTTTATTTTTTTATTTTTCATTAAGAAGATATTCCTGCATTGAGTGTTGAAGTGGATAGGCATGAAGGAGGTATTAAATATAGCCAAAGCAAAATTTAATTCAAATTTTGGTATCTTTTCTAGTGTTGAATGCAATGGATGATTATGGAAATACCCCTATGCACTGGGCTGCAGAAAAAAACCAGATTGAAAGTGTCACATTTCTTCTCAGCCAAGGAGCAAACCCTAACCTCCGAAACAACAACATGATGGCACCCCTTCACATAGCTGTGCAGGGCAGGTACAATGAGTTGACCAAGGTGAGGCTGATAAGCCATTGGCAGGGAGCTGTCCAAGGGTTGCTCTCCTCCCAAGCCAGAGAAATGGAAAATGAATGTAATAGCTACAGTCATTGCTTGCCAATAGTTTATGACGGTAGTGGGGAATGCTGATGGTGATGTGGATATCCATGGTGACAGGGTTTGTGATGGTGATGATGGGGGTGAAGATAGTGGTGATGATGGTGAGGATGTGGAAGACAAGGATAGTGATAGGTGATGAAGCTCTGGGTACATGGTAGTGGTGATAATGGTGATAGGTGAGGGTGATGGCAATGGGTGATGATGGCGATGAAGAGGGGGATGAAAGTAGTGATGGGTAGTGTAGATGGTGTTGATGACTGTGGAGATGAGAAGCAAGAAGACGGTTGTGATGATGGTGACTCTAGCCATGCTACCATCAACCAACCTTTCTTGAGTTATAACTTACCTGTCTTTTTTCTGTGCTTAAGTTTATTAAATCTCCATGTAAATAATAGCTATTAGCCAGGGGTGGTGGCACATACATTGTATCCCAGCATTTGGGAGACAGATGTAGGAGGACTGCCATGATTGTGAGGCCAACATGAGACTACATAGTGAATTGTAGGTCAGCTTGGGCTAGAGGGAGACCCTACATTGAATAAAATAAACAAAAAAACTATAATTTTAAACTATTAATATATCCATTTTACATATGATGCAAAGAGAGAATTTAATAACTTGCCTAATGTTGCATAAATAATGTTAGGAAGAACTGGGAATCTCATGTTCCTAATCCCAAATTGAAGCTGTCCTGTGTGTAGCTCATTGATTCCATGACTAAAACAAGGAAGACAGCAGCCAGAGAGATGACTAAGTGGTTAAGGCTCTTGTCTACAAAGACTAACAACCTGGGTCTAATTCCCCAGTACCACGGAAAGCCAGATGCACAAAGTGTCACATGTATCTGGAGTTCATTTGCAGTGGCTGGAGGCTCTGGCATGCCCATTCTCCCCCCATGTTTCATTTTCTCTGTCTTTTCTCTCTGTCTCACTCTCTCTTTCTCTGCAAATAAATAAATAAATAAATAAATAAATAAATAAATAAATTACAAAACAATCAAGGGCTGGAGAGATGGCATAGTAGTTAAGGCACTTGCCTGTAAAGCCTAAGGACTCATGTTCAAGTCTTCAGATCTCATGGAAGCCAGACACACAAAGTGATGCAAGTGCACAAGGTTGCACACATGACTGGACTTCAATTGCAGCATCTCCAGATGCTGGCCCTGGAATGCCAATTCTCTCTCTCTCTCTCTGTGTGTGTGTGTCTCTGTCATAAAAAAAAGACCAGTGTGTTGGGCTTGCCTCAAAAAACAAACAAACAAACAAACAAACAAACAAAAAAAAAAGGGAATGAGCACTTTAGTGAGGACAGAAACCTTAATTATATATCTCAGTTTTGTTAGAGTAGATAGAGGGCCTATCAAAAGATTGGTTTGGGGCTAGAGAGATGGCTTAGCGGTTAAGGAACTTGCCTGGGAAGTGCAAAGACCCATGTTTGACTCTCCAGATCCCACCCATTTAGATAAACAAAGGTGAGGCAAGTGCAAAGTCATGCATGCTACTAGGTGATGCAAGCATCTGGAGTTTAACTGAAGTGGCTGAAGCCCTGGTGCGCCAATTCTTTCTCCCCTCTGTCTCTCTCTAGTTCTCCCTGTCTCTAAAATAAATTTAAAAAAAAAAGATTGGTTTGTAGAAGATATAAAAATATTATTGAAGAATTTCTTATGTAAGGGCTTAAATTTCCTCAGATAGAAGAATTCTAATAAGTGTCTAAAGGTCAGGATTTTAAAATCTATAGAACTTTTAAATTGTACCTCAGAGTCTTTAAGCACATGCTTCCTCAAAGAGGAATGCCAATTACAAATAGATCATGTTCTAGAAGTGCATTTTGAAGCTAGACTATTTGGAACATACAATATGTTTTCCTGTGGAAATAATACTGGGAATGACAATTTAACTAATGTGCCAAGCCCAACCAAAACCTAATTATCTATAACTCACCAAGAGAGCCAAGCTCCCTTTAGCACAAAACTTTCCTCTCAGCCCTTGGGGATGTTGATCACTTAAAGTCTGGCTTATAGAGAGAAATTAGAGCCTTCTTCATACTTGGCCACTGTGCTTGGATTTCGAACTCTACTACAATTCTTATCACATGATAGTGTCATGCTTTCTTTCTCTACTGGCAGTATCCATGCAAGAGGGGCAGTGTCTTAGTACTATGACAACTGTTGTCCTCACCACTATTCTTGTAAACAGTGAATGAATACATGAATGAATGAGCAGATGTGAAAGCTGAGGAGCTGGTATCTATAAAAGTGAGGCATCTTAGCCCCTGAGGATATGTTAGAAATTGCCTCTGACAATAGCCTGTCTTCTTCTAAAAATCTTCATTATCCATTAGCCAGGTGCTGCTTCCATGTCACCTAGAGTGAGCCTCTAGTGATGGCAGGGAGCCCAAGTAGTGTTATATATTTCCTAATGGGTCTTTGGTGTTATCTCTGAGGGCCCTTGTCAGAAATAAATTGTCATTAACTTAATTAATCTCCTCTCTAAAAGCATGAATTGGGAATTCAATGACAGGTAGCAGTAAAAGAAAAGTGTTAATTAGAAAAATATTCAGAACAACTATAGAAATAAAAAAAAATCTTTCAGAAATAAGCATATGGCTGATTTTTGAACTAGATTTGTAGATATAAAAGACCTTTTCCAGAATGAATGATACCTACATCTCTGTGTACTAACTAAAAATAAGAGTAATTTTTTAAAAACTTTTTATTTTATCTAATTTTTTGAGAGAGACAGAAAAGAGAAGAGTGTCTCAGCTTTAAAAAATTGCGCCCTTGCATCACAAGAGCTGGAGATTGGAAAAAGTGTTCTTAGGGTTAAGGAGGCGGAAGCCATCTCTCCAGCCGTAAATAAGAGTAATTTAAAAACAAAAAATTCCAAGAGGATAGTATCACAAGAAAATAAAAATGGTCTCTACCTTACTTGGTCTTACCTGCCATAACTATGTCGGATAATATTCTCAAATCCCTGGTTCATGAGAATAGGGAGAGGAGAACTTAGTTTACAATCAGCAGTCCCTGCTTTCCAGTCTCCCTCTCTCAGCTATGCCCATGGATTAGCCTGTATCCACTCAACCTTTCTCAGTTTGGAAGACTTCATCACTGGCTGATCTACTAGCTTCCCCCAGAACTTCCACTATTAACCTACATGTTTGTAAAGTAAAAGTCTGCCATCCATGCCTCAGCTCAGGTTCTAGGCCTACACTATAGGTTTCTTTGTGGGTATCATTGACCTGGGGATTAGGAAGTGGCCTTACTTCTACATGGTCATTGTCCTTGGATCTAAAACTCACAGTATCCAGTTGTTTGAGCCTTACTTCTGAATTCTTATCACAGGGACCCTAGAGTCATCACCTTCCAAGCTTCCAGACAGGTTGGTCATGAAGGAATTGAAGTACATACACAGGTTAATGTTCTCTGTGAGTCCAACACCACCTATAATTTCATGGAGCCATTGGAACATTATGCTTATGACAGTACAATAATTAGACATTAATAAGTTCTGTAGATCTATGATCAGTGATTCTGAGGACAAAGGAGAAAATATTCTTATAAAGTTTGATGGGTTATTTTATATATGAATCTGGAGCTTAAGAATAGAATGTGAGGTTGCCTAAATGATGCTTTGGCTCTCAATTCCCTTTACCTTACCCATAAGTAATTCTGCTATGTGTTCTTATGTATGAAAACATAAAAAAAACCCTCAATTTTCTCTTATGAGCAGAGCTAATTAGTAAGCCTAATTCATTTGCTGGCTGTCATATTAAAATATGTTCTATTAGGAAGGAGTTTTGCTGGGAAATTGTGTACTATTTCAAAGGGGTCAAAATTTATAAGAAACAGCTTGTTAGATAAATCTTTGTAAACAAGTTTCTAGGCCTAGGGGGGATAAGCCAGTAATTTCAGGTAATCAGAAAGCTGAGACAAAAGGATTGCATGTTCACATCTTGTCTGGGCTGCCAAGTAAGTTCAAAGTGAGCATGCACAACTAAGTGGGATCTTGTCTCAAAATTAAAGAAATGACAAAGTAAAAACATGTTGAGGATATGGCTCAGTGGTATATGGCTTATCTAGTGTGCATGAGCCCTTATTTCAATTTCTTATATAGCAACTAAATAAATAAATAAGATAGAAAACTTGTGTGCCATGGTTTTATCATAGCATTAATGCAAGAGAAAATTCACCTAGCAGGTCAACTTAGTATATCTCATCTGAGAGAGACACTTATAGAAGGCATTTTTGTTAGATTTCACGTGGAATTTAATATTTATGAAAGATCAGTAGATATGACCAATAAAGAACTGGTGATCAGCAGGTTAGGGGATAGCGGTTTTCACTCAGATGATGTAAGAATGATTATTTGACATTTTATCAGGATATTTTGAAAATATTTATTTATTTGCAATCAGAAAGAGAGAGGAGGGAGAGAGAGGTGAGAATGGCCTCCAGCCACTTCCAACAAACCCCCAGATGCATGCATCTTTGTGCATCTGGCTTTATGTAGATACTGGGGAATTAAACCTGGGTCCTTAGGCTTTGCAGGCAAGTACCTTACTCAATAAGCCATCTCTCCATCCCTCATTAAGATAATGTTATGACATATAAAATGTTTCTATTCCAGGTCAAGTTTGAATTGATTAAGTTATATCAAACACAGGTTTATTTAGAGCTCTATACTTACAAGAATGGTATTTTCACTGACATTTTCCCACAGTGTTTTCCTTCTAGGTTAAAAATGATAATAACTACATGGAAAAAGAAGACCCTTGTCTTCCTTCCTTCCTTTCTCTTACTTTATTTCCCCCCATTTCTTTTCTCCCTTCCTTATCCTCTGCACACTTAGAAGTGACAAGTACTCAGAGAAACTATGAAGCACTTCCAACTGTAATTCCCTTTCTAAATATACAATTCAATACTGCCTCAATTGCTGTGCTATTAAAGTCATTCTCTGCAAAATGCACTTGGTACTCAGTATGTGCAAGATTTTGTGCTAGACTATATGGGTAAGGAATTTGGAAAAGATAAGAAGACATGAACTCTGGCATCTAAGGGACTTATAATATAGTGGAAGATATAGCCTTATTTGAAAATCAACAATTTACATTTCGGCCAATGTTTTTCTGTTTTGTTTAGGTCTTGGTTGAGCACAGTGCTACTAACATTAACTTGGAAGGAGAAAACGGAAACACGGCTGTGATAAGTACCTGCACCACAGATAACAGTGAGGCCCTGCAAAGTTTGGTTTGTATACTGATTCCTTTGCTTTCTTTTCATGAATTGTTATCTAAGAAGATCTTCTACTTAGCAAAATGAAAAATAAATTCACAAAGTTTGTTCTGGGTGTTTCTGTATGTACATACCCCTTAAATCCTTAAAGGACATGAGAGTGTACACAGAAGACTATACAACATGAAAGAACACATGAGAAAAATCCAAGTAAAAAGAAAACACAGGCAGCAAAAATAAACATGAAACTGGAAATTAGCCTAGAGTGTAAAACATGAAGTGTA
The DNA here is from genome assembly GCA_036365145.1 of Orientallactaga sibirica. Lineage (NCBI taxonomy): Eukaryota > Metazoa > Chordata > Mammalia > Rodentia > Dipodidae > Orientallactaga > Orientallactaga sibirica. The sequence goes on from JAEOAD010000003.1 coordinate 23,565,360, forward strand.
ACAATAGCCTGTATGTTAATAAGACCATTTGAGGCTGAGTACCTAAGTGATCAGAGGAAAAATTAATATGGTCAATTGCAGAGTTATTTGGCCTATAGGATAAAAGCTAAAAGAAGCACAGAATCTCTGTTCCCAAATCAAGAATTGTTGCTATGGCTTCTCCAAAGAAGAACCCCATGTGGTGTAGTGGCTAACTGTCCTCAGACACAGGTTTGAGAGGACAGACCATCCACCTCTCCCAACACATTCCCTGGTGTGGTCTCCCAAGGTGGCAGAGAGGCCTGTCTGAGAGGTGTTTTCTGTTCTGGGCAGTGGCCCTGCTGAGGGCACTATTGGAACTTTAGCAAGTAGCTTTCTTTCAAATGTTCCTAGCTCCTGTGCACACTATCTAGACTAGGTTCTCACTGAGTTACTGTATGATGCAGTCTTCTCACCAACCCAAGAGTAAGTAAATGACATTTAATTATGTCAAAATATTTACTTGGCCAGGCGTGGTGGCTCACGCCTTTAATCCCAGCACTTGGGAGGCAGAGGTAGGAGGATCGCTGTGAGTTCAAGGCCACCCTGAGACTACATAGTTAATTCCAGGTCAGCCTGGGCCAGAGTGAGACCCTACCTCGAAAAACAAAAAAACAAAACAAAAAAAAAATTTACTTGATACTTAGATGTACAAATGTGTGTCAATATATTTACTAGATGTACTAAGAGGCAAATACATAGACTCTAAGTTAATGTGATTGGACCAAAAAGATAATAAATAGTAAATATAATAAAAATAGAAACCAAACCTAGATTTTAGGGGAAAAGCATTAAATTATCCAAAATAACTTATACTAGCAAAGTAGTAAAGTTGAAAACATATAAGAAAAGATACATATAGTTATATAGATTTATAGATACATAGATATAGATATATAAAATAGTATTGCTTTACCTGGATCCTTTGGCTTTTCAGGCAAGTGCCTTAACCACTAAGCCATTGCCTCTTCCCCATAAATAACTTCTGCTCCCACAATGCATGCCTCACAATCCCTATGGGGATGACCTGCGTCCTCAACTAGGAGGATCCCTTTGAAAAAGGAGCAGGGATGAGGGAAAGGACAGTACCAACATATGCTATTTACATACTAAGTAAGTTCATAACTCATAAACAAATGAAAAATAGTATTGCTTTGCAAAATTATTTTGTATGAATGATGATTGTAATTGTATTATTCAAAAATATTTTATACAACATCATATATTATTTTTAAAATATTTCATTTATTTACTTATTAGAGAGAGAGAGAGGCAGACAGAGTGAGCTTTAGTATGTCAAGGTCTCCTGCTACAGTATGTGAATGCCAGATGCATGCACCCCTCGGTGCATCTGGCTTTACGTGGGTCTTGGGGAATTCTAACTTAGGCCATCAGGCTTTGCAAGCAAGCATGCCATCTCTTCAGGCCAAAAACATATATTCTTCATAATATGATTTTATGAAGTATATCTTTCATTTGTTACATTTGTTTTATGTGAATAGAATACATATGTGTGTCAGAGTCTGTCATTAAAAGAAAAGATTATAAGCAGTTACTTCACAATATTCTGCAATTTCAAAATCTTTTCTTTTATGATGATAAATGATAATATATTAATGATTAATGATTAATATAACTGATTTATAGAAAATGCTACTTGAAAATGATTGGCTCACTTAAAAGGATAACAATAAGATTCAACTCTTCTAACATCATATTAGTGGAGAAACTTCATTAGTGCAAATGTCTGATTTTCATGACTTAGCAAAGAGTGCTGTTATATTATTTTATATGTATTTTAATTTACTTTTTATTAATTTGACATAGATGAAGGTGAAAATCTGGGAAATACATTATTTTCCTATGAGCTGAGAATAAAGTTATAATGTTTTTAAACATCTTGTAAAAGATGTATTAAATTTGTTAGTGTATCAACATTGATACTCTCTGTCATGATTTTTACTTCTTATTTTCAGGGTATCTCTACTGTGACATTTTTAGCCTAGTTCCAAAGTCTTTTCTGTGTTTTCCTATATACTCTGAAGAGTGAAATGGTCTGGTAGAGGCACTGAAAATTCTTGTCCACCCTTGTGATTTGGAGTTTAACTTGTGCAATTGAGTTTTTCATTTCCTTTCCTCTAGCTAAATAAAGGAGCAAAGCTATGTAAATCAAACAAATGGGGAGATTACCCTGTTCACCAGGCTGCATTTTCAGGTGCCAAAAAATGCATGGAGTTGATATTAAAGTATGGTAAGTGAAGGTTTTCTACATTCTACATGGCAATGAAACCTATCAGATGTTATTTGAAAACAGGTATATTTAATACAATTAATACATATGCTTCTATGTAAATTTAAATGGTTTCCTCATAAAATTCATACTATTTATTTAAAATATTCATCTTAAATGACATTTTATTCTAAAGGTGAAAAAAATGGCTATAGCAGACAGTCTCATATTAACTTTGTGAACCATAAGAAAATCAGCCCACTCCACCTGGCAGTTCAAAGTGGTGACTTGGAGATGATTAAAATGTGCCTGGACAATGGCGCAAACGTAGATCTGGTAGAGGTAAGTGATCAAACTCTGCATGGCACTTTTCTTTAGAATTGCCCTAATTCATTACCCAAAATTTTGTACAGCTCCCTGATAGCCAAATAAGATTGGGAATGCATAAAATAGAAAAATTATTATTTCCATTTGTTCATGCAGAAAATATATTTTAATTTTATAAATTTCAACATACCAAAATTAATTGCAAATACATATAGAGTATATCCAGTTTCATTGTCATGAACCCATCCTCAAAGATATTGCCAGCCAGGAGTCCATTCTTGAATGTCGTTGGCTCTAGTTATGTACTAAACAGTTATATTCTTCATCTAAGGACCATCTACCAACTTGTAAGGATAAATATGTGGAAGTGTTGACTAGGCCTGAGTCCTGCCTAGCTTTGTGTTATGTATGTCTGACTAAAAGTACAGACTTCAGCCTCTTTTGCCTGCACTGTTTTGGCTTTTGAGTGACAATATGTTTCCCTCTCAGCTACCTCAGAGGTTTGTCCTTTGGGCATAAAGAGAACATGGGTTATTAAAATCTCATGTAGCTTCTGCCCCCAAATTCCTTCAAAATAGAAATGAATTACCAACACTTTTGGTCTGTAGTTACTTTTGTCAGCTATTAAAGAATACATGAAACTCACCTGCCTTGGAAAAACAGTGGCATTCAGGTACTAAGAATGATAGGGTACATCGAGAGCTGCCACACCACCAGGAAGCACCCAGGCTAGTGGATGGTCAGCATAGGCATGGTTTTCAGAAGATGAGCAGCACTCTTCCTCAGCTTCAGTGTGAGAGTTGATCTGGGAAGAAGAAACTCACAGTTGGACTTGATGTGTTGCATCTTCAAATTGCAATTTAAGCACTAATTGGGATATCAAAACCATTTATAGAATGGCAAGTGCATGGCCCTTCATTTTGCTGCGACCCAGGGAGCCACTGACATCGTTAAACTGATGATCTCATCGTACTCTGGTAACAGTGATATTGTTAATGCCACTGATGGGAATCAAGAGACCCTGCTTCACAGGCAAGTTTTCTACCTGTTACTCAACATATTAAAGTACATATCACCAGAAAAAAAAATCACAAGTATGCTGACAATAGTTCTAATGTTTAAAGAGCAAATGAATATCAAAGACCTTTCAGTCCAGCCGGAATCTCTTTTAAGTGCCCCAGGAATCAGAGTAGGATGTTAAAGGGATATTTGCAGAAGGAAATCTCCACTGAAAAATTCTGGATTAATTCTTGGTGCACTAGCTGTAGGTTTACATACAACTTCCTGTATGTAAGGAAGCTAACTCACAGGAGACATTCTAAGACATTTCTAATGTTCCATTTCTTCAGGTGTGTCTTCTTCTGCTTAGTGATGACCAAGGAACAGATACCCAAGGGTATTCCATAGTCCCCCTCATACCCCTTCTGCCTACACCTAAAATTATCCATAAATACTTCCAAAACATACAGATTTAGGAAATTCCAACCAATTGTCCAAAAAGATAAGCATTTCTGTGGGATTTTAACGGAATGCCACATCACATCAGAGAAAGGGTCTAAAACTTAGCTTACTGGATGCTACAGCAGGAAATGAGCAGTAGAGTGTGGAAGCTTAAGTCCTTTGAGAGAACAAGGAATAATACTTTCCTACTTGAGTGACAGAGTTCACGTCTCTGTAAAGTCTCTCTTTTCCTTCCTGTCCTCTTGACCTGTGATTAAGCTAGAAACCTAGAATGTCACTGAAGAGGTAATAAATCTCCAGTATTTAACTATACCAGGAAATTTACACTAACTCTCAGGGGAAAAAGAAACTCTAGTTACCAATCTAAAATACATTTCTGAACTGGGGAGGTGGGATGAATGTACACATTAGTAAAACTAGCAGCCATGATAATATATGAACTCATAGAAAGGACCTCTCATTCATGTTGTCTTAAAATCAAAATTTAAAAACATAAAGGGAAATAGCTAAAATGCAAAAAGAATTTATTTCCTGTGTGTTTGCGTGTGTGTGTGTGTGTGTATAAAATCACTGTGAGTTCAAGGCCAGCTTGAGACTACATAGTGAATTCCAGGTTAGCCTGGGTTAGAGTAAGACCTACCTAACAAACAAAAAAATAATTGAAATTAATTAATCAAGTTGATAAAAATGTGGAAATAAAGGTGTTTTAGTCATTCAAATTTATAAATAAACGACTAATCAGTTAATGGGGGCTGGAGAGATAGCTCAGCAGTTAAGCTGCTTGCCTGCAAAGCCTAATGACCTGGGTTCAATTCCCTAATACCACATAAAGCCACAAGCACAAGGTGACACATGCATCTGGAGTTTCTTTGTAGTGGCTGGAAGCCCTGGGGCACCCATTCTTTCTGTCTGTTTCTCTTTTATATGAACATGAAATAAAAATGATGGATTAATCTCTAGATAATTTTCTGCTGCATATGAAATCACAAGATGATTCCACAGTGACTTTAGTTCTCTCTGTAAGTAGTTTCATAAAGCCTCAGTAATACTAGTTTCCCCTTGTTAGCTCTTGCTAAAGAGAAATCCCCCCCAAAAGAGGACCTGTTGAAACTTTAGGTACACCTTCATATCTCCATAACCAAAATAATACAGACCAATACGTTTGTCTCTTATATATTGGGATAGATATTACTACTCACCATAGAACATCTTCATGATGATTTCTCAGAAGAAAATAAATCTGTTCAAAGATGAGAAAAAAATTGTGATGTATTTTGTTTTTCCTTATTTACATAACTTTGAAAATAGAGTCATTAGAATCCTTGTGATTTAGCATAACATTATGTTCATTCACTGTCCAATTAAGTTAATTTTATGAATAAGTAGCTTTATTTTTTATACTTATGTCACTGTTTATTTCTCTTTCTTGCAGAGCCTCATTATTTGATCACCATGAACTTGCCGAGTACTTAATTTCAGTGGTAACTATTTGACAGATTTAATTTTTAAATGACTATTTATAGTTGAAAAAAATCATATAACTACATACTATGGATTTTCAAGAACAAACCCCATTTTAATTTATTGTTTGGCAGCAAGGTTTCCTGAAGGATGACTAACACATTTTCAACTAAAGTATATTTCATATGGATACATAAAGGCCATTGGTCAGACTTCATTATAAAGAAAGTAGAAGAACCAGAGTGTAATGGTGATGTCCTTATCAAAGTTTATTGAGCATAGAGTTTATGAAGAAACTGTGAGGAAAGCTTTTTTTTTTGGTTTGTTTATTTGTTTGTTTTGTTTTGTTTCTTTTTGAGGCAGAGTCTTGCTCTAGCCAGGCTGACCTGGAACTCACTCTGTAGTCTCAAACTGGCCTCTAACTCATGGAGATCCTACCTCCACCTCCCAAGTGCTGACATTAAAGTCATGCACCACCACATCTGGCTGAGGAAAGCTCTTTTGATGGCCTGTCTGGGGTCCTTTTCGTACTGCTGGATTTAGACAACTCTATTGGTCTTTCCTTGGCACTGGTGGCTGGAGGCCAATACAGGAGAGGTAGCCTATATTTCCTTTACCTTTCCTTGTAAATGTTTAGCTCCACCTTCCAAGGCATGAAAAATTGAAGAAGTTGGATGACATTATTGAAGATTTGTTATCAGTGAAATCACAAGGTCTTTTTCTCTCTCAGAAGTGGAATCAGTTGGCTTTTAAGTTACTTTTTCACAAGATTGCACATGAGTGAAATCACAGTGGATTTATTTAAGCCTTTCCATATGAGCAATAAATGAAGTTCCTTGTCATATTTAAAATTTGTGGTTGTTGGCATCAACTGCTAAAATTGTGATATTTATACAGAAGAATCCCAGAAAGGCTAACTAGACCACATAGCATTGTGCCATGCATGATTTCTTGTAGTTCACCTGACAATGGCTTAAGCTCACTGGCCAGCATCAGCTCTTAGCAGAGACACTGCTGCCCTGTCACCTGTGCACAGTGAAAACATAAGGAAGTATAGCAGTCAGAGTTAAGCTGGTGTTACTGCCCAACCAGGTAGAGGGTTCTCTCCACAATAGCTTCAAAGCCCTCTGGTTGATTGTCATTTCAAATATTATTATAATCACAATTGTTAAAAATCGCAAAAATAATTTTTAAATGCAATTTTTCTTCAAATTTGTGTCTAGCTAAAATCTTACCTTCATAATTCATTCCAGATATTTCCATTTATCTGTTTAAGATGAAGTAGATTTTTTAAAAAGGAATAAAAATTTCTTTCTAATGTTTTAAATCACACATACACACTAAATTTTGAAGAATTAAAAAATTTTCAATAATTTTTATAATAAGAATGACAACCTTATCCTAAATGAAAGAGTTTTGTTTTAGGTATTCCATAGCAATTGATGTACTGGCAGATATAAGTCAAAAACCTAACACACGAGAAATGTTTGACTCTTGAAAATATGAAAGCCTCCTTTTATTTCAGATGTTACAACATATAAATTATAAGGAAGTTCATGTTATTTTATAACACATCACATGCACGAGTGCTAGAGGTTGCAGGGTAAGCTGCTGATTTACCTGCTCACCACTCTTTTTCAAATGACTTGTTTTGTTTAGGGAGCTGATATCAACAGCACTGACTCTGAAGGTCGCTCACCACTTATATTAGCAACTGCTTCTGCATCTTGGAATATTGTGAATTTGCTGCTCTCCAAAGGTACCAGTATGGATCAAGCAGAGTCTTTGCAAATACTATTCAGTCTGATTAGATAACACTTATTATCCATATGTTGCATGCTAGACACCAGGCTAGGCTCTGTGAATACAAAGATCATTAGAATACATAGCATGGCTAGAATAATATTTAGTATAGTAAAGGAGAAATACTTAAAAATAATAGTATGACAATAAAAGAAAACATTACAAAGCAATTGTAAAATACTAGGTATATGCTGAATGTTTTGTTAGCTTTCTCATGTGATAGAAATGCTATCACTGTCCCCATCATAGATATTAACCTAGTGCTGTGGGAACAGAAGAGAGGTTGCATCTCTGAATGTCTCCACTTTTCCCTTCTAAATAAAGTTACCTATAGTTTCATTTTTTATTTTTATGTTATTTTATTTCATTTTAGAGAGAGTGAGAGGGAAAGTTTTTAGTCAACATATATTACTATGTTGAAATCCACCATAGGATATGCTGTGGGTATATGAGTAGAACTTATGTTTATACTCTATTTTTTCTCAGGTGCCAAAGTAGATATAAAAGATAATCTGGGGCGAAATTTTTTACATTTGACTGTACAGCAGCCTTATGGACTAAAAAATTTGCGACCTGAGTTTATGCAGGTATGATATGTCTATGGATTTTGGTAAACTTAGTTGTGTTTAATGGAGACAGCCTTCATTATGAAAACCAATGCTGAGATCTCAAACAATATTTTAGAATAAAGAGGCTCTATTGGAATATATTATGATAACTTGATGGGGACTGAATCTTTGTAGTTATATGTTTCCATGTAATCTCAGCAATAATAAGGATTCATCATTAATCAGTCATAGTTCCTTCACTCTTTGACCACTGTGAATTTCAAACCAGTGATGAACCCAGTACATGGATGAATGAGTAAAACTCTACCATCAATTAAGAAAAACAGCAAGAGGGCTGGGAGATTGTTCAGCTGCTAAGGTGCTTGCCTACAAAGACTAATATCCTGGTTTTGATTCCCCAGTATGTATGTAAAACTGGGTGTGTGAAGTGGAGTGTGTGTATAGAATTCATTTGCAGTGGCTAGAAGTCCTGGTGTGCCCATTTTTGCTCCCTCCCTCTCTCTCTTAAAAAAAAAAAGAAAGAAAAACAACATCTGTGACTCATGGATGACAGGTGAAAGCATGAATTCCTTATTCATACCAAACAGCCCATACCTACTGAGTGATCTTAGATGACAGGAAGTGTGATATACTTTTTATAATAAATAAATGTCCATGCTGTTACTTTGTTTAATAAAGATTCAAAACACACATGGACTTGCATATTTTAAACAAAAATAACAAATCCTTATATCAGTTTGATTAAACTCTCACTTTTCATGTTTTTACTTAATATATTTATAAAAACCAAAGTAAATCTACCACCCTCATCCCTTTTGCCTAGCAGAACACATTAAGCTCTTCATGTTTTGGGGAGAAACCATGAAAGGAGAAGGATATAGGGAATGTAGTCAAATATTTGGAAAATACTGGGTTAAGTACTTTCCCTACTTGTGGTATCTCTTAGAGCACTTAATATGACATGACAGATAGACATAGTATGTGACTTTGATCCATATTCATTTTACTACAGTCCCTTTAGGTTTAGAGTTTTGTCTTGGAAGAGTTAAAATTGGCCCTTGTTGGAAAATATTGCGCTACAGTATAGATTGAAAAAATGCCATCTGACTTTGAACATACTGGTGTTTATATTAGACTACTGCTTTCTCCACAGATGCAACAGATTAAAGAGCTGGTAATGGACGAAGACAATGATGGATGCACACCTCTTCACTATGCATGCAGACAGGGCGTCCCTGTTTCTGTAAATAATCTCCTTGGGTTTAATGTATCTATTCATTCCAAAAGCAAAGATAAAAAATCACCACTGCATTTTGCAGCCAGGTAAGGGTCAGTCTGCCAACATATGAGTATGTCTGTCTTCTCTTTTATATTTATCATGAACATATGAAACCTGATTTCTTTTGCAAGTTATGGCCGCATCAATACCTGTCAAAGGCTGCTCCAAGACATAAGTGATACCAGGCTGTTGAATGAAGGAGATCTCCACGGAATGACTCCTCTGCACCTGGCAGCGAAAAATGGACATGATAAAGTTGTTCAACTGCTTCTGAAGAAAGGGGCACTATTTCTTAGGTGAGGAGATATGTGTGGAATTTTGTGTATTGTTTTGTTTTGTTTTGCTTTTTGAGGTAGTGTCTTGCTCTAGCCCAGGCTGTCCTAGAATTGTGTCAAGATGGCCTCCAACTCATGGCAAAGCAATCCTCCTACCTCTGCCTCCTAAGTGCTGGGATTAAAGGTGAGAGCAACCATGCCTGGCAATTTTGTGTATTTTTTTTCTTTTTTTATTGATAACTTCTATACTTACATACAAAAAATGCATGGTATTTCCCTCCCCCCCCCCATTCCCCTTTAGAACTCCAATTTCCATCATATCCCCTACCTCTCTCCATTAGTCTCTCTTTTAATTTGATGTCATCATCTTTTTCTTCTATTATGAGGGTCTCACAAAGGTATTGCTAGGTACTGCTAGGTCATGGATATCAAGGCCAATTTCTGTCTGGACAGTTGCATTGTAGGGAGTCATACCCTTCCTTTGGCTCTTCCATTCTATCCGCCCCCTCTTCTGCAATGGTCCCTGAGCCTTGGAGGGTGTGACAGAGGTGTTGCAGTGCTGGGCACTCCTTCATCCCTTCTTCTAAGCACTATGTTGCCTTTTGGGTTATCCTAGTGGTCATCGCCATCTGAAAAGAGAAGCTTCTCTAACCAGAAGTGAGAGTACCATTCATACATGAACATTAAGCATAGTGCTCTCAGGGCAGCTTGGTGAGAATAATATATACATTTAACCATACAAGAGCAGGCTTTATACCCCTAAGGCTCATGACCTCCCCTGCCATAGACTTTTGCTTAGGTTTTTCAGTACCAGACATGTATTCTCTCCCATAGAGAGAGCTTTCAGTCCAATTATGGAGCAGTTGGTTACCCCAAGAGCAGACATGCCACTATTGCACCTGTTCAGTCATTGGACCTGTATGGCCAAACTTGAATTTTCAGTGTCCACTAATTACCCATTTCACTGTGCTTTTCTATTATAATTTTAAATTATTCTTTCTAAATTTAAATCGTACTAAATACTTGCATTTAGTATTCATGTACTAAAGTGTATTCATGTCACTTAATCTTCAAAACATATGTGATTTCTCAAATATGAAAAACAAAGTCAGTACAGTCCCCAAATGACAAACAAAAGTATTAAAGTTTATAGAATGAAGATCTTGATCAAGGTCATAGAGGAAGTGAGTTTGGGGAGAGCATTTTTGAGGACCTTTGAAATATATTTCCTCATAGTTTACATCATCACTCTGCCATCATTTGTAGAGATATAAAACTATATTCATGGGTGTCGACATGTAGATGTATGCAAACACAGAACCATCCAAGCTCAAAGTACTTTTCATTCAATCTAATAAATGATGGACACAAACTTTGACTCAGGAAGCATTCAAAATAAGCTCAACTCCATAATATGTAAAGGAAATATAACATGAAGAGCAATACCAAGTAAAATATAGACATAATAATGTATGAGTCATAATTGAATGGCATTTTTTATAAAAAGGTAAAGAAAACCTAGAAACAAATACACAGTTACAATGAGTTATCTTCTAACTTTACCAGTGTGGCAGGTGGCCAATAGCTCTTTAAGCTCATGTTCAAGATCACATTTCTTCATCAGAGCTCCAATGTCAGCTTTACACTCTCTTCTTGTGTCCAAGGGACACAGAGAAAGGGACCTGTAGAGGGGATATAGATGGTGCTTAATTACAGCATGATTGAAATAGCAGGGTGTCTCTCAAACCCTAAAACAGTTGCTTATTTGTACCAAAATTGACTTGTGTAAAGTTCTTTTATTTTTCTCTGTATATAGTATCACTAATATGACAAATCTTTTAAATCTTGAATGTGAGGATACACATTTTCCAAAGATATCACTTAGATATCTTTGATAGCATGGGAGCATATAGACCGGGAGGCTTAGAAAATAACACTAAATATCTTACAACAAGGCACTATAAGATATTATTATTATGTATTAACTATGTTTTGTTTTTGTTTTTTGTTTTTCGAGGTAGGGTCTCACTCTGGTCCAGGCTGACCTGAAATTAACTATGTAGTGTCAGAGTGGCCTTGAACTCATGGCGATCCTCCTGCCTTTGCCTCCCAAGTGCTGGGATTAATAAGGCGTGCACCACCACGCCTGGCTCTATGTATTAACTATGAAGACAGATATAAGCAGTTTAAAACTCTGGATAATGTTCAATGAAACAAGATTTAAAGTAGTAGGTACAAATACATTAAATCTTTGAAAACTATTATGCAACACATGCATGCTAACTATAGTTCCCCTACCTGCAATGCAATACATTTATATCCTTTAAACTTTAATCCTCTAACAAAAGTATACATGTGATTCACTTTATATATAGACCATTTAAACTATTGTGCTTGAAATTATCAAATATATAAGTAGGCAATGAACATTAAGTTCCTAGTTCTCAGTTTGTCATCAGACCCAGTGACAAGAAGCCAAGTGGCATTGTTCCCATATTCCATCTGTAAGTACATACATGCGTCTTTTTCTTTTAACCTATTTAACAGTGACCACAATGGCTGGACTGCTTTGCATCACGCATCCATGGGTGGGTATACTCAGACTATGAAGGTCATTCTCGATACTAACTTGAAGTGTACAGATCGGCTAGATGAAGAAGGGGTAGGTACTGTATTCTTCTTACCATCAAAAAATCCTGATATGTACCAAAGTTCTAAAAATGCAAGAAAGCCTTTTGCACTGCCCTCTTCTAATTTTTTGTCCTACTCTTAGCTTTTGGTTTGGTTGTAAAATCAGATTCTTGGAGTGAGGTGTAGGTATAAAGGAGACCAGAAATTGAAGATTACTAATACTAATGTTAATAGAGACAGGTGAAACTTGAGGCCATCCCTCCAGGCCCATTATGGTTTCATGGTAAAGTATTCAGAACTCCCTGATGATCTCAGAAAAATGAAGAGAACTGAGGCACTGATATAGGCAACATTATTACTTTGAAGTATAGTGATTTGGTGTGACTTATTGAGTATTGTGTCCTTCCTTACTTGTTTGGACAATGGTGAGATGTACATTTGCTCATGAAATGATGGAGGTAAATCATTCTTGATTTTTGTTTTTTTAAATATTTCATTTATTTATTTGAGAGAGAGGCAGAGTGCAAAAAGAGAGAGAGAATAAAAGGGGGAGGGAGGAAGGAAGAGAGAGAGAGAGAATGCTAGGTCCTCTAGCCGCTGCATAGGGACTCTAGATACATGCACCCTCTTGTGCATCTGGCTTACATGGTCCTGGGGAATTGAACCTGGATCCCTTGAATTTGTAGGCAAGTGCATTACCTGCTAAGCCATCTCTCCAGCCCTTGTGTTATTTTGTTAAAAATGCCTTTATATGAGAAGATTACAACTTGGCACAATCACTAATTTTTTATGTTTGTGAAATCCCAAATCCATAGCACAGCATTCTAATAGATAACTCTCCCAAGTGTTTATATACTTCCATGTTTACTACAAACTTCTTATCCTTAAAACTTCTCCTTTATCCCTTTGGAAGCACCCTACAGCAAAAGGAATGCAACACAACCCCTATCACACATACCTATACTCACCATGCATACTGCACTTGAATAATATACCCATTTTTTCTTATTTTTTTCAAGGCTTCACTGTGAGCATGGGGTTTTAAATTGATGTAAAGTTGGTATTAAATAGCTTCACTGAGTATTTGTTTTAAGTAACTCAGCAATACGTAACTAAGCCAGGCAGCAAAGCACAAATGATTAGCCACTGTGACCCCACCATGTTCTTTGTTTCTTCTGAAAGAACACTGCACTCCACTTTGCCGCTCGGGAAGGGCATGCCAAGGCTGTTGCAATGCTTCTGAGGTACAATGCAGACATAGTTCTGAACAAGCAGCAAGCCTCCTTTCTGCACATTGCATTGCACAACAAGAGGAAGGAAGTGGTTCTCACGACCATCAGGAGCAAAAGGTACTGGAATTCAGTATCCTCTGGTGTTACATGACTGGAGAACAGATAAAAAGAAAAAAAGCTTCTGTGTGTGTGTGTGTGTGTGTGTGTGTGTGTGTGTCTGTGTATGTGTGTGTGAACACACATTTCTGTGAACATATGTTCATGCAAGTGTATGCATGTAGATTGCAAAGGTCAACTTTGTGTCTTGTTTTTTTTTTTTTTTTCAGATATGCCTTTTAGTATTTTTGAAACAAGGTCTCTCTCTGCCCTGAAACTCATTAATTAGGCTAGAGTGGCTACTCAGTGGACTTAAGGGATCCAACTCCCTAACTTGGCATTACAAGTGTGCACCACCATACCCAGCATTTTATGTGGGGTCAGAGGATTGAACTCATGTCCTTCTATTTGTGAGGCAAGCATCTTACCAACTGAGATATCTCTTCAGGACTGTACTTCAGTTTTTAATCAGCATGTGAAAAAAATTAGCTGTTCAAATGATTTTAGTGTACCTTTTGGATGACATCATGAATTTCATTTCATCCTCTGATGTTGAGGTCTAATTCTACCAATATTAAACATAGAAGAATAGTACAACTCCACTAGATTTTTTGTAATACTTGAGAGATCCAGGCATACACATTATTTGGCACCAGTCATTATCAAAACAGCTGTGTCCTGGGATGGAGAAATGGCTTAGCAGTTAAAGCATTTGCCTGCAAAGCCAAAGGATCCCAGTTCAACTCTCCAGGATCCACGTAAGCCAGATGCAGCATGCACCTGTAGTTCATTTGGAGTGGCTGGAGGCTCTGGTGTGCCGATTCTCTCTCTCTCTCTCTCTCTGTGTGTGTGTGTGTGTGTGTGTGTGTCTGTCTCCCTCTTTCTCTCTCTCTCTTACAAATAAATAAAATGTATTTTTAAAAAGCTGTGTCCTCCCCTACCTGGACATACTCTTTTCAATACAAACTCCCTAGCTGGATATTGATGAGATAGTAACCAAGATTACTGGTGCCAGTAAATGAAGTATCCCTTAACACACGATTTCTTATCACTCTTAAGGAATTTGTTTTTGCTTTTGTTTTTGGTTTGTCAAGGTAGGGTTTCACTCTAGCCCAAGCTGACTTGGAATTCACTATATAGTCTCAGGGTGGCCCTGAATTCACAGCAATCCTCCTACCTCTGCCTCCCAAGTGCTTGGATTAAAAACACTTGCCACCATGACAGGCTCACTCTTAAAGAATTTTAATGATTAAGATGGGCAGTTTTTCCTCTTTTCTAACATAAATTTTCTATATCATCATAGATAGATAATAGCCATGTGTCACCAGGCAGTGGACACGAATGGGAATAATGGCATATTCAAGATAAACATAGCCTAAGTTTGGAGCATAGGCAGTCTCAACAGGTTCCTATTTTTATTGAAATGCTAGTGAATTGAAGTATGTAGCTAGCATTTTCTGATGACAATGCAGGTACTCTACATGGAATTTACTGATAAAAGAAAATTTGTCTATGTTGTTATTAGAATTAGATTTGTCATATAGATAGGACCTTGGAGATAAGTGGGCTCATCTTTGATTCTTGTTATACATTTATTTCCTACTTGGAAACATACACCTTATCCCATCTGTTGGGTGGTGTTGAAGGATAAGGTATAACCTATACTTATTTATTAGTATACTTGACACTTTATTTTGACACTTAATACCTTATATACACATGCATGTATATGTTTGTGAAATATGGACCAAGTACCAAGTTGCTGATATGTGTATGCTAATATCTCTATCAATAACTCAACCAGTTATTTATTTATTTATTTATTTATTTATTTATTTATTAGAAACAGAGGAAGAGAGAGAGAGGAAAAGAGTGGAGTGAGAATGGGTGCACCAGGGCCTCTAGCCACTGCAAACAAACTCTAAATGCATGCGCCACCACATGCATCTGGCTTATGTGGGATCTGGAGATTTGAACCGAGGTCCTTAGGCTTCACAGGCATGCTCCTTAACTGCTAAGCCATCTCTCCAGCCCAATAACTCAATGGGTTTTGAAAGCACTAATCATTTCATAACTTTGCGAGAAAAAGAAGATTCTTCGGAAGGTAAGTAGAGAAAGATATAGAACAGTGATTATAATAGTTATTTGGCAATTTTCTCACATTGCTTACTTCCATAAATGAACACGGACCTATTAATAGATTGGTCTTGGTTAACATGTTGACTCTACCAGAACTAGTGAATGAGTATTATATCAAAAGAATTTCATCACGTTTAGCTTTCTACTAAAGATATGATATTAAATTTAAGTGCTGTGAAGAAAAGAAAGATTAAGACATTTTATTTTTATTTTTTTATTTATAGATGGGATGAATGCCTTCAAGTTTTTACTCATTCTTCTCCAAGCAACAGATGTCCAATTATGGAAATGGTAGAATATCTCCCTGAATGCATGAAAGTAAGCCCTCTAAAACCAACGCCCCTATGGGTATATATGCCTGATGTATAACATAGTGTGAGAATTTATTGTCAGTATCACTGCCTGGTAATAGTAATTTCCATATTTGATTACAGTGTATAGCTTTCCATAAGAAATGAGGAAAATTAACCAAGTATTGAATGAGGATCTTGCATTAAAGAACACTCATCTTTAATATGTGTAAAATAGGAAAATATACTAAACAGATATATATTTTTTTTTGTTCAAGTAATTCAAATGTGTAGCAGAGACTACAACATGACATGCTTTGGCAAAATAAAAGCTCTGGGTACATTTTACTTGGCCTGCATGTTTTTATGGTTTAAAATATGCATTAGATGCTAACATTTGTAGCCAAGATGCTTTCATTAAGGCTGCAGATACCTGGTTTTCCATTGAACAAAAACAACAAATGATCTAATGCTTGGGAAGGGCTTCTAAAAAGGTAAGCAAGGCTGAGCACTGGCTGGTACTGGGGTGGAGAAGTGTCTCCCATGTGGTATGCCACACCTCTCCTTTTGTATGCTTGGCTCTAATGGCAAGTGATAGTAGATATGTATTGTCATTCTCATACAACTGCTTTCCATGTAGTAGAACTATATTTTCTAATGTATGTATCCATCCAAACTATGAAGATAACA
Source organism: Orientallactaga sibirica (assembly GCA_036365145.1). Taxonomy (NCBI): domain Eukaryota; kingdom Metazoa; phylum Chordata; class Mammalia; order Rodentia; family Dipodidae; genus Orientallactaga; species Orientallactaga sibirica. The sequence goes on from JAEOAD010000003.1 coordinate 23,581,861, forward strand.
ATTTATCCCTAAGGTACAAGGAGCAAAGAAGGGCCTGGAGAAATTGCTCAGCGGTTAAAGACATTTGCCTCAAAGCCTGATGACCCAGCTTTCAATTCCCTAGTACCCATGTAAAGCCAGAAGCATGAAGTGGCACATGCATTTGGAATTTGTTTGCAGAGACAGTAGGCCTTGACATACGCTCTCTCTCTCCTCCTTCTCTCTCTTCTCTTTAGCTGATTCTCTCTCTTAAATACATATTTATAAAAGAAGCAAATAATGATATGAGTAATAGGTCGTAAATTGGTCATGGGATAAAATCCTTTCTCATGTATAGTCTGCTGCTCTGTATTTCAGCTGGATTTTCTCTCCCACAGGTTCTATTAGATTTCTGCATGATCCCTTCCACAGAAGATAAATCCTGCCGAGACTATCACGTAAGTTCATTTTATCATGATGACTGATAAAAACTAGTGCTCCTCTTGTAGTAGATGTTAAGTACCAGTCTAATTTATCATAATGTTGTATTACCTACTTGTGTTATTTCCCCAAAAAACTTAGTTGTTTCTAGCATCATTAGTGTTATGGCTAGCCCTTATATTTTCTTGGGTAATTTTACCTGAATGGTGAAGAACTAAAAGAATTACTCAAGTTCCGTAGGTGGAGTTGAACAGTTTTTCCAGGAACTGCTGGATGCAATTTTGTCTATCCTGGTTTCAAAAGGACAGCCTGGCTAGGAATAATTTTTTTATCTTGATATTATGAATCTGGGCCATCAGATTTGCTGTGACTCAAATTATTTACATAGATAGAAGCCTAAATCATAGAATTATTCTTTTTCCCATTGATCTAGGTTGTAAGATTTCTAGAATATTTGCTTTTATAATTAATATGTAATAATTTTCCTTTATCCAATTGCAGTGACACATCTTTGCTTATATCAGTTAATTTTCAGCTAAATTGTAGGCATGTACATTTGATTTGTCAAGTATTTGGTGGCCTATATTAGATTAACTTGAATTTTTAAAAAAATATTATATTTTCTACAGATTGAATATAATTTCAAATATCTTCAGTGTCCTTTAACATTGACCAGAAAATTAGAACCTACACAGGAAGTGGTATATGAGCCTCTTTCAATCCTTAATGTAAGTCTAGTACTTGCATAAACAATGTCATTTCTACCTGGGTTCTGAACTGTTTGGATCTAACAGTGTCATGTTTTATGGAAATGGAAGGGGCTTGCAGAGAATTCCAGTTTAGCAGTTCAGTGTGTGTGTGTGTGTGTGTGTGTGTGTTTGTGTGTGTGTGTGTGTGTGTGAGAGAGAGAGAGAGAGAGAGAGAGAAAGAGAGAGAGATGCTGGCCATGCCTTTATTAATTTTTTAAAACAAAGCCACACTTTTCTAGGCATTCATCTCCTGGCTTGTGTATATAATCTACCCAAAGAAATTTTCCTGTTTCTATTAATTGCCTATTCCTAGTGTGTGTCTGTGGTACCAAATCTCTGTTGCTATAGCAAATAAATTACTACACCACCCTCTATTTTCTTGCTATGATAACACAGCAACTTTGGTGCTGGCCCAAGCCATGAAGATCTGCTTTGTTCTCATTTGGCTTCTCTTGGGACCTGGTCCTGTTAGTGGCACCTGTAGGGAAGCCACTTGTCACCAAGTCAAAACATTGGATATGCTTCCAATTATTTTTCTCTATAAAGAAACCAGGAGATTCCTCACAATAGCACAGCTGTGATAAGTGAGGCTACAGCAAGTAAATTCCATAAATTATTCTTCCTGCCATTGATACAGTCATTCTTTGTTACATCTCTGGTGCAAGAACCTCTACACTGGGTTCTGCTTTGCTCACAAAGGTAGTGGTCAATATATTATAGTAAAATCCATCTTTCTATGGAAGAAAGAGGATCTTGGAGTCTTTTTGTCAACTTGATGGCATAGGCTTTTCTGTGCATTTCTGGAATAATTGAAATGTAAGGCTCAGGGTCCATTGCAGAAGAGGGGGGTGGAAAAAATGTAAGAGCCAAAGAAAGGATACGACTCCTTACAATGCAACTGTCCAGACAGAAATTGGCCTCGATATCCATGACCTCACAGTGCTTAGCAATACCTTCACAAGACCCTCATAATAGGAGAAAAAGATGATGACATAAAATTAAAAGAGAGACTAATGGAAAGAGGGAGGGGATATGATGGAGAGTGGAGTTCTGAAGGGGAATGGGGGGAGGGGAGGGAAATATGGTTTATTGTCTGTAAGTATAGAAGTTGTCAATAAAAAAAGCGAAGAAAAAAATATCCAAAAATCTCAAAGTTGAAGCAGGAAAGAAAAAAAGATACTAGTAGTTACTAGTAACTCTCATAAAAGCTTATAGTAGACACATTATTTTAACTATTTACATGTACTCTAGTGCTTAAAGTCTTTCTGGAAAAATTAGGCTGAATTTCTTTAAGGACAGAATTAGGGTAAAATACTTGGCAGTTCATCGTTATGTCTGTTCCTGCTGTAACTTCTACAGTGTTAAAAATACTCATGTCAGTCAGATTGATAGAGATAGAAAAGAATAAATCAAACAAACATTTGTAAAATGATTCTCTCTAGTTTCTGTTTTAATTTCTTATAATTATTGACTTCTCAACATTTCAAATGGAAGGGACTGTTACATTTAGGATATCATAATCAAGTTATAACTCAGACAGCAAAAGGTTTGGTGTACACTTGATTGTTTAATACTTCTTTTTGTTGCTTTTTCCCTATTTTTCAGGTCATGGTACGGCATAACCGCATAGAGCTTCTGAACCATCCTGTGTGTAAAGAATATTTACTTATGAAATGGTGGGTATTGAGCAGTGTTTGATTTTTTAAGTGATGTCCCCATTAAGTCTAATAGAAAATTCGAAATGATCCTGCTTTAATGTCATTTTGTTTGAGATTTTAATGTTTTAAACTTTAAGAAAGGAGTATCAACAAATTCAGTTATTAAAAATCTCAGTTTATCATTAACACTAATATATTTGCAATGCTTGAGGGGATTGTTATGTGAGACTGGAAAAGAAATTCTTGGGTCCTGTACTTTAGAGGACAGGAGTGTTGTAAATAAATCCTCAATTTGCAGTCAAGACATAAGGACTGAAGACCACATTTCTATTAATTGGTGAGACTTTATGTCTGAAGCTAAGATTCCTTCTCTGAAAATTAAAAAAAAAAAGTAAATTAGATGATTTTTCTTTTTTGGTATGAAAGTTCAATAAAGTAGACTTCAGAATAAGATCATAAAGTACTTTACCTATAGGAATTTTGAGATGACTCCTTTGTGCTTTGCCTATTTTTTGGTAGGTGTGCGTATGGATTTCGAGCACATATGATGAACTTAGGATCATATTGTCTTGGTCTCATACCTATGACCCTTCTTGTTGTCAACATCAAGCCAGGAATGGCTTTCAACTCAACCGGAATCATCAATGAAACTAGTGATCATTTGGAAGTATTAGACACTAAGGTATTTTATAATTTCAATACTTTTAAAATAAAGGATTGTAAAATATTTTTCTCCATAGGGATACATAAATCTGACATGCCAGGATTTTGATAACTGTGAATAGCCTATAGAATTGCAAATTATATTAGGTTTTCTACCATCTTTCATGGAATGAGAGAAAATATAATAGGACAATAAGTGAGTTTGAAGAATAATGCAAAAGGAATTGTCATGTATGAGATGCAAATGAAATGTAAGACTTCACAATATTTGTACAACATCATGTTTGTGGTTGTCAGGCAAGTAGGTAGTAATGGTAATGACATAACATCATAACGTACTAAACTAATGCTGTCATACATTTTATAATGCAAATGTACACATAAAATATAGGACTTTTAAAATGGTAAATTTTAGGACATATATACTGTTGCAGTTAGCTTCTCATTACTGGGATAAAACACTCAACTAAAAGCAGCTTATGGGAGGAAATGGTTTATTTCAGCTTACAATCTTTTTTTTTTTTTTTTTTTTTTTTTGGTTTTTCGAGGTAGGGTCTCACTCTGGTCCAGGATAACCAATCTTAGTCTCAGGGTGGAAGTTTCATCATGGTAGTTTAGAAAGAATTGCAAAGCAGAAAGCTAACTCACATATCTGGGCAGAATTAGTTTCAGTATTGGTTTTTGGAACTTGGCTAATATACCTCAAGGTCCAAACTACAGTGACACACTAGCAAAGTTTTACCTCCCAAATTGCCACTTGCTGAGGATTGAGTATGAGACTTAATTTCAAACACATGTATTTTACCACAATTTAAAAAATGCATGTTTATATTCCTTTAAATTTAATTGCCAATATTTTAAATTGGTTTTAATAATGACATTATGAAGTGGGTTTGTCATCTGTATTAGATGAGGTTAGTATTGGGATGACAATTTTCTGTTTAACCCAATTGTTGATAATACATAGAAACAAAGCAAATAAAAACAAAATAATATTTACTAGTGGAATATTATTGGAAAATAATGAAGGAAGTTAAATGTTGCTTTATCTTATACTCCTCATAACCAGTGTGTCTCATACTTTTTTGTTTCAGCATTCACTTCCAATACAAGTTTGTATGATCCTGGTTTTTTTATCAAGTATATTTGGATATTGTAAAGAAGTGGTCCAAATTTTTCAGCAGGTAAATTAATATATTTTGTTTCTTGAAATTATAAATATTCAATGTGAAGAACATAAATTAATTGCTATAAAGAAATATATGAAATAATATTTGTCATAATAAAATCAAATAACTTGATTAAGCAGAAACCTTTTAAAATGTAGAAATTGCATAAAAAAGATGTTCCATTTCACTATTCCAGATGGAGCTGTCTATTCACAAATAATCATTATGAATAAGTTTTTTGTGTTGTTTCAATAGCATTATTAATGTTTTATAACAATTGATATAAATTTTTATTATTATAAATTAAATTTAAACTTTGAAATGTAAATATTTATAAGGAACTTACCTATTTCAAGACTCATTTCAAGTATGTGTCTCTCAATTCTTTCCCTAATAGGAATGCTTTTCATTATTCAAAAGAATTCTAAACTATTAGACAGTAAGAAATTTTTATTTTATATAGAGGTCTCCTTATGTGACTGAGGTATCCTGTACTCATGATCACCCTACTTTAGCTTCCTTAGTGCTGCTGGCATGGAAATTTTTCATAACATATTCTCTTAGGGTGACACAAGTTCATATTAACTCTGAATTATATAAATTATCTGATGACCTTTGCTTTCATTAGTAAATAACAAAGATTCTTTGGTTCTACATATATAGGTTTAAAGTCATATTATTTGTTTTTGTATAGTTTGTGAATATTACTTTCCTAAGTCATATGTCTCTTAAACACGTCATTTCTGAGAAACAACTTTGTTATGTTATGTAAACTTATGATATATGTATTAAAAATGAAAGTAGTATGAATTAGCATTTAGTTACTGATTTGTACCTCAGGAGTTCATAAGCACGCCCAGGATGCTAGCAGCTAGCACTGCAGTCTTAATGGTAGTAATGATTCACAAGGTAACAGGTCTCTCTATGTGGTAACTCTGCATTCTTTTCTGCCCCAGAAAAGGAATTACTTTTTGGATTACAACAATGGCTTGGAATGGATCATCTACACAACAAGTATCATCTTTGTGCTGCCCTTGTTTCTTAACATCCCAGCATACATGCAGTGGCAATGTGGAGCAATAGCAATATTCTTCTATTGGATGAACTTTCTATTGTATCTCCAAAGGTAAAATCACTCAAGTTATTGCTGCACCCTTTAAACACTTTCACTCTCAAAAGAAAAACCTATTGTAAGTGGAATGAACTTATATCTGGCTTCTTCCTTTTCCAATTGTTTTACAAATGTGAAAGTATTTCAATATTTCTGAAGTTCTGGAGTTCAGTGTGTAGACCAGGGTCTTAGCATCTGCACTTTAAAATTTGGAGGCAAATTATTTTGGGGGTATGTTGCAGGACTTGCGAGGTGTGGAGAGCTATATTGCATTTGCCACAAGTTGTGTATTTAGCAATATCCCTGACTTATACCCACAGAACACCAGTAGCAGATAACTCATTCTCATTTTAATAGCCAAAAATGGATCAAGACATGGCCATATGTCAGTGACAAATTCCAGATTAAATGTGGGAATAATAACAAATAACCATACTGGATGCTCTTGTTTTACCAGTCATTATTTGATAAGAATTTATTTTGGATTAAACAAAATTTTGAATAAAACTGGTATAAAAATACAAGAGAAGGCTTGGGAGATGGTTCAGAAATTAAAGGTACTTTCTTTGTAAAGTCTGCTGGCCTGAATTTGATTCCCCAGTACACACATATATCCAGATATAAAAAGTGGAGCATGCATCTGGCATTTGTTTGCAGTGACAAGAGGCCCTGGCATGCCTATTCTCCTCTTCTCTCCTCTTCTCTATTTTCTTTTCTTCTTCTCTTTCCTTACCTTCCCTCTCTTTCGCATGCAAATAAAAATAAACACAAACATTAAAACATAAATAAAAGAGAAAAGGGGCCAAAGACTAATTCAGACTGGCAGTGCACACCTGAATCCCACTGTTGGAAGATGGAGATAGAGTATCATGACTTCAAGGACAGCCTGGGAGACCTTGCCTCAAAGAGAAAAAGGAAATAAATCAACCTAATTAAACAGAAAACAATAAGGCTCATTTCTCCTTTTCACAGTTGCTAATATTGAGTGAAATGCTATGTCACAGAGTTATTATAGCAAGATGTAAAATTTTATGACCTGAATCAGATAAAAGAAGAAACTGAATGATGGACTTAGGGTATCTTACCGAGGATTTTAGCTCTTAAGAGAAGACATCATATGGACCAATATCTGTGTCTCCAGGGACACACTTCTCTAACTAAACCATCTGAATTGCTGACAGGAGCATGGAATTTTGAGTGAAACTTGACCCTTTGGGGAGGATGAGGCATGGGTGTATGAGCATTGACTCAGAAAGAAAGTAGATTCAAGTCAGGCCTGGGAACTGCCATGCTCTTGGCTCATTATCAGTGACTTTAGAAAGTTTCTGGACCACTATTCAAACTTAGCTGAAGTCTCTTTTATTTTTTTTCAAAGGTATATTTTATGTTTTGATTGACACATAATTTCTGTACTTATTTATGAGGTACAGCGTGGAGTTTGGATTCATGTATATGTCAAGCATTGAAAATTTCAAAATCTTGTTGTTCCTTCTAACATATTGTCTTTGACAAAGGAGAACTTCAAGTTGATGACCAAATGTTGCATCTGTTGTCTGTCCAAACATTTCACAACATGGGTGCTTGGCAAGTGAGCAAAAGAAATCATGGGGTTAGATAGGTGTAAATCAAGTACTCTTCTTTCAAGCCCATTAGCACATTCAATCAATCTCTACTTGATATACCACACAGTTTCTGTCTCTGATTCCTTTCTTAAGCAGTTCATATCTTTTCTTTGATATTGAAAGTGATTTATTTTTGCTTTCCTACTTTGAGTAAGCACTGCCCAGTGGCCAAGTGATAAAACGTGAATGATATAACACAAAGAAGAACGGAAAAGTAATTTGATGAACAGCTTGAGAGGAAGACTTGATTCCTCATGAATTTTCATGTTTTTTTCACAACTGGCTTCAGTAATTTCACCTATGAAATACAGTACTTGATTTAATATAAATATTGCTGCTTAATAAAATAAACATTGATCCAAAAGTAAGCAAATATTCTAATATATTGTTTTACTTCTCTAGGTTTGAAAATTGTGGCATTTTCATTGTTATGTTGGAGGTGATTTTTAAAACCTTGATGAGATCTACAGGAGTATTTATCTTCCTGCTTTTGGCATTTGGACTTAGCTTTTATGTCCTCCTGAATTTACAGGTGAGGCATTTTCACCTACAGTTGATTTAAGTACTGTGAGTATTGGAAATAAATATTTATGCTTAAATCTCTATGCCTGGTAAGCTAATAATAGTCCCATAATTTGATTAGTCTTTATCTTATCTATCATTCATATCATCTTATTGTAAGCAAAAAGTACAGTTATAAGTATAGTTAGACTATTTATCATAGTTAAAAGCTTATATGTAAGAACAAACATTTGTTAAATGGGTGATTTGGTTGTCATTTATTATTATTTCACATGACTGTCTTTTAGCAGTTACATGCCTGACTTTTAAAAAATTCGTAATATAGTTACCATCACTTTATTCCTTGGAAAATACTTTTTCATATTTAGGCATCTTGTTTCTCATGTTTACCTGTCTTGCTTTCTCAGGATGCCTTCAGTTCTCCACTGCTTTCCTTAATCCAGACCTTCAGCATGATGCTAGGAGACATCAATTACCGTGATGCCTTCCTAGAACCATTTTTAAGAAAAGAATTGGCATATCCAGTTCTGTCCTTTGCCCAACTTATTGCCTTCACCATGTTTGTCCCAATTGTACTCATGAATTTACTTGTAAGTAATTTTTTTCTTTGTATTCTCTATTTGTTGACTGTGTGGGTCATTTGATAATAGTCATTCCTGGCCACTTTAGGCTGAAGGGAGCAATATCAACTTCATGTCACTGAAACAAAATCTATGAGGCAACAAACTTACAAAGAGAGAAGGTTTATTAAGTACATGGTTTCAGAGGTTCAGGGGAAAAGTATCCACAGAGGCTTGGTTCTGATGAAGGCAGCAGATGAGGCACACCATGGCAACATATGTAGCAAAATAAATAAATAAAAAAGATTCATATATCAAATGGCAAATGGCTCAGAGAGAGAGAGAGAGGAATGAAAGGAGAGAGACAAGGAAGGAGGAAGAGAGGGAATGAAGGAGCAAAAGAGAGAAAAGCTACAATGATCTAATAATCTCCCATAAGGGCTAAACTCTTAAAGGATCTGTAGCATGGAACAATGCCATTACTCTGTGGACAAGCCTTTACATATAGACTTCTGAGGAACACGCAACATCCAAAACATACTGAGGCCTGGGGAGATGGCTTAGTGATTAAGGTGCTTGTCTGCAAATCCAAAGGACCCTTGATTCCCCAGGACCCACATAAGCCAGATACACAAGGTCATGCATGCATCTGGATTTTGTTTGCAATACCTGGAGGCCCTGGATTGCCCATTCTTTCTCTCCCCCTCTCTTTCTATCTCAAATTAATAAATAAAATATAATTAGAGAGAAAGGTCTACTACTAAAACCTACCTGTTCAACATTTATCTAGTGCTTGGGGTATGCAAGAGTATAAAAATGTTCAGGGAATTCAATGCCACATTCACCTGACATACTTGCTAAAACCTTACAAATACCAGTCACTGTTGCAAATTCTGGGAAACAGCAGTGAACAAAACATAAAAAAACATGGTTCATACATAGCTATAATTAATTGGGAATTAGCTCATAAGTATGCAGAAAATGTAATGAATGTAAATGCTGTGAGGAACTAAGAAGCAGAATTAGAAAATAATGGTGGTAGTATCTTTTGCTATGGGGTTAGGAGGGTGTTAAACCTTGACACCAAATTTTATGTAGGGCATTGATTTATTCTTGGATGCTTCATTGACCAGAGATAGAAGTAGGGTATCTGTCATGCTGAGGGAGCAGCATTCAAACGCTTCCTTTAATACTAGTAGAAGCTGGGCACCCTCTGAAGAAAAGACAGTGTCCCTTTATGTGGATTTCATTGATTGGTTCCAACCCTGAGCAACGTGGCTGCTGCAGGCAGAAGTATAGCCCAGTTCCAGGTCCATGGAGAGCCCTCAATGGCATTTGGGGATCTGCATTTTCCTTATCCATTTTGTACACACACACACACACACACACACACACACACACACACACACACAATTAAATTTTTTTAAAGCTGCAGTTTTACCTAATAACAGGTCTGTTATTTTTTTCCTGTAACTCTTTAGAAGCTTCAGTCCAGAGAACATGTCAGCACTGCACAGTATGGTCTCTGTGATCTTGATCTTACCAAGTCACCATCCTTTCCAGGACTGTTCCAACTTTCTTTCATGCCTCTCCTTCACGATTTGGCCTAAGCTCTTTCTTCTTCCTGGGAAACCCTCTCACCATAGCTCAACTCTTTCTAAGCTTTCAAAACTTAGCTTAAACATCAAGTTTTCTGGGTAGACTTCCCATTACCTTACTTTGAAGTAGGTGTGCTTCCTTGCATTCTCCCTGAGAACACTAATCAACACAATTCATAACGTCTACTTTCTATGGATTTGTGAAGATTAAGTTAATGCAATGCACTGAAACACTAGAAGCACTCAATGAACTGTGAAATGCAAGCAGTTGATCTGTTTTGTGGCTTGTGGCTCAGTTCACATTTCAGGGCTGGGACAATCATCTTAAAAGTATGAAACAGTGAGTGTAAGATGGTTTTTTTTTTTTTTTTTTTTTTTTTGAGAGAGAGACACAGAGAGAGAGGGAGAGGAAGACAGAGAATGGGTGTGCCTGCAGCCTCTCAGCCACTGCCAATGAACTCCAGTTGCATGTGCCCTCTTGTGGGCAAGTGTGGCATTGCGCCCCTGCATCACTTTGCATCTGACTAAATGTGGGACCTGGATATTGGAACTGATGTTCTTAGGCTTATAGCAGGCAGGCACCTTAAACACTAAGCCATCTCTTCAATCCAAGAGATGGTTGGTTTTGAAAGTGGTCATTTTAAATTGGAAAGAACTCCCAAACTAAAGTACTGTAAACTAAGAGTTTTAAGACGTCTAAATAAAACCCATCATACAGTGTTCTCAGTGCTGTTACAACTACTAGAATCTATTCTCCCATGGTCCCTTCATCTATCAAATATTTATATTTGTTTGTTTATGAGAGAGAGAGAGAGGGAGAGAGAGGAGAATGAGTTCACCAGGGCCTCTAGCCACTGCAAACGTACTCTAGACGCATGCATTACCATATGCAAATGGCTTACATGGGTTTGTGGGAACCAAACCTGGGTCCTTAGGCTTTGCAGGCAAGCGCCTTAACCACTAAGTCATCACTCCAGCCCTAGCATTCTTCCTTTGTACATGCTCTATTTTAACCTCGGGCATGCAGTTGTGACGGGAACAGGGAGAGCCTTTCTGTCATGGAGATTCCTTTACTTTTAGCTTCTAAAGAGTAACCACTGGCTTCTCACTAGTAAAGCACAAAAATACTCACTCTGACTCAGCATGGAGAGGGACTAAGTATCCAAAAATAAATGAAAAAAAAAGTGAATGAAACAGTAAATCTGAGCTCATAGAATCCCCTCACCTGATTATATCTAGCCATAAAATTTTGGATTGATATCTAGCCAGAGCCTTACGTACCCCTGAAAAGAAACTTTCCCTACAGAGTATAGGTAAGATGTCAACTCTTCACTTAGCATGTTTAAAGTTTGAATTTTTCCATGTGGGCAAGTCAGGTTTTACCTACCTTAGCTATTAATCACATGGAGCTTCTAACCATATTGAATTGTAAGATACCTGTCTGTCCTCCCCCAAAATTTAAATATTTAATCTTTAAATAAAATATAGCTTAATCCATATTCCTCACTTCATAAGAAGAGTAAGATTACTGAAATATATGGACTTTATAGTTTTTTATAAAGAAAATTAGCAAAACTCTTTATGGCCACTACAAAATGTCATTCCTCCACTTAGCCAGAGAGACCTTGCCATGCTGAGAATATTTATGCCCCTTCTAAATTTACATGATGACACATAGCAAGGTCATAGTATTAGAAGATGGGACCTTTGGGTGATTATCATAGTGGCAGCATGATCATGAATAAGATTCATGCCAGTTTCAAAAGATATGTGGCCACTTATTTGGACTTCCTAGCTCTCTACCACCTGACAATGCATAAAAGACATTATCTACACTTGGCACCTTTGTTTTGGACTTTCTAGAAATGTGAAAACTAGGCTTCTTTTGTTTATATACTAGTCTAAGCTGTTTGATTACCAGAGCATGAATGCATTAAGACTGACCTTAAGTTAATTCTTATGAGGGCCACGATTAATCTTTGTGTCATACTGCAGATTGGCTTGGCAGTTGGTGACATTGCAGAGGTCCAGAAACACGCGTCATTGAAGAGGATTGCTATGCAGGTAAGTATCACATTTTTTAAATATATTTTTTAACTTTTATTATTTTATTTATGAGAGAGAAGAGGCAGATAGAAAGAGAATGGGCATGCCAGGGCCTTCAGCTACTTCAAACAAATTTCAGATTCTTGCACCATTTTGTGCATCTGGCTTGAGTTCTGGGGAATCAAACCTGGGGCCTTTGGCTTTGTAGGTCAGCTCCTTAACTGCTAAGCCATCTCTCCAGTCCAATGTATTACATTGTTTAAAAAAAATGTATTCAAACAAATACCATTATAATTATTTGCATATAAGAATGACTAATTTTCTAACAACACATTTCCCAACTGTATTTTTCCATACTGAGAACTACTGTGCTCTGCCTGTTTGTGTGTCCTCTGGTATTTTTGCTATAATCAAAGTCAAGAACTAGTTTTAAAAATCCTAGACCTAGAACAATCTATACCCAGAAGTCAAGAATTTGCTTAACTCCCTTTTATATATTGCATTAGCTACTTTTCTTGTTTGCTATGGCAAAATAAATTTAAGAAAGGGTTTATTTCAGCTTAAAGTTTGATGTTATAATCCATTATGGTGGTCCAACAGGTGCAGGAAGCAGCTGGGCACATTCAGTCCACAGCCACAAAGCAGAGAGAGACGAACGCTCCTGCTTAGCTCCCTTTCTTCTAATTCAGTGAAGGACCCCAGTCCATGGAGCAGTGCCACCCACATTTAGGATGGGTCCTCCCAGTTCAGTTAGCCTAATCTAGAAACTTCCTCCCAGGCAGGCACTGAGACTTATTTCCATGATGATTCTAAATCCTGTAATATTGACAACCAGGATTAACCATCACACATATCAAGATTAGACAGCTAGGTAACTAGCTGTTGGACCAAGAATATCATTGGTGTGAGGATTGTTGTTGTTTTGTTTTGCTTTTTGTTTTTTTTCTTAAACAGGGTCTTACTTTGTAGTCCAGACTGGCTTTGAATTCATTTTGTAGTCCATACTGGCCTGAAACTCATGATTCTCCTGCTTTAGCCTCTGTGTGCTATAATTACACTGTATCCAGCTAATATGAAGTATTATGTCTTATCACAGAATAGGTGTTCAAAATATCTCTTGAGATTCTATTGGGGCATGCAATTAAATGGCCCCCAATAATGCTGAAGTTTTAACTAAATAAAGTTTTGTTCTCTTGTTACATCTCTCCTTTAATTTTGCTAGGGGATTTGATGTAAAGTTTGCCAGAATCAAAGGTTTCTGAATAGGCCAGTGGCCATTGAATTTCATGAACTAGTCATTTCTGTGCTCTTAATGGCATTGTCTTTTTAAGTATTTATTTATTTATTTATTTATTTATTTATTTATTTTTTAAGAGAGAGCGAGAGAATGGGCACACCAGGGCTTCTAGCCACTGCAAACAAACTCCAGATGCATGTGTCACCTTGTGCATCTAGCTTTACGTGGGTTCTGGGGCATTGAACCTGGGTCATCAGGGTTTGTAGGTAACTGCCTTAAGCAGCACTCAACCTTATCTCCAGCCTGGCATTATCTTCAAATTCAAATTTGAATAGTATTATTTGGTACATCAGGAATACCTGTAAGCTAGTTGAAACAGCTCCATTTCAAAATTTAGGCTGGTTCAAGAAAAATAAAATCTATACTATAATTTTCTTTTTTCTTTGCTCTTCTTTTTATTTTGTGTCATTCTCCACTCTTGTTTCCTAAGCTGTACATCATGGTTATTTAGTCATATAACAATGCTCCAGTGTATGATATATACAAAGGGCAGTGCAATTGAGCATAGAAGCCAGAGGAAATAGAGAATGTAAATGTAGAATATGCCAACCTAAATAGGAACTAAATATTTGACATCAATAGCATTCTTGGTGTTCATGACACCAGAAAAAGGCTGAAGGAGATAAACACAGAGAACATCCAACTCCAACTAAGCCAGATATCCAGAGACACATAGGCTCCCAAAACCTCATCACTGAAGTAGACCTAAAATGATCCCAATGTGGCTCAGGGAAATTTGCGGAAGAGGGGGCAGAAAGAATGTCAGAGCCACAAGTTGGGGCATTATGCACAGAGACTTGGCCTATCCCCCATGACTCTTGACTACCCCCACAATGCATGACCCACATTCCCCATTGATGAGGGTCCCTTTGGAAGAGGGAGGACAAAGAGGAGGATAATGGAGTCAACACTATGACTGTAAAAAATATAAATAAAAAATAAATTATATAAAAAATTAACTATAAACTAGTTTTAAATTATTTATTTATTTGAGAGAGAAAGAGGCAGATATACAGAGATAATGGCATGCTAGGGTCTCTAGCCACAGCAAATGAACACCAGACATATACTCTACTTTGTGCATCTGGCTTACATGGGTCCTGAGGAATCAAACCTGGGTCTTTTGGCTTTGCAGACAAGTGCCTTAATTGCTAAACCATCCCTTCAACCCAACCTTAAGTCATTTTTAACTGTGATTTTAACTGTGCAGTTATTATGCAAAGGGCTAGGTACATTTAGAAAACAAAAATATAGGAATTATATGGTTATCAGGTACAGAAAATAAATTTTTAAAAAGTAATTAAGAGAATTCTGTGGTTACTAGAGTTGTTAGAGCCAAATTTGGGCCGTGATAACCTCAGAAACCTATTGTGTCAGTGGAGTTGAGGTGCAAAACATGATCCTATGTTGTCTTGTCCATGCTCCCTGGGTCCAAGCAGCACAAATCCCAGGATGGCACACCATCTGATCCTTCTTCTAGATGAAGCACAGTATTGACCAGAAATTGAAGGAGTCATTCATCTCTAATCTGAGTTACTTCTGAGCTGTCTACATGCATAAGTCTGAACCCATAGCAGAAGCAGGCAGAAGGAACAGGCAGCAGTACACTCCTTCCAGGGCCTTTAGTCCTTTCTTCAGATCACCTCAAACTCAAGTGCAAATACAAGGCCTTGTGCAGGAGCATGCAGGGAAACATTTTCAGTACAGAAATGCCAGTGCTTCTGAGACAGGTAGTGCACTGTGAGGGGCTTTCCACTGTTTCTTTGCTTCTCAACATTGACTTCTCTCCTTCCATCACAGTGCTAACAACTGTAAACACCCCATTCAAATTTATATGGTTGCCACAACTTAGGGTAGGAAGGAGATCCACAGAGCACTTTTTACCTTTAGAGTGGAAACCCCCACCAGTGAGGGGAGATGATGTTACCTGGTTACCATCAGACCAATATTGAACTTACCAGCCTCCCCAAGACTGCATTCAAAAGAAGCAACCTGGCAGCCCCTTCAAAGATAGCAGAGAGGTTAAGACACATCATGATCTATTGTTAATGATGATGATTATTATTACTAACATGTTTCATATGGATACATCATGTATTGGTTCCCTCTTTTTTTTCATTCCTGCCCCCATTCCATTTGGGGATGCTCCTCAGTGGGGTTGCAGGCATTCCCGATGGGGTTGTGGTTTATGCATTGTGGGAGCAGTAATCAGTTATTTTGGAGGAGGTAATGTCTCTGGGCATGATGTCTCAACCTGTGCCTCTTCTGCAAAATTCCCTTAACTGTGGTGGGTGAGTATTAAGTCTACTTCATTGAAGAGCTCTTAGGAGCTTCTGGATCTCTATTTTGGTAGGTGTTCAGTTTCCTCAGGGTCTGTCTCCTTCACCATAGTGCTGATTATCAGGAACGGTATGGAAGCAGCATTCTTGCTCATCTCCCCATTCCTCTGTGGATTCAGCTGTGGCTTGTCTGAAGCAAGGGGTAGTTTTTTCTCCTCCATTCTCACTATCTTCTGAAAAAGAAGAACAGATTCTCCAATGGAGAGTGAAGTCAGCATGGTTTAAATGGGATAAGCATTATTAATTTAGGGAGAATTTGATGTATGTAAGCCCTCTTATAGCCAAAGACTAGTAAGAGGTTGACACAGAACATAATCTTTGTCTCTATAGGATTCTGATCTGGTCCCCAGTTCCAGATATGGGACCCTTTACACTAACTGGATCTCTCAGCCAATCAGAAAGTTATTGGTTACCCACTGAGGCTGTGTGCCACTATTGCACTAGCGTGTACATCATTTCAGGGTGTTTTCTTCCAAGTAGCTTAGACCTCTGGTTGCTCAGACCGTTGTTGGCAATTTTCCCCCAGTAACTCATGTAGCTCTTTCCAGCATTAGACAGGCTAACTGTCTGGGGACTGTCTCTCTTCTGCATTTCAGCCAGGTCTCTCTGTGATCTCACACTATGATCTATTGACCAACCCTGAATTTGAGTAAATCTTTCTCAACTGACATGAGTAAGGATTAATGATATGTAACCTCTGAAAAATACATACAGTAAGAGAAAAGGAATATTACCCTAAAGACCTATGGGAAAAAAGATCTCAGAAAACCATTAAAGAAAATCTAACTGGTATTATAAGGAAAGAAAAATTTTTAAAAATATAGTTTTCTTGAAGCTGAAATTAATATATATTATTTATAGGGTAGTGTGTACTGTACAAAATCACTGAGAGTGTGACTTATGTGGGGAACACTTCATTTGAAGCATTAGAGTCAGGAACAATCTTATCAACTGACCATTTGTAACTAAAAGTCACTGAAATCCATCATGTTAAAATTTATTATGGTCTTATATTAGAAATCATATGTTATGGTCATGATCAGCACATTTAAAAAGACACAAAAGGCTATTTAAAAAATAAAAAGTGGGCTGGAGAGCTATCTCAGTGGTTAAAAGTACTTGCTTGCAATTCCTGATGGCCTGGGTTCAATTCCCCAGTACTCACATAAAGCCAGATGCACAAAGTGGTGCATGCATCTGAAGTTTGTTGCAGTGGCTGGAGGCTCTGGCATGCCTATACTCACCCTCTTTCTCTATGTCTTTGTCTGTCTCTCTCGCTCTCTTTCTCTCAAGTAAATAAAAAAAAATTAAAAAGAGTAAAAAGTTAGGGCTGGAGAGATGGCTATGTGGTTAAGGCACTTACCTGCAAAGCCAAAGGACCCAGGTTCAATCCCCCAGAACTCACATAAGCCAAATATACAAGGTGGCACAATCATCTGGAGTTCTTTTGCAGTGGCTGGAGGTCCTGGTTTGCCCATTCTATCTCTCTCTGTCTCTTTCTTTTTTTTCTTTCTTTCTTTCTTTCTTTCTTTCTTTCTTTCTTCTTCTCTTTCTCTCTCTCTCTTTCTCTCTCTCTCTCAAGCAAGTGAAAATAATTTTTACAAAAAGAGGAAAAAGCTGGAGGATTGAGAGCCAGGGCTACCACAAAAAAATTTTTTTAAAAAAATATGAGAAACCACAGCCTCAAACACATTAAAAGAAATAAAATACTCCACCCACTAGTAGAAATTACAGTCAATGTACATCCTGGGTAAACCATTTTGTACCTGGTAGTATAGCAAGAGAAATCAGAATTATCTTAGATATGCTAGTTTTGTTTTTTTTTTTCAGCTTACCTTGTGTCCCCCAGTTAAGAACTTTTTTTTTTTTTTGGTTTTTCAAGGTAGGGTCTCACTCTGGTCCAGGCTGACCTGTAATTAACAATGTAGTCTCAGGGTGGCCTTGAACTCTCGGCGATCCTCCTACCTCTGCCTCCCGAGTGCTGGGATTAAAGGCATGCGCCACCACGCCCGGCTCAACAACTTTTTAAAAATCTCCTTTCCTGGTTATATACTCACAACCTTCACACTTTCCAGAAGTGTCTGTGTAGTGGGATTGCAACCCCTGAAGAGCACAGGCTACCAGTTGATTACAGTTCCTGAACAGTGAACACCTGAAGACTTACATAAGAATGCTTTGGCCTCTTCATAGAACCTGAAGACTTACATTGAACACATTTGTCCCCTTTCACCTGCACATAATTTTCCTGGCCTGTGGGTGAGGGGGTGAGAGGTAAGGGAAAGTGGGGAGTGCTCAGCCCAGGAAGCCTGGCCAGCCAGCTGTTATGTGTAAGACACAGGGATAATTTCATTTAACCATAGAATTGATCACCTCTGCAGGGTATAAGACTTCCAAGCACTAACTAAACCCAAACCCAATGTTCATTTTAGGTGGAACTTCACACCAACTTAGAGAAAAAGCTTCCACTCTGGTACTTACGCAAAGTTGATCAAAAATCCACCATTGTGTATCCCAACAGACCACGACATGGGAGGATATTAGTAAGTACACATAAGGAAGAATGCCATGAATGAGATTTCTTGACATTCATTCATTGTGCTAGCCTCATTTGTCATCAGTGCCCTTTGAAAGGCTTGCCTTCTACTCTGCCTGTGGGAAAAGCAGTTATACTTTTTTTAAAACAAAGTACATAATTAACACATACTGTGAAAATAAAGTCAGGCGTTAGATGTTTGTTCATTCAGAGTATCTGCATTAAATATACCCACATCTCTGTGAGAGAAGACAGGTGTGGAGGGGCAGCAATATCCTTTCAGCACCCTTGGTTGGAATATTAAACTGTATTTGTTTCTCCTGGTAACTTGCCACATACATTTATGTGTAGATTTATGCCCATACATGTGTACATACATATGTGTGTATAGAGCACACGGTGAAGAACACAACACACATGTACATGAAGACTTTCCACTACAGAAGATATAAAGTGATCAAAGTATCATGATGGAAAAGAGGCCACACTGAGAGTAGAACTTGAAGGTGCTAATTCTGACCAGGTCTATGTTCTCCATCTTGATGACTTCTTCCCAAAATTCTTTCCCCTGGTGTACTTACAAAATGATAATGTCTATCTAAATCTCAGCCTAGGCTTTATACTAAGTCCACATTGTCTCCCAACTGAAACTGCAACTGTCCAGAAATTTCTTTCTGCAGACAAGAGCCCATCTTTGAGGTCCAGACCCATGCATCTCTCCACTTGTCAGTCACAGAACTCCTTCAGCTTCAGATTGCTCAACACTGAACTCACTCTTGTGATGTTTCACCCCTCCTCCCATTTCCTACAGAGAAAGAATGACAAGGTCCCAGTTCATCTCTGGAGTCCTCCATTACAGTTCTATAACTACCATTCATTTACCTGTACTGTCTGGTCCATCTTGTCATGCCTGGACTCTTAGAATTTTCTCATTCTTAGTCGTTTTACACCTGCCATTAACTTTCTTTACTTACCTATGAGTTTTATTAAGGATACTAAATTAAGTTAGATGTATGGTTCAGTGGTAAAGCATTTGCATAGCATATACAAAGCTTTGAGTTTCACTTGTAGTACTTGAAAGAAATTCACAGGAAACTAAATTACAAAAAAAATTCTAAAAGTTCATTTCAGAAATTTTTAGATATAAATTTTGTTCATTGGTTGAGTGATATTAGAAAATAAAGTGGACCAGTTTCAAAGAATTAACAAATTGTACATAAAATAACACAACTCATAATGCATTATGGGCATTTTAATGTATAATTTTATTATTGACAACTTCTATGCTTACGAATAATGATAATTCCTTTCCCCACTTTCCCCTTCACAACTCCACTCTCAATCATATTCCCTCCCTCTCTCCATTAGTCTCTCTTTTATTTTAATGTCATCATCTTTTTCTCCTATTTTGAGGGTCTTGTGAAGGTATTTCTAGGCACCATGAGGTCATGCAAATCAAGACCAATTTCTGTCTGGACAGCTGCATTGTAAGGAGTTGTACCCTTCCTTTGGCTCTTACATTCTTTCCACCACCTCTTCTGCAATGGACCCTGACCATTGGAGGGTGTGAAAGAGATGTTTCAGTGCTGGACACTCCTCTGTCACTTCTTCTCCACACTATGTTGTCTTTTGGGTCATCCCAGTGGTCACTGCCATCTGAAAAGAGAAGCTTCTCTAACCAAAAGTGAGAGTAGCATTAATATATGAATATGAATATTAAGTGTAGTGCTTACTTGGCAGTTTGGTGAGCATAATATATATATTTACCCAGATAAGAGCAGACTTTATATCCCTGAGGCTCATGTCCTCCCCTGCCATAGGGTTTTGATTAGGTTTTCAGTACCAGGCATGTATTCCCTCCAATAGAGCAGGCCTCCAGTCCAATTAGAGAGCAGTTGGTTTCCCCCAGAACAGACATGTCACTATTGCACCTGTGTGGTCATTTGGCCTGGCTGGCCAAACTTTAGGCTTCCAGTGTCCATTGTTTTCACCAGTGATGACTTTTCTCTCTCCTATAAAGCTGAATGCAGTGTAGCTTTTTCCAGCTTTTAATCATCTGGTCCTCAGAGAGGATGTTTACAGCTCAGCTTCAGCTTGATTTCTCAGTGACCTTGCCAAATGGCATGTGAAGTCTTCAGCAATAGGGTCTTACCATCTGTTTCTCATGGGAAACCAAGGGCCTTGGCAAGAACCTGTAATGTTTTGGAGGCAACAGGGGCCTCCCTGGCCAAGAACTCACTGGAAGGTATCCCATTACAGGCACTGAGAATTTTCTAGTAACAATATATGGCTTCTGGATGTGCCGTTATCCAAAAAAGTAGGATTTTTAAAAATTATTTTATTTATTTTTGGAGAGAGACACAGAGAGAGACAGACAGAGAAGGAGACGGAAAATGGGCACGCCAGCAGTCTCAGCTGCTGCGAACGAAATCCAGATGTGTGCGCCCCCTTGTGGTCAAGTGCGGCATTGTGCCCTTGCATCACTTTGCATCTGGCTAAATGTGGGACCTGGAGATTGGAACTGGGTTCTTAGGCTTAGCAGGCAGGCGCCTTAACCACTAAGCCATCTCTCCAGCCCAAAAGTAGGATTTTGTATGTGTTATTCAGAATATCTTGAATTTTGATTGATATTTCCACTTGCCCTTCTTTTACTCAATCTCTTCCCCTGGCATCACTTAGGCCATTCCACTACCTGTAATCTGGTCTTCTACTTACATATACACAATATTATCCCCCTAAGTTCTTCCCTCTCCTCCCTCCCTTGTAGCCTTTATCTAGCTTATGGGCCTCTGCTACTGATTTTTGGTTTGAGCTCACACACAAGTCTAAACATTTGGATCTAGGATTCACACATGAGGGAGAATATGTGATGTTTGGCTTTCTGGGCCTGGGTTCCAGTATAATCTTTTCCAAATCCATCCATTTCTCTGCAAATTTCATAATTTCATTTGCTTTACTGATGAATAGAACTCCATTGTGTAAATGTACCACATTTTTATTATCCATTCATCTGTTCAGGGACATCTAGGCTGGTTCCATTTCCTAGCTATTGTGGAGAGAGCATCAATAAACATGGTTGTGCAAGTACCTCTAAGGTAGTGAGAAAAATCAATAGGATATACGCTTAGGAGTGCTGTAGCTGGATCTTATGGCAAATCTATTTTAGCTGTTTCATGAACATCCACACTGATTTCCACAAAGATTGTACTAGACTACATTTCTACCAACAGTGTAGAAGGGTTCCCCTATTTATTGTCATTATTTTTCTTGATGATAGCCATTCTGAAGGAGTGAGATAGAATCTCAAAGTAGTTTTAATTTGCATTTCCCTGATGGCTAAGGATGTAGAACACTTTTTTAGATGTTTGTATGTCATCTGTATTTCTTCTTTGGAGAACTTTTCTATTTAGTTCCATAGCTCATTTTTTTGTTGTGTTTTTTTTTTTTTGATTTCTTATTGCTGTGATTTTTGAGTTCTTGTATATTCTGGATATTAATCCTCTGTAAGATGTATAGCTGTCAAAGATTTTCTCCAATTCTGTGGGTTGTCTCTTTGCTCTATTCACAGTGTTCTTCATTGAGTGTTCCTTTAATTAGTATAAAGTGACCATTATCTTTCCTCACTAATGTCAGTTTGAAGTCTATCCTGTCAGATATTAGGATAGCAATCCCTGTTTGTTTCCTAAGCCCATTTGCTTGAAATACTGTTTCCCATCCTTTTACCCTAAGACAGTGTCTACCTGTTATTCAGAAATGAGTTTCCTAGAGGCAACAAACAGTGCAATTCTGCACTTTAATCCAGTCTGCAAGCTTGGCATTGAGGCCATTGATATTAAGAGTTATTATTGAAAAGTATGTGTTTCTTCTCGCCATTCTTCTTGTTTTGAAGTGCTTCCTGATTTCCCTTTACTCTCTTATTTTAACTGATATTTGAGTATGATTTATTTTTTCCTGTTTCCTCATGCATGTGCCTTGCTTTCTCTTCAGTGTGCAGGTTTCCTTCAAGTATTTTCTGTAGAGCTGGTTTAGTCGTCATAAATTCCTTTATTTTTATGTTTTGTTGTGGAATGTCCTTATTTCTCGTTCAGTATGGATAGATAGCTTTGCAAGATAAAGTAATTCTGGTTGACAGTTGTTATCTTTCAGAACTTGGAATACATTATGCTAAGCCCTTTTGGCTTTTAGTTTGTGTTGAGTAATCTGCTGTGATTCTGGTGGGCGCCCTTATAGGTGACTTGCTTTTTCTCTCTACCTGCTTTCAATATATTTTATTTGGTTTGTGTGTTTAGTATTTTAATTAAAACATGGCAAAAAGTGGTTCTTTCCAGGTTTTATCTGTTTGGTGTTCTAAAGGCTTCCTGTATCTGCATTGGCATTTATTTCCCAATTTAGGGAAATTTTCTCTTATGATTTTGTTGAAAATGACTACTATGCTTTTGTATTGAAAATCTTCTTCTACTATACTCTGCATTATTATGTTTAATTTTTTCATAGTGTTCCAAATATCTTGAAATTCACATTCATACCTTCCTATTAGCTTATCTTTCTCTTTGTTGGACTGTATTAGATCTGCCACATGGTCTTATAGTTTAGATATTCTGTTTTCTCCTTCATCCATTCTACTGGTGAGACTTTCCACAGAATTCATTTGACTGTGTTTTTAAGTGCTAGAATTTCTGTCTGGTTTTATTTCACTATTTCTATTTCCTTACTCATGTCTTATAATGACTTCCTTATTTCATTAAGCTGGCTTCCTGTGTTCTCTTGGAATTCCTTCATGGGTTTGTTTTCTTCTTTAATTCCTGTGTTTTCTTCTTTGATTCCTTTGATTTCTTTGAGTATAGATAAAATCATTTTTTAAAAATCTTTGTCAGGTATTTCATCTAAAACAGTCTCATTGTGGGTCATTTCTGATGGATTTATAATTTTAGTGGGGTGGTAGTATATTTATTCTTTGTGTTTCTTGTAATATAATGTAGCAATTTTTGCATCCTGAGTTGATTTGATGGGTTTTCTAATTACCTGCAGTTCTCTTAGACTTGGAAATCCAACTGTATGTACCTTCAGAATAGGAGTTTAAGGTGCCAAGTGTAGCTCTTGAACCCCAATCCAACTGCAGAAGTAATCCTAGGTGTTGAGTTTGCCTGCTATTCAAGTATTCTAGTGGGCTGGGTAGAGCAATTTACTGGAAAAATTCTAAAATTCAACTGAGCATTACAGACATTCAGTAAAAAGCAGCACAGAGTATGTAAGTGTTGGGATTGGAAAAAAAAAAAATCCCTAAGGGTGTGTGTTGCTCTATACCCTTAATTCTGTCTGCTGAGGGGTTGAGATTTCTGTTCTGAAATGGGTTCCAGGTCAGCCTGGGTCTGAATCAGGCTCTGCCCCCAGTAATGACAGAAGAAAAAGAAAAAGGCCCTATGAATCTGAAAGCATCAAAGGCAACAATAGTCAACCCCCAATACAGCTTAATTGAAAATGGTAAAGCCAACAATAAATATGTAACCCTTAACCTGCCCTGACATGGAAAGAGAGATTAACACTTCCAGTGAAGGCCTATGTACCTGCTTTTTTGTCAGTTGGCCTCATTAACTTCTGGAGTGGCTTCAAATATCACCAATGCTGAGTGCCCACCTCCACCCCTCTATGTTGTGCTGAGCAGCTGGTGCTCGGATCAGCTGTGCTGGATGCCCTGCCACTGGGGGCTGAATGTGTTCTCAGGAAGTTTGCTATTCTGATGGTTGGGGGATGGGAGAGTACAGGTAGCCTGGAGTTGTTACTGGAACTGCTCAGCTGGTCCCACCTGTATCCCTTTCAGCAGCTCCTTATCTAATCTCTTCTGTTTCCCCTTCAGGTTTGATGAGGTTGGAAAACCCCCTTGTTTGGTCTCTGCTCCTGCAGTTGGGTGCTGGGGCAGGCAGGCACATGGATCTGTGTGGGCCTCAAGCACCTCCATGGGATTCTGGCTGGTTTCCTCCTTTCTGGTAGATCTTGTTCTGCCTTTGTTTCTTTGCTGTGTCTGATAAAAACCTATACACCTTCACCTTTTGGAAGAAAATTGTATTTCACTGTGGTTTTGCTTAAATCCCTCCCTAGGCTGGTTTGGTTTGACTCCTGTGCAGCCATCTTACCTGGAAGTCCTATTAGGGATATTTTTATGAGAATTTATAATATGAGCCAGTTAAGCCTGTTCTCAGATAATCTTTCATCCACATTTTATCCCATCTAATATTATATGTATGCATTGTTCTTCTTTTTTCTGTTATGTAAGACTTCATTGCTAGCTTATTCTTTGAGACAAGGTGTTTCACAGATCCTAGAGCTCACTGGTTTGGCTAGACCACCTAACCACTAGGCCCTAGGGTTTCTCTGTCTGCACCACCTTAACACTGATGTTAAAGGCAAGTGCCACCACAACCAGCATTTTACATGGGTTCTGGGGCTCTGGCCTCAGTTCCTTATGATTATACTGATAGCCCTCTACCCACGGAACCATCTGCCCAGTCCATTGATAATTTTTTTTTTTTGAGGTAGGGTCTCACTCTAGACCAGGCTGACCTGGAGTTCACTATGTAGTCTCAGGGAGGCCTCAAACTAATGGTGATCCTCCTACTTCTGCCTCCCGAGTACTGGTATTAAAGGCGTGCACCACCATGCCCAGCCCATTGATAATTTTTTACATGACTCTTTCTTATGGTAGACTATAAGCCCTTTGAAGTTGACTCCAGTAACATTGAGTATTTGTTCCAGTGAGCCTGTTTTGGAGGCTGAATTTTGCTATATATTTGGGAAATAGTTCCTGAATTTAATTCAACTTGATTAATTATTTTGTTTTATCCCACAGCGATTTTTTCATTGTTTTTTTTATACCCACGAAACAAAACAAGAAATACCAAATACTGATACATGTTTAGAAATGGAAATACTGAAACAGAAATACCGGTATGTATTTTTCTTTCTGTGTGTATGTGTGAGGTGTAAAATTCTTAAATGATGATGTGTAGTGTGGCATTACATTTTTTATTGGTCTTTATTTCCTACAAGAAGTCAGGCTTCATTGATGGCTCTAGCTCATGTACTGAGAACCAGGAGATATTGTTAGATCTAACCAATTATCATGGCTATACCAACAGTTTGCCTTTGAAGGAAGAAGTGAGTGAAAAGTAAATGCTGATTTCCTTGCTCTTGGGGACATCATTGTCAACTGTACCTTTTGTGAGCTGACTTCGTCCAACTAAGCTCTGAAAGAGTTGTAGAATCCCTGGAGATTCTACACATAATGGACAGATGTTAAGCATGAGGGCGCTTAGGTTTGTTTACCTGAGTTTAAATTTCTTTTTTTTCTTTTTCTTTTTGATTTATAGTGCTCATTTATTCAAAAGGGGCGTGGGTTTATAAACACTTGAGAAAGGTTGAGAAGGCACATACAGGTCATAAGGTGATTGGATACATAGGTTTATGGGTTGCTATCTAATTGGCTTTTGTTGGAAGGCAGAAGTTGTGAGGGGGATGCTGCAAGGGAGATAACAGAAGTGGCAGGAAAAGCTAGGTGACTTCAGCCATATATTGGATGGCTATAGCTGCAGGGAGACTGTTTACTACCATTTTAGGGCCTCTTGTGCAGTGGGCCACAAGATCAGAGGGAGCAAAACCTTAGACTATGGAATGCTCAGGTGCTTTGGGATGGGGGAAAGGACTGCCAGTTCCACCTCCTCTGGGCAAAGACCAGCTCCATCACCAGAGTAGGTTCCCGACAATAAGGCCAGCTGCAACCCCTACAGTCCAAGGTCCCCAGCCATGTCCAACAGCCCAGGCCAGCTTCCTCACAGTCCCAGCCCATGTTTTGCAATGCCCAACAATCCTCTTACTCACATGCTGCTCTGCTTGTCTCTGCTGTCCTCCCTTCCACATTATTTTTTATTGAAAACTTCTATATACTGTGACCCTGGGAACACTGTTTATTCATTCCATCCAAGTGTTGTTGTTTATTATTTTTTATTTTATTTTTTATCTGTAACTGGCAACAACAACTAGCCACAAACTAAGGGTGTCACTTTAGGAAAATCACTTAAATTTCAAAAATGTGATTACTATTATGAGACTATAATACGAGCACAATTAATCTGATATATAACATTACTAGCTCCTATATCCTTCTGTATTCAGATACACTAAAAGGATGGTTTAAATAAACTTGAAACATGTATGATCTTATAGGCTGAAGGACGTCACTTCTCTCCTGGAAAAGCAGCATGAGCTCATCAAACTCATCATTCAGAAGATGGAGATTGTCTCAGAGACAGAGGATGAAGATAACCACTGTTCTTTCCAAGACAAGTTCAAAAAGGAGCGGCTAGAGCAAATGAATAGCAAATGGAATTTTGTGTTGAAAGCAGTGAAGACAAAGACACAGTGTCCTAACTATTAGTCATGTATACCATCAGTGGAGCTTCTTATAGATGTGGAGACTGCACGCCTTACTGCATGATATTTCAATGCTAGGAAAAGCAAGGAAGAAGCTGATGTTTAAGTAGTTTCACTACATTGCAATCTGTGGTCCTTGCCTGTACTCAATGTCAGATTCTTTCTTTCTCTTTCCCTCCCTCCCTCCCTCCCTCCCTCCCTCCCTCCCTCTCACTTCATCCTTCCCTCCCTCACCCTCTTTCTATATGTATGTATATACATACATAAATCTTTTCTGCTACCTATCTGGTATGTTTAAGTTATACAGTAATAAGGGATAATGTATTTGCTAGAGCATACAATACATTAGAAGTAATAAATGTAAGCATTAAGCCAGAAAACAAATGCCAATATTGGATTCTTGGGCTGGAGACATGGCTTAGCAAATAAGGCACTTTCCTGCAGAGCCTAATGATCCAGGTTCAATTCCCCAGTACCCACATAAAGCCAGATGTACAAAGTGGTGCATGCATTTGGAATTCGTTTTCAGTAGCTGCAGGCCCTGGCATGCCTATTCTCCCTGTCTATCTCTCTTCTTTGTATCTGTGCTTGAAAATAAATAAATATAAATATAAAAAATAATTAGATAGCATGAAGTGTCTTAGACAATAGTCATAATTACCATGTGGAAAGTTTTCCTGTGTCAGAAGAAACTGTGGGTAGGAGCCAGTGTGCTCTGTCTCCACTGTGATAAATAGCCCCATCCATTTTGCTGGTCCCAGTACATCTGATGTCACTTTGAGGCATATAACTGAAGTACTCATGAATACATATGAATTTTAAAACAGATAATACATGTTGCCTCTGTATTTTTGCTTGTCAATAATCAATAAATATACATCTACAAAGTAACTCCTTGACTATTGTGGTGTATGAACTGTGAACTTTTTGTTACATTTAGCTTTTTGAAATCTGAAAACATGCCTATGTCATATCTGTCATATTTTCATTTGATATGATATCTAGTAAAAGTATGAATCCGTCATATACATCATCACTGATCTTCATAAGGCCCTTCTTGTGCTTTATTTTATTTTATTTTATTTTGTTTTATTTTATTCTTCATCATATCTCAGGCTTATTCCCTCACCAACTCCAGAAGACATTTACTCCAATGAATATGTCTTTACTATTGGCATGGCTTTGTATTATGTGGTAATAGTATAGTTTTAAATGATTTTTATACATAGATGTTTTACTTTTATGGCTCTTATTCCATTTCTTACTCCTTTCCACTAGACTTTTAAGACAACACTTCCCATATGTCCATCTAGTACAGGATATGTCCATCTCATCATGTGCACCCACCATAATGGTTTAGAGATGGGCCTTTTGGTAGCTTCTAACTTCCTTCTGTCACACATTCTCAAACATACATTGAATACAAATTCGGCACTCAGTGATAAGTGGCAAATGTGTCATGTTATAGAGCCAGTCATTTTTACAGTCATGGCCCAGCAGTGTAAATATCATCATGGTTTTGGTGATGTACATAGCTGATGCACTGAAAAAATCTCTTCACCCAAAATCCAGTCTTGAATCTCCATAATTTTTCATATTAAATACATAAAAATCCCCGAGTTGCTGATGTGGCTCAGTTGGTAAAGTACTTGCTAGCACATAGGAAGCTCCGAGTTCTGTTCGTAGCATGACATAAACTGGACATGGTGAAACATGTCTGTAATTTAGCATTCATCCTCTACTACAGAGCAAGTTTGAGCCCAGCCTAGTTTATATGAGACCCCGTTTCAAAAACACACAAACAAAAATAAAATAAAATAAGAAAAATATAAATAAATACAAGTCTGAATGTAATGGAAAGAGTGAGCACAAATCAGATCTTGATTCTTGATTTTCCATCAATGCTAAATATTCTTTCAGGTTCCCTAATTGGAACTAACACATTTTAAGACTCTATTGATATACTTTCCCTAAAGCAGAGCTCCAAGGCTTTATATCCACCCTTGGGTTGTAGCTCAGTGACAAAATTCTTTTCTAGCATGTGTGAGGACCCAGCTTCATCTCTAGGAACACTAAATAAATAAAACAAAAAACTATTAATATTTCTCTTCAAAAGGAAAATAACTTTCTTAACTTGGCCCCTAGATCTAATTCTGCTTTATCTTGTGGTATTCTGTTCTTGATCCAATCAGTTCGTGATTTCCATCTCCCTATCTCTTACTGTACTATCTTCTGCCAGCCCTATCTCTCTCCTCCAGCTCTTTACAAACTCAGTTTATATGGTGCTTTCACATAGCGATGCTCTAGAGTGACCATGCTCCCTGTCTTTTGTGAATTCATACATAAGTGCCTCAGAAAAGTAGTAGTTAGTGTCCTTACATTATAGGTCCTGTATCCTAGACCATAAATTACTTGACTGTAAGTCACTAAACTGCCACTTTCTTGATTTTTCTCTTCACTCATTCAATCTGAGTTACTTTTATGATTTGTAACAATAATCATCTTGTCCTCACAGGCTGACCACTTATGCCTTTATACTGACTGATTCCTGTTACTTGAATAACACTGGCTGAGTTCCTCATCCCTGAAGTGATGACCACAGTATATGTCCCTTGTGTGGGTGGTAGGACTGGGTAGCATCATGCATGCAGAGTACCTCATTCAATGACTTCCATTGCAATGTGACTAAATGAACTGATGTAACAGATAAAGTAGGTGACAATACATGAGAATTCTCATGTTCTACCAATTAATCTTTCAATTCCCTTGAAAATTAATTGAGAGCTTCATGTAAATTGAAGCTCTCAATTTTGCATTCTGTTATCCTAGCTGCAATATAAATCACACATTTAGCGAAAACATGGATTAAAATAAAACATTTTCATCTTTATGTTTCTTAGGTTCATCCAGCAAAAATCAATGGAATACCAAACCTACTGCTCACATTTGCACATTATCACTGAATACTTTTAAGCTATCTTAGACATTTTGATGTGAGAAACACAAATAATGGCAACAACAATGAAGGTTTGTGGGCTGGAGAGATGGTTAAGCAGTTGAGGGGGTGGGGCTTGTCTGCAAAGCCTTATGACTTGATGTGATTCCCCACGTGGAGCCAGATGCACAAAGTGGCACATGTGTCTAGAGTTTGTTTGCAGTAGCTAGAGGCCCTGGTGCACCCATACTCTCTGACTGTCTCATTTCTCTCTGCTTGCAAATAAGTAAATAAAACTAACTGAAGGTTTATGAAGTTCCCCTTGTCTCATGCAGTGCTAGAAAAGCAATGTACTAACTCCTGTGAGTCTCAGAACTATGTGCTAGGTGCTAAGGTGATTATTCTCATGTTTGAGAGTAATTGCCACATCCCAGGCTGAATACCATATTCAAAGTCACATTCCAGAGATAAGAAAATACCAGTCTGCTTGTAGATTTTTGTGTTCTTATTATGAAGCTATATCTCTCTTTAAAATAAAGATAAATTATACAAAATGACATTATTTCATGAGTGATTTTTTTCTTAGCAGGTTTTTGAGTGGATGTCTGCAGTAGATCACTCCTTAGTGTGGGTGTTTGGTGGTTAAAAGATAAAGGATGCATAGACAATGAAAGCATGTGTGCAGGATGTCCAGCCACAGAAAGCCTAACTCATTTGACTCTGTAGCTCCCTGTTTAAATATAATAACAGCACACATCTCACATAGTTATTCAAGTTATTAAATAAATGAACATAAGTAACATGTTTGAAATAGTTCCTTGGAATAAAGCACTCAATTGAGACTACCCAACAATGGAGAGTATCATTTGCAAATATCTGAAAGAACCATCATTTATTTAAAGTGCTTTCTCCCTTTTTGTTCCAGATTTGACAAAAAAGAATTATGAAAGCTTATCTTAAAAATTCAAAGATCATATAATATTTCACATTTTTCCTAGTTTGGTTCAAAATTTCTGACACATAATTTGATTCATGTACTAGCATGCCTTCACTATCCTACTAGACCACAAGTGACATACTGTAAGTTGTCAAAACTTAAACAGGAAAGTGGCTTCTTTTAATATTACTAAACCTGGCTCTATAATCCTAGATACCTGAATTCAAGTGAGGATGATTTATAAGGAAGTAGTAACAATTACCTATAGCTCCAATCCTCATATTATACTTCCAGCACCTGCCAGATCAAAAGAAAATAGTTGTGTGGCTTCAGTGTCCACACAAGCAAAACAATACAAAGAATAACCAGGAATAAGGTTGAGGAGATGGCTCAGAAGATAAATGGCTTGCCACGCCCATGTGAGGACCTGAGTTCTGAGCCACATGCAATAGCACAAGCCTCGGTACTCTTTGTACTTCTATGGCAAGATGTAGGGTAGAGATCAAAGAATCCTTGGAAGCTCATGGGCCAGCCTGATGAACACAGCGCAAACAAGAGTGCCTGTTCTATTTATTTTTAAATTTTTATTTAGAAGCAGAGAGAGAGTTAGAGAAGAGAGACAGAAAGAATAGATGCACCAGGGCCTCCAGTGACTGCAAATGAACTTGAGATGAATTTGCCACTTTGTACATCTGGCTTCATGTGGGAACTGGGGAACTGTACTTGTGTCTTTATGGTTAGCAGGCAAGTACATTAACCACAGTATCTCTCTCCAGCCCAAGAGTGCCTGCTTTAAACAAGGTGGAA
Source organism: Orientallactaga sibirica (assembly GCA_036365145.1). Classification (NCBI taxonomy): domain Eukaryota; kingdom Metazoa; phylum Chordata; class Mammalia; order Rodentia; family Dipodidae; genus Orientallactaga; species Orientallactaga sibirica. The sequence continues at coordinate 23,613,230 of JAEOAD010000003.1, forward strand.
GGCAGGGAAACAACACCTGAGGTTGTCCTCTGACTTCCACAAATGTGCCAACATTAACACCCAACTTATGAACACATGCACACATATACACACACAAACACACACACACACACAGAGAGAGAGACAGAAAAAGAGAGAGTGAAAGAAGAGTGTAACCAGGCATATACAATGATGCTTTAAGCTTAATCAGATGTTAAAAGGAGATATCATCTATTCTCCAGAACCAAAAAAAAAAAAAAAAAAAAAATGAGGATTGAAGAAGAAAATCTCTGAAGCAAAATGTATCAGTAATAATTTTAATGATTTTTAAAAATGGATAGAAAAGAGGTATAAGATGGTAAGATGGAAGTGATGACAGCTTATATTACCTTTCTACTTGATGAAATGAAATACCTGACTAAAAAAACCCTTAAGGGAGGAAAGGTTTATTCAGATCATGATTATGGTACAGTCCATCATTTTAGGGAAGGCATGGTGGCAGGACCAGCTCCGGGCCCTGACAGGGGAGGCTGCTTGCTCACATATGAGTAGATCAATAACAGAAACTGGCTTTTTCTACCCTTCCCCATTTGTTTAGTCCAGGACTGCAGTCTATGGGAGGGTGTAATTCACATGCAAGTATATGCTTCCTCCCTCAGTTAGTCCTCTCTGGAAGCACTCTCAGGGATATATACCCAATAGTGTCTTCACGAATGCTCTAGCTGTTTCCTAATTAAATCAAATAGATGAAAGCTCAAAGACATAAGGGGAGGGTTGAAGTCAGTTGAACAGTTAGTACCAGCAAAACTGATCCTGAAAAGAAGCCTAGTACTAGGCCTACAAGAATCTAATACTGAAGCAGTACCAAAGCTCGGGCATCCTTTCAAGTAAGCACCAGCCTGATAGACACAAGTAATTCCCAAACTTTAATTTCTAACCAAGAATTTCTAGAGGGGAAAGTTTCCTCAGCCTAAGTTCTCACCTAAGAACTTCCAAAAATGAAAAACTTGTGAGGGTGGACCAAAGGGGCCACAAAGGCAGTTATTTTTCTGTCTACATGTCAACTCAGCAATGCCAAACACTCCATATCCATGTATATGCATGGACATTACTACATAGACCACAGGGGACCAAAGCTGCCAAAGACACAGTGGGAACAAGCCAGCAGTTGGGGCTGAAGATGGAAGCTATCTTTATATTCAGACTGGCTCTTGTTCTCTTATACCCTACAAGAGAAATCTCTGAAATAGAATGAAAATATTAACTATAGATAGAAAAGTTTGATACTCTAATTTTTTTAAATATTTTATTTATTTGAGAGAGAGAGTCAAAGGGAGAGAGAGAGAGAGAGAGAGAATAGGCATGCAAGGGCCTCCAGCCACTGCAAGCGAACTCCAGGCATATAAGCCACCTTGTGCATCTGGTTTACATAGGTACTGGGTAACTGAACCTGGGTCCTTAGGCTTTGCAGGCAAGCGCCTTAACTGCTAAGCCATCTCTACAGCCCTGATACTCTAAATTTTACCATTTTCAATTATCTATGTGCAAATAACTCTTAGTAATTAGATCATTCCAGAAAATGATTGTCTCCTTCCTTCAAATTCTTCAAAATTAATGGGGATGATAAAAATAAAATGAATGAATGAATGAAACAAAAACAAAAAATAACAAGAGTCAGGACAAAGCAAGTATTGCATTCTAACTGTCACCTCTTTCTGTCATAATATATTCTCCCTGAAGTAACCACAAGGTCTTGGTAAGAAGAGAAAACCAAGGGCAAGCATTGGTTCAGATTTGTTATTTTCTCTTTCTACTGAAACTCAAATTCTGTGGATTATGAATTTTAAAAATTCTTCATTCTAAATTGGATACTAATGATAAGAACTGGAAGGGCACAATGTTGACAGAGATAAAAAGCAGAGTCAGGCGAGGAGGTAACATTTACCTAGGAAGTATAAGCAGTCATTGAGAGGCTCTATAAACTCTCCTGTCTCATAGAGACCTATCTTACTGGCCAGGCCTGTTCTACTTTGGAACTTCATCTTTGTACCCATGTCATTTTAGCAGCTGGCATACTCTACTGATTCACTGGGCTCAGCAAGCCCTTCTGGTTGCTTGACAACTGTGTTTTAATAACCTTTGTGGGTTGTATGGTTTGTAAGCATAGAGCAAGGGATACACTAATGGTGATATGATAAGATCCACAGTATTCTACCAATGATTCATCTCTGCCAGTGATAACTTGATGTTTTTTTTTTTTGATAATTTATTTAAAGTAAAAAGGCTAATAACATGATGCCCTTGTAGAGCAAAAACTTCATCAGTGTAAACAATAAGTTCCCCAGATTTTTAGTTTTCTTTCTCCTCTCAGGTTATTTGGGTTAAGTTCATTTTGTTGTTCTTGTTGTTTATATTTTCCTACAGGTCTACAAACTGAGTTTGCACACAAATTAATGTGGGGTGCTGTCTTAGCACCTAGTGAAGAAAGGATTAAATCATTCCTATAACTAAGTTTCAGCACTTGTTCCCTTTCCACGGTTTAGCTAGTTGCATAGAGTAGGAAGGCACCTCCTTCTTTCCTTCCCAACTTCCTTGTAATTACTGGGTAACACAGGGTAGAAAGAAGATATTATGACCAAGTGTTGAATAAAGCACTTGCTATGATCTTGCCTCACTATCCTGGATATTTTGCTTTAAATGCTGGACATTAAAATTTTAGATGATTTTGCTGCAAAATGTAATACTTAAAAATATATTATAGCTTGGATTGTTTCACAAAGTAGACCAAACAAGTAATCAGGTTCTTCAGAATCCTTTAGCACGTTTTAATTTCTGTTTTATTTTAAATATTTTATTATTATTTATTTGAGAGAGAGAGAGAGAGAGAGATACAGAAATAGGCAGGTAGAGAGAAAGAATGGTCACGCTAGGGCCTCCAGCCACTGCCAACGAACTCCAGATGCATGCGCCCCTTAAGCATCTGGCTTCAGTGGGTCCTGGAGAATCAAGCCTTGAACCGGGTCCTTAGGCTTTACAGGCAAGCGTTTAACTGCTTTAGCACATTTTAATTTCACATAGTGAATTCATATGTAACATAAAATTAACCATTTTAAAATGAACAATGTCACTGGTACTTAATATATTTACAAAGTCAATCCTGCCTCCCAGAGGCAGGAAGCCAGATTTAAAACCCTTCATACTCTGGCAGTTAGCAGGGTACATGGATGGCCATGCACTTGGCTAGGATTGGGAAATGTGCATTTCCATGTTTAGTGCAAAAAACTTTTTGTAAAAACAATTTGCTTTCAGCAGTCATGACCATATAGGGAAGCTGAATAGGGTTTCTAAACATCCACAGTACACTCCCACAGCAGTCACTCATGATCTGGCCATGGCCCAGAGAACCATCACCTACCTTCCATTCTCCTTATTGCTTGGCTGTAGAAAATCCCATGCACGTGTGTCTCACTATCAGAACCCATTGTACTTCAGACAGTTGACCTCGCCACTGCTCACTGAGGTATGACTCACGGAGAAATGCCCGTCTAACCTTCATGCCATAAGCACGGCCCTTGGGTAGCATGGACAGAGATGGCTGGGCACGGGCAGGGATGTAAGGGAGGATGGTCTGCCTCAGTGAGGTGGGCAGCCCAGGCTGCAGGACCAGTGTGGGTTTGACATTCAAAGAAAAGGAGTCAGCGAGGGAGGTGACTCAGCAGGGGACAGTCCTGTGGCTGAAGACAGAAACTGAGCCCAGTGTCTGCCACCACCTCATGCCCTCAGGGGACACCACATGCTTGAGAAAGAGGTCCTGGGACAACTTGGCTTGCTCCTCATAGCTAAGCACCAGAGGGGTGGACGGTGCCCCCCTGCTGGTCATGACGTGTTCTGCTTCCGGCCCGCCTACCTTGGAGACCCTTTCCTACCCCGGCACCAACCTGGCATCCTTGTGCCCAGGTGGAACAGGGCTCAAACCACAGAGCATGGGTCCTGTCCAGGTGGGTTGGGTGACCAGGCAGCCTTCTAGCCCACAGTGTTCGGTGGTTTCGGAAAAGATCTGGGGGGATTCATATCAGGAAAAACAAGGTCCCGTGTTCTCCAAAATGAGCCAGGAAACATTGACCTCGTGGAGTGTTCAGTGCCAATTAGAAATAATGGTTTCATGGCTTAAATGAATAAATATTGAAATAGGAATTGTACTTAGGATAAGGACATATTTAATTGAAGAATTTATGTTTTGGGGATAGTATGTTGTAGAGCTGAAGTCGAAATACAGTATATTTTATGTTGTAAGTGAATTACAATGGTGGATGACATAAGATTATTTTATTTGTAGCTGTGATACTTGTTTGGTTTCTAAGGCTATTTAGATAGCCACTGTACCTTGGAAATGAAGAAAGTATTTTTTATATTTATTTATTTATTACAGAGAAAGAGGCAGAGAGAGAAAGAGAGAGCATGGGTGCTCTCTGGCCTCCAGCCACTGCAAACAAACCCCATATGCATGTACTACCCTGTGCATCTTGGCTTATGTGGGTCCTGGGGAATCAAATCTGGGTCCTTAGGCTTTGCAGGCAAGTGCCTTAACTGCTAAGCAATCTTGCCAGCCCAACAGTCATATTCTTATATGTAGTTGTATGGATTAGCATTTCTTGGCAAATCAGTAATGGGTTTCTATTGTGAGATTCACAATCTGATATTATGTGTAAACTATATTTACTGACCAGACATCCTATGATTAATTTAAGATTCAGAGATAATGTGATTAATGAAATGGTTTGCATAGCTCTTAAAGTAGACATATTTATGTAATATGTTAATTTTCCATAATTATACAATGATTAGTATGGAGAGTATAAAATAAAAAAGCAGTACTGAACACATTAAGACTTGACGAAGTAGGATATTAAATGCTCAGGACATAATGAAATTACAAATAATTCATCAAGTGAATAGTGAGTGGAGAACTAGGTTTTTAAGACTGATTAAAATTCATCATGTTGCATTTAAGGATGAAAAAGATTGTAGCCCTTGGGTTGCAACTATGGTTGCGCTTTGACTTTATTAACAATTTTAGTAAGGTAAGGAGAATAATATTAATGAAGTCAGACTATGTGCTACCATTAAGGCTGTGCCTCTGATATAACTCCAGGGAGTTTGAACAAAAATTGCTACAGTGACGAGTGCTGTACAACTAACTGGTGAATGTGTCATTAATGATTTTAAGTCACTCTGTTGCAGGAAAATAGAACTTGATGTCACATAAAATAGAAAAAGAAAAAAAAATAAGCTATCATTTATGATGGTGGGTTTAATAAAATACTAATTGGTCCTATACCATAACCCCTCATTTTAGTAAGACAATTGCAAAATTACTGAACCTAAGCCAGGCATGGCAGCACACTGAGCCTTTAATCCTGGCATTTGGGAGGCAGATGTACATGGACTGCCATGAGTGTGAGGCCACACTGACACTACATAGTGAATTCCAGATCAGCCTGGGATACTGGGATAGAGGGAGATCCTACCTCACAAAAACCAACAAACAAAAAAAAAAAAAGAAAAAAGAAAAATTATTGAACCTGCAATACAAGTTTCTACATGTGCTTTTTATATAGTCATAGCAGAAGATCACATAATGTACATAAGGTTGTTATTATTATTATTATTGCTATTATTATTTCAGTTTTTTGAGGTAGGGTCTCACTCTAGCTCAGGCTGACCTGGAATTCACTATGGAGTCTCAGGGTGGCCTTTAACTCAAGGTGATCCTCCTACCTCTGCCTCCCAAGTGCTGGGATTAAAGGCATGCTCCACCATGCCTGGTTTATAAGGTTATTTTTTTACTACAAGGGATATTATGTATGGTAATTATCACAATTTATTTGATAATGAATTAACCAGCTGTGTAGATTGGTATATTATGATTAGAAAATTAAAACTTCCTGAAGTGTTTCAAGTATAAATGATTGTTCCAAGGAGAGAGATCCAATAAGAGTACACAGTACAAAGCAGAGTCCCATGTTTAGTCATTCATTGTCATTAGTCATTGTTGCCTCATTGAGTAATAATACTTAGAATAGAAAGTACTGGTGCTCCAAGAAGAACATAAAATAAAATTAGTTCCACTGCTGTAAATGTTATAATGAGCAAGGGTTGAAGTAAAACTACTGTGTAAATGCAATGTTTCTTACAAACTAGGGGTTCTTTAGATGGGTAATGTTGGCTTGCCATAAGTGAATAAATCAAGTGCTTATTATTAGGGGAGGAGCTTATAATGTGTCAGAAAAAATATGAATGAAAAGTTTAAATTATTTTTATTATATTGATTAAGGATAAAAGATTTGTAATGGTTGTTATTATGAGAGATAGCTTAAAGAGATGATAATTAAACTACGGGAAATAGACTTAATTCAGATTGAACAATTTTTAAAACCTCATTAAAAGCCAGGCATGGGGGCGCATGCCTTTAATCCCAGCACTCGGGAGGCAGAGGTAGGAGGATCGCTGTGAGTTCAAGGCCACCCTGAGACTACATAGTGAATTCCAGGTCAGCCTGGACTAGAGTGAGACCCTACCTTGAAAAAAAAAAAAAAAAAAAAAAACAATAAAGGATTTGTAGTATTGTAAGAGATTAATGGTTTGAACATTATTTGCTTCATAGTGTTAGGTGTTATTGTAAGTGATACGAATTATACAGCTGCTTTAAAAGCCAGGAAAATTAGAATAATGGAAATTTAAGTAATAGTATATATAATGGAAATGTTGGTTAACTAAGGCAAGTATAGATAATATTGTGGCAATACAATGAATATATATATTCAATTTATTGTAGCCTTTTGTTTTCACTTGTAAGCTAACCCTAGCACAAGAATTAGATTTGGAATTCTATCAAATACTCTGGTCCTTCTCACTCTTCCTATGAACATCAAACTAAACTGCTTTGTCTCTGCTTAGCCATAGCCTCAGCCTGCCGGTCAGGGCTCTTCCGAGTAGACTAGTGGCTTCCTTGTCCCAAAGAGTTTGCCTTTCCATTAGGAGAACTCAGCATAGCTCTGAGATCTGTGACAGAAGCCTGAAGAGATGGCAGAATCCATAGCATTTCCTGTAGCTTTCCTATGCTGTAACACTGAGTGGCTTCTCATCCCCAAATGAAGCTTTCACCCTGACGCTTCACTCCAGTCGTGCCTTGATTGACTCCCTTGTACTTTGTTGCACTCTATCAACATTTCTTTGAACACATAGACTGCGGAGATGACTTTACATTAGTTTTTATTCCTGCTGTTTCCTGTGGGCTTCTGTATATGCTTGGGAAACTGTGGTTTCCCTATCAACTCAAATGTTACTCCTTATATACTCTTAAGAAATAGGTTCTGGGCTGGGGAGATAGCTCAGCAGTTAAAAATGCTTGCTTGGAAAGCTTGCTGGTCCAGGTTCAATTCCCTAGCACCCACATAAATCCAGTGCACAAAATGGCACATGTGGCTGGAGTTGGTTCACAGGTACAAAAGGCCCAGGGTATGGCTATACTCTCTCTCATACACACACACACACACACACACACACACACACACACACACACACACACAAATTAATTAATTATTTTATTAGAAGAAATAATTCTTAGAAAACTAATAATTGTGGAGTCTGTTATTAACCAGCTAGCTCTAGGTGATTTTTGCTCATTATCATCTCTAATTTTCACTCTAGGACACTCTTTTAAAGTTAATCTTATCTGTACATAACTCAAGGCATTATAGTGTATTTTTAAAAATATGGCAGGCTGTGAAACCCTTAGGTATAGATACAGTGCCTGTGGTGTGCAAGTTATCAGATGTTGGCCATAAACATTTGAGGCCCTGTCCCATGGATGATTTCAATTAGCCAAAGAAGATGGTTTCCATAATGGACTTAATAGGAACACTAGGTAGCCATGTGTGATTTTGAAAGAATTTAAGGGATTATTTACAGAAGGCATTGCAGGGCACCAACCAGAGGTATTGAGGAGCCCAGGCACTAGTAACAACTGGGAACTGGAAACTGTACGTGCATGCCCACCCTTCCTTCCTGATGACCCAGTGAGGACTAGAGCTGTGAAAGATGCTATTATTGCCCAGACACACCACTTCCACTGGAAGAGCTAAGGCAGTAGAAAGAAGAGGGCAACTCAAATGGAGAATAGCCAGTATGAAAAGTATAAAATCATGATTGTGTTTTTTTCAGTGTGAAAAGAGCTATTTAACTAAAATTCTACCCATCTGGATATACAATTTTATATACTATGGTAGCATAAACTTTGGTGTGATGAAAAGATCCTAGGTCCTTTGACATCTTAAAACAGCTGTGTATCTCTCTCCAGCTTTGGGCATAATTTTATGGAGTATTCAGATTGTCTTATTCTCTTATTATCTCTACTTTTAGCACAGCTACATACAAAATCATCAAGTAAATCACCTGTGTTTGAGTAAAGGACTAAATGAATTTAATATGGCCTAAATAAAATATGCTATAATTAATTAATTAATGTTCGTGGAGAGCATGAATGTTTTTCAGCATATAAAACACTTGAGTTGGCAGGGCTGGGGAAAGAGTTAGTCAGTTGGTTAAGTGCTTGCCTTGTGTAGCAGACAGCTTCAGGTTCACTGAGATGAACTTCCAGACCAGGCACAGTTATGGAGGAAGGGATATTATTTATTGAAGCTTACAGATCCAGGAGAAGTTCCATAAAGGCAGGAGAAACAGCCTGCTTTCACAGGGCCACACAGAGAGAGAAGAAGCCAACCAGCCACCACAGCACACAGAGCAAAACTACAGCCAAAAGATCACACAGCACATTTCAGGAATTCCTGCTAGGCACATTTGCATATCTTTACAATGGAATCTCAAACCCACCATTAACACCTTAAGACCGGCCCCCAGTGACATTGCCTCTAGCAAGGTGATTGCAGATGCAAACTGTAACTAATAAAACACTGAATATATTGGGGGACATATATTCAAACTACCACACCTTGCATGGAGAAGACCTGAGTTTATCCTTAGAACCCACCTAAATATGTAAGGTGTGGTAGCTAATGTCTCTAATTCCTGCACTGGGGACACAGAGTCATGAGTATCCCTGGGCTCTCTGGCCAGCCAGTCCTGCTGAATTGGTAACTGAAGACCAATGAGAGACCCTGAGTCATAAAAGGTAGATTATGTTCCTGAAGAATGACACTTGAAGTCATCCTCTAGACTATAGGCACATATGCACACATATGCATTTGCACCTACGTACACACATGAACATGCAAAGGTACAAAACACACACACACACACACACACACACACACACACACACAGGATCTCTGCAGACCATGAATTTTTTCTGATCAGTTTGAATAGCACTTTTTTATCTGTGACCTAAATGTAGACGATTTCATTATCTTATTTTTAAAATGGAAAGAACAGCATTCATGGAAAGATTTTTAAAGAGATAAATTTATTTGGTGGGATTGGGATTCCAGACAACAGTTCAGGACTCCTGCTGTAGTCATTGCTTACTTTAGCCAAAGTTCATGGCCATCCTGATGGGCTAGTTTCCCTGACTTCCTAGCTGACTTCATTTCTTCATAGTTTTATGCGAGGAGTCACTATTATAAATTCAGGCCAAGGTGTCTATTTTACCAGCACCTGTAATAAAATCAATTTGTATCTGATTGATATGTTCTTTCAATTTAATGAGAGTAAATGGGCAATTTGTTAAAAGGAAGAAGTGAAGGTACTTGTCAGTCTATTAATATTTTAATTAATTTATTTGACATTTATTCCCAAGTAGAAGGATTGCTTTTCTTTAAGGATAAATTATGAGAGGTGTTTACTAGTTACACCATGAATCTCTAGAATCTGCTGGACTTAGTCTTCTGTGTTTTAGTAAGGAAAAAGTACATGTGGCAAGAAAATCTAAACATAGACTTTACTTATCATCCTATGCTATCACCTTTATGTTTGCAAAGAATATTGTTTTAATGTAAACATTTATGCTCATAAAAATCTACATTAAAGTTGTTTACCTAGGAAAGAAGATTATCTTATGCCTTGACTACTACCCTAGGAAGGTACCAAAGGAATGAATTAAACACATCCAAGCTACAGGAGGAATTTGCATTGGACTTGGGTTGTTGCTTTGACTTTGTAAGACAATGTATCTTCAATGTTCTCACAATGCCAAGTCAAGAAAACTATGAGAACAAATTAATTGGAGAAAATCTGAGACTTGCTTGAAGAATAAAGCATAAGCTCTTGAATTTGACCACCCCAAGTTTTTATCCATTGAGTTCAGTCTTATTTTCAGTTTTCTGGGGGAAAAATGGTTAACACATGTAATGTATTCATTTATCCATCCTCTTAGTCAATAAATATGAAATTCTTTATATGTGCTAATTAATTCCATATAAGATAAAAACAGTAGTGATAAGCCAACATATATGAGCATTCATTTTTTATTTTCTTATTTTTTATTAGTTATCTATATAATGTGTATACAGCGATGATGGTACCATCGTTACCCTTCTTCCTGTCCTCCCCCTTGGGGATTGTGGGTCTTGCATTGTGGGGATAGCCATCAGTTATGGGGGTGAGGCAATGTCTCTGTACATAATGACCCAACTTATGGCTCTAACAATCTTTCCGCCCCCTGTTCCACGAATTTCCCTAAGTCATATTTGGTTCATTTTAGGTCTACTTCAGTGATGAGGTCATGGGAGTCTCTGTGTCTATGGATCTCTGGTTTGGTAGGAGTTGAGGGTTCTCTGTGTCTATCTCCTTCACCCCTCTGCTGATACCAGGTTCCCGGAGAAAGCAACACTCTTGCTCATTTCCCCAATTATTCTATAGGTTCAGCTGGTGCCCTGGTGAGGTGTGATGGGTTGATTCTCCCCTCAGGTTGTACGTCCATCTGAAAAAAGATAAGCAAATTCTCCAACAGAGTGAGGTCAGTGTAAGATATATGGATAACCATTATTGTTTTTTAGAATTAAATAGGTGTAGGCCATCTTGTATCCCAAAATTGGTGGGACCTTGATATTTGAGAGTGAACTCATTTTTGGATATGGTTCTGACTTGTTTCCCAGGTCCAGGTATGGGTTCTGTTCCACTGAGCAGATCTGTTAGCCAAATCAAGAGCAGTTGGTAACCCATCATGGCTGTGTGCCACTATTGCACTTGTGTGAGCATCATGTGAGGTTGATTGATGCTTGGTAGTTTAGACCACGTGTTACTTAGAAAGATGTTGGTAATTTTCCCCCAGTCAGTCATATAGTACCTTCTGGCACTAGGCAAGCTGTTTGGGGACTAACTCTCTTCCAGATTCCAGCCAGTTCACTCCATGTTCCATCCCAATAGCCATATATGAGCATTCTTGCAAATCAACCTAAAATGTGCTTTAGGGAAAGAGTAGGGTATAATCACTCCAATTAATAATTATTGGAAGATTATATATGTGGTATATGATAAAAGCATATGATTGATGAGAAGAGTGGAGAATGTACTGAGGAAATGTTAGGATATATATGTTTAGAAGGTAACTGAGCCACTAATTTCTCATTTAAAATTGGCTTCCTCATCTATAAAGTGGGAAGAGTATATAATCTCATAGCAACCTTATATGTTTCTAAAGAGTGCATGAATATTAATTACAGAAAAACTGTTTGATTTTAAAATTGATAGTTTGAGGAAAAAGCTTAATGTAACAGTGATACATTATTTATTGGGTTGCTATTTAGTCAGTCTTTTTGATTTTTGAATATATAAATTCTGTTAGAATGGCTGGCCAGTAAGCTCCAGCAATTGCTTGACTCCATCTCCCCAGCACTCGGATCACAGGTGTGTGCCACTGTGCCTGGCTTTTGCATGGATGCTGGGGATCTGAACTTAGGTCTGGCAAGCACTTTACAGGTTGAGCAATATCTCAGCCCCCAACTTATAGATACTTCCAGTACTTAAAAATATTTCAGGGGCTGGAGAGATGTCTTAGCGGTTAAGGCACCTGCCTGCTAAGCATAAGAACCCATTTCCAATCTCCAGGTTCCATGTTTAGCCAGATGCAAAAATGACGCAAGGGCGCAATGTCGCACTTGCCCACAAGGTGGGCGCAGGCATCTGGATTTCCTTCACAGCAGCTGAGAGACTGCTGACACACCCATTCTCTATCTGTCTCCTTCTCCCTCTCTGTCTCTATGTCTCTCTCAAAAAATAGCTGGGGGGAACCTAGGGCATTTATTTCCTCACAGGCATGGCTAATAAGCAGTGTGAGTGTAATAAATAAATAAATAAATAAATAAGTAAATAAATAAATAAATAAATAAATAAATAAATAAATAAATATTTCAGAAATCCCCATTGATGAAGGTCCCTTTGGGAAAGGGAGGACAGGGAGGAGGATAAGGGAGCCAACACTATGAATGTAAAATCAGAATAATATAAATAAAAATAAATTATTTAAAAAATATTTCAGAAATCTTTCTGAGTTCAAAAATAAGAAAGGAAGGCTGGAGAAGATGACTTAGCCTTTAAGCCTTTACTTGCAAAGTCAAAGGACCTCTGTTTGATTCCCCAGGACCTGCATAAGCCAGATGCACAAGGAGGTGCATGCATCTGGAGTTTGTTTGCAGTGACTGGAGGCCCTGGTGCGCCCATTCTCTCTCTTTTCTCTCTCTCTCTCTTACACTTACTCTCTCTCCCTCTTTCTCTCTTTCTCTTCTCTCTCTCTCTCTCACAAACACACTCTACCTCTTTCTCTCTCAAATAAATAAATAAACAAAATATACTTTAAAAAATAACAAAGGCTATGATGGTCAGCTGTAAACCGGATGTGATCCTAATTTTCTTTGGAGTGTTTTTGTTTCTAGCTACCGACATGTTCCTCCCAGAAGCTTCCAATGCCCCCTCTTCCTGTCCCAATTCTCATCCATTTGTGTCTGTTTTCATATCAGTGTAAGGCTCAGGGTAAGCCTGTACTATCTCACTGAGAAATAACTAGTGGTGGTAAAGAGCTTTATAAAGACTGAGTAAATGCCAGTCCTTTTGAATGAAAAATGACTTAGTTCCTTGTTCTATGTAAATAAAATCCAAATCCCAATTTTCAGTTTGAGCACTATAGGAAGTGATCCATTTGAGTATTTCATCATCCTTGTCTTCCAATTAAGTGGAATGAATTGAAGGTTCTTCTATTATTTGAGTTGTTAGTCACCTCTGGTCCCTTTTTTCCAGATTATCTTGTTTGTCCTTTCTTCCTGTGTCATGCCAGTTCTGTTCTTATTCCAGATATGAGTGAAAACCTGAGTTCATTTTCTCTACTAGTTCTCCTGTGGTGGTCTGAATGTAAAACGCCCCACCATAGGTTCATGGGTTTGACTTGATCCCTAACAGGTGGCATATGTTGGAAAAGTTGTGGAACATTTATGAAGGTGGAAAGTTGCTGGAGGAAGTGGGTTACTTAACTAACATGTGATTGTGATATTGATTTAAATTCCCATCATCAGTGTTGCTGAATATGACTTTCTTGATGTATTGAGAGTGTGTTTGCAGGTTCTAACAGAGCAGTGCAGGAGAGAGAACTGGACACCTGCTTAACCAGCCTAGTCAGAGAATCAACCCTTGTGATCAGTGGAGTCAGAGATGTTGTAGTAGCCTAGCAGCCCTCACATGACACATCCTCTCCCCCATCTTTCTTTCATTTGCTCTCACTGTGTATACTAGCTTAGACTGGTGCTCTATGTCTTCTTAGATTACCCTGTCAATTCATGGGATTGCAGGTTACAGAACCATACCCATTGTTGAACATTTTTGTTCTTTGAGACTTGGTGACCCTATGTTAGCCAGGCTAGTGGGGAATTTGACATGTGTCCCAGCCTGACCTAAACTCACTATTGTCCTGCTGCTGCCTCTCGAGTGATATGGGCACTAGTGAATCAACTTCTGGGGTATTTTTTGTCCCCTTATTGATTTATTTTTATTTTCATGACAAATGGTACTATTTTTAATCCTAACTATCAACTAAATGGTCGTCTATAATGGCTGTCTGACCTTGAACTAGTGCTGAGTCTTCAAGACCTCAGCTTCTCCAATCTTTGGACTATAAGCATGTGTCACCACATTAGAATTGGAAAACTCTTTTTCCTATAGTTTTCCTATAGTTTTTTTTCTTTCCTTCCCCACTATTTAGAATTGTGTCTATGGAAAACGTATGTTAGCATCCCTGTCTTTACTTAAACAGGATTATGGTAGGTGGGCTATTTATTTATTTATTTATTTATTTATTTATTTTTGTCATATGTAATCTGATCTTATCTTTCTATAGCACTCAATCTAACCTCAAGAGCCAGATCTAGAGCCTCTTTCCTTGCTCTATGGTCTTCATTTATGTCTTTGTTTTTTAAGTTGCAGTATTTGCTTTCACTGGGGGAGAGTAAGACCTGGAATTAATCCTTCAAGTTCCTTTTAGACAGTTTCATGAGCAGATCCGAAAATAGTTCAGCCAGACCAATGAGGGGCTCAATTTCTGAGGGCAGATTACTACTGATAGGAAAGCTAGATCCTGAAACAGTCACAGAGAAGTTGTTGTTTTGTAGCTATGAAACTGGAGCATTATGAAGTATGGATATACTTTGGATTTTGATATTTGATTCACACATTTCGTTTTATACATGCTTACTACAAAAATAAGGGGGGGCATTCCACCTCTAGTGCTTTGAAATTTCATTCTGTATCTCCTACCTCACTGTCTCTTTTTGATAAATTCTGGAAAATAAATTATTCTGATGTCTACTGTAGCCAAAAAGTCAAACTTTATGTGTGGCTTCCAAACTCGCCCTTTCCTTTCACTTTGTAATAGTGGAGCTGACCTCTGCAAACCTCCCTTTCCTCCTTGAGTAGTTGATTTTGTGTCCCTTCCTGCCAATGGGGGGCGCGGAAGGATTTTGTTGTTGTTGTTGTTGCGCCTTTTTTTCTTTGAGGTGAAACTAATAAGAATCTTTGAAGCCGGGCGGGCATGGTGGCGCACGCCTTTAATCCCAGCACTGGGGAGGCAGAGGTAGGAGGATCGCCATGAGTTCAAGGCCACCCTGAGACTACATAGTGAATTCCAGGTCAGCCTGGACCAGAGTGAGACCCTACCTCGAAAAAAACAAAAAAACAAAAAAATAAAAAAAAAAGAATCGTTGAATTGTTGTTGGCATTGGTGCTCTGGAGTTCTTGAAGTGTTCATTGCATTGACAGCTTTCTTACACAGTGCTTATTTGTGTGTTATCTCACTATCATCAGTCTCTATTTATCTTGCTGGCCTAGCAGAATCCTGGGAGTTAAAGAACAAGACAATATAATATCATACCCACCAGAGATGTCCATCTACTGTAATAGGTATTTGGAAAATGTGTTCCTATGCTGTCTTTCAAAAGGGAAAGACTGCATTTAATTTAGCTCTAATTTGCCATAGTTTTGAGCCTGCTTGGCTTAAAACAATCATAGTGTCTCGTGTTTCCAGCTGTCCTAGGAGTGCATTCCTAACATTTTCCTGTTGGCTCCCTTGATAACCCTACTCAAACTCTCCGTGTTTTCATTGGCTTCTCTCTCCTCCACCCACTTCTTCATCTGCTCTGCAAACAACAACAAAATATAGGTGTGGGGCCTTCTGCTAACCACTTTCCATACCCTGCGTCGTTTTATCCTGGTGCAACCCACTGAGGAAGCCAGGTTTGCCACCTATCTTCATTGTCCATAAAAGATCTAGAGGTGTTGCAAGATTTGGTCAAGTAAGCAGGTTTATCCATTACTGTCCCCATCAGGAGACAGGAAACCACAGTGCTATTTGAACAGGGAAAGTTTAAAAAATTGTTAACCACAATGGGATTGTCAGTAAAGAGGTTAAGAGTGCTCAAATGAATAGCTAGCCCTATTGCTGAGGGAAAATACCCCAAAAAAGAAACAAATTTGGAAACCACAGCCCCTCCATAGAGTCAGGAGAGTCACGGGCTGTGGCCCAGAGCCACTGGAGCAATTCTCACCAAGCAGTCCACAAACTGTCTCTGCTGGTCAAAGGGAAACAGCTGTTGTGTTTGCAAAGACAGAAACACTTCCATGGGTTGTTAGAGGGCTCCTATTAAAAAGCAGACAGCTGAGGCACCTACATAGGTCACTGGGAATCTGCACTTCCTGGGATGAATGCTAGGTCAAAACCAGGAATACCCAAGGAGAAAACCAGGAATAAACGCCTGTACTGTGTTCCTCCAGCGCCCTCTCCTGACAATAGTTCATGCCAATTCCATACACCTCTTCTATTGGAATGCTGGCAATCATAGCAGGCCCAGCCGTGGACAGTGAACTTGCCCTCATCAGAACCTGCACCTGTGTGTTGAACCATTAAGCTACTCGCCAGGGTGGAGTCAGCCCACCAAAGTGGGCAGCAGGGGAATGATATGGCAGTGGAGTAGACTGAATGGCAGGAATGGCAGGAAGAGAAGAGAGTGGGAACTCCACGGTACTGAGTGGTGAAGGGCTAGAGCCATCTACAAAGACCCAGGCAGGCAGGCAGGGTCTGTGGAGGGAGACAGTGTCAGCCTGGTAACAGGTGCACTTTGCATAAGGTTTGAGGGCTTACTGAACCCGGTGTGTATGCTAGTGGAATCGCCCTTCTCACCCCAGAGGTAGAGGAGGCCACAGGAGGCAGAAAAGAGTGGGCTTATTCCGAGGGTCCAGAGAGCAGGCCCCTGAGGGCAGGAACTAAGGATGTTGGACAGGGCGTGAGGCATATCATGGGGAACAAGAGCCCCCGCCCCCTTTTCTGGGGAAGGAGGGAAAGGATGCCACATTCCGGTTGGGAAAGCGGGTGGGCGCACGTGGGCCACAGAGAAGGGCGTGAGCAGGCTGGTGGCCAGGATGGGACTGGCCTGCTGCCCTCGTGGGAGCCCCTACTGGCTCCTCACCGTCTTCTGTTGCTCGTGCCTGTGCCTCTGACTCCCCTCTCTAGCCTCCAGGGTATTTCACCCGTGAGTATTAATGAACCTGAGCAGGAAAAAAGTCAAATACTCCTGGCCCCTCCTCCACCTGCTCCTCTCACTGTCCCCCACCCAGCCTGTCCCCTTATGGTCCCCAGCAGGAGCCTCCACTTCACTCCAGCACAGGCAGGGGGCTCCCTGCCCTGCTCATGGCTCTGGGTCGCCCTTGAAGTGTCTTTAGTTGGCTGCCACCTGACCCAGACACAGTCTTGCCAGGGTCGGTTAGCTGGGGCGTTGGGAGGAGGAGGCACCAAGCTGGGTGGCACGCGGCATTCTGTGGCAAAGACAGTAGCGGTTGTGAGGGCTGGAGGCCTGAGCAGTGAGTGTCCAGGGACTTCCTTGGCTCTCTCTCTCCCACTACTACCCATGTCCCCTGCTCTGAAGCTGCTCTGGGGTGGATGTTCCAGAAGCCCAGTGTAAGACATGCCCAGAACATGATACAAGGGGTGCTCGCACTCCACAGCTTTCGGCACTCTCCCTATCAAAGCTAAAACTATGTGAGGTCTGAATTACATTCACACTTGTGACTTCATTTTAATGAGGGAAAGGGAAGCTTTTGTGAAGCTTAGTAAACTTTGGTGTTATTCCTGCCTGCTTCTGATGAGCAGTGTGGGGATAAGGATGGTACCCATCTTACAGGGTGTAATGTGGCAGTTACATGAGATGAAAGGTAAAATTACAAAATGTTCCACTAATTAGTACCCAGCCTGAAAAATGAAAACGTTGTTTCCTAGGATTTGGAGGGACAGGCCTGTGCACATACCCAAATGTCTCAACTTTAAGGGATTTAATTAGCATGTGCTATGTGCTTTATCACAAACAGAAACCCGAAGAACTACACACAACTCTAGAGACCCGAGAGACTCACCCTTAACAGACCCTCCCCCGCACGACACACAGAGCATATCAAACCAGACACTGCAGAATTTGAACGACGTGGCTTTCTCTTTCCTTCTGCTAACCTTGTAGTTTTGTTTCGTTCTTGTCTTCTAGCTCCTTCAGGGTACATGTTAGGTTGTTTATTTTAGTGTTTTTTTTTTCCAGCATTTTGTCCTTATTGCTGTGTTGTTTCCATTTTCATTTGAAGGAATTGGTCATGTTTTTCTTTGAATGTCTTTATCTATCCATTTCTTTGTAATGTGTTGTTTAATTTCCATGTTTTTGTGAATTTTCCAGAACCCTTCCTATTGTCAGTGTTTCATAACATAGTGGCCAGAAAAGATATATGATATGATTTCAGTTTTCTTGAATTTGTTATGACTTGTTTTGTGGTAAATATTTCTGTCCTGGAGAATGATACCATGAGCTTGAGGAGAATGCACATTCCTCTGTTGTGGGATAGAATGATTTTTCTATATCTATCATTGCTATTTAGTTTAAATGATATTTTACTCCAATATTTTCTTATTGCTACTTTTTCCCTTAGATTTGTCAATATTTGCTTTGTGTACTTGATGCCCTATGATATCAGGCACAAACACGAACATATGTATACACACACATTCACATATACAGATAGCAATATATTTTAAATCTAAAGTGTACAGAAAAGGTCAGTGTTTTTTAAGGCTTGGTCCCAGCCTGTAGTGCTACTGAAAGATCATGGAACTTGTAGGAGGTGAGGTCTAGAAGAAGTGATTAGGTCATTAGGGATATTTCTTTTAAGGACACATGTGACCATAGACTCCTCCTGTCTCTCTTTTGCTTCTTGGCTCCCTGAGTTAAGAAACTTCTATGCCATGTGTTCCTAATATGATCATGGTGATGGATCAGGCCCAGGCCCAGGCCCAGGCCCAGGCCCAGGCCCAAGCCCAAGGTGGTACCACCAACCAACCATGGACTGAAACCATGGGGAAAATAAACCTTTCATTCTTATGGTTGTTTACATTAGATTTTGACACAATAGTGAATATATCACACAAAAGGGGGAGGGGTGTGAAAGAGAGAGAGTGTTGTCCTCTTGGATGAACTAACCCTTCTTCACTGTAGACCATGTCTTATTTTTCAGTTTTTGTCTTAGACCTTTCCCCTACCCT
Source organism: Orientallactaga sibirica (assembly GCA_036365145.1). NCBI lineage: Eukaryota > Metazoa > Chordata > Mammalia > Rodentia > Dipodidae > Orientallactaga > Orientallactaga sibirica. The sequence continues at coordinate 23,632,275 of JAEOAD010000003.1, forward strand.
CTTTTTTTAGTGTCAGAGATTTAACCCAGGGCCTCATACATGCTAGGCAAGTGGTCTCCAGCATACTTTTTGCTTTTTTGTTGTGAGATGAAGTCTCTTTCAATTACCTAGGATGGCTTTGACTACCCAGGGAGGCCTTGATCCTCTTGCCTCAGCTTCCAGAGTAGCTGCTCAGTACTATTGAAATGACTATTGCTTTTCCTAGTTTTTGTTCTTGGCTATTGATGCATGAATTTATTTCTTAGTTCTCTGTTATGTTACATTAGGCTATGTATCTGTGTGTATGCTAATTCCACATTGTTCTAGTTACTACCACTTTGTAATACATATATTTTTAGATCAGGTGATATAATGCCTGAGTGGTTTATTCTTTCTGCTCAAGGAGGCTTTGACTCATAAGGATTTCTGTGGTTCTATGTATAAATTACAAGATTGATTTTATAGTTCTTTAAAGATTGCCAGTGGTATTTTGCTAGAGATTTCACTGAATGTGTGCATCACTGTGAGGAGCCAGATTTGCCTTCTCTTTTCTTTGCATGTGTGTGTAGCAAGTATGTATTGTATGGTATATATACAGTGTATGCATGAATGTGTATAGATGTGCATGTACTGAGTATATGTATGCAGTAACCAGAGGAGAATGTCAGGTATCCTTCCTCTGTCACTGAATCTACATATTTCCATGAAAAAGAGTCTCTTTCTGAACCTGGTCTCTCTCTAAACATGAAACTGCTATTTTCAATTAGACTGGCTGAGCCCCAAGCCCTAGGGATTCTCTGGCTTCTTCTTTCCATAGGATTAGGATTACAGGCATGTGTGGTCATACCCATCTGTTTATGTGAGTGCTGATAAGTTGAAATCAGGCAGGCTCAAGCCTTCTCAAGCCCTCATGCTTGAATAGCAAGTACTCTTATCTACTAAGCCATATTCTCAGCTCCTACTTAATATCTTGGTTATAGATTTTAATGGGCAGAAATTTTATATTTTGGTGAGCCTATTTTATGATGTATGCCCCAAGCATAACTTTAAGAAAATAATATTAGAAGGTGAGTATTGTGTCATATATCTGTAATCCCAGCCTTCAGGAGACTGAGGCAGAAAGAGTTTCATGAGTTCAAGGCCAGCCTGACTTCTAGTGAGTACCAGGCCAATAAAAGTTACACAGCAATACACTGTCTCAAAGCCAAAACCTTCTAGTATTTTATGTTTATGTTATGTTATCATATCATGCCATGTGAAATCATGAAAGAGTACAGGAATAGTTTATTCCAGCATCATTTTATTTTTTTTCAGAGAATATGTATTTTTTTGTATAGATAGGTACATTAAGATTTAATTTTTTTATCTGTAGGTAGATTGCCATCTCTGTAAGGGCCAGGTTTATAATGACTTATAAAGTCTTATGCAAATGTCTCTCCTTTCGGACCCCAAATTCTAATTTTCCTCCTCATAGTCCCAAGAATTTAGGCCAAATATCCAATGTCACAGTATTGGTTGTAGGTCTGGTATTTTGACTCAGGAAGTCCGACTTCAGTGTGGGGATTATTAATAATAATCTATAATGCCATATACACCATGGGAATTTGTTTATTTCATTTACCTTTACAGAACTATGCCCAGTATATAAATGTAAAAGGTGTAATATTCATTAAAGGCAAGAAATGATCTCATCTTCATTTATTTCAGATGCTACAAAAAATACCATAGGCTACATGGCTTAGATACAGCAGGCATTTTTTTTTTTTTTTTTTTTTTTTTTTTTTTTTTTTTTTTGCTGTATTGAAGGATAAGATGTCCTAGATTAAAGTGCTAACACATCCAGTGTCTGGTGAGGTTTCTTTCTGACTCACAATGGCCATCTTATCTCATATGATGAGAGGGATGGGATAAGAGAATCTGGGTCACTGATAATGTTACTAATCCCATTCATATCACCACCTGAAGTCTCCACTTCCAAATAACAGTAACTTGTTAGGATTTAACAATGAGTTTGGTAGGAACATAAACATTATAAATCTTCTCCTCCTTGTTTGGTTGTTTGTGGAAATTACTACTGTACTTGGACACTTGTAAAAGACTAGTTATTCTTTGTTCATATTAGGATGGTCAAATTACATTAAGTGAATTAATTATGCAAATAATTTAAAAAATATAATTTATCAAAATAATTATAATTTTTAAAACCTCAGTCTCAAAAACATACTCTTGTCATTTTAAACGTGTTATTAGAAAATTAATTGAACTAAATGAATTTGTGTATCTAAAATATGCATACTGATAGGTAATGTCAATATTCTTTTTAAAAATATCTTTAATACTTTCATAGAGTTGAACTTGCACTCTTCATTTCAGAAGAATGGCTTTTTCAGAGCTCAGAAAACTTTGGTATCTCCTGTGGAAGAACTTTACTTTAAAGGTAATTGAACTTATTATTTTATTGTTACAACAGCTCCAAAGTCACCAGGGGGAGATTTTTATAACATGATCACTGTCTTTTAATTTATATTGTTTTATTTTTCTCAGTTCCAGGGCTGGGGCTATCTATTCCAAGCATAGAATCTTCACAAATTGCAATAATAGCAGAATATTAAATAAGAGAGAAGAATAAGTCTATGAAACTGCTATTGTCACAGAGTGAAGCTTTGCTTATTAGTCATCTATGTATTCTTTATGAAGTTGCTTATTAATGTCATACATAAGTGTTAGCCATTTGATATGTTAAGGTTCTCTTACAACAATTAACATGATCTTGTTTTTTGTTGCTCTCCTAGAAGCGGAAGCTTTGTCCTTTACTTATAGAAATAGCCCTAACTATTTTATGTGGCACTGCAGTTGTGACAGTACGCCGCCTCATAGTTATACATTCAGTCAAGCTTCTCAGGTATAATGCTTATCTGCTCAGTGATGTGCCTGCGTTCATCAGATATCCCAAGGACCCTTATCCTTTGGAACTGGCATATGTGCCTTCCAAAAGTGATGTGGTGAAGACTATTGTTCAAAATGTGAAAAGGGAGTTATCCGAACATATGAAAGGTTAGAAATTAAACTTTTTTCAATAAAACATTAAATGATTTTTAGAAAAAGCATAATCTTTTTTTAAAACTGGGCAATTATTTTCCAAGTAAAAACACTGTAAGATACTCATAACAAAATATAATTTTCTAAGTATGGCATTATAAACTTGGTTAAGCTTGAGAGTTAAAATAACATGAAAATTTTGACCATAAGCCATAAAAAAGTAATATTATAGCATTGATTTATGTGATTTATACTATGTTTTTCTACTTTATTGAGTTCTGTAATGCTAAGTCTTTGTTGTTTACAAAATCTACATGTATGGCATATGATGGTGTGAAACAGGTACACACAGGTATAGGATGAGTCTTCATTCTGAATGCATACTTAGAGGTCAGTTATTTCAAACATTTTTTATATAAGGATACTGCTCAATTCATAAAAGAATGTGCCATGCCAGATGGTACAAGCCTTTAATTCCAGCACTTGGGAGGTAGAGATAGCAGGATTACCACAAGTTTGAAGCTACCCTGATGCTACATAGTGAATTCCAGGCCAGCCTGGTCTGGACTAGGTGAGAACATACCTCCAAAAACCAAGGGGCAGGGAAGACTCTGTTACAATCTGTTCATGTTGGTGTAAGAGAATCTCTGAGGCTAGTAGTGTACAATAAAAGAGACTTACTGAACTGTTCAGCTTCTAGTAAAGGCCTTAGCTATATCACAACATGATAAATGGCATCGCAACAGAGGCACACTTGATGGAGAGGGCTCACGGGGGGGGGGGGACAAACTCAAGCTTGCACTTTCCATAATAACCCTTTCTCACAGAAATTAAATGAGGTCTTGCATCCCCCCCAGTGACTTGATTGTACCTATAGACCCACCACTTATAGGTTCTTACCTCTTCTTCATTGTCACACTAAAAAATAAGTTTCCAGCACATGAATCTTTGGGTAACATACTCAAAATATGTACAAACCATAGCAAATTTACTTAGAAAAGCTATGCAGAGTTATCTTTGTGTTCTCAATTCTTCATGTACCTTTACATTCTCAGATCTGTCTCTCTCTTGTTCCAGAAGCAAGCACTGCTCAGGTTTTGCAGACATTTCTCTAGTACCAGTATCCTTTTATATAATTCTCTCTTTTCTCTATCTTTCTCTCTCATGTAATTTTATTTTTTGTCACTCAAGGAATTAAAAATCCTAAAGAGTAGGTGCCATATCAATATACTTGTTTTTAAAATATTTTATTTATTTATTTAAGAGAGAGAGAAAGAGGCAGATAAAGAGAGAATGGGTACTGTAGGGCTTGTAGCCACTGAAAATGAATCCAGACACATGCACCACTTTGTGGATCTGGCTTCACATGGATAAGGGGGAATCAAACCTGGGTCCTTTGGCTTTGCCAGCAAGTGCCTTAACTGCTAAGCCATCTTTCCAGCCCTCAGTATATTTCTTATTTAAATCATATTTGAAAATAAATATTGATGGCTGAGAGGTAGCTCAGTTGGTAATATGCTTGCCTTACAAGCATGAACACCTAAGTTTGATCCCTAGAACTCATGTAAAAGATAAAGCCAGTTTTAGTGGCATGAATTTATAATCCCAGCACTAAAGAGGCAGAGACAGGCATATCTCTGGGGCTCACTACCCAGTCAGTCTAGACTATAGTTCCAGGTGGGTAGTACGTGAAGAAATGGCACCTAAAGTTGTCATCTGGCCTCCACACCCAGGCATCCACATGTGGACTTACATATGCAACACCATCCCTATTATATAGACACAAAAATATTTAAAAATACACTGAAGCAGAAGGATATAATATTCTCAATAGTTTATAAACATTTAATTGGTGGATTTCACACATGAAAATAATATAATTTGATCATATTCCCATACTATTACCCTTTTTCATTCCCTCTTCCTCACTCCAATTTTCCTGAGTACCTTCTTTTTCATAAGTAGTCCTTCTTATGCATGATTTCTTAGTTTTTTTCCTCCTCCTCTGTCTTCTGTGCCAAAATGTTGATGGGGTTCAGAATTGTGCAAGTTTTGTGGTGGCAAAGAACAATGCTGTGAGGTCACGAATGCTCCAAGAGGTTCATGGCTGGAGGATAGTGTCCCAAGGTAGTCCTTCTTAGCCTGTGGCTCTGACATTCTTCCCACTACTTCCTCTACAATGTTCCCTTAGCCTTGCTGAGTATGACAGATGACCCATCCACTGCTAATCTTTCAATGTTCTCTTCTATCACTTTAAGACATTTGGGTCTCCACAGTATTCACCACCATCCGTAAAAAGAAGCTTATCTAACCAAATGTGAGAATAGCATTAATCAACAGGAAAAAAACATATATTTAGGAGGTAATTTTCTGGGCTCAACAAATCTATTTAGCCAAATGGTAGGATCTTGTTACAGCCTGTCTTGATTAGACTTTAGCATTGTTTTTCAGCAGTAGGCATTATTAGTTTCCTTCCACAAATCCAATCATAGAGCTACTGATTACCTCTGTGATGGTTAAGTTGTGTCAATTTGATTTGTTTAGGAATCCACAGACATTCCTCATAAGTGTGTTTCAGAGGCTGCCTCTAGGAAGGATTAACTAAAGGAAGAATCCTTCCCCCAGGGGTAAGCCCTTCCCCCAGAGTGGGCAGCCCAGAGTGGGCGGCCCCTCTTGGAGGAGGGGGCTGGTTGATAAAAAGGAGCTCTGGAAAGAAAGGCTCTCTCTCCCACCTGGCTGCCGGTGCTGCTAGCTGCTTGCCACTGGGTGCTTGCTGCTTGGTGTTTTCCGCTTGGTACTTGCTGCTCGGTGTTGCTGCTCTCCAGTGTGGACTGAAGACCAGGGTGGACTGAAGAGCAGCGTCTCTCCAGGAGGCCTTCAGTGCCGGATTGGAACTGCTGAGGCCTCCAGCCTCGTGGACTGAGCAGCTACCCAGTTTCTTGACTCTCAGACCTGCAACCTGCTATTGCTGGACTGTGTAAGCTAATCCAATAAATCCCCTTTTAATACAATTCATTCTATCCATTCTGTTCCTCTAGAGAACCCTGACTAATACAACCTCCATGACTTGTGTGCTGCTGGTGCAGGAAATTTTTTCCCTGGGGTGACACAAACAACCTCGTCTCCCCAAATATGGCACATGTAACTGACCAAAGGCAAAGACAATTACACCAAAAGCATTTTTAATGAACCAGTGAGTTTATTGGGGTTACTTACAGAGCAGGGTGAGGGGCTGCTTATAGGAACAATGGAAGACTCAAAGACAGCCTCATTACCAATAAGCCCAACCCAGTACAGGAAGCTGCATCCTTGGAAGACACTGCACAGCCTGCAGGCAGCACAAGGGTAAAGTTCCCAAACCTTCTTGTCCAAAAAGGAATTGTTTTCAGTTTCTAATTAACCAAACCTTGGAAAGTGGTTTTGTGACCTTTAAGTTTCAGTTCTCCCAGAGTTGTTTTCTTGAATCAGGGCCTCCTTCCTCTTCTCCAGAAGGAAAGTTTTCTTTGGAAGAATCTACCACACCACAGAAGAATAATCAGCCACCATAGCCCCCCTTGGGCACATCATCCCTGATGGCTGATTGTGCAGATTGCAGAATGTGCTGGCAGTTAAGCTAGTTAATGACTTTTCTGTCACAGCACCTTGCATACCATCTTATAACACTATGGCAGTTTGCCAAAACAGAGGTGGCTTCCAGCTCAGTTCCAGCTTGATTTTCAGTGTTCTGTCACCACAGCATGTGTTCATCAGCAATAGGGTCTTACTATCTATTTCTGGTGGGTAACCAAGAGCATTGGCAATAGCTTGTATTGTTTGGGAGGGGGCTTTATAGGTTGAGCCCTACTTTAATAAGATGGATGATAATGTTAATATATTGTTGAATTCAATGCCATTATTTATTGGTAATTTTTACATCTATTCTCACCAAGGATGTTGGTCTATAGTTTGTTGTTCTTGTTATGTTTTCATCTGCTATTATTTTAATGCTGCCATTATTAAAAGAGCTTAGAAACATTCCCTCCTTTTGAATTTTATGAAATTTCCTGATTAGCGATTTCTTTTTTCTCTTTTGGTTAATTTGGAAATGGGTTTGTCAATCTTGTTTATCCTTTCAAAAAGCCAACACTTTGTCAACTGTTTTAATTTTTTAAACTTTTATTTCACTTATTTCTGTCCTGATTTTGATTATTTATTTTCACCTGGTACTATTGGGTTTGATTTGCTCTGAGTTCTCTAAAACCTTTATTTCATTAAGTTACTGGGGATCTCTCTGTTTTTGTACTGTCTGCACTTGGAGCTGTAAACTTCTTAGAACTACCTTCATTGTATGCTGTAGGTTTTGGTAAGTTGTGTTTTCATCTTTAGTTAGTGCTAGAAAATTTTTTATTTCCTACTTCATTTGTTCAACAATCCATCCATTGTTTAATAGTGAGCTATTTATTCCTGAGGAGTTTATGTGTTTTCTGTAGTTTGTCTCATTTATTTCAGTTTTATTTTATATTGATCAGATAAGATAAAAGGAGTCATTTTTCACAGTTATTGAGACTTACTTTATGTCCTAATATATGATCTCTTTAAGAGAAAGTTCCTTGAGCAGCTGAAAAGTATGTGTATTTTGTAGTGTTTGGATGGATGTTCCATAAATATCTTTTAGTCCATTTGATGTACAATGCCCTTTTTTTTTTTTTTTTTTTTTTTTTGGTTTTTGAGGTAGGGTCTCACTCTGGCCCAGGCTGACCTGGAATTAACTATGTAGTCTCAGGGTGGGCTCGAATTCACAGCAATCCTCCTACCTCTGCCTCACAAGTGCTGGGATTAAAGACATGCGTCACCACACCTGGCTTACAGTGTCTTTTTAAATACCTTGTTCCTAGGTTTATTTTCTGTCTAGATAACCTGTTGATGGAAGTGGGAATGTCTACTATGATTGTTTTGTGATTTATGTCTGGTGTTATATCTAGTAAATGTTGTTTTATAAAGGTGGAACATGTATATTTGGTGCATGTATGTTTAGAGTTGTAATCACTACCTTGTAACTTGTTCAGTTAATTCATATGAAGTATATATCTTTGTGCCTTCTGATTAATTTTGGTTTGAAGTCTATTTTGTCCGATATTAGAAGAGCTTATAGTTCCATATCTGCTTGTTTCCTAATTCCTTTGTTTGTACATCCTTTCACTCTTAAGTAGTGCCTGACTTTAACTGTTATATGTGTTTCTTGAAGACAGAAAAATGATACATCCTATTTTCTGATCCAGGCTGTTGATCTAAGTTTTTTGATGGCAGAGTTGATACTATTTATATTCACAGTTATTATTGAAAGGGATATTTTAGACTCTGTTCTATTTTCAGATTTTCAGAATTTTGTGTTTTCTTGGTCTTTATGATTTTAATTAGTTTTCTAGCTGTCAACACCATTTTTTCTTCAGTATATTCTTGGATATGTTTATTCTTCTTTTTGGTATGTATTATCTCATTTAGTATCCCTCATAAGGCTGGCTTAGTGTGCAAAAATTCCTTATTTTTATTGTGGAACATTTTTCTTTCTCCTTCTTTTACAAGAGACAATTTGTTGGTTGTAATGGTTTGAGTTTGATAGCTGTGATTCTTCAGCACTTAAAATATAACATCCCATGTCCTTCTGCTTTTAATGTTTCCATTGAAACATTGGCTGTCATACTGATGGGTCTTCCATTATATCTGAAGAGTTCTCAGTACCCTTTCAGTTTTCAGTACCCCTTCTTTGTTCATTATTGTGTTTTGTCTATAATATGACATGGGGAATTTCTTTTCTGCTTTAGTCTATTTGGTGTTATTGATGCCTCTGATACCCTGTGGGCCTCTCTTTCCCTAAGTTTGGGAAATTTTCCTCTATGATGTTATTAACAATATCTTCTATGCTATTGGCCTGAAGTTCTTCTCCTTGTTGAACTCCTATAATTTGAACATTTGTTCTTTGCAGGGTGTTGTATATTTCCCTCAGCTTTTATTCATATACCCTTTTAAACTTCTATTGTTTTTGAACAATTGATCCAATGACTCTGTATTCTCAAGGCCTGCTATTCTGTCTTTCATTTGATTTGTTCTATTGGTCAAATTATCCATGCAGCCTTTTGTTTGACTTGCTGTGTTTTTCATTTCTAGCTTTGTTTTATTTTTATTTTTTTGGTGGGGGCCAGGTTCAATCTTTTTCTGAAGTTCTATTTTTATATCCTGGTTAGACTTTATTTTGTCTAAGCTATTTTATGTATGTGCTCTTTAAACTCATTCAGGATTTCATTCATACTTTTGTTTGTATCTTTTTAAGTTCTTTTTCTATTATTATTTGAGAGAGAGAGAGAGACAGAGACAGAGAGGAAGAGGCAGAGAGAGAGAGAGATTGGGCATACCAGCAGCCTCTCAGCCACTGTGAATGAACTCCAGATGTGTGTGCTTCCTTGTGGGCAAGTGAGGTATTGCACAATTGTGTAACTTTTTGCATCTGGCTAAACATGGGACCAGGAGATTGATCCAGTGTTCTTAGGCTTGGCAGGCAGGCACCTTAACCACTAAGCCATCTCTCCAGCCCTTCTTATATTCTTTATACAATTCATAATCATTCTTTGGAGATCTTTGACTTTTCCTAGGCAACTCTCTTGGGTGTCCTATGCTATGGGCTTGATATTACTTGTGGAAGAAACATTGACTTGGTTTTTCTGTCATATACTCATCAGGAGATAGCATTTTGGTCAGGTCCTTATGGCATAGCTGTGCTAGTGAGTGCTTAGAACAGTGGTTGTTATTTCTTTGTGCTTGCTTGTCTTCTTTTCTGCTTTGTTGTGCTTGGATTTCTGTCTTGGAAATGCATGAAAATTGATTCATGGATAAGGTTATCACATTTTACTTATAGTTGTGCTAGAACTCACACTTGGCCCCTAGCCCAAATGGGAGATCACTGGTGCTCCTCCCCATGTAGGAGAGAAGATTTCTGAAGGGATTCTGAAGGCTGGGACTCAGGTAGAGTCCTAGACCCAGTGTTGTGGGGATTATACCCATGAGGTGAAGGTAAGAGGATTCCCAGTGGAATCTATCTCCACAAAGTTGAGTAAATCCTGTCCCAATTAGAACACAGTCAGGAAGATAACTCCTGTGTTTTATGCCTGGTGAAGGTATCAGATCTGAGGTCACTTACTGGCCAGGTGAAGGAGGCAAGGCCTCCTAGATAATTTTTGAATTAAATAAATAAAAGTCTTAACAAATGTAGAATCTGTTGATATTGAGTTGCCAGAAATATCTAGTTTCATCTTGATTTCTTCTTACATCCATGGCATTTTAGAATTTTCATAAATTTCTTATTAAACTTCTATATAATTGAGCCATTGTTACAGCAATGTTATTGATTTCTATTTTAATTTCCCTTTAATCGAAAGGTTTATTCTGTAATTTCAGTTTTTTGAAATTTTGAGAATTGTTTATAATCAGTATATAGTATATTTTAGTCAACATTCCAAGGTAATTTATAAAGACTATATATTTCAAATTTTGCTTACAATATTCCATAAATTCTATCTATGATACAAAGGCTCATTGTCATGCTTTTCACATATTTTGGATTTTTACTTTATTGTCTATTATGACTTCATTAGCTCATGCTAAATGCCTCCCCAACATTACAGAATGAAACATGTGCTTTCTCATGGAAAAGTGATGAAAAGAGTAACTACACTTGAGTCTAGGTTTCAGAGAAAGGGTTGTACTGCACATTTGTGTTTTTGTGTTTGAATGCATTTGTGTTTAGTATTCTACTTTTTGAGACCAAGAATATTTTCTATTTGTTGGAATGAAAAGGGTTTGAGATTATATTCTTTTACTGTGTTACTTTTAGGAGTATTTTATTTTCAGGGGTGGCATTCAGGGGTGGAAGGTAGAAGAGACAAGTGAATTAAATAATTTGAGGAGTCATTAATGGAATTTAAGGGGAAAGAAAGGAGGGCAAATGAGAAGACTGATTTTAGATTTCAAGTTACTGAAGTACAAATTGGCTTGTGGTTGAAAACCTACACATTATAAAACCAGGATACCTCAACTTGACACATTAGTAGCGTCTGCAACTGTCTCTCCAGGATAAACCAAAATAAAAAGCATACTTCCTCACTTGTAAAATGAAAAGAGTAGTAGTGCCTAATTTGTTGGGTAGTTGTGAACATCAAATGAACAAGTATGTAGAGCCAGTGATGGGCACTCACTATGTGCTAGGTTCTATTTTTACAGTAAACCTAGACTCTTTCTCTGTCACCCTCCTCTTCTGCTGAGTATCAGAAAACCAGTGTTCCAGTAAATATTAAGAGGAGATATAGCACCCCTTCATATCTTATTAGTGTTATATTTTACATTGTATAATAATGCAAAAGAGAAAGCAGAAATTAAGAATCAGATGAAACATTTGTGTGCATGTGTATGTGTGTGTTCAGGTATATGTGCATATGCATGTTGAGGCCAGAGGAAAACTTTGGTATCATTCCATAGGTGCCATCTACATCTGTAGGAGACAGGGTATTTAAACATCCTAGAACTCACTAATTAGGCCAGACTAGCTTGCTGGTGAACCCCAGGGATCTGCCTTTCTCCACATCCCTGACACTGGAATTATAATGAAGCAACATCAGCATACTTAGCTTTTTAAAAATGCTTTAAGTTCGGGGAGTGGTGGTGCATGCCTTTAATCCCAGCACTTGGGAGGCAGAGGTAGGTGGATTGCTCTGATTTCAAGGCCAGCCAGAGACTACATAGTGAATTCCTGGTTATCCTGGGCTACAGCGAGACCTTACCTTGAAAAACAAAAAGCAAAACAAAACAAAACAAAACAAATAAAACAAAAAACAAAAGAGAGAGAAGGTTACGAGGGAAAATCTAATCAAAATACACAAAAATGCTTTAAGCACTTTGAGCTATCTAGCTAGTCCCTAGGGGAAATATTTTAAACTGGAGACCATGTCTATCTCCTTATAAACTGTTCATTCTGAAATTAGACCACTGTTTCTTGGCTTTGTTCAATCAGTGGAAGTAACCAAATTTGCCATATTTTGCCTTTGAATTATAAGGAAATCAGCCTTTTCTTTCATTCTGTTCTCATATTCTTCCCTGGATTTTGTGCCTTTAAGTGATTAACTGGTAAGTTATACAGGAAATCTGCTGATATTTCATTGGATCCCAAGAATATTTTCTATTTGTTCTCTGTGATTCTAGGATTTTTCCACTCAATTCCATTTCAACCTGTATCTCAACTTTCAAAGACATATTCCATTTCTAGCACTTAGCTCTTAAATTTTGCTATTCTGTTGTCAGCTGTGTTTTATGTGTTTTAAATTTAGCAGTTCATTTACTTTTACTGATTTTAAACATTTGAACTCTCCAAAGCCCTTGTCTCATCCTTTTCCTGATGAACTTATGTAAGTACACAACAGATTCTAGTAAATTTCTTTTGATATTTATATCCAGTTTGGCTTTACCCTTGAGAGAGTAGGATTAGGTCAGGTACTTCAAACCTGGTATTTTTGAGCTTTATCAAAAGAAATAATTGTAAATCCTCAGCTTAATGCCATGGCCACCAACAGTGTTCTCAGTCAAATAGAGTTTAACCAACCATCACCAGACAAGACTAGATTAGAAAAGTAGAATAGCTCCTCATTGTTTATGAATTCACTTACTCCCTAAAATGTATGTGTAGCTGGCTGAGAAAGAACTTTTACTTTCTGACTTTCAAAGCCATTTCAAGGAATGCACAGAACAGGAAAAAAAAAAAAAAAGTCATTTTGCTCAGGAATACCAGAATCAGGGTCAGCTACTCAAATCTATGAGATTATCCTTGCTTTCTCCCTTGGGCCAAGCTACTCCTCAACAAAGAAATGATGTGTTTTTATGTACATGTAAAGCAAGTATCCAACCACCCACTTAAATGCATATCTTTTGGAGGATGAATCTGACCAAGGTTCTGTATGTGTACTAGCCAGAAAAGATAATGTCAAAGTTGAAGAATGATTTACTAGAGTGCACTCATTTTTATAGTAGGAATGAAGTGAACAAAGTACCTAGAAGTGACTTTATGATAGTCTTTGTTAGATGCAGAAACAGTGATTCCTTGGCACCCAGGTGATAAGTATAGGCAAAAATGGAGGCCACTGTGACTTGGGAACTCTGAAAGCATGAAACAGCACCTTTGGTGAAAAAGATGGTACTATGAACAATGGCAGAAATGAAACTTCTCTTGGAAGTTTCATGGAATTGTCATTGGGTGTTTCTTGTAGGAAAAATTGCAGCAATAAAGGCATTTAAATTCTAGTGAAAGAATGGCATAGAAGTTCATTTTTATTCTTGAGTTATTGAAGTCTATGACATTCTGTTTTTATCAAACATGTATTTAGTCCTCAGAAAATATTTATTGTATACAACCACATATGCACATATATTAAATGTCTATCCTGTTCCATTCATTGACTCAGATAGTGAAATACAAATTTTTTGCATATCAAAATCTTAAAGTAGGGGCTGGAGAGATGGCTTAGTGGTTAAGGCGCCTGCCTGCTAAACCTAAGAACCCGGATCCAATCTCCAGGTCCCACGTTTAGCCAGGTGCAAAGTGACACAAGGGCACAATGCTGCACTTGCCCACAAGGGGGCACACACATCTGGATTTCATTCACAGCAGCTGAGAGACTGCTGGCATGCCCATCTCTATCTGTCTCCCTCTCCCTCTCTGTTTGTCTCTCTCTGTGTCTCTCTCCAAAAATAAATAAAATAATAAAAAAATTTTAAAAATCTTAAAGTAGGTTTGAATCCACAAATTCTAAGTATATTTGATTCACATATTGGAGATTATAAAACAACATGGTGTTACAGTGAGATTCACATTGCTGGGAGAAATCACCCGACCAAGAGCAGATTTTGGAAAAAAGGGGTTTATTTTGGCTTGCAGACTTGAGGAGAAGCTCCATGATGGCAGGGGAAAACAATGACATGAGCAGAGGATGGACTTCACCCACTAGCCAGCATAAGGTAGACAATAGCAATAGGAGAGTGTGCCAAACATTGGCAAGGGACACTGGCTATAATACCCATATCCTGGCCAGGCATCATGGTGTACACCTTTAATCCCAGCACTTGGGAGGCAGAGGTAGGAGGATGGCTGTGGGTTCAAGGCCACCCTGAGAATACATAGTGAATTCCAGGTCACCCTGTGGTAGAGTGAGACCCTATCTCGAAAAACCAAACTAAATAAATTAATAAATAAATACCCATAATTCTTCCCCTAACATACACTGTCTCCAAGAGGCATTAATTCCCAAATCTCCATTAGCTTTGAACCTAGCATTCAGAACACCTGTTTTTATATTTATGGGGGACAGCTGAAGCAAACCACCACACATGGCATAAAATTTTAATAGATTACATGGATAGATCACTTTCTTTTCTAATTTCTTATCAAGATGGATATTTCAGAACCCTGCTTTGACCATCCTTTAATCCTTAGCTTACTTCAATATGGTTTTATTAATTTTTATTTTATATTTGTGATTAAAATATACTCCAAATACTTACTAGCCTTATATGTCTAATGATTGAGCAACAGTGTTTTGAAATCTATGGCATGTTGAGAGCCAGTCTTTACTCCACTTACAGTGATTTACCATCATAAAGTTAGGATGGGCTAACATGCAGTATTTTTCATCTTACAAAACAGACATCTCTCTATTTCTCCACAGTTGTAGGCTTTCCTACAGAAAGAGATTTTGAAAATTATATTTTGGCCCTCAATGAGTCTCAACGCGTTCTAGCTGGTATTGTGTTTGACCATGACTTCAAAAGCAGCCATGATCCCCTGCCACGTAAGGTGAGAAATATTTTCATGCAAACTTCATACTTGGTCTTGTGGCTTCCAAAAACTCAGAGCAGTAGAAGTATTATTTCTTCATCTAATAAAGAAGGAAACAAACTTGCCAAAGATCATGCTGCATGTCCATGTCAGAAGCTTGAATCCAAATCTACCTTTCTTCAGTGTCTGTGCTTTTATTTAGCCAGTGTCTTGTGATGAGGAAAGAATTATATTCAATATCTACCATGCCTAGTACATCAATTGGAAACCTAGTAAATATTCACAATTAAGGATATTTATCTTTGCTAATGTATCTGATATGGCAGTTGTCTCTAATTCTCAAAATTTTTAGTTGTAACTCTAGAAAATAATTTTGGTTTAGCTAAGCTGAACCAGAAGTAAGGCATCAACATATAGTGAGGATAATTCTGAGAACAGTCCCTGTGGTGGTTTCAATCAGATATCCCCCATAATCTCAAGTGTTCTGAATGTTTGGTCCCCAGCTGAAGGCTACTTGGAAGATTGAACCCAGCTGGAAGAGGTGTGTTGCTGGGGGTAGACTTTGATGTTTATGAGTCTCTACTTTGTTAGTGTTAGTTTTCTAATTCTCCATGACTATTTTCCACCTGTTGTGAAGAGGTGATGTCCATTCTCTACTCATACCATGCTTTTCCACTGCCATCATGAAACTTCCCCTTGTGACTGTAAGCTGAAATAAAACCTTTCCACCCATCAACTGCTTTTTTTTTTTTTTTTTTTTTTTTTTTTTTTTTTGCAGCTGCTTTGTGATAGCAATGACAGGGTAACTACAATAGAAAAAAATGATACAAGTGTAGTGGAGTCATTGCTGCTTGAAATCTTACTGTGGATTTTAGTCTTTCAGCACTGATTTGTGAAAGGAATATGGAAGCATTTGTAGCCTGTAAGCAGACATTGATGGACAATTCTGTTCAGAGTCTGATAGAACTAAATACATAAACAATTGTGGACTTGGCTTGTGAGTGGAAGAAACAACTTTGTCTTAACTAGGCAAATTTTATGTGAGAGGCTTGCTGCATTCTGCCTGTGTTGTGAGATCTTGAGAAAGGTTGAGTTGAGAAGAAATGGTCTGGTCTGAAGTGATGGATATGACACAGAAATAAAAGCTGGGTAGGACACCACCCACTTTACTTGCAGTTGCTTGAGAGATTAGCACCATTGATACTGGGATAGCTATTCTGCATTGGAACAGCAGGAAAAATGCTGACTCTTTGGAAAATAGGGAGCCTGAAAGGAAAATGCTGAAGATATTTTCCTTCTGTTCAAGTTGGCTTTATGTCCCCCTAGATTAACATATTTGTTAGCCTACCTAGTACAGTCAGACTATAACAAATCCAGGAAAGATAATGTCATTGAATTGCAGTGCAATTTGTTTTAAGGAAATGGCCACTAGGTGATGTGAGGGCAGGGTTGTTGTAGTCCCTATGTGAAGGACTGAAGGAGCATGAAGATAAACCATAGGTTTTAGTGGAGAGCCTAGGATTTTGGAGTTTCCAGGATTATAGAATGGACACCAAGGAGAGCTTCCAACTTGAGATGGAGTTTTCTCTGTGTGGGGAGGAGCTCATCTGGATGGGCAGAATTGAAACCCCAGAAATTTCATCACTGGTAAGACTTAGAACTATAGAATATGATGCTTGTCCTGTTGGTTTTAAGTCTTGCATTGGTTCAGTCTTTCCTTGCTATGTCCAGTGACATCTCTTTTTGTTGTTGTTGTTGTTTATTTTTTTTTATTGACAACTTCTTTAATTGTAGACAATTTCCCATGGTACTTCCCTCCCTCCCCCCACTTTCCCCTTTGAAACTTCACTCACCATCATATCCCCTCCCCCTCTCAATCAGTCTCTCTTTCCAGTTTGATGTCATGATCTTTTTCTCCTATTATGATGGTTTTGTGTAGGGAGTGTCAGGTACTGTGAGGTCATGGATATCCAGGCCATTTTGTGTCTGGAGGAGCACATTGTAAGGAGTCCTACTCTTCCTTTGGCTCTTACGTTCTTTCCGCCTACTCTTCCGCAATGGACCCTGAGCCTTGGTAGGTGGGTTTGAGATGTTTCAGTGCTGAGCACTCCTCTGTCACTTCTTCTCAGCACCACGGTGCCTTCTGAGTCATCCCAAGGTTGCCACATTCTGAAAAGAGAAGCTTCTCTAACCATAAGTGAGACTAGCATTAATATATGGGTGTGGACATTAAGAGAAGTGTTTACTGGGCAGTTTGGTGAGCATAGTATATACATTTAGCGAGGCACCAGCAGACATTACACTCCTAGGGCTCATGACTACCCCTGTCATAGGTTTTCAGTATCAGAGATGTATTCCCTCCCATGGAGCAGGCCCCCAGCCCAATTAGAGAGTGGTTGGTTTCCCCCATAACTGACATGCCACTATTGCACCCGTTGGCTTATTTGGCCTGGCTGGCCAAATTTAAAGCTTGCAGTGTTCACTGTTGAGTATCTTCACTGGTGTTTTCTCTCTCCCATTGAACTGCATGCAGCGTAGATTTTTTTCTGTCAGCTGGTCCACATGGATTTTTCTCAAGGCAATCCCAACAGACTGGCCTTTTTTATGAGAGAATGAGAGCAAGAGCAAGAGTGAGAGAAAGAGAGAGAATTGACACACCAGGGCCTCTAGCCACTGTAATCGAACTCCAGAAGTTTGTGCCACCTTGTGCTCATATGTGATCTTGTGCATGCATTACCATGTGTGTAGCTTATGTGGGGTCTGGGGAGTCAAATATGGGTCCATAGGCTCACAGGTATGTGCCTTAAGTATGGCACTATCTCTCCAGTCCCCCAGTGCCATACCGAGTACTTACAGCACTGCAAGGCATCTCTTAGGCAAAGACTGCAAATTTATCTACACTCCTCCTGCAAAGCAGTTCCAAAAGGCAGCAACAATCCCACTTATTGGTACCATTTTTACTGTTGCTATCAGGTTCACATTGCTGGCAGGAAATACTGACCAAGAACAGCTAGTGGGAGGAAAGAGCTTACATACTCTAGGGGAAACTCTATGATGGCAGGGAGAAATGATGGTATGAGCATGAGGGTGGACATCACCTCCTGGCAAACATCAGGTAGACCACAGCAGCAGAGGAGTGAACCAAACACTGTCAAGGGGAAGCAGGCTATAACACCCATAAGCCCACCCCAACAATACACTTCCTCCAGGAGGTGCCAATTCCCAAATTGCCACCAGCTGGGGACCTAACATTCAGAACACAGAAGTTTATGGGGGGGCACTTGAATCAAACCACCTCACCAGGTCATGGCAACTTAGAAATGGAGGCTTGCGTGAAAAGGTGTGTTTCTGGGGGTGGACCTTGAGGTTTATTAGCCCCTAGCTTATTAACATTAGTTGGCTCACTCTCTTGCTGACATTTTCCACCTGCTGTAGCAAACAAGTGATGCCCAGCTTCTGCTCATGTGGTGCTTTCCCCTACCACTATGGGACTTACCTTTGAGACTGTAAGCAAAAATAAAAACTTTCCTTCCATCAGCTGCTTTTGGTCAGGTGTTTTGTTTCAGCAATGACAAGGTAACTACTACATTCTACAAGCAGAGAGACAAAGAATCTGCTTTGAACACGCATTAAGGAAAATGACCCAAGTCTAGCATATAGCTAGCTATGTATAGAAACAAAACTGTGTTTAGGATACAGGCACTTGTTAGTGGAACCAAAATTAAGGGCATCTTCTTACTCGTTGTGCGTGTTCTCTGCTCTCAAGTTGTGACTTTGTGTGCTGATGTTTATGTAGGATGATCTGTCTATAGAGACCTTGGTCAGAATTTGCTGCATTTGGTACAATTTGATACTTAACTTTTTCTGCCTTTGTATTCTTGGCTCCTTCATGCTAGCCCTCCTGTCTGCTTTGCTTGTGCCCTTTCCATATGTTCTTGGACTCTACATTGTATCTTCTTTCCACACACTCTCCTTTATTCTTCCACCCTTCCATAATACTCTAATCCTATCTCTCTTTCACTAAATTAATATTCATTGTGTATCTATATTTCTCCTCAACTATGATTTGAGTTCTAAGAACAACAATGGATGTCCTTGAGTGTGTAATAAGTCCCTGAAAGTTTTGTTTGAAAACCAACATATGAATACTTATTTCTGTACATCTACCTGTCCCTACTGATATCTTGACTACTCTGACTTTTCTAGATTTTGGCAATAATAGTTTCATTAGTTGTCTGGTACAATAGACATTGAAGTTTACTAGGTTCTCCAGAATTACTTAAAGTATACAACTTTTCACAGTTACATCTTATTGCATGCCTTCTCTGTCCTCATATAAAATTCCTTTTTATGTTGTCATACCTTTCCTTTTAGGATGCTTAGCTGATGTAGTTGGTGAAGAAAATAATAATTTTTTCAATAGTTTATTTTAGGCAGCTGTCAGCTCTCTGTGTAAAACTACATTTATAATAATTAATAAGCTATTACTGTATTTGCAGCCCATAATGTATATCCAAGCATTGCTGACACTTCAAAACCTTTCCAGATGAAGAGAGGATAGATTGAAGAGAAATAGTTTTACATGCATATAAAGTCTGAGCTTGTGATATAATTTAGGATATGTTTGGTCTTACTTCCAGAATCTACTCAGATGCTTATCAGTGTATCCTAAGAATCACATATCCCTAAATATTTTATAACTTTTTTTTTTTTTTTTTTTCTGATTCTTGCCTCTTTTTTTTTTTTTTTTTCGAGGTAGGGTCTCACTCTGGTCCAGGCTGACCTGGAATTAACTATGTAGTCTCAGGGTGGCCTTGAACTCACGGCGATCCTCCTAGCCACCACGCCCGGCTCTCTTGCCTCTTTTTACATTATGGATATTTTTTAAAATGCTGCCTCTTCTAGGTAAAATATTACTTGCGATTTGCTACTCATCTGAGGAAGTACGAAGAAAGCTATATGCATGAAGAAAGCTGGTTTACAAGTTCTCTCTTTCCATCTATCCCGACTTTGGGACCTAGAAATATATTTGAAGATGACGGGGGTAGTCCTGGTGAGTATATATTTAACCCAACTTATTTTTTTTTTGCATTTTATGATTGATGAACTTATATTTATTTAACTTTGTGGTAAATGCTACCTTCTTAAAAATTTATTATTTATTTTATTAATTATGCTCACAATGTGAATACATTCATATTGGTGCCTTCTGATTATAGGTGGATATTTTTTAAACTTAAATTAAAGGAAGCTTTGTTCCTTTTCCCAACTATGTGAATGTATTACAAATTTAATTTGAATTATTCTGGTGAAAAACTTAGACATCTGGATAATGCTAAAAATTTTCCAAAGATGTAAGTAGAAAACAAAATGCATATTAGAGGGAGAGTGCTTAAACCCACTAACTAGTCTTATTGTGTTAGCCAACTAAAGACTGTATTTCTGGATAGAAACCCTTTAGAAATTTGTGGTGGGGGGGGGTTAGTTAATGGAAAGAATATAAATGGCCATGCTATTTGTAAAATCAAAGGGTAGGAAATAATCTAATTCCCATTTGATGGGAATACATAAAAATTCCTTACAGAAGAACTCCAGATAAAATTTGTGAAATATCCCCTCCCACTGAGTGTGGCTGCTCTTAGTACCTTGTTTTTAAAGACTATTTGGAAGGAAGAAAACAGCACCTTAATAACAGAGAAAGCTGGCAGATACTACTTTGGCATAGTGACATTATGTTGATGTCAAATATTTGTGATATAATTAAATAAAGAGGGCAATACTCCAATATAGTAACCTTTCCTAAAACTTATCCCTAAAATATTAATGAAAATGCATCAAACAAACCCAAATTGTAAAACATGCTTAAAAATATCTAACTAATTTTCTTAAACACTCGCAAGGTGATGAAAAACAAGGAAAGAATGAGAAACTATCACAGAATAGAGACAATGGAGGCCACGATTAAACACAACAAAGAATGGGATCCTGGAACAGAAAAAGAACATTGGGGGAAAATGGTGGGAATGCAAGTAAAGCTTATGTAAATTATAAATAGTGTTGCATCATTGTTAACTCATTGGCTTTCACATATGTACAATGGTAAGGTAGGATATGATGTTAAGGAAGCTTGACATGGGACACAGCAGTATTTCTCAGTCTTATTATTATTGTTCTTTTAAGAGCCTATTGAGATGTTTATTAAAGCTAGTCCTTCCCAATCATGAAACTCAAGACCACAGATTTATGTCTGTTAATACTATGGCTCCCTTCGAGTGATATAACCTCCAACTGAGAATGTGTGACATATGGTCACTCTCTGTACTGTCTTTGCAATGTTTCTTTAAGAACATTTTTTTTCCAAAATAGAAAATATGTTTTCAAAAACCCTCTAACCTAAAGTAATAATAAACATATATTTTCTCCATCTGATAAAGCATACCTGTGGAAAACATACATCATACTTTTATCTCCAAATACCAGGAATAAAGCAAAGATGTTAGTTCTCATTAATTCTATTCAGCAAATTACTGAAAGTTCTAGTGTGAACCAGAGGAAAAAAAAATATGCAAACTCATTAGGAAAGATAGAATGAAATTATCTTTATTTCTAGATGACAGACACATCCATTGTGGATTGATATGGGACAGACTTGTAGCCACTCTAAATTTTAGATACCAAGAAGAGCCTAGTCACAATTAACTATTTCTTCCCTTTGACATGAAATCATGCATCACCCCACAGGGAATAAGACTGAAGAAGTATATTAGTAGCCATTTTCCATTTTCCCTGGTGACTATCATGACTGTACAGACTAAGGTGGGTACATCACTTGCTTATTGATTTCTATGTACTGTTTTGTAATACATAACTGTATATTCACTGAGATTTCTCTTTGTTTAGCTCAGCTGTTTTTGCTCCATGTTACTTAGCAATCTTTGGTTTTTCACTTAGGGTACATCAGTGAAGGGTTCCTGGCTGTGCAACATGCTTTGGATCATGCCATCATGCTATATCATGGTGGCCCTGCTGTAACGACACTCTCTGATGACATTTTCAATTTTGTACAGAGATTTCCATATCCTGCAACTCATTTTGATCCCTTCTCTATACTTGCCAACGTCTTCATCCCTCTAGAAATAGCCTGTGTCTTCTCTATAAATCATCTTACCTTAGTTCATTCCATTGTGTCGGAAAAGGAAAGGCGATTGAAGGTAACTCTTCTTTCCTTGGGGATACAGAGTTTCCACAGATGTTTTTGAATCTATGGGGAAATTTTATACAGAAGGTTGTGTTATTTCTACATTCAAATCTGTTAGATGGTTATATTTCAGTAGCATGCACTTTTGTTCTCGGCAACTCTTTATACTTTTGTATTTATCAGAATTCTTTGTATTGTTTTAAGTTTTAGTGCATAGAAGAATATTCAGGTAATACTACATATAAAATTTACATATCAAATGTCTTAAAATTCACTGATGTAATCTTACACATCTAGATAAATTTAGATGCAATCCTAGCATCTTACGATTCTATAATTTCTTTTTTACAATCAAGTTCTGGTCTCTCTCGTTACGTGTGTGTGTGTGTGTGTGTGTGTGTGTGTGTGTGTGTGCTATAAGCCTGTATGTGTGTGTGCATATGTGCCCATACCACATGCATGCATGCAGAGGTGAGAGGAAAATGTCCTGTTATTCACTCATGTTTCCATAAGATGGATTCTCTCACTGCCATTTTTTTTTTTTTACACTAGGATAATAGGTGTATGAGATCACACCCAGTTGTTGAGGTAGTAAACAGCTGTAGAATTGGAATCAGAGCTAATAAAGCTCACTTAAGATCTCATGCTTATATGCAGATTTTCTCTCCAATCCCACTTTCTATCATCTGATTGTCTGTGTGTAGGAGGGTGCTTTATATAACCTTTTCAATTATGCATCTTGATCCAGACCAGAGAATGTTGTGTCCAGCCAGAGATAATCTACTCATCATCTATTTAACCAATGATTTAATGATTGTTTGTTTATAATAAACTTATAAAGTACCTCCTTAATTTCAAGAAAGCAGATAAACCATAGGTTTGAATCCTAACTTTATCATGTCTTGATATTATCATGTGATGTAAGCTTCTTTTGTAAATTGAGACTAATACCTATCATTTAGGGTTACATGTGCAAAAGTTTTTAATTTCCAAATGATCCAAACCTACTATTGGGTAGCATAAATAAGGAAACATGTGCACAGTGTTTAGTACAGTGCCTGGCATTTTCTGAGTGCTCAGTAATAGACAAGTATCTGCTAAGGTCAGGATTTTTCCATTTCATGTGTCTCTATATACTTGTGGGCCATACCAGTTTTTGCCATTTCTTTCTTCATGGAAACACCACTTAACACATCAGACTCACTTTTTTTACCATCTACCTCTACTCACTCAAAACCCTTCCCACGTATACCTTATCTGCCATCTTGTCTCCTAGTTTACCTTAAACATGGTTGCAAGGGTATTGTTCTGCCAGACAAATTGGCCTATTTCAGGGATGGTTTTATGTTGTCCTGTTGAATAGAATACATTGAAGGATAAAAGTTTGTAACCTTGAAACTTTCTACTTAATCAATGTCCAGAAATTCCATTTTCCTTTAGCCAACATGAATGGATTATTTTAAAGTTATACTTATGTCTCCATAATTACCTCTTTTTTCATTTTCCATTTAATGAGCACACAGTTATCATTTTGCTTCCCATTTCATAATTGCTATCTTCTGTATGTTTATCTTGAAATATCCACTGTAAGTTAACATTTTTTTTCTCTGTGACCCTAGATCATGCTATACAAACAAACTTCAGTCATATGACAGGAAAGCAAAAGAAACATGAATGTGATTAAATAGACTTTGTTGTTAAGAAAGTGTCATGATCCTGTCAAGCAAGAAACAAGTCTCTTTCAGGACTCTTTGAATTCTCTTCTGTATGCTCCAACATATTATCTCAAGTGTGTACATTCACTTGAGTTCTGAAATCATGAATTTGTTATTTTTTAACTTGATATAAATGAAAAAATGTGCTGTGTTATTTTGTGCCTGTTGATACAAAAGATACAGCTCTCACCTTAAATGGGATAAATAATTTATTCTGGAGCCAATATGAATGACCATGGCCCAGGAACACAGATTTAGGTTACCCTACATTACATGCTCAAACATGTTAAGAATTTTATGAAGGTTTTATAGTTATACAACAATATAAAGTCATAAATCAATGCACTTTTCAAATACATTGGCTCACCATCAGATAGGTGGGTTATAGCAAACCAGGGAAATCTCTACCATAGGCCTCAGATGCTATCTGATGACATGCTTAGCCCTTGGGTTCGTGGAAGCTGGTGGTCTTCTAGTACATTCAAAAAAGGATTACGCCTGATCAACAGATAGTCACCAGATGTTTGGCCTGACACAGAAGTGGATAATAAATGGCTTTTAAGGGGTAAAAGTAGCACAAGGTAATTTGGCTCTTACTTGCAACATTACATCTGTTTTATGATCACAGGAGTTTTATCAGTCCACTCAGCCTTGCTTGAAGTAGTGCAACAGATACAGTGCTTTTCTGGGAACTTTGCTTCACAGATCTGTGTGGCCCATTTAGCTAAACATGTCACTAAGAAGCTTCCTTAAATTAAGTGAATCCTAGTTCCTGGCATTATCATTTGAGTCACTAGATATTTAAATTTTATTACTAATGCTTCTTTGAACATTTTATGTCAATTTTTAATTGAGTGTTAGGTTATGCATATTTACTATTAGTTTTTATTTCTAAAGTTTTCAAACAATGCTCTGTAATTTCACATACCCATTAGCAGTGCATGAAAATTATTTTGCTCATTAACATTTTGTATAGCAATATTTTCTAATTTTGTCATGTCTGGTAAGTGTGGTAGTATCTCATTATACTTGACTGATCATTTTCCAATTGTTCATACTGGAAGCTTTATTTTCTAGAAAATTCATGCATAAATGGTTCCTTATTGAAGCTGGTCAAATGTGAAGTGGCATGAGTTTTGGGAGGATGAAGTGAAATAGAAAGACAGGATTATCCTTCATTAGAAATGGAGACAGGAGCCGGGTGTGGTGGCGCACATCTTTAATCCCAGTACTTGGGAGGCAAAGGTAGGAGGATCGCTGGGAGTTCGAGGCCACCCTGAGATGACATAGTGAATTCCAGGTCAGCCCAAGCCAGAGTGAGACCCTACCTTGAAAAATCAAAAAAAAAAAAAAAAAAAGAAAGAAAGAAAGAAAGAAAGAAAGAAAGAAGAAAGAAAGAAAGAAAGAAAGAAAGAAAGAAAGAAAGAAAGAAAGAAAGAGAGAGAGAGAGAAAAGAAATGGAGACACGTTTAGAGCTGCAGGTGCATTAAGTTTTGTCCTTGGTTCTCGGTACTATGTCCAACTTCCCATTGAACTATAGCTTGAATTTGCACTCCCCTATTTTTTTAGTGAAGTTGAGTTGTTTTAAAGATTTGGGGGCCATTTGTATATTCTGCTTTGTGAAGTATCTATTCAGATCTTCAGACCTTCTATCCTATTTGTTATATGTTTTGATTGGGCATCCAGTAACTAGTATGTTTGGAGTATGTTATTTTGCTGTTGAAAATATACTAGAGATGTCTTTTCCTATTGCCTTTCACTGTCACTCAGTGACTTTTATAATGAAACATTCTGTGTTATAATCTAAGATATCTGCTGATCCTTCCGTGTATTTTAGAGCTTTTTATTCACCTCTGATATGTAGCATTTATTTAACTGTAACATTGTATGTGTTAACCCATATTTTTCCACTCCTACCAGCTGGCAGCCACAATATTACTCCTCTGTGCGTATGAGCTTAGCTATTTTTGCATTACACATATAAGTTGATATTGTGAAAGGGTGAGAATAAGTAAAGGAGTATAAAAAAGAGATATTAAATGGAAATACAAAGAATGAGTTTATGATAGCACAATTTCCTTGCAAGAGTGACAAAGAGAACACATACCACACATATTAGGATGAAACATGACCATTGCTACAGAGTCTATAAATATTAAGATGGTACCTTGCCAATAAATTTGAAAAGCCTAGATGAAATAGACAAAATTATATAAAGACAAACTTACCCAAAAGATGGGTCATTTTTATATCCATATGCCTGTTAAGGAAATCCTTGCATAAAATTCTTTTCACAAAGATCATTATAGATCTCGATGTCTCCACTAGGAATAATTCAAACATTTTGGGAAAAAATATTACTAACCCTATATTAAGTAGTTTAAAAATAGGATTAAGTACTACCTAACTCTATGAGGCTAGTAGGACACTGTAAATAATATCATGGTAAGATTCAAGTTAAATGAATTCAT
This sequence comes from Orientallactaga sibirica, assembly GCA_036365145.1. Classification (NCBI taxonomy): domain Eukaryota; kingdom Metazoa; phylum Chordata; class Mammalia; order Rodentia; family Dipodidae; genus Orientallactaga; species Orientallactaga sibirica. The sequence continues at coordinate 23,658,525 of JAEOAD010000003.1, forward strand.
AACTCAGTATGACTCATGAACATAGAACTAAAAACTGATAATTAGCAAGTCAAATTTATCACTGTATAAAATAGTCCATAAGACAGTAACTCATCAAGACTTGTTGGACCTCTATCCCATTTTAGCAAGGCTAGATTAACTTCAGGGAAGGAGTCATTATCATTTTCAGTGCTGACTTATAAAGAGAAAATCCAGGTGATAACTGCATTGCTAATCCAAGATCATAAATATCCCATTAGGTTTTTTCCTCCCTAAAAGAAAAGTTTTATGGCTTTAAATTGTCATTTTATCATTTGATGATAATTGAGTTAATTATATTCATTATGTTAGATAAGTTTCCATATTCTCTCTAATTTTTGTTTGATTTATTTTTTGCTTTTTTTTTTGAGACAAGGTCTCACATTACAAGGCTAGCTTTGAACTTGAAGTGATCCTCTTGCCTTTGCCTCTCTAGGGCTGGGATCAATGGCATTCATCACTATACGTGGTCCAAATTCTCTTTTTTTGTCATCATTTTTATATGTGGATATCTCATACCACTTCTTACAAAAGAAAATAAGCCTTTCTCACTGAGTTTTCTGAGTGTAATGATAGGTCATTAGGAAAAATAGTGAGAGGGTATAAATAAAGTGTATATCTCCTTATGCCAGTACAACATTGTATTTTATTGAGAACTTTAATATGTGAATATTTAATAATATTCCTATACTGCTATGCTCTTTTGTCCCCTCTCTTCCATCCTTATTCAACTGAGGACCATCCTCTTTCCAGGTAGTCCTTTCTCTACTTTTCTGTCTTATTCCTATACTTTATTCATTAAGGGTTTTTTTGTTGTTGTTGTTCTGTTTTGAATACCCAAATGACCATCTAGATGTAGGCTAATTTCTAGACTCTCTATTTTATCCCCTTGGTCTATTGCTCTACTTTTCTAACCATATGCACCCAGTACCTTTGTTATAGCTTTGTTGTATTTTTCTTTATTTAACTGACAAATTTGGAATCTGTTGTAATTCTCAAACTCATAATAGCAGTGAAGCAAAAATGCTCACAAGAAATTGGCATGAGGGAATTTTAGATGAAAGGTATTACAAACTTTCAGTAAGAAAGACTACCTTCTGGTGATTTATGACACAGAAAGCTACCTGTACAATATTTTTAAATTGCATAGTGTTAAGCCCTCCAATTTTGTTATTTTTTTAAAGATTATTTTGTCTTTGCTGGCTTTTCAGTGTCTGTGTGAAGATTGGTATGTGTTTGTCACTAATAAGCAGGAACTTTGGAAGGGATTGTTTGACCTGTAGATCAATTTGAAGGATCAACCATCTTAACATTATTATATGCTATGATTCATGAAAATGGGTTATCTTTGTATTTAGTTAGGCTTTCTTTCATTTCATTCAGCCATGTTTTATGTGAACAAAACTTATACATCTTAGTTAATTGCTCATTAAAATTTCTTAAATCTGATTTAGCATTGAGCTCATGAAAAACTCAATAGATCCCTCTGTCTTAATTTGTGCCCTATGAACCTGTATCTGTTTGTAAGAACTTTAGAAGGCAGACTTCCATAGATTCTCACATTCATTCATTCATTCACCCACAGATCTTTGTTGAACATCTTAACTATCTGACCTATCAAGCCTTTAAATTTTAATATTGGCATGCTATCAAAATTCAATGAAAATATTTAAAATATTATCTGACAACTCTACCCTCTCAATATTCTTTTAATATTAACCGATAGTAGCATTATATTCTTTGTCATATGCTTTTAATATCCATTTGTTAAAATGAAGAAATCCTCATATCTCTATAAATAACTACTTCTGAAGAAAATACATTGTTCTTAAAGCTTATTGTTAAAACGGAGTGTTACTTTTCTCTTTCACATTAATTTTAATGCTTGCTTTTAATTTTTATAACTGTATTAAAATATATTATATTTTTTAAATAGTTCCTAGAAGAAGATACAGTAAGAAGATATATTAGCCTAAGTGGTTTATAGATTTGTTAAAATGTAATTCCGATCTTACCTGTATCAGAAAATTACTGGGGAAATGATCTCTGGGCTAATTAAAACTTACTAGCTATAAATTCTCACTAGCTGAATCAAGTTAATCAAGTTACTTCAATCCTGAATGCTGGTTTTATCCTCTATAATTTGGAAATTTGGGTTATAAATATGACATTAGATAGATAGTATCTGTGAATGCATTTTGGGAGCTCTAAGGCATTGTGTGGTTGTATTTTTAGTGATATTTGATTTGTTAATTCTCCCACAGGAATACCAGCTCATGATAGGACTAAGTAATTGGATGCTCTGGGCTGCCTATTTCCTTACATTCTTCTGTTTGTATTGTATTCACATCATTTTTATGTGCATCATTTTCTTTCTCAAGGCAAGTGTCCACTTCATTCCAGTATGTTGCAGTAAAACTTTAAGAGGGAAAACAGGAGTATAGCACTAGCCTGATGGCTCTTGGGTTGCTAAAGGATGAAATGTAGCTTTTGTTGACTTCGCTATAGAAACACAGAGGCTTCCTTGTCTCTCAACAGACTACACTTTAAACCTAATGGGCTGAATCCTCTAATGAATTACTAATGCTTTATCTCACTGAGTTGTCTCAAAGTGTCTACCAAGACTAGTGAAATATTTAAAGATGTTTCATTTTCCTCTTCTGCTCTGTCATGATATCAGTTAGAGCATGACTAAAGTGGCTTCCTAATTATTTTGTCAGGTTAAACCTGTACCAATCTTACAGTACAGTGACCCAACACTTGTGTTCATCTTTCTGCTGTTGTATGCCATCTCCTCGATATTTTTCAGTATTATGATTAGCACATTCTTTAATAATGGTGAGTACCACAATCCTCCTATGAAAGAGCCTTAGACACTAACAACGATTGTGTTTGAATATTTCTTATAAACCTTCAATTCCACCAGCTCCTATTTAAGTTCTAAATGAAAGTAGCAGGAAATTTTATGTGAGTTAATGAGCATACATTAGGCATGCAAGCTCACATGTTTAATTCCAGAACTAATGAGGTGGAAGCACATTATCAGAAGTTTATGGTCATTCCTAACTATAGTTTGAAAGCATGGTATGATGGCCTGCATCTTTAATTCCAGCACTCTAGAAGCAGAGGTAGAAAGATCACCGTGAATTTCAGGCCACCCAGATACTACATAGTAAATTACATTCAGCCCGAGCTAGAGAGGGAGCCTGATTTGAAAAATCAAAATAAGTAAGTAAGTAAATAAATAAATAAATAAATAAATAAATAAATAAAATTAGTTTGAAGCTAGCCTGGGCTACATGTGACCCTGTTTCAAATAGAAAGGGAAAGGAATGAAAAGAATCATGAAAATCAGAATAGTATTCACTTGGCAATAGGATGATAGTTGTGTGTTCTAACTTGTAGCTGTCACCTTGTGTATGGTGTCTCTCTAGTCTTTCTACCAGGAAAGCTTGGGATGAAGATGACTTTTATACATTGTACTGGCGTGTGTGGGGGGGTGCATGTCTATGAGATGTGATTATGAGATTGGCACATGACATGAATGAAATAACAGAACTGCTTCTTACTCTCAACTGACACTGTTGCTCTGCCACATTTGAAATATAGTGCTTGCCCTATAGAACTGATGCTAACCTTGGAGGCATGTACAGCTATTTTGAATTTTAAAAATTATTTTAGTCAGGGTTTGTCAGAGAAGCAGAAACAATGGGAGATAAAAGGAGATTTATGATACATCAGTTCATGTGATTATGGAGGCTTATAAGTCCCACCATCTGCCTTCTATAACCAAGGGACTTAGGAAAGCAGTAATTTAATTGCAAAATCTGTCTAAAGGCCTGAAAATGAGAGGAGCCAATAGTTTCCATAGTCTGTAGATGAGACCAGACTTATGTCCTGGCTAAGCAATGACAGTCAGAAAAGAAAGGAGAGAATTCTCCCTTCCTCCACAATTTTGTTTCTTCTCTCAGTGGGTTGGATGATGCCTGCTCACAACAGGACATTTACTTAACTGAGTCAAGATTCAAATGCTGATCTCATCTGGAAACACTCCCAGACACAGTGAGAAATAATCTTTGATCTGTAAACAGTCAGTCACAGCACAAGAGGACATGCAGAGATCAATGAAAAGGACTTGGATTAAGATATTCATGGTTAAGATGGACTTAAGATTTCTTTCAGTGGAAGTAGGTAAATTTTGAAACATTTTTGAAGAATTCTAAGATGGGAATAGGAATTGGGGTCAATAGATGTGTATATTGGTTCACACCATTAGGTTACATAATTTGTGACAGCTAGGTGTCTGACAACCAAGACAAATAAAAATTCCGTCTTTACCATTTGAAGGCTCACATGCAAAGGGGTTATATGAATTTATAGTCCCACTGGATGAAGGTGAGAATTCTTATTTTTTTCATGTCCCTGCCAGTGTTTTTAATATTATAAGACTTATGCCAAATTAAAAATATAAAGTGTTTTGTAAAAGCAATTTAAATCTGCATTTTTGGTTAAACTGACTCTACTTTCATTTACATTTTCAGTCCATTTTGCTGTTGGTTTGGGAGGTCTTCTTTACTTTACTGCCTATGTCCCATCTATTATATTATCTCTCAGCTTTGCACATCTGTCATTGAAGCAGAAACTGGCTTCCTGCCTCAGCTTTCATGTTGTGATGTCCCTGGGATTTAAATTCATACTCAATGCAGAAACAAAGAGTGAGTATTGACCTTATAAATTTTCCCAGGCTACACCAGACACATCTTTGCTGTCAAATTAGATGTTCATGGTTTGAATTTTGATTGGTATTGCTAATCATCCTTCAAAACATTGTACTACTTTTAAGCAACACTACAGTATGCTTTTTTGCATTCTCAAAAAAAAAAATTACTTCAAGTCTGGTAGGAACTCTTCTTACTCCTTTTTGAATGGATATCTGTTCCTAACCTTCAATGATTTTTCCCCAAACTATTTATTTCAGTGAGCATGTAGCATGAAGAAGAGTGGAGACAGGAGCTTCCATTTTAAAATATATGTCTGCTTATTTTAATCTGGAGCTTTTCTCTGATTTTTAGTATGCTTTATTTTGATTTTGACAGTTTCTAATAATTTGCTTCCCTGCTTTATCCTCTTCTTATTTGAGTATAAAGAAGGACACTATATGATTGCTTATTGAGTTATGCTTTGGTAAGAAGCTAGCTGACTCCAGTTGAAATCTGTAGAAGGCACCAGCACATTCTTTTCTTTACCACTTAATTATGATATAGATGAATAATCTTATGTTAGTCCAATTTGTCACTCAATTAAATGTCTCCTCCTATGCCGCAGAAACTGGAATTAAATGGAGTGATTTGATCTCACCAAAAACCATGGACAGTTTGTTGTTTGTCTATTTTATGGGAATATTTTTATTCGATGCTTTCTTATATGGCCTTGTGGCCTGGTATATAGATATGGTCTTTCCAGGAAAGTATGGTGTGCCCAAGCCATGGAACTTCTTCATGATGGTGAGTTCTAATGCTCACTATTCAAGTCCTTATGGATTTGATTAAAAAATCTATAACGCATATGAGTTAATTTCTCTTTTCCTAATAGTGTAAGTGCTCATAGCTATAGATAATATAGATTAAATCTATAGATACAGGTGGTATCTACACAAATTGTGTGATGATTTAAATTTGGTGTTCCCCATAAATTCATGTGTTATGAATGCTTGATCCCCAGCTGCTGGCAATTTGGGATTTGAATCCTTACTGGAGAAGTGTGTTGTTGGTGGCAAGTTTATGGCAAGGTTATAGTCACCTTCACATTGCCAGCATTTGGCACACTCTCTTGCTGCAGTTACCTACCTGACATTGACTAGCAGGTGATGACATGAGCCTCTGCTCATGTCACATTTTCTCCTGCCATCACAGAGTTTCCCCTTAAGTTTGTAAGCCAAAATAAACCCTTTCCTCACCCAAGCTGCTTTTGGTTGGGTGTTTTGTGCCAGAAATGAGAAGGTAACTGTTGTAGATTGTGAGCAATCCATAACTTTTAGGGGAAAGTATCTTATAAAAGACTTAAATTATGGCTTAAAGAAATCGATCTTGGTTTGCCTGCGTGCTAACAAAGAAAGCTTTCATATCTGGGCACCATCATTTGTTTTGTGTCCTTGATTAGTCTAGATTTCTTATGCTCAGAACCATAGGAAACTAGAGTGAATATTTTACCCTCTCCTCTGTTTCCTCACATTATCTTTGGTCTGCGTATTTCTCAGAGAAGATCTGATAGGAAGAAACATACTTTCTCTTAGACCCCATTTTGGAGCAATTTCCTCTGGTCTCTTCTATGATTTTAACAGTCTGTTTTTATGCCCTGGAAATTAAAATTATAGTCAGTTTGCTCCCATACTTATTACATTTCTGTTTCCTCCTTAGCACTCTTATTGGTTTGGAGAAACACCTAAAGAGAAAACAACCCCATATTCTGAGTCAATCCAAAGCAAGTATTTTGAGGTGGAACCTACTAATATGGTCACAGGTATTCAGATAAAACATTTAAGCAAGGTAATGCTTGGCATATCTATTTTCTTTGTTTTTCATGTGTATGTGTGTGCCTGTGTATATGCATGTATGTAGACACACATGTGTGCAGGTGGATACACATGTGTGTATAAGTAGGTAAGAGATGGACATTGTTTTCCTCAATTGTTGTCCACCTCATTTATTGAGGCAGACCCTCTCACTTAAACCAGAGCTTGCCCATTCAGACTGCCTAGCCACCTAACTCCTGGGGAACCCCTGTCTCCACTTCCTTTGCCCTTGAATTACAGGTGGACTGCCACACCAGTCCAGCACTTACATAAGTTCTAGGGATCAGAAATCAAGTTCTCATGCTTTCATGAACAGACCACATATCTGCTTTTCTTAATGAGACTGAAGTTTCATTTACATTCACTATAAAACTTCAATAATAGAAATATTAAAAAATGAGGGAGTCAGATATTAATAACAGATGAAACCCATTATATTTACTTCTTTTTGAAGGATAACAATTAAATTTATACAGAATATAATCAAAGCCACACCCATATGCTTCCAGAATATAATCAGATTCCTTATGAGCCATATGGTATATTCTAGGAATGCGTTCATTGTAAAATGTAGTGTCTAGTGGAGCTTGATGATTTGAGCATGAGTATTGATTTCTGCTCTCAAATGTGTTGCATTAATCCATTTGCAAACTTCTTTGCCTGAGTGATTGGCAGAGTGTTGTGTATGTGGGTGACAATACTTAGACCTCTCAGTTTAGTGGGATTATCTTTAGGTATGTAGTGTTCGGATAATTCATGTTTTCTGACATTTATAAACTTGGGAATGAATTATGTCCTATAGAAGAGACAACCATATTTATCTATACCTAACAAAAATGTCATCTTTGTACTATCTCAGCCTTCATTTAAGTACTTATAAATTTGTGTATCTTTGACTTCTGCTTTGGACAGCTTGTTTCCACATTAATTAGCAAGAAATATCCTTAACATGTACACATCAGTTTGCTAAAACATGTGTAAAAATTACTGCACAGTTGATGTTTTAATACACATAAATTTATTTCCATGATTCTGGAGGAAAGAAGCCTATGTTGAGGCACAGCATCAAGATTATGCTGTCCTTAATTTCAGTAAGGATGACCTTTCCTTGCCATGGCTACCAGGTCCATGGAGCTCACTGTTTTCTGTATGGCTGTTGGTTTCATCTGGGACCAAATCTTTTATGGATACATGAGGTGTTTTCCAGGATGGGGAGCAATAGCAGAGCCACAACAGAAAGTTTGTGATTCTCCTTGGCAACCCATAGCCTTCAGAAATAGTGTCACCAGTTTGGGTAATAAGTGTTCAACACATGAACTGGTGGGGGACATTTCTGATCCAGATCATTGGCATGAATCATTGAAAAAGACATACTTGCCAGTTGGTAGAATTCCTACTTTGATGCTTGGCCACTGGGAAGGAGTTAACTACTAGGAAAGGCTTAGTGTAATCCTTTGAAACCTCCTGTTTTCACTGACCAAGATGGTAAACCAAAGATAACATTGCTAGGAGAATTAACAGAGATTAGAGCTACATTTAAAGTACATATGAGGAGGTCCCCCTGTAGTATCTCTAACATACCACTCAACTCCTTGTGAAAACTCATTCATACGGATTCTGATGGAGGACTAATCCTTCACAAACATAAGCAGTCAACCTAATTGCAATTGCTCTGCCAGATGCTATATCTTTCATATTTTGTAGCATATAAATATAAGAGATATTGGGTCAATTGATTTTTAATTCCTTTTTATGTTATTATCTGAAACGAGAATCAAAGAATTTTGTATTTATGAATGAGAATATATATTTACTCACTTGTCCAAGTCCATAAAAACAACTTGGCAATCTTCCCAAATATAATGGGGAGGGACCTCAACCTTGCAGGGGCCTCACAGTGATCTGGTGCATTAATGACACCACTTAAAGTCATGGCAAGTACATAGGAAGCCTTGGGAAGACATGTGTATTCTTAGGGAGATGTAGCCAACACCTGTAAAGACTCATGGACTCATTACACAAAAGTAAACACTTTGGGAGTTTGTATCACCCTTGACAGTGCTTTCTTTCAAAGTAAAAACAAATTATTGTATTTCACACCTCTCACTATGAAAAAATGAGTAATAATGCTTGTGTGTGTGTGTGTGTGTGTGTGTGTGTGTGTGTGTGTGTGTGGTGTTGGTGCTTGGGGTTCTGAAAGTTATGTTTTCTAGACCCGAGAAAACTGATTTGACAAAAAGGCTGCCAACAATGTAAATGCATTGAATATGGAACAGACTCTGTGGCAGGTCCAGGTGGTATACAAAGTTCTGCTGCTGAAGCATTACAATTTAGCCAGGGTTATGGTACTAGAGGTTCACACTGGGAAAGTATAGCACGTTGACTTTATGATCAACCTCAGTTAGAGAGTAACAATGATTGTCATAGGGTGTTGGGTCAAGACTAGGCCACAACCAATTGAAACAGAGACTCATATCATTCAAAGCAGCTGTCAATATGCTCTTGTCCCTTGGTAGAGATGAAGCAACTAATGGTTCATCAGGAACCCAAGTGTCCAGGCCTTCCAATGATGCACTACATCCCCCAGACTCACCAAAGTTGTAAGGATAGGCAAAACCAGCAGCAATTAGTCATGGAAATAGAACTTCAAGAAATGATCATGAGTGAAATCTAGAGGAATTAATCAGTTGCATAACCAAGGAATCTGAATCCTCATGCTGTCGACCAGATGTTCACCAGTGCTTCTCCCCTGGCTCAGAGATATGCTTACATTGGTGATCCGTTTTAGCCAACTCATAGCAGAGGAAAAAGCTCAGGCTTGGTCCACAGGTTGCTCTATTTGAAACATACATGAATGCCATGAATGCACTGGTACCCCAAACAAGGATAGCCTGAAACAATGAAGAGAGAGGAACTCCTCACAAACGTCATTCCCCTGATCAGCCACTTTGGTAGAGTGACTCAAGATCACTGGACAGTGGTGAATATTCTAGGCTGCTAGTTCTGAACCCTAGAAGGAGAACACAAGGAGACTGGGAACAAAATATAGGATACAGTTACATGATAAACAAAAATACTGAAAACTGAGTGTGAAATTCTTTGTAAAGCATGTTAACTGTCCAGGCACTTTGGTCCTCTACTCCAAGACCAGCAACCACCTAGAGTCAACATTCTGTCAAAGAGCACTTGACTTAGATCACTGGGAAATATGTAAGAAGGCTGCAACAAAATGCAAACAGGGAAGGACACATTTGGCCCTCACATTATCCACTTGTGCATGTACAACGCAGATGTCTCCTAGATGTTTCCTTGATGGAAAGATTGTTCATTTATGGAAAAGTGTTATGTCATAAATTCCAGTAGCATCCCTCAGCTATCACTTCCTTTGTCATATCGGAGACTAAGTAGAGCAACATAACCAAATTCTTGCTATAGCTTGAATCCAGTAATATTCACTATGGGGCCATTAAGATCCTAAGCCTTATGATACCTTTGTGCACCATGAGGGCTTGACAATTAGTTGTAGATGTCTCCTGAGACCTTGGAGTAAGTACACTATAGCCCATCTTCACTCTGTCCATCCCCCTTGTATGAGAGCACTTCTTTAAAAACCCTTTTGCTAGGATTCCATGGACCAAGGAATGGTAGTGGGGGCGGATCATTAACAAAATACATTTTGTACATGTATGAACATTGTCACAGATGTCTGTCTTTGTCAAATCATTTAGCCACCATGTCACAAGAGCCACATGGTCTCAGGGACTTGATTAGTTATGAGTCTCTCCATTATCAACCACTGCCAACTTCAGGAAGTTCTCCTCCATGACCAAGGCAGACAGCAGCAGTAATAGTAGCAATGCTCTATGAGCACAAGTATAGATGCTTAGCATTTACAGAACCATCCAATGAAACGATAGTAGTGACTTCCCCACTACACTAGGGCCTGTGATCTTCACACCACAGACTTTTGTCCAGGTTTACAGTAGCAGACATAAACTCCTTCCTGTGGAATGAGCCTGAATGCAATCAAAAAGGTTGGCTGTAACCACAACAGTTAAGCCACTCACACAAGCAGGCACATCCTGACTGGCATATTGGTATTGTAATATACAAGGTCTATAGCTGAGTAGGACTATTGATGACCATTCTTTCCCAGCAGCCTACACACCTTCCAGCACTATGAAAGCCAGCCAGCAGAAAGAGTACTTCTAGCTCAGTCCAAGCCTGATTTCTTCACATCCTATAACCAATACAAGCCATGTCTTTAGCAATAGGGTCTCACCATTTAATTCTGTAATACAACCAACAATAGTGGCAATAGCCTTTTAAATTTGGGGACCTCATAAACCTCTCTGACCAACAACTCTTTTTTTAAAACCTTTTAAAATATTTTATTTATTTATTTTAGAGAGTGGGACAGGCAGATAGATAGAATGAGCACACCAGGACTTCTAGCCACTGCACACAAACTCCAGATGCCAGTACCACCATGGGCATCTGGCTCACATGGGTACTGGGGAATCAAACCTGGGTTCTTAGACTTCACAGGAAAGTATATTAACCACTAAGAAATCTCTCCAGCCCCCTGGCCAATAAATTTTGGTAGCCTATCTCTGACACTGTGATATTTATTCAACAAGCTCATGGTCTTTCCAAGCATGCAGGACATCTTCCTTTAAACTTTTTACCTGTGGTCTTCACTGTCTTCTCAACTTTCTTAACATGCAAGAAGCCTGGAGGTTAGCACTGGAACATTTATTAATATTACATATTATCATTACATATTAATATTACATAACTCTATCACAAAACTTTTCTACAGAGGGTAAGCAGGATCTCTAAAAGGCCATAGCCATCCATTCCAAGCAGGCATCAGTTGGTCTCAGGAGTCAGCAGCTGAGCACATAATAAATGAGGACATTCGTTAGCAAGGATTACCACAGCATGAAGAGAGTCTACTGCCTGTATCACCTGCTTCCTCAAAAGTGCAATACTGGGAACAGCACCATGGATGAGAGGACTATTGCATCAAGCCTTCCATAATCCCCAGACATATTCCATTAGCTATCCTGCTTCCTTATCCCATCGTAATTCCATGGGGCTGCCTTCCACCTCCCCCAGCATGGGCTCTATGGACCCCACTCAAGCTCCTTGTCACAACCCAAGGCCAAGGGGAGTGATGCTGCTCTCAGGCTGCTGTGGGGCCTGCCATTTGGGTTGGCTTCCCCTATGCCCTGGATTTCACAGGCTCTAAGGATCTGACACTGAGCACAGTTTGGCTATTTTCTCTCCTTCAGCCACACCTGGCTGGTATGGTGGCCTAGGGCCAGGTGAGCCATTTCCACTACTTTTTGCAGGAAAGAGAGGCCCACCTCTGGGACTAAAGTACCTAAAGTGCCCTATCATTAATATACTCTGAGAAGTGTCCTTCAGGCCATAAAGCCTTCCAGAGGCTATTAGCACCACATTTGGCATTCTGTCAATTTTATACTTAGGGACTCCCACTCTACATGAATCTTTCTACATCTGCCCTTTCTTTTTAATTGACAACTTCTATACTTACAATAAACCATGATATTTCCCTCCCCTCCCCACTTTTCCCTTCAGAACTCCACTCTCCATCATATCCCTTCCCCCTCTCCATTAGTCTGTCTTTTGATGCCATCATCTTTTTCCCCTATTATGAGGGTCTTGTGAAGGTATTGCTAGGCACTGTGAGGTCATGGATATCGAGGCCAATTTCTGTCTGGACAGTTGCATTGTAAGGAGTTGTCCCTTCCTTTGGCTCTTACATTCTTTCCACCACCTCTTCCGCAATGGTCCCTGAGCCTTGGAGGGCGTGACAGAGGTGTTTCAGTGCTGGGCACTGCTCCATCACTACTTCTCAGAACTGTTGCCTTTTGGGTCATCCCAGTGGTCATCGCCATCTGAAAAGAGAAGCTTCTCTAACCAGAAGTGAGAGTAGCATTAATATGAATATGAACATTAAATGTAGTGCTTTCAGGGAAGTTTGGTGGGAGTAATGCACACATTTAGTCAGACAAGAGCAGGGAGGCTCATGACCTCCCCTGCCATAGTCTTTTGATTAGGTTTTTCAGTACCAGGCATGTATTCCCTCCCATACCAGACATGCCACTATTGCACCTGTTCAGTTATTTGGCCTGTCTGGCCAAATTTGAGGTTTCCAGTGTCCACTGTTTTCACCATTAATGACTTCTGTCTACCATATGGCTGCATGCAGTGCAGCTTTTTCCAGCTTTAAGTTGGCTGCTCAGCACCAGCTTGATTTCTCAGTGACCTTGCTGCTTAGGCAAGTGAGGTCTTCAATAATAGGGTCTTACCATCTGTTTCTCAAGGGAATCCAAGGGCCTTGGAAATAGCCTTTAATACTTTGGAGGCAACAGGAAACTCCCTGGCCAACAACTCACTGGAAGGTATCCCATCCTAGGCCCTGAAAAATTTCTAGTAACAATCTATAGCTTCTGGATGTGCCATTATTCAAAAAAGTAGGTTTACATAAGTCTTATTCAGAATATCTTTAATTTTGATGGACCCTTCCCCCTCCCTTATTTTACACATTCTCTTCCCCTGGCCTTGCTTAGGTCTTTCCCCTCTCTGTAATCTGTTCTTCTACTTTCATATATATAGTACCATCCCCTTAAGTCCTTCCCTCTCCTCCCACCCTTATAACCTTTTCTAGCTTACTGGCTTCTGCTACCAATTTTTGGTTCCAACTCACACACAAGTCTATACATTTGTAACTAGGATCCACATATGAGAGAGAACATGCCTCATTTGGCTTTCTGAGCCACTCTTCTCACAACCTTAGAGATACTTGCACAACCATGTTTACTGCTGCTCTATTCACAATAGCTAGGAAATGAAACCAGCCTAGATGTCCCTCCACAGATGAATGGATAATAAATATGTGGTACATTTATATAGTGGAGTTCTATTCAGCTATAAAGAAAAATAAATTATGAAATTTTCTGGGAAATGGAGGGGTCTGGAAAGGATTATACATCTGCCTTTTAGTGACACCAACAGACCCCTTTGTCTCTTTGGCCTGTCTCTCTTCTCTTCTTGACTCAATTTATCACCTTTACCTCATTCTCCCTCACCTCACTATCTGAGTCCTCCTGCAGGTTCCAAGTTTTTCATCCCATGAAAGGCTCTTCAACATAAATCTAATTTCTAATCTGATATCCTATTTTCCTGCTAGGTGTGACAGATTACAAGTGAGCACATCTGTCTCATCTTCTCTTTTATCCAATTTACCTTCCAAATCAGAGGCTAAAACGGAAGGCTTCAGTTGTATGTCCCTCTCCCTTTGCAGTTCCTCTTTTACACAACCAAGTTCTCTCTGTGTAGCCATCTTGGCTTCAGATACATCTCTTACTACATGTAACAACAGCCATGTCACCTCTGTGGCAGCTTACCATCATTCCCATCCCTTAGGTGCCACACTCAAGGACTTCAGCATACTCTAATCCTTCAGTCATTTTCAGGACCCCCATTCCACATACAGGAAGATGGCCATAGACATCCTACCTCTTCATGGTGCAGACTTAGTTACATGTCTTACTTACCTGTAGCAAGATCCATACAACTACCACTACTGCCAGAAGGCACATCACCACACACCACATAGGGAGGGAGGGCCTCAGCCTCGGTTGCATGCCTTGCTACCCATAGCCAGGACCATGAAATTGCTCCTCCCAAACTTATCTTTGTTGTGTTGTGCCACATGTTAGGCACTGTGGGACGTAGACCATTTTCCTCTGGTGATGTAAGTACACGTCTTCTCCCACGATAGGGCACAGATGACAGACCAAAGGACAATTACACCAAAATCAGTTCAGTTCAGTTCAGTTTATTGGGCTTCTTATAGAGCAAGGTGAGAAGATAAGTCAGGAGCAATAGATAACTCAATGGCAGCCACATCACACCATAAGTTTCATCTCATCCTGGCTTCCCCCACACCCTATTAGCAGTATCACCAGAAAGCCTACCCCAGCATGGTTGAGGACTCATGGAAGCTGTGTCTCTGTAGCACACTGCACAACTTGCAAACAGCACAGCTGGTCAGAGTCTTGAGTATAATACATGAATTACAGGCAGCTCAATCAGAGTCCCTAGCACACTGCACCACTAAATCAGAGCAGTTGTTTACCCTTCCACGTAGCCTTATGGTAGGGTCTTGTAATCCTCCCAGGTTTGGTGACTACCTGAATCTCTGATACCTTCTTCCTGCTCACCCAGTCCCAGGAAGTCATGTTTCAGTTACTAATTAATATAACATTAAGAGATGGTTGTGTGACCTTTAAGTTTCAGATCTCCCAGATTTGACTTCCTTCCAGTCTTTAGGAGAGAATATTTCAGTTGGGAGGAATCTACTATACAACATTTAGTCATCAACATGGGCTTTTGTTGAAGGACAGGGATGTATTTATAACTTTATATGCTGCTGTGACAATTTGCCTGACAAAACCAGATTAAGGAATAAAGGACTTATTTTGGCTCAGTGTTTGATGGTGCAACCTATCATGACCAGGAAGGAATAATGATAATGGGAATTTGAGGCAGCTAGTCAGACACATTGCACCAGCACTTAGAAAGCAGAGAGATGAATGCTGATGCTCAGCTTGCATTTTCCTTTTTGTTCTTTTGGACATCCTAGTCAATGGGCCTGCTCACATTCAGGTTGAATTTTACAGACACAGCAGAGGTGTATGTCTATGACAATTCTAAATCCAGTCAAATTAACCATGAGGGTCAACCATCTCTCACAAAAGGTCTGATGTGATTTCATTTTGAAAATCCCACTCTGGAATTTTTCCCACTCACAAGTACAGTTGGAACAAAGCAAAGTGGAGGCTTCAGGTAGGAATGATTGCATGGAGTAGGTTGATACCAGTGCAGACAGGAGTATAAATATTTAGCATTATGACTGAAAAGGCTCACTCCTGGAGTAGATATGTTGTTTAAAGGAAATGAGGAACATAATGTGAATTTTGGTTGTGTGGGTAGGTAGTGAAAAATTTATAGATGTTGTAGATACTAGAGAAGAATTCAGTTTGTTTGGCATTAATTGATTGGTTAATTTTAAACTGAGAATGCAAGAATTAGTTCAATTAGGGAGCAGTTGGTTTCCCCAAGAGCAGATATGCCACTATTGTACCCTTTTGGTCACCGGGCCTGTCTGGCCAAACTTGAATTTTCCAGTGTCCACTGTTTTCACTGCTGATGATTTCTGTCTCCCATACAGCTGGCAAAGATTTTCTCCTGTTCTGTAGGTTGTCTTTTTGCTCTATTCACAGTGTCCTTTGCTATACAACAGCATTGTAATTTCTTGAGGTCTCAGTGGTTGATTAGTGGTTTTATTCTCTGAGTACTGGGGTTATATTCAGAAAGTGATTGCCTATGCCAATATGTTAAAGGGTTTCCCCTGCCTCTTCCTCTAGCAGTTTCAGAGTTTCAGGTCTGATATTAAGGTCCCCTCTATGGGAGGGAATACATGCCTGGTACTGACAAAACTAATCAAAAGTTTGTGGCATGGGAGGTCATGAGCCTTAGGGATATAAAGCCTGCTCATGTCTGGCTAAATGTATATGTTATTCCCACCAAGCTTCCCTGAAAGCACTACACTTAAAGTTCATATTCACATATTAATGCTACTCTCACTTCTGGTTAGAGAAGCTTCTCTTTTCAGAGGGCAATGACCACTGGGATGTCCCAAAAGTCAACATAGTGCTGAGAAGAAGGGACAGAGGAGTGTCCAGCACTGAAACATCTCTATCACACCCTCCAAGGCTTAGGGTCCATTGTGGAAGAGGGGGCAGAAAGAATATAAGAGCCAAAGGAAGGGTACGACTCTTTACAATGCACCTGTCCAGACATAAATTGGCCTTGATTATCCATGACCTTGCAGTGCCTAGCAATACCTTCGCAAGACCCTCATAATAGGAAAAAAAAGATGATTACATCAAATTAAAAGAGAGACTAATGGAGAGGGGGAGGGAATATGATGGAGAATGGAGTTCTGAAGGGTAGTGGGGGGAGGGGAGGGAAATATCATGGTTTTTTGTCTGTAAGTATAGAAGTTGTCATAAAATTTAAAAAACAAATGTAAGAATTAGGAGCTCCATTTTGGAAACAAATCTTTAGACAGTGGAGATTTCAAATAAGCAGTTGCACAGGGGTGATGTTGAGGTATAAGGAGAATATATTGGCTGAATCTATTTAGGGAGATTCCAACCATTTGAAAAAAAAATGACATAACATATTATGTTCTGTTACACAGGGTGTGGTGTTTACTCACCATCAGTGGTCTCTATTGAAAGGAATCTATATACTTTAGTTATGCAGGGGCTTGAATCTCCAAACTCTAGTTGTGCATTATGCTTCTTGAACTGTTTTTACCTCATTTTTGTTAAAAATTTAAGCAAAAGCATCTTAAAAGCTTGAGTAGCTTCCATATTTGCTCTATTCTTGTACCATCTTTCCTTCAGGGTGTTGATCTTTTTTTACATCTCAGGCTAATTGTGCCTGGAAAATCTCACCTCTCTGATGAATTTTTCTAAAAGATACAAATTTGGAAATTAGTTATCTTCTTATTGTTGCTAGAATGGAAGCAATATTCTTTCCAGATAAATAGAGGCACTGTTAGCCTGAAAGTAAAGAAACTTCAGATGAGCATCCATGTTTAGATTTTCCATTTTCATTTACCCAAATGAACACAAAGACATTGATTGGTGAAGATTGTGGCATTAACAGATTGAAGATAGCAGGAAGTGATGAAATTGCTCAAAGAAGGTTTCTAGACCTACTGTCAAAAATCTGAAATTTGTGTTGTTCCTCGAAATATTTTTTCCTTATCATAGTTTCTACATTTATACTTTATTTTCTCTTAAGATCGATGACATGGTCTTATTTCATCTGGAGATAGTTGCATGAATGCTTATTCTTCCAAAGTGATTGTGATATAAATACAGTTAATGTTTTTGGGCTCCCCAACAGGAATACAAACAGGGTTATAAAACCAAGTTAGCCCTAAAGGACCTGACTTTGAATATATATGAAGGTCAGATCACGGTTCTTCTAGGACACAATGGGGCAGGAAAATCTACTACTCTATCTATTCTCTCAGGTAGGTGTTTGGCTTTCTTTAGAAGTTGTCTCACATTGACACTGGAAATATAGCAAAGGCACCAAATATAGCAAAAACACCATTGTGTTTCTTGATGACAAATTTTTGTCATTCCAGTGACATATAGTTTAATAATAACTTTGTTTTTAATTTCATTAACAACTATAGATATTAAGAATAAGTATTTGGGGCACAGTATATAATGATAAAAAGATCAATCCACTATGAGTATCCATTTCTTAATATGTAGGAATGAGAGTACAGAACATCAAAATACTCAAAGAAAACGGACAGATTTGAAAACAGCAGAAGACACATTTGCAGTAATAGTTGGAGACCACAACACCCATTCTTTCAGTATTTGATAATCCAGTAGATGGAATACAAATAATGATATTGAGGAATTTATTGATACTGTTAATGAGTAGATTCTAATGCACACTTATAGAAAACTCTAGTCTATCAGCAGCAGATTACCCATTCTTTTCAGCCACCTATGAACATATTAATAGACTTATAGTATCCTGGGATGCCTCTGAAAAGGTGTGGAGAGACCCAAAAAGTGTACTTTTTTTTTTTTGTTTTGTTTTGTTTTTGTTTTTTCAGGCAGAAGGAAAACGATTCTCAAATGAAACTTAGATTGGTAAGAAGAAATAAAATTTATCAGAAATGATAAAACTGTCAATAAATATAAGGAACAATCTAAAATTTAACATATACATATAAGTAACATTTTCTGTAGAATTTATTACTAAAATAATTAAATAAAAATGATATCCAACTTTTGACACACGTGGCCTATCCTGTCCCCCATTTCACAAGTAAAACAAAGCTAGCAAAAATGACAAAATATGTAACCATCCTCCAGCTATATTGAAGTATCTGGAAATTGTGTTAAGGACATACAACAAATAAAGAAATCTATTCATGGAAATCTAGTAAACTGGTATTTGAGCCACAATCTGCTCTCTCTGCATCCACTTACACCTCCAGCTGGATGTAAATGCCCAAAACAGCAGCATACTCTCACCACTCAGCTCCTAATCAGAGGTGACCTTAATTTATTGGGAGTGGCAGATTGACCAAATCTTCCATCCTTCCACCTTTCACTGGAAAAAGTTTAACCAATTATCAAGAAGTAGTGAGATTATGACCACTTTTAAATTATTTTAAGTTCCTATATATTTTCTCCTCTAAATAGTATTCAAATTATTCAAGAATAGTAGCTTCTATGCTGAGTTTTCAGGGTTTGTGAGGGAATTATGTATGGTATTTAGTGTGTGTGTGTGTGTGTGTGTGTGTGTGTGATGTGTGCTTTGTGCATGTGGTATATGCATGTCTGTATACAGTGGTATATGCCCCATGCACATGCATGCAGAGGACAAAGAAGAATGTGAGGTATCCTTCTCTATCACTTTCCTGCCCTATTTCCTTGCAGCAGGCATTCACGCTGTACTTGGAGATCATGCCATTTCTTTTTTAATATGTTTTTTAAATATTTTATTTAATTGAAAGTGAGAAAGAGACATAGAGAGAGAGAGAGACAGACAGAGAGGAAGAAAGTGAGGGAGGAGAGAGAGAGAGAATGGGCACACCAAGTCTTCCAGCCACTGCAAACAAATTCAGACATGTGTGCCATTTCATGCATCTGTTTTACATGGGTACTGGGAAATCAAACCTGTGTCCTTAGACTTTTCAGGCAAGTGCCTTAACTACTAAGCCATCTCTACTGCCCCATGCCATTTCTTTTGATTAGATAGGCTGATCAGTGAGACGTTATTCTGTTCTCTCCCTATTTCTTCCTTTGTGCTGAAGTTATAGGCATGTGAATCCAGCTCCAACTTTTCACATGAGTGCTGGGGATAAAAATCAGGCCCTTATGCTTACACAGTGAGCACTCTTACCTAGCTATTTCATCAGCCCTAGATTTTCAGGTTTTAATAGTGTTTATCACAGTCCAAGGCATAGCTTGAAATGTAAATATAAATGTGAAGGTAATGCTGGTATGTTCCCACATAAAAACATTCATGTTTTCATTATTCTATGAGATTCACCTTCATCTATTAATAATTGAGAAATTAGGGCAAACAGTTATGCAAAAAGAAAAATATGTTAATTATTTCCAAGATAATTTCTCTGAAAACTAACAGAAGGTATTTTCTGGATGTGTGTGTGTGTGTGTGTGTGTGTGTGTGTGTGTGTGTGTGTGTATAATGGCAATGCTAGTAAGTAGTAACATTATATAGATTTTAAAGCCATTTCTTATTTTATCTTCTGCTTAACTCTAGGTCTGTATTGTGCTACCAGTGGAGAAGCCTATATTTATAATTATGAAGTATCTCAGCACATGACTGAAATCAGGAAATTCTTAGGCTTGTGTCCCCAGCAAAATCTGTTGTTTGATTACTTGACAGTATCAGAACACCTTTTTTTCTATTGTATGGTGAGCCTATATATATATATATATATTCTCCATATTATATTCATATACTCTAGGTACAGTACCTGCTATCATTATCCTTATTCTCACAATATTCCAAAATTATTTTGTTGAATTTTCCTATAAATATAAATAATGGTAAAATGGATAAATCACTATAGAACATAAAATAGGAAAAGAGCTGGTGTAAGATATTTCTAAGAGTAAAATTGGAAGCACCATATAAACTCTGGTTCCTCTTTCTAGATGAAAGGAGCATCTAAAGAGATATATCATCAGGAAGTTAACAGTATGCTATCCTCTTTTAACCTACTGGGAAAACGTGATGAATTTTCCAAGTCACTGAGTGGAGGAATGAAGCGCAAGCTCTCCATCATCATAGCTCTTATTGGGGGCTCCAAGGTAAAATGGATCTCAATTCCAGCCAGCCTAAAATGACCAATGACACAACACAGAGAGTTGTCCTGGATGGAGATCCTAAAGTAACCTCCTAAATGGAAATCATCTGGAATCGACATTATTCATCTTACTGGCATAAGATAACAATAGGTTTGGAATGTTCCCATTATCCTTGATGCAGTTTTGTCTAAATTTACTATCTTCACTTAATTGGAAAAGTGGACATAAGGGCACAACACACTAAGCCTGTAACTGAAGTAGCACTGGGGTACCAATACATGTTCACATGGTCATATCATTGCTCTTCCTGCTTTAGGTGGTGATACTTGATGAGCCAACATCTGGCATGGACCCTGCCTCAAGGAGATCTACATGGAACCTCCTTCAAAGCTATAAACGGAGCCGTACCATCCTGTTGACCACCCACCACATGGATGAAGCTGACATCCTGGGTGACCGCATTGCCATCATGGTTGAGGGATCCCTGCGGTGTTGTGGTTCTTCAATCTTCCTGAAGCAACTTTATGGTCTCTCATTTTGATCATTCATAAGATATTGACGTTTTTATAAGATTCTCTTATCATCCTATTTACCATTTTGAAATCTAGCCATAATTTCAGTGATTCCATCTGTTTTATTAATTAGTGTTCAGCTATAACCCTTTCAAAATAATGTTCCAATTTTCTTCAAAATTGCTTCCTACTTTTATGTTTGTTACAGAACCCAGTGTTGACATTTATTTTCCCCATATGTCTTCTAGTTAAAGTTGATCAAAGTGAATTGTTCCTTTATTGAGATAGATGATAGATTGTTTGGCGAAAGATAAGAGATAGATAGATGATAGACAGAAAGACAGTTTTTTTTTTTTTTTTTCTTTGTCGCATTTGTTCTTTAAGTATTTGTGGCTGAATTTCAACACAGACATGAATTTTCCAGCTTTTTTCTTCATTTTTAAAATATTTATTTATTTATTTGAGAGAGAGATGAGATAGAGAGAGAGAGAATAGGTATGCCAGGGCCTCTAGCCACTGCAAGCAGACTCTAGATGCATGTGCCACCATGTGTATCTGGGTCACTTGGTTAACTGGGGAATTGAACCTGGGTCCTTTGGATTCACAGGCAAGTGCTAAGCCATCTCTTCAGCCCATAGCTTTTCTGCTGTTTCTGATTTATAGCTTCATCCTATTGTGCTCTTAGAAGACAACCATATATATTTTAAAATCTATTGAGACTTGATGTTTCTAGTATTACCCATGTTCTTTAGATATTGTTATTAGGTCCATAGTTTTCATAGATGTTTTAACTGATACTGCTAATATCTGCCATTTGATTGGAGATTTTAACCCATTTGCATTTAAACTTTACTAATAGGAAAAGAATTGCAACTAGTATTTTACACTTTTTATATACATTATAGCCTTTTCATTCATACATCTTTTATTACTATATATTTTTTTCTATTTAGTTGTGTATGGTGGTTGGGTGGGGTATGTCTTGTTGTTCGCCACCACAGAATAAAGACTAGCTGGCTAGAAAGCTTTGGGATTCTCTCTTAAAAATTTATTTTTATTTTCATTTATTTGAGACAGAGAGAAAAAGGCAGATAGAGTGAGTGAGTATATGTGTGCCATGGTTTCCTGCCATTGTAAACGAACTCTTTGAGCATCAGCCTTTATGTGGGTACTAGGGAGTTGAACCCTGGCCATTAGGCCTTGCAAACAAATGCATTGACCCACTGAGCCATCTCTCCAGCCCCAGCTTTGGAATTCTTATGATTCTGCCTTCCATTGCTCTAAGCACAATGGATTCCAGAAGTATATGTCACTTGTACTTGGCTTTATGTGGATTATGGTTTTCCACTTGCATCCAGCTTTATGTGCATTTTGGAGATCTGAACTTAGGTGGTCAGACATGCACAACTACCACTTTTAACCACTAAGCTATCTCTCTAGACCAGGTTTATGGGGTTTTTATTTGGAATGAAGCATTTTAATTTCCTTTTGAATATATTTGATAAGTGTTTTCTTTTTGGATTACATGGTGATTACATTTTTTCTTTTTTGTTTATTTATTTATTTGAGAGAGATAGATAGAGAAAGAGGCAGAGAGAGAGAGAATGGGTGTACCAGGGCCTCGAGCCACTTTAAATGAACTCCAGATGCATGCACCCCTTGTGCATCTGGCTTATGTGGGTCCTGGGGAATCAAGCCTCAAACTAGTGTCCTTAGTCTTCAAGGCAAGTACTTAACTTCTAAGCCATCCCTCCAGGCTGGTGATTACGTTTTCATCATAAACTTATAAAAATCTAAATAGATGAACACTCATAAATAAAACTCTGTCCAAGCTTTTTCTTGTGTATGTGTGTTTACATGTGTGTGTTTACATGCACAAATGTACATGTGGTGTATGCACATGTATCTACTCTTGTACCACCCAATCCATGTAGTTACCTGCTTCAGGACGATCCTTTCCTATGGGGGCTGGAGCAGAAAGTCAGATATCCTTCTCCATCACCCTTCTACATGTTCTTGTTTGTGCTAGAATCTCACTGATAGCAGATGATTGCCAGGTTTTTGTTCCTCTTTTCAGGACTGGGGTCATAGGTAGGATCCGGAGATTTGAGCTTGGGTGGTTTCAGGCCCTTTTAGACCCTCATACTTGCACAGGAAACACACTTATCCACTAAGCCATCATCTGTTTCTTTCATACTCAAGATTTTCTACTTTCAGCAAGGATTGTAATATTATTTCTATGACATACCTAGTATTTTGGAATTCTCAGATTTTGTTTACCAGACATATCTTAATTTCTGGGTTCATTTCTTTTGACTCTCCCCCCACTGCACCACACTAAGTGGTATAATCTCCTGCTTCCTAGAACACCTAGTACCATTTGCGTGGTTGTGTAGTTTACATTGTTGAATATCTACAGTTTTTATTTTCTTTTAATTCAGGAGGTATATTCTAAGTACACATATTTTGGGCTCTATCCTGACGTTCTATTGAGTTGCTTACAGATTTTTCAGGCCCATTTTAACCTTTACTAAGGTGGATCTATAGTACCCTCCATACAGTGATAGTTCAGTTATTATTGAATATGAGACCTTTGGGGTCCTCTAAAGTTATTGACTGATTATCCATGATTTTCCACTCTAGCTTGAGTATATGTCACCTGGTTTTATGTAAGCAGATAGAGTGGGAATAGGAAAAAAAAAAAAAAAAAAACTGAAGAGTTTTTCCTGGTGTATAGCCTGCCATCCAGAGAAGACCAATGGAGACCTACATGGAAGTTTCTGTAGTTATTTTTCTACAGTGCTACCCATTCAGATTGCCTTCTGAGCATGTAACTAATTCAGTTTCCTCATGCTTTGACTTCTATATTCTCAATTCAGTGGAGTCTATTAGAATCTATTGGCATTCCCTTTTGCTGTAACTCCACCCAAAAATTACCTTCAATGAGACTAGGGAGATAGGTCAGTCAGTGAATAACTTGTCATGTAAAGATGAAGACCTGTGTTAGATCCCTATAGCTCACATTAAAAAATTGAGTAGTCATGCATTATGGGGGTAGTCAGGAGCTATGGGGGATAGGCCAAGTCTCTGTGCATAATGCCCCAACTTGTGGCTCTAACATTCTTTCCGCCCCCTCTTCCGCAAATTTCCCTGAGCCACGTTGGGGTCATTTTAGTTCTACTTCAGTGATGAGGTTTGGGAGCCTCTGTGTCACCATTGATGAAGGTCCTTATGGAAGAGGGAGGACAGGGAGGAGGATAATGGAGTCACCATTATGAATGCAAAATTAGAATATATAAATAAAAATATATTATAAAAAAACAAAACAAACAAACAATAATAATCACTAATAATCCCAGTGCTGGGGAGGTAGAGACAGCTGGATTCCTAGAGCTCACTGGCCAACCAATGTACCCAATGAGAGAAGCTGTCTCATACAAGGTGTATGGTGCCTGAGGAATGATACCTAAGGTTGTTGTCTATACTTCACACACACATTGGCATGCACCCATACACAGGAACAGCTATACATATGAGTCAAGCATGCATGCTTACACACACACACACACACACACCACTTCCAAACAAAACGGTGGGGTGATCATGCATTTCATCTTTTTTCCTCTTAGGGATCAGTGTGTTTGTTGCCTCTTCTAGTATCTGAAATTGTGATTTCTTTTTCTTTTTTTGAGGTAGGGTTTCACTTTACCTCAGACTGACCTGGCATTCATTATGTAGTCTCAGGGTGACCTCAAAGTAATGCAGTCCTCCTACCTCTCCCTTCCCAAATACTGGGATTAAAGTCATGCCACCATGCCTGGATTGTGATTTCTTTTGTTTTCAGTTCTTTTAGGTGTTCATGGTGGGAGTTCAGTTAGGTGCGACTAACATCAGGACCATAAGTTCACTTTTATTTATTATGAATGTTTCTAATACATATATAATTTTTGCTTGATAGGTATTTAACAGAATTTTTAAGATGTCATTTTTCAACATGAGAACCTAGTATCCACTGTTTCTACTGAGAGATTCAATCTGATACATATGTCATCTTTCATTTATCACTAAGATGTTCTTAAGATTTATTTTATCTTTAGTGCTTAGGAACTTGAATGTGTTGTACTTGGGTTTAGTTTTCTTGTTATTTAAAGAAATTGGTGTTTGGGATGTTCTCAACCTCCTGAACACACAAATTGGTATTTTCCATAAATTTGACCAAATTAATATGTTCAAATATTTTTCCTTCTAGAACATGCTTCTCATGTTAAACTTATTGATCTTGTTACATGCAAATAGAAAACACTTGAAGTTGCTGAACTGGTCCTAGAAAGACATACTTCCTGAAGTATGTGAGGCCAGCAGTAATGATTTTGGTGCCTTTTAACACCTCCATTGCTACTAATTATCTTTAAGGACTGACAACATTCAGTTTTCCAGAGTATCTCCATTCTTTGCTCTCTCTTTTAATATTTTCTACTTTATAAGTGATATTGGTTTTTCCTTATGTTAATCTATGTTATGTCACACTCACTCAACTTTCTGTTTGTGTTTCAGATTGGATCACTTTGGGTGACCTTTCTTCCAGGGTTATTGATTCTTTCTTTATTCTCCTCTGCCTCATCTGCTACTAGGGCCATTTAAAGGACTTCTTCATTTATGATGTATTTTACTTTATTTCCAATTTTTCTCTTTCATAGTTTTATTAGTTTGAAATAATTGATCATGCATTCCCACATTATTTCTACACTTCTAATAGGTGAATTAATATATTTGTCAGAATCATTTTACAGTTTTCATCTCTAAATTTGCTTCTGATAATTTTATACTATATAGGATGCTTATTTTATACATTTGCTTATTTCCTTGTATTATTTATAATTTTTATGACTGACACTGTGAGTAAAATAACAGTAGAAATGGAAAGATAAGGATTTGCCCTCATCTCTTTCAGGAGTCTATATTTGATCCAATCATGTACTGTTAAAACTTTGTTTAGAGTCTATTCATCACTGTCTTCATATGTTTTAGGAGCAAGATCCTACATTTCACTGTGAAGAGAGCATGCATGAGACCTGGGTTTGTGGATTCACTATAGAGCTGCCTTTAATTTGCTGTCTAGTTGCCAGCTTTCTGGCTCTCACACTACCTTTTAATCTCCATTCCTGTGGTCTATTTTCCATACCTGAAAAGATTTCTCTGCACTGTGTTGCATCCCCCCATGCTCTCAAAGGCCATTGTCATGTAGAAACTATTGTATGCCAGAGGTAATTCCCTCAACTCTACTGTTCTGGCATGAGTTACCAGAAAGCCAATACATGATTTGCAACAAACTCCAGAGTGCTTGTGACAGATTTCCCTTCATCCCTAAATGTTGAAAGGGCTAGAAACATGAACTTAGTAGCCACAGAGTATTTTGCAAAGATTTTTTTCAGATGTATGATTGAAATGTTGTTTTTTTAATTTGATCTATGTAGTTACTTGTAATGCAACATGTACCCAGTAAATATCAGCTTAATGAATAAGATTCTTGTTCTCATACTTCAGCATCAACAGAAAGAGATGTCAAGTGGCAGAGGGTTTTATTCTGTCTCTGCTCTATCTGGTTATATGATCCTGATCAATATGAATCCCTAAGAAATTTACTTAAATTATAAAGAAGTATTTACTGGTCCCTTTGAGTTGTTTATTTTTACTCAGGTGTGGGATATCACATAGTTATGGTGAAGGAACCAAACTGTCATGTTGAAGAAATCACCAAGTTGATTCAACACTATGTACCAAAAGCCTACTTGGAAACTAATGTTGGTGCTGAGCTATCATTTATTCTTCCTCAAAATTATACTCACAGGTAAAGAACTAGATAATGCTAAATGGCTGGTTTTAAACAGCTAGAAATCATTGTTGGTTTTCCAGGTTTCTTTGGTTTTATTAAGTAGAGCTTAGAGAGACAAAACTCCTACCATGGTTGTTACAATAAAGAGAGAGATGAGGTATGGGAACATAGCTCAGTAGTAAAATGCTTGCCTAGCACACAGAAAGCCCTTGGGTTTTTATCACAGTGCGTGTGTGTGTGCACATGTGCACACACACACACACACACACACACACACACCTAAAAGCCAGGCATAGTAGTACATGCCTATAATCACAGCATGAAACAAGAGTATCATGAGTTCAAGACCACCCAAAGTCACATAGGGAGACCCTGTTTAAAAAATTGTTAAAAAGATAGGATGACTTAAATTGTGGTTCTTGGCGACAGGATAACAAAAGTCCACAGGAATGGGCTGCTGAAATGTGCTAATTGATTATGTTATTCATCAAAGAAGTCACAAAAGGGTAGTAATTCTTTCTGGGAAATCCAACTGTAATGTGAGAAATGAACGAGAAGAATGCCCACCCCTGACTTTTCACAAGCAGATGTTTTTATCCTCTTGTTGTATTCAAGTAAATATGTACTTTGGTATTCCCTAGATTTCAAGGCAGCCATGTTTGTAAAGAATGTGATATACTTTAGCTTCTCATTTACTAGAATATGTTATGTTAGATGAATGTGTCATGAAGAAGAAAGAGATGAGAAATAAAATGCAACATTTGAATTTTATTTATTCAGTAAATCAACTGTTCTTGAGAAGCAGCTGCACAGGAAAGTGGGATCGGGTGGTGCTATAGAACTAAAGCCTTGGTTGGAAGCCAAGGTGGGAGCCAAGGTTTATAATACACAGTACCTTAGCCAGGGCTTTGAGTTTTGCTCCACTTGGAGTTCCAGAACTTGCCCAAAGGAAACACATGAAACACTTGTTAAAATGTATCACAGGTCCAGACAGATGGCTTAGCAGTTAAGGCACTTGCCTGCGAAGACTAAGGACTCTGGCACACTGATTCTCTTCTCTCTCTTCCTCTCTCTCTCTGCCTCCCTCTCTCTCTTCTCCTGACTCTCTCACATAAAGAAACATCAGTATGTTGGGCTTGCCTAAAAAAAAAAAAAAATCACAGCACTTGCTGTCTTGCTATCCTAATTCATGCTTACAGCAGCATCACAGCAGCACCACAGAAGCGGACAAAAGCACTGTGGTACTAAAGTTACATCTGAAAAAGGAAACAGAAGGATTTTCAAGGTGATGATGTTGGAAGAGATAAATAAGAACTCTAAGAGGGGAATAACTTGTAGATTTCTGAGCCATAAATTCAGATGGAAGACTCAGATTCAAATGGAAATGATTTACTTTTGCAGTAAATTTTTTGTGGCTCATAAAGAACTTTTCTCTGGGAGTGTTTTAAACTAAAAACTGGACAATTATCATAAAAACAAATGTGAACTCTGGCATTTCAGAATGTTATATGAGCAGAGTGAATCAGTGGTGAAAATCTTGGTAATTTCCATTACAACTAAGATTTTGATATTTAATGGTACCTGAGCACATTGTTTCTGCCAAATATTGTGCTATTAACCTAATTAAATAATATGGAAGAGAATAAAATAATCTTAATCCAAATACCTTTATTTCAGTACACTGAATACATTTTAGAAGAAGAATGACTTTGAAAGTTTAAAACTATTTTGTAGCTAAGACTCGTTAGAATGAAAATAATTTATAATGTGGCTGTGGAATGACTTGTAACCCTTCAAGGAAATACATGTAGATGTGTAAGAGTGGTTTGAGAATTGTTCTACATGTCAGAATATTATATGCTTAAAATTCTTTAACTGGAAGGTATAAATGTACATGAAAACCAGTGGCTGGCATTGGGAAGGGAAACAATTTTGTGACAGTCTTGCAAACTGAAAGAAATGCACAATATATCTCTGATACAAAGCTTAAGTAATGTGACACAATAAATGAAATAATTCAAAATTCAAAGATAGCCTTACAACACATTCACATCTTAACTTAAATCAGGTCTTCCTACATGTTCCTGATCTTTCTCCCATCCAAGTATCAACAGTTCCAATTTTGCTTAGCTTCCAATATCAGACAAGAAGTATAACATATATGTGTGTGATAAGTTAATTCTTCTCAAATAGCTAAAGTGGTGAGTGTATTATCTGTACCCAAAACAGAATTATCTGTACCCAAAACCAAAGTAGCACGGGAAAAGCAATTTTAATAGCATTTGGCAAAGCTTGTCTTTCTATTTTTCTCACCTATATGATTCCATAGAGGCATGAAATAATAATAAGATCCAAAGTGCTATCAAAGGTAAATCAGTTTACAATCAAAAAGGATAAATGTGAAAACCATCTTCTTTAGTCCAAGGCCTTTCTCTCCTACTTGTAGGTTTGAAGCTCTGTTCACTGCTCTGGAAGAGGATCAACAAGCTCTGGGAATTGCCAGCTTTGGTACCTCTATCACCACCATGGAAGAAGTCTTCCTTAAGTGAGCATTCTTGAAAAGGGAAAATGAATCCCTTGGAGAAAGGACCATGTAATAGTTCCTTTTGTAAAATCACCAGACTTTGATCACTTTGATGCACATCAGAAATTTCAGGGAGGCAAGGCTTAGGTGGGTTGTGCTTGGGAGGTAACACTCTTTACTTTCTACCTGGCCTCCACAAAATGCTCCTGCCATGCAGTGTGCCAAACAAGAGCCTTCCGAGTTGGGTGAGACAACTCACATTATCCCAGTAAAGTTGAAATAAAAACTTTTGTTTTTCTTTTTTTTTTTAATATAGGGTCAGTCAGATGGAAACTTCAGAAATAGAAAGCCAAGCTTTGCAGCCTCTTCCAAAAAACAACAACGCCTCCAACATGCAACCGAATGAAAATATACCAAATAGTATGAGAGAATGTTCATTCGCCCAGGTTGAAACCCCTGCTATTGTGTTTAATACTGGGGTAAGACCCTTTACTAAGAATCCTAGTGTATATTTAGTTGGGATGCAGGAGGTATATTTTGTTTTTTCATACTTAAACAAAACAGATGGTAGAAGATGATGGAGTTTTCTATTATTGCAGAACCAACAAAATATGGAGCATCTATAACTAACTGCCATAATTTAACTAATATTTAAGAGCAGAAACAAAAGTGCTAGAAAAAGACATCAGATGTTTGCTTTCATTCATTATTGTTTTATTTTCCTATTTTAGATAATTATTTGTTCAAATTAAAACCCCAGAAATTTATTAGTTTAATGAAGCTGGCATGAGGGTCCCTAAGCAAGCCTGATATTTAAATTTAAAAGGCTGTATGTATTTTAATTTTTATAAGGAGAATTATTATTATTGCAAGAGAAATTGGTCCCTAATCTATATGATCTCAGGATGGGAAGCAGCCAACCATTTCTCCTCTTGGCCTTCTAAATGTTTGTTGCTTCGATAAAGCTTCTGGGTTTTTGTGGCTGCTGGTATTATAAGAAAAATCAACTTGTTGTGATCTTAATTGTCTCATCAAGACATTTAGCCATAAGCCTTTTTTTCTAATATTTTATAGCAGAAGTCAACAAACTCAATGTAAAAATATAATGAAGATTGAAGGCTCTACATGCTACATGACCTCTTTCAGGATTATTCAACTCCATCAAAAGCAGAAATTAATGGTTTTAGCAGCATCCCAAAGAAATGGTGCTTACAAAAATGTTTATTGTCCCTTCTTCATTTTAGCAAAAGGGTTGATCAAACCTTATCAAATGAGGCTAGGGTTGTACTCCCAGTATTTATTTTTAAACATTGACTTTTTTTTAAATTTTTTTAGAAATAGTTTTTTGTATTTATTTATTTGTTTGTTTGAAAGAGCAAGAGAGGGAAAGAAAAAGAGAATGGATGTGCCAGGGCCTCTAGACACTGGAAACCAACTCCAGATACATATGCCACTTTGTGCATGTGGCTTACATGGGTCCTGGATAATCAAACCTGGGTCCTTTGGCTTTTCAGGCAAGCACCTTAACCGCTAAGGCATCTCCACAGTCCCCAGTATTTACTTGTGTTTACATATATGTGCTGTAAACTTTGATACCACAAAATTTCCGAATATTTTACCTCAATGAATATCAGTTAGAATGTCCTCTGAGCTCTAGGAGTATTGCAATGCTGTGTTCTCTCTTTGTTTAGTGTTCCCTCTACTGTCAGCAGTTCCACGCCATGTTCATAAAGAAGCTGTTGTACAATTGGCGCAACTGGAAACCACTTTTGGTGCAGATACTAGGACTTATAATATCTAGTGTTATTCTCCTAAAGCCTAATTCCCATGCAGATAATGAAGGGGAACCCAGGGAAATGAATTTGGATGACTATGGTAAGACCATAGTGCCTTTTTCTGTTTCTGGAAGTTCTAATTTGACAACAAATCTCGTAACACAGCTTGAAAATAAGATAAATCGTAATATCCACAGACTCATGAAAGTACAAGGTAAGTCTTTTTGAATTATTTTAAGTCATGTATTTTAAAAGCAGAAAAATTAGGTTTCATTATGGTATTTTTTTTTTTTGAGAGGCACACAGAGAGAGACAGAGAGAGACGGAGAGGAAGACAGATAGAGATGGGAGAGCCAGCAGCCTCTCAGCTGCTGCAAACGAAATCCAGATGTGTGTGCCCCCTTGTGGTCAAGTGCGGCATTGTGCCCTTGCGTCACTTTGCATCTGGCTAAACATGGGACCTGGAGATTGGAGCCAGCGGTCTTAGGCTTAGGATGCAGGCACCTTAACCGCTAAGCCATCTCTCCAGCCCTCATTATGGTATTTTTGAACAAATGTTTGTTTCCCTTCCCTCCTCTTTTCCCTCATCACCCTCCCTCCTTGTGCCCTCCCCCACTATGGGCTCCTTTTTCCACTTTCCTGATACATGTTTCTCCTTTGTTCTACCCTGAATTTCTCATCACCCTTTACTCCCATTTGGTGGTCTCCTGTCTTGATTCATAACCTGTAAACTCTAACACTCCCTTATTTACATACATATAAACATTAAAAGTTAGGATCCACCTATGATTTTTATCCACATGTGATTTTTATCTTTTGGGGCTTAAGTTAACCTCACTCACTTAGTATAATTTTCCAGTATATCCATTTTTCTTACTAATGTTATAACTTAATTTTTATTTACAAAATTAAAAAATGCTCTTAGGTAGTTTGGTTAATTTTCAAGAATGATGTTATGTATAAAAGTTGGCTATTTTTTTCTGTTCCTGTCTTGATATTCACTAATATCATAAAGGTTATTCAACTCTAGAATTATATGAGCATTTTCAGATTGTAAGGTGATGCATACATTAAAAAACATCAAATGAATTTTTAGATGTTCTATCACTAGCAAATGTAGAAACACAGTAGAATAATACATCTTCCACTGATATCCACCTTCAATTAAAAGCTATTCTTCTGCCCACTAACTGAAAGTAATCTAAGCACAGAGAGATTGTTGTAAGTTTGCCCAGTCCAATGTTGTTTTCAGCAACTTTCATGTAAAATTTTTTGTTCTCGTTGTTGTAGACATAGAACTTTTATAACTACATTTTGTAAATTTTATATTGTTTCCCTCTATTCCAATATGTATGTCTTTAAAAACACTTATTAATTGGGGTAATGGTCCTTTAGAGCTTTCCCTCTCTTTAGCCTAAATCATAGAAACATCTTAAATTTTTAGATAGTTTCTTACCTCTTATTTCTTTCTAAAGTATGAAATAAGGAAGGAAGTCACTGTTAACTTTTAAAGCAAAGTTTACTGAAGCTGACATGAAGGTCTGAGTAGGCTGATACTTATATTAAAATCTCTATGTAGTATTTTAAAATTTTTAAAAATTTATTTTTATATAAAAAGGCTGTACTCTTATGCCTCCTCAACCCACCCCAATTCTGTTGAGGGTCTTCTTTGGCGGGGTTATTGGTATTCATTGTGGGGACCAAGAGACCTTAATGCTGGGATTAGAGGCATGTGCCACCACCCCTGGCTATTTGTTCTTCTTTCTTGGCTTATACTAGAAGTGATCTGTGTTACAGACATGCTAACTGCTATGTGTTCTCATCCTAGGTAGAGTACAGGATTACTTGATGTTTCCTGAAGACAGTTCTACTTTGTGTGTTGTTGCATTTTCCTTTGAAGTAAAAGCAAATCAAACACAAATCATTGCATTGTTCAACAATGAAGCATACCACTCACCATCTCTGTCCCTCACGATTTTAGACAACATTCTTTTTATGTCACTTTCTGGTGCTGATGTTTCCATAACAGTCTCCAATAAACCTCAGCCAAGCATGCCTGAACCAGACACTGGACAGTACGTTATTTGTTATACTTTAACACAACTTGCTATCCTATGTGATTATATTTATTATGAAGAAAGTGGCAATTTATGGAAATCTATACCTTTTCCTTGGCTAGGGTTCTGATGCATCTTCTTTTTGTTCCTTCTGTAGATTTGTAAGTGGAGAGGTGGTGTCCTTAAAACTACAGCTTGGCATGGCTCTTTTGGTCAGTGGATTTTGCTTCCTGATTATTACTGAGAGAGCCACCAAAGCAAAACACATGCAATTTCTGAGCGGACTCTCTGTGATTGTGTATTGGCTCTCCACTCTAGTGTATGATTTAATCCTTTTCTTCATTTCCTGCTGCCTACTACTGGTGAGTAACAAGTAATATTCCTTTAGGGTTTATTTCCCTTTTATTCCTCATGGAAAATCCTTATTCTGGTATATTAATACATATAGCTCTGCCAATCAGTGATCTATGTTTTCTTTATAAAACAGATTTCAACTCCAGCCATGGTGGTACACACTTACAATCTCAATACTTGGGAGGTTTAAGCAGGAGGAACAGGAGTTCAATGTCCTCCTCCGCTACATAGCAAGTCCAAAGCCAGTCTGGGCTATGTGAGATGGTCTTAAAATATCAAAGTAAATATTTCAGAAGCCTTATGGTAAACTTTTTAAAGAAAATAACTCTAATATCCTTTATTTGAAGAAATCAACTATATTTTGGCACAACATAAAGATTTCTCTAGACTGATTTCTAATATATTCCTTCAATTTTTACTGAACTGCTCAAATTAAACTCCCTTACCTTTAATCTCTCTTCTACCCAATCTTATCCAGTTTAGTTATCTTTTACTTCTGACTATACTTAAGTGTCCATCTATTAAAATCTTTGTCCTAGGATTATCAGCCATTACATAACATAAAACAGTCATTATCCTAGGATCCAGAGTATAGTTTGTTAAAGTTTAAACCCATTCTCCTAGCCTTCCTATTAGAATCATTAATCAAATGAGCTCTGGGATAGATAGATACATATTTTAAAGATAAGCTAGTGCCCAATAATTTCCAATGCTGAAATTGATGGGAACAACTGAATTTGACTATATATCATAGGCAAGAGCTTACTGAAGATGATTGCTCTGATTTACCCCAAATTCATGCCAATCTAATTTCTACTAGTGAGAAATGGAACAAACAAAACATATTTTACTATATTTATATATTACTATATATTATTATATAATATATAATATAATATATATAATATATATTATTCTTGACTCCATATTCCAGAATATGGTTAACAAAGGAATTGTATGTTTCTATAATACATAGCCAACATATATATGAAAAAATGTTCCCAATTTGACTAATCTTGAAGAAATGACATTCAATACTATGTGATACAGTCTTATGTTAGGTAGGATGTCTATTGTCAATAAAAAGAAAGAAAAGATAACCAATTTTGACAAGGTGTAGAAAACTTGGAACCCTTGCTAACTATTGGAGTAATACAAAATGTCATTATTGCTATACATGGAATTCCTCAAACTATTAAAAGTGTAAGTTCTATAAATCAAACATTTCTGTCCCTGAATATTTATTGAAAGGAGATGAAATCAGAATCTCAAAACTACATCAGCACTGCTACATTCACTATATACACTATTCATAGTAGCTAAACTGTGAAGAAAATCCTTAAAAAGCATCAGTAGGCAAGTGAATGAACTAAATTTGATATACAATGGAGCCCTCCTTAGCTTTAAGAAAAAAGTTGGGGCTGGGGAAATGGCTTAGTGGTTAAGGCATTTGCCTATGAAGCCTAAGGACCTCTGTTCGATTCCCAGGACACCCATGTAAGCCAGATGCACAAGGGGGCACATCGTTTGGAGTTCTTTTGCAGTGGCTGGAGGCCCTGGTGTGCCCATTCTCTCTTTCTCTCTGCCTCTTCCTCTCTCTCTCTCTCTCAAATAAATAAATAAATAAAATATTAAAAAAAGAAAAAAGTTACCACTCACATTTTCTATAATTGTGTGTAAAACTAGGATATTCATGTGAAATAAACAGTCAGCCAAAGTCGAATACTGCATGATTCCACTATATGAGGTGTATAAAACATTCAAAAATCACAAAATTAAAGAGTGAATAGTGTTTTCCAAGGGCTGTGGAAAGAGGGAAATGGATAGCTATTGATGGACAAGTGTAAAGGTTCAGAAAAACAAGATGAATAAACTCTGTAGATCTGAAGATCAAGGTTGTACCTATAGCTTATAATATAGGCAAAAACAATTTTGAATTTTAGCTGGGCTTTAGTAGGACATATCTTTAATCTCAGCACTCAGGAGGCAGAGGTAGGAAAGATTGCTGTTTGTTGTATATGAGGCCAGCCTTCCTACTACATTTCCAAATAAAAACAAATTGGAAAGTTTCTTCTGAGGAAAACTATCCTGCAAGAAATCCTAAAGGGAATCCTTCATCATAAAATTAAAGGACACTAGACAATTCCTCGAATTCACATGAAGAAATTGAACATAGCTAAATGTAAAATATCACATTAATATATTTTATATATAATTAATCTCTATTCCTAAAGGACTTAAAATGTAATTACATTAAGAAGTAATTCTAAATCTATGATGATCTTACAAAATATATAAAAATATAAGTTGTGACAGTAACAAGGATAAAAGGAAGAGAATGATCTATATAAAATACATTTGTAAAGATAGCATTAATTTAAATTACATTGTTACAAATTAGGTATCATAATTCTCAGAGCAACCACTAATTAAATAACAAATATATAGAATTCTAAAAGACAACAGAATTGTGGTACTAGTAACCTAAAAAAATTATAACATATAAATATCAGAAATACTTATAGGTAATCATATATATATATATATATATATATATATATATATATATATAATTTATTTAATTAAAGGCAGCTATTGCAAGTATTAATTCAGAATTATGATCTAATTATCTAATTACACATATATGTGTAATATATATGTATGAGATATATATATATATATATATATATATATATTTATTTATATAATTAGGCAGCTATTGCAAGTATTAATTGAATTATGATATAATTTAAATTCATTACCATAGTTTTAAAGTAAGAGGACATAAAAATATTAGTCTTTGCAAAAGGGAACAAGGGTTTTAATAATATTCTAAATGGTTTTTAAGATAATTTTTACATTAGTAAAATAAAAAGTATGTTACAGCTGTTATGGAAAAATGTTTTATATTTATTCAAAATATTAAATATATGATCTGGCACTGACACTCCTATATCATACCCAAGAGAGTTGCAAATATTCATTTTTGTAAATATTTTATTTATTTATTTGAGGGAGAAGGAGATATTGAGAGAGAATGGGCATGCCAGGACTTCTTGCTACTGCAAGAACTCCAGATGCAGTCATCATTTTGTACATTCTATGAGTACTGGGGAATGGGACCTGAACAAGAAGGCTTTACAGGCAAGCATCTTTAACCATCCAATGGACTCTCCATTCCAAATATTGATTTCTAAAACTTAGAAGTGACTTTTCATAGTAGCATTATTCAAATAGTCCAAGACTGAAACAACCTAGATGTTCATCTACAGATGAAAGAATAAAAAACATGTGGACCTATCCACACAACAAAATATTGCTCAAATGTAAGAAGGAATAAAGTTTTGATAAATGTCACAACATGTATCAATCTGGAAAAAATTTTCTCCATAAAATAAGGTGGATGGAGAAGGCCAATATTATAAAGCTCTATTTGTATAAAATATCCAGAGCAGTCATGATTTAACACAGGAAGCAGATTTGTGTTATCATACCCTGAGTAAAAAGGGGTAGTGAGTGGCAACTATGCAATAGGAATGTAGCTTCTTGCTGGAATGATGAAACTGCTCTGGAAATAGATAATGGTGAAGACTGCATATGATTGTGAAGACACCAACATACCATTGGACTATACACATCAGAATTAGCAAAATGGTCATTTCTTTTTTCCCCTCATTTAAATTTTATTCTAATTCCAAGAGGTATATTATAGCCTAGTGGTTAAGATGTGGATTGTATATAATTCAGAATAGTATTCTTGTTTTGTCACTTATGTTTTGGATGGCTTGAATAAATGTTTTAATCACTTAGTACCTTATTTTTCTTTTCTTTTTTAATTACAGACATACTTAGTGTGGATACATAATGTGTTGGTACCATCCTTTCCCTTATCCCTGCCCCCATTCCACTGGGAGCCCTCCTCAGTGGGGTTGCTGGTATTCTTCATGGACTTCTGGGTTATGCCTTACGAGAGCAGCAGTCAGGTACTGGGGGAGGGTCAATGCCTCTGGGTATGGCATTCCAACCTGTGGCACTTACAATCTTACTGCCCCCTCTTCTGAAAAATTCCCAGAGCCATGGTGGGTGTGTTTCAGTGATGAGCTCTTAGAACACTCTGGATTTCTGCTTTAGCACATGTTGAGTATCCTTAGCATCTGTCTCTTTCATCTGGTTGTCAGGCTCACCATGGAAGCAACACTCCTTTTTTTATTGTTAGTTATATAGATAGTGTGTATACAGTAATGCTGGCATCATCATTAGCCTTCTTCCTGTCTCCCCGCTGAAGGGACCCTCCACTTTAAGGAATGTGGGTCATATATTGTGGGGGTAACCATCAATTATGGGGGTGAGGCAATGTCTCTGGGCATAATGTCCCAATTTGCAGATCTAACAATCTTTCCACCTCCTCTTCTGTGAATTTCCTTGAGCTTTTTTGGGTTCATTTTAGGTCTACTTCAGTGATGAGCTCTAGGGAGACTCTGTGTCTCTGGATATCTGACTTGGTAGGAGTTAAGTGTTCTCTGTGTCTATCTCCTTCACCCTTGTGTTGGTGGCAGCACTCTTGCTTGTTTCCCCAATTCCTCTGTGGTTTCAGCTGAAGTGCAGCAAGTGGTTTATATCTTCTGGGCTTGCTACCTTCTGAAGAAGAAAAAATAGATTCTCCAGTGGAGAGTGAAGTCAGCATAGGATAAATGGGATAAGCATGTTTTTTTCCAGATATGGTCTCACTCTAGCTCAGGCTGACCTGGAATTCACTATGTAGTCTCAGGGTGGCCTCAAACTCACAGAGATCCTCCTACCTCTGCCTCCCAAGTGCTGGGATTAAAGGTGTGTGCCAATACGCCTGGCAAACATTATTAATTTAGAGAGAATTTGATGGGTGTATACCCTCTGTTAGTAAAAAACTAGTGAGAGCTTGACACTGGAGAGCATAATCTAGTCTCCATAGGATGTGGACCTAGTTTCCAGTTAAAGATATGGGTTACTTTACACTGAATGAGTCTCTTAACAAATAATAAAGCTATTGGTGACCCACCAGGGCTGTGTGTCACCATTGCACTGGTGTGTACATCTTGTCAGGGTATTTGAGTATTTTAGACCACTTTTTGCTCTATCTACCACTATTATTGGCCACTTTTCCCTAGTAGCTCATGTCGTGCTCTCCAGTTAGTAGCACTGTCTGGGGACTGTCTCTCTTCTGAATTCCAGCTAGGTCTGTGTTCTGTATTGGTAGCAATATGGTGTTTTCAGAAATAGAGCCTTACTTTTTATCTCAGGAGGGTAATCAAGTGCTTTGACAGAAGCCTGTCTTGTTTGGGGCAGCTCTTAGGTCTCTCTGATCAATAGTTCATTGTGGGTAGCAACCTATTTCTGTTAGTAGGAGTTACAGACCAGAGCCAAAAAGTTGTTTAAGGTTAAGCTTAATCCTACCCTCTCCCGATATCTTCTATTCAGGCACTATCCCCATACTCCTGTTGAGGTTTAAATCTTTTAGTCTACCTTCAAAGATAAAGGTTTGTATGGTACCAGTTCATTTTGGGTTTAATTTTGTGTTTGTTTTCCCCCAATCTCCCCTTCCCCTCCCACCAAACCCTTCCATCCCTATTGTCTTGGCCTTGACTGTCCTTTCAGGTATGCCAGCAACTCAATCTGATCAAGGTTAGGAACCACAGATGAGTAAAAACATGAGACCTTTGTCTTTCTGTGATTGTGTTTATTCACTGAGTATGATCTATTCCAAGTCCATCCATTTTCCTACAAATTTCATTATATTGTTTTTTTTTTTTACTACTGCTGAGAATTACATCGTGTAAATGTACTACAAGTTTGTTATCCACTCATCTAGGGATGAGCACCTGGGTTGATTCCAGTTCTTAGCTATTATGAATTGAGCAGCTGAAGCTGGTTGAGCAAATATCTCTCTAGTGAAATAAGGAGTATGTAGGGCAAATGCCCAGTAAGGGAATAACTGGGTCTGTGGGTGGCTCTATAGTCATCATCTTCCAGAATCTCCATTGATTTCCATAGTGGTTGTACAACTTTACACTCTCACCAACAATGAATGAGAGTTTCTCTTTTCCGACATCCTCACCAACATTTGTTGTCATTTGATTTTTTTTAAATGATTATCATCCTTACTCAAGTAATGTAGAATCTCATAGTTGTAATTTGCAATTCTCTGATGGTTAAGGATGTTGAATATTTTCTTAAGTGTGATTTAGCCATTTGAATTTCCTCCTCTGGGAACTCCCTCTTCAGTTCTCTCCCCCATTTTTTGAGTAGGCTGTTTTATTTTTTTACTGTTTAATTTATTGAGTTCTTTGTAGATTCTAGATATAAGGGCTCTCTCAGTGATATATCTGGTGAAAATTTTCTTCCATTTTGCAAAACATTTTAGGTTCATAAGATTCCATTGGTTAAGTGATTGTTTAATTTCCTGGGCTACTGGGGTTTTGTTCAGGAAGTCTTTACCCACGCCTTTATCATGGAGTGTTTCTCCTATTTTTCTTCCAGTCATAGGGGAATGTCAGTTCTTATATTAAGGTCTTTAATCCATTTGAATTTGATTTTCATATATGGTGAGATGAGTGGGTCTAGTTTAATTTTTCTACATGTGGTTATCCAATTTGTCCAGCAGCATTTGTTGAAGATGTCTTTTCTCCAGTCTGTGTTATTGGCACCATTGTCAAAGATCCAGAAGCTATAGTTACTTGACCTAAGGTCCGGGTCTTCAATACTGTTCCATTGGTCTATATTTATGTATTTATTCCAGTACCATGCTGTTTTTGTTACTATGGCTTTGTAATATAGCTTTAGTTCCTGTACAGAGTTACCTCCAGAGGTGTTTCTTTTTCTGATGATATGTTTGAATATCTGAGGCCTGCTGCCATTCAGTATGAACTTGGAGACCATTTTATCTCTGTGAAGAATGATGCTGGAATTGTATCTCAAGAAAACAGAAAAAGAAACAAATATGTTACTATATTAATAGCTGATAAAATAGACTTCAAATCAAAAGTAATCAGAAAGGACAAAGAAGGCCACTTGTTACACATCAAGGGAACAATGAGGACATCACAATCATAAAATTATATCCCAAAGCCAGGTATGGTGGAGCATGCCTTTAATCCCAGCATTGGGAGGCAGAGGTAGGAGGATCGCCGTGAGTTCAAGGCCACCCTGAGACTACATAGTTAATTCCAGGTCAGCCTAGACCAGAGTGAAACCCTACCTCGAAAAACCAAAAAAAAAAAAAAAAAAAAAAAATTATATCCCAAACACAGGTGCACCCCATTTGAGAAAACAAGACCTACTTGACAACAAAACAGAGTTAAACACCAGCACCATCATTGTCAGAAACTTCAGTACTCCACTATCATTAATAGACAGATCATCCAGAAAATCAACAGGAAAATAATAAAGCTCAACAACATCATAAATCAACTGGACTACAGACATCTAAAGAAAATTCTACCACAGTTCTACCAAATACACAATCTTCTCAGCAGCCCATGGGACATTCTCCAAAATAGATCATATATTAGGCCATAAAGCATGCCTCCATAAATTCAGGCAAATTGACATATGTTCCTGCATCATCTCAGATCACAATGCTTTTCTTAGAGATTAACAGCAAGATACTCATCAGGAACTCTACCAGCTCCTGGAGACTGAACAATACACTTTTAAATAATGAATGGGTTGTGGAAGAAATCAAAAAGGAAATTGCAAAATTTCTACAATTGACAATGAGAACACAACTTACCAAAACTTATGTGACACAATGAAGGGAATCCTTAGGGGAATATTCATAGCACTAAATGCCTTCATCACCAACTCCGTCTGTGAAGCTAGCATCACCCTCATACCAAAACCAACAGTGATACAACAAAAAAAGAAAACTATAGGTCTATATCCCTGATGAACTTAGATGCAAAAATCCTGAACAAAATCCTCTCAAACCAAGTTCAACAACCCATCAAAAGCATTATCCACCTTGATCAAGTAGGCTTCGGTCCAGGGATGCAGAGATGGTTCAACATATGGAAATTGGTCAACATAATACGCCACATAGATAAACTTAATCACAAGAACCACATGACATTTCATAGATGCAGAGAAGGCCTGTGTATATGAGAAGTATATTACACCCAACAATCCTACTTTAAAAACCACAATTAGCAATGGTAAGCAAAGATATGAGATCAAAAACAAGTCTTTAGAGAAATAGTGTCTCTTTAGGGAAATAAAATGTTCCCTGGAAAAGGTGATAGTTATTAGTATTTAGAAAAGATGTATGACCTTTGAGTGTGGATTTTTAGAAGAACTGTTCTAAGGAAAAAAAGATAAGGAAATGCAATGGCTCTGCTCATTAGAATACCCTCTTTTGGACAAGAGATGCAAGTAACTTAATCCATAATCCAAAGGCTTTTAGTTCCTTTGAAGTCAAGTCAGTCAGACTGACTTAATGTATAATTCTAAATGAGAAGCTGTGGCTTGCTTTATTTCTGTACTCACCTTGCCCTCCTTACCCTCTGTTTCAGGTAGTGTTCAAATACCAAAAACTGAATATGTATGTCACAGGTCACCATATTCGGGAAACCTTGCTGATTCTTGTGCTGTATGGTTGGAGTTCCATTCCCTTCATATACCTGCTGAGCTTCCTGTTTTCTAAAAGTACTTCTGGCTATATTAAACTTGTCTTGTTCAATTACATCTCTGGCACTCTCTGTGTTATCGTAGACAGCATGGTAGAAGACAGTAAGTATAAGCACTTCACAACACTTTCTCCTTCCCCAGAGATGGCAGTAAGTAAATACGGAACAGTGAACTTATAGATATTTCATAGACAAGTGCTTTATAGGACTTGGAGAAATGTTGTGCTTGATATACCTCAATAAGCTTGTTTGAGTGCTATGATAGTCTAGGCATTATGTTCCATCCAGATTCCTCTCACTGAGATGACAAGACACCCTGAGCTACACGCCCTTAGACATGCTTCCTCTTTACTGTCCCCACTTCCTGTAGCTCCTGACCTGAGGAATTTGTCTTGAACCCAATTTCAGAAAATTTAAGACTACTTATTCTGGATAGATACAGGATGAATATGTCACTTAAGAATTTATATTAGCATGTCAGTGTTCAAACGCATTTCTGTTCTGAAATTTTAGTAACTATGTGAGTCACCAAAGTCCTTGGCCTGATAATTTAAGTAATTTCAGTTGTCTGTGCTCCTATATGAGTCACAGAAACACACACAATTCTCTGGTTTACAGTTAGTCACACAATTATACTTTGGAGAGCATTAGATCAATATAAAAGAACGAAAACTATGGAAGGGAAGAAAGGAAAATAAAGGAGAGGAAAGAAAAAAAATCCCTTATGTGCAGGTAGTTGCAGAAACCATAAGCTGTAGTATCAGAATTAATCCTGAATATATTTCAAATTTGGAAATCTTTAGAACAGAATGTATGGATTTTGAAAGTAGAAAAAGTAGCAAAGTCTCAAAAATATTAACAAAAAGCAAAACACACTCAACATAACACAAACAGATTAGGAAACTTTACAAATAAAACCTCTGGAAATAATTCAGAATTCAAAGGCACAGAGTTATAGTTCAGTGTGGAATAAGTTCTGTTACCTACACAGCAAGGTGGCTACAGTTCATAATAAAATGTCATTAAAAAGATTATTTTCAGGGCTGGAGAGATGGCTTAGCGGTTAAGGCATTTGCCTGCGAAGCCAAAGGATTCCGGTTCAGTTCTCCAGGACCCACATAAGCTAGATGCACAAGGGTTGTATGCATCTGGAGTTTGTTTGCAATGGCTAGAGGCCCTGGTGCACCTGTTCTCTCTCTGTCTACTTCTCTTCTCTTTCCCTCTCTCCGCTTGCAAAATAAATAAAAATAATAATTTTTAAAGAAAGATTATTTTCGGTTCTGACTACAATGATTAAATGTTTAAGGTGATGCTTATGCTAATTATTATTTTGATACTATATACACATATCAAAAGTTTTTCACTGCTCTGTTAAATGTTTGGTAGGTGATTTATCTTACAAAACTCAACAGCAATGTAGTTACATACTTAAAATATATGTATATCAATGTTCATAAATAATAATGTATCCTTTTAAAGTCAGCATGCTATGTATATATATTTGTTTTAAATATTAATTTTTTAGTATTTTCAAAAAATTTTATATTGTATTCCATACATATGTGCCATCACTGTGTGTCAGTTACAAACAAACCTAGGCTGAAATGATGGATTAGTGGTTAAAGGCACTTGCTTACAAAGCCTGCTGCCCTTGGTTCAATTCCTGAACCGCTCAGGTAGCTGGATGCAAAGAGTGATACAAGAATCTAGTGTTCATTTTCAGAGGCAATAGGCCCCAGCTTGCCCATACACACACATGTGTGTGCACGCGCGCGCGCACACACACACACGCTCACACAGGGGAAGGACAAATAAGCAAAGAGT
Organism: Orientallactaga sibirica; assembly: GCA_036365145.1. Classification (NCBI taxonomy): domain Eukaryota; kingdom Metazoa; phylum Chordata; class Mammalia; order Rodentia; family Dipodidae; genus Orientallactaga; species Orientallactaga sibirica. The sequence goes on from JAEOAD010000003.1 coordinate 23,702,638, forward strand.
AAAATAGAGAATTCAATAGAGTGAAGTTTCAGAATATTATATAGCATTTAAGTGTGAATTAGCGAATTAAAGATTAACACAAAGGAAATATACTTAACATGTCACATGACACAAAAGAAAAGAAAACATGAGAGGAATGTTAGAAGCCATGGGTGACAGAGTAAGAAGTACTCTCCATGGGCAAATGAAGTTTCAGGATGAAATAACAGATTAAAAAGAGATTATGTTAAAAAAAAAAAAAAAAAAAAAAAGAGCCAGGCATGGTGGCACACACCTTTAATCCCAGCACTCAGGAGACAGAGGTAGGAGGATTGCTATAAATTCGAGGCCACCCTGAGATGACTACATAGTGAATTCCAGGTTAGCCTGAGTTACAGTGAAATCCTACCTCGAAAAAATGAAACAAAGAAACAAACCAAAAAAAAAGGCAAAATTTTCAGAATTGTTCACTTTGTTAAGTTTAAAAACCTCATTTAATTTGTTTGGGTCATTTTTATTCATATTTTATTATTAAATTAAATTTTATTATTTTAAAACAGTTATATCCCATCTCTCCCCTCCCATTCCACTGAAGGCCCTCCTGTGTTTGATTATTGGTATTCACTGTGGGGTCCTGAAGGCTTCAGACAGTGTTTCCGGGCAGACCATGTCTCAGGATAATTGTACATACCCTGCAGCTCTTACAATGTTTTCACTCCTTCTGCAACATGTTCTGAGTCTTGGTGGGTGTGTTAGTAATCCGATTTACTCAGCTTTATGTGCTAGATTTTAATGTCCTTGAACCTGGGCAACTGCACAAGTCTTTTTAAAAGAAACATTGTTTACTTGCATACAACTGATCAGTTTTGACAGATCATTAATGCCCTTGAAGTGGTTTTTGTGGGTGTGAAATAAATGATGAGAATTTGAATTGGTACCTCTCATTATAGAATTGAAATTAAGTCTACTTAATTTTTCAAGTCATGTTCATGCCCTGATTTTATATACTGGTATCTATCAATAAACATTGTGATATTTAATAAAAAAGAAATCTGATTTACTGATGATTTCTCTGTAGCCTCTGGATTTCTATTTTAATATATATTTTACTTATTTATTTATTTGAGAGAGAGAGAGAGAGAGAGAGAGAGAGAGACTGAGAGAGAGAGACAATGGGCATGCCAGGGCCTCTAGTGACTGCAAATGAACTCCAGACACATGCACCCCCTTGTGCATCTGGGTTATGTGTGTCCTGGAGAATCGAACCGGGGTCCTTTGGTTTTGCAGGCAAACGCCTTAAGCACTAAGTCATCTCTTCAGCCCTGGGTTTCTGTTTTGATAAGATTTAAGTGACCACAGTTTTTGTCATCTTTTCCCCGGAACTGGTTACAGGCCAGCCCAGCAGATGTGGTAGAGGCGACTCATCTTGTCATAGGCAGTCAGTTACCTTTTCTTGTTGTATTGATGTGTCCTGGACCTCCCCAGTATTCTCTGCCATTTGTAAGATAAAACAGATTCTCCAACCAAAAGCCATAATGGCTCTACCCTACCAAAAAGACTCTTTAGAAATACATAATTATCAGCCCAAACTGCTCATCTACACTGTGCTGAAACCTATAGGAAGTAATTACTTCTCTTCAAATATAATCATCTGAACCCTTGGAAATAGCTCCCTGAGCAAAGTGCTTATCTCACAAGCATGAGGACCTAGGTTGGATCCCTAGTGTCCACATAAATTCTAGGCTTGGTGACATGTGCTTGTGATCCCAGCAATAGGGAAGCAGAGAGAAAGACCCCTGGAATTCTCGGGCTAGTTAGTCTAGCCTAATCCATGAGATCCAGCCTAATGAGAGACCCTGTGTCAAAAGAAGAGGGTCACATGACAGAGGATAACATGTGGTGTTGCCCTCTGACTTCCATACACAAAACAAAAATTAATCTAATAGAAACTGAACATTTGAACCAATAGAAAATTGATGTAACAGCATATGTATGCACCCCCACACACATATGTGTACCCACACACATGTGAGTGTGCATATATCCACATGCACACCATACACACAACAACAAAACAATAATCATCTGGTTTTTAACTCTGTGAGCTTGGTTTGACCATTTCTGGGGAGATTCTTGACCTGGGAATGATCATTTTCTATAATGTAACCTACTTTTATCATCCCTTTAGGAGTACTTAATGACATGTCTAATACCACCAGAGCCTTCCTGAAGAAAGCTCTACTGGTCTTTCCTAACTACAATTTTGGGAAGTGCATCAGTGAGTACACTGTTATCTACTCCAAGAAAATGCAGTGCACTCAGCAAGAAGAAGTTCCCAGATACTTAAACTGTGACAAAAAAAGTAAGTGTCTTGAGGATTTCTGAGTCCCCGAGGAATCAGGCTCAGAGCATAGGTCATACCCTTCTTTCAAAGGGGAGGACTTGGTGCATAAGTCATTTATGTAAGGCAGGCTTACACTTAATATGTTCAGAAGGCAGATACAGGATAATGGCATCCTTGCTATCTCAAGTTCAACCCTGCCTGGCCTACAGAGTAAATTCAAGGCTAGCTTGGGCAACTTAGAATGACTGTGTCTCAAACTGAAAAGAGTGCTGGTAACTGTAGCTCAGTGGTTTTCCTGGCATGCTCAGGACTCTGACGATTATCCCCACCCTGAGGAGAGTTGGCAGTGTGTGGGTATGTGTGTCCCACAATCAAATCCAAAGTAAGTTTAAAGTGGGTATAGAAAAGGAACTACTAACAATCAGCTATCTACTAGCTTTATAGGTATTATTTCAAATTTTCACAAAAACATACATACATACATATATACATACATGTACTCCCTTTGGTAGTTTGAATGTAAAATGTCCCCATAGCCTCATGTGTTTGTGATTAAGCCAGAAGCATACTTTGGCAGGTGCAACCTTGATGAAGGAGGTTTATCACTGGGGACAGCTTTGGAATTTTATAGTCTAGCCCAGCTTGCCAGGATTAGCTCAACTTACTCTCTTCACTACCTCCATACTGATATGTGACAATTCCAGCCAGCTTCCAGCTCTTACTATGCTTTTCCTGCTCCAATAAAGCTTCCCCCTTGAAACAGTAAGTCAAAACAAAACCTTTCCAGCCATAAAAGCTGCTTCTGTTTGGGTGTTTTGTCCCAGAGATGAAAAGGTAACTGTTACACTCATTTTAAGGAAATTGACTTTACTCCCTGTGTCATACAGTTTTATAAGCCAGATCTCCCATATCGTAGAGAATTTCCAGAAAATATTTATTATATTATTCCTGCTTTGGTTACATCAATGCCACACACAATTACACACACTCACCTACCCACAATTAATTTGAAGGAATACACACAATCCATTGATGTCTGCTAGAATACCTCACACATAGAGAGCTTCCCCTGCATTATGAACAAATAAAGCATGGAGTAGTGTTCTGGGTGAGAGATATCAGTACTATGGAGAAAAGAGCCAGAGATGAAAGAAAGAAAAGAATCCTGGGGACTTTTGAAGAGTGAAAGAATAAAATGAATGTTTAACCTTATCCTTTATGGGAAAATGGTTTCACTTAGGTCGTCTGGAAAATGTCTTATTTGTGGTGGAGTTAGAAAGTGTGGGGAGTGAAGGAGTGCTTAGTAAACCTGGTCCTGCTTAAAACATCAGCCAGTGATCTTCAAGGATTCTCAGTGCTCAAACAGTGTCAACTGTATAGAAAATAAACCGTAGGGGTTCATATAGTCGAGCTGGCAGTATTATTTATGGCAAAGTAGGGAGGGTACTCTTTTTCTTCCCTCCTCTCCAGTGATGATAATTTCCTCTTCCTTCTGTTGTAGACATCTCAGTAAGTGTTCCATATCACTTTGAAGTGTGTGTGTGTGTGTGTGTGTGTGTGTGTGTGTGTGTTGCATGTACATGTGTGTACAGTTTTGCTTGCTCCATGAGCATGCAGTGAATACAGAAGATGACATCACTATCCTTTTCTCTAGCTCTTCCACACAATTCCCTAAGACAGCCTCATTCACTGAACCTGAGGTGTTTTTTTTTGTTGTTTGTTTGTTTGTTTTTAGTAAAACTGGTTGACCAGAAAGTTCCAGTAATCCCTTGTCTCTGTTCCTTACCCTCAGCATTGAGTTCACAGGCATGTTTTGCAGTGCCTGGCTTTCTACATGTGTACTGGAAACCACACTCAGGTGTTCATGCCTGCACAGCAAGAGCCCTTACCTGTTACCATCTCCCTAGGCTCACCCATTTTTTTAACTAGGCCAATTTTCTTCAAATAATCTGGACATTTTATCTTTCACTGATAGATAATATGTAAATATTCTCTTCCATCCTGTGTGCTATCTTTTCCCTTTCTTTATAGTACCATTTGATGCATGATGGCTCTAGTTTTGATGCCACCTACCTTGTGTGTTTCTGTGGTGGCTCTGTACTTTATAGGTGTTATATCATAGAAACCAAATTCATAATTATCATAATCATAAGTCATAATTATCTATGCTTTCCACTGAGAGTTTTATAGGTTTAGCTACTATGTCTAAATCTTTGAACTATATTCACTGGGGAATTTGCATACAATATGACTTAGGGACCCAGCTTTATTAGTTTCTAAGTGCATATCCAGTTATTTTATTTTATTTTATTTTATTTTTACTTTTTTATTGATAATTGTAGACAATAACCCATGTTAATTCCCTCCCTCCCCCCACTTTCCCCTTTGAAAGTCCACTTTCCATCATACCCCTTCCCCCTCTCAATCAGTCTCTCTTGTATTTTTATGTCATATCTAGTTATGTTAGCATCATTTGTTAGACTTTTTTCCACTAAATTGATTTGGCACCTTTGTTTAACTCAATACATCATAGATATGTGAGTTTATATCTGGACTCTCAGATGTATTGCAGGGCTCTGTGTATCTGACATTATAATGGGACCACACCCATACTGATTAGTGGACTTTTGCACATTTGAGAAAATAACTTTTCTTATTACAAAAGTAAATCTCATAGCATTTTTATTTATGATGCTTTCGTTTTATAGAATGATTTTGAGTGATTAAAATCTTTACTTGTTATATTCCTGTACTTATGTATTTCTAGACATCCATTTTAAGTCTCCTTCCCTTTTCTGTAGTATTGTTTAGTAAGTCCTAGTATACACTGTAAAGATACCTTATCTTTATTCCTGATATATTTAAATGCAATTTTAAATTATATTACTTTTGGAAATGTGATTTTTGTGGCAAAAGAATGTGCAGTTTATACATAGTGTATATTGTATACTAAACTTGCTATTTTAAAGTTTATTTTTATGATTTGAGTATAGGTAATTTTATCACAATAAATATATTCAAAGTAATATATGATACTTGATTTTATTTCCAAATTTACATACACTTACTTCTGCACTTGCTGCTTTACCAAACAAATAATTGTAATTGAATCATATTAGTGATAGCAGACCTCTTTCTTCATTCAGTTTTCAGGGTGACTTTTGTAATGTTTTGCTATTAAGTTGATGTTTATGACAGAAACCTTTACCTGACTAAAGAAATTGCTTTTTTTTTATTCCATATTTGATTTTTAAAAGTATGAATGATTATCCATTTTATCAGGAACATTTTGCTGTTTGTGTTAAAAAAGTAAATGACTTTGCATCTTTGTTATATTGAATATTTATTATATTTAATTATATAATGAAGTAAATAGGATGAATTTGTCATGGCAAATAAATATAAATCAAATAATCAATAATCTAGTGTTCAGTTCTCTACTAATAATACAACTTTGTCTATAAAAAGGATTAACCTAAAATTTTTGGACTTATTTCTTATTTTAAATTAATATCATTATTTAATATAATTATTAATTATATGTTACTACAGCTTTGTGGTATCATTTCATTCCTTCTAAAATTTTAAATTTATTGGTTTTAAGATTTATCATAATATCATAATTTATATTCATGACATTGCTAACTTTAGCTCCTTGTGTTTTCTTTCTCGATTAATCATTAACAAAAGGTTTAACCAATTTTATTACTTTTCAAAGAAGCTCTTGACTTTATTGACTTGATTTATTCATTCTGTCCTTTTTTCTAATTAACATAAATTTTGTTATTTTATTCTATATTATGAGATCAACTTTCTAATATCATTATTGTTCCATATTTTACATTAGAAAGTTAATTTTCTAACATGAAATAAATTATTATATCACTTATTGTCAACATCTTTTCATGACTAGGATTATCACAGTGTGAGTTAGGGTAACATTTTTCCTGGTTAAATATTTTTTTCTGAACTTCTAGGGTTTGTAATTTGTTACTTCATTAACTTTCAAAACATTTCATATGTGGGAAGTAAAAATATCTAGGAAAAAAACAGAAAACTTGGGAGATACAACTAGCCCTTGGAGACTTGAGGAGACTTGAGGCAGCAAATTAATAGCATAGCTGAGAGGTACTGCAGAACAAAACACATGTCAAGGAATTGGAAAACCTTAGCAAGTCCACCTCTACCTTCCCATTCCTCACTCCAGAAAATGACATTTATTTAAAAAAAAAAAAGAAAAAGAAAAACTACTTTACTCTACCAACAAAATACTTTTGATAAACCCACATCCAAGTCACCAAAAGCCATTCCATTCAACTGCTTTTTTTTTTTTTTTTTAGAGAGAGACAGACAGAAGACAGACAGAGAGGGAGAGGGAGACAGATAGAGAATGGGCGCACCAGCAGTCTCTCAGCTGCTGTGAACAATATCCAGATGTGTGCGCCCCCTTGTGGTCAAGTGTGGCATTGCACCCTTGAGTCACTTTGCATCTGGCTAAACGTGGGACCTGGAGATTGGAACCACTGGAGATTGGAACCAGCGTTCTTAGGCTTAGGAGGCAGGCGCCTTAACTGCTAAGCCATCCCTCCAGCCCTCAGCTGCTCTTTTTGATGGTCTGAGAATCTCAGTGACTTATTGCAGAAAGGGATAGCCACTATTCATAGAAAACTAGTATAGGCCACAAAAGAACAAAATTGGAACAGACAACAAAATATTCTCCTAAAACCCACAGAGGCTTGTGATTGCTCTTACAAAACTATCACAGTCAAGAGAAATCTAATAAGACATGACTAGTGAACATAATGTGGTATCTGGAATTATTTCAGGAAAAATAAAAAGGCCATTACATTGAACATTAGGAAATAGAATAATGAGCTACTTTAGGTAACAATAATGTACTAATATTTTTCATTCATAGTAGCGTACAGCACACACAGTAATAAGGGAAACCTGAGGCAAGGTATATGGAACTCCTTATGTTCCCTTCGAGATTATTTTATAAATACCCAACCTTAGTAATTTTAAAGGAAGGATCATAATTTTCTTATAACAGGAATACTGTGTCTTTGATTTTTGAACTTTATTTTTAAGAAAATTGTAAGTGCCAGCTAATAAGTTTCGTTGTTTAAAGCTGCATTCTCTTTCCAATTATCACCTTCATACTTCACTCCTCTGAAAAGATTTGGGGGATCCGTTCTCACTAGACATATCAATACCCACATAAAAATTTATGGGCTTATTTTATTATCATTCATCACATATAAATAGTATTTTATAGGAAATTAATCACTTCTCACATGCCAAGTACTTTTTCAGCTGAGTTTTATTTTACCCTAGATTTCTTATTTAGTATTTTGTTAGTCATTGCTCATAATGTCAATATTGTATAGTAAGATAAAGTTCTACCTATCTATGTGCCTACCTATGTATGTATCTCTCCATTCTCAGGTACTGAGAAGAATATTTTTTCATTTAAGGACAACAGGCTTGGAAAGAATTTGATGGCTATGAGTATTGAAGGCTTTCTTTTCTTTGTCTTCATTTTATTTTGGGAGACTTCTATGTGGAAATTTAAAGCATTTATCAATCAGCATGTTTTATTTGGCATCTACAAAAGATGGAAGAAGGTGAGTACTTGAATGGAACAATGTAAGAACTCTTGTGGCTTGATAATTAGGCTTACAAAGTACAGTTCTGTACATGACTACTTTAGTTATTGGATAAAAGAAATCTTTGGTGTCCACAGGAATCTACAGTTGACAACATGAAGTTGACTCAGGTATCATTACCTCTAGTAAACCTCATTTATTATGTTGATCATTTCACAGAGTCAACATTTGTCTATGCATTTTATCTAACTGCTGACAACTTTCTCGTATATTATGTTTTTCATTTTTACTTGTATAATATTTTCTTTGAACCTACTTTTGCTTTTTTATTTACTCTTTGCTAGTTTTCTAATTTTTTATAATTTATTTTGTATTATTCTAATTTTACACTCATATTGGTGACTCCATTATACTCCTCCCTGTCCTTCCCCCTCCTACAGGACCCTCATCAATGGGGAATGTGGGTCATGCATTGTGGGGGGTAGTCGAGAGTTATGGGGGATAGGCCAAGTCTCTGTGCATAATGACCCAACTTGTGGCTCTAACACTCTTTCTGCCCCCTCTTCTATGAATTTCCCTAAGCCATGTTGGGATAATTTTAGTTCTCCTTCAGTGGTGAGGTTTTGGGAGCTTCTGTGTCTCTGGATATTTGGCTTAGTAGGAGTTGGATGTTCTCTGTGTTTATTTCCTTCAGCCTTTTTCTGGTATTGTGTTCACCAAGAAAGCTGTACTCTTGCACTTTCCCCACATTACTCTATAGTTTCAGCTGGATCCCTGGTGAGGTGTGATAGGCTGATCCTCCCTTCAGGTCTGTCATCCGTCTGAAAAAGATAAGAAAATTCTCCAACAGAGAGAGAAGTTAGTGCTAGAAAGATGGAATGGCCATAGTTATTTTAGAGAGAATTTTATACGCGTAGGCCCTCTTCTAGCCCACATTTGGTGGGAGCTTGATCTTGGAGACTGGGCTCATTTTTTGTACATGGTTGTGACTTGGTTTCCCAGTTCCAGCAATGAGTTCCATTCCACTGAGTGGATCTATTAGCCAAATCAAGAGCAGATGGTTATCCACCATGGCTGTGTGCCACTACTGCACTTGTTTGAGCATTGCATCAGGTTGTTTCCTGTTGGGTAGCTTAGACTGCAAGTTGTTTGGACAGATGTCAGTCATTTTTCCCCACTCCCTTGTGTAGCACCCTCTGGCGCTAGACTAGCTGGGGACTGACCCTCTTCCAGATTGCGACCAGGTCTCTCCATGTTTTGTCTCACCCACATATGCTGTCTTCGACAGTAGGGTCTTACCATTAACTTTTGGTGGGTCATCAAGAACTCTGACAGAAATCTGTCTTTTTTGGGAAACCTTGTAGGTCTCTCAGATCAACAGCTCATTGTGAAAGTTAACCCCGTGCTGGTACTGGGAATTATAAGTCATTGCCAAGGAAGGTGAAGGAAGAAAAAGATACATAATATAAAAGAGAAAGTGAGTGTAGAGAGGAGAGGGAGAGAGAAAGAGAGAGAGGGAGAGGGAGAGGGAGAGGGAGAGAGAGAGAGAGAGAGAGAGAGAGAGAGAGAAACAGGAAGAGATTAAAGGTTGGTTTTTATGGTGTTCTCTCCAGTTCCCTGTGGGTTCAGGTGTTCTCTCTGTGGGCCTACTGAAGGACCAATGTTTGAGCCTGTTGTTCAGAATATAGGGTTTTATAGTACCATTTCCTTTTGGATCCCTATTTGTGTCCCCCCTTACCCTCTCTCCCACCATTACCCTCCTCCCCTTCCCACCCTCCCTATTATCTAGTCCTCAGGGTACTTATTAGGTTTGGGTCAACAACCACAATGAGCTGTTGATCAGTGGGACCTACAGGTTTCCCAAAAGAAGACAGATTCTTGTCAGAGTACTTGTTGACCCAACAAAGGTTAATGGTAAGACCCTATTGCTGAAGACACCATATGCTATTGGGAAGGAACATGGAGTGACCTGGCTGGAATCTGGAAGAGACATTCCCCAAACAATTAGCTTTTCTAGTGCCAGAAGGTTCTACATGAGTAACTGGGGGAAAGTGACCAACATCTGTTTAAGCAACTTGAGATGTAAACGTCCCAGCAGCAATCAATCTGGCATGATGCTCACACAAATGCAATAGTGGCACACAGCCATGGTGGATTACCAACTGCTCTTGATTTGGCTAAAAGGATCTGCTCAGTCGAAGAGAACCCATATCTGGAACTGGAAAACAAGTCAGAACCATATCCAAAATTGAGTTCACCCTCCAGTATCAAGATCCCGCCAATAGTGGGATACAAGAGGGTCTACACCTATTTAATTCTCCTTAAAACCATAATGGTTATCCATGTACCTTGTACTGACCTCAATCCCTGTTGGAGAATTTACTTCTTTTTTTCAGATGGACATAGAACCTGAGGAGAGAATCAGCCCATAGCACCTCACCAGTGTAGCAGCTGAACCCATAGAATAATTGGGGAAATGATCAAGAGTGCTGCTTTCTCAGTGAACCTGGTAGCAGCAGAGGAGTAAAGGAGATAGACACAGAGAACACTCAACTACCAAACCAGAGATCCAGAGACACAGACACTCCCAGGACCTCGTCACTGACATAGACCTAAAATGAATCCAACACAGCTTAGGGAAACTCGTGGAAGAGGGGGCAGAAAGTTTGCTAGAGCCATAAGTTGGGTCATAATGTACAGAGACATTGCCTCACCCCCATAACTTATGGCTATCTCTACAATGCAAGACCCATAATCTCCAAGGGGGGAGGGCAGGGAGAAGGCTAACAATCATGGCTCTATGCACATTATATAGGTAACTAATAAAAAATAAAATAAATAAATAATAAAAAAAGAAAATGTTCAACATCCCTAACCATGAGGGGAATGCAAATTAAAGCAACTATGATATTCCACCTTACCCCAGTAAGGATGGCCAATATATATATATATATATGTATTAAAAAAATGAAAACAAATGTTGGCAAGGCTGTGGATAATTAGGAACAAGCTTTCACTGTTGGTGGGAATGTAAATGGTTCAACCTTATGGAAAGCTATATGGAGACTCCTCAAAAGAATGACTATAGACCTACCAACAGATCCAGTTATTCCCTTACTGGGCATTTACCCTAAAGGCTCTAAGCCTCAGATCAGAGAGATTTGCTCAACCATGTTTATAGATGCTCAATTCATAATAGCTAAGAGCTGGAATTAACCCAGATGTCCATCATTAGATGAATGGATAATTTTCTAATTTTTGTAAGTCAGAATCTTACTAGAGCCCAGGCTGATCTAGAACTCATTGTGATCCTGTTCCATTAGCTCCCCAGTGCTAGAATTACAATGAACCACCATGCCTGGCAAATTTCCCAATTTTTCAAGGAGAAGCCTAAAGCCATGGCCTTTAGGTATCACTTTGTTTCAAATGGGATAATTTAATGCTAAAGTAGTTTGAATGTGAATGTATGCCCCCTGTGGTGGTTTGATTCAGGTGTCCCCCATGAATATAGGTATTTTGAATGCTAGGTTCCTAGCTGATGGAGATTTTGGAGTTAATGCCTCCTGGAGGCAGTGTGTTGTTGGGGGCAGGCCAGTGTTTGGCACACTCTCCTGTTGCTAATGTCTAGACTTTGCTCATGCCATGGTTCTCCCCTGCCATCATGCAGCTTCCCCTTGAAACTGTAAGCCAAAATAAACCCTTTTTTTCCCCAAAAGCTACTCTTGGTTGGGTGATTTTTGCTAGCAATGTGAACCTGACTGCAACAGTAATGTTGGTACCAGGAGTGGGATTATTTGCTGCTGGACATCTGACTGTATGACTTTGGCCTTTTGGAGTGGATTTTCAAGAAGAATGTGGAAAGATTTAAAACCTTGGCTTAAGAGATGTCTTGCAGTGCTGTAAGTACAGCTTGATGGACTAGTGTGGTCAGAGTTGAAATTCATGATTGCAGTAAGAACTATGGACTGTGAGGTTTGACTTGTGAGGGTGAGAAAGAGCTTTGCATGGACTGGCTAGAAGCAGTTTGTGTGAGAGGTTGGCTGTTATGCCCTTATCCAGAGAACTTGTGCAGGGTTGCTTTGTGTAGAAACAGACTGATGTGAACAGAGGGATATGACACAGAAAAAAATGAAATCTTTGGGCCCAAACTGCTGTCTGTTAAACTGCAATTATTTGAGAGTTTACACATATTGAGATTGGACCAGCTGACCTGCATTGGGACAACAGAAAGTATGCAGAATCTTTTGAAGGGGTCTGAATGCGAAAGGAGTATTCTGTTCTTCAAAGTCTGCTTTATTCCCCCTGGATTAACAAATTGGCATCCCACCTGGTATTGTAGAGCACAAGAAATGCAGGAAAGAGAGGGTATTGAATTTGCAACACTATCTTGTGTTTTGGAAATTTCCATGGGCAGTATGAAGCAGGTTTGCTGAATGCCTGCATGGAGACCCAGTAGAGCCTGGAGCTGTGAGGATGGACTGAGGGTTGCAGTGGAGACCCAGTGGAGATGCCAGATCCACAGGATGGCTGCTGAGGGGAGATGCCCACCCCAGATGAAGTTGTCCAAGTCTGTGAGTATCCTAGCTGGAGGGTCGGAATCGGAAGCCCAGAGACTTGTTGCTGGTTAGAATTATTGGTCTTGGAGATTTGTCACTGGCTAGAGTTATTGGACTTTGAGCTATAGCGTTTGATATTTGCCTTGTTTAAAATTTGTATTGGTTGAATATTTCTTTGCTATGCTCAATACCATCTTTTGCAGTGTGCGTGTTTGTTCTGTGCCATTATGGGTTTTGGATTTTTTTTTTTTTTTTTTTTTTTTGTATTATGGCTCAGTTAAAAGACCTTGGAGTATGGGGATGTTTGAACATCATTAGAATTAATAAAAAATATGGAGACTTTTAAAGTTGGACTGAATGCATTGCATTTTACATGTTTATCGGTTTATGGGGGCCAGGGACAAAATGTGGTGGTTTAATTCAGGTGTCCCCCACAAACTTACGTGTTCTGGATGATTTGAGAGTTAACACCTCCTGGAGGCAGTGTATTGTTTGGGGTGGTTTTATGAGTATTATATCCAGTTTCCCCTTGCCAGTATTTGGCATATTCTCCTCTTGCTAGTGTCCACCTTATGTTGGCCAGGGAGGTTATGTTCATCCCCTCATGCCCTCGTTTTTCTCTGTCATCATGGAGCTTCCCCTCAAGTCAGTAAGCCAAAATAAACTTTTCTTTCTTTATTTTTTTTTTCAAAACCTGCTCTTATTTGGGTGATTTGTGCCAGCAATGTGAACCTGATTGCAATACCTACCCCCATCACCCAAGGCATTTTTTATTAAGATTGAGCTTGCACCTTAAGTCTCCAGCAGCCTGCTAAATGGTGTGTGAGGATATTAAGTCCATCCCTACTAGGTGTGTAAAGTTTGAGCTCTGACTGCTCATGTTTTCTGGCTGTTGATTTTTTTCTCTCTGCTGTGGGTACTGAAATGAACCCGCTTCTTCCACATTGCTCGTGTTTCCCTGGATTCTATAAGTATGAAATAAACCCCTTTCTTCATATAAGCTGCTTCTCCTCGGATGTTTGTCCCAGAGAGGTAAAAATAACTGAAATATAAACAGGCTTATAATCCTTAGGTACTCAGGGGCTTAAGCAGGAGGATTAAAAGTTCAAGACAAGCCTGGACTACAGAGAGAGTTCATGGCCAGCCTGGACAACTTAGTGAGATGCTGTCTGATACATAAAAAGTAAGAGAGGAGATATTCAGGTAAGATGACAGGCTGGAAGCTGACTCTAAGACCCATATAAGAAGACAGTCTACTCAAAAGACAGAGGATGAGATTCAGAAATGCACAAGGTAATGACAGAACAGCTGACGAGTGCCAATAAAGAAATATGTGAGGGCTGGAGGAATGGCTTAGCAGGTAAGGCACTAACCTGCAAAGCCAAAGAACAGAGGTTCAATTCCCTAGGACCCACGTAAGCCAGATGTACATGGTGGTGCATGCTTCTGGAGTTCGTTTGCAATGGCTAAAGGCCCTTGTGTGCCCATTCTCTCTATATGTCTGCCTCTCTCACTTTCTGTTTCTATCTCTCTCTCTCTTTCAAATAAATAAAAAAGTAAATTTTAAAAAATATTTAAAAGAAACAGGTGAGCTTGGAAAGCACGCCAAGCCAAACAGTGCCTGGTCAGGGAGGAGAAGCCAAAGCCTCATATAAAAGGTAAGTCCAGTGGCCCTGGTAAAGAGACTAGCAATCAGTCTCACAGCCCTCATTATGGGTTTTGGTGATGTGCTGACTCCTGGGCCAGGTGGGTCAACAGTAGAGAGGAATCTCATTTTGTCACTATATTACTCGGAGGAAAGTGGCTGGACACCATCATGAAAGGGAATCTGTTATTTAAAACTCAGCTACCTTTGGAGCCTGAGAACAGGAAACAACCACAAGTCAGGGAGCCTGAATTTAACTTTCCACGATCTGAGGATGAGGCATAGCCTTGGGGGACATCTGTGAAGAGTGAGAGGTCTGGACACTGAGAGTACAGACAGCACATAGCCCAATGCAGGCTGCAGCAAGTGCATCGCAAAGATAACTCCATCCTTGGCAACCTGCAGGAGGTCTCATAGCAGAAAAGCACTGCAGTTGCACAGTCCTATCTGTCATTCACAGCTGGAAAGCCAAAGAACTCAGAAGTGCATCAATCCAGTAAGGTTAAAGCTTGGGAGACCTGCAAAGTGCAACGATTTTCTGCATGTGGAGATCTCAATGCTGTGATTGCTTCCTACGCTCCTGATGTCTGTCAGACACCCCAGCTACATCACTACCCACTCCAAGGGATATGACCTGGGGAATCTCAGTAAAAGGAGAAAACTTGACCAGCCCACAGAGAGCAAAGCTTAGTATGGCCAGCAAAGATCTCTGATAAGCAAAGAAGGGGAGTTAAATAGTAGCATTTAAGGAACCAAAGTGCACATTGTCAACTGTTAATCCCCACTCTACCCTAGGAATGCCATTTCCCTCTTCCTTACTTCCCACTTTCATTTCTGTGACGTATTATTCATTATTATTGTTATTATTGCATGAGAGCTAAGGTGATCTTTAGGAAGTCCTTAGGAAATTACTCAATTCTTCTACTTTTTAAAAATATTGTTTTATTTATGGGAGAAACAGAGGCAGAGAGAGAAGGAGAGACAGAGAGAGAAATAGAGAGAGAAAGAAATGGGCATTCCAGGGCTTCTAGCCACTGCAAACTCCAGATGCATGCGCCACTTTGTGCATCTGGCTTTATGTAGGTACTGGGTATCAAACTTGGGTCCTTTGGCTTTGCAGGCATGCACCTTAATCACTAAGCCAGATTTCCAGCCCCAATTCTTCCATTTTGATTTCATAAACATATTCTTAAAAGGTACCCTGTCTGTATGATTCTTATTGTTACAGGATATAGTGTCCAAGGAATTATCTGGGGACTCTGAAGATAAAGATATACAAGATGAGAGAAAGAGAATTCTGGAGGATCCTGAAAGGTTTCTGAATTATCCAGTGCTTATTAAGGAACTTATAAAGGTAACACTGTTCATGGGCAAACATTGCTTGATTTCAAAACTTTTCAAGAGTCCACTGTGGGTATCAATGGTTCAGTGGTTCTTCAGTATCTGGGTATTCTCCAAGGATAATTCTTAGAAAACTTTCTGAGTTAGTGGTCTCCAGGTCTAAGATATTGATTGTAAATGACCTATATTCTTTACTGAATTGTGTCTTATGGATTTGCTTTTAGATCTACTTTCAGTGTCCAATAATTCTGGCTGTGAAAAATATCACCCTTGCCATCCAAAAGAGGGAGTGCTTTGGATTGCTTGGATTTAATGGAGCAGGGAAAACCACCACCTTCCAAATTCTGACTGGAGAAAACCCTCCTAGCTTTGGGGATGTATTCATTGATGGATACAGCATCACCCAAAATAACAAAAATGTAAGATTCCATTCCAAGATACGATGTGAAAAGTCTGATGATAACAGGGGTGTGGGTGACAGACCTAGCCAACCTCCCTAGAATCCATGGAAAGTACCAACCGTGTCAATCTCAGTATCTACCATGTTGAACATTTTGTTCTTTTCACTTTCTGGCTAATACAAATAATGATGCCACAAACACTAATATAAAAATATGCTGCTCAGCCTTCTGTCACTATAACAAAATATCTTAGATGACCACTTACAAAGAAGAAACTCTGTGAAGTCCTTCTTCAAAGCAATGGTGCTACATAGATTCCAGGTTGCTCACTAACTCTCTTGTAAGCCTGTGAGCCCAGGAAACTTTCCCGTAGCTAGTACTGACAGCCTTCCTGTCATTTGGGGATTCTCATACTTCATCCTCTGGCTAAAGAACCAGGTGGCAGGTGTTGGGATGCTTTGCTTCTCGGTCAGTACTGCCCTGGGCCTGTAAGTCTTAGAAGTTCCAGTCTCATCCTGATTCCGTGTGCTCATTCACTTCAGAATGCAGCTACGTACTTATTCCTTTGCTCCCTGCTTGAGGAGAATGAGTCTTAGGCTTCCCCATTCAGCCGCCTTGAATCCCCAGGTTTTATTCAAGTTATACTTTTCAGCTCCAGATTTTCATTTTGCTTCATCTTATGGTGTGTATCACTATATCATTTTATTTTGTATATAATTTTGTGACTTCCTACCTTTCTCTAAGCATCTAAGGTGATTTTTTGAAGGCTTATTTTTAATAGATTTACCATGAGGACCTTTTTCAGGACAGTTTCTGGCTTTTCCCTCTAAATGGGATATATTTTCTATGTCTTTATATGTTCTACCTTTTAATGAAAACAACAGTGTAGTTACTACAAGAATCACATTGTCTCCATACTTCCAAGTTTGCTGCTGTTGCTATTGTTTCTGAAGTGTTAGATTGTTTCAGGCAGTCTCAGACTGTAGGATCAGTCTGCTAATTGAGCATCTCTGGAGTTTTCTTCCTGACTGCATTTGTCTATATATATGTCACTTTACAATTTTATTTTTGTACTAAGGACATTTTTAAAGTTTTTAGTATTTAGATCCTGAAGAGAAAACAATGGAAAAGATGAAAGTGTGTGTGGAAAGGATGATGGCCCTTTAAATCCACAGATAACAGGGCAGAGGAGGCCTTGGAATATGTTAAGTCCGGGAGAATAAATAATGGGGATCAATATAAATTAATTATTGATTTAAATTCATAGCTTCTCTCTGGCTACCTAGGATATGTGAATCTGAATGAAAATTAATTAGAAGTGTTTGACTAAATTATAAAGCAATAGTCATAGTGTAGCAGACAGTTTTAGGTTCACTGAGATGAAATTTCAGACCAGGCACAGTTATGGAGGAAGGGATATTTATTGGAGCTTACAGATCCAGGGAAGTTCCATAATGGCAGAAGAAGCTGGTCTGCTCTTCACAGGACCAAACACAGAGAGCAAAGCCACAAGCCAAAAGCCACACAGCATAGCACATCTCAGGAACTCCAGCTAGACACACTTTGCATATCTTTAGATTGAAATCCTAAACCCATCACCACACCTTAAGATCCGCCCAGTAACACTGCTTCCAGCCAGGTGGCTGCAGATTCAAACTATAAACTGATAAAACACTTAATATATTGGGGGCCATCTAGTCAAACTACCACATATATCATCTAGTATTTGTGAAGGTGGGGAGAAAGCTTTGCATTTATTTCAACCTTACCATGTCTCAAGAGGTATGCATGGCAAGGTGTATGTCAGTGAAAAAGCATTCTTATGGTCATACTTGGAACTCCTGGTTAAGAGGAATACCATCTCAGAATCAAAACCCTCTTACAGGGTGGGTGGACTCCAGGATTTTGTTTCTTACTTCACCCTCAAGATCATAAGAACCAAATTAGGTACTGATGATTCAAGTGTACTGGAATAGGTCTGCCAGCCACAAATTTGTAGCCATTCAGAAAAGAAAACTTCTTAGAAGGATTCTTAGAATTATTGCATGGGAAAGGCAGGCCTTCTACCACATCTACAAATGCTCAGTGAGTTTTTGATGGCTTGTGTTTTCACTGAAGGCGATTCTTGTAATTAGGTGAGAACGAGAATTGGCTACTGTCCCCAGTTTGATGCTTTGCTGGAGTACATGACTGCTTGGGAAATAATGATCATGTATGCAAGAGTGTGGGGAATCTCTGAGTCCCAGATTCGTCATTATGTGAACAACTACTTTAATGCATTGGGGCTGGATTCTCATGCCAACAAGCTTATCAGCACACTTAGGTGAGCCATTATACTGTTGTTTTTTTTTAAACTATCCTTGTTGTTCATGCTAACAATGTCCAAGGTGGTTCCCTATGCCCCTGATGCATGTTGTCACCTCCAACTCAGCTCCTCTGTGACTCAGTTACCTAATTGTGAAACTGTCTAATTCCCTACTAAGTTTTGGATGAAATTTAGAACTCAGTCGCATTGTTCTATTAACTATAGCCTCTGACTTGAAGAGAGCATGTTCTTCTTCCCAGTGTTATAAGTATTCCTAATCCTCTAAGCAAAGAGAAATGTAGGCCCTTCACTTGGAATAAGGCTTATGTAGCAATGACACCCTAGTAATATATAATCACATGGAGCCAAAATCAGATACATTAGCTTTGTTCTTCTATGTCATATCTATATAATATAGATACATATACACCTGCCACCTTGTTAAAGTCACATCTAATCATCATGGTAGGTGTCTATGTTTGGAGTTTGTTGGAATACTCAGCATTAGGAATATTTTTGCTACATCTTTTGTGTCAATAACTGATATGTAAGGCCTCCTCTTTTCCCACTTTCTTCTTCTCTGGTCATGAAGTGGAGGAAACAAACGCAAGCTGAGTACTGCTCTTGCCATAATGGGAAAATCTTCCACTGTCTTCCTTGATGAACCATCAACTGGCATGGACCCAAAAGCTAGACGCCTCCTGTGGGATACAGTGATAAAGGCACGTGAGAGTGGAAAAGCTATCGTCATAACCTCCCACAGGTGTGGCTCATTGGCAGGCTGGGTTAAGGGCTGTAGAGACATATAGTAGCTATCCAGAGTTGTTGAATAATCAACTTGAGTTTTTTATCGGATGGAATAGCAAAGAATCAGGAGTAAGTTTAAAAGAAAGTGAATCATAGGGAGAGTATTAGAGATTTAAGAAATGTTGTATTTGAGGTATGGGGGTTCTGTGATTCATACTTTTATTTTATTTTTTGAGGTAGGGTCTTACTCTAGCCCAGGTGGACCTGGAACTCACTCTGTAGTCCCAGGCTGGCCTCGAACTCAAAGTGATCCTCCTACTTCTGCCTCCTGAGTGCTGGGATTAAATGTGTGCACTATGATACCTGGTTGATATACTTTTAAAATCTTGCACTTGCCAAATGTGAGCATGATGTATATCCATGCATCTTCAAAGAACAGTTAGCTGTATGTCATTCTGTCCCCTTTGTCTGCAAGCATGGAGGAATGTGAAGCCCTCTGTACCAGGCTAGCCATCATGGTGAAGGGGAAGTTCATGTGCTTGGGCAGTCCTCAGTACCTCAAAAACAAGTTTGGCAATATTTATATTCTGAAGGCCAAGGTCCAGACTGAAGAGACATTAACAGATCTTAAAAATTTCATCACGGTGACATTTCCAGGTACACTAAGCTGTTCTAATTTTGTTAGAGATATGTTAAATATTGTTTTTGTATTCACCACCCACATGACTTATGTCTTTAATACCAGTTTCCTTGTGTTGTAGACATTTAATGATCTTCCATACTGTTTCTTTGGATTTTTTTGTTTGTTTAATACAAATGCCTTTGTGAAATTATACTTAGTAGTTTCACAAAAACAGAGGTTGATGATATCATTGTATATGTCATCATCTGAGGCAGTTGTATGTGTATTCTATTCATATAAATTATATTTAAAGTCATATTTTAGCATCATTATATTTATTTTCCTATATTATCCACATAATAACTGTGTTTCCTATCATAGCTCTCTGTACTAATCCTAAAGTAAAGGCACGGCATGAATTTTAGTGCTTATTGTTTTGCTTCCCCTTAATTTGTATCTTGATAGTCTTAGCAAAATATTAGAGGAAATGCTGGTGCATGACAGGACTTTCACTTGTACTTTTATCATTTGACAAGGAAAACTATTATTAATTATACAGTAGTAATCTATAATGAAGAATAAATTTTAAAAATTGATGGTTGAGCAGATATGGAAAACAGATGGAGAAAATAATCACTTTGATGTTAGTCATAGTGATTGATGTTTTCATGAAAAATACAAGTGGATGTATCTATCAAGAAGTCAAATATGCACTTGCATACTCAGTAAGCAAACATTTTTAAATTTATTATTCTTTTATTTATTTTATTTTTAATTTTTTATTACTTATGTACATATTCAGTGTGTAAATAGCACATGTTGGTACCATCCTTACCCTCATCCCTGTCCTCCCCCTCCGAAGGGACCCTCCTCATTGGGATTGCCAATTGTCCCCATGAGGATTGTAGGTCATGCATTGTGAGGGTAGCCATCAGTTATGGGGAAGAGGCAATGTCTCTGTGTGTAGTGTCCCAACTTGTGGCTCTAACAAGCTTTCTGACCCCTCTTCTTTGAATTTCCTTGAGCCATTTTGGGTTCACTTAAGTGATGAGGTCTTGGGAGTCTCTGTGTCTCTGGATCTCTGGTTTGGTAGGAGTTGAGTGTTCTCTGTGTCAATCTCCTTCACCCTTGTGCTGATACCAGGTTCACGAATAAAGCTCTTGTTCATTTCCCCAATTACTTTATGGTTTCACCTGGGGCCCTGGTGAGGTGCAATGGGCTGATTCTCTCCTCCAGTTCCATCTGAAAAAGAGAAGCAAATTCTCCAATGGAGAATGAAGTCAGCACTGGATAAATGGGATAACCATTATTAGTTTAGAGATAAATTAACAGGTAATTTAGAGAGAGAGAGAGAGAGAGACTGAGAGAAAGGGAGAGAGAGATGCACCAGGGCCTCAGAACTCCAGACAGTTGCACCACCTAGTGGGCATATGTGACCTTGTTCTTGCCTCACCTTTGTGCATCTGTATTACGTGGGATCTGGAGAGTTGAACATGGGTCCTTAGGCTTTGCAGGCAAGCACCCCAACCACTAAGCCATCTCTCCAGCCCAGCAAACATTTTTAACATGTTTATTTATTTGAGAGACAGAGAGAAAGAGGACTGAGAGAGTGAATATAGGCATGCCAGGGCCTCTTTCCCCTGCAAACAAACTCCAGATGCATGTGCCATTTTGTGTATCCTGTTTTAAGTAGATACTAAAGAATCAAACATGAAAATACTAAAGAATCAAACCTGGGTCATCAGGCTTTGTGAGCAAATGCCTTTAACCAATGAGCCATCTCTACAGCCAGCAAACATTTTTGAGTACTCATGTATAAGAGTTGACAAAGAGAAATTATGACCAGAAAACCTCACTTACTATGACTTGTTTTAGCAACTTGCTCCAATTAATGGAGAAATAAACACTGTATTGTATAAAGGTGGTTTCTTCTAAGCCTCTCTCTAACGGTATTGTTAAGAGAATAAGTATTGAATAAGACAGAATATTTTACATGAACTGACATGTACTCTGTTCATTTTAATATTTCAAAATAGGGAACAGATAATGCCTATTTTATATTATAGGGTGGAGTTTTATCTCAAAAAATAGCCAATTGAGGTCTTTATTTTTACTTTTTGAGGTGTATGAGTGTATTATATGCATGTAGATGTGCAGATGTACATGATCCATGTGCATATCTTTGAGGCTGGGGGATGTTGAGTGTCCTCCTCTGTCACTCTTTTACTTTTATTCCTTGAGATAGAGTCTCTCACTGAGTCTAAATCTCACTGGTTTGGGGGTAGACTGGATGGCCAGCAAGCTCCAGGTACCATCCTGTCTCTTCCTTTCCCTGGCACTTGAGTTGTAAGTGCACATACCCACATGAGGTTTTTACTTATTTATTTATTTTTAATATTGGGGCTGGGGATCAAACTGAGGTCCTTAGACTTGCATAGAAAGTCATCTTACCCACTGAGCCATCTCTCCAACTGCACTAATTAAGATCTAAAAGGTAAATAGAAGTGAGTATTATAAGCAGAAGATAGCCATAATGTACTTTCTTAAAAAGAGCTTAATATAGCAACTATAATATTCAGAATAAATAGCACACACAATCAAAATGAAATTTAAGTGACCTTTATATAAAAAATGTACCCTCAAAGTGGGCAAAGGGGTCTCTAAGAAGAAGCAAACACAGACCTACTCTGGAGAGAAGCTTCCCTCACATGGGCCAGGAGTGGAGAAAGAACCATAGAAATAAGTAATCAGAAAGAAGTAGAAGAGTGTTTATACTGAGAGACCAGTTTAATACATCCCAGAATATATGGCACAATGCAGGTCTGGCTCCAGCCAGACTGCATGTCAGAAGAAACCAGGCCACAACCCCTGGGTTTTCTTACTAGGATGGTGGGTAGTCAATGACGGGTAAGACTCTATGAGATGGGGCAACCTAAGATAGGCACAGTTGCATGTGATGATCCCTTGGGGCCTGGGTTCAACAATGGCTTGGCAAAGAACCATGCCTCCCAGAGTTGCCAATAATGAAAACAAAAAGGAGGATATGTATGGCACAATTCAGGTCTGGCCCTAGCCAGACCGCATGTCAAAAGAAACCGGGAAGTGGCATCTGTGAATATGGCATCCTGCGCAGGCCTGGCATGACAACAGCTACAGTCCCATGCTCGCGAGAAACCTGCTACAAGATGATCTGTCCAGAGACAGGCTGTCATTGGTCACAATAAGGGGACCACTCCATACAATGATTGGCCTGCCAAGCCCCTAAAACCCCTTACACTTCCTTGAATAAACGAGTTTGTGGCAGGTCACCCTCTGCTGCTTCCACCCAACTCCCAAACTCTATGTGGTGATTCTGCACCTCTCACCCCCAACTCGGCAGAGACCCTGCCGTCCCTCCTGGGCTGGCCCTAAGAGCACCCCACCATCAGAAGAATCCAAGAAGACAACCAACTACAAAGCTAAGGAAATTATTTTGTCCCATTCCACTTCTTACATAGGAAATGCCTTTTAACACTATTGAATAATTCATTTTATTTAAATATGAACTGAAAAATTATAATTATACCTCATAAAAATGCTTCATGAGGAAAAGAGAAAAATCTAACAGACAAAGAGCATAAGAGATATAAAATGCCACAACATAGATTCTTCTAATATGAGCTGAGCATATTATAAATGGGATATAGATATTATGAAGTAAAATATTGCATTATAGTTAGGAGACTAAGAAATTAGATAAATGGATAACTATTAGCACTGGAAAATATGTATTTTATCTTTTTGTGATATGGTCTTGTAGAACCCAGACTAGCCTCAAAATCACTAGGATGACCATGAACTACAGTTCCTCCTTCTTCTACCTCTCAAATTCTGGGACTACAGATGTAGACCACCATGCCTGCATAAGTAAGGTTTTACAAAGCAAACATTTCAGAAATACTAATCAAGAATGAGTATTGCAGAAAGCACAAAGGAAGTACAAATTGGAAAGGAAGACAGTAAAAACAAAAAGGTAGAAATATCAATGAACACTTGAGGAAAAATAATAGAATCAAAGTACAATGTGCTAAAAAACAAGTACAGTGTGATAAAATTGAGAGCAGTGAACAAAGAAGAATGGAATAGAATGACTATTAAAAGATATCATTGAAGGGAAAAAAGTATAACACAACATGAATAGGGAGCTTTCAATACCTCACTTTCAGCAATGGTCAGTTTATCCACAGAACAGCACTACAGAAGTATCAGATATAAACTATCCTTTAGACCAAATGAACTTAACAAACATGATACAAATCATCCAACACCAGTAGAATAAAACTTCCTACTAAGCCCATATGAAACATTCTCCCTGAAAGTTCCTATGTTAGACCAAGCTACAAAACTTGACAAATTTTAAGATTTAAATTTTAAAATTTGAGCTATCTACATCAGGCACATGAGGTTTCAATTTATTGTGTCTAAAAGCTCCAGTTTAATCTCCATGAACTCAACATAAGAAGACTATTTACTCATGACTAAATATTTTGATATAATATGTATATGAAAGAGAGAAGGCTTGGGGAATATATAACTCTTTTGTATTAGACCAAATAAATTCCCACCCCTCCTCTATATATGACATTAAGTAGATGTAGCACTGATTTTGACCATTTTAAAAGCAATCTTTTTGTATACGCTTCACCTGTCTTCTTTTCCTGTCTTAGGTAGTGAATTGAAGGAAGAGAATCAAAGGATCCTTAACTACTACATTCCAAGCCAGGACAATAGCTGGGGAAAGGTGATGGTAGAAACCATGCCCTTCTGACATTCTGTGTTGTGAGAATACTGGTGATGAAGTATTTGGAATTCAGTCATGTGCAATGGGAGCTGGGATCTTGGGAACAGCAGAGCCTTTAGGTTACATGTAAACACTCCTGCAGTTCAACTGCTTTGATTTCTGCTTCCATGGCTATAGAGAATAGGGAGAGAGAAGTGCCTCATGGCAGCTGCTCCATGATTTATTTCTTCTGCTTTCTCAGCTTTCCCCTCTGAGCCTGTTGTCCTCCAACTTTAAAAGAGTTGACAGGAGTTGGGAAAGGGAAAGAAAAGCTCCTGTGGTCTGGTAACTGGGAGGTTGTGATGAAAATGGCTTACTCATGTTGTTTTTGTAGGTATTTGGCATTTTGGAGAAAGCAAAGGAGCAATTCAATCTGGAAGACTATTCCATCAGTCAGGTCACCTTGGAGCAGGTCTTCCTGAACTTTGCTTACTCAGATGATAAAGAAGCTATTAATACTTGAAAGGTGCCAGGAGATTAAGTTACAACCGGTGGCTGGTGTGGTTTGGGGACTATACCTGGATACAGAAAAGGGCATCTTTGTGTTTGTATCTTTGTGTAAATGTATTTGTATAATAAAGTTTTCCCTGAAGAAGAAAATTTGCCTCCTTCACTGCATGCTTACCTATTGTTCCCAACATGTATAAATACCAAAACTTTTGGTCAAACCTGTTTTATCTTTTAGAAACATGAAAGGGAAGCATTTTTTTTCCAACAGGACCTATTTCTTTTTTAAAATACTAATTAATTAGTTAAGTAATTTGAAAGAGAAAGAGGCAGAGAGAGAGAATGGGCATGCTAGGGCCTTTAGCCAGTGCAAATAAACTGGAGACGCATGTGCTACCTTGTGCATCTGGCTGGCTTATGTGGGTACTGGGGCATTGAACCATCTCTCCAGCCCAAGGACCTGTTTCTTAATAATGAGAACATTTGAAATGTTGGTGCTATTTGATGTAACAGCCCCAAGAACATGGGAATTGGTTTTGGTAGCTGACTATGAGTAAGAGGAGCATAGGCATAAATCTAAAACAAGTCAAATTTTCCATAAACATGCACATACGGATATGTATAAGCACATATACACATATACATACCCAATTTATTTCCTCAGTAGGTCTATCTTAAATCAGCAGCAATATTGATACTACTATTCCAAAAGCCAATATAATGCTCTTATGCTTCCATTACTTAAAAAAAAAAAATCTTTGTATCAAAACATTAGGCATAGATGGACAGAAAAAAATGTCTTTGAAAATAATGCATGTTTCTTTCTATTCTTGTCTCATCTCTAGTAAAGAGTGAGGAGATGTCAAGTGTAGATAATTCTTTTTCTAGGAAGTAGGAACATCATTTCTCTGGAACTCAGGGACAAATGAGCAGACAATCTGGATGGTTCTTTTAGATTTTCAAGGTCAAGTCCATGGAGTTGTTACCAGAACTTTCTATGCCAAAGCCTGGCTCTCTCTGTCAGTCTGAACAAGCTCTGTTCAGCCACCCATCCCTAATATGCCAAGTGAAGAGACAAGTAAGAAAGACAAGCAGAGAAAGGAGATCTACTCTGTGTGGCATCACTGGGATGAGGAATAAATAAAGGAGCCCGGTGACCACCAAGTCTATTTTTATATTTTGGGGTACTAACATGAGGATTTAGGATTAATTAAAGGGTAAGAAGTAGTGGTTTCCAATTTTTGCCCACAAATCCCCATAAGAATCCCAGAAGTTCTGATCAATACAAAGGCAGTATCCTCTGTTTGTCTTTTTCATTTACAAGTTTATATCAATTGTACAAAGTAGTGGGTTTCATGATAACATTTTCATACATGTGTGCAAGTTACTTTGGTAATCTTATGCCGTTTTATTATTCAGACATCCTCTTTGCCCACTCCTCTTGTTTCCCCTCCTGTTTCTTAGTAGTGTCTGTCCACTTTCATATCTTCTTTCTGCTTTGTAGATTCCATATAGGAGTGACACTTGTCTTTCCAAGTCATACTTATTTGTCTTAAATAATGAGCTCTAGTTCCATACCATTTCCTGCAAATAGCATTAGATTTTCTTTATCATGGATGAATGATACTCCACTGTGTGAGTCACATTTTCTTCAGGCATTCACATGTTGAGGGCACCCAGGCTGATTCCCTAATTTGGCTATTGTGAATAGGGCAACCGTCTACATGGTATATCTATTTTGCATGATTTAGTTGTTTTTCTTTTATAGATCATGTTCCATTCAGGAACTCCTATTCTCTTTAAGATGGGAGGAACTTCTCAATTTATGTGAAATATCATGGTCCATATTTGGCCTTCTCTTTTTTTTACTGTGTTTTCTGGCTTATTGAGCATTACCTCACAAAATGGCTTCCACTTTAATAATAATTTTTCATTCCACCAAAATTTTTTTCTGAGATTATCCCCTTTATTTTAAAAGGTACAAGGATCATGGCTTTTCTTCTCAAGGTAATGGTCTATAAGAAAGAGAAGGCTGATACTGAAAAGCAGATAAGTTTCATGAGCCATGATAATTTCTCAGTCTTTCTTTTTGAAGTCCAAGTTTACTTCCATTCTTCCTGCTTTTCCAGTGTTCACCCTCTGACTGAGGACAGAGGCTGAGACAGATAAGATGAGCCAGATAAGTCACTGTCTTTCTTTTTGCATGCCTACCATTCTTTGGTCTTTCCATTGACTGAGGACAGAGGAGACAGATGAGAGCAGAGTCACTGTCTTCTGCATGCCTACCTTTTGGTCAAAACCACCCCTTTTGACCTGTAAACCAGTCTATCTTTGACATCATATGCCAAGTGAAGGGCTGTTAAAATATCCTTGGGTCCTCCTCTACTAATTTAGCAGAGAGAAATCCATCATTCTTATCTATTTTAAAGAAATTCTGGGGCTGGAGAGATGGCTTAATGGTTAAGGCACTTGTCTACAAAGCCAAGGGACCCATGTTGGATTCCCCAGTACAAATTTAAAGCCAGATGCACAAGGTGTCACATGCATTTGAAGCTCATTTGCAGTGGCTATAGGCCCTATTGTGCCCATTTTCCCTCTCACCCCCTTTCTCAAATAAATAAATACATTTTTAAAGTAATTCTGGTTGCATTTCCACCCAAAACCCCTCTTACAATAGTTTTCTCTGTCATTCTCTTATACACATTTATTTTTTTTTAAATCTTTATTATTTATTTATTTACTTGACAGAGAGAGGGGGGAGAGAGAGAAAGAGAGATGGAGAGAATGGGCATGCCAGGGCCTCCAGCCACTGTAAACAAACTCCAGAAGCGTGCACCCCCTTGTGCATCTGGCTAACGTGGGTCCTGGGGAATCAAACCTTGGTCCTTTGGCTTTGCAGGCAAATGCTTTAGCTGCTAAGCCATCCCTCCAGCCCCTCTCTTATACACATTTAAATAGTCGGTCCTGAGGATGAGGAGGAAGTTTTAGTGTTGTTAAGACAAGTGGGCATAGGTAATAACTCTGACGTATATTTTAATATTAGTGTTGGCTAACTCCACCAATTCCTTCATTCAATAATTACTAAAAATAGGCAATGGTGGGGAACACACTTGGAATGAAATGCTAAGCATTGGTCCATCAAGGCCAAAATATTCTTTGTGGAGAATAAAAGTACATAAACACTTGAGTTTGGTTAACATTTTCCTGTGCAGTAGAGATGTGTCTTTATAGGACAGCTCCAAGAAAATTTCTTGGGTTTGGCAATCCTAAAAAACTAGGATTTGGCCGCTGTGCTAATTAGTGTCGACATGAGCTATTTTGATGGCAGCCCTGGTAGCTCCATGTGTGTATGCAGTTTCTGCCATCTGAATGGTGGCAATATCACCCAGAGTAAGCTCACATGATTCCAGAAAGGCAATAATTTGGCCGGGAATTGGGTAATCTTTCTAGGACTGCCGAACTAAACCACAAATGAAATACCTTGTAATTGGGTGCTGGGTTTAGGAAAGTCCTTGAACCCTAAGCCCTAGGTCCAGGTCTCTACTTTTAATCAAAGAACTGAATAAAATATGACTGAGAAGGATAATTATTAAATTTTATATTTATTGATGGAAGTACAGTTAAGGAAGTAAAGAACCAAGGAAAGATGTCCACATGATTCTTTTGAGAACCCATGTGGAGGGCCTGGGAAAACTGACAAGGACAGAAAAGTTCAGAGCCCCTGGCATGTGGGGTGTTGGAGTGGGTAAAGAGCGCATGTAGAGAGTAAGGGCTAGGGGGCTCTCCCCTCGGCTTGGCCAGCCTGGGGCTGGACTAAGCTGAGGGGAACTCACCAGCACTTGAAAGTTCCCAAGTGGTTAGGCAGCACAGAGAGGGCATGTCCTCCCCCTTGCAAAGGTATTTATAACCTTATGGTGGTGGACCCTACCTTTTGGCTCAGGTAAATCAGAGGTACAGCTGATTGGTTAGGGTTAGGGGCTGTCTCAGGAAGAGGCTAGCTATGACACAAGTTCTGGGGACTGAACTTGACCAGCCACAATGTTTAAAGGAAAATCTCCCTCCCAGGAGAAGCCAGGTTGTTTGGGGGTGGGGACAGATCTGGGGAAGAGATAAGAAGTCACATCATCCTTTGATCTCTCTGCAAGGACAGGCCCAAAGTCATTCCTGTTTCTTACTTTCAGGGGCCCAGTCACCCTAAGTGCCTAAAAGAATTACCTGATTCCATCTCAGGCTTAGGTGACCAAATTATTATTTCCTAGTCCTATAGGCTAGAGGTCCAAGAGCAAGGTGTCAGCACACTTGCTTTCATCTCAGAGGAAAGTCTCCTCTTCCCACTTGTACACAGCTTCATGTCTTTAGCTTGCAGAAGGATTACCCTGACTGTGCCTTATCTTCCCTCATTCCACTACATATGTGTTCCCCTGAGCCCCAGATTCTCTCTCAAGTTGTGTTCTAACAGGCCCCATGTTCACCTTAATCATATCTGCCTATTTCTAAGTATCATCCCATTCTTGGGTAGTTCTTCTTTTTCTAATTCCTTCTTTATAATTTTTTATTTATTTTCATGGTGGGGGAGGGAGAGAGAAAGAATGGTTGTGCCAGGGCCTCTTACCACTACAGATGAACCCCAGACACATGTGCCAATTTTGCACATCTGGCTTTATTTTGGTAGTGGGGAATTGAACCTGTAGCCATCAGGCTTTGCAAACAAGCACCTGCTGAGCCATCTCTGAGAAGAACTACCTCAGAGGGGTTGTCCTACTTCTATTTTGATGTCATTTTTTTTTTCTTTGTTTTAATGTATATGGGCTCAGTCTTAGTGGGAAACCACAGTTGCTGTAAGTTCATGCCTGTAATGGCCTTGTCATTTCAAGGAGACAATGCTGGCTCCCACATTCTTTCTACTACATCTTCTGTGATATTTCCTTAGCCTTTAGGGGAGTGATATAGTGGTCCTCTTTAGGGCTGAAAATTCACTTAAGCATGTTCTTGGACAGAAAATGAAATTTTTTGCAAGTCAATTATTTAGTTTTAAGGTAATTTATTGTCAGCCTATAATACTTTTGAATATTTCCACAATGTCAGAATTTATTGGATAACAATAGACTCAAAATGTCAATGGCAACAATTTGCCAGATACTCTAACTAGCCTTGATAGATATAGCAGAGGCAATGTTTTTAAATCCTAATTATTAATGTTAACTCTCAAATCACACAGTAAATCTATCTCTGTTTTTCTTTCCTCTATCATCTATGCATATATGTAGTTTTCAGAATAACTACAAATAACTCTTTGTTAAAAAACAAAGAGTTTCAAAGACAGCTGAGAGGCCAGACATGTGAAACTTATATAAATACAGAAGTCTGGAGGAACAGCAATAGGATCAGAGGTGAATTTCTAGAGCCAGGTAAAGGGCAGGACCTGGTCAGACAGACAGACAGACAGACAGATGGACAATAGGTCCAGATGGGAAAACAGGCAGATATGGGAAGACAGCTGGAGCTCGTAAACATTTGGAAGTTCTTGATGGCATACAGGGTTGTTTAGCTGACAGGGCAATGGGGATCACTGTCATCCAGGGCTCGTAGTCCACTTCTTTATTGGGTCCTGGGGAGGGGTTCTACCTTTTCCTAGGTCTTCTGAGTCTGACAAGTTCTGGAGCCTAGTTTTCCTGTGGAGATTTTAATATGTGCATGTGCTTCTACAGTCCCAATTCTCCCTGGTAAATTTATAGGGTGGTACTGAGAGGAAGTCACGGAGCTCTTTTAGACAGTTAGGGCGACCCCTAAAAGTAAGAAAGACAAGACACCTGCACTTGCTAGAATTCCTGTCTCTTACCTAGATCTGCTTTTCCACAAACAATCTGGTCCCCTCCTGGGATGGAGGTCTTTCCTAGGATTTAAACATTATGGTTGGTCAAGTTCAGCCCCTGGAACTTGGTGTCAGGGCTCACCTCTTCCTGAGACAGCACCTAGCCCCAACCAAACAGCTGTCCTTCTGGTTCACCTGAGCCAGAAGGTAAGGACGACCACCACAAGGTTATAAATACATTTGCAAAGGGAAGGCACACTCTCTGAACTGCCTGATCACTGTGGAACTTCCAAGTGCTGGTGAGTTTCCCCTCGGCTTGACCGAGGCCCAGTGGGGCCAAACAGAGGGGAGAAGCCCCTAGCCCTTGCTCTCCACATGGGCTTTTTCCCCCTTCAGTTCCCCACAGGGCAGGAGCTCTTTAAAGTTTCTTTTCTGTCTTTTCTTTCCATGGTTTTCCTAGACTCTAGCCACATGGATGCCTTTCCTTGGCTCTATACTTCCCTCAATAAATAATAATAATTTAATAATTATGCTTCCTGGTCTAATTTTATTCCATTAAAATTAGAAATGAACCTAGGGTTTGAGGTTCAAAGACTTTCCTTATCCCCTAGCATCTTGTTACAGGACTCTTTCTACTCCTAGGAGTAAGTCATTTATCAGTGTATGTCGCAGAGCTGGTATGGACAGATGCTGCTGCTATTCAAATGTTCAACCAGCTGCACAGTCATCCTCTATCCTCAAAATGGGATCAAAAGCCACTTATTTGCTTATTTATTTTGGGACTTTTTTTCCTATTTTAGCTATAAGGTGGGAATTACATCAGAATATTCATCAATTATATCAAATATTCAATAAGAATATTTGGACGATGAAGCAGAGACCATCTAAGGTCATCTTGATGGAAGTGGTAGGAATTCCTTTAATTGAAGATTTGATACTGGATGGAGGGTCCACCATCACTTCTTTCCTTGCTAGTGCAATCTTTTCCAGAACAAATTTTGGAAGTGTGAACTATTTGTGTTTGACAAAAGAAGGCTGCCTTACATCATTATGAGCTAGTAGCCTGTACTCTATAGCAGATACTTCATTCCCAGAATACTCTCCTCTTTTCTCCCTAATCTTTTCCTCAATTCTGAATATAATAGCTGCTGTTCTTGACCACCACATATTAAATCAAAATTGAACTACTTAGAAATTTTCTCCTCAGTTGATGTCCTCAGAAGTCAACTTTAAGGAGAGAACACAAGGGGTCAGGGGTGAAAAATATATGATATGAATACTTGCAATCTGCCTGGAAATTTAGCAATCACCTCTCAAGCTTGTATGGAAGATCCTGGGACACAAATACCTGAAGTTATAGGTGACATTACAGTCAGCCAAACTAGTAAGACAAATTATTTTAGAAGAAGGATGGCTAGCTTAAAAGAACTCTGGGGCTGGAAAGATGGCTTAACGGTTAAGGTGCTTGCCTTGAAGCCTAACGATCTGGGTTTGATTCCCCAGTACCCATGTAAAAGCCAGATGCACAAAGTGACACACATATCTGGAGTTTATTTGCAGGGTATAGAGGCACTGGCATGCCCATTGTTCGTTCATTCTCTCCCTCTCTCTCTCCTGCTTGCAGACAAAAAATTTTTTTAAAGACTTTGGTGACTAATTTTATTTTCAATTTCACTGGGCTAAGGGATGCTCAAAGAGATAACAAAACTCTATTTCTGGGTCCACGTGTGAGGGTGTATCCCAGAAGAGATCAGCATTTGAATCAGGAGACTGAATAACAATCACTTTTGCGAAAGTGAGTGGGTTTCATCCGATCCACTTAAGACTTGGATAAAGAAAAAGTGGAGCAAGGGTGAATTTGCTTTCTGCTTATTGAAATTACCTTCTCTTGGCTGTGACAAAACACCTAACCAAAAAGCAGCTGAAGGGAGGAAGGGACTTATTTTGACTTATAATCTGGAGGGCAAGATTCATGATGGCAGGGGAAAGAATGGCATGAGCAGAGTCTGGACATCAATGCTATCATAGCAGGTGGAAAACTGCAAAAGAGTAAGCCAAATTCTAGCAAGGGGGAGCTGGCTATCATACCCAAAAGCCTAACCCCAACAACATACCCCCTCCAGAAAGACTCCGCCTCTCAAAATTTCCACCAGCTGGGGAACAGACATTCACAACATATGAGTTATAGGGGCATAGACTTCAAACCACCATACTGCTTGAGTTAGGACATTCATCTTTTCCTGCCCTCGAACACTGCAACACTGCCTCCACTCTACCCGGTATGTAGACTTTAATACTCAGACCATAACTTTTACCATCACCTACCTAGTAGTCAGGCCTTTGGGTCTGGAGTAGAACTACTCCATCAGTTTTCACAGGCCTCCCACTTGCAGACAACAGATCTTGGAGTATTTCAAACTCCATAATCACATGTGCCAATACCACATAAGGCATCTGCTAAGATCCAACATATGTCCTCTTGGTTCTGATTCTCTAATACAGGAAACTAAAAAAATATCTAGATGATGCCCTTATCCATTTTGTGCTTCAATAGCAATGTCACTAAAGGCATACCTTGTAGAAAATTGATTCATCATAGCCTTGGCGGGAGTCTAATGCCAAGGTGTTCATTCTAGTGAGGGTATTTCGGATTGCATCATCCCATGGCAAGAAAAGACCAGGTGAGAGGGCAAGAGACCACGAACGTCATCCCCCTCATGGCCTGATCTTTTCAGTTTCATCTCAATGCTGTTACAGTGGCAATTAACTTTAAATGAGTTTTTGAGTGGACAAATACTCAAATCGTAGTGGAAAATTCAAGTTATAGCATGAAATTGTAATCTTTAAAAAAAAACATAAAGCTGTTTTCTTAAGCTCAAATGTGATGAAAGTGTGAATTGATTGAACAGAAAAGGGACATTCCAGCTCCAATAAATATTCCACTAGCTGTATGAAATATATTTCCAACAAGACATGGAATTGTTTTCCTGTCTCTATATCCATAAAGAGGAAACTGATTCAATCTTCAAATGAACTTCTGGAGACCCAGAAACATGGGGATAATTATTTTGTAATCTTTTGTACAATGTTTGAAGTTACTATAGTTTAATTTCTGTGAAGTTACCATACAATTGTTCAGAGTGATACTAGATATTGCTTAGAATGTTTTTTGCAAATGCAGAGTACTTAAATTTGAGTATGATGAGCAAATTATTTCCTTTTTGCATTTCTAGATAATTTCAATGTATGTTGTTAATGTTTAATAAGTTTACTAAAACAACTATTAAAAAAGTGTCTTATGCTGGAGAGATGGCTTAGCAGTTAAGGCACTTGCTTGCAAAGCCTAAAGACCTCGGTTTGATTCTCCAGGTCCCATATAAGGCAGATGCACAAGGTGGCACATGTGTCTGGAGTTCGTTTGCAGTAGCTAGAAGCCCAGGTGCACACTTTCTCCCCCCCTCCCTTCTCAGATAAAAATAAATAAAGAATTTTTTTAAAGAAGTGTCTTGGGCTGGAGAAATGGCTTAGTGGTTAAGGTGCTTGCCTGTGAAGCCTAAGGACCCAGGTTCAATTCTCCAGGTCCCACATAAGCCTGATGCACAAGTTGGCACATGCATCTGGAGTTTGTTTGCAGTGGCTAGAGGCCCTAGTTTGCCCATTCTCTCTCTCTCTCTCTCTCTCTCTGTCTTTCTCCATGTCCTTCTCTCTGTCTCTAATAAATTAATAAAAATAAATCGGAAAAAAGAAGTGTCTTATGAGTCACTCAGTAAAGAGAAATATTTGAAACACAGCTTCATATTGTATAGTTAAACATGAAAACACTATATTAGGCAAGCTTGTATTTCCTAAATAACTTTCAGTTTTTAAAAACTATCTGGATGTGCTTTGAACTTCAAATGTTTCTACCATCGCATTCAGAGACTGCTCTTAATGTGGAATTTAATCAACGTAAATGTTTAAGCTTATTCAAAGATTGAATGATACATTTCTTAATAATCATAGTTTTGATTTGTTTGTAGACTTTCTCTTTCTACAAATTTTCTGCTCAGCAGTTGGTGCAGTCAATCCTATGAAACTGGTGTCTGAAAGCAAAAAGGGCCAGTACCGATGACTGCAATCCAGGATACACAGAGAATAAGTGCAGACTCTGAGCCACCAGCTCTACCTGGGCAAGGCAGGACATGTATATTGTCAAGGGTAGAAGTTGAGAAGAAATGGTTTGTATGCTCCATTTCAATATGAGTGTGGAGGGCTGGGAAAAGAATGGAGGAAAAGAAAATATTTGAGAAATCCATACATCTAGTTAACACTAGATGGCAGTGATTGATAACTATTTGGAGATAAGGCTTGGGCATCAATTAATAGTGGCATCATGGATGTATCTGGGTTGTCTTAACTTGATATAGAAAAAAATACAGTATCACCTATTCTGCTCCTGCCTCTCCTCACTGTTGTAGCTTTATCTTAGTTTACACCCTAGGGCTGTTCCAGATGAGACCCATTGTCGACTGAGACCACCATATACAGAAGCATTCATGACATTTACATCCACGTTTTCTCTTTTAACCCAAATCAATCTCTTAGCATTTTTGTTAACATATGACCATAGCTATAGTTTGGATTGAACCTCCCTCAAAGTCCATGCATTGAAGGTTTGGTCCCCAGACACTGATGCCATTGTGAGACGGTGGAACTTTCATAAATGTGGCATCAAGTGTAAGGACAGTGGGTCATTGAAACTGTGGCTCAGCCTTTTCCTGTCTTACTGGTTTTCATCCTGACTGCCCTGAGGAGAGCAGCTTCCATTGCCAAACACTCCTTCCATGCTGGTATGCCTTTCTACAATTCCCAAATAACAGAACCAGCTAATCGTGGACAGAGCTCACGAAACTCTGAGCAAAAATAATCCTTTCCTCTTTTAAAGTTTTTTGTTTAGGTATGTTTAATATCAATAGAAAACTAACTAATACAGGCGTAGTCAACTTCACATACAAAGTCTCAGAAAAATACCTTTCTACACCTGTTTCTTACAAACCCTGCTCTAGGGTTGGCCTCCTTGGTTAGTTCCAAAATTTTCTTCTTTATTATTACTCTTTATTTTAATGTATGTTCTTCATTTTGTTTTCCCCCTTCTCTAGATACATACCTATTTCCTTTAATATTTAAATGAAACATCCTATGTAGAACTTTCTGAACAATGGTTACCTTACTCTAGATCAGCACAGCATCATCTATTTATGAGGCCTTAAAAGACACAGACAGCAACCCAGAGCTTTGTGACTATTTATTTCCTTAATAATAGAGGGAAGAAGCAATGTATCTCATCATTATAGAATACAGAATAAAGTAATCTAAATAATAATATATAAAATATAGTACCCAAGATAGAAATCATTATTTAGAGAGAAAGCCAAGAAGGAGCCAGGACAATCTGAGTACTATCTCTAGATAGAAGTTGATATTTTCCTACTGTTTCTCCATTGACAGTCTGATTCATTTCATAATGGCAATTTAAAGTTGACTGTGCTGTCATTTTTACTTAACGACATTAAAGTTTTTGTATTTTTTACCTTTCCATTACTGTGACAAAATTATTGAGATAATGAGCATACAAAAGGGGGTAAGTTTACTTTGGCTAATATTTTCAAGGATTTTGGTCCAGTCTCACCCTGGCCTTGTTGCTTTAGCCTTGTGGTTGGACAGCACACTAAAGCATTCTTCTATTTACAAGGTGGAGATGAAGACAAAAGAGAACAGGAAGAAGAGCCAGCCAGAAAACCAAAATCCCTTTTAAGAGTATACAGTAGATGTTCTTACTTCCTTATATCAGGGCCCATCTGCTGAAGACTTCACTGCCTCCCAATAGTGCCACTTTGAGGACTAAGCTGTCAACACATGAGCCTTTGGCTGGTGACTACACGATCCAAACTATAGTAGTTGGAATATGACCATTATAGTGTTGAATACTTTCTAAAGTATACATAGAAACAAATGCTGCTACTTCTAAAGTCTAATCTTAAAGACTTTAGGTATAGGTATAGGTAATAAAGTAGTCCATATGAACGCTAAAGATCTAAACTCTAAACATAATTTATCATGGCCTCCCTGCCAAACCCAGCCTTGTTTGCCTTGTGCACAGAAGATAAGCTTTGCTTTCCCTCTTTGTATTCCCCATCAAGACCTACTACCCCTTACACTTCACCCAAGACCAAACTGAATCCACAGAGGAATTGGGAGATGAGCGAGAATCTAGTTTTCAAGGTGAGCCTGACAATCAGCACCAGGGTGAAGGAGACAGACCCTGAAGATACTCAAAACTTACCAAAGCAGAAATCCAGAGGCTCCTAGGAGCTCATCACTGAAGTAGACTTAAAACACACCCAACATGGCTTAAGGAACTTTGTGAAAGAGAGGGCAGGAAAGATTGTAAGAGTCACAGGTTGGACATCATGCCCAGAGGCATTGCCTTCCCCCAACAACTGACTGTTGCTCCCATGACGCATAACCCACAACCACATGGGGAATTCCTGCATCTGCCCTAGGAGAGCCACCAGCAGAAGGGGGGCAGAGATGAGGGTAAGGATGGCACCAACTCATGATGTATCCACACTGAGTATGTCTGTAATTAATAAAGAACAAATAGAAGGGGAAAAAAGAAAAGAGAAAGAAAAAAAGACCTCCCTTTTGTCTTGGTCTTCTGTCCCTGGCACTCACAGGGAGGAAAGGGAAGTCTTACCCGAGCAGGTGACATTGGGAGTCCTTGGGTATGGTAGACATACAAAGGTGTTTCTCCTGGGGTGCTTCTGTGGGGTTTGCTAAGGACCTTGAACTGCAGTCCCCTGGTATGGACTGTCTCTTTTGCTGGTGATGTTTGATTCTCTCTTATCTTTTATATTCAATATTCTATTTTCAGCCTCTTTAGATATAACGTGTTTCATTCTCAGCTAGAAGTCCTCTTGGGGTGAACATTTGAGAGATGGGAAGTTGCTGACTCTCTTCTAATGACATGTGGCCCATAGGAAGGTGTGGCCTTGACCCTCTGAGAGGATAGGCAACTTGCTTCCTACTCTGTCCCCTATGATTTCACAAGTACAACGTAAAGCACAGTACCCAGTGGGGAACATAAAATGGAGGGTGCTTGATTGCTACAAAAGGTATGTGGAGAGTGCTACTTGGCCCTCGTGAGTCTGAAGCTAAATGTCCCATGGTGTACAGGAAAGCCTCCCACGACAAGCAACTATTCAGTCACAATGTCCGTAGCCCACAGCTGACACTCAGTGGATTACAGGGAAAGATGAAGGGCTCTAGCCAAGTCTGAAGTTCCCTACAAGGACCATGGAAATAGAAACTGAACAGTTACCACTTAACTGTGCTTTAAATTTTCCACACAATCTGGCCTATTTACCTCCTACCACTGTGCGCAGGCTTATTCATCCCTCTAGTTATAAGATTGTAAGGTACTCTCAAAATGTGTTCTAGCTGCCCACATCAACATCCTCCAGGCCAGGTCAAATTCTCCTTTGCTCATTCTTAAACTACCTCCTTACTTAGAATTTCTGAAAGTCCACTCAGTATGACATCCGAAAATAGAAAGTTTAGTCAGCATCATGTCACAATTAGGAAAGTTAGTCATAAATGAAAAAATAAGTATTTCTTGGGTACTTGCTTTGAAGGCAAAAGGTTTACTCCCAGTCATAAGGGCATTTTGGAAATATTACAGGAAGAAGGAGGGCACATGGCTACTTTTAAGTGCCAGTCAACAGTGTAGGGCCCATCTGTGCTGATAATGGGGTGGGCATTTGGCAAATCTCTCACATGCCAGGGAGATTGACATTTCTTTCATTTTAACTAAATAGGTTCAGAGGCATGACTCACACAATAAACAAGAATGCAGAGAACATCTTTTTATTTTATGCAATCAGACATTGCCAATTTCAAGCTTATTTTAGGTGTTACTGGGTAACCAACAGAGTGCATGGCAGGAAAAGATGCATTGGATAGTGTTATAAAGGAGCAGATGCACAATGTGATGGGTAAGAGAAGGTGTTATACCATAGTGGGAAGAAACAATGCAAGCACTGCCAGCAGAGGATCAGTGTTAGAAGAAATATGTAAATATAATAATGGAGTGTAAATGTAATGCAGGAACTAGGCAAGGTCAAACCCACAGAGTAAACACAGCTTGTTTAAAGCAGAGATGGTCCCTTAACTTCAGCTTTCTCGGATGCAAACAGCTTACATCTGATCCCAGTCTGTGGTAGCCAGGCTCTTACCTTGGATAAACAGGAAGTCACAATCATGAAATGCACTGGAGGTCAGAGTAACCCTGCTCAGTGGCACACTATGGATTGCAATGCTCCTTGGATTTACATGTGAATGCCTCAGAGCTTTAAACAGTAAATGGTAGAGCTGTTTATCTTAGTATTGTTTACTTGAGAATTAAGATGAAATGGAGGAAATAAGTTGCTATGATTGCAAAGACCTGGAGTATAATATTTGTAATGTCAAATTCCTTAGAAACGGTGGGAATCTATGTTGTGTGGACATTTAAGACAACATGGAGTCTGCAAATGACAGTCAAGAGCATTCTGTCCTCTGCCACATTTCGGGCTCCATATGACAATATCTTGTCCAGAAAGGCAAGAACTTTCTCCAGGGATGTCATTGTCCATAGGATTCTACCATGCATTCACTTTTTGCCCCAGATGAAAACTATTTTTGTTTTTTTACAAGTAGACCCCTCAAATATTATCCATGTGCCTCTGTTCTATCTGGGACGGGGAAGCTGATATTAAATAATGTTTCAGAGAGAAAAGAATACTAGAGATGACCCCAAAGTGGTCTTGCGACTTGCTCAGGGTTGAGCACAAGGGTGAAGGAGATAGACACTGAGGACACTTAACACCTACCAAACCAAAGATCCATAGGCTCCTAAGAGCCCATCACTGAAGTAGACTTAAAAACAAATACCTGGCTCAGGGAATTTTACAGAAGAGGGGCAGAAAGATTGTTAGAGCCAGAATTTGGGACATCATGCACAGTGACATTGCCTCTTTCCTATAGCTGACGCTGCCCCTACAATGCATGAGCCACAATCCCCATGGGGATGACTGGCATGCCCAATGAGGAGGGTTCCTTTGGAGGAGGGACAAGGATGAGGGAAAGGATGGTACCAACATGTGCTGTTTACATACTGAATATGTCCATAACTAATAAAAAAGACTTAAAAAAAGAGAAACTTGTCTTTTTATACAGGTGCTTATTTGCATAGCCAGGCATAGAAACCATTAGTTAGTGTATTATCAAGAAAATAAAACTTTTATCGTGGAGAAATAAGGGACATATTCAAAATTTACACTAGTTAATCAAAACAAGGTATCTATAAGAAACATTATTTAACTCTAATAAAGTTTAAATTTCTCACATATAATTTTATATGCCCCCCAAAAGAGGAGGAAAGTAGCCATCTCTTTGGTTGACAACAGAATGCTCTCAGTAAATTTGTGTAGTGCTTAGAACAGTGCTTGAACACAGTAAACTATAAATTTGAGCAATTTATTTTTAACGTTGAACAGAAAGTATACTGATTAGGGAAATGTTAAGAGATCTTTAATGTGAGAGCTAAAAAGCCCTTTGAGTGAGCAAAGTATCTTCTAGAAAAACATAAAACATGCTAAAATGGAAGCATATATTCACATATTAAAACCCCAATATGGGGCTGGAGAAACTGCTTTGTGTTTAAGGCATTTGCCTGTGAAGCCAAAGAATCCTGGTTCGATTCTGCAGGACCCACATAAGCCAGACGCACAAGAGGCATATGCATCTGGAGTTCATTTGCAATGGCTTGAGGTCCTGGCATGCCCATTCTCTCTCTTTCTGCCTCTCTTTTTATCTCTTTCTCTGCTTGCAAATAAATAAATAAATACAAATTTTTATTTTTTAAAATGAAAAAATAAATCCTCAGTATGCAAACTTCTTACATTCTCCCACCAAGCAGTTTGGATAGATCTGTCCTTACTCTCACCTAACCTTCTCCTCTTCAGAACTGATAGTAATGGTCCTTTTCTCCTCCTGGAATACAAGCGCCCAAACTTATCTGGAAAAAGCACATAATCTCTTTCAAAGAAATTGGGGCAGGAAGCATCCTTCAGATCATGTCATTCATCTTTGAGTTAATTTTAGAAGAGGGTTTTGGAAGACAAACCACTGAACACTCATACCTCTAATACAGTCTTACGTGATGCTTGAAGTATAATGATAAAACATGGTTTGCTGGCCTAAGCCCTCGATTTTGATTGTTTCTTTTACCTGAAAAATAGAACAGCTCGTTTGAGTTTCAGAGGTGGTCTCTATCACCCTGCATCACTGGGCTTCATCTGCGACAGACTGACACTGCCCAGCAGATATAAAACGAGAAGGTGACCATGAGTAATGTCAATGCTGGGATGAGCCACTAATGCTAATGCATGGCCACTTTGTTAAGCACACACTTATTTTAATCCTTCCTTCTCTTGAAGGTCTCCCTTTCTCAGCAAACTGAACTAGCCACTCAGCACTCATGATTATAAATGCCATATGTTGCTTACTGACTGAGACTCAGGCTTAACTTCGACAGCACCTCTGCTGGTGATGAATCTTTATGGACGTCTTATCTTATATTTCTAACAGCAAAGCTCAGTATCTGTTTTACTGAAGCTGTTTATATATTTAATCAGAGTACATCAGGAAATGTGGCTGATAGCACGGGGCTGCATGAGAAACATAATATTTGTGGCCAGCATTCAGCACACCTTTCAGCGTGGAGGCATGATCAATGACGTGTGTCTGAGGCTCTGTTTATACTGGGAAATAACACATTGGTGGCCACATTTATCCTCAGCAAATCAGGTTCCCTCATGTGGGCTGCTGTGTGTGTAAAAACTTTCCAATAAGACCAACAACATGATGAAATAAGACATCTCTTCAGGTGCCCCTCACATGCTTCTTGGCCACAGGCTGGCAGAGACATAGATCCAAGCTTGACCATGGGATGATGGCCCAGGAAGCAAGGACAGCCTGTGGCTCACCAATGATCTGCATGGCTTGATATGTTATTTTATATCACCAAGGCTCTATAACATTTATTGAAAAATAAGGATGTGATAGGCTTCTCGGGAGAAACAAGCAATATTAGATGTTGTGATATAGAGATATAGAAGAAGTAAAGTGGCAGAGAGAAGTTATGTTAAGGAATAAGTGCATGCAGTTAAGGGTTTGGACCACTGGGAAGACTCATAACTGAGAAGAAGTGATAGTGGAATATTCAACCCTGATACATCTCTATCACACGCTCCAGGGCTCAGGGTCCATTGTGGAAGAGGTAGAGGAAAGAGTGTAAGAACCAAAAGTTGGGGAGGAGGGCTTATAATACTGT
This sequence comes from Orientallactaga sibirica, assembly GCA_036365145.1. Lineage (NCBI taxonomy): Eukaryota > Metazoa > Chordata > Mammalia > Rodentia > Dipodidae > Orientallactaga > Orientallactaga sibirica. Next base: position 23,744,678 of record JAEOAD010000003.1, read on the forward strand.
CTTCTAGACACAAAGTGGCCTTAATATTTATGACCTCACAGTGGTTGATGCTACCTACACAAGTCCTGCATAATGGGAGGGAAAAATGATGACCTTAAAATAGAAGAAAGACTTGTCAGAAAAAGGGACTCAGTTTAGGGAAAACCCAGGAGAGGGTAAAGGGAGGGTGATGGGAAGGACTTATGATAATTATATATATGTAAGGAAGTTGTCAACAAAAAGTTTGTTTATTTATTTACTTATTTAAGAGAGAGAAAGAGAGAGAGAATGGGTACTCTAGAGCCTCTAGCCCCTGCAAACAAACTCCAGACACATGTGCCACCTTGTGCATATAGCTTTCCTTGGGTACTGGGGAATTGAACCAGGTCCTTAGGCTTTGCAGGTAAAAGTCTTAACCACTGAGCAATCTTTCTAGTCCCCAAAGTTTAAAAAAACATTAAAAAGTTCAACCCTCAATAAAACCTCATTATTTCCCTTACAAGGTCCCCTTATGAGGGGGATACTGGCATACTGTCGTGGAATTCTACCTTTCTAAGATTTATTAGGTGTCTTGAAGGGCTCAGTAAACCAGGCAGGGAGCTTCTGCATCCTACAGCACTCAAGACAGATCTAGTTTCATATCAAGTCTGCAACTGTAACCACATTATGAGCTGCAAGTTATGAATTGCTGTTTGGAGCAGCTGAGCCTGCAGTGGGGAAGTCAGAGGGTTGACACGCAGAGGAAGCTGAAGCCAGGGAGGGTAGCTACACCCCACTTAGATATTGCACCAAAGCACTTGGAGTTTTCCTTTGCCCACAATTTCACAAAGGCCACTTCTTTCCCTTGTGTTGATTTCTACCTAAATCCCTTACTTCCACAGAAATCAGGGGAGAGAACTGAACTCTGCTGCTATAGTACATGGGTGTTTTTGTAAAGGCTGTCTCCTCAAACCTTGCCCATAAAGAAATCTTAAATTAATTGAGTAAAGCCCCGTTACATCCCTTCTTCTAATAGAATTCCTGACAGAAATGTTAAAATGATGTCATTAAGAAAGCTAGTACTCAAAAGCACTGAATTCTTGCAGGAGCTAGAGAATATGATTTTGTTTCATCACATTGATTAAGTCATATCTTAAAATGATTAAGCAACTCCACATACTGGGTTACAAGAAACTTCTCCTAACAGCCTGCTCAGGTCACAAAAGTGGGGTGATATTCAAAGGAGCAGGGAAGGCTATATTTTTTCTTTTCATTTAAAATCCTATAGGTACAGGCACTTGTGGACATTCTGAAACAACTTTACCTTGGTGATGCAGGATGATCATGGTAGTTTGAGAGGTATTTTGTGTCTCAAAATGCATAACTTTAGTTAATTATTAAAAATAAAATAGTTTAAATAACTTTATTATGGAAGAAACATAATCTAAGAATAGAGTTAAAAATCAAAACAGTAAAATATTTTGGTATAGTCTATATAGCAGACAAGGTTACATTGTTGGCAGAAAACACCTGACCAAGAGCAGTTTGTGTGGGGGGGGGGAGAAAGTTTTTTTGGCTTGCAGATTTGAGAGGAAGCCCCATTTTGGCAGGAGCAGAGGGTGGACATCACCTCCTGGCCAAATCAGGTGGACAACAGCAAGAGGAGAATGTGCCAAACACAGGCAAGGGGAAACTGACTATATTATGCATAAGCCCACACCCATCAACACACTGCCTCCAGGCGGTGTTAATTCCCAAATCTTCATCAACTGGGAACCTAGCATTCAGAACACCTAACTTTATGGGGGAACACCTGAATCAAACCACCATAGACTGTCTATTGTAATTTTCATATTTGAATGCATATTCTCTTATGCAATTGATCACATTCATTGTCATATATCAACACATGCTGGTTGATCGTCACAGTCTGAATAGTTTTAGTGAAGTTTGTGTTTGAATTAGACATATTTTTTTTTTTTTTATGAGAGGGAGGGAGAGGAAGAGAATTGGCATGCCAGGGCCTATCCAACCACTGTAATTGAACTCCAGATGAGTGAACTATCTTGTGCATATGTGTGGCCTTATGTTCTTGAGTCACCTTGTGCCTCTGGCTTATGTGAGATCTTGAGAGTCAAACATGAGCCTTAGGCTTCACAGGCAAGCACCTTAACCACTAAGCCATCTCTCCAGCCCATGAACTAGTCATATTTTAAGTATTAAAACCAACGGCTCCACTGTGATATTGTATACCTGTATTGGCTGTAGTAAGTGTGGATTGGTCTCTGCCTGGCACTATGTTTGGAGTTTTAACAATTAAAGAGTATGAAGATTAAATTCTAAGTCTCAAGACTTATAAACAACTATATCCTTATAGGGAAATAAAAGAATCTACAGCTAATAGTCAGCTCATCGTCATATGCCACACATGCACAAACACAAGTACAGAAACGTATTTCTTTGGCATACTAGATAAAGTTAATTTGGTTGATACCACTCATATGGTGTTTACCTTACATCCCTGAAATACGAAATTACTGGGTGGCATTTCTCATCTGAAATGTAACCACAGTAAATGTATTTCTTCTTTCAAGCTTCAGAAGAGAAAGGTAGGCTTCAGCCTGGGTCTACTGTCACCTATCCCATTGGCATTTCAGCCTCTGTTATCAGCCAGTACATGAGATTTAGATAGAACTCAGATCTCTTCAGGCATCAGGAAAACCTCCTCACACCCAGGCTCTGTCTTTGCTTCCAGATCAAGGTCCTAAAGCATAGACTGAATTCAGTTGCCCATGGGACACTATTTGAATAGTCCACAGGAAAATTATTAAGAAGGCACACTTATTTAGCTCTAAATCATAACCATTACACATCTGATTGCACAAGGTGGTGAATGTTCTAGATGTCACTGAATGTTTCACTTAAAGCAATTACTATGGTACTCTGTGAAGTAACATCAGTGTTCAGAAATAACTGCTATATGTTAGCTATATTTTGTGTTTATGTTTAAATACTGAGGAAAATCAACAGGAGGACTTATTCCATGGTCATCTAACTCCAGTGGTCCTGAACTAATGGTGAGGCAGAGATATCAATGATAGGGAGAATTTTGCTAGAGCAAAATGACTTACCCTATGTTGAGTTCCCATCCATGGGGCAGAGAGAGACAGAGGAAGAGGCTGGGGACAAGATACCTATTCAGAGGCATGTTCTCAGTAGCCCACATCCTCCAACCTACCCTGGTATTTACATAGATGCTTGTGAGCCAAAAAAGTTCTCATATATTTTTCATATTTGGAAATACAATGTTGCAAATATTACAGTCTCTGGTGTTAAAGTTTGTGCCTTTTTCAATTTTTCCAGATAAACCTATATTGTACTTGAAAATGTTTGTCATACTTTGTATGCCCACTGGTAGAAGGAGTTCCCTTTCCTCCATCCGCACCAGCACTTAGTATGATCAGAACATCTGCCAGAGTGGTGGGGGTGCCTGTTATACCCTATTCTCTTCATTTCCATGGTCCTTACTACTACTAAAGGAAGCTTCTTTTAAAATATGTTTTTATTTATTTATTTACAAAGAGAAAGAGAGAGAGAGAGAGAGAGAGAGAAAAAGAAAGAAAGAAAGAAAGAAAGAAAGAAAGAAAGAAAGAAAAAGAAAGAAAGGGAGAGGGTGGGCACATCAGGGCCTCCAGCCACTGCAAATGAACTCCAGCAGATACCTGTACCACTTTGTGCGTCTGGCTTTACATGGGTACTGGGTAATCAAACTTGGGTTGTTAGGTTTTGCAGGCAAGTGCGTTAAACACTGAGGCATCTCTCCAGCCCCAAAGCTTCTTTTATATTTGTTTTTCATTAAATTTAGATCTCTTTTTATTCCAATCAGTTATTAGCTTGTATATTCTCTTCTAGTCTGCTACTTATCTATACATATTAATTTGTTTGTAGTGGAACATTTCATTTCCTCACACCTTTATTTATGGTTTAATAAATTTTAGCAACATTTTCATTTAAGTTTTATTTTATATTGTATTCAAGAAATCTTTCATTATTCTGTTATAAATAAATTTAATTGTGTTTCTTTCAGAAATTTAGATTTTACTTCTTAAATTGAGTTCTTTAAACCATTTGACTTTATTTTTGTGTATAGTATAAATTTGAAAGCCAACGTTATTTTTCTCATGTCATAGCCATTTTCAAGAGTTTTTAGCTTAATAGTCTATCAGGAGGGCTGGAGAGATGCCTCAGTAGTTAAAATCACTTGCATGCAAAACCTAAAGGCCTAGGTTTGATTCCCCAATACCCACATACAACCAGACGAACAAACTGGTACATGTGTCTGGAGTTCATTTGCAATGATGCTTGGTATGCCCATTTCTCTCTCTCTCTCTCTCTCTGTCTTCTCCCCATCCCTCTCTCCCTCCTCCTTGCAAATAAATAAAATTTTAAAAAGAAGTCTCTTAGAGTATTTTTCTTAATTTATAATGCAATACCCCAACTAACTGTTAGCATGCTGCTTTGCTTTAAGAGATTTCCTAGTGGTAATACCCATCTTGCATTTGTATGGGAAACAGCCCTTGCATGCTTTTGTAGTGCATTGGTAATAGAACATCCAATACTTTCATTTAGAGTTGCTTCTGTATCCAAAAGTCAGATCTCTGTTATGATTTTTTTCATCAATTTATGAATTACTTACAGGTTACTTTAATAAACCACAAATGTTGGAAGACATATTTAATTGATTATTACTAAATGATGCCAGAGAAAAACATACAAAAGTTCTTTCTTATAAATTGAGATTTGTAATTTTTGTAATTTGTAATTTGTGACTTAGTGTATGATAGAATTTTTAGAATGTTACATTTGTCCCCATACTATATTCTACTAAAAATGACCTATTGCTATGTGCATAGTTAAACAAGTTTATATGAATCTATTCACATGCTGTCATGAGATCTCAGACAAATGGGTACCATTTGTTATCCCCAAGCTCTGGAATACCAATTGATGAAAACATTCCAAAAGTAAATACTTATACCTAAAAGCTTATGTCTTGACACCAAGAGTATGATATGTAAAGAAATGAAACAGAAATGAGCTTGATCTCATAACTTGTAATCCCAAAACTCAGGAGACTAAGGCAGGAGAATTTTGAGTCTGAGGCCAGCCTGTGACACATAGCAAGACCTTCTAAAAGTAAAGGGGGAAAACTTCAAGAAAATAACACCTAAGAGAGAAAAATGGCTATCACAATTACTGCACTAAACACTGACAACTGGCCTCAGATTCTCTCTGTGGAGATCCATCAGAAGCTACTGTTTGGCTCTCAGGATTTTTCAGTATCTGTTGTTGTATTCAAAAAGTTATGCAACAAACTCATTAATTTCTGTTGTTTTAAACTTGATTAATCAAAATACAGCTGTTCCTTATCTACTAAGTGATGATGGCATATGAATGATTGTTCTTAAACCAGGTAAATAGCATTTTATGAGCAAGCTAGTTTTCATTTCCAGTTAGAAAGTCTTTTCTTTTTTTAATACTTATTTATGAGAGATAGAAAGAAGCTGATAGAAAGAGAATGGGTGTGCTAGGGCCTCTAGCCACTGCAAAAACTCCTGATGCATATGCCACCAAGTGTGTCTGTCTTACATGGGTAATGGGGGAACTTGGGTCCCGTGATGGTTTGATTCAGGTCTCCCCGGTAAACTTACATATTCTGAATGCTGGTCTGAATTGTTGATGGCAATTGGAATTGACACCTCTTAGAGTAAGTGAATTGTTGGGGGTAGGCTTATGGGTATTATAGCCAGTGTCCCTTTGGCAGTGTTTGGAAACACTCTCCTGTTCCTGTTGTCTACTTGATGTTGGCCAGGTAGTGATTTCCATCCTCTGCTCCTGTCGTCATTTTCCCCTGCCATCATGGAGTTTCCCCTCAAGTCTGTAAGCCAAAATAAAACTTTTTACCCCACAAGCTGCTCTTGGTTGGGTGATTTCTGCCAGCAACATGAACCAGACTGCAACAGTAATGTTGCTATGGAGAGGAGTGGTGTCATTGATGCTACACACCTGACTGTGTAGCTTTGGCCTTTTGGAGCTGATTTTCAAGAGGAGTGTGGAAGGATTTGAAACCTTGGCCTAAGCGATAGCTTGCAGTGCTGTAAGTACAGCTTGATGGACTATTCTGGTCAGACTTGAAAGACCTAAATGCAGTAAAAACTATGGACTATGAAGTTTGGTTATGAAGGTGAAAAGGAGCTTTCTCTGGACTGGGCTAGAAGCAGTTTGTGTGAGAGGCTTGCTGTTATGCCTGTGTCCTGAGAACTTGTACAGTGTTGCAGTGCATAGAAATGGACTGGTGTGTGCAAAGTGATATGTCACAGAAAGAAATCTTGGAGCCAAAACTGCTGCCTGTTCAGCTGCAATTATATGAGAGATTACAACCATTGAGATTAGGCCAGCTGACCTTCATTGGGGCAATAGGAAGAATGTAGACTGTTTTGAAGGGGCCTGAATGCTCAAAAAGTGTCCTGTTCTTCAAAGTCTGCTTTATTCCCTCTTCAACTGACAAATTGGTACCCTACCTGGAATTGTGAAGAATAAGAACTGCAGGAAAGAGAGGGTCATTGAATCTGCAACATGGTCTTGTTTGGAAACATGCATAGGCAGTGTGAGACAGGTTTGCTGGATTGCCTGATGGAGAGTGTGGATGGATTATGGGTTGTAGTGGAGACCCAGTGGAGATGCCAGGACCACGAGATGGCTGCTGCTGGCCCTGGATGAAGTTTTCCAGGACTGTGAGCAGCCTATCTGGAGGGGTGGAATTTGAACTCCAGAGACTTGTTGCTGGTTAAAATTATTTGACTTGGAGATTTGTCACTGACTAGAGTTGTTGGACTTGAAGCTACAGTTTGATGTTTTCCCCATCTAAATATTGTATTAGTTGAATATTTCTTTGCTATGCCCAATGCCATCTTTTGCAGTGTGAATGTTTATTCTGTGCCATTATGTGTTTTGGGGGAATTTTGGTATTATGACTCAGTTAAAAGACCTTGGATTATGGGGATGTTTGCACATCATTAGGATTGATTAAAAACTATGGGGATTTTAAAGTTGGACTGAATGCACTGTATTTTAAATCATGTATGGATATCAGTTTATGGGGGCTAGAGGTGGAATGTGGTTGTTTGATTCAGCTGTCCCCCATAAACTTAGGTATTCTGAATGCTAGTCTCCCCAGCTGATGGCAATTGGAATTGATGCCTCCTGGAGGCAGTGTATTGTTGGGGGCAGGCTTATGGGTATTATATCCAGTTCCTTGCCAGTGCTTGGCATATGCTCCTGTTCCTGTTGTCCATCTGATGTTGGCCAGGAGGTGATATCCACCCTCCGCTCATGTTGTTGTTTTCTCCTGACGTCATGGAGCTTCCCCTGAAGTCTGTAAGCAAAAATAAACCTTTTTCCCCCAACATGCTGCTCTTGTTTGGGTGATTTCTGCCAGGAATGTGAGCTGGACTGTAACAGGCCCTTAGGCTTTACAGGCAATTGCCTTAACCACTGAGCTATCACTCCAACCCAGAAAGACTTTTCTTTAACTAAGATGAACAACTGAAGACAAGCTCAAATTGAAGAAGAAATGAAAATATCATACAAATTGACATTTGTCACCAGCCATCAGAAACTTGTAAAAAGGTCTGTGATAGGTAGTGTTGACAAATAGGTGTGCTTCTCCACTGTTAATGAGAGTGATGTTACAAAATCTTCACTGCAGGAGATTTGCATATTTTTATGTGCACTTGGCTTCTTTTAACCACATGAATTCCACAGTGCCTCTCAGTTTAGAATATCTGCTTGAAAGCCCATGCAAGTCAGTGACTAAGGGCTTAGATTCTAACGTAAGGCAGCATCAAGCTTGCCATTTGCCTGTCATTTTAGGAACAGCGATAGCGTCACTGAAACTACATTGGATCAGTTATTGACATTTAAGTGAGAATCCTTATCATAGTCATTCAGAATAATGAGTCCAGGGGTGGAGAGCTGAAGTGGGTTGACAGTGCCCAGGTCGCCACCTGTGCAGGTATTCCAGGCACTTAGCATACATGGCCTCATTGTGACTTGTACCGCTGTGTCAGAAAGTGGTGACCCTATTTTGTAGATGAATAAATAGTTATTCCCAATGACATATATCATTTGAGTAGCAGAAGCAATATTTGTTTGAAACCAGAGCCTATCTGCTTTTATACAATATGTAACACTTAAATGCCTTTCAGGGTCCAGAAACAGTGGGGAGCCACAAGCAACTCACAGAAGAGCACTGCATGGCCACAGGAATGGAACCTTTTTGCTGGGGAGCTGGATATTGGCCCAGGCACCAGTTTATCACAGAATCACAATTGAAGACACCATCTGGAATCAGCAGAGTCCACCATCTCTAGAGGCTCCTGTTGATGAATAACAATAGAATTAGAAAATACTTTTAAAAAGGGTGTCATCTAAGGCTGCCTGCTATTTTTCTAAAAAACTACTAATGTATGTTGGTTTATGCACAGAGACCTTGGCCTATCCCCCAGAACTCTTGACTACTCCCACAATGCATGACCCACATTCCCCATTGATGAGGGTCCCTTTGGAAGAGGGAGCACAGGGAGGAGGATAATGGAGTCACCACTATGAATGTAAAATCAGAATAAAACAAATAAAAAATAAATTATAAAAAAAAACTATAAACAGGGGGCTGGGGTAATGGCTCAGCAGTTACTAGCAGCTGAGAGTGTGAGAGGCTCAGAGGATCTGAGACAGCATGAGTTAGACTCATGAAGAAGAAAAGCTGGACATGGTCATGCCTGTCTGTAACCCCAGGCTACAAAGTCCAGCATGAGAGAGAATTATTGGGCCTCACTGACCAAAAGGCAGGAGCTCCAGGTTAAGGAAGTGATGTCATCTCAAGGAAGTATTAGCAAGACAGGGATTAGCAAGACAGAAAAGCACCTGTTATACTCCTTTGGCTTTCACATACATGTGCAGGACATGTATGCATCTGCATATACATGTGCATACATTACACATAATACACCATACTATACCCACTCTACATACACACACACACACACACACACACTTTTTTAAAATGGTTTATTTTTTATTTATATTATTCTAATTTTACATACATGTTGGTGACTCCATTATCCTCCTCCCTGTCCTCCCTCTTCCAAAAAACCCTCATCATTGGGGAATGTGGGTCATGCATTGTGGGGGTAGTCAAGAGTTCTGGGGGATAGGCCAAGTCTCTGTGCATAATGCCCCAACTTGTGGCTCTAATATTCTTTCTGCCCTCTCTTCCGCAAATTTCCCTGAGCCACATTGGGATCATTTTAGTTCTACTTCAGTGGTGAGGTTTTTGGGATCCTCTGTGTCTCTGGATATCTGCTTAGTTGGAGTTGGATGTTCTCTGTGTTTATCTCCTTCAGCCTTTTTCTGGTGTCATGATCACCAAGAATGCTGTACTCTTGCCCTTCCCCTGCATTACTCTATGGTTTCATCTGAGGCCCTGGTGAGATGTGACTGGCTGATCCTCCCTTCAGGTTCGTTGTCCATCTGAAAAAGATAAGCAAATTCTCCAATGGAGAGAGAAGTTAGTACTAGATAGAAGGGATGGCCATAGATAATTTGGAGAGAATTTTATAAGCATAGGCCCTCTTCTAGCCCACATTTGGTGGTAGCTTGATCTTGGAGACTGAGCTCATTTTTTGTACATGGTTTTGACTTATTTCCCAGTTCCAGCAATGAGTTCCATTCCACTGAATGGATCAATCAAGAGCAGTTGGTTGCCCACCATGGCTGTGTGCTACTACTGCATTTGTTTGAGCATTAAGTCAGGTTTTTTCCTGCTGGGTATCTTAGACTGCCAGTTGTTTGGACAGATGTCAGCCATTTTCCCCCAGTTGCTCATGTAGCACCCTCTGGCACTAGACTAGCTAACTGTCTGGGGACTGACCCTCTTCCAGATTCTGACCAGGTCTCTCCATGTTTGGTCTCACATGTATATGCTGTCTTTGACAGTAGGGTCTTACCTTTAACTTTTGGTGGGTCATCAAGAACTCTGACAGAAATCTGTCTTTTTAGGGAAACATTGTAGGTGTCTCGGATCAACAGCTCATTGTGAAAGTTAACCCCGTGCTGGTACTGGGAGTTATAAGTCAACGCCAAGGAAGGTGAGGGAAGAAAAAGATAGATAATGTAAAAGAGAAAGTGAATATAGAAAAGAGAGAGAGAGAGAGAGAGAGAGAGAAGCAGGGAAAAGATTAAGGTTGGTCTTCATGATGTTCTCTCCAGTTTCCTGTGGTTCAGGTGTTCCCTCTGCAGGCCTGCTGAAGAATCAATGTTTTAGCCTGTTGTTCAGAATATAGGGTTTTATAGTATCATTTCCTTTTGTGTCCCTATTTGGGTCCCCCCACCTTCTCATTCCCTCCCACCCTTACCCTCTCCCCATCCCACCCTTCCTATTGTCTTGTCCTCAGAGTGTTTATTAGGTTTGGCCCCATGTCACGTGGATTCAGGTTAGGAGCGACAGATAAATGAAACCATGTGACGATTGATTATCTTTTTCTGATTGGGTGAGCTCACTGAGGATGATCTGTTCCATGTTCGAACATTTTTTTTCAAATTTCATTATTTCATCTTTTCTTACTGCTACATTGAATTCCACAGTATAGATGTACCACATCTTTGTTATCCATTCATCTAATGATGAACATCTGGGTTGATTCCAGCTCTTTAAAACAAGAAATAAAAAAGCAACCTAACTCAAAAGGAATTGCCAACTTTTAGGAAACATTGATTTTAAAAGAGCTTCCAGGCTCAAGATGTAGTTTAGTTGGTAAAGTGCTTGCCTTGTAAGCAAAAGGGCCTGAATTCAATCCTCCATACTCACATAAAAATGACAGGCATGTCCACATGTGTCTGTAATCCAAACACTGGAAAGATGGAAACAGGAAGATTCTTGGATCTCACTAGGTAATCAGTGTAGCTTAACTGATGAGCTCCTGGCCAACAAGATACCCTATCTCAAAAAAGATATGGAGGGCATTTTTGAGAATAGTACTTGAGGTTGTCTCTTGGCCTCACATGCATAAACAAGCATGCATACACTCATGCACATACTACATACAATGAACTTCTAACAATTGCTTTTATGAAAATATTTAAAATCAGATTTGTGATGACTTCCTAACCTTAAGCAGATGAAATACTAACTAATCACAAGATGAAATTATACAATGTTTAGAATTTGTAAGAGTGGAGTGTCTCAGAGAAATTTTTCATTAGGAACTTTCAAAGATAACATTATTGAATCAATAGCACATGTTCTCACAAGAAAAGGACGTTTTAATGCCTTCATCTTTAATTCAATAAGTAAAATACTGTGTTTTCATACCATAAAAATATATTTAAAAATTTTAAGTCCCATAATATACCCATTTTCTAGGGATTATTGTAACTTCTTCCCTGTCACATTACAATTTTTCTGCTCACTGTTGCTGGGAAGTGTATCAAAATTGAGCAGAGTCACCCTCAGTTTAGTTAGCAGCATTTTTGTCTCATAAAAATTGAGCACTTCTAAGTGCAAAATCAAAAGTCCAACATGCTTTAAAATACAAAATTTTTGAAGGACAAAGATGGTACCACCTGGCACATTAAAAATATTGAACAAGGGCTGGAGAGATGGAAAGCCAAACAAACCCAGTTTGATTCCTCAGGCCCCACATAAAGCCAGATGCACAAAGTGAGGCATGCATCTGGTGTTGGTTTACAGTGGCTAGATACCCTGGCGTGCCCATTGTCTCTCTCTACCTCTCTTCTCTCTGCTTGCAAATAAATAAATAAAATGTTTTTTAAAACTGAACAAAACTAGCTTCAGATTATGTGTATAAAAACATGAGAACTGGAGAGGTGGCTTAGTGGTTATGGCATTTGCCAGCAAAACCAAAGGACCCAGGGACAATTTCTCAGGACACAGGTAAAGCCTGATGCACAAGGTGGCACATGTGTCTGGGGTTCATTTGCAGTGGCTAGAGGCCCTGATGCACCTTCTCATTCTTTTTCTCTCTCATAAATAAATAAATTATTAAAAATATGGTGGGACTGGAGAGATGGCTTAGCGGTTAAAGTACTTGCCTGCAAAGCCAAAGGACGCAGGTTCAACTCCCCAGGACACATGCAAGCCAGATGCACAAGGGGGCGCACACATCTGGAGTTCGTTTGCAGTGGCTGGAGGCCCTGGTGTACCCATTCTCTCTCTCTCTCCCTCTCTCTCTCTCTCACCTGCTTATTTCTGTATCTCTCTCTCTCTCAAATAAATAAAAATAAAGTAAAAAATATTGTGAACACTGGTAAATTTTATTTTTAAACTTCAGTACTATACCAAGGTATCACATTGTTTTGTGCAAATATTCCAAAATAAAAGCATTCTGAAAACAGCAACATTTGAACTCACAAATATTACCATAAAAGACATCAAACCTACACTACATACTACAACTTGAATAGCAATTTAGAAAGGTACACCATACGAAATTCAGATAAAATTGACTAATTAATGAGTCTGAGTAACCATAATCTATAAATAAAAGAAACAAATCCTTCTAACAAGAAAATTCAATAACTATAAAAAAGAATCATTCACTGGAACAAATTCATAATAAGCTTGCTGTCTTAGCTCAAGTTTCTATTATATAATACCAGAGATTATGTGGCTTAGCTACATTTGTTTCTCACAGTTCTGGAAGCTGGAGAGTACAAGATCAAGATGCTGGAGGGTTCACTGCCTGGTGAGCATCTTTCTCTGGCTCCCAGCAGGCTTTCTTTTCTGTGCCTCTCAGGGGACAGAGAGGGAGGGAAAGGGAAGGGGGAAGAGTGGAAAGGAAGAAGATAAAGAAGAGGCAAAAACAGGAAAGAAGACAGGGAGAGAGAAGGAGGGAGAAGGGAAGGACAAAGGGAGGGAGGAAAGGGAACAATCACAGAAAGTGGTCTCATGAGGACATTAACCTCAGCATGAAAACCCAGCTCATTACCTCATCTCAACTAATTCATCTTCCTGTGGCTCCACCTCTAAATACCATCACTTTGTGAGTTAGAGTTCCAAGCATGGAAGTTTTGAGGAGATACAAAAATTTAGTCCAATAGCAAGTACCCACTATGCACATAGAAAATCTAACTTGATAACTGTTTGATTTTAACCAAATTTCTTTGAATATCCATTTCTGAACAAACGTTAGAAGGCTTTATTTATTTATTTATTTATCTATTTATTTATGTTTGATTTTTTGAGGTAGGGACTTTTGCTGTAGCCCAAGCTGACCTGGAACAAACTATGCATTCTCAGACTGGTCTTGAACTCACAATGATCCTCCTACCTCTGCCTCCCAAGTGCCGGGATTAAAGGTATGCATCATCAAGTCTGGCTAGAAGGGATTTTTTTCTATTATTTTAATACTACATTTTTCCTCTTCTGTAATCAAATTTATGAGTTATTTCTTAATTAAAATTGCCTAGTTTTGTCTAATGGTAGTGGTCTCACTGATAAGAACTTTCATTTATTCCTCCATCTGTCACCATGCAATATTGAGAAACACTCTCTCTGGATGAATGGAAATTCATTCATAGTCTCACCTTGCACCTTCTTTACACAAATGTAAAACAAGCCATCTTTTAAAACAAATTACAGTCTTTTTAATTAAACCTGGGTCTTCCAGCACATGACTGTCAAAAAGTGGACATGTCTCGCAAGGTTTCCATAGTGAAGAGGGGCTCCTGTGGAGCCAGCCATTTTGCCCTCACCTGCCCTGTGGTGGGAGACATTATGACAGAGACCCAGGGACAGGGGTGGATCTGGGATCCACAGCCAGCTCTGTGAGTTCAGATCTCCTTGAGGCTAGGTGACTGCACTCTGTGTGTACTTGGGCTTTTCCATAGCTTTAGGTTCTAAGAGCAAAACTTTCAGCATTTGTCCAGGAAATAATTTAGGAGAGAGCAGTGGCAAAAGTATCCATGTAGGGATCAGGCAACTTGAATCATTTTGCTCTTTCTTATGCATCAGCAGTCTCATAGTTACATAGACCTGTCAGTGTTTAATGCAAAGCTTTGATGCACATGTATAAAAAGACATTTGTATGCCCAGCTGAGATAAGGACCACTGGATATCTCTGTAGCCACATGTGCACAGGTGTCACTGTTTTAATGGAGAGCTACTGAAGCACACATTTAAAATGTCACATTTCATAAAACTTTCCCCCATCCAAGACATAAAAACTTGGCAGGATTTATTTGTAAAACCAACATCACGCTCCAAGAGGGTTAGCTCACCTTCTCATGGAAAGCAAAACTAATAAAAGACATGAAAGTTCACAGATCCTTTAAGAAGTTTTCCTATTCCTGCTAATTAAGACGTTAGAAAGTAAGACCATCTTAGAAGCCTTACTTTGGCCTGTGCTCTCTCCAAATTCAGTTTAGTATCAAAACTTCCCAAAGTAGGCTCAGACCAGAATGAGGTTTTTCAGCAAATCTTAGAAATTCTGTTTTCAGACCAAGTGGAAACAATTGTCAGAAGTCCTATTGAAGGGTGCATCCAGTCCTCAATATTCAGTGTTCGCTATCAGTCGGGAAGTGGAAGAAAAACTTGGATTTCCTAACTCCTCAGTTACGCTGCAATCATACCATGCTTGTCACATCTCGCTTGGAAAAACACTGCCCAGAGGTGATGCATTCACAATTGCCAATAAAACAAAACTGCTGGTGGCCACTCTTTCTCCAGTCCCTCCACATGTCTGTTCTGCTGTTCATATATCATCAACACAATCAAATCTATCCCCACACCTTAAGTCTCTGCTTGGGTTTCCCTGCTAATGTACTCCTGCAGTGCCTGCCTTTAATGTTCTGACTTTGCTGAGAATAAAAACGACTGGGTGTCCCCACTCTGTGTATGTTGAAACTCAAAAGAATCAATTAAACCAGCCATATTTCCATCGGGGGGGTTGCCGCTGCTCCCCAAACAGCTTAAGCTGTCTTCTCTTAGTTTATGATGTCAGCAAGATCGCCTGATTGAAATATAGCCTTGAAGTCTCACCCACCCCCTCCCTGGCCCTCTGTCTGCAGTATATATTATTCTTGTAGTTTTCAGAGACAGCTGTGTGAATTAATGAACTGATGTGAGAATCAGAGTTGGCCTGGAGCCCCATCTAAAAGTCATGTCAATGACCTCATAAAAATAGCAAAGAATGCTTACAGATCACTTGTAAAATAAATCCATCTCTTAATAATCTGGATGCCCACATCATTCAGTACATTTTAATGCAAAATTATTATTTCATAAGAGAATGACAATTTCCCACGAAAAAGACTGCTAGCCAAGCCAGGCAACTATAAACTCTAATTGGTTTTTCACAGCATGCACCAGTTCGCTCTCTAGGGAGTGTAGAATATCCTTCCTGCACCTGTACTTTAACTCCAGAGTTATAGTGTTTCAACCATTAAACATTTTTCATTAAAGCACTTCATATAGAATTAGTCTAATCTGATTTTAACAAAAGTATTCCATATTTACTTTTTCACACTGTATTACTGCAAACCCTCAGAACTAGTAAAGCTGTGCTTTTGTACACTGGCAAAAACAAAAGGGTGGTCTGGCCCCACTCACTTCAAAGATGGCCCTTAGCATGTTTAGCGTGCTTTGAAATGAGCACTGTATATGTAAACCAAATTGTACGTCCTGGGCAGATTGGAGGCCCTGAAGAAAGTGAAACATATGGTGAGCTCACTGGTGGGCAGACATTCTCTGGCCACATGAACAGTCATAAAAGCTCATAGGGAAGCTGGGAAGGATGCAGGATTTTGGGGGGAGACTGGAACTGAAAAAATGAGCTAAAGCTTGCATCTCATGGTTTGAGCTTTATAGCTGTTATCTTGCTGGCAATCGTCAGTAGACAGCTGCATTGTGTTAGGATGTGAGTATAGCTATGAGGAAGGCCTTTCTACAGGCCTCAAAGTTAGAACTGCAAAGAAGCAAGCAGCATAAGGCTCATTGCAAACTTAATGAGAGAACTTCAAGAGAACTTTGGGGCAGAGAGCTTCCCTGCAAAGGACAAAACTCCATTATTTCTCAGTTAGTACATTAAATTTCTCACAACTGAGAACACCTGATATAAATGAAAGTGGTTTTCTAAGAATAATGATTATAGGTTTCCTCAAATGAATACATTTTGAGTTTAACATTTACATAAGAAAACTTATTATTTCCTGTATTAATACTCTAACTCCATGTGCAATCCAATTTCATGGGATAGATGACAATTCATAGTTGGCTTGCTATAAAATAGGAAAGAACTTGACTTCATCAAGGAAAATCCAGTGTACCAAACACAGATGGGATATAAAATACTTGTTGATATTTTAAAGAATGCTTGAGGGGATAAAAAGGTTTTCATTAGGCTTATTAAAATATTGATTTCTAAGGCTGAAGAGATATCTCAACAGTTAAGGGACTTGCCTGTGAAGCCTAAGGAGCCAGATTCAATTCCCCAGTACCCACATAAAGCCAGATGCACAAGGTGACACATGCGTCTGTGTTTGTGTACAGTGGCTAGAGCTCTGGAGTGCCTATTCTCTATCTGTCTCCATCTCTCAATAAATAAATAAAATGTTTTTTTTAGAAAACAAAATATTGACTGTTGGGGCTGGAGAGATGGCTCAGATGTTGAGTCTTGCCAGCAAAACCTAACAACCTGGGTTTGAGTCTCCAGTACACACATAAAGCCAGATGCATAAAGAGGCACATGTGTCTGGAGTTCATTTGCAATATCTAAAGGACTTGGTGTTCCCATTCTCTCTGTCTGTCTCTCTTCTCTTGTTCTCTCTGCCTGCTTGCAAATAAATAATATTTAAAAAATTGACTTCTAAATCAATTCTGATGAAATCTGCTATAGTAAGCGCCATACAACATAACTCCCATTACATCCACACTGGCTTTGGTAAGTACACATTGGGTTTTTAAAGTTAAAGCATACACAGGTCTTAATATTTGACTCTTTGACCCACAGACATGGAGAGTTTGTATGCTCTAATCTATCAATCCCAGGGCCTCTGTGAGTATTACTGGAAGTGCAGAGCCCCCAAGAAGGTAAGCCAATGGAAGGAAGAATGGCAAGGCACAGAGAAAGCTGCCAAAAGGTCTCATAAAAGAAAGTTCTAGATTAATGGAACAGGAAGCAAAAGTTCAGCATATTAGGAGACTTCTTATCCATATACTAGAGACTCAATCTTATGTTCTTGTGAAGAAACAGTCGGCATGCTGTTGTCAACAGAATGTTTAGGTATCATTCGTATAACTGGTGTTATACTTAGTCTGGAAAATAACTCCTTGTCTTACACTTCTCTGGCAGAGATAGAAAGACAGGAGGTACCTTCATTCCTGGGCAGGGTATGTCTGTGGGAGGCTCCTAGCTTAGTCCATTAGGGCTCACCATCAGGAAGCTTGTATCAGGACTGTGACTTTTTTGGGGGCGGGGAGAGACACAGAGAGAGACAGAGAGAGAGGGAGAGGAAGACAGATAGAGATGGGCGCGCCAGCAGCCTCTCAGCTGCTGCAAATGAAATCCATATGTATGCGCCCCCTTGTGGTCAAGTGCGGCATTGCGCCCTTGCATCACTTTGCATCTGGCTAAACATGGGACCTGGAAATTGGAACCACTGGAGATTGGAACCAGCATTCTTAGGCTTAGGATGCAGGTGCCTTAACCACTAAGCCATCTCTCCAGCCCAGGACTCTGACTTTGAGTGCAAGACACTGGTCCAAGCCAAATAGATAGGACAGCCAGAACTAGAGAGATTTATATGACAAGAGATTAGGTATAACCACTAGGAGTGCATAGACATTCTAAGGATCCAAAGCTCAAGGTCACTGTAAGTTATACAGTAAGGTTAAGGCCAGCCTGGGCTAACTGAGACCTGTCTCAGAAAAACACAAAAAGGAAAAGAGACACTCAAGAAAGTATTTATAAACCACCACTATCATCGGTGGTGGCCAATGTGGGATTAAAAGTAAGTCCATGCCAATGGGCCAAGCCAAGCGCTTGAAGGGACACAAATGTGAGGCAGGGTGATTGAGCCCTGGGTTGTGAAGCCAACACCTGGCTGGTCTCTGCAAATTTCTAACAAGCCATTGTGAGGTGCTAGGAATGTGCTGATTTTCTTGGAGTTAAATACAAGACATGTGAGACTTGGAACCTTCCTTTCAAGGTGGGCTAACATACATGCACTCTGTCATGTCCTTGACCCCAAACACAAGATGAGGACTTGGAATGTGGCAGGTGGCCTTATGAGGAAGAATATAAAGAATATAAAGCTTCAGCTTCATCCTCCCTCACTGACTTGGCTGGCCAGACACTCTCCCTACAAGACTGAAGCATGTCTGAATGGAAATTGTATCTTATTAGAGAGTAACTGAACAACATCAACAACAGATTCTTAACTGGGGGCTACATAAACGGGTAGGAAAGATAATAGGGCAAGGAAACACAGCCATTTTTACAGAAGCAGTACAAAAAAAAAAAAAAAAAAGATTCATGTCTATTTTTACTTCCTTCTTCCCATTCTTAGTCCTGTTTGATAAGTTGAGGCAGCTGGTTTAATGACCAATCTCTAATGGCTATGAATTTCAATGTGAACCAGTTTCCATTTCCCAAAACATTCTTTCAACCATTCTCTGCCAATTTCCCTATTTCAGCCACTTTCAGTTTTTATGAATGACATGTATCCAAAACCATCTTTTTAAGACACTTGAGATGATTAAAACTGTTTTAAGGTTGGAGGGATGAGATAAAAGCACTTGATGTACAAGCATGAATATCTGAGTTTGCAGCCCCCAAACTGACATAAAACTAGATTCCTAGCCAGGCGTGGTGGCACACGCCTTTAATCCCAGCACTCGGGAGGCAGAGGTAGGAGGATTTCCGAGAGTTCAAGGCCACCCTGAGACTATGTAGTTAATTCCAGGTCAGCCTGGGCCAGAGTGAGACCCTACCTCGCAAAACCAAAAATAAAAAAATAAAAAAAAACTAGATTCCTTAGCATATTAGCATCTGTAATCCTAGCTCACCTACAGCAATCATCTACAGGCACAGACAAGGGAATTCCCTGGAAGCTCAGTGATTGGCCAGCTAGCCTGGCTAATGCAGCATTAAACAATGAAATATCCCGCCTTAAACAAGGTAGAACGTGAAGAACAACCCCAAGATTATCCTTTGACCTCCACACAAGCACCATGACATACATGTACTTACACATGAGCACACACATGTCATTCACACACATATATAAAACCTTTTGATTTCAGTCTTTAATGTAGATTCCAGGTTTTTTTGTTGTCAAACTTGAGCCACATTTTTATTTTGAGCTTTTCTAGTGTGCATGTCAGCAGAGGCTGGTGAGGCTAAGAGTGAGGTGGATATATTTCTTTCTCCTTTTATCAGTTCTTTGGAGGTGAGAGGGGGTGAGGTGGTAGAAGGTCAGAAGTGGTCAGGTAACAGGGTCAGGTTGCAAACCCCAAATGATGTTGCTGTGTTTAGTCAGAGCATCTCTGAGCAGCCCTGAGACCTCCGTGGTTCTCCTTGTAGAGTGTGCAGCTGGAGGTGGCTCAGAGCAGCACATCACTCCTTCCTTTGCATCCTGCTGCTCCCAGTCCAGTCCTGACACATGGGTCTCTGAGAGAAGACACCCCAAGAAAGCCAGCCTACATAGATTGGCTGAGATGAGTCTTACACCTTCTACTAAAACACCCTTCTTATCTGGCACACAGTAAGTAGAAGAATGGATTTGTTGTACTCATCTTGGCTGATCAATATAGTCACATCTCTTCTATAAAGATACTGGCTCTCTAGAAACAAGAAGGTAGGCTGGCCACATCATCATTGTCAGAGATTAAAATAAAAATAAGAGTCACTGTGTTCTCTATCTTGTCTAGTGGCATTAGTGAGGTCCAAATTCAGTGATAGAGGAGAAGTGACAAAAGAAAACACCACACAGTGGAATTGTATTCAACAACAAGGAAGAATTAAATAATGAAATTTTCAGGAAAATATGATCCTAAGCAAAGTCATCATACCCTCTCCAAGGCCCTGTGATTCAGGTGTTCCTTCTAGGGACTTGATGAAGGTTCAGCCTTTTAGTCTGTCTTTCAGAATATAAGATTTTATGGTACCATTTCAATTTGGGCTGCATTTTGTGTCCCCCTCCTACCTGTCAGCATCTCAGGCAGCTTCAGGTTTGGAGCCACAGATAAGTGGGACCATTTGACAATTATCTTTTTGTGATTGGGTGGGTTTGCTGAGTATGACCTGTTCCAAGTTTGACCATTTTTCTTCAAATTTTATTGTGTCATTTTTCCTTACTGCTGTGTAGAATTCCATAGTAAAGATATACCACACCTTGGTTATCCATTCATCTAATGATGGACATGTGGGTTGATTCCAGATCTTAGCTATTATGAATTGAGCAGCTATAAACATGATCGGGCAAATCTCTCTGAACTGAGGCTTGGAGCTTTTAGGGTAAATGCCCAGTAAGGGAATAACTGGGTGTATTGGTAACTCTATAGTCAGTCCCAAGACAGTTATTGTCTAGTGCCAGAATGCTACATGAGTGACTGGGGGAAAATGACCAACATCTGTCCAAGCAACTCATGATCTAAGCTACTCAGCAGCAAACAACCTGATGTGATGCTCACACAAGAGCAATAGCAGCACACAGCCATGATGGGTAACCAACTGCTCTTTATTTGGCCAACAGATCTGCTCAGTGGAATGGACCCCATAGCTGGAACTGGGAAACAAGTCAGAACCATATCCAAAAAATGAGCCTGCTCTCTAATATCAAGCTCCCACCAATCGTGGGCTACAAGAGGGCCTACAGCTGTAAAATTTTCTCAAAAATAATAATGGTTATCCCATTTATCTGGTGCTGACTTCTCTTTCTGTTGGAGAATTTGCTTCTCTTTTTCAGATGGACATCAAATCGGAGGAGAGGATCAGCCTATTGCATCCCACCAGGACCCCAGATGAAACAATAGAGTAAATGGGGAAATGAGCAAGAGTGCTGCTTTCTTGGTGAACCTGACACCAGCACAAGGCTGAAGGAGATAGACAAAGAGAACACTCAACTCCTACTAAAGCAGACATCCAGAGGCACAGAAGCTCCCAAGACCTCATCACTGAAGTAGACCTCAAAATGAACCCAGCATGGCTCAGGGAAATTAGCAGAAGAGGGGGCGGAAAGATTGTTAGAGCCACAAGTTGGGTCATTATGCACAGGGACATTGCCTCTTCCCCATAACTGTTGGCTACCCCCACAATGCATGACCCGCATTCCCTAATGAGGAGGGTTCCTTTGGAGGGGGAAGGACAGGGAGGAGGCTATTAATGGCACCAATATGAATGTATTCACATTATGTGCATAACTAATAAAAAAAAATCAAGGGAGGTAGTTGTGCTAGACCAATATACCCGGGAGATGGAGAAAGCTTTATCTTAAAATCACTGGCTCTGGCTTGTGATTTCCAGGACCAGAACAGGGTTTCCTTCCCCACCCCCACATTGAGTATTTGGCCAGGGCGACCCATGAGGCCCCAAAGCAATGTTGGCCATTGCAAAGAACTTGGTTACCCAACAGAGCAACAAGGTAAGACCCTCTTGCTAAAGACACCACAGACTACCATTTCAGGTCACTGAGAATCTATGTGGGAAGAGAGATGAAAGCCAAACCCTTATGGTGCTGGAAAGTGTTTTGGTAGCTACTGGGTGATAATGGTCACCAACAAGCAGGAATAAGCAGGAGACCCTGCAATCCATGCAACCCTCCAGCCAAACAAGGACTGCACACTCGTGTAATAGTGGCACACAGCCTTTGTGAGTAACCAATTGCCCTCCAGTTGGACATAAGGCCCCACTCGGAGATAGAGAACTCATAACAGGTGCTGGGAACCAAGTCAGCATCCCACGGGCAGGAAACACACAATACCCTGAGAGAAACCCCCATTGTTTCTCTGGACAACTTGCGAGGGTATCCTCATCAGAATGTCTCTCAACATTATATGCATACCCCTTAACCAGAGCTGCTCTCACCCTTGTTGGAGGATCTGCTTTATTTTATAGATGGCAGAGAATGCCGGGGAGGCCAAGATCCATCTATTCAACAAGGTATGAGATGTGCCACCTCTACCACATTCACTGCGTCCTGGAAGACTTGACGGAGGAAGCAGTGGTGAGAATTACTCCCAATGCTAGCTCCACAACCACCTCCAGGGAAATAGCGACAAACATGGTAGAGAACTGAAACACGTCATAACAGAAATAGAGTCTACAGAGAACTCAGCACTAAAAACAAACTCCTAACCCATCCGCCAAGGTTCAGAGGCTATTGCAGAAGAGGGGGCAGAAAGATTGTATATCTTGAGACACAGCCCCTTCCCTGGAAACAGCAGACTTAATTATCCCACAGTGAGCACAAGGACGCTATTGAGAAAGGCCCTCAGGAAAATGGAGACCAGAGGTGAAGGATTACAAGACTATAACCTATGTAAAATATATACATTTATATGAATTAAAATAAATCATAATAAAAAAACAAAATTAAAGAAAAAAGACACCTAACAACAACTCACAGCATTGTGACTATTAGGGTTTCCTACTGAGCTCCATGCCCACTCCTGTTTTATCATTTTAATAAAGAAAAGTCCATTAAAGGAGGAGAGAAAGGAGGGACAGAGAAAGAAGGAGGGGCTAACAGAAATTGGAGCCTAAAAAAAATGAAAGGGTAATACCATGACTTTTTAAACAAGGATCATATTATTAATGAATTTCTTTTCAATAACTCCACCCAGCACATGCAAGCAAAACATGAAAGGGGAAATCGGGAGATATGTGAAGTTAACCCAGAGTCCTAACAACCTTTCTGTACCTGGACTTCAGGTTTCTTTTTCTTTTCTTTTTTTTTTTTTTTTCTTTCTTTTTGGTTTTTCAAGGTAGGGTCTCTAGCTCAGGCTGACCTGGAATTCACTATGTAGTCTCAGTGTGGCCTCAAACTCAAGGCGATCCTCCTACCTCTGCCTCCCAAATGCTGGGATTAAAGGCGTGCGCCGCCACGCCCAGCTAGACTTCAGATTTCAATGTGTGTGAGATCTTACCGTCTAGGAAGATATTTGTAGGAGACGATGCAGAGAAAGCCCTGGAAACTGGCAACATGATGCTTGTGCTGCAGTGAAGACGTATCTGTTCCACCTTGGGCCTCTGTTCTGCCCACAAGCACACTGAAATTGCCTCTTCTACACACACAGCTATTTCCCTTGTATAGCAGATGCCTGTGTAGCTATTCCTGCAATGATGCTGTATTACAACCAGCTTCTACAATCTCAGTATTGCAGAGGAGCAGGTAAACGGAATTGGCTCTGCTCCATGTGTGTTTTCTTCTCCCATTGTGACCAGAAAGATAGTCGTGGCTCAAGAGGCTCTGCCCAGTTAAAGAATTATCTTCCAGGCCTTTCTCACAATGCACTCACTGACATTCCAAAGACCAGAGCAAGGCACGAGTATGGACCTCATAATATAAGGTGTGGAGAAAACGTTCCAACTTTATATTGGGGAAGTGCAAGATCACATGGGAAGGAGAGTGAATGCACAGGAGGATGAATAACTGGGGACATCAGTCCAACCTGAAAAAAAAAATGTCCTAAACTTTTAAAGCAAGTGAGAATTAGAGCAAATTAAAATTTATCATCTAATTCAACAATCACAGATGAGGGTATATAATGAGTATATCACTCCAGTATTTTTTTCTATGGACACAATTCTGTCCCCCAGCCTGAGTTCATGCTTAAAATACAATTATGAAGTTTAAAAAAATCCTTTCAAAATATATTGGAAGCATTTTCTGTCATTGAGTAAGATCAGACAATTTGGTCTTTTTTAGGTTAGAAAGTACCCCACCTGTATTTATATAATCATCAGTATTGTTTGGACATTCAGCTTATGAACACTATTTTCGGAATAAGTAGTCAAGCCTCATAATAATAAAACTTATATTTTTCTGAGCCATGGAAGCATGTAGAAACATGCTGAGTGAGCATGCTGTGTACATCAAATAGGAGAAGAAACACAGACCTGAAAAACAACTATAATATACTTCTCCAGAGGCATTCTCGGAACTGTTTATCTCCCTAAGAAGCATTATCCATCTCTGAGCTTTTAGTAAGCTGTGTTTTGTATTATAAAGTTAAAACAAAAATTCTGTAATTCCTACAGAATAACACACTTTGCTGTGTTTTGCCTTAGAAATATCTAAGCAATAGAAAAGTATCATCAGCCAGCAATTGTAGTTCCCGAGCAATATTTTAAGTGGCTTTCTAATGACCATGCCATATAATTAGGGGAAATGTTATGAATATTTGGCCAATTGTCTTCAATTAAATTGAGTTGAGAATATACCCCTAGCCCTATTAGCACGTCATGTTCTATATTGATTGGTAGACTCATACCTTCCAAAATTAAAATAAACCCTGTGAGGAGAAGCTATAAGTCAATTATCAGTTACAATTTAATAAAACTATTAGACCATTTCAAACCATAGCAAATATATAGAAAAGGAGGAATGTGCATAAAAACAAAAAGCGCTTTAAGGATTTACTGAAAGAAGATGAAAGTATGACTTGAAAAATAATTGCTGAAAAATTACATTCCATTTACATTTGCTAATGACAACAAAGCCAACAGAAAAGTGAGACCATAGGAGCCAGTCCCTAGGTGAGCACGCTTTTAAGATGCTTGTGGGTGGCATGCAGTTACTCACTGTGACCACTGGGTGGAGATGTTTAGCACCACCTGTTGCTTTTCAACCTTTGCTGTCTTGTTTTTTGAAAATCCAAGATGTATTTCCATCTTATCAATTTATTGCACGTCTACCTACACAAATATTAAATTTAGTTTGCAAGAAAATTTAAAAAATTATTTACCATGCAAAGGCAATGAAACATGCTTAAACATTTATTCTAACTATTCAATCTATCTTAGGGGTACTCTAAAGCAGCTTTAAAAGTTTCAGGAAAATAAAAAAGAGTAGCTTGATATTTGCTTCGGTTTTTATGAATCAACAGATCATTATCTAAGACAATTAAACATTAGTTTGATTTGATTTGATTACATTAGTGACAAAAATGAGACCCCAAGCATCTTGAAACTCTTTAAAGTTCCCGTCATTTGATAATAAATTAAATAATAGGAGAACTGATCCATGGAAAACTGAATGAAGTAGTAGCATGGATTAGAAAAGATCTACAAGTCAGAGAGAGAGAGATAGGAGAGAGAGAGATACCCTAAAAATCTGAGCTTTTGTTTTTCTACTTTGTACTAAAATAACTCTGTGACTCTGGAGTAGCTATGGAGGTTGAGTTGATTCTCAGATTGTTAACATTTTTCTATCTGATTCCAATCATATATTGCCAGAACACCTGCTAGTTCAAGATGGCTCTTTAGTCAGATACCCAAGCAGCAAGAAAAACTATGAAACACCAACGAAATGAAATTGTTCCTGAGAATGGAAGGGTTTGTGAGTGGTAACTGGAAGCAAATGCCAATGATATGACACAGAGCACAAACAGGCCATGAAATGAGTGAGCTCATCGCAGTTTCAGAAGGACAATTATGTATAGCTGATGGGAGAGTGTGGAGAGGGTAGGATGATTTAAGCACTAATTGCAGATAACGGTCCACCATGAGCAAAGCTTTATGCATTTTAACCCACATCAGAATTTATGCTCCTCTGCCTCCAGTAAGGACTTTGTTAAAATGACTAGCTACCTTCTTTTCCAACTGGTGAACAAGGAGAAAATAGGACAGGAACTTTACATTCAACTTTTTGATTGGAAAGAATGCAGCATATGAAAGAGAAAGTCTCTGGTATCATCCTATAAAATTAAGAAGGTGTAGCTATCACTTCTGTTTCATGGTTAAAGCACAGCTCTCTGGCCTTGCATGGGCACCCCAGTGCATGCCTGTACCACCTGCAGATTCACTTCTCATGTACTTTGAATTCACAGCTGGAGCCCTGTTTGCCGCCAGATCTGCCTTATCCTTTGGTCCTCCCTTCAGAGCCCTTGGATGGACATCTCTACCAGTTCTCAACATCCAATAGCTATGATCTCTGCCAACTATACATCTCTATGGCACTGTACATGTCAGCAAACAAATCCCTTTCATGAGGAGATTATAAAATGAGTTCACCTTGTGCCTTGAGTACTGTGGTCTAATGTTACCTTTTCCTTTACTGGAAGTCCTTGTAGGTAGAGGAGATGACCAGTTGCAATGTAACCTTATTTATTCATTCCATCAACAAATAATTGATGATTATGTCACTTCTGACTAAGTGGATAGAAAAAAAAAAATCCACCTGTTGCTCTTAGCTTACTTATCCAAACACATTGATTCATGCATGGTTACCTTAGTTGGACAATGGAAGATGTGTCCAGTTCCATCTCTCCTCATGCTAGTTCTAATGTCACATTTTCTTTCTTTCTTTCTTTCTTTCTTTCTTTCTTTCTTTCTTTCTTTCTTTCTTTCTTTTCTTTCTTTGTTCTTTCTTTCTTTCTTTCTTTCTTTCTTTCTTTCTTTCTTTCTTTTTTTTTTTAATTTAATTTAATTTTATTTATTTTTGGAGAGAGACAGAGAGGACAGAGAGGGAGAAGGAGATAGAGATGGGAGCGCCAGCAGTCTCTCAGCTGCTGTGAACGAAATCCAGATGTGTGCGCCCCCTTGTGGGCAAGTGCAGCATTGTGCCCTTGCATCACTTTGCATCTGGCTAAACGTGGGACCTGGAGATTGGAACCCGGTCCTTAGGCTTAGCAGGCAGGCACCTTAACCGCTAAGCCATCTCTCCAGCCCTGGATTTTCTTTATTTATTAGAGAGAAAGAGAGACAGAATTAGCACACCAGGGTCTTTGCCACTACATATAGCCTTTACGAGCAAGTATCTTTAACCAGTGAGCCATGTCTTTGGCCTTCACATTTTCTTTGAATATAAAACACTTAAGTTTAGAAGCAGCACTAGATAAGTGGAAGTCATCTACTACTGCTTTCAGTCTTGTGATTCTATAATCCTATAAAAGTCAATTGTTATGGAATGTGCTGACATTGGAATCTCCATTGGTATTCCTGCCTAAATGAAGTCAGTAGTACTTGCAAACATGTTTGCCATTTGGAAAGAGGAAACTTAATACTGAAACAGAAATTACTGAATATCGAACAGGAGCAACATGATAGGAATAGGACAGAAAAGTGGAGAGTATTTAAGGTATTTGCATTACTATAATTCTGAGATATTTCACATAATTGACATATTGTAGAAAATTTAATTTCCTCCAATACGTATTGGTGGAGAGTATGCCTGTTTCATGGTACAAGGAAAGGAGGTGCCATCAAATGCCCCTTACTCTCCACATTATTAGACAAGTTGCTGGTCCTTCTAATATTTACTGTACTACTAAAATTCTAATTAAGCTTATTGACAAAGAATGATATTACTTCTTTTGGTTTTTATTATAGGTCTATACTTAAAGTTATTTATACATAAGAAAATGCATATTTTATACTTCTTCCACATTAGAATGAATATTCACTGCTGGCAGAATTATACAGTTTTTAATTTTAATTTTGAAGGACGAATCATTACAGTAGCCTGGCAAAACACATCTATAATCCTAGCACTCAGGAGGTGCCCAGCAGAACATGTCTGTACTCCCAGTACCCAGGAGGCTAAGGTGAGAGGATTTTGAACTTGAAGCCAGCCTGTGTTTAAAAACCAAAACAAAACACAGAGCCATTGATCTACACTCATTCAGAATAGTACCACATTGCACACCTCCCCTCTGCAACCTTGAGCATCTGCTTTCCTCCCATGATTGTAGCTCCTAGGCTGGCTTCTGTCCTCTTGCAGTAGCTTCTGCCCTTCCTGCTGGTCGTCGCTTAGCAGTTAGCTCCTCTCAGATGCAGATTCATGCTCTGGGCTTTATTATATTTTCTCCTGTTTCAGATAACTGATACATCTTTCCTTAAATTGCCATCACCCTGAAATATATACCCACTCTAGTTTCTAGTCCATCTACCTCTTCCCTTTTATTGCCAAATTTGAAACAAACAGAGATACTCAAGTGGCTGGGAATATAGTTCTGTGGTTGTGTGTTTGCCTATCAAGTGTAAGGTTCTGGGCACTCAGACTGTGAGTGTGTGTGTGTGTGTGTGTGTGTGTGTGTGTCAGAGACACAGAGAGAATATGAACCTAAACCATTCTGGTTTTGTTAACAACTTTTAAAGACACAGACAAAACTTCCTTTTGTCCATGTGGCTGCTACTGAAGTGAGTGAGCCTTGTTTCACACACTCTCCCTCAACAAAGGACACACAGGGATGCTCACTAATGTCTCATGTCAGATTCTGAACTCTGCTAGATCTTAGTTAATGAAAACATCCTTCTTCAAATGCAGACTGTGTACAAAGTCAACTGATCAGTTCATCCCTAGATAAGCACATTTTATACATAATGGAGGAAAACAATCATTTGAAAGATGCAAAGAGAGTCCAGTCCTGATCCAAGTATAATGCTTGCCAAGGATTGCATTCCCAAAGTCATCAGGGAGGTGTTCTGACTGTTGGGGAAGGAGAAAAGGTGTGATTTGATGCCTGCATGGACTAGTAAACAAGCTTCCCTGGTCTGTATATCTGATTCATTGGCTTCTAATATGAACCTTCATGAGCATCTACTATGTACTGGCAGCTGTTCTAGGCAAAGCTAATACAGAAAGAAGGGATCGAGAGGAGGACAAGGAAACAACAGAATATATGGGAGCCAATGATTCAACCAAGTGTGCTAAGTGACAGAGCAAGTTGCTGTGGTGAGGTTTAAAAGCTCAAGGAAAAGATTTCTAACTGAGGCAGGAGGAACTGGGACAAAAGGTAGAAAAGAGGACAGTGGGCCACTTAGCATAATAAGCCTCTCAATCCATGCTAGCTTGGTGTTCCATAGCAGACCACTGTGTGTGATGCACAATGACTGGGAGGGGAAGTCAGAAGGGTGCTCACCATTGCTGATGAGCCACCCAATATGCAGATCTTCTAGGCCAGGAAGCTGGCTGTGGGACAAGTTGCTATCATGGTGACAGCTGCTGCCAACACATGACTCGGGGCTACCATTGTGCAAAGGAGAACCTTCAGTTGAGAACACAAGCTTTGCTAGAGTGACTGATATGTGAATTCTGGTTTTCAATTGCTTTGTGATTTCATGCCCAGAAGCTTTCACAGGTCACTTTGGGTGTGAACTTCTTCTGGTTTGAATGTGAAATGTCCCCACAGGATCATGTGCTTGAACATTTGGTCCCTGGATGGTGGCTCTGTTCTGGGCATTATGGAGCCTTTGAGACATGGGACATAGCTGGTAGAAATAAAATCCCGGAGGAAGACCTTGAGGGATAAAGCCCAGCTCTGAGTCTGGTCCTGTTCTCCACTTCCTCATCCATCAAGATGGGAGGAGCCGACACCACATGCAGCTGCCACCGTGAACTCTGCTGTGCTGTCCCTGTCATGATGAGCTAAAATAAACCTCTCCCTCTTCAGTTGTTTCTGTCAGGCATTTTGTCAAAGCAATGAGAAATGTAGCTCCCCTTCTAAAGGTACAATTACACATGGGTCTAAAAACTCACAAGGTGTTTTCAGCAGGTATCCAGAGATGAGTTGGAGGAGCAGGGCCCTCCCTAATTGCTTTCCTCCTGTCTTGTCTCATCTCCTGCCTTCCTGTTATGCACTGTGCACCCTCCCACACCTCACTGTAATCTGGCACTCACCCATTTTTCCCCTAGTGTCTTCACATGCACATTGTACTCCCGATGTCTGTATATGCTTTTTCTTTCCTTATTTTTAGTGAACTTATCTGAGTGTTCCTCAAGCAGAATGAATCGCTTCTTCCACTGCACAAGACGTGTTCATGATTCAGAATGTGCCATCCATCTGCCACCTGTTTTATATTTACTACCATTACATGTCGAATACTACTTCATGCTGAAAGCTCCACTCCACCCAAAACTGCATATTCTCCTGTACCTCATCCTTGCAAATAGCGCCTCTGCTCAATGGTGCCTTAAACACTGCTCTTTATCTGATTTTCAAGGGGTCACCAAACCTAAAGTAATGTAGAACCACAACACATGCTTTGGGAAAAGCATGGTTAATTCAGATTTTATTACACCATGGTGAATCATCCCCAATACCTACCATTTGTGGACCATGTGTTTAATTTCACTATCTTGGGTAATAGGATATAATTTCAGAATTTTCTGAACATAAAAAGATGCTGCTGCCCTTGTATAAATATGACTTTGTTTTGCCTTAAATCCATAAAGATTTTTCAAGGAAGTTTTGGAGGGCCAGCTTATATGAAAACTCTTACTAGCAGTCACCGCACATGCATTGGTGTGTCATAAGATCCACCACAGCTGCAAAATACGGAGACAAACAGCAAGTGAAACCTTCTCAGAAACTGAAAGATAACCCAAAACTACTCTTCCACATTATCCCACCAGAGCAGTGTTCATAACACCTGCTGAAAAAAAAAAAAAAAAACTAAAAGAAATATAGTTGGTAAGCCAGAGCCAAAATTAGATTTGGAAGTAAGAAAAGGATTTAGAAAAGGCAAAGACCAATGGCACAAATGGACAGTGGGAATGTACAATCAACTGGGGGATATTTAAGCTGTTTTTCAGCTCTTATATGTTTATTTTGTATTTTGTGTACAAATTCTTTTAGTTTACATGACTACTTCATGTCTAGTTAGTCTGCCATAAAAATGTAGAATTATTAAAAATACTTTTCAAATGCACCTATTTGTCTTACTTCTATCCAAGTGTATTCTTTCTTTCCTATATCTTGCCTTTATTTGAAATTAATACTTCCAGCCTCTGATTCCTCCTGTCCTTAGGGAGGCACTGTAGCAAGGCTAACTATGTAGACTGTAATTACCTTGGTGCCAATCTCAGCTCAACTACTTATTATTTATGTGATGTAGTAAAAGAAGAAATGCTAATATTTACTCATTAGGTTATTATGGAAATGAAATGTATAAACATAAGAAAGTGCCTAGAACAGTACCTGGCAGAGAATAAGTGATATGGGAATTTGGGGTGGCTTTGAGAGTGATGGAGTCATTCTCAGCTCTTGGTTGGGAATCATGCAGAAGTTAGGGTGCCAGACAATCATGGTCACAGGAGACTTTCATTGAGTCAATGGCTTCCAGGTTCTTGTCTTATGTATTCACCAGCCAGAGCACGTGAAGGTTAGAAAGTTTTATTATAGAGCTTCAGAGAAGGACAGAAGGCAGAATTCTTACAGAGCAGGAAAGGATACTAGTAAATGGGAAAAATACCATTGAGGAAAGTATAGCAGAAAGCTCCTGAGTGAGAGGGGTCCCAAGTGGAGAAAACCTGCTTGATGACTCTGATCAGGGTCTTTACGGAAATTCACTGGAAGCGGGCCAAGCTGGCCAGTCCAACCCCCAGACCAGGTGTCCAGGTATTTCACCAGGCTTTCAGGAAAGGGAGTGGTCTCATTGTAGAAGGGGGTAATCTTTTCTTCAAGAAAAGTGGGTAATCTGACATTTCTGGCATCCAGCAAAGTGGAGGCTGCCAGCACTCTTTCAGGGAAAAAGAGATAAGAAAGGGCCAGAATCCCCCTCACAGACTCAAGGACTTTTCCCTCCTTTAGTTTCCTTTCACAGGTCCTGATAACCTGAAAATGCTTCATAAGGGTTCTGTATTTTTTTGCAAGAATAATAAATATGGGTTTACTATTCTTTCAGAATCTTGCAACCTTTACAATTACTTACAGGCTGTTTATTTGTAATCCTAACAACATCCTCCTGTAGGAAAATGATTCTAGAACTTTCTGTGGTTTTTAGACTTTAGTACAGCTTGTATGGCCCTACCCTATCGGCCCTGACTGTTACTCTGGCAATTTTTGCTACAGATTAGGGGATTCATAAGCCTTACTCAGTCTTTAGCCTCTTTTCCTGGTGAATTATTTCCTTGAAGGGAATCTTCTCTCCATTCCAGACTGATTCCAGTTATTTTTTTTCATAATCAATTTATAAGTCAAGCTTAGTACCAAAGGAGCCCACTCAAAAAAAAAAAAAAAAAAAAAAACAAGATTTCAAACACTGTAATAAGTAGATTACAGACCTGTTTATAATTATATATAAAATATAGGTTGTATAGTAGGATAGTTACTTGAAACTTTTCTTTCCCTTTTGTTCCTCCACTGTAACCAACATCCTGCTCAGAGTTCTTCTAAACTCACTACCAATTAGTTCTATGACCTTTGATTTTCACAACTAAAAAACTTGGGACTATGAGTATTTAGGATAATAACTTTCTTAAATGACAGATACCAAGGTCCATCCACTTAGAATATTTTATACTTCATAAGCATTTTATAACCTTCTAGACTTGGGTTAAACAAGGAATAAAGTTATTTGGGGTTGAAACTTTCTATGATTAAAGTTAACTCAGTGCATATTTAACAACCAGTCTATCCTGCCTCTGGGAGGATACAAAAACAGGGAAAAAGAAAAGCAATTGTCCTTAAATTGTAAAGAATGACAGGAAGATTCACACATGAATCAAACAGAATCCAAGGAATAAACATTCAGGGCTTCAGTAATGCACAAGCCAATATGGAAATAAAGAGAGAGAAAGACTTAACTGTGTTCAGAGGTAAATTAACAGAGCCCAATATTGAGGAAAGATAAACGAGACTTTCCATTTTGCATTAGTTGAAGAATAGAGTTGGCATAAGACACAAGGAGTCATAGGGGTCTCTACACAGCAAGAGGATAGGAATCTTGGAGACAGTGGGTATGTGGGAGAATGACAGGAAATAATTCTGATTAAGTACATGGAAAGCAGAAAGGAAAGGCTCTTGCATGCCACACTGAAAATTCTGAACTTTGCAATATGGACAGTAGTATTCAATTGAAAGATCTTAAAATATGTGATGTGGGAGCTGTTTTATGCCCACAGAACTAATCATCAATAACACTTAAAGTCTAAAAAGTTAATAATTGTCTAGTTTTAAAAAAAAATTTGCCATGTGTATGTGCATGTATGTACGTATGTGTGGGGGCACACATGTGTATGAGTGCACATGCACATGTGTGGATATGTATGTGAATGTGCATGTGAAACTCAGAGGTCAACATTGGAAAATTGCCTCAACATCTCTCCACCTTATTTCTTGAGAAAAGATCTCACACTGAAGCTGAAGCTCACCAACTTAGCTAGACGAGTTAGTCGGGTAGCCATGGGAATTCTCCTCCCTCAGCCTTCTCAACTTTGGGATTGCATCACCTTGTCAAGCTTTTATGTGGGTACTGAGGACCTGAACTCAGGCCATCATGCTGACATGGCAAGTACTTCTTACTCTTGAACCTCAGTTCCTCAAGTTCTATCCTAAATATATGCATCTGCTTAGACTGTTTTCTTAGAGTGGTGTCTTCTATGTATAGAGAATTTATACCCTAGGCCATGATTAGTTATGGAAACTGGAGATCCACAGCCTGGTGAACAAGCCAGGAGGGATGGCAGAGGCAGGCGGAAAGAGCAAAGCCATGAAAAGTGCCCGTTTGTAGGTGTCCTCATTAAAGATTTTGTTCAATGTCATCTGAGAAATCTGAGAGAATGATGTCCTTCCTCAAAGCCCTCTCTCATATTCAGAAGGCGAACAACCACAGATCCCTTAGCCAAATATTTATCCAAAGACATGATGGTGGAATAGAGTGTGCTTGAAATTTAATTATAAGACCCTGATCACCCCCGGTCGAGCAGGTGGGGCCCATGAAGATGGCATCAGCTAAGGAAAGCGAGTAGCCTTGCAATAGCAGCTGAGAGTTATGTGGACAAGGCTACCACGTCGCATATCTGTAAACAGAGCCTCTGAGGTGTGGGGTCATGTGAGCTCACAGTCAGTGACTGGGGAAGAATGTCAGGGTGCCCCTCTATCACTTACATGCCTGTTTTGTCCTTGTTTGTGAGTTTCTTACTAAATCTGGAGTGACTGTGTGAGTGCCAGTGACTCTCTGGTCTCCATCTCCCAAAGGACTGGGGTGACAGCATGTGTGGCCATATCCAGTTGTTTATGTGAGTTCTAGAGATTCAACCTCAGGCATTCTCAAGTCCCTTCGGGCCCTCCTGATCATAGAGGAAGCACACTTAACTGCTGATCCATGTCTCAAGCCCCTAAATTCCTATTTTTAAATATCAAATCAAAACAAAAGTCTTGATTAAAATCTGCCTTGTGCATTTTTCTTCCCTAAACATTCATGAGGTCACACACTCACACATTACATCACATCATATCCACCCAAACAGATAAAAGCCACTTTGCACAATATGCAGTATGGTCTGAAAAAGAAAAATACTTGGATAGATTTACAAACAAGATTACCCAGGGTTAGGGGTGTAACTCAACTGGTAGAGTATTAGCCTAGCCAGTACCACATAAACCAGGTACGGTGGTGCTAGGCTGTGATATCACCACTCAGGAGGTGGAAGCAAGAGCTCAAAAGCTTCATGTCAACCTCAGCTACATAGTGAGTTCAGTCCCAGTCTGGGCTACATGAGACACTATCAAGAAAGAACACAGAGTACAGAATAACAAATTCAAATGATTTTTAAAAGATTTTATTTTAATTAATTTATTTTTTTGAGATAGAGAGAGGGAAAGAGAGAGAGGGAGAATGAGAATGGGTGCACCAGGGCCTCTAGCCACTGCAAATGAACTCCAGAACTTGTGCATCTGGCTTATATGGGACCTGGAGGATCCAACTTGGGTCCTTAGGCTTCTCAGGCAGATGCCTTAACTGCTAAGCCATCTCTCCAGCTCCAAATTATTTTTTTAATATTTATTTTTATTTCTTTATTTCAGGGGGGAGAAGAGGGACACAGAAAGAGAATGGGCATGCCAGGGTATTCAACCTGTGCAAATGAACTCCAGGTGCATGTTCCACTTTGTGTATCTAGCTTGTGTGGGTCCTAGGGAATCAAACCTGGGTCCTTTGGCTTTGCAAGCAAGTGCTTTAACTGCTAAGCAATGTCTCCAGCCCCAAATGACCCAAAGTCAAAACATATAAGGCCAGTAATATGTCGCTAAAATTAAAACCTCTTTGGGCTACGGTTTCCTAATAAGGGACTGGTCAGAATGCCCTGCCAGCTGGCTGTGTATATGTGGGAAGAAAAAAAAATAACAGATATTTTGGGCATTGTCCCTGCACCAGACATTTTTCTCAGCACTGCTCTCTACTTGTGGCCAGGCTGCCTGGGCACCTGCAGGATCAGTCAGCTAGCACAAACAGCTTCCCAGTCTAGTGACGTAGGTCCTCTTTCTGCTGTTCCCAAAGACCAACATCTGTTGGAGATCAGCATATGCATCCACGTGTTAAAGTGCTCACTGTTCTAATGCCCTGCACTTAATTTTCCCTCGGGTAAACAGGGCCAATAATGGATAAATACTGGAGGATCAAATATCCTTCAACTATCAGAGAGAGCTGTGAGTATAGACCTTAATCCACATCAGAAGCGGGAAAAAAACAGAGAACAGAAAAATATGACAGAGGTTCTCCAAATCATGAGGGTGGAGCCTGGGGTGTCATGCATGCCACTAGCTGTGATGGGTCTTAGAAAGCATGTTAGTGAATGGGAGCAAGCAGGAGGGGTTTAGGAGTTAGGAGATTTTGTGGGTGTAAAGGCATGTGCAGTGTGATTCAAGAAAATGGTTGAAATGAATAGTGTAAGGTCTTCTTACTGGTACCCTTATAGCCAGTGCAACTCTACACTTTCTGTAATCATGAATGGAAAAGATTTCTACAAGTACTCTTGCATTTTGAGGCAAGTCCACCTCCCCCCAGGAAGATAAGGCTCAGACAAGCTGACCATCTTGGCCTTTGAGTCCATAGTTGGCATTCTAATGGCTGGGCCAGCATCCCCAGGGAAGCACACAGCTTGAGTCTATCTTTCAGGCATAAACTTCAGAGGATGGACCTTTCAGCCCTTCAGGAACTCTTATCTAAGACAGGGACATGACATTGTTCATACATTTCTGCATAGCTCTTTGAAAAGACATGATCTTACTTTTGAGTTAATTGTGCCTCGTGAGATTATCCTACACGCAGGCCCATACTTATTTTATGATTTGTTTAAAAAGAGGTCAAAAATAAAAGTATTCAACTGTCTAAATGAGAAAAATTTACTCCCTGAAGCTTCAGAAAATGAGATCTCTCTCTCTCTCTCTCTCCCTCTCCTCTCTATACTCACTTTCTCTTTTACATTATATATCTTTTTCCTCCCTCACCTTCCTAGGTGCAGACTTATAACTCCCAGTGCCAGCAAGGGGTTAACTTCCACAATGAGCTGTTGATCTGAAACACCTACAAGGTTTCCCAAAAAAGACAGACTTCTGTCAGAGTACTTGGTGACCCACCAAAGGTTAATGGTAAGACCCTACTGTCGAAGACAGCATATGTGTGTAAGACCAAACACAGAGAGACCTGGCCAGAATCTGGAAGAAGGTCAGTCCCCAGACAGTTAGCGAGTCTAGTACCAGAGGGTGCTACATGAGCAACTGGGGGAAAATGTCTGACATTGGTCCAAACAACTTGCAGTCTAAGATACCCAGCAGGAAACAATCTGACGTAATGCTCATACAAGTGCAGTAGTGGCAAACAGCCATGGTGGGTTACCAACTGCTCTTGATTTGGCTAATAAATCTATTCAGTGGAATGGAACTCATTGCTGGAACTGGGAAATAAGTCAAAGCCATGTACAAAAAATGAGCTCAGTCTCCAAGATCTAGTGGCCACCAAATGTGGGCTAGAAGAGAGCCAATGCATATAAAGTTCCCTCCAAAACATATACGGTTATCCCTTCTATCTAGTACTAACTTCTCTCTCCGTTGGAGAATTTGCTTATCTCTTTTCAGGTGGACAATGAACCTGAAGGGAGGATCAGATAACCACACCTCACCAGCTGAAACCATAGAACAACGCAGGGGAAGGGCAAGAATACAGCGCTCAAGGCGATCACAACACCAGAAAAAGGCTGAAGGAGATAAATACAGAGAACATCCAACACCAGTCATTAGCCAGATATCCAGAGACACAGAGGCTCCCAAAACCTCATCAAGGAAGCAGAACTAAAATGACCCCACTGTGGCTCAGGGAAACTCGCGGAAGAGGGGGCGGAAAGATTGTTAGAGTCACAAGTTGGGGCATTATGCACAGAGACTGGGGCCTATCCACCAGAACTCTTGAGCAAACTCACAATACATGATAAACATTCCCCACTGATGAGGGCCCCTTTGAAAGTGGGAGGAAGGGGAGGAGGACAATGGAACCAATACTATGAATGTAAAATCAGAATAATATAAATAAAAAATATATATTGATTAAAAAAAAAAGAGAAGTATATAGGATTTGGAGAGATGGCTCAGTGGAGAAAACACTTGGCAAACAAGCATGAGAAGCAGAGTTCAGATCTCCAGTACCCACATAAATGCCAGGCCATGAGGCAGCTGCCTGTAATTCAAGTGCTTAGAAGGCAGAGACAGGAGGTCCCTGGGGCAAATGGACTAGACTAACACCAGTGAGTCCTTGGTTCAAGTGAGAGACCTACCTCAGTGAACAAAGTTGAAGGCAGTTGAGGAAGACACTCATATCAAGCTTTGGCCTCCATATGTATGTGTACATGAGGTGCTCATGGGAATCCAGGCTGGCATGCTCCGGGAAAAGCAACCAACATGACTGCACTGAATCAGTCTCAGCCCTGAAGACTGTGGCTCAGTTACATGCAGTCCCATGGGTCTTTCTAGCGGGGGCTGAATCCCTTAAGCACCTGCACAATCTTCAGAAAGGACCACAAACTATGATCCATCCATGAATATAGGAGCAGGGCAGCAAAGCTAAGCAGACAGCAATGAAAGGATCTGGTATGACAGACAGATTTTCTGGTAGCTCCTTTTAACTGAAAACTATGAGTAAAATACTGTAGAACATGTGGAAAGTATGCCCTAATGATTATGTCATCTTTGTTGTCAAATTGGGTTAAAGAATATTTAAACCTTAAGTCAGCAATGAGTAAGTAACAGCCTATAAGTACTAAATATGTGTATATAACTATGTTAAACTTTAAAAAAATGAATATTCACCAAAATGGAAGAGAAAGCAAATAAATAAATACAATTATTGTTGCTAGCTTTTCATTCTGAATATGTATACTTTTGGAAATGAGTCCTTTCAATTTTGGTAAACAGATAAAGAGACAAGCACATGTTCAAAAGGCAATAGTGGTAAGAGTAATTTTAGAGTTCATGTGACACATTTTCTTCTTTTTTCTTGCATGACTGATTGCTTTCCCACAAATTTATTTCTGTTTCCATCTTCTTCAAGTTTAAATTTGCATGTATATTTTCAGTAAATTTTTAATGGGTTGACAATTTAAATATTATACTCATTTTTTATGTGAACAAAGAATGGGCTTAATGGGGGTGAGAACAGTATATAGAATTAGACTTCTAACCTAGAGATACCTGAACCCTAAATCTCTTTAGACATCCTATTTTCTCCTGGTAAAGAAATGAATTCTGACTTCACCCTACCAAGAGATTGTTTGCAATTTTTTCATTTCCTCCTGCTACATACAAATTTTGGTAGACCTCTGACCAACAGAGAAATGAGCAAAATTAAGCCACAACTAATTTTCCCATTTCAATTCCCAAAAATGTACTAAAATAAGATTGCCCAATAACATGAGCTAGTACTAAGCTGATACAATTCTTCTCAAACAGTTTTTACTTAAGAGAATTAAAGGAGCCATTTTGTGGACCTCTGGCACAAGGGATCAGTATTCTCTCACTGCCATGTGAAGTCACCAGAGTCCACATTGACGAGTAATAGCAACAGGCCACGTGACTGCTCATCTGCAGAAGCATTACCTGGAGCCAAGATCGTTTCATGCAGCAGCTAAGTCCCTCCTCTTGGCTGTCAACCATGTGCTCTTGGCCTCAGGAGCAGAGCAGCTGCTGGCTGTCTTTTAACTCTTCCTTTGTGACCCTGGGGGCCCGTCTGGCTTTGTCCTTGCACACATTGGGAGCTGCTGGACACATTCCTAACAAACCTCAGGCTTGTTATCCTGGCTCTCATCTCCCAACACAGTTTCCAGGATCGTTTCTTTGTGATTCAAGTGGGGATTTAGATGCCAGGGATCTGGCCACAGCAGCTTCAGGCTTGAGAATATCCCACCCGACTGCTGGGATTCCTCAGGCAGCCCCAGGCTGGCAGAGTGAAAACCTGATACCATGATAGCTAGATAGAATATCTGCTGCTGCTTTTCCAATCGCATTTAGTACTTCTAGAAATTCTTGCCTCTGGTCACAGTCATATTCCCAACTGGGGTCAAAATACACCATAGGAAAGATTCATGTTTCTATCTAATTTATTATACTGATGGCTTTTAGGAAGCATCTGGAATTGGGCATGATGGATTCATAGGGAATCCATTTGGGCACCATGTAAAAATGCTTTCCATTGACCACATCTTGTCTGATTATGAAATGACATCTCAAGTTATCACCAAGTCCATTTTTAATGTTTAATGAACAAATAAATATATTAAAATCATATTTAACTCCACACTAACAGAATCTTAGGGGAAACTCCAGAGAGGAATTTATTTCTGTATCTCTACACTACAAATGAATCCAACCACTCGTTTTCAAGAAAATCAAAATACCTTGGTTTGCTTTGTTGCTTTGGCTCTCCAAGTTTTAAACATCAAATAATAGTTGCAACAATATTTCAAATAAATTCCAATGCAGCTACTTAGTGGAAGCAATTCTCAACTGTTTGTTCTTTTGCTAAGGAAAGCAACACACAGATTTACAAAATATACAGGTTCTGAATTATAGAATAAAGAAGACATCAAGATGACATCAGCAACATTGTCTTCAGTCAGGCTCAGTTCTTTTAAAGTCAAATTTCTAAGAATATACATAACCAAAGTCAACTATTTTTTTTATTTATATTATTCTGATTTTACAATCATTATATTGGTTCCATTATCCTCTTCCCTGTCCTCCCTCTTCCAAAGGGACCCTCATCAATGGGGAATGTGGGTCGTGCATTGTGGGATTCGTCAAGAGTTCTGGGGGGTAGGCCCCAGTCTCTGTGCTTAATGCCCCAACTTGTGACTCTAACAATCTTTCTGCCCCCTCTTCTGCGAGTTTCCCTGAGCCACATTGGGGTCATTTTAGTTTTGCTTCAGTGATGAGGTTTTGGGAGTCTCTGTGTCTCTGGATATCTGGCTTAGTTGGAGTTGGATGTTCTCTGTGTTTATCTCCTTCAGCCTTTTTCTGGTGTCGTGATCACCATGAACGCTGTATTCTTGCCCTTCCCCTGCGTTGTTCTACGGTTTCAGCTGAGGCCCTGGTGAGGTGCGATTAGCTGATCCTCCCATCAGGTTCGTTGTCCATCTGAAAAAAGAAAAGCAAATTCTCCAATGGGGAGAGAAGTTAGTACTAGATAGAAGGGATGACCATATATGTTTTGGAGGGAATTGTATATGTGTCGGCTCTCTTCTAGCCCACATTTGGTGGTATCTTGATCTTGGAGACTGAGCTCATTTTGTGTACCTGGTTTTGACTTATTTCCCAGTTCCAGCAATGTGTTCCATTCCACTGAATGGATCTTTAAGCCAAATCAAGAGCAGTTGGTTACCCACCATGGCTGTTTGCCACTACTGCACTTGTATGAGCATTACGTCAAGTTGTTTCCTGCTGGGTATCTTAGTCTGCAAGTTGTTTGGACCAATGTTGGACATTTTCCCCCAGTTGCTCGTGTAGCACCCTCTGGTACTAGACTAGCTAACTGTCTGGGGTCTGACCGTCTTCCAAATTTGGGCCA
The DNA here is from genome assembly GCA_036365145.1 of Orientallactaga sibirica. Lineage (NCBI taxonomy): Eukaryota > Metazoa > Chordata > Mammalia > Rodentia > Dipodidae > Orientallactaga > Orientallactaga sibirica. The sequence continues at coordinate 23,785,708 of JAEOAD010000003.1, forward strand.
GGTCTCTCTGTGTTTGGTCTCACACACGTATGCTGAGGCATTAGGTTATTGTAAAGCTTGTATTGCAGTTTTCCTTCTTTCAGAATCTTATTTAAGACCATTTTTACATCTTTGGGTCACTTTCTATGTTCGTTTGGCTTCTAAGCCTCTGCATACAGCATTCTATTGTCGAGCTCTTCCAAATAATAGAACAAATAATATATGAATGGATTCATGAACACCAAAACTAAAACTTGATATTCCTATTTCAAAAAATAAGCCTTCATAGATACCAGAATTCTGAGTATAAATTTTGGGAGTTCAGCATGTGAATTTTCTGAACCACCTCTACAACCTTCATAAATATTTTTAGGTCAAATCCTAGGTCAACTTACCATTCTAATTCCAGCTAATTTTAAAAAGAAAGTTCATGCTGTGAATATCTTGATGTAAAAATAATCATTGCTGTTGCCAACTAAAAGCAAGAATATACTTTTGGCACATGGTAATGACTGATAAATGAAAATATAACCATATAATTCATTATCCTTCTGTCAACAGCTAAAATCTTCTTGGAGCTACTCATTATCCTTGGTCATGGAAGTTAAACTTTTTATCATAACATACAAGACACTTGCCACCACCTTGGAGAATCTCCAGGCTAGAAACTCTCATATGGGATTAGGGATCATCCCCAAAACCTTGAGCATGTTAGACAGGCCCTTTACTACTGAGCTGCAACCCCAGCTCTTTCACTTCCAATATCCCTAGGTATCTCTTATGCTTTACGAATCAAGAATTGCTTTCACCTCTGAAGATGCCATGTTGCTAAGGGTTCTGTGACTCTGTACATGCCATGCTTCCTGTATAAAATTCCTGTGTCCTTCTTCTCCCAAATTAATCCTCTTCCACTGAGGTTCATATCCCCACATTATGCCTGACCTTTCCTGAGTAGTCTGATCTCTCTGCCTTTTCTTTAGTCAAGACTTAATTAAATTCTACTCCTTTTTCATCTCATAGCTTCTTTATGTTCTCATTTATTTCCTACTAGATAGAAAATTCTGAGATACAAAACCTGGCAGCCAGAACAGATGGGGCGGCTCACCAAAGGGAGGGTACTGCTATCCATGGGTGTGGCTTTTGAAATGGGGTCCACATTGAGAATGTTAGCACGCAATAAGAGAGGGTAGGCCACTAATGTAAGATCTGTGGGCTCAGGGGTTTTGCAATCAAGATTCTAGAGTCAATAATCTTCATATCCTAGACTAGTCCCATGTTTCAAGGGTCCCAGACTTTCTTTCTGAATCAGACATCTGACTTTACATGGCTGGTTGACCTTAGACAAGTATTCAAACATCTTGAACTACGTGACTGTGTTGGATCATCAGTCTGTTGTTAAGCTACAGTTGCTCATTCTGTGCAAGAAAGAAAGGTAACTCTGTTAGCCCAGAACTGTGTATTAACAGCCTTCAATTTCTCATCCCCTTCAGGTCACCTATAGAACATAGCAATAACCAGGCAACTGGGAATATATTCAGAGGAATTCATCCAAATGTCCAGACCATTCTACTTATCTGAACATTTTTCCAGATTTACACCTGTTAAACCTGAAGCAAAGGACTGAATTCATTTTACTCAAAAGTATATTCCATTTACCTGTCAGACAGAGACAGACCCAAGTCAAAATTTCTTAGACCAAGTTCCAATTCCCATTATTTTGCCCACTCTCACAAATCATGAAGAAAAATTGTGTTAGAGATTAATTGGAAGAGAAACAAAAGCTGGCACTGGTGGGAAGAATCTTTGGATCATGACCCATGCATGGGCCACACAGAGTTGAAAAGGAAAGAAGAGCTGGATACGTAGAGTTGTATGTTGTGTGTTGTGTGGAAAGCTTAAGCTAAGCCAATGAGAAGTCCTGAGTCATATGACAGGAATGGGGCCTATCCACGTAGTCCCAATCTGGAAGAAGGCTTGGGAAGCTCAGCTCTGGAAGGCACACTACACTCTGAGCTGAGCACTTGAAACCATATCAAATACCTCCCCTAGAAAAGATGTGAGGAGCACATTTTCATAGCCACTACATCATCCAGTTATCAAATGACTGTCTTTAATATAAATTATTCATGCAGTTTCACTGTGCACAGTTCCTATATCTATACATAAAGTAGCATTATTTAAGTAACAAGTTTTCCTCCAAAAATCATAGTTATGTTATATTAATCATCAGCAATTGCATAAAGTACATGCTTTGTTGTTAGCTCTGTAATCTAAAAATCAGTATGTAACTAACAGGTGCTTGTAATGATCTGCGACCACTCATGCCACTTCTTTTAAAGTCTGTGGGTGATGGGTCACTGTTAGTCAGCTCATGCAAAGACAGAATGTGTTCCTGTCATTTTCTTGTCTACCAATGTTAACCTGTGTAATATTTACATAGACAGATACAAGAGGGGGGGAGTAACGCTCAGAAGTGAGCAGGGCTGGGGCTAGACCCCATTCTAAGGCAAGGAAAATAAAGGGGGGAAGCTCAGCAATGGCCAAGAAAAATGATGAGAACCAAGATCTACTGGTAAGATAAGAAGATAGCCAGCTGCCCAAAAGACTTGCCACCTCTACTAGATCTGTCAGAGCCCAGGAAAATTTACAGAGTAAGAGATGACATGAGTACTTATGTCACTGTTAGCCTGGCAATCAGCTCTAGGGTGACAATGACAGACACGATGATCAATCAAAAACCAACAAAGCAGAAATCCAGAGGCTACAGAGAACTCAACATTAAATCAGACTACCAACAGGCATCCATGGCTCAGGAACATTGCAGAAGAGGGGCAGGAAGATTGTAAGAGCCACAGAGTGAGTAGGAATACCCTGAGACATGGTCCTCTTGCCACCTACAGGGACTGACTGAGGCCTGCATGATCCCACAGTGACTACCATAACCTCACTGACGAGGCCCCTCAGGGATATATATATATATATATATATATATATATATATATATATATATATATATATATATATATATGTATATGCATTTAAAAAGAATAAAAATAAAGAGGGAAGTGAAGCAAAATGAAAAGTAACATGCTAGAAGCATAATTTGAATGGAATGAGGAAAGAAGGCCCATAAGAAATATTGGTCAAGGAATGTGATATTATTACCTCTGAAGAGAATCCAGATGTTGGTCACTGGAATGTGGTATTGCTACCTCTGAAAAGAATCTAGATGTTGGTCATGGGAATGTGATATTGCTACCAATTAAGAGAATCCAGATGTTGGTCACAGGAATGTGATATTGTTACCTCTGAAGAGAATCCAGATGTTGGTCACTGGAATGTGGTATTGCTACTGCTGAAGAGAATCCAGATGTTGGTCATGGGAATGTGATATTGCTACCAATGAAGAGAATCCAGATGTTGGTCACAGGAATGTGATATTGTTACCTCTGAAGAGAATCCAGATGTTGGTCATGGGAATGTGATATTGTTACATCTGAAGAGAATCCAGATGTTGGTCACTGGAATGTGATATTGCTACCTCTGAAGAGAATCCAGATGTTGTTCTCAGGAATGTGATATTGCTACCTCTGAAGAGAATCCAGATGTTGGTCACGGGAATGTGATATTGCTACTGCTGAAGAAAACCCAGATGTTGTTCTCAGGAATGTGATATTGCTACCGCTGAAGAGAATCCAGATGTTGGTCTCAGGAATGTGACATTGCTACTTCTGAGGAGAATGCAGATGTTGATCACAGCAAGGTGATACTGCTACTTCTGAAGAGAATCCAGACGTTGGTCACAGAAATGTGACATTGCTACTTCTGAAGAGAATCCAAACATTGGTCACAGGAATGTGATATTGCTGCTTCTGAAGAGAATCCAGATGTTGGTCACAGGAATGTGGTAGTGTTACTACTGAAGAAAATCCATACTCAGCCAGATGAATTTAGAGCAGATGGACTTAGCAACCTGGATGGGGGCAGTGGTGGGAATAAAAAGAATAAAGATACCCTGAAGAAATTGATGTTACTTGACATCTTTACTTGATTGGCCTCTCAAAGGTTTTTGCCACTTTGCAAATATCCGGGATAAAACCCTGGTGCCTGATCCAAACTCAGAAAGGACTGTGATGATTCTCCAAAGCCTAGAAAAAAACTGCTCTCTCAGTATTGTAAATTACATGATGAGAAGATGGTAAACATTCTTAAAATTAGTTAATATGGATAGAACATTTTGCAATGACATAGGACACTTTAATTTTCCATGTTTTGAAGGATTTAAATTATAGATTACTGAATATATTAGTTTATTTTCATTTCCTTATATAGTTGTATTTAACAGCAAGAAAGTTCAATGTTTAGGGATACATTTTAAAGGTCAAAGAATGATCACAATTTTCCTACTAATAAGTTTTATATGATTTCAGCTGACAAGGTCATCTTTATGTCTGGAGTAAAGTTAGGGCCCCTTGTATATATCAGTAACTTCAACATATTGCCTTTTTGTTACTAATTAAGTAATAGTCATGAAAGTCAAAATTAATTGGGAATTGTAAATGTGATCATAATTAAACACAGAAAATTAATAACATTATCATGTTCAGGAGTCTGATCACATGTCATTTACCCTAGTAATCAAATCATATAAAATGTTTTCCCAACATTTTTGCATATCAGGAAATAACTAATCAGTATTTACCCACAGTGCAATTCTGAAGGTTGAGACATACATTTCTAATAATTTCCCCTAGCTAACAAATATTAAAAGGCTATCCAAGGGGCTGGAGAGATTTCTAAAAAGCTAAAGACACTTGCATGCAAAGCCTAACAGCCTGGGTTCAATTTCCCAATAACCACATAAAGCCAGATACACAAAGTGGTACATGCATCTGGAGTTCGTTTGTAGTGACTAGAGGACCCGGCAGATCCATTCGTTCTCTATGCTAGCTTGCAAATAAATAATATTTTAAAAAATCTTTTCATGCCAGGTGTGGTGGCACATTTCTTTAATCCCAGCACTTGGGTGGCAAAGGTAGGAGGATCTCTGTGAGTTTGAGGCCAGCCTGAGACTACATAGCGAATTTCAAGTCAGCCTGGGCTAGACAGACCCTACCTTGAAAAACCAAATAAATAAATAAATATAAATAAATAAAAGGCTGTTTCATAAGCAAATGAGATTGGGCAGCCTAGAACAAGGAACATACTGGGTATGCTTTCAGGGCTTCTGCTTGGTGTCAAGCCGGTGGGTCCACTATCGGCTGGCCTCTAGGAGAAACTGCAGAAGGAAAGCCTGGATTCCAGAAAAAAAAAGGGGGGGGGGGGAGAGAGAGAGAAACAACCACGTAAATCTCATGGTAAATTCTTGCAAAAACTGCAGAATATGGGGAAGATGAGCAGCTGCAGCCTGGCCAGGAGGCTGAGGTGGCAGCAGGACGGTAAGGTAGAGCAAACATCCTGACTCGAACCATCATAGCCTATCCATTCCCTACAAAGGGGCACAGACAGATCAAAGCACCGGGACCCTTTGATAGCAGAACATCTATGACAGTTCATAACTGTCATCTTTGAACTTGGAACCACTTAGAGGACAAATTTCTGGATGTATCTGTGAGGCTATATGGGAGGTTAAATGACAGGGGAAGATCCAACCTGGAGTGTAGGTGGCACCATCCCGTGAGATGGATTCTATACTAAATAGAAAGGAGGGAGCAAGATGAGACCAGCATCCATCTCTTTGACCCTTAACTGTGGAAGTATGCTGACCAGCTGCCTCATGCTCCTGCCACCATGCCTTCTCTGCCATAATTGACCATACAGCCAAGGCATGCACAAAAATAAAATACCATTCTTCTTTAAGTTGCTTTGTCAGGTGTGTTATCACATCCCCAAGAAAAGTAACTGATATAGCAATTCAACAGCCCTGCTTGGAAGTAGAGTTCATGAAACCAGACCAGGGAGCTGGCTGTGGATACTCTGATCTGCAGCTCATTTTCCTCCACACTTGCATGGCTGTGGAATGCCACCTGAGGAGACCACTTTGCCATCTGAGGCTTCTGTATGCACGTGGCAAAGTGAGTTCCTACCACAAAGCCGTGCTTGGTGCATTGGCAGCACCAGGTGGCATGGATAGTAGGCTGCTGGTAGTTAAACCACCTCTTGAAACTCACATTGTTCACATGCATCAGAATGACACAGCTTAGGGATGGACATAAGGGATTGCCTCATGTGTTTTGTGACTGTGTAGCTGGTACTTCTGGGGACTGGTACTGGCCCGAACAATCCCAAAGACAAACAATACCCAATGACATTTGTCATTGAGGCACAATTGTCGAAGTGAGGAATTTAAAATATCCTGGTAAGTATATTTAAGGGAGAGATGGTGGAAATATTTGTGACACAATCATGACTGAGCAGATAAAAAGCAGACAGATGGCTCAGTCCATGAAATGCCTGAAGACCTGGGTGTGATCCCCAGTACTCATGGAAATGACCAGGCTTGGTGTCACTTAACTATAACCCTAGAACTGGGGAGGTGGAGATAGGTGGATATCTTGAATGCACCTGCCAGCCAGTCTAGCTTTGTTGTTGGGCTCTAAGGCCAAATAATCTCTAACCCTGTCTCAAAGAAGAGATGGATGACACCTAAGAGAAATGACACCTGTGGCTGTCCACTGGCCTGTACAGACATTTGTGCATATACACACAAATGAACACATGTTCATATATACCATCCACACACAAATAAAAAAGCAGAAGGAAATGTGGGAGAGTGGTGGGAAAGAAAAAGGGAAAGAGGAAGAGGAGGAAGGATGGAGATAAAAGAGGAATGAATAAAAATGGAAGGAATAAAAGAGATGAGGGAAGGAACAAAGGAGGGAGATAGAAAATGAGATTAAAGAGATAAATGTTAACCTAAGTAACTACAATGCATCTAATATGGGTAAATTAAGAGAAAATTCAAGCTAGATTTAAAAAAAGTAAATAAAACCTAACAATAGGTTGCCTAAAAAGAGTGAAGACCAAAATTATATATATATATATATAAATGGTGGAAAGTAAAAGTGGAAAAAGACAAGAAAAATGTGGGCCAAACATACCTAAGTAGCAATCCTAGTAGTCAACACATAAAACTAAATTTTAAAAAATGAAATACTGCCAGAAGGAAAAATAAAAAAAGAGAAGATATCTCATCATACACTTGCATGAACAGCCTCAAAATAGGGGGGAAGTTTCAAAATAGGAAGAGGAAAATCTCACAAAATTTCAGATGCAAAGATCAATGATTATAGCTAACAAGTGAAGCACATCTCTCTCACAAACTAAAATAGACCAAGTAGACAAAAACTTAGCTATGATATCAGAGATATGACCAGCCTCATTAAGCAGCTCCAGCTGTTGGCTATATCTAAACCTCAGTGCCACATGGAGAATGCACATGTGATAATTGCAGTGAAACTGCACATTAGTCACACAATGAACTCTAAATTTATCTAACTATATCCTAAATGATGTGGGAGATAGAAAATGTGCTTTCTCCTTTATAAGATTATAAAGTTATATTAAGAACAAAAAAATCTGGAAATATAAAAAATAATTCTGATGCTCAATATTTGTAAATAACACTGGCAACAAAACTTCAGAAGCTCAATGATATGTTTGTAAATGTCCATGGAAATTCCACAAACAATTAAGAAAAACAAAGAGAAAAATATCTTCATCATTACTGATTAACTTTTACATGATTTAAGATTTATAAAGATTTTTAATGTTTAATAAAATTCCAAAGCTAATCCCAAATCAATTCCCACTTCCTTAAATTTATCACAGCCCAGGTAGTTTATGAAGCTGGCTGAAAGTCATGCAGACCATGACAAACTGTCCCCTTTCAGCACGGTGATGCCTGAGAGTTGCATTTTCTATCTACCTGGCTCTATCAACGGTCAGGGCTAAGTACCAAGTGTGCACATTGCTGCCTCTATTCCTACACTAGCTTTTAGGGCCCCGTGTTTTCTTTGATTTTTTTTTTAACAGATTCCTAGTTCTTGATGCTTTTTCAGAATATTCCAGACAAACTATAATCCCATAGTTCTATATTAAATGAACAATGAATGAAAACTAGTTTTAAAAAACTTGATGAAAAACTACATATAGTGCTTGAGAATTTGGATAAATGTTAAACTTACGAGTACATTGTTACTTTGTACAGAGAATTTAATAGAAGCAAAAAGACCTTTTAGAAAGCTATATGAGAAAAATAACTAGAATAAGGAAAGGATAGAAAATGAATGGGTTATAGAAATAATGCCTTTTGCCTATTTATTTTATATTTATATTATATATAAATATATGTTATATATTTATAATTAGTGCCTATTATTTATAATAATAAATACTTAAATGAAAAACCAGCTGAGTACAGGATAGTACTTAATCCTTAAATTCAAATGAAATGATTTTAAAAAGCTCCAAATAACACCAGACTGTGACAGGTCCTGTGATGGTCATTTGTTTCCCATCCCTTCCCTTGTTCTCTTTCCTCTTCTTAGTAAGTCAGGAAAGCATCAGTGCAGTTCAAATTGTGAAAAACAAATTTAAAAAATAAGGTCTGAAATTACATGTCTTTAAAGATAAGCAATAGGCTAGTTTTGTGAAGGCCGCATTCAGGTCTAAACTGGGACCTGCTGTGATTTCCTTCTCAAGCTAATAACTGCTGAGAATCCATAAATCACCCATATTATAGTTTGACTGTGTTTTTACCGAAGACTGATAGGGGCACACACAGCTCAAGGAGATTCTGAAATGAACAGTTAAGCTCAGTGTTTACTTCCTTAGTGTACCACAGACTGTATATTAGCCCCAAGTATCACCAGAACTTGTGGGCTTTACTGGATTAACTTCTATTTCCCTGGTAGTACCATGCTCTAGATATTCCTGATGGCTTGAAAAGGTTAATGTCGGTTTGTAATTCTTAACGACCTAGAAGTGATTTTAGCCCATGTGTATGAGGGAGGAAAATGCATTTACATGTGATTTCTACTACCCTCCCTCACTGAGTTCATTTGCAAAAACACCTGGGTGGTAAGTGACCACCTTAGAGGGTTATTTGAACCCTTTCAAAGCATGTGAGAGAAAAGCCCTTCCCAATTAAACAAGATCATCTGTTGATGATGGCTATTGTGACTGCCGGTATAGACCACATCGTGGGTGGTCTTGGTGGATCAAGGAAAAGTACGTTATTTCAAACATTGCCCCCAGAGTGACCTAAAATTCTAGATACAAACAACTTCTCTCCTGTACATTAGAGGCAAAGAGGCAGGTTTTCTCACTGCCCGCCCCCCTTTCCTGCTGATGAGGGGCAGTCAGTTCAAGGATGCCTATGGAGGATTTCAGCAGTGATAGAGGAGGCAGGAGGTTCTCAGAACAAGCACCTGGCTCTCTCCAGAACACCAACCATAGAAGAATTTGGGTGAATTGGTCTTTTGCTTGTCCTGATGGTAAATAGTGAACACCACCCAGTGAGAAAACCCTTCTTAGTTCTGTGTCACCTTCAAGGTCAGCCAGACAGATCAGTGTCCCTCAAAAGACCATAGTAGGACAAAACATAGTTACTCTAAAACATCTGGATAGTATAGTGGAAGACCCCAGAAAGGAACATACAAGCTCCATGTGAAACCATTGTTATTGCCCACTAAAAGAGACTTGGAACAACATACAAATTCTCCGTAGCTACAGGAGAATTGATGATTTCACAGGCCAAGTGCATTTCTTCCCCATGTACATCAAAATGTGGTCTGGCTAGTAGGGATAGCTGTATCATCAATGGACCTTGAAAATGATTTTGATTCTTCTCAGCGAAGGCAGAAGACCCACACACTCCCCAGAGAAAACCGGTCTGTCACATTAGTGGAATGCTTCTGACCCCACTTTCACAGTGTATCCATCTTATGTGACTTGTTACTTCTTTTCCTTCTGCCTTTCTCTGAATTCCTCTTCACACAGGAGTCATAGGCTATCCCCTCCATCCTGTGACAGCTTATTACTTGTGTCCTACATCTCTGAGCCATGAAAACGGTTCTTCTTTCTTAAGATATCTCCAAAGCTCTTTGGCCCAGGGTATTCATGTATATTTCACATGTAATAAAATCCCAACAAACTGCCCTTGGAACAGGTTATGATATAGTCTGGTATAGTTTTATATTCTCTGTTGCCAGAGCTGCCCATGATTTGAAAAGGAAGTCTATAACACAGAAAGATTTCAAGGCCAGGTCCTACATTAAATTAAAGGAAAGAATGTGTCAAGAGACTTCTCACCAAGCCAGAATTCAGACGAATAGAAGTCTCGTTTAGCTGTGCAAAACCACAGGGAAAGTTTGATAGGAAAAGCCAGACTGGTTAGGAGCAAGTTTTTCTCCCCTATGTGGAGGAGCAGTTGCACTCATTAAGACACGCTAGAAAACAAATGGGCATTGTTTGTGAATTGTAAATTATCTTATATATTTTTAACTTAAAAATATTGTCCTAGTATAGCTACTGCAGAAGAAAATTGTTAGCATGAGTGGAAGTACTCTAATTCCTTCAATATGGCCAGGCAACTCTTTAAAGAAAATCCTCCACTGGAACAGCTTGAATTCCCATTAACAAAAAAAGTCAAACAGGTAGATGAATTTGGGGTTCTTAGTCCTTATGATTTGGAAGCAGGACTCATCCTGCTCTAGGCTTGGTGGTAACTGAGCTACTCAGAGGCACCGGGGAACAGGGTTGCATTTGTGTGGCTTGAAAGCAATGGGCTTTCAGATAAAATTGCTCTGAGTGGAAATCAGCGTAAAGAACACCTGGTGTGGCTCCCAGCAGCAGCGCATTAGTGAGAGACTGGAGAAAGAACCACTTTCTGAACCTCTAATGAGCCCCAGGTGAAAACACTGTTAACTAGAAAGCTCCTTTTTCAACATTTCCACTGTTTTGATCGATGAACAAATTGTTTAGGCTTCCTAATTTTCTACTACATTCAAACATAACCTTTGTTTTTCCATCCAATAAAAACATTTTTGTCTCTAGCTACCAAAAATGTCTATCATTAGTTATAGAAAAGGCTGGCTTCCATTTAGGAAAGAACTTGGCGAGACAAAAGGGATAGTTTGAGACTGTGGTGTGTTTATGATCCAAAAGAGAAATATGGGAATCACTTTGGGGTTTAACCTGACTAATTAGGCACATGACGCAATATTTTCTTATATTTGCTGTATGGTTTTATTTGCCAGAATTTTGAATCCTCCAATATTTTACAAGAAATAACTTGTTTCAATGTGTAACTAAAATATGAAAATGTTCAGTGACCAACAAGCCTCAGGTGCTGAGAACCACTAGCTCTGATGAAAAAGAATCAGCATGCTGGTTCTTTTAATTGCTGAATTTTTGTACCACTCACTTTCATGTACATACCATCACATGTGTGCCAAGCACAAAGAAAAAACGTAGGTATTCATAAGAAATTTAGTCATTTTGCATATTTTTGTTAAAGCCAAATTTGTAGATAAATAGCTTACAGCTTTTTCTGTGGGGGGCAGGCGCGGAGGATTATCACTTATCAAAAAAAAAAATCAGGGAGGGCTTCTGTGGGGAAGGTGTATTAAGCTGAAAAGTAAACAGAAATTAGCTAGGTGAAGAGAAAGAGAAGCTTTCACACAGAAGACAAGGTTTTATCAAGGTCCTGAGGCAGGAATAAATAAATACACTTGCAGGTGAATTGCTGGAATGGGAATATATCTATATGGTTTACCTTTCCCTACGCAGTACAGAACGATCTGAATGTACTGTGAACTTTTCTGACCTCTTCAAAATCAAAAATCCAGAGCAACAAACTAACCTATATCTAATAAAAGAAAGGCATTTCCACAGACAGGTTTAATAAGAAGCTGGTAAAATTCCAGCTAAAATATTTTGCATACCACTAAAAGGCCAAGTGCTAGAGTGAAAGATACTCTGAGAACCATGCACACAATAGTGTTTGGTCCCCACTCATAGACTCTTGTCCACAGTTTCACTGTGTGCATATGAAGGATACTGAGGCAGGCCCTGACACCTGAGAATAGTTTCCTATGCATAGGTATGGGAAGGGAGAACTGCGGATAGTGTAGAGAGGCCAGATTCCTCTTCCTATGGGATAACAAGCCTCTGGTCATTACAAAACAACCAGAACACACTATCAGCTTCTAGAGCCAGGCCAGGACCATGGTGAGGTAAGCAAGTTATTGTGGAGTATGTCAGGGTGGGATGATAAGAGAAGATATTCACTCTCTGGTTTGTGTAGGATCCACACTGAAATCACACAAGCTTGAAAGTAAGGATCTCCTTAAACATTATGTCCTTCTTACTTGGTACACCCAGACCCAGCCATTCACCTAATTCAACTGATAGATAGAAATAGGACAGAACTACCTCCTCCCCTAGGAAAACATGGGACACTACATGTACAAAAACTTTAAGGGAAGCCTTAATACTGAGGGGACTAGTGCTCTGAGAAGACCCTGATTCTGAGGCTTATGAGCACATGGCTTGTGGAAGAATAAGGTCAAGTGAAGAAATGGCTCAGCTAGTAAGATCACGTGCTGCACAAGCATGGCTATGCAAGCCTGTAACCCTGGTCCTTGAGGGTGTGGAGAGATAGGAGAATAGCTGGAGTTCACTTGTCAACCAGTCTGTCTGAAAAAAGGCAGCTCCAGATTCAATGAGAGATTCTGTCTCGAGAAAATAGGGCAGAAGAAAGACAGAGGAGGTCACTGATGTTCTCCTCTGGCCTCTACATACCTGCACCATGGGGCAGAAGCACCTGCACATGCATATCACATACATCACATGTAACACAGAACATACATACATACATACATACATACACACAAAGGAATGAGGCAAAACCAGGACAACAGATAATGTTTGTCAGTCTTCTTCCACTATGTTGGCAATACTTTAATACCAAGTAACTTTAGCCTAACATTTGGAACAGACAGCATGGAGAGGAACCTCTGAAGTGCAGACACATGAGAAACTCTAAAACTGTGATGGAACTGGAACATTGAAAAAAGCTCTCCAGCAACCTCATCCTCATCTGGAACACAAAGTAATTCTAGAAACACTGGATGTCAGTGTTGCATTGAGAGTAATCATGGCAACACCATCTTGCAAACTCAACTCAATACCTAACTAAAAAAAACTAAATATACCAAAGACCCAACAGAAGAAAGAGTATTCCTATTTCAAAAGAAAGTGTATGCCCATTTTCAGACACAAATAATTACATAGTCCCTGCTGTCCTATCTAGGGTGTATGCATTCTAATCACCATGAGATAGAACAAAAAGAATGAAGGGGAAAACTAGCTGGCAGACAAAACAATCGACTGAATGATAATTCGGAAACAGATGCTTGTAATTGAGATGATGCTCAACTCAACAGAGAGAAATGTTAAATTTTCTAAAATACACAATGATATACCATTACACATTTACTAAAATGACTCAAATTAACAAATAAAAACTGATAAAAGCAAACAAGTGTAACAACTTGAACTTCAAAGTACTATAGAAAATGCAAATTAATATGGCCACTGTAAAAAGCTATAATGTTAAACTTATCACATTTGAATGATCCCATTCCTATGTTTATCCAAGTATATTAAACAGTTATATTCATGCAAAAGCCTTTACATGAATGTTTGTAGCAGATTTATTCATGATGCTAAAAACCAGACTAGACACTTTTCAGCTGATGAATGAATGAATAAGGAAGATATAGCACATCTATACCATGGGGTATGTTCAACAATGAAAGTGAATAAACTGTTGAATCAAACAGCAACATATATGAAATATAAATGTATTTTTCTAAGTGAAATAATCCAAAATGCTATATGTTGCATTGTTCAGTATATATGACAATGTGAAAAGCAGGAGGTTCTCAAAATGGATAAGACACAGGTGGTTATCAGGGGTCCATACTGATACAAACCAACAAAGAAATAAGTAAATAAATGATTGGAAAGGTATGAATCATCCACATGGAACAACATCCATCAATAAATGTAGCAGGCTGGGCGCAGTGGCATGAACCAATAGTCACAGCTACCTAGGGGGTTGAGGCAGGAGAATAACTTGAATCTAGGAAGTCAAGGCCAAGCTGGTTGACATGCTGAAATTTCCATTTCAAAATGTAAACAGAATGAAAAGGACGATGAATGACCATCAAAACACAAAGAAGACCTTTCAATGAATGCTAAGATGAGTGGGCAGAAATTTAAGGATAAAGAGGATATTCCACACAGCCTTAGAGTAACATTTCCAAAATATATATTAATTGTAGAGGAAAATAGTACGTTTATAGTGAAGATATGTGGATGATGCCACCTAAACCAAATTAACCTCATCACTAATGAAATATTTCTATCACGAACTGCTTATATAGTGCACTCGGAAAAACCCCATCACCATTTTAGGGGTTCTTAGGTCGTCATCGCAAGAAATCAAGACTATTTGACAAAAGTGTCAAGGTCATCCTAGAAAAGATAAGACAGAAACTCTCAGAGGCTGGAGAAGACTAAAGAGCTATGGCAACTGAATGCAATGTCAGGGCTCTGCATCAGACCTTGGGACAGAATAAGAATATTAGTGGGAAAAATCGATCAAACGTATGTAATATTAAGTCAGTTATTAGTACTGTGCCAATTTTAACTTCTTAGCATTTTATGTTTTGATTATTGAAACATCTAGCACAATGAACATAAAAGAAACACATAATAAACATAGGCCTTGATAAGGAATGATAAGATGGAAAAAATTTTTTAAAAATGCTTAAAATGCAACATGTAGGTAAGCTTAGGTAAATGTGCCAACACAAAAGTGAAAAGTCAGAGATGAGCAAGCTAGATGTTTTAAATATCCAGTTGTATATTGACAATCATAGACAATGGATACAAAATCTGAGATAAAGTAAAAGTGTGAAAATTGGCTTGCAATTCAAAGACTAAACATAAGTTGGAAAAGCTATATTTCTATAACAATTGGACCATGATACAAAAATTAAAAGGATTAGTTCCTATCAAAATTCCAGGTTTTTTTCATTATGGATATAAATAACATTTTTCTAATATTTACACAGACACGCACAGGCATTAGAATACATGAAATATTTCTGAAAAAGAAAAATCAGTGTTGGATTCAGTCTATCTGATATCAAGACTTGGTAGACACAGCAATTAAGACAGTCTCCTGTCGGCAAAGGGATAAATCCACAGATCAAAGGAGCAGAGGAGGGCTCAGAGTAGAGCACACCAATAGAGAGAATGCCATCATATAATGGTGAGCACTCTGGACTCTGTGAGAGATGGAGAATGGTCTTGAGCTTTTGTTTCTTATTGCCACTTGCTTCTGTCCTATATTTGCAAACACCACTGAGAAATAAAGGCAGCAATCGACTTCTAAATACCTTCAAATAAAGGGACCAAAAACCTAAACAGGATGTTTGAAAGGCCCAAGAGGGAAGGAGGATGAGAAGTCCGGTCTGCCAGGGAATTTGCCATCTTAGAAGTGAGATGGAAGCAGAGTCAGAGGTTCTGTCCCATGGCACTTCCTCCTGCTCCTTTCCAAGACCCCACCAACCCCGGGACTTCTTGTTTTGAATTGGTTAAAGCTTTCACTTGTTAGAACAAATCAGATATCTTACTAGGGCCAACAGAGTGCTCCATGTCACGGCTCCTTCCTGCATCTCTAGGCCCATGGTTCATTTTCCCCCATAAAATGTGATGCATAAACAGTGAAGCTTCTTGATACATTTTTTTCTACCCCCCTTTCTTTCTGTGATCCTCCTCCTTCCTTCTCTATCCATAGACACCCCAACACACATTGTCCCTTCTCCTTGTTATGGGAACTGACATCAGCTGCACAGTGGCACTGTGAACACCTGCAGGACACACTCCTATGTGTGCAGTCTATATAGAAAGGAACCGCAGTTTCTTAGGAAAGGCTCATTCAAGGCTGGAGAAAGGAAACTTCGAGGTGGTATAATGTTTCTCATTCAGAACATGAGGAAGGCTCAACAAATGGTGGAGCTATGACAGCAGGCCGCAGAAGTCAACTTGAAAGGACTCCTCTCAGCACAAACTGTGGCGTATCGAGCGGGAAGGAAAAATGACTTCACCGAACAATTAACAAAACAAAAAGAATCAACAGTTTTATATCAGGTACGGAAGGAGAAAGGCAGAAGGTAGAGAGGGAGAGTAAGAGACTTCTATCTGTTAATTAACTAATGGGATTTTTTTGTCATCTTCACTCCACTTCTCTGGGTAATTGACCTAATGTGCCCTTGGTAAACGATTACATTTGCATGCATGCCCCTGGAGGCCATCTGAAAGTCAGTGTGTTTCAATGTTTCCAGTACAAAAATGGAAAGTTCACAAGATGGCAAGCCCAGAACTCTGCAATGTCCTGCAGGCTACCTAAATTTCCATAATGAACTCACGAGAGAAGCGGGATGAGCGAGTACTCCCATTTTGAAACTGGGAATGTTGAGGCTCACAGCATAATATACATGATACAGACGGAACTCCACATGGAATTTTTAGACTTGCTTCTAGTAATGTGTCTTATGTGGCTTTGATCCTTAGAGCAGGCAACCCACAGAGAGTCCTTCCTGTTTGAGACCTGTCTTGCTATACTACACTGCAGCAAGCGCATGGGGAAGTATGAGGCCATCTGGCTTGGTGAACCTGAACTTGACATTCAAAGACCATGAATTTAAGTTCCATTTCTGTTCTTAATTTCCCTTGAGCCAACTAGTAATAATGCTAGTTTTCTCATCTGATTTCCAGTGAAAAGGGTAAAACAAACCCTTTTCCCAAACCCCAGGCAGTGAAGAAGAAGTGAGATGAATCAGAAGCACACACGGGGCTCTTGTGCTTTTGATCTCACTAACACTTCGACAACTTGAAGCCAGGATGTGCATGTGGCATTTTGAACTTTGGAGTCTGGGTTATTTGCTGTGTGTGTGGAACACTGCAAGTTGACCAGTGAAGTTTACATTTGCAATGAGATCTTCCTCTGCAAGATTGAGGCCGGACAACTATTTAACTTTCCATGTTTGGAAAAGGAACTGAAATAAGCACGTAAATCCCTTTCCTCCATTTTTGTAATATGAGTCAAACTTCAGGAAAGCCTTCCTCTTTCCCCACACAAAGAAAAGGTTTATGTTCCTATCTGGTGTAGAGATATCTAATGACCAGAGAAAATCCCTGGATCTTTTTTTTTTTTTTTTCCTGGAAAAGCCACTTGTTTTAATGGAACAGAGGGTCTGCCAGCGAGAGCACAGCAAACTTAATTGGCAGCCATGTAGCAGATGGGTCATGGAGTCTATTCATGCACCTGATGTGGCTAAAATATTTATTGAAAGGTCAACATGTGGTTTTTAAATCACAGGAAACTGAAAATGATGAAAATGCCACTCTTTAATTAGCAAGATCAATTCAGATTTCACAAACTATTATTCCCCAGATTGTCCTATAAAGATAGATGTCCTTTCTCAGTGAATTATCAAGTGACTCTCCACTTTAAAAAGTCAGGACTTACCAAATTTGTTCTTTTCAATACAATATCAGTATTCTAACATGCAATGCTCTGTGTTCAGCCAAGAACTTTCCTATTTTTTTAACTCAGTCAGCAAATTCCCTGTATCTCCAAAATGCAAGTCCTTACACTGGTGACTACAATAATATATTGTTGTTCAAATTACATGAAACAATTTTGTTTCCTATCACACACTGCATGAAAATAACTTACTGGTTGACGATGTTCTGCAATTCTGAATAGAATTCCTTCAAATGAATAAAATAAGAACATGTCTCAATATTTTAATAAGCAACACTTTTTTAAGGAAATTATACAATATTATAATCATTTTTGCTTAATTTTATTATTTAAGAGAGAGAGAACGAATGGGCATGCCAGGGCCTCATAACACTGCAAAAATAAATAAATAAATACTCCAGGTTTCATGTGCCACTTTGTGCATCTCGTTTTATGTGGGTACTGGGGAATCAAACCCCAGACCAGAGGGCTTTGTGAGCAAGTGCCTTTAAACACTGAACCATCTTCCCATCCCCAGTTTTTGTTTAATTTAAACACATACACTTTCCTTTCATAGAAAGCTCTATGGCATTATGACTTCTGTATTTTAAACAGCTAGCCTCTAACTTTTCTAGGCTTTTGTTTCCTAATCTGAAAACCTGTGATCTAGTCCTGAATTGTAACAAATATTATGCTTCTGGCATGCCACTAATTAGCTGTGTGACTTCAGATAAATTCTTTAACCTCTCTGGGCCCCAGGTCCCGAAGCTTTCAACAACTTGACTCTGGTGGTGGCTGAGATCCTATTAATGTCCTGACTGCTCAGACTGCTCTTTAACAGAGACACCAGTTACAATTCAGGGCGTGCTTCTTCATAAACCTTCCATTCCAGCCCAGTTGCTCGATGGCTGAGTCTTGATCTAAACCAACTGCTGCCTATGGCGGCAGTGCTCCTGCACATCTCCGGAGTCCTCTGGCCTTGCTGTTTCAGTCATTTAGTGATGTGGGAACAGGGTTCTCACCATGCTCCCCAGTGCCCAAGAAAAGGAAACAGAGCTAGGAGATTGCTCAGGGGTTAAGGTGCTTACCTGAAATGCTTAACCCCGAGGGTTTGATTCCCCAGTACCCATGTAAAACCAGGTACACAAAATGGTGCATGCGTCTGGAGTTTGTAGAGGCCCTAGCATGTCCATTCTCTCTCTCTTTCTCTTCCTCCTTGAAAATAAATAAATAAAATATTTTACAAAAAAAAAAAAGAAGAAGAAGAAATGGAAAGCATTCAGCCCTTGGTGATTCCTAGAAGATAGGCAGAGAAATAACTGAAACTGAGAACAGCTGCTGTGCATGCTAGGTGCTTCAATTTCTAGTAATTAAGGACTACAGGAAACTTAACAAGTGGGAGACTTCCACATGTCCCAAAGGTCATGAAGCAACTGCACACACAGCAAAAAAAAAAAAAAAAAATGAGGGTTATGAAAGTTTATAGAATATAAGTATTTATGAAACTATCACCAGAAAATTGTTGTAATTGGAATTAAGGCAGCTAATCAGTTGGTCAAGAAAATTTGATTTTATTGTCCACTAAATTATGGACACAGAGCAACTTATGTCTTTGTGCATCAAGGCATTATTTTAAACTAGGAAGTCTTTGTACATATAGTGTGTTTATCTCATCCATTTCACCATTTATCCACTCATACACTCATTTATTCATTAAATCTGGCATCCAGAGTAAGAGTATATTTTCCAAGTGACAAGAGACTGCAGGGAAGTGACACACTCCTTCTTTCTAGCACTTTTTTTTTATTTTTATTACTTATGATAGCATAATGATTGTTCCCTTTCACCTATGCTATATACACACCAGTCACAACATCAACTGCTTCAAAATTTTGGGGGGAGTTTCTATTGTATTACCTTTTTATGTAAAAAAACCAAAAGGAAATAATTTCTACACTTTTTTCATTCATTCATTCCTTGGTTCAAACTTGGTTCAAAGAGCTACTAGATACAATCCGAATGACTTCTAAGGCAAAAAAAAAAAAAAAAAAAAAAAAAAAAAAAAAGAAAGTCCTTCAAGTAATAGTATGGTAGATAAAACATAAATGTGGGGTATTAAAACATCAGAAAATCAATGTATAAGATATTTAGAATGGACTCCTAGGTATGTTGCAAGAATGTGCTGCACTGGTGAAGGCTGGCAGAAAATCACTGCCAAGCTGTGGAGAGGTCTAAGAAGGACAATTGTATGAGTCAGCAACTGAGTTTAAAATCACAGCACTTAGGACATGCAACACGTAGGTCACCAGTAGCATTTTGGTGTCTCTGGGAGAGTGTGAAAGGCAGAGGGAGGCTTCCTTCACTACCCTCACTGCAATCCTCCCCAAAGGCCCTGCAACTATATGTTTATGAATTAAGTTATTTTAAAGCTAAAGCTAAGCCGGGCATGGTGGCGCATGCCCTTAATCCCAGCACTCGGGAGGCAGAGGTAGGAGGATCACCAAGAGTTCAAGGCCACCCTGAGACTACATAGTGAATTCCAGGTCAGCCTGAGCCAGAGTGAGACTCTACCTCAAAAAGCCAAAAAAAAAAAAAAAAAAAAACAACAACAACAACAACAAAAAAAAAAAAAACTAAAGCTAATGCAATAGTGTATGCTCCTAAAGTAGCGTTGCCTTAGTCAGTGCTCAAGTTCCCACTGCCTCCAAGTCTAGAGCTGAGCTGGGCTGGACAACTTCCCAGTGACAGGGGTATTTCCTGTCTGATGTACTTGCTAAGGTCTTGGTTCTCCTGATGCATCTGATGCTCACACGCCTTTTCTCCTGAACAGAGATTGTTTGTCACCCTTTATCTCTTCCGCTGGATGTGGTAAACTCCTCTAGGGTTTTCCCATTTTGCTCACAACTTTCTCTATTTTGCCATTGTAGTTTCCTTGCACTCTATATTTAAATATTTAAAGAGAAGATGCAAAATTTGAAATTTACTTTAGGTTTCTTTCTTTTCTTTTTTTTTCTTTTCCAAATAGGATGTCAGTATCACTAGCATCTGGAAATAAGATGATATATATATATATATATATGTATATATATGTATGTATGTATGTATTTTGATGAATGTGTTTGTATTACATGTGTGGGTTAGTACATGGTGTGATCTTTAACATTTTAAATGTATTATAAATTATTCTAGATATGAAAATGTGTTTCCAGCATAATATAACAAATAACCATATATTTTTACTCCTCAGCTGAGAAAACAAAAGCTTTCAAAAACAGTTGAATTCCACTAGCATTTTGATCCTTAAAATACAAAAATAAAAATAATTTGTGATGAGTTTAAAGGAGATTTTAATATTGCATAAGTTTTGGTTTAATTTTGAAATTGCCATTAGAATCAAAGATGCTATCAGTTGCTATGATCTAATCTTGGTTTGTTTGGACAACTTTCTGTCTCTTACCATTGACATCACCCAAACCAGAAAAGCCAACTTCCTCACCCAACTCCTTCCCCTCTGTGTTTCCCCACACTATGGTGGTCTTATGATCCCGCTGGATGAACTAGGCAGTTCAGATGTTCTTTCCTTTGCAGCTTCCCTAGACCAGGTCAGTCTCTAAATATACCTGTTGTTTCTCAATGATGAATTTCCTGTTTCTCCATCTTCTCAGCACACTCCAGAACATGGATTCTCAAACTGTAATACTGGACCTTTGTGAAGCCCATGAATCTTTCAGATCATAGGATCAAAATCTTATGACTATATCAAGGTATATTTTCCCCTTTTCACTCTGTCTCTCATAAAGGTTACAATGTATTTATCCAGAATACATTGTGTATATGTGATATCACATATCTGACCATTGACTATATGGCAACTCATTTGTATTCTGTTAAACTGTACATTAAAGAATTCTGTAGAAATATAAGTCAATATCATTTTTCATTGTTTATAAAACATAGTTATTTAATGAATATTGTTTTCATAACATGTGACAGATTTATTTTTAAATGTTTTAATAAAGTGTGTTAAAAGCTTAGTTTCAAATCCAATAAACATCAACAGATAAAAATATACAAAACTAAGCACTTTTGATCCTCATTTTTTTTTTTTTTTTTTTTTTTTTTTTGGAGTGAGACAGAGAGAGAGGGAGAGGAAGACAGATAGAGATGGGTGCGCCAGCAGCCTCTCAGCTGCTGCGAACAAAATCCAGATGTGTGCGCCTCCTTGTGGTCAAGTGCGGCATTGCACCCTTACATCATCTGGCTAAAAGTGGGACCTGGAGATTGGAACAGCTGGAGATTGGAACCAGCGTTCTTAGGCTTAGGACACAGGCGCCTTAACTGCTAAGCCATCTCTCCAGCCCTCCTCATTCATTTTTGAGTATAAACAGTCCAAGACCAAGTCTTTGAGAGCATGCACCTTAGTCTAGGTCTTCATCATCACCCCCCTACGCTCAGCAACTTCTTTTCGGTGCTTTCTCAGCCTCTGCTTTGTCCTTGTTCTGCCTATCTGTACATAAGTACTGAGTTCACCTTCTTACACACAGTTTCCAATACATTATTTCCATGCTCAGAATCCATCTATGTAGGAGTCACAAATTTCTATTATATATCTCAACTTTTATCAATTATCCTAAATGACAAATGCCAACTTCCCTAAAAAAAAAAAAAAAAAAAAACATCTGTTTTAGTCAAGTTTGCTTCTTTGGCAACAAATTTCAATGATCACTTCACATTTTTTTATTTAAATCTTTCTGTGTCTTATCTTTACCCTGGAGTGTTGGGTCAGCCCAAGGGAGTCCATGGGGGCTGGGTGAGAAGCACATGCTTAGGAGACTAGGATGAACTCCAGCTAGCATTCACTAGGTATGTAATATAATTTCTGGAACATTATAAAGGAAAATAAAGTACAGTAGTACCTACTTCAAGTAGTTGTTTTGAAGACTATATGTGTTTATGTTTAATAGTATTCAATACATGCTAAGCTGTTATACAAATCCTGCCAAAGGATTAAGTTTTTCTATGTCCATGAAGT
This sequence comes from Orientallactaga sibirica, assembly GCA_036365145.1. Classification (NCBI taxonomy): domain Eukaryota; kingdom Metazoa; phylum Chordata; class Mammalia; order Rodentia; family Dipodidae; genus Orientallactaga; species Orientallactaga sibirica. The sequence goes on from JAEOAD010000003.1 coordinate 23,808,327, forward strand.
CTTCTCGGTATTCTTCATCCAACACTGTCTCTCCCAGGCACACTGCCTGCTCCACTGATGGGTATGGAGAGTCCCATCTTGACTTCCCTACTGAGGTAACTGTCCGTGTGAACTTCTCACACTCCCTCTCTTTCTTTTCATCCCTCCACTGCCTCATGTCCTGTTCATACATGTTTTCTGGGAAATGATTAACTTGTTACACCTGATTCAATGAATTAATATGTATCATGTGATTATTCCTTTACTTTCCAAAAACTGATACACATAAGCCAATTCTCAGCTGACAGGAGACAAATAAATGTATTTGATCTGTAACCTTTTATTCATCTTGCCCTTCTTAGAAAAACTTAGGATAAGTCAAACTCTAGCATAATAAATCCATTCATTGGAAAACGGAAACTCAAACAGGAAACATTTTATATAGAGAAGGAGATCTGATGGCAGAATCTTCCAAATTACACAAACAGACAGCCAAAAGCTGGTTGATCCTGGCTGCAAATCAATCCTACTGTGAAATGACTTTTAGTTAGCTTCAGCGTCTTCGAAGTGGGCTGGGAATTGTAGGCTTGAAGTCCTTGGGGTTCTGTCATTTAGGGGTGGATGCAAATTGTTACAGGGTGTAGAGAAGCCTCCATCTAGCAGTCCTGAACCGCATCCCCACCTTGTTCTGAGGTCAAGGACAGCTGCTTCATGACTGGGAAATAGTCCTCTGGCTCAGAAGATCAGCTTTCTGGTCTTTTATATGAAATAGGCTTATGGAGGGATGAAATTTGGTTAAACAATGCATGTATTACCTTAGGATTGATGTATAATGTAGAAACCAATCTAACATAGAAAACACTTCCAAGAATCAAATTCTAAAAAGTTTGTGTAGACTAGTCATATGATATTCTTTTTAGTATTTTTCCCTAAATGACCTATGAATATACAAGGACATTTATTTAATTTTAAAGAATCGTTGTGGAAGGTATTTACTTAGTATATCTCAAGAACATTATAATATTACAGCTGGCAGACATTATTTCTTTTCTACTAGATAGCATATTGACAATTAAAAAAAGGAATTTTCTTAAAAGCTTTTAAAGTTCTCTGGAAAGACCTATCATGCTAAGACCACCATGAAGAAGAAATAAAGTCTATAACTATATAGTGTTTTGATCTGATATTTAGGACCATATCAAGCTTTTTCTTATGATCTTAGATAGGCAGTGTAGCAGAGTGATCAAGAAGCAAATTCCACCTAGAGCCGCCTGCCTAGACCCAGTGCCTGGTTCTCCCTCTTGAGAGTTATGTGAATGAGCAAGTCACTTACCTTCTCTGTGCTTCAGCTTTCTCATAAGTAAATGTGGCAGGTAGTAATATTTCCATTATAGTTTATTGTGAAACTTACAGGATTATTGCTCTTATTCCCATCATGTTCATGGACAAAAACAATTTTTCTTTTTCTGTGATGACTTTAGCTATGAAGAGTGTCAGTGTCTTTGGGTAACTAAAGGATGCAGAGAACAATCACGGCTCAATGATATCTATCACAGTGAAAAGCGGCCTTCTTCTAAAGCTTTGGAGGCTGAGTTGGGGGTTACACTAGTTTCAGATAATCCCTTTTGTTACAGATATGGTATAGTCCCCATACATTCAAATTATCTGTAGTGAAGGACCACTTTTCTGTTATGTTTTCAGCTTTTTGTGCATCAATATTATCAAATGCAAAAAAATACTGTCACCTTATCAAGTTGCTATGAGTTGTGAATACATATTTTCACCATCCATACATAGACTAAGGACAAAACCTCACAGATACCACCTGTCTATTGCCCACTCTTTGAGAATCCAGGGCATAATACAGTTGGTATCTCTCCTGGTTGCCCATTATCTAAACTGTTTTCCTATACTTGGGGAATTTGCAATTTCATGAGGCAGAGCATACCTCCTATTCTAAAACATCAAAAGACAGCTACTAGCATTTCCAAAGTGTCTTTGTACCTAGAATATGGGTAGATGGACCCAGACAATGTTACTCAAATGGACACTCAACAAAACACTGAAAAAAGAAACCCACACAGTAGCTTTACACATTTCTTTCTTTGTTTCTGGGGGCCACAAATTCATAGCCACATGGTTGAGTAACAGTGGCTCAGAGACTCACAGGCATGTGTAGTCAACATGATAGATGGGGCTGCAGTCATATGAAGGTGTGACCAGAGATGGAGGATTGACTTACAAGGTAACGCACTTATATGGGAAGTTGTCCCTTCCTGTTAGTATGAGGACTTTGTTATTGACAGGATTGATTGTGATGACTTGCTATCTCAAACTCCACATGTGTGATTTCAGAAACTAAGTAAAAGCTCAAATGATTTTTATAATGTCTCCTTATAGTCACATACTGTCAGTCTTACCCTTGTCACACAGAGCCGTTCAAACTCAGCATGGAAGGAGATAGTTCAGGAATATAAACTTTAGGATACCAGGTCACTGCATTCCTATAGAGACTGACCTCCCAGGGAAGGGTGTGGGATCTGAAGGCAAGGTCATGGCAACTGATCTTTGCAGGACCAGTTCAAACTTTGGTTTAAGTTATCTCACATGGCCAAGATGACTCCGAGCCTGGTTCTCTTTCCTTTCTCCAAGAGAAGGAGTGAGTTGCCAAATAAATATTCTTGTATCAAATTTGTTTTCAGTAATCAGTGGTGTATCAGGGGAGACTGAGGCAAGAGGATTGCAAGTCTAAGACAGCCTGGGCTATGTAGAGAGTTCTTGGCTTACCTGGACTACAGCCAGACTCTGTTTCCAAAAATTAAAAAGTAAGACAATCTATTGTCTTTTAAACTAACCAGACTTGGCTTCAGCAAGAAGGAGGAAGATGTGGAGGACAAGAAGGGGAGGAATGCCTGTGTCTGATATATTTTTGGGAGAAAATGCTTAGAAATTTTCATCTTACCTTCATGGAACACACTGTAGTACCCTTTTTATAACATGGTAAGTTTAACTATAAAGGATTTAAATGTGTACTCTATTTCCATGTGAATGCCAGATTCAGCTTTTTTGCAGAACTTAATATTTTGGCTTTTAGGTACAATTGCTAGTACTGTCGTGGACATGTTTTCACAAGTGATGATTCAGGCTACAAAAAAAATGTTTAACAAAAAGTAACTATGTTAACAAAAAAGTTTCACCCAAAAACAACTGTGTTAAAAGTTCATCTTTTAGTGTATATACAGCAGGGTGTTTCACCTTTTCAATTTAAGAAAAACTCTCATGATGAATAAGTTTGGAAGAACAATTACTATAAGCGAGCATAAAATGAAAGTGTGCAGGGTTCCTTCGACAACCTGAAATTCCCACCCTGTGTGAACACATGAACATGCTAGGACAGACACTCCACTTCCAGTGGTCAGTTTATACCTCAAAGAAATGTTTAATGTGCACAGCTGTAGTCCAGCCAGCACCATTCACTATGCAGATGCAGAAGAATGTGTGCTGTCTAGCTCCATTTATGAGGTCCAACGAAAAACGAAAGGAGGTTATATTACTAGATTTTAGGAAGTATTTACCCTGAGGAGTGGGAATGTCATTAAGAGGAGAGAAATCTCTAGAACAATGCTCTAGGGAACATCCAATTCTTGATAGGAGTTGGTTCCAAGAGTGTATTCAGTTGTTGAAAAAACATCAAATTCTACACTTAAAAGGAACTTACTTTCTTATACGTGTCTGTCAATGACAGATTTATGACTTAAACATCATTGTATGTGTTTTCATTTGCTGTCTTTTATTTTCTATATTTTTATGAGAACAAATATAATAGGTATTATTTTCTTAGACACCTGCTCAAATTTGCATAAATTTCATCAGCAAAATAAAGCAGCATGTTTCTGTTACAGTAATCAGATGTATTTACTTACAAAGCTGTGTGCATTTGGAAGCTTCCTTTTATAGGAATAAAGATAAGTTTTCTACCTTTATTTAATAGAAAAAAAGTTTATTTTTCTTCATTACAGTTTCAAATACATTACTTTTAAAAAAAAATGGCAAAAAAATCCAAAAATAGCTGGGTCAACCAAAGTAAGTGGTGACGGGGCTAGAGGGAAGACTTGGACTTCAAGGACTATATAGAATGATAACCAGTGTCTTTAACCAACCGCCCTCCCCCCAGCACTAAACACAATTGGGATATGTTCTCCTCTGGACAAACGTTATGAGTTTTATTTTAACATGAGTCCTGAAAGAGAAAAGAAAATGTTCACTGCAGAAACATTTTATCTGGAATGCTGAAATAAATTTGAAAGTATAATTTAATTCCTTCACATACCATGACTAGCTTTTAGTCTCAAGAGCTAGCATGAAAATGCTTTCCCCAAAAGTCTGTGAATGAATCCGGACAGATAAGCCAAGCACAAGTAGAGTATTCTGTTGCAAAATATATTTTTGTTTTAGGGAAGAATACTATTACAAGAAGTTCTTTTGGGGGATTCATTGCTTTTGTTTTGAGACCATGTGGAAGAACATGCACAAACCTTCCAAGAACAATAACTGCTACTATTAGCCTTGAGTCAGAATAACAGAGTCATGCAATAGTTGCACTGGGAATTATGCCAGCTAAAGGCAGTGTCCTATCAAGCTGTCATTCTGATTGCTGCCTTTTGGGCTTTGATATCAGGGTATGTCTGAACTGAGGTCCTAATAGACTGATGGAGATGGCTCAGTATTGCTTTTCACTTCCTCAGGTGAAGGAAGTACATCTCTCCTTGCTTGCTGCCTCACCCCCAGTCATTTTATATTAAATGGTATATATTTTAAAATCCAGTCTCTGAATGTTATGCACTCATTCTACCAGCATTATAGTTTTAGATTAGTTTCCCAATCCATTCATATGTTCCTTGCTAAAACATTTGTCTTTGAAATCCTGGAAAGTATTTAAGAGATGGGTCCAATCATTTTCTATGTTGCTTGTAAATACTGCTAACATGATATCAAAGTTGTTTCTCTTTCTTATATCTTGAATATCCAGCCTCTTTCCCAGCCAGAGAACACTCGTGGTATTTGATGAATAAACAAAGCAATTATATGTAGTTCTAGACAGTAAAGAAGAGCTGGAGCTCCTTGATAAAATCCAGTGTGGATCTGGAGAACACAGGAATGGCCTGGGCCATAGGAAGCCAGGGATAAAGGGAGACAATCACCTGTGCTGAGGTCCCAACAGACCCCATTTCAATTGTGCTGAACACTCATCAGGCGAAGCAGATTCCAGTTTCTGTGGCTTCAGGACTCCTGACTCTAAACCTCCTCTGCAGGGCAGCTAATCAGTCAGTCCTAAGGAAGCCAAGCCTTCCTGCAGGCTTCATTCAGTTCCCTGATTCTGTAACACTTTGAGTAGATTTCATGCATACATTCTTATTTTATAAACATTTATAAAATGCCAGCTATTAAATTTGTTACATAAATTCTTTCTATGCGTACAGGTGTTTCCAAAAAATAAGCACAAAAATAACTACAATGCAAAGATGTAGTAATGACATAGAAATAAAGTTCCTAAATTTCCTAGCATTAATGGAATATTACTATTTAACATGATGGAAGGAATTTAATCCTAGCGAAAGACTAGCAATGAACTGGAAGACATTACAGTAACTATAAGTAATCAAAGACTGAGATTTGCTGATTGCTTGTTCTTTGAATATTTTCTGCTCTTCTCTGAAAATTTGAAATTTTCTATTAGTTTGTAATCAAAAGTGGACTTTTCTGCAGTAAGTTAATATATTTGTGGCATTTAATCAAGTATAATAGTATGATGAAAATTAATTATGTATTTTTGAATTTAAAAAGTCTAGAAATGACTGTGACTCTTTCGCTTCATATGTGTTAAATACAGTTTCTCTTCCAAGGATTACCATTGTTGCCCTAGCTAAATAAATCTCACCCCATACCATTGTCACTTTAATGACTTCAACATCAGCATTATTTTCCAAAAGGATATGATAATGCATGTGCATGAATACTTAAAATTACTTTAGCCTTCTTGACCCAAATTTAATTTCCCCTCAACTGAAAACACTAAGGCTTCATCACTGAGGCTTTTGAATTAGAATTTACTTTTGTTGTTGTTGTTGTCTTCCAAGGTAGGGTCTCTCTCTAGCCCAGGCTGACCTGGAATGCACTATGTAGACTCAAGGTGGCCACCAACTCATTACAATTCTCCTACCTCTGCCTCATGAGTGCTGTGATTAAAGGTGTGTGTCACAATGCCCAGCTTTTACTTGCTATTTTTGAGTAACACCTCAATTATGAATTAACCGATTTACTTATGCCTTGATGGCAATAGACTTAAAGGACATTTTCCTAATCAAATTTTGGAAGACATATTGTAGAGCACCTTTCTATCACAACTCATGCCATGTGGTTTTGTGGGTGGATCATGCGAAATGATGAAAGAGGAGACTGAGAACTTGGATCTGTGATGCCCACTTATTTTTCAAAGGTTTAGCTTGCATTTTAATGATAAACAAATCATGTAATATAATTTATTAAATCATGAGACCATTATGTCAAAAACGTCTGTGTCTTTGGCCAATCAATAAAACTTTTATTTTAATGTCCTTATATACATAATAATAATTATGAAATAATTAGAAAAATCCTCTGACAGTTTATTTTTCTTTGGTTAATAGCCTGTGTCACTGGTTATCAAGCAATTCATGAGTAAGGATGGTTTCCATGTGTAGGTTGTTGGACCATTTCAGTAACTCCACCTGCAACTGTGTCAGGTGCTGTCAGTGCAGACCATGCTCCTTGAAGCCAACTCTTCACCTGCTCCAGATGACTTCCCATGGTGGAGGACTGCCCCTTTGTGCAGAGTACTCTTGCCAGAATCATGGAATTATAAGTACCAGGGACTTTCCATCTGTAAGAGCAACCAAAATGATGGGAACTGGTGCATAGATATGCCCACTTTCTCATCTCTTCAGAGCAGCTAGTCCAACAAGAAGGTACCATTTTCTAGAATTTTCACATGGAGTTTTGTCCCAGTTGTCTACCATAGTAGCTTCTTGAATGACTTACCCTTATTATTTGCTCCATTTTTATGCATTACCTTCCCTAAGCTTCCAATAAATTTCAAATTCAATTTTAAAATACACATCAGAAAACCTAATTCTTAGGAACAATATCACAATCCCAGCAATGTGTTCATTATGAACATTGTGCAATTACTGTGTTCAAACCATACCCACATTAAGTGACTTGAGAACCATTGCATTGATAGTGCACTGCCTGTCCCTGTGGTCAGAAGAAAAGGACATATACCATTGTGTCAAAGATGTCCTTTAAAAACAGAGCAAACTGTGCTGGAGAAATGGCTCAGTGGATAAAGCATTTGCTGTGCAAGACTGAGTACCTGAGTTTCGATCATCAGCACACACATAAAAAGCCAGATGCTGTACTGTGAACATCTGTAATCCCAGTATGCTTATGGTAAGAAAGGACGCAAACATAGGGAAATCTCCAAGAAGGTTAGCTAGCTAGCCTGCTGAACACAGCCTACAGTGAAAAATGAGAGACCCTGCCATAGTCAAGGTGGAAAGTAAAAGACTAAATCCAGAGTTGTTCTGTGACTTCCACATGTGTACTATGGCATACATACGCCCATGCTCACACACATGCATGTGTGCACACGTGCACATGCACACACACACACACACCAAAGGAAATTTTTTAGAAAAGCAAACAAAACAGCAAAATTTCTGGGTTTTTTGTACTTTTTTATTGACAGCTTCCATAATTACAGACAATAAACCATGATAATTTCCTCCCTCCCCCACTTTCCCCTTCACAAATCCACTGTCCATCACATCCTCTCCTTCTCTCCATTAGTCTCCATTTTATTTTGATATCATCATATTTTCCTCCTATTATGAGGGTCTTGTGGAGATAGTGCTAGGCACTGTGAGATCATGGATATTGAGGGCAATTTCTACCTGAATGATTGCATTATAAGCAGTCCTACCCTTTGTTTGGCTCTTACATTCTTTCCACCACCTCTTCCGCAATGGACCTTGAGCCTTGGAAGATATGATAGAGATATTTCAGTGCTGAACACTCCTCTGTCACTTCTTTTTAGCATTATGGTACCTTTTAAAATGAGTTACTTATCCCTCATGTTAAGAAAAACCCAGGGGCTGTAGAGATGGCTTAATGGTTAAGGTGCTTGCCTGCAAAACCAAAGGACCTCTGTTTGATTCCCCAGGACACACATTCACAAGGTGACACATGCATGTGGAGTTCATTTGCAGCAGCTGGAAACCCTAGCACACCCATTCTCTCTCTCTCCCTCTTTCTCTCTCAAAAAAGAAAAAGAAAAAAGAACAATCCAGACACTTCTCTATCAGAACTACCCCTTGTCCAAATTCCCCAAATAAATGTTCTTGTCAAAAAATATCTGCTATCACTTTTTAAAAATCTCTGATTTCACAGTTGCACAATAACTTGGCTTCAATACTAGTCTGTGTTTTGTGGATTGAATACAGTTATTATCTTTTTCCTTAAAAATAAAGCATTCACCCCCAGTAGTCTGTTCATTTACTTACATATATACAATGGCCTAAGTGAAGTAAGGGAAAGGTAAATGAAGGGTGGGAGCAGGGTTAATCACAATTTAAGATATTATGAATAAGCCATATGAAAATCTATGTTTTTGGATGATGCACACAAAAGCCATAGATTGTTCCTAGAAAAATTTCAGTTCCAGGCATTGGAGCCTTCCACTGAGTTGTTAGCCATGGAGGTCCCTGATGCCCCCAAAACATTATAGGCCATTGCCAAGGATCTTGGTTTCTCACCAGAAGTAGATGGGAAGACTCTATTGCTAAACACTCAAAATGCTTGGGCTGCAAGGTCACTGAGAAATAAAGCTGGAGCTGAGCTGAAAACCTCCTCTGTGTAGACAAGGTGACAGAAAGCTGGAAAATGCTACACTGCATGCAGCCCTATGGGAGACAGAGGAGTCATCAGTGGTGATAAACAACAGTGGATATTTCAAGCTTTAAGTTTGGCCAGTCAGGCCAAATGAGCCAACAGGTGCAATTGTGGCATGTCTGTTATGGGGGAAACCAACTGCTTTCTAATTGGACTGGAGGACCTCTCTATGGTAGGGAATATAGGCCTGATACTGGAAACCAAGGCAAAAGCCTATGGCCGGGGTGGTCATGAACCCTAGAGGTGTAATGCCTGCTGTTGTCTGGCTAAATGCATATATTATGCTCACCAAACTACTCTGTAAGCACTTTTCTTAGTGTTCACATCCATATATTAATACTACTCTCATTTGGTTTAGAGAAGCTTCTCTTTACAGATGGTAGTGACCACTGGAATGACTCAGAAGGCACCTTAGTGCTGAGAAGAAGTGACAGAGGAGTGTTCAGCACCAAGGCATCTCTATCAAACCTTCCAAGTCTCAGGGTCCATGGCAGAAGAGGTGACAGAAAGAATGTAAGAGCTAAAGGAAGGGTAGAATTGTTTACAATGCCTGTTCTAGACACAAAATGCCCTGGATATCCATGACCTCACAGTACCTGATACTACCTACACAAGACCATCATAATAGGAGGAAAAGATGACAACATCAAAATAAAAGAGAGACTAATTCAGAGGAAGAGGGGATATGATGGAGGGTGGATTTGTGACTGGGAAAGTGGGGGAGAGGAAGGAATTATCATGGTTTATTGTTTATAATAAATGAATTAATTAAAAATATAACATTCATAAAACAATATGAACTTCATAAATAGGAATAACTATATCTTCAAACTTCAAATTAGTTTATAAACACATAGAAGAGAAGATCAATATAAGTAGGGACTTTGAAACTCACTACTAGCTTTTTCTCCCACAAAACACATGGCTTTGGTGTGTTCCATTGGAGTTTTCTCTGGGTAGTTTTAGACCAATCAGAGAAAACATCAACCATTTCAATATGTCCATGAGTCCTAACATACACAGGTCAAGAAGCCTTAAAAATAACTAATGTGAGCACCTGGAGATCTAGTTGTTTACATTCTTTCTGGCTTACTTTAATTCTACAACCATCTGCTTTTGAGCCTGAATTCTGAAAGAAACCAAAATAAGAGCCTGTCTGAGGATTAACAAAGGAGAACTCCTCTGGCTTTGTGTGAATCCACTCTATAATCCTATTCTCCACAGCACATGTCAACTCTCTGCCTCGTCCCTATATTTTGGGGAAACTCCTTTGGTTGTGGTGAGCTTCTTATACAAAGTTTCATTGACCGATCAAAATCTGCAGCTTATTAGAATTTCTAGTTTTCTCAATGAAGAAGCCAAGCCTGCACTTCCCTTCTAGAGCAACTTGGAACTGGAATTGCTTCTGGCAAGGGATAAAGATTTCTGTCCAACCATATTATGTAATTGAAGTTTTATCCAAAATGAGGTCAATGTCAACTCTAAATCAGGAAGCAACTAAACTAAATATATGTGTGATAGAGTAATGGAAAGTATATCTTGAAAAGACAATATAGCCAATAAGCTATTTATTTTCTTCATTTTAGGGTACACTGAAAGAAACTTTTAAAAACATATCAAGGGAGCCAAGTATGGTGGCACACGCCTTTAATCCCAGCACTCACAAGGCAGAGGTAGGAGGATGGCTGTGAGTTCGAGGTTACCATGAGACTACAGAGTGAATTCCAGGTTGGGCTGGAGAGATTGCTTAGTGGTTAAGGCATTTACCTGTGAAGCCTAAGGACCCATGTTCTATTCTCCAGTACCCACTAAAGCAGATGCACATGGTGGTGCATGTTTCTGGAGTTCATTTGCAGTGGCTGGAGGACCTGTCATGCCCATTCTCTCTCTTTCCCTCTCTCTCTCTTTCTCCCTCTTTCTCTGCCTCTTTTGTCCCCCTCAAATAAATAAATAAAACAATTTCAAAACATATCAAAAAGAAAAATGAAATCATTACATTTTCAGGTAAATGGTTGCAACAGGAAATCACTATGTTAAATGAAATTAGCCAGACTCAGAAAAACAAATACCACATATTTTCTCTCATATATGGAACCCAGAATTAAAATCATATACATGTGTGTATATTTGTATATATATATACATAAATACATATACGGATATATATGTGTGTTTATATGTTTGTATGGGAGTCATGAAGAAACAGAAAATGAGAGAAAAGGAGGACATTTTAAGGCAGTGGAAAATAGAGAGGGTAATGGAAAACATGTGATAAGAAAGCAAAAAATAGGAATTAACTGGCAAAAGAAAGGGAACCAAGTGCGATGGGAAGAATACACAGGGTGGAGAGAGAGCAGGGTAGAAGAATGAATCAGAACAAATTATCATGGACACAAATCCAGAATGAAATGCCTTACTTCATATGCTAATTAAAAAACAACCCAGCCACGTGGCACGTGTCTATCAGAGAACACTGATGCCTTTGCTAGTTTTGCTGAATATCAATGCAGTTGACACTATGAGTTCACATTCAGAATTCTCAGGAAGTGTAACTAATAACACACCAGGAAAGCACTGCTTCAGAAAACTATTCATAGATATGAACGAATGATAGGTTATTGTGTTGCTGTTCATTATTGTTTTTTCTTTGATTTTAACATTGCATCTATAATATAAAGTGATCTAAAGGTTAGGTTGGCATTACTGGGAAAAAGACTAAAACTGTACTTTTTGGAAGACATTACCAGTCCATTTAAATTTTCTATCATTAATTCATATCCAGCCCCTATATTACTTCCCTTTGCAGCACCCCATATAAGGGAGAATGCAATTTCTAAGACATTACCAAATTGGACAAAGGAAAAGAATGAACGCAGTTGAGCTGAATGCGAAAATGTTTGCAGATTTCAAAGCTCTCTCTTCACTTGAAGAGCACCTGTTTGTTTTGTCTTCATCACACTTAGGAAAACATGCAGTTCAATGGATTCACCACCCCTACCTAAAGGTTAAAATTATCCAACTTGATCCCCAACATTTCTGCTTAAACAGAACCTCAAAGCTCATCTGATCACACATATCTCTTGTCCTTTCTGCATATGAGAGGGTGGGGATAGAAATTTCACAAGAAAACTTTCCCTGGAGTTATTAAATTTTGGACTTTGACCCTAAAATGAACCAACAATTCCAGAGATGCAATTAGCGTTTTGAATTAGGAAATGTTATCTTGTTCAAAATATTCCAAAATATTAACTAAGTGGAAACAGCAATAAATAAGGCAACTTTTCTTGTAACCTTGCTCTAGCCTTCCCATAAGACTCCCTCTCCCGCCTCCACTCTCCCTCTTCCTCTTTCACCTCCTTAAGAGCCTTTTCTTTCTGTGTTCTTCTCTATCCGACTGTCCTTTACTGACCTTATTTAAAAGGATCAGTTAGCTCCCACAGTACAAGGGTCAGAGATTAAATCCAAACACCCTAGCCCTGCTTTTACTTTCTAATGGATGAATCATAAAAAGTTACCAAATTATTGGGAAAAATAACAAAATTCTTCAGTCAATAACTTCATCTTTGGCTCGCATTCCATCACTTTATAGCTCACTAATGCAAATAATAACTTGTTATTCTTATCAGTAGATTCACATAAATTGTAAAGAAACACAGGCTTGTGCTGGAGAGATGGCTCAGCGGTTAAGGCACTTGTTTGCAATGACTAACAAACTGGGTTTGATTCCACAGTGCCCCTGTGAAGTTGAAAGCATAGAGTGGTACATGCATCTAGTTTTCCAGTGGCTAGAGACCCTGGCACACCCATATTCATTTTCTCTGTGTGTGTGTGTATTTCTCCTTGAAAATAAATTAATGAAATATTTTTAAAACCTGTAAGCTAAAAATAAGCCTTTAAAAAAAAGAAGGGGGCTGGAAAGATATCTTAGTGGTTAAGGCACCTGCCTCCTAAGCCTAAGAACGCTTGTTCCAATCTCCAGGTCCCACATGCAGCCAGATGCAAAGTGATGCAAGGGAGCAATGCTGCACTTGACCACAAGGGGGCGCACACATCTGGATTTCATTTGCAGCAGCTGAGAGGCTGCTGGCACACCCATCTCTATCTGTTTTCCTCTCCCTCTCTGTCTCTCTTCAAATAAATAAAATTAAAAGGGGGTGTGGGGGCTGCAGAGATAGCTTAGTGGTTAAGGCATTTGTCAGCAAAGCCTAAGGACCCAGGTTCAATTACCCAGTACCCATGTAAGTCAGATGCAGAAGGTGGTGCATGCATCTCAAGTTCTCTTACAATGGCCAGAGGCTCTGGCATGCCCATTCTAGCCCTTCCTCATAAATAAATAAATATAATATTTAAAAATCAAAGGCTTGGAGGCAATTTCCATTCCACCCAGATATATCAAAAAGTCAGAACAACATAATTTAATATATTTTGTTTTTTGAGGTAGGGTCTCACTCTGACTCAGGCTGTCCTGGAATTCACTATGTAGTCTCAGGGTGGCCTTGAATTCTCTGCGATCCTCCTACCTCTACCTCCCCGAGTGCTGGGATTAAAGGTGTGTGCCACCATGCCCGGCTATATAAAAAATATAAAATTGTACCGTAAGTTTTAGTTAAGATAAAACAAACAAAATACATGTCACATAATAATGAATGTGTCATAGCAAGTCTCAAAAATTATACTGTGGCTTCTACAAATAGAGGTTGATTGCTCTGTTGCAAGTATTCTAGAGGTAGGTTAGTTAAGCCAACAACTCAACAATGTGGGCCGCCTACTTCCTGATAAAAGTGTTGTCACTAGCTTCTGGCAACACATCCCCTTGTAAGGCAGACACATGAGAAGGACAAAGAGGAAAGAGGACACACCTGACTTTATGAAGAAAGCAAAGGTTTTCCAGAACCACACCCAGGCCCATGGAGGTTTTCTGCTTACGTTTCTTATCAGGCCCAGATGTGAAGGGAGATTACAGATTACCATGAAGGAAGCATTTGGCTTTTGTTGTGGCCACTGGGAATAAGTGTTTGGTCAGCCACTCATGGTCAGATTATATATAACCCTGTGGAGAAGAACATCTGAGGTTGCATGTCTCTTCACCCCTTGACTTCCTCATTTCTAAAACCTGTCTCTGTGACCTAAATCTTGAAAAGAAGAAGAAAAAAAACCACAAATCTTGTCACTCCCTTTGTCCCCAGCACTTACCTCCACATCATTCATTGATGGCTTCTCATTTTACAGCAAGATGGAGTCCCCATGTAAGCTAAGATGTGGGTGGTTTCTTTTTAATTGAAGGCATATATGCCATTCTAACTTCTCCAGAAAACTCAGGTTTCATTCCTGTTTGTAACTGTTAAGCCTTTTTCTCTACTCCTCTTCTTTTCCATCCTGGCCATGACACAGTATCTGGACTGTTAGTATGATGAAGGGGGAAGAAAGGTGTGATTTTGCAAATCTTTTCAATAGTCTATCTAAAAAATTTATTTATGCATGAGTGAGTGTGTGTATGTGTGTGCATGTGTGCACATGCGTGCACACTCACCCCAGAGCACACATGTGGAGGTCAGAGGACTTATTCATGCTCCACATCCTTTAAGACAGGGTATCTTGCTGCTGCACACAGGTGGGCCTGCCAGTAACCCATGGGAGGGAATTCACACCGGGTACTGAGAACCAAGTCCAGACTCTAGAGGGAAGCTTCCACTTTGGTTAAGAAGCTGCTTCTTTGGTGGTGGATGGTAGGGCATTTTCCTCAGAGAGATGCTGAATTCACTGAGTTCCCTGTGAAAAGAAGGACACGGACAGAGCACATACATGAATGATGGAAAAAGAGCTAGAACAGAACTGCAAAGGCTGATACTGAACTGGAAGATGCAGAAGAAATTTAATATTCACTGCTTTTTTTAAATTTTCATATGGATAAACAGCTTATTGAAAAGTTATATTCAGTAGTGGCAAAAAGACAATACTAACTCTTAAAACATTAGTACTTCCTATCTTTAAATCCTTTTTTATGGCTCTGGGTGACATTTCTGTCAAACCATTATGTCCACATTTTAAAACCTAAGGAGATGGATCTTAGGGAAGGGACCAAGTTTTGATTGGTCCCTGTAATCTGGTGCTAAAGCTGTGGGCCATGAATGTTGAAATTCTGGCTCTTTCAAGTCTGTGATGCTTGGAAATTTTCAGGGATCTCATGAGCAAGGACTTCGTGCCTGCAATTCCCACTCAATGATAAATCCTCTGACAAGCCCCAGTGAGCTCCCAGCAGGCCATTCTGGGATCCCCTTTCTTTGTATACACATCTGAGTTTTACTATTTGGGTATTATGAAGAAAAGTCACCTGGAAAAAAAATGTTCCCTCTAGCCATCTTTCAACAAGGGGAACTCCACCAGGAGAAAGTTCCTTCTGGCTATGTTGCAGTGTTCCCATGGATAATCCTGAGAGTGAGTCCAGTAAGTTGCCCCTTCAAACCACAGGGCCTGGCTCAGGGCAGGCTGACAGGAGGGACAGAGACTAGTGCCTGTATATGCCCCTGCTGCCTGTCTAGCTGGCCTTCAGGCTTCTAGGGATTGTCCAGTGTCATCCCTCCTGACTCAAGTGGACCCACTAAGATGCTGTCAGAGTTGCCCTGGACTGTAGTAAAATGTGTATGGAAACTTGAAAAGTGTAAAGCCCTTTATAAATGTCAGGTATGGGTCAAGTATGATGTTGATGAATGAGTACATGATAAATTAGTATTATTTCATGAATATAAATTTGTATTAGACTTAATAAAAACAACTATAAACTATAATTGGTTAATTTTGGTATTTTAAGCCTTTAGACTTACATTTAAATAGTTTTATTTCTTTGAATCCTAAATGGGAATATGGAAATAAGTGCATTGGAGCCATAAATTATAGGAATGCAAATTATCTAAAGGAATATAGATAGAGGTCTCTGGTTAGTGATTAGAGTTGTTTGTTTGATTGTTTAAAGCACTGGAGACCAAATCCAGGGTCTCACACAAACCAGGCTTTCTCCCTTTCTTTTTCTTTCTTTTCTTTTCCTTTCTTCCTCTTTTTTTCCCTTTCTTCCCTCCCTCCCCATCACACATTTGTCTCATAAGAGAGCAGGATCTTCTAACTTGTTTGTATTACCTACCTACCTACCTACCTACCTACCTACCTACCTACCTAACTACATCTATTCATTTATCCATCTATCTCTGTCTCCTCACATTGAAAAGAAAACAGCAAATGTAGCTAGCATTTGAATGTCAACATAGACAGAGCCTGATGACTTTAAATTTTTCTTGTGCTGGAGAGATGGCTTAATGGTAAAGGTGCTTGCCTATGAAGCCTAAGGTCCCAGGTTCGATTCTCTAGGTCCCATGTAAGCCAGACGCACAAGATGGTGCATGTGTCTGGAGTTCATTTGCACTGGCTAGAGGCCCTGTCACACCTCTCCCTCTCTCCCTCTCTCTCTCTCTCTCTCTCTCTCTCTCTCCCTTTGTCTCTGTCTCAAATAAAAATAAATAACTAAAATTTAAAACATCTCTTGCCTGAGAGGCAAGGTCACTGAGAAAGCAAGCTGGTGCTGAGCAGAAAACCTTCTTCCTGTAGACCAGCCAACTGAAAGCTAGAAAAAGCTGCACTGCATGCAGCCATATGGGAGACAGAAGTCATCAGCAGTGAAAATATTCAAGTTTGGCCATATAGGCTCAATGACTAAATGGGTGCAATAGTGGCATGTCTACTCTTGGGTTAACCAACTATTCCATAATTGGACTGAAGGCCCTCTCTACAGGAGGGAATACATACCTGGTACTGAAAAACCTAAGCAAAAGTCTATGGCAGGTGAGGTCATGAGCCTTAGGGGTATAAAGCCTGCTCTTGTCTGAATAAATGTATATATTATTCCCACAAAGCTGCCCTGAAAGCACTACACTTAATGTTCATATTCACATATTAACGCTATTCTCACTTCTGATTAGAGAAGCTTCTCTTTTCAGATGGCCATGACTACTGGGATGACCCAAAAGGCAACATTGTGCTGAGAGGAAGGGATGGAGGAATGCCCAGCACTGAAACATTTCTGTCACACCCTACAAGGCTCAGGGCCCATTGCGGAAGAGGGAGCGGATAGAATGGAAGAGCCAAAGGAAGGGTATGACTCCTTACAATGCAAGAAATTGGCCTTGATATCCATGACCTTTCAGTGCCTAGCAATACCTTTGCAAGACCCTCATAATAGAAGAAAAAGATGATGACATCAAATTAAAAGAGAGACTTATGGAGAGAGGGAGGGGATATGATGGAGATTGGAGTTCTAAAGGGAATGGGGGGGGAGGGAAATATCATGCATTTTTTGTATGTAAGTATAGAAGTTGTCAATAAAAAATTTATATGTATAAAATAAAATAAAATAAAATAAAATAAAATTTTCTTGATCAGTTCTAAATATAAGTTGATTTTTAAACTCCAGTCTTTAAGCTGCCTATTTACTAACTGGGATAGGACCCAAAATTACCTGCTTTGACTTCTCCCAGTGTTACTTGGCTTCCTTGTCTTTGTGTTGCTCTGCCTTGCAAAATGAAATGCTGTTACTGAAACAGAAGGCCTCCAATGCTAGGAACAACTCCCCCTCCTTGTTTTGTTTTGTTTTGTTTTGTTTTGTTTTGTTTTGTTTTGTTTTAACCAGGATGAGGAAATCTTTGACCCAAACATGACTCTTGCAAACCCTCTTTAGGAAGTCCCAGAAATGCTTGGGTTCATCAGCTTTACCAGCCTTCCCTCCCTGTCTCCCCTTCCAGGCCAGTTTTGTGTGAACAGTCCTAAAACTGGCAATCACTCAAAGAATTTGTCATAAATAAATGAACTGCTTGTCTACAAGAAGAGCAGTTTCTTTGGCCTTTGTCATTTGCCTCAGCATTGGCAAGGACTTGGGGAGGCTATAACCTCTAAGGGACCATGTACATGAGATGGGACATCCTGACTCCAGAGCCATCATGTGGACACGACTACCCATGGTTAGAGGCCCAAGTCAGAGAGTTCAAGCTCCTCCGCTGTGCCCCAAATTTCCCACCAGGGAGTGACAACTACACCTGAAATTCCATCAAAAACTTGGAATTATGAGTGAAAGAAACTGATTATTCTAATATCTTCCTGTCATTCTTCATTGACTACAATGGGAAAGTCACAAAATTACTGTTTTTCCCAAGTTTAAGTAGAAATAACAGAAAGACAATGGAATTCCATTAGTACGTTGTGGATCTGAGTATGGAGTGCCATAAACCATACATTTAATTTACTGATAGGTTTTGCTAATTCTGACTAATCCTGATTAAAGCTCATAGTAGATATGTGACAACTCTAGGTTTATTTTTCTCATAGTTAACTACTGATCTAGACACATCTATTCTGTTCACATCTATTAAAAATAGGCACTGAGGGACTGGAGAAATGGCTTAGCGGTTAAGGCTTTGCCTGCAAAGCCAAAGAATCCCGGTTAGATTCTCTAGGACCCACGTAAGCCAGATGCACAAAAGTCACATGCATCTGGAGTTCATTTGCAGTGGCTAGAGGCCCTGGCATGCCCATTCTCTCTCAGTTTGCCTCTCCTCTCCTCTCTCTCTCTCTCTCTGTCTCTCTCTCTCTCTCTCTCTACTTGCAAATAAAAAAAAAATTTTAAAAATTTAAAAAAAGAATAGGCACTGAACTATACATGTGCTCATTATAATTAAAATGAATAAAATAATCTATGAGGCTTTATAAATAAGAATTAAAATGCAGCAAACATGAACAACCACAGCCTAGCCATCAACATGGTTAAATATTATTGAGGAAAAAGAGAATCACACAGTTATACCTTTCTTTTAGCAATGCTTCAGTGACATAAAAATTTGAAAAATATATTTGTTGTGCTTATCATACATACACATGTGACAAATCAAAATAAAAGGTAAGAGAATGACAAATATTAAATTCAAGCTCACAACAACCTCCAGGATGAAGAAGAAAATATCTGAGAAGGAAAATGGAAACTGGAAAGATTCTGGTAACATTCTATTTCATAAACTCAGTGTGAAGAAGAAAGCCCTGTTACTATTTGCTGACATGTGCAAATTAGGTTCTTGATCCCCTTTAATAGGAACATTACATGTCATGATTTAAATCTCTATGCTGGGTATGGTGCTTTCCAGAATCAACCATCATGTGTTCCACTCATGTCACTCATCTCCACAGTGCCATAAATTAATTCCTTAACAAGTTCAAACACTGTTCTCTTTGATCTACCAACTCTACTTCAATTGTTTCTTTTATCTTTCCTGTGTAATTGATGACTTGATATAGATTTCAGTGCTTCCAGAACTAAGTGAAATACAATATTCAGTGAGGTCATAGCATTCTACATAGGAATCCACTCTCTGGCTTCAGTGGTTATAATAAACATGCTAAATTATGTCTGTAACACATGAACAAGTGTTTCCAAGTTTATTTTGTGCTCCTTTCATTGACATGTCTCCTTACCACCTATAGTCCCAGCATGGGGGGTAAGGACCCTGGGGAGTCATGAAGTTTCCCACAATGTAATCAGATTGTTACATGTGAAAACTAATATGTCAGAATTGTTTTGCAATTGGACAAAACCCAATATCATTTAAGAATAAAAACAACATTTAAAAATACACAGTGGTTTTCATCTTATAGAAGACTTCGTAAGAATATTGAGAAAGTGTGTCCTCTCTCTCAAACTTTGACCACTCGGTCCACTTCAGTTGTCTTCATTCTCCTCCTGGGCAGACATGGCTATACTCATACCAATCCAAGGTATCCAGAGGGATTAGACTGTAAAATTCCTGTAAGGTTTGTCACTAAATACTTGTCATAAAAATATCATCATGTGGACACGTCTACCCATGGTTAGAGGCCCAAGTTCAGAGAGTTCAAGCTCCTCCGCAGTGCCCCAAATTTCCCACCAGTGAGTGACAACTACACCTGAAACTTCATATCAAAAACTTGGAATTATGAGTGAAAGAAACAGATTATTCTAATATCTTCCTGTCATTCTTCATTGACCACAATGGGAAAGTCGCAAAATTACTGTTTTTCCCAAGTTTAAGTAGAAATAACAGAAAGCATAAACCCGAAATTCAGGGATGATTGTTTTAAATTGGATTACAATTTACATGAATGAGTACACTTTCTAATGCCCAATTCCAATCCTGTATTCTCCACAAAATTTTCTGGATTTCCTCTCCTTATCTCCACATTGCAAGGATAATTGTTCTTCCTTTTCTTTTATACTTCTTCACTATTCTTCTTCATTTCACAATTGATTTACATCCTCAGCAAGTCATCAGTGGCAACTATGTGAAATGTTATAACGTGAACAATTAGTAGTGAAAATTATTTAAATTTTAAGAGGTAACTCATGTCAGCTAGGATACTACATTGAAAGCAGCAGATAGCTTGCAAAATGGTGCAAAGACATATTTCTGGGAAACATATTTAAGGTCTTCTACCTCTCCTAGAAGGGTGTTTGAGAATCATATAGAGAAGGAATCATGGGAGAAGGAAAGAAGAGATGTGGCAGGAAGAGTGGGGGGACACTGCCTCATAATAAAGTAGTTCCAGCCTTCTCTCCCATGTATCCTGTTTGGCCTTGTACAGGAAAGAAGAAGAAATACTCATCACGGACGCTTACCAGGAAACATCCTAATCCTAAGATAATGCACAAAATGAAGGAAGATTTTCATGACTTCTCAGAAAGAAGAAAGAAAAGAGGGATGGAGGGAGAGAAGTCTTGCTGAATTCAAACAAATGAACTGCTGCTACTGGGCAGCGAGAATCAGTAACATCCCACTCAACAAACATAAACAAAATTAAGCTCTATTTAACTATTCTTGTCAGTATCAACTGTGTGCCTATAGTAATTTCATGTTCTATGGTTAGAATTGTCATCGTTTCCAAGCCACAAACCAAACCTAAATTCATTAATTGCTTTCTACAAAGTATGTTGACTTTGATATCATACTGCAGTTTTATAAAATGTTATACCATTGGGGAGAAGAGGCAGGAGAAATAAGAAATCTATTTCTGTTATTTTCTATAACTGATTTGATTTTATAATTATCCTCATAAAATTTTCAGCTAAGTACCAACTAGGTGACAAAAGTTCTGCTCTTCCCTAGCATCTCCAAGATAACAATAGTGCAAGAGTGCCAAAGAAATTATGAATTTTCAGACATTATGAAAAATGCCATTGTTGCACACTTTTTGTAAGTGGCCCATGGATGAAGTTCACCACCAGTAATAAATAATTTTATGCAATACCTAATTTTCTATGATTATTGAAGATTTTATGCCTATCTGACCACACTTCCTACCTAATTCACTCTTTTATTTTTTTAAATTTTTTATTCATTTGCAAGAGAGAGAGAGAACAAAAAATAAAATTTATCCAATAAAATTTGTGACTTACCGATTTTCCTATTTCTGAACTGAGATATATATATATATATATATATATATATATATATATATATATATATATATATATTTAAGATGTATTGTTCTCCTACATCTGGTCATTAAACACACAAAAACATGTATGTAAACTTGTATGTGTGTATAGTGTCTAAGTCATTAACAACACATTTTCATAAATTACAACAGCTTAAAAATGATACAATGCCACTTTTTCCTATTTGAAATTTACTTGTTTAAAATTACATACATAAAACAATTTGACTAATTATATAATGTTTGAAAGCTCAGGCAGGATATAAAGGAAGGGCCAAAAACCTATCATTTTATATAATTATAGTTTCTTTATGCTTTGTTTGCTAAAAGGAGTGTTTCCAAATTCTGGCTGAATTATAATCACCTGGTGTGTTTTAAAATAAATGCTAATAGACACCTCCTCCCACTGTTTCTAAGTGATTACAATTATTATCTGGGAGGAAGTTGCAAAATTAAATACTGATGTCTGTGACATTTGCTCCATTAACTTATTAGGTCATTTCTCTTAGCGTGGATTCATGGAGATCTATTTTATATTTGAGTACTGAAGAAAACTTTTTAGATTTATATTGTGGCTAAAACTGTTCCAACTTCAGCCATTGTGAGATCTTTCAGTTGGCTCTTAGACACATCCCATCATGGTTGGTTTTAAGGTTTGGTTTATGGCACAAGACTCATGTTGACTACTTTCTGCCCCAATCCAACAACCAGCCATTTCTCTAAGAATTCCCTTCACTGGAGAATGATATTAGAAACCAAGATATAGGTAGTAGATAAAGGTATTACTACAGGGTTTCCTTGCTTCAGGTCCTCAGGTAAGAAAGCAAGGAGGCAGATATGTGTATACTAACCTGTAATATGCATGTTTCTATGGATCTTTCTATGCAAAATAATCAGTATTAAACAAACACAAGTTCATACTGACAACTGTAACTCAATCCATTACCGTATGGATCAGCCTGTCCTGCTCCCCTTGATCACATCTAAACTCCCTCTCCCACAATGAGAAATAAATTTTCTCATTGCCATCCATTCACTTACATGTTCCATTCCAGTATACATGCATAGGGATATCCAGTTTGTTAAAGAATACCATGTGGGATACAGATTTATCAATAAGATTATGATACTACAGATCCCATGATTTTTAAAGTTATGTAGTTTAGTAGTTTTATCTCCCATACCTTTCAGTGATGTTGTTTCATACATCTGTAATACAGTTTGATTGTTTTGTCCTATTCTGTATATCATTCTGGGCTTCCCAACCTTTTATATTTTCTGTATTTTTATAGGCAATAAGCTTTGCTGTTTGTGGAGATTTACTTAAATGAATTCAAAAATACTTATTGACTTGCATTCACCATTATAGAGACATACAGAGTAATTTCCTTGCCCAAAAATTCCCTACATTTCATCCCTTTCTCCAACTATGAAACCTTGGCAAACAGTCATAATTTTATTGTCACCATAATTTTTACTTTTCCAGAATATTATGTGTACTCATTAAATATCTGGTGGTTCGGATGTACTTGTTTTAGTTACCAGGATGCATGCGTCTTTTAAATCTTTGAATCTTTTCACAGCCTGACAGTTATTTCTCTTTATTGTTAAACCATATTCAATTGTATGGACATACACAATTTGTTCATTCATTAATCATTGAAGGACATGCTGATCGTTAGCTTCTGGTGATTATAAATAATGGTACAATGTATATTCATGTGCAGGCTTTTTAATGTTGACATATTTTTAAATAAAGGATGATGAAATATGTTAAGACTGAGCCAGCTTGGCTATGGCAGCTTTATAAGACATGCTGAGTTCTATCTGTGAAATCATGCTGATGCCTCATAATCTGAAGCTAGTATTGTCAGGGTTTGCTTGTTTTATTTTGCTTTGTATTTTGTGTCTAGTACGTGTATATATGCATGTGTACACAGAGGCTAAAGACAGACATAAGTTGTCTTCCTCCTCTATTGCTCTTCTACCTTATTTTCCTGAGAAAATAAGGAATTGCCTGAACTTACAGTCCCTCATGTTTCTATTAAACTGGCCGACCTGTGAGCCCCAGAAATTCTCCTGTGTCCATCAAACTCAGCCCTGGTTCACAGGCATGCCTTACTTTTTTTTTTTTTTTTTTTTTATGGTTTTTCAAGGTAGGGTTTCACTCTAGTCCAGGCTGACCTGGAATTCACTATGTAGTCTTAGGGTGGCCTTGAACTCATGGCGATCCTCCTACCTCTGCCTCCCGAGTGCTGGGATTAAAGGCACGCGCCACCACGCCCGGCTATGCCTTACTTTTTATGTGAGTAATAGGGATCTAATTTAGGTCCTCATGCTTGCTCAGTGACTGTTCTTACCCACTGAGCCATCTCCTGAGCCTCTGTTTTTGTTTCTTATTTTTCAGTCATTCTAATAGGCATGTAGTAGTACCTTGTTATTTAAATTGAATTCCCTAATTCCTAATGTGGATGGGCATCTTTTCATATCCTCATTTTTATCTGTATATTTTCTTTGATTAAGCAACTAACTGTGTAAGACCTTTTGCCCTGTTGTAATTAGGGTGTTACTGTTATTGACACAATTTTTGGTTTAGTTGATTAAATTTAAAGTAGAAAAATAGAAAAGTGTGGCTGGGTAGATGATTCTGTAGTTAAAGGCTCCTTCAGCCTGCTAACTAGAGTTCAAATGCCCTGCACCCACATAAAAACTGGACACAAGGTGGTGCAGTCACCTATAGCAATGAGATGAGTGAGGAGAATCACAACACTCATGGACCAGCTAATCTGGCTAGAGACCATCTCAAACAAGGCAGAAAAACAGAACCGAACTCTCAACCTCTGGCCTTCATGTGCCCACTCATACAACACACACAAATGATAATAAACTAACACACTAAAGATATTCCATTTTATTTTAATTTTTCATCAACTGTATAAATCCAATTTTCAAGGGTGTATCAGCTACTAACAACCTGAAGGACTTCCTTTGACAGAAGTTCTGGTGTAGCAGATCTGCAGCAATGTGTTAACTAAATCACCTCTCTAACAAAGTCTTTATTTTTAAAAAAATCATTTTTGTTCATTTACTTGAGAGAGACAGAGAATATGAGAGCACCAGGGCTTTCTGCTACTGCAAACAAACATGTGCCCCTTTATGCTTCTGACTTTACATGGGTGCTGGGGAATCGAACCCGGCCCAGCATGCTTCACAAACAAGTGTCTTTTCCACTGAGAAATCTCTCCAACCCCTCTTTCATCTCTGAAGGATATTTTCGCTCAATCCAATTCAGTTTGGGATTTGTTTTCTTCAAGTACTTGAAAGACATCACTATAAATGCTGAGAATATATAGAGCAGTATTAAAGCATGTGCCCAAAAGACATTGTTCTGTGTCTTCTTGCTTACGTGGTTTCTAGTGAGAAGTCTGCTGTAAATCTTCTCCTCACACTTCCAATGGGCATTTTCCTTGTAGTTGCCTTCAAGGCTTTCTCACTGTCAGATGAAGTGTCAGGACCCTGGCGGGTCTGAAGTTTGCTTCATGCCTAACTTGGGGCTCTTCGCTTGTCTTGGGTTTCTCCTTTGTGCATCAAACAATCTCTCTCTTGAAGCTTTGCCAGCTGAATCCCAATGTTAATTTTATGACATTTAGCATGGTATGGGGGTATGGAGAAGAAGGCCCTCATTAAGCCTCAGATGTAGGCAATTACTGCTAACATAAGTTTAGGGCTGTGGCATTCAAATATGGCCACTCCTCCAGAGGTGATGCTGGGCTTAGCATCTTCCCACCCCACTTCCAGGTACTTTTCTTTATGGCTTTGTTCCATTTTCCCTACACATTTTTTCTCTTTGAAGTGGTAAGGAAGATGAGCCTGGTAATGTCTAGCAATGATGTTCTAGGCCTGTGATCCAGTTAGTGTCAAAGAGAAGGTTTTCTTAGATTCTCCTCACTGTTCTTCTTTAGTGACTACTTGAATTCCTGTGGAAATGTCCTTCAAGAAGACGTAACACTCTGTTCTACATGTACTTGCTTACACAGTCCTCAGGGACTTTAGCAATTCATGTGACACTTCTGGTTTCCTTCTGTTACTGGATGATAATGGTGTTTGGTCACATCTTCACAGACCTTGACTCTCTCTGTGCTTTTAGTTGTTTGCTCTGAAACTTCAGTTCTGTCTTGGATCCAAGAATAGCCATTTATTTCTGACCTGTTATCTTTTGTTATTTTTGTTGTTGTTGTTAGGGTGAGAGTCTTTTCATCTCATCTCCAAGCTTGTCTGAGTTCCTTTTGTGCTACCATGACAGTATATCTGAGACTGGAGATTCCTTTCTTCACTTTTGGGGCCTGGGAAGTCTAAGTTTAAGGGGTCAGTATCTGCCAAAGGCCTTTTTACTGTGTCATCTCACAGCAGAAGGCAATAGAGCAGAGAGTACAATAGAGCAGGAGAGGACCAGGTTCCCATTCATAACAAACCCACTTTGCTCCCAGTAATGATATGAACCCCATGCCCTCATGAACTGGTCACTTCTTAGCATCTCTACTGTGACACTGAGGTAAAGTCTCTAGTACATGAACTTTATAGGACAGTTTTAGGTCAGAACAATGTTGAAACCAGAAGCCTTTTAATTTTTTATTATTTTATTTGTATTTATTTATTTGAGAGGAAGAGAAGTATACAGAGAGAGAGAATGGGCACACCAGGGCCTCCTGCCACTGCAAACAAACTCTAGACGCATGTGTCACTTTGTGGATCTGGCTTACATGGGTCCTGAGGAATCTAACCTAGGTCCTTTGGCTTTTCAGGCTAGCATCTTAACCACTAAGCCATCTCTCCAGTCCCAGAAGCCATTTTCTACAGAGACAATTTGAGTCATCCTACATAAGACAATAAGACCTTCAAGTCAAAAAAATAAATATATGCTTTTTAATTCCTGCTCTATAATTAACTAGCACACCATTCATGAAAAGGAAATGGACTGATAAGGGTTAGTATCAGACCCACAAAAGGATCAACTAATACAATTGTGTGAATATGATGAGAAAACTTTAAGATTATGAGGTAAGCTTAGGCCTGGCCTTATATTTTATCATTTAGTCAAAGGTTTTAGGAGTCAAAAGCAGAGTTGGTGCTTTACATCTGGAAATAAAGATAGGATGAGCTCAGCAAGATGAAGGGAGCACAAATGACATCCAAACCTCCCCATTCATTTCTGCTTCTGAGAAATAAACAGGACACAATCCTACTGTTTTTAAGAGAAGGGGTGACAAATCGTAATTGAATTGTACTCAATAATTTAGTTAAAAATTTCTGAAACTAATATCTACTTCATTTTAGAAGAAAACTGGGTAACATAATATGCACTTATGGAAATAAAATGTGTAAAATTATAATATTCCACATCCAGATCTTCTTTAAAATTAAAAGCAAAATAAAAACTGATTTTCTATCAAAATTTCATCTTGTCCACAACTTCAGAAAACAAAACCATTTCTTATGACTAAAAGTATATTTTGATTTTGAAACAATTTGTATCTCATATTTCAGAGTTATGTGCAGCAAAGAGTTAAGACTTGTGAGGACGGTTGCATTCCTCAGACTGTATCTTTGAAAGTAAACATCATTTTTACATATGACTTAGGTAGCTCCTTAAGTGATTTACTTTATCCTCCAATAGATCATTTATTATTGAGGGGACCTGAAAGCTGAACATGAGATGTAAAAACATGTGCTCAAGTTGAGACTGAAATGGCAACTGGCCACATTCTTCAGATCATGTAATGAGTGCACTGGGGAACTCAATACCCCAGCAGATGACAAGTTCAAGGATGACGCCTGTTTAAGCGAAAGCTAAGTTGGAACACATGAAACCATCTGATTTCGAGTTTTCATGCGAATCATTCTGGAGCACAAGGATTAATGAATGTATGAGAATATGCCCTTGGATTAGAATGCATTCCTACAGAATGAGAATAAGAAATATGAGAAATATTAAAAAGGGAACAAATACAGCATTGTTAATTTCTTACTATGTGACTAAAAGGAGCAAGGGACTCATGTGACTTCAATGGTGAGTTACATTCCCACAATGCACCTGCATTTGAGCAACTGTAAACAGTATATAATTCTGACCAGAGTCAGAAATATTCATCAGCTCCATCAAACGGGGCTCAGTCTTTTTCATACACTACTAGTTTTATCTTCTGTAACTAACAAGATTTAAAAAATTAAATCTGCTCAGGCTTTGGGCTAACTGACAGAATTATCTAAACAGAGACATATAAATAAAATTATGAACTGCATAATTTGACAGCATTTCAGAAGTTAAAAATGCTCAAGTTTAAACCAAATATGTAATTTAAAACTATCTGATCTATGAAAAGACTAAGTGCATCCTATGTGAAATACTTCCTCAAATAATAATAGATAAGTTAAATTATTAATATAAATTATTAATATTATGCTGTGTTTATAACAATGCAAATCAAAGTCCTGTGAGGACTGCAAGCTTTTCTGTGGTTCAGAGTGAATTTGAACAAGGATACCAGCTGTTCTATTAGATAATGTCTTGGATAAAGTCACTTCTCAAAGAAAATTTTCACACTATGTAATAATCAGGCATCACTTCTGAATTTTTTAAAAGATGAAGACAAATATCTCAGATAGTCTATAAATGAATTATTTTCCATGACCAAATTTATCTTCCAAACCAAGAAAAATTTATGAACATTTGCCAAACTCCATGATTTTTCAAGGGTTTAGAAATTAAAAATCCAAATAAAACATATATTATAAATACAAAAAATAGTTTATCTCCTTGGGATTTGACCTGCCTCTTAAAGAAAAAAATACAAATAATAAATTAAGGCTTACTTTTTACAAGGAGACAAAATCAGCAATATCTTTGAAAAGTTAAGGAGATTAGCACAATACACAAATTGATCCTGGAAGTGAATCTTGCTCCTGCTTACAAAATTCTACTCTTAGGTTGGAAGATAGCTTAGTGGTTAAGGAGCTTGCCTGCAAAGTCAAAGGACTCTGGTTTGATTCCTATATAATCCAGATGCACAAGGTGCCACATATGTCTTGAGTTCATTTGCAGTGGCTGGAGGTCCTGTTGTGCCTATTTTCTCCTCTCTCTCTCTCCCTCTCTCTGTCTCTCCTTATCTTTTTCTCTCTCAAATAAATAAAGAAAACATTTTTTAAATGCCACTCCTTTCTAAGTACCTGATACCCTTGTCAATGCAGGTAAAGATATTTATAAACACACTGTGTGTACCCATTCTTGTGGTGGTGTGCTTTAAAGAATGTGTTTTAATTCTGCAGCAAAAACATTATCATGAATTGGAAATGTCAGCTTTATAAATAGGTATTCATTTTGAGATTTTCTTTTTATACTTAATACTAATTATTTTACAAGATGGCACAAACTCACATAATAGTTTGCAACATTTCCTTTTTCCAACTCATAAGGACGGCAGTGTAGCAATAGCACTGTTAAATCTCCCACTAGTAAATCATGTCCTTCATCCAACTGTGGATTTCAGATGATGTGAATTATGCTGGGACCCTGCTCCGGACAATTTGAAATCAAACATGAGAATATTAATTTCTTGTATCCAAGACATCTCATACCACCATATGATATGCATGGCTACACAATAGTAATAGCCGAGCAACATTTTTTAAGTTGAGAGCAGTTAAGGTTCTTTTTCAGGGCAGATGTTTTGCCAATTTGCTATTGTCAATCATTAAGGAAGTAAGAAGTACATAAGTTATGATAATGTGAGGTATATTATACATGTCACTTCATCCATAAAACAACATGGATTTTCTCAGCCAATTTTTTGCTTGTTTTAATCTGTTCAATTTGACTATTTTTCATCAGGGTATAAATATTTATCTTGTCTGTGATGAAACATTCAAGAGAAGGTAAGTGGAAGTGTCAGTAAAGTAGAAAGGGAGGGAGCATTTTAGTTAGCAAGAGTTATTCAAAAATTGCTTTAAAGTAATTATAAAGGATACTTATGTGTACACTATGAGATTTATTACCACATATACTTGAATTTGGGGAATAATGTGTGTATTTTGGAGGAAATTAAGGCATATGCCAATATTTCAGTCGAATAATTACTTGCAAATGGATAAGAGGCAAGCTTATTATGTTCATAGATTACTGAAGTGAACACTATTTATATGACCTGAAGTGACTACAAGACACTTAATGTAGAACACAACCTAACTTTTCTTTCTAGAAATTTATTTTAATGCTAAATTAGGAGAAACATAATGTGGTGACATGTTAGTTGCTTATGAGAGTGTAATTTTCCACCTAATGTCTGCTTTCTTAAATCTAAGTTCTTATCTACATTAATCTTATTATTATTTTTTTTTTTGCAATACTGGGGATTGAACCTAGAACATGTTAAATAGGTGCTCTGTAACTGAGCTACATTTCCAGCCTCTAACCTTAAAATCTGAGGTAAGATGGATAAGATGTCTATTACTGTGCTTAAAATTTTATGTAGAACTAGGGAGATAGTTCAGAGGTTAAGTTTGCTTATTTGCAAAGCCTACTGGCCTGGGTTCAGTTCTCTAGTACTTATGTAAAGCCAGGCATACAAAATAGCCCATGCATCTGGAGTTCATTTGCAAGTGGCCTTGGTACACCTAATCTCTCTCTCTCTCTCTCTCTCTCTCTCTCTCTCTCTCTCTCTGTCTCTCTCTCTCTGTCTCTCCTTTCTCTCTATCTCATGCTTGCAAATAAATAGAAACATTTTTTTTAATTACTTAGGCATTCTCTCTTGCTCTCTGTCTCTGACTCTTTCTCAAAATAATTAAAATAAATTATTTTGGATCTAACCACTATTTGTAAATTATTTAAATCAACCTTTTACATAATAATTACATAGTATTTCTCTTCTTTCTTCCAAACACCTCAGCTGAAAAATCTTTAGCTATTGCTAAAAACATTTTTTAAATGTATTAAACCTGTATGATTCATGAGTGGTGAGAGAGGTTTCTATTTTCCCACAGTAGTGGAGCAAGATGCATGCAGGGCTCCAGCTGGCTGGCAAGTCCATATTTCAAATTGCCTCAGTATTGCAAAACAAGAAGTGAAAGCACAAGTATCTTCACTATCAAAGATATTAAAGGATAACTATGTTCCAAAACTTAAAGTGGGAAGCATTTACAACTCATTATTTTTCAAGCAACTGAAAATTGATGGTGAGACCCACATGCTACTCAACAGAACAATGAGCTTTATGCTGAAGAAGTCTCATAATTTGTTAACAACTCGTACACATAAGTTTCAGCAATAGCATTTAAAAATCTCTGTGCCATGTGCGAACCCAGACTTGGCTGTAGATATAGAAATAATGGTTTCCAGAGTCTAATAATTCCAAGTATGAGTATTGTGCATCATCTTCCGTTTTCCCATTATACTATAACCATAAATTTACTTTCATCACAGACAGCCAGTATGCACTGCCAATGTGTTGTGATTTGAGTGTCATAAGAGGAAGTGGGTTTGCGACTCAAAAGAAAGGGACTGTACACATATACAACCTGTCCACACAGATGTCAATATCAAAGGAATTCTGAGGCTGACTGGGAATCCCAGATGTCAGCGTTGAAATTACAACAAGGATGGATTGTTTAGCTCTCAAAAGGATTTTCTAATACACTTCAGTGAGAACCTAAAGGCCAGAAAATGGTGTTGTTTGCTTGGGTTGGCTCTCATACCCTTCCCTGGACCAGTTGCTATAGTCAGGGAAATGAAATGATCTGAATGGCCTGGACTGAGTGCCATCACCCACAATCTGAGGAAATGGTTCAGCCCCATTCCTCCACAGACAGATTGAGAGTGGTGATTCCCAAGTGGCTGCCCTCTACCAACTTCCCACTCCAGAGCCTCCCCGCTGGTGACTGTCTTCTTACATAGTCATCTCTCTAATATCTAGTCAAGTAACATCAATTGGCTGAGCCAGACCCCTTCCTCCTGTAAGAGAGCCAGGGAACTTACCTTATATAACCACGTTCTTTACGCTTTCCATGGAAACAATGCTGGAAAGGCATACCCTAGCCCACGTGTATCTCCTACCCATTGTTGTAAGAGTAGAGGAATGTATTCCCCCTCAGAAATCCAAATACAAAATGGGAAACTTCTGAGAAGTTTGAAGGGTGAAGTTAACACCCCAAATTTGTTTCTTCCTTTTCCTTGGTCCTCTCCACAGGAAGGAGAGGTAAAAAATCTGACTTCCACTAGGGCTTATTTCCCTGCTTGCTAGGCCACTGATTGCCTGCCTAACATATCCTCCTTGCAGATGTTCCTGTGCTCTGCATAAAGTTTTGTGACTTTTTACCCCTGTGTATAAACCCCTATGGTAAGGGCCTTAACCATTCAATAGGCAGCTTGGCTGCTCTGTGTTCCAGTTCCCCGACTGCATTTCTGCATTGAAGAAGTGAACTTTTTTTTTGGCATCAGATTTATATTCTTCAATCTATATTTCCCAGATTGCTGAATTTTATTGGGAATCTGATTTCCTTAAGAGATGATAGCTGGAGCCCTATTTGACTAGTAATTCTTTTGTCAGGGTAGAAAATATACCAAGGAGAGATGAGTTTCAATTTTTGTCTGCCTTCGGAAGTGGCTGTTATCACTCCATTCTCCAAAGCACCTGGCAACAGTACAGTGATCAATTTCAAATGATTCCTTAGAAAAGGAGATTCAGAAAAGAAAAGTGAGTTGTCCAGCTAGTTAGTAGTGTTGTAGGCTTAGCACCAGAACAATGACCTCTAAGAATGCAATCTCAAAACCAGAGGCCCAATAAAATCCTGCAGCTCCAATCCATAAGCAGAAGGGCAGCTCATCCATCAGTTACCACATGCCTCTCCCCTGTGCCACTCTACCAAGAACTCATGGATACCCAGGAGTCCTCTTCTTTATGGAGTACACAGAGCAGGTACAGGCAAAAAGAAAACTGTGCAATTAAGTATCACAGTAAGTATAATTTCTAAGCTACCATGACCCCATTGATGAGAAAGATCACAAAAAATAACACATTGCAGATGTTTTATCCATGCTCTTCTGAAGGAAGGTTATGGAGCTATATGCCCTGATGAACATATCTAACTGTGTCGCTTCAGTTGTTTCTAAGACCGTCATTGGATGGGATATTGAATAACATTTGAGATAATGCAAGCCTTAAAGCCTGTCAAATTGAGACAATTCATGCACCTGCATCCAGCCGTCCACCCCGGCAGCAGTTCTGGGCAGCTGTCAGTGTTCCCACCCTTCCCAACCACAGCTGAGAGTATCAAGCTACATATTGAAAATGTCTGCTGATGTCCAAAGAGGAAATAAGGTGACAGTCAGTAAACAAGCAAGCCTTGTCACTCTCTCTGCCTTCAATACTAAAACTAAGAAATTCTGGACTCTGTAAATTTTGGATATGTCTAAAAAGTATACTTTGTATGTATTTGATATTGAAATGGAAATGTTCAAGAGGACAATGTCCCCATCATCTCAGTACACATGTGTGTATCATTACCAGAAATCAGCGAGGAAAGAACCCACTGGCAGACAGTCATCTTCTATATGCCCTGGCCCATGCTGGAAAATAGCCTGAGCTAAATAATATTTTTATGTTAAAGGAACATAAAGACAAAAGGAAGGAGGGAGAACAATACCAAAGTTTTTAGGTGACATTTGGTAGACATTGTTCTGTGTTTATTAATGAAATAAGTGACAGTGTTAATAAAGCTTATTCTGTAATTCATGGTTCACAAACATTATGTTTAAAAAGAGGTTTCTGAAATACTCTTTTTAGTATTTCAATATCCTTTCAATATTCTTTCTATAGCCAAAATATTGTCACACCCCCATAGTAGGTTCTCCTGCTAGAAGAATGAAAACAACTGGTTTCATCACGTCATTTATTTGTTGAATATGCCAGAATGACCGTTCCTGTATGTTCATTGTGGGAGATATGTACACAGATATAAAGATACTACAGACATTAAAGGAAGAAACCAAACACGTTTTGCTTATTTTTGCTTAGAAACTTTTCACAATAGATTAGGAAGTACCAACTTGTCACCATCATAGATACAATTAGTTAACCCCACACCTTCAAGTAGCTCTTCCTTGTGGATGTTGGATAGCACTCCTTGGACACACAGCTGTCCTTAGGCTCGACTCTCTCAAAGGAATGATTCAGCCTTTGTCATGGAAAGTCTAACCACAAAGAAGCTACAGAGGAAGAGAGAGAGACAAGACTGTGAATGTGCAGGAATGTGGTTTACCTACACAAGAGGAAGAGACCAAGAAACAATGAGACATGACAAGAATATGTGGAACCCCAGTAACGCTCTTGTGCAGGTGTATGTGGTGTGCATGCATATCCATATGTGTGCAGGCATTTGTGTGTGAGTGCAGGTGTGCATGAGTGTGTGTGTGTGTGCATGTGGAGTCTAGAGGTCAATGTCAGGTGTCTTTATCAATCTCTTCACTTTATTTTTGAGAAAGTGTACCATTCAGCTCAACTTCCCAGCCAGCGAACCTGAGATTCTCTGAATCCTCCTCAGCTTTGGGATTAGAGGGCACAGTACCACACCCAGTGAATAAGGACATCTGAACACAGGTCCTCATACTTGCAGGGCAAACATTTCACCCACTGAGCCCTCTCTTTGGCTCCTATGCTGAAGCAATAAGTGGAAATTCCAGAAAGAAAGGGGAGAACATGGAACTATTTGACATTTCTCAACATCCTCCTTCCTAGACAAGAGCAAGGGAATGACACATCCTGCATTGTCCTGCTGTTTGACTTCATGACACTAAGTGAACATCAGGATTCAGAGGCAGGCAGAGTAAGTACTTCTAAAACAGTCTCCCTCCTCCATAAAATCAATGAGAACAATAAGAAAACTATCATTTTTAAAGTCAGAAGCAATTATTTTCCAAATTCTCAAAATCATGCAAAGGCTTACAGCCACCTCTGTGGGTTTTTTTTTGTTTGTTTGTTTGTTTTTTGTTTTTTTTTTTTCAAGGAAAACCACTGAATCTCAGTAAAACAGCAAGCTTTGTGAAGAGTGTGTAAATTCTTTCTGTTCGCTTCTCCCTCTCCAGTTCCATAGTATCCTTGAAAACAGACAGCCAGCAATCACAGGGAAGCCTGAAGCAAGAGAGAGAATAGGATGGCATTTCTTTAAAGCTTTAGTCAGAGAAATGTCATTATTTACCTTGTCAGTTCCCCAAAGGCCCCACTTGTATAGCTGAGTTTATTTAACATGATCCAGAGCTCATTCAGCCTAAGAAATAGTATCTGCCAAAAAGAATCATAAGCAATTGTTTGACCTAGCAGCAGCCCAAGATGATGTGTAAAGGTTAGAGAGAACAATGGGTTAACTGAAAATTCTAAAAGTAAAAGTGTGGTCATGTAGTTTCTGTAGGGCTTTTGAAATGCTGTGGTATTCTTCTGGGAGGTCATGAAAACTATGAGCATGTGCAGGGACATGGTCATTTCAGGGCTGTGGGATGAATCCCTGCCTATCATGGCAATAACCTCACATGGTATTAACCAGTTAATTTGCTTCAGTTTTCTGCTGCTGAGAGTGAGGTAGATCCCACAGTGAGGTTTTCAGGGCTCTGAATCTGTTCTATACTTGTAAAAATGTCATGTAGACTTCTATGAGGTTAGCCTCAATTATCCATTCCATAATCTGAGAAGAACTCCTGACAAATGTTTACTAAACCACTCTATAAGTATAGTAGTCTATGTGGGCTGACATGTTCAGGCCACAAGGACCATGCTTCACAAAGGGTTACAAGTTCCATCATACTATTGGTGGTATTTCTTATGTGGATTAAAAAGGTTCAAATACACTCTAGCGCCATCATTGTCATGTGTTGCAGCTACCTTCTTGTTGCTGGGACAAACACCTGACCAGAAGCACTTATGTGAAGAAAGGGTTTATTTCAGACTTACAGTTTCCAAGGGAAGCTTCATCATGGAAAAAGAAGCTGGCTCACTTAATCACACATCAATAGGAGAGATAGAGGAGAATAGCAAGCATTAGCTGACTCAGAACACACAGGGTTGTACTCAAGATCCACCCCCAATGACACACCTCCTTTAACAGGGATCCACCTCCCAAAAGCTCCAGACTGGTGACTGCAGGAAATTTAATCACAAACACCTCCTACTGAGACTACAATGTTCACAGGAAGGTTTTCACAAATTATAACCAGTTAGTTTCACTTTCAGCTCTGAGCCCAGCAGCAGGTACCTCATCCCTTATACATAATGCTGTAGCAGGGGGCTGTGTATCATATATTGGAGAAGCCCAAGGATCCTGGGTAGGTACAAAGGACTTTCTCCCTAACTATCAGGGAGTTGGTGCTTGGGTCATTGATTTAATGCTTTTGATCACAAAGAGGTGTAAGATGATTGATGTATCCTCCCACCTCAGACGAAGTGACTTCTAGGGGATTGAAAGGGCCAAGATCAATGTCCTGCTTTTCTTCATTTTCTCTTTCTCTCTTTTTTGGAGCCAGACAATAAGATGAAAAAGTTAGAAATAACTGCATATGTAGAGAAAATTAGAAAGTGCATGCTCAGATAAGTGAGGTACATAGGCTCAGAAAGTCAAATGCTACATGTTCTCTCTCATATGTGTATCCTAGCTTGAAATGTTTAGGGGTGTGTGTGTGTGCGTGTGTGTGTGTGTGTTGAAATAAACATTAGTAGAGGAGGCCAGGAAGCTATAAAGAGGTTGTGAGGAAGGGAAGAAAGGGGATGGTATAGCAGATATATAAGTAGAGTGGCAGAATACTGGGTGGGAGTTACTATGAGAAAGATATAGAGGAAAGAAGGAAATGAGAGAAGGGTTAATCAAAATTTAAGATTTATGAATAAACCATATGGAATTATACTTCTTTTCTAGTTAATAATATATATACATGCTTAAAAAAAAGAAAAAGAGTTTGTGCAAAAGTGTTTTGTGAAGGTGGATAATGTGCCCAGCAGTCATAAATTAAGAAAAATATCAGTGTCAGGGGTAGGACACTTTCCAGAAAGTTGCTGGACCTTATGTCCCCAAAACATGACAGCTATTGCCAAAGCTCTTGGTTGTCCACAAGAACTAGATGGTAAAACCACATGCTTTGGCTAAAAGTAACTGAAAAATCAAGCTAGAGCTTAGCTGGAAGCCTCCTCTCTATGGACTGGATTTCAAGATGCTGGAAAAAACCTATCAAACCTTTTGTGGACATCAGTCTTAACCAGTAGTGGACCACGCATGCTCTACAAATGTACTGGCTGGTGCCATAGTGGCATGTCTATTATGGAAATCAACTGCTCTCTGATTGACTGGAGGTCCACTCCCTGTGAGGGAATTCCTGCCTGGTACTGTAAACCTGATGGAAAGCTGCTACAGGTCTTTTTTATAGCTGGGACAAGTGCCTGATCAGAAGCACTTTATAGCAGGAAGAGATTCATTTCAGGTTTACAAGATCCAGGAGAAACAATGTCAATGACAGAAGAAGATAGCTTGCTTCCACAAACCTAAAGCAGAGAGACACTGCCAAACAGCCAGCAAACACATACGCCTAGATCTCACAACTCAGTTCATTATACACCTAGTAGGACTGACACTCAATATCTGTCCCCAGCTACACATCTCTTCCCTAGCAGAGTCCCACACAGTGGAGACTTAAGTTGTAAGCTTAGTCTTAACCAGAAATCTATGAGACTATGGGGAACATATATTTGTATTCAAGCCACTGCAAAATCCTATAGCTTATGAGGTCATAAGCTCTAGGAGAAGGAAATACTACTGTTGTTGGGCTAAATGGATATATTATACATGCCAGACTGCCCTCTAAATATTTATGTTTATGCCCATATAATTAGTGCTACTTTTACTTTTGGTTGGAGAAGCTTCTCTTTTCAGATAGTGGTGACCATTGGGTGACTCAAGATTCACCAAAGTGCTGAAAATTGCCAGTGGAGTGTTCAGCACTAAATGAGACATCTCTAGCACACCTTCCAAGTCTCAGGGACCATTGCAGAAGAGGTGGTGGAAAGAATGTAAGACCCAAAGGAAGAGGAGAAGTACTTACACTACTATCTTTCAGACACAAAGTAGCCTTGATACTCATGACCTCACAGAGGCTGATGCTACCTACACAAGACTTGTATAATAGGAGCAAACCAATGACGACCTCATAATAGATTAGTTGGAAAGAAGAAGGGTTTCAGTGGAGGGGGAATTTGGAAGGGGGAAAGGGAAGGTGGTTGACGGGGATTATGATGATGGGATGTTGTTTATGTTTATGGAGGTCAATTTTGGGGGAAAAAAGAACTACATGCTCAGGGAAAGACTTAGGGTTAAAACACCTATAAAGATATTAACTTACATCTCAGGTTGATTTGTTTGCTTTTGTTAGGCAGGGTTTCACTCTAGCCCAGGCTTACCTGGAACTCATTCTAAAGCCCAAGCTGGCCTTGAATTCAAGGCAATCCTACTATCTCATCCTCCTCAGTACTGGAAATAAATGTGAACCATGAAGTCCAACTCCCTTCCAGGCTGATTTTTTTTACAAATCACACAAAACTGGAGAAAATTTGGAACTTATGGGTCATTAAAAGAAAGAAATTAACAGAAATTGCACCCCCCCAAAAAAATATTCTAATGCAAATCTGTTCAGTAAAGACTTTTAAATAGTTCTCTTAAAAATGCTTAAAGAGGGCTAGGAAGATGGCTTAGCAAAGGCTACCAACACAAGTTGGATTCACTAATACCCACATAAAGTCAGATGCACAAAGGGGTGCATGCATCTAGAGTTTTTTGTTTGTTTGTTTGTTTTCATTTTTGGGTTTTTTTTTGCATCATCTAGAAACCCTGTTACACCCATACACCATCTCTCTTTCCCCTCCCTCTCTCTCTCTCTCTCTCTCCTTGCAAATAAATGAATATTTTTTAAATGCTTAAGACTAAAAAAAATTGCCAAAAATAAGGAAAACCATACATGATCGAAATAAAAATATCAGTGAAAAAAAGCCTAGAATAATAAATAAAGGAATTTAATCTGAAAAGTAAAACAACTGAAATGAAACATTCATTAAAAGAGGTCAAAGACATATCAGAGGAGTAGAAGAGTCCATGATCTTTAAGATAAGACAATAGAAATCAACACATCCAAGGGGACAGAATGAAGACAGGATAAAGAAAGGTACACACAGCCCAAGACCCCTGTAAGACACTGCCAAGCAAAACAATGTGGCCATTGTGGGCATTGTAGAAGTAAAGTGAAAGACATAGAGAGAATATTTGAAGAAATAATGGTTAAAAACTTCTCAAATTTGATAAAAGATACAAACATAAACATCCAGTCAGCTCAATAAACCCCAAGTGGAATTGAGTTAGGTGACTGGGACCCAATCATCCTCAGTAGCATTTGTCAATAGGCTAAACAACATTAAGAAGTATTATAACAAAACATTGAGCTGAGCTTGGTGGGGCACACCTTTAATCCCAGCACTTGGGAGGTAGAGGTGGGAATATCACCGTGAGTTTGAGGCACTCTGAGATTACATAGTGAATCCCAGGTCAGCCTGGACGAGAGCGAAACCCTACCTAAAAAAAAAAAAAAAAAAAAAAAAAAAAAAAATTGAAAACTGTTAAGAATGTTAACTTCATGCTAATTCATTGATGACTATATTTTTCAAAGCTATTTTCAAAAATTATGTAGAACTAAAGAATTTTTTAAATAAAGAAGTTCATTACCACCAGATATGCTCTGAAATAAATTACATGCTTAATGGCATGTGTGACTCAAAAGAATGCTACAGTGACTAGATGCCACATGAAAAGAGAAAAAAGGTTTTTATGTTTACAATTATAATTTTTTATGAGAATGCTTTGTGACTATACTTTTTGTTTTCTACATTATTTAAGAGACAAAAATATTTTTTAAACCTGTCTGTGATGCCCTCAGTAGGAACACTTGAGCTGGTCATACTGTGTTGCCCTGGAAAACCTGGCCTTGGCAAACTTCCAAGCTGGTTATACTGCCTAGACCAGACCAATGTGGAGACTGCACACACAAGCAGTAAGCTTCTCAGTGTCCAGTGTGCCCAGGAACCATCCTCAGATAGACCACCAGCCTATACTTACCTGGATCAAGGCTGACCAAGCCTTATGACCACTCAGTACAGGCCCTACTAGAGCTAATGTTTTCTCATTCTCATCAAGACAAAGAGACTAGTTCCATATGACCAAATAACACAAGAAACCAAGGCAAGATATCCTAACAAAGAATGCCTAGGCCCCTTGTGGAAGCCTCCAGTGAAAACTACTTGTAAGAAACTCCAAAGAGAACATGATCAAATGCCTGAATGAATGCCAAGAGTACAGACAATCAACTAAATGCAATAAGAATTTCAAATCAAGAAATAAAAATGGAATTAAATAAGAGATAGATTTACTGAGGAAAGACCTAGGAAATTAAAACTGAAATAACCCAGTTAAAAGGCTCCCAAGAAATCCTCATCAGTAGAATACA
The DNA here is from genome assembly GCA_036365145.1 of Orientallactaga sibirica. Lineage (NCBI taxonomy): Eukaryota > Metazoa > Chordata > Mammalia > Rodentia > Dipodidae > Orientallactaga > Orientallactaga sibirica. The sequence goes on from JAEOAD010000003.1 coordinate 23,848,360, forward strand.
TCATATGGAGGACAAACTATTAGGGCTTGAGGACAAGACAGAGTAAATAGATTAGGAAGCCAAAATTAATAGCAAATTCAAAAAACAACTCATTCAGAACATGAGGGAAATGTGGGGCGAATTAAAATGACCAAATTGTCAAATTATAGACATACAAGAAGAGGGAGAACTGTACGCCAAAGTTGCAGAGAAAATCTTCAATAAAATTCTAAAAGAAAAATTTCCAGATTTTACAAAAGTGAGGGCCATCTGGAACAGAAAGAACACCAAATAGACAGAACCAGAGAAGAAAATCCCCACATCACATATAGATAAAAAAATGAAACAGAGAAAACAGAGAGAAAGTACTAAAAGCTGCAAGAGAAAACAAGTTCATCATTTACAAAGGCGAGCCCATCAGAGTTATATCCTTTTGTTCAATGGAATCTATAAAAGCCAGAAGAGCCTGGAATGAAGAGTTTCCAATTTTTAAAAACCATGGCTGCTAATCAAAAGCACTATATGCAGCAAAATTTTGAAAGAAAAACTTCCCGTAATAAAAGTAAGTTTTATGAACATATGAGCCATAATCCAGCCCTTCAGCATATAAGGGATGGAGTGCTTCACACTGAAGAGAAGAATAAACATACTTGAGAGGCTTTAGGAATAAAAAAAAGTAATAATAATAATCAAAATGAGAACAGATGTGAAAGCCTATGATCAAGAAAACAGTAAACTCCACAAAGTCTTCAGTTTGACAGGGATTAACTCACCCCTCTTAATTATAACTCTGAATATCATTGGACTCAACTTCCAAGTCAGAAGACAAATGTTAACAGGCTGGATCAGAAAACTAGATCCATCCATTGCTGTCTCCAAGAGACCTACTTTACCATTAAAGACAGCACCTTAGGATGAAAGGATGGAAAAAAATATTCTAAGCAAATAAAAATAAGAAACAAGCAGATATGGCTGTACTTATATCTGATAAAAAAAATAGTCATTAAATCAAAAGATATCAAAATACTTTAAAAGGCTACTCATACTCATCAAGGGAAAAATTCAGCAAGAGGATATTACAATCATAAACATATGCACCAAACACAGGTGCATCAAGTTTTACAAAGCAAAATGTTCTAGGCATTAAATCAGAAATCAATTCCAATATAATAATAGTGGAGGCTTTAATACCCCACTATCATCAACAGATAGATCATTTAAACAGAAAATAAATAAAGAAAAAATGGACCTAAACAACATGGTAGATGAAATGGACTTAACAGATTTCACAGAACATTCCATTCAAGCTCTTCAGAATATATGCTCTTCTCAAGTAGCTCATGGAACATTCTTTAAATAGATCATATATTAGGACACAAAGTCTTCAAAAATTCGGGAAAATTGATACAACTTCCTGTATTATATCTTACCACAATGCAATAAACCTAGAAATCAATAAGAGAAACAAGAGAAAGTATACATACTCCTGGAGATTGAAGAAAACCCTATTAACAATGAAGGGATCATTGAAGAACTCAAAAAGGAAATTGAAACATTCCTAAAAGTGAAAGAGAATGAAAATACAACACACCAAAACTTAGGCAACATAATGAAGGCAGTCCTAAGAGGCAAGTTGGTAATTTTAATGACATACAAAAATAGAGAGATTGCAAATAAATAACTTCATGATCCTTCTAAAGTTTTGGAAAAACAAGGACAATCAAAACCAAAAATTAGCAGGTTGTCAAAGATAATGAAATAAATAAATAATTTAAAAACTGATGAAGGCAAATTAAAAAAGAGAATAATGGAGAGAGGGAGGGGATATGATGGAGAGTGGAGTTCTAAAGGGGAATGGGGGGAGGGGAAGGAAATACTATGTGCTTTTTGTATGTAAGTATATTTTGTTGTCAATAAAAAAAAAAGAAATAAAAAAAACTGATGAAGGAAAGAACTGGTGGTTCTTAAAAATATATATATATATATGTAAGCTGCTGACCAAGTTGATCAAAAAAAAAAAAAAAAAAGAAGACTTTAATCAACAAGAAAAGAGTTGAAAGAAGATGTTATAACAGATACCAATGAAGTTATGAGAATGATACAGATATATTTCAAAACTCTATATTCTACAAAATTTGAAAATCTGGAAGAAATAGGTGAATTTCTTGATTTACCCACCAAATCTAAACTCAGAAGAGATAAGTCACCTGAATAAAGCTATAATTTATTAAAAGATTGAAGGAGTAATTAAAAACCTCCCAGCAAAAAAAAATAAGTCCAGACTCAGATGGATTAACTGAAAAATTCTACCAAACCTTTATAGAACTAAATCCATTGCATCTCAAGTTATTTCTCAAAATTGAAAAGGAGAAAATGCTCCCTGACTCCTTCTATGAAGCCAGCATTACACTAATACCAAAACAAAACAGAGAAACTACAAGAAAATTACAAATCAATATTCCTGATGAACTGACATGTAAAATGCTTCAAATTGAATGCAAGAGCACATCAAAAGCAGCATTCACCTCAATTATGTAGGTTTCATTCCAGAGATTCAAGGATGGTTCACCATAGGGAAATCAGCTTAATGACAGAAACTACATGATCATTTCAATAGTAGCAGAAAAGGCCTTCAACAAAATGCAATATCCCATCATGATTAAAATACTGGAAAACTATGGGTGGAAAGATCATATCTCAACTTAATGACAGTTATTTACACCAGTCTTAAGATCCATATCCTACTCAATGTGACAAAAAAAAATAAAATAAAATCTTGAATCATTCCCGCTAAGGACTAGAAAAAGCAAGGGTGTCTCAAAATTCATATAAAAATGCAAAAGTCCTCAGCTAAAAATGTTTTCAGTAAAAACAGTATTGCTAGTGGAATCATCCTTGATTTGAAGATATATTACAAAGCCATACTAATAAGAATGTTGCTGTCACTCTTGGCTAGAGAATCTGTTTTTTACAATGGCAGCGAATACTGGCGAGACCCAAGACCATCAGTTTGTCAAATAAAGAAAGCCTAGCATAAGGTGAATGAGTCATCTATCACATCTTCCACTTACCAGTAAACATAACAGAGGAAGTGGTGGATTACACAGGAGTACTTTTCTCACTGCTAGCCTTAGACTCTCCCCCAGTGATGTGGTCGCACACACTGAGGAGACACAGCACTCATCAAAGCAGAAAATCTGAGGCTGCTAAAGCTCAAAACTAAAGGAAACTTAGAACATGCTCTCTGAGGCTCAGGGAACATTGTGGAAGAGGGGCTGGAAAGAAAGTAAGAACATCAGGATGGAAAGATATACTGTGAGGCATTGCCCCACTCTACAGAGACTGGTGCATCATGACCCCAACTCCACTGAGGAGGGCCCTCAGTGGAATGGGGGTGGGAGAAAGAGCATAAAAGTATAACTCGATGGAAATATGACCAATTTGAATTACATTCATATATTAAGGTTCTCATCTTAAAAACACACATATATATTTATAAACAGCTATAAAGGCTAGTATTGTTGTAACTTTAGTTTAACAAAATATTAATGCATTTCAAAAATAAAATAAACTTTAAAATCCAAAACAAAAATAAAACTAGCAATCAATTCAAAGCTGGGCAAAATACTGGACTAGTTACTGCCCTAAAGAAGGACAACTGGAAAATAAGCACATGAAACAATGTTCAACATTTCTAACCTTTTACAAAATGAAAATCAAAGCTACAAGCTCATACCTAGAAAATAACAAATATGGAGGATGTGGAGAAGTTATGCCTTTATGCACTGTTCTAGAATTTAATCATTATGAAAACCAGAATAGCAGTTAGTAAAATTATAATATGGTTCAACAATTCCACATGTAAGTAGAAATTTTAAAAGGATCCCATAATTCAAAGTACCATTATTCATTATAGCTAAAACATGGAATCAACACTGTTTCATTTAACAGTAGGTGAATCCCAGAATTTAATTAAGGATATGGACAGAAATATCTTCAATAAAATAATACTAATTCAAATCTAGCCACATGTAAAAAATTATTAGGCACCATCATGACCAATTGTAATTTAGTTCAAGAATGTGAAGTTCCCTTAATGTCCAAAATTAAATTACTATCACAATAGAATAAAGGACAAGAGGCATATGATCATCTCAATAGGCATAAGATGTTTTGAAAGACTCCACCAAATTTTCAGGCTAAAAACATGAAACTAGGAATAGAATGATACTTCATCTGAAAAAAGCCATCTACAAAAACCTCATCCTCTCTGTTCATCAAGCATTGAAGTTTTAGCTGTGGGGATTAGGAATGGAAAAGAAATAAAAGGCATCCAAACTGGAAGGATATAAATTATCTATAAATTTAGATGACATAATCTTATCTAATATTGTATACAAAAAATCCTAAAGAGTCCCTTTGAATTATACTGAATGGTATTATTTAAGTTTTAACTTTAGCTCAAATAAGCTACAACATATGATTAACATGAAAAACAATGTATTTACAATGGACTTAAATAAACACTTTTTCCAAAGAAGACACACAAATGTATAAGAACTTGAGAACCCCAGCATGGTGGTCCATACCCTTAATCCAATCACCTGGGGGGCAGAGGTAGAAGGATCATTGTGAGTTTGAGGTCAGCATGAGACTACATAGTGAGTTCCAGGTCAACGTGGGCTAGAGTAAGATAACACCTTTAAAAAAAAAAGGAGAAGAAGATATAAATGTTATAAGTCATTAGGGAAATGTGAATCAAAACTATAATGAGAAATCAGTTCATGCCAATAGGATGATTGCTGTCATCAAATGAAAGGATAGGAACAAGTTCTGGTACCAAGGGAGAGAAACCAGAACTTTCTTCCCTTGCTGCTGGGAGTGTAAAATTGTATGGCCAATCTCAAAGACAGCCTGATAGATTCCCCAAAAGTTAACTACATAGCTACCTCATGACCCAGCATTTCCAGTGTGATGTTTGTTCTTCATTGTTAGCATGACTGGACTTAAAATCCCCTAGGAGATGTACTCTAGGGTGTGTGTGTGTGTGTGTGTGTGTGTGTGTGTGTGTGTGTGTGTGTGGTAGCTCCAGAGAGGTTTAACTGAGAAGGAAGACCACCCCTGGGCTAGGTCCTGGACTGATCAGAAAGGAGAAAGGGAGAAAGCCAGCAGAACACCAACATTTCCCATTCAGCTTCCTGATGCACCCACTTGTGAGCAAGCTTCTCAGACATCAACAGCCGCCACGTCTGCCCCTTCACGATGATTATACCCTTAAACGGAGCCCACGTGAAAGATTATCCCTTGGGTTGCTTCGCTGTGCTTCCTTCCTTGCTCCAGCTTTCTAAACACCAACCCAGGCCAGCCTCCCTCCACACCTTGGGCCGTTGGGTTCTCTGACTTGCAAAGGGGAACTTGGCTGCTGGATGCTTCTGCCTGAAGCAGACGTAGAGGGTGCATTCACGTTCTGTCCACACCTGGTTCAAAGATTTTTCTGGGTTCTCAATGTGACTGTCGGGCTGGGAAAACGGCTTAGTGGTTAAGGCCTTTGCCTGTGAAACCTAAGGACTCTGGATCAATTCTCCAGGAACCACATAAGCCAGATGCACAAGGGGGCACATGCATCTGGAGTTCGTTTGCAGTGACTGGAGGCTCTGGCGTGCATATTCTCTTTCGCTCTATCTGCCTCTTTCTCTCGCTTTCTCTCAAATAAATACATTAAAAAAAAAAAAAGAAACTTGAAACATGACTGCCCTTTTCCAATACTATTTTTGCACTTGGGTCCCATGTATATGGAATGCAGGGAAAATTTAGATATGATCATATCAGATCATCTCAATTGGAAATCCTCCCTACCCATGATCTCCTGACCCCAGGCCTTTTTTTTTTTTTTTTTTTTTTTTTTTTTTTTTTTTAAGGTAGTGTTTCACTTTGACCCAGGCTGACCTGGAACTCACTGTGTAGTCTCAGGGTGGCCTTGAACTCACGGCAATCCTCCTACCTCTGCCTCCCAAGTGCTGGGATTAAAGGCGTGCACCACCACACCCCGCTTCCCATGCCTTGCTTTTAACAGCACTACCCTTTCAGTTTTCTTCTAGGCTCTAATTGTTACCATTCACTGAATGTGCCTTCTCTAGGCACCAATAAATGTGTGGAGTTTTCAGGGCTCTGTGCTGGCCCATTGCTCTTCTTAATCTATACTTATAGTTTCTAGGTGAGATATCTGGATCTGAGAAGCCATGAATTTTATAAAAATTCAGAGTTTTTTTTAAACAGAAAAAAAAAAACTGTTAGTAATAATAAAGACTGATTTCATTTTATAAGGAGAAAATAATGTTGTAGAGACATTTATAGGAAATGTAATTCTTCATTTATTTAGAATAACTTTGGGATTTGTGGCAAGCACAGTGTGGAATGAATAAATAGATATGTACAGGAGATATTCTTTAGAAGTCTGTCCAGTAAATGTGAAATGAGCAGGTCTTTCCACTGTGCCCATGGGTTTGCGTTTTTAGCCATCAAATATGCAAGTAATTTCTTTCATGAGTGATTGACAGACATGGGGACACCATGAGAACAAGGCAGTCTCTGACATAATTGAGCTGACAGTTTAACTTACTTAGCTTCTTCCACTTTTTTCCGTATCTTAAATAAGGACTCTAAGGATAGGATCATGACACAAGGCACGAGAGTACCTTACCTGTGTTTCTAACATCCTCAAGTTGTCCTTTGACTGTGAAATACAAGAAGAAACATAGCACAGTATGTCTTTTGTTTGTTTCCTTTCTCTGCTAAGTGGGCAGAACAACAGAAATTAAAAAAAAAAAAGAAAAGAAAAGAAAGAAAGAAAGAAACATCAAGAAAAGGTAAGCCCATTTCCTCATCTATCTCCCTGCTCTGACCATGTGTGAAAACTGCGTTTCAGAATAGGTCAGAGGGGACTGGAGTTAGGAAGGTCAATCTCACATGTAAATGATTTAAGTCTGGCTTTTATAGAAAAGAGTTAAACGTTGACAGAAAGTGACGAATCCCTATTCTCTGACACCATCAAGTATTTATTACATGAAGACTTCCTTCTGGCACCAGAAGGCATTTGGTTTTTGCTTGGTGTTCCACAGAGGATGGATGAGCCATGGGGTAAGGTAGGAGTAGGGGTCGAAGGTCTGTTAAAATGAGAGTCCTGTGAGAAGAGCCAAAGCCTAGGAAAGGAGACAAGAAAAGAATGGGTCCTAAGATGAGGAATGGCACCAAGATGAAGTAAATGGCTTTGTCCCAATGTTCCACAGTTCCAGAGGGGTTATATAGAAACAGCCATGTTGGTTTCTTACCTCATGAACTATACATAGAGTACAAACTCCAAGAGGGTGTTCAAAGTAGTCAAAGGTATGTCAGGTGATAAATGCAAAGGTCTCCTGATGTCCACCATTGAAAGGGCTGTCTAACACTTGTCACAAAGTAAGATGACATTTCCCTCCTTAATAACCACACAATCAAATCAAACAAATTGTGGGACCACACACTGGGTCCCAGAGCTCTGTAGTACAAGTTCAAGGATGTTTCCAAAACACAAAGTATTTTCATACTCTAAGTACTGCCAATAAAATCAAGAGTACTTATAAAGGGGAAATTCCCTGAGATAGAACATGCTGAGCTTTAACCCCAAAATGAAAGGATGCTTCAAGATAGTTTTCTTTTTTTTTTTAAATAAGATTGTTCTCAAGCCCAGGAGGCACAGCTGTTATCTAGCCTAGCTCATCCATCAAGGTTCTCCAATAAACCCTTGAATGCCAACGGTTCTGCCAAGTGGTCTCCTCTAAGGGACTTCACTATAGAGCCTTGTTTTCCTGGGAGCTGGACTTTTTTTGTGGGCATATTGAATAGTCCAAGTAATGTACAGGAGGTATTCATCATTCCACTTGGAGTTCTCTAACATCTAATTGACGCTGCTTTAAAACATCCTCTCCCAAAGCTGCCTGCATTTTCACATGTTAAGACGATCAATGAGCACGTTGTTCTTCTCCAAATTTCAGAGAAAACCTCCTGTCTACTCCACTTTTTTTTTTGTTGTTTTTTTTTTTTTAATTTTATTTTAATCTTGCTGGTTCGTAGCCCAGGTTGTCCTAATACCCATACTACTCTTGCCTCAGCCTCCTGAGTTATGGGACACTATGCTTTGCCCAAGTATTCATTTTATCTAAATATTTGCTATACCTTCTGTCTCCCCCATACTGTTGGGTCCAGAGTCTATTGTCTCTTTTTTGAAAAGTCTATATATTCATGTATGTTTTTTTAAAAATATACTTTTAAACATATTTTTTTTTTATTTGAGAGAAAGAAATGGGTACACCAGGGCCTCCATCCACGGCAAATGAACTCCAGATGCATGTGCTACCTTATGGGTCCCAAGGAATTGAACCTGGGTCCTTTGGCTTTGCAGGCAAGTGCTTAACTGCTAAGCCATCTCTCCAGTCCTTAAAATATACTTCTATTTTTGAAGCAGAAAGAGATAGAATTTTGACAGAATGGGCATGCCAGGGACATCAGCCACCTGAAAAAGATTCCAAATACATGTGCAACCTTGTGCGTCCAGTTTATGTGGGTACTGGGCAATGAAACCCTGGTCACTAGGCTTTGTAGGCAAGCACCTTAACTGTTAAGCCATCTCAAGCATTTTTTTTTTTCAGTTTTCAAGGTAGGGTCTCACTCTAGCCCAGGCTGACCTGAAATTCACTATGTAATCTCAGGGTGGCCTCGAACTCATGGCAATTCAAGCATTTTTTATATCTAATGCCTTTCAGTGTTACACCTCATGTGTTGCTTTCACATATGCTACAATCTCATTTCATAATTTTAGCAACTCTGATTTAGGTGTTTTATTCCTTTTATTTCTAGTTTGGAAAGTAAGGATTAGAGAAATGCTTGGAATTAATGGTGAGAGAATTTAAGAGGATAAAAGAAAGTTTCTAATGAAGACTCATCCATTTTTTTCCCTGGGTGAAAATCTTTATGAGATCTGTGGAAAATGTTTGGGAATGGGATAGTGCATCACAAAGCAATAAAACATCCTGGTGCCAGCCACAGCCCAGAATGATTCCTAGAGTCTAAACTCTATACCAAACCCAAGGGGATGTGCCATGCTATCAAGCCAGTTACCAAGAGGACAGTAAAAACTAGTGCTTTCTGATCTTCCCCCATGCACCAAGTTCACACCTAGGAGAAAGCTCAGAAGATTCCATCTTCATACAAAGCTAACAAGAGCTGGGGATGTGGCTCGCTGTATAAGGTAGAGCACTTGTTTGGCACACACAAGGCCCTGGGTTGATTCCCAGCACTTATAATAAACCAAGTAAATGAATAACTAAGCGATTAATTGTTTAAATAGCTGGTTGTAGTAATGTGTGCCTGTAATTCCAGAACTCAAGAGGCTGAGACATGAAGGTTGCCCTAAGTTTAAAATTATCATGGAGAGGCACAAGGTCAGCCAGAGCTATATAGCAGACTTTGTCTTAAAAAAAAAAACACACACACACACACACACACACACACACACACACACACATATATATATATATATATATATATATATATATATATATATATATATGGCAGGGGAGATGGCTTATCAATTCAGTTAAAGCATTGGCCTGCAAAGCTTAATGACCCAGTACCCATGTAAAACCAGATGCACAAGGTGGCACATGTGTCTGGAACTGGAGGCCCGAGAGCATATCTCTCTCTCTCTCTCTTTTAAAAAAAGAAAATTGTTAAAGGTCATTCAGCAGAAACATTAAAATGAGAAAATATAATAAAATGTATTGTTTTAAAATGTAATATCAATCTCACCCATCATTGTATACTTACAAAGGAAGATTGCTAAAGAATTTCAAGACTATGAGTGTAAATGATAAACAATGGTACATGTCTGTTATAAATCTAAAAGTTTTAAAACATAGACAAACAGGAGTTGGTTGCAGTGTACTTTATTAATGAAAAAATAAAGGTTTTATGATTCACTTGCAATGAAAAATGGGCTTTGGAGTGAGTTATATTCACATGTGCAGCTCATGGTGTGTGCCGATCATCCAAGAAGAAGACAAAGAAATCCTCTTAAAGGATAAAGCAGAGGTAGATATCAGACATTGCAAACATGTTAATACCATGCACATTCATGTACTGTTATAAAATGTATGTAATGGATACTAATCTTCCTTACACATCTGTGACTTGAGAAGAAAGTAACAAAATGAAAACTAGATTACTAGAAAAAAACACAGAATGAAAATAAAAGATAAATTAAATGGGAATATAACAGGTTCCTTAAAAAGAATGTACTCTACTCTATTTTTAGAGAGGGAGGGAAAGAAAGAGAGGAGAAGGCAAGTGCATGCTATAAAAATTAAGCCCAAAATGTCAGGGGTAGAGAGTTTCTGCAAGAAAACGAAACTGGCCTTGACCCCCTCAGGACTGAGGTTGGGTACAATTTTTGAGACTGTTTAGAGAAATGCAGCGCTCTCCCCACCATTAATCTTTTCTAAAGAAAGACTTTGTTCTGCACCTGTATAAACAATCCACATCTTTAAAACCTATATGCCTGCCCCTAATGTGTGCGAGTATGTATTTGTACTGATAGCTTCAAGTCATCTATAGGTAACACCTCTGCCTTGTATCTTTCTGCTCCCTCTGTCTCTGCCCCCTCCTTGCAAGGGCAGGCTCTCATGGAGTCAAGTTTATGTTCAAGTGCTCCAAGAAAGCTTTCTCTGTCAAATAATCCTGCATGTCCCCAGCCCAGAGAGAAATGAAAGTTGTACTGTCCCAGAATGAGTCCCTCCTTCACTCATTAACCAAAGGCAAGAACACTTGTGAGATGGGAACCTGTGCAAGGGGATCTGTGAAATATCCTGCGATGGGAGCATGGCTTGGGAGACAAGGTGGAATGATGCCTGAGAGATGAAGTCAGCCGCTGGAGCCACCTGTTGTGGTACTTCAGGCAGTGAGCTGGGTGTTTGCTGTGAGAATGGAGTCTGCGTGAGTGGAGCAAGACAGCTCAACCCCCAGTCATGCTTTCCTCCTGCTCTGAGGCTGCTTCTGCGTCCTTGCCCTCGATCCTCTCTACAGCCTGTGGACTTCAAGGCAAGAACAAGTGGACAACTGTAAATAATAATAATAATATGAAATAAAACAACTCAATTTTCTTGTCAGTTGGGGTAACCAGACCCTAGCCTCACGGGGGGTTTAATTCCTGAAACTAGGACACCCAGGGGCTCTGGCTGGCCAATTCGGATGGGCTTCCAAAGGGAGTCCAGTGACCACATACTGTAATCCAACCGATCCAGATTAAAATGATGAGACCCTAAATTGTGTTCCCTATGGGGTGAGGAAGGGAAGCTGTTCTTTCTGTTTGTGTTTTAGGTGTTGCTGCTTGTTTGTGAACTTTGAGCAATCGTGCTAACTTACCATTCTCAACCAGCATCTTGTTCTGTAGTTAAGTATCTGAATAGTGATGGGTTCCCTCCCTAAAATCCAAAGGTCAGGGTCCTCCATATGGACGTGATACTGTAAAAAAAAATCATGCAGGTAACTCTCAAGAGGGTGGGAAATACTATATGCAATATCCAATGGTGTGTAGCAAGGAAGCTTGTAGCGATCAGAATATCACAGGGCCAAGGACTAGGAACAAAGATTCTGAGTCCCTTTTATTTGTCACCTTAGTGGTTTTGAAAAGGGCAAACTTTAGGTTACAGATGTTGCTTAAGGATGACATGAACCAACACAGTAAAAACTACTCTGTAAGTCAAAACCCCCTTGAAGAAGGAGATGAAGAAAAGAGACGAGAGCATTTGTTGGAGCTGCGTCCTTGCCATTTTTTTTCCCCCCTAGGTGCTCAGTCCAGAAGCCTTGAGGAGCAGACACACGCATTACTCATGATGCACTTGAAACACAGCTGAGCTGGAGACTGGGAGACAAGTGGGAATCCCTGGTCTGGGTGTCCCATTAAGGTCAGCGGAAGGCCAGGATGCAGTGAGTCCAAACAAGGTCTGGGCCTTTTTGTTTCCCAAAATTCATTTGTCTCGCACTTTCCTAGAGAAGAGTCGGGGCGGGGTGGGGGGGCAACCCACCAACCGCTCCAAAACGGGCAGATCTCCACCCCTTCCACGCCCCTGCCCCACCTCTTGCCCCCTCCCCCGCCCCTTCAGCCTCCTGAACTTTGCCTTTGCCCTGGTGGCTCGGAAGGGTTCGGGATAAATAGTATTGTCAAGAGGCGCGGGTCCCGGTGGCGAGCGCAGAGTCAGCCGGGATCTGGGCGTCAAGTTCACCGGCGGCTCGCGACTCGGCGGCGGGGCGCGCTCGTTCTGCTCACTCACCTTACGGTAGAGCCGGCGCTGAGGGCGCGGGTGGGTAGTCCACGGAGCCGTCTCCCGTCCCGGTCCGGGTCCCGGTCCCGGCCCAGGCCTCCGCCCGGGAGCGGAAGTTGGAGACGGCGAGACTGGCCGGGGCGGAGGGAGGCGGGCGCGCGTGGGCGCGGGGAACGAGGCGATGTCCACCGGCTCGGTGAGTGACCCCGAAGAGATGGAGCCGCGGGGGCTGCCCCGGGCGTACCCCATCGCCGCCTCGTCCAAGAGGCCGCCGGTCCCCGGCGCCGCGCGCAGCTACGCCTCGCCCAGCGACAACTCGTCGGCCGAGGAGGAGGACGCGGACGGCGAGGAGGAGCGCGGCGCCCCGGGCGCGGCGGGCCGGGATGCGGGCGGCGGCGGCAAGAGGAAGCGGCCCCGCGGGGTGGGGGGCGGCGGCGGCGGAAAGAAACCCCTCCCGCCCCGGGGCCCAGCCGCCGCGGCCGCGGAGGGCAAACAGTCCCAGCGGAACGCCGCCAACGCCCGCGAGCGCGCCCGGATGCGCGTGCTGAGCAAAGCCTTCTCCAGGCTCAAGACCAGCCTGCCCTGGGTACCGCCCGACACCAAGCTCTCCAAGCTGGACACGCTGCGCCTGGCTTCCAGTTACATCGCGCACCTGCGCCAGCTGCTGCAGGAGGACCGCTACGAGCACAGCTACGTGCACCCCGTGAGCCTGGTAGGGAGGGATGCTGCGCGCGTTGGGGGTACCCCCCTCCCGAGCTCCCCGGACACGGCGCAGGGGCAGCCCCTGGAGGAAGAGCACAAGGGAAGGTTTCTGGGGACCCGGGACAGGAGTGGGAAATCTGATTTGGTTTCTCCCAAGTCGAGGCGAGAGGGCCAGCTATTTTTCTTGGAGAGAGTCATCCAGCCTTCTGATCATGGTGTTTCTCCCAAGTGACAGCGATTAGCGAACGCCTTGCTTCTGGGGCAAATCTAGTTACCGGTTGAGTTTTTTACTCGGTACAGACTGAATAGGAAAATGTCACCTGCCCAACTTCGCCCCCCACCCACCCTCCGCCCAGCCAAGACCCTGGCAGGTTTGAATCAGCAAATGTTGTTGTGTTGGAAGGAGGGAAGACCCATCTCCGTCAAAGAGCTTTGGGATTTTTAAACCGATGCTGGACAACAGGATTTCCCCAGACGCAGTTGTTTGGAAAGTCCCTCTCGGACCTGCCAACTCTCCAGGCTTGGGAAAGAAAACTTCCAAACGTATCCAAATCCCAGTTCCTACTTGGAGCGGGTGACTGCGTTTGTGTATGGGGAGGGGACAGTGCATGACAGAATCTCAAAGGCAGGCAAAGTTCGCTGAGTCCTCCTGTGTGCAGACCTCGGGGAGGTAAGATCGATGGAATCTCGTAGGTCTCGCGTAATCCATAGCCGGTCGGATTTGAACCTTAGTTGAGAGGTAGGATACACAGATTCCCAGAACTCCAGCAAAGAACGAGCTACAGACCGTCGGGGATAACCGGGGTTTACCTAGCAGAGAGGTTTCGTTTGCTAGTCGTTGCTCCTCAATATCTGACGCCTTGTTTTTTATTATTTTACAGACGTGGCCATTCGTGGTCTCGGGACGACCCGACTCTGACACCAAAGAAGTTTCTTCAGCCAACAGATTATGTGGAACTTCCGCTTAAATGGTGCTGGAACTCACCTGATGGAATTAAGTCAAACAAGGGGTCTGGGCCCCTAGAAAGAAAGAAAGAAAAAGCCAGCCAGCGCGGGCGCACGGGAGCTCTGCAGAAGATCCCGCTGGAGTCTGGACCCTGTCCCTTGCCCTAACCTGCGAACCCGACAGGTGGCTGGTGTGACTGTCATGGAGCCCGGGTGGCCTAGGCTACCTCGGATTTGTAGACGGAAAGTCTTTGTTTTGGGTGAAGAGCGCAGAGTAGATCCAACCTGGGGCTTCAGTTTTGTGGGCAAAACCCAGGTGGCCATCTGAGCCCAGCACCCAAACACCTAGGGATTTGTTTCCTAGCTGATCCTGGATTTACCATGTAGTAGCGCGGGTTTATGCACAGCCCAGGCCTTTCATGGAGACCATGGCTGAACATTTTCTCCCCACAGCGCTCAAAAGCCTTGGAGTTAGTGCCACGTGGAGCCATGCGTGTAAGGTGAAACAGGAGAGTGGCATATCTGGACCTAGTCAAGATCCCACCCACAGCACCCTCACAGTGGGTGGGATAAAGCCAGTGGGGCACCAGGTGAGGTGGAGACACACTTGGAGATGGCCCAGGCTGGTTTTGCCCTCTCTCCAAAAGGGGTCCGCTTCCTGGGCCCCCACTTCTTTGTACTCAGCTCTATGTCCTGGGCTCCCCACACCGAGTGGTCCCAACTTTCTTTTGGGTCTCTCGTTCCTTCTACTGCCCCCTGTAGTTCCCTGATTGCAGACTGTCCTGGGAGCTTAGTTTCTCCAAGTTCTAGTCACCCTTCCTACCCCTGCCCCCTGCAACGTATCTGGTACCCACATTCTTCCCAGTACATAGGAGGGCCACAGTGGATGGCTGGGGCTGCTCTCTTTACCTAGGGACCCACTGTGAGTGCTTATATGTCAGGCAGGTGCCGGTGTGGTGATACTGTGCTACCATGGTAACTAACAAATATAAACAAATTTATTTTTTTATAAATAATAAAACGCTTTGTGAAAACTGTGTGTCCTGAGAGTATGTGGTCTAGAAGTTATAATGAAGTTGGTCTATCCTGTGGACAGGGTGTTTGTGTCTTGTGGGTGGGAAGCTAGGGATCACAGTTTGGTCAGATTTCTAAATGTCATTTTTATTAATTCTTGGACATATACTGACAGTCTTATTCTGTGGCCTTGAATTCATCATATTCTTGATTCAGCCTCCCTAGGGTTAGGATTACAAAAACCATCAAGTGCAACTTAATCTATTGTTAATTTATAATTCTACCTGGGGAAGGTTTTCCTGGAAAGCAAGAACTAGAAGCCTAGGCCAGGGATGCCTTCAAAGGCTTGCTTGTGTAAAACCAATATCTATGTCTCTATCTTTCTTTCTCTGCTTTTCCAACCTAAAGCACTTCCAACCTAAAGAACTTCCTTCTATTCCCACCCACTAAGGACCACAGGTGTCAGTCTAACTGGCAAAATAAAACTGTTAAGAGCCAGGCGTGGTGGCACGCGCCTTTAATCCCAGCACTCCAGAGGCAGAAGTAGGAGGATTGCTGTGAGTTCAAGGCCACCCTGAGACTACAAAGTGAATTTCAGGTCAGCCTGGACCAGAGTGAGACCCTACCTCAAGAAAACAAACAAACAAACAAACAAACAAAAAAAAAAACTGTTGAGAAACCAATTTTCATTTCAGTAGTTTTTTCAACTATTTGATACTTTTTAACATGTATTACTTCACTTTCAGTAATATTTTACTCTCTGCAATAATGTGGAAATCCGATAACATAAATTACCAAATGCGGGTTCTTAAAAAAAGCAAATTGTATTTTTGTAGAAATTTATAAACGTGTGAAGTATTAAACTACATAAACAACTGCCCAATTTGGGTTCTGCCTGTTATTTCATAAAATCAGAATGCAGGGTTTTTGACCCAATAAAGAAAACACAGCTGGATTTTAGTAGAGGTGAAAGAGGGGTGGAGAGTATAACTTCCTGTTTTGAACTAAACCAATCCCAAACTCTAGAGTACAGCCTTCTGACACTAGTTTCTGGAACTTAGTAAGACATAGAAGTGGTCTGTCCAGTTGTAAACTGCTAGATGACAAGAGGCTGATCACATAGGGGAGGTAATGTTGGTTTTTCTGTGGCATTAGGGACTTTCCAGAAAAAGGAACCCTGAGAAAATAGTTGCAGAACCCCCAAGCATGATACAGGCATTTTAGCCATGAACTCTGGATGGCTTAGAGCAAGGTGCCTGGTAGAGGCTAAATCTTAGCAAAGTTTATAAGCTTCACCAGATATGGCACCTTATGACTATTGCTCACACTTGAGAAGGTAAAGCAGGACCCAAGAGGATTGTCATGAGTTTGAAGCTAGCCTTAACTACAGAGTAAAACCTTATCTCAAAAGAAATGAATAAATACATGAAAGAAAGAAAGACAAAAGAAAGAAAGAAGAAACAAGAAGCAAAAAGAAAGAGAAAAAAAGGAATGAAAGAAGAAAGAAAGGAAGGAGAGAGGGAGGGAAGAAGGGAGGAAGGAAGGAGGAAAGGAAGGAAGGGATGGGGAAGAAAGGAAGGAAAGAAGGAAATTTTTTTCATAAAAGGAACTGGCCCTGGAACTAGTGACTCATGCTTATCATCTCAGCACTCTGCAGGCTGAGGCAAGAAGGCTGCAATGAATTCAAGAGTAACCTAGGGTATATAGTGAGTTTCAGGCCAGACTGAGCTTCAAGTAAGATTGTGTCTAGAGACAAAAATAAATAAAAGATAAAGAATAGGAAAATCTGAAGAATCCAGATGAAATCCAAACTTTCTCTCATTTGGCTAGGGCATGACTATGGATTAGTTAAGCTGCCTCCGCCTCAGTTTTCTAATATACAGGGGGTAATAACAGTGCCCACCTTGAAAGAGTGTTTCAGGAATAAGTACAGAGTATATCCAAGCAAACTGAGTGGATGTGGTGAGCAGCATATTAAACACTGCTCATAAGGGAAATCCAGATGAGGGGCAAAAGGGACACCTTCAAGAATCCAATCTGTAAGGCTGGGTCCAGTGCCAGGTGCCATGGCATAAACCTGTATTCCCAGCTACTGGGAAAGCTGGGGAAGGAAGTTGGCAACTTGGACACCAGCCTGTGCTACATAGCAAGACCACAACTAAGAAAGAAAGAAGATAGAGAAAGAAAAGAGGAAAGGTAGAAAAGAAGGAAGGAAGGAAGGAAGGAAGGAGGGAGGAAAGAAGGAAAGAAGGAAAGAAGGAAGGAAGGTTGGTTATTATTGGGTCAGGTTTTGAGATGTGAGAATTGTAAGACAAAAGTTTCCTGGAAGAGCAACCAGGAAAACAATAACAAAAAGTTATATTGAATATAAATGAGAACAAATATTTAAATAGATAAGGAAATAGAATTAAAAAATCAAAGATCAATAAATATTTAAAGTATACTCTTCTTCCATAATTACATTCCCCTGGGCGCTTCAAGGGCAACAGATTTATTGCTATGGCCATGTTATTATCTTGCAATTTATACAGAAGAAATAAAATTCTCAAGAAAATTCTGCTCCATGATTTGTATGAAAAGTTGTATGCCAAGAATTATGTTATTTAAAAAGGAGAAGAAGAGGGCTGGAGAGATGGCTTAGCAGTTAAGGTGTTCACCTACAAAAGCCTTGGTTCGATTACCCAGGACCCATGTAAGCCAGATGCACAAGCTGGCACATGCATCTGGAGTTGGTTTGCAGTGGCTGAAGGCTCTGACTCACCCATTCTCTTTCTCTGTCTCTCTCCCTCTGCCTCTTTCTCTCTTGCTCTCCTAAATAAATAAATAAATAAATTTTTGTAAAGGAGAAGAAGAAAATCAATTTCTCATAAATCCTAAAGTAAATTACTGAAAATTTTGGACAAAGGCTGTTACTGTAAGAGACTTAATCACCTTAAAAGTATTTTCTCTTTAGTACATCATGACTAAAGTGTGCAGGAGATGACAGTGAAGTACCCTAAAGCCTTTCTTATTGTTTCCCTATCATTTTACTTCAGGAGTTTGAATGGGAAAGAATGAAAGTGAGAGCTGAAAAGGGGTGGGGAAAAAGGAGAAGTGAGTATATACTAGGGCTTGATCAGTCTGGCTTTACTGTGAGAGAAAAGATAAGGGGGAAAGTGTGAGGATGCTAAGCAGACAAAATGAGTAAATTGAGAAATACTCTTCAGGGGGCTTTCTGAGGGGCCAATACATGATTTCTGGTGATACTGACTCAACCAAAGAGAGCAAAAATCCCCTTCCACAGACTCTTCATAAGATGAATATTTTAAAAGAAGTGCTTTCAGCACTGTAATTTTGAAACATTTAGGCCTTTCTTTTGGTTGGGGATGTTGAATTGATTTCATGTATATTCTTTTTCTCTGGGCTTCAAGTTCAATTTCATTAATCTGGTAGTTCTTTCAACAGACTGAACAATTATGCTTGCAATTCTCAAACTGATTCTTTATAGACACATGTTTTGTTTTGTTTTTTCCTGATAATAAATACTTAAAAGTTACAAGAAAATAAACAAGGCATCCCCTTCCCATAAAAGTGCAAATAAGTGGAACACATCCTGTTTTAATGGTAACAGGTAAATAATTTTTGTTGCTACTCCTTGAAGATATTAAAAATTATAATGACTCACAAAGTCACTTTAATCATGATTAGTAAAGCCAGGCAAATTCATGACTGCTCACTGCTGGGAATTAGACAATGGCTCCTTTTGTAAATGATTCTCCTTTAAAGCACATCTCTTTTCTGCAAGGCATTCTCCAGATGGACTCACCTGCAGAAGGGAAAGGTAGCTCAGGGTTTGCATCTCCATACTTACCACTTACCATTTATCCTTCCCTATGATGTTGACTTTTTGTATTATTTCCCTTCTTTATGTTAAAACAATAAAAGCTGATTGGGAGAAAGCCTTTGAATGTGTGGCATGAAAAAAAAAAAAAAAAAAAAGATCCAGAAAACCACAGAACCAGAAATCTGGATGAAATCGTGGAAATACAATTAGCACAAAGATCCCAGTTATCAGAGATCTCAGCCTTCTCTTCTCCCTTATCAGGTACAATTACTGCCAGGAGAGGGTCTGGTGGCATAGCTACTCAGGAGAAGCAGGAGGATCACAAGGCCAATATGGACTACAGAGTGATTTCCAGGCCTGCTTGAACAACTACACATAAAAGGCTCAGGGTGGGTTGGGGGAGGGGGCAGGCTGGAGGCATGGCTCAGCTGTCAAGGTACTTTCCTGCACAGCCTAACAACGCAGGTTTGATTCTCCAATACCCATGTAAAGCCAGATGCACAAAGTGGCTGCATGCATCTGGATTTCCTTTAGAGTAGCTAGACGCCTTGGCACACCCGTTCTCTCTGTCTGTTTCTCTTTTCTTTATCTCTTCCTGCTTGCAAATAAATAAATAAATAAATAAATAAATAAATAAATATAATATTTTTACCAAAGGGGCTGGGAATATAGCTGAGTGGTAGAGCACTTGCCTAGCAAGCACCACAAAGAAAAAAAATAGAACAGTTCTAATCTGCTTTGTGATCCTTCATTGCTTGGGGTAAGAAGGATCATAGAGCAATAAATTTCAGAAGCTTACATTTGGTAAAAATATGTTACAGGGGGGCTGGGGAGATGGATCAGTGATTAAAGGCACTTGCTGTCAAAGCCTGCCATCCCAAGTTCAATTCTCCAGTATACATGTAAATAAATAATGTAAAGTGGTTCATGTATTCAGAGTTTGTCTGTAGGAGCAAAGGCTCTGATATGTGTTTGTGTATGTATGTATGTATGTATGTATATGTGTGTGTGTGTGTGTGTGTGTGTGTGTATGTGTAAAATTTGTCCCTTATTAAGGAGTAGCTCTTAGCAGTGGAAGGGGAGGAAAATGGGGAGCAAGAAGCTTTTACCTTTTATTTTTCTTTGCTTGCTTGGAAACACATGCATATGACTCTGCAATAGCCTTGATAGACAACAACAAGTGAATCAATAAAGAAAATGTGATATGTATGCCCAATAGCATTTTATTCATCTATAAAGGAAACTGATATCATGACATCCATAGGAAAATGGATGTAACTGGAGATTATGCTAAGTGAAGTAAGTCAGATTTAGAAAGACAAATACTACATGCATATAAATATATATAGAGAGAGATAGATTACAAATTTATATGTAAATTTAAATATACATTCACATGTACAGATATACATTTATATACATGTATATAAATTCATATATTTAGGGCATGAAAGGAAAAGAGAAAATTAGAGGGTAATGGACTAAGTGTGTCATATTTGTCTGATAACCAAAGAGCTAAAAAGTGTGTGCATTATTTTTGGAATTTTTAAAGAGGACTTCATATTCCTTCTGTCAGTTTTAGCTAGTTCTGGATCTATTTCCATATTCCCTTGTTCTTCAGCTTCATGCTCTTTTAAAAACAATTATTTATTGGGGAAGAGAGAGAAAGGGAGAAAGAACAAGGACACGGCAAATGAACTCCAGATGCATGTACCCATGTACCACTTTCTGCATCTGGCTTCACATGGGTACTGGAGGATCAAACACAGACCAGTAACCTTTTCAAGTCAGTTGTAACTGCTGAGCCATCTCTCCAGCCCCAGCCTCATTCTCTTTACTTCTCCTCTGAGGGAAAAGTCATCCTGCTTCATTCAGTAAGGATTTTGTTTTGTTTTTCCAGTGATGAGGATCTCATGTAGGACCTCACCCATATTTGCTGGAAAACTGTTCTACCAGAGCACATCTCAGCTTTCATGAAGGGTTGTGAGGGTCCATTAAATGAAACCATCTTATGAAGCACTTGGGCAATGCTCCACAAAGTCTAAGTTTTAACTGCAAAGTCCTGATTTTCTTTTTGTTAAAGTTAAAGTATTATAGCAGTTTCCTTCTCATTTCTGGAACAAAACACCCCACCAGAAGCAGCTTATGGAAGAAAAGGCTCTGTTTCCAGTCGTGCTGGTTTGAATTAGTTGTCCTCCAAAAAATCATGTCTTCTGTATGCTTAATTTCCAGTTGATGGCAATTTAGGAATTGGAGCCTTACTGGTGGAAGTGTGTTGTTGAGGGCAGGCTTGTGGGTGTTATAGCCAGCTTCCCCTTGTCAGTGTTCAGCTTACTCTCTTGCTTCTGTCATCCACCCAATGTTGGCTAGAAGGTGATGTTCAGCCTCTACTCTACTATATTTCCCCTGCCATCATGGACTGAAAGCTAAAATAAATCTTCCCCTGCTATAAGCTACTTCTGGTTGGATATTTGTCCCAACAACAAGAAGGTAACTGCTACACCAGCATTTGGTTTTAAGGGATGTTCCATCATGGTAAGGAAAAGCATGGCAGGAGCAGACAGCCAGGAGCCACAGTTTCATATCAGCTTGAAGGATGTAGAAAAATAACTGAGTCTGGCGAGTGGAACTGGACTGTAAAAATCCAAGGCCCATTCTCAATGACAACATCCTACAGTAAAGCTCTACCTCCTAAAGGTTCTACAAAATTTAAGAATAGCAGCCCCCGCTTAGAATTAGCATTCAAAAACATATGAGGCCATGGGAGACATTTTACATCCAAATCACCACAGGTATTCTTAATGTTTATCTGAAAATTTCTTTTGTGACTTTTTTTTTTTTTTTTTTTTTTTTTTTTTTTTTTTTTGGAGAGAAACAGAGAGAAAGGGAGAGGAAGACAGAGATGGGTGCATCAGCAGCATCTCAGCTGCTGCAAACGAAATCCAGATGCGTGCACCACCTTGTGGTGAATGCGGCATTGTGCCCTTGTGTGCTTTGCATCTGGCTAAATGTGGGACCTGGAGATTGGAACCGCTGGAGATTGGAACCAGCGTTCTTAGGCTTAGGAGGCAGCTCCTTAACCTCTAAGCCATCTCTCCAGCCCTCTTTTGTGACCTTTATTATCTGGTTCTCTTATGCCATATGTAATTTTCATATATTGGACTTTTTTTGTGACTAGGGAGAAATTTTCACTTGATTTCATTATAACACTCCTTATCAAAAATTATGCATGAGATGAAAAACAAACTCATTTCAGAGTATAAGTCAGGCCATTGAATTTTGACTCATAAAGTTCACAAAGTTCATTGATAGGGTTTAAGATTCTATGTTTCAGCCAACTTTCTAGAAGCTATTCTTGGGTGGACATTGTTTCTAAAAAATATCGATGATTATCAGAACTACATTAAAACTACATTTGCTTTTTTAAAAAATTAATTTATTTGCAAGCAGAGAGAGAGATAGAAGAAAGGCAGACAGAGAGAGAATGGGCACATCAGGGCCTCTAGCCACTGCAAACAAACTCCAGATGCACATGCCCCTTATGCATCTAGCTTACTTGGGTCCTGGAGAATTGAACCAGGATCCTTTGGATTCACAGGTAAATGCCTTAACCACTGAACCATTTCTTCAGCCTCTCCATTTGCTTTTTATAACTACCTATCTGTGTGAGACTGGATTTTCTGTCAAAATTACATACTAGAACAGAGTGCAATAGAAATCATGTAGAAAGAACTCACTATCATTCAGTAAGTTATATGATAAAAAGATTTTTTAAATATATTTCAAAATGTAAAACCATGTTAGTCTTCCAATAAAATGTTTGGACAAACAAATTTTTCATTAAAATGCTATTTATATTAACACATGTGTAATAGACTGCTCCATGACGCTAGAATATACATCCAACCAAACACAGTTTTATAGGAGAAAGGGATTTATTTCAGGCTTACAGATCCTGGGGGAAAATCCATCAATGGCAGAAGAAGCTGGCTTTCATTCACAGATCCAAGCAGAGAGAAACAAGCAAATAGTCAGCAAACACCAGAAAGCATCAAGCAGGAACCTGCCAGAGGTCAAACCTCTGGACACCCTTGGGCTGGAATTGATATCCACCCCCCCACAAACACTTTTGGGCTGAACTCCAGGATCCACTCCCAGTGACTTTTCTGGAGACCCAAGGTACAAGCTTAAAAGAACACCTAAGTCTATGGGGGACATACATTCACATTCAAACCAGCATAACATGTAATTAGTTTATTATTATTTCCAATGAATGAAAACTAGTTTTGATTGGTTTGGACTCCAAAATAATAAACATCAATAGATATAAGCAAGACTTTTTGAATTTATAATAAATTTAAAGGTGTAAAGACACTAAAGGTCTAAGGAGTTTGGGAACTGCTGGCCTACATGATTTGGTGTCAAGAGTCTCTGTTTTCATGATTTTGTGATGATTTCATAGGGAAGATGCCTATTGGTCACTTCTTAATGGGATGTGGGAGCATATAATTGATCATACACACTAGCTAGAGGGTTCTGAGTACTAACTCAGATGGCAAAGGCCAAAGTTGAGCTGGTGTCACACACAGAGGAGTTTATACACTACTTTCTTCCCTTTCTTTCCTGCTACCCATTTCTCCTATCTCCCATTTCTGCCCTTGAACTTTGAGACTTTAGCCTTAAGGCTGACTCTGGCTTTCAGATAAAAGGGACACTGATGTCATAAATCTAGACTGCAAGATCTTATTTCTTTTGGCCATATATTAACATGCTCTGAGGGCTGTATTAGTATCAAAGCATATTATTATCTAATAAAAAATTGGACTGTGAAAATGGCTTAGTGATTAAAGACACCTCCTTGCAAAGATTGATATCTCAGGTTCAAATGCTCAGTGCCCACTTAAAGCCAGATGCACAAAGTGATAAATGCATCTGGGGTCTACTTTCAGTGGCAAGAGGCTCTGGCATACCAATATTCATCTTCTCTCCCTCTCTCTCTTTCTCCCTGCAAATAAATAAAATAAAAATAATTTTAAAAATTTTTATTTAAGAAAACCCAGGAACCATTTCCACTGATTCTCAAAATAATGTCCTTAAGTAGTTTTGCAATGTGCCTGATCAATATGTTTATTCCTGATAATATTAATTCATAGAGGGCACAGACAGAGAGAAAGAGGCAAGGTGAGAGAGAGAGAGAGAGAGAGAGAGAGAGAGAGAGAGAGAGAGAGAGAGAAAGGAAAGAGAGAGAACACTAGGAGCTCCTGCCATTGCAGATGAACTCCAGACACATGTACCACTTTGTATATCTGCCTTTATGTGGATACTGGGGAAGTAAATCCTGGCTATCAGGCTTTCCAAGCAAGTGCCTCTAACTACTGAGCAATCTCTCCAGTCACCAAATCTGGGCTTTAACTGATTCTATTTCAGCTCTCCTCTAAAGAGGCTGATCTTTTGAGAATTTTGATAATCTCATAAGTAATGCAGAAAATGTATACATTGATCACATGGCTAGTGTGAAACCCCAGAGTTAATAAACACACCCACAAGATGAAGCAATTTATACACATGCATGGGCTGCTCTGCTCTTTTCAGATCCCCGGGGAGTGCCCAGAACCTCTGTCTGCTCTATCACTTTGAGCAATGACCCTTTCTGTTGCTAGACAAGGATAAGAGACACAGGGAGAAAAATTTAAAACATTATGACCAGAACTGTTTACTATCAGGTCCGGGATTAGAATCCACAGACTCTTGAGTTTCCCAATGACATTCAGCCCACCCATTCTGATGACACCAGTGACACGTATATGTACAGTGACAGTGTCCCCTGCAGCTGCTCACCCAGTGTGTTGGTCAAGTTCCAGGGCCTTCCTGGGATAGCTGGTTGGGAATGCTCAGAACCTGACCCACTAAGCAGCCTTGAGCAAGCTCTTCTTCTAACTGTGGTTTCTTACCTAAAACCTGGGGTTTTGGCTGGGTGCAGCCAAAATACTCTTCCAGTTGTAAAATGAATGCTCTGTTTCTCCCAAATCTTTTGTAGGGCATCACTTATGGCTCCTGAAGTTACATGAATATTATGATATAGGAAAGTTGGAAGTCTGAGAAAGGGGACTATCTTTATCTGTCTCATGTTCCTATAACCAAATCCCCAAAGCTGATTCATGGATAAAGAGCAGAAATTTATTTCTTATGTTGCTGGATACTGGGCAGTCCAATGTCAAGGGATCAGAATCTGGTGAGAGGCCACCAGATGCATCCTCAGAGGATGGCAGCATTGCATGGTGTTACAGATAACTCCATTTTGCTGGGTTGATCTTCCAAACTGACAAAGTTTATGAGTGGAACAGGATTTATTTTAGACTTACAGATACAGGTGAAGTTCCATAATGGCAGAAGAATCTGACTCTCATTCATAAATCCAAACAGAGAGAAGCTACCAAACAGCCAGGACCACGAGCAACCTCAAAACAGGCAGCAAACAGCAGGGAACCAGGCAGAGCTCAGACTTCTTGTGTACTTTTGGGTTAGAAATCAAATCTGCCCCCAGTGACACCTCTTTCAGCCAGGCAGTTGGAAATTCAAGTTTTAATAAAACACTTTAGTCTACTGGGGGGACACATATTTGAACAACACACATGGTAAAAGAGCAAACCAGCAATCAAGCTTAACCCCTTTCATAATCGGCATTAATCCATTCATGCAAGCTAAGCCTTCATGGCCAAAACACCTCCATTTAGAGCCCATCTGGCAACATTGTTGGGTTGATCATCAATTTTCTAATATATGATTTACAGAGGGACATATTCAAGCCACAGACAACCCATTCTGAAGCATTTAGGTGCGATTCAAGCCCCTTGTCTTCATCTTGAAACAACAGACCATATTTCTGACCTCCTTGGGTTCCAGGAAGTTGAAGAAAGCCATTAGTTATTGATGTGTCATCAGTTTTCCTAGTTGGATCTGTTTGTCATTGCTAATGAAACGTTTTTCTATATTTGTATCGTGGGTGTCTTTTTCCCTTCTTCTGTGGAAAAATCAATGGCATTTCTATGTGATTTTATTGTTGACTATATACTTTATACCAGAAAATTCATTTCTGTTTTAGAACTCCACCTTAAAAGGTACAAAGGAGACTCAAATACATAAGTAAATAAAATAAATAATAAATAAAATAAAATAAATCATGAAAGGAACAAAGGAGCTTCTTGAGTAGGACATGATACCAGGCACAGCAGAGATATTTAAAGCCATTTCATTCCAAAGACAAATTTACAGTAGTGTCCAAACATACTCTAATAAAATATTTTTCAGACATTTTAACAAGTATTCTGTGATTGTGTTTTAGTTGCTCCAGAATAAAAATTATAGCCAAAAAAAAAAATCAGAACCAAAGGAAAGAAGTCCTAGGAAAAATTGTAATGCATCAATAAGCCACTGACTTACTTTAATGTCCTGAAACCAGGGCAATGCCAAAATGTGGTCTATTGTTTCGAAACTCTAGTGATCTCCCCCTCCTTCTGGTGGGATATATCTCAATTGCTTTCCTGTGGTCTTCTTTCACACTTTTATACAATTTCTCAAAATATACCTATGCGAATGCTAGAATATGCCTTAAAGTGTGTTTCATCTCTCCAGATTTAATTCTTCTGAGCAGGATCTTGGGTGACTCACATTTGTCTTATGATGTGCAAAATGGCTTAAAGAGGGCATGAATGGTGCAGGCCATGCAAAAGGAACTGAGGGCCCAAGCTGAGATGCTGATTGTCATAACAAAGGGTGTGGAGTCAATCGATATTGGACTGCTGGAAGGGAACTGACTGTGTGACTGTCTATTAGGAATTGTGATGAAATTATAGACTATGTGATGAAAAGCAGGATAAAAAGAAATGATGACTACAAGTTTTCTGACCTGGGCCAGACAGCAAGTAGTAAAGTCACCATGAGTCGTCAGATTTCACTGAAAGTTTCAAGGGCAAGTTTGAAACAGTGTAGATTTTAGAAATCATGCCATGCACTTAAGAACTCTATTGTTCATTGGTCTAAAAAGATTCTAATCAACTTTGAACTTATTTAAAGGGTTAGAGTCATCTGAAGGAAGTATACTAACAGCCAAAATCTTAAAGACAGAAGTGCACAGCTCAGAAATAGGAGGCTGGGGATGAGATCCCCCCTTCAACTCTGCATGAGCATGCCTTTTCTCCTTCACTGGGTCCTGAACACCTTCAAAGTAGAGACTTAGATCTTCATTTTGTTCATTTTGTTAAGAAATTATAACTCCCATCTATCTAGAGCAAAAAAATCATTGATTAACAAATACTTCATAAGTTACTCTTGATTGAAAAGAATATTACTAGTTTACCCACCTTCTCTCTCTTTCTTTCTCTCTCTTGTAAAATGATATTGACTTGATTTGTGGAACCATGTGAGACACACAGACATCCAGGAACATGTGTTGAAGCCCATTATCATCGCCTGCCACAAGCTCTCCTCTCCGTGCAAGAATTTGAAGGATCCCTCAGACAGAAAAGAGCCAAAGCTTTAAAATGGGAAGAGACATGCTCAGCCCCATGAGATATATTTTACAGATACTATTCCTGCTAAGATTCTCATGAGACACACCAGTATTTCTGAGATGACCTTCATCTACAGACAGAAACACTGAGGCTCACAAAGTTTCCATAACTTGTCAAGGACCACACTGTGTAAGAGGCAGAGTTATAGTTTCAGCCTGTTTCCGTCTAATTCAGAAGCTGACCCTTGACTGGCCCTAACCTAGTGCCTCTCCAAAGGATGTCTTCCATAAGCAAAAGAAAGTAAGAAAAGAATGCCTTCCCAGTCCAACTTCACCCGCGCTGCTAATTTGAACTTCACTTCAAGTGGGGACTCAGAATAATAGATGTGCCACTGAGCTTTATCTGGAAGCTAAAAATGGGAAGAAGCCAGAGCTATGTGTCAGTTGTTGATACTAGCCATGGAGCCAGGTGAACATGTGTCCATAAACAGATATTTTGGTTTTTTGTTTGTTTGTTTGTTTGTTTCATTTTTTGTTTTTAGGTTTTTCAAGTTAGGGTTTCACTGTAGCCCAGGCTGACCTGGAACTCATTATATAGTCTCAGCATGGCCTCAAACTCATGGTTATCCTCCTACCTCTGCCTGCCAACTGCTGGGATTGAAAGGCGAGCGCCATCACGCCCAGCCTCACTGTTTTTGTAATACAAATAACTGATGATTGCCCAGTTTGAGTCTGCTGACAAGAGAAGAGCTTGATGTGGATTATTCACTCTCAGAATTACATACTTCTGAAGAGCCCAGGAGTGAAGGCAGGAAGTGGCCAGTCTGAAGGTCAGAAGAGCTGCTGGGGGAGAGGGACCTGAGGTAGGCAAAGCCAGCAAAAACCATGGCTGGTTGCCCATCTTGTATCCACATTGAATCTAGAATAGCCAGTCATTTTTGTTGTGCTTCATATGTAATTGTTTAAGTGAGTTAGATAAAAATAGCTTTCTGCTGGTGATAGGCAATCTATTTCCATCTTTACCAATGAAAAAGAGAAACTATGAATTGAAACATAAGGGTTATAGTAAACTTAATGTTCTTGCCTGAGAAAGAACTTTGATAACCACCTGAGGTTAGAGACTAGGAGTTTCTGCACTTAAGGAAGAATATGTGTCACAGGTTTTATAGAATCAAAAAGTCATAATATTTTAGAGCTAGAAGTTAGAGAAGTTATCTCAGCAATTTAAATTGCATTCATTATGGCATTTTAAAGATAGTGAAAAACAAGGACTAATTTAAGTGGTTACATAACCTAAGCATAAACTCTTATAAATCCCTTACAATTATGATCCCCAAACTATGTAACTACCTTGGACAGATCTGTTATGTGAGCAGGATAAGAAATTATAATACTGATAAACCACAAGTAATTGTGTGCATTTGTGTGTGTTGTGTGTGTGTGTGTGTGTGTGTGTGTGTGTCTGGTGTGTGTCTGGTGTGAGGTATGTGTATGTGTGTGGTGTGTAGTGTGTGTGTATATGTGTGTGTATGTGTGTGTGTGGTGTGAGATGTGTGTTGTGTGTCTGGAGTCGATTGTGTGTATGGTATGTGGTATGTGGTGTGTGTGTGTTTTTGCATGTGTACGTGTTTGCATATGGCTATGGAAGCCAGAAGTCAATATCAGGTGTCTTCCTCAATCACTTTACACTTTCTTGGGGGGTGCAAGTGTTTTGCAGTAAGGTCCCACTCTAGCGCAGGCTGACCTGCCTGGAATTCACTAACTCACAGAGATCCTCCTATCTCTGCCTCCCAAGCCAAGTGCTGGGATTAAAGGCATGCACCACCACGCCCAGCTCCTGTGTCTGTGTGTGTGTGTGTGTGTGTGTGTGTGCGTGCGCGCACGTGCATATGTGTTACAGATTCTTTCACTGAACCCAAAGCTCACAGATTCAGCTAGGCTAGCTGGCCAGCAAGCTCCAGGGATTCTCCTGTTTTCACCTCCCGGTACAGGCATCACAAGTATGTGCTACAGTGCCTGGCTTTTATTTAAAAGGATGCTAGATATCTGTCACCAGGTCTTCATGCTCTCCAGAGTCCCACAAGTCACCTTCAAAGACAAGGATAGGAAAGCTGTATTACGGGGAACTGGCTATGGCGTCCCATCTACTCGATTAGGGAAGGATCCTGCTTGAAGGTTTCCTGTCATTAAAGGTCTGTAGCTGAGCAGCTTGTCTTCCTCTTCCTCTAATTTGCCTCCACCTAACTTACAGATAGTTTTATTCCATGAATATTCCTACAACCCTGTATGTACAAACTCACTTGCTAAAAGCAGGTATTAAGATAATGTATGATATATGTTGGGCTGGAGAAATGGCTTAGTGGTTAAAATGCTTGGCTGTGAAGCTTAAGGACCCAGGTTCTATTCCCAAGTACCCAGGTAAGCCAGATGCACAAGGTGGCGCATGTATCTGGAGTTCATTTGCAGTGACTAGAGGCCCTGGAGCTCCCACTCTCTCTATCAGCCTCTTCTTCTTTCTTTCTCTCTCTCATAAATAAATAAATATTATTTTATATAATTTTATATATTTTTATATTTATATACTATATTATTTTATTAAAATAAATAAAAATAATAAAATAATATAGTATATTTTTCAAGGGGAGTGTGGCATTTTAAATTTTTCAGTAGAGTAAATCAAATTATAGATGAAGAAATGATCATCTCAATTGATATGTTGAAAGCATATGACAAAGTCTACCTCACCATTATACTGAAAGCACTTGGAGGAAAAATGAGCTCCCTCAATACCATAAAGAACTCACAGTGAACATCAAACTAAAAAGTGAAAGTGAAAACTTGCCCCATAAACTAAGCACCAAGGAAAAGATTTTTTGGATCTCACCATGCTGCACTTGATGAGGAAACAAGGGTGAATCTAGAAAATATTAAAAGTTGTGTTAGTCAGCTTTCAATGACTATGACAAATACCTGGGGTAACTGATTCATACATAAAATAGCAGGCTTACTTTGGCTTACAATTTGGAGGTTTTGGTCCCAGGCAGGTTGGCACTATTGCTTCACGGGCCTGTGGTGAAGCAGTATATCATGACAAGGAGACCGAAGAGGATCCAAGCTGTTCGCTTCATGGTTGGGAAGTGAGAGGAAGAGAGTCACAATGCCCTCGAGTTTCCACTGCCTCCCAAGGACTCCAAGCTGCGGGCCAAGCCTTTGACACTGGGACCTTTCCCGACATTCCAGATCCAACTGTAATGTGAGAGTGCAAACACAAAAGTCATTTTTCTGATACCATATGTACGAAATACCCAGAACGGATAACTCCATGGGAACAAAATGCACACTGGTGATTGCCAGGGTGTGAAGAAGATGGGGAATGGAAGAGGCTTCGTATTGGGTAAAAGGTTTTATTTTGGAGTGATGAAGTGGATGGAACCAGAGATTAGTTTAATAACATTGTAGGAACACTAAATATTGCTTATCTCCTTTAAAATGATTGATTTTATAACATGTGTCACCTTAGTATTAATATGTCATCAAATTCAAGAAAATACAGCTTGAAAGCCAAATTCAAAGGCAGTAAATACATCCCAGTCTGCTAACTACTTACCTGCCCACCAACTAAGCCCTTTGGGGGAACTTTACTGCTTCAGCTCTTGGGAGGATCCCTGGTGGAAAACAAAGGAACTGAAGGAAGCGAAGACTCAGCTCCAGACTGCCAAGTCCCCACTCACAGGTGCACGTCATTTGCGCTCCACCTGGTGCTAAATATAAGAATTGCAGCCAGTCCTCAGACAGCAATACTGAACCCCAGGCTCCAGTCTGGTTATTCCTCAAGCCTAAATAATTTAGTCGCCAGCTCCGAGTCACAAATCCATGCGCCACACTTTCCTACAGCCTCGGTCGTGAACATCAAAACGCAGCGTTTTACCTTGCGTTCTTTAGGACGCCGAATCTGAGGCAAATGCGTGTCGGCTGACTCCTGAAGGAAGTGCACTCCAGGAGAGCCGGCATGCAGGAAGGAGGAAGCAAACACGCCGAGGCCACATAGTGAGCTGCCCACAGCTTCATCAACAGGACGTCCTCACAGAGACTCCAGCGATCCACCGGGTCTCGCAATGCTGATTGGGCTGGTGATGGGGCACATACTGGTGAGGTCCCAAGGAAGGGACAAAGACCTTCCTGCAGGTGGGCCTTCCTGGGTCTCCTCAAAGCAAAGACCCTATGGGAGGGAATCCAAGAGATTCGCACACAGCCAACAGGCAGCAGCACGCACGAGACCACCGCTTCCTGTCAGAGGGCCATCTTCAGGAGCCTAGATCCCTTGTGGGTACTCTGCAACACTATTGCCATTTGAGTGCTTCTAGAACACCTCTTTCAGAAGTCAACCACTCAGACTAAACTACTTAACATTGTTGGCTGTACAGTTAGCTCCAAGGCTCTGTCATTTGATCACATTTGCAAGAGGTGATATGGTTTGGAGATTTTTTTTTTTTTAAGAAGGTGACTATGACAAGGAAGGATGAGCCAGAGATAATTATCTTATCTGAATGTTACAAATCCTCTGTGAGATAAGCAGGGATGATTACTGTAATTACTTCCATTGACACACGATGTCAAACCCAGGCCTTGCCTTTGGACAAGAATAAATGTAGAGGCATAGATTCACTTACTGTGCATTCCTGCAAATATCAGAATCTCTACTTCTTCTCATAGAATTTTGCATTTTATACATGCAGGATGGACGCAGTGCCTGTGCGTTAGAAAATGAAAACACACAAAGTAGAACCAGGCTCTGGTCACCTTTCTCCTCTTAGTTCTTCCCTGCACTAAAAAAAAAAAAAAAAAAAATCATGGACCAAATTGCTAATATAGTCGTGCAAGGGGGCGGGATACAAGAGTAGTAAGACTGACATCTGAGATGAGGCAATGGGATAATTCAGGCTCAGTATTCATAATCTGAATGGATATTGCCCTCTAGTGGTTAGCAACATTACCGCAGGAGCATGGATGTGTGAGAAAGAATGCAGCTCTGGAGGAACCTGTCTGGACTATGGCTATTACTTTAGTAAAGGACCTAACTCTTATTGTTATACACACACACACACACACACACACACGGAGAGAGAGAGAGAGAGAGAGAAAGAGGGAGAGAGAGAGAAGAAGGAGGAGGAGGAGAGGGAGAGTTGTAAGTCTTACATTAATCAAAATGTTCACAGAAATTTAAAAATTTCCAAACTATGCCTAAACATTTAAATAGACCATTACCTGTTTTATCTCCTTGATAACTTCTTTGCAAGAGTGCTCTTTAACGAGAACTTTTAATTTCCTGTTTTTTTTAAATTTTAAAATAGTTTTAATTCTTTTTCTACTGTCATCTGGAGTCATGGTTTCCAGATTTTGGGGTTTTCTAGAAGAAAAACCCTTGGTGCCTTGGGTTTATTCATTCCCACTCTGGTGGCCACTAGAACTTTCCTTCCAGGTCGCCACTCATCTAGAAACCACTGGATGGAGGCAGAGATGAAGTAAATTGGGTCACTTTCAGGATGAGCCAAAATTAAGGTCTTATTCATGTTTGCCAAGACAAAGGATGAAGTGTGAGAGGATTCGTAGGTTCCTCGCTTCTGGTGTCTCTGACTACATGCTGCTATGGCATCTTCGTATACTGACACCTCCAACCAGGAACTGCCCCTACACCCTTCATGGTTACTTCCTATCAGTCTCTTTGGAAGTTTCACCATCCCTGTCAGTTTCTTCCTGCTTGTCCCCAGAACCCAGTGTAGTCCCAGCGAAGGTAATTTGAATGCATGAAGACATCACATTCATTTTACAGATTTCCTTCCAGCTGAGAATTAAGTTTTCATCTGAGCCTCATTTGTTGTTACACCCACCCTCTAGCATCTACTCACCCTCCCAATGGCTATGTTGAAGTTTGTGAATGTCATTCTTAATGAGTAGAGCCAAGAAAGATATCAGCTAACTAGATCTTTCCCGCAGTCACCTTTGGTCTAATTCATGACACCCTTAGGCATGTGCCCCAGCATTGTTCAGACTGACAAATGTCTTAGTCACTTTTCTCACTGCTACGACCAACACCTGACAAGAAGCAAACTAGTGAAAGGAGGGGTTTATTCTTGTTTATAGCGTGAGGGTACTGACCATCATTGCTGGAGGGCTATGGCCACAGGATCGAAGAAGGGTTTATTCTGGTTCATAGTGTGAGGATACTGACCATCATTGCTGGAGCACTATGACCACAGGATCAAAGAAGTGTTTATTGTGGTTCATAGTGCGAGGGTGCTGGCCATCATTGCTGGAGCGCTATGGCCACAGGATTGAAGAAGTTTATTGTGGTTCATAGTGCGAGGGTGCTGACCATCATTGGACAGAAGGGGAATGTCATCCTGCACCTGGCTTTCTCGTTTTGTATGTTTTTTTTGTTGTTGTTGTTGTTCAGTCCAAGACCCCTGTGAATGAGATGCTGCCACCCACATTCAAGGTGGCTCTTCCTGCCTTAGTTAATTTTTCTGCAAGAGCCCTCATAGACACACCCAAAAGTCCTAGGTGTTTCTTAATCCAGTCGAGTTAGCAATGGAATGAACAATCACAATCATATCTTTAATTTTTAATGGATTGTTTGTTCTCCAGATATTCGTGGCTGATCTATTTAATCTGTAGTTTCACAGATGCTTCTTTTAAATCTTAATTTCATCATTTTGTTAGTATGCCCATTAAACATTACACTTGCAAAATTTAAATTATCCTTTAACTTTTTTTTGGTTGTTGTTCACAATTAAATTAGCATTGACATTTCCAGCCATTGTGGTGAGGTTTTATTAATTTCTCAACTTCCTTTCCCCATTTGGAAGACTCAAAGAACTAACAGTGTCCCATGGAAGAGTGAGAGGACTGTAGCTAAGGATGGGTATGATTTGCTTTATACACTGGTATGGCCTAATTTGAAGAAATCCAAGGCCATGAAAATATAGTTAACTTTGTGATGGAATATGGATATATTAGTTTCCTAGGGTTGTAACAAACTATTAAAACTTGGTGGCTTAAAACAGCAGAATGCATTTATTCATCTCCCACAATTCTAGAGTCCCAGCTCTAAAATCCAGCTATAGCAAGGCTGTATTTCCTCTGAACTCTCTAGTGCAGATCCCTCCTTTGTCTCTTCCAACTTCTGGAGGCTTCTGGGCTTCATTGCCCTGTGGCTGCATCCCTCCCTTCTGTGCCTATGTCTTCAAATATCTTCTCTCTTCACGGTCTCCCTTTGATCTTCTCTATGACTTCCAGCCAATGGATTTAGGGTCGCCTGGAAAATCCAGAATGCTTCCATCTGCAGATCCTTAATTTATTTATGTCTGCAATGGTCCCTTTCCAACTAAGTTCTCATTCACAAGTTCCATGGAAACATATATCTGGGGGCCCTGATTTAAAGTACTGCAGTAAACCATCCTGTGGACTCAAGTTACACAATTACCAAGGATTCTGCTTGCTCTTAAATTCAATGTTTATTTGCATTTTAGAGTCTGTCACTCACTGCAAGCCACTAACTTTACCCCATAGTCACTTTTGCTTTTCTACCATGTTCCCTGGAGGATTCACTTTATTCAGGGAAGAATAAGGAAGGAAGAGTCATATCACTATGGGCCAAATGATCCCTTTCCCAATTTGTATGTTGAACCACTAGTTTCCAATGCAATGCTGTTTGGAGATGTGCCCCTTAGGAGGTAATTAGGTCATGAGGGTGAACCCTTTGTTATGAAATTATTGCTCTGTTGTTGACTCTCCCTGAAGAGACAATGAAAATGCCTATTCGCCCCTGACAGGGCACTGATAAGAGACCAGAGAAATTATTTCACCCATATAACTTGGGCAATTACTGTGTTCACTGGTGTCACCCTCAGGAGCATGGGTGATTCAGAGGCAGCTGCATCACCTCAAAACCCTCTGTAACATTGTGTGATTCCTCACAAAATCTGCATCTCTGCAGCATCCTACACAACCTGCAGGCAGATCCACTAGCATGTGTGCACTCCCTCAGCAACCATCTACTGCAAATACAACCACGGGGAGGGAACTTGTGAATCTTATGATTTGTGGGCTTCCTTCCTCACTCCAGAAGGGAATGCTTCAATTAGGAGGATATAGTTATGTTGCAGCTTTTCTTATTGTCAAATTATTTGTTTCTCATCTATGAAAAATGAGGCACATGGATGATGAGGTTTAAGGCAAAGGAGATTCATTGAGGAAAAAAGGTGGCAGGCTGGAGAGATGGCTCAACATTTACAGGGGTTGCTTGTGAAGCCTAAGGACCCAGGTTCGATTCCCCAGGACCCACATAAAACAGATGCACAAGGTGGCACATGAACCTGGAGTTCATTTGTAGTGACTAAAAGTCCTGGTATGCCCATTTTCTCTCTCTCTCTCTCTCTCTCTCTCTCTCTCTGAAATAAATAAATAAAACATTAAAGGTGGGAAAGCCCTAAAATACCAGGGCAAGCATGCTTAGGATTTCAGCCAGCATCCAAAGAAAAATTCAGGAGGATCTGTGAGCAACTGCCCTGAGGGAGGGACCTCTAGAGGCATAGTACATTATCTCAAAAGAATAAACTATTCCTCTCCCCTCTTTACCATGTCTGTAGATAAGGGGTGGTCTTGTGACCAGTTGTATGACTGCCAGGCTCTACTGTGGATCACAAACTTTATTCCTCTGGTCAGGAGGAAGTGGCTCATCCCTATAGAAGGGTGAATGAGAGGTTTACTTTTCTAATGATACCAGGAAAACAAGACATGGAGCTCGTCTTGCAATGACCAAGCCTAATGTCTACCTACCTATAACAGTTATACAGAATTCCCTTTGAAGAAGAGAAATGAGAGCCATGTGTCCCTCTCTTCTTTCAACTTCCTCTTCTTCTTTTCCCCTTTCTTTTCTTTCTCTTCACTCTCCATCATGTGAAGAAACAGGGAAAAGAGCCCTCACCAGAACCTGACCCTACTGTCCCTTGATCTCCAACTTTCAGTCTCTAGAATTATAAGGAATAAATGTCTGTTGTTTAAGCTTCTCAGTCTGTGTTGTAAAAGCCTGAACTAAGACCTGTACATTATAATGGTGAAAGAAAACAAGATTCAAGGAGTTTAAATGAAGTGCTTAAAGTCTTCTAACTACTGAGTGACAAGAGCTGGGGTTTAAACCAAGGCCACTCTATGTACTAAAAACTACATCCTATTGCTTCTCCTAAAGATTTCCTTAAGGAATCCATCTTTGTGCATAACCCTTAGTTTGGAGAGACATTAATAAAAGAACGACTTTTCAGAAAACCAATAGCCAAATGAATAACAGAAAAGCAGAATTAAATATTACATTTGACAATATTATCTTCACACTTCTTTGACCCATGGTTCCTGGCTGGCTGAAACCTCTGGTTCTTGGCCTCAGCCTATTCTAGCACCTCTAAAGAAATCATCCTTATTTTCTTCTAAGACTTAATACCTACACAGTCCTTCTGCCTTGACACCAATTGTTTCTCTGTACATGCAGCACTGGAAAGCAATTGTACCTAATTTTAAAGATCTCAGAGCTCAAGAAATGGCTTAGTGGTTAAGGCATTTGCCTGGGAAGCCTAAAGATCCAGGTTTGACTCTCCAGGTGCCATGTAAGGCAGATAGATGTCCAAGATGACGTAAGTGCACAAGTCCCACATGGGCAAAAGGTGACGCACACATCCGGAGTTCTATTGCAGTGGCTGGAGGCTTTAGTGCACCAATTCTCTTTCTCTCTCTCTCTCTCTCTTTTGCTCTCTCTCTCTCTCTCTCATTATAAAGAAAATCTCAGCCCAAGTAGTTAGAAATCCTTCCCACAAATCAATCTGTGGTATTTTGTTGTAAAAGCCTGAATTAGGCTGGTTTTGCCTGAAAGAAATACCCTTAAATCTCTCTGCCAAATGTGTAGCTATTACCTGGTTTAGTAAATGGAAGACTACAGTGTTTGTGTCCTGATCCCAAAGCTCAATGTACTTTCAAAGAAATGTTTGCATCCAGGTATGCAACTCGGGAATTGTCTGCATAGGACCTCTCTAAGTGAGGATTTGAACTCTGGGAGAGATTTTGGTTTTTAAATCACCCTTCCCATTCTCGCTGAACTCTTGCGATGTGCTTTCTTCCTAGTTTCTTCTTGATTTATTAGTTAATATTTCATGAATGTTCATTCTGTGCCAAACCCTAAGCTTTTAGAGGCATTATTTCTCAGAATAATTACCCCGGCATTGGGTGCACTTACAAGGGCTGCTACATAGAGACCTTCAATCACTTGCCTCAGATAATGCAGTGCTATTGAAGGAATTCGAGTATCTGATTCCACTAACTGATCTGTCCCTCAAGGGCTGGCACTCTATAGTTTAGATCATTCCTTGTCTATTACTCCAGGAAGCATTGTTGTTGAGGAGTTTAGATTTCCTAACTCGCATGAATGAAAACTAGAAAAGGCTTGTTGAGTAAAGGGAGTTTGGCAGTTTGAATGCATGTCCCCCATTGACTCAGGTGTTAAAATTAAACTTGTAACTTGGATCTCCAGCTGCCTGATTGGAAGAGGTGTCATTGGGGGCACATCCTGGAGCTCAGCCATAAGGTGTCATTGGGGGTGGATCTGAATTCCAACCCCAAAGATCTGCAGGGAGGCTTGAGGTTTGCCTAGGCCACGGCTGCTTGCTGCTCAATTGGGTTTGCTGTTTCTTTTTTTTACTTTTT
Source organism: Orientallactaga sibirica (assembly GCA_036365145.1). Classification (NCBI taxonomy): domain Eukaryota; kingdom Metazoa; phylum Chordata; class Mammalia; order Rodentia; family Dipodidae; genus Orientallactaga; species Orientallactaga sibirica. The sequence goes on from JAEOAD010000003.1 coordinate 23,886,434, forward strand.
TTTCAGGCTGTTTATATTTTCTCTCTGCTTGGATGTATGGAAGCAACCTCATCAGCCATGAATGGAACTTCCCCTGGATCTCTGATCTTGAAATAAAACCCTTCCTCCCACAAGATGGGCCTGGTTGGATGTTCATTGCAGCAACATGAAGCTTTCAACAATGGGAAGCAAACAGGAAGAAGATGGGATATGATCTTGGCAACTGTACTGGCTGTTTCCATGTGTGGTCATTCTGCTGCTCTGTCAGGAAAAGATGAAGCCAGAGAGTAAACAAGAGGTTGGGCCCAGTGCAGTTCACGTCGACTATTGAGAATCTCTTCTCTCAGCTTTTGAAGATGAGGAATGTGCCATTTGATCTTTGTTTCAGAAGGTTTTGCAACGATGCATAAATTTCATTTACTCATTCAGCATGCATATGGACAGAATAATTGTATATTGTCTTCTATTCCTGACAGGAGAAATACCACAGGGAATCCAATGCATGCCTGACAGAAGGAACTCATGGTCCAGAGGCAATGATTAATAGGACAACATTGCAGAATGGTGACAAAAAGCAAGGCTTGTAAAGGACACAAATTTGCATGTGCTTTCCACACACACAAGCTTTGTGGCAGTAGAAACGTAATGCTTCCACCTCAGCTTCCACCTCTTTGCAAACTCTTATTTAATGACAGGAGGAGCTATCATGTATGTAAAAACATACCAAAGCATTCCCACTGTGTTACATGTATTATATGATGTTAGTTGATGGCTATTATGTAAAAAAAAAAAATATATTTTCCTTTTTTTTACAAGAAGTGCAATCATGGAAGTATATTCTGTGAAAATGAATTCTGGGTGACCATGAAAGAAATTTCAAAGCATCAACAGTACTCATCCCAAACACAAAAGAATAAAAGTTTCACAAATCGGGCTGGAGAGATGGCTTAGTGGTTAAGACACCTGCCTGCAAAGCCTAAGAACGCTTGTTCAAATCTCCGGGTCCTATGTTTAGCCAGAAGCAAAAGTGATGCAAGTGTGCAATGTTGCACATGCTCACAAGTGGGTGCATGCATCTGGAATTCATTCACAGCAGTTGAGAGGCCCTGGCATGCCCATTCTCTCTCTCTGTCTCTTCTTCTCTCTCGCTGTCTCTCTCTGTGTGTCTTTCTCAAGTAAAAAAAAAAGTTTCACAAATAAAATGGGAATGGAGAGAGAGGCATTCTACATAGAAGCACCAGCTTGTGCAAGGGTGCTGAGATAACAGGACAATCATGGAGTGTCTAGGGATCAGCAAAGGGGCAGGATGCAGAGGTCAAGGAAACCTGAGGTGGGATTCTCAATTGTTGCTAGGCCGTCTTGCTGAGCAGTCTCTTCCATAGTGAGTCCCTTGAGATCACTAAGTGAACAGAGTTACAAACTTCAAACCATAGATGGGAATAATTTTAGGTTAAAAAGATGATTTATAAAACCACAAAGAATCCTATTTTCTAAGGCAAAATACATTATTACAGGCAAAGGAAGAAATATTTTCCATAGTGAAGGGACGGGAGAGGCTAAATGGTTTTATCCTAAATCTATCAGCTCATCATACTCTCTGCATTTGTGGTATTTCCCTTCCCTGCTTGAGAATTTTACTCACAGATTGCAAGAAAAATTTAAACACAGCAGCAACATAGGAATGGTGGTGTGTGGTTCTCTCCTTTTGTGAGTTCTTCTTCAGAAAGGGATGCAGCAGTAGATGGGTGGGGACTGGGATCAAAGCTGATGTTCTGACCTCATCATTCAGTTATTGAATAAAGTAAATCCATATAGACGTTAACATGGGCAGTCTTTCCACTGTAGTTACCTCCTTGTGCCCCGTGAATCTAATGCCACATTTATTCCCCGCAGGCATTGACCCCAAGGAGTCAGACTTACCTTGGCATGAAAAATGGCAGGCTAGTCACTCTTGTTGATTATTGACCAAGAATCCATTTGACCTCAAACATATAAAAAAAAAAAGTAAACCTGCATTAGTTAGATGGTTATGACGACTGAATCCTTCTTGCAGGCTTTCCAACTTAAGTTGGGATTTGCCTATCTTCTTTTCACATTAAGCCATAGGTTCTTCTAGCTCTTACTAAAAATCATTTTTTCAATTTAAAAAAATATATATTTATTTGAGAGAGAGAAAGAGGCAGAGAGAGAGAGAGAGAGAGAGGAAATGGGCATGCCAGGACCTCTAGCCTCTGCAAACGAACTCCAGATGCATGGGCCTTCTTGTGCATCTGGCTTACGTGGGTCCTGGAGAATCCAACTGGGATCCTTTGACTTTGCAGGCAAATGCCTTAACTGCTAAGCCATCTCTCCAGACCTAAAAATCATTTTTGAAATGTTGAACCAGCCTAGTGAATTCCTAGTGAACTGAGCAATGCTTCAAAGTCCCTTTGTAGCCCCCAGATGCTCACTGGGAACCTCTTCTGGCCCTCTCTTGGGTAAGAGTTCTGTGTTCGTTCCTCCTTTTAAGCTCTATACTCTTCTCTTAAGCAATAAGTTCTCCCTATAATAATTTTTGTCTAAACTGTATCCTCTGAACTGTGGGTTTTATTCATAGAAATTTATAAGACAAAAATCCAAAGGCAACTAATTCAGTGAAAACTTTGTGTGACTGTTGAGCACCCTAATTCCTGAATTATCCCCTATCCAAGAGCAGAGAAAGCTCCTATGCTGCCAGAGACATCCGAATTTCCTTATCAGTGGCTCTGACCTTCCACTCAGTGAGAACTGGTCATTGAAGGACCCACTGTAAAAGAAGTAGTGGTAGTTTCCACACAAACATGGGAATCATTGGACTTTGCTCAATCAGCCTAAAGCTGAATGTGAAGCAGGTTCTTCCAGATCAAGGAATCAGCTTAGCAGTTATGTGGGCCTTGATACTTTACAGTGTCAAGCTTGTAATTCTCAGCAGAGGGCAGTATGTGCCCACAACAAGAAGAAATCCAAGTAGAAAGGAAGTACACTTTGCTTTGTCTTCTCCCTTTCTGAGGCATGTTTCTGAAAACTCATTACCTAACTTAAAATTGTGTTGTTAGATGACTCTGGCAGAAAATTCCCTTTAAAAGGAATAAACGCTTTTGACGAAAAACAATTTTGATAAAGTAAAGCCTGACAAGGAGTTTTTGACATTGCGCTTTCCCTGCAGAACAATTCCACTTTGTTAGAGAGTGATAAATCCTGCTGCACTTGTTACCATATATTTTAAATTATACAGAATTTCAAGTGAACAAGAAAACACAGATGCTGTTAGAACTGGTAAAGAGGTGTTCCCTGTACTCGCAGACACAAAAGCAAGTTGGGTTAGGTTTAAATATGCATCTGTTGGACACTGGAAAACATGTCCTACACACTGGCAAAGCCAGTGCTCAAAGTAGGACACACAGGATGGATTTGGAAGTTGAAAGATGTGCTTACTCCAAACCAACTCAGAAACATTTCTCTGGCAATATAATGAAGAATGTTAACTTTTCCACCTGGATTTATGTAATTTGATCAAGTTATTCACTTACAAAATGTGCATTTATAACTGTGCCTACTTCATAGGTGGTAAGATTCAAGGTGAATGTAGCAGACAGCTTCAGGTTTGCTGAGATGAATTTCCAGACCAGGCACAGTTATGGAGGAAGGGATATTATTTATTGAAGCTTACAGATCCAGGGGAAGTTCCATAATGGCAGGAGAAGTGGCCTGCTCTTCACAGGACCAGGCAAGAGAGAAAAACCAACCAGGCACACAGCACACAGAGCAAAACTACAGCCAAAGTTTCACACAACACACTTGAGGAACTCCTATTAGGCACACTTTGAATATCTTTACAATGGAATCTCAAACCATCACCACACCTTAAGACCAGCCCCCAGTGACATTGCCTCTAGCAAGGTGATTGCAGATGCAAACTATAACTAATAAAACACTGAATATATTGGGGGACATATATTCAAACTACCACAGTGAATCACATGGAAAGTATCTTCCTATGTGAAATAAGGACACTAGATCTCTAAGTTCACTATCAATCTAAAAAGTTAACTGTATGTATCTGCATTTGCATGGCTAATACCCCGACTAGGCAGAGCCAATGAATCTGAGAAGATCATGAACTCTTAATGTCAGACACTGGTCCACACAGTAATAGTCCATAGTAAAAACTCTCACATGCTGGTTGAGTGGAAAATATCTCCTGGGCTTCAAGCTGACAGCTTTCTCTCAGAATGTTCTTTCATTTATTTCTTCTCCCCAATTCTTTTATGAGTCAAGACTATCATATTTCTGTGTTCAACTCAACTCAGAATCATTTATTGGGTGGTTAAAACATGTAAGGCACTTGATAGCCCCTGAGGCAAAAGATAAATGAGGTACAAATTCCCCCAACATGAGTCTATCATCTCTTAGAAGAAGTTAAAACATGGAGCAAATAACAAAATATGAAAAGAATGATGAATTAAGATAAGTGAGGGTAGCCCCACAATGCATGACACACATTCCCCATTGATGAGGGTCCCTATGGAAGAGGGAGGACAGGGAGGAGGATAATGGAGTTACCATTATGAATATAAAAGTAGAGTAATATAAATAAAAATAAATTATAAAAAAATAATTAAATAAGTGAGCCATAGAAGGTAGGTAGAATTTTATAACACAAAATCGTATGTGCATCCAATTCAAGCAAGAATACAGAAGGCACCATGATGCTGGGAAGAAGGGGCAGAGGAGTGTTCAGCACTGAAACATCTCTAACCCACCTTCCAAGGCTCCGGGTCCATTTTGGAAGAGGTGGGGGAAAGAATTTAAGAGCCAAAGGAAGGGTAGGAATCCTAACTACATGCTCCTCCAGATACAAAATGGCCTGGATATCCATGACCTCAAATGAAACTACCTACACAAGAACATCACAATAGGAGGAAAATTGATGACATCAAAATATAAAGAAAAACTGATTAAGAGGGGGAGGGGATATGATGGAGACTGGAGTTTCAAAGGGGAAAGTGGGGGGAGGGAGGGAAGTACCATGGGATATTGGCTACAATTAAGGAAGTTGTCAATACAAATAATATAAAATAAAATTAAAAAGAAGAAGAAAAAGAAGGAGAAGAAGAATACTCTAGACACAAGGAAGGCTTCAGACACTGTTCATAATCAGGACTGACTGACTGAGGAAGGAGTGCTAGGATGGGATGTAGCAGGCAGTAGGACAGAAGTAATTCATGGAAGCCAGTTATGAGGGATTTAGAATGCCAAGATAAGGTCTTTAAGCTTCATTATTTAAGAACAATGGTGTTAAGAAATGATAAAAGGTGGGAAGAAAACAGGAATAGAAGGCTATGTAACAGATGACTTCAGTCATCTACAAGAAGGTCCTTCAGAACTGGGCTATGATCCAGGAGTCGAGACAGAATAGAGATGTGAGGGAAAGACTTGTCGACACCACTTTTTTTCACACCTGTTCTGACTGAGTTCTGACCGTGAAAGAAGACTTCACAGAGAATGCAGGAGATTCCTGCTTGGAGTAAGAGCAGGGGTGGTGGTTCGGGTACTGACTAAACTCCCAAGAATGCTCATACTAGCGAGAAAGGGGTGGATAATGAGGAAAGAGGAAGACAATAATGCCACAGCAAAGCAAGCCCACAGTGGAGAAGAGAATAACTTACCACACACAGGAGGAGGACTTGCGGATGGAATGCAGCATCCAGAACTCCCTGAGTAAGTGGATGATCACATGCTTAAGAATGAGAGAACACATGCGTGCATGAATAGATAAAGAAATGGGAAGTCGGCCAGCCTCCAAGAACTGAGTCCCGAACTATTCTCTAACCGTGTTTGTGATTAGATCTCTCTAACTGAGCAAAGCAATCTCTCCACATTCTGAAGTTCGAACATGGTGAACATAAAATGAGGAAGAGCAAATTTTGGCTCAGTAGTAGACCTGCCCAGCAAAGCTGGGGAGGCCAGGAAGGGCAGCCAGGACACACACTCTGCAGGAGGAAGCACTCACTCTGTGGTTTTAGAAAATCTCATAGTTCATCTTTTAGCTTTAAGTGAAGATCCATTCACTTTGGGCTTGCTTCTTCTGTGTGTTTTTTTGTGTTTATTTTTACTTCTGTTATGTCAGTTCTCTGGAGGCTGTGAGTGTGTGTGTGTCTCTGTGTGTGTGTATGTATGTGTGTATGTGTGTTTGGGAGAGAGAGAGAGAGATGGAGAGAGATTGAAGGGTGATAGAGAAAGATTGAATGACTGGAAAGAAGAGAAGAAAAGGAGGGTGAGATCTTACATTTTGAATGACTTCATTTTTATTTATTGTTGTAATTAAAGCACTTTTCCCTAAAATATTTTTAAAATTTTTGCTTTTAGTAGACCACTCCCTAATTTTTTAAAACATGGATGTGGGATTTTCTTTGAGAGCCCAAAATTGAAGCATGAAGAATTTGCACACATCTGCCATCCTGTCCTAATCTTACCCAAACTTAAGCATTCGGAAGATTGGGCTGAACGGTGTCCACATATACTGTAGAAGTTCAGTTGGGAGATTTGTGATCCTGGGACTCTGTCCTTGCCTGCTGTGCCCTCAGAAGCTGTCTCAGTGAATGAGCAGTCAGACACATGCTTGCAGGACACTTTGCCTTGTGTGTCAGGCAGTGATGTTGCTGTGGGCTATTGGTAGAGCTCAGCCTGCAGGGAAGCCACTCCTACCTAATGTCCTAATGGCCTTGTAGGAGAAAAAAATGGGATATTTACACTCTAATTTGACTTTACACTGGAAACTAGTGGGGTCATCTCGTCTCATCTGACACCCCAGGATGAAGCTGCAGATGAGCCTCATCAGGTCGGGAATGAGGAGTGAGCCTGTCATGGCCTATCATCTACTGGTAAAAAGGTTCTTGTCCCAGGAGAAAAGGACACCAACACTAGGGGTCTGTGACGCAGTTCTCATAGTTGTGCAGCACTTACCTGGCTCTGGAATAGGGGGGAGAGACTGAGTTCCTGAGGATGGTGGTGTGCTCATGTAGTACTGAGCGTATGGCACACCCCTGGTGTCTCTAAGGACAGCCTGTAGCCACATAGCCAGTCAGAGTTGCGTGAATCTAGATCCTGCCATGTTTTGTTGGGCATGTGTTGCTAACCTATCATCAAACATACAAAGGCATCCCAGCACTCTCAAGAAAGCACAGAATTCTAAGAAACAATGACAATTACTGTCACAGAGGGACAGACTGCCCTGATACTAGGAACACCAGCTGTATAATAAGTTTACAGGAAGCAACAGCCAGGTGCCAGCCCATTAGGCCACAATGTTATCAATGCAGTCTAGAATATGTCACATGATCTCTTCCGGTCTTCCTTTCAGAAAGTAAGATGATTAGGATAGAAGAGATTTCTGAAGTGTACTCTTCAGACAACCTGCATCAGAAGTCCCACAAGGCTTGGGCCAAAGCAGATTTTGGGGACCCTACCCTGAGAGGTCTACAAGAAAATCTAGACCTCAGCCAGGGAGCTCCATTTGGACTCCCTCCAAAGGTTTGTTTGATATACACAATGCATGGATAATGTACAGTTGACTCTTCTCTGAGATTCCCTGAACTAATATCCCTACAGGCAGATTTGACCGGAGAGAAAAACAATAGAGGAAAATGAGTTCTGTTTTGGTGGTGTTTGTTTGAGGAGTTATTCTCATATTCTAAAATTGAGCAAAAGTTTTAAAAGCATAGATTCAAAATTATCAAATGCATGCTAAAAAAATAAGCACATCTTTTTTTCACATTTTTTGAGGTGGGGTCTTGCTCTAGTCAAGACTAATCTGGAATTCACTATATAGTCTCAGGCTGGCCTTGAACTCACAGCAATCCCCTTATCCCTGCCTCCTGAATGCTCAGATTGAGATTAAAAGCATGAGCCATATTTTAAGTGTGAGAAGATAATGGGCTAATGTCTCTGAGCTGGGGAACTCATGGAGACAGACATGAGCCCTATGCTAGGAAAACTTCTTACCCACAGGTCAAGGACCAATTGGGATTCTTGCGCCACTGAGGAAAGTAACCTTGCCCAGGCTTTGGTTCATATCCTGCCTTGATGTACTAGCTTGCTTCTTCCGTTACCTCACCTCACTATAGCACCTCCCACAAAGGGACAGTGTCCAAGGTGCCATCTTTCAGGATTTTTTTTTTCTCCTGTTTTCTTGCCCTCACTAAGCCTAGTCACTCTTGGCTATAATTATCTCCTCATAGTCTCTGAGTTTCCCCTAATGTGCCTGGGTAAATTTGCTTGAAGTGTTTTGGAAACCACAGTATGTTGTGCAGACAGGAAATGCTTATCTGACAAGCATAGCTACGGCACAATATCAAGGTGAAATAAACGATCCTCAGACAGGAAGCCTTCCACAATCCAAGTGAAATATCGGTTTGTTGAAGACAATGACTAATCCAGAGAAAACAGTTTTCTGGTGGGGGGGCGGGATTTTAGACCCAATTAGAGGTAAGCAGGCCAGTGCCCTTGGCAGATGGGTGGGGTAACTGTATTTGGAAGACATGACTTGGTATGGGTTTTGGGCTCTTGTCAGTAGGTAAACACTGCCTTGAATGAGATCAACTCTCCTTATGAAAATGCACAGATTGGTTCATGTTGCACAAATAAGTTTATACAATGTTAATTACTAATTTAAAAAGCTCTTCAGGGATAGGGAGATGACTCAGTGGTTAAAGGTACTTGTTTGCAAAGCCTGTTGGTCAGGGTTCAATTCCCTAGGTCCCATATGAAGCCAGATGTACAAAGTGGCACATGCATCTGGAGTTCATTTGCAATGGCAAGAGGCCCTGGCATTGCCCATGTTCTCTCCCTTTATTTTGCAAATAAATATATTTTAAAAGTATTTCAAACAATGCTTGCACATTTAAAAAGCACATCGCTCTAGGCATAAAATTTTATAAAGAGGAGCTTCAAGTAAAGATAGCTTGAACTTTGTGGAGACACTCTCCATGCCAAGATTAATCCAGGGTTTTAACCCTCCTCCAGTGTCTCAATATTGACACGTGTGAACATACAGGTACTCATAATGAAACATATTTTCATAGTGTGTAACTCTCACCTATTCTCTTTCAGTCTTTCCAATTACAGGCATCATATGCTAGGGCCTGTCTTTCCTTGCTCCATAAAAATGAGGGACTTGATGGGGAAAGTGAGACACTCCCTGTGGAATTTTCTCCCAAGGCTCTCCATTACAACACAACCCCAGTGTTTAAGCAGCATGCAAAACATCCAGGGGAAGCCTAATTGCCAGCTCTGAAGATTATTCCTTTTGAGCAAAAACATGATATATAATTTTCTTAGATAAAGTATGGATAGGCTTGCTTGGCATGTGGTGTGGACAGGGTTAACACTCATCAACCTCTCCCTTCTTGGAAAATGCTATTAGCCCAACCCTGGACACAGGGTTGATGAATGACATGCCTGTAAGCAGGTAATTGCAGGTATGAGGCAAAGCCTATGCTAATTCCACCAATAAACACAGTGTACAGTAGCAAAAATATGAGAGGACTATATGAGCAACAAATAGCTTCTATTCATCTGTAGTGTGAATCAGGGCTTGAACTCAGCTTTTTCTTTATCTATCCCTACCTAATTTTTGTGATATCATATACTTATTATTTCCATTCTTACAAATGGAGAAACTGAAACTTAGAGGCATCCTGTAACATCTAAAATTACTGAGCTCTTCTTTGAGTGGGGGAGGCAAAAGTCCAAACCCAGAGGCCTCAGCCTGAGAATGGTCACAAAGTACAGTTATTGAGCACCCAGAAAACAAAGTCGAATCTTGCTCTCAGAAATGACGACCTGTCACATTGCTGGTGTGTAGTTCATGGGTTTCCCCTGTGAATATCATATATAGCATTTGCTTTTACATGTAAAGATAGTTATTCATCTTCTGTAATTTTTTTTTAAATTTAACAATACCTAGCCTGGAAGAATTTCCATGTAAGCAGAGAGAGTTTAATGACAGGCAGGTGTAACAGTGTGACACCATGAGGTTTGCCAGGAAGTGCCTGTCCATCCCACAATGTGCCCACAACGTGCACCAGGCGCTGGTTTAATAAGATGCCAAGCTGGGCATCCAAGGAGATATCAAGTCCACAATGTCTGACAGCTTTGAAGTTCACTCCAGCACATTCTCACATTGCTCTATTGTACAGACAAGGGTAATGAGCCCAAGAATTACTGCCCTGACCTTCAAGAGGAAGGGGAATAGAGAGTTGTTTTCTGAGTAATGTGACGCTCCACAGCTGGCCCCGCAGTCCATAGTGCCAGCCAGCATCCCTACCTTCTTCTCACCACCCAGCGTCATGGCTAACCCCCAAGTAGGAAACTATCATGCAATAGGATGGATGGCCATAGCAGGAAAGGAGTGTTGACTGGCCTGTGGTTTCTGAGGCTCACAGAAGGTTGAGCTCAGCTTGGGCACTAGCAGCTGAAAAAGCTGACATCCACTCTGGCACTGGAATTGATTAGTTCCTATTGGCCTCCTGCTGCCACCAGTATCAGTACTTTGTTTCCTGATAAATAGATGCACAGGCACACTCCCATCACAATGTTCTCAATAGAAAGCAATAAAAATGTGTCTTGCCCCACTGAAATAAATTGTTCCAAATGGAGTTATTGTTTCCACTGAGTATTCATTAGTCATGGCCAATGGGTGGTTAGTGGAATAAACATTTTTTCCCCCATGGAAAGAGAACATAGATGTATAGACTACAAGGAGTAACCCCACAACTGATGTAATAACAACCACAGAATAACAACTCTGCCCAGTTTGAGCCAAATCTAATTTTACTCTGAGCAAAGTGTCCTTATTTGATTGCTCTGACTCTTTTGCTGAATAATTGTTTTTTTGTTTGTTTGTTTGTTTTTTGAAATGGGGTCTCACTCCTTATCCCAGGCTGGCCAACGTAGTCCAGGCTAGCCTTAAACTCATAGTGATCCTCCTGCCTCAGCCTCCTGAAAGTTGGGATACATGAGCCCATGTATCTCTTTTGCTATTCAGTCTGTCTCCTGCCCACATTTCAAATTCTCTCCTTGTCCTGCACTTTCATTTCTGCCCACCATGAGAAGTTCTCCTGTAGACCCTGCCAGATACCATATCTTAATAAATTGTTTTGCATGTGCTTTTATAGGTAGATGTGTGTGTACATGTTGACTTGTGTGTATGAAGTTGGCCAGAGGTTGACATCAGGTGTCTTCCTCAGTTGCTCTCCACTTTATTTATTTATTTTTGAGATGATATTTTACTAAACCTGCATCTCACTGATTTGGCTTGACTAGCTGCCCAGTAAACCTTACGACTTCTCTAGTGCCTGCCTCCCTAGTGATAGGATTTTAGGCTTATGACACCATTCCCTGCTTTTCTGTAGGTATTGGGGTCTGAACTCAGGTATTTGTATTTGTGTGGCAAATTCTTTACCTAATGAGTCACCTCCCCATCCTAAGGACATATAAGCTAATTATTAGGGAATAGACTTAGAATAGATTCAACAGGATGGCCACTGCAGTATTTTATTTGAAATGGAAAGAAATTTATTGTGATCTACTCAATCATTACCATATCAAGGTGTCTGAACACTGCTATGAAGAATAATCGATCACATTTCTATCTACTCAAAACTCAACATCTCGCTCAGTTTCAAGGTCAAACAAATCCTGGTTGATCAGTAATGTCTGACTTAGGGTGCAGTTTTCTATCATCCCCCCTTCTCCAGTCAGGTGGTATAGGCCTCCTCGCTGCGCTCAAGGTGCTGTGGTGCTTTTATGCTAGGTTTGGGGGATGCTGGTGTGATTTTCTGGAATGCTGCGTCCTAAATGGCCACATAGCTAATTCTTCACTTTGTAAAGGACTTCCTTCTTGGTATATCCTACTCTGACCACCATTTACACACATACTCACAAATACACACTGTCATAACCCTTTCTCTTAAATAATTGCCTGTGGTCACCCATCACTAGACCATTAGCTCTGTGTAAACAAGGAACTTAGATTTTGTTCAATATTAATTCTTAAAGGCCAAGAGAGTCAAGCACATACTTTATAAATGACTTTATGAATACTTTGTAAATAACCAGGCATTATGAAATCATAGTACATATAGCTCTTCATTTTAAGGTATTTCTTATGAATGAAGGCAGCTCCAATCCTAAGTGCACTAACTGATACTTTTTGTATCTATTGAGGATACTTATTATTTAAAATTCCCAGTTACCTCTGAGTTCTTTGAGAGTGGGAACTTACATACCTTATTCATCTAAGAGTATCTTTAATAGTCCTCTGTTCAGTTAATTGTGGTTTTTACTAGATATTTGTTGAGTAAATAAGCCATGATGCTTAACAATTGTGTGGGGCTTCATTAATATACAGAGGGCCTAAATCCTCCTTTAGACAATAACATTATTCCCATCTCAAAACTAAGGCAAAGAAAGCTCAGTGAATTTCAATGAATAACTCTAGGCTATGCAAGAAGGAGAAATTGTGAGCTCTTTGCCTCCAATTCCCCCTTCTCCACATTGCCATGCATGGTTCTTGGATCCATTTGCTCCTGGGACTCCAATAGTATTTGTTATTGCATCCCACTAATTCTAAGAAGAGTGACTGGCTATACCCATTCTCATCAACATCAAAAAGTTTAAGTAGCCAGGTATGGTGCCGCATGCCTTTAATCCCAGAACTCGGGAGGCAGAGGTAGGTGGATTGCCTTGGATTCGAGGCCACCCTGAGACTACATAGTGAATTCCAGGTCAGCCTGGACTAGAGTGAAACCCTATCTCGAAAAAAACAAAACAAACAAAAACAAAGTTTAAGCAGACATATTCAATAAGCCACACAGACAGATGTCCTAGAGCAGCTGTGTCCAAGCCCTTCCAATGAGGCCATGTGAGTTAGCCTATGCCCAAGGCTGAAGTTATGGTTCTGAAGTTTCCATTTCATAAGTTTTAATTTTTGGCCAGTGGTTTGATTCAGGTGTCCCCCATAAACTTAGGTGTTCTGAATGTTAGGTTCCCACCTGATGGAGATTTGGGAATTAATGCCCCCTTGAGGCAGTGTACACAATGAGAAAATCACAATGAAAGTCCCTTAAGCACATATCTGAGGAAAATGAAAACAAAAGAGGTGTTAATGGGCCCCTAAAAACAAGCATGCATATCAGCAGTTCTAAGAGAACTGGGGACTTTGTTCTCACTATCCACTATACCCAGCATGTAGGTGCTGCTTCTCTTGCTGGAAGCAGGAGTCAAAGCAGCAGGATTTGTTTCTAAGATAAGAGTGGGAGTCTAAGCTGTGCATGTAATTTTGGAATTGCCAATTTCTGGCACTTCTCATGTTAATATGTATTTTTGTCCAGCTTTTCACATTTTGGCATTGGGCACCTTATACAAAAGTGAGACAAACCCATTTACCCACATCTCATCAAAATGGCCTATAGCAATGAAGTATAGAGAACAGAAGAGTGCCAAACAGTGGGTTCTCTGATTTGGCATGGGAGGTATTAGGACCATAATATTTTATTGATATCCAAAAATTTCCTATGTTCTCATGAGTCTGTCATGGAAAATGATAGCTAATATCTTCATAGCTGCTTGAGTTCTTTTAAAATCTTGGCCTACTTTCCTCTGAGTAAAAAAGGTATATCTCAAGTTAGTATTCCTTCCTAGATTGGTAGGAATCCCGGAAGGAAACAGGATGGATTAAATGTGACAGGAAGGGTGATTCATGCTTTGGAACATGTGCAAGCAAGTGGGGGAAGCAGATGCCAGCATGAGGAGAAGAGAAAGTCTTGAGATGCCAGCAGTCAAGTGCATGGCCGAGAAAAGAGCTCCAGCAATGGAATCAAGAAAGCATTTGGTGGCAAAGATAAGGCCATCCATGTCGACCATTTCTTTGCCAGTGACATTTATTTTGTCTGTCATGAATTGCTGTAGATTCTAAGGTTATAAAACTATAATGAGTCTATCTTGTAGACATGGTCTCAGCTGTTTTATTTTATCCTCTAGTAACCTCTAACATACTTCCTAATCAAAATAAGCTCTCATGGATGTTGCGAATGTTTATAGGTTTCTTTTTGATGAGAAAAATGATTTTTAAAATATCAAGTTAAACAGCTTAATGGAGTCTGGGTATTCTGGCCGTGTGTAAATTATACCATCTGCTAAATATGCACAGGAAGGTAGCTTGCCAGATAATATACAGATGCCTGAAGTATCTCATGGGGCCTGCAGCAATTATTCTTCTGAAAAGTCTTGGACTCCATTTTATATCTCAAAATAAATCTACAAATCTGACAATTTTACTGCATCAGGAGCATAAGGAAAAGATAGGAGGCTTAAAGTCTCGTGTAAAAATAAATAACCAAGTCCTGACTTAAAAAAATCATAATTTGATATCAACATGTATGTCAACACATGGAAGCAATTAATAGAAATATTTACAGTGAGAAATAGAAGCATCTCTATGGCCATTGCTGAAATGCATTAAACAAGAAGAACTTTTTGGAGAAAGTGAAAAAATAATATTTGCTCAAAAAATAAAAGTGTTTGGCTATTGCACAGCAATGTGTAACACTAGTGTTGCTGAGGTTAAAGTCTTCCAATCTTCTTTGTACATGAGCCTGCTGGAAAGTGTGGATTCCCATCCCAAGCACCTTGAATTCAAGGGCTGTGTAATGTGTTCTGGCCCCCTTGAAGGGTTTTCCTAGAATGAGTGTGCTGTCTGCAGTTTTATTTATTTGTTTCCAAAATGAAGTAAAAGAATCCAGGGCTGGATGAGGATCACTCGGTGTAGATGCCTGTAGAGAAATTATTTGCTGAAACATTATTCACATTCCAAGAAAAGCAAAATTGTCCCACACCACACTTCTTTGACTCCATCAGCCCCAAATGACCCAAGCTTAAAGATACTTGAAAAATAAAAGTCTCTGGAGGATCCTCGATGTGTGGAATGAATTAGCAGTTACCACAATGGCAGTAAAGTTAACAATTATATAGTAAGAGAATGAAAATTTGGCACACTTCTGAAGTTAACATAACAAATAGCGAACATGTAAGGAGTACCATTAGCCAAATGTAGGATACACTCAAAAATGGGACCTTGGCACTAGAAGCATGTTATATGTTACTTTATTTAAAGTTGATTTTTCTGTTTTTAAGTAGGATGTCCTAAATATATGTCTGCTGGACATTCAGAAGGTCTTAGAAAATAATATATTTCTGATTCAAATATAAATGAGTCAGAAACATATGGGTTAGATTTCCTTTAAATATGTTCAAATATTATGAGGGGAGAACACATTGGGAAAATATACTGGAATGTTTTCCAGAACTATGATGTCTAAATGTATACTCTGAAACCATTAAGAAGCCTGGATTTTCCCAAGACACAGTAATTAGCTTTAGTAGGTAGATCTAAGAAAAATAGAAGGTTCATTTCAATAATTTCTTTGACAACAAAAGCCAATGCCTTCAGCTAACAATTACTTACCAACACTCAATGGAGACTAGAGATTTATCTGCAAAGCAAAAAAAAAAAAAAATTAAGACATCATATCTAAGTAAAATGAACAAGGCCAATTTTAGATAGCAAATTCCTTGTGTCTGATAGCTCACTGGCCTTTAAAAGATCTAATACACTTTCAGATTTTTGCTAGCTATGTTGAACTATTATATTACTTTTCAGTGTGAAGTCACTTGGAGTGAGGTTAAAAATATTTACTAACCTGTAGGACACATAGGCACTGTCACTATTTAGAGGACATGTCTTGGAGCAAGCCTGCTGAATGACAGCCATAATAAGAGGATGAAGACAACACAGATGAACAAAATGTCTTTTGAAACTTTGTAGATAAAGTCTGTGTGATTCCTCAGTTTCCTGTGATAACTCATTTTACTCGAGATCCATGCCAGCGTCTCCAGATGGAATGTGGACCAGCACTTTGTGCCCTTGATTCACATTCTGCATGGCACACCTCCCGCCTGTGTCTATAAATCCCTGGCCCTCATCATGAGGTGGTCCAGGCAGGACTGTGAGAGAGGTCACTGCACACTCATCCCCATGACCAGAAAAATGAATCAAAGTTCATGGACCACAACCACAATGTGAAGGACAGATTATGATGGATTCAATAAGCCTGTGATTATCTGTTTTGGCCCTCATTTCACTGCAAGATCTTTTCACTTAATTCTTGATGATGCTGCATTATAAGGAATTCTTTCATAATCCACTCATTTTTGTTTTATCTGGCATGTTTTATCATGGCTCTGTGCACATTCTTTTTTTCTCCTCAGTAAAGAAAATGTCAGAATTGGGGCTCTCATCCAACCTTTAGAAATATGTAGATCTTTGTGTTTGTATTAATATGGGAGTCCCAATATTTTCTTTTAAAGCACTTGTGTATGTGTGGATTGTTCAGATTTATTTTTAGGTTTTCCTTTACACTGGAAAAATTCTCTGTAAAGAAATTTTGCTCTGCACTTTCCTCCTGATAGGTGAGAGCAAATCTTTACAAAGTAGTGGTAAAATACCCTTTAAGAAACATAAGAACAAGGTACAAAAAAATTACAGGTGAGAAGACCATTTTCACACTAGCATACAAACAACTTTTCAAAAATAACATTTGTTTTCACATTTAATGGTAACTTTAGAGAAAAACTAGCATTTTTAAGCCTTTTATATTTCTTTTTGAGAATTTGCCCTTTGTTTCTTGTTGGGAGGGATAGGTTTCTGGGACTTAACATTTCAAGTTTGAAAATGAGAACAAAAAATTAGAAGTGAATCACAAAATGAAACATAGTATGTATAGTATTTGTCTTGTGATACATGTGGTGTATACATGTGGGTACAGATGGACATGTCCTGTAAACTTGTGTGCAGATGTCAGAAAAGAACCTTGGGTGTACCCTTCCTTCACTCATCTGCATGTTTCCTTGAGACAGTCTCTCTCTCTCTCTCTCCCCTCCCTTCCTCTGTTCCTCCCTTTCTACTTCCTTCCTCTCCTTTCCTTCTCCCTAGAGCTGTCATTTCCTTGGGGCCCCAACAATTCTCTGGTCTCTGCTTTTCAGAGGGCTGGGGTTGTAGGCATTTGTAGTCTCACCTATCTGTTTACTTAGGTGCTGGGGAATCAAACTGAGAGTCTCGGGCCCTCTATGGCTCTTGTGTTGTGAGGCATGCACACCTAACTAATGAGCCACCTAACCAGATCCCAAATGACATTTAAAAACTATTTTAACACTTTATGTATTATTTGAGAAAGAGAGAGAAAGAGGCAGAAAGAAGAGAGAATGCGCATGCGAGGGCCTCTAGCCACTGCAAAACAACTCCAAAGGCATGTGCCACCTTGTGGAGCTGGCTTATGTAGGTACTGGGGAATCAAACCTGGGTTTTTAGACTTTGCAGGCAAGTATGTTAACTGCTAAGCCATCTCTGCAGCCCCATGAAATAATTTTTATTTATTTGAGAGAGTGAAAGAGGCAGATAGAGAGAGAAATTGGGCAAAACAAGGCCTCTAGCCATAGCCACCCTGTGCATCTGGCTTACCTGGGTACTAGGGAATCAAAGCTGGGTCCTTAGACTTTGCAGGCAAGTGCCTCAAATGCTAAAACATCTCTCCATCTCCCAAATGACAGTTTTTAAATGACAAACATTTCATGCTATTTCCAGCTCCATCCCATGTATACATTTACTAAATGGTAGTGTGTATTAGAACTCAGCAACCACCTAGTCCAAGGGTCAATCTCTGCAGGTACTTGCTCAATTAACTTAAATAAATCTCTGCCACATTTCTTTTTTTAAAAAAATATTTTATTTATTTTTTGAGAGAGAGCATATGAATAGGTGCGCCAGGGCATTTCAGCTTCTGTGAACAAACTCCAGACACATGCAGTCCCCTTGTGTGCAAGTGTGACATTGCATGCTTGTGTCACTGCATCTTTTGCCACATTTCCTAATTATAATCAGACAGCAACAGTAAAAGGATTATATGATGAACAAATGTTATATGATGTTATATGATAACAAATGTTCAGCTATCGGGGATTCTTTTCTTTCTCTGTCATCCTAAGGAGAAGTCACAAACTTGGTAAAATAAAAGCTTAGACACACTCAGGCCTACCTGACTCAAAACATAGTCTTTCTATGATTTGAAGTTTTTCTCAACCCAAAGTCCAGATTGAAATAGTCCCCAAGATAACAACCGGATTTGGGGTCTTTAGGAGAACTTAATGTTTTCCTTGAGGGAGTGAGTCCCACTCCCGGGCACTGAATTGTTTACTTCCAAAGTGGGCTCTTACAAAGCCACCCTGACCTCCTCCCCTGGATCAATTCTTTGCACTCACCAGTAGGTCCTTGCATTAGCCATGTTGTCACGCTACAGGAGGTCCTCGCAAGAAATGGCCACCCAACTTAGCTTCCATAACTGTGAGCCAAATCAACCTCCTTTCTTTGTACATGACCTAGTGTTAGGTCTTTTGTTATTGCAACACAAATCAGACCAAGGCAATGACCTTATCCCCTTAGCTAAGCTGTTTCCCTAGTATGCATGCAAATATATCAGCTAAGACATCTTCTTTGTCTCCCAATATACTGTTCATATCTTTGTGTCTTATTTCATACACAGCATCAATGTATTTTTGTTATATTTATAATAACATGTGCTTCTTCTGTCTCCTGTTTCAAAGACCTGAAGGGTCCTTCCACCTAAATATTATTCCATGTAAGTCAAAAATATTCCCAGGTAAATCCTCCACTCAGTGCTTTCAAGCTAGACCATGCAGATTCTGTTCTGCACTGGTGCAGACTTCAATGAAATGGACCGTGCGATTTCATAATCATGCCTACATCTGATTTACCTGAAACCTCATTTAGACTCTGGAGGCAGCAACTCACATCTGGCTTTACTTTGGATGTTCACAAAAGGGTCTTGTATGTGAGTCTATAATATAATGTCATTCTAGCCAGAGCTGTACATACAAGAGAAAACTTAAGGAGTCCTTTCATGGGGAGTCTGATCAGCTTAATATTCATTCCATGAAGACTCCTTTAGAAAACGGAGATACAAGTGTGGCAGTTTGGGAAAGAAACTTCAGCTTCAGAAAGGCACCAGCAGTTTGAAGGCTCCCTCGATTCCCTTTAGCAACTGTGGTTCTCTGCTGTGCTTGAGAACAGTGCTAGTGTTTTATTGTTTGCTTCCCTGTGGTTCTGGCTGCCATGGGAACCAACACTCCGGCATTCTAACGGTCAGCATATCTGACTCACTTGGGAAAAGGTACAGTAACACCATGGCACACGTTCAGGAAAAAGCTTGGAAAACAAAACACAATCTCTGACCTCCGTAAAATGAAATGAGACCGTGTGGACCTGGGGTGGCACGTGGATAGGAGCTTAAGGATAGGGTGTCCAGACATGGGTGTTCTCCTTGGAGTGACACTTTCTCTATTTATACCACTTTCTTCCTTTCATTTTATATATTTATTTGTTTGTTTTATTGAGACAAGGTCGCATAGCTCAGGCTAGCCTTGAACTTCTGATCCTCCTGCTTCCACCTCCCTAATGCTGGGATGACAACCAGGTACCACATTACCCAGCTTACACCATTAACCTCTTAACTGCATTTTTATGGGTGATAGTTCAGAAAATGACCCTAGACTGGGGCTGCCAATGCTCCATTCATGTCATCTAGTGTTGAGTCTGAGAAGAGCAGTTTACCATTCCATCAGAGTTAAGTGAATTCCTTCCAGGGAGCTGTGCAGGAGGTGTGTTGTGACCATCGCACCTTGTGGTCATCTTCAGTGAAGCTTGTACCTCTGCAGGAACAAACACCAGCCACTATCCTTTTTTTTTTTTTTTTTTCTTTTATTTTCAGAAGACCTAGGTACAGAGCTGTCCCTTTCTCATAACATCAATTATCCCTACTATTGGAAAGATTCTTATATGTTCACTCTCTCCTTTTTGGGTGATGGAGACAAGAAATGTCATCTGAAACACTCTAGTATCTACTGATTTTATGAGTAATATGATCCAATGATGGCAGAAAATATTGAGATGGAATTTTCAATGTCTTTTTTATATGAAGGCATACTGGAAAAGTAGACCACAGAGAATATAAGTACAATCCAAGATGATCTATTGATAAATAGAACTATAAATGGCTCTTAAGTATGCCAGATTAATTCTAATTTTATTTTTTATTTTGTTTGGCTTTTTGCTGTTTTGTTTATTTTTGACATAGGATCTTGTTATATACTCTCTTTTGACTATGTACACTGCCTGGCTGGCCTTGCACTTAACATGATTCTCTTCACTCTCCCAAGGGCTGGGATTACAGGCATGAGTCACCATGACTGGCTTCCAATTTCATGTAGGGTCACAATCAACCATTTGGAGTGTCAACTAAAAACTATATGGCCAGAGAGTGCCCAAGATAACAAACTGGGCCTTTTCTGCAAACATTGGGATAAGAGTTTAATTCACTGAAATTTCAAGGACCAGGAAAGTGATTCTAAGAAGAAGCTGTTTTCTTGACAAGGCAGCCTAGATGGAGTTATTGTGACTTGGACTCATTGTGACTTAAAGTCATAGGGAAGGACTGGATGAACTCTGTCTTAAATCCATGTTTAGCATGAAATGCTAGCTCAGCTGAGTACTCAGAGTAGTCAAGATTATTTGCTCAATGGCTGTCAGCAAAGTAAAAGGATGTTTGGAAGACAAGGCTGGAGATGTCTTTTTAACAAGCAACTCACAGAAAAACTAATCTCTTTATTAATTTTGGAGAACTTGAAAGCCTTTAGAAAGTACTCAGTAAAAAGAAGTAAGGTAGCAAAATTTAAACAATAGCTTGGTTGGCTTTCCAAAAAGTCAAAAGCTTTTGTTTTTAGGTACTTCCATCAGAAGGGGCAGTTTTATAGGAATTGTAAATGTCTACCCATTTTTATTTTTATTTTTTTTGAAAAAACAAGGAGCTTTGTAACAGTGGATGAAAAAAAAATTCAGAAATAAAACTGATAAACTTTAGAACCCAAAGTGCTGCTCAATGGAGAATGCAAAGGTCCCTGGGTTCTATCCCTAGCGCTACAAAAACACAAAAACTTTAGAAGAAGTGATTTCTGTCTCATCTGGGACCCCTTACTTGCCTCTCAACAGTTTTCGATTTCCTGTTTCACTTCCCACTTAGTGAGTATTGAAAAGGTTCCAAACTGTGAATGAAAGAGCCCCTCCCCTCACTCTCCCTTGATGTATGACCTTTTCCATGGGCCATTTCCTCTGCATTCTCAGACCTTCCATCTCTAATGGCTCAGGAACCCAGACACCAGCCATGTAAAGGACGCAGGGAAACCTGGGGATATAGCCGGACAACGGAGCCCTCCGGGGCTGAATCGGCCTCAGGACCTTAGTGCTTTGAAGTCACCCTACTGCTCTATATATGCTGGAGGAAAGAAAGGGACACATCTAGGTATAAAACACATCTAGTTATAAAAAGGTTATTTCACGGTAAACTTTTACTGTATTTAACACGCTCCCAAACAGACTCTGTCCTCCTCCGTGTTCACAAACCAGACTAAACAAAGTTTGTAACCAAAGGGTCCTCTGAGAAGTAATTTCAAATGGAATAGATAACTGATGTTCCTTCTACTCAACTCTGATACTGTTCAAGAAGTGTGGTCATTCATCTGCTTATTAAGAATAGCCCTATTGTGCTTGAGTCCTGATTAAAAACATTAAAATAAATAGAATACATGCAAAAAATAATATATACTATGAAAAACAATTTCCTTCTGAAATCATTAAGCCTAGAATTATCACATGAATCAGTGCCTCCACTCCTAGATCTTTATAGAGATTCAAATTTGAATTTGAATAGGTACTCAAATACTTATACACAAATGTCCATAAATTTCTCTTCATAATAATCCGAAGGTGGAAGCAATTAAAATGCTCATGAATTAATGACTGGGCAAACAAATGTTATTCATCCATGAACAGGCATGAGGGTACTTATATATGCTGCTATATGTATAACCCTTGAGAACTTGCTAAGTGAATGAATTGGATACAAAATTATACACATTGCATACACCATACATGAAATATCTATAACAGGAAAATCCATAGAGATAAATAGATTAGTGGTTGTGAAGGACTCAGGGAAAAGGATACTGGGAAATGTTTGATTATAGATATGAGGTTTCTTTTAGAGCTAGAAAGGGGTGACAGTTATGTATTATAATAAACGATGCTGATAGCTCGACAAAACTTACCAAAATAGTTGGCTTCCTGAAGACAATAAAATTTAATTCTTCTAATATAAGATATATGCTTTTAGAAAACATTCATTATCTTATAAAATAAGTACTGAGCACCCTATAAACATTATATATATATTACTTATATCATCTCTATTAAATAGGGTTTTAAAAGGATTTTAAAATAATAACTAAAAATTCAGAATTGTTTACAGTCTTTCCACTATGAGCTACTGGAAGATAAAGAGGAAAAGACATGTCAGCAAAGACTTCTACCTACAGAGCCAGGACTCTGTCAAGTACTACTAACCACCTCCTGCTACACAATTTCAAGGGATGGACTCTCAGGTTCATATTTCCTTCTTCAAACATCTGAGCACACATCCACGTGGACTTCAGAAATGCTGGATGACACTGCTCTTCAGTTACAACAGCAATTAAGTACTCCTAGGAACTAAACATCTCTAACTTATGTTTATATTTTGTACATCCTTTTATATTTAAACATTTCTTTAAAAAAATTGTCAGGCTGAGCGATGGCTTAGTGGTTAAGGCGCCTGCCTGCCAAGCCTAAGAATGCCCACTTGATCGCCAGGTTCCACGTTTAGCCAGACATAGTGACGCAAGCGCACAATGCCCTGCTTGCACACAAAGGGGTGCACACGTCTGGAATTCATTCACAGCAGCTGAGAGGCCACTGGCATGCCCATTCTCTCTCTCTCTCTGCCTCTTCCTCTCTGTCTCTCTCTCTCTCTCTCTGCCTCTCTAAAATAATAATAATAATAAATTGTCTTAAGTTATTTAAATTTGTTCTTGGTATATTTTAAGTGATAAAATAATGTTGGTTTTAGTATAGCTACAATTATGGATAATATTATGTTCTTTCATTAATCATGTTTTGTTATGAATGTTTCCTTAATACATTCTGCTACCTTACTTGAACCAAGATTTTATATTTAAAGGAATGCAATTCCTCATCCATCATTCATGTTCATCATTGCATGTTCTCATTATATATAATTTAGATAAAAAACAACTTCTAGCTTTAAAATGACAAATATTTACTTTTACTTTCTGAAATAACCTCCTTTGGGGGGTGCCTCTGTTTTTAAATCCAAATTCTTAGAACAAAAATATATAGAACATTTTTCTATATATATTCCAAATATTTGGTCCAAGTCACTTAGACTACTATGTTTACAAATGTTAAGAGAAAACTAATTAAAGGCTGTCAGAAGGCCTATAACATAGTTCAAACTTCTGATAACTTTAATGTAATTCTAACTTCATTTACACTTACAGATGCCTAAAGATTCGTATTAAGTCTTTGTATCCAAATTACACAAAGATGTCAATCTCTAATGATAACAATATTAATGATGCTTTGTAACTTGAGAGCTGACACTTCCTTTTTTAATTTTTTTTATTAAGAACATATGTTATATGGATATATCAAGTGTTGGCACCATCTTTTCCCTCTTCTCTGCTCCCATTCTACTGGGAGCCCTCCTCAGTGGGGTTGCTGGTATTCCCCACAGGACTGTGGGTTATGCATTGTGGGAGCAGCAGTCAGTTACTGTGGGGAGGCAATGCTTCTGGATATGATGTTCCAACACGTAGCTCTTCTGATCTTTCCACCGCCTCTTCTGCAAAATCCCATAAGACTTGGTGGGTGAGTTTTAAGTGTACTTCAGTGATGAGCTCATAGGAACATCTGAATTTATACTTTGGTGTGTGTTGAGTATCTTCAGTGACTGTCTCGTTGAGCCTGGTACTGATTGTCAGGCTCACCATTTCCTCTGTGGTTTCACCTGGGCCTTGGCTAAAATTCAAGGGGAAGTTTGTCTCCTCAGTTCCTGCTACCTTCTGAAAAAGAAAAACAGATTCTCCAATGGAGAGTGAAGTCAGCAAAGGTTAAATAGGATAAGTATTATTAATTTATGGAGATTTGATGGATGTAGCCCCCTTTTTAGCCAAAGAGTCATAGGAGCTTGACACTGGAGAACATTATGTTTGTCTCCATAGGATTCTAACCTGGTTCCCAGTTCCAGATATGGGTTCCTTTCCAATGAGTGGACCTCTTAGCCAAATAGAAAGTCACTGGTGACCCATTAAGGCTGTGTGCCACCATTGCACTGGTGTGTACTTCTTGTCAAGCTGGTTGTTTCTGAGTAGCTTAGTCCCCTGTTTCCTCACACCGTTATTGGCCACTTCCCCCCAGTGGCTAGGTAAGTGCTTTCCAGCACTAGACGGGCTGTCTGGGGACTGGCTCTCTTTCAGATTCTGTGTGTCAGCAGCATATGGTGTCTTCAGCAATAGGCGCTTACCTTTTACCTCAGGTGGATAATAAAGTGCTTTAACAGAAGGTTGTCCTGTTTTGGGAACCTCATTGAGCTCTGCAATCAATAGATCAATGTGAGTAGCACTTATTTCTGGTACTGAGAGTTACAGGCCAGAGCCAACATTTTTTAAGGTTAGGCTTCATCCCACCCTCTCCAGGACCCTCCTCCTGTTGAGGTTTAAACTTTTTAGTCTACCTTCAAGGAGAAATGTTTCTATGGTACCAGTTCACTTTGGATTTATATGTGTTTATTTCCCTCCACCCTCCCCCTCCACTCTCCCTAAACCATTTCATCCCTATTGTCTGGGCCTCAAGTTGCCTATCAGGTATGCCAGAAACTCGAGCTGATCCAGGTTAGGAACCACAGATGAATGAGTGAGTACATGCGGCGTTTATCTTTCTCCAGTTGTGTGTTTGCTAAATGCGATCTATTCTAAGTCCATCCAGTTTTTTCTCCAAATATCATTGTATTATTTTTTTCTTACTGCTGAGTAAAATTCCATTGTGTATATGGACCATAACTGTGTTATCCATTTGTCCAATGATGGGCACCTGGGTTGATTCTAGTTCTTAGCGACAATGAATTGAGCAGCTATAAACATGGTTGAGCAAATATCTCTGTAGTGAAGCATGGAGTATCTAGGGTAAATGCTGAGTAAGGGAATAACTGGGTCTGCTGGTAGTTCTATATTCATCTTTTTTCAGGAAAATCCATATTGATTTCCACACTGGCTGTACAAGTTTACATTCCTACCAACAGTAAATGAGGGTTCCTCTTTCCTCACATCCTTGCCAACATTTGTTGTCATTTGATTTTTTAACGATTGCCATCCATACTGTAGTAAGGTGGAATATCATAGTTGTTTAATTTGCATTTCCCTGATAGTTAAGGATGTTGAACATTTTCTTAAGTGTTTATTACTGATTTGCATTTCTTCCTCTGAGAACTCTCTGTTCAGTTCTCTACACCATTTTTTCAGTGGGTTGTTTGAATTTGTATTGCTTAGTTTTTTGTGTTCTTTATAGATTCTAGAAATTAGGCCTCTGTCAGTGCTATAGCTGGTGAAAATTTTCCCCCGTTCTGTGGGTAATATGTTGGCTCTACTTATGGTCTGTTTTATTGTGCAATGCCTTTTTTTTTTTTTTTTTTTTTTTTTTTGCTTCATGAGATCCTATTGTTTAAGAAAATATTTAATTTTCTGGGCTAATGGGTTATTGTTTAGGATGTCCTCCTCACTCCCATATCATGGAGAGTGTCTCCTAGTTTTTCTTCCAGTACTTGAAGATTTTCAGGTTTTATGTTGAGGTCTTTAATCCATTTGGAATTGACTTTTGTGCATGGTGAGATGAGTGGGGCTCATTTTTCTACATGGGGTTATCCAACTTGTCCAGCACCATCTGTTGAAGATGCTGTCTTTCCTGCAATCTGTATTATTGGTACCTTTGTCAAAGATCAAGTAGCTGCCATTGCTTGACCTAAGGGCTGGGTCTTCAACTCTGTTCCATTGGTCTATATGTTTTTTGCCAGTACCATGCTATTTTTTCTTAGTGTGGTTTTGTAGATTTAGATCAGGGATGGTGAACCTCCAGAGGTGATTCTTTTGCTGAGAATTTGTTTAGAAATCCAAGGGCTCCTGCCATTCCATATAAATTTTGAGATCACTTTTTTCTATCTCTGTGAAGAATGATGCTGGAATTTTTATTCGTAATTTATCAAATTTGTATATTACTTTTGGTAGAATTTCCATTTTCACAATATTAATTCTACCTATCCAGTAGCATGGGAGGTCTTTCCATCTTTTCATGTCCTCCTCAATTTCTTTCTGAGTGCTTTTATGTTGTTATTATATAGGTCTTCACATCATTGATTAGTGTTATTCCAAGGTATCTGATTTTTTGTGGCTATTGGAAATGGAACAGCCACACTGATTTCTTTCTTTGTATATTTTTCCTTTGCATATAGAAAGGCTATTTGTGTGTGTGTGTTGAGGGCATACTAACCCACAGCTGTAAATTCCCAAGTGATCAGGCAGCTCAGACAGCATGCTCTCTTCTTGCAAAGGTATTTATAACTTCATATTGGTGGGCTGTATTCTGGCTCAGGTGAGTTAGAGGGACAGCTGATTGGTTAGGGCTAGGGGCTATGTCATGAAAAGGTCAGCCCTGACATCATGTTCTGGAGGCCACAATGTTTAAAACCTATGAAAGACCTCCCTCCCAAGTCAAATAATCTTTGATTTCTAGCAAGTGCAGAATTTCCTGCTTTTTATTTTCTTTCAGGTTTTTTCCAATCACCCTAACTGCCTATTTCCTTTCATTCCCCATTCTCTTGAGAAGACACTCTAACAGCTGTTAGAGAAAAGAGGATGATGACTGGTCAGTCCTAAACTGCTTTCAAGCTGAATGGAGTGTAGAAGGGACCTATTCTAAAGGACCCCAAAAGCGTATTGATGGTGTCTAGGAAGATAGTCTTGGAAGAAATGTTAGGGAGAAAGAATAAAAGCAAGAAGTTAATGGGAAGTGGGCACAGAGCAAACTGATTGCCTTCAGTATTTCCCTTTTTGTGGACTTCTATGCCTTCAGAAGCATTCCAGGGAATACAGGAAGATGAAGTTGGATTATTTCAGGACCTTCTGACTATGAGGTGGCTAAGAGCATTTTTCCAGAATTGTTCACTGAAGGGCACAGTAGTGTCTGACATCATCTGAACCTGTTCTTGTATGACTTATAAAACAGATGAGATATTAGCAGAGTTATCAGGAATGTATACACAACATTCAACCTTGATAATGGTGAATATATTATAGTTTGTATAATAGCCTCCCATAATGTACCTTTTTAATCTGTCTTGGGGGCAGCCAGGGCCAAAAGTTGGTACCATAGAGTCTTTGTGTGTCATTATGGGTTGTAAATATATTTTTGGCTTTACAACTTAATTAATCATGTCCTGGCACAAGTTAGAAGGGATTCACCATTGTTTTTAGTATAAGGAAATCTTTTGAAATAAGCAACCCTTGATCAGATTTATCTATACATATTTTAGATTTGAAAATAAACATTTTGGGACTGGAGGTATGGCTTAACAGTTAAGGCATTTGCCTTCATAGCCAAAGGGCCCAGGTTCAATTCCCCAGGACCCACGTTAGCCAGCTACACAAGGGTATGCATACATCTGGAGTTCGTTTGCAATGGCTGCAGGCCCTGGTGGGCCGATTCTCTCTATCTCTCCCCCTTTCTCTGTCAAATAAATTTTAAAAATATTTTTTTAAAAAAGAAAATAACAAATTTTGTATCTATGGTTGTTTTTCCTTGTTGTAGAATTAGAGCTATTAGAGAGGGGGCCTTGTTTGTTTTCCCTTTTGGAAAGCTCTTGTTCTGTTAATTAATAGATAGACCATTTATATAATATTTGAGGTGTCCCTTTATTTTTGGTTATACATTTCTACCTGAATGTTTAAGACCAAACAGATATCCAAAATTTAATCAAGGATTAATTTAGATGGCACTAATGGTTCTCCAAAGAAGACTTTAAGGACTCGGGAGTAGTCTGATAGCTTCTGTTTCAGACTGTACACCTTTTTTGTTGTTGTTGTTTGTTTGTTTGTTTTTGTTTTTGGGTCTTTGTATCCTTCCTGATCAAGAAGATAGGTGACTTACCTGGGTGGCATGTAGAAGTGTCCCATCATCTCCTGTGGCCTTATGACCTGGGAGCTAGGGTCCAAATATTGGCCTTTTATTTTTTTTTAACCCAAGTGAATCCAGTTGGCGTTGGCTTCTTCAAAGGTTAATATACTTAGAAAGGAACTTACACCAACCTTGAAGAGGGCACATATGTAGCACATTTAATTAGTAAAGCATATCCAGTTAAAGAATGACACAAATGTTTTAAGTTATTTTGTCTAACCTCTAAGTTTAGTTATCTTGTGACGACATAGACCCTATCTGAAGCATAGAAAGCAGGCATGTCTTATCCTTTAAATATCTAATAGCTATAAATATGGACAGAACCTGTTACCAGTCTTAAAAACAATACAAATCTAAACCAATTAATTTAACCTAGAAATTGTAAGCAAAAGAACAAGTAAGACAGTATAAAAACTTGGCACCTGTGTTTGAAAAGAGCTTTGATTAGTTTACATACCT
Organism: Orientallactaga sibirica; assembly: GCA_036365145.1. Classification (NCBI taxonomy): domain Eukaryota; kingdom Metazoa; phylum Chordata; class Mammalia; order Rodentia; family Dipodidae; genus Orientallactaga; species Orientallactaga sibirica. Next base: position 23,915,193 of record JAEOAD010000003.1, read on the forward strand.
GTGTGGGTACCAATTACCCACAGGATGTTGGAAATAGAACCACAGAGCTTGAAACTATTTCCCTCAGATGAAGACCATTGTTGCATGAGGCTGTATCCTAAAGCAGGGAATATATCTTGCAAGTTGATTTTCTTATAAGTAATGGACTTGGGATATTAAAGAATGAGACAGTCATTTAAATAAAATATTGATTTAGACTATTTGATTACAAATAATAGAGTAGAGCCTGGTTATTATTGAGCTAAAGCAGTTGAGCTCTAATATATATCTTGGCAATTCTGTTTTGAAAGAGAAAACACTGTTTTAAAACCAATGCTTTTAGTTTAATTTGGTTAGCAATTAATCTGATGTACATTTGAAGTTTTTTATTAGCATAAAGAAATTTTTATACCTTACCCATGACTTAAAATCAATAAAGCTTAAGGCCAGAGACCACCTGCCTCTCCAGTCCACAGAAGAGGGGCCACAGACCAGAGTCAGGTTCTTTGCCTGCAGGCATGATCTGTGTGACCTGTGGCAACTGGAAAAAAATCTTTGTTTTTTTTTTTTTTCTTTTCTTCCCTCCAGGTTTAGCTCATTGCCTTCTTTGTGCCATGGGAATCTGTGGGAGTGCTAAAGTCAGTAGTCAAGATGCAGATTATGTTAATTCAGTTGCCAAACTTTATCCACTCTTCACACATGTGAATTAAGCAAAGTCCCTTTTTCCTTTGTTCTCTCAACTACCTTGATCTCCTGTCCCTAACCCCTAGGGGCACTCACATGGGACTCCACTTGGTCTGTGGGCCTTGCTCCTCTCCCCCATGGGGAGGGTATCAACTCAGAGAGAGACATGGAGTCTGTCTCTCTGAATTGAGTGACAATTTTCTGAGCTTTTTCTGGGGTTCTTTTACCCATTTTTCCCTTCAGTCATCCTGGCTGCTGATAGCCACTTTAGGGTTGGCTCATTTGCATGTCAGCTTGCAGGGGGTCTCTCTCTGGTCAGTCTCTGGTCTTGGCTCCTGGTCGCCATGGTGACCTTATCACTGCTGAGTGAGTGTCCCATTTTACTTCTAACAATTGCTTCTAACATTCCCATTTCTTCAAACTATTCTAACAGTCCCCATTTTTACTTCTAACTATTTCTCCTAACAGAACCTGAACAAGAGATATATAATCCAGGCCTCGCAGAAGACAGAGGGGCACAATGGAAAAGGCTCTAATATGATAGCCTAATCTCACATTTAAAAACCACATGCTGGGCTGGAGAGATGGCTTAGTGGTTAAGGCGCCTGCCTGCTAAGCCTAAAAACGCTGGTTCCAATCTCCAGCGGTTCCAATCTCCAGGTCCCACGTTTAGCCAGATGCAAAGTGACGCAAGGGCGCAATGCTGCACTTGCCCACAAGGGGGCACACACATCTGGATTTTGTTCACACTAACTGAGAGACTGCTGGCGCGCCCATCTCTATCTGTCTCCCTCTCCCTCTGTCTGTCTGTCTGTCTCTCTCTGTGTCTCTCTCCAAAAATAAATAATAAAAATAATTTTAAAAATTAAAAAAACACATGCTTTTAAATTTCTTGCTAAAAATAAGTACATAATTTTAATTTTTGTTTTCCAAAGTATTTAATGATTAGAAACAAGTAGTTAGTAACTAACCTGATATTTTCTCTTTTGTTTAGGCTTTAAACAAATAAGATGATTTATAGATGCCTCGTGGTTTGTTTATTATGTCTGATAAATTACAATATGTATTTCCTAATCCAAACAGTCCAATAGATCTCTCCTAAAGTTTTTTTATTTTTGTTTTTTTTTTTCTTTTTAGTTTTGACTTTAAAGGACAGATTTAACCAAAGCCTACATACAATGAGGTAAAATATAGTTACTGAGTTTATGTTCTAGGTCAACTTCAACCTATATAGAGGATTATTGAAAACAACCAAATTCTCCCCTAGGTGATGACTCATAATATTTCAGGTATTTTAAAGATTTTAATGTGCAGTCACTTAAAAAGAGAGGACATCTAGCCCAAGTTCCAGGCCAACCTGCCTGAAGACAATAAAAATCTGCTTTAGATACTCTTAATAAAATCTTGTACAGGAGCATTAGAGGTATTGATAAAGATAATCCCCAAAACATTTGTCATATTTTGCCTGTATTCACAAACATAACTTTAAAAATGTATTTCATGAAGTTTAACAGGAAATGTCTCAAATCAATAAGATATATAAAATTTATAGGTTCATATACTAGTATTATAAAACAACTTTCTATGTCAGTTTTCTTAAAATTTCATTTAAAATGTAAAGATTTTTGGTGTTATATATCAACAAGGAGATTCCAAGTTTTTCTCCTAAGACTATTTATATACAAATTTTCAATAATAATAATTTGGTTAATTAACCCTTTGTGGCTAAACTACTTGCTTTCTTTGTCAATGAGATGATTGGAAAAAATGGGAAGGAATTTTTCAATGTTGAACATAGAATGCATGCTAAGAATGCTTTTTTTAAATGGAATTTAAATCAAATAGTTAGAATATGTTGATGATGGTACACATATGTAAAAAGGATATAAGAGATCTAAAAAGATCAAAATATACCTAAAATTAATTTCCTTTTATAAGGAAGAAATAGACTAATTTTCAAACTAAACAGATAAACCTCATCTCTAAAATTATGGACTTTTCAACTGTGTACAGACTTTTAAGGATGCTCTAAAATTTTTATAGGGACACAAACTTAAATCAAAATTTGGTTTACATTAGACATAGGTGATGTCCTATCTTGGGTGGATCACAAAGTCATAAGCACAGATGTAATTCACATTTTTTGAAGGTCTAACCAGTTTACATACAGATAATACCATATCACCTTGTATATTACAAATGGATAAAATAAATTTCCAAAGTAAAACCAATAAGCAATTTCAAAATAGGACAAGAAATGTCGGGATGCTTAGCTCTCTGCTCTGTCATTTCCTTTTGCTCTTGCTTACTATTATATGCTATTTGAAGTCAAGCTGGACTCTGGAAAAGGGATGTTGCCCCCTTTATCTCAGACCTTATGTAGGTTTAAGACATGTGTCCTCCAGACCCTGTCCAGAGACAAAATAGCCAATTGTGTCTGACAAAGAAAAGGGAATGACAAACAGCATATAACTTTGGTTCTCTTTATAGTTCCTCTCTTTTACACATCTGAAGTCACCTATGCCAGATAAAATTTCTCAGTGGACAAAAAGGTCAAGTGGGTAAAATGAGTCAAGGCATTTGATCAAGTTACAAACTCCTTACATAGGATGAACATCAGACTTACATAAAATGTAAAAACGGGGTAACAACAGATAAGAAGACATCAAGTTAGTGACTGCTCTCATCTTTCTTTCTCTCAAATATAAACACAGGGTAGGATCCCTATATTTAAGGTAATATAACCAGAGATTAACTTTAAAATACTACCTTTTAGTCCCTAGACCATTTTGAAACATTCAAAGATCTGGGTGGGGGAACCCACATCCCAGGCTCCCACAGAGGAAAGAAAGCAAAGGGGTCCCAGGAATTACCCCCCACCCCCCAAGTAGGACATCTAAACTATCAAGAAGGGAGTAAGGGTGGAAATCTTCTACTGTGGGCTTAAAAGTACCAGTGGCAGTCCTTATATGCCATGATGTGAGGCACTTGTAAGAGGCTGGGGGAATAGTGTGGAGGAAACTGAATTTGGGAACTGGCCTTATAGGAAGAGCATAGATATCCTTTAGGAAGGAGAGTAAATAAAAATAAAACCTAATTTTCCCTCCTAATTCTGGCTGGAGGGATGCCTCCTCTGGCAAGAAGATGCAAGAGAGGATGGGGCATAACCTGACTCTAGATGCTTCTTTCACTTTCCTCCATTTCATTTCAGATGGGACAGTCCAACAACTCTAGCCAGTAACAAGTCTCCAAATCTGATAATTCTAACCATTAACAAGTCTCTGGAGTTCCCATTCTGCCCTGCCAGGTAGGCTACTTATAGTCCTGGAAAACTTCATCCAGGGCCATCAGCTCTCCTTAGCAGCCATCTTGTGGTCCTGGGATCTCCACTTGGTCTCCACTGCAATCCACGGCCCATCCTCACAGCTTCATTGGGTCTCCATGAAGACAATCCAGCAAACCTGCTACACACTGCCCATGGCTATTTACAAAACACATGACTGTGTTGCAAATTCATTGACCCTCTCTTTCCTGCATTTCTTATACTCTGTAATACCAGGTGGTGTGCCAATTCATTAATACAGGGGAATAAAGCAAACTTTGAAGAACAGGACACTCCTTCAGCATTCAGGCCCCTTAAAAAGACTGCATTCTTTCTCTTGTCCCAATGAAAGTCAGCTGGCTCAATCTCAATATAATTGTAGCTGAACAGGGAGCCATTTCAGCTCAAAGATTTTTTCTGTGCCATATCCCTCTGCTCCCACCAGTCCATTTCTATACAATGCAACCCTGCACAAATTCTCAGGACACAGGCATAACAGCAAGCCTCTCACACAAACTGCTTCTAGCCCAGTCCAGACAAAGCTCTTTCTCACCCTCACAAGCCAAACCTCACAGTCCATAGTTCTTACTGCATTCAGGTCTTTCAAGTCTGACCAAAATAGTCCATCAAGCTGTACTTACAGCATTGCAAGAAGTCTCTTAAGCTAATATTTTAAATTTGTTCACATTCCTCCATCATGCCACATGGTCAGTTTTCAAGCAACAATGACCCAACTCTCAGTTATGTTGCAGTTAGGTTCATATTGCTGGCAGAAATCACCTGACCAAGAGCAGTTTGTGGGAGAAAAGGGTTTATTGTGGCTTACAGGCTTGAGGGGAAGATCCATGATGGCAGGGGAAAATGATGGCATGAGCAGAGGGCACACATCACCTCTTTACCAACATCAGGTGGTCAACAGCAACAGAAGTGTGTACCAAGCACTGGAATGAGGAAACTGGCTATCATACCCATAAGCCTGCCCCGAACAATACACTGCCTCCAGGAGGTGTTAATTCCCAACTCCCTATCAGCTGAGAAGGTAGCATTCTGAACACCTAAGTTTATGGGGGACCCCTGAATCAAACCCCATAGTAACTGTAAAGTTTTCATAAAATTGTTAACATCTTGGAACATGGAAGTGGGATAACCTCAATCTGTGTTCCCAGGCCATGGTTTGGCTCTGGAAAAAACTACCTCGTTTCCCCTTTGAGGTGAGAGGTGTTTCTTTTGCCTTGACAATATACCATAATGTGTTTAAAAACCTTGGTGAGTTGTACAATTTCAAATGCCTACTTTTCATTCTTTTTTTCTTTTCTTTTTACAACAGAGAGAGAGAGAGAGAGAGAGAGAGAATTGTCCTGCCAGCCACTCCAGCTGCTGCAAACTCCAGATGCATATGCCATTTTGTGCTCATGTGCAACATTGCACTTGCATCATCTTATGCATTTGGCTTACATAAGATCTGGGAAGTTCAAAATGGGTCCTTAGGTTTTACAGGAAAGTGCCTTAACTGCTAAGCCATCTCTCCAGCTCCCTAATTCTATTGTTATCTTGAATAAAACATGCAGACACACCTTGGTGAACACCTTATGGTAGAAGCCCCAAAACACAGAGGATGAGTGTATGAACAAGATACAATGCAATTTCCACAGAATAGGCTCTACATCAGACCAATGCTAAGACACAGCCCTAACCAAATACTCTTCAAACTAATCTCCAGCAGCTCTGTTCTCAAAGGATATTGCTAAAGGACTCCTGGGAAGGAAAATGTCTCAGGCCCTATAACAAAGCTTTTTCAACAGCCTCTAATAAATTTCTTCCACCACTTAAGCAAGAAAGAGAATTTCTTAAATAAAAAACAAGGTAAGGAAAAGTACTTTCTTTCAGAACATCCAACTGCTTTATTTAAATCAAAGTTGATTTTCATTGCATTTGGATCCTCTCATCTCAATTTTCATTACAGGAAAGCCTTTGAGTTCAATCTCAAATCCAGTCTTTGGCTTTGTTCCTCTTGTTTTAGTTAATTAAATAAAAGAGTTTAACTTCAATTTTTTTCTGTTCTTTTAACAATTGGTGGTAATTACATGGAGGCAAATATATTTATTTCTATGACGTTTTGCATACTTTTTCTAATAAAGTTTTATAAATAGCCTCTTTTGCTCTATAATTCTCATTAAAATATCAGTCACAAACCAACTCATCCTCAAATAAACTTAAACTGACAGTAACTCACAAAAATCCATAGTAGTTCTTTGACAGTTTGCTCTGAGCTAAACAGTAGAGATTAATCTGTCTTTGGCAGGTACCAAGGGGTGATCAGTCTCTCAAGGTCACTGTGAAGATCACTGCAGGCTTTGAGCTTAAGGAATTCAAAAAGCTTCCTTCCAGACAAGAGTGATGTAGTAGAGAAGGCTCCGGAAGATGATACAGTTACCAGCCCAGAGGTAAATAATCTTTCAGAGCACAGTATCTTTTGTGTGTGAGCTGATGTTGGGAGGTCAGGTGAGGGGCTACAGAATGGCACGTCAGCTTCCTGCCCCCAGGGCTTCCTCTTGTGCCATTAAAAATCCAACAACTTGTAAACTTGCAAATGTTGAATGTCTTCACTGTCTCATTTCTCATTAGAGTAGTTTTCCCTGTTTTTTCTGGGTGATGAAACTGTCATACATAAGTAAAAACAAGGGCCTTTCATTGTCCTCAAATGCAATGACAAGATGGTGATTACCACCTGCCTGTTCTCATGACAGAAATGTAGTCTATGCAATTAAAAATAACTCATAGCAATAAGGCTTAAACAAAAACTTTCTAAAGCCAAATCTCAGTGCAGGACAGGCCAATGACCAATGTTAATTTTACCCTGATTTACTAAACAGAGATAGAGTAGCATTTGGAGAATATGAGCCCCATCATTTACAGAGTCATCTGTATAACTTCTAATACCAATACACAATCCCTTTTTTTTTAATCAAATAAGGAAAACATGGGTTCCTTGTCCCCATCTCATAGAGGAAGAAACTAATGTGGGTCAAAGGACTTCCCAGAGTTTTGCAAACCAAGCCATTCAGACAGTTTAGGGGTAACAGAGCTTTATAAAAAGTAAAAGCAAAAAATGTCCTTCAGCCTGTAGCAGGAGAATCTTCTTCTTCCTGAAGCAGGCTTTGCAGCCACCCCCATTCTGGAGGCCAGGAATGTAATGGTAGCATCTTATTTTGCCTTATCTCTAACTTTCCTAGAAGAGAATTTAAGAGATGAAATCACTCCCATTTCCTGAAGACTTGGTGGCACTTTGACACTCGTCATCAAGGCTGGAATAATCAGTTCAGTCCCCATCCAATGAACTTCCATAAAAGACCCCAATCTAGTTCTCTAGTTGGGCTTTGCATTTCTGGGAAGCCCCTCCTACCTCCTAGCAGTAGTTCTGTCTTCTTCTTATCTCATAAGCTATACAATAAAATCTTTCCAAACTTAACCCTCTTTGGTATATGAATATCATTTATTGAATTCATAAGAAAAGAACCTGGAGGTCACCGACTCACTGGAGTTTTGTGTGGGCATGAACTTCTCCATTCTAACTCCTGAGTTATCACCCATCCAATTGCTGAGAAAAGAGGCATCACTCTCAAAGACACAGGAATTGGGCATCACCACACTCTTTTCTATCCATCACAGTGGACTGAACTTAAAAGCAGCATCTTTAGAAAGTGATGAGTGAGCACCAGCATTCAAGGCAAGAAAGCAACTGCCTACCACACATCTGGAAAGGGTCTTCTCAGGAGGAAGAGGGTGTCTTAATCTTCCTCTTTCCTTTAGCCATCAGCTCCAGGCACTGTGCTTTCTTGTGAAGCGATGACACCTAGAAATGCTCTGAAATGATTTGAAAACAATGGCATGTCACAACAATGACTGATGGGGATTTCTACCACTACAATGGTGGAATTCTTTTGAATTTCACATGTATGAAGTCACATAAGACATACTGTTTTCTTGTCTCTGAAATTCATCTACATTACAATAGTAGTTGTAGTAAATTCATTCTTCTACTTCTGGATCAATTCTCTTGCATGGGTGTACTTGATGGATTTCTTGATGGACATTTGGGTGAGATCTAACTGGAGACTATTTCAATTAAAGCTGCCAGGGCAATCTTTACATGCTTTTTGGTGAATATGATTACAAGCTTCTTTTGGATATATATCTGGGATTGCTGAATGATGGGTAAATATTTTCCACCATGAGTACCAAATAAATTGATTTTCTATATCAATAGGAAAGATATAGAACTAGTGCCCATTTTCATAAAAATAATTGTTAACAAATAAAACAAGATGAACTAAATAATAACCAGATAATGTCTGTGGAAGGGACTGCGTTTGATCTTTATCATATGCAAATAGTAGGAGGTATAAAGATGTTCTGGTACCATATGGAGACTTTCTCCTTGATTAAAGACAACACCTGAAAAAACAATAGCAAGAGAATTAGTACCATGCAATTCAATGTCTTCTAATGCTGCCCTCTACCTAAAATTAAGGATTGAGATAGTTTCCTACTTCCAGCCTTTTGTGATTCTAGACTGATGGTTCTTTTGCCTTTCTTAGAGTATTTGGCACACTTTTGTTTGGCTGTCACCATGTCAGAGAAGGGATGCTACAGACACCTAGTGGGAGGAAGCTAGGGTTGCTATTAAACATGGCAGTGCTTGGGGCAGCTTCCTACCCCCACACATGGAATTATTCTGCCCTAAATGCCAGGGGTGTCATGATTGAGAAGCCCTGCTATAGAAAGAGATGTCACCCCTGGGACTGTTCATCCATAGAAGTACAATGGGACTTTGCTGTGATCAAAGGGAGTCTGCACTGAACACCATTGACAGCACTTTCCCAGACAGTGAATGAAAAGACAGCCCTGTAATAGAGCAGTGTGAGTATTCAGATCTAAGACTCGCTCCCTACTGCTTTCACTCACCTTTGAAACCAATACCAGAATGAAGTCCACATCACAGCAAGAAGAACAAGTTCTGCTTCCCAGACAACAGACAGGTCCTCAGACTCCCTCCAAAAGAGATTAAGTTAATTACAACTTCCTACAAGTGAAAGAGGCATACTTCTGATCACTTTGTTTCTTCACTGTTGACTTGATTGGCATGGTGGGGAGCGGGTGCTACCCAGACCTTCCACCCTCTCTCCAGTGGAAAGCATGTGGAAAAGCATTTCTCTGCCTAGTTCTCAGATTAACAATGCCAAAGGAAACATTACTCAGTAATCTTTACAACATTTCCATGCAATATTATTACAATACACATTGTCTTTCAACTATGAACCTCTACAGTTTGATAATGAAGGGGAGACAGTGCCAGAGTTTGAACTCAGATTTTCCGCACTGACTTCACTAAGCTCAATTACATCTTCTTTCATCATGAATTCAAGGCCCCTTGTCAGGCCAGGGGAGAGAAAAAAACGATGAGGTAATGGAGAAAAACAGAAAGTAGTACTTTTAAAAGTCAGAATAAAAGTACCACATATTGGAAATCCTGATATTTAAACAAGCATTCAGAAGTAATTAATTAGCTGATCTACCATTTAGTGGTATGGATTCCGTATAGATAAAATGGGCATGATAATCCTAGTTTACCACATACTTGGTTTGGGAAGGAAAATATTCATCAATATTGTCTTAGGTTGCAGAGGTTTCTCTCTTCTTTAAATTAAGCATAAAAATCCCTCCTCAAAACTAAGTAGTGAATGTTCCAGAAGTAATCTGTCAAAGATAGTTAGCTATTGAACCAGTCCTGCCTTTGCCCTTGGTGTTTGGCAATAATCATTTTTTGAGCACTGAGTAGAAGAATTCACAGTAAGGAATTCTTTCTGACACCTTAGCATGATGCTTGAGGAATGAGATGCTGGCCCAAGTCTCAGGGTCTGCCTCAAAATCACTTGAGAGAAATGAAGGTAAGGTAGTTTAAAGTCAAATGGGACATAATTTCATGCTAGTATTGTTAAAGTTTATCTTATCAATTACAGTGCCTTCTTAGTACACTGGAAGGCAAGATGAGGACAGAGCATGGGTGGAGGCCTTAGTCAGAACATTAGCATTTGTAAACAACCAGTGGAGAAGAAGAAGGAGAAGAAGGAGAAGAAGAAGAAGAAGGAGGAGGAGGAGGAGGAGGAGGAGGAGGAGGAGGAAGAGGAAAAGAGGAGGAGGAGGAGAAGAAGAAGAAGACGACAACTGGATGGAACCCTGGACTGAGAATAACCATATCCTGTCACTGGTTCAGACACCAGAAGACCTCTAGTGTATGAAGGTGACCTGTAGCTCATTATAATATAAAACACAGATGTCTGGGTGGAGATTTGAGATGCTAATGAGACATCCAATGCATGAGTGATAAGTGACTTATATAGAGAAAGTGTGCTACTATCAGTGCCATTTATGGCCCCCTGAAAGTAAAAAGAGGAATATTCTTGAGCCGGCATGGGGGTAATCTAAGTTATCCATCTCTCCTTCTCTCTCAAGGAGTCCTTGCAGTCTCCACTTTGCTAGAGACTAGGAACATAAGGGGAGAAATGAGGTCACTGCCCTGAAAATTAGGTAGCACCTAGACACCTGGCACTGTGACAGGACTAACCAGTTCAGCCTCCATCCAATAATCCCCCATAAAAGGCCCTGCTTGACATGGGTCTCAAGGTGAACTTTTCCATTTGTGGGAACCCCTCTTGGGCAGGAACTCTTTACTCTCACTCTGTAAGCTCTATCTGTAATCAAATCCTTCTAAACTTAGCCTTCTACGGTCTGTAAGTGTTATTCATTGAATTCATAAAACAAAACCCTGTAGGTCACTAACTCACTGGAAGCTTTGTGTGACCATGTGTGTCTGGCACCCCTAACTCATGACTTATTGCCCAAATAATAGCTCAGAAAGACCCCAGATTCTAGTATCATTGTTCAAGGACACAAAAACTTGGAACCCCTTTGGGAGTGCCCCCAAACCAACATCAATAAGTGTAATTCCTAACTTCTCTTTCCCTCTCTCTCTCATACACACACACACACACACACACACACCCCACAAATTTTCAAGGGAATATAGAGATAGTTCAACTGGTTATCATTTAAGACTCATTTATCTGATAATAATCCACATAGAAAACAATATTTTATTCTGCCTGAATAATAAGTGGCTACAAATGAGTCCTTCAGACTATGTGTAAAACTGAATCATAATTATTTTTAAATTGAGGGACTGACAAAAGGTCACAACTTTTATCTTATCAAGTATGATTATTTTTGCATGTGCATAGTATGTGTGGTAGTGTGTGTGATGGTGTATGAGGCATGTGTGTGGTGTGGTGAGTGTGGTGTATGCAAGTGCAGATGGTCATACAGTACCCCATGTGTTCACCTACTGTGGCTGGAAAGAATGTATGATCATTGGTTGAATCCCTACATCACTCACTGGCCTAATTTTCTTTGAGAAGGAGTCTCTTACTGATGCCACATCTTTTGAACCCTGATGCTTATCCTGTTTCTACTTTCCACAGGACAAGAGCTACGATGAGTATGGTCATGTCCAAAGTGTTTATGTGGGTTCTGGAGATATAAACACAGGCAATCTCAGGCCCCCTCAGGCCCTCATGCTTACACAGGGTAGGGAGTGTACTTAATCACTGATGAAATCTCTCAAGGCTTTCCAGTATGATTTTTTTGAACTATAACTTCCATTTTGATTAACAGCAGAAGTTAGAAACCACTAGGGAAAAATCTATCTACTATAGAGGGTTGCAACGTTTTCTGTTTCAAAACTTGTTAAAATTATTGATAATTGGATTTTATGTGGATTCTGTCTATATTTATAGGAACAGCAGTTAAATATACATGATACATTATATATTATTAGATTTCAAGGTAGCTATTGCCCTCTTTCCCCTTCTTCACAGCTATGGTGTGAGACATCTCCAATCCCTAGTGTTATGGAAACTCACAAAGTCTCAGTGACACCAGGGTTGTAGGAAGGATCGCTACATCCATCAAGACACATCACATCACATAAATCCCATGAAACCCCCACCCCATGCAGTTCAATACCCACCTCCTCTTGTTGAAAAGGCTTAAAATCACCACCTTGCCCCTAGTGGGTGTTGGGAACCCTCTTTCACTTCAGATCCCACCATTCCCACCTCTAGCATTAAGTAAATCTTGGCCCCAAGAAACAACAGTTCATCTGTGGGCTTCCATTCTCAAACCCAAACCTTAAATATATAAGAACATGTAGGCATCAGTTTGGAATGGGCTTTACTGGTTAAGTTTAAATATATATAAAAGACCTTGACTGCTTGGTGGGACAGGGAAAAGACCACCGAGTCAAAACGGGCCTGAGGAAAGTGGAAAAGGGCCCATGAAAAATTCCTAGAAAGGTGGAATCACCTCTAGCCTTTAGGAGAGATCTAGAAACAGAACTCAACCCAAAGATGGAGGCACGACTGCAGCCAGCAGAAAAGAAGCAGCAGATCCCAATCCCAAAGTGCAAGTATTGAGCAGCACTAGTCACCCAAGCTCAGGCAAGCCCCTGCCCCATGCCACATCCAGTGTGACCAGCATGGGTCCAAGAGCTGGGCTCTCCCTTACTGTACAGCTCCCTCACCGTCCCCAAAATCTGAAGGACAGAACAGACCCAAAGGTGAGGATCGCCAGCCCTTAGAGCATTAGGCTAGCACCACAATCATGGGATCTAGGTGGCCCACACTAGCTCAGATTCCCTACCTGCAGCACCTTCTGCTGCCCCGCAATCATGTAATGGAGTGGGCCCCACAACCGCTGAGATTAAGGCCCAATCCCTACAGCAGGAAATTCCTTTCCTTGGCATGCCAGCCACCAGCCGCTGCAGTCAACCTCAACACCAAGGACCAGGAAGCAAGTAGTATTGTGAGAACATGACCCTGCTTGGTCACTGACTGGGCCAGACTTTCCAGGGTCTTACCCAAAATAGCCAGGAGGCTGCCCACACAAGAAAGATCCTGAGCAGACTCAAGTGTACCCAGCCAAAACCTAAGGATATACTCCCATCCCAAACCTTCAGGGAAGAACTAAATCCAATAGTTCATAAGCTATTTCACACAATTGATTAATTTAAAAAATAAATTAAAAATTAAAAAAATGATTAATAAAAATATTTTATTAATTTATTTATTTGACAGAGAAAGAAGGAGAGAGAGACAGACATGGGGGCGCAAATGAACTCCAGTGGCATGCACCCCCTTGTGCATCTGGCTAACATGGGTCCTGGGGAATCGAACCTGGATCCTTTGGCTTTGCAGACAAATGCCTTAACCACTAAGCCATTCCTCCAGCCCTACAGTTGATATTGATTAAAAAATGCTCCCTGATTCCTTTTGTGAAGTCAGCATCACACTAATAACAAAATCAGAGAGAAAACAAGAAAAGAGGATTACAGAGCCATATACCCGATGAACTTAAATGCAAAAATTCTTTTTCTCTTTCTTTCTCTCTTTCTTTCTTTCTTTCTTTCTTTCTTTCTTTCTTTCTTTCTCTCTTTCTTTTTATTTTTTTTCTTTTTTCTTAATGCAAAAATTCTTTTTAAATATTTTATTTATTTATTAATTTGACAGAGAAAGAGGTAAAGAGAGCAGGAAGGAGAAAATGGGCACACCAGGGCCTCCAGCCATTGCAAATGAACTCCAGATGCATGTGCCCCCTTGTGCATCTGGCTAACATGGGTCCTGGGGAATCGAAACTGTGTCCTTTAGCTTTGCAGGCAAAAGCCTTAACTGCTAAGCCATCCCTCCAGCCCTTAATGCAAAAATTCCTAATAAAATCCTTGCAAACAGAATTCAGAAATACATAATATATATCATACACCTCAATCAAGTAGGTTTTATCCCAAGGATGCAGGAATGGTTCAACATGCAAAAATCAATAAATGTAATACATCACATAAATAGATTTAAAGACAGGAATCACATGATCACTTCAATAGATGCAGAAAAGACCTTCAACAAGTACAATATCCCTTCATGATTAAAACACTGGAGAAAATAGGGTTGGAAGGTTTATATCTCAACATAATAAAGGCAATATACAACAGACCTAAATTCCATAACATACTAAATGGGAAAAAAAATTGAAGCATTCTCATCAAGGTCTTGAACAAGACGGGGTGCCCACTCTCACCCTCCTTTTCAGCATAGTACCTGAAGTCTTAGCTCAAGCAATAATACAGGAGAAAGAAATCAAAAGGATACAAATTGAAAAGGAACAAATCAACACAGCCCTATTTTTGGATGACATGATTCTATACATAAGAGACACAAAAGATCCCATCAAAAAACTTTTAGAAGTGATAAATGCTTTCAGAAAATTGGCAGGATATAAAATGAGCACCCCAAAAGTAGTAGCTCTCTTATATAGCAATGACAACATATGGAGAAAGAAACCAGGAAAGCTGTCTTGTTTAAATTAGTCATAAAAATCAAGAATCTTGGAATATCCTAACTAAGGAAGTAAAAGATCTATATGTTGAAAACGTAAGAGCAATCAAGAAAGAACTGTAGGCAGACATGAGAAGATGAAATGACCTTCCATGCTCATGGATGAGAAGAATCAATATCATTAAAATGGCCATCATGCCACAATAAACATACAGATTCAATGCAATTCCAATCAAAATCCCAGTACCATTCTTCACAGAGTTAGAAAAAACAGTCTCAAAATTCATATGGAAGCACAAAAGCCCTTGCATAGTCAAAAATTTCTTCAGCAAAAGGACTATCTCTGGTGGTATCACCACACCTGATTTCAAGATATACTATAATGTCACAGGAATAAAAACAGAATGGTACTGGCACAAAAACAAGCACATTGATTAACAGACTAGAACAGAAGATCCAGGTATAAGTTCTAATATTTACCACTAACTGATCTTTGACAAAGAGGCCAAAAATTCTCACTGGAGAAAAAGACAGCTGTCTTGAACAAATAGTGGTAGAGAAACTGGATATCCACATGTAGAAGAATGAATCTGGAATGAATCTTTTCTTGTCCTGCATAGAAACCAACTCCAAATGGATCATGTGGTAGTTTGAATATATGTCCCCCAATATATTCAATGTTTTATTACTTTATAGTTTGCATCTTCAATCACCTTGCTAGAGGCAATGTCACTGTGGGCTGGTCTTAAGGTGTGGGTTTGAGATTCCATTGTAAAGATATGCAAATGTGCCTAGCAGGAGTTCCTGAAGTGTGCTGTGTGACCTTTTGGCTGTAGTTTTTGCTCTGTGTGCTGTGGTGGCTGGTTGGTTTTTTCTCTCTCTGCTTGGCTCTGTGAAGAGCAGGGCACCTCTCTTGCCATTATGGAACTTCCCCTGGATCTGTAAGCTTCAATAAATAATATCCCTTCCTCCATAACTGTGCCTGGTCTGGAAGTTCATCTCAGTGAACCTGAAGCTGTCTGCAACAGTAAAGTGGTACCAGAAGTGGGGTGAGATGAACCTGACCGTGTGGATATTCGTCTTTTGGAACCTTTGTTTTGGAGGAATGGGCATGGACTTGGTGCTTGCAACTGAAGATGCCTTCTGGAGTGGTAAGCCAAGTTTTATGGACTATTCTGATGAGAGTTTGAGAATGCTAAGTGCAGATAGTATTGAACTTCGAGGCTTGGCTTATGAGCTTTCTGAGGGGAAGGAAAGTCTGCAGAGGACTTTGTTGGAACTGGGCTACTGGCATAAGGGATGGCTATGTTCCACTATCCAGGTCCAGAAAGTTTGATCAAGGTTAAATTTGTAATGGACTGATGTGCTTGGCTGAAGATATCGGACTGAGATTTTAAGATTTTAAGTTGGAAAACCTGAAGCAAGATAAAAGTAGAAGCATTGAGGCTGGTTTAACTGCTATTGTCAAACACATTAGCAATCTTAAGGAAGGTGGAAGGAAGGTGGCCAGACTTGATTTACATTAAAACAATGGAGAGGATGCCTGAGGAAAGACTGTTAAAAATGCAAACTCTTTGGAAAGAGTTGACTGGAGAAGGAACCTGCTTTTCAAGGCTATGGTTTATTTTGTCCCTGGATTTAGAATATGGCTGTGTCCTGCACACCTGGTATTAGTTTTGGAAGCATGAAAAATGCATGGAGTGTCATGAGTTGCACACGATTCCAGGAGCTGCTGCTAAGATGCAGCATGAGGCAGGGCATGAAGACCCTCAGGAATAGGCTGGAAGAGCCTTTGGAAGATGGACCGTGGTTTGCATGGAGACCTGAAGATGTTTTGGATATACCAGGACTGTGCAAAAGGGCTACCATGGAGTGCAGTGTTGGCATGGGATGAAAGTTTTCCCTGACGACTCTGCCCAGCTGGAGGGGCAGAATTGGAAAACTTGGAGACTGTCAGTCTCTGGTTATATTGAACTTGAAATGCAGAAGTTTGATGACTGCTGATGTGTGATAGTTATAAATCTATTGGGGGCCAGGAGCTAAATATATTGGGGGCCAGGGGCGGAATGTGGTAGTTTGAATATATGTCCCCCAATATATTCAATGTTTTATTACTTTATAGTTTGCATCTTCAATCACCTTGCTAGAGGCAATGTCACTGTGGGCTGGTCTTAAGGTGTGGGTTTGAGATTCCATTGTAAAGATATGCAAATGTGCCTAGCAGGAGTTCCTGAAGTGTGCTGTGTGACCTTTTGGCTGTAGTTTTTGCTCTGTGTGCTGTGGTGGCTGGTTGGTTTTTTCTCTCTCTGCTTGGCTCTCTGAAGAGCAGGGCACCTCTCTTGCCATTATGGAACTTCCCCTGGATCTGTAAGCTTCAATAAATAATATCCCTTCCTCCATAACTGTGCCTGGTCTGGAAGTTCATCTCAGTGAACCTGAAGCTGTCTGCAACAGATCAATATAAGACTTGTAACTCTAAAATGATTTTAAGAAAAAATAGGGGCCAGGCATGGTGGCACACGCCTTTAATCCCAGAACCCTGGAGGCAGAAGTAGGAGGATTGGCATGAGGTCGAGGCCAGCGTGAGACTACGTAGTGAATTCCAGGTCAGTCTGGGCTAGAGTGAGACTCTGTCTCAACAACAACAACAACAACAAAAATAGGAAGAACACTCCAAAATATAGGTTTAGGAAAATGACTTCTGAAAAAAAAAAAAAAAAAAAAAAAAACTCAGTAGCCCAAAAAAACAAGAAAAACTCTCAACTATTGGGACCTCATTAACTAAAAATCCTATTGTAAAAAAAAAGCAAATAATCAATAGAGCCAATAGACAATGTATAGAATGGGCAAAAGTCTTCCCCAGCTATATAGCCTACCGGAGTTTAATATCTAGAATCTACAGGAAAATAAATAAATAAATAAATAAATAAATAAATAAATAAATAAAATCAAACAACTCACTCAACAAATGGGGCAAGGAATTTAACAGAAAGTTCTCAAAGGAAGAAATACAAATGGCTATTGCACACCTAAAGACTTTTTCAGCATCTTTAACCATCAGGGAAATGCAAATTAAAATGACTTGGAGATTACATCTCTTTCCAGTCAGATTGGTGTGACTTTCCAGTCAAGCTTTGTGAAAAAAGAAAAATTCTCAGATGTAAAACAAGCTCAAGTAATGCTTTGGTAGCAGTTTGACTCAGGTGTCCCCCATAAACTTAGGTGTTCTGAATGCTAGGTTCCCAGCTGATGGAGATTTGGGAATTAACATCTCTTGGAGGCAATGTATTGTTGGGGGTGGGCTTACGGGTATTATAGCCAGTTTCCCCTTGCCAGTGTTTGGCACACTTTCCTGTTGCTATTGTCTACCTTATATTGGCCAGGGGATGATGCCCACCCTCTGCTCATGCCAGCATTTTCCCCTGCCATTGTGGAGCTTCCCCTACAGTCTATAAGCCAAAATAAACCTCTTTTCCCACAAACAGCTCTTGGTCAGGTGATCTCGGCCAGCAATGCGAAGCTGACTATAACAGGTAAGTTGGTACCAAGGAGTGATGCCATTTGCTGCTTTGTCCTTTTGGAGTTGATTTTCAAGAAGAATGTGGAAGGATTTGAAACCTTGGCCTAAGAGATGCCATGCAATGCTATAAGTACAGATTGAGACTACTCTTGTCAGAGTTAAAAGTTCTGAATGCAGTCATAACTATGAGGGTGAAAAGAAGCTTTGTCTGGACTGGACTAGAAGCAGTTTGTGTGAGGTTTGCTGTTATGCCTGTGTCCTGATAACTTGTGCAAGGTTACAGTGCACAGATATGGACTGGTGTGTGCAGAGGGATATGGCACACAAAGAAATCTTGGGGCGAAAACTGCTGCCCATTCAGCTGCAATTGTATGAGAGATTACAACCATTGAGATTGGGCCAGCTGACCTGCACTGGGGCAACAGGAAGAATGTAGACTCTTTTGAAGGGGCCAGAATGCTCAAGGAGTGTCCTGTTCTTCAAAGTCTGCTTTATTCCTCCTGGATTAACAAATTAGCACCCTACCTAGTATTGTGGAGTATAAGAAATACAAGAAAGAAAGGATTATTGAGTTGCAACATGTTTTGGAAATGGCGTATGAAGTAGGTTTGCTGGATGCCTGCATAGACACCCAATGGAGCTGTGAGGATGAACTCTGTGTTGCAGTACACATACCCAGTGGAGATGCCAGGACCCCCAGATGACTGCTGAGGAGAGCTGCCAGCCCTGGATGAAGTTTTCCAGGACTGTGAGTAGCCTAGCTGGAGGGGCAGAATTGGAACTCCAGAGACTTGTTGCTGGTTAGAATTATCGAACTTGGATATTGTCATTGACTAGAGTTGTTGGACTTGGAGCTACAGTTTGATGTTTATCCTGGTTGTTTTAAATCTTGTATTGGTTGAATATTTCTTTGCTATGCTCAATGAGATCTTTTGCAGTGTGAGTGTTTATTCTGTACCATTATGGGTTTGGTTTTTTGTTTTTTATTTTATTTTATTTTGGTATTATGGCTCAGTTAAAAGACCTTAGATTATGGAGATGTTTGAACATCATTAGGATTGATAAAAACTATGGGGATTTTTAAAGTTGGAGTGAATGCATTGTATTTTATATGATGTATGGATATCAGTTTATGGGGCCAGGGGAAGAATGTGGTGGTTTGATTCAGATGTCCCCCATAAACTTATGTGTTCTGAATGTTAGGTTCCCAGCTGATGGAGATTTGGGAATTAACACCTCT
The DNA here is from genome assembly GCA_036365145.1 of Orientallactaga sibirica. Classification (NCBI taxonomy): domain Eukaryota; kingdom Metazoa; phylum Chordata; class Mammalia; order Rodentia; family Dipodidae; genus Orientallactaga; species Orientallactaga sibirica. The sequence continues at coordinate 23,934,380 of JAEOAD010000003.1, forward strand.
TGGAGGCAGTGTATTGTTGGGGGGCGGGCTTATGGGTATTATAGCCAGTTTCCCCTTGCCAATATTTGACACACTCTCCTGTTGATATTGTCTACCTTATGTTGGGCAGGGGGTGATGTCCACCCTCTGCTCATGCCATCATTTTCCCTGCTATCATGTAGCTTTCTCTCAAGTCTGTAAGCCAAAATAATTCTCTTTTCCCACAAGCTGCTCTTGGTTGGATGATTTCTGCCAGCAATGCAAACCTGACTGTAACAATTGGCAATTATCAAATAAAAAATGGGTTTATTGGTTATTTGTTTGTCTTCTCTGTTCATTTTAATTGGTTTTTATCTTTTATTTATAGTCTCAGGAATTTTACATATTTAGATGCAAGTCCACTGGCAGTTTCTTGTATTGCAAATATTTCTTTCCAGCCTATCACTTAAGTGTTTTTGTCAGTGCTGTCCTTTGCTTATCAAAATTCCCTTAACTTTTCTGAAATTGTGCTCATCACTGTTTCCTTTCATTCCTTAAATGAATTTTTGAGTCCTTTATAGAACACTTTCTATTCCATAACCCTGAACATAGGTTTCATGCTCTTTTCCTAATATCTTTTAAGCTTTTACATTTGGGTTTGCAATCCATTTGTGAGGTGATTTATTTTATTATTTTGCCTTATGACAAAGTGACAACCTCACTAGTCATTAGACAAAAGTAAAGTGAAGCCACAGTGAGATTACATTCCCACCAATACTGAATGCTGAAATCAAGAGTGACCATCATTAATGCTGGAGGGGACCTAAAGCCAGTCAAATTCATGCACTCCTATAGGCAGTGTAATGACTCATGTGCACACACATGCACACGCAACACACATGTGTAGCCACACAAATTCAACTAGTTAAAACATTTGCCTGATTTTAATGTATTAGGTTACAACAGTAAAACTACATGCCTTATTAAAAAAAATGACAATAAATACTGGCAGGGGTGTGGGGAAAGAGGAACCCTCATCCACTGCTGCTAGGAGTGTAAATTTGTACAACCACTATGGAGATCAGTATGGAGGCTGCTCAAAAAATTGAAAATAGATCTACCATTTGATCTAGCATTACCACTCTAGTGTTTCCCATAAAGACTCCACTCTTTACTACAGAGACACTGGCTCAGCCATTTCGTTGCTGCTCTCTTTGCAATAGCAAGGAAATGGAATCAGCTCAGAGGCCCATGCTTGGAGGAATGGATAAAGAAGTTGTGGAGCATACACAAAATGGAATTCTGTTCAGTGGTAAGGAAAGATGAAATAATGAAATTTGCAGGAAAATGGATGGACTTGTAAAAATCATGCTAAGCAATGTCGCACAGGCTCAGAAAGACAAATGCCTCACATGTTCTCTCATATGCTATTTTCTTTCATATGTGACTCTTCCTAATCTGCAACCATTTCAGTTGATTGTAAGTGGTAGTAAACATAGATGTAGAAAGAAGTTATGACAAGGAGGAAATAGGGAGTGAGGGGAAGAGGGGGAGGGGCTACTCAACATGGAAGTCAAGGGATAGGGAAAAAAAGAATATAGGGTGTGGAAGGGGGAAGGGAGGAGAATTACACAAAACTAATGACAATGTAATCCAGTGCCATATAAATCTTTCTCTTGGACAACATTCTATAAGATGGGTGGGGTGGGCGAGATGTCCCAGACAGAGTAACCTCTAGAAGGTGGAGAAAACCATAAAACCTTGGACCCTATTTGGTAAATCCCAGGGCCAGAAATTGGTTCCCAAACACAGTGAGCTGTTGTTCAGGGGAAACTCGTGATGTCCCCATTGGTTACCTGCCAGAGCTGACAGATAAGACCCTATTTTCCTGAAGACACCATAGGCTGTGATCACAGGAGAGAGATGACTCTGGAACTGAGAGGGAAAACAGTTGCTGGCTAGCCCTCATAGCACTGGGAAGTGCTGTGGGAGCTGCTGGAGGATAATGGTCACCAACAGCATGAATAAGCAACTTTGAAGTACACACCTGTGCAATAGTGCCATATAGCTAGTATGGGTAACCACGATTCTTGGAATGGACATGAAACCCTCTCAGCAGGAAAGAACTCATACTTGGTAATGGGAACCAAGTAGAATCCCATGAACAGGAAACTTAGAGACTAGAAAGAACCTCCACTGCTCTTTGATGAGTGGTATCCATCAAAAAGTCTCTCAAGTAACTATGCATACCCCCTTTAATCCACACTGTTCTCACTCATGGTTGGAGAACCTGTTTTATTTTACAGATAGGAAAGAATACTGGGGAGGTCCAAGATCCACCAGTATGACAAGAAAAGATAGCCCACTGCCTCCCACAAGAAGGGTCACCTCTACCACATCTGTCAGGACCCAGGAGACATCACAGAGGAAGCAGCGATACACACAAATATTATTCTCATTGCTAGCCTGACAACCAGTTCCAAACAGATGACCACAGACACTACTGTCATTCAAAACTCATCAAAGCAGAAAGAAATTCGGAGGCTACAGAGATCTCAACAATAAATCAGACTTCTACAACATGCCCAACAAGGCCCAGGGAACATTATGCAGGAAGGGGTGGAAAGACTGTACCCAAAGGGTAGGTAAATTTAATCTGAGGCATGCCACCCCCCCAGAGACTGACTGAAGCCTTCAAAACCCCACAGTGAATACTAGTGACCCCACTGAGGAGGGCATTCAGAGGAATGGGGTTAAGGGAAAGGAGTCTATAAGACCCCTTTTTAAAAATATGCTAAGCATGTAAATCTAAAACATAACATAAAATAAAATAAAATAAAATAAAATAAAATAAAATAAAATAAAATAAAATAAAATAAAATAAAATAAAGAAAAATTCTTAGATGGAGGAAGAACCAGGAAGAAAACCAGGGGTTTCTCTGATCACCTTGATGAGTCAAGTCTGGCTTCGGAATGAAGTTGTGTGTTAGTCTCTCCAGGGCAGGCTGAAATCTATGGTCTTTTGGGCCAGTGTCTATAACTACCTACCTATAAGAAAAAGTTCCCTTGCTCCTGATCTCTATATTCTGATCTCCACACATATGCTCTGTGACACATGGACACCCATACACGCCTATCATACACATACGTACAAACACACACATACATATGCACATGCAAATAAATAATAAAAAAAATAAAAGAAATTTCAAAGCAGTGATTTCCTCAGTGCAGGTAACAGAACTCTGCTATGCTATCTAAACACATCCTTGGAGAAAGTAAACCTTTTATGGTTAATGTAGTTTGTGTGGTTTTATGTGTTTGCCATATATACAGAAAACATATGAGTTTAGAACAATATTACTTGGATTCAGCTACCTTTGTTGATACTATCTAAAAAAATGAGCTGTGTTTAAAACTTTCTATCCTCTTAAGAAGCATACTTACTTAATCACATTACAAAATTTCCTTAGCTTGTCAATTCCTTTATGATTAAACATTTCTTCTAAGGGAGATGTCATCAGTATTATGAAGATTTTTTAATTTTTTTAAATTTGTTTTTTGTTTATTTTTATTTATTTATTTGAGAAACAGACAGACCAAGAGAGAAAGAGTCAAATAGACAGAGAGAAAATGGGCATGCCAGGGCCTCCAGCCACTGCAAACAAACTCCAGATGCATGTGCCCCCTTGTGCATCTGGCTTATGTGACTCCTGGGGAATCGAGCCTCAAGCCAGGGTCCTTAAGCTTGACAGGCAAGCACTTAACTACTAAGCCATCTCTCCAGCCACAATATTTTTATATTAAATAAATAAAAACTGATGTGTTTCTTGAATAAACTGTAGCAGATGTGTAGCACAATGGTAAATTGAGTATTAATGCAGGCGTTCTATTAATCTACTCTGAGTTTTGCAAATAACTAGCTTCTCAGCCACCATTTTCCCATCTACAGCCTATGAATAGTATCATTGTTCTCACAAAGCTCTAATATTTAGGAGTATAGGCTGCTGTTTATGGGCTCCTGCAGCACCTGTAATTATCTGTATCCTTGGTGTGCTTTGCTGTTGCAGTGATGTGGGCCAACAGACTCTTCTATACTCTGGACTTGGCAAAATTCTCACCCACAAAATGAGCAGAGGGAGGGATCAGAGGAGGGAATACTATATAGACAAATGGAGGGATACAATCCAGGGGGTAGAAGGGTCTGGTGGTAAGGGAAGATGGGGAAGAGGTGATACTCCAAAGTAATGATAGCATAATCAATACCATATGATTATGGTATTGGTTAGCTAATTAAAAAGAAAGACATACAGAGAAAATGATAATTTGGGAAGAAGCACCTTGCAGGTGTGGAAAAAGCTTTACCCTAAAACTGTATGTTATTGCTGGCAAACCCCAGTAACAGAATTGAGCTACTCTCTACAGTGAGCTGTTGGTCAAGGAGGCCTGCAAATAATGGAGGCCATTGCCAAATCACTTGGTTAGGCTCCAGAACTAAATAGTAAGACCCTGCTGCTAAAGACACCATAGACTGTGGTCACAGGACATTTCAAGATTATGGTGGAGCTAAGATTGAATCTACTTCCCTGCTGGCTGTCTCTCATAGTGCTGGAAAGTGCTAGTCAAGCTATCAGGGTATAAAAGTCACCACAAGCAGTGGATACTACAAGCTACAAAGTCAACCAGCCAGGTTGACTAGTGCAATAGTGGCATACAGGCTATGGAGGCAATCAACTGCTCCTTGAATGGATATGAGGCCCACTCAGTAGGAATGAATCTATACCTGACCCTGAGAACCCAGTCAGAAGCCTATGGCTTGGAAATCATATACCCTAGATGGAAGCTTCCAGTGCTCTTTGCTAAAAGGGGAGGATAGAGGTTATGCCCACTGAAAAGTCTTCCAACTATCTATGTTTATCCCCCTTTATTCATGCTGCTCTCACTCTTTGCTAGAGATTCTGCTTTGACAAATGGCAGTGAATACCATGGAGACTCAGGACCTATCAGTGTGATAAGGAAAAATGTAGACTGCCTAGCACAAGATGAGTCATCTCCATCACATCTGTGAGGGCCCAGGAGACATCACAGAGGAAGTAACTGCTAGCCTGAGAACCTCCTCTAGGGAGCTGGTGGTAGACACTGAAGAGACTCAAAACAAATCAAGTCAGAAAATCAGAGCTGCTGAAAGCCCAACATGAAAAGAGACTTATAACATGTCCTCCAATGTTCAGGGAACATTGTGGAAGAGGGAGGAGCAGAAAGATTGTAAGAGCCACAGGGTGAGAAGGTGTGCTTTAAGGCATTCCCCCCATCCCCACTGCCAGAAACTGACTTTTGCATTTATGACTCCATAGTGGTTATGGATAACCCCACTGAGGAAGGCCCTCAGGGGAATGGGGGCAGGGAGAGGGGACATAATAGATAAGCTGATGGGAATGTAAACATTTTTGATATGTTCATATTTTAAAGTTAATAATTAAAAATATGGATGGTGATATCATTTCCAAACAATCACAGTGTTCACATGCTTCCAGTGTTCAGATACTGGATCAAAGCTAAAGAAAATGTAGTACAGATGCACCAGGAAATTTTAACCACCCATAAAGATAAGTGAAATGATGACATTTGTAGGACAATGGATGGAAGTAGAAATTATAATGCTGTATAAAATAAGCCAGATTCAGAAAGCAAATATGTGAAATATATCTCTCATATGTGGAATAATGGCTTAAATATTGCTCATGAATGCATGCATGTATACATGTATCTAAGTCAGGAAACTAGAAAGGATACCATTTGAGGGCTGGAGTGGTGGCTCAGCAGTTAAGACACTTCCCTGCAAAGAAAACAACCCTGGTTTGATTCCCCAGTACCCATGAAAAGCCAGATGAACAAAGGGGCTCATGCATGCGGAGATTGTTGGCAGTGGCTAGAAGCCTTTGCATACCCATTCTCTCTGTCTTTCTTTGATTTCTCTCTGCTTGCAAATATATATATAAGAAAGGATACCATAAGAATAAAATGAGAGGAAGAGAATAATATCCTCTCTGGGGATATAGTTATTTAATAGAGAAATAAGACAATAAAGTGAAGGCAGCTTTTGTAATTTTTTTTAAATTTAGCCATCGAATTTGCTCTTAAAATTATTTCATTTTAAGATGATTAGACAAAGTCAAAATACAGCTTGTATTCATCAGATTCTCAAATTACTATTTCTGTAACACATTTGAGTGATAATTTCTGTTTTATTTAATTGATGTTTCTAAAATTATCAAATTGGTTTCATTATGACATTTTCCTTCACACATTTTCTTGTTCCTCCTAAGTCTCACCCTCCTTTCCCAACTATTTTCTCTGCGACTTCTAACCTCAGTGCCACTCTCCACATACTGGTCCCCTCTCACTTCTTTGTCCTATGTCTTATACCACCCTCTTTTATGTTCTTCTTCCTCACTCCCTGTTCCCTTAAGATGTCTTTTTTTTCCCTGTTGCTCATGGTCCCCTTTCTAGTTTCATGACCATAGAGACCAAGAGTAGATATTTAGAACTTTACCAAAATTTCATTTAATTTTAGCCAGGTAGAGTCAACTGTTGACATGGAGGGTTCATTACCAGAATGACAAGCTCCATGCTGTTAAAAAAGAACAAATAAGGACTATATGTTTAGTGAGTAGCCACACCAGACTAGCAAGTAAAAATGCCAAGTATTCAGCTAAATCAGGTCTACAATTTAAACGTCACATATATTGTTATGGCACAAGGATCATTCATGGAACATTGAAGTGCTGCCTAAAATTCACATTTAGCTGGGCTTTCTGTATACCTTGTGAATCAGTACCCAAAAATATCCTGTTGGCTCTTTTCAAGGTGCATTTCAGTATATTCAACATCATGATGCAGAACAGGATAGTGTAGGTCTGAATGAGGAATATAAGTGGATGGATACAATACTGATAAGCACTAACTTTGTCCAACTGTTAGTCAACAGGGCCTCTTTGAGGTGATCTGATCCTATCAAAAGTACTGCAAAGGAAATATCATCATTATCCATTGTCCAACTCTAAAATTCTCATGCCTCTCTTTCTCCCCAGACTGGTCAATGTAAGAAGGGCAAATGATTCTATCAAATTTCAAGGCCTCTTTCTTTTTAACATATCCCTCCACTCTAATGATGGCCATATTAATCAGTTTTGTGTTGCTGTGAGAAAATGCCTGGGTAAATCAATTTAAAGTAGGAAAGGGTTTATTTTGGCTCACTATCTCAGAAAGTTCAGTTCATAGTCACTTAGCTCTGTTGTATCTTGACCCATGATTGAGCAGAATATCACAGCAGGGAGTGCATGGTGGGGCAGGGTGGGAGGAAGGAGGAACAGAGTGAGAGAGAGACAAAGAGAACACAAGGTAGTAGGTCCCAAAATACCCTTTCAAAATATGTCCCCAGTGACCTACTTTATTCTTTAGGACCTCCATCCCAACAGTCCATTCAGATATAGATTAGTTCATTGATGAAATTAGCACCTCTATCATTCCATTGTCTCTAAGATCCCAGCTCTGAAGACTGCTTACCAGAGAATAAGCCTTTGGTTATGCAAATCTTTGGGGATACTTCATATACAAACCACAACAATGTCTATAACAACTATGGCTTCAAAACACAAGGGAAACATATGGTGTGTAGGGGAAATAATTATGTCCAATAAAGAGAAAATACAGCCTCTTTAACAAATAGTGATTGGAAAATTAGACATCTACAAGTACAAGACTGAAACTAGATTCCCATCTCTTATGCTATTAAAAACAACTCAAAATGGATGAAAGAACTTAATGTTAGACATCAAACTTTGCAACTGCTGAAGGAAAACTTAGGGGAAATATTTCAAGATATAGGCAAAGGCCAGGACATTCTGAATAGGACTGAAATAGGTCAGGGAATAATAGCATGCATTACAATGAGAAGACATCAAACTTAAAGGCTTCCGCCTATCAAAGGAAATGACAGAGTGAAGAGACTGTGTGTGTGTGTGTGTGTGTGTGTGTGTGTGTGTGTGTGTGTGTGTGTGTAGCACACACAGAAGATATTTTAGGAGAAATTGTTGGAAACGAAACAGATACACTGTATCTTTATATTGCATTTGAGCATGTTGAGATGTCCTCTGACAGTTCGTCCTGGTCTGTAGTGGTCACTGTGCAATAGAATCCACATGTGGGTCCATGCTGCCATTATGGCCAGCTCCTCTGCCATTTCCTGAAGCCATGCATCTACTGTGTCCTAGCATGCAGTGTCTCGAATCTGCCCATGGAGGGGAATTTCTCAAGGTCATGCTCCTCAATGCAGCTTCCAAAGATCTCACTGTACCTGCGGAGGTCTTCCATGTCTTGGCTGTTATTGCAACAACTTGAGCTTAGCTGCCACAGTGTCAACCACAGCACTCACTCTCAGGAAACTGATTGCTGGTTTTCCTTATGGATTATATTTTCAGCATGTATTCTTGCTCCTTTCTGAATGCACTGTTTAATCTTGGCCCTTTCAACATATTCTTTATCACATTTCTTATCATACCTACAGAGGTCTTTGGATCCAACTTCAAGTTAAAGAATAGTTTCTTCATTGGACATGATTCTACAAGTTCATGGTAGGGGGAGAGGGGAGGGCACCCAGGGGCAGGGGCACATGTTGGATCTCATTTTTTTAACTCAAAGTTAGACCTATGATGCTACAGAGAAGGACTCTTGAAATATTCTCACCCACCCACAACACAACTGACTGTCATGAACACAACACCCAAGTCCCCAGACATGAGTCTCTCCTGTTCATTCAATACCAGCAGCCCATTTTTCTTTTCCTTTTCCTTTCCAGATCAAGTTCCCAACCCTCTAATCATAACATTAAAGATCATTTTTTTAAAAATCCTAGGGTTTCTGAGTATTTTCCAAGTTGGCCCACCACACGCTGAATCTGTAATCAGAACTCCAATGGCCTACATGTGTGTTCCAGGCACCTGCATCTCAGCTCATTATCTCCACATCCAGTGAGCTCCTATCTCTTATGAATGATGACAGGTGGGCAGCCACAGGGACTAGCTGAGGGTTATTGAAGTACACATATAGTTAACTGGCAGAACAACTTTTCCATCAGCAAAGGGTGGTCAGTAAGCTCAGGTGCTTCCAGCAAAGCAACTGCATGGAATGTTAGTTCCCCCAGTGGCAAAGGTAGCCATTCCTCATGGGTGCAACTTCTCACCAAGTCTTTACTCTCACATAATTATGAGTTTGGGTATTAGAAAGATAATTCCCAAGACCAGTGACTGCTATTGCCTGGAGAAATTGGGGACTATGATATAAACTGTCTGTAAACATATAGCTCTGCTCCAGGCAATCTCAGGTAACCATTGTGGTGGCTTAAGTGGCAAAGACAGAGCTTACTCAGGCTAGTTGACTCCAGTCTTAGTATGAATTTCAAACTGGATAAAACAACTCATATATGCCCCCTTATAGATACCACTAATATGTGTTCATGCTAATATCTACCATTTTGCAAAGGGGCTTAGCTTTATATCAATAATTCTCTTAGTAATTTATATACCTCAAGTACATTTTTATGACCAATTGCCATTTGTCCTACAGATCACTGTGGAGTTCATAATATAAGGACCATGTTTATTTCCCTTTTATCTCTTCTTCAGTTTTCATTATAGACTCAGTTCATGCTAAATTGTGATTTGAATTTCCTTTTTTTCAGGCAACTTAAAGTTTTATTTTTGACAGATCAGTAGAAATTGGATCAATTTATCAGGCATATGCTGTACTCAAGATTTGTACACAGTGCCACTTACCATTCAGTCCTGTCTACTCCATCTCATTCACAAATGTCCTCATTTCCTGTCTGACAGTGTAACAAGGTTACTTTACTGTTTTTAATACAGTTTTCCATAGCACTACAGTGACCTAGTTTATATGGATATTTAATGACAATATTTTCCACTAGATTTTCAGAGTAATGATTAAAAAGTTAAATTGTCCTAAGACCAACCAGAGCCCTGTAGAATTCTGATCAATGTATTTCCTATGGCTGGCTGCTATGAAGTAATAATAGTGATAATAGCTAAGAAGTATTAGGTGGCAGGTTCTATATATAGTATCCAGAACACATTTATATATCAAGTTGCTTTGTATGAACATTAAGCCTTTGAGATAAATGTTTTTGCTTTCAGTATGATAATTCACAGATGAAAAAACATGGTCACGTTAACCTAATCCAAGCCTGAAATCACTATGTTGTAACAGATATGACACTGTGTGCCCCAAATATGTCTCAATCCCCATCTCCAAAATCAATCTTAATTTTTACGTTTCTACATAATTGGTAGGGCACATTTGTGTTGCCATTTGAAAAATCATCCAGTGAAGGTGCAAGGAGGTAATCTGAGAAACAAACCCCTGCCATTGGCTTCTAGTATTCTGTTGTGCTTTCTGCATTTCAAATTGCTATTTAACAAATGCTCTGTGTTCATTCAAAGAGGATCATGGCTGCTTTAGAAGGGCACTGAGAGGAACATTTTTCAAGAGGAATTTGCGCTGACCTTCTTGACATAGTCTGCCTAGCTCCTGGCCCCATTAGGCTTCTCTCTAGCACATTATCCTCATATATAGTTCCTTCACAGATTTCTTTTTTGCTTCTATATCATGTGGCCTCACTTGCTGAAAAATAGTCCCCTATATTTGGTGATTCTTCCCACCATCTTTCCCTAGTCTGTGTGTCTTTTGTGTATTTTTCTCTGCCTTGCTCATCAGCTGTGCGTGTGCGTGTGTGTGTGTGTGTGTGTGTGTGTGTGTGTGAGCTATGAGCCATGCCAGGTCCTGGAACTTCAATGGGAGCAAAACAAAATACTTGCTCTCATAGAAATTACATATAGTGATGGAGTGAGGAGTATCAAAACTTCCACTGGTCCTTCTCTATGTTCCAAAACATGAAATTCATATTTTATGTAAATACCCACTTTGTCCAAGTCTGCAATATATGTCTCTCTTCTTTTGTATACTGATTTGTTTTCACTGTTAAGGCTGATTTCACTTTTCAGTTTAACTAATAGATTCATTACTGTAAAAGACTTTTCTATAGGAGATTTCAATAGCTACTAAGGGTAATATTATAAAGAACTTATCCTGTCTCTACCTGGGTGTATTTTTGTGTATTTAGATTTTGGGAGGGCTAGATGGCAAGGATCATTTATTACATTCTTTACTTTCTATTAAGACGTTTGCCACTGTATACACTAAGTCAGTCACCAAATAATATTATGTTGTTATTATTTGATATGAAGCTCCCTGGAAAGTGTCCTGTGCTAATTTCTTGGTCCCCAGTGCATTGTTTGGAGGTGAGGCTTTTGGGAAAAGGATCATGGGAGTACTGAGAAAACCAATGGGTTAATTCTTTGCTGGATTCATAATTGGATGGGTAATTATTAGGAGGTGGACACTGTAGAAGGTAAGACCAGGAAGGAGGAAGTGTGTTGCTGGGTGTGTGCTTTTGAAGGATGTAACTCCTCTATCTTCTCTCTCTCTCTCTCTCTTTCTCTCTCTCTCTCTCTCTCTCTCTCACCCTTCCACTTCATCCTCTCTCTTTTCAAGCCACCATGAAGTGAAAAGCTTTGTTCTATAACACCTTCTGTCATGATGGATGATGGGCCTTGTCTCAAAACCAAATCAATGAGGCCAACCAGCCATAGACTAAAACTTCTAAAACCTTAAGTCAGAATAAATCCTTCCTCTTTGTAAATTGCTTTACTCAAGTGTTTCATCATAGTGACAGAAGGCTGCCTGCTATAGATATGTTATCTTAATTCTTCTATGATATTTAAATAGTGAAGAAAGGAATTATCCACAGCAGTGCTTATCCATGGATTTACTCATCCCCAGATGGAAAAACAATCATGAAATAAGTACCACAACCGCTTTGAAACTAGCAGTCTATAACTCTCAGCTTTAGGTTATCATCCTGTATGGCCATCCTATTGTAGATGTTTGGGCACAACCTGTCACTCACTTTTGCTGTATTGAATTATTTCCAGATCTAGAAGTGCTCAGCGTGTGGGAACGACTCTGATGGAATGGATGAAATTGTTGCGAGTCAAAGGTGAAGGCATTTTGTTTCCAGTTGAGGATGGAAACCATGAAGTAATTTATTGCTTTATTTACTGCTGAGGAGTGTGGAAATTCACACTTTTCTCTGCTTTACCATAGCACTTTCCCACTCACAGGATGGCTTAGAAGGAAAAGCTACAATTACCTGATTATATTTTTGTCTTGCCATATGGCTCTAAAGAGTGGGGAAAGGGCTTAACTTGGCTTTGGAATGAAGTCCTGCAAATCAAGGCTAGAACACTGAACTAAGCAGAATCTTAAAACATTTTTCTTCCTGTGTGATAATTTTAAAATATCAATTGAGAAAAAACAAATGTCAGCTGTGAAATGAATACCCAATTTGGAGGCCAGGGATTTGCTGTTTGAATCCAATTAGAAGTAATGGACAGTATGAGGATCTTTGCTAGAGAACTCCTCTGGCCAGGTGTTATTTTTGCTATGAAAGTACTATGTGCGTCTCTGCAGGGTTTCTATTTAATTGGCAAACATTGTATGATATATGTCAGATTTCATCAATTCCTAGACTTTTTTTGTAAAAAAATGATTTTGCACTTGCTAATGTTTAACATCCATCGCCCTAGCTTCCCATTCCAAACCCCATTGCAAATTGGTTTGTACAGCTTCTTTGTCAGTGACCAATAACCTCACAAATGTATTAATGAATGACATTCATTAAGTAACATCTTAGGAATAGTCAGAATAATCTCAGATCATATTTTTCCTTTATTTCTCCTTCTTTTTCCTTTCCTCTTTCTGTCTTTCTTTCTTCTTTCCTCTCTCCCCCTATTTTTCTCTTTCCCTCTCTCACTCACTCTTCCCTTCCTCCCTCCTCTCTTTCTTTCTTTTCTTTCTTTCTTTCTTTCTTTCTTTCTTTCTTTCTTTCTTTCTTTCTTTCTTTCTTTCTTTCTTTCTCTCTTTCTCTTGAAACCAAACATTATACATGTACAAATCTTGTCTGAACTAAGGTATACATGTATTTGACCACATCTGGAAGGAAAATTCATTCAAACATTATTTCTATTTATTATTAACACTTTTTGCTTTTCTGTTCACCATGAATATTTTTCCAAGGTCACCCTTGGGGGAAATAGAAAGGTCAACAGATAAAATAGCAATGCTGTATGTGTCTTAAAAAGCATCACAAATCTAGGATTTTATATCTGCAAATATTCAAAGGACCCCATTCATCGCTGAGTCCACATGGGGGCACTAGATTAACATTTTTGGTGATGTTCTGTTGAATCAAGGTAAGCAAGCCAAGGACAGTAGTATCAAAACTAGGAGAGAACTCCCAAGGCCATTTTGAATTAGTACAGGAAGGAAGAAGTAGGCACACACACACACAATTTATAAAGACTCATCACCACTTGGAAGAAGATGGAGTGGAATGCATGTGCTATATGGGGGCAGTTTCAGTCCTTTATAGTCTTTCTCCTCATTGACTCCATCCTATTGCCTTCTCTTGCCTATCTCTCTGAGCAAAGGGAAAAGAGCCCTTTCCTTCCCTTCAAGGGTAACTTCTGTCTTTTTTCATTTCCAAATGGATCAAGTTCATACCTTAACCTCTTCCTTCCTCAGTATTATCAATCTCTCCTCCTATATGAATCCTCTACCCCTATGTCCTATATTACCAGGTCTATCTCTATGGGGAAGAAATCTGGCTCTTGAAACTGGCTTGCCCCTATTAGGTACCTTAGTATTTTCTACCATTACCCAGTTGTTGAGAGAGGTTTAAGTCATGCGTTGAGACATACAGTTTCAGCACACAGTTTTGTACTAGGGACCCAGTAATCTTCCATTGCCTTACAAACTTTCCTCATGCAATTATTTAGAGTCAATCTTTCTTCTCATTCCAATACAACAGCAATTACTTATCTATTTGCTGTTCTTATAAGTTTATCTTTTCCAGAATGTCACAAAAATAAAATAATGCAGTATTAGCTTTTGTGTCTGATTTCATTCATTTGGAATAACATATATATGTCACCCACACTGATTCATTTATCAATAATTTTTCCTTTGTATTGTTGAGTAGTATCCCATTGAATGAATATGCTATAGTTTACCTATTTAGGCATTTAGGATTTTTGTGTGTATAGGATTATGAATGTAGAAAGTATAAATATACATGTAAGGTTTTGTGTATACATAAGTCTTCATTTATCTTGTGTTGTTATTGCTAAATAATATAAAAAGTAAATATTAAACTTTATAAGAAACTTGCAAAATTTCCAAAAATGGCTATACAACTTGGCATTTAACACCACCAATTTATGAGAACTTGATTTGTACCACATTTTCTTCATCACAAGGCCTGGGTTTTATTTCCCAAGAACACACACACACACACACACACACACACACACACACACACACGTAAATCCTCTGTTGGATATGTTAAATCTCATAATCCATTTTGATTACTTTTTTTCTATTGTACAAGGTATGTATTGAGGCATGTACTATTCATATATGGAGATACAAATTTTGGAAAAGCCTACTTTCCCTCTCTTATATTATTATACTTTTGGGAAAAATCCCTTTAGTAAACTATCTGTCTACATATATTTTTTTCTGGGTTTTACCTATTTTTGTGCTTTTCAGCATAGAGACACTACATGTATTTTGTTAGATTTTCTTGCACTAAATATTTCATGTTTCTTAGTTCTATTATAAGTAGAACTACTTTCTGGGTTCATTTCTTCAGCCTATATGTCCAGTTTCACTCTGTTTTCCTCAAGGCCTTCCCATATTCCCTCTACCTAGGCCATTAAAAAAATATTTATTTATTTGCAAGCAGAGAGGTATAGGAGACAGACAGAGAGAACGGGCACTCCAGGGCCTGCAGCCACTTCAAACAGACTCCAGATGCATGCATGTGCCACTTCACACATCTGGCTTTTCACTGGGAATCTGCTTAACCACCAACCAATTTCTCCAGCTCTACCTGGGTCATTTTTATCAGCTACTGCCACAGACTTGGGTGTCTACTTGTTGCTGTAGTTTGGTGTTCTAAACCACAACTTTGCTCCTGCTGCTCAGTTTGGAAGTCTTTGCATATCACTGCTGCCACCTAGTATTTAAGGCAGTCTTCACTTTCTCCTTATTCCTGACAGAAAATTCAGAATGAGCTGTACCCATCTACTCATGAAATACCTTTTTTTTTGAGTTCTCAAAGTTAGGAATGCAAAAGGAGAACAAAACTTTGCTTAACAGCTGAATGACAACAAGCACAGCAAAAGTCAGGGCCTCGGGACATGCAATGCTTGGCCAAGCCACTCAGAGGAAAAGTTGAGTGACATTTCCCAGTGCAAAGGAAAGCTATAATGATCACCAACAATCATTCACTATTTTTATCCCTCTTGTGACCAAATACCTGACAAGAACCAGCATCAGAGAGGAAGGGTTTTATTCTGGCTCAGGGTATGAGGGGATACAGTCCATTCTTGAGGGGAAGTCATGTCAGCAGGTGACGCAGTGGTGATGGAAGTAAGCAGCTGTGACTCCTAACTCCTCACATCTTGGTGGAACAGAAAGATAAGAGTGGACAGGAAGAAGCCGGGCGTGGTGGCGCACGCCTTTAATCCCAGCACTCGGGAGGCAGAGGTAGGAGGATCGCCGAGAGTTCGAGGCCACCCTGAGACTACATAGTTAATTCCAGGTCAGCCTGGACCAGAGTGAGACCCTACCTTTCCAGTGACAGGAAGAGTGGTAGGCTATTAAACCTAAATCCCCCTCTTTCCAGTGACCCACTTCTTCCCTCTAGACTCTACCCCTTAAAGGTTGTTCAACCTCCCAGAATAACCTATTGAGGAGGGTTCATAACCAAACCACAGCAGCATTGATCCTGCACAAAGCCATACAGACCGCATCTTACATGCATCACCTCCTTCACCCTCATGAGAGCCTCTGAGGATGTGGTAAGGATATTATTCACATTTTACTGATGAGAAAACTCAGAATATTTAAGTGACTACTGACTCTGCCATAGGGCTGCCCACCTCTGTCAGGGCAAGTGCTCACTAATAAGACAATACTGAACTGAACCAAGAGAGTGATGACCATTCTGGAATGTTCCAAATGCATCAGTTCATATTCAAAGAATTATTGTTTTACCACTCTTTTTCCCTAAGTTTGTAATTTTTTTTCCTGTGCAAGGGAGCTATCCTTGATAACGGTAATATTCATAGCCTGGAAGGGTGAGAATTCCTGCAAACTAAGACTGTTTATTCTGGGGCCCAGGATTGTATCAAGGTTGCCAAAAAGTATCATTCACTTTGGTAGCCCTGTCCATAATACTTGTAAATCCTTCGAGAAAGCCAGTGCAATCCACAGGATTCCGTTTAGAGCATGTGGTCCAGTGTGTGACACACAGGCTTAGGCACTGTTGTATTTGGTTGAATGGATACAAATATTGGCAATATGAGTGCCACTGATATACTTGTAAAATGTTAGGTCCTTCCCCAATCTAACATTTTACAAGTTAGTTAGGGCAGCACCTAAATAAGAACTTAGCAAATGCAACTAGAATCAGATTTGGTTAATGGAAACCTTAGCACCCATTCCAGAGACCTGAAAACATTTAATGTTTAGAAAATTTTAAATTTTGTTCTTATAGAAAAGCACCAATCTCTTCTAAGAATGCAAGTTTCCAGGGCTGGAGAAACAGCTTAGCAATTAAGGCACTTGCCTGCAAAGCCTAAGGACTCATATTCAATCTCTCTCCAGATCCCACGTTACCCAGATGCACAAAGGTGAGGCAAGTGCAAGGTCACACATGCCCAGTAGGTGGCACAAGCACCTGGAGTTCAATTGCTGTGGCTGAGACCCTGGTGCACCAGTTTCCTCTCTCTTTCTCTCTCTTTCTGTCTGTCTCTCTCTAAAATAAAAATAAAAAAAGAATGCCTGTTTCATTCTCCATCTTCATTCTGAACAAAAATATTTCATCTTTTTCTTCGCACTATGCATTGCTTGAGATGGCCTAATAGTGAACGTATTTGATCAAACAATTCACTCCTTAGCACAAAGCACAAACAAATTTTTCTTTTTCATTATTAGTAAAGTAACATCATTCTGGTTGGTAAATGTTTGCTCTTGAATGAAAACATGCTCATATTTTGATGGAAAGTAAAAGCCCCAAAGGACATTGTGCTCCAGCTTATTAGCTAACATCTATGAACTTGCTTAGTACACTGTATTGAGTTATGCTTGTTTGATAGGCAACACGTATACCTGAGAGATGGCCGTCTCTGCCTGGCCATTCCATCTGATCAGGTGTCAGATGACTTGTTGGTTATTCTGACTTCAAAGGCCACGGTGCTGAAACCTTCAAGGTGGCCTGTAATGAATGCCCTGAGTGTTGAAGCCACCTGTCAATGTTACTTCCAAATTAAAGAGAATCTGTTGGAAAATGAGGATTAAACTTCCTCTCTTTCAGATGAGGCTGATTAACCTTGAGCAATTTGCCTTTTTGAATGCCAGCTAGAATGAGAAAAATATCACCGAGAAAATTCCAGTTTCTTTTGTTGCTATGATAGATTCACTTGCCAAAAATCCTGTAAATATCCATTTGCAGGTTAGGAGAATGTTTAAATAAATGTAAGAAAGCTCAGAAGCATCTAGCTTCTATTTTTATCAGTTTCTAGAAATATTTTGGTATTATGTTTATACTAATGAAATATAGTAGAAATATATTTTGAGGAGACAAAACTGTAAATACTTGTCAGTCACATTTTTCTTGCTTTTATTAAAAAAATCATCAGCTGAAACTAAAATGTAGGTCACTTCAGTAGGTTTGCAAAACTGGTATATTTATGCTGATTCATATTCAAAAAGAAAACTTTTTCAAAAATCAGATGGCTGTAGCTGCCTGGATTAATATCTAGGTCCTCTATTCTGTTACACTTATCTACATGTCTGCCTTTGTGCCAGTACCATGCTGCTTTTATTACTATGGCTTTATAATATATCTTAAAATCAGGTATAGTGATACCACCTGCCTTATTTTTGTTGCTCAAAATTGTTTTGGCTGTTCAAGTTTTTGTTTTTTTTTTTTTTTTTTTTTTGTGCTTCCAAATGAATTTTAGAATTTTTTTCTATTTCTGTGAAGAATGCCATTGGAATTTTAATGGCAATTGCATTAAATGTATAGATTGCTCTTGGTAAGAGTGACATTTTCACAATAGTGATTCTTCCAATCCAAGAACATGGGATGTCTTTCCATTTCCTACTGACTTCTGCAATTTCTTGCTTGAATGTTTTAAAGTTCTCATTGTAGAGATCCTTCACTTCCTTGGTTAAGTTTATTCCAAGGTTCTTTCTTTCTTTCTTTCTTTCTTTCTTTCTTTCTTTCTTTCTTTCTTTCTTTCTTTCTTTCTTTCTTTCTTTCTTTCTTTCTTTCTTTTTTTTTTTTTGAGGCAATTGTGAATGGGAGAGATTCCCTGGTTTCATCATCTGCATGTTTGCTGTTGGTATATGGGAAAGCTACTGATTTCTGTGTATTTACTTTGTATCCCTGCTACATTGCTAAAAGTGTTTATCAGCTCTAACAGTTTGCTGACAGAGTCTTTAGGGTCCTTTATGTATAGAATCATATCATCTGCAAATAATGATAATTTGATCTCTTCCTTTCCAATTTATATCCCTTTTATGAGTGTCTCTTGCCTTATTGCTATAGCTAAGACTTCCAGTACTATATTAAATAAAATTGGGGACAGTGGACATCCTGGTCTTGTTCCTGAATTTAGTGGAAAAGCTTCAAGTTTTTCCCCATTTAGTATGATGTTGGCTGTAGGTTTGTCATAAATACCTTTTATTATGTTGAGATATGTTCTGTCTATTCCCAGTTTCTGTAATACTTTTATGAAGGGATGTTAGATTTTGTCAAATGCCTTTTCTGCATCTATTGAGATGACCATGTGATTTTTGTCCTTCAGTCCATTTATATAGTGTATTATATTCATTGATTTGCATATGTTGAACCATCCCTGCATGTCTGGGATAAAACCTACTTGGTCTGGGTGAATAATATTTCTGATATATTCTTGTATTCTGTCTGCCAATATTTTGTTCAGAATTTTTGCATCTATGTTCATGAGGGAGATCTGCAATTTTCTTTCTTTGTTTTGTCTTGTCTGGTTTTGGTATCAGGGTGATGCTGACTTCATAGAAAGAGTTCTTTCTTTTCTATTTCATGGAGAAGTTTGACAAGCAGTGGTGTTGGTTCTTCCATGAAGGTTTGGTAAAATTAACCAGTGAATCCATCTGGTCCTGGATATTTTTAGTTTGGAGACTTTTTATAACTGCTTGGAACTCTACACTTGTTATAGGTATAGTTAAATGGTTTATCTCATATTAATTTAATTTTGGTAGGTCATATGAATCAGGAAATCATCCATTTCTTTCAGATTTTCAAACTTAGAGGCATATATATTCTTAAGGTATGTCCTTATGATTTTCTGAATTTCTTTGGTATCTGTTATAATGGTGCTTTTTTCATCTCTAACTTCATTAATTTTTGTCTCTTTTCTCTTTCTTCTGGTCAGATTTGCTAAGGGAAGAAAACTTAAAGCAAAAATGTAAACTCTTATTAATAAATTTTGTACTTATTAAGCTCTGAATGAAACTTGAGTTTAGTTTTATTTAGACAGTCTTTCACTGTATCCCAGGTTGCTCTAGAACACACTATGTTGCCCCAGCTGGCTTCAAATTCCTGGTGATTCTTCTGCCTCAGAACATCCAAGTGCTGAGATTGCAGGCATAATCCACTATGCCCAGTTTAAATTAAAATGCTAAATTCAGGTCTGGAAGATGGCTGAGTGGTTCAAGGTGCTTGCCCCACAGAACCTGGTACAAAGAAGGTGCTTGGAACTTACATGTTGCAACTAGACAGAAAATACAGAAGTCATGGGCAACACCTTCCTCCTGTGCAAAAACTGACACCTCTTCTTCACTTCCCCAGTGGGAAATTCCCTTGCTGTGGTTCCTCGATCATTTATACATTCTTTTTCAATAGTGAGGATTAAACGCAGAGCCTCATGCAGGCAAGTGTTTTACTCTCCTATATCCCCCAGCCCTCTTTTTTACTTTATATTTTGACATAGGGTTTAACTAAGTTGCCCAAATTGGCCTTGAATTGACTCTAGAATCCAAGTAGTCCTTGAACCTGTGATTCTCCTGCCTCAAACTCTGAGTAGCTGGGATTACTTCTTCATATATCTTGATGTTTTCTTCCAGCATTATTATAAGAAATGCTTAAAATGTTTTATTTTATATCTAAGTGTCTGTAGCACCATAAAACATTTTGAGGACTCCTAAGGGAAGTAGAATACTTCTTGCTACAAAGTGACACTACCAGCAGAGAGAGTGAAAGCTTGTGACAGGAATATGATAAAGTGATAAGACCAAAATTTATAAAGCATATTAGAAGTGATTGGTACCACCGTCCATACCATTGCCAGAAAGAAGTCTAAACCACATTGTATTTGCCCTCATAAAACCTTCCATCAAAGTTTAAAGCAGTGATGTGGCTAGACCATAGTCAACACCAATGGAATCTGTATCTGAACTCCTTACTGCTGCAGCCCTAGTTCCAAGAATGCTATTCCTCAGGAAACACATATCAATTCATCAAGTAAATTAATTTACATGTAGTAAAGAAAAGCAAACAAATACAGGGTTATTGATGAAAATTATAGTGTCAGTCAAAAGGGGCAAGAGTATATTGTCAGGTGAGGTATTATGGGAATAGGTGTCTAGACAGCAAAGTCAAGCAGAATCCCATCCCTATTCAGGTCTTCTTTTATGTATGTGCTTTGGTTCCTGAGGCATGATTTCTAAAGTACAAGGACATAATTCATCTTCCTACACATGGAACTGGGAGGTAATAGGTTCTAGCTTCTCTGGACCTTAAACTCTGGAGCATACATGAATGTGATTAACTCAGTTCTGAGTGAGATAAAAAAAAAACAGTTCTTTAAAAACACAAGTAAGAAAGATGGCTCACTGGCTCCTGAACCAGGAGCAAGGTAGCATGGACTGCAATTGAAGCAAGCCAGAAGTCTGAATCCCTTCCTGGAGGAGCTGCATGCTTGTGTCCCAAGGGCAAGGAGAGCAGAAGGTTTCTCAGGTGTGTGGGTTGAATTTCTCTTTACAACATCTCCAGCTCAGAATGCACACCCAGAGTCAGAATTTAGATGATAGAACCAAGGAATCCTGGAGAGGAACAATTTTCCCTGTGTTTGTCCCCTCACACCTTATCTCTGGTTCCAGTGAGTTAATTAATTAGCTTAATTTCACACTTCATTTCATACTTCATTTGTATGTGGTAGTTTCTTCTAACTGCAGGAGAATCTGTAGGGGTTCTTCTAAACTGAAGTCAATTTTGTAATTTCCCTCTGTTCTAAAGTGTCAAGTAAGTTTTATTGTTACTTTCATTTTAGAGTCAGGGTTTCATTGTAAAGCCCAAGTCAGCCTCAAACTTTCTAGCTTCCTGCTCAACAAGTGGGTTTTCCCAGTCCTGAGAGTCACACCTTCACTTTCACAGTAAAGAGAAGCTGATCCTTAAATGTTACCCTCTTAAAGTCTTTTCTGTCACAATTCTGTCAGTGGAGACTTGCTTCTGTAAGATGAGCAAGTAAAAGCTGTAGAATGTTTTCAGATGGTGTTCATGTTTAGTGCTCATCTTGTCTGTTCTTTCTCTTTTTGTGGAGCTTTAAGTTATACTCATCTTTAAGATCCTTCTAAATTTCACATTTCATTGAAGCATTCAATAAATGCCTTCCTGGCTCCAAACACTGGCTCCCAGCCAATACCCTGATTTTTTTTTAATGTTATTGATATTTCATATATTTTTCAAAATATATTTACATATATTTTTGTGCAGTTCAATAGTGATAATATGATCAGAGTTTGGTTGCAAATTTTTAGAGCATTTTATCACTCTAACAAGGAAACCCTTTAGCATTCTCAGTTTCAACTCCTGTGTTTTAAACACCTATAATATTACTGTACTCAGTCAGACAGAATTACCTGTGGTCTTTTCTGCTTACAGTGAGCCTCTTTCTGGGGCATATGTCTTTTACTTAGAGGGCAAGTCTCAGTAGAAGAAACAAGTGGGAGCCTGGTTGATGCTAGGAGTGCCATGTGTCTCTCTACGAATCCAGCAATTAAACCACACTAAACTTCTGAAAGCTCATGTAGCCCTGTCCCCAATTCTGCATCTTACTGGTGAATAAAGTTTATAGTAGAGTCTTGAAGTCATGAATGAAAACTTTGGAAAACATCATAGACAACCTTCCACACTGAGATGAGTCCACTCAGAGTTTGCATAGTGAGTGGCATAGAGCCTTGACCTTAGCCAGGCAGTACCTCAGGGCTCCAAGTACCTCAACTCATTGATCCTCATAGTGAAATTTACTGGAGAGTCAACTGGAGAAATGGAAGTACTGAGAGATTTGAACCTAGGCTTTCTGCCTCCAAATCCAGGATCCAAACAGACATATCCTCTGCCTTTTATTGACAACAGAAAATTGAGTGTGAATTATTCTCAACAGATTCTCATGTCAGCATTCCAGGGTTAGTATCTTAGATCTCAGGCTGCTTATATAAGATTCTTACATGAAGCTAAATCTCTATTTTTGTTTCAATGGTCAGTTAACATGATGTATAGATATCTTATTCCTGGATTCCTCTTTTTAACTCTCCACAACTTAGCTACAATATAGTAGCCCAGAAGCTAACCTTCTCCCTGTGTTTCTGAGATGTACAGAAGTCTTATTAGGTTTCCAGGCTGTTATTCAGCAGTGCTATTCCCTGGGGTAGGATCAGAGTCAATCTCTAAGTGAATCTAATTTTATATATAGGCATATAGCCTGTAACAGAATTATGGTCAGTAGGCCAGGCGTGGTGGCACACAACTTTAATCCCAGCACTTGGGAGGCAGAGGTAGGAGGATTGACACAAGTTCGAGGCCACCCTGAGACTACATAATGAATTCCAGGTCAGCCTGGGCTAGAGTGAGACCCTACCTCGGAAAAAAAAAAAAAAAAAAAAAAAAAAAAAAATTATGGTCAGTGATGGACTGCATAAATGATAGTGGTCCTATAAGACTGTAATTGGCCTGAAAAGTTCTTAGTGAAGTCAGAACCATTCTAACATCAGAGCACAATGCACTACTTATGTCTTTGTCGTGATGCTGAAATAAACAAATTGCTGGCCAGTAGAATAAACATACAATCATGTATATTATGTAACACTTGATATTGATCATATGTTACTAGCTTACTTACTGCAGTATATTGTTGTCATAATTTAAATGTGTCTCTATGTGTAAGAAAGATCTTTGTTGTAGGACATTATGCCACCCTACTTTGCAGTAACCTGTTATCTCATGGTGACTTCCCCTTGGTTGGATCAAAATCAATTTTGAATGACTGATATATGTTCTGTAGGTTTGTATTAGTACACTTTATTCTGTTCACACATGATGGAATTGCCTAATGATGCAGAACTTTTCCCCATCATTAAGCAAAGCATAACTATATACAAGGACCATATATATGTTAGAATACAGATACTAACACAGGCATAGAGAAGACACACTTATGGCATATAGAAAAAACTACACTAAGGGCTCAACATGTTTCCTCTCATTTAATTCTCATGACAGCCCTACAAGTTAGTATTTTCTTCATTTCCATATTGTAGAGAAACTGGAGTCCAGAGTGTAGCAGGAGAGGAGCAGAGAGAATGAGGTCAAATCAGCATATTAAAAAAGCAGAGAAGACTGGAAACCCTGCCTACCATCACCTACATGTAAAAGAGCATGCACAAAGCAAAATGAAACAGCACCACCACCACCCCACAGCCCAGTTCTATAACAATGATTTATAAGAGTCACAATTCACTGGGCCAGAATATTGAGCTTCTGACATTTCTCCCAGCTCTTGCCTGTTTCTTCTCTTAAAAGGACTTTCTTCCTTAATAAAATGTTCTCCACTATCCATGGGTCCCTGTCCAGTTTTTTTTTTGTTTGTTTGTTTGTTTGTTTTTAGAGAGAGAGAGAGCAAGAGCAAGCTAGAGAGATAGAGAAAGAATTGGCACCAGAGCCTCAACTACTACAATAGAATTCCAGACGCTTGCACCACCTAGTGTGCAGGTGCAACCTTGCACTTGTATCACCTTATTCTTGTATCACCTTTGTGTGTCTGGCTTATGTGAGATATGGAAAGAGATCAAACATGGGTCCATTATGCTTTGTATGCATGCACCTTAACTGCTAAGCCATCTCTTCCACCCAATGTTTGCCTATGCAAGAAAGAATTGTATAACTTTTCCATAATACATGGGTTATATCAGTATTTAACTTCACATCTCTCAACTCAGAGCCTTTGTAAGGCTCTATTAGCAGCCAAAGCAGAATTACCACAATCTCAGCATTTGTGAAGGTACCACAGTTGTTTCTAATTATTTTCATCAAACCTATCCAAAAGAATCATCAATTCCAGAGGAACAAACCAGCTTAGCTTTTTGTATGAGGGTAACTCTGATTAACTGCCTCCCAGCTTCATAAGAAGAAAAGTTTTACCTGCCTCATTGTGTGAGAATCTAATAAAAGCAGACTCTGTGCATGCTCCCCAGTGCCTGATTCACAAGGCACCCTCAATCAACATAGACATCCATGTTCTTAGACACTGAGGTACAGCACTATGATAGTCATTAAGAAATGACCATGCAAAATGAATGGCTATGTCTTAAATGAAAATTCATAATTTAAAATCTAAAGCCCTCCTAGGCTAGCACTTTTCTGCTAGTAATTCATGAAAGAGATATTACAAAATGTTTCCTATGTTACAGTTCCACGCTAACATAGGGTTCAACTTGTTCCACCATCCACTCTCTGTCTCTATTTGTGTACAGACAGAATATTCCTTCAGTGAGTTATATGAATTTAAGAAAGCTATTCACATGCACAGCTCAAAGCAAAATTTTTAAGAGCTTATCATGCCACTGGACTTTCTGACTTTCAAACACTGTCCATAAGAGGCAGTGAGTTAAGTCTCGAAATGCAACCTTTTCGCAAGACAAGATGGCACATAACAAGTTGCAGGGGAGAAGATCTCTCGGAGTGTCAATTTGTCCAAGGGCTGCAAAACAAACAAATGGTTGAGGCAAGAGGACAGGGGAACAGTGAGGAATGACGATTATATGTGACCCAGAGAGAATAAAACCCAACCTGAAATAGGCCAAACACATAAATTGCTATTAAATCATGGCTTTTATTTTTCCTGCCTTTGCCCTTCTAACGTTTGGCTTCTCAGTAAATGAAAAGAATCATTTGAAGTAAGGGCCTGGAGAAGGCAGGCCTCTGACCCCTAGCTCGACCACAGAGATCAAAGGCAGGGCCCATATGTGTGAGATATTATCTTTTCCAGGCAAGTGGGCCTGATGTTTTGTGATGCAGCAGTGTGGAAACAGACAAATAGCCAGATTAGTGACCGCTGAGAGGGATGATGGACGCGGGGGCTGAGCATGAGGAATGGGA
Source organism: Orientallactaga sibirica (assembly GCA_036365145.1). Taxonomy (NCBI): domain Eukaryota; kingdom Metazoa; phylum Chordata; class Mammalia; order Rodentia; family Dipodidae; genus Orientallactaga; species Orientallactaga sibirica. The sequence continues at coordinate 23,960,022 of JAEOAD010000003.1, forward strand.
GATGCTAAAGGAATAGACCTTTCTGAAGCCTTTGTATTTGTTTGGGTTCTTGAAGATCCCTTTGCATGTTTTGGGTTAATTACCCTGCTGTTTAGTCTAAACCACGATTCCCTGTTTGGAACAAACACTCATCCCTGAAACTATACTTTAAGAGTGACTGGTATTTTATTTTGTTTCTGTAAGGTGAGGCTCTCACATAGAGACTTGTTCTATAGATGAACTATATGAATAAAGGTCTTTACATATTATATAAAAATGCTTTTAATTCCTTTTCAGCTTGAAAGCAGGTTGGACAAGCTATTCAACAGCTATAAAGACATTGATATATAGGAAGATTATAAGTTTCTATTCTTATATTTCTCCCTGATCTCCCCCATACATAATTAATCCCAGGGGCTACTGTCCTCATTATTTCTGGGGTGGATACTGCATTGACAGGAGAATGTTGTCAGCTTTCACGAGTCACCACACAGCTCAGAGGCTTTCAGGAATCTTGGTCTACACATTGTCCTTCATCAGATTGGCCACTAATGCTTCTCAAAAAAATATATATATAGCAAAACAAAACACAAGGTGAGATAGATTTCAGGCTGTGTGGTTGAACTTGACCTTAAAATCATTTTTCCCCTCAGGCATCCTGTGGTAATGATTCCTAAGGGCAACCAGACACCCATTGTTCCAGGTGATGTTTATCCTTCTGCCTCCAGTTAATGTCTTAGTGTCTTCCTTCTTTCTGTCCTTTTCACTTTAATTCCTCCCTCTCTCTTCCTCATTTCCCCATCTTTTCTTTCTCTCCTCTTTCTGTCTAGGTCTGGCTGTTCTCAGTATAGCTCTTACTTTCAATCAATGTACTATTCTTTTCCCAACTTCTTTGCTCTATTTCTTTAGACTACAGAGATTCAATCGTCCTCTTTATGGGTGGGACATAGAGCAGCAGAGTCTTCCTTTGTTAATATGTTCATTAAGTTATCTGTGCCTACTTGTTAGTTCAGCCTTATTCCTGTTTCTGTGACATAATGCTCACATGTATCCTTTCCAACACACGGACAAGCCCATAACACATGAACTGATGTACATGTATATGCCAATACACAGACACCAACATATATACCAATTACCCAAGTATAGTAATACTTACACTAATACAAAACACTAGTAGATGCACTAAAATATATTACAACATACATACCAATACATATAAGCACACTAATACACACTGACATATATAACCACCGATACATACCAATACACACTAACCTGCATACTAATCTCACTAATACACATATATTAACATGCTTATGAACATATACATGAATGGAAATACTCCACACACTAGCGGTTTACCACATCAGTACACACAGTATCCACACTACTCACACATACACTAACATAACTAAGATACACTAATTCACGCTAAAACCTACTCAACCCAACACATGAATATAAACAAGACAAACAGAAAACAGGCACTTCCAGCCCTGGAAATAAATTTCTTCATTATGTAATTAACCAGGAGTAAAGTCAGATTGCCAGGTTGTAGTACATCCAGTGATAGCTGAGCCTATAGGAATATTTCTAACTCTATTTGTGCATAAAGCTTGCTATTAAATTCTTATTAAAATTGAACTTCTCTTCCAGAACTGTGAAAACAATGCTTTCATTTTAGCTGAAAGGTCCCAATAAAATAATGAGGCTTCCCGCTCTCCTTTCTGAACTTGGTAGCAGAAGCTTGCTGTGTGCTTTTAGTGTGTTGTGAAAGTGCAGAGCCAAACAGCAAGACATTCAGCCTGTACCCACCAGGAGATTATTTCTATTCACACAAAATTCACAGGTTCAGGTACTAGATAATGGATACCTTAGCACTATAGTTTTATCAAAACAAGAAGATACTCTCAACAATTATTAAACCCCTTAATAAGAAACAGCATGCAGAGAGTTAATGCAGCCTCAATTATGATGCTTAAAAAAAGCAACCTGAATTCTCTCTGCCCCCTAATATCTGTCTAGACAATTTTGGACAAAAGAAACTAATTTGATCTTGGAGGTGCTGAATGAAAAGGCACTTGGGGTTGGGTGAGGGGCAGGGAGGGGGAGTTGGAATCAGAGGACTTGAAACAAATAGCCCATGGTTCCAGGTACTAACATGGGATGTCTCACCCATAAGAACCCTTTCTGAATAATACGGAAAAGGCTCAGCAGCTAAAAGCAGAAGAGGAGTTCACGTTCATCTACATTTTCTCATCCCCTCATTCTTCTAGCAGAGTATTAAAAGAAATCCCTCATATTTTAATGCATGAATATTTTATCTTTCCCCCTAAAAGAGAAGATTATTCAAATATACTTTTCATTTATAAGCCTTCTGATTAAAGTAGCTTTTTTCATTTTTGTAATAATATGAGCAGAATCTTATTTTAACAACACCCTTGGGGCTGTAGGAGCTGTAGGTCAGGATGCTTTATAAGACACTTTGATAATCACAGCCATTTATCTACTTCTGAAAATAAGTTCCTGCTGACTCTGAGACTGATGTGTGTTATCTAAAGCCCTGAGTAAAAAAAAAAAAAAAAAAAAAAAAAGTCAGCTGGATGTTCTGAAGACAATTTATTTTGTTTGTATGCTTTATGTGTGGTGAGTGTGTATGTCCATGAAGGACCCTAGGCACTTGCCTGTGACCAGTTTTGCTAGACTGTGGTCATTGAATGTCAGGTGTCCCACTCCATGATCTTTCACTGATTCATTTTTTTAAAAATATTTTATTCATGTATTTATTTAAGAGAGAGAGAGAATGTGTTCTCCAGAGCCTCAAGGCACTGCAAACAAATTCTAGATCCATACACCTCCATGTGCATCTGGCTTTACGCTGGTACTGGGGAATCGAACTTGGGTCCTTTGTCTTTTCTGGCAGACATCTTAATTGCTCAGCCATCTCTCCAGTCCTCCAACCCTTCCACTGATTCTTGTTTGAACTAGTCTCTTACTGATCTTTGACCTTGCTGTTTTTTCTGGGTTCTCTGCTGTCCTACAGGACTGTGTTTACAGGTGCACTTTGGCCATGCCCAGCTGTTTATGTTGGTTCTGCCGATTCTTGAACTCAGGCCGGTGAGGCCTTCTTGCTTTCTTTGGCCTCTCCAGTCATCAAAGACAATTTTTGGATGGTTATTGTCATTCCATCTAAGGTACAGAACCCTATTAATAGAAAATTATCTTAAAACTTTTATTCATGATAGAAGAAAATTTGAGGAAATATTATTTAGTAAATAAAGTACAATAGTTGTTTTAATTGTGGATAATTAATGAGTGAAAATACAAAACCACTTTAAGGATCTCACTGTCCATGTGTGGTGCTTTTATTTTTAAATTGGCTGGAATCCCCTCTTCATGACTCCATTGTATCAGGACAAGCTTCTAACATGGTAAGCACTTGTCTTATCTAGTCACCTGCCTCTTACTAATGAACACTGCTCCCAAAGAATTAAGTTATCTTTCCAGGCTGGTGTAATGGCTCAGTGGTTTAAATGCACTTGCTAGCAAAGCCTAAGAGCCTGGATTTAGTTCCCCAATACCCACATGCATCTGTAGCACATGCATCTGTAGTTCCTTTGCAGCGGCAGGAGGCTCTGGCATGTCCATCTATCCACCCTCTCCCTCTCTATCTCTTAAATAAATAAATAAATAAATAAATAAATAAATAAGAGTTGTCTTTTTCCTTTTATTTCAGAGTGAATGGAGCTTGGGTCATTCAAGTGGATTCCTAATCATCTAGTAGCTTATCTCTGAGCACTGTGTACTAATTCCCACAGCTTGAAGCACAGAGAATATAGAAGCAAATGAGACTCAATAACTTATATGCGTTTGAGATACTGACATAATTTATGTGCCTTTTTTCTTCTCTATTTCTTCTTGGCCTCACAACAGTTCTATGATTTGTGAAATCGAGCTATACAAAAGTTATACAAAAGGGCTGTCCCAAAACAGCATGCCCACTGAGGTATAGCAGCCATTGTGACATCTATTCTATTTATTTTATTCTATTCATTTAACTTCTCTTCAGTATATTTTAACATATCTATGTTAATATAATTATGTATCAATACACGCATATAAATATACATGTATTTGTGGCATACTAAAGAAATTGTATGATCAAAAATATATAATATGGTCAACAGGTTTAAGTTCCTAGATTAGAGGATGCCTTTTTCATATTTCTTTTCATGCTGAAGATAAGGTACACACATTCATTTATTTAACAAATGTCTGTAAGACCCTTACATATGTAGAAAACCATCCTAACCACTTGGAATAAGTGTTAAAGATCCAACTAGACAAAAACCCTCAGGCATTGAAAATACATTGTTTAATGTTTTAAATATTGATATGAACTGGTTTTCTTTCCTACTGAACTAAAAACTCTTGGAGATAAGAGCATTTTTTTACACGCCCCCTAGGATTAATACTTGCTTGTTGAATAAATAAGTTCAATTATATTAGGATGAAATAAATGTTCACAAAAGTTTGGTAAATCTAGCTGCTGTTACGTTTGAATCAAAGTTAGTTTGCAAATCACATTAGGGCAGTCTTGAAGATCCTTGCAGGGCACATCCTGACAGGCCACTTAGACAATGGGAGGTTCTCCGTGAGCATCCAATCAATGTTGAATGAATGAAGTGAACCAAGCCACAATTCTGCATTCCATCATCAACAAGACCACAGAGGATGCTGCAAACTTCCGGATAAGAAGCTGTGGCTTTCTAAACCCTCAGGAACTTGGACAAGCACAATGAAAGAGCATAGGCCCAGGGGAAATTTAAAATGCAGATTTGGCCTAATCTAAGAGAGCAATGAGGAAAGCCACTCTGCAGTCAGGACCTGAGTGAGGAGGAGGAGGACAGTCTAAAATGAGTGGAGGTGAGAATATTCTTCCTGCACTCACTCCACAAATCTTCAACTTGAAAAATCTGTTTCTCGTTTAATAGTCTGAATTTTCTCTCAAATATTAAATTTATAATCTCCTACTCAAATTTTTAAAAATCCCCATTAAGTGCAGTATAAAATGATATTCTAGTCATATCATACAATGATTTATCATTTAACTTGAGTACCTGAAAATGTTTCTCGAAGCAAGCAGATCTCATAGGTGAATGCCAGGGAAATTCACAGCAAATGAATCAAAATTTTCATTGAAAGCACTTTGATGATAGAGTGTGCCTTGCTACTCCGAGTGGAAGCTGAGAGGAGAAGCAAGCCTTCATCCCGGAAGTGCTCTCCTCGCAGGGAGGACATCTCTCTGCACCGAGCTTTCACAGGCACAGTGTCTGTTATGTTAGTCAGTGGCTTGAAAAGCTCAATCTCAAACCCTTGTCCTTACTTCTAATGCAAATCCCATGACTGTGTTTTGTTCCCCTTTATCACTGTGGAGACTGGAGAGCTGGAAAATAGCTCAAAGTTCAGTTACACGAGTCCACTGAACATTTTTCTTACGGATTAATTTGCAGGCCCTCATTTCTTCTTCTGATTCATGTTCTTTCCAAATGTGCTTCAAGTCTTCTTTAATGATTTTAAAATACATGGGTCATTCTTCCAACATAATTTGGGAATCTCAGTATTGGGCTTTTATTGTTTTTTTTTTGTTGTTGTTGTTTGTTTCTTTTGTTTTGGATGCAGAGTCTTGCTATGTGCTATGAAGCTCAGGCTGTCCTTGAATTCATAGAACAATTTCCTAAGCTTTCCAACTGATGGGATTATAGGTATGCACCCCTCCACCCAGTGGTGAGCTTTGAACTGCCCTCAGTCCTCTGGGCACCTTGATTTCATTCATAACTAGGAGTTATTTAATATATATTGTTCTCATCATTTAAATTTTGCACTTTATATTTTATGATATGATTCATAAATTTTGTTTATATTTCCCTACCAGTTCCAAAAGGTACTTTTAATTCATATATGTATTTATTTGTTCCTTTTGCCTACTTGAAGTACTTATATACTGACAAATTGCATTAAGTAAAAGGCTATATAATCAATATAGTGATTATTATGCTAGATAGAAGGAATAAAATAAATTATATTTTAAGGTTAATAGGTTACTTCAGGAAGAAATATTAAACAAGTAATTCCAAAAAATAAATGTAAAATTGAAAATTGGACAAGAGTAATGAAAGAACATATGCCCAAGGGAAATATAAAATGCAGATTCAGCCTAATATAATAAAGCAAGGAGAAAGACACTCCTAAGTTAAGATCTGAGTGAGGAGGAGGAGAAGGGTCTAAGAAAAGAATTGAAGTCAGGATATCCCCTGGCCTTCACTTCACTCCTTCACTTAAGAAACTTTTGCTCTGAGTCTGATATATGCCAGAGACTGCAAATATAAATACACCAGACAGATGTCCTACCTTAGTGAACGTGCAGTCTATTGGGAGAAGATACAAATTAAACACATCCTCACACCCCACAATGCTTCAAATCACAGTCGAGTAAGAGCTATGAAGAAGAGCCACCAAGGTAGCTCTGAAGTCAAGCACTGGTTGAACATCTCTAATCTGAAAGTCTGAACTCTTAAATGCTCCCAAATCCGAAGCTTTTTGGTCACCAACATGAAGTCACAAGTGGAAAAAATCTGTACCCAACCTCATGTGATAGGTTCAGGGCTAAACCAGGTCTACTAAAAATACTGAATAAAACAATCATCTGGTGATGTGTTAAAATGGGTATAAAACAAATTAATTTTGTGTTTAGCATTGAATCTCATTCTCAGGACCTTAATTATGTAAGTGAAAAATATGTCAAAATTTAAAATAAAATATGAATTTCAAACGCTTCTGATTTCCAGAATTTTTATAGGGGATTTTCAATAGGAGTAGTCATTTTTGATTACTCAAGAAAGAAACACAGTTCATTTGAAAACCGCGGGGGTGTGGTGGGACCACATTCCTGCTAACTGTCTGTGATGATTGATGCTGAATTGTGGCTGATTGTGAAGAGCTAGTAAGTGCTCGGCAGGAGAGATAGTGCTGTGCCTCCAAATGAGCATGCAATGAGCAGCACCTCTGAGCAACAACTTCCTTAACCGTGTGCTGTTTTTTTTTTTTTTTTTTTTCTTTTGAGATAGGCTGTCATTATGTAGTTCACACTGACCTGGAACCCACCACCCTTCTGCCTCAACCTCCCCAGAGATAGGGTTAGGTGCATGTGCCACCACACTAGGCCATGTTCCGACTTTTCACTTTGTTGGAAACAGATATGCCAGAATGTGCATTGTACACTGTCAAAGTCCATGAGTGTAATAATTTTTTCTACCTAGACATGGATTTGATTTTCCTTGCTCTGTGTTCTTCCATCTCTTAGTTGGCTCTTTAAGGTTCACTCTTGAAAAATCAGTGCCGAATGTCTCCTTTCAGAAATACATATTTGCATGCCAACTCCTTGAATTGTTTGCTTTTTGTTGAATAAATAATGCCATTAATTTTTAACATTCCTTTTCATATGTCCTAGGTTTTAGAGTTATTGCCATTTTTTTTTTTTTTTTTTTTTTTTTGGAGAGAGACAGAAAGAGAGGGAGAGGAAGACAGATAGAGATGGGCGCGCCAGCAGCCTCTCAGCTGCTGTGAATGAAATCCAGATGTGTGCGCCCCTTTGTGGACAAGTGTGGCATTGCACCCTTGTGTCACTTTGCATCTGGCTAAACATGGGACCTGGAGATTGGAACCGCTGGAGACTGGAACCAGTGTTCTTAGGCTTAGGAGGCAGGCGCCTTAACCGCTAAGCCATCTCTCCAGCCCAAGTTATTACCATTTTAAGGCTTAACATTTTAAAACATTTTTTCAATATTTTTTGCCATATATTATTTTTGCCTCCATAAGCTCTATCTCTCTCTGTGAAGTTAAAGAGAGTGAGAGAGAATTGATGTGCCAGGGCCTTAGCCACTGCAAATGAACTCCAGATGCATGTGCCACCTTGTGTGCATATGTTACCTGTGTGCATGCATCACTTTGTGTATCTGGCTTATGTGTGTTCTGGGGAGGTGTACCTGGGTCTTTAGTCTTCATAGGCAAGCGCCTAAACCACTAAGCCATCTCTCTAGCCTTGTATGTATGTTCTTAATACTAAAGTTTAAAGTGAGATTTTGACCTGCACTTTCCTCCAAGATTGTATTTAAGAAATATTTTAATTAAGTTGCTATCTATTCTTAGAAACAGTCTCTAGCAGGCATCAAAGCTAAATTTACAATCCCACAGTTACTCTTTCTACCATGCAGACATATAGACAAATATCCAAAGATTTATTTAGAACACATTATGTGCTGTTGTCAGTCATTTTGAACACTAAGAACATGTGTGCCTAACTCTGAGCTCTCAGCCTAGCTGCTGGATGGGAGGATGGAGGAAAATGGAGGCGTTTGTTCTTCACATTTGCTCATTCCAATTCTCCTCCTCCTCCTCCTCCTCCTCCTCCTCCTCCTCCTCCTCCTCCTCCTCCTCCTCCTCCTCCCCCTCCTCCTCCTCCTCCTCCTCCTCCTCCTTCTCCTTCTTTCTTTGGTTTTTCGAGGTAGGGTCTCATGCTAGCTGAATCTGACCTAGAATTCACTACGTATTCTCAGGGTGGCCTCAATCTCTCGGCAACCCTCCCATCACTGCCTCCCGAGTGCTGGGATTAAAGGCGTGCACCACCACGCCCGGCTTCAGTTCTTAAATTGTTAAATCATGAACAAGTTGACTATCTGAAGAGCAAAAGTAGTCAAAGAACTCTTGCCTAGATATTTCCTGCAAGTTGCACAAAATATTTTTTTCATCTTATTAACCAAAGCCCTGCCCCACTTTCAAATCCTTAAATAAGTAAACAAGTACTTCGATAGAGAAAGAGAAGGTTGAGAGAGATGGAAAGAGGGATAGGTAGGTAAGGATGGAGATACGGAGAGCGAACAAAAGAATAAGAGAGGGGAAGCATTTTAGCCAAGATGATTAGCTGTTCGGTAAAATGTCCTGCTTGTCTTAGAGTTGCCCGGAAGTGGCTGCTCAATTGGGTAGTCATTTCCCTGCAGTCTTTGTTTGTAGATCAAACTGTGTAACTGAGTTCTGACCACTGACATTGGATGAATGGGATGTGCACCCCAAGCACCTCTCTGCTCCACCTTTCTGAATTGATATCATCCCCCAGAGCCATTTTGAGGGCCGCATTTGAAAATAACGTAACCACAGGATTGATAAAACCTGGGTCCCAAGTCACCACTCAGAGCCATCTGGCCAGAAATAGCTTGCATTAGACTGAGATGTACCTTTCATTTCCTAGAAGGCAAATCTGTCTACAATAGTTAACATTGACCTTACATATTCATACTGTAAAAGACAAACCAGGAAGAGACTGAGTGGCCTGGTACAGTGGTGGACGGGTGAGCCCTCTCCCCACTCCGCAGAAACTATGTGAATGGTATCATCACCCTCTGCTGCACTCTGTTATTTGAGCAGTGGGGTAGAAATCCTTCCACACCACAGGAGATCAAAGGTCAAAATTTACATCAGGGTAGTTGCACAAATTGGCTCAAATTTGAAATGGGTTTGAGCCATTTTAAAATTCTTCAGTATAAATCAGGATGTCATGGTCCTTGTCCTTTACATTACCAAGGGACACACAGAAGACCTATGAACAAAATGTGAAAACCTGTCTAATGAAAATGAGCTGTAAAGAACTCGAATTTAAAGTCATTCATCTCAGACGTTTTGAAAGCAAAAAAGATGAATTGTGTAAATAGGAAATGTTCTATGAACTTTTCTCTTACTGACTTATTTTTCTGCCCCTGATACCAACCCTATGTCTCAGAGAATATGAACTTTGTGCAATATATTCGTATTGCACATTTCTCCCCAAATCTTATACATGAAAAGGCAAGAACAATGTTTCCAGATGCATTCTAAGTGGAACAAATAGACTTGCGGGAGGCCACTTTCCACCACCCACTCTGTGCATAGCTGGAAAAGTCATAAACACCGCTTGGACTCTGCAATGTGATCTTTCATTCTGCCATAGCTGACGACAATTTTCTGCCTGATTGGGAGCATAATGTCTTAAAGGAAATTTCAGAGCCAACCTTGGACAAACTCTGCTATTGGTGACATCTGCCTTATTACCAATAAAAATGATGTATTGTGAAACAGCGAATTACTCAGCAAACAATTTCCAGAGATCACCTTTGCTATGGAGTGTGAAACAGAACTACTCCCCTTCCTGAATGTCAGGGGGTTTACAGAGGAGAAATGACCTACTGACAGTTACTCAACGGGAAATGTCCCTCCTCACACAGATATATGACATCTGACTTCACATACTTGTTACTCATGGCAAAAATAAAATAGAACCATCAGGCTAGTTCTTGCAGATCATGACAGAATATAAATATATACATAAATAGGGAAATATATCCAGTGAGGAGCATGCTTTAGGAGGAAAAAACTATGCTCATACTACAAATGCTGTTCAGGAGGTTGCTAAAAAAACATGATTGAACACTAGTTGAATATTCTAATATGTAAAAATTAAAGTAAAGTGAGCATCTCAGTGCCCAAATACTGTCAGAGTGAAAAACCAAGCAACACAAACAACTTAATTTCAATTTTTTTCTATTTATTGTTGAGATTTGGCTAGAACTGGAAATCACTAAGTGACATAACCTTGGGAAACTTTATTCAGTTCAGTAAAGTCCTCATTGAAGCAACTACGAGTGACCTATGCAAACATCTGACATAAAAGATTCCTGAGTGTCATCACCAAATATGGGTTAGAAGCCTACCTTCATCATACTCTACCTCTTATTTCTTACACACATACCATATACATATATGTATATGTATATGGTGTGTGTGATATCATGTATATATCACATATGTATGTATTTATGCATGTGCATATTTATCTCTTATCTATCACCTAATATTTCTATATATGCATTTTTCCATCTTGAGTTTTTACTTTAACAAATGTAATTAGCAACATGTTCATTCCAAACCTTGGAATGCACTGTTAGGAGTCTGCTGAAAAAAAGTCTTCACATAACCTGAAAGGACTTTGCCCCCTTCACTTTTAACACACTTCCCCAATTAAGCATTGTAGACTCCAGACTTTAACAGCTGTCTGCAGCTGTTGAAAAGTGATTTATCATTGTCAGAGTTCATGACCAAAACATTAAAAGATTTTCTTTTCTTTATGTTTGGCAGGCTAACTTTCATCTATAGTCATTCATCCTCTGTGATGCTTTTTATTCATAGTTGCAATAAAAAAGAAAGAAAAATATTTTACTGAATAACTTTGAATTTTATTTCCCTCACACAGAATGCTCTAATGATTTGTGAAAATCTTTTGTGTAAGAGAATATTACTCTAAAACATATTTGTTTTGTTTTATAGATACAAATATGGAGGTTTGCTCAAAAGTTTTTTGATGAAAATCTGATTTTATTCATGCATAGGAAATTCTTTTAAATTTTAAAAATGTTCAAAGAAATCTAAAACCATTTCCCTGTTTTTGAAATAATGAAAGTTTTCCCTTTCTTTTAAAAAACTGATGTTAAAAAGTTTTCCACATCAAACATGTAGTGTTTTCACAGTGTTATACTTTGTTTTGAAAGAAAGCTTTATTACTGCAAAAACTGTAAGTGGAAGGAACTTGGAAGGATATATGACCATCTTCTACCTTGAGTCTCTGGTCTACTGACCTTGGAGAAACTCAGTTAATGGAGGGCTTTCTGTTGCTCTTACTACTTCCTTTTCCTATAATTATTTGCCTAAAGTTATTTGAGATCCAATACTACTTGGTTTGCTATTTATCTGCTTAATCTACATGCATTTTTTATGTGTGCATGAGGGAGGGGTAACTGGGGAATGAATCCCTGGGCCTTATGCATGCTAAGAGACCTTCCTACCACTGAGCTACAACATGGCCCTTTGAATTATTTTTTCATTGTTGTTTTTGAGACAGCATCTCATGAAATTGTCCAGCTGGCCTCTAGGCAGGAATTGAACTTGTGATCTTCTTGCTTCAGCCTCTTGAGTATTTGGAATTATAACCTTGTGCTACTAAACCCAGATCAACAACCTTTTCTTGAACATCCACTATGTGCTGTGTCTTATTGGTGGCCACAAAGCAGACATATGACCTGGAACATATACTCACCCTCCATGAATGCTGTCACACATATCAGTCATCACACAATCCTCCATTCCCTGGATGTACTAAGAGAGCATGTTCAGCCTTTGTCACATGGCCAATATAGACATTTATTACTAAATCATCATTTTATTGTTTACTTTATTAGGGTTCTGTGAAATAAAATGTCTCAATTTTACCTTGGAAGAGATTTTAACACATTATGAAATCCATTTATATTCTTCTTAACCTTAGTATAAAGACTTTTACTATGTCCTTTAGTCCATGCCCCTATCTAACATATCTTATTTTTGTCATGGGCTGTAGGATATAAAGCTGAGGAATGTTTGGAAATAAATCTATAAAAGGGTTGTGGAGGGACTAGCTACATTTAATTAAGATGTATAACAATTTGCTTGTTTCTCAACCACCTTTTCCCTGCACCCTGATTATCAGGAGCCCACTGTGTGGAATTCTGAGTGACAAACACTTTCAAAGAAGCAAACTGGAACAGAAAGGCCTCATGAGGCTTCCTGCTGAACCATGGAAAGGTAGGGACATGGAGGAAAACTAGGTGTTTATAATCATTTGCTGTCTTACCCCAAAATGAGCTGACTATTAAACACATCCATGGCTTAACAAACTGCTTTCATTAGGCATCTCTTAGTTTTGGTTCTGCCAGCAGCTTCTCTGAGAAGAGAGAAGAGGGTTCAGCAACCTTCTGTTTATCTCCTCTGTTTCTGATGAATGCTTCTGTCTGCTTGTCTCACTGAAGAATAGTCAGGTGGCCTTTGCAGTGCTTTGGCCATAGATCTGCCCTCTTAAGATAATAATTTGCTTGAGCAGCTTCCTGTTTTAGTCCCTTGAGGGTTATCCTGAATTATGGAGGAGACAAAATGTCTTAAGAATGTTTAAAGCTGCCAACACGTGTTAACCACTATCTGGAAACTTCTAGAATAATGGAAGGAACACATAAAAAGATGGTAAAAGAGACTCCAGCTTAAGCTCTTGCTTTTCTTTTTTTTCCAATGTAGGGCCTTTACTGCAGGCATTGACTTTATGAATACTGGGCAGGGGGGAAAAAAAGTCCAGAAGAACCAATAAGGAACTAGACTCATCAATATGATTAATAATTCCATCACAAAATATCTGCAGATTTTGTAGGTTAACATGAAGTCAGCCACTTCCTCTTTCCCACAAAGAGATGGAAGGAATCTTCTCCATTGTTTATTACCATTCCCTTACACGTTGATAACCAGCTACAGATTGATGAGATGAGAAGATCAATGGTTAGATGGGGAGGAAAAGGAACTTTATCATAAATTTGCTGGGTAAGTTCTCATTCTTTCAAGTTCAGGAAAAGTTCTAGCCTAAAAAAAAAAAAAAAAAAAAAAAAAAACTCATCATGGCAGAAAGCTTTATAAGCCCAGTTTGAACACCTGGAGAAATTATGTCTGGGAGGAGGGGTGGGGGCGACATTGGTGAGGTGGCTTTAAAAAGTCCAAAAAGGCTTTTTCTTCTTCTTTTTTAAAAGGCCCCTATTAAAAGTGCCACAGGAAATGTAGTAAATTTCATCTACAGCCTCCTCTGAGGACCACCTGAATATGTCAAGCTATTTCCTTTTTGCGGGGGGAGAAGAAGGAATTAGAACATTAACAGCCTCAAAAAGACTGGCTCTTAAGAAAAATGCATCTTAAAGTGACTGTTTCTCAATCCATTCACACACAGACAGCATGGTGAATGTTAGTCCAGTAGTTCAGTATCACCTTGGAAGAAGAAAGTGTGTGCAGTTTTGTTTTACCCATTTGTTTTCTCAAATGTTTATTTTCTTTGAGTAGTTCTCTAAAGCCTCTATAATTGAAAAAAAATGTGAAGAGAAAGGAAAGATTTTTATGAGTCGAAAATTATTTTTAAAGAAGGTGACTCAAAGCCTCCTAAAATAATAAGGCTCTGCTATCCAAGAAGACTTGGAAAACTAAATACCCAAGATTCTTTAAAATTTCATAACAAAAAGTACTTTTGGCATGTGTGTGAGTAGGTGCATGTCTGTTTGTATGTGTGTAGGGGCATGTGTGTATGTAGGTGTATGTGTGTGTACATGCATGTGGGTCTAAAGGATTATCTTAGGTGTCGTTCTCAAGAATGCTGTGCATCTCCTTTGAGAGAGGGTCTCTCATGCTGTTATTGGTCTGAAGCTCATCAGTATGGTTAGACTGGCTGACCAGTGAACCCCGATGATTCCTGTCTCTCCCTCCCCAGGGCTAGAACTACAGTGCACACTGCCATGTCTGGAATTGGATGTGGAGAGCAAACTCAGGTCTTCATTCTTTACTGACTCAGCATCTCCCAAGAACCAAGGATACTTTTTTTCAGAAAGAAGTCTACAATAGATGTGAGAATGTAGTTTACACTGCAAAGGATTCTGCGAGTATAAAGCAACATCTGTCAGGGGAATGGAAGAGCCATATTGTCAGTGGAAGTGTGACCAGTGAGCAGTGGCAAGAGGAGGGAGAGATGCTAGAGATAGGTCAGACAACAGAAAGGAATTGAGAGTAAAAATGAAGTGGTGGACCTTCAGTCCAATTATGGAGCACATACCCGGTACTGAAAAACCTAAGTAAAAGTCTATGGTAGGTGAGGTCATGAGCCTTGGGGGTATAAGCCTGCTCATGTCTGACTAAAGGTATATATTATTCCCACCAAGCTGCCCTGGGGACACTACACTAAATGTTCATGTCCACATATTAACGCTATTCTCACTTCTGGCTAGAGAAGCTTCTCTTTTCAGATGGTGATGACCACTGGGATGACACAAAAGGCAACATAGTACTGAGAAGAAGGGATGGAGGAGTGCCTAGCACTGAAACACCTCTGTCACATCCTCCAGTGGCTCAGGGACCATTGCGGAAGAGGGGGCGGATAGAATGGAAGAGCCAAAGGAAGGATATGACCTCTTACGATGCAGCTGCCCAGACAGAAATTGGCCTCGATATCCATGATCTTGCAGTGCCTAGCAATACCTTTGCAAGACCCTCAAAATAGAAGAGAAAGATGATGTCATCAAATTAGGAGAGAGACTAATGGAGAAAGGGAGGGGATATGATGGAGACCGGAGTTCTAAAGTGGAATGGGGGAGGGGAGGGAAATATCAGGTGGGGTTTTTTTTGGTATGTAAGATTAAAAGTCAATAAAAATCTAAAAAAAAAAAAAATGAAGTGGTGGGTCAGGAGTATGGCTCAGTGGTGAGAGTGCTTACCTAAGAAGCATGAAGCCCTGGGTCCAATCTCAACACCACATAAATAGGGTGTGATGACACCTGCTTGTAACTCTAGCACCTGAGAGGCAGAGGCAGGATGATCAAGAGTTCAAGACTATCTTTGACTACATTGAGAGATCAAGGCCAGTCTGGGATCTATGAGATCCTGTCTCGAAAACAGAAAGAAAGAAAGAAAGAAAGAAAGAAAGAAAGAAAGAAAGAAAGAAAGAAAGAAAGAAAGAGCTAAGGAGGAACGGAGGGAAGGAGGGAGGGAGTGAGGGAAGAAAGAAGAAAGAAAGGAAGAAAAGAGGAATGAAGGAAGGAAAGAAGGGAGAGAGGGACTGAAGAAGCAAGCAAGGAAGGAAGGAAGAAGGAAGGGGAGGAAAGAAAGAGTAAAGCTATGAACAGCTCATTGCTTTGGAAGCTCAAGAAAAACTTCCAGTGATTGGCTACGCTGATGTTCTACATGGTAAACAGAAAAACACAGCAGGAGATGTGGCAAGATTTTTTTCCAGGGCCAGTAAGGGGACTGTTAAAATAACATGGAATCTGGGCTAGAGAGATGGCTTAGCAGTTAAGGTGCTTGCCTGCAAAGCCTAAAGACCCAGGTTCTATTCCCTAGAACCCACGGAAGCCAGATGCACAAGGTGGCACATGTGTCTGGAGTTTCTTTGCTCTGGCTAAAGGCCCTGGTGTGTCCATTCTCTTTCTCTCTCTCTTTCTGTCGCTTATCCTCTCTCTCATAAAATTTTTGAAAAATAAATTTTTAAAATGGAAACATTTAAGAATATAAAAACAAGTGGATCTCGACATGGACACCAACTCCACTTGAGTGAAGAAGGACTCTGAATCCACGAGTGATCTGATGGCTAAAGCAATTGGTTAAGAAGCTTCCTGAAGCAGGACTTCAGCTCATCAGGACTAAGATCAACTGGTGATACCTGCTTTGAGCAATGAGAGAGAGAGAAAAAAAAGGAGAGAGAGAGAGAGAGAGAAAGAGAAAGAGAAATGACACAGCAGTTCAGACTTGAAAGGAGGGAGATAGATGGGCGCAAACAACAAAATTAAACCAAATCAAATGACAAATGGCCAATTTTGATTTCTTTTCCAAAGTATTTATGGGCATGTAGGAACTGTAGAGGTGTGCAGAGTTGTGAAAATAAAGTTACCAATATGTAAAGATTAGAGCCTTGATATGGTACATTATCTTAGCAGAAAGCTTTTCTGTAGTCCAGGAATGGGTCTCTGGGGACATGGCAATGCCTCCCACTCTTCCTCACCCTGCTGCCCCGCTGACAACTACCTCTGGAGACTGACTGTTTTGGACTTCATCATCTCTCATGTGCCCCCTTGGTCTCCAGTTGATTCTGTTCAAGTTCATCCAATTGGATGTGTGAGTAGGGGAGGTCCATGGAGAGTGATACTCCAGGTCTGCAATTATGGAAGTTCTCCAGTAAAGCTTCCATCTCCTGTAGAGACATTCTCTTCTACAGCTTCAGCTATAGCTCACTCTGGATCTTGGTGAGTCCCTTTCTCTTACCATAATGCCTTCAGCTGGAACAAGCTACCTGTGAGGTTTCACTTCACTGTGCACTTAGAAATTGTTCTTTTACTACAGCCTCTTTAATGACCCATAGAATTGTGGCATTATTTTCCTCCCAGGACTGAAATAGGGGCTCCCTCACTTCCCAAAGACACAGTCCAGGCCAAACAAACATTGAGGATCTTTGTGCCCCTATATTCCCACCCTACAATTTCCACATGGTCTCCTCTTGTATGACAATGGATGTTACCACAACAAAATGTAAAGAAATATATAAATGAAATGTCAATACTCTATACATTTCATTGACATTGCCTTCCCCACATTCCAACCCCACACATAGACCAGCTCATTTTTATCCAAATCTGGATCTCTTCCCAGGCTTACAGTTAGCAATATTGGCACAGACTGTATAATCTGCCTTCCCTCTAATTTTAGTCCAGTGAAATCAGGTTATGATTTCCATTGTATCCAACCTGGAAAGAAAATGTGTGCATGTGTGTGTGTGTGTGTGTGGTTATTAACTCAACAGCATATTATTAAATGGGATTTTTCTTATTACTCCATAACTGGAAGGACCAAAATCTGAGACTGAAGAGGTGTGAACATGCCTACATCCCAAAGGGCGATTCAAGTAATAAAATGAAAATCTGGCACAACTGAGGTTCAACAGCATATGTAAGAGAAACATGAAACAGATCCATAGCAAATATCATAAACTAATTAATTTGTTTTATTTGCAGTGTAGTGAAGTAATAAATATTAACTCGATTCCACTTATATGTACTCTTTGTATTCTGAAGGATGTATTGAGATTACAAGGACAGGTTTAATAGCTGTGTGATTTTTGCCAGCTCACCTACATTTTATGTCTCATAATCCTTGTCTCAATGGCCAAGATATAAAATATGTGGTTTTTGGCTTCTTTTGAGTATAGTTTTCCAAAACCTCACCCTGGGAACAATTGCTTCCTCTCTAATTTTTTATTCTTTGCAGGATTTTGTTGCTGAATGCAGCCTTTTTTCTTATTGAATTTCTTAATACAGCATTTTGCTAATTATATCACTGTGATGTCATTCCATTAGAAAATGGTAGTCGGACTTAGAGCTTGATCAGATTAGAAAACCAAAAGCATACATTCTTCCAGAACCCAGGAATGGGAAAATAACAATATAAAAATATTTATAAGTTGTATTACATAAAAATAATTTTTTGCATAGCTTAAGTATCCATGAATAAAGTAAAGTAGAAAAGTTACATATTGGAAAAATATTTGCAACTTATATTTAAGAAATATGGTTAATGCCCTATCTATTAGCAGCTTCTAAAAAATCTTAGAAAAAGTGGGTATAGATATCAAGCAATGAGTTTGCAGAAAAGAAATGTAATGGTGTTTTTGGCCACATGAAAAGATGCTTGCTCAGACTTTATCATGACAAAAGAAAGGGGAATTAAAATTATGCTATTTCTCATCTGATTTACAAACATTTAAAATTTCTGACAATATGCTTTATTTGAAGGAAAATAGGCATTCTCTTGTGTTATTGGTAGAAGACAAATCATTAGGAGGAAAATCAGGAAAGATATATAAGAAGAAAATCATAACCATTTATCTTTTGATCCAGTATTCTCACTCCAAAAGTGAATTATAAAGATACATAGGCCAAATACAAAAATATGTATTTGAATGACTGTCAATTATAGCAGTCTTTGTAAAATGGGGAGAGGAGCGTAGAAACTATCTTAATACCCATCAGTGAGGGCTTGGTTGAGCAATGTACATTATATACACATTGGAGTTCTATGAAACTGTTAAAAGGAATAAAAAGCATCTTAAATATATTTAGTAGTAGGCAGTAAAAATAAAAATATAAATATAAAAGCAAGCTAAAAAATGTATGTATATTGCACTAGTGCTAGCTGAGAAAAAGAATGTAATTTTCTTTGTAGATGTTACTTCAGAACCTTACAAATACTTTACACCATTACAAATTTCAAAATTTACATTAATGAATTTCAAGTTTTTTAATTAAAAGAATTAGAAGGTAAATGAACCAATTTATAATCTGGTCTGAGACAAACAACTATGGGCATTAGTTTTTCTTGCTAGCATTCCACTTACATCACTGGTAAGATAGAAAAGGAAACTTAAACCTTAATCTTTAGAGTAATTGTATTGTTGACTACTTAGAGTGTATCACCGAATAGCAAATGAATAACTTTTTATTGGCAGGATGAACCAAGATTTTATGTAAAGAATTAAATATAGATGTAATACTGATGAGGTCAAGCAAATATATCCTTGAATTGGAAGTATTGCCATGATTTGAGGATTTATTTTAATGGGCACACACTGTTATAGGCACGTTTTCATTGTTAGGATAAAGCACTCAACCAAAAGCAGCTAAAGGAAGAAAAGTTTTATATGTTGGCTTACAGTCTCCAGGAGAAGCTTCATGATGGCAGAAAAAAATGGTAGAGGAGAGGCCGGACATCACCTTCTTGCCAACGGCAGGTGGAAAACAGCAGGAAGAGATGAAATGACTAGCACCAGCTAACTGGGAGATAATCAACCTCAAGGTCTGGCCCCAGTGCCACACTCCCTCCCTAAGTGCTCCAAAACTCTGCCTTCCAAATTTCTAACAGGTGGGCAAGCATTCACAACACATGAGTTTATGGGGACATATGATTCAAACCAACACACACACACACACACACACACACACACACACACACACACACACACACAGGGGGAGAGAGAGAGAGAGAAAGGAGAAGACAGGAGAGGAGTTATTTCCTGCTGTATCCATGAAAAATGCCAAGGAAGATTGACTAACACAGGGAGAATGTCCATCCCTATTGCACAAAAATGATTCCTGCTGAAAAGAACGAATACCTCTTAGAGAACTAATTGACCTGCAAGACTAAGGCAGGAAATGAACAAAATGAAGCTAATCTACATGCTGTCACAGTGTGAATGAAGGAAGTCATCTAACTAGTGATCTAGGCACCTACATGAAAAGACTGTTTGCAGCAATATAAGATACAACTGGAATGCCAACAAGACAAAGCAAGAGCAATGTATTGAAGCTGCCAATAAAAATTATTAATTTGCTATTCAGTGATACACTCTAAATAGTCTCAGACTAATGACATCAATAATTCAACTACTATAAAGATTAAGGTTTAAATTCTTTATGTAAGTAAAATTCTTATAAGGGAAAGTAATACAAATAATTCTGCTTTGTCTCAGAGTAGATGTGTAAGTTGGTTCATTTAAATCCTCATTCATATCAACACTAAAAGAATATTCTATAGCCGGCTGTAGTGGTGCATGACTTTAATCCCAGTACTTGGGAGGCAGAGGTAGGAGGATTACCATGAGTTCGAGGCCACCCTGAGACCACAGAGTGAACTCCAGGACAGCCTGGGCTAGAGTGAGACCCTACCTTGAAAAGAAACAAAACAAAACAAAACAAAACAAACGAAATCAAACATCTTTATCTGGTACCTGAATGTGAAAATTATTAATATATGACATTTAACTGGCATTTTTTTGTTGTTATTCAAGGATAGAATCCTTCAGGCTTTATTCTCCCTCTAGATATTGTTTGAGTATTGTCATCCTTTAGCAAAATTGTAACCTTGTTGTCTCCCGCATTACCATTTTGTAAGAAACAGCTTCTAATGAATAAAAATGCTTTCCTATACAAAAAAAAAAAAAAAGAATATTCTAAATGCTCATTGGCTCACTACTGAGGAAAACAAGTAAACAGTGTATGTCTCGAAAACCAAGAATTTTCCCTTTCTCCATTAAACCTGGTGATTTTTGGCAATATTACCAAGTATCAAGGTTCTTTTTAAAGATTCGCCTTCAAGTCCAGGGCTCTATGGACTCAGTATTATTAAACATGTCACCATTACTATCTGTTGAAAGGTCTACAAAGAGACCTTTTGTGATACTTAGTTCAGAAGGAGTCACTATGAGAAATTGTCTTCAGAAAAGTTAGTATCTGAGTAACATTCACTGAGTTCCCAGCCTCTGAGACCCCTTCCCTGAAAATTCAGCAGAGACCATCTCCTAGCCATTTGAATAACATGGTCTGAGAAGTCCAAGCTTTCCCTTCAAGAACAATGAAAGAGCAATGGATTCCAAGTTGTCACTTGGAAAGAATCATCGGTGCCCTAATAATGCCAAGGACCAGACGTGCCAGGGGAAAAGGGACAAGTTGTTCCTAAGATAGAAGCAAAAGGATCCTCAGTAAGAATGACTTACCTGGCTCATTGGCATAAATCAAAAACATGAGAGTAGAAGAGGGACTGCAAGGGAAGATGAAGAGGACCAGAGGGAGTGAGAGGAGAACAAGGGGGGAAACTAGTGTGAATATTACAAAAGTACATCATAACCATTTGGAAAATACCATAATAATACTTATTACTATGTATAATTAGAGATAAACACAGAGAACATCCAACTCCTACTAAGCCAGATATCCAGAGACACAGAGGCTCCCAAAACCTCATCACTGAAGTAGAACTAAAATGACCCCAATGTGGCTCAGGGAAACTCATGGAAGAGGGGGTGGAAAGATTGTTATAGCCACAAGTTGGGGCATTATGCACAAAGACTTGGCCTATCCCCCATAACTCTTGACTACCCCCACAATGCATGACCCACATTCCCCATTGATGAGGGTCCCTTTGGAAGAGGGAGGACAGGGAGGAGGATAATGGAGTCACCATTATGAATGTAAAATTAGAATAACATAAATTTAAAAATAAATTTTAAAAAGAATATGGTAATTAAAAAGATAGAAGCAAGAGGGTAGTATTGTCAATGTATTTTTCCAAAGCCATTTCTTTATTATATAAGCCTTAAGAAGGTATTAACGTCATGTACTTCAAATGTTTGTCTCCTCCTCTTTCATTCTAGTCAATTTGGTGTATAATACAACATAGACTATTCATCTCATCATCCTATGCCTTAAGTAAATATTACTGGGAATACTGTCCCCCTCATAATAAGAAAGCTTTACTTAGCAACATACGACTTTAGCATAATGACCCTTTACCTCTGAGAATTGGTTTTGAAACTCATCCAAACTTACTGGGAGGAAACTCATTTTGACTGTAGTGGCTACATGTGTAATGAGATTAGAATGACAGAATCCTGCCTGATTTTTTTTTTCTAAACAGACTAAAATATATCTGATTCAAATGCTTTTTTAAAATGAGAGTAAAATACATATAATGTATGTGCCAGTGGTGGTTCACAAGGGTACAAAGCTTTCTATTTGACTTTCTATACACAAAGACTGCTTTTACTACTAACAGAGTGGTCTAGCTTGGGAGTATCAATTCTAATATCTAAATCTCCAGGTAGAGGCATTTCCTTGCCCAGAAGTCTCATGAGCACTCCAGAAAACCACACTGAGCAGAATGCCATTGGGCTGGGACCATCAGCTTGTTCATTTCCTGCTGCTCATGTGTGTTTTGTTAACTCATCAATTCAGTGGTTTCTACATATTTCATGCTTTACCATATATGCCAGGGCAAAGGTACACAGGTGGCATTTGTAGACAGGAGGAGAAAGGCTTGTCATAAACAGATCCCTTGGCTTTTTGCTGAATAGGGCTCTGAAGAAATTTGCATTAAATAACAAATTGGGAGTGCTGTCATACTGGGCTGAAGTGTAAAACTGCCTGCTACTTTTAAAAAATCTTGTGTGGTTTTACCTAGTGCGTATTTTACACACACACACACACACACACACACACACACACACACACGAATACATGGTTCTAGGAACTCCTTTGAAACACATAGTTTGACAGCTGAGACCCTGGAGCAGTGGTTAAAAAAAAAAAAAAAAAAAAAACTACTAGTGTTTCATTTGTAACAATGCTACACTGGCCTTCATTTTGATCTTAATCACATATTGTTTTGTTTTTATCAGTTTTGTGTCTGTAAGTTGTATCAGTCATCAAAATGTGGAATACTTAAATCATTGAAGACTGATGTTAGCTCTTATTTTCTTATCAATATTCTAAGTCTTCCCATTCCAGTACCTAGTACATTCAGAAGTTCTTAACTTCTTAGAAACCTTGTGTATGATTTAGCTGCATATTACATTTATAATAAGATATTCATGGAGAGTGGAGTTCTGAAGGGGAATGGGGGAGGGGAGGGAAATATCATGGTTTATTGTCTGTAACTATAGAAGTTGTCAAAAAAAAAAAAAATCTCTAAAAAGCCAGATAAAAGGAATGCAACCCCCATCACCAGTGCAGGTGAACTCCTGATTAAGGACATTCTAATAGAGGAGGATCTTGAGCCTCACAAAGGATACACTCACTTGTCTCGGTTCTACTTGGCATCAAAGTCGAGAGAGCTCCAAAACAGAACGTAGTTTACATAGAAATAAACAAAGCTATCCATGTAGATAATTGTAGTATGGTCCCTGAAAGCATTAAAGCAATTTCCAAAATTGTCTGACCTGTGGCCAGAAAGTCTCTATGAGCAGTGAAAATCTGGCCTGAGACTTAGAACTTATTCCACAATCATCCCAAAGGGCCTCATTGATCACCCACTCCTTCCTCTTCCTTCTTATCTCACGGGTTGGTGATTTTTATAGCCTGTTTTTCTTATTTCCCATGAAACATTTATGAGATCCTGCCACTTCAAAATGTTACTCTAATTCCAGAAGGCAAGTGTAGAATTGTTAGAAGTGGAATGCTAGTTTTGTTTTACTGTTTCAGATAGTTGAATGTCAAAAGAGTTGGAGTTGTGGCTTGGAAAAATGTTGGACATTAGGGAAAAATTATCCTAAGAATTGCAATATCTCCAGGTCATAAAATTCAATTGTAAAATCTTATGAAAAGTATCTTTCTAGTAAAAATTTTCAGAGATATGACTATGGTTGGAAATGCCATAGAATAATTAGAATTGAAAGCTATTCACAGGCTTCAATACAAAATGTAGTATAAAAATTCCTATGTGTCGAAAAACTCAGACCTCACATGCAGTTTTGGTAATCCTAAGAGAAATGTATCTTGTTGAAGAAAATGCTTCTAATTTCGTGACAGTTCTTTTAAACATGTATTACACTATAACTAAATTTATAATGGCAAGATTTACTGTATTCATAATTCTAAATATATTTCTCTAAATAAATAAATCCAGCCATTATTAATATTCCAACTATGTGACATGGGAAGTGGTAAACTAACTTATCAATCCTTCCATAAAAAATGTTTTTTGATAGATTTTTTTGTTCAGAAGTAAACATATTATAGATTTCTTACAAACATTTCTTCAAATATTTGATGAAGTTGTTTGTTTTTAACATCTACAAGTGCCATGCACTGTTCAAGAACAGAAATGGAAAGAAATATTAGCCCTGGCCCCCAAATTAAGGGGCTTACAATGGAAAATAAGGCATGTGCTTATGCGATATAACACCTGAAATAAAAGAATCAAATTCCATGGGAGAGGTACGAGTAACATTTTATGCAAGGTCAGAAGAGGGAGAAAGAAATTTGCCCTGAAAAAATAAAGCATTTCGGAAAAGATAGAATCTAAATTAGGCCTTAGTACTTGATAGTATTTGATTTATGGATCAAAAGGGCTATTGTAACCAAGACAATTACATGAATAAATGTGTAAAGAAGAAAAAAGTAGATCACATACCATGTCATAACTAATGGTAGGAATGATTGTGGGAATAGAGAGATGGTTTACTGGTTAGGACACTTATCTGTGTAGCTTAAGGACTGAGATTCGATTCCCCAATACCCATGTGAGCTAGATGCACTGGGTGTTGCTTATGTCTGAAGTTCATTTTCAGTGGCTAGAGACCATGTTATGCCATTCTCTCCTACACATCTACCTCTTCCTCTCTCTATCCCTCTCTGTCAAAATAAATAAATAAATAAATAAATAAATAAATAAATAAATAAATAATTTATTTATTTATTTTTAAAAAGATGGCTGTAGCCAGTCCAACCTGTCCCAGACAAAGACACACAGGTTTTATAAACCTTTTGAATGCCATGCTGATGGGGAGACATCTTCTTCCTACATGGGATCTGAAACTGTTTCAGAAAGAATATGGAGGGGTGAATTCAGAGCAGAGCAAAGCCACATATGAATCCTCCAAAAGTGTTGGCATAGTGGGAGAGGATGGAGCTAAGCCAGAAGGATAATAGAGGAAAGCTATATAACACTTTGGGAAATTGTGATTGTTTGGGGAACTAAAAATGATTTATTAAGCATAGGTCCTACGTATTTTAAAACAGCATGGCAGGAAAGATGATAATATCATACATGAGAGCCTAGAATATGGAACAAGAACCAGATTTGGAAGAAAATATGAGAACAATTGCCAACTCACCATAGCACAATGACTACTCCTTGTAAGGAACAATGGATCATTGTTCCCCTCAAAATACCTTTTCTTCTCCAATGGTGTAATGGTTAATCTTCATTGTCAATATGCCTACATTTGGAATCAACTGGGAGACATGCTTCTGAACGTGTTAACAAGGATGCTTCCCTCCAACTGAGGTAGGAAGACCTACATCTTTTGGCTCTTGGGATGAATAAAGGGTGGTGGGGGGGAGGGAGAATGCCAGCATGCCTTTCTTTGCATTCCCTTAGCTTCTTAGATGTGGAGAGTCCCAGTTGTGTGCCTCTGTTTCTGAACTATGCATGCCTTCCCTGCTATGAGAAATAATTCCTTTTCAAAGTGTAAGCCACAATAAGCCATTCATTACTTAAGTTTCTTTTAATCAGCTATTTTACCGCAGCAATGAGGAAATAATGAATACATAAGACAATGAAGTATAGCAGCATATGGAATGATCAGCTGTGAACTCTCCATCTTAGCCTTCCATTCAGATGAGGTGTGGAGACATGACTAGCAGGACGTTGACCTGAGCTGGAGTGATATAGACCACCCTGAGCCTGGTATAAAACTTTGGGATGCATCTTACAATTTCCCCTCTCTCACTTTTCATATGCTGTTAGAAGATGACATTGTAGGAAGTCAGAGGCACACGTTGGATGGATCTTTGGATCACTGAATGTCTTTGTGGACAATATTCACCCTACAATTTTGTTAAATAAGAGGAAAAATTTGCTTCTACCCATTACCTTTGACCATTGCATAAATAACTTAACATTTAACATAGCTAACATAGAGGAATTGATAAATGTATATTGAATGGATGACTGAACCCAATCCAATCCAATACAAAACAAATTGAGGCATGAGAAGTGAGAAAATCAAAGATATCCAAAATCAGGTGAAAATACATGCTCAGAATTAGAAAGTATTTCTATTCATAATAGAAAAGTTGATATTTCTAGGAAGATATTTACACATATCTTACTAGTTGAGACTGAATAAGATTACCATATAAGTAGGAAAGAAGAAGAGGAGCGGGAAGAAGACAGGAAAGACCCTAGACTGAGATGGGCCCAAACCCTGTCTTGGTAGAGAATGGAAGGTAGAAAAGACAGTGAAAGCATAGGAAGATAACCCAGAGAATAAGGGACAGTCACATAAGCTAGTGTGAGCTTTGGAAGGAAACATTCCAAGAAGTTGAGAGGATCAGACCTGTGGTCTGAGTAGATGCTCATGAACTGCAGTCTGTGATTGCAGGCAATGATTTCTCCAGAAGTTTGGCAGTGGCCCGAAGGAGAAACATTGGAACATGAGATCATTTAAAAGAATGGCAGGATCAAGACAAAGCTGGGTTTGGATGAAAAAAAAAAAAAAAAAAAACAATAGTTTGTTGGCAGGCTAACTGGAAGGGACTTGTGAGAAGAGAGATAATCACAAATGTTCATGGGGATGAGGTGCAGCCAGTTAAGTGATTCAGCAGTGTTTAGGGATGGGAGAAGGCGATTAAGTGGAAAGATCACAATGGAATAGGAGAAAAGAAGTGGAAGTGGGGGAGAAGTTGGATGAAGATGTAGGGAAATTTTGAGAACAGGAAAGCCAGGAAGTCAGGAGGGAAGCTGAGGGAGTTTGGTCTCTGACATTCCTTATTTCATCCACCCACAAGAACAAGGCTTACTATAGAATTCCCCACAGTGTTCTATAATGTTCTTGGCAAGCTGACATTGAGCTTATGTCTACCAAAACAAGGCAGTTGGATTGTGTATCATGGCAACAGAATCATAATGTTGATTTGTGGATGCTGCTACCCTATGGAAAGGAAAAATCAAATACATTTCACTAAACCTGTTCTTTTCTCTTTCCTTCAACTTCAGAATACAAATGTATATACATACATACATACATACATACATACATACATACATACATAAATTTATGTATATATGTATATATATATATATATATATATATATATATATATATTTACAGTTTCTCATTCTATTTTCTTAGTATTAATGAGAAGTCTTATCATATTGGATACATTTTGTTTTGGCTGCTTATATACTATAATTTAGTTGATAGTTTATAGTTTGTCCTTTACTCTTACAAGGCTTTAGACATTTATCTTTGCTGAAGATACTACTTTCCCTTCTTCCTTGTATTCCTCCTTTTCTAGATAAATCCTTCTTCTATTAATGTCACTGTTAATAAAAAGCATTAATCACACCTAGAAGGATGTACACAAAGGTCCTTACCCTGCAAACTAACTTTAAATAGGAAAAACAGGTAGAAAACACTGAAAAAGATAATGTCCTTTTGTGTACCATATTTTCAAAAATTTGATCACAGGTAGAAAATGATTGCTTCCAATGTGTTCAGTGGTTACAAGAGCAGAATGTACCACATAAACCCACTAGATGTTACTTAATAGCTCATTAACTTATCAATCAAGCCAATGGCTTTGGAAACTGTAAAGTTGACTGTTGCAAGAGAGGTCAGTTAGAAAACTTAAAATGGCCAGAGAAATGTACCCAGGAATGATGATATACATCTGTAATCCTAGGATTTGGGAGGAGAAAGCATGAGGACTTCAAGTTCAAGGCCAGTTCGGGGTACCTAGGTAAATTCTGTCTCAGAAAACTAAGGGCTGGGTTATAAGTCAGTGGTAGAGTGCTTGTCCTGCATGCACTTGAGTACTTGTGCATGCAGGACAAGCACTCAAGTTCTGTCTCCAATAGTGTGTGAACAGATGTTCTCAGCAATAAGAATGGAAACCAAAACACCTTCCTGCATGAGTATTGACTTTGGGCAAACAATTGAATTTCTATGGCTTACTGTCAACATTTTCTCTAAAAGGAGCTTATTTGTTTGTTGATGAAAGCTATAGCTTAATCATCATTTCCCTTCAATTGTCAAAATCACATTTAATTGTCCATCCATTGATTCATTCAACAAATATTTTCATGTGTGTGTGTATGTGTGTATTAATATGTGCAAATATACATGTGTGTGCGTGTAAGTGTGCATGTGGCAGAGGTCAGAGGACAACCTTGGTTATCATTCCTCAGCTGTCATCCGCCTCTTGTGAAACATACTCTCTCACTAGCCTAGAACTCATTAATAAGGTAACACGGCTGGAATCCCAGGGATCCTACTGTCTGTGTCTCCTAGCACTGAGATTACAAGTGCACACAAAGCCTTTCTTTCTTTCTTTCTTTCTTTCTTTCTTTCTTTCTTTCTTTCTTTCTTTCTTTCTTTCTTTCTTTCTTTCTTTCTTTCTTTCTTTCTTTCTTTCTTTCTTTCTTTCTTCCTTTTAGTGTGAGTCTGGGGCATTAAATTCATGTCTTCATGCATTCAAAGTAAGCACTTTACCAACTGAGCCATCTAACTAACCCATCATACAGTAAGTACTTTCTGAAAGATTGCTCTGAGGGTGATCCTGGGCTAGGTTCCAGGTATCTAGAAGACTGACAAGAATGAAACATGAACGACCTTGGTAGTCCCCAAAAATGAAAGGCTTTACCCAAGGCAGTGAGGAACAAAGGAGGCTCTTGGAATTGCCAAAATGAGAGACACTGGAGATCTTAGTTAAGGTAGGGATAACTAAGATAGTAAGCAGAGAGCAGATCATAAAATAGGATCTGTCTCCCAAAATCATATCTACCCAGGGCCGATGAAGATTACTATCTAGAAATGGGGTCCTTGCAAATTAAAAAAAGTGAAAATGAGATCATACTAGGTTAGGTTCAGCAGAAGGTCCAGTACAAATGTAGTTCTAGAAAAGAGGGTAATTTTGAGATGGAGGCAAACAGGGTAAGTCATGTGACAATGGATGTATAGATTAGAGCAACACAGCTGCATGCCGAAGAGTACTAGGGACTGCTGCCAATTACCAGAAGCTAGGAAGAAGCAAAGAAATATCTAAGGAAGACTCCTTCCTGGAGCTCTTCCAGAGAGTGTAAGCCTGCCTTTAATTTTGGATCTTTAGCCTCCAGAACTTCTAAACTACAGTAAATTAATAAATAGTTGCTCTTTTCAGCTCTCATGTATATTGTAAATTGTTACAATAGCCCTGGGAACCAAACATGAGAGATAAAAACAGACCTTAATGGAGGAGTGAACAGATGTAGAAGAATCCACTAAGTGAAAGCATAAAGCAGGGGTTAACACAAACATCGGTCCTCTATGCCACTTGCCCTCACATTTTTGTTACTAAAGTTTTATTGGAAAACTGTCATACCCACGTGCTCATTTACTAACTGCAACTGTTTTCCTGCTGCAACATAGAGTTAAGTGGCTCTGGGGAAAAGTTCATAGTTGGCAAAGCCTAAAGTATTTACTATGGGTCCTCTACAGAAAAATGTTTCCAACCACTTAAAAGAAGAGAAGGTTTGGGGATCTGTTAATTCAAGGGATCAACAGGACCACTGCATGAATAATGTTATGTTACAAACTCGAACTGTTTTAGAAAATTTTCTCTGGCTTTGATAAAATGTCAGTGAGTTAAAAACATGAACCTGTGGGGGACAATTCAGATTCAAATTTCTTATCCCTGGCCATCTGGCATGCATTGGTGCAACTGAGCCTTCTCTACCAAGGATCCCCAACAGCACAGAGAGGGCCACATAGATCTTAGGAACATGGCAAGAAGTTGGATGCACACTCTGAATTTCTTTGAAATCTCATGTTTCATTTCTAAAATGTATTTTTTATTTCAATCTTGGATTCCCTTCTGAAATAACTTTGTTTTACTATAAAACAACATCTCCATGAGGATGGAGAGCCAATGTCTCACAGGTGACATCTATGGCTATAGACACATTTTGGAATTACCAAGTATATTGAAATATCTTGTACTGTTGCATTGGAGATAGTTCTACAAAATGTGCATCATTCGTTAGAAAAGAAACATAGCAAACTGACTACAACCGCAGCCCTGAACACAAATTGATAAAATTATTTGTATCATAATCAGAAAGTTCTATGGTACTTTCAAGACTTTATCTTAGTGATTGCTGAAACCCAGCCATTCCAAACTCTCTGCTATACCTCAGAGAGATTCTGATAACCACTCCCAACTTTAAAGACCAGTGACAAAACACACATGTCCTGTCAATCTTCCCTGAATATCCAAGTTCTGATGTCACACTATCACTGGACACTTTAATATTACCATAAGCCTTAGCCCTTCTCTTAAGGAAAGTGAAAACATGTGATGAATAGAGATTCTGAGATTCTGGATCTTCCGTTTTCTCTGGAGATGTACCTCACTAAGAACTTTCCCAATGTGAAGTGTCTTCCAAAATGCTAAGCATGAGTTACTTGAGGTACTCACACTCCGTTTGTAGATAAGCTGCACTAGCTGAAGGGGATCTTGTCTTAGCATCGAGACTGGCTTAGCTTAAAAGGAAAGACTGGAAGCAAGCTCCTGGGAGCATTCCCTGAGACTGAATTAAGGCCGCTTGGCAAGGGCTTCATGTGCAGAATGAATTTGTGATTGCCATAACTCAGCCACAATGCTCCCACGGTGCTTCTCTGTTCATCAGAGACATGAGATAGGAAGAGAGAGACAGGGGAAGTTATGCAAAACATACAGATCCCAGGCAAATGGCCTCTAACAGTTGTTAGTTGGATTTTAGGAACTGAGGGCAGAAGTTTGCCAGTTTTCCACCTTCAATATCTGTAGCAAATCATTAGTGAACTGAGTGCTTTCAGCATCAGGACAATTGTCCCAAGAATGAACGAAACTACGTCTATTCACTGCAGTACATGTCAGTGGGTATGTGAGCTAACTAATCCACACTTAGGGCTGACCCAGTGTTTAAGACAAAATAATTTGGGGGCAACTTTGTTCACTATTTTCTCATTTTCTATTACAAACAAGAGGTTTGGATAAGAACCAGGAAGACTAGAATAAAGGCTTATGCTACTATGATTAAAACCAAGTCTTTGCTCTAATCTTCCCTTAGAAAAATGATTGTCTAGATGAATGTGCAAGAAAGAAGTGAGACTTACTCTCAGTCAGGGAAAGACCATGCCAACAAGAAGCAGTGGAAAGCAGGAAGTGTCCTCTTGGTACAGAGAAGTCTGCTCAGGCATTCAGCCTGGAGACAAGGTGAGGTTACACTCTGGTCCTCAGAGAAAGCAGTCCTCTGGAGAAAAGAAAGGTTTAAGACTGAGATGAAGGGGAATCTTCAGAACGCACCACAGTAGCCTCTATATAAGCTGAAAAAATATTTAAATATTTAGTGAATAAATTGTGTAAGCCAATAGCCACCCATGAAACATGAAAGCACTGACTGTGGTTTGAGTGTCTGTGGTGATGCATACTAGTGGATATAAGGCTGTGAATGGCCCAGAAAGAAGCAAAGCTGCTGACTGTCCAGGCAATGTAAGAAATGCAGATAGCAGGGCTGGAGAGATTGCTCAGTGGTTAAGGCACTTGCCTGCAAAGCCTAGCAACCCGAGTTTGATTCCTCAGTACCCACTCCCTCCCTTATAGCCTTTTACCAGCTTACTGGTTTCTATTTTTGGTTCCAGTTCACACACAAGTCTATACATTTGTAGCTAGGTTCCACATATGAGGGAGAACATGTGACGTTTGGCTTTCTGAGCCTGGGTTACCTCACTTAATTTTTTAAAAAAAGAAATGCAGATAGTACTACTTAGTTTTGAGTGGATCTTCATTGTTTCTGTCCTGGAAACTTGGTCCCCAAGGCAGTAGTGTTGACAGGTGGGACCTGTAAAAGATGAGTGGGTTGTGAAGGCTCCATCTACATGAATGGAAGTCATTAGTACCATGGGAATGGGTTAGTCATCAAGGAAATGGGTTCCTGGTTCCATGTTGGGTGCATCCCCCTTCCCAGTTTCTTGCTTGCACATGCTTGATTTCACGTCCTTTTACTTTCTACCATGGAATGGTGCTGTACAAAGACCCTTGCTAGCTATGGGAATCTTGAACTTTCAAAAACTTCCAGAATGGAAGGAAATGAATCTCCATTCTTTATTATCTATTCAGTCTTGGGTATTATGTTATAGTATAACAAACATGGGTGAAGATAAATGTTTGCTGTTTATTAGGAACACAAATCATCTAATCGTGAAAAATATGATGATACTGGGCAAAAAGGTGACTCACAAAAGTTAATTCATTCACCTTTTACTTAGTGAATGTTTATACAGAAATGTGCTGATTTCATGCAGCTTATATTCTAGATACAGGGAACTACAAAGAAAACACATAGAAATAAAGTATCTGATAGTGATTAGTGCTACAGAGAATGGAGTAAATAAGGGAAGTGAGACCAAGGAAGGTTTCTTTGATGGAGTGAGATTTGAGTAGGAAAGCAAAGGTAATATATTGCACAAAACTTTAAAAGTGGCTGATTCCTAGGTCATAACCTCATGTTTGTTGGATTAAAAAGTTGCCAACTTTGAGGGTTAGGTATTGATCACTGAATGGATGTTTCCTGACCATTACTGACTGTCTTATTGCATATTATTTGGAACTCTGAGATCCCATGCTCCTCCAAAGGGAGTCAATTCCTGGTATCCTTGTCTCCAGAGATGTGTCTGTGTCACATGAACACTCAGACACCACCACCATGATGGTCACGATTTCAGGGCAAGTAGAGAATTTCAGCCTCAGTCTGAAGTGTGTGTCATTTTCTACCAAAGACCTGTTGCAATGCAGGGATTGTTTCTGGTCACAGTTTATTTTTATTTAAATAGTATGCAGTAAGGTTTAATCTAGCCTTCCTTTAGAAGTTCCTACAAACCATCTCCAAAAGCTTTTTAGATAGGAAGACATGTTTTCCTCTCACAAAAAAGAAAAATCAATTAATATAATATTAATCCCGTTTTTAATCTCATTCTATGAGAACTATTGTTGCCAATAGTTAACTGCCTAAGGAATAGTCTGAGCAATCATCTGGGGAGAAATAACAATTTAATAGTTATAATATAATCAACCTGATTATTTGTGACTATTAGATAATATGCAATAATTCTACTCAGTTTACTAGCACACTTCCATGAGGCTGGCTTTGGGAGCTGCCTCCTTCCAGTTGATGCGTCTGGATGAAGCCAGTGCAGAATCGAATGCTCACTGAACAGCTCTGTAGAGGAACAGAGGCTTGCCAAACCCAGGCTAAAAATCTTTCTGGCTGAGGTTATTTATTTTACACTTGGCAAGGTACAGACCTGGGTCTTTCATGAAGTACTCATTTCAGCACTGGGTGAATCCAAAGCTTCTATTTAGGCCAGCCATGAGGTAAATGATTTAAATTTCATGAATGCTTATGTAAACAAGCAGGGCTTGACTGAAACAGAAATTGCAGATTTAGAATATGAGATTTTATGGTAAGTAATCTGGGTAAGTTTCCTCCTTCAACTACATTCATAGTTAATTTCCAAGTTACAAGCTGGCTATGTTTCCAAGTCATTCTTACAGAGTCAAAATCAAAATTTCCAAAAACATTTAAAAGTGGACATTATCCGATTTAATATTGCATTAAATCTGTATCTGAGACTAGGTTAGCGTGTTTCATCTTTGTTAATAGTGAAGTACCTTTTATTTGCTGCTTAAAAATGTATTATAATATATGCTATTTCAGGTATGGTATCAAATGATGAACTACCAAAAGGCTCTGGAGTCGCAATGCAGGATAACAAGCCGAGTTACCACGGATATGACCATGGGCCGATACTTACTTGCTCTGCTTGTTATATCTCTGTGTATACAAAATCCAAAGGAAAGTTATAATTATAGACATTTAGATTGTAAGTTTTAAACAAAATACATAGGCCCAGTGCTAAGAATATGTAAAACAGTCAATAAATGAGTAAAATTGAACCAAGGGTATGAGCTCATCAACCCCCAAACAGTGAGTTTCTTACTGTTTTACCACAGTGAGCAGTTCTGATCAGGGGTTCTTTCTTGGACCAATGCATGTCCTAGTTATCAGTTGTTCTGTGCAAAGCAGCCTCCTTGGGAAAAGAGAAAAAGGAAGACAGGGACTGAGAACCTGCAAGTGGCCTTGGGTAAGGCAGAGAGGATGCCCTTGTCTCTTAAAGCCGTGTGGGATTTAGTGGTAGGTCACTCCAGGTGCTGTGGGCTGTGCTTAGACATTTCGTCTCAGGTGAATTTCCGTGTGCCCATGCGAATGATCTGGGCATCTACTGGTCACAACACTTGAGTGGATCCTGCATGTGAGTGTGTCGCCTTGTGTGCAACAGGTGAGCAGCAAGACACTGGTCACCATCACCACCCGCCATGTTGCTTTACTCAGCTCAAGGGATGGGAGTTGTGGAACCTAGAGACAGGGAGAGGCGGATGGGACTGAGAGGAAGTGGAGGGAGTTCTGAGGGGGTGGCTATGGATGAGGGACTGCGGATGGTCCTATTTTCCTGTTCCAGATTCTGTGACCTCTTCCATTGCCTCAGTCGTAGCCACCATCCCAGACCTTTGGAGCTTGTCTTTATTTTCTCTTAACATCCATTCTTCCTCTCATTCTTTCCTTTCCAGAAACTTCCATGGTAACAGCTGAGTAGGGGGAAGACTAGACTGGATGGTTTGAGGACAACAGCTCACCTTCATACTTGTACATGATCTACCCTACCCCATTGAGAAGGTTAGTGCAAGGAGACAGGACAAAGGGTAAATACCGTGCATGATGTCATATATTTGATATCATCTACCAGTCATCCATCTATCACCTATATGAATCTGTCATCCCTCAGTCAAATCCATTCTGTTTCTTTCAACAGAAGATCCATTAATTTAAATAACTATCTATTGCTTTACTTCCAGAACTTGCCACAAATCCCCAAGAAAATGTCAAATGGGTCATAGTGACTGGCGGAAAGAAAGAGAATATGATTTGTATAAGACAATAAGCACTTGATGGCTGCTGATTTCTGTGAGACCAATGAGAACATGGGTCTTGCATACCCATTACTGTGTAAGTAGGCGGAGGATGCTTGAGGTGAAGATGGCAGGCTGAGCTAATGGCCTCATGCCCTTGTGGTTATGAAGTGGACTGGGGAGAGTGAGGGGCCATGGGAACAGGTGCTGGGAAAGGTTAGGATGGGGAGCCTGGACCCAGCTGGGGATTTCCATGGCCTCTCCTTGTCACCGTACAGCTAAGATCCCGCCTGTGTTTCAAAGGTCTGACTTTGCTAATTCATGTGTTTCAAAGGTCTGACTTTGCTAATTCAGTCAGCATCAACAGCAATGTCCATGCTCAGCCCTACTGAATGGGATGAATTAAAGAAAGTCTCATGTTCTTAATTCCCAAACTGAATTTAGTATGATGGTCCCTTACTGTCCCTAATGGCCTTGTCCCCAGTCTTCTGTGATTGTTTGTGCACCACACACCCTTCAGAAACGTGCCACCAAACTAATCACTGGGTGGCACCCAAGAGCCAGAGAAAAGATGGACAGAATTGCAGGCCCTCTAGAATACACATATTTTAACAATTTCCTCCAACTTCAGTGAAATTATGCTAATATTTTAGTTGAGTTTCCTCAAGTCTGGAACTCAAATTAAGTCTGTCTGTTTCATTTTTATGATAGCGCTTGAAATCACTTGCAGACAAGGGGTTGTTGGGCCATGAGATTTATAGTGGCAATGCCACGAAGGTCAAACACATCCTGAGGAAGAGGAAAGCAATCTGTAGAACCAGTGTTTTCACTGCAATAAAGTTTATAGCAGCATTAAGGGAGTAGTTACAAATCAGTTGGGTGGTGTTGATTTCATTGAGAAGAATAAGTATATTTACACTTGTAAGCTTTCTCTTAATAATATTCTCAATGTTTTACACAATGGGGTTAGTGAAGGTTGGATCTGGGCATATTTCACTAGTGACAAAATTTGTTTTTCTTTTTCCCACCCATCCTTCTACTTGTTGCTTTCATAAAATGGGTTTATAACAGCTCTGTAGGGGCTGAGTAAAGGCTGAGCAAGTTTCTGACATCTCCAGCAAAGTTAAAGACACTGCAGAAAATAAAAGTAAAATGATCATGTATATTTATGTGTTTAAAGATGACATAAATCTAAATAAATACATTGTCACTAATACTAAAAAGTACTCATTGGGCTAGAAAGATGGCTTAGCATTTAAGGCACTTTTCTACAAAGCCAAAGGACCCAAGTTTGATTCCCCAGGACCCAAGTAAGCCAGATACACAAGGTAACACACACATCTGGAGTTCATTTGCAATGGCTGAAGGCCCTGAAGCTCCCATTCTCTCTCTTTTTCTCTCTATCTGTTCCTCTCTCTCTTTCTCTCTTCTCTCTCAAATAAATAAATAAAATAAAAATTCAAAAAGTTCTTTTTCCAGAAGATTCATAATTGGATCTTACTGTACCTAGTTTTGCAATGCTATAGTACTGAATGCATTTCCATTTATATTATTCAAATTGCTGATTTCAATTTCAGCATCTAAATGGGCAAGTCAGACAGATGTGGGGAAGGGATGTAGCTCATTGATGCAGAACTTACTTAGTATGTGCAAGTTCCTGGAATTTACACCCAGCATAGTAAAATACACATACACAAACACATACACACACACACACACACACACACACACACGCACACACGCACACACAAATGTGTGTGTGTGTGTATATATATATATATATATATATATATATATATATATATGATATATTATATGCACACATATATACATATGTATATATATTCATTTTATGAGCCAAGGGCTGGAAAGATGCTTTAGCAATTAAGGTGCTTGCCTGTGAAGCCTAAGGAAACAGGTTTGATTTCCCAGAATTCACGCAAGTCAGATGCACATGGTGGCAAATGTATCTAAAGTTCATTTGCAGTAGCTGGAGGCCCTAGTATGCCCATTCTCTCTCTCTCATCAATGAAAAAAATAAAGTATTTTTTAAAAGAGTGAAAACACAATCACTCTGTACTAGACCCAACCTATACTAAACATACAATGAATAACTTTTATGTCAACACAATCTTTACTTGATAGTCCTATGCACTATTACTTTTGCAGGTGATTTCTAAAAAACTCAGTACTTACTTTATTTGATTTAACTGGGTAATTATTTTACCTACTATTTAGTTCCTAATTTATTATCTAACTTGTCCACTAAACCTAACACAAAGCAGGGGGCTTTGTCTCATTCCCAATCATATTTCCAGAATAAACAACGCAGTTCTCAAAGTATTTAGTTAAAAAATTAATGAATCTTTCTACAATTCTTGCCTTATATCAAATAATACAAATAATACAAATGATCTTTTTTTACTTTTATGAGATAGATTCTAGAACCTTCCATTTCAGTTTTCTATTTTTTGTTCTGTAAGAGCTCATTTGGCTATAACTATTACAGAGGAAGAGGTAGATATTACCCATGTCCTTTAAAAGAGAAAACTGGGACTTCTGCTTATAACTTTGGTGAGCATAATGTGGTGACAAGAAATCATAAAGCATGCCATGAAACAATTCTCCTTGAACCAGAGCACAGTTGCCTTTGTGTAAACCAGGAGGAGCTGTGGAACTTTATTGTGGGCACATTTCATTTTCCCATAATCACCTCATGTATGTTTGCTCATGTTTAAATAGCCTTCAATCTCTATCTCAGTAGAATTTAATTCAACCATTTTAAGGTCATATAAAGTTTTGCCACTTTAAGAAAACATGCAGACCATAGAATAATATGCTAAATAACTCATTTGATTTGCCATGCATACAGTAGACCGACCATTTATATATTATTGTTCTCTTTTCAAAATAAAGTTTCTTGGAAATTTTTTCTTATAATAAAAGTAAAACTTTGCATTCTGTTGAAAAATATGGGGCTTGGGAAATGGTTCAGCGGGTACAAATGCTTCCTGTACAAGTGTGAGGGCTTGAGAGGGTGCATGTTTAATCCCCAGGCCCCACATTAAAGAAAAAAATTAAAAATATATAAATAAAAACTGGGCATGCATATACTACAGTTCTGTAGGAATCAGAAACAGGAAAATTGCTGGGGCTAATTAGTCAGCCAGTGTGACTGAAAAAAGGGGGACTTCAAGTTCAGCAAGAGACTGTCTCCAGGAAACAAGCAAAAGAGCAATAGAGACGACTGGTAGTCCTCTCTGGCCTCTGTCTCATGGGCATGTGCACGTGGGCATCTGCATGCTGATGTGCATACTCCACACACATCATACCACACTCCACAGCATGTGCACACACATCACGTAACACTTCCCCTCACATAAACATGCCAATGAAGAAAAGAGAAATATATAAAAACAAAAAGAGGAAAAATGAAATGACCTAAATTCCTGCCCCTTAAAGGCTCTTCTCGGGTTTTGGTACGTCCCTATAATATTTTCAAGCAGTGAGTGTGTAAATCTTAGCTGGAGGAGATTATGCTAAATTTTCATATATCTTAATACAGAGACTACATTGGCTATTTGATAGTGTGACATCTCACTGGTATTCTAAGCCAATAGCAGCAATGACTTAAAGACCTATCAGAATGAACTACACTAATATCTTACTAAACCATTGAAGAAAAGGGAGGTGATTGTTATAATTAGTTTTATTTTATTTTATTTTGTTTTGTTTTGTTTTGTTTTATTTGAGAGAGAGTGAGAAAGAGGCAGAGAGAGAGAGAGAGAGAGAGAGAGACTGAGAGAGGGAGAGAATGGGTGTGCCAGGGTCTCCAGCCATTGCAAACAAACTCCAGATGCATGCACCACCTTGTGCATCTGGCTTATGTGGGTCCTGGGGAATTGAACCTGTGTCCTTTGACTTTGTAGGCAAGTGTCTTCACCACTAAGCCATCTCCCCAGCCCTGTTATTAGTTTTTTGCTTAGTCCTACACATCACTGAGCATAGAAATTAACCTTTTTATATGCTTATGGATGTACTTAAGGGGGAAATTTAAGTGTGTTATAGAGGTTTTATTGGGCTGGAGAGATAGCTCTCTCTCCTGGCCCACATAAGCCAGGTACATGTGTCCAGAGTTCGTTTGTAGTGGCTGGAGGCCCTGGCATGCCCATTCTCTCTCTCCCTGCATCTTTTCTCTCATATAAATAAATAAATAAATACAGTATTTAAAAAGCAAAGTTTTGTTAATAATATTACACATAGAGTTAAGAATTCAATAAATGGAAATTTAATGCAGGCAAACAGTCACTGGTAGTAAGTGACATATTATTTATATAATGTTTTCAAAGCCAGCTGTAGTGCCACACATCAGTAATCCTAGGACTTGGGAGGTGGAGGTAGAAGAATCAGGTGTTCAAAGCCATTTTCAGATACACAATGAGTTTGAGGCCAGCCTAGACTACATGAGACCCTACATCCAAATTTAAAAAGTTGACAAAAAACACATTACATAATGTTTTCCAGAGGAAGCTGGTTGCATATTAATTAGACGTAACCTTTTTTAGAGTTTTACAACAGATATCAGTAGAGGATTACCCTATAGGGCTGATATCAGAACAGAATCCAGAACACAGATATCCACAGAATCAAATCAAAAAGATTTGTGGAAAAAGAAAAACATCTGGGTGTAAAACAAGCTTTGTGAAAAAAGAAAAATACTCAGATGTAAAACAAACTCAAGTCATGCTTTGGTAGCAGTTTGACTCAGTTGTCCCCCATAAACTTAGGTGCTCTGAATGCTAGGTTCCCAGCTGATGGAGTTTTGGGAATTAATGCCTCCTGGAGGCAGTGTAGTGTTGGGGGTGGGCTTACGGGTGTTATAGCCAGTTTCCCCTTGCTGGTGTTTGGCACACTCTCCTTTTCTTGTTGTCCACCTGATGTTCGCCAGGAGGTGATATCCATCCTCTGCTCATGCCATTGTTTTCCTCTGCCATTATGGAGCTTCCTTTTGAGTCTGTAAGCCAAAATAAACTGCCCCCGCCCCCCCACACACAAGCTGCTCTTGATTGGGCGATTCCTGCCAGCAATGGGAACCTGACTGCAACAGTTTCATTCCCTGAGCTCTCCAAGCCAGCCCTGTCCAGCAGAATGACTTGACAGGCATAGGAAATGTGGGAAGGTACTGGGCTGCAAATACACATGACACAGACGTCTGACCTAACTTTCTTCTTAGTCACCACTGACATTACCATAGTACAAAATGTAATGGAAGGGAAGTGTTTGGTTTTGAGAACAAGATATTTGTGTGGACTGAATTGTCTACTTTATCTGTCCCTGCTAAAATTCAGAACATGGATGTTTTTGAAGAAAGCGCCTTTAATGACATAAGTTAAAATGAGGTTATTAGGGTGGGTCCTAATCTACTATGATCAGAGTTCTCATGAGAAGGGGCTGGAGAGATGGATCAGAGTTTAAGGTGGTTGCCTGCAAAACCTAAATATACTGCTGGATTCCCCAGTATCCAACACATAAAGCCAGATATACAAGGTGGCACATGTGTCTGGAGTTCATTCATTATAGTGGCTAGAAGCTCTGGCAGTGTCCATATTCTATATATCATTTATCTATCTATCTATCTATCATCTAATTCTTTCTCTACTCAAATAAGGAAAGGAAAGGAAGAAAGGAAGGAAAGAAAGAAAGAAGAAAGAAAGAAAAAAGAAAGAAAGAAAGAAAGAAAGAAAGAAAGAAAGAAAGAAAGAAAAAGGAAGAAAGAAAATCAGTAGGACACTGAAGGGAATAAAAGGAAGATTCTTGAATGGCCCTCAGTGGAATGAGGCAGAGAGGAAGGCAATGATGGTACCAACACATGGTGTGTCCCTACAAAGTTTCTACTTAATATAAAAATTAAACGGGCGTGGTGGTGCACACCTTTAATCCCAGCACTTGGGAGGCAGAGGTAGGAGGATCACCATGAGTTCGAGGCCACCCTGAGATTACATAGTTAATTCCAGATTAGCCTGGATCAGAGTGAGACCCTACCTCAAAAAACCAAAAAAAAAAAAAAATTAAATTAATAAATAATAATAATAAAAGAAATCAACCCTTGATCTTAAACTTCTGGTTGTAAAAATTATGAAAAACGAATATTTGTGATTTATGACACCTAGTCTGTGTTACTTTGTCAAGACAGCCCTGGCACCATTTCACTTAACCTCAGAAGATGGCACCATATTAAAATGGCTGGATACCGAATGTGGCTTGTCTCAGATCCACATACACTGCTCTGCCTAATGACAAAAATCCCCAGGGCGAGTTTCTCCTCTTCTTTAGAGGTAGCATGTGGAGACTTGCGGAGCCCAAGTATTTGTGAAGAACCACACTCCCATTGTCAGCACTACATATGGTCCTCTGAAGGGGTGGAAAAGACAACAGCGCAGGCTGAGTGCATGGTGAGGTGGGCAGGAGAAGAGGCAGGGTTGGTCAGAATAACTTGGAAAAGTTCTAGAAAGTGGAAACTTGAGAGGTAGAGCAGAAATGTGTAGGATCAAAGGGACCAAGGTAGAGAGTCAAGAACTTCATGCCTGGGCATCTGGCTCTCTACTCCCTGCCTGTGTGTGACAGCCAACCTCACAAGTCTTTCAAGCACTACAATAATGACTAAATTAAAAAAAAAAAGTCCAAATCTGGTAAAAACAGCTGAACCCTAATTCTCAAAGGTATTTTACATGTGTATGTGTTATGTTGTATGTGAAGACTGGAACCTGTGTATTTGATAGGAAGTTTATTTCATTTATCAATCTTTGTTCATTTATGTGTGCATGGGTGTGTACATGCCACTGCATGCATGTAGACATCAGTGTAATAATCTCAAGGTGTTAGTCCTTTCCTTTCACCTTATTTGCGCCAAAAGTCTCTCTTACTGTTTTCTTTTTTGCTACTGTGTGTGAATGTTAGTCTAGCTGGCCTATGTCTTCTAGATTCTCTTGCTCTCAATCCCATTACTGTAGGTACACTTGGATTACAGGTGTGTGTGCCATTTTGCATTTGGCTTCATGTGGGTACTGGGAATTTCAACTGGTTGGCAGGCTTTCAGAGCAAGCACTGAGCCATCTCCCCAGTGTCAATCAATTAATCTTGCAAAAAAAGGAAACAAAGATGTGTGGAGGGTTTTACTACAACCAATATTTGGTAAAGATGTCAACAGGCATTTCCAGCACTAACTTTCTGTGAAACTTTGGCTAAAATGCCCAAAGGCTAATCATTTCCTGGACCTCAGGGCTAGATCTAAAATATAGACTGATGGAAAAGTAGTAGCTTGTCCGCAGCTGGCCTGCTTTTAGAAGCAACTGGGCAGGCCACTGAGGACAGTCAGTACCAA
Source organism: Orientallactaga sibirica (assembly GCA_036365145.1). Lineage (NCBI taxonomy): Eukaryota > Metazoa > Chordata > Mammalia > Rodentia > Dipodidae > Orientallactaga > Orientallactaga sibirica. The sequence continues at coordinate 24,002,604 of JAEOAD010000003.1, forward strand.
AATAAAACTCTGTGTTGCCTCCTGAATGTTGGTGTCCTGAGCACAGGTTCCCCGTGCAGTCACACCACAGAAAACAACAGTGAGAAGACTGGCACAATTCTGAACTCTGGCCTTTGATTGTGATACCATTACAGAAACACTTTGGGCTTTCTTCCACTAGTCCAGATAGAAAATGATTGTGGAGGAAGTTATAGGTAAAGAAGTTTGTAAGAACTCTTCATCGTATTCAGCATGAAATAGACAATTCTGTTGCTGTTCACTGCACTTGAGCAGGACGCTTTAGAGGAATACCCTTGTGGCTTACTTGCTAGTGCGAGAGAAAGACATTGTTCATTTCCACTTCCACATTATTATAGCTCCTCCACATGCTGTCAATGTCAAGTAAGTAGGAAGGGAGGTAGGGAAAGGCTTTTCCATGAAGTTCCCTGAGCCAGTGCTTAAGAATGGGTGGATAAGTCCTTGCCAACTGGAAGAACAGAGAAGGGTATTCAGGAATAGCAAACAACACAAGATAAGGCTGTGGAGCTATGACAATTCCAGCCCTCAAGAAAATTCCAAATGATCAAAGTGGCTTGATTAAGATGGGATATGGCTCACTGATATGGCCAGCAAAAGGAGGGGTAGAGGGAAAATATGTCAAATGTTAAAGAGAAATCAGGACATCTCAAAATTAAATGACCTTTGTCATACATTTTCGTAGAAACAGGGAAATTAACAACATTGAAGCCATCTTCTTGCAGGGTAGCAGTGGTTAGAGCCATGTGCCAGCCACCCTTAGACACAAGTGTCTACTGCAGATCAACTCAGCTCAGCTACTATGCAATGTTATGCTGAGTCTTGGTTCAATTCTCTGGACCATGTCACTCATGTACATTGGTTTGTCACCTTTGGGTAAGGGTGAGGACAGATGGCAAATGGAGCAGAAACTTCCTTGGGAAAGGTGTGAGCCACAGATGAACTACATCTATGAGCTACACAGCCCCATCGTAGCTCTCCAACTGTGGGCCACACGCACAAGAGTCATGCCCGCAATACAAAGGCCAGCTTTCTTTCTCGTGGCTATTCCTTGTACCATCACACGAAGAACATTTGCAGAACCTATGCTACTAAGTGTCAACAATATACAGGGAGTGCATGCTTTGGGTTGCTGATTGGAATGTTAACAAGAGCAACAGTGGAGAAGGCAACATGAGCAAAAAGGTGGCCACTTTTCCAAATTATCAGATTGTTGTCATAATTTGCTTTTTAAAAAGAGTCTCATTCATACTGACAAAATTGTCGTTGAAGGACAACTATTCTACTGTTTTCAAAAATGAAGCAAAACATAAAATTCTGCACCAAAATAATTTTAAAATTTAATTGTGTGCCAATATCATTTCTTATGCTTTTTAAAAGAACAGAATAATTTATCTTGGGCTCAGAAGATTAGGGTTATTTTCTCAACTCATGGGGTAGTTTTGATGAAATTTGACCTAAGATATTTGAGTTATGTGCTGATGTATGAAAAAAAAATAAAGATAAAAGTTCAATAGTGAGAAAATGTATGTAGAAATGAGAAAGAAAATCAGGAGATGCATTTTGGTTTGTTATATATACGTACGTATATAATATATATGTATTTATATTTAGAATATACATAATTTAGAATATATATACACATATTTTTAAGTTTTTAAACTAATTTGCTGTGGGAAGTAAAGTATATCTGAAGTTAACATCTTCACCTTGAAAATTAGCATCAACTACCTAAAAAAATCTATCCCCAAATCCTTTCACAAACTGCCCTTCTGATCTGGGAATCTGAGTTACTGAGTTCACATTTTCATTGACACATGTGTTACGAACAAAGGGAAATGTAAAGGAAAATGTCAAGCAATCCATCAAAGAAAGAAGTATTAGGGTTGAGTAGATGCTGAGAAGGTGACCCCAGTTTTTCCTGAGAATCTTGCTTCAGAGAGGAAAACAAAATTAAATCAAATTTTAAAAAGGTTGATTAAAAATTAAATTGAAGGTGAGGAAAAGGAAATGTGTGTGTGTGTGTGTGTGTGTGTGTGTGTGTGTGTATGTGTGTGTGTATCAAGGACATCTCACCATTCAGCTACTTAAGGCTTATCTGTCCCCCAAGCCCACGGTGCCTGAGGAAGGTGTCACTATTAATAGTCCCCAAAGCAATTTCAAGCATAAGGCATTTATGAAAGAATGGAACATTACTGACAAACACAGCCTACAAGATGGATTTCTTATAACTACTAAGTGACTACACATTCCAATTAGAAGTTTCAATGCTCATATACCCGAGTTTTAAAGGAATGATGAAGCTGAATAATGTGAAGTTATCTGGAGAAATCACTGATACCTTACATTTACTCACTTCTAAAAAAATGCATAAGACATGTGACTTTATTTTTGTCTAAGAATGAAATACAATGTGTTGAAAATTGCTTCAGCCAATTTCAGGGACTCCCATAAATTCCTCCATTGTGTCTCACTTATTGGACTGTCAACAGTAATAGCACTTCAGGATATATTCCCCTCTTGTAGAATTGATCAACTTAGTAGGTTCTCTTTCCCCATTATAGATGAAGTGTGAATGAAATAAGGGGGGCAGTTTTTCAGAAAATCAATAAGGAAGCCATAAGGAAGATGTAGTCATTATTTTAGCAACCCTGCTTTGTAAATAGTAATGCGATTTTAAGTTTATAGCAAAAAATTATATGTACATCAATTTGTACTTTGTTGAGAGTATTTTCCTATAGCATCATAAAGATGGGAGAACATTATATTAGTAACTTCACAGCCTTTACTAGAAATATGAATTATTTTCCCAGATATAATATCAAGTCTTATAGCCCCAAAATCTAAGCTGTGACAGGCTGAAGATGTATCCATCTTTCCACCATTGTGCCTTACATGTACTTTTAGCTTATACTAATATTTTTGGGTAAATAAATCAATAAATTTTCTGAGTCATGATTTTTTTTTCTTTTTTCTTTTTTTCTTTTTTTTTTTTTTTTTTTTTTTTTGGTTTTGCGAGGTAGGGTCTCACTCTGGTCCAGGCTGACCTGGAATTAACTATGTAGTCTCAGGGTGGCCTTGAACTCTCAGCGATCCTCCTACCTCTGCCTCCAAGTGCTGGGATTAAAGGCATGTGCCACCATGCCCGGCTGAGTCATGATTATTTTAATAGAGGTTTTATCTAATTTTTCTATAACAAAATACACTTTTGTATTATTTTGTTTTGTATTTTTACTTTTTGTTCAAGTCATTCATTGGTCATTCTTAAATGGTCTTTCTTTTATATCCAACTAAAAACAAAATCAATCTTATATTCCCATTGATCTAATGTGTTAAAGACAAAGCCTAAATCATCAGACTTCATGGATTCTGAATTTGTAAATGATTAATAATGAAGGCATCAATTCTTTTCACAGATTTCTAAATGTGTCTAAGGTGCTGCTGGAACATTTGCTTTCTTTGTTTGTTCTCCTCCAATCTCCCAGTATTATTTTAGTTAAGGACAATCTTGAGCCTCCCCAGTACTTTCCAATATCTCTAAGAAGAGAAAGTCTACTGCTTAGCTCTGGCTCAATCTTCTCTGTCAGTCTTGTCAGGATTCAGGGAACACTGCATATGAGGTGTCAAGAGGAGGGGTGCTCTTCTCACTGCTAGCCAGAGTAGCTTCTCCATGGGAGTGGTGGTAGACACTGAAATCATGCAAACCTCATCAAAGCAGAAAATAAGAGGCTGTGGAGAGTTCAATACTAAAGGACACATCTCTATCATGTGCTCCAAGGCTAAGGGAACATTGTGGAAGAGGGGGCTGAAAGAATGCAAGAGACACAGGGTACTTAGGCATACTATGGAGCACTGTCCTCCTGAAATTGACTGGCTGGTGCATTCATGACCCCACAGTGGTGACCAATTGTGAGGTCCATCAACATTTTGACCTAGAGAACAGAGGATGACAGAGAGAATGAAACAACAAAACAGAAGAAGGAGAAGTGGATCCTCAGTGGAATGGAATCGAGGAAGAAAGGGAAAAAGAGGATAATGAGGTGAGAATATAGTCAAATTACGATACGTTCATACACTATTGAAATGACTCCAGATCTCTTATTTTATGCAATTGCTATGTAATGTTACTAACCCTTCTTGTTCCTTCACTTGGATTTGTCTTATGATGGCTTTATATTGATTATCAACTTGACAGGACCTAGAATCACCTTTGATGGATTATGTTGCCTATGTGCTTGTCTGTGTGGGATTATCTTTATTAGGTTAATTAAGGTGAGGAGGCTTTAATTAAGGTGGCAACAGCATTCTATGAGCTGGGGTCCTCGACTGTATATGAAGGAGAGAGTTGGTTAAGTAGAGACATTGATGCCCTGCTCTGCTTTGTCACTGCTGGACTGAATGTGACCATCTCCTTCCACCATGCCTTCCCTGCCACAATGGACTGTAGCCTGGAACTGTACACTGAAGGAAACTCTTCCTTTCCAAGAGTTGCTTCTGGTCAGGCATTTTACCCTAGCAACAAGAAGGTAACTGACATAGAAAATTGGTACTGGGAGTGAGGCCATTGCTGCAGTAAACCTGATCATGTGTTTTGAGAAAGTTAAAGATGCAATCTCTTTTTTGTTTTCATTGTTATCATCCTGGTCACCCTCACATTAAAAAACATCTACTGCCAGCACTGCATTACTCTATATAGATTGTTCTGCAGAGCATGGGGCTGCACTGTGCTGGCTCTATCCTTGCTTCTGCTATCTCTCATGTTAATGTATAGCAGTCCATTATTCATGAAACAGATTGTAACTTTCCTCCAAGCTTTGCTCAGCTTCCTCTTCTTCTTTCTTTTTCTTTCTTTCTTTCTTTCTTTCTTTCTTTTTCTTTCTTTCTTTTTTGAGACAAGGTCTAGCTGTTGTAGCCCTATTTGAATAGAATTTATTATGCAAATCAAGTTGGCCTTGGCCTTGAACTTGTGGTGATTCTGTTTTAGTAGAATAACAGGCATATGCCACTGTGTCTAGATTGAATTTCTCTTTGAAGACATCCCAAATACCAAATACTCATGTATTCACGTATTTGAAATCATGTGAGTATGAATGCCTTGGCAGATATTTCCATAACTGAATTCAACATGATGTCATTTCTTTTTACTTATTTAAAAATTCATTTATTTAGACCTTACTCCTTTTCTCCACAAAGAGTCCTAGAAGTGAATCTCTTGGTAATTCAGGTGATAGCACAGAGGACTAAAGTGATTAGACTGTGGCCATCCTGGGTGAACTGGTTCCATTTTGCCTGTAGGGACCTCATGTCATCTTCACCAGCCATGTGGATGCATCTCTTCATAAGATCAATGCTCAGGAGGTAGTGCAGAAAGGTCACCTCAAGTGTGACGTCAGCTAGGGCCACATAGTATGATCCTAGTTCTAAAAAAAAAAAAAAAAAAAAAGCACAAAAACAAGTGAAAATGGAATTTATAAGTGCTCTATTCATTTCACAAAATTTGAATAGAGATTTTCAACATCCAAATAGAAAGAAAACAGGCAAGATTATTTAATTAACTAATTAATTTATGTATTTATTTATAGGATTCATAATATGTGTAAGATAATTTTTTTCAATTATCATGCTGGAGAGCTAGCTCACTCAGTAAAATGCTTGCCTTGTAAGCATGAGGACTTGAGTTCATTTTCCAGAATTTATGCAAAAATTGTGGTCATGGTAGCTGGGGAGAGGGAAACAAAAGATCCCAAGGCTTACTGGCCAGCTAGTCTAAACTAATTGGTGGATTCTAGGTCAATGAGACTCTATTCTCTCCCCACCCAAAAAAAGATTTACAACATTCATAAGGTTGTCCTCTAGTCATCACATACATGTACACATGTGTGTTACAGACACATGAATACACACATGCATCAGAATATTAAATAAAATGATACAAGCTTGACAATATAAAAAAATGTTGTTCTGAAGTATATAATTATCCCCACATTGAGATCATAAAGGTGCTTCATTTATTGGTCCTTATCAAGAGGACAAAGGCACTATTATAAAAATGCTGTCCGGGCTGGAGAGATGGTTCAGCAGTTAAGGCACTTTTCTGCAAAGCCTAAGAACCCCAGTTCAATTCCCTAGTACCCACGTAAAGCCAGATGCACAAGGTGGTGCATGTATTTGGAGTCCATTCCTGGCATGTCCTCTCTCTCTCTCTCTCCTGCCTCTTCCTCTCTCTCAAATAAATAAATAAATAAATAAATAAATAAAAATAAATAAATAAATATTTGAAATGTCCTCAACCATATCCTGTCAGTAATCTGCTTTCACAGGGTTCCAGGAAAGTATCTTGTGTTTGAGAATTGTGTAATACCAATTGAAGAGTCAGTAAGAGCACTTCTGAGCACATATTAATCATACAGGTTTAATGTTTTTTAATGTACAGTTTTATTCTGACAATAAAAGAAACAGTTATGGCTGCTAGGGTATTTATAAATACAAGACAGTGTGCATCACTTTACATATAGTTATCAGATCCTTACAATAACCTCTTGAGGTATACTGAATCCCATTTTAAAAGTGAAACTTCAACCTTTTCTCCTTAAGTACTGGTCAAGAAATAAGCACCCTCCTCCCTCCACTGCTCTAAAACCCTTCATGCCAGATCAATCAGTCTCCTTGCCTTCAAAATAAGAACTGGTCAGACTGCTAGCATGATGGATTAGTCTGGCTTGCTTTAAATTTAGTACAAATTAAATCACATAATGTCTTATTTGGTGTCTGGTACCATTTACTCAATATTGTTTGTGTAATTCATTCATGCTCTTATGTGGGGTCATAATTTGTTTATTTTCAATGTTGTATAGTTTTCCATTACATGCACTTACCAGACTTATTTGACCATTGTATGACCAATCAACATTTTTATTGTCAGAAAATTTTTATTATTATGTTCATTGCTGTTATAAGTCTTCTCACTCCTGGCCTTTGGTGCACTTGTATACATACTGAGGTGTGAGCACCACTCTAAAGCAGATTTGGACAGTAAACAAAATCTGTTGGTTAGGAGAAAAAAAGATATGTTGTTGAATTACAAAATGAATATCTTTAGGTCTAGTAGAGAAACCTACACTGGTGGCTGGAGATGGCACTCAGTGTAAAGAACTTGCCTAGAATACCCAAAGCCCAGATTAAAAAAAAGAAATAAATCCACCCTCTTCCTATCTCTATGGGTGTCCATTTTATTCACAATTTTGTGCTTTGTTTATCACAGAAAATAGTTCAAATCCATCAAATCCCCATTTCCTAACCAACTGATCAGAAAATAAAGACAACAAAGCTGTCCACTGTCTAATAACTTTATAGCAAATTTTAAGTACATTTTCTTTTTAAAAAAATACTCAAAAGAAGTATGAGTAAAGCACTATTTTAATTATAGGATATGGTGAATGAGCTACTGCGTGCCTGTTGCTGTAGGCAGGAAGTCCTCTCAAGGGCTCCTTGACACCAACTATCAGACCAAAGCACTCAAGTGTCTTTGAACTTGAATTTTAAGGACCTTGAAATGCTATAATCTTAATTAGCTATGACACGTAAATTACTTCATTTTACGCCCACGACCGTTGGCATTCAGAATCCCCAATGAATGTTTCTGAATTCTCAGGTTAATGTGTGTGCCAGGAAGGGCCATTATTGTCCTGGGAAGGAAATCTTTTTTGCCTTCAGGGAATAGGCATAGACGAGAAAGTGATGCTTTCCACCCGGTAGATCCCATGGAATTTATCAGGAAAGTTGCTGAGCTATTGTCTTACATGGTTCCCCTTGCACTTTAATAAATAATTACCCAATTTGAAGAAAGAAATATTAGTTTCTCAACTGAGACTCACGTACTTCTTCTGGAAGATTTGCAAGCTTTCTGTAAGCATACTTTAATTCTGTTTCATTTATTCAGATGCTTGTCTTAAAAGTTAACAAAGCTCCAGCTTACTTGGAGGGCTTTGGCACAAGCACTTTTCCCAGTGTGTGTGCACATGCTTGCCTTCTCCTGAAGACAATGTCAGCACCAGTTATATTAAAGTTAAACTTCATGCTGAGGAAAGAGGAAAATGTCATATGTTAATGATGTGTTCAGACATGCAATTTTAAAGTTAATTCAGATCGATTTTGAATAATGAAAGAATTGAAGTATCAGATGGCACTCAGTAATTAAGGCATGCCAAATTCAGAAGATGTCAAAAGAATTTACACTACAATACCCAGTTCCATTTTCAACAAAATGACATTAATTAATATCTTCAATTTGAATTTTATTGGTTTTGTGAGTTTGAATTTAATTTATAAACATACTTTATATATATATATATATATATATATATATATATATATATATATATCCTACTTTTATTCTATACTTACTTGTGAAGTATAAAGATGGGTAGAGATATTGTGTGTCAATAACAAATATATAAAATAGAAAATATCAACAACACAGATGAGTCTCAGGAAGAAAAACATTAATAAATTCAACTCCAGCTCAAAGAACAGAAATTTGTATGTGAACATGCATATATTACATTTAATATATAAAAATTATAACACATCTGAAACAAATACAAATTATAAAATATTATGGATAAAAATTTGGAGTGTATTAGAATCTTTCTTTAATGAACATTTTAGAAGCCAGGCATGATGGCATCTGTCTATAATCCTGGCGCTTTAGAGACTAAGTCAGAAGAATCATGAGTTCAAGGCCACATTGGGCTACATAGTTTCATGAGCACCATACCAAATTGGGCTACAGAGTAAGAACTTATTTTGAAAAACCAAAATAGCAATATTAAAGGCTATAATCATTATTAAGGAATGCAGTGTAGTATTTTTTATGTTTATGAGCACCACTGTAGTAGATTGTGATAGTGTGAATGTAAAATATACACCAAAGGCTTATGTGTTTGAATACTTAATCCCAAGTTGGTGTTGCTGTTCATGAAGGTTGTGGAACATGTTGAAGGTAGAGCCTTGCTGGAAGAAATGTGTCCCTGGGGGTGGACCTCAACATTTTATAGTCCAGTCTCTCTCTCTCTGTCTCTCTGTGTCTCTCTCTTCCTCCTTTCTCCCTGTTAATGTGATGATATGACACCAATTTCCTGCTCCTGCCATGCTTTCCCTACCATAATAGACTCCACCCTCTCAAACTGTGGGCAGAATTTGACACTTTTCCTGCCAGAACTTGCTCCTGGTTAGGTATTTTGTTCCAACAATAGGAAAGTAATGGATACTATAGGACAATAATGATAGTACCTCACATTTGTTGAGAAGTCTACATGTATCTTATTTGAAACTTCACCAGAAGGCTATACAATAGATGTTGCTGTCCTACCTTAGAAAATAGATGTATAAGCTAGACATACTTGTTAATCAGAGGTGGATGGCTGCTCTGAGATTCTTAGGCTTGATCATTATGCTATTATACATAACCAAGAGAAGCCAGATTTCCCTTGAAGTGTGGACAAAGGCAGGTTTTCGGGACTCTTCCAAATTCAATGTCCAAATAGACAAATGAACCTCACAACCTTCCATGTGATGTTACACTAACATTTGAACGTATGTCCACATGTAGACCTGGAGCACTGTGCAGTTCATATTCCATGTCTCTACCTCACCTGAATCCTAAGACTAATCATCATCTCTGGTTTTACTGTCAAAATGAGCTGAATTATAAGCTTTTTTTTTTTTTTTTGAAGCACTGAGTATTGAATCCAGAGTGTCGTGTATGCTAAACAAGCACTCTACTACTGAACTAGATCTCTGGTCCCCTTATACATTTAATTTTGAGACGTTGCCCCCTCCAAGTAGCCTAGCCTGGCCTTGAACTTATGAATTTGCTGAACCTCAGGAATCGTTGGGGTTGTAGGTCTCTGCCCCTAGGCTTACCTTTGAACCATTTCAGATGAGTGTTGGTGCTAACTCCTGAAACCAGTTGAAGACCTGGTGTCCATAGAGGAAAAGAGACACATTATTCCATCCATGGCCATGGTCACCCCAAACTTCAGGGAGAAAGTTGTACTAGGAGAATTTCTTATTCTAGGAGAGGGTCAGAGCAGGCAGGCAGTGCTCAGAGGAAACACAAATGGGGTATGCTTAAGGGCAAACTTATGCCTTTCTGCAATGGAAATGGTGGCATTAACAGAAACAAAAGTAATCAGGTGTGGAGAGGGATCAGTTCTGCACAGATGTACCTCTGTAGACAACTGGGGCCAGGGGTAATGAAGAGCAGACAGACTGATAAATGCCACTGATATGATTTGAAAGAATAATGAGGAACATTTCTACTTTTTTTTTGCTCTAACCTAGGCTGATCTGCCATTCACTATGTAGTCTTAGGCTGACATTGAACTCATGGCAATCCTCTTACCTCTGCCTCCTGAGTGGTGAGATTAAAGGCATGTGCCACCATGCCCAGCTTTCTACTGGTTTTCATACAAATAATAAAATGTTGGGATAGGGAGATGACTCAGTGGTTGAGGGCACTTGCTTACAGGGAAGGGTAAGAGTAACCAAACCTGCTGGTTTGGTTCCCCAGTGCCCACATAGAGCCCAATGCACAGATTAGTTCATGCATCTGGAATTTGGTTGCAATGGCTGGAGGCCCTGGCTCACCCATTCATTCATATTCTCTCTCTCTCTCCTTTTCTCCCTCCCTTCCTTCCTCCCTCCACCCCCTCTCTCTTGCTTACCTTGTAAATGAATAGAATAAAAATTTTTAAGAATGTTTAAAGGTTTCTTAAGGTGATGACTCAGATTGAAATAAAAAAATAATGAAAACAATGGAAATAGACTCTGGAAGTGAAGCTCAAAAGTACCCAAAACAGCAACTTCAAAATCAAATAAATCATGTCAAGTTTAATGAGTTTTCACATGGAACTGAAAATCGTCTGGTTTTTATAATTATGTACCATGTATGCTTTCAGCATAAATGAGATTTCCATGTTCTAATAATTCCTCCATGAAGTTATCTCTGTATCGTATCTAATTTATTTTTCCTTTTAAATTTTTATTATGAAAGTTTTTAGACACAATAATTGCAATTTGTGTATCTATATGTAATAAAACAGAGAGAAAAACAATTTATATATTTACTATCCAGCTTAAGGAAAAGAACCTTACTGTGCCAGATGTGGTGGTGCATACCTGTCTCACTGTACTTGCGAGGCTGAAACTGGAGGATTTCGAGTTGAGGCCAGCTTGGGCTATGTAAGAAGAATGTCTCAAAAAGAAAAGGGAGAGCAGAAAAGGAGAAAGAAAACAAAAGGAAAGGGAAGGGAAGGGAAAGCAACCATTACTTGAGCATTTGCAAGTCTTTCTGCATCCTTCCCTGACAGCATTCCTTACACCAAGGGAAAATCATAAAATTTAAAATTTTGCTTAGTGATTTTTTTCTTCATAAATTCATAATGTGTACATACCTCCAAATACCTTGTACTTACTGATATATTTTGACTTTCTATTTTAGTCTTATTTTGTTTCTATCCTACTTTTCTATGCATTTTATCTTATATAGATTTAGTTTTTAATGATTTTATTCTATATTTATGTAGTAGTATGCAAGTTTAATCCAGTATAATTCTGTGTGGTTATGCTTAAAATTCTAATGGAAATTTTTGGGCTGGAGAAATGGCTTAGCGATTAAGGCATTTGCCTGCGAAGCCAAAGGATCCCGGTTCGATTCTCCAGGACCCATGTAAGCCAGATGCACAAGGGGCACATGCATCTGGAGTTCATTTGCACTGGCTAAAGGCCGTGGTGCACCCATTCTCTCTCTCTCTGTCTGCCTCTCATCTATCTCTCTATCTCTCTGCTTGCAAATAAATAAATAAAATAAAAAAAAAAATCTAATGGAAATTTTTATGTGATATAAAACTAATGAAAGCTTTCATCTACTATATAATGCAAAGATATTAGAAAGAGTTAACTCTAATAACTCATGTTCCATTATAATTTATCGCTCCTCATTTTTCTTATCTTTTGTCTTGTTTTGTTTTAAAATATTTATTTATCTATTTACTTAAGAGAGTAAGATAGAGAGAATGAGTGTGCCAGGGCCTCTAGCCACTGCAAACAAACTATAGACAATTTATGTGAATACTGGTGAATTGAATCCAGGTGCTTACGATTTACAGGCAAGTGCCTTAACAACTGAGCTATCTTTCAAGCACCGCGTTTTGTTTTCAATAAGGGGTTCTACTCTGTAGCCCATGATGGCCTCAAACTCACAGCTATCCTCCTGCTTCAGCTCTCCATCATATGCCCTCCTTCCCTCTCTGAGTCTCTCTTTTATTTTGATGTCATCATCTTTTTCTCCTATTATGAGGATCTTGTGAAGGTATTGCTAGGCACTGTGAAGTCATGCATATCCAGGCCAATTTCTGTCTGGACAGTTTGGCTCTTACATTCCTTCCACCACCTCTTCTGCAATGGACCTTGAGCCTTAGAGGGTGTAATAGACATGTTTCAGTTCTGGACACTTCTCCATCACTTCTCAACACTATGTTGCCTTTTGGGTCATTCCAGTGGTCACTGCCAGCTGAAAAGAGAAACTTTTCTAACCAAAAGTGAGAGTAGCATCAATATATGAATATGAACATTAAGTATAGTGCTTACAGGGAAGTTTGGTGAGCATAATATATGTATTTATCCAGACAACAGCAGGCTTTATCCCCTAAGGCTCATTACCTCCCCTGCCATAGGCTTTTGATTAGGTTTTCAGTACCAGGTATGTATTCCCTCCCATAAAGCAAGCCTGCAGTCCGATTAGAGAATAGTTGGTTTCCCTCAGAGCAGACCATTACTGTATCCATTTGGTTATTTGGCCTATCTGGCCAAACTTGAGGCTACTAGAGTCCCCTGTTTTTACCACTGATGACTTCTGTCTCCCATAGAGCTGCATGCAGTGCAGCTTTTTCCAGCTTTCAGTCAGCTGGTATATGGGGAGGTTTTCGGCTCAGCCCCACCTTGATTTCTCACTGACCTTGCTGCTCAGGCATGTGAAGTCTTCAGCAGTAGGGTCTTACCATCTGCTTCTCGTGGAAAACCAAGGGCTTTGATGATACCTTTAATGTTTCGGAGGCAACAGGGACCTCCCTGACCAACAACTCACTGGAAAGTATCACATCCATGGCACTGAAAATTTTCTAGTAACAATCTATGGCTTCTGCATGTGCCATTATCCAAAAAAGTAGGCTTTCATATGTCTTATTCAGAATATCTTGAATTTTGTTGACCCTCCCCCCACCCTTCTTTTATACATTCACTTCCCCTGGCCTCACTTAGGCCTTTCCCCTCCCTGTAATCTGTTCTTACTTACATATATACAATAGCATCCCCTTAAGTCCTTCCCTCTCCTCCCTCCCTTATAGACTTTTTCTTCCTTACTGGCCTCTGCTACCAATTTGTGGTTCCAGTTCACACGCAGATCTAAACATTTGTAGCTAGGATCCATATATGAGAGAGAACATGAGTCATTTGGCTTTCTGGGCCTGGGTTACCTCACTTAGTATAATCCTTTCCAGATCCATCAATTTCCCTGCAAATTTCATAATTTCATTTTTCTCTACTGCTGAATAGAACTCCATTGTGTAAATGAACCACATCTTTATTATCCATTCATCTGTTGAGGGACGTCTAGGCTGGTTGCATGTCCTGGCTATTGTGAATAGAGTAGCAATAAACATGGTTGTGCAACTATCTCTGAGGTAGTGAGAAGAGTCATTAGAATATATGCCTAGGAGTGCTGCAGCTAGATCATATAGTAAATCTGTTTTCGCTGTTATAAGAACCTCCACCGTGATTTTCCCAATGGCTGTACCAGACTATATTCCCAAAAACAGTGTAGAAGGGTTCCCCTTTTTCTGCATTCTTGCCAACATTTATTGTCATTTGTTTTCTTGATGGTAGCCATTCTGACAGGATTGAGATGGAATCTCAAAGAATTTTAGTTTGCATTTCCCTGATGGCTAAGGATGTAGAACACTTTTTTAGATGTTTATATGCCATCTGTATTTCTTCCTTTGAGAACTCTCTATTTAGTTTCATAGCCCATTTTTTAATTGAGTTGTTTGATTTCTTATTGTTTTGTTTTTTGAGTTCTTTGTATATTCTAGATATTAATCCTCTGTCAGATGTATACTTTGCAAAGATTTTCTCCCATTCTGCAGGTTATCTTTCTGCTCTATTCACAGTGTCCTTTGCTGTACAAAAGCTTTGGAATTACATATATCCCAGTGGTTGATTAGTGGTTTTATTTCCTGAGAAATTGAGATTATATCCAGAAAGTCATTGCCTATGCCAATATGCTGAAGGGTTTTCCCTACTTTTTCCTCTAGCAGTTTCAGAGTTTCAGGTCTGATATTAAGGTACCTGATCCATTTAGACTTGATTCTTGTACATGGAGAAAGATAAGGATAGATTTTCATCCTTTTACATATAGATGTTCAGTTTTCCTGGCACCACTTGTTGAAGAGGATGTCTTTTTCCCAATTTTCTATCAAAAATCAGATGGCTGTAGCTGCCTGAATTAACATCTGGGTCCTCTATTCTGTTCCATTGTTTTATGTGTCTGTCATTCTGCCAGTACCATGCTGTTTTTGTTAATATGGTTTTGTAATATATCTTAAAATTGGGTATGGTGATACCACTAGCCTTATTTATTTATTTATTTATTTATTTATTTATTTATTTATTTATTTATTTATTTATTTATTCATTTATTTGAGGTAGGGTCTCACTCTAGCTCAGGCATGACCTAGAATTCACTGTGTAGTCTCAGGGTGGCCTCAAACTCATGGCAATCCTCTTACCTCTGCCTCCCAAGTGCTGGGATTAAACCAGCCTTATTTTTGTTGCTCAAAATTGTTTTGGCTATTTGAAGTTTTTTGTGCTTCAATGAATTTTAGAATTGTTTTTTTCTATTTCTGTGAAAAATACCATTGGAATTTTAATGGGGATTGCATTAAATGTGTAGATTGCTTTTGGTAAGATTGACATTTTCACAATATTGATTCTTCCAATCCAAGAACCTGGGATGTCTTTCCATTTCCTTGTGTCTTCAGCAATTTCTTTCTTGAATGTTTTAAAGTTCTCACTGTAAGCCAGGCATGGTGGTGCATGCCTTTAATCCCAGCACTTGGAGGCAGAGATAGGAGGATTGCCATGAGTTTGAGGCCACCCTGAGACTACATAATGAATTTCAGGTCAGCCTGGGCTAGAGTGAAACCCTACCTCAAAAAAAAAAAAAAAAAAAAGTTAAAAGTAAAGTTCTCACTGTAGAGATCCTTCACTTCCATGGTTAAGTTTATTTCAAGGTACTTTACTTTTTTTTTTTTTTTTTTTTTCTGAGGTAATTGTAAATGGGAGAGATTCCCTGATTTCATCCCCTGCATGTTTGTTGTTAGTATATAGCAAAGCGACTGATATCTGTGTATTTATTTTGTATTCTGCTACATGGCTAAAAGTGTTTATCACCTCTAACAGTTTGGTGGTAGAATCTTTAGGATCCTTTATGTATAGAAGCATATCGTCTGCAAATAATGATAATTTGTTATCTTCCTTTTCAATTTGTATCACTTTTATGAGTGTCTCTTGCTTTATTGCTGGAGGTAAGACTTCCAGTACTACATTAAATAAAAGTGGGGGACAGTGGACACCCTTGTTTTGTCCCTGAATGTAGGGGGAAATCATCAAGTTTTTCTTCATTTAGTATTATGTTGGCTGTAGGTTTGTCATAAATAGCTTTTATTATGTTGAGATATGCTCCTTCTATTCCCAATTTCTGTAGGACTTTTAATATGAAGGAACATTGGATTTTGTTGAATGCCTGTTCTGTATCTAAGAGATGATCATGTGATTTTTGTCCTTCAGTCCATTTATATATTGTATTACATTTATTTATTTGCATATGTTGAACCATTCCTGCATCTCTAGGATAAAGCCTAGTTGGTTGTGGTGAATAATCTTTCTGATATATTCTTGTATTCTATTTGCTAATAATTTGTTCAGAATTTTTGCATCAATGTTCATGAGGGAGATTGGTCTATGTTTTTCTTTATTTATTCTGTCTTTGTCTGGTTTGGGTATCAGAGTGATGCTGGATATATAGAAGGAGTTCAGTAGAATTCCTTCCTTTTCTATTTTCTGGAAAGTTTGAGAAGCAGTGGTGTTAGTTCTTCCATGAAGGTCTGGTAAAATTCACCAGTGAATCCATCTGGGACTGGACTTTTTTTAGGTGGGAGACTTTTTATAACCATTTGGATCTCCTTATTTGTTATATGTCTGTTTAAATGGTTTAATCTCATCTTGATTCAATTTTGGTAGGTCAGATGAATCAAGGAAATCTTCCATTTCATTCAGATTTTTCAAATTTTTCAAATTTAGAGGCATATATATCCTTAAAGTATGCCCTTATTATTTTCTGAATTTCTTTAGTATCTGTTGTAATAGTGCTTTTCATCTCTAATTTTGTTAATTTTTGCCTCTTCTCTTTTTCTTCTGATCAGATTTGGTAAGGGTTTATCAATCTTATTGATCCTTTCAAAGAACCAACTTTTTTGTTTCTTTGATTCTTTGGAGTATTTTTTTTATTGTTGTTGTTGTTCCTATTTCATTACTTTCTGCCCTAATCTTTATTATTTCTTCCTGTTTACTAATTTCTGGTTTGCCTTGTTCTTCTTTTTCCAAGGCCTTTTTAAGGTAAAGTGGTAACTTGTTTACTTGTGAACTTTCTAATTTCTTAATGTAGGCACTTAGAGCTATAAATTGCCCTCTTAGGACTGCCTTCATTTTGTCCCAAAGGTTTTGGTATGTTGTATTATCATCATCATATGATTCTATGAATTTATTGATTTCCTTTGTGATTTCTTCAATGACCCATTCATCTTTCAATAGTGTATTCTTTAGTCTCCATGCATTTCTGTATGCACTGTAGTTTTTCTTGTTGATTTATAGTTTAATCCCATTGGGGTCAGATAGATACAAAGGACTATTTCAATTTTCCTCTATTTGTTAATGTTTGCTTTGTGTCCTTATATATGTTCTATTTTGAAGAATGTTCCATGTGCTTCTGAGAAAATGTATATTCTGCAGCATTTGGATGACATATTCTATAGATATCTGTTAGGTCCATTTGTTCCATGACATCATTTAATCCAAGTGTCTCTCTGTTTATTTTTTTCTGGGATGACCTGTCAATTGATGAGAGTCAGGTATTGAAGTCACCCACTACAATTGTGTTTGGTGCTGTCTGTGACCTTAAGTCTAATAGAGTTTGTTTGATGAAATTGGGAACTCTAGGTGCATATATGTTTAGGATTGTAATGTCCTCCTGTTGGAGTGTTTCTTTCATCAATATAAAGTGACCTTCTTTATATTTCTTCACTAATGTTGGTTTCAAGCTACCCACTCAGATATTAGGATACCAATTCCTGCTTGTTTCCTAGGCCCATTTGTTTGAAATACTGTTTTCCATCCTTTTACCCTAAGACAGAGTCTATATTTTATTTAGAGATGAGTTTCCTGGAGGCAACAAACAGCAGGATCCTGCTTCTTAATACAGTCTGCAAGCCTGTGTCTTTTGGTTGGGGCATTGAGCCCATTGATATTAAGAGCTGTTATTGAAATATATGTGTTTATTCTCACCATTCTTCTTGTTTTGTAGTGCTTCCTGTTTCCCTTTACTTTCTAGTTTTAACTGTTATTTGAGTATGGTTTATTTTTTCCTGTTTCCTCATATATATGTTTTGCTTTCTCTTCAAAATGAAGAATTCCTTGAAGTATTTTCTGTAGAGCTGACGTCGTTGTCATAAATTCCTTTAGCCTGTTTTTGTTGTGGAATGTCCTTCTTTCTCATTAAATTTGGGTAGATAGCTTTGAAGGTTAAAGTAATCTTAGTTAACTGTGGTTATCTTTCAGAACTCGGGATATATCATTCTAAGCCCCTATGGCTTTTAAAGTTTGTGTTGAGTAATCTGCTATGATCCTGATGGGCTTGCCTTTATAAATGACTTGCTATAACTGCTATCAAAATATTTTCTTTGGTTTGTGTGTTTAATAGTGTAATTATATCATGGCAAGGAGAGGTTCTTTCCAGGTTTTGTCTGTTTGGTTTTATAAAAGCTTCCTGTATCTGCATTGGCATTTCTTCCCTATTTGGGGAAATTTTTCTTCTGTGATTTTGTTGAACATGCCTACTATGCCTTTGGAGTTTATTTTCTTCTTTAATTCCTCTGTTTTGTTCTTTGGTTCCTTTGAATATAGACAAAATCATTTAAAAAAATTTTGTCAGGATTTTCATCTAAAACAATCTCATTGAAGGTCATTTCTGATGGATTTATAATTTTTGGTGGGAATGTATTGTCTTGATTCTTTGTGTTTCTTATATTATAATGTAGTGATTCTTGCATCCTGATTTGATTTGATGCTTGGGTTTTCTAATTATCTGTGGTGCTCTTAAACTTGGAAATCCAAATTTATGTACCTTCACAGTAGGAATTTAAGGTGCCAAGTGTAGCTCTTGTACTCCAATCCAATAGCAGAAGTAATCCTAGGTATTGAGTTTGCCTAGTGTGCTGGGTGGAGCAATTTACTGGCAAAATTCTAAAATTCAACTGAACAATATACATGTTCAATAAAAAGCAGCTAAGTATGCATGTGTGGGGATTGAGACAAACAGATACCCTTATAAAACCAAAATCCCTAAGGGTGTGTGTTGCTCTACACCCTTAATCCTGTCATCTAGTAGGTTGAGATTTCTATTCTGAAATGGGTTCCTGGTCAGCCTGGGTCTGAATCAGATCCTGCTCCCAATAATGACAGGAGAAAAAGACAAAGGCCCTATGAATCTGAAAGCATCAAAGGCAACAATAGTCATACAGCTTAATTGAAAATGGTAAAGCCAACCACAAATATGTAACCCAGAACCTGCCCTGACATCGCAAGAGATATTAGCACTTCCATTTCAGGCCTATGTACCTGCTTTTTTGTTAGTCAGCCTCATTACCTTTTGGGGTGGCTTCCAATCTCATCAATGATGAGTGCCCACCTTGATTCCTCCATATTGTGCTATGGATCTGGTGTTCTGATCAGCTGTGCTGGATGCCCTGCCACTGGGCCTGAATTCATTTTCCCAAGGTCTGCAGTTCTGATGGTTGGGGGATGGGAGAGTGCAGGAAGCCTGGTGGTGTACTGAAACTATTCAGCTAGTCCCACATGTATCCCCTTCAAGTGGTGTCTGCTGGCTCCAATTCAGGTTTCTTGACTTTGCAAGAAGGTTGATGAGGTTGGAAAATCCTTTCATTTGGTCTCTGCTCCTGCAGGTCAGTGCTGGGCCAGGCAGGCATGCAGATCCACGCAGATTGGGCCACAAGCACTCTTTGCCAGATTCTGGCTAGTTTCCTCCGTTCTGGTAGCTCTTAGTCTCTCCTGCTTCTCTGCTGTGGCCGATAAAAACCTATACACCTTCAGTTTTCAGAAGAATAGTGTATTTTGCTGTGGTTTTTGCTTAAATCCCTCCTTCTGCTAGTTTGGCGTGAACCCTATCTGCTATCTTATCCAGAAGTCTCCAAGATCAACAACAGGTTATTTAGTGCAAATCACCACTCTGATTATAAGAGTGCTTTCTGAGAAACTATGCAGTTAAAGAGGAAGTTTTCTTTACTGTCTCCCATCTCAATACTATATAAGGTATCCCAGAATCAACACATAACAAACGTAACCCCTGCTGGTAATGAAATCCAGCAAAACAGGCATGATTCCCAATTCTCTGTGTTTTTGTATGCTTACCAGCTTAAAGGGGAGAGCATGCAGAGAGGGAATTCTGCTGCTAGAAAGAACGTTTTCTCAATCATATGACAAAATATGTAAGTTAGTTCAGGCTGCAGTTGAGTTATGTCCAGTAGGTTGGGTGAGCACTATTGTAACATTTTTTAAAAACATTATGCATAATTTCAAAATGTAAACATTCTTTGTCTAGGTAGAAAGGCAACAATGGAATATCAAGACTGGAATTAGACATTAGAGAAGAAAGTGGCTGATGGGAGGAAAGATTTTACTTTGGCTTACAGTCTCAAGGGGAAGCATCACAATGGCAGGGGAAGGATGGTAGAGCACAGGCTGGACATCGCTCTTATGACAGCAGTGGAAGAAAACATCAGGAGAGTGACCCAAGCTCTGGAAAGGAGACGTTGGCTGTAACACCCCAAAGCCTGACCCCAAGCACACACTTCTTCCAGTAAGCTCCACCTCCCAAGTTGCTACCAGCTATGGACCAAGTATTCAGAACACATGAGTTTATGGGGACATCTGATTCAAACTACCACAGTGTAATTGTGTTTTCTTATTTCACAAAATAAATGAAAGGTTTATTTTGGTGAGGAAAGTCTCATTTCTAATCCTTGAATATAGGTAAACTATGCATGCTTTTGTTTTGTGCATCTTATGTGGGTTTTTAGCTAGAATAAAATCTCATAAAATCTGAAAAGATAATTTACTCCTCTAGCCTTGAAACATGGGCAGTCAGATCTTGTGTAATTGATTCTGGGACTCTGTGCTCTATGGCAAGATGTTTATTGGCTTCATTCTAAAATGAAACAGGAAACCCTAAGGATGGAGACACACACACACCTGCACACGTGAACATGAATGTGTTTTTAATCCCATGACTTCAGGAGATGTGGGGCTGCCTGGAGTCACTAGACTTCTGAGAGACAAATAGGACATTGAATCCAATGAAAATTGAAAATGTGTCCAGATCACTTGCAGTATTTCAGGCAGATTGGATGAGCAAGTCCATATGAAGTCTAAGGCCTCACTGAATACCCTGGAGAAAAAGCTTCATGTGAAATGAGTGAAGTTCAAGTTCTGCACTAGACCTGTAGACCTAGACACTGAGTATTCATGGTGTGACAGGCAGAACTGACATTCCGACTTTTCTTTTTCTATCAACTCTAAGTTGTTTAAGTCCTAAAGTACCCTTGTAATAGAAAGAGTAAGCCATGTAGTGTGAACAGGTATGGGCATTGACATTCTTCACCAATTGAGTTGCTATATATCTTGTGCCTCGTCTGCTACAAGGACTAAACAAATATGTGTTTCTGTCACAATGGATGGGATCCTAATCTCTGGAACTTGAAACACATCACCTATAATGACAAGAGGGCCTTTTTAGATGTGACTAAATGTAGAACCTTGAGATGGGAGATTATCCTGGATTGTTTAGGTCATAACTTCTTAAACTATGGATCACAACTCCATATGGGGTCATGTAATTGAATGAGGGGACATGAAAAATTTCATAGCACTAAAATATTTGTAAACACACAACAATAAACAATTAATTCAAAAATCAAATGTGTACTGAATCCAAGGTGTCCTGGCAGAGCTCACCCCTGTGTGTCACGCAGTGTCACTCTATCCTGGGTTCTTAAATGCACAGCATGAATGCTCAGCACTGCACATATCACCACACCATGAAATGGACACAAACACTGCTTGAAACACCTACCTCAGGTGTGAAACTATTGAATGAGGTGAATTACAGCTTTTGACTGCACATACAGTTTCCCGCTCTTTGAGAAACCTAATAATTTAATAACAGTAAACAAAGACTTAAAACATTTTCCTACCATCATCCCTTAACATGTAAATATCAGATTAGTATATTTTTTTAATTTTATTGTGTTAGGATGTTAATTTTATTTATTTATTTATTTTTATTGACAACTTCCTTAATTGTAGACAATATCCCATGGTATTTTCCTCCCTCTCCCCACTTTCCCCTTTGAAACTCCTCTCTCCATCATATCCCCTCCCCCTCTCAATCTGTGTCTCTTTTAGTTATGATTTCCTCCTCTTATGGTGGTCTTGTGTAGATAGTGTCAGGCACTGCAAGGTCATGGATATCCTGGCCATTTTGTGTCTAGAGGAGCACATTGTAAGGAGTCCTACCCTTCGTTTGGCTCTTAATTTTTTTTTCTCATTTTTTTGTGACCTCTTCTGCAATGGACCCTGAGCCTTGGAAGGTGTGTTAGAGATAATAGGATGGTATTGTATATATGTAAGTAGAAGAACAGATTAATGGGAGTGAAAAGGCCTATGTGAGGTCGGGGGAAGATTTTTTTTTTAATATGTTTGAATTGATAACTTCACTTTAATGAAATATCTTTAAATGAATTTTATCTTGGTATTAGGATAGATTTTCTTTTAGTAAGCTTTGAAAAGGCCCTGAATATATTTCTGACATATTGTATTACATTCTAATATAAAGTAGCATTCACAGCACTAATAACCATAAAACAAAATATTGATTAACTTGGAAAAACATTGTAGGTGGTCTGTGTCCTACAGCATCAAATATTTTGCCAAAATTTAATGCAAAAATAAACAATCACATCTATTTTATCAGTATTCAAGTTTGTGATAAAATTATATGTATGGTATGGAATTATTTTAAAATAAGTTCTTTGTAATCTTTTGAACAGTAAATGCTTCATTTTGTACTATTTTATATACCATGGCCCATGTTAATCTCAAGGTCAACAAGGAGGCAAAAGAGAGGAGAGGAGTCAATAGGAAATGTGACATCAGAAGCATCAGGTCAGAGACTCAATACTGTTGGCAATGAATATGGTGCAAATTGGTTATCTTCTGAAACCTGCAAATAAAAGGCAATGGAAGGAGCTGAGGAGAATGCTCCCCAGTTAAAGGCACTTGTTTTCAAAGCCTACTGACCTGGCTTAGATTCCCCAGTATCCACATAAAGCCAGGAGTACAAATCACACATGTTTCTGGAGTTCATTTGCAGTGGCAAGAGGCCCTGACATACCCACCCATTCATTTCCATTCTCTCTCTCTCAAGTAAATATAATTTTTTTTTTTTTTTTTTGTTTTTCGAGGTAGGGTCTCACTCTAGCTCAGGCTGACCTGGAATTCACCATGCCTGGCATAAATATAAATATTTTTTAAAAGAAATACAAAGCCTGGCGTGGTGGCACACGCCTTTAATCCCAGCACTCGGGAGTCAGAGATAGGAGGACAGCCATGAGTTCAAGGCCACCCTGAGACTACAGAGTGAATTCCAGGTCAGCTTGTGCTAGAGTGAGAACATACCTATATATATAAAAAAAGAAATACATTTTCCCTGGAGCCTCCAGCAAAGTATGAAGGCCTGCTGACATATTGATTATAGTTCAGGGAGAATTTTGTCAGACTTCTATAGAAGTACCAATAATGATTTTGTGTTTTCCTGAAAATTTGTGGTAATTTGTAATGGTAGAAACAGAAAAATGATTACCTATAAAGGAGGGAAGAAAACAGGAATGGAAGAGTGAGGAATAGAAAATAGAATTATTTTATAAATTTGCAATAGAGTCCTTTTAACAGTCTATCTATAAAACAATAAAGTTAAAAAATAAAAAAGGAAAATAACAAATCAGCTAAAGTATAACCATACAAAAATAAAAGAAAACTTGAAAACATAGTAATTAGGTTATAATTGCTAAGATGACAAATCCTAAGAACAAATACTTCAAGAAAAAAATACTATTTTTAGTTATCATTTATTTGGTGGCTATGCTCCTATTCTCATTAGATTTCATGCTCTTATTAAGAAGAGGAGATTCATATTTTAGGTCAAAGAAATGAAGGAAAATTCCTGGTGTCCTTATTTTGGCTTGGAAATGACAATGTAAAATTATTATTATTAGTTCTATGTTAAGGAAATCTTTCCCAGTGGGATTTAGAGAAATCAGCTAGAAATAGTAACTAACCCAATAGCAATGTGTGACTCTTTGTGTCCAAATTAAAACTTCCAAAATACATTTCCCATTAAGAAGGACCAAAACTCCTTAGAGATTTTCAAGTCTTACCAAGAAATGTACATGATACGCCTGAATAGTTGTAGTACAATGAACAGCTCATTGGGCTACATTGTAAGAAAGCCCTACAAGATGACAAACATCATGTCAAAGGAAATAGGAATCAAAAGAATCAGGTGTTAGCAAATACTGGATGGACCATTTTATAGACCCTCATGAATGTGTGAGTAGAGCCTTGATCATTAGTGGTTTTAGTACCACAAATAGTCAAGAACTGGAAAGTGAGTAGTACATATGTGGCAATGAATGAGCAATCAGATCATATTGTTCACAGGGAGTCAAGGAGACCCTTGCTATGCCAACTTTGGTAAACACACAGTCTCTCAGGACCCACCACCAGAACTACTAAAACAGAATTAATCTGACTCCTCCTACCTAGGTGAGTCATCAGCAATTAACATGTGCAAGCTCTGATGGAACATTCTCCATCATCATCCTCCTACTAGCCGCATTTTATTTACCACTTACCATGTGACTATCGTGGGCTTGACATGAAGTATTTCATTACAACCATTTAAGAATGTCATTCTAGTTATCACTATGTTGGAGATGAAATAACTACTTTACCAATAATAATAATGATAATAAAAGCTTGGAGGAATCACATGGCTTATACATGGTGGAATTGGGATTCAAACTCAGGTCATTATGCCCTAAAGCATGAGCTCTTGATGGCAATTCTTTAATTCTCAGAAATCGTCATGCCCATTAGTAGAGGCACCATTGGTTGCATGATATGTGATTGTGAAGAACTGGTGTACTATGGAGTCATACAGAAGAGGTGGGGAAAGGGACGAGTCACCAGCAAGGAATTCTCAAAGTGAGTTTAGACCAGCTTAGAACAAGTGAAGCAGAGCAGTAAGCCAGGCACAGGAAACACTGTTAGCTGCCTTTCTTCACGGATTATTCCAACATTAAAGGAGTCCATGTTCTACAGAAATATTTATCCAAGAGAAAAACAAAATTAACATTTTATGTTTCATCTGTTTTGACAAATACATAATTGCCCTGAGCCTGGCAAACATTTTCCTTGTTGTCCCAAATGAAAACTGACTACATGTGACATGAGTTACGCATTAATCCCTACTGTAGTTGGGATTTGCTACAAAGCAGCTGTTTCTTGTCATTTCTTGAGACTTACGTACTGATTATTACCGTCTTATTAAATATCTTCAGGAGGCTATCAGTGAAGCTCGTTGGAGTTGTCTGTGTTCCTGAGCTTTATCACACAACCTCGGCCTGCTTCTCTTGATCTTTGGGTGGTTTATTAAATAACTGAGAGATAATAATCAGAAAGAATCGACATGCTTCAAAATCTGAAACAGGGCTATTTTAATCAGCGTATTTTAATTTAAATTACTTTTCAAAGAGAGATTCCAGATTTCTAGTGTTTATAATTCTTTCCATTTAAAACATTACTTTGAAGTGTGTACAAAACAGACAGTGGCTGTATCTGTATGATGCAATCACAGGTTAAAAGAAAGGACACTGACATCTAATGCTTTCCTACCACTGTTGAAGCCAGTGCACAGCATCCTGAATAGCTGTGTTCATTCACAAGCCAATCTGCAGGGTCCTTTGATGCCCTTCCACTGTGAGACAAGCCACACCTTCCCCTGGATCCCAAATCTCCTATCTCTATCTTTTCCAATTGTCTATTACTCACCTTTTACTTTAAATCATTTCTTACTCTCTATTCTCTACCACAGACTTAACTCATACAGTACATCCTTGGCTCAGCAAGTGGACTCCAGAGTTCCTGTGTGTAGCTGAAATTTATTTTGCCACTATAGCCTGATGTCATTTTCTCTAAAAGGGTGAAAGAGCATTTCTGGTTCCTGGAGTTCACCATGACATTTTAGTACTTTGTTCAACATGAGTTGTTTTGGCTGAGATCTTTTCCCTATCTCAGCACATCTGAATATGAATGCCTTTTTTTTTTTCTTTTTTTAACCTGGTAAGTGATCCTGATAGAGTTCAACTTGTAGGATAGAAAACAGGAATTATTTGCTCGGAAGAGTACCTTATGGGTTTGAAAGTTTTCATAGTTCAAGGGTAAGAGAGTTTGAACTCTGTGTCTGTTAAACTAGAACAGACTTACTAGTCATAGTAAGGTGGTAGGTCTCTCTTATATGTTTCTTTAAAAATTATTTTTATTTTATTTTAATTAGCTATAGTTTCTAAAACTCAGAAATCTTAGGTGTACATTTAGATAAATTTTAATAAATCATATATCTATATAACCATCATGACATTTCTTTCATTTCTTACAGTTTTCTTGTCACCTTCCACTGCACACATCACACTGGGACTTAGGTACATCTCACTTTCAGTTGACCTCTGTTGGAATTGTGCTATCAGGAAAAGTAGGTGTCCATGTGTAGATTTTCTGAAGGGGTCAAAGGCCACAACGAGCAGCCCTTGGTTGCTTCAGCTCAGTATGCTCATTTATGTATAAGTAGAATCACACAAAATGGGTTCAGTCATTTATTTTTCTCAGCATGATTCTCTTAAAATTCATCCACATTTCTATGTATCCGTGATTTGTGTTTTTATTTTTTATTATTTATTTATTTATTTTATTTTTTTTTAGTTTTCCTAGGTACAGTCTCACTCTGGCCCGGGCTGACCTGGAATTAACTATGTAGTCTCAGGGTGGCCTCAAACTCAATGACAATCCTTCTACCTCTGCCTCCCGAGTGCTGGGATTAAAGGCATGCCCCACCACGCTTGGCAGTAACTTGTGTTTTTAAATTACTTGTTCCTGTTTTGATTATTCATATTGAATTATGTGAATATATTATAACTTGCTGATCTATTCAGTTAACAATGGGTGCTTGGCCTGTTTCCTTTTCTTTCACTATTTCTATGGATATTTGTGTATAAGTCCCATTATGACCATCTCATCATTTTTCTTGGGTAGGTGCCTATTAGTGGAAATGTTGAGATATCCAATAGACATACATCTATTTTTGCTAAAGACTGCCAAAATATTCTCCAAAACAGTTGCATCATTTTCTTATCTCCATCAACAAAGTTGCTTTGTGTTGGCCAAAACTTGGTATAATCACTCTTTTAAAATCCAGCCATTCTAGTATGTGTACAGTGTTATCACATATGTTTTCAATTTGAATTTCCCTAACTTAATCATGATGTTGAACACCTTTTACATGCTTATTTGTATTCATATTCTAATTTTATGAAGTACATATTTAGGTCACTATTTTGAAGTTCATTTTATATGACACAATTTCAGAAATGTATTTCCTCTCAAAAGCCAGAAAACTAAAAGGCAAGCTGTATTACCATAGCAGATCCTTTGCTTAAACGCTCCCAGTCCCTGCAACGCATCTTTAAAGGAAACAACTATAAAACTCTCAAAGTTTCAAGGATTTCAAGGACACCTCACCATGGCCATTTATTCAATCACTCTTACTATTTGTTTGTTTTATTTTTGAAAGTTCATCTATGTAGCCTAGAATTTTGGATCCTCCTTCCTCAGCCTCGCAAATGTTGAAATGATAGGAAAGTACCATCATGCCCAGTACCATTTCACTCTTAGTCAACTGTAACGATCCTTGTAAATCTTAGTCTTAGTACACAAAAAGTAAGTCTTTGCATTTCTGGACCTTAAAACATAGTAGAAAGGCATAAATGGAACAAATAGTTATAATGATAATAAATAGTTGAAGGCAACAGACAACAGAGTAGAGGATAGTTGCAGTTCACTTAGCAAGGGGAGCTTGTGTGCTGGGTTGTAAGTAGGGTACACTTCATATCAGTCAAGACTGTGAGTGGAGCTCATCCTAGGAAATCAGAAGAAAGCATGTGTTCCAATCAAGTGGATTTTCCTGTCCACATTTTACACTACAGAGCAGGACCATTCTAACATACCATGTGGCTCATTGGAGAAATTGAGTGGGGGGCTTTAAGGACCTCTAAATCTTCCTGTAGTAGTAACAATACCCTGTTGATTATGTTACTTCCTGAAACTATGCTCAGCAACCTCAAAGATTATTACATTTCCTTGAAGCTACAAATACCCTTGAAATATAATATCCTTGATTTTGCCTCTAACTTCCCTCTTCACATTGACAAAACACCAGCCTGCTGATTGTAGACAAATTCACCTCAAGGGCAAATCTTTTCCCCTCACTGAGTCTCTGTTTTCACATATATTTGCCGGCCCACTTATCAATATGTTCATTGACCTGCACTGAGCACTTAACCAGAATTGTAATTATTCTCCAACTTCCAGAAGCCTCAATAAAGATGCTTTCCTCTCCATAGTCAATTGTATACCACCATCGTCTGCCGAGTGTTAGTCAAACAGAGTGGCAACCTCTTAAAGTACATTTAAATTGCCAAGCCCTAAGGTTGGAGAGATGGCTTAGTGATCAAGACACTTGCTACAATCCAAAGGATCCAGTTTCAATTGTCCAGGACCCACATAAGCCAGATGCACAAGGTGGCGCATGCGTCTGGAGTTTGTTTGCAGCAGCTGATGGCCCTGGCGTGCCCATTCTCTCTTTCTGTCGGCTTCTTTCTCTTATAAATAAGTAAATAAATAAATAAAATATTTTTTAAATACCACTGAGTGCCTGAACATAGTGTTTGGTATCTTGACAACTTTCATTCCCCTTCTTGGAGCATCATTTTTATGATGGCCATGATTGCTTTGATTACCACCAATGACTCACTCCCTTCATATGTTTGAAACCGTAGCTGGAATTCTGTGCTTAAATAGATTGCGAAATCTCAACCAGATTTCATGATTCCACAAGAGGGACGAGAATAATTAGTGACTGTGGAAAAAACCTGCATGAGAGAGATCACAGAAGTCTTATCTTCAGACATACATGGTACTTAGTGGTACTGGAAGTTTAAAGTGTAACATGTGAGAATCTTTGAACTCGATAGACGTAAGCCACGGCTGTTGTAGCTGCCTTGTGTGAATTGTGAAAGCAGGCTGCCTTCCTTCCTGAACCATTGCAAGTTAGCCAGGGTATCCAACACAAGGAGCAGGCTTGTTTTGTACAGGAAATAATTGCAGTGTTATCTGTAACCATTGGTGAAATTCCATTATATCTAACAGTAATGGAAACTTGTTTCACTTCCATAAACAAAACAACCTCAGATATGTTAAGACTTTTCAAAGGGAAAACACAAGAAAACATCTAGCGGAGGTTTTATTTCCCTGTTTACCATGCCTGCACTTGAGAATCAATCTATTCAACCCCCACCCATCCCTGGCTTCCTGTTCAAGCTCCACAGGGTTGAAGAGGAAATTTGTGAAGACAGAACTGAGGAAACCTTGAATCATGAACAGAATGTATAAAATGAGTTCAAAGTAACATTCTGTGGGATAAATGTCTAAGAATTTTCCAAAATTGACAAATGGTCAAAGTCCTCAGTTTGAAAGGATATATTGTTTATAAATCAGGATAAAGGATACAATTTCACAACCAGACATCTTGTACTGAAAATGCAGAACATTGACGATAAAAGGAAAATCTTTAAGATTGCTGGAGAGAGAAAAAAAAAAATGAAGAAGAAAGCTGGGTAGATGGCTCAGCCACTAAAGGAGCTTGCTTGCAAAGCATGATGGCCTGGATACAATTCTTTAGTATCCATGAAAAGCCACATGCACAATGTGACACATGCATCTGCAGTGGCAAGAAGCCCTAGAGTTCCCATTCTTTCTTTCTCTCCTCCCCTCTCTCTTTCATTCTTGGCAAATAAATAAAAATATTTTTTATTTCTATAAATATTTTTATATAGATTATAGCCTTGTATCCCTTCATCCCCAGTCCCATTTCCATGAAGACCCGCCTCTGTAGGGTGCTTGGTATTCACTATGGGGTAATTAGGGCTTCAGTTAGTTTCTGGGGGGACTGTACTTCAGGATATTTCTACCCACCCTGTGGCTCTTACAATCGTCCCACCCCCTCTTCCTCAAACATTGCTGAGCCTTAAGTATGTTAGCAGTTTCTTTTTAGTTTTGACTTCTCTGCAGGCTTTGTATTTAGGTTAGGATGTGTTTCAGTTCACCTTCGTGTTTGTTGCTATTTCCCTGGAGGCAGTTTTCAGGCTAGCATTGGGAGCAATACTTACATTACTTCTTTTCCAGGACACCTGTAAATTTAATATTGGTGGCACATATCATGGTGAACAGCCAGCTATCTTTTCTCGTTGAATTAATGGATCTTGTATCTCCTCAGGATTCTCTACCATCTGTAAAATAAAACAGGTTCTCCAAACAAGGATGAGAGCAGTTTGTATTAAGGGGGAAATGCATAAAATTTTGGGAGACATTTTGAAGAGGATACCCACTCAATTAGTCCAGAGAACAATGGGGGCTTCTCTATAGGGGTTGGGAGTTTCCTGCTTATGGGACACTGACTTGGTCCCCAGAACAAGTTACTAGTTCTTTCCCACTGAGCAAGCCTTATGTTCAATCTGAGGGCAGGTGGTTACTCACAAGGGCTGTGTCCAATGCTTGCACTAGCGTGTGCTTCTTGTCCATCTGGTGGGTTACATAGTTTGCAGGCTCTCCAGCTTATTCATGATGTTGGTCACCATTATCACATAGTACCTCCCATAGCACTTTCCAGCACTCTGAGGGTTTAACAGAAGATGACTGGCTGTCCTTTCAGTTCCCATGTGGTCTCTTGTTGTCTTCAGAAATAGGGTCTTACCTTTCAGCTCTGTTGGGTAACCAACAAGAGCTTAGCAATGGGCTGCATTGTTTTGAGGACCTCACAGATTTCCGTGGCTAACTACTCACTGTGCAAGGGTAGCCCGGTTCTGGTCATAGGATTCACAAGCCACAGTTTTTGGTTTTGGGGTTAAGCTTTCTCCACCTTCTACTGAGCATAACAGTCTGGTCCATCCACCTCCCTTAATTAGGGATTACATCTTATATAATGGTATACTGGAGGATGGTTCCTAATGTGCTAACAACTTTAGTCATTAGTTTTGCGTAGTTCCCCTCCCCACCCTCTTTTCCCCTATCTACCCCACCCTCCCACCCATAATATTCTCTCCCTCTATTAGTTTGCCTGGTATCCCCTTCTCTCCTCCCTCTTTGTTTTCACTTTTTCCTTGTCTCATTCTAGTTATATGCCTATAGCCCTAATGATTACTGACTTTTGCCCTCAACTGGTCCATTGTAAGAGTCATATGTGAGAGAAAATATGCAGTGTTTGACTTCCTTAGTCTGCATGACCTCACTTGGGATGAGATTTTTCTAGTCCATCTATTTTCCTGCAAAATTCATTATTTCATTTTTCCTTACTGCTGTATAGAATCCCATTGTGCATATGTACCACATCTTCACTATCCATTCATCTGTTGATGGGCATCTGGACTGATTCCATTTCCTAGCTATTGTGAATGGAGCTGCAACAAAGATGGGTGAGCAAGTATCTCTGTAGTGAAGAGTGGAGTCTTTAGGGTAAAGATCCAGAAAAGAAATAGCTCTCTGTTGATGACACTGAAGTATTGAAGTCCCCTACTATGATGGTATTGGGATTTATTTCTGATTTGTTGTCAAATAGGTTTTGCTTTATAAACTGTGGTACATTTGTACTTGGTGCTTATAGATTTGTGATTGTGATGTCCTCTTGTTGGATCATTCCCTGATGAGTAAAAAGTGGCCTTCTTTGTCCTTTTTGATTACTTTTAGTTTTAAGTCTATTTTGTTAGATACTAGTACAGCCATACCCACTTGTTCCTTATTTTTATATGCTTGGAAAATAATGTTCCATCCTACCATCCAGAGAAGGTGTCTATTCTTAATGGTGAGGTGGGTTTTTAGAAGATATTTTTCTTGTCTGCTTGGTTAACCTATATTACTGGATAGATGGCTTAGTGGTTAAGGCTTGCCTGCAAAGCCAAAGGACCCAGGTTCAGTTCCCCAGGACCCACATAAACCAGATGCACAAGGTGGCATATGGTCTGGAGTTCGTTTGCAGCAGCTGGAGCTGGCGGGCCCATTCTCCCCCCCCCACCCCCACCCCTAGCCTCTCTGTCTCTCTCTCTCTTTATCTCTATCTCTCTCTCTCAAATAAATAAATAAAAGTATTTTAAAAGTGGATTTCAATTTATGACTATGAAATTCAGTTTAATCCCTGCCATGCTGAAGACTTTTGGGGGGTTTGGTTATTTCTTGGGATTTGTGCATTTTCATGTCTGCTCTAGCTTTGATTATTGAGTTTGCCCTCTTGTAGGCTCTTCATGTTGGTTATTCAACTCTCCTGTGCAAATTATTCCTTGAAGTATTCTCTGTAGGGTTGGATTTGTGCTCATATGTTCATAGACCCAGCTTTGAAAAAAATATTTTTATTTTATATGTTTATGAGAGAGAGAGAGAGAGAGAGAGAGAGAGAGAGAGAATAGGCATATCAGGGCCTCCAGCTGCTGCAAATGAACCTCAGACGCATGTGCCAGTTTGTGCATCTGGCTTATATGGGTCCTGGAATTGAGCTTTGGTCCTTAACCACTAAGCCATCTTTCTAGCCCCAGACCTGGCTTTATTGTGGAAAGTTTCCTTTATCCTTTTATTATGAAGGGTCCTTTTGCTGAATACAGTAGTTTGGGTTGGAAACCATAGTTTTTAAATTTTGAAGTACTACATTCCAAACCCCTTTGGCATGTAGAATTTCCATTGAAAAATCAGAAGTATTTCTGATGGGCTTACCTTTCTATGTAATGAGCTGTTTTTCTCTTGCAGTTTTTAGTACTCTCCCTTTGTTTCCATTGTTGGGAGTTTTAAGGATGATGTGCCATGGAGAGTTCGTCTTTGGTTCAGTCTGTTTGGTGTTATATGAACTACTCATATCTGGGTGGGTCTCTCTTTTACAAGAGTAAGAAAATTTCTTTCAATAATTTTGTTGAATTTGCCTTTGATCTTTATTTCTTCCCCTTTCTGTATACCCATGATTCTGATATTTGGCCTTTTTAGGGTATACCACTGTTTATTGCTGTTCTGTTTGCATGATTTTTTTAACTTATAATTTTTGGATTCCGGGTCAGTTTCCTCTGCCTGACTTACAGTTCTGAGGTTCTGTCTTCCACTTGATCTACTTTGTTAGTGATGATTTGTAGGGAGGTTTTTAAAATATATATTTGATTGTTGTGTTCTGTTGCATTTTTGCATCATATCCATCCCTTTATTGAGTTCTAATTTCAAGTTGAGGTTTAATTTTTTTTGTTTTTGTTTTGCAAGGTAGCTTCTCACTCTGGTCCAGGCTAACCTGGAATTAACTATGTAGTCTCAGGGTGGCTTCGAACTCTCAGCGATCCTCCTACCTCTGCCGCCTGAGTGCTGGGATTAAAGGCATGCGCCATCACACCTGGCTTTAATTTTTTTGATGTTTCTTGAAATTCATTCTTGCATTTGATCATTTCTTTATTAAACTTAGTCAGCTGATTGTTGAGATTCTCTATTTGTTGAATCACCATTAACTCATTTATCTGTTTTGTGAATCTCTCTGATTTTCTTCAATTATTTTAAGGCAAGAAATGAGAGCTAATTGTAACTGGTTGTTCTATTGCGTTTCATTTCTATGATTGTTTAGTTTGATGATTTGCTCCTAATCCTGCTATCCATTTGTACATGGTTTAATTGAAATTATTTAATAAGCCTATTGTGCTTGCATTTTGGGAATCTATGTCTGTTGCATCCTCTGATTTTCATTGGGCACGTTTCTTGTGGGGCTAGACATTAGTGGTGGAGATCTCTCAGCTTATTGTCTTGCATTGCATTTTTTTTTTTTTTTTACATTGTTTTGTTTTGGCTGTAGCAAATGATGGCTTTTGTGGGATCGTCAATGAGTGATCTGTTCTGGTTAGATCCAGATGGAAGTGGGTTGGCACTATATCCAGTTTTTCGTTGGGTGTATGTGTTGTCTCTTAGTGGGTCTGGTTTAGACACTGGGAGGCCAGGCCAACTCTGGCTAAGCAGGGTCTTGTTCTCCCATGCTGCCCATTTGCTAGCCCTTGGTGGCAGGATTGGCTACAACTTCTGATGGCAGGCCCAGGGTGGAAGGGAGATCCCACTTTGGTGTTGGGCCTCAATTAGAGAGTATGGGGGAACTGTCTGACTCACATGGCTGTGTGGGTGGTCTGGGACTCTCTTTGTGTTAGAGCCCTGAACTCTCAGAGCTCTGTGGAGTGTGCAGAAAGCACAGGTGCTTTGACAAAGATTGTTTTGCATGTGTGTCAAAGTCCTCACTTATGCAAGCTCTTGTGGCTTATCAGTCAGTGTGTGGGATTCAGGCAGACTGTTCATTTGTATGCTGTGCAGGACAACATGTGGTGGTCTGGCTGCCTCAGCCCCTGTGGCCCCACTGGGCTATTTGTGCAGGATACCTGTTAGAGAGCCTAAGGTGGGAAGAGTGCCCGCAGCAAGTTTCAGCCACCCACAGGTGTGGGGTCAGAGAGACCTTTAGCCTGTACATCCCGAGCTGTGCCATACCCATGGAGGTCAGGGGAATAGTCCACCCAGTTGGGTGTAGATTGGGATACCTGCCAGCACCCATGAGTGCCCCAGCTCCCACCTGTGCCCAAGCCACATAGCTATGGCTGAGGAGCTATGTGTGGGTGCATAAGTACAACCCAAGGTTAATCTCTTGTTCCAAAGTAAGAAAGGATTATCCTAATGCACTCCTCCTATCACAATTGGCTCATGGCCTGTGTGGAGATCTGGGAGACTTTCAGGTATGTGTGCCCTCCAGCCATGCCCTGCCCGTGGAGGTCAGAGTAAGAGAATACCTGTGTGTGTGTGTGTGTGTGTGTAGCTCAGGTCATATGTGAGAGTATTGCCACTGTTTTCCAGTGGTGCAGGAGCTGATCCTGTCTGTGTGCATGCTGCCTGCTCCATAGGCTGATCCCCTGTGTGAGTGCATGGAAGCATAGAGTAAGGCTGACGCTAGACCCAATCCACCCGCCAGTACTTAATCCTGGAAGTATGAAGGTTAGGCAGGCACCATGTAGGTAGTCTGCTTTTGTGCTAGAGCACAGGACATATAGGAATCTGAAGATTCACAAATGTACTCTTCCCATGTTCACTCTGTGGGGGCTTCTGGGGAAGAGGTCTGAAAACTCCCCTTTAATATTAGAGCCCCCAAACCTTGCCTTCTTTTTCACCTGAGGTTCTAGCATGGTTATAAGTCCACCATCTTGATTAGAAGCTCTAAAAGATAAAAATGAAGAGTTGAAGAGATGGATTAGCAGTTAAGACACTTGCCTGTGAAGCCTAAAGATCCAGGTCAGATTTGGCAGAACCCACATAAGCTAGATGCACATGGAGGCACATGTGTCTGGAGTTCATTTGTAGTGGCCTGAGGCCCTGGCATGCGCATCTCTCTCTCTCTCTCTCTCTCTCTCTATATATATATATATATATATATATATATATATATATATATATATATATATGTGTATGTATGTATATATAACATAGATAATAAAATGTTTTTAAAAAGAAAATAAAGAATGAATGCAGCACAATCATACTTGCAGCATTCTATCAATCTTGAATAGAACTGTATACAATGAAATGATATTATAGGTACAAGAGATTGTTTTACATATATCCTCAATAAAATAACTTGTAAAAGGATATATATTAGCAAGAAAAGAAATTAACCTAAATGCAATAATATATACTGAGCAAAAGGTTTTTTTGCACATTTGAGTGTAAAGTATAGAAAAATAATTTCATAACCATTTGTGGTAGTTTTAACGTATGTCCCCCAACAATTATTGGAACAACGATGATTGAAACTCTTGGAGAGTTTCTTCTTTGTTCCTGTCTGTTTGGTGTTCTGTTGGCTTCTTGTATCTGGGTGGGCCTCTCTTTTGAGAGATTCAGAAAATTTTCCTTAATAATTTTGTTGAATATGTTCTGTATGCCTCTGGCCTGGATTTCCTCTCCTTCTGCCATACCCATGATCTGGATGTTTGGTCATTTTAGGGTATCCCACAGTTCGCTTGTATTCTGTTCACTTGGGTTTTTGAACTTAGCAAAGTATTTGGCCTCCTGATCAATTTTTTCTGTCTTATCTTCCAGGTCAGAGGTTCTGTCTTCCACATGAGTAACTCTGTTGGTGAGTGGTTCTAGAAATATTTTTATAATTTCTATTTTGTTTTTGTTTTCTACTGTGTTATTTTGCCTCGTGTCCACCTCTTTTTTGAGGTACAATTTAAATTTGAGTTCTGATTTTCTTGATGTGCCCTGTAGTTCATTCTTGCATTTGATCAAGTCTTCATTAAGGTTAATCAACTGATTGTTCAAATCTTCCATTTCTTGACTTACCTTCAATTTATTCATATCTCTTTGGAGAGTTCTAACATTTTGTTCAATCAAGTTAAGCCTACTGTCAAAAGCTGAAAGCTCTAGGAGACGATTCTGTTCAATTTCACTGATATGATTGTTGGTTCTTTGATAGTTTGCTTCAAGTTCACCATTTTTTTTTAATCAGGGTCTCATTGGCTGTTGTATTTTCATTTTGGGAATGAATTTCTGTTGATTTATCTATGATTTCATTGGAGGCTTCTACTGTATGTCTAGGCATCCCTAGAGGAAATCTCTCAGTTTTCTGACTTTTGTTGGCTTTTTTGCATTGTTTTTTAGGAAGACTCTATTTTATTGAGGAGGAAGCAAGTTTTTGTCCTTTGGCCCACTCACCCTCTGACTCAGATGAACAGGGATGTTGGTACCTAGTGGCCAGTCAGGATACCAGAGCAAAAGGCCTGATCCCACAGTTCACATAAGGACCAGGCCTCCCCAAGCAGGGCACAATAGGACCTACCAGACCAGGGAACTGGGAGGAGCCAGGGAACTGGTATCCTGCCTACTTTGTGCCAAGCCCTCCAGCATACAGACCAGGGCAGGTAATTCAGACTTGGGAGGTGGGCGGAGCCCAAAAATGGGTCTGGCTACTCATTCCACACTTCCAATCCTGCCCACACACTGCCAGCACAAGGAACTCTAGCCCTGGACATGGGAGGTGGGAGGAATCCTTAAATGGGAAGGGCCTACTCACTCCAGACTGCTGCTCCCACCCCCACACTGTCCGTGCAAGGAACTCAGACTGGGGAGTTGGGAGTAGCCCAGAAACGGGTCTGGCCTCCTCATTCCAGACCACCGCGATCGCCCACACACTGTCCTTGCAAGGAACTCCGAGTTGTTTTTTTTTTTTTTTTTTTCTTAATCTTCCCCAAAATTCTCTGCTTTCCACTTAGCATGGCTGCCTCAAGCTTTCTCAAGTTTGGACAGCTCCATTTTTCTACACGGTTGGTATTTCTCTGAAGGATTCATACATGGCCATTGTTAATAGGCAAGAACATATGGAAAATAAATCATCTCCTTCAAAACTAGTAATTTTTATGAATGAGAAACGAAGTTACAATGAAAATTAGGCATTTTTAGAGGATCAGAAGAATTATTTCATCCCATTACTTTTATAACAAAGTGACATTAAATCCATAAAAGAAGAATGGATTGTTCTATAAATAATAGTAGGAAAATTGAACCTTTATATGGAAAAAAAATTAATGTGCATCCCTCTCTTACACCAAAACCATATATGCATGTACACACACACACATACACACACACAATTTATTGAATACATAAATATGAAAACACAAACCTTTAATATTACCCCAAAAGAGTATGAAAGAATGCACTCATAATCATTAACGAAAGAAAAAGCTCCAAAATTAAGCAAAAAATAGTAAAAATATAAGGTAATGTATTTGGTGATATTAAAAATGTAGGAGGAACTACAATCTTTAAAAATGGTGACATCAATTATGCAATAAGCGATGCAAATTGACAATAAAAAAGTTGCCAAAGAATATAGTCAGGTAAAGTATTTCCTAAGAAGGAAAACAGAATGCTCAAATATGTACATATTCTAAGGTTTATTGTTATATGTACATGCATTACATTATATACATAAAAACACATGAAAAACTGCTCAATGTTGCTTGTACTCAAATTAAAACAATAAGATATGAAATCAAACAAGTGTTTAAAAGCTTGATAGTGGCAAGTGGGGCAGGCGGTAAGTTGTGAAAAGAGTTCTCATTCACTGTTGGGCGATGAGACACTCATCACAGTGCAGACACAGTTAAGGAACATCAACTGCAGGACAGCACACTCTCTCAGTGCAGAAATTGCACATCTTCCTGTGATGAGACAAGAGGCTCCTGATGTGGATGGAAGGGGAAACTTGCACAAGTATGTGCTTTGCAGTGACATGACAACCATTTGAGAATAACCCAACACCTGTCAATGAAAGGAGTGAGTAAATATTTATGAAGTGCTTTATCATTTAAGCACCTAAATGAGTGCATTAAATCTACATTTACCAACAAATAAACAAAAATTTGAGTAAAATAAAATCAAAATGCATAATCTAGTTCATTTAGATAACTATTTTAATTAATAAATGAATAGGCAAATGCATGCCTAACACATATAACTGAAAACATGTGAACAGTAACCATGATAATAATTACATTAAGAGGAAGAGTGGAGATCGATTTGATAGGGATAAAAAGAGGGCATTACTTCTCCCACGTCTTAATGCCAAATTTTAACCGTAGGTAGTAGTGATATACTGGACTTTATATTTTCTCTGATATTCTATATGCTTTGGATTTCATGAAAAAAGTAGTATGAACAAATCTTATAGTGACAAGAAAATGTTACTAAATAATACAGTGACTAAAAATGTGTATGGTGTGGCCCTTGAAACAAAACGTTAATTTTTTGAATACAAATTGAACTTATACTCTGTATTCCAGCAATTAGTTCTACTTCCTATATTTTATAGAAAGATTTTTAGACACATGTGGATGTTTATTTAACATAGTAACAACAAAAAAGAAGGAATAACAATTTAATTATGAGTAATAAAATGATAATATATTTTAATAGCAAATGATAATAAAATGTAGTGAATTTTCAAGAAATTAATATGAATAATAAGATCTAATTAGATGACAAAAAAGTAAGCTAGATGTATGTATCAAAAATATATAATATTAAATGAAAAAGTAAGTTGTATAATGCATATGTTACAATATTGGTTTAAAACATGAATTGTAAAACTCATATGTTATAATTCATATGAACATAAAACACATACAAATAGTTGTATGGAGCCAGGTATGGTGGCACTTAGGAAGCAGAAATAGGAGGATTGTTGACTTCAACGCCAGTCTGAGACTACATAGTGAGTTCCAGGTCAGCCTGGGGTAGAGGGAGACTCTACCTTGAAAAAGAAAAAGAAAAAGATGGATTAACCAGTGATTAGATTAGAGCTTTCATGATTCAATTTCCTTTTGTGGATTGGGTCTATCAAGCCATCAACATGTAAGCCTTTTGGGGGAAAAACCGTCAAACCCAAGCATCACAGTAGCAGTTTGAATTTTACATGTCTCTCAAAGACTCGTGCTACAGGCTTGATCATCAGCCTTGACACTGAGGAGTGATGAAACCTTTAAGGTATAGAGCCTAACCGAAAGAAATCAGATTCCAGAGCATGTGCCCTTCTTTATTTGCTTCCTAGGTTTCATTAAGCCATCAGATTAATCCTTCCACCATGATGTTCTGCTTTACCTCAGTCCCCAAAGCAATAGGACAAAGAGATCATGAACTGCAGCCTCTGAAGCCATGAGACTAAGCTTCTCCTCCTTCGAAGGTGTTTCTCTCACATATTTTGTCACAATGATGGAAAGCTGCCTTCTCTTCCTCAATACCAACTACCAGGGTTACATGTAGAGACATTGAACAAAAGAGGGCTCATGCCAACATTTAAAGCAGGAACTCTTAGTTTCTTCTATTTTTTCCATTTCCTGAGTTAACCATGCTGCATATGGGACATCAGATGCCAGGTTTTTGGTTTGATTGCTTGCTTGCTTGGGTTCCTTTGTAGAAAGGAAATAAAGCTTTTCCTCTCCATTTTCCTCACATTGCACTGGTTGTCTCTGCCACCTGGCATATGTAAACCCCAAGTAGAACAATCAGTGTTGGGCTGCATACCACTTCAAATCCTGGATTTCGGAGTAAAGAGAGACTGTGAGGACACACCCCTCTCATAAATACCTCTTTTCTTTGGAAGCAATGGGCTCATGCCGTCTTATCTTCAATGGGAACATGTGGGATATAATTTCTCTGTGGATCTCTGAGCAGGAAAAAAAAAACTTTAAAGGGGTCTCGTCTGAGGTAAGCTATACAGAACAACAATGCAGCAAATATTTGATAAGATTTACCTGGAATTAGTAGGTCAGTCCTTCTGAATCTGTCTGTCCTTGGTACAAACCTTGGGCTGCCACTTCTAGGCTTACAATGCTGAAAACTGAATGCAGTTTAGGTCAAGAAGGGTTATTATTGCAGTAAGCCAGTGGAGAAAGAAGGCAATAGGAATTTATAAAGCATCTGCATGCATGGTGATTGAAGAAATCTGGGTAAACAGGTATATTCCAACTCAATGAATTGTGATTAGTTAAGAGTTTCAATTCTTTTTTAAAATACTTTTTTATTTGAGAGAAAGAGACAGACAGAAAGAGGCAAATAGAGAGTGAGCATGAATACACCAGGGCCTCCTGCCACTGCATATGAACTTCAGACACATGCCACTTTGTGCATCTGGCTTTATGTAGGTACTGGGACACTGCACCAGGCTATCAGGCCTTGCAAGCAAGCACCTTTAATTACTGAGCCATCTCTCCAGCCCGAGTTTCAATTCTTTAATGTACTATAAAAACAACTTAGATGGGCATCTTTGGCAATAATTATTCATGATCATATAGTCAGGCAAGTT
Organism: Orientallactaga sibirica; assembly: GCA_036365145.1. Taxonomy (NCBI): domain Eukaryota; kingdom Metazoa; phylum Chordata; class Mammalia; order Rodentia; family Dipodidae; genus Orientallactaga; species Orientallactaga sibirica. The sequence continues at coordinate 24,043,375 of JAEOAD010000003.1, forward strand.
AGAGAAGAAGAGAGCATTGGGATCCATCAGGCTGAGAGATTATCTCGGCTACCACTTGTCTAGTTGACCTTGATATTATGTGTACATAGAGCTGATCACACAAGTCAGATACTGCTGGCTAGCTCTGCTGCATTTAATGTGATTTTTCCTCAATTTATTTGACAATAGAAGAATGTAGAAAGGGTAAAACACAATTACATAACTTTTTCTACACAATGATAAAATGTCCTCATTATTTAAGTGATTAGTTATTATTACAACATTTAAATAACATTAAATATTATTATTATTTACTCATATTTACAATTTGCTATTTACTATTACTGAATTGAATTTTCAACTAATAGAAATATTATTAGTGGGCTGGAGAGATGGCTTAGCAGTTAAGGTGCTTGCCTGTGAAGCCTAAGGTTCCAGGTTTGATTCCCCAGGACACATGTAAGCCAAATGCACAAGGCAGCCCATGTGTTTGGAGTTCATTTGCAGTGGCTAGAGGCCCTGGTATGCTCATTCTCTCTTTCTGTCTCCCTGCCTCATTCTATCTTCTTCTCAAATATATAAAATATTTAAAAATATTATTAGTGAAATAATTAGCTAAATAAATTGTAAATTATTTAATGCAATAAGTTCAAATGTTTAAGAACCAAATTTTGCTCAAGGACTTTATATGTTTTGCGTTTGGATGTCTTCTCAGTATAGAATCATGTCTGATTTTTACCAAATGTTTTTGTCAGTCATGTGGCTGTAACTATTGATTCCAAAGGCTGGATTAGAAAGCTCTCTTCAAAATGGGCTCCTTAGATTGCAGACAGATAAAGAAAATCCTGTGCCGATTTTCTGCTTTCATGGGTGCTTTGCTTTTAAGAATAGGAGGGATTATGATATGGTTCTGTTCTGGATATGGTCTTTGAATCACAATTCTACCTGACTGCTTTGATTGCTCATTCTCCAGTCCAAGGGCATGAGTTCCTTATGTGTTTACAGGTCAAAAACCACTGTCCTTTGTTTTAACTCTCACAGATGTTTATGCACACTGACTTTCTTTAAGCAATAAAGCAATCCAGCAGTCAAGAAAGCAACTGTATTGGCCGGGCGTGGTGGTGCATGCCTTTAATCCCAGAACTCGGGAGGCAGAGGTAGGAGGATCACCATGAGTTCAAGGCCAACCTGAGACTACATAGTTAATTCCAGGTCAGCCTGGGCCAGAGTGAGACCCTACCAAAAAAAAAAAAAAAAAAAGAAAGCAACTGTATTAACACATTTCTATAAGAGATAAAGATGGGGAAGGGAGCCTTAAAAAAAAAGAAGATAAAGGCATGACTAAAAAGAAGGACAAACACATATGCAAATAAAGAGAATTTGAAATTGATTTATTTTCATAAATAGAGCTAAAGTAAGAAGAGGCATACAAAGCATGTTCATGTAAGAGCAAAAAAAAAAAAAAAAAGAACTTGTAATTAAGGCCTGGAGAGATTGCTTAGTAGTTAAAGGTGCTTGCTTGCAAGCCTGCCAACCTGAGTTCAATCCTCCCTAGCACCACATAAAACTGGACACTACGTGACATACACATCTGTGATCTCAATATGACTATGGCTATGGGTCTCAGAGTCAGGAGAATTTGGAAGTTTGTGGGCCAGCTAATGTGGCACATGCAGTAACAAACAAGAATAACAAACAAACCTTGTCTCAAAGTAGGTAGAATGAGAGGACGGACACCTTGAAGTTGTTCTCTGGCTTCCACACATGTGCACACATACACATATATGTACACGCATAAACATAGGCACACATATACATACACACAAATAAGTGAAATAATTTCCATAATCAGAAGGGTATGCTGTTTCATCTGGCCCTGCTAATCTACTGGGAAGTTGTTATTTGGGAAGAAATCACTACAGGTAAGCATACATGGCGGCAGCTGAACCTGGATTCGTGGCAAGCAGTTCAAAGAAAGCTTATTTTAAATGAGTGTTTTTCAAACTAGGAAACAAGATTTCTGTCAAGTAGTTACTAAAAAGGTCTTACTAGCATGTGGAAGAGTTTCTGAGACTTAAGTCCCCACCTCTATTGTTCATGAACCTTATTTTGCAAGTGGCTTGGACAAAAATCCCCTTATCTAGAGGTGTCAGCTTTCAGCAATCCATAATCCAATTTAAGAGTCATGTATTAATTTAATAAGAACCAGGCATTCTCTAAGTCCCTTCCACACATTTTTATCTAACTTAATTCTCTCTTACTCACTGTAATAATTTTGCCATCATGCTCTGCAACTGGCATTGAGGAGCAAGGAGGACTGGTTGGAATGATCAGCTGGACAACTGCAGGTCTTGAAGACCTCTTGCCCTGAAAGGCTGTGGGAGGAAGAAAGGAACAGGGATGGGACCCTGGATCTGCACTCCTGAGAGATTCACAGTGGTGAGCACACTCAGCTCCATGCCATGACTCCTCAGTCACACAGCAGTGAGGTGGGGATTTGTATCAGGAAGTTGGGAGCAGAGGTGTCAGAGCCTCTGGGACATCCCCGCAGCTGGTCACATGTCAACCGAGGCTCTCTTTGTGTGGTATTTGGCAGCTATTGATTTTTATTTATAATTTATTTGATTTATTTTCTTTTTTGTGAATAAAGGTTCAACTTCATACCTAATTGTAATATTGTATTTTTATTTATTTATTAGGGAGAGAGAGAGAAAGAGAGAGTGAGAATGAGCACACCAGGGCCTCTAGTCACTGCTACCATAAGCATCTGGCTTATGTAGGATCTGGAGACTTGAACCTGGTATTTTAGGCATCACAAAAACAACTTAGATGGGCATCTTTGGCAATAATTATTCATGATCATATAGTCAGGCAAGTTAGAGAAGAAGAGAGCATTGGGATCCATCAGGCTGAGAGATTATCTCGGCTACCACTTGTCTAGTTGACCTTGATATTATGTGTACATAGAGCTGATCACACAAGTCAGATACTGCTGGCTAGCTCTGCTGCATTTAATGTGATTTTTCCTCAATTTATTTGATAATAGAAGAATGTAGAAAGGGTAAAACACAATTACATAACTTTTTCTACACAATGATAAAATGTCCTCATTATTTAAGTGATTAGTTATTATTACAACATTTAAATAACATTAAATATTATTATTATTTACTCATATTTACAATTTGCTATTTACTATTACTGAATTGAATTTTCAACTAATAGAAATATTATTAGTGGGCTGGAGAGATGGCTTAGCAGTTAAGGTGCTTGCCTGTGAAGCCTAAGGTTCCAGGTTTGATTCCCCAGGACACATGTAAGCCAAATGCACAAGGCAGCCCATGTGTTTGGAGTTCATTTGCAGTGGCTAGAGGCCCTGGTATGCTCATTCTCTCTTTCTGTCTCCCTGCCTCATTCTATCTTCTTCTCAAATATATAAAATATTTAAAAAATATTATTAGTGAAATAATTAGCTAAATAAATTGTAAATTATTTAATGCAATAAGTTCAAATGTTTAAGAACCAAATTTTGCTCAAGGACTTTATATGTTTGCGTTTGGATGTCTTCTCAGTATAGAATCATGTCTGATTTTTACCAAATGTTTTTGTCAGTCATGTGGCTGTAACTATTGATTCCAAAGGCTGGATTAGAAAGCTCTCTTCAAAATGGGCTCCTTAGATTGCAGACAGATAAAGAAAATCCTGTGCCGATTTTCTGCTTTCATGGGTGCTTTGCTTTTAAGAATAGGAGGGATTATGATATGGTTCTGCTCTGGATATGGTCTTTGAATCACAATTCTACCTGACTGCTTTGATTGCTCATTCTCCAGTCCAAGGGCATGAGTTCCTTATGTGTTTACAGGTCAAAACCACTGTCCTTTGTTTTAACTCTCACAGATGTTTATGCACACTGACTTTCTTTAAGCAATAAAGCAATCCAGCAGTCAAGAAAGCAACTGTATTGGCGGGCGTGGTGGTGCATGCCTTTAATCCCAGAACTCGGGAGGCAGAGGTAGGAGGATCACCATGAGTTCAAGGCCAACCTGAGACTACATAGTTAATTCCAGGTCAGCCTGGGCCAGAGTGAGACCCTACCTCAAAAAAAAAAAAAAAAAAAGAAAGCAACTGTATTAACACATTTCTATAAGAGATAAAGATGGGAAGGAGCCTAAAAAAAAAAAGAAGATAAAGGCATGACTAAAAAGAAGGACAAACACATATGCAAATAAAGAGAATTTGAAATTGATTTATTTTCATAAATAGAGCTAAAGTAAGAAGAGGCATACAAAGCCTGTTCAAGAGCAAAAAAAAAAAAAAAAAAAAAGAACTTGTAATTAAGGCCTGGAGAGATTGCTTAGTAGTTAAAGGTGCTTGCTTGCAAGCCTGCCAACCTGAGTTCAATCCTCCCTAGCACCACATAAAACTGGACACTACGTGACATACACATCTGTGATCTCAATATATCTATGGCTATGGGTCTCAGAGTCAGGAGAATTTGGAAGTTTGTGGGCCAGCTAATGTGGCACATGCAGTAACAAACAAGAATAACAAACAAACCTTGTCTCAAAGTAGGTAGAATGAGAGGACGGACACCTTGAAGTTGTTCTCTGGCTTCCACACATGTGCACACATACACATATATGTACACGCATAAACATAGGCACACATATACATACACACAAATAAGTGAAATAATTTCCATAATCAGAAGGGTATGCTGTTTCATCTGGCCCTGCTAATCTACTGGGAAGTTGTTATTTGGGAAGAAATCACTACAGGTAAGCATACATGGCGGCAGCTGAACCTGGATTCTCGTGGCAAGCAGTTCAAAAGAAAGCTTATTTTAAATGAGTGTTTTCTCAAACTAGGAAACAAGATTTCTGTCAAGTAGTTACTAAAGGTCTTACTAGCATGTGGAAGAGTTTCTGAGACTTAAGTCCCCACCTCTATTGTTCATGAACCTTATTTTGCAAGTGGCTTGGACAAAAATCCCCTTATCTAGAGGTGTCAGCTTTCAGCAATCCATAATCCAATTTAAGAGTCATGTATTAATTTAATAAGAACCAGGCATTCTCTAAGTCCCTTCCACACATTTTTATCTAACTTAATTCTCTGTTACTCACTGTAATAATTTTGCCATCATGCTCTGCAACTGGCATTGAGGAGCAAGGAGGACTGGTTAGAATGATCAACTGGACAACTGCAGGTCTTGAAGACCTCTTGCCCTGAAAGGCTGTGGGAGGAAGAAAGGAACAGGGATGGGACCCTGGATCTGCACTCCTGAGAGATTCACAGTGGTGAGCACACTCAGCTCCATGCCATGACTCCTCAGTCACACAGCAGTGAGGTGGGGGTTTGTATCAGGAAGTTGGGAGCAGAGGTGTCAGGGCCTCTGGGACATCCCGGCAGCTGGTCACATGTCAACCGAGGCTCTGTGTGTGTGGTATTTGGCAGCTATTGATTTTTATTTATAATTTATTTGATTTATTTTCTTTTTTGTGAATAAAGGTTCAACTTCATACCTAATTGTAATATTGTATTTTTATTTATTTATTAGGGAGAGAGAGAGAAAGAGAGAGTGAGAATGAGCACACCAGGGCCTCTAGTCACTGCTACCATAAGCATCTGGCTTATGTAGGATCTGGAGACTTGAACCTGGTATTTTAGGCATCACAGGCAAGTGCCTTACCTGCTAAGCCATCTCTCCAGCCCCCTAATTTTATGTTCATGTTCTGTATTCATTTTCTTAAAGAAGGTGTAAAGAGAAGGCCATGATTGAGATACCAGAAATAGAACTGGTCTCCAATGCAAACCTGGTCCAGAGTGTCTCCCCATGAAAAATAATAATAATTAGCAGGAATCCAACACCACAGAAGTGCCTTCATTTACAGGAAGGGAATGTAAATGAAAGAAAGTTGTATACATAGTGGCTTACCTTAAGCACCCCAATCTGACACTGAGAACTCAAACCAATCAGGATTGCCTTCATTTACATAGTGAAAATTGCATTCTGGGAAATTAAGGCCTCCTTCAAAAATGAAGACCTCTGTAGCTTATCAGATGGTTCTTCCCTTACTGCCTGCCACAACTCTCACTGAAGTGACTTTTAAATGAAAGTCTTTTCTTTCCACATTGGTGTAAGGCAGAATTATTCCACCAACATGCTAAATAATCCTCCACCCCCAAGGCTTCCAAGATTTTGAAATTTTCAGGTATTAGAAAATGCTAATCTGTCTCTACAAGTATTATCTCCACTTTTACTATGAAAAGAAGCCAGGTTTGCATGGGCTATGTAGCTACTTCCCTCATGTGATAATAAGAGCAGAATTTGGATTGGAGTTTTTTATGATTTTAATATCACACATGTTTACTGACTTTTTAAATTAATGACTTCCCTAAATATACCATAATAATTTGTTTTTGTTCCCTACAAAATTTTAACTAGGCCAAATAGTATTTACCTATAATTTCAGTACCTGGGAGGTTGAGACAGAAAGATCACAAGTTCAAGGTGATCCTGGACTAGATATATATTGAGTTCCAAGTCAGACTGGGCTACATAATGAAACCACATCTCGTCAACCAAGAGAACTGTTTTTAAACAAGTAATACGTAAAGGTACTTAAGAGAGAGAGAAAAAGATTAAAGAAAACTAAAAATGTTTCTGCTCACTAACCTAGTTCAAACTCATTCTATCCTTTCCTACTCTAAGAAACTTAATTGTATTATTTGTACATTGTCAGAGATGCTGAAGAAATGGAGGTGAGAGCTTCCCATAGAAATCTCAGAATCTAGGGCCTGGGGAGATACTGAAATTGGTAAATTGGTTGTCTTGTAAGCATGAGGACCTGAGTTCAAGCCACATTTAAAAAGGGGGGGGCTGGAGAGATGGCTTAGCAGTTAAGGTGCCTGTCTGTGAAGCCTAAGAATGCCCATTCGATTCTCCAGGTCCTACATTTAGCCAGATGCAAAGTGATGCAAAGACTCAATGTCACACATGTCCACAAGGGGGAGCACACATCTGGAGTTTGTTCACAGCGGCTGAGAGGCTGTTGGCAAGCCCATTCTCTAAGTGCTTTTAATCCCAGCACTGGAGGGTTAGACATAGGAGATCCACAGGGTTCACCGGCTAGTCAGTACAGCCAACTTGGCAATTTCCAGGCCAGTGAGAAACCCTGTGTCAAAAGTGATAGTACCTGAAGAACACCACCTGAGGTTATCCTCTACCCCCCACATGCATATGCATGCATACACATGCACCTCCATACACACACACCCACACATGCACATACACACAAATTAAAACCTAGATTCTGATTGTAGAAAGAAAGACAGCTCCAGGCTCACTTTCACACACATTTTGTTTAGAGAGACGATAAAAGCTGGAAAAGGAATCCTAGGAAGCTTTCCAAGACTAAAAATGAATTCTTGGGCTGGAGAGATGGCTTGGTGGCTAAGGCATTTGCCTACAAAGCCTAAGGATCGATGTTCAATCTCTCTCCAGATCCCATGCAAGCCAGATGCACAAAGGCAATGCAAGCGCAAGGTCACATATGCACACTAGGTGGCTCAAGTGTCTGGAGTTCAGTTGCAGCGGCTGAGGCCCTGGTGTGCCAATTCTTGCGCAGGCTAACTCTGTCTCTTAAAAAAATGAAAAAAAGAATTATTTCTTGATTGTGGTGGAGCACCCCTGCAATGCTAGCACTCAGGATGCAGTGTCAGGAGGATTACCACAAGTTTAATGCCACCTGGACTACATAGCAAGTTCCAGGTCACCCAAGAAAATAGAATGAGACCTGAACCCAAAGAACAGTCATAAATGGGAGGGAATAGACATTCTAGACAGCCCCACCGGTTTGTTTTGAATTCTTAGGGCCATTTTCAATGACTAAGATTGTTATTCACTGAGGAAAGTTGCCCTCCTATTCTTTGTGTTTCCTTTGTATAAAAAGCTGGCTCTGGAGAGCTCTACCTACTATGAGTATTGTGAGGTCAATGGGATCTCAGAAACAGACTCTCTGAGCTCAGCATAGCACCAAACAGCGGCATGGGATGCATCTTCTCTGGCCACCCTAGAAGGATTTTCTCAGGATCTAATACTGCAGTTTGTATGGAAGGGGTTTGAAACCATGGGGAAAGTTTGCATTTGTGAGATTTCCTCTGGAGCTTAAGCTATGACTGAGGTGAACAGGACACTTCTGAGCTGGGAAAGCACTACCAACCAGAAGCATCCAAATCACTCCCAGAGTCAGGTATACACAACAACTCACTTCTATCCTGACTCAGCCACATGCCCACTGTAGAACACAGCTCCATGTAAATCAAATAGACCAAGAACAAGGGATGAGTATCTCCAAGAGGGAAGTCACGGGGCTGCTGCCAGAAGGGAACAGGCAGAAAACACAGTTGTCTACTACAATATTTCACTCAACTAGGCCATTTGTTCAGACCTTGTTTTTTCAGGAAATTGGATTGCTGCTTAAAAGTTAAGATTGATCAGAGAACCAGCTAGGAAATGAAATCCTGGCTGTGATTATTCACATGAGATGGCCGTGAACTCCTGATGAGTTCATTAGTGCAACCTATATAGTGATGTTAATGAGTGACATAGACCAAATTTTATATCCTACCACTGTAGTCAGGCCAGTGTTTTAGCTTATTCAGATAGTTGACTGTACATTATTCAATAACAAATTGAATGTGTTGTTCATAAATTCCCCAACTTATATTTATCACATCCAATATTTTGTCTGTTTTTTTTCTAGTTCTGATTGTTTGCAGGGTAAGATGGGACTATGAACTGTTAACTGAATTCCTTCTATCCCCCTCTTTCTTCTGGGTGGATGAATTGATTGGCTATATAATAGACATGGAATGTAGTCATCTGGTGCTGTCAGAAGGAAGCTGTCAGAAAATATACAGGTTACATGAGACAAGAGTATGATGTATATGAAGTGTGCAGTGTGTGTGTATGTCTGTACAGAAGAGAATCATGTTTCTTAGCCCTTAGATCATGCCCAATATAAGTTTACCCCAGTAGTTTTAAATTACATGAACCAGTATATTTTCTTTTTATCTCAAGATAGTTTAGGTTGAATTTTTCATCACACACAATAGAAGAAGCCCTAATATATTATCTATTACAGTATAAAAACATCATGCTTTGGCTGGAGAGATTGCTTAGTGGTTAAGGTGCTTGCCTATAAAGCCTAAGGAACCTGGTTCCATTCCCCAGTATGAAGCAGTGTGTGTGTGTGGTGGGGGGTGTGTAACAGAATCATGTTTCTTAGCTCTTAGATCATACCATATATGAGCTCACCACAGTCTTTTTTAATTACATGAACCAATATATTTTCATTTTATCTCAAGCTAGTTTGGGTTGAATTTTTCATCACACAGTTGAAGAAGCCCTAATATAAAACCTATTACAGTATAAAAACATCATGTTCAAGCTAGAGAAATGGCTTAGTGGTTAAGGTGCTTGCCTATGAAACCTAAGTATTCAGGGTCAATTCCCCAGTACCCAATGTAAGCCAGATGCACAAGGTGGCACATACATCTGGAGTTCATTTGTGATGGCTAGAGCCCCTGGTGCACCCATTTTCTCTCTCTTTCTCTGATCCTTCCTCTCTCTCTCAAATAAATAAATACTGATAATAAAAAAATCTAAGGTATCATGTTCTATTATATTCTAAAGTATTCAAATCTTAGATAGCAAATACATTTTTGAAGTACTTGAGGTTGTTTCTCACATAGCCTAAAGACCTTTTAGAAAGTGACATAGTCAATGTGTCTACAGGGTGGCATCAATTTCAGTGTCATTAATGAATTATTTAGTGTTTTAGGATTATTGTCACAATTTATGGATTCTTGTTTGTTTCTTTGTTTTTGCTTCTTTAATTAAGATATGCTGAGATTAGCATGATAACAATTTTAAGTCATATAAATAACTCAAAAATTTAAAAACTAGAAAACCATTTAGAGAAAGAGAAGATTATTGTTCTGGTACTGTCACTAAACATAATTAAATTTTTGGCCATCAAGGTCAAAATAAAATCAGAAAAAGCTGGGCGTGGTGGCAAACACCTTTAATCCCAGCACTCGAGAGGCAGAGGTAGGAGGATCACTGTGAGTTCGAGGCAACCCTGAGACCACATAGTGAATTCCAGGTCATTCTGGACCAGAGTGAGGCCCTACCTTGAGAAAACAAAACAAGAAAGAAAGAAGAAAGAAAGAAAGAAAGAAAGAAAGACAGAAAGAAAGAAGAAAGAAAAAAAATCAGAAGAAATTTTATAATTTTTACATTCCATTAAAAGAACACTTGATTGTTTTTCAAAAGGAACAACAACAAAAAGAAAAACTTAACAGACTTTTTTAAAAACTTTCTCACAACCAAAAGTCATGAGTTTTTGTTTCTTTGGAAAACGAGATTTTTGTGAGTCCCTTCATTCTGTTTGCTTTTCTTCTGTTTCCCCAATTCATCATGCAACTTGGTAGCGACTTTAATAAAATACTATAATAACATTTTCGTGGCTTGCCTCATGTCTGATGATTAGAGGAGCAGAGATAGAAACCAGCTGGTTTAACCTCTAGGCAGGCCAGCGCTGAAGCCATGTATCTTAAAAGACAATTGAAACCACGTGCACCAGCTCTGACCCCTGATTCCAAGGTCAAGGAGGCAAGAGGCAAATTCGGGATGCTTCTGAAAAATCTTTTAAAAGGACTTCTGGGTGGTAAAAAGCTTGGCCAAAATGACTTCTTCGTGTTCCCTGGAAACTCAAACCCAGTACTTTTCCACAGAGGCTGGGCAAAAGTGGCTGGATTTGACCTTGTTACATCAAAGCTTCTATTGCACTCTTAAAAGATAAAGAAAAACATCACAACCTCAAAACAAATGGGCCACTGGCTCCATGTCATCATTCCAGGGTACTTAAACAGTCAGTAGCCATTAAGGTGACCACAAAGTCAGACCTCTTTTCTCGGGATCTCTCAAACCACAGACCAGTGATATCTGCATTTCTTTCCTTTCTTCAGTCACAAGTCTCTTGTCTTTAAGTTAAGTGCATCATCAAACAGTTTATGGGGCTCAATTAGTCCCTTCCCCATTCTTCCAGAGCTCTATATCCTCTGTGAAATCCCTGCTTCATGAGATTTTTCCCTGAGCATCCGAAGGCCTTGCTCACTTAATCCCTTTTTGATATTTTACATATAGATGTATATATATATATATATATATATATATATATATATATATATATATATATATATATCAAGGCCTGAATCATTTGGGATATTTATGAATAATCTTATTAGAAATGTCTCTTGAAATTAGGCACCTCAGTTTCAGTAAGTCTTTGGAAGCAATAATGCAGGAAGAAAAGATAAAGTAATGTGAAAGATAGGCAATTGCATTTTGTCCAAATAAATCTAAGGGATTGTTTGTTTGTTTGCTTGTTTGTTCAGAAATTCTAGGGTGTTTCAAGTGCTATTGTTCTCTGCAATATTCTTTTCACCTTAGCAACAATGTTCCCTGTGGAATATTACTCTGCATTGGGACCATCATCATCTGAACCCCACAATTTCAGCCCCTGGTATCATCTGAGGCACAGATGCACCACACACTTCACTGCTTATTATTTATTTATAGGAATAAAGACAGGATTCTATAGAAGTGCAATAGGAGAAAATTTGACAAATGACAGAACTGGTCTGTGAGGAATGTGAATAGTAATAAATTTCTTTTGCCAAGCTTTTACACTTGGGTACACATTTACTCAGAAACTGGTGCCTATTTCTATTGATGAATGCTTATCCTATGCTCAGTATCTATAATATTTATGACTTTCTTGTGTTTAAAAAAGCTTATGACAAGTATAAGACACATATTATACAATATAGTATCCTGGTAGCATCCCTTATACCAAAGACACAGATTTGGGGGAACCATGATCGTCCTTGTAGCAGCATATTTCATTAAACACAAAGACATCTCGGAATTTTTCTCCATCTAATGAGTTTAGCAGCCACAACTTTGGGTTCTAAGGAATAACTAGGAGACTTGTGTAGGCATTATGGATTGGTATGGATTATAAAGGGGTGAAGTAGCTCCTTAGCTCTATATATGACCTCGCTAGAAATGCATTTCCCCAAAGCAATATACTTTCTTAGGAAATATCACAAAAGTCTTGAAGTTTTAAATTTTTTTTTAATTTGTCACCTCCCTCCACTTATTGACATCTGAGAATGATAGGGGTAATGATTTTGCCCCCTCTGGTGGTTTGAATTAGGTGTCCGTAATAAACTTGTGTGGTCTGCATGCTAAGTCCCCAGGTCATAGTAGTAGTTTTGGAATTGGAGTTTTGCCAGAGGAACAGTGTTTGTGGGGGCAGGTTTAGGGTGTTATAGCCAGCTTCCCCCTGCCTGTGTTTGGCACACACTCCTTCTGTGATATTCTGCCTTCCACGGCAGATGTTATGACTGGCCTCTGCTCATGCCTTTCGCCTGCCACCATGGAGCTTCTTCTCCAGTCTGTAAGCCAAATTTAACATTTTTCCTCTCACAAGCTGCTATTGGTCGGGTGCTTTGTCCTAGCCACGGGATGGTAACGGCAAATTTGTGAGTATACAAATTTGTCATTTTCAGAATTCACAGTATTTTTTTTTTAATTTTTTAAATTTTATTTATTTGCAAGCAGAGAGAAAGATAGAAGAGAGGCAGACAGAGAGAGAATGGGCATGCCAGGGCCTCTAGCCACTGGAAACGAACTCCAGATGCATGTGCCCCTTGTGCATCTGGCTTACGTGGGTCCTGGAGAATCGAACCGGGATCCTCTGGCTTCGCAGGCAAACGCCTTAACCGCTAAGCCATTTCTCCAGCCCCACAGAATGTTTTTACTGCAAGATTGGGTTTACCAGTTATTGTCTGCTGTTCAGTTACCATCCCTAAAGTTGTAAACTTTATTTACTAAAAACCAAAACCTCCATATCAATGCTTCTCCATTTGTGATCATCTGCCTTGATAACCTTTAGCAATTTTTGAAAAAAAAAAAGGCCTTTTTTTTTTTAACTGTCACAGATATAGGTAAAAGGTTTTTAGTTGCAAAACTGTTGGTTTTTAACTTGAGCATAAGAGCTGCATAAGCTTTGGCATGAACTGAAAGTTGACTTGTTACACACCCGACTGTGTGCTGTGAAGCCTATGTGCCTGCATGGGCCGCTAAATTCACGGCATGACCCAGAAAAGATGTTTGGATATCAGTGTTCAGTACTCACTGGAATTGATGCCACTATCCCTTTGCTTTTATTCTTGCTATTCATTAGTTATTTTTAAAAAATTGACTCTTTCATTATCAGTTGCATTTATTGGGTCATTATGGTATCAATGCAAGATATAGGTTTGATAATATGACAGTGTTGGAACAACTGACATGTTAGGGTACAGAGGTGACTTTGATCTCAATCCAAGTAGGAACCCTCAGTAGGAAACATGTTCTCTTGTGGTTAGGTGAAAGAGGGCTGCTAAATCAGGAAGAGAAGCACGTGGAAATTCACGTCTCTGAAATTCTTGAACCTGCTTCTATATCTGACTTATAATCCTTCTGGATACTAGTGAGAATTGTTGAATTGAGGAACATTTCCTGGTCAGTGTTTTACTGATACTAAATCCAAGGGCTATCTAAGACAGTCTATTTTGCATATTACAAACTATTTGTACTGGAATCATACAGGCCCACATCATTTTGAAACTGGTGGTTTAACTTATTCTAGGCATTCATGACACTTGCATAAATGCCACTAGTTGTTACCTAGAACGTCTTCATTCACAGGGAGGCCTGGGTCTAGTTGTTTGGGATCTGCTGCTTGGCTCAGAGCAGAGACACCCTTCCTTCCACCCCAAATATCTTCTTTATCACTCTTTCCTGACTAGGGAATGTCCTCAGTCTTTATCCGTGAAAAGGTTTTGGAAATACAAGAAACCCACTTGCAACTGGAAAAGTACCCAAAGCTGCCTGGTTTCTGGTAGGAATCCGACAAGAATTCTTCCCCTATGATGACTACATTGACTCTTAGTTATTCAATGATCACTTAATGAAGCACGTTAAAACAGTGCCTATGTTTATTCACACAAATCCCCAAGGAAGCTGGGCACCTCTGTGTGAGGTTTGCCACATGTCCATGTAGCACGAGGGGCCTTTTTTTCCTGAAGGAAGTAGCTTTTGGTTGGAAGCCTGCTCTTTTCCCAACTAGAGCTTCAGCTCAGAAGTGTAGCATCACGGATCTTGAAGGTGGCCTATGAGACTCAAGGCCATTGCTTCCTCTACGTCATGCAGAGAGTGATATGAGAGGCAATTCAGGTTGGGAGGACGTCTATCCTAGAAAAGGACACAAGTAGAAATCTTTCTTCTTGTCTCTGCGGGCGTCATTTAGCTGACTATGACTCTCAGGATGATGTCGTGGGCTCCGTCTCAGTCTGAAGTTGGCAGTACATCCAGAGAAAAAGATAGCTTCTCATGGTTACTGACCTGAACTGACTCATTGACCTGCAAGGCCATATTCCTTAGCACTTATAATGGGAGATAATTATTTTCCTTGGGTTGAGCATAATATCTTTTTTAAATCAGAGTTTTCAAAATGTGTAGCTGAAAACTTCCTGATAGGGCCTCTGACTGTCAGTACCGCTTCCAACACCTGCTCGCTGGCTGTCCAGCACCTATCTGAATGTTCCAGCCCTAGTTGGTCCTATCATTTTTTTGTTCTTGGTTTCCTGGGTCTTTTACAAGTCTCTTGTTTATTCCATGGACTTTTTTATTTAAAGAAATAAAAGCTTATTTGGGCTCCTGGCTTGAGAGGATCCAGCCCAGCGCACCAGAGAAGGCATATATGGTAGTCATTGGCTCTCTGGTAATGAGAGCATGAGGCTGCAACCCCTTCCATCCTGAATGTCCGCACAGGAAGCAGAAAATGGACCAGAAGCAGGACCAGGTTTAAATCTCAAGGCCTGCCCTTACTTCCTCCAACATGCCTCCACCTTGCAAAGGTACCACAGCTTCGCAATACAGCACTGCTAGCTGAGGAAAAAGTGTTTAAATATGTGAGTTGTAGGAGACATTTTAGATTCAAGTTATCACATTCTACCCTTGGTCCCACGGGCTAGAGGACATCTGCCAATGCAAAATGAATTCAGTTCAACTTCAAAAGCAGTTTCAACATTGTTCAAATGTCCAAAGTCTCTTCTAAGAGTCAAGGTGATCTCTTAACTTTGAACCCCTGTTTTAAAAAATCAAGTTTCGGCCAGGCGTGGTGGTACACGCCTTTAATCCCAGCACTTGGGAGGCAGTGGTAGGAGGATCGCCGAGAGTTCGAGGCCACCCTGAGACTACATAGTTAATTCCAGGTCAGCCTGGACCAGAATGAGACCCTACTTCGCAAAACAACAACAACAAAAAAATCAAGTTGCATACTTAAAACATTCAGAGGCACAGAGTTAACATCCTCTTTCCAAAGGAAGCAAATGGGAGCATAGCAAGGAAAGATTGAACCAAAACAAGATTTCGGAGGGGGAAAACACTTCACAAGGTGGCCCTGCTCAAGCAGAATGCTCTGCGGGTTTTGCTCGGGCACTCAGTTTTCAAATGAGCTTGCATTATTACGCCCTAGAACTTGCAGCGAATGGAGTCTGACCCTCAAGATACTTTTCCTATCTTCTAGTTCACTGTGAGGTTCTCTGCAGTGTTCTCTTTAATAACTACAGAAACATCACGAGCATCCACCCTGCCTGCAACTTTAACTCCCTTTACACTCCTTTCCTTCCCTTGTCAAATTTCACATATTTTATGTCTTTCTGCTCCATCTTCTGCACTGAATTCTCACTATAAATCCCACTAAATACAGTGAGCAATAACCATCCACATCATGTTATACTGTCTTGAAATTTCCCGCACTAAACCAAATCCATGCGTCACCTTTAAATCCACCTCCCTTGAGCTTTCAGGACACGAGAAGAACACAGCCAGATGCTTTGCTGAATGGCCTCTCACTCAATTCCTGACTGACTTTGTGCCACTCTGAATCCCCATAAGCCCAGTGTTTGCTGTCTATATTTTGATAGATAGTCTGGTCTTCCAAACTCCTGCAGAATTACCCACTAAGTTCTGCTTTTATAGCATTCCAACGTTTTTCTAGCCCAAAGCTCCAAACTCTTCCCCAAAAACTTGTTGCAAAGATCCACATGGTCAGTTCCTCACGGCAACAGCACCCCCACCCTGCGTGAGTCACTGTATTATCACTCTTCCTCGCTGGGATGAAGTGCCTAATATATCCAATGCGAGAAAAGTAGCATTTATTTTGGTGCATGGTTTGAGGGGGTCCATGCATAATGGAGGGGAACATGGCAGCCTATAGACCCTTGGAAGTGAGAACACATAGCTAGGATTCCTTGTCAACTCATGTCTGGGCAACACAGGAAGCAGAGCTATTCCACAGACAATTATTGAGCAGCTACTAGGTCTCCAGCCATAGTCCAGGTAGCATGGATGTCTAGGCAGACTGAGTCTGTCTAGGGGAGAGGTGCCCTGGCAGCCATGCTTGGCTCCCTGGCATTTGCAGCGTCTGCATCTGTGCAGTGCCCATCCATTATTGTTCTTCCCAGACCAAAATTTCACTCTGCTTGAAGTCCTCTTTGCTCTTCCAGGTTCACCAGCTCTGCTTGCCTTTCTACTGCTGGTTCCTCCTTCCATTCATTTCTGGCTTGTTCTCCCTCTTGCCCCTGTCTCACATAAGCACTTATGTTTGGCTGTCTTGAGTCTTTCTCCCCTGAGCACAGTGAAAGAGGTTACTGAATCATCCCCTTGGGCCACTGGTGCTTTGGAGAGAAAAAGATTGATTACCAGAAAATCCCAGAAATCCCAGAAACACTGTATCTGTTGAGAAATCAACAATGAGTCTGTGGTCAGAGCTATAAGACCATAAGATGGTCCTTCCAAGTACAATGAGCACACAGACCCTGAACTGCACATCTCATCCCATCCACTACCTGTTCAGGTCATGTCTAGGTGTACAAACTCATCTTAGGCCCCATGTGCCTCAGTTTCCCATAAATTGGAGATGTTGAAAACGAGTGTTCTTCAAAGGGTTGTGGTATGGATGAGTACGTAAATGTAGAATAAGTTCTTAAATCTGTTCCCAGCCCATAAGTTCTCCATAAATAAGGATGTATTATCCTTGAGCTTGCTCTGTCCTCACTTGTGCTCTATAAAGTCATTTCAGGCTCTCCAGGGCAAACAAGAAAACTGAATTCCACATTAGAGACTAGCAAGGGAAACAGGGAGAGAAGAAGTCTGGATGGGTCATGGCTGCTGAGTGAGATCCCATTACAAGGTGTGACCCAGAGTTCTCCTGTCGTACAGAAAGGTAAGGAAGGCCTTGTCATCACAACACCCTCCTTCCTAGGGCCCAAGGCAGATACCAAAACTTGTTTCTCCCCACCCCAGTCTCTTCAAGAGATTAGTAGAGTGTACTCTTAAATTCTAAGCCACATCAACGCAAGCCCTGCATCTCTTCAGAAAACATAGCATGTTAGTGTCAGTTACACTCTCCCAGCCTAAGCTCTTGTGATGTTCCATAAATTACAATTCCCTCCACAGAATGAAAACTATCTAATTCAGTTCTATATATTCTTCTCTTTCTCCTCCTCCTCCTCCTTCTCCTTCTTCTTCTCCTCCTCCTCTTCCCCCCCCCCACTCCTCCTCCTCCTTCTTCTTTTTGAGGTAGGGTCTTGCCCTAGCCCAAGCTGATCTGGATTTTACTATGTAGCCTCAAGCTGGCCTTGTACTCACAGATTCTCCTACCTCTGCCTTCTAAGTGCTGGGATCAAAGGTATGTGCTAACAAGCCTGGCTTCTATGCTCTTCTTTATAAAACATTTCCCTAAAAGAAAATGGAATTAAATTTATTCAAGGATTCTCTCTCCCAAGTCACTTCTCCACTAAATAGTCTATATATGCCACACTTGAGAGCTAAACTGTGAACTCCTGTCTCTATTTTCTTCCCGTTCTCCCTCCCTTCTTCATATTTTCCATTACTCCTATCCATTCTACCAGTCTCATGTCAAGAAAGGAGATAAACTCAGACTTCTTTGGGAAGGATCTGAAGGACAAGGTCCTCATGTGAAGTCACTAAAACCTGAAGGTGTAGCTGGGCATGGTGACTCATGCCTATAATACTAGCACTTGGGAGGCAGAGGCTGGAGAATTTCCATGAGTCCAGGCTATTGTAGGCTGTAAAGTGAGAAAAGAGAGTATCTTAATATCCACCCCCACCACAAAATAACTGACTGGTGCTCCCACACCACATAAACCACAACCCCAAAGGGAATGCCTGCAACCCCACTGAGGAGCATCACCAATGGAATGGGGGCAGGGGCAAGGGAAAAGTAGGTACAAACTCATGATGTATCCATACAAAATGTGTTGTTAAAATAATAATTTAAAAGTAAAAGAAGAAATGACAGCTATATCCGTCTTTCTTTGTCCTAGCATTTTGACAGTCTGTAATTTATTGTGTGGGTATACTCACAGACTATAAATCAAGGAGGTTATAACAGAATCAAAGTCTTATTGCACAAATATTTGAAATGTGCAAAGATTTAAAGCAGTCTAGAAACTCATTAATTTTCTACAGTTCATTGTCAATCTGATTAACTCATATTGGAGTTGACAGCATTTAACAGAAAATTCCAAACAAGAATTTAAGAGAAGAAAGAAGTAAGTGTAGGACAGATAATTCAAGGCAGATTGACAGCTCTATAAAACTGAGCCAAGCAGGGTCTCTCCAGACCTCACTTCCCTTTCTGGATGAGTCCTGTGTGCTCAGACCCAGACTGCTGAGCAGATCCCTTGCCAGCAAGCTAGAGGGAGGAGAGAGACCCACTACTTCTAGAAGGTTCCGCAAGTCCCATCCACCATTCTTTTTTTTTTTTTAATTTTTGGAGAGAGACACGGAGAGAGACAGACAGAGAGAGAGGGAGACAGAAAATGGGAGCGCCAGCAGTCTCTCAGCTGCTGTGAACGAAATCCAGATGTGTGCACCCCCTTGTGGGCAAGTGCGGCAATTGCGCACTTGCGTCACTTTGCATCTGGCTAAACATGGGACCTAGAGATTGGAACGGAGTTCTTAGGCTTAGCAGGCAGGCGCCTTAACCGCTGAGCCATCTCTCCAGCCCCAACCACCATTCTTTAGACCACAGCCTTAATATGTTTTTCAAGGGAGTTTCTGGGAAATTTAGTTAGTATATGAAATGAGGAAGAAATCATGAATATATACTGGGTGGTATTTATTAATTCTTTTATCACTTTCATAGACACAGGTAAATTACCTACTTAATTAAGACACTCAGGAGGCAGAGGTAGGAGGATCTCAATGAGTTCAAGGCCAGCCTGAGAATTCCAGGTTAGCCTGGGCTAGAGTGAAACCCTACCTCAAAAACACAGAAAAAAAAAAAAAGGAACTCAAATGACATTTAAATGGGAGCAGAGGCAAGTTGATAAAAGAGTATAACCTGTCATATATATATATATATATATATATATATATATATATATATATATATATATATAAAATTTTTAGTTTTTTTAAGTAGGGTCCCTCCCTAGCCCAGGCTGACCTGGGCCATATACTTGTGTGTGTGTGTGTGTGTGTGTGTGTGTGTGTGTGTGTGTGTGTGTGTGTGTTAAATTTAAAAACTTGCAAGAATGCAAACTCATTCTACAAAGTTCTTCATCCCCTTGAAAGCTTCTCTTTCCTTTAGGTCCTTTTGTTGAGCCCCAAGGCTGGAGGCTCTCAACTGCCCCCTCCATAAGCCATCACCCCCTAGTGGCAACACTGTGAAGTGGACTCAGGAAAATCCAGATGCAACTCAGGTTTCTATATCATAAGGTCCTCCGTGGCCTCCCAAATGAAACTGCACTCTTCCCAGTGAATTTTGGAGCCAATGCACTAAGGATACTCTTTTAAAGTGGCTTCCTGACCTTATTTTGAAAGAAAACTACAACCTCCATTAAAATGGCTACATTGATTCCTGTACTAGGAAAACAACTTTCATTTCAAGCCCCTACTCAACATGCTTAGGGCTGAGGAATCAGTAGGAGGGTAAATTAGTAGCATTCCTCAGCATTCCAAATACTATAAAAGAATAACTGATATCCTCTTAGCATGTATTTATCAATATACTCGATCTGTATTTGGCATGGTGGCCTATTTGATACCTTTCCTATAATAGTTACCTTATTAAACAAAAATGTTCAATACATTATAAATAGTTTTATAACTGATATGAAGCACCCCTGCTATTCATGGGAGTTTGCAGTCAATAAAAGAAAGTGAATTCGTTAATTTTTTTTTTTTTTCTCTTTGGCACAATTTTCCTTGTGGGCTGACAATGAGGATGGAGGGTAATAAACACTAATAATCACTTGCCCCAGTGACAGTGCTTCTGACCAGGGAACTCCTTGCTTCAGTAAGTATAGTCATCCAACCATAGATATTTGGGTTCCATGTTCCGTTCTGAGGGTCCTCCTGTTCACAAAACAGGGGTTACTGTGGGGAAAACAGTGAAAAGACACTACCTCTCCATACTGTGGCCATGTGATCTATTCGCAACCCATAAGCAGTTTGCAGATTCTTTCCATTGGGCAGATGTGCCGTGTAGAAGGGAACCTGTCATGTCCGCTTCTAGTTTCCCAACCAAATGGTTTTCCACAGAATTTCAGGGCAGGAGCTGCGGGCTGGACCTAAGCATTGACACTTCACTGGAAAACCTTCAGAAATCAAAATGAGTGATTCTGCCTCAAAAACAGAAAGCAGTTCTTCCCCTCTGCACCTTACAGGTTCGCCTCCCACACTTTGGTCGGGATCCATTCTCTACTGTACTCTTTGGGCTTTCTCCTTCTGCCTGCAGCCTTGACCTCTGAGCAGTGCAAGGGTGGAGATGCAGGCTGCCTGGCAGAGATTCGAGCCCAGCTGATGGAGGTGCCCCACTGACTATTTCTCTAACTGTCCTATACGCAGTCATAAAGCTGGAATCTGCAGGTGCCTAATTCTCTCTCCCAGGAGTTTCACTGACACCGCCATACATCTCATGGCTTAAAACACTGTGAAATGATGTGTGACCCTTCCCTTTGCCTCATTCCATGACATTCAAAGCAGATACTGGTCAATGCAGATACTGGTCTTGCACACCAGCCTTCCAAAATCAATCACATAGAAGTGCAGTGCTCGTCCATGTTTCAAACGTCTCTCTCAGGACAGCCATGTAACCTCCTCAGCTCATTTTTACAACACTGCTGAGGCAGATGCTCGGATGCCCATCCTTTTCTTATGCTTCATGCATTTTTGATGACCATAAAGTGAGCTGGCTGCTTCCCCATTTGCCCACTGAGTGCCATGCTCTGTGGCCTCACCACAGCTCCATACAACAGGGCCAACTAATCATGAACTTTCCAAATCTTCTGGAACTGTTGTCTACAATAAACCCTTCTTTTATTAAAGTTGACTCTTTCAGGCATTTTGTTACAGTAGCAGAATGTTGACTATCACCTTCTCACCTTCAAAGACTCACTCTCTGGGTAGCCTTCTTGGACACAGAGTCCCTCCCTTTAATGGATTTCCCCCATTTTATGCTCTAGATAAACAATTATTTTCTTACTGGTGCTAGTAACAATTTATCATCATCATCATTTTATTATCTGATCCCAAAACAGAGAAGAACTCTTTCATTTTGCTTTCCACTCTCTCCCCAAAACATATTATTTACCTTGGTATATATCAGACGCCTAATAAGTATTTGCTATTTAAATAGCTGCATGCACAAGTAAGGCTCCTGTTGGTCTGTTGGTGCAGCAGAATATTGTGAGACACTTGATTATTCCCTTGACAACACAGTCAAAAACTTTTATTTACTGCTGAAGCATTTAACAACACGCCAGGGTTGGCCCAAGAAAAGCAGCAACAAAAGCCAAAATGCACAAAAGTTGCTGACAAGACTATCACCCTCTCTTGAATCAATACTTTTAAAAATGAGCTGGCCAGACATCTTTTGTAGCCACTTTTACAGTTGAAAGCAGGGACCACTGCATCGCCAAACATGGAGTTCAGGTCCTGCTGGATGCTTGTCTCTCAGACACTCATGTACCTCTTTCACCCCATCAGATAAGGCTCAGGGGCCACTTTTCCAAACTGAGGCCTTCCTAAACTATCACAAAAGGTACTTCAGCACAAGCATATACATTCTCTACCTACCTCCTTTCCTTATTTTTTAAATTTTATTTTAAATTTACTTATTTTGAAAGAGAAAGAGGGGAGAATGGCACACCAAGGGCTCCAGCCACTACAAATGAACTCCACACAAATGCACCACTTTGTGCAGCTGGCTTATGTGAGTACTGGGGAATTGAACCTGGGTCCTTAGACGTCACAGTGAAGTGTCTTAACCACTGAGCAATTTCTCCAACCCCCCCCTTTCTTATTTTTCTATGATACTTGTTACAATATCATTAACTTCCTTTATTTATTTATGTTGGTCATGTGAGATAGGGTCTCCCAGCATAGTTGTGGCTGGCCTGAAGCCCATGGCAAACCTCCTTTATCTTAGCTTTGGTCTCCCAAGTGCTGAGATTTCAGGTGTGGGCCACTATGCTCACCTCGATGTGTTTATGCCACCCTGTTGCAGGAATTTTTGCATTGCTCTCTTTTGTATCTCAGTCCTTTAAATAATATCTTGTGCTCTCTAGGTTACTTTTGGGGTGTCTTTGAGAGCATCAGAGCCTTCATTGGTCTCAAAAACTCTCAGAACTGTGATAAAATACATTAAAGGACCAACTTAAGGATAAAGGAATTATTTTGATTGATGGATTGGGAAGGATCCACTGAAAAGGTGCCCCAATGCCACTCCAGATGACATCACTAAGCTCAAAGAAGCTAGATCGGTCTTTGACCCAATTCCCTAAAGACAGTTAGAACTGCTTCTTCAGAGCAGGAAATGGGATACTTTAGGGGTTACAGTTCTCCCAACCCCCATGAAAGTAGAGGAGAGAAATGTCTGTGAGCCTGTAGAGGGAGATTCCAGATCATTCTCCTTCCACAGATCAAAAATGTCAGAAGGATCTTGCCTTTTCTTACCTTTTCTTCCCTAGAGAATGGCTTCCACTTTAGGAGATAATCACCCCATTCAAGAAGACCCTTCCTAAGAAGGGACTGAAAGATTGTTAGAGCCACAATTTGGGACATTTTGCACAGAGACTTTGCTCCCCCCATAATGCATGACCCACAATCCCTATGGGGTGGACCTTCATCCCCAACAAGGAAGGCCTCTTCAGAAAAGGGGCAGGGAGGAGGGAAAGGATGGTACCAACATGTGTTGTTTACATACTAAATATGTCCACATATAATAAAATTTTTAAAAGGGTAAAAAAGGAAAAGAAGACTCTTCCAAGAGGATTAACATCTCTGGGAAAATTACCTATCGTCAGGACTGGACTAATCATCCCCAAAAGACCCCACTCTAGATCTCTAGGTGGGCTTCTCGTCTTCCTGGAACCTCTTCTTGCCTTCTTCTTGGGCAAGGACTCTTAAAATTATTCCTTTCCTTTGCCCCCTTCTCTTAAAGTTCTTGATGAGAAAACTCTGATCTATAATAGAATACTTATTCTCTGGTCTTTGGATGTCATTTTCCAAAATTCATGAGACAAGATTCAGAGACATTGATTCTGAGAGCTTTGGGGGACCATTGAAGGCTCTGATACTTTCAAAGACACCCCAAAATGTCATATCAGTACATGGTGAAATTCATGGTGGCTGGCTGCTATGAAAATGTGTGTATGAGACTGCTTGCTCACATCTTAGTAGATCAGGCAGCAGGGAGACTAGAATTAAGCTGGGGTATAACTCTCAAAGCAGGCTGAGATATAACCCTCAAGGCATGACCCCCACTTCTACTAGGCCTCACCTTCTAAAGGTTCCACAATCCTCAAACCAGTGTCACCAGCTAGAGACAAAACATTCAACACATGAGCATATGGGGTACATTTTACTTCCAAACCATCACAGTGCTCAAAACCAAAAATAAGCAAAGAGAATCTTATATTGCAGGAATAGGGAATTTGTTCTTTTCTCCTGGAGTCTCCAGTTCTGGCTGTGCTGACATAATTTACTATGTGTCTGAATAAATAAGGAGTCATATGCAATCTCACCATTGCAATTTACCATAGGTACAGACTTCAGTGCAAGACTGCTCAATATTCACTGCTCAAATCTAGTGACTCACATTCAGAGACATAGACAAGTCTGAGAGGTTTTACAGCCTAAAATCCATATTTGGAGACCATAGAAGATAGGGCTCAAGTAGTTCCTTGAAGGTAGGAAAAAGAGGAGGAAGTATGAAAAGAAATAGGGTGGGGAAAATGGTGAGCAATGAAGAAACCAAAGACCAGGAAGTGTGAGGATGAGGGAGCTAGAAAAGAGAAAACAGAAGTAAAAAAAAGGAATAATGCATAGACCCTGGCTCCAGCCTGTGCCTCCCCCTCTCTTGCTCTCAGGGCCTGTTTTTACATTGGAATCTTCCTGTTCCTCTCCAGCCTTTCTTCCACTACAATATACAACTTGAAAGGCAGCCAGTGGCCTATGCTCATAGCCTCAGTTCCACAGATAGTATGTCACTGGTATATGAACTGTACACTTTAACTTTGTATAAACTTGTTCTCCTCCTACAGATAAATTCTAATCTATAGAATGCTTGCACTTGGAGTTCCAGGGTGGCCAGCACGTAGCTAAGTGGACAGTAGGTGAGTCCAGAGCAGATTCAGGGACACACCTAAGAGGCTGTGTGTGTAACAGGGTTGGGCATGGCTTGGAATAATAGCTATCATAGCAGAAATGAAATAGAACAGTAACACCCAGGGATAAAGACATAGCAAGACTTTATAATGATTAAATGTAGCAAGAGCAGGAGCAAAATAAAATCCCTTATATAGGGACTTAAACAATTCTGATCATGCTTTTATAAAAACTGATATTTGAGTAGGGGATTCTGTATTGGAAGCATTTGGAAAGAAGATGGAAAGTTAACTTTTAAATATCTTTATGGGAAATTAATCTTTTGAGATCTGAATTGAGTTCTATTGAATTGAAATATTTATTGATAACACACAAAGATATATGAAAATAATTTTGTGAGAAGAAATTTGATGTGTCTTATTTTCATTTCCCTTCCTGAAAGAGGTTATACAGGCAAAAATTTAAACATAATTAGTCAAGGAAACTTTTAAACTAAATTTCACCCATTTCCAGAGATGTTGAAAGAAGGAAAAGAATGAAGTTGAACATATTTTCTTTGGCTCCTTGCCCCCAAAATTGCTGCACTTCAAGCTTCATAAGGGGGAAAGAACCTGAAAAAAGCTAAAGTATGACAGAGATTGGGAAAATGATCTGTAGACAGACAGCTTAGTTAGAAATAAAAAAATAAATAAATAGTTTAGGGACTGATAATGTCTGGTGTGATGGCTCACACCTTTAATCCCAGCACTCCGGAGGCTGAGGTAAGAGGATTGCCATGAGTTTGAGACCAGCCTGGGCTACGTAGAAAGTTCCAGGACATGATGGGCTAAACTAAGACTCTGCCTTTAAAAATATATCAAAACAAAAACAAAAAAGGAATTATGATAAGAATTAAATGGTCAAAAAAAAATAGGTGAAGAGGTTTGAAGATTTGCCAGAGGCTGAAATAAAAAGCCATGCACACTTATCATTTCAGCTTGTCAATAGTAAGCCTGCTCTCCTCACAGGCACAACCATGTGGCATGAGGTGTTAATGTCACCAAGACCAAAGGTTGACAATTAAGCAGCATAACCCATGATAGGGTCTTGCACAATGCCTAAAGAGCTCCAGTGAACTAACGCTATTCCAGTCTGGCAAGTCTAGAAGGAAAGCCCACCCGCATTAAAAGATGGCTGCTATGCACTGAATATTTGTTTCCCCATTGGTAGTCTTTAGGAGGTACCTGGGTTTAGATGAAGTCACAAAGCTGGGGCCTCTACTATGGAGATGAAGAGATGATGAAGGAAGGTTGGGCCTTCCTCTCTCAGCCCAGGGAAGAGACAGGGGAGCACGGCTACCTGCCAACCAACAAACCTGGATGGGTACCTGTCAACAACTTGATCTTAAGCTTCTAGCCTCTAGCCTGAGGGAGTAACACTGTTTAAACACCCACTGAATGATGTTTTGTTATGCCAGGGAAAGCTGCATATGATACCACTTTTTCTTCTCTTATTGTTTACTTTGTAGGCAAATCCCCTTCCATCTTTACAGTAAGGAGCAGGATTAAGTAATCATGATCCCCGATGTTCACTGGCTCTTGTGTTCTGAGAAAGAGCTACACCTATCTGGGATCGATTACTTACTCCTCCACCTCTAGTTTCCCCAAGCACTGAACCCAGGGTTTGAATACTCTAGCCACAGCAGCTTGCATTTCCTGTCTTTGCCTGCCACCCTTTACCATGGAAACCTTGCTGGCTGGGAGGCAGGAATCCCCCTTCTCTCTTTCTCACACCCCCCACCTGCACTTTCAGCTTTACGTTTGTAGAGCACACATCATGATTCCAACAGATACAGAAACGACCAGCAGTAATCATGGTAAGAGCCAATTCCACTGTGCGTTCATAAGTAGTTTTTGTCTTCTCTCCAACACCATTTAATCCTCATACCAACCCTGAAAGGTACATTCCATGATTACCTTCATTTTATAGAGGTAGCAACTGAGGCACAGATGGTCAGGCTCTGTGGCAGCAACTAGACTGGGAAGGTGGGGCTTAATGGGAAAAGTGCTGTCTGTCCAAGTATGAGGACCTGAGTTCATATACCCAAAACCCACACAAAAGCTGGGCATGGTGGCATGTGCTTGTAATATCAGTGCTAAAGAAGCAGACAGGGGCTCCGCGAGGACCTTGCTGGCTGTAGCTTGTGTAGCTGAATGGGTGAGCTGCAAGTTTAGTGAGAGACCCTGACTCAAAAATATAAGATGGTGTGATAAAGATGTTTCAGTGCTGGACACTCCTCCGTCCCTTCTTCTCAGCACTATGTTGCCTATGTCATCCCAGTGGTCACGACCATCTGAAAAGAGAAGCTTCTCTAACCAAACGTGAGAGTAGCATTAATATATGAATATCCACAGTGGCCATACCTTTACAAGACTCTCATAATAAGAGGAAAAGATGATGACATCAAAATAAGAGAGAGGAACAGAGAGAGGGAGGGGATTTGATGGAAAGCAGAGTTGTGAAGGGTAAAGTGGGAGAGGGGAGGGAATTATCATGATATAGTCTGTAAGCATAGAAGTTGTCAATTAAAAAATTATACATTAAAAAATAAAGTGGAGAGAAATTGAGAAAAACACCCAATGTTAACCTCTGGAGTGTGTGTGTGTGTGTGTGTGTGTGTGTGTGTGTTTGGAGATGAGTCTGGCTAGAATTGAACTCCCTATATATGTATGTAACCAAGGATGACTCTCTACCTCCCAGGTGAGAGGATGATCACGGGCATGCACCACCAAGCCCAGCCTGAGAGTCTTGTTTTAGCAAAATTTGTACAATTCCACAAGTTTCTGCCAGTGGAGGTAGTGACTTGAGGACACTATCTTGCATTCTGTGGGAACTCGTGTATGCAGAGAAGGCAGTGCCTAGACTTCTCAGCAGGCCTCCTCTGAACTCCAGCCGCCTCCAAGACCCCCTCGCTGCAGCCCCTCCCTTCCAACCGTGTAGACTAAACACACTAAGCCTGTCTCCCAGAGCCTCTCTGCTTCCACCTGACCCTGGGATATGACTAACCCTTGGCATAAAAATCTGGCTGCTTCCTTCTGACAAGGATCAAGGGAATGGGCAAAATAAACATTAATTTTTCCTGGGTGAGTATAGAATGAGAAAACACTGTAAACAGGCCCTAGTTAATCAACTCTCCAGAAAAAAAAAAAAATCTTCTATTGATGATGTTTGTTCAGATCTTCTCTCCCTGGGCTTTACTGTAGAATGAATGGGTCTAGAGAAGTTTCCTTGTTATTGACTGAAGAGTGACATCATGCAGATGCTGCTTAAGAAGCTCATTGTATCAGTTACAGTCACATGACTGTGAACAAATGCCTAGCCAGAAGAGACTGAGGGAAGGAAAGAGGTTCCTTTGGCTTCCAGCTCCAGAGGGGAGAGTCCATTACAGAGGAAAGGCTTGTCAGGTGCAGGAAGCTAGCATCACACTGTGGCACAGTCACGAAGCAGAGAGGAAAAGAAAGTGGAGCCAGTGTATCAAACATTAAGGTCTACCCCTAGTGAACAACATCTCCTAGCAAGGCTCTACCTACTACAGCTTCCACCGCCTTCTCAATTAGCACCCCTAGCAGGGACCCAAGTATTCAAATACAAGGCTGAAAAGTAGCCGTTATATATTAAAACACCACAGTCACGGGTTATGTTTACAGCTTGGGGAATACTCAGCGGAAATACCATGAGTGATCATGAGAACTGAGAATAGTGCAGGTTAGGGAGGGATGTATGTCAGGATGATGAGGCTTAGAAATCTGGTGGGAGGGGAAATTTCAAGTTGGATACTTAGGAAATTTTTCCTGTGTCTCATACATTCCAACCTAAATTTCTTTAAAAGAACTTCATAGGGAAATAATACATTAGATTGAAATGCGCTGGAGGATTGTATTTATTCAAGAATTGTGACTCTAGGGGCTAGAGAGTTGGCTAAGCAGGTAAGAGCAATTAACTTGAGGACCTGAGTTTGATTCTCAGCACTCATGTGAAATAAAGCTGGGTGTGGCAGAATGTACCTGTAAGCCCAGCACAGAGGGCTGTGGAGAAAGGAGGATCACTAGGGCTCACTGGTCAGCCAGTCTAACTGAGAAATACGAAGCTCCAGTTTGAGTTTGAGAGTCTTTCTCAGGGAACTAAAGCTGAAGACAATAAATGAGAAAACTTGACTTCTGAATGCGGCACACACACCTGTGTACACATGTGCACACACCTCATAGTACATAAACATACACAAACAATGTGACCCAGCACAGAGAGAAGAGATTAGACCTAGAAATATTTTATTCATTTTTTGATGACATGTGACTTCACCCTATGTCTTTACTATTTAGTCTTTCCTAAATGTTATTACATAAGAACTTGTTTCTAGGCTGGAGAGATGGCTTAGCGGTTAAGGTGCCAGCCTGCTAAGCCTAAGAACGCCAGTTCCAATCTCCAGGTCCCACGTTTAGCCAGATGCAAAGTGACACGGGGTGCAATGCAGCACTTGACCACAAGGGGGCGCACACATCTGGAATTCGGTCACAGCGGCTGAGAGGCTGCTGGCGCGCCCATTCTCTCTCTCTGCCTCTCCTTCTCTGTCTGTCTCTCTCTGTGTCTCTCTCCAAAAAATAAATAAATAAATAAATAAACAAAGAACTTGTTTCTAGAGTATTAAGGCTTACAATAGAGAAAAGCCAAGATTATACACATGTAGAAAAGTCCTCTTCTGGTCCCAGAGTATCTAAGGGCACAGATGTCTTAGAGAAATTCCACACCAAAGATCACCCTGCGGGCCACCAATTCAAGAAACAGAGTAGACACATTACTAGAAATTAAATGGCAACAAGTCATAGGCGATTGTCTGGACATATCGAAATCTAGCAGACTTTTTTGTCAATGTAGGGGTAATACATTTTTTTAGCACCACAGCTAAAAGATGGTTAACTCAAATGAAAGCTGCCACAGCAAAACAGGTAAAAATGAGTTTGAGATGGTTACAAATAACTACAGTCGTATATAGAGTAGGATACAATAGAGAATTGCTGTAAATTGAGACGTTTGGTTTCCTTCTTCTGAAAGCAATTTATGTCAGCTTACTTGTGATTCTCTTACAGTTATCTCTCGTGCAGAAATCAGGCATGATTTATTTCATTTATAAACAATACTCTCCCCATGGTGCCTTTTAGACATTAGAATTAATGTTAATTAGCTCTATAGGTCAGCACACAGCAATGTAACAAGTTTTAACACATCTTACTTTGTTAATATTGTTTAATGAGGCATTGCCCTTAGCATTATAAATCCAGAATTTTCTATGATGAGCAATTGTGAAGTTTCTGAGCAATGTTCTCAAATTCATCCTTAGGTCCAAATGTTTATGTGTCACCTAAATGCATATGTGTGGGAGATAAAGGGAGGAGGAGAAGAGGGATACTGACCTCAGGGTTACCGACAACATTTAAGTCCATTTAAATCAACGGCCGTTGTTTATTTTCCTTTGGGACTGTGGGCTCTATCAGATCTCATCACCTCCACACCTGCATCTCCTGGGTTTGTTGACTTTCCACCCGTGACT
This sequence comes from Orientallactaga sibirica, assembly GCA_036365145.1. Taxonomy (NCBI): domain Eukaryota; kingdom Metazoa; phylum Chordata; class Mammalia; order Rodentia; family Dipodidae; genus Orientallactaga; species Orientallactaga sibirica. Next base: position 24,073,761 of record JAEOAD010000003.1, read on the forward strand.
GCATTCGATAAACAGTGCTCCAAGTGAATAACAACAGAGAGAGATGGTGGAGAAAGCCGGTAATAGGAAATCCAAACTTTATGTGAGAAATTTATTTATGTGAGCAAATTAAAAAAAAGAAAAACTATGACCTTAATTTGAGCTTGAAATTTTATTTTAACTTTACAATGAAAAGTAAATGCATCGGGGAGGGTACTTACTTTGTGATGAGTAATTGTGTGAAATCACTCTGGGTTTAAACTATATAAAGAAAAATGGCCATGCTTATTTCACGAGGGAAGTTGAAATACGTGACCATGCCATCTCTCATTTCATCGCTTCTTTAAGGAGGCTCCTTTTCACTTATTTTGTGAGGATTAGGTCTTGGGGATAACTTTGAAGAGCAGTTTGGATTAATGTTACATCTCTTACATCCATGCACTTGAAGAGGCTTCTGTATGTTTCATCTTTGCGTGTGTTGGAAAAGCCATGTTGAGGAAGAAATGTACGTTAGGCAAGGAACTATTTCTTGCTGTCAATCAACACACACAAAAAAATCTTTCTGGGCCTTCAAGTGGCAGAAATTATGCATGTTCTGTTTATTAGTTTTCATTGCGACAAAAATGCTGGGGAAACAACTCAGAGGGAGCCGATTTGGGCTCTGGATTTCAGGGGTTTCAGTCCCTGATCACTTTGCCTCATGAGCCTAGCAGAATATCATGGCAGTTGAAGCCCGTGACTGATGATTAAGTTCCTGGAGAATAAGAAACAGAAAGAAGGAACTATAAGCAAAGGCCAGGATAAGTAAGAACCCCAATGTGCACGGCTTCTGTGACCTATTTTCTCCAGCTAGATCCTACTTCCTACTTCCCATCACCACTCTATCATACCAGTACTCACATTCATTAAGACAAAGCCCTAGTGTTCTAAGTGTTTCTGGAAACACCTAGGTATTTCATAATCATAACAAGTTGGCAAAATTAATTATCACAGTTTTGTAATGAGCTGATGGCTATTTCTCACATACAATTTTAAAGCCACTTGAAGAGCCAGGTCTATTCTTCTGTAAGGCAAATGGCAGAAACAGTGAAGCCTCTGTTTCAATATCTAGCATTGTTTCTTATCCACAATTATAACGATAATTATAATTATTATATTATATTATAACTATTATGACTATTTGTAAAAAAATATCACAAACAGCAGATTATAGGGTTAAAAAAATCTTAGGGCGCTAGAGAGATGGCTTAGCAGTTAAGGCGTTTGCCTGCAAAGGCAAAGGATCCCCATTTGATTCTCCAGGACCCACATAAGGCAGATGCACAGAGGTCACATGCGTCTGGAGTTCATTCACAATGGCTGGAGGCCCTGGCATGCCCATTTTCTCTCTCTCTCTCTGCCTCTTTCTATTTTTTAAGTAAATTTTTTTAACAAAAGAATCTTTGGACTGGAAAAGTAATATAAGCACTTGTATCAATCAATCCAGGCTGAAGACACTGAGCAAGATGAAAGCTGTCAGGTCAGTATCTGAAACCCTTTCAATGGCAATGTTAATATGCATTTTTAAGTTTCCAGAATCATGGCGTCTGAGAGTGGGAAAGGGTTGGAGGTAGAAGGCAATGCGTCATTGTGACTCTTCTGTACAACGTGCTGATTAAATAATTCCTCATGGTGAATGCTTGTAATCCCAGGACCCCATAGCCTGAGTCAGGGATCGTGAGATGGAGGCCAGTCTTGTCTACATCCCAAGACCATGCTTTAGCAAACAAAACAAAACAAAGTGCCCTCTCCAGAGTCTCTTGAACATGATGAAATAGGGATAATTTTATTTCTAAAGTAGCTCATCTTGTTTCTGAAGGGCTAAATATGTGCTTTCTGTTGAGTCATGTCTGTGTTCAAACAACTCCACTCCCCCCATGGTTCTTGAAGTACTATCTGATATGAAACAGAAGATGTATAATCTCTTTTGTACTCCGTCTTTCATATGTGTGAAAATCCTGAGTTCGGTTCAATGAAATAAACATTGATTGGGTTCCTAATGTGCGCTGGGTGCTTCTAGGTGCTGGAATCTTAACAGGATAGTAAACATCTACATTTCCTCTAAACATTTTTTTTTTCTTTTTGGTTTTCCAAGGTAGGGTCTCACTTTAGCCCAGGATGACCTGGAATTCACTATGTAGTCTCAGGGTGACCTCAAACTCACAGCAATCCTCCTACCACTGCTCCCCGAGTGCTAGGATTAAAGGTGTGCACCACCATGCCCATGCCCAGCAACATTTTTTTTTTTTTTTTTTTTTGGCACATATATGTGCAGTGTGGTGGTGGTGGTGGTGTGTATGTTTGTGTTGTGTGATATACGCATGAGTTTGAGCAAATCTGAGTGCCCCATGCATACAAATGTGGAAGCCAGAGATACATATTTGGTGGCCTCATCTATTGCTCTTCTACCTTATTTCCTTGAGACAAAGTCTCTCATTGAACCCAAAGCTCACACCATTTTTTCCATGTTCTGCTGGCTGACCAAAGAGCCCCCAAAATACTTCTGTCTCTGTCCCCCTCAGTGCTGGGATTATAGGCATGTGTGGCCATGCCCAGCTTTTAACATAAGTGATAAGGATCAAACTTAGTTCCTTATGCTTGCAAAGCAAGCACTGTTATCCACTGAGCCATCCCCCCCAGTTCCCAGCATTCCTTTATTAAATTTCACACAAAGAAGTGGTATCCCTTTTAAATAAGTAGTGAAAAATTATGAATTATGAGAGCTACCCAATATGATTATGTTTGGTGATGGTATAAAGAGGTTGTTCAGTTTAAATTTTAATAATCATTTGCTGAGTAGCATAATGCCCACAGAGAAGCTGTCCTTCTGAAAGGACATTAGGAAGATACACCTATGAGATTTCATGCCATCTTATGTTTGTCAAAATTCAAGAAGATTAATGTAGTTTTTTAAAATATCTTTTGATATCCTTATTTATTTTTAATATATTTCATTTATTTTTATTTGAGAGAGAGAAAGAGAGAGAGAGAATGGGCCTGCCAGGGCCTCTAGCCAGTGCAAACAAACTCCAGATGCATGTACGCCCTTGTGCATCTGGCTTACATGGATCCTGGAGAATTGAACCAGGATCCTTTCTATTCACAGGCAGACACCTTTTTGATAAAAAGAACACACAGTCATTATGAAAAAATACTGGCATTATAATTTAAAAAACATACAAAATTGCAGGATCAGAAATAGCCATCATTGACATTGAGTGACAGTTCCAGATGTAGCTTGTATTATATTGTTATGAGCAGTTCATCTATATCTGGAAGAGATAAAGAATGGTGGAAAGGGATGGATTGATTAAAATAATTAAATACAATGAGATTATAAAGTACACACAACTTTAATAATTTTTAATTTAACAAAAGAAATTGAAATTAAGTGAAGTTGAAAAGTACTGCTCTTAGTTTCTTTGCCACAAGACTAAGCATTCCTAACAAATTAAGAAAAAGTGACATGGTGATACACAAGAAATGGAAGCCATAGCATAGATATTTGGATTGAAGAATCTTAATTCATTATAAAGCATAAGCTGATGCCATTTTTTCTCTAAAAGTTTCCCTAACTTTTCCCCTTAATTTTCATTGGTAATATTCCTGTTAATATCATGTTTAAGATAGATAATATGGGCTGGAGAGATGGCTTAGTGGTTAAGGCGCCTGCCTGCTAAGCCTAAGAACACCTGCTTGATTCTCCAGGTCCCAAGTTTAGCCAGACACAAAGTGACTCAAGGGCAGAATGCTGTATTTGCCCACAAGGGGACGAATGCATCTAGAGTTTGTTCACAGCAGCTGGGAGGCCACTGGCGTGCCCATTCTCTATCTGTCTCTCTCTCTCTTTCTCTCTCTCTCAGACACAAAAAAGATAAATAATATGTCCATTCTTTCATAAGTCTAACAGTTAACATGGACTTATGGACTTAGTTGAAATGTGTTCAGTATCAAGTGCAATAATTTATAACAGAGTCTTTATTCTTTCTTATGTTTATTCTAACTCAGGTTTGATTTTTTTATTAACTGAATTTTTTTGTCAAGTATGTTTCCAAATATAGCTCCTAGGTATTCAAATATCATAGTTCTTATATATTTAAAAATGTCCATTTCCTCTATTTGAATGACAGCCTGCTCCAAGGATTACACTAAAGACTTTATGTCTCAAGTAACTATGCATATCCCTTTTAACACAAGCTGCTCTCACTCTTGGTTGGAGAATATGTTTTATTTTTCAGATGGCAGAGAAAATGGAAATGATTCAAGATGCATCAATATGAAAAGAAAAGACAGTAGACTTCCCAGTATGAGATGAGCCACCTCTATCACATCTGCCGGGGCAGGAGGAATTGCAGAGGAAGTCACATGAATGCTGCTCTCTCTGCTCACTCCAGGATGATGGTATCAGAAACTGTGGTCAATCAAAACCCAACAAAACAGAAATTCAGAGGCTACAGAAGACACAACACTAAATTATACTACTAATAGGCCGGCCATGGCTCAGGAAACATTGCAGAAGATGGGGTGGAAAGATTGTAAGAGCCACAGAGTGGGTAGGAAAATCCTGAGCACAGTCCCCCCCCCACCCTTGTCCCACAAAAACTGACTGAGGCTTTAATGACCCTGCAATGAGTACCATAATCCCACTGAGAAGGCCCCCAGGGAAAGTGGAGTGAGGGATGGAGGGATACAAGAGTTTAACCTATTATAATATGTAAAACAATTTAAAAAAAAAAACTCCTAGAGCTGATAAACTCTCTCAGCCAAGTGGTAGGATATAAAATCAATACACAACTATTAGTAACCTTCCTATATATCAATGACAAAATTATGGAGAAAATCAGGGACCTAGTCCCATTTACAATAGCCACAAAAAATTAAAGATCTTAGAATATCCCTATCCAAGAAAGTAACAGACTTCTACAATGAAAACATTAAAACACTGAAGAAAGAAATTAAAGACATAAGAAGATGGAAAGACCTCCCATGCTCATGGATTAGAAGAACTAATATCATGGAAATGACCAGACTACCAAAAGCAATATGCAGATCAGATTCAATGCTATTGCAATCAAAATTCCAGCACCATTCTTCATAGAAAAATAGTCTCAAAATTCATATGGAAGTACATAAGGCCTCTGGCAAAAATTTCCTCAGCAACAAGAATCCAACTGGTCATATCAACATAGCAACTTCAAGAAATGCTACAGTGCTATAGTAATGGAGGAAGCATGGTACGGACACAAAAATAGACACGCAGATGAAGATCACTGGGATAAAGTAAAGTAAAGATCCAAGTGTAAGATCTAATGACTACAGCCACGTGATCTTTGACCAAGAGGCCAAAGACACTGGAGAAATGAACATTTTCAACAAATAGTTCTGAAGAAACTTGATAAATGCATGTGGAAGAATGAATCTAGACCCTTTTCTCTCATACTATACAGAATTTAACTTCAAGTGGATAAAAAAAGGCCCACTGTGTAAGACCTGAAACTGAAATGACTAGAAGAAAAAGCAGGGAGAATACTCCAAGATGTAAATGTACTGAAAGACTTGCTAAAAAGACTTTCATAGCCCAAAGCATAAGAGAAACACTTAGCCATTGAGACCACATAAAACTAAAAAGCTTTTATATAGCTGTGTTGGTTTGATTTAGGTGTCCCCCGTAAACGTAGGTGTTCTGAATGCTAGATTCCCAGCTGATGGAGATTTGGGAATTAATGATTCCTAGAGGCAGTGTGTTGTTGGGGGCGAGCTTATGGGTATTATAGCCAGCTTCCTCTTGCGAGTGTTTGACACACTCTTCTGTTGCTATGGTCTACCTTATGTTGGCCAGGGGCGATGTTCACCCTCTGCTCATGCCATCATTTTCCCTGCCATCATGGAGCTTCCCCCTCAAGCCTGTAAGCCAGAATAAACCTCCTCCTCTACCTTTTCCTTTTTCTTTCCCGTCCTCCTCTTTCTTATCCCCTTTCTACACTTCCTCTTCTTGTTCCTTTTCCTCCTCTTTCTCTTGAACATCCTTCCTCCATTGTTCTCCACCTCTCCATCTTATTCATTGAGACAGGGCTTCTCACTGAACCTTGAGATCTGTTACCAGTGAGTCCCAAGGATTCCCTGTCTGAGCTCCCAGAATTTTACATGGGTTGTGGAGGCCAAAAGAATAAAATGTCCCCATGCAGGCAAGGCAACACAAGAAGGACTTGTGAGACATGGCATGTGGTGAAACAGCATGGGGTACAAGGATTGATTTCCCTGCAGACTGCATTTAGCAGAGCTCACATACTATTATCTGATGTGGAAAACTCACCATACTGGTGGCCTAGCATGCCCAAGGCCTTGGGTTCCATCCCCAGCACTGCCTGCAAATTCTCAGCGTATTGGTCCTTCTGTGCATCATCTAGAATGAGTTAGCTTGGATTACTAAAAGTCATGTGACAGAGAAACAGACTGTGTCTATATATGTGACATTTCCTAACAAGATGTTTTCAGCAAAACCTCTGTTTGTATATCAGTTCATAAAATGGTGACATATTACATAGTTTTAAAATTATCTTATCATATTCTAAAATAAAGTTTGATCCAGTGGTGCACCCCTGTAATTCCACTATTTGGAAGGCTAAGACAGGGTAATTGCTGTGTGTTAGAAGCCAGCCTATGGTGCACAGTAAGGTCCTATCTCAAACAAATAAAATGCAAAGACAATGAAGAACAATTAAGAGCAGAAAAATAATGAATAACTTACCGAATATACTTATATTACTATTAAATGTGGAAAGATTAGAAATTATCTGTACATGTAATAGGAGGAACTTGATAAACTATGGTTTATGATTTATTGGAATAAAATATGAGCAATAACATATGTAGCATAATAAAAGCAATATATATAATTACATGTATATTTTTGGAAAGATATTAAAGTTGTGATTACATTAAAAATCCATAACATACATAACTCCATGCATGCACAAATACAGTATTGGCTATGGCTCTCTTAATGTGGCATGATTCTCACTGGTGTTTATTGTCCTTTCTGTACTTTCCTTTTTGTGTTATAATAAATTTATATTTTTTGCAATAAACGTTAGTATGAAAACACATCTGAAAATATTTTTTGCTCTCAGTGTTTTATAGCAGGGAACAGTAAGCAATATAATTTCAAAGCCACAGGGGGCGAGTTTTAAAAGTTTCCTTCCGCTTCCACCTACTAGGAGGTGCAGCTTATGACTCATGGATTTGGCATGAGATGTGGTGCTGGGGTTTGGAGAGGTTATACCAACTCTGGCTTAATAGTCTGTGGGGCTTCATCTGAGGCAGGATCCTGGGCTCATCAACAGCCTTTATTTTCAGTGTCCATCCCCCTCTTATACAATCACTGTTTCCTTGGAGGCCATACCACTGCAACCCAGTCCAAAGCCTTTACTGGGAACCAGAAGAGCAATGCAGCAGCAGGAAACAGGTACATGCTGCCTCAAAAAGCAAGGAGAGATGGCAACAGGGAGAAATGGAGAGAAAAAGAGGGAGGGAAAGAGAGAAAAAAGTGATTGAGGGATGTAAGACAGGAGCATGAGAGAGAGATGGAGGGAGAAAGAACAAAAGGGAGAGAAAGAGAAGGAAAGAAATAGGGGAAGAAAGAAAGAGTTTTCTTACATTCTGCAAATCTGGCCACACTATCACAGCTGGACTATCAAGAATCAAAAAAGTTCTGCTAGTGCTTCCTGATGCTAAGGTACCACTCATGGAGCTGGGTTCCAGTGGATCTTTGTGTTAGTGGCATTTGCACAGTCCTGAGCTAATGCCTTAACCCCTCTGGGCTTCAGATTTCCTAGTTGCAAAATGTTTGTGATGATTTTAGAGTCTCCTCTGGCTCTGAAATTCTGTGCTGTTAGAGTTTAAGAGAGGTCAACTACTATTAATAGAGCACTTACTAACACTTACTATAGAACACTTACGAGTTGGGTTACTTCATTCAGAAGGTACAGAAGTGAGTGAGATTCAATCTCTCCCCTCAGAAAGACTACAGTCTGCCAGGGAATTCACATTTACTGACCCTGTGTCCCTGGGTAGGGAATGATGAAAAATGAAGGTGGCTTCAGAGAAGGATCTACACAATGTCCTCCAGTTGAAACAGTGAACTGAAAGTTTTCTTGTCTTCAGCTGTTTTTAATTATTTGACCTTCTAGCTCTTTAAAATACAAGCAGATCTTTTTGAAAAATCTCACACTAACCATAACAAGCAAATAAAGTAGGTCTTATTATAAATACTAATGAGATTTATTCCAGTAAAACAGAATACCTCAATAATGCAGACTAAGGAAGGTAAAAATTGAAAATGAATGCAAAGTTAATTATGGGATGTGAATGCATGCGATTTTAATAAAGTCTAGTTTTAGCATTAAGTGTTTACAAAAACATTATGTAGAAATCTTTATAAAACATGTGTATGGAAGATAAACTTGAAAGACCATATATACATAATCTGACCTATAACTGTAAAAATTGAGAAACTCACAGAAATGGGTACAGGCTGTATAGAAGTGATTTTAATAACAGAGCAAATGTTTGCAAGTGGGTTTTTGATGAACTTGAAAACTGTTACAAGTGCCTTGTAGTCCTATTGAGACCCTTCAGGGTTAACAGGATCCCAGAAAATGAAATAAACATGCCTGTAAAGAGAGAAATGACCTTGAACCTGTAAGAGAGAATCTGCTCTTTTCATATCTCTTATCCCTAAAGGAATACCCACTTCCTGCCTGGATACCTGGTGTGAGGTTTATACTGACTAGCTCAGGCCCCATCCAGTAAATTCCCATAAATGACTCAAGATATCAGTGGGCTTTCCCATCTTTGGGAACCCTCCCTTTGGCAGAGACAATGCCTTCTTCCTTTGCTTAAGCTCTATTTCTATAAAAGCTATAATAACACCTTTTTTTTAACTTTACCCTTTATGGTTTGTGGATTTCATTTGTTAAAATTAACAAGACAAGAACCTGGAGGCCACTGAGTGAAAGTTTGGTAGGGCCGTTATGTTCCCACATCCTAACTTCTGATGTACACTTCAACCAATCTCTTCTTTCCCAATCTCTTCTGTGTCTTCATTTAAACTTCCTGTATATGAGAGTAGATAGGAGGTGTGTGTTAACACAAATAGGTTGACATCTGCTTCTGGCTCTTTCCATACATCTTGGCGTCAACCTGGTCAGCTTCATTTCTGATGGCTCTGCCTTTTATAATTAATGTGAGGTGCACTGCAGAAAAAACAAAATCCACAAATGCCCGCTCTGTACTGTGTTCCCAGGACAGACCTATCCTTTTACATTAGCAGATCTGGTAACTGTCTCTTGAATGTTGTAGTTTGAATAGATGGCCCCCAATATATTCAGTGTTTTATTAGTTTGTAGTTTGCATCTGCGTCCACCTGGCTGGAGGCAGTGTCACTGGGCGGATCTTAAGGTGTGGTGGTGGGTTTAGGATTTCAATCTAAAGATATGCAAAGTGTGCCTAGCTGGAGTTCCTAAAGTGTGCTGTGCTGTGTGGCTTTTGGCTTTTGGCTTTTTCTCTCTCTTGCCTGGTCCTGTAAGAGCAGGCCAGCTTCTTCTGCTATTATGGAACTTCCCCTGGATTTATAAGCTGCAATAAATTCCTTCCTCCATAACTGTGCCTGGTCTGGAAGTTTATCTCAGTGAACCTGAAGCTGTCTGCTACAAACGACACTGCAGAAAGAACAAAATCCACAAATGCCCACTCTGTACTGTATTCCTGGGACAGACCTATCCTTCTACATTAGCAGATCAGGCAACTGTCTCTTGAATCTTATTTGAAATGTGTGGTGAAGGCATCTGTGTTAGTTACTTTCTCGTGGCTGTGACAAAATACCTGACAAGAAACAGCTTAAGGAAGGAAAGGTTTTATTTCAGCTTACAGTTCCAGAAATGTTGTAGCTACCTTATTGTTGCTGGGACAAAACACCTAACAAGAAGCAGCTTATGGAAGGAAAGGATTCATTCCGGCTTCTAGTTTTGCAGGGGAGTTTAGCCATGGCAGAAAAAAGATGACAAAGCCGATAGCTTGGATTCATCATATTTCCCCAGGAGCAGGAGGGAAGTCATCAGAGTGCTCTAGCTAAGAATCCCCAGTGGAACTGGACTAATAAACCTCAAGTGATGCACTCCTCCAAGGATACACCTCCCAAAGGTTTACCAGCTGAGGCTTAAGTATGAGACTGAATCACACACAAAGCTATGTTATGGGGGACATTTTACATTCAAACGACCATAAGAGGTTCATCATGGAGTCCACAGTCACGAACTAGAGGATGAACAGGAAGTGGGGCCAGGTTATAAAACCTCAAGACCCACTCTAACCTCTCATTACTCACTTCAGCAAGTTCCTAAACCTCTAAAGGTTCCACAACCTTCCTAAGCACTGACACTAGCTGGGGACTAAGTATTCAAAGCTATGAGCCCATGGTGGACATTTCATATTCAAACTACAACATTCTGCCCTGGTCCCTACAGGCTCATGGCCAACTCATGATGCAAAAATGTATTTAATCCAGCATCAGAAGTCTCCATGTCTTCATCAACATCAGAAGTCCTCGTTGTTTTTAATAGTTCCAGTAATGCTCAAAAGTCTAAAGTCTCTTCTGAGACTCAAATCAATCTCTTAACTGTGAACCCTGTAAAATAAAAAGCAAATTATGGGGCTGGAGAGATGGCTTAGCAGTCAAGGCACTTGCCTGCGAAGCCGAAGGACCCAGCTTCAATTCCCCAGGACCCACATAAGCCAGATGCACAAGGTGGTGCATGCATCTGGGGTTTGTTTGCAGTGGCTAGAGGCCCTGATGCACTCACTGTCTCTCTCCCTCTCTCTCTGCTCTTTCTTTCTCTCAAATAAATAAAAATAAAATTAAAAATGTTTTTAAAAGCCAGGTGTTGTGGCGCAAACCTTTAATCCAAGTACCGGGAGGCAGAGGTAGGAGGATGGCCATGAGTTTGAGGCCACCCTGAGACAAAGAGTGAATTTCAGGTCAGCCTGGGCTAGAGGGAGAGCCTATCTCAAAAAAACAAAAAACAGCCAGGCGTGATGGCGCACGCCTTTAATCCCAGCACTCGGGAGGCAGAGGTAGGAGGATCGCCATAAGTTCAAGGCCACTCTGAGACTGCATAGTGAATTCCAGGTCAGCCTGAGCCTGAGCTAGAGTAAGATCCTACCTCGGAAAACCAAAAAAAAAAAAAAAAAAAAGCAAACTTTGTACTTGCAACATACAATGGCACAAAATACACATTTTCATTTTAAAAGGAAGTTTTAGGGCCATGGACAGGAACAATTGGACCAAAACATGATAAAAATTTAGCAAGGTAAACATCAAATCCTATAGTTCAGTGTTTGGCATCTGGGATTCATGGTAGAATCATCTGAGTCCAAAAACACTTGGGTAACTCAGCCCCTCCAGCCTTGCAGACTATAGTACAGTTAGCCTCTCTGCTGGGCTGGCTGTGCTCCAAGCCTGAGCTTTCCTTGGCAAATATGCCATGGCCCTGACAGTCCCAACATCCTGGAATCTCCATTGTAACTTAGCCTTCATCTTCACACCTTCACACAGTGACTTCACATGGCTTCCTCTGGCCCTGCCACACATTGTACAGCCTCAGCAGCTCTCTGAAAAGGTGGAGTAAGATGGTATACTCCCCTCAATCTTGCATCTTTCAAGCCTACATGACTAGTTCCATTTGGATGGTGTTGCCAATATCTGCTGTTAGCTCATGATGGTGCTTGACACCCCCCCACCCTTGCACCAAAGCTGGAGTGGTGTTTGTGTGTCTTGGTTGCTGAATCTGTAAAAACATTTGTCTAGACAGTTAATTTGGGGCAGGAAAGCCCTTCTGCAGAATTCTCCCTGCCAGCCATCTCCTTTCCAAAGAATGTGCATTCGCACAAGTTAGAAACATCCGTGGGTGGAGTCTTGCCCTCAAGGAACCTCTTCTATTGTCTCAGTGAAGAAAGTGAAGGTTTCCTCTTTAATCTTTTCTTTAAAAATTTCTCTGGCAATCTCCTTGTCCAGAACTATAAACCTTTCCTCTCCAAGTGTCACTTTTTTCCACTTCTTTTTGCTCTCTTTCACTGTAGATATGAATAAGAGCACTGAGCAGTAATTATCCCACAGCTTGAATGCTACACTATCTTGAAATTTCCTCCGCCAAATGAAGTAGTGAATTGACTAAATTTAAATTCCCCCTCGTTCAATTTCTAACCACATAGGCAGAATGCAGCCAGATTCTTTACCAGAATATACCATAAATTTCCTCAAACATACTTCTTGATAGAATCCCTATTTTGCTCTAAAGCCTCATGAATCCGGCCTCCACTTCCTGTTTCTCTCAGCATTCTGATTATCCAAACTCTCATGAGAATAGATCCTTAAGCTCTGTTACAGCATTGTAGCTCTTCTCTAGCCTAAAGTTTCTATTTTCATCTTCCTACAAACCAGTTCCCAAAGCCTATGAACCATATGGTCTGGTTTATCACAGCAAGGACTCCTCTTCTCAGTATTAATTTTATGTAGTAGTTACTATCTCATTACTGTGAGAAAATACCTGACAGGAAGTAACTATTGAAGGGATGTATTTGGGATTACAGTTCTAGAGGTATAGTCAATCATGTTGGAGAAGACATGGTGGCAGAAGCAAGAGGCTGGTTGGTCACTCACAGTAAGGCAGCAGAGGATGAACAGGAAGTGGGGCCAAGCTTTAAAGCCTCAAGGTTTGCTCCAGTGACCTACTTTGTCCAGCAAGGCTCCATCTCCCAAAGGAGCCACAACCTTCACAAAGAGTGCCACCAGCTAGAGACCAAATACCTGAGTCTATGGGGTCACTTTATATTCAAGCCACAACAGAATCTTAATGCCTATTTATTTTCTCTTCCTGGACTTTTAAGACTAAATTGCATTATTTTTGAGTTCATTCTTCTAGGATTCAGTTTTATGTCACCAGATGTCATGTGTGAAAGTTAATGCACTAAGACTAAGAAATTAAACCATGTGAAGTTGCTTTTGTATGTCCAAAAATAAAATAAAACCAACATTATCTTTCATATGGTTTCATATGGTAAAACTTATATTTTCAAGTATTATCTTATTGATATTATCATATTAGATCAGAGCAGATAATATAACTCTATGCTAATAAAAGACAGAAAACTTATATTTTGACAGAAAAAAAAAAGAGACACAGAGAATGCTATGATAGATATAGATTGACAATGGAAAAGGAACAAATGAGTCTACTCTACAATTGCTCAAACGCCAACAATGGAGATCAGAAATCCAGGAAGAAAAAGTAGGAGGCAATATCCCTGCTGCCCTTAGCAAGAAAGGAGCATAAGAATACACAGGAAGCAGCTCAAGATGTAAATATTCAATAGCAGAGTTGTTTGAGGCCCAACTTACTATAGTGATTCCAAAAAGAGAAAGATCTTTCTGGATAATCAGTCAAGAGTCTGGACATGTCCTGAGTTCATGTGAACTTGAAGGTTCTTAGTAGATAGAAGGATGCATGCTGTAGACACTCACAGTAGACATTTTCCCCTCCCCAGAAAATATGGAAGCTACAGTGCACATATAAAATTGGAACTGGCCTCCAGACACCTCCATCCACTAAGGCTTTATTACATGTTGTTGAATTTTTTTTGTGATAATTGATTTTGTTTTCACCCCTGGAACAGGATGCAGAGGGAAAAAGAGATTGTAACTGTCCTGGAAGGAAAGGAGATATTCTAGAGAGAAACGTGTGCCCCTCCTTTTCAGCCATCAGAATTCAAACAATGGACCCCTCAAAATTAAGATTTTCCCTCGAATCCCATGGAGGGAAAGGAAAGGCTGAAGCACCATAGCAACTCAAGCCGGAGTTTGCCTCCCAGGAAGAGATTTCACACAGTTCCGACAACTTTAACAGATGCTTAGTTTCCTGGTTTTTATGTAATCTTTCCTGAAAAACTGTGGCACTTCTACAGAAAGGCAGAGAGGAGCTGGGAGTCTTTCCTCTCTGCCTTAGCCAAAGTGTAAATGAATTCATTTTCTTTTATCAACTTGTCTCCTAATTTAGTGAAGAAACGGGGTAGGAGAGTGAAGAAAGAACCTTTCCTACCTTAAGGTCCCAGTCACACCCATGAAAACCTGGAGGAAGAAGAAGACATCCAGAAAGTTCTGTCTAATGGGCTTGTGAATTCAATTTCAGTTTAGATTGTGACTTTGAGACAGAATCTTTCACTGTAGCTCAGGCTGGCCTGGGCCTCCCTTTGTAACACAAGCTGGATATAAACTCATACCAATCCTCCTTTCTCAGCTTCCCTAGTGCTGTAATTACAGATGTGGGCTAACACATCTGACATTTCAATTGCCTGCAAGAATTAAATAAATAGAATGAAGGCAGGAATAAGCATTTGGTATCAGCATGCTGAAGTTAGATGTTCAAAGTGCTTAAGAATAAACAGAAGATTGGAATAGCTCACTAGGGATGCTCAGCTTTGTCAAGGGCTGTGTGGCAGAACAGGCAGAAGGAGACGACACTGGGAAGCAAAGCTCACAGCTACTCTCACACAAAGACAACTCTAGTGGTATTTCTAGAGTACATCAGAATACTTATTTATAACATGATTTTTTTAGACCTAATTGACCAAAACAAGGCATTTATTAACCTGGGAGTTTTGTTTCCTATAATGCAAACTGAACTGTCTTTGAGAGTTTTTTTTTTCCCCCCTAAGAATAGGATGTAAGGTTACGTTTTGGCAATAAAGTTTTGTTTCAAAAATTACATACAAATTAAAGCCACGTGTCTATAATCCCAGCACTTGGTAGGTGAGGACATGAGGAACAAGAGTGCAAGGGCATCCTCAGTGAGTCTGAGGCCAGCCTGAGACCCTCCTTCAAAATAATAATAATAATGAAGAAGAAGAAGGAGGAGGAGGAGAAGAAGAAGAAGGAGAAGAAGAAGAAGAAGAGGAAGAGGGGAATTGTTTTTAAAAATTGTATAGACTTCAGTTGAGTTGTCTACTTAGTGAGATTATTTTTAAATTGAAACAGTATAGAGAAAAAGAGTTTAGAAAATAGTATAGATTTTGCTTTTTGTGTAAAACTCTTGGATGATTACATTTTTTAATAATTTTAACCTATAAAATCATAAATGCTGAATTGTTTCACAAAGCCACTTTGGAAAGGACTTCATATACTTTAAATTGCATGTAAAGTCTCTTGCTTCAGGCACCCTGGCCCCTATTATTATTATAGATAATATTAAATATAATAGATAATAATATTAGTAGCATTTTGCAAGAGATAATTCATTGTACACCCAGCACACTCACTTGTCTCAATCATTGCTATGTGATAGTAAAGCAAATGTCCTTTCAATGAAGGAGAGAAGCATGACTGGTTGTGTGGCTTCTGAGTTGTGCTAAGCATCTCTTTGGGGTCTTTTATTTTTTTCAAAATCTAACTTTTTTTTTTAATGATTTCTGTAAGGAATATGTTTGTGACAAGTACTAATTTTGAGTATAGATTCTTTTTCCCTTTCTGTACACAAGTAACCTGTGCTTTGAAATACCATTTATCTATTCATACTTTCTTCAGAAAGAAATATCCGATTGCAGCCCCAGACGATATTGCATGCAAATTGTTATCAAGCAATGGCTGCACCTTGGATGATTAAGAAACCCATAGCAAGAAGCTCTGCTGTTTTAATTTTTACACATAATTATTATGATATTAGCATATTGTAAGGCCATAAACTTTAGTTTTTTAATTTATTTTTACTATTTACCACTGTTCATTGGCACGATTAGTTTCATAATGTAAACACTGCACATTGAACCAGTTAAATGTCAAATTTTCTCACGTTAATAGGGTGACATTCTGATTTTTTAGTCAACACTACAAAAATACTAGGTGGTCTATTACTCTCAGGTGGAATTTCAAGAGATTCCCTAATTATATATAATCTTTCTATCTTAAATTATAAGTAAGCTATCCTTTTAAAAGTGAAAGAAAGAAGCCAGGGCTGGTGGTGCACGCCTTTAATCCCAGCACTAGAGGTGGTGAGCTGGAGGCCACCCTGAGACTACATAGTGAATTCCACGTCAGCCTGGGCTAGAGCAAGACCCTACCTAGAAAAAAATCACACACACACACACACACACACACACACACACACAGACAGACACACAAGTGAAAGAAAGAAACGGCATCAGGACAAAGCCCATGAACTCCAGGAACACGACCTGTGTAGTGATTCGTGAACACATCATCCACAAGCACCACTTTGAGTTTTCCTGTTCCCACCTCGGGACTCCTCTTTGAATAGTTAATGTTCTCTGATGCAAACTTCGTTCCTGTAGCCATTCATTTTTCCATTTAAGTTGTGTTTCAGATTTTGGCCATCTGCATTTACAAAGGGGTGTTGGCTTTGGTGACATCATCCCCATGACTAGGCAGGTTGTGACTTTCAGAAGCAAATGCCAGTCATGAAGAGAGATGGCCACCCTTCATCACTTTGGTATAAGAACCGTAGTGTCCTCAGAATTCATGTCACATCCTCAGGAGCTTTAAAAGCAACTATTCATGAATCTTATGATCTCATGAGGTTTATTTGTGTGATACAATATGGCCAGTTATTTGTCTAACTGCATTCAGTTTTAGAATAGTAACAGCATTATACCAAGTTGGCACTAAAATTGACTATTTTGTTCCCAACCTCTTTTTGCATACTCTGCAAGTAATTGACAGGACAGTTAAAGTTAATTTACAATGCAGAGATTGTGCCTAGTTTTAAATTTCTGTTTTCCAGAAACATGAAATTCCTACAGTGGTCTAATAGTTTAATGGCTTTTAAGTTTCACATTACATACAGTTAAAACCTTTTTTGTGCACTCAACAGTGATTAATATTTTTATGTTGAAATATAGAGAGAGCTGGAAAGATGGTTTAGCAGTTAAGGTGCTTGCCTGTTGCAGCTTAAGGACCCAGGTTCAATTCCCCAGGACCCATGTAAATCAGATGCTCAAGGTGGCACATGTGTCTGGAGTTCCTCTGCAGTACCTGGAGACCCTGGAATAACTGTTCTTTCTCTCTTTATCTGCCTGTTCCTCTCTCTTCCTCTCCATCTCTTAATAAATAAATAAAATATTTTTAAAACAGAAATTTAGGGGGCTGAAGAGATGGTTTAGTGTTTATGGTGCTTATCTGAGAAGCCTAAGGACCCAGGAGCCTACATAAGCCAGACACCAAAGGTTACACATGCATACAAGGTGTCTCATATGTGCAAGGTGGCACACATGTCTGAAGTTCGATTGCAGTAGCTATAAGCACCAATTCTCCATCTCTCTCTCTCTCATAAAAAATTAAAAATAAAATAAATATTATTCTACCTGAAGGTGAATGAGCACAGTCATAGACTTCTATACTATAGGTAGTAAGTCATGGTTCATATTTAATTGGTACAATTCTCATGAGTACTTAGGAATATTAACATGAAGGACAAACCAACGTGTTAGGCATTTTGATGGATAATGTACTCATTCCTCAGCTTCACATAACTGATAGAAGTTGGAAGTATAGGTCAGAGTCTATTGGTCAGCAGTTTAATCCTCTTGAAGGAAACAAACTGGTATCATTTGTATTTTTTAAATTTTTTTATTTATTTGAGAGCAACAGACAGAGAGCAAGAGAAAGAGGTAGAGAGAGAGAAAATGGGCACACATAGGGCCTCCAGCCATTGCAAAAGAACTCCAGATGCATGTGCCACCTTGTGCATCTACCTTACGTGGGAACTAGGGAATTAAGCTTCGAACCGGGGTCCATAGACTTCACAAGCAAGCACTTAACCACTAAACCATCTCTCCAGCCCTGTGTTTTTTTAATCCCACACAAATTGCAATGTGGTAGTGAGAGGCAAACTAGAAACATCACCTGTGCAACATTGTCCCATTTTCAATAGCATCAAAAAAATAAAATAAAATACCTTGGAATAACATTAACCAAGGAGATGAAAGACCTTTACAATGAAACATAAAAACACTCAAGAAAGAAATTGAGGATGACCTGAGAAAATGGAAAGACCTCACATGCTCCTGGATAGGCAAAATTAACATTGTGAAAATGGCAATCTTACCAAAGGCAATATACAAATTAATGCAATACCAATAAAAATCCCAACTTCTTTCTTCACAGGGATAGAAAAAATTATCTCAAAATTCATGTGAAATGGCAGAAGGCCTCAGATATCCAAGCATATCCTCAGCAGAAGAAATGCCTCTGGAGGCATCACCATACCTGATCTTAAGCTATACTACAAAGCCATAGTAATAAAAACAACATGGTACTGGCATAAAAACAGGATTATAGACCAAAATGGAACTGAATCGAGGATCCGGACTTTGGGGCAAGTAACTGCAGCTACTTGATATTTGACAAAAGGCCCAAGAATGTAGACTGGAAAAAAGACAGCATCTTCAACAAATGGTGAGGGACAAACTGGATCAATTTGACCAGAAATTAATAAATCCTTTTTATATTTTTTAAGAATAAGCTCTTCATTTCATCACTTTTTAAATTTTTTTCTTCATTTCTAATCCAGTGATTTCTGCTCTTATCCTGATCATTTCTTTCCATTCAGTACTTCTTGGTTTGGATCATTTCTATTTTTCCAGTGGCTTCAGATGCATCATTAGGTTATTTATTTGAGATCTGTCTACTTTTGTACTGGAGGGATTTAGAGATAACAGTTTCCCTCTTATGACTGCCTTCATTGTGTCCTGTAAGTTTTGGTATATTGTACTGTCATGCTCATGCAGCTCTAGGATTTTTTTGTTTGTTTGTTTCCTTCTTGATTTCTTCAATGACCCGTACATTGTTCAGTAATGTGTTGTTCAATCTCCAGGAGTTTGTGTATTTTTGTTGCTTCTCTTGTTGATTTCTAGCTTTATTACATTGTGTTCAGATATAATAGGAGAAGGTTCCATGAGCTTTTGGGAAGCATGTGTATTCTGTAGAGTTTAAATGGAATAGTCTCTAAATGTCTTTTAAACCCATTTGATATATAGTGTTTTATAACTTCATTGTTACTTTATTTTTTTTCTGTTTAGATGATCTTTCTATTTATGATTACAGGGTATTAAAGTTACCTCCCATTATGGTGCTTGGATTTATGTCTGATTAATGTTTAGTACATTTTACCTTATAGAATTTGGTGCATCTGTGTTTAGTGCATATATATTTATAATATCCTCTTGTTAAATAGTTCCTTTGATGTGTATAATGTGTCCTTCTTTGTCTCTTTGGATTACTTTTGGTTTAAAGTTTATTTTGCTAGATATGAGTACACACCTCTGCTTCTTTCCTGTTTCCATTTGGAGTAGCTTTTTCCATCCTTCCACTCTAATGAGGTGTCTATCTTTAATTGTAAGTTGAGTGTATTGAAGACAGCTAGTGGGTGGATCCAGTTTTCTGAAGTTTAGTCCACTAATATTCAGTGTTATAATTGAGAGGGATGAGTTAAACCCTGTAATGTTGAAGTTATTGTGGAGTTTGGTACTTTTATCTTCCTTTTATTGCACAACTGTTATAGTGTTAATTGTGTCCCCCGCCCTCCCCCGTATCCTCTTAAGTATGTTTATTCTTTGTTTCAATGGGAAGTATTTTGTTCAGTATTCTGTGTAAGGCTCACCTAGTGCTCATATATTCATAAAGCTTCCTTGTATTGTGTGAATGTTTTCTTTAATCTTTTATTATAGAGATATTTTGTTCAATATAGTAGTTTGAATTGTTAGCATTTGTCTTTCAAAAATTGAAATACTCTATTCCAACCTGTTCTGGCTTTTAGATTCTATTGAAAAATCAGATGTAATTCTGATAGGGTTACCTTTGTAAGTGCAGAGAGGTTTTTTTTTCTCTTGCAGATTTTAGTACTGTCTCTTTGTTTTCTGTGTTCAGTGTTTTAACTATATGTGATGTGGGAACTTTCTTTTCTGGTCCTATCTATCTGGTGTTATGTGTGCCACTTGTAGCTGGGTGGGCCTCCCTTTTGTAAGATACAGAAACTTTTCTTCTATAATTTTATTAAAGGTATTCTCTATGTCCTTGGACTGTAGTATTTCCCTTCTTTTTTGCCTGTAACTAAAATGTTAGGTCCTTTTAAGGTATCCCATATTTCCCTCATGTTCTGTTAATATTTTTGTTTTAACTTGTCATTGATTTTAGCCTTCTACTTTACTTCTTCTGCCTTGTCCTCAAGCTCTGATTATCTGTCCTATCCATGATCTATTCTTTTGATGAAGCTTTTTTGGGAGTTTCTTAAAAATGAATTGAATTGAATTATTTTAGGAAGAGAAAGAGAGAGGAATGGAAGAAGAAGAGAAGAAGGAAAAGGATCAAAAGATAAAATATTCCAATTAAGGGACTGCTTCAGTAGCTTTCTTCCTCCAACTAGACCTCACCTCCCAACAATCTCTTCCGCTAGAAATCCATCAATAGGTCAATCCACTGATGAGATCAATACTCTCATGTCTCGATCACCCTCCAAAGGCTTCACGTATGCACACTGCTATATAAGGGACAAGCCTTCAACACATAAGTTAGGGTGAGAATGGGGTCATTTCATATATAAACCATAGCACAATTCCCTAAGATGCAGAGCAGGACAGAAGTATGAAAAGTATGTATTCAAAGATTGCAAGTTTTAGAGAAGCATTCTTTTTTCAGAAAGAGCTGGCTTTCTAGTCAAGATTGCAGATTTATAACCATGCTAGAGCTCTGAGGATAAAATCAGAAGACAGTGAGAACTGAGGACAACAAAATTCTACCAAGAAGATAAGAATAGATAACAGGAGATGAACCACCCCTAGCATATTAGCCAAAGCCCAGGTGAAACCACAGAGGAATTGACAAGATAAGCAAGAGTGCTACTTCCATGGTGAGCCTGACAGCCTGTGCCAGGGTGATGGAGACAGATGCAGGATAGTCAAAACATACCAAATCAGAAATCCAAAAGCTGCTGAGAGCTCAACACTAAGGTAGATTTAAAACACACCCACCACAATTCAGGGAAATTTGTGGAAGAGGGGGCAGAAAGATCCTAAGAGCCACAGAGAGGAAGGGAATATCCAGAGGAATATCCTCCCCTCACCCACAATGACTGACTGATGCTCTCACATCTCATAACCCACATCCCCATGGGGAATATCAGCAATTCCACTGCAAAGGGCCCTCAGGAGAATAGAGGTATGAAGGAAGGAAATGGCGGTACCAATACATGATGTGTCCATACCAAGTTTCTACGAAAGAAAGAAAGAAAGAAAGAAAGAAAGAAAGAAAGAAAGAAAGAAAGAAAGAAAGAAAGAAAGAAAGAAAGGAAGGAAGGAAGGAAGGAAGGAAGAAAGAAAGAAAGAAAGAAAGAAAGAAAGAAAGAAAGAAAGAAAGAAAGAAAGAAAGAGAAAGAAGAAAAAGAGAGAAGAGAGAAAGTGCTGGAAAGGTAAGCAAATCTGTGTCTGCCTAAAATCACTTATATTAAATATAGTCTGAAATAGCATCTGCTAATGAGAAGAGCCCTTTCCCAGGGGATTTTCCTGTTAATTATAATAGCTGCATGTGCATGCTATGAACAATTTGACTCTCACAGAGTTCTGAAGTTCCTGGTATTTCCAAGCTTAATCCTGGAATTTCAAGGGGGAGGAGACTAAGTAGAATGGAGCAGTACAGGAAAGCAGTGTTAACTGGTCAGGATTAGCACTCATTCATGGTGCAGTGGTTTTAGATTCATGAAGTAAAAGGCATTACGTTCAGGCTTAGGACTAATAGGACTAGGAACTTCAGCAATCTTTCTCAGTTCTTCCTTGCTCAATGTTGCCATTTGCAAAATGGGGGCACCATCCTCCACTCTAAAGAGAATGAAGTGTATCATATTTCAAGGCCAAGGAGACTGTGTGTCATGAACCTTAACCCCCTTTGGTATATGGAAACTCAGGGAAAAGAAAACACCTTGTAGGGTCCCTGAAATGCAGATTTATAATTTCATACACTATTATTTCCCCCCTTGTATATGTATTTGCTATTTTTTGTTGCTATATGATTCTCTTCCCTTTTCTTTGAAAATAAAAGTAATTTTAAATTCTTCCTTGGTAAAAAGCTTCTAAATTTTAGGTGCTCAGCAAACATCATTTTTACAGAATTGATTGCCATGATAGTGCAATAAATTTTTGAAAAACAGGAACTTAGGACTTTCTGAGTACCCTGAGTCAAATGACAGAGTCAAAAATAGATTTAAAAATTGCTGACCCATTATCCCGTGGTCTGCTAGCTCAAGGGATCTTTCTTTTAATACCTGTATGTGTAATTAAGTGTCCAGTTCTTCAATCATGAATTTTTCCCTGCTTATAACTTTTTTTTGCTGATGGCCAATAGCCTTGGGAGAAAAACTCAAAGAGAAACTCTATAACCCTGAGCATATGCCACAAAAATCTAACATAGCAGACTTTTTATTGGCTAATGATAGAAAGAGTTACCCAGCAGGTTTGAAATTGAAGATGGACCTCTAATCTTGGTGATACATCAAATACAAAAGTTACTTTTCCAAAGTCCTGGAAATATCATGTTTCCTCTTGGTGGTCCGCTTCTTTATTTTTCCTGGAGATTATTTTTCCCCATACCTTAAAGTGAATTTTCTTTCTCCTGACAACATTCATAAAATTATAGTATTGTTTCATGATGGTCAAAATGATCTCAGAGCCTCAGGTGAGCAAAACTATCCATCATCTCTCCCCTCAAATCATATGGTCCCTTTCGTGTGTGATGGGAATTCTAAGAGATAGATGCAAATGGTAGATTATTATTTTCTATGACTTAATCCAGTGGAATGTGTCTTAACCTCCTTTTCAGAGCTCTTTCAAAAGTGTACTGTGACCTTGCAAGAGAGAAGCCTGAAAAGATTAATCTATTGTGGCCAGGTGAACTCACAAGAGGAGGGTCAGCAGGTGAACAGTTTTGAAAAATTATGTTTGCTCCAATGGTCTTAATGTTAGGAATTTTGTCCAAAGCAGAAAAGAAAGCAAATAAAAATTTGCTCAACATTGATCACTCTAGGAAAACTTTTTCATTTTTTGTTGACACTTCTGCCATTCAAAAACCTTCTCTTTATTCAGAAGTGTGATCCTAAGTAGAGCTAAAGTCCCAGCATGGAAGTGTTTGCAATTCCAGTTGGTCAGATCCTTGTGACCAATCAACCAGAAGAGACTGTCTGTTCCCTGCTGAAACTCTTTGCCTTTCCCTTGCCTCCTCTCTCTTTTCGACCCAACTGTCTTCCTGGCAAATGGGAGCAGTGATCACATCCTTTAAGTATTATCCTCCTGGCATAGGCAGGCAGGACCAAGTGATGACATGAAGTGGGGTTTTCCTCTTCTGCCCAGAGCTTCCCAAGAAGTCATAGGAGGAATCACAGCCACTTAACAGGACATGGAAAGTAGCAAGACAAGGCAAGGAGCAGCATGAATATGTGAAAGACTAAATACAATTTCAGTGACACTTCTGGACCATGCTTCATCCTGAGGATTTATTGGCTTTGAATCAATAATCACATGTTCAACAGTAAAACAAATGTGCATACTAGAAATAATAGCTTTATTATTTTACCTATCCATATTTACCAAATGTCTTATAATATATGTTCCATGATAATCAAAGAACAGAAACCCACATAAATGTCATTTAAGTTGAATTTAAGTTGGACCTCAGCAGGGGTTCTCAGGAATATGGCTCATCATTGCTCCTTTGCAGCCCACTATGTGTGAGACACAGGCCTTGTTTCTTTGATGGCTTGTTTATTTTTATTAATTGATCTAATTTGTTTGAAGATATCATGTCTCTAAGTAGAAAGGACAATATTTAGCAACAAGTGATATTGAAAAGAAAGACAAAGATTAAATATATAAATTACTGCAATGCCCTAAACAATTTAGAAAAATGGATAAGCCCTCAAAGGTAAATGGAATATGATAGCAGTAAATCAAGGAGTGTTGAATCACTAAAATAACCTATTTGATATATCATGACAAATTATATTAAGTAGAAGAATCAGAAAATAAAGAATAGGTACAATTTATAACATAGAAGTCTGTTTTGGCACATTAGGCAAGAAGGAAGTGACTGAGGAAGTAGTTATGATGAAAGGGACACTTAGTACATACAAAGCCCTGAGGTCAGTCCCTAGTATCAACAATAATTATAATAATGACAAGGAAGAAGGAGGAGGAAGGAAAATATGTATGAAAGGAAATAAAAAGTATACTTTATATTGCTCATTTGGATACTTTTATCAATGAATTAGACAATATTAATCATTTTTGAAAGGAAGTCATACATATATATATATATATATATATATATATATATATATGACTCATATATATATATGAAATGAATGAAGATATGCTAAACTGGAAAATAGGTGTCTGTTATACAACACACAAAACAGAATTCAAAAGCACACACATGTATATGTTAAAGCAAATTCCCAGTTAGGGACAAAAAAAAAGGTCAACAGACATACCACCAGAAAAAAAAAATTGTTTGCACTTTATTCATAATGATAATTTGTATTACTTCAATTTTCTGCTATGCCTAAACTCATGGTTCTTCACCTATGGTGTTCTTGTGGGAGGCTGTCGTTGAAACCATGCAGGCAGTTATGGACAATGAATGGCACATGGTCTGATGCCAAATGTCTTTGAACCTCAAAAGCTTTTGTTTTGAGAGTGAAAAATTTCCCCGAGTTTCAAACACTGCCTCCGTTCATTGTTTTTGTTTGTATGATTTGAGCCAGGATCTCACACTGTAGCTTATGCTGGACTTGAACTCATGGCAATCCTCTTGGCTTAGACTCCTTAGTGCTGAGATGACAGGCACTAGCCACCACGCCAGGCTCCAACAGTCCCTATAAATACAAGACAGCTTCATTCTCCAAACCCAGAAGGGAGACCACATTGGAGGGGATGCATCTTCTCACTCTTCCCAAGTCTGACAAGAGGTGTCTGCAAATGAATAGCAATGAAGCCGGGCAATGGAGTCCTCGATCACTGTCCCAAGAGCAGAACAGACTTGTGCCCACTTCCCACCTGGTAGCCTGGTAGGAAGTAGCCTCACAGTCACCCCACGTGCAGTGGTGGTAATAGGGAAATTTTGGCAGCATGGGATATGTAGAGGGAGTGGAACCCTAGCAGCAGTGTCTGTGTCCTTGCTTTTGGTGTGACCTGGAGAGCCCAGAAGTGTGCACCCCCAGGCACAGGGTACTCTGATACCATCACCACAGACCATATCAGATAAGCTATCTCACCAGAGAGAAATCTCATCGCTCAGACACAAACCCAGCACCTTTACTCCCTGTATATGTGTGCTCATTTGTGTGTGGGCACACGTGTATATTGGGTTGCACTCAAGTGCATGTGCACATGGAGACAGGAGGTCATCAAATGTCTTCCTTAGTCACTTACACTTTATTTGAGACAAGGTCTCTCACTGAACCCTGAGTTCACTCATTCGGCTTCTCTATCTAGCCAGCCTGCTGAGCACACTGAAGGGAAAGTCTTTCTGAGAGAAGAAAGTTCAGTGTGGAGTTTGGCCCTTCCAATAATTGACTGAACTCTGAATTGATTATCTACCTTCAAGCATCTCTACTCCACCCCACCTTGACTGAGTTTTCCAGTTTGGGAGAACTTGAGTACTAATGACAGCATTAAGCACAACAGTAACACATGTGAGTGTTCCAAGAACACTGTAGAACAAAGCCCAGCTCTATAGCATCACTTCAGCATTTGGGTGTCCCTTCTTTCTTGTGCTAGTTTCTTGTGCAGGTATTTCTCCCTAGGTACATTCTGACCCATGTCCTATTCGTCTTTTGTGTAACAACTGCCTTGTACAGAAGAGGTGCTGGATAAATGTTTACTAATACATGCTATTTCTTTTAAAACGAAAGTCACAGTATTTATTTTTCTGAGGATAAAAATAGTTCTCACTCTGCAGCCGTTTTAGTTAAAATAGAATTATTGGTCTTTCCTTTCTCTTGTGTGCTTTCAAAATCATCAGAGTATAGATATAAAAATATACTTGCTTTCGACAGGGACTAGTCTGTCTTTGCCAGACATGCCATGGGCTACCACGTGGCAGGGGTGTTGGGTCCTCATTAAGTCCGTGTGTACCTGGCTCTCTCTCTCTCTCTCTCTCTCTCTCTCTCTCTCTCTCTTTCCATGCAGCTGACCATTTGACATTGCTTCCAACCTTTAAGTATTCAACTTCCATCCAGCTGTCAAAGTAGTTTTATCATGCATGGCTACATCACTGTCTTTCCCTGACATGTTAAAATTAACCCAGAATTCATCATTACCTAAAGTCGCTGAATTGTTCTTTCCAATAGACATTTCCTTTTACTGAACAGCCGTGTTTTTAACCTTCCCAAGCATTAGTGTCTGGCATGCTGAGGTGCAAGCTGCAGCAATGTAGTCCTAAGCGAGCACATGCTTGGTAGCATCCCCATGTTAACTGCCAGGCCCGTGCTCCCCACTCACATAAAAAGACACGCCCCCAAGTACCTCTTAGAAGGAGAGTTACCAGCAGAGCCCACCACAAGCATTGGGATGGAATGGAGGGCACTCTGGTGGGGCTGTGAGATAGCAGAGCACAGGTGGATTACCATTGCCTCTCCTACAGATGCTGTCCCGTTCCTTGACCTTGGCCTCATCACTGATGCTGTACGCTGAGTCAGCACCCTCTGCTCCATCTGCTGACAAAATCTATTCTTCAAGTCCAGTGCAGCCCGGCCCTGCTCCCTATGACTTCTCTCGTCGAGGAGTGTCCGGCTGTAGAGGTGAGTACCATCTGGCTTTTCTTTAGCTCTCCTCCTGGCTCCTAAAGAGATGCCCAGCTGAGCTATCTTGCTATCTTAGTTTGTTATGATGTGCTTCGGAATATTAAGCCAAGAGGATATGACATGAACTGTCACCTCTGCTCTACAAATCAGTCCTCCTGACATCATTACCCATTCAGGAATGGGCATATATGTGCTTTACCAAGTAGCCTGAGATTTGCCAAGTAGTGGCAGGCTATTCTCAACACCTGCTAGTGAATTTTTTTTTCACTCTCAATGGCTAAAATATGAAATTTTATAATTAATGAAATATGTTGAGCTTTTATAATCCAAATGTAGCCTATTTGTAGGCTCTTTCTTGAGTTTTCAATTATAACAACTTTAAATTAAAACACACAAAGACAAAACGTCAACAGCATTCAAAACCAATTTAGTGACGTTTTTAGTACCACATCACACAGCTTTGCCCTGCATATTCTTATTTCAGATTCTATTACAAAAGATGGCTACCATACACAGGGAGGTCAGCTGGCCCCCTGGCTTCCAGAATTGAAGTCTAGGCCAGCTGGGAGAAGAAAACTCACTGCTTACAGTCAGAAAGATGCAGATGGTTTATATCATACCTATAATCTAAATTATTAAAGTTAAAATGTTTAAAGCAGCACATGGACTTTATAAAGTCTCTATGCTATAGATGGCTTCCAAATTGTTTAGCAATATAATCATAATGGCTTATGTCATTTTCTAAATTTTTTCTTTTGAAATTAAATTACTGTTTGATGCTTCCCAAGTTGATTTGTGGGTAGGGGTCTAGACAGAGAGAAATCTGCTTTTATTTTTGAGTGATAGTAACATGAAAGAAACATATTTTTACCTCTGGTGTCTTTTGTTTTTCTTCTTTTAAGAAGAACCTTAGGATATCAGACAGTCCTTCTAGGAAAAGCTTGATGGGAAAAGCAAATTGGAAAAAGTTCTCTAAAATTTAATGAAGTGATTTAAAAATGCCAGACTACTTACATGAAATAGAAGATTGTATTGGCTAAAACAATGGAGATCTTGGCCCAGCTCATTACAGCACATCAAAAAGTGTGCCAAATGTTACTCCCAAGATACAACTGTAAAAACAATCCATCAGTTTAGGTAACTGGTCAATTTAAACTTAAAAACAATGAATCATACCGTTGATGGAAATGGTTATTGGACAATTTTTTTTCAATGTCGATTTAGCTTTGTCTGTGTCCAACAGGTCCTGAGACTTGTGTGTAGAATAACACCTGTAATATACATCACACTGAACTCCAGGTCTTCAGCTTGATAGGGACTAATCTATGGTTCCAGCTAAAAGAAGACAGGAAAATGTAAAGGAATTTAATCGATGCCAGTTTTATTTAATTGTGATATAATACATTTTCACCAAAATAAAGTGATAGGGAATGATTCAGGTCAACTGGTTTTCAGAGCTTCTCTTGGCTTTTACTGTTATTTATGGCGCTTTATTGAGCAGAGTCTTTGTTTCCTGTGGCAGTCACGGGGAGGCTTGTGGTCATAACTCTGCATTTGTGTCCTCTTTCAAAATATCCTGTGTATGGTTTACATGTGATGGAGCTAAATGTGGACTATGTCCAAGATATAAGCTGGGAGTTGTTTGGGTTTGGCTTTGTTTTTACATGCTTGATGGTAAAAGATTATTTCGTTCTTTCCCTTAAAAATGAATCACACTGAGCAAATACGTGAGCCTCTAAAGAAAACATGTTCTCCTCTATTCATATATCCATCCTAGACATCAATGTAGTTTTAGTAATATTTTATTCTGCTTAACAATCCATGTTAGACCTATTGAACCAGGCTGTTAAGACTTTAAGCTGAAAGTGTATAAAATGAGGGTCATATCTAAATTAGAATCACGCTGTTAAGCTTTCAACAGCTGCAGTAGGCACACAGAGGATATTTTCTCATCACAAATATTTTTGATGTATTTATTTTTGTCTAAAATATTGATTTCCAGAACTTATGTCAGAGTGGCTAACATTATGATGATGCAGAATCTTCCAATTAGAGATCAAATTTGGATTCAAGTGCCAAAACTACAAACTGGGTGGCTGGAGAGAGGGCTCACTGTTTTAAAAGTGATTTCTTATAAAGTTAGTCAGCCTGACCTCAATTTCCCAGCACGCACATAAAGATAGATGAGCAAAGTGTTTGGACAATGTGTCTGAAGTTCTTTGCAGAGGCAAAAGATCCTGGTGTGCATTCTCTCTCTCTCTCTCTCTCTCTCTCTCTCTCGCTCTATCTATCTATCTATCTATCTTTTAAATAAATAAATGAAAATATATTTTAAAATCTACCAATAGGAACACATGACAACCAGCCTATCAAATCATCAGAGAGTAAGAGACTTCAGGTTGGATTCTCCTCCTCTACCTTTCAGCATCCTCCATTGGCTAACTATCAGTGAGAGCCTGCTGCATGCTGAGCCATGTGTTAAATACTGAGGATATAAGACTATAAAAGGCATAATTCCTACATCTAGAATCTATTGTGGTGCACATGAAGAAATGACAAATGGGAAAATAAATGCAAGTAAATGGATTGACATTACCACATATGACAACCTGAGAATTAGGAACACAGGAGTTGTTGAACACATAAAAAAATCTACCTGACCTATCTCTAATCCTAAAGTGTTTGCACACATTAGCTATACTCACCCTAACTAAACTCTTTCATGGTTTTCTAGTGCTTTGAGGAAAAAGGCAAAGATACTTATTATGACCAACTTGGGGAACCACCCTGCTCTGAGGTCCCCCGGCATCTCCACTTCACTTTCGACAATGATTTTTTTAAGCAAACTCAACAGACTGGCCTTTTTTTTTTATGAGAGAGAGAGAGAGCACACATGCAAGAGTGAAACAGAATTGTCATGCCAGGCCCTCCAGCCACTATAATCAAACTCCAGATGTGTGTGCCACCTAGTGGGCCTATGCCACCTTAAGTATGCATCACCTTGTGCATCTGGCTTATGTGGGATCTGGGAAGTCGAACATGGTGCTCAGACTTCGCACCACTAAGCAATCTCTTCAACACTCTAATGATTTTTAACTTCTTCACTGAGGTACAATTCATAAACCAAAGAACTATTTTTCAATTTTTGTAAGTATACTATTTAAAATGCTTTTGTGTATCTACAGAGTTATACAGCAATCACTAATATGGGTTTAGGACATTCCCAATTCCCTAAAAGATAACCTTAAGTCCATTAGCCATTCCTCATGCTGAAGCCTGAGCCTGGAGGCAAGCACAGCTCTACTTCCTATCTCTCTACATTTTCTTTTCCTAGACATTTCATATGAATATGTCATCTGTGATTGTTCATGACTGGGTTCTTTCACTGAACAATGAAGAAGTAATGTTCTGTAGACCCTTTTTATGTTTTTGAGACATTTATGGTTTCGAAGTTTTTCTCCATTGCTGGACATACCCTTTATTTTTTTTATTATAGAAGAATATAGGTTTACTACATCTAGTGTATACTTTCATCAGCTGAAGGACATTTAGGTAGTTTCTATTTGTGGGGTATTACAAAAAATGGTAATGTGAATATTCATACAAGTCTGTGTGGATATATATTTTGGCTTCTTCTGGATAGACACTTGGAAGTGGAAAAGCTAGGTCCCATTGTCAGTCTATGTTTAGTGTTTTACAAAAATAAAAATAGAAACTGTACCAAAGTGGTTCCACAATATTCTATTCCCACCAATAACATAAAGAGGTTCCATTTTCCACATCTTGCCAACACTTGTTGCTGTTTGTCTAGCACACAACAACATGACGTGGCATCTCATTGTGGCTTTGATTTGCTTTTCTTTGCTTAACATCTTGCAATATGTTTACTGGACAATTACATATCTTTTCTGGAAAACTATATACTCAAATACTTGGTCCATCCAATTTTCAGTTAGATTATTTGTCTTTTCTATTGAGTTACAAAAATTCTTCATCTATTCTGGATAAAAGTTAATTATTAGATACATGATTCAAAAATACTTTATCCATATCTTTCTGATTATTTCCTGGAGGGAGGAGATGGTGTACCTATGAGCACTTATGTTGTTCTCCAGTCACCACTGACTCACAGTTCATTCTGTGAACAGTGCAAGTTATAAAAGTCAAATTCAGGGCTGAAAAGATGGCATGGTGGTTAAGGCGCTTGCTTGCAAAACCTAAGGATCCTGGTTCAATTCTCCAGGTCCCATGTAAGCCAGATGTACAAGGTGGCACATGTGTCTGGAGTTCGTTTGCAGTGGCTGGAGGCCCTGGTGTGCCCATTCTCTCTCTCTCTCTCTCTCTCTCTCTCTCTCTCTCTCGTAAATAAATAAAAAAATAATAATTTTTTAATAGCAAATTCAGACCAATTTTAAAAACACTGGAGAAAGTGTCCTCTAGTCATTTAGTTACTCATCTAATGTTAAACCAGGAATGTTGAACTCAAAACAACTCTCTTCACAAAGCACTCTGGACAAATTAAGTTAATTCTCCAAAAAAAGGTTGTCAAATGAAAGTCTGCCGAATAACTTTGGAAGTCGCATATTGCCACTCTGGTTTTGATCACAAATTAAAAATAAAAACAGTTGTGAAGTTTATAGCTACAGTTTTAAAAAGATTCTATTTCCAAGATTTTTAGTGCGCTTAGTTTATACTTTGGCAAAATGTCCTGCAGGTTTACTTACTCAAATTGGATTTGGGGAGCTCAGTGTAATGCTCTATTTATGTTTTAGCTATTTCTATTGGTCTTTTAAGGATTGGAATTTTGAAGGTGTTTAACATGAAGTAAACTCGCATACTGATCACTTTGGAGCTCAGTGCGGTTTTAAAACCACATGCTCACAATAAAATGGGGAAAACTTTGAAATTTGCAAAACCAAACTGTGTTTGGGTCAAAACCAGAAATATTGCAGAAAATTCTCCATGGTCAATCACTTGAGTTTGTGAGTGTGGGCTTGCCATTTTCCCCTTACATAAGTTTGAAGTCCCCAAAGTACAAAAATGAGATCATACAGTGAAAGAAAATTCTGGAAATTCAAGATTCCCATCCCATCTCTGGGCATTCTGGCCCTTAACTTTTTCTATCCTTTATATCACTGAAAGCTTAATTAACAGGCTGAAGACTTCTCAGAAATGACAGTGGCATGGAAGGAGACTGTGCAATGATCTCTGCATAATGGAACTGATTTGTCTGTTTTCTCTTGATCTGCACTGATTTTGAGCTAACTTATTTGTTCAGTGTGTGCTTGAGTTAAACATTTCTGCAGATATGTGCAGGTTTTCATTTTCAAAAATAATACTTTCTAAACAACTTTCCAGATACAACAGTTTATAAATTATAGCCTAACAATTTTAGCCTTAATGTCTAGTGAAAATAAATCTTGGCCATGTATTAAAGTTACTATCTTTTATTTTAAGACTGTTGGGAAGTAATACCTTTTATTTGCTGTCATTTCCATTTAGTTCTTGTGCATGAAACTTTGAAAACATTGCATTTTCCATTCTGGCCACTTGAGGGAATCAGACTTTAGAAATAGAAGCTAATTTAGGTCTTCATTTCAAAAGATAGAACAATAAATATTTATTTGTTGCCAAATGTTCCTTATGTCAAGTAGACATGAAGAGGGTCACGGAGCCCAAGTTCTGAGATAAATTACTCTTTATATACTGCATATCCAGGTGGAAAGAGCCCTTGTTGATGAATGGGAGTCCTGGGAGGTACTAAGCAAAGTCCCAACATACAATTTATGATCAGCCCTCTTGGACTTCAGAATGATTAATACCGTCAATTCTCACTGGAATAAGAGCTATTTTAGCCCAAGAGAGGACTGTATATTACTGTTTATAGAAGCAGATAACATCAAAGTAACCCACGGCTTGTGTTAAGCAAATACAAAATTCGGGGTCAGCGCAAATTAATCCTAAAGGAGTAACGGAAAGTTCTTAATGACTGTGAGATCTACACATTATCACTTTTCATTCAAGTGGTGGAAAATGGCAGAGCTATTAATGAGATTTGCAAATGGCCCTGTTACTGCATTGTCCTAGCAGCTGCATAACAACAGAGTCTTCAATAAAGAGCCCTGCTGTCTATACATCTGTAGATTGTTAATGAAGTGTAGAAGTCTGTGCAATTTTAAACTCACATTTGGGAGCTTCTGAACCATTTTAATATTAAGTTTCACAACAAAATGCAGCAAATCACATTATACTTTTTATATTCTTACACTTTCAGTGGCTGTGTGGATGGATGAATGAAAATCTGTTCTCCTATCTGTGTTATACACAACAGATGTTACTTCAAGATCGTATCAGAAAGAGATTTTTTTTCTAACGTTTCTCTGTGAATAGTTATATATTCCTTTTTTTTTAGGAAGATTGGAAATTTGTAAGCAAAAGAAAATCAGAAAGACATTAATTACACTTAAGTGTTTTACAGTCATATTTTTAAGAACACCTTGGAGATGTTTTGAAGTACAAATCAAAAACATTGCAATTAAAGTTCCCCAGCCAACACTTTCAGATTTCTCCTTTTATATAGCTGACGTTTTTTTTTTTTTTTTGCTTTGACTAGTTCTTATTAAAATATTTAGTTCATTTTCCTATTTGGATTAAGTCAGGTATCCACCTTATTCTTTCCAAATGAATTACAACATGCCAGCTCTTCAGATTTGCTTAATTGAAATGTATCAATATCTACATTTCATTCTTAAGTCACCTGAAGTATAGAATAAATTTCCTTTAGTTTTATTACTTGGCTTTTCCAACTTCAAGAATTATAACAACTTCACGAAGATTGAAATCTAATTGACTTTTAGGTGACTTTTTTTTTCCTTCATGTTCAGATTTTGCCAATTGTTGAATTAGATAATTGACAGCCTGAATAGTTCACTACTTTCTTAATGCAATATCTACCACATTAAGTTGAATATTCCTTTGGAAAACACTCATAGAGAAAACAAATTAATCAACAAAATTATCTGGGAGTAAAAATCTATTATTTAAATGTTGAAATATTACTTCATTTAAAATCAGTGACTACATCTCAGACCCCTAATATTAGTATTTGGCCATAACCTTTATTATCCTCCTTAGGAGTTATGGATTCTTTGTCTCTAAATGATATCAAAAATTCTATTATGTCATTAAAAATTTCACACGAGATTTTTATTATTCAGTGTTTATAGATTTGTGTTTGTTTCTTACAAGTCATGTGAAATTAAGGTTCACTTACTTTGCCAAGTCATGATGTTAACCAGCCCTGGATTTCAGTATTCAGAAAATAGTCTCTACACCACTTTCTGCCCATATTCAGAACGGCTGCATGCCATTGCAGAATCATAAATGTATGCCATGTGATTTTGCAGAAACTCAAGTCATGATGTAAAATAAGTTACTGCACTCAGCTATTTTACCTCCTTTCTATCATAGGCTTTAGTTGTCACCATAGATGCTTTTAAATTTTGGCAACCAATCAACTTTAGATACTAATCCTATGCACCCAATGACCCATTTTTGATAAAGCATTACTGATTCCTCATATGCTCTCAGCATACAATTTTATATTTGTCAAAGCTATTTCACTTTTTCATTTGTTTTGGTTCTCAAACTGGTTTGATCCAATCTGGGAAGATCAGACTTCCATTAAGCAAATGAAAAAACTTAATCCCACAAGTCCAAAGTCAAGGCTCAGTCACTAAACCCAAGATCTAACTGCAAGTCAGTGTGTTTTGTAAACTGTGCAGGGAAGGTGACATCAAGGCCTGGATTCGCTTTATAAACCTATTGCCCAGTGAAGTTCATGGCTTTAATGACACTGTTTGGGGGGCCCATAATTGGCTGTAGACTGTTTCAACATATTTATAAACATCAAACATATTAGATAAGTAGTAGAAACACTGGGATTCTAATGTAAGATTGTTGCTAGAAGTTTATGAAGATGACACTGGTATAGAGTCCATATAATCACAGTATTGAGATTCAACAGTGATATTTTGTCTGTCTCATTGACATTTAATATATATGGAAGAAGAAATCCATGACACTATCTACTTATTTAAAAAAATAAAACACGGGCCGGAGAGATGGCTTAGCAGTTAAGGCATTTGCCTGCAAGGCCAAGGATCCCAGTTCGATTCTCCAGGACCCATGTAAGCCAGATGCACAAGGGGGCGCACGCATCTAGAATTCATTTGATGTGACTGGAGGCCCTGACACAACCATTCTCTCTCTCTCTTAAATAAATAAATAAATAAAGTATATTGAAAAAAAATAAAAATAAAAAATAAACCTTATGCTTATAAACATATTTACCTACTATATAAATTTCCAAGACATTATCCTTTAGATAAAACTAGATAAATTGTATCTTTCAATTGTAACATAACAGTTACCTCAACTTTTCCCAAGAGCTATTTTCATTTTGTTCACTCAAATTAATATATTATATTTTCTTCTAATTTATAAGGAGCAATAAAAATATTGTTTCCTCAATGAAGATAGTATTGGGTGTCAGTATGCTGTTTATTTTACCCCTGGTTAAAATCTACAACTGTCACTTTTCTTGGGTTCATACTAGCCATTTAAATATATACTGGCCACTTGGGCTACCCTAACAGTTGAGAATTTATAGCAACTGTAAATCTATTAAGCCACAATTTGCACATAATAAAATGAAACAGCACGTAGTTAAAAGAAAGGTTCAATTCTGAGCTGCCGAACATTTTCCAGGAAAAGTCATTGAAACAGCCTCCGCTACTGCTGCTTGCTTTTGAGAAATTCAATCATGCTGATTGAGGAAACCTGGAGAGAGCTGGCTGCTCCTGCCTCCAGTTCATAATTGCCCTGTAGATCATTTAATCATCTGTAGATGAAACAAAGCTGGTGCTGTGAAGGGCCGGAAGCAAAGACAACTTATCAATTACTTCCTACCCACCCCACAGACCCAGCACCCATCTCTGAGCCATCAGCACTCAGGCAGGGAAGCTGCAGGCAGACTGGATCTTCCGGTCGTCAGTACGGTGGCCTTCCTGAATGCCTTTATTTTATTACAGGGAAGCATACACCAGCCAATTCTTTTAAGGGCTAAGTTCAGGGTAGAGAATGGAGTCTTTCTACTTGCAGCAGAATGCAGATGGACACAGATATACTAGCAAGACAAGAACTTGCTGGGTACTGAGTTGACAAGAAGAAATTAAAAAATCTTGGCATCATCTAAGCAAAACAAAGTGATTATCTTCCTCTGTGTGACCACCTGCAAATAAATTTCACTATGAGAATGAAATATTTATAAACTACAATTATCTGAAATATAAACAAACAAGCAGGTGATTAAGTACGCATTCCTTGGAACATCGACATTAAAGCTGTGATTTTTTTTTTTTTTTTTTTTTGTTAGCTGTGGGTTTCGTTGCTGCCTGTTGGTGGGTGACCCTGGCCTAGCACACAAAAGGTCTGGTCAGAAACCGCATGCCCAGTTTTATTAGGTAAGAAAGAGAAGACAGGCTGGCAATGGAGTCACTAAGAACCAGAAAACCTGATATATTGTACTAATTGACTTGGAATCCTAGCCTCTTGTAGAGTCATGGAATGCATTTCCTCTCAAAGCTAGACAATGCCTTCGACAGCATTGAGCCTCATGGGCAACTTTGTGAACTTGTTGTAAGCTGCCATGCTTAATTTTTTAAACAATGAATTTGGGTGAATATTATGTGTACAAAGGAATTTCCTACAGAATTATTCCAAGTGGTCCATTTGGTTACTGCAAAACCACCTTTGTGTTTTACTTCTTTAAGCATTTCTTTTCAGTGGAACATTTTGAAGGAATTTTAATTCTAAATAGACAACATTCACTCCTGGCTAATGCATGCCAATTAAGTTCTATTCATTGAATCAACAGTTTTCTGTTACCTGTTCCTTCAGGTAGAACCGAGGTTGATAGCCCTGCCCTTTCCCAGGCTTCTGCGCAAGGACCTTTCTGCCTGTGAACAGTGGGGACACCTGTTTTCTGAGCACAGAAGGCCAGCACCTGAAATCCTAGGAATGGGCCTACTATTGAAAACGGGGTGCTTGATAAGGCAGCCACTGTGATAGGCAGCGGAAATTTGATAATGAAAGGAGATGCCTAATAGATTAATCTGGTGCGATTTGCCAAAACACAGGGTTTTTCTAGAAGATTATCCACACTCGCAATAGGAAGCTCTTTGTTTTGTGAAAGTCCCCACTTATCACTGTATTCTTTATCTCAATAAGAAACATAATGGCTTGCTTGTTTACATGTATGGTAGATATACTCATAGCTGAAAGGTGGGGCTGTGAGCTCCCTTTCATTTGAAATGTTTCCAACATGCAGGTTATTAGCTAGCGACGAACAAGCAATTGGACACATAAAATTTAAATCTGCCTTGCTTAGGTTTGCAGAAACAAATGTTATTTCATCCACTGGGAAAAGGTTTTATTTCCTGCTCAAATACTTTTGGAGGAAAGTTGCAAGCTTATTTGTGGCAATCATATATGAATATGTTTATGTATGTATATATATGTATATATATATATGTGTGTGTGTGTGTGTGTGTGTGTGTGTGTGTGTGTGTAGATGTATTTCAGACTAAATGCTACATCTACAAAAATGGACTTGTTACTCTCAACTGGTTATTTCTGACACTGATTTTAATTATTTCATTAGCTTGTGATCTTTCTGTTTTGTTTGGCTTACCATAAAGTGTGACTTATACATTTACCTGATTTCCATTGACTGAGTGTCTCATATCCAACTCTTTGCACATCTTATATAGCATGGCTCTAATTCCTGGGATAGATTAAAAAGAAATTCACATATCCATCAGGACAGGGCTACCAAGAACATATTCTCGTATTTTGAAAGTAATAAAGAAATTTCCCAATGGTTGAACACAACTTGACTAAAGCCATCTACTTTTTTGGTTTGTTTGGTTGGTTTTTGTTTTTAGTTTTTTGGTTTTTTTGAGACAAAGTCTTATCATGTAGGCCTTATGATCAAGGTCGCATGGCCTTGAACTTATGGCATTCCTGTACCTCAGCATTTCAAGTGGTTTTTATCATTGCTTTTGTTGGTTTGCTTTTATGGAAAGACTGTTTTGTTTTGATACAAAGTAAAGTTTGTTAGAGGAAATACCTATGTGTCCAATGCAGTTGTAGAATTCAGCATGCCAGTTCCTAGTGTCTCCCTGATTGAGTTCAGATGATTACATCTTTAAGCTTTCATAGGAATAACTAAGCACTGACAGGTTATGTCATGCCAAGCATTGCATAGGAACCTTTTGAGACCCTTCTCAGGTATTTATGTGATCCTTACAGCAGGCTTGTGACCCTCACTGATGGGGCAAACAAATACAAACTTTAGATTACTGCCTAGGTTCACATCTAACAATGGCAAAATTAGGGCTTAAGCTGGGCGTGGTGGCGCACGCCTTCAATCCCAGCACTTGGGAGGCAGAGGTAGGAGGATTGCCATGAGTTCAAGGAACCCTGAAACTACATAGTGAATTCCAGGTCAGCCTGAGCTAGAGTGAGACCCTTCCTCGAAAAACGAAAAAACAAACAAACAAAACAATTTTTTTAAAAAAATTAGGGCTTAAACCAGGATCCTCGGTGCTCATAGTGTGTGTTCTCCACTCCATTTCATTGTTGCTGATGTGACTCAAACTTTCTTTTGTATTCACTATTTAAAGAATCTGAGAATGAAGAAAGCAGAGTGGCTATGTTTAAAGAAGTAGGTGGGGAATGAATTATTACTGGCAGGAAAATTTGAGGTATGAGTGGAATACATAACACAGCTCCGCTCTCTTGCTGTTTCTCATGCTATAGACATTCTATAGGAGACATTACACTATTGGGTGATCTGTACAAATAGTTGTCATTATATCATTCATGCAAGCAGGAGTGATAAGAAGATATAGGAAACCATAAAGGAAAATGGCAGTGGAAATCTGATAAACCTATCACAAGAGAATAGATCTCAAAATGATTGTCTTCTAGAACAACTGAGTGGCTACAAACAGAAGTTATTGTTTTATGGAACTGAAAATGGATCTGGGATTGGGGAAAATTATCACCAGGTAACATATGGTGTTCTTTGCCATATGAAAAATGGCACTGAGCCTTCTTTAAACAGGTTTTAAAAGTTGAAAGCCCTGGAAGTTTGATCTCTACCTTTATAGTTTTTGTTTCATATTTTACAGGTTTTTTGAGGTGCATATGGCTATTCTTGCTTTTCTAGTCCTCTACTTCATCAAAAATTGTGGCTTTTGAAGAATGACTATTCACTAAGGGACAAACCTACATTATATAATTTGAAATTACTGTCAAAGGGTCTAATTTGAGATTGTGATTTCAAGTTTTTCACTTGCTAAATAACAATGTTGCTTGGTTAAAATAGTCACTTCAGTCAGACATGGTGGTGCACACCTTTAATCCCAGGACTTGGGAGGTGGAGGTAGGAGGATTTCTGGGAGTTTGAGGCCAGAATGAAGCTACATAGTGAATTCCAGGTCAGCCTGGGCAAAGTGAGACTCTACCTTGAAAAACAGAAATAAATAAATTTGGTGAATATATATATATACATATATATGCATTTTTTAATATTTAATATATATGTATACATGTATTTTTCTAAACTGGTGGATTTTGATCAATCCAAGAACAGAAACTATGTATTTTAGATTTCTCATCTCTAGTACTACATATTTTTCAGTTTATTTATTTAAGGAGTGTGCCCCCTCCCGGTTACATTTCTCAATGGAAACGTATGACTGCGTGACCAGATCTAAAAGCCATGGTATTCCCGTTTCATAGATGTTAAAACACCATGAATAAGCAGGATTCCTCCCCATCAAGCACATTCATGGTTAATTAAGTCTCTGCCCAGAGACACACAGAAGACCCTATGTCTCTATAGTGTAGTAACAGAGTCCCAGGGATAAACAGAGGAATAAAATTGCTTGTTGAGCTTGGAATGTTTTCACTAGCAACTGATGACTCCAAATAACTTATTTCTCCTTGACTAAAATTTTCACTTCAGCTAGAATTATTTTGTTTTCAGGAATAGAAATATCCATTTACCTTGCAAAATATCTTTACCAATGTATTATTCCATATGAAAAATGTTAACATCAATATTCACATTAAACTTCTCATATATATTTACTGAAAGCTTGGAATCACATTAAACTCCCCACTTTATAAGCTTTTCCTACTCCATTTTAGTATTAAGTACAAACCACATGAGACAAGGTTGCTTTTATGCCTCAAGTGTTCCAATAACACTTTCTAGTACAGTAACTTACAAATGTACATGAACTAAGTATTTTACTTTTCTTTTTCTTTGACTCTTCCTTCCTTCTTTCTTTATCATGAATAAAGTGGTTTTGGCCCCTCTACATTAGTACACTTTCAGTTCTCTAACTCTACAACTTGCCGGGGGAAATGTGCATTTACAAAGTGCTTCTCAAGTTCATCCCTTTCTGTTGGTTGTATCTACTCCATTCTCATCTTTGACTAATTCCCTGTCAGTTTTTTCTGATGCCACAGTGGCTGAATATCCTATCTAACCACATCTAGCTTCCTCCAATCCATTCCCCATCCTCCAGCCAGAGGAAGCATTCTAAAAGTGTAGATCTGATCATAAAGCCTTCCTTCAATCTCAAAGGTTTCTCATTGTTCTCAGGGTCAAGACAAACCTCTGTAACATGGCACTACACTTGCTGACCCCTTCTCAAGCTATGTTCCTGCCAGTTCTCCACACTGCAGGCCACCAACCTCTCAGCACCTGGAACTCACTGTGTTATGTCTTGTTGCACAGAATGTGTCCGTCCTGTCATATCAGCCTAGAATTCCTTCTGATCTCACCTTCTTCAAGAAGGCTCCCCTATACCTTCTTGAATCAGTCCATTCTTCCCAGGAGTTCTCATGGCCCTGTCCATCTTTCTTATAATGTCTATTGGTAGTATTAGACTTTCAGTCACTCTGAGAAAACACCTGGGAAAATGTGTTAAAAAGACAAAACACTTATTTCAGCTCACAGTTTCAGAGATGGGGTACAGTGAAGCAGCTCATATCATGGTGTCTAAGAAGCAGAGAGAAAAAATACTTTTTTTTTTTCCTCTTTCCCTTTCTATTCCATCTGGAGTACAGGCTGTGAGTGGTGCAAGTAATGTCATCACAGACACACCCAGAGGTGAGTTGTGCTAATCTAGGTGCTTCTCAGTCAAGTTATAAATCAATATTAACCATCAAAAGTCTTCCATTTGGGGCTGGATAGATGGCTTAGTGATTAAGGCACCTGCTTGCAAAGCCT
This sequence comes from Orientallactaga sibirica, assembly GCA_036365145.1. Classification (NCBI taxonomy): domain Eukaryota; kingdom Metazoa; phylum Chordata; class Mammalia; order Rodentia; family Dipodidae; genus Orientallactaga; species Orientallactaga sibirica. Next base: position 24,115,056 of record JAEOAD010000003.1, read on the forward strand.
AACAACCCAGGTTTGATTCTCTAGTACCCATGTCAGCCAGATGCACAAGGTAGTGCATGTGTCTGGAGTTCATTTGCTAGAGGCCCTGGCACACCCATTATTTCCTTCTCTCCCTCTTTCTCTCCCTCTGTCTCCCTCCCTCTGAAATAAAAAGTCAACCTGACTTCCAAGCACATCTATTAACATTCTATGTTTGTCTCCCAAATCTTGTGTGTACCTCAGAATGCAAATGCAAAATATATTAATTCCATGTCCAGGAATTCCTACAGCCTTAATAGCACCCACATTATTCCACAAGTTCAATGTCTATTCTAAGACTCAAGGCAAACTCTTAGCTGTGAGCCCCTGTAAAATGAAGAAGAAATTACATAGTTCTATGTTAAAATGGTCCAGAGTAACAATTACCATTAAAAAAGGAGAAATAAAAATATCAAGGAAAGATCAGCTCAAAACAAGACTCAACAGAACAAACACTAAACCCCATAATGGTATGTAGAGGGGTTGAGGCATACAGTGTTGTAATATGAATATCAGTGGGCTTGAACAGCCTCACCCCTGTGGTCTTGTTCTTGCTTAGGCTGGTTCTACCTGTTACTTGTGACTGTCTTTTGGAAGACATTCCATGGTCCTGGCATCTCCAACATCCCAAGTTCCCCATTGTAGATTAGGCTTCACTATCCACAGCTTCAGATATTCCTTCTCCAGGGCTGCCTGCAGGCACTCAGAGCTTGTCACATACTTCCTTACCTCCTATACTCTTCTTCACATACAGTTGTGTTGAAGGGTCTATGAAACCCTAGTCCTCTACAGCTCTTGCCTTTTGCATGTCTGAACAGCAAATGGCTGTTGCCAAGTCTACCATCATCTAGAATGGTAACAGCTCTTGGACCATGGCATCATTGACCTTTAAGTGCTTAGGTGGTTAAGCATGGTCAAGTGAGTCCAGACAAAACAACTTCCCAGGCAGCCCTGTAGCAGTATGGGGCATTCTCCAAGGCCATTCTCTTCCTAGGTAAAAATCTTTCAAATTAGTTTAATGATTCAACCCCTGAGATTGCAATGGGTAAAGGGTGGCCAGTTCCTGAGATATTCTCATGGCATCTTTCTTATTGTTGTAATACAAAGCACTTGATTTCTTTTTCATGGTGCTAATCTCTTCAGAAACTGTGTCCCTGTTTTATACTTTTTTTTTTCCTGAGGAAATTGCAAGGTTTTTCTACATCTTTCTGCTATGCTTTTTACTACAATTTCTAACTAGAAGCCTGGCTAATAGTAGCCATCAATATCTATGCCATGGCTTGAATGCTGGACCGCCATGAAAGTTTCCTTGCCTGTTACCTTTAAACTCAGCCTTCCAAAAAAATCCCAGGACACAGACAAAATATAGCCAAGTTTTTTTTTTTTCCAGCACTCAACATGAATGACATCTGTTCCAATCCCTAATAGAAACCTCTTGTTTTCATCTAAAACTTCATAAACATATAGTCCTTACTATATACATTCCTATTAGCATTCTGGTCTTCAGAACTCCCATCTCAATCCCCCATTAGGCTCTGCTTATAGCCTTTGATAGAATCTCTGCTCCACTTCTCCATATTTTTCCAAATTTCTCTTACAATACAGAAATTACTTTATTAGTTATATTTTTTGGTTTCTATGAAAAGAGTACCTGGCAAAAAAAAAAAAAAAAATTAGGAGGAATGATTTCTTTTGGCCCAAGACTTCAGCCCATTATGGTGGGAAGCATGGTGGAATCAGTTCATTTCATGGCTAATAAGCAGAGAGAAAATGCTTTCACTGGAGCTTTGTACTTTCCCCCTTTTTATTCCCTCCAAGTCCCCAACCACATTCAGGGTACATTCTACTCATGTAGTTAATCTTTGGAAACATCTTCACAGACATACCCATAGGTGTACTTTACTAATCTCATCGGCATTTCTCAATCCCATCAAGTTAACTATAAAAGTAAGCCATCTCAGAGAGTAACTAATTTGATTTTGTATGTATGTTCTCCTTTCTGGAGATAAGCTCCAAGACTACCAAGAACATTCCAGATTTTGCTTCCTATTTTGCCAAGATAGGGACCACTCAACAAGTATTTGTTGAATTAATTATTAATGGATAAAGTGTTCTGCTAAGTGGCTGTCATATTGCACAACACTAGGATAATCAACATATCATCATGGATGACACAGGAAGGCAAAAAAGAAAGATATCAAAATAGAGAATTTGGATTGAGAGGTAGCTTAGTGGTTAAGGCACTTGCCTGCAAAGCCTAAGGACACAGGTTCAGTTCCCAGCATCCACATAAACTTGATGCACAAGGTGATGCATATGCCAAGTTCATATTTAGTAGCTAAGGCCCTGGCATGCCTATTCTTTTCCTCTCTCCCTCTCTCTCCATATATGTATGTATGTGTATATATATATATATATATATATATATATATATATATATATGTGTGTGTGTGTGTGTGTGTGTGTGTGTGTGTGTGTGTGTGTATTCACATGCATATACACACATAGTGCCTATAAGCACTAAAGAACCCATGCTGACAATTCTGTGCAATACTAGGAATATCAGATCAGCTTTTTTCTCACTGGTGGTGCTGAGGCACAGTCATCAGATGCTGAAACAAAATGGATGTTGGCACTCGAGTATGCCAGGACAGAGTTTCCAATATCTACAAGTAATATTTGAGTTAGGCAAGTTTTTCAGTCCTTTCATCACCTCCATTCTCCCAGGAGTAGTTACACCATACTTTTAAAGCATGTGAGCACACACACTGTGTTAACATGTGAATGAACATAAGAAATTCTTGATGATGAGATCACATGCTTCATATTCTGGCAATTCATCAAATAAGTTTCCTTTACACTATACCTTAGGGTAAAGTAGAGGCTCTAGAATTGTAAATCTTTTGTATAAAAAATAATTTATTAGTCTAGAGAGACAGCTTAGCAGTTAAAGGTGCTTGCTTGCAAAGCCTGCAAGCCCAGGTTCAATTCCCCAGTAGCCAAGTAAAAACAGATGCACAAAGTGGCATATGTGCATGGAGTGCATTTGCAGTGGCAGGAGGTACTAGTACATCCATTCTCTCTCTCTCTTTCTCTCTCACTCACTGTCTGGTTTTTTTCTATCTCTCTCTCAAATAAATAAATAAAATAATTTATTTACAATTTCAGAGAATAACAGATCGTTATTCAAATAACTGACTCAAACTCAAGCACCACAAAAAATGCTATCAGCTGGGAAGACAAGACCATGGCAGTATGAGAGAATATGAGCTTTTTCATTAACATTGCCAAATGACAGCTAAGGCAAAGCTTAAGGGAAAATTGTATTTCCAAAAGATTCTTATTCAAGACCTGCCATGGTGACAACTTGTCAAGGAACAGGGTATATTTCTACTCAACAAACTCATGGCATCACAGATGTTGTTATTTGGGGCTATGATAATTATCAAAAGGAATAGTTTGGTGTGGTGTATGCCTATCATGCCAGCATTTGGGAGGCTGAGACAGGAGGATAAATTCATAGCTTATCTTGATTACACAGCAATACCATCTCAAAAATCATGAAAGGAATGTCTGGGGTTGTAGCTCAGTGGAAGAGCATCTGCCTAGCATACACAAGGCTCTACTTTCAATCCTCAGCAACCAAAAACAAATAAACAAACAAAAAAGTATCAAAGGGATAAGGTCACATTTTCTGCCCTCACCATCCTTCCTATTGTTTGAGGAACATTGAGGCACAGAGATATGAAATACATTGTACAAAGAGCTGAAGAACTGAAAGAATTCTTCAGAGTAAATGCTACTAGAGTCAAATTTTGAAGGATAGTAAGTGTTCTCCAGGAAGAAAAACATCTGAGGAAAAGAGATGCTCAGAGCAGGAAGGGGCAGGACCATATGCAAAAGCCTGAGACCTGCTCTTGTTATAAAACGGCTCCTTAAATGTCACAAAACAAGACACTAGTGGTTACCAGTATTATATAGTCTAGCCACAGAGGAGGGACCTTTCCACGTCTCTATTTCAAATCCAGGCAGGCTAGTGAACAGACTTGAGTTTAAAGTGATTTTGTTTCTATAGCTAGTCAGTGGACTATCTCAACTGGGCCCTTGCATTTTATGTCTGGACAGTAGGAAGGGTTCAAGTAAGCATATGACCAGTCCCTATAGTAACCATGTGATCTGATGGGAAGGGGTTACTGGAAAAAACTGTAAAGGGTCAATAAGCAGTCACTTTGGAGAGAAGGCACCAAGAAGAAAATTATTTTAGTTGTGGTAGTTTGAATATATGGCCCCCAATATATTCAGTGTTTTACTAGTTTATAGTTTGTATCTGCAGCCACCTTGCTGGAGGCAATGTCAATGGACAGATCTTAAGGTGTGGTGGTGGTTTGAGATTCCATTGTAAAGATATGCAAAGTGTGCCTAATAGGAGTTCATAAAGTGTGTGGCTGGTGGCTTTTCTCTCTGCTTGGCCCTGTGAAGGCAGGCCAGCTTCTTCTGCCATTATGGAACTTCCCCTGGATCTGTAAGCTTCAATAAATAATATCCCTTCCTCCATAACTGTGCCTGGTCTGGAAGTTCATCTCAGCGAACCTGAAGCTGTCTGCTATAATAGTTTTGTATGGATATGTGTAATATGCAAGTGTGCATGTTCAAATGGGTGCAGGTGCATATGTGTGCGCAGGTGCACTCATGTACGTATGTGCATGTATGTATGTGTGGATGCTAGAGGACAATCTCTGTCATTCTCTGGTATGCTATCTACCTCTTTTTGGAGCCAGGTCTCTCCTTGGCCTGAAAATCACCAAGATCACCAAATAGGCTAGTCTGCTTGTCTAGGTTGCTCCTGGGATCTGTCTATGTATGTTTCCCCAGCCACTGGGATTGCAGACACATACTACCACTCTTAGCATTTGGAATTTGAACTGAGGACTTCACGCTGCAAAGGCAACTACTTTACTGCCTGAACCTATTTGATGAATTTCTTGAAATCTTAGCAATTAATATGGGGTCCTGCTGCTGTGTTTCTATCCTTTCTTCAAGGTTACTTTAGTCCAGCTCATTAGCAACTCGATAACACAAAATGATCCTAAGATGCACAGCTGAATGGAACTAAACTAAAGGGGAATGGCAAACTTGCTAAGTAAAGCTTATAGATATGACGATAGGACTTCACCCAGAAGTTGAAAGTGGTATCTGTAGCAGGTCCAGGTATCAGAGCCTCAGAGTTTTTTTGGATAGCTCCATTGTGTAGACCATTAGTTTGATCTTGAAGTTTGGTGCCCTGCTGACGCCAGAATCTGTCTGCCAGGCGTTCAAAGAATCTGTCTGCCAGGTTCTCAAAGGACTTGGTAGATTTCTGGATGCAGGACAAATTTCCCAGGTGTTAGTGTTAGGGTACTTAAAAAGCTTTTCAGTGTTCTGATTTTTTTTTTTTTTTTTTTTTTTTTTTTTTTGTAAAACCAATTACACCCAGACTGGACTAGACTTCTGGACATGAGAGACGCAGAAAACTGCTGCTGGCCAAACAGAAGTCTCATTTTCCACAGAAAACAACAGTCATCTTGGTAAACTTACAAACTGATTCACATCTTCTTGACCAAGCAAAGATAACCAGAAAGACTGTTATTTTTGATCAGCTCTGAGCCATGTACAAATGCCCTCACCATCCTTCCTATTGTTTGAGGAACATTGAGGCACAGAGATATGAAATACATTGTACAAAGAGCTGAAGAACTGAAAGAATTCTTCAGAGTAAATGCTACTAGAGTCAAATTTTGAAGGATAGTAAGTGTTCTCCAGGAAGAAAAACATCTGAGGAAAAGAGATGCTCAGAGCAGGAAGGGGCAGGACCATATGCAAAAGCCTGAGACCTGCTCTTGTTATAAAACGGCTCCTTAAATGTCACAAAACAAGACACTAGTGGTTACCAGTATTATATAGTCTAGCCACAGAGGAGGGACCTTTCCACGTCTCTATTTCAAATCCAGGCAGGCTAGTGAACAGACTTGAGTTTAAAGTGATTTTGTTTCTATAGCTAGTCAGTGGACTATCTCAACTGGGCCCTTGCATTTTATGTCTGGACAGTAGGAAGGGTTCAAGTAAGCATATGACCAGTCCCTATAGTAACCATGTGATCTGATGGGAAGGGGTTACTGGAAAAAACTGTAAAGGGTCAATAAGCAGTCACTTTGGAGAGAAGGCACCAAGAAGAAAATTATTATTTTAGTTGTGGTAGTTTGAATATATGGCCCCCAATATATTCAGTGTTTTACTAGTTTATAGTTTGTATCTGCAGCCACCTTGCTGGAGGCAATGTCAATGGACAGATCTTAAGGTGTGGTGGTGGTTTGAGATTCCATTGTAAAGATATGCAAAGTGTGCCTAATAGGAGTTCATAAAGTGTGTGGCTGGTGGCTTTTCTCTCTCTGCTTGGCCCTGTGAAGGCAGGCCAGCTTCTTCTGCCATTATGGAACTTCCCCTGGATCTGTAAGCTTCAATAAATAATATCCCTTCCTCCATAACTGTGCCTGGTCTGGAAGTTCATCTCAGCGAACCTGAAGCTGTCTGCTATAATAGTTTTGTATGGATATGTGTAATATGCAAGTGTGCATGTTCAAATGGGTGCAGGTGCATATGTGTGCGCAGGTGCACTCATGTACGTATGTGCATGTATGTATGTGTGGATGCTAGAGGACAATCTCTGTCATTCTCTGGTATGCTATCTACCTCTTTTTGGAGCCAGGGTCTCTCCTTGGCCTGAAAATCACCAAGATCACCAAATAGGCTAGTCTGCTTGTCTAGATTGCTCCTGGGATCTGTCTATGTATGTTTCCCCAGCCACTGGGATTGCAGACACATACTACCACTCTTAGCATTTGGAATTTGAACTGAGGACTTCACGCTGCAAAGGCAACTACTTTACTGCCTGAACCTATTTGATGAATTTCTTGAAATCTTAGCAATTAATATGGGGTCCTGCTGCTGTGTTTCTATCCTTTCTTCAAGGTTACTTTAGTCCAGCTCATTAGCAACTCGATAACACAAAATGATCCTAAGATGCACAGCTGAATGGAACTAAACTAAAGGGGAATGGCAAACTTGCTAAGTAAAGCTTATTGATATGAAGATAGGACTTCACCCAGAAGTTGAAAGTGGTATCTGTAGCAGGTCCAGGTATCAGAGCCTCAAAGTTTTTTTGGATAGCTCCATTGTGTAGACCATTAGTTTGATCTTGAAGTTTGGTGCCCTGCTGACGCCAGAATCTGTCTGCCAGGCGTTCAAAGAATCTGTCTGCCAGGTTCTCAAAGGACTTGGTAGATTTCTGGATGCAGGACAAATTTCCCAGGTGTTAGTGTTAGGGTACTTAAAAAGCTTTTCAGTGTTCTGATTTTTTTTTTTTTTTTTTTTTTTTTTTGTAAAACCAATTACACCCAGACTGGACTAGACTTCTGGACATGAGAGACGCAGAAAACTGCTGCTGGCCAAACAGAAGTCTCATTTTCCACAGAAAACAACAGTCATCTTGGTAAACTTACAAACTGATTCACATCTTCTTGACCAAGCAAAGATAACCAGAAAGACTGTTATTTTTGATCAGCTCTGAGCCATGATTCAGGGATTTGAAGGGAGGAAACAAAATTCAGCTCTCTACCCACCCCTACTGCGTAAACAAACCATCAGTGAGTAGGGATGCTTAGAATGCTAAAAACTACAAGGCAACGATGATTAAGTATATTTACACAAAAACAAATAAACTTGATAAGGCCAGTAGCCTAAATCACAACCAAAGGAAATTAATAAAATTCAAGTCAATACACAGAGCCCAGGGAAGGACTAGATGCTGTCCTTCCCTTCCCATCTCTTCTGATAACAGTTGGTCTATTGCTAAGAAGCCCATTGAGTGTTCCTCACCTCAGCTCTTACGCTTTATGACCCTGTAAAATGTATCTGAGGTCAATTAAAAGGTAGGAGACTGGCACAAGTTGCCAATTAAAGGTAGGAGGTGGGTATAAATTTAATCTGTAAACAGATTGTCTAAACAGTGCTTGTTGTATAGCAGATTCTTCCCATTCTCTCTGAAGAGAGGAAGGAGGTTCTAATTCAAGAAGTCAAGTCTGGGAGACTTGAAACTTAAAGGTCACACAACCACTCCCCAAGGTTATGTTAATTAAAAACTGAAACATTCCTTCCTGGGTGTGTGGAGTGGGTCTGGGCAGGAAGGAAGTTCCAGAGACTCAGGAAGTCAATAAGTCTGGGAAAGTATTGAAGACTTCACCCTAAGGCTATATAAAGGGGAAACAACTGCTTGGGGAGACCGGTTGCGCAGTGTACTCCAGAGATTCAGTATCAGTCAATGAGTTGGCCCCTATGCTGGGATGGTGTTTTTGGATATGCAGCTGCCTTTGAGTCATCTATTGCTCCTGTGAGCAACCCCCTCACCCTGCTTTATAAGGAACCTCAATAAACTCATTGGTTCACCAAAACTACTTTTGTTGTAATTATCCTTTGATCAGTCATCTGTGCTCTATGCTGGGGTGAAGACACCTGTTCATGTCATCCCAGGGAAAACATTTCCCATGCCAGTACTTTATAACTCCCGGCGCCCAGCAGTGTATACATGGCCACGCATGACACAAAACACTATGGAGCAGCTATAGATAACATACAGTAGGAGGCCCAGACATTCTAGTGCTTGGCTTTGTCTCCGCCTCATAATTTCACAGAAAACAGTTTGAAAGCCACTGAGCTAATTCACTTTTAATTTGAGTACGTGAGCAGGTGTTACACCACAGTCCCACCAAGACACTTAATGATCTGGGAACCTCCAGGCAGTGATGCAGCTTGAGCTCAGCCCGGTGGCTTTGGTGTCTGAATGGTCTCAGACCTAACAGGCACTTGGAAAGCTTGGAAATGGAGAATGGATCGTCGCAGAAGTAAGTTGATCAGTTTTCCATGGTTTGGAATTTGGCTAAATTTTCATTCCTAGAAAAGTACAAAGTGACTATGCTACTTCACCAATCACCATCTGTGGTGGTTTGATTCAGGTATTCACAATAAACTTAGATGTTCTGAATGCCATGTTCCCAGCTGATGGATATTTGGGAATTAATGCCTCCGGGAGGCAGCATATGGTTGGGGGCGGGCTTATGGGTGTCCTCTTACCAGGATTTGGCATACTCTCATGTTGCTATTGTCCACTTTATGTTGGCCAGGGGGTGATATCCACCCTCTGCTCATGCCATCGTTTTCCCTTGACATCATGGAGCTTCCCCTCAAGTCTGTAAGCCAAAATAAGCATTTTTTCCCCCACAAGCTGCTCTTGGTAGGTGATTTCTGCCAGCAATGCAAACTTGACTGCAATAGTAAAGTTGATACCAAGGAGTGGGATTGCTGCTAGGCACTTGACTGTGTGGTTTTGACCTTTTGGTGCTGATTTTTGAGAGGAATGTGGGTTTGAAACCTTGTCTTAAGCGATTCCTTGCAGTGCTATAAGTACAGCTTGATAGACTGTTCTGGTCAGACTTGAAAGACCTGAATGCAGTAAGATTCTATGGACTGTGAGGTTTGGATTATGAGGGTGAGAAAGAGCTTTGCCTGGACTGGGCTAAAAGCAGTTTGTGTGAGAGCCTTTCTGTTATGCCTGTGTCTTGGGAACATGTTCAGGGTTACTTTTAGTAGAAAAAGACTGATGTGAGCAGAGGGATATGGCACAGAAATGAAATCTTTGGGCTGAAACTTCTGCCTGCTCAGCTGCAATTATATGAGAGATTACAACCTTTGAGACTGGGCCAACTGCAAGTAGAGAGAGAGAGAAGAGAGGCAGACAGAGAGAGAATGGGCACACCGGGACCTCTAGCCACAGCAAACTAACTCCAGATGCATGTGCCCCTCCTGCATCTGGCTTACGTGGGTCCTGGAGAATCGAACCAGGATCCTTTGGCTTCAGGCAAACGCCTTAACCACTAAGCCATTTCTCCAGCCCCAGAATGTAGACTCTTTTGAAGGGACCTGAATGCTCAAGGAGTGTCCTATTCTTCAAAGTCTGTTTTATTCCCCCCTGGATTAATAAATTGGCACCCCACCTGGTATTATGGAGTATAAGAAATGCAGGAAATAGAGGTTTGGGGTTTGTAAAAGACCATAGGCAGTGTGAAGCAGGTTTGCTGGATTGCTTGCATGGAGACCTGATGGAACCATGAGGATGAACTGTGAGTTGCAGTGGAGACCCAGTGGAGATGCCAGAACCACAAGATGGCTGCTAACGAAAGCTGCCAGCCCCAGATGAAGTTTTCTAAAACTGTAAGGAGCCTAGCTGGAAGGGCATAATTGGAACTCCAGAGTCTTGTTACTGGTTAGAATTATCGGACTTGGAGTCTTATCACTGGCTAGAGTTAGTGGACTTGGAGCTGCAGAGTTTGATGTTTGCCCTGTTTAAATCTTGTATTGGTTGAGCATTTCTTTGCTATGCTCAGTGCCATCTTTTGCAGTGTGAATGTTTATTCTGTGCCATTATGGATTTTTTTTTTGGGGGGGGGGTTATGGCTCATTTAAAAGACCTTGGATTATGGGAATGTTTGAACATCATTAGGATTGATAAAAACTATGGGGACTTTTAAAGTTGGACTGAATGCATTGCATTTTACATCATGGATGGTTATCAGTTTATGGGGGCAGGGGCAGAATGTGGTGGTTTGATTCAGGTGTCCCCCATAAATTTAGGTGTTCTGGATGCTAGGTTCCCAAATTATATAGATTTCAGAATTAATGCCTCCTGGACGCAATGTATTGTTGAGGCAGGCTCATAGGTATTATAACCAGAGTCCCCTTGTGAGTGTTGGACACACTCTCCTGTTGCTATTGTCCACCTTATGTTGGTCAGGGGGTGATGTCTACCCTCTGCTCATGCCATCATTTTCCCCTGACATCATTGATCTTCCCCTCCAGTCTATAAGCCAAAATAAACCATTTTTTCCCCACAAGCTGCTCTTAGTTGGGTGATTTCTGCCAGCAATATGAACCTGACTGCAACACCATCACTGAACTTGATTACTCCTTAGTAGCCATCCTTGTTCCAAGGACAGAAGAAAAGGGATGGAGGGGTAGAGCTCAATTTTCAGGGTTGGTCAGGCAATTGAGTCCCATATTTCTCAGTTTTCATTCAAAGTCTTTCTCTCAGTCCAGTTGTCAGCAGCAGTAGAGGCAGAAAGGTAAGACAGGGCTACAAATGGATCTGTGGATTCATTTGCTGCCTGATGGCTTGTTCAATATGATTTCAAAGAACTTAAAACTAAAAATTCTTCCAAGCTTTTTCCAGAACAGTACCCAGTGATTCAGCACCCAGAATTGTTTAGGGAAGGCAGTGGTTTAGTGTCAATTCTACATTCCTGGGATAAAACTTCAACTCATCCTTAACTGGCTTTGAGACCATAGCAAGATAGACCTCCATTTCCTTCCCTAGGAAAAAAAAGGAAAAGAAAAATAATACCTATCATAGATCTAGATGTATACTTAAAACAATATGGAGCCTTTAAAAATATGTAACAATGCTAGCTATTATATTATTTCACTTTCTCCTCAATAACAACTCAATAATTTATATTATCTCATATTACATCTGAGGGAAAAACTTCAGCCAGATAAAAGAAGTTCACCAAGTTAATAAGACTAGTGAGAGACACAGAAAGGAAGTCTCTGTCAAGACTATATTTTCTACACTCCATCATACTTTTTCAGAGGCCACACTGGTTATGGGATTCCCAGGGTTTACAGGTAACCAGTAGTCTTCAGCTCTTTAACCGTCTCATGTTCTTTGTGTATGCCACCCTTTCTGGGTGAACTGTTGTTTTAGTTTCATATTTTCATTGACGAATGCAGTAAAACATGAAGAGAAAATATCTTGATCTTCCTATGTTTCCTGATTCTTTTTGTTCCTGGAGCCAGTGTCCTTCTTTATACTCAATGTTTAACTCTTGCTTGGATTTTATAAACCATAATCAACTTCAAATTGTGTTTCTACAACTTACAGTCACAAGTTCTCATGTAAAAGGCAAGGGATCCTTACTTATGTGTGCTTTCTAGGCTGAATGGCTAAGGTGACTGAGCATATCCCATGTGCTGGCATTGGAGGTACAATGTCAAAACACAGTCCCAGGGCTGGAGAGATGGCTTAGTGGTTAAGACGCCTGCCTCCTAAGCCTAAGAACGCTGGTTCCAATCTCCAGCGGTTCCAATCTCCGGGTCCCACGTTTAGCCAGATGCAAAGTGATGCAAAGGCGCAATGCCGCACTTGCCCAAAAGGGGGTGCATGCATCTGGATTTTATTCACAGCAGCTGAGAGACTGCTGGCACGCCCATCTCTATCTGTCTCCCTCTCCTCTCTGTCTGTCTCTCTCTGCGTCTCTCTCTAAAAATAAATAAATAAATAAAAATAAAATATAAAAAAAAAACAGTCCCAGTTTAGTAGAGGACCTCAGTTTAGGAGGACAAGAAGCAAAAGAAAAAATAACAGGATTCAATGTCATTCAGTAAATATTATGCCAAATATGTGTATGATGCTATAAAGGAACAGAAGAAACACATTTTTCTGTATTACATTCCCTGTGCTTCTTAGACCATTTCTTGTCTCCTTCATTATTTTGTCCCCCCTTACCACTAAGTAGTGATGTTGCTTAAGATTCTTCCAACTGAATCTACTGCCCCTGGATTGCACAATATACTTAAAATGTCACCTATATGAAGAAACTATTTAATCCTTAGTCTACAACCCAGGTTCCTCTTTAGCTCTGGAAGATGTTTCTTTTGTTTTAAATTTTTGTTTATTTGTGTACATGCATGTATGCATGTGTGTGTGTATGCATGCATGCATGTATGTGTATGTCTGTGTGTGTGTGGAAGTGCCAGGGTTCTTGCTGTTAAAAATGAATGTCTGTCCAGCTTTAAGTGAGTGGCTAGTGAACTAAGCCCACCCGTGAACACAAGTGCCTATAACCGCTGAGCCATCTCCCCAGTCCCTGGAAGATGTGCTGCAACAGCAAAATACCTTAGACTGAGTAATTTATAAGCAATAAAGAATTTCTTTTATCATAAACTCATGCCACCATGAGGTTACACACACGAGTCCAAGCCACATTTCCCCACCATGAGCTATTTCCGTAAGGTATGTTTTTACAGTAGTGTCCAAGTTATTAAAATCTCCCTCAAACTCAGTGTATTCAAAATGAAACCCATCACCTTTTTTACAAACCATTTCTCCTAGATCCTTTCACCCAGATAGAGTCAGAGTCATTGATATATTAATCCAAGGAAGAAAGTGGAGACATCTACACTGTTTCCCATTCATTCTCTTCCTTGACCTCTATGGCATTGCTACACTGAGCCTCCATCATGTTTCATTTTTACTACTATAACGGCCTCTCTAACCATCCTCATGGAGTTCCTCATGAATGGGAATTTTATCATGATGCCCAATTTACTTGAATGGAGGTCTTCTAACCCCAGCCATATTTCAGTCTTATCACCTCTCATTTTCTACCTCAAATACAGTACTCTCACAATCCTGAATTTCACACAAGCCTGCTATGTCATAACTTTATAATCTTCTACTCTGCTGCCCATCGCTAACCTCTTACATAGTTTACTAAGGCTATGTATGGTAGCCATCTATGCTCCAGTCAGGCATCCCTTCCTCCAGGAAGACTCTTCTGAGTGTGAGGGTTATAGGAGGTGACACCACCTGGTGGTCTTATCATGCATCATTTTTTTTTTTTGCCCTGACAATTATAGACCCTAACAGGTACTGCTTATATTCAATTACAAATTTCTAAAAATGAGAACAATATCTTACTCCATTTTTTTACCACTGGTTCCTAAAGTAGTTACTTTAGCACATAGCAGGGCTTCAATAGATGTTTTATAGATTCATAAATGGACAAATAGGTGAAATAGTGAATGAGTGGATATAATTGGATACATCTAAGCCTCCGTCCTCTTTCTGTAGTAATTTTGCCAATAGTCAAATGATCTATAGATTACAGATTGCAGTCCTCTAAGAATGGGCTGGGTGAGTAAATAGGGATGAGGTTGAGTATAGCAGGTCTTCTGGATATTTACATATCCCATCATCACACAATCTCAAACTTTCCTCAACATTTACACACATGCCAACCTCATCTTCTTATCTGAAGTATATTTGTTGCAATCTCTTAATATATTTTTTCTATGACCCAAGACTCTGTGCAATACAGAAGTCATACATTCACTATGCAATAAAGTAGCAAGCACTGGGACTAGAGAGATGGCTTAGCGTTTAAGGCATTTGTCTGCAAAGCCAAAGGATCCTGGTTCAATTCTCCAGGTCCCAAGTAAGCCAGATGCACAAGGGGGCACATGCATCTGGAATTCGTTTGCAGTGGTTGGAGGCCCTGGTGCACCCATTCTCTCTCCTCACCTCCCCCTCTTTCTCTCTGCCTCTTTCTCTCTTTTTAAATAAATAAATAAATAAAATATATTTATAAATAGCAAGCACCAACAATGTTCTAGCTTATAAACACAAATATGAATATCTAGGCATTCCTTCTGCTTATAAGATTGCATTTTAAAGAGGCAAGGAAGTTTGAAAATGTTTCTTGTATTTCCCCATAGTAAGAAATAAAATAATTAATGGCTTATCACTACCTCTGGAAAAAAAGCAATTTCCTCCCAACTTCCAGATGCATGTATACATTGCATTGTACCATATCTTGGATTTTCTTCAGTCCCTTCAAATAAGCTTTGGGTTGAAGCCACACCCATGTATCCTCCACACTATTCCTCTGCACAGGTTCAGGTATTCATACTTGCTCCTTTGATTATACCCAATAGTGGTTCTGGAACTAGCCAGAAGCCACACTGGGATCCACAGATGAAAAGCTTGAAAATGTGCTGCTCTTGGAAGCTAAAGAGGAAAATGGGAACATACTGTTCCAAGAAAGAACAAGTCTCTTCTATTTCATCTTTTTATTGGGACAGTCACTAAGCAAAGAAGGTTTAGTGAAACCTCATAATTATTAGGAAGTACATTTTATCAACAAGAACAACTTTGGAGCTATTAAAAACTATAATTATCTACAATGATTATTATATGAAAACAAAATGGATGAATGAATGTTTCATAGATAGATGATAAATATGGAGGTGATAGATTAGATGAATAACATAAATAGATCAATAAATAGATGTGTTCATGTCTTCTTCCTTTTGAAAAAAGTAACTTTTTAATATACTATTTTTATTGTAAGGATATCATATTATAATCCTTATACATCATAAGTGTCTCCAGATTGTGCTGCATGTAATCATTTTCAATTTGTTTCCAATCTAAATGATCATTTTGTATAATATCTGTCATATACATTTCAATATAGTTTATAATGCTAGAATAGTACAATGTTAAATATTATGCCTTCTGACATAATTAGAAATCAAACATTTTTAACTTCCTTGATAATTTTATGACATGACACATGCTGAACACATGGCAAACATCTTATATGTCTAGGATTGTCTCTTTTAATGATAAAGCTACTGTTATATTGTGTATGACAATGAAACATCAAGAGAAATAAGCAAACAAAAATAATTCATATTTTATATCTTTTAATATCTTTAGTATTCTCTAGGATTTAAATATTCAAAGGTGTATTTCTCATCACTGTGATAGATTCTCTGAAGTCATAGTTTTCTGGGGATCAAGTGATGGTTTTACCATTTTTCAGTTGTGAAGACATGGGCAAGGTACTTGTTGAGTTCAGTTTATTTGCAAAATGGATACAATAAAGAAACTGTTATAACATTAAACAAGACATTAGTACTCTTAAAGGATTAGCACCAACCCTCACACACATGTTTTGTGAACACATTCTTGTGATCATTTCCGTGTGCAAGCTGAAGCAATATTGGCTTGATTAGAAATTCTTCATTAAAATGCACCTGGAGTTTTGAAATACACAGCTCACAGGGCAGCAACCATCCAAAGAAGGCACAGTAGCAGAAACAAAGCCATGTTCGGAGCCACATTTGCTCCTTTTACAGACTTCATGGGGTTAGTAAGTCTTGAGTCTTTAAAATCAGCAATTAGCCTTTTAGGAATATCTGAAAATACCCCTAATGCACATATAAAATAACATTTTCCATATTTTCTAAAATGGCTTAAGGTTGTTCGATTGAATGTTATTCAAATAATATCAACTAAAAAGTAATTTAGAAGCAGTCCAGAATAGGTAATGGGAAGTACCACATGCAAATAAAAAGTAAATTATGTTTTGCACAGTGAGAAAGATTTCCATTTTTTGAAATTTCAAAGAGTTACCATAACTATTTGAAAATTAATAAGTAATGTAAGCAGATTAATTAATCTGCTTTTGGAATTAGCACCAAATTATACTAGCATAGTTTGTGTTATAAATAAAACAAAAATCAAGAAAAATATAGCATGAAAGTGACTATATGACAAAGAAATCTACCATTTCTACACTTGCACACTTGCAACTGACACATCTCAGAGTGTGCATTTGCAATTCTCTGAATAAAGAAACCTTATAGGTTTTCTGACCATGTGACACTCAAGCCCAGGATGGTGGCCCTAGAAGAGATGGTGATAATCTATACATTTGCTCTCTGTGGCTAGAACATTCTGTGTAATAAATTCAGCAGTGTTCTGGCCTTTTAACTCACAGTTTGAGACTCATGGAGTATGCGATTCAAAGCTGATCATTATGAAGGCAAATAGAACAAGAAGCTATTTTACTGCCACTTGAATTCCTACCTTGTCATTTTAATAGGCCTTAGAAGCACTATAAGAGAAAACAAGAAAGACTTGGCCAAAATAGCAGAGAGAAGGGAGGAAAAAAAATTCTAGAAACAACAACAAAAGACTCCATTCTTTTTGGCATTGTTACTTTGGATCCACATTTCTGTATATTTTAACTTTTATTCTGTTTATCAAATACTATCTAAAAAATAATGTCTGTGCCAAATTTTCATCCTATGTAACTCTATGAGGATTCTCTTTGCTTTCTTGAAGTCTAATTCTCCCATGGCATTGCATTAGATGTTAATCTGACCCCTGAGGGAATATTATTTCAGTGAGAGGAGAAACTGCTTTTCATGGTGGCATGGTATCATTTAAGTGGTTTTTAAAAATGTAATCTTTAAGGGAGATATAAAATTTATAAGTGGTAATGATATCATTTTAATCATTTAAAGATAATAGGCCAACACAAAATGAGGGTGTTTTCTTCTTTAAGAGAACTTAATGAAATGCAGAGTTTGAGAGTCTCCATTTCTCAAGTAAGCACTTTTCTGCTGAGTCACTGTGGGTTTTCCTCAGAACTGCTTTCTGAAGGGAAATTTACATGGCTCAGTATTTTTTTCCTTCTTGAAGAGACTTGTCAACACCCACTGTACCTCATCTGTGTACAGTCATGAGTCAAAACCCTGAGGAGGCCACAGTACATGATCAATTGTACTAACATTTCCCTCTAGCTCTTCCCAGTTGGCTATATAGAACACTCCCTAAAGATAGCAATGAGAAGAAGGGAGAGCAGGCTACAAGGGTCCCAATCTGTTCCCAGTAACCAAACTACCATTTCAGCTCACTTCTCAGATGTGTCGTTGTGTCCTAAGGACTTTTCTTTACACCTCTATAACAAGTTTGGTGTCTCTTCAGTGCCTTGCCCACTAGCCATATTTGCTAGAAGTGCTTGGTTTTAGCAAAAAAAATATTCCTACTCAAAAAGACCAGAGAATGACATTTTGGAATGTGGCTTTTCTAGTTAAGTAAAAATTAAAGGTGAGAGGGAAAAGAAAAAGAAGGCTCTACTGTGTTCTGTTACTCTGTAAGATTTAGATGCTTTCCCTTTTGTAGAAATACGTTTGGTTTTTCCTTTGTTTTATTTTTCAAGGTAGGGTTTCACTCTAGCCCAGGCGGAACTGGAATTCACTATGTAGTGTCAGGGAGGCCTTGAACTCATGGCAATCCTCTTCCCTCTGCCTCCTGAGTGCTGGGATTAAAGACAAGCACCACCACGCCCAGCTCAAGTTTTATTTTTGACTGTTTAGTTTTCTGGCATTTTGTTTGTTTTACTTGTTTTATTTGTTTGCTGGGTTTGGGGCTTTATCCTTTTCTTCTTTTTTGTTGCTTTTTGTTGTTGCCATCATTGTTATTGTTGGTGTTGTTTTCAGATAGAATCTTACCATGCAGCCTGGGCTGGCGTCAAACTCATGACAATTTTCTTTCTTCAGCTTCCTCAGTGAATAGTTTATGATTCTTAAGTTTTACAATTTTGCATCGATTTTTAATATATTAAGGTAATTATTTACATTTTATGCCAGTTTCAAATTTTATTGTCAATCATAAACTACAACCAAATCTGGATTATCTTTTTACTTATCTGAGAGAAATGGTCTTAATTGTTCCATCTAAAAGCTTATTTTATTACTAGAAGTTTATTTACCATTTATTTATTTAGGGAAAAAAAAGCTTGCTTAGTGAAGATTGGTAAAAAGCCTAGCTTCTTCACTCTAGGAGCACAGCTCCTAAAGGTGGCTTCTTTCACTCTAACTTAATAGGCCAAATTTGTGTTGGCCTTTTAACTATTATTGTAATCATTCTCCCAGTGCCTCAGGATCCAAGATACAGGACAACATCAGAAAAAAAATTATTTCAACATTTCTAGGAACTTAATTTGGAAGGAACTCAAAATAAATCAGTGACTTACCAAGTTCTACACAATGTTTACTTAAAATACAACATTGAGGCTGGAGAGATGGCTCAGCATTTAGGGTGCTTGCCTATGAAGCCTAATGATCTGTGTTTAGCTCTTAAGTACCCATGTAAAACCAGATATACATGGTGGCACATGCTTGTGGAATTCATTTGCAGTGGCTAGAGGCCCTGGCACACCCATTCTGTCTTTCTCTTCCTTTTTCTCTCTTTCTCTCAAAGAAATAAAAAAACTAATTTAAAAAAAATTTTTTAAAGCATGGTTGGAGAGATGGCTTAGTGGTTAAGGAGTTTGCCTGAAAAGCGAAAGAATCCCGGTCCGATTCTCTAGGACTCATGTAAGCCAAATGCACAAGGGGGTGCATGCATCTGGAGTTTGTTTGCAGTGGTTGGAGGCCCTGGCTTGCCCATTCTCTCCCTCTCCCTCTCTCTTTCTCTCTCTCTCTCTCTCTCTCTCAAGTAAATAAATAAATAAAATGCAGTTTTAATTAAAAAATGCATTGACACACTTTGTAGATTATTTTCTGCAGTTGTTATATGTATTATATGCAATCCAACTTCCTTTAGTTAAGTGATAATACAGGTATTTATGACCTAGTTTATAAAATTCTATGTATTACTAAAACACTTGCTTTTTGTCATTCAAATGTTTCAATTCATAGAAAGTTCATGGATATTAATCACACAAAATTGTCACATGAGATTTTCTTTGTCAATGTTTCCTACAAATTTCACTTGAGGAATTGTTGCTAAATTGTTTAAAATTTGTAGTTACTATTTAAAGCATAGCATTATTCAAATAATTTGGTTAAATATTTAAGCAAATTTAAAATAAAATTAAGAAGGATTTCCTAAGACCACACAGAAACATATAGAACTAAATTTTTTAATAATTGTGAAAACAGATACTGATATAAAAATAAGTAATCCTTAATAATATCCTTAATTACACTTGAAAAACATCTTAATATTACCAACATATGATTATTCCACCTTATTAAAAGGTCATCATAGTAAAATAATAAAAATAGTTAATAAGCAATAGCAATTTGTTGAAAAATATTCTGGAGGCTCTTTCTACCAGAACTGAAATATAGTAAGACTTGTAACCAGGGAAACACAGACATAGCCAGGTGCATAAATCCTTCTGACACATTGCTGGATTTCAGATGTGAGAGTGCTAGCCTTGACATTCATCCTGTCTAAAGACGTAGATGTTTTGAAATAGATAAAACATGAGCCCAGGAGTGTTTTTCACACCCTGGACACAGCCACGGAGAACTTTTGACCATAGCTGCTGTTTGCAGATTTGGCTTTGTGACTCTTCCTCTCTTGTTTCTGAGTAACAGAGCCTTTGCTTATAGAGAATTAGAGAAGGCTTGGAGAAAATTCAAACAGAAGAATTCTCAGATTCACTATTGAAGAGTTACAACTGTTCTTATGGAAATGACATTTAGCTAAATTAGTAGCAATATGGGGTATTCCTATACACATGAAGCCATAGAAATGGAATACAGTTTAAATGGACCAGAGCTCGAATGAAAGAGTAAATATGTAGACATATAAGTTAAAAGTGTACATTAAGAAGGTAATGACGACCAAGACATTTAGGTGGGAAATTTGTTTCAACACTACATCTTTGCAGTTACTAAATTTAAAATGTGTTTTAGATGGGAAGGAGTGGGAAAAGTAATTTGGAAGCTGAACCAGTCTGGAGAGAAGAAATATGATATGTAAACTGAGTTTAATGGATGAAGAGAGTTCAAGGAGTCACAACCAAATACAGTGATGTTGAGAAAACTGTACAGCTTCCTGGAGCTGCTAATTCATTACATATCCTGAATCCTGCAGTACTTGTAAGTGCTATATGCAACATTGTGATGAGTGACATAGAGCCTTATTAAAATGACTTTGGAGCTCACTAACTTATAACAATAGTCAGAAGAGAGTGAGAAAGCCAATTATCACTCAGAACTACTCTGGCATGGGGTTGTGTTTGCTGCCATGAGTATCTTGGTGTAAACTTGTAATGGCCCATTCTAAAAAGTATTGAAGTTCTAATCTGTGGTTATTTGAATGATAGGATTTGGGGATTAGATGACATCTTAGATGCCATTTACTTATGTTAGTGCTTTTTATAATACCCATGTTGAAGGCTTAGGTGGCCTCTTATATATAAAGTCAGCATCAGAAAACTTAAAAAGCATATTGTTCTTATTTTCAGAGTTTTAATTGTGAAAGAGTTCTTCCTAGTAGATTTTTTTAAGATTTATTTTTATTTATTTATTAGAGACAGAGAGAGGGGAAGAGAGAGACACAGAGAGAAAGTGAGAATGGGTGCACTAGGGGCTCCAGCCACTGTAAACAAACTCCAGATGCATGTGCCACCATGTGCATCTGGCTTATGTGAGACCTGGAGAATTGAACCAAGGTCCTTAGGCTTCCCAGGCATGCGCCTTAACCACTAAGCCATCTCTCCAGCCCCTTCCTAGTAGATTTTCAAAGTATATATATATTTGTGTGTGTGTTCATACACGTGCATGCGCGCGCGCGCGCGCACACACACACACACACACACACACACACACACTTTTGAGTGTACATGTGTATGTGGGCCAGAAAACAACCTCAGGTGTTACTCTTCAAGAGCACCATCCACCTTTTCTGAGAAAGGTCACTCATTGGCCTGGAGCTGCCAGTGAGTACACCACCAATGTCTGGTTTATGTGTGCTAGAGTTCAAGGCTTTGTACATGCTAGACAAGCACTCTACTAACTAAGCTATGCCCCTTACTCTCTTGTAATGATGTTTGTATTAAGTATGTCCTATAATTTTATTTTATCAGACATTAATACAGTTTCATCACCATTTTAGTTGTTATTCATAGCTTAACAGGGTACATTAGTGACTTTTCTCATTGCTATGACAAATACCTAACAACAAAAATTAAGGAATAGTTTGTTTTGACTGACAGTTTAAAAATACAGTCCATCACAGTGGGTAAAAGGGCATGGTGTTTTTCTTTGTAATTATTCTATTTATTGATTTGTTAGAAAGAGATAAAGAGGCAGAGAGAATGAGACTGGCTTGTCAGTGCTTCTTGCCACTGCAAATGAAATCCAGATGTATGTGCCACCTTGTACTAGGGAATCAAACCTGGGTCCTTATGCTTTGCAAGCAAGCACCTTAACAGTTGAATAGAACAGTGGGAGTGGTGGTGGCAGGCATAACAATCAGCTGATTGCATTGTGCCCACTGTCATATAGCAGAAAGAAGCTGGGCATGGTAGCACATGCCTTTAAACCCTGCACTCTGGAGGCAAAGGTAGGAGGATCACCGTGAGTTCAAGGCCACCCTGAGACTACATAGTGAATTCCAGGTCAGCCTGGGCTAGAGTGAGACCCCACCTCAAAAAAAAGAAAAAGAAAAAAGAAAAAGAAAAGAAAAAGCAGAAAGAAATGAATGCTAGTATTCAATTCACCTTTTTCTTTGTATCCAGTTCAGGACTCTAGGAAATGGGATGGCAAAACATTCAGGGTGGATTGTTTTAAATTAATTAAATTGACTGATATGTATATGTATGTGTGGGGATGCACATGGCCCATGTGTAGGTCAGAGGACAACTTCAGGTGTAGGTTCTCGCCTTCCACCCTGATTGTGGCAAGGTCTCTCTGTTAACCATTGAGGTTGCCAGGCTAGCTGGTCTACAAGGTTCCAGAATATTCCCTTGTCTCTGTATCTCATCACAACATAGGTATTCTGGGATTATAGATGTCCATATAGCATCTGGCATTTTTATGAAGGTTCTGGAATCTGAGCTTGTCTGGCTAGCATGGCAAGTGCTTTATCTACTAAGCCATTTCTTCACCCCACTCAGGGTAGCATTTTCTCTCTCATTCTAACCTTTCTAGAAATATGCCTAGGGCTATGTCCTTTGAATGATTCTAAAAGTGGATAAGACCACACCCTTTCTCAATTCGAAACCCAAACAAGTCACTTTAAAACCATTACATTGTAGGTCTGACTCTCATGGGCTCATAGAAATCTCATTCAGCTTCAAAACTGTCCATAGTTTTCACTTTCAATATTGTTCAATAGTCTAAAGTCTCTTTTGAGACTTTAAGCAATCTTTTAACTGTGGGCCTCTCTAAGATAAAACCAGTTACATTCTTCTAATACAGTTACATAGAACAAACATTCCAATTTCAAAATGGAGGAGCAGGAGGATAGCAAAGAAATATTGATCAAAGTAAAACCAAAATCCAATAAGGAAAATACTAAACCCTGTAGCTCCGGGTCTAGCACATGGGTTTTTGATAGAATCATCTATATCCTAACAGCAGATATCCCATGGTCCTGTCATCTCCAACATCTCTGAATCTCCATTGCAACTTTGTATCCATTACTTTCTTGGTGCTAAGACAAAATACATGACTATAGGCAGCTTAAGGAAGGAAAGGATTTTGTTTTGGCTTACAATTTGGAGAAATGTCATCATGGTGAGGAAAGTATGGGAGGACAGAAAACTGGTGTCACATCATCACATCAATGGGAAGCAACAGCCCCACTTATTGGTATCAATTTTCTTTTTTGTTACTTATTGGTGTGACAAAAGAAACTTAAAGAATGAACTATTTTCACTCACAGTTTAGGGGTACAGTCCATTTTGTCAGGATGGGTATGATAGCAAGAGTGGCTCCATCAGTGGCAACAGAAGCAGGAAGCATCTGGTCACAATGCACTTGCAATCTGGAAACAGTGAGAGAAAAGGTGCTTGTGTTAGCTAATTTTCTCCTTTTGATTCAACCTAGGACCCCAGCCCATGGGATAGTGTAATGCCCTTTCAGTGGAGGAGTTTTTACCCTTTGTCAAAAAGTTCTAGAAATATCCTCCCAGACATTCCCAGAGGTATTATTCTAGGTGATTCTAAAATCCAGTCAAATTGACAATGAGGACTAATCATCACAAAAAATACAGCTTTATTCTATAATTTAATTTTTTAATATTTTGTTTTTACATATTAGTTGTTACCCAGAAAAAGAAGAATATGATTTAGTTTGTGCTTAATTCAGCATTTGTCTTTTGATTGCCTAATGTAATGTGCTTCATTTTCAATTACAGATACATTCAGGTTCAATCCACCACTTGGCACATGGCACTCTGTCTTCTCTCCATTTTTTTCACTCCATTATTGCCCTATTTCAGGCTATTTCTTCTTTACCCATTTCCTGATTGGTTTAAAAATTAAATGTCAAGTCATTTGTTCTTATACCAGAGTTTATGATATGCATCCTTGACTCAAAAAATCTAATGTTAAACCTACTTCTAACCAAAATTGAGTAATAGAACCCACATTTAATCTCTCACTTGAAAAATAAACTGGAAAAATGCATTAGATATTTGGGGGTGGGGGAACTGGCTCTCAAGAGCTACAGCAGAAGGAAATTAATGCACATTGATCCCTGAGAGGCAAAACGCCCATGAGGTCAGCACGTGATTGTCTCTTCTGTGAACTGGAAGAAGTTTCTAGATTGTGTTTCAGAGATGGTGACATTGGGTGGATTTTTGAGTTGTGAGGATGACAAAGGAAGCAGAAGTTCCTGGGTTCTGCAAAGAAGAGAACTGAAGAACAAACTTCTTAGGAGGACTGCCAGAAACCTGCAAAAGATTTGCCACAAATAATCAGTTTAGTACAAATCAACATCAGCATAATGGGAAACTTCAAGGACAGGGAAAGAACCACCCATGTGATTAGAAAGAAAAGTTCTTACATGTCCAGGGACAAGAATCTTGCCTACTCCCGGCAGCCAAGATGAATAATCACATAAATCATGAATTATTGATTAGACTGGCAGAAAACAATGAAGCATGAAAGATGACCCAATCAGATCTTTGTAAATCCAAGAATAAAGCTCAAGAACATGTACAGGGATACAAAATACCTAACAGCCAAAAGGGACACTGAGCCAGTGACTGGCAGCAAATAAAATCTACAGCATATAACCCATAGAAGTCAGTCTTTATTTTCATTTTCTTTAGATCACATTAATATGTCAACTACTTGAAAAGTCCTGTGGGCTTTCCCTTCCAAATATAGCCTAAAAATAATCTGTTATGATCAGCAGCATACTGACATAAACAGTGGTATTATCCTTTTAAGTGCTAGGTGACTTAGCTTTATGTACAAAGGCAGGTTATATTTTGAAATAATGAAGAAGGAATATAGGAATGATATGGATAATTGTACTTTCATATGTTTTTATTAATGCAAACACCTGAGGCACTTCCCCTCTGATATGTTATGTTTTTATTTATAACATAGGAAATGAGCTAGGGAGGGACAAAGTATGAGTTTAGAAATGGCAGGACTGTAGGAAAGTGATTTTAAGAAAAAGCAATGAAGATTATTAAAGCACATTTGAGAATGGTCATGAATGTGGTACCCAAGCTATTGTGACACAGAGGTAATAAATATTTGAATACAGTCAGAAGACAAAGGGTGGAAAAAGTTCAGGGTATTAGATGACTGTCATTGGCTGAGTACTGTGGCACACATGTTTAATCCCAGCACTCAGCACTCGGGAGGCAGAGGTAGGAGGATCACTGTGAGTTTGAGGCCAGCCTGGGACTATAGAGTGAGTTCCAGGTGAGCCTGGGCTAGAGTAAGACCCTACCCTTGAGAAAAAAATGAAACCAAACAAGCAAACAAAGATTGTCAGCATTACTGGAGTGATGGGCTGAAAGCTCTAGCTTCAATTAGAGCTAAGTAAAGAAAGTGAAGGCTGGTATGTTTTTATCAGCTGAGAAGGTCAATTACCTAGACGTCCTAAGTCAGGTGGGAGGAGCAGTATAATAGGGGAAGGATAAAACAAAGCTTGCAGTGAGAAGGTTATGATCAGAGGCAAGCTCCAAAACTCGGGTTATTGGAGGTGCAGAAGTTGCAGGTGGTAGCAGTTTCAGAGATGTGAACATGCTTGGGTGACAGAAGTGGAGTGGATGAGGTCAGGAAGGAGGCATGGAGAGGCCTTGGTGATGGCAGATGAAACTGGCCACTAAAGTAAGTCAGCATAATTTAGGAACTGGACTTAAGGGAAGCACTATAAATCCAATGTCTGTCCACGGCTGGAGGTTAGGAGAAGAATGGCCTAGAGCCAAATGACAGAGGCTCAAGTAGAACAGGACTAATCTGAGGGCAACTTGGGATAGAAGAACCATCCCCAGTTCCTAAGGAGTGTGAGGGAGTACTAGAAAATAGACAACTATGATGTGCCAGGACTCCATGCAGGTATCTTCTTAGTTCCCCAGCTTCAGAGCTGGGCCAAGGAATGAAAGCAGAATGGAAGACAGATGGTCAAGTATTTGTAGCAGATAACCTTCACATTGCTGTTCAACAGTGATACCCTAGCATAGTAAGATTTCATGAAGTATTTGTCTGGTATAGATATATGACATACTACAAATTCTTATATATTTCCTATAAGAGGAACTTAGTTTGAAGCATTAAGTAGCACAGCAATATGAGAAAACATACTAGTGTTAAAATAATTTCATACTGAATGCTGTTAGATACTTATTATTTCTCAAGCATAAGAATAAATTTTGTAATTTCTCACAGCAGTGTACCAATATGAGCTTGTGTTTTAGTAAACAAGAATGTATAAACATTCTTATATGCATACCTTCCAAAGAGGTACAATGTGATCTTTTTTCATAAAGATTTGAAATAAGGAAATAATTTTATTACTTCATTAAGTCTGATATCCAGAGAGTTCCAAATTACATAGAAATATCTTGGTTTGCTTTTTCTTTCACTCAACAGATATTTGCTGAATACTTAGTAAGTACAAATGTTTTAAATGCTAAAGATATAATAAAAAGTAGATTGATTTTCATAATGAGTTCTTTAGACCTGTGGAAAAATCTAAGACCATTTAATGAAAAGGCAAAACTAGTCAGGTAATCTGATCCAAGGAGCAGCAATTAGTCTCATATAATAGGGATTTTGGGCAAGTCACTAGCTAATTAAAAAGAAACTATTGGAATTTAAAGCCCCTTGCCTATTTGTTTTCAAGTTGCTCTTGTAATCAACATTAATATTAATTAATAAAAATTATGGCTCTTTTCATGAAACCACAAACTTATTCCACAATCTACAGTTAAATCTTCAGACCTTTCTTCTTTATACTCCATGACAATTTCTATGGTTTGTTACCACACTCTCAAAAATATCCTTGCTCAGAAAATAAAATATATAGTGAGATTACTTAGAGATAAATGAATTTCTATTCATAACCCAGTATTATATTTCCATGAAAACACATAGAAGCCAAATATGAATTCATAGCATTAAAATATTCAAGTTCTATTTTAGATGCATCACTAGCTGTGGATTCTCTACAACTTTTTCTTGTGTTACTTTTTAATTAATGACTTGAAAACAAAGACAACATTGATCAATGGGAACTTGGGTTTTTGAACAGATATTTTCATGGGTAGAGACATATGATATTTATCTATAGAATCATTGAAAGCTGTTAGTTTTTGGTTTCACCATGGAGATAGCAGCATGGTATGCATGCTATCCAGAGAAAACACTGACATAGTTTAATGAGCAAATTTCATTGTCCCCTCAGGGGTGATTTTTAGTCAAGATCATTCCAAGTGTGCTGGAGCAAAGGTCAGGATACAGAGAACACAGAAGTACTGTCCAAAGTGCCTTGATCTTTTCTTGGTGACTTACAGTGTGATTGTCACCCATGATCTTTTCTTTCCTTTACTTCTAGAAATAATCATTTTATAGTTCCTTTCACTTGTTTTTCCCACTGGCATTTGTAAATTGCTGAGGAAATTTATATGCATACACAATTGGTTTCAAAAGAAAGAAGTCTCAAAATTACTTTTTAGAATTAAATCTGTTTGAAGCGATTACAATCCTATTCAAGGCAATGAGGAAATTTCTCTAGGTTTCCGAGCTTAAGTAGTGGCATCTGAGTTTGTAGCATTAAGAATTTGGCCTAAAAATGATAACTTATATTAATATATATTTATTCATTATTAATTCTTTGTTTGTTTTTCAAGGTAAGCTCTCACTCTAGCCCAGGCTGACCTGGAATTCACTATGTGGTCTCAGATTGACCTTGAATTCACAGCAATTCTCCTACCTCAGTCTCCCAAGTGCTGGGACAAAAGGCATGCATTACATGCCTGGCTGATTAATACTTCTTATAAACCATAGAATGAAGACATTATTTTGAGGAATTTAATTCCATGTAAAAATCATCCTAATGATATCTTTAAAACATAATTAGTACAAAATTAGGAGTGGATATAAATCCATTTTTCAGATGAAGAACATGACGTTTACATGTAAACTCATGAGTGGGACATGGTGGCACATGCCTGTAATCCCAGAATTTAGAAAGTGGAGCCAAGTGCGGATAGAATGGAAGAGCCAAAGGAAGGGTATGACTCCTTACAATGCAACTGCCCAGACAGAAATTGGCCTCGATAACCATGACCTTGCAGTGCCTAACAATACCGTCACAAGGCCCTCATAATAGAAGAAAAAGATGATGACATCAAATTAAAAGAGAGACTAATGGAGAGAGGGAGTTCTAAAGGGGAATGGGGGGAGGGGAGGGAAATATCATACGTTTTTTGTATGTAAGTATAGAAGTTGTCAATAAAAAAATTTTTCATAAAAAAAAAAAGTGGAGCCAAGAGCATCAGAAGTACAAGGCTATCTGGGTTATATGAGACTTGTCTCAATACAACCAAATAAAATACAATAACAAATAAATGTACATTGTAAGTGGTTGAGGGTAGACAAGAAATGTAGACCAAAGCTTTTGTCATATGCAAAGAAGCAATTTAATAGTTAGTGCTCTTTTTCTTATGAGGCTGACACACTGCCTACTGCACTAATGAGGCACCTAGTGATCTTTTTAAAGGGATCAGAGTGCTCTCAAGAAAGTTCAAATCTTACTGTCCTTGTCTTACTCTTTCTCAAAAGCCCCTATTCATACTGGTAATTACTGAAGACTTACTCCCCACCAAGATTTCTATTAGGACATTATTCTACATTATGCAGTTTAAGTGTCACAATGTTATAAGGTTGTGTTCTTCATAGTCAATCAACTGATGAGGCCATGAAGTCTGAAATGATTTACTTTGTCTTAAGAACCAAAAATTCAGAATCAGCCATCTACTTCCAAAGGAGCTACCATAAACCAGGCTATAAACTACCTCTCCAGGTAAGAATGCCATCCGTGATGTTGAAGGACCTGAGTCTTTACTACTTCCATTTTCAGATGGGGAAATGGAGGTTCTTGCCTCCAAGTGCGTGATGCAAGACTTATGTTCGCTTGATTTCAAACCAAAGCTTTCCTCTATATCTACACTGCCACCTTCATCCTACCCTTCCTGCAAGTTAATTTAAGTTAAAGAGCCAGTGTTCTTCAATTTCCCTTTGAATAATCTAGTAGTTTTTCCTCCCAGTGAAGGGAATTTTTCCATGTGGTCAAAACAATCTTTTTTTTTTTAATATGTCTGTGCACAAATAATACGGATTGAGTAAGTCAGTCAGCCTGTTTCTTATTGTCTCAGTTAGACCTTTTGAGAGTTCTCATTTGGCATAGTGAATGTGCACTGGATGGCTATATAAAATAAAATGCAACCATGAAGGGAAATGATGCCACCTCAAACTGGTATATTTCCTTAATAGCTATATTTAGTCTATGCTGTCCCTTTCAACTATTTTAATAAAGTACTGAAAATGCTGGGAAATAAATGAAGGTAGGGTGGGGAATTTTTAGACACTTGAACTGCTATGTGAGATGTTTTATATTACATAATTTTCCATAGACTTCTGAGATTTGTATGGGAGTCTAGTGGTCCTGACATCTTATCATTTTATCATTGTAATGATGTAATTGATCCTTGTGCTCAGTCCAGCTCTGTGATTTCAGTTAGGTCACTTCTTTGTGATCCAGTTTCTTCATAAAATGGGAATAACAGATCAATGTACCTATTCCAGAGGGTTATTGTGAGAAGTAAATGAGTTAATTCATATGAAAGAAATTTATTGCTCTCAGAATCCATATAGAGAACTTGGTAATCAAATGGAGACATTGTAGTTTTTATGATGCTAAGATTATAAAGATATGTAAACATGCAAACACACCAAAGCTTGCAGTGATACATTGTTTATCCAACTTTGCCTTTCAGCAATAGCTTCACTTTGAATCTAAATTTCAAGTGCACAAATTCCATACCCTCTCTTAGGAACAATTCTTGAAACTGGATAAATTGTGAATTCTACTAGAAGTGACCCATCACCAAAAATGACATTTTGAAAACAACAAAATAGAGAATCTTACTGCTAAAGCATGACAGCAACATTGGGATGAAAAAGTTTAGTGAGATTTCACTTTGTGTATATGTGCCATATATTACCATCCACCCTACCTTCAGGTTACAATCCCTCATTGCCTTTCATACAAAAGAAACCAGAGTCAAATGACTACACAAGCTAATGCCTTCCAAAAATTTTAGGTAGATGACATACAGCATGTTACTCATAATAAGAGGAAATCATACTTTTAACAAAGTAAACCAAAGACAGATTTTAGGCCCAAGAATATTAGCAACAAGCTAACCTTATCTATAAAACAAACATGATTGACAACCATAACATTGAGAGAGTTGTCAGAGCTAAGCACATACAACTCCAGTGTAGGTCCTCAAAGCTGTAACAAAGGGAGGGTAAGCTGCCACTGCAGGTCATATCTAGGTAATTTTTGAAGACATCTGTAATAGAAATATTGAAGCACACCCTTTTCCAAGTATTTGCTATCAAAGTTAGATTAATAAATGTGATACACAATTTTGTCTGATATCATGAACAACACCCCTGTAAGTTTAATCATTCCAAACTATGGATCTTTTTTTTTTTTCCTGTAAATCTTATATTATGGCAAGTGCCATGAGCTTTGGTGATTATCATTTTAAAGTTTCTCTGCCTGTGAGTTGGCAAGAGAGTATACTTAGCAAAACCTGCCTGTCCTAGGAAGACTGTATGTTAAAAGCAAACATATAAAGTGAAGGAGGACAAACATGCCCTGAGTGATAATTAATTCAGTGTATCCCTGAATCAAGCATAAAAATTGTGCATGTCCACATGTGTATTGTGCCTTTATTTGTAGACCTGAAACAACAATGTGATTGTTATCTTTTTCTATGTACATTGTGTGTTCTGATTTAAAATTTCAAAATGCTTTCCCATGTCAATGACAATCTTAATAGAGTCCAATTAGTTCCACAAGGCACTTTCTGATGCACAACCCTCTGGCTTGATTGCGGTGAATGGTGGGTATTTCCTGTGTTTAAGCCCACATATGGATCGAGTAAGGCAGTGGCAGAGGGACTACTGTTTTCCTTCACTACATCTTCATTTCTTTTTTCACAGGCTAAGCCTTTTTTGTTTTTCCTGGCTCTGTTGTCAAAATACTGACCAAAGTTTTGGCTCATGGTTTTGAACACCAGGCCAAAACAATCCTCTGGAAACGAGTGTGGCAAAATGTATTTTAATCTATACATTCGCCATTCAACCATGTGCATAATAACCACACCCAGTGACCCACTCTGTGGTTTAAAAACAACACGAGTTGGCCCCCAGAACAGTTTGATTTATATGACAAGTTTTTTCAAGCCTGCTCTATCAACATTAAAAAATGTTCTAGGGCTTGGTTTCATCACATCTCTTGTGGAAAAAAAATAATATTAACTACACTAGGATCATTTTTGTTTCTATTTTCTAAGGTGAACTCTTTGTGCATTCTGCAGAATGTCTTTGAAAATGCATTCAAATCAAATTAGAAAGTAGTTATGAAACTTTTAACAGTATGTCCCTAAAATTTTATGTATAAGGAGAGATGAAGAACTTTCCTTTAATGTATCATCAGATTTTGTTGTTATGATAAGTCAATGTGACTATGTCCTATGTCAGAATCCACCATTTAAAAAATGTCTTTCAAAAAGTGCTGGATTCATTTTTTATAAACTAATTTGGTGACATAAAAGCACTAAGAGTTGATTTTCTAGCCAACTTTAAATGCTACTTGAGTGATAAGATTACCAAGTCATCCTGAAGAACTTCACTACTAGGGAATTCTGCTCTTATCTATTTCACTCCCTCCTCTGAAGAGCCACTGAATCCACTTCTTAAAACTAATGAATAATTGTGTGAGTACCAATAGCATTTTATGTCAACAAAAACAGATTTCACATGCATCATAAAGTATAAACTTCAAGATGTCCACCTTAAACAAGGTTATGCTTGAAAATTTTACAGAATTACGTTAAATTTCCCACCTGGGTTTGCTCTAGATGAACAAGAACTAAAGTAATCAAGAAAATGTCTTTTGACTTTAAGTTAAGTATTAAACCTTTCAGCAAAATGCAATTTACAGCAGTGCTGTAGAGAACTTTACATGGTTTCCCCTCTCACCATTAAAAGAAAAAGCAAGAGAGAAAGAAAATATAAATGCCTATGAAATGTAAGCACTACTATTTATCTGTCTTTCTTTCTCTCTCCCTCCCTCCATCCATCCATACCTTCCCTTCTCTCCCTCCACTCTTCCTACCTCCTGATAACTGTCTTTGGTAGGTCTGGGAAGATAAATGTTTGAAAAGGTTAAAATCTAGATCTGCCTTTTGAAGACAAAAGATGACTATGATTTGGGAATATGGTGAGATACAAAGATGGAAAAAAGACTAGGGCTGAAGCCATATTTTGAATGCTGGTGACATACTTTGGTCTATCCCATAATATGATGTTTATTTTACTTAGTTCTAACTTTAGACTTAATTGTTCCATTCTCTGTCCTCAACTCAATTACCATTTACTAAACTGTGAATTTCCATAAACAGGGACATTCTCAGTTAAAAGTACACTAGTTCTTTTAGGCTCCTAGACTAGTCAGAGCATCTAAAGGCTTTTACGTGTATCTAGCACAAGAGTGTAAGATCTGAATCAGAGGCATCTTAGAACCCTGTCACTGTCTATCACCACTGCCTTGCCTAGACATTGTCATCTTCCCCAGCCCATGCATTTTCTATATGGACCTAAGATCACTGGCTGTCTACTATCTTCACCTGGACTTCATGGAAGTTGCACAGCTCACAATTAAGGTGATAATTGTGATCTTCTTGCACACATGCATACTCTGGGGTAGAGGAGGCAGAAGTGGCAATGAAAGGTTCTTAGCAAAGTACATTATCTTTGAATTGAAAGAAGAGAACATAACCCAGACATAAAATCCTATGCAATAGTTAAAAATAAACAAAAACCTTACAAGGTCATTAGAAGCTTGAACCTGGATCTCCTACATTCAATAGAGCTGTGATTCGCATAAAGTAAATTGCAAAAGCAGTCACTCTAAATAAGTAATTTAAGTAATTTAGCCATTTTATAAGAAACAAGAGAAAATCTGGAACTATCTGGAGGAAAAAAGATGTATCTGTCATGTGTGGACAAAAGGGTTTTTTTTTTTTTTTAATGAACTGTGATTTATTTAAATATTGCCCTAGAAATATTGGATGATCAGTCACCAAAAATGTTATAAGTTTTAAGGTTAATGAAATAATCCTTGAAAAGCTAAAGAAAGTCAAAACAATTTTGATATTTTGCTATTTTTATTAGAACCCATATTTTATCACTATCGCTATTACTTTCCTTAGAATACAACAGGACTACATCTGTTTTTAATATTTGCTCCATAGAATCACTCAGCTACCAGTTTTTCTGATGAGTTTCTGCAGTGGCAGAGTAAACATCATAATAGATGCCACCATGCTTCCCTTTTGTGTAAGATCAGAGATGTTACTGAATCTGTGAATGTGAGCTTGCTTTTCAACTCAGGTGACTAATGCAGGTAATTAGGTAGGTCCACTCATCCTCAGTGGTGATTACTAAGATATAGCAGACAATCAAAATCATAACTCCAAATGAGAAGAAAGCATGATTCTTTGAAAGTGTTTGGAAGGGTGCACAGCAGGACATATTTTCTTTCTTACTGGCAAGAGTGTGTAACTGGATACGTGAACATCACTGAGAACATGAAAACATGAAACAAAAGTATTGATTCAAGAATTCACTGAAGAGGGGAATCCAAATGCACACTGGCCAGTTTTACTTTCTTCTTTTACAGCAGGAGTTACCAGGGTTGCTTTTGTCAAGCAGGTACAACCTGACTGGTTCTCTTTCAACTACATGAGAGTGTTATTTGTATTGTTAAATTTACATTATCTCCTCCTTAATTCTATCAGTAGCTAACTGCTTCTAGAAATAATGACATTTAAAGGGGAAAATGGCAATCATCTCCAGAAGACAGCAGTATAATGGAAGAAGCTAATTAATTTAACCTCATAGTCCTCTATAATGGCCAGACTTCAGCATGCAGCAGATGGAGCTCTTAGGAGTTTTCCTTCAGACTCCACACACTGGCTCACCAAGGAGAAAGTTTTCTTTCTGTTGCTTCAGTGGCCACACTGACAATACAGTTTTAAATGGACTATACTACGCATTGGAGAATGGGACATTAGAAGGTGAAAATGAAAAATCTATTATTGCAAAATTACTCTGGCTTTATATGACAGAGATGAGAAAAAAATCTCTTTGTTGAGAGATGGAAGAGTAAGAATGCAGATACATAAATATTCTTTCAAGTGCAAATTGCAAAAGGAAAGCAAGGTTGAACCTCAGAAAAATGAGAGTTACTGCAGTTATCTGCAGCTAGGTTTTAAACAATGTATTCTTCCCCTTTCCCACTAGAATTTAGCTTATGTAAAAAAAAAGGGGGGGGGGGACATGGCTCCTCTACTCAATAAAATACTTGAAAAGAGTAATTGCAATGCCAGCCTAGGTTGAAAGCTGAAATTCTGATTTACTAATTACTTCTCTAGACATTGTACTGTTAGTCTAAATTTTCAAAATGCTATGGTTCTCTCCTGAAAAGTGATTTTGCACTTTGGGCATGGGTGACTTTATCTGGATGTAGTCCTGTTGTCTTCAGGTGGCACATAATGGAAGATTTCAACTCTACTGCACCTCCAGAGATGTTTCTTCACTAAAGGATTACTAGGCATCTTGTCTTGCATCTAACCTAGTCGCTTTACTGCTTTGCAAAAACCCTGAGACACCTGGGACTTCAAGACCAGGCTGTCCATTCAAGGCAGTCCATACTTTCCCAGCTTTGCCACATTCCTTCCAGAAATGGTGTTCTGTGCTTCCCCAGAGCAGGAAAGGCCCCAGAAATTCTGAAGCCTCAGCTAAGAAACACAATTGGATTGACATGGCTGGAGACATGGGTGTATTCCATCTTCTAGCTACATGACTTTTACTTCCTGGACTGTAGTCACAGTTGGTGGCTGGAGCAGGGATGGGATCTGGTGAACTTCTAGGAATCTTTAGTTAGAAGTTTTCACTCCTGCCAACAAGAATCCTTTTGTACTAAGCCAGAAGGGGGCAAGAAAGAGAGGGAGAGAGGAGTGGGGAGAGAGGAAGGAAGTGAGAAAGGGAGGGAGAGAGGGAGCAAGGGAGAGAGAGGGAGCAAAGGAGAGAGGGAGGGAGAGAGTTTGAGATAGAAAGAGATTGTAATTTTCTGCCTGTGGCTAGCTCTGATAGTAAGGAAATGATATCGACCACATGACAGTCCCTAGAATTGCAGAACAAAAACAGAGGTGGGATTGGGAGTTGGAGACCACGATGTCTTGGTGGCATAGAAAAGAAAGAGGAAGGTTTTAGGGTTTGATTTGCTGGAATCTAACAACAAAAAATCCTGGCTTGGGGGTGCTATGTTCTGGCCTTGGAGCATGCAGGACATGGACTTGGACATGGGTTCCATTGGAAGAGATACATTGGAAGAGATCCGACCTGGGTGCAATCCTGTTTCCCACTACCTGGCTGAATGCTTTCTTTGAAAGTTTATTTCCTGGTGGCTCTCCATGTGCCTGGCACTATTCTAGGTGAGAGGTATGCAGCTTTGTCGTCTGGGCCAGGTCACTATGAAGCCCAGAGGAAGACTTTCTTCATCAGAACTGCAAGGGTGGACAAGGGCAGGCTACTAATATCCCTTCCATGTGTCAAATTTGACAGATGCGATGGGTCTGGATCTACTGAGAAAAGCTCCTTATTTTCTCACATGGATTGGGTGGGGTGGTTGGGGGGCAGATATGCCTGTTTGCTTTGGTCACTTATGGGGAGGTGAGATGCCATTGTTTCTCTTGCTAAGCAGGCAAAACAGACCTGTGGAATAGCAACATTCTTTACCAGCCCAACTACAAAGGGTTTCTTTACCATACTATGTGAAAAGGTCTCTTGGAAAGCATATCCTTGTGTATCTGACTGCCCTGGGTTTCAGGCCTCTGTCCCTAGCAGGCGAGCAATAGACTACTTGAGAGTCTGGCCCCAGTGGCCCACCCATACAAGGGGACTGGTTAAAGCCCAGGATCCACGTCTTGCCTTGTCCTGGGGAGTTGTGGGGGGATGTCAGACTCCACACATCTGTAGCCAAGGCCACCTTAAAGGCCAGGACCTTGGTCTGCACAGCCAGGCACTTTAGAGCCTAATCTGCCCCAGCTTCAATGGGAACCTCAGTCACTGCAGAATGTTCGCCTGCACCCAAGAGAAGCTATGGAGGTCATCCCAGCTCTGGCCAGGGGAGCGTTTCTTGAGTTCCCAAGTGCCTGGCCCAGTCGCAGCATCCACAGGTGGCTGCAGGGCTCGGATGGCTCCTTGGGTGAAGAGGCTGCCAGTCCAGCCCCGCACTCTTCCGGCCTGTAGCCTCTTCGTCCCACAGCCGTAGTGCCTTTCTGGAACGTCCCACGGTGGGTCTAAAGCCTCTAGATTCTCGCTGTTCCCTCGGCTCCCTACCCCGACGTGCTTGTCCAGTCAGCTGGGATCCCAGGCCGGTACTGCGAACCCAACCTGAACCGCCCAGACGCGCAGCCGCTGCTCGGAGCTGGGGCGGGGGCGCTTGCAGGGGGGGGGGCTTGCAGGGGCGGGGGGGGGGGTGAGGAGCCAGGGAAGGGAAGGAGGAGGGAGGGAGGAAAGGAGGAGAGAGGGAGGGAGGGAGGGAAGGAGGGTGGGAGGGTGCAGCCGAAGCCGGGGAGAGGCCAAGGGCTGGGGCAACTGATCTCGCAGGGCTAAGCCGAAGCAGCTGCTGGTAATAGGCGCCCCTGGGTGGGAGCCTGGGCTCTGGGCGCAAGGGCGGGCCACCACTGCAGGAACCACCGCTCCCGGTCGGACCAGAGTCCCATGGGCTTTCCAGATCTGCCTCCCCCCAGCAGATGTGATCACATGCCCTTCCTACACCCCACTTCTCCAACCCAAACAAGCTCTGTCACCCGTCCCCAAAACACAAACACACACACACACACACACACACACACACACACACACACACACACACACACACAGTGCCTAAGCCGACTTGTTGAAAGTTTTCTAAAAATTGGGGGTCCCTGAACCTCAGTGGAAGTCTTCTCACCTAAATCCTTCGTACCCAGCATGCGCGCAGAGAGGGTCAAAAAGGCCTTTTGTTTCCTTAGAGTCCTTAGCAAGGATGTGCTTTACTGAGAAGTTTCTCTGTGGTTATCTTTCCGCAAGTGTTTTTTGAGAGGAGAAACAAGGAAATGTCTACTGAAGTTTCAGGCATTCAATATATCAGCAAGTGTTTGTAAATGAAAATTTGTAAACTTAGGGGAAAAAAATCTATCCCAGATGGAAATCTACAACCAACCATAATACCGATTCCTATCATTTTATCTATCTACCTAAATATAAAACCCCGTGACTACGCCGTTTACATAAACCACAGGTATTTGCCCTTGTGTTTTATTTCGATACATTCATGAACTGGCAGTTGGCCTTTAAAGCTTAAATACATACTTAGCGCCTAGAAAAGTAAAAATAAAACTCAGCTCAATTTATTGCCTTTACATTTCATGCAGTATTTTTAAGAAAATTCTGTCTCCTCTCCTCCCCCTCCCCTCCCCTCCCCTATGATCTCAGCTGCTTTGAAGGACTCCGGTTCCACTACT
The DNA here is from genome assembly GCA_036365145.1 of Orientallactaga sibirica. NCBI lineage: Eukaryota > Metazoa > Chordata > Mammalia > Rodentia > Dipodidae > Orientallactaga > Orientallactaga sibirica. Next base: position 24,152,935 of record JAEOAD010000003.1, read on the forward strand.
TCAAGTGATATCTGATAATAAAATCTTTCTGGTCCCCAAATATAATCAATCTAGAATTTCTTTGGATGTTTACAGCAAACAGTTTTTATTACAATTTTGTTAGCATATTTTGTTTAATTTAAGGCATGTTAGAAAAGAAAAACAAAACTCTATGGTCTTGATGGGAAAATCGTTTTTCTTTGATTTCGGCTTCATTGAATGATCAGCAATAGCGCTCTCTTCTATCTCCTTTGCAATGAAATGTGTGTTTAATTTCACTTATCAAAGGATGCGACGTCGTAGAGGAAAGTCTGCCCTCTGACAATAAAATAGGCTTCCAAGAAAAGAAAGAGAAACGTTGTGAAAAAAAATCAGCTTCCAGACGTAAGCCCCTCTTATGCTTACTTGTTTAACGACACAAAACCTATCAGAGAAAGAAAGAAAGAAAGAAAGAAAGAAAGAAAGAAAGAAAGAAAGAAAGAAAGAAAGAAAGAAGAAAGAGAGAGAGAGAGAAAGAAAAATGTGTTTTCTAGTCTCTACTTGATGACTGGGGGGGGGGTCTCTCTAAATGAATGCAACTTCATGTTTTGTTTGAGGAAGTTTATGCATCTGTCTTGACTCTGGTCAAAGGCGCTGTTACACAAATCACAGCGGCTTAGACAGGGCCTGGCCAACCGCACCCCTCTCTCGGAGGTTTCCCCGCACTGATTCCTACCGCGCAGCTGCTTTCTTGGGGGTTGGCAGACTTGTCACCCGTTGAGACCCAGTGTTCTCTCTCCCAAGTCTACTGGATAAGCGCATCTGGGAAGTGCTAGCCCGAGGAACATTGGGGACGAACCCGGGAGATTCTGAGATTCTCACACAATAATGTCATTCCTGGTTTCACTTCTCTCCCACTTCCCCTCCCCTCCCATCCCATCTGCAGGACCACGTGTGGGGCTCGGCATCCGCATCTCCCTATCTTCTCAAGTTTCTTACACAGTTTTGGGTACCCCCGCCCCGCCCGCCCAGTAGTCAGAAAAATAATGCAGGGGGAGAGAGGGCCTGAAGTCAGATTGCACAGCCACCAGGCAGAGGGACCCGACCGGACCTACGCACGGACGCGCGCGCGAGGCTCGTCCCTGGGGGCTGGGAAGGACAGCCTCAAAATGCGCCCGCATCCTGGGCTGGAGGAGACAGCCAGGCCTGGAGCTAGGAGGCAGAGTTCCTAGGAGGGGACCAAGTAAAGAAACCCTACTACATAAGGTGAATCTCTTTAACTATCTGAACTGGGCTCAAGTCGTTCCAGGGTCTTTAGTCACAACCAGGTCTCTACAGAAGAGCAGGACCACCTCCCCAGTCTCTCTCTCTCAATTCCCCTCCCTCCCTCTCCTCAAATGAGTCAGCTCCTTTTGATCCTTGGAAGCCGCATTCACAGTATTTCTTCAATTTACATCCATCTCTTTCCGATGCAAACGATTCCAGCACTGTTTCTAGCTCCCAGTTAATTTTCAACATGCATTCACACCCGTGTGTCTGGACTCCCTAGAAATTCATGTCCAACAGCCCAGTGTCCAGGTAAAAGCTCCCTCCATTCTGCCTCCATCGTCACTGTGTGATTGCAAGCAATAAATACGACCTAAACTTATTAGTGAATTGAAACCAAACGGCTAAGAAATCATACATATCTTCACAGAGTAAAAATAAACCGATACCAGTGATCACAGGAGTCATGTGTTTTATTTCCATGAGTATGAATAACTCTTTTTATTTTTTTTTTTAAGGACCCTTCACAGCCGCTGCTCACTAGAGGTTTCTGTCCCTGGTTATGAGACGATTTGTGAGTTCCTCCTGAACATATAAATGCCATGATTTTAAAGCAAAATTTTGGTCTGGCTATTTGCTTCAGGATATTAAGCAAATTATAAAATAAAATTCTGGAAGAAAGATGTCAGATTAAAATGGGCATTAGTTTTCAGCACACCATAGTTCTGAACAAAATGAAGGATAGATTTACCCTTGGAGTCCATCCTTTCAAACTCACCATAAACATGTGTTTTAAGACGATAATTCAGATAATATATAGATTTAATATCACATAATATTAAATGTAATAATATCACTGGCTTAAGTAACTAAAAAGCCATTTTCAGTTCTGCTCCTTAAAAGCTTACCTCAGAATCAGGCATTTGTTGGAGCAAATAGTATACTCTAGCAAAACAATGCTAACAAAGTAGTGTTAGAAGAAAAAAAAAAAAACCACAGGATGGCAAAGAAGAAAACAAAACGGGGGCAGAACAACCAAAGAAGTGGACCTCTGAATATCTGACTAATATCCCAAGACGCACTGGGTTTTCATTACTGAAAATAGCTCTTCAAAGTGCCTCTTGTTGCATGGTGAGAAATGAAGACAATTTAAAAGTTGGAAACCTATTTTTCCTCACTCTAAATATCTGAATGCTTATCAAACAACGATGGTCAGTCTCCTTTCTGCTTTCCATGAAGCCTTTGGCACTTTGGCAGAGCTTTTGAAAATCATCTTCACTGCTTCCTCTGCTTCTGGTCTTCAGGAATAGTGTTCAGTCAGTAGAAGGCTGCTTGCTCTGCCTCGGGGGTTACTTTCTCCTGCATCTTTATAATGACTTCATTCATTCATGCCCTGAGCTTTCTGAAATAAAGGTGGATCACTTCAGTTTTATGGTGTATGATGGTAGCACTCATAAGATGGAACCATATTTTTAGTTTAGTAGTAGTATACTTCTTTAGACCAGAGTCAACAAAAACATTATGAGTTATTTGCCAAGAGCACAGTGAAGAAATAGCAAATGAGATTGAACCTAAATGCATCAAAGCATGTGTCCAGGGAAATGGAATCCAAAAGTCATAAATTTGAGGTTCATGAATCAAATCTCTCAGTATCTTTTGTTGACCATTAGGGTTTGCTTGCAGAATAAACTAGTCTCTTTTAAACTACAGTGGAACAGAAATATGGTGGATATTTTCTTTTAAAAAATCACCTGCAATAAAGGTTTTTTTTTTTTTTTTTAACCTTTAGTTGTGAAAGAGGTTAATAAATCAGATGCTTGTTTGTTACATGGCATCCTGAAGTTTGAAAGGGAGAATCACACCATTGGCTTTTGGTGGGAGAAAGAGAACATGTGGCCCCACGCTGGGGGATCATATTCACCCAAAGCTCATTTTAGATATCATCTCTTCATAAAGCTAAGACCAACCAGCACAAATATGGGAATGCTAATAAGTAAAATGATCTGAAAAAAAGGAAATTGGATGTTCCACCTGCAACAGTAGTTAACAGTGAAACGCATATATATATATATATATATCCAAGATAGAATGTATGTATATATGTGTGTATATATATATATATATATATATATATATATATATATATATATATATATATATGTGTGTGTGTGTGTGTGTGTGTGTGTGTGTGTGTATAGCCAATATAGAAATTAATAAAAGGGAAAATGAGCAAATTAAATTAAAATGAATAATTACTGTATTCCAGTAACTTTGGGAAATTCACCTAAATGTGAAAATTCACAGCAGTTTTCTTTTTTTTCAGATATATCCCCCCACCCCCACACACACAAACACCCAGGTAGAGTCTCACTCTATCCCAGGCTCAACTGGAATTCACTCTGTAGTCCTGGGTTGGTCTTGAACTCATAGCGATCCTCTTACTTCTACTTCCCTCTTGAGTGCTGGGATTAAAGGTTTATGTCACTATGCCGGGCTCCAGAACAGGGTTTTATTTAATTAAGCATACAATCAAGTTTTCCATGATAATTATTTATGAGATAGGTGATATGGTTAACACATCTTTAGAAATCTAACCTGAAATCCTTACCTTGGTAGAAATCTGGCCAGGAACCCTAGCACACAGGGTAACTAGATCCCTTTATCCCAAGTCCTTTCCCTGCCTACCTCCAGATGCTCTGGAATCATTAAAGAACCTGATGCTTGCTGTCCTTAGAACTCCTGATAAGGAGAAATGTATTTCTAAGCCTCACTCAACAGTAGCTGTGCCAGAAATCCAGTCTTAATGTGACAAGAGATTGGGTCCAAAAATCAAAATTTTGTGGCTCATGTATTAATTCCTGTCTTGTGAGTGAATAACTCCTCCATTTGCTTCATACATTTATTTAGGGGATCAATAGACATGAAAAGAGTTTTCAGGTGACAGGATATTCCAGTACACTAAAGAGCAAACATACTTTTTTGTATTATATAGATATCTTAGAACTTAGAGGCTGTGTCTTTAATTTTTTTTTTTTTTTTCAAGGTAGGGTCTCACTCTAGCCCAGGCTGACCTGGAATTCACTCTGTAGTCTCAGGGTGGCCTCGAACTCACGATGATCCTCCTACCTCTGCCTCCCAAGTGCTGGGATTAAAGGTGTGAGCCACCACGCCTGGCAAGCGATCCACTGAATTGTTTAATCTTCACCATAACTGTTTTTTTTTTTTTTTTTTTTTTTTTTTTTTGTGGTTTATTCCAGTGCCTCTGACATGCTCTGGTCAAATGCAGCTATGCTGAGTTAAAAGTACTCCAAACTGCATCAGATAATGCAGCTGAGAGAAGAAAGCTTGACACTGGGCAGTAAAGAGGAGAATGGTCCTTTAAATTGTTCATGTGCACAATAAAATTCCCAACACACGGGGGCGGGGGGCTCATTTCATCACTGCTTTTCTTCTGTCAAGCCTTTTCCCGGTGATGCTAAATCTTGACCTAAGGTAGTTACCTGGATTTCCTCCTTCTTCTAAAAATCTTTCACTATTGGATACACTTGGATACAGTTTTCTAAATGAAATCACCAGCTACATTCAATGGCAAAGGAATTATCCGAGCGAGAGAGAGAAAGAAATTTTAATTAGAATTTGGTTGCAGTATACTTAACCTATCAGATGGCTCAAAGAATTCCAAAACTCTTGTTGACTTCTGTATTTGCCTTGTATAGCTCTGTATTTAAAAATCTGAACAAGACCCAAACTTAAATGTGCATTTTTTGTCACATGTGTTCTGTGTTTATTCCATAAACCAGAGTATAACTCTGCACTTCAGCAGTTTTGTGCTTTTGTATGTGAAGAGAAACATTGGCATTTCTTTATTTGTACACAATGTAGCTTAAGATAGTAGTTGGGATGAGCATTGTATGACATATAAAAAGTTGCATGTCTTAAGCCCTCCATAACTAACAGTTAAATATGCCCTTATGACATTTATTATTTACTTGGAAATTTTAGAGGTAAATATATTTATGTACACCTCAACATATGAAAGCAAACTCACATAATCTCAGATGGATAATTATGATTGCATGTTCTTAGTGTGCCTTTGGATGTCATTGCAAATGGTGTTTGAATTTTGACTGAAAAATTTAATCATCTCTTATTAACGTCAAATAAAAAATTAAGTATATTTTATGCCAAAAGGAACTTTATCCTGGGTGGTAGAATGCATTTGCTGATTGTGAGCTTCTACCCAGGCAGTACTGTAAACGCCCACTGTGTGCCTGTGACTGATTTGGGATGTGGATTTTTGATTTGGCCTAGAGATGTGTAAAAACCTCAAGTAGTAACAGCTCCCTATTGGCTATGCATCTGAGGGGCTCAAGTGCATTGTCGATTCCAGCAAGTGTCTGGAATGTATTATACTCCAGAAATTGGCTCCTGCTCCTCTTTTTCTGGAGACTATGAAGAACGTGTATACTGTGCTAGAAGAAATACACTTTGCCTGAGTAATTTTCCTTAAGAGAAATTCTAGATGTGGTTTCATCTTCTGAATGGAGTTCAACCAGTGAAAGAGTACACATGAAATCATTCTCCACTCCTTCAAATGTAGAGATTGGTTCAAAATGTACTTTTTTTTAAAAAAAAAAAATCCTAATTTACAAGTAGGTTTCAAGAATGTTTTTTTTTAAAGGTAAGATATTTGGGGCTGGAGAGATGGCTTAATAGTTAAAGAACTTGCCTGCAAAGCCTGAGGACCCAGGTTCGACTCTCCAGGTGCCATGTAAGCCAGATGCACAAGTGTCTGCATTTGCAGTGGCTAGAGACCCTAGCACACCCACTCTCTCTCTCTCTCTCTCTCTTTCCCCATTTTGTTCAGTCTCAAAATAAATAAATAAATAAATAAATAAATAAATAAATAAATAAATATTTTTTTAAAAAGGTAAGACATTTGGATTGTGACATTCTCTCTATCTATTTTAGGAAGTACAAGGGTGACAAATCAAAAAAATGTATTAATGCATAATACACTTTTGGGTTTACTTCTGAATTATAGGCATTGGTTTTTAAGATGTAAGATTCAAATAAATACTGTGCCTTTGTCTTTGAAAAGAGAAGCTTTGATTTCTTCGTGAGTTTTTTATCAGACACGTGTATTTGGTAGTTTGGGGGTTATTATTGCTACCCCTTAAATAAAACTTTGGATCAGCTAAGCTTTAAGGTTTTCTGCATTCACTTTTTATGTACATTTTTTATATTGATAAATGGGCAGAAAGGACCCACACTGGATTAAAAAAGGCAAAACCCTCCTCCTGAATGGCTCATTGGGTGAGCATTTCTGTTTGGCCAGGCATTAGGGTCTTACTGTGCTTATGTAGTTATCATCAATGCACTGATTCCTCCATGCACTGATGTTCTATTTTGGAAAGTCTCTGAATTTGCCCGCATAGGAACACCTAACAGGTTAGGATAAAAGTCACTCTTTTTGTAGAGTTCTCACTGCTTCCTGTGGCTGGTCTTATCTTGGATCTATAACCTGTGGCCTTTACAGTCAAAGGATTAGTTCTCATTGTTCTAACTTCACGGTATCTAGCACAAGTCAACAGTTACAAGATACAGCTTCTGAACCTAGAGGATTTTGAAAGATGGTGTGCAATAATACCTGCTTTCCTTGCCTTGTTTTATGCTGCCAAGGCCTATCGCATACATCAGCTCACTTGATGTGAAGAGTCAGCATTAGGATGCTCACTGGGCAGTGAGGTGATGAGTTCTTAAAAGAGCAAATCACGAAGGCATTTGCATATCTTTCTCTGTTCTTGATTGGACTCCCTAATCAGGTAGGAGGAAGTTGGAAAGGAGAGTATCCGATTACTACTCTGTAATGGCGGCTCCATTCAGGCCTTAAATACCTCATACAATGAATCTAGATGCTCTTGCTCCTTAATAAAGCAGCCATGCTGAGGAAATTTGGAGTTACAGAAACATAGGTCAGTCAAGCTCCAAGGGTTCCTTGATTCAAAGAGAATGAAAACACCAACAGTCATGACCACAACAACATTAGTAGAGAGATAATGAGCTAGTCCTGGACATATATTTTACTTCAAGATTATGTATGTGTACGACTTCGGGGTGGAGTAATCCTTTTACCACTCTGCCTCAGTTTCCCTACCCGAAGGAAGTTAGAGTACATACCTTTAAAATCAGCTTTAAAATTATTTGAATCCTGAATATTTTAATGAGTTTGGGGTTGACTTTTATATTTTATCTCCCTCACCAGGAAAAAGAAAATCTCAAGTCACTCCACCCACTCTTCCCTCCAGGACCACCCCACGGAAGGCACACCTAGCTTTCACACGGTCACTGCAAAGCCCTTCCACACGCTTTGTTTCTGAAGCCTGTCACTGAGGACAGTCCCTGCACAGGCCTGGGCGTCTGAGACCACCAAGGGGAGTAGGCTGTGGCACAGGGAGGGTGCAGGGGGACTAGAGTCTCTTCGCCCTCGCCCAGGTGGTTGATGCTCACCTAAAGCCCCCCCGCGAAGGGAGCCCCTCTATCTGGAGGCACGCGCGCCTTTCAAAAAGGAAGGGGGGGGGGGAGGGTGGGAAAGCCACCAACCAGCTGGGATTTCTGGAAGCCCAAGCAGGGTTAGCTCCCCACATAGAGCCAGAACCCCTCTATGCGCTGCCTCGGCCTTTCCATTACCCATTTTCGGTTTGCTTTTGGAAGAACCGGTTCCTCAGCCCCGCGTCGTCGCCGCCGCCGCAGTTGTGCCACGAGTAAGCCCAGCCGCCGGCCGTCCCCAGTCGCCTGCCAGCCTTCCCCGCCGCCCTCCTGCTGCCACCTTCGTACTGTGCCTGGCCCGGCCTCTCCGCCAGCTCTGGCCTTTGGTCGGGCAGCGGTGACGAGGAGGCTTGGTGCTGAAACTGAATCTGACTCTCTCTCGGGCGGGCTGGTGGCAGCAGAACCAGGGGCGACAGTGACCCTGGGTCCCAGGGAGGCGGAGGGCGCGCAGACCCGGAGCCGGTGCCTCCCGCGCCCCAGGCCACCTCCAAAAGCGCGGCGCTGCCAGGTACGCGAAGTCACCCCCGGGTGCCCGCCGCGCGCAATTACGCGGGACGCGCGGACCCCCACCCCACCACCCGGCAGTGGGGAGCTGCCGCGGTCGCCCCCTGGCCTGGGCAGGGAGCGCGGACGGATCTGGGCGGGTTGGTTTTCCTCTGGGGAGGTGGTGACTGATTGGGACGTCAGGGGCTCCGCAGTGGGGGGAGTCAGCTTGGCCCTCTCAGATGTGATTGCTGTCTTAGACATGGGCTTTTGCTGGCAGTTCCCTAATGGGAAACATTTGAGGGGCAGTCTGGGCAAGTTGATATTTATTTTTAGCCATTTCTGGCCCCAGTAGTACCTTTCTTTGGCCAAAAGTGGTTTCGTTGTTCCAAATCAGAGGCCAGTTAAAAAAAAGAAAGAAAGCAGACTGGAGGCGCTGCAATGTTGAAGAACTATTGTTTCAATGAATAATTGGAGAAGCCAGACAAAATAAAACAAGCAAGATCTGTTTTACTTTTCATGAAAGTTGGGGGCGGATGGGTAAAATCAATGCTTATGGTATAAACAACTTTCATTATTTTCCTTATGTTAGGTAAGGCCCATGCCACTCTTTTTCTACTGGTAGCTTGCTGTTACGTGAAACTCAAGTCTTTAAAAAAAAAATGGGTGGAAGAGGACTCAAACCTGTCAGAGAATGTAAATTGATTATACATTCAACAGAATCCATAGCAAGTGTCTCAGCATGGAAGCTCCAGCTATGGGTGAGAAGAGCAGGGACACCAGAGGTGCCTGGGGTCCATGGTAGCCTCCAGGACATTCTGCCATCCTCTGCACAGTGCCTTGAGTGTCCCACGCCTTAGCTTAGCTTGAAGTTATTCATCCAGCCAATACTGGAAAATGGGCAGTGAGCCAGACATCTTGTGTTATATGAATACAAATGGTTTCTGCCTTTAAACAGCAGTCAGGTGATAAATGTGAGCTAAACCCCCACACCAACAAACCTGGTGTGCAGAGCCTGTCAGGGGAGTGGTCCGGATGAGTCTTGGACACTGGATGGGATTGTCCTTGCATGGAACATTGGCTTGGAAAGGAGTGCTTGGCACCAAGGGCTATTTGAAAGTAGGTTGGTGGGTAAGGGAGCTGCCTATGAGCAGAAGAGGCCCAGGACAGAGAATTATAGATTGGGATTCTAGGTGAGCCAGGTTAGAATGGGCTTTCATGTCAGGCCAATCAGGAGCCAGCCAAGTTGGCATGTTTGCCTACTGGTCATACACGGTGACCTGGAGTAAAGGGCGGGGGTGGTGAAGGGAAGGATGATCCCTGAGAGATTACAGAGCAAGAACTGGTGGCATTGCATAGCCAATAAAAAGTCAAGATAGGGCTGGTGCTGTAGCTCTTCTGGTAGAGTGCCTGCCTACCATACAATGAAACCCTGGCTTAGATCCCCAGTTTGACAAGAAGTGGGTGCCGTGTAATTTCTGCCTTGGGGGGTGAAGGCAGGAGACCAAAGCTCAAGGCAAGGCCATCCTCAGTTACATGAAAGTTTGAGGCCGGCCTGGACTACATGAGACCTTGTCTCACCAAAAGTAATAATAATATGGGCTGGAGAGATGGCTTAGGGGTTAAGGCACCTGCCTCCTAAGCCTGAGAACGCTGGTTCCAATCTCCAGGTTCCAATCTCCAGGCCCCACGTTTAGCCAGATGCAGTGACGCAAGGGCGCAATGCCTCACTTGACCACAAGGGGGCGGAGGCATCTGGATTTAGTTCTCAGCAGCTGAGAGACTGCTGGCGCGCCCATCTCTGTCTTCTCTCTCTCTCTCTCTCTCTCCCCAAAAAAAAAATAATAATAAAGCCAAAATGGTCTCAAATAGTCATTAAAGAGAAAGAACATTTCAATAACAGTGTTGTATTAGCAACCCAATACACAGCTTCTAAAAGTATCTATTTGTCCTTAAGCAATGGACTTTTGTGCTCTAGCTAATAAGTGTTGGATATAAATACTAAAGAAACCAAATACATTTGCATCATAATTTTATAACCTTATTCTTTACCAAGTGCCTATTACTCATTTACCCGTTCCTATGTGTGTACAACATATTGCTAATGTTCATGGTATAAGGCTATATTAATATTGCACTGGTGAAGAAACAAATTCAGAGATATTTTTCTAAGATTATGGAGTTGATAAGTGTCACAGTTACAGACTCAAAACCTTGCTCTCCCACCCTAAGTCTTTTCTTTACCCGTTGGTTCATCAGGATTGCCTGTGTTTTGGTTTTCTCTCTGTCACATTTATCAGAGACTTGAAAGAAGAAAGCTAATGTAATGATTTTTAGGCAAGTACATTTCACAAGGCTGGGGTAGATGTCTCAGGCATTGGCTTACAGAATCACAAATGAATAGAAATCTAAATGAGCTTGTCCAATAGATAAGCTGGAAGTTAGAGGATAAGAATTTCACAGGGATCTGCCTCAGTGTAGGACAGAGGAACTATGACTTGAAATGGGCCATTGGCAGAAGACTTTGAATCTCACTAAGCTTAGCAAGTGTCCATGGTGGTCAGATACAGAGGTCATTGGTCAACAGGTATGTCCCATGGAGAGGGGCCAGAAAGTTAAGCAACTCATCAAATGAAAGGAGACTGGTTATGGACTACTATTGTAATCTTCAAATATATCAAAGAATACTCTAGTTAGGAAGATGTAAAATATGGCTTTTGTTGGTTCAGAAGAAAAATTGACCCTAAAGAAGAAGGCTTTGAATAAGTCAATTTTGTTGTAGTAGAGTTAAAAAGTCCCCAAGATAAAACATGCCAGTTTGGCTTAAATAAGCTGGGAGATTTCTGTCCCTAGAAGTGTCCTCACAGGAGCAGGCTGGCTCTCAGTCAAGGATGCCTCAGACAATTTCTGCCCTTGATAGAAATCTGGATTCTATAACTTCCTTCTGTGTCCCTGTCACATCCCATACAGTGTGTATTTCCTTCACATTTTGCCACCATTAGATGTTTTCTCATAGAATCGAGGAGCAATAGATTTCTTAAACACTCCTGGATTTGCTCTAGTGAAACTTGTCCTTTGGTTTTAAGAAAAAAAAAAAAATGAAATTCAGGGCTGGAGGAATGGCTTAGCGGTTAAGGCATCTGCCTGCAAAGCCAAAGGACCCCAGTTCAATTCCCCAGGACCCATGTTAGCCAGATGCACAAGGGGGCACACTCATCTGGAGTTCGTTTGCAGTGGCTGGAGGCCCTGGCGTGCCCATTCTCTCTCTCTCTCTCCCTCTTTCTCTGTCAAATAAATTAATAAAAAAATAAAATATTTTAAAAAAAGAAAACAATGAAATTCAAAGAAACCCTGAGTCTGGGCTTCTTTTCTGATAGCTTAATGCTTTCTCCATTAATGTCCTTTATTTTGGGGTCTTTGTCCCTGAGACTGCAGTCCTGCAGGCTTATTGCATCAGACCATCCTTACTCTGGTCACCCTGGAACAAAAAGTGCTAGCCAGCATCCAGGAGATGAGGAAACCACTTGACTGAATATGACTGGTGATTGTCTCAGGTCTTGGGGAATACTGGGGTAAAGTAGAAGAGGCATGATTTTTTTTAATTTTTGTTTTTCTTGAGTTCCTCCAACATTTGCACATATAAGAATTCTCAGGTTGCATGATGAACATGGTCCCTGGTAAAATATATACAACCTAATGAGCTGAACTTTGAAGACTACAGCTAATCCATGATTGGAGTCATTTTTGAATTTTAACAACAAAAAAATCTGATGTAAGAGTGAAAATAAAAATAAAACTTCATTTTGATTCATTCCTTCTAAATTTATTATATACTAAGCACAAGTTATTCTCTTTATGAATTTGACTCAGAGGAATAATAAGCAGAAGGCCATTCTGATTTAAGTCCTAAAAAACCATAAACCCTGTATTATTAATATGTCAATTGAGCCTTGATATTGGGGCTGGGTAGATGGGTCAGTGTATAAAGTGCTTGCTATGAAAGTATAAAGATCTGAATTTGGATCTCCAGCATCCCTGTTAAAGTGAGCTTGTAATCTCCAGTGCTGGAGAGATGGAGCTAGGGAATCCGTGGGGCTCACTGAGCTGAATTGGTGTGCTCTGTGTCCAGCAACAGACCCTATCTCAAAGAATACAGTGGAGAGCAATTGAGTAAGGCACCCCACTTCGAACTCTGGCCTGCACACTCACACAATGCACACATCCAGCCACCCACACATACCAACATGCATATACATGTGCATGCATACCACATGTACATACAAAAAGCTAAAGAGTTCTAATTCTCACCTCTCAAACCAAGATCATGATATCTGCTGCTGCTGCTGACATCATATCTGTTAAATATAAACACTATTGGTTGTTGAACTCACATCATTCAGTCAAGTAGAAGTGATGTCACTTGGCGTGGAGACCTGCATGAGTGGATTGCAGCTGAGCAAGGACCAGTACTAGCATGTTTGAATTAGAAGGACTGGTCATCATGCCCAGTGAAGGAGACACTCACTATTAAAGCAGGTGGATACTCCTTTGATGCTTACAAATTATAAAAAATCTAAGTTGTAGCACACTTTCAAAGCTTAACTTGGTTAACTGGGTGAGGTGGTGCATGACTATCATCTCAGCACTTGGGAGTCTGAAGCAGGAGGATCAAGAGCTCCAGGTCAGACTGAGCTATGTAAAGACACCCTGCCTATAAACAAGACAAAGAAAAACACTCATAACTTTATTAAGGATATAGGTCAATGGGTTTTATGTTCATATAGTGAAGCACTACACACAAGACAGCACATTTGCGACAATTCAAAAGTTCCCTCCCACCTCTCTATAGTAAATGGATACCTCCATCCTTGGCTCCAGATAACCACCATTCAGCTTTCCATTACAGATGAGATCCTGTGATGTATTTGTAACATCTTAAGGTGATTTTGTTTATTAGTAAATATTTCGTGTTTTTTTCCATCTGAATGAAGTAAGGCAATTCATCATTGAGGTGCAGTTACTTAATTTGGATAAAAGCAAACATATTGAAATGAATCAGTTTTTGTTGGTTTTGCTTTTGCCTCACCAGTCATTCTAGAACATATTAAAAAAAATTGAAACTAAAGTCTTAATAGGCCAAGATACTATTTCTGGGATACATCACATACAAACAGCATAGGTGCAGGTCTGGCAATGTCCTAAACTTGCTAGTGTGTCCAGCCATGCCATGTGCATACCAGGTACCTTTGAATGTGCCCCAACACATATGTACATGACAACATCATGTCAAAAGATTGGACATCTCTGTATATATAGACAGTGGTACAAGAGTCTATGCCCCCACTGATCAGATTCCAGACATGTGCCATCTGTGCTGTGTTCTACTTTATTTTCTAATGGGTGCCTGGATTTCCTCACTGCACATAGGATCTCAAGCCACATGTTATAGCATACTATAGTTCTTTGAATCCCTCAGGGGTCCAATAGCCACAGTCAGTCAGCATGGATTTAGTTTTCTTAACACTGGTAATGAAGGAAGTGTTGGGTTAAAATAATGTATCTATTCAATGTTCTGAAAGCAGAGTTTACATTCTTCCTTAGTTACCAAGTGTTAACTTATTTGATTGTCTAATTACCTTCCATTCTTTTTTTTATTTATTTATTTATTTATTTATTTACAAGGAGAGAGCAAGAGATAATATCAGCATGCCAGGGCTTCTAGCTGCTACAAATGAACTCCAGATACATGTGCCACTTTGTGCATCTGGTTTTACATGGTTACTGGGGAATTGAACCCTAGTCATTAGGCTTTGAAGGCAAGTGCCTTAAAACTGAGCCATCTCTTCAGCCCTACCTACCTTTCTTCATGTAAAATTAGAAGGGAGAAAAGATGGTGAAAGCAGTTGTACTGCACAGTAGAGTGACCTTATCTAATAATTTAATGTTTCATTCAAAAAAGCTGGAAGAGGCGGCCTTGAATAATTTCACTTTAAAAATGTTAAAGGTGACACATATGCTAATCACCCTGAGTCCACCATTACACAATGGTACATACATGGAAATATTATATTGTCCCCTACAGTTATGTATCAGTCAAAAATAAAGGAAATTTGATCCTTTTTATTTAGAAATTCTATAAGGAATAAACAGGCTCCACATCAAAAACTTTAAATCAACTATCCAGGAAATTAGTAAACAATCACCTTAGTATAGACATTTCTTTCTAGAGAAACCACATGTACAGTTGTAGAAGACTTTCCCCAAAGTAGAGATCAAGGTGGGTTTCAACAATGGCTTCAGCCATTGAGTTGTGCCTCTTTCCTGCTTGAAAGACCAAACTTAAGAGTACAGGGTTTGTGGGTTTGATGTACCTGTGTATGCCCAATCTGTCTTTCCTAATGTAACCAAATTTCTCAGGAAGGTGAGGAAAGGAAAGGAGAGATGACAGACACTGCCTGTGGCTTCTGGAATCCTGGACAAGTGACTTACACAGCTCTCTAGAGGTCATTTATCCAATGGTTCGTTTCACTGCAGGCTTCTGTTTGTAAATTTTCTTAGACACCCCTTGATTTGATATGTTTATTCATTCTGAAGTTGTAGTCTTCTGGGTACATATTTCAGAATAGCCCTTTTCTTTTTTGTAGAGCAATGTTCAATCACTAGTTTCCTTCTGCTTCTCAGGAATGTTAGAAAACTCAACACTTGGCGAGAAGGCCAAGAGCAAAGCGACAGTGTGCTGTAATAAAAATACTCTTTCATCCAAAGAGCCGTGAGGTATTAATGGTGTCTGATGGGGCTCTGGTTCATTACAGATGATTGATGTACCATCGAAAGCATAACACATTGCTCAAAACCAGCAGGAAAAATTAAAATATAGATGATGTATAAGACAAAAAAAAAAGAGAAAAAATTCTTCATAATCGTATTACTCCCCACTTGCACCTCTACCCTATTTTCCTTCATCTGGAAAGGCTGCCTCTCAATGACTGCTTTGATCTTTGCTCTAATTCTTGTCTGTGAAATCTGCACACGTATGCCAGTCTCTCTGTTCCCAATCTTTTATTCATAAAATAGGTTGGATATTTTTGAGTAGCTAGAACTCACATAAAAGATAAAATGGACATGTAAGATAGAATGCTATTGCTTAGTTTAACAAATTCCCAACATTGATAAGCTAATGAATAGATAAAGAATAGTAAGTATATATGTGAGGTGTCTATAGATTTCACTGAATTTGAAAAACTCTAGATTCAGAGCTCTTAAACTATATTTAAAGTTGCAAGTGGGGAGGATTGTTGGCATCCCAGAGGAGTTTAAATTGTAAATTGCTGTAACAGTGCAGAGAATAGATGTTTTTTTTTTTTCCCCACTTGCTTTAAAATTTCTGTGTTCTAGCTGGAGAGATGGCTTAGCAGTTAAGGCATTTGCCTGCAAAGCCAAAGGACCTTGGTTAGATTCCCCAGTACCCATGTAAGCCAGATGCACAAGGTGGCGCATGCCTCTGGAGTTTGCAGTGGCTGGAAGCCCTTGTGCACCCATTCTTTCTCTCTCTCTCTCTTTCTTCCTCTTTCCCTCTCTCAAATAAATAAAAACAAAATATTTTTAAAAATTCTGTGTTCTATATTTTGAAAACCAATAGGCTGATTCATTACAATAGGACACAAAACCTTACTTCCAAGAATGCATCTCTGAGCTTTAATGGAATAATTGCAATGTCATCACCAGGGGCCCAATTTCACTATGCCTCTGGGATCCACTGCTAGATTTTGTAGACTGATGTCTCAGTTTTTTAATAGAGACTTTTAAAAAATCAGTATTTAGGGACTGGAGAGATGGCTTAGTGGTTAAGGCACTTGCTTGCAAATCCAAAGGACCCAGGTTTGATTCTGCAATACCCATGTAAAGCCAGATGCACTAAGTGGTGCATGCCTCTCTGGAGTTCATTTGCAGTGGCTGGAGGCCCTGGCATGCACATTCTTTTCTGCTTTCTCTTTCTTTCTTTCCCTCTCTCTTAAATAAATAAATAAACAAAATATATATTTTTAAAAAATCAATACTTCACACTTATATTTATGTAGATGTAGCCATTGTCTTTGTGCTAGTGAGAATTTACTAATTTCAAACCCTCTCCACTTCAAGACAGGAGTGGCAAAGTAAGGGAGTCCCTAAATTACTAAATTTGTGTGAGCTCTTCACCAGCAGTCCAGAGCCTTGCTTTCCAAAGTCCCCGCTTCTGGGCAGAGATCAGATATAAGCTCACTCTATTCACAACACATAACCTTAGCAGGCTCCTCTTGTGTCACTTTTGGGGCATAGTGGTTTCGGGCCATATTGTGTAGAGAACATGCAAACTCAGGCTGGATCTAAAGGCACGCCCATCGCAACACTGTGCAGCCATCCTCAATGTCTTGTTCAATAGATCTTTTTTTTTTTCCTCGTGAACTGACACCTACTTCAGGAAGATGCTTCTAAGCTTTTCTTCTATGCACAGAGTAGAGAACTAATCCAGTCTTGGATTTGGCTGGCGTGGGTACAGGATATCTCTTGGTCCTTTACTTCTTTATTAGGGAGCGTTGCACTTCAGTGGCTAATAAAAGACGGGAAACTGTGTGCAACACCATGGGATACTTTCTTCTGCAGGTTACCATTGCAGCTCAATTAACTGTGTGGAGATAAAGGATTTTAGTATTGGAGGTAGGTGCACAAGTAGATGATTAAGGAGGTTCCCTGCTTTGGTAGGACAAGTGTTGGGATGGTTCGTATTTGGATAATGACATCTGTACTTATGATACCATGTCATGTAGGGGCACACTAATACCAAGGTGCCTACTTCTAACACTTCACAAACCTCCTAAAACATTAACTTTGGTAGACATCCTTATAATTCTTTTCTAGGTTTAAGCAAAGATCCTGAGAAGCCTATCTCTAAGGTTGCCTCCATATGTGCTTATGGATAAGTTTATTAATTACTTTTCTTATTTTCATGACCAACTACCTAACAAAAGGCAACTTAAAAAAAAAGGAGGATTTAAGCCAGGTGTGGTGGCACACACCTTTAATCCCAACACTCGGGAGGCAGAAGTAGGAGGGTCATCATGAGTTCAAGGCCACCCTGAGACTACATAGTGAATTCCAGGTCAGCCTGGGCTACAGTGAGACCCTACCTTGAACCTCCGGCCCCCCCAAAAAAAATAAAAAAGAAAAAAAGAAAAGGAAGGAAGGAAGGAAGGAAGGAAGGAAGGAAGGAAGGAAGGAAGGAAGGAAAGGAGGATTTATTTTTGTTCATAGTTTGAGGCAATATAGTCCACATGATGGGGAAGACCTGATGGGGGCAGAGCATGAGGTAGCTGCTCATCTGCAGTCAGGAAGCAGAGAGAGAGAGATGGATGAATGTTGGTCCTTGGCTTGTTTTCTCCTTTCTCTCTTTTTATCCAGTTAGTCTGGGGCATTCATGGTGGGTCTTCCTCAAACATCTCTGAAAATGCCTTCACAGATACACCTAGAGGTTTGTCTACTAGGTGATTTTTAATTCGGTCCAACTGACAATGTCTAACCATCAAAAGAATGTTATGTTATCTTTAGAGCAGTTTACTCTCTATATGTGTATTAGTAGACAAGTAAGTAGATGAATAGATAGACATCAATGAAGTCACTGGCTTTTTCTCTGAGCCTGTTACTTAGGGTTTCTAAAATATTTAGGGCCAAAATAATTGATGGTTATGTTTAAATTGCTGAAATGATAGCATCACCCTTTGATTGCCCAATGAATTCTAGCTCATATTGTACATGCATTCAAAAATGTCATGCATTAACACCACTCGTTGAGAAATCAATTCATTTGCTCATTCACTCAAAATAATGAGTGCCATATGTAACCAGACAAGAAAGCATAGCAGAGTCCCAGCCCTCTTGAGCTGCAGAGTCAAGGAGGCAGGTAAAGAAATAATTGCAGTCTCACTAGATAAATGCTATAATCGAGGCAGGCTTATTTATAAACCATGAAAGATGAAGTCCAGCAAGGGAATTAAGGGTTTGCCAGAGCCAGGCTCCTAAATATCAGTAGGCCCAGTCATGGCATATATTTCATGGTTTGGATTGACATGTTGAAATCTGGAAACAACTATGCTGATTTAGCAAGCAGTGGAGGATTTGTAAATAAAGTCTGGGACTCTCTGTGCATTTTTGATTTTTGAATGGTAGTCTTTTTTTTGGTGGAAACATCTACCTGAAGTAGATGAATGTTGACTGTTTCAACTCCCCAGTAATCTCAGTCCTTTCTTTTGAGCCCAGGAAACAATAACAAACATGATGTTTGTTACAGAAGAGTTTCATCTTCAGCAGAAATAAAATTACATATGAAATACCTTTCATGCTCATGTAACTTGACCATTCTTAATACCTTAAACTGTTCAGTAAGTTCAATGTGGAAATATGGAAGAGAAACACATGGCAAATCATCCTGGAATGTCACATGTACAGGCTTTGATTGAAGCATGTTCTTAGGACAGGTATGTAGAGGATGGACTTTGAGGGAATTCAGATGGGGCTTTGTCTTCATGCTGTGTCCTTCTGTGAGCTATGACACTGGATGTTGTCTCACCATATGTAGGTGACTGTGGGCAATTGATGTGAACACACTTTGTAAACTGTTAAGCATTTTACCAATGTAAGGATTAATATCTTAACTCTAAAATCCACCATAGAGCCTGGAAAAGTTAATGTACCTCTTGAAAATAACAAGCAAAGGGAAAAAATTCTCAGACTTATTCTATAATATCTTTTCCCTAATTATGCAAGGAATCCTCTAAAAGCAACACTGATGGATTGTAAAATTCACTTTGGGAATTTTGTGCAAATCTAAAATAGAGTGCTATATTGTGCTTTCTTGACTTAACAGAAATAAGTGCCTCCATATGATTTTTATGTACTCTGAACTTGAAATTATGAAATGTTTTTCTTGGTCAAATTGCTTAACACAGTACTTGAATAAGGATTCTACAAACTTCAAGAATCTGGTTATGTATGTGTCTTACATTGTTCTAGAAGCCTCAGGTTTTTGTTAGCAATGGAGAGATTATGTGTTTTACAGCATTGACACAAAAATGAGAATGGTACCAACATTTCAAAATTACTTTTCAAATGAGCTATGATTAGAATATTTGACCAGGAAATGATGTATGCAGGTAGATACATATACTTATTAATTAAATGATAAAATGTGAGATATTTATATATAAAGTTGTACAATACCATTCAGTCACAATATTTTACTTCACAGATTAAGCAAAGCCCACAGAGTCACCTTTATGTGCCTGAGATCATTGTGGGTATTTAGTGGGAGAGTCACAAGCAGAATTTAGATAGACTGACTTTTCCTTTTGTGATTTTTCTAGAATGCTAACACCTAGGAATTCAAGGACTTCAGAGAAAGTGATCCTGAAGTTCAAGTAGCACATTTTCTACGTTGGATAATATTCAAATTGTGCATTTGCTTATTGTGTCTCTACATTCAAGTGAATGTGAGACTGACAGAATAATTTCTCAATTGTCAAGCCCATACACAAAATCTGGAGAGTATTTTCTGAGTTCCTTATTTCAATATAGGCATAGGGAATTAACTGTGAGAGTTATGAAATCAGGGTCGAAACTAGATGGCCCCAGTAGGCCATATATAGCTAAATGCAGAATACACTTCAGAATACAACATGAGACCTTCCCCAAACCTAATCTTCCTAAAGGTGTTGAGTCTCCAAAGGTGCAGAATTGACCAACCGTGAAACTGTGACCTAATGTAAACTTGCTAAGGAGTAGTATAATAATATCCATGCCCTGAGGGTAAAACACTCAGGCCTTTCATGCTTGCTCAGACTACAGTCATATTTCTTTGTTAGTATTTCCTCTTTGCATTGTGGGACAATTGACATTGATAGATAGCGGGGAGAAACTGGATTCAAAAAGAAAAGGGAAGGAGGGAAAATATGTTCTGTACTGTTGGCTCCAAGAGTAATGTGTGTGCAGAGCTGGAGGTGCCCACACCCCACCTTTCTTCTTTTCATTCGTGAGCTGCAGCTGCTGACAGCAGGCACAACTGAGCTATAACTTGGCCACATTTAGCTCATGTAAATTGTGATAAACAGTGAGCCCATAATATTTATTTTAGAGATTCATTCAGTGATGGTAAGCATTCTTGTCTTGTGTATACATGCAAGTGAATGAAGGCTGCAGATGTATCCACAGCTTCTCATTTCATTCTATACAGTTAACAGGGCTGCTTTCTGCTCTGCTCTGCTCTGCTCTGCTCTGCTCCACACAGGTGCGGGGGGAGGGGGCGGCAGGATCCTTTGAAGAAGTGTGGAGCTAATCGCTCATATATAATTCTGAAGAAGTCTTCAATGGAAGACCCCCGTGGGATAAATGGACAGTCTGTAAGTAAACACAATGTCAGTCTTAAGCAAAGAGTTATGACTTTTAAAATTGTAATGACTATTTTTGTTGTAATCTGAGTGTCTGGAAACTTCTCAGTCACTCTGTACCAATTTTTAATGATTTTGAATATTATGAAGTATGAACTGGTGTACACTATTTCATCAGCCTAACCCCACTTACATCTTTTCTTAGGGGTATCAGCTATCAAAAGTAGAGTCATAGAAGAAAAAGTCAACTCTTAGTCAATATGCATAAAATAAATTTAATGGTTACATTTTCCTTTACCTCAGGGAAAACATACTGCCTCAGAAAACTTGAAGTTAATGCCTATGTTTTGGCTTCTTTTATATGTATTTTCTTTATGAATATACATAGCTCTATTTAAAATGTGTGTTTAGTGTGGCAATTTCAGTTTGATGGACTGTTGAATGAGCTTCAGATGTAATCCTTGAGTTATCTTTTGTTTATCTTGTGAGCAGAAGAAAAAAGGTTCAGAGATTTGCCTCAGGTTCATCTCCAGAAGAAAGTGTCTCTTGACTCATAAATGATTATTTTAATTAGAAACATACTTATATATAATTTCTGAGTCACTTAGAACTTGAGTAATTCAGTGATTTTTAATTTTTTTTTGGTTGTTTGTTTTTCAAGGTAGGGTCTCACTCTAGCACTGGGATTAACAGCGTGTGCCACCACACCCGTCTTCAGTGACTTAATTTTTAAAAGCATATTTCAAGCCAGGTGTGGTGGCGCACGCCTTTAATCCCAGCACTTGGGAGGCAGAGACCCTACCACGAAAAACCAAAAAAAAAAAAAAAAAAAAAAAAAAAAAAAAAGCATATTTCAGTGAGTTAAAATTGTGTTCTTAGAAAATTTCATAGCAGGTGGGCATGGTGGCACACCATGGTGGGTTTTTATTCCCAGAACTTGGGAGGCAGAGGTAGGAGGATCACTGAGTTCAAGGCTATCCTGAGACTAGATAGGTAATTCCAGGTCAGCCTAGGCTGGAGCGAGACCCTAACTTGAAAAACAAAAAGAAAATTGCATAGTAATATTTGGGACAAGTCTACATGACTTTGCATTTTAAATCCTCTGGTCAGAGATGATGCTTTCAGATATATGGTTTCATAGTCCAGTTTTGTTCGCAATGGAATTAAACCAAAGTATGATCTTTAGTAATGCTGTTGCGGTTCCTGTAAGTGTGTGTTTTACAAGACCTATCGGTGTTATATAATAAGCAGTAACTGCTAATGGATAAGGGTTTTAATAACAAATAGTCAAGTGCTATCAAGGCAGTTTCAGCCATCTTGTATGCAATTACAGAGTGCACTTTATGGATCCTCTAAGTTGTCTTGTGAAGTAATTCACAGATAGCACTTTAAGATCACATTGTATATGGTGGTGCTTTTGCCCTAAACAGGAAGAGCATCTGTAACCCATTTAGTTATTTATATTGTTTAAACTTCTATTATGAGTCGGTGATACTTGATTTATTATATATATAAAGAAGCTCACCAGTACTTACAAGTTACTGCCACCTTCAGGGAAGGCAAGTAGATGTGTTGAAAAATCACCAGCAAATTTACATCTTGGCATTTGTTGGATATTTTGTCTTTTGGCAATTTAAATTTAAGAATGAAGAAATTAACTAAGATTTGAGAGCAAAATAAAATATACATTAATGGCGGATCACTTGAGTTCCAGGCCAGCCTGAGACTACATAGTGAAGTCCAGCTCAGCCTGGGCTAGAATGAGACCCCTACCTTAAAAAAATAAAAACAAACAAACAAACAAAAAAGTTAAAGATATAAGAATTAAGATAATCTGCTTTGGCTTTCATAACAAAATGACATGTTTTAAAATTTTATTTTAATTTTTCATTTATTTTCATTGTACATGGCACCATGTTACATAAGGACATATGCATATGTCCCACCCATATATCCTATCCTCCATTTTCTCCCCCCCACTTCCCTTCTATTAGTCCCCTTTGTAAGAAAATGACATGTTTAGTGGGAAATCTGAGTGCATTCCATTTTGTTCTTTTTTCTTTCTTTCTTTTTTCTTTTGGTTTCCTGGGAATGAAGCAATTTTGCTCTTAAAAGGTGATTTACTATCCTAGAAGTACCTAACTAGCATTGATATTTCTCAAGGGAAAATACCATGGGGCCTTGATTAGAGAAGCATTTTCTTGACAATTTGGCCTCTGTAGAATCAATGAGGGACAGCCACCATTTCTGGCCACTGAGTAGAGGCTTTAGGTGACTCCTTGGGGTCAGATTCTTCAAAGTTGCTGCAGGTATTGGTCAGTAGATCAATCGTTCTTATCAGTGAGTAGTGTGCACCATATACATCTTTCTGGAAACTATTAAGTATATTCCAAGCATGTCATTGAGAACTTTGGGTTTTGTATAGGGGACATGAGGAGAGGGAAATCTATATAATCTATGTAACCCTTGCATTCTCATTGCTGGGAAAAACATCCAACCGGAAGCAGCTTAAGGAAGGAAGGGGTTTATTCTGACTATAGTTTCAAGAGGCAGTTTAATCATGATGGAAAGCCTGGCAAGGCAGACAGCTGGCATCACAACTTCTCTTCAGCAGGGAGGAAGGAGAAAGAGCAAATGAGTTGATTTAGGACACTTGTAGGAAGGTATGTAAGCATCAAAAAGATGCTGCTTCTGTAACATAGCCTATTGTCCTTAGCGGAGTTGTAGGAGTGTGTATATTGTATGATAAAGGGTAAAGGAGCTTCTCATTTGGGTCCAACACAGACACAAAGCTGGCCAAGAAGGTTAAATAAGGAACTCTACCTTTTAAATTCTATTCTTTTCATGTCTCCCCCACCTAGGCAAAGGAAGAAACTGTGTTTTCCTAAAATCTATCCACTCTTCTATTAGCCTCATGAGGACTTATGGGAAGGAAGAGGCTAATGGGACTCTATACGATTTCTGTGCGAGCTCTGCTCACCTCTCTGGGGCTTCCATTCTACTCTTAGCAGTGTCCAGCATATCCTCTGAAGTCTCAAGTCTCATTGTTCCTTCAAATTGAGGTGAAAATCTCAAAAACATGAACATCAAAGAACCAGGTTATGGCTATACTTTCCAGTGTATTTTGTTTAGGAGGATTTCTGGAAGGAAATGATGTCATGATTAAAAAAAAAAAAAGCATCCATGAACTTTTTGAAAAAAATTAATTAAAAACTTTACTATGGGGCTGCAGAGATGGCTTAGTGTATATTTGCTTCCCTGCAAAGCCAAAGAACCCAGGTTCAATTTCCCAGAACCCACATAAGCCACATGCACAAGGGAGTGCATGCATCTGCAGTTCATTTGCAGTGACTAAATGCCCTGGTGTGCCTATTCTATCTCTCTCTCT
Organism: Orientallactaga sibirica; assembly: GCA_036365145.1. NCBI lineage: Eukaryota > Metazoa > Chordata > Mammalia > Rodentia > Dipodidae > Orientallactaga > Orientallactaga sibirica. The sequence continues at coordinate 24,176,992 of JAEOAD010000003.1, forward strand.
CTGCCTCTTTATCTCTCAAATAAATAAAATAAAATGAATAAAATAATAAAACAATTCACGATGAGTTTCTTGTGAAATCATAAGGCTTATCATTTGAAACTCACCATCTAATAACCCAAACCTTAGAACTGACTTAGACAGATAGTATGAGATTATATATTTTTTCAATAAAAAATATTGAAAACAAGCACATTCTTTAGTAGAAGCCAGTGAAAGTTACAATACAAATACTAATTCATATTAAAAGTCAAACTAAAAAATAAGTAAAAATCAGGATTTTATTTACAAATGAGATATTTTATGTAGGTAAAATATTTGGGAAAGCTAAATTTAATATCATAGAATCCAGTGGTTTTCAATTCCTATTTTTGGAACAGGAAGATCTTACTGGAAGCCTGAGTTCATTTCTTAAAGTCACTCTAACAAATTATCATCTACTGGGTGGCTTTAAACAACAGCAATGTGTTGTCTCATAGCACTGAGACCGGAAGTCCAAGTACAAGGTGTTGACAGAGGCTGTGACCCCTCTGACACCTAAAGTGGAATCCTGTCTTGCACCTTCCTAGCTCCTGATGGTTTGCAGGCAACTCTTTGGCTTCTCCTTGCTTGCTTTCATCTCTGCCAACATGTGTCCCCTCTTATGCCTGTCCACTCTCCTTTACTTTTTTAAAAAATATTTTATTTATTTATTTAGAGGGAGAATAGGTATACCAGGGGTTCTTGCCACTGCAAATAAACTCCACATGCATGTACCCACCATTTTGTGCATCTGGCTTTTGGTGGGTACTTGGGAATCGAACCCAGGCAATCAGGATTTGCAAACAAGTACCATCTCCTCAGCCCCCTTTTCCTTTTCTTACTAGGACTCTAGTCATGTTGGATTAGGGACCATCCTAATGACCTCATCTTAATTTATCCCATCAGAAAAATCCCTATTTCCAAAAACATTTTTTTAAATCACTTTCACATATATTTGGGATTCTGGCTACAACTTGGGGGGGGGATATAATTTAACCTATAACAAAGGTTAGTAAACATGTGGAGCCAAAACCCCATTTCAATTCAAGCAGTCTGAGTAACTCCAGAAAATAACTATAAATCGAGGAGCTAACTAACTGTGAGCTAACTTCTCACAGAAAGAACACAGCTGTGGAGGTGGCTCAGTGGTTAAAGATGCTTGCTTGCAAAGCCTGCTGGCCTGGGTCCAATTCTCCAGCACCCATGTAAAGACAGATGCAAAATGTCACATGGATCTGTGATCCCAATGCACTCAATGGGAGGTGAAGCCAAGAGAATCCCAACCTCATGGGCCTGAAAGGAGTTCCTTATATGAGACTGCTAAGACTTTTATTACCTGACATGTAGCACATGCTATCCCTGTGTTTAAACACGCCAGACACATCCCACACACATATAGAAAAATGCTTAACATTTGACTAGGAGTGGAAGAGGACAGGGTATCATCTCTTTTTTAAAAAGAACTATTTTATTGTTAGTTTGTTTATTATTATTAAGTCCATATTTTTATGAATAAATCATGTGTTGGTACCATCTTTTCCCTCCTTCCTGACCCCCATTCCACAGGAGCCCCTTCTCAGCGGGGTTACTGGTATTACACATGGGGTTGTGGGTTATGTGTTGTGGGAGCAGCAGTCAGTTTTGGGGGGAAGGTAATGCCTCTGAGCAAGATATCCAAACCTTTCCATGCCCCCTTCCTCAAAATTTCCTGAGCCTTGGGGTAAGTTTTAAGTCTACTTCAGTGATGAGCTCTTAGGAACTTCTGGATCTCTGCTTTGGTAGGTATTAAGTCTCAGGGTCTATCTCCTTCACCCTGGCACTGATTTTCAGGCTCACCATGGAAGCAGCACTCTTGCTTGTTTCCCCACTAACTCTGTGGTTTCACCCAGGCTTTGACTGAGATGTGAGGGGTGATTTATCTCCTCAGGTCTTGCTACCTTCTGAAAAAGAAAAACAGATTCTCCAACAGAGAGTAAAGTCAGCATAGGTTAAATTAGATAAGTGTAATTAATTTAGGGAGAATTTGATGGATGTATTGCATCTTTTAGCCAAAGACTAGTGGGAGCTTGACATTAGAGAGCATAATCTTTGTCTCCACAGGATTCAGATTTGGTTCCCAGTTCCAGATATGGGTTCCTTTCTAGTGAATGGATCTCTTAGCCAATCAGATAGCCATTGGTTACCCACCAAGGCTAAGTGTCACCTTTCTTTGGCATGAATATCCTGTCAGGGTGTTTGTTTCTGAGTAGCTTAGACCCCTGCTTACTGACACTGTTGTTGGCCACTTTCCCCCCACAGCTCATGTGGCACTTTCCAGTACTAGACGGGCTAACTATCTGGGGACTGGCTCCCTTCTGGATCCAGTCAGGTCTCTCTATGTTCTGTGCTGGCAGCATATGGTGTCTTCAACAATAGGGTCATATCTGTTACCTCAGTGAGGTAATCATGTACTTTGACAGAAGCCGGTCTTGTTTTGGGAACATCATAGGTCTCTTCAACCAACATCTCAATGTGGGTAGCACCTATTTCACAATAACCAAAACTAGAGCAGGCTCAAAAAAGTACAAAGCCCAGGAGAGCACCAAACCCCATAAAGCTCCCAAAACTGAACCTCACAGTTAAACCTGAAGTGTTAATGGCCTTAACTCACCCACCAAAAGACACAAGTTAACAGGGTAGATCAGAAAAATGTACACTTCCATCTTCTGTCTTCAAGAAACCCAACTCACCACTAAAGACAGATACCTCCTCAGTGTGAAAGGATGGAAAATGATATTCCGAGCAAATGGAAATAAGAAACAAGCAGGTGTTGCTAGATTAATACCCGATAAAATAGACTTCAAACCAAAAGTAAATACCAAAAAGCATTTATTTATTGAGAGAGAGAGAGAGAGAGAGAGAGAGAGAAGAGAGAGATAAAGAGGTAGGGCCTCTAGCCACTACAAACAAATGCCAAACACATTTTGTGCATCTGCCTTTACGAGGGTACTGGGGAATCAAACTTGGGTCTTTTAGCTTTGTCGGCAAGTGCCTTAACTGCTAAACCATCTGTCCAGCCCTCATCTCTTAATTTAGGTGTAGTGGACTGTGGTGGTTTGCTTCAGGCGTCCCCCATAAACTTAGGTGTTCTGAAAGCTAGGTTCCCAGCTGATAGAGATTTGGGAATTAACACCTCTTGGAGGCAGTGTATTGTTTGGGGGCAGGCTTATGGGTATTATGGCCAGTGTCCCCTTGCCAGTCTTTGGCACACTCTCGTTGCTATTGTCCACTTGATGTTATCTGGGGGGGGGGATGTCCACCCTCTGCTCATGTCATCGTTTTTCCCTGCCATCATGAAGCTTCCCCTCGAGTCTATAAGCCAAAATAAACCTCTTCCCCCTACAAGCTGCTCTTTGTTGGGCAATTTCTACCAGTGATGTGAACCTGACTGCAACAGTAATATTGGTACCAAAAGTGGGGTCATTTGTTGCTAGACACCTGACTGTGTGGCTTTGGCCTTTTATAGCTGATTTTCGAGAGCAATATAAAAGCATTGGCCTAAGAGATACCGTGAAGTGCTGTAAGTACAGCTTGATGGGTTCTTTAGATCAGAATTGCAAGACCTCAATGCAATAAAAACTATGAACTGTGAGGTTTGGCTTATGAGGGTGAAAAGGAGATTTATCTGGACTGGGCTAGAAGCAGTTTGTGTGAGAGGCTTGCTGTTATGTCAGTGTCCTGAGAATTTATGCAGGGTTGCATTGTGTAAAAACAGACTGGTGTGAGCAGAGGGATATGGCACAAAATGAAATCTTTGGGCTGAAACTTCTGCTCCTTCAGCTGCTATTATATGTGAGATTACAACCTTTGAGTTTGGGCCAGCTGATGTGCACTGGGGCAACAGGAAGAATGTAGACTTTTTGAAGGGGTCTGAATGCTCAAGGAGTGCCCTGTTCTTCAAAGTCTGCTTTATTCCCCCCTGGATTAACAAATTGTTTCCCCAGCCTGGTATTATGGAGTATAAGAAATGCAGGAAAGAGAGGGTCATTGAGTTTGAAATGCGATCTTGTGTTTTGGAAATGTCTATGGTCAGTGTGAAGCAGGTTTGCTGAATGCCTGCATGGAGACCCAATGGAGCTGTGAGGATGAACAGTGGGTTGCAGTGGAGACCCAGTGGAGATGCCAGGACCATGAGATGGCTGCTAAGGAAAGCTGCTGGCCCCTGATGAAGTTTTCCAGCACTGTGAGTAGCCTAGCAGGAGGAGAGGAATTGGGACTCCAGAGACTTTTTGCTGGTTAAGATTATCAGATTTAGGGACTTGTCACTGACTAGAGTTGTTGGTCTTAGAGCTACAGAGTTTGATGTTTGCCCTGGTTGTTTTAAATCTTGTATTGATTGAATATTTTTTTGCTATGCCCAGTGCCATCTTTTGCAGTATGAATATTTATTCTGTGCCATTATGGGTTTTGGGGGGATTTTTTTGATGGTATGGCACAGTTAAAAGACCTTGGACTATGGAGATATTTGAACATCATTAGGATTGATAAAAATATATGGGACTTTTAAAGTTGGACTGAATCGATTACATTTTACATCATGGATGGTTATCAGTTTATGGGGGACAGGTGCAGAATGTGGTGGTTTGATTCAGGTGACCCCATAAACTTAGGTGTTCTGAATGATAGATTCCCATATGATGGATATTTGGGAATTAATGCCTTCTGGAGGTGGTGTATTGTTGGGGCGGGCTTATGGGTATTATAGCCAGTGTCCCTTGCCAGTCTTTGGCACACTCTCCTGTTGCTATTGTCCACCTGATGTTGGCCAGGGGATGATGTCCACCCTCTGCTCATGCCATTGCTTTCCCCTGCCATCATGGAGCTTCCCCTCGAGTCTATAAGCCAAAATAAACCTCTTTTTCCCCACAAGCTGTTCTTGGTTGGGTGATTTCTACAAGCAATGCGAACCTGACTGCAAAATGGATACATATTTTTTCAGGGTTAGAATAAAGTTATAACTAGGGTGCAGACCACTCTGGAAAGGATTAGGCAATATTTTTTTTTCCTTTGTATAAGCAGGTTGGTTTGGTCACATTAGGAGAGTCCAGATTGGAGTATGATGTGAGAGCTTAGATAAGATGGGGCATCATGGTTCAAATTGGAAATCAGGTGGTATTAACAGTTGGATTATTTTAGGTAAAAACTAAAATGTAGGCAGGAAAATTACCAGAGGCTGGACAGTGACATGTTTATATTTTCAGGTCCAAGCATAATGTCAATCCCTCCACAGGCACTCAGTAAACGTTTGTTTATCTGAGCTGAGCTGGCCAACATCTTGTGTTCTGGTGTAGCTCACTTGGTCCACACACACTGAACAAATGGAGTGTGACAAAGATGGAAATTGCTTGTGACTGATGCCGGACAGAAAAGAAAGAGGGCTCTAAGCAGTGAGACGCACTGCCCTGTGCTTGCCCCTGGTCAGAACTGTTCATGTGCAGAGGTCTGAGTGCTCCAATAACTATGGGCTGGTGTAAATAAATTAACAAGTAGTCAGCACACGTGAGATCTTGGGACTTTGTGGGTTGGTTGTTTTATTCTGTTTTTGATACCAATATGTAAGAAGAATAAATTCTCAAAAAAACATCTTAGCCAAATATTGAAGGGCACACCTGTAATCCCACGATTCTGGAGGCTGAGGCAGAAGAATTGCAAGTTTGAAGTCAGCCTGGGCTACGTATAGCAAAACTTTGCCTCAAAGCAAAACAAAAACACAAACAAAATGCACACACACACAAAGAAACCTTAACTTTTCCTGGCTCACAGCTTGGTTACTGTTCAGCATTGTGATAATTACTATCATGTGAGCTGTGTATGTTGATATACTAACCAACATATATACACCATGACAAACTTTCTATAAACAGCCAGATAGGAAATAGTCTTTGTGAACTATAAGCTCAACTGTGGCATGGAAGTTGTACAGACCTGCAGAAGAGTCCCAGGGGAGTGTAACTGTGCACAGATAAAACCAAGATCCCTAGGCAGTGACAGGGCGGGTGGATGTGCAAGGGCACACCCTCTTCTTCCATGATTTCTCACTTTCTTCCCTTCAGGCTAGCCTGTCATCTTGGAGGTGACTTTTCCTCTTTCTTAAAGCATCATTGTCTGCATCTTTACAATGGAGTGTTTCGGGGAAGATCCCTTTCAATTCTGGGTAGCTGAATTTTGTAAGGTTACATCATAACACATGCATGTTGTCAAGGGATGAGCAGGGCCCATCACAGCAGCCAGCATCTATGAGCTCAAGTGCTTTCTTTGTCTGATGAGCCACTTGGTTCCAGGGCTGTCTTTGAACCCTGATGTAATGCATTTATACTTTCCTTTTCCTCTTCCTCTTCCCTTCCCTTCCTCCTTCCCTCTTCCTTTCTTCCCCTTCCTTCCTTCCTTCCTTCCTTCCTTCCTTTCTTCCTTCCTTCCTTCTCCCAATCAATGAATATTATTGTTAGTGGAGCTTATATTGGTACCAATATGACAAAATAGATATTTTGATTCCCTTGTTTTTGTAATTTTGTAATTTGTTGTTCTGTAATGTCACCTACAATATTCCTATGAAGAACTTTAAAGGCGCCTAGAATATCATAAAAAGCAAAGTTACATTCTCTATCTGATCTTCTGAATGTGTCAGTGGTGCTTATAAAACATACTCAGGAATTCTTTGGTCATTCTCCCTTCTTTTTAAAAAAAATACTTTATTTATTTATTTGTGAGAAAAAGAGGGGAGAGAGAATAGACGAACTAGGTCCTTTAGCCACTGCAAAAAAAAAAAAAAAAAAACTCCAGATGCATGCACCACCTTGTGCATCTGGCTTACATGAGTTCTGGGGAATCGAGCTCAAGTTCTTAGGCTTTTCAGGTAAGCACCTTAACCACTAAGACATCTCTCCAGCCCCATCCTCCCGTCTTGATAGTGCTCCCTTTAAGAGATAGGACTTGCTCACAGATCCCTGTGAAAGACCTCTTGTTCCATCCCCTTTGGTGAGGTCTGGATCTAGTGACTCACTTCTCATAGGCAGAAACACAAGAAGTGAATGCCTGCCTCTGTGGATAATAGGTCACAACAGCCACAGTGGTTTCCTCCAGGCTCTCTCTTGGCATACTGTCTATGTGGGAAGCCAGATACCATAGTGGCAAGGGGCATTGAGACAGCTCTGTGAAAAGGCCCAACTGGCCAGGACCTGAAGCCTCTGCAATGGCCATGTGAGTGAGCCATCTTGCAAAGACCCTTTGATGACGGTAGCCACGGTAAAATTGCATTAAGTAATGAATGTGTATATTGCTATTATTATTTACTTATTTACTTATTTTTGATGGTGCTGAGGGTAAAATTTAATGATTTATACATACTTAATGCATTATGCACCACTGAGCTACACTCCTTTCCCAAGTGTGATTAAAGTGCTAAGTTCTGAGATAATATGTTACAATTAATATAATGATCCTATCAACCTGATTTTCCATTAAAATTAGTAAAACACTCAATATTTGAAATAGATGGGAAATGTGGTAGTAAGAAATCATTATTTAAAAATATTATATAAGTACATAATTACACACACATAATTAGATACATATAATGAATATAGGTAGTATACGTCTTTTGTTTATTGCATTTCATTACGGACTCAATCACTAGATGTTTTTTTTCTCTCTCTCTCTCTGAGGACATTCAGATGCCCATTTATTGTTATGTGCTTGTCCCAAACATAACCTTTCTTCATCATGCAATAAGTGCTTTGAACTGCTAACTAGCCAGATTCTTTTCTATCTTATACTGTCCGTTTGCCCATCTACAATGTTCAAAATGCTCTGGTTGAATGAATGACTATAACTGCCTGGATTGGAAGTGTAATAATTCGAGGGAAATCTTCACAAGTGCTAGCTTGGTCAATTTCTCTCCACAAGGCTCCGAGGAGCTGAGCACCTTTGGAAATAGACCAGAGTCACACTCATTGCTTTTCTTCCTCTGCCAGGTGTCACTAAGGTCACAGTATACTAAAAGCAAACACACTGCTATGACATTATCTGGAACTCCATTAATTGAACATTTCTGGTTATTTGATCAGAGGATGAGGTAAATTTTGCCTATATTTCCTTATAAAAAGAGTATTGTTAGGGAATTTGACAACATATTATTTCAATCTATCTATGTTAACTTACAAAACTAGGTGAGCAAAAATCAACAATCCCATACCAAAGATTTCAAGTACAATTTTCAACTAACTCATATTTTTGAAGACTTTTTTTAAGGTAATATGCTAGGTTTTTAAGCTAGATCAGTGGTCATAGCTCAAAGGAGTTTTCAAAATTATTTATAATGTTATACATTAGGGTTTATTTTTTGAGATAAAGTTTCTTGTAGCCCAAGCTGGCCTAAACTCCTAATTGTCCTGCTTCAGCCTTCTCTTCCCAAGAGCTGTGATTATATATTGTGCCCCTATGTCAGGCTCAAAGGGGTTACTAGTATTTCTTTTTTAATATTTTATTTATTTATTTGAGAGAGAGAGAGAGAGAGAGAGAGAGAGATAATGGGTGCACCAGGTCCTCTAGCCACTGCAAACAAACTCCAGACACATGTGCCACCTTGTGCATCTGGCTTTATGTGGGTACTGGGGAACAGAATCTAGGTCCTTTGGCTTTGCAGGCAAATAACTTAACCACTAAGCCATATCTCCAGTCCCACTGTATTTCCTTAAGAGGTCTTTGAGATTCAAACAAGATAAACTTGACTGACCCTCTATTGTTTTAAATGTCTTGATTAATGTAACTATGAACACGTATTCCCATTTTACATCAAGAAAGTCATACCAACTGAGTTTGTGTTCATAATCAGTATGAGTAGGTAGAACCCTATGAGGGAAGAGGAAGGAACCTGCTGGCTTAGCAGGCAGCTAAAGGTAGGTACTAGAGTCCCAATGCAGCTCTAGCCCAAGTATAGGCCAAACTGTGGTCATCTCTGAGCCTTTGCTGTGGTCATTCCTTTATGTCTACAAGCCACTGTCTTCCCTTTGCATTTACTGGACCTTATCAGTGCCCTGTATCTACTGGGCTTTGATTTCAATAGTCATGCCAGTGCCCACACCTAAAAATGCTCAAGTTCCTTTTACAAAGTGGCACATCATTCAACAGACCTCACATACACCCTTTGGAATGTTTCAGATCATCTCAAGGAACCTGGTGTGTTGGCACATGATTGTTGTCCCAAGCCACTTGGGAAAATGAACGGAAAGATCACTTGAGCCCATGAGTTTAAGATCAGCTTGGGCAATACAGCCAGACCCTATCGCAGAAATAAATAAATAAATTTAAAAAATCATACCTAAACCAGTCTTAATATCAATGACAATGTCTATTCTATGTAAATAATTTAGTAACTAATGACAGGGAAAAAGATCTATACATATTTAATACAGATGCAAATTTTTCCCCAAATAATTTACATCCAAGTTTGGTTGACTTTGTGGATGCAGAATCCTTACATATAGACAGCCAACCATATTTCAGTTATGAAGATCAAAAGGAGTCCAGGAGTGCTTTTATGAAGAAAATTAGCAATATATCTGAAAATGTCACAACAAAGACACATACTTTCTTCCTTGTGTCTTCTTCAATGTTTTTTTCTTCGTTTAGTAAGAGAAAAGTATTTTAAAAAATATTTTGTAAATTATTTTATTTTTGACAGAGAGAGAAATAGAGAAAGAATAGGAGCACCAGGGCCTTTCAGCCACTGTGAATGAACTCAACACATGCATCCCCTTGTGCGCATGTGTGACTGCACACTTGTGTCCCTGTGTGTCTGGCTATGTGGGACCTGGAGATTCGATCTCTTGGCAGGCAAGCGCCTTGACTGCTCAGCCATCTCTCCAGCCCAAGAAAGTATTTTTCTTGTTTTTGTTGTTTGTTTTTTTGCAGGGTAGGGTCTCACTCTGGCCCAGGCTGACCTGCAATTCACTATGTAGTCTCAGGGTGACCTTGATCTCACAGAGATCCTCCCACCTCTGCCTCCTAAGTGCTGGGATAAAAGGCGTGCACTACTATGCCCAGCTTTTGAGAAAGTATTTTTTGAATTGCTGATTTTATTTAAACTTAAAAAAAATTTTGAAATATAATGCTCATAGTGCTAAGGATGCAAGATATACTTGCTTTGGGCTGAACAAGTATTAGAATGGATGAGTTTTCATTTATTCTTGTTAATATTTATGTTAGGTATGAACTAAACTTCCATGATTAGTCCCAGTACTTATGGTAATTTGTTGCTTAAAAACTCATGCACTCATTGTCATACCAAAATCATATGCTGGATATGTAAATGGTAGAGTATATACTTAGCATGCACAAGCCTAGGGCATCACATATAAAAAAATCCCTTGGTAAAGCTTAGCATGCAAATTAGGTGATGATAGGGTACTGGGGATTGAATCCAATAGTTTGTGCCTACTAAGCATATGCTGGACCACTGGGTTATACCCGTATCCCTAATTTCTTTTCTTAGTGAAGCTAGTATATTTCTTTCAGCTAGCTCAGGACTGTTTTTCTTTCTTTCTTTTCTTTTCTTTCTTTCTTTTTTTTTTTCTTTCTTTCTTTTTTTTTTTTTTTTTTTTTTTTTGAGGTAGGATCTCACTCTAGTCCAGGCCAACCTGGAATTCACTATGTAGTCTCAGGGTGGCCTTGAACTCATGGTGATGAGTTCTGCTTCCCAAATGCTGGGATTAAAGGCGTGTGCCACCACACCCAGCTGTCAGGACCGTTTTTCAAAATAAAAATTTTAGTCTTTAAATATCCTAATTTTAACCTTAACAATTACATTTGACAAGAATAGAAATAGCAATATGATCAGTTATTTAAAATAATACTTCAATTTTCTGTTTATAAAAAGAAATAGATATTCCTGGTATGAGGAAAAATGAGCAAATATACTCTCTTTTTGTTGCAGTCAGGTTCACATTGCTGGCAGAAAACACCTGTCCAAGAGAAGCTTGTGGGGAAAAAAAAGGGGTTTATTTTGGCTTACAGACTCAAGGGAAGCTCCATGATGGCAGGGGAAAACGACGGCATGAGCAGAGAGGGTGGACTTCACCTCCTGGCCAACATCAGATGGACAACAGCAACAGAAGAGTTTACCAAACACTGGCAAGGAGAAGCTGGCTATAATATGCATAAACCCACCCCCAACAATACACTACCTCCAGGGGGCTTCAATTCCCAAATTGCCATCAGCTGAAGCCTTAAGCATTGAGAACCTAAGTTTATGGGGGACATGAATCAAACTACCACACTCTGAGCACCCTCGAGGCATATATTAGTGTTTTTTTTTTGTTTGTTTGTTTGTTTTTTGTAGTAAGATCCTCTTCTAGCCAGGCTAATCAGGAATTCACTGTAGAATAGGCCAGCCTTGAACTCACAGTGATCCTCCTAACTAAACCTCCTGAGTCCTGGGATTAAAGGCATGAGCTACCATGCCTGGCTTAGATCTTATTGTTTTTATGATTTGTCCATCTATATTTGCATCAAACATTTAAAAATACATATATGTACCTGTCTTTAGCTGATAAGCTGGGAGGATTAACTTTAAAAATGGGTTCAAAATACGAAATGTGTGGGTTAATTACATATCTGAAATAATATTTATTATTGGCTTGGTATGGCTGCCCTTAACCACTTATGTTTGCAAGATAGCTAACTGTTGATAGCAAATTAGAACCCAGACAATTGAAAACAAAGATTTCATTCAAAAGATGACTTTCATTAAAATTTGTTAAAACATGCACATAAAACATTAAAATTAGCTTTTTTGCTCAGATTCTAAATTATTTAAGATGAGATCTGGTGTTTCTCAAAGACTCAGAAAATCTGAATATATATACATATGTGTGTGTGTGTGTGTGTGTGTGTGTGTGTGTATTAACTTCAGTAATTCCAGTTTATCTTGCCTTTAAAAACTGGTTATTTTTCTGTTTACACTGTAATAATTTTTTAAAATATAGTGACTAATTGCAACTAAAAATGATATACATCCTACTTACACACTTTGAATTCAAACTGCAACTTTTTTTTTTTTTTAATTTTAGAGACAGATAGGGGAAAGGGTGGCGAGGGGGAGACAGTAGGCAGGCTACTACCTTCAAATAAAATGATAAGCAAAAAAAAATTTTCAAATGGCCATTTGATATATTTGTGACATCTAATGAAACTGATAATCAACTTGGTCATAAGTAACGGCAGTGAGAGAAGTAATTAAAGAAATTCACTCAGGTGTGTGAGAGGTGTCTTCAGGGATACTACAAGTGAAAGGAAGAGATGGATGAAACCCATTTTCTTAGGAGGTGTTAGCTTCACATTCTTGGAGAAGTCCATAGCTGTTAGTGCAGAAAGTGAGTACCATGCACTAGACCCGATAGCAGGGACTGCTGCTCGAAGTGTTCTGCATGTGCTGTGTTAGCTCATTACCATTTGGTGATAATCTTCTGGAGACTCCTTTGTGGAGAATAACGTGGAACCGGATTACCTCTAAAATCCCTTCCAGTGCTGAGATTTCATGACTCCAGGATTTATTGCCTCGTGCTTCATAAAAGAGAGGAAGTGAGGCTAATAAGGATCAATGTGGGTTTTCCATAGTCAAGGAGGTAAAATGCATAATGCTCTCTGCTGTTCCTTTGGGGTCAGCCTGTGCTTTTAAAGAAAACTTACTATATTTTTCCAGAAAGGTTCACATAACGAGCATACAACTTAGAAATACTTCTGATATTTCTTACATTTTTGTAAGCCCTCTATGAGCCCTCAAATATAGTAAAGTCCCTTAATTCTTTTTAATATTTAGCAAAATGACTTATTGATCTGTGATTAAGTTATGTAAGCTTTAGCTGGTTATAAATTAACTTGGGAATAATCTGATTGCTTCTCTGTTTTTCTTACTTCTTCTCTTCTCTCCCCCTTCTGAGTGAAGTCTCACTTGAGCCCAGGCTGACCCGAAACTCACTCTGTCGTCCCAGGCTGGCCTCGAACTCGCAGCCATCCTCTGCCTCCAGAGTGCTGGGATTGAAGGTGTGCACCATCACACCTGCTGACTTCTATTTCTTTTCTCTTCCCCTTTCCTTCTTTTTACCAGATGTTCAAATGGACAGTTATGAACGTGGTCTTCTGATTACTTGGTCAGTAAGTAATAAAATAAGAAAAAATATTTGCAGCTTTGAAAGAACTTGAACAAGGGCTTGTGAAATACTTGGAAACTACAGACCTATGGTTTACAAAGCAGTTCACCTAAGTTACTTTACATTTTAGGGGGAAAAGTATGTTTATTTTGGGGATTTAAAAAAATAGCCATATTTCCTCCTTTAAAGATTTACCGAAGTAAGGGAACTCTAGGGGGATTTCTCTCATCATGAGTGCTTGCTTTTCCACATTTTCCTTTAGAAGCCTCCACATGCATACAAGGTGGAGCTTCACTTTGATGTGAACATGTCTTGTTGAACTTACTTCTTTACATGGACATGCATCACTTCCATTCACGTTTTAAAGTTTTCAAAAAAATTGGTCTGTGAGCACTGTCAGTTAAATTAGACATAGCCTTAATTTCATGTAAGGGACAAGCGTTTGATATTGAGGGCAAGTCTGAGATATTACTTGAAGTGATTATTTGTATTCAGTCATTTCTGTAGTTTTTTCTTATTAATTGTGAATACTATTATGAATTAATTATGCCATGTATGTTCACTTTTATTACTCATTTCCATCTATTATTAGCTATAATACATTCTCTTTGATTCAATTCTGAGTAATCAAGGCTTAGTTTGAATTTGAAAAAAATAATAAAGTTTTTCTAAAGAGAGGATCCAAACATAACATTGAGAGATGGATACATTCTCCTCTCCCATGTCCAGTCTGTGATAAATATTTATAAAAATAAAAAAAAAAAAAACTTTTTCAAATATAGTCACAAGTTGAGATTCATGGATTTTTGGGATATAGAATTTACTTCATTTTAACAACAAGACTATAACTGCACTTCCTGATGTAAGTTTTAGGCCAACATGCAATCAAGTTCTTGACAATGCTTAATTTATTTTGAATGCATGTATGCCGACAACTAGACAAATCTTCACAGCTTCAAGTCTGGGTTTCTGATCTTCATTACCTCAGCTGTTTCAACCCCTTTGATAGAATTAGCACTCGGGCTGAACCCTGGCCTGCGGCTGTGGAGGTGTGAGAGGAAGTGTCCCTCTCTTTCTCAGAGGTGTGGTTCTGTTGACTTTGGAGAGAAGAGATCCAAGTACCTCCTAAAGTGGATTAGGTCTGGCAAGACAAGATGATAAATCTGCACTGTAAACTCTCAAGCAGATGTGAGAATGCAGCGTGTGCGGACTTTGTTGCCTCCCTAAAAATCTTGATAGAGTTGTAGCTAAGCCCTTAACAGTCAAAAAACAATCTGCCAATGAAGTTTATTTTCTTTTTTTGCTGAGTTTTCTGCACCATTGTTCCGCTCGAGGGGCCCTGTTTGTTAGTTTTGGCTCGCAGGCCCCTTTTCCTTCAGATCAAGTCTCCTCCTAGGCACCCTGAACAGCAAGCCCAGCGCCCAGGGGCCGCCTCGCAGTGCACTCACAGCCCGCGAAAGCATAATTCATCGGCGGGACTTCCTGCCTGGGACCTGCGAGGCCTGGCCAATGAGGGGGTTTGTATCTGTAATGTAAATACATAGTTGATTTTGTGGAAAACTGGGACATTTTTGTTTGTGCTTATAAAAGGTTCCTGCTGGAAGTTTTATTTTAAATTTGGCTTTTAGCCTTTTCTGCTGGGACTTGGATACTGATCTGATTTTCTGCTTTCATGCTCCCCCTTTAAAAAAATTTAAAATATTTAATTCAACATTAGCTGTGCTTACAAGCTACACAGCAGAATAAAATCACATTACAAACATTGTAGTATTAGATTTTATCACCATTTATTTCTTCTAGCCTGTCCATGTTCAGTAGAACTAATTTGCAGTCAGACATTGAGGTCTTCTAGAAGGCCAGCAGGCTCCAGAAATTAATTTATCCAAATAACCGATCCCTCCTAGACCAACCATAGAGGGACACCAAAATGGCCTAAGAAGGCAGAACTTCCTTTTGAAGTCTGGAATGTTTTGACTGACTTGAAACAGGCGGCTGGAATGAAAGGATAATTTTCAGTGACCCAAGGGATTTTTTTTTTTTTTTTTTTTTTTTGCCATTTTCAAATATTAGGTAAAACAAAGAGAAATTGCTTGCTCTAATTTAGAAAGACTTAGTAATCAGGAAGGCAACCAGACCAAGAAGAAAGTTCCAAGGTATAGAGTAGAAGCTTATTTACTAAACCTAGATTACTGGCAAAATCAAAATTATTGCACCCTCATTTTAAAAGGTCCTATTTTAGTCAACATGTCTGTGTTTGCATCACCTAAATATAAATTTATTTGCTCAGTATTTTAAAGACAGCATTAATCATTTTGAGTACCATCTGAAAACACTGCTACATTTTTGTCTTAATTTTATTAAACAAAGAATAATAACTTAAAAGGGCTCACTGTACCAAATTAGTTTCCTGGAAATAGTAGATATTTCATATTTGTCTTATTAGATCTGTGAACTGTTACAAGAAGGAATATACAAGACTATCCAGGTGTAACTAATGTTTTTTTTTTGACTACCAACACAGAAGAGATTCAAGTCATTCTGAAAAGATTCCTTCTTTAGTCTATAAATATTGTCACAGAATAAGGAATATTCTTTATGATTTTACTGAAAAAAATTGAGAATAAGAGTTGGTAACCAAAAAACTGCATCAATGTACACATGGGAAATACTTTATTTTGCATAATATGCTCTATATCACCTATAGTATAAACTTGCACTTCTGCAGGATTTAGGAAAATAAAGAAGTGAAATAATATTATACCTTACAGTTCTGGCTTTAAATAGATGCCAACTGATTATTTTTGGTTTACATGTGCTGCATACACATGTGTGTGCAGAATTGTGCAAGCTGTGTGCATGTGTGTGAAGCCCAATGTAAGTCACCAGTTGTCTTTCTCTATCATTCTTCTATCTCATCTCCTTGTGACAGTGTCTCACTGTGGCTGGGACTCCTTGGTTTTTAGGTTCAACTGGCTGACCAGGGAGGCCCAGGGATCCTCCTATGTCCCCTTCCCTCTTCAGCACTGAGGTCATAGCCATGTACACCCATGGAACACAGGATCTCATGTTTGTGCAGCAAGCCCCCTCCCAACTAATTTTTTTTTTTTTGGAGGTAGGGTCTCACTCTATCCTAGGCTGACCTGGAATTCACTATGTAGTCTCAGGTTGGCCTCAAACTCACAGCAATCTTCCTACCTCTGCCTCCCAAGTGCTGGGATTAAAGGCATGCACCACCACATCCAGCCCAACTAGCTTTTTTGAACTTGGGCTTTATGTTACCATTTTAGGGAATTATAAAGTAATTTTAGTGTGGATGAAGTCACAAGAATATCAATATTATTGTGGGTAATTGTCCTTTCAGTTGGTGAAGTATGTAATGAATTAATTTGAATAAAAAATAAAATATAATCTTTGTTTTGTTTTAAGATTTGTTTGCTTGCTTTTTATTGAATTGATGAGTGTACTATATTCTCCTGGTTCAAGTTGTCAACAGTTTTTCTCAAAATGTGGTTTTTATAGCAGTTTTTTATTTGATTAAATGTAGTTGCAAAGCCAAAGCATTTGGCAGATACAAGGAACACCTCTGCAGGCAGAGCCTTCTAATGGGAAGTGATGTTTGCATTATTCCTAAATGTGACTCAAGGAAAATAGCATTGTCCCTCACCTTTATGTGACTCAGAGAAAATAGCATTGTCCCTCACCTTTATGTGACTCAGGGAAAATAACATTGTCTCCTCACCTTTATGTGACTCAGAGAAAATAGCATTGTCCCCTCACCTTTTTGTCATGTTCCAATTTTTCTGTTAACCACTAAGATTTTCAGTAATAAATGTCAGCACCTTAATAAGCTTTGGAAAATAAGCTTTTTGGAAAAGAAAGAAATTGAGAGTATGGGTTGATGGGTCAACAATGTTGATGGGTTTAGAAAGAGAGATGGAAGCTGTCTTTGGTAGCAAGGTCCGAGGCTCAATGTAAGTTTATGTGGAGATCTGAGAAATGTATGCAGCTGAAAACCAAAGGGAAAAAAAAGACACTTGTTTATACCAGTGCTACAGTTTGAATGGGGTTTCTGACTTAAAGGTTTATATGTTAGAAGTTTGGCTTCCAGGCTGGCAATGTTGGGAGGTGATAGGACCTTTTAAGGGTTGGGGCTTACTAGGAAGTAATTAGGATATTGGGGGCATCATTCCTTAAAGTGAGTAAGGTGTGAATAGTTCTCATGAATATATTTGTTATCAAAACAGCAAGTCTGGTACATCTCTCTGTCTGGCAATGTTGGGAGGTGATAGGACCTTTTAAGGGTTGGGGCTTACTAGGAAGTAATTAGGATATTGGGGGCATCATTCCTTAAAGTGAGTAAGGTGTGAATAGTTCTCATGAATATATTTGTTATCAAAACAGCAAGTCTGGTACATCTCTCTGTCTGGCTCCAGTTGCATGTGATCGTCCCCTCCCCCTTGCACACTTGCAATGATGCAATCACTGTGCATTAACTCAGCTAAGGGGGCTTCCCCAGAGGCGGGACTGGTGGCTATCTTGGACTTTTGTTTTTTATTTATTTATTTATTTATTTGAAAAAGAGGCAGAGAGAGAGAGGGAGAGAATGGGTGTGCCAGGGCCTCCAGCCACTGCAAATGAACTCCAGATCATGTGTCACCTTGTGCATCTGGCTTATGTGGGTACTGGAGAATTGAATCTGGGTCCTTAAACTTCACAAGAAAGCCCTTAACTGCTAAGCCATCTCTCCAGCCCTCTATCTTGGACTTTTAGCCAACCAGACTGTGAGCTAAATAAAGCTCTGATTTTTATAAAGTACCAAACCTTAGTTATTTGGTTATAAAAGAAAATAAGCAAATATACCAGTGGACTGCAATGTTTCCTAGTGTTGGGCAATCTCATGAGCCATGGGAAGAAAACAGAATTTCTACTTTTTAATCTCATCTATTTGAAAAGTACATGATATGTATAGTCTCTTGATAAACATAAGTAGAATGTAATATAAAGATACACATGTTCTCAAATATTTTTTCCCTGATGATAATTATGATTAAACATTTGGAAGTTGCTGGTTTTGACAATACATTAGAATTATATACTTTATCCAGAAGTGATAAGTAGTATAAAAATCTTCAAAATAAGTAGAATATAATAAATATTAAAATTTTTGGATTCCGAAGTATTTTATATAGTTTTCTCTGTTTATTACCATTTCTTTCCATAGTACCTGTCTTGGCTCTTCTTGCCCTGGCAGTGCCCTGGCATGCATTTTATCAGTAGTAAACATGTGTGGCCATGTAATGGACCAGCTCATTCTGGTGATGCTCAGGTTCCCTTTGTCCTCTAAGAACTCAAGAGCACTGCTGGGGCCCTTGAAGATCTGTTCACTAGTAATTAGATGCAAACTCTTACACAGCAGCAGCTGAACACTTGGCTTATTTCAGAAGAGATATGAATTTCTCTTAGAGTTAGGATTGGGAACTTAGAGGCAGAGTCTGATTGGAGTGGACAGAACATATTTAAAAGGCAGCTTCGAGGGGTGCAACGACTTTGCATCTCACTTTTTTCTCCTTTAACATTTTAGATCTCATATGCAGGTCTTCTACTGCTGCTATTGTGAAAAATGAGATCAACTTGATCTTTCCACCTTGTCTATGATGGGATTCTTTTCTCTTTGACTATTCTAATGGGTTTGTTCTGTTTTTGAGATTTCATAGCAACATATGTTTGGGAATTAATATTTTTATTCATATCCTTCTGTGTTGTGCATGGTGTGTCCTTTTAAAACTAGGTACTTAGTAGGAAAATTTTCTTAATATTATGTGCAATTAGTATGTCCTTTTGACTTAAAAGTTCAAGTAGAGATACCAAAAGAGATTTTATTTTTATTTATTTATTTTATTTCAAGTAGAGATATCAAAAGAGATTTTATTTATTTATTAGTATGCCCTTTTGACTTAAAAGTTTAGAGATATCAAAAGAGATTTTATTTTTATTTATTTTATTTATTATTTAAAAATTAAAATTTAAATTATATTTGGTCTGCTTCTTTTATGCAGTTAATTCCTTCTGGATAATCATTCTGCTAGATACTTTTTATTTGTAGTTCATAAATCTTTGATAAAATCAATATTTATTTCCTTTCCAGTTTGTTTTGAATTGTTTTCTCTAAGTTTTCTTTGGTGTCCTTACATGTTTAATTTATATTTATTCTATTTGTTTGTATAGTGACTATTATTTGGTAACATCCCTAGTTTGCTGTTTTATGTTGTCTTGTTTCATTTTTTAAAGAGGTCACACAGTCTATGATTTATTTTAAAACATTCAAAACGATTTTTTTTCTAGCCTCTTTCCTACTTCCTTCACAATGTCTCTTGTGACATATGTAGCTCTGGGCTATCAGGCACATTTGTGAAATTCAGCTTTGAACTACAATGATCTTAGAAGATATTATCATTCATTCATGAAGTCACTCTGAAGGAGTCCTGAGGAAGCTAGTGATTACTTCTGATAAATTGGGGTTGGCATTGTACAAAATGCATGGTCTCTTACATTCAGTCGGAATGTTTAGAATTCACGTGGTACTTTCCAGATGGGAATTGCTGTCATGCGTATCATTTGATCATGACAGCAAAATAGGAATAGCCAGGAAATGTGACCTGCTTTTCACTGTTGAGGTGACTGGATTTCAGAGACTGTGTAGATCCTGGTCCCAGTCACCAAGCTGGAGAACCAGGTCTGAAGCAAATAAAGCCAGCAATGAAACCTGATTTGGCTCCTTGCTGGCGGGTGCTTTCCCATCCTGTTTTGCTCCTTGGATTGTGTGTGTGTGTGTGTGTGTGTGTGTGTGTGTGTGTGTATGAAGTTAAGACTACTGGATGCAGTGCATAGAATCTCCCTGTATTCAGTCCCAAGGTTTGGTTTGTTAATGGCAGCAGAGATGATAGTGGCAGCATGTTGGCAGTGCAGCATGAGCCCTGGGGTCTACTGGAGCCCTCTGGGCATCATGGCAGGTAGCCAGCTGTTCTGTACAGGTACCTTTGATGCTAGCTCTGTTCTTCTGTTCTGGCCACCATCCACATCCTCACTCATGTGTATTTCTGCTCAGAAATCCCTGCTCAACTTACCTAACACTATAGATCATTTTCCTGGAGTTCATTTCTACCCACAGAGACAAAGTAAATGAACACCTTAAACTTAAGTATTCTTCTGTTTGGTTCTAACCCCAAAGGTTTGCCAGCTCCAAGCACACTTCTGTCCTGGTCTTGTCTCATTGATTTCCCTGTTCGTCTCCTCCATGACAAGGGATCATTTCTTATTTTGGTACTTCATTATGTAGATGTAGTAATAATGCAGACATGTAGTAGATTTTACATGATATTTATTGAAATGAAATGCATCAGGACATCAGTAAGTTCTGCTTGTAGGAGGGTGTTGAAGGTTTTTCAGGATAGGACAATAGTTTCAGCCCTAATTCAGATTTTACTTGCAGGGCAGTATAAAGAGACTGAGTGAGGAAGCTTTCTAGGATATTTTCAGTGTTAGGGATCACATGAAGCAAATGTATCAGGAGTCAGGGTAATTAGAATGGAAAGAAAAGGCTACACATGAGAAATTTGACAAGGAAAGCTTGCCAGAGCTTGACGAGTGGTGTGTGAGATGGATGTCTTTACTTGCAAGATTCTTTGGATTGGGAAATCCTTTTTTTCCTTTTTCTTTTTTAAAAATTTTAGAGTTTTCTTTTTTGTTTTCCCCTCCTTTTCCCCATTCCTTCCTTCTTTCCTCCCTTCTGTGCCCCAAACAGAATTTTACTACATAGTCCAGGCTAGCCTGAGAGGCTAACTGGCTATGTTTACAATCCCCAGAGCCAACATAACAAGCCTGCATCATTATGGCCTGTTCATTTATTGCCATTTCATCTGTTTTGGGGGGCGCTGGTGGTGGTGGTAGAGCAGTGGTTCAACCGTTAAGATGCTTACCTGCAAAGCCTAATGACCTGGGTTTGATTCCCAGAACCTACATAAAGCAAGGTGCACAAAGTGGCATAGCACATGCATATGATGTTTGTTTGTAGTAGTTAGAGGCCCTGGCTCATTCTCTCTCCACCTCCCCTTTAAAATAAATAAATAAAAATAGATTTCATCCATTTTTATGTCCAATTAGAAACCCATCACCTGTAAGCTTTTGCATGGCCAGCAGACTCAGAATCTTAAAGGCATATAACTATGGTTAGATTTGTGCAGGCAGGTTGGCTCAGTTGCCCCAGGCTGGGCATGGCTTAGTTGACTTGGCATGCGTCAGGGTTTGTTGGTTCAGATCTGTCCCAAGAGCCTTCCATGGTTTGGTTTAATGATGACCTGATAATGGAAAATGTGTCACAACAAGCCCCTCTCCCCACAAAGACTCTTCTAGAGTCCCTTTGCTAACATTCCTTTGGCCAAATCATATCATGTGATCAAGCCCAGCTTTAATAAAATGATACTATATTTTCTTATCTACCAAAGTAACAAGTATGTTTTGATGTGAGGGTAGGCCATGTCATTATGTAAGAACAACAGTCCAAACCGTCAGCACACTGTCCCTGTGATTCCTCCTCCAGAAGCAGTAGCTTTTGCTGCTTAATTCCTTGGATTCTTCTCTATTTGTGCACAGCACATCCTCTCATGGCTCTTTAAGGTAGGTAAAAATGCTATTCGTTCAAATTTTCCCAAAATATGTTCTTGAAATAAGTGTGAATTCTTGTACATGTGAGCAATTATAATACATTTACAAACATAGCCTTATTGAAGCACAAAAGACAGTTTACTTTTTATTTCGTTGACTTACATTGAGGGCTAGAAGTAGTTTAAACTTCATAGTTAAGATACTGGAAATCAAAATTCCTATAATTCATGCAGAAAGGAGTGTATCTATGCTGGTACTCTTTATTTAGGAAATTCTAAAATTCCTGCCAGACAGGTAATTAAGATATTTTAGGAAAGATTTACTTCCAACTTAAGCATTTTTTTCTCTAAAATAGTTTTATTGCATAGAAGGAAATTTCTATTTCTGTATGAAGGTAGCTTCTAAAATATATGATTTATTTCATGAATTATAAAAAGTTTACTTCATATGCAGGAATAACTCCATGTGGAAGGAAGCTTATTTTTAAGATAAAATATTTATGAGGGTGTTTGACATAGGCTTCTTTAGAAAAAAAAATTATATATCAGTTTTCTTTAAGAAACAGAACATGAGCTCAATGGTTAAAATGTGCTTGCTATGCAAGCCTGATGTCTGGAGTTCAGATCCCCATAACCCAGATAAAGCTGGACGTGATGGTGCAGTGCATGTGTTTGTAGGTCCTCAGCAGTTACGGCAACAGGAGATGGAGTCAGGAGAATCAAAGCTCATGGACCAACTAGTCTGCCTTTCACAGAGGCAGTTAATGAGAGGTCCTGTCTCAAAATGGAAGGCAAGGACCAACACCCAGACGTTGTCCTTTGACCTACACACACACACACACACACACACACACACACACACGTGTGTATGCACAGAAGCAGAACAAAGAAACTGTCATAAGAAAATACAGTAATATATTTTGCTTACATTGTTTAGTGAAATAGAACAAGGGTAACAATCTTTCTTAGTTTGTATTAAAACAAAATACTGCAAACTTAAGAGTGTAAACTTGTAAATAATGAAATTTTTTCTCTCCCAGTTTGAGCCTGGGGAGTCCAATATTAGTGTCTGGTGAGGGTCTATTTTCTTCTTCATGGATGGAGCATTCAGGGCTACACAGTGAAATGGACTGAGTCCCCTTGGACTCATTTTAAAAGGGCACTGATCCCACTCACTTCCTCAAAGGCCTGCATTGAATATCATTGTATTGGTGATTAGGTTTCGACATGACCTTGGAGGAAACATAAACTTTCAGACATCAGAAGCTGTAAAATGTACCCTCTTTAAAAGACAGATTGTTTTCATGAGTTCCAAATGCGTACAAAGGTCACTGAAGACCTGATGAACATCATGCATAGGAAGTACTTTTTGAACAATGGAGTAATGGAAATCCAAAGAAAAAAGTGCAGAAGCGGAAATAACAGTAGATGGTCATCAGAAATAGATGGTTGCACTACCAAGTAGAGAGTTCACTGGGTCAAAGCACACTTCCCAGCCCATCACTTGGAACACCATGAATACCATTATGGAAGCTGTGATCACATTGGCAAATGTGGCTACATTGGACCCATAAGAAGATTATATCTCCATGTTTAAAAAATATTTATTTATTTATTTAAGAGAGAGAAAGAGGCAGAGAGAGACAGAGAGAGAGAGAGAGAGAGAAAGAGAGAGAGAGAGAATGGGCATGCCAGGGCCTCCAGCCACTGCAAATGAACTCCAGATGCATGCGCCCCCTTGTGCATGTGGCTTATATGGGTCCTGGAGAATTGAACCAGGATCCTTTGGCTTTGCAGGCACATGCCTTAACCACTAAGCCATCTCTCCAGCCCTGTATGTCCATGTCATTTTATTTTAACTTTAAAGACATAGGGTATTCTTACATGTCAATATTTTCATGTTAAGTCAAGATTTTTCTTCTGAGGGTTTTCTTGAGTTTGGAATTCAGAATCTTATCTATCTGTCTATTTATCTATCATCTATCTATATATGTATATCTATTTCATTCATTCATTCTTTTTCTCTAGACAAAGTACACCACACTATATATACTATTTACCACTGGGTTCCTTGCATTTTCTGTGTATTGGAGATGGTTGCAGAACAGTAGAGAGAATAATGCTTTGTTTTCTATAGCTACATTGTATTCCATTCAGTTGCTGTATCATTATCATGGCCACATGGAAGTTTTGCCATCTCTTGCAATTATAAAAATGCTAATGGAATTATAACCTCATAAATATATCATCTTTCCTCGATACAATTATATCTATGGAATAAATTGACAGAAGTGGAATTGTTGGACTTCTCCAATAGGGGTTGTAAAGTGTTTACACTTCACCAGAAAAACATTAATGTGTACAATGGAAGAGCTTTCAATTTGTCTGTCTCAGGGGTGAACAACTAACTATGTGGTTTCAGTGTGTCTTTCACCATTAAGAGCCTGGTACTACCATCAGGGTTATGTCCTGACTCTATCACTTGTCCGCTACACGTCCTTGGGCAAATGTCTTCCATTTTGGTACCTCTCTACACTCTTATGTTATAAGTGTTAATATAGGTAAAGAACTAAGCTATTGTATAGTTGTATTGTTGTATGGTTGCCATTGTTACTGGGTTCATATGTTTTAAAACTAGTTATTCCTTTGCTGTGAATTTTTATTATTTGTTGGTTTTTCTCTTATAGATTTTTATGAACGTTCATATTCGTTCTTTAATATAATCTTCTAAACATTGGGCCCAGTCTGTTGCTTGTCTTTTATTGGTGCCCATGTTCAATGTCATGCATGTTTCTGACCACTTGTGTTGCTTTATTTTATCAATTTTTCTTATATGGTTTTGGGGTTTTGAATCATAGAAAAACACTTGAAAGTTATGAAATGATTATCTATAGTGGTTTTCTTTGGTACTTCCACAAGTTTATTTTTTGCATATGAATTCTTGACCCATTTGGAACTTATACTGACATGTGGTTGTAGAAAATATCTTAGCTTGCCTTTATCAAAGATCTTTTCTAATGCCCCACATTTCACCTTTAAAAAACAACCGACCCTTTCCCCACTCAGAGTATATCTATGTAATGCAGTTGAGATACAATGTGACAACAGCACTTGTGGTTGGTACACATAGGTTTGACAGAAGACAATGGGTTGTCTGACCTGCTACAGTTAGGGATAAGGATATTCACTATGTCTCAGTCAGGAATAAAAACAAATACTGCATGTACTGAAGTAAACAGACAAAATAATAAAGTAAAACCGGGGTCACTGTGTCTAACTTGATTTCCAAGTGAAATGGAGCCTTGAGCCAGTCTTTCTAAAGACTGGCCTCCTTTGCAAACTGTTGAGTTAACCTCTCTTCTTTTCTGACTGCTTTGCCCCTGAGTCTTCCTTTGACACACCATGCTCGCCACAGCAGTGTGCCTTTGAAGCTCTCAGTGGGAGTGAGTGAAGGTTCCTCTTCGTCACATCATTCTATATATTTTGCTCCATAAAAGTAGAAAGGGGAGAGGCAGGCAGTGTGCAAACGAACTCTGCCATTTTGAGATTTTTTTTTTTTTTTCTGAGGTGTTTGAGGGACTGATATTTCAGGACGTATTTGGTTAGGTTCTCCAAGACCCACAAAGAGTTGTTAGATCAAAAAGGGAAGGAATGCAGAAGGTGGTGAGCAGTGCTGCTGCGAAAGCATTCTCACAGTTCACAGTGTTGGGGCACTGAGAGGGAGCTTGGCTTTTCCTATGTGGGTGGTCACCCAGACAGTCACCCACACCGGTCACCGTTGCTAAGCAATGAAAGATGAAGAAATTCAGCTGCACTGTTTTTGTTGGTGTTACTTCTAGACTCAGGATTTGGTTACTAATTATGACTTATTCCACAAGCAACATGAGGAAGTGTGTCACAGCACTGTCTAAGCATCCTTCTGTTTACTGCGCCGTGGTGGCTCGTCATCTTGACTGTCAACCAGAATCACCTGGTGGATTTGGCTGAGCTCCAGACCTGGGACTGATGTACTGCCAGGATGAGACCACTGCATCCAACTTTATTGGATTTTATTTTGCAGGAGATGCCACAGTGGAGGACAGAAACTGGAGTTTCTTAAAGTGAGACGTCTGGGCCACAGGTGTCCAAATATCTCTCTGGTTAATATTTACCAAAACAAGGTCTTGGGTGCTGGCCATAGTCTGGAAGCACTCAAGGTGATGCTGCCATATACTCAAGCGTGAGCACTGATCTGAAGGCAAGTTCTGGAATATTCAAAACCAAGAAACGTCTAATCATCATGTTTTATATATCTCTTTTTATATTTATTTTTATTGACATTTGTTCAGTGGACTAAGTGATGTCATAAAGGCATTTTCAAACAAGCATATGATGTGCTTTGACCATACTTATCCCACTCTTATATTGTATCTGTTTATGGTATAGATGATCTACTCTGTAGGTGATATAAAATATATAAAGAATTAACTATGATTTTTCAATAGCAAAAATATATACCAAGGAGATAATGGAGGATGACTGGTTGGTGGTTTATAAGCTTGGTAGGCATCTTAAAATGGACTTGAAAAAATTCTAGAGAACATATTTATATTATTCATACTTGAGATTTTTATGATCTGGAAAAAGTTCATTTTCAATTAATTATAAATTCTTGTGTTCCATCAGGAACCACCAACATCAATAATTCAGGTAATGATTCTATTGGTAGGGTTGTGTGCTTCTATGTATTTAGTGTAACTTATTTTAGTAAGTTTTAACATATATATACTAGGCAGGTACTCAGAAAACCATTATCACAATCAGAATAATGAATATATCCCTCACCCATGCTGGAGAAAACATGATTCTTAAGTTTCCTTGTGCCACTTTTGATTCTGCACTTTCTTGCTTTTTATATATTTTCATACATTCCTATGGGATTTGATGTTATTCAGGATAGTCTTAATCAAAAATGACATAATTTTAATGAAAATAACCAATATAGTCTTATGTTTATAAAATTTAAATTCTGGTAGATTTTTTTTCTTGAGATAAGGTTTTGTTAGATAGCCTAGGGTGGCTTCTAACTTTCTATGTCCTGCAGGCTGGCCTGGAACTCATAGTGATTCTCCTGCCTCAGCCTCACAAGTGTTGGGCTTACAGGTATGACCTACCATGCTGGACAATAAATTCAATTCTCTTCCTTGTCTTTGTTTGTTTGTTTGTTTTTTGTAAGCTTAAATGAAACAGGGTCTCGCTCTAGCCAGGCTGACCTGGAGCTCACTCTGTAACCCCAGGCTGGCCTTGAACTCATGGTGATCCTCCTACTTCAGATTCCCAAGTGCTGGGACTGAAGGTATGCACTACTAAACCCAGCTAAATTCATTTTTTTGTTGTTGTTCAGTTTTTCAAAACAGGGTCTTGCTCTAGCCCAGGATGACCTGGAATTCACTATGTAGTCTCAGGCTAGCGTCAAACCCACAGCAATTCTCCTACTTCTGCCTCCTGAGTGCAGGGATTAAAAATGTGTGCCACCATAGCTGACAGGGAGAGGGAGAGATTGGGCATACCAGGGCCCCTAGTGTATCTGGTTTTACATGGGTATGGGTGAGTAGAACTCAGGTCTTTTGTGATTGCAGACAAGTACATTAACTGCTAAAACATCTCTTCGACCTAATTTCAAATTCTTAGTAATTAAAAATGTGATCTAGACTTTTTCTCTCCCAACTAGAAAAAAGATGCAGATGAAGCAAACACATGAGCTCATTCACTTCCAAAAGAATAACACAAAAAGATACATAAATAATATATTTATTTAAATCAAGAACTTATCATGCTCAATGGAAATGATCCTCTATTTTCGCTGCCATTCTAAGCACAGCTGATGTGGAGCATCTGTATTTGGAGACCCCATTGAGTTGTGAGATGCCAGTGTTCTCTCCAGAGTATAGTCAACCAACCATATGGCTTGGAATTGGAGACACCTGGATTTGAACCCATGTTTTGCTATGGATTACAGGGATGTTGGGTATACTACTAACTCTGGTATACTAGTTACTGGGCTCATTGCTGCAATAAATAACTGACAAAAGCAGGTTAAAGAAGGAAGGGTTTATTGTGGTTTACAGTTCAAAGGGAACTCAGTTCACCATGGTGGCAGGAGTGTGAAGCCACTGGTTCTATTGCACCTGCAGGCACAGGCAGGAAGCAGAGAATGGAGAATGTTCACATTCAGCTGGCTTTCTCCTTTGCATTCAGTCCAGGATACCTAACTCAAGGAATGGCACCTCCCACTTTTAGGATGGGTCTTCTTAGCTCCAATAATCTAATCTGGAGAAATCCCTCATAAACATACCCAGAGATATGTTTTCATAGGGATTCTAAATCCTATAAATATTATAACTGAGATTAACCATCACACCTCCTGTGCCTCAGTTTCCCATTTGAAATGAAGATGCAGAGTGGTACTTTCTGGTGTTTAATTAAAGTAAGAAGTGTACATAATACCTGCTTAACCCGCGTTGGTTATTATTTGATATAGGATGTCAGGTGCTCTTCAATTTAACAATGAAATTATGCCCTTATATATCTACCATGACTTGAAATATATCCTAAATTTTAAAAATGCATTTTGGTAGCCAGGTGTGATGGTGCATGTATGCTATCCCAGTTCTCCAAGGCAGAAGCAGAAGGCTCATTAGTTTGAAGTTAGCTCAGGCTGGATAGCCTGTCTTTAAAAAGGCATTTAATCCACTTAATATACTGAACATCCTCGCTTCCCCACATGGCTCACTGGACACTGTGCCAGTTGTGCCCCTCATCATCATGTGGCTGACTACAAGCTATAGCTCACAGCTGATACCATCATCACAAGTATCATGCAGCATGTGGCCAATCTGGAGAATGAGTTCAGAATTTGAAGTGTGAGGTGTACAAAATATGTATCACTTTGACACTGTTGTATAGCCAAAAGAATCCAAGTGGAACAAATGCAAGTTGGAGACTCGCTATTGATATCCCTAGTATCAGATTATCACAGAAGCTAAAGTATGTGAATATATTCATTTTGCCAATGGCATCAAGGATTACTGGGTGAAAGAGTTGTTCTTATTCTCCAAGTGTGATGGCCTTTATTGATTGTCAATTTGACAGGACATAGAATCTTCTGAGAGGGATTATCTTGATTAGGCTAAATTGAGGTGACCAACCTTAGCAGCCCATTCCAAGGGCTGGGGTTTTGAACAGGTAATATATATATATATATTTATATATATGTAAGGATCTGGCTAAACATAAGCCTTATTGCTCCCTGATTCCTCTTTGTGGACTGCTGCCACAAGATTCTTTTGCTCTCCCTGAAATGATAGACTGTTACCTAGAACTGTCAGCTGAAATCAACCCTTCCTCCATTAAACTGATTTGTCTCAGGTATTTTGACTCAGCAGTGAGAAGGTAACTAATACACCAAGTATATATGTTTCAAGGATGGATTCTGTCCTTGAGTTCACTGAGTACTGAGGACTGTATTCTTTCTCTTTTCAAATATCTATTTGAATTATTATGAACTTTACAGTATGAACATATTTCATATTGGTCATATTCCCATTGCGTTATACTCTTCTATTCCCTCTCTCTTGCCCCCATTTCACTGAGGGCTCTCTTCAGTGAGGTTATTGGTACACATGTTGGGGTCATGAATGCACCAGTCTCAATTGGGGGAACAATGTTACAGGATAAACCTTCCTACCCTGTGTCTCTTACAATCTTTCTCCCCTTCTTTTGCTATTCCCTGAGCTTTGACCAGCTTAAGTCTCTGTGGTAGTTTGAATGGATGTCCCCCAAAAGGTTTAAGAGTTTTATTCAACTTGATATCACTGTGAGTGGATCCTAGATCCAGTCCTAAGGTGTTTGGGGGTGGGCTTAGAATTTGCAGCTAAAGATATCATAAGTGCTGGAGGTCTATGTGGGTCTTCTAGAGTTTACTTACTTATGATATTTCTGGGTGGACCTGTGAAAGTGGGAAGTTGGAAAACCTTGGATGATGAGACAGGAAGAACATAGGAGTCTACAACAGAGGTGAATTCAGGCAGAGCTAGATTTCTTTAATTCAAATCCACATGGGTCACGTATATGTTTGCCAGATTTTGTAAATGAAAATATAGGCAGGCAGGTGTCCTTAACCACTAAGCCATCTCTGCAGCCCAGGCTGGGTTTTTAAGCCACATGAAGCTTGGCTGTGATCTCCCGTCCTGACTGCCTGGCTGTGGTACTTCCATGTTCATGCTCCTTGAGGAGCATGCTCCTTCTGCCATGAAGTCCTAAACATTGCGTAAGCAGCCAGTGCATGAACTATGGGTTTTCCTACTTTTTCTTTACATAGCTTTACTATAAAGTATGGCTTGCTTTATATGGCTAGTCATGTAAATTTGTCCAGGCATGATAAAGACATCACCTGATTTTCTTTTAGTAGTTACAGCTTTACTGACATAGTTGCAACCCAATCACCTTTCTAAGAAAACTAGTGCAAGATATTAACCTATACAATTAAAGCTTCCTACAGTATTTCAGGCAATAAATGAACATATTTTAAATCATTTCAGAAATGGAGATCCAGAAATAAAAGCATGTTTTCATCATCTGAGCAAAGTTGTTGTTTTAGCTGACTTCTTATTGCTGGGGCAAAAAAATTAGAGGAAGGATTTATTTCAGCTTAGAGGTCCAGAGGGTGGAGTCCCTCCTAATGGGAAAGTATGGCAGGAGCAGAAATCTGGTATCACATTATCACATCAGTAAGGAGGAGGTAGAGAACTATGAACACTGAACACTCAGGTATCTTTCACCCTTTTATACAGTTCAGAAACCTAGCCCAAGCTGGGCATGGTGGTTCACGCCTTTAATCCCAGTCCTCAGGAGGCAGAGGTAGGAGGATCACCATGAGTTCAAGACCACCCTGAAAATACATAGTGAATTCCAGGTCAGCCTGAGCTAGAGTGAGACCCTACCTTGAAAAAAAAAAAAAAAGAAGAAGAAGAAGAAGAAAGAAACCTAGCCCATGAGCTATGGTGATTCTAAAATCTGTCAAGCTGACAATTAAAGATTAACCATCACAGTTGCTCTAGCCAAAGTTGTTGTTTTCCCTTTTGCTTTTCACATCTTTCTCTGCAAGAGATTTCTACTTCCTTTTATCCTAGATCTTGTCTCATATTTTGGGTCATTTCATTCTGTTTCACTACTAAATTTAATAACCAAGTTATTATCATAAAGTCAAAGTCAAATCAGTGATTCATTGAGTGATACAATAAATTTATTGTGTCTATTTAGCAGAGTAGCAGGACAGATTTTTACTCTGGGTGATATATTTACATTTTAATGGTGACCTCCTATTATTTGATGCCAAGTTGAGGCCAAGGTATGAGTATAAGAATAGATTAGATGGGTACATTGAAGTTATATATAATCAGTCGCTTCACCCTCATGAAACCATACTACAAAACGTCTAGTTAGTTGAACTAAGTTTGGAGCTAACTAGAAATGGGAAGATTATTAATGTTCATGTGAGGTGATTGCTTTTAAAGTTCCTTATCTTTTATAGGTAGTAGAAATAAAGTCCTGATGAAGCTGACCATGTGTATATGCCTGTATATGTATGTGAATAAAATCTTATATACTATAGCAAGTGGTAATAAGACACAAAAGTATATAATTAGATAGAATATGGATAATTCCTTCTTATTTGGGCCACAGAGTTAATTAGAACAAAAGTATAGGAATACTGAGATTGAAGGAGATGTTTATGGTTCTTACTAAGGTAGTAATTTGCAGTTGGGTATGGTGGAGCATGTCTGTAATTCCAGCATTTGGGATGACGTAGGGGGATTTTGAGTTCCAGGTCAGCCTGGGCTGTATAGCAAGACCTTGTCTCACAAAGCCAAAAATAAAAATAGAGTTCACTTGGACTGCAGAGTGAGTTTCAGATCAGCTTGGGTTAGAGTGAGACCCTACCTCAAAAAACTGATGGTAGTCAAAGTAAACATGAAAAGAAAAAGTAAACATGGTCAATGATTTCCTATTCAATAGGAGGTACACTGGAACACCAGTGGAACATTAAGAGCAGAAGGACAATGTAGAACAGGAGCCAGGTGGTAAAGCTGGAAAAGCAATGTAGATCAAGATTTATTCTGGAAGTACCCAGGAAGTCGCCTTCTAGATGTTGGGTATAGTGATTTTGATGATAGAAGTTCAAAGTTAAGTGATTTCTATTTCCTCATAATTGGAAGTCTATCTTTCAAGTTTGTTGGATTAATTCATACATTTTTCTGAGGATTTACTTAGTCTTTTTCTTTTGGGTAGTTGCAACGGACTAGGACTTGTTTATTCACATATTAGGTGCATTAGCTTTTCTAAAGTTATGATAAAATGCCTGGTGTCAATAGCTTACATGATGAAATTTTTACTTTAGCACAAGGTTTCAGAGGGTTCCTTATCCTGGTGGGGAGGAATAGTAGAGCAGAACAGCTTACATCATTACAACAAAGACGCAGAGACAGAATGCCCGTGCTTGTGCACTTTCTCCTTTCTCTTTTCTCATTCCCTCTGTGTCCTCAGCCTGTGGGATGTTGCCAACCATATTCAGGGCAAATTTTACTTAATCTCTAGAAACGCCCTCACACCCAGATGTGTGTTTAAATTGTCTCCTTAACACTTGCCAGTCTAAGTTGAAAATTAAAATTAACCATCAAAGAAACAATCATCACACTACTATATGCACATATTTACTTCAGCTCAGCTCTCCCCTGGAGGGGCATTCTCATATATTCAAATGCTATATGAGAAGCCCTTATATGAGAACACATCTCAAATATACCTCAGTTCAAAATACATGAACTTGACTTCACTGGACCTTTCTTTCTTTTCTTTCTTTCCTTCTTTCCTTTTTTCCTCCCTCCCTCCCTCCCTCCCTCCCTTCCTCCCTCCCTCCCTCCCTCCCTCCCTCCCTCCCTCCTCCCTTCCTCCCTCCCTCCCTCCCTCCCTTCTTCTCTCCCTCCCTCCCTCCCTCCTTCCCTCCCTCCCTCCCTCCTCTTTCTTTCTTTCTTTCTTTCTTTCTTTCTTTCTTTCTTTCTTTCTTTCTTTCTTTCTTTCTTTCTTTCTTTTTGAGAGAGTCAGAGAGAGAGAGAGGAGAGAGAGACAGAGAATGGGCGCACCAGTGGCCTCTCAGCTGCTGTGAACAATTGCCAGACACGTGTGTCCCCTTGTGGGAAAGTGTGGCATTGCACCCATGTGTTACTTCCATCTGGCTAAAGGTGGGACCTGGAGAATCAAACCAGCATTCTTAGGCTTAGCAGGCAGGCACTGTAACCGCTAAGCCATCTCTCCAGCCCTTCACTGGGTATTTCTGAACCATTTCCATTTAGTCTGAGAGTGTTTCAACTTCTAGTAACTGTGACAAAATTCATCAGATAGTCAACCTCAGGAAATCAAAAATCTTTCTTTAGTGGTATTGGGGATTGAACCTAAGGTCTTATGCATGTTATCCAAGTGATCTACTCCTGAGCTATATGTCCAGTCCTCTTTTACTTTTAATTTTGAGACCAAGTTTTGGTAAATTTCTTAGAAAGGTCTTCAACGCACTCTGTGCCCTGGGGAGGCCTTGAATCTGAAGTCCTCTTGCCTTAGCCTCCTGCATCTGGGATTACAAACTGGTACCTGCAGGCCTACCTAATCATCAGTCCTTATAAAGAGAAAAGGGTTACTTGGGCTCATGCTTTTGCAAGTTTCAGTTCATGGTTTGCTTGGCCCTGTTGGTTTTGGGCCTGTGGTGGCATGAGCACATATGGAGGTTCATTTACCGAATGACAGCTGGGAAGCCCAGCAGAAGTATTTGGGGTCCTAATATCCTCTTCAGGGGCACACTTCTATAGGCCTAACGTCTTTTTATTAGGCACTACCTCTTAAAGGGCCTACCTGCTGCCACAGGAGTTACTGGCTGGGAACCGAGTCTTTAACACATGGGCCTCTAGGGGACATTTCAAATCCAATGTTGCTGTGATTGTATGATCCTCACTCTTGTTTCCTCCTCATAAAATCAATTAAACCTAATCCTGATAACTTTACCTTCAAAAAAATTTTTTTTTCCTATCAAGTCCATTGTAATTCAGTCCTTGAATCTCTTTGACTATGTTATGGTGGTGATTACCCCTGTTACCCACTTTATTTGTTCTTGCCCCCCTCATATCCATCTGGAACATGCTTCCAGAATGGTCACCCTAAAGTGGACCTCTCTGAAAGCTGCAACATAATTGCCTTACCTAAGAGTCTGGATATGGGCTGTCTCATCTTCTGCAACAACTTCTCAGTCCATTTCATACCCCATACTTTCTTTTCCTCATGTACTGCGATGCTCCATTTGTGAATCTTTTATCATCATACCACAGTATATTTGGATATTTGATTGGATTTCTGGTATCCTTCAATCCACCCATACACTGACAAACAAACAAATAAGCCAAAATTCTATGATTGCTCATTGCACAGAGACAGAATTTTGTTCATTTTCATTTGCTCAGTGCAGCATTATGGCTTCTAAGCAGGTTTTGGTAGCACACTCTACTTACTCTAGGAAACATGCTTCTCTATTAAGATCCTGAACATTCTTTACTTTTGTAAAATAAAGTTAGTAGTATCTACTTTCCAGGCATCAATACCAGACATTTAAGACAATTTGTGGCATAGCCTAAATGACCTACTGCTGTATGTTGTCTCAGAGAATCTGTTGCCTAACAAAAGTGAGCCATTATGAAGAGAAATAACGCCCACCCTTGGGTTTGGTGACGGTCTGGCTCTAGTGGTGGGAACTAGTTCGAGTCCTCTCATCAGAAAGCTGATGACCATATTTGACTTCCTAAATATGTTCTCCAGGGTCCCCAGCTCCATACGCCACAGCCACACTATTCATCTGGTGCCACCCTAGTTGTTCAGGGCTGTCCAGTTCTGCATCAAAGCTGTTTCTCCACACATTGGCAAAAGATAGTTTACTTTGGTCTAGACAAAGCTTGTTGGATAAACTCAGCTGACTGGAGGATCAGATATCCTTTCCTGAGATAACTCAGTTCATGGTTCAGTACTGTGAACCTGATGGGCCCTTAGAGTCCCTTCCTTGATGGATTATTCTTTCTGGTTTTTTTTTTTTTTTTTCCAGTTCAACTCACAACCGGAGGGTCATCTCTAATAACTCAAGGGACCTCCAGTTGAGTCACTACCTTTTAATATAAATCTAGACTACACAGACATCATAGATGGTAACTGACTGCTGGCCCTCAGCAGAAGGCTGCAAGCCCACCCTTGCTGCTCATTTGGCCAATGGGACTCTTCCTTCCTTACATGTGAAGAGATGCTGAGGAATTTGTAGGGTGGATCAAGCCAGCCTTGCAGACTGGGATATAGAGCACAATACTAATGAATGTGAAGCCACTGAGTGACAGGCTCTTAAGAGGGGAGGGCATGCTTTCTACTACCTCTGATCTCTTTTACCTGAGCTTTTCAGATTATATGAATATATCAACATCCAGAAGAACTCCAAGATTAGTTAAATCAATAGGAAAAATGAAAGGCTGAAAAGTAATTTTACTCTGAAATAAGAGAATATTTTAGTGCTGGAGAGATGGCTTAGTGGTTTACATACTTCCCTGCCAAGCCCAAGGACCAAGGTTAAATTCTCCAGGTCCCATGTAAGCCAGATGCACAATGTGATGCATGCATCCAGAGTTTGTTGGCAGTGGCTACAGGTCTTGGTGTGCCCATTCTCTCTCTATCTCTCCCTCTCTTGTCTCTATAAATAAATAAATAAATAAATAAATAAATAAATAAATAAATAAAAAGAGAATATTTTAATGTAATGGATCCCTCGTTATCAATTTGATTGGATTTTTAAAAATATTTATTTGTTATTCACTTTTTATTTATTTGAGTGAGTGAGAGAGAGAAAGAGGCAGACAGAGAGAAAGAGAGAGAGAGAGAGAGAGAGAGAGAGAGAGAGAGAAGAAGAGAATTGATGCACCAGGGCCTCCAACCATTGCATATGAACTCCAGATGTATGCACCACCTTGTGCCTCTGGCTTACATGGGTACTGGGGAATTAAACCTGGGTCCTTAGGTTTCACAGCAAGCGCCTTAACTGCTAAGCTATCTCTCCAGGCCTGTTATTCATTTTTAAATGATGG
Source organism: Orientallactaga sibirica (assembly GCA_036365145.1). Classification (NCBI taxonomy): domain Eukaryota; kingdom Metazoa; phylum Chordata; class Mammalia; order Rodentia; family Dipodidae; genus Orientallactaga; species Orientallactaga sibirica. The sequence goes on from JAEOAD010000003.1 coordinate 24,213,049, forward strand.
GTTAGTTTACTGGGTGCAACATTATGCTTTCAAGTATGCAGACATTGTAGAATGACCAGCCAATGTGGACTATATATAGACATCACTTTTAGGATGAATGTGTGACATTTCCAAGAATTGACAATTGACTAGAGTCACCATATGGCACACTAGAGGCTATGAATTCATTCGTTCTGTCTCATACAAATTTTGAATCCTTTGACCAGCATCACACTCTTTCTTAACCATGCAATATTTTTATGAAATTGACTTTTTAGATTCCACATAAGAGTGAGAATATGAAGGTTTTATATGTCCGTGGCTGATTTACTTCACTTAACATAATGTCTTCATCATTAATCCATAATGACAAAATGACAGAAGTTTCTGCTTTTATGGCTGAGTAGTATTTCATTGTCTATATATGGCATCTCCTTTATCCACTTCACAGGTCGATATCACTTATTGGCTGTTTTGAAGTGTGCTGTAGTGAGTAACGTGGGAGAGAAGATGCTGCTCTGACATTCTGATTGTATTTCCTTTGGCTGTGTATTCAGTGTTGGATTGCTGGATCATATGGTAGCTTTATTTTTTATATTTTGAGGAATGGTCATATTGTTTTCCCCCATGACTTTCATCTCCATTCTCATCAACAGTGGGCCAGAATCCCATATGCCTACACCCTTATCACCACTGACTCTCTTTTTTCTTTTTGATACTAGTATCCTAACAAGCATAAGGTGATGTTTCCCTCTAATGCACGATGCCTAGTATTTTATTTTATTTTATTTTATTTTATTTTATTTTATTTTATTTTATTTTATTTTATTTTATTTTGATTGTTCATGATAGAGTTTCATTCTAGCCCAGGGCCCAGGCTGACCTGAAATTCACTATGTAGTCTCAGGCTGGCCTTGAACTCAGAGCAGTCCTCCTACCTCTGCCTCTTGAGTGCTGGGATTAGACATGCACCATCATACCCAGTCCCTTTTTTTAATTATTATTGTTTTTTTTTAATAAAAAGTTTGTAGTCCCTTCTCCCTAACCCCAATGCTGCTGAGGGTCTTCCTCAGTGGGGTTATTGATATTCATTATGGGTACCCAGTGATATCAGACAGTTTCTGTAGTGGCGGGAACACAGGACCTCAAGCTATTCTCAACCACCCTGAGGCTCTTACAATCTTTCCACCCAAAAAGCAATTCCAGGGAGCTGGCGACAGACACTGTTGTCACTCAAATCTCATCAAAACAGAGATCCAGGGACTATAGAGAAGTTAACAGTAAATCAGCTCTCTATTTGCCTGCCAAAGCCCAAGCATTTTTTCATGTGCCTGTTACATTTATCTTCTGGTGGTGAAAGTCTATTTAGGTCCATTGTTCACTTTCAGAATTGGGCGTCTTCTTATTATCGAGTGGCTTGTGTTGTTTACATATTTGTGATATTAACTCCCCCCCCCATCCCGCTAACAGATGTTCATCTGGCACATCCTTTTCCCAATCTGTAGATTATTCCTTCGTTCCATTCATTGATTGGTTCCTTCAGTGTGCACAGCCTTGTTAATTTATTATAATCCTCCTGTTTGCCTATTTTGCCTTTTTTCCCCCCTGTGCTTTTAGGATCATGTAGTTGAATTCTAATTGGTGACTCTTTTATTATTCCCCTACTCTCCACATTTTTCTATGTAGTTTGCTTTGTTATAAAAAGTGAGATTCGTTTAAAACATTGGGTAGATATCAATTTTTATTTCTGGCACTTGTGAATTTAATCAGTCACCAATAATTAGTAATAATTGAGTGGTACAACTGGTTTTTCTGTGGTAAGAGGACATAGTGTATGGTGGAAGATTTGCATCTGACACAGATTTGGAGACAGGGTAAGATGGGAGCCATGGCAAAGCTGCTGTAAGTTTTTAGGCCACCAAAGCACCCTGCAGTAAATTTGTGTTGTGTTGATTAATTTTTGTTTCAGATGTTAGCTCACAGGATTAGAGAAATTGGCTTGAAACACTAACAAAAATGCTGATATATTCTCTTTGTGGGTAACTATAACTTCTAAATTACAACAAACATAAGTATTTCAAATTAGAAACAGAGTATGTTTTCCTATGAATATTTAACATATAGCTATAATATTTCAGTGAGACATAAATAGAAATTACAGCTCATAATTAAGCAATTCAGAGATCGCTTCCTGCTTTGCAATCTGTTTTTGGTATCAGGGTCTAAGCTGAGGGAATGAAGTGCAAAGACCCTTAATACAATGATTTGCATAAGGCTGCCAACCAAAATAAACCTGGCTGTGATCACAGTTGTAACAATGGGGTTAGCTTAACTCCAGCATTGAAGCACACAAAACAAGAACAATTAGATTCACAAATTGATTTATTACTTCAGCTGCAGGTGTTGAGTTTTATGGGAATTGGGGATTATCAGACTTGCGTCTACATATTTCAGTTTAGTTTTGTGGACTTTTCTTACAAATAATTCATGGCAACATTTTTTTTTTTTTTTTTTAAATAGATTCAATGTCTTAATTCATGAGTTCTTTATTTCAAAGTGAAAATGACTTCAAAATTAAAATTCCTGGTTCAAATTTTAGTCATGTCAGAATAAAAACCAGTGTTTAGGAATACTCATGTACATTCCATGCATTGAAAGACTTTAACTTTAGAGTCTGCCTTCAAGTGAACCACACATCCACTTTGTGTAAGGGGTCCTTGCTGGGAGTGTCCTGTGGGCCAGGCATGCTTTCTCAGGAGAAGACAGAAGAGAATAGCTAGAAACTAAAATATTGCCCCTCTATCAAGAGGGGCCCTAGCATCTCGTAAATGGACCATATGTACAAAGGTGGCCCCAGGAAGTTGCAGTTATCATTTACTATGGCCTATGAGGCTTGCACAATGACAAGATTGCCTAGTGACATACCTGTTAGAATTCATACTGACATTAATCAGTGCATCACTGTAAATACGTATGAGAGAGAGAGAGAGAGAGAGAGAGAGAGAGAGAAAGAGAGAGAGAGAAAGCAAGGGCAGGGGAGAATATGACTTTTTAGGAGTTAATTATGTTGGTCAAGAAAGAAAACATAACCCCTACAGAATATTGACTTAAAACTCACCATAAGAATCTAGCAGTTCCAATAATTTCTAGAACTAAGTTTTATTGAACTCTTAAACTTCACATTAAATCAGGACTATTATCACAGTTCATTTGCTGTTATTTTTATTGTGGAGAAAAATCATCTAGGCATATCATAGAGGCAGTTATAAAGATTTCAAGCATTTTATTGCAAGAGAGAATGATCTTTTGTAGCAGTAAATTTGAGAGAACCACTAATCTTTATCTCTTTAATGTGGGATTTTGGTTTTCACAATTTCCTCTTTTTTATTAAAAAAAGGTACAAATTTGCAAGGTCATAAGCCTCAAGTTTGTGGTTTTTCTAAGTATTTTCTGTATTGTGGTGTCTTCCAGAATATAGAAAATATCATAAGCAGACTGGAAGTTTGTGACTTCCATATTTTTAAATAGTACTATATTGCTTTACTGTAAGAGAAAGTATGAACCTTAGACAAGTTTCAAGACGAGGGTCCAATTTTGGCCTTGTTTAATGAATATTTTATTGATGTTGGCACAAAAATATTCACATATGTGTTGCTCATGCTTAATTCTGTTATTTACGGAGTGTTTTTCTTCTCCATATTTTAGATTATTAATGCTTGACTGAAAGCAGCTGGGCGCTCACAGCGTGCTAACCCTTGGCATGCCAGCCTTGCTCAAGGCCCTGTCTCCATTTACCTTTCACCAGATTTCCAATGCGTAGCATTTTTCTTGCACTTTTGAAACTGAGAAAATTATTCACAAATGTTTTATGGGGACTGCAGTTATTGGTCTACTTTCCTGATTCTTTTGCCCCTGCACTTAACTTGAAAAATACTGATTTTGGCTAAAAGATATATTGCTGAGGCTGTAAGAAGACATTGAATGTAAAGTAAGAAGAAATTTATCTTCATTTATATAATACCATTATTGTTACATTATTGAAATTGCTTATGATAATATATTGGTTAAGTGGGGAGAAAGTGGTATAATCTAAACAAACAAACTAGAAGTCTTAGCTAAAGTAATATTGAATCAGTGTAAGGACTTTCCATCTGCAAGGAACCAGCAGCTTTTATATTTTTATTATTGTCTTGTGATTTTTTTAGGGAGTATAAAATGAAGCATTACATAATTTCAGCTCTATAAAGCCATGATCCAAGAAGTATAACATAATAATCAGTAACAAAGCTGAATTATATTTTAAAATTCTCCATAATTGATCTAATCAAATCCTCTACAGATAAAAGGGCTTCTTGAAATGATTCAATATTTCATTAACATTTCACTTAAAATATATAGTTTATAATGAAATTCACACTATTTTACATTTTCAAAAGAATCAAGGTACTTTTATTGTCTAGTGAAAGTAAGGTGATTTTTTTTTTTTTACATGTGATGTTAATACAAAAGATTTCAGAAAGCTCACCTGACAGTTTTCTGTTAATTCCCCTGGTTTTCGTATTTATTAAGGGAGGTGTTTCTTTAACTCTAGAGTCTTCAAGGACAGTTCTATTGTATACTAGTAGCTATTATATTCCCCTGCTTGATAAACCCTGTTAGCATTATCCCAGGTGTTTTAACTTGTTAGAGATGCTTAAGATGCTGAGGCAGGGCTGAGAGGCTGTCAAGAGTGAGAAAGGACAAGATAGTGAGGGGGAGAGGTGTATCTATTCCTAAAGGGTGTGTGTGTGTGTGTGTGTGTGTCCATTAGTTTACTGCTCAAACGTCCTGTGGACAATGATAGACAAAGCTCATCTCCTGCTGACACCTCTTCTCCATATTGTTACTGCATTCTAAATATCTTACATTCATATCTAATCTATTAAGGCAGTTTTCACATGTTACTGGACATAAAAAAGTGACCAGCAGTTTGTTGTGTTTTTCTTTTGATACTGTGTTGATTTAACAGATCTTCATTCAGATGGTTGGCTCCCTGGGGAACATAGGTCAACAACCCCTACTCCTGTAACCCCTGGCAGTTAGTGGGATAGTCATTATGCCCCCTTTTCTGGAATTGAGATTCCACAATAGACTTGGTTTTATATACAACATTTAAGCCAACCATTGTTATTGGTTTTGACTTCTCACTTCACCTGAATCAGTTGTCCATACTGTAAAAACGGGTGAACTACATGAATAAATTAATCCCAACTATAGGAAACAGTTTCCTGTTAGTGACTATCACATAGCTGAATTTGGGGATTGCAGGTTTTATTGAGACAAAGGCAGAAGCTGTCTATGTCTGCATATTAGTTGGTTACAACTATAAGAAACTATCAGGGGCTAGTAGTTTACACAACAAAATTTATTTTCTTTTTTAATATATTTATTTGTTGATTTGTTTATTTGAGAGACAGAAAGAAGCAGACAAAAGGAAAGGGAGAGAGAGAAAAAGAGAGAGAGAGAGAATATAGGAGCTCCAAAACCTCCTGTAATCAAACTCCAGACCCATGTGTAACTTTGTGCATCTGGCTTTATGTAGATACTGAGTAATTGAAGTCAGGCTTTTAGATTTTGCAAGCAAGTGCCTTTAACCACTGAGTAATTTCTCCAGCACCAAATTTATTTTTGTTACCATTATTGGGGCTAGAAGTCTCAGATCAAGTTGTCCTCAGGATTGCCCTCTTCTGAGGTATCCATCACTCCTTGTGTTTCTACATGCTCTGCCTGCTGTAGTTCTTTGTATTCTAATCTCTTTTCATTCAGCCCTAATAGATGAGCATTCACCCAGACGACATGAAATAATCTCAATTACCTTTTGAAAAACCCTTTTCTGAGTGATGGCTTAGTGGTTAAGGCGCTTGCCTATGAAGCCTAAGGACCCAGGTTTGATTGCCCAATACCCACGTAAGCCAGATGTACAAGGTGTCGCCTGTGTTGGGAATTCATTTTCAGTGGCTGGAGGCCCTGGCACAACCATTATCTCTATATCCCTCTTCCTCTCTCTCTCTCTCCCTTCTTGTCTCTCTCTCAAATAAATAAATAAATAAATAAATTTGGATTTTTTTAAAAGAAAAATGCTATTCTGAATATAGTCACATGCTTAGATACCAGGACATGTTATCTTTCTGGTACTGTCACAAGTAGCTGAACCATCAACTTTAAGGAAGGAAGATTTATTTTGGTTCAGTATTTGAAAGGTTGCAGTGCGTGGTTTATTGGTCCCCATTACTTCTGGGCCTGTGGTGGCATACCACGTCCAGGAGGACGAAAGAATGGCGAGAAGTGTGTGAGGTCTCAGTCTCCCCTCGGAAGACACAGCTACAGGACATGGACTTCCATGAGGCTCCCTCTCCTATAGGCCCCACCACTTGCCAAAAGACTCATAAGCTGGGTATTAAACCTTCACCTTGTGGGCCTTTGGGGGACAAACAAAATGGAAATCATGGCATGAGGGTTAGGACTTCAGCATAGGAAGTTGGGGAGCCAGTATACCCCATCATAATTTATCTAAGTCTTTGTTTAAAAGCGTCTCCTGTCAGTCTTATTTATCAGTATAAGGAGTTACTGTTTCCTCCCAGCTTATGAATCATATTTCTTCAAACACTGCTGCTTTTTTTTTCCCTTAGTGCTTTCTTTTAAACATGGAAGGGAACAAAAATAAAAATGAAAGGAGATTCCAGGGAGATGCAGGAAGTAGCGACCTGGAAGCAGAAGTCCTGGGCTCTAGCCTTGCAGCTGCCACTCATAGGCGTCTTGGAGATGCTGTGACCATGTATACGTTGTGGGAACAGAACATTTGGGTTTACTTTAGAGCTAATCCTTTGAGACTGTCCTTATTTCTGTTCTTTCTGTTATTAGATTGTTCACTCTCCAGCAGTATCCTGACGCACTCTACATGACCTTCCTCTCAAGAAGGGCCTGTGGTGTACTGTTGAAGAATCCAGAGCTTCTTTTAACTACTCATTCCTTTTCTCTTTCTCTCATGTTGGCCTTCCCTGTCAGTGCTCATTTGTACCATCTGAGTTATTTTCTCAAGCAAAGTCTCTTAAGTATACATATCTTACAATCTTCTCTGCTAAAGAGATTTTCAAGTTGAAGACTCCTTCCCACTTGTGCACTTCCAAAAACTATTGCCCAAAGTTGTTAAAACTGTTCAATGTGATTAAAAAAAAAAATAGCTTTAGGGGCTGGAAAGATGGCTTAGTGGTTAAGGCACCTGCCTGCAAAGCCAAAGGACCCAGGTTCAATTCCCTAGTACCCACGTAAGCTAGATACACAAGGTGGCGCATGTGTCTGGAGTTCGTTTTCAGTGGCTGAAGGTCCTGGCTCACCTATTCTCTCTCCCTTAACTGCCTTTATCTGTCTCTCTCAAATAAATTAATAAAAATTTAAAAATTAGCTTTTAAAACATGACCACACAATGATTTCTCAAAGAAGGCTTATCTTGTACTCTCTAAATAATATCTTCTTTCTATTATGTATATATGTCATATATACATGTATGCACACACACACACACACACACACACACACATATATATAATTTGTTCACCTCTTCACATATTTTTTTCAAAACTCTTCTCTTTTTTCTATCTGGTATTCTGTTTTTTTTTCTAACATTGGTATTGGTGTGTCCCTTACTCCCAATATTTATAATTTTTTTAAATGTTTATGAACAACTCATTTAAAAATATTTAAAAAAAAACAAGTTACAAACGTTTCATAGTTCAGTTTACTGGTAGAATAACATTAACACAAAGGACCAGTGAGGTTTAATTCTGAAATGACTATTCCAGCATTTGCTACCCCATGGTTAGTTAATTAAGCAAATCAAGAAATCTTGTCATTTAGTTTTAATGTCAGAGAATCATCTCCTTTCAGGAAGTCTTGTGGTCAGTGGGCAAAAATGGCAACAAGCTTCTCAAGAGTTGGAGGCATTATTATGTACTAAAGGTCACCCACAACTTTTATAATGGAATGCCAGCTGTGTAAACTGCAAGATGTTGTCAGAAGGAAGTGCCAAGCAAAACTTTGGTGCTGTTTGCTGACTATGCTGAAGGGCAGAGAAGCTCAATTCTTGCCATAGTTTGGAAAATTGTTAGGCAAAGCATTGCCTTTTGGAAATGCTTCTTCCCCAGGGCCTGGGATCTAGTCCCAGGAATCACACTTGGCCCAAGACCTTGTTCTTCAAAACCTACCTAAAGACAATGCCTAGCTCCTGCAGGGTGGGGAACAAAAACAGCCAGGGAGGTTGTGCTCCTAACTGTTGTAGCCCTGCTGCCCATTCTGAAAACCTGGAAGCAAAGCTTTAGATAGTTTGGAATCAGCTTCGGCTATGTCATGGCTCTAGCATTGTCAACTGCAGTGGAGTACAATGCATGCCCTTCTCTGTGATATCATTAAAATCATCCAGTTTCCAAATGGTGTGTGAGCTTTCCCTGGTCTAGAGCAGCAGTTCTTCCATCATTTAAGAATGTGCCCATGTTCTGCACCACATGTGCTGAATCCATCACCATGAACTGTGATTACAGAGAAGCAGTTGGATGGTACTTATTATGTCTCTAATGTCTACCTAAAGCTCCTCAGCATCCAAACTGAAAGACTCAAGGGGTTATAGTCTAGTTCACAAGATGAAATAGGCTTGTGTGAAAAGGGTAGGGAGCAAGAGAATAACATTCAACACTAGAGTAATGCCTTCCCTTTGTGTATCTATCTATGTGTGTGTGAATGTCTCTCTCTAACTTTTGCCCCCTATATTTGTTTCTATGGGAGTAAGTATGTGCACATGTGTGTGAAATCCAGAGGTCAATATCAGGTGTCTTCTTCAATTGGTGGAGTTCACCAATTTGGCTGGACTGGCTGACCATCAAGCCCCAGAGAGACAATTGTCTTCACTTCCCCAGCACAGGGATCATAGGTGTGTGACACCATATCCAGCCTTTTTTTCATAGCACTTTATAAACTGAGCCATCTCCCCAGACCTACCTACATTTGTTTTTATCTATTGCAGTTTAAAACAAACTGCTTATAGTGGTGGTTATATAGCACAACAACAAATATTGTAATAATATATTACAATAGGATGAAAAGTGTAAGAAGCTAAAGTTTTCTTTAATAAAAGGACAAAGCAGTGGTGATATGAAGCTATGCATAACACCCTAGAAATCTGAGAAAAAAAAAAGTGACTGAAGAGGTAAATGAAAATGCAGAAAAGAGTGACAAACTAGTCTATCTGTGGTCATCTCCTTTTTTTGTTCTAACTACCAAGATGTTCGGATACGGGATTAACAGCATCCATCAAAGTAGAACTGCACAGTCTCTCAAGGGAAACACTTGCCCTGACATGAGTCCTGAAATAATTTTCTCCCCTGACTCTCCATCCACAGATGAGGCAAAAGTGTCAAGCAGCTTTCTTAGACTACATGACATGAGATCTCATCTTACTTCTTAGAAACTCTATTCATAAGATAGGAGAAAACACTGAGGCATAGTTCATCAAATTTCTAATTGGTGGCTGAAGGTGTGCAGTGTGATTGAAGTGTGTATAGTTCATTCAAAGGAAGATTGGAACTGTCCCCTCCAAAACTCTGTGCGCTGTATATCTCAAGAGCTTTCTTTTGTGAACTTGGGTTTCATTATTGTTTTGTTGTTGTTTAATTGAGATGTTACATGCACGTAGTAAATCCAGCAAAGATCTACTAATCTCAAAGGTACACTTTGTTGTATATCATTATATACGTGTTTCAATTGATCACCAGCCTGAGATTTAGAACCATCTTATAGTTCAGAAGGTGCCTTCTCTTCCTTTCCAGTGACGACCTGTAACTGACTACACACCATAAGCTTAGTTTCATAGTGCCCCTCTTGACTCTTGTTCTTAAAAATGAGGTTCACAGCTGAGCGTGGTGGTGCACGCCTTTAATTCAAGCACTGGGGAGGCAGAGGTAGGAGGATCGCCGTGAGTTCAAGGCCATCCTGAGACTATATAGTGAATTCCAAGTCAGTCTGGGCTACAGCGAAACCCTACCTCAAAAAACCACACACAAGAAAATTGTGCTTCATGAGAGCAGTGGCCATCTCTAGTGCTGGGAAGAGCACCTGATCAATAGCATCATTAAATCTTTTTATTTTTTCCCCTGATAGTTCTCAGGATTGAACCCAGGGCCTCATGCATGCACGATGAATTCTCTACCACTCAGTTCCATCCTCAGCTCATTGAAATTGATTTATATGAACAACAGATGTTGAGATATTTGTGAGGGACCAACAGCAAAGAGAGCGCTGAAGTTGAAATTCTTGTATTTTCTGAGAAGCAACTACTGTGAAGTCTAAGGTTATAATAAAATGCCCAAATTACAGGTAGAAAAGATGCCAGAGACTTGTATAGTAGTGTTATAGGGGGCAGTGCAAGATAAACTTCAGACCTTCATAGACTGGTTTGAGAACAGATACTTAGTGAATGTTCAGCCTGGGAGTATTTTGGAGATCAGGAGTTTGAGTGTCTCATTTTACACAGGAAAATGAGGGAGAAAAATGTTAAATATCCATCGTAATGGTGTTACACCCAATGAAGAAAGTGAAATTAGTGTTGCTTATTAAATAATAACTACACCTGAGGGATTTTCTGCACTTCAAACACTTTGTCTCATTGTCTAAATAATAACACTTGAATTTCAACAATTGTTTTCTAGTACTCATTTTATTTTGGCATGATGGATATGAGGAAAATCTGGTCACCATTGACAAACAGCTCACCTGGTATCTGACTTAAATCTTAGGCCTATGAAACTCTTGTTGGACATTGAGGGGAGACCAAAGAGTCTCACCTCATACCAACATGCCTGCATCCTACTCCTGCATTTGGAACTACATGAAAAGGGGTTCTGGAGCCACACTGATGGAGATGGGTTTAGCACCTTTGCAACTGAAAAGATTGAACTAGGAAGTATGAGGCACCACCACAGTTGGGTTGCTAACATTTTTCCTAGCATACTTTTGCTAGCATGAACTTGAGAGGACACAGCAGGAGACTTTAGGTCTGCTGAGCACATACACATCCCAGAACCCTCCCTTGTGAATCTTGGGAGCAGAAAGAGAACACCCACCTGAGCTCAGGACATGCCTCTGGAATGCTGGCCTTGATTCCTGACCAGCTGCCCCTATCAGGGAAGGTGGAACAGAGCAAGGTTTCTCTTCTGTTCCTTGGATCCAGCAAGGTGGGTTAAGTCTTCTCCAAAAGAAACAACTGAGGCACAGGGAAAGTGGCCCAGGACTTCTTTTCAAAAGCTGTTCTCCCTATAGTCTGTGGGAAAAAGAAACTCTGCTAAAGTCCCAACTTTTCTGTCCAGTGGGCCTTCTAGGTTTGCTGAGGAGATCTGGCGCATCAGCTCAGGGAAACGGCCCAGCAGCAGCCAGTCTTGCTTCACAAGGAAGAAAAAGACAGGGCTTTTCATGTCAGAGTGGATTCCTCCCCTACCACGACTGGGGGTTTCTCTAAGCCAAGCAGGAACCTTGTGCCTGAGCTGGTCTGGGCTGCCTGGGGCCAGGCTAAGCCTCAGTAGGTGCTGTATGCCTGGTTGCTATAGAAGTCAGGCACCTTCCACATCCTGCAACATGGCCTCACCAAGTTGTGGCCCAAACTATCTGCATCAATGGAAGTAGTTTGCAATTCAGTCTCTGGCAGCCTAGAAGAAGGAGCACATATCTCTTTAAAATTTGGCAGAAGCTCTTGGATTCCTAAACCAAACAGACAAACAAAAATAGCAACAAAAACAAGCCCATTGAGGAAATAACTTTCTGTATTGTTTCAGGAAAATCAGAAAAGCAGTCATGCCATCCACAGAGCTTTTTAGATGACTTGGGCTTCAGTGAAAAGACCCCTGACTTGGATATAAACTCTCTGGGAAATATTTCAGACCTCATATTACTTAAAGACTTTTCAACAGAATTATGGACTTAAATTGAATTAAGAGAGTAACTGTGGGGCTAGGGAGATGGCTCAGCAGTTAAGGTGCTTGTCTATAAAGCCTAATGACTTGGGTTCAATTCTCCAGTATCCACATAAAGTCAGATGCACAAAGTGGCACATTTGTAGCAGCTGGAGGCCCTAGCACGCCCATTCTCTATCTATCTCTTTTTCTTCCCCTATCTCTGCTTGCAAATAAATAAATAAAGTATATAAAAAAACTTTTTTTTAAAAAAGGGAGTAACTGTACAGGGTCTTAAAAGTATTATTTATTTATTTGAAAAAGACAGAGAGAGAGACAGAGAGAATGGGCACACCAGGGCCTGTAGCCACTGCAAATGAACTCCAGACACATTCACACTTTGTGCATCTGGTTTACGTGGATACTGGGGAATCAAATCTGGGTCTTCAAGCTTCACAGACATGTGTCTTAATGGCTAAGCCATCTCTCCAGCCCTATGCAAGTTTTCTTTTTTTTTTTTTTTAAAAATGCAACATGAAAGCCCAGGGCTGATCTGGAAACTCACAGTGATCCTCCTATCTCTTCCTCCCAAATGCTGGAATTAAAGGCAGTACCACTACACCCGGCACAAAGCTAGAGAGAGAGAGACAGAGAGAGAAAGAAAAAGAGAGAGAGCATGCCAAGGCCTCTCGCCACTGCAAATGAACTCCACTTGCACCACTTTGTGCATCTGGTTTTATGTGGGTACTGGGGAATCAAACTCAGGTCATTAAGCTTTATGCACAAGTGCCTTAACTGCTAAGCCATCTCTCCAGCCACGCATTCTTTTTTTTTTTTTTTAACTGATTTACACTTCTAGTCACATGTACTTTTATTCTTATAAAGCCTGTTCTCTGCTTGATTAAAATTTCTCCTTATAAGTTTAGATGAATGAGAAAACTAATTAGTAAAAGATTTGAAATTCTTAGCTTTAGATTTGTCATCACTGTTTAGCTCTTTCTTAGTTTTATGTCATCCATAGTGTTGAGAAGTATTGTTTGTATTTACATACATTTATTCATGCCAATCTAGAGTCAAATGTTTCAAATTTTAGAAATAAAATTCATTTGTTACACATACATAAAACTTCACAAGTTTTCTTCCATGTGAAATCTTTGTATAACAATTTTACATGGATCTGATTTTAGAGAGAAACATCTTATCACTTTATATACCATTCCTCAGATTGACTTTGAAAAAATCTTTATTTTTAAATGTTTTTTATTTATTTGTTTATTTACAAGCAGAGAGAGACAGAGAAGGAGAGGCAGAATGGGCGTGCCAAGGCATCCAGCCGCTGCAAGCGAACTTCCAGATACATATACCACTTTGTGTATCTGGCTTTATGTGGGTACGGGGGAATTGAACCTCGGTACTTGGGCTTTGCAGGCAAGTGCCTTAACCACTAAGCCATTTTTCCAGCCCTATTTCTATTTTTATTTACAAAAATACACAATTTACTACATAGCAACAAATAGTTTGAAATTGAAATGTGCCTCATCCAGATCCTCCCTTAATTTCCACCCCTGGAAATTGGTCTGAGTGACTGGGAGGCTGTTTAGAGGGTTGGCAAGCTGAGGTGAAGGCTGCCGAAAGAGGTCTTGCACTTTGCATATGGCTTATAAGTGGCCTATGAAGAAGTCATGAGCATGGCTCTCAAACCTGCACCTCTTCCCTACCCTCCAGGTTCTCCAGGACTCACCAATCTGGTGCCAATAGGCCCAGCCGCCAGATGGAAAAAGGAGGTAGGAAGACAATGGTGGGTGGTGGGCTGGGCATTGGAATTAGGAGGTAGAGGAGATCCCTCCTGCTTACCCAGGAGTCTAAGACAAGGTGGCAATGAAGAGTCATATTTGCTCCTGGACAACAAGGGTTGTGGCTCTTCCTTGTAGACAGGGAAAGTGGATGGTTCTGTGGTTACCTGGGCGAAGCTCGTGAATAGGGGAAGGGAAGTACCATGTGCTTGGCCCCGCAGCACTCTGAGAGCTGTTTCGTGCTGGGCATGTAGTGATTTCCTGCTGTTGGTGGGGTAGCCTGGCTCCATAGTCCCAGAACATCACAATGCTGTTTCTACCGTGTTGAAGCTAGTCACATACATCTTCTCCAAACACAGATACTATGACCGTCATCGTCCCACCAGGTCATATGATCCAGTAACTGGGGCTGCTTGTACCACCTTCTGTTTGTAAGGCACCTAGTAATGTTTCATGTCACCCAAATAATGAGAGCAGGCAGATGTGTTTGTATAGGCTGTGTTGCCATTAAAGCCCACAGAAGTCCATCAAGTGTTGTGTTTTCTTCTTGCTGCTGGGAGGAAGAACATCTCGTCTACTGAACAGGGCTAAAGTGGTAATTGACAAAACCCATGGCAAGATGAAAGTGTGACATGTCAACCAGGTGGAAAGGGCAGTGTCCCCTCAGCATAGACTCACCACTCTAACCTGCATCACATGGATATCTCTAAGGCATGTCAACCCCCATCCCAATCTAGTGCTTCACCCTTTCCTAAGCAAACTCAGTTCTTCAGCCTGACTGAGGATGAGAAATGGTCTTCTTCAGGGTCAATATAAGGACAAAATGAGGGCAAAGTTCTTGTTAGCATTTCTGTTGTATTATTTTTGTCCACTGCTTCACTTCTTTCCATTCTTGCATTTCCTCTTCACACACACACACACACACACACACACACACACACACACACACACGTACTCTTTGGGAGATTGTCACATTCTTCCCACATCCTTCTGGTTTTCCCCAAAGGCCACATTAAAAAGTATTGGTACATTCTAAATATTTGCTAAAATCAAGCAGGAAGGAATGTAAAAGAATTTTGCATGTTAAGAAACAAACCTGTTTAATATTTTGTTCTTTAGTCTAAATAAATTGTTGTTTGGTGATTGACGGAAGCTTGATCTCTTTTTATTTCTCCAGTGTAATCAGTCAGAATGTAATTGGTCCAATCAAACACGGACACAAAGACACACACACACACACACACACACACACACCACATGGAATTAGAGGAAGGCTTTGCAGTTTTCCATGTGATAAGATCAGGGTAAAGCCCAAGAGAGAAGATGACACTTGAAGGACTGAGAGGGAGCCTGTGGCTCTCTGACAGAAGGATATCTCATGTTAGAGGGCATAATCTGGCTGAGGGCCTGGAAAAGGGCATGTTTTAACAGAAAAGTGAGCAGTAGATGCCAAATGGAAATTCATTACAGAGGGATTGATTTTGACCCTGAGTGTAATGGAAGCTACTGATGAGTTTGAGCAGATCTTCAAAAGATCCGGTGACCAGATGTCCTATGCAGTCATGGAGTAAACATACATAGTCTTAGCACAGAATAGACCTCCGGAAAATACTTTGTGGATTAAATTGGTTGACCTAAGAGTCAAGAAGTATATATTTTTCTTTAAAAAATATTTTACTTATTGATTTCCAAGGAGAGAAAGAGAGAGAAGAAGGAGGAGGAGGAGAGGAAGAGGAAAGGACAGGAGAGGAGAGGAGAAGAAAGGAGAGGAGAGAAAGGGCACCCCAGGGCTTCCAGCCATTTCAAACAAACTCCAGATGCATGTGCCACCCTGTACATCTGGCTTATATGTGGCTACTGGGGAACTGAACCCAGGTTTTTAGGCTTTACAGTCAAGTACCTAAACTGCTAAGCCATTTCTCCAGCCCAAGGTCTAATGTAGGAGA
This sequence comes from Orientallactaga sibirica, assembly GCA_036365145.1. Taxonomy (NCBI): domain Eukaryota; kingdom Metazoa; phylum Chordata; class Mammalia; order Rodentia; family Dipodidae; genus Orientallactaga; species Orientallactaga sibirica. The sequence goes on from JAEOAD010000003.1 coordinate 24,228,736, forward strand.
TATAATAAATACTTTTCTGCTCATTCAGTGGCTTTCAGTTTCCAGTGGGTAATAGCCTTGGCTCTCATGCATTTCCTGTTTTTATAAGAAAAAAGACTGGTTATATTGGGGGGGGGTGTGGTTATAACCTAGGCTGCCCTCCAACTCTCTAAGTAGCCAAGGATTGTCATGAATTCCTGATGTTTCTACCTCTCCCCCCAATGCTAGAATAGACATCCATCATCATGCTGAGTTTCAAATCAATGCTTTTCATATGCACTACCACATATTCTTATGGGGTTTCAAGTAAAAAAAAAAATTTTAATGGTGTGCTTTATTATTATTTATTTTGTCAATTCTGCTGTGTTAGGAAGGTGTGACTTTTTGTTTATTTTGCTTTTTTCTTGCTTTTCTAAATCAATGAAGTATAATCTATGTGTTTTCCTTATTTGCATATAGTTTCCTTTTTTAGTCCTTTCAGTTAAAATACATATTTAATGAATTTAAATACTTAATAGGCATTCAAGTTACTCCCTAAAATTTCTTTTAAACCAGATTAATAACAGAATTAGAGCTTGAACTTTTCTGAATCAAAATTTGAAATTTTCTTTTGAACATTCATCAGAAAACAATCCATTTTCTTGTCTATTGAGAAGTACTATTTTTATTTCCAAACATTTATTTTACCTTTTAAAATTAATACACACCTAAGTAAAGATAAAATCTTTTAATTTGGGATGAGAAGATATAAATAAGCAACTATTTGTTTTAGAATAAATAAATATCTAAACAGGTGGATATTCTGCTTAAATATTTGAGACGCTTAACCTACCCTTTGTACTGAATTTCTGACGAGTCAGATAAAATATTTCAATTTCTTGTTGTTAAATGGACTCCACAATGCTGAATGCTGAGAAAGGTCATTTATTTTGAACTTTCAGTTCTGAGAAATTAAGCTTGGGCTTTGAAAGCAAGAAGGCTTTCACAGGATCTTTCCTTTTTGGCTGAAGGTGCCTGTGTTTATTTTTTCCCTTTACAAGGTAAACAAGTTGTTCTGAGGCTCATCTTAATCTCTCCATTTTGCAGACAAATCCATGGAATTTAGTTGAAATGGTTCAAGACAATGCATGTGTCCAGGTGACTTAGCTGGTGATGGAAACAGAAAGCGGCATGATTTCTCAGCCAACCCAATGCTTTTGTGCTGTTTTATGAAGGCCAACAAAGGGGCCTCCCCTGACCCTGCTTTGCATCCTGTTAATCTCGAGTCATACACACGTAATCCCCATTTACAATTTCCACACATTTCTAAGCGAATATTTTTGTAATAAGCCTTCTCTGTTGACGATTAAATACTCTTGAGGTTTTTTGTTTTGTTTTTTTTTTTAAACAGGAATTGCAAACAAAATCAAAGAAATTTCAGTATTACGTTATGGGCAAACTTTAATTAGGTATAAAGCACTGAAGATTTTTCTCCACTTTGGAAAGGGGAGAGAACTAGAACAAGATGAGGAAATGAAAGTTTTAAAAATTTAGCTAGTCACTCTTATATGTTGCTCGAAATCGTAGGTATTATGCAGATCAGAGAAGTCTTAGAAAACAGTCTTTCCCAGCTCACTCACTGTTTCCAGTCTCTTTTGGTCTGTGCGGAAAATGAAGACCATTACCTAATCCACGTTGTACATAGAAATGATTTTCATGCCCACATAGCTCACTGACAGGTGTTAATGGCTGTGAGCGGTGGGAAGCACAGTTGAATGGCATTCAGGTATCTTAGGAAATGCTATCTGCTGCTGAGTGACAGAGCGTCTTCACTCACATCTGCGAGGTTGGCTGTCGCTGCTAGTGCCAGGGGAATATAACTGTCATTTCAAGTGCTGTAGAACAGTGTCTCCAAAGAGCCAGTTACAAGGAAAGTGCTCTAAAGATACTGGTATTGTTTCTATTTGACCTGTATTCATAGCACTGCACTGCTGTGGTGCTAGAGAGAGAACAGTAAGCATTACCAACAAAAACCAAGTGCCTACCCTCAGGTAGCTTCCAGGCTGGGGCAACATAATAACACTATGCCTAGAAATAAATCAGGAGATTCCATAGTTGTTAAGCTGTAGCAGGGATTGAGAAAGGTCCAGGTCAGGGAATAAGAAATGCTGGAAGAAAATGGGCTGTGGCTTTAAAAAAGGTTTCCAGGGTCGATAGGCCTCAGTGCAAAGTCTCAATGTGAATATAATCTTCAAGGACACAGAGAAGAGGAGCCATGACTCGACGCGGGGAACATTTTCATTCAAAGTGGAAGGAGCAGCTGGTGTAGAGGCCAGTGCATGGGAAGTTGTGGGAAATGAATATCAAAGAAGCCAGTCATTGTAGTAGAGAGAAAAAGGATCAGAAAGTTGAAGAAGAGATCAGATGGTAAAAGGGATACTACGAGGGAGTAGGCCAGTAATATGTAAGCACCTTTTAAGGACCTTTTGATATTAGAAAATTAGGGCATCATTTGGGGGTTGTAATCAAAAGATCCTGTCATTTTACATTCTTTTGGATACTCACAAAAAATGCTGTGCAAAAAATAACCATTGCTGTATCCCCCGTTTCTTGAGCGTGGTAGATGCTCATAAACATTGGTTGCATGCATGACAAAAATTATGCACAGAAGCTGGGCGTGGTGGTGCACACTTTTAATCCCAGCACTTGGGAGGCAGAGGTGGGAGGATCACCTTGAGTGCAAGGCCACCCTGAGACTATATAGTGAATTCCAGGTCAGGCTGGGCTAGAGTGAGACCATACCTCAAAAAATCAAAAAAAAAATTATGCACAGAGACATTGCCTCTCCCCCATAACTGTTAGCTACCCCCATAATGTACAACCCACATTCCCCAATGAGGAGGGTCCCTTCACAGGGGGGAGGACAGGGAGGAGGCTACCGAAGGTACCATCATGAATATAAAATTAAAATAAACAATAAAAAAAGACTCACCCAGATACATATGTTTGATCCACTTGGTGATCAAGTCTCTTCCTGTGGGACTTGTGTTTCCTGGGTGACCAAGGAAGGGAGGCTTTGTATAGAAACCCTGGGTACCTCCTGTGACCTCACCATGAGTGAGCTGAGGGCTTGACAGTTTTTTTTTTTTTCCTACAGATCAGTGGGCAGTGAGTTGAAAAGGCTCTTTATGTGGCTAGTGTCTGCGGCATGAAGACCATATATCTCTTGCAAGCCCTGTCACTGGCTGAGTGATGGTTCACAGGTAGACATCTTTGAAGTCAGATGCTAATACTTGTGAGGTCCTTTTCATTTTCTCCTGTGGTTTTTAGGGTGGCTATGCTTTCTCCAAGTCTGTTTTCAAGGTGGCCATGCTGTTTCTCTTCTTGCTTTTTACGCCTCTGCTCATGTGGATAGTTCCAGTGTACAGACATTCAGTGCGTTCTTTCTACAGTATCAGAGGTAGAACTACCCTGGTCCATTTATATCAAATAATGATGGTGGACAATCTTGCTTTTAAAATGGAATGCTGATGTTTTTCTCCTCTCTCTTTGCCTATTCAGCCTCTGACATGTTCTTGAACAGAACCATCACTGGCTTTTGTCCATCCTGTCAGCCAAACTGAGGCTTCATTTACATGAAGTGAAATATGCAAAGCTTTCTTCCCCCGGCTACTTTCACTGTCTTGACTGCACAGTTCTGTCTTTTTGTATATTTGCAGTATCTGCAGCTGTCTCCGTTACCTAATTTTAGACATTAATGACATCCAGAAAAAGCATCCTGTACCTACTAGCCATAGCCTTCAGTTCCTCTCTCCTCCCAGCACCTGTGAAATGAGGGGCCTGGGGTTCAGGAATGTCCTTGAACCCCAAACCCTAGGTTTGTGCCCACTTTTAAATCAAAGAATTGAATAAAGTAAGACTGAGAAGAATGATTATTAAATTATTATATTTATTTAGGGAAGTTCAGAACCAAGGGGAAGAAAAATGAATACACCTACATGGCTTGACACCCCACATGGTGGGCCTGGAAAAACCATGGAGAAGACAGAAAAGAAAGTTCAAAGAGCTCCTGCCATTTGGAAGGCACGAGAGGGTAAAGAGCCCATGTGGAAATGAAGGGCCAAAGGGTTCTCCCCTCACCTAAGCCCAGCCAGGCAGAGAGGAGGAAAAACTCAGAAGCTGGAGGTTCACCAGTGGTCAAGCAGCCCAGAGAGAGCTTGCCCTCTCCCCACGGATGTGTGGATAACTTTGTGCTGGTAGGGTTCACCTTCTGCCTCAGATGAGCCAGCTGATTGGTCTGGGTTGGAGGCTGGCTCAGTCAGATCATCCTTTGATCTCTAGCAAGCACGGACCTTGCTGCCTTTTTACTTTCCGGGGCCACACTAACTGCCTAACAAAGCTAGCTGACTTCTCTAACTATGGCTCTGCTTACCGCTCCGTGGCCTTTGTGCCTGGCTTCTACGACTTAGCGTAGTGTCCCTTGGGTTGCTTCCGCCACTAGTAGTTATTGGTACTTGTTCTTTATGTCACATAATATCTCACTGGGTAGATGTGCCATATTTGTTCTATCCATTCATCAGGTGATGGGTGTTTAGGATATGCATTAGTCCCTTTTCCTGTGGATGTGACAAAAGGCCTAACAAAAGCAACTTAAGGAAGGAAGGATTTATCTTGGCTCATAATTTGTGGGCTCTGTCCTTCACCGCAGGAAAAACATGGCACGGAACACATCACATTCATACCAGGAAGCAGAGAGACAGAGAGAGACAGACAGAGAGATGAATGAGGGTGTGTCTTCCCACCTCAATGAACTCAGTCTAGAAACTTGCCCACAGACATGCCAAGAGGTTTGTCAACTAGATAATTAATTCTAGATCCTGTCAAGTTGACATTAGAATTAACCACCACGGGGTGCTTCTCTTTCATGGTTGTTCAAATGATGTTGACATGAATATTCTATTACAAACCTTATGTAAACATACATTTTCGTTTCTTCTGAGTGTATGCCTAGAAGAATACATAGTTGACCCCATTTCAGAAATGCCCCAAATGCTTACTAATAGCCATATATGAGGGTTTCTTTCTCTAGATCTTCATCAACACTTGTTCTTTTCCCTTTAGAAGAAAATGCCATTCTAGTGCCTGTGAAGTGGCATTTTAGTGTTGTTTTGTTTTGTGCTTTCCTAATGATTCATGACATTAAGCTTCTTTTCATGTGCTCTTTGACTATTTGTATATTTTCTTTGGAAAAATATCAATGTAAATCCTTATGCCATTTTTCCATTAATTTTTTTTATTACTGAGTTGCAAGTGTTCTTTATACAGTCTAGTAATAAGTCATTATTTTAAAAACAATTTAGAAATATTTTCTCCCTTTATGTAATTCTTTTTTTAATGTGTGTGAATGTGTGTGTATATAACTGTATGAATGTGTAGATATGTATGTTTCATGTGCATTTGTCTAGCTGGCTTGAGAGCTTCTGGATTCTTATTGCTCTGCCTTCCATTGCCATAGAGCATTAGCCTCATAGACACAAATGCCACTTTGTATCCAGCTTCATGTGGATGCTGGGGCGTTAAACTCAGGCCAGCAGATTTGTAAGCAAGTGAGTATAACTGCTGAGCCATTGTTCCAGCCCTTCATTCTATAGTTTGTTCTCATTTTCACATTTGTGTTAGTGCACCTTAAGGCACATTTTTAAATTTATTTATTTTATGAGTATTAGGTGCATCAAGGCCTCTTGTCACTGCAAACAAACTCTCGATATATGTAACAATTGGTGCATCTGGCTTTACATGGGTACTGGGGCAGTCAGACTTTGCAAGCACGCACCTTTATCTGCTGGGCCATCTTTCCAGCCCTAGTGCACATTTTTAAAAGAAATGAAGACCCATTAATATTTTGTCATTATCTGTGCTTTTGGTGTTGTATATAAGAGTTCATTAGCTAATCATGTGGCTATACTCTTATTTCTCTTTATATGTTTTTACAGTTTCACTCTTACATTTATATCTTTGGTGCATTTTGGGTTATTTTTAGATTATGTTAAGTGGTAGTGTTCTAAGTTCATTCTTTGGCTTGCGAATATCAAGTGATTTAGAATTATTTTTTGAAAAGACTTTCTTTCTATATTTAATGTTTTTGCTTAAAACAAGTTAGCCATAGATGTGTGGGTTTAATTTTGGATGCTTCAGTTCTATTTCATTGATCCATGAGCCTATCTTTATGCCAGCACAATGCTATTGGATATTGAAATCAGGATGTATATACATAATTTTGATTTTGTAATTTGTTATGGTCACTTTGGGCTCCTTATATTTCCATGTGAGTTTTAGGACCAGGTTGTCTGCTTCTGTTGAAACAAAAACTCAGTTGGAATTTCTGATGTAGATTTCATTGAATCTACAGATCAATTTTGGCACTACTACTCTTAATAATATTGATCTTCCATTCCATTTAGCTGTTTTTAACATCTCTTATAACATTACTTTGTAGTTTCATTGGACAAGTCAAACCTTTTCTAGGGTAAATTTATTCCTAGTGTTTTTTTTTAATTTCTTTCTCAATATTATTGCAAATGCCCTGAATTTCTTAAATTTTACTTTGAGACTAACCCTTAATTAGAATTTATCAAGCTAGGGCTGGAGAGATGGCTTAGTGGTTAAAGCATTTGCCTAGAAAGCCAAAGGACCCAGGTTCAATTCCTCAGGACCCAAATAAGCCAGATGCACAAGGGGGCTTAGGCATCTGGAATTCGTTTGCAGTGGCTGGAGGCCCTGGTGCCCCATTCTCTCTTTCTCGTTCTCTCTCTCTCTCTTCCTATTTTTTCCTCTCCCTCAAATAAATAAATAAAAATAAAATAATTTTTAAAAGAATTTCTCTAAGCTAGAAGAAAATACTGTTTACATAAGAAAGTACTTTTGTATTTTTGTTTTGTTTGTCCCATGCAAATTGAATTTTCTCAAATTCTGTGTAAGCTGTGTACTCTTTAAGACCAACAGATAAGGTACAGAATGTGGTGGCTTCTGCGGCTTAGAGAATTCACATTGTTAAACTTAGGTTAGGAAAAGAACAACAGAAACTCAGAGGGGTTTTTTTTTTTGTGTGTGTGTGTTTTTATTTTATTTTTTTAATTCAAGGTTGCTTATGAGACCAGCTTTGCCCATATCACTTCATATTCTGCAAAGTCTCAGATGAGAGTTTCAGGGTAATTGTAATTTAGTAGTCATTTTTGTGGACTGCATGTTGACCGCAAAGTAAATGTCTAAATTTTCTGTTGCTCTTAGGATGCCTAAAGAATATTTCTAGTGAACGCTAAAACAGTCTTTAAGAATTTATTAGTATCAAATTTGTTGTTAGTCATATCAGCAACAGGTGAGTAATATCTGAGGTTCTATTTCAGAATAAACTGATGTAATAAAAAAACATGAAAATTTTAGCCAGGAAGGATTTTGTGTCTGAAACATTCAGTGTCTAAGCATTTACCCAGCTCTGCATGCTGCAGAGGAGAACTTTAACAGCCATGAAAAGAACTTGGAGGAGGAAGCAAGGCTTTTGTCTTGGCATTGGTTTAATTCATACTGTTGTGTGGATTCTGAGTGCATAGAGTTGGATTCTGGCGCAGATGAAAACAACATGGAAATGTAACAAAGCAGTGTTCACTGGAGTTCCCTTACCTTGTTCTTCCCCCCACCCTGTATCTTCATAGCAAATAGTTAAATTTTGAATCAAAGTTTATTTATGCTTCCTTGTTTTTATTAGCATGAAAAGAATGTATGCCCATGTTTTAAAAATATTTCAGCAGGACAAAAGGCCAATGAAAAATCAACCTCCAGTTTCACCCTCCAGACACAACCTCTCAACTGCTTTTTATTTACCTTTTCAGAACATTTTCATATATATATATCACCAACCCTTACTTGACCCAGCCTTCCCACACTGTTATGTGCCTCCAGTCTTTACAATCAAATGGGACTATCATATTAGTTATATGTCAGCACATAAAAATATATCTTATTCTTTTTTTGGTCATTGGAGACTATTCCAGTGTATAGATGGAACATAATTATCTCTATTGTTAAGCATAAAGATTTTCTTTTCATTTACCTTTTTTATTAATTGCAAAATCATTTATGTATCTTTGATATGCAAGAGAGAAAATAAAAGTATTTTCCCATTGGCTATGAAATGATCCTATATAGAATGTGTATTATCATTTTCCAACCTTATATCCTATTTTTTAATGGACAACCTTTTAAAATTGTTTGAACTGAAATTGAGAAAACTTATAGTATTGAGAGCAAGTATATCCTGAGAGCAACAATCTTAAACGCATACTTCTTTAAGGAGTAACTATTCTGTTATGCTACAACTGCTCATAAAAGTGGCTTAAATGTTTCCTGCTGTCAGCTTCATTCCACCCTTAAGCTTAGAGTTTTTTACTTATCTGGAATGAGGTACTCATGATAGAAAGTCCATTAGAATAAGAGATTTTCTTCTCCGGTCATCTTCTTCCTTTTTTTCCTGCACACACAGGTCACTGGACATATTTGGTAAATGGAACCTTTAGCTAAGACTTTGTCCAGAACTTCATGTGATCAGCTGGAATGAGATGTCCCAAAGACAAAAGTGTGGACAAGGGAAGGTTCGTATTTGGCTTTGGATAGGCATTTGCTACCATAAGGAAGCCCTGGTCCAGCCCCATTGAAAGTATTGGGCTCTCAAGATTTCCTTCAGTCTGTGCCCATTCTGTGTCTTGTGCCATTTGTGCTGTTCCATGTTCCTCCTCCTCCTCTCCTTCTGTCTAATGGATACCTATTAAGGCAATGAAATTCCATCACTTTCAGGAAAATGCCACCTTCTACTTGGTGATGATTTGAGTGTGAAACGTCCCTTAGATTTTTTCCATCAGATATTAATCACAGAGCTGGATAAAAGCAACTAACATGGACTCTTTCATGACTGATTTTGGAGGCTTCTTTAAATATATTTCACATCTCTCTACTTGCATGTTGTGATAGAGTTAGTTATAAATTGTACTGCATGCAATTTTTTTTATGATTCCGAGAGACTTGTATTGATATTTCTATGAATGAGACAGATTGGTAGCTATCCTATCCCTTGCCTTATCTCATAATGAGATCTCATTAAGGGTTCCACACAACCTTAACCTTCTCTCAGCCCCACTGATCTCTCCCACTTGGTCTCTTGATGCCCTTCTTCATAGAGCCTTTGAACAGCCTGTCTTTCTGTGGAGATTATTTCATCTCCATTTTACTGTTTTTTCCAAGGTAGGATCTCACTCTAGCCCAGGCTGACCTGGAACTCACTTTGTAGCCTAGGCTGGCGTTGAACTCACAGTGATTCTCCTACCTCTGCCTCCTGAATGCTGGGGTTAAAGGCATTCCCCACCTTGCCTGGCTCCATCTCCTTTTTGCCTCATCTTGTTTTCATCATTACTCTGATCTATAACCAAGTATTACTACTTCAAGGGAAACTTGACAAATGCTCTAAATTTATGTTCTCATATTAATGTAGCCTGAAAGTTTACACATGAGATCATCTGATTAATATCTATCTCTTGTACTAGACTGAGAACTCGATGATTCTTAGTTCTTAATGAATAATTTAATAAATGAGTTAATTAATCCATGTTATAATGCCATTGTTATATCTTTCCTAAATGAGAAACAAAGAAGTGGATTTAAAGGTACCAGTCTGGAACTGGACATCATTTGGATTGAGTTCTTTTCTTTTCTTTTCTTTTCTTTTCTTTTCTTTTTTTCTTTTCTTTTTTTTTTTTTTTGTGTGTACGTCTGTTCAGTATGATGGTGGTGGTGGTGGTGGCTGTGTGTGTGTATTATGTGTATGTGTTTGAGGTATGCACAGATGTGTTTGCAGGCACACACCAAGGTTAGAGAATGTCAGATGTATTTCTATCACTGACCTGTAAATTTCCTCCATATGGAGTTTGCCTCTGAATGCTAAATATTGTTTGTTGTGAGCTCCAGGGATTCTGCCATCTCCACTCCTTACAGGACTCGGTCACAAGCATGTATGGTCACCCCCAGCTGTTTTTTTGTGGGCTCTGGGGAATTGAAGTCAGGCGGTCTCAGGATCACGCAGGCCCTCATCCTTGTGGCAAGTTTTCTTACCCACTGAGCCATTTCCCCAGCCTTGTGTTCATTTTTATGTAAGCTACAATGTATCAATTAAGAACTGTTTTTTATACATATGTGTTCCTAGAAAAATGTTTTGAAAGCATGGCTTTAATACTAGTAATCTGGTCGTCATTCCTCCCAGTTATATAGTGTTGTCTTCTTTATCTAATAGTAAGCTGAAAATATAAATACGTGAATGTATGCCAGTATGCATGAATGATATGCCTGTCTATCTATTTATATATCTTAATCTACATCTAAAATTTATATTTAACCAGTAATTAAATGAAATATCACTTTGTTAGGCAGTGTGGCTTACACTTTGGCAATAGTTTCACTTAATGGAGGGCAGTTAATTTATGCAAGATATTTAGCCTCCTTGAGCCTCAATTTCTTCATTGTAAAGAAATGAAATAGTATTTACTGAGAATTTATTGTCATGATGATTAAATTGAATTGTACATTGCAAAATTCTTCAGGTCTAGTAAAATAATAATATCCTTTAAAATATTTAATAGCTTTTATTCACAAGTTAATATGCAGATGGTTGTCTAAATCTAGTCTTAATTGAAAGCTGTGTATTGAGTTATATTAACGACCAAAACTCTCATGAAAATATTAAAAATTCTTGGGGCACTATTCAGGGAATCTACTTGCTGTGTGGAGAGTGTATATGAGCTATTGCCACCATTGTAGTGGAATTTCTCTGCTAATTGACTTGAATGGGCCTTTTAGTTTCTTTGTAAATGTGGTGGAAACATTGCATTTAATCATGTGCTTTTCCTTTAACAAAAATGTTGACAGAAAGAAAAGGACAACTGGCTAGAAGTAGGCAGTGTTTAAACTTGGCTGAATGCCTTGTTTTCAAGAAAAAGAAAGAAAGAAAGAAAGAAACCAAGCTATAAACACTATTCCAACACAGGCATACAGATGATTTCACAAAGAAACAGTTGCAAAACAGGGGAAATATTTGTATGGTGGACTATGGAACCCATGTGAAGCTCTCAAAGCTCTTTGTTTCCATTATTTCTGATTCAGACAGGATTCTTGATTCTTAAAGAGCAGTGGTGGTTCCTGTTGCATAATGGATGTGTATCAGGAGGATATGTTCAAGCCTTAAAATAAGCACTCAAAGTGTAACTCTGCATTTCTGGTTTAAGTGACCATCTTAAAAGGAGAATGAGAAAGGCTGTAAAAGGGGTTTGTATGATTTAAAATCAGAAGTAAAATTTAGACATTTGATAACCACAAGGCCACAACTTCAGAAACTTCATTTCCGTGATATAACATCCTTTCTCTTATTCCATCCTGCCCCACGTCTACCTAACCCACAGCACAAAAAAAAAAAAAAAAAAAAAAAAAAAAAAAAAAAAAAAACACCTCACTTTCATATTTTGGAAAGTTGGAAGCTTTGTGGTATGGGGGATGTGCCCATAGTCAATTTGAAAAATTTCAAAATTTATTGATGTACTACAATGTAGTGAAAATAAAACTAGCAAAAAGCAATTTTGAAGTTGAACACTATACCAATTTTGTGTCTTATTTATAAATAATGGTTATTTTTTCCCAGTTTTATTTATCTGAATACAGATATAAACATGCATGCCCACATATATACCCATTTACATATGCATGTACATTTATATAATATATGTGCACATCATATTTCCATACCTGTATACAATTCATATGTTAAAAGTATGTGTGCATGTATTTATATATTATATATTAATCAACTCTTGTTATAAACTGCTTCATGCAGCAAACTTTTCCTATGTTCAGAAATAGAATTATATGCATCTACGATTTCTGAAATGCATTTAAAACCCCCATTGTGTAACAGTTGTTTTCTATTCCTCTTCATATTATAAATGAACTGAATTCTGACCCTTTTCCCAGTGCGAGAAGCAATTTGGATTCTCTGCTAATTGAGTCCTGTGAGCCTTATGAAACATCAGTTTACAGTGAGGATTGCTGTTCCCTGGGGCTTGACAAAGGACCACCAAATACAAAAAAGTTTGAACCACACATCGTTTGAGAGCTACTAATATCTCAAGATGAGTTAAGTAAGAGTAGTAAACTTTTAAAAGATGTGGGAAAATAAACATAAATGTCTGAGGGGTAAGGTTTTCCTCCCATTTCCTTGTTTTTAAAAGTCCATTGACACTGCTGTTTACTCTATTACAACATTTAGGGAAACCACACCAACAGCTGGAGCCAGAAATTAAAGGTAAATCCAACATTTTCTATAAATCATGTAGTGTGAGGTAGATAGGATTTTGGCTTTTAAGTATTACATACAACTTTAGCTATGCACTGTTAAGATCATAGCATAATATATTTTCATCTGAACCTTTGGATATATAAGATATTTAAAAACAATGAAGCTTCAATTATATTCCCAATCTTTCCTAGAAGACTGATATTTTCTAAATCTTACTACTGTCTTTTGTTGGTGTTTCCTTTGAGCAATGTGACAGATTGAGTTAACACATCAGTCAATGAAGGTCTAGGAGAGTGGGTGCCCTGAGGTACTGTACTTTCTAGAAAAGACAATTCTGATTCTTATAGTGAATTCAGAGCTGATTCCTTTTTCCTTCTGGAATCCACACCTGGGTTATGAGTTGCATCAGAGAATCCTGGTGTATCTCCTGACTAATAGAGAAACGAAAGGGGCAGGGAGGTCTGTACTGATGTAGCCCAAGTCTCAGCTGTTAAAGTAAAAGCCAAGATAGAGAGCAAGCATTTGAAACCAAATACATTATTGCCCATTTATTCTATAAAACCTTGCTGGGGAGGGATTGCATAGACCAACTGATTGGGTCAACTGCAGAGAGTTTCCCATAGGTTTTTGTGGGAAGCAAAAGCATCTGGCCTATCTTACTAGAGGACACTACAAAGGCAGAACACTGTGTTTGCTTGTTACTACTGTCCCTGGTACAGAAGAGGGGGACTATTGGAAACAATAATGTCATTAATGTCATGGCTCATGGAGTCAAAGATCTTGTGAATAGCTACACCTAGAAGGAGGGTAGCACCTGGGGCAACTCAGGGACCCTAAGTGTAAAGTTTTATCACTTGGATATCTCAGGTCCACTGGTCTTCCAGTTCCCTGTGTCTTCATTTTGATGATCAAGAGAATATCCAGTGCTGGGTATTCTTGACCATGTACGTACATGCCTAACAGTCAGTTATGGCCAGGAGAAAAGTCCATGTCCGCCATATATGGTTACTCTCAAAGAAAAATGGATCCGTGGGAGTGGCCTCTACCTAAGTGCTGTGCTGGTGTGAAAACAATTATACAGCGTGTACTCTTATACACCTGAAGTCAGATCTCATGAACGTAGGTATCGTTTCAGTCTGCTGTCATAATTCCAGGCCGCAAGAGGAGTTAATATTTTCTACATGTCTACAACATGCTAAGCACAGACAATCAGCATCCCTTGTGATCTCCTCACACTGTTCTATCTGTACTATTTTCAGGGGAAGAAGCAAAGTGCTAGATAGGTTGTGCACTGCAAAGTGAGCTCCACGGGGGAGGGTCTGTTTTGATTCCATAGGGACCATGTTAAGAAATCAAAGACATTTCTCCAACTAAAAAAAAAAAAAAAAAAAAAAAAAAAAAAAAAAAAAACCTCAATCTTTATCATGTTAAAGCAGAGATATTTATCCACAGTTGTAACTTCCTCCTAAGATCTGAGCAATTAGAAAATAGACAGACAGCCTCACTTATGTCTACATCAGGCACTCTCTTTGTGTTAGGTGATAACACAAGTTCTTGAGACCTAACAGGTGTTGTCTACTTTTGAGTTAATAAAAGCAATGAGCATTTTGCCCAAATCAGCTACCCAGTTCCAATGTAATAATTGGCGTAAAGAGTGAAAATGTACCCATTACTAGAGGACATATCCACTTCAAGCAATATTTAACTTGCTTTTGCTAACAAGTCGTTCTACAGTCATTCTGAAAGCACCACAGGCATTGTGGAGTGTGTCAGTGCAAACCTCCCCATTGCTTTAGGATAGGTCATTGGAGAGTATGCATAGGCAAAGAAATACCGTATAAGACATATGACCTTCATTAGGAGGTTTGTAATTTATTCACAGTGGTAAAATTTATAAAATAAATGTAAATATTTGATAAGTATTAAATTCAGATGCTGTTAAATTGACAAAAATACTACAGGTGCTCAGAGGGGCAAGTTATCTCAAAATAGGCCACTTGGGAAACATATCAACACAGATGTGAATTATTTAATCACCAAACACGTTTAACTTAAAAAGCTAAAGGGAAAACTGTTTTAGGCTGAGGAAACAGCACTGACAACCATCCATCACTGAGAAAGGATATTGGCATTGAAAGGGTTTTATCTTGGTAAAATAAACATAAAATTTGGACAATAAGTTTTATGCAGTTCTTTGGCAGCATTTACATCCATGATGCATGTTTTTAACATATTTAGAAAGCAGTAAGTCCTCACTGGTTACTTGCTGGAAATTCCCTTTATAGTTATATAAGGCTGTGTTATATTGCACCATTTTTCCGTGGCTGTCCATCGCTAGTTTCATTATGGCAAATTGTAACATAATTTCCACAGACCTGGTATTGAAAGGCTGGTGTTCCTAGCCACAGGAAGTCGGTTGGAGTGCAGTGGGGTATTAAGGATGACTTAAGGAAATTCATGCTGTATATAGTCTGTATAAAATAGTTATTATCAAGTTGTTAATATTTCAGAAAACAGCACATGTATATTCATGGGTTATAATGCGCCATTTCTGCCTGTATCCATACCAACCAATGAGCACTTCTGATATGTATTTTGATATGCTTTCATCCCTAGTCAATGACTCTGATGGGAAGAAACCTTTAGGCACTTGGAACCATTTATTAAGAAACTCTTGAAAGTTAATTATAAGATAGTGAGCTTTAAATGGCACCCTGGAGATAGGGAAAACCATCTACAACTCCAAAGGTGTCAGAGTTGAAAGTAGAAGATGGCCCATCACTTGTTTAACATGGTAAGCAAATATACAAACAATAATGACAGCAAAAACAAATTCACTTCCTTTTGTTTGTACTTAATTTTTTGTTGTTCTTTCTCAGAAGGGAAGATGTCACCACAGGAAAGCTATTGACTTACAAAACATTTACTACTCTGTAACTATACCCTAGGTGACAAAAAGCAGGGATGACTGTGATATCTAATCCTTTAGACACTGTTTTAGACACAGGGGACATTTAAAAAAAAATAAGACCCTAGAATGTACCTTAATGCTACATATTTAAAAAAATGTGTGTATATATATATATATATATATATATATATATATATATATATATATATGATCATGTATATATACATTTTAAAGGAAGAATAACTGTGTCTGTTACCTTTAACTACTACTTTAAAGTGATAACTTGGGTTTCTCAAATATGCCAAATTGAAATATTTATAACTTTATTTTGTTAACTATAAAAGATTACAAATGACTTAGGTTATGGATGGCACTTATTTATGTCTAACTGATATTTCATCTGATAATACAAATAAATGTTCCCAGATAGAGAAAGGGCATTGTTAATAAGCATCAAAGTTTAAAGAAAAAATAACCCTTAAATCCTCATGTCTTCAGTGTTCTTACCCGCATCCCAGAGGTAAAATGAATGCGCAGAGTTTGACACAGAGCAGCAGGGCGATGTGCTGTTTCCTACATCTTAACTTCAGGGCTTCTTTTTTCCTCCAGAGCTGTACTTATAAAGACAGATATATATCTCCCCATTGCTTCCCTTTTAATGGGAAAACAACAGTATGCTTAATCCAGAAAACCAATTGTAAGGTGCTCCATTGGGAAACGTTTTGTCAAGAACCATAAATCTGTGGTGATAAATTTATAGTGTGTGCAGCTGTCCTGAGTATTGATTAAGGCTTATATCCCTGCACCTGCTCACATAAAATGATATGCCCCCTAGTTGATTTTTTTGCACTCAGTGTGTACTATCATTTTTATTCTCGAAGGTTTTGAGCCCAACTGTAACTGAGTCAAACCGCACAATATGCAGGCACAGAACAGCTTATCACAGCATTCACTCGAAGAGTGAACTTGATTATGTGCTACTCTCATCTCCTAAGGCCAAGATTTTAAGCGAGTTGCCCCGAACAAACATTGCTTCTTGTATCTTTTGTGCTTGCCTATACATAGAAAAGTTTGCTCTTCCATGGATTCTCTGACATAACTATATTGTTTGCCAAGGAATTCTTTCTGGCATATTTTTACAGTCATTCTGAGAGCCCCATAGTCATTGTGATGTGTGTCAGTGCAAACCTTCTCATTGCTTTAGAAATGTTGCTTTCTCTGTTTTAATATCTTTGGTTTGCTTAAAAAAAAAAAAATCTTTATTTGTGAGCTGGAGAGACAGCTTAGTGGTTAAGCACTTGCCTGTGAAGCCTAAGGATCCCAGTTTGAGGCTCAATTCCCCAGTACCCACGTAAGCCAGATGTACAAGGTGGCACATGCATCTGGAGTTCGTTTGCAATGGCTGAGGCCTTGGTGCAACCATTCTCTCTCTCTCTGCCTCTTTCTCTCTCTGTCTGTGTGTTGCAAATAAATAAATAAATAAATAAATAAATAAATAAATAAATAAATAAATAAAAATTTAAAAAAATTCCTTATTTGTGTGTATGCACACATGCCAGGCTCTCTTACCACTGCAAACAGATGCCCCTCCAGCTTTATGTGGGTGGCTTCGAAACTGAATTTGCAGGCAAGCATCTTTAACTACTAAGCCATTCCCCAGCCCCTCTGCCTCCTCCCCATTAGTCTTTAAATGAAACATCCAAGTCAGTTCTTCTCAGAGTAGATTTCAATTACCCATCTAGAAAGAATGATTTATGTCCTTCCCTTCATCTGCAAGTTATCTTTATTCTTCTATGAAACATGAAAGTATTTTTGTCTTGTTTGCCATCATGAAAATTGTGTCCTTCTATAACTGTGGAAACAGTAGGCAACTGGCTAAGTAGCTTAATGAAAGACATGAAAGCCTAAGATAACACAATTCTTTTTAGCTTTGTGAATAATTTTCCTTTGCCTTTTCCAATTTCAACAAAACCTCTCAAAACTCTTTTGGCTTAAAAATCAGTGATCTTCAGGAGAGTTTGGAGAGATACCTGAGGTAGATGAATATTGACTTCTAACAGTTGAGTTGCTGAGCCTAGAATATGAAATTCCTGCTTTTTCTAAGGAAACTGAGTAATAATGAGAAAAAAAAATTTAGTGCATTCCCCCCCTTCAGAACATCTTAAAGCAGTGTGCCAAATGATGTCTATGAAAATCATCCCTGCCTAGGAGGGCATCTGTGGTACAGATAATGGAAGGTGTGACTTTGGTGAGATGCCCTTGACATGTTCTTTGGGATGAGGGCTCTCATGTCCCAGTGCCAGTGAATATAAAACATCTAGCAAAGACTGGCATTCTAGAACCTCAGCCAGCTGCATTTGTGTTCTGGAGTATTTGGTTCTTGTCATGTTATGGCTGATGTGGAAGTTGTTGTGGTGGCAGTACTTAAAGTGTATCTTGTTATTTTTCCTTTTTTTTGAAAAAGTTGAATCTCAGCCAGGCTTGGTGGCACACGCCTTTAATCCCAGCACTCGGGAGGCAGAGGTAGGAGGATCGCCAAGAGTTTGAGGCCACCCTAAGACTACATAATTAATTCCAGGTCAGCCTGGACCAGAGTGAGACCCTACCTTGCAAAACCAAAAAAAAAAAAAAAAAAAAAAAAAAAAAAAAAAAAAAATGTTAAATCTCTTTCTGATGTGAAAATGACTTTTCATTTTCTTGTATTTTCAATGAGTGAAGGGAGAAATAAAACTTTCATGACAAAGAACAAACGGAAGATATTTAGAAAAGAAAGTTTTTAAGACTGTGGTGATGGGGGCAGAAGTTACAGGGGTTCGTGGCCCCAGACATTAAGAAAAGACAGTGTAGCAGACAGCTTCAGGTTCTCTGAGATGAACTTTCAGACCAGGCACAGTTATGGAGGAAGGGATGTTATTTATTGAAACTTACAGATCCAAGGGAAGTACCATAAAGGCAGGAAAAGCAGCCTGCTCTTCACAGGGCCAAACAGAGAGAGAGAAAGCCAACCAGCCACCACAGCACACAGAGCAAAACTACAGCCAAAAGATCACACAGCACACTTCAGGAACTCCTGCTAGGCACATTTGCATATCTTTACAATGGAATCTCAAACCCACACCATTAACACCTTAAGACTGGCCCCCAGTGACATTGCCTCTAGCAAGGTGATTGCAGATGCAAACTATAACTAGTAAAACACTGAATATATTGGGGGACATATATTCAAACTACCACAGACAGTATTGATGTGCATACCTGTGGGGAGGAGAGTGTGAGACATTTCTCATTATAGATTCTCAGTGTTTATACAACCTTCGCCATAATGAACATTGTTAACAAAACAAAAACTCACACAAAATGATGGATTACTATTTTAATATTATTTCTATTGTAGAAAGGCTCATAAATGTGAAAGTATATGTAAAGAACCTCTTTACTATTTAAAACAATAAAACAAATATTGATACTGAGTGCATTTGTGAAGACATAGAGCTCTCCAGGGACCCTTTCCTGATTGCCACATCATTTCTACATCTCATTCCAAGTCAGAAACCTTATCTTTGGTATCCTTTTTTTGGACAGAAAATAAAAACCAGTGAATGATGATGAAGATATAACGAGTTAGAAGGTATAATATTGGGGACTGTGTTAAACTGAACAAGAGTGAAAATCTACATTCTCCTACATTCTGTCATCTCTTTTATGCTATCATCTATCTATCATCTATTTATCTATCTATCATACCATCCAGAAATTGAAAATAATTCAAATATTGAAAAGGGGAAGAGTTAAAATAAATTGTATTATGCCTTCTCTTTGGATGTTTTGTCAAAATTGTAAATGACACGAGGACAATGCAGAAACATGAGAACTCTTGATTACATGTGAGGTACAAACTAAAAGTAACACATAGCACTTATGTATTGTTATAATGGAAAAAACATGAAAAGACTAGTTTAGAAATAAAGTCAAATTATTTTTTTTTTTTTTTTTTTTTTGTTTCTTCAGAGTTTTTATTATGAAGGAATACCAAACTTCTCACAGGTTTTTTCTTCACCTGTTGAGATGGGCATACAATTTCATTTCTTACGTGTGTTTACGTAGTGTATTACATTTGTTGATTTCCATAGGTAGAGCTATCATTGCATCCCTGGAATGAAATTAATTTGTACATTGCATATGATCTCTTTAATGTGTTCTGGAGTTCATCTTGCAAGTTTTTTTTTTTTTTTTTTTTTTTTTTTTTTTGAGGTAGTGTCTCAGTCTAGTCCAGGCTAACCTGAATTAACTATATAGTGTTAGGGTGGCCTTGAACTCACAGCAATCCTTCTACCTCTGCCTCCCAAGTGCTGGGATTAAAGGTGTGTGCCACCTTGCCTGGCTCCTTATTACAAGTATTTTATTGGGAATTTTCATGTTTGCTCATCAGGGAAATGGGTCTATAGGTATGGATGCGTTATCTTATCTGGTTTTCATATCAAGGTACTAATGGCTTCATAGAATGAGTGGGGTAACATTCTTTCCATTTCTATTTTGTGGAAGAGTTTGAGGAACATTGTGTTACTTCTTTAAAGTTCTGATAGGAGCTGGCAGGGAATCCATCTGGTCCCAGACTTTTCTCGGTTGGGAGACTCCATCACTGCTTCTATCTCATGGAATGTTATAAATTTGTTTACTGTGTTCATATATTCTTGATTCAATTTCGGTAGGTAATATGTGTCTAGGATTTCTCAGTTTTGTAGGAATATGTTATTGGAAGCATTTCCTAATGATCCTCTGCATTTCATTGTTATCTGTCTCCCTTTTCATCGCTAATAAATTTTGTCCATTTACGTCTGTCTTTCTTTTGATTAGCTTGCCTAAGGATTTTCTGATCCTGTTTATCCTTTCAGAGAGCCAACTCCTTTCATTGATTCCTTAGCATTGCTCTTTCAGTCTCTAATTATTTTCTGCCTTACCTTTATCACTTCCTTTCTAATTACTGATTTGGGGGGGGGTTGCTTATTTTTGTGTTTCTAAGACCTTGAAGTGTATCAAGTTACTTGTTTGCAATCTATCTGATGGTTTTTTGTTTTTGTTTTTGGTTTTTCAAGGTAGGGTCTCACTCTAGCTCAGGCTGACCTGGAATTCACTTCGTAGTCTCAGGGTGGCCTCGAACTCACGGCAATCCTCCTACCTCTGCCTCCCGAATGCTGGGATTAAAGGCGTGCGCCACCACGCCCAGCTCTTATCTGATTTTTTTTTTTTTTTTTAAATTTTTATTGATTTTTTAATCTTACATACCAAAAAAAAACCCCACCTGATATTTCCCCCCCTCCCCCATTCCACTTTAGAACTCCAGTCTCCATCATATCCCCTCCCTTTCTCCATTAGTCTCTCTCCTAATTATTTTTAAAATTTTTTCCTACCAACTACTTTTACTTCATTATTAACAACAATATAACACTATCAATTATAATATTAGCATAACACTCATTGATATTTGTAACGCTCTCTTGGACCTTTTTGAATATGTAGTTTTTTTTTTCTTCTATCTGGCAAAGTCTCACCTTTGAATGAACCCATCTGTTCATTTTCTTCTTGTTTCTGAACTCCATGCATATGATCCTATTCCTTCATTAACATCTTCCTTTTGGATGTCATAAGGGCACTTCAGATGCATAGTAAACAAAAATTGTCCTCAGAATTTTGCCTCCAAGCTTGAGTCTCCGCCAGTCTTCTTTATCATCAGGTGTGACTCCACTTGCTATGTAACCACATACGTCCTCAGGCTTGGACTCCTCTGTGACATCATTTACTTCACCATCATCCACATTCAGTCCATCACGAAGAACTAAAAACATGTCTTAAGTAGACTGAACAAGCTTACATGTAGTTGCCTAAGGAGCTATGTAATACCCAATAGCCTTCATTAGTAGTTTAGTCAATAGTTCTTGGTGGTGATAGACTGTGTCCAACAACAATGAAACCATTTTTCTGACCCTGTGAAATAGTGGACTCTATAAAGTACTTATAATTACAGAAAGGGAATGGGTGAAAAGAACAATTTGTGAATTCTGGTCTAAATAATGTATGATGAAAGTTTCAGGAAGTACCGCTGTCAATTCTTAACACTGGTATTTTGAGAAACTTCTGTGGTAAAGGGCAAAAACATGTCAAAATTGTTTTAAAGAAGATTTGAATGATAAATAAAAAGGCAATTTGGAAAACCAAAGGACAATCATTCCTTATAAAACCAACATCAGGTCAGTGTTTCATGATTCCTTCTGTTGTGTGTGTGCACATGTAATAGATATTTGTATCAGATCACACATAGTTTTTTTTTTTTTTTTGGGTGATATCTATCTATCATCTATCAATCATCTATCTATCTGTCTACTGTGTGTGGGACCGTGGGCGTATGTGTGCTATGGCCTGCATGTAGAACTCAGAGAACAAGTTTTAGGTCCATCCTCACCCTCCACCTCCTTTGAGGCAAGGTCTCTCCTTGTTCATGTCTCCTTTGTGAGCTTCTGGGAAATTCTCCTGTCTCTACCTCACTTCCTGCCATAGCTACACTGATTACAGAGGCCCACACACCTTCTGGATTTGATATGGGCTGGGCATTCAACTGAGGTACTCAACATTGAGAGGCAAAGTACTTTATTCACTGAGCAGTTTCCCCAACCCAAGATCACACATAATTTTAAATACTATTTCATTATCTATTTCCTTTTGCTATACATTTAAATGTTCCCTCAAGATATAATTTTAAATAGAATTGTATTTGTAATACATTTGCATACAAATTTTAGAAAATATTCATTTTAAAATATTTTTGTCTTATATTTGTGCATTGTACTTTTTGCTGTGATGAACATGCGTGCACTAGAGTTAACTTTACAAGTATGGTTTCTAGGCACAACTATTATATACCCTTTGAAAGTGATTAATAAATAATATCAAATTGCTTTCCACAACAATTCACCAGTTTATATTCTCATCAGCAGGAAACAAAACTATCTACAATTTTCCTATACCCTCATTAGCATCAGTAATATTTGCTTTCCCACTTAATGCTGATGAGTACATATTTCTCTGACAAAATGAACATTTTCCTGTTTATTAGCTGTTTTTATTTCTTTTGCATGTTTTTATTAATTTATGATCTTGCTTACAAATCAAGCAAGAGAAGTAGAAATCATAGAAATGTGATGCCATTTAAATTTATGCATCTGTGGTTATAATTTTATAGTGAATCTCATGGCTACAGACTGCAGTCCCTGCTATGTGGTCTTCTATGAGGCTTTTCTATTTTCCTTTGGATTACCCAATTTTAACATTTTAAAATTTATTTATTTGTAAGCAGATGAAAGAGAGAGAAAGAAGAGAGAGAGAGACAGAAAGAATGGGCATGCCAGCTGTCTAATCACTGCAAACAAAATCCAGATATATGCAGCACTTTGTACATCTGGCGTTAAATGGGTATTGGGGAGTACCAGGTCGTTAGGCTTTGCAGGCAAGCACCTGAACTGCTGAGCCATCTATTCAGCCCAACCATTTTAATAGTTTAATTTGTCACAGCTATATGGAATTTTCTCATGCATGTGATCTGTGTAAAGAGCTTAATCTGAAAATTCCAGCAGTGCTGACGGCTGCAGGTAGTTGGCAAGTGCTGTTCTACTGTATGGCAGAACCAGTCATCATGAAGGTGTGCTAGTGAAAGATGAAAGGTAGTGGATTCATGGGCATACAGGAAGAGAGCTTTTGAAGAGGTAATTTGGGACTTTTGTATTCTTTTAAGTTGTCTTTATTTCAGACTTTATATCAATGGATTGGGGTGGTGACAGGAAACTTTTTAGTAATAGTTGAAGGCAAGGTGGAATAGAAAATTGAAAGCTGAGGACCGAAAAGAGGAGGATGACCAAGTGGTGAGTGATAAAAGCTGCAGATTGTCTTTTGTGGTAGAAGAAGCATAAATTTGGCCCATCATGTAAGCCTCTTTTTATAACTTAATAAGAATGATCAGGAAGGACATGTCAAGGTCCTGGAGGAACTTATGGTGCTCTTGACCTTTTGGTTACACAGTGTGGGCTCTGTCAGTAGTTGCTAAGTGAGAAGATGTTTCAAGTTGGCAAAAGCTACCTTGATAGAGACCACAAGCAAAATGCACAAGAACATTTTGTAAAGACCCAGGGAAGTAAAGGTGAAATATTTTAGTTTTGCCTTCAACTGTCTGCAAGTCTGGGGCAAATAGGCAGTCATGTAAGCATCACTGAGAACTGTTAGTTTCTCCCTGAGCACAAGCATCTAGAAGCTCAAAGATACAAAGATACAATAAAAGAAAAAAAAACCCAAAATGTAAAAGATCTTGCATCATAATTCAAAAGATGGTTTATATAACTGATGCTGAGTATGAAGAACTACTGGGACCCAACTTATCAACTTATATATATATATATACAACATGAGGAAAGACAGAAACAGTTTGTGTATCTAAATAGGGGATTTTCTTAAGGCAGTGGGCATTATAATGTTTTAGAATTTATCTAAGTTACAGGGTACATGTAATAAGTGATATTAAATTTACTTATGTCCTTCTTATGATTCTGAAGTCCTTTTAGGAAAAATAAGCTAAGTGATACATGTACATATACATATATACATACACACCAAGTCATTCTATCTGAAACTAGTGCAGTGCAGTGTACTATGGTTCAACCAAGTGTACTCTAGTATTAGAAGATATGAGAGCAGTAAATGTAGAAAGAAGGTCCTGGGCTGGAGAAATGGCTCATCAATGAATAGTTTACCTCACAAGCCAGAGTACCTGACTTCAATCCACAGAGCCTACTTAAAAGGCAAGGGCTTGAGAGGGGAGACAGGAGGATTCCTGGGGCTCACTGGCCAGCCAGTGGAGCCTAAATGGTGAACTCCAGGTCATTGAGAGACCCTTTTTCCCAAAGGAAAGGACAAGATACAAGGCTGTCCTCTGTTCTCCACATGCATACACATATATCCCACTTATGTGCCATCATACATATGAACATGTATGCACACATATATGCCCTCTACAGTACACATACACAAAACTAGAGAAAGAAAGCCATGATGTGAGATGTAGCCGACCCACAGCACTCATACATGTGTTAATGTACAAAAATCCTACAATGATTTGTGATGAAAAATCTTAATGTAAAATATAAGCCCAAATCAACATCAATTAATGCCAGTATCTTTAAAAATCAGTTCTAAATATTTATATTCTTCCTGTTAATTGGATATCAGTACAGGCAGAAATTGTCTTCAGCATGCACAAAGCATAAATCTAATTAAGCATGCTGCTTAGGTGATGTTTTTTTCTTCAGAATAGTTTCACAGGATAGTAAGTCTTTGATTTACCTGTTAATAAAAAATAGTTATTTCAGCTACAAATTATAATTTATCTTAAATCACCAGTGAAATTATAATCTTACTTTCTTTTGTCCAGCAAATTATTCTGTATGGTGAGGGTAGTAAAGGAGCTCACGTGGACCAGGAGCTTTACAAAGAATGAAAATGGGATACAAAGGTGGATTTCCAACTCTGAATTCTGCCAGACTTGTGAAACAGATTCAAAATCCCTCAAAACATACATAAAAGACAATAAAGAGGCTGTACTAGTGGTAATTCTAAAACATTGGGCTGATTACCTTGTGAAAACAGAGTTTTCTGATAGAGTCTGATTTCAGTTCCACTTCTCTCCAGCTTCACATATGGTTTGAATTAGCAGCTTGGAAAAAACATATTGCTTTTTAAAATTGTACTTAAAACTCCATATTTTCCACAAGGAGATTGGTAATGGCCATCTTAAGGAATATTTTTTTCTAATGACAGTTTTAACATCACTACCTCCCACAGAGTGAAATCTGCTTGATAGCATAGACAGCTCAAATCCAACTTCAATGGTTAGTGATACTCACTTTGTAAAGTTTTAAGTTTGCATGTAAAATCCCAGCCCCTTCATTTCTAACCTCTGCATGTTTAGTGCCATATCTGATGATTGCTGTGAGTAAGAGCACACAAGTTGGCTCCTTTTTGCACACCAAATTAGTGCTCATCTAGCCTTGGTACCAAATGGTTTCACCTCGTATTAGTCCTGACTAGTCGTTCTTCTTGTTCTCATTTCTTTTATTGAACACATCAATATTGTTCATATGAGAGAAGTGTTATGTGATGTTTTGATAAGTGCACATATTGTGTAATATTTAAATAAAAATAAGCTTATCTCCTCAAATATTTATATATATTTATTTATTTGACAGAGAGAAATAGGCAGAGAGAGAGAAAATGGGCATGCCAGGGCCTCCAGTCACTACAAAAAATTCCAGATGCATGCACCCCCTTGTGCATCTGGCTTACGTGGGTTCTGGAGAATGGAACTGGGATCCTTGGCTTTGCAGGCAAATACTTTAACCTCTAAGCCATCTCTCCAGCCCAAATATTTTTTCTTTGTAGTGAAAAACACTTTAAATCCCCTGTACAAGATTTTTTTTTTAACTATCCAGTGTATTATTGCTAACTATCTGTAGTTACCTACTGAGCACATGTAAAATTAGGTCAAAAATATAGCTGCATTCCCATATTTGTTACAGTATTCTTCACAATAACCAAGAAGTAGAATTGAGTTAAGCGCTCCTCACCTGTTGAATGGACAAGGAAGATATAGTACACAACGGACTGTTCAATCATTAAAAGAGGTGAAATCCTCTTCTTAAATATTAATCTTAGTTGATTAAATCTTCAAAGCTGTGTCTTACATCCTTGGTACAAAAGTATATCTAGTTTAAACCTTTTTCTGCCACTTTCTTTGATTTTTGGTCTTCTATTCTTGACAAATGATACTTAATTTCTGACTGTGCTTTCTGATAGCTTTGAAATGAATCTTTTGTTCTTGTCGTTCCTTTTTCACAATCTGCATGTTTTCATTACTTGAAATGCCAGGTACCCAATTGTACTCATGTTTCCTGGAAACTGTCCAATTCTGGAAATCTGTCTCTATGCCCATTCTGACATATCCTACTCACAAACCACATCACTTTATATGAAAGGAAACCTGGAACTTGCTTGTAGGCTCTGACAATGATTCATTTTTTTTTCACATTAATCGCCCAAATTGTAATAAATTAGTCTGATAGAAATGACCTACATGAGGTTGGAAAACACAACTGCTACTCATTCTCCTCCTTGGGAACAAAATACCTGTGGACAGCCACCCACTCATCTGGTCAGCAGAGTCTTGTCAACATGTATAGGAATCTAGGTAATAGAGACTTTTAGACTCAAATTATTGTGCATCTCACCTTCCTAGGGAAGGAAAAAGTTCATAAAGCTGTCTTACTTATTCTCTAAAATTTTAACCTTCATAATTTTTCTAAAGCATTTTGTTTTATTTAGGGAAATTATACATATTAGGACATATATTACCAAAGGCTTTCCAAGCATAGAGAGTTTAGGGTGGAACCAGTTGGTGTTAAAGTCATGTCATCCAGTGGTCAGTTGGGTCACGCACTTAAATGGCATGGCCATTTTAGTTTGGAGAGTGGGCCTTAGGGGAAGCATTCTTGTAAATGACAGTGCTAATCATATCAGCTACATGTATGGTTATGGGGAATTACTACAGCAAAACTTTCTTGAAGAAACTCATTATACATTTCAAATAATCCCTTTGAGATTTGGGACTTAGTTCCACGAGAGAGCACTTTCCTAGCAAATACAAAGCCCTAGGTTGATTTTCTAGAACTAAAAATACATAGATATATGAATTGATTAATTAAAATAGTTATTTTATTTTTTTCCCAATCTCTGAAATTCTGACCCATACCTGGCCATAGATTTACTACCCTAGCCTTCACCAGACTGTTAATTATCCCAGCTCCTATAATTACAAGATCTTGTTTATCCTAGGGTACTTCTTTGAATTTGTGTTTTAATGCCTCACATAATACTCCTTCCTCAGTTTCTTTGTGACAAATCTGACCATACACAGACCTAGAAGAGTCCTGTAGGTAGCTGATTGCTTGCTAATAGTTTCTATAAGGTATAACAATTCTCATTCATAGGGACTATATAACAGAATAATCTTTACTGCCTCTCCTTTGATTGTAAGTATTGATCACAGGAAATGAAAAGTCAATTGTAATAAATATGAAATATTTGAGATAAAGCATTATGACATCAGAACTGGACATGATATGATAAAAGGGGTATGCACATGCCTCTGCTGTGTGTATGAGTAGCCCTGTGGTTTGAAGGACATGGCATTATTTATAAGATCATGATAGGGATAACATCACTCCATAGCAGTAGTATAACGATAAGCATAGTTAATGCACAGGAACTCCATGGAAGAGTACCTGCCATGCTGCCTCAATTAAGTTGTGGCCCACACAAACATAAATTGAGAAATCTGCTGTTTCAGAAGTTGTGATAAATACCAGAAAACTATTGACCTTTCATAATTAATTAATACAACTCTGGAAAATGACCCATGTTATATGACTGTCACCCTTAGGTAAAAAAGCAGGACCAGAAATTGCCTACAGCTTATGGAATTCTGGCTTACACACTGAGATACAGCCACTTTCTACTTACCCTTGGAGGAGGTCATGTTGTGCTATGTGATATGTTATGATAGCACATACAAACAGGAAACCACTATGATGCCATTATCTCGGAATCTTCCTTTCGTGGGAGCAATTCAGTTGCTTCAGGATTCAGATGTTTCAAAAGAAAAGATGTACTTCCCAGAAGGACTGTTGACCAATGGTGCAGTCCGTTCCCTGAGAGAGCTTCTGGAAGAAATCAAAGATGTTACATGTGAAAATTTCCTACCCTGTAGGAAGAGGTAGATACTAGTTAATGCTTGCAACATATTTAATTTTGTCCTCACTCACAATTGTTTCTTAGTGGATTATTATCTGAGTCTGATTTGGCTTTGATAACAAAATACCACAAACGGAAGGCTTAAACAACAACAAAATGTGTCTCTTATGGTCCTGGAAGAAGTACCATATTAAGGTGGCTGAAAGCTCATCGTCTGTGGAGGGTCCTCTTCCTGGCATGGAGAGAGCCTCCTTTTTGTTCTCAGATGTCCTTTGTTCGATATGTGCTGCTCGTGCCTTTTCTCATTCATAAGGTCCTTAATTCCATAGTGGGGACCCTGGCAATACTATCCCTTTGAGGATGAAGGTTTCAACATGGGAATTTGGAGAGGGACACAAACTTTCAGTTCACAATAAGTGTATTATTATACTTAGTTTAAATATAAAAAGTCATGGACAAATTTATTAATATGTTTTATTTCAAAATTTTAATACATTTTATTTGATTTGAATCTATTAGTTATACAAAACAATACGTTTCATTATGCCATTTTACACATGCATATAATGTACTTTTTAAAATTTATAAACAATAGAAATTTACTTCTCAAAGTTATGGGGTTGATGAAGACACAGGATCAATGCTAATATACTTATTTTTAGACTGTAGTTAGCAAATTGAGGACCTGGCCTGTTTTCTTATTTTATGGACATACACGACATGGAAAGCAGCAGGCTCTGATTTGGGTGTGGGGCATGGTTACTGCCTTTTCGTGCACATGACTAAAAAGTAGGTTATTGGTATGGTTTAATCTTCATCATTTTCTCTTATCATAAGCACAATGTTAACTATTATGACAATTCCTGTTTGTGACCATCAAGTTATAGTTTCTCAAGTCATTCAGGCTCTAAACCTTGGGATTCCCTTTGTTTCTTTCCTCTCCTCTGTCCATGAATACATGACCCTGTTTTAGGACTTAATAATAATTTCAGTGAGTGGAAGAAGAAGCTTGGCATTCATCATTACTACCATTTGCTCTGCACATACTCTATAGAATCATATGGGCTTCTTCCTAAGCCTGTGTCTGTATGTTGTGGGGTGGAGGGGGTAACCTTACTTTTCTCCATATTTAGGAACCTTAAATGAGTTTGCACCTGGTGACAGCATTGAGCTGGGACCTTTATGAAGTGATTAGTTCAAGAGGGCCCCCTTCTTTGATAGATGATGCCATCCTTGCAGAAGTGCGTTAGTTATCAGGGGTGGTGGAGTGGGTTCCTGATCAAAAGGATGAGTTCAGTTTGTCGTCTCTCTTCTCCTCAATGTTGCTTTGTTGTTTTATACCACAGCAAGAAGGCCCTGGCCAAAGGCTGGCTCCTAGCCTCTAGAACTATAAGCCATTGTGTTAGTTATAAATTATCCAACCTGCGGCATTCTGTTAAAGGAGCAGAAAGCAGATGAGAAGAGAAGGACAATGGACCTGATTTATAACATGCCACACCCAGCTCTGGTGGGATTCTTTCTGACCCCTGTCTCTGTCCCTGAACTTCAATCCCACGTCCAGCTTTCCATGCGGCTAGTTTTCCCAATCTCAGACAACTGTCCAAGGCCTTCGTACCGCTTTCTATACCTTGGAATTCTGTCACCCTGATCCTTGCTCTCACCCATCTTGGCTCTGTCACTTGTGTCTTACTTGAGTTGCTTAATGAGCTGTCACATGCTTTTTCTGTCACCACTGCTCAAATGACCTTTATAAAGCAAAACTGTTCACGTCACTCACTAGTCACAAACCTCCCTAACTTTAAATATAAAATCCAAACCCGCTAGCCTAGGACACTGAACATTTGTGATTTGGCTTCTCCTTCCAAACCTTCTGACTCAACTAGAACAAACAGTCCCCGTCTGTTGCCTCATACCTCCATCACTTTTACGGACTGTTTTCATCTGTCTCACAGAAGAAACTGTGGTCTTGGCTTACCTAGTCTCTAAAAGTAATCATTGCTAATCATTCATGTCTGCTGGGAACAATGTATTCGGGGATGTGTTCTACACATTTCACTGTATGAATGCATTTATTGTTCATAATCACTCTGTGAGATATATGCATTCATGGTCAGAGATGCGTCACATGGGTACTTTGTGGAGTGGAGCTGACAATGTGCCTGCTCATTAAGTGCAGTATTTGTGGAATGGATGACTCAGCAAAAGTTGTTGCAAATGAACTAATGTCATTAGAGAATGACTAGGCCACTAATACCAAAACGAATGACAAGCCAAGTCAATCTAAGAGTGGCAGAAAGCATGGAGGGACTGCAAGAGCATTTATTGAATGACTTAGTTAGAAAATGTGAATCTACATGAAGGTTCTAGAATCATGGTTAAATGAAAGGACAGCATTCTAAGTGTTACCTAAGATACCTGCTGGTTGGACAGAATCCCAACTAGCACATACCTGGTAACCCTTAGCTTATAAGAGTCATTTAAAAATTCTTATATATCCTTTGCCTACAATGATAATGACTAAAGCAATGACCTGGTCTCCTTCCAGTCATTGGCAGCTCCACAAACTTGATGAGTCTCGTGGTAGATTTCAGTGGAGCAGGGAATTTGATAGGTGGATCTGGGTAAGGGCTTTGAACAGGTGTTTAAGTATTCCCGGGCCTAGTCTCAGCTTTGGTGCCACCTCAGGATTATTAACATGGAAAGAAGAGTTAAGTTTCTTAGAGTCAGCTTTATAGAATCATATGACTTCACTAGCCAATTTGGCTCAACTACTGACTTGGGGCCCTCTCTAGCCAGGTTTTTAAGTGCCTGACTGACTTGCTTCTTCAAAACTGACTGTATCCTGGCTATTTTGAGTTCCCGTGTGGCCTGGATATTTAAATTTGACTCATTGCCTGCTCTGGCCAATCTGTTTCTCAGACCCTTCTGCCTAGATACCAGCTCTAAGACCAGCTGGGTCCACATCCTGAAAATCTGAACACACAGACTCAGCCCTTCATGTAAGAGGTGTCATGTTGCTGAACAAGCTATGGCTGGAGACCCTCCTCCTGTTTCTGTCTTCCCAGACCTTCCACTGTGGCTGAGCCAGTCATGTTCCTGTACATGCTGTACTTACTGCAGCTTCTCTGGGGTCCTTGCATACCTCCTTTCCCGCCACCCATGCACACACCCCACATTCCAGACATCACTATAACCATCACAGTTTTTCATTAAACCACTGTCCTTCATTCCATGTGCATTGATCAACCCTGACAGCCCTTCCTGTCTGTTCCACTTATTTTAATCTTATTAAATATTTTAAGTGTCTATAATTCTTCCATGAAATCTTATGATCCTGGGGGAGAAGCACTGGGGCATGTCAATGGCATTCTTCAATGTCCAGCATAATGTTGTGTACAGGGTAGCAAATGTCTTCATTTGCTTGATCACTTAAGTATTTATCATATATAAGTGCATTATTTAAGTTAAATCACTGAAGGAAGACCTGGGGTTGTGGTCAAGTAAGTTGGTTATGACTCCATATTGGATGTTTTTGTTTCATTGTCTTATAATGGCCACTGTTAGCCTACCAGAATAATTAGAAAATTAAAAATCTTGCTATTCTTAGGAAAGAAAATAGAAATTGGGAACATCTTTGTGTGTTGTTTTTGAGTGCAGATTACCAAAGTAAGAAAATTATCTAGGGGACTCAGAAGACCATGAGAAGTTGGAAGGTCACTTTGTGATGCCACTGTAGTATCTCAAGCAGTTTCCAGTGTTTTTGACATCTTTCCTCTCATGACTTTAACATAGATTACCTCTATGAATTCTGTCAAGTCTCTAGTCTGATTATTTTTAGCTGTTGTAATTTTTTTTTAGATAGCCCCAATTAATCATTCTTTCATCTTGCTTCTGAAGTTGCTACAATCCTCTTATTTTTTTAATGAATTTTTATTTATTTATTCATTTAAGAGGCAAGGAGAGTCCTTTTGGTTTTACTATTTGTAGAAATTAGGTTTTCCCAATTATTTGTCCTCTTTGAGTTAGTATAAACTCTTGAAAATATCAGTATTTTTCAACACGGTCTCTTCAGGTGATAAATTCATCCAAATTCATCTTCCGCTGAACTATATACTAGATATACACATGTAACTTTAACTTAGTTTTCTCTCTAATTCACAAACAACATTTCTTAAACTTTTAGTAAATTGAAATTGTTTTGTTTGAGTCTTTTAAAAATATATATAAGACTTTTCATTACATTCACTGTACACTTTTTTGTGGCACTGAGGATCACATTTAGGGGTACATTCCTGTTAGGCAAGAGCTCTATGACTGAGCTATATCCCCAGTTCCATTTCTCATCAAAAGTGTACATTTTTCCAATATATAGTTATATACATGCTAGTATACAACATATATACACACAAAATTAAATATCCTTATGCCATACACATAGCAAATCATATGCACATTTACATCCATGCATGGAAATAACAATAAAATAAAAACATGCATATCATAATTACAATACCCACAATGCACTAAAGATAAAATATAAATGTCTCTAAAAGCATCATAGTGTGTATGGAAACAATTTACAAAGAAGAAATAGTGTCATTCATTTTAAAGTCTCCCTAATGAGCAGTACTATTTGAGGAAGGATGACCTTACTTTATTAGTGCTCATTTACCTTCAAGGCATACATTTTTCAATCCTGGCTAATTTGCATATAATTTATCAAGAGAGAAGAAGTGCAAAATAATTTTGTTTAAAGATTTCCCTTTGTTTTAAGTGTCATTAGCAGTTCTGACTAATCCAATTTTTACAATCTCATCAGGTGCTTTTAGAAAATCTCTCTGAACTCATCTGGAGGGTGCATTTATTCCTAAGTGTCCTATATTGCATTACAGCAGAGCGCAGAGGCACAGCCCACTACAGATGTTTATGTGAAATGCAGTTAACACTCCGCCAATTTCGTTTTTATAGGGACACAATCAATTTTTATTCATTTAAAAACCAGAATGCTTTCTTTTATTGTGTGCAGTCTCTCCTGATTATACAGCTAAACAAATTATTTCTCTGTTTGTACTAAATGGTACTATTGGGGCAGGGAGATGGCATTGTATAAGTGTACCATATACATCAGGCAAATAAATAATGATTCTCTCTTAGGGTATGTTCCTTGCAGTGGGTTATTTAAAACTTTTTTTTTAGTTCTACTTACAGTAAATACACATAAATGAAATGTAAATCTTACATTGGGTAGTATGCAGGCTATGACATCTGATCTTGCATTTTAATGGAGTTTTTTAGTTTATAAGCTACATTTATATACATTAGGTGATCTCATTTAAGATGCCCAGGTTCTGTTACTAAGTCTGTGTTGTATTTAAGTATATTTATTGTTCTTTTCAAAAAAATTCCTGAAGCTGTATAGGCTCATTTCACTATAATTAAAAATGTATCATTAGCCAGGAATAGTGACACACACCTTTAATCCCAGCACTCAGGAGGCAGAGGTAGGAAGATCACCATGAGTTCGAGGCCACCCTGAGACTACATAGTGAATTTCAGGTCAGCCTGCGCTAGAGTGAGACCCTACCTCAAAAAACAAAAAACAAACAAAAAAAGAGTATCATTAAACCTCGATATTACTGACAATATGTATGAAAAGATTTAAAGAATGAACTAATATCTTGGTAATGTGGGAAGATACATTTGTATATGTAACTTCCTTGAAATCTATCATGTTTAACTTTTGTAGAACCACATAAAACAGTGTAAAAACATTACAAAACCAGCACCATTAACCCCATCTTTCCTAAACTCTTGACATGGATCCATGCATTACTCAAGTGAGCTGAAAATTGCCAACAAATGGCCCTGGATAAGGAGAAGTTCTTAGGAGTTGATGATCAAGGTCCCTACTCAAGAACAGATACACAGAAATGTGTAACCTCCCCTCTTACAGGGTAAGTATAAATAAGCACTTTATGGTTATATGAAGTTTTGTATGTCAGAGATTTAAACAGAGTGGGAAATAGCATAAATGTGATTAGGAAAATGTAGAAAATCATCTACTTTTTTGATTTATTTTTATAGCTTTTGTTTTCCCAGAGTCCTTAATAAGTGAGTGGCTATTTTCCATACAGATTTTTATCCCAATGACACATATTTTGGAATCACATTCATTAGTTTAGTGTTTCAATAAACAATTTTAATAATCAAAAGGAACACAATAAATGCTATGAATTAATCTGTTCAATAACATATCACCATGTATTAACTACCGAAGGAATAAGAGACATATGCCCTGCTCTTAGGAAGCTCAGTAAACACTGAAATGACAAGCAATAAAAGCAGGATTGAAAGTTCAATATTGAAATATGGTTCTATGGGGCAGTGATTATAGTTCATATCAATGACATGAAATCAGTGAAGTAGGTTCAGTGAAAATCATTGTAAGTTGGAAAAGCAAGAAGGCTTCTCATCTCCTGAAATGATGGTGAGATTGGACAGATGAACAGCAAACTGACTTTGCTTTGCTCTAAAGATCTAAAGATGCCCTGTTTTTAGAAGTGAGGATTTGTTTCATCAGTTTGGAAAAGGAAACTGCATAGGTATATGTAAAATACACGTGAATTTATGTATATGTAATACTGAGTGTGCACCGATATATATTTTTGAATGAATATGTATGTGTATGGTGTGCATGGGTGTGAATTCATGTTAGTATGTGTGAGGGTGCACATACATAGGTGTGTGCCTATGTATTCAAGTCCATATTGGGTGCCTCCCTCTATTATTTTCCAACTCATTTATTGAAACAAGGACTCTCACAGAGCCCAGAGCTTATGGATTTGGATAGCTTATCCCAGGATCCTTTTTCCTCACTTCCCAGACACTGGGACTATAGGCATTCACCATTCCCAGCATATAAGTGAGTGCTGGGGATCCAAACTCAGGACCTCATGTTTGCAGGGCAAGTGCTTTACCAGCTGAGGTATCACTCCAGTTCCTATATACACACTTTTTAACATAAATCTTATCTTGGTAAAATTAGTATTAGAAATTTTAAATTATTTCTATAGGTACAGTTAGAATTTAGTTGTGTGCATAATTTTTGTAAATATTACATTACGCTTCCAGTTTATTTTATCATTCAGATTTCATGAAAGTTTTCTGAATCATCATTCTTTTTTGTGCCTATGACCACTTCATATGATTTATCTTTATTAGTAACATAAGTTCACACATATACTTGTTGTTAGAAGCATTTCAAACATCTTTCTCTTAAAAAAAATTATTTCACTTATTCGTAAGGAGAAAAAGAGAAGGGAGAGGGACAGCATGGGCACTCCAAGGTCTCTAGCCACTGCAAATGAACTGCATGTGCCACTTTGTGCATCTGCTTTTACGTGCGTACTGGGGAACTAAACCCAGGTCCTTAGGATTTGCAGGCAAGCTCCTTAACCACTGAGCCATCTCTCCAGCGTTCAAACATCTTTCTGAAGAAAAGTATTTCCTTAACAACCTTCTTCTACCTCTATGTAACTCTGATTTTTCTTTTGATGTGTATTCTGTTTTGAGATGCTTGTTTACCAGAATACATACAAATCACTTTCCTGAGATGAATGAGTGCCTTCACTGACCTAAGTGCATCAAGTCTTTGTCTGCAACAGTACTCTCATCACAGAGGTAATGTGAAAGGAATATCTTTTGAGAAATGGGATTTTAGAAAGCTGATATGCTATATTATTCATATACATTAAATTGGTACATTTATAAAGAAAACATTGCTGCGCTTAAATGTGCAAAATTGTGTGTGAGATGCTATAACAACATTTCTCAAGGTTGCAGCTTGCAGTTAAACAAAACAGAGAAAGTTGATCTTGCCAACGATGGGTTAATAGGTATATATGCATTTTATATATATGTAATTTTAATGGCAACCCCATCTATCAGATAATTAAGGAAAAATATTGGCTTATCATTGATTCTGCTTTCCCCTTCATATCCTACATCCAACCCATTCACAAAATCAGTTGGGTCTACCTACAAAACATTAATAATTGATCATGGCCTGGAGAGATGGCTTAGTGGTTAAGGCATTTGCCTGTGAAGTCTAAGGACCCATGTTTGACTCTTCAGGTCCCATGTATACCAGACGCACAAGGTGACACAAGCTCAAAGTTGCACATGTGCACAAAGGGGCACACACATCTGGAGTTCAACTGCATCAGCCAGAGGCCCTGGCGTGCCAGTTCTCTCTCTCGCTCGCTCTCTCATTCTTGCTCTCTCATATTAAAGGGGGGAAAAAAGGCAGTCTGTTGGTCTTGCCTAAAAAAAAAAAGAATTGATCACATCTCAGTAACTCTATAGAGACCCTGTAGTGGAGACCACCACTATTTTCTTTGGAATATTGAAACCGTGTCTTCACTCCCTGCCATGTCTGGTTTAGTGTAATCTTCACAGCCAGAGTGAGTGTTCCCCTTACCATGCAAATCAGATCCTGTCACTCCTCTGCTTCAAGCCTTTTATGGCCTCTCACTTCACTCAAAGTGACAGCTGATGGCCTTCAAGACTAAATGGTCTGGCCCCTGTGACCTCCTGTAATCACCCCTTGTTCTGCTCCTTCGTTGACTTGGCTTCAACCCTGCTGGCTGGTCTGATTTTCCTCAGACCCCCAATCCCACTCCCATTCAGGACCTTTGCATTTGCTCTTCTTATGGTCTAGAGTGTTCTTTCTTGGTATTTGTAGAGTTTGTTCTCTTGCCTGTGTCTAGTCTTTGATAACATGCCACTTTGTTCGTAAAACTTTGTTGCCAAATTGTAGCTCCTACACTCCAGCAGGCCATTGTGGTCCCTGTTATATAATTATTGTTTTCCAGTACTAGCTATTTTCCTTGTCTCTTTGTGCCTCTCTTCTGACTTGAATATACGAATTTGGTTCTGTTTTACTGAAAACCATTCCTGTGATGTTGGAATATGTTCTCATATTTATTTAATCCATAAACTAAACATTTATTTTAAGAAATCTGAAGAGAAACTAGGAAGTCTTAAAACTTCCATATTCTTTTTTTACTCTTCAAATCTGTCTTCCCATCTTTGCATATACATAATACATTGTGATTTTCTACAGACCAGAGATCTCTGGAAAGTTCTAAGGAAAATCCTCTGAACATGTACCTTTCCTACCTCTGGAGGCCATAGCAGTTAGTTAGCGCTACACGCTTGTTTTGTCTCTGCGGGGCTCCTGAGTGTGGGCAGTATGGTATGTCAGAACCTGGCTGTCTGATACGAACAGTACCTCATCTTCCTTGAAACCTTTATCTTGTACATTGCTTGAAACAAAGAAGATAACTGCTTTTGATTTCCAAAGGTTTTTTTTTTTTTTTTCCATGCACCAGCTACTATACTGAAGTAAGGAATAACACATCAGAACATATCTAAAGTGACATACAATGAAGACCAAGTACTCTGGGATTGTTCTTGCAATGTCTTCTTTTAGTCCAATTTTTCATCCTTATTAGCACCACTTACTTGACTTGTTACTCAAAGTTGCAGAAGGCACCAAACACCTCCACCTTGGACTTCTAGCCAATAGAACTATAAGAAAATGCATTTCTATTGTTTAAAAGGCCCAGTCTATGGTATTTTCCTATAACATTCCTAATAAATACATCATTCTATTGGTGTACGATACACACGGGTGTGAAATGGCCCCAGAGGAACTGCTCCAAAAGTGCATGGCATCCAGTCATTTCTGTTAGTTGGAAACCAGGGAAGCAAGCTTTCACAAGATTCTAAACTGCGATTGTTTCTACATATTTTGTATATCATCTTCATTTGCATCTAACTTGAGGTCATTGTTCTAAGCCCGAAGTATGCAAAAAAATTAAAAATAGGGCTGGAGAGATGGCTTAGTGGTTAAGGCATTTGATGGAAAGCCTAATGACTCAAGATCAACTTCCCATTACCCATGTAAAGCCAGATTCACAAAGTGGTGCATGTGCTTGGAGGTTTTTTTTTTACATGGCTAGAGGCCCTAGTGTGCCCATTCTCGCTGTCTCTCTTCTCTCTATTTCTCTGTTTGAAAATAATAAATAAATAAATATTTAAAAATTAAACAAAAATACGTTCATGTTATGAACTACTTAAGAAAGAAAAAAATGCATAGCCCATAAAAATAAGTATAGCAAAAATTCACAGAACTAAAAAATATTCCAGTGATACTTAAGTCTTGAAGACTTGGTGAGACTACTTTAATGGAGAAGTGTGAATTGTGTTTTTTTTTAATTTTTTTATTATTATTTTATTTATTTTTGGAGAGAGACACAGAGAGAGAGAGAGAGAGAGGGAGGGGAAGACAGATAGACAATGGGCACGCCAGCAGTCTCTCAGCTGCTGTGAACGAAATCCAGATGTATGCGCCCCCTTGTGAGCAAGTGTGGCATTGTGCCCTTGTGTCACTTTGTATCTGGCTAAACGTGGGACCTGGAGATTGGAACCGGGTTCTTAGGCTTAGCAGACAAGCACCTTAACCGCTAAGCCATCTCTCCAGCCCATGAATTGTGTTTTGTATAATGTAGAGTCAATATGTGAAGGTTGGGATAATATAGCATACCTGAGTGTAATCTCCTAGTTGAACAGACAAACATCATCTTGGCAAGTTGTCAAATTTAGACAAATATGTAGTCATAGGGGAGCCCATGAAGATCGTGATTCAGTGGGTAATAGATGCAAAATGATGCCTTTGAAAAAAATTAATATGGTAGAAATGTGAAGAATGGTTTTAGGAGTGGGAAGATGGTGTAAAGACATCCTTTACAGTTTATTTCAGTAATGTAGGTTAATGTTTCCCAATACATTATCCCAAATTTTCTTAAAAGAACTTTCCTCATAAAAAGGGACTCATGATTTATTCAGAACATGCCAATACATAATATGTTCTTGTGGAAGTACAGTGCAAATTGCCTTATTTTGGTGGTCCTAAACAATTCCTCAGTAAAGATACTGCTTTATTATGTTTAATCTGGTTTGCTATCCTTGTCAAATCCTAGACTTTTTTTGTTTTTCTTTTGGATTTTGCTATGGACAGAATAATGCCTCACAATAGCCCACCAAGGTAGTCACCCACAAAAGAGTGACA
The DNA here is from genome assembly GCA_036365145.1 of Orientallactaga sibirica. Classification (NCBI taxonomy): domain Eukaryota; kingdom Metazoa; phylum Chordata; class Mammalia; order Rodentia; family Dipodidae; genus Orientallactaga; species Orientallactaga sibirica. The sequence goes on from JAEOAD010000003.1 coordinate 24,267,967, forward strand.
TTAGCAGCTGTGGATCTAGTTTGTGGAGCCAGACTTAAGTGGAGGCAAAAAGAAAGCCAAAGAAAATACTGGAGTCCAGAAACATGTTAACAGCAGAGCAAGTTGACATGGTCTCTCCACAGACCATGTGAGAAAGTTACTCCCTGGATCTGAAGTGTGGGGAGAAGAATAGTTAGAGAAACTACTCTGCTCTCCCTTTCCTACATAAACCTGGGTAGCATCTACTTACCAGAAGGCTGAGAATAAGAAAGATCCTTATTCAACAAAGAGGTATTAATACATTCCGTTTCTAGTATAGGGGTTACTACTAAGGAGAGGGGTAAGACAGTGCATTCTAGGATATCCATAACTGTGAATGATAAACTAAAATTTCCTCTTACATCCTAGAGGGTTTTGGTTATCTACCTTAACTTTATAAGAGCTTTATGTAAATACTTAATGGAAACCAACCCCATCCTGCCCCATGTTTTGAGGCTCTGTGAGATTTTTTTTTTTTTTTTTTTTTTTTTGCTTCCTATTCTCTTCCAGTTGATTTTCCACAATCTGACTTTTGGTGGCCACTTTTGCGTTCTGAGTTTGATCTGACAGTGACTTGGGTAGGTGTGCCTGCCCTCTCTGCACACTCCATTCTTACCCTTCTCCAATTCTGGCTGTTTTAGGAACTCTTGTAGCCCTAAGGGGAGATCAGCTCCTTGGCTAGCATCCCAGATGGGCTGGCTCCAGCCTCCCCTAGGGAAATCAATTATTTACCATGAGTTATTTCTAGGCATGACACAACTGAATGTTCTTAGCCCAAATCAGGGGTGATGACGCAGGGCAGTGTTCCAAACATTACTGATTCATGACTTTCATATTTTTCTCAGCACTTCTCTTCCCAGTGATTTTAATATAGGCTTCCGGGTGCTCATTAGCCTAATTTATTGTATTGTCCTACTGGGTTCACACCATAATCTTTGCATTCAAGGATCATTAGTTAACTGGCTGTGAATTTGGATGTTCAGACCTGCCACGGACTGGTTGTGTGTGGCTGTGAGCACTGTCATTTCCCCTTGCGGCACAACACTCTCCTGCAACTGTAACAAGAAAATACAAATGATTGTCTTTTCTCTAGGATAGCTCCCTTTCAATTGCAGGAAAGGTCAGATGAGATAATGCACAAGAACTATCTGCATGGGAGATGCGGGCACAAAAGTGTTCAACAAAAACTAGATATTACTGGGCCTCTCAGAGGAGATGAAAGAATTAAAACGTTTACAGTAGGATTAATAAATTTTATCTAAAATTTGTTTGTTTTTTGAATTTATATACTGGCTCAGGCCATACAAACAGGGCATTGTTTCATGGTCGTTTTACATTATTTTACTGCTTAATTTACTTGCAGTTTACAAGTGGACAAATGTATATTTTATTCAGTAAACTCCATGTACATAACTAATTTCCATAAAGCACTTGATTCTACTGATATTGCCCAAAGTAAGATGCCATATTGCTAATGATTACACTTGTTTAACTTTTCTTTATCCCAGAATAACAATGGAGCAGCAGTAGACATAGGAGAACTGTTCTCTACATGAAATGTTATCCCCAAAGGACCTACTATGCGAAGAATCAGAAATGCTATCTAGAAACACACAAGTGTCTATTCTGTGAAATTGAAAGACTCTTGACTCATTATTTCCTTTCTAGTAAATAAATTTAGTTTGAAGGACCTAACATTTGTTGAGACTCTACTATGAATCAGGCTTTTTCTGCCCATCTGTAGCACTTTGAGCATTTCATCATATGACAAAGTGATCAGTAACAAAGATCTACTTCATACTGGGAATAGTGATTCTATGTGGCCTTTTCAGCTACATATACTTCAGTATTTCTCCTATTAACAAGTACTCACTAATTTAGTATATTATAGTAATTCTATCAAATTGTCTAATATTAAAAGGGTTTTATTTTGAAGTATATATAGTAGCATTCATTTAAAAAAAAACTAGATTTTTCTCCAACTTCATTGTGTACTCAATTAGCCATCTTTAATTATTTATTAAAATGAAAACATTTTGATTATATTTATATGTAACATATTAGTTAAAATTAGACATATCGGCCCAATAAGTGCCTAAAATATTTTCCATTTCTTAAAGGAAGTCAATGTCCAAGCTCATTTGTTAATTTTAATGTGCTAATGCTTTCCAGAAAACAAAGGAAATGTTTGCAAAATAATTACTTTGACATTCTATATAAATTATATATTCAAATGAATTTGAAGGAACAAGGCAGTCTGCGCCATCGCATGTGAATGGTTTTAAAATGATTTCCTTTCCTATAAGAAAGTGACTAAAGACTTCCATCAAAGGAGCTCATGCCAGTGACTTGCTTTCAAGCTCTGCTATCCTGGGCCTCCCAGTAGACAGGAGTGGAGGCCCCTGGGTCTTCAGGTTCAGGGAAAGCTATTGAATAATTGAAGAAAATAAACACCCCTAGGAAGCATCGAAAAGGTGAATGGTAATAAAAATGTTATTGCACTTCCAAATTTCAGCTTACTCTCTTGTTTCTCCTGGCATTTTTCAAAGGAAATGCCACAGTGACTATTTCTAAGTCACAGCTGAGCTAGCAAGAGTATTAGAAAGGAAAGCCATTGTGAAATAGAACAAGAAAAAGAGCAGCCAGGACACTTTAATGAACACTTGAATGCGCCTCAAATGAAAAACAGATGTTCTTTGTTAAATTTAACAGTGTTTCTTATTCCAGCAGAGGTAACTAGCAGAGCTAGTGGGGTAGACTTGGCTGCAGAGAAATCTTGTTAGAGGAAAGTTTGTAGATTTCATGTCCTGTGCAGTTTCCTTACCAGTTTTGTCTGCATTGGGATAAAGAGAAAGCATTTGAAAGTTTAAGCCTTAAAGATTGATCTTGTTCAGCATTTCCATTAGTTTTTTTTTTTTTTTCTGCACAAAGGAAATCGTGTATGTTTTAAATACATGAGATTGTTTTCATTTTGCAACAGTGGCATTCAATATTATCCTAGCATTTCATTAGATTTTGAAAATGAATCACTGTCTTATAACTCAGGCTGGTATTACTGTTTAAAAGCAATAACTGATATTGTATTCAGTACATTTTACTAAAAATCTTCTCCCCTAAAATTACTTATTCACACTTTCCTTCTTCCCATCTACCCCCATTCAAGCAAACAAAACACCGAAATAATATTAAACAAAGCTCTCTCTGGGAAACCCATTTCAGTCCATCAATCAGTAATTCTTTTGCACATCAAAAACTTGCATTCCCATCTCAACTGATTTATTCAATGAAAACACAGTCATAAGCCAAGGCAGACTCACCCATATAACCCATTCTTGAAAATATAAATTATATTATTGCTCCAGTTCTAATAAGCTTTAGAAAGTACTAATTTTCCTTAATTTTTTAAAATTTTAACATATGCATTGAGCTGTACTGGTGTCTGTGTATGGACATCATATTTTAATCAGTGTCTTCATTAGGCATCATTTAAGGTGTAAATATAATCAGTCTTAGCTCATAGGAGGGGAAGAAGAAGGGAATTTCTCTCAGTGGCCTTCCAGGCAGCAAAAGTAGAAATACACAGTCAATGCAGACTATAAGCAGTTACTCCAAATAGTCTTTTCCTCTTCACTATTTCACATCTCTTTATTTCTGTGTGCCATTTGGCTTAACACTTAGACAATATATTCTATCTTGTTTTTAATGTTCATCATTTAAAATGAAAAAAAAACATAAAACTATAGTGAGCTTATTAAATAACAGGGATAGCTGGGCATGGTGGTGCATGCCTTTAATCCCAGCACTGAGGAAGCAGAGGTAGGAGGATTGCTGTCAGTTCGAGGCTAGCCTGAGACTGCATGGTGAATTTCAGGTCAGTCTGGGTGGGAGAGAGAGACCCTACTTCAAACCAGCCATCAACCCGGGGGGGGGGGGGTGCAGGGGAGAAGAAAATCAGCTAACTAGACAAGCTCTTGCAGTTTCATAGTTTGCCTTGTGTAAATTCATCTGAAGCAACATTAAGGCTAACTTCAACATCCAAAAGGAGAGGGGGAAAAACACAGACACTTCAAAATCGAGGTCAGTCAGACTGAAGAAGGGGGAGCAAAACAGTATTTCAGTGCAGACCTGTTCAACACTATTAGAGATGAACAGGATTCGTGTTACTGCGTACTCTATCTCAAGCACCTAGGTCATGGCTTCTCATCCATCATTCTGAACCCCCCCACCTCTCCTCTCCTACCCTCCTCTTCCCTCTCTTCCCCTTTTCTTCCCTTCCCACCCCTCTCCTCATTTAGGAATCTTCAGGGTTCATGCATAAATTCTGTCTTTTAAATAGGACAACATTTTCAGCCACATGTAGAAAGCCATTTTCTCACAAATAAATAAATAAAAATTTAAAACCTCTTTTAAAGGGATAGAGAGATGGCACACTTGTTAAGAGTGCTTGATGCTTAAACTTGAGGACCTGGGTGGGCCCAAGACCACACAGACCCACATAAAATTGGGTGTGGTCATACGCATCTGCAACCAGAGTTGGAAGGAGGAGAAGGGTTGTTTACCTAACATGGCAGCATTGGGCTGAGGGAAAGACTCCGCCATGTCAAGGAAGCACATGGCTGAGCAACAGAGAAGGGCAACTGAAGTTCTCCTCTGGCGCCTATCCACGTACTCTCATGGTGCGTGCACATCTGCACACAGATATGCAAGCACCACACACAGTAATCCACCATACCACACATACTCTACACACACAAACAAAAGCTACTATTTTAGAAAAATTATCAAATAATTATGAGCCTTCTCAGTGCAACATTAATGGGGATTAGGCGTAGGCACTGATATTTTTTATTTATTTGTTTATTTATTTATTTGATATTTCTACTTTATAAAGCAAAATTAAAAGCTATTCATGGTTGGTATTGCTAAAGTTTTTGTTTTTTAAATATTTTATTTTATTTACTTACTTATTTGAGAGACAAAGAGGCAGGGGATAGAGGAGAGAATGGGCATGCCAGGGCTATCAGTTGCTACAAATGAATTCCAGACACATGGGCCACCTTGTGCAACTAGCTTCCCTGGGTTCTGGAAATGCAAACCTGGGTCGGATTTTCAGGTAAGCACCTTAACTGTTAAGATATCTCTCTAACCCAAGATTTTGTCTTTGTGTAACCAACATCACTATTTTGTAGAATTTGTTGTTTAAACATTAGGGTGAAGGTAGAATGTAAAAGATGATGTCAGTTAAACTCCCACTAAGAATAAGGCAAAATGCTAATACTGTTCCCCAGGGCTAGCCCTCCTGTAGAGTGGGGGCTTCCAAGGGGAGAATGCCCCTGTTGTTCCTGTGATCTGGTCACCTGTACTTCCTTCCTCTTGAGACCCTAGCTTTTTCTCTCTTCTAGACTACTGCATACTTCTTTATCACATGATGGACCTTGTAATTTGAATATGATACATCTAATATCCTGTGATCATGAGCTCCCCACTCTTTCATAGGCTACTGTAACTTCAAGGATACTTCTCATGTAAATGTTAATTGTACTTGGTAAAGTCTCCATGTGTGAATAAACCCAGATTACAATAAAATGTTCCCTTAGAAATTATAAAATACAATTAATAAAAGATATGCATTGATTTCTTTTTAATGAAATTAGCCACAACAATCATTTTAGTGCATAATAAAGGTTTTATTAACTTATAAATGCATGCTCTTATTATTCAACATTATACCCTATCATCCAGAACAGATGATATCTTATTTCCTTCTCTGGTCTTTCTCCTCTAACCCAAACATTTGAGTGAAATAAATGCAGAATTACTTCATAGTAAATTTGGCCTCATGAGTTCTATATGGCTTCAGTTAAAACCTTTTCACCCTATCTGCCATCCCAGACTTGTGGACATCTAGCTTGGAGCCGAGCTTTTCTTGAAAGTTCCCTCTTGGATTCTTTCCCTTGGCAATGCCTCCTGGCAGTGCTATCTGTCCAGGGCTTCCGGGAATCCAGCTCTTTTTTTATTCTATTCCAGCAAACATGCTTGTTTAGGGTTAGAGTACTGAGTAGTGGTTCCAACACTATTGACAGTACCAAAGCAAACAAATACAGTCACTTGCACATGTGTGAGGAAGTGTATGTACATACACACATGTGTGCACACACACAAATAAGTTCAACAGGAGTTTGATAGAAAGCTCACTTTTAAAAGAAGATACATTTACATCATCTAATAATATCCAAGTCTGAACAGGGTTGGGTACTTACTGGAATTTTGCTCTTTAGATGAGGGAAATATTTAACTTCTTGGTTGTAAACAGAATATACTTTCCACATCATGTTTCTGTGTGAGTGTGTGTAAGGATATTTGATCATTTTTAAGCATGAAATAAATTCAAACATGTGAAAATTTCATAGGCTTTTTGAAAAATTAAGGAGGCATTATTTTAGGACAGCATGGCTTAGCTTTGTAAAAGTCATTACCAGGTTTCCTTTTATGAAGTGTATTTTGCGGTGTTCAAAGTTTGTTGCTCGCTTATTCAACTTCTCCATCTTTAAGAAACCGATTTTTAAAATGCCCATTTTCCAAAAAGAATGCAGAAAATAAATTAGGAGCTCGTATCTTCCTTTGAAAATTCTGGGTTTTCTTGAAGACTTTGATGGTTGTGTCTATTAGAACCCTGTTGTCATTTCTCCCAGTCTAGAGTCAGGCTATTGGAAACCACCTCTCAGTCCAGGGTAAGGACAGACACAGAATGTCACAAAAGACTTCTTGCCTTTCCACATTAAAAAGCAAAAACCTCAGCAGACAGAAAGTTCAAGGAGAACCAACATCGATCCTGTAGGGAAAAAAAAAAAAAAATGTACTGACTACAACATACTCCTCCCGCTGGACGGGTAAGGTAACATTTGCCAGATCTCCCCTCTTACTGAGATCCACATTCCTGGTCAACACAGCTTTCTCTATAACACATTTTTATTTGAACAGGTTTCACAGTTTATTAAAATGACTCTTCAATTGGGGGGAATTTAGGCCTCGATAGAAATATACAATTCATGATGTTTATTCCTGTTTATAAATTCCCAAGATTGTTCTGAAGATTTTGGGCCACCAGTCAGGCCTATTTTCTTATATACATTATGTATTATTACTATTATTATTACCATCTGAACTTTGAATTTTGACTTTGAGGACCTACAAGTATCATAGGAATGAACATATTGAATAGAATTCATGGATCTGGCTGTGATAAGTATAGAACATCAGGTACATTATATTATGGTTCAAGAAACACAGTTCCATTGGGGATTGTCTTGTATTAAAAACTCCTTGTGCCTGGAATAGATGGCACTGCAGCCAGGAAGAGTCAACAAGAGGTGATAGAGGTCTCAAATAATGTTGCTAAATTTTGTGCTTCATATTTGAAGGCAGTAGGAGACTTACAACTACTGAAAGATATTTTTCTTGTTTCTAACTATTTAAATATTGCTTAACATTAGTTTAAGTTTATAAAAGAAATAGATGCCTTAGCAAAAGACAGAGGAACAAAGGAGAAAACAACTGAGTTGACTACAGAGTGACCCCAAACCACCACCCCAGATTGTATCTGCAAAATCGTTTGGAGGTCTTGTTTATGCATTTTCTGGGAAATTAGTAACAATGCAGAGGCAGTTTAGAATGTATGTCTTTGAATCTATCACTTACTAGTAACTTATGAAAAAGAAACAATGTGAGTACACAGAGGGGGGAAAAATCAAACTAATTTCACCAGACAATTTCACATAGTGGAATTGTATATTTGAAGCACATTAGATGAAATCACCAAAGAGACATTTGTTTCTCTCCATTCCCTTATTTGTCATGGATCACTAATCCTGTATGCTAAGATACAATCACAATATAAAGAAAATGAGGTTGACTAAGCCAGAAAAAAATGAAATATTAGACACTGATTGAAAATTATTACTATTATTTGGGTATCCTGGAGGAATAAAATCAATTTAACTATGGATTTTTCTTGCAAATTTAAAGAATAAAAGCAAATAGTACTTAATTAGCATGTGACAGATGAGAAAATACCAAAACATTTTAAGAAATTATGAAGGCCACATTGTGAAGTGAGGACATGAGAGTCAATCCTATTTGCAATGTTGCTAGTGGGAGAAACATTTCAGATGGTTTAAAGTAGTTTGCTATTGTCATTAGTTAAATTTGGCTTTACAGAATGCTTTTGTCTCGCCATCTTTGTCCTGTTAAGTATCTTCTAGCTTTGGAAATGCCAGTGAAGGCTGTCCACGCTCAACCACACCATGAAAGCACCATGACTTTCTGAACATTAGCACCTTATAGTTATGGGCAAAAACAAGTACTTGAAGTTAAAAAAAAAAAGACAGGGTTTGGGTTATGAATTTTCTATTTACTTTTGTGATTTGGATGGTTTTATGCACACCTCTAATTTCAGAATCTCCATCTGGAAGATGAGAATGATCATTTGTGTCTTGTAGTCTTTCTAACAGATGTAGGCATCTGTAGATAAGTCCCCTTCCCTAGGAATGCACAAATAATCACAGACAAAAACAAAACTTTGATAATGAACAGGTAAGGAATCAGTTGGCTCAAAACGCTGCACTTTCATTGCCCAAGAAGGAACCAAACTCACATTGACCGTTTGCATACAGCCATCACCAACCCTGAACATCAAAACAAGCATCATCTGGGGACATAAAACACTTCATGGCTCCAGAGGAAGAAGGGGTTAGAAAGGTGAGAAAACTGTCCTTTACACTATCTGTCTTTCCCCAGAAACATTAATCACATTATCCCATGACATCTCTGCAAAACAAAACAAGGCAAAATATCTCAGAGGCTGCCCATCAAAGCAAAATCACCATTTATTGTTCAGAGTTATCAAGAAGAAAAGATCTTTCTTTTTTAATTTTATTTATTTATTTTTTGTTTTTTCAAGGTAGGGTCTCACTCTGGCCCAGGCTGACCTGGAATTCACTATGTAGTCTCAGGATGGCCTCGAACTCATGGCAATCCTCCTCCCTCTGACTCCCAAGTGCTGGGATTAAAGGCGTGCGCCACCGTGCCCAGCTGAAAAGACCATTCTGATTGTATAAAGGGTTTCCAGACAGGAGACTTTTCATTATAGTCAGTGAAAGTGTCATTTAGATTAAAAATAAACTGAAAGATGATATCAGACCACATCAGAAAAATGTACCTCTTTTCAAACTTGATAATTTCACATAATCATTTTACTCAGTGTATCTCAAAATGCCTTGAATAAGGATGTCAGTTATTTTCAAATCTTAGGATTCTCATTGCCCCAAGTCCACCTGTTCCCTCTCTTTCGAGCACACAACACAATCCATTGTTCATGTTGCAGGTGCAGTGACAGCAGCTGTAGAGAGCCCATTAGCTCAGTTTGACATCCCATATGTCTTAATTGTAGGTTAGAGGGAGAGGAGGAAGTTTGGAGGTGATCTGGTGAAGACCAGGACAAAGCCAGCTACTTCTCTGTATTTGTGTTGTCTGTGGTAACTGCTGCCACCATCAAACACCTGTTCAAAGTGCTGCATCATTTATGTCCACAGCCTTTCAGATCCATCTGAGAATTTCCCCTCCCAACACACACACACACACACACACACACACACACACACACACACACTCTCTCTCTCTCTCGTGGTGATAGATATGCATTTTGAAAAATACCTGTTATTATGATACTACCACAAAGCATTTATTTTGGCAACTTGGCACAGTAGGAAAAGTCCCTAGGCTGTTAGAAAACCTGAATTTTTGACTTTGTTCTGCAATTAAAATATTAAATGGTCTTGAATGAATTGCCTTCCTCAGCCCTTAGTTTCCTCATGTTAAAAGGAAGTAAAGGGAAGTAGCAGTCCACCACTTGGTAATTTTGTGATAAATTATTATCTGGGAGAAACATTCATCAGGGTTTAAGTGGGATTCCTTGCAACAGTACCAAGAAACGATTTGATTGATTACCCTCTGACTGAAGGAATGCTCCATCCATCTCCTGTTCCTGACGAAAACAAGGAGTTGCCCTGTAAACAAGTACCTCCTTTCCAAGGCTCAGAGAGCCCCATGACTCAGGCTTAAGGGGATGGGCGAGTTATCCCTGGTGTACTCGGAGCTAGGTCTGTTCTGTCTCAAATACAAATTGGGTTGTGGCCACCTCATGAAAAGTTCCATTTAACTTAAGAAAATAAATAAATCAAGGGCATGCCTGCTTTCTACATGGCTACTTGCCATATAACTGGTGTCGAGGGTGAGACACCTGGCTCGAATTTTGTGCTGTTTGCACCTTTGCCTCTTGCAAAATGATGCTGCTAAAAATAATGTCTAATTGAAGAATGGTGCCTTTCACCATGCGTATTAACTCATACCTGATCACCTGTAACCGAGATAACTACTTAGACTACAATTTGAGTATTCTAGTCTGGCTAAGTGCTTCTGGAGACTTGCAGCACAAAACTCTGCTCACTCAAAAAGCTTGTTAATGGGTCCCTCATGACTCAGCTATCAATTTTTTAGTATCAGATATACATGCTGGATCCATTATTACTTTCACTTAGAGCCAGATCTGACCTGAGTTGGCAGCAACCTATAAGTTTTTTTATTTATTTTGATTTTAGTTGTAGATTTGAAAATATAGAAATAGCAGTGCTTAGAAAAATGTGTATTTTTATTAAAAATATTTCTGGTGTAAATTATGGATGTGGCTCCTTTTCTTTTTTAAAAAAAATGATGTTATTTTGCATCTTCTCTACCTTTAACATAGCCTAGGGTGTTTAAATGTGCTTTGTAAGCAATGATAAGATGACAAGTTATCATTGATCTGTCCTTCCTTCCATCTCAGAGGGATTCATTAAATAATGCATGCACCCATGTGAATTACTTCCTTCACTATAGTATCCCCAGACCATTAGCCAAATATAGCAACATTAACATCTTTCAAACCTTAGAAACCCTTTTGGCTTTCGTTTAATTAAATTATCCCATTATGAAAACTCTTATAATGAGATTAAATTTAATTATTTATCAGACACTTATTTGCACCAGGGAGCCTATCAATTATACATGTTTGAGATAAACATTTTTCAGCCCATCACCTTTTCTTTTCAAGGAAGGTACAATTTATTAAGTACATTTGTGATACTATATCTAGCAGGCTTTAATGGGAATAAAACTTTAGCCCTCTTCAAAGCTATTATATCAAGGATTAAAATTACTATGTCTGAAAGGTAGACAAGACAATTGCTGTCAGATAACCTAGTTCTAGACTGCCCATTTTGAAAATCTTCTTAATATACTTATATTCCATCTTGGAGGATGTTTTTCTATTACCATTCCCTTATCAATTATGTCAAATATTGCTTAGATTTTGAATACAGGAATAATTACAGATCTAGTAAGATATGCATTTAAAACAATCCTGCATTAAAATAATAATAATTGTAATTTTGTCACTTTTGTTCCACAAATAAAATTTTATGGAAAATTTTGGAATAGGCAAAATATAATAATATAATGAATTCCTAGGTAATCATCTTCCAGCTACCACAATTTTCAACTCAAACACTCTGATTTCAACTGTCACCCCCTTTCCTCTGCCCACAATAGCTGAGACAAAGCTTAGGCATAATAAATATTATTTTCATGGTTTTTATGAAAGGAAATTGTTTCAAAGGAAAATGTTTCTTTACAGTGCAATGAGACTTTAGTAAGTGCTATGATAATAAACAATAACATACCATAAACACTTTTCTCAGACCTCATCAGGATGCAATACTGCTGGTATGATTTGTGCTGTCTTAAGTCAAGGTGGTATGACTTACATGATCTACCCTTGCAACATACGTGTGAAATTTATGACATGTATGTAATATTATGATGGACTATTAAACTCCCTAACTGCTGTGCCAGCTTTCAGCCTTGCCAACCTCCAGTGTATTTTCTACAGAGCAGCTACACTGATTTTTTTTTTAAAGATATCTTCATCTCATACCTTGGCTCAGATTCTCAATGGGTCTTCAAATCACTCCATATAGTCCGCATCATAGTCAAGAATGCTCTACATCACCAGATGTTCTAACTGAGCTCTGGCCTCACGTCACTCTCCTTAACCAGCTTCCTGAGCATGTTCTGCCTACAGGCCTTCCTTCCCCTGCTCTTCCCAAGCCATCTCCATGGCTTGCTTTCCCACTGATGTCAGACCCTTCTGAATGTCATCTTTGGAGAGCTTCCGAGGTCTCACCACATCAAATGACTGCTCCCATCTCACAGTATTATGGCTCTTATTTCTATCCCATCTTCCTTCATAGTACCATCACTGCCTGATGGACATAGTGTTCCCTGCTGCCTCTCTGACTTCCTCTGTATTCCCTATGCCAACAACAATGTCTGGAATGGTAATGATAGTTGGTGAGTATATGCTTAATAAGTGAAATAAAATAATTAACTCATTTTTGAGGTAATGTACAATATGTATGTTTGATTAATCAAAAAAGTGTGTTTGTAAAAGTGTGTTTACCTGTGTGGAGGAAGGTAAATTTAAATTTTGGGTAGTATTATTACTGTAATCCAAAGTTTCTGTGGGTCAAAGTCAAAACATGGATTAAGGTATGTGGTGGGGACAGATGGAAGTTTGTGATTCTCCCCTCACAGAGAATAATATAAGCAATGAATGGGCTGTTTTCATGCATCTTTTAATTATTTAAGAGAAGCTGCAGATGTAGAATTTTATGTTAAATTTCCCCATTTTAAAATTACTGTGAAAACTGCTTTAACCTTGTGAAAAGGATGCCATTTTGTCATATCAGTACCAACATTTAAAAATAAAATTAAAGTTTTGCTGTGAGAGAACAATTGTGTGCCCTTGGAAAGAAGGTTTGGGATTCAGGATGAGCAGACAAGGATAATGAGACCATCAACAGAGTTAGCAAAAGGCAACCACAGAGAAGGGGAGAATGAGGACTGTGTGTCCTGAGGTATGGGAGCTTTGAAGGAGCTGGAATCTAGGACTTTTGAGATGAGCTACACGGTAGTCAGGGTGCTCTCCATGTTTCTGATTTGGGAAAGGAGTGCAAGTTGAGGAGCTGACTAGGGTCTGGCAATGATAATGGTCATGAGAAGAGAATGTAATTGAGTTACCTCTAGATATTTAGAAAGGGACCTTGGTATCCATAATAAATGTGGATTACAAGGCTGGTGAGATGACTCAATGGTCATGTGCTTATTGTACAAGTAGAAAGACCTGAACTTGGATCCTCAGCACCCACATAAAAAGTCAGGCATGGTGATCTATACCTGTAAAACCAGTGTAGGGAGGCAAAGACAGGAGGATTCCTGGGATTTCAGATATCTTGTTTAGCACAATTAGTAAGTTCTGGCAGGTTCAGTCAGAAAACCTATCTCAAAAGATAAGGTGGAGGACAACTGTGGAGGACACCTGATGACAAGTTCTGATTTCCACATACATATACATGCATACATGTTGCATACATAACTACATGTGTGTCCACACACAATACATGTATATACCTATGTACACAGACCAAACGCGAACAGGAAAAACGTGTCCGGGGCATTGGTGGTAGGGCTGTAATAGGGGTTCTCAACCTCAGCATAACTGACGTGTCACTTGGGTAACTCTGTGTTGTAGAAGGTGGTCTGGTCCAGTGTCCAATGTTAATCCCCCAAACTGTGTCTGCTCACTAGATACTGAAAATACTTTACATCTCTGACAACAGGAAATTTCTATTGTCAAGTGTCCCTGGTGCATAAAATTCCCCTCATGTTAAGCCCAAAATGTTGTATCTTGGGCTAAAGATACAAAATTGGGAGTCATCATCTTTATAGCCAGTGTTTTTCAAATTTTGTATGAGTATCAAAAATTGCATATTTTAAAATGCAATTCTGTGTCAGTAGGCCTGGGATGGGCTTAAGGATGAATTTCTAACAACTCTCAGATGATGCTGAGTGTCAAACTTTGAGATCGAGACTAAATTGCACATCACAAGAATAAATGAATGTCACACTCACATGTATAGAGCAAGGATTTTTTTTTTAAGATTATAACAGGTTATTGTTTGGAACTGGAAACTAAAGACCCATGTGTTAAAGGCGCAGTGCCATTTGCCACTTTTGTGAAATATTAAAGGAGGTTTTAGTCATTTGGGACATGCCCTTGAAAGGGATTATGGGACACTAGTCTCTGTCTCTTTGCTCTTGAGGATCTTGGCCATGGATAAACAGTTTACTTCAGTCACCAGTGACATGCCATCATATACCTCTTCCAACAGCAATCTGAAGGCAGTGTGTGTACCGATTGGGGACTGTAACCTCTAAAACTGTGTGTCAAAATGAACCATTGTGTAAATCAACCACCTCAGATATTTATTACACTAACAAAACTAGCATAGGCACTTATGAATTAGACCCCCAACCATCACTATTTTCGTTCATTTTATTCCCTTCTCCTTATATTTTCATTGTCTTATTTAATTTCTCTGGTATCTCGAATATCTTCAGTACAGTGGCATTATCCCATTTTAACCTGGACAGGTTAATATTTTAGCAGGAGTTAGACTTCCACTGAGATGATACAACTGAAGCACACTCAATAAAGAAACTAGATGTAGGCAGGAGGCAGAATCCCATAAGGAATATTGAAGTGAACAATGCTGGGATGTGTACAGAGAACATCGTGGCGAGGTACTGTGGAGGAGAAGCTGTGTAAAAAGCTCAACCAAGAACCATGGCACAAAGCAGGAGGGTAAAGGGCAAGAAAATACACCCCTCTCTCTAGGCTACCGCTGCCCATCTGACCATCTTCCTGGAGCCAAAATGGGAGTGGGTGATATAATCTGCGGTGTAGAGAATGAAGAAGAATGTATGAATAAATGTAGGGGAAGACAAGCAAGCAATAGCAGTATGTACAGTGGACCTACTCACACGATATGTATTGTCATTCTCCCTGCATTATGGTATCAAGAATCATTTACCTGGAGGAGTTCAACAAAACATCCTGCCATCATGATCTAGAAATCTATCTTGTTTTATACTGGAGATAGGTGAAATAGGAATTGTGAACAAGGCATTCAGCTATCTTTGTTTTTACTTTTGTTGTTCAGCATGCTACACGGGAGCCACAGTGTTCCTTTGTGGCCAGGTCCTGTCCACAGAAGCGTGAAGCCAGCATAGCTAAAGAAGCAGCTTATAAGTTGCCCTGAAAGGATATCAGGCAAAGTAGGTTTTTTGTTGTGTTTTTGTTGTTGTTATTATTGTTGTTGTTTTTTAACGAGAGGAAAGTTCAATTTGAAAATGTCTGAACAATTCTCAAACTAGCATTTATCACCCAAAGATACTTGCAGTAAGTTAAGAAGACAGGCTCTGAAGCCAACCCCTATGGATTTGAACCCTGACCTCACCCTCTCCTATGTGAGTTTAGACTAGTTATTTAATCTCATTCCTACTAGTTTTCTCATCCACAAAATGAAAGCCTGTAAAATGGGAAATTTAATTGAATTATCATGAAAGCTGAGATAATACCAATAAGGCATTTAGAAGTATAGGTGGCATAGAGAAATTCCTCAGTGATTATAATCTTTTTTGTTATAATAAAATTAGCTACTTCATAGTCAAAAAAAAATAATTCATGAGATTTTTTTTATCTTTTGATGAGAATTTCAAGTGCCCTGGAAATGGGCAAAAAAAAAAAAAAGGAAGCTAACTGGTATGGCCCCTTCATCATTTTGACCTTTAATCAAAAGATGTCACATATTGAAAAATCTCTATTTGCTCCATTTCCTTTCAGACTCCTACCAGATAAATTCTGAAGTGTCTTGGACCACCCAGTACCTCTGCCTCTCTTAGCTATGTACATATTGATCCCATCAAAGAACTCCTGTTTTACTACTATTTCATCATAGAAAAAATTATTGTATGAATGAAGAGATCGTCTGCAATGCTGTGGGACATACTGGATTTTTATCCTTTGAGTGATGGGCTTTTCATATATCTTGATCTG
The DNA here is from genome assembly GCA_036365145.1 of Orientallactaga sibirica. Classification (NCBI taxonomy): domain Eukaryota; kingdom Metazoa; phylum Chordata; class Mammalia; order Rodentia; family Dipodidae; genus Orientallactaga; species Orientallactaga sibirica. The sequence goes on from JAEOAD010000003.1 coordinate 24,284,036, forward strand.
AGAGTCATATACTTGATTAGAGCCTCAGGTTTAATTTGTACCTTTCCCAGAAGTTCAGTTCTATAAATAAAACCACGATGTGAGTATTCTCTGCTTCAAAATGAAGTTTCCACGTTTACAAACGATCAAGGTTTTAAACCATTTAACTTTCAAGTGAACATTGTATTTTCTCTGAGGGAACTGGAACATGACTCCTTGAGTCTTTGACCAGATAAAGTTCCAACATGACTTACTTATGTTGTGGAAAACTGAACACATTTTGAGATAAATATATTTGCTCCAAAACCTGAAAGAACTCTTTCAAAACAGGCTTAGGAAACTATTTTGGCCCACTCCCCAAAAGAGAAGAGGAAATTGTAGGTACACTTTAATGTGAAAAATTTTTAGTGCAGTACACATACCTACAGGAGCCAGGCAAATGTGATAAAGCTCTAGCCATTTCTCTGCTATTAAAACTGGAAAGACTGACCATTTTGGGAAAGATGACAGTACAGACTTGAGTTCACAGGAAATGACCAGACAAGAATTCAATTCAAAGAGTTACAAAGCCCTGGTATGTCATGAAAGCACCTCCTATAGTGATACTGCATATGCTTACCCACATCTCCTGGACTTATTCCCCTCCCAGTTGCTGGGACATCTGCTAGGAGGACTATAGGAAGACATTTCTTAACTGTCAGCTGCCCTCAGGAATTGTCTTAGCTGAAAAAGCAGAGCCTGAAACAAAGGCACACCTTCTTGAGGCAGCTCTCATCCAGTGACTGAATTATGTGAACATGTGATGGACTGGACTTCACCCTAACTCAGAATAACCCCAAAGGGCCTTCCCTGAAGTGTACACGCAGGGAGATCCTCCTGGATGCGACCTTGTGCTTAACTTTCTCTGCCTAATCTTAACATCTTCTGTATCCTTCCATCCTTCCGCGCTCCCCAATAAACTTCCTGTGCCAATCTTAGTCCACTTTCTAAGAATACTGGCTTGTGACATTTATCCTTATCTTTTCAGGAGCAAAGTAAAATGATTCCTCTCTTACCACATACTTTCAGAATTAAGATGTTTAGCTCTAGTTATTGGCTAACTGAAAAACTGAAAGTTAAGTAGTACACAAAGATGACACAAACATGCCATTAAAGCATGACTTAAAAAAAAAAAAAAAAACTCTCTAAGGAAACAGAGATAGCTTAGGCAGAAAAGTGCTTGCCTCATAAGCATGAGGACCTGAGTTCAAGCTCCCAGAAGCCATGCAAAAAGTGCTAGGTATGGTGACACATGCCTATCACCTCAGGACTGGGGAGGCAGAAAGGAGGATCCCTGGGGTTTGCTGGCAGCCAGTTTAGCCTAATTGCTGAACTCCAGGCCACTGAGAGACCTTGACTCGAAAACAATGTGTATGATGTTCCTGAGGGCACCCAATGTTGCCATCTACCTCCATACCTATGCACACACATGTGCACTCCTCACACAAATATGAACACCTATGCACACACATGTGCTCACAAACATGAATGCCCATGCACACACATGTGCACTCCCCCCACACACATGTACACATGTACATGAGCACACATAAACTCTAAAATAACCCAGCCTTGTGATGTGCTTGTGAAGGCAATTGCTTTTTCACATGTGCAATTTGCATTCCTCTCTTTTTTGTAATCAGAGGGTGGCTATTTTAAAATCTGTGACATGAAGGAGATTGTTTGATAGGCCATGTGTTCTAATGCAATAAAAGCATGGCTTGCCAAGATTTGAACGTAGGTATTTATGGGTACTTTATCCTGGAGAAATGGACCAGACCTTTTGTTGGGTTCCCAAAGGAGTTCATGACCCAAAGGAGGTTAAGAGCAGTTGGCAGAGTAAAATGAGACGCAGAAGTAGGGTAATGCATGTAGCAGGCATCTGGGAGGCACTCAGACATACCCTGAATATTGAGGCACAACTAACATCACTAAAGTGGGAAATGGGGAAGTTCCTGTGAGGGAGGCAGGTCCTGCCTGTGATGGCACCTGGGACCATCACCACACCACACAGACCTGAGGATGGCACTCTAGCACACACTTAAAAAAAAACATTTTAAGCCAGGCGTGGTGGCGCACGCCTTTAATCCCAGCACTCGGGAGGCAGAGATAGGAGGATCGCCGAGAGTTCGAGGCCACCCTGAGACTACATAGTTAATTCCAGGTCAGCCTAGACCAGAGTGAGACGCTACCTCGAAAAACCAAAAAAAAAAAAAAAAAAAAAAAAACATTTTAAAAGATAATATTTTCTACTTTTTGCCCTTCTTTGATTATATTTAATTTCTTAACTTCCAAACTATCACATTAACATCTTTGCAAACTCTTTTCATTTGGGCCTTTCTCTTCTTTCCTCCTTCCTTCCCTCCCTTTTCTCCCTCTCCACCTTCTCTGCTTCCTTCACTTACTTTCTCTCTTTTCTTAATTATTTTTTAACTTTTTATTTTAGTATGGGGATTGAACATAGGGTTTCATATATGCCAGATGAACACTCTGCCACACTGAGCTATATCCCTAATCCTTTTGTCCCCCTCTAAGTTTCTGAGGTTGGACTTGAAATCACTCTGTGGGGCTGGAGAGATGGCTTAGAGGTTAAGGCACATGCCTGTGAAGCCTAAGGATCCCGGTTTGATTCTACAGGTCCCACATAAGCCAGATGCACAAGGGGGCACATGCATCTGGAGTTCGTTTGCAGTGGCTAGAGGCCCTGGCATGCCCATTATCTCTCTCCCTCTCTCTCTTTCCCTCTCTAATAAATAAATAAATAAAAATAAAATCTTTAAAAAAGAAAAGAAAAGAAATCACTCTGTGGCCCAGGAAGTCTTTGAACTTGTGATTCTCCTGCCTCAGCCTCATGAGGAAGTGAGGAGCTGAGATGACAGACAAGTGTCAACAGACCCAACATCATCTTTCATTCTGAAGAATGAAAGTATGACTCTCTCACCAATGGCACTAGCTTTGGCCTATGATTCTGTGTTTTTCAACCAGGTTCTGCTACTTCATACAAGTTACTCTGACCCCATCTAATTTATATTTGAAATTGCTATCCTAGCAGTATTTTTAAGCAGACTATAGGTTATGACAGTAGAAGTAAGGAAGAATTGTGATACAAAGGACCTTGACGTCAGCTGTAAGACTGTTCAAGATGTAGACTCTAGGAAGCAATGTCATTATACAGTACAAAGATTTGTTGTAAGAGAGTCCTCTGGGCATGACATATCTCTTGAACTGTCAACAGCTGTGATTACTAGCAAGAGACATGTACACCGCTGGGCCCATTAACTCTCCACCATGAGGAGGTAGGAATTTACCAGGTTACACCCCTACCGAAGGCTTCATAGATACTTCATGGTTGCTAGGGGAGTGGGGCTCACAAGTCCCCCCTCCCACCCAAGGATTCCTAAGCAATTAACAGCTACTAGGGTAGAAGTCTCACAATGCCATCACCATCCCCAAGGAGTTATATAGAGTTAATGCTTACAGGAGAGAGGGGCCCCTCCCCAAAGATATATACTTGGTTAACCATTTCTGAGGGAAAGAGGGAGGCATTTTTCTTCTGTGGAGTATCCCCCCATTAGTTTCCTGTACTCCCGTCAGTAACTCCCCCTCCCCCGCACCCAGACATAGTTTTATTAATAATCCCAATAAACTTGCTGGCTCAGTAGCCTAAACCTGAGTAGAATCAGGGTGCCCTGTCTGGGATGAATAGTTGTTTTCACAAGTCCCAAATGTCCTAGGAGACACACTTCTGGGTGTATCTTTGGGGGCATTTTCAGAGAGGTTTAAATGAGGAGGGAAGACCATCTTGAATGTAGGTGGCAACATCCCATGAACTAGTGTTCTTGGCTGAACAGAAAGGAGAAAAGGAGCAAGCCAGTTAAGTGCCAGAGTTCTCTACCAGTTGCTTCCTCATGTGCTGAGAGGTGAGGACTCCCAGCCACATGTTCCCAGAGCCATGACTTCAGCCACACCTTCCCCACAGTGATGGACTGAATCCTCAAACTATGAGCCAAAATAAGCTCTTCCTCCTTTAAGTTGCCTCTGGTCAGGTATGTGGTCACAGCAACAAGAAAAGTAACTAATCCAAGGAAAGATCATGATGATGACTTCAAACATCCCCTTGAAGGTGGCCATTTAGGTTATGGGGGGTGGGGGAGGAGCTTGCCTAGAGAAGTTTAAGTAGGATATTGGTGAATTCCCTTTTTATCTTTCTATTATGAGAATATTTCAAATGTAGCACAATAAATATCTGTCCATTTACCAGGTATTTTTGTGTGTGTCTGGCTTTTTAAAAAATATATTTTTATTAATTATGTATATAGAATATATACAGCCATGATGGTACCATCTTAGCTTTCTCCTGTCCTCCCCCCATGGGTAATGTGGGTCTTGCCTTATGGGGGTAGCCATCAGTTATGTGGGAGAGGCAATCACTGTGTATAATGACCCAACTCATGGCTCTAACAATCTTTCCTCCCCCTGAGCCATGTTGGGTTCATTTTAGGTTTTGTGAGTCTTTGTGTCTCTGGATATCTGATTTGGTAGGGATTGAGTGTTCTTTGTCTATTTCCTTCCCCCTTATTCTGGTACCAGGTTCACCAATAAAGCAGCACTCTTGCTCATTTTCCCCTATAACTCAATGGCTTCATCTGGTGCCCTGTTGAGGTGCGATGGGCTGATTCTCTCCTCAGGTTCTGCATCCATCTGAAAGAGAGAAGCAGATTCTCCAACACAGAGTGAGGTCAGTGCAAGATACATGGATAACCATTATTATTTTAGAGAGAAGTTAATAGGTGCAGGCCCTCTTGTATCCCACTATTGGTGGGAGCTTGATATTGGAGAGCGGGCTGATTCTTGGATATGGTTCTGACTTGTTTCCTGTTTCCAGGTATGGGTGCCATTCCACTGAGTGGATCCATTAGCCAAATCTAGACCAATTGGTAACCCACCATGGCTGTGTGTCATTACTGCACTTGTGTGAGTATCATGTCAGGTTGTTTGCTGCTGAGGAGCTTAGACCACAAGTTGCTTAGAGAGATGTCGGTCATTTTACCCCAGTCACTTATGTAGCACCTTCTGGCACTAGACAAGCTAACTGTCTGGGGACTGGCTCTCTTCCAGATTCCATCCAGGTCTCTCCATGTTCTGTTGAACAACGTATGGTATCTTTAGCAGTAGGGTCCTACCAATAAACTTTGGTGGGTCATCAAGTACTCTGGCAGAAATCTGTCTTCTTTTTGGAAACCTTCTAGGTCTCACTGATCAACAGCTCATTGTGGTTGTTAACTATATGCTGGTATGGGGAGTTATAGGTCAGCGCCAAGAGAAAAGAAGGAAGAAAAAGTATAGATAATATGAACGAGAAAGAGAGAAGAGAAAGTCAAGAGGGAGTGATCGAGAGAGAAACAGGAGAAGATTGAAGTTAGTCTTGATCATACCCTCTCCAGGCCACTGTGATTGAGGTGTTCTCTCCAAGCACCTGATGCAGGTTTGACCTTTTAGTATGTCCTTCAGGATATGGGATTTTATGGTACCATTTCCATTTGGGTCCTAACCAGATTTAATAACTGTTCTCAACTTTTGTCATCTTTCATTTTGTATTACCTAGCTCCATAAATACTGTATCATTTTAGAAAATCTCAAATATCATATCATTTTATCTACAAATATTTCAGTATCTACCACTATTAGCATATAAATAACATATAATTTTTGCACCTAAGATAAATGAATTATTTCTTTATGTCATCAAAAATCCCATGAATGCCAATTTCTATAATTGTCATTTCTGCTGTTCTGTTTGACTGTCACAAACTTATTTTCAAAAGTCTGAATAATATGGGGCTTGGGAGGCGGACCAATCAGAAAATCACTTGCCACACAAACATATTGACCTGAGTTTGTATCCCTAGGACTGACGTAAAATGATGGGTGTGGCAGTGCCCATATGTAGTCCTAGTGCTGGGGAGGTGGAGACAGTGGGATCCCCACTGCCTGCTGGCTAGCTAGTCTGGCTGAACTGGTGAGGTCCAGGGTCAATGAAAGATCCTATCTCAAAAATCAAGTAAACAATGATTGAAGAAGACATGTGACTTTAAGTTCTAGCCTCCACACACATACACACACACATATACATATACACATGTGTATATACACACACACACACACACCTGCACATGTACCCACACAAATATAAGTATATATACAAGAAGATGCAAAATGTTTTAATAATAAATCTTTATGTGTAGAACTTCTTTAATATCTTTTAAATTGTTGCTCTCTGTTGTTTCTTTTTCATTTTTAGTTCCATTTATTTCTCTTGGCTGTGGGTCTCTACCTATATTGAGGAATAGTTAAGGTATATTGAGGTGTAATACACCAAAAGCCACCTATTTGATGAGCTTTGTCATGTGCCTACACAATCAGTTATTAAAGAAATTGAGTTAATTCCATAGGAGTTTGTTGATGCTTAAATATTCTGTCTGATTCTCTGTCATCTACATTTTTGTACATTGTTGTGAGTCCTGAGGTTTGGTCAGGGGGAAGCCATAGATTAAGAACTGAGAAAGGGGCAAAAGCAAAACCTGACTGCTTCATCAGAAAGTGTTCAGTGTGGAGGGAGGACAAACACAGCTGAAAATTCTGATACCTTCTCTTTGGCCAAGGTATATGGAAAGCTTGGGCATGGTTTGAAATAACAAGAGGGAACTATCCAGATGACAGAAGCTTAAGCTAAAAGGCAAATGGCTTCATACGGAGCAAAGACTTTGCAAGAGATGGGGAGAGTTGGGATTTAGCCAAGTGGCATAGAAGAGGTTTATTTTTTCACCCAGTCTAACTTTTTCACTGCAGTGTACCAGACGTAGTGTTATAACCTGGGAAATTACAATAACACTACAACAAACACAACGCTTCCTATACTCAAGCCAGCTGCACTAGAAGATGATGTGAACCAGTAAGGGAAGGCATTGTTGATTACCATTTCTCAGCCTTCTCCACTGGCAACAGTGGCGTTGAAGAGGGAAAATTCTAATGTTTCATTTTTATTGGTGCAAGTCATGCATGGGATTGTGTGATGGTTCATATTGACTGTCAACTTGATGAGACCTAGACTCACCTGTGAGGTAATATTTAGGTTAGGTTTGCCTTCTGGGCATGCCTGTAAGGGGTTATGTTGATTAGGTTTTTATGAGGTGGGAAGATCCATCCTAACTGTGGGATGGCCCCATCCTGTGGGCTAGGGTCCTGGCCTACATAAAAAGGAATGAGCTGTAAGCAGCATTATTAACTCTCTGCCTCACCTCTGTGCTGAATATGACCAGCTGCCTCAAGCTCCTTCCACTATGCCTGCCTCACTGTGATAGATTCATAACTATAAACTGAATTAAACCATTGTTATTCGAAAAAGCTTTTTGTTGTATATTTTATGTCAGCAACGAGAAAGTAACTAATACAAAGTAATAAAATAGTTCCTGCAAAGGGAAGCAGAGACTTGGGAATCATCCTGGCTTGAGAGAAACAGCCAACTCCAGTATCAGCCAGAGATTGCCATTAAAATGAGAATGGGTGGAAGAGAAATGGAGTGGAACACCAAACATTCTGCTCCTGCCACTGCAGGCGAGCATCTCCCACCAAAGGAGAGTGCATGGGTACCACAGGGACACGTATATGTGCATGCAGCAATGCACGACACACACATGCAGGTATACATACATACAAACAGAGAGAGAGAAGGAAGAAAGGAAGGAAGGAAGGAAGGAAGGGAGGGAGGGAGGGAGGGAGGGAGGGAGGGAGGAAGGAAGGAAGGAAGGAAGGAAGGAAGGAAGGAAGGAAGGAGGAAAGAACCCAAAAATATATAAAGAAAAGGTTAATGATAAACTTTCCTCAATCTTCCTTTACTTTCAATCTCTTAAAATCAATGCCAACTTTCTTGGGAGCAGAATTTCACTGCATTATAAGATCTTAGATTTTTTAAAAAATATTTTTTAAATTATTTATTTGAAAGAGAAAAGGAGGAAGAGAGGGTGAAAGAGAGAGAGAGAAAAAACAAGAGAGAGAGAGAGAAAGAAAGGATGGGCATGCCAGGGCATCCAGCCACTGCAAACTCCAAACGCCTTCACCATGTTGTATATCTGGCTTACATGGGTCCTGGGGAATCAAACCTGGGTCCTTTGGCTTTGTAGGCAAACACCTTAATTCCTAAGCCATCCCTCCATTCCATAAGGTCTTAGTTTTGTTTTTAAATGATATGCTAGTCTGCACATCACCTCACAACTTGCTTTTTTTAAAAAAAAATTGAAAGTGTATATCCCTTAAGGTTTATAGATATAGCCCTATTTTATTCTTTTTAGCATGCTGTTCTTTCAGTCCACAATCCAGCTATTCCTTTCTCTACTGGCAGATGATCAAGCAGATTCCAGTTTTGCCATTATCAAAATGAAGCAGTAAAAGGCTTTCTATACTAGTTTTATTTTTTAATTTCAATAGGATATATTCTCAGAAGTGGGATTTCTGTCTCCATTCTATATTTGTAAACTCTGAAGTTAAATGGAAACATGACTTCCAGCCTGCTATGGCTTTCTTTACTCCCACCAGTGTCATGTGGTGTCCTCTACAACTTTGCTCCGTAGCCATGGTGGATATTACCCCAAAAGCATGTGTGTGTGTTTGTGGACACAACTGTGTGTGTTTGTGCATATATGTATGTAGGGAGGTCTTTGGTTTGCCAGTAATGATGTATTTCTTTTCATATGTTTATTGGCCATTTGCATGGCTTCTTCTGCCAATTGCTTGATTGAATAATTTGAACAATTTTCTATTGGATTGCTTGTCTCTTTCTAATCAATGTGTGCAGCTTTGCTTGTTTATGATTATTAACCCAATTTGGGTCAAATGTTTTCCCACCCTCTCATCTTCGACTTCAGCTGCTTTGTCTGCCACACCACAGTTTAAAACCTTCATGGAGTCAGTTTTGTTTATCTTTTCATTTGGAGATTTGGGTTTCCTGCTTTGCCTGGGAAAATCTCACCTACTCAAGGCTTGTGCAAATGGCACCCTAGTTCTCTTTTTAATATTTTTTAAATTATCCATGCTTGAATTGTTAATCCATCTGGAATTAATTTTTGTATGGAATATGCAAGCAAAATTTAACTTTGCTCTCTCCAGCCAATTATGCTTGCATTATTTATTAAATAACCCCTACTTTCTACACAGAATTGAAATGCCATTACTGTCATAAATTAATATCCATATTTATTTGGATTTATTTTAGGTCTTTCTTTTCTGTTTCACTAATTTCCATACATCTTTCTGTGCCAAAAGCATACTGTCTTAATTACTGTCTTATAATAGCATATTATCTAGAAAATCAAGTATTGCACAATTGCTCAATTTAATTTTTTGGTGAATATTCTTTTTGGGGGTGTTTATTTATTTAATGCAGAATTTCATATAGCTAAGGACAGCCTTTAACTCCTGATCCCCAGGTATGCACCACCACATCTGTACTCAGGTGATATTCTTGAACATAATTTTATTTCATATAAACTCAGAACTATATTTACCTAGTTCTCTCATTACCTCTCAACCCCATTCAAGATATTTTGATTTGGATATGTTAGTATATATGTTTACTTTTAAAATAATTTTAGAATATTAAGCAATCTCATCTTTGAACATGTAAGATGTATTGATGCAGTTGAGACTATAACCTTTTAAAATAGCATATTTTTTTCTTCAGTAAATCCCATGCATTTCATGTTAAGTTTATCCTTAGGTGTCTTGAAACTTTTGTTGCTATTTTATCCAAAGTTAACTCTCCTCCCTCATTTTCAGCTTATTGTGGCTAATAAACTCTACACTACAGCACCTTTAATCTAAGAGAATGTAAGATACAAGTGGCAGAGGAAAACAGGCCCACTCCCAATGAGGTCTAGTGAGTTGGATCATACATTTGTGATTCCTCATGGAAAAAAAAATGGAACTTACCCATTTGAAGCATGCAGTTTGCAGATGGTTCAACCTACCAAGTTTCCAGGCTTGGGGAGGACCTTCACGGGTGGGCAGAAGAATTCCCAGTTCCTGAGGTTGGGTTAATTGTGCCAAGCAGAGCTGGGAGCAGAGACTTTCTTGGGCAATCAGGGGACAAGTTCCAAGAAACATCACTGACATTCATTGTCCATTTGTGTCTCTACTTGAGAGCATTTAGCAGCCTGGCTGGTATAAATGCTGATGGAAGACAAAAGTCACAACAGAGTTTTGTAAAGCCCCCATAAATCATTCAAGTCAGGGCTCAGTACTAGTAATAACATCACTGTTGATTATTTCACTGTGCAAAGGCCAGATTTTACATCACTTTTCTTTAGAAATAATATCTCAACTAGTAGAATATTCTTAAGAGTTGTCTATGATGATCATTTCCATTTGACAAATAAAGAAACTGACACATGGAGAGATTAACTTACCCCAAAAAACGATAGGAAGAGATAGTACTTGAAGTCTTAGCCCAAGCAATAAGACAAGGAAAACAAAATCAAAGGGGATACAAATTGGTAAGGAAGAACACAAACTAGGTCTATTTGCAGATAATATTATTTTATATATAAGTGAGCCAAAATATTCCACCAAAAAAAAACTTCTAAAGGTGATAAATTCTTTCAGTAAAGTGGCAGGTTACAAAATTAATACACAAATATCAGTAGCCTTTCTATACACCCAAGGTAAATATATGGACAAAGAGATAAGTGGTGCCATCCCATTTTCAATAGCCACAAAAAAAAAAAAAAAAATACCTTGGAATATCACTAACCAAGAAAGTGAAAGACCTACATAAAGAAAGCATTAAAACACTGAAGAAAGAAATTGAGGAGGACATGAGAAGATAGAAAGACCTCCCATACTCATGGATTGAAAGAATTAATAATGTGAAAATGTTCATTCTACCAAAAGCACTATAGAGATTCAATATAATTCCAATGTAAATTCCAGCAATGTTCTTCACGGTGATAGGAAAAGTATTCTCAAAATTCATATAGAAAAACAGAAAGCCTCAGGTAGCCAAAAATATCCTCAACAAAAGAAATACAACTAGATCAAAAAGCAGAGAGAACATTCCCTAATATAGGCATAGAGAATGACTTCCTGACTAAGACCCCAATAGCACAGAAATTAGACCAACAGTCAACCTGGAACCTCATGATACAGTCTGGACAGAAGGTGGCAGGGGTTTAACCTTGAAACCATGGACTCTGGATGGTAAGTCATCCCAGGCTCAGAATTAGGTGCCCCTCACCAGAGTGAGCTTTTGTCCAGGAAGATCCATGAGGTCCCCAAAACAATGCAGGTCATTGACAAAACACTTGATTATCTGCCAGAGGTAAATGGTAAGACACCACTGAACCTATTGCTGAAAACACCACAGGCTGCAGTCACAGGACATGAGAAAATCATGCTGGAACCAAAAGGGAAGCTAGCTCCCTCCTGGCTAGTCCTTATAGTGATGGGGAGACCTATGGGAGCCGCTGGAGGACAAAGGTCACCAACAACATGAATAAGCAGGGGACCCTGCAGACTACAACATCAACCAGCAGGACAAGAAGTATGTGGCTTTCAAAGAACTTGTGTGCTTAATCACCATGCTGCATGAACATTTCATAGCAAAGCCTGTGGAAAATGCCTGCATGCATATGCTGCTATGTTACAGATCCCTTTCTTCTGGAGAAATGTATGAAAATAAATAGTTGCAGTAATGAGAAACAAGCCAAATAGAAAGGGATATTGAGGTGACAATGATGAATGAAGACTGATATTAAAGAAAGAAAAAGAAAATGTAATTGAATTTTGTTCTGTGGAAAGGCTATTAAAATAAAGAAACCCTTATTTTTGTGCCTTAATTATTGAAAATGGAGATGGAGAGATGGCTCAGTGGTTAAAGGTGCTTGTATGAAAATGAATTTACAATATATACCCTTAAGGATAAAGTGATAAAACCATATATGGAGAAGGAATTGGGGGTTGAGAGGATAATTCACAGTATTACTTGTGAAGTTTTAGAACTGAATGATTGTCTACAAAAGTATGAAATGAAGAAGAAGCTAAAACCCTATACAACAGGTAACAGGTAAACAGATACAGGTCTGAATTTGAAAAGTAGCTAGAATTTCTATTGAGAACAAAGATGCTTCCAGCTGTGATAAAGCATACAGGTTCTCTGAATCACAAGCCAGCACAAGATCTTATAGGAACTGTGGACGAAGGCCAAGAGCAGTAACTTAAATGGAGAAGTAAAGGCAGGATGATGAAGGAACATGGTCAAGACCTAGTGGACAAGGCGTACCCTTTTCTTCCAGTGGCCTCAATATGACTGTGGTCTCCAGCCCTGATGCTGGAGCTACAGAGGTGCAAGAAGCAAGGATGGGGGATAGTCCACCTGTTTTAGATGTAAAATCACGACAATGAACCAATTCAAACCAAAGACCAAAAGATAAAATCTTCAGGATTTTTCCTTTTTCTCTTTTCATCCTCCCTCATCTGTGAGCAGCCCCAGCTGTGAAGCTGAGGGTAAGAAGATGCAGTCACTAAAATTCCAAGAGAAAGGAACCTTGTCTTTCTGCCCAGGGAGCAAGGAACTGGGAAAACAGACTCCTGGGATATGAAAACTGAAGAGGAGGGTTCCCTGTTATTTTTCCTTTCTCTTTACTCTTTTTGTATTGACTAAAGGGTGGGCTCCAGTCAAGGAATTATAGCTGCAGTTCTGAAAGAAATGACCTTTTCAGCCATAGTTCTGATAATGGACTCCTGAGGGATACAGTGTGGTGGAACCATAGATAGGAATCAGATGGACGAGGGACCTCGTAATTCTGTTTTATATCACACAAAACCTACTTGCATCTGTAGCTGTACATGTATGGAGCATACCATAAAGAAATGGTAAAGGCTTTAAGAATTGTATACTAATATACACTTGCAAGTCCCAGGCTACCTCCTGAGTGGCTGACATATGAGTAAGTCCCAATCACCATTCTACTTTGAATCCGGAAGTGATATTGGAACCACTACCCTCATAAGTAAGCATGAGCTTTCAGTCTAAAATTAATGAGATGTGTTACCCACTGAAATGGGGGGGGGGAGGGAAGTCCATGTTTTCCATGTGGATCCAAAGTCTTACAGCAGGGTATCAATATGTCTGAGATACACCCCAAAGTGATTGTCAAAGAATAAAGAAAAAGTGCTTGATTCATAAATGCCAACTCTGAGTGGACAAAGATGTGGCATTAATCACAGATCTCAAAGGGCCCATTATAACCATGCTAGCTGATGTAAAGGAAAACTATCTAGAAATGAATGGAAAGATAAGAGTTCATAACAGTGAAACAGACACTCCAAGAACGGCTGGAAATTTTAAAATAGAAAAAAAAAATAGAAACTTCAGTTTCTATTTCTTCAGTGCATTGGGGTCAATGGTAGAGTGAAGATGAATAAAGCAATGGAAATAGAGTGAGTCTGATCAATACAATACTATTTGAAGAATAGTAATGGAAACTGAAAAAGAAGACTGTATCAGAACCTTAAAATGCCACTGGGGTCCAAGACAGAGAATAGTTGCTATAAAAATAATGAAGAGAAAAAGGAACCAAAGTAAATAGTTCTGTCTTAAGTAAAGAATAGTTCCTACATCTTTTAATTATTTCATACTAAAGGCAGTATTTTTTCCTGTTCATTTTTTGATCAAAGAAATTGACATCAAAACCTGAATTTTAAAAAAGGACTAATTAACCAATTTCATTTTTAAAAATGTAAATGCAAGGTTTAGAAAACTTTAAGAAAATTTGGCTAGTAAATTAAACCTAGAAATGTGTTAAAAGAAGAATGCATCATGATTATAGCAGATTTGTTATGGTAATTTAAGGATGACATAACAATTGAATCTATCAATGAGCAAACATTACAAAAAAAATTTAAGGGAGAAAAATATCACATGTAATATTTCAGTGAATGCAAAAAAAAATCTTGAAAAAGTGATCACACTTAAAAAGTTATGCAGGAACTGGGGGAACATGTATATACAATGCGACTCACTAAGTAAGCATAGGTTGGCAAATACTGACTACCGAGCACTCACCTAGAAACCATCATTGTACTCTTGGTGATGTAGCATGACAGAAAGCCCTACCAGGAAGTGGAGACCAATAGCTTAGAATTTTATTCAAAAGTTACTTTCAAAAGCCAGGCGTGGTGACGCATGCCTTTAATCCCAGCACTCGGGAGGCTGAGAGTTCAAGGCTACCTTGAGACTACATAGTTAATTCCAGGTCAGCCTGGACCACAGTGAGACCCTACCTCAAAAAAACAAACAAACAAACAAAAGTTACTTTCAAAAGTATTTTAATACATATTTGACAACAATTATACACATGAACCATCAGGTTTTTTTCAAATTATTTTTTTTTCTAAGAGGCAATATCCTTATTATGAGTTTTCTCTTGATGTTGATTTTCCACCTTCAAAAAAAAAAGACACGGGTGTTCTAGATCAAGCCCGCTTTGTCAAAAGCTAGGTGAGTAATAGAGGATTTGCTTCTGAAAGTCTGGCCAAGTGCTCATGGTTATGGAGAGGAGGTTTAATACATCTCATTAATGGGGATTTCTGAGGTATTTCAGGTCTCATTTACCCTGCATACTGTTGGCCTATTTTGTAATTGTTTTTTTAATAATTAATGGAAGAAACCATTTATACTGACATTTTTCCTCTAAACCAAGGATTTAGCAACATAATTAAATATCATCTGGTGTATTTTATATTTTTAATACAAGCAAAATCTAAAAAAACAAGGAAGATAAACAAATAAATCCTTTATTCAAAATGTTAATTTGTTGTAATAAAAAGAATAAAAGTCATGAGCATTTCCTGCCAGTTGTGCTTCTCCTCATGGAAGGAGAATGTGGGGCTAGAGCCCAGGGATGAGCTATGTTATTCAACTCCTCACTCCCTCCTTTCCTCTCCCATTCTCATTCTTTCCCTTCTTACACTGGCTCTGTTTTGAAGTGGTGCTTGGTCAAGTTCAGGGCTGTGGCAGACTCTGGAATTCTGGTGGAGGGAGAGCGGAGCCTGGGAAATTATAATCTGCATCTCCTGGTCTACAAGAACAGACCAGCAGCTCCCAATCCCAGAGGACTAGCTGGAGGCTCCTGCCCTTTAAGAACCAGCATTGGCCCACATAAGACTTGATTTATATAATTCCTTTCCCAAGCTGATTGTGACTGTCACTATCATACTTAACAAAAGCACATGAGGGAGGGCAAGAAAGTCCTCTCCCCCTTTCTGCATCTAATGTGTGTGATAGCACTCCAGCATCCTAGTGACATAAAGTTCTTTGTGACACTTGTCAGAAGATGGAACAGTCTTTTTCTATGTATTTGTGGTCATACAGAATGACCTCATGCATCCTGGGCAATCTCTCTGCCACTGAGCTTTATCCTCAGGCTTTTCTACACTTCTTTTTTTATTATTATTATTTTGAGAAAGGATCTCACTATGTTCCCAAGCCTGGCCTTGAATTCACTATGAGTCCAGACAGCTGTTGAACTTGCAATCCTCCTGCCTCCGTCTCTTGAGTAGCTGGAAATACAGGCCTAGGAAAATGGGAGAATGAGCTCAGCTGAGCTACCTGCAAATGATAAGCAGCGTCAGAATTCCAGAGTATTCTTGGATCGTCTTTCTGTGTAAAATGACACCTTAACCAACTAAATGATTAGGCTCAGCATCACTCTCTAACCCATGTCCTCCTCAGCTTTCTTTTGTCTATTGTCACAACCAAGCTTCTTCTTAAGGATACTATGCATTTGGATGTGTCCGTGCATACATGTTCATGTGTGAGCATGGGGTATATACATGTATGTGTGCATGTCGTGGAGGGTGTTACTCCTCTCGGGCACCTTTCACCTTTTCTGAGCTGTGCTATCTCATTAGTCTGAAGCTTACTTATTAGGCTAGACTGGCTGGGCAGCGAGCTTAGGGAATCTCCTTGTCTCTTCTCTCCAAGCATAGGACAGTAAGCCTGGCAGTTTACATGAGTGCTGTGGCACCCATTCAAAAAGGCAACATGGCTGTCCATGCCCATAACCCAGCTCTGAGGGCAGGGGGAGACAGGAGCATCGCTAGGACTCCCTGGTCTGCCAGATTATCTGAAATATGAGGAGCACCACATTCAATAAGAGACTGTCTCAGAGAAATAAGGCAGAAGAGCAACAGAGGAAGACATCCACATCTTCCTCTGGCCTTCCCAGTGAGCACACAGGTTGTGTACATTTGCAAACACACACATGCATTGCATACACACACACACACACACACACACACACACACACATATATATATGTATCTATATCTATATATATGTGATCTTTCAGATTTAGAAACCTGAAAATCTCCACCAAAATGTCCCATGAGTGCTTTACCTTTAGAGCATCCAAGATCCAGAATGAATATAGCATCTTCCCCCTAACTTGTTTATCCTTGTTTCTCTTTAGACATCCCCACCATGTACACTGTGCTCAAGGTTAAAAATGTGTCCATCGTTGACATCACTCTACTTCATATCTACCATCATACGTCACTTTAACAACGTACCTTGCATATATTTTCAGATGTCATTTTCTTTTTGTATCAAATACCCTTATCTCTCTTTTCTCTGGTCTAAGCCCTTGTCACTTACCTGGCCAAGTACCATAGGCTTTAGAGTGATGATTCTGCCTCTTCTTAATCTCTCTGAGATTTATCATTTACCCTGTACACTGGGATGACCTTTCTAAACTAGATGCTCTTCCTTCTCTTAAATGTTAACAACTCTCTTCTTATAGATTGGTAAAGATACCACATTGTTGCCATTTCCTTTCCCATTGCAAATGCTATTCTATTTGACATCCCCAGCTAGTTGAATGGTGTCTTACATTCATTCTATTTTAGTTCCATTTTTTGAGATGACTCTTTTTTGAGACAGTAAGTCATCACTGACTGATATATTCTTCCTTCTCTGTACTGCCTTCTTTATTTACCTAGCTGACTTCAAATAATTCTATGATATCATATATGGTATCCAGTATTGCGTCATTACCTGTTCTGGCTAGATCATATTAATGTATGAGCTCTATGGGTCAGGGGCCTGTCTCATTCACCCATACTCTTAGCAGTTGTTACAAAATGATTCCCATTAGGAATAAGCAAAAGTTTATTGACATGAACTAAACTAACCTATCCATCTCATCATTAAGTTCCATGTTATGAACTAACCTACCCCAGCTCAGCATCAAATTCCATGTTACAAACTACTTTACCAGCCGTTAGTCAATAAGATGATGCTGAGTAGTTTCACTCAATATGAAAATATTCCTTAATTATTTTATGAACACACATTGTCATAAAATAGCAGATGGAAATTTCTTTTAAAATGTCTTATCTTGGCCTTCTCCTCACCACTTCCTTATGTTGGTATGCTCAAGCACTTTCTGAGTATTCATTCTTCAATTCTCTCATATTTTAGTTATATTGTTATCACCCTAATTTTCTGTAACTAATGGAGAAAAAGTTTTCCCTACTAAAATCTTTATGAGCAGTATAAAGGTCAATGACATAGGGCCGACTGTTCTATTTGTTAGAGAAGAAAAGCAAATCAGCTATTGCAAACACAATGTTCAAAAATATTGTTTGCTACTGGCAATGTTGGTCAATGTATCTTTAAAAATATTATTTTTATTTATAACATTCAAAGGTTAAAATTTTCTTCTGGAAAAATATAGATTTCTGACTTCCCTCAACAATGTAGAAGGTCCAGAAACAACACAGTTACAGTCCTTCCTGACAACAACCAACTTGGGTTGAGCTACAAAGGGCAGCTTGACAAGTGACATATTTGTGAGGGCCTTGTATTCTACTCCTCTGTCCCTAGTCCTTCTTTCCTGTTGCAATTACCTTCAAGTTACTGGGATAAAATGCCTGACCAAAAGCAGCTGATAGGAGGGAAGATTTTATTTTGGCTTATGGTCTTGAGAGGAAGCTTCATAATGGCAGGGAAAATCATGGCATGAGCAGAGACTGGACATCACTTCTGCTACAGCAGGTGGAAGATAGCAGCGAGAGAGTGAGCTCATCTCTCGCAGACGGGAGCTATCTCTAACACCCATAAACCCCACCCCCAATAATAAACCTCCTACCATAAGGCTCCAACTCCCAAATTACTACCAACTGAAGATCAAGCATTCAGAACATAGGAGTTTATGGGTGACAGCTAATTCAACCCATTACATTTCTCATATTGTCCCTCCCCCCAGCCCCACCCTGAAGACATCACAGTTTACCATCCATGCCATAAGTGTTGGCCCTGATCTCAGAGACAGTGCTGATATGAGATGCATGACAGCTTATTTTTGAGATTCTGAGATCCAAAATGAAATCAAAACACTTACAAATTATGACTGAATAATTGGATCAGATTGAGATAATTGTTATTCCTGGAAAACAGAAACAGCTTTCTAAGTGGTGTGAGAGGAATACAGTGAAATATATTTTCTAGTATTAAAATAAATAGGAGTCTGCTTTCCACTTACCTAAATGGTGCAAAGTTGGGGATGGAGTTCAAAGCATGAAATGGGAATTGATCTCTCTGATCTCTGTTCGTAATAATGAGAACCATACCGCTCTGTGCTTTGAACACTTCTTCTAGGTGTTTCCCTATGAATATTTATGCAATCAGAAGTAAAACACACAACTAAGCATAACAGATTAGATATTATTCAATTATGATGATTTCAGAATTTTCTAAATTCTGTGCAAATATTTTTACCTAGAAGTATTTTTTTTTTTAAGGAAAGGAATACTAACTGACCGCCACATTCTGGGAAAAGATTGATTTAAATGTTAAAAGATTTGGACACCCAAATCTTTAACTACCCAGCTGATGCTACTTATTTGTCCATAGCCTCTCAGTGATGCAGTTTCCTCATCTAGAGAACAAGTGTATTATCTTCCTCATCTCAGGATGCTGTGGGCTTTCACTGAGGTTGCATACAGGAAGAGACTTTGTAAAGAAAGTGAAGCATTTCAAAGGCACCAGATTTTGCTACACATTTGTGACAGTTAAAATACAATCTGGTATTTTGCTTATTTCTTTACTACCTTTGTACCTATATTTCTTGTTTACCATGATGGCTATGGTAAAAATCAATCTCTTGTTCTTTCAGAATTAGAGATGGGTATTCTGTCATTTTGAGGTCTGGGTTCACCCATTCATCTTTTGTTCTTTTACTGCCCATTACGGAGCATTTTATGGTTGGTTATTTGAAATAAATATCATTCTTGGGCTGGAGAGATGGCTTAGCAGTTAAGGTGCTTGCCTGCAAAGCGTAAGGACCCAGGTTTTATTCCCTAGTACCCACGTAAGGCAGACGCACAAAGTGATTCATGTGTCTGGAGTTAGGTTATAGTGGAGTTCTGGAGCCCCATTCTCGCTTTCTCTCTCTCTCTCTCCCTCTCTTTCTCTCAAAGAAATAAATGAATAAATAAATAAAATATTAAGAAAATAAGTCTTAATTTATTTCTTTTATTACAAACTAAATGCTAGCATTATGTCCAAGAAGCCATTAGCTTTTTAAGAACAAGTTATTAAAATCTTTTGGATTATATTTTAGTACTTTAAATATATGAGCATCAACATGTTCTTGGCTTGGTATGCAAGAATATATATCTGCTCAAAAATTACTACTCAGTGAAGAGCCCTTTGGGAGAACTAATAATTACTAGATCACAGTGCTACACTGTATATGCCTTACTGATCAGAACTGGGACTTGTGAGTAAGATGCCTTTCTTCCTCCAGAGAGCATGGCTGCTCTGCAGAAAAGGTTGATGCTGAGTTTGTCTTTCTCTTTCCAGCACACAGAACTGCCCAAGGGTGATAACAGGGCAAGGCTTAATGGTGGTGTTCTAACACCTTCATTTATTAATTTATTTACTCAACAAATACTTACCAAGCAAACCTGTGGCTGCTCTGAGACTAGGAAGATAAATCAGAAGCTCTCTTTCTACCTCAGGAAGGTCCTGTTGCAGTGGAAGAGATGAGGGATGGGCCAGAGCATCACAGGATGGTATCTGTGCCTTCCAGGTCTCTGTAGGGAACTATGAGAGCAAAGGTGTCCTGGAGAGCTGCCCTGACATAGCCTTGGGTGGTCAGAGAAGAAACCCGGGGTAGGTCCCACCAGAGAAGAGTCCTAAAGAGGGAGGTTATTCACACTGTGAATGGCCATGAGGTGGGGGAGAGGAACTCAGCATCACTGCAGATCCTGCTATATATGGACAGGCTGAGTTCTTTGAGCTTTCCTAAAACTGTTTAAATGGGAGACAGGCACACTCATTTTAAATATATGAAAGTGTGTGGGTGCAAGTGTGTTTGGAGATAGTCGTGTGTACATGCATGTGGAGGCTAGAGGACAATCTTGGGTTTTATCCTCAGAAACACCATCTATACCTTTTTGAGGGCTACACTGGCGAGCCAGTACACCCCAGAGATATTCTTTTTTTTTTTTTGCATTTTTGAGGTAGGGTCTCACTCTGGCCCAGGCTGGCCTCGAACTCACAGCGATCCTCCTACCTCTGCCTCCCGAGTGCTGGGATTAAAGGCATGCGCCACCACGCCCAGCTCACCCCAGAGATATTCTTGTCACTGCTTCTCCAGTGCTGAGATTACAGGCATGCGCTGCCGTGCTTGGCACTTGGCATGAGTGCTGAGGCTCAAAGTCAGGTCTTCATGCATGCACAACAAGCACTTCACTGCATGAGCCACCCTCCCAACCCAATTTGCCTTTTCTTAAATGAAGTCTTATTCAAAAAAAAATGTATGATAAAGTAAAAGGTACTATTAGAAAACAATTTAACCAAGGATATGTATTAATGTGATTGTTCTTGGAAAAAACATTTAAAAAAGTACAACGTGTCCTCCAAATTGGGGTATTAGAATTTTTAAAAATCATGATGTTTTATGTGCTTTGACATATTACATTCATTTAGTTCCATCATTCTTCTAAAATATGAACTAGTGCCAATTTTCTAGTATTATAACTGTAAGACAAGTTATCACCTGGTTAATTCAGGATCTTTATGAGACGTCAGGACTCCTGTGCTTTCTAGGAGCTGTCAGTACCCTGTGTGGTAACTTCACGCTCAGTGAAACCAGAAGCTTCTGGGTTGAGAAAACATAAATGACCAAGTCTTAGAATTCTGGAACTGGGACAACTCTAGACACAGTTAATCCAGCCTTGCTTTGTTATGAGGAATGAGTCCTTTATTGGTCAAGGAGAACATGCCATGCCCTCAGTACAACATCGCTTATCTATTTCCTATTAGTGTGTGCATTTTAAGGGAATGAATTGCAACATTAGAGAAGTAAAAAAAAAAAAAGAAATCCTTGTGGCATAAGATAATATTGTGTATTGAAATATATGTGAAATGAATACAACATTATTTTTTTAATTTACATTTTTTTATTTACTTGAGAGAGTCCAGAGAGAAAGAGGGAGAGATAGAGAGAGAGAAAGAATGGGTTGCCAGGGCTTCCAGCCATGCAAACCAACTCCAGACACATGTGCCACCTTGTCCATCTGGCTTACATGGGTCCTGGGGGAATAGAACTGAGGTCCTTTGGCTTTGCAGGCAACCACCTTAACCACTAAGCCATCCCTCCAGCCCCAACATTAAATTTAATATACTTACAGCATGGATACTTTCCCTCTGGTATAAATTTGGCTATTGAAACAACAATAATTCTTGCTGTTTAAAATTTGAATGTATCTATTAAGGTAGGAAACCCAGAGATATTTTCATATAATAAAGTTGTGTGTCTTTTAGAAACTTGTAATGCAAAGTAACTCAATACTCTACATTAATTTGTTACCACTGTGTAAGTACTATTTCAATTGGGAATAATACAATTTTAATTATGAAAATTAAGCATTTATCTACTTTCATCTGGTTTTGGTTTCTTCATTCTTATTATAAGATTCTTTTATAAATATTATGTAATTCATCTGCGGTTCTACTAAAATGTCTAGCTTTACCCTCACAAATGTAAGATCAGATGGTAGCTTTCATATATACATTGTTTCTTTTCCTCTTGTATGCCATTAGTCACAATACAGGATGGTTGTGATGTGTAATGAAAATGCAGATTCTCAACATGATTATCATGATGTAAAACAAATTTGAAATTGCCCCGGGCTTCTTAGGCATTGTTCTAGATTCATGCCCAAGTTGTACATACAAAGTCCTTTTTATATTACACAACTAAAATCAACCCGTTAACTAAAATACCAATAAATTCCCAAATGACACTCTGGAGGGAGACAAGCATAAGAGGAGTGGGGAGCAGAGGGTGTGAGTGCGGGTGGATGTGAAGGGTCCCTTTAGATAGCTTTGCTTTTCTCTGAGAGAACTTGGAGGGAGGAGTCTTCAAAGCGGTATTAGACACGCTTCTGAGTGTGCACAGTCCGTATGCACAACTTTAGTATGCTGACATTACAGATGATCTCTTGTCATTTAGTAAGTGAGCTCTGATAAATTTCTTGAGCTTGGAGAAATTGAATTCTATTTTTTATCTGCCTCTCAAACAACCAAAACCTCACTGATCTAATTGTTCCTACAATATTGGTCCTTATGTATGCATTTCCCCAGGTTTCCCCTGGTTGTATTCTCCTCTGTCCTTTTTTGCCCACACTTTCTCATTGTTTTCAGGTACCCCATTTCCAGGTTATCCTAAAACAACCCGAAGAGGTTGAGAACTGTCTCCTGGCACACTGGTGTAAGGAAGACTTGAGTGCATCTGTAGATGAGGGTCAGGAGGAGGAGGAGGCTAATGTAGATTCCCTTTCCTGTGTGTTGACTATGGGCATACTATGGTCTTAACTTGCTTATTTCAAGGTAGCATGTAACTGAAGGTGTCAATAATGTGTTAAATGGCAGAGACAACAGGAGCAAAGTCATTTTAGGAAAAACTGCACACATCCAGGGAAGATGAAGGAAGTCTAGAGTTGTTATGACAGGAAGGTCAGGCAGGTGGTCCTGGGCCATAGAAACAGCTGGCAGATCTAAGCTGAGGAGAACCTGGTGTGTGAATTTGGATTTTGGTTTTTGACAATGAGTTATTGTCAACCATTAAAGACTTTCACATCCTGTCAGGAAATGGCCAGCATTGTAGTGCAGGGTGTCCAAGCTGGCTGCAGAAGGATATGGGTGATAGAGGTGTGGAGACCAGCTGGATGGAGTCTGCACTGGGCAAAGAAACTAGAACAAGACCAATGGAGGTGGAATAGTGGAGAGGTGGCCTCACCTGACCTTGGCTTTGGATCTTTATGTGACAAAGGAAACCTACATTGTTTCAGCTTGGGTTCCTGGGGACTGTGCCCCCACATAAAATAGAGAAACAGAAACGCAGCTCAGGACCAAGAAGTGTGTTTTCTTTGGCATAAACAACATTTGAAGTGTTGATGGAACTAAAGAGGAGTAAGATTGTGGCGTTATTAGGTAAATTCCAAGGTGAATTCTGTAAGACGGTAGAGACTGGCAATTTTGGCAATTTTGAGTGCAGGGAATAGAACAAAGGTATGATGCTATTGGTCAGGTTTGGGGAACTGCTGCATCACGGAAGGAAACCGGCTACCCCTCAGGGAGGCCTACAGGCTGGCAAAGGGGCTTGGGCTGCATGATCCAGGGCTGTTCTCATAAGCTGGGAGCCAGAAGTTCACCCTAGGAAGGATTCTAAGTGAGAGATTAAAATTTTTTATTTTTATTTATTTATTTGAGAGGGACAGAGAGAGAGAGAGAGAGAATGGGTGCACCAGGGCCCCCAGCCACTGCAAACAAAGTCCAGATGCATGTGCCACTTTTGCATCTGGCTTACATGGGTCCTGGGGAATCGAGCCTTGAACCCAGGTCCTTAGGCTTCATAGGCAAGTGCTTAACCACCAAGCCATCTCTCCAGGCCCTAAAGTGAGAGATTAAATGTGTTGCACATTCTATGAAGATCCTCTGGTAATGTGGGTGTACCAAGGGAAGGTTGCATTTGGGGCTCAGAAGTTGTCGTCTGGTAAAGCCTTGCCATCACAGTTTATATATGATGCAAATATAAAATCCAAGCTAATTTTAGTTTCCACAGACTGTTACATCCTACTCCTAAGCATGCAACAGCAAAACAAAAACTTAACAATAACAAAACCCCTTAGCTACAGCTTTTTCACAGAAAAATTACCTCTTAAGATGTAAAGGGAGTCCTCTCAGAATTTAATTCCTGACAATCCTGCATTCTGCAGCTTACCAATCTTCACCCTTCTCCCTAGGGTGATGATGGAAGCTGCCAGAGGCTCATGCACGTTCTTCTTATACTTTCATGTAGACCTCCAGGTAGTCCTTGCACCAAGGACACCTATGTGTTATTGAGTGATTTTGTTTGTTTGTTTGTTTGTGTTTTGGTTTTGTTCTTGGTTTGTTTTGTTGTCTTTGACCTTACAATACTGTCCTTGTCCTGTGGGTCCCTGTGAGCCCTGGGTGAGAATAGGTTTATGTGAGAATATTCCTGAGGGTTCCTATCCAGCACTATGCTAGTCCCCACACCTTCTAGGCTCAAGTGACCCATTCATGGATTTCTCATTCTCACATAAGCCTCTACTTAGTTCATCAAGTTTCTTAGCACTTTTGTGCCCCTCACTGAAGACCTAGGGATCCTTGGCTGAATTCTCTTGGTCATACCAGAGTCAATAAATAGCTGTTAATTCCAAAGATACTCAGAAGCCATAGATTGTTACTAGAAACTTTTCAGTGCCAGGGATGGGATACCTTCCAGTGAGTTATTGGCCAGGGAGTTCACAGATACCTCCAAAACAGTATAGGCCATTGCCGAGGCCCTTGGTTTCCCACCAGGAATAGATGGTAAGACCCTATTGCTGGAGACTCCACATACTTGGGTGGCAAGTTCACTGAGAAATCTTGCTGGAGCTGAGCTGAAAGCCTCCTCCATGAGGACCAGCTGACAGAAAGTTGGAAAAAGCTACACTGAATGCCGGTCAATGGCAGAGAGAAAACACCAGTGAAGGTACTCAACAGTGAACAGTGCAAGCTTTAAATTTGGCCAGCCAGGCCAAATGAGCCAAATGGGTACAATAGTGGCATGTCTGTTATGGGGGAAACCAACTGCTCTCTAATTGGACTGGAGGCCCACTCCATGGGAGGGAACACATCCCTTATACTGAAAACGTACAACAGGGGTAGTCATGAGCCCTAAGGGTGTAATGTCTGCTGGAGTCTCGCTAAATGTATATACTATGCTCACCAAACTGTCCAGTAAGCACTTCTCTTAATGTCCACACTCATATAGTAATGCTACTCTCACTTTTGGTTAGAGAAGCTTCTCTTTTCAGACGTTGGCAACCTTGGGATGATTCAGAAGGCACCATGGTGCTGAGAAGAAGTGACAGAGGAGTACTCAGCACTGAAATGTCTCAAACCTACCTTCCAAGGCTCAGGGTCCATTGTGGAAGAGGGGGCGGAAAGAATGTAAGAGTCAAAGGAAGAGTAGGACTCCTTACAACGTGCTCCTCCAGACACAAAATGGCCTGGATATCCATGACCTCACAGTGCCTGATACTACCTACATAAGACCATCATAATAGGAGGAAAAGATCATGACATCAAACTAAAAAGAGAGACTGATTGGGAGGGGATATGATGGAGAGTGAAGTTTCAAAAGGGAAAGTGGGCAGAGGGAGGGAAATAACATGGTATAGTGTCTACAATTACAGAAGTTGTTAATAAAAAAAAAATTTAAAGTCAATTTACAGAACTGAATTTATTTGGAAATCTTGTTAATTTTCACAAAATAAGAATATTTTCCCTTTATTTAACCAATGCTTAACTTTTTTATTCTATCTTTAAATATCAGTTCCCACTTAACCAGTTCCCTTACTATTTGAAATCATGATCATTACCCTATCTTTCCGATATCCTAAAGTGTTGACAGAGAGCATATAGAGAAGCCCAAGGACTATCAAACCACTCCCTATCTGTCCTCAAACATTGTTGATAAGTTTCTTTTTATTCATTTATTCCTTTAGGCTTTATATTTCATTGTGAAATATATTTATTTTTCAAGTACTTTATGTTTGTATCTTCTTGGAGTTATAATAATTTTAGCAAATCTCAAGAGAATTAGTTCTTGGTGATTTGGTTTTGGTAAACCAATGGAACTGGTTCCACAGTTTAGAGAGATTCCAACTTGAGCATAAGATTTAGACTTGGCCTTTCTTTTTAGAGGAATACATTTTTAAGCCTACCCATACTTAGAAATTGTGTGTTTCCATTTTTAGTAACCAGTGCTCCAAGCTGAAAAGACATTTCAGTTTTCCTTCTTGTCATGTGTGGGGAGGGGGGGGTACTTGTGGAGGTCAGAGAACAACCTCGGGAGTTAGTCCTTGCTTTTCACCCTGTTTAAGGTAGGGTCTGGCTTGTTTTGCTTGCTAGCCAGCCTGTGAGCTTCAGGCCCCTCCTGACTCCATCTCTCATTGCTGTAGGCATGCTGGGATTTCAGATGCATACACTGCTTTCTTCACTCTGGCTTTATATGAGTTCTGGGACTCAAAATTCCAGTTGGCTTACATAGCAAGCACTTTAACCCTAGCCTTTGTCTTATTATTTTTAAGTACTTGGGATTGAACCTCAGTCCTTGCATTGCTAGGTATGGTTTCTATCACTCAGCCACCCCCTTAGCCTTTTCTTCTTGTCTTGAAGTGTGGGAATGAACTGTGAGAACAAACTGGGAAAGAGCTATAGGAATGAATTATGGGAAAGAACTCTGGGAATATTTCTTATGGACCTTATATCTTTTGTGATATTATTGCTATGACATGCTAAATTCTTGCAACTTGCTGCAAAATTAATTTTACAAGTATGTGATTCGCTTCCTTGAAGCAATATGACTAAGTATCCTCTGTCTTGGTGGACTTTTGGCCTGAATAACAGATGACCGATACTGACAAGCAATGTTTCAAGATGCTGACTGATCTTAAGCTATGCTCTGTGCTCCTTTTCTTAGAGCACTGGTTGAACTCTTAACTCAGAACAAACATACACACATAAGTGCTGATCATAGCTTTGAAGACAACTAAGTCAATAACTATGGGTTCTCAGATCTGCTGAAGGCAACAGGTGGGCTTAATGTGATTGTTTTTGTGATCAGAGTGTATGTGTGTTCTGGATCAGCAGAGTCCAGCAGGTCATACCCCTAAATCCTTCCATGTAGCCATGTTTGAGAATTATTCAAGGTAAAAGTTCCTTACCCTTTGCTCATGCAATGTACTACTTGTTCACGCATTACTGGGTTTTCACTGACCAATGAAAGTGTCAATGAGCTAGGTGTGGTGGCACATGCCTATAATCTCAGCACTCAGGGTTCAGAGGTAGGAGGATTGCTAAGAGTTCAAGGCCACCCTGAGACTACAATAATGAATTCTAGGTCAGCCTGAGCTAGAGGGAGACCCTACCTCAAAAAAAAAAAAAAAAAAAAAGCGTCAATGAATATCTAAATGCAGAAAGGAGGAAGCCAGAGCCATGATAGTATTGGAACAGGAGTGACAGCAGATGTAGCAGGTTTACTAATGGCTTAAACTAAACTTCTCTTCAATTTCCTTTTCCTCAAGCTGCTACTTGAAGCAGCTAGCCCACCACTCCTGAGATGGGGCTACCAGGAGTTAGCTCTCACACCTCCCAGGCTCTGCTCCTAGAAGCAGTTTGCCCACTTCTGGATAGGAAAGTTCCAGAGGTTAGTTTTCTCTAAATTCAGTGTGCCCCACCCCCTAAATAGGGCAAAGTAGCATCGCCCACATCATATATTTTCTCTGCCTCATCTTCATGGTATAAAGATGGTAAGAATAGAGATGAGGCCAGACAAAGTTGTGGAACCTAAAAATAAAATATATCAGGGAGTGTTTCAACTTTTTAGAAAAGTAGTTCTGCTATATTAGACATGGTGTTATGATTATCTTATGCACATAGGTGAGGCCTATCTGAGAATGACATCACACAGAAGAAACTGGCTGAGAAACTCTATGGTTTAAGAGGAAATTGACTAATAGATGAGACCTCAAGAGAGACTAAGGTGGACAAAGCAGAATGACAGGACAAAAGATATGAAAGGGAGTTTGGTGGTAGGGCCTCGGGGTGAGAGTATTTCAAGGAAAGAATAAAAAGCAATATCAGGGCTGGAGGGATGGCTTAGTAGTTAAAGTGCTTGCCTGAAAAGCCAAAGGACCAAGGTTTGATTCCCCAGGACCCATGTAAGCCAGATGCACAAGGTGGCGCATATAAGGAAGGAAAAGAATGATGGCTCAGCAGATAACAGCACATCCTACACAAGGCTAATGGCCTGAGAGGGCCCTAGATCACCTGAATTCCTTTCCCCAACACCCACATATACAGTTGAGTGAGGCCATACATATCTTTAACCCAAGTCTTCTGTGTCACAGAGACTGGAGAGTTGCTGAGGCTCACAAAACCAGCAAGCTCTTGAATCAGTGAGAGACTCTGTCTCAAGGAACCATGTGCATGAGTGATGGAGGAGGGATATCTGATGTTCTTCTCTGGCCTCCATACACATGTATGCATGTGCTCAGATTTGCACACACATGTGCAAAATGCCACAAACACACACACAACAAGTTGATTCGATAGAAAAAAATGCCACAAGAACACACACAACAAGTTGATTCAACAGTATATATATGAAAAGAGATATAGGGATGCTGGATATATATTAACATAGTCAAGCAGCCCACCATTTTATTTGTGTGTGACCCTATTTGAAATAAATAAATAGAACAGTTTTAAAGGTGTGTGCTGACTGCAAATGAACTCTAGGCTGTTTGGGCTCATGTCATGCACACAGAAGGAAGGAATGAATGGAGATGGACATCCAAACGTGAAGTCTCTTATTATTTGCAAATGAATGAATGACTGGTAAGGAGGTAGGCTTTGCAAGCAAGTGCCTTTAACCATTGAGCAATCTCTTAGGCTCCTCCACCACTTTTCATAGTCACATTTTTATGTGGTTAAAGCACCCAAGACCTTGGTGCATTTTTAGTATACAATTATCATCCCCACGTGTTTCATAAGATCTTTAGACTTACTCATCCTGCATAACTACAGGCTTGTAAGCTTTGACTCTTCCTTCCTTCCTTCCTTCCTTCCTTCCTTCCTTCCTTCCTTCCTTCCTTCCTTCCTTCCTTCCTTCTTCTCTTCCTCTCTCCCTCCCTCCTTTCCCCAATCCTGGAAACCACTACTCTACTCTTGTCTATGTATCCAACCAGTTTTTAAGATTCAACATTCAAATGAGATCATACAGTTTTTTTCTTTCTGTGCCTGGCTTATTTCACTTAGCGTAATTGCTTCCTGGTTCATCTTGTTATCACAAATGGCAAGAGTTCCTTTCTTGAAGCTGAAAAATATTTCATTAGATCCATATGATAATACAATATATAATGGACTATATATTTGTTATGTCTCAAAAATATATGTAAATGTTGTATGTCAAAATTAACATTTTGATGAGGTAGAAATATAAATTGATACAGCCATAATGAAAAACAGTATAAAAAAATTCCTAAAAAAAAAAAAAATTCAGCTGGGCATGGTGTTGCATGCCTTTAATCCCAGCACTTGGGAGGCAGAGGTAGGAGGATCACCATGAGTTCGAGACCATCCTGTGATTACATGATGATGTTCAGGTCAGCCTGAGCTAGAGTGAGACCCTATGTCAAAAAACCAAAACCAAAACAAAAACAACAACAAAATTCAAGAGCCAGGTTTAGTGGCACAAGTCTTTAATCCCAGAACTTGAGAAGCAGAAGTAGGGAGACCATCAGGAGTTCGAGGCCACCCTGAGGCAACATAGTAAATTCCAGGTCAGCCTGGGCTATAGTAAGACCCTACCCCAAGAAACCAAAATCAATCAATCAATCAATCAATCAATAAATAAATAAAAGGTAGTAATTCCAATTTTTGATTTTTGTTTCTGAAGAGCTTCATGCTGTTTTCATTAATGGATGCTCTAATTTACATTCTCATCTAGAGTGCTCAAGGAAAGGGCTTTCCTTTTTTTTTTTTTTTTTTTTTTTTTTTTGCCACAAAGCTACTGACAATGAGCCCTGAACTTCT
Source organism: Orientallactaga sibirica (assembly GCA_036365145.1). Taxonomy (NCBI): domain Eukaryota; kingdom Metazoa; phylum Chordata; class Mammalia; order Rodentia; family Dipodidae; genus Orientallactaga; species Orientallactaga sibirica. Next base: position 24,314,286 of record JAEOAD010000003.1, read on the forward strand.
AGGTAATACCCATCCTGAGGGTGAAATGATTTTAATTAGCACTTTCCTAATTATGAATGGTGTGGATCATTTTTCCCCATATACCTTGGTATTTTTATGTCTTATTTAGAAAAAAAAAAAGTCTCTTCAGATTCTTTGCCCATTTCAATTGAGTTTGTTTTGTTATTGAATGATTAGAGTTCCTTTGTACTTTGGATATCAACGCCTTCCTTATCTGATATATCATTTGTGAATATATTTTCCAAAACTGCAAGCTGGCTTTTCATTTTGTTGATTACTTACTTTGTTTTGCAAAAGTGTTTAGTTTAATATGGTTCCACTTTCTTCTGCTTTTGTGGTCTGAGCTTTTGGAGTTCAGTCAGAAATAATTATCACCGCAGCCAATAATTTCTTCAAGGAACTGTCCCTCTATGCTTCTTATTTTTATATGTTTTGGGAACTTAGGAATAGTGTAAAATCTTACATTTATGTTTTTAGTCCATTTCTGTTGGGCTTTTGTGGATGGTATAATATAAGGGTTCTACCCCATTCTTTAGTTTGTGCACATATTTTCCCAATATCATTTACTATAAAAGCTCTTTTCACAAATATGTCTTTTTGGTGACTTCAACATGATTTGACTGTATATTCTTGAATTAATATGACTCTCTGTATCCTGTTCCATTGGTTTATAAGTCTGTTTTTATGGCTGTTTTGATCACTATAGCTTTATAGTATAACTGAAATTAAGAAATGTGAAACATCTTCCATTTTCTTTCTCAAGATTATCTTGGTTATTCAATGTCTTTTGTAGTTTGATATGTACTTTATATATATTTTTTTCTATTTCTCTGCAAAATGATACTGGAATTTTGTTATAATTGCATTGACTCTGTGGACTCTTTTGGATAATATGGACATTTTAAAAATATTTTTTTACCAGGTGTGATGGTACATGCTTTTAATATCAGCACTTGGAGGCTGAGGTAGGAGGATCACCATGTGTTCAAGGCCAGCCTAAGACTACACAGTGGATTCCAGGTCATCCTCGTCTAGAGTGAGACCTTACCTCAAAAAAAAAAAAAATTTAAAAAAAAATTAAAATTAAAAAAAAATTCAGTTTAGAAACACAGAATATATTTTCATTTATTTTTATCCTTTTTAATTTCTTTAACCAATGGATAGTTTTCTTGTATAGACCTTTCATTTCATTAAATTTATTCCAAGCAGTTCAGTATTTTTGATGATGTTCTTATAAATGATATTTTTCTTAATTTTTTTCCCAGATGTACTATGATGATTTATATTGATTGTTAACTTGACAGGAACTAAAGTCACCTAGGAAAGTGGCTCATGAGGGAGTATCTATGTTGGGTTCATTGAGGTGGGAAAACACATCTTAACTGTGGGTGGTACCCTTCCATGGGCTGGGGTCCTGGATGATACAAACAGCAGAGAGCCAGCTGAGCAACAGCATTCATTACTCTACTTCCTGAGTGTGGATGCGATGTGACAACCAGCTTCATGTTTCCACCACCATGTCTTCCTCATGATGAACTATAGCCTCCAACTATAAGCCAAAACAAACTCTTCTTCCCTTAAACTGTTTTGTTTTGTTTTGTTTTGTTTTGGTGGGGGGAAGGGTCAGGTATTTTGTCCTAGCAATGAGAAAAATTAACACATGGATCATCACTGGTATAAAGAAATGTAACTGAGTTTTATGTTGATTTTGTATCCTACAACTTTACTGAATTCATTTATTAATTTTAGAAACTTTTAAAAGAAGTCCTTAGGGTTTTCTATATATAGAATCCTATTAGCTGCAAACAGGATAATTTTATTTCTGCTTTTCTGATTTGGAAACCATTCATTTCTTATTATTGTTTGAGTGTTCTTGGTAATATTCCCAGTACAAAACTGTATAGAGTAGACATCCTTGCCTTGTAATAGCTATTAGAGGAAATCCTTACAGATTTTCCCCATTATGACAAACCTAGGGTTTTCATAAATTATCTTTATTATATTGAGGAAATTCCCTTCTCTCTGTATTTTGTTGAATTTTCATCATGAAAGTTCAGTGAACTTTGTTCAAATGTGCTTCCTGCATCTATAGAGATAATTGTGTGGCTTCTGTCTTTTATTCTGTTAATGTAGTACCTCATGATGGTTAGAATGAAAGATTAGACCAACCTTTCATCTAAGGAACAAATCTACTTGGTCATGGTATATAATTTTTTTTTGATGTGTCCAGTTCAGTTTGCTGGTTCCTTTTAATTATTCAGTTTCATGCTCATACCTATTTGCATAATGTTAGCTGTATCCATTGTTCAATTAACTAATTTGTCTTCATGAATCTTTTGGCCTTCTATCTGAATCGTCATGCGTGTTAGACAATTGCTGTCTTTTGAGAATTTGCCTTTACACCAGCACCAGGGATTATACCATCTATCTCCTGTTTAATTGACCTATGTCACTTGTGGGCACAGAGAAAAGCCATGCCCAAACCAGTTCCAGAACTCTCTTAGATTCCTAGGACATGTTTTTTAGTACAGTCAGTACCCTTGAGTGTAGATCCATGTTAGTAATTCTACATTAGAGGACAGAATCCCTTGAAGTAGTCATAAACATAATATCCAAAAATTTTCAAAGTTGGGAGAGGAACCCGGAATATTCATATGCTATTTTAGAAATATGTTAATATGGACTCTCAATGAGGTTTTCTTTCCTTTTTCAAGCCTAGGTCATTCAGAGGTTGGCAATGGTAATGATGTGGAGGAATCTTAAGAAACCTAGAGTTATTATTTCTCCTCTTTAATAGTCTTCATTAATTAATCATGCATGAATTTCTTTCTGGGGAATGATGTCATCCATGTTTGTTTTCATTTTTGGACATATAAGATATAATTCCTCACAAATCAGATGTGGGGATACCAGGGATGGGTTTGTCAATTTCCAGTACATATAAATCTGCACATCCAAGTCAAAGGTATCCATTCTTTTAGAAGAAGCCTTGTGTCCTGGGGAGTTCTGATTATTGTCATGAATTGCTTCTTTCTTGCTCTGCTTTGGTTTTGTCCTGTCCCTTCTTCAACTCCTCCTTGTCCCTCTCCCTCCACCCAGGCTGGCAGGGCACATTGTCCTTTCAGGCAGGGCAGGAAGGAAAGTGAACAGCCATCCCAGGGGGCCCAGCTAATGGGAGCTGTGTGGATCTTTCAGCAAGGCCCATCAATGAGAATCAGACAGCAGAGGCTCCTCTGGCAGCACTCTGACCTCTTGGTAAACTATTTGTTTTTCCTTGTATTGATTAAAAAAACAAGACACCAGCAGTAACTCCCCATCAACCAGGGCATTGTTTGGAAGAGTCGTCCACATTCAATATCTGAACTCCAAAAAGACCAGGTCCTTGGCTTTAACTCTACTGTCCAGGTAAACCAGGTCATTAATGCATGGGCTCTCCCAGACTTAGGTTTTTCAAGAACCTGTACCACAACTTTAAATAATCAGTAGATTGCTCCCTAAAATAAGCCTTTTTGTTCATATGGGTCTCGGAAGACTGAGAAATGTTTCATCTTATTTACATGTTGGTTCTGGAAAGGTATTCTCATCATTTGAGCAAACACCAGCCATTGTTTTTCTTAGAATATAATGTTGAGACTACCTATTTTCCTGTGTCACTTCATGCTAAAAGAAAATTTGAGGCCCCAAGGCAACTTGATCACCCGTAATCATGAATCAAGCTAAACTTTATAGTAGAAAGAAGCTTCCAGGTTGTATACCTATTGACGTTGCTTAATAAAAACATCTACAATAATGATGCTTCTGGTTGTGTTTCCAATAGCAATGTGATTGCAGTGTACTGGATTGAGTTACCAGGCCTTTGAATGGTGACCTTCTGTCTAAAAAAGCTTTAGAGGTTACCCTTTATTTTCCTCCGATTTGGGAGACTAGAGGAGGAAAACGTTAATGTTGCTTGAAGGAAAGAAAAAAAAATTCTACAGGTTATTACATTTTCTCCCATACCTGGCAATTTCTTTGTAAAAATCATGTACCTTCTTGATTCTGAAGACTTAAACTCGACCTTCAAATGCATCAGGAAGCTTGCAGTGCAGTTTGAATAAAATTATTTCCGCAGTGAACAAATCAAGTGTTTATCTTGTAGTGGCAATTAAGATCAAAGCGTATCACACTGGATAACTGAAATTAACGAAGGCAAATGGGAAGAAACTAATGTAACTGTGAAGCAACTTAGCCATGTAATTGCAGTCTATAAACTCACAATCTTAGGTTTTTCTTGTAGTGCAAAGAAGAGGTTTGGAATATATTTGATCCCTACTTTAAAAAGATAGTTCACTGTTTTTGATCAATGACAGTAAAACTCCTTTGTATCCTGCTTTGCTAATTTCAAGTTGAAAGAATCCTCACAAATTTTTTTATTGACCGTTTTATGTATTTTTGTTTGAATAGACCAACTAACTTGTCGTATGTGTCAATAATTGGATATTGAGTGATAATTTTGCACAAAATATATCAAAACATAGACACACCATTTTGATATACATATGATATATACCCACATATATTACTTGAGTATGTCTCGCACCTTTCTGCACTTACTAACTTTATTGTATTTTACCTGGTTCCAAAATGATGTTACAACTAGGAGCCATTCATGTCCCAGTGCTCCATCTACTGTTGAGAGGGGACTTTGATCTGCTAGAAAAAAAAAAAAAGAGAGAGAGACAGATTTCAGAATAGTGGGGCATTCATATTTTAATAAAAGCAGGATCGCTATGAACCTGAAATGTCTAGTGCAGGGCCTAGCGACATAAGGGACACAAATGTGAATTCCCCTTCTCCTTTCATGAGCTGTTCATTGTTTCTAAAGAATTTAAAAACTGGGAACTCAGCTGTCATGAAACCTGGAAAACACAAAGCAAATTTCCAGATCTTCTTACATGTTATGGGAGGTGCTGACAAGATTGGTTTTACCCATGGTTTTGGGGGGGGGTATGCTGAAGAGGAGATACCCTGGTTTCTTAGGTTGCTTCATGCAACAGAATCCATTTTTCAGTGGGAGAAGGAAAGGAGCTTATTGCTGAGATTAAACATATGTTTCCAAGACCAATTATTTACATATTTTTGACAGAAGGAAGAAAAACTAACCCTGTTTGCCATTTGTAAAGTCGGTTGATTTTTGAAGGGAAAATCTGTTGTGTCATATCAGTCTTCAAGCACATACCTGTACCACCGTGCGCCCTTTTCTGAAATCTGCCACTGCCCTCGCCCTTGTGATTACCTTCAAGAAGTGCTGCCCAAAGTTTTTTATTCAGAAAAATAATTTAAAAAAACATCCTGTAGGCAATCATTGCTACACAGGATAAGAGGTTTTCCCCCTATATAAATAAATGATTATGATTCATATGTTAAAACCAATATACTTATTACAAGGTCAGGAAAGAGGTTCTGTTTCCATATTGTGTCGGTATAAAGACTGTGATATTTATGAAAATAATTTTCCATGATACAGTTAATAGTAATTGACTCCTTAAATTTACAGTTAAAAGCTATTCATGTTGGGGTTTGAATGGAAAGCATTTACTAAAAATGCTAGTAGATATTTAGTTTGGTGGATTTAATATCGTTCTTAAAATAAATAGAGGATGTTTTACTTGGTTGTGTTTCAACCAAAGGGTATTGGGAGGAGGACCCTCACTGTAGGTCTTCTGCCAGCGGGGAAAGTTCAGGTCATGGAAGAGGCCACTCCAGTGCCAGCCAGCATCATCTTCTTAGCCATTTAAATGCCATTCCACAGGGTCTGCAAAGAAGCCTGTCATGGTGTAGAACACAAGGAAAGGAAACATCAGGAAGCAGAAGGATGTACAGTTTATTTAAAAATATTTTAAAAATTTATTTGTGTGTGCGTGTGTGCGTGAGAGAGAGAGAGAGAGAGGCAGATAGATAAAATGGGTACACCAGGGCCTCTAGCCACAGCAAGTAAACTCCAGACACATGTGCCACCATGTGCATCTGGTTTACAGGGGTTCTGGGGAATTGAACCTGGGTCCTTTGGCTTGGTGGGCAAGCACCTTAACCACTAAACCATCTCTCCAGACCTGTACAGTATTTTGAAATATTATGTTTACCAGTCTACTTCCAACCATCTAAATTTCAAAAGGTTGCATACTTCTAGATGCGGTTGATGCTAATCGTATGAAAGGGGTAAGAACTGAATTTGGCTTTTTAAAAGTGTTTTTTTTTTTTTTTGTAAGACATAATCATCTCGTAAGAATTGTAGGTGCAGAGAAATGAGTACATTTCTAGTCCAAGACCTAGTATGGATGCTTAGTCCTGATAACATTTCAGAATAAGCATGATTTAAAACACATACATATCTTTGTACTGAAAATTTCACAACCACTCAAGAATTTTGTTGTTATTCCTGGAATAGCAAAAGGAAAGAGACACTAACTATGTTTGATCTTTTGTTTTCTCTGTATTTATTTATTATGTTTAACTTGTTTAATCAACCATTTATGCAGGTAGGTTGGAAAAAGTTCCAAGTTTCCTTTTTGATTGCAGTAATAAGTTCCTTGTTATCTGCCCTTATCTTTATGTTTGTTTATTTTTAAATTAATTTGTTTAATTAAGGACACTCTTATTCAATTTTTATTCAAAAATTCAAAATTTTATTCAAAAATTCTCCCCTAATTGAAAGGCGCTGGAAACATTGATAAAATTAGAAACTTCTACATAACTGGGCACATATCCAGATTATAGTTGGTTCTGTCAGACCAAACCTGTTTGGCGATAAGAGTCTATGAAAGATCTTTGTATCTCACTTAGGGCATTCAAACATTCCATTATGGCTGGATAGTTCTTTTCCTTTTCCAGATAAAACTATACCTATATTTTTGTTTCATTGGGGGAAAAGCATATTTAAAAATTTAAAACACTTATGCACATATTTATGTGTTGAGATTTCTGTAGCAAGTGTCAGATAATGTTTTTACTATTACTTATATTTATTAATGGCAAATTTTAATCAAATTTTCCTAAGCTTTCTTGTAATCTGTATAACTGTATTTAAGGAACAGATTGGTCTTTAGTGGTACATAATTATGTTACGTAGTTAAAGTTGGGTAAGCTTTTATAACGTCTTAAATTTCGGCTATTTATCATAGAATAACTTACTTTTGGTTCAAGTTGTATGGGATAGTACTTACTATACACTTGGAATTTAGAATTAGCAACCAGACAAAATTTATGAGCAAATTTGTGACCATATTTATCCACCCAATTTTGTTTTAGGAAAAAAGAAACTATTTAAAACTGTTAGATATGCACATGGCTATTACTTTTAGCCAGTAACTAAGTTCTGTGTCATAATTATATGACATAATTATATGACACAGAACTTATAGTATATCAATTAGTGGTTACACTAAATTCATCATGCTTTTCCTAAGTTTCTTCATAATTACATGCATGGTTTTTAATGGTATTTTGTTTCATTATTTCAATAAAAATAATTGAATTTCAATATAAAAGTACATGTAATATGATAAATTTGTCTATATAGGCACATAACTTTATGTAAAGCTGACATTTTTTGCTGTTCTGACTTTATGTAATATATGTATAATCTTTTATGTATCAGACAAATAACTTTTTTAGCCTAGTATGCCTACAAAAAATTTTAAAGTATGGAAACCTGAGTAAAATAGTAGAATGTAAAGTTTCAAACAGAGTTTAATTCTTCAAACTATGATTCAAATTTTTGTTTTAAAGAGCTCAGTGATAAATCTAATTGCAACAGAAGTCACTGTCAGGGTGTTTGATGTTATAAATAGAATTAATGTAACATTACACACTGTATTATGTTTTCTGCATATATACTTTAGTATGTTGAATAAGTGATCTAGTTTGAGGGAGTGCTGTAGGAGGTAACATAATTCTATTTCTGCTGCCTTTATGTACAGATCCAATAGCAATCAACTTTTTTTTTTTTTTTTTGACCTGACTTTCCAAATATGGTAGATGCCTAGCCCATAATTCCTTGCTAGTAGTATACAAGATGAATTCCTAGGTGAGTTAGTAGTTTAAGCTGTCTCTTAGGTTTGACAAAGTGCTTTTTTGCAAGGAATTTAGACTGGCATCCTTGAGGGGAGGGGAAGAGGGAAAGCCTGCATGGAATTCTGGTCATTAGAAGCATTTTGTTTGCTTTGGTTTGCATCATCACAATGGTGCTTTCATTTGCAAATTAGCAAAGCTAAGGTAAGACTGCCTCTATCTGCTGTATTCGTTGATGGTCGAGGAGTGAGTTTTAAGGTCATTTAGGCGGTGACTGTGATTTGAAAATGTTTTCATACCAAGTTGAACACCTAAAAGAAGGGAAACTTTATTTTTTTAAATAAAAATATCAAATAAATAGAACAGTGTGATTGGTGACGACAAAGAGGTTTTAAACAAATGCAATGGGTATGAAGATTTTAGTTAACAGTAAAAAATTGTTTCTGATAACTGACTAGTGTCAAAACAAATATTTGCGTTTAAACTGTGATATAGGATTAGCAAATTAAAATATCCTCATTAGTTCACATAAAGGATCACTTCTTTAAGTATTTGAAATCATTGTAATAGCTAAGTCATTATACTTTTAAGTGAAATGATTTATCTGCATTAAACTGGGTATCTTAACTGAAGTTCAGCTTTCTAGGTGAGTGTTACAGTTTATCAGGCATAAATTCTGAGTTAACTAGTTTTTAAAGACTAGCTGGAGAAGAAAGTTCCAGATTAAGTGAATCTTTTTCTCAAGAATCGTTTTAAAATGTTAATGCTGAAACATTATCTGGTCCGTACCCAAAGAATTGAAGGCTTGCCCTCCTAGCCATCCTTGCAGACTCATCAGCAGACTCTCATTGTTAAGCTGATAATAGCTACCACGTTTGCTCTTTCTGTCCCCATTTCATGGCAAGAGCCCTTCTACATTTTATCTTCTCCAGACCTGTTAGTAGGTGGGTACTTTAAGAAGAAAAGTCTACAAAAGTATCAGTTCCCCGAAGTTTCAGGGTCTGAGAGAGAGAGAGAGAGAGAGAGAGAGAGAGAGAGAGAAGTATTGGAATAATAATGCGTAAAAGATAAGGCATAACTAGTCCCCAAAGATCTTAATTGGGAGCTATCGGAGCAAGCGGCTGAGTGCTGACAGTGTCTTAGGCAAGTTCTTCTCGCACAGCTGTTTATTCAGATAGCGTGGGGCGCGTCATTTACATAATAAATTTTTTTTTAAGCAGCAAGGTTGAGTCAGAGCTGTGTCCGTCTCAATTGTTGCATTTAAACCAATAAGGATAGGACCAGAGAATAGCTGTGGTTTGCGTCGCAGAAACAAAACAAAAACAAAACAAAAAGCCCCGAGGCGTCCCGGGCAGACCTACAAGGCTGAACAAACAAGTCGTGGGACGCGATTGTGCAGTTCCTTTGTCTCGGGCAGTGGGACGCTCTCGGCCCAGGCGGCTGGCCGGGGAGAGCGCGCTGGGCACACGGCGGGTCCCCAGCGGAGCGGGGCGAGCTGATGGCTCGGTGCTTGGCGCGAGGTGGAAAGTGTCCAGTGCCACTTCCGACTGTACGGCTTCCTGCGGCGGCGGAGCGCGGCGCCCAGGTCCTTCCTGGGGCTGGCGATCGCGCGCACTCGCCCGGCAGCCCCAGCCCGCCGCCTCGCCCGGGCGCGCTTCCCCGGAGCCGGGCGCTCCCCGGGCCCCGCGCGCCGCCGCGCCGCTGAGCCCGCGCCTAACCCCCCGCGCCCCGCGCCCGCGCCCCGCCGGGGATGGACGCTCGCTGACCGGACCTCGCCCCGGAGCGCACGGGCCGGGCGCAGGCTGACCCGGGAGCGCTGTAAGTACCCGCGGAAGGCGGCACACAAGGGTGACTGACAACCGCGGGCCTGGGGGCACAGTCCCAGATAACAGGAGCGCGTACATTCTGGTTTTGATTTGTTTTAAAGGGGGAGAAAAACAAAAACCAACAAACAAAATCCACGTTATGGCAAGGGGAAAATGATGACACTGGACCTAGTGCTTTATTAGCTACGGGTTCCGTCGTAAAAGTATAATTCTTATTCCCCTAATGATGTGAGCGATTAGGATCATTAAGAGATCATTGCAAACTAATTGTTAACAACTACCTTGGTTATGATCTGTATAAATATTCTTGCAGGGGGATGATTTCGTGTCTCTTTTCTGAATTGCTGTACAAACCCCACTGTATTACTGTGTGATATCGAGTAGCGCGTCATATCGATATAGATGTGTAGATGTATGCATTTATAGCGGCATATGTGACACCTCTTTCCTGCCACTGTTGGTTGACCTGGAAAAATGAGGAAAAGTTTCCAGTTGAAATGATAACAGACTAAGAGTAAACTGCTAGCTTCTTTTTAAGAAAAGAAATCCCTTTTGCTTCAATAAGCAATTTTCTCAAACATTCTATTAAACAAGCTCATCTTCAAAATGTGCGACAATCAACATTTGCCCAGTTACTGTGTTTGTCAATTGCTGACACTTTATGTGACTTCAATGGACCTTGAAGTCAAACTCCAGATTTTTAAACTTTTGAGTTGTTTTAAGTGTTTGCCATTCAAAATCAGTATCTGAATTACTAATGACTCATGGGCTTACATTTCTTGGGAGGAGTTTTGAACACATTTAAACAGCTCATTTGCAAGAATTCAATAAATCCAGAACTGTCAATGAAAGTAGACAAACTTTTTTAAAGTTTCACTTCTCAAGATGGCCAAGGGGTACAAAATAATTGGTTATTGAGCACATGGTATAGAAAGTAGGTTGGGAGCTGTTTTCCTAAAGTGTCTTTCAGAGTCTTATTTTATGCCTGTGTCAGACTTTGCCCTCGCTGTTTTGGACGTGAGCGCATGCACACACGAATAGTTATGCTTTTGTATGATCAAAAGATTGATATTTGACTTTCTCACCGCTTGAGTTCTCCTAAGGCCCAAAGTGTTTAGTATGTGAGTGAGCAGCCGTGGGGTTTCAGTCTCAGAAAACTCTTTGCGGTGACAGACACAGAAGTCTAATTGAGCCACTGTTCAGTTTTAGAGTGCCAAATGGAAGTCAACTGCTATGTGAGTTTCACAGACATGATAAATGATTTTCTCAAAAGAAAATCTCCATCTGAGTATGAAGATTTATTTCATAGAAATTCACTGGAATAACGAGCAGTGGGAATTGAATTCCTTTCATCAGATTTCAAATGTACTTCACTCAACATTGTAAATAAATGCAAATTTTGAAAACCTTCATTTCCTCTAAGGTTGTAGGTAGAAATGATATGATTCAAATACTTGTTTTTTTTTTTGTTTGTTTCATAAGGACTCTGTTTTATCATTTTCTTTTACGAAGATAATGAAAAAAGCAATGTAGGATATTATACAGTAAGATAAACATCATAGTAAGTATGGATTTACTTTATGGAATCTTGATAAAGAGGGAAACGCAGTGTCAGCATTTGCAAAAACATCTATGTCCCCCTAGAAGCCTTATTCCATTTTAAGGTTAGATTTTTATCCTAAAATGTAGGTTTTTATTACAATACTGAGAGTTGGAAGTATGGATTGAGGAGTGCATTTTAGTAAAAAGCAGATTTATAGCGAAGTTTTTTTTTATAAAATATTTTCTGATTAGAAAATTGTCATTGTCTTTCAAATATGGAAATGCTCAGGTTGATCTGTGGACAAAGCTAGCTTGCCTGCCAGCTCTATTTAGATAAGTTCAGTACTTTCAGTTTGAATTTTTTTTTCAGTTTGAAAAGAAAAAAAAATTAAATTATAGTCATTTTATAAAAATTGCTTCTAGCAAGCAAAAAAAGCCTATGGAAAACCCATAATTTAGACAAGTACCTACATTTTATTTGCTCTGTGCTGCTGAGATTTCGAATCCTTTTCCATTTACAGTTTACTTTTCACAGAACATTATTAACTTTTTGGCTTCATACATGATCTTCTGTCAGATGCTTTTGATTTGTAATTTAGCAAAGTATAATAAACAGTGCAAAAGTCATGAGTTTTCCTCTGCATCCTGAGCTCTGTGGTAGGGAAAATGTGATAAAATGTGTACCTAAAGTCTTGTTTGATGATCTCTCAAAGCAAGTTTGCCTTCTGGAAATAATTTCTGGGGTTGAAGAGCATGGTATTAACAGATTTAATGTGGCTATTCAATGGATTGGCGAAGTACTATGTGAGGTTTAACAAAATGAGAGAGACAAATTGAACATCAACAAAAGTTACATCTGTGAAGAATTATAAATTTAATTAGAAAAAAGGCAAACTTAAAAGACCTCATTAACTAATCAGAAGTCAAAGTTACTAGTTTAGGATTCTTGAATTTAAATTTTAAGGAGCTCTGCTGTCTCTTTTTCTTTGTATTTTCAGGACTCTTGTCAGTATGCTTCTATATGTCTTCCACACGAAGAGTTTTTAAAAGCATTAAAGTGAAATGACTTAATTATAATGGAACATAACCATTCATAATGCAGTGCATAATATTCGTGTACTCCTAGAAGTATTTGAATTAAAACCACCAGATTAGGATCAAATATAAATATATTGTTTATGGATAAAGCAAAAAAAAAAAAGTGAACTTACTGAATGCCTAAAAGCACTTTTCTGGAAATTGTGAATTTTTTTGCTTTTGAACAAAAATATCTTTAATTATTTTTGAAACATACTATGATTTTCAACACCGAGAATACAAATAATTTCCAGAAACATTGTGGAATATGAAGGAAATCAGCAGTCGTCAGAAATAGGTGTTCTTTTCAGATAAGTCATTATGTGTTTCCTTACTGCACTGTAATCTTGTACTACACATAAAAAACTAAAAGCATGTGAAGTGTAGCATTTTGTAAACTGTAACTAATTTCACTCACATCTGTGTCTAATTGTTGTCTGCATTCGCATTCTTGAGAGTAGATTTATTTTTCCTGGACCACGATGTGGATCCAGCTGACCAGCCTAAGTGAGGATTAGTTGTTTTAAAGTTATTTTGATTAAAGAGTCATTTTTAAATACAGTAACATATAACACATGGTTTAAATAATCCTTGAGACACAAAAGAATATATCTGAAGTGTACTTAATGAAAGGAAGATCATGGATTTTGACTTTCAAACACTGTAGTATAGGAAAGTACAGTAGAGGCAAGGCTGCCAGCATAAAAGAAATATGTTGTTAAGATGTATTTTTTCAATAAGGAAATGTGTTAAAGTAATTCTTGTTTTGAAGTTCATGTTTTAATTAGCAACTTAAGTTTAAATGGAAGTATAATAGGTTAAACCTCAAATACAAATATAACCAAACTTTAAAAGTCCACAATGAAACTAAAATTATCTAAGATTATGCTTTCTGGCTAATGTTAAAGTGGAAATATACTTTTACATTTAACAGAAAGTATGCTTACATATTTTCTCACATAATTAAGCCAAGGGAGTTCTTAAAACTAAGTTAGTTCGCACCTATAATTTATTCCAGGTGTATAAAGTGCGTGTTCGGGGTGGGGGGGGAGGCAGTCATCCTTGAGGAATATTGCTGCAGTTTCTAAGGGAGACCATTTAATCTTATGTGAGAACATTAATTTTAATAAAAATTGCAGAGACTTGTTATCAACAGAGTGCACAGCTACTCAATACTCAGCATCTTTTAACACTTAGGCTTTTTTGTTTTAGGTTTTTTTTTTTTTTTTTTTTGGTCTTGCACATAAGAAATGCATACCTAGAAATTTTACATAACATTATACTAAGACGTTTAGACCTTAATGATGCTTTATTTGTGCTAGAAAGGTAGTATTTCTTAATTTCATTAATCATAATTAAAAACGAAAAGGACTCAGCAGAAGATGTTTGATCGGATAACTTTAATGTCATTTGAGATGCTTCAGCTCCCATCTTTGTTCTGCAGCCCTAATTGATGTCAGTTCAGGTTGAATGAAAATGCACATCAAAGATTTGGAATTCTGAACCATTTTCAATGCTTAGGCTTAGAATGCTCCTTCCTGCCTGCCCAAGCATTAGTGGGAGCTTGCAAGCCAGCAGCAGCCCGCTCACCTGAGACTTATCACCTGCTGGCAGTTAGCGCTGCTGCTGGACAAGTGCAGTGGTGATTAAAGAAAGCCTGTACATTTGTGAACTTGTTCAGGGAAGTCCCCAAATACAAACTCATCTGGAAACAAAAGATACTGAACATGTCTAACTAGGTCACTGAACTGATTATTCAACTTTGCATTCTCTGGTTCAGTGTAAAAGATGGGAAATTTACACACAGACTCTCTCTCTCTCTCTCTCTCTCTCTCTCTCTTTCTCTCTCTAGTCACTTGTATGTTGCCAGCGTAGCTAAGTCAGTCCTCATTGAATTTTAAGTTGGCATGGTTCAACAAGCACAGTGCTCCTTGGTGGGACTTTGAGTATGAAATTCGTCTTTGCTATGGATCCAGAGCCCAGCATTTGCCTGAATGCCGCCCAGGAGCTGGTTTCAGTGAATGTGAAATGACAAATAGTAAATGTGGGACAAAAACCATCCATTTAAGTAAGGCTAAGAAAGTGTCAGACTCGTAAGAGGATGGGCGGGAGCTCTCTTTCAGCTGCTGAGAGCAAAAGATGAAAGATCTTCTGAGGATGCTGGGGGCTTATTGTTTCAACTACTGCTGTTAAACACACTAGTTTTGTTAATAGCTATTTTTTCCCCCAAGCACCTTTTCCAAACTGCCTGGGCAAGGCTGCTTTGCATGCTGATTGGGGGAGGGGTAATCCCGTTTGCAGCTGTCATAGGCCAGTGATGAATCACTAGCTCGTCATTTGACTGCCTTCCCCCCTGACAGGGTGAGGGGGAGGAGGAGGAGGAGGAAGATAGACCTGCAGGAGGAAACAACAGTTGAGACCTCCACTTCAAGACACTATGCCTTTCACTGCTGCAGTATCCTCGTTTTTCTCTTTTGGTTAAAAGCAAGCATTGTGGGGCTCAGCCATGTGCTCTGTATAATTAAAAGCTGACACTGAGGCACAGTTAACAACAGCTTCTAATTTTTTACCCCTGACCACAGGTGCAAACATCTCCCAGCAGTTCAGATGTGGCTGTTTCCTCCAGTTGCAGGTAAGGATCTTGCTGATACCTAATAGTTTTGTAGCTTACCTTTCTGTGACCCAGGTCTATTTTTGTCTAGTATTTAATTATTTCTATTAATAGCAACAGCCTCAGTTAGAAATGACTTAACAGTGTGTGTGTGTGTGCACGTGTATATTTGTGTGTGTGTGTGTGTGTGTGTGTGTGTGTGCATGCTTGTAAAAAATAAATGTGTAAGAAAGAAGTAAGAGCCTTGGTTTGAAAACGATGCGCTTTCTGGTGTTTAGAAAACTGAATGTGGAATGAGAATTAGGGGAGAAGAAGTGAATTCGAAACCATTTCTCATTTGAATTGAGAAGACTTAAGGAAGACTCACCTCAGAAGTAAAATGGCTCATGTTAAACATTTTTAAAAAACTGCTACCCACCGTCAATTTCAGTTCAGTCTCTGTATTAAAATGTCCCTACCCTTTATTGACCTGGTGGGGTGAGGAGCAAATAATATTATCTTTATATATGTAACATTAAACCTACCCCTCCTGCTGTATTACCTTTAGAAAAAAAAAGTATACATTTTCAAAATAAAGTCATTTGGCCTTAGACTTGAAAACTTTTGGTGATCAGAAAATGGAATGGCATCTAGGTGTCCTTATAGTGACTTGAAATAGATAATTCTCTTATGAATGAGAGTGTTAAACGTAAGAAGGGTCTAGCTTTGAAGCTGTCAGCATGGGTCGGGGCTGCTGTGCATTCTAAGGAACAAGTAGCTGCTGTTCCTGAGAACTTTCAGGGAGGCTTGAACTGTTTCTCTGTGGTGAAAATGCAGAATTCGAGTCCTGCTCAGAATTGTTCTTTTCCGCTAAGTGACAGCTGAGGTATTCAGAGCACTAATGTTCTCAGGGACCCACTGTGTGTCGGCCTTATCCTTTTTCAATTGGCCACGCTGTATATAATCCACAAAGCAAACAAGAGGGCCGACATCATAATGTTTTAATGCTGCATTTGTTTCAAGGGAAACAGAGGAACAATTAAGTAGTATGCCAGAGTAAACACATGCATCAGGACTATCTCATTCCCTGTCACTAGACTGCAGGTCTCAAGTGTTTTATTTGGATTGGAGACCCATTAAATTACAATTGGGTGGTAAATTATAAGGGAGTACCTAGTGCTAATTTAGTAGATAAAATAGATTCCACTGAAAAGTGATTTGTTTCTATTATACTTGTTTATACATTTGCCTTTCTTTTAGAACAAAATCATGCCTTGAGGATTCTTTTAAGTAAAAACAATGACTGCATTTCTTTCCTCTGTTAAAATAGATGTCATTGTCTAATATTAGGACCTATGGGTTAGCTATATAAGAGGGGGAAAAGATTTTTAAACTGCATGTGAGTGCTTGGCTAGACAAGGAGGGAAGGTAACCTCTTTTCATAATTCAACAATGAAAGGGAGACTGAAGTCCAAATGCAAGGTGAACTACTTTCAGTCTAAGAAGACAGGGACAATGGGACTTTTGTGCAAGTGTGTTTCAAAGAAGGTGTCAGGTCGTTAGCGCATTAAATAGTGCTGTTATGAATTTGGTACATCTGTCAAACGGAAGGCTTCTTGTCTTTAGGTCTATGGAAATGCAGGATCTAACCAGCCCGCATAGCCGTCTGAGTGGTAGTAGCGAATCCCCCAGTGGTCCCAAACTCGATAACTCTCATATAAATAGTAGTTCCATGACTCCCAATGGCACCGAAGGTGAGTGTCTGCCTTCTCATTGCTTCGCCCCTTGTTTCCTCATCACTGTGTGCCTGCCCTGTGATTGTCAGGTTACAATTTCAGTCTTCAAAGCCATCAAACCACTACTGTTCTATCACCCCTCTAAGTAATTTGACGTAATCAGTATTCATTAATTAGAAGCTGCACAATACTGGGTTATAGTAATGTTCCATTGACTGGTTTTATTTTACATAGACATGTGTATGTATAAATGTATTACACATATGTGTGTATATAATATTCTTAACCAGTGAAAAGTTGGAACTATTTCCTTTATTTTATTTTCCATTTTGTTACTAAATATAACTAAAGTTGTTTAAATGTCACCTGGATCATTTCTAAATATCTATACAATAATTTGACTGTCTAGTGTTCATGTGCCTTTGGCCACTAACATATAAGTAAGAAATCATGAAAACTTAATGTCTACAAAACATGTAACATTACTTGGCAGATGTGCATTAAATTTATTTACTTTCCTAAAGATTAAGTAGTATACTTAAAGCATAGTATTATTATTTCCATATACTTAGTACACATGAATGTTTATGTAAATTGTGTGTAAATAGAAATATCTACTTTAATCTATATTTACTTGGACCTAAACACAGAAGGTTGTAAATACATATTGCTACCTGCTGTGCACAGCCACTTATGTGCCATGTACGTTTTATAACTTAAACATATAAAATATTACATGTTACATTCAATTTATTTCTACTGTACCCTATTGAAAAATGAGTTTGATTGATATTTTTACTTACTTATTTATTTATTTTTTACTAAGCCTTAGGGTCTTGATGGATCCAAACCATAAGTTTTACAAGTTCAATGGATTATTTATATTAGAATTCCACTTTCAAATAAATCCTTAGTTATCAGATCACAATCACCATGATAACTCTTCATCACACAATTTAAAAAATGTAGAACTAAATGTTGTAAAACTGTTGTCTTTTTTGCATTGTAGTTGGATATGTATCAGAGAAAGTTTTTGAAACTGTAACATTATTTTATAAACTGTGAAATTTATAGTAGAAAAAAATTGTAAAATCAGCTATTTATGATCTAAGATGTCTTTATTTTAATACCATCAATATTTTTTCACATAACTGTTATTTAGTTCTCTTTACAAGTAAACATACCCCTTTCCAGTGTCCATGAAAATGATTATTGGTAAAAGTAAAAATTTTGCTCATTTAGCAAAAAGATTTCTCTCTGAATAAATTACCTTTTCATCTGGAATTTCTATCCATTTCAGTAGTCAAACAGATTTAAATTATAGAACAGAAATTCTAGTATATCAGTAGACTGAATAGAGCAAGTAAAATGAAGCAAACAGTCCTGTTTCCTTTCTTACTTGGAATCTAGCTTCAGACAGAAACATGTCTGTATAGGCTGGGTCAGGAGACAGCCTGCCACAGGTTCCCATTTAGGTGGGCCCATTCAATTATTAGGGTGCTAGGTGGCCAGTGAGGGACTGGAGGGACAAATCTTTAGTAGTCATTTCCATCTCTGTGAAGTTCAGATGAGATGATCACTTCAAGTAAGTAAGAAAGATTAAGCATGTTAAAGTATTTTGTTTAAAAAATATACCAATATTTTGGGAGGAATAATTAGAAAATACCAGTAAGTAATGAAATAGGAGTAAGACACTGTCATCTGCTGTACATGTTACTGGCAAGTCATCTACACAAATGGCCACCCTGTGTTGAAGCAGTAAGTATGCTGGGGGCTGCTTCCTTGGACGGTTTGGCATTTTGTAAGAATTTTTTATATATTTTAAATTAGCCTGGCATAATAAATATTTTAGATATGTATATAATCTCTTGAACCATTCAATCCAGAAAATAACTAGAAATTATTTTTTTTTTTAAAAAAAAAAAACCTTTATTGTACCATGCATTGGGAATGGTGGCACATTATAATCCCAGCACAAAGAAGAACAGGGATTCAAGACAAGGCTCACTTAAATAAGGAGTTTGAGGCAACCTGAACTACATAGGACCCTACCTCAAAAAAAAAAAAAAGTTTTAGGTCTTAGAAATGAATTTTTAAAATATTTTATTTTATTTATAGAGAGAGAGAGATAGAAAAAGAACATGGGCACACCAGGACCTCTAGCCACTGCAAAGGAACTCCAGATGAATGTGCCACCATGTGGGTTCTGGGGAATTGAACCTGGGTCATTAGGCTTCACAGGCAAGCACCTTAACCACTAAGCCATCTCTCCAGCCCAGAAATGAAATTTTTAGGCCTGACTTTAGAGGAATACACAGTTATCCCCTGCACCCTGTTTTCAGGCATTCTTCACTGGGTGTAGAACCCCTGGCAAGGGTTGCAGTAGGTTCCAAAGCAAAATTAAAAGGTGTCAGTATAAATTATTCAAAGCATTGAAGGAATTGCTATTATCTTACTGGATAGTAATACAGGGGTTTTTGATTAGCCTACAGCTTAAAATTCTGAACCCAAATTTTCTTCTTGATCAATATTGCATGACATTAGTTCCAAACAATATCAGAAAGCTGTAGATTGATATGAAGTGTGTGAATCAATTTACCATGCACTTTTTATGTTCCATCATATATGTGCTTCAGACCCCTCAGCCACTGCTATAGGAGTTGTGGTTAAAATTCGTGTTTTGATTAATGTCTGGCAAACTTCTTAGGGATATGGTCATTGTGGATTTTCCTGTGACCTCACTGAGATCTTAGTTTGAATCCTGTAGTTTTTACTAATGAGTTAGAGGAATGGAAGGGTGGAGGGATTAAAAAAAAAGAAATATATTACTGCTTATGCCTTTAAATATCAATCAACTCCCCTAAGTCCATAGCAAATATCTCCAGTTCTCTCTTCCCTCTGTTCACACACATGCACATGATGTATACTCAAGTGACTTCCCTCAACTCAACTAAAAAGAGTCTCAACTCAATTGAAATTAGGTAGGTCAATAAAACTACCATGTTATTGGCTTTACCTAAATTTGTAAGGGCTGTCTTCTCTCGCTCAGAGCAACATTATTACTTCCTGCCATCACTTGTCCTTATAATGAGGCTAAGAAAACAGAAAATCTCTTCTATCAAAAACCATCACTTCATCTAAAGAACAAACAAGAAGAGAATGGAAAGGCAGAGAATATTAAGTTTCTTCCTAAGTCTGCTGCCAAATTATCCTAAGACTCAATGTTTGTAGGTTCTGTCCTCACAGGCTAGAGCCTATTTTCATGGTTCAGCAAAGGGATAAAGACAGAAAGACACTGGGCTACAGCTTCCAGTTCTGTGATTTTTTTAAAAAAAATTCTAATAAAATGTTCTTCAGTTATAATAGTTGCTTGAATGTTTCATGTTTGGGAACTTTCTGTTTTTTAAATATTCCACTATTTGGTTATTATTCTAAGTAACTGTATTAACCAGTTTGTAGATCTTTAAAATATACAACACAAGTAAGTAAACAAGGTATAAATCATAGCAAAATGACTGACTGACTCCTACTGTAAAAGCACTGTTAGAAGTGATAGGCTTCTAAGGGAATCAATGGTAGTTGAGTTAGTATTAAGCAATTCAAAGTCAACCCAGAAGACACTGGCTTCAAAAGCATTCATTCTTTGACTGTTTCTCCCAGTCAGTTTGATAGCCCTTCAGGAGAGAATGGGAAATCAATTTCTTATGCGAGAGGTTTTTATTGTAGTAGTCTTTTTAAGAAATAGACTTTTGGGTAGTGATGTATCTGTCAGATGAATGCAAAAGCATCCTGTGGGAGCAGGAGGATTGCTAACGTTTGGCGTGTCACAAGGGCTTGGTGCTGATATTTGTGTTAGGTGTAAGAAGTACTTGGGAACCTTTCCTTCAGAAGAACTTAGAGCTGTAGCAGTAAAAGGATTTTTTGTTTACACAGGTAATTAGGGCTTTGTTTGCCAAGCAAGGATTCTTTCCATCTTTGTCTTCTCTGATTGTCCATGGGATCCTGTGATTGGTCAGCGCCTATACTGCCAGTTAGAATGTTTATTTTTGGTTGGATGGGAATGGGGAAAGGACTAAAAGAGGTGTGAGTGAAACTAGGAGCTTGAATGGAGTTTCCTGTGATACTCCTTCAGAGTCAAACTCAGGAAGAAGCTAACACTGGTCTCAAAATAGATAGGGCTTTAAGTGATATAAAAATTAGATGCAAAAGGAATTTGCACTACCAATAGTTTCAGGAATTTTGATGGCAAATCAAGTAGTAATTTTGAATGAGTATGTCAGATTCCCAAGATGATAGCAGATTGCAATCTTGAATTAGGTGGCTAAACGGCCTGTGTTTAAATTTATTCAACTTTGGTTTGCATATTTTAGGATAACAGGTTAATTTAATTACCCACATTTATATTACTAGAATCTATTTTAAGCCATTTTGCCATTTCTACAGAGCTTAGAACACTAGTAAATTATCAGAATTTGTTTTCTTTTAATCCCTATAATTTTAATTTAGTAAAATATAGTTCTGTCCTATGAGAGTATCTTTAAGAAATCTTATTTACAGGAAGTGTCTAAGCTGAGTGTATGTTATTAAAGTTATGGTTTCATGCTGCCTTTATAGGCCATATTTATATATCTGTGGTCAAATATTCTGATGTCAATAGGAACATGGTAATCTGATTTCATTCTTGTTTACATTATATATATAATTCAGTTTCTGAGAGGTTAAGGGACACCATGAGTAAAAGAGTCTTGAAATGATATTTTTAGAGATTGACTGTAGCCACAAAATTGACCTTTTATAAATTACTCTAAAGCAAATGCTATGAAAGAATGGAGTAATTTGCAAGAACTTAATGTTTGTCATGTCATAATATGGAAATAATTTCATGTGCCTATTACTAATAAGAATAGCTGTTTATGAATAACTTTTGTTGGCCATTATGGTTACTATTCTCCATATTTTGTTTTATTAATCTTCAGAAAAATCCTAGAGTTTGCCAACAGAATGGCTAAGAGTGTGGGTTTGAGCCCCAACTCCATGATTTGGTATCTGTATCAGCTGGGACAAATGAGCTTTGTGTGACCCACTGTTTACATCTGTAAAATGAGGAGAGCAACAGAACTTACATTAGGCTTGCCATGAGCATTAAAAAAAAACTTGGAACATATTTAGAATTTACTAAGTAATAACTTATTGCATCTATTAACTGCTAAACCATATGTAAATGATTGTCACTTCTATGGTATGAGTTCTATTTTATAAAGAAAATTATAGAAAGTTAAATGTCAAGTTTAAGGGTTCATGGGTATCATTGGCAAATGAACTGGTATTTGAAAAACTTCTATATGAATCCAAAACCACTTTCAACTCTCTGTGCTACTTTATGAAGAGACTACACACCTGTCCTCATGGGCCAGTGCCTTTCCGAATATCTTCATCCTAAGTGTTGGAGCTATCCCTGCTATGCCTGCCTCCCTGCACGGAGGATGCCATTTCTTAGTAAACAACAGAGCTGTATGAGAGCCAAGGGCAGAGGTTTTGATGGCAAAGGGACTTCATGATAAAGACTCATTCCTAGGATCATTATGCTCTCGTGCTTAAGTTCTCGCATGTATGAATGCGGGCTATTTCTACGGGTGGCCATGTGTGCCTGGCACATTGCACCAATAGCTTACTTTTGGGGATTGGCTCTAACTAGTTCTCAAAGCTTTTGACTTAATTATAATTCCATCAGCCCTCTGCCTGCATTAAGCCTCTTTGAGATCAAACGGAGATGGGAAGTCATCTCTGCTTTTCATTACAATAGCCATTATTATATGAACATTTGGACTTGAGCAGTATTACTGTGAAATTTAAAAAGGCACTTTTGCTACTGCTCAGAGTAAATATTTTCTATTTCAGGAAATATTTTTAAGTCAGTGGTAAACAGGGTCACATTACTTTAGTCTTGGAGACCTAGATTGTATCAACCAAACAGTACTATGTTGACATTTGTCAAGGGCTCCATGAGATCAGCAATTACCAAGACGGGAAGTTGGGAACATGCCTAGTATGTTCTAGGAGAAGCTAAGAGTTATGCCTGGCTGGAAGAGAGAAAATGGCAGGGAGTATGAGGTAAGGTCAGAAAATTAAAGGGATGGTATGTGTCAACCACTTGAGTGACAGACCATGCTAGCGTATCTTCTATCCACTAACTATATCTTTTTCTAGTAAAAACTAACAAGTCTAGTGCTTATTGCCTGCAAGTACTCTCAGGTTTTCCAGACACCTAGGCTTCGTGAATAAGGAGTGACTACACAGAGGCAGCTTGCTGTTCCTCCAGTGCTAGTCGAGACTCAGAGCTCTGTGCTGTCTCCATCCTGGTTCTTCTGTGTGGACAGAAATGCATCTCACCAGGAACCTCCTATCTTATGGGGGAAACTTCTGGTTCTTTCCATGAAGTTACATGAACTTTCATACTTATTCATGTCACTTTAGTCAAGGATTCTCTTGCTTTCAGTAATGCCTGATTTCTTGTGATGTCCAAAGAGAGAGAGGGAAGGAGAGAGAGAGAGAGGGAGAGAGACTGTCTCCTTACCTTGCTTCCTTGAAGTAAGGGACAATAGTAATTCATTCTCTCTTTTTTGGATCCATGCATACAATGGAATAAAAAAATGTAAAAGATTTCCCAGCATTCCACTTTGTTTGGGGGAAGGAATAAAAGTTACCTATCCTATGATTGTAGTCCAGATATTGCCTTCATGAAGAGAGAATGTAAGTTATGAGAAGCTAATGAAGAATTTATGTTCAGTTTTAGGATCCCAAATTGTTTATAAGTGAGAGCTTATTGTGCTTATGTTCATGGCAATTTGCTGGTTTTGCATATTTTTCAATTTTATTTCATGCCTTCAATATCCAGTTACACCAAAAAAGTAGATGAACCCTCCCAAACACATTCCACAGAGGTATGTTTATGTACTCCCCATAATGCAAATTGGAAACATTTTTTCTTCTGTAAAATGAAATTCTGAAATGCTTACCAACTTCATAATCACATCTATTACTAATAAGGCAAATTTTGAGTGGAAAATATATGCACTGAGTTGATTCAGTTCTTCATTTGATTTCGAAAGCAATCTTTTTTTCACACGTGATTTTAAGGAAGTTAAGGGACCAGTCTATTGCTCACAGCATATTAGCTATGTTGAAGGAGAGATTTAATAACACATTGGAATTATTTCAAAACCTACATACTTTATCCTTTAAAACATGGACTCTTCCATAACACTGCCATGGTTACTAGATGAAAAATGTTTAGTTCAGGCTGAAATTATCTGCTTTAAGAAACTGGTATGTTTTATCTAATATTATGACCAAGACATAACACAGCATCTACTTATATCTCTGTTTTGCTGGGTAGAGCCTCTTAAATTCCTTGACGGTAGGACAGATGCTCACTGTCATGTCCTTAGCCTCAGGCAGGTTTAGCAATTATTACTTGTTGAATGAATGTCCCATTTATAAAGCAAATAACTGTAGGTGAAGGATTACAAGAGCAGAGCATTCATTAATATTGCTTATGGCACATTAAGTGTTCGAGGAACTATTAAAGTTCTTTTTGCAAGTCTCTGGGAATTGCTTATTTTCACAAACCACTTCACAGAGTACCCATCAGCTGTCCATACATAGTTACCATGGCTGCCAGTTTTGAATTTGACCAATAGTAACCAATTTGCATTTGATCTGACTGTTTTGAAAAATAACAATTTCAACTACTGGATTTAGAATTTTAGCAAAGATGAAACAATTTTTAAATAGTATAAAAAACATGTAAGTGATACATAGCAATTAGTTAACTTAGGTTCATTATTTTTTTCAAGATGACAAAGAAATAACTGCAGGCAAAAATTTCAAGTTAATAAGGTAACATTTAAAATAAATTTTATAATTAATTTATTTGCAAGCAGTGATAGAGAAGAGAGGAGAGGCGAGACGAGACGAGATGAGACAAGACACAGAGAATATGACATGTCAAGGCCTCTAGCTGCTGCAGACAAATTCCAGATGCATGTGCCACTTTGTGCATCTGGCTTTACCTGGGTATTGGAGAATTGAACCCCAGTCATTAGGCTTTGCAGACAAGCACCATAACTGCTGAGCCATCTCTCCAGCCCTAGAGAACATGTTTTTATAGTTGTACCAGGACATTCCTAATTTAAGAAGTAATGTCTCTCTCTCTCTCTCTCTCTCTCTCTCTCTCTCTCTCTGTGTGTGTGTGTGTGTGTGTAAGATGGGGGATGCATGCCTAGTAGACAAAGGTGGGACATTCCTAATCTATGGAAAATTGTGTGTGTATTTAGTGTGATAGTGTATGTGCAGTGTGGTGTTTATGTGTTTCAGGGAAGAGGTATGTGCAGAATAGAGAGATGGGACAAAATCAGGTGATGCAAGCTCTAGGTATGATGCTCAGGACTTTGGATTCAATTGTGTAGGAACTGAGAGACTCAAATGAAGCTAAACAGGAGTGTGAGGTGACTGGTTTCTGTTTTAAGAAATGCACTTACAGAGGACTTCAATTACCATTGATGGGCAGTAGGAAAGGACTTTAGGTAAGAAGTAGTGATGGCAATTTATCTGAAAGCATATACTCATTCATATATTACTGTCTCTTTCAGTATGAACCCCATGTTTGCCTTAAGGAGAATTAACTGAGAAAAGGATAATATTTAAAATGCAGCAAAGTAGTAAACATGATAACAGGCACATTGACTTTACAGTCAGACTAATTGGGCTTAAAAATCCCAGTTCAGCTGCTCATGAACCATGTAATCAACATGAGCTTTCTCCCCCCACCATGTGTGTGTGTGTGTTACTGTTATACAATTAAAAAAACAATTTTGAGAAAAAATGATTTGACCAAGAAAACC
The DNA here is from genome assembly GCA_036365145.1 of Orientallactaga sibirica. NCBI lineage: Eukaryota > Metazoa > Chordata > Mammalia > Rodentia > Dipodidae > Orientallactaga > Orientallactaga sibirica. The sequence goes on from JAEOAD010000003.1 coordinate 24,340,009, forward strand.
AAAAAAAACCAAGAGAAAGAGATGGAGAGAATGGGCATGCCATGGACTTGTCACTAACCACACTCCAGGTGCATGTGCCACTTTTTATACCTGGCTTTACGTGGGTACTGGGGATTTGAACCTGGGCCAGCAGGCTTTGCAAGCAAGTGCCTTTAACTGCTGAGCCATCTCTCCAGTCCTAAACATGAGTTTTCAAAGACAGAAGATCTTCAGGGGCTCTGAGCCCTCGGCTGCCTTACCTGAAAGCCCAGCCTGCTCTATCACTGTCTAGCATGCACATGTGATGGCTTCCTGCCTCTGGCTATGGCTACACAGTGAGGATGAGAATGCTACCTTCAGAGAGTGATCCAGGAGTGGACAACAGAGTATGACTCCCAGGATGCTCTGACACGTATTACCTTTCCTTAGCTTATTGCCTCCAGTCTCTGCTTTCTTCATTGTGAAATAAGAATTACCTTTTTGCCCTGAATGAGGTGACGTGACAGTCTATCTGAAATACAAACAAATACTGGCAAACACGCTATTATTAAATAACAGTGAATGATACATATTTTCAAAGCAGCATGTCCTTTGGGATTGGCTACTGCAGTGTCTGCAGAGGTCTCCATGGGAACAAAGGATACTTGCTTTTCTTCTGGGCTCTACACATAACCAGTCTTTGCAAATACTGAGAGTATGTAAGGACTTCTGGAAGTGCTTAGGTAATACTTAAGTGTGCATATGGTGTACGTCTGGGTGCTCCTGTGAGGTAGTAAAGGATGGGGAAAGGTAGTGATCATTTGGTAGATTGATTACATTTTGGACAAATAAAGCATTTTTCCATATTGATATGATTGAGGTTCTGAGCCTGAGCCAGCTCATCTGCTTCCAATCTTCAAACACGAGTTGATTTTACCATCTGCTAATTTGCAGCACATACTGATACAGTTCTACACTGTGCCCTGCTGTGCTCAGACTATCCTGTGGCTGTGCCACTCACTGATTGTCTCCTCCTATGTCATAGGAATGATTAAGGATGATAAAACTCTACCTAGAAGGCACGTGACTCCTCAATGGATTTAGAAAACATTCATTAACTGAAAAAGTTTGAAACTAGCTGTGTGAGTTTGGGGTAGTTTTGAACATCTCTCTCTCTCTCTCTCTCTCTGTCTCTCTCTCTGTATGTATGTATGTATGTTCATATGTGTTGGGTACACATGCACATATATGCACATGCATATGTAGGCTAAAAGTCAACACTGGGTATTTTTGCCTGAATCTGAAGTTTAGTGGTTCAGGTTGACTAGCTACCAGCTTGCCCTTGGGATCTTCCTGTCTCTACTCCCTCCCCAGAGCTGGAATTTTCAGGTACTACCATGCTCTACTTTTCTTCTTCTTTTTTTTTTACAATGATTTTAGGGACCTAAGCTCAGGTCCTCATGCTTACATGGCAAGCACTTTACTTACTGAGCCATTTCACCATACTTGAGCTGAAATTTCCTCATTTTTGAAATGACACAATTTTAGTAAATCTCACATAATAGTTGCTAGGAGGTAGAAAGAGCAATTCATTGCTCATAAAGTACCTAGAACATGTTGGCATATAGGAGGTACACAGCAGGCTTCAATTGCTTTGTAAATCATTACCCTTCCATTCAAAATGCTATGTAATTATTACTCATGCCAGAAATAAGGCTGTTAGGCTAGGGAGATGGCCTCACAGCTATAGGTGCTTGCTTCCATAGCTTGTCTGCTGAGGTTCAATTCCCTAGTACTAATGGAAAGCCAGATGCATAAAGTGGAACATGTATTTCAAGTTGCAGCTATACTCCCCCCTGCAAATAAATAAAATATTTTAACCATTTAAAAAATAACTTAAAAATTTGAGAGAGAGAGGCAGGGTGGGGGAGAGGAGAGGGAAGAATGGATGCACCAGGGCCTCCAGCCAACAGCAAACAAACTCCAGATGCATGTGCCACCTTGTGCATCTGGCTTACATGGTCCTGGGGAATTGAACCTGGGTCTTTAGGCTTTGCAGGCAAGCACCTTAACTACTAAGCCCAATAAAAATATTTTTAAAAATAAAATAAATTAAGGCTGCTATATTGTTAAATTCTGAAAATGAGGAGTATCTGTTTATACTCATGCCATGCTTGCATTATAGTAAACTATAATATTTAAATTCTATTTTGCCTTATAAGTATTGATATCCGTTAAAAGTCATTGAATGACACATTTAAGATTTGTCCCTTTCAAATATATGCATATATAAATTTTGCTGAAAGCAAAAAGTATCATAAATAAATGAGCTCTAACTGCATAAATATTGAAAAGTTTTATATATATAACTTATTTTGAAAAAAATTAAAAATAAGATTTTTTTGAAGGATAGATTCAAAAGTGTGTAGTACCTGGCTAGCTCAGTTGCTAGACCAGGAGACTTGTATACCTAATAGTAAGTGTAGTAATATGTTAATTATTGACTCCAAGTGGTAAACTTATAGTTATTTACCATATAATCCTTCCAACTTTCATGTACGTATGATAAATCTTACAATACAATATTGTGGTAGAAGAGGAACCAAACATTTATTTAATTTTAACTACACCCAACAAGCTCTGCAGGATTCTACAAGATAGACAGTATGAGATGGTCCCTGCCTTAAATTAAGGAGCTCACAGCTAGAATGGGAGAGAAAAGACTTTTGACCACCAGGCTAAATAAAATGCAATGATAAAGTAAACTGTGAAAGCTAGGACCTTCAGTCTGTGACTTAGAGGTCCCTGGGAGGTAGAAAAATAGTACCAAAGGTCAATAAATTCTTTGTTTTTTATTTTATATTTTGAAGTGTATATGTGTTATGAATACATGTATGTATGCATGTTTGTGTGTGGGTAACATATATGCAGGGCTCTTGTATACATGTGTATACAAGTATATGAAGCCCAGAGGTTTACTTTTTAATATGTTATTTATTTATTTATTTATTTATTTATTTATTTATTTATTTATTTATTTAGAGAGAAAGAGGCATGGGGTAGGGATGGGGTATGGGCACACCAGGGCCTCCAGCCACTGCAGACCAACTCTAGATGTGTGCACCACCTTGTGCATCTGGCTTATGTGGGTACTGGGGAATTAAACCTGGGCCCTTTGGCTTTGCAGGCAGGTATGTTAACCACTAAGCCATCTCTCCAGCCCCCCATAGGTTGACTTTTGATACCCTTCTCAGTCACTTTCTATCACACTTTTTGAGATAAGTGCTCTCACAGAACTGAAAGCTCACTGATTCAGATAGACTAGCTAGCATGTAAACTCTAGGGATCTGCCAGTCTCTGCCTCCCAGGGCTGGGATTACAGGCAGGGGCCACCACATTCATTTTACCTGGTTGAGTCCTCATGCTTGCTTGCAAGCACTTTCCCCACTGAACCATCTCCCCAGCCCTAGGAAATTCATTCTAGCAAAAAGATTTGTATGTCTGATGAATAAACTAGCTGCATGCATACACACAACTTTTCATATACAGATATCTATGCTATTTAAAATCCAACACTTGGATCTATAGTTTCACAATAGATTTTTCTCATTATGGACTTTCTTCATCAACAGATTAGACACAGTTTCTCATTTGAGTTCTAAAATAGTTTGCTGTTAGGAAAGAGTCTCGGGGAGCTAGAAAGATGGTTTAGTGGTTAAGCTCTTGCCTGTGAATCCTAAGGACCCGGGTTCAAGGCTCAATTCCCTAGTACCCACATAAGCCAGATGCACAAGGTGGCACATGCATCTGGAGTTCGTTTGCAGTGGCTGGAGGCCCTGGTGTTTCCATTCTCTCTCTCCGTGCCTCTTTCTCTATCTCTCTCTTAAATAAATAAATGAATGAATAAATAAATAAATATGTTTTTTTTAAAGTGCTGCTATGAACATTTAAAAAAAAAAAAAGGAAAATAGAAAGAGTTTCGTTCTCAAGAAGGTTAGAAGCCACTGATCCAAACAAAAGTGCTCTTAGAGTTCAGAAGAAAGAGAGCCCTTCAGCTTGTGAAGGCCTGGCTAGGCTTCAAGGAGGAGGTGGAATCTGAGCCTAGTGTTGGGAAATGGGTAGAATTTGAATAGGTTGAGACAAGATGGAATGCATTTTAAATGAGGGAACAATATGAACAAAGGTAAGATAGTTTGGGAGACTGTGAGGAGACCAATTGAGCTGAAGAAGGAATTGATAGGAGATAAGGCTGGAGGAGTCAGCTGGAGCCAAAATGTGGAGGACCCTGAACATCAGGCTGAGGAATTTGGATTTCATCCTGGAGCCAGTCACGGAAGCCAGTGAATATTTGTAACTAGGGGCTGATATGGTGAAAGTGTTTCAGGTATTAATCTGACACCAGTTCCAAGGGTATGTTGGATTTGGGGAGAGATGAGCTACAGTATTCAGACTCACATAATCTGTCTAGATTCATGCTTTTGGAAACTGAAGTGTGTAACTGCATTTCCTGTGAACACCAGCTTTTGAAACTGACTTTAGTATTTCTTGTTGACCATGTATATTTATTAGCTTTTTATTGTTGTGACAGAATGCTTATCATAAATAGCTGAAAAGGAAAAATTTATTTAGGCTCACAGTCTTAGAGGTTTCAGTTTAGAGTCAGCTGGTGCTATGTTTCTTGACCTGAGGTAAGGCAAAGCATAATGCAGGAAGAACATGGCAAAGCAAAGATGTTTACTTCGTTGTGGTCAGGAAACAGAGAAGGGCCAGGCAACGGGATCTCTCCAGGGCATGCCCCTAGTGATCTGCTTCTTCCTACTAGGATCCACCTTTTCAGTCCTGCCCAATAACATGGTGACATTATTACACCTCTACCACAGGGATAATCTGTTGATCAGAGCTGTTCTCAATATGTAATCTCTTCCCAAAAGCCTTTCACCTGACATCCAAGCCCCAACACATGAGTCTGCAGGAGACAGTTCATATTCAAACTCAAATGGAGTTTATACTTGTAAATTCAAGTATAGTTTTATTTTGTTTTTCATGAGGTTGTACAAGGCATACTGTTCAGGGGGCAAATGTTTTTCTACCCTCTTTGAAGATGGCTATAATATTTGGATGAATATTCAGTTGTTGAGCCAATGCAAACACAAAGAGAAACCTCATTTTCTAAATCGGACTTAACTAATGACAAAACAATTAATTGATGGGTACATATACTTTTTGATAAAAGACAAAAGTTAAATATCTACTTAATTCAAGTTTATTTTTAAAGTAATGTATCTTATAAATATAAATTTAGAAATATTATTTTCTATTTTCATTTTTTCACACACAAAATTTATTCTCATCCATTATCACTTTGGTATTGCTTGACCTTTTTAACAATTTTTAAAAGCATGTATTTTCATTTTTGTCTTATGGTTTGACAAAAAGACTCCTTCATTTTCTGAGTGATGCTGTCTTTGATTCTGAACTGTCACAGAACACGGCTGGGCTTTTCTCCCATGATCTCTGCAGCCTGTTGCACAGAGCTTCTTTACAAAGGGCTCTTTGAAGGCTGACTTACAGCAATATTCAATATTTGCCTTCAGTTAGTCATGCTCTGTGAATAATTATCAAACCCATGATAATTTATTTACTTCTCTTCTTAGTGAGACTAGAAGGGTGGTCTCTAAATATACAAATATCCTGAGGATATTATTTTATGCTAATCCTCTCCAAATAGTACTTTGTTAAAACTACACAACTGTTTTACACGTGTCTCATCAATGAGATGCATTGCAAGAATCTGCACACAAGTTCACAGAGTGGTGATGTGGGAAAAACTAAAATCATCTTAGATTTGACCAGAACTTTTAATTGAATTGTACAAAATGATGCAAGTTAATTTTAATCTGCTTTTCAGGTATGCTGTGCCTTTTAACCTTTTTTTTTTTGTTGTTGTTGTTTTTTTTAATTCCTTTAACAACCACTGAGTTCTGTGAGCCAGGCATTGAGCTATGTTGTGGAATAATACAATAATTTCAAAATGTTGCTCTTGCCATAAACATTGTTTTATACTACAGTGTGATAAGATTGTAAGACACACAAGGAACTATGCTAAGATCTGTATTCTAAAGAAGGCACAAAGACTCGGTTAAAAAGTTTGAGGAAAAGCATCCCTAATTAGTAGATCAAGGAGGATTTAACAAGTGGGATTTAAATTGAAACTTAATGTAAATGATTTAGTCCTATGGAACCTGTATACACTATTTAACAGAGGGCAGGGCACTAGCCTGGCAAGGCTAGATTTGTGGGCTCACTGACTACTTTGATTTAATGGTCTGTACATATGGACATATGGCTCCTTCTTTGTAGAATTGGGATTCTTATGCCACCTAGGGAAGTCAGGATACTTTGAGGAGACTGAATTGTGTAATGCTCTAATATGTGATTAAGTAATAGGAACTTCACTAGGAACATGAGGCGAGGCTGCTGAAGACCTCAGTACCAGGGGTGCTGTACAAACCTGGGCTGCAATGGAAGATAAAATTTGCCTAAAGTAAGGAGAGTAGGGGCCAAAAGGTCAATCTGCCTAATTCTTTTTTTTTTTTTTTTTTTTTTTGAAACAGGGTATTACTGTAGTCCCTGGCACTCACTCTGTAGCCCAGGATGGCCTCAAATGCATAGCAACCCTCTTAGTACAGCCTCCCAAATGCTGACATTAAATGTGTCAACCACCATGCACAGCTGTTAATCTACTTTTATAAGAGAAGATGTAGGAGGTAATTAGAATAGCGACAGTCAAATTGCAAAGAAAGATGTGAAAGATGAGAGTGGTAGAAGTTATAGACTAATTGTGTAAGCTTTTTCTCTCTATAGCAAATACTTAAGGTAATGAGATTATAAAGAGGAAAGGTTTATTAGCTCTTCTTTGGATGTTCAGTCCATGATCAGATGGACAGGTTGTTTTACTGCTCTACTTGTGGGCTTATCCCCAGCTCTGACTCATGATTTTTAAACCTCTACTGAGTAAGGGACTGTATAACATAGCTGTGGCAGAGCAAAACTATTCACCCCATGGCTGGGACATGAAAAGAGATGAAGGGGAACAGGCTGGGCTCCCACAGTGCCCTTAAAGGGTACACCTCTCTGACCAGAAGATCTCCTATTATGCCCTACCTTATAAAGGTCGCACAAGCTCCAATAATACCACACTCTGGACTATGAATTTACCACATAAATTTTTAGGGCACACTTATGATCCAAACTAGAGCACATGGCAGTGGGATTTAGAGAAAGAGGAGGCAGGAGAAATCCAAGTGAAAGGGAAATGGTCAGTTGTGGGTCCTTGCTGTTCCTGTTCCCCAGGGTCGTTGGCCACTGATGTCCCAGGTGCAGGAGGAGTTGGGGGGAAGCAGCAGGGTCCTGGAGCAGTGAGTGAGTGCAACGACGGGCAGTGAACACCTGGGAGATGTCTGATGGACAGCACTCTTTTATTCAAAAGAGGAGTGGGTTTATGAACACTTGAGGAAGGTTGAGATGGCACATACAGACTATATGGTGATTGGATACATAGTTTCTGGGTTGCTATCTAATTGGTTCTAAGGGAGATAGTGGTGGAAGAGCTACTTGACTTCAAAGCTGTGAGGGAGGAGCTGTGAGAGAGATAACAGGAAGGGCCGAAAAAGCTAAAGTGACTTCAGCCACATAAGGGTCTCTTGGGCAGCTAGCCACAAAGTTAGGAACTGTGGGGGAAGGGCAGAGCCTGACTTATGGGATGGTTAGATGCTTTTGGGATCTAGGGAGAGGGCCTCGCCAGTTCTGCCCATTCTGGGCGATGACAAGGCACACTACAACCTTGCCTGAGGTCAGGGAAGGCCAGTCACTATTGCCAGGGTGGGTTCCCGACAATAAGGCCAGCTGCAACTCCCGCAGCCCAAGGTCTCTGGCCATGTCCAACAGTTCAGGCTAGCTTCCTCACTCCCAGTTCATTTTTAGCAATGCCCAATAGTCAGTCATAGTGACTGATAACATCAAGTCCAAAAGAGCTGACCACTACAGAGGGATAAGGTGGTGCTTTTGTGTTTTGGCAGGTTGAGTGGGACTTCAACCAGGCAAACATATCACATAATTGGGATTTGAGGATTAGTTTAAAGATATATGAATAAATATATATATATATATATATATGGTTGGAGATTTAGTAGTTACCTACATAAAGGTCATTTTAAAAACTATGTTGGGGCTGGAGAGATGGCTCAGTAGTTAAGGTACTTGCCAACAAAGCCAAAGGATCCAGGTTCAATTTCCCCAGGACCCACATAAAGCCAAGATGTTCTAGTTGATGCATGTGTCTAGAGTTCATTTGCAGTGGCTAGAGGTCCTGGAGGGCCCATTCTCTGTCTCTCTTTCTACCTGCCTATCTCCTCTCAAATAAATAAATAAACAAAATATTAAAAACGATGGCAAGAAAGAAAATACTGTGAAAGAAAATGCAGACAGGTGAGGTGGTAGTGAAATGATGAAGCCACACACTGAGCAAAGAGGAGAGCCTTGAGGAAAAGAAGCATATGTGGCAGAAAAAGGGAATTATTGTTATGTTGAATTAATCAATGACTAGAAAAATATCAAGGAGACTTATTCTTCAGAAGAATTAAAACTAATTCTGAGAGAAGTGGATATTTAAAAATGCCTTTTAGTAAAACAATACACATAAAGGATGATTCAGTGGGTCAAAGGAAGAGTAGTTGATAAGAATTTAAAGACACCTGTTTGGGACACTTGAAGGTTAAAGCAAAGTATCATGATTGAAAGACAATTGAAGAAGATTTGAAAAATTAGGAGCAGGGCTAAGGATAGAGCACATGCCTAATATGTCAGGGCCCGGTGTTCAATTCCAAGCACTGAAAATGAAAGATGAGGCGATCTTCTTTTCTGTGTCTCTGGGTAGAAGAGAGAACGTTTGGAGATGGATTGGTCAAATATACAGAGAAATAAAGTAATAAATCATATTGCAAAGGAGGCTGGAAGAGGCACGAAGAATGCAGGTTTAGGTGGAGAAATTAAGTACTGGCAAAGGAAAGAATATACTAGCTGGAAAAAATAAGCAGAAAACAAGGATCCACTTTTTTTGAAACAGGGTATTACTGTAGTCCCTGGCACTCACTCTGTAGCCCAGGATGGCCTCAAATGCATAGCAACCCTCTTATACAGCCTCCCAAATGCTGACATTAAATGTGTCAACCACCATGCACAGCTGTTAATCTACTTTTATAAGAGAAGATGTAGGAGGTAATTAGAATAGCGACAGTCAAATTGCAAAGAAAGATGTGAAAGATGAGAGTGGTAGAAGTTATAGACTAATTGTGTAAGCTTTCTCTCTCTATAGGAAATACTTAAGGTAATGAGATTATAAAGAGGAAAGGTTTATTAGCTCTTCTTTGGATGTTCAGTCCATGATCAGATGGACAGGTTGTTTTACTGCTCTACTTGTGGGCTTATCCCCAGCTCTGACTCATGATTTTAAACCTCTACTGAGTAAGGGACTGTATAACATAGCTGTGGCAGAGCAAAACTATTCACCCCATGGCTGGGACATGAAAAGAGATGAAGGGGAACAGGCTGGGCTCCCACAGTGCCCTTAAAGGGTACACCTCTCTGACCAGAAGATCTCCTATTATGCCCTACCTTATAAAGGTCGCACAAGCTCCAATAATACCACACTCTGGACTATGAATTTACCACATAAATTTTTAGGGCACACTTATGATCCAAACTAGAGCACATGGCAGTGGGATTTAGAGAAAGAGGAGGCAGGAGAAATCCAAGTGAAAGGGAAATGGTCAGTTGTGGGTCCTTGCTGTTCCTGTTCCCCAGGGTCGTTGGCCACTGATGTCCCAGGTGCAGGAGGAGTTGGGGAGAAGCAGCAGGGTCCTGGAGCAGTGGGTGGGTGCAACGACGGGCAGTGAACACCTGGGAGATGTCTGATGGACAACACTCGTTTATTCAAAAGAGGAGTGGGTTTATGAACACTTGAGGAAGGTTGAGATGGCACATACAGACTATGTGGTGATTGGTACATAGTTTCTGGGTCGCTATCTAATTGGTTCTAAGGGAGATAGTGGTGGAAGAGCTACTTGACTTCAAAGCTGTGAGGGAGGAGCTGTGAGAGAGATAACAGGAAGGGCGGAAAAAGCTAAAGTGACTTTAGCCACATAAGGGTCTCTTGGGCAGATAGCCACAAAGTTAGGAACTGTGGGGGAAGGGCAGAGCCTGACTTATGGGATGGTTAGATGCTTTTGGGATCTAGGGAGAGGGCCTCGCCAGTTCTGCCCATTCTGGGCGATGACAAGGCACACTACAACCTTGCCTGAGGTCAGGGAAGGCCAGTCACTATTGCCAGGGTGAGTTCCCGACAATAAGGCCAGCTGCAACTCCCGCAGCCCAAGGTCTCTGGCCATGTCCAACAGTTCAGGCTAGCTTCCTCACTCCCAGTTCATTTTTAGCAATGCCCAATAGTCAGTCATAGTGACTGATAACATTAAGTCCGAAAGAGCTGACCACTACAGAGGGATAAGGTGGTGCTTTTGTGTTTTGGCAGGTTGAGTGGGACTTCAACCAGGCAAACATATCACATAATTGGGATTTGAGGATTAGTTTCTATGAATAAAGATATATATATATATATATGGTTGGAGATTTAGTAGTTACCTACATAAAGGTCATTTTAAAAAACTATGTTGGGGCTGGAGAGATGGCTCAGTAGTTAAGGTACTTGCCAACAAAGCCAAAGGATCCAGGTTCAATTTCCCCAGGACCCACATAAAGCCAAGATGTTCTAGTTGATGCATGTGTCTGGAGTTCATTTGCAGTGGCTAGAGGTCCTGGAGGGCCCATTCTCTGTCTCTCTTTCTACCTGCCTATCTCCTCTCAAATAAATAAATAAACAAAATATTAAAAAACGATGGCAAGAAAGAAAATACTGTGAAAGAAAATGCAGACAGGTGAGGTGGTAGTGAAATGATGAAGCCACACACTGAGCAAAAGAGGAGAGCCTTGAGGAAAAGAAGCATATGTGGCAGAAAAAGGGAATTATTGTTATGTTGAATTAATCAATGACTAGAAAAATATCAAGGAGACTTATTCTTCAGAAGAATTAAAACTAATTCTGAGAGAAGTGGATATTTAAAAATGCCTTTTAGTAAAACAATATACACATAAAGGATGATTCAGTGGGTCAAAGGAAGAGTAGTTGATAAGAATTTAAAGACACCTGTTTGGGACACTTGAAGGTTAAAGCAAAGTATCATGATTGAAAGACAATTGAAGAAGATTTGAAAAATTAGGAGCAGGGCTAAGGATAGAGCACATGCCTAATATGTCAGGGCCCGGTGTTCAATTCCAAGCACTGAAAATGAAAGATGAGGCGATCTTCTTTTCTGTGTCTCTGGGTAGAAGAGAGAACGTTTGGAGATGGATTGGTCAAATATACAGAGAAATAAAGTAATAAATCATATTGCAAAGGAGGCTGGAAGAGGCACGAAGAATGCAGGTTTAGGTGGAGAAATTAAGTACTGGCAAAGGAAAGAATATACTAGCTGGAAAAAAATAAGCAGAAAACAAGGATTTTTTTTTTTTTTTAATGTTGCAGGAACCTAAATGATTTAATGCAGTTTCAGTATTCTTCATAAAGTCTTTGGTAAGGATATGAGGATGAGGAGTGAAGTGTGGCTTGAGGATCAAGGCAACTTCAATGGAGACATTTCAGACAGTTGATAAGAGATGGAAAAGGGAGCCTGCCAGCAATGGGAGGGCTCAAGGGAATTGTGAATTGTGACCTATTCTATCATGCTCCTCCATCCAGAAGAGCAGACTGAAGGGTGGGCAGCAAGAGATTGCCCATGCTGGGATTCACTTTTGAAAAAAAAAAAAAAAACATGTTTAGAAAATGAGACTAAGCAGTCTGAAGAGTGGGAACTAGACATGACTGCTCTGGTCTCCACACCGGACCCATGAGGCTGACAAAGCAAATGACAGAATGGGGGAGGAGTTGCACAGACAGGTCTGCTGATGAGCATTAAGAACAAGTCAAGCCAGGTGTGGTGGCACATGCCTTTAATCCTGGTACTCAGGAGGCGGAGGTAAGAGGATCACTGTGAGTTCAAGGCCAGCCTGGAACTACAGGGTAAGATCCAGGTCAACCTGTGTTAGAGTGAGATCCCCCACAACGAAACAACAACAGAAAGAACAAGTCCTAGCACAAGCAAGTGAATGAAGAAAGTGGTGGTATTTCTAAGCAGTGGTGTAGCCAGGCCATTTCATAATTGAAACTGAATGAAGGTAAATGATTTCATTGAGGCAGAAGAGAAGAACAGTAGAGAGATGGTGAAAAAATTGAATGGAAGACCAAGTTTATGCCAAGCAAGGAAAAGCTGTGTGATGAGTTCAGATGTGACTGCCAATGACCTTCTAGTACCCATGCTTGTACCTTTCCATTGTATTCCTGGACAAATCCCTCATACCACAGGCTGACACTCAGTCCAGAAGACAGAGAGACCTGGTGGAGATGAACTTGCTTGTTGTTCTCTTACTTTATGGGAAAATTACCACTAATTAAATGGATGGAACACTTGTCTGCTCTGATTGGCCTGTCATCTCCTTGGAAATTTCTTTACGTGACCACAACATTTAATGTTGAGATATAAGTAGATATATGTTTGACAGATGTGGAATCATGGCAGAGTGAGTTAGTTGAATGATGTTCATAGCTGATGTCATCAAGCCACAGTGGTCTGATGTCTAAGTATTCACTAATGGTGGAGGATGAAGTGTTTCTCATTTTCATGGGCCAGCTTATGATAAAGAGTACTAAAGAGAGATGGCCATATTTTCTTCTGAATTCTTGGTCACACTGCCTTTTGAGGCGTCTTTATCCCACTAGCCTGTTAACCACTAATCAAAGTGACAAAGGCATCACTTTTCTCAATATAACCATGATGTAGTCCTGCCTTCTTGAGTTATTTCCAGTTTACCTTTATTTGATTTGGGCCCTCCTAAGGTGTGGCTCTCTTGTTGATTTAGAGAAGTCACTTGACCTTAGAATCTTCTCATTTTCTGTTTGAGGGTGAAGTTTAACTTTAATGTAGAGCTCATGATAGATTTTGACCCATTTTTTTTTCTGTACCTTAAGAAATGCTTTTTGGAGGTGGGAATGTAGCCTAACATGCATGAAATCTTGGGTTCAATTCCAGGATGGGAAAAATATGCTTTGATTTCTCAAAATTGAAGAAAAATTAAAAGAACAAAGTGAGTATCAAAGTATAAACTCTGAACCTAGCTCAGTACTGAATTACTTATAATTATCTTTTCTTAACTTTCACATAGATCTACTAACATGAGGAGGCTGTGACATACACAGTTGAGTAACTGGTTCCATGTTCACACTCTTGGCGGCAAAAATGAATTGGTAATTCCAGAGCAGTTACTTTCAACTCTGTTTGATACGGACTTTCTGGTATTTCTCTCCAGGACCAGAGAGAAGCGTTGTTCAGGCCAACAGAAATGGAACACTGCTGTTGCTACTGTTGCTTCTGAGTATAGCTGCAGTTGCTAGCTTGAGCTAGGTCCTTTACATAACTTTTGGTATATCTGATATATTCCTCCAATGTAGATCACTTTTAAAAATCATGTGTATAGGAAAATCAGTATCAAAGCATTAAATTTTAAAACATCTGACAGCAGTTAGATTTTAGGACTCGCCAGATGTAGCACTTTCCTGGGGTAAGGTCTACAGTGCATGGCCAAGTAAAGAAATTACAGAGTTCACAGAGACTAAAGGGACAAAGAGAAGAATCTCTGAATGTTTTCAAGGATGAATACGAGACACTCCTTCAGGAACAGATGGCAGGTTGGAAAACTAAAGTGGTAGAGAAATATGTTTATGGACAATAAGGCACCAAAAATTCCTATTTTCTAATAGACTAACAACAAAGTATGGGGGAGGTAGTCCTACCATTATTTAGAGAATACATCATTCATAGATTTTGCTTTTTTAGACACGTAGCCTAGATGGGATAGCTGTCATCAGATGTCATTTTAAATATCTAAGACAGAAAACATTGAGCATGTGATGTCTTTCAATTTAAAGCCTTTGAGACAGTCTCTGTTGTGTCATCTGCAACCTGTTGATAAGTGTGGTCATGCAGGTGAGATGGAATGTATAAAATTTTGGTGGCTAGAGATTTACTCATGTCTTTTTAATTCTCCAGTTGGTGTGTACTTGGCCACAACAAAGCCAGAAGTTGTCTGTTCTTTTTGGCTTTCCTTCTGAAACTAATTTACATCACAATAAATCACTGGTCTTTTTAGCATTAGGTCCCTGGTGATGCAAGTATTCAATTACAGCACCTGATACAATCATGAATATTGCGATACTCTATGGACATCCTCTTCTCTTTAACAGAGAGCCTTTTTACAAATTGGATTCTCTGGGTGTCTTTAATCCTTACTGTATAGATGGCTATATTTGAACAATGGCAAAAGGCAATGAACTTGGGACCTAAAAGAAAAAAAAGTATCATCTTTCCTTCCTTTCTATTCTTTTTGCCTAGTTCTAATGGATTCCAAGTATAATTGGAGTGCTTGAAGAGGGCGAGAGTTACATTTGATTAAGCTTAATTATACAGAGATGGAGATTTTAGGAGAACAGGAATAGAGATAGTTTTGTTATAGGTCATTTTTCACAAAGTAATTGTACACTTCAATTTATTTCTTCTTCTTCTTTTTTTTTTTTTTTTCATTTTTTCAAGGTAGGGTCTTGCTTTAGCTCAGGCTGACCTGGAATTTAGTCTCAGGCTGGCCTCAAACTCACAGTGATCCTCCTACGTCAGCTTCCTGAGTGCTGGGATTAATGGTGTGAACGACTACACCCAGAATAATTGTGCACTTCAGTGTACAGAATCATAGGTCTTAGATTTGGTAAACACTACCTCCTGTCTTCAGCTCACTAGACTTGACACTGAGACGCTTGGAGGGCATGGACTGGCAAGGTATTCTTTCTAATCAAACCCCAGCCTGTGACACTGTGCCACAGCTGCCCTGCTGTAGCTCTAAGGTTTGCAAAATGCTGCTTACTTCAAACTGTGGTCTTGGGCCTAGGAGTACAACAACACCTCCACTTTTCTCACTTATATCACTTACTTTGTGACTCAGGAACTTCCTACCTGCTCTAGTTTCAGTTTGGACATGGGAGAATATAAGATAATACCTAACTAGGGACTTTGTGAGTGTATCCTGAGACCTACTCGCAGAGTTGCTTAAAAGAATTAAATATCTATCAAGAATATGACACAGGGTCTGTAGAGATTGCTCAGCAGTTAAGGTGCTTGCCTGCAAAACCTATTGACCTGAGTTCAATTCCATAGTACCCGTGTAAAGCTAAATACACAAAAGTGGTGCAAGCATCTGGAGTTCGTCTGCAGCAGCTGTAGGCCCTGGTGTGCCATTCTCTTCCCCACCCCCCACTACTTGCAAATAAATAAATAAAAATATTTTTTAAAAGAATCTGGTACAGGGATGAGGGAGTTCACTCACTTGGTAAAGTGTTTGCCTTGCAAGCATGAGGAATGAGGACCCGTGTTTAAGCTCAAGTAGCCATGTAAAATTCTGAGCATGGTGGAGCACATCTGTTATCCTCATGCTTGGGAGATCTCTGTGAGCAGCCAGTGGAGACCCTGCCTCAAAAAGAAGTACCTGAGGAATAACACTAAGGGTCGTTCTCTGGCTTCTACATGCATGTGCATACACACACACACACACACACACACACACACACACACACACACACATGCACATTCAAAATTTTATTTATTTATTAGCAAGGGCAGAGGGAAGATGGATGGGCATGCCAGAGCCTCCTGCCACTGCAAACAAACTCCAGGCACATGTACCACTTTGTGCATCTGACTTTACATGAGTACTGGAGAATTGAACTCATGCTGTCAGCCTTTGCAAGCAAGTACCTTTAACTGCTGAGCTATATAAAAATAAAAGTTTTTTTTTTTTTAATTTGACATATAGCAGGCATTTAACACAACTGATTTCTACTGTACCTAATTATAACCTTTTGCTCAGCATATTGTAGTTGAGGTGGTGGTAAGCATTCTAGTGGGGATCAGTGTAGCAAAGAGTGAGATAGGAGGATTGCTTGATGTGATACGGGAACTGAGTCAGGTCTTTGATAGGGAGGTAATGTATGATGTGGACAACTGAATCCAAAACGGAGGGACTACCCTGGTAGTGCACTGCTGACTTCTCTAAAGCTGTGGCATTATAGTTGTTCTGAAGAGCATGAACATTAATTAGGTGGCTGGTGGCATAGAGAGAGAAGAGAAATGCAAGTGTGTGTCGGAATGTATTAGCATCAACTAAGTCTTCTAACCCAAACCAACTGGCAGAAAAGTGAAAACTTCAGTCATAGCTTCAGTTTCGCTGCTGTGTGGTCTACATGAAAACAATCAGGCGGAATGATTTCCATTAGTCCCAATGTTTGTTTTCTTCCCCCCTCAACTTTGTTTAGAAACCATCGAAATAATTATTTTTTTGGAAAAGGACTATCTGATACATCTATTTATAATGCTTATGTTAGAACTATTCATTATGCATGGGTTAAATGCTTGAGGGGGCAGAAGTTGCATTGAATGTGTTCTCTTGCCTGGTGGTTGAAGAGGGTGGTGACATTGTGAGAAGGGAGTGCTATTTTCCCCAGAATCCTCTCCCAGTTTACAATGTTTGTACTGTAGGAGAGGAGCCTCCCGGAGTACTCTCTGCTTCGAGTCTTCACTTTGGGAGGCAGAGAGTCTTGGGTTGCTTTGGAAATACCGCTCATCCTTTCTGAAAACCTGTTAGTAGGGAATAAGGCACCTCCGCAAAGAGGCTAAAGAGATCACATATGCAAGGCCACTTGGTCAATAGATTTCAGGAAAAATAATAATGGTAATTTTATTTTTAAAACCTTCTAAGACTAGGGAGGAAAAAGGTAGGTGTAGGGAGAGGGTCTGGCTGTCTGGTAGGGAACAGTGATTCTGTCCTTCTGCCCGGGAAGTGGATTGCTTGGGTATTTATAGAATATCAGAAAGCAATTTTTCAACCCAAAGGAACTTTATCAAAGGAAATTATACACACACACACACACACACACACACACACACATGAGTATATAAATTCTATATATTATTATCATTACTTTAGCATAGAAAAGTTCAACTGCTCTCTAGTGCACACAAAATTATTGAACTGGCCATCTCTGGCGTGACCTGGTGCTAATAACGCATTGATTTGAGGACTGTATCTTTGTGCTGAGCTGGATAGTTGAGGAAGCATGCCTGTAATGTGTATGCATGTGTGCACACACCTGCCCTTGAGCCCCGTGGAACCCTGCTAGTGTTACTCATTTACTACTTTCCCTATTCCTTCAAACCCTTTTGACTGTATGACTAAGAGAGATTTTTCTTTTTACAAACTCCAAGAAATAGCTTCACACTGCTTTATGTCTATTTAAAGAGATGTTATTGGTTGGTAAGCGAATTAGTAAATATATAAGGTAGCAATGAACTTCATTAAAGTTCTGCTTTTAAAGAATTTTGCAATGGTAGATTTATGAGTATATATCGTAGGAAGTAAAAACATGAATGTTTCTTTTTTTTTTGTGGCTTTTATTCACGATTATGTGTAGATTTGTGCATGCATGTGGAGGCCAGAGACAACTGCGGGTGTCCTCCCAGGAATGCTATCAACCATCCTTGAGATAGACTCTCTCACTGGCCTGAAGCTGGCCGGCAAGCTCCAGGGGTCCTCCTGTCTCCATCTCCCAGCACTAGGATTACAGGCCCAGGTCACCATATCTGGCATTTTACATAGGGATTGAAGTTAGGTCCTCATGCTTCACAGGCAAACTCTTTTCAAACTGATGGACCTCCCTAGCTCTAACTTATAAATTTTTATAAAAGAGATTTTATTAAGAATATTAATCTGACTTATGTACAAATGGGAAAAGGTTGTTTTAATAAACAATTTCTTATCAATATTTTGAATATTACATTTTCTCTCCCCCATCTTTACAAATGACTGTTAATTAAATATATGACATATGTTTATTTTTGTAGTTAAGACAGAACCAATGAGCAGCAGTGAAATAGCTTCAGCAACTGCAGACGGGTCTTTAGACAATTTCTCAGGTTCAGGTAAGGAATGAAAATTAGATCTTCACATTAATACTAAGTATTTCCTAGTTATTTATATATAAGTATGTGTGCATGTGAGTGTGTGAGTATTTCCAGATATACACATAAAATGTAGCTGTGCTCAGAATCACTAATGAGCAATTCTGATGGCCTTATTCAGTGAGGTGAAGGGTTTACTCATATTATTGATGTCTAGTGAAGAAGATAAACAGACTGGTGAACTATTTCTTTCTTCTACAACATTATCTTTATTATGCTACTTACTCCTGTCTTATGTCTCTCATTAAAACCTTTCTCTGATCGTACAAATTTTGATAGGTAAAAGTTGATTGTTAAATCCCCTCAGGAGGTTCAACAGCAATCTTCCTTAATAACTCTCATCTAAGTAAGAGATCTACACTAAGTTGACTCTGTGTAGAAGAATTAAGTTCTTGAATAGTTTTTTAATCTTTCTTTTTACATTAATAACTCTACCTCTGGTAAACATTCGTGTTTTGCGTCTTCATAATGAGATTACTGATAAGAAAGTGGTAATGGAGTCTTCAGGTGAACCTGACTATAGTAAATGTATACCCGGACTACCCAGATTAGAAAATCTCTTTGATCATGGATAATTCTTCAGTGCTTAACCATTGTTATATTGTCAGCCGTATATCTAAAACCTCTCTACTAGCAATGCTGTGCTTTCATGAATTTGTGATTGATCATATGGCTCCCAGAATCATTTATTTGCAATACACCACAAGTCAGAGATTACACGAAAATGTAAAATTCAGTGTAAATGCACACCTGTGATATTAATGATCAGATGGAAGCAGTGAGAAAATAACAAAGCATATCTATTTGTTTCATAAAACTTTTACTAGGTTTTGACTTACACCAGAAAATGTGCTTGGGGCTATTATGACTTCACAGATGTATGAAAATGAAAGTGGTTCCCAGTCAGGGCTTACTGTTATAAGCAATCACCGCAGTATCCAGTACAGTTTGACAATGCCGAAGGTGAGACACAGGAGGTCAAGAGCACGCAGGGGAGACCCAGTGGACACCATGTGGGCTATCAGGAAAGGTGTCCCAGAGTAGATGCCCACACCCAACTCCAAGAAATGACTACAGGAAAGCATACGTAGAACCAGGAAGAGAGATGCTGGGCAGATGGGCCACTCACTAGGAGAGACTGTAGGAAGGTGGCATGGAACTCAGGGAAGTGGTAGCTTCAGCACTCCTGGATGATATGTGCTGTGTGCACACTAAGAAGTGCTGAAGAGGAGGGAGGGGCATAGTCCAAAGAGGCCTGGGTGTCCTGTGTGTTATTTGTTTATCATTTGTTCCATGGGAGGTGGGAGAGGAGAGGTTGCACACTTCTGTTCATATCCAAAATCATGACTGCTGGCTGGGGCAGTGTGCTTGGTGGCAGATGAACTCAAATGGAGAGACCAGGTAGCCAGTTTGGAATGAATTTGGGCAATAAATATTGAAGACTTCAGGTAAACTATTAGCCATGAGTGTGGAAACATGAGCAACTGGATGTGTTATGAAGTCAAGTTGTAGTCATCAGCGACCTCTGGGGCACTGGATGAAGCAGGCAAGGAAGAGGGGGAGTGAGAACCCCGCATGTGTGCAGCTTGGTTGACAGCTCAGTTTTGGGCATGATGAGTAACTGGTGTCTGCTCCTTGAAGATGTTGGGCATATTAAGCTCTGGAGTTCGGAAAGATTCAGGATGCAAATTTTGGAGCACACAGGGCATAATGTTAGTGGGTTATACTAAAGCTGAAGACAGAGGTTAGGAAAAGGCAACATATATGTTATGTATGTGAAATATGTGTGTGTAGTGTGTGTGTGTGTGTGTGTGTGTGTATATATATATATATATATATATATATATGATCAATAACTTGAGCAGAGATAAAAGCCTCACGAGTCCTGCATCTCTTTTGTGTACATGCATGTGTGTGTGCACATGCTCATGTGTGTACATGTGTGTATACATGGACAACCTTGGGTATCATTCCTCAGGTGCCATCCTCCTTCTTTTGAAACAGAGTCTCATTGGCCCAGAGTCTCATAGAACTTGCCCGGTAGGCTCACCTGGCAGGCCTTCAAGCTCCAGGGGTTTTCTTGTCTTTGCCTCCTCTGCACTGGGATGGCAGGTGTGCAGAACACCTAGCAGCTCTATGGGTACTGGGAATCCAACTCGGGTCCGTCCTCATGCACACAAGGCAAACACAGTACTGACTGAGCTATCTCCCCTCCCCAACTGTCACTCCTGTTCCTCTTGATAAGTTTGGAAATGATATAAAATGAGAACAGAAAATGGAAATTTTGAAAAAAAAAAAAAAAAAGATATTGCTGAATTTCCACTCAGTGAGACCTTCACTGCAGAAGCCTTCATCCGTCCCATAGTTAGTAGTCTGTACTTTTCTGTTTTAGCCTTCATCCCTACTTTTAGAATTATCTTTCAGTGCCTGTCTTCCTGCTAAGCTGTACCCTGTGCAAATAGATTCTGTTTGCCTTGTCCACACTTCTAGTCCCAGTAGCCATCACAGTATTAAGTACATTAGAGATGCTCAACAAAATGTTGGCTGAATGACTCAGTGAATTGGCCATTGCATGTGTGATCTGAGACTGGAAAGGGTGGAAATGAAAGGCTTAGAATGAGGTCTTGAGCCAGAATTGAGACCCAGACAGAATGAGAAATGTTTCGGAAGCGTAGCCCAGCATAATACAGGGCTCATTAAGAGATGCAGGCAGATACTAGTTTTTGACACAGGCAAAACTGTCCAAGAGGCAGGTCATTTGTTAGAGTGTTAAAGAGGTCTCATGAGCTTTGGAGAAGAAATGGTTTTCTAGTAGAACGGAAAACCAATACTTTTGACATACAGTAATGAAGATAAGTTTTCCTGGGTCTCTGTAGTGCCTAGCATCTGATGCTTTGCAGTCACTACTTGGAAAATATGCAGGAGAAGAACTTCCTTGGAAAAGAGTTCAGATGAAGATGAAGGGCTGCCTTTGAGAAGTGGTTGAATCTATAACACATTTGTCTTCCTTACATTCTTTGTACTGAATACAGAGAAAATAATTGGGTGAAGTGGGGAGGTGAGTCAAGGGGTAAGAAGCAAAGCACTGTGCAGGTGGGAGTTTGTTACTGTCTTTCATGGCATCCATCCTGTCTCCCTCCCTTCTTTCCTTTCTCTAAGTAAGTAGGGATGCAAAGATAGATCCATTTTGAGAGAAGAGCTGACTCCATTTATGATAGAAGTGTATGAGAATGTGAGGGAAGGCAAAAAGTAAAACTTCCCATATGTGCTTTTGACCTCATCATCTGTCTGGGTGAGGAATATTCCTATTGACAAGGGGGATGCTTGAGGGAGGAATGGACCAAGGATCCTCCCAGCGGATTCGTAGGCTTATGATTACTATTCTCTTTGAGTTCTCCTGTCCCCACAAGAAGATTTGAGGGGCTTCTTTAAATTATATGATATAGGGAATAGAAAGCACAGAATACTTGGAAACAGATGTGATCAACATGGGTGTGGAGATATGCATTGACTGCACGTTCCCACTGCTCTGTTATATGTCATTTGGAGTTTTCAAAAGGATAAGGTAACTAATTTATTTATACTGCTCATCTGGAGTCATTCTATTTGCTTGAGATTATTCTGGCCCCAGGACATTGAAATCAATCTGAATTCAGGAACTATTGTTGCAAAAGGTGGTCTAAGCCATGAAGGAGAAACATGTGAGCTACAACATGGCAGATTTGGGATTGGATTAGGAGTAATGGAGGGCTCAGAGTTGAGGGTATTGTAGGCCACCAGAGACCATAGGGCTTTGGATGTGGAGAGATCTTAAATATGGCACATTATCAGCAGTTGAAATGTTTAGTAATTTTAAGTAAAACAACATGTCTTCATTGTGAGTTCATCACATTAATTTATAAGGAATAACATTAGCTCCAGTTGTCAAGTTTAACACATATGTTTACAAATGACCTCGACTAACAAAACTGTTCTTCAATTCATATGGAAAAAAACAAAAACAAAACAAGCAAAAAAAAAAAAACTACTTTGCTTTTGATCTCTGATTCATTTTTAAATTTATTTTTATGTGTAGTGTGTGCTGTGTGGTATTTATGTTTGTGTGGTGAGGTATCTGTGTGATGTATTCACAGGCGTGTGCAGATATGCACACCCCCATCACACAGCAAAGCCAGAGGAGAATATTGAGGGCTCTCCTCTGTCATCCATTCACCTGTTTTCTTGAGACAGAGAATTTCACTAAATCTGATACCGCCTTGTTCTCCCATCAAACTGGCTGACCAGCGAGCACCAACAATTCTCTGGTCGCCATTTCCCATAGAACTAGGGTTATAGGCAAGTGTGGCTATGCCTAGCTGTTTATGTGGGTGCTAGGGAATTGAACTCAGAGTGAACCAGTCCCCTCCAGATCCTCATGTTTGCTTGGCAAGTTCTCTTACCCTCTAAGTCATCTACCCAGCCCCTCAAATATTATTCATATTAACTGAGTATTATTTACATATGTGCTAGGCCTTATCAGATGTAGAGGAAGCTAAGGAAAGTAAGATGCCCTTGGCTACAGAAGCAGAGATAAATCACACCTGTACACTACAAATGCTAATTATAATAAGATCTGGTAAATGATGCTTTGTCAATATTCACAATGTTGAAGAAAGTTCACAGAAGACAGACATGATCTTAAGAAAAGGTGACATATTCCTCTCCATGGTGAAGGAAGAGGGAATGCTAAAGACAGATAATCTAGTCTGATGGACAAGAATGACAAACATAAAATTGTGTGATGTTTATACGAGTCCAGAAGTCTAGGGGAGCCATGTGGTACTTAATGCAGGAGGAAGTGGACACTTCAGTTTCTTTGTATACTCTGCCAAGGAATTCAGAATTTGTTTTCTGAATAACATGAGTGGCAGAAAGAATGGAGGCAAAGAGGTTTCGCGTAAGGACAATCCCTGTGGTAGCAATAGGCAGGTAGCCGAGGTGATGGCAGTGGGCCTCAAGTGGAATACAAGTAAAGCAGGCACGTGGCTGCTGCAGCCTGACTGGATGAACCAGGACTCCAGTCCTGGGAGCAGGCATGGAATATTCATACAATGGATGGATCAGTGGGCTGTTTCTGGATTTGGGGTAGATGAAGGACTTGCAAGCTATGAACTAGAAGGAGAAAGTGAAATAATGTAGTTTGAAGTTTTATAAACATGTAAGAGGTTAAGGAATAGGACGTTCTGTTGGGAAGAGCTAGTAGGACCTGTGTTCAAATGTCAGTTTTTTCAGCTTTTCTCCCCTTTTAATTTTTTTTTTTCCTTCAAAGATGTTAGTTATATCTATCTTCCCTGAGGTCCTCATGTGTAAAAAGAGTTAAAAAAAACTCTCCCAGCAAGTATTTTCCTGGACAGATGGTATTGTAGTCCATGGGGAAGAGTGAAATATACAGAAGGAAGGGGAAAAGATGGTGAGAATGTGAGAAACTGAGCACATATTTATGGACACATTGTACAAATGACCTTATGTCAATTATCTTTGAGTCTTCACAAGGGTTCTATGAGACCTGGGAAGCAAGTGGTATTGTGGTCATCGTACAGAAGCTTGGAGGGAGTAACCTGCCTGACGCTGTACGTAAATGTTAGGAGTTGGATCTGAGCTGTTAAACTCTGATTCAGATCATATGCTTGGTCTCTACACACTGCAGTCTCCCAGGTCTGCTTCTTCATGTACACACATACACACACACGTATGAAGTATATACCCCAAGTCCAAACTTTATGGACTTACTATGTCCAGTGTAATGAACAACCCTAACATCTCCTTTCACTTCACCTGGATACTTGCTTACAAATTCTGGGTGCAACTTAACTGAGTTGAACTTTTCATGAATCATGCCCCAACAAGTGGAAAAAGACAGATCTAGAAAAGAACAAAAGGGGGATTTCCTTTGGCTTCTGTGGACAAGTGGCTTTGTGATGTATGTAGACAGTTTTAAGCTGTGGCCATCCAGGGAAGACAATGCTTTCTGGCAACATGAAGGGTGGGTGCACTTTGCCCTTGATCTCTCTCAGGTTAGAAAAGGGAAGTAGAGGAGGATGCTGTACTCACAGGTGGCCTGAGCAAGTGACAGTCCTCATAGTCCCAGTGTGTTCTCACTAATCCTTCCCTTCTAGAAACTGTAGCATTTATCAACCTCTCTCATGACTACTGTGGGCCCCCCTCCCTTTGGAGGACAATGAGGATTTGTGTCTTTGCCAGTTCACATCTGTAGCATCCAGCACTGGGCCTGGAACTGAGTAGGACTTGGTATGTGCCAAGAGTTAGGGGGGTATGAGCAGGGTTGTCCTGTCATTTCTTCAGTATAGGTGGGCCCATCCCTGCCAAGATGACAGCCAGGTGGTGGAAGTCTGGCAATGTGCAAGAGTAGATCATCTGGACCTGTGGTGCTGTCCCTGGATGAGGGTTTCTTTGTCTCACATAGGAGGGTTGCTTTTTCAGTTCCCAGATTCCAGTCCAAATCGCCCACTGTTCCTCAAGCACACACGAGACAATGAAGTGAGATGAGCATAAGTGCACCGGCTGATGTGACAAAGGGACAAATATGTAACACTTCAAATGCAGAGAACTTTACAAGAGTTTTCATGTAGAATACAGTTATATTAACCAAGCCACTGAAGGCAGTGGTTATTAGTGAAGGAAAATCAACATGCTATTCTATAGTAATTGACCCAAAGTATAATGCATCTTAGCCACATGGAGATTCAGAAGCTTGAGGGGGAAATTACATATGTAAATAAACATGAAAGTGTATACAAAAATATATACAGCATATTCACATGTATGTGTGTATGTAGTTATATGTAGGTATACACATATACCTAAGTAAATTGACCTATTTAAAACAAAAGCTGAGAACCACCATTTTAAACCCTTATGCTAGTTAAAATAGGTCTTTGCTATTTTAGTTCAAACAGTGAAAGATTGTTTGATAGAAGTCTGGTATATTTCTGAAACATACTGAATCATGTAAATCTGATTAAAGAAACTAAGTTTGGCTTGAATGCTAAAACAACTCTTTTTTTTTTTTTTTTTTTTATTTTTTGGTTTTTGCAAGGTAGGGTCTCACTCTGGTCCAGGCTGACCTGGAATTAACTATGTAGTCTCAGGGTGGCCTCAAACTCTCAGTGATCCTCCTACCTCTGCCTCCTGAGTGCTGGGATTAAAGGCATGTGCCACCACGCCCGGCTTAAAACAGCTCTTTAAGGGAGGAAAAAGCGTTTTTGTTTTTGTTTTGTTGTTGTTGTTGTTGTTTTGATTTTTCACTCTAGCCCAGGATGACCTGGAATTCACTATGTAGTCTCAGGTTGGCTTCACGAATGCTGGGAATAAAGGTGTGTACCACCACACTGAAAAAGCTGAAAAAGCTTTGTTAACTTGTATATTGAAGTTGAACACATATAACTCAAAGGAATCCCCAGATCTGCATATAAAAAAATAAAAAGACAAGCTTATCCAGAAACTTGAAACATTTAAGATAGTTATAGGAATGTATTTTTACTTAAAAAAATTTAAAAAGTAAATCAGTGCCTTGCCTGGTGCCACCCAAACCAGCAGCCAGTTTCCAGCCTAGCCTTGCGGCATGGCTGTCCAGACAGGAGACTCCACGTGCTCTTCACACATTGTCACTGAGAAACCATCCCAGCATGCTGACACGTATTTAAGACGGTGATTATAGTGTGTAAGACTCTATGTCAGTCAATCACTTCCTAAGGGTTCCTTTTTAAAGTTTAACTTTCTCTTAGGTCAAATTATATGAAAATACCATTTCTGCAGGTCACTTGGGGCAAATAACCAATAGTTCCTATAATAAGGCTATAGTGAATAATGTGCCTTTGTTTTCTGCATGTTGAGATTTCTCTTGGATTTATGTACATTGTTTTGTTCTCTTTTTCCTCAGCAATTGGGAACAGCAGTTTCAGTCCCAGACCAGCTCACCAGTTCTCTCCACCACAGATTTACCCTTCCAAGTAAGATGTATTTTCTCTTAATCAACAAATTACTTTTCTGAGTAGACTTTTACCTTGTTTCAAGTCATGTCTGTGCCCATGTGACATCTTAATTTAAGTGAAAGTGAATTTCATAGAGGCTTAAATATATATATGCAAATTTTATTTTGGCATCACCTGGTAGACACGGAAGTATTTCTGTGCTTTGTCTATAGTAGTTGGACGTTTGACTGTAAGATACACTCTTTAACTGCAATTTGTGATGTGGTTGTTAATTGGTTGCCTTGCATGTTTCCATCTAATGCATGGGCTTTCTATTTTCTGTCATTCCTGACAAATAGCAGACCATACCCACATATTCTCCCTACCCCTTCCTCACAAACTATGGCTGCATATGGGCAAACACAGTTTACCACAGGAATGCAACAAGCCACAGCCTATGCCACGTACCCACAGCCAGGACAGCCGTATGGAATTTCCTCCTATGGTGAGTAATCCTACCACATAGTTGTGTGTTCTTTTGGGCGTATATGTGTTTTTGAGTGGTATTTAAAGACTGTCAGTGTTGGGACCCTTTAGAAAGTGTTGTCTCCATTCAAGTCCTTCTTTCCAGTGAGCACAGTAAGAACGCTGAACTCTTGTCTTCAGGTCAGAGGAAGCAAACAGATCTCATGATCACAGCCTTTTTGCTATCCTCTCTCTCCATTTATATCTCCACTCTGAATTTGCCATCTGAGCTCTTGGTTCTGGAATCCCAAGTATTTTCGTGCATATTTGTGATAAAACTTATGTGAATGAAGTCTTTTGGGGTAAAGATCCATTTCCTATTTATCAGATGCCTCACTATGATTGGGGAAGTACATGCAGAATTCAACGAACTATTGCCCTTAACCTGGTTGGGGGGTGGTATGATCAAATTTCAGCATTATCACCCATTAGGAAAAGTGATCTGTATATCACCCCCCGGAGCGCACTTTGAAGAGGCGAATCAGGAAGCACTCAATGATCACATGCCAGTGGTTCCTTCCCACCTGGAGATTATCTTTACCTGGGTGTCATTTAACTCAACTGTTACAGGGTGAATACCTGCAAATTAAAAATAAATCCAGTCAAATCCCAGCATTCTCTTCAAAAACACTTCACATTTCAAAATACATTTTCTTCAGTTGAGCTGCAATTACAATTTTAAAACTATAAAGCCACAAAGAAATGCATGAAGATTGGCATTTTATTAAGAAAAAAAACAAGACTAGTGATCAAGATAAAGTATATAAAACACTGGTAGAATAACTTTGTACTTGATATTATATACAAGTTTTTACCAATATTATAATTGCACTTTTATTGTTTTATTTTTTGTAATATACCTTTTTTACACTATATTGAATGCATTACTGTTAAGTATGTTGTTAGTAATTAGAAACTTAATTTCTTTATTGCTTTTATCTGTCTTACTTGATATCAAACAATTTGATCCGTATAAGTTTCTTATAGAATGCATGTAAATAAAAGTTAACACACACACACACAAACATCACATATATATATATATATCATATATATACACACACTCCAAACATTTTTAAGTTTTTGTTGTTGTTGTTGTTGTTGTTTGTTTTTTTGTTTGTTCTTTTTTTTTTTTTTTTTTTCAAGGTAGGGTCTTACTCTAGCCCAGGCTGACCTGGAATTCACTATGTAGTCTCAGGGTGGCCTTGAACTCACAGTAATCCTCCTACCTCTGCCTCCCGAGTGCTTGGATAAAGGCTCATGCCACCATGCCTGGCTCAGACTTTTTAGTTTTATTTCAAAGCCATCAGAACTAATTATATCTAGTTTAAAGCAAACTTCTGGAAGAACCTTAAAATGGACTATCTAAAATTATGTTTCATTTCTATGACTTTTGTTCAAAATTTCTCTTTTTTCCCCCTAATTTTTTTTCGGTAATATTCTTTTGACCTACTCTTGGGATGAAAGATAAAGGAGGATCTATGATTTGAATTGTACAGCCTGGATTCTGTAATATGGATCAAGGCAATCTTTAATTTATGTGCTCAAAATTGAACTTGTAGATGATTATTTGAGTGACCATGGAATTTTCAGTTGCTGTAATACAAAGCACTGTGAACCTACAAGTGTTGCCATGGGAAGCCTCTCCTGTCACTGTCCCAACTTCCAGCTTCACATTGCTGTCTTCTCATTCAGCCCTGGGAGGACCTGGGTACCCTCTTTTACCAATTTCTGTGCTAGGAGAAAAAGCCACCTTGTTAACTGAATTGAGAAGAGTGAGCTGAACAGAGAATCGGAAGTGGTAGGGTTCTAATATGATGTGTGAGATGGGGAAGCTGTAAGGAGGAGGCTCACTGTAAAGAAGGTTAACGCCAAAGCTTTCCATGGTTCTGTTTCCTGGGGATAATTCTCAGTCTTCAGCATTTTTCTGATCTCTCAACTTACCTGAAACTTGATTCTAAGCAGGTGCCCTGAATGCTTTGGACTTAGAGGTTCTGTTTTTCTTGAACCAGTACATTAAAATAATATGCTAGGCCTGGCATGGTGGTGCATGCCTTTAGTCTCAGGAGTCAGGAGGCAGAGTTAGGAGGATCATCGTAAGTTTGAGGACAGCCTGAGAATATTGAATTCTAGGTCAGCGTGGGCTAGAGTAAGCCCCTACCTCAAAACAAACAAACAAACAAACAAACAAACAAACAAACAAACAAACAAAATGCTAGCATTTACCAACCCCCTTTGGCGATTCCATAGGGTTGTACAGGATTTCAAGATCTGGAGGATCTTAGAAGACTTTCTCTAAGGATCTGTGAACCTGAATTTTTACATAGATCTATAAAAAATGATAGGCATATATTTTCCTAGGAAGGATAACAGGTCAAAGCGGAAGTATAATTCTTTGTGGGTTTGTTAGACCCAGCACTGGATCTGCTTGGCTACCAGGGAAACAAGTCTGGCACTTTATAGGTAGAAGTTGTGAGGACAAGTGTGACTGTCAGTCTTTATGATGGTCAGTATTTGCTCTTGTCACAAAGCCTTCAGTCTGCAACCTCTCCATGTTAAAGTAGGTGGTCTGCGTGAGGCCGGAGTTTAACAGGACAGCCTTGAATGGAGAGAACGGGAGGAGAAAGTCCCTACTAGTAACATCATGGAAAGAAAGGGAGTTTCTAGAAGCATCCAGCCATCTGGCTGGGATAGCTTTGTCCCCAGGGATCATTTACATGTATAGGTTATTCACTGGCTGAGAATTGTTTGTACAGAGAAAAATCACATTTTTTTAAACATATTAAGGTTGTGCTAAGCCTTAAATGCTAAGGTCATTATGAAGTACTTAGCTACACCAGGAATTAACGAGGCTCTCCCAGCCCAGAGTCGGATTCTTCCAATGCCTTAGGATAATTACCTAACTTCATTCTACTGATGAAATTTCCCTAAAATGGGAATAAACAGTAAGA
Organism: Orientallactaga sibirica; assembly: GCA_036365145.1. Lineage (NCBI taxonomy): Eukaryota > Metazoa > Chordata > Mammalia > Rodentia > Dipodidae > Orientallactaga > Orientallactaga sibirica. The sequence goes on from JAEOAD010000003.1 coordinate 24,369,676, forward strand.
CTACTGTGTATTCTAGATCTTACAGATATTATTTATCTTAAGTACAAACCAAGATTATTCAAAAATGTGAATTCTCTTGGCAGGCATCTTCCTCTTTCCTCTGTGGGAATTAAGGACAGTTGTTCATGCTTGTGACTGTCTTTAATTAGGATTCAGAGTGGAGCCCTGTACCTCAGAGCTGCCAAGCCCAAGTCTGGAGTTAGGATACCAGCCTGGTGATTTAGGAAGTATTTAGGGACCACAAATAAATTATTTTTATATGATCATATAAAAACAAAGTAGATTTTATATGAGTATATAAAAACAAATGTACTATAACTTGCATTTAAAAGGATTACCTGTGAATATGTGAAAGTAGCAGAGACAAAAAGGTTGCTTACTGGTCACTTTCACTTCCTGTTTTCAGGATTCATCTCACTCATTCTGCTTTCTTCATGCTTGCTTTCTGGAAATACCTACTCAGGAGAAAGTTTTTCATCTTGTTGCTTCATTCTGTGCCCAGTGTTGTTCCTCTGATTACACGTGTAATGTTTACTGGTGTCAAACTCGAGAGAGGGAGAGGGAGACAGTGCAAAGCTACAGAGTCTAATTAATCACTTTTTAGGGGGGAAAAAATCCAACTTAGTACCTTTGGAATAGTTTCACCTTTCCTTATGATTGTTTCTTGACTATGCAGAAGATGACTAATTCTTGTAAGATAATGAATGAATTATAGAAATGATATGTGGGGAGTTACATTTCCTAGAAAGAGGGATGCAGAAAACCAGAGAACCATGTGATTAGACCTCAAATCTATACTTTTTAAATGGCAGTTGTATCTTATAGTATTTCACTGCAAGCATCTAGACCCTTTCTTGTTTATGTCATTAAACGATTGGGAAGCCTTGGTGACCCCACAGCTGTGGGAGTTGGGGAGTATGTGATGGTGACTAAACCTCTGTAGGAGTTAAGGAGTATATGATGCTGTATATTTGCCAGCTTCTGAGCACGAACAGATATGTAAGCTGTCACTAACTGATTTAGGTGCATTGTGGGCAGGCATCAAGACGGAAGGTGGATTGTCACAGTCTCAGTCACCTGGACAGACAGGATTTCTCGGCTATGGCACAAGCTTTGGCACCCCTCAGCCTGGACAAGCCCCATACAGCTACCAGATGCAAGGTCTGTACACAGCCTTTCTTTGCTGCTTGCCTTTACCTGCAGGTTAGAGTTAATTCCAAAGTAGAGCGGATCTTCTCTTAGATAGTAGCTGATGAGGAAAGGCGTTTGGAAATAGAGCAGGCAATCCCTTTGTAACACGCCTCTCCACTTGTTGCCCCTCTGGGTCTAAATTTCCCTGTGTTACAGTATGAAGAATTAGAAAGAATGACCCACTTACTGTTCCTTTCTAGACGGTGTGATTTTGTTTGGGTGTGGGGAGCTAATGGGTTCTGCCTTTGGTTCTGCTGTCAATTAGAGAAAGGAAGGAAAAGTAAGACAAAGTCAGTCATGTGAGAGGCCATGGTGTGGTTTATGGTAAAACCTCTACACTTGGTGTGACTGGCCAGGGTGCCTTAGAGAGCTGTGCTTTCTGCGTTTTCATGGAAGGGTGGGGCTGGAGGGCAGCAATCATGGCTCTACAAATAGAGTAGGTGATACGTATTGACTTCATGATCTACTAATGTCTAAATTAAATTTCAAAGATTTAATTTACAGCTACCTGGTGGATCTTCAAGATAATGCTTTTAAGAACCAGTGCCTGGGTTCTATTTTTGGAATGAGAGCTCAAAGTTTATATTTTCAAAGTTTTGTTTTTCTTTCTCATAACGACATAGATACTAATTGTAATTTGCAGATTATTATCATGTAAATGAAACTAAATTGCTTGAGAATAGATTTTGGTTAGTTTAACATTTTTCTCTCTTATTTTTACTACATATCAGTTTAATTGTATTTGGTTTTTAATGTTAAGTTGAATTAGTTATCACATTTTTCTGACTGAAGGGCTTCTTTCTATGCTTTTGATACTTTATGTTTAGTATACATTTTTGTTACATTAATATTTTGAGAATAAATTAGGAAATCCAGAGAAGCAATTCATTACTTTTATCCCATCTAATTCTTGTAATACTGTCATATGCTCTCCTAGATATACAGTATACAAACATATCATTTTGTGAAATGCTATTTTCATAACAAAAAATATTTTAAACTTTCCATGTCTGTAAGTTCCTTTCTATAATCCATTAATGGCTCTTTGATATTTACAGATGTATTTATTGCATTTAACTAATCCTATATTATTGGACAATGTTATACATATTTGTTATACATATATGCATCATTAATTACTCTTTTGGACAAATTTAAACATAGAATTTCAACTATCATACTTTAAAATGGTTTCTTCTACATTTATAGAAGGAAAGACTGTGTATTAGTGTTCACACATTATATATTACCTTTGAGTTTAACTTCATAAAACTAAAGTGATAAAAATTGTTTTCTTTACCAATGTTATTCACCTTTGCCTAATTATTTATTATGCTTTTATAAGAATTTTATATAATAAATATAAATGGAAATGCTCTTAACTTCTCATACTGTTTCATACCCATACTTTCTGTCATATTTATTTCATTATTTGTATGTTTTTACTGCAAACCAAATTAGAATTCTATGGTGCAAGATCCATTAATTTTTTTCACATTTGGTTTTGCCTTTGGTATATGAAAAGTCCTGAATTATGAAGTTTTGATATATTTAATGGCTATAGAATAAAACTGTCTTATAGCAGAAAGAATTTATTGTCAGAAAGATGCTATTTATGTGCCAGATTCCAAAACTTTTAAGCTGTCTTGGAAAAGAACTGGGTTTCTACACATGTTGAATATCAATTGAGTAAAGGTATAAAAGGAACAAGAGGTGCTGGAGAGACCTCATTAATGAATTTCACAGACCTGGGCTCTAGCAATGAAAGACATCATAAGGCTGACCAGATCTTTGCTCATAGAACTTTCATTGTTGTTGAAGTGAGAGGCAACCCAGTAAATTACACAACTACAGATTTTTCCAGACTGTGAGGGAAATGAATGTGATGCCACGTGGGTGGGTCCACTGTCCACTGAGCATTTGGTCCATGGGGAGGGGGAGCAATGCTAATGGAGAAAAAGAAACAAAATGCAAGCAGGGAACTAGTGGATGGTTCCAAGCTGGCAGCCAGTCTGCAGGCTCTGCTTACCCATCCACCAAGGCTAAGAACAAAAGCTGAGGGCCAGTATCTGAAGTCTCACATGCCTGGTTGGTAGCAAACTTCCTTAAAAAGATCAAGTGTTTTTATTTCACTCTGTTAGTAATGCACTGTTAACTATGATTTCCCAATTTTCAATCTGTCTGAGAAATAGAAGTTGCACATACCTTACCAAAATGCTTGAAAAAAGCACATATGTTTTCTGATGTTTTGGATTTTAAGATATTTTGATATATCTATACATAAATATGTGTGTGTGTGTGTGTGTGTGTGTGTGTGTGTGTGTGTGTGTCTATAGAGATAAATTAGTCAATAGATAGGTAGATAGATAGATAGACTGATAGATATGTGATGAGACCCAATGCTAAACCTGAAATCTACTACATTTCAGGTTACCTAGCCCACATACCCTGAGGGGAATTTGATCATAATTTTTAAGAGTCACATTTTGACTACAACCCATTAAAGGAAAGCCAGGTATGGAATTTTAGATTTGTGACACGATGCATACACTCAAAGACTTGAATTTTAGAGCATTTTGAAATTTTGATTTTTTTGATGATGGATGCCTTGAATATACTTAAGAGTTCCTCATTTGTGTTGCTTTTTACCCAGGAGAGACAGTTCAGCAGAGGACTAACCAGGTACCAGAGCAGAGCACTGGGCTAGAGTAGGGAGAGGAAAATAAAAGAGGGGAAAAGAAATAACTTGGAGGAAAAAATTACTATTTTAAAAAAATAAGGACAATAAAGTGCCAAATGAAGCATTGTTTTTATTCCCATAAACTCTAAACTTATTGAATAGTGATTAAAACTAATTTGTGGTTTTGAACATTCCCTGGTTGAATGCTTTTTTTCTAAGTGGGATTTTAGAACCTATTTTCCATGATTGAGTTATAATTTCATATGGATATTTTTAACATGGTAATTCTTTCAATTTTATATTGTTCGATATGATGTGAATTACATATGTTAAGCTAGATAGTAATTTGCTATTCAACTTGAAAATTAACTTGCTAATATAATGGTGAATAGTGGCATACAGGATACTTTGGAATGCATATAGCAAAAATTTGGACATAGAATTACGTTCCACTTAATATACAATTATATATATATATATATATACTTCTTAATGATTAAATGTTTTATGAAAACGACTCTGCCATTATCCCATGACTTTTGTGTGCCTGATGTGGAAATTTGTTGACTTTTAAGCATTTTTTGTTGTTTACTTTTGTTTTGTATTATTTGTGAGACAGGCCCAGGCTGGCCTTGAACTCACAATCTTCTTTTCCTCACTGTTTTAAGTGCTAGGAGTATAGGCATTTGCCACAAGCCAACTGAATAATCTTTCCAACATATGTTTTTATAATATTCTTGCTCTAAATTGTTAATTTCAAAAACTCTGGACATGCTATTAATCTTTATTGAAAAATAGTGGTTTTTTGCTTAAGTCAATTTTGCTTTGGGCTAGGAATATAAATGAGTGACAGAAGGCTTGCTTGGCATGCATAAGACCCTGCGTTTTATTTCCAACATGGAAAAAACCTGATCTTATAGCTAGAAGATGGGTCAGAATATGTTTTAGTGATCCACAGAAATTAGCTTTTTTTCTTTTTTTTAATTCTCCAAGAAGATCTTTTCAGTCTTTAAAACAGAAAGAATGATGATTACTCAGTGCTAGCTTCTAGGATTTCGTAGGAATCCAGCAGTTTAGATGACTCAAGCAAACTGGAGCATGGCGGAGCTTCTTCTACAGGGGAGGGACATTGATTTGAAGAAAAACTTGATAGTCACTTCTAGCACTTTCAGACTTAGGAAGACAGTTCTAGATGGGAAGTGAAATCCTATACCCTGGTTAGAGTATGGTTCTCGAGCCAGCAGCCTACTTACTGTTCTGGCCTTACTACTGTGGGGTTCACGTCTCCAGTTCTCACCTTGTACACGGAGATGATGCTAACATCTAGGGAATAAAGTGAAGCATCATTGGGATTTATTTGTGCAAATTACTCTGACCAACATGGGGTACGTAGTCATAACTCACAGTGATGTTTTCGTTCTCATTGTTATTGCTTTCTTGTAGTGGTGATGGGGTAACTATTATTTTAATTATTATGGTCCAGTTCTCTGAGATAAACCCATTATCTAAGTGCTCCCATTACCTCTTATTTTCCAAATGGGTGGGATATACATGTGTGTGATATGTGAGATACCTATATGCACATGTGTATATATGTCTGCATATATGTGTGTTGCATACACATGTGAAAAAGTATACTATTTGAAAAAAAAAAGATAAAATAACAGCTGGCATTAATGGAGCACTTTTGGTATACCAAGGACTATTCAATTTTTAAAAAGTGACTGTGCATATTCTATTGTACATGACACCGTGTTGTGTAAGGGCAATGTTAAACAAGCAGATATTGTTCACCGAATACATATCCCTGTACTCCTTCCCTTCCCATTCTCACTCCTCTGTCCTTCCACTAGTCCTCTTTGCCCTCCACACAGTTTTTCTTTCATTTCATATATACATATGTGATTTGATGCAGCTGTTAAAATCTAAAATGTGCAAGAGAAAAACATTCATCTTTCTGAGGCTGACTTAATTTGCTTAATATGATCATCTCCAGTTGTATCCATTTTCCTGTGAATGACATAACTCCATTCCTTTTTAAAAGTTTGTTTAGTACTTTATTTATTCATTTAAGAGAGGGAAAAAGAGGCAGAGAGAGTGAGAATGAGCACATAAGGGCCCCCAGCCATTGCAAATGAACTCCAGATACATGAGCCACTTTGTGCATCTGTCTTACGTAGGTACTGGGGAATTGAACTTGGGTACTTATGCTTTACAGGCTAGTGCCTTAACCACTAAACCCAATTCTGTTATTCTTCATTGTAGAAAAACCCCACTATGTGTATACACACATTTTCTTTATCCATTCCTCTATTGTTACACGTCTAGATTGGTTCCATAGCTTAGTTCTCAGGAGTAGTGCCACGGTGACTATTAAGTTGCAAGTATTTCTGTGATATGTTGACATGGAGTCCTTTGGGTAAATATTTAGGAGTTGCATAGTTAGGTCATGTGGTAGATCTATTTTTTTAGAGTTTTGAGGAATATCCATATGGATTTCCATAGGGGATGATCTAGTTTATATTCCCACCAGCAATGTATAAGGGGGTTTCCTTTTGTCCAAATCATTACTGGCATTTGTTAGCTGTATTCTTAATGATGGACATTCTGGTTGGACTAAGGTGTAATCTAGTGTTGTTTTGATCGGCATTTGTCTGACGGCTAGTGGAGTTGAATATTTTTTCATGTGTATATTGGATATTTGCATTTAGGTTTTTTTGGAAAATTATTCCTCGCATTATCCATTTACTTATGGAGTAGTTTGGCTTCTTATTATTTAGGGTTGTTTGACTTTTCATATATTCTAGGTATTAATCCTTTGCTAAATGGATAGGAAATACTTTCTCCCATTCTGTAGGCTGTCTCTTTGCTCAGTTAACTGCTTCCTTCACTGTACAGAAGCTTTTTAATTTTATGAGTTCCCATGTGTCAGTTGTTGGCAGTATTTCCTGAGTGTCTGGACTCTTGTGCAGAAAATCCTTACCTATGTCTATATTTGTTTTCCTTTTTATTCCTAAGAGTTTCAGAGTTTCAGGTCTTATATTAATATATTGGATCCATTGTTTTTTTTTTTTTTTTTTTTTTTTTTGTAGAAGATGAAAGATGGAGATCTTGCTTCCTTCTTCTATGTGTGAATTTCCACTTTTCTCATCACTATTTGTTGAAGACACTCTCTTTTCTCCAATGTATATATTTGGCTTCTTTGTCAAAACTCAGGTGGCTATAGCTATGTGGGATTATATCTGGGTCCTCTATTCCATTCCAATCATCAATATGTCTGTTTCTGTGGCAGTACCATCTTATTTTTTTACTATGGCTCTATAGTAGAGCTTGAAATCAGGTTATGGTGACAGTTTAGCAATATTCTTTTTGCTCACATTGCTTTGGCTCTCCAAGGTCTTGTGTACTTCCATAGGAATTTTAAGATTACTTTTCTTTTTTTCCTTTATTAGTTATGTACATACTCAGTGTGTAAACAGCACATGTTGGTACCATCCTTATCTTCATCCCTGTCCTCCCCCTCCAAAGGGAGCCTCCTCGTTGGGGATGCCAGTTGTCCCCATGGGGATTGTGGGTCATGCATTGGGGTGGGGGAGGGTAGCCATCAGATATGGGGAAGAGGCATTGTCTCTGTGCATAATGTCCCAACTTGTGGCTCTAACAGTCTTTGCACCCCCTTCTGTGAATTTCCCTGAACCAAGTTGGGTTCAGTTTAGGTGTACTTTAGTGATGGGCTCTTGGGAGCCTCTATGTCTCTGGATCTCTGGCTTGGTAGGAGTTGAGTGTCTCTGTATCAACCTCCTTCACCCTTGTGCGGATAGCAGGTTCACCAAGAAAGCAACACTCTTGCTCACTTCTTCAATTACTCTATAGTTTCAGCTGGGGCCCTGGTGAGGCACCATGGGGTGATTGTCTACTCAGATTCTGAGTCCATCTTTCCTTTCCCACAAGGTGAAGTGTGGTTAGGCGATGCCATCTTGACCGGAAGTCTTAAGATTGCTTTTCTTTTACAGTGAAGAATGGCATTGGGATTTGATGGGGACTGCATTGAATCTGTAGGATACTTTTGCTAGTAGAGTTATTTTCACATTATTGTTAATTATTTTTTAATTTAAGTTTTAATCACTGTTAATTATCATTAATTCTCCCAAAGTGCATATCTTCCAATGTCTTCTTCAAATTCTTTGTTCAATGTTTGAAGTGTTCATTGTAGATACCCTTCACTTCCTAGTTTAGGTTTGTTCCAGGGTATTTTGTGAGGCAATTTTGAATGCGATTGTCTCTCCAATATCTTCCTCACCATGTTTCTTATTAGTATATAGGAAGGTTCTTGATTTTTGTATATTAGTATTGTAATCTCCCACTTTGATAAAAATGTTTATTGTATCTAAGAGTTTTCTGATAGAATCTTTTAGAGTGTTTTATATAGAGAGTTTTGTTCTCAAATGAGGAGACTTTGTCTTTTTCCTTTACTGTTTGTCTCCCTCTTATTTCCTTGTCTTATAGCTCTAAGACTCCAAGTACTATGTTGTGAGTTGAGAAAGTGGACAGCTGGTCTTATTTCTGATTTTAGTAGAAATGCTTTTTTCCCCAATTTATTATGATGTGGACTATAAGTATGTCTTGCATAGCCTTTGTTATGTTGAAATATATTCCTTTTATTCTCTGTCACTTCAGAGCTTTAATCATGAAGGGATGTTATTTCATCAAAACCTCTTTTTTTGAATTTATTGAGATATCATATGATAACTGTCCAAGGACTATTATAATTATTTCACATATACCATCTTTCTAACAACTCTGTGCATTGACTTTAAAAGATAGGAATTTGAAAGTCCAAGATTATGTTAAGTCAGCAATTCATTTAACTTGGGTAATATAATCAATTACTGAAAGATAGCTACTAGCAATAAAAATTGAGAATGGTGTAGTTCTGTCTGATCCTGCTATGCTTTACCTACATCTAAATGTACCGTAGGCACAGGGGAGGTCTTTACAGATAATATAAAACTGCCTGAACTGTCTATATGTTCTGAAAAGTAGACTTGATCCTTAAAATACAGCCATAGTAGTAGATAAATAGATATATAGCTAGTTGACTTACTGCTCAAGACACTCAGACAATTATTCTTAGAGAACTCATTTCAGAGCCCTGGGTGTGTTGTTTTTCTTTCACAGCCCTCACAGAACCCATCGATGTGGGCTTTTAGCACTGTGGGGCTGGGCTGGCATTAGGTGCCATCATTTCATCCAGAGAGTCAATCTGGGGCTTCTCTGCTCCAAAATTCAGTGCTTCTGTCATGGGAGTGGACTTCTGTGACTCCAGCACATGTCACCTGGAGCCACATAATGATCAGGTTATGTTTTGCATATACTAACCTTGAAATTCCATGAAATAAAAGCTTAAAGATTCTGCTTTCACCCTTTGCTACAAGACTACAAAAACTCATTTTTTCCCGCATTAGTTATTTCTTTTGCATATTTGGCCAAAGATTAGAAAGTTTCTAATCCACTTAGAAGGACAAAAATGTTCTAGTTCTCAAACAATGTAGAGTTCCCCCTGGAGAAGTGAAGTTCTTATATGTTGGATTTGGACACCTTCTTACTCTTATGCTCCTCAGTTTCTAAATGAATCTTTGGAATGGATTGCATGTGCGGGGGTTGGGGGTGTTAGGGGTGGGGAGGATGGCTTTTTTCCACATACCCTGAGCAAAGCTTCTTCAGATGAGCTGGTGTGAATGGAGGCCATGGAGAAACAAAGGGAGGCTGGAGGGACCTGGGTCAGCTGTGTAAAAAGCACTGCCTAGAGCTGGAAAGATGGCTTAGTGGTTAAGGTATTTGCCTGCAAAGCCAAAGGATCCCGGTTTGACTCTCCAGGACCCACGTAAGCCAGATGCACAATGTGGCACATGCATCTGGAGTTCGTTTGCAGTGGCTGGAGGCCCTGGCATGCCCATTCTCTCTCTCTCTTTCTCTCTCTCTCTCTCTCTGTCTCTTTCTCTCTTAAATAAATAAATAAGTAAATAACTATATAAAATATAAAATCCCTTTAAAATAAGTGTTTAAAAATTTTTTAAAAGTACTGCCTAGCTCACTAATCAAAAGACATAGGCAGCCAGAGTGAAGTGTGTGCTGTGTGTGTGTGTGCACAAGAGAGTGTGCATTCATATATGTAAGAAAATTGCTTAGGAGAAGCTCATTAGCCTCTGATGTATGGAAGTGGTGCTGAGACTACCTGTCTGGGTGTCATCATGAACAACCTTTCTTCTTTAATGTAAGGAAGCCACTGACTGGAAACAAAACTTTTATTTCTGTATATATATTTTTTAAATGCTAAGACTGGACTATTGCTGTTAAGCATGTCCATTTACGCACCATGTACTGCAGAGACTGAACACAAAAGAAATTATGCTCATAATGATGGTGGAGGGCCGTAGGAGGAAAGTGAAATTTCTCTTAGCAATCTGTTAAAGGGTACATAAAGAACACAGAGTTGGTCTGCAAAAGATTTTCAGACACACAGAAACATTGAAAATGAAAGTCATATCACTTAACTCATTAAGGCTCAGCTTTGAGAAAAACAGCTTTCCTTAACAGCTCCGTTGACTCTAGACTGTTGAAGGAAGTGACCAACTTCACTCACAGTTTTTTCCCCAGTATCTGGTATGAATATGTCTAAAATAAAACAAGTGGTTGTTAGTGGTGAAGAAGTCTATGTCTCAGTAAAATTAGAAATTACCATTCACAAAGACTCTAGTGATCTTCATTTGGGGAAATGAATTTGGGATTTCTGTTGATGAACTTTTTGTTAACATACCATCGTAATCTATTTAAAACAGCCTTCCCTTATGTGCATAGAATGATTGCAGCAGCATCAGGTGTAGTAGGGAACGCCTGGCCTTGCCTCCCTGAGTGTTTTATTGCCCCGCAACAGCAGTGATGTGATGGGACGTTCCTGTCATTCTACACAGGGAGGGTGTCAGGATTTGTCTTGAGAAATGAGAGGGGCTACACGGATGAACATGCACTAAACCCAGAGGTCCGGAAACTTTACTGTGTTTGTTTTTCTTTAGGCTTCATTGCTCTCACTTAGAGGGGAAAAAAAAAAAAAACATGCATTTTAACCCCTTCCTTTGTATATAATGTTGTTTGTTCTGCTGAAGTGATTGGGGTTCAAACTAGAGACACAATAAATCAATTATGTGCAGAAGGACATAAAAGCCCACCTCCATCTGCACCACTATGCCCATGGTGCATGTTGAAATGAGAATGACTTCAAAACATCACCCTTGCTTCATTTGATCTCTTGTTTATAGCTCTTCAAATCGAGAGGTGAGCTGTTTCCATGTGTCAGTCATTTAGGCACTCTGAAATGTTTAGTTGAATGAACTGGTACACTTTTAAAGTTGTTCACTATAGACATCATGTTTAAGGATATGGTTCTAAGAAAATATATCATAAACATGTTTAGACAATCTGCTATTAATGCTTTTGAGACCTGTACATTCTGGCATAAAATGACATAATAGAGTTGAAATTGGATTTTAGCCTTCTCTGATATTCAGATTTTCCCCTTTAATTGCTTGGCCAGTCCACTTTTTAGTTCTTGGCTTTCTTACATCTTTTTTTTTTTTTTTTTGGCTAAGTTGGTTTTATGACAAGTAGCATTCCATTCTATTTTGTGTTATTTCAAGTGTTGAAATTTGTATGGAAATCTCTTGAAATCCAGGTATAGCAATAATTTGTGACCATTACCAATTTGGTTACCTATATGAGTTGTTTTTAGTTAAAATATATAGAAGTCTATTGGATTGTAGTCTTTATTACCAAAGTAAAAATAAACCAATTTAAAAAGAGAAACTTGGTCCATTAAGATCCATCTTATACGGAAGGGGAAAGCCCTGGTTTTCAATAGCCCATCTGGCCTTCTGAGGTTTTTCCCCATGGACCTGTGCTAACTTCTGCCACAGAGATTGTGCCCGATGATGGACACAGCCCATGGCAGAGAGGCCAGGGAAGGAAAGCAAATGGACTTCTGTGAAAATACACGAGGGACAAACAGCATCCTGCTTGCCAAGTAAGTGCTAGAAAACTCTCTAAAACACGGGAAGTACAGACAGGCCCCAGCAGGTTCCAGCATTCTTATGTTGGCTGGGATTCTGATTTTTAATGTGAGTTCTTGTTCTCTGTGAAGTAGACCTTTGACCTACATGTTACTTTTTTTTTTTTTTTTAAAAAAAAAAAAGCTTTTTGAAGTTTTTAATGGGCAATATATTAAATTATATACAAAACAAAAAAACTAACATAGGCTGTGTTCTTCTTAACAAGAACAGAATTGTGGAGGTATATTAATATAAGTTTTGGAAGACTGATATGTTTTAAAATTTCAGTTGCTTTGTACCTATGGAACCGGGTGGCCCATACAAGATCTTCCAGCAAGACTGTTTCTTGTTTGTTACGGTTGACAAGGTTGCCACCTTTCCCTGTAGGAGGCCCTGATGGTGGCAAGAAGAAAGTAATGTCTTGTACTATACTATCGCTGGGTGACATTTATAATTTACCAGCTTAAAGAAAAGAGTGATAGTGAAGTCTTTTAGAAATAAAATTAATTATTTAATTTATTTATTTATTTATTTTTGGTGTCACTGTCTCTGTTCTTGGTGTGTCTATGGGTTTTGTATAACAAAAAGTTAATACCACTTCTCAGACTGTCTCCTTTCACCATTTCTGACTCAGCCAGCCTAAAATATTTGGTATGATAGGTTAGAAAACAGTAGCCTGGATAATGGCCACTCTCTAGTCAAGAGAAAATGTTCAGGGACTTCCTCATTATCTGTACTTTCTGGATGAAGATTAGGATCCTGACTCAGATGTTTATTTCGTTATGTTGGAAATAACCTAAGACAACAGGTGTGGAAATATTGAATTGTGGATGTGCTCTAAAAGTATTGGCTATGAAACAAGACAATCTTAAGCAAATAAAAGCAAAGCTTTAGGCACCGTACTACCTGATTCAAAATATCCTACCAATCTATACTGACTGGCACAGCATAATATTGTCATTAAAAAGAGCATATTGACCAGTGGAAGAGAACAGAGGATCAAGAAATAAATTCATGCATCTATAGTTAGTAAATTTTCCACAGAGGTGACAAGAATACACATTAAGAAACAATAGTCCTTTCATAAGTGATAGGGGGAAACTTGGATAAGATGTGCAAAAAGTGAAATTACCACCCCTATTTGTCATCATGTAGAATAATAAGCATAAAATGAAATAAAACCAATAGGATGCTATTACACTCTGAATTTATAGTTTCTCGTAGATGAGCAAGACTTATTTTAATTGATATGCCTGTGTTATGCCTCTAATATCTAAGGTATCAGAGTGGATAGCCTCCCCAAAAGTTGTTCTGTTAGGATACCTATAGCTATACTAACAAAATAAACACAAAGTATGGATGGCCATGTGGAATGTGGTTTCAATGTTCTTAAACCACCTATGGGCTTCACTAAAAATCAGTGAGATTTTATGAGCTATTCAGAATTTCTGATATCTAATCAACTTAAAAGTTTATTTGGTTAAAAGTTCTACTGTACATTTTTTTTCCCTAAGATCTAGCAATATGTTAACTTCTTCTAGAAGGTTCTTTAGGCTCTATACTTAAAATTTTCTTCTTAAGTATGTAATGAATGGCATGCATAAATATTTGAGAATTTGACAAATGTCTATAGTATGTAATGTTATAATCTGATTTTAAAGGAATCCCTTCTTATATACCATATAGCTTTAAACAAGCAACAAAGTATGTCATCCTTATATTTGAGAAATAAGCTCAATTATTATTTGATTATTTTTCTTTCTCTATACTGTCTTTTTTAAAAATTGCTAAACAAGTGAGAAAATTGAGAATTTTATTCTCTCAATTTTTTTTCATAAACTTTAAATCCACTTTTTCAAACTGGCTGCCACTATCACTACCAATGGATGGATGGATAGATGGATACACAGAGAGACGGACAGACAGATGATAGAACAAGTGAGAGAGCAAAGGGAAAGCCTCCTCCTGTCCTTTTAGGGCACTTGTAAAGTTCTCACTGAACTCAGTCACTTCCTAGAGTTGACTGAAATTCTCAGGCTGCACTGCTATCTTTCCATTGAGCCTAAATAAGGCCCTTCAATGACATAGGTCCAGCATGGCTTACCTATATATCTGTATCCAGATGACAAGATAATGTAAGAAATAAATGTAAGGACTCAGGCTCAGGAAACAAACCAGACTTGGGAGAACTTGTTCAGCACTGGTCTAGTGAAGACACAACGACACAGTTTCCCTTATTAGTGACCCAGGGTTCCCAGAAGGTAAGATCAGTACATGCAGGAATAGTTAAAGAAAGCTTATTGGAAAGATAGGACTTGAGCTAGACCTTGAAGGATGGGAAAAAGAAGAATGAGAAAGAGAAGCACTAAGTGACAGGAACAAAGCTAAGATGAATTTTGAGGACAGTGCTGACCACATTCTGAATTCACATAGTGGGCTGTGTGTAGGGATCCTTGAGAAATAGCTTGGTTAAGATAGTCTGACCTATTACTCCAGTTTTCTGAGTCTAGCCTGCTATCTTTAAGCCCTAACTGAACAGCCCCTTCTCAGAGCTTGTGGTGCTTCCTTAGGCATTGCAAACTCAAGGTTTTCGTTTTCGTTATGAGTTTGTAGAATTTTTAAGAAGATGATGTTGATGGGTCTGAACTGAAAATTTTGTCCTATGTGTAGATATCTATAACCTCAGCTCAGTATAAACATTCTCAGCTCTAGAAGCAGACCAATGGAATAAAAAAAAATGTGGCCTTTTAGAAATTTTTCCAAAAGGAAAGACTTTTTATTTAGTGTTCTGTGCTGGAATGAGTGTCTCTTCTCCATGTTAAAAAGAGGAAGAGTGGGCTAGAAAGATGGCTTAGCAGTTAAGGCGCCTGCCTCCTAAGCCTAAGAACGCCGGTTCCAATTCCAGGTCCTACGTTTAGCCAGATGTAGTGACGTAAGGGTGCAATGCCACACTTGACCACAAGGGGGTGCAAGCATCTGGATTTCATTAGCAGCAGCTGAGAGACTGCTGGTGCACCCATCTCTATCTGTCTTCCTCTCCCTCTCTCTCTGTCTCTTTCTCTCTGTGTCTCCTCCCCGCCCCCCAAAAAAGAGGAAGAGTATGATTGTTCACAACTCTAAATTACATAAGTAGTTAAGATTTTCCTGGAACTAATGGTTAGAAAGGTAACCACAGTCTACCTTCTTGGGGTGTGACTCAACCCCAGATCTACCAAGAGTTATGGGTGCATCACTTGAACCAGCCTCTGTCAAACTGCTTGACTGAGAAATAATGGGTTCTAAGTTGTGATAATGATCCTTTCTACCTTGGGAGATATTTATGATTTTATATGAAATAAAAAGTATTGGGGCTGGAGAGATTGCTCAGTGGTCAAGGCATTTGACTGCAAAGCTCAATGATCCAGGTTTCTTTCACTTGCTCCCACATAAAGCCAGATGCACAAAGTGGCACATGCATCTGGAGGTTGCTTGCAGTGGCTAGAGGCCCTGGCAAGCCCATTCTTCCTATCTATCTATCTATCTATCTATCTATCTATCTATCTATCTATCTATCTATTATCTATCTAATCTATCAATCATCTATCTAATCTATCAATCATCTATCTAATCTATCATCTATCTATCATTTGTTTATCATTTTTCTATCTATCTATCCATCATCTCTACCTCTCTCTTTCTCTCCCTTCTCTGTCTTTCTCTGTGTGCAAATAAATATTTTTTAAAAATGTGAAACATTTCATCATAGACTATCTTTGATATGTTTTATTGTGTCTAGGAATGAAAATATTTCTGTATCATTTTGGTTAAAGAATGCAAAACATTCAGATTAATTCTGTCTCAGAGGGAGTGATCCTCATGAAGAAGGGCTCCTTGTTATGGGTTGTCCTGTATCCCTTATAACATTCAACTTAGAGCCTGTGAACAAAAGCCTTCTACACAAACGTGTCTCCCTTGCTGGCTGTGTGGAGAAGGAGGTGGGTTTTGTAGCCTTCACACTGAAGCTTTCTTGGTGGCTTAGTTACTGAAATTTAACCTTTGCTTTTTGGTGTTCTGAACTTCATTGAAGCCCATCTTGTAGTGGTAGCAGGAAAGTCTACCTGCAATAAGCTGTCACTGGGATCTTTTGCTCCTTGTGGCCTTCAGCTCAGGTAAAAAACCACAAAGGCTCCATGGCTAGGCTCCAGGAGCTGCTTCTCCTCTTTTCCAAGGGCTTGAAGAACATGATTACTTTCTTTGTGTAAATAGAAAGCTTGTTCTAGTTACATGTTTTTGAAGCAGTTCCTAGAGCATGGAACTAGCTACCCTTTTAAGATGTTGCTGGGATAAAATCCCTGTCAAAAATCACTTTAAAGGAGAAGGGTTTATTTCAGCTGATAGTGTAAGATTTCAGAATATCATGACAAGGAAGGCAGAATGGCAGGAGCTTGAGGCAGCTGGTCACATCCAGTCCACCGTGAGGAAGCAGAGTGATAAATGCTTGTGCTCAGCCCCCCTCTCTTTTTTTATTTAAATTTTATTTATTTATTTGCAAGCAGAGAAAGAGAGATAGAAAGAGAAGAGAGACAGACAGAGAGAATGGGCATACCAGGGCCTCCAGCCACTGCAAACGAACTCCAGACGCATGCGCCCCCTAGTGCATCTGGCTCATGTGGGTCCTGGGGAATTGAACCTGGGTCCTTTGGCTTCGCAGGCAAATGCCTTCACCACTAAGCCATCTCTCCAGCCCCTCCCCCTCTCCTTTTTATACAGCTCCAGATCCCAGCTCATGGGATGGGCAGGTTTTCTCACCTCAATTAAACTAATCAAGATAATCCGTCACAGACATGCCAGGAGCATTACCTAGGTGATTCTAGGCCCTGTCAATTTGATAATCAAAATAAGCAGTCACAGACATCTATTAAATTTGGTACTGAAACCTCGTACTAATCATGGTAGGGGTTAGGGTTTGGTAAATATGTGGACTGTGGGGTTACACCCTAATGTTTTGCCTCAACAGTTTAGGGAGCCTGGATCTATAAGACCAAGATAAGCGCCTTTCAACAAGTGCCTCCTGTTGATTTGGATGCCATTCATCAGCCTTATTTTGATTTCGTGGATTAAAAATAATTAAACGAATATAGTCTTGCTATTCTGAGATCAATATGCTATAGCAATTAGGAGCTTCAACTTTGGGAACCAATGGACTGGGGTGGAGCCCCAGCTCTGCCACACTTCTCTCAACAGTGTCTTATGCATGTGTATGATGAAATGTGAGTGATGTACACTGTGGAGTGATTGGAGGGAATCAGTGAGCAGAGGCAGGCAAGATACTTGAGTAGAGCAAGGGGCAGTGGGAGTGTTCACAAAGCCACAAGTTTCTCCATTTATCTTTGTCACTTCTATTTTGCTTCCTGTAGAGGGATCCCTGGGAAAGCTTCAGTGAATTTCCAAGATTACCATAAATCAATATAAAAAAGGGGCAAGAAAGCATGGGGTAGACTTTTAAAGCAGACAGGCTTCTGTCTGAGTTCAACTTTCGCTTTAGGGAAGCTATAGTCTCTTGTTGTAATCCTAAATGTCTTTATCTGCAAAATGGGAATATTGGGGCTGGAGAGATGGCTTTGTGGTTAAGGCATTTGCCCGCAAAGCCAAAGGATCTCCAGGACCCACATTAGCCAGATACACAAGGGGCACTTGCATCTGGAATTCATTTGCAGTGGCTAGAGGCCCTGGTGTACCCATTCTCTCTCTCTGCCTCTTTCTCTCAAATAAATAAATAAATAAATAAATACTCCTAATGTAATGACACAATAGGGGTTAACCTATTTTTGTTAAAACTGTTATTCTTGGGGCTGGAGAAATGGCTTAGCAGTTAAGGCATTTGCCTGCGAAGCCAAAGGACCCAGGTTCAATTCCCCAGTACCCATGTAAGCCAGATGCACAAGGGGCACATGTATCTGGAGTTAGTATGCAGTGGCTAGAGGCCCTGGCATGCCTTTTCTCTCTCTGTTTCTCTTCTATCTCTCCAATCTGCTTGCAAATAAATAAATAAAATTTAAAATGTTATTCTCTTATTCTTAAGCTGTTTTATGTGTTGGATACAAACATGAAATATTTATATAAGCTCCAAGATTTGTTGTTGTTGTTATCCCATCTTGTAGGCAAAGGACTAATTAAATACAATTAGTATTAATTTATTAATTAGTTTAAATAATGATTATTAAATTATGAATATAACAGTATTCATATATACATATACATTTCACAGGGATAGATTGGCTAATAGGTAGGTAGTTTATATGATAGATGATAGATAGATAGATAGATAGATAGATAGATAGATAGATAGATGAATGGATAGATGAATGGATAGATAATAGAATGACCCAGGATTAGGTGAAAAGGGGAACTATGTTAAGGGAGCTTTTGAGGAAGGGGTTACTAGATTGTGTTGAATTAGGATGTTCAACAAAGTTAGACAGGACGTGAAAGAAAGAAGTACGAGGTATAAAGAAGAGTGTTCAGAGAATGACATGCTAGTTCACTAATGTTGGGCTGGGATGGGTATGTGGGGTATGGGGCTGAGACTGCTACAAGAAACCAAACAAGTCCAAAAGATAAACAGGAGCCTGACCAGTGGAGGGCTAATAAATAAATCCCGGTAAGGAGCTTGACTTCTATCCTAAGGGCAACAGGGAGGCTACTAAGGGCAACTAAAGGTTGCTTTTCAAGTCAGGGAATGACAGGTTCAGTCATGCACATTAGAGGAAGATACCACTGCTTTGTAGGGAATGAACTCTAGAGAGCTGGCAGGTGGGAAGGGAACTAGTAATGAAGGCTTTAGTCAAAACTGAATGTCAGCAGTCTGGACTAGAAAGCAGATTGTTTGCTAAGATGGAACAGCCTGAAACTGTGCTTCTGGTGGTGGAAAGATAACTTCACCTGAGCCTGATTCTCTAGGAGGTACACTGTTCCTTGAAGCAAGTGAGACCTTTTGGAAGTCACATTAAGTCTCTGCGGCCACCGGGGTGCCATTAAACTCCTGCTTTAACACACTAAATGGAATGGAATCTCAGCCTGCAGTCAGCCAGTAAATGAGTATAACTTATGTTGAGTTTCAGCAAGTGTACAGTCTTAGAAGTCGTATTACGTCTGGAAAGTCACTTGGGTACCATTTGGAGTCCTGAACTGTGATTTACTTGGTCAGACCCTAGTGGCCTGTATGTGCCAATATAGCTTCCATGGTCTTTTCTATTCTGTTCCAGGGAGTAACTTATGGAATGAAAACACACATTTTTAAAATGTATTTTCTATATCTTATTCATTTTCTTGGTGGAAAGGGATTATTGAGGTCAAAATTTATTGCCCAAAAATGTGTCATTTAAATGAAAGTAGCAAGTCATAACCAAAAAATGTGGTTTAAATGAAAATAACAGGTCATAACCCAAAGTAATTTTTCCTATCATATATATATAACATAATAGCTGAAATTAAGAGGTATAGCCTTATCCAAAAGAAATCTATACTTTATTTCATGAAGAATTTTTAAATGTTCATTATGAAATTTCTTTATATAGAAATGTCATTATTAATTACTTGCTTTTGGATGCACAAATAAATGAGAAATTGTATGCTCATGAGATCCAGTGTTTAAAAAATACAATGGATATCATCCCAATATGTCCTGTGAGGTCCCAGTCCATACAATAGTCGTCCTTTTATTCCTGGGTTTCATTAGTATGACGCGATAGATAGTGTGTTTAATAAGAATGCAATTTTAATATGCATATGAATATTAAGATGGACACCTGTCAATCAAAGCCTTGTTTTAAGTGTTAATAGTGAGCTCTTCTTTTCTGGAGATAGTTGTTCTGGCAGCTTTAAAGACTGTGTATTAGTGGGCTGGAGGGATGGCTTAGTGTTTAAGGTACTTGCCTACAAAGCCAAAGGACTCAGGTTCAATTCCCCACATAAGCCAGATGAATAAGGTGGTACATGTGTCTGGAGTTTGTTTGCAGTGGCTGGAGGCCCTTGAGTGCCTGTTCTCTCTCTCTCTCTCTCTCTCTCTCTCCTCTCCCTACCTCTCCTCACTGTCAAATAAATAAATAATAATTTTAAAAATGAATGGGTATTCTTAAAATGTGCAAAGTAAGAAACCTCAACTATAAATCTATGTGGTAACTAAATTTGAAAGAATCTTAGGAAGTATTTGCCACCTTAATAAAAATAATAAATTCTGGATATAGCTTTTAAAGTTCATAAATGATTAAGTAGGAAAAATTTTAACTATTGAAAGAGATTAAGTAACATTTATGTAATTTGGGAAAATGAAAAGAGGGAAATTACATAAACACAGTGGAGAACTTTATATGTTGCTGGAATAACCAGTAAGCAGGCATGGCCTTTATGAGATGGGGAGCTCCTTGTGCTTTCTGGAGT
This sequence comes from Orientallactaga sibirica, assembly GCA_036365145.1. Taxonomy (NCBI): domain Eukaryota; kingdom Metazoa; phylum Chordata; class Mammalia; order Rodentia; family Dipodidae; genus Orientallactaga; species Orientallactaga sibirica. The sequence continues at coordinate 24,390,067 of JAEOAD010000003.1, forward strand.
GTTGCTTCATTTGATGTTTATGAACTTTCTAGAGTAAGATTGTACAGCTAGGTAAATTGTGTCTTAGAAGGGACAAGTGACTTTTGCAAAGTCTAGGCAATTCCTAAGTGGTAACCAAAACTCCAGTCTGTGTTTTCTGACTCTTATGCCAGTATTCAGTGCTTGCTACCAAGTAAGTCATTAGTATGAACTGCTATGCTGTAGATCTGAAGCGAAGCATGCATCACAACTTCAACATGAAGACATTCTTCTTTATCTGCCCACACAATATTTTGTCCTACAAAATATTAATTTTTAAAAAACTGACTTTTATGTCTGATCTCAGAAGCAATACAGTTTCTGAGCAGAAAATGTGGAAGCATGCATTGGATTTATGGGCCTGACATGACCATCAGTTAAATCCCTCAGCTATGACAGCGATGTTCATGCTCTTTAACATTGTTATGCCTTCAAGAGAAAAAAGTTCATTTTATTTATTTATTTGAGAGAGAGACAGGCAGCTAGAGAGAGAATGGGTTCACCAAGGCCTTTGTCTGCTGCAAATGAACTCCAGGTGCATGTGCCACTTTGTGCATCTGACTCACATGGGTCCTGGGAAATAAAACTTAGGTCCATTAGATTTGCAGGCAAGCACCTTAATCACTAAGCCATTTATCCTGCCCTAAATTTTAATTTTATTTGTTTATTTGAGAGAGAGAGAAAAAGAGACAGAGAATGGGTAAAAGTATTTTAAAATAAGATCTTTGATATGTTTGTGCTGTTTTACTTTATGCTTTTTTAAACCAATATGAATTTTTTTCCCATAATAAAACAAGAGTAACAGCTCTGCATTTCATTTTAGGAATAGCATTTTTTAAGGACTCAGGAGTGCAGTCTGTATTTTGTTGTTAGAAACAATTGTGAAGAACACCGTTTGCCCACTATCCCTCAGAATAAGCTCATTTTTCCCCTAGAGTAAATTCCTGCACTAAATGGCACACAAAATTTCTCAATGAAAAAATGGCACAATAAAAAGACTGTGCTGGTTTAAATTCCCATTTTGCTGTATCTAATATATTTAAGTATAATTGCTATTTTCTTATATTTTCAGAAATATTTGCCTGTTAGAACATCAAAAGTTGCGTGTCTCTGACACAGCTTAACAGTAGCATAGTAAATAATGTGAGGAAAGAACTTATATTTGCTTTTATGTTGTGTGGGCACAGTACCTATCTGTTTGTTTAATATTATGGACAGCTAATAAATGCAGTGTTGCCTTTGACAGCATACATAAAAGAAGAAAATTCATCCTTAATTTTTATTATTTTAAATTCTTCAAGTGATGACATTTATTCTTCTGTGAAATAAAATGAGATCATTCTCAGTGGCCCATTGTAATGACCCAATAAATTCTTGGAAATAATAAGCCAGATTTTGAGATAGCTGGAGCCTTAAAAAGATCACTTAATGTGTTCTTTTCTTTTATATTTTGTATAGCCCATGTAAAGAACAGAACAACCTTAGGGTATTTTGCAAACTGAAATGGAAAACACTGCAGTCTTTTTACCTAAATATATAATTTTGATCTTAGTTTATACAAGTCATTCATGTACTCAGAAATTTAAACTTTGTTACTCTTAAATCATTTGTAACATAGTAAAATTAAAATGGTCAACAACATAATATCGTTTTGTCCATGGCAATGGATTCCAGTGGTGAAGACAAACTGAATTCCAGTTCTGCCTTATCTAACTACATGTTCTGTAGTCACAGTGTCCTGCATAGCTGAGTAAGCTATATTTCTTTTCGCTCTGTTTTAGGTAGCAGTTTTACAACATCATCAGGATTATATACAGGAAATAATTCACTCACAAATTCCTCTGGATTTAACAGTTCACAGCAGGTAATTTAAAATGCCAATTTAACTTCTGAAATGTTTTTAAATACAACATGATTTTATTATATAAAGGAAGGGCTATTTATATTAAGCTGTAAGTGAGAACTTTCTTAAGCTGTTTAATAGATTTTTTTCCTTTAAACAATCTCTTTAGCAGCCTTTTATGGTGAGTTGTGTGGTTTTCCAATAGATTTCATTTTACTAGTAGTGTGCATTCAGTAGATAAAGAATATATACAATATTGCATAAAGCCTGTTTGCAAGTCTGAGCACATGAGTGAACATGACTTGCTTGTCTGAGTTAATAGAAGTCACATGAACACAAACATATATGATTATATTTTGAGAATAAGAAATGAGCAGTATTTTGATTGGCTATTTCTGTATGCTTTAATTTGGTAGGACTATCCGTCTTATCCCAGTTTTGGCCAGGGGCAGTATGCACAATATTACAACAGCTCACCATATCCAGCACACTACATGACAAGCAGTAACACCAGCCCATCGACGCCCTCCACGAATGCCACGTACCAGCTCCAAGAGCCACCATCTGGCATTACGAGTCAAGCAGTTACTGACCCCACAGCAGGTAATTATGTGCATTTTATTAGTCCTGTGGGCTGCATTTCTGATGTTTAAATATATTTTTCTATAGTCACATGTTCATGCAGTGGGTTGCTTTGTTTTGGTAAATTTTGGTAAAGACGAAGAACAGCATGACCATGGCATTACCTTTATTGCTTGCTTTTTAAAAATTTGATTGAATATTTTAATATATGGAATATAAACCTAAAAGAGATTTTATGTATTTGAAAGAGAGATGAGAAATTTATCTATTGGAAATATATTACATTTTAATGATATGTATTTCTTTTAGCCACATAATTAGAAATAACTAGCTGTAGTTATTAAGTATCATTATAATAAAAATTTTTGTTGGCACCACATGTTGAATTAAAAAAAATCAGCAAAAATTTAATGTTGATCATAATTACATAATTCTTTTTTTGCTTTTTTAAATTATTTTTTATTGACAACTTTTATTACTTACATACAAAAAAAACCTATCTGATATTTCCCTCCCCTCCCCCTATTCCACTTTAGAATGCCAGTCTCCATTATATCCCCTCCCTCTCTCCATTAGTCTCTCTTTTAATTTGATGTCATCATCTTTTTCTTCTATTTTGAGGGTCTTGCAGAGGTATTGCTAGGCACTGCAGGGTCATGGATATCAAGGCCAATTTCTGTCTGAGCAGTTGCATTTATAATTACATAATTTTTTAATCAAAGCAATCCTCTCAGTTAAAAAAAATCAACACCAAACAGGGGTTAATTGTAGAAACCAGTGAATCACACCTCTCCCTTCTTCACTCATGCTGTGCCATGACTTCCCCAACAGAGTGCGTGCATGCGTGTGTGCATGTGTGCGTGCATGCGTGTGTGTGTGTGTGTGTGTGTGTGTGTGTGAATATGGGCACATCTTATACTTCTGCACATGCTTCATGGGTCCTTGCAATAAGAACTTCTCCATCTCTAGATATTTTCCTGTTATACCTTTTATACTTCTTTCCTTCCATTGTTCTTTCAGAGGAAAACATAGTATTATGCACTTAGTTTCCGGAGTTAGTCTTCTCTTTCATGTCTGTCTTCTCTTGTACTTCTCACCTTCTTGGCTTAACTTTAAACAAATGTAGTTCTTATTTTCTTGGATTATGTGATCAGCTATCATTATTTAAAAGTCAAAGTTGCTCCCCCTTGCCTATTCTGAGAGCTAGAACCCACCTTACTACTACTACAAGCTAGGTGAAATTTGTCTGCCATGGAAAGACTTTACATCTATGACATGATCTTAGCGCGACAATTCTAGCTGGCTACCCTAAATCATAGAAACAATGTTTTATCTAACAAAACAATTATTAATTTAAAATTTAAATTAAATTTAAATTTAAAACTTATTTTTTAAGTTTTATTAGATAGCTCTCAAAGTCCATTGTTTTTCTGTGTTCTGCCTGTTCTCTCTTTAAAAATACACATAGATATAATGGTCCTAAAGGAGGCAGTTTGTTGCACCATCCTTAAACTCATCCTCAAATAACTTTAAATGCTTACCTTCCTGCTAAACACCTCAGCTTTAAACATTGTTATGCAAGCTTATCTTTGTCTTTAATTTCAAAAGGATGTGACTTGATAGTTTATTCTGTACTCAGCTCACATATCTAAAGATAGTATTAAAAAACCAGGTATGTATACTGGTTATAGTGGTCTATTTCTGTATTTCCAGCATGAGGAAGCTATAGACAGGAGGATTAGAAGTTTAAGGCCATCCTCAGCTAAACAGTAAGTTTGAGGCCAGCCTGGACCCCATGTCAAAAAAAGGAGAGGGAAATTATATATATGTGTGTGTGTGTGTGTGTGTGTGTGTGTGCTTTTAATTAGATTTTGCATTATACCATGTATTTAATCACACTAAAGTGAAGCTTATTATAAATCCTGTGGAACTTACTGTGAAGTTTGTAGGACGTTCCTCGCTACTTCCATAATCTTCATGAGGAAAGATCATAGCCCGCCTCAGCTGAGGGAAAGCTTGTGTTTCCATATAGGCTAGCCAAGCCAGAAAAATTTTCCTGAGGTCTAAAAGGAGTTTTGCAATGAGAACATGTGTATGAATGAGAATTAGAAAAATGTTTCCAGGATCTGTGGAGTGATAGGATGAGGAAAGGGGGTAGCAGAGAACATTTTGCTTGTGAAGAAAACAATGGAAATCAACCTGTGAAGCTTAGCACTGTTTCTCAAGTTAAGGATGAGGAGTGCTTTCCATTTGGCCTTGCTGGGAGAGTTTGAAACTTGATGTTGTCCTCAGTGAATTTCATTTCTATATGGAATGCCACCATGAATGGACGGACTGGGCACCAAGACATGCCACATGGGAAATATGACAAAGTTATACTTTTCAAAATATGTGCATAATTTTACTTTAAGGGTGAATAATATTTTTTAGCTCTTAATAGAAAGTTTGTAGTGATTTAGTTTCTCATTTCAATTTCACTGTTTAATGGTTATTGAATAGAATTGGTCTTTCACTGTTTCTCACTAAAAGGGATGTATGTAAAGTTTTCTTTCTGGTTTTCCCCTGTCAGAAATGGAAAGTTCACCAAATTTCCACCTTGCAAAAACAAAAGAACTGCTTTAAAATTTCAAAGATCTACTCTGGGTTTTATTGTTTCTTGCATCAGCAATAAGACTATGGATTCAGACTAAAGTATTTTTGCATTAACTTGCCTTTCTTATCAATCATATGTAAACCTACAGGCTCATCTTCTTAAATGAGAAAAAAGTTATCATAAAATACATAAACTAATTAAATTAAATAATTAGATGGAGTGAGTTATTTAATATAAACTTCTGGCTTTTGTTTTAAGATAAAATAAAATGTATTGAAAACAATGATTATCTACCTTTATTAAAATAATTTCAGGTATGTTTTTCTTTTAAGTTAAATAGTCTTTTGGGGTAAAGTCAGCTTTCTGTGGTCCAGCAAAGCTTCATCCAAGCTATTATCTGCTCTTGTATGTGACCAGGCTTTTATCTTTCTGTTTCAAAATATGTACGTGGTCCTTCTCTGATCTTTCATGATATATCATATTGTTTATCGAACTGTTATTTTGAACATCTAGAGGTAAATGTGTGTTTTTTCAGAATAAACATGTAAGGATCCATTGGTTTTTGTTATTGTGCACTTTTAAAGCTATCTGCAGAATAGATATCTTTTAGATTTATAATAGATACCATGCAGTAGTATATGAAAGCCTGTACTTCCCTGTGAGTCTTCAGTTCAAAAATTATTTAATATGTTTGTTATTAAATATAGCAGAGACCCATCAGCCACATTATGATGTACAACTTGAGTATATGAAAATTGAATCTGAAATTTTATTTAAAAAATTAAAGATAGTGTCTTGAATTCAGCTTTAAGTGAGTCATTGGCAATCTAAGTAAAACAAAATTCACATCATATGGAGCTGTATAAGATTCCATCTACTCTGAGAAATATAATAAGATAATATCTGGTCAGTGAGCAAGAATGTAACTGATTTACTGGATTAGGAAATTCATATCTACTCTTCAGTTAGCATTACCAGTCTCTCTCTGCCCCTAACTGGAGCCTAGTTTTGTAGTTTCCTATTGAGGCAAGTATAAATAAAGTTACTATAGTCATTAGGGGAAAGGTTTTTGTGGATGTGTAAGTTTTTCACTCATTTGGGTAGATACTTAGAAGTGAGATTCTGGGTTATATAATAAAACCACATTATCTTTGGAAGAAACTACCAAACTATGTTCCAAGCAAACTTACCATGTTGCATTCTTGCCAGCAACTTTCCCATTCTCCACATTCTGGTCAGCATTTGGTATTGTTGATACTTTGTATTTTGGTCATTCTAATAGATATATGGCAATGTCTCATTTTAATTTGTCATTTCCCAATGACACATGGTATCGAATGACTTTTCAAATGCAGTTTGCCATCTGTATATTTTCTTTGAGGAGCTATCTCATCAGACTTGCTGTCTACTTTTAAACCAGGTTATTATCTTACTGTTGAGTTTTTAAAAATATTCTTACTTATTTATGAGAGAGAGAGAGAGGCAGACAGAGAGTCAGAATGAGCATAGGCATGCCAGGGCTTCCTGCTACTACAGACTAATTCCAGACACATGTACCACTTTGTGCTTCTGGCTTTATGTGGGTACTTGGGAATCAAACTCAGGCCATCAGACTTTGCAAGCATCCACTTTTAACTGTTGAGCCATCTCTCCAGACCTTACTGTTGAGTTTTAAGAATTCTTTGTATATTTCAGACACAAATCCTTTGACACGCGTTTTGAAAATACTAAAATACTTTGTCTAGTCGATGAGTTTTGTTTTACTTCTCTTAACAGTGTTTTTCACAGAGGAGTGTTAATTTTAATTAAATCCATCTTATCAATGATTCTTCCGTGAGTCACATCTTTGATGTTGTATCTAAAATATCATTGCCAAACCCAGGGGAATCTAGACTTTCTCTGATGTTGCTCACTACATATTTCATAGATTTGCATTTTACTTTTATGTCTCTGATGCACTGAATTAATTTTTGTGCAAGATGTAAGGTCAAGATATAGATGTTCTTTTTTTGTTTGTTTGTTTAATGTATGGATATCCAAGTTTGCTTTAGCATTGCTTATTAAGAAGGCAGGGCTGGAGAAATGGCTTAGCAGTTAAGGCATTTGCCTGTGAAGCCTAAGGACCCTAGTTCCATTCTCCAGGTCCCATGTAAGCCAGATGCACATGGTGGCACATGCATCTGGAGTTGTTTGCACTGGCTAGAGGCCCTGGTGTGCCTCCCCCCTCTCGTCTTTGTCTTTAATAAATAAATAAATAAAAATAAAAAATCTTTTTTTAAAAAAAAAGAAGGCAGTTTTTTCTCCATTGTATTGCCTTCTCTCTCTTCAGATAACAGTTGACTATTCTTAGGATCATCTGCATCTGGGCTCTGAATTTTGCTCTCTTGACCAGTGTATTCTCACTAATGTTACATTGTCCTATCACTATAACTTAACAGTAAGTCTGAATGTCAGAAAATGCCAGTCTATGATTTTGTTCTTCTCCAGAATTGTGTTAGCTATTGGTAGCTTTTCATCTTTCTAGATGAACCTTGGAATTAGTTTGACAATATTCACAAAGTAAATTTCTAGAATTTCTGTTGGAACTAAGTTGAATTTCTAGATGAATTTGGGACAAACTGACAGCTTGATAATGCTAAATTTTGCAATCCATGGACAAGGACTATCTCTTGACTTACTCAAATCTTTGATTTCTTTCATCAGAGTTTTGTACTTTTCCTTACATACTTTTCATACTGTGATTTAGACTTGTCTTCCTCTCCTTGTCCATACCATCCTCATTTAAATGATGGTGTACAAGGAAGCAATCGATTTTCTTTTTTTATTTTGTATCTTTCAATCCTTTTATGATCATTTATTAGTTTCAGGAGTTTTTTTTTTTTTTCTCTTTATTTTGGGGAAAGGAGAGGAATTCTTTCATATTTTCTACATAGAAAATTACCACTTTTGAATAAAGACAGTTTTATTTCTTTCTCCCTCAACTGTGCATCTTTGGTTTTGGCTTTTCTTTGTGCACAAACTAAATCTTCCAGTATAGTGTCAGTAGGCAGGGGACGGGGGTTGGGGGGAGGCATGTCCGTTTCTTACTGCATTAGCTAGGTTTTATAATACATTTTCAGGAGGAGGGAGGGAAGGACATGTCCTTGTCTTATTCATCAGCTAGACCTTCCAGTACAGTATCAGGAGGAGAGGGGAGGGCATGTCCCCTTCTTTCTGCATTAGCTAGACCTTCCAATACAGTGTCGGGGGGGGGGCATGTCCCTTTCTTATTACATCAGCTAGACCGTCTAGTAAGTGTCAAGAGGAGAGGGGGAGGACATGTCCTTTTCTTACTACATCAGCTAGACCTTCTAATACAGTGTAAGGAGGAGAGGAGGGGACATGTCCCTTTCTTATTACATTAGCTAGACCTTCCAGTACAGTGTCAGTTCGGTGGAAGCAGGGTGGGGGGAGCATGTCCTTTTCTTGGTCTCAGTCTCAGGGAGAAGGCATCTAGCTCCTCACTGTTCAGGCATGAGGTCCATTGTAGGATGTTGTAGAAGGCCTCTATCAACTTAAAGAACCTTCCTTTATTCCCAGTTTGTCATGAATGCATCTAAGATTTTTCAGAAGCATATTTCACATCTTTTGACTTGTCCATAATTTTTCTTTTCCACCCTACTGATGTAATAGATTGCACTGATTTCATTCTCCAAGTTGAACCAGCCTTGCATACCTAGGATAAATCCCACTTGGTCATGATGTACAATCCTTTTTATTCAGCATTGGATTTGGCTTGTTCATATTTTCCTGAGTGGCTGCACATCTTTATTCATGAGAGATATTTGTGTATTGTTTTTATATCCTGTGATGTTCTCATCTGGTTTTAGGATTAGTGTAGAGCTGCCCTCATTGACTAACTGGGAAATACTCCACTGCTTCTGTTTTCTTGAAACGAATGAAGAATTCAAGTCATTTGTTCATTAAATATTTGGTGGAATTCACCAGTGAACTCATATAAGTCTCCTTATTTCTGCTTGGGAAGGTTATTATCAGCTTAATTTCTTTAATAGACCTGAGATTTTTATCTAGCTATCCTTGTGTGAGTCTCCCAAGGAACTGGCCCATTTAATCTAATTTGTAAGCATCACATTGTTCATTTTTTTTTTGAGACATGTAGTCCATACTGGCCCCTGATCATGAGCCTTCATTTAGCTTCCTGAAGGCTGAGACCATAGGTGAACTCGTAACTCATAGTACTTTTACTAAATATCTGTGGGGCTTCTAGTGATGACTTCTTTTGATTTATAATATTAATGATATATACATCTTCTATTTTCATTATTGCTAGTCTGGCTAGATATTAAATTGTTAATTGACTTTTTTTAAAAAATCATTTTCATTTATTTCCAATTTATTTGCTTTTAATTTCATTGACTTTGCATATTGTCATTTTTGTTGCCTACTTTTAATTTTACTTACCTTTTTGCTGGTTAAGACTGAAGCTTTGAATTGATTACAGGTCTTTCCTTTTTTAAACATGTATGTATGTGTGATGTGCATGCATATTTATGTGGGGGGTGCACATGTATGTAAAGGCCAGGAGACAATTTTGAATAATTGAATAATCTTCAAAAATATCATCCACTTCCTTTAAGATAAACTCTCTTTCTGGCCTGGAGCTCACACATTAGGCTAGACTGGCCAGTCAGCAAGCTCCATGGATTTGCCTGTCTCTCCTTCCCCCAGATTGAAATTACAGGCATGCATCTTCATACCTGCATTAATATGGATACAGCTCACAGCTTGATCCTTGCCTAGCAAACACTTTACTGACTGAGCTACTGCCTTCACCCTTCTTTTCCAAGTAAGCATTCATACTCAGTGATTTAAATTTCCCTCTCAATACTGTTTAGGGGTTTGTTTCCCACTTAATTTACTTCAAAATCTTTTTTCTTAATTTTCATTCCCAGTAAAGCCCTTTATTTAATAAGGCATATATTTACACAAGAAGAAAAGTCTTAGAATTTTGTCCACATTAGTACATAGGTATACGGTATATATGACTAGTTTAAAAGCATTCAATTAAATAATTTTCTACCATTAAAGATTGTATTTAGGTTTTATGAAGACCAGCACTCATGGTAAGCTAAAATTCCACTATCTGTAAAAGAAAAAAATGTGTCACAATACTTTACACCCTTGTTCTATCTTACCTTATAAGGCAGTGTCAAAATTTAATCCATGGATAGCATACTTTTTTTTTTTTTTTTGGTTTTTCAAGGTAGAGTCTCACTCTAGTCCAGGCTGACCTGGCAGGGTGGCCTCAAACTCACAGCAATCCTCCTACCTCTGCCTCCCGAGTGCTGGGATTAAAGGTGTGCTCTTATCTTACGTTTTAAATGATGGCTTAAACTCACTTTTAAAATATTCCTTAGTAATGCAATATTTGCTTCAGTATTCTAAATGTAGAGGCATAGGGTCAAAAGAAAATTTAGGGTATTTTTCTTTTATGCTAATATCCAAGCTAAAATTCTACCTCCTGACTCTTGAAGAATAGATTATTATATCATGTACTGAACTCTTAAACCAATATAACCAAATACATGTTTTCAAAACAAGTGATAAGAGAATTTAACATCTTGAAAGTATTGTCATACAGCAAAGTTTTATGTGAACTTTTCTCAGAAGAAAACTTTTATGCCATGCTTTAAAAAATGTTTTTATTCATTTTGTGACTCATATATAATCAAAATATGGACACTCAGTTAAAATACAATTACTCTCTGTTTAAATAATTGGGCCCATTTCTTACCCAAAATCTCTCTAAATATTTCCTAATAACTGTGGCAGTTATCACAACAATAATATGTCATCTAAGATATTCAAATGCCATGGCTAGGCTTAGAACTTTATATTCATTATCACATGAACTCTTACAACACACCCATAGGTAGGTTCTATTTGTCCCCATTTTACAGTTTTGCCATTGTTTTGTTTAGTTAACCAGAAATTAGGATACTTCATTGAGTCAAATTGGATTCTAAAGGCATGTAGCTTTTTAATGTCCAATAAACTTGAGGTAGTAAATTAGCAATTTTGTGGCTGTATTCTTAAAAAAGGGTTCTATTTAAATGTTGTATTTTTTAATACTATAAACTAAATCAAAGAGAGGAAAAGGTGAGTGGAAAAATAAAACATTTTAGGTTAATGTTAAATAAAGTCCAATTACCTTGTTTTTAAAAAATGAGCTTTAGTGCGAATTCCATAGGAAAGTAAATTCTTCAAAGACATTGTTCATGAGACCCACCTTTGCACTTGCCTACTATATGCAGACAATTTAGTGGCTAAGGTGATGTCCAGGATTCTTGCCAATATTGAGTTTCAAGGGACAGAGGAAAAATCAGTGTAAGAGGGAATTCAATATGCATGGGAAACCATTTGTTCCCTCCGCTTCTTTGATCCCTGCCAAGGCATAAGAAAGTAGAGCAAAGGATTTGAAAAACGGGACCGTTCTTGTGCAGAGCAGCAGAACTGTGAGCTCTGTGACAGCCTGAAAAATTCAACTGCCAGACATCTTCCCCCTAAATGCAGGAAGTTTGGGTCTCAGCTATGGGGCCTAACGTGCCTGTGAATGTTGCCGTGGAAATGACCTGCAGGCTTGTATTAGCACGCATCTTGTTCCCTACATGCTGTCAAGTGAACATTTTGGAAAATCTGCAGTCCATACTTACTCATTTTCACAGACGCCTGTGGACCTTGGAGAAGTTTGCAATTTGTTCAGCTCCAGGATAAACCATTTCAGTGAAGCATACTGAAGTAACTTTTCTGGAAACATTTGTCAGCAAAACAAATGTTTGTATCTAAAATAGCCAGGCTATTAAGATGTGAGAAACCAAAACAGATGTTTGTTTTGGGTTGTTGGATTTGTTTGTCTTGATGGCATTTGTTTTCGTCTTTTCTATTTCCCCAGAGGACATACAGTGTTCCCCTTGATGAAACTATAAAATACACGCAAATAAAGTACTCCCTTTGTTTTATGTTGTCAGAAATGTAATGAAAATGATTTTTATCACCTGTGAATTTGCACTTTGGTTTTAAGATATGAAAAATTCAGCTTCATAGCACATATTTATATTGCAACTCATCAATAGGTTGTCAAACTTTTTAATTAGTTCACCAGCAGTTAGGACACCTTATTGAGCCAAAGTACATTTGCTCCCAAGATACCATCCTTACTTATATTTAAATGCAATGTATGATTTATATGTAAATAATCAAAATAACAAATTATTTGTTAGTAAACTAATTGTTGACTCTCTCAAACATCCATAGGTTTAATTGATTCTTTATTTGAAATATTGTAAGGGATTAAGGATCTTACTAGACCAAAACAAATCAATGTTAACTGGAAATGGTTGGGAAAAAGACACACAGATATGTGTTTAGCATACTTCTACTTCATTTAATTGGGATTAGATGGTTTGGTAAATAGCTTTTTGTTTTCTCTTTTTCAGTGCTAGGGATCTGAGGGCTTCCTGCCTGCTAGGCAAATGCTCTATGATAATCATGCTAACTCCCAGCCTAGCAAAGGGGTTTTGGGTTAAGTGTTAAAGGTAGCACTCATAGGTTAATGGCTGCCAATTTTATACCTAGTTTGATATCCAAATTAATTAGGTTTATTAAAGAATATTTTGAAAATTATTAGATAGTAATAACACATGTGCATGAGACAAAAATTAGAAAGGCCTGACAGTGTTTACAGAGAAATGTAAACCTTCCGTGGCCTTCTGTTCCCAGCTTCTAGGTTTCTTTCAGCAAACTCAAATCATCCAAAGACACTCCTCCCCTATTCAAGTATGTATATGTGTCTTTATTTTCTTTTTTTAAATTTTTAAAAAATTTTTAAAATTTTTGTTTATTTTTATTTGTTTATTAGCAACAGAGAGAGGGAGGAAGGGAGGGAGGGAGGGAGAGAGAGAAAGAGAGAGAGAGAGAGAATGGGTGCACCAGAGCCTCCAGCCATGGCAAATGAACTCCAGATGCATGCACCACCTTGTGCATCTGGCTTACATGGATACTAGGGAATCAAGCCTCAAACTGGGGTCCTTAGCTTCACAGGCAAGCACTTAACCACTAGACCATCTCTCCAACCCCTTTTTTCTTTTTTTTTTCTAACATATTAACTCAGCTCCATGTGATATGGACAGAGTTGTCTCACCCCCCATGTCCATTGCACAGGTCACTGCCACCACCACATTCTTCATAGTGAAGTGTGTTGCTTCTCAAACCACTGGGTTTGAAGGGTCCAATGGACAGAAATATGAAAAGGTCAATGGAGTCCTAAAACGTGGTAACTATGTGAAATTCATGTTCATGAGTCATCTGCAGTACTGAGCAGAGGCATATATTAGGAGGCATTCTGTTGAATGTATATCAAGTGTTCAAATGAGCTCCACAGAAACAGAAAGCAATGTGGCCTTGAAGTCAATTGGAAAGGCATTTGGAGCACCATTATATATTGGCTTCTCTTGTGTGAGCATGCCCTGAATTCTAAAACCAGTTTGGGGACCATCTATAGCTGCACATTCTTCCTTCCTGTCCTGTCTTCCACTTCCCTGAATGTATTCCCTCCTGATTCATCTTCTTCCTTGCTAGTAATCACCTGTCATAGCTGCTTAGGGAACAGCTTGCTCATCATTTCTATACTGTTTTCTTCTGACTTTCCTTCATCCCCAAGATTCTCATTCTCTGCCTTGCCTCCTTTCCAGTTTTTGTTGTTGTTGTTGTTGTTGTTGTTTTCATTTCCCTACTTACAGGTTGTGGTTGATGCACACTAAGAATAAGGAGAGGGCTCAAGCGATGGCTCAGTGGTTAAAGTCACTTGGCTTCAAGGCCTGCCAGCCCACGTTCAATCCTATAGTACTCATTTAAAGAACAAAGTAGCACATGTATCTGGAGTTTGTTTGTGATGGCCAGATACTTCAGTGAGCACATTCTTCCATCTCTGTCTCTCTGTCTCTTTCTCTCTCTCTTTCTCAGATAAATAAATGAAAATTATTTTAAAAACCCTAAAAAGTAAAGAGGATAATGGTGTATCAAGGAAGGTGGAAACCATTTACTTTAGGGTAAAATGCGCATCATGACTATTAAATCGCCTTACAACACTTGTGAAAAATACTTTTATATTTCCCTCAGATGATTTGGCAAGTATATCTTCTTGAAATTGAATTTCTTCAATACTGATATTTAAGAAATTATATTGCTTCACACTTCACCCTACTCCTGACATTTAAGAGTGTAATTTATACTGTTTTAAACTGTGAATATGCAATTTTTCACCTGGGTTATTGGTGAACTTGGTGTTCATGGATTTAGAAATCTTGCCTGCCATTGGTTTTGAAAGGGAATAGATTCTGAGTTTCAAGCTGAAAAAAAAGGTCTAGATTTTAACAACATAGGTTATAAATTGACAACTCTCTTACATGTATGAAAAACTTTAGTATGAAGCAATTGGGAAGCTCTCAATTTTATTCTTAGAAGTGACTTTATAAAGCATTTTGCCCAAGATCTTCACCTTATAGAATATGTATAAGGAATCCAGAAAGACTTGATTTTCCAAAGCATTACAGCCACCATCAGTGGAGTCTCTTAAAAAAGAATATTTTATTTATCTATGAGAGAGAGAGAGAGATAGACAGAGAAAATGGCACTCCAGGGCCTCTAGCCAGTACAAACAGATTCCAGACACTTGTGCCTCCATGTGCATCTGGCTTATGTGGGTACTGGGGAATTGAACCTGGGCCCTTAGGATTTGCAGGCAAGTGCATTAACTGCTAAACCATCTCTCTAGTCCCCAGTGGAGTCTTCTGATGGCTCACTTGGCATGGTGGCTTCAGGTGACAGAAGGGCAAGGTGTGACCTTTTCCACAATTTCTCAAGCAGCCCAGCCTTCTCTTCTGGATGGAGATAGCTGTTCTGCTATCCTTTAATGAGTCTTGAGGTAGAATCAGGAACACAAGTTTTCAGGTTTCAAGTTACAGAGGTCTTTTCAGATCCTTCAATATGATAATGGTTACTGAGAATGAAAATGATATAACTTGCGTCCCAAGCATAGCTCACCAATGCCACTCTCCACCCATGCTTTCCTTATTCCCTCTCTGCAGATGGTGGCTAGGGAATTGGAATTGGGCTAATTGACCACTTAGCAGCTTGAGAAATCAGTTCTCTGTAAATTAAAAATAATACCATTTGAGGGCTGGGAAGATTGCTCAGTGGTTAAAGGTGCTTGTTTGCATGGCCTGCTAGCCAGGGTTCAATTCCCAAGCTACCTACATAAGCCAGACACAAAACCTGGTGCAAGTGTCTGGTGTGTGTTCTCAGTGGCAAGAAGTCCTGGCATGTCTATACTAGTGAATGCTTGCACAAGTAGACATGCGTGCACATACATGCACACATGCAAATAAATAATGCAGTTTGAGAATCCCTTCTACTAAATGCTGATAACTGGAGTAGTCTAGACTTAGTTTTCTTATTTTGCAATTTCAGTATATACATAATAATAAATCATAGAGTTAGGGCATAAACCTAAAAACAAAATCTAGTTTTATGTGCTCCTTATACAAGTCGTCTGAAGATGACTACTTTTTTTTTTTTTTTTTTTTTTTTTTTTTTTTTACCAAAATAGGGTTTCCTTCTAGCCCAGGCCAACCTGGAGTTCACTGTGTAGTCTCAGGGTGGCCTCAAACTCATGGAGATTTCCCTACCTCCGCCTCCCAAGTGCTGAAGATGACTTCTTTTATAATATTTTTAGTGTACCTGTTTTGACCACAACCTATCCCATCAGGTTAAGTGTAGATTTTTCACATTGGGATCGTGTTGGCACTCAAAACATACTGGATTTTGGAGCATTTTGAGGTTAAAATTCTTAGCTTGCAACATTAAAAGAATGACTACTAAAATGAAAGAATCTCTCAAGTGCTTTTTTTCTAGTCATGGATTCAATAGATATGTATACATGTTTGCTGGTGACACACACTATGCTCAGTGCTGGGGCTGCAGAGGTGACAAGAAAGGCAGGGTCACTAGACTCAGAACACCAGTAAGTTCTTCCTTTAAAGTTCAGGACTGTTGTGTGTTGTGTTCTATGTGGCTGTTTCATGGACTTGAAACCCCAAAGCATGACTTACCAGTTTCCTTCTCAGAGACTGACTATGGGGGACCTAAGGCAGTGGTTGGAAGGTGTGAGAAATGTGAAGAACCTCATTAAAAACTCCAGGAGAGATGAACTTCTCTTACTTTAGTCACTAGTGTGACCAAGAAATTCATTTGGAAGACTTCAACTAGTGATTAGGTGAAATTAGAGTAATGGTTATGCAATAAAAGTAGAGATGGCAAAGCAATTCTCTGTAGTTAATTCAGTCAGCCTTGCCTGGTCCTGGGCTACTGGTAAACTGCATGATACAATAAACTGGTGTGCCTTCAACTGATTTTATTCAAGTTTTATGAGAATATTCCACGTATGACAACTAAAATTATCAAGGTTTCTTTAAGTCTTCTATCATTTGATGACGTAATATCTACTGAAAATCTAAAATAATAGATTGTATGTAAGGACTTATTGAGGTTTTCTTTTCTTTTTTCTTTTCAAGGTAGGGTCTTATTGTAGCCCAGGCTGACCTAGAATTCACCCTGTAGTCCCAGGCTGGCCTCAAACTCACAGTGATCTTCCTACCTCTGCCTCCTGAGTACTGAGATTAAAGGTGTGTGCCTCCCTCCCTCCCTCCCTTCCTTTTTTATTTGCTAAGATTTGATGAAAAGAGATTACTCAGTTTGAAATTTTGATGGTTTCACTAACTGTATAGCCCCTGCACTTTGTAGGTCCCTGTGAATCACAGGCCAGAGAAAAGATATACCACAATCATTCCATATTTAGCAAACACTAAGTTGAAAATTGCATTGACTATAGTTTTGAAAAATGTCAACTTTCTGGTTAATGTGGACATGGAAGCATCTTTAGGATGCTTCTGTGTACATCCAATGTCTGTTATTTTAACAAAGTCTCTGAGAAAAATCAGCTTATAAAAATAAAGGTGTATTTTGGTTCATAGATTGGGAGTTCCAGTCCATGGTGTGTTGGCTTCAATGCTTTGGGCCTATGGAGAGGTGGTATGTCATGGCTGAAATGCTTTGAGAAGCAAAACTACTCATTTATAGCCAGTGAGCAAAAGATAGTAGAAAACAAAAAGTGGGGTTAGCATCCCACAGTCCCTGTTGAGAGCAACCCTCAGTGACCTAAATCTCACCACTTAGAGGTTTTAATGTTGCTGAGAATGTAGCTCAGTGGTAGGGCACTTGCCTAGCATGGATTAAGTTCTAACTCAATCTCTGATACTTCAAAATAAAACCAAAGGAAAAGGTTTCACCCCTCCCCCACAGTGGTGCTAACACTGTTTAACAAATGGATCTCTGGGGGACCTCTTGCATTCTCTACTGTGGGGTTGTAGCCTCCCCAAAGCACACACCGCTCTATCCTTTCTTCTTTCCACTCAGAGTCCCAAAACTCTTTAATTCCACTACTTTATTTTTTTTCAAATGTATAACTACAAAGTTGTTTATGGTGTTCCTTTATTATATTTAATGGCTAAAGGATCTATAATAACGTCACTTGCTTTGTCCCTAATATTGGTCATTTGTATTCTTTTATTAAAAATTATTTTTATTAGATATAGACACTCTATGTAAACAACACATGTTGGTACCATCCTTTCCCTCTCCCCTGCCCCTTTTCCAAAGAGGCTCTCCTTTTGGGAATGCAGGTCAACCCCGTGGAGATTGTGGGTCATGCATTGTGGAGTGTAGCAGTCAGTTATGGGGAAAGGCAAAATCTCTGTGCATAATGTCCCAACTTGTGATTCTAACAATCTTTCCACTCCCTCTTCCACAAAATTCCTACTTTTAACAAGTGCATTATCAGTACAAAAGTACCAAGAAAGGCAAGGATTTAAGGATTTTCAATATCTATGTTTATTTTATGTTCCATCCCACATAGCCTTTGAATGTTCTTCCTTTGCAGTCTAAAAACTATAGGATTTGCAAGGAGTCTGTCTCAGTTACTCATTTAAAGTTTTCTTTAAAGTGTTTGTCATAGATTATTTGTTCACTTGAGTACTTACCTAGACTCAGCTTTGGGATAGATAAAGGTTTCCAGGAAAGCACATTTGTCTAGAGATGCATCCCTTAACTGGGCTATTAAGTTTGCCCTATGTGGTTCCCTATTTAAAGAGAGTATAGAAAGTAGTTTATTCTACTTGAAAATGTGAGGGTTTGAAGATTCTTTGACTTTGAACATTTCACTGGGTTCTGTGGAAATACCCAAAATGAAAGGGCCATTTCACTCCTATATAAGGCACATAATACATAAGATAATCACATGTGCAGCCAAACCTAAAAGAAAGTTAAAATGTTAGAATGCTGCTGGAAGGAGAAATACAGTATTCATTAAAAAAAATGCATGAACAGAAATTTCTTATATAAGAATGTGTAGAGGAAAATAAAGAAGGTTAAGTGTGTCCTCAGCATTGAATGATGTGAATGAATAATGGAAAGAGAATAGAGAATGGCTATTTATTCAAAGGTAGAAAAATAGAACATTTTAAACCAGGCATTGTGGCACACACCTTTAATCCCAGCACTCAGGAGGGAAAGGGAAGATGGCCATGAATTTGAGGTCAGCCTGAGACTACATAGTGAATTCCAGGTCAGCCTGGGCTATAGTGAGACCCTACCTCAAAAAACCAAAACCAAAAACAAAAAATAAAGAAAACTAGAACATTTTGAATGGGATCCATGTCCTCGGCAGGACATCTTTCCATCAGCTCACACTTAGATTTAATTTCATGAAAAGATGAATGCATTTTTGAACTAAAAGGTCATTTATGATCATCTTTACAAGCAAGTTAGCCAACTCCAGAGAGTTGCTTTTGAACCATTAACATGACAGTGACACTAATATGTATACGTAACATTTTTCTTACATGCATTAATTGTGTCATATCTTTATAATGGTGCTATTCCTCTTTACTGTTGAGTGAATTGAGGGACAGATTGGCAAATTCTGAAGTCAATGCAGGCTGTGAGGTCTTCTTTGTCAGTTATATTAGCCACTATGGTAAAACTTGAGCTAATTAACTATCCATGTTCTGTATGATGAGGAGAGTGTGTGCATGGCCATCTAAAAGTTGTAAGCTCCCCTCATCTACAGGTGCATTGTTTTCCAAAGAGTGCAAAAACCTCATATTTGGGGGATCCAAAGGGCTACATAATCTGTGCAGCCATACCTTGGTCCTAGAAAGCTTCTCTGGTCCCAAACATCTAGCCAAGCAAGGTGGTAGCCAGGCATCCCCAGACAGGTATTCATTGGAGACTTTATAGCCTGTCTCTTCTCTGAGCCAATTAAGCCTTCTGGCTTAGGGAAGCCACGCTCTCTCAGAGGCAAGTCAAGTGTGGAGAATGTGGAGGCAGGGGGAGGCAGGGGGAGTGGAGGCTTCAGAGACCACACACTTGGGTTTGTGCCCTGATTGTGGTATATGCTAGCTGGCAGCCTTTGATTTTTATTAACTCAAACCTATGAGGACACTAAAACATTCCTGAACAGATCTGGGGTGGAAATCATTCCCAAGCCTCAAGGAGGCTTTCCTGTCTCCACTCCGCCTGTTCTTAGCTCTGACATGGTCACACTTTCCTGTCACTGTGAATGGGTGTTGTCTCCTTCAGAATCCGGAGTGTTTGAATCTGCTGAACCAAGAGGATGGAATGACTCTCTCTCTCTCTCTCTCTCTCTCTCTCTCTCTCTGTGTGTGTGTGTGTGTGTGTGTGTGTGTGTGTGTGTCAAAGAAAGGGAGAGAGAGAGTTTCCTCCTGTGAGATCCTCTCCAAATACCATGAAGGCACACATTGCTCACTGTTTACTTGTGACATGTTGCTAAAGAGAATGGCTAACTACACCTTTGTTAGAGGAAAGTATCAGTGATCAGGTACATTTTGCTGTTGTGAACCAGAAATATTCCTCTGCTGGGTTGTGAAAAATGTATTTTGAGCCTGTGGTAGATGTTAGGCACAGTTCTGCAGATGAGAGGTCAATGCACAAAAGAGATTCACTGTTCTCAGGAAGATAATGTCCAGGATGGTGCGAGAGGCAGGTGAATGTACAGTGTGGCTTGTGGTCATAAATGCCTGCGAGGAGGAAGAGCTGTGTAAGAAGAATACAGTCAGAGTAGACAACTATTTGGGAAGAATCACCTAAGGAGTGACTAACCTTTTCCATCTGATTTCCTTGAGACAAGAGTCTCGCACTGAACTTAGAAGTCACTGTTTGTTGGGTTAGATTGGCTGATCGGGTGAGGCCCTGAAATCCTCCATGATCCTTCTATCTCTGCCCCACTTAACACAGCACTTACAGGTGTTTGTGACCACACCTACCTATTTATGTGCATTAAGTGAGGTCTAGAGGTTCAGAAGTGGTATTGATGAGAGACAATTGCCAGATTTCCCATGAAGGTTCTTTTTAAGCCAGGGAGAGACTAAGTGCTCTTTGCATAATTCTGTAAAGTTCTTGTTCTTCTGCCATTTCACATCAGTGTCCTAATTGTTCTGCAGAGTGAAAGGAGGGCTTGGTGGGGTAGGGTTGGGAGAGTTTTCTTTTCTTTTTCTTTTCTTTTCTTTTCTTTTCTTTTTCTTATTTTCATCAGTAACCCTGTTTACTCATTAACTGGTGTGCTTGCCCACTGCTGTGATTTGTGATTGATCCCCACACTCAGTGGACTACAAAAAGCTGCATGAACAAGTGTCCCAAAGGCCCTGGCCTGGGACAGGGGACAGCATCCATCTTAAATCATACACAGTAGGTCTGGGGACTGCCCTTGTGTTCTCTTAGAGATAAGAACACAAATCACTGGTGTGAAGCCTGCATCAGCTCTGACACAAGCTGTGATCTTCTATTTTATCTATTAGCATAGTGGCAAATTTGGTATCTGAAATAGGGACCATGTGACCAGGAAGCCTAGATATGTACCATATGATTCTTTATGTGAAAATCTTACTTACCCCTATGTAGTGTATTTAAAAAAACAGAAAGAGAGAATTAATATTAAAATCAAATTGTGTGAGCAAATTGGTTTATTCTTAGTTGGAATCTCGAAGCATTCCCCCCACCCAAGGCCCATGCGTGGAAGAATTAGTTGCTGGCCTGTGCAACTATTTGGAGAAGAACCTTTAATAGGTAAGGTCTTGTGGAAGGCACTTACATCACTGGGAAATTTCCTCTGATCAGGAGCCTGCCCTGCTTCCCAGTTGTCATGAGACAAGCAGGTCTCCTCCATCACTTTCTCCCATTATGGTATACTGTGGTACCAAAGGCCCAAAGCAACAGAGCCAAGGACCATCATTATCTGTGGGTTTTGCTTTGCTCATCCCTGAAGTGAGATGCAATGCCACTTAACTTGAAGTAAGGACTCTGTTTCACATAACAATATTTCCCCCATAGGAAAGCTAATTTAAAATTAAAATGAGAAATATTCCCAATGACATATGCCTAGTGCCATCTGCCTCCCTGTGTGCAGAGGCAGGGGAGTATGGTATCCTTTCCTTGGGAAGTAGAGTTAAAACGCTGCACTGCTTTTCTCAGTTTTCCTGACGAGCCGGGTATACTTTTGCATGTAGGTTGATCTTGAAAGTCTTAAAGGTCAGGGGTACCTCTACATTAATTGCTGCTCAGCATACATTTTATTCACTTTTATACATGCTCTATGTATTTGAAGTCTCAAGCATGACAATATCTACATTTAGGAAAGTGGACATTTTATTCTTCAATGACCGTGCCTCATGTACACTAAACTTTAAAGTGAAGCAGTCCAGACTGTGTCCTCAAGTTAATAAGTAAGGGAACCAGACCCAAGTCACCTGGAAGTCACTTCCCCTAGACTCAAGTAGGAGTTACAGCCGAGGAAGCTGTAAGTTGTGTTATCTTAGCAGACAGATTCAGGGTCTAGTGAGAGGTTGGAGTTCCTCTGGCCTCCTTGCAGTGTCCTTATACATGTGGCAAGAGCTTCCTCCAGGCTAGGCAATCAGGCACTACATTGTGACTGGGGAAGTAGTCTTTCACCTCACTCATACCTAGAAACAACTAGGGTTTCCATATATAGAATATAGAAGCTTGCAGGAACCCCACATAACCCTTTATAACAACCACTAGAGTAGCTGGTTGCAGGAGTGTGAAGTTAGATCCAAGATCACCTGATATCATGGAATAAATATGAATACTTATGCCTAAATCTCCAAGGAGCCAACAGGGCCTTCATGCTGGGCAATAAAAGACCATAAAAAATGAAGTCCTGGGCTGGAGAGATGGCTTAGCGGTTAAGGCGCCTGCCCACTAAGCCTAAGAACATCAGTTCCAATCTCCAGGTCCCACATTTAGCCAGATGCAAAGTGATGCAAGGGTGCAATGTTGCACGTGCCCACAAGAGGGCGCATGCATCTGGATTTTGTTCACAGCAGCTGAGAGGCTGCTGGCATGCCCATTCTCTATCTGTCTTCCTCTCCCTCTCTCTGTGTCTCTCTCCAAACAAACAAAAAAAATGAAGTCCTACTGAGCAGGAAAGCATAACTTAAGCAAGTTATCAGACTCAAAAGAGTATCTGCAAATATGAAAAGGAGGTTGTGGTGATTAATAAAGTGATATTTAAAGTTTGGCAAAGGGATTCGTACAGCTTATGGAAGAAAATATATGTGAATTGAAAATTCAATGCCTTCTTTAAAACAAGGACAGCTCACGTGTATAAATAAGTTATGATACAACTAACCCAAATTAAATTGATACAATCCTTGTGGAAACTATTCGGCACTACGTGTAAGCAACAGATGGCAAGTGGAGGGAGGCATGAAGAATTGGAACTAAATGTGGCAGGAAGTAAACTTCGGTGTGTCTGAAGATTGCACTGGCTTATGGAGGAGTATCTTTTAGCTAGAGGTTAACTAAAACTGGGGAGGAAGGCAGACGAAGCGCTAACTTTAGGAGAGGTTGGTCAGTATACATCCACAGATAAGAAACTTTAAAGCTAAGCAGTCCAGACTATGTCCTCAAGTTGATAAATAAGGGAAACAGACCCGAGTCACCGGAAGTCACTTCCCCTAGACTCAAGAAGCAGTCACAGCTGAGGAGACCAGCTGGACTATTCTGAGATCCAAGCCTGTGTTTTTCTTTTTAAAATTGGAGCATTTATGGAAAACTTCTATAGGATTTTTCAGATGTAGAATTTTAATGATTGTATGTAGATTTTTTGGCATTAGATGATTTAATAGCTAGACATTAACTTTTAAATAAGCTTTAAGGTAAATATAGATATTTCTTATATATGCATGCTTTGACTAATTAATAGAAATCATCAGATAAACCTTCAGAGATGTGGTGGAGTATCAGCTACATTTTGGAAGCATTCATTCTTTTGATTCTCATTTTTGTACATCTATCTAGCTCAATGTTTAATGTCAGAATGCAAAATTGCATGCCACCACGTTCGATTCTCTCAGAGTAGAAGTGATAGAATATTGCTAAAAACATTTCTGAAGTCTAAGTGTTTAATTCTATACTATAAACATAAATACTTACAAACATCATCTAGCCCTATGAGAGATAAAAGAGCAATTACAAAGGAACATACAGGATTAAATGGAAAGTTCACAAAGAAAATACTGGGCCTTGTTCAGAAATCAATAGACTTTTCAGACAGCTAGGGGAAGTTTAAAAGTTGACAGAGACATTTGAAGAAAAGAAGAAACACATGTGAAATCCATGAAACAGCATGGCACGTTCAGACATCTGAAATAATTGTGTCTGAGTGCAGTACAGAGCAGGAAGGGAGTGAGACAGACAGAGAAGTTAGAAATAAATTTTTTTGCATGACTCTGTGAGACTTCTTTTAAAAGTCAGGCATGGTGGCACACACCTTTAATCCTCGCACTTGGGAGGCAGAGGTAGGAGAATTGCCATAAGTTTAAGGCCACCCTGAAACTACAGCCTGTTTTATTTATTTTTAAAACAGCTAACAAAGAACTGCTGTATTACACACCTCTAAGTACTTTTATATCTTATTTTATCTCATTTATTCCCATTTTATAGATGTTGAAATCGAGCCATTTGAAGGATAAATAACCAGAAATTCATACTACCAGTCAACAGTGAAGTTGAGACTCAAAACCATAACATTTGACCTCACAGTTCCTCAAATCTCCCTTTGCCTTTTAGTTCTATCCTGGGCTTTTGGAGCCCTGAGAGGTTTGGTTGGTTTAGTTTTATGGTTCTGTGTGATGGTGATCCAGAAGATTCTGGACAGGCTGAGGGTAGCAATCCCAGAAACCATCCATTGTAAGAACTGAGACAAGACGAGGCAAGAGCTTGAATTTAGACTAAGAGAACTTAGAGGGTAAAAAATCCCAGAGCTGTCCGGATTTGAATGGAATGAGTGAACACTCTAGATTGGAAGAATGGCATTAGTCACACTTAGTAGAGAAGGGAAGAGTCATTCTGGCACAAGTTTAATTGTGATGCCCACAGCATACTTAGGGAGAACAGTCTTGCCAACAGTGGAATATTCTGGTCAAGAGATCAGGATGGAAAGCTCTAGAATGAACAGTGTGGCGGTAGTCATGGAATATGGATAGTCAGCCACTGAGAAGTACAGTACCATAAGGACCACAGAAGGAACCCTAATGCTGCTTCCCGCAGCCCTGTCCCCAAACAATGTTGGACCAACAATTGTTTATTACCTGACCAGTATAAGAGAATATAGCAGGAGAGATTGGCTTGGGTGTGGCATCACCTGTATTAGTAAATGCACTGCTTCCCTTAACTTGTAGTTTTGTTTATTTATTTTGCATGTGTATATGTATTTTATATGTACATGCACATGTATTTGCATGCTTGGGAAGGATAGAGGCCAATGTCAGGTGTCTTTCCTAGCTGATCCAGACCTTTTGTATTATTTGGGGTCCATGTGTGCCTTATATGTGTGTAGTATGTGTGTATGCATGTCTGTATGTGTATGTGAGGACACATGCACATACATGTGCATGTGTGTGCATGCATGTGTGCACACACACCAAAGATCAATGTCAGGTGTCTTACTCAGGCACTATCAAGATTATATTTGTGTGTGTGTGTGTGTGTGTGTAGTGTGCATGCATGCCCTGGCTCACATGTGGAGTTGACAACTTTGGGTGTTGGTCCTCACTTACCTCCTTTTTTTTTTTTTTTTTTTTTTTTTTTGAGACTGGGTATCTCGTTTCTTGTTGCTCACTGCTATATTCACCAAACTAGCTGGCACGTGAGCTTCCAAAAGATTCTCCTGTGTTCACCTCTCTTCTCATTGTGGGTATGCTGGAATTACAGAAGCCCGCTATAGCATCTGGATTTATGTGGGTTCTGGAGATCTGGACGTTATCCACTGAGCCATCTGCCCAGCCTCTAGATCTTACTCGCTGACATAAGGTTTTCCACTGAGCCCAGAGCTCACTGATTCAGAGAGTCTTACTAACCGACTCGCCCCAGGGATCCATCCACTTGTCTCCATCTCCCCAAGACTGGATTATAGGTCCGCATTGCCACACCGGGAAACTTTTCTTTGTTTAAATCTTAGCCTATTTGCTGATGGAAGCAGTGCGTTGATTCACACCCCCGTGTGCCCTCTTTAATTCATTCCAGAGCATCGTTGGTAAGGCCACCACCACTTAGGCTTTGGACTTAATAACTGAGAAGGGAATCATGTGAGGCATAAGAAAGGGAGATTGGGTGCTCTGGTATAAGCATGGTTTAAGGGAAGATGGGTAGCACTGCCACAGAGTAATGAGCTAAAATTTTTTGGATCTGGTCATGGTAGGATCATCAACATCTTTTTAGGAATTTTGCACCCTGTTTAATTTTATTCTTTCTCAATACCAACTACTGCTGTACATGCTGAGCATCTCTTTGATGCAATATCTAAGGCACTATTGGACTCAATCTTCATTTTCCTAGTCTGTTAGTTGATCTAAAGCTATTGCTCACTACCTCCATTCTCATGTACTCCTTCCTCTGGAATACCCTGGCCCGATTTTCTCTCTTCTCACCCCACCTGTGTCTCTCTGTTCACCCCTTCCACATATTCTATGATTCTTTAATTATGTGTGGTATAAATTTTCCAACCCAAACCTATGCCACACTTCTCTCCTGAGCTTCTGAGCAGTCTAGTGGCCTATTGGACATTTTAAGTGGGAAGCCTACAATCCCTTCTAATTTAGTATGTCCATTGCTAATCTTGAACTAGCCCATCTACTCTTCCCTATAATCCTTTCTTCTTCCTAAAGTCCACACTTAGTATTTCAGTCTACCCAGCAGCCACATCACTGACATGGCCATCATGTTTGACTTATTTGTGTCTTATTTGTAATTTAGCCTTCTAATGACACTTCAAATTTGTCACTGTCCTTATCTCTACTGCCTGTGTCCAGGCCACCCTATCCCTCATGTGAATTATATGTGGTCTCATTTTCTTTGTGACTTGTCTCCAAAAACACTGGAACTGGAACATCAGTTCTGGCTGAATTCATTGCCTGTCACGCTAACTTCCTAGATTCAGAACACAATGAGAATTTTTCCCTTTTCAGTTCTTAATATGAGATTCTTTCTCTCCTTGTACTTACACATGCTCATGCTCCTGTCTAGAGCATGATTATATATTTTTTTCTTTACTGTTGTCCTCCACCTTCGGGACTCTCCTTACCTCTTAGCTCTGCATGATCATGTGGGTTTCCTTCAGTGCTTTCTGGCATGCCTTTTGCTGAGTCATAAGCTTTCCTTTTGTTTTGAAACTTTTCATTTTTGTCTCAGTGGCTCCCTCTGAATCTTAAGCTCTAAGAAGGTACAAACCATGTCTAGTAGGTATGTCCATCTACTTTAGCCTCCTAGTACTGCACCTGGAACAGTGTGCACACAACATGGACTCAATATTTCCTGTGTGAAATGAATGCTCCTCTGAGGATTTTCACATACATTATTATCTCAGTGGGGGTAAAATTCAACAATTTGGAGAGGAATTTAGAGAAACATGAGCAGAGGGTGGATTAAAAGATTAAATTAGTTGTTTTGTACTGGTAAAAGGAAGAAAAGGAGTCAGAAAAGCTGGTTAGGAGAGTTAGAAGCATTTACTTCCACCTCATAGAACAAAAATGAAGAGATTTTTAAAACCAGCTTGCATCATTTTTAATTTTATCATCCTTCTGATAAATTGAGATCTTTAAGTGGAGAGAATAACTGTATTTAAAAAAATTTAAATATCAGGTTGTTTATCTTTAGGATTTTTTTTTCCATACATGGAAAAACTTTATATAACATGATTTAAAATTTTCCTGCCTTTTTTTCAATGAATTTGTTTTAAAACTTACAAAAGTAATTTATTTGACTCTAGCTTGTCTAAAACCAAAGGGAGATAATTATGCTTTTAATATTTATATTTTTAAATATTTTTATTTATTTTCAAGGAAAGAGAGAGAGAGAAGGAGGGAGGGAGAGAGCAAAGGAGGCAGGGAGGGAGAGAATTGGTATGCCAGGCCCACATGCCGCTGTAAAGGAACTCCAGATGTATAGATGCATGCAGTACTTATGTGGGTACTGGGGAATCAAACCCAGACTATTAAGTTTTGCAAACAAACACTTTTAATCCCTGAGCCATCTCCTCAGCACCTGTTTGTATTTTAAAGAACAGATAAATACCAAAAAATAAAGTACTTGGCAATCAATAAGAGGAAATATAAGCTAAAGAAACCTAGGTAAGTTAAACTATTTTAAGGATAAGATTAATCTATCTGGAAATCAAGGTAAAGGTCATAATTTGATATCAAGCACCTTTAACTACTGAGCTATCTCCCCATTCAGATGCAAGGCATAATTTGAGAAGCAGCATTGCTTGATGATTTTTATCCCTTCTTATATGGGAACATTCAGAAACTGGAGAGCTCCCAGTTCACAATAGACTGTATAGTGAAGGACTTGATGTGAAAGTTTAACCAGAAACTGTTTATTTCAGGTTCCACATGTACGTATACCTTGCAGAATATCTTTTGTAATGAAAGTGTAAGGCTCTATCCTCAAAAATACAACTTTGATTCTACTTAACTTCCTAAAATATATGCATTTTGGAGCTGCTAATTCTCTCTTAAGAAAAGAGATGCTTGATTTAGAACACAGAGTTGGATGCCTTAACTATCTGCCTCTGTAATAAAAGATTAATGTAGATTTAGCGACTAATTTACTTTGACCAGCCAGCATCATGTGCTTTTAAAATTAATATTTTAGGAACCACACAAATAATGGGTTTCTGATGACATTTTCACACATGTCTATCACCTTACTTTGCTCATAGATCTACACACACACATACGCACACATTCTACATGTAAGAGAAAACATATGCTATTTGTCTTTCCCCCTGACCATTCCCTTCCTCTGAGAAAATAGTCCTCCTTCTGCTTCCATACTTTAAAAACTGAAGTTCTGCACGTGATAGAAAGTGTGCAATATTGTCTATATGAGTATTGTGTAGTTCACTTAACATGATGATCTCCATTTCCATCCACCTTCCTACAAATGAGATAATTTTGTGTGTGTGTGTCTGATTCTCATAGTCATAACTCCCTGAAATTAGTTAACTCAAAAACACATTTCAAGTAACTAAATAAATGGATCTACTTAATTTAGTTTTGGACTTTCTGACCGTCAATGACTATTAGGCTTGTAGGTTATGTTGGTTGTTTCTGGGTGTGAGAGTCATAAGGAAGTTTGCCATCAAAATTACATTTGTGCTGGAGGAATGTGCAAGTATTGTCTGTTGTCCATCTCACTGTTCAGATTAACTGGGTAGTACAGAGCTGCTTCATGTGATTTGGAAATGCAGTGTGCTCTGTCAAAATCTATTGCTATCTTCCCTGACTCACAAAGCTTTGGAGAATCTTGGCAGTAATATAGATACCCATGGCTTGGTTATAGAGCCAGCCAATCAGCATAATACTGACAGCCAAATGGCCCTGGTTGTACAGTTATGACTGATAGTACATCAGTAAAGGCTACCAAGCCTTCTGTTGCTCTTTGTAGTTTTATGTCTGGTGAAATACAATCAACAACAATATCTGAGAACAATTGTTCATAGATTGAGAGATTCCCACCCTTATCTAGTAAAACCAGGGAGAACCAGCACAGGACATCTGGAACTGGGGCCTAGTGGAAACTATCTGATGTACTGGATAGACTAAGAGGTGAGATGGAGCATTTTTTTTTTTTTTAAATTCATTACGGACACAGGGTAAGGATCTCGTCAAATTTTATAACCACTGCTCAACTCTTCCTTTGAGCCATTTGGGAGATGTTCTTTATTTTGTGGTTTCTCTGTAATTATTTCAGTGGTTTCTCTTTGTTAGCCAGATGAATAATTTTAATGTGCCTGGTTTTAAATGTTTGGTTCAAAGAAACTAAGATCCAAGGAAAGCCTGTATGGGTGCTGTATTGAAATGGGCATTGTCCACAGATCTGCTCTCTTTATCAGCTCTTTTTTATCCCATGAAATGAGGAAAACAGTGGTGATTTTGATTTTCTTCTTTTAAATCTTTCTAATGACTCAGTTTTCCCTGCCCCAGAACTGTGTATTCTTTTTATGTTGTTCCATGAACCCAAATCCTATTCGTAGCTAAGAGACCCACAGCTGAGGCAAATAAATGTCAGAGCCCCACAGGATGGCCAGGTGCCTATTATGGAATCAGAGAGAGGTGGATGAGGGAATCAGGCAAGGGAGCACTGATTTGTCACAGGGACCCCAGGAAAATCTAGGCAGCTCATTACAACCAGTTGTCTCTCACCTCCAATTAAAGTTTAGCGGCTTTTCATCATGTGTTCTTTCCAAACAAATCTTGAGATCTGATAATTCCATAATTTACTAAATGCAAGTAAAAGATAGTGTAGGAGTTAAACAAAATGGACTGTGCTTTGCTCCTCAGTTTTCCCTCTGAATTCAAACAAGGTTGCTGTTGGCACTCTGCTGTTGGAACTGAAAGATGAAAGTGCTTCCTGTATTCTTACAGAGTACAGTACAATTCACAGCCCTTCCACGCCCATTAAAGATTCCGATTCGGACCGATTGCGTCGAGGTTCAGATGGGAAATCCCGCGGCCGAGGCAGAAGAAACAACAACCCTTCACCTCCCCCAGATTCTGATCTTGAGGTATGTCATTGCCAACATTCAAGTGAAGCACAAGGTAACCTTTAGCTAAAACACGGTTCTGTATGATTGCAATGTGAACAGCAGCAAGCAAGTATCAAATGCTTTTGTGATTGTTTTCTTGTTCATATTAACAATAAGTAAAGCAAGTTTCTCTTTTTTTTTTACTAGCCATGTATGATGCATGGTTTTCTTTTCTTTTTTTTTTTTTTTTTTTTCTTTCTTTCTTTCTTTCTTTCTTTCTTTCTTTCTTTCTTTCTTTCTTTCTTTCTTTCTTTTTAGGTGAGGTTGCTTTTTCTGTTTTGTACTTTTGCAGTGCTAGGGATAGAAGTCAAGGTCTCACACAAGTTAGGCCAGTGCTCTACAACTGAGCTAGAGCACCAGCTTCATGCAAGAAGTTATTTGTGTGCTTTCTTCCACACCAACTAGATAACAAAGTGTCTCTTTCTGGAGAAATATAGTAGCTAGACTTGGTGGTACAAACCTGTAGTCACAGTACTTAGGAGGTAAAGAAAGGAGGTTCAGGAATTCAAAGGTCATTCTAGGTTACATAGTGAGTTTGAGGCCAGAATGGGCTACATGAGACCCTGTCTCAAAAGACAAATAAACAAGCACACACAAAAAAAGAAAAATAACAAATTATGTAATTCTGCTGGAACAAAATTTTATCATACTTGATTATCATTTCAGGTAAGTGCCCTATTAAAAAAAAGCCTAGTAAGATCCTCTGTGAAACTGAAGACCATCTGTGTACATTGAGAAAGGGAATCCTGGAATGTTCTAAACTGAATGGTAATCACCTTCTGAGACATGTTTTGGTGGAGCTCAAAAGCAGGAGGGATTAAGCAAGAGCAGAAAAGGGTGGTAGATTTCATAGCTTTGAATCCACTGCAATTAAATTTCTGCTTTTTGCCAAAGTGAAATCTGATGGTGGAAAACATGATTATTTTGGCTAAAAAGATGAAAATTTTCCATCAGCATCTATGTGCATGAATATGCCCTGGTGTGAGTGGGAATGGGAAGAAGATAAACAGGCTTTAGAGGCTTTTTGTGGTGTTTCAAAGAACTTTATGAAATGCACTCCTCCAAATCCAGTTCAGAGTGCCCCAAGAGTGTGTCTAAGAGCATGAGTGATGTGTCTGCTGAAGTCATTAAATATCTTCAAGACTGAAATCACTTGAGAAAAATAGAAGCTGGAGAGATGACTTCGTTGGAAAAGTGCTTGCTGTGCAAGCATAAGAACCTGAATTTGGATGACCAACACCCCATGTTTAAAAAAAGAAGTAGTTGGGCTATGCTGGGAGGTTGAGGCAAAAGAATCCCTGAGACTTTGCTAGCCAGAGAGTCTAGCCAAATTGGTGAGCTCCTGGTTCAATGAGAGACCCTGTCCCAAAAGTGGAGAGTGATTAAGAAGACACTGGATGTCACACTCTTGCCTCCACACACACAGGCACATACATACATGAGCACCCTCACATGCACCCACACATGAGAATATATGTACACACATGCAATGCAAATACATATACTTTTATACATGCATATACACACACAGTCATCCTTCAGTCTCCACAGGATAATGGTTCCAGAATCATCTCACATACGAGAACCAAACATGTCTAAGTCCCTTTTGTATTTCATATTATTTACATACACCTTCTACAATCTATCTAAGCAGGTTTTTTTAAATAGCTTGGGG
Organism: Orientallactaga sibirica; assembly: GCA_036365145.1. Lineage (NCBI taxonomy): Eukaryota > Metazoa > Chordata > Mammalia > Rodentia > Dipodidae > Orientallactaga > Orientallactaga sibirica. The sequence goes on from JAEOAD010000003.1 coordinate 24,422,078, forward strand.
AATTGAACCCATGGCCATGGGCATGTTAGACAACTCAGTGTACCACTGAGCCATATCTCTAACTGTCCAACACTTTAAATCTTGTCTAGACTATTTATTAATACCTAACATAGTACATTTAGTGTGTAAATAGCCTTTATCCCTGCATCACTTATGGAATCATGACAAGAAAAATGCTAAACATGTTCAGCACAAATGCAATGTCTTTTTCCAAGCATTGTTCATTTTTGGACACAGACCCCACAGATGCCAGGGCCAACTGTATGATTCATCATTGTGATAAGTGTCTAAAAGTTAATGTAACGTTGATAGACAGCATAAAGTTTCAGTTTCTTCATGAAAATATCTAGCTTGATAGCAGTAAATCATCAGAGTGGTAAATAATTCTTACTAAAGAAAGAGCCAACAAGAGGAAAAGGTAAATGGAATGAGTTTCAGCTGGTTGGTTTCCCCTCTGCATCTCAGAAGTTTTGAACAGACTAGTTTTTTTCTCATTGATCCCTTCCTGAGATGCTACTGGAGAGGTAGAAATGCCACCCACTGTTATCTCTGCTGTATTATATGGACACTGCTAGTGTAATTGCCATCTTACGCCTCCTCTAGGATTATATCGGCAGAAAAAGGCTGGGAGATATGTTCTCTGTGTTTGGGAAAAGAATGCATTCAGATTTTCATTTGTGCTACATTTCAAAAGTATCTTCTCAAAGTTAACTGAATAACCATTTTATCAACCAAAGCAAAGGTCCATTGATTTGCTTCTTCCTTTGTAGAGAGTGTTCATCTGGGACTTGGATGAGACAATCATTGTTTTCCACTCCTTGCTTACGGGGTCCTACGCCAACAGATATGGAAGGGTGAGTACTACCAACCATTGCGTTGTGATTGCTTTGAGGTCCACATGCCTAGAATGTATTGTTTGTGCAGGTGAATGGAATCTAAGTAACAAAGTTAAAATGCAGAAATTAATGTAACTGATTCATATGGTGAAATTCATAGTAAGGTAAAACACATAAATGAACAAAAGAAGAGACTATTTTTTAGGTCTTCAAATGATACAGACTTTATACTATTAATTTCATGCTTATTTGAGACCCTGGGGTGTGGGGGGGCACTAATGGACTCCTGCTTAAGATGTGTAGGTGATACACAAAGATCTTTTCTACTTCCCTATCTTATTACTTTTAAATCATTCAGTGAAGCAATTCTCACTTGCTCATCTTAACAATGTTGGTATGTTATTTTCAAAACACCTGCCATGTGTTTTTAGATGTCCCTTTGCTGCTGGGGGCATATTTATTTGAATGCCATTTGATACTGAGCCTCTGGTAATAGGATTAATGCATCCCTGCTAGAGTTGTTATAGTATCTATCTTGGTGTTTGGGGTGAAAAATCATAGGGCAGATCACCACCTATAAGCAGAACTATTTTAACAGTTTGCATTTTCTAAAGCCTTAGAGAAAGTCTTTTTTCAGTACGTTGCTTGTTGGTTTTAGAAGTCTTTTTCCATGTAAAATCATATTAGCTCAGCTGGTTATAGGCAGTTTCTGAAATTATCCTGTATATATTTCTCAGTTTTTAATCTTTGAAGAAATAATGTCTTAGAAATTTGGAGCTATTAATTTGAATCCTGAGAAACTGAATTCATCTTTCTAGGTGTGCCTAGAGGTTTATCACAACCAAATGTCAAAATTGACATCTATAGAAGGTTCAATGCTCTTATTGTAAATATGAACAGAGATTTAGTTTTTCAGTACTTATTTCAAACCATCTGTATTGAGTTTCTACTAATGACACAAAGTCTGGAGATAACAGTGAGGTATTATCAGGTAAGCTTCACAGTTCACCTTTTCTAAATGTAAAGATAGACCTACTCACAAGCAGGATGAGAGTAAATGTGTACACACACACACACACACACACACTTTTATATAGGCTGCACTATCCCATCATTTGAATGTGGAAAACATTATATTCCAATTTATGGTTAAGTAAGTTCCCTGTGAGAAAAAAAATTGAACAAAAATATAGACTGAAAACATGAGGTCATAGAATTTATCAATAAAACAATCCCCAGGGCAGGAAAAATGGCTCAGCAGTTAAGGCGCTTATGTGGAAAGCCTAAGGACATGGGTTCTGTTCCCCTATACCCGCATATAGCTAGATGCACAAGATGGCCCATGTGTGTGGAGATTGTTTGCAGTGGCTAGAAGCCCTGGCATGTCCATTCTGTCTCTATCTGCCCCCCCCTCATAAATAGATAAATAAATAAAATATTTTTTAAAGTCCCTATTATGTAACTAACACATAGTAGAATTCAGTAAATATTATCTGGATGGTTTGGTTGTTTTATAATAATACTATTATTATATCTACTTCTTCAAAAACTACAACTTTAATTAAAATCTGAAATAGCATTAAGTAGTTAATAGACCTTGAAGAACATCTTAACTAAGCCATTGTCGTATCATGGTACCTGATTGCTAAAGGAGAAAGTTGGTGTCTAAAGCTCATGCAAGTATTCAAAAAAGGAAAAATTTGAAAGCCATCCAGATGTTTACAACCTTGAAGAACTCACAAAAGGGCAAAATGGATACACAGAGTATATATTGGTCACTGTTCTGAGGGCTGAGCCACTACAGGCCAGGTTATTACCCAGCCTGTGACCACATGGCTGAGGTCACCACTGGCTTACTTATGGATTTTTTACCTAACTTGAAACCCTTGGCTTCCTAAACATTTTCATGCAGAGTCTCAACAACTTATAGGCGAAAATGCTTTATAAATAATGTCCTAAAAATGCCATTAGTGTCATGTTTTAAAAAGTAGCAAGCATTAATGTTTTGAAGCTTTAAAACAGAATTTTGCCTATTTGTGGTAAAAAGCATGTGATGAATAGCTTTTTTTCTTATATAGTTTACACAAGACAAATTTCCTTTTTTTAAACATATATATATATATATATATATATATATATATATATATATATATATATATATATATATATGTAAGCAGAGAGAGAGACAGCAAGAGAATGGGTGCATCAAGGTGTCCAGCCACTGAAAATGAACTCCAGATACATGTGCCACTTTGTGCATGTGGCTTTACATGGGCACTGGGGATTTGAACTTGAGTCATTAGGCTCTGTAGGCCAGCGCCTTAACCACTGAGCCATCTCTCCAGCCTCTATTTCTTTAGAGTATGGATTATTATGAAATAGTTACATATAACTTTACCCTTTAAGAAACCCATGTTCTCAAGAGGATCTTCCTAGACTTTGGGCCTAAAGCCTGAATGACCTCAGGTCACTTTGTGACCATCAAGAGATAGTAAGTGCAGAGCTGGAAGTGTTTACTGTTTGAGAGATAAGAGAGGCCCACGGGTCATTGTCTAATGATGGAGGTGGAGCTTTAGTAGAGATGTGGTCAGGGATGGGGACGGACTGTTAAAGCCTACTGGCCACTGTCACAAAGTTTAATCCCCCTTGGAAACAAGGGGCACCATGGGAGGATTCCAGAGGGGAGATGGAAGGTGGCTTACAGTTTCAGATCACTTTAGCTGAGCATGGAGAACTAATGGCAGAAGAAAGGTGAGGGAAGGAGTCTTTACCATTATCTGAATGATTAGCTGTATAACTGGAGATGAAGGGTGAGATTCTAGTTGTGTCTCAGCTAGAAAATGGGACATCAAAATGACTTGAACTGGGTACTGGGCAATAGGTAACAAGGAAAAGGAAAAGATAATTCCAAGGTTTTTTTCCCCTGAGTCACTGAGAAAAGAGTAATGGAGAGAATATATTGGTATGAGGAAGAACTGATTTGAAGAGAAAATTTAAAATTTGGTGATGGAAAAATTCTAAATGGCTTTTTCATACCTTCTTGGACAAGAAGGAGGCTGGAAAAAAGACTGAGAGATTAGCCAGAACTGGGAACACCAGAGTTCAAGTAAGCTGTGCACAGCTGAAGGTCAGAAGTTCCTCACACTCTCATTGGATTTCCTCCTAAACATTTATTGAGCACCTTCTTGGTGCTTGACAATGTGGCTAGTCTGTGGTCATGGTGTCCTGATGCATTCTGCCCCTCAGGGGACTTAGAGGACACATTGCTGAGAACATTCAGTGAAAACCAGAAGCATGCAGGAAAGCTGACTGGGCATTGCCCTCATTAAAGAATATTAGGATTGAGCAGAATTTGCCGTCAGATCAGGTCTTTAAGCCTCGTAGGTTGAACCTCAACCAGGAGTTTTCCAAACAAAGATAATAACCAAGCTGGTTGGAGTGGCTTGCAACCCTTTTGTTCTTCAACCAACCGTCTCTTCAGAGGCAGTCTGGAAGCAATCTGCTTCCTCTTTGGGAGTGCAGATTTAGCTATGTTCCTGACCATTGTCCGAGAAGTATGAGGCTCGACCTTCCTGTACATGCTTAGAAAGAAATGAATGCCTGACAATGTGGTAGCTGTTCTGTCCCTATGGGAACCAGATACTTGAGAAGTAGCTTAGTCACAGTAGCTTAGGCAACTCGATGAGTGGGGCTATTCAGTGAGGGGATATAGGATCTGGTTGATATAATGCAAAATTAGGGCATGTTATAGCAGTGTGCACCAAAAAAAAGTTTGTGAATATCCCACCTTCTGTGTAATGCTAGCTGTGGGAAGAAGAAATGCCAAGAGCTATAAGGAAGTGTTTTATAACAAAGGTGATGGGAACAAAAAGAGGGTGTATAGTACAGCCTTGGCTAAGGAAGAGGAAATAAATTGCATATTAGCAAGAAAGTGAAGCCTGGAAGTATTCGTTAGGGTGTTGTTAGTGATAGCCGTCCTAGCTGCTTTTTTTGTTTAGTGCATTTTGAAAGATTTTTAAAAGCTAAATCCAAATTCCTGAATTTCACTAAAGAAAAGGATTCATATTTTTTTCCCATTCACTGGTCTCTTTAATATAGCATGTGCCATATAATCAAATTGTTAATATCGAAATGCAAACTTATATTTCAACAAGTATTGTCTGGTGACTCATACATGGTACCCTCGTGCTGGCATGAGGAACAAATGATATGAAGGAAAAAGGGAAAATTTGGTGTTGGAAAAATTTTAGATGGTTTCCAAGGCATTATGGCTTGGTTGTTTGCACACTTTCTTCATAGTGTTGTTTACCATCTGTATCTCATAGAGCTGGGGCTGGCATGGATCACAAGAGGATTAAGCCTCATTCATAATTTTATACAAAAACTAAGCAGGGCTGGAGAGATGGCTCAGCAGTTAAGGTATTTGCCTGTGGAGCCTGAGACCCAGGTTCGATTCTTCAGTGTCCATGTAAAGCCAGATGTACAAGGTAGCTCATGTATCTGGAATTTGTTTGAAGTGGCTAGAGGCCCTGGTGGCCCATTCTTTTACTCTCTCTCTTTCTTCTCTGTCTCTCTATGCTTGCAAATAATAATAATGATAATAATAATAAAAAACTAAAGCAGTTAAGATAGCATTAAAATGGCATAAAGCTTAGTGGATTTAATTGTGGATCCTATTAAGAATTCCATAATTGTCCAGCACTCACTGAATTCAGCATTCATGTTGTGAAATTACTTTTACCAAAGCTAGAAGATTTATTGCTTTTTTGATTGTTTGGTTGGTTTGGTTCTAGTTTCTTGAAACATAATATCAAGTAGCTCAGGCATGCAACTGAGGCTTGCCTGGAACTAAGGATGGATGGCCTTGAAATTGTAATTGCCCTATCTCTCAACTGCTAGAATCACAGGCTTGTGCCACCATACACAGCTTTTACCATGACTGTTTGGCAGATAAGGAATTGGAAGAGGTAAAAACCCCAAGTATATAATATTTAGGATCATATCTGACATAAACCAAATATTTGATAAGTAATAAATATGCTTCAATATAGGTGAGACCTTACTTTCTAAATAAACTGACATGGTCGCCAGTGAGTAATATGGCGACAGTATTTTCAGCTTCATGAACTGCATGTGGTATTCTTAGGCGTAAGAGTGGCAGATTCAAATTCAAGTAGATCTAAACTCAGTTGCAAGCTCTTGACTTTTCAGCTCTTTGATCTTAGGCAAATTATTAATTCTGACTTAGCCTCAACTTTTTATCCATATAACCAGCTCCTTGGTTGATAAGCTTGTTTTAATAATTTAATTGTACCATGAATTGAAAACCACAGTGTCTTCATAATGGCAAAAAACAATGGAAAGGAAAACACATCACCTGTTGAATTTATGGATGATCTTTACGTATCTGCCTTCTAATAGGCCAAGATTATAAGAGGTTCTCTGATGTCACCTTGATGTTAGGCCATCTAAACCTCTTTAGTGAGTGTGATCTTAGTATCTTGAGGCATTGAAAGTTGAGAGCAGTTTTTCTAGCCTAGTTCATCTTGATATTCTAGTTGACCATCCAAGTTGATGGCTGTTTGGGGGCTGAGAGGATTGCTCAGTGGCAAGAACACTTGCTGCTTAAGCATGAGGACCTCTTGAGCCAGAGACCACCAAGTTCAATTTCTTAGAACCCACATGAAAAGCTGTGTACAGCCAGCCAGAATTGCAAGTGTGTAATCCTGGGCCGTGAAGGGTGGGGTGCAGTGAATCACTGGGGCTCACTGAAGGACAGCCGTTCCTAGTTGAGTGAGACACTCTGCCTCATGTCAATAGATGGATGGGAGATAAGAGAAGGACACCTGATTTTTTTTCCCTCTGGCATGTACACGCCCACACATTGAGTACCCACACATGCATACATTATACATCATTCACACTGCACATATGGAGCAAAAGAAACAAGATTGCTGCTCCTACTTTGAGGGACAACATGAACTCCATGACTTGGAGCAAGCTGTCTCACAGTGTGGCAAAGGTGTTCTTCCCTTAGCCTGGCACAGAGCCAGGGACAAGGATGATGTGCTCCATGGGTGCTAAAGGGTCACTTACAAGTGTGATCTCCTTTGTGGAATGTCTAGACCAGGGAAGCAAACATTTATGTCTTTCATCAGGATCCAAGTCTGCTCTGGTTGGGCTGAAGCAGTTGTGACTGGTGCATAAAAAAAAATGTGATCTGTAGTTCCAAAATTTGAGTTTCATATATTTCCATATCTTATGACACACCCTTTTTGAAAATTTTTTAAAGCTTGAAACATCTAAACAGAGATTGCCCTATGGTCTGATTTTGTAGGGCCTTTCAACTAAAAATCATGTTTAAGTCTTTAAAAGATTATTTAAAAATTAAAGACACAAAGAAAAATGTGCAAGCAGTCAGAGCTGGTGGGCCTGCAAAACCCAAAATAGCTTTTTTTCTGTCCCTTTAGAGAAAGATGGCCCCTGCTCTACCCCAAGCTCTGAGCTTTGTGTGGATTCTGTTTACTTTAGAGCACCAGTGTAATTAAATAAGAGCAGCACTGTCACTGGCTGACTGTGAAATCAACCTGCAAAAGCACAACCTGTGTGCATTTGGAGCCTTAAGGAAACTCAGGTCAGCAGCATATGGATTTATTACAGAAGGTGGAATGGTTTTAACATAGTGGAAATCGATTTCTTTCACTCCTCCCCCTCTCTCTCTCTCTCTCTCTCTCTCTGTGTGTGTGTGTGTGTGTGTGTGTGTGTGTGTGTTGTGAATCTGGGTTATCCAGGCTGGCCTCAACCTCACTATGCAATCATGAATTTCTAATCCTCCTACACCCATCTCCCAAGTTCTGGGATTACAGACGTACACCTGGTACTGACTACCACACCTTATTTTGTGTGGTGTTGAGGATCCAATCCAAGGCCCTGTGTATGCTAAGCAAGCATTCTACCAACCGAGCTACATCCGCAGCTCCAAAATATATCTCTTATTGAACAAATCTACAGTGGGTATCCAGGTTGCTTGGACAAGATAATGTGTGTTACAATCTCAACTGTGTCAATCTCAAGACTTGTGCAGTCATTGTCATCAGCAGTGAGCCCACAGGAAGAAGAGGCAAGGCTGTGTGAGCAAGAAGGTGCATGCACCTCTGCCTTATGACACTGGCCGTGGTCACAGTGTCCAGTGCCAGGTAGCTTCAGCGATCGTTCTCAACTCTTTGACAAATGAATGAACCCCAAAGCACATCCCAGAAGAAGCGTGCAGAGTCTGTGGCTGGGGAGCTAGCTCCGGGTGACGAGTCACCATTATAATCCCAAAGAATGGTGCTCTGATTTTATTTTTATCTTTATATACCAGTGCTAATTTAGGTCAGTGATAACATACGGCATGGCTCCGAATATAACTGGATACTATTTTGTGGTGTGACAGAATCTAAATGCTTAAAACACACCCATCACAAACACAATTGTCTGGACATCAGAGTGGTTTTGAGTTGAGCAAGGCTTCTGATCCCTTTCCTTGGCCCTTATGAAGTTTGCCCTCCTTTTTGTTATTCCTCCTAAAGAAGGCCTGCATGTACCACTAAGCAGACCCAGGATGCATACACTTGCTCCCTTATTCAATAAAGCCTGGCTTTCCTGCTCATGGGTGTGAAGAGATGCCGTGAATGAGTAAGAATCACCACAGCTCCCCGCCTGGGCTGGAACACTACCTGTGGCCACCACCCTTGGCCTGCGGCCTTGGGAAAAGCATCTTGTGTCTTTCTCACTCCTGCCATTGACTTTCTCAATCTAAAAGCCAGAAGCAATCCCAGAGACTGTTAGGGAACAATGTCCAGCCTCTAGAAACATACTGATGGCTGATCCATACCTAAGAGCTGTTATTGCTTGCTTTGGGTGCTCAGGGGAGGAAGTGGGCAGCCATGCATGTTTTGCTGTCTCATGTAGCAGACAGGGATAGAAATACGGCATTAGAAGTGGCCAAAACCATACACCAAAGGGATATGTATCTATAAGGAACATTTAGGGGATCTGACATTAAGAAAATGAATAACAGAAAATGTGAAGTGGCAGAAAATTGTTCAGTTCTACAGCTTATCCTGTTCTCTCTCTCACTCTCTCTCTCTCTCTCTCTCTCTCTCTCAAGTCCAGGTAGTTTTCTCTGTTTTCAGTAAGGAAATTTAGCTGAGAAAAATTACATTATTCATCCAAGAAAGCACATGTACTTAATAGACAATACTAGGAATTTATCTAATCTATTCTAATTTGTCCATTGCCCTCAAAAGAAGGCCTTGGGTGGTGCTGAGCACAGGGCATGGGGTACATGAGTGATAGGAAACACTGCACTGGCATAATAGAAATGTACTATTAAAAAGCTCAATTTGATAGCAAACAAAAATATTGTGTACTGCTTCTGGTAGGAAGTGATATAGGTCTGAAAATGGCTGTAACACTAGAAAAGAGATAGGAGGAGTGGTTGCTGATGAAATCTGGGCAAGTCCTTTGCATTTTGCTGTTCAGCCTTACCTTTGGCCCCATGTGGGATCCTGTGTGTGGAGGTCAGCTGACCACATCCACAATGCTTCCTTCTCGCCTCCTCCCTCTTTGTACCACGTCTTGGCAGATGTCTCATGTCTGAGATTAGATTTTTCTCCACAATCAAAATTCATCTTTGGACTAGTACAATTCACTTTCTTAATGCTCTACTTGGCTATCATTTTCATGATGTTGAGAGGGCATGTCTTAAGAAAGGAGAAAATTTAACAGTCCAGTGTCACCATAATCAGTAAAGATGACCTGCTTAGCACCATTTGGGGTTTTGGATTTTCCTTTTCAAGTAATTTAGGCAATAGTTCAACTAACTCTAAAAGACTCATTTCTCACATGCATATAATCTCTTGTAGTAATGCAGATTATTTCTTAGTTTTCATCAGAATTATGCCAAACTCTCCCACACAGTTCACTCCCTCTGTCAAGTGGAAATCCTTATCAACTTGAATTAAGTTAATATTCCTTAGATGCCTCTGGGTGGGAAAAAAACATCACTGGATTCCTTGGGTCTCAGAGGCCATACATATCACTTGAATACATTTTTAACACTGTTTTGTGACAAAATAACATTTCACATCATTTTTCTCTTTTCTCAGGTGAGTTAATTTACAAAGCTTGCCCTTAATCCTTCCCCTGTGAACAGCCAGCATGGGGCCTTAAAAATAAACCACTTCTGTCCTGAAAGTACCCAGTCCTGTTTTTCAGCCTCCTTTCTCTCAAAACAAAAGATCCTGAATAGGGAGACTTTTTTTTTTAAATGATATTTAGACCTGTTTGTGGCTGTAATATTAGCATTCTAAATAGGAGATTGTTTGGGGGCTTAAAACGAGTATTTTTCCTTTCTTTTATTTGATTGATAGTGCCCAAAGGTTTGTCCTCAATTTGAGTATGCTTGACAAGATTTTCACATTGAGCAACAAACCCTCATAAAGCTGCTCACATTGTTAGCCTCATGCCTCACTGAGCCCTGCAGCTCTAGGTAATTGCTGCTCATGGAAGCTTAGCTGCCCACACAGAACAGTGCCCATAGCAGTTAGTTGCCTTATATTTAATTGCACAGATTCCAAAATGTAAGTGCATTATCCAGAAGAAACCATCATAGTTTCTGAAATATTTGAACTGTCTTGAGGAAGTTCTTCTAGCTTAAGATTAACAGATGACACTTAAAAACATTGTATGATCTATCTCATGATCCTAACCAGCTGAGGAATTGGTGTAGATTTGATCTCACAGAAATAATTGGATATTTCTGCAAAAAAAAAAAAAAAGGAGCTACTCAAAGACCATAATGTATTTTAAATGTCCTTATAGATTGAAAATGGTAACAAAATACTAATTAAAAGTAAAATTCAAACTTTTGGTTTTCTTTCTTTAGCTACTTATTTAGAGTTTTAGTGAGAACCCTGTGAGTACGTTGTGGTGCCCAGTGATGACTTCAGAGTATGGAATAATCTAAAACTGGGACAGTGAGTAAGAAAGGAAACTAGAGTTCACTTATAGAATTTAAGTTAGGCAAAAATTGTCTTGGAAATTGCTAGATTTATTTTAACGTTAGCTTTTGCTTTTAGAAAAGTAAAAGAAAAGGAATATGAAAAATAATAGACTGTTCTGATATGTAAGGCCATGTAAGCCAGAAGAGCTACATGAAAAATTATAACATTTTTTTCTTTTAGTGCTTCACTGGGAGATCTAAGCAATAAATTTTAAAAAATGTTTTCTCATCAATATTTTGGGGCTATTTTTAATTCTTATAAAACTGAAATGACTTTTAGATTACATGGATCTAATGTAATATTTGCCATTATTAAATCATTAGATGTTTTGAGATACAGCTTTGAAAATGCAATATCATAATATGTTGAGATATTTTGTCAGATTAAGGCTTTTTAGACAAAGGAGAAAAGTTGTTTTTGCTTTATACACAGAAAATCATTCTAGATGCCATTCTTAAAAGCCAAGAAGAGATAAACAGGTTTTCCTAAGTTTTCCATCTCCTTTTGAGTCCCAAAGGGCAGTGGACACTAAGCCAAAAGTAGAAAATTTCAGAAAATAAATAAGAATGGTTTTCTGAAGCATCCTCAATTTCCTGTGGGTTCACATTTGCCACTAAAAATAGATGACGTTGTCATTTGGAGCTGGCAAATGTGGCAAATGGGGAGTGCTCCATTTTTTTTCCAGGCTCTGCATGTCCATTTTGTTCAGTGTATTTCTTACTACTGGTCACCAGCAGGCAGGATTATGGGACTTTGCTGAGGGCTGTTTAGTTATCTTGTGAAATGTGCCAGGCTATGTGCTTAAGTGTCCTGGTCAGGAAAGAACTCCAGCAAAGAAAATTTTCAGAATGAATTAAAGACAGGAGAAAAGGTTAGGAAAGATAGTGGGCCACAGGGCTCTGCAGTAATGACATTAAATTCAAGGCAATGCCACTGTCATCAGGCACAAGAAGGCTCTAGTTGGCTCTACAAAGAACTCAGGGCATACAAAGAGTCTTGTTGTCATGGAGACAAATCTGCCAAATTTGTAGAAAATGTATATATGATTACTCTAGACTATCAATAAAATAAGCTGTGTGGCCGCATTATGCTTACAAAGGACTAAGAGCTCTGTATCCTGAGCTTCCCATGAAGATTTGCTCTGAATAGAGTAATCAGCTATCACTGTGACATGATTTGTTTCAGCTGTCCAGTCAGGAAAATTACTTTCTATCTTCTCTCCCCTGCCTCAATGCCTGAAAGCCACCTTTATGAGCATATTTACAACATTAGAGACTGTCACTTACTGATGAAGTCACGAGAGTGAGGAATAAGTACATAGCGCCTATTTACAGAGTACTTAGATCACATATCATGTACAAATACTGATATTCGGAATGGTTAACAGAGTAAGTTGAACAGCAGTGACTTCAACTTGGTCATGAGAATAAGGCAGCAAGTCCCAGGTAAGAACATATCTAATGTACCCCCAGCCCGGAGATGTGGAAGAACTCAACATTGTTCTCTGCTGGGGGAGATCCCGTACTGATATCATGTTAGGACTGCCTGAAAAGTAAGACTTAAAAAGCCATCAGGGGGCCAGGCGTGGTGGTGCATGCCTTTAATCCCAGCACTCGGGAGGCAGAGGTAGGAGGATTGCCATGAGTTCGAGGCCACCCTGAGACTACATAGTTAATTCCAGGTCAGCCTGAACCAGAGTGAGACCCTACCTCAAAAACCAAAAAAAAAAAAAAGTCATCAGGGCTAGAGAGATGGCTCAGCAGGTAAGGCACCTGCCTGAAAAACCAAGAGACCCTACTTCAATTCCCTAATACCCATGTAAAACCATATGCACAAATGGCACATATGTCTGGAGTTCATTTGCAGTGGCCGAAGGCCCTGGAGTGCCCATTCTCTGTCTGTCTGCTGTCTGTCTCTCTGTGTTTGTAAATAAGTATATATAGATATATATTGGTTTTTCGAGGTAGAGTCTCACTCTAGCTCAGGCTGATCTGGAATTCACTATGTAGTCTCAGGGTGGCCTCGAACTCTCAGCGATCCTCCTACCTCTGCCTCCCAGGTGCTGGGATTAAAGGCATGTGCCACCATGCTCAGCATATAAAATATTTTTTGAAAACTCATATCAGAAGTAGTAGCTAGGTGCACCTACTACTTTAGCTTTGTAGCATAGAAAGAGCATCACATGAGAAAATGAGTGGAACTAACACTGGCTGGGCAGAGGCTGGTGTGTTTTTGCATGTGCTGAATGCTCGCTGACTTCTGGGCACAGATCATCCAAGCAAAACCTCACACGTTCTTCTCAATAAAGGGGGATATGTGAGGGTCTGTGCAAATCTTTTCCAGTTTTGACTTTAATACATACCTTGTATTGGCCAATCTTTTTTTTCATCAGTACCCAAAGTGTATCCCTCTACCACTATGTTCTGTCCAAGGAGAAAATTTTCAGAGCAAATCTCAGAAACCATATGATTTGACTTGTGTACACTTCAGTATATGTTCAATATTCCACTTAGAGAAACTTACTAAAATATAAATAGTAGATGGTTCTCAGTCCCATAAGCCATCTTAGAAAAACTTATAAATTCTTTATTTTTTTCATGTATAAGTGTGTTCTGTGCATTCATGCATGTATGAATGTATATGTACACACAAACGTGTGCGGATATACACATGCATATGGAGGCCAGAGGTTTACACCAGATGTCTTTCTCAATAACTCTTCCACGTTATCTTTCTGAGACAAGGTCTCTTACTGAATGCAAGACTCACCAATTTGGCCACAGTAGCCAACTACTTAGTTGCGGGAATTCTTTTCTGTCCGCTCTGAGTGCTGGGATTACAGACACACACCACCATGACTGGCATTTGATATGGATGCTGGAGATCTGAACTTAAGCCCTCATACTCCTACTTGGAGCAAGCACTTTACTGACTGGGCCATCTTTCTAGTCCCTGTAGATTCTCAGTATCACTAAATATCTAATCCAAAGTTGTATATCTTTAATTTTCTAAAATGTTTACTTCTAAGTGTGGCAACATATACTGACATAAACTTTATATCTGAAGTATTATTATGATGCATTGTTGTTCAACTAACCTCCAGAATTCTTTTTCTTTAAGAATTGAAGTTCTATATCCATTTAACACCTCTCCATTCTCTCATAATCCCAAGTCCTAGTAGCCTCTATTCGAATCCTGTAAAAATGATTCTTTTCCTCCCCCCCGCCCTGAGATAAGTTCTCACTCTAGCAGAGGTTGACCTGGAATTCAGTATGTAGACTTAGGGTGGCCTCAATTCACAGTGATCCTCCTACCTCTGCCTCCTAAATGCTGGGATTAAGGGTGTGCCCCACCACACCCAGCTGATTCCTTCTTTCTAATAAAAACTAGAGGATGGACTTTTTTTTTGATTTTCTTTTTTTTTAGAGAGAGACACAGAGAGAGACAGAGAGAGAGAGAGAGGAGGGAGAGGAAGACAGATAGAAATGGGCACACCAGCAGCCTCTCAGCTGTTGTGAACGAAAACCAGATGTGTGCACCCCCTTGTGGACAAGTGCGGCATTGCGCCCTTGCGTCACTGCATCTGGCTAAATGTGGGACCTGGAGATTGGAACCGCTAGAGATTGGAACCAGCGTTCTTAGGCTTAGGAGGCAGGCACCTTAACCCCTAAGCCATCTCTCCAGCCTGAGGAGGATGGGCTTTTTAAGGGCAGTTATTATTTTTTAAACAGCCTGAAGTTCACATCGAGTCTGAATGCATAAGGTTGGGTCATCTCTTGTTGCCATATCCTGTAGTGCCTGCTTTGGTCTATCCCACAGCTGTGGCTATAATATTAATGGCACGATCATAATAACAATAGAAGGAGTGGCAATGGCTACTTACAACTTGCCAGATACTAGTCAAGAACTTTACATATGTTGCTAAATTTAATCTGGAAAATAATAGAGTTTTATTCCCATTTTACTGTCAAGGGACGTGAGTCTAGAGGTTAATTTGCCCACCAGTACCTACAACTAGTATGGGAAGTCAGAATCCCAACATAGAATTAATGTATGTACAGTGTACACTGCAAAGCTTATGGTATGAGCACTATGAGAATGAGCATTTATAGCACTCTTCTATCCTGTAAGATAGTAAAAGAGTGGCCCTGATAATGCCTTGGTTTGGATGAACATGAATCTAGTTCACTCAGGATGGGATAAATGACCTTTCCATAAACTCTGAACACCAAAACAGTGCCATTACATGACAGTGACATTACATGACAATTCCTGGACTTAAGTTAGAAGCTAAGCTGACAGCCCTGAAGGAGTAACAATATCTTGACCTCACGTGAAAATCACAAAAAACATCAGTTTCTAATGGACTGTGGATCATGCATGCTAAAAAGTGCATTTTAATTACTATTGAAGTATGCCTAGCACCCTAGGTGACTTATGAAACCAGGCTATGAAACAAGAACCAACGTTCAGTCTTCAGATGCTCTAATACCCACCTGCAATTATAGATGGCCCTTTTATTCACTGCAAATCTGATTTGAGATTTCAGCATATGAATTCAAGAATAGACACAGATCTCTCCAGAAACTGTTGTAAATAGCATTCCAGGGTCTATGCACTCCTTTTGTTGAGAAAGATTTTCATTTTCTTCTTTACATCACATGATGGTAATTGAAATAGCAGTGAACAAGCTAAACAAGAAATGGTTAATCCAACAGTGGACTGGAGATCATGTTGACTTTTGTTTAGGATGATAATCAGTCTCTGATTTCTAGAAACATGAGAAAAATATCTTGGGGCAATGGGATAATTAAAGATCATTTGACAAAAGATGAAGGCAAAACAATTGTTTGGGGTCTGAGGCTAAAGACAGCAGATTTCTTTGTTACTTAATTTTTTTAAAAAAATAATGTTGCTTTCCATTCAGTAGACATAATGTGTCTTTGATGTGCTGAAAACAGCAGGAGTAGCCTAGGATTGCGACACATTCCTCTACTTTCAAGACTTTAAGCAGACACTTGACTTGCACTTTAATGACAGATCCACATAATTTAGGAGTGGGGTTAAGTTTCTTTTCTTGGTGGGTGTTGGATGTTGCATACTGTTTTGCTTTGGTAAGGAGCAGCTTAAGAGGAACCTCTCCACTAGAAGAGGTTCCTGGCATAGGACCAGGATTTGTAGCTTCCATATTGAACAAGAGAAATGAGAGAGCATTTGAGTATATATTTTTTCCTTTTGATACATCACTATACTAATTTAAATTATACTAGAGAACTAAGTTTCATAGCACATGTTTTTTTCAAAGTGTTTCAATTCATATCACTATTTAGTTTAAAAAATTATATATTGATCTTTTGCTAATATCATACATATTATTAAACAGAAAAGTAAGGCTTTATAATGAGCTATGCTAAAAATGAGCTTCTCTTGAAGTCAAACAAGTGGTATTTATGAATCAACATGTTCAAATTTAATGTTTTTCCCATTATTGAAATTATTAGAAATAATGCTGTGTTGGGTTGTGGATGTAGCTCAGTAGTAGAGGGCTGTGTTACATTTTTGTCACTGTGACAAAATATACCTGAGAGAAATCACTTTAAAGGAGGGAAGAGTTTTCTCTGGCTCACAGTTTCAGAAGTTTCAGTCCATTGACATATGACTGTGGCAGTGTAAACTATTATGATGACAGCAGGAAATGGCAGAGGAAAACTGCTCACTTCGTGGGGTTGGCCAGGTAACCATGAGGAAAAGTAGAAGCTAGAGTCAAGATATACCCTTAAAGGACTCACCCTAGCGACCTCCTCCTTTCTTCCTGCTGGTTCTTGCTTCTTAATTGACACCATCTCCCAATAATTCCATCAAATTACGAATCCCTCACTAAATCCCTCACTAAATTCCTGTTTCAGTGACTCCTGTCTTCCGAGTATTGAGCACATGCCCCTTTCGGGAGACATTTCATATCTCGACCAGAACACTGCACACTGCTTTTCATCCATCAAGTTCTTCTGTTGGCTATGTGCTAGGTACCAAAGATGAAAAGAGAAAAGAAGCAGGAATAAGAAAGAAATTAGAGAGCCTAGCTTAAATGTTAAAACTTACTGAAGTGCTGTAAAAGGAAAATGAAACAAAACAAACATTCTCCACACAGTTTCCATTCTGTCTTCAGAGAATTAATGCAGTGGGGGGGGCAGTATTTAGGAGAAATCCTCTATTCTCCTTAGGCAAGAATTCAAGTGAGCTGTGGGACCCAGTGGTCATATAGCCACAGTGAGAAAAAGCAAGAGGCGATGCTGACCCAATGAAGAAGGGGCCATGGGGTGCTGGAAGGCTGTGGGCACCTAGGCTTTGTCAAAGAGTACAATGTATTGAATGTGGGTAACCTCTGGAGACAGTTCCTTTTGGGGAACAGTTCCTTTGACTTAAGTTTCATTAAAGTTGTTAAAGGGAACTTCCACCAGATTTGCCTTACCTTTTTATTATGTGATAATTAAATCTATACATAAACACATTGTAACATACTCAAATTCACTGATATTTCATGTACTTAAAGTTATGTTCATCTAAAATAATATGTTTATGTTAAGTTCATAGAGCACATTAAATGTAGCTATATTAATCATATTCATAATATTATATATATTTTATAATATATATTATATATTGATGATGACTAAGAGCCTCTGCCTACTCATCATTTCAAGAAAATATTTCATGACCAAAAATAAATAAATATTGAAAAACTACAAACAGGTCATATGTTGTAGAGGTAAATAAAAGTGAGGCATTTATGAGTTGTTTGTATTTGTCACAGTTTCTAGATATTGTTAAAAAAGAATGGAATGGTGGAATAGACTGTAATGAAGGAGGCTAAGGGAAAAAACTCAAAAAGAAAGAATTTGGGTGAAGATAAGGAAGATGTGATTTCTAGATCTAGGTGTCAGGATTGACTCAATGTGGTCATGATAGGCTGTTTATGAAAATGCTGTGGTTAGGTTGGTAGCTTTCAATTTTTCCAGAGAAAGGACACCAGAGGTTTCCAGGGAGTAAGATGAACTTGACTTGTCACACATCTAGCTTCAGATGCTTTATGGACATCCTAGGGAAAGAAAGCTCTAGGTTTTGGATTTATGATCCTACAGTTGAGATTTCCATTCTGATGTGGCTGAGCCATCAGTGTCTTTGGGTCACAACACAGTGTAAATAGAGTGCAGAATGGATGAGACCAAAGTCCCAGAGATGAGCAGAAGGTGACTGATAATCAGATTCTTAGAGGATGTCAAGAAAAACACTGCTAATGGTGTTCTTGACACCAGAAAAGGAGAAGTGTCAAGAACAGTATAGAGGGGCTTGGGAAATAGCTGAGTTGGTAAAGTACTTGTCTTGCAAGCATGGAGACCTCAGTTTCATCCCTAGAGGCCATGGGAAAATGCCAGATGCTTGTAATCCCAGTACGGGGAAGGAGGAGACAGGAGGATCCCTGGGGATCCAGGGAGCTCCAAGCTCCAAAACACATGGGCAGGCTAGAGATATGGCCCAATTGATAAAGTGCTACATGAGCATGAAGACCAGAGTTCAGATCCCTAGCACCCGCACAAGCCAGAAGAGGCAGTGTGCATCTGTAATCCTCGCAGAGGAGAGGCTGAGACAGGAGGATACCTGGGGCTCACTAGCTACCTAGTTTAGCTGAACTCATTAACTCCAGGTTCAGTGAACTATCCTGTCTTCAAAATAAGGTAGAGAGCTATTGGAGAAGATATGCAATATTGGCCTCTGGCCTCCACAAATGCACACGCGTGCTACGCACACACACACACACACACACACACACACACACTCACATTCAGTGGATAGTGGGTTCTTGAGGAATGACAGCCATGGTTGTCCTCTGGCCTTCACATGGATGGCATATTAATGCACACATACATATTAAAAACAGTAAGAGGGGGCTGGAGAGATGGCTTAGCAGTTAAGGCACTTTCTTGCTAAGCTTATGGACTCGAGTTTGATTCCCCAGTACCCATGTAAGCTAGATACACAAGATGGTGCAGGCATCTGCAATGGCTAGAGGCTCTGGGGCACCCATTCTCTCTCTCTATCTTCCTTTCTCTCTCTCTTAAATAAATAAATGAATAATAAAAAAACAGGAGGAGGAAGGACAGTAATTGCAAATGCCCCAACAGTCAAGATTTATTATTATTATTATTTTACTATTTATTTGCAAGCAGAGAGTCAGGGAGATAGCAACAGAGAGGGAGAGAAAGACAGAAAATGTATGCACCAGGGCCTCTTGCAACTGCAAACAAAATCCAGAGGCAAGCACCACTTTTTGCATCTGGCTGTATGTAGGTATTGGGGATTTGAACCCAAGACATCAGGCTTTGCAAGCAAGGGCCTTTGACCACTGAGCAATCCCTCCAGTAAGTTTTACTTAAAGTGCAATGTTGTTCTGAAGAGGAAGCAAAGGTCTACGTTCTTCCCAAGTGATATAACAAAAAAATGGCATTTTCAAAGAACTCATTTCATAACTGTAGCCCTGGAATTTTTACTGCAAGAACATTACTTATTTCATGAAAAGTAAAATTAAGCCAAAGACATGGTGACTATCATGTCTCAGTTTTAGTCCAAGAAGAGAAGGGGTTTTCTTGCTTGTTCTTTTTATCTCCTGAGTGTATCAAAATAAGTCATCAAGCTGCAATGAACTTATTTTGATTTTTGCCAGACATGTTTGAAATTTTTAAAGGTATTAATATAGTATTTATTGTAATAAAACCTGCAGTAGGAGAAAACCCCTAGTTGCTAGGGTTGTATAGGCAACTTCATGCAGGTTGTCTCTCTGCCTTCTGCTAGTTTCCTGAGGGGAAACAACCTGATGTGGTTATGCACCTCGCAGATCAGTTACCATGCACAAACCCTAGCTTTGTGTTCCGTACTATAGATCACTCATGATAGGATTGTGAGTGGAAAATATCAGAAGGGGCTGGGGAGATGGCTCAATCAACAAAGTGTTTGTTACACAAGCATGAGGTCCTGAGTTCAGTTCCCCAGGTGCACATATAAAGCCAGGTACTATCATCCTATACCTGTAGAGGTGGGGACAGGAAGAACCTCAGTCTTGCTGGCTGCTGGCCATTCTAGCCAAATTGTTAAGCTGCAAGTTCAGTAAGAGACTGTATCTCAAAAAAAGAAGGTAGAAAGTGATTAAAGAAGACACTGGATGTCAACCCCTGACCTTCACACACACATACAACACACATACCAACAACAACAATAAAAAGTCAGATGAGGGCTGGAGAGATGGCTTAACGGTTAAGGCGCCTGCCTCCTAAGCCTAAGAACGCCGGTTCCAATCTCCAGGTCCCACATTTAGCCTGATGCAAAGTGATGTAAGGGCACAATGCCGTACTTGACAACAAGGGGTGCACACATCTGGATTTCGTTCGCAGCAAGCTGAGAGGCTGCTGGCGCACCCACCTCTATCTTTCTTCCTCTCCTCTCTCTCTCTCTGTCTCTCTCCAAAAAAAAAAGTCAGATGATACTCTATGTAGTAATATTTTATTTAACAAACTTACATTTCAGCTCTGTGTGTGTATGAGAGAGAGAGAGAGAGAGAGAGAGAGAGGTCTTACTAGGTCATAGTACAAAATATTATTTGTTTGTTTTGTTATAATGGATCTTAGGTAAAAGATGTTTGAGAAACATTACTCTCTAGCTGACACCTTCCTTTTCTAAAATCCTGTCAGTTTTGGGAGCTGCCATGCTGTTTGGCTGTTGTGAAAGTTTCATGACACTGTAAAGTGGCAGGTATAAGAACCATGAATGAATGACCGCTAATAACAAAAGAGAATAACGTGAAAAGGTAAATAAGCCAACATCTGTGTTGAATTTGACCCCAGGATCGAACAAACCTTTAAAATTTATTAGTATTCTGACCAGCAAGTCGTTACTGTAATTTATGAAGAAAAGTTAAAGTATGCTATCTATTAACAAACAATAGAGTGATTCTTTTGATGCCCATATAAATAAGCAACTATATCAAGAAGAAATGAAGCTTTTTCAGGAATAACAATACTATGGTACATAAATCCCACAGATGGCAATTAAGTAAATGTGGTGAGTCTCCACTCTCACCACATAAAAGATTCATTGACGTGGCTATAAGACAAGTCAGTGTGTTTTATCGGCCTGAACTTAGAAGCGTGCCCCTTTGCCAGGAGTTTTGTTTTAGCAGCAGCTGTTGGAACTTCCCCCACGAGTGATTTCTGTTCTGGAGCCTATTTGAATGTTAGCTTTCTCCACGCTACTGATTGAGAGAGACCATGTGAACAAACAATTTCCAATGGGACCAGGAGTAAACGGGTTTGTTTTTCTTTATTTATTCATAACCTATTTTTAGTTCAACTACAACCTAAGACATTTCTTAGATATTACTTGGTATTAAGGGAAACTTAACAAAGTTAAAGGTGTCCAACTCACCAAACCAGAAATTTGAAGGAATTGTTTTCATTTGCATATTGAGTGTGTTTATTTCCTCCCTACCCTTACAGAAACTCTAGAATGTTTGCTTTGCCCATCTGTTGATCTAGCCTCTATCTTGTACCAAACGCCCTATCTTCTGCCTCTTTCCATGGTCAGTCAGCTGGCAGAGAAACTGAGGCTAGGGATGCAGTCCTGCCATATCTTCAGACACTTTCTCCCTTTAGGGCTCTGGGAAGGAAGGAGGGAAAGAACGGGATGATGGTGCAGGTGAGGTGGAACAAGTCGAGTAGTATTGACCATGTGGGCGGGTGTGGGGAGAGTTCTGCTCCCGTACCTCCATGCCAGCCCCTCTCTCTGCCTGGGGTACAGACACGCGACTGTACCCAATTGAGAGAAGATTTTGATTGTTATACTATCCTATGGGAAAGCAGAGTAGTCTAGGGCTCCTTTTTAGCATTTCGTACTGCCATCAGGCAAAGTAGGACATGGACTTCTCACATGGGCAGTGTGGCAAAAGACAGAGTCAAGTCTGAACCAGAATGAAGCTAGTACAGTCAGAAAAGGATACGGGAAGTGTACAAAGTCCACATGGAACAACAGTGATAGAAAGAATGGTGTCTGAGTTTTATGTCCTTGACTCAAATCTGTGGTAATATACAGAGCATACCCATGCCAGATGGGGGGCCTTTGTGAAGACATAATTTGTCTAATTGTAATTTTCCTGGATACATGACAATACAGATAGTTTCTGTACTATTCTAAAGGTGTTCTGTGATAATAAAATATAATTATCTGATACTGTTATCACAAATTCTTATTTTGGGAGGAATTTAAAATGTCATAAGTAGAAAAGTAGCTAGTTTTAGGATGACAATATAGCTTCAACACTCATTTTATATTTCTTGTATACTTTGGCTATGGAATTTTTTTCTTAGTGTAAAAGGTTTCAATAAGAAGGCATGTTGCTACTTGGATTTCATACATTATGAATACAGCAATGTCATAAAGATGTCTGTGCATCCCCCAAGTTCATTTCAATACCAGTATATGCCATCTAAATATGTTGTGTCAGAAAGACCATACAAGCTTGAAACGTTAGGGTTCAGAAGCCCCTGGAAACTCCACAATGTAGCATTCACCTCCGTGATACCAAGTTGTCTGATGCCTGAATGTATTACATGAACATCACCATCAGCCTCTGAGCTGAGCATGGTGGGGACCAGGTGACCACTGTGGCCCTCACTTCCTACTTTACGTGTACTTCAGGTTGGCAGTCAGTCTGAGTGAATACAATGAGAACAACACCATCTAGAGTATTTACCACCTTTCTGAAATTAATCTAGAGTATTTTCTGGTATTTATGGCAGCATGTTTTAGGTGCTTTTAAGGGATCGTGGTATAATGTCCCTCTACTTAATATGTCCTGGTAACTGTAGATCATATTAGTTTTGTTTTTTGAGACAGGGTCTCACTCTAGCCCAGGCTCACCTGAAACTCTGTAGTCCCAGGCTGGCCTTGAACTCACTGCCTCCCAAGTGCTAGGATTAAAGGCATGTGCCATCATGCCCTGACTTAGATCTCATATTTTAATACCATTTTACCACCAAGTTATTTCTCCATGATGCAAAATAACACGGTACTTTTCATAGACCATCACTGAATAAGTGACGTACCCCAAAGGACCTGGAGCTTTTCCCTGCGTCACTGGTTTCCTTCCACCTTCCCTGAGGCTGGCTTCCTTTGAAATGAGACACTGTCTATCATATAAGCTATGTTCTTGACCTGTAATATTCTTCTTTCAGGATCCACCTACCTCTGTTTCCCTTGGACTACGGATGGAAGAAATGATTTTCAACTTAGCAGACACACATCTATTTTTTAATGACTTAGAAGTAAGTTCTGATTGATTTTTATCTGAAAAGGAGTGATTGATTTTAAGATAATGATGGGGTATATTTTTTAAGTATCTGACTGGAATTATCCTGGACAGTGTGGTTAGTTATATCACAGTTTTGCCTTCATGATGTTTGCAGTCTTCCATTGTTGAATCCTATGTGTCTGCTGGTAAGGATTAAAATTTGATACTAATAATCCTAGAATCAAATTTGATCATCAGAATCTATAAACTCTTCAGTTGCATTAACACTGCTAAGCTATGTCCTTAGAACCCAATAGAAGTCATGTTACTTGCCTATGCGTTCATGTCATTCTCTTATTATAATTCACTCAGTGTTTTTCTGTCAGCCCAATTGTTTGGCGAGTATTTGAGGATGTGAATGAAAGCTTCAAAAATTCATTTCATATTCCCTGTATACTTTCTCTCTGAAAATGTTTCTTCTTAATATAAAATATTTCAGCAAGGAAGCACTGTTAGTTTGCTAGGGTTTCTCATGTCTTAACTACTGCTGATTTTATTGGACCATTCTGATTTGGGAGAGATTTTTGTAAGATGGCTAGCTAAATGTGAATGTGCAGTGGCCAACACAACCTTGGTTAGTGTCATTCTGAACAATGAACAACCTTGTTTTCCCATATCACCCTTATGAGAAAACATGAATATCACAACATTTCCCTTCCTCCTTAATAGAGACAGTTGTTTATTTAAATCCCACTGTTAAGCAAGCTTGTGGTAAGGCTGCCAACAGGCATTAATCATCAACTTGTTGTTTTGCTAGGTTTTATAAATGTATGTTATTTCAGACAGGAGAAGAATCTAGAAGATTCGCGCAGAACTTTTCCTGATCAAAGTTAATTGGCAGCAATTGGCCTTTAAATATTTCCTGATGTTTCCCTTCCCAAAATCAAGCAAAATGCACCTTATTTAATAGATGAGCCAAAATCATTTGGAAAATGCCAGTGTGTGACAGAAGTTAAATGCGGTTTGTTCAACATCTGTCCTGTATTTTGATTTCTTTTCATCTGCAGTGAAACTGCTCACAGACGAATTGGCAGCTTCCAGAGCAATAAAATTATTTAAATGTGCTTTATTTTCCACCATTCCTTAGGGAAATATTTATTTTTACACTTATATGTAAAATGCAATTTTTTTTGCATTTTTAAGTTTTTGCTTTCCTCAAGGAAATTACACGTAAGGCACTGTGATGTTTTATGGTAGAAATATTCTCTGTGAGTGACAAATTCGGAATTGCTTTTATAAAAGCTTAGTGATGGTATTTATTTTCAAAAGCTGTTTCTGATTTATGGTTGCATTTCACTTCATGAGAAAGCGGCAAAAAAAAAAAAAAATTCTGTATTTTATTGGTATGTTAAAATTCCTAAATTTCCATTTGTCTCACAAGATCCAGACTAGTCTGAATTCTGTCCTGGATGCAGCCTTGTTACTCTTCCTTCTATTAATAGTGTTAATAGCAGCCTTTGAGAAGAAATGACCAGTCATCTGCTATTGTTTTAAAATTCTTCCTTCTTAACATTGCCAAATATATGTGGTGAACAGGGACATGTTAGACAAAGAATAACTTGTTACTATATGGACAAAAAGACTTCCAAAGTCAACTTTGATTTAATATAAAGTTTTTATTTGTTTAATTTACATTCCCATTGAAGTGTATTAAGAGACTAAAATAGTCAAACACATTAAAACATTCTAATTTCAGGGATACTTTTTTTTCTGTAAGTCCAAATTCAGTAAAAGGATATTATTCTATGTACTACCATAATACAAAATTTGATTCTTTTGTGATGAGAACTTATTTCTTATTAGAAGTTGTAAAAGAGAAAGAATGTATAATTCAGTCACATATGCAAAATGATAGTGGTCATTTTTTAAGCTCATGATCATAAAAGAGCTGATTTTAAGTTATTTTACCCAGAAAATAATACAAACTTGTCCACAAAAGTATCCATAAAAAAGGAAGATACATTTAGCCTGTCTTTAGAAATTATTTGCTCTAGATTTGTATAACATTTTAAAAAGAAATTTGTTCTTACAATTGCATCAATTTCTCTCATATACATACATACATACATACATACATACATACATGTATACATACATACACACACAAACACATTAAAATTCAATAAATCTGGAACTGGCCTTTGCAAATATGTTTCTTTCAAAATAAAAATATTTCCTGGCAAAAAGTAAGCATATTGGAATAATACTCATAAGGAAACCAAAATTATCTCACCAGACAGAAATGATGGGGTAATGTGTGATTTCACATACCCATTAGCATTTTGTGGTGGCCAAGGATATGAATATTTTCATATATTTAATTTACATGTTCTTAGCCCTTTAAGGTCTATGACACAAATAATTTCAAGGAGTTTCCCAAGCTCTTGGTTGGCTTAGAGTGTTATTTCTGAACTCGAGCTATTGACATTTGGCTATATTGACATTTGACTTTATGGTCTGTTCAGTTCATACTCAGTAAGACATTCTGAATAAAGAAATACACTAACTGGGGTTTCCAGTGATATTTGTTGTGTCCTGATTTAGATTTAGGGTATAACTTCGAAAGTAATTTAGAAATGTCTTACTGAAAACAAAAAGTAAAAAAGCTTCTGAGTTTTAAAACTCGTTTCAGTGGCTTTTTAATTTTAAATATTGAATTTACATTAATTTTGTTGACACATCAGAAAATAAAAGGAAAACGTTGTTTTTCTGTGTCATTAAAAGTGTCTAATGTGTTAAGGATCATGAGTGACAGAGATACAACGTCATAGAGTGTAATAGTTTCCCTCACCAAAGACCGTGATATGTTCGTTCCACAGCATACCTCTTTTCATAGTCTCACAAACGTCCTGTGTATCACTTTACAAAAAGTCCCCACATGTAATCAGATGATACTGATATGGAAGTCATTATGAATGACAGGATGGAATAGGAGGGTTTTTCAGCTTCTTTACATCATATGTATGACATTATGACTGAATAGAGAAAAGAATTCTTTCTGTTGGAGTTGTATCAAAAGGCTGTCTGCAAGCACAAACAAAAGAAAGGCCTCAGCAGTAATAAGATTTTGGTTTAACCTACCTCTAGCCAGTTGTCCTGCTGGAGTTTTCCACATTTAAAGGAAACGTTTTATAAAGATAGGTATGTCTAAACAGAAATAAAGCAAATAAGCTCATGTTGACTTTCTCCTTCTTCCGGGTGTTAGGTTATAGCTACTACAGTCCTCTCCCATGTGCTTGGCATGGTGGCCTTCAAGAGTGGGCAGGAACTCAGTCACTTCATGTATTAGCTCTGGGATAATACATGGAATTAGGGCTGGGAAGCCGTGGGAACTCCTCTGTGTCTACGAACACTCTGTGCTCATCCTGGGTCATGTGATATTGCCTCGGAACTCTCCTGTCCACTGTCTAATGCACTGTTTAGTTGGGAAAATCCAGAAGAATCTTTGTTGTCAAGAGGTACAATACAAACACTACAACTTGTTCTAAGGCCTTCTCTTGCTGTTGACTCCATCCAGGTCTGATTTTTTTTTATTATTATTATCTACATTAACAGCACTTGTTTCCACATCTTTTATTAGAAGAAAGGCTCAGGTTATGGTCTTATTAGGGTCTGGGTTTGATGAACCAAAGACCAATGACAGTAGGTTATAGATGGCCTAATAACATCATACTGTACAGAAAGTAAGCCACAATGAATTGTCTTATAAAGTAATGAATGTTCACTGTGGTTTAGCCTTTAAGTTTGGCATAGACTTCATGATTATAAAACTTAGGTTATTAATTACTTTAATATATTGTATTTAGAAATCTATTTTTAGTTAGAAAGTCTCTTCACAATGTCAGCCATGGCAATCTCAACTGGCTTCAAGTGAAATACCCTGTACTGACCTATGGTGTCTGCTTCCAAAAACATAAAATGTATTAATTCAGAAGGTGATTTATTTTGAGTCAGATAAACATGATTCTTTTAGAACACATGTTCTCTATGAGAAATAGCAATTCTGGTGCCAATGTCTAGCTTTATTGATGCTGAAAGTCCTGGTTTTCAGCTGCCTGTTAAAGTACACACTGTGTAAATGTCCCTCTGTGCCTTTGTATGCAAGCATGCGCGCACGCGCGCGCACACACACACACACACACACACCATTTTTCTCCGGGACACTTGTTTATGCCTAAGGCATTGACAGACATAAGAAACTGTATGTCTCTAACCCTGGGAACATCCCTCATGACACGCTTTACATGCTGATTATTAAGTGAATTGATATGTGTTGAATTCTGTGTGTTGCCTTACAATAGAGTTCTTGTGAACTGACCAACCAGTCTTGTCCAAACTGTAGTCTGGACCACAGGTAGTTGAGATTTGCAATGAATGAGGCTCAACCTAAACCATGAATTTGAGTTAAAATAATAAAAGATAGTTTTGTGAAATTTTGTGCATTTCTCAAGTGTGTACTTTGTAGATGAGAATGTCATGTCTCATGCTAGAAGGTTGGACACTTCTGGTTGAGATTCTTCCTATGATTTAAGTGAGGGTATTTGGTCTTAGTCATGTCTCTAGTTAAAAGCAACATTAAAAACTCTCACTTTAAGGAGGAAAATGTTTTCCTAGCAATAAGTCATTATGAAGCATAATATTGTATTGAATTTAACTGCATTACAACTAATGAAGTTTCTATGGAAGTCATAGGTTCATAAGGAAGCAATGCTTATATTTGATCTGTTGTTACTGAAGGATATTGTTCTTTTTGTTGATTCACCACTTCTTATAAGATACTATTTTCTCTGTCTGAAGTTAAAAATAGAAATATGAAAGTATACTCAAAAACTTGCATAATTTGCTATTATCAAAACATTAAGAGTCTATATTCATAGTGATTGACTATAAGAGCATTTCCTGGGCTATGCTTGGTTTGAGTGTTTGCCTAACATAGGGAAGTTTCCAAGGCCTGTCCCCAGTGCTCCAGACAGAAAAGAAGAAAGAAGAGGGAAGAGGAAGAGGAGAGTAGAAGGAAGGGGAGAGGAAGAGAGTCATTTAGTTAAGAACAACAGAAACACTATACTTAGCAGCAAAATAGCATAAACAAATCGCCATGAAAATAGGAAAACATTAAGAATGCCCTCTGTTAGCTGTACTGTTCAGCACTGATCTAGAAATTTAGGGCAATGAAAGACAGAATTAGAGTATCTTGGGTTTCATAAATAAAAAATACAAAATTAAATTTACAAATCAATAGCCTGGGCTGTATAGATGGCTTAGCTATTAAGGCACTTGCCTACAAAGCCAAAGGACCCAAGTCCGATTCCCTAGGACCCATGTAAGCCAGATGCACAAGGTGGCACATGCATCTGGTGTTCATTTGCAGTGGCTGGAAGCTCTGGCACACTCATTCTCTCTCTCTCTTTCTCTCTCAAATAAATAAATATATTAAAAAATCAATAGATTTAGAGTTATCAAATGGAGAAAAATTAACTAAGTTAAAAATTTTAAATAGCAATAATTAGAACTCAAAAGAAAAAAATCCAAAAAGGAAACATAAGGAATAACGTATATAAAAAGGAGTTTGTGAGAAATATTTGGATATAGGCATGAAATTTCTTCATTTCCTTTCCTTTTTTTTTTTTTTGTTTTTTGTTTTTTTGTTTGTTTGTTTGTTTGTTTTATTTTGTTTTGTTTTTGTTTTTCGAGGTAGGGGCTCACTGTAGCCCAGACTGACCTGGAATTAACTATGTAGTCTCAGAGTGGCCTTGAACTCACAGCAATCCTCCTACCTCTGCCTCCTGAGTGCTGGGATTAAAGGCGTGCGTCACCACTCCCAGGTCCTTTCCTTTTTTTGTAATATGACAAAATTGTTCCAAGTTCCATTTTAAAGGATATGTAATCCAAAGTACATAAAAAGTTCTGATAAAGCCTGGTAAGCAAGCCTTGACATTAGACTAACCATGGGGAGAAGAGAGACCAGAGATGCAGACCAACTTTCTTTTGTTAAAGAGAAATTTTGTGTGTATTAAATTAAACCAAACACAAACTAAAGGGTGGATTTCTTAAGTATCGGTAAGAACTAGATTAAAATATAAAAGAATAAAACACAAAGAGAAAAATATATGTGAATAAAAATAATCCATCTTTTTAATGATTATTGATCAATCTTAAAGAGAGTTGATGCAATTTATTCTAATTACACATCTATGAACTTTCCCTAATAAGTGAGTAAGTCACATATGTATGATAAATATCTCTAAATCATGGACTTCTGATCTTAGTTTGCTAATCAACATGAATATCAGTTGCACAAGTGCACGTAGTTTATAAAAATTCTCTGAGTTGTAATTTTTTTTTTTCCGAAAAAGTTTACCTTAAAAGAATAGGACCACAGGGATGCTTTAGTGGGTAAAAGACTTACCACACAAGTATGAATACTGAGTTCAGGTCTGCAATACCCAGATAAAATTCCAGATATGGTGACAATCACCTTTAATATCAGCACTGTGGAATTGGAAACAAGAAGATCCCTAGAGCTTGCTGACTAGCTAGTATGGCCAAGTTGATGAGGTCTAGTTTCAGCAAGAGACCCTGTCTCAATGAATAAGGTGGAGCATGACTGGGGAAGGCACCTGGCATTGACCTCTGACCTCCATGTGCACATGTACATTCACCCTCACACATATGTATTGATGCACATATGAACAAAACTCACAGGTACACTACACTACACACATATACACATACAAACTAAAATAAATGAAAATTATATTTGGGGGCATACGTGTGTGCACATGCACACACACACACACACACACACACACACACATTTCAGTGAGTGATCTGGATTTTGTTACCTAGGATATGTTTAATGTAAATATATTAAGCAGTTTGTAGGTGTGTATTTATGAAGGATGGAGTTAGGGATACTGTTTCTGCTTACAGTGTACTGTAGCCTCTATATTTTTCTGCTTCATTGTTTTTCAATAATGGGTACCTATTCATTGAACAATTATTAAGCATCTGGTTATTGTTCTAGATATTGGAGACCAGCAGTGACTGAAAAAAGCATCTTCTCAGTGAGTGCTATGGATGGGAAGTAGGAAATAAACGCTATAGAAACACTTTGTACAGAGCTAACTGTGAGAAGAGATTCAAAAAGTACTGGGGAAGGGATAAATCAGACTGGGGGGGTTAGCTAAAGTGATCAGGAAAAGGTGTCTGTAAGTCGATGGCATTTGTGGCAACACAGGGCGTGAAGATGGAAGCAGCTGCCACAATGAGGTAGGAAAGCATTCTGAGGGGAGTGGCAAATGCAATGGCCCCATGGTGGGAATGACTTCAGTCTTTCAAGGATAAAGTAAGATTGCCAGTGTGGCTGATACAAAATTAATGGAGGAAAAATGACACAGTCCAGAAGCATCTTTCACATCGTGATGAATAATATATTTTTTTTCTAATTGCAGTAGAAAGCCACTGGAACAATTTAAGCAAGGACATAATAGAACAGTGTTTCCACTTGACCAGATATCAGCCTGGCTGCTAAGTAAGGATGAGAGCTTGGATGGAGTCAATGAGACCAATTAGAAACCCTGGCAGGCTGCCTGCCAAAGGGCATATTACACTGGCACTGGGAAAGCCACCATTTTGATCATGGTGAAAAGTCATAGGACTTAGTACTGCATCTGCATAGAAGTGCTGGCAGGATCATCTAGCAGATCAGGTGTGAGAAGGGAAGGAACAGAATGAAGGACTTCTGCATTTCGACTTCAGTACTAGAAAGGTGGCCCCATTTCTCAGAGGAAGAAGGGTTGGTTGAGGGTGGTAGGAGAAGTTGGAATCATTTCTTTTCCCTGAGCCTAGGAGCTTTAAAAGCCTCGTTAGCATCCATGTCCAGAGATAGCTGAGACCTGCAGATTTGGTTCTCAGCAGAGAACAGCAAATCTGAAGGTGGGTTGGAGTTAAAAGCATGAGAAAAGGTGGTACCCATAGTGCAAAGACTGAATACTGAAGAAAGTGCCAGAGTGAGCCTTGGGCCCTCCCAATTAGAAATAAGAGCTCCAAAGAGAGAACTCTGGGGACTAGACTGAGGTGTACAAGAACATAAACAGCACCACAAAGATGGAACAGATCATGGTTCAAGAACTTTGAACGTTGTCTGCTATGTCACATGCAACCTAGGTTGTAAGATGAATGGAGCAGTGGCTGCCATGATCAGAATGTTTTGTGCTAAGGGATCTGATAAGCAGCCTTGGAACATGCTCCTCCCTGGAAGGAGCGAGGAAAGGGCCAAGGTAATGAGATGGCAAGGATGAGTTACCATGGTGACAAGGTGCGGTGATGGTGGTGTGTAGTGAGGGAGGGTTGCTTAGGCTTTAGGCACATTTGTGTGTCCAGTGGAATGGTTCAGAAGGAAGGAGAATACATAGAATGTGGAAAGAGAGGGTCCAGTACAAATGTCCCAGGGCTGGCTGGTTTTAGGCAAGGAGACGAGAGAATCTGCAGATTCAGCTAGATGGAAACAGGAAGGGTAGGACTCAGAAAAGAGAAGATGAGGCCTGTTTTGCCATAGAATTCCTCATTATACTGCACTGTAACTTTTCTGCCTATTTCTCTCAGTCCTCTATCAGGCCAGATACCACTGACTATCTTATCTACTTGAACTCTGAACTCAGTGTATACCATTCATTATATAGAAGGTTCTCATGTTTTGTTTGTTTGTTTTTCCAAATAAGTTCACAGTGAGCACTACTAATGTTTGTGTATACATATGTATGTGTGTTGGGCATGCCTGTATGTGTGTGTGTATGCATTTGGGCACTCAATTGTCTGTAGGGGTATGTGTGCGTGTGTGTGTGTTTGCGCGCACACGCATGTGCACAGGCCAGAAGTCAATATTGGGTATCTTCCTTAATAGCTCTACATTGTATTTTTGAGACAGGATATCTTAACTGAACCCGGAGCTCACCAATTCATCTAGACTAGCCAACAGCTCTGAGAAACCTCCCCACTATCCATGGATTTTATGTGGGTACTGAGGACCCCAGATCCTGCTTACACTGTAAGCTGCACAAGACACCTATTTGTTATTCAGGAAAGTACTTGATAAGCACTTCACCCACTGACCTAGCTCTGCAGCCCAGTACTACTAATTTTTTGTGTGTGAAATGCAGGGTATTGAACTCACAGTGTCGTACATGCTAGGCAAGCACCCTACTGCATTTATCACCTCCATTCATCTTTCTTTTATTATCATTAACTTTAATTAGCTTATAAAGTAGAAGGATTCTGTATAGCATTTTCATAATACTTAGTTTTGGTTGCTCTTACCCAATCTCTTCCTTTCCCTCTTTTCACTGCCCACCATCCCGTCTCACACTGTTATGCCTCCGATAATGCACCTTTTACCTTCATATCACGTAGGTTATATTACCCTTCCCGCCACTCCCTCCCTTAAAGTCTCATGTGCCCTGTTCTACTTTCCTGGCTTCTATACACACTCACTCCCACATTCATACACATATGTATAAATTAGAAGCTAGACCCTGCATATGAAAAAGAATTTGCAGTATTTGTCTTTCTGAGACTGGGTTACCTCACTTAATATACTTTCCAGTACCATTCATTTTCATTAAAAAGTTCAACATTTTGTTCTTCTTTATGGCTGAATGAAACTCCATTTTGTGTTATTTCCATGTTTTTGTTATCAATTCATCTGTTAATGTACATCTATACTAGTTCCATTACCTGGCAATTGTGAAAAGAACAGCAATAATCAAGAATGTGGGAGTTCCTCTGTGATAGGACGCAGAGTCCTTTGGGCAGATGCCTGGAGTGGTAGAGCTTGGTCACAGGGCATTTTTCTTCTTAGTTTTTTGAGACACCTCCGCATTGATTTCCATAGTGGCTGCAGTAGCTTACACTCCCACTGACAGTGAATAATGGTTCCTCTCTCCCTAAATCCTTGCAGGAATTCTGTTGTCATTTGTCTTCTTGATGAGAGACATTTGGGACTGAGGTGAAGCAGAATCTCAAAGTAGTTTTAATTTGCATTTTCCTGACGACTAAGGATTTTGAACACTTTAAAAAATGTTTATTAGCCATTTATATTTCTTCTTTTGAGAATTCAGTTCAGTTCCATAGCACATTTTGTGACTGGGTTGTTCATATTCTTGTTTAGCTTTTGAGTTCGTTCCTCTGTCAGATGTATATCTGGCAATGAGTTTTCTGCCTTATGTAGGCTATTTCTTCAGCTGGTTAACTATTTCCTTTGCTACACAGAACCTTTTTTATGTGTTTTTGTTATAGATCTATTTAAATGATCTCAATTTAATTTTGGTAGATTACATGCATCTAGACATCTATTTCCTTTTTAAAAATAACTCTTTTTAAATTAACTTATTTACTTAAGAGAGTGAAAGAGAGAAAGAGTCAGAGAGAGAGAGAGAGAGATTGAGAGAGAGAGAGAGAGAATGGGCATGCCAAGGCCTCCAGCCACTGCAAATGAACTCCAGATGCATGTGCCACCTGACTTACATAGGCCCTAGGGAATTGAACCAAGGTCCTTTGGCTTTGCAGGCAAATGCTTTAACTGCTAAGCCATCTCTCCAGCCCTAGACATCTATTTCTTCCAGGTTTTCTAATTTTGTGGAATGTATTTTTAAGGCATGCCCTAACAATTTCAGAATTGCAGTGCCATCTGTCATTTTAGCTCCTTTTTATCTCTAAACTCTGTGGTAGTTAGTTTGTCTAAAGTTTTTGTTTTTTTTCATTCTTGTTTATCTTTGTTTCATTTATCCTTTGTACTTCTTTTTGTTTCCGTTTCATTAATTTCTGCTTATAATTATTGAGCAATTTCCTCAGCTCCCTCTTAATATTTCTTGACAAAATATTGAGTGTAATTATGACTCTATTCCACTTGACTCAAAGCCCTAGATTAATGTGGTTTGTTATTTTATAATTCTAGAGGTACAAGGGGTTGAACCCATGAATCTATCCATTCATGAGGATCCCCTTTGGACCACAGTTTCCTATCTATCAAAGTGGATGGTGACATACCTCCTAGGGTCTGTGCAAGGACGGCAGGAGTTACTGTCTGTGAGGCATGTGTGTGAGGCCCTGGCGCTCAGATAGCACTGAGAAGGTCAAAGGTGCTCTTGTTGTCTACTGAGCATTTTCTCCTGAAGAGCACTGGGAAAAGCACTTTAAGATTGAGAAGAAAGAAATGGACACATCTCAAAGAGGGGCTAGGGAGTGCAAGATATGTCACTATAAGTGTTTTGCTGCCAAAAGTCCCCTGCAGAATTCCAAAAATACTATACCAGATAAACCCAAATCCTTGCTGATTGTTGGTCCACGTATGTGTCTGGTTCTGGGAATATAATGGAGTCCTCCTCTTGCTCTGGTCTCATGAACATCCTCCACCCCCAGCTGTGAGAGGAAAGTGTAGTGGTGGCAGTTCAATAGCTACTGTCCATGGTTTTTGTCACCCAAATGAAGGTTCTAGATTCTTGAGAAAAATGATTCTTTGCTTGTACTGACAAAGATCAATTCTGGAATGGATAGGAAACCATTCTTAGATAGATAGGAAGGCTGGGAGAAGACAATCGGAACAAATTCTTATTGTTAAAGACACAGAAGTGCTTTAGCACTTCCCTCGTCACAGAGAAAAGCGCTAGTTTGCTTTAAATTTACTCATGCTTGCTCTGTTCTGCATACCAGCTGGGCATAGAACCAAGAAGGTAAAATATGTTCAACATGCAACACCATAGAAACCTAACCAAGACTGTTTCAAGAATGAGGGGACCATGTGCTGCCATGTCACATCTGGCCAAGAGAGGCCAGATGCTGAATGGAGATGGCAGAGTGAAAGGGCACCATCTCAGAGCAGTGCCGCAGTGGAGACAGGTGTGGAAGCTGTTCTTGCTGCACAGAAGAAAATAAAATGTGTTTTCAATAGTGGGATGCATTGCTGTCAGTTTATTTTAAAATCTGTGAAACTGACCCATTAGTGTCACCTATGACAGGCTTTTAGTTGAGACCTTTAATTTTGACAGGTGTTTACTGGCCTCGATCTGAGAAGAGAGCCAGCAGTTTGGAGAGCTAAGGGAAGCTTCTTTGCCCCTCTCTCTGAAGTTTGCTTAGTAGAGAAAGGATTGAAAGTGCTCTTCTCTCTTCCTTTCTTAATTCTCTCTCTCCTCTCTTTCTCTTCTTTTTCTTTCTTTCTGTTTCTTCTTCTTTTAAGATTGGATAACACAAGAAAAGGCCTGTAACTCCAACTTCCCTAAATGTGTTCAAGTTGCTGTCCCTGGAGGCTTCTCCCATTTCAGCATCGTTACAATGGAGCCTCTATGTGGGCCCCACTCAGTATTCTTCCAGTATTCCCCAAGAAAAGACTTTCTAAATTCTGGCTTCTTCTCCCCAATCATTCTCAGCTACTTCTTTGTAAGGCAGGGAGAGGACTGGGACCAGGGATAGGATATTACTTTTTGGGCAACATTCTTTTACTTATTTGAATATACACTTTTGCTTCTTTAACTATGATTAACTAAGAATTATTTTCTGATGTTGACCATTGGCAAAAAGCTCAAGGAATCGTAGGTCCAAGTTGCCATTGTTTTTAGAGTTTTGAGCACCTATGCAAGCAATCGTGCTGGACTTGGAGATAATATGTTTCTATTAAACAAAGACTAAACGTAGCTTGCAAAACTAGCAGTTGAAAGTATTGTATAAACAAAAAAAAATATGTCTTGATAAGGAAAAATCTCCAAGATATATTATACAAATATGTTAAACAAAGGAATGATGTATAAGTTATACATTGTCATTTAGTTGAAAACAAAAAGTAGGTGATAGGAGAAAAATTATGCATGCATGTATGTGTACATGAAAAGTATTTAGCATATATGTAAGAACATGGAAAGATTTTGTGAAAGATTTTTTTTGTTTTTAATGTGGTCATAGGAACACTTACTTTTAAATGTATGGAAAGCTTTTTTTTAATTATAGGGAAGCAAAATAAATAACTTATATTTATAGTCACATTCTTATTCAGATGATAGCAATCAAAAGTCATTCTCTTAATTGACAAAGACCTTCTGGAAATTTAGCAAGAAGAGCTTTGCCAAAATATAAGAGAAAGTCTGAAGTTTTAAGGTGAAATAAGAAATGAATTCTATAAAAATTACTTTCAGGGATAAAATAAATTAGAAAATAAAGAAAAAATAAAACTACCTGCAGGGACTAGTAAACATGATAAAGATAGTCTGCTATCAAGCAGCTCATACTGTGGCAGAGTTCGGATGATGGGAGAATAAGCAAGTAAATAAAGCCCAGAGTCAGGTCGGAGGCTTGGATGTAAGCTCAGAAAGAAGGGAACAAAGAAACTACCTCTTAGAGTCTAACTGTAACCAGCAATGCTGGATGGAGTGAATTTTGGAGAATATTCTGAGAAAAAGTTATACAATGAGCAAAACTATCAGCTAAAGAAACTATTTAAAAAGTCAGTGTAGTCTAAGAAGAGAAAGGAATATCATACATCTGTTTAGCCATGTTCATCATAATCATTCACTTCAGCATTTATAAAACAACTGTGAACCAACTTCATTTCAATACTTGAAATAAAATTGTAAGAACTGACACATTTGTTCCCCTACTATAGTTAACAATCCAAGAAAATATTGGAACTTTCCACCAGCCATTGGTTGGATAAAAGAAATAGAAAACATGCATGAAATGGAATGTTCTGTAGCAATTTAAAAGGCAATATAGACTAGCCATGAGGATATGTGCCTCTAATCCCAGCATTTAAGAGGCATAGGCAAGAGGATCATGAGTTTCCAGGCCAGCCTGAGCTATTAAGGAAACCCTGTCTCAGAAAATCAATGATAAGGCCTAGGGAGATGGCTCAGTGAATCATCCAAGCATGAGGACCAAAGTTTGGACCCCCAGAGCCCACATCAAGCTGGCTACTTTAGTATGTGTGTAATTCCAGAATGTCTACAGAGAGATGGAAGGCAAAGTCAAGTGAATCCTCCAGATGCTTGCAGGTCCTGATATGCATGGTGGTGAGGAATGAGAAACCCTGCCTCAAAAAAGATGGAAGGAAAGACTGACACTGGAGGTTGACCTCTGACCTCCACTTGTGCACTGTGGCATGTACAAACCCACCCACTTCAACACTCAAGATGTAATGGAAGTTGTCATGGGGTAGTCCAGTGGAAGAGTACATGCCTAGAATGTGCAAGGCCCTGGGTTCAATCCTCTGTACCACAAAAAAGATGATAACATAGATGATTAATTGATATGCACATATTATTGAATGGAGGGGGAAAGGAGCCATAATACATTAATCTGATTTTACTTACTTCTTTGCCTATGACTTCTACAAGAAAAAGTGTATAAGCCTTGTCACAACGATGAGTCACTTTGGATCAATGAATGAATGAATGGAAGAAGGCAGAAAGGATGAGGTATGCAACCAGTGGAGACAAGAGGAACGTTGCTTTTTTTTTTTTTCTATATTTTCTGTGCTGTGTGAATCTTTTATATGAGTACAGCATTCCATTTTGTGCATTGCATATTAAGAAAAAAAGAATTTATTTTCACAAAGCTGCTCATTTTTTTATAAGACAGTGGCAAACAATATCAGTTGGCTTCTGATTAGGCCTCCTGGGTTTTTTTGTTTGTTTGTTTGGTTGGTTTTTTTCCTTTCTCAATCCTACCAGTCACTCCATCCATAAGGTGGGTGACATCCATGTGTTTAGCCCAGGGTTAAGCAATGTGGAGGGAGAAGAAGTTATAGAAAATATGGAGTCTTCTTTTATGGAGCTTCTTCTTCAGCAGATTGCCCTGAAGTTACCTGCAGGAGCCTCTGCCTCCATGTGCTTATCCAGCAAGTGCAGAGTTTTAGGGGAATTAGAAAGAGCAGATGACGGAGAGCAGGATAGAAAGCTCTCAGTAATGGCAGCTACTGTTACTCAAAGAGGAGGTTACCAAGAGGAAGTCAGGCTTGAAGAAAGGAAAGAAACCAATAAAAGCTGAGCCAAAGAGAAGCCTACAAGACAGAAAGGAAAAAGAGAGGGCGAACATTCTAGCAAACAATGGGCATCCTGTTGTCTGGGGAAGTGAGGGGCTTGAGAGCATCTGGCAGATGCAGACATTTCTTCATGGCTTGAAGGGAGAAGTGAAGTTGTGCTGGGAAACATAGAGCTATTGCAGAAGTCGTCACATATCTGGCTACATGGGAATATACTTATTTTTTAATTTATTTTCTTATTTATTTTATTTTTATTTATTTGAGAGTGACAGAGAGAGAGAGAGACAAACAGGGAGAGAGAGGGAGAGAATGGGCACACCAAGGCCTCCAGCCACTGCAAACAAACTCCAGATGCATGTGCCACCTTGTGCATTTGGCTTAGGTGGGTACTGGGGAATCGAGCCTCGAATCAGAGTCCTTAGGCTTCACGGGCAAGCCCTTAACCATTAATCCATCTCTACAGCCCCTACTTAATGTTTTTAATTGAATTATTCTAATGACCAGTTCAGAAACACAGAAACAGAAGTGCAATGTATTACCTACCACGCACCCAAGATCACGCTGCATTGGAAATTGTGTTCCCTGAGAAACAAAATAGTTTTCAGAAAAACATGTCTGAAAGTACCCAGAATGGGTTGAAAAAAAGGTTCTGGAGGTATTCTAGCAACTTCTCTGAGTGAAAACCATGGTGACAATCACCTGCACTCTCTCTCTTCAGCCTTTCCTCGTGTTTATAAGGCCAGAATAGGAAAGGGGACATTTACTCATTTGTGGGTAATTAGTGCCAGGAATCTAAATAGGTGTTCATTCAGTCACAGTCAGTGGACTGCAGGACATGTGTTCCATGTCCTTCCTAGTGTCACTACCATGGTTCATATAGGAAGGACACGTACTTCATTAATGGTACATAATATAATATTTTCTTCAACAGTATGTAGACATCCAGGCATGGTTGTTTGTAGCTCTAATTCTTGAGAAGGAGAGGTTTTAAGACTGGGAATTGGGGCTGGAGAGATGGCTTAGCAGTTAAGGCGCATGCCTGCAAAGCCTAATGACCCAGGTTCATTTCCTCAGTACTCATGTAAGCCAGATGCACAGGGTAGAGTATGTGTCTGGAGTTTGTTTGTAATGACTGGAGGACCTGGCACACCCATTTGCGTGTGTGCTCTCTCTCTGTCTCTCTTTCTCTCTCCAATAAGTAAATAAATTAAATATTTTTTAATTAGAAAAAGAATGGGAAATGCAGTATGGGCATTTTTCCCCAGCTTTCCCCTTAGGATGCCTGTTCCCTGTCTTGTACAAGCTGGCAACAATGTGAGACCCACCAGGTCCCTTATGCTGGAGAGACGGTATCTGGTGGAATAGATCCGAACAAGCTAAAGATACAGAGATAATTTACCTTCCACAGAAGACTGTGCCTTATACCAGAAGGTTCAGGGGAGCTGCCTTGGGGTGGTAGGATCCCAGGCCAGTGCTAGTGGGAAGAGAGAGGAGGCTTTGTGAGTAAACCCCCCCTCAGAGGACCTTCCTGCCCCTCAGGGCCAGTGACGAGAGGTGATGATGGAACCCTTCCCGCAGCTCACGGGGAACCTTTCTTTCCTTTTTTCCCCTTCCAAGTGCCCGTGTCCGGTTCTGCATATTTTTCTTTCTGGAGTCAGTCATAATTACGTGACAGAGAAAATTGGATTAGAAATATCTCATTAACTTATTAACTAAGGATATTGTGAAGCCTGTTTATACTGAGCCACAGTCTTTTATACAAAACCAAGTCTTGCTTACCATTGTGAAAGCTTCTGCCTGTGTAAGCTTAGTAAAGTTGACAAATTCATCTCCATTAATCTTTCAAACCTGGAACTCCATCTGCACCCCACAAAAAGAGGTCAATTACATGAAAATATTTCTTTAAAATTGTATTTACATATGGTTTCCAGTTAAAGATGAATCTGTAGACATGGAATACTGAAAAACTAGAACTTGTATTTGCTGCAGATAACTAAAAAGATTGAAAAAATGTTCTAGGAAAAGAATGTTCTTTTTAAATATAACCTACTGAAGATTATAGCTTTTTTAAAAATTATATGAGCAAGATAGAAATTTTTGTGTAAAGTGAAGTGTTAAATACTTTGCAGATAAATTTGAATGTGGCTCGTTTTTCTTAAGTGGCAATAGGGGGTTAAAAGAAGGTGATTGTAGAACAGGATAAAAGGTGTCGTGGTTTGGATATTTTTCCAGACCCTGACAGCAAGTTTTCAATAGAAAGAATGATTTTTATGAGAATGTGATTATTCACAGCAAGCCTTGAGTCAGGCGTCACTATGAAAAATTCTTCTTTAGCAGATCCTCTCAGCAGGAATAATAGGTCTAAAAGAAAGGAAACAGCAGTTACAGAGAACACTGGCTGCTGCCAGTGACAAATTACGTGTGCGAAAGTGACGAGGAGTAAGCCACTCAAAGCTGAGAAATCAGCTCGGCAGCGGACCAGAGGCTGACCCTAAAGAGCTTTGCACTGACCTCCAAGAGACTGAGGTCTTTATTAGATGTGCACTGAATTCTTTTTGGTAATGCTGTTCCTCATTAATATTTTGATCATTGATTTAGACTTTTATCATACTCTAAGCTGCATCATATTTAAAATGCTTGCAATATTTAATAATAAAATTACTTAATGTAATTAGACATGGTAGCACACACTAGTGCACTGCCCTGTGTTGGATCTAAGGATTGGTAATATTTTCACTAGTTTATATGTGACTGTGTAAATGGCCACACTCTCCCCTATAAACAGGATCATAAATGAGGCTGCATGTTTGGTATCAGTGTTGAGGACATCAGTGTGGGATCACAGAACACACTACCTTCTGTTATTACACAAAACAACTTAAGCAGTCAAAGACAGGGAATGGGGATGTAGCAATGTGTGAAGTTAGTATGCACAAGGCCTCGGGCTTGTATCTCAGTTCCCCTATCCCCGCCCCCCAAATTAATAAACATGTATCTTGTGCTAAATAGTTTATATTGTGAAGGAAAGAAAATTATAAGCATTGATATCATTAGATCAAATGTAGCATATGCCAAAACTAGCAATTAGGTTAATCCATTACCATTAGAGTTATAGTGCTGAAATGTTTTAAATAAGCTCACTTTGTCTTAAAAGTTTATTTTCAATTCTTTCTGGCTTACATTAAGCAAGACTTTTAACCCTAAGGTTGAGAGTGTGGATAAAGACAAATAGTTTTCATATAACATGTGGTAAAGGAGGTGTTCGTGGCAAGGAAGAAGGAACTCTAAGCTGAGAGAAATGCACGTAGCATGTTTATGAAGACTGTACACGGTAAGGATGAGTTATCTCCATGCAAGTCCCTTAGGGTTCTGAATATCACATGCTAAGATGTTCTTATAATAGCATCCTAGTTTTTATTTAGCAGATTTTAAAGGAATTCTTATTAGATGTTAAAATTTCAATATCTTTTCTTTCTTTTTTCTCATTAATAAGCATGACAACACTGGATTTTTTTTGGTTTTTATAATGATCTTAAATATTTACCTCAATTATATACACATAACAGCATACACCTGAAATGCTTGTATATCTTATGCTATAACATACCATTTGTAGCCACTTTCCATAAATATTTTGTGGACATTAATATAAGCAGATTTAGAACAAAGAGCTAACATCTCCCCTGTGTTAAAACAGTTGTAAATCAAATCTTGGGTTTCAAATGCAAGCACCCAGGTTCCCTACCTAATATAAATATAATGCTAGCAGCATCTCTCCTTAAAGAATACTGTTAACAATAAAATACTGTTTCTTAAAAGCAAAATATAAAACAAAAAGCAGTGTGTCTACAAGTTGCATCTTATTACCAATTCTGAAAAATAGAAAGTGAAATTCCTCTCTTCAGTGTATGAGCTGCAAAGTTCTGTTTGTTTTCCCTCTGACTTGCACTTATCACCTTCTTCCTGTGCAAGCAGACACTGATATGAAAATACTGATTTAAAGTGTGTGTTGGTGCTGGAGGTATGATGAGTTGACAGCTGAGTGCAGGAACTTCAAGATACTTTTCCCCTTTCCAAATTCTCAAATAGAATGAGGCAAATCACAGAAGCCCCTCCATTGCTGCTGCCTTGGCCGTAAGTCATGTGCAGGGAAGCCTTGTGGTGGAAAAGCAAGGAAACTAAGGAGTCCCTGGTGCAGAGATAGATGACCGTTTCTGCCAGACAGGGCCAGCATGAAGTCACCATGTAGCCCTTAACTTCTTTCAAGTAAACCTGTAAGAGTAAACCATGGGACTTGGGGTCCTCTCTAGAGAAGCAATGGGACCACACTGTTCACACCACTGCCTGTCAAGTGCACAGCAACTCAAGCTGGGCACGCTCTACAGAGTCAGTGGGACCACATTGTTCCACACCACCGTAAGTTTACCACACCTCAGCTGGGCACTCTTCTTTGTGTAGAGTGAAGTAGGCAAGTGAGAAGGTGGTTTCTACAAACTGACTGACACTTGGAACCTCCAGAGGTGAGACTTGATGTGCCTCCTCTCATAGTGAGCTAATCACAAGTGGGTCCTTCACGCTTTCCCATCCATGAGCTCATTCTCAGACCACCACTTCCCCTCCTCGGAGCTGAACTGTAGGCAGTCTCTGGAGAGCAGGCTCTTGGCTTAGCCACTTTACCTTGTTTTTTTTTTTGTTTTGTTTTGTTTTGTTTTGTTTTGTTTTGTTTTGTTTTGTTTTTCCCCAAAGACATTACCAAAATGTCTAGGAAGTCAGGAGTTATTTCCGGAAGCCACTGTGAAAAAATGCTCGCTTAAAATCTGTCACTCCAGTGTGAGTCACTGTGAAAAGGCATCTACATGATTTAGAATCTCTATGAAAACAAGGTCAGTGTGAGCCAATCCACAGGAGGACTTATATTTAAAAAAATATACTCTGGATCCCTTTGTCAGAATAAAGCTTGTGGACATTTGGTGGTGGTCTTGTCTCTAAAATATCATACTGTGAATAAATTTGTGTGTGAAGAAATATGAGGAATACTGGGAAAATTGCTCAGTAGTTAAAGGTGCTTGCTTGCAAAGCCTGTTGGCCAAGGTTTGATTCCCCATTATCCAAATGAAGCCAGATGCACAAAGTGGCACTTGCATCTGGAATTCATTTTCAGTGACAAGAGACCCTGTTGTGCCCATTCTCTTCTCCTTGCCTCTCTTCTCCCTCTCTCTCATTCTCTCTCTATTTCCCTCTCCACAAATAAATAAATAAAAGTAATAAAAATTTTTAAATATGACATACTTCTTTTTAGAAACTTGTGAATGCCAAAGTCAAACCAGTGTCTGTATTGTTTTTTTAATTGATTATTTATTTATTTATCTATTTATTTATTTATTTATTTATTGGAGAGAGAAAGAAAGAGAATGGCCACACCAGGGCCTTCAGCCACTGGAAACAAACTCCAGATGCATGTGCCACCTTGTGCACCTGGCTTATGTGGGTCCTGGGGAATCAAATCTGGGTCCTTAGGCAAGCACCTTAACCACAAAACCATCTCTCCAGCCCCAGTGTCTGTATTGTTAACAGATTTCAGAGCCATAGATGCAATTGTCTAATATCAGTTAAGAGGGGACAAAAAAAAAAAAAAAATCAAAGATTGTTTCCTCAGCCTTGAGCACTGCCAACTGGTCTCAGAGGGTATTGCTGATGCCAAGATAGTGAAAACGAGTGATCTCTAGTGATTCTTGCATTTCCATTTTTACTCTGGAGAAGGAGGTGGAGGCACTGAAACAATTAGATGTCAGGATAGTATTGGTTCTGTCTTGGGAATTTTTGGAACATGTGCATAAACAGCCTTGTTAGGTTCAGTAACCCAGCTTCTTTGAAGGCACTTCCCT
The DNA here is from genome assembly GCA_036365145.1 of Orientallactaga sibirica. Lineage (NCBI taxonomy): Eukaryota > Metazoa > Chordata > Mammalia > Rodentia > Dipodidae > Orientallactaga > Orientallactaga sibirica. The sequence continues at coordinate 24,466,264 of JAEOAD010000003.1, forward strand.
GGCTTTTTCATATTGTTCCCTTTCATAATGTACAGGCTGCCTCAGAATCGCTTATAGCCTTGGCTTACTCAAAGGCTTCACATGTACTCCAAGTTCATGATCAGAGGTAGAGAGCATCAGTGTGCTTCCTGTGACATCACTCTCCTTGGCACAGAGAACAAGAGTCATTGTAACTGTCTTAATTCTCTTTATCAATTCTCCTAAACTAGCTTGAATCATGTGGTGTATTTATACATAATTATGCTACAAGTGAATAGCTTGGGGGAAAAAAGAACAACCACTACAGTATCAAAGCAGAATAAATATTTGCAGAAAAATTCTGCCATAAGTTAATATTTTGCATATGAGCCCCTGTATAAAATCTGACTTATTCCTGGGGCTTGATCCAAAAGAACAAGCCTGTGGCCCACCCCGAGAAACCTAGAGCTGAGGATGGATCAGAAAAGGGCCAGCCTGAGTTGCAATGCCAAGAATAATGACAGAAGGGACCAAAGAGGCAGAAAAACAGCACAAGCAGAGCCCTAAAAGCAAGGCATTTTTCTGATGGCCATGAGGTCCTGCCCCACGTGGCTCTCTGCCAAGTCCCTGCACCCCAACTGTGTTGAGCGGCCTTGTATGTTGGCAGGTTCCCCAGCCAGCCATGGGAGCATTTTACAGTCTGGCTCTGGGAGTGCTGAGATGGCTGTGAACTGAGGGCCAGTAGTGCCTGCAGCTTGCTGATTTTGTTTTTCTTCTTCCTCTCTGAATCACAGGCTGTATTGCATAAAGCAAAGCCAGAGAGGGTAAACATTGATCATTTGGTTGGTGGTGTTTATCTGAAAGACATGGCAGGAGCCCATTGGATTAGACAGATGCTTGTGGGCTCATGTCCAACCTCTGCCCTTGCTCTCCCGGCTATGACTGTGTGATCAGGAACCTATGTTGGTATTCCATGCAAAATCCACACTTTCCCCATCTATATGCACACTCAAAATACATGCCTTTCACTGGCAAAGACGCTAAGACCATCAGGACTGTGTTCCTCTGCAGTGTCAACCAATTAAGGGCCTGATATTAACAACCCAAAGGATTGGGACTTTCCCTGAAGGAAGGAGGCCACACCTTCACACTCCAGGCTGGGACACAGGGACATAACACAAGGCCTCTGCCCATTAAGGGAGAGAGAAGATGTGCCTCCCAGCTGTAGTCAAACAAGTGATGAGCCACAGAGGACTGTGAGTATGACTGACATAGAGGGGCAGGTGTCTGTGTCCTGTGAAACTGAGGGAGCCTGGGATGATGGTGTGAATTGGGTATTAAAGGTACAGTATCTTGGCACGTCTCCTATGATTTTCTCTGAGTTTTTGTATCTCATATCTACAAATCAGATTTTAATATTAATTACTACTAGAACTTCCCCATAAACTCAAGTCAACAAGAAATAAGTCTATGTGAGAGAAATCCCATTCCTGCCTCTACAGGAACTCTGCAAGAAACACATGCTGGCCATCCCTTATCCAAAATGCTTGGGACCAAAGTATTTGGTGTTTCGTATTTTTTCAGATATCTGGTATATTTATATGTGCAGAATGAGATCTCTTGGAACTGGAACCCAAGTTTAAACACAGACATCACCTACATTTCATGTATACCTAACACACATAACTCACTTGCATTTTGATCATGGGCCCAACACATGAAACACATAGCATTTCCTAGTTGTGGTATCATGTCAATGTTCGCAGAGTTTCAGATTCTGGAGTATTTTGTGTTTCAGATGTTTGGATTAGGGATGCTCGACTTGCCTGAAAAATGGTTCTTAATGAAGGAGTTTGAGGTAGCCCATCTCCCGGTGATTTAGAACTTCTAGAAAGGGAAAGGCCAACCCTAAGATGGGAAGTGACTAAGGTTTTACTGCTTGGCTTAGTAATTACTTTTGAAGTCTTCCTGGAAAAGATTTCGCTGGGCACCATTCTTCCTCAGAGCTGTTTGAAGCTGTATATCAAACAAAAATGTTAGCCATAACATGCCAGGTTGCTGATTTTGACATCTCTTCAAAAGGCCCTTAAAAGAAAATAATTTTCCACACACACATGATCCCATTTCTGGCCCCATACCAGTTCTGATGTGTGAGATGGGGTGTACAAAGAAATGGGGTGTTAATGAGTCTTCTCTCTTGCCTTTCCAGGGCTGTTTGCTAAGTCCACAGTGCCCTTCATGTAATGAAGGTGTGCCCAATAAGTGTCCCCTTCCCTCACCCATCCTAGCAAACCACCCTTTACCTTTACATTTGGTTCCTCTGTGACAAAGCAGTGACCTGCATCATGCCTTTCTGATCTAGCAGAGTATCAGTTTAACTCTTCAGACTCCGGCCCTCCTCAGATGCAGGGCCTTCCTTTGGAATCCAGGGAGAAGCTGCTGCGTTTACCACAATTAGAATCAATTTGTCACTGTGAAGGGAGCTAACCTCTTCCCTGCTGCACCACAAGGGCCTGGACGGTAGGACTGATGAAGGCACCAGTGCATCCCAGGCAGAGCCAGCTCTGTGCTGTGACCTGCAAATCCTCTGATTCCCTGCCTCCACCTTTGTGCCTCAGAGCCTTTAATCTTGCTGGAAAGCTCTTTTCCCAGACACTCATTTGTCATTTCACATCTCCCTGTCCTGCTGTATTTGTTCTCCTTAACACTCATCTCCATCAAACCTAATAGTTTGCTTGTCTTCTTGCCTGCCCGTCTCCCCCACTAGTTTCAGTGGGTCAAACACTAGCATACTAGAAGACAATAACTTGTACATTAGCATCACCTTGCTAAGCTAAGGAGCCCTTGTAGTCACTGCCTCTGTGCCTGGGGATTCTCAGGCAAGACACCAGCATTAATGCATAAAATATGCTGGCTTGGCAGTGGTTCCAGAAAATGCTGTCCCAAGACTTGGATTCAGCAGTGGTTTCAACCCCTTAAAGTCCATCACATACTTTTTGGAAGCTCATTTCAAAAGTACATTTTTAGCACGTTCAATCTACTTTTGAAATAAAAACTCCTTTCCCCTTGGAATTCTGTCTACCTTGTGCTCTTTAGTAAGCACCCAGTTAGGGTTTCTAAGAACCTATTTTGGCACCTAGAAATGGATATAGCTTCCGGTTCATTTTCTCATGTCTGTTGATTTCCTCCCATGGCTTTGAACTTAGCTGCTGTTGTTATTTCTGGGAGCCCAAGGCTCCTTCAGCTGTAAGCCAAGGGCTCTTAAAGTTAGTTATCTAGGTTTAAAACAAATTTAGAGACTGAAAAATGACCAAGCCCAGATGGCAAAAATAAAATCCAACATTAGGTTCTTAAGAAGACAACAAAAAGTTAAAGGGTTTCTGAAAGTAAGATGACTTCTGAAAGATGGGAGGAAAAACGATTCATTCTCAGGGAAATACTAGGCCTCAGGAAATACGACGGTAAGGGCTCTAGTTTGAGAACACACATGCTTAGGTCAGGCCAAGTTAACACACTTTGCAGCTCAGCTGCAAAATATCGTAATAGCTTAATAGTCACCATTCTTTCAATAAATATTAAATGTTATTTTTTATATTTTATATTTCATGTATGCATGTATGTATGTATGTTGTATTTCAGGGCTTCATGCATACTAGTCGAGTGCTCACCTCCAGTTCAAGAAATTAAATATTTAATAAGCAATAGAGAATGTGATAGCATCTTATGACAAGTTTTGAATTTTAAAAAATTAGCATTTATCTACCATTAACGTAAGTTCATACAAACATTTGTAGGTAATTGACTCAGTGTGTATTCTGTATATGTGAATTTAGTGCAGTAGTATATTTTTCTTTTATTAAGTAAAATGAGCAACAGTTCCACAAACATAGTCACATGAGTATTTTCATTCTTGAAAGTGCTCACTGGGCTCTTTGAGAAGTGTTCTTGATTTTTGAATCTCTTTTTATTAAAATCATTCTACAGAATTTTCCTGATAAAGAACAAGGGTTTCATTGTCACCATCACAGGGGACTGTGCTTTAATCAAGTAGCTATGGAGTGACTTTGGTGGTGCAGGTAAAAGCCTGAAGATATTAACATTTGATTAGCGCTTCCAGAATATTGAACTAGTCTTCAGTGTGGGTTTAGCCTGGAACTGTGTGTTAAATAGAACTAGCAGGAGAAAACTGGCAGGGTGTGATTGAACAGTGGCAAGAATGGAGCCTAGGAGAGTTAGGTGATAGCTAAATTTGCTGCAGTAGAGGTTTCAAACTAAATTAGTTTAAGGAAAGCATTCTTACATCCTGCTTTTCCAAACAACCTTTCCCATCCTTAAATGTGGAACTCTAGACCATCTTTCTCATTCCTTGAATTAAATTTCTTAATAGATCTATTCCTCTTCTAGTTCCTGACTTCCTTAAGACTGAAAATTTGTCCTTCCAGGCAGAGTGGCTTTTTCCCCATCACTATGTGTGCACACACCCACACCCACATGCACAACCCCCCCCACACACAGTTACACAGATTTTAACAACATATAAATTGCATTTCTCAATAAGGCTCAGAAATTTCTTCTCCTGATTTAGCAACTACTTCAAAGTAGAATAAGTGTGTGCTGTTGAAAAACAAACAGTTATGTCTTCTTAAATCCAATCGAAGAGTTAATGCTGAGAAGTGAGTTCCCTACTGTGTTTTCCAAGAATGACCTCCTTTGCAAATGTTAAATTCACAGTCAGCATGTGAGGGCTCCTAGCCCGACTTTTTCCTTTTCTCTTATCTGAGGTCATAGACCTCAGGAGAGCAGGAGCGGGTTACAAGGTCAAAGTCTTTTCCTCCTTGGACCTTGCTGCTTGCTGGGAGAAGGCTGCCTGCAAAATAGATGCTTTAGAGAAGAGGTTGGGGCAGGTCACGATTTTAATTCTGTAAAGGCACAGCTGGTTTGAGTTTCTTTCCACTGCTGTCTCCTGCTGCCTTCCTTACAGATCCATAGAGAGGAGAGGATTCCTTGAGAAGGAACCCACAACATAAAAATAGTCCTTGTATAAACTGTGGTGCTATACACATGTTCCCTTTGAGAAAGACAGAGCTGAAGGCTGTGTTGGAGAAAGGGGCTATATCTTCTGTGATCCACCCTCTCGGAAGCACACCAGAGCCTTTGTCAGAAGAACCTTTGCATATGTCCAGGAGTTTCTTGTAATGATACTTGTTAACTAAAAGTTTAATAAAATAAATATCATCAGGACTTCTGGGGTATTTGTATGTTGAATGCAAAAGCAAGATGTGACCTACATGCCAAGTAGGTAGATTGCTTGCTTCTAGCCTGAACACTTTGTCTATTTCCAAATCAGTATGTCTCCACTCCTCCCTCTCCCACGTGTTTGCTGGGGGCCTCTTCTCCCCCACACCACCCTTGGGGCTGAGGATGGCGCTTCTGTGCCAACAGGTGCATAAACACACCCAGGTCCTGTGGCACTCCAGCCCATGACTGCGACCGGCTGTTCTAAACACTTTTCAGGTCTGTTCAAAATAACATTGTGCAATAATAAGGTCTGAAGCCTCATATTTAACACAGAATGTAACACTGGTAAAATAGTAAAAAGTAACAGAAAAAAAAAGTTTGTAAAAACACCATATGGCTTGATTGTTTTTGCTTAAGTTGTGAAGTCTTCCATACTGCTTTTATCCTGAACATGTGTGCACACATCTATGTATACACGTGGTTGCGCACGCGTGCGCGCGCACATACATACACACACACACAGAATAAAACTCACATCTTTCAAATAAGTGGCAAACCAGTAACAGATTTTTTGTCTGGGCTCCCAGCACACTGGCCTGAGGCTGTGTTGGTGTGTGGCTCAACAGCAATCAGAGGTCAGCATTTCACTGGCAGTTAGCATCAGGTTTAATTTTTCTAGCATGTTGCATTTACTAAAATGTCTGGTTTCAGTTATGCTCGGGCGCTCTCTGAATCAGCTCTGAGCAGTATGATGTCTTAAGGTACCTGAGGTTTATGGAACACATATGCTAATTGTTTTCAATCACTTTCCTTTCTAAACACAAAAATGTGTTTTCTGAAGCTGAATCACAGTAGTCCTTGATGACATTTCTTAGAGAAGAGGGGCCAAAGCAGACAAAAACGTCAATTTAACAAGACTGCCACCTACTGATTGACATAGCTGAAAAACACCCCAATTAGGGTGTATTTTTCCCCCCAACGATATGACCTTTTTTTAAAAAGATGCTTCTTAAAAATCAGCATGCCTTGTTGTAATTTCATTTCAGGAATGTGACCAAGTTCACATAGATGATGTTTCTTCAGATGACAATGGCCAGGACCTGAGGTGAGTACACTGAAACGTGAACTGATGTCTCCCTGTTACAGTTTAATTGCTCGGCTAATGAAGATCAATTTTCTGTTCTGTTAACTCTGGGCTTTTCTTCATCTAAATAGCACATATAACTTTGGAACAGATGGCTTTCCTGCTGCAGCCACCAGCGCTAATTTATGCCTGGCAACTGGTGTCCGGGGTGGCGTGGACTGGATGAGAAAGTTGGCTTTCCGCTACAGACGAGTAAAAGAGATCTACAACACCTACAAAAACAACGTGGGAGGCAAGTGACTGTCACCGATACCTCAGTGGGGCAGTTGAAGACAGTCCGGTTAAAAGTCTGCAGGAACCACACTTGCTTTTGGTCACACTTTTGGATATCATTGCTTCTTGGGAGCAGTTTCGTCTCACTGGTGAAATTCTGCTACGATTTAGTGACAGAAATATTAGACCAGAGCCAGCTGTCCCGATTACTCAGCACCCTGACCTGGGGCAGATTTCTTGACCGCTCCAACATTCAGTTGTTCTTCCAACAAAGCAGGCTTAGCAAGCCTTGCCCATATCCCAGGTCTATGCTTGTGATAGCATGCCTCTATTCACTGTGGTTGCCAGTAGTCAAAGTGGCTTGAGTACAAAAAGGAAGAATATCCACTGAACCATGCCAAGTGTAGAGAGGAAGCAGATTTCTATATGGCCCTGTCCAGATGCTCTAAAGATACAGTCAGGAAGACCGAAGACCCGTGCTTTCCTGTACTTAGGAGCCCATAGAGTCAGGTCTTCCCAGGACGTGGCCCAGAAAACTGAAGTGTCCATCTCACCAGTTATCACGTGCGTAGGGGAAGGAGAGCCCTCTTTATTAGAGGCAGAGGAAGTTCCACGAGTGACGTTCCCTGACCAAGCTAAGGATCTACACCCTCCATACAGCCAGATGAGTCAGCTCTGCCCAGACAACATGGTGAGAGGCATGAGGGAGGTTCCCGAGAAAGCCTGGTGACACCTACCACCAGAAGAAGGGGTGCAGGGAAGTATAAGTAAGATGTTCCTTGTGAACTGAGGACATGTTTGCAACTGAGTAATAATAGATAAGAAAAATATTACAGCTTGAGGGTGGTGCTGGTCATGATGAAATGCCAACCGATGTAGTCAAAGAGCTCCATGAGGGAGAAAGTGGGTCACACACTCTTTCTATCCCTTAGGTCTGCTTGGCCCAGCTAAGAGGGAAGCCTGGCTCCAGCTGCGAGCTGAGATCGAGGCGCTGACCGACTCCTGGCTGACGCTGGCCCTGAAGGCTCTCTCACTCATTCACTCACGGTGAGGCATTCATGGGCCCGGGGCTGGGATGTGGGCACCGCTCAGGCTTGGTCCTCTTGGAGACTTATTTTTCAACAGTCTGTTCTTTTTTCTTTCTTTTCTCATAGGACAAACTGTGTTAATATTTTAGTCACAACTACTCAGCTTATCCCTGCATTGGCAAAAGTCCTGCTGTATGGATTAGGAATTGTATTTCCAATAGAAAATATTTACAGTGCAACTAAAATAGGTGAGTTCCTTTTTCTTTTTTTTTTTTTTTTTGTCTTTTCTTTAACCATGTGTCTTTATGCTATTAAAAATTAAAGGCAGTAAATGAAATTTTTTCAGAATGCTATCTATGTCGGGAAAAAAATGGAAGTGTAATTTTAATTTCAAAAGTGGCTTTAGACATCAAGAGAAATACCTTGATATGCATAACTGAAGTGAAGTTTGACTTCACTGGCTAACATTAAGATACGAGCATTTTAGGTATAATTTGACAAATTCTGGGCTATTATTTTTATTTCTTTAGGGAACATAAAAATTTTTTTTTTTGACCTTGCCCTATTCGATTAATGTGGATGTTTGAAGTGTTTTTTTCCAGATGTTTGTCTCACTTGCTAGAAAGGGGGATGATTTTGTTTTTGTGGTGGTGGTGGCAGTGGCAACAGCAGTGTCATGTTCATCCTCCCTCAAAAGTCCTCCCTGATCCATTTTCCCAGACCAGGTATTATGGAAATTCATCATAGGCCATACTTACAGTTCATGCAAGGCCTGAATGGGCCCAGCTAGAGGCCTCAGACCAACCAACATTTTTAAGGTAAAGCAAAAAAGTAACACAAAACTGTACAAAGAAGTAAGCAATTCTAAACAGTGTATTGTTGCTGGAAATGGGGGTTTTGTTGGTTTTAGATGGATACATGTAAACAATTGACTTCTTTCTTTAGTCTAAGGTTGTGAAGAAAATAAGCTTCTTGTAAGAAGGACACAGAGTTAAGGGGGACAGTCTAATATTATGAATTTCGTTAATATAAACTAAGAAAGAATAAAAAGGAGTCCTGGCTTTTCCATAGGGGAAGCAGCCAGCTAAATACCTACTATCCAATATGAAAAAGCAGTATGTAAAAGAGCATTCAACAGGTTTCTACTACATATGGAGAACTATACCAAGTATTTTGCATATTAAAGTTAAATCTTTACATTTTGCATATGGAAAGTAAAGATCCCCGAGTGAAGTTGTTCAGGTACACAGCTAAGCACCAAGCCTCAGTTCTCTCTGATCCAAACTCCTTTCGACACCAAGAAAGGCCTACTAAGTGCCTGACTGTGCACAAGGCTGAGGAACCCTTTACTCCAGGAAAGAGGAACCGGTGCAAGTCAGTGAAAGCTAAGGGGCAAAACAGCATGCAAGCTGGGTAGAGACTGAAGAGTTTACCAGGCAGATGTGCTAATGAGATCAAGGGCACAGAGGGGCTTGTGAAAGACCCTGATTGGCTAGTGTGCAGTGCTCAGGGGAGGCTGCAGCTGGAAAGTAGGCTGGGTCTAGTCCTAAGTGATAATGGTATTTGTAGTGAGTCCATCCTTGTAGATGGAATAAAAGTTGTTAATGGTTGCTCACCTCCATCTAAAGACAGAAGAGTAAAGATGGACTCCCTATAGTCTAATTTCCATCTTCCTATATTTTTAAGATTGAACTTCCTCAAAATATTTACTAAATTATCAGTAACACAAAATTATTTGAATTTAATGTTCTTGAGAACTGTTTGTCTCTTGCTCATCACAGTTGATACAATGTTCAGTACATAGTTGTACTCAAATGAGTTTGAATGAAATGGATAAAAACTTAAGTATTTTGAAGAAGGCTGGGGTCATATTGGTATAATTAATTGTTGGGAATTATGAGACCTAGTCATTTCTGAGATGAGTGGGAAAAGCTTGTGTGATATTTAAGTAAACCTTTCAGCTAGGATATATGCCTATCTGAAGCCTGAGAATGATTCAAACTTCCCAACAAAGGTTAAGACCAGAGTGCTGGTGTCACACGCCTTTAATCCCAGCACTCAGGAAGCAGAGGTACTAGGATTGCTGAGAGTTCGAAGCTACCCAGAGACTGCATAGTGAATTCCAGGTCAGCCTGGTCTAGAGTGAAACCCTACCTTGAATAAAAGAAAGAAAAAAAGAACAGAATGCTGAAGATACTAAAAGAAAGTAATATACCAAATCAATCCAGCCATTGTGAACAGATTTGCTCACATGTTTCATACAAATAGTAGTTTGCATTAAATCATGTAATCATCTATTTTCATTTAGATTAAGAGGAGTTAGCTTGTGTTTTATAAACAGGGTTGTGGTCAGATTTGTCAACACATGAAAGTTGGAACAAATTTCAAAGAAACAGATAGTAGAGAAGGGCAGTCCTTCGACTCCCCGAGGAATGAAATGCAGAAGCCTTGTATCACATGTCATATGTGTTAAAGTAATGGGAAATTATAATAGCAATTTAGTAAGCACTAAGTATTTTTTTAACTTGGCATTTTGTTGGCTGTGTTAACCTGTAGTTTTATTAGAGTTAAAAATGTGAGCCGACCGTGGTGGCACATGCCTTTAATCCCAGCACTCGGGAAGTAGAGGAAGGAGGATTGCCATGAGTTTGAGGCTATCCTGAGACTACATAGTGAATTCCAGGTCAGCCTGGACTAGAGTGAAACCCTACCTAAAAAAAACAGGAAAAAAAAATTGATGGAGCTGGAGAAATGGCTTAGTGGTTAAGGTTCTTGCCTACAAAGCCAAAGGACTCAGGTTCAATTCCAGGACCCAGGTGCTACATATGTGTGGAGTTTGTTTGCAGTGGCTGGAGGCCCTGGCTTGCCCATTTTCTCCCTCCCCCCCCTCATAAATAAAAATATAATAAAATATTTTAATGTGATGGCATAAGTAACCTCAAACCACTGGTAGAGTTCACTGTTTTATGAGGTATTTTAATGGAAAAAGCACAGATAGACAGTCCTGTGATTAGTGCTGATTGTGCCCTCAGGTGAGAATGAGGTGGAGTCAGGACAGGGAACCCAGGAAGCTTTTCTGCAGTCAAACTGCCAAGGTCACAGGAGTTGACTGGCAAACCTTTCAGCAGAACTGTGAAGCTCTTCCAGACCAAACAGATCCCTCAGCGTGAATATTCTGACTCCTAATGAACTACTGAAAGTCAACATCGTCTTCTTCATCTTTTCTGTTCATCCATTCTACAGGACCTAACATTTATAATGAAGCCTGCAGGTGACAGGACCAACAAGTTACCTACTTACCCAACACAAGTTCAGGTTTAAGGAGCTGTTGCCATAGCTCAGTCGGAGAACATTTGCCTAGGTGTGCAAGGCCCTGGTTCGTAGTAGAATAAAACATAAAAGAACAAAGGAAATAAAATGAATTTTATCTTCCTTCCGCAATAAGAAAAACAAGGAAAAAAAACTTTGCAAAAACTTGTATTCACCCATTAGGAGCAAAAATAGCTTCATGGCATCTAAGTGGTTATGTGGGGTTTTTTTTTTTTTTTTTTTTTTGCAGTGAAAACTACAGTTTGTATTTGTTTTTTAAAGTGATTTAATATTTCACAGTTTAGTGGACAACTAAAGAAGCATTGAAATTGCATCCTTTGAATAAGGCTGGCTCTATTTCATTCTGTCAGATGCAAACGAGAGATTTTAGTGCAAAATACAAATATAAAGCAGACATTTGTTTAAGCAAACAAGCAATTTGTTCATGCGTATATCTGATCCTTATTTGAAAGAGGTGCAGGCTGAACTCAGCCATTCACATTTGAAAACTATAAACTGTCCCCATTGTCCATTAAAATGACCCCCACTGGCAGCCTGAGACTTGGAACACCAGATTCTTCTCTGCCCAGAAACAATGGCTGCATTAGCCACAGGGATGTGCTGACAGTGAGCTGACAGTGCAGCCCAAAGGAAGTCCTGACCTGGGAAAGACAACAGACAGACCAAGGTGTTCTCTTACTGTCATCTCGCTTTGCCTCTAGGAAAGTGCTTGGTTGTACATGAGATGACTGGGTGAGATAGTCACAAGTGTGCTCTAGGACCCAGAGTACCCAACATTTATTTCAGGAAGACACAAGACTAATTAAATACATTAGCTTCAGCATCTTCCTTTCAACCTGCAAATGAAGAGATAAACCTATTCTGATGCTTGTTTCTTCTGTACCAAAACCAAGTCCAGTTAGTTTTTATCATTCTCAATAGTTCTCAGCCCAAAATATTATTTGCAGTATTTGATATTGATTTTTTTATTTATAAGCAGAGAGAGAGAGAGAATGAGAATGGGCATGCCAAGGCCTCCAACCACTGCAAACAAACTCCAGAAGCATGTGCCACTTTGTACATCTGGTTTTATGTGGGTACTTGGGAATCAAACCTGGGTTTTTAGGCTTTACAGGCAAGTGCCTTAATGATTGAGCCATCTCTCTAGCCCCAGAGTTTGATATTTAATACAGCATTTACAATTATAAAAGAAATTTTAAATAAAGTTAAAACAGGTTGCCAGAATCACATACCTTTGTTTAGTCTCAGCTTGTAGGGGAAAAAAAAATAAGTAACTACAAAGCATTCCTTTTCCCTCCAATTGTCATATTATAAGTTCTCAAGAAAAAAAAAACTATTTACACCATCAATCTCCAAGAAAAGGGTACCACACTGGTCATGAATTTATAATCGTATTGCATTGCTGTGGTCCTCATACTACCCAAGTGGCATGAAAGTGCTCTCTTCTTAGTTGTCCAGGGAGAATGGAGCTGAATTAAAGGCAAGAGCAAACCATTTGATACAAAAACTTCTGGCCCATCAAAGTTGGTTACACACATGTTACATTTCCCACACTTTATCTTTGTCCATTAGGAAAGGAAAGCTGCTTTGAGAGAATAATTCAAAGGTTTGGAAGGAAAGTGGTGTATGTGGTTATAGGAGATGGTGTGGAAGAAGAACAAGGAGCAAAAAAGGTAAGTGGCACGAAGGTACCCTTCTTTTCCTTAGCGCCCCATACTCTTCCTGACTGGATCATGAGAGCATGCTCCATAGCCAGCTGCAGCCTATGAAGTGCACAGCACCATAAGCACTTGGAAAGAGGCTGAGTAGAATTCCATTCACAAGCATAAGCTTTTTAAATAATGATGTGTGTAAGCTCTAGGGTGATGGGGGACTAGTCTTCATGGAATGTAGACTTGGGAGCTGAAAGGAGGGCTTAGTGGTACGGCCTATGTAAAGAGCGCAGGGCACACACATGCTGTCCTTGTACCAGATGACCTTCTCTGTACCCTGCCAGACATTGCCAGGTAGGTCACACCTCATTAACTGAATCTGGTTATAGCCCAACACCTTTTCAAGCATTACTTTAGAAAGCTGCTTGCATGTGAATTGATAGTTCTGGAGGGCTCACATCTTTTTTTTTTTTTTTTTTTTTTTTTTTTTTTGGTTTTTCAAGGCAGGGTCTCACTCTAGCTCAGGCTGACCTGGAATTCACTATGTAGTCTCAGGGTGGCCTCGAACTCATGGCGATCCTCCTACCTCTGCCTCCTGAGTGCTGGGATTAAAGGCGTGCGCCACCACGCCCGGCACATCTTTTTATCATAAGGCAGTGCCTGCCTTGCTCAAGGTACTTAGGAAGGGGGGAATGGACCTGACTGTAAAAGTCTACTGACTCCAGTTGGCCCTGTACAGTGCATTTCAGACTTCTAGCTTCTGCAGGAATATTCCTACCATTCCCCTTACCAAAAGCTATCTCCCTTGACATCTCATGGCACTCTTTAAAGGAAAAGACCTCATTCCTTAGCTTACAGACTCCACAATCCTGTCACAACTGTCTCTCTGACATTTCCTCCTCCTCTACCCAACATTGTAGTCACTTTCATCTGCTGACCTTCTGTCTTCTTCCATTTTACAGTACTGTAACAAATCCTTGAGACTAGATTGTTTAGAAAGAATATAGGCTTCTTTGGTCTGTAATTGTGGAGGCTAGGATTCTAGGAGCATGGTGTCAGCATCCACGGAGGAGAGTCTTCTGCATGCTGGAAGACAGCATCCCATGCAAGCACAAAGCAAGTATGTTACCTCAAGCGTTTCTTCATCTTCTTCGACAATCACTCCTGCCATCATGTTTTTCTTTTTACTCACATTATGATAGGATCTTATCTAATCCTAATCGCCTCCTAATGTCCTCACCTTCCAATAACATCAACATACAAATGGAGGGATTCAGTTCCAGCACATGAGCTTTGGGAGACATATTTAAACCATTGACACTTTTCTTTGACCATGCCCAACATGGTTTCTCTTGGAATGTTTTGGCCCCTCTGACATCTTTCTGTCACTATCTAACTCATTTCTGAAAATGCGGTTTATATCTCTTCTGTTTTTAGGCACTCCATTATAGTGGCACTCACTTATGCTTGGACTGGAAAAGCTGTAGTGGTAAATTGATTAAATTATGATCCAACATATATCTTATTTATATCTTTGCTATTTTCCCATTCTGTGACTTAGGATAAACTGTCTTTTAACCCTTCTATTTCTTTTTCCCTTTCTCAAAATGGAGATGGTAATGAACTTATTTTTCCACCTAGTAAACTTATTTTTCCACCCAGGCTAGGAAATTAAGACATGTAGTGCTCCTGAAACATAACCATTGTTGTAATTACTTTTGGAAGTTCCTGTTCTGGTGACTAAATCTGAGGTTCAGCTATGTAGATATCATGAGACTCTGAGGCTCTGTCATTTATAACTTCCTGTAATATTCCTAAATCTTAGTACAGTTACACTCTATAAATGTTTAAGTTTATTAAATATTTTATGAGATTAATAGAATCAATTCCCCTCCTTCCCCCACATTCATTCATAAGAGGCATACAAAATCTCAAGTCTTCTGGAATATTCCAGCATCTGTTAGGCATGGCATATAAAGTTCCCGATATCAGATTCAGCACTAAGCATTATGTGGGACATATAGCAGCCTTTTAATAGTCTCTGAAGATGGCTTAATTCACCTTTTGTGCCTCTGAATTCAATAACAGCACAGGAAGGAACCCTATTCTGCCAGTGACAGATTATTTCACTGATATGCTAGATATAGAGTGTGCCCAGGATCACATGCCTTGGTGCTGATGGGAACCCACATGCTCCTGGATCATAGTGCTGGATGTGAACAGCATATCCCATGGAAACACAAGTCCTGACCTTCCCATCTTGTCAGTGGCCAGCTATGATTGTCATGGGTACATCCATCAGCCCCCACAAAAGTAGAATTCCCTAAACAATCCTGGGGACTCAAAGACAATGCTCATTGGAAATCTAGACTCTAATTTTCTTCCTTGGAAAGCCTCTGGAATTCCCAGGCCATTCCTACTCAGAACCTCTTAGTGGCCAGAGAGGCCTAGAATAGATTTGCCACGTGGGGCTTAAGAGCTGCATTTCTGCCAGGTTGGAATCTGCTGGAATCTGCCCTCAAGGCTGGACTTCCCTCCTCTGGTGTTCACCAAACTTTAACTCAGTGTGGCTTTCTAGCATCTGACAGGCAAAAGGAGGGATCTGAAGGGAATCACTTAGAATGCAAAGACTCACCTGTGGGTGAGCCTTTTCCTGGTGTGTTCAAGAAGTGTGTTTCTTAGAAGTTTGTCTTTGGTGAGCCAGCATCGAAAACAAAGGAATTTTTGGTGTGATATGAGAATAAAGTACTAATACAACCATATTTGTTATTTTGGAGAGACAGTTAAAATTATCTCCACTGTTAATTTTTGGAATTTTTTTTTTTTTTTACATCTGGCACCCACTCACACCAAAAAGAAAGTAGGCAACTACCTGCAATATATATTTTTTCTCTTACTTTAAAAAATATGAATGAATTCTTTTAGCTTTCAACTTTGATTTCATTTGTAAATATGTGTGCTGAGTCCAAAAGCATCTGACACAAACAAGCCTCTTTGTATGTTGAGATTTGATTGTAGGTGTGTACAAAATGTAGATTTTTTCAGAGTTTAGATTCTTATCATCGTGAGAAACATTAGGATGTCATTAATGCATTATTCAGAGTGATATTCTTATGTTCTAACTTCATTGAAAGAGTGTTTTGTGTAGCATTTTTAAATTAACTAATATTTGTGACTAGTATGTTGTATATAAAATAATAGACACAGATCTGATAATTTGTGATAAAGAGTTCTATACAGTAGAGAATATTCAATATTTAACTTAGAAGAAAAATTTAAAGGGAAAAGACTAGAAATTAACTATATTTTTATAACACACACTATAAATTAACTATATTATATACATATATACATATATATATATACACACATACATATATACACACATACACACACACACATACACACACATGTATATATAGAAGCCCAAGCTATACAAAATGTGAAAATGACTAGCCATGCTACAGGACGATTAATAATCATAATTGTAGGGTCCAAGAAGTACTACCAGGCACAAAGTTCATACTCAGTCTCTCTTCTTCAGGCATCCCCATTCATTATCTCATCAAATGACTTCTATAAAGAAGGAACCTTTAGAACCCTTTCACAGGCGAAAGTACCACAGCACAGCTGAGTGTGGTCGCATGCACCTAGAGTTCTAGCACTGGGGACTGAGGCAGGAGGGTGGTGAGCTCAAAGCCAGCCTAGGTTATGTAGGAAGCAACTGCCTCAACAAAACAAAATACAGCTTCCAAGGTACAGAATGATCATTTGGCCAAACTAGAATTCGAACCCAGTTGGTTCCTCTGGTCATGACATTTAGATAAACATATATCTTAAAGTAACAGGAGATGGTTTAAAACTGCACATGGTGTTTAAACTTATGTAGTGTATAATTTTGATGAGTTGGCAGGAGAGAAATAAAAATGTATGTGTCTTCTTTCCCCTACTTTTACATGCATGATTAGAAACTTCAAAACAAAATTCTCAAAAGCAACACTCATTCTGATACTTCAGTTACTGAGCAATTTAAATTACTCACCAAAACTAATAGTCAGCCCATGACATTCTTCACATTTGAGCACTAAAATCAAAATTAAAAACTTTTGCATTTCTTGAGAAACAATTGTAACCACTCACCTTGCCTCTCAGCTTCCTGTGTGCTTCAGAACTGCACTAGAGCACAGCACCCCCTTTTTCTTCAGAGGTGTCTTTCATTTGCTTCGGTAATGTTCTTTAAATAGAGAGGGGCACTTTTTAAAGCCAGGAATGAAAACCAGTAAGTAATTCTGCAGTTGTCATGTCGTAAAAGGTCACTGGAAGTTTATTCTGTCATTCTGATTCTCACTGCAGTGTACTCGCAGGGCTTTCATAAGTAATTTCATCTAAGTCTGTAATTTGTAGTCAAACCTATTTTTCAACATCAATTCTTTGTTTCTTAATAAAATATGGATTGAATGAAATAATTAAGCATGTGTGTGACTGTACAAAAACAAAACGTTAATATCTAATTGTCATTTCTAGAATAACCTTAATTTTTAGAGAACTATTTAAAGTAAATTTCTTGTTAATTAAGGAAAGCACCTGTTATTCTGTATAGTGCCAAAGAACTCCTTTTAAAAATATTTATTTCAGGGACTGGAGAAATGGCTTAGTGATAAAGGCGCTTACCTGCAAAGGCTAAGAACCCAGGTTCAATTCCCCAGTACCTACGTAAGCCAGATGCACATGGTGGCACATACGTCCGGAGTATGTTTGCAGTAGCATGCCCATTCTCTCCCTCCTTCCCTCCCTCTCTCTCTCTCCCTCCCTCCCTCTCTCATACATAATAAAATAATTATTTTAAAATATTCATCTTAAACATGCATATTTGGAAGCTGGAGATAGTGCTCAGTGGCTGAGTGTTTGTCAGGCAAGCATGAGTATCTGAGTTCAATTCCAAGTACCCAGGTTAAAAAAAAAAAAAAACTGCACACCTATGTCCTCAGTGCAGCAAAGACCTGAGAAGCACTGGAACTTGCAAGTCAGGCATTCTAAGCAAAACAGCAGCTCCAGGGACAGTGAAAGGCTGTCTCAGGAAAATGAGGAAGAGCAAGAGAGAGGGGCACTGATGTTCTTTCTGGCTTCTACATAGTGCACACAACTATGTGCATCACCACATAAAAACATACACACAAAAAAAACATAAAAATTTAAAAACTAGGTCTGGAGGGATGGCCTAGCAGTTAAGAAGCTTACCTGCAAAACCAAAGGACTCAGGTTCGATTTTGCAGGACCCATATAAGCCAGATGCACAAAGTTGGTGCATGCTTCTGGAGTTCCTTGGCAGTGGCTGAAGGCCCTGGTGTGTCCATATTCTCCCTCTCTCTCTCTCTCTCTCTCTCTCTCTCTCTCTCATCTCAAATAAATAAATAAAATATTTTTTTTAATTTCAAAACTAGGGGCTGGAGGGATGGTTCAGCAATTAAGTCACTTGCCTACAAAGCCTAACAACCCAGGTTTCATTACCTAATACCCACTTAAAGCCAGATGCACAAAGTGATGCATATATCTGGAGTTTGTTTGCAGTGGCTAGGAGGCCCTCACACACCCACTCATTCTCCCTCTCTCTCTGTTTCTCTCTGTGTGTCTCTCTTCTCTTTGTCTCTCTGCTTGCAAATAGATAAATATTTTTAAAAATTAACAAATAAAAATTTTACAAAACTTGTTGAAATTCAAGATGAAACAGAGAACCTCTTTAGCAATTGCTGACTTTAAAGTTATTCAGAAGAAAACTACATTTCCCCCCTCTTTTGTAGGGGGAAAAAAAGGAAGACGAGTGAAATGTAATTATTTGGCTTTCAGTAAGTGGGACATAGAGATTATAAACACTTAGAATAGAGAATTTTTTTTATTGGAAATTCAGTCATTCACTCACACAATGAGTGTATGCCAGGTCTTGAGTTGGATTTTATCTTCATCCTTATAGAGCTCACTCTTGTCTACAGAGGAAAGAGAGATACACAAGTAATCCAAGGGAGTTGTTCTATAATCTATCTTTTGAGGTCTCTTCATTTACAACTTGGGAAGTGTATGTACCTCCATGTACATATCAAGGCACAAATAGGTTTTATGTTTTTAAAACACAAATAGCAATTATATTTTTTTCTGTACCTATTGTGTGTGTGTGTGTGTGTGTGTTTTGTTTGTTTGTTTTCCTTTTAGCGGTCTGTGCTGGCAGAGCCATACCAGGGCATAGAGCTCTGAATCACTAATCCTTTTAAGTGACTGTGTCAGTATGCCATTATGTGGATATGCTACTATTTAACCAGTGCCCTAGGGCTGAATACTTAGCAGGGTTCTGTTAGCTACTATTGCAAACAGTTCTGTGGTCAACTTCTGGGATAAATTCCTAGAAGTGCTATACTTGACTAGTGTATGTTTAGATGTTGGAAATTTTTATTAATGCATTTTTACTAATCAAGCAAAATTTAATTTGTACCCATACACTCAGCTTTTTTTTAAATATGATGTGTGCAGTGTGTAACCAGAAAGGATAAACGCAGAATATCATATGGGGAAAGCAGGAGAAGGGAGTTGAAGAGCTCTTCCTATAGACAAGAGAAGGCAGAAGGGCTTGTCATTATGTTCTGATTAGGACATATTTTGGTTCTATTAGGACATATTTTGGGCCTTGATGCTCACAGATGAGGACCTGAGTTCAATTCCCCAACATTCACGTGAAAGACTGGTCATGGCCATGCATGTGTGTAACCCCAGCACTTGGGGACAGGAGACAGGAGAATTGCTTGGGCTTGCTGGTCAGTCAATCTAACCAAAAAAATGGCAAGTTCCAGGTTCAGTGAAACAAGGAGGAAGAGTGATAGAGGAGGAAATGCCTCCCCCAACCCCATGTCTTCCTCTGGCCTTCATACATGTATATGTGGTACATATGTGTCTGCATACACACATGTCTATGCACCTTCCTTCGACACACACCAAAAGAAGACCCTAAGCCATGTGCTGCTTTAGGGTTTGGTACGCACTTCAGCTAGCGCTGTTAGGATTGTGGGACTCCAGTTACCTGGTGGAATACTTCCATTAGGTCGTCATACCCATCTCGATAGCTGAGTATACCCAGTGAATTCAGCTGTCCCCAACCACTCTACCCACTTTGATCTTCTCTCCTCTCAGTGTGTCTTCTGTCTAATGCACTCATTTCCACTGTTTCTCTGTGATTAGCCAGTCACACCTCCAAATCCTCCCTTCTTGAGCTGCTGCCCCAAATTGTTTAAAATCCCTTCCTTCTGGTATCTTCAGGCATTCAGGAAGTGTCAACTTCCATCCCCTTCCATTTACAAGATAAAAATCTAAACTCCTTTGTTAGGGCTTTTTTGCTAACAAGCTCCCTGCCTTAGTCTCTATAATGAACATACCACTCTAGCCTGATGACATTCCAGACTAATTACATCCCTCCTGTCACTTCCTTACATCTTCTAACTGGGAGCCCCTTCTCTGCCCTTCTACCCCTCCAATCTTATTTATTCTAAATGTTCCACCTAAGCCCAGCTTACCTTGGAGCATTCCTCTCTCTACACTCATCAGTTTTGATTCTTACTCCCATGTTGCCTCACAAGATAAGATGATTCAGCAGATACAACTTGTCAATGCATTTGTTCTGGGCCACAGGGGCATAGTCTTGTATATGTTATGTATTGCACTCTTGCTGCAGCTGCAGTGTTCTACAGGTAATGGACTTATTATAATCATAAAATGCTAGGCTTGGAAGCAACATTGACTCATCCCACTAACTAATCATTTTTACAGAAAAACTGGGCTCCAGAGAGAGAGAGAGTGCTACTAGATGGTCACATAGCTAAGAGTCGAGAGGGTTATTCATACTGCCATGTGATTCTTTTGCCACCCTTTCTCTCTGCCTTTATATACGAAATTTTTGTTCTAGTGGCTAACCAGCAATGAATGAAAAAACATTTACTTTGACCCCAGGTGTCCTAGGAAGTTGTGGTAAATACATAAAATCTTTGTATCTATATGTACTTAGTTAGGGAAATGAGTAATGTTAGTTTAAATGATCTACTAACAAGAGTTTGAGTCACTGAACTCTACTAAACTCATTTTCCTCTTAATAATCCACTTGATAGCCAGTGTATATTGCTTAAAGAGCACACTGTGTCTTGTGAGAATGAAACTATTCACTGTAACAGATATCATTATCCTTCATGTGGGGAGAGGGTGCTCAGGCTGGGGCCCATGCCCTCAGTGCAACTGTGTCCACAAGCTGCTATTTCTAGGGGAAACCTTTGGTATGTTTGCGCCAAGTAGTAGCTTCAGCATGAGTATACTGAAATGAGCCTTCTATCGTATTGTATAGGTATACAGTTCATCAGATAAACTCATCTCAAGCTCCTGTTTGGCATGCACTTATCAATACTTTATAGAGGAAGATTATAGCTTTTGATATTTAAGTACCAATTAAAAAAGCCAACTCAGGGTTCCGTGTGGATAATCTCACCTTTCTAGATATTGTTGTTTGGTTTAAACATTGAGCACTTTAAACGTACTCTGTAAAAAATAAATAAAATGAAATAAAAAGTAACCTTTGGACCAATCCTTTGCTTCCAGTGAAACTAAATGCCATATTTACACCTTACTCATGTGCCAATGAAGTATCTTGACTTTTCCTAGTTCCCTTTGCATTGTCCCTACCATTCATTTCATTTTTCACTATGTGCTTAGGTGTGTACCAATAGCTTTCAAACTTGTATAGCCAGTGGCTGTAAGTGAAGAGAACTTACCTGTGGGAAGCATTTACCTTCAGATATTCAGCATTCTACTGAATTTGAGCCTGTTCTGCAAAGAATACTTTCATGAGTACTTTCATATGCATTTTTAAAGATAGAAGATTTTTGACAAGAAATGAGAAGCAGCTTTGGGGAAGATCACTAGCAAATGTAATAAAGGATTATATGAAAGTACCAGTTAGTTAGAAATAAAATGGATATAAATACTGATACCAAGTAGGCTGTTAAATAGGAAATAATACTACAGGTAAATGCTTAACTTTGAAAACATGAATGGCTTTCTTATAAAATGACATTTCTAGAATGAAGTCAAGATCAAGTAGTAAAATGAACGTGCTGAATGGGGTGCATTGTTAGCTATGAATCATTTCAGCTTGGTATACGGAAATATACAGAAATGTTTATGGTGGTCATTTTAGTGGTAGGAAAAGGAATGATTTGTATTTCCTGACAAGTGTTTTATAACATGCACAACTTTAAAAAGAAGGAACAGGAGGAAAGAGTTCTGTATTGTAGGTGATCATTTTCCCATCCCTGGCCTATGAGTCATAGTCATTTAAACTTTTCAGTGTCTCTTTCCCAGCAGAGTAGGGATGGGATCATGTGTGCATTGACCTGTATAATAGTCTTGATAGTTTATACAGCTCAATGAAAAGGCCACAAAGACCAGGTAGAAGACTTTGTAGTATCTGGGCTTCAGATTCAGCCCAGGCCTGGTAGGAGTCTTAGTTTCATTCCTGACCACCTATTATTTAAACCTCTCTTCCTTCACCAGGTCTCAGTGTTTTCTTCAGGAGACTAATGATATCTGTTTCAGAGGCACTGTGCAGAGTCTAATGTAACAACCAATATATCCTAACTATCATTATTACCAATAAAGTATTTGGTAGCACCTACCAGGCCCTGTGACGTCATGTCATAGCCAGTCATGTCACCAGTGTGTTCTTTTCTCACATGCAGTCAGTGTATTAACATGAGCTTCTGCAATATCTGCAGTTCCAAGAGACATCTGAGTGCTTCTCTTGAATGGTCATCTTTTCATGCCCAGCTCAACTAACACTTCATTTTCTTATACACGTTCCCAGGTCCCCTAGACAAAGACAGCAGCCCTATTCTTATTTTTCTTAGAACACTGATGCATCCATAATTCGGAGACTCAGAGGATAAACCAGAGCCATATGCATCTCTGATCCTCTAGTCCTAGATCGTGACCCTGCAAACTGAGGAGAGAATTGTGCCTGAAGGAATGAACAGTCAGTGGTATAGTTTACAATATGAAGGTGCCAAGCAGGTTGTCATTCTATAAATCTACAGGGAAGTTTTAAGTACTAATTTCTGGACTATTCTGTCATTGAAGGATAAGAAAGATATATACTCCCCATAATGCTGAATCCAGAAAGACTTACATTTGAGATTGGGATGTAGTAAATGACTTTCACAGATAATATGAGGCAAACACATTGCTAATAAGTATATTTAATAGTTTACATTGCATTACATAGCAGCTGTGGGTTCTATACCAACATAATAGCTTCCATTATTACCTACAGATTAAAATGATCTAGCCTTTGTGCCATTTTGTTTTCTTTCTATGATATTTCCCCAAATTCCTCAGAACTAAAACTGCAAATTATTCTTCTACCTCCACATTATTGTGTGTGTATAAAATCTGTTGCTCAGACAAAGTTGAGTTTTTCCCTCTGAAAGGTTGTCTTTTGTTTGAGAAAAAGATTCTGCTGAAACATAAATATATAAAGTCCTTTTCAACAGTAAGTTTCACTTCATCCTTCTTGGATTGAGGTAACCTGTTTTCCTTTTTTTTTTTTTTTCTTTGTGACTCTGGTTTATTCAGATGTTTTGTAGAATTCCCATTTGCATCTTGATGGTTTAAAAACAAAACACACACACACACACACACACACACACACACACACACACACACACATCCCTTAGATGTTCATTTCAGTTTTTCCCACATGGAAAAGTCATTTTGGGGTCAATGTGAAGAACGGATGGAATTATGAAAAAGAACAATTGTTTCATATATGCATGAGACTACTTTGGGAAAAAAATGTAAAATACTACCAACTAAGGAAAACTTATAGATTCATTAAAATAGAAGATTTTAAAACTTTCAGCATTAGCAATCCACTGGTTACATATTTTGAAAGACAGCTGTTTTCAGCAATCCCATTCATAGTGACTGTGTTTTATTGAAAGTTTGGAGTTGCCATTTGAGTCACAGTGAAAGTCTAGTTAAAAGATAGCCATCACTTTCTTAAGAGAAATAGACCCTATATTGCATTTTTGAAATGCAGTCCAGTGTTCTTTGGGGAAGATTAGATTTGAGTTTGTGCTTTAAAGAGATGTGATATTTAGATGATAGCTGGCAGTCGCCACAATCCTGAAACAAGGGGGTGAGCATTGTACTGGATCTCAGAAGGAGCGAGAAGGGCTTACGCTGCCCATGTTCTCTGTCCTCACCATGTTTCTACCTCTTCTGCAGCATGCCATGCCCTTCTGGAGGGTGTCCAGTCACTCGGACCTCATGGCCCTGCATCACGCCTTGGAACTGGAGTACCTGTAATAGTCAAATGGCCCTTGGAAACCATACAACCGCCCTTTGGCCAGAGACAAATCCGACAGGCCTGAGTCTCGTGTCAGCGCTGGACTCCAGAACATAGTGATTTCAACATACAGATGCGCGGCTGCTGTGGGTCCTGGCCTCTGCCCTTGGAGGAATCATGTCTGTTTCTTCAGAACAGCTGCTGCCTCGAGTACTGTGAATCCAATGAAATAAGCCATGAGTATGTTGTAACACAGTGGAATGTGTCTTGTCACATTAACTACATGGTTCAAACCTGTGAAGAAAGGACCTGCAAGCATTTCGTTTTTTTTTAGCATTTTCAATGTGACATAAACCGCTTCTCCAACACAGCAAACTTGATTGCACCACAAAGACCAAAATGTATTTCCTGAATACCAGTGGAGGAATTTTCTCAAAAAGACATTGTACTTTTTGGTGTCTCATACCCAGGGTAATCTGTACATCTCTACTTATTTATGAATAGACTTTTAAAAAACAGATTTGCTGAGGTATAATTCATATACCATATAATTCACTGAGACAGACTTTTTGGCATCAAATGACGGAAGGGACATTGATGTAAGAAATAATTGATTAAAAGCCTTTGTCTCATGAGAGAGCAAGTACTTTGGATTGTAGCACATTGCAAAGTAGTTTAAAGTATGTCTAATTTAAGCATATAATATGTACATCACTGCGACAATCATGTACAGAAAGAATTTTTGGTGTAAATTTGTAATAATGGATGATTCTTTTACATATTGTTTAGGGAAATGATCTTGAAAGGTAGTAATGCCTTGATAGTGAAGCTTGAGGCAGCGTGTGCACAGACTCGTGCGGTGCCTTATCTAAGTCTTGGGTATAAATATTGTAGATAAATGGATTCATTTTGATAATGTTGTCAAGACCAAAAGCATGGATGTCAAGTGTCAATAAGGATTTTGTTTTCCAGATCTTATTATTTTCCCCATTAGGTCTAAAACAAATAAAATAAAATAACATCGATGCTGGTTAGGAGGGCCTGGATAAAATAACATAGCAGTTTCTGAACTCCAAAAGGATAAGACTTATTAGTCACCTCACTGTCTCCTTTCAACATTAATGTATCATATGTAACTACTTGGAAAAAATAATTATTCAAATGCTTCACCCTACAGAAAGAATATAGATGACAGATATATTTTATTAATAAAATTAATTGGAGACTAGCAGAGTTTTCCTGTGCTCAGAATCATTACTGTGTCTGCATTTTCTTGTTTAGATAATGAAGGACATTACACAGAGGTGAAAGTCGTGAGGCTTCACATTGTGCTCATGTTCTCTCTCTCATGTCACCCAGAGAAGCTCGTGTCCAACAGTGGAGGAGGTCTGGGCATCACCACCAAAACCTAGTGTTGTATCATATGACAAACATAAACCAGACAAATGAAGGTTGTCACTTTTGTCATCCCTTAAGAAAGTTCCTCCAAAAGTGACCAACTTGAATGGGCCCTAGTTTTCTCAGCTAGAACACTGTTGCCATGAAATTACTCTTGGGATTGATCTTGTTGAATATTACATTGTGGGGCGAGGCCACTGGGTGTGACCCAGAGTAAAGAAAAAGCCACTCCACCCTCTTCTGAAATGTCATGCTGCTGCTAGAATTAGTCATTTGTGAGATCTCCAAATTGTTTAAATTAACAGTCGAGTTAGTTTCCATGTTTGCTGGATGCAAACAGAAGTTGACAATTTTTTAACCTTTTCATTTTATGTTTTTGTACTCTGCAGACTGGAAAGACAACATTTATCTTGGCCTTACTGTAAAAAAAGGTGTGTTGTGTCCACAATGGTGTACAGATTTTTTTTCTTCATTTTGTGTTTAAATTAATAAACTTGATTTGTGAAGGACTGTAGGCTCCTTGAGTATCAGCACCTCTCTCCTCCTGGGATGTGAAGTAGCAGAATATTGTGTGCATTAGAGCACTCCAACAAAAGGAAGTCATATGAACAACTCCGTGATGGCTTTATCAGTCCTTCGGGAACCAAACTGGAAGGCTACAGCTGTTTCTTTGATCACTGTAAGAACTGGTGAGTGGAAAAGTTCTTTACTTGCCCCCCCCCCCAGTTACATGAACAGGATCCTCACTCAAATTTATCTATGATAAAACAGAATTCAGTATAAATTATTTTGGACTGTAGAACATAGATCTAGCCACTTAAAATACCCAAAGGACAGCAATATGAGGCAGTTTCATAAAAAAAAAAGGAGGCTCACAACATATATCTCTGTGATTTGCCAGATTAATCACTGACAGAGAGCAATAAAACTGTACAATTTGCTCTCTCCTGATAATTTAATCTTAGAAGCAACATTCTTGTGTGCAAGCACGTGATAACCAAACGTGCAGTTGTCTGACCCATTCATCAACCTTGTGACGTGGATTTTCACATGCACCCACTATACCAAACAGGTTGAGTAATGAGGTGTCCACCCTAAAAGTGAAGAGAGTTGTGAGCGCTACCAGGAAATCTAAAGAGAGGCGAAGGCGGAGATGGATGGGATTATGAAGAAAGTATGAAAAATGGGCAAAAGAGAGGGCACACACTCGGAAGATGGATCCTCTGAAGCACCATTTTCAACACAGCACCCCCTCATCTGAACGTCTAAAAGGCTCCCCTCTAATCAAGGATTAGAGCTCCGATTTCCCCTCCCCTGGCATTCTAAAACCTCCAAATGCAACCTGCCCTTTGTCTTAAAGCATCTCTCATTGCGGTAATTGCCTTTGGTCAGAGTGTTCCAACAGTGACCTATTCCCGCCTCACACAACCCACACCACGTCCTATCTCCTCTCTCTCCTCCTAGCTTTCCCTCATGGTATGCAGTGCAGGCAGCTTCACTTGAGCTTCTGTCCCCTACCCACTGCTGCCTTAGTAGGAAGTTCCTGTTCCATTTCATAGGTTCACCACCCCCATGTGTCAAGGACTAAGTTCACAAGGGAGTTAGTCAATTAATAAATGAATTAGTGGGTGCAAAGGAGTTTATGGATGCCATCCTGAATGAAATGGGAGCCACTGAGAGGGAGACATGTATGTAACCCGACCTGGTTTATTCTTGAAAAGATTACTCTGGCTGCTAAGGGGAGAATGGGCTGTACAAGAGCAGGAGAAGACATAGGGAAGAGAGTTATCAGACCACTGGGACAGGCCAGGCGAGCAGCAGTTGGGTTTGGCTTAGGATGGTGGAAATAGAAATCTGGGTTTGTTTTTAGTAATAGCAATACCCATATTGACTAGTAAGTTAAATGGGGGGGAGGGAGGTGAGACCCTAAGGGAATGCAGACACATGTAACATCAGGGTTCTTCACACCACTGTGTGACACAGAGCAGCCCAGTAATTAGCAGTCTCACTTCCTCACATAGAATGCCTACCATCCCAGCTTTCCCAGCACAGCTTGGCAAGCTATTTAACTTCACCATGCCTACCTCCTTATCTATTAAAAAAAAGGATAGTAATAATTAGCTATTTGAGAAGATTGCTATGAAGATATACACACAGATTATGTGTGAGGCATTGGAAACCTAGTTAAGTTCACCAGTGTTGCTTACTATTATACTTGGCCAAGTTTGTTTGCATAATGTTTTTCTACCAAGTGACAAACCAACTTCTCAAATCCACAGACCCTATGGACGGGCACTTGATCTGGGTAGGTCTAGAAAACAAGCTGAAAGACAGGTCCTTGACCTTCAGTCTTGAGTTGGTGGCTACCAGAGAACTCAGCGTCATTCTAGAAAAGGCTGTATGAGCAGTGCCGATGGAAGCAAACGGTAGGACTAGCATGGGCTTTGCACAGGAGTTGGCCTGAGCAGAGATTAGAACACAGATGAGGCTTAGAGGAGACTAGATTGGAAACGGGGTACAGGTAGCTGGGGAAGAAGAGTGGAGATCAGAGAGCATGGTGAGCGGCCAGGAAAAAAGAGGGACTAGCTTTCCTAAGTTTTTATTATACATGAGCAAGGCATGGCTGCTGTCCTTTCACAAGAGAAAAGAAAACAGGAAAAAGGTCAGAAAGAGCATTTTGACTGGTACAGGAGTATGCACAGCCTTACCTGCAGATGCCCCCTCAACCCTAAGTGGCACAATGTTAGGACTCAGTACTGTCTAGGTTAGAGCCTTTTAACTTTACAGATGATGCAAGTTGGGTTAGGTACTTTGTTCTGAGGGGTCATAGCCTACCCCTTACACACACAAAGGGGTCACACAAGAAGAAATCATGATCACAACCCCCTTGGTTGCGGCACAGGAGCATGGAAAGATTCAGAGCTATAAGGCCAACAAAAATTGACTTTGCTCCCCTGATCACTAAGTAACATGCTGAGCTGATATTTCAGTTTTCAAGGCCTATCTGGCAACCTTTCCACAATAAGCATATTTTTCTAATGATTTGGAATGCCTTTTGCATTTTTAATCTTGGTATCTCAATCCGTTGTTATTGTTCCAGAGTTTTGGTTTAAATTTTGTCTTCTAATGGACTAGTAACAAATGACAAAGTAAACACACAAACACACACACACACCCACACACCGCTCCTAATAAGTTTTTACCTCTGGTTTTTGAAACATTTGCATATAACATGGATGTTTCCCAATCAAATGAATATGAAGGAGGCCATTTTCTTAATAGAATCTGGAGATGGGGGACACCATAGATTCATTTAAGACTTGTAAGGAATTTTCTTGCACACATTGGAACTTCACCCGCAGGGTGGACATCTATGGAAGCTGAGGTTGGATTAGTCCTCTCCGTCCACTCAGGACAGTTTCCTGACAATCCCATGCATAGGGGCACATCTTTCAGTGTCTTTCTGAGCGTTTCCATTTCCCTCCATGTCATGTGATTATACAAACTGACAGAATGACTTGTGGCAGAAGAAATGAACGGGTTTGTAATTTAGGAAACCTCTGGCCCCACTGACTAAAAGCAGGTTGTTTGTAAAAAGGAAATCCTGACCTCAGCTAACTGGCAAACTCTGTCAGAAGCAATAGAAAGAAGCAAAGGAGAAAGAACAGTACCAGGGATTTTTACGGGCAACAGAAGAAAAACGGATGCTCTGCCAGAGGAAAGCCCTAGGAGAACTGGCCACTGGAGGACCGAGACATGCCCCAGTCTCTGAGCATGACTTCGGGATGACAGGGCTCTGCTCTGGATGTGTGAGCTATTTGCATGGGGGAATCTGCCACTTGGGACAATTGCTAGCTTGATCACACTGAAAATGGACTCCCTCCTGTTTGTGGAAGTTGGAGTCCCTGTGACCTGCACCATCTTTATCATAGACTCAAAGCTCCTAGGCTCCCTAGACATAGAGGCTAGAGGAGAGATGGAGGAACTTTCCAACTTTTCAGACTGCCCATGTGGCCTCTGCCTGACACCTTATCCTTGTCTTTGCTGTTGTCTACATGTTGTCTGCACAGCAGGACTCTTCCAGGACCCCTGGGCAGTTGCCCCATACAAAAAAGAAAGCTCTAGAGTTGAGTTCTTCTCTATCTGGCACACTCAACTGGCCACTCACTCCCCAGTGCTTTGGCGAATGCTGCCTTGAGCCCCACCATTGTGCCCATGGTCTATGTGAGGTGGGGTTTGAGCTGCAGCTGTTGTCAGGTGAGGATGACCTGGGAGGACCGTACCTTGTCAGCAATGCCAGCCAGTGAGTGAAGGATGCTTTTGAGTTCTTAGTTGTTCATTTCCAATCCAGGCAGCACAAAGCCCTCATGGCCCCAGGCTGGAGGAGCTCCTGTCACAGCTCCTGTGTTTCTGTGTCATCTTCAGCCTTCTACTGTAGAGCCAGTTGGCATAAATGGAAGTCTCTGAGAGAGCAATACTAGATTTCATGGGCACACATAGTTGTGGGACCAGGGATATCAAAGTGGCAAAGAACTTTAATTTCCGATAGAAACCCTAAAAGCTTAGCAATGAATGTCATAGGGAAGACCAAGTCCCAAAGGGAAGGTGATAAGTTCGTGGGCCTTCATGGAAGGATAGAACAGCAGCTGACAGCATCCTAAACCTACACTCAGGCCTCACCAAGACCCCCAGCAACTTGCTCGCTTGTTCCGGGTTAGCCCCTGACACAGCAGCCATTCTTCCTTTCTCCCTCTCTCAACTCTCCTATGCTTGTTTTTGCTCAGTATGCTGCCATCTCCTTGTCCATATCACCTGCGCTCTTCTAGTGTCCCTGGAAGAGCACCAACTGGCCTGGCCACCTTCGCTCTGACCCAGGTCCTGCACAGCAGCCAGACGGGGCTCTTTCAGAAAGAAACTCGGGCTCCTCCCAGGCTCCTCAGTTCCTCCAGGTACCCAGAGTGCATCTCCACATCAAGCCTTTGCACTTGCTCTCTGCCTAGAGAACTCTCTGAAGTGTCGCCTTGCTGGCGACAGCCTAAGCACTGCAGCCAGTGCATGGCTTTCTGGCTGTTCCTCTAAAGGAGACAGCTGCTTTCCCACAAGGCCCTGCTCTCCTTCATAACAGATCCCCTGTTTGTTTCCTTCCTCACACTTGCCACAATTCATCATATTTAGTCGGCTCTCAGTAGGCTGCAACTCCAGAAACAGGAAGGATATTGCTGCCACTAAACTTACCCAGCATCGCTAGCAATGCTTGACATGTTAACAACTTCTCTATTTATGTTTACAATAATAAAATTAAAATATCTGCTGACTGCACGGGTGCACAAACAACGGACGAGTAAGCAAAGACACTGTGAACTAAGAGTGCAATGTACATTAGAGCTATTTTGAGATTCTGTTCGTTGAAACAAAGCTGGTGTAGGGTGGGGGGACTGGGCAGATGAGCCAAGAACAAGAGAGAAAAGCCTGAAAAACTGAGGGGGTCCAGGGGCTGTACACAGACTTGAAAATTTAGGCTTCATTTTATTTACTTTACTTTTCCTTTGTTTTGATGAAGCCGTCCAAAAAAAAAAAAAAAAAAAGTACCCTGAGGGTGGATAGATACCTATTCATTTGATTTATCAAGAATAAATGTTCAGAAATAAGATGTGTGAGAGGTGGTAGTAATAATTCCAGCACAACATAAGAAGGGTCTGTTCAAAGGAAGCCCTGGGGACAGAAAAATGGAAGGAAGCCGCACAGCAGGTGTGCCAGAGGCAGGGCTAGTGAGGGGAGGGGCGGGCCTCCAAGACCCTCTTGCTCTCCTGTTCCCTTCCAACCCTGGCAAGGAGCTGGCTGGATGCAGTCATGTTCAAAGTTGCGTGTAATTAAGTCAGAGGGGTCCAGCCGAGGGGCGGGTGTTGGTTCGTTTTAAATTGTCTCACTGTTCTCAGGCTGGAGGGCTTTGCTGTCTGGAAGTAATTTTAGATATCACTGAGTGTGTGTGCTGCACTGAACTAACTATTCGGAGGGGCAAGAATAGCAGCCTGGTTTCCCGGATGGCTCCAGCAATCAGGCTGAAGTCCTTTGTACATAATTGAGGAAATGTCACTTTCCCATGTCAAAGGGGGGGGCGGAGAAGAGGTTGATGGAAAGGGATTAAAAAGATGCTTAGCCTTCCATATGAAGGCCTTTATTATCCACCCCCTAGTCACTACTAAAATCATAGCAGGAGGTCATTTCTGGCCCAGCTTGAGCCATCCTTGGGCAAGGCCTGTGGACACAGACAGTGAACAGCATTGGCTGCTCGCCCCTCCCAGTCACAGGGGTGCGATGTCATCCCGGAGGAGCCAAGCACTCGGGATTGGAAGCTCCTTCACACAAGTCCCCTTTGATTCTGTCCCTAGCACTTGTTTTCAACTATAGACTCCAGCTCAGACAAAGAGCGGCATGTTGAAAGGAAAAGAAAAGAATCAAAGAGGAGCACAAAGACAAGAGTATGGTGAGAAAGGGGTATTCTCTGCATTCTTGTGGACACTCAAAGGCCTAAGCCACAGACGAGAATTGCTCTGCTTTGCTCCTCATATGCTCAAGGCTTGGACAAGGGCTCACCAGGCCCCAGAAATCAAACTCTCTGTGAGCATAAGACCAGACAGCCACCTCAGGGTAGAGGGGAGGAAGGGGTTGAGCAGGATGCCCTGCCACCTCCGGGCCCTTCAAAAAGGCATCTGTCACTGCCTCACCTCCTCATGTCCCCAACCTCTCACTGAGAAATTGCCACAGTCCTCATCACCTCGCTCACTCAGTAGTTCAAAAAGACCCAAGACTTTCCATAATTTCTATTCTTCTCAAAGTACTTAAAATGCAAAAGGAACGGGACGAGCTGATGGAAGAGGCACACACCCTTGTTGGAACAGTCATGTTTTGAAAAACTTCTGCCCTCTGGGGTTGAAAGCATTTTTTTGGCCCAGTGGAATCAAGAGGTACCACGACAGTTCCAGAAATGTTTCCAGCTCCTGATCTTGGTATTTATTTGCAAAGACTGACAGGAAATCGGTGCTGTGTGTTCCATGAAAAACAAAAGAAAATGCAGGAATCAGAAAAAACAACAGACTGCCCTAAACAGCCTCACAGCAACAGAGCTTGAAGAAAATGAAAGGCTAGAAAAATAGTTCCCTTTGACACATAGTCTTTCAACATGCTCTGAAGACCTCCTCCATACCCACTCTTGGGCTAGAGACTGATGTGCCTATTTCCTGGGGTGTGGAGCACATTAAAGCGAGGGATTCGCACTTCTGTAAGATACAATGAGGTGCAAAAGGATGGCAGAAGTTCTTTGGGAAGTCTCCTAGCACAATGTGGTATTTAACCTGTCTTATGAAGAACAGGTAGGAATTTCATTGATTAAAAAGAATGAAAAGAGCATACCTGGGGAAGAGAACCGTTAAGTCTGAACATGTCAGAAATTAAGCCTTAATTGGATGACCAGATAAGTCATTGAAAAACCACTTATGTTGCCCTCAACTTCAACATCTTGTAGCAGAGCAAGATGTGTGCCATGTGGCACAAATCCCCAAGAGAGAATCAACCAGCCAGTAAGCACAAGGTAGGTGAGGTGAGGCCTCGGGACACACACCATTTCAGTGAATAAAAGTCCATCGACAACTGAGCTCCTGTGAGATCACACTGCTTAGTGATGGTGAGACAATCACAGTCACTTCATGATGCTCTTATAGTAATGAAATTATCCTCCCAAGTTAAATCTTTTGAATATATATTTTTATATGCTATACCATGAACCTACCTTAAAACATTGATATAAGTAAGTTGGGCAAAAAATGACAAACCTGTGTTTCTACTGATAGAACTTCCTCAGAATAGACCAATTCCCAGGCACAAAGTAACATAGAGGCCATCAGAGATTTTGGTTAAGGATGAGGGAGAAGCTATTGGTTAGTAGGAGCAGAGCTTTTGTTAGGGGAGAATGAGATGTCCTAGGCATACGTAATGATGATCATTGCATTCGTTTTGTAGCTAAGTAATGCCATTGAACTACACACATAAAATCATTAAAATGTTTTGACAAATCTTCTTTAATTTAAGTGATACCTGTCTGGAATAAGGAAACATAAGTTCTATGAACTTTTTTTCCATGTGTGTATGCATGTATGTTGGAGGTGCATATGTATATGCAGGTATGTATGCTCAATGTGTATGTATGCATGTGGAAGACAGTGAAAAACCTTGGGTGTCATCCCTCAGTTACACTGCCTACTGTTTTTTTTTTTTTTTTTAAGAGAGAGAGAGAGAGAGAGAGAATTAGTACATTGGGGCCTCTAGCCACTGCAATTGAACTCCAGACGGATGTGCCACCTTATACGCATGTGTGACCTTGCGTGCTTGTGTTGCCTTGTGTGTCTGCCTTATGTGGGACCTGGAGAGTCAAACATGGGTCCTTAGGCTTTGCAGCCCAGTCTTAACTGCCAAGCCATCTGTCTAGCCCCTATCTAACTGTTTTTGAGAAAGGGTTGCTCATTGGCCTGTATCTCACCAATTAGGCTAGACTGGCTGGCCAGCAAGATCCAAGGATCCTCCTGTTTCTACTGCCCCAGTTCTGACATCACAGGTGCATACCACCACATCTGGCATTCTCACATGAGCCCTGGAGATCAAAATTGGGTCCTCATGCTTGCAAGACAAACACTTTACCAACTGAGCTGTCTCAGCCCCTTGTCCATTTAAAAAGAAAGATTGCTAGTGTCAGTGTTCTCCACAGTAAAGTATAGCAAGCTGGCTAATCCTTGCTCATGCCCATCTCTCCCAGAAACCACTGTGAATTTAATCCATTAGATTCTTGCATTTCACAAGCCACTGCTCCAACCATTTCCAGTAAAGTCATCCAGCGTTTCATCTGGCTAGAATCAAATTCTATAATTGTCACATTGCTCATCTATAGTGTTACTTTGGATATAAGAGGGACATCATGAAGTTTCAAATTTCCCACAGGATATATCTATATGGCTGTATTTATATGTGCATACATCTGTGTATAAGATATATAGGTATAATGTCTTAACCCTATTGGTTTACATGATACCTAAACTTTTAGTTACCATAGGTATCATTATACATCAGTACTTACATTAGTTTTTCAACTTCAATAGCTATCTAGTATTACTGTATGTAACGTACTATTTGCACTGTATGTAAGCAGGATGAGTTATTTGTATGTCTTCCAATAATAGAAATTAATGTAGTTTGCTATATATATCCCTAGTATAAATTATGCTGTGATAAGGATTCAGATAGATAGATATTGATGCATTTGTAAAGTAACTCATATTAGTAAGCTTTCTAGAAAAACAATGGGAAAGTCACCAAGCATGGTTATTGGCAGGCCAATAAAATTTTGCCAAACTTTTCTACAAAACTATATTTACTATCTTTGGCATGGTGACATATGTATATATAATTCCAGCACTCAGGGAGGCTGAGGCAGGAAAATAATGAGTTTAAAGTCATCCTGGGGTTGATTGTGACCTCCGATCTTAAAATTTTTTTATTTTAAAGACTTTTGTTTCTATCAAAAGTGTTGTGGGCTGGTGAAATGGCTTAGCAGTTGAGACGCTTGCCTGTGAAGCCTAAGGACTCAGGCTGAATTTGCAAGAACACATGTAAACCAGAGGTACAAAGTGGCACATGCATCTGTACTTTGTTTGCAGTGGCTGGAGGCCCTGGAGTGCCCATTCTCTGTGTGTGTGTGTGTGTGTGTGTGTGTGTGTCTCTTTCTATCCCTCTTTCCCTCTCTCAAATAAATAAATCCCAGCACTGGAAAGGCTGAGGTAGGAGGATTGCTATGAGTTCAAGGACAATCTAAGACTACTTAGTGAATTCCAGCTCAGTTTGGGCTAGGTGAGACCCTACCTCAAAAAACAAACAACAACAAAAAGTGTGATGAAATCTAGAAGGCCTCCTAAACTTCCAGAGTCCTATTTCCAGAGATTCTGATGTGATAGATCTGAGGTAGGGTCCGGAGATATTATTATTTTTAAAAGTTCATGGTACTTCAAATTCTTCTTAAATTTTATTTTTGGCCCATTGATCTAAACACAGGTTCAACAATATTGTGTATTTTATTGTAAAATTTTAAAAGTATAGGACACTGTTGACAGAAAGCATAGGAGTCTCTTCCTTTCTCTTCCTCTCTTTTGGCTTGAAAACCCAGGCTCAGAAAGCCAAATGTCACATGTTCTCTCTCATATGTGGGTCCTAGCTACAAATGATTGGACTTCTAAGTGAGTAAAAATAAAACTCAGTAGCAGAAGCCAGTAAACTAGAAAGGGGATATAAAGGGAATAGAAAGGGAGGGAGGAGAGACTTAATAGGATGATACTGTATATATGTAAGTAGAAGAACAGATTAATGGGGGTGAAAAGGCCTAAGTGAGGTCAGGGGAAGAGATTGATTAAAGGAATGGTGAAGGGAGGGCTAATCAAAATCTAAGAGGATATAAAAAAGTCATATGGAAACCTACTTTACTGGACAATTCAGAAGCCATAGATTGTTACTAGAAACTTTTCAGTGCCAGAGATGGGATACCTTCCAGTGAGTTGTTGGCCAGGGAGGTCACAGATACCCCCAAAACATTATAGGCCATTGCCGAGGCCCTTGGTTTCCCACCAGGAATAGATTGATGAAGACTCACATACTTGGGTGGCAAGTTCACGGAGAAATCCTGCTGGAACTGAGCTGAAAGCCTCCTCCATGAGGACCAGCTGACAGAAAGTTGGAAAAAGCTACACTGCATGCAGGTCAACAGCAGAGAGAAAACACCAGTGAAGGTACTCAACAGTGAACACTGCCGGCTTTGAATTTGGCCAGCCAGACCAAATGAGCCAAACAGATGCAATAGTGGCATGTCTGTTATGGGGGAAAGCAACGCTCTCTAATTGGATTGGAGGCCCGCTCCATGGGAAGGAACACATCTCTGATACTGAAAACATATGACAGGGGTAGTCATGAGCCCTAAGTGTGTAGTGTCTGCTGGTGTCTTGCTAAATGTATATACTATGCTCACCAAACTGCCCAGTAAGCACTTCTCTTAATGTCCACACCCATGTATTAATGCTACTCTCACTTTTGGTTAGAGAAGTTTCTCTTTTCAGATGGTGGCAACCTTGGGATGATTCAGAAGGCACCATGGTGCTGAGACGAAGTGTCAGAGGAGTGCTCAGCACTGAAACATCTCAAACCTACCTTCCAAGGCTCAGGGCCCATTACCGAAGAGGGGATGGAAAGAATGTAAGAGCCAAAGGAAGAGTAGGACTCCTTACAACATGCTCCTCCAGACACAAAATGCCTGGATATCCATGACCTCACAGTGCCTCACACTACCTACATATAGCCATCATAATAGGAGGAAAAGATCATGACATCAAACTGAAAAGAGAGACTGATTGAGAGGGGGAGGGGATAAGATGGAGAGTGAAGTTTCAAAGGGGAAAGTGGGGGGAGGGAGGGAAATAACATGGGATAGTGTCTACAATTAAAGAAGTTGTCAATAAAAATAAAAATTAGAAACAAGAAAATAAATAAAAATATTTTTTAAAAAAAAGTTAACCCCCAAACTATTGCAACAAAAATAGTGTGATACTGGCACTGAAATGGACAAAAAAAAAAGCCAAATAACAGAAAAGAAAAACCGCACATATCCTTTCCATAGTTGATGGCTAGGATGACAGGACAGCAGGCAAAGGATGGCCTTTCCAATAAATGCTGAATCAGTTAAGTGTCCATATGAAGAAAATGAATCTTGGCCATCTACAAAGTAAAAATTCTGATATCTTATGACTCCAAGTGTAAAATAATAGCAATATTAGAAAAATGTACCTGACTTTGTACCTTCAGATAGGTGGATCTTTAAATAGACACATGAGTGAGAATTAATCACAGATCATAAGATGTGTGATTAATGACAAACCTAGAGATAGTATGACGATAGACTAATATGCCAGCCAATGAACTGGGGACTTCTGCTTCTGTACTCCAGGAGATATTTCACTCCTCCTCATTCACCCAGCACATATTTTAGTTTAATGCCTAAATTCTCCTCCAGTTTTCAGCTCAATGACAGACAGCAAGCTCTATGTCTATTAATCTATTACTTTCCAGTACAGGGCTCATGGCAGAGTAGATTAACCATAAATTAAGATTCATCTATATGATGGAACACTGAGAACCCATCAATCAGATGATCTCTGACCATATATATATTTCAATAAACAACATACTATGTACAAAAGACAGTATGTTGTTTAGTGAGAGAAAAAATTCAATATATAAATTATACACACACACACACACACACACACACACACACACATATATATATATGTATGTATGTATATATTCACATCCATAGTAAAAAAATAGATGAATAGTCATTCATCTCTCAATAACAGTGGGCATTGGTTCCAAGATTGTCTGTGTACCAAAATTCTCAACTGTTCAAGTTCCCTGTATGAAATGGTATATTGCTTGCATATAACCTATGTAAAGCCTTCTGTGTGCTTTAAATCATCTCTAGATTACTTATAATACTTTTGTAAATAATTATCACTTTGCACTGATCACTGAATGACAGGAACATGTCTCTACACACGTGAAGTGATTATTTCTGGTGAAATTTTGAAGCATTTTAATTTCTTGAATTATTTTCTGCAGTGTCTAGTGAGCAAATAACATATCAGCAGTGACTCAGAGAGAATTTTCCATAAACTTGGCAATTTGTACTTTAAGTCAGCAACACCTTTAACAGACTCTCCTGTTTTTCCTACTGGTGGTGTGATATTAATAAAATAATTTAAATGATCTTTTTAAGGTTTAAATAAAAAAAAAATCCCAGACTTTCTTTTGTATTTATATGCATGTGGTTGAGCATTTTGTGTGTGTGCAGGTGCACATGTGTGCATGGGTATGTGGAAACCCAAGGACAAATTCAGCTTCACTCCTTACGCACTGCCCACCTTTATTTATTTTATTTATTTATTTATTTATTTATTTATTTATTTATTTATTTATTTATAAAACAGGCTTTTCATTGTCCTGGAGCTTGCCCACTAGGCTAGACTGGCTGGCCAGCAAGCCCAGGGATCCACGCATCCCTGCCTCCCCAGCACTGGGACTAGAAGTGCGTACCACCACACCCAGCATTTTATGTGGATTCTGGAGAATGTAAGGTGAGGACTGTGCCAGGGAGCCATCTCTCTAGCCCCAACTCTTAATATTTTCCTAATCACTGTCTCGTGAAGACTCAGTTCAAACACCCCATCGTCTGCCAACAGGTAATTCCTCCCCCACTGCTGTATTATTTGGGGCTTTCTGACTTCCTGCGATCTTTGCTTTCTCTGCCTACTGTCCTGTCCACGTGGTGTAGGAGCCTGGGTCACTGGACAGGCCAGTCTCCTTCAGTGGCAGCTTTGGTTTGAACTCTTCACTGTTTATGTTTCTGCATGCACTGAAGGAATATCCATGCACTGCACTCTGAATACCTGTGCTGCCCTGAGAAGACAGAAAGAAAGATGTAGCATTGACCCCTAAAGCCCTTGGGGGATCCCAGACTCTCGGGGACAAGGCATACATGAGCACGTGGACCATGAAGAGCAGTATTTTCCACATTCCCCTCGAGGCACTGCTCTGATACTTGAGGTCACTCTTTCATCTTTTTTTTGGCTCGCAGGATGGGAGGTTTGGGTTCATGGTTGCTTGGCCCCATCACTCTGGGCCTGGGGCAAGGCAGAACGTTAATGCTGGAGCACATGGTGAAGCAGGCAGGCAGCAGAAGTGATGGAATATTCCCTGGAGTGCCTCGCAATGACATACCTTCAATGACCTGAAGACTTTCTAGTAGGGTCTACCTCCCAGTAGAGCTACCCTGAGAACTAAGCCTTTGCCACATGAGCTTGTTGCGGGTAGTTCAGACCCAAACTACGGTGAAGGCCATGGTCTTTGTACTATAGAGGTAGTTGCCAACCACTCCCATTTCTCACTCCATGATATTAAGCTTCACTTGAATATTCCTGCCATGGTAAAAGTATGTGCCCATGGTAGAAACGTTGTAAAGTACAAAAAATATAAATGAATAATAAATGCATATATGACTTACACACCTGCATGACCAGGTTAAAATTTCAATTGATTTGTTTTTAATCTTTGCCTATTTTTTCCTTACATATTTGAGATGAAGTTGCATGTTCAACTTTCTGTCTTGTGTATCCTGACAATTCATAAGTTTCTACCCATGTCATCAAGTGCTTTCCAAACGTCACAGTTTAAGGCAGCATGATAGTCCATTCGGGACTGAGGACTGCAACAACAGGAAGAGCTAGCAATGGAAAGTGTGAACCTAAGAGCTAGACAAGAGGATTATCACATTTGATCCCTACAACTTTATGAGATCAGTGCTGTTATTAATTCTACTATGTAAAAAATGTCCTCAGCTACTAAACTGTAAATTCAGTGCCCAACGTCACAGAGCTGGTAAAGAGAATAAGTAGGATACAAACCTAGCAAGTCTGGCTCAAAGCACCTGCTTGCCTACTTTGCTGCTTGTCCTGAGTTAGTTTTGATAGATAATCGCTGAGAGTGGCTATATGCCAGGCACTTTACATGCCCTTTACATCCATTATCTTACCCAATTCTTAGCCTCTTTCTACTTTCACACCTAAGAAAGCTGAGTCCAAAAGAGGACAATGTGGGGCTGGAGGGATAGCTTAGTGGTTAAGGTGCTTGCCTACAAAGCCAAAGGACCTAGGTTCGATTCCTCAGGACCCAAATAAGCCAGATGCACAAGGTGGCATATGCATCTGGAGTTCATTCACAGTAGCTGGAGGCCTTGGCACACCCATTTCCTCTGTCTCTCTCTCACTCTGTCCTACTCTCTCTCTCTCTCTCTCTCTCTCTCTCTCACACACACACACACACACACTGAAATAAATAAATAAAAATAAAGCCTACTTTTAAGAGGAAAATGTGTTTAAGATTACACAAACTGGGAATGGCATCTTAAATTTGAACCCAAGTTTCTGACTCCAGGCCACAGGTTAACTCTTCTCTTCTAAAGCATAAAACGGTGTCACTATCAAGTTTAGCATCATGGCGCTTTCTCACAAATAGATTTACTTTTGAGTTTTTGTTTTGTTTTGTTTTTACATTTAGTGTAAGATAAAGAATCAACTTCACCCAAATGTGGATGAAGTTTCTCAAACATCATTTGTTGAAAACAGAATCCTTTTCTTGCTGAATGTTTTTAGAACCTTTGTCCCAAACTCATTTTGTCATATATATGTAGGTATGTTCCTTCGCTCTCTCTCTCTCTCTCTCTCTCTCTCTCTCTCTCTCTCTCTCCTATTCCATTAGTCAATATGTTTTTTTATGCCAGTATTATACTATTGTGATGATGTAGTCTTGGGATAAATTTGGAAAGACCTCCAACTTTTTTTTTAATTTTAATTTTGTTTATTGTTTATTTGTAACATAGCAAAAGAGAATGACATATCAGGGCCTCTTGCCACTGTAAACGACCTCCAGATACATGTGTCACTCTGTACATCTGGTTTTACTTGGATACTAGGAAATCAAATCCAGGCTGTGAGGCTTTGTAAGCAAGTGCCTTTAACTTCTGAGCCATCCCTGTAGCCCCTGACCTCCAACTTTGTTCATCTTTTTCATGATTGTTTTAATCAACTGTGTTTCCTTAGAAATCCAAATAAATTTTAAGATGGGTTTTTCTTTTTTAAAAAAGTTTTCATTATTTTTATTTTCTCTGATTTGTCTAATCATATTAACACATAGTTCTTGACAAGTACAAAGAAAAACCTGTTTCTTTCACATTTCTGTGGCAAAATACCTGACAGAAACAAAGGTAGGGGGCTGGAGAGATGGCTCAGTGGTTAAGGTGCTTGACTGCAAAGCCTAACAACTGGGGTTTGACTACCCAGTACCCAGGTAAAGCCAGATGCACAAAGTGGTGCATGTATCTGGAGTTCATTTGCAGTGGCTGGAGGCCCTGATGTGCCCATTCTCTCTATCTCTCTTCTTCTCTCTCTCTGCTTGAAAATAAATAAATCTAATATTTTTTTAAAAAAAGAAGAAGAAGAAACAAAGGTGAATGGTTCACTTTGGCCAAGGTTTCCCAGGTGTCAATCCACAGTCACTTCACATGTGCTTCTAGTTACATTGCTGAGGCTAAATTCCTGGGGAGCATGTGTTGGAGCAAGCAGTTCACATCATGGTGGACAGGCAGCAGGGAGAAGACAGAAAGGAAACAAACACAGGATTGTCTTTCCAGAACACATTTCGACAAACTCTTCCAAGCAGATCCTACCTCCCAAAATGCCATACTAATTAATATGGATCCCTCAAGGTGTTAACCTGGTGGATTTTTCTGTTTCACTAAAAAAGTTCCTTGCTATTTTTAAGAAGACCATAACCAAGACTTACAAACCAATTGTCCTAAATTTCTATGAGTGTTAGGAGACCCCTTCTTCCTCCACTAAACTATATCTACTTCAATGGTAGCCATTTGTATTTTTATCCCCTATAGAATCTAGTATTGAATCATGTACTGGATAGTACTCAAATAATGCCTATGAATGAATCAGGATAACAGAGCATCAAATACTTATATTCTCAGGCTGAAGAGATGGATCAGTGGTTAAGTGGTTGCCTGGGAAGTGTAAGGACCCTGGTTCGAGGCTCAATTCCCCAGTACCCATGTAAGCCAGAAGCATAAGGTGGTGCATGCATCTGGAATTTGTTTACAGTGGCTGGAGGCCCTGGTGTGCCCATTCTCCCTCTGCTTTTCTCTCTCTCTGTCTGTCACTCTCAAATAAATAAATAAAAATAAACAAAATTAAAAAAAATACTTATGTCCTTATCTGATAAGAACTAAGACATCTTAAGAGCCGAAACAAAATGAACTGAAAATAAACAGATGTCCTTTTTATGAACAGACTTCAGATTTCTCAGTGAAAAAAAAAACGATGTTGAATCCTGGCTGGCACAAACACACATCATAATTTCCATGATTATGTAAGAGCTACAATGGAGACACAATACAGTGTGGGGTTTTATCCACAGTTTAAAACAAGCAGAATCTTTCCTTCTATCTGCCTCCTCTAGCCAACTATAGCTTAATAAAATCTAAGGGTGATATATACAAAGCCTGCTGACCATCAGGGATAAGTGGTTTATTATTTCTGAGACTATATTACCAGCTGTGTACTTATTGTAAATGTTTGAGATTGGACATGGTTTATTCTATTTATAGCATTTAATGCTATTTTTAAGTTTAAATAAACAGATTGAAGAATTGAAGTCGCATAGTAATGTTGTTATATAATATAAAAGGTATGAAACATAAACCTTTTCCTTCCTTCTGCAGACTCTAATGAAACTACCAGTTGTTTATTTTAGCACAAGACACTCTTGGCCTGCAGAGCACAGGAAAGGCAGAAGAAAGCATGCTTTGATGCTCTTACAGTTAACCCAAGAGGCCTTGTAAACCAAGATAGCAAAACTGTCCTGGCCCTGCCAACCAGGACCTGTCTTCACCATGGCCCCCTCTCTTGGTAAACACAACAGGCCAGCAGTGGTGGCATGAGGAAAGAGAAGTCACTTTTTTCTGGGCCAGGAATATTTAACCTTTTCTGGGACACAGACACCTTTGAAATCTGATGAAATGTTCTGACTTTTGATTCCTCCACCCATAGCCAAATACAAACGTACTTGTACAATATGACGTGTGACTTTGGTGGCTTCCCAGACACAAACCTAATCCATTACTGACTGCCACCTTCATATTACGTGTTATGCTAAGGGAATTAAGAAAAGGTGACAGACATTAACATCACAAGTGATGAAGCTTGGTAAATGAGTGGTTTGACGGATGTGTTTGCTGGTTTGTTTTAATGGATTTGCCAGGAAAAGAACTTGACAGGTAGAAGACCTAGGAATGGTGAAGAGGCTTGCCAGGAATGTGTGTAAAGAAATTGGTCTTGCCAAAAGGGAGGCCTGGCCTTTACTTCAGCCTGTAACCCATGTTATACTTGACAGGAATATGTTTGTTAGGGAGGAAGAGGCCCACACCAGTGTGTAGAGCATGGGCTGACCACCACAGGAAGCTCAACTGTGTGCTTCAGGGTGAGGCCTGGCTTACAGAGATCCCCACGGTCAGCCATGCAGACCGTCACTTAACCAGTGAGTTTCATTATAAACTCTGGAGGCTGAGGTTCACGTGAGCTTCCTTGGACAGAACTTCATGATATTGTCAAAAGTCCACACCAGACGAGAAATCTCTGCGGGGGTGTGTGTGTGAATGGACGTGTTTATGTTTGGAAACTTCTTAGATTCAATCTTATGTGCCTTTTCTATTGCCTGACTTTGAAAGATTTCTACCAGGTTACTAAGTTCTTCTAATGAAGTTTGAGGAGCACTCCTGAACTTGTTGTTGGTGTCAGGGTGAAGGTTGCCTTGGAACTGTGCCATTGAACTTTGATATCATATCCTACTTCCTTGCAGTTTGTGGCTGAACACCTGGGTAGGCTGAGCAGCCTGGAGAAGTGTGGCTTTACTCTTGAGATTGGATAAATCAGAGCAGCCACTTCTGGGCATACCCCAGTACCTCCCAGGATCTTTGGCAGTCCGCTTT
Organism: Orientallactaga sibirica; assembly: GCA_036365145.1. Lineage (NCBI taxonomy): Eukaryota > Metazoa > Chordata > Mammalia > Rodentia > Dipodidae > Orientallactaga > Orientallactaga sibirica. The sequence goes on from JAEOAD010000003.1 coordinate 24,510,284, forward strand.
CCAAAGGTGGGAAAAGCTGTCAGAACTCCTAGCCATATTCCCCTTAGTCAGCATGGCTACAGAGACCACCTGCACTCCCTGTAAGGAGCACTGCTACCGGGCCTATGAGCCACTCAAATCAAGGCAAGCAAATAACCCTCCCCAGGGGACAGCCACACATGTAGCCTTTCATACTCAAGTTCACTACAAAAGAGTGGAAAGAGCTTACTCAAACAGAACCACAGGTGCAGCTCTCTAAAACATCACTACACCAGTTTAGTATGTAGGGCCAAGGAAACACCTTTTAAAAAACATTTATTTTTATTTATTTGAGAGAGAGCAAGGCAGACAAAGAAGAGGGTGAGTATGGGTGCTCCAGAGCCTCCTGCCACTGCAAACTAACTCCAGACATATGTGCCACTTTGTGCATCTGACTTTGCGTGGGTACTGGGGAATCGAGCCCAGGCTATCAGGCTTTGGAAGCAAGTGCCTTTAACCCCTGAGCCATTTCTGCAGCCCAGGAAACACCTTTTCTTAAGAGGGACCAACAGCTGTCACATATTGCAGGTCCCACAGGTTATTTGGTTCTGCTTGTACTGATTGCTACGATCTTGACAGAAGCACGTGGCATCCAAGCTACTAAGAGAAATTTGCCATTTTTGCTGCTGTATCTATTTTCATCACTTATTGAAGAAGAAATCCAGATGCTAGATTATCTAGTCACCGAGGTAAGCAAATGAAATAAATGAGCATGACACCTTGGGAAGGTGGATAACAGGTTCAGCTGTTTCTAACATGATGATATTGGTTCATCTTGATTATCAACCTGATGGATTTGGGATCACCCAGGATGTTTGTGAGGGCATCTACAGAGAGGTTTAACTGAGTTAGGGGAAAAGCTACCATGAATGTGCGTGGTACAATTTTATTGGCTGGGGTCGCACACTGAATACAAAGGAGACAGTCTACTGACTGCAAGCATTCACCTCTCTCTGTTTTCTGGCTGCAGATGCAATATGAGCAGCCACGTCACACTCTGCCATTGTACCTTCTCTACCATGGTGGGCTGCATCTTCAAACCATAAGCCAAAATCAGCTCTTCCCTCCTTAAGCTGCTTTGGTCAAGTATTTTGTCACAGACATTACAAAAGTAACTAACGTACGCATCCTTTCTATCCTTTCTTTCCTTTCCCTTCCCTGTCTTCGAAAGCTGCATGGCAGTCAAAGCAAGCACAAATCGATACCCCTGTGCTCCCAGAGGGTCCCAAGGATTCACACACACTCTAGGATGCGGGATGAGTGCTACAGACACTTAAAGAACTTGAGCTTTGCTTCAAGATGCTAAGAGAGGATTCTGCTCACAGCCCAGTATGGAGAATAGAGTGCATGCACGTGGGAATGTAAGAAAGCAGGGACAACAGAGACTATACCGAAGAACCTCAAACAGTCAAATGAATATCAGTGCACCGGCATCAGAAATGGACAGAGAAGGGTAGAAAACAAGGGTTTTAACAAAATCATGGGTGTGACAAAGAAATGGTACCAACTACAGGAGAGAATTAGGATATGAGGATTTGGGGAAGATGGAATTCAAACAAGAAAAATACAAACAAGAAAAGAAATAGCTTTATTTATACCCGACTTACCCAAAGCCAATTAAGATGAAAAGAAATAGCCAGCAAGCATGTAACCCCAACATTGGATCTTATCATCATGGGGTTTGACCATCACAGAGAGTCATGCCATGACCTGAGTGGCTAAGGGGAGGGGCTGATCAGTGACTGAAATTCAAACCTGTCTGATTGTTGGTTTTATGTTATTGTTTCTTTGTTTTTCAAGGTAGGGTCTCACGCTAGCCCAGGCTGTCCTGGAATTCACTATGTAGTCTCAGGCTGGCCTCAAACTCACAGAGATCCTCCTACCTCTACCTCCCAACTGCTGGGATTAAAGGTGTGCACCACCATGCCTGGCCCTGTCTAATTGTTTTTAAGATAACAAATCCAAAGTGTGGGGCCACAACAGTGGAACAATCTAAGACATGACTCAATACCCAGGAAGAGTAAGAATAGGCAACTAAGAGAGAAGCATCATCAAGTCTCAGAGGCAACAGAAAAGCCTCGTCAGGACAGATGGACACTGGCATCTAGGTTTAAAACAAGTGCCCTTTCTAGGCATGGTGTGAGGGGCTGGTTGGAGATACAATTAGGGTCTATTTTAGGACTCCAAAAGAAGAGTGTGATACAGCCTATAGGAAGACTTAAGCAAAGGACTTCAGGGATCAGGAAGGCGATGTGGAAGTTTCATCCACTGACTGATGTGGATCCAGACAGTGATGGGGAGAGGCCTGGCCTATGGAGTCTGACCCATTGTCTACAAGTCCTAAAACTTCAGTGAACTAGAAGTATTTAAGAATCCATCTTGTACATGAGTGTATCCAGCTCTGGGACAGCCAAGTGGGACAAAAGAAGGAAGAAATGGTGCTGTTGGTGCATGAGTTAAGTATCCTTTCAAGACTTGACAGCAGAGGGTCAGTAGAAGGAAACGCCTGCATATTCATTCAGATGGCAATGACATCAGACAATTCAACATAATCATATAAACAGAACACAGTAAAGACGATGGTTGGGAGGCTGGGTCAGAAGGTCCCACTTAAATATCAGGAGGTTGTTCTCGATCAGTGTACCCCAATGAAACCTCGTGAAGTGATAGAAATGTTCCATGTCTGTTACTATCCACTATGGTAGCCATCAACTTCCTGTGGCTAGTGAATACCCAGAATATTGATGGTGGCAACCTTATTAGGCCATGTGCTTCCAAACCAAGGAAATAGTCAACAGCATATGCAAAGAGAGAATTCAGATGGCTGAACGCACTGTAAGAACAGATGACTCCCAGTTGCTTTGGATAAAGAAGATGCGTCCAGGGAGAAGTGCTGTGCAACCCTGGCCTCTGCATGTGACAAGGTCATTGCGATCATGAGTTCACATCAGATAGGGCGGCCTGCACAAGATCTGCCCCTGATGGGCCAGCCACTGTGCTGTTACAGATAGGGGAAGGAATTGAGATAATGACAGCTGAAAGTTACAGAGGAGTGGGAGTCATTCTCTAATGGCACAGTCATTAGTAAGAGATGAGAAGGAATAAAGGGATAAGTGAGAGTGGGAGTGATATGGGAGGGTAATATGGGGCATATATGATCAAAATGTAAAACCTCTCCATGAAATGTCAAAAAACATTTAAATTGAAAGAAAAAGAAGACTCATCCATGAGAGGGCATTAAGGCAGCATCCCCATGATGTGCTTTAGAAGCATCCCCACATCCTTTTCCACTTCTGGGGAAGATGGAATGCTGGGCCAGATGGATGGAGGTATGTTGCCTTTTATGGACCCATGGAATGTTTCTCTTTGATCCCTGGCAAGAGAGTAGGGGCCCCCAGTGCTCTCTCTATCCTACCTGAAAGGAAGTTATGTTTTCTAGATTTGTTCTAGGAAAAACAGTTTAACGTTTAAAAGTCTGTCCCTGATATATACCTACATTAGTTTCTAGGCTGAAACTCTGAAGCTCCGTCTCTGTGTGTTAAGAAGAGAGAAATACATGTTTCCCTACTCATCTCTTCACCAGCAGCCTTCTGTTCTTCCAAACATGACATCAGTGCCCAAGAGAATTCCGGAAAGTATCAGGAAAAGAGGGGCCTCCCTTTCAGGCACTGAGGCTCACCGCACAGCTGCTGGGGTTCTGCCATTCTTTGGTCTGGAATAATCTGAGAAATGGTATAGATATGTGCCACTCATTCCACACTAGAGCTGTCACCTTCTGACATTCTTCTGACAATCAAACACTAAGGTGAATCTAAGATAATCGGAGGGTAAGACCTGAGCTCAACAGAAAGAATGAGTCTACTAAGAACACATGTAGAGTCTGAGACCACAGCTTCCTCTCCCTGTAACTTCACTTTTCCTGTCTGTAAATGGACATTAAAAGCACTTACTAAGGAGAATTGAATTAAGATATGTAGCAACCAAATGTAATGGTTGACCTTATTTGGATCCTGATATAAAGAAAGTAATTGAAAAACATAGTTCTGTTAAAAAGGGAGATAAATTGAGTGAATATGTTTAGATTTGGAAGAAAAATTCCTATTGTTTAGAGATTCACACTAAGATATAAACACAATATAAATTCTAGAATTTGCTTTAATGTATTTATCAACAAGGACTAGAAGGGAGGGAAAGAAGAAGAGAAGGTGGGAAAGAGAGAATAGAAAGAAGGATGGAATGAAAAAGGAAGGAGGAGAAAATAAAAGAAAGGAAGGAAGGAACAGAGGGAGGGAGGGAGGAAAGAAAGGAAATAGGAAGAACGGAATATGGTAGAGAGGAAAAAAGGAAGCTGGAACTGCATTTTTTGAATGCTTTTTATCTACCCAAATAAAGAGCCAATTGTTGGGATTTTTGTTTTTGCTTTTGGTTTTATTTATTTAAACTGGGTCTGCTGTTCCATAGGAAAAAGGGACGAGTCACATACTATTAAACTTTCCCCCTTTAATTATTCCTCCCCTTTCCTTTTATGAAAAGACCCCCTTTTCACTGGTAGGATTTTAACAGTCTTCCTGCCTCCATCTTTTGAAGACTTGGATTGCAGGTGAATGCCATCATGCCTGTTACAGTACCAAATGTACCCAAACCTTTCTCTAAAACACATTGCCACTTTAAAATCCACACCTTCCTGAAACATTCTCAAATATGAACCGCACAAGATGCTGGCCCCTGGTAGAGGCTACCTATAGGTATTACATTTTCTCAAATCAATCACTTGACATTTTTACCACATCACAAAATCTACACCTATGCTCCGGCCTAAATCAACAACAAAGCACGAGCCAAGACTGCATATATTACAGGAGCCTTGTAAATCAGCAGTTGCCTTTAGGCTCCAGGGGCCGCCAGACTTGACCAGCTGTTCAAAACAGTAAAATCGCATTAGTTCAATGTCCAACCACTCACCAGTAAGGCTTACTTCAAAGTCATGAGCACTCAGAATCTGATGAGAGAATAACCAGGAAATTTCTGTATTTTTAAAGGTAATTAACAAGCTGAGAACTTGATTTCTTGTCAATAGGGGGAAAGATTTTTCCTTTAATTACTCCTTCCCTTTCATTTTATGACAAGACCCCCCTTTATTCACGGGTGGAAAACAAATGGTAAGATTCGCTGTCCCTGTGATTAGGGAGAGAAATGAGATGTTAAAAGGCATTTATTGATGTTTGATGCTGACTGGATGCCTTGAAATTCCAGACTAGAGAAAGATGGCATTAATTTTCTTTTCTAGTGAATCCCCATTGAGCAACCTTATGGAAGAGGGGGTGGTGTTGTTTATCAGCATTTAAATAGTTATCATTTAGCAATAATTTTTCTTGGCACATGTGACACAATACTGGTAGGGTTGTTGACAAATGTGTTCGACACCAAATCCACCCAGTATCTAACAGATATTAAAAAAAAACAAAGAGGAAAGAAAAATGAACATGTATAGCTTTATTTATTCATTTTTTTTTGTCTTGGCATAGAGAGAGATAGAAATGAGAAGCTCTTTAGTAAGCCCTGATAACTAACACTCTAATCCTTACAGATTTCACATGAACAATGCCACTCACGCTGTGATGTAGCACCCACTAATTTCCTCATTTAAGTAACCTACACACACCAGAGCTATATGCATATATGAGAATTTATTTTGCTTTATGTTATTTTAATTTTTTAATTTGTTTGTAAGGAGAGAGAGAGAGGTATATTATCTCCCCAGCTCCATCACTTATTTTTTCATCACCTATATCATTTGTGTATGAAATCTGCTCTCCTGGGACTGAGAGATGGTTTACTGGATGAAGTGCTTGCTGCACAAGAATCAGGATTCAAGTTCAGACCCCCAACACCCACATAAATGATAGGTCACGTGGTAACCCGCCTGTGATCCTAGCACTTTGGAAGCAGAATCAGGAGATCCCTAGGGCAAGGAGGCTAGCTAGACTAGTTGAATCAGGGAGCTCTGGGTACAAGTGAGAGATCAAGAAAGATACCCAATATCAATACCTGGCCTACATATGCACCCACACATGTATGCATATATGAATACACATACACACATACCATAGGTACAGGCACATGCAAAAAGAAGAATTATACTGTCCTATGGTGATATTCAATAGATATTTGTTGGATGAGTGAAAAACTGAAACTGTTCTATATTAACTGATGTTTGTTGGCAAAAGGAAAGCCCACCCATTTGATGCACAAGGTCATGTCTAAGAATGACTGTTCTTGATTACTTTTCATCTGTTTCTCTCTCATATGATAAAACTCTTATGTCTTCTAAAAATACTACTGATTTGTCACATGGATGCCAAACACAATTGCCACAAAAAAAGGAGTAAGCAAGAATTCTGCCAAGCACATTTTGTGTTCTTTCAAAAATGAATACCAAAGCAACCGCAGAAAGCCACTGTCTAAGAATTAAATGAAAATTCTTATAGAACAATTGGCACATTTTCCAAATTACCAGAATGGTTTTGGAAACCAGACCAGAGACAACATTCACGTATGAGACTCTGCCAAGCTCTCACATAAGCTTTTAACATCACCCTTCATATTTGGGACAGACGAAGGGGTAATTGGAGGCCTGTGGAAAATATGAGCAGTGGGGTCACAAATTCTTCCTTGCTTCTCACATATCCTTCCATATTCTAGCAGGAAAGGAAATGGTTTGTGTAATGCTATGCTAGTTATAAATGACTATTGTTTCCATGTTAGCACTGATCACCTAAAGCAGGTCAGGTATGGATTCTGGCTGGTAAGCAAAGGGAACCATAGAATTCACAATGCCTTAATTCTCCTCCCCCTCCCATCACCCCTGTGTAGAACCCAGCATGGACTGAGCACCAAACATACATGCTTCCAAAAACTTGAGGTTCTTCTCTTCTAGCCGAATGATGTGCTTAACAGGAAAAAGGAAATGAAATTAAATGAAAACAGGTTTCTAAAAACATTGTAGTTCCTGGCCAATTGAACGTCCAAAAAAATGTTAACAGCCCATGATTATATCCTTGGTAAAGGATCATCCAAAATCTAATCATTAGGAAAAAGACAATTTAGTCCAAGATACTTCTTAAAAGGGAATCCCAACCGTACATGAAGTAAATCCAACCTGCCTCTCAGCCGGAGAGAGCATCGTTCACCCCTCCATCTGGTGCATGGGTCCTTGTAGCCAAAACCTACTGCAAAGACAACACCCCAGTTTAGAAAGATGAGGAGGGTCTAACAGAGGAGGAAGCAATGCAGGGCTGGGCCCAAGTGTGGCCCATTTCCATCTAAGGAAATTTAGCATCCAGTTACTAAGCTTTGTGAAGCATGCTTCCAGACTAGAATGCAGCTCCAAATTGGAACTGGTAGATGATTCAGGTTTTTGTTTGTTTGTTTGTTTTGATTTTTTTAAGTAGGAGTATTCCACTATGGCCCATGTTATACCATTACCAACACACTTGGGCATGTATCTATTCACTGAATCATGTTGGCTAATTCTAAGGGATTAACATCTTTATTTACATTTGTTTTCCGATTATATCTAACTTTTCTGCTCTACAGCATATAAATTTGTTGTTTCTAATACTTCTCTTATGTCTTTTCATGTAACACCAAAGATTCATTCATTTGAGAATGGGAACATGGTCTCAGCCTGCCCATCAGACACCAACATGGAACAAGGGGAAGTCGAGCGAACTAAGTGCTTACTTGAGTCTGTCTTATGGGCAAAAGAGCCAAATAAAGGACCACATTCAATTGCTTTTTGTCTGAGCTTTGAAGGATTAGGAACACAAATTCTGTTGTTCAATTTTACCTTTGACTGAACTGTAAGAACAAAAATTCCTTGCAACCAGTCATATCACCTTATTTAGACTTCTTCTTAGCATCCCTGGGAATTTATTTTAGATATTCAGATTACATATTTACAGTTTTCCTTCCTTAATTCTACTGAAGGGTTACCATAGTATTTCTATTGAAGATAAAATTGTTGGACAAGTTTGATTGCCCATTCATTCCCGTTCATTCATTCAACAAACATTTAAGTGCCTATTGTACACAAGTTACTAGCTCACATGCCCAGAAAATAGACATAAATCAGAAATTTCACACTTAAGATAATTAGAGAGCATTAAAGAAATGAGTCAGTGTGCTGGCCAAACTGTGATATGAAGTGAGACAAGTTACACAACAGAATTGCAGATGATGTTTCTGATAGTTCAGATAAACACTTCCAAGTAAAAGAAATTCAGAGCAAGTTTCCTAAGTCATTTTTAATGCTAAGTGATAAACATTCAAGTATAGGCACTCTCTTTATATATATATGCATGTGAGAATATACATCACACACATACATGCATACATGAATTCATGTGGTTTTTAAAAAATTTTTATTATTTTTTTGGAGAGAGACACAGAGAGAGACAGAGAGAGAGAGGGAGAGGAAGACAGAGATGGGCGCGCCAGCAGTGCCTCAGCTGCTGTGAACAAAATCCAGATGTGTGCGCCCCCTTGTGGTCAAGTGTGGCATTGCGCCCTTGCATCACTTTGCATCTGGCTAAACGTGGGACCTGGAGATTGGAACTGCTGGAGATTGGAACCAGCATTCTTAGGCTTAGGAGGCAGGCGCCTTAACCCCTAAGCCATATCTCCAGCCCTTGTGGTGTTTTTAAAACATGTGTTTGCTTGTCTTAGCAAGTTTTCTGAAGACAAGGAACACTTTAGTACAAGTAGTTTTTTTTTTTTTCTATATATATATAATACCTTGAGCAGTACCTGGAATGTGTTCAATAAATGTTTATTGAATGAATATTAATAATTAATTTGGTCATGGGGAGAGTTCCAGGCAGACGTCATAGGCAGCCGCTCATTACAGTCAGATTCTTTTGATTCCATTGTTTGGCAAATACAGAATAGTTCAGCTATGAAAAATAAAACAATCTGTTTCTTGTTCCATTTTCAAGTTTATTTTCATTTGAAATAAACTTCCTTGTCCTCTCCCCGTGTCCTGCTCCATGAATCATTGGGCAGGCCTGCATATGCTGAGAGATAACCGGACTTGGGGTAGAAATTTCCTTTTCTCACCCAGGTTCCTTAGCAGTTCCCCAGCTGAGTGGGGGCTTCTTTCTCAACCCCTCCAAGATGTGGGAATATTTCTCCATGGCTACACTGAGGATTAACCAAACTTGGGAAAGTGTTGGGAGAGATCTGGATGAAAGTCCCCATGGACCAGCAAGGTATTAAAGTGATGGAATATTTAGAAAGCCATGCAGCTTGGCTCCACTCTTTAAACATGTGAGGCGGATTTGAAGTTATTGCTACATTCCCATTTTCAACAGATCAGAGTCCAGTGCCATTCCCAGCATGGGAAAAAGCTTAGTGGGAGGAGAGAGGGAAAATAAAAGCCTGGAGCCTACATCCCTTCAGGATCTGTGTTATGCTGTGGTGGGGGTGCCAGAGGACAAACGTGGTAACTAAATAAAAAGTGAGATCCAAAGTGGCTCAGGGCAGATAAAAGAACAATGACCCATCCCTGCTTTTATAGACAACTTTGGGCTGAATCTTCCCGATTCCCTTCCTCTCAGCCTTGTTTACGTAACTTAAATGACAGAGCAGATGCGTTTATTTTTAAAAGGTTCTTAATGGTAAATTCATTTGATCATGTTTGAGAGGTAATTAAAGTTAGGGCAAACATTGTGATCTCTAAGTCATTCTAGTGAGATTGTCACTTTTGCTGAACGTAGTGTGGTGTACCGGGGAATGACGTTTTCTTTCTTAGCTAAGTCACAGCAATGGTGCCTTAAATGTCTACCCTGTAGTTTGTCCAAACTAATGGATCATCACTGGGCCCTAGGAAGGTCAGAAGACCAAAATTTTATTCCTCACTTTACAGATCAAGAGATTCAACAGTGGGATGCAGAGCATAACTTCTGTGCTTGCTGTCTTCTCAGCAGCCCAGATTGAAGAGGGGAATGCATCTATGTGAAGAAGGAAACAAATAAGAAACAAACACGAAATAAAACCAGACTGAAGTTAAACAAGCTGACTCACATCACAGACCTGCTAATTAGTGACAGACATGTCATATATCTCATTTCACTTAATGCTTACCCCAGCCCTACCAAAGAAATGCTGTAATTCCTCATTACAGGTGATGTCATTCAATCAAAGAAATTTGGTATCTTCCAAAATATCACAGAACTTGGGAGCTCAGGCTCTACTAGGTTAAAATGACTGTTCAAGCACAAGCCTTGATATATATTATATTTGCAAGCAAAGAGAGAAAGTGAGAAGAGAGACAGAGAGAGAGAAAGTATGGGTGTGCCAGGGTCTCCAGCCACTGCAAAACAACTCTAGACACCTGCGCCACTTTATGAATGTGGCTTTACATGGGTGCTGGGGAATCAAGCCCAGGTCACTAGGTTTTGCGCTGAAGTGCCTTAACCACTGATCCACCTCTCCAGTCCTCAAATCTTGCTCTTTAACCACATTGTTATTCATCCAACAACACATGTACTGAGCCCACTTGTGTGACGCACAATTGTAGGAACTTGGTGGTGTTTACCTGCTCACTGCAGAGACAGATTGTGTGTGCATGTGCACACACATACGCACTCCATGGGAACAGCCAGTTTGATGTGTTTGAAGTGAATCAACAGGACTTAAGTTCACAAGTGGAAACAGCTTATATGTTTTGAGTACATCAAGCACTCCTCAAGTGTTTTCTAGAGCCACTGCCAAGATTCTCCTGCACTATGTAGTTGGAGTCCAGTAACTACATCCTGAAAGAACCACCCCTAAGGGCCTCTCTGGCTAAGTATAATTTCTTAACACACAATCTTGGTTTCAGACCTCACTGTCAGAGAAAAGACAAGTCAATGGTATAGATAATGGTATTCATATTAAGTAATATCTATGTGTGTTTTATCAACCACCTCAAGAATCAGATGACCCTAATCCAAACTTAGAAACTCAAATGTTCTCTATGTCTTCAATTTGAATGTATTTTAACTGTTAGGCAAAAACACAAAAAATTGTACATGCTTATAGGGTATCATGTGGTGCTTCAAATACATGTGTACATTGTGTAATGTTTAAATCAGAGTAAACATACCTATCTCCTTAAATATTTGTCATCCCTCTATACTTTTCTTAAGAGTAAGCTGTGTTATACAGACATGATTAGTTACAAGGTTTTGTGCAAGTCAGCCATTAAGTATCTGGTAGGGAATTCTGAGAGTGCTATGCTACCATTCAAATACTTTCTTTCTTTCTCTCTACGCCCACTGTTTCAATGTTAATTGATTTGCTCCATGAAATGCCCTGTAAAATGGCCAGATGTTGTAAGAGAATCCTGATAGTATGGGAATTCGGCAGGAGACGCCAACAGCTCAAAACAATCCTGGAATGGCTCTAGTTCTCAGCCAAGCAGGGACAAAGGCTCCCACCTTAAGTGGGATTAAGAGAACTCTTCAGGATTTCAGTGGTAATGGCTGAAGGAAAGAAAGGTTGCCCACTACTCCTGCCACTCAACTCACAAATGTGGTTTTGTAATGGCAGAAGAAATTACCAGGGAGTATCAGCCAGGAGATGTTGGTTGATTCTGAGCTCCACCACTGCCTGGATGATGACCCCGGACCAACCTCATTTTGGATCTCATATTCTCCTGTATCAGAGTAGACGCTGGACATGGTGAGTGATCTTCCAGGTGCCGTCGATTATGCTTCTCTGGTCCATCAGGAAAGGGACTTGTGAGGGTATATTCGAGGATTTTGAAGACACAACACAGAACTACATAGAGCACACAGTCGAGGATCTAACATGAGCTCTGCTCAGACTGTATGGGGCCTCAGGTGGCTCTCGGGTTAACCACTACTCACAGGGAAGTAACGAGCCAGTAGGAAATTTTATGTCTTGCAATAGGACTGGATTTTTAATATAGTATAAATTGGATGAGAAAGTAAATGCTGGGTAGCAGACCAGGCAGGACATTGGTGTTATGCATCGGGCAGAGGTTCTTGAACTTGAACATGTTCCAGAGTCATCTGGGAGGGGAGGGGCTTGGTAAAACACAGGTTGCAGAGCTTCACCCACCATACTTGGAGCATGATAGAGCTGAGTAGAGTCTGAGAACATGCATTTCTTACAAGTTCTCAGGAAATACTGCTGCCACTCTGGGACCTCACTTTGAGAACAACTGACATGGGACCTAAGGGGGTAGGAGGTCACGTACATGGGAAGCAGGCATGATATGATGAGGAACCTTTAGAACGTGTCCTATATTCATTATCCATCAACCCATACATATAAACTCTAAGAGAACATGGATGTCTTTAGAGATTACCTGTATGCCTAGTTCCTTGGCTGGGGCACATCCAACGCTGAGTAAAGACCCACTAAATGAATGAGAAAAGTGGTGGGGACCCGAGGGCAGCTGCATATAGGGGCCTGTGAATGCTAGAGCAGTCATGACTGTGAGCGACGTCAGAGAGCTGATGGTGCGATCCACGTTTGGAATCTTTCATTCTTTGAACACACCATACAAAGGTGAAAAACTGTTTTCCTAAGAGTATGGAAATAAACACTGAAGCATCATCTGTGAGGACCATTAAGAGAAAGGATTTGTACATCTGGAGGAAAGCTGGAACAGGCGATCTCTCACTGCTTTTCAACTCATAGACTACAATTCTAGGAGTGGGGATAGAGAACAATAATGAATTCACGTGAAATTGAAATGATATAGTACCTGAAAACAATAATGAATTCATGTGAAATTGAAATGATATAGTACCTGAATAGAGCTGTAGAGTCAACCATCCAATGCAAAAGACATGCATAATAAAAGCACAAAAGCTACAACACTGTGAGGGAAAGACACATCATCCAGGACACCAGTGATGAAGAGCCCATGACCCACCCCTCTGCTGTCCAGGGTCAGAACAGAAGGACCAACTCAACTAGCCAAGATCCTGCCACATGCACCACCACCCTGTACACTAGACAGCGACTCCTTTCTTGCCTCATGTTAATCAGAAGTCAATCCATCTCTCGTAGGAAACAAAACTCTTGTTAGTCAAAATATCACAGAACAGCCTTGTGCTCAAAGGTCCCAATTCAACATTCTGATGCATCAAAAGCAACAGGTATATGCTGACACTCATTCCACAATGGACTATCTTAAAAAAAGAAAGCATATAGATTGACGATGTTTTACTGAGACTTTTAATTTTTTTTTATTAGTAAAGGGATTTTGTGTCCTGATCATGACAGAACATGGCTCTCTCAAGTTTGAGGGCACTCTTACCTCTGCTACTGGGTCAGAGCGGCTTCAGAAATACACAAAGGATCTTTTTTTTTTTTTTTTTTTTTTTTTTTTTTTGAAAAAAATAGGAGTGCAGTGCCTCAGGGAGTAGTGCTAGTTTAAATAACACATGAAAAGTATTTATGAGCCCCTTTTTTATGAGGTGGTCAAAGAAAAGACCATCCAGCATGTAACATAAGACTGGCTGAAGAAGAAAGCATTTCCAAACCACATTGGAGAGTTAAGCATGAATGGAATTTTATTTCAGTCTCTATTGCTTATTTAAATTAATGGTGTTCTCAGATGGGGCCTAAATGGTAATGCAGATCAAGGTGAGGCTGGCCAGGAAAAAATATACTAGTCTAGTATTCAAAGAATGTTGCTAGGTAATGTTGAAATATATGGACTTCACAAAGGGTGGGGGAGTTTCTGGAAGGAGTATGTGATTATAATGTGCCCGAGTCCATTTTGAATTCTGTGGGCTGAGCATTTTGCTGGAGTCAGGGTTTTGATATAGCTCGATATTCCGCAAATGGAAGCAGGATGTCTAATGCCCACAAGGCCGAGTGCTGTATGCACAGAGCCAGACTGTGTCAAAATGCAGGGTGCAAAAAGCTGCGAAATGTGTTCTCTCCACTCACTCAGTTGTTCAGCTGACCCTTCCACATGCCTCAGCTTTGTTTCTCCTAAGAGGGGATGGGTCTGAGCTCATCCCTCACAATCTCCTTTCTGGACCTCTTTGTGATAAAGCACATGTCCTGGTGTGTGACAGCTGGCAAAGGTTATGGGTTGTGGATGCAGCCCTGGGATAGAACAAAGATAACTGGCCCCTAGAGGTATTAAACTGAGATCCTTGGCCTCATTAATTCCCTGTCTTATAATGAGCATCTGCCCCATGAGTTGTATCAGTAACAAATTGTACCGGTAAAGTGTTCCCTCAGGCCAACGGTTGATTGAGTTCCATAGCTGTGTCAAGAATCCTTAAATGAATGCTCAGTGCTCCTGGCTATTCACTCATTACTCCACAAACGCCACTTAAATATTGACCATATTCTAGGCACCACACTATGCTATCACAAAAGTTACATAATTTTCCACCAAACTGCTTTTAAACACTACAAACAAAACACAGTGTACCAAATCTTCAGTTAGCTGTTTCTGGAACAGAAAAGGAACCCTTTTTATGTTTAAGAATTTAAAATAAAACCTAGATCAGTAACCCAGAATTCCTCCTCGAAAGTCCTTGATTCAAGTTCAAAAGGCATCAAGCCAACTTACGTATTTTACAAATCTCACACTTACTAAAGGTATCACTGAACTAAACCTGGAAAAGGAAGTACAATCTTGGTTTGTCCTTTATATCTCTGCACAATTGTTCAAAGCATTAGGAAGGTAAGGAAAAAGGAAATCAGGATTAAGGAAATTTGGTTTTCAGTAAATTCAGTAAAACCATTAAATCATTTTCCATTCCCTTTGCTAGAACAAAATCAACTTTATTATAAACTTCTTTTTAAACCTTCACTTCCTTTTTGCTTGGTCATCTGTCTTCCTTACTCAAAACTTTTGGTTTGTGGTGGACAGGACAGTGACGGCAATGATGGATGAATACCAGCCATCTGTTATTTGCTCACCTACCAGCCAGTGAGCAGGGCAGCTTGGCACATACATAACCAACCCTCCCAGTGCCCAGCATCTACCTCCCAGGTTTTGGTGCTTCCTCCCTACCTCCCTGCCAGATGGAATAGTAGTTTACCAGCAGGAGGGTGCTCCATCCTGTGACTGCCTCTGAGCAAGAACACTAGATACTGAACAAGGAGTCTCCCTGCAACAGTTGTCAAGCCATCCCGGAGTAAGTGATTGCTTCTTCATCTTTGGGTGGGGGTGCTTTCCAGAATATAGAGAGGGGACAGTGGAATTTACTTTTATAAAGTTAATCTACAATCCTTTCCTTATTCAAAATAAATTCTGCCAGACCAAATAAATATCCAATGACAACAGGATGCTCCCCCTCCCATTTTATTTAGTGTGCTTTTGCCATATTTTGTGAAGGCAGAAGTTCCACTATTATATGTGACAATTCATTCCAAACTTTGTCAGCATGATGCCAACATGGTACAATGGGCTTTTGACCTAATTATATAATTCCAGTCATATTTCTACTGGAAGAACTTATGGCTTTTTTTTTCCCCCAAATATTCTATATTAGAGTTTGCAAACAACTTCTGCAAGTCCCCAGGTATCTTAGTTTTCCTCTAAAACAAGCAATCAGTATATTCCATTGGCTCAATTAACTGCCAGTCACTCTTTTGCAGTTTCTAATTCTTCACTTTTCTTCCCCAGAGGCAGCCACACTTTTAGTTTAAAAATGATGAAAAAAAAAAAAAAGTGACAACAGAAATCAAATGTAGCCTCAGTTTCTCCACAAATATTCTGGATTATCTTATTGTAACTCTATGCATATTGTTTCAAAAGTTGAGAGTTCATGAACCTTAAATCTATCAGCATTTTCCAAAAAGCTATATGTGGGGGATGACAGAACATTATGAAGCAAACCTTCCAGCAGTATCAATTGGTGATCACTCTAACTGAGAAGCACAACACTGTTGGTCTTGGCTCCCTTCACAACCAAGTCTGAAACTACATTGTTGATATATGACTTTTCCATTTACGGGTATTTCATAACCAGGAGAAGAATTTCAATTCATACTCTTAGCCACCCATAAGCTTTAATTCAGACACTGTAGACTGTCTCCTCTTTGTCACAACTATGTGTGCTTAGAAGATATTTGGGTTTCCCTTGCAGCATGGTCACTGTGACATCTAAGGACCTCTGAAAATAGGACAACCTCTGGCTTTTCCTGTCAAATGTTCTATAATAAATTCTGAAAGAGAGTCATTTCATCCCTCACTTATTCATTTAACTCACAATAATAGTTTGAAATACCAACTGTGGACCAGGTACTGTTCTAGGTCCTGGGACCATTCCTCTTACAGAACCTGTGGTCTACATCCTTCAGGGAGAAAAGCATTTCATCGGGATCGGCTGGATACACATTACTCCATCGACAAAGACCACGGGTTGCCTGGGACCAGCAACTGCCCTTTTGCATAGATGCCATCATCTAGAATAGGCTGTCTTGGCATGGTTGGCACAGGAGAAATCACCATCCCTCTGCCTTCTAAGACACACCTGTGGACTGTCACACTGAATGGGGCTTGGGAATGTGGCACTGGCAGTATCATACTCAAGATGCAGTCTATTCACGCAGCCCAGCAGAGGACTTCATCATGCACAAGGTGATAATGCTGCATGGCCTTTAGTGTTCCCAACTCTCCATGTCCCTAAGCATACACCTGTCTGCTCTAGCACCAGGTCACAGAGTTAGGAGCTGTGACAAAGGCCACAGGACATTTATTATGTTGATGACTTTCATAAATATCCCTGAAAGATACTAGGGAGGGCTGGGCAGATGGTTCAGTGGATGGAGTGCTTGCTGAACAAGGGGAAGTACCTGAGTTTAGATCCCCAGGTAAAGCTGGATGTACCTATGGCGAGAAATAAGGTAAGAGAAGAATCTGTAACTTGTAATCCCAGTGCACCTATGAAGACAAGGGAGGAAACAGAGACGTTTGAGCCATCTGACCTGATGAACACACAGTGAACAATGAGAGATCCTGCCTCCAATAAGCGGGGCAAGAACCAACACTCAAAGCCATCCTCTGACCTCTATGTGTGCCATGGCACACATGTGCCAACAGTCACATACATGAACATGCACAAATATATATGCATACACATACACATCATGCACACACACACATAGCAAAAGAAGTAATAAGAAGCTTGAAGTTGATAGGTATGATTTTAGCCAAATATTATTTCTTATCATCCTGGGCAAAATGAAGAATGGTATAAGAAACGAAACACTGATTTGGAAAGTAGCTTTGCAGTTATATTGCCCTGAGTGTGAGTTCTAACTAAATATCTCAGCATCTCACACAGACCCCAAATCTCCCTGAGTCTCATCAAAGAAGATGAAACACAGGTCTGAAATGTCATGATTCACCCATCATTTTAAATAATGAATATACACTAATAAAATATAAGTTTATTTAAAGTAGCATGCCTATATACACATGTATGTATGGAACATACATATCTAACCACCAAACAAGTACTACATTTATGGCTCAAATTCTCTTCTATCATGACAAGCAGTTCCCTGACTTAAGATAAATTTATAGTATATTTTGATGAGTAGCTTGAAGAAATTACTTGCAATAAAAGAGTGTTAAATAAATATACACACACACAGCCTGTGTCCTTGTGCTGTTAGAAATCTGTCCTTTTCTCCCTCACTAAAGCAATGGTGTGTGCCTCCATGCATGGCTGGGAAGTAACCCAGCATATACGGTTAGACGATCTGTAGTTTACAGTAATAGGAAGGACTCCAGAATGATCCAACCTATTCATTTGTCCTGCTATCCACTGCGACATTCCATGTGAAAGGCACTGGCACAACAGTGGACCTTAAGTACTTGATTGTCACACAGTCATTTAATACTAGATTAGACTTTCATCTCAAGCTTTGAGTCAACTGCTTACCAAGTACATTTGAAGAAAAAAAAAAGATTGTTTTACACTTCCTATGTATGTCCAATTTGTTGTTAAAAGGCAGGATTCCAATCGTACAGTCAGAAAATGTGGTGTGTAGGGTGGCAGTTATAATACTGTGACTATATTTCTCAAACCATAAATTGACATGTGGTCTGACAAGCATAAAGTATACTTCTGGAGACAGTGGGATAGAATATTTGAAATCAGAACTGGAAAATTTGGGACATATGAAGGCTATAAATAGTGGGCAGAGACTGGGCCAGTTCCAGCAGAGACTCAATTCCTACTAGGAACCACATAATTAGCCAACCCCCATTTGTCATCCATATAAATACTGGTGCATACAAGAAGCAATTTAACCCAGCATGGTAAACAAGCCATGTTTGTGCCAGAGGGCTGCCTGGCACACACAGTCCTTGTTCCCAGAGCTCTGCAAAGATCTGTGTAGGGTAAAAGTGCCTTTAAGCAACCCATATTGAAACTGGGAAAGAAACTATACAGCCATGAAGAGCTAATCCCCCACACACCCAGTACAGTATGTCACAGACAAGAAATGGTGAGGTTTGATTCCTGCTTCCTCCTTCCTGCAAGAGGAAGGTAGCATGATTTGATGCAGGAAGTTTTAAGGTGTTCATGCTTCCTTCTGACATTTGCTACTCTGAGGCTGACAAAACAATCGGTGATTAAAACAAGACAGAGGTGAGCTGGAGAGATGGCTTAGCAGTTAAGGCACCTGCCTCCTAAGCCTAAGAACACCAGTTCCAATCTCCAGGTCCCACATTTAGCCAGATGCAAAGTGACGCAAGGGCACAATGCCGCACTTGACCACAAGGGGGCGCACACATCTGGATTCGTTCTTAGCAGCTGAGAGGCTGCTGGCGCACCCATCTCTATCTGTCTTCCTCTCCCTCTCTGTGTCTCTCTCCAAAAAAAAAAAAAAAAGAAAAAAAAACAAGACAGAGGAGTGCTGGAGATGTAGCTCAGTGGTAGGGCACTTACCTAGCACAGGAGAGCTGGGCAGGGGATAGAAAGCATTTCACAGAGCATATCTACAGGAAGTTGTGGGTCTTTTTAATTTTCACATTGTTATCAGAAATAAGGTGTAGCATTTTGCAAACTAGGATAGGGAACAGACATTGGCTTCTCCAACATAGAATGGCAATAAACAAGAAGTGAGTGCATAGCCAGCAGGTGCAATGGTTCAGTCAGTAAAGCAGTTCTTGAACATGTGTGAGGGCCTGAGTTCAGATTCCTAGCACCCATGTAAAAGCAGTGGTATGCACGTACAATCTGGGAGCTGGATAAGTAGAAACAGGAGGCTTGCTGGCTAGCTAAAATAGCTGACTTAGTGAGCTTTGGGTTCATTGAGAGGCCCTGTCTCAATAAATAAGGCATCTGACATTAAACTCTGGCCTCCACACACACATACATGCACATCCACATACATACAAACATGCATATACCCATACTCACATACCACATACATACAAAAAAAAAAAAGGATTAAAGAATGGGCCTGGGCCTTTGTATCTTAAAGACACCCCCTCCATCTTTACTGGAATTTTGGGATACACTGCCTAGTGAAAACTTCTTGACACATTCAGCTGGATCTGGCTGAGTTTCCATTTCTTTCTCAATGAGGGGATTAGGAACCAACATCTAATGTTACTATTTATCATTTGCTGTTTGCCCAGTATAAACCCACCTCTAGTAGCATGCATGAAAGGCCAAACAGTCCCAGTTCCTTGGTGGTAGTTCAAACATTCTTCAGAAAAGTATCTTGAGATTTTCATAAGATTCCAAATTGAACCCTAGAGGGATTTAACATTCAGTTGATATCTGGGTGACACATTCTTGGCCAATTGTAATAAGCCAAATTAGATTAAGCAAAGCCAGGTTAAAGAGCCCTCCTTTGCTCTCAGGATGGCTACATGATGAAAATCTGGAAGGGGAGAGGCAACAGGAAGTAGGGTAAGTATAGCTATGTAAACACTGCCTACACAGCCCAGGTGGATTTTGGTGAACAAAGCACGGAAATTTAAATGTATGAAGATACTTTAAGCTTAATTTTATAAAATATAATCTTTAGAAATGTATTAATATTGGAAGGCAGAAATGATATAGGAAATATGTGAGTCCCTTTCCAAAATCTTCATTTGAATTTTTTGATGTTGCTACCATGAAGATGGGTATGAAAAGCAAACTAGGCCAAAAGATTCAGTTTCCATATTCCTGGAGGACCGGGGGCTCAGAAGTTATTCATTGTTTAAAGTCTCAAATTCATGACAAAAGAATATCTCATGTTACCCCAGCCTCTAGGCTTGATGCTGAAAAAAAATAAAATAAAATGAAAGAATGATAAAGAGCAAAAGACATTCTTGACCTGCTTCTGCTGATCACTGACTTTGGGCAAAAGACTTGGCTTTAATGCCTGAATGTCTCAACCTGAAAAACAGGGTAAGAGGAAGAAGGGGGATATGGGTAGACTAGAGATACCACATTTGTACTATACTTACGCTCTAATTGCAAACTACCCGCAGTTATTACATTCTGTTTTATGTCCTTTATAAGAGTCAGATGTGGAATTCCCTGTGGTGATGGTTGTTTTAACTCTCTAGAAGCTTGAAGGCAAGTTAGAACTAAAAGGAAACTAGAGAAATAGGCTTTAAGAATTAACTGTTTTGAATATTTTCCCTTCTAATTTGTTTTATAGACAAATGGAGCACAGACCATTATCAGTAGAGGGCTTTCAAGAGTGTTCTAATCACATGCACGTGCAAAACCATCAGTGAGGTCTAGATGTGCAATTAAATGCTGAATTACACTCACAGAGTCTCTGCATTCTATCCTTCTACCCAGCCCTCAGGAAAACACACAGTGGACCTCTGTCTTGAGTAGGTGCTTTAAACTGTTTAAGTGCCATGAAAATGCAACTGTGTGCCCAATTAGGGGCATACTTTCCAGATCAAAGGATGAAACTCAGGCTTATTCACTGCCAGGCTGGCTAACTCTCCAGACCTTGGTACTAACCAAAGGAGAATATTAACTTGCCTCCTCTATCTTCCTCGGGCTCAGTGGGAAGTTCTGAGTGTCTCATCCTTATCAACCTTAGAGATGGCTGTGGATATGTAGTGTTTCCTCAAAGGGTGTTTATTTACACCTCAAGTATAAGGACTTAAATTTTTTCTATTTGGAAATCACAAATATTTTTTCATTTACAAGTGTAACATTGTGGGGCGGGAGAGGTGGCTTAGCAGTTAAGGTGTTTGCTTGCAAAGCCAAAGGATCCCGTTCAACTCTCCAGGACCCATGTAAGCCAGATACACAAGGGGGCACATGCATCTGGAGTTCGTTTGCAGTGGTTAGAGGCCCTGGCATGCCTATTCAATCTCTCTCTCTCTTTCTCTCCCTCTTTCTCATAAATAAATAAATAAATAAATAAATAAATAAAATATATTTTTAAAAAAGTGTAACAATGGCCTCCCATTTCATTAAGTAACTTTCAAATCAGGTCAGTAGTGATATGGGTTGAATGAGAAAGGCCAGTGCTGGGGACTAATCCTATACCACAGGATGGCCAAGGAGGGAAGGTCCTGGCAGTGGACAAGAGGGAAAAGTGTAGACACTTTAAAAATCTCATATCTCATATTCAAGCCAGAAGACTATAGTGTGCTTTCCCAAGGGTGAAATAAGGGAGGGCAGGGGTAGGGACTCTTTTTTTTTATTTTCATTTTTATTTACTTATTAGATACAGAGAGAGGGACAGAGAGAGAATGAGCACGCCAGGGCATCCAGCCACTGCAAACGAACTCCAGATCCATGTGTCCCTTTGTGCATCTGGCTTACATAGGTCCTGTAGAATGAAACCGGGATCCTTTGGCTTTGCAGGCAAATACCTTAACCGCTAAACCATCTCTCCAGCCCCCAAGGACTCTTTATAATGCAATTAGACATGGATTTGCACATCTCAGCTTTACTGATGGTTTTGTAGAGGATTGTCAGGGTAGGCAGGAGAGTAAGTGGAGGAAGACGAGATCAGTGCAAGAGCCATGGGAGTGGTATATAGGGGGATGATGCTAGGGAGATCATTGGGAAAACTGGACTCAAATCCCATTCCCAAAGGAAGAAGTAAGTATAAAGAATCAAAAGCTGGGCTTGGTGGCATATGCCTTTAATCCCAGCACTTGGGAGGCAGAGGTAGGAGGATAGCCATGAGTTCAAGGCCACCCTGAGACTACATAGTGAATTTCAGGTCAGCTTGGACCAGAGTGAGACCCTATCTCGAAAAACCAAAAAAAAAAAAAAAAAGAAAAAGAAAGAAGAAGAAGAAGAAGAATCAGAATCAGTGGACAGTTCAAGGAACGTGGGGAAGGAGGACATCCAGGAACAAAGGCTGGATTTGAGGGTCCAGGTATTAGAACTTTCCATTTATACTTTTATCAATCAAGTACTATGTGTTTATTTTAATTATTGGTATTAATAACGGGAAAAAAAGCATCTGATAGAAAATATGGTAAAGAGATCTGACAAGAGGATAGGGATGCTGGACACACCCCTGTGGCACCATTCAGCTGCCTTTGCAGATTCCAGTGCTTATAATGACGTATAAATGGTTTCAGCTGGAAGAATTTGTGTGCTGTTGGAACAGGGCTGTAGTGGGCGCATCAGGCCCCTGACTTCATGGTCTGTTTACTCTCTTCTCCTTTGTTTGTCCAGGCTGCTGCATTTCTACATTCCCAGTCTTATTTAAAAAACAAAACAAAGCTGCCTGAACATGCCTTCCCTCCTTTCCTCTTGGCTAAGGAGCAAAAATTCCAGCTGTTAATATTTCATGCCTTGCCATGAAACTGGGCTTGACCTCTCCCTGGCAGAGCTGTCCCCATGGTGTGCTGGGCACAAAGCTCTCCGGGCCTGTCTCACAAACTCTATTTTTGCTCTAGCCAGTACAGCTCTATGTGACACTGTTATGAGTCATTAGCAAAACAGCTGAAGTGGAAAAATGCCAGCCACAGTCTCAAAGAGAAATGCTGTGGTTATGTCTCAACATACAACAACAACAACAAGTTGTATTTATGAAGTCATTTTAAACAATGATTTGGAATTTGTTTTCATCAGAAAGATACAAATTTGGTATATGGCACTAATAATGCAGCAGGAATTGGAGACACTGTATCTCCTTTTCAGTACTTGAAAATTGTGAATGAGGAGTAATGTGAATTTCTAGTGATACAGAGAAAGGAAAAGAAAGGACAGGTTGTATAGTAGTGTGATTTCACATTAATCAGTGAAGTTCTGGAACAAACTTTATTTTTCTTTGGGGGGGGGGAAATCCACATAGTCATAATTATTGGTTACTAGTGGATCTAATATAGTCATATGATTTTCCTTACTAAACGAATGACTCATTAGTCAAAACACCTACCCAGAACAGTTTATGAAAGGATTCAAGAGGAAGTTACAATGGGGTTAAGCTATAAAATCCCAAGGCCTCCACATAATAACATACCTTGTTGTAGACAGCTTTAGGTTCGCTGAGATGAACTTTTAGACCAGGCACAGTTATGGAGGAAGGGATATTATTTATTGAAGCTTACAGATTTAGGGGAAGTTTCATAAGGCAGGAGAAACAGCCTGCTCTTCACAGGGCCAAGCAGAGAGAGAGAGAGCCAACCAGCCACCACAGCACACAGAGCAAAACTACAGCCAAAAGGTCACACAGCACACTTCAGGAACTCCTGCTAGGCACATTTGTATATCTTTATAATGGAATCTCAAACCATCACCACACCTTAAGACCGGCCCCCAGTGACCTTGCCTCTAGCAAGGTGATTGCAGATGCAAACTATAAGTAATAAAACAGAATATATGGGGGACATATATTCAAACTAACATTCCGCCCCTATTTAATATATTTAGTTTCTGGGATTTTAATTTCAGTACTCAGTCTAATTTTTACAGTTTCAAGTTAAAGGAAGTAAACATTTTCATCATGGAGAGACTAGAATAATGCAAACTCAATTACCATCAGCTGGGTAGAATGGCAGACTAACAGAGGTTTTTCAATTTTACCCCTCCAGCTGGGGTCGCCAGGGAAAATTTTTTTATTCACTATCTTGTCACTGGTATATCCAAAACATTTTAGGTCTCTATGTAAACCACAGGAGGTCTTCATGCCCTGCCTCATGCCGTATCTCAGCAGCGGCTCCTGGAACCGTGTGCCAGGTGTGTAGGACACAGCCATATTTTAAATTCAGGGACAAAATAAACCATTGTCTTGAAAAGCAGGTTTTTCCAGTTAACTCTGCAGTTTGCATTTTTAACAGTCTTTTTCAGGCATCCTCTCCATTGTTTTAATGTAAAAAGTCGGGCCACCTTTTTTCACCTTTTTTCACCCAATAGCAGCTAAACCAGTCTCAGTGCCTCTACTTTTAACTTGTTTTAGGTTTTCCAACTTAAATCTTAAAATCTCAGTCTAATGTTTAGCCAAGCACATCCTCCATCAAGGTTCCAACAAAGTCCCACCTGACAAAGGCCAGTTCACACCTTAGCATTTCCAAACTCTCATCAGAATAGCTAGGAACCAAGGCATTCAAAACACAAGTTCAGTCCATTTCTCCAAAACAAAGGTTGCAAAAGGGACTTTTCATTCAAACCTGGTACCACTTTACTGTTGTAGACAGCTTTACAATGAACTTTTAGACCAGGCACAGTTATGAGGGATATTATTTATTGAAGCTTCAGATTTAGGGAAGTTTCATAAGGCAGGAGAAGCAGTGTCTTTGCAAAACTACAGCCAAAAGGTCACACAGCACACTTCAGGAACTCTCAGCACATTTGGGAATGATAAAGTGGAGTGGACTAGGGTGATTGCTGGAAAGAATAACACTGAATAAGAACAATATTATCTTGGACAAAGGCCACACACCTTTTAATCAGCTAGGAACCAATTGGGGACTTTTTCAAACCACCACTCTTCGAAACAATGTACAGCTGAAGCTTCTTTAGTGTCTTGTGAAATCTCTCTCAGCAGGGAATGATAAAGTGGAGGGACTGGCTAGCTGGAAAGACACAAGAACAATATTATCTTGGAAGGTTAATCATCCAATTAGTTAACACACACACGTGCACACATACACATGCACGCACGTGCACACGCACACGCACACACACACACACACACACACACACACACAGAAATACTTTAGGGATTCCTGGAACCCAGTGATAGTCATTTCCTAGGCTTTTATTCATGGTACTCACAGGCAGTCAATAGCACTAACATTGCTTACAATGTGTCAAGGGCTGTATGCTGGACATCTTTCTTTAAATCCTTGTCTTCTCTCCCTGAATCTCTTAGTAGATTCCAATTAATTTCATCCAGTATTTCCTCTTCCTTGTGGATACATGTTTTAGAGACATTAGCTGAAACAATTTCAAGTCTCAAGGACTTCTTTTGACCTAATAATAGCAGTCACCATTAATTGACTCCTCTATCTCAATGTTTTGCTTTGACTGCTCTCATTCTCGTATTGATACTATCTATAAGGCTGGCCCACAACAACACCTTTCATCTTGCTGCCTCTTTCCAGGGTGACCTGGAAGATATCCTTCTTAGGAGACATCTGTTTTCATTGCCTTTCTAGAGACTTGGAACTTATTTCAGAAAAGAAGTAGAATAGGAAAACTGACTGTCCAAGATTCAGAGTCAAGGAAAGGGGCCTTCAGGCCAGTCTCACCCAAGGCTGTCCTCATGGCACTGGCCATCTCTTATCTGTCACAAGCAGACCAGTGGTGGCTCCTGAACGTGCTTGTCAGCACATCTCCGTGAAGGGTAACCCTGGGTCAGGGCAAACACTGAGACTATCAATGTCTCTCCCTACCCCATAGCATGCACAGCTTCTTCATATTGGCTATGGTACATAGTTTTCATTTTGTCACATTTTATATATTCCACACAAAATAAACCTCTTTGAAGTACAGAGACAATACCAATACCTCAGAATGTGACTGTATTTGAAGACAAGTCTTCATAAAGGTGTTAAGCTAAAATGAGGCCACTAGCCTAGACTTTAAAGGTTCCATCTAACAGGAGATTTTGTACAAAAACAGACAAAGAGAGCATTAGTGCACAGAGGGAAAAGGCCATGTAAGAACTGAAGAACTGAACAATGGGAACATGACCAGCCACAAGCACAGGGAGACACCACCCTTGCCAACACCTTGATCTTGAACTCTACCCTCCATAATTCTGAGAACTAAAATTCTATTGTGTTAGCCACTGAATCAGAGGCATTTTGTTATGGTAACCTTAGCTATCTTGACTAAATAGTTGAGGGAGGAAAATTATATGGATGTATTAGATCTACTAGTATCCTGTTGTTGTAGTCGGCTTCTTGTTGCTGGCAGTAAATGCCCAACCAAGAGCAGTTTGTGGAAGGAAAGGATTTATTTTGGCTTACAGACTTGGGGCTCCATGACGGCAGGGGAAAACGATGGCATGAGCAAAGGGTGCATCACCTCCTGGCCAGCATCAGATGGACAACAGCAGCAGGAGAGTGTGCCAAACACTGACAAGGGGAAGATGGCTATAACACCCATCAGCTCACCTCTAACAATACACTGCCTCCAGGAAGTTCTAATTCCCAAATTGCCACCAGCTGGGGACCTAGAATTCAGAACACATAATTTTATGGGGACACCTGAATCAAACCACCACATTCCACCCCAACCTCCATAAACTAATAACCATCAATGATGTAAAATACAATGCATTCAATCCAAGTTTAAAAATCCCCATAGTTGTGTTTTTTTAAAAACAATTTCAATACTGTTCAAACATCCCTATTAGTCTAAGATCTTTTAATGGAGCCATAATACCAAAAAAAGAAAAAAAATAAACATAATGGAATATAATAAACATTCACAATGCAAAAGAAGGCATTAGGCATAGCAAATAAATATTGAACCAATACAAGATTAAAACAAACAGGGAAAACATCAAACTCTGTTGCTCCAATGCTGATAACTAACCAGTGACAAGTCTCCAAGACCAATAATTCTAACTGACTAGGCTACTCACAATCTGGGAAAACTTCATCCAGTGCCAGCAGCTCTCCTTGGCAGCCATTGCATAGTCCTGGCATCTCCATTGGGTCTCCACTTCAACCAATGGTTCATCCTCATTGCTCCACAGGATTTCCACACAGTTAATCCAATAAGCCTGCTTTACACTGCCCATTTCCAAAAACCAAAACCCATGTTGCAAATTCAATGACCCTCTCTCTCCTGCATTTGTTATACTCCATAATACCAGGAGGGCTACCAATTTGTTAATCCAGAGGGGAATAAGGCAGACTTTGAAGAACAGGACACTCCTTCAGCATTCAGGCCCTTTCCAATGCAGATCAGCTGGCCCTATTTCAATGCTTGTACTCTCTCAAACAATAGTAACTGAACAGGCAGCAGTTCTGGCCCAAAGATTTCATTATTTTTCTGTTCCATATCCTCTATCCTCTGCTCACAACAGTCCATTTCCGTGTAATGCAACCCTGCACAAGTTCTCAGGACACAGGCACGTAAAACACAGCAAGCCTCTGCTGCAAACTGCTTCTAGCCCAGTCCCTACATAGTTCTTTCTTTCCCTTATTCACAAAATCTCACAGTCCATAGTTCTTTCTCATTCAGGTCTTTTAACTCTGATCAGAATGGTCCATCAATCTGTACTTACAGCACTGCAAGGCATTTCTTAGGCCAATGTTTCAAATCCTTCCATATTCCTCCCACAAATCAGCCCCCAAAAGCCACACAGACAGGTTTCTAGGAACAATGACCCCACATCTTGTTTCAGTCAGTTTCTGATTACTGGCAGAAAGCACCAGACTAAAAGTAGCTTGTGGGAAGAAAGGGTTTATTTTGGCTTAAAAGATATGTGGGGAAGCTCCATGATGGCAGGAGAAAACGATGGCATGAGCAGAAGGCGGACATCACCTCCTGGTCAACATCAGGTGGACAAAAGCAGCAGGAGAGTGTGCCAAACATTGGCGAGGAGAAGCTGGTTATAATACCCATAAGCCTGCCACCCACAACACACCTCCTACAGGAGGCTCTATTTCCCAAATTGCCACCAGCTGGGGACATAGCATTCAGAACACATAAGTTTATGGGGACACCTGAATCAAACCACCATACCTGTGGCAATATGTATGGTATACGTAGTATGTATTACTTCATGAGTAGTGTTCATTTAAACCTGGTTCTCCTGTGCTGGGCACAAGAGATCAATTCTTTCAAATCTAAACAACTAGCTGTAAGTAAAAGGGATAAGGCATATTCTGGGGGTCAATGCATTAACTCACTGATTAGACTTCAAACTCTCTTTCCATTCTTCAGGGTGATCAAGGAAGACCATGTCAAGGTGGAGTTACTCAGACATAGAAGTATCCCAGAGTTCTAAACCACCCTGGAGTTGACCCAGACCATCAGGGAGGCTGTATAAATACAAATAAGCTTGGAAGTTGTCTTGCACCTTGGCTTTCCCACCCACAATCCCTTAAGCCCTTCTTTTCCATCCTGGGCCCCCTGCAGAATGGCTCCTGCTAAGAAAGGTGGTGAGAAAAAGAAGGGCCTTCTGCCATCAAGGAGGTGGTGACCCAAGAATACACTATCCACATTCACAAGCGCATCCATGGAGTAGGCTTCAAGAAGCGGGCCCCTCGGGCCCTCAAAGAGACCCAGAATTTTGCAATGAAGGAGATGGGGACTCTGGATGTGAACATTGATACCAGTCTCAACAAAGCTGTCTGGGCCAAGGGAATAAGGAATGTCCCATATCGTATCTGTGTACTGTTGTCCAGGAAACAGAATGAGGATGAAGATTCAGCAAACAAGCTTTACACTTTGGTGACCTATGTCCCTGTTAGCACATTCAAAAATCTATAGACTGTCAATGTGGATGAGAACAAACTTCTTGTATGTAAAATTAAGTTGTAAAAGCTTTAAAAAAAAAAAGAAAGAAAGAAAGAACTAAGCCTTGTTCCATTAGGACATTAAGATTTTGTTATTTGTTACTCAGCATAACTTGGCCTACCCTCAGTTATATATCATAGGTTAGCAAAACCCTCCTGGAACTCAGATGCTTCCTCTTGGCTGTCTGTGAAAGAGAAGTCTCTACCCTCTAAGAAAATCATGGAAAAGTGAAACAGACTAAGTGGGATGAAAATTACAAACAGGCTGATCCATATGGAACCTTGAGAATCCAGGGATGGAAGAATAAGAACCTCATGGTATTTCTTTGCATTTTTTTCAATGAGGCTGCAAAGAAATATTGTGAACATGGAGGTCAGACGACAACAACAAAAACAACAAAAAGATATGTATGTTAGCATAAAGCAGTATAGGTCAGCAGGCAGTCAGTAGGTTCTTGCACTGCTTTAGGGTCTTTCAAGATGTTCTTGGCTGCCATTCTTACTAGTTGATCTCGGCAGGCAGATTACTGGATAGTCAACAAGAATATTTCTTCCCACAAAACTAAAACTACATTCTTCTGGGGCTGGAGAGATGGTATAGTAGTTATGGTGCTTCACTGCAAAGTCTAAGGACCCAAGTTCAATTCCTCAGTACCCACATAAGCCAGATGCACAAGGTGGTGCATGAGTCTGGAGTTTGGTTGCAGTGACTGGAGGCTCTGGAGTGCCCATTCTCTGTCACTATCTGTCTCTTTCTCTTTCAAATAAAAAAGTAGAAATAAATAGAAATTACATACTGCCATAGAAAACTTTATCACTATGAATGAACTATTATTAAAATCCCAAATCTCCATATGGAATTGCATATTTAAAAAAGCCAACAGTGTTACCTTGTGCTTTACTCAAAAGTGTGAGGATGGGGCTGGAGAGATGGCTTAGGGGTTAAGGAGCCTGCCTCCTGAGCCTAAGAACGCCAGTTCCAATCTCCAGTGGTTCCAATCTCCAGGTCCCACGTTTAGCCAGATGCAGTGACACAAGGGCGCAATGCCGCACTTGGCCACAAGGGGTTGAACACATCTGGATTTCGTTCGCAGCAGCTGAGAGTCTGCTGGCGCGCCCATCTCTATCTGTCTCCCTCTCCCTCTCTCTCTGTCTCTCTCGCCAAAAAAAAAGTGTGAGGATGGCTAACCTTTAAACGTATTGAATTTACATCTCAACTTACCTTCTTTTCAAGTGTATTAAGTCTCCTTACTCTCTTTACTACTCACACATTATCTTAAACTGACTGTTAGTAACTTTCCAGAATAACGTAAGACTTTAATGACATCCTGAGCGATCTACCCATCTAGTCAGTTGAGAATTTCTCTTTTCCCCTAGCACTCATTTTCTGTCTCATCAGGAAACTGAACAAGAGTGTGTAGTGTGTGTAAGGGGATCCTACAGAGAAGCACTTCTGCCAAGGGGCCCAGAGGAGAGGTGGAAATCTGACCAGAGCAGCCCTCACCAAGTCACGTGAACAGGTATGTGCTCCATCAGCTGTCACACAGGACTCTGTGAGCCTGGACTCTAACTCAATTTTGAACAAAAAATGCATTTGTACTGTCTGAAAATCCAGTACTTTCCTAAAATGCAACCACCATGCCAATCAACGGAAAATTGTAACTTTTGTTCTAAGCATTCCAAGAATTGTTCACTATAGCAGAAAACCACATCACTAATCACATCATGCCTCATAATTCCCAAGCCACCAGCGGACAGTGTCTACCTAGCCTACATCTGTAGCTGGAGCACTGACAAGTACCCTTGGACTAGTCAAATCTTGTCTCATTGATTAAATTTTCTTACCTAGACGCGTCCAAGCATTTGATTACAGAAATAGATGTAAAATTATTTCCTTTCATTTCAGCTACTTTTCAGCTAGGGCATTGTACCATCTTAGTACCTCTTTTTAATGTGTGTGGTTGGTTGCATTACTCAGGTACTTCATTTTAAGATGCAAAATAGGATAAACGAGATGAAGTACCACCAGGTTCTTGGGTAGAAAACTGAGTGTTGGAAAAAAAAAATCTCAGTTATTTCCAAAACAGTTTTTATAGAGGAAAGCCTTCCTTTTTCTTTTCCTGTCCCTTGATCTGAAAAATACCTAGATTGCATTTTTATTATTAGTCATGAATTATGATGAATATTGCTTCCTCCTTCCTCTCCCTCTACAATACTTTACTAGTAATTTGGACAACTGAAAAAAAGAAAGGAAAATCCTCCAAAGACATAGCAAGTCTGAGAAACAGAACCTCAGTGGAGGGACACTAAGAGCTCAGGAAGACATGGAGAAGCCGGGGCCAGTGGAGCTGTGGGGGAAAAGCCAGTCAAGTGGTGTGAATTGTACTAGCCAGAACTCAAAGTAATCCCTGAAACTGGGATGATTTTTATTATATGAAAGTAATTCAACATCACTGGCTGTTCATAAATATGAAATGGTTTGATATAATATATATGATCTATATACACATACAGTGATCTTAATTTTTATAAAATACAACATGCTTCAGAAAACCCAGAAGAAAAATCAAAATATTAGCTACATCTTACCTAATATCATTAATTTTTTTTCTTCTAAAGGAAAGCTGCTATGTCTGAAAATTTCATTGCTTCCCCTAATTCTAAATAAGAGAAAACCTAAGTAATTTAATTAACTAATTAATAGTTGCTTACATTAAATGGTCTTGTATTTTCTGGTTCTGATGGCAAGTGTACTGATTTGTTTCATCATCAGAAAAAGTGAAATCTTCCTGAAAGACAGCCAGTTTTCCAGGGAGCCCCAGCTGGGCCAGCACAGTGCTAGCAATTTAAATTTTAAAACCTACCACTTTCAATTTCCTCTCTGTGCGTGTAGAACTAACTGTTGGTCCATTGTTTTAATTGTCCTAGAAGCTCCATTTCCCTTAGAGCCTTTGTTTGTTTTTTAATTTAAGAAGAAAGCAAGAGGGTGCATGGGCAGCCTTGGCAGCATCTGTTTGTGGTGAGGGAGAAAAGGCAACAAGTGGAAACCATAGAGATTCGGGTTTCCTGGTGCTATGATGGGCTTTGCTAAAGAATTCACCTTATGGCCTCTGGTAAGACACTTCCCCTCCAGGCTGCGGCTCTCCAGCTATAAAAGGGGCGCTGTGAGCCAGACTGTCTCTGAAGGCCCCTCCAGGCTGCCCCTCCACCAGTTTATGTGTCCCTTTGGGAAGGAAGAGCAACACTGCAGAGGTGCATTGCTCAGTCATGTCCTCATGGCTCCACAGTGGAAATCACACCTCCCACAACCCCCTCACCCCCATTTCTCTATTTCATCTCACCCTCTTGGCCTTCTTTCTCTTGACGATCATTTTTCACTCTCAACACTTAAGCCATCCTGGCTGTTATTCACACAGTTCAACCCTTATTGGTATCTGATTTTGCTCTGGCACTCGTTGGGGGTCTAAATATTTCCTCCTCTCGACAACAACTTGTTCCAACAAACCTTCACACCCTCTCTCGTTGAAAGCTAGGCCAGCCTCTCCCATGCTCTTTGCTGCTATTAATAAATGCACATGGAGCTTGCATCCAGGCTACCCGCCTCTTGCTCTCCCTGATCTTAACAACCGAAGTCTTAATGCAATCACCCTCCCCTTCAGAACTGCAGTCATTTGTCCTTGGCTCGATTTTTCCCAGAAATGACTGGCATAGGAAGCTTTTCTGGAAGGGGAGTTGGCACAAGGCTCACTTGGCGGGCTTGGGGGGAATCATTTCAGTTACCTTTTTTCTGCCAAGTCTCTATTCCCTGCTGACCCAGTTTGGATTTTAAATTTCCATCAAGACCACCTGCCTGGTGTTAATTAGTTATGGTTTCTTGTTTTATATGCAAACTTGTTTGAACATTCATGAACTGGCACGGCGCAGCTTCTCCCAGGCTGTTTCTATAGCACAGAGGCATTCTTACCTGACCCAGTGACAGGCTGGAGCCAGGATGGCAAAGCACTCCGTAAAGCTCTGACCATGCAAATTTCAAAATCTAAGTCAATCCTAGCTTTATTCTTCTTTGCTACTCACTGTTTACTTGAAAACCTTAACTTTATAGTTTGAAGCATTTTTTCTTATCTTATACCCCATCTGAGCCAGGCATTCTCTTGTTGTCTACATAGTGGTAGAGCCTTAGAGGTCAACACAAACCTATGCTTTCAATGCTCTTTAGAGACTGCCATCATTTTGACTCATTTGTGTATATTTACCAATGACTAGTCAATTCAATCACTTGGGTTTTCTCTTTATTTAGAATCAAAGGAAGAAATGATATTTTTAGGCACAGTAGCTTTCCATAAGCAAGAAGAACTTAAGGCAATTCCCTTCATTGGTGTGAGCATGCTGTCAGATGACAAGCTCTCACCAAAGAAGTTTCCATTTTTTTCATGTGTATATTATGTGTTATGTGATTGAGCATGCACCTGCCACATCACATGTGTAAGTGGACTAACTTGTTTTTTGTTGTTATTTATTGCTTTGGCAAGTATGTGCAAGGTGTGTATAAGTGTATGTGTGCACACATGTGTTCGTATGTATTGAGTGCATGTGCATGCATGCCTCAGTGAACATGTGGAGGTCAGAGGATAACTTCAGGCATTAGCCTTCACTTTCTACCTTGTTCGAGGCAGGGTTTTTCATCCTCTTTGCTCTACAAGAGTGTGTTTACAGCTCCCATCTGTGCCTCCCTCATTCAGAAGCCTAGGTACACTGGGATTGCAAATGTCCACCACAGCATTGGGCTTTCATGCAGATTCTGAACTCAGGTACTCAGGCTTGTGTGACAAGCCCTTTATCCATTTTCCCAGCTATTGCAGTCAGGTTCGCATTGCTGGCAGAAAACACCCAACCAAGAGCAGCTGGTAGGAAAAAGAGGGTTTATTTTGGCTTACAGACTCGAAGAGAAGCTCCATGATGGCACGGGATATGATGGAATGAGCAGAGAGTGGACATCACCTCCTGGCCAACATCAGATGGACAACAGCAAAAGGAGAGTGTGCCAAACACTAGCAGCAGGAAGCTGGCTATAATACCCATAAGCCTGCCTCCCAAAATACACTGCCTCCAGGAGGGTTTAATTCCCAAATTGCCATCAGCTAGGGACCTAGCATTCAGAGCACCTAAGTTTATGGGGGACCTGAATCAAACCACCATACCAGCCCTTATTTTTTTAATCCTACATTTTTTTTAAACAAGAATAAAGCACAAGAGGTAGGAGGTATAAAGATGATTTGACACATTGATCCATAAATGAATTAACATATACTAATCATTTTCCCCTCAGGGGTCAAAAATGAAATTTGAATCTGAAGGAAAGTCAAAAGGTAGAGACTCTCAAAGAAGAGCTTGTGTCTGTAGTATACTGTGTCTGAATGTCTAGATCCCACAAAGTTCACATGTTAACCCCTACTCACCAACATGATGTTGTCATGAGGTGGGACCTATGGGAGGTCATTACATTATGAGGGTAATTAATGCGCTTTGAGTCTCCAGAAAAATCCACCACTACTCTGTCCTGGGAGACAATGGTAAGAAGATTGTTATCTCCAAACTAGGAGGGAGGCCATTGCCAGGTCCTAAGTCCTGAATTTACAACACTGTGAGTATAAATTCCTGCTATTAATTAGCCACTTGGTTTGTGGCATTTTGTCATAGCATCCCAAACAAATTAAGACAAGGCATTTCATTGTTCATTCATTGATATCTCCATATAATGTCAGACCAACCTTGAATGGAGACAGAAAAACTGAGTTGATGTTGCTCTCACTTTCACATGTACTAAAGTTGCCTTGTCACAGTTAGAATGTCCCAGAGAAGTGACAAGGACAGGCCTTCTCACAAATGCTGCTTCCATGCACCGTGGTCAATCTGACTAAATCCAGGACTAAAGTGGCTGAGAAGAGAAGGTATGGAATTACTTTTCTGTCATAATTTAATGGACAATTTTCTGGGCACTAAGCATTAAATGGTCTTTGAAAATGATGAATAGCACCCGTCCTGGGAATTGGAAGGATTCCATTTCTCCAATTGTCCTGATAGATCTACAAATAATGAGGGATTAGTGGGCAACAGGAAAAGCCACTGGTCAAGACAACCTCACCTTCCCTACTAGGCTTCGCCGTAAGTTCATAGCCCCAGGATGCCTCTGGATGGGCAAGGGAAAGAGTCTGCAACACTTCAGCAAGGCCAGTCCCCTGGAGCCAGGGCCATTTTTAAACAAGCTAGCCGAGTGCCTGACGGCAAGTCTACATACAAGTTATCTAAATGAAAATGTTCTTCACTTTTGAAATAAAGGGATTATTAAAACACAGTTTCGTGAGGAAACTTTTGGAAGGTAAAACATGTTTTCATATGTTATACATGCTAATTCATGTGTTTTGTAAAGAAACAGATATATTAAAGCCTGTACATTGTTCTAGAGGGTATGGTAAATTCTGCTAAGCAGTTACTTACATTGTACTGTACCCAGTAGGACTAGTTAGTTGTAGCTGTGATAATACCCAGCTGCCAGAAAGGTTGTGATTTTTATCTTATCAGAATTTATATTCATTCCTTTGATGGGATCTTTTTTAAGCAAACAATGTAGGTATGGATAGAGTGGAAGAGCTATTTAGTTCTAATTATAGTACTCTTCCCCTTTACTTCATAAAAGTTCTCTTTAAGATCAGAGAAATACTGCTTACTTTCACAGCACACCATCAACCATGATTCTGTTGCCATGTGCCAGGTACAATCGTCTGACACATCCATTTTTTGGTGGCTCCTGCTGCTCGGAACTAAATCATTTTACTTTCTGGGAACTGATCAAATTTCCCTTTGGTAGATGTGAATTGTTTTTGTAATAATTGCTGTTTTGCTATTAATTTTCCCTCAAAACACTTCATTCTCAAATCTACTGATTCAATCTCTTTAAAAATGGATTATTTCTACTTTCATCAAAGACCAAGGTTTAACATGTCACTTATAAAACAAAAGTGGCATCTTTTTGTTTGAAACCTATCTAGTCAAGAAGTATCAAACTTGTTTCTAATTAAAAAAAAAATTGGGCTGGAGAGATGGTCCAACTGTTATTCCCCAGTACCCATTTAAAGTCAGATGCACAAGGTGGCACATGCATCTAGAGTTCATTTGCAGTGGCTAGAGGCCCTGGCGTGCCCATTCTCACTCTTTCTCCCCCCACCCCCCGTCTCCCTCTCTTTCAAATAAATTAATCAATTAATTAATAAAATTTAGGAAATGACTTTCTGGTTCTGAACCGTTACATATCTTGTTTGTACCTTGCTGGAAAGTATCAGACAAATCATTAGTTTATCATGAAAAAGCTCCTATTTGACTTCCACACATGTTTCACAACTCTTAGCTGAAAAGTGAGAAAACTCTCCATCCTTTCAGAGTCTGTCTCACAGCTGGGGGTGGTGGCTCATGCTTGTAATCCCAGCCCTTGGGAGGTGGAGGTCATAAAACTGCCACAAGTTTGAGGCCTGTCTGGGCTACACGATCTGTTTCTGGAACAAAGTGAGATATGTGCAGAAGGACAGGAAGGTGGACAGACAGATGAATATATATCCTTTTTAAAATTTTGATAGATTCAGTAAACAGAAAGAAAACTTAAAAACAAATAAACTCTAAGACTATATAAGCAAGTTATTCATAATAATTGTTGGTGGAGAAGGAAAGTAGAACTAGAATAGACAGACCATTTAAATGTGGGTGGCTACCGGCCAAAAGGCATTATCATGCACCCATTTGGTTAGCTTCAGAGGGTGATGAAGAAAAGAAAACATCACTCGCCGTAGGCAGCAATTCTTCTCAGTTATGAACAGACTAATTGGCTCATACTAAGCACCTCAAAAGCAGACAGCTAGCAGTAAAACTAAAGAGTAGTAAGCTGCACGAATCTTTAAGAATCTGTGACTAGGACCCAGGCCTGACACAAACAGTGATCACACAGTGGTCACCATATGATTACCAACTTGTGCCTTGATGTTTGCATTTCGATAATTACTGCTTGGTTCTGTGTAGTCTGTCAAAGTTTCTTAAGTGTTGTTAAGTATTTAAGTTTTATTAATGGGGAATTCTATTTTCAATATCAGATGAAAACTGGCTCAGCATTGTTTTAGGATTATCTATGCCACATTCAGAATGCCCTAACTCTTTTGGTAGAAGTTCTCACCACAAAGCATTGTTCATACATATAGAGGCAAATACGTTCTCATTTAGGTAAAAAGTTCATGAAAATTCATCTTCTTCCAACGAGTTGACTTTCTGTGATATATTTTACAGATAAACATATAAAAGAAGCTACAAACCTTGGCCCACTATGGAGATCACAGAAACACCATCATTTTTTTTACGCTCATTTTATTTTTTATTTTTAATTATTATTTTTTATTGACAACTTTTATACTTACATACAAAAAAACACCTGATATTTCCCTCCCCTCCCCCATTCCACTTTAGAACTCCAATCTCCATCATATCACCTCCCTCTCTCCATTAGTCTCTCTTTTAATTTGATGTCATCATCTTTTTCTTCTATTTTGAGGGTCTTGCGGAGATATTGCTAGGCACTGCAAGGTCATGGATATCGAGGCCAGTTTCCGTCTGGGCAGTTGCATTGTAAGAAGTCATACCCTTCCTTTGGCTCTTCCATTCTATCCGCCCCCTCTTCTGCAATGGTCCCTGAGCCTTGGAGGTGTGACAGAGGTGTTTCAGTGCTGGGCACTCCTCCATCCCTTCTTCTCAGCACTATGTTGCCTTTTGGGTCATCCCAGTGGTCATCGCCATCTGAAAAGAGAAGCTTCTCTAACCAGAAGTGAGAGTAGCATTAATATGTGAATATGAACATGAAGTGTAGCATTTTCAGGGCAGCTTGGTGGGAATAACATATACATTTAGTCAGACAAGAGCAGGCTTTATACCCCTAAGGCTCATGATCTCACCTGCCATAGACTTTTGCTTAGGTTTTTCAGTACCAGGCATGTATTCCCTCCCATAGAGAGGGCCTTCAGTCCAATTATGGAGCAGTTGGTTACCCCAAGAGTAGACATGCCACTATTGCACCCATTCAGTCATTAGGCCTGTCTGGCTAAACTTGAATATTCAGCGTCCACTCTTTTCACCGCTGATTACTTCTGTCTCCCATACACTGCATGCAGTGCAGCTTTTTCCAGCTTTCAGTTGGCTAGTCTACAGGGAGAAGGTTTTCTGCTCTGCACCAGCTTGCTTTCTCAGTGACCTTGCCTCTCAGGCAAGAGATGTCCTCAGCAATAGGGTCTTACTATCTGTTTCTCAAGGGAAACCAAGGGCTTTGGCAAAACCCTTTAATGTTTTGGAGGCTACCGGGACCTCTTTGGCCAACAACTCACTGGAAAGTATCCCATCCCAGGTACTGAAAATTTTCTAGTAACAGTCTACAGCTTCTAGATGTGCCATTATTCAAAAAAGTAATTTTACATAAGCCTTATTCACAATATCTTGAATTTTTATTGCCCCTCCCCCTGCCCTTCTTTTATGCATTCTCTTCCCATGGCCTCGCTTAGGCCATTCCCCTCCCTGTAATCAGTTCTTCTACTTACATATGTGCAATACCATACACTTAATCCTTCCCTTTCCTCCTTCCCTTATAGCCTTTTACCAGCTTACTGGTTTCTGGTACCTATTTTTGGTTCCAGTTCACACACAAGTCTATACATTTGTAGCTAGGATCCACATATGAGAGAGAACATGTGAC
Source organism: Orientallactaga sibirica (assembly GCA_036365145.1). Lineage (NCBI taxonomy): Eukaryota > Metazoa > Chordata > Mammalia > Rodentia > Dipodidae > Orientallactaga > Orientallactaga sibirica. The sequence continues at coordinate 24,548,992 of JAEOAD010000003.1, forward strand.
GTTTGGCTTTCTGAGCCTGGGTTACCTCACTTAGTATAATCCTTTCCAGATCCATCCATTTCCCTGCAAATTTCATGATTTCATTTTTCTTTAAGGCTGAGTAGAACTCCATTGTGTAAGTGTACCACATCTTTATTATCCAGTCATCTATGGAGGGACATCTAGGCTGCTTCCATTTCCTAGCTATTGTGAATAGAGCAGCAATAAACATGGTTGTGCAAGTATCTCTAAGGTAGTGAGAAGAGTCCTCTGGATATATGCCTAGGAGTGCTATAGCTGGATCATATGGTAAATCTATTTCTAGCTGTCTCAAGAACCTCCACACTGATTTCCACAATGGCTGGACCAGATTACATTCCCACCAACAGTGTAGAAGTGTTCCTCTTTTTCTGCATCCACGCCAACACTTATTGTCATTTGTTTTCTTGATGGTAGCCATTCTGACAGGAGTGCAATGGAATCTCAAAGTGGTTTTAATTTGCATCTCCCTGATGGCTAAAGATGTGGAACACTTTTTTAGATGTTTATATGCCATCTGTGTATAAGGGTGGATCACCACACCTAAGAACACTGCAGATAAATAGAAAACCTAAGCATCAAATCAATCCAGGATGAAAAAGTCCCTACATTATAATACAAGAAACACAAAGAATCAAGACAGTGCAATCCAACACCATCATTTTTTAAGGTTTAGAATTAAACTACAACTATCAACGGGGTATTCATATCAGTTTTTTGAAAAGAACTTATAGTGATTTGTTCTTATCCATTATAGATTTTTAAAGTAAATGTCCCTGGTGACTGATATTATAAATTTGTCCAAATAATGTCTCGATGGCCTTGGAATGAACTAACTCACAATAAACTTGAACCTAGAATACTCGTCTCTAAGAAAAAGATCAACTGAGATAGCTAGGGTATAGGTACATAGATTGAGGTAAAAAAGATAATGTTCCTTTACTGATTATTTTAAATGAAACAAATATTTGTAAATTTTTCAGTTTTGTTTTATAATAACTAAATTTGCTATAAAACCACAGCCGTTTAAAAGAAGGAAAAATTTAAAGTCAGAAGAATTGATATAATTTTAAGTATTTTAAAGAAAAGTTAAAAAAAATACACAGCAAATTTTCCAGGTTAGATTAAACACACATATTCACAATATTGAGTATGACACTAGTATATATGTAACAAATAGTAATTAAACATACTTACAACATAGAATATGACATTAGTGCATATGAACTAATTACATCAGCATAACTGGATAACTGTCATCTTACATATATATCATCCTTCTGTGAGTTAGGAATATTCAAAATCCATTTTACTCCTGTTTTGAAAACCACAGTTACATATGTTAAATGTTTATCAGTGTTACTCAGTTAAGTAAAGTGGTTCTGAGGGGCCACTTCTCCCACAGGTAGCTGTGGCTTGTGACTGTCCTTCATTTTGTCTCTTTCTTCTTCCTCTCATTCATACATGCACTCACTTTAAAGAACTTAATACACGGGTACATAGGAAAATTGAGGCTGGTCAACACTGTACAGGTTGAGCATCTTGAACCTTTAACTCTGAAACTCTGAAGCTCCTGAATCTAAATGTTTTGAGACCACATGTAGAAAATGACACACATGATCATATTTAAGTCCAAATGCAGGTGCACTAAAAATAGCCTGTAAATTACCATCAGGCCATGTGTATAAGATGTATAAGAAATATAAATGAACTTTGTGTTCACTGTTAGATCCCATCCCCATGAGTCCCAATTTCATGTATACAAACATTCTAAAATTTGTAAAAGATTAAATTCCCAAATACTTATGGTCTCAAGCTTTTCAGGTAAGAGATACTCAAACTGTAGAAGCAAATGGCTAGAATATTAAAGGATCAATATCTTATTCACATACAGGGAAGACAAAAATATGACTATTCTCAGCACTATTTAGTCGTCAGAAAAGAACATTGTCCTAAATTAATTATGCCATATCTATCAAAACCCTGAATATTCTAAATTTTTACTCATTGTCACCATATCACACAGACTCAGCCAGAAACAAACTTTAAAATTTAGCTTAAACTCAGGGTGATCTTTCATTATGAAACAGTTAATATTTATACACTAACAAGGATATTTCAACCATATGTAGACTCTTCCACTATCTTTTTTAAGATTACTTTTTTGAAAAAAGGAAATACCTCATGTATCCAGAATATGAAGCATAAAAGCCCATTTTCCTCATATTTTTCTTGATTAAAAATGAAACCATAGTTTTAATCAGCTTTACTAGTAATCAAACAATTTCCAGGAACCTGATCCAAATGTTCTACCTAATATATACAATCCAGATGATTTCCACAAAACCCAAGTAATATGCTTTATGAATAAAAGATTGATACACTGTGTCTACAAACCTTAAAGTATTTTTATAAGTCACTGTTGTTAAAAATTCAAGTAGTTTTCAGCTTATCTCTATCAATACTCCAATGGGTTAGATTTATATCTTTTGTGTAAAATGAAGAAAAAATCTTTTGACTATCAATCCATAATGAAAGTACTTACAGTATTTTTTTTTCCTGTGAGGTTAGAGCAAAATGATTTTCAAATTTCCAGAATTTGTAGAAATGGAATGAAACCTGAACAAATTTGAAGTTGCTCAAGAAACAAACAAAAAATGGGATCAGATGCCATTTTGAAATGTGTGTACCTATGTGTTTGCCAGGCTCTCTTTGGCTTGTCAGCTGTCAATGCTCCTGAAATGTCATCCAAGCCTGATTAAAGACAGGTTACTCCTAGCTCCCTTTTAAATGTTTGTAACAAAAAGGTGTAAATTCTTCCACACTGTTGATAGAAAAGTGAAAAACCAAAATGAGGTAGAAGGTTGGCACCAGTTTCTTCCTTTAAGGAGACAGGCTTTCTTTTTGTTTTTGTTTTTGTTTTTGTTTTTCCAGGCAGGGTCTTGCTCTAGCACAGGCTGACCTGGAATTGACTATGTAGTCTCAGGGTGGCCTTGAACTCATGGTGATCCTCCTACCTCTGCCTCCCTAGTGCTGGGATTAAAGGCATGTGCCACTATGCCCGGGTAGGAGATAGGCTTTCTACCCACCATTCCCACAGGAGCATATAACTGATGTGTGTGTGTGTGTGTATGCACACACACACACACACACACACACACACACACTGGTTCATTTTCTTCTTAGCCATTTTATTAAATGAACAGCTGCCTCCACACTCCTCTAGAAATGCAGATGTGGAAACTGAACTTGTATCCCAGACCATCTGACAAGGATCAGAGCAGATGTCATGGAAGCTGCTCAACCACAAGAGAGAAGATCATTATGTTATGCTGAGCTCAGCACAAGACTAGTATGTCTAAGGACACAGACAGTCCTTGCTGATGCTCCCCCTATAATGCGAGAACAGCAACGTAAACAACGAAAGATCTGAACTAAAGGAACATAGTGAACTTCTTACACAGTCCTTGAGGAAGGAGAAGCTACTACACACCTAGACAGGTGATGGTGATGCAGCTGAGCCTTGAAGGATGAGCAGAACTTCTCCTGTGGCCAGAAAGCCAAAGGATACAAGAGTCCATAATTACCATATAGAGCAAAACAGAGATGAAACTGCAATGTCTTCAGAACAGGGAGAACCTTACCTTTTGTGTTTTTGAGGATGACTCTGGGGTAACCAGACTTGTGCTTCACCTCTCTACAGAGTAATGAGCAGATTTTTGTCACTGTCCAACATCATAATTATAAGGTCTCCTTCCAGAACAGAGGTTGACATCCCCAAGTTGAGTGTTTTTCCACAGTGATGCGAACAACCTCACAGGCTCAAGTTCAGCTGCAAGAACCACTTTAGGTTGTATTTGTGGAACATAGAGGACAAAGGACACCAACACAGTTAGGAAAGTCATGATGTCTGTTCTGCCACAGAAAGCAAGAGCATTCTTTTGTCTTGACAGAGGAGATATGTGCCAGCATCCATGAAACTGGTGGGACGATCTGTTATCTGATGACTGGAATAAAATCTCAGCCTGTTCCTAATTCTTGACAGATGGGTCGTGGTACCCTGGAGCAATGCAGGAACCAAAGGGAGTGAGATGGGAACTGGGGGATGGGAAACTGGGAGTGGGGGAAAGATGATGAGTTTGATTTTGCTCTTGTTGAGTTGGAAGTGATTACATAAACAAAGATTTGACAACCCAGGTCCAGAATTCAGGAGAAAGATCTGAGCTATCCAATAGACATCCAACAATGAAAGTACTTCAAATTCTATTGGATTTTGCATCTAGAAAGTCACTGTTGCATTAGGTCTGTTAGCCCTGAGATCCATTCTTACTTTTCCATGCGCTCCACATATCTCTTCTTCTGAGGGAAAAGACAAGAGAGACCAAATAGTATCTAGCACACTCAAGTATTTTCACTTGGTTTGGGACTAGATTAGATTAGATTAGATTAGATTAGATAAAATACAAGCATACTTTTAGGCTAAGAGAAGATGTCTAAAATGAGCAAGATAATAAATAAAGGTCAGGAGTTGAAGACGTTTAATTGACATACAATGTCTTGGAGGAAACAGAAGGATGTGGGAGGTTTCAAAGGATCCAGGTATCAGGTTTGGCCTTGGAAAGGCCCAGAGGGGTTGATGTGAATATAAAACATCTTGTAAAGAAAGTGAATGAAATTTTCTGATAACCTCTACATTTTTCTAAGAAGTCTTAAGTTCCACTGAGTTTAGGAGGAGTTGGAGAAGGACCATTGGAGAAGATCATTGGAGAAGAAATCATTCTTTGGGAAGTAGGATGCCAACAGACCAAGATTTCTAAATAGATTGCTAGATCATACGGAAGGCCAAGTTGAGGGAGAGGAAAGGAATTTTAGTGTTGTTAACCTGCGCAATTTTAAAGTTTAGATTTTACCCCCTCTTTCTCCAAATACCAGTTTCCTCTCAAAGCAAAAATTCAAGACCACGGTTGGGGGTGGTTTCGAAAGGATTATTACAGGGCAGGACTGCAGGGAATCAAAGGCAGAAGAGTCGTTTGGATGGTTCTCCAAGGGAACACGAGCATCAGAAAAGTGGAATGAATAACTGCAATCATAGAGGTAGCCAGGGCGGGCTCTTATTCCCGCTCCTGCACCTAGACAAGTAAGTTGAACGTTTTAAGCCTCACTCCTTTAAAAAAATAATAATAATAACATACTAATCCTTAGAAGAGATTAAGATGTTATATTAGGAAATGGTTTTGGACAGCATATTATGAGGCTATCATGCATTGAGAAGTGAGTGAGGGGTAGCATTTGGATATTTCTGCTGATCATATGGGACCTACCTAGTTTGGATCTAGAATGGCCCCTGAAGATCCATGTGTTGAAGGCATGGCCAGATTCCAATGAGTCATTGTTATGGTGGAACCTCTGGTGGTGAGACATCAGAGAAGGGAGTTAAGTCAATGAGGACATAGCCACAAAGGGGATATTGGGCCTGTGGACCCTTCCTATTTCTTTCTTTCTCAACCCCCCACTACTTCTGGGTAGCCATGAAGTGAGCAGCCTTGTCTATAACATGACCTCCCCACCCACATGGTGTACTGCCTCACTAAACACCCATAACAATGGAGTCACCCTACCACAGAGTAAAGTCTCTGAGACTATAAGCCAAAATAACCCTTTCTTTCTTGCAAGTTGTTTATCTCAGGTATCCTGTCACAGGGATAGGAAGATGACTAGAACTCATTGTTGAGATCAGTAGGTCTCTCTTTCAAGGTGGATCTGAATTAGAGAACAATTCAGAAACTTCTCTAAGATATCCCAAGAAAAGAATCCCATCTCAAGTCCCATTCTGACTCCAAACTCTACAGGAAGATTCTAGTGAGACCTGGTCTACTCTCCTCTAGAAGAGAGCTATTGGATTAAAACTGCATTCAAACCAGAACCTCAAGGAATATTAGCCTCTGGATAGCCACAGAGCAGGCAAGTGACCTGGAGTGCAAACATGGGCCCTGCCTAGAAAGAGCTCCTCCCAGCACAAAAGGCTCTGCCGAGGCACAGATGGAGGCATGGGAAAAACCCACCCGGGCCACTCACCCAGCAGGGAAGCCCTCAGCCTAACAGAGCGGAGGCTCTGAAGCTCTCCTTCTTCAACTTCTTTTTTTTAAAAAAAAAGATTTATTTTTATTTATTTATTAGAGACAGAGAGAGGGAGAGAGAGAAAGGGAGAATGTACATGCCAGGGCCTCTAGCCACTGCAAATGAACTCCAGATGCATGTGCTATTATGTGCATCTGGCTGATGTGGGACCTGGAGAATCAAACCTGGGTCCTTAAGCTTCGCAGGCATGTGCCTTAATCGCTAATTGCTAAGTCATCTCTCCAGCCCAACTCCTTCTTCTTCTTTTTTTTTTTTTTCTGTTTTTTTGAGGTAAGGTCTCACTCTAGCCCAGGCTGACCTGGAATTCACCATATAGTCTCAGGGTGGCCTCGACCTCAAGGTGTCCCTCCTACCTCTACCTCCCAAGTGCTGGATTAAAGGCATGTGCCCCATGCCTAGCTGTCCTTCTTCACCTTCTATCTCATAGTGATCATTTGTTCTGTCTGGGCTTTTTCTTTGCTTTCTCCTTTCCTACACACTGTTTTTCATTCATTACATTAACAGATGGAAAAAGTCCCCATAGAATCATCATCCTTAGACAGATCAGAAGATAGGAAACCCTTGGACTAGGGAAATGGCTAAGTGGTTAAGGCATTTGCCTGCAAAGCCTAAGGACACTGGTTTGATTCACCAGGACCCAGGTACAAGAAGGCACATACATCCGGAGTTCATTTGCAGTGGCTGGAGGCCCTGGAGTGCCCATTCTCTCTCTCTATCACCCTCCCTCTCTCTCTCAAATAAATAATTTTTTTAAAAAAGAAGATAGGAAACCCATGTCAGTCAGCCAACTTCTTTTTTTGCCTCTCACATTGTTGAAGGATAAATTGAATATAATGCACCTTTTGAAAATAAGCAGTGGACTTATTTCCCTCATAAATCACTGTCTTTGTTGTTACTTCTCGAGTAAATTGAACTATTTTTGCTGGATTTCAGCTAAGAAGTAACAACAGCTCATATTTGAAGCCCTACAGAGTTAAGAAGTGCTAAGGACTGGGTATTTATTCCTTTAAGGAATCTCAGTGATATGAAAATGATGTGTCATCACTAATTTCCAGGAATCAGAGGGGAAAATATTCAAAAGGCTTAATGAACAGATGAAGTAAGGGAGCTGGTAATTGGCTTTTCTGGCTGGGGACTGTGACAATCCACAGAAGGGCTGGGGGCCAAACCTCCTTCCAGGCTGAAAATGCTAAAAGCTTTACCCAGAGTCAACAAATGCTATGTTAAGAGGAGCAGTGTCTTAGGGGACAGATCTGTTACCCATCAGTGGGCATGTTTCATCTTACCGCTCATTGTTGGCACGTTAAAGGATGCTTTGTATACCTGCTTTCCCCACAAGCTGGATGTCTAAGGCTCAGGAAGGCTGGGCCTGCCCAGGGACCTCAGGACAGCTAACATACACGCAGACCGGGAGTACATCAAGAGACACACAGCACTGTCTTCACACAGGATCCTTCAGGTGATTTGCCTGCATTTTGGATTCACTGAAGAAAAGGGTGAACCAACCACAGGTCGGAAAGCTGTGAGAGGAAACTTTTCCTTCAGTTTTGTATATAACATTGATTTTTCCTAACTCAGCAAAGTCAGAAGGGCCCCATGTCCTTTCCAAACACCTTGGCTCTTACCATAAAGAGAATACTGTACAGAAAGGTAATTTTAAAATGACCGTGTCAGCTAGGTCCCTGCACAGCATGCCAGTTTACATAACGCATTTTAGTGTCATGGGGGGGGGGTGGCGAGAAACGGAACATCTGTTCCATGCTCTTCCTAACACATGTTATCAGAGGCCACCAAGGTCCTCTGGGAGTGTTGATAGAGCTGACAGAGAGGACAGAACTGGGGGAGCTTTCCTGGAGCCATGAGGCATCCCAAGGGTGAGGAAGTGCAGTTTTCCTCAGCATCATCACGTGGGTAGGAATGGACCACTGGAGCTGAGCAGAGGATGTTCAAAACCTCCTGTATACTGACCTCTCTCACCTGCTGCAAATCAAGGGTTGTAAAGACTCCAACAGAAGGAACCTCCTAGAGCCTTTGCTTATAAACCTCAGCACGGGGTAGAAACAGCCCTTCCTGACTTCATGGATATTGGAGGGAAATTTTTTTAGCACCTGGTCCTAAGAGTCATTCAAACAAACCCATGTGTCAGTCAAGCTCTACCCTCCCTAACAGCGCTCTTTCACACCTGCAGTCTTACTCATTTCTACATCACAGAGTTAAGGCGTAGAAAATCACAAGCCGACCCCAAAACAAGACAACAGCAGAGTAACCTGGAATGTCTCTCAGTTTTATTTTGACATGTTGTGCCGTTAACTAACACCGAACCGAATGCTGTTGTCTTCTCTGCCCTGGTGTCCATGGTAACCAGTTCATGGTTCTACAGAGGTGCATACCATGAAGTCAGCCTGGGCGGATTTAATTGGCTGTGGCAGTGAGACAATACTGAAAGGGTGTCCTCGGTCCCAGGCCTTTATGATTGTTTCGGACGAGTAATTTGAGGAGACTTTCTTCATAATGGCGCCTTTTTCACACAGCAGGCACTTTTGAATCCCACCTGTGAATCAGGGAAATCTATAGGGATTTGTCTTCCCCTCCCTTCTCTTTTATCGCTACCTCTTGTGCAGTTATTGGTGGAAATAAAATCTCCTCCTCATACTCACATGGGAAAGAAGATGGGGGTTGTTTTGCCCTGAAAGTGGCATGTTAATTTTTGAACAATTTGCTCACTGAAATTCAATCTCCAAGATATTTGCTTTAAAAGGAAAAATCTCCATCTGAATTTGTGGTCAGGAAGATGCAAACATAGTGTTCTATTAAATTAAGGAGTTCACTTATGCTCCTTGACTAGATGAGAGGTATGCCAGAGATACACATGAATTACGCTGTGTGTGTTATGTAATGTCATCAAGCAATTTACAATCATCCTGACTAAACATAAAGATGATGTATTCAACTGTTGTTCATGTAAATGTATGTTTCAAAATTACCACGCAATATGAGCCTGCATTAGAATTCCAGATTTATGTCTCAGCTTTCAATTGAACTCATTCAATGTTTGGGCTGTGGATGACAAAAATCAAGCCATTTATAATTGTGTCTCTAACACACACACATACATGTGCACACACATACACACACACACAAATCATACACACACAAATGCACTTGCCATAATTTAATAATACATAGGATGAAAATATCGTTAATGTCCAACTCTGCTGGCTTGGGTAATAAACTATGATATACTATACAATAGAGAACTGCCTAGCAACTGAAAGTGATAATGTGGGACAAAGATCACTGACCTGGAAGCACCACGAACAAGAGAACACCCAAAACTGTAAAGAAATATGTATAATGTCCTATTTCTCCATATTTGCATAGGAGAAAATGACTGCCACAACGTGTGAGTCAGAACCGTCGCCTGTCAGTAATTAGACGAGGAGCGATTTTTGTGTGTTTATTGATCCATAACTCTTTCCCCTCAATTTTATAAGAAATGTGCAGACTAAAAAAAAAAATGTTATTTTCAATAGTAATTCCCTTTTAAATTTGAGGTCAGAAGAACTCTCACACTAGCAACAGCTCCATCCACATATAGTATAAGCCTGGGACAGCTAAACCAATTAAATTTAACAAAACCTCAAAGGTTAGAAATGAGTTCAATCTGTGACCAACTGAGACATGGTAAGATGTCATGCTAAGCTGGCAGGAAATCGGTTGCATTACTTGGGAGACAATTTGATTACAGTGGAGATAACCTTCCTCTCGTGTTTATCCTCTCAGGCATCCTTGGATTGCTTTCACAGACTGTTGTCCAAATACAGCAAGTGAAGAACCATGAATGGATTGTGGTTTTTTTTTTTTAATTTTTTCGTTATTTATGTGAGGGAGAGAAATAGGGAGGGAGAGAGAGGGAGAGAATGGGCACACCAGGGCTTCCAGCCACTGCAAGTGAATGCCAGATGTGTGTGCCCCTTTGTGCATCTGGATGGGTTCTGGGGAATCAAACCTGGGTCCTTTGGCTTCTCAGGCAACCACCTTAAACACTAAGCCATTTCTCCAGCCCAGAGTGTGTTTTTCACACTATATAAATGCTGTTTGTCAACACTTACAACCATTTGAATACATTTTTATGTGTTTAAATTCTTTGTTAAGAAAGCTATAATTGTCATAAATCAAGCCTCAATACTTATGGCATAAATTACTTATCACATTGTTTATCCTAAAGTAAAAATATATCAAACATATTTAGAAAGAAGTAAGGGAGGGAAAGGAAAAAATGGGTGTTTTTTTGTTTGTCTATTTATTTGTTTGTCTTTTCAAGGTAGAGTCTCATTCTAGCCCAGTCTGACCTGGAACTCATTCTATAGTCCTAGCCTGTCCTTGAACTCATGGTGATCCTGCAACCTCTGCCTCCCCAGTGTTGTGATTAAAGGCATGTGTCACCACACCTTCTTTCTTTCTCTCTCTCTTTTTGTAATAAGATTTTAAAATGCTTTAGAATATAAGAGAGTAAATAAAAAGTAAAAATTAAAAATATAAAGCTATCTAGGGATAAAATCATACTTAAAGTACTTGTTTAAAATGAATCATAAATTTATGTTTTGGCTTCCCAGTAGCAAATGTCATGACTGAAACACAATCATCATTGTCCTCCATAATATTCCTTAAAGTCAGAAGCAGAGGCCAGAGGGTAAGTTCTCCCTAGGTCCTTAAGAAGGACCATGGCATGCTGTGCCAGCTCAGGAACTGCATGCATGCTTTACTGAGCTGTGTCCTTCACTGGTCCACAAGTAGGTTGACAAGAATATCCCCATTAATAATTTGTATAACAATGGTTAGAGGGGAGAAAAGTGAACTCAGTGGTCCAGGTTTGCTGCTCACTGATCTATCTTAATCATCAGATAATATTTCATATACAGCCAGCCCCTCACTTATGGTGGCTAGATTCTGGATGTTTTTTCTTTATGAAGGTCTGAAACCCACACATTTAACAGAAACCACACCTAAGGTCTTGAAGCTTGATCTTTCTCTGCAGCAACACACAATGTGATGAGATCCTTGATATGCTGAGCTCCCCTCAGCCAACCCTGCGGAAACTGCTGTTCTGCAGTGAGCTGAGTTGTTACAGCGTGTTGAGTAGGCTCCATGTGTTATGTTTTCAACTGACAATGGGCTTGTCAAGATAGAATTCCATCACTAGCCGGGCGTGGTGGCGCACGCCTTTAATCCCAGCACTCGGGAGGCAGAGGTAGGAGGATCGCCGAGAGTTCGAGGCCACCCTGAGACTACATAGTGAATTCCAGGTCAGCCTGGGCCAGAGTGAGACCCTACATTGAAAAACAAAAACAAAAACAACAACAAAAAAAGAATTCCATCACTAAATAGAGAAGCATCTCTTGAGGAATATGTGAAGTACATCTTTTCAAAATGTTTCATTATTACTTCTGGATCATACTTTGTAAAGTCTGGTGTTATAATAAACTTCAAATGATATTCTGTTATTCCAAAGGGAGGCTGCTCTATTGTTATTATAGGTAAAGACATATATTTTTGACAATTATATCCTATTTCTAAAAGCACTATTTTTTTCACAGCAGAACAATTGTGTAAAATTTCTTTTAAAGGAATGCAGTGTTTAAAACTGAGAAGAAGAAATACAGAATCTAACATTTTTCCTTTCCTATGTGATTTCATTACATGTTCAGTTAGTACTCTAACCAAAGTAGGAACAGGTGGGACTGCTATACACGTAGGCTCAAATATATGACAAAATGCATTATTTACATCATCACTGTGCTCTTTTTATAAAAAATAAACAATGCTTCAGGTTGGGGAGATGGCACAGTGGTTAAGGCACTTGCCTGAAAAGCCTAACCACCTGAGTTTGATTCCCCAGTACACACTTAAAGTCAGATACACAAAGTGGCACATGCATCTGGAGTTTAATTTCAGTGAGTAGAAGCCCTAGTGCACCCATTCTCTCTCATTTATCTCTGTTCTTCCCTCCTTCCTTGCAAATAAATAAATAAATAAATTTTTAAAAGTGAAGTTTTTACAGATATTCTTCTGACAGAGGACTGATATCCAGAACATGTAAGGAACTCAAAACAATAACAACAAAAGAACAAGTAATCAAGTAAAAAGTGGGAAAATAAAAAATCTGGCCAAATGATTTGACCACATCTCAGAAGTAATGCTAAGCCCAATGAAAAATCTGCAGAACTGCCCAGCATGCTTATTATTATGGAAATGCAAATCAAACTCTACTAGATTTCATCTCATTCCAGTCAGAATGGCTAGTAACTAAACAAACAGGTGGTTCATAACAAAAGCTAGTAAAGATGTGGAGGAGGAGGGATCCTTGATACTCTTGGTGGGAATGTAAGTTAGTGTAGCCACTATAGAACTCCGTTATGGAAGTTTCTCAAAAGATAAATTCTCAGGCTAGAGAAGTGGCTTAGCAGTCAAGGCACTGGCCTGCAAAAACCTAAGGACCTAGGTTCAGTTCCCCAGGACCCATGTAAGCCAGATGTACAAGGTGGTGGATGCTTCTGGAGTTCATTTGTAGTGACTGGAAATCCTGATGTGACTAGAAATCCTGATGTGCCCATTTTCTCTCTCTCTTTCTCCTCTTCCCTCTTTTCCTCTTTCAGTGTCTCTCTCAAATAAATTTTTAAAAGTTAAAAAACAAGATAACTTCTCAACAGATCTACCATATGATGAAGCTCTTCCACTCTTGGGTATATATCCGAAAGAAATGAAATCTGCAAACAAAAGAGATACCTGAATGTCATTGTTTATTGGCATGGTTTCCACAATAGCTAAGATGTAAAAATCAGTTTGTGTTCATCAATGTATTAATAGAAAACATGGCATATATACATCATGCAATATCATTCAGCCATAAAAAAGGAAATTATTTTTTTGAAGGAAAATGGATAGAACAAAAGGATATCATATTGAGTGAAATAAGCCAGACACAGAAAGACAAGTATTTCATATTTTGCCTCAGATGTGTAAGCTGCAAGGAGGGAGAAAGAGAGAAATAAGCATGGAATTATGGACAGGAGGATGGACAGAAGGGCAGATAGAGGAAGGATGGAAGGATATATGGAAGAATGGATGGAAAGACAGATGAAGGACTTAGTAGTAGAAGAGCTATTAGGGACTAGGAAGGGGACTGGGAGAAATTGGGAAGGGGAGGACAAGTGAGAGTTTAAGAGAGAAAGTAGACATGATCAAGACATATGTATGCAATTGTCAGCGTTAAATCCATTAATTTGCATAATGAACATATATTAAACATAAAAAATAAAATTGAAGCACAAAAGGTTAATTTTCTCACACCTGGTGACATGCACCTGCGATCTTAGTGCTGGAGAGGCAGAAACAGGGACTTGCTGAATAGCAAATCTAGCGAAATTAAACTCCAAGTTCAGCAAGAGACCCAGTCTCAAAATAACAAGATGGACTGGACATGGTGGCATACACCTTTAGTCCCAGATCTCGGGAGGCAAAGGCAGGAGGATTGTTGTGAGTTCGAGGCCACCCCAAGACTACACAGAGAATTCTAGGTCAGCCTGGGCTAGAGTGAAACTGAATGTAGCCCTCCCTGAACACCAGCCTCTCCTTCATTAGCAAGGGACCTAGGGACTGAGTCAGTAAAGGGCTTGCCTTGCATGCATGAGGACCCAAGTTCCATTCCTAGGCTCACGTAAAAAAAAAAAAAAAAAAAAAAAAAAAAAAAAAAGGAGCACAGTGACAAAAGGCTTGTAACCCTAGAGCTAGGGAGGTGGAGACAGGTGGAACCCTAGAGCCCTTTGGCCAGCCACTTGTACTGTTCCCAGTGAGTTCCAGGCCAGGCAGAAACCCTGTCTCAAGAAATGGCTGATGGCACCTGAGGAATGACATCTCTGGCCATGACTCCACACGCAGTCACACACAGATGCACACATACATGGACACACACACATACACAGAAGGGAACTAACAAAGAGCAACTGTGGGACACTCATATAATTCTGGACACTGGACACTGAATACCTCTGATCCTCACAACCACAGTCCAGCAGGATTTCCTAGTGAGCAGATGAATGCCCTGGGATTCTTGTGAGAAGGTGAATGCTAAGCAAACTGGGCTAGCGTAGGGCCTGAGAAGTTACAAGCTCCCAAGCCAGTCATTGTTCCTGAGCAACAGGTTGCCTTTGAGTCTCAAGGCTACTGGTCATAAACCATAAGTGTCACCTCAATGGTGAGTCCAATAGTGAGTTCCAGAACCTCATCCCCAGACATGCTGATCTCAGTGGTCGACTGTAGAATTTAGCTTCTTCTGTTTGCTGGAGCTCCCGAGAATCCCCATTCAGTGGTCTAATCGTCTGAGCAATCTGACAGACATGGATTAAACTCTGGGCTCTATTATTTTCCAACCAGAGGAGAGGACTTTAGGCTAATTACTCATCTTCCCTGAGCTGTAGTTTTCCTTACCTTGTGAGAAAAACAAAAAATTCCTCATTGGGTTGCACTGAGGATTAAGCAAGATTATCTATGGAAAGTGTCTAGCATCTTACAGGCATCCAGTGCAAGATCCTTTTTTAAAAAAACGTTTTTAAATTTATTTTTAAATTTTTATTTATTTTATTTATTGGAGAGAGAGAGAGAGAGAGAGGCAGATAGAGAGACAGAAAACAGAGATTGCAAATGAACTCCAGATGCATGCGCCACCTTGTGCATCTGGCTTTACGTGGGTAATGGGGAATCGAACTCAGGTTATTGGGTTTTGCAGGCAAGCACCTTAATCACTGAGCCATCTCTCCAGCTCAGGGAAATGCTTTTTGTAATAGGGCTGATGTGATGATGATGATGTTGAACATGTAAAATATGAGAATCTCAGGGGCTGGGAGAGAGCTCTGTAAAATGCCTGCTGCTCAAGAGTAAGGACCTTAGTTCAGATCCCCAGCACCAATATAAGAGCTGGACTTGGTGACACCAACACACCATCCCAGTGCTAAGGAGGTGGAAGCAGGAGGCTCCCAGGGGCTTGCCTACTAGCTAGCCTATCTTGCCAAATTGGTGAGCTCCAGGCTCAGTAAAAATATCCTGTTTCAAAAAAGTAAGATGGAAAGCAATCAAGGAAGACACCAGTATCAATCTCTGGCCTTCCAGACATGTGCATGCATGCATACACACAAAATCACTCATATGAATATAGGCATGCATGCTACACATATACAACACTAAACAAACAAATAAGAAACTCAGAACGTCATTTCACTTATTCAAGCCTATTTATCAATCAAAACGTGGATCTAGATCCAATGCCAAATCCATGATCATTGCATTGCCCCAGGTTACACACACCAAGATGAAGACAGCTCAGCTGCCTCTATGGAAACCACCCAAATCATTCATTCTCTCTCCCTGTCCCGCTAGTCTCCCAGTCTCCTCCCCACTGCACTTCGACCTCAGCGTCTTCCCTGCACGCTTCTCCTCAGATCTTGATACCAGGGCTTGACCTCTCGGGTTTTCCATGGACTTTCTGGTTCTCCTGGCCATGACCTCCTGGGTCAAGGTCTCCTTCCCAGCCTGCTCACCCAGTTGCAAAGGCCAAACTGACCTCTGTCCAACTCGAGAGCCTTGTACATAAAGACAGACAGATAGGAAACAAATGCAATCTAGTTTTAAAGATATACACACAAGTATTTTTTTTTTTTTTATCTTTCTATGATGCGCAGACCCTGCCTTTTATTATTCTGGGAGCCTACTGGGAAATTCTACTTTTAAAGAACAAATCTTGAGAGAGTGTCAATCACTGCTATAAAATATTCTGGAGAGAAGACCCAAATGGAACTATTTACTCATTGTATTCTAATACAAGTTTGGGAATACAAAATATATTATGGAGGTAACACAATCCCATAAAATACATGACAAGAAAAGCCACAGATTTACATTACTACTGCTCTGGCTGAAAAGAGATTTCTTGAGGGACTAAGACAGTCTAAAATGTTGGAAAAATTCAAGATCCCAAATAAGCAAATTGTTTTAGCATTTCTGTTCCAAGCAATAATATTCAATGACTGCATGGAGATTATTTTCAATAGAGATTTTATGGGAAACTGTAACTGGAAATAAAAGGAATATCCAAGCCATAAACATGACGTATCTCTTGCGGCACATGTTGGTGATGACATTGAGTGAGATCTCCAAGCAAAATCAGAGTTATGATGTGTGGTGTCAGCATAATAAAAGAAGACTTTTCCTTCTTTAAGGTCAATCGTGAGCTTCAAAAAGATGTACAGAATTTCATAGCCTGAAAACTATGTTAAGGGGACATAGAACCAGATGGCAAAATAGTTTTAGAAAAGAAAAATAGAGCCTTATGCTCCTGCTTAATTCATTGCAGCACAAATCATTCTTTTAAATGCCCTATTTTAAGTCTTTTTAAAAATAAGTGCATAGACTTGAATTCTCTTGAACCATGTGTCCATACAGAAAAAGCACATGAGAAATGAGTGTCAACCTCAGTACCCTATATAGATCATTCTATTTCTTCTTTAGTGTGTTCAAATTTATAAGGCTATTCACTATATTTAAGTAGCTTTAGCCTCCATTTTTATTTACTACTATAAAAGGAATGACATAATGATTTAAAAATGGGTAATAGAGAAGTTAGGTAAATTGAAATAAGACATTTCCTCAGCTAGGAGAAGTCCACAGTTAACTGTGGATTTGACTGGCACACTGCCTGACTTAGATCCAGTATCAGTATTTACAAGTTGTATGATCTGGGAAAAGTGCTTAACCCAAGTCTTAATATTCTCATCCAAACAATAAGGGTACTAATAAGCCCCTCCAAGAGGATTGCTGTTATCATTAGATAACATGGGCCATGAAAGACGTAGCAGGATAACTAGTTCTTGCTTTCCTAACTTTTTACATATAATTAAAATCTTTTTATTTACATAATTCATGCACCACACAATCACTCCATAAAGTGTACCATTCAACAGTTTTTAGTATATCCATATATCCAGAATTAAACAACCATTACCACAATCAACTTCCAAACACTATAAAGACCCAACTTGACATGACTACAGCCATCTTGATTATAACCACCATTTGCCCACCAAGTGATCCTGGCACGTTTTCCAAACCAGAGAATGAATAAGGTAATTAAAACAGTGAGCTAGAGTGCTTTTGTCCTGGCCTCTGTTGCACCAGATGGTTCCCTAGTGTTTGACATGTTAACAGTTTTGAGAAAGCCCAGGTACATTCTAGTTCCTGGCTATAGCCCACCTTTGTCTAGCTTAGCATGTAAACTTTTTCCTCTGGCCTCAGGGTACGCAGATCCTCCCATCTTGCTACCTACAAAGATGTGTGACTGTCTAAATCCCAAGTAAACTGTACACCTTCACACAGTCCTGAACTTTTCCTCCTTTTCAGTCTGTTGCTATCTTCTACCTTGGGAAGACATCTCTCGTTCAAAACATTCATAGAAGGAAACTAGGCGTTCATAAGCCATCACCTCTTTCCCTACAACCCTGCCCTTCCCCCTTTCCCAATTGCCTCTCCCCACCATGTAAACCTTGTAACCCCCAGGCAATAAATAATCTCTGTGCTTTTCTTGATTTGTCTACTCTGGACTTTTCATTTAAATGAAAGTATATCATATGTGGTCTTTAAAAAAAAAACTGGCTTTCTAGCACTTAGAATGTTTTAAAACTGCATATAAAGTGTAAACTGCATCAGAACTTTGCTTATATTGAGGAATAACATTCTACTACATGAATGTGTTTTATTTATTCATCACTCAACAGACATTTCTGCTGTGTCCACTTTTTGACTATTGTCAATAATGCTGCTATGAATATTCAGCATATTGTTAACACTATTTGACTATAGATATCCAATGAGGGTAAAGTCCTATCCCACTGTGGTTTTGATTTTTTCCTGCCAGCTAATGATGCCAAGCATCTTTGCATGTGATTATTCACTATATATATATATTTTAAAAAATTTATTTATTTATTTATTTGAGAGAGAGAGAGACAGAGAGAAAGAGGCAAAGAGAAAGAGAGAATGGGCACACCAGGTCCTCCAACCTCTGCCAACAAACTCCACACACATGAGTCCCCATGTGCATCTGGCTTACATGAGTCATGGGGAATGGAACCAGGGTCCTTAGGGCTTCACAGGCAAATGCTTTAACTGCTAAGCCATTTCCCCAACCCACTATTTATGTTTTATTTTGAATCCTTTACTGTTTATTGTGCTATTACTGAGCTACAATAAATTATGTAGCCTACCAATACATTATAAGAAAATAAAGTCAATATCTTTTGTGAATATGCAAGATAAAAATTCTTAACAAGGGGTTGGAGAGATAGCTGAGCAGTTAAGGTGCTCGCTTACAAAGCCTTACAACCTGGGTTCAATTCTCCAGTACTCATGTAAAGCCAGACACACAAAGAGGTGCATGCACATGGGGTTTGTTTGCAACTTGGTGCGCCCATTTCTCTGTCTCTCTTGTCTGTACCCCTGTCTGCTCTCAAGTACATAAAATAAAATGGAATAAAAATCCTTAACCAATAATTGTTAACCAAATTAAAAAATGAAAGTTTATATATCATGACCAAGCAGAATTTGCCCCATGAATTTATTTACTACCTGAATTCTATGTAATGGAGAGTGCCATCTGATTTTTCCAAAAAGATCAAATATCACAAAGGATCATATAAAGAAGGTGTTGACAAACACCACTGCCCCTTTCTGATGAAGACACTTAAGCTAAGGAAAGGAGCTTCAACTTGATAATGACCATCAACCAAATCCCACAACTACAAAATGACTAGTAAAGGCTGAATGCTTTGATCCCTAAAAACAGGAAGAAGCACAGAATGGCTTTTGTCACTTTACTCACCATTCCATAGGATGCTCCGCCCAGGTGTTTTGTACGAAAATAAAATAAAAGGCTTCTAGTCAGAAAGGAAGGGGTGACATTATTGGTTTTCAAATTCCAAAAGTAAATAGCTCTATTTATAATAGTATAAAAACAGAGAAAAGTATACATTAGTAAACTTTTAAAATTTGAGTAAGGACTGTTTATATGTTAATTTAACTGACCTAAAAGATGCCAAGATAGTTGGCGAAATGATATTTGTTAGTGTACCTTTGAGAGTTCCAGAAGAGAATAAAACTCAACTTGACAGACTGAGTAAATAGGACTACCTCATCCATGTGAATGGGAATGGATGGGCCCACGTAGATCAAGACCACAATGGAAAGACAATTTTGCTTGTATTTGAACTTGAACACATACCTCCTTCTCTTCTTGGACATTAGTGCTCCCAGGCCCAGGCCTCATCCCATAACTTCCCTCCCTCATGCTGGTTTCAGGCCTTTGAATTTTAAAACTTAGACCATCGACTCCCCTGGTTCTCAGCTTCTTCGACTCACACTGAACTCCATCAGCTTTCCTGGTCCTTCAGCTTGCAGATGGCAGGCTTGGGAACATTTCAGTCTCCAAAACTGTTGAGTCAATTCCTAGAACATTTCTGTTCTGCCCCAAATACCCCTAACACAAAGTGCACAACTCTCCTTCGTTTAGTTTTCAAAGATAAATGAATAGCACATCTCATGTTCATGATTCAGAAGACAATGCTGTTAAGATGGCAATAGTTCTCCAGAGATTCAGCACACTTCCCATCAAAACTCCACGTAACTTTTTTGGAGAAATATATAAGATCCTAAAATTTGTTTGGAAATGCACAGGCAAAAAGTAATCGCTTTTTACCTGGAGAGATCACCTGGTGGTTAAGGCAGTTGCCTGCAAAGCCTAACAAATTTAGTTTGATTCCCTAGTACCCATGAAAGCCAGATGCACAAAGTGGAACATATATCTGAAGTTTGTTTGCAGTGACTAGAGGCCTCGACATGACTTTCTCTCTCTCTCTCTCTCTCTCTCTCTCTCTCTCTCTCTCTCTCTCTCTCTCTCTCCTTGCAAATAAATAAAATAAAACAAATAAAGTTATCTTGTGAAAGTTTCCTGATTTCAAGCTTTGTGTCGGTGAAACAACACACCCAACCAAAAGCAGTTGATGGCAGGAAAGGGGTTTTTTTGGCTGACAGTCTTGAGGGGAAGTTTCAGCATGGCAAGAAAAGGATGGTAGAAGAGATGCTGGGCATCAATTCTTTCCACAGCAGCTGGCAAAAGTAGCAAGAGAGTTTGATGCTGACAAAGGGGTAAGCTGGTCTGTAGCATCCAAAAGCCCACCCCTGGCAACACACCTCCTCCTGCTACTAGCTGGGAAAAAAGTATTCAAAACACATGAGTCTATGGACAGGGCATCTGACTCACACCATCATACTACAAAACTACAGTAGTAGTAGTGCTGGACTAAGAATCAGTGGAATAGAAATGGGGATTCAGAAATATACCCTTACCTTTAGGATGAATTAGGATGTTTGTTATATTTGCTAAGGTTCCAAGACAACTTATTCTGGCACAAAGGGATATCTACATGCAAAAGAAGTTAGACCCTTACCTCACACCATACCAAAAGAACTAAAACAAATCACAGACCTAATGTAAGAGCTACAACTATAAATCTATTAAAGGTAAAATAAGATAGGGTTAAAATTTCTTAGGTAAAATGTCAGAAATACAGGTAATAATGGAAAAATAGATAAACTGTGTTTAGTCAAAATTTAAAATTTTTGTGCTTTAACAGGTGCCATCAAAAATGTTCCATAAAATGTAAGAAAACATTTGCAAACATATTGTGATACAGCACATGTATCTTAACAAATGATGCTAGAAATGACTGTCCACATGTACCAAAATGAATATAGACACTTGTAGGAGAAGAAACAATGGCTTCCCTCTCCCCTTCTAGGTGCTTCTATTTTGTGTTGCTTTATTGTCATGGTTTGAATTAGGTATCTCCCATAAACTCAATTTACTTTTGGGGCCCTGTTAACCCTAAACTGGCTCAGGCCCATTTTCCCTATGGGAAAATAAATTATAAGTAAAAGAATATTTGCTTTTTTTGCATATTTAAATTTTTATCCCAACATGTGAACAGAGTAAGCAGATTGGCCAGCCTCTTGCTTTACACCTCAGCAGATGTGATCACCTGAGAGACCATGTCTCCCTACGGTGGCCACAAGGCCAAGGTTTCCTGTGGCCCTGACAGCCGAGGCATCCCCAGGCAGCACCCTCAGCCCCAGTGGGCACACTTCACTTACAGTCCCTCCTCCTGGTTAACATCTGCCCCAGCTGTTCACCTGTGAATGCCATGCATTATACAGTCTGTTTGCAAGAGGAACACTGACTGCTGAAGAAAAGGTCATTGTTCTGATGCATTCTCCTCCAGATGATTTCTTCACCTAGGTATTTTCAGCTCTCTCTCTCTCTCTTTTTTTTTTTTTGGAGAGACAGACAGAGAGAGAGAGAGGGAGACATCAGATAGAGAATGGACGTGCCAGTGGCCTCTCAGCCACTCTGAACGAACTCCAGATGCGTGCATCCCCTTGTGGGCAAGTGAGGCATTGTGCCCTTGTATCACTTTGCGTATGGCTAAACGTGGGACCTGGAGAATCAAACGGGTGTTCTTAGGCTTAGCAGGCAGGCGCCTTAAGCGCTAAGCTAAGCCATCTCTCCAGACCAGCTATCATTATTTTAAAGTCTGGAGTTCATCCTGAAATGAGCTTTTGACAAAATATAAACTCCCTTCAAACAGGAAGGTAGCCTGAGGTAACTGCTCTTAAAAAGATGGCAGTCAGAAGAGGCAACGCTTCACAGGTGAAAGTGCTTGACTGTCCAGGCATGCAAGAGCTCCCTGGTTAATTCTCAACGAGTCTGCTCCAGTCATAAACATACATGGCCACAGCAGTGTGGACCACCCATTCAGAGTAAATACTAATGCTATTTTCTAAGCACTGATGACTAATCTGGTGCTACTTATAAGTCAACCTTCCATAACACACTTGATTTCTTGCAATCAGGAGCTGCTTGTTTCTGTGAGATCCAAGCCTCTCTGCAGGCTTGGCACACCATAGAGGAGAGTCAATATGATTTACATCAGTGAACTTGTAAAAATTATGTAGAATTTAGGAATAGACTAAAATTTTTATGATTGGCCACTTTGGAGAGGAGCAACAACACAAATGATCACAACTGACTGGCTGACTCTTAACTGTAAAGCTCATTGGCCTGCTAGTTTAAACAGAAAAGCAGCTAACCAGCCCTTACTTCATTTTCTCCAGGGACTATAAACCCCAGCGAGAAACGGGCTTCTCCCTCTGGATTCATGTTCCACAAAGAACATAAAATTACCAACTAGCATATAAAGTGAATTATGTGTCTATTTTACATATTTTTAAAGGGCCCAGCAGATTTGTACCTTTCTCTTAGGAAACACATCACTGAATGAGGAAGAAAACCTATCAAAATGTGCTTTCTATGCCTAATCCTAAACTAGTAGGCTAGCATTATTAGTTCAAAAGAGCTCACATGAATTCATTCCCCAGTTCCTTGACAAAGCTGCTTGACCTGGTAAAAAAGGAGATGTGTGTGCAATGGTCACCTCCCGACTCCCGAAGAAGAGAAAGTAAATGCTAAGAACTATAGGTCACGTTGCCTTAGCTCTTACCTACTGTTGGAAATCATCTGTCCATAGTGACGTTATCATCTTAGGAAGTTTGTGTGTACAGCACAACATAAACTACAAAGAATGGTAGCCAGGTAAAACAAGCTACTGCCCATGCATGACACAGGTTACAGTTCAGCACTGTTTTTCATATTCATTGTCACCAGCTTGAACTTTATACTTCCAAAGAGCCATTCATTGAGAATAAGCCACTTGACATCTGTAACGTGTATTTGTAAGAGCTTTAGTGATTTACTTGCACCACATGGTAAGTGCACTTCACCCCCATGTTTCCTGGCGTTTACCACAGAAGAAAGGAAATCTACTGAAACAAAAAGAAAAATCAATCACTTTTAAGGCAAAACATAATCTTCTTGGAGAGCATATAGTGCTGCTATGCATTCAAATGGGATGAAGATTTTTAGACTCAATGGCCATCTTTGAGGTGAATTGTGGATGTTTTGTCGCTTATTAATAGACCCCTGAAAATTTTCAGAGGCTTAAACTCTCCCTCATTAAAATTCCAATAAGCATATGTAAATGACTAGTCCATGATTACTATTCTTTAGCTTTCCTGGACTTTGTCAGGACCACCCATTCAGCTCAATCTTAGGTTGTGGAGCTCTTTAACAAGGTCTGTCCTTGCTAACACTGGGGTGGGAGCTGAAGACTTCACATGGAAAAGTCACATTTGAACAACTGAACCTAACATTGTCAAGACATAAATCAATTACTTTCCTGCCTCTTAAGGTTTATCTTCAATTTTTGTAACAAGGAAATAAGTCTTTATGAGTGTTGTCCCAACTTTCCACAAGCTAGGTGTTGATATAATTTCTTTCATTTTAATTTTTTTTGGGGGGGTTCTGAGGTAGGGTCTTGCTCTAGCTCAGGCTGACCTGGAATTCACTATGTAGTCAGTCTCAGGGTGGCCTTGAACTCACAGTGATCCTCCTACTTCTGCCTCCAGAATGCTGGGAATTAAAGGAGTTCACCATCATGCCCAGTTTATTAAAAAATTCTTTTTATAAAACTGTACTTCAACTACCCTTTCATAGCTACACCCCTAACTTCTTTTTTTTTTTTTTTTTGGTTTTTTTTTGAGGTGGGGTCTTACTCTAGTCCGGGCTGACCTGGAATTCCCTATGTAATCTCAGCCTGGCCTAGAACTCATGGTGATTCTCCTACTTCTACCTCCCAACTGCTGGGATTAAAGGCGTGTACCACCATGCCTGGCTCCTTAATTTCTATTCTTAAACCATTCCTTCTCCTTTAGTATGCTCAGTTCCTTCCAGAGGATAGTGGGAAAATCATGAATTTTTCTTCCACCAATTTCCCAAAAGTTCTATCAACCTTTGTGTTTTTCAAATCAGCTTTGCATCCCCATACTACATTCTTTGGAGAGCTCTGTGTTTCTGCCTTGCCTTCCTCTCATTTATCCAGTCTCTTGACCTCCAAATGGGTCATGTAGCTTTTAAAAAATTAAATCTTTTTTTCCCCCAACAAACTTTTGCCTCTGAGATCCACCTCTGAAGGTCTTCAATATTTCATCCAGGGCCTTCTTTTGTTATGTACATACTCAGAAAAGGCAGCCTCGGAGCTCCTGAGAACCCTCAGGTACTAAGCTCCAGAGGGGTTTTTTCCCCGCTGATGAAAACAGAGCATAAGGTCAGAATTCTCAATCCCTCAAGCCACTGTCAGGAAGGTATGCACACTGGGGTTCAACCTTCCCTCCCAAACAGAATGGAATGAAAATGTATTCATACAGAGCCCACATGCAGAAATTGATTCAGTGGCCTGTTTTACATGCTGCCTGGCATTTATATTTTTAAAAGGTTGATAGACAGTGAGGACATGCTTCCCAAGTAGAACACCCTGATAAACATCCTCATCAGAAGTTCAGGAATTCCCATGTTCAGAAAGAACTCAAAGAACATTCTGTGAGATGCTTGTCATGTCTAGGGAAGTCAAATAGTGAATCTTAATGCTCCAATGATACCCACAGTGCAGGTTTCCTGAACATAGCCAGATTCTCTCCTGAGAGGCTAGGCTCAGCACAGTATCCATTCACAACATCCAACCACAGGGACAAGGACATGGTCCTGTGGCTAAGAGCGCTTCCTGGGCTGGAGAGATGGCTCATCAGTTAAAGACATGTTTTTGCAAAGCCTGATGGCCCTGGTGCAATTCCCCAACACCCACATAAAGCCAGATGTACAAAGTGGTACATGCGTCTAGAGATGTTTTAGTGTCAAGAGGCCCTGATGTTCCTACTTCTCACTCTCTCTCTCCTTCCATGAAAATAATAATAAATTTTTAAAACTTTTTTCAAAATTTTATTTAGTTATTTATTTGAGAGAGAGAAAGCGGCAGAGAGAGAGAGAGAGAGAGAATGGGCACACCAGGGCCTCCAGCCACTGCAAACGAACTCCAGATGCATGTACCACCTTGTGCATCTGGCTTACGTGAGTCCTGAGGAATCGAACCTAGGTCCTTTAGCTTTGCAGGCACACACCTTAACTGCTCAGCCATCTCTCCATTCCTAATAAATATTTTTTAATAGAGTGTTGCACAACATGAGGACCTGAACAGATCCCCAGCACCCATTTAAAAATAGTGAGCTGTAAAGTGAGAGATTTTGTCTCAAAGAAATAAGATAGAAAAGTGATAGAGGAGGATACCCAATGTCCTCTTCTGACCGCTACACACATATATGTGCATGCACACACACACATGTATACCACATGCACACAGACTATGCCTACACACACACACACAAAAAAAAAAAAACCTCTAACTTTTTAAACTTAGAGTTCTACTACAAAATAACAAATAAAATATCCCTCAGCCTTGAGAGTTTTCACTGGCATTACTTTAGTAAAAAAAAAAAAAAAAAAAAAATATATATATATATATATATATATATATATATATATATATATATGATACAGAGAGAGAGAGAGAGCTAGAGAGATAGAGAGAATAGGCATGCCTGCAGCCTCTCAGCCTCTGTGAACAAACTCCAGATGTGTGTGCCCCCTTGTGAGCAAGTGTGGTGTTGGCCCTTGCATCACTTTTTGCATCTGACTAAACATGGGACCTGGGACCTGGAGATTGGAACCGGCATTCCTAGGCTTGGCAGGCAGGTGCCTTAACTGCTAAACCATCTCTCCAGCCCTAGTAATATTTCTGAACCATAACTCCTGAAAGCTCTTCCTCCTGAGGAAGCATCCAACTAGAGTGATGGTTATGGTCACAGTTGTCACCAACCCAGTCTGGATCTCACACCCCTTTCAACAGTATGCAGGTTCCATGGGATTCCTCCCAGTAAAACACAGGACAGGCCTATTTGAAGAGGAAGCTGTATGAAAAAGTTGACATCTAATCAATGGACATTTGTAGGGTACGAAACAAGAATATTAAGAAACATAAAAGAGTAAATTCCCTATCCTTTCAAGAAACATGCCAAAAGAAGCTCAATAAGAAATGAAAGAAATTATTAAAGCAAAAATATTAGAGCTGTGATGAATAAGAATAAAACTATTGGGCTGGAGAGATGGCTTAGCAATTAAGGCTCCTGCCTCCTAAGCCTAAGAACGCGGGTTCCAATCTCCAGCGGTTCCAATCTCCAGGTCCCACGTTTAGCCAGATGCAAAGTGACGCAAGGGTGCAATGCCACACTTGACCACAAGTGGGTGCATGCATCTGGATTTTATTCATAGCAGCTGAGAGGCTGCTGGCGCGCCCATCTCTATCTGTCTTCCTCTCCCTCTCTCTCTCTCTCCAAAAAAAGAATAAAACTATTTAATAATAAAATGTGAGACTGAGATATAAAAGAAATTCTTACTGCTGACAGCATTAAGTAATCTTATCTTGATGATCTATTTATCAACAGGGACCAAGTTTCACTGATCTCTACCCAGAGCCTGGCCTGAATGTTGGTAGATGGATGAATTTCTCAGAGGTGACCTGGAACAGTTGCACTGCTCTCTTAAACTATGAGTTCCTGACACAGCTTTAGTTATTTGTTTTAAAGGACATGGTATCACTTAAAATCACCTAATTATCTTGTTTGCTCCCTTGTTAGCTGAAATAGTGTCATTGTGCAGTGTGTGTGTGTGTGTGTGTGTGTGTGTGTGTGTGTGTGATTTATTGGAAAGTTATAATATTCCTTATCATCTAACCCCAAAAGTCACATTTATGTTCAATAACACAACCTCAAATCTTTAATCCCTTGATATTGTATAGGCTATGGAAATAAGACATTAGCAATATCATAAATAAAATCCTGGCTATTTAAATATAGTCAAATCTATGTGATTTTCCACAAATGAATTCAAATTGCTAACATATGTTTGCATGTGGTCTTTCAGGTGCATAATAAAATGTCAGTGTAAATACTAAGTCAGTTTTAACAAACACTATTTGTTTAGATTCTGGATTATGTTATAAGATCAATAAGAGTTTGTTGACCTAATTGAAATTACAAACCCACAATACATGCACTAAATTAGACAAACAAAGTGTTAGTAATGTGATGTATTTTCTTCTATGATATGAATTAAATTGATTTTTTTTTGCTGAAGCTGGATCATTGTATTTGAGTACAGGCTCAGTGCACTGCCAGCTATTTATTCCAATAATGATTCAGGGTATTAATTTTAATCTTTAATGTTACTGTGATTCAGAAACTACCACCTGATCAAACAACTGGATATGTTATAGTATTATTGCTATGGTCCCCTATATATGTGAGTTCATTATCTTTAACTAATGTAAGTGACATTCCCTTAACTTTCAGGTTTGTTAGAGTTTGAAATCTGTGTCCCCTCCAAAGGCTAATGTGAAGAAGCCTTGGTCCCCAGCTGATGGTGCAATTGAAAAGTGACTAGGTCAGAAGAACTCTAGCATCATCAATGGATTAAATCACTGGTGACTTTATAGCTTAATAGACTGTCAGGAGGAGCCTAGGGAAGAGCCTAATGGATAACTAGGGATGTGCCTTTCAAGAATATATTTGGGCTGGGTGTGGTGGCACAAGCCTTTAATCCCAGCACTCGGGAGGCAGAGGTAGGAGGATCACTGTGAGTTCAAGGCCACCCTGAGACTACATAGTGAATTCCAGGTCAGCCTCAGCTAGAGTGAGACCCTACTTCGAAAAAAAAAAAAAAAAAAAAAAAAAAAAAAAAAGAATATATTCGGGGCTGGAGAGATGGCTCAGTGGTTAAGGAGCATGCCTGCAAAGCCTAATGACCCAGGTTCAATTCCCCAGTATCCATGTAAAGCCAGCCAGATGCACAAAGTGGCACATGCATCTGGAGTTTGTTTGCAGTGGCACTATGCCCTGGCATGCAAATAAATAAATAATCTTTTTTAATGAACTGGTACCATAAAAGCCTTTCTTCTTGGAGGTAGACTGTTGAAGTCAGGTTTGCAATGCTGGCATAAATCACCTGATCAAGAGCAGTTTGGGGGGAAAATGGGTTTATTTTGGCTTATAGATTCAAGGGGAAGCTCCATGATGGCAGGGTAAAACAATGGCATGAGCAGAGGGTAGACATCACCCGATGGCCAACATAAGGTGGACAATAGCAACAGGAGAGTGTGCCAAAAATGGCAAGGGAACACTGACTATAACACCCGTAAGCCCACCCCCAACAATACACTGCCACCAGGAGGCGTTAATTCCCAAATCTCCTTCAGCTGGGAACCTAGCATTCAGAACCCCTAAGTTTATGGGGGACACCTGAATCAAACCACCACATAGACTAAAAGATATAACCCTCAACAGGAGTATAGGGGGAGCACCCAGAAAAGAAGGGAACTAGAGAGGGTGGGATGAAGTGTAACCTTAAAAATTTTTGGCTGTGATCTGTAAGTGGAGGTACCAGAAATAGGAGCTACCTACACTGAGCTGTTGATGAGAGAGAGCTACAAGGTCCCCAAGACAAGTCAGGCTTCTGTCAAATAACTGGATTACCCAGATGAGAGAAAAGGTAAGACCCTATTGCTGAAGACACCATATGCTGCTAGCATAGAACATGGAGAGACCTGGCTGGAATCCAGAAGAGAGCCAGTCCCCAGATAATTAGCTCGTCTAGTGCTGGAAAGCTCTACATGAGCTACTGGTCGAAAGTGGCCAACAACGGTGTAAACTAGCAGGGATCTAAGCTACTCAGAAGCAACCAGCCTGAAAAGAAGTACACACCAGTGCAATGGTGGCACACAGCCTTAGTGGGTAACCAATGGCTTTCTGATTGGCTAAGAGATCCACTCAATGGAAAGGAACCCATATGTGGAACTGGGCACCAGGTCTGAATCCTATGGAGACAAGGACTATGCACTCTAATGTCAAGCTCTGACTAATCTTTGTCTAAAAGAGGGGATACATCCATCAAAATCTCCCTAAATTAATAATGCTTATCCTAATTAACCTATTCTGACTTCACTCTCTGTAGGAGAATCCATTTTTCTTTTTCAGAAAGTATCAAGACCTGAGGAGATTAAACCACCCCTCACATCTCAGTCAAAGCCCAGCTGAAACCACAGAGGAACTGGGGAGACAAGCAAGAATGCTGCTTCCATGGTGAGCCTGACAGTCAGTGCCAGGATGAAGGAGACAGACCCTGAGGATACTTAACACCTACCAATGCAGAGATCGAGAGGCTCCTAAGAGCTCATCACTGAAATAGACTTAAAACTCACCCGCCACAGCTTAGGGAACATTGTGGAAGAGAGGGTGGAAAGATTATAAGAGCCACAGGTCAGGATGTATGCCCAGAGGCATTGCCTCTCCCCGGTAACTGATGGCTGCTCCCATAACACATAACCCACAACCCCATGGGGAATATCAGCAGTCCCACTGAAGAGGGTGCCCAGTGGAATGGGGGCAAGGATGAGGGAAAGGATGGTTCCAACACATGATGTATCCATAAAAAGTATGCTCTTAATAAAAGTAAATTTAAAAAGAAAAGAATGAATTTGTCCTCAGATCCTTTGTGAGGGATAAAATTTGGCTTTCCGTGTACATCAGTCTACACTCTCAAGATATGTAATCGGTATGTTCATATCAGCACAATTCTTACTGATACTGACTTAAGTCTATGTGACTTTATTGTTCTAAGTATTCTGTGTGTGTGTGTGTGTTTTAAAATAAATTACTTTCCCATTTACCTTTGTTCATCTTGCTGTGAAGCCACCTGGAGAGAGGATCATTTTGTGGCGGGGGCACTATGCTGGCATTTGTGGGCTGACACATATGGTGCCAATGGTGGGAGCAATTAAAGTCCTAAATTTAAAAATTAGGTGACTAGAGGAGGGGAGCAAAATAGGTGCAATTAAGTTGTTGGAAGACCATCCCATCAGGAAACAATGAAAACAAGTAGGATGCCCCCTTAAGTTCCTCCCCACTCTGAAAGAATTGAATCCAAGTCCAGTGCCAAAATCAAACAAGAAGGAAGGAGAAAGGCAAGGGAGAAAGAGAGGAGGGAGGGAAAGAGAAAGAGGGAAAAACTTGATTTTCCCAATCTGTCAATGACAACTTTCCATGTTCTTTGCATTGGTTTACCCATAGCAAAGCTTGTGTTCAGGCTTACTGTAGCAACAACAGATGTGTTAGTTCTGATCGATTGACATCTTGCTTATCTATAGTTTACCTATATAGTCAAGTTTCTTCTAAATACTAATATCATCTGCAGGACTGCCTTATACCAATCAAAAAGG
Source organism: Orientallactaga sibirica (assembly GCA_036365145.1). Classification (NCBI taxonomy): domain Eukaryota; kingdom Metazoa; phylum Chordata; class Mammalia; order Rodentia; family Dipodidae; genus Orientallactaga; species Orientallactaga sibirica. The sequence continues at coordinate 24,579,522 of JAEOAD010000003.1, forward strand.
TTAGTCTGTTTCTATAGGGAATAAACACAAGACTTTGTAGAAGTGAACAGTATGTGTTTAATTATTTCAAAGGAGTTGCTAATATCCTAACCACTGCAACTTAACTGTAATGTCAAAAAACATTCAAATTGTTAGCCATCCTTCTGGTCTTCTCTATTAAGACCATGAGCATCTATCTTTTCCAAATTTTCTCATGTACTATGTTGCAGAAAAAATGAGACAGTAGTTACAATCAATATAAGCTCATAATCAATAAAAGGTAACTTTTATTAAAAGGTAAATGTATACAAAGTGCTAGAATTAATCAAGCTACATTATATGAACCATTACAGAAGGGCATTAATACCTTGTAATTCTACTAACTTCTTGTAAAATTATTTCAGTACTTGGGGCTTATTCTCCAAAGTACATTTCTTCCTACAATAGCATTTATATCTCTTGGGAGTATGTTGAAAATGTACAACATAGTTTGCATTCTAATAAGATCTCCAGGTGATTTATATGCACATAAAATATTTTGAAAAACATGACTCTAAGTCCCATCAGTAAAATCGGAAAACTGGCTGTGACTACCTTAGCCCCCCCCCAATTCCATATACATGTGAATGCCACTTTGAGTAGAAAGGTGAATAACACAGTATATATGCTCATGATCAAATGGTGGGTATCATCCACTGTAGAGAAAAATAATATGCAAATTCATCAGTGTTTCTTGCTGTAAAGTTTATCAAGGTTAGATGACATGTACTGTGTTGACTGGAATTGCTATTTTTAAAAGTGAAAGAGTATTTGAATTATTATGTTTGAATTCTATATTGATATTTTTCACAGAAGAGACACAGATTTAACCAGTTTCAAAATCAAATATAACTGTAACTTATTCATCAGTAGAACTTATGTAATTCTTTCCAAAAGCAGTATGAGCAGAATCTTGATTCATTTCTGACTTACTTCCTCCTTAATGAAGACATTAACCAATGTTCCCTTCTTTTAGGAAAATAGAGAGTCAATGCCCCATTTTCTCTTTCAACCCATTAATCACATTTTTTTTCCATTTTGTACTCATGAAAATTAACTTGTAGAAGCTATTGAATTTTACAAATGAACATGAGTAACAACTAAGTTATAACATCAGTACCTATTCTGATACTTTAATAAGTAGATATATTTTAATCGTTTATGATACATCATAACATGCCAGTAAATGCTTTCTAGTGTTTGTTGTAACAGCAATGAGGTCCTGATAATTTCATATCTATCATTCCTTGCCATTAAATTGTTCACTGGAAATGTAAAGTGATACCGCTGATGGGATTATGAGAATTAGATTTTTGGATCAGCAAAGTATGAACCATCATAAGGCTACTATGCCTGTAACTAATTATCCCAGGAAGAATTTTATTTTGTTATGTGCTGATGTCATTGCTATTATATTGCTCCTTGGAGTAGCCTTCCTTTCTGAACATTTGTCATCACTAAAAACCAAATGCCTATTTTATGTTTATCCCCATGGCTGGCTATTTCAGGGGAAACACTAACTCTCAATCTGTCAGTAATGACTTGGGTCTCTTTGTATAAATAATTTCCATTTTTCTAGGCTCTTGTTATTCAAAGTATAGTTTGGCTGTAGGCTTGGTTGGTGTCTGATAGTGGGTCCCTAAAATCAGTGAATTCCACACCCTTGAGAACAGCTGACCCTGACTTCTCATTAGCTCAGTGACAAAATGATAGACTCTTAACTTCGAGTAAGGAAGGATGCTATGACGTAGGTATGATCCACATTGTGTAAATAAGGAAACAAATAGAGAAGATATGGTGAGTCGAATCCTTGTGTCTGTTCTCTCTTTTGAGCTGTAACTTATCTAATTATCACAAGCAGGTATCTCAGATTTGATTGCCTTCATTTGCATCAACTTCTGACATAACCTACTGACTGGATCCCTCTGACGTCCTTGACATTTTTGTGCGGTGTGTCAGTGGGCTGATCTCCATGATGCTCATCGTCCAGTTGTTTGCACTGTCATTCAGAAGATGGCTACTTTGAAAGACAGCTTTGACCTTAACTTCGCTGCAGTGATAATGCCTAGTGGTAATGGGATGCGAACTCAAGGGACGTGATGTTCACTCTTGACCTGCAGTTAAGTACATTGCCATTTCTTTAGCAAGTGGCCTATAAGGAACCCAAAAAGCCTTCCGGGTATATGGAGACCAGGGTTTCTCATAAATATACTCAATTACCCAGTAATTCACTTGCAAATTACTGCTTCCTAATCAAGACTTGAAATGATTATTTTAAAGTTTTAGTGCCCAAGAGATGAATGTTAAAAATCAATATATGATCTCAATTGGCACCCAAATTATCCTTCCTGTGATGAATTAGCTTCTGTTTGGCCTTGGCTTAAAACTTAATAGGGAAATTAGAGTAAGGGAAAGTTAAGGGTGGATGGAATCAACACTTCAAAACTGGGCTCACAAAAATTCCTCCTGCTCTGTGAGTGAACCCCATTTTAACACACACAGTGGGTCCCCAAGGCTGCACTTGCAAATATACCCATGACTCTTGACCAGAGCTAACAGATTTGCCAATATCTAACTCAACATGCAGGCGGTGGTTTCTGTGCCATGGTAATTTAAATGCTGCAGGAGGAGAATGGCTGCAGAGCCTCATTAATGTAGTCCCTTGAAAACACCCATGGAACCCTCATGCTAAGAACTTCACCACTACCCTAGAATGTGCACTTCTTAAGGTGCCTTCAACTCTGAGACAGAGAGAGATAGATAGATAGAGAGAGACTACAAGAGCTTATTTAAACCTACCTAGAATCAATTTATTTTTCATACAACCTAAAGAATATTAAGTAATATATAAGTCCTTTCCCATATTTCTTTTCTTTATTTCATTTATTATGACATAGGGTCTTACTGTCTAGTCCAACTTGGCTTTGAACTCCCTGTGCAGGTCAGGCCATTCTTGAATTCATGGCAGTCAACCTACTTCAGACTGCTTAATGCTGGGATCACAGGCATGAACCACCATGACTGGCTCTTGTCCCATTGTGTGTGTGTGTGTGTGTGTGTGTGTGTGTGTGTGTGTACCACAGTACCCATATGGAGGTCATAAGAAAACCTTCCACTTTGTTTGAGTGGAGATCTGTCTTGTTATTCACTGCTCTGAATACCAGACTAGCTGGCCCACAAGTTTTGGGATTCTTGACTCCACCTACCATCATCATAAGAGCATTGACATTAAAGACTGCTACTTGTGTCTAGTTTTTACATGGTGTCATAGTCAGCTTCATACAGCTGAGATGAACTTCTAAACCAGGCACAAGTTTATAGGAGGAAAGGTTTATTTGAAGCTTTCATAATTCCGTAATTGAAGAAGAAGCTGGCCCCCTTTCACGGGTCCACAGAGAGAAATACCACCAGCAGCACCATAAGCAAGCACACTCTAGGAAGCCCAGGCAGAGCTCCAGCACTCTGCTGCATACCCTAGGCTGAAATTCAGCCAAACACACCTCAGGGCTAGAACCTAGGATCTTCCCACAGTGGCAGCTGGAATTCCAAGAAACTTTATTTTAAAACTTCTGAATCTATTGGAGGACACTCATTCAAACTACCACATATGGGTTCTGTGTGTAAACACCAATCAGTCCTGCACAGCAAGCACTTTTAATCACTGAGCAGTCCATCTTGTCCCACTTTTTTAAAAAAAGTATTACAGGGGCTGGAGAGATGGCTTATTGGTTAAGTGTTTGCCTGTGAAGCCTAAGGACCCCGGTTCAAGGCTCGATTCCCCAGGAACCACATAAGCCAGATGCACAAGGTGGCACACGCATGGGGAGTTTGTTTGCAGTGGCTGGAGGTCCTGGTGCACCCATTCTCTCCCTCCCTCCCTCTCTCTCTCTCAAATAAATAAATAAATAAATAAATAAATAAATAATTTTAAAAACCTAAAAAAGGTATTACAATAAATTTTGATATAGTGAAAATCATCCCCATTTCAAAATAAGGAAATATGTGCATTTTTTACAATTTATCTATCGAATAGGTAAGTGGCCAACCTGAGCTTGGGGTCACTTTTAATAAGCTTCAAAGCTAATGCTTTTGCTAGTAGCTCATTCCCAAAGACATGTAAAGAAAGTGGGGCTACATCAAGGTACCTGACCATGAGACACTGCCTAGTAGGTGAAATCAACGTGCACACATCAGTCAAAAAGCCAGCACTAACTGGAAGTTACAATGTCTCTTCTTGACACTGAAAACACGATAGGGAAGTGATTTTTAAAATAGCAAAAAGCAGAAGTCAATTAATGTGTAAAGCATATGATTTCTCAGTTTTGAAATGAAATGGGATGGTCCTAAGTAAGAACTTAACAGAATCCTTATGACGTCAAGAAACAATGTCTACAAAAGTGCATAGATTATCAATAAATGAAATGACTTGTGATTATTATATCAAAATAATTTTCAAAGGCAGGTCTCTTTCAAGTTACATGTAATTATGCCTTTAAAAGTAGATGTTCTTCAAAGTGCTTTTAAAATAGTCTGTTCTTACAAAATTATGGAATTTATCTTATGGCTTTTATTTTCAACATTCACTTTTTCAAAGTACTTTCCAGTTCTTAGCATACTGGTGACATGTATTCAGATCATAACCAAATAAGTACACATTCCACATTAATTTGATTTAGGGAGATTTTATTGTATGCAACTTGCACAGCTGGTGAGTGTGTGCATGAAGTGCATATATATGTGTGTGTGAGCCATTTCTCCAACACAAAACTCTTTTTATTTTATGTATTTCTTTTTATTTATTTTATTCATTCATTTTTATTTATTATTTGGGGTAGAGAGAGAGAATGGGCATGCCAGGGCCTCTAGCCACTGCATCAAACTCCAGACACATGTGCCACATTGTACATCTGGCTTTACATGGATCCTGGGGAATCAAACTTGGGTCGTTAAGCTTTGCACACAAGCACCTTAACTGCTGAAACATCTCTCCAGCCCTGTAAACTTTTTATGCCTTATACTCCTACTTCCCTACATTACCTATCTTAGTTTAGAGCAAATTACAGATTAGGAATGACAAATGGACATTATCTCCCATCTCCATTTCAGTGACAGTACTTCTGGGGAAATGTGCTGAAAATGATAATTAATAGGAATTAATAACTAGCTTCCACATAAAGCAAGTTATGCCTTTGAGTTAGAGCTCAGAAAGGCAGGTGGACTCAAGCAATGCAGGGCTGTGAGCAACTGCCCTTACCTAGACTCCACTTAGAATGATCAGAAGCAGTTGATTAGTAATATCATATTTGTGAGAGACAGTGGTAGCAGTATAAATGTTACCTGTTTTTCCATCTCATTTTATAATAGTCAGTTGAATGAAACATGTAAACAAGGAAGAAAGTGTGGCTGCAGTTCAATTTTACCATTGAATTTAATTGTAATCCACCTTAAATAATAACTATACTGCATGAATTCATTTTTTTAAAATTTTATTTATTTATTTGAGAGAGAGAGAGGCAGATAGAAAGAGAGAATGGGTGCTCCAGGGCCCAACCACTGCAAATGAACTCCAGACACATGTACCACCTTGTGTATCTGGCTTATATGGGTCCTGGGGAACCGAACCTGGGTCCTTTGGCTTTGCAGGCAAATGCCTTAACCACTAAAGCCATCTCTCCAGCCCAAGCATTAATTCATTATTAAACATGAAATGAATGATCTTAAATTGAAAGGTTGACAAAATCATCAGAGATATTGTATGCTCATAAGTGACCTATTTCTTAAAAATCTTTATCCCAAGATTACTTGAAATCTTTGACCTTCTACCTAAAACATTCCAGGCTCATGGATTCTCTGAGCTCAAAATGTATGTACCAAAATGTATGCATTGCAGCAGGCTCAAGGGCAGATGGAATAGGAGAACCTCAGCCCAGCTAAATAGGGTATCCTAGCCATGCTTCTTTGAAAGGCCAGCACTTGTGATCAAGTTAATGCTTAACTGCCCCAAATAACCTTTGGAGTCCTTTTGGACACAGTAACGGGGAGTTCTAGGAAGAAAACACGTATAATTACTTCTATCCTGCAACCTATGATTGCACATCTAACATGACTCGCACACCTCCATGGCTCCTATATGAATATACCTATCTCTGTGATTTGTAGAAGTTTCAGAGAAAGTCAGGGTTTTCATTATAAGTGGCTCTCTGAATATCTTACTTAATGCTAAAAAAAAAGGTAGAGGTCAATTGTATTGTTACTTCTGTTCACATTTTGTATTATAAAGGAAGGATATGAAGGACTTGATATATCCTGGGTGATTTTTCACTAAAAACAACTTAATAAAATTTAAATATTTGATCATCTAGCAGCATCATTAAAATTAAGGAAGTAGAGGTTATCATCAGTATGTTTCTGTCCACTTCAATATGTCACTAATTTCTAATACATAAGTACTCTGTCAAAGGAACCCATCTAGTGAGATGCATCTCAATTCATAAAGCATGTTGAACAATTAGTTTCATATGCTGGTCATAGTTGTATTAAAACTCTCATAGTATTTGTGCTTAAAAATACAGCATTTAAAAATGGATAGTCCTTACAGAAAATTATTATATCCCGCTAGTTTGATGGTAGCTACCCACTTCCATCCCCAGCACCTGCTCCTGATACTTCTGTGAAGTCTACAGGACACGAGGTGGGTGGCCCAAAGAATGCACAAGGCCATTGGGTTTGACCCCAATTATCTTTTATTGTAAATAGGCCATATGTCAAATTCCAAGATAAATTGGAAACATTTGATCTATCTCCTGTCTGAGATTAATTTTAAGTTTCATTTTCTCTTCTTTTGGATCTTTTATTTGGGCTGCTTTGCACTTTTATTTTAAAAAAAAAGTAAAAGAATGTTTGCCTTTGTCACTTGAAGAATGTCCTACCATTAATGACACTTTCAGAAGAGAATTTAACAGGGACTTCTTGATAGAAACATGGCAGAAAATGACCACCCTCATGATTTCAGATAATTCTTCTATGCCATCCAATAAGTTTCTTCATTGAAATCTATATTTATAAGGAGGAAAAAATAACTCCAAATAATTCATTACCATGCTTCCCAGGCATGGATGTTTTAACAAATCTCCTCATTTCCCCATGCAAATCATTGTGATAGCCATGCAAACCAACACAAGGAAATATCTCACACATGAAAAATAATATTCCTGCAAGCCTTTGAGTTATATGTGGAACAATGTTTCTTTACGATGGACTATTAAACCATGGAAAAGACCCTGATTTATTCAAAAATGAAAATAATATTAATGTAAACTAACATGTCCCACAACCAAATAGATGCTGCATAAATGACTCAGAACAATGTGATTTTCATAAAATAATTTGGAACTAAAACTAAACAGCACAGCAAAATAGAATACTCACTCCCCATGCCCTCCCTCAAATTCTCACAAATCTTGCACACAAATTATTTATCAGAAGAAGCTCTCCCAAAAGTTGTAGTTTTGTCTTCAAATGAATCAGGATGTAGTATGATTTTCTTGATGTCTAATTTTCAATAGTTTTGTTTATTTTATAAAACACCCCTGGAATTAGATAATTTATTGGTATATGATTTTTATTAAAGTGCATTTGTGTCTTTCTTTCTTCCTTCCTTCCTTCCCTCTCTTTCCCTCCTTTTCTTTCTTTCTTTCTTTCTTTCTTTCTTTCTTTCTTTCTTTCTTTCTTTCTTTCTTTCTTTCTTTCGGGAGACTAGTCCATAGTCATTTGCCCTATTAAGCCTTGGAAACCATGGACATGAGTACTTTTGTGTTCACTAAGATATGACCAAGACTCTTGTGCTGAACCCAGAGTCATCATTTCCAGTCCACAGATAACACAATAGCTTCCAGGGGTGGAAAGATAAACCAGAGCTGAAAGGGGACAGAAAAGCCATGAAGCTAAGTGAAGGGAAGAAAAGCTTACTGTAATAGAAAGAAAGCAGCATCCTGCTCAACTCCTGCTTGACCTTTGGCACTACTTAATTTTGAATTCTGTGTAATGACACTGAAGAAGTGATGAGAGGTAACTGCCAAGGTAATGACCTCAAATGCCCCTCTGGTGGCCCTCAGGTCACTCCTACACGTATCCATTGACTCTTTGCTCACACTCACATACCCTGTTTCCCTCACCTGACCCCAAGTTTCCTTTCTACTTTCACAGCTTCTTCCTCTAATACCAAATTCATGAGCTGCCTAAATCTATGAAAGAACATCACTGTATGTTGAGAAAATAAGAAAGTACATGTAGAAACATTTAACTTTGAATTAAGACGCATACATTTCCACAGACGTAATCTAATGACCTTTCCACAATAAAGCATTAATAAGAATGAAGCAAGATCCTGATAGTATCAGTGATCATTAATGATGTATTCTTGACCAGTATGTGTTGGGGTGCAATGATGATGTATCTACTTATAAACCTAATCAACATATTAAATAGCATGCATGTGTGATTTATTTAATTTCCAGCATACATTTTTACTAAGAACTTGTTTCTAGAAAGAGTATCTTATTAAGCTGATGTTGAGGCTCTGGCCATACGAGAAGTTCATCACATTCCTTAGACTAATGCTTTAAACTTCCTGCCTATGACACTTCGACCGTGCTGGCAGATAACTACAGGGTATTGCACAAGTCACTCCATGACCTGGGTCATTCTTTATGCAGCCATGACACATTCTTATATTCTGAATATTGCTCAGCAGAAATTAGGGAAGTGAGAAAAAACATTCACAATTAACTCAGTCAGTATCTGCCAAATTTTAGGAAATTAATGATATTATGTTACCTGATACTAAGAAAAATTAGGTTAAAACCTAAACCTGATACCTCTTCTAAGTGCTCTTTTGCTACTTCTCCTACCTCATTATTTAGAATACAATAGAATCTTGTATTGTAAAACAAAAGAAATGGGGGAACGAACAAGAAGAAGGAAGAGAGTGACAAGAAGAGGGAGAGGGGGGAGGGAAAATCAAGAGTGATTGGGAAAAAAATAAGTGTCAAAGAATAAATTCCAGCAAATACATTCTTTCATCTTCCACTGTTTCCTTGCAAAGGAATATCTTCAAACCTATAAATTCACATATAAACACAGGACACGGTAAGAGAGCCGAGGCCTCCACTGCACTGAACCCAAGCTTCCAGGTAAAACGGTTGCTTCCCATTATGGACTCATGCCATCCTGCTCCTCCTCTTCCTTTTCTAACTCTTCCTCATCTCCTTCTCCTCCTTCTGGCTGTGTGTGGGGAGGAGAAGGAGGCACATGCCACATGCCACACTACATGTGCAGATGTCAGCAGACAAGCTCAGGTATTGCTCCTCACCTTGCCCGTTTGATATCAATTCTCTTTATTGTTTGCTGTTGTGTGCACCAGGATAGCTGACCTGTGAGGTTCCGGGATTCTCCTGTCTCCACCTCTTATCTGGCCATAGAAATGCTAGGATTGCAGACGTGAACCTCTGTGTTCTGCTTCCCACGAGACCTAAGGAACCAAACTCAGGTCTCCAGAGTGTACACACAGCATTTGCTTTACCCATTGATCCATCCTCCCAGCTCCCTTTCTGTTTGTTCATTCATTTGTTTTTGATACAAGGTCTCAGGTTGAATTGAGAGTGAGGGGTTAAGAATTTTATTTTTCCCAGCCAGGTGTGGTAATGCACACTTTTAATCCCAGCACTCAGGAGGCTGAGGTATGAGGATCACTGAGTTCTAGGCCAGTCTGGGCTACAAAGTGAGTTCTAGGTCAGTCTGAGCTAGACTGATGTCCTTCCTAAAAAAAAAAAAAAAAAAAAAGGATAAGAATTTTTTTTCCCAAATTTAGATGGAGGCTTCAGATTTTCCAGAAGTGAAATGTGTATGCTATACACATGGCCCTGACATTGGGGAATGTTGTACAATCCTCAAGTCCAGAACTTAGTTCCTTTCTTCCAGAAAGCAGCTAATGAAAAGTAAAGTTGCCAAAATTCCTTGGCAAGTCTATCACCACCAAAATTTTATTTCAGATTTAGGTAGCAGAGTGTGGCTTGTTTTTGAAAAGTGCCATTGAGTTGGTTTCTAACAGGAGTATAAAATCTACTAGGTCTTAGGTAATGCCTGAGTGAAAGGTGCTATATACATAAATTATTGGGTTTCACCATATGCACCAGTCACTCTCACTCACAGAGGTGAGAAACAGCTGGGTTACCTTTGGAAGGAAAAACCCTCAAGTTCCTTGAACCAACAGCTTTTAGGGTCCACTGCTTATAGGATTTATTTCTGAATTTTGTTCATTGTGTCCACCTATTTATTTACTCACACATATCTATTTTATTTCTAATGGCATTTTTAAGATCTTCTGGGGAAACCCTAGAGCACATCTTTGTCACCTGAGGGAACCATATCCACGCAGGTGACAGCATCCTAATTTATCAATATTAGCAAGAAGCTTGTGAAAGCACCAGAACAGTACCAAAGTTCCATTCATTCACAAAATGATTGATTGTATATACTCTACAGAAATGGATTCATATTTCTGAATACATGTTATTTTATATCCCTCAAAGACAAAAATACATTTGCACTCAATATGCATTCACAGGATAATATGACACAGGTGTTGTGATGTTAAAAAAGGGAGGGCCAGCTATAAAGAAGAAAAATAAAAGCTTTCCTAGGGAAGAAACTCAGATTTCAGAATGGAGTCTCAATTTGGAAATAGGAAAAGAGCCAAGTGTGAAAGATGTTTTTCATATTATAGTGAAGCTCAGTCAACCAAAAATCTCACAAGCAAAGGTCTAAGTGGGGCATGTTACAAGACAAAACTCAAGTTTATGACAACGGAGATGTTGATTTAAGCAATGGAAGCCCTTAAGACAGGTTGACCAGAAGGCTGCTTCTCAGCATGGCGGTAACATGAAAAAGATATGCCGAGGAGGCTACATCAAGTATTCACCCCTCACCCCCCACAGAGCCCCATGTTGCGGCCATATTAAATGACATACTGCTGTTGTTGAAGAGGCATTCAGCTTTGATATAAAATTTTTAAATGTGTCAATCTTTATAGAGCACCCAAGTCTTTTATATACCATATTTATGCACACTCTTATTACCAACAGTACTTCACATTAATTTTTAAAACTGAATTCATAGCCTCTTAAGATCTATTCACTCCTAATACATAGTAGGGATTTGCAAGATGGAAAAATAAATTACGCTAGCCATTAAATCAAAACTACAGAGCACAATAGCCTTTTGCTGACACAGCTTAGAAAATGCGCCTATCAGAGTACCTGTACTACAGAACACTGTGGTTTGAGACACCAGGAAGAATTTATTTTGAATTAAAAACAACTGCATCCTCATGAATAGAAGTTATGATGATGATGATAGTTAAAGTGAAAGACAACAGGAAAATCCACTTTTTTGAAATGCACCTGAATATCCAAGCGCAAAAGTCAAATAATGATGATGATGATAGTAAATCATCTGCTAGCATTTATTGAACACTTAAGTGGCTTTAAATAGATCATCTAAGTTAATGAGATGATGTCATTTCTGTGGATGTTCTATTTAGTTACCATAACAAACATACCAGATAGGACTGTAGGATATATGTTCTGGTAAAGCATTTGGCTTAGTGGTTAAGCAGCTAATAGCATGGATATTGGAGTCATGTTGGACTAGTGTTAGTTTTACTCCTAAGCACTTGCAAGGCCTTGGATAAACTACTTAACCTTTCTGTGTTCTTGTGATTCTTATCAATACATGAGAGAGGTTAGCATGAAGTAATTACCATCATATATGTAAAATGTTTAAAAGATCACAGGTGTATGTCCAATTCTCAAACACAATAGCCAGTATGACTGTCCTATGTTTTTTTTTTTATTGACAACTTCCTTCATTGTAGACAATATCCCATGGTACTTCCCTCCCTCCCACTTTCCCCTTTGAAACTCCACTCTCCATCATATCCCCTCCCCCTCGCAATCAGTCTCTCTTTTATTTTGATGTCATCATCTTTTCCTCCTATTATGATGGCCTTATGTAGGTAGTGTCAGGCACTGTGAGGTCATGGATATCCTGGCCATTTTGTGTCTGGAGGAGCATGTTGTAAGGAGTCCTACTCTTCCTTTGGCTCTTACATTCATTCTGCCATCTCTTTCACAATGGACCCTGAGCCTTGGAAGGTGTGTAAGAGATGTTTCAGTGCTGAGCACTCCTCTGTCCCTTCTTCTCAGCACCATGGTGCCCTCTGAGTCATCCCAAGGTCACCACCATCTGAAAAGAGAAGCTTTTCTAGCCAAAAGTGAGAGTAGCATTAATATATGGGTATGGCCATTAAGAGAAGTGCTTACTGGGCAGTTTGGTAAGTATAGTGTGTATGTATGAATGACACCAGCAGACATTACACCCCTAGGGCTCTTGACTACCCTTGTTGTAAATTTTCAGTATCAGGGATGTATTCCCTCCCATGGAGTGGGCCTCCAGTCCAATTAGAGAGTCCAGGCATGGTGTCAAACGCCTTTAATCCCAGCACTCGGGAGGCGGAGGTAGGAGGATCACTTTGAGTTTGAGGCCACCCTGAGACTCCACACTGTCCTTCTTTAAAGAGGAAATAGTTCAGAAACTTAGCAATGACCACACAGATAGTAAGTGGCAGATCTAGGATCTGAATTCTCACAGTAAGACTCCAGAGTGATATTTTCTAGCCATATGCCATTATGGATATGAAATCTACAATAGCCTTTCATACAGAAATAATCTGTCATTGTAATTATTTTTGAATTCACATCTTTATTTACACCTGTATGTAATTAGGGTCCATGTTTATGATGGAAGCATTGATTTGATTCAATTAGTCATAGAGCTTAAATTTTTAACCCATTTTTAGACCATCTTACTACCTCTGTTATCTTAAATTTTAAAAGTCTTGGTTACATAAGAACAAAAAACAAACATGGCCAAGCATTGTGGAGTACGCATGCCTTTAATCTCAGTACTCGGGAGGCAGAGATCAGAGGATCACCATGAGTTCAAGGCCACCATGAGAATACAGAGTAAATTCTAGGTCAGCCTGGGCTAGAGTGAGACCCTACCTCAAAAAAAAAAAAAAAAAAAAAAACATGGTAGGTGGACCTTGTATGGATGGAAAAGGTGTATAGACAGGCTAGACACAAGAAAGATGCTGATTCCATAAGGCACTTTGCAGGGCGGGGGGGTACGGGGCAACAAATGTTCTCATCAAGGGCAATAGTCATCAAAGGAATCTAACTCAGGGTAGCCATGGCCAAGTTCATGTTTACAGAGACCAGCACACTCCTGAGAAGTGGGAGTAAATAAACTAGTGGTTAAAAGAAATGTTTCCATTTAAAGAAGCTGCCATGTTTAAGAAACACATTCAGTACGGAGTGACCTAAGAGTCCACTGCATACCTCCTAAGCCCATGGCCCCTTTCTAATCTCAGAGAGCACAATCTCTTCCCTGTTGTATATCTCTCTGGGAAATAGATGCCTGAAGTATATTCTTCACATCTTGTCCCTCTTAAGTGGAACAGGAGTCCCTTGTAGCCCCCATCTAGAACACAGAGTGGGACTCTTTGAGAGCCTGTGGGTTTGGGCTGGTGCAGCCAGACGCATGATCCAGAACAGGAACTGAAGACAGTAGCTTGTGTGTTGGCAGAGAAGGGAACATGGAATTAGAAAACATAAGGATAGACAGTGTTATCTTGAATATTCATTTGAAGGGCTCTTCCTCTCTCCCAGGGTGTTTGGAGACAGGCATTCCCTCTGACAGCCTTCAGGATTACTGCTTTGTTTAATAATCTACCATCTCCTCTGATGCAAAAGGCCACACTTCACCTGAAATGGCAAGGTGATATCCCATTATAAAGGAACATGTGACCATTGGAACACTTCACATAACATAAACTTGTAAATTTCAAGGGGACAAATGGGAAATTCAGCAGCACTGGGCTCTCTCTGCAGAGGCAATAACTCACAATTGTCTGGTAACTGGTAAGAGTGCTGGCATGTGAGGCATAGATTTTCAATGTTTTTTTTTTTTTTTTTTTTTTTTTCCTAAACTAGAGGGTTTAAATTGACACCAGAGCGGCTGACCATTCTTCACATCAACTTGAACTGCATTACTCCTTTCGTACAGGACACTCTCCTTCCTATTACTTTTCTCTGGTGATATTTCTAACGTCACTTCCCATAGGAAAGACTTTTCTTTAGCTATGTGTATTCTGCCTCTATGGGCTTGCCTTCTACTGTAGCATTCTATCCTAATGTTCAGAACAGTATAAGGATAACTCTTCTATTATACAGCTCACTGATTATAAACACCCCACCACACACACACTTATTATTGAGCCTGGAGCACATTGCACAGTGCCTGACCTGTAGTGGTTCAAATAAGAATGATGTAAAAAAAAAAATAGAGTGGTGTGAAAGCTTTGAGGTTAGACCTTGTTCCAAATTTGAGCTTTACATTATTAATAGGAAAATTACAGAATCTTTCTTGGCTTTGTTTTCTTTTTCTATGAAATGGGCACACAGGCTCCTATGAGAATAAAATGACATAACAAAACCAACCTAATACTAATACCTAGTTCAAGAAAATCAGCCGATGTGTGAGTTACCTCTCTCTGCAAGCTTGTGGAATGAATGTTTATATCAAAACCTATTATGTTTATTATCAATAGATTTTCATGAAAACTTTGGCCTCAGGGCATTTTTTCCCCTGAGGATTATAGATAAGAGCATTCCAAAGAGAGGCAAGCACAAATTCAAACTGTCCAGGGTCTTTAAAGAGCAAAGAAAAATAAGAGGTCAAGAGGTCAGGTCATGGGGACCTGTAGGTAAAGCCTTTGTCTCTTCGTCTTTGTAAACCTATGAGTGAGTAAGAAGATTATTACAGGGCTGGAAGCAAAAGACTAACAATATTTCAAAACACTGAAAAGGAGCAGTGTAAATGCTGTGCTGGTAATAGACAGAATCGGTAAAGAAGGCCTTACCCATTTCCAGATGAGGGAGAAAGGAAGGTGGTATAGACTACGGCACAAGCCATGGAGGTTGGAAGACATGCTCAGATTCCAGAGGGCTTAGAAGGCAGAGTGAGCAGTCAGTTTGCTAAAGGATTCGGTAGTGGTTGCAAGACATAGGAGTGAAGATTGGCCACATGTTTCGCAACAGGGCCACTGTGAGAATGGAGGTGCCATTTCCTGAGAGGATGCAGGGTCTCACTGGCCCATGGGAAGCGTGTGAGCTACAACACTTGCAAGTAGTCAGAAAGCTCATTAGAACACTGAGGAGCTGCTGAAAATAAGGAGTAGTGCTGAGATAGTTTGGACTGGATTTTAAAATGATTAATTTTGGAATCAGTGAAGATGATGGCCCAAGAGAAGCAAGTGGTTAGAAACAAGGTAACCAATCAAATAACTTAAATCCTCATTACAGTAAGACTTTCAGATTTTTTTTTTCCTACAAAAACAGAAATGGAATAATTTATGAAACCGTGGTAGCGAACTTGACAATATTTTGGATGGATCAGATGAGGAAAGCTCAAAGGCTTCCAGCTGGCCTGGCTTGGAGTGGATAACGCAGGCAAGAAGGGGGTGATGGGAAGAGGCCAGTCTCCGTGGAAAAGATAAAGCAGATGCCGAGACTGCTGGCCGGAGGAACCTAGAGGAGGCACCGCATGCAGAGATTTTTCTTAACAGACTTCAGCAATCAGGAGGGAAACTAGGGCTTGGCAGTCCAGGATCGGGACTCGCTGATACAAATGTGACATGAGAAACAACCAGGAGAAAACACAAGACACACAGGTGAGCAGGCGTAGAATACTGAGAAGTATGTGTGTTGGAGGGACAAATGGGAGAGGTGAGGAGAGGCCCCAAGAGACAGGAAGACCTTTAAGGGAACAGGAAAAAGAGTTACCATAAAGTCAATTTGTAGCATGAACCAGAAAATTAATTCTCTTTTATCATAGGGAGCATCTGGTTAGGGAAAGCAGTTTTTCTAGCGTGGGTGAAAAGCAAGGCAGAATCCAGTGGGACTAGTAACAACTTGGAAGTATAGTCTAGTCTCATAAGAACTCTGGACATCAAAGAATAGCATGCCCAGGGAAGGGTTTATCTGTTCATTACCTGGGCATCATCATTGTTTTTACTGACATATGAGACATCCACAAGATGATTAGGGACTGTACAAAATAATCGTAAATCCAAGCAGAGGGAACATTGTAGATTGAAAAAAAAAAAAAAAAGATGTGGGGTGGGGAGGTGCCAGAGAGAGAACTCAGTCAGTAAAGTGCTTGTCTCATAAGCAAAAAGACCTGGGTTTGAATCCCCATAACCCATGTGAAAGTGTTGAGTTGGTGGCACATGCTTGTAATCCCAGCATTGGGGAGGTGGAGCCACGGGTCATTGGTCAGTTGGTCTCTCCTAATTGACAAGCTCCAGGCCAATAAGAGACTCAACCTCTGGGGGAGAAAAAGAAAAGTGGACAGGGCAGGAAGAACAATTTAAACACCAGGCCTCTCATGGAAAAGTTTGCTCTGCCATGTTCCTTGTGGCCCGTGAGTAATGTGGACTTGGAAAGGACTGAATGGAACGATCACAGACAGAGTCACCTTTTATCGATCGACACCAGCAGATCAAGAACAGGAGCAGCTGAGATTTCTGCCCAGGGCCAGGCTTTTGGCCCAAACAGGAACTGCACATCTGCTTTGCCTCCCTTCCATCTCAGCATGATTTAAAATGAAAAGCCTATACACTATTTATTTGAAGGGTCAAAGTCAAATGGAAAAAATTTCAATTAGAAAATTCCAGCCAAGCCAGAAAAGCTCAAAGCCCTGAGGAGAATCTTAAAGGCCAGTACAGGCCTACAGAAAAGCTTGGATGAATGGGGATGTGGTTCCTATTTCATTTGTATGCCTGCCCGTGTTTCTGCAACAAATAAGCCGAGAAAGAAAATGTCAGTCTTAAGAGAAAAACGAAAAGAGATTAAAAACAAAAATCAGCCAAGACCATATCTCCATGTCAAAAAAGCAGGTTTGCTCCACTTTCACATGGAAGATGTTCAGCGTTAAACAGAGGGTGGATTTATGGATTCATTGACACTGAGAATGTTTAGAAAAGCATGCATCCTCCACCCTCTATAGAGATGTGCTGTTTCCCAGAACAGTGTGTGCTATAGTGCATTTAAATGTGTGTGCATGGGGTTTAGTTAATAAACAGGAACCTCTTACGTTAAACATCCCATTGGCTTCCTAGAGCAGAGGCTGTGGGCACTGGGGCGTCCTCATTCCCTGTTCTCTTCTCTACGCAGATATGCTAAACGGATTTGGAGCAAGGCTAGTTTTGAAGGCTAGTTTTGAGCTGTTCTTACAACATCAGAGTGTGGTTTTCTTTTAGACCTACTCAGCTTTTCTCTGTTTTACTGTTCCCCAATACATGATTTCCTAAAGTGAACGAAGGAGCTGCCTTCTGTGACCCTTTCCACCCACCCGGCCTAGATTTTACAATGCTTCCTTAGAACTGCCACAATACCTGGCCGTGATATTCTTCAGCTGTTTCTCTTCTAATGATTTATATGTGTGTTATTTGTATACTGGGTCTCCTTCTGTTCCCCAACAAGAGCTGAGTGCAGTGGAGCCTGTAGTTACCTTTTCTTGAACATTGACTCCTTTGTAGTCAATCTAGCCTTCTGTGATGAATCTGAGGGACAAAGTAGCATCAGGCAGTGAACTCATTGCCAGGTGGGTGATATGTAACCAGACATGCCCTGTCCTGACTTCTCATGGGCCTACAAGCAGCATGAGAGTAATTGTTTGCATCATTTTAATAGTATAGTTACTATAAGGACTTGTTTTTGGACCACCACTTTGGCCAAAAATTTAATAGACGGTCCTGAATTTAAAAGAAAACGAGAAGTCATAAAGGCCTATCATGAATCTGTGTAGCCCAAACATACACAGGAATGAGATTCCATCTGAGCCCGGCTTCATCTGCTATTGGAACAGCTGACCAGCTCACCACATTATTAAAAGAAACCTTCTCACTCCTCACCCCCCGTCACAGTGTGCATGCTGAAATAGAACCCATGGCAGTATAGACTGGGAAGGACTCACTGTCATGAGGCCAAGCAAGAAGAGCCCAAGGAGAGGTTTGGAGGAGGCCCTGGAGGCAGCTGGATGTGCAGTTGAGAAGAAATCAAATTGGGCACTTCCAATAGTTAGTACCAGAGAAATGTACTCACTTTTGAAGTCCTGCCCATGACCCAGGTTTACCCAGAGGACCCTGGAAATAAAGGAAAGGTGTTCTCTGCCACATCTGTAACTCAGTGTAGCCAGCCAACCATGAAAACAGGGGATTATTCCAAAGCCCTGCTGGCACATTTAAGGAAATGAATAATAATGTAAAAATGTAGCCAGTGCCTGCTCTTGGCCAGACTACGCTACACGACTTACATACATTCCTGCTAAGCCCCGCTCTATCCCAACAAGGCAAGCATTTTCATCTCCACCCTGCAGAGAAGGAAGCTAAGGCTCAGCAGTCTGCCCCATAGTCACGCCAGTCACAAAGGCTTTATCTGGGATTGTGTCCTTTGCTTTATATCTGTGTCTTTTAGGAAAAGCAGTCCGAAACCAGATATTGTAAGCATTGTACCACCTGAAAGTGGGTCTCACAACTTCTCACTTAGCAGAGAAATACAAAAGTCCCACCAGACTGTGGCATATAGGGACTAGGAACTTGATTTGTGTGGTAAGCTGGGCACAAGTTCCAGCTGCAGCTTGTTAGCTGTATCATGTTAGAGTCACTTACCTCCTCCATGCCTCAGCTCCCTTGCCATTTTTTAAGAGCTGATGACCCAATTCACCAAGAGCAGTATCTTGGTTTGGAGTACAAAGCAAATCAGTATCTCTTCTGTCCCCAGGGAACCGATGCTGTGATGTTGGACAGAGTCCTCCAGGACTAGATCCAGCTGCAGCTACACCATGGCACAGATCTCCCCGCATCACCCAAACATTCTCCACCACCCATGGTCTGGGGGAACAAGCTTCAGTATCATTGCTCCTTTCCAGAAGTGCTTCCATTTACTCCCGGATGTTCCTCCACCTGTCCTGTGTCTCTGCAGCCTTCTGGGTATCGAGCACTTCTCACACTCCACTGAGGATAGGGACCATTTCTTTTCATGTGTATATGCAGCACTGAACCTCGAATCTAATATGAAGACTATTGCCTATGCTTAATAACTGACAATGAATCTTTTGCAAAATTATATGAACTGCAATCTCAGAAATATTTAAGGACAAAAGAGCTCCAAACCAAAAACGGCCAACACAGTCTTTATCCTCAAAACCTCATGATCAGCTCAAGACCTGCAGTAGTGCTACCACGCCATTGGTAGGCTCTTGTGGATATGTTTGTCAAGAGTAGAAAAGCAATGCTCTGGGTTAGAGAGATGGCTCAGCAGTTAAAACACTTGCATGCAAAGCCAAAGGGCTGAGGTGTGATTCCCCAGTACCCAAATAAGCTAGATGCACAAGGTGGTGCATGCATCTGGAGTTCATTTGCTATGGCTAGAGGCCCTGGCACACACATACTCTCTGTCTGTCTGTCTGTCTGTCTGTCTGTCTGTTTTTCTTCTCTCTCTCAAATAAACAAACATAAAGAAAAGCAATTCTCTCTCTAACTTCCCACAGGAAGTCAGCGTCACTCTAAACTCTACTTCACTATGAGGCTTCATAGACAGGTCAAATTATTTGCTACCTAAAATGGCAAAGTTGATATCAGAACAGCCTATTTCAGATTTTGATTCCTCCATCCCACCTCCATTCCTCCATCCTTCTTTCTATCTTAGAACTAGAATGTGCTATCCATTGCAAGATAGAGACACTTACATTTCTACCTTAAATAAATTAGTGCACTAGCTAACTAGATCCAAATGGCCATTCAGAGAACATCTTATAGAAGATATGTTGACTTTTTATAGTCAAAAATTCTGGTGGAAAAGATCTGATTCTCAGAAGATACAGTTCTTTCCATTGAGTCTTCTAGACTCTTAGAAGATGGTATATATAAGGGAGAAATGGAGAATAAAGGGAAACAATCAGATTTGGGTGATCACATAAAGGAGGCAACAATTGTGCCAAATATTAAAGAATCAATGGAAGGTCAATAAAATAACTTGCAGACTGATTTCCAATCTGGGTTACCTGGTTATGTTAGTAGATATTAAGATTTTAGGACAGTTGTAAAATAAAACCATGTTCTCTGGTCACCACATCAAAGCTGATATTATTCACCTCCTTGCAATGAACCACACATACCCCAGAGTGACTATGTAAAATGCAATGATATAATTAATGGTCTTGATACTGAACAATCTAGATTATAACTTATATCTCACAAATTTCTCAGACTGATGAGATACTGAGGATGGGAACCACATCATATTCATTCATTTATCACCTCTGTGTATCCAGTAAAACAAGTGAGTATGTGTTGAGTTGCTCATGACAAGCATTAGCCACTTCAGAAATTCTGAAACAGCATGAGAACACATGTCAGAATACCAAGGAGGGACCAGCAGGTTTCTATGAGCATAATGATAACTCTGCTGATTAATCTATGTTATAAACGTGATTGACATTAAGATCACCACATACACACATCTGTGGATGTGTGGATGTGGGTGTTTCCAGAGAGGTTCAACTAAGAAAGGGAGACTCACCCTGAATGTAGATGATACCATTCTCTCGGTTCCCAGGTTTCCTGACTGAGCACACAATGTGATCACCTACCTCTTGCTAGTGCCCCCATGCCACCCCAGCCACAATAGACTATATCCCCTCAAACTATGAGCAAATAAAAACCCTCCCTCCCTTAAATGGCTTGGTCATGTATTTGGTCATAACAATAAGAAAAATAGAGCTGGGGATGGTGGCGCATGCCTTTAATCCCAGCACTCTAGAGGCAGAGGTAGGAGGATTGCTATGAGTTCGAGGCCACCCTGAGACTACATAGTTAATTTGAGGTAGCCTGAGCTAGATCAAGATTCTACCTCACCTCTCCCCCACAAAACAAGAAAAATAACTAATACACCAACATTTTACTCTACCGTGCCAGAAGATACTGATTCCTTATAAGAATTCTACTCTTTTAAATGATTTTTATTTATTTATTTGAGACAGAGAGAAACAGACAAAGAGGCAGACAGAAAAAGAATAAGTATGGGCACGCTAGGGCCTCCTGCCACTATAAACTAACTCTAGATGCATGCACCATTTTGTGATCTGGCTTTACGTGGGTGCTAGGGAACTGAACCTTGGCCATCAGGCTTTGCAAACAAGTGCCTTTAACCACTGAGCAATCTCTCCCACCCTCTAAATTTTATACATACATACATTTTAGTATCTCTTGTCTTACTGACTTGTTATGAGATCAATCCAGAAAGTACTAAGTACTTTCACTTAGTCATTTCACAACCACTTTTGAGGTCATGCCCTTATAACATGTACCGCCATAGGCCTATCCTAAGCCTCTTTCCCAAGGCTGAGAACATCCTTCATTGCACCCTTGAGTCAGTGGCACTGGAGGGTTTTAATAAGCATCAATAACTACATTTGCATGGCATCAAAGAAAGAAAATACACAGGTCATGTGTGTGGGATGATCAAATCACAAATTAATTTAGTTCTCAGGATCTCCAAAGAGCAGATGTTCCTAAGTATGGTGTGAAGAGATATCCACTGCAATAGCCACACAAGGATGTTCACGCTGGTCACAGCCACCCACGCATGGGAATCATCTGTCAGTACACATGCTGCTCAGGGAAGTCAGGCCATCATTCCAGAAAGCAGAGATCATGCTAATTCTGCCACATCTCCCAGAGCAAGACCAGCGGGTGATCACACCAACACTTGCTGGAAGCCACATCTGGGCTTTAAAATTAGCTATTAGATATTCAAAAGAACAAGAGAAACTCAGAATCTGCCTGGCCACTTGGCAACAAAGAGGCCACAGCATCTGCTTATCTAGCTGTAAGAATGAAGTCAGGGCCAAGAAGCCCGGTACATCATACAACTACTCTAAAGTACAAACCTGTCAATTCAAGGAGTCTTCCTTAAAGTGACTGAAAGTTACCAGAAATATGTGGGTTTTTACTGTTTCCAGGGTGGTTGGCCACCGACATCCTGGGCGAGGGAGGGAGGAGTTGGGAGGTGGGGAAGCCGGATCCTTCCTGGAGCAGCAGGTGAGTGCAACCGCGAAGATGACAGGCAATGAACACCCGGGAGACCGTCTGATGAACAGCACTCGTTTATTCAAAAGGGGAGTGGGTTTATAAACACTTGGGGAAGGTTGAGATGGCACATACAGACTATATATGGCAATCGGATAGTTTATGGGCTGTTATCCAGGTGGCAGAAGAAGTAGTAACTTCAAAGATGTGAGGGGAGGAGTTGCAGGAGAAGATAAGGGGAATGGCAGAAGGCTGTGACTTCAAAGCTGTGGGGGTGAGAGAGATGATGGAAAGGCTACGTGACTTCAGCCACATAAGGGCCTATTGGGCAGCTAGCCACAAGGTCAGGAAATGTGGGGGACAAATCTGACTTATGGAGTGTCAGAGACTTTTGGGGTCCAGGGGAAGGGCCTCGCCAGTTCTGCCCACTCTGGGCGATGACAGCACACTACAACCTACAACGTAGGGAAGGCCAGTCACTGTCACCAGGGACTCCTGACAATAGGGCCAGCTGCAACCCCACAGCCCAGGGTCTCTGGCCATGTCCAACAGTTCAGGCCAGCCTCCTCACTGTCCCAGCCCGTTTTTAGCAATGCCCAACAGAAATAGATGAACATTTAACTTCAGAAAGATGTGTCACTTGGTTTTTGGTTTTGCATGCTCTAAAGCATCTGATTTCCCAGTTAAGTCGCTCATTCCCACAGAAGCTCATCTGCTCGTGGTAGTACTTGGCATAGGTCCTGCTATAGCTTCCACAGAACCAGACTCTCAATAGAAGTGGCTGAGGGCACATGTGTACTATGAGCAGCTAGTCACTGCTTATTAACTGCATGTCACACGCTGGGAACAGTGCTGGGTACAGGTCAGGCAAGGAAAAAGAATCCAGAGCCATCCAAGCCAAGACTAATAGCAACCATCTACAAACTTCATGGGAGAACAAGTGCTAGTTCTGGATCCTTCTTTTCCTCTGCCATATCCCCAGCCACAATTTCCAAACCACAATAACATTTATGTCCCCAACAGAAGTTTGCCAAGTCACTTACGGTCACAGGAGCCTGGGTAGAATGAAGTTCAGAGAGCAGTTGATAGGCACATGACACTGAACCCAAGAACTCCATTGCTTCAAGTTCTGGAATGGGCGCCAAGTCACCCAAGAACTTTATTGCCACCAGCTTCTGGCAGTCAGCTGCCCTTCCTAAGACTCATCGCAGCTCAGAAGAAGAGCGCACAGTCACGAGAGATGCTCCTTATCTTTGGTTAGGGGCTACTTGTCACTTGCAAGTCTGACAGTGAATCTCCTTAGGTAGAAGCTAGCTATTGGAGGAAAGCAGGAAGCTCTGCTCATCCAGAAGACAGAGACTGTACTGGTATTACAGAGCTTTTGGAATCCTGAGCCAGTGTGGTTTGGGGCACATGCCTCAGATGTAGCCCTTGTTCAAAATAAACTTCCGCGTCCCATCCCAGAGCTACAGGATGAGACCCTTCTGAGGACAACCCATAGGTCTATTTTTCACCCCCAAGTTTTGAGTGGCACTGAACTTTACTGATTTTAGGTGAGAAGTTTTAGGTGAGATTTTAGCTCTGAGGAGTTTCTCCAGCAATGAGGAACTGTTCCGTGGACGGTGTGCTCATTCTCATTTGTGTCCCTTTGAGCTAAGGCACTTAACCTGCAAGGAAATAAAGCCCTAGGTTAGGGAGATAAAGGTCAAGAGAAAGGAGCATTTTCACATGACAATTAAATACTGAAAAGAATGAACCAATAAAAAGACAAAGTTCATATCACATACATACATACATACATACATACATTAGACCTCTAGTATTTTCCCAACATGCTTAGGTTTAAATCCTACACTTATTCATTTCTAGCATGATATGCAATTTTACTTCTCATACTGATTGCCCAATTAAAACTCTATAAACATCCAGCCCAGACCAGAGCATGGCAGTGACATCCACTCCTATACATCAAGTTAAAATTGATACAACCTTTTTTATCTAGAGGAATTTGCCAAGAATTACCACATAGAATGTTCTTTCCTTTAACACTGTAATTTCAGTAGTACTGGAATGAATCCTGAAGGTAAACTCTATTTGCCTGTGCAAGCCAATGTTTTGTGCACTACAAAAGCAAAGAATCTCTACTAAGAAATGTTAACTTATTTGCTCTTAGTTTCTGTTGTTTTCAGTAAACCTAGAATACTCATGTAAATAATATAGTGATTTTAACTTAAAACATAAGGTGATATCACTAGTGAGGTCATGGAGAAGGCACTTAACACTAGAGTCCTGAGCACTTATTCAAAGTTAAGTACTCCTTAGGGCTTCAGTTCTGCAGCAACATGGTGACTTGGACATAAGTTTTCCTAGTTTTTTTTTTTTTTTTTTTTTTTTTTTTTTTTTTTTTACACAAGAAAATTGAGGTTCACAGAGAACATGTAGCTGGTCCCAGGTCATGGCAGAATCAAACCCCAAGACTATTCCTCAAAAGCAGTTCCCTTTTAAACAGTGTCACCAAGAAAAGCAGCTTACTGATGCTGGAAGCAGCACTAAGGAACTTCCTAAGAACTTCGGTTGCTATGACATTTCCCCAGACCCAGAAAGGACAGGCACCCTGATCTGACAGATGATGAGAGCAGGAGCCAGTTACATGAAGTCAGCTTTGACACTTCAAGCCAATTTTAATGACTTTGAGTCATGAGAAAATACTTAGGCTGACATTTCTAGCCCTTTCTGTAGCTTTCTGCTTGGCACATGAGCCTTCCATCACCGCTGCCTGGGACAGTGGAAGAATCATTTCCATACACAGGCAACTTGAAGACCTCTTCTGTTCGGTTGCTGAGTACACAGGAAGAGCTGCGCCACCTCTTTAAAACTTAGTTCTCCCTGTGCATTCTGAGGGCTGCTGGGAGATGTGCAGGAATGTGGCTGAGCTCAGATTCACAGCCTGAGGTTACAAGGCTCCCTGCCAAGTTTTCACCTATATCAAATCATTCAGCAGGCTTAACCACTCTGTCTCTACCCCAAGGAAAATACTAACATGATTTAACTGCAGTTAGGAATTCCAGTAGGCACTTACTAAATGTAGCATAATGCTTTCCATGCAGAGAGAAAAGGAAATCATTTTGCTGATCTATGCCTCACTACAAACAATCACGTTTCAGAGCTCAGCTCACCCATCAAAGCTGGACCAATTGAATAAAGTTTAAATTTATTTGGTATTAAAGACATGCTTATGGGAAATTGAGCAACCCATAGATACAAGAGTTCTGAAAAGCTTACATGGCTAAATTACATCAGCTATGTTAAATCATTTTCTTTCATACAATCATTATAATGTTTTGCTCCTAACTTCTCTTTGACTTCATCATTTATTTCATTCAACAGTCTGAAATGTGTGAAGGGGATCTAACTAGTTACAAAAAGGGGGAAATTTCCAAGGCAAAGGAAAGAGGAGAGAATCCCCCAGACTAGGGAACTGCATGAAAGGGGATAGGGGTCTGGAAGAGAAAGTGTTTCTGGCCAGACCTGCAGAACTGCAGGCCATGTGATGATTGTCTCAGTTTGAGAGATCTCTTGCCAGATCAGATAATTTAGCAATGGTAAAAATAAAGAGGAGTGGCTTACCTTACAGCTGATGTGGCAGGAACATCACTTTATGTTTCTGATGGGTATTTTTTGCAAGCAATGCCCAGGGTCTGTAAAAGGTAGTGCTTACACTGAAAAACGAATACACAGAACTGAGCAACCAAGAACACAAGTTTTACTAAAATCAAACCTTAAGAATCCGGTTAGCATTAAAATACATCAATTTAGATGGATCTCAGGAAGATAGGCAGTTCACTTTAAAAGACAATTTAGGAGTTACTGCCTCAACCAAGATGGCTTTCTAAGTTGTGACTTCAAAATGAGCCTTGCAATAGTTGGAAGGGGTGGGGTGCTGTGTATTTCTCCAGGAGGACTGGGGGAGGGTGGCGGGTGGCTGTGATCAATGTGCCAGCCTCTTGGGAGGATGGTGTAAACCACCGGTTTAAGCTAAAGAGTAAACCACGTGAGTAGGTTTAAGGAGGTGTTTAATGCTCCTGGTTGTTACATGGGGTCTTTTACCAGTAGAAGTGGGTTTAAATGTAAGTGACCCCGTGATGGAAAAATGCTTCAATAAAAGCTATGGATGTGCAAACTGAAAAGCCCATTGCTAGCCTTCTTTCTTAAGTCTCTGGTACCTTGCTCTGCAATGGGGATTTTAAAAAAGTACAAATGGAGATGGGGAATATCATTTGGAGGACTTTAGAAGTTGGTTCTGTTCTATTTTTTTAAAAATACAGAGCTGTGCCAATAGCTTTCTATTCTTCCCTCTTCCTTTTCAGTAAAACCTGTTACCAGGGATTTGACGTGTTCATTTATAAAAATGTAATAAGTGACTACATTGCCAGCTTCCTTTACAGCTAGGGGTGGTCACATGAAATACTCCAGGAAATGATACATCAGTAGAAAAGACTAGACAGAACTTCAAAAATGTTTTTACAACTGTAACTGGGACATGGGGGCTTTCCCTTCTTCTTGTCCCTTTAGCCACAGCCTGGCTTGAGCTGTAGAAGTAATTTTGGGAGAGCTGGCTCAAGAAACACATCCTGAGAATGGAGAGGAGCAAGTCCAAGGCCTCAGTTTCTCATGAAGTGATCATGACAGTCCTGAGCCACCTTCCCACTCTGATGTTTCCTAAGATCAGAATGACCCCTAATTCCTTTAAGCAATCAGGCTTTGGGGTAGGTAAGAAAGTAGGGTGTGGGGGTCTCTATTACTCACAGCTGTGTAATTCCACACTTGCTTAAAGTAGAAGGTGCATATTTGACATTTCCTGTGCCATTCTATTGGCTACACGTTAATTCCTTTGGTTTGACAAGGCTCAAATGTTCAAAATGTAAGATTTCCTGGCAGGATCACATTATAGTATCTATAAGTATCTTCCAAAGGTAATTATTTTCCTTGAGAAAAAATGAGAATATTAATTTTAAGAGTGTTGTATAGGTTCCTTCCCCACTAAGGCCACAAGAGCATGCTGGGGGCATCATTACTCAGAATTTCTTCTCATTTTTATGATTACGGCTCAAAAATATTTCACCCAATGTTTCAGGAAAATAAAATACTTAATAAACTTAATCTTTCTAGTAATCACATTCAGAAAAACTAAAAGTATATTAAAAATAGTTACAGTTGGGCTGGAGAGATGGCTTAGCGGTTAAGCACTTGCCTGTGAAGCCTAGGGACCCCGGTTCGAGGATCAGTTTCCTAGTACCCACATAAGCCAGATGTACAAGGTGGTGCATGCATCTGGAGTTCCTTTGCAGTGGCTGGAGGCCCTGGAGTGTCCTTTGTCTCTCTCTCTCTCTCTCTTGCTCTCAAATAAGTAAATTTTTAAAGTTATAGTTAAGCAAAACTGAGGAGTTGAGATATTCTGCAGTAAAGATAGGTACAAGAAAAAAAGAACAAATTTCTTATAGATTAGGAAGATGTTTAAAAGAATTTCTACTAAGGCCTTGTATGGAAAAAGAAAACTAAAAAGGAAAGAAGTCACTATAAGGTGATTTATGAATTTTTTTTTATTTACAAGTTTGCATTTCAATCATATATTTCTAGAAAACAGAAATAGCTTCACATCACTATTTTAGACATCTCATTGGATCTGTGAATTCATATGCAAATCACGTCACTATTCTAGGCATCTCATTGGATCTGTGAATTCATATGGAGATCAAATACTATTTTCCTTTTGGCTGAATTTTCCTCTACAGTTACTAGAAACATTGAGATAGACTTATGGAGACCTTTCAGTTTTAGAAAAACCCAGAGGAAGAAGAGAAAATAAAAGATACATTAGATGCATTGGTATGGAGGAGAGCTATATTTACTGTCCTGTTTCTCCTCTTCCCACTTCAGCTACGTTTAAAAAAAGCCCTTTATTGTCCTTGGCAACAACATGTTAATTCACCTCTGAATGCAATGATGATAACCTGTTAGGACCTATTCTTCATCAACAATGGACTGTAGCCAAGCCTGGTGGAACTCAAGAGACTTTAAGGCAGGGGGATCACAAACTCAAGATCTATCTGGCCTACAAAGTGAGCTAATATCAGCCAGGGCAACTTCACATGACCATCTCAAATTTTAAAAAAAGGTAAAATACATTTGGAGGTATAGTACAGTTGACATAGCATTTGCCTAGCTTGTATGAGGGCCACTGAGGAAAGACACTGTGGCAAGATAGCCTCTTCACTAGCTCAGACACTCAAAACTCAGCGGGGCCTCCTTGCAGACCCTGGCCATAGAAGACAGGATGAAGAGATCAGCTGTCCTTCCACTGCGGGAACCCACTCTGAAAGGGGCACCAGGGGCCGTGGAGATTATTGTCACCAGTGCCCCCTGGCATACTTCTGGCAGGCTTCTGTGGAAGTTGGTCAGGGAGGCAAATAATGGCTATACAATGTACACTTTTGAGAATCTTTCTTGATTTCTGTACCAAAGGCTATTTTGTTCCACATAACTTTTTTTTTTCTTTTTGCATTTATGGTAAAAATTTCCATCAGGTTCCATTCTAGTAACCACGAATGAGACTTACAATTTGGGTTTAGAGTTCCTCATGTGGGCAAAAGCCAGCCCTGTGGAAGCAGAAGTCTGGGGAACAAGAATAAGTTCTCATTCCATATCCCTGTGGAAAAAACCAGCTCATGAGGTCACCGTCCCACTGCGGCATGAGGCTGGCACTGAAGGGGCCGGCCATGTTGCCTCAGGCAGCTGGCCAAGAGCAGGTGTTTTTCCTTCAAAAGTGTGTTAGTGCATTCCACGGCCAGAACTGGACCTATTTCAAACTACTCCAGGGAACAGAGTTATTTCTCAAGTTACCCATGTGTGGGAGCTCGATGGCTCCAAACTGGGCAGCAGCATTATGGGACTGTACCACACCACCACAAGTACATGGTAAAGGTTCCAAAACAATGGGAATGTGCTATGAGCAGACAAAAAGAATTCTCTAATTGCAAAAAATATTTTTTCTCTCAAAAGAGAAATAATCCCTGTTTAAAAACCAATCATTTATCTGTCTGTTGACCCAATATCATCTTTCTACATCTTTATGATGATTTGCCTTTTTGTTAATTAAAACCTAAAGGGCACTTTTCACATCATAGGCAAGTTTGAAAACACTTGTGATCCTTAAGATTTAATTTCCAAAAGCAATTCCAAAAAGATTCCTTTACAAGTGCTCTTGCTGCATGGGACCACAAGAATTTGTCCACAAAAAAATTCCTTAATTTGCATCCAGAGCTTATCTCATAATCCTGTGGACTCCAGGAAGTAGTATCCTTCAAACGGGGTCTCAGAGAGTTGCCAGGTTAGACAGCTCTGCCCATTTCCCCAGCCCTTAGCCACTTCTAGTCTGTTCACATCCTTTTAAATGCATACTTCTAAATAAATATTTTCCTAGTCAAGGAAGAATTTCAAAATTCCCCAAGGAAATGTTTTTCTTGCATGGGACATTCTTCTAGATGTAAAGGGTCCTGAGCTTACCACAAGTGTATCTTTAGCAAGATAGATTCACTGTAATTACCCATGACTTACAGAGCAAGCCAGGCAGCAGTGTGTCTAAGTAAATAAAGGGGCTCTCGGCTGTCTGACTCACACGATCGCATGAGGAAGATCACAGAGTTCCAAGTAGGTAATAAGCACTTTGTAGAGAACACATGAAAGGACAGAATTCTGTTTCCACATTAGCAGGGAGAATCTTAGACTTGTGAGAGAAATGAGGATTTTTTTAAATAACAATACTGTTCCACCTACATACTTTTCTATATGCAACTTGTGGCTCTTTCTGAGAGAAGTACTTTCCAAAGGCTTTGAATCTACTCTGTCATCATTGGAAATGATGTGTTATACACCCTATACTTCACAGTGACCATTTAAGACACTGCAATATATTAAGCACTTACAGCTCTTCTTACTGATAAGCATTTAAATAGTCATATGCATATATAAACATTCCATATAACATGTGCATGCACACATGCATGTATATCTGTGCATGTGTCTGAGCCTGTGTGTACACACACACACATATATATGTATATATATATGGAGAGAGAGAGAGAGAGAGAGCATTTTACTCAGAGGCCACTAATAATAAATATGACAGGCTTTTTCTTTTTCTCATACAGGTCCACTTTTATTTAGGTTAAAGTGGGGTCATTTACTGCTGCTAGAAAAAATGGTTCTCTAGAAGAAATCATCTATTAACTTTGTTCTAATGTTGATATTTTTCTTACACACTTTTGTCATTCTTATCACAGTGCCTAGATTTTTGCCATATTTTAAACCGCTGGTTGTCAGTAGGGAGCGATTCTGCCTCTAGCCCAAGGGATCATTTGTCAATGTCTGGAGGCATTTTTCTGGTATGATGTCTCAACTGGGGCAGGTATGGCTTAGCCCTGCATCTATGAGCAATGGGCTGGGATGCTTCTATGCTTTTAAGCATTGTGCAATGCACAAAGCAGCGTCAGCCACAAGAAAGCATTTCCCTGCTTCAAATGTTAGTTGTGTTGAAGATGAAGAACCTGATTCACATTAAAGCCCCTTTGTCCCTCCACTTTAAAACATATTGGCATAGTAGCAGCTATTCACCCTGCAATGCCAGGAGCATCTGTAGCTTAGCTTACTCATTTAATTGTAGAACTGTATTTTCCTTTCCAGAGATTTAGAGACAGGAAATGGTATCTAAGGAAAGTGTAGGGGAAAAGGGAATTTGTGTTTCAGTTTCTTAGAAATGCAGCAACAAATTTCCACAAACCAGGTGTCATAAAACAACAGAAGTGTATTGTCTCTTCATTCTAGAGGCCAGAAATGCAAAATTAACTATTTGCAGGCTGTGCTCCTTCCAAAGGCTCTGGAGGAAAATCTTCTCTCACCACCTCTGGGCAGCTGCTAGGTGCCCCCCCCACACACACATGGCTTGGGCTTATTGGTGCATCACCCCAATGTCTATCCATCTTCAGAGGCTCCTGACCTGGGTTTCTCTTCTGCCTCTTATAAGACATGTGCCATTGGATTTATAGCCACCTGGGAAGAATAATCATGTTTCAAAGTCCTTAGTGTTACATCTGAAAAGACTATTTTCCCAATGTCACATTCACAACTGCAAGAATTCTACATACACACTCAGAGTCACCCCAACAAAACCAGGCTTTCGAAGCGTCTATATGGTAGGTTGTAGCACAGTTTTACTTTCTACACTATCATTTCTGTCTACTGATTTACTAAAATGCATCATCTCTAGCTACAATCCCTTAAAATAAAGATCAGATCCCAGAAAACCTAATGGCTTGAGGAACTTCCAGAGAGAAATGAGCAGTCTGCTGCCCAAGCAGATAGCGTGGGTGAGGGTCAGCAGTGTTCCAAGGTTTGCTCCTGACAATGCACCTTTCAACTGTTGCCATTTTGCACTGCTTCATCAGGGAAGACACAATGACCATGGAATCCAGATGAAATTCAGAAGCTCAGATCACAGACGGCATTCATGGCTGGTGACCTGCCCCAGATCACACCGTGCGACGGCCGTCATTCTCAGCGCTGCTGCTCTAGAGCAGTGTTAGAGAGTGTTCGTGTCTAGAGCTCTTTCTGCAGAATTGACGTCACAACTTTCTTCTGCTCTGAAGAAAACCCAGTCTCCTATTCTGTTTGCTATTGATAGAGGGAAGAAACCCTTATCCGTGGGATGCGCTCTTTTCTTCTTCTGTGTGAGTTGACCATAACAAAATGTCATCATTCAAAAACACAAACTTTGTTTTTTTCATAGCTCAAGTAATTGCTGGGGCCAGATTCTAGTGAGGGTTTTCTTCTTGGCTTCCTGCCCTTCCTCAGTGTGTGTGTCCAAAGATGGAGGGAGAGACGGAAGGAGAAAGGGAGGGAAAAAGGAAGGAAGAAAGAAGGCAGGTTGCTTCCTTTCCTTATGAGGCCACCAGTCCTATGGCTTTGGATCCCACCCTTATAACCTCATTGAACCTTAAGGCTTCCTAAAGCCCACTTTCCAAAACCATCCATGCATTTATATTGAGAGTTCCCCATGTAAACTTTGGAGTACACAGTTCAGTCCATAGTATATGCCCAATCACCTTATGTCAACAAACAGCTTTATTTATATGTTTCAATAATGCCTTTTTAAAACCTTACTCTCCATAACTGTGTAATTTACTCCCTCTAATTGAGAAACTGAGGATCATAGATGTCAACTGGATGGCACAAGGACATACAGCTTTAAGATTTTTTAAAATGGCATTTTTCCTTGTGTGCATGCATGCATGTGTGTATATGTGTGTGTGCCATGTGTGCAGGTGTGTGGACACATGTGTGAGTTTGCATCTGGAGGCCAGAGGAGTCCATGCCTTCCTCAATCACTCTCCACCTTATATTTTGAGACAGTCTCTCACTCAGCCTGGATGGAGCTCACTGATTTCTTTACTGATTCAACTGGATGAGTTAGTCAGTAAGTTCCAAGGACCCTCCTGTCTCTACCTCCCCAGCTCTGGGATTATACGTGCACACTACCATACCTGGCTTTTAAATGACAGATGAGGATTTGAACTTGGGTCCTCATGCTTATTTGGCAAGCACTTAACCAACTGAACTATATCCTCGGGCATTTTTGAAAAGGGTAATACACAACATGTACCTTTTGTTCACATTTAGAACTTTTCCCCAGTGTCCAAGGTAAGCTTTTGTATTAATCACCTTTCTATGGTCCTTAAAAAACATTCACAAATGCTGCCAAAACACATGAAACATGGTCCTTTGTACAAAAAGTCTAACACTGAAGCATTAGTCTAACACCTTAGGGACTTGAACCTCATAGAACAGGAATAACTTAACATCTGGTCTCATGTGTATCAGGACTATGGACTTGGAGGAGATTTGGCTCTTCTCAGAGTAATCCATTTTTAAAAACAAGTCATAAAGGAAGAAATGATTATTTACAGTGTAAAAAGCATGTACAAGAAAACATTATGTTGAAGAATGTGAGGGAAAACTGATACAGGTTCATTCAGTGAGCTTTTCATTGAAACATCTACAGTCAAATGTAAGAAATGCATCATTCTATATGAGATATCAAGGGTTTATGAACCATAAAAAGCAAAATGATTATTGACAATGTTACATATTTCTAAATGATTTTTGGCATAAACTTTAAAACTTAATATGTTCGTGAGTTTCCTAAACTACATTTACTGGCAAATATTAGTAATTTTTGTAGGTGTGAGGACATTAATATTATTATGGAAGAAGAATTGCTTTGGTGAGGCACATGGAAGTGAATGAAATACTAGAGGTCTGTGGTCAGCTTTCAGGTACTTCAAACCCATGAAGCATATGTAGGTTTGACATCTCAGTGATGGGTATATGGTTCCTTTCACTAGATGGCTCTAATTCTAATGTTAGGTCTAAAAATTCATAATTTAAAAACTAGTATATGTTATAAAGTTACCAATATGTTGGTATCATAGCATTATTTAATATAGCAATATATAATGTATAACTGGGAAAT
This sequence comes from Orientallactaga sibirica, assembly GCA_036365145.1. Taxonomy (NCBI): domain Eukaryota; kingdom Metazoa; phylum Chordata; class Mammalia; order Rodentia; family Dipodidae; genus Orientallactaga; species Orientallactaga sibirica. Next base: position 24,613,394 of record JAEOAD010000003.1, read on the forward strand.
ATGATTAGATATTTATTCAGAAATTTTGCCATTTTTCCACTTTCGGCTGCCATGAGAACACATAGACCAGGAGAATAATCAGAAAAACAACCTTAACACTCTTTATTTTTTAAATTTAAAAAAAAATCATCCCTGTGAAGTAGGATGGACCAGCTTGATTCCAATAGTTAGCGACATTCATCATGTGGCCCACAGAAATCCCATGATGCCTTCAAGGAGAACGTGATCCAGATGTTGCCAACATTAAAAGCAGTGTTTTGATGGCACACATACCAACATCAGGGAAACACAAACACAAGAACTGGCACACATTCTCTTTAGATTTCAATTAGTAAGATTTTTCAAAGGATTAGAAGTCACCCCTTCCTCTCCCATCCAACACACTCCAAGGACATTGAAAAATAAAGGCCAGAAGTAGTTTTTTTTTTTTTTTTTTTTTTTTTTTTGTCACTTGCTCTGAATTTCCCCCCTAAGATAAAATACAGGAAGCCAATTCAGAGCAGCTAGTAAATCTGGTAATTTTAAGAGCCCCTCCGTGCGTCCCTCCTCTACCCTCATGCACAGCTCTTGTTCCTCCTACCCAGAACACAGCAGCCAGCAAGAAGACAAAGGTGACCCTGGGTTTAAGTGGAGGCTTTAGCCTTCCTGAGGGGCTCTTGTTCAAATAAAGCTTCCCATTTTCCTTCTCCTGTGAATGGTGTGAGTGTGTGAGAGTAGGAGGTAAATACACCAGGAAAGCAAATCTCAAATCTGTCACACACCAGTGCTGGCCCGACTTCTGACTCCAGGGACCCCATCTTGCCTCTGGAAGCTATTAGTCAACCATCATCTCCCAGTTTGCAGTTATCACAATAAATTTATTATTTTATTTGACAAATAACTCTGCAATTGACCTCTCAAGATTAGAGAATTTAGAAACATGTGGGGTTAGAAAAGATGCTAACCTATGTGACAGGAGAAAAGACGAAGTCTTACCTCATAAGAGAAGACGAATGAGGTGCATGCAAGTGGGAAAACACATCTGTGAGCTCTCGCACAACTACCCTGGGAGCTAAAGGAGTAAATGTATGTCTTCTATCTGGAACGTGGGGCCGGGAGACAAAGAAGCAGTGTAATCAATGGCTGGTCCTACAAATTTAGGAAATGTTGAAATTATTTATATAATATTTTCCTGTTAATAAGAAATGGATGTTTCTTTAAAAAAAAAAAAAAAAAGGCACTAGGGGGAAAATGACCCTGCCTGTGGAAATAGTCCACTATTATCACCTTGCACCATAACTTTACAATTTTGCACATATATTTTCCCGGGTAAATCTAACTTGTAAAAACGGTACTCTGTCACCATCAACCTCACTATAGAAACTTGTGGAAAAGGTTAGAAACCCCAAGTCCAATTGCCTTCCATAGGAAGGTATCTTATTCCAGACGCTCGCTCGGTACTGTGGACTGAATGTTCATGGTCCCTCGTGGACACCTCCACCTTCACCACACCCACGTGCTGAAATCCCAGTTTCCAAGGGACCAGGAGGTGGGGCCTTTGAGAGGAGATTGGGTTATGAGGATGAGGCCCTAATGAATGAGATTCATACCCCTAAAAAATGAGGTGCCATAAAGACACCCTGTCTCTTCCACAGAATCACATTACAGTAAAAGGACAGTCACCTGAGAAGCAGATCTATGCCAGATCTGCTGTTTGCCAGTACCTTTGGTCCTGGACTTTGCATGTCCAGATCTGTGAGAAACAGATTTCTGCTGTTTATAAGCCACCCAGCCCATGGCATTTTGTCATAGCTATCAAAACAGTGTGAGACTCTGTTCATTAAATCTGTTCTTCACAATGGCTTCATTGGCAAGCTGTTAGGTGACAAATGATAGCAAGAACTATACACTCCTACATTTAAGTTCCTAGAGAAAGAAACTCTCCCACCTACCAGCTTCTTTTGCAGATGACAAGGGATGGTTTTGAGGCAGGTGAACATGGGGAACAATTTAGCATCCTGGGACATAGCTTGGTTTGGGGATTAAGCACACCATTCCCCTAACAATTCACCTAGCAACTTGCATTGAGCTGCATGCATGCCCCATTCAACCAATGAAATATGTCACTCCTCTTCTAGAAACCTTCAACAACTCCCCTTTTGTGGTCAGTTTTCATTCAAATATTTTCCAAGATATATCTGAAATTGGAAGATGGGGCTGACCTCACCTGGACTGGTTTGAAGTGCATGTTCAGTAAGGCAAACTATATCCTCTGAATGAACATTTATGAAGAATCCCCTATTTACCATCTTATGCCTATGCATAATTAGGCATACATATGCTTAAAATCAGATGCATTGTGGGAAGCGGAGTGCATAGTTAATATTATATAATCCAAGCTTGTTAATCCAAACAGAGAACTACCCAAACATATGCCTAAGCAACCAGGTCCCCCCCTTCCTCCCTTAGATCCACAAAGAGAAGTCCAGGCAACAACCCTTCACTTCACTCTTCCACGTTCTTGATGGTAAATCCAACCTTGTACTTTCACTGTGTTCTGAATAAAGTTTCTCGCTGCTTTACTTTTTATGTACATATTTTTCCAATTCTTTGAAAAAGATGGCAAGTACATGGAAACGTCCAGAGATCACCATGACTGTTCTGGTTGGGTTGTCAGGTCAGCCCTAAACAAATTTAGCCAGCAGAGACAGAGTACTCATGACTCCTAAAGGCCTGGGAAGTGGAAAGCACTTCCTTCTTCTCGCAAAGTGATCAAGCATATTGCTCATGCCACATGTCCCAGATTGATGGGCAGAAGTTATTTATGTGTCCATGCATGGAGTCATAAATAGGAAGGACATATTCAGAATTGTCATTCTATGTTCCAAATTAATAGCTCAACTTTGTCAGTGAATGATAGACCTGAAATACAACTCGATCACTTGGCCTGGTCCCTTCTTCTACTGAGCCAATGGCCCTCCTGAAGGGCTTCTCAGTCCCATTGGATATAGACGCCTGGCATCCATATTGCAGCTGACTTTCAAGCTAGCGTCCTTCTCCTCCTCCTTCTTTCTTTCTCTCCATCCCTTCCTCCTCCTCCTTCTTCCTCTTCATCTTCTCTACCTCCTTCTTCCTCTTTCTCCTCCCCTTCTCCTCTTCTTCCTTCTCTTTCTCTTCCATCTCCTCATCTTCCTATTCCTTCTTCTTCATTCTCTTCCTCTTCCTCTGCATTCTCCTTCTCCTCTTCCTCCACCTTCTCATTTTCCTTCTTCTTTCTCCTCCTTATTCTCATTCTCCTTCTTCTTCTGTCTCTCCCCCTCTTTCTCCAACCAAAAAAATTAAAAATTAACTCTCTGTCTTTATTTTTATTTATTTGTAAGCAGAGAGAGACATAGAGAAAAGGGTGTGACAGAGCCTCTAGCCACTAAAAATGAACTCCAGATGCAAGCACCACTTTGTGCTTTTTTTTTTCCCCCTGGATACTGGTGAATAGAACTTGGGTTGTTAGGTTTTGCAGGCAAGTGCCGTAACCACTGAGCAATCTCTCTAGCCCTTAACTCTGGCTTTAATGTTGCCCAGTATAGTGTCAGTTCCTAGGTCCTTTTGGAATCTACACTAGTAAACTTCAGATCACTGGCATGTATAGGGAGAAGAAAGGAAAAGGAAACTGAAGAGATATGTCTTTGGTTCTACCTGGGATATGTAATTGTGTAAGGTTAAAGCACAAGAAAGAACTATCTAGAAGATGCTGGGAATCAATGGATAAGTCTCAACAGCATTCTGTGAACCCATTGCTTTCTGTGGGTGCAATCTCTGTCCTCAGCAGGATCAGTAATTCTGGGGTGAGTTTAAGTGGACCAGTTTCTAAAGCAATACCCACTGTAAGGATGGGATAATTTCTGTGGGATTATGATGAAATCATTAAGGAAGACAGAAATATAGGAAAAGCATAGACTCTAAGACTCTGCACGTAGTCTGGTTCTCTTATGCCTCATTTTCCTCATGTATAAAAAGAAGTTACATTAAAACTATCCATGCCATGGGGTGAGTCTGAGGATTAAATCTGTAACACATGGGAGGGCTTAGCACAGTGCATGGCACATAAGCCCTCAATGAATATTTGCTGGCCTCATCACTACTACTAAAACTACCTGGATTAGAGTCTGACTACATAATTATGAACGTAATTCGGTAATTTTCAAGTTATGTGGTTTTTTTTCAATAAAGAAATAAAAGGATCTGGAGTAAAGGCTCAGCAGTTAAGGCACTTGTCCGTAAAGCCTAGTGACCCTACTTCAATTCCATAGTACCCAAGGAAAGCCAGGTGCACAAAGTGGCTCATGTGTCTGGAGTTCATTTGTAGTGGCTGGAAACTCTGGCATACCCTTTCTCTCTCTCTTTTTCTCTCCCTCTTGCATGGTGGCATACACCTTAATGCCAGCACTCAGGAGGCAGAGGTGGGAGGATCACTGTGAGTATGAGGCCAGCCTGAGACTATATAGTGAATTCCAGGTCTGTCTGGACTAGAACAAGACCCTACCTCAAAAATCAAAAAAGGGGGGGGGGCTGGAGAGATGGCTTAGTGCTTAAGGCCCTTGCCTGTGAAGCCTGAGGACTCAGGTTTGATTCCCCAGAACTCACATAAGCCAGATGCCCAAGGTGGCATGTCTGGAATTTGTTTGCAGTGGCCAGAGGTCCCGGCATGCCCATTCTCTCCCTCCCTCTCTCTCCCTCTCTCTCTCTCTCTCTCTCTCTCTCTCTCTGTCTCTTTCTGTCATAATAAATAAATAGAAATAAAATTGATGAGGGTCCCTTTGAAAGTGGGAGGACAGGGAGGAGGACAATGGAACCAATACAATGAAGGTAAAATCAGAATAATATAAATTATATATATATATATTTAAAAACTATTTTTAAATGAATGAATGAATGAATGAAAAGGGACGTTGCTCATTGGCCCAGCCTGCCCTCTACTCTGGAAAGTGTACCTACTTCTTTTGTTTCCTTACCTGCTGAAAGAAACCTGACCTGTAACTCCCAGTACTAGCATGTGGTTAACATCCACAATGAGCTATTAATCAGTAAGACCTACAAGGCTTCCCAAAAGAAGACAGATTTCTGTCAGAGTACTTGATGACCCACCAAAGGTTAATGGTAAGACCCTACTGCTAAAAACCTCATATGCTGTTTGGACGGAACATGGAAAGACCCGGCTGGAATCTGGAAGACAGTCAGTCCCCAGACAGTTAGCTTATCTAATGCTACATAAGTGACTGGGGGAAAGTGACCTACATCTGTCTAAGCAACTCGTGGTCTAAGCTACTCAGCAGCAAACAACCTGAGGTGATGATCACACAAGTGCAGTAGCGGCACACAGCCATGGTGGGTTACCAACTGCTCTAGAATTGTTTAACAGATCCACTCAGCAGAATGGAACCCATACCTGGAAACGGGAAGCAAGTCAGAACCATATCCAAAAACGAGCCCACTCTCCAATAGCAAGCTCCCACCAATAGTGGGATATAAGAGGGCCAACACCTATTAAATTCTTTCTAAAATAATAAAGTTATCCATGTCTCTTGCACTGACCTCACTCTCCATTGGAGAATCTGCTTCTCTCTTTCAGATGGATGCAGAACCTGAGAAGAGAATTAGCCCATTGCACCTCAACAGGGCACCGGATGAAACCATTGAGTTATAGGGGAAATGAGCAAGAGTGCCGCTTTATCAGTGAACCTGGTACCAGCACAAGGTTGAAGGAGATAGACACAAAGGACTCTCAACCTCTACCAAATCAGATATCCAGAGACACAGAGACTCACAGAACCTTGTCACTGAAAGAGACCTAAAATGAACCCAACATGGCTCAGGGAAACTCACTGAAGAGGGGGCGGAAAGATTGTTAGAGCCATGACTTGGGTCATTATGCACAGAGACATTGCCTTTCCCGCAAATCTGATGACTACCCATATAAGGCAAGACCCACATTACCCATGTGGGGAGGACAGAGAGAAGGCTAACAATGGTACCATCATGGCTGTATATATATTATATATATATAACTAATAAAAATATAATTTAAAAAGAAAAAAAGAAACCTTCATTATTTTCTCAATGTAAAACAAAAGAAAAAAAGAAATAGAAGGATCTATAGTTTAATGACACAGAAGCTATGAGTAAGTTTTTGGTAGCTCTGGAAGAAGAACTACTGGTTTAATATTTTTTATTAAAGTTGATTTTGTTAGCATATTAAATAATAGATTTCATTAGGGTATTTGCATAGATATATATCATTGTATCTTGTTCAAATTGTACCCCCACAATCCTGTGATCTTAACCAAGTTACTTAAACTCCCCAAGACTTAGTTTATCTATAAAATAGGGAGAGCAGAAGTGAAGATTAAATTAAGTACATATATTTCTTGGTTCTCAGATGTTGTTTATTAGTTTTACTTATATGGCATGTCATTTTGGACAGTTCTGATAGCCCTCCAGAGCAGAGAGGAGGGAGAGAAGGAAAGAGACAAGAAGGAAGGAAGGAAAGAAGGAAGGAAGGGAGGGAGGGAGGAAGGAAGGAAAAAAGGAAAGGACTAGAGAGAGAAAGAAATATAAATGTTTCCCCTATGCTATTTCTGTCCCAGACATCTGGAATTCAGAGCTTGGAAAAGCGTTCTGCATTCTAAAGGCGGCATTCACTGTTATACGTAAATGTCCTCATTCAGAGTTAAGGCAGAGGCCCTGTGCAGAGATGTCCGGGACCATAGAACTCAGCAGGGCAGGGCTCTAAGGCAGCCTGGAGACAGCTTAGCCTTGGCTGCAGAGATATCACTTCCTACCCATGGTGCTAGCTTTCTCGAGTTGGCCAAGGGCTGGCAGTCCCGTTAGGTTCCGCATCCAGGGTCGGCTACGAGGCCCTAATTGTTCTCTAGGTTCTGGGCAACAGCATCTCCAGCATGGAGCTGGCCAAGCTCAACATCCACAAATGCTTTCTTTCACTTTTAGAAAACGAGGTTTTTCTGTAGGAATGTTGAGGCCACATGTGACTAGTCATGGAGAGGATGGTTTAGACTTTCTATGGCCCTACCAATCCAGTCTTCTCTAAACAGTACTTTAATGATGATACAATTCCCCTCCTCAGATGTGGAGAAACTGGAGAGCTGAATGATTCGCTAAAACCACAAAGCACAGAGGAGGCCAGAATGCCCCAAAATAATGGGATGAGCCTAACCAAAAGAAATCTCCAACTTATTAGCAGAACCAGTTTCCTAAGTTTTCATCTGTGGAGAGAACTCCCTAAAGAAATTGAGGACGTGCCCTTCCTGAAGCATGCATAAGACTCAACCAGACTAAACAATGAAGACCACAGAAACAATTCTTCCCTTGCCAGGTAAAGGGCCTGGACTGGTTACTCCAGCTCTGATTTCTGTTACCGGAGTTCCTAGGCTGGGAATGGAAGCAGAGAGCTGGTGGTTCACACTGACTTTCAGTTTTAACATGAGTGAGTTCAATCAGTTTCTCAACACAGCCTTCCTTTCAACCCTCTGGAAACATCTGAGGGAGACAATAACACCAAGAGACACGGGAGTCTTTTTTTTTTTTTTGCTCTTCTCTGCAGGCATCTTGTCCCAGTGCCAGCTCCTAAGTGCATAAACTTTTGGCAGGGCCAACCACTTTGATATGCTTTTCCCAGTGTTCAAGAAAAGAAAAGCTAAACAAAGAGTTTGTGACTTCAGGGGAGCAAAGGTAGCCAGGAGTTTATGAGGTAGCTCATCATCTTTTACATTTCAAGCAAAGGGAAAGGGTGTGCCAGTGAGAAGAAATCACCTTGTTAGTGGTTTCTGAGACTGCGGGGTTGAGGCCTTTGGGCATTTTCTGGGCTGGCTCCGGATATTTGGCTGTGATTTTTTTTTTTTTTTCAGGTAAAGTGGTGGGTAGCTCCTGTTAGCAAGGGTTGACACTCTAAGCTTCTGTTTAGCTTAGCATTATCTTCCCCCTTTTGAACAAGTATTACTCATGTAAAACTGACTTTCAAAAGGTATTTGGGTTTCATGTAATGACATTTCTCAATGACTCAAGTCAAACAGGAAAAGTAAACATGGTTGATGTTTTGCTTTAGATTGTAAGAGAACAAATTGCATCTAATTAAAATGTTTACCTGTCTGGGCCCTAACGGCTTTGTCAATGGGTTTATTTCTTCTGAGATAAATGTTTCCACAACCACATGCAGATGCAAATGTTTAGGAACCAATGGTATGCAGATAAAGATGAGTTTAAATATCAGCCATATCTTTTTGTTGTTGTTTTTGTTTTTCGAGATGGAGTCTCACTCTAGCCCAGGCTGATTTGGAATTGCCTATGTGGTCTCATGGTGGCCTTAAACTAAGAGCAATCCTCCTCCTCTGCCTGTCAAGTGCTGGGATTAAAGAAGTGAGCCACCATGTCTGGCCTATTAGCCATAATCTTGACTATTCACAATCACTTCTCTGAAGCCTTGCCTCACTGTCTGAACAAGACAGACTTCAAACAAAGTGACTACATTTGGATAGCGTGTATCTCTGGATAGTTTCCAAGATTTGAAGCTCTAAGAAATACAACTCATCTCCAGTATTTAATGGAATTGGGTGGATGTCAAGAAAAATAATAGTGTAAGTCACTGCCTTCCATGCTGCTGTCAGTGACGTCATAATTGGAGCTAAGCTGGGAAACCTCACAGGATCTTCATTATTATACTCACTGACTCCTTAGTTCTCCTAATTGCTTTCTTCCCACTCTCTCCCAATTAGGAAGAAGTAGAGCATTGCCTAGTCTCATGGGAATGTGGTAATAACTATCTCTATGGATAGAGGGCAGAAGTAAAAGAGGCGTAATGTCTCTGATCTTCGGGTCCCATGTTGCAACGTGAGAGAGGTCAAGAGATGCCATCTGCCAAGCTGACCTGTGTGACTTTACTCTGAGATGATGCACCAATAGCTCGTCAAGACCTCTGCAAGTTCAACACCAACATTTTCTCAGTTGACCTGGAGTGATCAGTTTCTAGAGATTGACATGAGTCAAAAGCCCACAAGACTGATTGCAAATACAATTTATTAATATCCAGTGATAGCCATAACTCCCTAAGGCTTGGGAGTATGATGAGATATTCTTTCCTCTGGAGGGAAAATTGCATGGGAATCCAAATTACATTTAAAGAGCTGCATGTGAGCACAATGCCAGGTGGTGCTGATGTAAGTGGTAATCACCTATTCTACCCAGCTGTGGTTCTGAGAGGATTCTCAAGGGGAACAGGAGGGACTCTCGGATGCAAGAACACTGGTCTTTCTGTAGAATTCAGGTAAATCACTGCCATTTTTACTGCTAATACAATATTCCTCTTAAGCACAGGATCTGCATTTATTGAGTAGCATTTAGCACCCCTTGCCTGCAAGAATGGAAATTACAAAGCACCCTAATAGCTTTGGCCTCACTTGCTGGTGGGGGGAGGGACTTGGGAGCTATCCCAAATGTCATCGAGGGCCACTGGGGTACTGACAGCTTCCTGGGCAGCACACACATTAGATTCCTTACAAGAGGCTCAGCTCTACTGATGACCAGGTGATGAACTCATCCATGTCTTCCTGGCTGTCCTCATCTTTATTTTCTTCATTTTCTAATTAGCATATAAAGTCGTGGGTTTCACGGCGACATTTTCCCAGATATGTGTCATTATACTTTGTTCTTATGCCCTCTCCTCCCAGACCTCTTTCCTCCTCCTTCTATCCCACCTTTAGAAAGTGACATTTTCTGACCTGGCACCCATTTTGGGGACTGTACTCACTGTCGGCCATGTTGCAATGCTACCTGACAAGATGCTCTGTAGTCATATCACTGAGCATCCCTGCCAAGGAAACAGCTGTGGTTCAGCAAAAAAGGAAGGTGATTTAAGAAAACTTCTCACATCCAGCAAGGTACAAGTGTCTCAGTCTAGTACCTATCAAAAACTGATAACAGGGATGGAGAGATGGCTTAGTGGTTAAGGTGCTTGCCTGCAAAACCAAAGGACACAGGTTCAATTCCCCAGGACCTATATAAGCCAGATGCACAAGGGGGTGCATGCATCTGGAGTTTGTTTGCAGTGGCTGGAGGCCATAACATGCCTATTCCCTCCCTCCCTCCCTCCCTCTCTCTCTCTCTCTCCTTCTCTCTCCACTTGCCTATTTTCTATCTCTCAAATAAATAAATAATAAAATATTTTTAAAGTGGTAATAAAAATGCCTAAGACTATAAGCCAACACATCCAGGAGAGTAAGTGGGATTCTCATGAAAGGAATAATATTTAAAAGTCAAGTGTATAGGGCTGTAGAGATGGCTTAGTGGTTAAGATGCTCACCTGCAAAGCCAAAGGAGCTCAGTTCGATTCCCCAGGACCCACATGAGCCAGATGCACAAGGTGAGGCATGTATCTGGAGTTCGTTTACAGCAGCTGGAAGCCCTGGTGAGCCCATTCTCATCTCTCTCTCTCTCTCTCTCTCTCTCTCTCTCTCTCTCTCTCTCTCTCCGTCCCTCTCTCAAATGAATAAATAAAAATAAACACATATATAAAAAGTCAAGTGTATACTTGGGGCAATTCCATTTTCCCATCAGCTTTCCCAGTATCTGTAAGATAGCAAAGAACACAATCAAATTATTTTTGTTTTCCCTCTTTGAGTAGATAAATGTGTTTATTTTTTTCTATTCAGTTATAATGATAGCAATAATTAATACATATCAAGCACTTAAGGTCATTCTACATCTTCTACCAAGAACTAGAAGAAATCTTCCCAACTATTTCATGAGTTAAGTACTACTGTTAACTCTAGCAGGCATTAGGGTGAGAACTAAGCAAGATGCTTCACGTCTGAGTGCCTCAAGTTTTCACAGCTTGTAAGTGGCAGAACTATTGCTTAAACCCAGGAAATCTGGACCTGCAGCTGTTCTACTTAACTGCTCAGCACTATGCTTCCTCAAAATTTCAAACTATAAATACTTGTGTAATTTGGCCTAACCTATTATATCCATTAATATTATGCCTCTATAAACTTGATTACTATGCTGAAATTTCTTATTCCTCCTTCTTTTGTGAAAAAGAAGGCAAATGTAAAATTAGAACAACCTCCTGTTCTGTTTCTTAGTGAATGACTTTATTATCATGTCAGCCAAGATTGAAATCCCATTGCAAAAAAAAAAAAAAAAAAAAAAGTCTTCACCACCCACATTACCTTCATTGTTAATATTTATAACATGTGGTGAAAAGATTTAGAGAACTCAACTTCATTGTTCCAACAAAAATGCAAATTCTTCCAAATTGGCTAAAGGGTTCTACTTCCATAAGATGTATGCCTCAAATGTAGGCCTCTTGCCAATGTGTCTGACAAAGTGAGACTCAAAACCTGAATGTTATCAGAGCATCTTTTGGCAGGCTAGGAAGAGCTCCAACTGTCAAATGGACTCCTAGAATGCATCTCCAAAACATATAGTTACTTCACATTTGTATGTAAGAATTTAACCAGATGTTCATTGTGAGGAGAAATCATCAACTAGGCAAGGCTCTGCTCATACCCCACTGTGAAAATTACAAAGCCCAGTACAATTCAAACCACCTCAAACTACTTGCTTTCAGAAACATTTATCAATAATTCTCCAACACTGGTATTAACTAGTATTTAAGTAAGTTAATGTGGAAAAACTTTATGCTGTTAAAACAGTAAAAGACTATTTCTCAGTTCTTCCAGCTTTTCCACTTTCCTATGATGTTTCATGGGAGTGAAAACACATCACTGTCAAAGGGGATTCATCACTGATCAATCAATAGGAAGTAGTAATCAATTAGAAGGATCCTTTACTGCTCTTATTTCTTTAAGTATCTCAAAGGAAACATCAAAGAGCATTCTGTTTCACGCATAAAGAGCCCTTCATTTTCTCATTAATCTCTCAATGCTGAAATGCCAAGGAAACAGAGCTGAACTGTCTCTCTCTCTCTCCCACCTACCAAAACTACACAAAAAGAACAAAGCTATACTGCCAATAATCTTAAAAAACAATTCCATCTTGGGGTTTTTATTTATTTAATCTTGATTGTGTGGGTGTAATGTGGTATGTGTGTCTATGTAGTGTGTGTGTGTGTGCATGCATGTACACATGTATGGACCCTTGAAGCATATTATGAACTCATCTGTGGCAGAAGAACTCACCTGTGGTAGCCAGCACAGAAAGTTTGCTGTCCCACTCCATTGCTGTTCTGCCCATTCTTGTCTGAGCTGGAGTTTCTTACAGAAACCAGAGCTTGCTGCTTTTCACAAGCCCACATTATTCCCTGGTCTCTGTTCCATTTTCAGGGACTGGAGTTACAGGCACACGTGGCCACACCCAGGTGTTTATGAGGATTCTAGAGATTCAGGCCCCCTCAGACCCTCATGCTTACACAGGAAGCAAAATTAATCACTGAGCCATCTCTCCAGCCCAGAAAACAAAAACAATTCCACCTTGATACCCTCTTTGGTAATATTTATTTAAGCCCTCATGTCCTCCCATATTTGCATCTCACTATATATATGAAATTACATATATGAAAATATATTTTACACTTCAAATATTTCTCATCCTTGGAGGGAGACACACAGCCTCTTTGGAAAAACAGACAAAAGGGGAGTGGATTTGTAAAGCTGTTCTTCAGAAACAAGCCCAAGATACTGATAACAATACGGATAATACCAACTCACTACACGATCAGTAATTAGAGTTCAAAACTTGTCTTCTCCAGACTGCTTACCTTGCAGTCTAATGAGGAAATCTTTTATCCTCTATGTGTCTTATTTAGAGATTAGAAAGTAATGAATACTTTACCTTGCCTAAACATATTAACAGTTTCTTCTCAGAAATCTGATTGAGAAGCACCCCAGTGGACCAAACATATGTACTTGGTCTTGTCAGCCTCATGGCATGCTAAATACTTCTACATCATGCAACAAACCTCATACCGGGTTCTTTGTTTGATGTGTTGAATCCTCATACCAAAACATTAATGAAGACTCCAAATAGGATGACTTGACTTAACTCTTTAGGCATATATGTCACTCATTACAATAATGAGCTGTTCTCTGAAATCTCCATGGGATCTGACAAACAGCAATATCCAGAGACTCCAAAATGGAGTGCTCAGGTACACATTAGGGCATCCGCAAGACTTAGGGCAGGCATCCTGACCAGCAACAACAGACACAGGTAGCCAGGCCATTACTCTCAGTGTCAGGAAAGAGCAAAAGATACCTATTCAGAGCATAGAAGTCATCAGAGAGAGAATTAGAATGGTTACCACAAGGCAGCTGAAAGGACTAGTTACTAGAACATTCACTCCAGACAACTCTTGGAGAAATTATATCAGAAAAAAATGACAATATTGGAATCCTAACACAACAGGTGATGATATGCCCAAAATATGGGTTTGAAATTGTAATTATGATCCAGTTTCATGGCTTCAGGTATGTATGGACTAGAAAATGTGCTGTCTTCTATTTCAGCCATCTGCTGCTATAAAACAAAGCCACTCAGTATTCCACAGCTTAAAACACTGACTTTTGTGATTCCTTGATTCTGGGCTCAGCTGGGTGGTACTTCTGCTCCATGTTTTACTCCCTACCCCCTCCCAACGGGCTCAGTGATGGAAAACAAACCCAGGGCCTCATTCATGCTAGGCCAGTGCTTAACCGCTGAGCTATTTCTCCCGTCCACTTTTGCTCCGTATGATGCCGAAGGGGGTCTGCCATCAGCTGAGGTGTTCAAGACAGTTCAGTCACATGGCTAAAGTCCTCCCTGGCTTTTGACTAGAAACTTAGCCATGATGACTGAAGAAAATGTCTGAACATGGCCTCTCAGCCTAATTCAGTCTTAAGCCAAGAACTTGACCACATCAGTTTCCTGTGTTCTTTTAATTAAAGCAGTCATGGGCTCAATACAAGCTCAAGGCAGTGAAGAAACTGTGAGTTGTGTAGCCATCATTCATCTGTATAACCTTTGATCCTTAACTGTGTTTAAAAAAGTTAAAACATCCAACAGAGGACTGAATCATTACAACAAATCACTGGATGGGATGGGGCTGGAAAAGGCCGGCCAGTCAGACACATCCTGGTTGCCTTGACTTCCGAGGCATCCTTGGCCTTAAACTCCATTCCTACAACTTCTTCTGAACCACTATGCCGTATGCATGTTACCTTCTTAACATCTCTATGTTACAGTGCTAAATGGAAATCATTGCCATCTGGTCAAAAACCTCAACTCTTTTTTTTTTTTTTTTTTTTTTTATCTGTTTCACTTGATGATTTGCCTTCCCAAGTAACACAGGCAGAGGAACCTGGAGGTTGCAGCCCTCTGATGAGCCATGGACTTCACCTCAGAGTCAACTGGACATGGTGTTTTAAAATGTCCACTCCCAGGCTGTGCTCCAGACCGTATGAATCCATATTTTTGAGTACTGTGCATATGCATGAATGCATAGGCACACATATTCATACCCGAAGAGAAAGCTCTCCATGTGATCCAGGTTTTCATCATCATAGGAACCACACTTAAAATGGTTATTGTCTAAAAGTCAGTGCAATGTTTTAAAAATGCTTAAGGGGGGGCATTCTCATATGGAAAAATACTATATGTGGAAAGTAATTTTCCTTATAAAGATTGCTGCACACAATTTCTTTGGTTCCATGCCTATAGTCTTGTGATGAGAGTTAAATATGACCCATTCCAAATGCTTTATCATTGCTAGAATGTCCTTTAAGTACCACTGGGCTCATTGTGATGGAAAACTGAGGTGCAATCAAAGCCAGCTGTGTACAGCCGAAGTGGTACTGCTGACTTCCCCACATGGCAGGCCAGGCCTTCTAGAGTCTGGGCTGTTGAGAAGAGTTGCATGATCTTTGTGTGCAATCTCACCGGGCTGCTGAGCCAGGCACAGTCTCTATGGAGCAGTAGCATAGCCCTGAGCCAGCACTGGGATGAAAGGGAAGGCCCAGGACAGAAGCCACTCCTCCTCATAGAATGTTTGCAGGCTTCAGGGAATGCCAGCTATGGTGAGTAAGGAATGCAGACTTGTTGGCTGAAGCATGTCTCCTATGGCCTAGTCTGATCATAATCTCTCCATGCCTCAGTTTCCCCTAGAGCAAAATAATACCTGAGGCCTATATTCCCAAAGATGCTGTAGAGATGAGTGAAATAACAACCTGGACAACTGAGGACAACTTCTAAGAGCTTCAGAGAGAAAGGGTGCATCCCATACACCTTCATAGCAGGGTAACTGGTGGGTTTCAAAGACTCACCCCTAACTCATTTGAAGGATAAGGCAGCCTGTCTACCTAAATGCACAACATCAAAATGCAGGCTCCCGCTAGATGCTGAAAATGTAAGACAAAACAGCAAGACAACAATAACAACAACAACAAAACAATTCCTTTTGCTCCTCAGACACAGCCTCACTAAGCAAGTTCTGTGTCCTATGACAGAAAGGCAATAGCCAGCAAGGTTTCCTTCCCCAAGCTGACAGCCGCTTCTATAAAGCCATGCCTCTTTGTTTTTCCAGAGCAGCCTATGGTGACATAGCAACCCAGACATATGGTGTCATTATTCAGCCAACACAAATTTGACACTTAAGTGAATTTATTATATTTTGCTTTGCTCCTGGTGCCTGAGAGGCTTTGCCACTGTCTCTTCTTAGAGCTTGTCACAGATGTTGATGGATTTTCCTCCTCCACGGCCAGGCTTTACTGTGGAAACTGATACAACTTCACGATAGAATTTCGAGATGAATTATTCACGCATTGCATGCTTTCTGCACACCGAGGCCTGAAGAAATCCATACAATTCAATAAATGGTCTTTCTAATCTTTTTAAACAGAGAGCATTCTCTCCTGGTTTTAACTATTTATATCATCGCCTCTGTAATCATTGTGTTTTTGGATAAAGTATTTCATAGTTGATAGCTTTGTTAAGACATTCATAATATTTCACATTAATGTGCAACAAAATTAGCCAGGCACTGAGATGAAACTGATCCATTCCATCAACAATAAACCATATGGGTCAAATTCTCATCATCTCAGCTTTTGCTCACTTAAAAAAAAAAAAAAAAAAAAAGTAAGATATGGAAACCTTGAAGCCAGTTCTATTTCCAATGATTTATAGAACAATTCCTGAGATATCTCAATATTTGTTGTTTTAGACCGAGTGGGCCCCTCTTAATGTGAATACCATCTGTGGAGATGAGTGTTTAATTGAAAAGAATCTTCAACTTGATGGAAAGGAGTCAGATGAACTCATCACTAGCCTCAGAGAAAAGATTAATGTAACAAAAACATCTCAAGCTGCTCTAATACCTGCAGAAGCCATGAGGATGCCTCGAGTGACATTATGGGCTGTGGGATATGGGAGTGAGTAACCTTAACATGACACAGTAAGCCCATTGAAGAATTGAGAACTATAATTACAGTTTTTAAAGTATACTGCCCTGTTGACCTTTAAGATTTAAGACTTTGCCTTGGGGTCATTTCATGACCTAGTTTTTCTTTTGTTTTGCTTCATCATTTTTCTTTTAAATTTCCAACTGAAAGAATTTTTCATCATGATTCAGTTAAATTTTAAGAGGTTGGTAAGTAAAGTTCTTCTTTATCTGTGTCTTTTTTTTTCCTTTTAATTTAATGAAATGCTTCTGAAGTATACATTCTTAAATAAGAGACCTGTTCTTTTAGAATTTGCTTTTCGTTCACGCAGCACTGACATCCTGAATTACTCCTAGAACAGATGGAAAAAGAATTGTGCGCACGCACAAAGGAAGATGAAATTCTAGCTAATGATTATTATTATTTGAGCAAATTCGGGCTAAGTACAGTCGAATTCATTTATGAAGCTTTGAGGCCCATCCATGCATAGCTTCCTCCATTTCTTGTCTATGGCTCCACGCTCCTCCCAGCCTCTCAAAACCTCTGCCTCAGAGTCGTCTTTGGTTACAATCATTCCCATGCCCAATCCACGCTGACTCACAATGGTTCTTTCTCTTCTTCTTTGAAATGTCTTCTCTTCAAACCCTGCAGTGTCCCCTCTCCTCTTCTCCAAGCTCCCACTGTGTCCAGATATCCATGCAATGTGTCCCATCTCACCATTCAACTTTCAGAAATGTCCACCATGCAAACCTCTTCCTTAGGGATGTTTGTAGTCTACTCCTTCAGCTAAAACACACATAGTAGTGTCTTCTGCCTAGTGAGCAACCTTCTGTTTAATTTAGATGATTGGTAGGAGGCAGATAGATGATAAATGATTGATAGATGATAGATAAGTAGATATATAGAGAGATGATGTACGAATAGATAACTAGATATTCAATAGATGTGTTGGGCTAGCTCTAAACACTTAAAAATATAAATTTATTGAACCCCCAAATGTCGCTGTGAGGTAGGAACTCTTATTTCTCCTTTCTATAGATAAAACACAAAAAAGCTATATCATTTGCCCAAGGTCACGAAAGAATGATAGAGCCATGATATTTTTGTGGGGCTGGGGGGCTGGGGTGACCCTTCTCTTTTATTCTCATAAGCAGGGCTCATTAACCTCAGCTGTATCCTGTGATGACTGGTCCTGATCTAAGCTTTAGCTTTTCAAGCTGTTGCTAATTTCAACGTGATTCGATCCTGTCGTTCCCACTCCCTAGTGCTTGTTTTCGGTTGTCTTCTCTTCCATTGGGTTACTTTCTTAGTAGGAAAGAAAACGTTCCACCTCTGGAATGAGTGTGGAAGGAGTTTTGTATGTCTTGACTGTTGACTTTTTCCTCCCTTCTCCAGCATGCTCTGTTTGGCATGGTCGACACAGTGCATGTACTGGCTGGCCGCTGGATGACACTGAGATCTCTTGAACATTGCCTAACTCTTAGGCAGCTTTCTGACATTGCTCCGTGTTGACTTTATAGCACTCTGAGCTCTTCTCTTCCAGCTGCTCCTTGTACAATGCATTCTGCTTCTTTTAATTTTTTTTTTTTTTTGCGGGGGGAGAGATACAGAGAGAAACAGACAGAGAGGGAGAGGAAGACAGATAGAGATGGGCGTGCCAGCAGTCGCTCAGCTGCTGCGAAAGAAATCCAGATGCGTGTGCCCCCTTGTGGTCAAATGCGGCATTGCGCTCCTTTGCATCTGGCTAAACATGGGACCTGGATATTGGAACCACTGGAGATTGGAACCAGCGTTCTTAGGCTTAGGAGGCAGGTGACTTAACCGCTAAGCCATCTCTCCAGGCCGCATTCTGCTTCTTGATCACTCGGTCTTTCTCTTCCAGCTGCTCACCAGATGCTTTGCCTTGGAGCACTCTTCCGGCTGGATATCTGTTCCCAAAGTATGGCTCTGGTTAACTGCTCATTGGCTGCAGTCCTATCTTATTCCAGGTCCTTGGCTTGTTTTAGGCGCCTTTGACTTTCCATCTCCTTCTTGGCTTGCTCCAATGCCAGCTCCTTGGCAACTCTTCTTTTAAGTTCATCTTCAGAAACTGATGCACCATAAATACTGGAATACTGCTGAGACTTCGAACCTGATGGGGAGGATTCCTTCATTCGATCAATCATATTTTCCAAAAGCCAGATGTCCTTCACCACAATGATGTTTTCATTCTCGTCCACCTCGAAGGTGACCCAGCGGGCACGGGCAGTGCCACCCCTGGCTCCTGCTTCTGTCCCCTTCAGCATGGATCTGTGAGCTCTCCAGGGCCCACGCTAGTCACGTGCGTGTGGAAACCCAGGACACTTCCCTCACCCAGCAGGAACTAGAACCATGATTTTAACCCAGCCACTGTTCAATATGATGCAAAACATTATGCAGCCACATCCTAGGATAACTAGCACTCACGTGAGAGTTTATTTCCGGTTTGACCTAACCTTCAATCAGATCTGCTTTTTTCCCCTAAATTCATTTCATTTTATTTCATGTAAGTAAAAGAATCTGTCTTTAAGTGAGCTTCTCTCCTGTGGTGTATGCATTTCCATCTCTTGCCTCATTGCCTATGGTGTTTTTCGAACCTGAGCTCCTTTCCCATTTCTTTCTCTTTGACTCACATATATCAGATCATATACATCACAAATTTACCACTGTAATATCTAACCTACTTGCAAGATGTAATGCACTTCCTCAAAGGAGGCTTTTTTGACATCGAAGGAATCTCCTTGCTTCTTTGCCCTCTCAGTGTGTGCTAAAAAAATAAAACTTGGACATACTTCCTTTCCAGAACTTACCTGTGCTCCTCTTCTCTGAAACCAGTTCTCAAAGGACCTGTGGGTATACCGAGGGATCTTTCGATGGCTCAGGTGCCAGAGGGTCCCTTGATGATTACCATACACCATGGTCTTTGGATCCCTTGACAAGCCTGCCTCCCCAAAGCACCATTACATCACGAGTTCCTCAAAGATACATGCAACTAAAGCTCTTCCTGTATTATAGTGTAGGAAAGGATCGTGAGGTGTTTTCACTCATTCTTTCAAGGCATTCTTCAGAATACCTAGCCTGGACTTGAACTTCTAGGCTTAAACAATCCTCCCCTGCCCAGCTCATGCTGAGACCTCTAAGTTGTTAAGATTACAAGCTAATATCAGCAATTCTTTATGTTTTCCAGTTTTTATTTTATTTTTTTTACATGTGTATGTGTGTGTAGTATATGTGCCTGTGTATGTGCATGTGGTGCACATATGTGTGCAGTTGCATAGAGGCCAGAAGTCAATTTCAGGAGTCTCCCTCTATTGCTTTCCACTCATTTTTTTAAAATAATTTTATTTATTTACTTACAAGCAGGGAGAGAGAATGAAAATGGGTGTACCAGGGCCTAGTGCCACTGTAAACGAACTCCAAAAACGTGCCGCTGTGTACATCTAGCTTTACATAGGTACTGGGGAATTGAACCAGGCTTTAAAAGCAAGTACCTTTAACTGCTGAGCCATCTCTCTGATCCTCACTTTATTTTCAGAGAGAACATGTCTCATCAGTTTGGCTAGATTAGCTAGTAAGCAAATCCCTGGGATCCCCTGTCTCCTTCCTTCCCACCTCTGGGATTACAAGAACATGCCATCACACTCAGCATTTTACTCAAGTGCTGGGCATCCAAACTCAGGTCCTCATCCTTGCACAGCAAGCATTTATTGACTATGCATTTCTCTAGCCCCCAGGATGGGTATTTTTCTGAGGCAGGGTCTCACTCTAACTCAGGCTGGCCTTGAACTCATGAAAATCCCCCTCCCTCAGCCTACTGACTTCTAGGACTAAAGTACTTGTAGGCGTGTTAACATGTGGTTTTATTTTGCTTCTTACTTGTTGGTTACCATATGTGTACATATATGTATTCACACTTATACACATCTATGCTTGTTTTATTTTCGAACAATATTGTAATGCAGCAAAAACAGATCTTGCTTCAACTTCACTTGTATTTCTCATCAAATCAAGTAGAACATTATACCATCAATCCTCACTAAATGCTTGCTGTGTGAATGGGTGAGTTATTAAAATTACCCCAGGAAATGAAGATCTGTGGCCTGAATTGCCAAGTGTTAAAAATGGCACCACTCAAAAATATATAGTCAACCACACATTAAAAAGTACTAAGAATAACTCAATATTTCTTGTACAGAACAGTTGCATTTTCTTCTGAGAATCCATATGTTAAAAGTTTCTCGGTATTTCCCACATGAGCACTTAAATCCAGAACTCACAGTGTACCTGGCTTCAAACCAAGTACATTAGTTATTTTGGAATTGCAGAATTAATAGTCATTCTCCCACTTGCAGATCTACCTCAAATAAATTTGTATTTCATTTGGATTAGGAATTATAAATTCCACTTCAGAAAGCTGCACCAGCACAGCTCTGCATCCTGCATCCCATGGCCGAACTTCACAAATGTGTTGCTGGTGTGAATATTTGCTCATCATATACAGACACAAAACCTTTCTCCTGCTGCCCACAATGTGGATTTGCCTTACATTAAAACTGAGATCATACAGTGATGCTATGACTTATAGGCCAAAGGCCAAAGTCATATCATATAAACACATATATGTATCATTTTGGTGATTCAAAAGAAAAAGTCAGATACTTTAGAATAGAGCTAGAAAACATAGTTATCAAAAGTTCTGAGACTGTTCAAGCCAGAACCAAACAATAGACCTATTACAAGTTTTTTATTTTTATTTTTTATCTTTTGGTATTTTAAGGTAAGGTCTCACTCTAGCCCAAGCTGACCTGGAATTCACTATGTATTCTCAGGCTGGCCTTGAACTCACAGTGATCCTCCTACCTCTACTACCTAAGTGCTGAGATTAAAGGCCTGTGCCACCACACCCAGCAGGGAGAGAGAGAATGGGCACACGAGTGCCTCTACTTGCTGCAAATGAACTCTGATGCATGTGCCACTTTGTGCATCTGGCTTTATGTGAGAATCGAACTCAGGTTCTTAGGGTCTGCAGACAAGTGCCTTAACCACTGAGACGTCTCTCCAGCCCAGAATTTACTTTTATAGATAACCAAATAAGTCTAACAGAATATATTATCTATCTTATAATAGATCTATTATTAACAAATGCATTTCTATTATCTTTAAAAAAAGGAAAAGGAGAGAGAAGAAACAACATTGCAAGACCTACAGGAGGCTCAGCCCCAAGCACTGTGACAGAACAATGAATTACTAGAACAGTGTCTGTGCTGGCAGGAGGGGGAAAGAGTCCCATGCATTGTCCAAGTAGTCTATGACTTAAGCTGGGTACAGGAAGAAGAGTTTACCAGGACTGGGTCTTCTACACAGCACCTGCTGGCAGAATCAAATAAGTCACCCTGTTGTCCATCATGGAGAGAAGAGTGAACTCGTGTTTGGAGTCACTGCCATCGAAAGGCATGTGAGAGTCTCTTGAGTTGTTCTGGAAGGGAACAAGGTCACAGATGTGTGAATGTGTAACATGCTGGAACCACAGTCATATCACGGCTTTTATCCAGTTTCCATGGTCTTTGTGGTAGAGTTTGTCTTATATTTTATTGAAATCTAGGATGATGGCTTTTGTCAACTCCACATTAGTGCAGAACTTGATTGGCAACTGTGGGGGTTTGATTCAGGTGTCCCTCATAAACTTACATGTTCTGAATGCTAGGTCCCCAGCTGGTGGCCACTTGGGAATTGGATCCTCCCAGAGACGGTGTATTGTTGGGGGTGGGCTTATGGGTGTGATAGCCAGCTTCCCCTTGCCAGTGTTTGGCACACTCTCCTACTGTTGTTGTCCACCTTATGTTGGCCAGGGGGTGATGTCCACCCTCTGCTCATGCCATTGTTTTCCCCTGCCATCATGGAGCTTCCCTTTGAGTCCGTAAGCCAAAATAAACCCTTACCTCCCACAAGCTGCTCTTGGTTAGGTGTTTTCTTCCAGCCACACAAATCTAACTGTAACAGCAATATAAAAGAGGGTTTCTTTAGTCAAATTAGTAGACTTCTATATAGAAATATTTGTCATTAAAAAAACTCAGGCCAGGCGTGGTGACACACACCTTTAATCCCGGCACTAGGGAGGCAGAGGTAGGAGGATCGCTGAGAGTTCGAGGCCACCCTGAGACTACATAGTTAATTCCAGGTCAGCCTGAACTAGAGTGAGACCCTACCTCGCAAAACCAAAAAAAAAAAAAAAAAAAAAAAAAAACCAAAAACTCGGGCTGCAGAGATGTTCCGTGGGTAAAGGTACTTGCTTGCAAAGCCTACTAGTATAGTTCCAATTTACCATATAAAGCTAGATATACAATTGGCAACTACATCTGGGTTCATTTGCAGTGGCAAGAGGTCCTGGTGTGCCCCCCCCCACACACATTTTCTTTCTCTCTCTTTCTCATAAATAAATAAAAATATTTTTAAAGTCTCACTTTGAGAACCAGCCCTTTATACACCAATTATGGGCAGTCATAGGAAAGAAAAATGTGAACTTTGCCTTCCAGGAGTGCCAAGCCCATGGGGAAAACACATAGACAAACCAATGGGTTTATTTTAGTGTGCGTGCACATTTCTGTTTGTGTGGTTGCACATGCACGAGTGTGCACATGGAATGAGGTGTTATTATTTGACAATTTTCATACAACTATATATTATACAAATATATGTACATATATATATATAATGTGTTTCATCCCAATCATTTTCCATTACTTTCTCTTAACCCCCACTCTCTCCCCTCTTACACTGAACCCTTTCTTCTTCCCAAATAGTCTCTCTTCTGGTATGACATCTGGTTTGTTTGTTTGTTTGTTTGTTTGTTTGTTTGTTTGTTTTCATTGTGTGTGGATCTGAACCTCTAAGTTTAACTAGGGTTTGAGACAGAGTTTTTGCTGGCTTGGAGCTCACCAATTAGGCTGCTCAGTCTGGCCAGTGCGTTGCAAGGGTCCATGTGTCTTCCCTTCTCCAGCCCTAGAATTATAAACGTACACCTCCACACCCAGCATGTTCATATGGCTTCTGCAGATCAAACTTAGGGTCTCTTTCTTGCAAGGCAAGCACTTCACCAACTGAGCTATCCACACAACCTGACAAACCAGTTTTAAACTGAGATAAGTGTCTCAGATTTGGTATGTAAGATACAGAGTGAATACATCTCCCCTAAAGCGATAAGCCTGGAAATGTCTACTAGGAAGGGTGACACTGGACCTGGGCACTGCAGAGTGCCATCATAATTTCATTTAGTGCACCTGGTCAAAGAGGGGGAGAAGGAGGATTTGGGCTCCAGGTTAGCTTTACCTATGCACCACAATGCAAACACAGCCTGAGGAACCTTGTATACTGTCTTGCATTTCACTAAGACACTGCAGGGAGGACGCATGAAAAGACATGACATTTAACTGTACAAATGTGATTTAATGATACAGTAAAAGTCACACCAGAAACAGCCGCATAGCAAGAGAGGGCAATGTTTGGTTACACGCCCAGACCTCTAGCTTTTCCACAGACAAGTATGAATCACTGTGGGTTCTAACACAACCTTCTTTCCTACGGCTTATCCTGTTGCTGTGTTTTCACATGAGACAACGTCATGCAGTTTTTTTTTTTCAGGTTTCTCCACTTTTTTGTATGTTCACAGCAACATCAAGAACTATAATTATCCTAATAGATGGACCGAGCGGGAGTCCAAACTGCAACCTCCTCTTATATTTGTGGTAAATGTCATAGAGTCTTGCTTTATAATAAAACAGACAGCATGCTAGAGGCTCCGTCCTTTCTCAGAACCAAATCTATATAGGAGGAGGCATCAAGGGAATCAACCAGAACTTATAGGTTTGCCAAGCCAGGGAGTTAGATTTACAATTCTAGTGCATCGCTGGTCTGACACAGAATCATATTTACTGGCTAAGAAAAAGCCTTTGGCACCCTTTCGACTATTTGGCGAGGAATTTTCTCTAAATAGTGCCTTCAGGCCTTAAGGAATAGCTCAATGGTTAAGGTACTTGCCTATAAAGCCTAACACCCCGAGTTCACTTCCCCAGTACCCACATAAAGCCAGATGCACAAAGTGGCTCACGCATTCTCCCTCTCTCTCTTTCTCTCTGTTTTTTTTCTCTCTCTCCTATCTCTCCTTCTATCTTTCTCTCTGCTTGCAAATAAATAAATAAAATATTTTAAAGTACCTCTGTAATGATGAAAGTCTTTTATGTCTTCCCATATATATCATTGGTTGCTCAAACCATAGTTCTGGCTTGATCCCAGGCCCACCTCTCTTTGCTGCTCATTCTAGCAACTTTTTGACTCCTCTGAGCCTCTGCTGAGTTGCTGCAATATAGACTAGATTAGAAAGAAGGGACTGCATACATCTGCTCTGAAAGTGCATTGTATCTGACGTGAAAAGCAACCCTAATAGAAATTAGGTGGCTATGCAGAGCAGAATAGATGCACAGAAGAAACATAGCTGCCTGAAATACTATCTGTTCAAAAGATGACCTCCCTTGTAAGCACTGGGAACTTCAGTCTCATCCGGTACCACCACCATTCATAGTTGGGGTCAAGGGGGCTTTCAGAAAGAAGC
Source organism: Orientallactaga sibirica (assembly GCA_036365145.1). NCBI lineage: Eukaryota > Metazoa > Chordata > Mammalia > Rodentia > Dipodidae > Orientallactaga > Orientallactaga sibirica. Next base: position 24,638,435 of record JAEOAD010000003.1, read on the forward strand.
TATGGTAAAAGTCGATGCACTTCCATTTAAGGGAATGCTATGTTTCATCACATATGTTTTTTATTTCCAACTAAAGAGTTCTTGATGTTTATTGTCAGAAATATAAAGTGATTATAACATGAGGCATCCATGTTTCTAGAAGCTGCTTGTTGCTATCTGTTCACAAAACAATATTATGTTTAGTGTTTAGATGTTTTAGTGGAAACTGGGTAAGCTCTCTATATTTTCTGCACTTAGATCTAACAAATTCCTGGAGAAAAAGAAGGAGGGCACATAGGAACAGTTATGGTTTGAATATGAAGTACCTCATGCAGCCTCAGGTGTTGAAAACTTGGTCCCCAGCTATTTTGTGAGGCTGTAGAAAGTAGGTGGAGTAAGTAGGTCACCATGGGTTGTTCAAAACCATGGCTCTCGGGGCAGGAGAGATGGCTTAGTGGTTAAGGCGCCTACCTGTGAAGCCTAAGAATGCCCATTCAATTTTCCAGGTCCCATGTTTAGCCAGACACAAAAAGTGATGCAAGGGCACAATGCTGCACACGCCCACAAGGGGGTGAACGTGTCTGGAGTTCCTTCACAGTGGCTGAGAGGCTGCTGGCACGCCCACTCTCTATCTGGCTCTCTCTAAATAAATAAATAAATAAATAAATAAATAAATAAATAAATAAATAAATAAATAAAGACAAACCATGGCTCTGGCCTCATCTGGGTTCCTCCTCTTCTCTTTGCCTTTGTTGCAAAGGTAGGCCTTTGTTGGCCCAGTTCCTATCTCATTCTCTGCTTCCTGGCTGGCATGATGTTAGCTGTTCCACCATGCCATCCCTATCATACTGAACTGAACCCTTTGAAAACAGGAGCCCAAGTAAGTATTCCCTCCTTTAAGTTACTTGTGTCAGTCTTTTCTCATCATGACGCAAAAATAACTCATACTGGAGATAAACATGAGCTTGGAGGAATACATGTAGAAATAAAATTAGAAAAGCCTTCTTTTTCCTTAGCTTCTTACCTTAGGCCAATTTCCCATCCACAACATTCTCCCTGTCACAGCTGGGTATCTATAGTATGATCCCAATCCTTCTTTATTTCTTTTCCTACTATTGGGATGAGTGATGCCTCCAGACATGCTTGAAGTTACCAACTCTCCCAAAACCACTCCAGTTGCTCAAACCAGCTATACATAGAATGATATGCTATACTAAGTCATCATGCAAAACAATGTCAGTCTTACATGTCACCAGAACTCTTGCTACTGACATGGAGAAAACACCTTTCCTGAGGGCCCTTGCCTATGACACAGCAATGATTTCTACTTCCCCCACCCCCACAGAATGGTGTGTCATACATGCCTTGCTCAGTTGTCTACAGAGGCTGTCTTCTCCTACCCTTTGCTTCCAGTTTGTTATGCTCCCTGGAATCTTAGAAACTGCAGTTAAAATGCTGAAACACTCTGTTATTATTAGGATGTTCAAAGTCTCCTGTAACCCCATGTGTTTGAACACTTGGTCCCTAGCAGATGGCACTGTTCTGCAGGGTTACACTCCATTAGGAAGTAGGGCCTCAGTGAAAGAAAGAGGCTTTTGGGGGAGGACATTATGAGTTATGGTCTAGCCCCAGTTTCATTGTCAGCTTCCTGACCCACATGGTTGAAAATACGGCCTCACTCTCCACTTACTATAGCTGCAAGGCACTCCTGCTGCCATGCCTACACTGTCGTGATAACAGAGCCCTCCAACCATGAGCCAAATAAATCTTCCTCCCTTATGTTACTGCTTGTCAGCTATTTGGTCACAGCAACAAGAAAAACAACTAATACAAAAAATTAGGGGCAGGCTGGAGAGATGGCTTAGTGGTTAAGGTGCATGCCTGCGAAGCCCAAGGACCCAGGTTCAATCCTCTGAGTCTCAATATTCATTCAATATTTCAGTTCATGAGCTGGAGAGATGACTCAATAGTTAAGTGCCCTTTCTGTATAAGTATGAGGGCCTGAGGGAGCCTGAGATTGCTGCAGTTCAAATCTCCAGATCACATGTAAACAGCTGGGCATGGCCACTCATGCCTGTTAGCCCCCATCCCACAGGGGAGCAAAGACCCAGGAATTATCTGATATTGAATGAAAATAAAACACAAAAGCAGGCTTTACGATCATTAAGAGACTCGGGCTTACATAAAACTGGGTGGAAAAGCAATGGAACCAGGCGCCTATGTTTCACTCTGGTAAGTGCATCCTGCTGCACGACATCATGTGGGGTGCTGTAAGGGCACACACACACACAGCAAAAGGAAAATTTCAGTACACAGGCAGATGCAGCCAGATTCTTTTCCAAAATGTATCACGAATGGCCTCTACTACAGTTCCCAAAGGTGTTCTTATTTTCCCTTGAAACCTCATCAGCACAGATATTTATATTGACATTCTGATCTTCCACACTTCCACACTTCCACCAGAATCTCCTGTTAGGCTCTGCTTGCAGGACTGTGAGCTTCTCTAACCCAGTTCCAAACACTTTCACATTTACCCTGCAAACCACTGTCAGAGGCCTATAAATGACATGACATGATCAAACTGTTCACAGAAACTACAACACCACAATTCAGGCAATGTACTAAGTAGTCCAGACTCCTAATGTGAATGCCATTCCATGTGACGCATCAAAACATTCTGAAGCACTTGTTGAGTATGGCGGGAATACGGACTTCTAGCCATGTGACCAGCTACAGAGATGAGGATGGTGATTGTCAAGAGTGTTTCATTCCTACTTTATCAAGAATATGCTTGTGAATTTATAGTCAGACATGAAGATACGAAGCCTTCGTGTTTTCATCTCCTATGCTATTTCTTTGTTATATAACATCATTTAATACCAGTACATTAAGTGTTATTAAATTTATATTACCATATTTAAGTTCTTGGATATAAATTAAAAAAAAAAAACTAAGCATTCCTCCAGGAACATTGCCAGCAATTCTGTGGAATTACTTTTTTATTGTACGTAAGATAGCTATATCATGTTAGGAAGAATTATAACCTTGTTGTTTACCTTTATTTGAAAATCAAGCATGACATATGATTAGATGTCCAGTTGCCAAGGAGTAGATTTGTGAAGGTTAGCCTTGAATGTCAACTTGACTGGACTTAATATACCTCTGAGACTATGCATGAGAGCATTTCCAGAGACCATTAACTGGGAAGGAGAACCACCCTCGATGTGGACACCTTCAAGCAGGCAGCCCAGGTATAAAGAGGTCTGAAGAAAGCTGTGTGCAACCTGCCTTCGCTCCTTTCTCCCAAGTGCCTCTCTAGCTGCAAAATCCTCCACTGACATCAGACTCCACCTGCCTCAGCCTTCCAATGTGGCCTGCTTCTCCGGATTAGAACTACTGAAGAATCCAGTTTCTTGAGCTGAGCAGATAATGGGTTCTGTGCTTCTTCAGCACACAGAACTCTTTGGTCCACAACTCAGCCCCCATCACGTAAGCCAAACTAACAAATCCCCTTTTACGATTTCTCTCTCTCCTCTCTCTCTCTCTCTCTCTCTCTCTCTCTCTCTCTCTCATTTTCTTCCAGAGAGCCCTGCCTAACACATGCTCTCCTATTTCTTTAACTTTGACTCCTCTCTACTACGATTTAACTCAATTACTAAAAAAGAAAAAATAAGAAGGGTTGTAATTTGGACCTAAGATGTCTCCCAAAGGCTCATGCATTGGAGGCTTGGTCCCTACTCTAGACATATTCAAAGGTGGGGCTTTGGGGGAAGTGATTGGATCATGAAGATGCTGATGTCATCAATGGGTGTTCATAATGGATTGACTGAGGTTGGGGATGTAGCTCAACGATAGAATACTCACCTTGAAAGCATTAGGCCCTAGGTTCAGTCACTAGCACTGGAAACAAAAAGAACATAATGGAATTCATGGAGGCAGTGAAAACTGTAGGAAATGGAGTCTAGTTGGAGGATGCTGGTCATTGGGGCACACCCTTGAAGGACATGCCTTGTCAGAGGCAAGCCTCTCTGCTCAACTGCAGGCTCCCTGGCGCATTGTTCTTCCTCACTACAGGCCTGAAGCAGTGGAACTAGCCAACCAGGAACTGAACCCTTGAGCCAGAATAAATAACTCCATCTAAGTTGTTTTTCTCAAATGTTCTATCACAGCAATGGAAAGGTGAGTAAAAGAGGCCCACAGAAAATAAACATGACCAACACACAAAATTGCCCCTCCTCCTTCATTTAGACCTTTGCTCCTCTCTGTCTCTCTCTTTCTCTCTCTCTCTCTCTGCCCTTTAAAATGACTCACTCCTGCTCAGGAGGCTTCCTGGAACTTTGTCAAATAGCTCCCAGACATGCACATCATGAGCCTTTCAGGTACGCCAGACTCTCAGAGAGTATATAATTTGAGTTCAAGCTGAGGCCCCTGCTCTAGTCATCAGCTGAAAATTTATAGCCTACAGTTTTCATCAATTACTTTAATATGAAGCAGTGTTTGGAAATGGAGGAATATTTTACTTTTCTAAAATGCTATTTATTCCTCCTGCCCACCTCTATATACATACATCAACCTATAACCCTAAGTCCAGTTATTTCTAGTCTTTATCCTCACCAAAACTGAGAAATTACAAATACTGATCTCGGGCATTCCATAGCCAATAAGCAATTCAAGTTATATAAGTTCAGCCTAGATAAATATGCATTTATTCATACACACACACGAGTTTTCTTTTGGTCAACTGAGAAAATATGCAGGTTGTACTTATTTTCCAGAAAAATATATGGAGAAAAGTTATTAAAATACATGTCACTTTATTTTAATTCTTACACTCAAGGGTAATTCGTGACATGACATTTTTCTTTATATTACCCTGAAATGTTCCTTAAATGAAGACTGTTGACAAGACATAGCAAGAAATTGTCAGTCTTAAGTCTATGACAGGGGAGGTCATGAGACTTAGGGGTAAAAAGCCTGCTCTTTTCTGGCTAAATGTATATGTTATTCTCACCAAACTACCCTGAAAGCACTGCACTTAATGTTTATATTTATATATTAATGCTACTCTCACTTCTGGATAGAGAAGCTTCACTTTTCAGATGGATGATGACCACTGGGATGACCCAAAAGACAACATAGTGCTGAGAAGAAGGGATGGAGGAGTGTCCAACACTGAAACTTCTGTCACACCCTCCAAGGCTTGGGGTTCATTGCAGAAGAAGGAGCGGAAAGAATGTAAGAGCCAAAGGAAGGGTATGACTCCTTACAGTGCAACTGTCCAGACAGAAACTGGCCTCGATACCCATGACCTCGCAGTGCCTAGCAATACCTTCACAAGACCCTCCTCATAATAGGAGAAAAAGATGATGACATGAAATTAAAAGAGAGACTAATGGAGAGAGGGAGGGGATATGATGGAGAGTGGAGTTCTGAAGGGGAATGAGGGAGGGGAGGGAAATATCATGGTTTATTGTCTGTAAGTATAGAAGTTGTCGATAAAAAATTTTTTTTAATTTAAAAAATTTTTAAGAAGAGAAATTGTCAGTCTTGCAATGCGATGATGAGAGCACATTCCAATTCTTTTTTATAAGTCTCATACAAATATTAGTTTCTACATTTGCAATTTAAACTATAAGCACATTATAATATATCCCACTGCATACAAGAGAACACCTCAAAGAATGTTCTTTAACAACTTAGTTTCTAGGACTGACTTCTTTAGTGATTACTTTGTTTTTCACGCTCCTTCAGTGGGTTTCCCGGTTGTCTTTCCTCCCGCTGAACACCTTCCATATCTGCTCAAACTGTCCTTATCTCAAGAGCTGTGTTGTTCTTCCTCAATCAGATAAAAAGAGGCCTCCAACTGAGGACTCTCCACAGCTAAGAACTGGCCAGAGCACACAGGCGGCCAGAGTGGCAATCACATTCCAGGGCAACAGAGACGTTCTCTTCTGAGGAGATTTGCCACGCTTTCTGTCAGCCTCGCTGCTCTTGGAACCCATGAAAATCTATATGTATGGCATATGTGTGGAAGAAAGATTTCAATTCAATAACCTCATCCATCAGCACACAGTCTGCCACAAGTCTTAACAATATTTTCCAATTTGCTTCACTCCCGATGCATTTTGCCATGAACCTGTGAATTTTAATGTATCCTTTCAACTTGAATTTTGCAGTTTTTCTTCTCACACATAGCTAATAGCCCTGGAGTCAGATAGTTAAACCCATGTTTAACCTCAAGTCATTTTTGAAGCAATTATATCTTTCAGATCTGCCAGAGGTCATTTTGCTGTCAAACGATAACATTTTGACAATAAATGTCCAAGACAATGTCATATATAAACATTCTGATTTTATAAATCAGTATATATTAAAAGAAAACAAGAAATCAAAGATACATTTGGCATCTCATACTGAAATGCTTCATTCTAAGAAATCAACACTGAGGAAAAAAAAGGAAAAATGATTATGGCGGGAGGGGGGCAGGACCTATGCAAACAACTCACAGTCTAGCTTGAGGGGAAGGTTAAGAGGAGTAACAGGTCATGAGTTGACCTTGGGCACCTGCAAGTGATCTGATGTGAACTAATCCCTGTTAGAACACTAGGTGTTTGTGTGTTGACGATGAAATCACACCCTCTTCCTTGAGAACCTTTCTCTGGAATATCAAACCTGCCCAGGGTTCCTGGACCCAGACTTCAGGCATCATTCTTCAGGATTTGCAGTTGGGACCAGGACATGGAGGCTTTCTGAGCAATCTACTTTACATTGTAGCAAGTATTAGTGGTTAATGTTCTCTGGAATGTCTACTTAGAAAGGACGCATACCATCCCCCCCTTTCAGCCCCAAATAGGACATTTCCTAGCCTACTTATTCCAGATTTCTTTTTTAAAAATTTATTTTATTTACTTGAGAGAGAATAGGAGCACCAGGGACTTCAGCCACTGCAAAGGAACTCCAGACACATGCGCCACCTTATGCCTCTGGCTTATGTGGCTCCTGTAAAATCGAACCTGGGTCCTTTAGCTTTGCAAGCAAGTGCCTTAACCACTAAGCCATCCCTCCAGCCGCTATTCCAGAGTTCTTTCCCAATGAGGATGTGGCTGGTACTGATGCGCCCTAAGTTCCTTAGTATCCTCTGTCTGGTTGGTACCAAACAAAAGGTACCCTCCGTCTTGCTCCATGCTACTTCCTGTGCCCACTGTTTGCTGTTTCCAGACCAGCATCTGGTTTTCCCTTCAACAGCATAGAGCAGGACACTGTGTAACCATGACTTCTCCATGAAAATCACCATCTGATTGCTTTCTTGCTTGGCCTTCTGCTCAGATCTCCTCCTGCTTAGCCATGGAGACCGTACAAAAGCCAGTGCACAGAACCTCAACAGGATTGTTCCCGCTGGAAGCAGCTGCTCTGCAGAGGTTGGCCAGCTAGACAGGTTACAAAGGGTTCGTTTGGATGGAACACCCTCAGTACCTGCTACTTCAATAGAAAAAAAAATGATCTAACCAGCGTGGCAATCAGGAGAGAAAAAGCTGTGCAGCCACTGGGACCTTGCATGGGTACACGAAGGATCCGAGGTCTCATGGCTCATGGCTCATGTCACCGAGGATCTTGGATTAGACTTTGAACTTGATCCCAGGCTATCCGTATAGTCAGTCCACTGTACTCCGTGGGTGTTAAAGATGAATTTGTTAAACTAGCACAGTTAAAATCTGCAAAAGATCTTCCATAACTTTAAAAATATTTGTTTTACTACACCAGTTGAGAAAACAATCAATAAACAGCATTGACTGTAAGTCACACACCATTCTAAGAACTCAGAATATATCATGTCACTGTTCCTTCACAACCATCCTGAGGCAGGGACCATAATGTTTGCCTAATGGAAAGGTTGAGTGACTTATCTGAAGTCACAGAGATAGCAAGGGGTCCATTCAGTTTCTAACCCTAGCTATGGGACCTATAGTCCCTTCTGCTATTCTCTAAGACTGCTGCCCAGGGAAGAGGCTCTGAGGAGACCTGACAAGTGTCCTCCTCCTATGCTTCATCCTAACCCCAACACAGTTCCCCTCCAACTCTAGTAACGCCCCTTGCTGGATGTGGCTGACCACCCCTGCGATATCAGTGACTCCATTTGAGTCATGGCTTGATCATGGCTAGGTCCCATACCATTTCTGAATTCTAAGAAACTGGTCTCAGTGTATCACTGGGACCAGCAAAATGCCCAATACAGCCACACCCTGGTTTTGAGGTCCATCTTGTCTTTGTGAGTGCCTCAAGGCCCACCCCACCCAAGGCTAGGACATCAGGCCAGGTATTCTTTCCTCAGTGATTTTGTTTTTTCCTCATACCCAGAGAAGTTAGAATGTAATCAGCACTGGCCTAGGAAAAGTATTATTGACCAATATTAAGTTATCTCTGACTCATCACACATTTTAGGTGAAAACACACCGCATAAACCAAAATATATCCTGCTTTTTACTACTTCTTCCCCAAGATGTGAAACTTATAACTTGTTTTTAGAAAATTCCCCAAACACAGGCTAACACTTGGCTCCTTATTTTTTCTTTCAGACCCTCAAGGCAAAGCAGTTAAGAACAGAATTATAAGAAATTTTGAATGCATCAAGAGCTCAGTCTTTCTTTTTGCTATCAGCTTGTTCTGAGGCATTCCCTTTGAGAAAAGGAAAAAAAAAAAAAGAAAGAAAAAAAACAAAAACAGTGGTTCTCTTGACACCAGCAAGTCCAGACCATTTTCTCTATGCAGACTACAACACTGCCATTGAATGTGGCTTTGGACCACCATGTAGGCAAGTCATTTTAAACACTTTTTAAATATCCTGTGACTGATGAGGAGTCAAACTTCATATATCAAGCAGTATTAAAAGTGCAGCTATTTCCACTTGACATGTATCAAGAGATTTCCCTATGTTCATACCCTTTGACCAAGTAATTCCACTTTGGGGACCCTGTCTTAGGGAAATAATGTGAAATAACAGAAAAGGCGTTATGCACAAAGACAGTAATCCAACCACCCAACTGTCCCCAAATTCAGGAATGGCTAATAAACTCTCCACCTAGAGGAGTATTTTATAGCCCTTGGAATGCAGTTATGAAAATTTTATATCATGGAATATTTTCCTCATTGTAAATGGAAATGTAAGACAAAAATGATGCTTAAACCTTAATCACTCTTCTGTAAAATCCAGGAACTTTACGGAGCAAATAATAATATTAATAATCATAGAACAAAATAAACTCACAAAGAAAGTATTTTGAGACTAGTCTTCAAAAGACTCATAGAACTTGATGAAAAAGGAAAGAAGTGAAAATTACCTAGTCTCTTGCCAAGGGGCTTTGGAGAGCCTTTGGACCTTTACTCCCTCTTGTGCAAGGTGGCACTCATTAATACTTTCTCAATTAACAAACAATGACAGCGTAGGTGTTCCCCATTATCTAGTGTGCTGCAGCATATGAAATTGCTGTTGTTTAGCTATTTGGACCAATAAAACAGCAATTTTGAGTAAATAATAATAAGACCTGGGACTGGTGAGATTGCTCAGTGGTTACTGCACTTGCCTGCAAAGCCTAATGACCCAGGTTTGATTCCCCAGTACCAGATGCACAAAGTGGTGCATGCATCTAGAGTTCCATTGGCAGCAGCTGGAGACCCTGGCGAACTCATATTCTCATTCTCTCTCTCACTGTTTCTCTCTCTCTCCCCCTCTCTCTGTCTCTCTTTGCAAATAAACAAATAAATAATATTTTTTAAAATATCTGCTGTTTACTGTTTCTCACGTTGCTTTCATCGTGAGGACATCCTAAAGGGTTTAAGCACAAGCAGTGAGTGATTCATGATCTTTCTTTGTATATCATCCCATGCCATCTTGGAACAAAAGGCTGAGAAGTTGACTTTCTTGTCTCTGAGGGAGAAAACAAGAAGGTTTAAAAGATTTAAATGGATTTTCTATGAGAAATAATCAGAGAATCCTTTACAATATCCTGAGAGCACTCCTCACTGTCTCCCATTTTATTTTTTTGCACATGTGCAGAATGGAATATTGACTGAAAGTTCCAATGCTGCACAGACTGCTTTTATTTTAAATGTCTTTCTTTCATCACACTCTCTTTCCCACACCCCTGAGCAACTAACCATCATCAGTAGCCTTGGGAGACAGAGAAGGGAAAGAATCATTGCACACAGCCCAGGGACAGAGTCAAAACTATTGAGTAATATTTCCAATGTTGCAGACAGTTCTTTAGCAAGATGTTATTGGCAACTATTGGAAAATAACTATTTTTCTCTTTTTTAGTTTTCCTACTTCAAAGAATATATAACTGTGTCTACTCACCTTTTAGAATTGTAAAAGTAATTTATAGATTTATATAAATAATCACCTTTAAATTACCTGAATAAAAAATACCTTTAAATAAATACTAGTACTAAGATACTTTTAGAAATACACTGTGCATAAATGAATCCATAAAGGTCTAATCTCCTCTATAGAATACCTTAGCCCTTTCATAATGTCAGAGCCCTTATTGTCTTAGATGATTGTTAAAATTAGTATCCAAAAGGGAGGAACTTGCCTCATTTAGTTATTTTAATTGAGAAAGTAAGTTTGGTAGTTTGATTCAGGTGTCCCCCATATACTTAGGTGTTCTGAATGCTAGGTTCCCAGTTGATGGAGACTTGGTAATTAATGCATCCAGGAGGCAGTGTATTTTGTGGGGTGGGCTTATGGGTGTTAAAGCCAGCTTCCCCTTGCTAGTGTCTGGCACACTCTCCTGTTCCTGTTGTCCACCTGATGTTGGCAAGGGAGTGATGTCCACCCTCTGCTCACACCATCATTTTCCCCTGCCATCATGGAGCTTTCTCTTGAGCCTGTAAGTGAAAATAAACCATTTTTTTCCCAAAAGCTGCTCTTGGAAGAGTGATTTTTGCCAGCAATGCAAACCTGACTGCAACAGTAAGCTAGGATAAATATTCATGAGAATTACTGGCATTAAAACAATTAATATAAATAAGCCTCAGTTTTATGACAAGGTTCTACAATTAAATAATGAGTGACATATGTTGAGATTAAAGAAGTAAGTTCACAGTATATTTGATACTGCCTGTTCCTGAGTTGGCAAAGGTTGATTGGTACATTGTTTTTATCTGATAGCATTTTGCTGAAGAAATTAAAAATGATTTTGAGAACTCATTTCCTAAAAAAAAAGGAAGAAAGATATAAACCTATGCTAAATGCATACCTGGTTGTAGTGCCTATGTAACTAAGACAATATAAAAGTTTTGTATTTGAAAAATCTAACTGTTGTCAATATGGCATGATAGGATGAGCGTCAATGCAAATCACCCATCTGAAGAGACAACCTGAGCTTCAAATCTATCTATCTATAAACCTACCTTATTCCTTTGTTGAACTAGTGGCTTTGTTCATTAAGACATGATGAAAGGTTTACAAAGGACAGTGATTACTGCAGGTTGAAACTGTCATATCACCTTATGTTCCAATTCAACATTTCTTAACCTCATAATGCATTTTATAGCAAACAAACTCTCTCAGTGTTGCCCAGAGATTGTACTGGTTGGTACCTTTTTCAAGCCTAGTGACTCACTTTCTCAACCAGTAATAATTTTATTACTTCTTTTGTATTATCATGTTTCTCAAGTCAGAAAGAGGCTTTGGGAAATATCATGGGACCAGGAAAGTTGATTTCAAGAGCTAATTTCTACTTTTACCATGATGGACCTCCAGACCTCCAAACTTAATGTTTGTTAGATATATTTTATTAGATAATTGCCAGGTTTGTATGTGCTACTTCCTCTAGCTCCTTGACCTATTTGGACTTCAGTTTCCTATTCAACCTAATGAAAATTATCATAAAACCAAATGAACTCTAGTTGACTTCCAATGATGTAATAGTAATCTTATTTTTATTTGGAGTCATTAGTGATGCATAGAAATGTGTATATTCTAAGATTTGATAACAATATAAGACGTTAAATTAGAAAAGGCCACTCTCTGAAACTGATACAAAAATAAGACAAAGTGAATGAGATTCATCATCTGTCTAGTCACCCACCTTATGAGCAGTTTTAAGACCCATGGTTCCCTTTGTGATAAGTACTATAAATAATATAAAGAAATGTATCCTTACCTCACAGCTTGAGAACATCATAAATCTGCAGAAAATCAAACTATCCAGTTGTTAGAAAAAAGTCAAGAATTAATATGTTTATGGTGCTATCCAGAGAAGAAGATGTCCCAATTTTGAAAGCTAGTGACAGAAAGATCTCCAGAAAGATAAATTAGTATTCCACTAATGTTTATTGAACACCTGTGCACCATCCATTGTGACTGAATCTTTCATAAGTTAACCCATTGACTTCCCTCAAAGCTTGTTGTAGTGCTGGTAGTTTTACAGACCAGGCGCTGTGCAGGGTAACACAGCTGGAACACGATCCTACTCTCTTACCTCAAATCCAAACTTTCTGCGCTTTATTACGGGGAACCATAATAAAAGGAGTGAAAGAACCCTAGCTACACTAGATTTGAAAATAAGTAACCCATTCCCTTTTGTCAAAAGCTTGTGCTTACATAGGCTGGAGATATGTTTCAGGGGTTGCTTGTAAAGCTTGGTGGCCCAAGTTCAATTCTCTTGTACTCACATAAAGCCAGACACACAAAGTGGTGCATGCATCTGGAATTCACTTGCAGGGGCAGGAGGCCCTGACATGCCCCACTTACTTTATTTCCCTCCCTCCGTCTCTCTTTAATACATAAAAAAAATCATTTTTAAAAGTTTGTGCTTAAATTTACTTAATGTTCATACCCATATATTAATGCTGCTATCACTTTTGGTTAGAGAAGCTTCTCTTTTCAGATGGAGGTGACCACTAGGATGAACCAAAAGGCACCACAGTGCTGAGCAGATGTGACAAAGGAATTTTCAGCACTGAAACATCTCTATCACACCTTCTAAGGCTCGGGATCCATTGTGGAAGAGGTGGGGGAAGGAATGTAAGAGCCAAAGGAAGGGTAGTACTGCTTACAATGCAATCGACCAGGCAGAAATTGGCCTTGATATCCATGGCCTCATAGTGCCTAGCACTCTCTTCACAAGACCTTCATAATAGGAGGAGAAAATGATGACATCAAAATAAAAGAGAGACAAATGGAGAGAGGGAGGGGGCATGATGGAGTGTGGATTTGTGAAGGGGAAAGTGAGGGAGGGGAGAGAATTATGGTTTATTGTCTGTAAGTATGGAAGTGTCAATAAAAAGGAAAAAATAAAATAAAATAAAGTTTGTGCTTAAGAACAACCTAATGGGTTCTTCACTGGTGAAACAATCACAAATGAAGCCGCATACACACACAAGCTCATAGGTGCACAACACACACATACGTACACACACACAAGCTATATTTTTCTAACTTCTGTCTCTATTGTTTTATATTATTTTGTCCATGTTACTTATATGATAGATATTAGAAGGTTTTGACTGGTTTTGTGTGTGTGTGTGTGTGTGTGTGTGTGTGTGTGTGTGTGTGGAGTTTGTACACTCATGATTGGAGTCCTCCTAAGTTGCCCTGTAAGAATTGAATTATTCTGAGACAGCCACACTGGGAGGAAGCCAAGCTTAAGCATATAGTGTGATCTCAGGAAAGTGTGAAAAACAAAGCCATTTATAAAATTAAGCAGAAAACCATGAGGCTAGCAAGCCTTCTATTTCAAAGTCAATTTATTGATATCCTGTTCAAAACTTGTGATGGTGGCTTATACATCAGCCCTATGCATTTATTAGCATGTTAGTTCTTCAAGGTTCACATTGATGGCTTAATTTTCACAGGCTCTCTCTAAATGATGTTGTACATGCAATAATTGAATATTTCAATGCCTCCATATCAGAACCATTTACAGAATTCAATGAGTCAGAAATTCTACATCCAAGTATTTAAGTGACAAGTATAACTGTTGAGAATAACAGAAAGGAATTGCTTAAAATATAATAAATCAAAGGGCTTATCATCATAGTATGTTATGTATACATATGGAGGTTGTTAACAAATAGTTAAAATATAAAATTAAAAAAATATATTAGATTATATTGTTCAACATATTTGAAGGCTGCTATACACAAGGCAAGAAAGATGGGGTAATGAACAGAGAAATAGCTGCTATATTCATGAAGTTGGAAAGATACATGTTCTACTGATTATTGCCTCACAACTAACTCATGGCTTAAGCTAGAAATAATGTTTATGTGACAAGGCATAGCAGGAATAGCTTGATTATTCCCATTGATGTCTGGGTCTCACATGGGATGACCTAATAGCAGCTAGGGGTTACTCAGTGGCTGGAGGCTACAGTCACGTAAGAAGCTCGTTCATTTGGTCATGAGCGCACTGGGAATTACACACTAGGACTGTCGTTTTTCACATTTTTGTGAGTGGGTTTGGCTAGTTCTCAGCATGGTGGCCTCAGCTCAATTAAGGTTCCTCTATGGTGGCTCAGGGAGGATGTCAATCAGTCATGTTCCATCGACCAAGAGAGGAGTGGCTTCACGTTTTCATGACAGTCTTGCCACACTCTAGGGGCTAAGGTACAATTGCATTGCACTGTATGGGCTAAGTCATTTGGAGCCTGCATACCCAAATTAAAGGAGAAAGAAATTGAACTCTCCCTCTTAGCTTCAATGTGGAAAGTGAAAAGATAACATTTGGAAGAACATATGAGATGGGAAGTATTGAGGTTGTCTTTGGAAAATACTACGTGCCACAATGTAGTAATGACATAGTAGTAACAATATTATTAATCATTCTTAAGTTATCTGTAAGAATGACTAATACTTCTTGTGTGCTCACAATGAATTATTGGATTAGTCCGTGATTCTACATGTATAACTCGTTTAATTTTCAAAGCCACCCTATGAGGTGATAGCATCATTCCTTTCTTCCAGATTAAAAAGAAATCATGAACCAAAGAAATCTAATACCTTCCCAGGACATATAGTTAGTGAAGGAGTCTCGGTTTGAACCCCACCCCACCCCTAGGCAGTTAGGTTCCAGAGCCTCCAGTTGTACTTGGGGTTCAGTTAACAAAAGTTACAGGTTATATTACTTGCTAATTTTCTTTGATTACTGATATTTCCAACGTGGGAGTAGAGTAAAGCACTGCTCCCTGCAGGTTTTGTGTAGACGTCACTATGCATAGTCCTTTCCAAACTGGTCATGTCAGGAGAATACTACTGGCTCAGAATCTTCAGAGAAAGTTCCCAAGTACACATATTTTTAACAAGCCCTTGTAATGAAGTAAAGTTAGCAATCTCTGCTTTATGGCATAGATGTCTGATCTCTCTCAAATCTGTTTAACTTTTCTTTCCCCTTCTCCTCGCTGCAGCTGTCAGAAACCATTCAAATAAAAGAAACCACTCAACCATATAACTAGTGCTTTTATGTAATAAGGAAGTACTTGCCTCTTAAAGGCTGATAAACATTGAAAGCTAAAGGATTCCTGAGAGTATCAAGACACAAGTGGGCCTATTAGAGTTGTAGAAAAGATGGGTTTCAGATACATGTGAGATGAGAGGTGCTATCTTTGGGAAACCCAATCTGCCATGATATCATGTGAGAAACAGGACCAACTCTCAACTTTTAAGGGACTGTAAGGTCAAAGGAAGAATTTCCTCCTACTTAAAAAATTCTAAGACTTTATACTGTCTTACTTGTCCTTTTCTGACAATTTTTAGGTTAAATTAATTGGTTTAGATTTGTATTGTTTTCAAGACTAATAACAGGTTCTGCCTGTATTTATAACTATTAGATATTTAAAGGATATGTTCCTATTTTCTATGCCTCAGATATGGCCCATGCTGTCACAGGCCAACAACAACAAAAAAAAGACATGTTGTCCCCAGCTCTAACAGCTGTAATCCCATGACAAGGAAAAACAACCATAGATGTCAAAAGGGTCCTTTTCAAATTTGGAATCTATATAGATGACTCTGACCAAAGGTCACTTAATTCAAAGGGGTTCCTAACAATGGGAACAATGGTGAATCTCTTCAAACTTGTGCCAGGTCATCCTTTAATAAGTCCTGAGCCCAAAAATATGTTTGTCCAGCCTTTAATGGCACCCCATGGCTCTATGGTACCAACTTTGGCCCTGGCTAGCTCCAGGACGAATTTAAAAAGGTATACTTTGGAAGGCTATAATTAAGGTTAAAATGTTGGACAAAATGACTTTAAGCTCTTATGTCATTCTTTAACTAAATCTATTTCAGTGATCAAATGTGCTCTATATGTACATACACCCAGGTTGGTGTAACTTCCTTTCTGGGTATATTAATCACCTATGTAGAAGCCAAAACCAATTGGAATCACTGGAACAAAAAGGCCATTATTTTGGCCTGTGCTCCCAGGTCATGAGGCCACTGGAGATGATGGGACACTTTTACACTGTCCCCTGGTAAGTCACCTGTCTTCCTGATCAGGGAGGATATGGAGACCCAAACAAAAAGTTGGTGTATGGTCTGAAACAGGAGAATCACAATTGAGGAGCAATCAGTCCTCTTGGCTTCTCAAAGGAGGGAAAACTACTTGGCCAGCCCAGCCCTGACTCATCCTAACAGACAGAAAACAGTAATAAGTTATAGGGCTACTCTTGGGTCCCTAACGTCTCTTTTAGAAAGCCTTGATTAAATTTTGGCTATCTGCTTGATCTTAAACACACAGAGAGAAATGTAGAACCAAAGATAAAGGGATACCTCAAATATATAACTGGCCTATTAAGTAAAACAATGAGAGCTTTCCAAGAGGGGAACAAACAAGGCCTTAAGACATGTGGTTCCCCAGCTCTAATAGTTCTAATTCTATAATAAGGAAAAACAATCATAGATGTCAAAAGGGTCATTTTCAAATTTGGAATCTATATAGATGACTCTGACCAAAGGTCACTTAATTCAAAAGAGTTCCTTATAATGGGAATAATGGTGAATCTCTTCAAACTTGTGTCAGGACATCCTTAAATAAGTCTTGAGACCAGGCCGGGTATGGTGGCACACGCCTTTAATCTCAGCACTCGGGAGGCAGAGGTAGAAGGATCACCATGAGTTCAAGGCCACCCTGAGACTACACAGTGAATTCCAGGTCAGCCTGAGCTAGAGTGAGACCCTACCTTGAAAAAATAAATAAATAAATAAAATAAGTCTTGAGACCAAAAATATATTTGCACAGCCTTTAATGGCACTCCATGGCAAGTACCTTAACTGCTAAGCCATCTCCCTAGCCATTATTTACTTCTCTTGTCAGTTATCTTCTCTGTTCTACAGATGAGGACACTGGGCTAAGAGTGCTATAGTCTTTTGTCTGAAGCTTTAAAGTTGTGAAACTTCATACCTTCAATGTTCAGAGTGGAATTTGAATAGAGTGTAGAAATAAATAACTAAATATAATCAGAATGTTCTTCATAATATTAAAGACCATACATTCAGTAATGTCCTATATATCCACACATAATTAATAGCCATGAAATTTAAGATCCAAACACATTTTACTTGAATACATGAATTCTTTGTATATGAAAGACGGAGTTACAGCCATTTAAACTTTTTAGCTGGAGAAAAGGTCAGTTGAACAGGAACATGGAATATTTAGTATTGGTCTGAATCAAGCAAATTTTATACATGAAATTAATTCAACTAACATTTATTGTACAGCTAGCATATGTACCATGTCATCCTCACTTTTAGATGCTACAGGTTAGCTTGTGAGGCTCAAATACCCACAAGTTCATACAGCTGGAAGAATATATTCTTATTTATATAGCCAGCATTATATAAGAGGGAAGAGCACATTCTATGATAGAAGAAATAGGAATAGTAAAAATACTAGGCCATCATCAGTATTTTAGAATTTAAATCCTTTTAAAAAGTCATATTATCCGCCTGGACCAGAGTGAAACCCTACCTCGAAAAACCAAAAAAAAAAAAAAAAAAAAAGGTCATTTTGGAGGTTGGAGAGATGGCTTAGCAGTTAAGCATTTGCTAGCAAAGCCAAAAGGATCCAGGTTCAATTCGCCAGTACCCATGTAAAGACAGATGCACAAAGTGGCACATACATCTGGAGTTCATTTGCAGTGGCTGGAGGCCCTGGCGTGCCCATTCATATTCTCTCTCTCTCTCTCTCTCATATAAATAAATAAGTTTTTTAAAAGCCACTTTGGATATAGGGAGATAGCTCAGTTAATAAGGTGATTGCCTAGTAACTATAAGAATCTGAATATGATTCCCAGAACCCGTGTAAAAATTCCAGGCATGGTGGTGCCCCAATAATCCCAGTGTTGGGGACACAGAAACAGGAAGATTCCTGGAGCTTGCTGGCCAGGCAGTGTTGTCTGATTGAAGAGCTTCAGGGCAATGAGAGCCCCTGTCTCCAAAGGCAATGGATGTCATTCCTAAGAATGACACCCAAGGTGATCCTCTGTCCTCCACGTGCACATGCACATGCGTGAACCCATAAACACATGAGTAAGCACACATGCATACGTGCACTAAAATCATTGAACTATTCACTTGAGTTCCCATACCCCTCTTCTCCACCTACCTATGGAAAGTTGGATGCCTACGTTCCTTGTTTGGCTCCCATCTTGGGCTAGAATTTCAAAGACACTGACAGGTTGTCATTAAACTTTCAAGGGCAAGAGAATGAAGCAACAGCTGAATGGAGGGCTTGCTTTGCCACATCTTCTGGTTAAAGTTTTTGAAAGCTTTCTTTTGTCCCTTCCTGAGACCACATCATATGAGTAGCACATTGTACTTGAAGGCCACCTTCACTCCAATTGCAAGCAATTTCTCTTGGGTGCTATTTTCTTTATCTGAGTTAAAGGTTTTTCTTGCCCTACTCAGCTCACAATGGAGACTGTGAGTATCAGTGCAACATAATGAACAGGAGAAATGCACACTAAGAACTGAAAGGACTATAAGGGAGTTAGTGATTAGTTCTGTACTATAGAAATGATCCTCTTGACTAAAGTCTAGAAACTCCAAGCAGACTTACCTGGTTTTCTTCCTTGGTATGTCAAGAATACGTCACTGCTGAGCATGCCATGCACGAAGTCAACCTGTCAACAACTTTAGCTCTGCAGAGAGAATCTAAATGGAAACATAAAAGAATTCCAGGCTCAGATCTTATATAAATGGAACTGTGTTCTATTCATGATGATTTATGCTTCACCGAGACATCCCACTCACTTCCGTGAAAGGAGGGTTAATTGTAGGCTGTTAAAGATGCAAAATGATCTAGTAGCCTGCATCCCTGTGCTATGAGGTTGCAGAGAGCTCTACAAAGTCCCATTTGGCAATGTTGATTTAACACCTCATAAAAAAGCTAGCTCTTTAGAGGAGAGCTCTGCTTTTCAGGCTGGGGACATAGTGAGAAGAGCTTAAAGCAGGTCAATTAGCCAACATTTTTTTTCTAATCTAAAAGCTTGTCCAAAGTATGATATGACAGACTTAAATGTTCAAAGAGAACCACGAGTGCTTTGCCAGCACACTGAGGCTAATGACTTTTGTTAGCAAATCACATTTTAGTTCTACATTCTTTCTTTCACATGTTTTGTATATTTTAGACAACTGATGTTTTCAATTGTTGGTTTGTCTTAAATAAAAGTTTAAAACATACTGACTGTAAAAGTAGGGTCATAATTTTAGAATCAATAGCTTTGCTCTATTGGTGATATTATATTTTCCAAATCATTTTCTATGGCTAATTAAATAAGGCAAAGCTGTACTACCATGTAGTTCCCAGAGAGCATTAGGTTAAAAATTATACCCTCCACTTAGGAATGCACTTTTTGGAAGCCAAAAACACTGAAAGTTTCATTTTATTAATAAGTAAAATAAAACCCATATTCAATGCAGCTAACAATCTGAAAATTCCCCTGAAATGTGTATCCTTCATGATATTTCTAAGGATCCTAAGTACATAAAAATAGTTAAACTGTTTGTTCCGTTTAACTTTTTATCTGGCTCTTCAAGAATAGAAGGAATGGTAAATATGCCAAAGTAACTGAATATTTTACATTGGAAACATGTTGTTTTTTAAAGAGTGCATTTATATTCCAGTTCTTGGACCCCAAGACCACGTCTCATCAGAGCTCCTGGAATGGTAAGTGCCTGTTTCTCTTGCCACAGCAAAGCACATCTGCGGTCCTGGAGACCAACGGGAAGGCAGCCGACCTGGAGGGAAGGGTTACATAAGAAGAAGGCTTGTCTGTGTGGCCAAAGGAGTATGGGCTAATGGAAACCATGAGGGCTATATTTGCCTAGAAGCAAGGCTGGTTCTTTAATACTCTCATAAATCCTTCAAATTCCTCTCTCTGTCCCTCTCCACCCCTCTCTCCCACATCTCTGGATTGTGCCCTTAGTATATGCAAACATAAAGAGCTCTAGTCCCGACTCTATGACTAGTTAGCTGCACAGCATTGGGTATATTAATAGTCCTTTCTCTTAGATGTCTTTGTTTAAACATGTGGGGGCAAGCATGTGTGCCTATATGTTCATACGTGTATGGATGCTTGTGTGTTCATGCATGTGTATGCTCGTGCATGTAGAAGCTAGAGGTTGATATTGGGTAACTTCCCAAATTGAGCTCTCATTTGAACCCAGAGCTTACCAATTTGGCTACTGTAGCTAGCTGGCTTGTCTCAGAGATACTCCTCCTCTGGCTCCCCAGTGCAGAGATTACAGGTGGGCCACATGCCCACCTGGTATTTATAATAGTTCTGGCATATGAACTCAGGTCCTGACACTTGGGTAGCAAGTGTTTTACTAACAGAACCTTCCTCCCAACACTAATGTCTTTTTGTTTTTAATTGCTATTTAATTGATTTATTTATTTGAGAAAGAGACAGAGAGAGAGAGACAATGGATGTGCCAGGGCCTTCAGCCACTGCAAATGAACTCCAGATACGTGCACCCCCTTGTGCACATGTGCAACATTGCACACTTGTGACACTGTGTATCTGGCTTAGGTGGGACCTAGACATTTCAACATAAGCTCTTAGGCTTCTCAGGAAATCGCCTTAACCACAAAGCCATATCT
Source organism: Orientallactaga sibirica (assembly GCA_036365145.1). Classification (NCBI taxonomy): domain Eukaryota; kingdom Metazoa; phylum Chordata; class Mammalia; order Rodentia; family Dipodidae; genus Orientallactaga; species Orientallactaga sibirica. The sequence goes on from JAEOAD010000003.1 coordinate 24,659,523, forward strand.
CCAGCCGTCAATTGCTATTTTTAACTGACAAATAACAATTATATATATTTGTAGGCTATAATATGCTGTTTTCATGTATGTTTACCATATAGAATGATTGATTCAAACCAATCACATATTTAGTCCGGTTTTTGTCATTTTTCATGCTAAGACACTTAAAATGTACTGATATATATAGGCTGTACTCACTGCTTTTCAATGGATCTCAAAAATGTATTCCTCCTGTCTAACTGAAACTTTATGTTTTAAGGTCAGCAACTTCCTGTCTCATTCCTACCCTTCACCTCTGTTAACCCCCATTCTATTTTCTGTTCAACTTTTTTTATATTCCACATATGAATGAGATTTTGCAGTTATACACTAATAACAAACATTCTAAAAAAGAAATTAAGAAACTAATTACATGGGCTGGGTTAAATATTGGTGACTTAGGGCTGGAAAGATGATTTAACACTTAAGGCTCTTGCCTGAAAAGCCAAAAAACTCAGAGTGATGGGGGAAGGAATTCTCATGGTTTATTGTCTATAATTATGGAAGTTTTCAATGAAAGAATTTTTTTTTTAAGTTGAGAATGAGGCTTGAGAGATGGCTTAGCAGTTAAGGCATTTGCCTGCAAAGCCAAAGGACCCAGGTTTGATTCCCCAAGACTCATGTAAGCCAGGTACACAAGGTGGCGCATGTGTCTGGAGGTGCTGGCATGCCCATTCTCTCTCTCTCTCTCTCTCTCTCTCTCTCTCTCTCTCTCTCTCTCTCTCTCTCCTTCTCTCTGTAACAAATAAATAAAATAAAATATTTTTTAAAAGTTGGGCCTGGTCACACACATTTATAAACCCAGCCCATGGAGTAAAGGGGAGAAAATAAAGACCAGAAAATCACTGGGGCTCAGAAAGACAGGATTCCGTCTTTCTCAACCTGGAGAATTACAGAGATGAGCAACACTAGGACACTGATATTCTCCTCTGGCTTGCACACACACATGCATGGGGCACACATACCTGCACACATACAAAGATTATGATTTCCAGTGTCAAGGTCTCATTAGTCTTTGGTGGCTAAAAGAGAGGTTTCATACATCAAATTCTCCCTAAATTATCAATGCTTATCCCATTTAAACTATGCTGAATTCACTCTATATTACAGAATCTGTTCTTTTTCAGAAGGTAGCGAGACTGAAGGAGATAAACTATCCCTCACACTTTAGCCAAGCCACAGTTGAAACTACAGAGATGAGCAAGAGTGCTGCTTCCATGCTGAACTTGATAATCAGCACCAGGGTAGAGAAGACACACCCTGAGGATAACCAACACATACCGAAGCAGAGATCCAGAGGCTCCTAAAAGCTCATCACTAAAGTAGACTTAAAACTCACCCACCACGGCTCAGGGAATTTTACAGAAGATGGGGTGGAAAGATTGCAAAATCCACAGGTTGAGACATCATGCCCACAGGCATTCCCTCCTCCCCCCAAAAAAATAACTGATGGCTGTTCCCACAACACATGAACCACAACCCCATAGGGAATACCTGCAACCCCACTGAGGAGCGCCCCAATGGAATGGGGCCAGGGATGAGAGAAAAGAGGGAACCAAAACACGATGTATCCATATGAAATATGTTGTTAAAATAATAATTAAAAAATAGTAAAAATTAATTTATAATAGCAACCAAATAAAAATAAATAAATAAATTGTAAAAATAAAACAAAGAAATAATAAAATACTTCAGTGTAAATTTAGCTAAGAGAGTGAAAGACCTGTATACCAAAACTATAAAACCCTAGTGGGATAGAAGAAAATATACAGAAATGATAAGATATCCCATGTTCATGAACTGGTATAAATAATTACTTTGTAAGTATCCATTCTATCCAAATACATCTATTACCTTCCTCACTGTGACCTCCATCAAAATACTATCAAAAAAAAATCAAAATGTGTTATGTTTGACACACACAAAAAATCCTCAAACTAGTGTGGAATCAAAAAAGACCCCAAGAAATCAAAGCAATTTGAAGTAAAAAGAATAAGCTTCAAGAAATCCTATCCACGTAACTACTTTGTCTTTAGAAGCTACAGAACTGCTTCTTCCCAGCTCTAGCATCCAAGCCTCTATATCCACAAATAACCCAGGTAAGAGTCTCTTAATGGCACTATACAGAGGATTTTTTGTTTCTTTATTTGGTTGGTTGGTTTTTGTGAGACATGGCCTCACTACTTTTATAGCTCTGCCTGGCCTTGAATTCAGCTCATGGTGCTCCTCCTGCCTCAACCTTCCAAGTGCTGGAATTACAAGTGGGAACCATCATGCCAAGCTTCAAAGGATCTTTGAGAATAAGTTAAATAAAATTTAACAAAGTAAAGAATGTTGATGAGAAAACCCTAACTATAGCCCTTCTTGATTTCCTTCAGAGTCCTAATGCACACTCTAAGTCTCCTGGCCCCAACAGTGAAAGCATGCTTACTGATTACTTAGCTCTAGCCGTATAAAACTGCCAATATTACATTTTGATATACATTAATAATTTTATTAGTTTTAAACCCTAAACATGAGAATGTTTGGATAAAAGATGAAAATATGAGCCAATAAACCACTCTTCTGTCACTAATTAAATTTTTAACATTTTAAAACTAAACAGCCACGTGAAAACATTACAGTGATGTTAAACATGTTTTTCCTTTTCATGGTTCTAGTAAGGTCCATAATGACACTTTGAGTGGTTCTTTTATGGTAGAATTTCATATTTTTTCTTTTGGTGGTATAAAAATCACAAAATACCTCTCAATTTCATCGGATGACATAGCATAGAACAAGCAGAGTTTTATGATGTTCAATTACCACTGCCGGAGGGAGAGGCAGATTATTGCACTTGGAATAAACATTGTCCAAAAGAAGAATGCTTTCAGCTAGTGGTGAAGCAGATGGACTAAAACCCTACTTGTGTCATTGTTTGGTGGCCAGAAAGAGGTAAATATGCTGTGTGCAGGCAAACATCTCCATGCACTTGATTGTCCAGTTCCATTCCCCGTGCCAAAGCACATTGTCCCATACCTCTGCACCACTAGGACACACAGGGCACACCTCCTTCTACCATGTCATATGTCACCAGATACTTGTCTCCTACTGCCCCTGTCCTTGAATTGAAAAATCCCCGATATAGGAACAAAGCTTTCTGTTTGTGTTCTAAGCATCACTGATGCTCAATAATGTTGGATGGGATTTTTTTAAATAGCTACCATAAAATAGAACTATATGAATACTAATTCCAAAACTTCTTTAGAGACTGAATCAGTTGGATTTGAAAAAAGAAATACTGGATATAGGATATGAGGGACAACGAAAAGTATGGACAACTCTGATAGGTAAGGCACGAACCTGGGAAGAATTCAGAGGTAAGACTCGAGTTTGAACACATTGAGCCTATAGTGTTAGTAGAAATATAACTAAAGTTAAAGAAATATATCTAAGAATGCCACAGAAAAGTAGGCTTGGTGTTTGGAAGCCAAAACATCATAGAAGTCATTGTAGGGATGTCATGAAATAATCACCCAGAGAGAAAGCAGAGAAGATGGACAGAAGAGCTCAAAACAAGAGCAAGACATTGTCTGTGTTTGCACCAGGCTGATGAAGAGAAAGACAGGAAATGTAGGAGAAATGTAAAGGACATTGAATCGTATGGCCTACTGAATATGAGAGCTGGGTTTCAGAGTATAATGGGATACTATGGCCATAAGTACAAGATGCGGAAAATGAAAAGATCCAGAACAAGATCATTAGAAGCAATAATGTTCAAGCGAATAGATATCAAAGTTTATTGCTGTGAGCTGATGAATGTTTTCAGAATACCAGCTAAAAAGCAGGGATACACAGATATAAACAGATTGGAGCACTGGGCCTCTACAGGCTTTTCAGCACAGGGTGACCTGGACATGCTTCAAGGGTGATGGCAAGATGACAATAGAGAGAACATGCCTGTTACTTTGTTTTACAACATCTACTTGATTTCATGAAGTAGCTAAAGTAGCATTTTATTGGATGGAAAATAGAAGCAATGTTTCACTTAGAAAGCCTTTTAAAGAACTCCTGAGAACATTTGCAAAGAAACATTAAAATCCATGTATTTTTTAGTTTAATGTGTTGTAAATGTAGTAAAGATGAAAATTCACAAAGTAATTTCAGCTAAATGGTGAATTTTGGTAGTTGTAGAATAAAATCAATCAATCCATTCTATAATTATTAGTCACCAGCAAACTTTGATGGCCCTTATACTTTTGAGAATTGCCTGGCAAACTGATGTATTGCTTCTCTAGAAAGGGCAGGTGGTGAGGGTGCTGGCTCATTCCGAAGCCTGGAATCAGCCTACCTAGGTTCCTAGGCAGCTATGTCATTTACTAGCTATGTGGCCTTGGGACAAATTATTTAAGCTCTCTATGCCCAATTTCCTTACAAGCAAAAATAGGACTCCTGAAAGCACTTATTCAATAGGGTTATTGTGAAAATTAAATAAGTTAATACATATAAAAAACCTTACAGTAAAAGCAGAGAGATAAACAATAAAAATCACTATTGGTTCCATATATCTCATTACCTGCCATAAAAGCAAGGCATTTCCTTTGTCAGTGCTAAGAATCAAATCCATATCCACCCCTAAAAAATTATATTTCTATTTTCAAAAGTCAGCTAGGTAGGGTAGTACATGCCAAAGATCCTTACATTCGGAAGGCAGAGAGGCAAGGGGAGCAACAGCAAAAAAGAGGACTTCTTGATCTATGTTGTGAGTTCCAGGCTAGTCTAGATTGCATAGTAAGACCCCGTCTCCAAAACGAAAACATAAGATGTGGGCATATAGTGCATGTGTAAAGCACTGGGTTCAATCCCCAGCAATGGAAAGCAAGTCAAAAACCCAAAATGACAATAATAATAAATTCAATTTTTGTAATACGAGTCTTGAGTTCCTCTCTCTCCCATTATGTATTCCTCTTTAACCCAAATGGTAAGCTTTGACACAGGTGATACTATGGAATTATCATCACAGTGGAACAACTTTGAAGTCTTAATCCAAGGATGTTAAAGGATTTTGCCACATTCTCCAGAGAGTTCTTCCTTTGAACCGTGACTACTGTTGGCAAATAAAGAAGTAAGGCAATGTGAGATACAGCCTGTGGCTATGGAAGAGTTTTTCTCCTGCAGAGTGACCTCAGCCATCTGGGACTTGAACCTTGGCCTCATTAGTACCATGTTTCCAACTAGTTCAGCGAACTGAGCCTGGAAAGCAGCACCTTGCCAATTTTGAACTCGGAAAAACTGCCTACTTGTCAGACAGCTGGGACAGGGTGATAAGAACTGCCAAACGTAATTGGTATTTGCACCAGTCCAAGACTTGAGTAAACGGTTCTGAGAACTCTAGTCCTGGCCTAGGCTTGATCATAAATTTATCTTGACACGTGGTTGGCATTTTATAAATGCCCTCTGAGTTGACTGATCACCAAGGCTAAATTTCTAAGAGCGGATAATAAAATAGTAGCCTGCCCAGTCATCAAAATAGCAGTAAGCAGAAGGTATACCCCTATTTTATATGGCTCGGCCTGGCCAGTTAGGAACCAGGTGTTCAAAGCTTTAACTATTTCTATATATACGGTTCAGGATGGCTTTTATATGTGCTTCCCTGAAGGAAAGCTACTCAGCCTTCTGAGTCAATTTTATGGCCCCTTTCTGCTTTCACCTTAATGGATAACATCCGTCCACAAATTTGTAACATCAGTGAATTCAAATAATGACTGGCGAGAATTCCATTCCTATTTGAAGGTTAAGACATTTTAAACTTCATTTCAGAGTGTAGTTTAAGCTAAAAGTTAATCAACTTCAACCCTAGAGATTTAACAAAGACATAAAAGAATAGCTCTGAGACCAACCTATGTTCTCCTAAAGACTCCAAAGGGAAGGGAAGAGGTTGATCTCTTTATTGGATACAGCACAGACAGAAAGCTACTCACCCGCCCAGCTGGTGGGAGCATCTGCCAGCCCCTGGGAGGAAAGGTTTCTCAGCCAGCTGTGCGGGAATAAAGAAGGGACTCCGGAACATGTGGGTCTTCCTCCTACCTAGAAAGCTATCCTTTCGGGAAGCATTAAGAGCTTGATTGCCTTAGCATTCCATTTGCAAGCTCTTCTTCCCACTTTGTGTCCTGAACAAGTGTGATGGTGAGTCATTTCCAAGGACACTATCAATACTCTAGACATCATGTCTCTCAGCCAAACAAATCCACCCTTGTTTGTCCCAATCTATAAAATACCTTTTTGACAGCACCTGGAAGTATGCACACAAGAAAGAGAGGAAGACACACAGAGAGAGTGAAGGAAAAAAGAAATGGAGGAAGGGAGGAAGGAAGAAAGGGATGAAGGGAGAGACAAAGGAAAGAGATATTTCCCACTTGGAATATATGTAAAAAGTTACATTCTTGTTTTATTTTTTAATATTTTTGAAGTGTGTTTTATAATATTTTTTATTTGTATTTATTTGAGAGAGGGAGAGACAGAATGGGCATTCCAGGGCCTCCAGCCACTGCAAACGAACTCCAGATGAATGTGCCACCTTGTGCATCTGGTTTATGTGGGTCCTGGGGAATTGAACCTGGGTCCTCTGGCTTTGCAGGCAAGTGCCTCAACCACTAAGCAATCTCTCCAGCCCTGTTACTTTTATTTTTTAAGTTAGGATACAGAGATTTAGATGTCATTCATCCTGGAATTTTCAAGTAAAACTTGTCTTAGTGGATTCTCCTTCTCCCTCCTCCAGCAGCATACTCCCCTTCTTCTTTCCATGTCGCATAGGTACTTTCATCCTTCCCCCACTCTGCTTCCTACAGATAGATGTCTTTATATTCACTCTAGGTTACCATTCTACCTTTACAGGCCTGGCCCACATTTGTTCCCTCAACCTTAGTGCATATGGACATTATAAACTAGCATTCACATATCAGAAAGAAAATGAGTTTTGGTCCTTCTGAGAAAATGGATGTCAGGAAAAAGCATTGTGCTATCTCACCAGAAGTCAAGGAGGTGGAATGGGCTGTCAATCATAGCTCTGAATGATATTTAACTATTTCTCTGCCCTTTTATCCCTAATTCTTTGCATTTATATTCTTATATGAGTATGTTTCATTGGAAAACCATGATCTGAAATTTTAAAAGGTATTTTTTCAAAAAAGAACTTTATGTGGTGCTAGAGAGGTGATTTACTGGTTAAGGCATTTGCCTGAAAAGCCTAAGGACCCAAGTTCAATTCCCCGGTACCCATGTAAAGGCAGATGCAAAAAGTTGCACACGCATCTGGAGTTCATTTGCAGTGGTTAGAGGCCCTGATGCACCCAGTCTCTCTCTCTCTCACTCTCTCTGAAACTCTCTCTCTCCTTGTAAATAAATAAACACATAAAAGAGTTATGATTAACTTTCCCAACCTAAACTCTGATCATTAAAAGGTGAATTTGAGTGGTCTGTTGCAATTCCTCTTCTTTCCCTGTTCTAATCCTGTTGCCTAACAAGCACCTCCCCACCATTGCTACTTAAGCTGTATGTTTATACCATTAAAGCTTGTTCATCTGTTTCAACCACTGAGGCCCTACCATGTGCTAGGGAATGGAAAAGTACATCATTCTGTGCCCTGATCACTACTTTCATGAAACTCGCTTCCTGCAACTCTAACAAAGTGTTGCCCTTGTTATTTATAGCGGGAGTTATTCTACTTGGCTTTCTGTTCATCTCTCTAGAAGCTGCCACCAATTGTCCCTTCCACATTGATTTCAGAACTTACTGCTCCTTGCCAAAGCTCTGAATTCATGCACTCACAGGACAGAGGGCCTATGCCTACCTTACAAATCAGTGTCCTCTTAATGGCCATTTCTCTTTAAATGGTCAGATTTGGGAAACAGCTTTTTTTCTCAGTGCCTTGCCTCTTGTATTAATTTTCTAACGATCATCTTAAGACTATGTTCCAGAACACTTCAGCTTCTATTCTTGCTCCTTGTGGTTTACTTTTTTTATTATTATTTTTGGAGAGAGACAGAGAGAGAGACAGATAGAGAGTGAGGGAGAGGGAGATAGATAGAGATGGGCACGCAAGCAGTCTCTCACCTGCTGTGAACAAAATCCAGATGCATGCGCTCCCTTGTGGGCAAGTGCAGCATTGCGCCTTTGCATCACTTGCATCTGGCTAAACATGGGACCTGGAGATTGGAACCGGGTTCTTAGGCTTAGCAGGCAGGCACCTTAACCACTAAGCAATCTCTCCAGCCCTGTTGTTTACTTTTGAATAGCCCTTGTTCTCCTCCTCCACTGTCTCCCTGTTTATAACACTTCCAATGTCTAATGATCATCATTCATTTCTGCATACAGAGAGTGTGGTGGTTTGGTATAAATGCCCTCCATATGTAAGTGTCATAAGGTTCTGTTGCCAAGTGTTCCCTATCATGAAACTTCCCTCTCAAAACTTTTAGCCAAAATAAATCCTTCCTTCAGTTTCTAGTCAGGTGTTTGTTTACAGCAATGAGAAAGTAACTATTACAAAGACATGAAAGGGATACAGGCAAACTTTAGAGGAAAAAAAACCTATTACAATCTTAATAATTTCGAAAACAAAGTAAATTTTTATAAAAATCCCAACTTGAAAATTCTCAAACTTGGGATCTAATTTAGTTCCTACTCTACGTCATGACCATCCACTCACCAGCCAAAACCAAACAATGCTATAAAAGGATTTTTATAAAGAAAATTAAAACTGGCATGGTGTTTCACACTTGAAACCTAAAACTTGGGAGGCGGAGCAAGAGATGAGGAGTTCAAAGCCAACCTGGGCAACATGAGACCCTGCCTCAAAAAAAAAAAAAAAAAAAAACATTAAATATAAAATAAAAATAAGTGGTTCATTATTGGAGTGCTCAAGACACACTTGAGTTTGATTCTGTTCCGATGCACATGACAACCAAGTCAAGATAAGCGTCCCTGCTCCTCTGGGAGGTCTTCTCACTAGAGCCATCTAGGGAGCACCTGGACCAGACCATGTTGTCCTCAGGATACTTCGAGAGTGGCTCTCGGTCATGATCTTTTGGCAATATTGTGATCTTTTGGCAATATGCAGCATCCTTTGGTGCTTCAGAGGGATGTGCTTAGCTAGCAATGCCCCAAGAGCTGAGCCTGCCTTCAGCACCAAGGCAGCACGTATTTCAGTTGCTTGTGTTTCTTCTTTTCTACCAGGTCCTCATTCCACACTGTTCACAAACCTCAACCCTCCTACCTTTACCCCAGAACCTTCTCAGGGATGCTCAACTTCACAAATCCCACCACCTGCACCCAGAAATTCCAACAGCAAACAAAATAACATTGTACATGTCATAAAGTATTGTTATTAACTGGTTGGCAACTCCAACTGTTAGTATTGGAGATAGATTTACATGTGTTAACTAAAATGTGCACATCTATTAAGAATCCCTTCCACAGAATCCCCATTGTGCCTGTGCACTTTGTGGGAGCCAAAAAAGGCACACCTACCTTACAGCATTTCTTCCTTATGCTCAGCATTCTCACTCCCTTCCCTCCATCTCGTGTGAAATGTCAAAATGCCGCATAAACACTGGAAGTCCAGGGATACAGCTGCACAATGCTATTGGCAACTTGCTGTGTTACTTGTGAGTAGAGTTATATCAGCATATTAGGTCCAGAATAGCCCTCCAAAATGGCTATTAAATAATTACAAAACTCTCCTAGAATTGTGTATCTAATTTTTAAAGGATTAAATTTAAAACAATCAGTATCTCATGATTTAACACATCTGTATATTTTCCTAAGGAGACCAGAACCCATCCAAACTAGAATTGCACATTAATGCGTATATTTGTATTCTCCAAGCCAATGATTGTGTGACTAGAAAACAGAGGGAAAATGGCCAGTAAATGCTGGGGAATTTAATAGACATTGTACTTCAATTTTCCCCAAATTCCCTGTTTCCTTGTTAATGCCATTAAGAAATTTATGAGTACTGTTGGAAATGACCTCCACAAATCACTTGAGGTCTGACTAATTGAAACATGTGATTGGGGCATCATATCTAGAATGGATTTGACTCAAGAAGAGTAGCTGTGTTTTATATCAAACTGAACTTGGCAGTGCACACAGGGCTTACAAATCTCTGGTGTCAGACCTGTGTGAAAGCACCATTTGTTTGGGGAAGATTTGAAGAACATGAATGGTAAGAAAGAGTGGGTCCAGATGTTCTGCCTAAACCCAGGTGTGACTCACTTGGGCTGAGGGATTTTTCCAGAGTGCGGGAAGCGGCACCTGTATGAGATTACACAGAGATTTAAAGTCTCCACCATGCTGACTGCCTTAGGTCTGATCGTCTCCTAATTGCCAGGGTTTAAGCAGATCTCAGGTGGGACTGGCCAAATTTACAGACTCTCTCTGCTACTGCCTGGATGGATTGAAAAAGGAGACAGTGGTGTATGTTGCAGTTTGATCTTCTTAAAAAAAGAAGATCAATCAGCAATATGATAGAATCAAAGTTGACAGCACTAAAACCATTGAAGTTTATCCAATTAACAATTAACCCAGTCCTTTCTTATGGCTGATACATCCTTTTCCTAAAAATAAGTAAATAAAATAATAAATAGGAGACCATTTCCTATACCGAAACAAAAATCAAAGTAATAGTGAAAGAGAAAACACTGAATTGCTTAGGTTCCATGTCCCTGATGCTGCCTTGGTCTTCAACAGGTTTGGACTTTAAATCAGTTTGGTGTGTGTAGATGACTTTTGGCTGCCTTATTAAAGGAAAGTTCTTCCAGTAAAAATACACAGCACCTTTTTTATATAGTAAACAGATGTCAGCCTTTCATTGTAAAGGATTTTTGATTCAGTAGATGTCAAATATGACTTTAACAGACAGTTCCTGTCTACAAAGAATATTTAACATTTGTCAGATGAAATAGTGACTCAAACATTTTGGAAGGCTTTAAAAAAATTTTTTTTAGCTGCTAATGAAGCACCATTAAAACAAATGGCTTTGAAAGTCTGGTCTTAGCACTTTAATATAAGGATGATCTCTATGCCTTGAAATTTGTCTGCTGTATGATTTTTCAGTGATAAAAAGCTCTGATGTGTTTATCCAGCCCCACCACCCTCCCATAAAGTCTGCCAGGCTTTCTTAAACTGCTGGTTCCTCTCTGCAACCCCAGGCTGGAAGTGCTGAGTGACAGAAAGCACAGACACAGATGACCAAATCAAGACAGTTTCTCTATAGAAAGCTATTTTCTGAGGCCAAGAAGAATGTACCAAAAACTACAAAGCAGCTAGGTTTTTGTTTTCTAACATTTTATCTTTGGATTTGGTGTGTGTGTGTGTTTGTGTGTGTGCATAGTGTGCGTAAGTAAATGTATGCATGTTCATATAAATGTGGACATGTGTTGTGTGCATGTGGAGGCTAGAGGTCCATGTTAAGTGTCTTCCTCAGTGCTCTCCACCTTGTTTTCTGAGATACAAGTTTCTCATTGAGCCTAAAGCTCACAGATTTGGCTTTACCAATAAGCCACAAAGATTCTTTTGTCTTTCCTCCCCAGGAATGAGGTTATAGTCACACTGTGTACAGATTTTACAAGGGTTCTGGGGAATCCAAACTCAGGTCCTCATGCTTATGTGGTCAAGACTTAACATACTGAGTCATTTCCCCAGGTCTTAGGCGTTTTATGATAAGAGTAGATATCTATGTAACTTTAGAAAAAAAAGTCCTGTTAACTCAAATAGTTGAGCTGTTACATTACAGAAAATTTTTGATTCAGGTGGTATGATACAACCCCAGAAAGTTTCATAAACTAACAAGCATCTTTGTCACATGCTCCCCACTAAAAGTGAACCATTTTTCAATTCTCGCATCATTTTAGATACACTTGATTGATTGATTTTGAGACAGGGTCTCATGAAGCGCAGGCTGTCCTGGGACTCTAACCACTGACCATCTCCCCAGGCTGGCCTCAAACTATCTATATAATGGAGGATTCCTGCTCCTCCTGCCTCGACTGGGATTATAGGCAGGCACCACACTATGCCAGGGCTTTATGCATGTTAAGAAAGCACTCTACCAGCTAAGCTACATCCCCAGCCCACTCACATCCTCCTAACAGCTTTAAACACCTCTGCCTTATGTTTTGATCCCATCCCTCAATTCATGTAAGGGTCACTTGACACTGGGTCTTCTCAGTGGTCCAAGTGATTATCTCCCATATCAGAACATGGAGCTGAGGTTCAGGGAGAGGGCAGACCTGTACGTAACTGGCAAATGATGGGCCCAGATCATGATCCTGAAGTTTTAAAATGCAGGAATGTCCCATCCTTTTTTGTCATCAGTAACTCCTGAACCATTCTGTCTTTAAAATTACAAGTAGAATATTTTCATTTTTAAGGCTCTGATATAGCTTAAGTTACAGAATGTAATCTTTTCTAAAGGCATCATCTTATTTAGGGGCCATGAGTAGAGCATATTGATTGGATATGCTCAAAAAGATGTTGAGGTCATCCCTGATTATGGGGTGGGGTGGACGGTAGAAATCCACTTAGAAATGTCTATGAGAAACACAGAAATGGCTCCATGAAGACAAAGGCAAACTTAAAATGACACAGCTACATCAGCAAATGCCCTAGAGCCAACAAAAGCTGGAAATGCCAAGAAATTATTCTCTCTAATGTCTTTGGAAGGAGCATGGGCCTTCCAGCACTGGGTTTGTAACTTCTAACCTCCAGAACTGTACATGAATATATCTTTGTACCTATAAGCCCACCCCCAGTTTGTACCTATCACTCATGGCAGCCACAGAGAATGAACATGTGTCAGGGTTTTTAAACTATGGAGAAAGTGGGGTTGGGAGGCAGGGATGTGACTGAGCCTACTGATGACTGCCTTCTGCAGCAGCTCAAGCAGCTTAGGAAAAAGAGTCTGGTGCCAGCTATTGAGAACCATCCTCCCACCCCCCAGCCCACCACTGGATGATGCACTGGGGAAGTTGTAGGAGGACATAAGAGGTTGAGAGGAGCTGGGAGAGGGGCATGTTCGAGCCATAAGCACACTCCCCCAGGTTTCTCTTCACGTTTTAAAGACCAGCTGAAGTTCCACTGGTACAGCTCAGAAGTCAACCATCTGCCCCATTATTTCAGCACAAAGTCCACGACAAGGGGCATCTAATCACAATCCAACATCCAACCAAATCCCAAAAAGGAGGGTGGGAGGGATGTACTTGGGGATAGCAGGAAACTGCTTTTGAAATGAAGGGATGGAGCTCCAAAGCAGGGATTTGGTAAGACTGTGTGAGCTAAGTACCTTCTTTCTCTCTTACTAAGCTTTCTAATCTCCATATATATTTAACTTGCTCATTCTCATTGCCTCACTTTTGTCCCCTGAAAGCTGAATAGATGATACATCAAAGAGGACTTTTGTGAGGAATAAATGAGACAACTACTTACTAAGAGCTCAGTTCAAAGCTTGGCACATGGTAAGAGCCAGGAAGATAGCTGCTGGTACAGGACCTAAGTCTGAAGTTCTAAGGACTAAAAAGGACTCTCGGTCTCTTTTCAGGACAAACCTTAGATCACAGATACCCAAGTAGTGTTTCTGATGGACCCAGCGTCCATCTCAGCTGATCGTGGCATCAGTTGGTAAGAGTCTGGAACCAGGCCCTTAAAGCCATAGACAGAGGTCCTTGGGATGTCTGCTCCTCCACTCTCATTGTGCCCACTTGGACATGGATAGTGAAAGATTAAAGTATTCTGACCTTTGCTTTCTCTCCACCTTCCTGCGTATCCTAATCCTCTCCTCTTATCTCCAATAGCCTGTTGCCTTCCTTGCCTTTCTACCCTTTCCTTTATCTTTGTTTCTCAGATGTGACTCACTAAAGAGCTTGAACTTGGCTGTAAAACCCTTTGGGGCAAGACTCAAGCCCTGACAAGTCAGATAAAACCTAGGGTTGCCTTGGGCTCAGTGGAAAGCATTAGCACAACAGATCATCCACTGCTTGATGCTAGTTAAGAGCAGAAGGAAAGTGTGGAGATGCAACAACCCTCAAAATAAAGAAGCAGAAATACAGAAGCCATCCATGCTTCATGGGAAGTTCTAACCAGAAGCCTTTAAAAATGTGAAAATTATACTGCAACCTCACTTTGAGAGATGTAAGGTTTATCTGATATAGTCTAGTGCAAGTTTATACTGAATATTTGATCAAGTTGTCAGTAAATTAGATCTCGCTTATAAAGCTAGTTACATGGTTTTAAAGCCCATAATGAGGAATGCTGACCAAATTAGTTTTATGTTCCTATTTGCTTTATGGAGTTTTGGCTAAGAGCTGGGGATATAGCTCAGTAGTAGAATGCTTGTCTAGCATTTGCAAGGCCCTGGGTTCAACCACCACTACAAAAAGAAAATACAGAGTTTCAGCTAAAGAAAAAAACGTTAATATAAATTCTTTCTTCCAACAGACACAATAGCAGCTTCAGCTGCTAGCGGCTTCACAACTTTGCACAGTAAAGATCAGTCTTTTTATCAGCTGAGTGGTTAAACTTCAGCACCCCATCTTGTGGGATGCTTAGTTTGGGTTTCATTTGAAGTCTTAGAAATTTAATGTGGATGGAAGAACAGAGTGAAATAAGAGTTTCTCTACTCAGTACTGGGTTTTTCATCTTTTTATGATTGGACCAATAATAAAATTTGAAAGTGTTTGAACCTGAGAGAGCAAATTAAGGCTGAAGCAGAGCAGTGGGTTGTAGTCAGCTGTGGGGCAGAGCCAGTCACAAGTGTGTACACACCCTGTCAAGTGCCTGTGTTTCCAGAGGAAACAGTGGTGCAAAAACTGTGCTCCCGCTCGTGAGGAATGAAAGTCACATAAACTGTCTCCTATGAATCATATTCTGCTCTTCTAAGTGGATCAGACGAGGGAGACAGAGAAGGGCTCTCCATGGCCAGGGGCTTTGATCATTTTGATCAAACACAGACCACCTATCAACCTTCCAAGTGCCACCATGCGTCATACACATTTTCAATACTGTGTCATAATAGCTACCAGTCATTGTAGTTGAGATAAAAAAGAGGTTGTAATTAAACATATGATTGGATCCAGACATTTTAATCATGACATCTATCTATGCTGCAGAGGCTGCCTGCTGTTTTTTTCAGCAGCCCCCTGGAACCGCCCTGGGATGACAATTTGCATGCTAACTGAATTCATGTACCGTGCAGATTCACAAGGACATCTGTTGCTGATTGTTTTGGTCCTTGGCTTTTCAGACTCAAATATGAAAATGCAGAAAGTAAAAGGCAAATGATGAGCCCCGGGCAAGAGCGCAACTGATTGTGTGATTCGACTTTCTCTCCCATCGCTCTGGTGGGAGAACATTACAGAGGCTAAGACCATCCCCCACCCTGCACTCACTTGGCCTTACAATAAGATCATGGCTTGTGAATTGTCAGAGCTTCCCAGCTGCTCCTTGTCTTAATCCTATTCCCTTTGGCCTTGAAAGAGACCCCCACTTCCATCTCAGAGGTCTCCAGAAACAAGACAGTAGGAAAGGGGAGGGGCTGGCCTAACCCTAACCCTGGGATGCAGACACAGGGAAGAGACAGTCCCGCCATATCCCACGTGGCCTACAGAAGCTCACACATCAACTGTGCCAACATTCCTCCCAAGGAAAACCCAGGGGAATGTGAAGCACCAAATATAAAGGCATGGTGTCCCAGAAACAAGTGAGCGGTCATTAAAGATGAGTGTCTTCACAGGGGCTGTGCACAAGACCCTGAACCACGCAGACGTAGACCCTTACACACACCGCATGTCTTCTCTCCTGGGTGAGGACTGAATGTCAAAGTGAGATGCAGGAATTTTGTTGTTTTTCATTAAGTAGAATTTTGTATGGACTCATCATATGTTGGTACCATTCCACCGAGGGCCCTCCTCGTGGGATTGCTGCTATTCCCTGTGGGGCTGTGGGGTTGAATTCTGAGAGCAGCATTCATTCATTGTGGGGAGGGGGCATTACCTCTGGATAGTCGCTCCCACCCTGTGGCTCTTACAAACACACCCCGCAAGGCTCAGGGAACTTTACGGAAGAGGGGACAGAGTGATTCGGGAATATTTCTTTTTATCATCTTATAACTGGCACCTTCACTTTTTGTACTGCTTGCACCTCTGGGAGATGAGAAGTCACCCACCTTCTCAGAAATGAGAAAACTACAGTTCCAAATAAACAACTCTCTAGTTATCCAATCAGCATCACAGGTTCTGATGCACTGTTTCACTATGTCACACTGTGTCCCATCCCATCCCCTACTGGCTCTGGGTGTATCAGTCAACCTCTTTTTTCCATCACACACACACAAAATTTCTAAGTTTTTTTTTTGAAGCAAATATGGAAAATCATATTGATGCTCCTCCTGATTTTAATAATTTCACTATTTTGCCTGAATGGCTAAAAATTCTCGGACCAAAGGAACATATCCACTCCAATGCCCTGAGCACATTGGTCTGCTATTTTAAGTCAAGCCATGCAACCAACAACCCCAGGACATGTCGTTCCAAACTCACTAGATTCTTCCAAAAGTTTCTGTTATAGCAATATTTCCTTTTACGAGATGTAAATGAACAAAATCCTAAAGATGGGGCCCAGGGAGATGGCTCAGCTGGTAAGGTGTTGGCCTCATAAGCACGAGGACCTGAGTTCAGTGAAAAGTCAGGCATGGCAGTGCTTGCTTATAATCCCATGTTGGGGAAGTGGAGCTTATAACCCCATGTTGGGGAAGTGGAGACAGGCAGATCTCTGGGCTTGCTGGCCAGCCCGTCTAGTCTATTTGGCAAGCTCAAGGCTAATGAGAGGCTCTGCAAAAAAAGGTGGAAAAAGTCTGAGGAACAGCACCTGAGTTTCTCCTCTGGCCTCTACCCACATGAACTCCCACACATGAACATGTACTTGTGCACCCCACACACAAACATGCACTTCATGCAGCACCTCCCACACACACACACACACACACACACACACAATTCTAAACATAAAGATTCAATCCATCAACTTTTCTTTGGAAAGAAGTTCTTTTGGAAGTTGCTATCTTGGCAGCTGTAGGAAGAAAATGCCCCACAGAGATGAGGACACACTGGTGGCTGGGATCAGGCTCTCTCACTCAAGTGAGATGCGGACTTCCCAGAGAACAAAATGAGGCTCTTTTCCTTTCCATCTTGCCTTTCACCATAGTAAGAAGTACATTATATGCCTCAGTTAGAAGCCAAGAATCCCCTTCTGTGTTTTCTTTTTGAAATATCCCATATTTTCCACATCCAAATGTGAATAAGTGTTCATAAAGTCATAAAATGCCATTTACCTTATAAATCATCTGCTTCAGGCCTTTGGATTTATAAATGATGAAACTCAGGGCCAGATTCTGCGCAGAACCAAATCAAGGATCCAGGTCATAGCGATCCAAAGCCAAAGACCCTCCCAGCATAGACACAATTCCTCCCATGTTCAGTGACCGCTTACCACCCATTGACCCTAACCAGCCTGAAATGTGATAAATACAGCTGTGAGCTCCTTGCACAACCACTGGGGTCAAGTTTACAACTGCTTCTGTGGCTCAAGTTGAGATGCCTTCTGTAGCATATTTAGACACTTCCCCCTACTCCTTTGTGAGCATTTGCCTTTGAAGCTTCCTACTGTGAGACATAAAAGCTCTGCAGGAAAGCATCCTGCCAATGACTTCTCAAATCAAGAGTTGATTCTCTTCATATCCAGAAAAGGAGCCTTGGGTAAAAAAAGAACACAATCAAAATAAAGAAACACCTTCTATATCAGTTATCTTCTTGTTGCTGGGACAAAACACTCAACCAAGGGCTAGAGAGATGACTTAGTGGTTAAACACTTGCCTGTGAAGCCTAAAGACCCCAGTTCGAGGCTCATTTCCCCAGTACCCATGTAAGCCAGATGCACAAAGTGGCACATGCATCTGGAGTTCCTTTTCAGTGGCTGGAGGCCCTGGTATACCCATTCTCTCCTTTCTCTCTCTCTCTCTCTCTCTCTCTCTCTCTCTCTCTCTCTCTGCCTCTTACTCTGTGTGTCTGTCACTCTCAAATAAATAAATTTAAAAAAACATCCAACCAAAAGCAGCTTATGGGAGGAAAGGATTTATTTAAAGCTTACAGTTTTTAGGGGACGCTTCATCAGGGTGGAGAAAGAGCTGGCTCATATCATACATCCATAGCACAGAGAGAACAGCAAGTGTGAGCTGCCTCTGAATGTGTAATGAGGCTGGACTCCTCAACCCCAAACTCCACCCCCAGCAATATAACTCTTACATCAACACTCCACCTCCTAAATACTCCACCATCTTGGAACTAAGTAAGAAGCTCAATACAAAATACCTGAGGCTATGGGGACATTTACATTCAAACTACCACACCTTCCACAGGACTGGAAAGAATTCACTAACTTGAAACCTGTTGAATGAGTTCACTTTGCAGCACAGGGCTATGAACAACACAGGAAAAATCAATAGTCTAGAAGTATGAGACCCTCCAAAATACAAGTGAAAAATTCCATACCATGAAACCTTGTTTATATACAAAATCACTGAAAATATTGCATAAAATTATCTTCAAATATACTATATAGCATATATACATATAAATATATATGCTAGATAATTTTATATGTAGTACAAATGAAACATACATAAGTTTCATAATTAACCCTCAGATTCCATGTGGTTCCTGCTTGTCCTGGGGCCGTGGTGCCTCGGTGTCCCAATGGTATCCAGGCAATGGTGGAGCAGGGTCTGAAGCAGCTGTGAGTGTGATGGGAAGAAACACCTGGGAGACAGCTTCAGAGAACAGCTCTTGTTTTTATAAGCAGTTGAGAGAGAGCAGGAAGAGGGTCCCAAGGGGATTGGTGGGTTCAAAGGTTGTTTGCCAATGCTTAGTTGGCATATAGGGGCATTCATTCTAGCATGTAGGGAGAGGGTGAGGTGATCTCCGTAGTGGCTGGAAGAGGTATAGGGTATGAGTCATGGGGGAGTAGTGCTGTGTAAAGTTGTTGGCTGATACCATATAAGGAATTTCCTAGGTAACTAGCTAAAGGTCAGGGCTATGAGCAAAACCTAAGTCTTCAGTCACCTTGGGCTGGGAGGAGGGCGTGGCCCTCCTCCTGCCAGTCTTGAGGCCCAAGATTCATCTTAGGGTTTGGGCTCACTACAACCCCTGATGGGGGGAAGGGCCTTACTCCTGCAGGTTTCCAGAACCCAAGATTCGCCTGGGGTCAAGGCTGCTGCAAATACTCCATAGCCTGGGGGCCCTAGTCGTGTCTGATAGCTTAGGCCTGCTTTCACCCAGGGTCCTGCCTGAGTCCAACAATTCCATCCACATAACATCTCATTATATGTATGCAAAGCTTCCAAATTTTGAAGAAAAGCCAAGATATGAAACACTTCTGGTCCCAAGCATCTTGGATAGAGGATTTGGACCTAGAAAATAAGATGAATGGTTGATTTTTAAAGTTAAGCTATAATGTATTTTATTTTGTGACACTAATCAGAATTATATTGTTCTCCTCTATAACACTACAATTAACAAAGTGATAGTTTATCCATATTTTTTTCTTCTACCATAACATGAACATCAGTGTTTTATTCAGACCTGGCACCCTCATGCCTGAGGCACATACAGTTAAATGTTCACTGATTCCATATTTATGCAGACTACATTAAATTCAGTAGACATGTCTGATAAAAATATCTTCATTCTCAAAATGAGGAAGTAAAAGTTCATCAAAATCCAATAATATATAAAAGAAGGAAAGTGAGAAACTAGGCTAGCCAGAAAGCCAAACCTACTGGTCCCAAACCTGTGGCTCTCCCCTTTGGTTACACCACATCATATCCCATAATCATGCTTTTAAAATGGCTGCTAAGCCACAAACTCCTGTTTTCTGTAGCTGAACTCTGCTCATATGATAACCTTGTGAGGGGAGTATGGACTTGAGCATTCCATTTATTAATGAGAAAACTGAGGCTTAGGAGTGTCCCAAATCACCTACTAACAACAGGATTCGAACTGACATTTTCTCATTTTAAAAAAAGCATTTAAAAATATTTTATTTTTATTTATGAGAGAGAGAGGGAGGGAATGGAATAGAATGGGTGTGCCAGGGCCTCTAGCAACTTCAAATAAACTCCATATGCATACTCCACCTTCTGCATCTGGCTTACATGGGTGCTAGGGAATTGAACCTGGGTCCTTTGGTTTTGCAGGCAAGCACCTTAACTATTAAGCCATATCTCCAGCCCTAAAAAAAAGTCATTTTTACTGAGAACTTTAAGTTATGAACATAATGCAAATTGGTCATATTCCTATCCAGTTGTACTCTTAATGTCCCCTGTCTCCTGCCTCCATTCCACTGAGGTATCTACTCAGTGAGGTTATCAATAAAAATGTGGGGTCATGACTTCATCAGTTGGTTCCTTTGGGGGTGAGGATAATCCTTCACAGCATACCCTCCCACTGTGTGGCTTCTACTTTCTTTCCTCCCGCTCTTTCACAATGTTCCCTGAAATGTGGAGGGTGTGACTTAAGTTTTCTTTAGTGTTGAGCTCTTGGAAACCTCTAAGTTTCTGCTTTGATTTGAATTTTGAGTCTCCTCAGTGCCGACCGCCATCTCCCTGGAGGAGGTTGTCAGGCTAGCAGTGAGAGCAGCACTCATATGAAATTTGTCACTTCCTCTGTGATGCCTCCTGGGCCCTGACAAATGTGATAGAGTTGGTTCGTCTCTTGCTAGGCATTCTTCTTTCTTTTCTTATCATTTTTATGGGTCTTGGACCTTCCCAGTATTTGCTGCCACCTGTAAAAAGCAGATTTTTCTAACTAAGAGTGAGAGCAACATGGATGAAAGTGAATAAACCCCAACATTTAGAAGACTTTTTGATGGGCATAACCTCTCCTTTTAGCCACAGAACAGTGGAAGCTTCCCTCTAGGGTCTATGCTTTTCCAAGCTTAGGCTTTTAACTTGGTTTTTAGTATCAGGCATGAATTCTTTCCCACTCTGAAGGCCTCATATCTAATCAAAGAGCAGTTGATTACCCCTATAACCTATGGACCACTATTGCACCAGTGGGTACATCTTGCCTGCTGGTTAATTTTGTAGTTTTCAGGATCCTCTGCTTGCTCATACTGTTGGGGACTTTTATTCCCAGCAGCTCACACAGAACTTTATAGCACTGTGAGAGCTAGCCAGCAGGGAGCTGGCTTCCATCTCAGTTCCAACTTGATCTCTCAACATCCTGTGACCATAGCCTGTGGTGTCTTCAGCAATAGGGTCTTACCATTTAGTTCTTGTGGGTAGCCAAGTGCTTTGACAACAGCCTGCATTGTTTGGGGGTCTTATGGCCCTAGATGACCAACAATAGAGCTGACACCTTCTGATGCTCAGTGTCCCAGTCTCTGCTCACTCTTGCTGCCTGGCCAGCCCTCCAAGAGAAAAGCCCTGGCATTTTAGCATTTAAACTGGGGACCTGCTGGACAGATGGCACTTACATCTTTCCTGTGGCAGGCCTAGACATGCCCAGCTGGCTGTGTGACACATCTGCTTGCAACGAACACTGAAGGGCACAAGGCTGACAGAAGGTTCTATCCTACCCACAAGCAGTTAATTCATGTAGAGCTACAATGTGCCATCCTGATTCAGGCTTGAATTGACTCTCTAGTCAGAATTTATTAACGTCTCCTTCTCCACCCAAATCAGTTATCTCTGAAAGCCCTAGCCATTTTCTTTGCTCAACAGAATGACATAGTTGGGTTCAAATCATTCACTAATCTCCAGGACTTCTTTAGAGTACATTAAAATTATCATTTTCTTTATCTGGAGCCAATAGACAATTATCTTAAGAGAAATGTTTTTAATTTTTTTTATTTATTCATTTACCAGAGAAAGGGGGTGAGGGAATTGGCCCATCAGGGCCTCTAGCTAATGCAAATGAACTCCAAACACATGTGCCACATACATCTGGCTTATGTGGGTTCTGGGAAATCGAACCTGGATCCTTAACCTTTGCAGGCAAGCACCTTAACCACTAAGCAATCTCTCCAGCCCTTCAGAGAATTTTTTTCATTTGACATGATATGTTCCAAAATAGTCTTGCAACTCTTTGGGTGAATAAATTGAGCACAAAATACAATTAATACTAAAAACTAAAAGAAGCATTACCTTTTCTCTCAAGGAAGAGTTAAAAAGTAAAAATGAGAGAGAAATCTACTTTAACAGATAATTTGCTTGGCGGTGGTAGAGGACTGAGATTCTGCCCAGGCTGGCCTTGTATTCATAGCAATTCTCCTAGGTTAGCCTCCCAAGTGCTAGGATTACAGGTGTGTGCCACCACACCTGGATTCAGATATCTACTTCTAATTGGAGAAGAGTCAATGCTTTGGTCAGAACTGAAATATTTATTAGCAGTTACCAGTATAAGCTATTACAGTGATATTTATAAATTCTTTCCTTCCCTTCCTTCCTTCTTCCTTTCCTTCCTTCCTCCCTCCCTCCCTCCCTTAATTTCTTCCTTCCTGCTACAAGGTATAAAACTGGAAATAACTGCCATGACTATGTTTCTAGAGTGTTTCTGTTAGGTTACAGTAAGAGTTCCTAAAAGGAAAAGAACACTGAAGTTTGAAACTGGCCACTTTGTTACTAAATTAATTTGACAGTTTCAATGGTCTGAATTTGTAAATGACATGAAACAGCTACTACAAGAGCAAAGTTGTCTGATTCTCGTTACTTTGTGGTTGCTCTGTTTTCAGTGACAAAGGCAGTTTCAAGAAGTGACTGAGAATCATGTATGAACACATAAAGGGGTTTTTTTCCACCATGAAGAACAGATCAAACAGATGCCCCGTAGCCATGTCTGTCCTTTATTTCTAGTATAATTACTAACCTATTTGGGGGAATACTGGCATTTTCCTTTTTTTCTAGGCTCATGATTCTATTACTTTTTTAAAAATTCTTGCTGTCTAAAATGCCATTACTAGACTAGACTAAATCAGTGACTTTGGTCATGATAAAAACTTAAAACTGACTGAAATACAGACTTCACAGCATGGTGGTAACAGAAGTAGTTAGAAGCCAGCGAATTGATGAACCAGAGCCAACTGCAAACAACCTCCCTGCACTCCAGTGTCTGTTCATAGTAAGAGAAAAGCAAATGTGCTCTTTGGGTAAATCTTGAACATGAGAAAGGAAACCATTTTCTCATTTCTGGCATTGGCCTATGCAATGTACTCTATTCCATTAAAATTCAACTAATATATTCTCCATTTTGTCATGCTTCCTCACTAACTTTTAGGATTCCCCAAGTGAAATAGCAACAATGACAATGACGATATGCAAGGAGATGAGCGGGACTGAGCAATATTCACAGTGGTACCCATGGCCGCCGTTGTGGCCCTTCTCACATTGCACATGAATGGTGCAGGTATGCTTTGCCTACTTGCTCAAAAGCCTGTATGCAGAACCCACTGAAGTGTTTGCTTGATTTTATTTTGTTTTGCATTCTGAGACTGGGAGGTATGCAGTCCAGGCTGGCCTCCAACTCACTATATATCCCCAGATCCTGCCACTCCTGCCTCAGCCTCCCAAGTACTGGAATTACAAGCATGTCCCATCACACCCAGATGGGTGCTTCTTAACTAATTCAATTCCTGACCTCTTCTTCCTGCTGAAGCAACACTGCTGTGGAGCCCAGGAATCTATACTTAATAAGCCCTTTGGGCGATTCTTTATCCCAGAATGTTTGAGAACCATCGGACTAAATATGAATGCCAAAGTGAGTGACAGTGAACCGCCAGTTCTTCAATGAAAATGACTTTGACCCTTAGGAACTAAATTTTAGTGCACATATTGAGCTCTGCGGGGATGTTTTCAGACATATTCCATCTACCACAGAAAATATTATGAGATCAGAGACCTAAACAGGACAGCTGAAATCCTCACTGCTAATCACCCCTGGAAGCATGCTCAGAGAGCAAGGTATGTGGGAGCAGGTACGTGGGAGTGCCTTCATCTAGATATATGCTTCATGGAGAAGTTGTATAATGAGGGAAAGCATATGTTCAATTAACTTAAAGGCTCTATGAAGAACTGAGAAGCATGTAGGGTGCCAAGAGGTTGTGAGCAGAAATGTTTGTCATGGCTGACAGACAGAAAGAATGCTCTTCTAAAGCAGAGGAGCTTTCTGTCACTTTATCAGACAGCCTTCTAAATCTGGTGACAACGTGTAATATTTCTGGGTTGTCAGTGTTTCCACTGTGGCTCCTGGATGCAATTCTCTTGAAGGTCCTCAGCTTCCTAGGAAAGTTCCATCCAGCCTTGTGCTGTGCTTGGTGACCTAGCTGCGATGTCTCGGGGCCCACCCACCATGCTGCTCTTGGCTTTGTGATCCTGGGGGAAACATGGCCCAAAGGTACAAGTGTAGTTTTTGCCTATGTCATCCGAATTTTTATTTGTAGGGAACACTAGAAAGACATTAGATTTTAGTAATAGAGGACAGGAGACAAAAGATCACACATTTTCCTGTAAAATATGAAATCTAGATGTGCGTGTGTATTTGTGTCTATCATTGCTGAGGGACAAGAAGACCAATGAGAAGAGAAAGGAAGGACAGAGAAGTAATGGGGGCATAGTGAACATGAGCAAGGGATAAGAATACATGTGTATAAAAATGTCATAATAAAACCCATCAGGTTGTACAATGACTAAAAATAAAGGGAATAGCTTTGTTACAAATCTGAAAAGTAAATATAGCACTGAAGCAATACAGTTTAGTATATTTGGGATCTTGGTTATTGGCTGCAGACTTATAAATCTCACTATACGTAACATGGGACATTTTTGGGAAATCACAGACTTGAGTGCTGTCTGGAGACCCTGCCCGGATAACAGCTGTCCACGAGGGAGCTAGAGGGCTGGAAAACAGGCCCATTGGTAGGGTTTTCTAACAAAAGTTGGAAAGCAGTGACCCCCGCTATGATGCACACATGCTCCCACCATGGAGAATGGTTTTAGGAGGCACGTAAAATCCAAAAAGGTATTCCAGATAAGAAAAAGGGTCTTGTCTATGCTTGGAGCTTCAGGTCTTGCATTAACATGTGTAAATGACCCAGAATCTTGCTGTAAAGAAAAAGACCCACAGCCTCTTCAAGTAACTTAACCAAGAAGCCTGGTTTCAATAAGCATCTCCCCAAATGAGGATTTTTTTTTCCAGTTCACAATTTGTAATACATTGCTATATATTGTCTGTAAATAGCATATAATTCCCTGTTTCATAGAATAAATTCATTTTCTTTTCATCCTTTGTTGTCTTAGTAAAATTGAAATGTGCCCCCCCCAACATGTCACTTTATAAGACTATCCAGATCAGATGGGTTGAGACTAATGCTTACAGGCAAGATGCTGGTGCCAAGACTGACCCAGTGAAGCTCTTGCCCCAAGAATGCTGTCTATTTGGACCCCAAGCACTTCCCAGGAAGTCCTGACACACTCCCCTTTGGAAAGGTCCCCTGTCATGAAACATGAGATGCACTGGGAGCTCAGACAGCTCTACTGCATTTCTGCACACATTGTACTTGTACTTTTGTAAAATTCTTAAACATCAAGAGAAACAAAATCAGAAGCTGCAACAACAAAACATTGTAGGGTAAAATACAGACTATTATTCAGTATGCCTTATCTCCCATATAATTTATATATAATATAAATATAAATTTGCAAAAATTAATATGGACTTTTCAAAGCCTATTGTCATGGGGTGACATTAAAGGAACACCCATGGTAATTTTAGCATCTCAAAATAATTTTACTTTGCCAGAATATTGCAAGAGTGGTCAGTCCACATTCTGAAAACTACCCAGACAAAATGACTCCAGATTTCTATAAGATGACTTTTTAAATGCCTGGAATGCACATATGTGTTCTCTATACATCTTCTGGGTCTATCAGTCTCTATAAGCTTTTATATGAACGGGTTGGAAAGAAAACTTGCAATTTGGGTTAAAATGGATGGCTTACTCATGGAACAGAACAAAACCAGAACTCTTAGAGGAAGTATTAGCTGGCAGAATAACATTTTGGATATGCTAAAATCCCAAATTGGTTAAAACTGACAAACATAACTCTACATCTGTGAATTGTAGGCAAGATGAATTCATTTCACAAAGGTATAAATTCTTTCCTTTTTGTAGTATTATATGAAAATAAAATGAATTCCAGTTCCATATTCTAAATTTCCATATGTCACCCCAAGTTTCAGCCATCACTGGAAAACTAGTCTCCCTGTTTCCTAGCCATGGGAGCAGTTCTCAGATGTGAGATTTTTATGATAGTAACAAGAACTCTGTCATGAGTGTGTTAAAACGAAGAGCTACTAAACAGAGCAACTAGCATTAAAAATTTCAAATTTGCGGTTTACAAAGTATTTTCAGTGGCATGGTGTTACTTGACTATCCAAAAGTTTCATGAGAGAAATGAGTCAGAGATAATTATTATTCCCCTTTTCATTATCAGCGAGAGACATAAAGCCTGTGGTAGGGTGAAATAACTCTCCTGGCAAGAGAGGAGCTATCTCTCTAAAGAGAGATATTTGCTCCCTTCACATCAGCTATTAGACTAGTGAAACAATGGACCCCAAAGAATTAAAATTTTCCCAGGAATCCCATGCTAAAGGAAGGAACAGCTGAATCCCTGCTACCAGTAAGAGGGGAGCTTGCCACCCAGGAAGACATTTCACACAGTTGGTGCACCCAGAGTGCCTAAAAATTCTGGTAACAGTTATGTGGCTTGCTCAGAAATATAAGGGTGGAGGCTGGCTGGTCTGACCCAGAACGCCTCATTCCAGGAGCTGCTGTTTTCCTGTCACTCACTAGCCACTCAGTAGGGTCTGTTATGGCTCAGGCCTTCAGTCCAGAGGTCATCAGCATAGCAAAGTGAAGTTTTAAGTGCACTTGGAAAAGGGAGTCTGTCATAATGCTTTTTAGGCTTATGAAATATAAAATAGCATTCCTACATGGACAAACTTTCATAAAGACTTTTAAATATTTTTAAGTATTACTGGTACTCATTGCATAGCAACTTGTCAAGTTAAATACACTAAGTTAATTTCTCTTTTAAGAAGAGAAAATAGGGCTGGGGAGATGGTTCATTGGGCAAAGTACCTGCCATGGAAGCATGAGGATCTGAGTTAAGATCCCCAATACCTATGTAAAATGCTGCACGTGACAGAACACATCTATAATCCCAGTGCTGAGGACATGGAGACAGGGAATCCCTGGAGATCACAGGCTGCCTAGTCTACTTAGAGACAGGGAATCCCTGAGGCTCAGTGGCCTCCTAGTCCACTTGGAGACAGGGACTCCCTGGGGCTCAATGTCTGGCTAGTCCACGTGGAGACAGGGACTCCCTGGAGCTCAATGTCTGGCTAATCTACGTGGAGACAGGAATCCCTGGAGATCACTGGCTGGCTAGTCTACTTGAAGACAGGAATCCCTGGAGCTCAATGTCTGGCTAGTCCACGTGGAGACAGGAATCCCTGGAGATCACTGGCTGGCTAGTCCACGTGGAGACAGGAATCCCTGGAGATCACTGGCTGGCTAGTCTACTTGGAGACAGGGAATCTCTGGGGCTCACTGGCTGGCTAGTCTAGCCAATTTTCTGAGCTCTAGGTTCAGCACGAATCCACCTTGACAATGACAAGTGAAAGAAGCCAGTCTCAACAGGAAAAACACTATATGACTCCATTTATATATGTGTCAGAAGAAATCATAGAAACAGAAAATAGAAATGTTACTAAAAGCTGGAAGGCTGGGCAAGGAAGGGGAAGTGTTTAGTGGACAGAGGGTTACAGCCTTGCAAGAAGACTTACCCTAGAAGTTGGTTTCATCACAGTGTGAATTCTCTTAACACTGCTGAACTTTACACTTAAAATGGTCAAGATGGTAATTTAATGTTTTTTTTTAATATGTTACTTTAAAAAAACAAAGCTGCAGGGTCATAGCATTGGATGAAGAGCTAACCAAAAACAGGCACTGAGGCTTACTTGGAAACAAAACAGATAATAAAAAGTACAAAAAGAACAAGAGGCAGGCATACAGGGAGCCATGTGGCATGTCTGTGCCAATCCATATCATTCCAGCAGAAGTAGCTG
The DNA here is from genome assembly GCA_036365145.1 of Orientallactaga sibirica. Lineage (NCBI taxonomy): Eukaryota > Metazoa > Chordata > Mammalia > Rodentia > Dipodidae > Orientallactaga > Orientallactaga sibirica. The sequence goes on from JAEOAD010000003.1 coordinate 24,687,761, forward strand.
TCTGACCTCATGTCCTGACTAGACAGTGTGCCTAGCCTGGACACCACCACCTTGAAGGTAGCAATGTCATTCAAGCCCCAGAGAAGATAACATACTCAAATTGAAAACATGCTTGCTTTTGTTGCTTACTTACTGGTTTATATTTTTATCATGCATGATAGAATTTTGGGATTTTCCTGGATGTTCTAGTTTGGGGTCATTTTCTGAAAGAACCTGACAACAGAAATGGTCTCATGAAAAAAAAGAAGTTTATTGAAAGATTGTAGTAAGGACTATAGGAGGTCCATGACTGGGACTCCATACTGTAGGGTCTCACATGACTGGGACTCCACATTGCAGTTCTTACAGGAGCTTTTACTAACTCATTTGCTTTAAGTTAATCATCTGTAGCAGTGACTAGAGTGAAGTATTTTAAATATTCAGAACAGAAAATTAAGGGTTCTCTCTCTCTTTCTCTCTCTCTTATCAGTTTGTTTCTTTTAAAAAATGTTTTTATTTGCAAGCAGAGAGAGATAGAGAAAGAGAAAGAATGGGCATGCCAGGACCTCCAGCAACTGCAAACGAACTCCAGACACATGTGCCACTTTGTACACCTAGTGTTAGGTGGGTACTGAGGAATCAAACTCAGGTCATTGGGCTTGGCAGGTAAGCAGCTTGACCACTGAGCCATCTCTCCAGCCCCATCTTCTTAATTAGCCTCTTAATTAGCTTCCACTTGAGCCAGTAAGTTGCTTCCCCTCCTTACTTCCTCTCAGTTTGAAAGTCTAGTGTTCCAGAGAGAGAAAGAGGCCCATCACACAAAATCAGGGTCACACATGTAAGCATGCCACTTGTTCCAGACCATTCAAGAGACAAAACATGGTTACTAGGGCTGAAGAGATGGCTTAGTGGTTAAGGGGCTTGCCAGCAAAGCCAAAGGACCCAGGTTTGATTCCCCAGTACCCATGTGTAGCAGACAGTTTCAGATTCACTGAGATGAACTTCCAGACCAGACACAGTTATGGAGAAAGGGATATTATTGAAGCTTACAGATCCAAGGGAAGTCCATAATGGCAGAAGAAGCTGGACCACTTTCAGAGGTCCAAACAGAGAGAGAAGCCAAAAGCTACACAGCACACTTCAGTAACTCCAGAACTATCAGAGTCATCAAGCCCTGCCTTCATTCCGCATCTCAGCAGTGGCTCTTGGAACCGTGCATGCACTTCTTGACCCACTCCATGCATTTTTTCATGCTTTCAAAACTAATAGCACATGTACAGGACACAGCATATTCTTAATTCAGGGACAAAATAAATCATAACCTTGAAAAGCAGGTTCCTTCTCCAGTCAACTCTTTCCCAAATGAATGTGCATTTCTATCACAGTCTTTTCTCAGGCATCTTCTCCATTGTTTTAATGTAAAGCAGTTGGGTCATATTCCTTAAGATTGCTAATGTGTTGACAATAACAGCTTCAGTAACCTAAAACCAGTCTCAGTGCCTATAATTTTAACTTGCTTGAGGTTTTCAAACTTAAAATTTTAAAACTCTCAGTCCAATATCTTTAGCCAAGCACACCAGTCCATTACAATTTTAACCTTGATCAAACTCTCTGGGTCTGGGCAGCAGAACACAGCCATCCCTTATGCCAGTAGCCCAGTTCCAACAAAGTCTTCTGCAGTCTTTCCTTCCCCTTAGAAAGCTTATAAGCCAAGCCTCAAAGTTCAATACTATCTGCACTTAGCATTCTCAAACTCTCCTCAGAATAGCCCATAAAACTTGGCTTATCACTCCAGAAGTTATCTTCAGTTGTAAGTACAAAGTCCATGTCCATTCCTCCAAAACAAAAGTTCTAAAAGACCAAAATCCACATGGACAGCTTCATCTCACCCCACATTCTGGTACCAATTTCTGGAGCAGACAGCTTCAGGATTGCTGAGATAAACTTCCAGACCAGACACAGTTTTGGAGGAAGGGAAATTTATTGAAGCTTACAAATCCAGCAGAAGTTCCATAATGGCAAAAGAAGCTGGCCCACTTTCACAAGTCCAAGCAGAAAGAGAGAGAGAGAGAGAGAGAGAGAGAGAGAGAGGCCGCAAGGCAAAAGCCACAAAGCACACGTCAGTAACTCCAGGAGGAACTTGGCACTTTGCATATCTTTAGACTGGAATTTCAAACCCACCACCACACCTTAAGATCTGCCCAGTGACACCTCCTCCAGCCATGTGGCTGCAAATCCAAGCTACAAACTAATAAAACACTGAATATATTGGGGGTCGTCTATTCAAACTACCACAGCACATAAACCAGATGCACAAGGGGGTTCATGCATCTGGAGTTCATTTGCTACAGGCCCTGGTATGGCCATTTTATCTTTCTCTCTAACTGCCTCTCTCTTTCTGACTCTCAAATAAATTAATAAACAAACTAAATATGACTCTTTAATTTAAAAGATCATGGCTACTACACAGATTAGTCTTTTCCCATAAGCATAGGTGATTTTCAACATTCTATTAGAGGATGAAAAGATTTTCAACAGAGTGTATCTTCTATATACAATATACAGCAAAGAAATGGGACTTGTAATTTTGCTTTTTTTAATATTTAACTTTTATTTATTTATTGGAGAAAGAGAAAGAGGCAGAGAGAGAGGAAGAGAAGGAATGAGAATGGGCACACATGGGCTTCCAGCCACTGCAAACAAACTCGAGACGCATGCAACCCCTTGTGCATCTGGCTTGCATGGGTCCTGGGGAATTGAACCTGGGTCATTTAGCTTTGCAGGCAATTGCCTTAACCACTAAGCCATCTCTCCAGCCCTAATTTTATGTTTTAATGCCCTAAAAAGTTGGTTTTTCTATTTAATGAATGAGAAAGTTAAGATGAAGAGAGATAAACTAAGACAAATTTAGATAGAAGTAAATGGCAGAGCCCAAATTTCATTTTTTGTTGTTAACTTCAATTATCACTTGTTTCTTCAAGTTTTCTAAATGCTTTACATATGCTTACTTTTCCATGAATTTCACAATATAAAATAATTCTACCATGATATAACCTTGGACTATAAAGTTATTACTGCCCACCCTAATATTTTGATTTCTAGCCTGGATATCTATAAGGATTTCAATTAACATTATTTTAATAATTTTATTTAATAATTTTCATTAATCTTATCACCTTTTCTAACATAATATTTGTGGATGCTGTCAACTATAATTTTCAGCAAAGTCTGAAGGGATTGCCTTTGAAAAGAATGAAATTCTTACAAGATACATTCTTGGTATTTCTTAAATTTCTCTACAGAATTTAGAAATCAAAAAAAGAGGAGAGTAACCAGGCATGGTGGCGCATGCCTTTAATCCCAGCACTTGGGAGGCAGTGGTAGAAGGATTGCCATGAGTTCAAGCCCTGAGACTGCATAGTCAATTCCAGGTCACCCTAGGCTAGAGTGAGACCCTACCTTGAAAAAACAAAAGAGGGGTGGGGAAGAGTACAGGTGGAGAGGAAAAACAGGAAAGGGTACAAGCTTTACATAGCTTGTCCTTTACAGATGATGATCACTCCTGGAAGATGTAGCTGTCTTCAGAAATGCCAATCACCTCTCAAGTAATGTATAGGATTACCTATTGCAAGTTCATTTGTAATAAAACAATTATGTCTGTTCTAAAGCTCACATAGTAATACCACCAGATTTCACCTGCTTTACTCACTCAGATCCCTGCAGAAGCCGTGCTGGTATGACAACTGAGGCGTGCACCATGCCTTCTTCACAGTCACCTCAGAAGCTCCAGTGAACTAGGGAAGAGAAGCCAGTCTTTGAAACCTGATGAACATCCCAAAAGAAATACTAAGAAAACTTAGATGAGCCATACATAGAGGAAACAGATGCCTCTAAGGGAGGCCAGCTGACACTGGGAACAGTTTTGGGTGCTGGAGAGATGGCTCAGTGGGTAAGGTGCTTCATATGTGAAGCACATATGAAGATTTGAGTTCTGACCCCAGCACCCATGTAAACTGCCATTCCCCTGTAACTCCAGTGCTGGGGGGACAAAGACAGAAAGATCTCTAGGACTTGCTGGTTAGCTAGTCTAGCCAAGTTGATGACAGACCCTTTCTCACAGAGTAAAGTGGACATCAACTTCAGGCCTCTGCACACATGCACACACATGCACAGCCATATACATACAAACACTCTTCTAAAACTACATATAAATAATTCAGCTGTATTCATCCATAAATAAGAATGAAATCATGTCTTTTGCAGGAAAAACAATGTATGGAACTAGAGATCATAGAGTTAAGTGAAATAAGCCAGACTCACAGATACTGCGTATTCTCTCTCATATGCTGAATCCAGTTTGTAAACAAAAGCAGACAAGAAAGTAGAAGAGAGATTGTCAGTGAAGAGGAGGGGAATCAGCAGAGAGGGAAAGGGCAAGAAAGCAGAATAGGAGAATGAACATAACAAAAGTGCACATGTATATGTGCGGAGATGCCATAATGAAATCTGTTACTTTATACAATGAACAGATGCGAATAACTTTTCCTATAAAAGAAAAAAAAGTTTTGTGGATGATATTGGATTGGATCCCTCAAGTTCCTTAGCCTGTGCTTGAATGAAATTAGAACACTTCCTCAAGACAGAAGCTTTAAGAAAACTGTACAACTTGCTTACTCTTTGGGGACGCTAATAATTGTAATAATAACACAAGTGGGGAGGGAGCCCTGAATACATTTCAATGAGTATGATACCTCTAGCTTTTGAGCTACATATATTTATTATAAATTATCTATCCATATCATTTAACACATTAGATATATTATAATGAGCTAGCTATATTTATTACATTGCAATAAAAACTTAGGCTGGCCTTTATTTCTGATTCCTGTAATAATTCTTAGATGTCCCCCAGTGATAGGGGTGTCTGACATTCATATTTACATTCAAAAGCCATACCCGAGCTTTTGCTAATGAGATGACTCCGAAGTGGGGTTGGCCATGCCATAAAGACCATAATAGATGTTTCTATAATAGAACCCCGGAAGAAACTCAAGGGACTAAGTATGGGTGAGTGGCCTGGATGGTGATGCGCACTAGTGTATGAGAAGAGTAATTGTACATCCAGGATACAGAAACTTCGTGTACAGCCTCCCAGTCACTGCCATATACATACTCTCATTTGGTTGGTTGTAATCTGTTTCCATCATAATCACAATAAGAACAGTACTTTTCTGAGTTCTGTGAGCTATTCTAGAAAATTATGAGATATGATAGAATAAGAGGAAGCCCTGATTGTAGACCATGGATCAAAAATCAGGGTATCCCTATGCTTGAAGTCCTCACAACATAATCTAACCTGTGCCTTCAGTTCATCACTGTCCCCACTTATATATCAACTTCTAAATCTATTTGCTGCCTCAATGATAGGCATCTTTAAGGGTGGAGAGAGTCAGAAACATTGGGTATATAGTGGGTATTGTGCTTTCTATCAGTCATGTGGGCACTCACTCCATGCCATGAGCATGGGAAAAGTGCATTACACTGTCAAGACAAGGGGCCTGGCATTGGGAGACTTCATAGGAGTTGGGGAGCCAGAGTCCTGGGAAACTTTGAGAAAGTTTTGAAATTTAGGTAGCCCTATCACATCATATCAAGCATACTGAAATATTCTAACATCCTCATATTAAATATCATTTTGCTTTGGAAAAAAATCAAAAGGCCTTTTATCATTTGGTTTTTGGAAAGTTACCTCTGAATGACTCACTTACACTATGTTGGTGATCTTCTCAGCAATCATATGACTACTTGAGAAAAAGTATTCATTTTTCCTTGAGAAAGCAAGAACAATCTAATACAAATATGTTTTCACATGCAAAAGGTTATGATAGATTCTAAACTTGGCAATTAATGAAGTTGACAAGATGTTGTAAATTAAATTCCTTGAATTTGTTAATAATATCAGTTTGGTAATTCTCTCATCTTATTGCCACTTTGTTCTATCAGTTCTCAATTTGTTTTTGCTAGCCCTACGTTCCTGGTGAGGCCCATCTTGTCCTTGGGTGTCTAATAGAACAGGCCTGTTTGGTGTCCTGATGGTTCAGTGGAATGGTGACATGTAGCCAACACTAAATACAAGACAATTTCTCTATTATTAATTTATATTTTGAGTTTTGATGCTGTTTGCCTTTCCTTTTCCCCCATTCCAACTCCAAAAAGATAGCTAGATTTTTGGACACATTGTCTTTAGAAGACTCTGAGTTAGTTTTGGTGTAGATCCAAAAAGCTGTTTAGAGTCAAACATCTTTCCTGTTCATGGCTTTACTGTTTCCAAGAGCAATGTGGGATAATAAGGCTAAAGGGAAAGGGAGTCAGCAAGGAACTTCAAAGGAAGAGAAAATGAGATATTTTCAAGGAAGAAAGAGGGGTGATGGTATCCCACAAGATGGGGCAAGACTTCAGAAATGATGACACTGAGGGTCTCACAGGTCCCAGGAGAGGCAAGTGCGCCTCGGCTGCTCTTGACATACAAGCATCAGAAGTGACTACCTTGGAAGCAGCAAACTACATGGTAGGTCAAAATATTAGACCATCAGCTATAGCAATGAAGATTAGAAACACCCACCTTTTCCCCAGGTAGCATTCACATCCACCTTCCAGATTCTTGTGTACATCTAGAAAAAGGAAAGGAGACCTCACAATGACAGCCACTTCTGGTTGTTCACTTGTTTGTTTTGGTGTTTGTTTTCTTGTGTGTATAGTATGTATGGTATGTGTGTGTAGGGAGATGTGGTGTATGCATGTGTAGTGTATGTACATGTGTACATACCTGCCACCTGTGTATATGCTAATGGTGGACAGAGGAGAGCATCAACTTTCCACTTTATTTCTTTGATTCAGAGTCTCTCACTGAACTTGAAGCTACCATTTATTCAGGCAGACTGGCTGACCAGAAAGTGCTAGCAGATCTCCAGTCTCTGCACCCCACAGGACTTGGGCTTACAGGGCATGCACAATTATGCCCAGCTATTTAACAACCAAGTTGTAATGTCCTACTATTAGCAAGACATGACTGTGAGTCAGACAATAGATGTAGCTTTACAGCCATAAAGATTTCACAACAAAGTTTATGGCGTAATTTGCTGTCTTTCAAGAGCCAATAGTATCATTACTTTGTTTCACTGTGGTTATCATTCAAGCTTATGTGGCTGGTGTGGCAGAAATTAAATTTGCTTCTGCTATGTCTTGAGTGTGAAATGTAGCCCACAGGCTCATGCACTTGAACACTTGGCCCCAGCTACTGGTGCTATTTTGGGAGCAGAACTTTGAGAGGGGAGATCTAGCTGCTCTGCCCAGGTGATGGGTCTTGAAGGTTATACACTGGCCTTGGCTCCAGCCCCAGCTCTCCGTTTCCTGATACAGCAAGATGTAACAAACCACACCATCAGTTCCCATCAGTTCCACACCATCAGTTCATGTTCATAGACATGAACAGAGCCCCAGCCACCTGATCTTCAGCTTTGCGCCTCTATTAATTATGCATTAAATAAACTTCCTTATTAATTACCCAGTCTCCTGTATTCTGTCATAGCACCAAGAAACAGACTAATATACCAGGCAAAGAAGAAAGAGCACATGGCTCAGTGGGTAAAGGGTTGGCTATGTGAGCCTGAGAACCTGACTTCAAACCCCCAGTACCCAGAGCAGAGCAAATGCCCATCTTCCCAAGAGTGGAGAGATGAAGACAGGCCTACTGGCGAGCTTGTCTAGTTGAATCTGTGAGCTCCATTTTCAGTGACAGACCCTGTCTCAAAAAAACAAGGTGGAGCATTGTTGAGCATTGCTAAACATGGGCTGGGACTGTGAGGAAGCTGGCCTGGGCTGATGGACATGGCTGGAGACCTTGGGCTGTGAGGGTTGCAGCTGGCCTTATCATCGGGGACCCACTCTAGTGATGGAGACTGGCCATCCCTGCCCTTGGGCAAGGTTTTAGTGTGCCCTATCTTTACCCAGAGTGGGCAGAACTGGTGGGCCCTCCCCACTCTAGCCCAAAAGCAACTGACCATTCCATAGTCAGACTTTGCCTCCCCCAACAGTTCCTGTGGCTAGCTTATAAACAGTCTCCCTGCAGCTGTAGCCATCCAATATGTGGTTGAAGTCATGTAGCTTTTCCTGCCACTTCTGTTATCTCCCTTGCAGCTTCTCCCTCACAACTTCTGCCTTCCAACCAATTAGGTAGCAGCAACTCATAAACCTATATATAAAATCACTCTATAGTCTGTATGTGCCTTCTCAACCTTTCTCAAGTGTTTATAAACCCACTCCCCTTTTGAATAAATGAGAGAGTGCTATCCATCAGACAGCCTCCTGGGTGATTCATTGCCCATCGCACTCACCTGCTCCAGACCCTGCTTCCCCCCCAACTCTTCCTGTGCCTGGGACGTCTATGGCCAATGACCCCTGGGGACAGTGAGGACCCACAGAGCATGACTAAGGAGAACATCTGACATTGATCTCCTGCCTCCACACTCTCTGTATTAGTTACTCTGCCCTTGTTACAAACAAACACCTTATCAGAAGTGACTTAAAGAGAAAGGGCTTATTTGGGCTTCCAATTTCAAGGGTATGTTTCATAGTGGGGAAGGCATGGTGGCAGGAGCAGAAGCAGCTGGTCACATTCCAGCACAGTCAGGAAGCAGAGAAAGAAAGGAAGATGGGGCTGGGTTATAAAACTTCAAGGCACACCATACAGTGACCCCTTTCTTCCAACAAAGCTCCAAAAGGATTTATAAATTTCCACCAAACAGTGACACCAGCTGGGCAAGAAATGTTCAAACACTTGAGCATTTTATATGCAAACCACAACACACATGTGCATAGAGGTGCACAAGCACTGGCACACACATGTGCATCCACACACACACACACACATACACCTGTACTGCACACATACTTAACACATGCAAAAATAAAATGAAAAAGAACGGGAAAAAAGAAAGAGACTAGTCCACAACAATGGAAGGAGTTCTAATTTACCAAGATCCATAAAACCTAAGCCCTTTGGAGTCATTTCACTGTATTACACAGAGTTGAAACCTCTCACAGTTTATAGACACATTGTGGATCATTCCTGGAAAGAAGTTCTCTGCCTGACTCACAGGGCTATAACATTCACCATTCACATTTGAGAATTTAAACTGAAGTCCTGAGTAGGGCTCTTGGATGGGACAACAATGAGTGAGAGAAAAGTAGTGGCTGACAGCTTGACAGTCACACTATCATGTGGACATAGAGTCACATTGGCATATAGAATAATTAGTCCAAATAACAATACCAACAATGTGTTTAGAAAATTTTCTCTTCAAATAGTTGACATATAAACAAGTTTGGGTGCCAGAGTTACCTGAAAAGTTCACATATTTAAAATCCTATATGCATGTCAAATAAATAGATACTATATTTATTTAAAGATACCTTTTAAATTAAATTTATTTTAAAAAAGATTTTATTCTTATATTTCCCTCTCCTCTGCCCCCTCCCACTGAGGACCCTCCTCCATGGAGGCAATAACCCCACTATGAGGTCATTCACTACGAGGTCAGTCTCTGTGGAGGTGGACCATGCCATGGGCTAATCCTACCAACACTGTGGCACTTACAATCTCTGACAGGTGTGTTCAAAGTCTAATTTAGTGCTGAGTTCTCTGTAGCCTCTGGATTTCTGCTTTGATGAGTTTTGAAGACATAGTCATAGAAAGTAGCAAAAAGTGGGGAGAGGAATTGGGATCATTGCTCTTGCCAAGTTGATGGACTTGCGCAGACAATGGCTCTATGGCCCTGACAATCTCAGCCTCATGTCACATGCTGCTGCCAGTGAACACCAGGGAGAAAAGACTGCCCTCATGATTCAGCCCCAGCTCTTGGCTGGTTTGAATGTAACCCATATGGTTCCAGCCTGACTTTCCTAATGAGTTCATCTTGAAGAGAGAAAATCATTTTGATCTACACTTAGTAAACGTTCCTCTTTAATCAGTGTGGCTGGTTTTATTACATGGTTTGAATTTTGCTGGTCTGTCACTCTTGCTACTATCACACTGTAAAAAAATTAAAAACATTTTTAAGTGGCTATAAATGACTTACTTTACTTACTATGGGCTGATTTTATGCTTTTTCACTTAGCTAATTCCTGTTTTAGAAGCCTAATTTTATGAGTTTATCTTACACATTTTCACCACTTAACTCTTCTTACTGAACATTGAAGTTCTGGCTTGCCAAAAGGAATATGAATATAAACTCACGCTCAATGCCAAAAGTATGATGAAATGGTACTCTTAAAGCCTGGATTTCCATGTTTTCAATCTTGAACCTCGGTTATTAAATATGTGTAATGCAGTTGGAACTAACCCCTTTAACATGTGGAACCGTGCAAATCCGAGATTCCCAATTAACACAGAAATTGGAGACATCCCTCACTTCAAGTGCTTCCTTCCCTAGCCACCAACACGGTGCTTTAAGCAAAGTCTGAAACACACTAGTTTTCATGTACAGGAGATGGCAGGCTGTAGCCTAAGACGTAGTAAGCCAGATTCCTATTAGGAGGTCACAGTGCAACTGTTCCAAATATACCCTTATTTCCACTGCTTGAAGAAACCATTACCTGGCTTTCCTAGCTCTGCTGGTGCTGTGCTGAAGTTCACATCATCCCTGCACATTTCTTCTACCTGCTCTTATTTACATTCAGCCCATCCTTTGATCAAGCCTACTTCACCTAGGAGTGAGGCTGATTGTTGATTCTATGCACAGCTTCTTCAACAGCTCTACCTCTGCTTCCTCAGTACAGGTTCCCCAAAATGATGTTTCTTTGGCCTCCACCCCAGCCTCAGCACCTGCAGTACATGGAGAGGATGGCCAGCTCTCTGCAGCCTCAGATGTGGGTTTGTATCCACAGCAATGACTAACTAGGGATCAAAAATTTTTTAAAAATACAATAGGACTGAAGGGATGGCTTAGCAGTTAAGGCATTTGCCTTCAAAGCCAAAGGACCCAGGTTTGATTCCCAGGACGGTAGCCAGATTCAGAAAGTGATGTATGCATCTGGAGTATGTTTGCAGTGGCTGGAGGCCCTGGTGCACCCACTCCCTTTCTCTCTCTCTCTCTCTCTCTCTCTCTCTCTCTCCTCTCTCTCCCTCTTTCTTTGTCAAATAAATAAAAATAAAATATTTTTTAAATACAACAATAAATAATGCCTACCAGGCTGAGGGGATGGCTCAATGGTTAAAGTGCTTTCTGTCTGAGTGTGGTAATCTGACTTCAAATTCCCAGAACTCCATACAGCCAGATGCTATAACATTAGCATCTATAATCCCAGTGTGCATTTACAGAGAAGGGAGGTGAAGAAGGGAGAATTCCCCTGGGAAGCCACATAGTCTGGCAAACACAGTGGTGAACAATGAGCGATCTGGCCTCAAACAAAGTGGAAGGCAAGGACGGTTGTTATCTGACCTCAACAAACTCACACATACACACATACACCAAAAATAAATAAATAAATAAATAAAACATACCTACCCAAACTATGCACTATAAAAATTATTTGCACAACATTTATTTGTACTAGATATTATAAGTAATCTAGGAGGAGATGTGTGCAGGTTCATGGGAATACTATTAAACATTCCATAAGGGATTTGAGCATCCATGCATCTTGATATCCGTCAGGGGTCTTGGACCTGTGGATCCCAAGGGACAACAGAACCTCTTTTCAAATGGATACAGCAAGGCAGGTCATAGATGGTCCCTTTGGCCAGCTATGTGTCATGTTGAATGCAGGGCTTTGGTGGCCAAGCCTCGGTCATAGGACCAGGCCTAAAGACTTCACAAAAAAGAAGGAGTAAAATTGGCTGTTACCCCCAACAAAGATCTAGATTTGTGAAAGGGGACACAGATGCTGGCCCAGAAACATAATCTTTATCTACTAAACAAATTTGTTTTATCCCAAGATATAATAAAATAAGTTCAAGGGCCACCTGGGCTTCATAGTGATGACCTTTCTCCAAAAAAATTCATAAGTTGCTTCCCATTTCCCAGTGCTCTATTATTTGCCATTTCTAACCATACAAATATATTGTTTTTAATTTTTAAATTTTTTTAATATTTTAATTTTACTTATTTGAGAGAGAGAGAGAATGGGCATGCCAGGGCCTCTAGCCACTGCAGATAAACTCCAGACACATGTGCCATCATGTGCATCTGGCTTACATGGGTTCTGGAGAATCAAACCTGGGTCCTTAACCTTCATAGGTAAGCACCTTAACTGCTAAGCCATCTCTTCAGCCCTGTTTGTGGGTTTTTTTTTATTAAATAATTTTGTAATCATGAGAATTATTGAGTTAGGATATGTATATGTCATTTTGTTTACTCCTTTGTATTTTTCTGATTTATCTTGACCAGTAATATGTTTTACATTTTAAGCATATATACATTATTAAAAAGTACATTACTTCTGAAGTGTAACTTGTAATTTGAGAAAATAAACACATTAGAAAAATAAAATAATAATTTTAAAAAGCCAATATACTAAGCACCCATACGTGTGTGTGCATGTGTGTGTGTGTGTGTGTGTGTCTGTGTGTGTATAATTTTATCAAGTCCTCAAAACAACACCATGAAGTGGAAATCTTCATTTCACAAATGAGATATATGCTCTGAGAAGCTAAATAGCTTGCCTCAGGTTTACAATATACCAGGATTCCAGAATTAAAATCCAGCCACCATGATCCTCAATGTATTGTGGTTCTGAAGTATAATTTATACTGAAAATATAAATACTGACATAAAAACTGTATTTCCATTGGACTAGATTACAAAGGGATACACATGGGTTATTGAGTATGTAAATTAACTCTTACTATATCTTTTACGTACCCTTCCCTAAACTAATTCTGTAAACTTGGTGACCATAAATCCCACCTTTCCCAGGATAGAGTAAATCAAATGCGAAAACAAATCTAAAACATCCTTTTAGGAAACTGTGACACTGCTCCAACATGAAGCATTACAGGTCTTCATTATAGGTAACAACGTCTTCAAGGATTCAGGCTGATAGACTAGGCACTCTGCTTTTCTGGTCTGAGCAATGCCTCCCTCGCTGGAGAACAAGCATGGGGCTAGCAGCCTTCACCTGGGGCTGCCACTCCACTTCAGCATCTTAGATTATGAAGTAAGAGTCGGATCCTCATTTGAAAGCACATAAAACCCAAGGAAGTTAACTAATTTCCCTAAGGTCACTGGGAAGTCACGGATGACATTGGACTAGAAACAGAAGTTTCCTCATTTTCAGCCACCGTAGTGCTGCCAAGACAAAGTTTGGTGGAATAAATTGCATGATGACATAAAGGCACTTTACAAATCCACAGAGAAGAGTCCCCGGAAGTCAAATATTTCATTTGAAATTGAAAAATCGCAGACTTACTCAAGACTGATGTCTTCCCCAGCCTAGAATTTATAACTCTCCAGGAGAACAGGAAGACCCAGGGAAGTCCCCTAAATATTCTCTGGGACTTTATGGTATTCTTTGTCTCTCCCAACCTACCCGAGAGATGGAGAAAGATCAGGTGCGACTGTGACCTGGTACATTCTTGTTATTGTGCTGACTAAAACCTAAGAAGCAGCAACTTAAAGGAGGGTTTGCAGTGGCTTACCATGTGAGGGGATGCAGTCAACATGGCAGAAAAGGCTGGCAGCAAGAACATGTGGCCGCTGGTCACATAGCTCAGGTGTCAGGATGCAGAAGGCAGACAAGAAATAGGGTCAGGTAATGAAACCCTCAACATCTGCCCCCAGTGAACCACTTGCTGCAGTAAGGCTACACCTCCTAAAGGTTCCACAGCCTTCCCAGACAGTGCCCACAGCTGGGGAGCAAGAGTTTAAATACATGAGCAGATGGGGTACATTTTCTCTTCAAACCCCAACACGTGGCCTGCAAGTATGAGAAGATTTATGTGCAAGAGGTTTCTCCCTGCAAGCCCTCTCTGGGTGTATAGCTATAAACGAGCAACGCCTTTGTGTAGAGCTGAAGGAACCCTGGCTAATCCAAGTGAACCTCAGTGGAAAGTTCCCAGCAGCCCGCTGGAATTAGCAGTTCTTCGAAGGCTCATTCACCTGAGATACCTGCCTAAGCCGGAGCTCCTTTACACATCGTCAAAATAAGAGTTTTCATAGGAATAATGCAGAAGAGGACAGTGTGCTTAGCAACAGTCCATTTTGGAAACTCTTAATAAAGTGATGATAATGATGGCTAAAACTCAGACTTCTCCAGGGAGACCGGGACATCCGGGTGGCTCAGGGAGAGGGCATGGTTACACCTCTACACAATTTTTCATGGGAAAATAGCAGTCAGGGAGACCTCAACCCTCCTAAGTCCTGAAAGAGAGAAAACTCTTTTCATCTAGTGGGAACAGTATGGGCAGGCTGCGCTAAGCTGGGACCAAGATTTAAGGGCTCTCAGCACATCACCCAGGTGTGTCCGGGCAGCCTGCCCTCCTCACTCAAAGGCCAGGTTCACTGAAGGAAAACACCAGTCTCTCTGCAAGAGATTGCTCCCAGGATTGTGGAGAGACAGAAAGTGGTTCCCTCCAGCTCCGTCTTTAAACATCTCTTCCCTCCCCACAGTCTCCGCATCCTGCTCCACGTCTACATTTTCCCTGAAAATGCTGCCCAGCCAGTTCCCTGTCCCAGGATCCGAGCCCTGGGTCTGTGTCTTTTCCTGTTTGCCGCTCTTCCCCACCCCACCCCCACACCCCAACAGGACCACCCCTGGTAACACTGGAAGTCAGCAAACAAAGATGCCACCACTGCCACAAGCTGAGACCTGGACAGCCAACACTGGAAGTGAAGCCACGTAAGTGAGAAGGCCAGACCCACAAACCAGCAGGGCTTGAAGCTGAGGCAGGGCACTCATTCAGTAACCCCCTATCAGGAGAGTCTGCCACAGAGCTGCACATCATGCCTCCCATTCCTGACTTTCCTAGGGTACGAATAATAAAAGCATAATCCAAGAAAAATAACAATAATGTAAATTTAATCAGCTGATATAATAAAGTTCTCAGCACTGGACATAGCACTTAATAAGTGCTCAGTTAATGCCTGTCATGATAGCCCTACATCCTGATCTTCCTCCTTCTGTCTCAAAGTCTAACGTACTTGAGGAAATGCTGAGAACCATTACTTTGCCCCAAAGCCTCTCACACCGTGGCTAAGGACTCATTTCTTTCTCCTATCCAATCTATGCTGGCCCTACTGCATATGTCTACAATGTCATCCTGCCATATGTGATTGTTGTATCAGTTTGACAGCAGTTGAACTGGACCATAGCTGAAACAAAGTGAGCCCGCTGGTCACATGCTTGGGTGTCACAACAATGTCATATTGCTTAAAACAGTTCTGTGTTTGTTCTCAATTTCTGTCATGTGCCCATACCCATAAAGTTCCTGGTCCATACAAAGTAGCAGCAGCTAGTGGTTGATCTCAGCTCTTGCACAGAGTCTAGCTAGCTAGATTATTCCAAGTTCTAGCTATGTAGAAAAGTGTACCTAATCTCAGAGACAATGACTACATCCCTCCGCATTTTTTCAGGCTACCAGAGATATAAAAACCTACTTCTTTCTCTACCCAGGCCTCTGGGGGCTGGGGCAAAAAAGCATTTCATGCTGTAGGGGTTAAGGACTTGGTAGAACAAGGGAGAAGGGTTCAACAGAAAGAAATCTCTATAATGATATGCATGGTTTGGCTTGGGGCAGTTAGACAGACTGGTAGAGACACTTCCTTGTGTGTGGACTGTCCTTATATAGAAATCACATAATATTGTCCAATGGTTTAGACAAACAGAGTGAAATCACATCTTTTATAATGTGAAGGATATTGGCTTGGTTCCGTAGGAATTTTTTTTTTTCCCCAAAACCTTCCTGACTTTATTTAAAAATATTTTCCTTGGGGCTGGAGAGATGGCTTAGCGGTTAAGGCACTTGTCTGTGAAGCCTAAGGACCCAGGTCAATTCTCCAGGTCCCGTGAAAGCCAGATGCACACAGTGGCACATGCATCTAGAGTTCATTTGTAGTGGCTAGAGGCCCTGGCGTGCCCATCCTTTCTCACTTCCTCTCTTTCTCTCTGTCTCAAATAAATAAATAAATAAAATTTTTTTAATGTTTTCCTTTTCTATTCTATAATGGAAAAGTTTCATGGTCCCAAAACGCAGGCATGTGCTCATCACACATGGTCCTAACCTACACATGTGTTGACCTATATTGACATGAGAATCCGACTCTTGAGAGTGTTTAAGACACCCACTGTTAGTGGACAGGGATTCTGGTTGCTTATTTCCTGGGATTGCTAGTGAATTAGAGCCAGCAGTTAGGTGTTAGGACCAGAGATCCTTCAGAGGGAATCCCACCATGTTGCGGGGACTCCTGCCTAAAGCCAGAACCAGGCTGCCACATGCTATTCTCAGAGACAGCTTGTGCTGACAGATGAAGTTTATAGCTCTGGGCCACTTAACCTGCCAAGGGACAGACTTGGAGTGAGGCCCTCATTTGGGGCTTATTTTGGGGTGGCCTTTTAAGTATGTGCCCTGGCAAAGAGAGGGCTCTTGGGTTAGTTTGCTTTTTAATGGCACTCCTATCACTTCTCTCATCCTCTATGAATATAGTGTCCTCAAACAAATGACAATTTTAGGTACACATAACTGCTTTGCTATTTACAGAGCATTTGCAATGTAAATACACGAAGCTCAAGGGCACTCTTGTGTAAAGTGCTAACAAATATTTGTTCTGCTGAGCAGAAGCCTGGCTCTCCTGGCCAAGAGCAGCCCAGGGAGGGCCTGTGCCTATAGCCTTGTGCTCTCCTCGGCCTTCGGCAGACACGCACTGCCCTCCCTCATCACTGAAATTATAAACCACTGCATCACAACTGGCTATTCCAGTCTCTCGTTTCTTTGACTTGTTCTCTAAGAAAAGTAAGCTGGGACCAAATAGTGCCTTCATTCACTGCTTGGAGTAAAGTTGATTCCTGTGCGGCCAGAAGGAAAGAAAAAAAAAAGACAGGGCTGGGGAGACCCATTGGATAAAGTGCTTGCCCCTTACGAGTTAGGATCCCAGACCCAACACGAAAGCTGGAAGTCATGGGCAAAGCAGCTGTGCACAAAAACAAGGGTCCAGGCCTCAAAAAGAGGTGGACCCTATACATGTGCACCATGACACACAAACTCCCACACTCACTCATCATACACACCCACCCCAATCAACAAATAAGTAAGCAAATAAATATCAAATTTAAAAAAAAAAAACAGGAAATGAGAAGGATAACCCTAGAAAGGACAGTAGTCTGGCTGTAGTCAGGGGTGTGCAGAGGGAAAAAAGAGAGGAAAGGAAAGGAAAAAGAGAACTGGAAAGTCATCAAAGATCAGGAGCCTTGCACAGACAGCACCAGTTCCTCACAAGATGCCCCAAGGCCTGTTATTATGCCCCACACCCCATGGCTCTGTGTGCTCACCAGCCATGCCCACACAATCCCTCACAGACCACTTCCTTTGCTGCTGTCCCTGCTGGACCTAGATTTTCCTCCCAATTTTTGCCCTAGTGAAGCCATGTCCTCTTTCTGAGCTCAGCGGGAGAGTCACTTCCTCAGGAAGTCTTTCCCAAATTGCCTTGCCTAGCTCCAGTCCTCCCAGGAGGCTCTCAGAAGACCCTGTATCTCTCCCATCTGGTTTGCCATTAGAACAGATTTATAGCTACGCATTTGAAGATGTCTTTTTCCTCCTACTAACTTATAAGCTCCATGGAACAGGGGTGGAAATAATTTTGCTTACCCCTGTGTCTTAAACAATAGCAGAGCTTAATAGGTGCCTGGTGAATGAAGTCAGGACTCGAGTCAGCCTGTCTCTGACTATCTCCAAAGCATATTTTCTTAACCAGTCTGCTGGATTCAAAGAGGCTACTACTAGTAGGGCAGAATGAGCTAGTGGGGATGGTGGCTCATTGTTCTTAGGAGCTATGTGAACTAACCCTTTCTATCCTTCATCTGAAAATGAGAATAACACTTTATATTATTGATATTTATATTAGTGATATTATATTAGTTATATTCGTTATATATTGTTATATCTAACATACATAGTTTATATTATTGTTAATTAGGATGTCATATGGAGTTCCATAAAGTATCTAACCTGGCACATACTAAGCACTCAGTAAAGTCAAGGCTGGGGAGATGGCTCAGTGGTTAAAGGTTCTTTTCTTGCAAAGCCTGCTGATCCAGGTGTGACTCCTCAGAACCCAACTAAGTTTGTTCACATTAGTAAGAGGCCCCGGTGTGCCCATTCAAGTGCTCTCTCTTTCTTCTCTCTCCCTCCCACCCTTTCTCAAATAAATAAATAATTTTAGTTAATGTCTTGCCTATTGACCTGATACCTCCAAAACATAGAGACCCTTAGCTGAAAACCTCAATTTCTCTCTCTACTGTTCCCAACTCATGTGTCTGTCTATTTGTGTGTCTGGATCTCATCTCCTCCCAAGCTACTAGACATTGCTTGTGACCCCATTCCTCCAAGCATCTTCAACACGTACACACTGGCACACTCAAGTGCACACACACACACACACACACACACACACACACATCTGATGAATTCCACATCTTGGTGGTATCACTAATTTAATATAAGTCTACAAGACACAGGAAACATGCTAAATCCTCAAGTAATTTTGAGGGGCTTTTAAAAGTTTTAGTTTTAAACTTTTATCTACAGATATCTAAAACATTGAAGTTTCTCCATGCACCTACTTAAAAAGAAGAAAAAGCCGGGTGTGGTGGTGCACGCCTTTAATCCCAGCACTTAGGAGGCAGAGGTAGGAGGATCGATGAGAGTTCAAGACCACCCTGAAACTACATAGTTAATTCCAGGTCAGCTTGGACCAGAGTAAGACCCTACCTTGCAAAACCAAAAAAAAAAAAAAAAAAAAAAAAAAGAAGAAGAAGAAAAGATAAGCTAATAGGAGTGATAGAGAAAGCATCAATCTGAAGACCAGAGTTGACTCTGCAGTGGTAGAAGTTTGGTGCCTGGAGCTACTTGCAGGAAAATCCATTAAAGAGAGAACCAGAAAAGCCTTCAACAACCAGGTGAGAGCTTATAAAAGTCTTGGATTTTTGTTAAGTTTGTAAATGGGCAGAATAAAGTCTTTTTACCTTAAATATAAAAGAGCCATCCAAGTCTGCTCATGGTTTTAAAGCATTCTACCAATCAATTTGTCAATTCCAGGTAAAAGTCTATATTCTACATCAGTTATCTTAGCTGAAATAGCTAGTGGCAGCAGAAAGCTTCAGTTTAAAGCCCACGGATTTTCCTATTTGCTGCTCTAAGAGGCCGTAAACATATGTATCTTTGGAAAACTCTCATGTGTTTTCAACTTCCTGAAGAATTCTTGTAAAATATAACCAAACCACATAACCCTTTGTCCTGAGCTTTTATTCCACTAATGGACAAATTGGGAGGAGGCTGAGAACAAATGTGCTAGTAATTACCCAGATGGCTTTTTAATAGAACCTTGGATTATTCTTTAGCCACTAAACATTGTCCAGAAATTTCTTAATAATGCTAGTGTGCAAGGCATTCCTTACAGTAGAATAAAGATCTCATTGACCAGCAGGCTGAGTTACGTCAGGTTAGTCTAGGAGACGGTAGACAAAGAGAGGGTATTGTATAGACCAGAGAGAATGACAGGCCATATCTGAGCTACCCAGTCTTCCAGCAATGACAGATTTTCTAATTCACAGATTCTCACAAGACTGGGTGGTCAGCTTTGGAGAGAAGCAACAGTGAGGCTATTGATTCTGTGTGGGAGCAACATCATTCTGAATTAACCTGAATTGATTCAATACAAGAAAGAGTCTTGGGATCGGATTAAAATTAGGATTAATATGTTAAATGGTAGGTCAGAATGTTAAATCCCCAGTGCTGAAAGACCTACATGAGTTAAGTCAAACTATGTGGCCAGGTATGTTAGCCAGAAGATCACTAGTTCTCTTAGACTAGAGAAACACATGCCTCAGAATTCACTGGTACAGATGAAGATGTTAGTGATAAAGTGTGTGTGTGTATTTAGAGAAAGACTTTCATCTGACACAGTAATGGCTAAAAGATAGTCTTGCTCATTATTTGTTCCTCCTTTTGTAAAATTGTCTTACCAGGGGCAAAATCTGCTGCTTTGAGCCTTCCAAGGAGACAGTAATTAACTTTCACCATGCTCTGACTGACTCAAGCAGGATGCAAACTGCCATTTTGAATATGTCTTCCCAAATATTAGATGAATATATTTATATTATTTATGGAAATAAAAAGAGAAATAAATACCCGACCATTTCCTGGAAACATCATTTTAAGGTGAAAAATTTAAGCCCTTTGAAGTTTTAAGTAATATAATAAAAGTGTGCAAGTAGTTATGATTACAGAAAAGGCCATAAGCATTTATTGCAAATTGTCCCAGTATAACCTAGCAAAGGACCAATAAATAGTCTGAGGTAAAAATCAAGTATTTGGAAGCTTTTAATAAAAGAGAAGGGGACATTTCATGGAAGTATACATTTTCCTAAATACTTTAAGGTTTCTTTGATATTTTTTGCCTACTGTCTATGTTGCCTTAAAAGAATAAAGAGGGCTGGAAAGATGGCACTTGCCTGCAAAGTCAAAGGGACTCACTTCGATTCCCCAGGATGCCAGATGCACAAGGTGGCGCATGTATCTGGAGTTCGTTTGCAGTTGCTGGAGGCCCTGGCATGCACTTTCTCTCTCTCTCTTCCACTGCCTCATTCTCTCTCTCAAATAAATAAATAAAAATTAAAATATTTACAAAAAAAAGAATAAAGAGAGAGAAAGGTTTCAATAGCCCTTTACAATTACTTAACACATCCAGGGAGACTTTGCTTCCTTAAAAAAAAAAAATGAGGTGTTTAAAAACTAAATCCTGATAATTTATAAAATATACTTTTCACTCTTCCTGCTTGGGTTTTCTCTATTCTCCTTGTCATGTGAACCTAACATGCCATACAAAAAGAATTATTGACATATTTGAGAGTACTGTGCCTCTGGGTTTGGAGGCACATATACCTAGGCAGAATTGCTTTTCAGGTCTTTAGACTGACCTAATCATAAGCAACTTCTGATTCATGATGTGGTTTGGGATTTAATTTACCATGGGCTCTTCATTAAGCCTTACTATCCAAGAAACAGTCTCCCTTTCCACTGTCCCACGCTGCCTCTTGCTTGGATTTCTAGCACCTGTACACTGGCCCCTGGTGGCAGAGACCAGAATCCACAGAGGCTCAGAACTGCCAATTACCGCATCCTCTTCTTCCACCTGAACAGTCCTCTTCTAGAACCATCTCATACAAAAACCATGAGTCCTAGATCCTGTTCTTGCAGCTCTGTGAGGCAACTGAGTCAGTAAATTAAAATAACTTGTCAACATTGATTTCCATTCATAATGGAATATGGGAATCAAAACAGGTCCTGGGGCCTAGCTGGACAGAAGAGGAACTTGCAAACGGGACCCTCAAGCCAAATTATATCACACAGGTCATCTATCTGTTCAGCACACCCTCAAGGCTGGCTGGAATCAGGGACACTTCCTAGAACGTCATAGTAAAAAGAACAGGGGCTTTACAGCCAGATTTCATTTTTTTTTTATTCCTGACTTCTCAGTTTACCAGATGTGTGGGCTTAGACAAGTTTCTCAACTTCCCTCAGTTCTCAGTTCACAGACTCATACAAAATAGGATAATGATACTGTATTCTCTGAAAGATTGTTTCAGGAAATATGCATGAAAAGTGACTGTAATTCAGGTGCTCAATGAATGTTTGACGTCATTTGCAGTGGGAAGATGGAGGGCACTTCACGCATCATGATCTTTTTTTTATTTTGAAAGTACACATTCAAAAGTGTGACAAGTGTAGATGATAAAGTGGGACAAAAAGACAAGCGTATCTCCCCTCAGCTCTTCCTTTCCTTCCCCCAACTGAAAGCCCTATAAAGCTCACTACCTGAGGAACTCAGGTGGCCTGTATACTTCTCTAGTGAGCAGCCCTGGCAGCTCGTTCTTTTCCCGAATAAAGCTTTCATCCTTGAAAAAAAAAAAAAGATAAGAGTATTTGAAATCAAGATCAATCCCAAAAGATCTGGGTCCTACAGACAACGTAGCCATCGATCTCTCAACCAGACTGAAATAAGAGCACCAAATGTAAATGTCTGCTGTCCAGTGTGATATATCTGAAAGCCAGTGGGCTGTTGACTATAGCTTCCAAAGAATTAATAGTTACTACCCAATCAGATTTCTAAATAAACACACACAATGGCAACTCACCAGCAGACAATGTTCAGAAAATGTGTATTTACATGGCTACCTGCTAACACCCTGAATAAGAGAGGAAGGCCCCACTCCTCTTTGCGGCCCTCATAAAAGCGAGAATGGACGTAGGTGCTGTCTAGACACCTTTGATCAAAAAACAGTGATTAGCCGCTGCTGAATTTACTAACACAATTTTCTTCCTTTTTCTCCAGTTATTTCTATTTTCAGCCTACGCTTTTAGGATTTGGTTACAACAGCCTGCACGGCTCAGTCAGCAGACATGTACCATTTGGGGATGCCATGATCTCCTTTTTCAAAATTAAATGCTGAAGCCAGAAGTGTCAAGTTTCATTTCTATTTAATGTAATTTTGAGACTTTTCACAGCACTGTAAGGCCTAGTCAGCTACCACTGCTCAGTGTATGTTTTCAAGTTTAAACACACACTGACTCATGCCCAAGGTCTTGCTATTAATTATTTTACCATGTATCCTCAACTATAAACCTTTATCAACTAAGTAAATACTCATAACAAAACATAAGAAGGCACTTTAAGAGCTATAATAAACTTGTGGCTAATTAGAGAGACTCGATAGACAAGAATTAAGAGCAATAAATTATCATCATGTAAATTATTCCCAAACATCACTATCACATTTTAAAATGTTTTATTTATGTATTTTTTTAAATTGATTTGAGAGAGAGAGAGATAATAGGCATGCCAGGATCTCTAGCCACTGCAAACAAACTGCAGACTCATGTGCCACCTTGTTCATCTGACTTATGTGGGAAATGGGGAATCGAACCTGGGTCTTTAGGCTTTGCAGGCAAGCATTTTAACTGCTAAGCCATTTCTCCAGCCCCACTATCACATTTTTAAATAGTAACTGTTTAAGAGGATAATCTGTGCTTGACGTCATGCTGGCAGGTACATTTGCTGTTCTTGCATTGTCTGTCTTTTCTGATATGTTCCCTGGGTGGGGGGGTCAGGTTTTAATGGCCCATCTTGGGTGGCCACACATTTGCCATCTTCTGTGATACAAGAGAGAACCTCTTTTGTTATAAGATGAGCTCTGCACATGGACCCGGTGGTATTTAGAGTGGTATTTCTGCATCTCTGCTTAGACGCCAGAGGGGTGGTAACCTTGTGTGATGTTTTTTATTGAACTGGTCCTTTTTGGAAGCCGGTGGTCAGTGAATGCTAAGATTGGTGCCTCCTTTCCTCAAAGTTGTCATTGTTTGCCACACTAGCTGCTCACTCCTTCCTAAAGAGGTGGCATCCATGCAAAGACTCCCTCTTTCTACCCTAGCTATTGCAGGATGAGATGCAAGAAGGGAACCAAGGCCTGGAGGGGCTCTGAGAGGCATGCAGAGATGATTCTCATGCACTCTGCTTTCTGGCTAGTTCCCCTAACCACATAGCTTTATGCCATTGGCATTCTAAACTTATTTGTGCTTGTTTTGGACTCGTGGGTTCCCTGTGTTCAATCTTGTCCTGTGACGCCAGCACTTGAGAGATGGAAGCAGGAGGATCTCAAGGATGTGATCCCAGGCTACATAGTGAGACCCTGTCTCACAAATAAATAAATAGGGCTGGAGAGATGGCTTAGCTCTTGCCTATGAAGCCTAGGGACCTCAGTTCAAGGCTCGATTCCCCAGTACTCACGTAAGCCAGATGCACCAGGTGGCGCATGCAACTGGAGTTCCTTTGCAATGGCTGGAAGCCCTGGTGCGCCGATTCTCTCCCTCCCTCTCTCTGTCTCTCTGCCTCTTTCTCTGTCATTCTCAAAGAAATAAAAATAAAAGGTAAACAAAAAAATTTTAAAAATAAATAAATAAATAAACAGCCAACCAAGGAACTGGTTTGGGTGGAGTTCTCTAAAAGGAAAGATGACTACTTGAAGGAAAATCATTTTTCCAATCTCTGGGAAGCACAAATTTGGCTGATGAATGGAAGATGGACTGGAACCTTCTGACAAGACAAATATCCATGGTACATTGAAAAATCATGAACTGTTTGAAGTTTAGACAATTATGAAACATTTTATCTATTACATTCAGAAAACACTCAAATGTATAAGACTAATATCTGAACATTATTCACATTTGCTACTTAATATTTTAGCCAGAACATATCTTTACTGAAAATATTTTTCCAATTCTGGGGAAAAATATAAATCTAAAGATAGCATTCACTATAGCAACAAAATTACCAAGTTTTAAAATTAGGCTTTAATTTAATTTAAAATATCATTTCCATAGTTCCTGATTTCTGAAAGTTTTTGTAAGTCTTTTTATCTTGAGATATGGTCTCCAAACCTCCAGACTCAGGCAGGATTTTAACAATGGAGCTTTACTTAGAATTTCTTTCCCCGAGGTCTGTTAATCATATGGGAAAGACATGTAGAAAGCTGATTTTGGTAAGGAAAGACCTATTACTTGTGTTGTTACTTTAAAAAAAATCTTTTAGCATTTGGCCAAAATATTTAAAATCAATATTTGAATTTGGTATTACTTTGCATTTAGACAAATATTTACCTTCTTTAAAAACTAGCTTCAAAAAATATTTTGTCCAAATTTTCCCTTAATTTTCAAATCTAACTATATTTCCAGGAAAATGAAATCCACATGCTTTTACTTTATTCCTTTCCTCCACATTTTGTCTTGAAAGGCAGCTAAAAAGGCTTATTAATCCATTTCCAAGTTGTTTACTTTATGTTTTAATTTGCATTTGACCAACAACTGCTAAGTCATTAATTTAGAAAATAAACTATTTATTATAATTATGAGTCCCATAGGTCCTAAAGAGATATTTTAATGAATGAATAAGTGCGGCTGGAGAAATAACTCAATGGTTAAGGCACTTGTCTGCAAAGCCTAATGACCAGGGTTTGATTCCCCAGTACTCATTTAAAAGCAGATGCACAAAGTGGTGCATGCATGTGGAGTTTGTTTGCAGTGGCTGGAGACTGGCTGGCCCATTCTCTCTCTCTCTCTGTGTGTGTGTGTATGTTTCTCTCTCCCTCTGGAAATAATATATTTTTTAAAAAATGAATGTGGGGCTGGAGAAATGGCTTAAAGTTAAGGCATTTGCCTGTGAAGCCTAGGAACTCATGTTCAAATCTCCAGGTCCCACATAGCCAGATGCATAGTGATGCAAGCATGCAATGTTGCACATACACCACAAGAGAGTGCTCGCATCTGGAGTTTGTTCACTGAAGGCCCTGGTGTGCCCATTCTTTCCTTTCTCCCTCTCCCCTTTCTTTTCTCTCTCTCTCCAAAAAATAAATTAAAAAATGAATAAGTGAATGAATGAATAAATAACAAGAAAGGGACAATTCAAAACCAACCCAATAGTACTCAGATTTTTAACTCTGTCAGTACATAGTGATTGAAATTTTCTCCCAGTTCTGAGGTATTCCTCTTCTCCATCACTTCTATTATTAATTTGGCTTAATAAATAATTTCTATCAATATTATATGCTGTATTATAAATTCCCACATGTTCTATATAAACCATGTTTATATGTAAATCTCTTCAGACTTTGAATAATGTACACACTGAAAGCATGGGAAAAATCATTAAAATGAATTATCACTTTCAATTGGAACTTATAGAAAAAAAATAATATGTCGGCCTAAGAATGGAATCCAAAACATTCCACAGCAGCTTTCATTTACACAAGCTGACTGGGCAGCACTATGTTCTGTGTGCCATTGTTTTTGTTTTTGTCTTTTCATTTCATTCTCAGAAAATGCCCCAGAAGTTGTTAATACTTCTAACAGCAGATTACAAAGGTTGACTAAATCACCCCAGTGTACATAATTAGCAATCCATGGTTTAAACCTCACTACCCTATGTGTCCAGAACTGAAAGCCTTCAACAGTCCTGAGTAAACTTCCAGAGGGGGGACTTCACACTTATAGAAGGAGTGCTGACTGCAACCACACATCATCTCCACCTTGTAGGATTTTCCCATCTCACCCTTCGCCTTGAGCTGTTGTTCCCTCTTTCACCTATGAGCTGCTTTAAAGTTGCCAAGGCAGGTAAGTAAGAGATTAATGTCAAGGCTCCTATAAAACACGATGCTGTAAGGAAAGCTCTCATCTGGATCCAGAGACTGT
The DNA here is from genome assembly GCA_036365145.1 of Orientallactaga sibirica. Classification (NCBI taxonomy): domain Eukaryota; kingdom Metazoa; phylum Chordata; class Mammalia; order Rodentia; family Dipodidae; genus Orientallactaga; species Orientallactaga sibirica. The sequence continues at coordinate 24,714,252 of JAEOAD010000003.1, forward strand.
CCAAGCAGATCATAGCCATGCTCCTGGGAACCACAAAAGTCAAATGCAGTTATTAACTATGATTGCGCTTTAGCTAGTGAGAGCTGATGTGTTCCTAGGACACAAGGAAGTATCTTATGTCTCTGTATCACCCTAGGACCTGCCTGATCCTGCTGCAGCAGCAAGAGCTTGCCTGAGACACTTTCTAAACTTACACGGAGACTAGATAGAGTCATAGGTGAAATTATGTCTGTAAAACAAGCCTGTGACCCAGACAGAAAAATAGGATAAAACCAGGATCTCAATGGCTGAGATCAAAATTTGAGAAAGCTCATTTCCTTATCTAGGCAGAAGTGAGAAGCTCTTCAAGAGAACACATTCATTTCACAACAGACTTACATATATCTGGGAAGACGGCTCAGTGGGGCAAGTGCTTGCCATGCAAACATAAAGGTCTGAGTCCAAACGCCCCATGTAGTGGCACCCATCTGTAATCCCAGCGATGGGAAGGCAGAGACAGGAAGGATCCCTGGGGCTCCCCGGCTGGCCAGTGAAGCCCAATCAGTGAGCTTGAGACCCTGTTTCAGAAAATAAGCTGAAAAGCAGTTGAGGGCACACCGAATGTTTATCCCTTGCCTCCACATGCACACACATGTATGCATACCCACACATGCCCACACACATGAACATGCATACACACAAACACACACATACACATGCCAAATATGAGACATATACACCTTCTGTCATCACCTATCCAGTTCCAGCATACTTTCCTTTCTCCTGGTTGAGGGAAAGTTAACAACTTACAATCGTGGGCAAAAAGAAGCTAAATTATACAACAATGTGCACGCTCAAATAAAAGACAGCTGGAAACTTAGACTCTGGACAGTTTTGTGGTTCATACAGATAATTTATCAAAAAGAGGCTAATATATTTGAATACAGAAAGAGAAGAACATCAGCTCTCACCAAAGGGAGCCTTTCCACTACTCTCAAGATTTAAATTAAAAAAAAAAAAATTTGCAAAGCTCAAGTCCATTGCCAGAGCAAGCCTCAAGACCAGAATCCTTCAAGTTCAAAGGTAACTCAGCTACTCCCCTATCAGCTCCCTCAACAGTGAGTTTCCACTGTTAAACTGAAGGAGTCACAATTTCCAGTCAGATTTCGTGTCTCTGTTTCCTTCTGGACATCCATTTCCACTATCAGAAATGCTTTCAAGCTGGCTTTGGAATGACTAGAACCTGCCTCAAGATTTGTCCTCTGTTTGCTGAAATAATAAGGCTCCCAGAGCCAAACTCAACAGGCAGAATCACCAGCCTGACTCTGACCACTTCTCAGATGAAGATAACCTACACATCTCCTCCCCTGAGAAAAGTCCTAGACTTCTTTACAAATAGCTCTAATCAGCCACACCTCTCCCTTGGGAGCTATTGGCAGTTAATGGCCACGGGAGGAGGCGAGGCAGAAGACATTGTGCAGTCACTGGTCAGCAGCCCTAACTAGACTCAATGGGTCCCATTAAAAAAGACACAAAAGCAGAAGGGGAACTAGATGGAAAGAGGGAGTTCAGCAAAAATGGGAGGTGACAAGGGAAGGTAAGTAGGGGGTGTGATCAAAATACATTATATACATGTATGAAATTTTGAGGAAAAAACCTCAATTCATCTATGACTATACCACAGTAAACACTTTGATGCTGTCAAAAAATAGCTCAGCCCCCTTTCTCTGTTGATGCTTCTGCTAACCCTCCGGTGATGTCATCACTTCTTCCTCTGACTTCCTGCTCTGCAGAACTCACGCAGCCCAATCACACATTTCAGGTCTAATCATCTTTCCATGTTCATGTGTCATAATCCCACTTAAATCATGATTCTTCCTGGTTGGGAACAACCCAACAGTCTGAGTCCCTCCCTGGTCTCACCTGGGTCAGTCCCTAGCTTGATCCCTTCCACACATGGGAGTAAGCCAGAATCTGAGAATTGGTCCAGACTTAGAAGACACCATCAGTGCCAAAGTCACAAAGGTTCAAGAGGGTGCTCTTTAAAATGCAACCTGAAGCTTCCACTTCTGAATGAAACGTACTTTGACTCTGTATACGAAATCGGACAACAGTTCTACAAGGTTTCCTCTGTGTACAACATTGCAAAGCTCCCTCTCTTCCTGGCCCTTGCTTGGTGGGATCTCTGAGGTGCTGACAAACTATTTTGGATTTCTGACAACTAGACAAAAATCATTGCTTGGTACAAAGTGTGTATCTCAATTCTAATTTTGAGAAGTCACATCTTTATTGTGTGTCTTCCTTTTCGACTTATGCTTTTATAAATATAAAATCAGTTCTTTTCACTGATGATGTGCGCCACGGTAGGAAATATGGCATGGATTTTTATCTCCAAAGAATATGAAATCTAGAGAGTCATCAAATCAGGCACATGTACAACCACAATGGAAATCAGTAAGAAGAAAACAAAAATGTTCTTTGTGAGAACAGGGAAGACTGGCCTCCATCTGTGGCCCAGGGGTGGGGGGAAGGATTCATTCTCTAGGGCAGCAGTCCCTGGCAGGCCAGACATTAAAACCACTTGAAGAGTGAAATGCAAAATACGATAAAATGTAACCCAAAGATCCTAGCTGGGGACAGTGAGATAGAAAAGGTCCCAGCTGGTAAAAGCTAACTCAGGGACTTGGGAACTGCTTCTGGGAAGACTGGGTAAAGCTGATAGATCTTCTCTCCTTAATCCCCTCACCCCCATAATTAGAATGTCCTATAGATAAATTATTATGCACTGTGTTTCTTTCACATAAGAAAAACTAGCATTATGACACAGACCTAGTATGTACCACTAAAGCATCATTTTATCTCAAACCCAAGTTTTTAAGACCTACTAGTATTAGAAGTTGCTCTTAGTATAAATAACTGTGTACTCTGGGTTTATCTTTAGGTTTGACTTTGGCAACATTTTGAAATAAGGAAAATAAATAAACTTGTATACAACCCTGGTACATATTTTACAATGTAATATTATTCAGCCATAAAAAGAAATGAACTGTACACTATCATAAAAACCTCAAACGAAGCAGGGCGTGGTGGCACATGCCTTTAATCCCAGCACTCGGGAGGCAGAGGTAGGAGGATTGCCATGAGTTTGAGGCCACCCTGAGAATACAGAGTGAATTCCAGGTCAGCCTGGGCTAGAGTGAGACCCTACCTCGAAAAAAACCAAAAAATAAATAAATATAAAAAAATTTTAAAAACCTCAAGAGTATTATGTATGCTAAGGCAAAGAAGCCTAACACAAAAGGTGCCATGGCATACATTATTTATAATCTATCCAGAGTAGGTAAGCCACAGACACAGAAAAGAGATTGGTGGTTTCCAGGGGCTGGTAGAGAAGAAAATGGAGGCAAATGCTTAAAGGTATGAAGGTTTCTCAAAAAAATGATTAGGGCTGGCACCACAGTTCTCTGAATGCAACAGGATTTTTTTTTTTTAACTTTAAAATGGCTCATGTTATGCTACATCAATTTCACTTTAGTGAAGCCATTAAGAAGAAAGCTTTTCTAGCACTTACAGTTCTCATTGGCCAGGGTGCTCCAAAAGCCAAGAAGGGACATGACAACATCTGAGCCCAGATCTCAGGCACAGGCAGGGGCTTAGCTATGACATAGTGAAAGAAGAAGAAGGAGCAGAACCAAAGAAAAAGGGAAATATGACAGGAAGATACTATGTGTGATTATTATTTAATCATGGAGCACTGATATTTCCAATTATTTCTCCACTCCTATAAAAATTCGATCAACACATACGCACAAATCATCTCTTTATGGGGAACCATAATAGGTCAGGAGAAACAAACAAACAGGGCAGAGAGAAAATGGCTCAGCAGTTAAAGGCACTTGCTTGCAAAGCCTGCTGGCTGAGGGTTCAATTCCAATGCCACCTACTACCTATGTTAATTTGGATGCAAAAAAATTATGCAAGAGTCTGGTGATCATTTGCAGTGGCAAGAGGCCTTGGTGTACCTATGAGCACACACACACATGCGTATACACACACAAGTAAACTTTTTTTAATTTGTTGAGGTTTTTAAAATATTGTTAGTTATTTAATTTAAGAGAGAAAGGCAGACAGAAAGAGAGAATGGGAGCACCAAGGTCTCCTGCCACTGCAAGTGAACTCCAGACACATGTGCCACTTTGGGCATCTGGATTCACATGGGTATTGGGGAATCAAACGCAGGCCTTCAGGCTTTGCAAGAAAATGCCTTCAACCACTCAGCCATCTCTCCAGGCCACAAGTGAACGTTTTTAAAGGCATAGTGTTAGAAAAAAAAAAAAAAAACCTAGCATCTTCTGGGTGATTGATATTTTATATATATTATCTCAATTTATCCTTTAAAGAGAACTGAGAGATGAGTGTAATCAACTGTCTTACAAATTGACAACATACTCAGGACAGTTACATAGCTGGCCTCCAAAACAAGGTATGGATCATGAAGGATGTAATTATAGCTTTTTGAAGTTAGGTGGCAAGATGAGACACGAGCAGAAGAGATGTCACTACATAGATCACAAGAACCCTATCGTCAGCAAAGAACAGGGAGCGAAGACAACCAGGGCCAGACAGACGCCCCAGAGTCCAGTGCCTAGCACTGAGGGAAGGCACAGAGGGAAAGGCCATTTCTCAGAGCCCCTTTACACCAAGCTGAGGCCCTCCTAGCTGCACCCAGGACTCAGCCACCAGAGCCCTGCACACATTCTGCTCCTGTCTGTATTTCATTCACATCAGAGTCCAATCATTCACGGGCTTTGGGTGAATTACACAGAGAAGTACAGCTCTGTGCCTCATTGCACATTTACCAAAGCCTGGAGTACTAATTGTGGATCAGAGAAATTAATATATACAAACACTTAAGTGTCTGGAGTCTACTAAGTGCTCAATAAAGGGGCTCATCTCTATTTTTCTTCCCAGGAATTTGCCACTCTTTACAATTGGCACTTAGCACCAAGCCTGCACCACAGTTGAGAAATGGGAGAGTGCTAAATCAGGGTGATGAGGGGGATGAAGTGGAGATGACTGGTCCACGGCTTGGGTTCAATGCTAGCACACACACACACACACACACACACACACACACACACACGTGCACACACGTGCACACCCGCACTCACTCATTCAAGGTAATGAAGAAGCCAGGACTTTACTGTAGATCCCTTGGATGTTTTAGAACTAAGGCCAGGACATGCTCAATATCCTGCTATCTTAGTAACCCTTTGATGCCTATAAAGTACACTGTCAGACCATATATTTCTCTCAAAAGCATGTTATCTGTAAGGACCAGCACTGGAGATACAAGATTCTCTCAATTACAAGGACTGAAATTTCATCTAAATGGTTGAGTCATCATTCAGGTTAGACAAAGAAATAAGAATGTGTACACTTGTAGAGCCTCAAGAGAAATACCTGCACAACGTCAAGGTTTTGGCTCTCATTACAAAGAAAACACTGCTACTCATGTACAAAACAAACTATGACCCATTAACTCAACACAGAAGTTCTTTTTGGCTCCATACTAGTTGGCATCCAGGCAAGTTTTATAGTTACACTGCCAAAAAATACCTGGCCAATCCGTTTTAACATCCTTCCTTGTTTTCTTCCAGACATTTTTCAGTAATTGCCTGTCTGCAGGTACAAGATGCTTACAGGAAGTAATTAATCCTTCGTGAACCTATTCTACTCTTTCTTAATTCAGCACACTAAAAGGACAGGTACCCACATGTCAGAGCATGCTTGAAAGAAAGGAAATTTTAACAGGAGATAAGCTTAATCACATGACAGCAGCCAAGGATGAAATCTCCTTCTTAAAAGAAAGTAACACAACAGGAAAAAAAAAAAATTTAAAAAACAAAAACACCCCAGGTGGGGAGGGGAGTCCACTTCTAAACCTAAAACCCAACTCTGTTTTCACTTTTTGGGTGTTTTTTGTTTTTTATGTTTTTGTTTGTTTTCGTTTTGGGGTAAGAGGCCAGATGGGATCCTCACACATCATGAGCCACTACAGCTGGAAGCTGAATGGGTTGTTTGTTGGGTACCATAGCCCCCCCTCCCATGGAGACACTGGAGATGAGAGAGGCTCTTATTTGCCATCTGAAGCAGGTGTGGTCTCATTAAATGATAAGAAGATGTCCAGCTGGAAGAGCCCATAGACCAGCTGCCCAGGGCAGTCTGCTTAGATAAATACCACCTGTTCCTAACCAGCCAGAGGAAGATCAGTCATGCTCGGGAACCCGCTGCTTCTCTGTCTATTGTGCTAAGGCTTTTATACCTTTCCTCATCCCACATCCCATGTGGGTCTCAGAGCACTAGTTGTAGTCACCATTCTTAATTTGACACTGGACAATGACACAAGCTTTTGGAGCATGGAATTAAAGTCTTTTCTGGAGGCTGAGAGCATGTGCAATAATAATGAACAACATGTGGAAGAGAAAGACAATGACCTGAAAAGTGCCTCTTTACAATCACAGTGCCCTGTGGAGTCTGGCCACCCTGAAAGACGATGTGTGGCCCTACCCTGTACATCCTGCTCTGTAACTCCTGTCCCCAGTGGGACCCAACTTCCTTTTAGGGACTGAGCATTCTTGAACAAGCACACATACACATATACATATGTGCCTTCACTTATGTCCTTTTCTTAACTGTGATGAATACTTCTGAAAGGTCTAAACCCTTTCTTGACCTCAACCAAACTCTCTATCTCTGAGAGTCTTCCCTAGAAATTTTAGCTCAAAATGATTGTCTCTGAGCTGTTGTCACACTTGAAATCCACACTGTAGTATTTGCTTCCCACTCTTGCCCCAAGCAAGACTCGCTAGACCCAGCCCATCATCCAACACAGAGCCCAGTGTACAGCAGCTTAGCAAATGTGTTCTATGCTGATATAACACTGTCCTCAAGGACTACTTCAGGCTAATGGAAAGACAAAATGCTAGAACTCAGTAGATATTACTGGGGAAATCCTCAATATTGTGCTTCAAGGCCTCTGGAAGTCACTGAACTGGCAGCTCTGGGCATGCCACCAGGACTGGGATGGAATCCTGGTTTTCCTATTAACTTCATGATTCTGGTCATTTGAATGGTGCCAGTCTCCTTATCTATGAAATGGAGACAGACCGTGTGAAGTTCCCAAGAGGCAATCTGCAACTATGGTGTCCAGGTACATTATAAAGTTATGCATGACATGATGTTTTCTTAGAAAATGAGCACTAAACACTAACCAACCACAACAAAATGATTATATTAGGGTTCACAAACTTGGCTATCAGAAAAACCAGGAAAAACTATAAACTATAAATTGTTGGGTCTCAATTTCAAAGCTTCTGACTCAGTAGGTTCAGATAAGCCCTGAATCTAACAAGTGGCCAGGTACAGAAACTACTGAATTACATTTTTTTGGCTCACATTTGCCCAGCCTCTGACTGGTAAGCAGTTATTGGGGTTGAAGGGTTTTAAGCATATATCTTAAACTGTATTGATAGTGGCATATGCTGAGGCGCAACTTAAAATTAGTCCTTATCTCCTGACTCTTCCTATAAATTGAAGTATATACATTCACACATATATTCAGGATGTTAATATGGGGTGTGTGTGTGTGTGTGTGTGTGTGTGTGTGTGTGTGTATTTCCTGGAGGTATGTGCTGTAATTACTAAGTATTCTGGACCTCTCAAATGACAATTTATCTCTGTAATCTGATCATTTGTGGCAGTCAGGGTATGTCCCATTTCTGTGCCTTCAGAAAGTTCACTCAGGTTTGGAAAATAATTACTCCAACTAGGAAATAAGGCGGTACATTTCAAACAAACAAACAAAAAAAAAAAAACAAGTAGCACTCTATAAGGTAAGACATACATTTCTAAATATGAGGAAAAAAAATTTTTTTAATTTTTAAAGAAGCAACTCTGAATATCTTTCTACTCTCAGAACACAGGAACTCCCAAGAAAGCCCTTACAGTCCAGGCATTTGTGTTGCTCGGTTGAGCAGGGGTCAAGGTAATCACCAGAGATTTAGACTAAACAGGAAGAAAACCAGCTCAGTGAATGGGACAGACACAGGAACGATCACCTCATCTAGAGCAAACAAAACTGAAACAGAATTTTGTCTCTGGTACTTGGCTCCCACATGCAGATAACTGTTTTAACTTTCCATCCCTTTCACACACAAGCAGCAACTGCACAAGATTTACGTCACTGTGAGGCCACTAGACACTCAAACAGAGTTCATGCAAATGGACCCAATCTTTTTTTGAAAAATCTTCCCAGGCACAGTTATGATACAGAGAAAAGCAAGCCTCTCTTTGCCTGGGCCCCTCCAGGGTAAGGGAAGCCCCGACTCTCTCATAGAAGCAGATTGTTTCAACTTAATTGAATGAAGTAAACTTGGGGAAATACCTGACATTGCCAACTTGACCTCTGCTAAGCCTTTTGAACTTCAGTCGCTGTCCTCCAACACAAAGCCTTCTGTTCGGCTCCCAGCGATTTCCCGATTACACACAGGTAGCTTATCTGAAGGATTCCATGGTTTCAGTTCTCATTTGGGACTGATTGTGAGACAAGCATGATTTCCGTGCTGGGTTTTTCTGACTAAGCCTGCAAAGGTATTTGCTGGTGATTCGATTGAGTCAAGAGCATCTCATTTCAGTTTCTTACCCACGAAGACTGGAATCCTTTTCTAAAGAAGAAATAAATGTCTCCACCTTATGAGAACATTAATGAAATAGCTCAAGTAAATTACCCAAAAGTCATATCTTTGGATTGTTTCAGATAGATTTTAAAATTAAAAATATCATTTATAATATGAGACAATCAAGGCAAAGATAGTTATAAATAACAAAGTGGTTAGAAAAATAACATGCATGTTGCAAATAAGCAGAACTATGGATCCCTCATGTAGTACCTTTGCAAAATATAGCAAAAATTGAGGTTAACATTTGAGTAAATTAGCCATCATGGCAAATAAAAAGTGCACGGATCTGAGTTTACAACTATGAACAACAATTAAGTGATCTTCAGTTCAAACTAGAAACTATATCATTCTAACACCAAATTGTGTGTGTCTTGATAAGTATATTCAGACAAATTTAATTTATCCAATTCTATATTGCAAAGTAAAAATATAATTTTCTTCTAGAAGATTGTCAGTGATTAAAAACATTGCTAACAGGGCTGAAGAAATGGCTTAGCAGTTAAAGTGTATGCCTGCGAAGCCTAAGGACCCCAATTCAATTCTCCAGGTTCCACCAGATGCACATGGTGGTGCATGCATCTGGAGTTCCTCATTTTTCCCAGGGGCTGTATCCTATCCCAGGTCTCTTTATGACTGCCCCTATTGATTTTTGTCCTACCACCACCAGTCATTATTCATCTGCTACCATATTCAAGTTATATTTATGTTCTATTATATTCATACAACATTCATATTTAAAGTAGTTTCTCATGGGAGGAGATGAGTTCTCACTGTGTCACCTAAGGTAGACTAGAACTCCCGAGTTCAAATGATCCTCCTGCCTCAGCATCCCAAGTGCTAGGATTATAGATACACATCACATTATGGTTGGACCCATTAATTCAAACTGCTTATGGAAATAGACCATATATCTTCTTCCATTCCTAACACAGTAATCTGCACACTGGAAACCTTCAATAAATGTTCACTGAAGTAGCAAGTATGGGTAAAAATCTTGGAGGTCTTTAGTGAACACCTAGCTGTCTCTAGAGTATGTCCATAAAATCACGGAATGTTATAGCTCAGAAGGTCTCAAGGATTGTATCACTAGCTTCTCACCTACTCTACATCCAAGCAATTCTCCACAACTTAATAACAGGCCTAAAACTAAAATCAAGACTCCATCAGCCCCTAGGCCAGACACCATCCCCTATACAACCTGGCCAGTCATCCTTCTAGGAACAAAAACTGCTGACCGACATATCCAGCTACTTTAGAATCATGGTAGTACACCATGATGACCACAAAGCAACCTTCTGATTGTGATTCCAAATGTACTGGAACCCTTACTATCTTTACTATCAGTATAGGATGATACTTTACTATCAGTATAGGATGTGTGACTCCAACTACCATCAGCAGTGGCTTGTTTGTCCTCATTTGTACAGTGGGGAGTGTCCCCACCTGTCATTACCATGAGCAGCGGCTTGTCCTCATTGGTACAGTGGGGAGTGTCCCCACTTGTCATTACCATGAGCACTGTATTCTCCAATATATCACATTCTTGCTAAATATACTGTCCTTTCCATTTTTTAGAAACTTAAACTTGAGATTTGTAAGATTCTAAGAAGTACTTCAACCACTGTGCATACTTATTTAAACTTGATTAAATGAGTTTTCTCTTCATTCAAATCCTAATATAGCAAAATCCACCACTCAGAGTAAAGAATAATAATGTCCAGCTCAGATTGGACCTGGCTTAGCACATCAAGGTGACCGCCAGAGTCAGAGCCTGTGTTTAAAGCCTTCCGTTCTCCTGCAGAAAGGCTCTGAGAGTGATAGAGTTTGCCTGGTGGACTGTGCTTCTGAACCACAGCCTGACTGTCAGCTCCTCCCATGCTGGTCTCTAGATCCAAGCAGTGATGACAGCCACTAGATAAGACAGTACAGAACCGAAGTGCTGAGAGAGAGGATTTATACTCCATTTCCAGTCCCCTGAGCCATGCCAGGACCATTTAACTAGATATTTTATCACATTGGATACTGCTCGCTAAATTTTCTCTAATTTGTCTCTTTTTCAACATGTGGTATCCCAAACTAAAAGCAGTTGAAATACGTTCAGACAAGACTAGTGCCAAGTGGCTTGAAATAATTTTATTTTCTGGCTGAGAACATAATGCTTCCATTAAGACAGCCCGATATCACTTTGAAGGGATTTCAGGGGATCTCTCTTTTTCACCAAATCATGCTGTTTTGTTGACCTTAATAGCTTTCAAAATATGCCAAGGCATAGACGGGCAACCCATGGTCTAAATACCATATAATGTGGGAGGAAAAAGATGGACTAAGTTGTTTTTAATGGCCACTAAGCCTTCCCATTAGATTCCTCCATCCCAGCCCTCCTCAAGGTTGCTCCCATCCTCCTCTTGCATTCATCCAGCCATCTAAGGAGGCCCATTTTAGCTATGGATTGCCTAATCTTCACAAGAGGGCAAAACATGGAAGTCTAACTGGTCAGGTTTACATTTACCCACTTCACCTCATCTGCAACCCACATCTACCAATGCCCAAATTTCTACATTTTAAAAGTAAATCTTACAGAGTTGGGGGAGGTTTCTCAGTGGATAAAGTGCTCAATGTTTAAGAATAAAGGTCTCTGAGTTCAGATCTCCAGCACCCACATAGAGCCAGGAGTGGCAGTCCAACTATAATCCCAGCACAGGGAAGTTGGAGGAAAAGAGGATCCCTAGGGCTTGCTGGCTAGCTAGCATAGATGCATCAGTGAGCTCCAGGTTCAATGCTAGACTCATATCAAAAAATCAAGTGGGGGCTGGAGAGATGGCTTAGCAGTTAAGTGCTTGCCTGTGAAGCCTAAGGACACTGGTTCGAGGCTTGATTCCCCAGAACCCATGTAAGTCAGATACACAAAAGTGGCACATGCATCTAGAGTTCGTTTGCAGTGGCTGGAGGCCCTGGCATGCCCATTCTCTCTCTATCTATCTGCCTCTTTCTCTCTCTGTCACTCTCAAATAAATAAACAAACAAAAAGTTAAAAATAAAATAAAGTGAGCTGGGTATGGTGGTGTATGCCTTTAATCCCAGCACTTAGGAGGCAGAGTAGGAGGATCACCATGAGTTCGAGGCCACCCTGAGATGACATAGTGAATTCCAGGTCAGCCTGGGCTACTGTGAGACCCTACTTTGAAAAACCAAAAATAAATAAATAAAGTAGAGAATGACTAAGGAAGACACCCGATGTCAGCTTCCAACCTCCCCACACATGCACCCATACAATATGAACAAGCATATACACAAGCATTCTCAACACACACACATGCACACACACACACACACACACACACACACACACACACTAATGTGGAAAAGATCAAAACACAAAGGGAATTAAGTTCCTCTACCTACTATGAGGACACTTTGAGTTGGAATTGAATTCTAAAGTTAGTGTGAAATACAAAAATCAAATCGGATCCAAATGAACAATGGAAATCTTAAGGTACCAGAGAGATGCAGAGTTTCCATGCTCTGTTTTGTTGTTATTGTTGTTGTTGTTTATAATCAAACCCTAGGCCCACTGTGAATGGATTCTATAAAAGGAATTAAAGTCCCAAATGAGCTGACTTTCAGATATGGAGTTTATCTGGGTGAGCCCGACTCAACCTAGTGAGACCTTTCAAATCACAGCCTTCTTTCAGGCCATCAACAGAAGGGAAAGTCAGGAAGCTGAGAAGCACCAGAAGCATTCCATGAGCCATCACTGGCCAGCCAGGGTTCCATGAACTGTTGCTGCTTTGCAGGTGGAAGGGACCATATGCAGTCCAGCAACTAGCTTCTAGTTGTTGAGAGCAATCACTGGCTTAATGCAGCAAGGCCACGGGACTGTCACTTTCCAATTGCAAGAAACTATACAGTGGCCTAAAGGAGCCTGCAGGGAATGCTATCCTAAGTCTACCCAACACCTTGATTTCAGTCTGGTGACACACTAAGCAGAGAATTGAACTAAGACAATCCAGACTTCTGACCTGAAAAACCCATTGACGGAGAGGGCAGGACTGCTAGCTGCTAAGTTTGTAGTAATTTGCTATCCCCACAGAGAAAACACAGGGCCACACTGGTCATTCTCTAGATCCCAACTGTTTAAGACTTTCCATGAACTTTTCCCTAGGGAGATATAAGCAAATGTCTGCTCCCCCAAACAGGGCACCAGAGAGACCAAAGGACAGTGCAATTTGGGAAACCAAAGGAGTTTGATGGGCTTCCAGTACATTTACAGGAGCTGGGGGATTCCAAAGCAGCTGCATCCTGGAAAGTCTCACCCTAGCATGGACGATGACCGCTCCCATGGATTCATCGATGGGAGTCCCCTTCAGTTAATCTTCCACTCATCATATACTCTTGCACCTCCTGAGATCATGAGACCATGTGCATCTGGGGTAGAATTACATGCAGCTGTCAGGGAAGCACAGGAGGAAATGGCTGGGATCTCAGGTAGGATCGGATGAGCCTTCTGCTATGAAGGAACATCAACAGGTACAATCAAGAGGGTTTCTTGTGAGTAGTCACAGCTGCTTCTGGTGAAGATGGTGATGGCTATTATGCTTGGAGGACAGAAAATACCATAGCACAAAAATATTAACTTCAGGGGCTGGAGGGATGGCTTAGCAGTTAAGGCTTTTGTCTGCAAAGCCAAAGGATCCCAGTTCGACTCTCCAGGACCCACGTAAACCAGATGCACAAGGGGGAGCATGCATCTGGAGTTCATTTGCAGTGGCTGGGGCCCTGGCATGCCCATTCTCTCTCTCTCTGTCTTTCTGTCTTTCAAATAAATAAATAAAATATATTTTTAAAAACTATTAACTTTAATTGAAATTAGATTAAATTTCTCTGCCACATTTCTCTGCCACACTTAAAGTATTTGATAGCCAGTGTGAATTCCTAGTGCCCACACTGGACATTAAAGAGTGCCCCATCATCATTCTATTATACTGACCTGGAAAGTCCAAAGAACTGATTTTTCTACAACTTTGGCCCAGATGACTATTTCTTCAGTTAAACAGAAAATTATATCACTGTTATTGTACTTTTACTGGACATATGGTAAGGAAAACATGTACCTTTCATATTATAATTGTATTATAATCACACTCAGCCCGGTGATGCTCACATTAGGGGAAGCAAAAGGGAATTATGACTGATCGAGGGAAATCGATTTTTGCCTTCTATTTCCTGCTCATTCCCAGATGCAAGATCAATCTGCGAACTGGTGGGTGGGACCTATGGCATGTCTACCCCCTCTCTACGCCTGAAGTTTGCCTTGTTTTATAAAGTGTGTACACGGTGTGATTCCCTACACCTGTTCTGTTCTTTCTTTGTAGAAGGCTAACAACCCTATGTCTGTGCCTGGTGAGGGGATAGAAGGAGCTGGGGCTGACTCTGGACCCTGAGCAGCTTGGCAAGTTTGGCTCAGCCCAGATGAAGCCCTGCATGAATGTGCAGAGATAACATGGGGACCCAGACCAAGTAAGAATACCAAGGACTGAAGATGACAACAATTACAGATCCCAACAACAGCACAGGTCATGGGATTCCTTTCCTACGTGGGGATAAAATGTTTATCAATGTCACGTCAGGCATTTCCATTGCTGACACATACTTCATGAACCTAAAAAAATCACATTAGAGGTTTTTTTTAAAAAACGATGTAGGTTACTTGTACAAATTTTGTCTCATTTTCCTAGCAATCAATTTTTTTAAATTTTGCAGCAGATACTGTATCTCATGAAATAAGCTTAGCAATATTTCCCAAGACTGTGACAACACCACACAGTCAAACGCCAAAATGTTCTAATAAAAACTTGAAAATGAGATTTTTGTGTGTGCCCTGGAAGAACAGGAAAGTACTGGAATGAATAAAATAATAAAATAAAAATCTGAACTAAAGTCATTCCAGGGAAATGGAAGAAGAACCAGATTCCAGGACCCTCAAAAGATAAGGAAGACAATACTATGAAAAAAGATCCCAGAAGGCCCAGTACCTGCACATAGTACCACATGGGCAATAAAACATGATAAATGGTCATCCCAGGAGTAAACTGCAGCTTCGAGCTTTGTTGAGTTTTATTGAGCTAGATATAGGATCACTTATGGACAACCAGAAAACTTCTCCTATAAAGTAGCCTGTCTACCCCCAGATCCAGCATTTGCTGGTCCATGACAAAAGCCAGGAGTTATATATACCTTCCTAGGCAGCCAAGATAGAAATAAGCAGACAGAGGAGTAATGTGTTGGCTTGAATGTTTGTGTCCCTCCAAACCTCATGTTAAAACTTGATCTCCATTGTGGTGTTAGGTGATGCCTTTGGTAAGTGGGTCATGAGGGGTCTACTACTGTGAATGGGATTTACTTTGCTTGCAAAAGAGGGTTCAGAAGAGTTCCCTGGCCTTTCAGCAGCATTCATGTCCATCCACTGGGGAACACAACAAGGCATCATCTTGGAAGATGAGAACAAGACCTCGTCAAACACCACATTGGCCAGTGCTGGATCTTGGACTTTTTAGCCCCCAGAACTGCAAGAAATAAGTTTTATAGATTTATAGAATTTATAGATTGCCCAGTCTCAGGTGTTAGGTTAAAGCAGCAGAAATGGACTAGAGAAAGGAGATGTGCTGGGCATGGTGGTGCACGCCTTTAATCCCAGCACTCTGGAGGCAGAGGTAGGAGGATCTCCAACAGTTCAAGGCCACACTGAGAATACAGAGTGAATTCCAGGTCAGCCTGAGCTAGAGTGAGACCCTGCCTTGAAAACCCAAAAGAAAAAAGAAAAAAAGAAAGGAGATGTACCACTGTCCTATACTCCTGATTGTGTTGCCCCACACGTAAAGAGGTTCCCCACCCAGATAATGTTAGCCCATGGTGTGCTCTCTTCTCCTGTAGGACTTCCTGTTTCTATCTTTAACATTCCCAGCTGCTCTCCATTTCTTATTCCTGGACAGAGCAACTACTCTGTTTTATCTTGTTCTCAGCTTATTGTCAAATAACCCCAGCACTTTTGAACACTTTTGAACAAAGTCCCTTATATGTATGAATGATGTGTGTGTGTGTGTGTGTGTGTGTGTGTGTGTGTGTGTGTGTGTATAATGTATATGTATATTGACTCCCTCTCATGTATAATGACTCCACAGATAGTCAAGTCCTCCAGATAACATGGTGTACTGTTTGTATACAACCTATGCACATCCTGTCATGTGCATTAAATCATCTCTAGATTATTTAAACTATCTGGGACATGGCTCAGTAGATAAAGTGTTTACTGCACAAGCCTACATATCTGAGTTCATATCACCAGACTCCAGGTAAAAAGCTGGAAGCCATGGTGGTGATACTAGCACACCAGTGACCAGATGGGAGGCAGAAATAGGAGAATTTCTTCAAAGCTCGCAGACCAGCTAGCCTGACAAACACAGCAGCGAATAATGAGAATGAGGGAGCCTAACTCAAAATGAGGTGGAAGGCAAGGACCAGCATCCGAAAGTTGTGCTCGGACATTCGCACGCACGCTGTGGCACAGGTGTGCCCACACTTGCTCATCCACTTCAGCCTTGCATTCATGGATTTATCATTCATTTATCCATTGTTTCATTCTTTATTCAACACAGAAGGATTGGGTCTGCTACTCAGGGCCGTCTATCAGGTATTGGGTGGAATACCTACTTAAGTGGACATAGTGTCCATCCTTGAGGAGACATAATCTTGTCATGAGAGACAGGCATTTAAACAAATGTCTACATAAGTCCTGTGAGTGCTGTGAAAACATTGAAAATACTCTATAGCAAGACATAGGAACTTTATAAAGTTACCCAGGTGTGGTGGTGCGCCCCTTTAATCCCAGCACTTGAGAGGATAAGGTAGGAGGATTGCCGTGAGTTTGAGGTCAGTCTGGGCTACAAAGTGCATTTCAGGTAAGACTGGACTAGAGTGAGACAACAAAAAAAAAAAAAAAACTAAATAAATAAAAATAAAAGAACTTTATAAAATTAAAGAAAACTATAGGAGAACATAAGTGAATGTACAAGAGAAAGATAGAATAGCTCTGTTATATCATTATTTTTAATTATTTAAAATAATGGGTTTCATAATAAAATTTTCATACTCACATGTTATTATACTTTGTTCATATTCATCCATCTCCTCTTCCTCATACCCTGTGCCCTCATCTTGCTAGTCCCCTTTCCTACTCCCAAATAGTCCTCCCTTCTGTGTCTTTGCCACTTGTTTTTGAAAGTGATAATGTGGGTCATCAGTTCAGCAAGCAGAGCACATTATATTAATGGCAATCTCTGCAAGCTGATTACAGCTGAAAACTGGGAGGTCAAATTTTGATTCTCTTGGCTTGGAGAACTCACATCCCAGTTTGTTTTTTTGTGATCCTGACACCATGGAATAGAGCAACAATGAAATGTCCTCACATCGTGTGACAGCATCATGGTTGGCACCCTTTGGTCAGGTGCATAGTGCATTGCCTTATATGAAGTGCAATATAGTGTATAATATAGTATAATACCTTATTTGAAGAAATTTTGCTCTGTTCTTCCCCCTTGTTTTTGTCCTGGGTCTTCAAGCAAACTTTTGTGAATCCAGTCTACCTAGAAGCTATTCTTACCATAGATTAATCACAGAAAAAGTATTTCTTCACTCTGTGACATAGACCAGCATGCAGACAGGTGTGTAGGAATTTCCCAAACGGAGGAAAGAAGAGGCATGGAGACATGATGACTCCAATGTGTTGGGAGGTGCTGAGTCCACCAAGAGGCCTTTTGCAATGAAGGGAGATGAGGCCTTATGGTAGTAAAGCACCCTGGGGTGAAGGAACTGATGAATAAGCTTAGAATTTATACTTTCGCCCAATAGGTAAAAGAAAGCCAGCAGAAGATGAAAGCCAGAGGCTCACATGGCAAATTTGCATTTTAGGAAGCAAACCTGGTGGAGTTTTAGATAGATTGTGCTCAAAGCAGGCAGGTAACAGGAAAATAGCCTATAAAGGCCTGAAGAGATGGCTCAGTAGTTAAGGCACTTGCTTGCAAAGCCTAACAACCCAGGTTTGATTCTCCAATACTCACATAAAGCCAGATGCAAAGTTGTGCATGCATCTGGATTTTGTTTGAAGGAGTTAGGGGCCCTGGGGTGCCCACTCTCTCTGTGTGTCTGTCTGTCTGACTCACTCTGCTTGCAAAATGCCCCAGATGGACTTGACCAGATAATGGAAGCAAGCAGGAGGCAGCAGGTTCTATGCAGAAGGGTGTGAGGCGTGAACCTTTCACAATTTAAGGAATCCTCTCTAAGACAGAGATTATAGAATTGCAAATTCAAAATTAGGCAAAAATAATTGACACTAGGAGTTTTCCTGGAAACCTGGAACAAAGATACAAGGAAGTGATAGGAAACCACATAAAAATATATATATATCCCATTAGACCCAAACTAAATGAGTCCCAACTCAGCTTCCCCTTAAGCAGACACTAAAAGTGCCCACAGTCATGCCAACACCACATCACGTGATGGCAAGTATGTCAGAGAGAAGTTTGTGTGTAATAAAACTGCAGTCACAACCCGCTGTGTTTCAAATGGCTTACTTTGGCATTTTGTAAAAATGGGCAACCATATGAACTCCTTGCAGGGGCAGCTCTCAGAACCTGGGAGCAGCCACATATGCACCGCACCGAGAAGCTCTGACACTTCAGCTTTGCAAGCTTTACTGTGGGTTTGCCTCTGAGTCAAGGCAGGCATCCAGGTGACCAGGTTGAAGAGGGGTAGGGGTGGGGAGAGGTGCTTATCTCACTAGTTTACTCCATCTGCCTTATCTACTTCCTAAGCAGATGTAAATTGCTGGCAGAGTGGCCATCCTAGGACAGCAGAGCAAACCAGATCCAAGTACGGCTCCCCCTCATTCATGGGAGAAGCAGCCCACTTCACTGTTACCAAGAACCAGTTTCAACTGATAACTTGTCAGCCCTGACATCCTGGAGCTATTGTGGAAAACATAGCTTCTTGCACTCGTGAATCCCTGCTGTGAGGCCACTGGACCGTGTCACCACAAGGAAAGGTGAAATGTGTCTGGCGCAGGCCACAATAATCCATTCCAGACACATGTGTAATGCAGGGAAACAGGTGCAAATGATTGAACCAGCTGTCAGCAAGCTACATGGATCGCTTTTGATATCTTAATTGTTAGTGGGTCAGTACGCCACGTTGGCAGCCTCACTGTCATAGCTCACTGCACATCTGTAAACCTTTTCCAGTCTCTTCTGATGTCCGTGTGAGTCCGCGCTGAGGCTGACATCTCCAGAGATTTAAATTGAGCATGATTGCTGCCGCTTCCGTTTTCCTGCCACAGAACCCAAGAGTTGACAAATGCCAATAATCGCTAATTTCTCACTACTGGATGGCAGGTGCCACACCAGGCAAGAGCTAGATGTCCCTCTGTCCCTGGTGGTGATGGTGTGAGGGACTGCATATGATTTCTCAGCAGATAAAGAAGCTATGTGGCCAGTGGCGTGTTTAACGAGGGGTGTGTGTGTGTCTATGTGTTAATCTCAGCTTCTTCATCAATAATACCCAATAATTGCTGGGAAAAGACAAAGTAGGTGGATGTTTATACTGATAAAATGTCTTCATTCTCCTTTCCATCCAAGGAAAATGTCACCACCATAATTATCCAACAGGTAATTAGCCCCAAGACAAGGACTGAAAATCAATGACATTATCTGTAGGGAGCCATTATCTAAGATAGTCAGGCTGATAACCCCCTGGAGGTCAACAAACTATGTTATGTATGCAAAGCACCAAATGAATCATCTGAATGGCTCTTCACAGGGTTTATCCCCTCAGCTGTGCCCACAAGACTAGGTCATGTGGTCTATGGTATGCAGAAGCTAAGAGGGGGCTAACCCATGGAGCAATGTATACAGAAAACAGAGGGGAATTCTCCAACCCTGCTCTTGCTTTCTTGACATCTTCATCCATGCTTCTACACCATTGCTTCTCTGCCACACGGTGACTTTCTCATTTCTTCCTCTTTCCTTTCCCCACGCTCAGTAGATCAAATCATGCCTTTGCTTTGTAGATATCAATATAATTTTTGCTGACTGTTATCAACCATGTAATCTTATTTGAACCCCCCCCCCGGTTCTAAACTGATATAAAAGTTCCCAGACCTTAAGAATATGGAAAGAAGAGATTAGATGTTGATTGTATATATTTGAAGGGGGGGTCTTGAGTGGATATTGCTTTCACACAAAATGTGGAATTAGTGGCGCTGGAAAGATGACACAGTGGGTAAGAGTGCTTGCTATGTAAGCATGGGGACCTAAGTTTGATTCCTCGGAACCTACGAAGAAAGCTAGATGCACCCCTGTAACCCCAGTGGCAGGAGGATCACTGGTCAGCCAGTCTAACTGAAAAATGGCCAGCTCCAGGTTCAGTAAGAGACTGCCTTAGGAAAATAAGACAGAGGAGCAATAGAGAAAGGCATTCAAGGTCTTTCTCTGGCCTCTGCACACCCATGTGCATAAACCCCCACACACACACACACACAAAACATACTAAACAAACCAAACAAAAATGTGGAATTAGCAAAACATAGAGAACTGGCACATTTATTTGGAAAAAAACGTCCAACCACTATTTTATATTTTATTAAGATAGTAAGATTGTGTGATATAAAATAAAATAGCTCATTCATTGGAATTTGGTTCTTCCTTTAAAAATATATGTGTGTGGCAAAATCAACTGGAAGTAACTGAGAACAATTTAAATAAATTAAAAATTATAGTAAAGTAAAAATTATAGTAACCTTCTTGTAAAAAAAAAATGACTTTTACAAAGCTAGAACTCAGGAAAGCAGCTGAGAGCAGGCAGCGAGACCATCCATGAGTGTGCTGGTGAAACCTCAGCTCCGTTCAGCACGCATGTGGCTGGAGTCTGCTCCCCGAGCAGCAGAGCAAGAGCACTACGTGAAGATCACAGGCACAAGGAAGGGGAACTGCTGGCCCACAGCTCTCCCCACTTGATCAAGGAAAGTAAGAATGCATTAGACGGACCTGGCCAGCTCTTGACATGCTATAGAGAGGGTCACTAAATGACAGCTCAAGAAAGCATACAGAAAATGACTATTCCATTTTCTTGAGTGACACTGAAATGCCTTTTCATGCTTGTTTTTCTTGCTTCATTTCAGAATAATGGAAACAATTACTCAAAAATGTAGGCAAGTTAGTAGGAAAACAGCACAATCACATGCTAATAACTTGAGATAGGTAAGTGTGGAAATTTCCCTGAGGTGTCTACCTCTTATGCATTCTCAGCCCCAGACTGTTTTCATTTGGAAACTGGTGATCTCATTTAATTGCACATCATTATTTTGGGTGTTATACCAAAAAAAGAAGATGTCGTATTTCATATCCACTCTAAAAGAAAATTCTCTAATTATTTAACTTTAACAGCTTGCACTTCTGTGCTCATATAAAAATATCCAGTATGTAAAGTTTTTAAAAGTTCTTCTCATGATTGAACAAAGAATGTTTTTCAACTTTTAAATTTGTTTTACATTTTATTAAACAAAAAAATCTCAACAAATTTAATACAGGCACATTTTTACTATAACTATGCATCTTAAGGATAGATTTTATATTTTTCTTGTTCAGTAACTCCCATACCTCACATTATTCTTAAACTAGACTTACAGCATTAATGTAATCCACAACATTTGCAAAGGAATTTTCTTTATCAGATACTGTAAGGGATATAATTTTACTGATTCAAAAACATGTACTCAAAAAAGGGTGGAGTAAAAGAAAATGCATTATTATTAAAATATGCCCCCCTAAAATTTAGAAAGGTTACAAAGGTAACCTTATGTTTATTTCTTTTAAAAAAATTATAGGGCTATAAAGCACTTGTTGCCTCACAAGCATTACATGAAGGGCTGCTACTGCCCACTGACATTGTGTAACCATGCCAAGACCCTCCAGAAAGGAAACGATGCCCATGGTGTGAGTCAGGACTTCTTAAGCTGTTTCTATTCAGAAGATTTCACCCAAGAATTTCTTTTTACCTAAGTCATGTATACATGGATGCATTAATATAAATCAAACATTTTACCTCAGGTGTGTGTGTGTGTGTGTGTGTGCATGCATATATGTATAAATCAAACATTTACCAATAATAGATCATAAAGAAGTTTCTTTATAAGCAATTAAAAACATTTTAAGCACAAAAGGTAATTTGCATACTGAGATGGGTGTGCTTGTTTTTCATGTGCGTGTATGTAGCACCGTGTTTATGCGTGTTCATAGGTGCGTAAGCACATGGAAGATAGAGGTCAACATGTAGTGTCTTCCTCAGTCTTGTACCACCTTATTTTTTGAGGGGGCTCACTGGCTTGGCTACATGACCTGGCAAGCCATAGAGATCCTCTTGTGCCCACCCTCCCAGCACTAGGATGATAGGCATGTCCTCTTGTGTCTGACTTCTACATGGCTCCCAGGGATACAAACTCAGTCCTACTCAGTTCCTCGTGCTTTCTTACTAAACACTTCACTGACTGAGCCATCTCCCCAGCCTTTTGTTTGTTATGTATAAAATTACATTTTAATTAGATATTTGATGGTGTATAGAATGTAGAGTAGGTTCAAAGCTTCCCAGAGGTGATCAGTATTTTCAATGATGAGAATGCCACTTTGCACAAACACACAGTATAAACTCATAGACATATGTTAAGATTATTTCAAGGCTGGAGAGATGGCTTAGCAGTTAAAGCATTTGCCTGCAAAGCCAAAGGATCCCAGTTCAGTTCTCTAGGACCCACGTAAGCCAGATGCACAGGGGGGCACATGCATCTGGAGTTTCTTTGCAGTGGCTGGAGACCCTGGAGCACCCATTCTCTCTCTCTCTCTCTCTCTCTCTCTCTCTCCCTCTCCCTCTTTCTCTCTCTCTATGTTCCTCTTTCTCTCTCTCTCAAATAAATAGAGTATTTTTTAAAAAGATTATTTCAGAAATTGTTGGAAACCCTATCCTAATACCAAACCAAAAATTCATTGGACAATTTTTTTTTATAAAATCCAAATCAACAAATCAAATGGCATTTTTAAAAACCAAACATTCTGGGCTGGAGAGATGGCTTAGTGGTTAAGGTGCCTGCCTTCTAAGCCTAAGAACACCGGTTCCAATCTCCAGTGGTTCCAATCTCCAGGTCCCACATTTAGCCAGATGCAAAGTGATGCAAGGGCGCAATGCTGCACTTGACCACAAGGGGGCACACACATCTGGGTTTCATTTGCAGCAGCTGAGAGGCTGCTGGAGGGCCCATCTCTATCTGTCTTCCTCTCCCTCTCTCTCTGTCTCTCTCTGTGTCTCTCTCCAAAAAAAAAAAAAAAAACATTCTAATTCAGTTCAATACTTGATACTTAATATTCTGAAGAATAAGAAAAGATGAAAAGTCTTTGTTTGGGTAATTAAGCCATTGTTCCTATCAGAGCAAACAAAAAACCCTGGAGATATATATATATATTAAAAACACTGCAGTTCATAACATGTAATAGTTTTGAATCTAAGCTAGGATGTTTCAGGCAGTGTTCCTTGGTACTGAGTGTCATGACAGCATGCACAGTGCATAGTGCACATGTTGTGTTTTCAGAAGCAAGGCTGCAGTGAGGGTGTGTCCTGCAACATGGGTGAGTACTGCCAGATTCATTGCACATTCGATTTTGAATTAATTTTTTGGTTGTTGTGTGTTCAAAAATTTTTTACTGCTGCAAATATTTTGCATTCCCCCATTCAGTTATAAGCCTCAAATGAGGTAGCAACCCACAAGTTAAAAAACAAAAGATATAGGGCTTGAGAGGCTTAATGTTTAAGTTGCTTGCCTGAAGCCTAAGGACCCAGGATCTATTCCCCAGTATCCACATAAGCCAGATACTCAAGGTGGCATATGTTTCTGGAGTTCATTTGTAATGGCTAGAGGCCCTGGTCTGCCCATTGTCTCCTGTCTGTCTGTCTCTCTCTCTCTCTCTCTCTCTCTCTCTCTCTCTCAAATAGATAAATCAATAAAATTTTAAAAATAAAATATATAGATAATGAGCAGAATTTATAAATTTTATGATTCTCTTTATATTAGGGCAGCATTTGAACATCTCTGGCAGCCCAAGATAAAATTGTAACAAAGAAAAATTGTTGGAACTGGGCACGGTGGTGCACACCTTTCATCTCAGCACTCAGGAGGCCGAGGTTAGTGTATCTCCATGAGTTCCAGGCCACCCTGAGATTACACAGTGAATTACAGGTTAGCCTGGGCTAAGTGAACCTTTACCTTGAAAAAAAATTGTTGGAAATGATCTCAACACTTCCCATTTTTTCATGTTCCTCTTTCTGGTCTTGGTTTTATTTCTTATGTTCCAGCTGTCACTAGAGTTACTGTCTATACTGGGGGTACCCTGTATACAGGCAGTTCCCTGCTTCCATGAAGCAGACAGCCTACTAAACAGGATGCCTACTCATCCAAAACACCACAGAAATAATTGTATGCCCCACAGTCACCTGATCACAGACTTGAAGGAAGATGTGAAGGGGAATTAACTAGACCAAAGCCAAGAAACACTTCACCATCTAGTATTATGAATGTATGAGCATATGTGGATTCCAGAAACATGGATCTCTGGAGAAAGGAGAAAAGTGATTAGTGGAAATTAGGAAGGGTCTGGAGAAGGGAGGGAGAATAAAGATAAGCTGGATAAGGGGACCAAAATACAGTGAAGGATGAGTTCTAACATTACACAGCATAATACAATGACTGTACAATGCACTTGGGAGGCACAGGTAGGAGGACTGCTGTGAGTTCAAGGTCAGCCTGAGACTATATAGTGAATTCCAGGCAGCTTGGGCTAGAGCAAGACCCTACCTCAAAAAAACAAAAGAAAGAGAGAAATGAAAATCAAAACCACAGTGAAATAGCCCTACATACCAGCCAGATAAAAATAATAAAAAGATTGACAGTGGTAAGTACTGACAAGAACAAACAGCAAGTGGAACTGACATATTGCTAGTGGGAATACAGATTGGAACAACTACTTCAGAAAATTGTATCCACTAAAATTAAACATATGTAAATGGAGTCATTAATTCCATTTTTCAATTACATGCTTAACAAATATTATGTTAATATAACCACAAAAATATGTTTTCCATGTTCATAGAATGATAGCCCTGCAATGTAAAACCACCCATTTGACTACCAACAGTGCAATATATTCTGATGTGTTAATATAATAAATCCTATCAGCTGTGAAATGAATAAACTACAGTTTCCTACAACACAGACAATTCTCTTGTATGATGTTGAATGCAAGAAGCAAGACAGAAGAATAAACGAGCAGAATCACAGAACATATCCTCTGTGATCCCATTCATTAAGTTTCCACAACAGACAAGATAACCTGTAACATTCAAAGTTTAGGGAGGAGAGGCTATTGCCATTTTATCTAGCCTCTCCTCCCTAAACATCAAATATTATATGTTATCTTATCTGTTGTGCCATTTGTCTAGGTTGTACCAGCCCTAGATGATAAGACCCTATAGCTGAAGACTCTGTGTGCTTCCATTGAAGGACAAAGAGAAATCAAGCAGGAAAAAAGCTGGAGGCCTCCTCCCTGCTGGCTAGCTTTCAGAGTACCAGACGGTGTGTGCAAGGTGCTGGGGGAGAAAAATCATCAACAGTCTTACCCAGCTGTATATACTAGGTGCTCCACAGCCAACCAGCCAGACGAGATGTGCCTAGACATGCAATGGTGGCATGACTGTTATGGAGAAAACTGGCTGCTCTTGGATTGGATGTCATTTTCCCTCTTCTAGAAAATATATAGAATGAATTATTATACAAAGAGGATATGTATCTAATTATATATCAGCTTCACGTGATCTAACATCCGTCAGTGTTTCCATTAATTATAAACTGCAGTTGTCTCTATTTAGTCTTACTTATTATCTTACTGAAGCTAACTTTAATATATGTTTTGTTTTTCCCTCTAACTCTCTGAAAAGAGATTTTCAACACTTAAAAAGTTATTGTTTCTTGAAAGCTAATTCTCAGTTGTTAATGTATATAAAAATAATTATTTGAGAAACTCAAGATGTATGTTTCTTGTCCACCACACAAACGCTGACTCATTAGGGACAGAAAGTAGGAATGTGCAGTTTTTCATGCATCCTTCAACTAATTCTGATGCTCAGGTCATTTAATGTGGTGATTTTTGACTTTCTGCATTCTTCTTTCATATGCTCCTGGGCCACAATAACAGGAGGAAGTTGAGTGGGTAGTGAGAGCAAATTTGACATTCCTTATCACTTGAACCTAACCACTTGATCTTGGTTGTGTGGCTATTTTGTCATTTCAAAAGATGTAGAAGCCTTCGTGAAGGTCTTAAAAAGAAATTATTCTTGAAATGTCCCTGCTTTGTCCGATACTCCCTACGTTGCATGCCAGTTTTCTTAGTTTCTCTTTGACCCCTCTGTGAAGTCAGTTTTTGCTTCCTGAATGACATCATTCATGTCTTCTGTGTGAACTTTGGAATCATGGCATCCACGTCTGGGGTTCCAACTACCATCACTCTCTTGATAGTCCCTAACTTCTCAAGCTGAGCTACAGACAGTAATGTTTTTGACACTTGTGACTACCTTGAGCCCCTGTGAATTACCTCCCTCAACAACAAGTGTCAACAGGGAAGCAGCAGTGAGCACACCCAAAATGTTGGGTTCTAAGATGGATGAAGGAGATCAAGCACAAAGAATAAAGTTCGATTCCTGAAGACACTGGCAGATGGGCAACATTATATCAGTGACTCCACCCTACAGCCTCCTGATGTGAAATGTACGGGAAGACATACACACTTTTTCTTGTTTATTTTCCTTCTGTTTCATCATTAAAGTGCATGAAGGACATAAGAAAAAAAGACAGATGCAAAAAGACACACTTGAAATTCAGTGAAAGTTAGTATCCATGTTTTGTCATTTTTGCATGCATTCTATAGACTCTGTAATAAGGCATCCGATTCTCTTTATTTTAAAACAATTTGAATGGGCAAGGTTCTTGGGAACCTTATCCCAAACCTATCTTCTCATCCACACAGCAATCTCATATCTACAAATACAAAAAAAAAGTAGAGAATAGAAGTGGTAGGGAGAGGAGGAAGGAGGAAGGAGGAAGGAGGGGAGGGAGAAGAAAGAGAACAAGGAAGGAAGAGAGGAAAGAAAAGAAGGGAAGTAAAGGAAAGGGAAAAAAGAAAAGAAAATGTCAGGCCCAAATCCTTATGATCACAGACAGCAAGCCACAGACTTGAGAAAGTCTTTGTAAAATACATTAGGGCCTATGTAGTCCGTTAAGAGTCCATTGGCCGATACCATCTTTGAACACTCAGAAATTCATTAGGTTAAGTATAACCAATCAATTGAATACAAAGTTTCACTTTAAAACTTGTAGTAAGTTCTAACATAATTTATGCAGCTTCACAATGCTTGTTCAGGTGACTACCAATATTATATATTCCACTGGGCCTCTACCCTGCCAAAAAAAAATTCTTCTCAAAAATCCAAACCCCTACTCTAAAAGAGATGAATTTATATACATATTGGAAGATTTTGATGATATAAAAATACATGTTTTCCCA
Source organism: Orientallactaga sibirica (assembly GCA_036365145.1). NCBI lineage: Eukaryota > Metazoa > Chordata > Mammalia > Rodentia > Dipodidae > Orientallactaga > Orientallactaga sibirica. Next base: position 24,741,676 of record JAEOAD010000003.1, read on the forward strand.
GAAAGGCAAGCCATATGGCCAAAGAGCACAGGACAATATTCTTGCTATAAAGAGGAACATTTTCCACTTCAGGATTTCATAACCCTAAAAAGTCCCAGTCATAAGCCATGGTCTTGGATTCTAAGGAGACTAAAAAGCAAACACAAATATGTAAGCTAAGGAGGAATATGTGCACAGGGTAGAAGGCGGTCAAACATGAACATACCTCCCAACGCTAGACACAAGTCAAAGCAAGTCATATGCATTCAGATCAGGCCCACTATGATGACAGAAGTCTAATGTTCCCTCTCCTCATGCTCAGACCATGTGGTTGGGGTGAGAAGAACACTAAACCAGCCCCAGAGATGGGCATGTGAACTGTGGTAGTTTGAATATATGTCCCCCAATATATTCAGTGTTTTACTAGTTATAGTTTGCATCTGCAATCACCTTGCTAGAGGCAATGTCACTGGGGGCCAGTCTTAAGGTGTTAATGGTGGGTTTGAGATTCCATTGTAAAGATATGCAAAAGTTCCCAGCAGGAGTTCCTGAAGTGTGCTGTGTGACCTTTTGGCTGTAGTTTTGCTCTGTGTGCTGTGGTGGCTGGTTGGCTTTTTCTCTCTCTGCTTGGTCTGTGAGAGAAGGTCGCTTCTTCTGCCATTATGGAACTTCCCCTGGATCTGCAAGCTTCAATAAATAATATCCCTTCCTCCATAACTGTGCCTGGTCTGGAAGTTCATCTCAGCGAACCTGAAGCTGTCTGCAACAGTAAAGTGGTACCAGAAGTGGGGTGAGATGAACCTGACCGTGTGGATATTCATCTTTTGGAACCTTTGTTTTGGAGGAATGGGCATGGACTTGGTGCTTGCAACTGAAGATGCCTTCTGGACTGGTAAGCCAAGTTTTATGGACTATTCTGATGAGAGTTCGAGAATGCTAAGTGCAGACAGTATTGAACTTCGAGGCTTGGCTTATGAGCTTTCTAAGGGGAAGGAAAGATGGCAGAGGACTTTGTTGGAACTGGGCTACTGGCATAAGGGATGGCTACGTTCCGCTATCCAGGCCCAGAGTGTTTGATCAAGGTTAAATTTGTAATGGACTGATGTGCTTGGCTAAAGATATCGGACTGAGATTTTAAGATTTTAAGCTGGAAAACTTGAAGCAAGTTAAAAGTAGAGGCATTGAGACTGGTTTAGTTGCTATTGTCAACCACATTAGCAATCTTAAGGAAGGTGGAAGGAAGGTGGCCCGACTTGATTTACATTAAAACAATGGAGAGGATGCCTGAGGAAAGACTGTTAGAAATGCAAACTCTTTGGAAAGAGTTGACTGGAGAAGGAAGCTGCTTTTCAAGGCTATGGTTTATTTTGTCCCTGGATTTAGAATATGGCTGTGTCCTGCACACCTGGCATTAGTTTTGGAAGCATGAAAAATGCATGGAGTGGTCATTAGTTGCACATGGTTCCAGGAGCCGCTGCTGAGATGCAGCATGAGGCAGGGCATGAAAACCCTCAGGAATAGGCTGGAAGAGCCTTTGGAAGATGGACCGTGGTTTGCATGGAGACCTGAAGATATTTTGGATATACCAGGACTGTGCAAAAGGGCTACCATGGAGTGCAGTGTTGGCATGTTATGAAAGTTTTCCCTGGCGATTCTGCCCAGCTGGAGGGGCAGAATTGAAAAACATGGAGACTGTCAGTCTCTGGTTATATTGAACTTGAACTGCAGAAGTTTGATGACGGCTGATGGTGGTTGAGTTTGCATTATTCTAGTCTCTCCTTGCTATGCCTTATACCAGTTAAAATGCTTACTCTGTGCCTTTACATGTTGAAAGTATTTAACTTGTTTGATTTTACAGGACTCACTATCTTAAGTTGATCAAGACTGTGAGAACCTTTGAAATTGGACTGAGTACAATTTACAATGTGTGATAGTTATAAATCTATTGGGGGCCAGGAGCTAAATATATTGGGGGCCAGGGGCGGAATGTGGTAGTTTGAATATATGTCCCCCAATATATTCAGTATAGTTTGCATCTGCAATCACCTTGCTAAAGGCAATGTCACTGGGGGCCAGTCTTAAGGTGGTAATGGTGTGGGTTTGAGATTCCATTGTAAAGATATGCAAATGTGCCTAGCAGGAGTTCCTGAAGTGTGCTGTGTGACCTTTTGGCTGTAGTTTTGCTCTGTGTGCTGTGGTGGCTGGTTGGCTTTTTCTCTCTATGCTTGGTCTTGTGAGAGAAGGTCGCTTCTTCTGCCATTATGGAACTTCCCCTGGATCTGTAAGCTTCAATAAATAATATCCCTTCCTCCATAACTGTGCCTGGTCTGGAAGTTCATCTCAGCAAACCTGAAGCTGTCTGCAACATAAACCAACACCCGCCAGCAAGCATTAATAAAACTCATTTTATATTTTTGTTAAAGCTGTTGACTGAAAAGGGCTTGCTGTCCCACTGGATTCAGATAGCTAACTCATCATCGTGAAGGAAGACCCTGCTGCAAATAAGACCAAGAGAGAAGAAAGGCCGTCTCATACTGACATTATAGAAGTGCCTGAGAGGCGTGGCGCCCTAAGCTTTCTCAGGTGTGGAATCAGTATCCTTTTTTTTTTTTTTTAATTTTCTGAAGCCAGCTACTAACTGAAATGTTGACTCCCCAAGATCTCCTGATTTATGCTGATCATTTAACAGGCTTGGAAAATACAGAGCATGCACATAGTTTCCATGGAAACAGAACTTTTCTAGATTATTCTATAGGCATTCGTTATAAATGGCAACAATAATATGATGTAAAAATTATAGTCAACTTTTCTAAAATGAGTGAACTATGAATCAAGGTATATAATTGACCCTCCCATGGTAAATTACTAAGCCTAGAATGCAGAGCACCTGGCTTCCACACCGGCAACCCCTCATGGGTGCCACCTTTCTCTAAGCCCCAAGACAAGATACAACACAAATGTCCTAGGATAGCAGAATGTGACATTGGTATGTACTCACTTTGTTTTAAAAGCTTTTTCTTAAGTAGAAACTTTGTATGGACACATCATGTGTTGGTACCATCATTTCCTGCCTCTCTGCCCCCACTCTCCCTGAGGGCCCTCCTTAGTGGGATTGCTGGTATTCACCATGGAGTTGTGGGCTATGAGTTGTGAGAACAGCAGTCTGTCATTGTGGGGAGGGCTATGTCTCTGGATATTCCTTTCCACACTGTGGCTCTTACATTCTTTCCACCCCCTCTTCTGCAAACTTCCCTGAGCCTTTGTGAGTATGCTTTAATTCTACTTTAGTATTGAGTTTTCAGCAGCTTCCGGATTTCTGCTTTGGTGTGTTTTGAGTATTCTCAGTGTCTGTCTGCATCACCCTGGCCCAGGTTATCAGGCTTGCTGTGGAAGCAGGACTGTTGCTCATCTCGCCAGTTCCTCAGTGGTTTTACCTGGGCCCTGGCTGCTGTGTGAGAGGTGGTTCATCTCCTGCCAGGGAGTCAGCTGTCTATTCTTGTCTTGTTGGTAAATTATGGTTGTCCTTGGTTCTCGCTGCTTTCTGAAAAAGCAAAACAGATTCTCCAATGAAGAGTGAGATCAGGATAGGTTAATGTGGATAAGCATTGCTATTTTAAAGAGATTTTTTTTGATGTGTTTTAAACACAGTTGCTAAGGCTAGTGCCATCAACTTAAATTCAGACCAAGAACCAGCTGGACCATTCTATGTTCTCTCTAGAACCTGATACATTTGTGAAAATGTAACAATGTAAACTATTAATAAAACTATTATAGTCATTAGAAAGATGTGCGACCTTGTTATTTTTTTCCTGGAAGGTTTTTTTTTATCTTGCAAAATATCATAATTCTTCTGAAAACCTTATAAACAAAATTGGTACAATTTTCTTCTCTGAAAGAATAAAGAAACCATAGTTACTAAGCCTGAACCACAGAATTTTAGAATGGAAACTAAAAATGAATAGTCCCAGCTTCCTCATTTATATTATATATGAGTTTCTTTCTTGCCATGTGCCAAGTACCACACTAGGAACCAAAGATGAAAAAAAAAAAAAAAACACTGAAATGGAAGCATAGCAAGGTTACACACTGGTCTCAGTCCACAGGAGTGGACATGGTATACCTCAGGGCCAGTGTTTCAGACCACACTAAGGTAGTGAAGCAAATTAGGAAATGTTGTGAGTTCCATTCTCTAAAACCTACTCTAGCCCATCTCCCCTGCTATGTGCCCTTCCTAGTGTCTCTAGTTTGATGATAGGTAAAATTGATCATGCTTCACATGTACCACCAAGGCTTTCATTTTCAGCTCACAGGCATTCAAGGAATAAGGAACAGTGCCAATTTTTTGTCTAGATGACAAGATACAATGAAGAGAATGCTAACCCTGGATCATGATAGATCTCTTGCCATAATGGTGGCATACATTTCCAATATTTGGAAAGCTGAAGCTCTTGGACTAATGTTTTTAAAAACATAGACTAATTTGTCACCCCAGAAAACTGGAGGATCTTTTAAACTGACCAGCTCAAGCTACAATATAAATTAGCACAAGCCATTCTGATACAGTTGTTTTTTGCTCCACAAGGTAAAACAGCTGCCAGGTTGCTAGTGTCACCAGTATCATGGGGCTTGCATTCAGTATGTGAGGTGCCTACTTTCAGACTGTCACTTTTAGAAGGAAATTAACATGTACTAAATAAACAGCACTTTCAGAAGTATAGGCCAAGTTTCAATACGAAGAATGGAAAGTGTGTTTTCTTCCATCGTAACTTTTTTTGGTTTGTTTTTGAGACACGGCCTCCTGTATCCCAAGCTGGCCTCAGATTCAATATGTAGCTAAGAATGACCTTCAAGTCCTGTTCCTCCTGCCTCTTCTTCTCACATGCTTGGATTACAAGCATGCATCACCATATCTGGCACCACCGTAAGTGTTGACTAAGACAAGATGTGGGTCTGATGCTAGTTCTTGCAGCCACCCTGTTCTGCCCTCCATTTTAAACCAACTCAAATGGGATGAATATCCTCCAGCACATACGTAGTGAATCACCTCATCGCACCATCCCATGAATTACAATTACAAATGCTCATTCCAGTTTTCCAGTTTTCAGTGGAACTATAAGGCTCTGGTCTTATAATATTAAGAAATAATCATCCCAGCATGGAGAAATGGCTTAGTGGTTAAGGCATTTGCCTGCAAAGCCAAAGGATCCCAGTTCAATTCTCCAGGTCCCATGTAAGCCAGATGCACAAGGGGCACATGTATCTGGAGTTCATTTGCAGTGGCTCGAGGCCCTGGCATGCTCATTCTCTCTCTGTCTGCCTCTCTTCTCTCTCTCTCTCTCTGTCTCTCTCTTTCCTTGCAAATAAATAAATAAATAAATAAATAAATAAATAAATTTTTAAAAAGAAATAATCATCCCAGCATAAATTAGATTTTAAAAGAGCAACCTTCAGTAGGTTATGGGAGTTTGGGATGGCATAGCATTTCAAGGTTAATCCCATTCTGGAAGACCTTTGACTTTCCTTTTTCTTTCTAAAAAGAAAAGAAAAGGTCCCAAAGGACCCTTGATTGATATAAATGAAAGATCCTTGCTGCTGTCAGTCCCAAAGACAAATTCTTCCTTGGGGAAAATCCTCCACTCCTTTAAGCAAACTTTCTACTACTGACTAAAGCACCTCTTCTCCCCCCTACCCTTTGCTAGGTCAATTGCAAAACCTGATGGAATATGAGGAGAAAGACCTTTTTGACATGTAGCAATGGTCTTATAAAAAACAAATAGTTTGTGAGGATGTCCCGGTTTCTGATTAGAATCATTTGCAAAGCTCACAATTTCTAGTCTCAATGAAGATCACTTTAGACCAAAAGAACTGAAGTGAGCCCACTGGACACCTGACTTTTTCTTGGAAGGTCTTTGACAAAGCATGATGCTAGGGTTATTCAGGAATTATCCACCCTGGGTAATGTGGTATCTAGAGACCCAGTGAGGTTAATTCAAATTCTCTGGGGGATTACCCTGGAGACAGCAAGTGGCTCCATAAACATCAGCACTGCAATCCCCAGCAGAGAAATGATATACTTCCCTTGCATTGGCTATGCAAGGAGACCAAACCTGAACATGTCAGTGGAACAGAGATGGAGGTTTACGAGCTTGACTGTCACTGCACCACTGAATTATGGGTGAGGCTTTCAGTAGCCGCCAGGTTACAGGTTAGACGCTCCTGGGTCAACTTTCACCCCTTTCAGAAAACCCACAGTGAAATTTCAAAGTCTTTGGGGTGAAGTTTTATTAACTTCTGCTTGTCATGCTTCAGCATTGGTTGGATCATACATACATAATCAATTATTCTAGACACTCAGTGGGACAGACAGGATAAATAAGAGTTCTTAAAGCACATACAGCATTTGTGACAATATTCATGATATAAAGTGGTCCATTTCCCCTTCCCTTTTCCTTTTAAGTTCCAAACTCTTAAAAACTAACTTGAAATCATATTTAATTTTTTTTTAATTTTGCATGCTATGGAATTAGAGAAGGGGAAAAAATCACAGATTCTGGAAACCATAAACTAAAATAGTTTATTATTGACATATATTATGTGCCCAATAAATGTGTGTCAGCAATTTTTTTTCAGTGATATGTTTGGGAATGATTTTTACTCCAGCTTCTCACAGTGGTTAGAACCACTCTGTGAACACAACAGTCATAAGTCATAACACAGGAAATGTCACTAAGACTGTCCAGAAAGTGTGACCAGCCAGATCTACCTACTTAAGACACACATAGTCTGACCAGCCAGATCTACCTACTTAAAACACACCAATTCTCAGTAATAATTGACAAATGCTGATGTACCACACACAGGCATGTGTTAGTGCAAAACCCTTCCTTCTAGTTCACCTTCCTTCAAGTCTCCCTGTCCCAATTCTCCTTTCAACTCCCTGTCTCCTATGCTCTCTCTGAGCAGCAGGGTGGCTTAGCCATCACAGTTGGACACCACGGGAAAGCCAACAGTTGACACTGGGGCCAGCTCCCCACTCTACCCAGGAAAAGACTTTAAGAGGATCCAAGCTCCTCCATTTGATCTGTTAACTAGAGAAGGATTCATTTTGGTAGAACTTCTCCTTTGTCACACTTCAGTTAGTTGTTTGAGGTTTAAGGTCGCAGGAAGGCTGTATGAGGGCTGCTGTGGCTCCTCTGGACGTCAGTGGAGGAGGTATGCGCATGGGCTCCAAGGTCAAGTCTGCACGTCCTGGTAGTTCCAGGAAGGCCACTCAGCCACAGCCAGACTAAGCCTGTGACTGAAGGCTCATGTTTGGATCAGGTCTCCACACCCATGAAACAGAACACAGGCCTCACAGTGTCCATGGAACAATGTGCAAATTGCAGTGATGAGCTGAGAAAAAACATCTCCCAGGAGCACAGGCTCTGACAGTGCTGTGTCAGCAAATTTTGTTCAGTAAAAAGTAAAAAAAAAAAAAAAAAAAGCCAAAATGTAAGTAAGAACACACCCAAGTAACTATTTATACCTGCAAATAGCTCTTTGGCAAATGAGAAGTTTAAAATATGTCCAGATTTGTGAACACAAAGAAGAATGATGTGAGGGGAGGGAATGGAATGTCCTGCTAAGAGAAACTTCTGGCTGAGGATGGATTCCCAAGCTAATGGCACCCCCTGGCCCCTAGTACTGAGCAGGCTGCCCAGGATCCAGATGGCAGTGAATACTGGGAGACCCAAGACTCATCAGTATAAATAAGAAAAGGAAGCTGACTGCCTAGCAAGAGATGACTCATCTCTGTCATATCTGCCAGGGCCCAGGAAATGTTGCAGAGGAAGTTGAGGATTAAATATGAATGCTGCTCTCACTGCTAGTCAGAGAACCTCTTCAGGGAGATGGTGGTAGACACTGAGGAGACTCAAACTTTGTTAAAGCAGAAAATCAAAGGCTGCAGAGAGCTCAACACTATAGAGCTCAACACATGCCCTCTACCATTCAGGGAACATTGTGGAAGAGGGGACAGATGGATTGTAAGAGCCACAGGGTAGGAGTTGTACTCTGAGCCACTGTCCCTAGCTATAGTAACTTTACTTTCACTGGTGCTGCTGAGGATTCAACTGGAGACCTGGCACTTATGGGCAAGCATTCTAACCACTGAGCTACATTTCCAGCTCCTCATCATGCAACTTTAAATTGGCACCCCACTAACAATCTATGCTACTGTAGTACATTTAAATGGATTTTTTTTGTAAATTATTTTTATTGTATTTTCAATCACATACCTATGATGAATTGTGTGCTTTTTTATATGTATAAAGAGTGTAACATTATAGCTCTATTAGTCATTTGCCAATCCCTCTTTCTTCTCATTTTCCTCCTCCCCTTCTTCTTCTTCCTCTTCTATCTTCCTTTTGTTCTAGTGAACTTGGGACAACATAAATACTAAGCATGGTCTACAAGACCCTGACTCCTGCCAAACTCAGTGGTCTAATGCTTTCATCACTTTCCTTGCTTCTGAAACCAAGCAACACTGGCTATCTTCCTGCTACTCCTGTCACAGGACCATTGTACAACCTATGCCTCTGCCTGTAATAGTGTTCTCCCTTCTTTCCTGACTCCTTTGCAGTGTTGGCTCATCCTGTAGCTCTCAGCAGAAGCCACTGGCTCCAGAAAGTCTCCCCTGACCTGAAAAGACACATGTCTTCTCCTAATACACTCTCTCAATGCCACCTTGTGCTCTTATCCAACTCTTATATGGACGTAATTCTTAGTTCAATATCTGTCCCCCAGCCAGATGTTAGTTATAAGAACAAAAATGTCTTTTGATCTGGTGGAGGGGACAATGTGTGTGCAAGCATATATTTTTTCTCACCCACAAAGTGGACTAGCATTCATTAAATTCATAATATGTATTCTTTAATAGACATCTAAACAGATATTAAGTATGATCTATGTTTTAAAGAGCAATTATACTCAAAGCCAAATCTTGACTGGACTAATTTATCAAAAACCAACTCCAAAAAATAAGTATTCTACCAAAATGGTGGAACAAAGGTATCTCCTTTGCTAGGGACTTTGAGTCTAAACCTCTAACTTCAAATGCCCTAGGCAGCTGGAGGTTAAAAAGTGCCAATGCTGGGCTGGGGAGATGGCTCAGTGGGTAAAACACTTTCCTCACATTCATAAGGACCTATGTTCAGATCCTCAGACCCCTTTTGAAAATTCCAGGCATGGTGGTGCACATCTACTTCCCCCTGGTTCCTTAGGGACTAGATAATTTAGCCGAATTGGTGAGCTCTAGGTTCTTGCAAAAAAATAAGGTGGAGGACTGGAGAGATGGCTTAGCGGTTAAGATGCCTGCCTCCTAAGCCTAAGAACGCTGGTTCCAGTCTCCAGTGGTTCCAATCTCCAGGTTCCACATTTAGCCAGATACAGTGACACAAGGGCGCAATGCCGCACTTGACCACAAGGGGGCACACACATCTGGATTTTGTTCACAGCACCTTCAAGAAGGAAGAGTTTATTTCAGCTGACAGTTGCAGGGCAAGGAAGGGCAGGGAAGGCATGGTAGCCAGAGCTTGAGGCAGCTGCTCACAGTCAGTCCACCAGGAGGAAGCAGAGCGAGATGGATCCTTTGTGCTCAACCTGCTTTCTCTGTTTCTATTCATCCCTGGACCCCAGTCTGTGAAATGGTGCCACCCAGGGAAGGTGTATCATCCCAAGTCATTGTATTTAATCAAGCTAATTCCCCATAAGCCTGTCAAAGGCTTGCCCCAGGAGAGTGTAGAACCTGCCAAATTGACAATTAATATAAACCATTACAAATGAACTTATTTAAAACAAAATTATAGGGCTGGAGAGATGGCTCAGGGTTAAAGGTACTTGCTGGATAAACTTGATGTTCTCAGTTCAATTCCCCAGTACCCACATAGAGCCAGATGCACAAAGTGGCGCATTCACCTGGAGTTAGTTTGCAGTAGTGAGAGGCCCTGGTGTATACATTCCCTCTCACTTTCTCTTTCCTTCTCTCTCTCTTTCTCTCTCTTTCCAAAATAAACAAATATTAAACATAAAATTAAATTAAGTACAGTGAGACTGAGGAACCACTGACAATCACTTGGAGAATAAAAGAGCTAGAATTCAAGCCTCGCTGCTCTTAAACACATGGGCCAAGATGGGTATGGTGGCACAGGACTGCAATTCCAGCACGCACGAGGTTGAAGTAGGAGGATTAGGACCATAATGCCAGCCTTTACTACATAACAAGTTCAAGGCCAGCCTGGACTACATAAAACCCTTACTCAAAAACTCCAAAAGAACAACAAAAACCAGGAGACCAACTTTTTGTAGTTGTGCATCTTAGATTCTGCAATCCCAAATGCATGATGTCCTTCAAACACTTCCAATACTTTGGTTCATTCCAGATGCTACTCACAGTCACACGTTTGATGCTATCTCTAGCCATGAGGCCAAATACAATGGGGAAGAAAGGTCTTCAGAGAGAAGGTGCATTGGTTAATTTTCTTGTTCCTATGACAAATCGGGGTTTATTTTGTCCTGCATTTTGAAAGTGTAGTCCACTACAGTGGCAGGAGTGAAGGCAGCTGGTCACACTGTGCCTGGGGTCAGGAAGTTTGAGAGTGTAGTCCATTACAGTCTGAGACACATGGTGGCCGGAGTAGGATGCAGCTGGTCATACTGCCTGTGGTCAGGAAGTTTCTGCTCAGCACACTTTCTCCTTTGTACTTAGTCTGGAATCCCAGGCCATAGGGTACATCATCCATATTTTCCCTTCTCAGTTAAATGTTACTGAAAACACACCCAGAATATAATTCTGAAGTCCATCAAATTGACCACCAAAAGTAGCCAATTAACCACCACAAAAGTCACCAATAAAAGAAAAAACTATTTGATATTCTGATGATTTTGAACATGCCAAGTCCCCAGAACTTGGGCAAGATATTTATTAACAAGGAAAAGAAAAGAAGTGGGAGTGGGTGGCTATGTTATGTAACTAACTGCCAAGAGATGACTTATGCAGGAAAAGGAGGAGAAATAGAGGAAAGCTTAATACTACTTTATATAGAAAAGTGAATATTGAAAGAAAGAAAGAAAGAAAGAAAGAAAGAAAGAAAGAAAGAAAGAGAGAGAGAGAGAAAGAGAAAAAAGGCTCATGAAGGCTTACATCTTAGTCACATTGCTCCAATAAAGCACTATAAATTGGTGTGGTGGTTTGATTCAGGTGTCCCCCATAAACTTAGGTATTCTGAATGCTAATCTCCCAAGCTGATGGCAATTGGACACTAAAGCTTCCTGGAAATGGTGTATTGTTGGGGGCGGGCTTATGGGTATTATAACCAGTTTTCCTTTGCCAGTGTTTGGCACCCTTTCCTGTTGCTACTATCCACCTTATATTGGCCAGTGGGGATGTCCAGCCTCTGCTCATGCCATCATTTTCCCATGCCATGATGGAGTATCCCCCTTGAGTCCATAAGGCGAAATAAACCTCTTATCCCCCACAAGCTGTTCTTAGTTGGATGATTTCTACCAGCAATGTGAACCTGACTGCAACAACTGATTTTAGTCAAAAACCAGAATTTGTTTTTCACAGAGGCCTCACCTGCAACTACCACCACAGTGAGATTACACTTTCAACCTATGAATTCAGGGGGTAAACACAGACATTCAGACTATAGAAGTTTGTTAGAGCATCTATTAAAGAGCTAGAGATATGACATAGTAAAAACTCAAATGATAAATACTGGTATAAAAGAAGAGGATATAAAATATAAATAATGATTGTAAAATATTGGCTATCATTGTATAGAAACAATAGCTCACGTGCAGCTGGTGCTGGGAGTTAGAGAAACAGAGGCAGCCAGACAAGCTATTAGATGGCTTCCTACAAAAAAAATGAAACAACTTAATAAATTCATTGGAACTGGAGTTGTAGCTCATGGGAAAACACTTTCCTGGCATGTGTGTGGATCTGGGTTCAATCTCCAGTGCCTCAAAATAAATAAATAATAAGCAAATAAATGTATTGATGATAACAAAAGCCAAGTTTCTCAATGCCAGAGAAGAACTTTATAATATTGGATTGAAATTAATATGAACTCATGATCTCAATAAATATATATGTCAATGTTTCTATTTCTTAGCTCTGGTCTTGGAATAGCAACATCAAATGCCAATGGTCACGTCCAGCATTGGTCACTCAGGCCTTAGTCTGCAAACTCTACTCTCTAGTCACAGGAACCAAGACTTCTTGGAGGAAAGGCTGATTCCAGAGCTGGGAAAGAAGAACCTAAGATGAGTTTGAAACATCTTCTGGCACCAACCAGGAAGGAAGAGATAAAAGGACACGGAAGACATATTAAAAAGATGGAGAAGCCATTTTGAAGGGGCTTCTTATGGTCAAATTTGGGACAATTTGAGTGTCAAAATCACACTGATACTAACACGTGACAAAACATGGGAATGTATGAGCAAAATAAGTAAGTGAATAGGCATATAGGAAGGGAAGGAAGTTTTGTGTACAGTATGACATCAATAAAATAAAGAGGGAATGGTGGAATTAGGTGGAATTAGGAAACAAATGGAAACCATCACAGTAATAACTTTCAAGCAAGAAGTACCAATGGATGTTAAACCTAGTGAGTGAGAATGAGATGAAAATCAGCTCTTTATACAGCTTCAAAGTATTGTAGCATAAAGATTTGATTTAATCACAATGGGAAAAGAAGCAACTTGGTGGTAGAGAATCCTGACACACTGTTAATCACGTGATCAGAGCGTACACCACTAGTGAGGGGGAAACTGACATCACATACAATTCGTGGAAGAGCAAGAACCTGTCACCTCAACTGTGAATTCTTTCCAAAACTACATAACCTGAACATGAAGAAATATTTTAAAAATCAAATTAAAGATATGTCTATAAAGTGCTGACTTCTGGTCTATAAACTTTTTAAGGACCAAAGAACAGACTGAAAGACCAAGAAAGACACTCCACTGGTTACAGTAGATGGCCTGGATCCTTGTGCTGCCCTGGGCATCAATGGGGCAAGTGGAGAAATGCGAATATAATAAGCTTCCAGTTACATAGCCAACAGGACTGTTTAGTGTGGCCGTGACATTTTGTATGTTTAAAATTGTTGCCAACAGCTGGGCGTGGTGGTGCACGCCTTTAATCCCAGCACTTGGGAGGCAGAGGTAGGAGGATTGCTGTGAGTTCAAGGCCACCCTGAGATTACAGAGTGAATTCCAGGTCAGCCTGAGCTAGTGTGAGACCCTACCTCAAAAAAACAAACAAAAAAATTGTTGCCAACTAAATTACTTTTTAAATCTCAAATGGATTATAAAATTAATGAATGTGAGATGATATAAAACCAAACTATGATTTTATATATTTAAAAAGCACATGGAGGGCTGGAGAGATGGCTCAGTGGTTTAGGTGCTTTTCTCCAAAGCCTAACAATCTGGGTTTGATTCCCCAGGACCCACATAAAGCCAGATGCACAAAGTGATGCATGCATATAGAGTTCATTTGCAGCAGCTAGAGGCCCTGTCCACCCATTCTCTCTTCTCTCTCTTTCTCTCTCTTCTCTCTATCTCCCTCTACTTGCAAATAAATAAAGGCACATAGAAATCTGATAAATTATTTCTTTATTTATACAGTCAAATAAGTATGAATATTTATTTTTCATTATATCCATATTACTGAGAAATCATTCACTCTTTTTTTCAGAGTTGGAAAGTAAGGCTCAGAAAATAAAGAAAGGTAGAGGACGATGATTATATAATTACAGGAAAATGGTCAGATAAGGATTTTTTTCATTAAAAGGGGCCTGGGAAGATGGCTATCAGTAAAGTGCTTGCTGTGCAAGCATAAAGGACCTAAACTCCCATTTCCTGCTGATACTGTCTAGAGGTGTTGGGTTTGGTTTACTCCAACCATTCCTCTTTTCTCTCTCTCTCTCTCCTCTCTCAAATAAATAAAAACTTTTTTTTTTTTAGATAAGGAGGAAAGGGACTGAGGAAGACACCCAATTTGACCTCTGGTCTAGACACACACACATATGTGTTGTGTGTGTACCCTCATACACATACTTGCATACCACACACACACATATACACACAAAGAAAAATAAATCTGAGCAGAGCATGGTGGCACATGCCTGTAATTCCGCCACTGAGGAGACTAGAAGAGGATCAACAGTTCAAGATCATTTCAAGCTACATAGTAAGTTCAAGGCTAGGATGGACCCTGTTTCATAAAGCAAAAAACAAGTTTCTGGTGATATAGCTGCATTCATAGAGTCCTTACCTAGCCTACACAAGGTTCTGAGTTCAAACCCTAGCACCACCTAAACTTAGTGCCATGGTGCACACCTGCAAACCAGCACTCAGGAAGTGGAAGCAGTAAGATCAGGAGTTGTAGGCTATCCCCAGCTATATAAGGCATTTGAAGCCAGCCTGGGCTAAAGGCCCTATCTCAAAAATAAATAAATAAGCAAGCACACAAAGATAAGGTCTCTCTCCTATGCCTTGACATTGTTAAAACAAAACCTGCTGTCTTTCCTCAAGTAATGTTTTTTTTTTTTTTGGTTTTTTTTTTGCGGGGGGGAGAGACAAAGAGAGAGACAGAGAGCGAGGGAAAGGAAGACATAGAGATGGGCGTACCAGCAGCCTCTCAGCTGCTGCGAACGAAATCCAGGTGCATGCGCCCCCTTGTGGTCAAGTACAGCATTGTGGCCCTTTGCATCTGGCTAAATGTGGGACCTGGAGATTGGAACCGCTGGAGATTGGAACCAGTGTTCTTAGGCTTAGGAGGCAGGTGCCTTAACCGCTAAGCCATCTCTCCAGCCCTCAAGTAATGTTTTTAATTGTAGCTGTGATGATACATGTTTTTGAGTTACCCACCCCAAAGTCCTATGAATAAGATAGCAATTTTTTAGTTAGAAATAATTACTCTTTTGATATTTTGTTCCACAAATTACCAGAGGATTAGAAGTGCTCATACATCGACTTTAAAATATGCGTGAGGTAGAAATGAGTCCCATGGATACCATGGTAAACACAGAACTTTTCCCCAGCCTTTTGTGCTCCAGTGACTATACTTAATCAAGCCATTGTCCTGCTTCCTTCTCAGTGGTTGGCTCAGGCACACACAGGCTTCCCAGGGGCTTAAGGGAACAAGTGTGCCTTTCCTCTTGGATGGTGATGGACTGCTGTGCTATAGTCATAAGAAGTCTGAGGAGAAGACAACACTATGCATGGCAGAGTAGAGGTTGAGAAAATCCATGCCCAGTCACACTTTTCAGCCACTGAGTCACCAGCCCTGAACACTGCTTCTTCTCAGTCTCCCAACAAGAAAGTAAGAAATACCCTTATGACTTCAATTAATTTGGAATGGGTTGTCTATAGTAGTCAAAAGTATCCTGGGCTGGAGACATGGCTCAGCAGCTAAGGCACTTGCCTGCAAAGTCTAAGGACCCATGTTCAACTCTCCATATCCCACATTAGCCAGATGCGCAAAGCTGAGGCAAGCACAAGGTCACACCTGCCCATTAGGTGGTGCAAGCGTCTGGCATTCTATTTCAGTGACTGAGGCCCTGATGTGCCAATTCTCTCTCTCTTGTTCTCACTCTCACTAAAATAAAATTAAAACATTTTTAAAGGTAGCCTGATACATGAATATCAAAGAAAAATTGCACATGAGGCCATAGAAATTTTTGTGTAGTGAGAGTAAATCTTAAAATATGCTTCATATTACTTTAAAGTGCCCATATCTCACCAGTTTCTGGAAAGCCACCATCCTTGACAAGTGTATTTTGTTAACACGAGTCCAGAGTCACCATATAAACCTATCACTGGGCCCAGGCAGAAGACAGATAAACCAACCAACCAACTAAAATCAAACTAACCAGTGCTGTTGCAAAAACTCCAGATTCTGACTAAAATAAAACACCAACATACCTCAAGGTATGCTCATAAGTTCTTGTAATCAACACTTCACATCCCAAAACATTGCTTAGCCACAGCCAGGAGACAATAGAAGTAAAGACAAGGAAAAGTTCCATCAAGGTTATTGCTGAGCGTGCTGGACACAAGTTACTCATTAAAAATCTCTTCCTCCAATTGGCAGGTTAAGCAAGAGTGCTGCTCTCAAGGCAAGCCTGACAACCTGTGCCAGGATGATGGTGATAGACACTGAAGACACTCAAAACATACCAATGCAGAAACCCCTTAAGTTACTGAGAATTTAACGCTAAAGTAGACTTATAACCCATCCTCCAAGGCTCAGGGAACATTGTGGAAGAGGGGGAAGAAAGATTGTAAGTACCACATGGTGTGAAGGAGTATCCAGAGGCATTTCCTCCCTCCAATGACTGACTGCTACTCTCACAATCATAACCCATAACCAGAAATCCCCTCTGAGGAGGGTGCTCAGTGGCGTGGGGACAAGAAGGAGAGGACTGGGACTAATACATGATTTGTCTATACAAAAATTTTTCTGGGCTAAAGAGATTGCTTAGTGGTTAAGGCACTTGTCTGCAAAGCCTAAGAACCGAGATTCAATTCCCCATAACCCACTTAAGCCAGATGCACAAGGTGGTGCATGTGTTTGGAGTTCGTTTGCAGTGACTAGAGACCTTAATGTGCCCATTCTCTCCCTCTCCCTCACTCTCTATCTCTAATAAATATATAAAAAAAGAAATATTTTTTTAATTCTAGTTAATAAAAAATATACCTTTAAAAAATTAGTCAGACATGGTGGTACACGCCTTTAATCCCAGCACTCGAGAAGTAGGAAGGTTACCACGAGTTCAAGGCCACCCTGAGACTACATAGTGAATTTCAGGTCAGCCTGGAATAGAGTGAGATTCTACCTCAAAAAAATAAAGACTAAATAAATAAATTAATTAAATAAAACATAAAAATATTTTTAAAGGTATGAAATTAAGATGGGGATTAATGGAGAAGAAGGATGTTAATAGGAAAGGAGGGATATAAGAGGATAATAAGATTGAAATATATATATGTAAGAAAATTTCCAAAAGGAATAAATAAAAATTTAAGAAAACAAACAAACCAAAAAAAGTCTCTTCCTCCTAGCAGACCCAGGGACCACATTCTAAGCAGCCCCCCTAGTCGCCATGGGTGACCTTTAGGTTGGTGTCCACAAAATGCTGAATTGGAGGATTGTCAGATGGACTGGAGAGATGAGATAATAGCTGGGAGATAATGGTAAATGGGCTCCTACCCAGCCAAGGCTATCAAGTTTCTTAGAAATGGCATGTGACTTCGCGGGTATCACTTTCCTCAGGCACTTGCTGGGTATCTGGCAGGAGATTCATGTAGAGGTATTGCCATCTGCTGGTGGCTCTTCTCAGATGGTGCTGAGCCCAAAGCACATGGTACCATTCAGCAAGCCCATTTCTTCTTCAGTGTTAAAACCAGAACTTCTTCTGTTGATTAGACAGATAGAGAGTGTGCCTAAGAAAGTCAAGCAAGGTATCTCAAAACCATCAATACAAGATGCCAAACACATTTTGCAAGAATTTCCATTTCTGTCCAAGTGGCTCACTAAAATCATGCAGATTTAATTGTTTTATAAAAGGTATGGTGACTCTGATATTTGGCAAAAAAAAAAAAAAAAAAAAAAAAATACAGACATGTTTGTAAGTGGATTGGCCGAGCATATATTTAACAAACACGTCATAAAGTGTCCTCTGAAATTTCTAGCCTCTTAGAGAATATATTTTCCATGTGGCATATAGAAAGAAAACACACACACACACACACATCAGCCTCCAGCACAAAACTACAGCTTCAGGAAGTAAAAATGTCCTTTCTAGGGACAATGGCTGGAGGTATGCTGGTTTATATTGTGGATCTATTGTGCAGACAATCTTCAGTCTCTCAGGACGCTGAAGTTTTCTTCTCTGTCTTCCCGGGATAGTGCATACTTCCAAGTCATGTGAACATAATAAATATGGAATCAGTTCCAACTGTTTCACCCACATTCATTCTTCAGACCAACACTCTTCTTTACGAACAGTGCTAGATCCGTGTGTAGGGAAATGGCCCTCGGAACAGGCCAGTCACAGGAGGTAGAAAACTGCAAAGGACAGGCAAAACTACTGTGGGCTGAAAACATGATCTGGAAGTGAAGGTTAAAGGATTCACTGCTGCAGTATTTAGTCAAGAGACGAGTGTGCTTAATCACATGGATTGGAAAATGCCTTGTCCAAGGCAAACCCTGGTGGGTTCTCCTCCTTTACTGAGGACATAATGGAGACATCCACTGAAACCACACAGCTATCAGCCAGGTACAGCAGACAGAACGGCCACACTGAAAAGTCAGAAATCCCACTTTGCCTGCTCACTCTCTGACCCTGGGAAAATTATATATGAAAGAGAAAGACTCAGAGAGTGAAAATGACATATTTGAAGTAACAGGGAACCACTCTGACCCAGTTTTGTCTTGTTTTTGTTCCTTGAACTCATGAATCTGGACCATCATTCATGTAGAGATGTTGGGATATATCTGACAGGTTGTTATAAGGGTAGGAAAGTGAACTAACAATGCCAGGAATGCACTTAACAGAATGCCTGACACGACCTAAGTGTTTAGTAAGAACTCACAAGTCTTGTCTGTTAAATGAAGGATAATAACACCTCACTAAATAAATGACATTCTGAAATACATTCAGGACACACAGCACTGATTTACGTTCCCTCGGCCTTTATGGGGCCTCACCTTGTCATCCATGAATAGGTGACCTTATACTACACATAAGAGCTGTAAGAATCAAAAGAGATAATGATACAAGTTGTTCTGCATGGGATATACCACATGCTAAGGGTCCAACACCATCTAGCTGTCACCATTACTACCATTTATATATTGAACAATCTTCCATTTAGACATATGAACTGCACTCATGACTGAGGCCAGATTAGCTGGTCTCTTCAGCAGCCTTTATGTCCTCTCTAAAGAAAACGCGTTATTGTCACTAACAATAACATCAAAAGAGTGAATTCCTGGGCTGGGGAGATGGCTCAACAGTTAAAGGTGGTTGCCTACAAAGCCTGCTGGCCAGGGTTCAATTCCCCAGTACCCACAAAAAGCCACATGTGTCTGGAGTTTGTTTGTAGTTGCAGGAGGCCCCAATACACCCATATTCTGTCTCGTTCCCTCTCTCTCTCTCTCAAAGTAAATTATATAAAATAAAACTTCAACATTTTTCTTTCAGTAATGGTATTCAGTATTTTAAGCCTTAAGTCTGAAGATGATTTTCAGTAATAATGAAGGCTCATGAATATTCAAACAAGGACACTAGTTAAAAAGCTCAAGACAGGGGCTGGGGTGATGTCTCAACAGGAAAAACTGTTTGCCATGCAAGCATGAGGGCCTGACTGCTCTGAGTTCAATTCCCCAGCACCACATAAAGAGCTAGGCAGGGTCTCATACACACCTGTAACTGTAGTCATGTGATGAGCAAAGAAAGAAAAGTCACTGGAGCTCACTGGTAAGTCTGACCAAAAAGAAAAAGAAAGAGAGAGAGAGAGGAAAGAAGGAAAGAAGGAAGGAAGGAAGGAAGGAAGGAAGGAAGGAAGGAAGGAAGGAAGGAAGGAAGGAAGGAAGATAAATGAAAGGAAAGGAAAAGAAAAGAAAGAAGAGAAAAGAAAAGAAAAGAAAAGAAAAGAAAAGAAAAGAAAAGAAAAGAAAAGAAAAGAAAAACAAAAGAAAAACAAAAAGAAAAGAAAAGAAGAGGCTGTTCAATGAGAGGCTCCACCTCACTGATTCTCAGTGAGTTGATTGAAGAGAATGCCCAACATTCTCTTCTGGCCTCTGCAGACACATGCAAGGGACACACACCCCACTCCATATACAGGACACATACGCAAGAAGAGCTCAAGCCATTTTGCTCAGAATCAATGTTAGTTAGTGATCATTTCCTTACACACATTCTTTCTAATTAGCTCAGTGTTTAAATAGAATGAAGGAATGTACACTTTTCATGGCCTACTGTGGTAGTTTGAATATATGTCCCCCAATATATTCAATGTTTTATTAGTTATAGTTTGCACCTGCAATCACCTTGCTAGAGGCAAGGTCACTGGGGGCCCAGTCTTAAGGTGTGGTGATGGTTTGAGATTCCATTGTAAAGATATGCAAATGTGCCTAGCAGGAGTTCCTGAAGTGTGCTGTGTGACCTTTTGGCTGTAGTTTTTGCTCTGTGTGCTGTGGTGGTTGGTTGGCTTTTTCTCTCTCTGCTTGGTCTTGTGAGAGAAGGTCGCTTCTTCTGCCATTATGGAACTTCCCCTGGATCTGTGAGCTTCAATAAATAATATCCCTTCCTCCATAACTGTGCCTGGTCTGGAAGTTCATCTCAGCGAACCTGAAGCTGGCTGCTACACCTACCCTGTGACCTAAGAGGACACTGCTTTTCTCTCCATTTCCAGGAACCAATGACATCCAAGGGTGATCATAATTCAATATGTGTTTATATACCTCCTACCAAGGGCTGAGATTCGCACAGCTGCGTTGGGGCTAGCCTGTGATGGCTGCTAGGTTGATTGCTCTCATTCCACGTCCTCCCCTTCCAGTCCCTTGTCTCATCTTATCCTTTCTGCCTTTGCCAGGATTAGGTTCACTGACCCTTCTCCAGGGAAGCCTCCCATTCCACACGCCACTTCCAAAAGGCATCCATAGGCTCTGTCTTGTCTCCTCAACTCTCTGCTCAGAATACTCATAATCTGACAGGCACACTCATTGCCACAGCTCGTGTTTATAGGCTTTCCCATTTCTATTCTTACAGACCTCTGTTGAAAACCATGCCTTAAACCTAAAAGCTGTAGCAACCTATAACTCAGCAAACATTCACTGAGCACAGGTGGTTTTACATGTATTATGCCTTCATGATATCATGAAGATGGAGTGACAAAAACAAACAAAAAAAAAGATGGAGTGTGCTAGGAAATCTGATCCAAGTAGCTCACACTCTAATGGAAACAAATATGTTCATAAAGAATTGTAAGTAGGGCTGGAGAGATGGCTTAGCGGTTAAATGCTTGCCTATGAAGCCTAAGGACCCTGGTTTGAGGCTCACTTCTCCAGGACCCACGTAAGCCAGATGCACAAGGGGGTGCATGCATCTGGAGTTCGTTTGTAGTGGCTGGAGGCCCTGGTGCACCCATTCTCTCTCCCTCTCTCTCCCTCCTCTCTTTCTCTCTCTCTTCCTGCCTATTTCTGTATCTCTCTCTCAAATAAATAAATAAAAATTTAAAAATATTTTAAAAAAGAATTGTAAGTAATATGCACGCATATTTCATACTGCTGTGTGATAACGTGAGTTGTCTGTAATCACTCCAACGATTTTGAAATTTTCAAAATTACAACATAATTTAGAAATTTCACCAAGTTAATTTCATAATATATTTCTAAATAATATGTTGAGCCAGTAGACAGGAAGCATGGCAAAGGCTGAGAGGTGACCTACTCTTCCCAAGCTCTCCTTCCTGTGTGCCACAGTGCAGCATCCAATAAATGTCTGCTTGGGCAACGAAAGAATTTCTATACAGCTTTATGCACATCTATTCCAAAGTTATGACACCTATGCCTATGAACAGTACAGGTACAACATGCTTCACTGATAGTAACTGAGAACGAAACAATTCAAATATCCAGCAATGGAGGATAGATTCACAACAATTGTGTGAGACTGTCATGATAGAATCGTAGTTAGCAACACAAGGAACAAACACGATGGGCTTAAAGAGACCATTAAATAAAGGAAGTCAGACCCAAGTGGACGAGGGCACTGCAAGTCCATGATAGGCAGACCAACGATGGAAAACGAACTTGAACAAAAGAAAAGTGAAGGACAGCAGAGACTTCAGGGGACCTTTCACGCTGTTGAGAGGAAATATGTCTTTATACAAGTGTATTAATCAGTCAAAGTATCTGAATGGAAGCTCTGAGATAAAAGATTAAACAATTTGATCATAAATAAAAGGACAAATCCCTTTAAAAAAAAAAAAGGAAAAAGAAAAACTCAGAAATGTTCACATAGGATTTGTGCATTTTATGTAAAAAATTTAACGGAAATATATAGAGAACATTACTGATGTGTTATAGGCCTATGGTCTTATGTTAAGAATTAAATAATTAGCCCGTTGATCAGTTCCAGATAGCAGACTGAAAAAATTAAAAAAGGAAGCCCAACTTTTTTTTCTTGGTGGAAAAGCTTTCATTCAAATGATATGTATGCTTGCTTCTTTTTCCTTTGTAAATAAAGACTAGTTTACACATTTAAAATTTCTTTTATACATGTCATTTTTGAGAAACATTATTTTCCAAGGTATGGATTCTTTCCCGAAAGATCCTGGAAATGCTACTCTGTCAGAAGCAAGCCTCTTCCTAATTAGGCCACAGCGCCCCCTTGTGGTTGATACAGTTAAGTCTCTTAAATTCCTTCATAGGCCAAAATTGATGAGACAGTAAGATTAGCTCCTGGTGAAACTCCCGCGTGATTTTGTCTTTACTCTGTATTTCTATTTATTTTTTAATTTTTGTTTTGAAGTAGGATCTCGCTCTAGCTCATGCTGACCTGGGACTCACTCTGTAGTCCCAAGCTGGCCTCGAATTCATAGCAATCCTCCTACCTCTGCCTCCCAAGTGCTGGGATTAAAAAGTATGCGCCACCACACTTGGATTTACTCGATACCTCTAGATGAATAACTGTCTAATCCAATCTACTACACCCGTAGTGACACTTGGTAGAGAATCTGGAATACAATGTTTACTCTCAAAATAATTCCTGCAGGGTGTGGTGGCGCACGCCTTTAACCTCAGCACTTGGGAGCCAGAGGTAGGAGGATAGCCATGAGTTCCAGGCCACCCTGAGACTACATAGTTAATTCCAGGTCAGCCTGGGCCAGAGTGAGACCCTACCTTGCAAAGCCAAAAAAAAAAAAAAAAAAAAAAAAATTCTTGACCAGGCTGGAGAGAAGGCTTAGTGTTTAAGGCGTTTGCCTGCAAAGCCCAAGAATCCCTGTTCAATTCTCCAGGACCCATGTAAGCCAGATGCACACGTGGGCCCATGCATCTGGGCATCTGGAGTTCGTTTGCAGTGGCTGGAGGCTCTGGAGTGCCCATTCTCTCTCTCTCTCTCTCTCTCTCTCTCTCTCTCTGCCTCTTTTTCTCAAATAAATAAATATATATATTAAAAAATAATTCTTGAATCTGAATAAAGTAACACAAGCTTTAGCTTCTTAATCATAGTTCTAAACAATAAATTCACAAATTTTTCTTTGATCCACCATAAATCCTACGCTATGGAAGGCTATGAACTCTGCTTCACTGTGTCATAGGTCTTATCCTGCTCAATATGAGTCTCTCACAGCTGAAATGAATACACGAGATTATTTAAACCATTGTCTATAGGTTACATTCCAAGGGGACCAAATTCAAACACTTAAAAACATATTTTAACAAGCTAAAACAGTTAATGAAAGTAAGAATATCAATTTTTAAAAATTAAGCCGGGCGTGGTGGCCCATGCCTTTAATCCCAGCACTCCGGAGGCAGAGGTAGACGGATCGCTAAGAGTTCGAGGCCACCCTGAGACTACATAGTTAATTCCAGGTCAGCCTGGACCAGAGTGAGACCCTACCTCAAAAAAAAACAAAAAAAAAATTAAAAAAATAAAAAAAAAAACTATCTTGGGTTGGAGATATGGCTTAGCTGTTAAGCATTTACCTGTGAAGCCTAAGGACCCCATTAGAGGCTCAATTCCTCACTACCCACATGTATCTGGAATTTGTTTGCAGTGGCTGGAGGCACTGGCAGGCCCATTCTCTCTCTCTTCCTCTTTCTCTCTCTGTCTGTCTGACTCTCTCAAATAAATAAATAAAAATAAACAATTTTAAAAAACTATCTCAGGAATTTAAGCAACATGAAATGTAACTGTCTCAGGACACAGGCATTATAATAATTTGCTTTTCTCAGAAAAGGGAAAATCATAGATTAGCAGCCATGTGTGACAACTGAACCAACAGTGTTCTTCAGAAGCTGGACTGAATTTAGCCCACATTAAAATAAATAGAAATGCCCTTAATGTTCATCCACAAATTACAAATATTAGTGGAGTTTCTACAATATTATGGTATGTGGCAATGAAAGTGAATGAACTTCAGGCACATCTGGCTAGCATGAGATGCAAATGAATATATATATATCTCCAAAACTTTTAAATGCAAAAGAAAACCATATATTGCTTCCATAATTCTATGCTACAATAAAAATACAGAGAGGCTAATACTGGGTTATTTAAGAAGTGTATTTGGGTAGCTAAAAAGATCTGGTGAGTCTATGGATGCTAATTGTATTATTCTTCACACATTTTGTATATCTTTAAACTCCTCAATGTTTCTAATGCATAGCCAAAGTTAAAAACTACTGGGTAGAGGATATTAGCTTCTACAAGATACTTCACATTTGTGTGTCTGTGAAAAAGAGACTGAAAGGGGGGACATGTGCACGTGTGTGCATATGCGTGTGGCGGTCTCAGGTTGATGTTAGATATCTTCCCCAGTGCTTCTCCACCTTATTTCTTTCTGAGCAGGGTCTCTCACTGAACCTGGAGCTCACCAATTCAGCTGAACTAGCTGGCCAACAAGGCCCAGGGATCCTCCTATCTCCACCTCACCAGCACTGGAATTATAAGTGCACACTGCCACACACAGTTTTGACACTAGTCCTAAGGGTTCAAACTTAGGTGTTCATGCACAGCAAGCACTGTAATAATGATTAATCTCCCAGCCCGGGCTTCACATTTCTTTTCTTTTAACGTTTTTTTATTTATTTATTTGTTTGAGAGAGGGAGGCAGATGGAGAGAATGGGCATGCTGGGGCCTCCAACCACTGTGAAAGAACTCCAGACACATTCTTCACCTTGTGCATCTGGCTTACATGAGTACTGGGGAATCAAACCTGGGTCCTTAGGCTTCATAGACAAGTGTCTTAACTGCTAAGCCATCTCTCCAGTCCTCAGATTTCCTTTTTAGTTTATTTTTTCCAGAGGTCGGGGATGAAACAGGGTCTCACTCTATGTAGCCCAGGCTGACCTTGAACTCACAGTGATCCTCTTGCCTCAGCTTCCTAAGCAAAGGAATTACAGGCATGAGCCACCATACTTAGCTTTTACATTTCTTATTAGTATTTGACTATTATGTCTCAAATCACAGAGAGCGATGTCTACAATCTTTGCCTTTCCTTTTAAACTTAAAATGTTTGGGGAAAGTAATATATCCTACATAGAGTTAAATTTGTAATTTATGGAGAATGTGGTGTGAAGCTGTAATATAGTAAACAGACAAAAAGATCCACGGAGGCGCTGTGTCTATCACAGACACTGCTTTGACACTTGGTCGCTTGTTCACTCCCCTGAATTCTATGAAAATTATAGAGGGCAATTGCTATAAATTATAATTCTGAGAAACCCTGGTTGGCTGAATTCTACTTTTTCTCTCTACCATTTCCAGAAGAAATGAGCATTACCCTGGGGAAGAAAATTCTCTCTTGAGTGGCTGCTGTCTCATCCCAGCAGGATCCATAGAAGCTTCAGGAACATTTAGCATAAGTGAAGGAAGACATGGCAAAGTAATGACCTGCTTTTACCAGAGACCCATTATGATAAGAGGACTCTAGCTTGTCCTGATGTTAGAGCAGATGGTATTCTCCACTCACTGCTTTGCTTAGTGTCCACTGAATGAACTCAAGCGTCAGGCCTTGACCATGAAAAGATCTGCCCTGACTTCCTTTGTGGGGCTGGCATGCAGGTGGAGATGGGCAGTAGACAAGTAGATGACCACAAGTCACGGATTCCATAGCAGTTCCACTCCCTACCTCGATGGCTCTGTGACCTTGGTCAAGCTCTTAACATATGTGCTTGGGTGTGGTGGCTCACAACTTTAATCCCTGTATTTGGAAAGCAAACTCACCATGGGCTAAAGTGAGTTCCATGTCTGCCTGGGCTAGTGTGAA
This sequence comes from Orientallactaga sibirica, assembly GCA_036365145.1. Taxonomy (NCBI): domain Eukaryota; kingdom Metazoa; phylum Chordata; class Mammalia; order Rodentia; family Dipodidae; genus Orientallactaga; species Orientallactaga sibirica. The sequence goes on from JAEOAD010000003.1 coordinate 24,767,711, forward strand.
ACTCTGCCTCAAAAAAGAGAAAAATCTCAGATGTAAAACAGGAATCAATGTACCTTATATGGCTGCCTCAAGGCTTAAATGATTTAATTATCTTGCACTCAAGAACACTTTATAGGAGGTATCTAGTAATAAGAATATTCCCAACATACCGAAACAAAGAGATTCCCAAGCATGAAAAAATGAAATGTTATCAAAAATAATTAGGAAGAACTCTATATGTATTTTATGATTAAATATAAATATATGACATGTATAAACAACTGAAAATTTAAGATAGAAAAAAAAGGCTTTTTAAAAAGGCCCACTCAGTGGGAAAGAACCCATAACTGGTACTTATGTACAACTTTCTTAATGCTAAATGACTGCCACCCCACCACCCCACCTCAAGTAAACGTCCTTTGAGCTCATTCTCTGCTCAGCACTATGTCTTTTTAATATCAGTCTTATGTGAAGAATTCTTCCCTCACCTACTATTCATGCCATGGAAATTCAGCTCGTTTCATCTTTTTCTGTAAATCCTGTCTGCCACCCCAAAAGCTGTTTGCATCTCTCTTATCCACATAGTTTCCACGTCTTTATGTTTTTTTCCTTTTCCTTTTCCTTAAAGGAGAAAAGAAAATCAATGTCCAAATCCCACCCGTGGTCCAATGCTGTGGTTTGTGGGAATTTGAAGAGCAGACCCCTGAGAGCCATAGGTCAGCATGCCCTCATGCAGCCTGGAACAAGGCTGCGAACGTGATACCCAGCAGCAGTGAGCTCACATGAGAGTAAGGCAATGCGCTCATTTCTGAAAAGGAAATTGCAGTCAGGATACCTGCTTTCTAGATCAGTGACGAGATGGCCATCAAGCTAAAGTAAACCTCTTAAAAGTTAATTTTTATGTGTAAGTCAAGCTGTGCAGACTGACCCTGGGATGGAATTAGGTTTATGGGATAGGAACCAAGAAGTGCATTTACAGCTGCTCAGACACGTACAAAAAACTGCTTCCAGGATCATAGCAGGTGACAGGAACCGAAGCCATGCTTCCGAAGGAGGCCAGGGATGCGGCGGGGAAATATCTGCGCTCTAACTGTGACCCCAGAATTTTACCAACAGTGAGGCCTCAAGCAAGTAAGATAACTTCTCAGAGGCTGATCCTTACTTATAAAGTGGAGAAAAGAAGGATAAATGGACCTCATGTACTGTTTGGAGAATCAAAGGATCTAAGAAGCAATGGTTATAGAAAGCATGGCTTCTTAAACTTTTTCCATTGGTGATTTCTATACACCCCCAAAATTGTTATGCAACCCCAGATAGGCAGATAGTTCCTTTATAAGGTAAGCTGTGAGATGTGAAGTGAACTTACGGAATGCATGTGAGAAGTGTCTTGTAAACAATAAACTGCTATGTCATCAGACAGTGTGCATGCCTAATTGATTTATATTTGGCAAGAAATGTTGCTATAGTTTTTATGATAAATTTTAATTAGAATAAGTGATTTTGTAGGCTCACTCAAATATTATTCAAAGTCTTTAAAATTGATAAGTAAGCCAGGCATGGTGGTGCACGCCTTTAATCCCAGCACTAGGGAGGCAGAGGTAGGAGGATTGCTGAGAGTTTGAGGCCACCCTGAGACTACATAGTTAATTCCAGGTCAGCCTGGACCAGAGTGAGACCCTACCTCGAAAAACCAAAAAAAAAATAATAATAATAATTGATAAGTAACAAATTTCTTTGTCAGTTAGGACCTAGAAGCTGCAGTAATTTTTTAAATGTTAGAGGTGGTAGCTTTTCGGAAGAAGAAACAACAAGAATATGATCAACAAATCTTATTACATAGGTATTTAAGGTTTCTATACATAAGAGATATAAAATTAAATTAAATCGTTACTACAAACACCACAAACATTAATATCCCAATAAATCAAAACCACAGCATCTCAAGAAAAACAAAACAGGACATGAACACTTTTACAACCAAACATTAAAAACCAACTTACAGGGCTGGGGAGATGGCTTGGTGGTTAAGGCACTTGCCTGCAAAGCCTGAGGACTCAGGTGCGATTCCCCAGGACCCATGTAAGCCAGATGCACAAGGTGGTGCATGTGTCTGGAGTTCGTTTCCAGTGGCTGGAGGCCCTGGCACGCCCATTATCTCTCTGCCTCTTCCTCTCTCTTTCTCTCTTTCTTAAATAAATAAAAGTAAAATATTTTTAAACAACTTACATAATCATTAAGAAACTGAAAATTAAAACAATAATGTGTCATTGTTGAATATTTCATACTAAAAATTCAATGTTATAAGTGATATGATTAGTGCACTGATATGAGTAAAATCAGACTTTTCATAGTAGCTCTGGGAACATAAATTGATGGAATTTAGGGCTGAAACAATAATATGTATCAAGAGGCTTAAAAGATAATCAAACCGGGGGTCTCAAAATTTTACCTGCTAAACTATAACCAAGTGCTGAAAGTCCCCAAAAGTTCACATGTAGAAAAGTACATAATTAAAACAGCATTAGTTGTTGTAGCCAACGTTTATCAGTGTCCCTGTTTGTTTGTTTGCTTGCTTGCTTTGAGATGGTGGCTCCTTATCTTTCCCAGGCTGGCCACAAAGTCTTAGGCTCAAGTGATTTTCCTGCCTCTGCCTCCTGCGTAGCCAGAGCCACGGGTGAATGCCCTCACACCATGCTGTTTGTGTTCAGTACCTTATTTATAGTTTCCTGCCTTACTTATACAAAAAATTGTTTTCTTTATTCCAGATAAGAAAGTGAGGCAGGGAAAGATTAAGTAGCTTACAGTCACACCTTTGCTAAGTAGAGGAGCTCACATTTGAGTTGAAACACTTGGACAAGCCTACTCTTTTCATCTAAGTTAAAAACCAACACACAAATACATGTGACGATAAATGCCAGTGAAATATCACAGGCACTCCTTAGTGTGCTGGCAGAGGTAAATATGACTTTCACCAGTCATATTTTGAATTTCTTTTTTGAATTTCTCTGGCAATGAAAGCAGTTAAATTCTTCCAATAACTAATGACTGAAAACTGTTAGAGAAGTAACAGATGGAAGCAGAAAGTTTGGTAGCTGCGGAGGTTTTCGAATGGGAATTTGAACTTCACTCTAGAACCACTGATGACCCAGCTGACAACGTAGTTTGGGGTGAGCACCTTCACAATGGTGATTCATCTACTCTTCAAAGCCTTACTTTCCTACCACCTTCTTGTACATATTCAACCCCTAGCCCTCCCCACCCCGCAAACCTCAGCAGCTCTTATCTTTCTCTCCAATACTGTCTCTTTGTAAGTTCACAAGAACGATGCTATGATTGTGAAGTAAGAGACATGGAAATTGTTGATTTCACGGTGAAATCATAAAACTAAAATCCAAGTATATTTGAATCTACTTTTAAAGCCATACATCAGATGCCTATTTGAAAACTGCCATTAAGTTTCATCAGGGAAGTTTGGGCAGGCTCCACAAACTGACATCCCTAAAAGGCAACAGATATGGTCAATTCTTTCAAAATTTGCTGTGAAACTAAGGTCGAATGTAAGCAGCCAAACTGAAAGAGAATCCTAAGTTTATGGAGTCATTTGCCTTATTGTTATGTGTTTTATGTGATGTCCACACTCGCGTTTTATAGCATTGTTAATAATGAAATTCTTGGGCAAAAAGCATTGTAAAAGCACAAAGTCATTTTATTTATAAATAGGGTGTTCATGGGATTTATTTAAAATATTCATAATAGGCTCACTTCATACGAAGTATGTCTAAGGGATAAAATTTTGTTTATGTTCCATATAAACTGTAAATTAAGCCCTTTTATTTGGCTAAAATCTTTCCTTTTTTGAGTATGTTTTCATACATATTACTAATTTGAAAGGAACCACTTTTTCCCAATAAATACATTCATAAGCAGTGCTGACATTTCTTTGGACTTTGCCAGAGAATTTTGGCATTTGGCAAAAAAGACTAATTGCAGTGTTAAGGTGCCAAGAATTGAACTTCTATGCTTTCAAAGAAGGACCTTTCTTGCCGGGCATGGTGGCACATGCCTTTAATCCTAGCATTTGGGAGGTGGAGGTAGGAAGATTACTCTGAGTACAAGGCCAACCTGAGACTACAAAATGAATTCCAGGTCAGCCTGGGTTAGAGTGAGACCCTACTTCGAAAAGAAAAATGCTCCTCTCTCTGTCTTCAGAGAACAATATGGTGACTGACCTAAACATAAGAACATAACTACTATTGCTGGCAGTAAATTAACATGAAAACAAACAAACAAAAAAAGGACCTGGCCTGGGCTAGAGCAAGACCCTACCTTGAAAAAAAAAAAAAAAAGAAGAAGAAGAAGAAGGAGGAGGAGGAGGAGGAGGAGGAAGGACATGGACTGCTAGTATGTTCCGTTCCAGGCAAGATGGAGGCTTGGGAGAATATTTCCAAGATCTCAAAGCACAGTTAACAAGTTCTTTTCAATATCACAAAGCCTAATTTCTCTTTATTCTTCCAATTAAATGAGATGCTGCATATAAAATGCCTATGCACGAGTCTCAGACCTACTCTTCTCCAGTGTGTGTGCCCGAGACAGGAAGAGGGCAAGGCAGAAGCAAAAAAGAACACTAGATAATCTTTGTCTGAGCTCTGGCAGCTACATCTGACTCCACATCTAGATTTGATATTTATTTGTGTTTTTCTTCACTTCTTTCCTTCTTTTCAGTTTCCTAGGAACTAAACCTTTAGCTATTTATGAAAATGAACAGCAAAAATCATATATATGCACATGTATATAAATAAATACCTATTGATACTGGTTTTTAATCACAGAATAAATAGTCCATCAAAGAGACTTTTATGTTCCACAGGAGGAGTTCTCAAATGACTTCATAGTATCATGTTAAAAACCAGAACACGGTCCATTGTTACAGTAGATTTACTCAACCACAGTTACTAATCAGATTAGCACCGCTTTTATGTCCAACAAATTTTAAAAGTTGAGGGGTCATTAAAGAAGCTACACTTACTTGCCTGGTAGCCTGAATTATTTTGCTCAGTGCTTTAAAAAAAAAAAAAAAAAAAAAGTGCTTCAAACCATCAATTCAAGGAATTATTTTTCTTTTTAAGCAATTCTTAAAACAATATGCAAATACATCATTATGAATCATTTTTTTAATGTTTAATGGTGTGAGAACTTTTTACTGTGTTCACCTCTGCTTATATCAATATGACTAACTGGATAAGCTCCTTTTCCACACAGACAACATTTGAGAACAGTACAGTGATGTTCCTGAGGCATTTTCAAGTTAACAGTATCACAAAAAGGTTTCTATATTTGGGCAATAGAGAGCCTGCAAAATCTACCAGTTTGAGCTAAGATAATTCTTTAAAGGAAGTAACATAGATCAATATAAACAAACATCTAGTTAGAAGGCAACTTTCCATGCCTTTAAATATCATATAATTTAAACACAAGTACCATTTTAAACCCTTTTGTGTGCATTACATTAAGCTAAACTGATGTTGTCCATACAAAAGAGAAAAATTTATCTAATTATATCAATAAATAAAAAATGCTTAAGAATTAAAAATAACTGAATAAATCAAAATTAGTCAGTGTTTGATTTTGTTAATTATAGAAGTAAGCCAACATTTTACAAAGCTTCTGACATGCCACAGAACTAATTAGTTCAAATTTCACTTACTGACTTCTATAATCCTCACTTTGAAGGACATACTGAGAATTAGTGGAAACTTTTGGAGCCAGAGTTAAAATTCAGTATCTGAATAAAGTAAATAGAGCCTTTCCTTGGAGAAAAAAAAAAAGAGACCCAAAATAAGTCGCATATAGAACCTTACTTGTATCAACATTTGTCTACTACTCTCAGGACTCTGGCTCTAATTTTTCTTTTAAAATTAGTTTGTTATACTATGTATCCTAATTTTAAATTAATTATATAAAAATTATAAAAACACAAATTCATAACCATATATAATAAAAACACATAATATATAAATAAACATATTATATCCAAACCATATATATGTATATATGTATATAATATATATATATATAAAAATAATATTGAAGTTCAGTTTTTAAATTCTTTGCAGCAAATTCTATTTTCCAGCATGTTCATGGCAGGGGTAAAGGAGAAAGGAAGGAAGTTAGACAGTTAATAGACCATGTCCAGAGATCCCACAAATGAATGATCAATTTTCAAAGGATTCTTAAGTATCCAGGTGTCTAATAGATTTCCCCATGGCTTATGTATTAAAATTCTAGATGACAGAAATGACATTTACAGACAGGTCTGTGCAATTTAGGAGGTATAGAAGTGCCTGGGTCCTCATTAAAAGAAGCTCTTCATGGTGGTTTTAGGAAAGAGCTCTATTTTCTTAGGACTTCCAAAGATGTAAGAAAGAACTACTAAACTAACTATGAAGGAAATATTCTTTTAAACAGAACATGAAGATAATTTATTCATGCTAAAGCATGTTGTTGGGATTCTGTGAGAGAATTATGTGAATTTAAAATGTTGTACTATAACCAAGAAAGCTCTGGTAAAGTGTAAAAAGAAGGAAATAAGCTTCCCAAACAACAATGCTCAAAGTAGAAGACAGGCCAACAAGTATTTCAAGATATCTAAGTGGGCTGATTAATAAAGTAAGATCTAGTAAAATTTATCAATTCAACTGAGAACTCCCTTGGGGAGAAGGAAGTCCAAGGGGTGTGAGTGGGGATGATAGGACATGGAATGGGCTGTGGATTACAATTTATTAGCCACCATACAACTCACATAAAGGAAGGGAAAATTCTAGAAACACTTTAGGCAAACTCAGACTTCCATGTTTTAGGGGGAATCCTAACAAAGAAGAAACCAGAGACTAGTGATGAACATGGCACTTGATTCAGCTTAAAATAAAATTCCCTGCAAACACTGCATAGTCTCTCTCATATGCACATCCTGAATTGCTAGAATTGTGGTTTTGTCTCAGTGAGAGTTTGTAGAGGCCAGGAAGCTAGAAGGGGTCCATAAGGGGCAGAGGAAAAGAGGTTTATGGTAGGGGGAGAATAGAACACATATGATACAAAAGTAGACCAGGCAATAGTGGGAAGAATGTTTAAGAAGGGATAGTGGGGGAAGAGGAGAAAGGAAGGGCAGTAACTAAAACTAAGGACATATGAAAAAGCCATGTGGAAGCCTACTAAAAAATTTGTAAGCTGATTCAAAACATTTTCATGCTGGGAAAATTGCTCAGTGGTTATAGGCACTTGCTTGCAAAACCTGATGGCCCAAGTTCAATTCACCAGCATCCACATAAAGCCAGATGCACAAAGTGGTGCATGCATCTAGAGTGCATTTGCAGTGGCAAGAGGACCTGACAAGTTCATATTCTCTCTCTCTCTCTCTCTCTTTCTCTTTCTCTCTCTCTCTCTCATATGTGTGTGTATATATATTCATAAAAATAAACTACTAAAAATACCTTTTGCAAAAGAAGAGTTTGAATGAAGGTTCAAACATGGAAAGTTAAAGCTGCTCCCAGAAGTAATATGTTATTAATTGAATATCCCAATGCCAGAGATAAGAAAACTCCCAATGAGTTGTTGGTTGGGGAGGCTACAGAGGCTAAAACAACACAGGCTATTGTCAGTGCTATTGATTTCCCACCAACACTAGATGGAAAGTTCCTATTGCCGAAGACACTGCATGATTACTTTGTAGGTCAGAGAAAAATTAAGCTAGACTTGAGCTGGAAGCTTCCTCCCTGCTGACTAGCTTCCATAATCCTGGAAGGTGGTATGCATGCTGCTCAGAGAGAAAAGTTATCAACAGTCCCACCCAACTATGGCCGTGTGCTCCATAACTGACCTGGCAGGAAAGGTGTGTTGCTGGAACAACAGTGGCATGACTGTTATGGGAGTAACCAACCACTTTCTGCTCCATGAGGAGGGAATTCATGCTTGGTACTATAAACCTGGTCAAAATCCTGTAGCTAGGTACAGAAGCCTGAGGGGAGAACTTACTACTGTGGTGATGCTAAATCAAACTGCCTTCTAAATATTTATATTTATATCCATAGACCAGTGCTCTCAGCCTTTATCGCAGAAATTTCTTTCTGCAATGGGCAAGCAATTAATGCAGAAATAATTAGCAAAACTGCTGAGAATAAGTAGTAAAAAATGGGACATCTAAACCACCCCTCTCAGACTCAGGAAACCTCATGGAAGAGGGGGGTGGAAAGAATGTAGGAACTGGAGGATGGGGAAGCAGGCTGTGGAATGCCAGCCTCTAGATACGACATAGCCATCACCCTCATGAACTCAAAGTAACTGTGGTGTCCTGCATAGTCTAAGCATGTCAAAATTCCAGCATGGAACGGGGAGGGGTTCATAAGACTACACTCGTCCCAGAATAGGCAATTAATAGTTGCAGAGGAGGGGAATCATGTTCTTCAGTGGTGTGGACACTAATAATTTGACCATCCTCCAGTAAAGAACTTCCCACTCATGCTCATGCAAGCAACCCTAATTTAACTCAGTGGATCACAAAAAAAAAAAAAAAAAACCAGTCCCAGTATGCCAACTGGTGCAATGGTGGCTTGTTCATAATGGAGAAAACCAACTGCTCTCTTATTGGATTTGAAGCCTATTCTATGGGAGGGAGTTTTAAGCCTGGTACTGAAAACATAATCACAAGCCTATTGCTGGGGAGGTCAGAACCCCTAGAGGGGAAAGAACTACAGTTATCTGGCTAAATGGATATAGTATGCCCACCAAACTGCCTTCTAAATACTTATGTTTATGCCCATATATTAATGCTACTCTTACTTTTAGATTGAGAAATGTATCAAAGTGCTGAGAAAAAGTGACAGTGGAGGATTTAGCACTGAGACATCTCTATCATACCCTCAAAGGCTCAGGGACCATTTCAAAAGAGGTGGCAGAAAAAATGTAAAAGCCAAATGAAGGGAAAAAAGTGCTTTACAATACTGTCTTCAAGACACAAAGTGGCCATGGTATTCATGAACTCCCAGTAGCTGATACTATCTACACAAAACCTGCATAATAGTCAAAATAGAAGAGAGACTAGCTGGAAATAAGAAGAGATTCAGTGGAGGGAAGATAGAAGAAGGGGAAATGGAAGGTAGTAGGAGGGACTTATGATCATGATATATTGTCTATATGTATAAAGGTTGACAATAAATTTTTTTTTTTAAAAAGGCATGAAAGTAAGAAAAGGGTTCATTGGGAAGAAGATAGTTGGAAGGTAAATAAGAGAGAGTAATGGAGTAATTACAATGAAAATACATTATATACCTGTATGAAAATGTCAAAAAATTACAAAGTAAAATATAATTTTTAAAAATTCTCTTGTCAGGCTGAAGAAATGGCTTAGCACTTAAGGTGCTTTCCTGTAAAGCCTAGAAACCTAAGTTCAATTCACCAGTGCCCACATCTAAGGCAGATGCACAAGGTGGCACATACATCTGGAGTTCATTTGCAGTGGATGGAGACTCTGGTATACACATTCTCTTTATATGCCTCTTCCTCCCCCCCTCTCTTTCTCTCTGTCTCTCCTCTTAAATAAATAAATAAATAAATAAATAAATAAATAAATAATAAAATTAAAATCCTTTTGTCCCCGAAACTGCAGTAAACATTTTTGACCTGATTTGAAGATATCAAGGCTTGAGAGGATAGTCTGGCAAGATGTCTGGGATGTCATTATTGATTTCCTATGAAATTTAGTTAACACTTTCCCCTAATGAGTCCATATAGGTAGGCCACTGATCTCAGTAAGTGCTTCCATTGAGCACACCAAAATCTAAGACAGCATGTCAGAATTCAAGATGACTATAAAAGAGCTTTTTCCATGTAATGTAGATATGCACTAGACACCCCACCTTTCCTCATGTTCCTTGGCCCTGAGTCCTGCCATGGTTCCTGCAGGGCCATAATGTCTTCCATAGTTCCTACATAGAATTGTTTTGAAAGGCCATGAGAAAGAACACGTGACTTCGGTAGACTGGTACTCAATGTCTTTATGTCTTCAGGAGGCAAACAGCTGGCAAGAGGGCATGACTAGTGGAAGGTTATCACTTCAGCACAGTCCTCATTTGGACTTTGACATAGATATATTGTTTGGGTCTATCTAGCCTCCTGAGGCAGTAAACAGCATTTTGCTCAAGATGTTACTGAGAAAACTTGAGAATAATGTTATGAGGCCAGGAAATAAGAGACCTAAATAAGAAGAGTCAGTCATGAATAAAGAATAGAGTTAGAAAAACTAATGAAAAGAGCAGAAATAGCAAGCAAGGCCTTAACTTGGGCGACAGCACAATTCTAGATTAAAATCACTAAGAGTGTGTTTCTCACTGTGCCACAAGTGCCTTACAAGTATTGTGCACTTACTATGGACATATGGACATTTAAGACAGGTAGAGTCATGGATAAAGAATGGCTAGCACTTAGATGCTTTTCCGAATGGTTGAAAATTGTCTACTTTGGTCTAATTTTATTTCCTTAGTCACTACCTTAGAATCATAGTATAAAGATCATTTTTTTTTCTAGTACGCTCTGTACAGTATTATATTTAAGCTAGCCCACTTCAAAATTTTGTGATTAAAATTTTATCATTAAGAAATTCTCAAATAGTATTTATCCAAACTAGGTAAAGTCTTTTCATCTAAAGCATATAGTAACTGTAGAAAGAATGGGGTTCCATTAAGATACCTGCATACATGCATGTAATGTAGTTAGATCATATTCATCCTCTCACTTGCTTTCTTATCTCTTCTTCCTCTTCTCTCCTTCCTCTTCTCATTCCTAATAAAGGCAAGGTGTGCCCCCAGAACAATGATAAAGCATCCTATATCTTGACCTATAATTGGTCGATAATTAAAGCACTGAAACTTTTCTGATGAAATTTAGAAAGGAAAAGAAAGATTGCTTTTAATCAAATATAAAAATAATTGTTATGCAATACAAAGAACTAAGTTTGTGGTTCCCAAGTAGACTTGCTAGAAGAAACTTGATAAAAAAAAAAAAATGAGGGGGGGGTGGTTCTCCAGCCATCATCTGCTTAAAGCTTAGACTAGAAGGTCACTTAAAAGACCCGAGGGCTTTTTCTCTCCTTTCCTCCAAATCTGCTCACAGAGAGCCACACTTGCTCTATCTATATGAGAACAACTGTGACTCTGGAGGAATGACTGACTAGTGCCCGATCGATCTGGGAGATGCCAGTATTCTCGTCACAAGAAGGGGGAAAGAAGCCTGGGTAGGACAATAGTACTTCACATTTGCAAAGAGCTTCACCGGATACAGAATACTTTCATTTCCATTATTTTATTTGATTCTTAAAACAACCCTATGAGGTAAGCAGCAGCTGTTATTTCTATTTTAAATAAGGAAATTGAGGCTCAGAGATGTTAAGTGATTTGCCTGAAGTCCTCAAATTGTTAAATAATATAGTCAAAACAAGAGCTTTCTTTGAGTGTCAGAAACAACCAATCATATTTTCATCACTCATCCCTTGGGGAAAAAAGTGAGTATGAAATACTAGGGGACAGCCTTCTGGAAAGTACAGTGTCATCCTCAAAGAGAGAGGGACAAACAAACCGAGAGGGTCGGACAGGTATGAGTCATATTCATTCTCTCTCTCTTTCCTTCCCTCCCCAAAACATCACCAAATCTTGCAAGGAAACTGGAGAAAGCAGGATTGTCTCAATTTTCAGTCTCAGGGTGGGAAACTGTGAGACACATGCAGATATCTTATCAGTAAGTTGGACACCAAGAGGAAGCTGAAATTTTAACAGACAAACCAGGAAATCTGTTTCTGTGCCGTGCGAAACAACAGCCCCAGATGGATAAGAGAACGGCTCCAACTGCTGTTGAATGTGCAGCCAGCTCTCTTTCCTCACAGCTTCCTGGAGTATGTCTCTGCCTGTAAGCAGTGTGTGAAATTGTGTGATTTTAATCAGCTTTGACTGCACCTTGCTCTCAAGGTTTACTCAGTGCAGTCCTCAGAGGCACATTACCATTCGGCTCCATTCCAGAGAAGAAGTCTGTTCTTCATCAGCTTTAGAAAGACAGGAGTGCTATTGTCTCACTGTTCCAGAGCTAAAGAAGGGCCTAAGACTAGATGGCTGGCAGCGGACTTGGTCTTGTCAACCTGCAGGTACACTGTGCATAGGCCCATATGTTACCAATTCTCTAGTAATGACTTAGCAAGAGGTATGTCAAAATGCTACAGTCTCTAAAACTTGGAGTCACATTGTTCTGTACTAATTAAGTACAAATGAAAGTCTCAAGTCATTAAAAGCATTCTACACGAACCAGCACAAATACTGCTGAATACCACCAATAAGTGTGCATTCTGCCCTCAGGTCTCAAAGATTTCTCCAGGATTCCTGCAATTCACAGATATATGAATTCAACAAATAGAAGTCAGTAATAGTCACAACTGGCACGTTAGTTATAGTATGGTAAGTAAAATCATAACATCTATACTCATATTCTATAGTTTAAACAAGAGAAACAAGTAAAGAAGAAATAAAATCTAGAGCTGGAGAGATGGCATACTGGTTAAGGCACTTTCCTGCAAAACCAAAGGACCCAGGTTCAATTCCCCAGTACCCATATAAAGCCAGAATCACAAGATGTCACATGAATCTGGAGTTGATTTGCAGTGGCTAGAGGTCCTGGAGTACCCATTCTCTCTATCTCTCTCTCTCTCACAAATAAATAAATAATATTTTTTCAAAAAGAAATAAAATCTAGTTACAATGTAAGAGAAGAGTGCATATGACTAAAGTAAGTAAGGGACTGTAATAGGAAGAGTGCTTTGGTGGGGAATTATTTTTACATAGTGTAATGGTATGAGCCAGGTGTTCCCCATAAACTTATGTGTTCTGAATGCTAGGTCCCCAGCTGGTTGCAGTTTGGGAACTGGAGCCTCCTGGAGGTGACATATTGTTGAGCTTGGGCTTATGGATGTAATAGCCGCCTTCCCCTTGCCAGTGTTTGGCACATTCTCTTGAGGCTGTTACCTGATGTTGGCCAGAGAAAATGTCCACCCCTGCTCATGCCATCATTTTCCCCTGCCATCATGGAGTTTCCCCTTGAGTCAGTAAGCCAAAATAAACCCTTTCTTCCCACAAGCTGCTCTTGGTTGGGTGTTTTCTATCAGCAACACAAAGCTAAATGCAACACATAGAACAGCCAAGGATAGACTTTCTGAAGACTTAAGTTGAAACTTGAGGGACACAAAAAAAAAAAAAAACTAATTGTGGGAATCTCAGAGAAAACCACTTGTTAATGAGCTGAGTGATGGTGCTAAAGCTTAAAGACCTGTGAGAAGACTGGAGTGATGCAGTGTGAGAAGCAAAGGGTAAAATATGAGATTAGAAAGATGTCAAACATAGGTCATGGAAGACCTCAGAGTCTAAGGCCAAAAGTTTTATTTTATTTATAAATAAGAACTCAGTCAAGGGTCTTAAGTTGAGGACTAATCTAAACCAATTTATGATGTCAAAAGACTGTTCGCTGTCACTGTTATGTGGAAATGCATTGGGAGAAAATAGGAAGAAGAAATGACATCAGTCTGATGACTTAGTTTATACAAGAAATGATGGTGGCTTAGCTAATGAAAAGGCAGTAAAGATGGAGAAATGGGGACAGATTTAAGGTATATTTTATAGATTCACTTTGCAAGTCATCCCACTCGGTATTATAAGGAGAAGTGAATGCTAAGGAAGAGGAAAGAATCACAAGTAAATGATGATGACATTTACCTAGATGACTGGAGAAACTGATGTGATTAGGATGTGGAAGAGGGGCTGGGATGGAAATACACATTGCATTATCCACATTAACTCTGAAGTTCCTTTGTGTCACGTGACTTTTCCTGGGGAAACATGAACAAACACCTATTCATTCCAGATAGGGCTGACAGCAGACCAAAAAAATGATACCACCCAAGTCAAGTCGAGGGTACCAGTGAGTTTACTAGGATTACTAGAGGAGTATGGGTGGAGGGTTACTTACAGAAGCATGGTTGACTCAAAGGCAGTTATATCATCAAAAAAATCCACCTGACCATGTGTGACAGCTCAGGAAAGCTGCATCCCTGGAGATCCCTGCATGGCTTTTACAAATCATGACCTAATAACAACAGTGACATTCCAGCACACAGATGACTTTTACATGAGTTTAGGGATCCTCCCATTCTGGAAACAAGGAAACTAAGACACAGAAAATAATTAAACTTGACCAAGGACATACATATAATCACTGAGCCATGAAGCTAAGTATTTAGTAAACCAAAAATTAATTTTTCCAAAAATTTACACCAGTGGCAACCAGTAAAAAGCAATAGGGCTGGAGAGATAGCTTAGCAGTTAAGGTGCTTGCCTGCAAAGACTAAGGACCCAGGTTTGACTCCCCAGGACCCACATAAGCTAGAGGCACTAAGTGGTACATGCATCTGGAGTTCTTTTGCAGTAGAGGCCCTGGCACATAACACACACTCACTCTCTCTCTCTTCTCTCTCTCTCTCTGTGCCTCTGTCTCTAAATAAATAAATAAAAGCAATATATAAAACTGGGCATGGTGGTACATACATTAATGGCAACATGCAGGAAGCTGAGGTAGGAGGATCATCATGAGTTTGAGACCAGCTTAAAGCTCCAGAGTGAGTCAGCCTGGGCTAGAGTGATACTATATCTTGAAAAAAAAAAAAAAATATATATATATGTGTGTGTATGTATTATGTGATCACATACTTTTTGTTAAAAAGGAGTTAATCCACATTTCAATAATGAAAAACGTTCTGAATGTGTGTGTGTGTGTGTGTGTGTGTGTGTAGTATGTATACAGGTGACAGTTGCCTCAGGGGACTGGATCATAAGTGATTTTCTTTTCCTTTTAAGTTACTTATATTTTCCACAATAAACTAGCATCACTTTTCTAACAAGAAAAAATGTTATTTTTATAATGATAAACGTAAGTAACAACATGATGCTACTACTACTAATGCTAATAACAATTTATAAACATAGCTTGTTTATACATCACCATTCAACTTTATAAGGATTACTATCATCATTTTTTCCATGTTTTATAGATGAGGAAACCAAGGCAGAGGAAAGTTAAGTAACTTGCCCAATTACACATCGAAAACATGATAAGGTAGACATGGAACCCAGCCAGTACGGCTGCAGAGCCGTGGATTCTCAAGCATTAGTCTAAATCACATAATCTAGGGGACTATTATTATATACAAAGCACTCATTAGTTGAAGCTAAGGATTTTTGTGTTTATTTAAACATCAAAATGAGAAATAACCTAAATCATGTTGTTTGGCTGGTAACACAGGGTTTCTCTTCAAGACTAGATTAGCTTTAAAACCAACCATAGACATCATGTGCTCATATAAAATGAGAAAGCGGTTAAAAGCTAAAAGCACTTAACAAATGTAAACTATTAGAAACTTGTTTTATCCACTGGGCTCAAAGGACTTCACTGTGTCATTTAACCTCATAATCACTCTATGAATACAAAGATTGTGTTTATTATAAAAATGTTTTGCAGTTTTTACTAGTTGCTAAGTCCTTAATTTTTATTAGCCCCTATACAATACAGGATTTTAGGGACATCCTTCTGTATTAACAGTGTTGTTCAAACTATGTGTCCCTCTGTTCCCCATGAGAGTATCCCAAAGCTCATCTTTTTTTTTTTTTTTTTTTTTTTTTTTTTTTTTTTTTGGTTTTGCAAGGTAGGGTCTCACTCTGGTCCAGGCTGACCTGAAATTAACTACGTAGTCTCAGGGTGGCCTTGAACTCTCCGCAATCCTCCTACCTCTGCCTCCCGAGTGCTGGGATTAAAGGCGTGCGCCACCACGCCCAGCTCCAAAGTTCATCTTTATATTCCATGGCTCTTCATATTTTCTGGATGTCATCCTATTTGTAATAACTACTACAACTCTCCCATTTTATAGATGGCAATGAAGAGTCAGTGTGTTCTCCAAGAGCGCATAGCTAGTAAGGAATTACGCTGAAATTGAGAAGTAGGCAGCTAGCTGAAAGATCAAAATTCATATGTTCCTATTTAACCTTTGTATTTGGTACAGTCCTTAAAGTTCAGGGCCCTGGAATTAGAAATAATCATGAAATAATTTTTAAAAATTGCCTGATTGATTTTTTTATTTTTTATTAGTTTATTGTACTTTGCATGCAAAGTAATGGGTTTCATTAGAACACTTTCATGTGCATATCACTGTACTTTGTTCTTATTCACCACCCACTGCTCTCCTATTCTCTATCTTGCTTGTCTCCTTCCTCTATCTTCTGTTTGCATATAACATATAAATTTATTTATTTATTTATTTATTTATTTATTTATTTATTTATTTCTGAGAGGGAGGGAGAGGAAGAGAGGAAGTGGCAGATAAAGAGAAAGAAAGGATGAGCATGCCAGGTCTGCTAGTCACTACAAACAAACTCCGGACACATGCACCACCTTGTGTATCTGGCTTACATGGGTACTAAGGAATTGAACCTGTGTCCTTAGGCTTCACAGGCAAGTGCCTTAACCATTAAGCCATCTCTTCAGCCTTCTATCATCTTATTCTCTCTTCTGCCCTCACCTTGGGTCTCTTCCTCTCTTCTTATGATCCCCTTTCTACTTTCATTTCATTCATAGGTAGGATAGATAGAAAGATAATATAAGATAAGATATTTAAATTGAGATCCCATGTGAACCTGGCTTTCTCTCTGAATCTGGGTTATTTCACTTCACATAATTGCCTCCAATCTCATTGATTTTCCTGCAAATGTGATGTCCACCCTCTGCTCATGCCATTGTTTTCCCCTGCCATCATGGAGCTTCCCTTTGAGTCTGTAAGCCAAAATAAACCTTTTTTTTTTTTTTCCCCAACAAGCTGCTATTGGTCGGGTACTTTCTGTTGGCAATGCAAACCTGACTGGAACAGTTACCAATAAAAAAGGAATCAGCAAAGAAATGTGCTAACTGATAAAAACACACCCCTACATATTATATACTATATGTAATTATAACCCACTCACAATTTAAAAACCAAAGTCATGGAGGACAGCTAATGGTCACAAGGGCTAAGGAAGGGCAGGGCTGTACTTAGCAGGGAAGTCAATGCAACTATGAAATGGCAGCACAAGGGATTTAGTGGTGATGAAAATGTTCTTTATTTTGAGTGTATTGATATCCCTATCCTGTTTGAGATAGTGTACAATAGTTCTATAAGTTGTTACTATGGGAAGGATTAGGTCAAAGGGAGAGGGGATGTCTCTGTATTGTTTTTAAATTTTTTGTGTGCATGTATGATTTTCTTAAAATTAAAATATTAATTGAAGATTAAAAAATATTGGGGGCTGGAAAGATGGTTCAGCAGTTAAGGCACTTGCCTTCAAAGCCTAAGGACCCAGGTTTGATTCCCCAGTACCCACTTAAAGCCAGATACACTAGGTGGAGCATGTTTCTGAAGTTCATTTTCAGTGGTTAGAGGCCCTGGTGCACCCATTCTCTCCCTCTATCTGCCTCTTTCTTTCTCCTTCTCTCTCTCTCTCTCTCTCTCTCTCTCACTCATTCTCTCTCAAATAAATACATAAAATATTATATACAGACATACAGACACACACACAGAAACATATATATACTAACTGGATGTCCTATAATAGTTAATGGATAACAAACTATGGTTATATTATTCCATTAATACCATAGAATATTACTCAGTAATATAAAGAAATGGGGGCTGGAGAGGCGGCTTAGCGGTTAAGGCATTTGCCTACAAAGCCAAAGGATCTCAGTTCAATTCTCCAGGACCCATGTATGCCAGATACACAAGGGAGCACATGCATCTGGAGTTCGTTTGTAGTGGCTAGAGACCCTGGTGTGCCCATTCTCTCCCTCTCTATTTCTCTCTCACTGCCTCTTTCTCTCTCTCAAATAAAAATAAATAAATAAATAAATAAATAAATAAATAAATAAAATATATTTTAAAAAGAAAAAGAAATGGGCTAGCAAGCTACAGAGAGACATAGGAGATCCTAACATTCATATTTCAAAGTTAATAATAGGGGAAATTGGAGATGCCTGAAAGTGAGTATATGTAACTTTCTGGACTATCAGTTTAATTATTTCATAAATGTCAAACTATACTAAATTATTAATTATTGTTTTTAAATGAAGTAGATCAAAAGAAATTACACATTGTAGCCTTAGGCAAATATATTTTAAGAAATACATTATATGTAAAGTGTATAAAAACCCAACTAAAATGTAGAGACTGTCAGAGTAGGGAAATAAGCAAAATTCAACCACATACTATTCATTATAAATTTATATTTAATAAAAGACACTATGTTAAAAGTGAAAATATAAAAAGAGATATCACACACAAACCTTTCATAAGAAGGCTGGCTATATTAATATCAGAAAAATACACTTCAGAAAAAATGTTACCAGGAATAAGAGACACTTCATACCAATTCACCAAGAAAACATAATAATAACAATAAATATGTGTGCACCTAGTAACAGAACTTTAAAAATATAAAGCACTGCTAGCTCATGAATATCCAGGCCATTTTGTGTCTGGAAGAGTGCGTTATAAGGAATCCTACCCTTCCTTTAGCTCTTACATTCTTCCATTCTTCCTACCAGCTCTTCCACAATGGACCCTGAGCTTTGGAAGGTGTGATAAAGAGGTTTCAGTGCTGAGTACTCCTCTGTCACTTCTTCTCAGCACTATGGTGGCCTTTTGAATCATCCCAGAGGTCACTACTATCTGAAAAGAGAAGCTGGTGGGGAGGGAATTATCATGGTTTATTGCCTATAATTATGGAATTTGCCAATAATAAAAATAAAATATAAAATATAAAGCAAAAAATGACACAACTGAAAAAAAGTAAGCAAGACCATAATTGTCACAGATTTCAATTTTTCTGTCCCCATAATTGATAAAAATGGTAGGAAAAGAAAACAGCAAAGATTTAACACTGTCAATCAATTTTACCCAACTGATTTATAGAACATCACACCATACCATCCTTTCAAATATACATGGAACTTTCACCAAAATAAACCATATGGTAGGATACAAAATATATCTCAATAAACTCAATGCCACATGATGAGTTTCAGTAAATTTAGCAATAATAACATCACATAAAATATGTTCTTAGTTCACAATAGAATTAAGATGAAAATTAATTCTAGAAATATACCCAGAATATTCCAAAATATATGAAGATTGAGTAACATATTTCTATGTAATAGATTAATCACAAAAGAATTTAGAAAATATTTTGAACTAAAATAAAAAGACAGGGTTGGGGAAGATGACTCAGCCATTAAAGAGGTTTGCTTGCAAAGCCTACTAGCCCAGGTCTGATTGCCCAGTACCCAGATCAACCAAATGTACGAAGTGGCACATGCAGCCCTGGTACACCCATTCTTTCACCCTCACTACCTCTCTCACTCTCCTCCTTACACTTCATCCTCCTCTTTCTTCTTTTTCCTTCCTTCTTCCTTTCTCTTTCCCTTCTCCTTCCATCCTCCTTCTTTCTTCTTCTTCTCCTCCTACTCTCTCCTCCCCCTCCTTCCCCTTTTGCCTTCTCTTCTTCTTCTTCTTCTTCTTCTTCTTCTTCTTCTTCTTCTTCTTCTTCTTCTTCTTCTTCTTCTCTCTCTCTCTCTCTCTCTCTCTCTCTCTCTCTCTCTCTCTCTGTCTTGTCCTCCCTCATTCCTTCCCCCTGCTCTCAAAAAAGTAAATAAGATGATTTTTTAAAAATAAAAAAATGTGGACGTTGGAGATATTGCTCAGTGGTTAAGGCACTTGTCTGCAAAGCCTTATATACTGGATTGAATTCCCCAGGACCCACATAAAGCCAGATGCAAAAAGTGGCACATGCATCTGGAGTTTGTTTGCAGTGGCCGGAGGCCCTAGTGAGCCCTTTCTCATTCTCTCTCGCTCTCTCTTTCCCTGTCTGTCATCTGTCTCTCTCTGCTTGCAAACAAAATAAAATAAGATAATGTGAACTAAAGGAAAATGAGAGGACATCTAATGTTTTAGGATCAGTTAAAGCAAGTATGTTCAACCTACAGTCCATGGGCTGCCTATGTCCCAGGATAGCTATCAATATATTAGTGTGGCCAACACATCTGTAGATGATGTCATGTAGCAATGCTGAAAGGTTAAAAGGTCCTGATAAAATAATATTTAGACAGAATTTAAAGATTTACATACTTATACTAAGAAAGAAAAAATCTCATATATCAATTGTTAAAGCATCCACTTAAGAATTGAAGAAGAGTAATTAAACCCAAAGAGAATGAGGGAAAAACGTAAGAAAATAAAGTGGAAAATAATAAAAATAAGAGTGGGGTGGAGCTGTAATTCTGAAGAAAGAAAACAAAATTACTAATATTGGGATGAAAAGAAAACCACTAAGATACCACCAGTACTTAAAAGAAAACAAGATTATAAAAATATAAGCCAGCTGGGCATGGTGGCGCACGCCTTTAATCCCAGCACTCGGGAGGCAGAGGTAGGAGGATCACCGTGAGTTCAAGGCCACACTGAGACTACATAGTTAATTCCAGGTCAGCCTGGGGCCAGAGTGAGACCCTACCTCGAAAAACCAAAAATATATATATATATATTATGCCAAAAATTTTTAATATTTATTTTATTTATTTGTTTGTTTGTTTGTTTATTAGAGGCAGAGAGAGAATGAGCACACCAGGGCCTGTAGCCACTGCAAATGAACTCCAGATGCATGTGCCACTTTGTGCATATGGCTTATGTGGGACCTAGAGAATTGAACCTGGATCCATAGGCTTTGCGGGCAAGTGCCTTAACTGCTAGCCATCTCTCCAGCCCAAGTCAAAATTTTTTTGATCATGTATGATCAAAAATAATGAAGTGGCCAAATCCCTTGAAAATATAAATTACCAGAACTGATTCTAAAAAATCTGAATAGCTCCTGCTGCAATCAGCTTCACATTGCTGGCAGAAAACACCTGACCATGAGCAGCTTATGGAAGGAAAAGGTTTCTTTTGGCTTATAGTCTTAAGGGGAAGCTCCATGATGGCAAGGAAAACTGATGGCTTGAACAGAGGGTGAACATCACATCTTGACCAACATCAGGTAGACAACAGCAGCAGGAGAGTGTGCCAAACACTGGCAAGGGGAAGCTGGCTATTATAACACCCATATGCCCACCCCTAACAATACATTACCTTCAGGAGGTTCCAATTCCCAAATTGACACCAGCTGGGGACCTAGAATTCAGAATAAATAAGTTTATGGGGGGATGCCTGAGTCAAACCACCATGGCTCCTAATAAATTAAAGAAATTAATTTAACATCAAACCCTTCCTATAAATAAAATTCTAGGTCCAGATGGCTTTACTTTTTAATACTTAAGGAAGAAATAATAAATCTTAATAAAATACAAACAAATTAAATCCAGCAATTATAATGTTTTATGACCTAGTGATGCTTTCTAAGAATCTAAGGCAATATTTGAAAATAAATCAATGAAATTAACTCTACCAACAAAATAAAAGAAAATAGACAACTGAACATTGTGATAAATGGGGGGGGGGCATTTGACAAAATTCAACACCCTAAGCTGTTCAAGGTGGCACATACCAACAGCTACAGAATTCAATAGCAGAAGGATGGATGATTGCCACTTTGAAATCAGCTAATTCGTAAGTCACACCCATTCATGATCTTCAAAACTCCAGCCAGGAAAGCCAGGACAAGAAGAAAACTTTCTCAACTTGAAAAAATAATAGTGCTAATAACATACAGCTATAAACATCATGCCTAATAGGGAAGACAATAATTTGCACTCCAAAATAATAAGGAAGAATGAAAACCATTCCACCTTCTTTTCACTGTTGTGCTTAAAGTTATATTAGTGGAATAGTACAAAAAGCAGGAATAAGAGAATAAGAGGTAAAAGTGTAATAATTTGCAAAAGACATGGTTGCCTGCTGTGGGTTTGATTCAGGTGTCCCCCATAAACTTAGGTGTTCTGAATGCTAGGTTCCCAGCTGATGGAGATTTGGGAATTAATGTCTCCTGGAGGCAGAGTATTGTTGGGGGTGGCCTTATGAGCATTATAGCCAGTGTCCCCGTGCCAGTGTTTGGCACGCTCTCCTGCTATATTGCCCGCCTTATATTGGCCAGGAGGTGATGTACACCCTCTGCTCATGTCATCGTTTTCCCCTGCCATCCAGGAGCTTCCCCTCAAGTCTGTAAGCCAAAATAAATCTTTTTTGCCCCAAAAGCTGCTCTTGATCGGGTGATTTCTAGCAGCAATGTGAACTTTATTGCTACAACTGCATAGAAAATACTTTAAAAATCTATAAAAATTAATACAAGACCAATATACAAGAAATAGTTGTATTAATGTACTATAGACAATGTACTATAGACAATGAAATTTAGAGAACAACACTATTTGCAATAGCAGGGGAAAAATGAAAAACCTTGTGGGTAAATTTAATAAAATACATACTGAAAATTGTAATATTAGTGGAGAAATTAAACATCTATGTAAAGGAATAATTACTGGGGAATTCAATCTCCCATTTCAAAATTATCCAGCCTCAATACATTCCTAATCAAAATCCTAACAGGCTTTTATAAAGCATTAACAACCTGAGCATCATATTTATATGGACATATAAAAGAACTGAAAACAATTCTGTATTTTGTGCTCTGTGAAATATGAATGAAATTGCTTCAGTGGAGTTTGAAGAGCCATGGCATGATTTGTCATTTTCTCTTTAACATGCAACCACAGAAGTAGCTGGAGCTGAAGAGGTGACTCAGTAGTTAAAGGTTCTTGCTTGCAAAGTCTGCTGACCTGGGGATTCAATTCCCTAGTACCCATACAAAGCCAGATGCACAAAAGTGGCACCTGTATCTGGAATTTGTCTGCAATGGCAAGAGGCCTTGGCACATCTATACTTTCTCTCTCAAATAAGTAATTTTTAAAAAATGAATAAAATTATCTGTCAAACTGAACCCTTTGTCAGTCTATGTTTACAATGTATAGTCAAAGAGATCTCCTACTGATTGCTTTTGGACATGAAGCAGGGATGAATATTATGCCATGGTGGTGCTAAGTCACTGCGATTTGGACATTGTTAGTGAGTGAAGCATACTTTCTTCTATTCAGTAATAAATGAATTCATTACACTATCTCTTCGTGAATGGAAAATTAAATAGTACTAAAGTGAAAACAAGGTATCAACTGACAAATTATCTGTTGAAAACTTTCATCACACACACATGAAATCAAAAGTATGAACTCAGTGAAGAGATGTTCTGGGATCACCGACTTTTGCAGAGAAAAATGGGAAGGTATTAGCAGTGCCAAAAGAATGCTAGGAAAGTGTCTTGAAAAAATCTTTGTATTTGCGCTGTACATGAAGATGATGCTATTTGAACATCCAAACTCGATCTCCTGACTAACTCCAAAAAAGATTAACAAGAAACAAAGAATCTATGACAACTGGTTTAAGAACAAATTAAATATCCTCATTGTGCCCTGGACTTTAATTCCAAATATAGCAATGGCATTTTGTTGAAACACTGATTTTGTTTTGTTTTGTTAATTTTTTTTATTGACAACTTCTATACTTGCATACAAAAAAAACATATTTCCCTCCCTTTCCCATCCCCCTTTAGAACTCCAATCTCCATCATATCCCCTCCCTCTCTCCATTAGTCTCTCTTTTAATTTGATGTCATCATCTTTTTCTTCTATTATGAGGTATTGTTAGGCACTGCAAGGTCATGGATGTCAAGGCCAAATTCTGTCTAGGCAGTTGCATTGTAAGAAGTCATACCCTTCCTTTGGCTCTTCCATTCTATCCGCCCCCTCTTCCACAATGGGCCCTGAGCCTTGGAGGGTGTGACAGAGGTGTTTCAGTGCTGGGCACTCCTCTATCCCTTCTTCTCAGCACTATGTTGCCTTTTGGTGATCCCAGTGGTCACCGCCATCTGAAAAGAGAAGCTTCTCCAACCAGAAGAGAGATTACCATTAATATGTGAATGTGAACATTAAGTGTAGTGCTTTCAGGACATCTTGGCAGGAATAATATATACTTAGCCAGACAAGAGCAGGCTTTATACCCCTAAGGCTCATGACCTCCCCTGCCATAGACTTTTGCTTAGGTTTTTCAGTACCAGGCATGTATTCCCTCCCATAGAGAGGGCCTTCAGTCCAATTATGGAACAGTTGGTTACCCCAAGAGCAGACATGCCACTATTGCACCCGGCCTGTATGGCCAAACTTGAATTTTCAGTGTCCAGTGTTTTCACTGCTGATGACTTCTGTCTCCCATATGGCTGCATGTAGTGCAGCTTTTTCCAGCTTTCAGTTGGCTGGTCTACAGGGAGAAGGTTTTCTGCTCAGCACCAGCTTGCTTTCTTAGTGACCTTGCCTCTCAGGCAAGAGATGTCTTCAGCAATAGGGTCTTACCATCTGTTTCTCAAGGGAAACTAAGGGCCTTGCCATAGCCTTTAATGTTTTGGAGGCTACCGTGACCTCCTTGGCCAACAACTCACTGTAAGGTATCCCATCCCAGGCACTGAAAAATTTCTAGTAACTGTCTATACCTTCTGGATGTGCCATTATTCAAAAAAGTAGGTTTACATAAGTCTATTCACACTATCTTGAATTTTGATTGACCCTCCCCCTGCCCTTCTTTTATGCATTCTCTTCCCATGGCCTCATTTAGGCCATTCCCCTCCCTGTAGTCTGTTCTTCTACTTACATATGTATAATACCATACACTTAAGTCCTTCCCTCTCCTCCCTTCATTATAGCCTTTTACCAACTTACTGTTTTCTGGTACTAATTTTTGGTTCCAGTTCACACACAAGTCTATACATTTGTAGCTAGGATCCACATATGAAACACTGATTTTTGTAAGTAGAAAATAAATAAGTCAATATCTGTGATCCTTTACTTTTTTTTGTTTTTTTTTTTTTGTTTTGTTTTCATTGTTTGGTTTTTCAAGGTAGGGTCTCACTCTAGCCCAGGCTGACTTTGAATTCGCTATGTAATCTCAGGGTGGCCTCGAACTCATGGCAATCCTCCTACCTTTGCCTCCCGAATGCTGCGATTAAAGACGTTCACCACCATGCCTGGCTGATCCTTTACTTTTTATGTAGTATTTTTGCCACTCAGCAGACTGAAGCCAGGGCTTGGTACTCTAGGAAAATATTGTACCACTGAGCCACAAGTCCAGCTGGAAATAAGTATAATTGTTTCTTTTCTCAAAACTATGGCAAATACCTGACAAAAGCAAGGAAGAAGGGTTTATTTTGGTTGATAGCTGAGGGTACAGTCCATCAAGGCAAGGAAGGCATGTCAACAGGAGCCTGAGGCAGCTGGTCACACTGCATTTGCAGTCAGGGAGCAGAGAGAGGGATATTCTTGCTCAGCTTGCTTTGACCTTTTTTACTCAGTTCAGGCCCCACCCCAAGCATGATTCCATCCACATTCAGGATAGGTCTTCCTTCTTCAGTTAAATCTTTCTGGAAACATTCTCACAGACACATCTGAGGTGTGTTTTCACTGTGATTCTAAATCTAATCAAGTTGAGGATCAATATTGACCGTCACAACACTGCCTCTTCACAGACACTGAAACACATCGTTTGACATCATAACATTCCATCCCTCCCCACAAAATCTCATTTTCATCTGATGATGAAAGATGCATTTAATCCATCTCTAAAAGTCCTGATAGTCTCTAATAATCCTTACACTGTTCAAAAGTCCAAAGTCTCTTCAAAGACTCAAGGCAATCTCCCAACTGTGAATCCCTGTAAAAAAAAAAAAAAAAAAAAAAAATCAAAAGCCAGGCATGGTGGTACTTTAATCCCAGCACTTGGGAGACAGTGGTAGGCGGATCACTGAGTTAGAAGCCACCCTGAGACTACACAGTGAATCCCAGGTCAGCCTGGGCTAGAGTGAGACCTTACCTCAAAAAAAAAAAAAAAAAAAAAAAAATCAAGTTATTTACTTGCAATATATAACGGAACAAAGTAAACACTGTCATTCCAAAGGGGAGGAGTAGAGATATTATAAAGGAAGATGAGACAAAAACGAGACTGACACCCAGCAGGGCAAACACTAAACCCTGCAGCTCCACGTCTAACATCTGCGGCTTGTGGTGGACTCGTCCGGGCTGGCTCCAGAGGGCGTAGGTTGCCACAGCCATCTAGCTCTGCCTGCTCCACCATGTACCTGCAGCTTTCCTTGACAGACAGTCCCCGGTCCTAGCATCTCCACCACCCCGATCTCCACGGCAGCTATGGCTTCACCTTCCCAGCTTCACACAACAGCCTCTCCGGGCCTCCATGAAAGGAATCCAGTCCTGCCACAAATTGCCTCGTCTCAGTGGTTCTATGGAACCGTGGCACCAGAATTCATGAACCACTCACCCTTGCAGCTTTCATGCCTATAAAACCAGTACCACATGGATGATGCTTCTAGCTCAGGATGTAGCCGGCATAGCTGGATGCCCCAAGACCTGGAGGAAGGCAAACAAGAACTCGTCCGCAAGCTGTGAGGATGGAAACAGAAGCTCCTGAGCCTGGGACACTTCCTCGCCATGCTGCAGGCACCTCGCTGTCTAGCTGTTTATTTTTAAATATCCTTTATAATAAACCAGTACATGTTAGGATAGTGTTATTATGTTCCATCAAGCGCTCTAGCTGAGTAACCAGACCTGAGGAGGGATCATGAGATTATCCAGTTCATACAGTCAGCATGGCCTCGCAACTGCCTCCGAAGTGGGGGACTGAAAAATCAGCCTGCAGGATCTGATGTTAATCCAAGTCGGTAGACTGTGTCAAAATTGAATTGGAGAGTACCCAACTAGCATTAAATACAGGACTGGCTGATGACTGCTCGCTGGTCCTAATTTCCCACATCTTCTAGGGGCACAGGGTTTTCTGTGTTGGTAGCTGTGTTTGAGACCAGTGGAGAAATAGTTTTTCTATGATCTATGCCATGAGATCATCACAAATATGCATTTCCATTACCTGCACAAATAATCTTTCAGCTTAGTATGTCCATAGTTTATTCATTTCTCATTAAGCTAATGAATATAGCATTAAAAATAATTTTCAAAGGCTGGAGAGATGGCTTAGCTGTTA
The DNA here is from genome assembly GCA_036365145.1 of Orientallactaga sibirica. Taxonomy (NCBI): domain Eukaryota; kingdom Metazoa; phylum Chordata; class Mammalia; order Rodentia; family Dipodidae; genus Orientallactaga; species Orientallactaga sibirica. The sequence goes on from JAEOAD010000003.1 coordinate 24,794,925, forward strand.
AGGCACATGCTTGTGAAGCCTAAGGATCCAGGCTCGATTCTCCAGGTCCCACATAAGCCAAATGCACAACATGGTGCGCATGTCTGGAGTTCAATTGCAGTGGCTAGAGGCCCTGGCACGCCCATTCTACCTCTCTCTCCTTCTGTCTCTAATAAAATAAATAAATAAAAAGAATTTTAAAATAATAATTTTCAAAATTACACAAGTGGAGTAATAATGTTTTAGCGTGGCCATTACTTCTTTTTATGCCTTCCTAGAAAACTGGAAAGACAAAAACGTTTCCAAGCCCTAAAAAGCAAAGAATTTTAACTCATAAATTAGAAACCAAACAAACCCTAATTTTAGTACTCACTTTCTTCACAAAATTTCTTTTCAGTTGCTAAGACATTGCTGTGTACAACTAGTAAGTGAATGAAAGTTGCCATGGTGTTTCACTGTGACAGTGTGACCAGAAGCGTCCTGCAGTGCATCAAAGTGAAACCTTACCCCGCATACATTTTTAAACTCCTGTCAGTGTCACATGTCACAGGAGTCCTGGCTTGGTACCTAGGGGAGACTGTAATAACAAAGGCATTTCAAGCTTTTTAAGGCTGGGTTGGATTGCCCAGAAATCTGTTTCTAGCCCAACTTTATCTATTATTAAATTGGACTAGTCAAACTTATTTGCCAGGTCAACACAAGTTGAAATTAAAATATTTAGGCTTCTTTGCCATGGAGCAGTGTCTCTAGTGTAAGGCAGTAAAGAGGTGAGCCCCCTTTCCTTTCCGTTCTTTCATTGATCTGTCCCAAGGTGGCAAATGTCTGTGCGGAGCAAGTTTGTGGTAAGCATTATCATTATTCCAGTTATCATACTAGACTCTGGACATAGAAAAGTGACTAAAACATAGACCTGGTCTCAAGTTGCTTATTGTGTTCACTTTGTGTTAATTGTATAGGTGTAAGTTGTGTGTGTGTTCATACATGTGCATGTAGTACATGTATGTAAATGTTGGGGCATGCATGCCACAGTATGTGGTAGAGGGCAGAGAGAGTCTTGAACGATGGTCCTTGTCTTCTACCTTTTCTTCAGTCAGGGTCTCCCTTGTTCACCACTGCCAACACCAGGCTCACTGACCACAAGCTTCACCATTGTCCTGTCTCCACCTCCCTTCTTACCATAGGCACACTGGGTTCACACATTCAGGTTTTGGTTTTTTTCTTGGTTTTTTTTTTTTTTTTTTTTTTTTTTTTTTTTTTTAAGGTAGGGTTTCACTATAGCCCAGGCTGACTTGGAATTCACTAGTCTCAGACTGGCTCAAACTCATGGTGATCCTCCTAGTTCAGCCTCCTAAGAGCTGAGATTAAAGGGTTCTATGTATCTGAACTCAGGTCATCAGGCTTATGCAACAAGTACTTTACCTACTGAGCCATCCTCCCTGTCCTTTGCGGGCCTTCTTAAATAAGGTCTAACTATAAAGCACTTAATAGTGCGTTATATTTGGCAGGGAAACAGTTTTTTGTGTATTTTTTATCTATGTAGAAAAGTTTCTTGGGTTATTAAATAAATCAATTTTAATTAATGTTTTAAAAGCTATTCTTGCAAAAGTCTTATGAATATCTATAATCCTTTTTTTTTTTTAAAGTTTTGTTTCAGGAACTATCTCTAGTCCAGGTTGATTTAGAACTCACACTGTAGTTGTAAGCTGGCCTCTAACTCACAGCAACCCTTCTACCTCTGCCTCCCAAATGCTGGGATTAAAGATATATGTCACTACATATGGCTATAATCCTTTTAAAAAAATCTATGTCCTGGGCTGGAGAGATGGCTTAGCAGTTAAGGCATTTTCCTGCAAAGCCAAAGGACTTTGGTTCAATTCCCTAGGACCCACGTAAGCCAGATGCAAAAGGGGCGCATGCATCTGGAATTCATTTGCAGTGGCTGGAGGCCCTAATATGCCCATTCTCTCTCTCTCTCTCTCTCTCTCTCTCTCTCTCTCTCTCTCTCTCCTTCACACAAATAAATAAATAAATAATATTTTTTAAAAACCTAGGGCTGGAGGGATGGCTTAGTGGTTAAGGCATTTGCCTGCAAAACCAAAGGACCCAGGTTTGATTCCCCAGGACCCATGTTAGCCAGATGCACAAAGTGGCGCATGTATCTGGAGTTCGTTTGCAATGGCTGGAGGCCCTGGCACAACCAATCTCTCTCTCTCTCTCTCTCTTTCTCTCTCTCCCTCCCTCCCTCTTTCTCCCCATCAAATAAATAAATAAATAAAAATATTTTTTAAAATATCTATGTCCTAAAAGAACCATGCTACAGCAGGATTGAACCCGCTACTTCACGCAAATCAAAAGATATGGAGCTTGATAAGGACAAATACATTCTCAGAAGGTCAAACTACAAGATATCATTAGTGGCCAGAGTTAAAGAGGCATTCACACCATTACTGTTCCACATTGAAGAGCACAGGCCTGATGTGTTACAAATAAGATCACTCAAGGATCAGATCAGCCAAATATGGATTCTAGTTCTAGTTCAGGTGAAGCCCACAGATGGATTCTGGCCTCTTACCCAAATCACTATACCAGCACTAACTTCACTTAATGTCACATGCAAGGCAGACTGGCAAAAACCATTACTTAATCCACATGAATTAAGCATAATATTTTTGAAGTATATTAAATTTTCTGTTTTGTGTTTCCCTTTTCCTTGAGAAATGAGATGTGCAGACAAAATCATTGTAGTACCAACATAAAGAAATAAACATGGGAGCTGGGGAGATAACCCACTTGGCAAAGGGCTTCATTTACAAGCATGAGGACCTGAGTTCAATCCCCAGAACCCATGTAAGTGTTGGGTATGGTGGCATGTGCCTGCAATTGCAGTGCTGGGAGGCAGGAATAGGAGGTTTCCTGGGGCTGACTTTCTAGTAGTCTAGCCCAATTGGTTACCTCCAGAACAATGAGAGACCCTGTCTCAAGAAAAGGTGGGAAGAGGGCTGTAAAGATGACTCAGAGGTTAAGACAAAGGCTAACAACCCAGGTTCACTTCCCCACTACCTACACAAAGCCAGATGCCTAAAGTGACATATGCATCTGGAGTTCATTTGCAGTGGTCAGAGGCCTTAGTATACCCATTCATATTCATTCTCTCTCGCTCTCTCTCTCCCTCCCTCCCTCCTTTCTTCCCTTTCTCTTTCTCTCTTTCTCTCTCTGTGTGTGTCTCTCTCTCTCCTTACAAAGAAATAAATGTATTTTAAATTTTTAAATTTTTTATTTTTATTTATTTATTTATTTAAGAATGACAGACAGAGAAAGAGAGAGAGAGAGATGAGCACACCAGGGCCTCCAGCCACTGCAAACGAACTCCAGATACACGCGCCACCTTGTGCAGCTGGCTTACGTGGGTCCTGGGGAATAGAGCCTCGAACCAGGGTCCTTAGACTTCACAGGCAAGCGTGTAACTGTTAAGCCATCTCTCCAGCCCATAAAAAAAATTTAAAAGAAAGAAAAGGTGGATGGTGTACCTGAGGATGACACCTGAGGCCGTCCTCTGGCCTCGATGCATGTACATAGACATGTGCCCCTATGCACACATGAACACATGCATACATAATAAATGTAAAAGTCCTATTACTAAAAAAAACTATTAAAGAAAAATAATCACATGAACTACAGAACACAATTTTTCAGTCAATTAGAATACAAAATTGTCCTGAAAATCAAGCATTTTATGAAGAAAATGGTTCTTTGGTGTTAATACATGTAGTGTGCACATGTGTTTATGTATAGATGCATGTACCGCATGTGCAGAGACTAGAGGAAGACATCGGGTGTCTTTTATCATATTTATACTTCATTTCTCTGAGCCTCTGTCCCAGAGTCTAGAATTCCCCACTTCCATCAGTTAGACTGGCTGACCAAGGCCATCCTGTGATCTCCTGTCTCTGCCCCACTCAGCACCAGGGTTACGGGAGTTCACCTGACCAAGCCCAGATTTTTACATGGGTGCTGGGGATTGAACTCAGGCCTCCATGTTTACTCGGCAAATGCTGTGACCTGCTGAGCCTGTTGGCCAGCCCCAGAGTTTCTAAATTCTGTTATCTCCCTCTTTAATGAATGAAGAGGTAGATATGTCTGACTTGATCATGTACCTTTATTAATTTAGTTAGTTATTTATGAGAATGAGAAAGAGGCAGAGAGAGAAAGAGAGAATGGGCATGCTGGGGCCTCTAGCCAATGAATATAAACTCCAGACACATGAGCCCCCTTGTGCATCTGGCTTAACATGTGTCCTGGGGGATCAAACCTGGGTCCTTGGGCTTTGCAGGCAAACACCTTAACTGCTGAGCCATCTCTCCACCTGATCACATATGTTCATATGGAAGAGGTCTCAATAAGATACCAAGAAGTGTGAAATGAAGTCTACTTCTTTTGTCAGTGAACTTTGGGGAGAGGGAAAAAATGGATTTTTCTGACCTAGTGTCTCAAAGTACCAGAGAGGAAAAACTTCTAGAGAGGATAGAAAGAACGCTGCAGACAGAAGGCTTTCTTTACCCTCTCACACTCAGAACCAAGTTGCTATGCAAGGCAAAGCTGTTTTAGCCCACAGATAAACAGGGCAGAAAAGGGTAACCCAGCAGAAATCAAGCCAAACCAATTGTTCTTCCTAAGCTTTCATTTGGTGGAGTAAATACAAGATACTCCACATGTCTAAGGAATGAAAGAGAAGGTACCAAGACAGCCATTGTGATGTGAGGCCTTCCATGGCAAGGAGCAAGCAGAGCTTGTTCATAAGCTTATGGGAGGCAGGTGGTAGGCTCGGAGCTCTCAGCAGTACATACTAGAGACTTGAGACAAATGCATCCCAACTGAGAGTGAAGATAAAGCCATGCCAAGCATGTTGGACCGTCAGCCCTTGAAAAGCCTGAGTCCAAGATACAACAGGAATCGTAATACTAGTAAAATTCTGAAGACAGTGCTATTACATTGTCTGGAGGCAATCCACTAAGCCCAGCTCAGCAGTTTTCAGCCAGTCCATACCCAAGGTCAGGGTATAAATCCCTCTTCCCCAGTGCCCTTGAATACTAATTTGAAGAGGAATTACTCCACTGTTTACATTTCTACTTCAAATAAGATGCAGAGACAACTGGCAGGCCTTATAGCTACTGTGAGATGACTGGGGGGATATGCTTTGAGCTCTCATTAAGATGATGGGAGCCAGTCAGGCTACCTCACCACACAGTTTTCCCTTCTTACTCATTTCTCACAGACACAACCTGAGATTCTTGCTTATTCAGATCTTGCAAATAGAAAGAATTACTATATAATAAAAATCCCTATTTGCCTAAGGCTTGGGAACTATAAAGTTCTCTTAGATAGCTTACGTTATTTATCTTCACAACATTGGTGGCTATACCTTTATTAAACACAGACTCTTTATTTATGGGCGTGAACAGCTAAACTTAACCTTTTTTTTTTTTTTTTTTTTTTTTTTTTTTTTTTTGGTTTTTCGAGGTAGGGTCTCACTCTAGCTCAGGCTGACCTGGCATTAACTATGTAGTTTCAGGGTGGCCTCGAACTCACAGCAATTCTCTTACCTCTGCCTCCCGAGTGCTGGGATTAAAGGTGTGCATCACCACACCCAGCTTAAACTTAACCTTTTTATGTACTAACATTTTTAAAAATATAACAAGATTTCTCCCATATTGAACAGTCAGAGTGATACTTTCAATAAAAGGTTAAAAGGGAATGGTGAGGTTCTTCAGAGTTGAACACAGAAAAACATGTTCAACATACAATTACTGTATAATCTAGCAATTCAATTCTAAAAGTACTCAGAGTCGCCGGGCGTGGTGGAGCACGCCTTTAATCCCAGCACTCGGGAGGCAGAGGTAGGAGGATCTCCGAGAGTTCGAGGCCACCCTGAGACTACATAGTGAATTCCAGGTCAGCCTGAGCCAGAGTGAGACCCTACCTTGAAAAACCAAAAAAAAAAAAAAAGTACTCAGAGTGGGAACTTGAACTGATCCTGTTATACCAACATTCATAATAGCAAAATTCAAAATAGCCCAAAGATAGAAACTACCCAAGTGTTCAATAATACATGAATGGGTAATAAAAATGTAGAATATAGCCGGTCCTGGTGGTGCACGCCTTTAATCCCAGCACTCGGGAGGCAGAGGTAGGAGGATTGCCATGAGTTCAAGGCTACCCTGAGACTACATAGTGCATTCCAGGTCAGCCTGGGCCAGAGTGAGACCCTACCTCAAAATCCCCCCCCAAAAAATGTAGAATATACATGCAATGAAATAATGGGCATAAATGCAATGAAACTCTGGCATATGCTATATGTGGATGAAGTGAAATGTGACAGACATCAAAGTATAACACTATATGATTCCACTTTATATGAGGTGCCAAAAGTAATCAAATTCACAAAGACTAAAAATAAAATACAGGTTACCAGAGTCGGATATGAAGAGGGAATGGGAAGTCATTGTTTAATGAGCATGTAGTTTCTGTTTGAAGTGGTAAAAAAAATCCTCAGAAAATTGATACTGGTGATGATTTTATAATAATTTTAATATATTTCATGCTATTGAATTGTATACTTAAAATGGTTAAAGTAGCAAACTACATATCACATATATATTCCACAATTAAAGAAGATAGTAAATATTAAAATAAGGCTTTCTAAAGCGGTTTGTAACAAGGCACTCTACAAGTATGAAGTCTCCAAAGTATACATGCTACTTATATTATATGTCATATTTGCCCCAGCAGAAACAAATGCTAATCAATTATTGAACAAACAGGTAGAATAATGGAATATTTAACATAAAACTCAATGATAAGTCTCTTACCGTAGTTGGAAAATAGTGTATGTTTTGTTTATACTTAGAAGTAAATGAAAGAACAGATAAAGCATATGTTGTCCTAAGAGAATTTAAAAATAGTTAGAGAATGATGCTTGCTAAGGGCATGCTAGTTTGACCACTGAGCAAATATTTTAGAAACCATTAGATTCATCAACAAGTAACTTAATGACTGAATGCTGTTGTGTGAACTTTTTCTGACGAGGCAAGAGCAAAGGTCTACTCACCTCAGACAGGGCACCAATGGCAAAGAACCAATTCCACACAAGTGCATCTTGGTGAATCAATGAGGTTAACTGGAGCATGGATGAGGAGTTACTTACAGAAGCATGCACAGCATGTAGGAGGCTACACCACTGAAGAAAATGCCTCCTAGCAATAATTAACCAATATTCCCTCAGGGAGGGGCAGAGCCTCATAAGCTCCAGCACCCTGGCAACTGTCCACTGTGAGTCCCACCCCTCCGTGATGGAGAGTTAATGGACCCAATCTTGTGCAAGTCTCCTTCCAGTAATCACAGATGTTGGGGTCCCCCCTAGGTCCAGCCCAGGAGGGACGGCAGGGTCTCTGCTGGGTTGGGGGTGAAAGGCGCAGAGTGAGACTCCAGGAGTTGGGTGGAAGCAGCAGAGGGTGAGCTGCCACAAACTCGTTTATTGAGGAAGTGCACGTGGGTTTTAAGGGGCTTGGCTGGCTAATCACTTTATAGGGTAGTCTCCTTTTTGTGACCAATAACAGCCTGTCTCTGGACAGGTCATCTCATAGCAGGCTTCTCGCGAGCATGGGACTGCAGCTATTGTCACGCCAGGCCTGCGCAGAACGCCATGTTCACAGAAGCCACTTCCTGGTTTCTCTGCCATGTGGTCTGGCTAGGGCCAGGCCTGCATTGTGCCATACACACAAGTTCAAGAGGACAATAGCAAGCCATTGCCCAGAGGATAGACGTCCACAATACATGTTAAAATACATATTCTTTGAAAATAAACTATGAGCAGATATGGTGAAGACAAATAAACTGGTATGCGAAGTCCTCTAAAGAGTTAAAATAATCTGTAGTCTTTGAGTAGTCATGTTCTAGAAATGGGCCTGCATCAATTTGATTCATTTATAGAGTGTGTCTGATGCTAGCCAATTCTTTGCTGAAAGTTAAGTGCTCTTTTATATGAATAAATAAAGAAGGCTTTGGTTTGAACTAATACATTACTTTGACAAATGTTTATTGGAAACCCAATTATGGGTTCATAAATCAGAGTCCTTTGTGGTCCATCAGGTGAGCCCACCAATGCCACCAGATGTCACAGTGAATGCCAAGAAAGTGAATGCTATGGAATGCTATCCCTCCACACACAATGACCAAAGACAAAATAGGAAGAAATAGCTTATTATCTTCTTTAACTTACTGAAAATATTTCTCAAAGAGGTCATAACCATGACTTCAAAGAAAACAAGCATTTGTTGTCTGTTTCCTGTTGGATTAAAATGCCAAAGACAAGTATGATGCATTACCTGGCAGACAGATGACTTTCAAGTATTTGTCACAATAAAAAGGAGAAATTTTCATCAGCATATATCCGCTGCCTGAACTGATCCCTTGGAAGTATTGCTGCTCCTTTTTTCTTTTTCTTTCCCTTGCCCTATATTCCCTTTTCAAATACATAGCATTTCCTAAAGGTATGAGTTCTAACAATGCCTAGTGTGCCTGACAATGTCTATTGAGCTGCACACTACATGAACTTGAGTTGTTTGAAAAATTCTCCAATAAAGCATGTATCCTTCCATAGCAAAAGAGGAGGTGATGAGACAATTCTTGCAATATAGCAAACATTTTCAACTGAAAATTGGAATGATGGTTTACTGTAAACATTTGTGAAAGTCCCTGCAATGCAACCATTAAAAGGAAGGAGAACAAGACGTTAAATGAATAGAAGCATTTGCATACTATAGCTAGGTGTTGGAAATGTTTTTGCTGTTTGATTATCTAAACCCAGTAAAAAGGATAGGAACACCAGGTCTGAATGATCAGCATAATTAACAAAAAGTGTAATCAAGGACTAGAGAGATGGCTTAGCGGTTAAGGTGCTTTCCTGAGAAGCCTAAGGACCCATGTTCAACTCTCCAGGTCCCATGTAAGCCAGACGCACAAAGGTGAGGCAAGCACAAGGTCACACATGCCCACTTTGATGGTGTAAACGTCTGGAGCTCAATTGTAGTGGCTGAGTCCAGTTCTCTGTGTGCCAATTCTCTCTTTCCCTCTCTCTCTCTTTCTCTCTAAAAACAATTTTTAAAAAAAGTATAATTGGGGTCTGGATAGATGGCATAGTGGTTAAGCACTTGCCTGTGAAGCCTAAGGACCCCAGTTCAAGGCTTGACTCCCCAGGACCCATGTAAGCCAAATACACAAAGTGGTACATGCATCTGGAGTTTGTTTGCAGTGGTTAGAGGCCCTGGCATGCCCATTCTCTATCTGCCTCTTTCTCTCTCTGTCTGTCACTCTCAAATAAATAAATTAATAAACAAAAAAATGTTTTAAAGTATAATTGAAAAATTCTCTCTTGTCAATATTGTCAAAAGTATTCAACTCATCTCTATTTTAGACTTTTTCTTGGCATATATCCTTAACTGAGTTTTGATTCCTGTGAAGATTGTGTGTGTGTGTGTGTGTGTGTGTGTGTGTGTGTGTGTGTGTGAATGACATTGACAACCTTCATACATATACACAATGTATCCTGATCATCATCGCCTCCCACCACTATCCCTTCTCCAATGAACCTCTTCTTCCTCCCAATTAATCTCTCTTCTATTTGCATTTCATCTTTTTCATTTTAAGTTTTTTCCTTCTTTAATCCTCCATGAGAATATATTGATGGGCCCAATAGCATGCCAGTCTTGCGTGGGTAACAACAGCTGTGGCAAGGTCATAAAAGCAACAACCAACTCTATGTCTGGAAGAGAGCACTCCTCTCCTTCCTCTGGCTCTTACATGCTTTCTGCCCCCTCTTCAGCAATGGTATCTGAGCCTTGAAGGGTGTGATAGAGATGTCTCATTTAGTGTTTCAAATTTTTTCCATATAGAGAGAATGATAGATCTGACTTCTTTAAGATGTTTGAGTAAAGTCTGTGATGGAAATGGAAATTTTATGTTTTCTCATACAATGAAGTTCTAAAGAGCTTCTACCTTTTGTGCTTATATATCACTGTTTGGCAGTGGAGCTGAAGGACACTTGACTGTCATGGATTGCTGCACAAACTTCCATATAATTCATCTCAAACAGTCACAGAAGCACAAGTCACCACATGAGCATGCCACACATGCCAAGTGCTGCTGTCACTCTGTAGCTACACTGCTCCCCTAAGGGATGGACTGTCATTGACTAAATAAACAAGAGAGCAAGTGATGCTTGCTGTTGAGCTACTACAGTCTTGAACCAGAAGGGAGGGGAAAACACCAGGGCTGAAAAGACGGTTTTTGACACTTGCAAAAAAAAAAAAAAAAACATGCATGCCTTTAATGCCAGCACTTGGGAGGCAGAGGTAGGAAGATCACCATTAGTTGGAGGCCACCCTGAGACTACAGAGTGAATTCCAGGTCAGCCTGAGCTAGAGTGAGACCCTGCCTCAAAAAAAAAAAAATAAAATAAAATAAGGCCCTTGCTCTTACTTGCTTGCAAAGCCTGATGGCCTAGGTTCAATTGCCAGTATCCATAGTCAGATACACAAAGTGGCGCATGCATCCAGAGTTTGTTTGCAGCATCAGGAGGTCCTGACATGCTCATTCTCTTTTCTCCCTCTTTCCCGTCTCTCTTCCTCTCCATCTCCCTCTCTCAAATAAGTAAGAAATTCTTTTTAAAAAACCACTAATGTCTAAACCCAGCTTTGTGATGTGAACTTTTCCTAGAGAAACATTAACATACATGCCGCCAGAAAAGGCACCAATTCCAGACCAAAGTAATGATTGCACCAAAGTCTGGCATAGGCCCAAAGATGACCCCAAAGCATCCATGTCACTGGAAAATCTCACCCCAGTAGCTGCTTAAATGGAGACCCCTTCAGTTAAGCTTCCATACATTGTATACTCTGGTACCCTTCCCCACCACCCAAGACCATGAGACCACTGTGCAGCTGGGGGAAAATTACATACATCTGGCATTGAGGTAGAGGAGAGAGCAGCAGACATTTCAGATGAACAAAGGGAGCTAACAGGAGGTTAATAAAAGGAGGCTAAGAAGGAACCTGTATGAAAATTTGGAAAAAAATTAATAAAAATTTTTAAATTGTGGTGGTTATGGTAAAAAGCAATTGAGAACAAGGCCCTAGGTTCAGTCCTCAGCACTAGGGAAAGAAGGAAAACTGAATGAGGAGAAGAAAGGATAGAGGAAGAGAGGAGAAAGGAGCAACTGAGGGATGTGTATGTAGGTCTAATGAAGAGAATGCCTACCCTGTAAGGCAGTGAGTGCAAGAGAGAGCTAAGGAATAAGGACCCTCCTTGGGTCCAGGACAAAGGTCAATCACTAACTATAATTTTTTTTTCTTTCCAAAAGGTCACAGTGTGCATAGACTAGTATGAAGAGGAGTGCAAGCTCTTGAGCATTTCCATACACAACAGACAAATGGCCAGAATTTGAGGAACTTAACATCTGAGTGCAGTCTGTCTCCCACTCTTTAGAAGATAACCTAACCAATGCTGCTGGCACCCCAAGATGACTCAGGGCACACCCAAAGCTATGCCTCCCTGAGGAGCAAACACAGATCTAACTATGGAGAAAAGAGACATGGACAGGGGAGATTCCATCATTAAGCAAACACATGAGCAGATAGCAATAGCATCTCCCATGTAAGGGGAAAGGCCCAGAATAGCTACCCTATGTTATCTACCAACCACAAAATTATGACACACCCATACATACTCCAGAAAACAAAAACACGGATGTCCATTATCTGAAAAGATTTCAAAGTAGCCATCATAAAAAAAATACATTTATAGGAGGAAAGAAGAGCAGAACTTTAAAAGCAAAGAAAGTCGGGCTGGAGAGATGGCTTAGCGGTTAAGGCGCCTGCCTCTTAAACCTAAGAACACTGGTTCCAATCTCCAACGGTTCCAATCTCCAGGTCCCACATTTAGCCAAATGCAAAGTAACACAAGGGTGCAATGCCGCACCTGACCACAAGGGGCGCACGCATCTGGATTTCGTTCACAGCAGCTTTGAGTATGCTGGCGCGCCCATCTGTCTTCCTTTCCCTCTCTCTGTCTTTCTCTGTCTCTCGAAAGAAAGAAAGAAAGAAAGAAAGAAAGAAAGAAAGAAAGAAAGAAAGAAAGAAAGAAAGAAAGAAAGAAAGAAAGAGGAAAGAAAGAAAGAAAGTCATAATGCCAATATTACACTAAATAAAGAATGCCAATAAAGAAAATAATTGGAAGAAAAAACAAACTGAAATTGTGGGGCTGTACAATACATTAACTGAAAATTTAAAACCTGCTAGATGTTCTCAATAGTATATGTGAACTGGCAAGAGAAAGAATTGGTGACCCAGGCTGGACAGATGACTTAGTGGTTAAGGCACTTGGCTACAAATCCAAAAGACCATGGTTTGATTCCCCAGGTCCCATGTAAGCCAGATGCACAAGGTTGTGCATGCATCTGGAGTTTGTTTGCAGTGGCTAGAGGTCCTGGCATGCCCATTTTTTCTCTCTCTCTCTCTCTCTCTCTCTCTCTCTCTCTCTCTCTCTCTCTATTTCTCTCCCTCTTTCTCTCTCTCCCTCAAATAAATAAATAGAAAATTTTTAAAAAATTACAAAAAAGAACTGATAACTTGAAAATAGATTGATTGAGGTGATGCAAGTCAGAGAACACAGAGAAAAAAAAAAAAAAACCAGGTAAAAAGAATGGATGCAAATCAGACATGATGACACACACCTTTAATCCCAGCATTCAGGAGGCAGAGGTAGGAAGCTTGCTGTGAGTTCAAGGCCACCCTGAGACAAAATAGTGAATTCCAGCAAGACCCCTACCTTGGTGGAGGGGGAGAATGGACCCTCTCAGAAAGTGGCATGCCCCCAAGTATATTGATACACACATATAGAGCACCGGAAGGAAATCAGGAAACCAAAACCCCGGAGTCTAATAGAGTTTAACTCAAGGAACTCAAGACTAACCTAACATCAAAAACCCGTTACTATATAAAATTAAAACACATTATCTCAATAGACTCAGGAAAAGAATTTTTAAAAAATAGATCACCTTGTATGATTAAAAATAGAACAGTAGAGTAGGAAAAACTTCCTCAACGTGATGAAGAACATCCATGAAAATCCATATCCCACATCATGCTTGAGAGTGAGAGACTGGAGGCTTTCCCTGAAGATGAGACACAAACACCAATGCCTGCCTACTCTCACCACTTCCACTAGGTCTAGCCATGGCATTATGCAATAGCAACATAGGCAAAGGGCACCCAAAGCAGGAGCAAAGGAGATGGCCCATCCCTCTTTGGAGATGACATTATTTGGTGTGTAGAAAACCCTGAAATAGGGCTGGAGAGATGGCCCAGCAGTTAAAGGATCCTGATAAGTCAAGAATAAAAAGACAAATGTCCCAATTTAAAAATGAACAAGTGATCCAAACCAGCAGGAGGCGTTTGCTCATGAAGCCAAAGGATCCCGGTTTTCTCCAGGACCCACATAAGCCAGATGCAAGCACATGCATATATATATATATATATATTTATATATATGCAAATAAATAAAAAATTAAAAAAAATAAAAAATAAAAAAATATGAACAATATCCAAACCAACAGAAGCATGTTTTACCAAGAAATATATATATAATATTTGTATGTGTCATCAATAATCAACATACAAAAAATGCTCATCATTACTTGTCAAGAACAAACAAATGTAAACCACATTGTCATATCATTTTACATCCCCTGGGTGGCTACAATTTACAAAGAAAAATCCAGATAGCAAGTGCTGTTGGTAAAGATGTGGAGAAAGGGGAACCCTCCCCCCCAATCACTACTGGTGGGAATACAAAATGCTTTGGAAGAACTGACCATTCTCCAAATGTAGAGTTCCCCATGACCCAGAAATTCCACTCCCCAAAACAATGAAAGCTGGGCTGGATGGAAACTTGTACAGAAATGTTTATAATGACATTATTCATAATATATAAGTGCCCATCACTGGTCAACTGGACAAAATGAGCTATATCCATAAAGCAGGATATTATTCATCTTTAAAAAGAAGTGAAGAACTTGGGCTGAAGAGATGTTCCAATCTCCAGTTCCAATCTCCAGGTTATAGCCAGATGCAAAGTGCATAAGGGTGCAATGCCCATTTGACCTAAGCCTAAGCTGAACACTGGTCCATCCAATCTCCAGCGGGTCCAATCATCCAGGTCCCATAAAACATTTAGCCAGAGATGGCTCAGTGGTTAAAAGGCTTGCTTGACATAATGGGTGCAATGAAACCATGTGGCAGGTGGCCAAACCAAATTTGAGCCCAGACACAAGATTGGGACCCAAAAGGAAAAGACACTATAAAACTTTATCTGGAAACATTGATCCTTTGCAGCAGTTGAGAGCATCTGCTGGCCAACCTTAATCTTGTCCTGCTTCTCCATCTCTATCTGTTTTCCTCTCCTTCTCTCTGTCTCTCTCTGTCTCACCTCCTCAAATTAAAATGCAGACTTATAAAAATGGGGTGAAAAAAGCTGTTGAAGAACTTATAAATGACACAACATAAATGAACCAAAGGTTAAAAACATGTTAAAGGACCAAACAAAAAGAATCTAAGGGTCAGTCCCCAGACAGTTAGCTAGTCTAGTACCAGATTCCATACAAGCAATAAAACCGACATCTGTCCAAACAACTGGCATTCCAAGATACCCAGCTGGAAACAACTTGACGTAATGCTCATACAAGTGCAGTAGTAGCAATCAGCCATGGTGGGTAACCAACACTAGATCACTCAGACTCATTGCTGGCTGGGAAATAAGTCAAAACCAGGTACAAAAAGTGGTTAAAGATGGTCATTAACTTTTCTCTCCGATGGAGAATTTGCTTATTCGAACCTGAAGGGAGGAAGCTAACCACCAGCCCCAGTTTACGAGGGGAAGGGCAAGAGTTCAGTATTCATCATGGGTTGATTTCATCACTGAAGCAGAACTAAAATGACCCCTTGTGTTAGAGCCATAGTTGGGGCATTAGCAGGAACTCTTAACCAACAGACATTCCCCATTCAACCTTTGAAAGAGGGAGGACAGGGAGGAGGACAATGGAACCAATACTATGAATGCAGCAAAAGGTTTACCCATCAGGGTTGATTTCCCTAGCCACCCTTGTACAGCAGGACAGACATTCACCTGTAGCAGCAAGAGGCCCCCTCTGCTGTGCCCATATTCCCACATATTCTGGCAAACATCTTTTAACTGTCTTTTGGTCCTTGTCTACTATCAAAGTGATGTGTCTATGAGAAGGGAACTGCAGAATCCCTATCCACTGTGATCTAGTCTAAACCTGTGTGTTGGGGGGGTGTATTTTATTTACTTGTATGTGGGGGCCGTCATGCCAGGGTCTGTTCTTGCTGTTTGCAAAGGAACTCCAAACAAATTGAAATTTTCTGCTTCTGGCTCTGGGGAACTGAACCCAGACTGGCAGGCTTTGTAAGCAAGCACCTTTAACTCTGGAGCCATATCCTCAGCCCAAACTTAAGTCTCTCATTTATAAAGTTCAATATTTTCATAGTTAAGTTCCACTTTTACAAAATAAAAAATGGCTAGCTTAAAAACAATAAATACCACTTACTATGTACAGCAAAATAGATCTTGTATCAAAGGGTTGTGTCTTTGGAAACGTAAAATGGTCCATATTAACCCCAAAGACTACTAGGTAAAGGTGTAAATGTTCATCTAGAAAAGTCATATTTGAATTTATTGTGACCTTAAATGAGCATGCCAGGCTCAGAGATGCACTGTATACCACTGACCCCACCACCACAAGAATGAGCTTTGCTCTAGATTACAATTGGGAATGAATAATAAAATAGTGTGTAAGAAACCAATGTGTGGCTTTGGAGCCTTCCTGCCTGGTAGCAACATGTACTTTGTAGCAAAAATCAAATGAACTATGCTCACCAAACTGCCCAGTAAGCACTTCTCTTAATGTTCATAACCATATATTAATGCTACTTTCACTTTTGGTTAGAGAACCTTCTCTTTTAAGATGGCAGTGACCTTGGGATGATTCAAAAGGCACCATAGTGCTGAGAAATGACAGAGGAGTGCTTAGCACTGAAACATCTCTATCACATCTTCCAAGGCTCAGGGTCCATTGCAGAAGAGGTGGTGGAAAGAATATAAGAGCCAAAGGAAGGGTAGGACTGCTTACAACAAGCTCCTCTGCACACAAAATGGCCTGGATATCCATGACTTCACAGTGCCTGACACTACTACACAGACCATCATAATAGGAGGAAAGATCATGACATCAAAATAAACGAGACTGATTGAGAGGAGAAAATGTATGATGGAGAGTGGAGTTGCAAAGGGGAAAGTGGGGAGAGGGAGGGTATTACCATGGGTTATTGTCTATAATTATGGAAGTTATCAATTTTTTAAAAAGTTTTTAAAAAATCAAGTGAACTGGTTAAGAGTACATCCAAGTTGTCTGAGGGTCCATTGCCCTCTAGTGGCTGTTTTGAGCATAGTTCTTAATACCAGCGCCTTAAAATCTCAGCCTTGATTCTCAAGGTTGCTTGGGGAGAAGAGCACCAGCAACTGGAGAAGTGAGGACACACTCACCCCCAACCCCGTCTAAGACTCGGGTAGTGATGGCTGGCAATCTGTCTGCAAGAGCTCTTTGTGCGATTCTGATGCTAAAGGCTGAGAAGCACTGTTCTAAGGAAAATATGTATTTGAAGTAGATGTGAAAGACACATGTACATATGTATGTTCTTGTGTGACACTGTTGTTCATAATTACTTCTCTATTTTCTCTCAACTTCAAAAGGCCATTTATGTGCACAGAATAATCCAGGAAAAGTTTACAACTTGGTAGGGAGATTTAAAAGGGCTATACACCATGACTGAATGAAACAGGAAACAAGGGGATGAGATGAATAAAAGGGAACTTATTAGATATTAAAATGTATTCGGTGTTAAAACTTCATTTAAGATTTCTCAAACTAGACAAAGTATCTGACCAGAATTTATCCTTTTATTTCTTAGCTATAAAATCAATAGAATGCTGGGAGGCGTGGCTCACACTTTTAACCCCAACACTCAAGGAAGCTGAGGTAGGAAGATTGTCATGAGTTTAAGGCCAGCCTGGGTTAACAGAGTGAACGCCAGATCAGACTCAGCTATGGGAAGCCATGCCTCTAAAAAGAAAGAAAGAAAGAAAGAAAGAAAGAAAGAAAGAAAGAAAGAAAGAAAGAAAGAAAGGAGGGAGGGAGGGGAGGGGGAGGAGGGAGGGGGAGGAGGGAGGAGGGGGAGGGAGGGAGGGAGGGAGGGAAGGAAGGAAGGAAGGAAGGAAGGAAGGAAGGGAGGGAGGAAAAACAAAAACTCAAGAGAAAAGAGTTTGCTGAATGGATTGAATATTTAACCCAGGTTTGCATCAAGCACTTAATATTTGGGCTTTTTAGTAAATCTATATTCCTTTCTCCCCATTTTCCCCAATGCACAAATTGTTATATCCTCTTGCCTACTGAACTGGATTTTTCAAACTGTAAGTGACACAATCCTAGCTCTGAAAAATACTTGGGTGGAGTTACTTTAATTATATCATGGGCAAATAAACATCTAAAAAAACATTTGAAGGGCTGTAGAGAAGAATCAGAGGTTAAGTGACTTGTTGCACAGCCTAATGGCCTACGTTCAGTTCCCCAGTACCCACATAGCCAGATGCCAGATGCATCTAGTGTTCATTTGCAGCAGCTAGGAGTCCCTGGCATGCACCCATTCTCTCTCTCCCTCTCTCTCCCTCCCTCTCTCTCTCTCTCTCCTGCACTTGGTGGCACACACCTTTAATCTCAGCACTTGGGAGGCAGAAGTATGAGGATTGATGTGAGTTCAAGGACAGTCTGACACTACATAGTGAATTCCAGGTCAGCATGGGCTAAAGCAAGACCCTACCTCAAAAAAATTTAGATTTAAACTTTAAAAATACAATGTTTAACATCTTTATCCATCAGAGAAATGTAAATTAAAACCACTTTGAGATTCTATCATACTCTGGTCAGAATGGCTATCATAAAAAAATCAAATGACAACAAATGCTGATAAGGATGTGGGGAAAGCGGAGTCCACATCCACTGCTGGTGGAAACGTAAAGTGGTACAGCCTCTATGGAATTCACTGTGGAGGCTTCTTAAAATACAACAAAACAAAATAAAACAAAATAAAATAAAATAAAAATAGATCTACCAGATAGCTCAGCTCTACCAGTCATAGACATTGTGACAGTTTGAATATGATAGCTTGAATGTGTGGCCCCATAGACTCAGACTTGAATCATGAGTCTCCAGTGGGTGGAGCCCTACTGGGGAAGAGGCATGTCACTAGGGAAAGATTTTTATTATTATTATTAATATTTATTTTATTTTTTATTGACAACTTCCATAATTGTAGACAATAACCCATGGTAATTCCCTCCCCCACTTTCCCCTTTGAAACTCCACTCTCCATCATATCCCCTCCATCTCTCAGTCTCTCTTTTATTTTGATGTCATGATCTTTTTCTACTATTACGATGGTCTTGTGTAGGTAGTGTCAGGCACTATGAGGTCATGGATATCCAGGCCATTTTGTGTCTGGAGGAGCACGTTGTAAGGAGTCCTACCCTTCTTTTGGCTCTTACGTTCTTTCCACCATCTCTGAGCCTTGGAAGGTGTGATAGAGATATTTCAGTGTTGAGCACTCCTCTGTCCCTTCTTTTCAGCACCACTATGCCTTCTGAGTCATCCCAAGGTCACTGCCATCTGAAAATAGAAGCTTCTCTAATCAAAAGTGAGAGTAGCATTAATATATGGGTATGAACATTAAGAGGAGTGCTTACTGGGCAGTTTGATGAATATAGTATGTACTTTTAGCCAGACACCAGCAGACATTACACCCCTATGGCTCATGACTACCCCTGTTGTACATTTTCAGTATCAGGCATGTATTCCCTCCCATGGAGCAGGCCTCCAGTCCAAATAGAGAGAGCAGTTGGTTTTCCCTAATAACAGACATGCCACTATTGCACCCGTTGGCTCATTTGGCCTGGCTGGCTAAGTTTAAGGCTTGCAGTGTCCACTGTTACATATCACCACTGGTGATTTCTCTCTATCTCCCCCATTGAACTGCATGCAGCATAGCTTTTCCCAGATTTCTGTCAGCTGATCTACATGGAAAAGGTTTTCAGCTCAGCTCCAGCAGGATTTCTCAGTGACCTGGCAGCCCAAGTATGTGGTCTTACCATCTATTCCTGGTGGGAAACCAAGGGCCTCGGTAATGAGTTATAATGTTTTGGGGGTATCTGTGACCTCTTTGGCCAATAACTCACTGGAAAGTATCCCATCCCTGGCACTGAAAATTTTCTAGTAACTGTAAAGTTTGGGATTGACCAAGACCACGCAGAGCACTCTGAGACAAAGATAAAAGCTTTTATTTGGGAAAAGCACACACGCTGCCAGGGCTGACTCTCAAGAGAAGAACACAGCCAACCTGAGTTTGTAGCTAGTGGGCTTTATAGGCTTTGTCAGTTGAGGGAAGGTGAGGAAGGGAAAGGAAGTCATTTTTTCTTTACATTAGCCATTTCAAATAGCTAGGGTGTGAGACCAGAACAGTGACCAGGTGACTTACAAGATAAGGGGGCAGGAAACCATGACCTGAGGACATTATTTGGCAAGGAAGGGAAAATGGCTGGGCAATTTCTTGAGGAATGTGGATAATCCACTTGTCTCTGTCACCATCCTGCTGTCCTTGGTGACTCCATTTTGGGAGCCTGTCCCAAACTAACAGTAACAATCTATGGCTTCTGAGTGTTCCATTGTCCAAAAAAGGTTTCCATATGACTTCCTAATATCCTTTTAGATTTTGATTAGCTCTCCCTCTACCTTCCCTTTACTCAGTCTCTTCCCCTGACCTTACTTAGGCCTTTTCACCCCCATTAATCTGTTCTTCTACTTACATATATACAATATGAGAGAAGTTGGAGCTCTACCAGTTTTGTGGTCCTGGCTATTGGTGGTGTCTCTGTGTTGGAATCTATGAAAGGGAGCCAGCTTCAGGCATTAATGGTGTTCCCCTGTAATTTGCAATTCTGAAATAAATTTCTTCCTTCCATAAACTAAGATAAGAAAGATGTATGGTTTATCACAGGAAAAATTCAAGCAGGTATAAAGTTACTGGCACAGATAGTAGTTTTAGGTCCCTAAACCTACAATTATTAAACAGATTAACACCATTAAGGGTGAGCCATCTGTTTTGCATTGAGACAATGGAAAAGATACATGAGGGTGAACTCCACCTAGGAAAGGCTCAATGAGTAGGAATGCAAATTCTTTTGAAAGATTATTCAACAGGAAGAATTCTAAAGAAGTTTGCTATTCTTCAAGATCAAATTTGGCTTGCCACTTACCTGGTAATGGGTTTGAAAGCATGAAAACTGCAAGGAGTACACATGAAGTACACATGGCTGCCGGAGCTGCATAAACAGCAGTGTAAAGCACAGGGAGGTGCCTATGTAGAGGCCCAGTGAGGCCAATGCATGAAAATGGAGGGGTTCCAGTTGCTGCTGAGATGTGACATTAGAAGCAGGGATACATCCCTGTATCTCAAGCCAAATAAGGCCATTGCATGGAGCTGTGAAAATGGACAGTGGTTTGCAGTATAGACCCAAAGATGTCTTGGATATAGCAGAACTGTGAAACAGTTGCCATGGAGAGCTAGTGGTTCAGAACTGGATGTTTGCCAGGTGTGACCAGCCCAGTTGGAGGGGCAGAATTGGAAATCCAGGGACTTTTTAATCATTGGTTATTCATGTTGGACTTGAACTGCAAATGGTTGATGTTCATCTGCTGGTCCAATCTCTCCTTGTTATGCCTTATTGCAGTGGAAATGTTCACTCTGTCATTATGTTAGAAGTATGTAACTTAGTTTGATTTTACAGGACTTATGAGACAGTCTTGAATCTCAGATGAGACTTTGGATTTTAAAATACTCTTAAAGTTGGTAAAGGTTATGAGGCCCTTTGAAGTTGGACTGAATGCAATTTGTATTATGGTCATGAGTCTATGGGGGCCAGGGGCAGAATGTGGAAGTGTGAATGTATGGCCCCATAGACTCAGGCTTGAATCTTGAGTCTCCAGTGAGTGGATCCCTGCTAGGGAAGAGGTATGTCATATCTTAAGTTCAGCTCTAAGGTGTGTCTGCCATTTTTATGGTACTTCCTCTGGAATTTGTAAGCCTGAAATAAACCTCTTCTTCCCATACGCTGTTTCTGATCTAGTATTTGTTCCAGCAATGAAAAGCTGACGGCAGCAGATATATATCCTAAAGTCTGTATACTTTACTATAGAGATACTTGCTCAGCCATGTGTGTTGCTGCTCTATTCACAATAGCTAGGAAATTGAATTAGTCCAGATTCCTATAAACTAATTAATAGATAATGAAGATGTGGTACATATACACAATGACGTTCTATTTAGTGATAATTAAAAAATGGAAAATGGGTAGATCTGGAAAAAATTATACTAACTTGGGCCCAGAAAAACAAATGCCACATGTGTGCCATATGTGGTTCCTAGCTTTGAATGGTTAAGATTTTTCTGTGTGCTGTAGTAAACAGTAGTACTAGAGGTCAGTAAGCTACACTGGGGCTTAGAGAGAGAAGTGGGGAGGGATTAGGGGAAGGTATAGTAAACAGGCAAGTGTTGGGACCTCATGCAGGGAGTGGAAAGACCTGTGGGAAAAGGGAGGGAACAGAGCAAGAGAGATGCACAAAACTAAGGGTAGTAAACCTAAGTACCATGGAAGCATGCTTCATTAGCTAACTTCAAAGAGTTCCTGACAGAAAGGGAGAGAGACGTTGGGCAGAAGTTCTCCACTGGGGTGAAGGCTTTACTCTGAAGATGTGGGTTATTGCAGGTAAATCCCACTTCCTGACATGAGTACCCCACCCCAGTGAGCTGTTGGTCATGGAGCTTATGAGGGCCCCCAAACAATGAAGGCCATTGCCAAAGCACTTAGTTCTTCACAAGGACAAGATGGTAAGACATTATTGCTAAAGACACCACAGACTGTGATGATAGGACTCTGAGAAACCAAGCTAGAGCTGAACTGAAAGCCAGCTCCCTGCCAGATAGATTCCTGTCATAGTGCTGGACGGGGCTATACAAGCTGCAGAGGGAGAAAAGTCATTTACAGGATGAACAAGCACTGGATCCTGCAAGCTACAAAATCAACAAGCCAGGCAAGATGTACCTACCAGTACAATAGTGACACATAAATTATGGGGGTAATCAATTGCTCTCTGATTGGATATGAAACCCACTCACTGGGAGGGAGTTCATACTGGATGCAGAGAACCAAGTTAAAAGCCTATGGCTTGGAAGTTCATAGATTACTAGAACGTCTCCCTTGTTCTTTGGCTAAATGGAAATGTTATGTCAATCAAAAACCCTTGCCAGGTGTGGTGGTGCACACCTTTAATCCAATCACTCGGGAGGCAGAGGTAGGAGGATAGCCATGAGTTTAAGGTCACTCTTAGATTATATAGTTAATTCCAAATCAGCCTAGGCTAGAGTGAGACCATACCTTGAAAAAGCAAAAAAAAAAAAAAACCTTGAAAGTATGGATGTTTAAGTCTTTCAATTAATGCTGTTCTCACCTTTGGTTAGAGACCTTCTTTTTACAAATGGCAGAAAATACCAGGGAGACCAAAAATTCCTCAAAATGACAAGAAGAAGAGAAAGCCCAGAGCTCAGCACTGAACAAGTCCTCACTATCATACCCAGCACAAAGTGGCACGTGCATCTGGAGTTTGTTTGCAGTGGCAGGAAGTACTGGAGCACCCACACTCAACTCTCTTTCTGTCTCCCTCTTTCTCTGTGTCTATTTTAAATGAATAAATTAAAAATATTATTTACTTGCAAGAACAGAAACAGAGAGAAAGAGAATGGGCATTCTAGGGCCTCTACCACTGCAAATGAACTCCAGATGCATGTACCACTTTATGCATCTGGCTCTAGATGGTTGTAGATGACTTTTCTCTCTCTCCAGCTTATATAGCACCTTCCAGCACTTTGTCAGGTATCTATCTGGCAGGGACCTGGCTTTCAGTTCAGTTCCAGCTTGGTTTCTCAAAGTCCTGTAATCACAGTCTTTAGCAATAGTGTCTTACCATTTTGTTCTTGAGTGTAACCAAGTGCTTTGGCAATGGCCTGCACTGGGGAATTGAACCTGGGATGGTAGACTTCTCAGGCAAATGCTGAGCCATCTCTCTAGCCAGGATAAAGAATTTTTAGAGCTCAGATTTTCAAGTTCAAGTAACTGCCTGCTAAAAAGGAAACAGAACTCCTCTGAAGAGCCAACAGAGTCGAGTGGGCCTCATATGGCTCAATCCAAGACACATTTCAAAATTAGCAGCTAGACAAGGAAATGTGATGCGTATTCAAGAGAAAATGCAATCAAAGACCAACCCCAGCATGGCCCAGAGGTCAGAAGTACCAAAGATTTGGGGCGGGCAGGATGGCTTAGCAGTTAAGGTATTTGCCTGCAAAGCCAAAGGACCCCGGTTCAATTCCCCAGGACCCATGTTTGCCAGAAACATAAGGTAGCGCATGCATCTGAATTTCAGTTTGCACTGGCATGCCCATTCTCTCTCTCTCTTTCTTTTTCTCTCTCCCTCTTTCTCTCTGAAAAAATAAATAAATAAATAAATAAATAAATAAATAAATAAATAAATAAAAATTTTTTAAAAAGAACTACCAAAGATTTTTAAGGCAGATATTATAACCACAGCCAGGGACCTAAAAAAAATATGCTTTGAATTAATAAAAATATGTGACACTTTTGCACAGAAGTAGAAACTATAAAATGAACCAAATAAAAATTCTACAATGTAAAAATATATGACTTTTTAAAAATTTATGAGATGAAGGGCTGGGGAGATCGCTCAGTGTATAAAATACATGCTGGGCATGTGTGAGTAACCAAGGTCAGTTCCCCCACAACCCACATAAAGCCAGATGCAGGATGGAGTGTCTGTAATCCTGCTCTCCTTCGACAAGATGGGAGGTGGAGACAGGTGGACCCCAGATGCACACATGGCCAGACAGCCTGGTATTCAGAGCAGTCAACAAGGGATCCTGCTAGAAACAAGGTGGACGGTGTCATACAACACTCAAGGCTGTTCTCTGAACTATACTCACATGCTGTGGCATGCATATGCCCACACTCCTACAAACAGACACACACATCATGCACACTCACAAACAAAGATAATTTTAAAAAATTCTTTAGGTGAATTTAGAGCCAGAGTGGAAGAGGAAATCTATAGCCAGTGCATGCACTGAATGAAGACTCCCAAGGAAATAAGAGTGAGGTGTTCTATTCTATGTCCCCCTTTGCTGGGCTGCTGCAGGTACAGAGAGAAAGAGAAGCAATGGTGGGATACTCAGAGCCAGCTGTGATGCAAGTTCCTTTCAGGCTCAGAATGTCAGCTCAATCAGATTGAAAGCAAGTACCTTCCCTTCTACTCAACATCTTCAAAGCCAATGAGATTGCTGAGGGTATTGCTCAATAGTAGAGCAATCACCTAGCATGCACAAGGCCTAGGTTCAATACCCATCCCCCCACCCCCAGCATGGAAAGGAATTTAAATAATAAAATTTTACTATTTTCAGCTTGCATTCGTAGTTAGTGTGCTAGAACAGATTTTAAGTTAAAGATGGCAAATAAAGAGAGAATGCTCACACAGATACACATATTCCTTACTCACCAGTGAAATGAAAAGAAAGCATACCTCATAAATTAATGATTCTTCATCAGGTTCATCCCATTTTGCTTCTGTTTTTCTTTTCGGGTGGAAAGTCCCATAATAAACAGAAAGAAAAACAATTCCCAGGAGAAGAGCGAGAAGAATAGTGACACTGATCTGCGTTAAAAAATCTGCATTAAACAAAGAGAGTGGGTTGGCCCAGAACACAATCAGTATCCCCAAAGTGCCCAGTACCGTTACAATGTAATAACAAGACACGGACATTTGGTATTCTGTCCCTTAACATTAAAAAATGTAAAGGTAAGAATGAACCCAATGACAGTCCTATATAAGAATTCCATACATGTGGAATTATAAAACGGAGTTTGCGTTTTACATGCCCATATTAGACCTATGAGCCAGAGAACTGACAATAGCAGTAAAGCAAGTGGAATACTTACAAACAATGGAAGAACAATGCTCAACATCCAAAACAGCAAGGTAGACAATTTATAAGAGGTGTGTGACTTTGGGACAGAGTCCACTGAGGGTGCTTTGATCAGGCAAAGACTTTCTTAAAGCAACATGATAATCAACAGTTGACCAAGAAACAGCACAGCAAGAAACCATGATGGCTGCATCTACAAAACCAAAAAATAAAGGTACATTGTTTTAGGAATGGTCGTGTTAGCACTTACAGTAACAGCAGGATTGAATTATTACATACCACTGTGCTTTAGTTGGACATATTCACACAGATATATACCAGACACTTGTCTCAGCTAATTCTTGGGGGGGATATAATATCCCCATATCAGATATGGGGGAACTGAGGTTTAAAGACATATATTTCTTTACTCTAGTCCTGCAACCAGAAAGTTACAGAATTGAGAGTTAAGCCTAAAACTGTGTGATTACTGCAAGTCGGTATACTAATCAGCTATGTTAGACTGCTTTCATGTGATTTTGAATAAATTCAGTGGATAAATAATATTCTCATTAGACACTACAGTTATGTCTCTAGGTTTCCTAGCTTTTGACCTGGGATATACAATTAATTCACTGTGAGATAGGTTCATGGGGTGTGGGATGGTTACACAGAAAATGTAGCATAAATAGACATTATTAACAAGATCATTTATTCATTTCCTACAGATCCTTAATCAACCTAACAAATACACTCCAAAATTCACAGTTCTAAGGTTTGACACCTTTACCCTTTTTCCTCCACAAACAACCAAATATTAAGTTCATTGCTATTTGGGAAAACAGTCATTAGACTCACTGTCAAAGCACAGGACTTTCCAAGTGAAATCCAAGCTATTGGAAAATTAAAAGGAAGTCTTTACAGAAGAACACAGTGTTCTTCAGTCTCATTCACCCTCCTTGGGAGGCTGCAAAAGGACAGAAAGTCAAATTTATAATTATTTCCTGTTGAGGATAATGAGGACCTTAGAAAATGTCTTTCCATCTTCTCTTGATTTTGGCAAGTGACAGTGGATCTGGACTTATTTTCTCTTATTGTTTAATTAAAATACACTTTTCCCTAAATTGCCCTACAATGGTGTTTTTTTTTTTTAATTGGGGTTGTTTTGATTTTGTTTTGTTCTTTTGTTTTTGAGACAGAATCTCACTATGTGGCTTAGGTTGGTCTGGAACTTACAGCAATACTCCTGGATCACTGTCAGTTCAAGGCCACACTGAGAATACAGAGTGAATTCCAGCTCCACCTGAGCTAGATTGAGACTCTACCTCAACAAAACAAAACAAAACAAAACAAAACAAACAAACAAAAACATTTCATTTCTCTTGTAGTTAAGAACTGCCACCAGCTTCACACTTAGTGTAGAGAAGCTTCTCTTTTCAAATAGTGGTGACCCCATCATGTGTATTCATGTGTGTGTACATGTTCATGTGTGTGTGTAAGTGCAAGTGTGCACATGTGTGTGGAAGTAAGAACACAGCCTAAGGTGTCAGTGTCAGGAATGTCACCTTCCTCCTTTGAGAGATGGTCTCTCACTGGTATGGCATTCCCCAATTAAGCTACACTCGCTGGCCAGTGAACGCTAGGTATCCTTGTGTCTCCACCTCCCCAGTGCTGAGATGACAAGGGCGTGCCACCACTCTCAGCACTTTTCCACATGGGTTCTGTAGACTGAGCTCTGGTCCTCATGCAAAGCCAGAACTGGACTATCTCACTTATTTATATTACACTGGGTATTAGAAGGAATCTAAGGAAGATTTAAAGTATACAGGAGGATGTATAATGTCATTTTATATAGCACACGAGCCTCTGTGGATTTTGATGTCTCTGAGGGTCCTGGAACCAATCTCCACAGATACCAATGAATGATTATGCTGCTTTTTTACATGATTATTCCATAAACATTGTGTTGATTTCTAACATTAGGTCACAATAACCTGCCTTTATCCATTTGACAGTTAGTTTTGAATTATTAGCCATTTCCTACTTAACTACCTGCTTTTAACATATTGCCATTGACCCGTACATTACATTCTACTGAAAATGAACTCCTCCTTTTTAGCAAACTATGCCTTTGCTTGTGCATTTCCTTTGCCCTAAACTGGTTTTGTCCAATTAAACAGATCATTAATTTCCTTCTGACCTGACACTAACTGCCATCACCTTGCAGAAAATATAAAACTCCCAATACTCACTAAATAGGCTCATATGTTTGCATACTTAATCCTCAGTTCGTAGCATTGTTCTGGAAGGTTATGGCAGGAGGTGGAGACTTGCTGGAGAAGCTGTGTTACTAAGTAGACCTTGAGATTTTATAATATGTCCCCATGTTCTGTTCTGTCTCTGCTTTCTATCTGCCAGTGTGACCTTGTGACATAGGCTTCCTTCTCCAGCCTTCCATTCCTTTTCCTCCATGATGAACCCTAAGCTGCTTCTGGTCAGGTATTTTGTCCCAGCAACAAGAAAAGTAACTGTTATGGAAAACAGATACTAAGAAATAGGGCCACTGCTGCAATAAAGTTGACTGTCTGAACAGGCTAAGAGTTTGCACCCTAACACTAAGAGAAGCCTTACAATTCTGTGAGCAGAGCTTACAGGGCCATTCTGATGGGAGTTTGGAAGACTAAAAACACAAATCATGAGAGCTCAACTTACAGAATTTCAGAGGGGAATAAGGACTCTATCAGTAACTGGGCTAGAGGCAGGTCATGTGATAGTTTGACAAAGAAATTGGCTATATTCTGCTGATGTCAAGAATTTGAGTAAAGGGCTGGAGAGGTGGTCTAGCAGTTAAGGCACTTGCCTGCAAAGCCTAAGGACCCAGGTTTGATTTCCCAGTAAATGTAGCAATATGCACAAGGTGGTGCATGTGTCTAAAGTTTGTATGCAATGGCTAGAGGTCCTGGTATGTCCATTTTCTCTCTTTCTCCCTTTTTCTCTCTTGTGAAAGAAAAAAGAAAGAAAGAAGAAAAAGAAAGAAAGAAAGAAAGAAAGAAAGAAAGAAAGAAAGAAAGAAGAGAGAGAGAGAGAGAGAGAGAGAGAGAGAGAGAGAGAAAGAGAAAGAAAGAAAGAAAGAAAGAAAGAAAGAAAGAAAGAAAGAAAGAAAGAAAGAAAGAAAGAAAGAAGAGAAAGAATTTGAATGAAGCTGAATCTAAAAGTAATGGACTGATGTATTTAGTTTAGGAACTTTTAAGGCAGAATAGCATTGGGTCTGTGATATGGTGCCTCTTATACACTCTGATTCAGATCTACAATCAAACAGACCAAAATACAGAGAAGAAATATATAAAAAATGTGAATTTTAGGAAGGAAAGAAATGTAAGCAAGTTTACAATTCCAGGCAAAGATAGTATAGCCACTTTGACTATAATTGTTAAATAAATTACCACACTTAAAGGGAAATCTACAGCTCTGCACTGGAACATTAGGAAAGATGGATGCCCTCGACCCATTTAAAGCTCAAGACAGAAAGAATGCAAATTCTTTTCAAAGGAAAATGGCTGAAAGAAGAAAGCTAAAAGAGGTTTCTGCTCCTCAACATCAGCATCCAGAGACTGCTAAAACTGTGTTCCATGGTGCTATGCTCCATCCTGATTGGACAGGAGAATCTGGCATGATCACCCACATGGTACTGACTTTGAGGAATGAACGACCAGGAAGGCCCAGGGCTCCTCCAGTTTTCACGCTCCTCAGCACTGGCATTACAGGCATGCATAGCCAGCCTCAACCCTTTACATGGGTGCTTAGGAAAAAGTTCAGGTCCTCATGATTATGGAGCAACTGAGCCATCTGCCTAGCCCTCTTATTGGTATTTCTAATCAGCTAGTCTACTATGCAATATCCTTGTCCTCAAATATTGCTTCTATTTCTTCATTCTTTTTCAGTTCATAAAGAATAGGGATGAAATAATATATTAACTTTTCTAAATCTTTCTATATGTAACATTTTCATAGTTGTGTAATTTATAATTTTGTGAATGTCAAATAATATATACCTACTGAAATCCAAAAGTAAACATGAAAAAGGAAGAATATTTTTAAATCCCACTGCCCCACAAGCAACCACACTTAACACTTTGGTATATTTCCTTCCAGACATATTTCTATATAATCATTTATGGTATCCTTAAAAGTATGCTGGTGGAAAACTTTATAAATTACATTTTTCTTAAATTTAATTTCATAATTGCTTTCATATGTCATTAAAACTTCTTTGGAAACACTTTAAGAGTGACACGATGCTACATTCTAACAGTCCATTACATCTTATTTACCAATTTCTCTCTTGTTAGACAAATGGGCTGTTTCTCATTATTTCTTATTTTTAATTAACTTATCTTGAATTCTTACTTTAAACAAACTATGAAAATGACAGAGCCATAACATAAGATGCAAAACAGTATTTACTGCATCATTCAATAGCAAAATGTTTTCAAACATCCTAAATTAACATGGCTTGTTAAATAAATTGGGATACATCTATAATCTGCAATATTATGCAGAAATATAAAATAAGGAACTAATTCTGTACTGGTATAGATAGATCTCTAAGATACACTGATGGATGAAAAACACAGAGCTAGTTTTTTATCTTGCTGTCCTTAAGGAAAAGAGAACAAGTAACAAACACTTTTTTTAAAACTCTCTGAAAGAATCATCAAATGACTGACAGCAGTAGTTTCCAGTTTGGGCAGACAAGGGAGGGACACAGGAAACACAGAGGGAGGCTATATCTTTAGATACTTTTTGATATTTGAAGCATGTTACTGAACT
The DNA here is from genome assembly GCA_036365145.1 of Orientallactaga sibirica. Classification (NCBI taxonomy): domain Eukaryota; kingdom Metazoa; phylum Chordata; class Mammalia; order Rodentia; family Dipodidae; genus Orientallactaga; species Orientallactaga sibirica. Next base: position 24,824,992 of record JAEOAD010000003.1, read on the forward strand.
TTCTTTTTTAAAAAATAAAATTATTTTCTTAGGGATTCAAAAGAAAAATTCTAGAATCTACCAGAAGGTCATATAGTTTTTTATAAGATCTCAGTGGCATACATGTAACCAAGGATTTGAGGAAAGACTTACACTGACTGAAATTCACTTCACCATTCTCCAGGAAGATGTAGAGCTAAAGGACAAGCTGCAGGCAGCCTTCTAGGTAGGTCTCAAATAGCCTGAGCACGCTCAGATCATTCGTTGTGTCTTTGGCATCTTTATGGGGGTCAGTTTTTTCCTCCATGCAGTTAGAAGTTTTGCTACTACATTTGAAAGCCACATGGTACCCCTTTGTCAAAGCAAACCAATACGTGTAAAGTAACATGAACATTTACCTTCAGGCATATATTTGTTATAAATTAAACTTAGTTTAAATTTTATATATATATATATGATCTTATGGATGTTTCAATACATATGTAATGTTTAAATCAAATTAAACATGTCTATCACCTCAAACATTTATAATTTCCTTACAATTAAAATGTTAAAGGGGGTTGGAGAAATGGCTTAATGGTCAACGTACTTGCCTGCAAAGCCAAAGGACCTCAGTTCAATTTCTCCAGGACCCACTTAAGCCAGATGCACAAGGTGGCACATGCGTCTGGAGTTTGTCTGCAACAGCTGTAGGCCCTGACATGCCCATTATCCATCTCTCTGCCTCTCTCTCTCTCAAATAAATAAATAAATAAATAAATTTTTTTAAAAAAATATTAAAAATCTAAAGGCCCGGGTTCAATGCCCCAGTATCCACATAAAGCCAGATGCATATAGTAGCACATGTGTCTAGAGTTCATTTGCAGTGGCGCTAGGCCCTGGCACATCTATTCTCATTCTCTCTCTCTCTCTCTCTCTCTCTCTCTCCCCTTCCCCTTGCAAATAAATAAACAAAACATAAATAAACAAAATTAAATTAAAATGCAAAATCCTTCTAGCTTTTTCAAATATACATATATTACTGTTACCTGTAGTCTTTCTACTGTGTAATAGCCTAACAGATCATCTTACTCTTCTCTCACTATAACTTAGCACCCATTCATTTTTAAGAGAACAGTAATTTTTTCTTTATTTATTTGAGAAAGAAAAAAAGAGGCAGAGAGAGAAAGAGAGAGTGAGAGAGAATGTTCATTAGCCACTGCAAATGAACTCCAGATGCATGTATCTCCTTGTGTATCTGGCTTACATGGGTACTGGAGAATCAAACCTGGATCCTTAGGCTTCACAGGCAAGTGCCTTAATTGCTAAGCCATCTCTTCAGCCCACTTAGCACCTATTGATCATCCCCTCCACCATGACATCTTCTTTTACATGTCTACTTGTACAAAATTGAATAGATTCAATAAAAATATTGAAAGTAGCAATCTATAGCATATAGGTATAGAATTTTTCACAAACTTGCTCTGTGCATATGTTTTATGACTAGTTTGTGGTAGCTATATTGAGAGTCAGATTTCATTAGTTTGTGATATATATTTGATGTGCCAGTTGCATGGGGGGGTCTTCATCTTTACAAAACTTTTAAAATAATTGGGTGTCATTCTCCTCTCACAGATGAGAACACTAAGGCTGAAAAGGGTGACATAATTCATTGAAACTTATACAGAAAGTAGGGCAGACATAGGATCCAAGCTCAGAGCTGATGATTCCTAGTCTTCACCAGTACTTTCCAAAAGATGAACTGTGATTTTCTGTTCCTGCAATTTACCTTAAGTGAAACACACACATACATGCACACACTCACACACACACACATCGCCTTATGAGGACACAAAGGGTGAAGAGGGGAATTTTCTTTTAATCTAATTTGTTAAATAATGACTCAGTTCCTCAAGGTGCTAGTCTCTTTGAACATTATCATCCTAGAAAATTTATTAAACCTTAAAGGCACTTAAAACACTCCTGCTCATTTCCTTCTTCTGGAAGAACTTTTAAAGCAATATCAGCAATTATCACAGATAAAATTAATAATGAAAAATTTGGTGGCTATTTAGAAGAAACCTGAGGCTAGCAGTAGGGCAACCAAAGCTCTATCCCAAGGCCTAACAGAAGTCCTTATCTTACCCTCAGCTTCCTCACACATAAGATATATATGCATCTGGATATATATATATATATATATATATATATATATATATATATATATATATATATATCCCATTTCAACTTCAACCTGCTTCTGCTGCCACCATTTTACTCTTTTTTTTTTTTTTTTTTTTTTTGCTCAGACCAAAACTTTTGGAAATCCCATATCCTGTAAAAGTTCCTGCCTAGTTCTAAGATCTCATATCTCATACCCAGATTGTAAATACTTCATACCATTTTATGGTGCAACCCTCCTAGGCTAAAAGCAGTAAAATTCTCATCTGTAATATTTCTCTAGTTGGTTGTTCAGATTCTACTTCTGTTCCCCACATAACCCATTCTATATACAAATGAATTTTCTAATTATCCCATCACTTAGAATAAAACCCCAAATCCTTAGCATATCTTGAAGGTCTCCATGGCCTGCCTCCTATACATGCTGCCACCACTGTCTTCTCATATTACTTCTCCCAAAATTCCAGTGTGCCCCCTTGCTGTTTCTCCCAGTGTAAAAGCCTATCTCTTCACTGCTCAACCCAGTTGAAATGTTTCTAAAACCATGAGATTTTACAAGTTGTTTCCTAAAAGTCAGGTCTTTAATCACTTCATGGCATCTCTTTAGCCAAATATTTTTCTTCACAATATTGACCATATGGTAGTTTATTTAGGTTAACTGCCCTTTCCTTCAGACAACTTAAAAGTGCCTACTTGAAAAGTGCCTCTTATTCATTGCTACACACTAAGCAGAAGGAACTGTACTTGGCACACAGGAGGTGCTCAAGACATTACTGAAAATAAGAAAAACCTCATGTCATATATGAATACACAAAGATTCCAAATCCAGAAAATGGAAATATGTTTCACCATTATAGTTCTGGGATGCCATGATCTATTATATTCAATATGGGTTAGGTGCCAGCATAGGGAAAATGTCTACAACAATGGTAATGACAGAGTAACTATCCTCAATGTCCTTATATCAGTCAAGGGAATATCAAACCTATACACTACTAGTTGCAAAGCAGGACAAAAGAAATAAGAACTGTGAAAATAAGGCATGGAGGAACAATTCTGTGTAGGGTTTATTGGCAAGGGGTAGTGATGTTTGAGCCTGTTCTGAGTATCTAGCAAAACAGGGAATATTTAGTTCCTTCCATGAAGTGGCTTATAAACCAGTAGGATGGATACTATTGAAGAACCTATGAATTTCATAAATATTAGCAGGTCCATGTTCAGAGCATAATTAGTACATGCAGCAAAGTCCGGGAGAGGAAGCAGAGCACAGTAGTTAAGAGTAAAAACTCAGCCAGCCTCAGTGGCATGTGAAAAAATTCCTAGCTACCTGGAAGGCTGAAGCAGGAGACCAGTAGTTTAAGAACAGATTTAAACACAGACCACATCTCAGTCAATCAATAAGTAAATAACAATGCCAGTTTTCTTGCTTCTAATCTGGACTGCACATTTTTCAGCTTCATCTCTCTATGCATCTGTTTCCTCATCCAGATTTAGCATTCTTACCCTCAGGGGTAAGGCTAAAGGTCCTGGCCTGCCCATTCTCTCTCTCTCTCTCTTTCTCTCTCTCTCCTTCTCTCTCTCTCTCTCTCTCTCTCTCTTTCTGCCTCTTTCTCTCAAATAAATAAAATTAAATTAAAATTTGAAAAAAGAAGGCAATCCCACTGCATGAGTCACACATCTATCTGCTTGTCCTCTGAAGGGTCCCCACAATCCAGCTGGCACAAAGTAGAGGTGGCTGAAGCATTAGTTATAATCTTAACTGGACAAAAAGTCAGAATATTTGGATTTAAGCCTACCAGAGTATGTAGTAATCCAGGGGAATCCAGAAATGAGGGAGTCACAGAGTAGAGAATCCAGAAATCTGCATAGACTTTCCTCAAGTCCTTTGGTGTCCCCATGCTAAAACATTCATGGAGTGAGACAAGACACATGAAAAAAAAAAAAAAAAAATCAGCTTGAAGAAACCTCTGCAGAGATCTCAGCAGATCTGCCAATGGAAGTTTAGAATGTGAGCCTCACCAAATTGAAAGAGCTCAGTCAGCAAGTATCTCTAAAATCCCCCAAGGTATTATGGCTTAATAGAATAAAAATCATATTTTAAAACAAAAAAAAGATTTTGTCCTAAGATGAAGGTCAAACCCAAAATAGACTTTCCCTATCAAAAGCTGTGATGGTTTGAAATGTCCCCATAGCCTCAGGTGCTTGAGATTAAGTTTCCTACTTCGCCCTCAGCTGGGGGAGCTTTTAGCAAGCAGAGCCCTACTAGAGGAGGTGTGTTACTGGGGGAGGATCTTAAGTCAAGCCCTGAGGAGTATTTAAAGCCAGCCTGAGCTTTGACCTCTCTTTCCCTCTGCTATGGATGTTTGATGAAATGAGTCAGCTTCTTCTGCCATGATGAAGCTTCCCCTGGAAATGGTGAGCATGAAATAAACTATTTCCTCCCATAAGCTGCTTCAGGTTGGGTGTTTGTCCCAGCAATGATAAGGTAATTACAACAAAACCCCAACCAACCTCCTATAAAACATCAAGGCAATTTGGCAGTAATTTAACTATCTGCATCAGAGGATAACAACAACCAATGTCTCAGCAAGGTATCAATCCCTTACCTTGTTAAATTCACAACACAATGAAAAAGTTACTTAACATGCAATAAAAGAAAATGTGACTCATAACAAAGAGGAAAACAGTTAGGAGAAATGTTAGTAGAACCGAACCCAGATCTTGAATTTAGCAAGTAAAAACTTTAAAACAATCAAAATAAGCATGATATAGATGAAAGAAGAAGACATGAGGTCCCCATCACTCCCTGAAGAGTTATTGACAGTTAATGGTTGCTAGGGAAACAAGAGACATTTTCTTTGGCAGTATAACCACTGATAAATTGCATGTGCTCTGGTTAAAAAAAAACTCCAATCTATGCTTGTGCAAGCAATTCTAATTAAACTCAGTGCATCACACAAATATATAAGAAGAAAACCACTACAGAAAATATCTCCCACTTCCCCAGCAACCATTAACTGCCAGCAACTCCTCAGGGAGGGATGGGCCTCATGTCCTCATCCATTATCCATGATAGAATGTTGATAGGCTCAACATTGCACAGGTCATGTGCAAATAATTACAACTGCTATGAGGTCATGAGTGCAACAGCCCTGGCATGACTAAAGACAACGCTCTCCAGCACTCCTCCCCATCCTCTCTTCCTCTTACATTCTTTCTTACCTTTCTTCCACAGTGTTCCCTGAGCCTTGGCAGGAGTGACATAGATGTCTCATTTAGTGCTGAGCCCTCTACAGTCACTCATTCTCAGTACTCTGAAGAGTTCCCCTCAAGTCCTCATCAACTATAAAAAAGATGCTTCTCAGGCTGGAGAGATGGCTTAGCCATTAAGGCATTGCCTGCAAAGCCAAAGGACCTTGGTTCGATTCTCCAGGACCCACGTAAAATAGATGCACAAGGGGGCGCATGCATCTGGAGTTCATTTGAGATGGCATGCCCATTCTCTCCCCCTTTCTCTATCTCTGCCTCTTTCTCTCTCTCAAATAAATAAATAAAATACACATAATTAAAGTCCCAGAAGAAAAGGAAAGAGGAAATAGAACAGGAAAAAATATTTGATAAAATGTTGGGGTTCTTTTAAAGTATGTTCTTCATTTCATCAAAAACAGTACCTTACAGATACAAAAAGTTCAATGAATGCAGACAAACAATACAGACAGAGCCATGTGCAGGCAAGTCATTCTCAAGTTGCTGAAAGTCAATATACTGAGGAAAAAAGGCATTATACACAGTGAAACAATGAAAATGTTGGATGATTTTTCATCATAAATAACATAAGCCAGAAGAACACCAATAGTTACACTAAACGGAAATAGATTTAGCTTCTCAATGAAGAGTCTGTCAAATTGGATTAAAAAAAAAAGATACAACTTTATGTGACTAGCAAATTTTTCTTCAAACATAAACACACAGATGGTTTGAAAGGAAATCACACAGAAAGAGCTGAAACAAGTGTACTAATATCCCAGACAAAAAGACTGGAAAATATTTAAAAATATAGGAAGGTTTGTCATAATGATAGAGGAATAAACTCATAAAGGCTTCACACTCCTAAATCCATATGCATCAATGCATGCTTTATGATACAGGGCATACTTTGTAACAGAGCCAATAAAGAATTCATGTGGATATGCCTTATCTTCCATCTACCAGCACAAACTCTGTTTATTCTTTAAAGAAATAAATCAACAATTCAGCAAATTTTGTTTTCAACACTTAGCCTGAAAAAACCATTGACTTTTTAAAAACGGTTCTAATTTTTGCTTATATCTCGCTATCTGTCTTGGTAGTCTGTGACTTCCTGGGCTAAGGTAATACAAACAGAAAGAAAAGTAAGATATATATATGTTTTTCGAGGTAGGGTCTCACTCTGGTCCAGGCTGACCTGGAATTAGCTATGTAGTCTCAGGGTGGCCTTGAACTCATGGCAATCCTCCTACCTCTGCCTCCCAAATGCTGGGATTAAAGGCAGGCAGGCTCTTTGTTTAACTGCCTGGTATCCTTCAGTAATAGTGAACCTAATTCAATGTTTTCTTTTTTACTTCACTTAATTGTTTATATAGGCAAAACACTGACATGATTAAAAGCAAAAACTCATATGGTGAAAACTGCCCATCCCATTCCTATGATCCAAGTACTCAGCTTTCACCCTCCACCATGATAATTCACTGTTGTTAGTTGCATGTACAACTTGCAGAGTTTCCTTGTATTTACACAAGCAAATATAAACATAGATCCTTTTTCAATACTTATTTTTTGTTCCAGATTATAGCATACCACACCTGCTATCTGTTTATACTTGAAAATACAATTTGAAATTTTTTAATGGTGGTACTTTTTTCATTCCTTGAAATAACTCTGCAGTTTGCTATTGCACAGCTATACCATGAACTCTATCAACAGAAATTAAACTATGTTCAATATATAATACTATTACAAACAATGCTACAACTAAATATTTCTGTACATGTTATTTTACAGGTATACAAGTATAATAAATTCTGAAAATTTATTACAAAGTTATTTATAATGATATAATAAGAATGTCTTATAAATTCACAGAAGAGATATTTCTGTGTCTAAAAGTATATAGTATATTTGCAATATGACCAACATTCCATCTACAGAGATTGTAATCTGATTAATAAAGTATGAGATTTTTTTTTTTTTTTTTTTTTTTTTTTTGGTTTTTCAAGGTAGAGTCTCATTCTAGCCCAGGCTGACCTGGAATTCACTATGTAGTCTCAGGGTGGCCTTGAACTCATGGCGATCCTCCTACCTCTGCCTCCTGCATGCTAGGATTAAATTAGAGGCATGCACCACCATGCCAGGCTTAATGAAGTATGAGAATTCTTATTTTCTCATTCTTTATAAATACAGTGCATTATCAGAGACATTGCCTCTTCCCCATAACTGATCGATAACCCCACTATGAGCCATCCAAAATCCACATGGGGATAACTGACATCCCCAAAGAGGAGGGTCCCTTCAGATGGGGGGAGGACAGGGAGGAGGTTAAGGATGGTACCAACATGTGCTGTTTACATAACTAATAAAAAAAGAATTATTAAAAATATACAGTGAATTATCACTGGTATTTTTGCCAACTGATCAATGGGAAATAATAACTCAGTGTAGTTTTACATGTCATTTTTATTATAAATGAGGTCTATTATCATTTATACAACTCAAGACCTGTTTGTATTTCCTTCTGTGTGAACTATTCTCATTTTCCCCTATTTTTTATTAAGCTGATGATCTTTACTCCCTGACTTCTAGAAGTTCTTATTTATTAAATCCTATGGTACGGTAGGTCAAATCCAAGGTTTTATACATGCCAGGTAAGATGTATAACACTGAGCAACATCTTTAGCCTAGAAGTTCTTGAAACATTAGAGAACTCTGTCTTGTTATAAATTGAAAATGTACCGGGTGTGGTGGCGCAAGCCTTTAATCCCAGGCAGAGGTGTGAAGATTGCCGAGAGTTCAAGGCCATCCTGAGACTACGTAGTGAATTCCAGGTATTCCAGGTTAGCCTGGGCTAGAGCGAGATCCTACTCAAAAAAAAATTTTTTTTGAAACTATTTTTCCCTGTTAATATTTTTCTTCTTTGGCTTTGGTTTTGCTTGTTTGTCGGTGCTTTGCATGGACTTTGTTTAAATGAAATTTAATTTTAAATTTAAATGTTCATCGTACATATTCATTGTTCATGGCACTGTGTAACAAATGGACATTTTCACACAAGTATTCACTGCACATTGAGCACATTCACCCCATACGCCCTTACCTTCCCCTTTCTTGCCCTGCCACCTCCTCTTAGTCCTCTTTGCTCCACTACACAGTTTTCCTTCTACTCTCTAGTCACACACACACACATGACTTCATGTATCTATATACAATATAGGAATCACAAATGAGAGAAAACACACAATAGTTGTTTTTCTCAGACTAGCTTCATATGATTATGCCTAGTTGCATCCATTTTCCTAAAAATGACATAACTTCGGTTTTTATTTGTGGTGGAAAACAATTATAAATATGCACCATTCCTCTATCCATGCCTCTGTTGCTGGACACTTGTGCAGCTGTTATAAATAGTGCAGCAGTAACTACTGATGCTCAAGGATCTTGGTGATATGATGCTTGGAGTCCTCTGGATAAATGCTGGATCCTATGATAGATCTATTTCTAGCAGTTCAGAAACCTCCATCTTGATTCCCATAGTGGCTGGACCAAGTCTATAATCCCACCAGCAGTGTATGGGTGTCTCCTTTGATTCTCTTGTTTACTTTTGTTTTTTTGAAAAAAAATGTTTTGAGGCAGAGTCTCACTCTAGCCTAGGCTGATCTGGAACTCACTCTTGGCCTTGAATTCATGTTGATCCTCCTACCTCAGCCTCTGGAGTACTTGGATTAATAGTATGTTTTCTTTCCTTAAAAATGTATTTATTTATTTATCTATTTATTTATTTATGAGAGAGAGTATGAGAATGGGTGTGCAAGGGGCTCCTGCTGTTGCAAATGAACTAGAGATGCATGCACCACATTGTGCATCTGACTTTATGTGGGCACTAGGAAATAGGAAACCAAAACCAGACCATGAGGCTTTGCAAACAAGCACCTTTATCCCTTGAACCATCTCTCAAGCCCTTTTGTTTGCTTTCCTGACCACTACCATTCTGACTAGGGAGAGATGGAAGCTCGGAGTAGTTTTAATTTGCATTTCTCTGAAGGGTAGTGAGGTTGTAGGAGGAGAGTGAAGTATTTAATGTGTTGAAAAACATCCACCAAACTATAATTCTGTATCCTATGAAATTATGCTTCAAAGTAAAGGAGACATTCCTTGCAAGAAATGTGTTTTTAAAAGGGCTTGAGAAAGAAAGAAAATTATAGAAAAAAAGTGAGAAAATAATAAAACCAAACCATGACAATACCATAAAAAAAAAATGAAAGAGATAAGCAATTTTGTTCCATAAAGAAAGAACACTGGGGAAGGAATACATGATGGTAAAGAAAAACTTTTATTTTTCTTCTGCATAATTGACCTAACATAATAGTTTGTTCAAAATAATAGATTATATAAGTGTACATATATGCATGTATGTATAAATATGCATATGTATACTTACATCTAAGTAAAATGACAGCAAGGATACAAGAGGAAAGAATTAGAATTATTTTTTTATTATTTTATTATTTATATTATAAGGTATTCATATTACCTGTGAAGCAGCATATAGGTATTTTAAAGGACACTTAGATTAGTTTTATATATATAGTACAAACTCTAAGGCAACTACAAGCAAAACTAGAAAAGTGGAGCTGGAGATAGACCTTGTGCATCTAGCTTACGTGGGTACTGGGGAATCAAACCTGGGTCCTTAGGCTTTGCAGGCAAGTGCCTTAACCACTAAGCAATCTCTCCAACCCCCAAATATGTCAGCAGTTAAGGTGCTGGTCTGCAAACCATAATAACCCAGGTTCAGTTCCTTGGGACCCATATAAAGCCAGATGCACAAAGTGACATATGGATCTGGAGTTCATATGCACTGGCTAAGGCCCTGGTGCACACATTCTCTCTCTCTTTCTCTCTCTCTCCTTACAAATAAATAAATAAAATTATTAAAAAATAGAAAAGTATAATTAATACAGTAGAGATAAAAATAGAATTAGATAATTAAACTTACAAATTACAGGGGGAAGTAACAACAAAAAGAATAAAGAATAAGAAAATGAAAAAAGTAACAAATATGATACATATTAATCCAAATACATCAGTATTCACTTTATTTATTTACTTATTTATTTATTATTTGAGAGAGAGAGAGAGGCAGACAGAGAAAGAAGCAGAGAGAGAGAGAATGGGCACACCAGGACCTCCAGCTACTGCAAACAAACTCCAGATGCATGTACCACCTTGTACATCTGGCTTATGTGAGTCCTAGGGAATCAAACATGGGTCCTTAGGCTTCACAGGCAAGCAGCTTAACCACTAAGCAATCTCTCCAGTCCCCAAATATGTCAATAGTCATTTAAGATTTTTTTATTACTTATTTATTTATATATTTATTTATTTATTTAAGAGAGAGAAAGAGGCAGAGAAAGAGAGAATGGTTGTGCCAGGGCCACTAGCCACTGCAAACGAATTCCAGATACATGCACCATCTGGATTACACAGGTCCTGGGGAACCAAACCTGGGTCCTTTGGCTTTGCAGGCAAGCATCTTAACTGCTAAGTCATCTCTCCAGCCCAGTAGTCACTTTAAATATCAATGACCAAACCATACCACTTAGGAGATAAAGACTGTCAGAGTGCATCAAAAACATGGACCAAAACATATATGTGTTGGATAGAAGAAATATACTTTACATATCTACTAACATATCATGTCTGTTATGAGGGAAACCAGCTGCTCTCTGATTGGACTTAAGGCCTGCTCTATGGAAGGGAATTCCTACCTGTACTGAAAACCTAGTCAAAAGCCTATGGCTGGGGAGGTCATGAGCCCTAAGAGAGAATCTACTACTGTTATATAACTAAATGCATTATATCCACAAAATTTTCCTCTAAACACTTAGGTTATGCCCATATATTAATGCTACTCTCATTTTGTTAGAGAAGATTATTTTTTCCAATGGTAGGGACACTAAGGAGACTCAAAACTCGTTATAGTGCTGAGAAATGATAGTGTAGCATTAAGTGGGACATCTCTGTCACACCTTCCAAGGCTCAGGGAGCACTGCAGAAGAGGTGACAGAAAGAATGTAAGAGCCAAAGAAACAAACGGACTGCTTACAATGATGTCATCCAGACACAAAGTGGCCTTGATATTCATGACCCAACATTTGCTGATACTACCCACAGAGGGTCTTCATAATAGGAGGAAAAAACTGGTAACTTCAAAATAAAAGAGAGACTAATTGAAAATAAGAAGGGATTCAGTGAAAGGAGGATTTGGGAGGGGTGTGAGGAGATTATGATCATTGTATATTGTCCATAAAATTAAAAAAATAGATAAATATACAAACACACCTAAAGTTGAAAAAAAAAAAGAAATTCACCTTAAATATAAAGGAACATAAGGATTAAACATTAACAGCTGTGGTCATAGTTTGTTATTTGATCATTTGCCTAGCATACACAAGGCTCTAGTTTGCCTAATCTTTCTCTCTAATAAAAAATGAAAATAAAATAAGGTGAAGAACTCAGCATTCTGGTCTTTACACTCATGCATACACATCTCATTCTCACACATACACAAGCACAAACATGCATGCATGCACACTTCACACACATAAACATACAAAAATAAATAAACAAAAACTTAGAAACAACAAAGATGTCCTTCAGGAGGTAAATAGAAACGTAAACTATGGTACCACCAGACAGTATAATTCAGCACTAAAAATAAATGAGCTACTGAGCTATAAAAGATATATAACTTTAAATGCACATTACTGAAGAAGCTAATCTGAAAAGGCATCAGTCAGTAAATTCATGGAAAGGCAAACTAAGGCAACAGTAGAGAAATCAGTGGTGGCTAGAGGTGATTAAGGAGGGGAGGAGAGGGGAGAATTACTAGGTGGAGTTCAGAAGATTTTAAAGACACTGAAACTATTTTGTATGGTACTGTACTAGCAGATAAAATACATACATACATACATACATACATGTGTATCTCATAAAATGTACAACAAAAAATGTGAACACTAACGTCAATCATGGATTTTGGGTGATTATATGTAAGAGACATGCCAATGTGCTGGGAAAATGGTTCAGCAGTTAAAAGTGCTTGCTTGCAAGGCCTGATGGTTCAGGTTCAATTCCTCAGTACCCACACATAAAACCAGACATACACAGTGGTGCATGCATCTGGAATTTAGTTCCAGTGGCAGGAAGCCCTAGCATGCCCATTTCTCTCTCCCTCTCTTCTATCTCCTTGCAAATAAACAATATTTTTTTAAGTTACTAGAATGAGAAATCTTAGGATGTCTGGAGTAGGGCTATAGATTACAAGATTCCTCTGTGTGGAGCCAATAATGAGTTGGGGTAACAAAGGGCAGACTACTTGATGAGGGTCCCTTTGAAAGTGGGAGGACAGGGAGGAGGACAATGGAACCAATACTATGAATGTAAAATCAGAATAATATAAATAAATAAAAAGGAAAAAAGAAAAGAAATGAATAAGTATGAAGAAAAAAAAGCAATATAAAATTTGGAAAATAAAGTAAAATAATATTTTTTAAAAAAAAAAAAAAAAAGGGCAGACTACATGCCAAGGGGAGAACAAGTACCACTGGGAATCAGGAAAGAGCTGACAGGGCAATTAAGGAATTTGGAGAAACAGAAACTCAGAAAAAAAGCAAATAGTGCCCAGGTTCAAGTCCACCCACCCCCAATGGGAGGAGAGCACAAAACCACAACTACAAAGGTAAGCTAGCCAGCCCTGGTGGAAACAGGCAACCCTATCAGAATAACAAGAGAAACCCTAAAAGTGAGGAAAGCACAGAGTGCTGTATCTCAATCTTGAAGCAAAATAATTGCCAAACAAGATCACCAATCCAGACAAATGATCCTTTAAAATTGAAGGAGATGGCTAGAGAGATGGCTGAGCAGCTAAAGGCACTTGATCACAAAGCATGCCAACCCAGGTTCAATTTCCCAACCACCATACAAATCCAGACCCAAAGACTAGGGCAAACATTTGGCATTGCATTTACAGTGTCAAGAGACCCTGGTACACACATACACAAATAAATAAATACAAACTATTTTTTTAAATTCTAGAAATTGGACTTCCAGTTAAGATGGTGGCATAGGAACCATGCCAAAGCAGCCTAGGGATGAAAAGCAACCCAGCAAAATACACTCTTCTACTAAAAAGCAAGGTTTATGATAAATTATCAACTGCAGCAGAGAAGTAACAGAGATCCAGAGTGTCTAGAGCCCATAGAAGCAGGCAGAGGTGGCTCCAGCAGTGGCGGCACCAGTTCCATGCAGCCACAGCCTCCAGGCTCATCCTGAGCCACTCAGACCTGCCTCTTCACAAACTCAAGAAACATGGAAGGAAGGATGGCAGGGACAATTGGAGTGGCTTGTGAGGAAGAGGATCATGAGGACCAGTGGGAGAACTTCAGCCACCATCCACAGCCTCCCCTCCTCCCACCACCAGCTCAAGCACCAGAGACCTGGGGAAGGGAACTCACCTACACAGCACTGAGCACAGGTGATCAGAGCAGTGACCCACTGACCCAGCCAGGCTACCTGAGCCCTCAGTGCTGCAAAGGGGGACCTAAATGGGCACGCAGGATAATTGAGACCAAAGTCATCTCAAAAGGTAACTGAGATTATACCATGTCTGTACCCGCCAAATAAGCCTGGTATATAGGCTTGCAGCAGAAGTGCTAATTGCACCTTCCATGACAGGGTAAATTATATGTTAACTCTGATGGATGGTCAGATTTGCCATTCTTAAATAAGCTATATTTTGGGCATATAGCGTGTTGCTTCCTGATTTATAGTGTCTTTGTTTCCTCTTCTGTCATTTGTTGGGGAAGGGTCTCACTTGGTCACAAGCTGACCTTGGAATCCTCTACAGACCAGAAATTTTAGACCAGTTGACAGTATTAAGGGTGTGGGGCAACACACATCCTTAGGGACTGTGACTTTGTTAGAGGACCTGTTTGTCATAATACCTCCTCTTGCATAAATACTGTGTACTGTTTTTCATTGAATGTGTACATTGTTTGGTTAAATGTTTAGAATTTGACTATATTTTGTTCCACTCAGCCTACTTGAATACTCTCATAGCAGACAAACCCAACACCTTGGGTCACTTTTGTGGTTACTCTGAGAAGCTGAGAGTCTCAAGAGCTACACCTTAAGCTCCTACCCTGAACATATATAACATCAGATTAATTGACACAGCTAATAATTCTGCAGATAATTAGAAAACCCAAGTATTAAATTAATCCAACAAGAAACACAAAAAATCAAGACAAAAAATCCTCTAATGACATTATAATCCAAGCAAACACAGAGGTAAAAAATCAAGACCCTGAGATATAAATTCCAGGTCAGCCTGGACTAGAGTGAAAAAGTATAAAAAAAAAAAAAAAAAGTACTAATGCATCAGAAATAACCTCAAGTGAGACTGATGTAGAGGAAATGCCTGAGAAAGATTTCAAAAGAGTGATTATAAATATGTTCAAAGAAATCAAAGAGGAAATCAAAGGAATCAAAGAAGACACAGAAAACCAATTTAATGAAATAAGCAGATCAATACAAGACATAAATAAGAAAATAGAAACAATAAAGAAAAACCAGTCAGAAATACTAGCAATGAAGAACATGGTCAGTGAAATTAAAACTCTGTAGAAAATCTCACCAGTAGAATGAGAAGGAGAAAAATGAATATTTAAACTAGAAGAACAGGTGGCAGATCTAATACAGTCCAACAAAGAGAAAGACAAACTAATAGGAAGGTATGGATGGGAAATTCAAAATATTCAGGACACTATGAAAAGATCAAACATAAGAATTCAGGGTATAGTAGAAGGAGAAGAATTTCACTCTAAAGGCATAGTAGGCATTTTGAACAAAATCATAGATGAAAACTTCCTCCAAATTGGGAAAGAGATGCCAATACAGATACAGGAAGCCTTTAGAACACCAAACAAAACCTGGAAAGAACCTCTCCTTGCCATGTTATAATTAAACTACCAAACATACAAACCAAATAAAATATATTGAAAGCAGTTAAGAGAGAAAAGTCAAGTCATATACAAAGCCAAGCCCATCAAGATAACAGCAGATTACTCAACACAAACTTAAAAATCCAGAGGGCTTGGAATGATATGTTCCAAGTTCTGAAAGATAACAACTGTCAACCAAGGTTACTTTATCCTGCAAAGCTATCCATTCAAATAGATGGGAAAATAAGGACACTCCACAACAAAAGCAGGCTAAAGAAATATTTGAAGACAAAACCAGCCCTACAGAAAATACTTGAAAGGATCCTTCACACTGAAGAGAAAGAAAAGCATACATATAAGAAATCTGGAAAAAACAAACCATACTCCAATACTAGTTAATAGAAGAGATCAAAGGTAAAACCAGAAGAACTAAAAAGCAAGAAAAATGGCAAAAAATAAATACACACCTTTCAATAATAACTCTTAATATCAATGGCTTCAATGCCCCAACCAAAAGACATAGGTTTGCAGATTGGGTTAAAAAGCAGGATCCTTCAATTTGTTGCCTTGAAGAAACTCACCTTTCTACAAAGGATGGACACTATCTTAGGGAGAAAGGTTGGAAAATGGTGTTTCAAGCAAATGGGCCTAGAAAACAAGCAGGGGTCTCTATCCTTATATCTGACAGGGTAGACTTCAGGCCAACATTAGTTAGGAAAGATAAGGAAGATCACTTTATATTGATTAAAGGAACACTCCAACAGGAGGACATTACAATCCCAAACATATATGCACCTAACATGAGGGCTCACAATTTCACAAACAAACACTATTAGAACTAAGGTCACAGATAACACCAAACACAGTTGTAGTGGGTGACTTCAACACCCCACTCTCAACAATTGACAGGTCATCCCTGCAAAACATAAACAGAGATGCATCTGGATGAAATGAGGTCATAGAACAAATGGACCTAACAGATATATACATGACATTTCATCCAAATGCTGCAGAATACACATGCTTTTCAGCACCACATGGAACATTCTCATATATTAGGACACAAGCAAACCTTAACAAATACAGGAAAATTGAAATAATCTTTGCACTCTATCTTATCATAATGGGATCAAACTGCAAATCAATAGCAAGAAAAGCTATAGAGCAGACACAAAATCATGGAAACTAAACAATACACTACTAAATGATGAATGGATCAGTGAAGAAATAAAGAAGGAAATAAAAAAATTCATAGAGTCGAATGATAATGAGAACACAACATACCAAAACTTTTGGGACATAATGAAGGCAGTCCTAAGAGGGAAATATATAGCTTTAAGTGCTTATATTAAGAAAATTACATACCAATATCCCTTATGAACATAGATGCAAAAATTCTCAACAAAATATTGGCAAACAGAATACCAGAATATATCAGAAAGATCATTCACCTCAACCAAGTAGGCTTTATCCTAGAGATACAGGGAAGGTTCAACATACACAAATAGATAAATGTAATACATTATATAAGTGGACTGAAGGACAAAAATCACATGATCATATCATTAGATGCAGAAAAAGCATTTGACAAAATCCAACAACCCTTCATGATAAAAGTCCTAAAGAGACTGGGAATAGAAGGAACATATCTCAACATAATAAAGGCTATTTGTGACAAACCCACAGCCAACATAATACTAAAAGGAGAAAAACTTCAAGCTTTTCCACTAAAATCAGGCACAAGACAAGGGTGTTGACTGTCCCCACTTTCATTTAATATAGTACTGGAAGTCTTAGTCATAGTAATAAGGCAAAAGACACACATTAAAGGGATACAAACTGGAAAGGAAGAGATCAAGTTATTATTTGCAGATGATATGATTCTATACATAAAGAACCCTAGAGACTCTACCAGCAAACTGTTAGAGCTGATAAACACCTATAGCCATGTAGCAGGATAGAAAATAAACACACAGAAATCAGTAGCCTTCCAATATACTAACAACAAACACACAGAGGATGAAATCAGAGAACCACTCCCATTCACAATTGCATCTAAAAAATAAAGTACATTGGAATAAACCTAACCAAGGAAGTGAAGATCTCTACAAAGAAAACTTTAAAACATTCAAGCGAGAAATTGCAGAAGACACTAGGAAATGGAAAGCATTCTTGGATTGGAAGAATCAATATTGTGAAACTGGCAATATTACCAAAAGCAATCTACACATTTAATGCAATCTCCATCAAAATTCCAATGATATTCTTCACAGAAATAGAAAAAAATCCAAAAATTCATTTGGAAGCACAAAAACCCTTGAATATCTAAAATATTTTTTTTTTTTTTTTGGTTTTTCAAGGTAGGGTCTCACTCGGGCCCAGGCTGACCTGGAATTAACTATGTAGTCTCAGGATGGCCTCGAACTCATGGCGATCCTCCTACCTCTGCCTCCCGAGTGCTGGGATTAAAGGCGTGCACCACCACGCCCGGCTCTAAAATAATTTTGAGCAACAAAAATCACCATACCTGATTTTAACTTATATTACAGAGCCACAGTAACAAAAACAGCATGGTACTGGCACAAAAACAGACATGTAGATCAATGGAACAGAATAGAGGACCCAGATATAAGTCTGGGTAGCTACAGCTACCTGATCTTCAACAAAAATACTCCCTGGAGAAAACACAGCCTCTTCAGTAAATGGTGCTGGGAAAACTGGATATGTATCTGTAGAAGGATGAAAATAGATCCTTATCTCTCTCCATGAACAAGAATTAGGTCCAAATGGATCAAAGACCTTAATATCAGACCTGAAACTCTGAAACTGCTAGAGGAAAAAGTAGGGGAAACCCTTCAACATATTGATCTTGGGAAAGACTTTCTGAATATAACCCCAATTGCCCAGGAAATAAAACCACAGAAGGTCAATGGCTGGGACCTCATGAAATTACAAAGCTTTTGTACAACAAAGGACACTGTGAATACAGCAAAGAGGCAACCTACAGAATGGGAGAAAATCTTTGCCAGCTATACATCTGACAGAGGATTAATATCTAGAACATACAAAGAACTCAAAAAATTAAATAATAAGAAATCAAACAACCCAATTAAAAAATGGGCTATGTAACTAAGTAGAGAGTTCTCAAAAGAAGAAATACAAATGGCATATAAACATCTAAAAAAGTATTCTACATCCTTAGTCATCAGGGAAAGGCAGATTAACACTACGTTGAGATTCCATCTCACTCCTGTCAGATTGGCTACCATCATGAAAACAATGACCATAAATGCTGGCAAGGATGTAGAAAAAGAGGAACCCTTCTACATTATTGGTGGCAATGCAATCTGGTCCAGCTATTGTGGAAATCAGTGTGGAGGTTTCTGACATAGCTAAAAATAGATCTACCACATGACCCAGCTATACCACTCCTGGGCATATATCCTAAGGACTCATCTCACTTCCTTAGAGATACTTGCTCAGCCATGTTTATTGCCACTCTATTAACAATAGCTAGGAAATAGAACCAGCCTAGATGTCCCTCAACTGATGAGTATATAATGAAGATGTGGCACATTTACACTATGGAGTTCTACTCAATGGTAAAGAAAAATGAAGTTATGAAATTTTCAGGAAAATGGATGGATCTGGAAAGGATTATACTTAGTGAGGTAACCCAGGCCCAGAAAGCCAAATGTCACATGTTTTCTCTCATATGTGGATCCTAGTTACAAATGATTGGACTTCTATGTGAGTAGGAATAAAATTCAATAGCAGAAGCCAGTAAGCTAGAAAGGGGACATAAAGGGAATAGAAAGGGAGGGAGGGAGGGAGACTTAATAGGATGGTATTGTATATATGTAAGTAGAAGAACAGATTAATGGGGGTGAAAAGGCCTAAATGAGATCAGGGGAAGAGATTGAGTAAAGGCAAGGTGGAGGGAGAGCTAATCAAAATCTAAGAGGATATAAATAAGTCATATGGAAACCTGCTTTTCTGGACAATGGAACACTCAGAAGTTATAGATTGTTACTAGAAAATTTTCAGTGCCAGGGATGGGATATCTTCCAGTGAGTTGTTGGCCAGGGAGGTCCCTGATACCCTGAAAACATTACAGGCCATTGCCGAGGCCCTTGGTGTCCCACCAGAAATAGATGGTAAGACCCTATCGCTGAAGACTCCACATACTTGGGATGCAAGGTCACTGAGAAATCCTGCTGGAGCTGAGCTGAAATCCCCCCCCCATGTGGACCAGTTGACAGAAAGCTGGAAAAAGCTATGCTGCATGCAATTCAATGGGAGAGATAGCAATCACCAATGAAGATACTCAGTAGTAGACACTGCAAGCCTTAAATTTGGCCAGCCAGGCCAAATGAGCCAAAGGTACAATTGTGGCATGTCTGTTATGGGGGAAAACAACCTCTCTAATTGGACTGGAGGCCCACTCCATGGAAGGGAATACATCCCTGATACTGAAAACCTACAACAGAGGTAGTCATGAGCCCTAGGGCTATAACGTCTGCTGGTGTCTGGCTAAATGTAGATATTACACTTACCAAACTGCCCAGTAAGCACTTCCCTTAATGTTCATACTCATATATTAATGCTACTCTCATTTTTGGTTAAAGAACCTTCTCTTTTCAGATAGCAGTGACCTTGGGGTGACTCAGAAGGCACCATGATGCTGAGAAGAAGTGACAGAGGAGTGCTTAGCACTGAAATATCTCTAACACACCTTCTAAGGCTCAGGGTCCATCGTGGAAGAAGGGGAGGAAAGAATGTAAGAGCC
Organism: Orientallactaga sibirica; assembly: GCA_036365145.1. Taxonomy (NCBI): domain Eukaryota; kingdom Metazoa; phylum Chordata; class Mammalia; order Rodentia; family Dipodidae; genus Orientallactaga; species Orientallactaga sibirica. The sequence continues at coordinate 24,845,173 of JAEOAD010000003.1, forward strand.
AAAGGAAGGGTAGGACTCCTTACAACGAGCTCCTCCAGACACAAAATGGCCTGAATATCCATGACCTTGCAGTGCCTGACACTACCTACCCAAGACCATCATAATAAGAGGAAAAGATCATGACATCAAAATAAAAGAGAGACTGATTGAGATGGGGGGGAATATGATGTAGAGTGGAGTTTCAAAGGGAAAAGTGGGGGAAGGCAGAGAATTACCATGGGATATTGTCTACAATTATGGAAGTTATCAATAAAAATTAAAATTAAAAAAAATTCTGGAAATCCTGTTCAAGACCCTTAAAAGTATATATTGAAATAATAAGATACTGTTTTTTTAATTGAAAGATAAAAATGACTTTCCATGATAAGCATAAACTAAAGCAAGTAATGAATACTAGCCCAGCAGTGCAGGACATACATTAGACATGTTACAGACAGGAAAGAAAGAAATGTATATACAAGCACAAGGGCTCAGGAGAGAATAAATCTTGTAGCACAGATAAACAAAGATGACATGAGAAAGAACTGAGTATTATTAACTCAGTTAACCAGCAAACTGCTAAGATGAAGAAGGGAGAAATTAGTACATAACTTCCAAAAAATAATCCTAAGAATAAATGATCTTAACTTTCCAACTGAAAAAAAAAAAAAAAAAGCAAAGTGGCTGGGAGACTTTAACAAAAGATCCAACTGGTTGCTGTCTGCAATAAGCCTGCTTCATTGGCAAGGATAAAATGAAAGATATTCTAACCAAGCCAAATCTGAAAGCAGCCAACAGTTGCTGAGTTGCTATACCCATATCTGATAAAGCAGACTTCAGCCCAAAATTAGTCCCTGATGAACACAGAAACAAAAAGTTCTCAATAGAATACTTGAAAACTAAATCCATGAATACACTGAAAAGATCATACACCATGGTTTTATTCCAGGGATGAAAGGAAGGCTCAAATACACAAATTAATACATGTCATACAACTCACAAACAGACTTAAAGAAAGGAATCACATAACAATTTTTACAGATTCAGAAAAAGGCCTTTGGCAAAGTTCAACGTTTCCACATGAAATTCTGGAAGAAACAAAGCATAGAAGGATAATAAAGACTCACCATAATAAAGTCTACCTGTCATATTTATAATGCCAACATTATACTAAAATAGGAAAAACTGAAAAAGTTTCCTCTTAAAATCAGGAACAAGGCAAGAAAAAGAAAGAAAAGGGATACAAACAAGAAAAGAAGAAGGCATATTATCCATACTTTCAGATACTATAATTCTGTTGATGAAAGACCCTGAAGACTCCAGAAAACTCTTAGTTCTGATAAATATTTGCAGCCAAATAGCAGGATCCAAAAATAAACACTCAAAAAATTAACTTTAAAAATTTTTTATTTATTTGCAAGCAGAGAGACAGATAGAAGAGAGATAGAGGGAATGGATAAGCCAGGGCCTTCAGCAGCTGCAAACAAACTCCAGATACCTGTATCACTTTGTGCATCTGGCTTTACGTGGGTGCTGGGAAATACAGCCTGGGTTGCTAGGCTTTGCAGGAAAGTGCCTTCATTGCTGAGCCTTCTCTCCTGCCCAACTTTTCTATATACCAATAACAAACATGCTAAGAAAGAGATCACGAAAACAATCCTATTCACAATAGCTTCAAAAATATCAGTAAACCTGGGCTGGAGAGATGGCTTAGCGGTTAAGGTGCCTGCCTCCTAAGACTAAGAACCCAGTTCCAATCTCCAGGTCCCACGTTTAGCCAGATGCAAAGTGACACAAGGGCACAATGCCGCACTTGCCCACAAGGGGCGGACACGTCTGGATTTCATTCACAGCAGCTGAGAGACTGCTGGCATGCCCATCTCTATCTGTCCCCCTTTCCCTCTCTCTCTGTCTGTCTCTGTCTGTCTCTCTCTAAAAATAAATAAAAAATAAATATCAGTAAACCTAACCAAGGAGGTGAAAGATCTCTATTAAGCTCCAAAAAAAGAAGTTAAAGGAGACCCTAGAAAACAGAAGAACCTCCCATGCTCATAGATATGCAGAATTAATATTGTGAGAAGTGGACATATTGCCAAAAGGGATCTACAAAGCCAATGCAGTCTCCATCAAGAGTCCAATGACATACTTCACAGAATAGAAAAATAATCCTCAAACTCATATGGAAGCACAAAGACCCTGGGTAGCCAGAGCAACCCTGAGCAGAAAGAGCAATGCTGGAGGTACTACAACACTTTCCAAATCACACCTCAGAGTGATAGTGACAAAAACAGTATAGGTACCAGTACAAAAACACTGACACCCAGACTAATGGAATAAACTAGAAGACCAGAATGAACACACACAGTGACTGCCATCTGATTCTTGACCAAGGCACATACATTGGAAAAAAGAGCTTCTTCAGCAAGTGATGCAGGGAAAACTGAGTGTGTGTATGCAGAGTACTGAAACTAGCCCTTTAACTCTCACTCTTTGTGAAAATCAATTAAACATGAATCAAAAGCATTAATGGGGCTGGGGAGATGGCTTCGTGGTTAAGCGCTTGCCTGTGAAGCCTAAGGACCCTGGTTCAAGGCTCGATTCCCCAGGACCCACATAAGCCAGATGTACGAGGTGGCGCATGTTTGTTTGCTGTGGCTGGATGCCCTAGCGTGCATATTCTCTATCTATCTGCCTCTTTCTCTGTCTGTCACTTTCAAATACATAAATAAAAAATAAACAAAAAAGCATTGATGTAATACCTGAAACTTTGATGTACACGGGAAATGGGGGAAACACTTGAAGATATAGGCACGAGCAAGGACTTTCTGAAAAGGACTTCAAATAGCTCAGGAAATAATAACAGTAATTGACAACTCAGATTTCATGAAAATAAAAAAGTTTCTGCAAAGTGAACAAATTACCAGGGTGAAGATAAAGCCAGCAAAATAGGAGAAAATCTTTGTCAGCTCTGCATCTGACAAGGGGTAATACCTAGCACCTATAAAGACCTCATATAAATAACAAAACAATAAGCCAGCCTATCAACAAGAGAGCAAATGTATTGAACAGATGCCTTTCCAAAGAAGTATAAAAGGCCAATAAGTATATAAAAATATGTTCAATATTCTTAGCTATCAGTGAAATACAACTCAAAACTCATTGAAACTCCATTTCACTGTCATCAGAATGGCTATCATCAAGGAAAAAAAAAGTCTGGTGAGAATACAGGAAAAAATGAACCCTTAAGGACTTATAGAGAAAATGGAAATCTTTGCAGCCACTATGTAAATCAGTGTAGAGGTTCCTCAACAATTTCATAATTGAATTTACCATATGATCCAGCTATACCAGTCCTAAGCAATACTGGAAGAAAGCTAGGACACCATGCCACAGAGTCACTAAACCACCATGTTTATTGAAGCATTTATCCACATAGCCTAGTCACAGAATCAGTCCATGTCCATCAACAGATGAACGGATAAAGAAAACTTGGTATACAGACACAATAGAGTTTTACTCCACCAAAAAGAATAAGATTATGCCATTTGTGGGAAAATAAATGAAACTGCAGATCATGTTGTAAACAAGTATCAACCAGATTATTTATATGTGGCATGAAAGCAGAATCAGGACTACTTGCAGGGAGGAAAGAAACAGTGAGGATGGGAAGACAAAAGTTGATCAAAAGAGCTGGCTGGTGAGATGGCTTAGAGGTAAAGGCACTTGCCTGTAAAGCCTAAGGAGCTAGGTTCGACTCCCTAGAGCCCGTGTAAGCCAGATATACATGGTGGCGAATGCATCTGGAGTTCATTTGCAGTGGCTAGAGACCTGGATGTGCCCATTCATTCTCTCCCATAAATAATAAATGAATAAATAAATAAATATGATTTTTAAAAAGATAAAATGGGAAAAAAGAAAGACAAATTCTACATTTTCTCTCCTATGTGTAATGTAGAAATATATAAAAGTTATAAAACAAAACCAGGACTATGTGGGGAGGAAGAAGGGAAGAAGAGGGAAGGGAAAGTGGGGATGGAATAATGTAGTAGGGGCAAATATAAGCAAAGCATAGTGATATACTTGCATGAAAACATTATAATAAAACCCACTACTTTGTATGATGATGAAAACATAATACATAAAAACATCTGGGCTTGGGATGGAAAGATGGCTTAGTGGTTAAGGTGTATGCCTGCGAAGCCTAAGGACCCCAGTTCAATTCTCCAGGTCCCATGTAAGCCAGATGCACATGGTGGCGCATGTGTCTGGAGTTTATTTGCAGTGGCTAGAGGCCCTGGCATGCCCGTTCTCACTCTCCCTCACTCTGTCTCTACTAAATAAATAAATAAAAATAAAATCTTTAAAGAAAAAGGATTGGATTAAAATAATTAATAATAATAATAAAATCTCCCCAAAAGTAGCTCTTGTTCTTCTTTATTATAACTATGTAACTCTCATTATTGCTCATCTAGGCTATTCACTCAATCTTATTTATTACACATCCATTTACTTATCAATATAAACTTTTACTCCATCCCTTTTCATCTATTTGAGAGTGGATCCAAAGCTGACTATTTTGACTTTCCTAAGTACTTATTTTTCATTGTACGTTTTGTTCCCCTTAAATAAAATAAAGCATTCTATTTAACTCCAACACTGTATTAATGCATCTAGAAAATTCTGGCAGAGCAGCAATGCCTCAAGTAAACACCAAGAGTAAAGAGCAAGTAACCTTTGTGCTATTTTACACAGAGGAACTTTGCACATTTGTCTACTCAGATACAGGTTGTTTATGTTTGGATTAAACAATAACAATGTTAGTGATCAAAAGTAAAACCTTAATAGTTACTCTTAAAAATTCAAACATAGCCAGGTGTGGTGGCACATGCTCTTAATCCAAGCACTCGGGAGGCAGAGATAGGAGGCCACCCTGAGACTACATAGTTAATTCCAGGTCAGCCTGGGCTAGAGTGAGACCCTACCTCGAAAAAAAAAAAAAAAAGAAAAAAAAATTCAAACATGAAAAAAGCAAAATATATGAAGATGCTTACAAATCTCTATATTAATATAATTTCACTATTATGAAGCACTATAAGAAAAGGTAAAAATTGCTTAAATATTTTAACCGATGGCCATGAATTTGTTTCTTGAAATAGGATAGGATCAAAAATTAATTTCTCCCTTCCAAGTACTAACCAGGCCCCAACCCTGCTTAGTTTCTGAGATCAAACGAGTTCATACATGTTCAGCTTGGTATGGCCATAGACAAAAATTAATTTCTATGTCAGTGATTAAAGTGTTTCTGATTAAAATATAGCTATAAAAGAAACATAGCATCTTCTTTTCATAGTCATCTCTAATTTTTCTTTATTTTTAATCATAAATACATTTTTAATTTTTATTTTATTTTATTTATTTATTTATTTATTTATTTATTTATTTTTGGTTTTTCAAGGTAGGATCTTGCTCTAGCCCAGGCTGACCTGGAATTCACTATGTAGTCTCAGGGTGGCCTCAAATTCACAGCAAACTTACCTCTGCCCCTGAAGTGCTGGGATTAAAGGCGTGCGTCACCACACCAGCATTTTTTATTAGTTTTGAGGTTGTGTCTCACTCTAGCCCAGGCTGACCTGGAATTCACTATGTAGTCTCTGGTGGCCTTGAATTCACGGTGATTCCTGTCTCTGCCTACCAAGTGCTGAGATTAAAGGCATGTGCCACCACACGCAGCACATTGCTTTTAACATATATTAATATACACTGTTTTTAACATGACAAATTTCCCTTAGGTAATTATGAAAATGTGATGAAATTAGATGCAGAGAATCATAATTTTAGAAGTGAAATTTCTTAGTTATAAAATATTATTTTAAGACAGTTGTGATATGCACGCCTATAATCCCAGCATTCAGGAGGCAGAGCCAAGAAGATCAACACATGATTGAAGTCAGCCTGGTCCGCATAGTGAGTTCTAAGCCAGCTTGACTTAGAGGGAGACACTACCTCAAAATCAATTAATTTGTTCATTAATTAAAACAAGGTTTAACAACCTTTATTTTTGAAACTGGGTCTCGACATGTATCCCAGATAGGCCTGGAACATGCCATGAACCCCAAGATAGCCTTCATTAGCAAACTTCAGCCTCCCAAGTGCAAGGATCACAGGTGTGCATGACTGTGCCTAGCCAATAACATGATTCTTAACATGTATTTTAGGTCTATCTATAACTCTGAACCACATGGCTACTGTAATTGATTTAAGGCCAGCCTGAGACTACATAGTGAATTCCAGGTCAACCTGGACTAGTGCCAGACCCTACCTGAAAACCCAAAACAGAAAAAAAAAAAAAGTCCTGTAAGGGCTAGGGAGATGGCAGAGTGGTTAAAGATGCTGGCTTGCATGTCTACTGACCTGGGTTCAATTCCCCAGAAACTGCATAAAGCCAAATACAGAAAGTGACACATGTACCTCACATCTGTTTGCAGTGTAAGAGACACTGGCATGCATGTGTGCACACACACACACACACAAATTAATTTATAAAAATTTAGATCTGGAGTTAAAAGCACTTACTTACAAAGCCTGATGGCCCAGGTTCAATTCCCCAGTACCCATGAAAAGCCAGCTGCACAAAGTGATGCATTCATATGGAGTTCCTTAGCAATGGTAAGAGGCCCTGGCATGCCCATGCCCATTCTTATATGTTCATATTCACTCATTCTCCCTCTCTCTCTCTATCTCTCTCTAAAAAAAAAAAAAATGTTTTTTATAAACTTTTTAGGGCTGTAAAGATAGCTGAGCAATTATGGCACTTGTCTGCAAAGCCTAAGGACCAGGTTCAATTCTCTAGGTCCCATGTAAGCCAGATGCACATGGTGGCGCATACATATGAAGTTCATTTACAGTAGCTAGAGACCCTGGCACCCCCATTCTCTCTTTCTCTCTCTAATAAATAAATAAATAAAAATGAATCTTGTATATATGTAAGTAAAAGAACAGATTAATGGGAATGGAAAGGCCAAGTGAGGTCAGGGGAAGAAATTGAGTAAAGGAAAGGTGGAGAGAGGACTAATCAAAATCTAAGAGGGTATGAATAAGGCAAAGGAAACCTACTTTTCTGGACAATAGTGGTGGTTTGATTCAAGTGTCTCCCCATCAACTTCACTGTTCTAAATGCTAGGTTCCCAGTTGATGGCAACTTGGGAATTAATGCCTTCTAGAGGCGGTGTATTGTTGGCGGTGGGCTTATGGGTATTATAGCCAGCTTCCCCTTGACAGTGTTTGGCACACTCTCCTGTTGCTATTGTCCACCTTATGTTGGCCAGGGGGTAATGTCCACTCTCTGCTCATACCATCATTTTCCCCTGTCATCGTGGAGCTTCCCCTCAAGCATGTAAGCCAAAATAAACCTTTTCCCCCACAAGCTGCTACTGGTCGGGTGATTTCTGCCAGCAATGCAAACCTGACTGCAACAGTAATGTTGGTACTGAGGAGTGGTGTCATTTGCTGCTAGACACCTGACTATGTGGCTTTGGCCTTTTGAAGCTGATTTTCAAGAGGAATGTGGGAGGATTTGAAACCTTGATCTAAGAGATGCCTTACAATGCTGTAAGTACAGCTTGATGGTCTATTCTGGTCAGAGTTGAAAGACCTGAATGAAGTAAGAACTATGGACTGTGAGGTTTGGCTTGTGAGGGTGAGAAAGAGCTTTGCCTGGACTGGGCTGGAAGTAGTTTGTATGCAAGGCTTGCTGTTATGCCCGTGTCCTGAGAAGTTTTGTTCAGGTTTACATTGCATAGAAAGGGATTAGTGTGACAAGAGGAATATGGCACAGAAATGAAATCTTTGGACTGAAACTTCTGCCATTCAGCAGTGATTATATGAGAGATTACAACCTTTGAGGTTGGGCCAGCTGACCTGCATTGGGGCAACAGGAAGAAAGTAGACTCATAAAAACTGTGAGTGAGGGCTGGAGAGATAGCTTACCAGTTAAGGTGCTTGCCTGCAAAGCCAAAGGGCCCATGTTCAATTCCCCAGGACCCATGTAAGCCAGATGCATATGGTGGCATATATGTCTGGAGTTCATTTGCAGAGGCCAAAGACCCTGGCATGCCCATTCTCTCCCTCCCCAAGCCCCTCTCTACATGCATCTTTTTTCTCTCTCTCAAATAAAATAAATAAAAAATTTTTAAAACACTGAGAGTGAGGAGAAAGTAACAATTGTCCCTCTTACAGATAGAAGACTGGATTGGCTATCCAGATACAAAGATGTAGATTCTGTTCAGATAGAATACCAGTGTTAGTGATCAAAGCATATACTCACCTGATAAAAACTCCTCCTTGCAAGCAATGAAGTAGAAGGAAGCAATACTGACTTTCTTGGCCTGCTTTCTGCAAATCAGCCTGGAACCAAGAATAACTAAAACACTGCACTACAAGTGTTCCAGAAAGCATAAAGCTTGATGTTAAAACTCCAAAAATATATTCTCCCTCATGGAAAAACTTAACAGATACATATATGTCCACAAGTAAATCAGTTATGTAAATTATAATGCCAAGAATTGACATCATAAAATTGCATTTAATATACTTCATTATGAATAACAATAGCACTTGGCGCTCTCCTCTGCTCTTACACACAACAAAACAACAAAACAAAACTGTGAGAATGAATAGTAATACATCCTTTGGCATAGCACTCAATTTTCTACTCCCTGGATCTAGTTATAGGCACAAATATGGGGATATAGCTCAAAGGAGTATGGTTTCTTAACATGCATGAAGTCCTGGGCTCAATCCTCAGTACTGCAAGAAAAATAATGGTAAACAAATAAATAACAATTATGAAATTAGAACACTAAAACCTAAATCAGGTCCAATGCTACAAGAAGGCCTTGCTCAATCTTCTCTTTCATAATGATCTTCATTGTGGATGATAATACCTAAAACAAAACAAGCTGGACATGGTGGCGCATGCCTTTAATCCCAGCATTTGGGAGGCAGAGGTAGGAGGATCTCCAAGACTTCGAGGCCACCTTGAGACTACATAGTGAATTCCAGGTCAGCCTGAGCCAGAGTGAGACCCTACCTCAAGAAAACAAAAACAAACAAACAAAAAAAAAGTTTCTAAAATTCTGAAATATAAAGTCTAGTCCATGATTTTACCAAAAGTCTATTTTTGACAAACATAATATATTAATACTAAACATAGTTCTTATATTTGAAAAAGTCTCACAAAAATTTCTATTTGTCAACTTCCTCCCTCGGAAACTAAAGTACTTATCCTTTAAAAATATCTTCTACTCACAAAGATACTTCTCATAGGACCATTTATACTCTGAAGAAATTGAAAGGAACCTAGATATTACCTGATTTAAAATTAAGGTGCACACATTTAATCACAGCACTCAGAAGGCCAAGGTGGTAGTAGCACTGTGAGTTCGAGGCCAGCCTGAGACTACATAGTGAATTCCAGGTCAGCCTGGGCTGAATGAGACCCTACTTCGAAAAACTAAAAAGAAAAAAAAATTATACTTCAGAGCCCTAGAAAGAAAAGCAGCATGGCTGTGGCACAAAAAAATGGCATATAAGTCAATGGAATAGAATAAAGGCTCAGAAACTAACTCACACAGCCACAGCTGTCTGATGCTCATCAAAAGTGCCAGAAATTAAAAAAAAAAAAAAAAAAAAAACAGGCTTATCAACAAATGGTACTGGTAAAGGGTCATACCAAGTAGAAGAAGGAAATAGATTCCTATCTCTCACCCTATACAAAAAGCAATTCAAAATAGATCAAAGATATTAATGTAAGAGCTGAAACTTTGAAACTACAGAGGAAGACATTTCAAATTATAGGCACAAGCAAGAACTTTCTGAAAAGGACTCCAATAGGTATCATGAGATAACAGCAAGAATTAAACAGGACTGCATGAAATTGAAAAGCTCTGAGCTGCAAAGGAAACAACTACCAGTTTAAAGACACAGCATGAAAAATGAAGGAGAAGGTATTGCTAGGCACTGCAAGGTCATGGATATCGAGGCCAATTTCTGTCTGGGCAGTTGCATTGTAAGAAGTCATACCCTTCCTTTGGCTCTTCCATTCTATCCGCCGCTCTTCTGCAATGGTCCCTGAACCTTGGAGGGTGTGACAGAGGCGTTTCAGTGCTGGGCACTCCTCCATCCCTTCTTCTCAGCACTATGTTGCCTTTTGGGTCATCCCAGTGGTCATCGCCATCTGAAAAGAGGAGCTTCTCTAACCAGAAGTGAGAATAGCCTTAATATGTGAACATGAACATTAAGTGTAGTGCCACCAGGGCAGCTTGGTGGGAATAATATATATGTTTAGTCAGACAAGAGCAGGCTTTATACCCCTAAGGCTCATGACCTCACCTGCCATAGACTTTTGCTTAGGTTTTTCAGTACCAGGTATGTATTCCCTCCCAAAGAGAGGGCCTTTGGTCCAATTATGGAGCAGTTGGTTACCCCAAGAGTAGACATGCCACTATTGCACCCGTTCAGTCATTGGGCCTGTATGGCCAAACTTGAACTTCACAAGACCCTCAAAATAGAAGAAAAATATGATGACATCAAATTAAAAGAGAGACTAATGGAGAGAGGGAGGGGATATGATGGAGATTGGAGTTCTAAAGTGGAATGGGGGGAGGGGAGGGAAATATCATATGTTTTTTGTATGTAAGTATAGAAGGTGTCAATAAAAAATAATAATTTAAAAAATGAAGGAGAAAAGCTTTGCCAGCTACTGATCTGACAGAGGATTAGTATTTAGGATCTTTAAATAACTCAGAAGTTAAATACCAAAACAGTAAGTCATCCAGTCAATAAACGGGCAATGAATTGAACAGACAATTCTCAAAAGAAAGAAAATGATATATGAAAAGATTGTTCAATGTCCTTAGCCAGTATATAAATGTAAACAAAAACTGCATTGAGACTCCATCTTTCCCTAGTCATAATGGCTACTGACAAGAAATCCAACAATGATACCGGTGAGGATGTGGCATAAAGGGAACCCTTGCATACTGTTAGTGTTAATGTAAATTACTACATCCACTATGAAAATCAGTATAGATATGTCTGGAAACAGATTAAAATCTGAACTCCCATATGATCAAGCTGTATCACTCCTTCATATGCCACCAAAATAATCCAAATCAATATACAACAGAGATGCCTGCACATCCATGTTTATTATGGCAGTATTCACAATAGATATGTTATGGCATTAATCTAAATGCTCATCAATAGATTAATACAGAAAATGCAATATAATTACATAATAGAGCTATAAAGAAATGTGAAATATCATCTTTAGGTAAATGGATAGAATTAACCTGACTTCTTAAGCATTTAAGTTTGGGATCTCTGACTTCATCTAACATAAGAGCTTCACCCTTGTCTATATGTTTTGAATTAAACTGTTCCCCCTCAAAATTGATACATTTAATCCCTAATTCCCAAACATGTCTATATGTGAGATGTGGACATTAAGGGGGTGTGGTGGTTTGATTCGTATGTCTGCCCATGAACTTAAATGTCCTGAATGCTAGGTTCCCAGCTGATGGACATTTGGGAATTAAATGCCTCCTGGAGACAGTGTATTGTTGGGAGCAGGCTTATGGGTATTATAACCAGTGTCCCCTTGCCAGTGTTTGGCACACTCTCCTGTTCCTATTGTCCACCTGATGTTGGCCAGGAGGTGATGTCCACCCTCTGCTCATGGCATAGTTTTCCCCTGCCATCATGGAGCTTCCCCTCGAGTCTGTAAGCCAAAACAAACTTCTTTTTCCCCCATAAGCTATTCTTGGTAGGATGATTTATGCCAGCAATGCAAAACCGCCTGCAACAGGGGTAAGTAATGATAAATTAGCTCGTGGGGGCAACCCAAGAAGTCTCCTTAAAGGACTGGAGATACAGCTCAGTGTTAGAGGACTTGACTAGCATGAAGCCTAGTTGATTTCCAGCAGCTCCTCCCCCGCAAATAAAAAGGAGGAGAAAGAAGAAAGGAAGAAACATCAGAGGAAAAGCCATGTGAGCTTATAGCCAGGAAACAGCTGTGACAAAATACCTTCTCTGTGCTCTTCTACTATGGCAACTATTTTGGGTTTGTTTTGTTTTGGGTTTTTTTTTTTCTGGGGGTGAGGGGTCAGGGTCTCACTCTAGCCCAGGCTGACCTGGAAATCACTCTGTAGTCCTGGCTGGCCTCAACCTCATGGGGATCCTCCTACCTCAGTCTCCCAAGTATTGGATAAAAACATGTGCCTTCATGCTCAATGCTATTTTAGTTTTTAACATACTGTATTCTATATAGAACATTTATTACTTTAAACACCAGAAGGGACAATGTTACTAAAATAAACATACAAACTAGTACTACTATGTTCTTATTTTTATCATTTATAAGCATTTTATTTAAAATTCTTCAGAATACTATTAAAAGGTATTTTACCTTTTTTTGTTTGTTTGTTTGTTTGTTTGTTTGTTTGTTTGTTTGTTTTTGAGGTAGGGTTTCACTCTAGCTCAGGCTGACCTGGAATTCACTATGTAGTCTCAGGGTGACCTTGAACTCACAGCCATCCTACCTCTGTCTCCCAAGTGCTGGGATTAAAGGCATGCACCACCACACTCAGCTTTACTTTTCTTATGAAGGAATAAGAATCTTTAGTTTTCCTCACTCTTTGTAATAAAACATTATAATATAATGTGTTTTGAATAGTACAACTTGACTAAAATGTAATAGTTGAGATAATATTTCATGGATTTTTGAATGTAAATAACTTACTTAAAATTACAGACAAGTAACCTATATATACATTTATGAACTATCCATAAATAAAATTTCCTCTACCCGATATAAATAAGAATGACACAAGCAGGTTAATGTGACATTTTTGCAAAGTGGAAAGAATCGCTTCTATGAAGCAGAAATTGCATTATTGGGAGAACATTAGACTCAACTGATTGATCGGATATAGCAATGTCCATATTCCTAATTCAGTTGGACACAACATAATTCAACAGGAAGTAAACCCACACAGCAGGCCAATAACCATCACAAGTCACATAAAGACAGCCCACAACTCTTTCAATAACTACATCATTTTAAAACTTAACTGAGGACAGTTGATCGCTATTCCATTACCACGTCAGGAAATAATACCACCTTGCATTCTACTTACTGACCAAATAAGAGCTTCAATATAATTTCATTAGAGATCACCCTACCTGATGTAGCTATCTGGCCGCCAGTCAAAATATATAACCTTTGCCCTTATACATAATCTCACTGTAATAAAACCGATATTTGAAGAAATAAAAACTAGGATACTTTCACTTGTCAACCAAATATAACACATGAAAATGGACTTACTTGTCACGTATATAAAGCCTTCTTTAATTCAAAATCCCTTCTGCAAAATCTCTATGTTATCTTTTATTCTTCTTCACTGAAAACAAGTATTCCTGAAGAGTGAGTGAATAATCCGTGAGGATCAAATGCCAAAATGAAACTGAAATCAGCAGTGAGTCACATGTAACATTTTCTAACCTGCTGATAAGAATCTGTGCATCATGACTATACTACACCCCTTAATAGCTGTCTCACTGAGGAGAAGAAATAGCTTGGTTCTTTCTTTATGTTTAGATTCCAGGCTTCCATGTATTTGTCATTTAATTCTTAAAGTTTGTGCCGGGAGTGGTGGCGCACGCCTTTAATCCCAGCACTTGGGAGGAGAGGTAGGAGGATCACCGTGAATTCGAGGCCACCCTGAGCCCACATAGTTAATTCCAGGTCAGCCTGGACCAGAGTGAAACCCTACCTCGAAAAGCAAAAAAAAAAAAAAAGTATAATTTGTCAGGGAAACTCTCACTCATATAACATCAAAATAATGGATTTAAAAACTTCTTCTCATCAATGGAAAGAATGACCAGAGTGAATACTTAGCCTACAGAATGGGAGAGAAACCTTTCCTAACTACATATATGACACAGGATACATATCCAGGATATATAACAACTACAAAAATTAAACCCACAAAAAATCATCCAATCAATAAAAAGGCTAAAGAAATGAATAGACAGTTCTCAAAATAAGAAATGCAAATAAACAATGAACATTTGAAAAAGTGTCTGCCTTCTCAGAGAAATATGATTTAAAACTGTTTTGAGATTTCATCTCAAATCAGCTAGAATGACTATCATCAAAAAAAAAAATGTGGGCCAGGCGTGGTGGTGCACGCCTTTAATCCCAGCACTCGGGAGGCAGAGGTAGGAGGATCGCCATGAGTTCAAGGCCACCCTGAGAATACAGAGTGAATTCCAGGTCAGCCTGGGCCAGAGTGAGACCTTATCTCGAAAAAAAAAAAAAAAAAAAAGGTGGGCTGGAGGTTAGGGAGCTTGCCTGTGAAGCCTAAGGACCCAGGTTCAATTCTCCAGGTCCCACATTAGCCAGATGCATTTCGTGGCACATGCATCTGAAGCTCATTTGCAGTGGCTAGAGGCCCTTATGCATCCATTCTCTCTCTCTCTGTCTCTCCCTCTGTCCCTCTGTATCTAATAAATAAATAAATAAAATGATAAAAAGAAAACACAAACGCTACATGTTTAGAAAAACAAAGAGAAAATAGAAGGGCACAATGAGGCTGTAAACACTGGCTACCTCGGGATTATGCCTAAGGAGCTGTCAATATGGAGAGGACCATTAGCTATGCCTTTACATATTTTTGTATTTTCCTTGTTATTTTTATTTCTTATAGCAGGCAAGCAATTGTTATAGTTTGTGAAACATCAAGTGAAAACAATGCTAGCAAGGATATGAAGAAAGAGAAAGCCCTATTCATTGCTGGTGAGAATGTCAACTTGTGTAGCTACTATGAAAATCTGGATGGAGATTTCTTCAAAAACATAAACTATGGGCTGGAGATATGGCTCAGGGGTTAAGGCACTTGTCTGCAATGGCTAACCACTGGGGTTCAATTTCCCAATACCCGCGTAAAGCCAGATACACAAAGTGGCACATGCATCTGGACTCCATTTGCATCGGCTGGAGGTTCTGGTGCACCCATTCTCTCTGTCTCTCTTCTCTCTCTTTCTCTCTCTGCTTAAAGTAAATCAATAAATAAAAATATTTTTTAAAAACATAAATTTTAACTACCATATGACTCAGCTACACAATTCTTGCATGTAGACCAAAAGACTCTAAGTCAACATGTCACAGATCTGTTTCTAACTGTACTACTCACAATAGCCAGAAAATGGATTCAGACGAAATGCCCATCAACAGATTTACAGTAAAGAATGTGCGGAACACATATACAACAGAATTCTATGCAGCCATAAATAAAAATTAAATTGACATTTACAGGAAAATGAAGTCATTAGGTTGAGCAAAATAGGCCAGACTCAGAAAGAAAGATATCACATGTTTTGTGTAGAAGCTAGTTTTAAAACTCTATGTGTATATGTGTTCCTAGGTCATGAAACTAGAAAGGGGCTCATGAGAGGAAAGGAAGAGCTCTTAAAGGAAGTGAGAAGTAGAGAGGATAATGGAATATGTGTCATTGGAAATCAGAAGCAGGGATCCACTGAGGAAAAAGGGAACCAGCTGAACGGATGGGGTCACAGGAAAGAGCAGCAGGGAAGGAAAATGAATGAGAACAAAGTGTAATGATGGATGTGTGTGAAGATGCCATGATAAAACCCATTACTCTGTAAGATAACCTAAAAATTTAATTTAAAAAGAAAAATATTATTTGCATCATAGCATATCCAAGTGGACAGATAACAAGCCCTGTATGAAATGAAGAGACAGATTCTAAAACCAGAAATATTGTGACAAAGAATTTACAATGTGCCATTAACTTAGAGCTACCTACTTTTCAACCTGCATTCCTTTCAAACCCTATGCCTTCAACATGATTGATCTCTGTGCAGCAGTTTTTCCAAAAAAATATTTTTATTTATGAGAGAGAAAAAGAGAATGTGTGTGAGTGTGTGTGTATGTGTGTGTGTGTGTGTGTGTGTGTGTGTGTGTGTGTGCAAGCCAAGGCCTTCCTGCCACTGCAAACTCTAGATATACTGCTACTTTGTGCATCTGGCTTTATGTGGGGTCTGGGAATTGAACTGGGTCTGACAGGCTTTGCAAGCAAGTTCTTTTAAGTGCTGGGTCATCTTCCCCACCCTGTTAGGCAGTTTTCCATTGCTATGGAAAACACACACACACACACACACACACACACACACACACATGAAACAAGCGGCTTATAAAGAAAAAGGTTTACTTTGCCTTACAGAGCTCTCGGTCCTTGATGAGGTGGACCTACTGTTTTTAGGTCTCTGGTCAAGAGGAAACACAACATGGCAGGAGCATATGGCTGACAAATCCCCTTAGCTCTTAGTCAGGAAGTAAAAGAAGCAGATAGGCCCCACAGTCCCCTTCAAGGACACACTCAAAGGCCTAAGGACCTCCTACTGGCCCTGTCAGGTATTTCCAACCTTTTGACATTGCAACATGCTGTTTTCATGTACAAAGCCCCCCCTTGAGAGTAACATTGAGTTACAAAAAAAAGCACACACACACACACACAAATCTCATAATGTTTCAGTTCACAATTTTGTGTTAGGTCACATTCATAACTATCCTTGGCCTCATGTGGCCTATGAGCAAAAGATTGTACACACTTTAAAGGTTTCAACACTTCTCAACAGTGCCATTATCAGATGGGAACCAAGTCTTTAACAAATAAGCCTTTGGGTAAATTCCAGGTGCAAAACTATACCAAGTTCCAAGTAAGCACTACATTTTTTTTTATTTCTAAAATCTAGCCAAGGTGTTTTTGTTTTGTTTTGTTTTGTTTTGAATCTGGAATAACCATTAGATGAAGTTCTCCCAAACTTTTAAGAACCATGTCAAAACCCTTCACCTTTACGTTTTCCCGTTCTTTCCCATAAATGTGACTCTACTCTTTCTCCTTGTTGTCTCATCAATTTAACTGCAATTTTCTTCTAGAATTTACCCACATTAAAATAAGGTATGTATGTCTCCTTTTGGTTAACACTCTCTAGAAAGCAAAAGAATATTTTAGGGCTGGCGGGATGGCTTAGTAGTTAAGGCATTTGCCTGCAAAGCCAAAGGACCCAGGTTCAATTCCACAGGACCCACATTAGCCAGATGCATAAGGGGCCGCATGCATCTAGAGTTCATTTGCAGTGGCTAGAGACCTGGTGCACCCATTCTCTCTCTTTCTCTATCAAATAAATACATAAGTAAAAATAAAAGATTTTTTAAAGAATATTGTATTCACTTTTTTACCCCCTTATGTCTACAACAATACTTTGCACATTGTAAGCAGATGATGATTATCAATATAAGTGAGCAGAATGTAAAAATCTTAGCTGTTATTTCTTGAAAAGGAGTTTGAGCTTCATTTCACATTAATGAATTTATCCTCAAAGTTTCACTTAGTATCTGTAGTCTGTATTTCTCTTCTGAACTCAACCCATATTACCAACTAAGTTTCCTAGATATGCCACAATCACTTCAACTTGCTTAAACCATATGCATTATCTGTCGTCTATATTCTTTTAGTACTGCCTCCTTATATACGTCTATGCAAGTCATCTGAATTTTAAATTATTTGTTGGGCCCATTTCTTCATCTACCAAATGTGAAGGCTGGCACTAAATTAAATCAAGATGAAAGCACAATGGATGTTCTAACTTTTTTAAAGGGAGAATGGGAGCAGCTGCCTGGAGGTTCAGGAAAAGCACTCTGGTCCAGAAATTACTACTGCATTATGTTCTCTAGGGTTGCTGATTTTCCAGAAGAGTTCTTTAAGAAGGGAGTATGGTGATGGCTTTTTGTTTGAATAGCCAATAACTGATGGCTATAAATAAATATTGGTAGGATGAAGATATGCGATGCAGATTTTTATGGCTATTCCAAGCAGTTTTTAAAGGACATATTGTGTATCTAGCACAAAGAAGGTGATATTTGGTCATTTCACAAATATTTTTAAAACACTTTCCATTAGGCACATTTTGAGAGACAAGAAAGAAATTTCTTCTAACATAACACAGATGTTTTGTCAGCCAATCCAGAACATTAAATTATTGTTTGGTAAAGTCCATAGCAGATATTTCCTTGAAAATAAGAGAATGCTAAAAGTGCTTTTCCTAACATTTAGACCCAAGTATCCAACTAATCCAAATAAATTGCTGATTTGTTTCTAAAAAGACTAGGTTATGATAGTGAATATGTTCTGCATCTCTTTGGGGTTAATAGTTGTATACAACTGTCACAACTGATTTCCAGCATGGAAATCATAGAATCTGTGTGTCCTTTTAGGTAATTTATTATTCAATCTTTAAAAAAATGGGGAGCAGTAGTTAATACACGTGGTTAATACTTAGTCAGTTAGAAAGGTCTTGTTTCAAAGAAAGCAAGTCACTTTGACCTGGCACAAAAACTCTGCAACACCAAGTGGGAGAGAGAGGCAAGCTCCTTGAACCTCTACAGAGGCGGCAGAACATTAGTAGAATATATAGGAATAGAGCTTCAAAGAATGGCATCCAGCTGGGCGTGGTGGCGCACGCCTTTAATCCCAGCACTTGGGAGGTAGAGATGGGAGGATCATCATGAATTCGAGGCCACCCTGAGACTACATAGTGAATTCCAGGTCAGCCTGAGCTAGAGCAATATCCTACCTCGAAAAGCTGAAAAAAAAAAAAAAAAAAAGAATGGCATCCACCCAGCTCTGTCACCTAGGCAAGTCACACAAACTCCTTTTTTTTTTTTTTTTTTTTCTTCTCATTTATAAAATCGGGACCAAATAATGGCTACCTGGTAAAAGCTGAAGAGATGTTTGGGGTGGGGAAGCACTTACCAAGGCATGAGTGCTAGTTAAACACTGCCACTGTTTATTATGAGAGGCAAGCTGTTCTGCAGACACATACACACACACCTCCAGCCACTGCCTAAAATCATGTTTCATTATATTTTTATTAATGAATTGGAGAGATAGAGAAAGGCAGATAGAGAAAAACAATGGTCATGTCAAGGCCTCCAGCCACTGCAAAACGAACTCCAAATGCGTGCACCACCTTGTGCATCTCCCTTACCTGGGTCCTGGGGAATAGAACCTGGGTCCTTTCAAGAGCCTTAATAGCTAAGCCATCTCTCCAGCCCCACTGCCTAAAATCTTCACTGGCATTCCTTCCTGAGGTTTGGGGCTCAGCTGTCCCCGCCACCCCCGCCTGTCCCTGGTTCCACCACTGCAACCCGCAACCGTCTCTCATGTCCGGGGGTCTGATGCCCCCCTTGCCTAGGGCAAGCTCAGGCCACGTCGGGCCACCTCGGGTGGAGCCCCAGCTGGGCACTTTCCTCTGCCAATCCCGCAGCCGGCTGCCGTCACGTGACCGCGGCCCCGCCCACCGGCCTTGCAGTGGTTGCGCGCGGCGCGGGGGGTGAGCGGCCGAGGCGGAGCGATGGCCGCGGTGCTGCAGCGCGTGGAGCGGCTGTCCGGTCGGGTGGTGCGCGTGTTGGGCTGTAACCCGGGTCCCATGACCCTGCAAGGCACCAACACTTACCTGGTGGGGACCGGCAGCAGGTAAAGGGCCCTCCACCCCAACGCCCGGTACTCGCTCGCGGGGAGGCCGGCCTGGCCCGTGTGCAGTCCGAGCTTCCCTAAATGACCTCCCCGACCCTGAGCAGACCAGAAATCGGGAAGAAGATAAAAAGAAAGGCTTCCTGATTTTCGTTACGTGCTGCCAGGCTGCCCCCCGAGGCCGGGTAATTGGGACCCCAGGAGTCCTTTCCTCCACCTAAGGCAGGATCGTGGAAGCTGGTGGCCTGGTATATGGAAGGAGTTCCAGGCTCACCAGAGCTACTATATAGCAAGACCTTGTCTCGAAAACAACAGCATCAACACTATATATCATATCTGCTCGCTTGTTTTGCCCAGAGTTTCCTGTCACTACAGGGACTGATTGTACCGAAGCCATGTTCTTAACAGTAGAGGGCAGGATTTGCTTGCTGGCAAGTGCTGTCCAAAACGCTGAAGAGCAACCCCAGCCCGTGGGAGACAGGCTGAGCCGAACTCATTGTGGTTTTCGTTACAGCATGACAAGCATAACTTGAAGGTTTTGTTGAAAGTCTGTTATAGTTATCCTTCTTCAGTAAATGGTAATTTCAGAAGCAGACGACTAGAAGGAAATGCAAATATTACGCCAGGTAGGCTAAAGGTTAAGCCTAAGGTGTAAGGGCCAGGTTCATTAGGGACAGAAAGTTTAGGCTGCCTCCATGCTCTAAGAAGATAAAGGAAAAAATGCCAGACTTGTAGCCTCTCTCAGCTCAATATGTCCATGGACATTCACTTCATTGTCATTTAAAAATAGTTTTGAGGGGCTAGGGAAATGGCTTAGCGGTTAACGCATTTGCCTGTGAAGTCTAAGGACCCCAGTTCGATTCCCCAGACCTACCTAAGCCAGATGCCCAAGGGGACCGATGCGTCTGGAGTTCCTTTGCAGTGGCTAGAGGCCCTGGCATGCCCTTTTTCTCTTTCTATCTGCCTCTCCCCCTCCAATAAATTTAAAAAGTTAAAAAAATAAAATAGTTCTGAAGTCAGCACCCAAGATGCGCATTGCATATAGTCAGAATTATCCAACAGAATGAGAACACTGTGTTGGAGTCAGTATGTGGTCTCAGTAAGTTCAAAACAACCTGCTTTTCTTCCAGGGCTAAAACAGATGGCTGGCCCATTGAAAACCAGATGAAGAAGTTGGCTTGCAGTTAGAGGCTGAACTATGTGAAAAAATACATACTTTAAATATTTGTATAGCACCCAGCATAGCAAAATGCTTGTCTTAAAAAAGACTTAAAGATCTGAAACAAATTGAGGGAAGAGTACATGCAGTCTCCCCTCTTAAGTTACTTAACATGACTAAAACTCAGAGTGGAATAGCCACTGGAACATCCATCTTAAATTATACTTTGATTACTTAATTATTGTAGTATATTATTCAAACATGTATGGTAGTAAGACTGGAATAATGTACAAATGATGCTACTCATGACATATAAACTAAAGGATAACTAGAGATGATTTTATTTAGTAAAAAAGACAAGATGATTCTTCCCAAATCAAAATCAGCTTCCTGAAAATAAGCAAATTTAAAAGTAGCTGCCATTCCCATGCTGCAGCTCATAGACAGGTCCCTGGAACCTTCAGAGTGGCCACAAATATAGGAGGTAGGGCATGCAGAAACTCCATACAGGGTAAACACCACCCCCAAAGTCTCTTCCAATTTAATTCTCTGTGAGACTTGTGCAGCTTGGAGTCCCAGAGGGTCAGTGTCATCACACATGGTTCGTCCATGTGTCTTAACTAACCAGGCCTAGAGAAATGTCCTTGCTGGTTAATGTCTAGCTCAAAACCAGCCTGTGGACAAACTGCATGGCACACAGCTGTGGGAACCCTTCTTGGCAAGATGCACACTGCAGCGCAGTCATGTTGCTTGGGGCTGAGGTAGTCAAGATAGGAATAAATATTAACTGGGTCCAAGTCAAATGTTCCAAGATGAGTGTCCGCTCTTCCATTTCACAAAGTAGGTTTGAGATCGTGGGTGGCTTCTGTGTAACGAAACCAAATATTCTTCTAATTCTTTCTTGCTGACTTTTGGCAGTGTTGACACCACATCCGTGTTTCCTCTTATACCTCTAGCTGCTCTCCTCTCATTCTCCATCTTTACTAGATCTTTGACTTCCTCCAAATGCTGTCCTAACTTCCTGTCAAGGATAATTTTGATTAGCAACTTGACTGACTTTAGATCCTCCTAGGATACAAATCTGTGGGCATGTCTGTGAGGGCATTTCCAAGAATGTTTAACTGAGGTGGAAAGACCCTCCTTGAATGTAGGTGGTACCATGCTGTATGCTGGAATCCTGGGCTGAATGCAAAGTGCAGTGTGTAGCAAGCACCAGGATCCATCTCGCTCTGTTTCCTGACTGCGCACAAAATGTAACCAGCTGCCTCATACTTCTGCTTTCGCCCTCTGACTTTCCTTGCCAGGATGAAATGTACCCTCAAACTGTGAGCCAAAATAAACTGTTTTTTCCTTAAATTGCTTTGTCAGGTATTTTATTACAGCAGTGAGAAAAGTAATGCCTGTCTCTTATTTTTATACTGTATTGTTTATCTGGACGAGCTTCTCTTTCTTGGCTTTACCTATTAACTGTTTATTATTAATGCTCAAATTTGCAGCTCAAATTTAGATAAAAGACAGGCTTGGTCATCAGACTTGCCCAACTGCTTCCTTACATCTCCATACATGATTCACAGCCACTTAAAAGAGTATTTCCAAACTCTACTCATGGTCCTACTAAAATGAGGCCCGCCCATGGTGTTTCCTATCTTGGTTAAAAGAACCACCCATGGATGTGATCAGGTTAAATGCTTAAGTATTCTCTCCAACTTTTCCTTGCTTCCTAGCACACATCTAAGCTATCACAATCTGTTCATGTCCACTGTCACCTGATTTGGCTCTTGTGTAAATAGCCTCCTTTCTCTTCTTTTGTCCCTCTTTATTCCATTGTAATGTAGACAGGGTAATGTTTTAAAAATGAAAATTGAAAGATCTTACGTATCCTGGCTCCCACCAGCTTCCTGAAGGTTATCGTAAGACACCTCTCTGATTCAGCCATACGGTTCTCTCTGGGTGTCAGGTAAAGTATATTGTTACTGCCTCCAGGCTTTTATGTACACTTTCTTCTCTATCTCTTATTCATCCTTTCCTGTTTTCACCCAGCTCACTTCACTCATCCCTGAGAGCTCATTTACGTATGGAAGTTTTCCCTGACCTCTTAGACTAGGTAGGTCCATACTTTTCATGGCCCTTATTTCAGCAATAATAAAAAAAGGTTAGTGTGCATTTGTCTGTGTGTATGTGTCTGTAAGAAGTTTAATGCCTTTCCCTATTTACCACATTTGTTGCAGTATCTACAGCACCTAGCACAAATCTTTTTTTAGTATTAACTTTTGTTTATGTTAATTACAACAGGTTATACTCTCTTATCCCCTTGCCCCTGCCTAGTGCACATGTTACCTAGCAGAGATAGCATAGTAACTTTTGCTGAGTATTTGCTTACAGTTTCTCTCGATTCTCACAGTTATGATTCTAGGACTCTAGAATAACTAATTTTTGCTGTTTTTCTTTTAAGGTAGGCTCTCACTCTAGCCTAGGCTGACCTGTATTTCACTCTGTTCTCAGGGTGGCCTTGAACACACAGTGATCCTCCTACCTCTGCCTCCTGAGTGCTGGGATTAAAGGGGTGCACCACAGAATAGCTAATGTTATCTGGAATTCCTCATTTGTTCTGATCAGCTCATATGCCCATTTCATCAAAGCCCTAGTAAATATGGTGTGATATTTCATATATAGGAACTCAATAAACATTTAAATCAACAAATGAAAGCTCAGTTTTCCAGACTCTCTACATTCCTTTTCTGCTCAAGGACCTTTACTTGCTGCAATTTTAACCATTCCTATCAAAATTGCATATACTTCAAGGACTTTGAAGAAAATGGCAGTCTGATAAAGTTAAAAATTTAGGGATGATGGAGATAGTTCAGAGGTTAAAGGCACTTGCTCTGCAAGCCCGCCAGCTTGAGTACAATTCCCAGCACCTGTGTAAATCCAAATGCAAAAATGGCATACCAGTCATCCCCACAGATGACACTTGTGGTAGTTTGAATGCATGTCCCCCAACAAATCAGTTGTTAAGATTAAACTTGTAATTTGGATCTCCATCCGCCTGGCTGGAGAAGGTATCATTGGAGGCTGAACCTGGAGCCCAGGCCTAAGGCATTACGCTGGGCAGATCAGAGTTCCAGCCCCGAGACATGCAGAGAGGTATGAGCTCTGAGGTCTGATTTGTGCTTATTGCTGCTGCTTGGTGTTGATGGCCAAGTGGTGATTTCTCTCTCTGCTTGGATTTCTGAATGGACTTATTAATAGGATAATCAATTTATTAATTAATAAAAATTTAATTTATTAATTAGATTTATTAATTAAGCCTTCTCTGTCATTGATGGAACTTCCCCTGGATTCTGTGACTTTGAAATAAATCTGGTTTGGATGTTCATCTCAGCAGTTTTAGAATGGACTATTATAATACTAAAATCCTCAGAAAAATTGATTCCTTCCCTTCCCTGCTACCATTAATTGGACCTCTTAACTGTTCTTTTAAACCATTCCAGTCCTTACATTTCCATTCAGTAGGACTTTACAATATTTCCTTGAACCACAATAGCCATCTGGTCACCATCTCCAGAATAGACAGTTCACCCTGTGTTTCTAAAGTTGATCCACTCATGTGCTGAACTTAGGTTATAGAAGTCAGCTGATCATAAGGCCACTGCCCTCCTCCCCACTTAAAGGCAAGTTTTAAAAAAAAATTATTTTTAACCTATAAAAACATTTAAATTTTCACAAATTAATGTAATCCCATATGTTTTAGACATGTATACATTTCATAATGTTTAAATTAGATTAAACATATTTATCTCCACATTTACCACCTCTGACTGGGAGAGAGCAGAGTGTTGGCTTTGTAATCATTAGAGCCTGAATTCAATCCCTATGACCCAGGTGGAGAGAGGGAGAGAAAGAACGAAAGAAAGAAAGAAAGAAAAAAAAGAAAGAGAGAAAGAAAGAAGAAAAAACAAAAGAGGAAGGGAGGGAGGGAGCAGGCAAGCTTGGCATGGTGGTATGCACCTACAATTCCAGCAGTTGGGACACAGAGATAGCCAGATCCCTGGGACTCGCTGGCCAGCCAGTCTAGCCTACCTGGGGAGTTCCAGGCCATGGAGAGACCTTGTCTCATAAAAGGTGGATGGATACATGAGGAATGATAGCCCAGGTTGTCCTCTGGACTTGCAACATGCAAGTGCTCCCACACACACATGAACTTGTACACAACACAAAACATAATTTCTTCAGGAAAACTTTCTAAATCTTTCTAGCTTTAAGAAATTGCAATATATTATCATTATTTGTAATCACTCTGCTGTACAGCAACACTGAAATTCTTGCTTCTATCTAACAGAACAACCTGGTTTGTTTTATTGGCTTGTGGGCATCAGAGAAACAAACCCATACAATGTAAATTACCATCCTCCTGTCTAGATACCAAATTTTAGTGCTCTGGAAAAAATGCTTTTTATTATCTGTTAATTGCATTGTTTATTTCTGGTGCTACACCTTCCCACCCTACTCTAGAAAATAGGATTATTTGTCTTGCTTTCTAAAAAAAAAAAAAAAAGGCAAGGCACATAGTAGGTAATCTGTAAATAGTTATAGATGAATGAATGAATGACTCATTCTTACTGAGTCTACTCTTGTAAACAACCTAAGTTTTTGAAGCTTTACTGTGAAGTGCTATGAATGAAGCTCATGAATCAGTTCTTGAGGTAAATGTCACCCTGGTTTCTTTTGTTCAGGAAAATGTAGAGAAAAGCCAGTCTGTAACAAACTGAGGAGGAGAAGGTAACATGACCACAAGCAAACAAACAAACAACAAAAAAAAAGGGTAGTAGAATTGTCTAAGTACAGAAGAAATGAGCCAGCTCAGACTTTTCCTGCATGCTTCCCCACAGCCCTTTTCAAATGTAAGGGCACAAAGTAAACAGTAGTGTTTGCTATCTAGTGCAGAAGACCAAGATTCTTTTTGCTTATTTTAGTTAACACAGAAATGAATGGGTTGCATTATAAAACCTTCATACATATATATGATTGCACCTTACTTTTCTTCACCACACTCCCCTCACCCACCCATCTTTCTAACCCCTTGCTGGTCCTCTTCCTGCCCCTAAATAGCCCCCTATGTGCTGGCTTGCTACATATACATGTGTGTGACATTTTATCTTTCACCCATTAGTCTATCTTATTCTCCCTAACTCCTCCCTTGCCTCTTCCTCTGCCCTCAGAGTCCCCCTTCTGAAAGCTTTCATGTTCTATATATAACTTTATTTTTTCTTACTTACTCATTTACTTGCATCTAGATCCTACATAAAGAAAATATGTGGTATTTGTTATGTGTTTATCTGGGTTTTATATCTGGATAATACAGGCTTCATCCAATGAATTTGGTTGTTTTATTGCTTGGTTTTTTTTTGTTTTGTTTTGTTTTTATTTTAAGGAATAATTTGGAAGCATTGGTATTAGCTCTTATTTATAGGTTTGGCAGAATTCAGCAATGAGTCTGTCTAGTCCTGGACTCTTCATTGTTGAGAGACTCTCATGATGATTTTAATTCTGTTGCTTGATCTGGACCTAATTAAGGATTATATCCTATAGATTTAATTTTACTACATCATATGTTATAGGAATTTATCCATTTCTTCTAGATTTTTCCAAGCACAAGAGAAAGAGAGAAAATGAATGCACCAGGGCCTCTTGCCACTGCAAAGGAACTCCAGATGTATGCACCACTTTGTACATCTGGGTACTGGGAAATTGAACCTGGACCATTAGGCTTTGCAAGGAAGCACCTTTAACCACTGAGTAACCTCTCCAGCACCAGATATTTAAAAAAAATAAGTTTTCAATGTATTCCCTAATGATACTCTATTTTATTGTAATCTGTTATAATGTCTCCCTTTTCATTTCTAATTTTGTTAATCTTTTGGGTTGCCAATCTTACTGATTTTTTTTTTCAAAATACCAGTTCTTGTTTCATTAATTCTGTATACTATTCTTTTGGTCTCCATTTCATTGATTTTTGTTTGGTTTTGTTTTTTTGGATTTCAAGGCAGAGTGGTCATTCTAGCCCAGGCTGGTCTGGAATTCACAGCAGTTCACCCACCTCAGCCTCCTGAGTGATGACTTTAAAAGTGTGCATCATCTCACTGGCCATTTAATTAATTTCTGTCTGATCTTTCTTATTTTGTTCCATCTGTTGATTTGGGGTTAGGCTCCTTATTTTTCTAAGACCTTGAGGTGCATCATTATAAGTGTGTTGTGGGGGAGATGTCCATGCATGTGTTTGTGTAGTGTGAATAGATATTTACTTGCAAGGCCAGATGGGGAAGTTGTTGAGTGTACTCCTGAATTACTCTTATTTTATTTATTGAAACTGGGCCTCTTATGTGAAGCCAGAGCTCTCTGATTTCACTAGTGTAGGTGGCCAGCTTGCCCCAGGGATCCTCACTATCTACCCCCAAGCACTGAGGCAAGGACCCACCCACTACCATTTATGTAGGTGTGGAGGATCCAAACTCAGGTCCTCTCCTCAGACTTGCACAGCAAATGCTTTACCAACCAACTCACTATTGTCATATCAGGACCTGTAGCAGTTTCTTTCTCATTGCTAGGACAAGCCAAGCACCTAATCAGAAGCAGCATATGGAAGGGAAGCATTTTGTTTTGGACTTGAAGTCTCATCATGGCAGAGAAAAGCATGACAGGGCTGTTAGCTGGGGCATCACATATCCATACATCAGCTGCAGGGAGAAAACAGCAAGATCGAGCTGACTCTGAACAAGCACAGTAAGCAAGACTGCTCAACCTCTGCTTGTTTGAATGTAATCTCCCCTGTAGCCTTGGGTGTTTGTGATTAAGTGTCCTACTTAGTCCCCACCTAGAAGAGCATTTGGGAGGTGGAGCCCTGCTGGAGGAAGTGTGTCACCAGGGATTGAACTAGGGGTGGAATCCAGCTCTGTGTTCAGAGGCAGCTCCTATTTCCTATTCTATTCTCTCTCTGCTGTGGATGTATGATGAAATGAACCAGCTTCACCATGATGACGCTTCCCCTGGGAACTAACTGTAAGCCTGAAGTAAACCCTTTCCTTCCATAGCACTGGTTCTACTTGGATATTCATTGTTCCAGCAACAAGAAGGAAACTACAACACAACCCCAAGGTCCTCTTCCAGCAACACAGATACTCCAGAAAGACCCCACCTCCCAGAAGTACCACCAGTTGGGGACTAAAGCAGGAGGGTTAATTACAAACACTTGAAGTGATAAGGAGACATTTTACATTCAAACCACAAGAGGACCTATCCATCCTTTTATGTGCATTGGATTGGTTGTTTTATAAAATTGGTAATCACATATTCAGTGCTTACATATTCACTATTGCATCTGGTTAATGAATTGTTCCCTTCATTTATATGTAGTGGCCTTCTTTATCTTCAAATTTGGGGTGAAAGCTTGGTTTATAAAATACCAGAATAGGGCTGGGGGGATGGCTTAGCGGTTAAGGTGTTTGCCTGTGAAGCCAAAGGACCCAGGTTCAATTCCCCAGGACCCACATAAGCCAGATGCACAAGGGGCACATGTGTCTGGATTTATTTGCAGTGGCTGGCCCTGGTATCCATTCTCTCTCTCTCTTTTTCTGTCTCTCTTCTCTCTCTCTTGCAAATAAATAAATAAATAAAAATAAAATAAAAATGCATATATCAGAATAGCTATGCTAGGTCATTTTGTATTTCTGTTTGCTTGGTTAAGTTGACTTCTGACATAAGGGTCTAAGTATGGGGCTTTTGGGGTTCTTCTCAGCCCAATAAAGAATTAGAAAGTAGCAAATATTTTCTTCTTGTAAAAATGAAAGTAACAGTTCCCATCTGAATGGTAGGGGTCCCTGAGCAGAGTAACCACTGATCTCTAACTCGGGTCAAATGAATACTTACCTGGGGGGGGATGCTCATCTTCTCCACCCCACCCATCATCCCATTAAGCCTCATTGATCCATGAGTCCTTTCTTCCGATCTGATTGGACACCATGCCTCTGTGTGTGAGCACTGCAAAATTGGGGAGGAAGGTTCACTAGGAGAAGGTTTTCCAGTTCCAGTAAACATCCCATATCTATCTCCCCCCTCCTATAAAGATAGCACTCCGTGCCAAAGACCCAGGAAGTACAGGCATCTTAGCATCACTTCCATACCAGAACCTGCACACCCCAGTGCCATCTGCCCAGGATTCCAAGCCCACCCTCCACTCTGCCTTGCCAAGTCACTCCAGACCCTACCACCAAGTCCCCTCCTCATTCCCACACCTGGCCCCCCATAGCCCAGTCAGCTTTTCTCCCCTTGCCATTGGCCTTGTCCGGAAGTGAGTGGCTCAGTTGGTTCTGAGAGAGAACACTGGATCCATCACTTCCTCCTCCTCCCTCAGGTGGTGACTTATGGGAGCCTGGCAATTGCCACTCCTGCCAGCACCCCAACTCCAGCCCTCTCTCACTTCCATCCTTTTGACTTTTAGTCTGAGTGTTTGCCAGTTAGATGTGTTTCTTAGAGACAACATATAACTTAATCTCATTTTTAATCCAATCAGCTAGGTTGCATTTTTTTAATTGGAGAATTGAAGCCATTTATATTTTAGACTATTATTGAGAGAAAGTTGCTAATTCCTGTAATTTTGTTGGTTGTTTGGCTGGATGATCAGGGCTGGAGAGATGGCTTAGCAGTTAGGTGCTTGCCTGCAAAACCTAACAACCCAAGTTTGATCTCCCACTAGCCACATAAAGCTAGATGCCCAAAGTGGCACATGCTGCTGGAGTTTGTTTGCAGTGGCTGGGGGGCCTGGCATGCTCATTCTCTCTGTCTGTTTCTCTTCTCTCTCTCATCCCCCCCCCCATTCTCTCTCTATCCCTTCCGCCCTTCTTCCCTCTCTGCTTGCAAATAAATAAGTAAAATTATTTTTTAAAAAGCATTATCATTTGTTCTTTTCCCCCTATTGGTATTAGTGATTTGATAGTGTTGCAGACTTTCATATTGTCAAGTTCTTTATCTTGAAACCACAAAATATTAGGCACGCAGAAGACAAGATATGAAAAAGGCAAAAGAGATTTGTTGATAAAAAAGGTGGGAAAGCCCTAAAGTACAAGGGCAAGCATCCTTGGGATTTTGGCCAGCATCCAAAGATGAGAACAAAATGATGGAGAAAGGTGACGCTTTCTGAGTTAAAGCTCAGCGAAGTGGGAAGACCCATATCTGTGAGCAACTACCAGGAGGGAGGACCTTGTAGGGAGTATAGTACATGATTTCATTAAGGGCTTCACAATACCTCCCACATCTTTAGCATGTCTTTAGGTAAGAGGTGGTCTATGAGCTCTATTGGGTTAACTCTTAAGAAACACTAGTCCTCCATCCAGGGCTAGAGGACTTTTTTCTCTGTTCAGGAGAAAGTGGCTCTTCCCTTTCATGTGGTATTTTAAATCCATGCACGGACAGTTGTGATGTTTCCCTTTCTTTTTGGTTTTACAAGGTAGGGTCTCATGCTAGCCCAGGCTATCCTGGAATTTACTATGTAATCTCAGGCTGGCCTCAAACTCACAGCAATCCTCCCACCTCTGCCTCCTGAGTGCTGGGATTAAAGGTGTGCATCAGCACACTGGGATGATGTTTGCCTTTCTAATGTTACAGGGAAACTTAATAGGCATTTAGCTAGGGACTGGTCTATAAAAACATGCATACCATCTTGCCTGCCCTGGCAGGACTAGAACTCGCATCTTATTCAGTATCATCCAAGATTGCTGAAGGCAACAATTCCTCATCAACAACAGCTTCCTGTTTCTTCCCCAATGTTTCTGGCTTAGTGTCCATGGGCAGGCCCTTTCTAAGTCAATGTTCCTCAGGGGCCTACCAGCCAATCAGGTCCTTCCCTACACAGCCGAGCCTGGTGACGAGACTCGTTCTCATTGAATGTCAGAATCATATAAATGGGCATAAAACATATGTGTCAGTTCCTTCTTGCCCCCTTCCCTTCCCCAGAGGCTTCCTCCTAGGAAAGAGACTTATTCCCAGTGAGATTTCCAGGGAGATTTTCTTGGTCCCCTGTCCCCATTCCTAGCCAGACCTGGAAGGAAGAAAACTTCTTTTAGCTTGGGCACTTTCCTGCTTTGCTTTCCCTCTTAACTCTCTCTAAAATAAATGTCATAATTCATCCTTCTCTGAGTCCTCATTTCCAATTGTTTGCTAATGTAACCAAGAACTTCAGACGGGAGCTGCTGGCATGGGACTGGTAACTTCACTCAGTACTGTCACTTTAAGTATTTTCCACAGAGGTGGCTTGTGGTCATGAACTGCCTCAGTTTGTGCTTGTCTTGAAATGTCTTTATCTGTGAGTTTTAAAAAAGCTTTGTTGAGTATAGTTGCTACTATTTAGAGGAGGAACCAGGCAATAGCAATGGAAACAATGATTTGCTTACAGCCTCAGTATTAAACTACCATAAAAACAATAGTATGTAGTCTAAAGATTTTTTGAGGTAATGATAGTAATAATTAAGTAAAAAAAGAAGGGAAGGGAAGGGAATGATGAAAGGGAAAGTGGGAGAGTAAAACAGCAGTGAGAAGGAAAATATGAATTGCAAGTATGAGTTAAATACTACAGAAGATGTGAAGCAAAAGAAAGAATAGCCCTGGGTGCCTAGTCAAACAAGACAGAAGCTCAAACTAATCAAAATACAAAAGTGAAAATGAAGAGAAATGGAACTCTGAAATAAATAGAATAAATATCATATCCTCAGTTAGTGTTGCTTCCTTGGGGAATGAATTGTGTTTTCTCTTCCCCTAAGTTGTTTTATACAGGTAGGAAGTCAGCTGCCAGGGCCCATAGGAATCGGGGCAGTCAGGCCAGAATGTGCTCCGGGGTCGGTTGGGTTCTTGTTCAAGGATCACTCCTCAGCTTGGGCTACCACACTTAGTTCATTGCCACATCCTCCACCTGCCTGTCGCAGCCTTCTCTCTGCTGTGCTGAGTGACTGCGATTCCCACGCGTGATTTTCAGGGGAGTGTGGGGTGGGCCACCTGGGATTTGCAGGCCCAGAGCCAGGGGAGGGAGACTCCCCATTTACAGCTCTTAAGTTAGACCCTGGTGTTTCCTTTGTAAATTTAGCATTCAGCACTTCTAGGTTTCATCTGCTTGCTTGCTTTCAGTGTAGCTCTCTCTTGCCTTTCTACAGTTCCCACCTCACTCTCCAATCCCAAAGTGAATTGGGTGTTTTCTTTCAGATTCGCGAGTGCTGTTGGTCAATCTTTTGCCACCTTCCTTTTCTGGAAAACTGCTTCGTTAGGCATGCCACTGAGTCAAGTGTTCTGAGATATTTGAGGAACCTAAAGAGGATCTTGAAGACAGAGCGGATAAGAGCACATATTCTGTTATCAAATACCCTATTCTGCCATTTATTTGCAGAACACAAGACAAATTACTTTCCTTCTGAACATAATAGTGAAATGTATGCCTTAAACAGGTGGCATGACAATTGGAGTAGTGCTGTGTTTAATTGCTTTGTGAGTGGTCAACATTATTACTGTTATTCCTTGTTCAGATTTAAATTTGGGTATAATTTGTTTCAAAGAACTTTCTTACACTGAAATTACTTTAGTTAAGCTGGAATAACACAGTTTTTTGTGCATGTTGAAAGCAAAACAAGCTTCTATAGTTTCTTCAAGTTAATATGTCATCTGTATAAGAATATACTAATATGAACTCTGTGTTCCAACAGTGACTATCTCCCATTTAATTCTCAGGAGAATCCTCATTGACACTGGAGAGCCATCCATTCCAGAATACATCAGTTGCTTAAAGCAAGCTCTGGCTGAATTTGACACAGCAATACAGGAAATCCTAGTGACTCATTGGCACCGTGATCATTCTGGAGGCATAGGAGATATTTGTAACAGCATCAGTAGTGGTAAGCAGAAAACACTAAATTTATTGAGGAAAGCTATGCTTGGGGAATAATTTATAGTTTAAGCTATTATCTGTTTATTAAATGCCTATATTTCAATGGTACTTTTAGAAATTGATATGATTGGGGTTCTGTCCTTAATTTTAACAAAAGAGGAAAAGGAAAGTTCTGTTTTCTGTTTCTAATCCTCTTTCCCTCTTACTTTCTCCAGTGATAAAGCTAAGTTATAGTTTAGTCTTTGTAACAAGTACTGCTTTATACTTAGTAACTATCAACTGTTGAGCGTTCACTGGTTGCTAAACACTGAGTACTGTGAAGTAGCTGCTGGTATTGTGTATATCCCAAACAGATGATCTCAGGCTTTTCTTAACTGTAAAACAATTGTTTAGATACACTGAAATCCAGACAACATATCATTGTATTGATAATTCTCTCTCCCTGAAACCTATTCAGTACTCACATTTTACCTGTTCTCTTGATAGCTTTATCCCATGTTCATGCACCTAAACTCATTATTCATTAAACATTCAGGTGCCCAGTATGTATCAGGCATATTCTTAACAAAGGATATAGCAGTGAACTA
Source organism: Orientallactaga sibirica (assembly GCA_036365145.1). NCBI lineage: Eukaryota > Metazoa > Chordata > Mammalia > Rodentia > Dipodidae > Orientallactaga > Orientallactaga sibirica. Next base: position 24,878,437 of record JAEOAD010000003.1, read on the forward strand.
AACAGACTCTGCTGTTATGAAGCTCAAGAATGCTCTAACATTATCTCACACTTGCAGAAGTCCCTGGGCTCCAAATGATAGGTGAAGGTTAGAACACAAACAGCTTAAAAGTATTCTGTAGAATTACCCTTAGGCTTTCTGTAGGAGGTATATAGGCTTCAATCCCATCCAGATACTCTATTTGTGATAATCTAAAACTCTGAAATCTAGAGGACATCTTTGCTAAATCAGAAAAGGGTTACTTAACCTGGAGTAAGCAAAGTAAATGGTAAATAAATACATATCAGATGATGAAGGGGACTATGAAAGCAACACTATGGGAAAAGCAAAGGGAGAAAGTGATGAGGGAAGACAGTGGTCATTCTGTGTAGAGTGGACGGGCAGAGAGAGCTCCTGAGGAGAGAGAGCATGCCACACTGAGCCACTTCAGGAACAAAGACACCCAAATGGGAGTGTGCTTGGCATGTTCAAGATACAGCAAGGAAGTCATGGGCTTTAATTCACAGGAAGATGAACATTTGCCTTCAACTAATATTTTGAACTATTGTAAAGCCTTGGGACATTGGGACAACATGATTGTGTCAGACAATGGATACCAGTACCCCAATCTGGCACTTAGCAGTTAAGGCACCTGCCTGTGAAGCCTAAGGATCCAGGTTTGATTTTCCAGGTCCCATGTAAGCCAGATACACAAGGTGGCACATGCATCTGGGATTCATTTGCAGTGGCTAGAGGCCCTGGCATGCCCATTCTCTCTCTCTCTCTCTCTCATCTCTAATAAATAAAAATAAACATTATAAAAAAAAGGGCTAGGGCTTGGGACATGGCTCAGCAGATAAAAGCACTTGCTACTTGATCCCCAGGACACATACACAAAAAACCTGGCCACGCACTCATCTCTGTAACCCCAGCACTGAAGGTGGGATGGACAGAGAGAGAAAAATGACTAGTGATTGCTGATCATTCAGTCTAACCAAAAACTGGCATGAACTCCAGTTTCAGTGAGAGACCCTCTTTCAAGGAAATAAGGCAAAAGAGTGATAGAGGGGAATACCCAGCGTACTCCTCTGGATTCCACATGCATGTGCACACAGCACATGCATCTGCACATACACACACATATAAAAAACAACTTTAAGGCTGGAGAGATGGCTTAGTGGTTAAGGTGCCTGCCTGCCTGCTAAGCCTAAGAACACTGGTTCCAATTTCCAGGTCCCACATTTAGCCAGATGCAAAGTGACACAAGGGCGCAATGCTGCACTTGACCACAAGAGGGCTCGTGCATCTGGAGTTCGTTCACAGCAGCTGAGAGGCTGCTGGTGCACCCATTCTCTATCTGTCTTCCTCTCCCTCTCTCTGTCTCTGTCTCTCTCTGTGTCTCTCTCAAAAAAAAAAACAGCTTTATAATTTACCTTTCTCCCTTCTTTTTTCCAGTCAAGGGTAACTATGTGCCAAAGGAATTCATAATTTCTTAGCCAGACATTAATTTTCCTTCTGTAGGTCATTTACCCATTAGACAGAGAGTAAGTGGTCACTAGAGGCTGGGTGACAATAAATGAGGAATGACTGACAATGGGCTTAGCACTTTTGGGGGGCAGGGTATTGAAAACTAGTTAGTGGTGATAATTGTGTAGTTCTTTGATTATCTAGTAAAAATATACTGAGGGACTGGAGAGATGGCTCATTGGGCATTTGATTGCAAAGGATGATGGCCAGGGTTCAAGTTCCCAGTACCCATGTCAAGCCACATGCACAAAGTAAAGCATGCATCTGGTCAGTGGCACTAGGCTCTCACATGCCCATACACTCATTCACATTCATTCTCTCTCTCCCTCTCCTTGCAAGTAAATGAATAAAAACTTTAAAAACCTACTGAGTTTTATACTTTAAAATGGTAAGGGATGGGGGGATGGTTCCATGCATAAAGCACTTGCTATACAAGCACGAGGACCTGAGTTCTGATCTCCAGAACCCACTTAAAGCCAGACTGTGGTAGCCTGCAACTGTAATACCAGGGCTGCTACAGTGAGATGGTGGCCAGAGGCAGGAGAGTCCCCAGAAGCTCATGCGCCAGCTGTCCTGGCGTACACAGCAGTAAATAATAGAGACCTGCCTCAAACAAAGGGGAAGGCAAGGACCTGCCCCAGGATTGTCTCTGACCTCCACAAGTGCACCGTGGTTTGCATTCACTTGCACATACACAATCATACACAGACATAATGGCTTTTTAAAAGTGAATTTTAGAGTAATACATTAATTATATCAGAATGGTGGTGTAATTATTATATGATTACTTTCTGCATACCACTCTTCTTATTATTAAGATGGCTATTGTGAATAGGGTATGTATTTTCACATAGTTTTGAAAGCTGATGCTGTTTTATAATTTTGAGATAGTGGTGATTTAGGCAATGATTATTAACCTAAGGTCTTAGAACCAGAAACACAATGCCTTCATTTCTTTAATGAAAAACATTATGCAAGTTTAAAAAAACAACAACAAAAGCCCTTACCATCCCTCCCCCATTTTTGTGATTCTCGGAAGCACAAGATAATGGAGTTTAAGTAGGCAGGGCAAAACTATTTCTGTCTTTGTTATCTACCACACGAGCCAAATCTCTTTGCCTTGTCCGTTTTTCCTTGGGGTATCTTTTTCTATGTCTGTATTTCCAATGCCACTACCCTAACCCTAATATTCATTATCTCCTAGTTGTGTCACAGTATCTTCTGCTTGGGTTGGTGCAGTCATTCCCTCCTTGTTCCACTTGATCTCATCACTGCACTGTCACCACTTACAGCTGCTATATTGATATACCTATTCATACCATCTTACCTTACTAAAAACTATAGTGACCACAGTGGAAAAGTTTCAACTCCCCTCTTCTGAGAGTTGAGCTCCTCTTACCTAACCAAGTTTTCTGTCCACATTTCCCAGACAATATTTTACATTAGACAAGATGATATCATATTGTCATAGCTATACCACACTCAATTCTCATTTCCATACTGTTAGTAATGCTATTTCCCTACCTACATGTCTACCTGTTCCTCTACCCATCATACTCACCCTATAATGATACCTCAAGTTCTGTTATACTTTTTAATCCTTTCCAAACTGTATCTCCTTTATTCTGTACTTCAGTTGCTTTTTGTTGCTGTTGTTTAGCCTTTAGGATTTAGGAAATGATACTGCGTATAGGTCTTTGTTGCATTTCTAAGTTTAATTTCTCCAACTTTGTAAGACCTTAAGTGCTTATATTCACTATACCTAGTATATTGTTTCGGTAATTAGCACTGTTTATTGGTTAAATGATTGATTTTCTTTGTGCCAGTGAGGAATGGCCTGTGTCAAACTTACTTTACAGGTAGAACATTTTACCCTCAGGTTTGGGCCCCTATCAGCACTAACAGCAGTGGCCATATATGAGCTTCTTTTTACTGTTAACTGTGTTACTCTGTGCAAGCACCTAAGGAGAGAAGAGTGCTCAGGTTTCTGATAGCTGCCTCTTCAACAGTGGCCTGATGTCAAAGCTATCTGGAATTATGAAGAACTACTTTCAGGCTGAAGAGATGGCTTAGTGGTTAAAGGCACTTGATTGCAAAACCTGCTAATCTGTTTTATTCCCAAGTACCCACATAAAGCCAGATGCACAAAGTGGCATATGCATCTGGAGTTTGCAGTGGCAAGAAGCCCTGGTATACCCACTCTCCCTATCCCCTTTCTATTCTATCTTTCTCTGTCAAAAAACACATAAATATATTTTTACAAAAAGAACTACTTTGAGGGCTAAGGAAATGGCTTAGTAGTGAAGACATTTGCCTGCAAAGCCAAAGGACACTGGTTCGATTCCCCAGGACCCACATAAGCCAGGTGTACAAGGGGACACATGCATCTGGAGTTCATTTGCAATGGCTGAAGGTCCTGGTGTGCCCATTCTCTCTTTCTCTCTGTCTGTTCATCCTCTCTTTCTCTCAAATAAATAAATTAAAAGAACTGCTTTCAAACTTTTGTACAGAGTAGGAATGATTAGAAAATTACAAATGCTTTTATGTAGACCTAGAGTGGCATGAAGAATAAAAAGCACTTTCATTGAAATGTATGTAACAGTTACATCTTAGAGATAAGCTGCTAGAATTCATTCCATTTTACTGTTGTCTTAATAATAGTCTATGCATATTTAATGAGTTACCTGTATGAAAGTTAACCTCTTAAAAGGCCAAGTCATTTACAGTGTGACTTAGTATATTTACATGTTTTATGACTAGACACTGCCTATTGCATTAAAAAACTCCCACGGAATCCTCAGAGAGAAGAAATTATAGGAGATGGAAAACAGCAGTATGTCTATATGAAAAACGGAGACTTGGTTAAGACCGAGGGAGCCACACTAAGGTAAGTAAATATCCCGTAAGGAAGCTCAGATGTCTATGCAGATGTGTTATAAAGGAGGTAAGTAGATTTAGGCATACTTGTTTGTATGTGTGAAGAATACATCAGGATGAAAAAGAAATCTGATAGTATGTGGCATTCTTAAGAGAGAAATTGGGTTGCTAGAGAAACCAGAAAAAGGAAGACTTTTCATACTGTCTACTCCTTATTTATTTATTTGTTTGTTTGTTTATTTGAGACAGAGAAAGGGAGATAGAGATCTAGAGAGAGAGAGAACGGGTGCCAGGGCTTCTAGCCACTGCAAATGAATTCCAGACGCATGTGCCACCGTGTGCATCTGGCTCACGTGGGTACTGGGGAATCGAGCCTCAAACCGGGGTCCTTAGGCTTCACAAGCAAGTGCTTAACCACTGAGCCATCTCTCAAGCCCCGCTTCTTTTTTCTTTCTTTATTTTTTTAATATAGATTCTCACTGTAGCCCAGGCTGACCTGAAACTCACTCTGTAGTTCCAGGCTGGCCTCAAACTCACAGTGTTCCTCCTGCTTCTGCTTCCCATGTGCTAAGATTAAAGGCGTGTGCCACCACGCCCGGCTTTTTCTACCAATTTCTTTATACAAATAAATTAAATTTTTTAAATTGGGTCCGGGCACAGTCACTCATGCCTGTAATCCTAACACTAGGATTAGGATACAGGAGGCTGATACAGGAGATTCTCACAAATTCCAGGCCAGCCTGGACTACAGTGTGAGATTCTGTCTCCAAAACAAAAATTCATTCATTTTTTAAAAAAATTCAGCATTTTCCCTTAGGGTGATTTGGGGATGTACCTGTACTTCAATTCATGGTTTTGTCAGTGTTCTCACTGTGAAAAGATGACCTGTACCTATAGTAAACCCACTTAGGCCAGACACATAGTCCATAAACTGAACTAATGGCAGTTCTCCTCTGTCCCTACAATCTCTAATTGCCATCGGATCTCAGAACACCTGCTTTGCTCTATACTTGGGACTTCATATTTCTTCTATGATAGAAGCTTCAGGATTACCTTTTACCTTTTTAATTGCTGTCACCGTTACCATTTCCCTTCCTCCTGCATCAAATCAGGTTAGTGTTGCCTCAAATATGTCAGTACTGTTCCCATTTGTCTACTGCATTATTTCCTGCTTAATCTTCCCATTTCTTTCTTGTCTGTCCCTCGCATACTTTGTCTCTGGAAAATGTTGATGTGATGCCTTGCTAACTATAATAAAATGAATATGGTCACTACTGTGTCACAGTCTGGCCTCAAACTATATTTTTATTCTAGCTCTCACTATTTCTCTCATGAACACAATCAGCCTCTGTAAATAGTCCTGGACACAGTATATGTGTCCATGCCTTTGTTTATAGCTTCCCCCTTTCCAGGAAGAACATCCAAACAAGACACAGTTTAGGGGAAGAGGAGATTTATTTCAAGCTTACAGATCCAGAAGTTCCATCAATGGTGGAAAAAGCTGGCTCCCTTTCATGGATCCAAACAGAGAGAAACAACCAAGAAGCTAAGCAAACACCAAAAAGCAGCAAGCCCAAAACTGTGGCAAGCACCTTAGGGCTGGAATTCAGATCTGTCCCCAGTGACACGTCCCCTCGTATCAGGATTCTGCCTACCAGGGGCTGAACCTGCAAATTCAATTCTAATAAAACATCTGACTCTATGGAGCCATATGTTCAAGCTACCACATTCCACCCCTGGCTCCCAATAGACTCAGAACCAGCTCACATTGTAGATTGTATTTAGTTCAACTTCCAAAATACCCATAGTCTTTACCAATTTTTATATTGTCCCTGAACTGTGAATCCTGTAAAATTACATACTTCCAACATATAATGTCACAGAGTAAACATTTCCATTGGTAAAAGGCATAACAAAGAGAGATTTGACCAATGTAAAATCAGCAACCATCAGGTAAGTGTCAAACATCTGCAGTTCAAATCCAACATCCATAACTAGTGATAACAGTTTCTGTATTTTCCAACTCTGCCCTCCAGCTGGGTTCAGTATTTTGGGAAATCCTCCATCCCAAGCCAACAGTGTTCCATGGTAGCCTTTGCACAGTCCTGATGATGCAAAACATCTTTGGGTCTCTAGTACAAAACACAGTGCGTCCTACAATGGCTTCACTGACCTCCAATAAGAGACATTTCCCTGCTTAACGTGCCATTGCATCTCAGCAGTGGCCCACTTTCATGTATTTTTCATGCATCCCAAACCAATACCAAGTATACATCAACACAGCCATTTTGTTAATATAGGGGGAAATAAATTGTGACCTTGAAGAGCAGGTTTCTTTCTTTCAGTAATCTCCTTTTAAAAGTTTGCATTTCTACCATTCAGTCTTTCCTTGGTGGAATTTACCTATGTGTTTTTCATTGTTTCAATGTAAAGCAATTAATGGTGGTAATGTGTTTAACAATAGCAGCTTCACTAACCTAAAACCTGTCTCTGTACCAGTAATTTTAAACTTGCTTGAATTTTTCCAACTTTAAATCTTGTATCTTTCAGTTCTATGTCTTCTGCCAAGCATACCAGTCCAACACTTTCACATTCAACCTTGATCAAACTCTCTGGGTATGGGCAGCAGAACACTGCCAGTCTCTGTGCCAGTAGCCCAGTTTCAACAAAGTTTTCTGTTGTTTTTCATAAACCAACACAATTCTCTGTACATGTAACATTTTCCAACTTTCACAAAAATAGCCCATAAAATTTGGCTTATGGCACTGTGAGGCTTCTGCAGTCCCAAGAACCAAATTCTTCAATATTTCCTCCAGCACACAAGTTCCATAAAACCAAAATCCACATGGTCAGATTCATCTCAGCAAGACCACACTCTTGGTACCAAATTCTATAGCATACCCAGGATGCTGGTGTGAACTTCCAAACCAGACAGTATAGGAGAGGAAGGGATTTTTTTCAAGTTTACAGATCCAAGAGAAGTTCCATCAGTGGTGGAGGAAGCTGGCTGACTTTCATAGATCCAAGCGGAGAGAAACCACCACCAACCAGCAAACACCAAAAAGCAGCAAGTGCAAACCAACAGCAAGCAGGACCCAGAGTGCAAAACCTCTGCAATCCTACGGCTGAAATTCAGATTCACCCCCCAGTGACACGTTCCCTTGCAGCAGGAGTCTGCCTGCTAGGGACTGAAGCTGAAAACTCAATTTAATAAAACATCTGAGTCTACAGGGCCATACATTTATACTACCCACACACACAGAACAGTGTGTTACAGCTAGCTACTACTAAGTGCGAATACTGAGAATAAAAAGTTAATAAGAGAAGAGTACTACCTTTCAGGAACTTGTAACCTAGTAAGATTGATTGGTAGACAAGAACACAATGTGTTAGCTGTATAATCAAAGCATAATTCAAAGTGCAAGAGTAATACAAAAGAAAAACTTACCAGTACTGAAAATTAAGTCTTTATGTGGCTAAGCCATCAAGGAGAGCTTTGGAGAACAGATTATTTAGACATAGCTCTTTATTGTTTTCTTATTCTTGGTGTAGGTAGAAAACTTAATGTAGGGCTAGGGAGATGGATCAGTAGATAAGGAGCACTTGTGGGCAAGTATAAGGGCCTGATTGGCACTGAGTTTGTTTCCCTAGTACCCAGGCAAACAGCTGATCATGGCTTTATACACCTTAACCAACTCCCATAATGAGCATCACTGTGGCTCACTGGTCATCCAGTCTGACTAAAAAGAGCAGCTCTGGGCCCAGTGAGAGACTTGTCAAGGAAACATGCAGATGAATAATAGATGTAAACACCCAATATTCTCTGGCCTCCACACACACTCATGCGGTGCATACATGTGCATACACCATATACACACAAATATACATGCACACACAAAAAACCTTAATGTGGGCTAGAGAAATGGCTTAGCGGTTAAGGTGTTCGCCTGCAAAGCCAAAGGATCCCGGTTCAATTCTCCAGGACCCACGTAAGCCAGATGCACAAGGGGGCACATGCTTCTGGAGTTCGTTTGCAGTGACTAGAGGCCCTAGCGTGCCTATTCAATCTCTCTCTCTCTTTCTTCCTCTCTCTCCCTCTTTCTCTCTCTCAAATAAATAAATAAAATATATTTTTAAAATTTTTTTTAATCTTAACATAAATATTAACATGAGTTCTTAAAATACAGTATTTTTCATGATTTAAAGGTACAGTTTTCTCAACACCTGAAAATTAGAGGATATGAAAGTAGAATAAAAGTATGTTATATTTCTTATATATGGTGAAATCAATCAAAACTGTGTTGTGACTGAGTTTTGTTAAAAGAAGAAAATTAAGAGTGTTTCTTGGGGGCTGAAGAGGTGGCTCAGGAGCTAAGGGCACTTGCTTGCAGCTAGGGTTCAATCCCCCAGTACCCACATAAAGTCAGATGTACACAGTGGCACATGCATCTGGAGGTCATCTGCAGTGGCAAGAGACCCCGTTGTGCCCATTCCTCCTCTCTCTGTTTCTCTGTCTTCTTGCAAATAAAAAATAAGTTTTTTAAAGAAAGAATGTTTCTTGGGCAAGAGAAAAGGCTTCATCAGTAAAGTGCTTGCCATGTGTTCATCTGTTGCAGTTACCTTACTTACTTACTGGGACAAAGCACCGAACCAAAGGCAGCTGATGGGAGGAAAGAGTTTGCTTTTGGCTTACAGTCTGGAGGAGAAGCTCCATGATAGCAGGGGAAAGATGGTCGAACAGGGGCTGAACATCGCCTTTGCCAAAGCAGGTGGAAAACAGCAGCAGGAGAGTGAGCCAGATTCTATCAAGGGAGAGCTGGCTGTAACATCCCTACACCCTATCAAGGGAGAGCTGGCTATAACACCCCTATGCCCACCCCAACAACACACACCTCCAGCAAGGCTCCACTCTCCCAAATTGCAGCACATGGGAACCAAGCATTCAGAACACATGACTATATGGGGGCATGGGGAAGGTGGAGGCAGAAGGATCCTTGGGGCTTGATGGCTAGCCAGTCTAATCAAGCTGGTGAGTTTCGGGTTCATTGAGAGACATGTTCTCAAAAAAACAAGGTGGAGCTGGAGAGGTTGCTTATCAGTTAAAGCACTTGCTTGCAAAGCCTAAGACCCAAGTTCACTTCTCCAGCACCAGCACCATTGTAAAACCAAATGCACAAGGTGGTGCATACATCTGGAGTTTGTTTGCTGTGGTTAGAGGCCCTCGTGTGCCCATATTCCCCCTTCTCACTCTCAAATAAACATTTTTTTAAAAAGAACAAGGTGGAGAGTAACTGAAAAGGACACCCGATGTCAATCTCTGGCCACCACATGCACAAACACATATGCATACACAAGGACACTTCTAAATTACGATTTTACTAAAGAAAAATTATTTATCATTAAATGAAGCATGTGTCAACTATTAAAGTGCTTATGTACTTGTTTTTGAAAAATATTTAATAATGTAAAAAGTACCATATAGTAAGTAAAAATTTCAAAAATCAGTTATTAAATCATAATCTTATTCTTAGTTTTCATAGAAATTTCTTTAAAAAAATAAGTTCTTAGTAAAAGTATTCTCTGAGTAATGCTGGTTTTTATTTCCTTTTGTGTGTTCCAGATTTCTGCTTATTATCAAACAAGAATAAAAGGTGTTCGATTTTAACTTCTGAGTGAGAATGTTATTTAGTAATAGGAAAGAATTGTCTGAGGGTAATGTTTTTGGTTGGGCACCACATATACAAAACTGAGCTTTTTAACTTATTGACATCATTTATTGGTGTGTTGTCCAAGGATAATAGAATTCCTTACTTCTCAACATTTCTTCAAGCCTAAGGATTCATGCTTGTTATTTCTTATTTCTGTTTCCCCTAGAGTTATCTACACACCTGGCCACACTGATGACCACATGGCTCTATTTTTAGAAGAGGAAAATGCCATTTTTTCTGGGGATTGCATCCTAGGAGAAGGAACAACTGTATTTGAAGACCTCTATGATTACATGAACTCACTAAAGGACTTATTGAAAATCAAAGCTAGTATTATATATCCAGGTATATAATTTTTTTCATACAGCTAACCATTCTTAACCAAGTGACAAGAATACTCATTTTGGTTTGTCTCTGACTTGAAGAGATTTGTGTATGTATGTTCTTAATATTTTGTATTAGAGGCCGAGCGTGGTGGTGCACGCCTTTAATCCCAGCACTCGGGAGACAGAGGTAGGAGGATTGCTGTGAGTTCAAGGTCACCCTGAGACTACATAGTGAATTCCAGGTCAACCTGGACTAAAGTGAAACCCTACCTCAAACCCCACACACACACAAAAAAAATATTTTGTATTAGCGTATATTAACTGTACCAAAAAATATGTTGTTATAAATTTTAATTCATGTAGGCAATGTACTTTGAGCATATTCACCTGTTTCCCTCATTTTATTCCCATTCACCTTCCACTGTTTCCAATTTTCATTTCTATTTTTAATCTAGATTCTGCATGATCAAAGACTTGTGATATTTGTTTTTCTGAGTCTTATTTCACTTAACAAAATAATCTTTAGTTATATATATTAGATAGATAGATAGATAGATAGATATATACATATATATATATTATTTCCTACAAGTAACATGATTCCATTCTTCATTACAGCAGAGTAATATTCCATCCTTCATATAGTGACACAGTTTCTTTTTCTATTCATCTACTGATATGCCCCTAGGCTGCTTCTATAATTTGGCTGTTGTTTAGAGTTACAAGATAAAATGGGTATTTAGTTATCTCTATTGTATGCGATTGTTGATTCCTTCACCTTCAGGTATGTTCAGGTATATACTTCTGATGTGGTAGAATTGTTTTTAGGGTGTGTGTGTGTGTGTGTGTGTGTGTGTGTGTGTGTTCACAGTATGACACCTCAGGCCTTGTGATAAGGGAATTTTGAAGTTCCTTGACAATGTACCAATGCATCTATCAGTTATCTCTGGATTATTATTTTGTGGATTCAACTAATGAAATCCACACACCAGAGGGTAAAGTTCAGAAATATTTTACTATGGCTTAGAGCTTTAAGAAGGAGAATGTTAAGAGAAGAGGCACTTAAGGGAAGGAAGGGAAACATAGAGAAGCCCAGAATTTAAGAGCTCTTGCCCAGGAAGGCAAGAGGGGGTTTGAGAAGCCCACTGAAAGGCTCAGGCTGAGTTTTTTTTTATTATTTAATTTATGAAAGAGAGAGAGAGAATGGGCACACCAGGCCCTCCAGCCACTACAAACGAACTCCAGACACATGAACCATCTTGTGCATCTGGCTTACATGGGTACTGGACAATCGAACCTGGGTCCTTAGGCATTGCAGGCAAGCGCCTTAACTGCTAAGCCATCTCTCTCCAGCCCCTCAGTTGGGATATTTTATGACCCCCATGGATGGGTGGCTAGTTTAGCTAGTCTATTCCTGACATCAGGTGTCCAGGGTCAGGATTTCTGGACAAGGGCAATCATCCCAGAAATCTTAACTCTCCAGGAAAGGCCTTCTCAGAAGGGAGAGGAAGGATTCCCTAAGGGGTCACAGATAAGGAAAGGCCAGACCCCTCTGATGTTTCTGACCTGTAGTAAAGTGTAATGACCTAGATTTTCCCCTACAGGCCCAAGGACAATTCCTGCATTTAGCCAAGAGAAAGTTATTCACTTTGAGCCCCAGTCACTCCTAAGCTGTCTCACTTGTACATGCTAGTCACTGCTCTACTACTGAGTTACATCCCAGCTCCCTATGTTTCTTTTCTTTATTTTATTTTATATTTTATTTATTTTATTTTATTTTTGAGGAACCATTATACTAAGTTCCATAGTGACCATTCTAATTCACACTCCCATCAGCAATGTTAATGGTTCCTCACCAGTATTTGTCTTTTGGTGCTGAGGTTTTCTCTTTTTTTGGCAGGGGGAGTTCTTTCTTTTCTGTTTCTTTTTTGTCTTTTCTCCATGAAAGCTATTCTGGCTGGAATAAAGTAGAATCACAATGTAGTTTTGACTTGCATTTCCCTGATGGCTACAGATGTTGAATATTATTTTCATGAATTTACTAGCAATTTGTACTTCTTTTGCAAAGTGTCTGAGCTGAGTATGTCATACATGCATGCCAGTACTCAAGAGACTGAAGCAGGAGGATTACTGCAAATTCAAGGCCAACCAGGACAACACAGGAAGACCCTACCTCAAAAAAGGTTTTTAAGGGCTGGAGAGATGGCTTAGCAGTTAAGGCATTTGCCTGCAAAGCCAAAGGATCCCGGTTCAGTTCTCTCCAGGATCCACATAAGTCAGATGTATGAAGGGTACATGCAGTGGCTAGAGGCCCTGGTGTGCCAATTCTCTCTCTGTCTGTCTCTGTCTCTCTCTCTCTCTCTCTCTCTCTCTCTCTCTGCTGGCAAATAAATCAAAATTTAAAAAGGTTTTTAATATTTTTATTTATTTATTTGAGAGAGAGAAAGAGGCAGACAGACAGAGAGTGAGTGAGTGTGGGCACACCAGGGCCTCTGGCCACTGCAAACAAACTCCAGAAGCATGTGCCACTTTGTGCAGCTGGCTTTATGTAGGTTCTGGGGAATGGCACCTGGGCTATGAGGCTTTGCAAACAAGTGCTTTTAACCACTGAGCCATATCTCCAGCCTCAAAATTGTATTTGTCTGCTCCTTTTTGCACTTATTTACTGGTGATTTGGGTTGTTTTGTTGATGTTGTTGTTGTTGTTGGGTTTTTTTGGTGTTTGATTTTGTTTTTGAGTTCTTTATATTTTGTAGATATTAACCCCTGTCAAATAAGTGGCTGGCAACAATTTTCTCTCATTTCTGTAAATAGTTTCTTCATTCTTTGTGCTGTACAGCTTTTTTTAAATTTTTTTAATTTATATTTATTTTTGGAGAGAGACACAGAGAGACAGAGAGAGAGGGAGAGGGAGACAGAGATGAGCTTGCCAGCAGTCTCGGCTGCTGTGAACGAAATCCAGATGTGTGCGCCCCCTTGTGGGCAAGTGCAGCATTGCGCCCTTGCGTCACTTTACATCTGGCTAAACATGGGACCTGGAGATTGGAACCAGGTTCTTAGGCTTAGCAGGCAGGCGCCTTAACCACTAAGCCATCCCTCCAGCCCATGTGCATAACCTGTACAGCTTTTTAACTTCATACAATCCTATTTGTCAGTTCTTGTAAGTGACAGGGATCTAGTTTCATTCATTCATTCTTAGCAGTACTGTTTGTTGAAAAGGCCACCTTTTCGCCAGTGTATGTATTTGGCTCCTTAGTTAAAAATCAGGTGATTGTAGCTCTGTGTGTCTGTTTGGAGACTGCTTTTTATTCCTTTTGTCTGTGTATCTGTTCTGGTGCCAGTATAATAGTTATTTCACTCCTATAGCTCTGTAGTGGCAGGTGTTGTGTGTGATACCTCCAGCTTTGCTCATTTTGCTCAGGATTGCATTGGCTGTTTGGACTCCTTTGTCAATGAATTTTAGAATTTTTCTTTTTAATTATGTGAAGGATATTACTTGAATTTTTATAAGGATTTGTACTGAATTTGTATATTGCTTTTGTTAATATGCCCATTTTCACAACCCTTACACTGCCAGTCTATGAAGTTGTTGGTCTTTTGGTGTCTTATATTTTATGATTTTCATTATAGATGTGTCTCACCTCCTTGATCACAGTAACTACTAGGTGGTTGTTTCTGGGGGCAGTTTTGAATCTATTATGAATGGGCTTGTATTCCTGATTTCTTTCTTAATTGGTTCATTATTGATATATAGAAAAAATAGTTTGTATGTTGCATTTATATCCTGCTACTTTACTGAAAGATCCAGTTTTATGGCCTTAGCAGTCTTGGGTCTTTTAAGTGTAGGGCCGTATAATCTGAAAATAAGGGTAATGTGAATTCTTCCTCTGCTGGTTGCATCCCCTATGTTTTCATTATATCTGTGTCACTGTGCCCACAGTACCTGAGAAAAAAGAACTTACAGGTGTGTTGCAGTCAGGTTCACGTTGCTGATAGAAGTCACCCAACCAAGAGCAGCTTGTGGGGAAAAAAAGAGGTTTTTTTGGCTTACAGGCTTAAGGGAAAGCTCCATGATGGCAGGGGAAAATGATGGCATGAACAGAGGGTAGATATCACCCTCTGGCCAACAACAGGAACAGGAGAGTGTGCCAAACACTGGCAAGGGGAAACTGGCTATAATACCCATAAGCCTGCCCCCAAAAATACACTGCCTCCAAAAGGCGTTAATTCCCAAATCTCCCATCAGCTAAGAACCTAGCATTCAGAACACCTCAGTTTATGGTGGACACCTGGATCAAATCACCACATTCTGCCCCTGGCCCGCACAAACTGCTAACCATACATGATGTAAAATATAATGCATTCAGTTCAACTTTAAATGTCCCCATAGGTTTTAAATTTTTATTTATTTATTTATTTATTTGAGAGCATGAAAGAAGCAGAAAGAGAGAGAGAGAGAATGGACACGCCGGGTTTTCCAGCCACTGCAAATGAACTCCAGATGCATGTGTCACCTTGTGCAGCTGTCTTACATGGGTCCTGGGGAATCAAACTGAGGTCCTTTGGCTTTGCAGGCAAGTGCCTTAACTGCTAAGCCATCTCTCCATCCCCCCATAGTTTTATGAATCCTAATGATGTTCAAGTATCCCAATAATCCAAGGTTTTTTAACTGAGCCATAATACCAAAATATCCCCCAAAAAACCATAATGGCACAGAATAAACACTCATACTGCAAAAGATGGCATTGGTCATAGCAAAAAAATATTCAGCCAATATAAGATTTAAAACAACCAGGGCAAACATTAAACTCTGTAGCACCAAGACCAACAACTCTAGCCAGTGACAAGTCTCTGGAATTCCAATTCTGCCCCTCCAGCTAGGCTACTCACAGTCCTAGAAAACTTCATCCAGGGCTGGCAGCTTTCCTTAAGCAGCCATCTCGTGGTCCCTGACATCTCCACTGGGTTGCCACTGCAATCCACAGTTCATCCTCACAGGTCCATCAGGACTCCATGCAGGCAATCCTGCTTCACACTGCCCATGGCCATTTCCAAAGCACAAGACCATGTTGCAAATTCAATGACCCTCTCTTTTCTGTATTTCTTATACTCCATAATACCAGGTAGGATACCAGTTTGTTAATCCAGGGGGGAATAAAGCAGACTTTAAAGTACAGGACACTCCTTGAGCACTCAGGCCCCTTCATAAGAGTCTACATTCTTCCTGTTGCCCCAGTGAAAGTCAGCTGGCCCAATCTCAAAGGTTGTAATCTCTCATATAATTGCAGATGATTGGGCTGCAGTTTGGGCCCAAAGATTTCATTTCTGTGCCATATTCCTCTGCACACACCAGTCCATTTCTACGCAGTGCAACCCTGCACAAGTTCTCAGGACACAGGCATAACAGCAAGCCTCTCACACAAACGGCTTCTAGCCCAGTCCAAGCAAAGCTCTGTCTCACCCTCATAAGCCAAACCTCACAGTCCATAGTTGTTATGGCATTCAGGTCTGAGTTTGACCAGAATAGTCCACCAGGCTGTACTTACAGCACTGCAAGGTATCTCTTAGATCAAGGTTTCAAATCCTTACACATTCCTCTTGAAAATCAGCTCAAAAGGCCAAAGCCACACAGTTAGGTGTCTATCAGCAATCCCACTCCTTGGCACCATCTATACTGTTGCAGTCAGATTTGCATTGCTGGTAGAAATCACCCAACCAAGAGCAGCTTATGGGGTAAAAAAAGAGGTTTATTTTGGCTTACAGGCTCAAGGGGGAAGCTCCATGATGGCAGGGAAAATGATAGCATGAGCAGAGGGTGAACATCACCCCCCTGCCCAATAACAGGAACAGGAGAGTGTGCCAAACACCAGCACGGGGAAACTGGCTATTACGCCCATAAGCCCGCCCCCAAAAATACACCACCTCCAGGAGGCTTTAATTTCCAGTTGCCATCATCTCGGGAACCTAGCATCCAGAACACCTAAGTTTATGGGGGACACCTGAATCAAACCACCACAGGGTGAAAGAGTTACTTTGGCTTAGAGCTGCAAAGGTTTGCAGACTATCATGACAGCAAAGGCCTGGTGGAGCAGCCCAACTGATGACAGCCCAAGCACATGGCAGAAGCTGTTCACATACTGGTGAACCAGAAAGCAAAAGGTTCTACAGCAGCCCCACAATAGCACCACCAGCTGGGAACCAAATGCTCAAATCATGAGCCCATGGGGAATATTTGCCTTCTCTTCCCCCATTGACCTGGCTAGGAATTTAAACACAGCATTGAATTGGAGTAGAGACAGTAGACCCCTTGTGCTATGCCTAATTTTAGAAAAAATGCTATTATTATGTTGTGGTATGCTACATTTATTCCCACCTTTTCTATGGCTTTTATCAGGAAGGGATGTTGAATTTTGTCAAAGGTTTTTTTTCTGCTTCTATTGAAATGGTTCTTTAATTTTTGTGTTTGATTATGTATTATATTATGTTTGTTTATTTGTATATTTTTAGAAATATTTTATATATTATTTATTTATTTATTTGAGAGCGAGAAAGAGGCAGAGAGAGAGAATAGGCATGCCAGGGCCTCCAGCCACTGCAAACCAACTCCAGATGCATTCGCCCCTTTGTGCATCTGGCTTACATGGGTCCTGGAGAGTTGAACCAGGATCCTTTGACTTTGCAGGTAAACGCCTTAACCTCCAAGCCATCTCTGCAGCCCCCTAATTGTATATTTTTAAGCATACTTATACCTCTGGAATTAAATCAGTTTATTATGCTGTATGTTCTGTTTAATATATTGACAAATGCAGTTTTGTCTGGATTTTATTGACTATTAGTAGTCTATGTTCATTAAAGAAATTTGTCTGTAGTTTTTGTTCATTATTTCATTGTCCAACTTGGGTATCAAGGTAATACTAGATTTGCAGCTGGATTTGGTAGTATTCCTTCCTTTTCTGTTTCATGGAAAGGTTTGAGGAGAATTGGGGTTAGTTCTTTAAAAGTATAGTAATATTCAGCAGTGAATCCTCTGGTCCTGGGCTTTACTTGGTTGAGCGACTCTAATTCTGCTTCAATCTCATTGCTCCTGATAGATCTGTTTTGGTTGTTTCTATCCTCTTATTTCAATTTTGCTGTGTCATATGAGGCTATAAATTTATCTATTTCTTAATTTTCCAATTTAGTGGACCATATGTTTTCATAACATTCTGTAATGATCTTCTGAATTTCAGTAGTATGTTGTAATATTTCCTCTTTGTCTCTAATTTCATTAATTCTCTTGCTTAGTTTGGCTAAGGGTTTGTCAGCCTTGTTTATCCTTCCAAGGAAGCAACACATTCATTGATCCTTTGCATTATTCTTTTAACCACTTGACTTCTTTCGGCCCTTATCTTTATTTCTTTCCACCTGTGAATCTTAGGCTTGATTTATTCTTTTTTAAGACATTGAAATGCTTCATTAGGTTATTTGATATCTCTCTGATTTTCAATGTAGATACCCATAGTAATAAAATTTCATCTTAAAATTGTCTCCACTGTCACAGAGGTTCTGGTCAGTTGTGTTTTCAGTTTATCCTAGGATTTTTTAATTTCCTCCTTGGTTTTCTTGGTGATCACTCAGAATTACACTGTTTGATATCCCTCAGGTAGTTCTGTTTCTCTGGTGTCTATTTTTATTCCCTTATTATCTGCTAAAATACAAATGCAAAATAAAATGCAAAAATACATATTATTTTTTCTTTTTACCTCAGTTAAGGCTTGCTTTATGGCTGCCTAAAATGAATGTGATTTATTTTGGAGAAAGTTTCATGGACTGTTGAAAATGATGTATATTCTGCAGCTGTTGGATACAATGTTCTATAGTTGCCTTTTACATCCGTTTGCTCCATGGTACCATTTAACTCTAATGTTTGTTGAGTTTTTAATTTTTTTTATTTTAGAGAGAGCAAGAGAGAGAGACAGAGAGAGCAAGAAAGAATTGGCATGCCAGGGCCTCAGCCACTGAAATTGAACTCCAGATGGTTGCACCACCTAATGGGCTTATGTAACCTTGTGCTTGCCTCACCTTTGTGCTTCTGGCTTACATGAGGTTCTGGAAAGTAGAATATGGGTCCTTAGGCTTCGCAGGCAAGCAACTTAACCACTAAGCCATCTCTCCAGCCCATTTGTTGAGTTTTTGTTTGGATGGTTGGTGGAAGTGAGGTATTAAAGTCACCAACTATTATTGTATCTGAACCTACTTACCTGTCCCTTTATATTTTCTTTATGAATATGTAATGACCTGGCTTATTCCTTCCAACTAATTTTGAGTACATATCTGTTTTTTCAGGCATGGGTATGCCCACTGCTGAATACTTTCAGATTCTGTTTTCTTAGAAAATCATTTTCTGTCTTTTCACTTTCAATCTGTTTGTGCCCTTTGAGGTGAGTTTCTGGCAGAAAATCAACAGTTGAATTTTGTAATCCATCCAGTTTGTCTTTTGATTTGAGATATATTTAGGGTTATTTTTTAAGAGTATATACTATTCTGCCTTCTTTATCTTAGAGATATGCTGGTTCACTGAGTAAATGTTCATTTGTTTATAACTTCTCATTGATTGTATATCTATTGAAATTGATTCTTTCTTGAGCTCCTGTGTTTCTGTAGATCTTTCTTACCTCATCTCTGTGAAGTATGTCATGTTCCTTTAAATATATTCTACAAACTAGCTTAGTGTTAATGAATTACTTTACTTTATGATTATAATGCAAAGTCTTTATTTGTTCTTCAATTTCAAAGGATAACTTCGCTAAATGCAGCAAATTGAGTTAGCAGTTACTTTGTCTCAGGTCTTGAAGTGTGTCTCTGCTTTCCTGGCTATAGAGTTTCTGCTCTTGCTCTCTGCAAGGTTTGCCTCTGTAATTTGACACTTCCCATGGAAGCTTTCATTATCTCTTCTTAGTTCTGAGCTCTTAGAATTTCATCTATAATATGATGTGAAGAAGCTGTTTCTGGTCATGTCTTGTTGGGTTCTAAATGCCACCTATAACTTGAATGTCCATTTCTTTCCCTAAATGTAGGGATTTTTCTGCTATAACTTCACTGCATACCTTTCCTATGACTTTAGTCCAAATCTTGGTCCCCTTTTCTATACTACCCATTCTTAAGTTTGGCTTCTTAATCCTTTCCCAGAGACTTTGAGTATCAGGGTCATAATTGCTTAGGTTTGGTTTTTTGTTCTATTTTGGTTTTCTTTCGATATTTTGCCTTAATATCTGAATGGAACAATTCCTTTACTTTGTCTTCACCCCTAATGGTTTTTTTCTTCCCCCTGCCTGGTCTAATCTTTTTTAAAAAGTTTTATTTATTTATTTATTTATTTATTTATTTATTTATTTATTTATTTAAAAGAGTCACAGAGAGAGACAGACACAGAGAGAGAGAGAATGGGTGAGCCAGGTCCTCCAGCCACTGCAAACAAACTCCAGATGCATGTGCCACCTTGTGCATCTGGCTTATGTGGGTCCTGGGGAATTGACACTGGGTCCTTTGGCATTGTAGGCAAATGCCTTAACTGCTAAGCCATCCCTCCAGCTCTGATCTAATCTATTTAGGATGCTTTCCATAGAGCTTTGCCTGGATTTAGTGAGCCTCTCATTTCCATGGTTCCCAATTGTTTATCTCCAGAATCTCATCCAGGTTTATTATTTTCTCATCTGTATTGTTGGGTTTCTTGTCCAAGTCTTGCATTGACTTGTTTACTTTACTTATCTTTTAATTTGAATCATCTGTGACTATTTATCATTTTTAAAACCTTATCTTTGGTTTTTTTCTCCTATGGCACTTTAAGCATTTCCATATGCTTGGATTCAGTTTTTGAAGAACTAAAAGTTTTGTGAGTCATATTTCTTGCTGTTTCATATTTCTTATGTTCTTGTCTTTCTGCATTGTGATGTATATATCTGGTGAGATGCATATCTCTTCTGGTTCTATATGGGGCTGTTCTGAGCAAACAGCATTTTCTCGAGCACTCAGGGAGGAGAAAACCAACTACCACAACAGCAACAATTCCCAAAGTAAAACAAAGGTATGTTTTTTGTTTGTTTGTTTTGTTTTTCAAGGTAGGGTCTCACTCTAGCCCAGGCTGAACTGGAATTCACTATGTAGCCTCAGGGTGCCCTCAAACTCACAGCGATCCTCCTACTTCTGCCTCCCAAGTGCTGGGATTAGAGGCATGTTTTTTAACTATAGTTAATATCAACTAAGTCCATTACCATATCACCAATATCCACAGAAGGAAAGTAGTAAAAAAATAATATAGGGCAATGTGGCAGTTTGAATAGATGGCCCCCAGTCAAACTATGAAATTAGCAATTAGTAAAGACAAAAATGATAATAATGAGGCTGGAGAGATGGCTTAGTGGTTAAGGCGCCTGCCTCCTAAGCCTAAGAACACTGTTTCCAATCTCCATTGGTTCCAATCTCCAGGTCCCATGTTCAGCCAGATGCAGAGGGGCGCAATGCTGCACTTGTCCACAAGGGGGCGCACGCATCTGGATTTCGTTCGCAGCAGCTGAGAGGCTGCTGGCGTGCCCATCTCTATCTGTCTTCCTCTCCCTCTCTCTGTCTCTCTCTGTCTCTCTCCCAAAAAAATAAAATAAAATAAAAATGATAATAATGAATGTACAAACAAAGGAGACACTAAGGAAAGAGACAAAAGAAGAAGCAAGCTAAATGAAAGAAAAGTAGGACACAAATGTAAGGAAGAGGGAAGGAGATGAACTGGGGGTTTAAAAATATTACAAGCCAGGCATGTTGGCACATACCTTTAATCCAGCACTTGGAAGGCAGAGGTAAGAGGATTGCCATGGGTTCGAGGCCACCCTGAGACTACATAGTGAATTCCAGGTCAGCCTGAGCTAGAAAGAGACCCTACCTCGGAAAACCAAACAAAAAAAAAAGAAAGAAAGAAAGAAAGAAAATATATGTGATTACAAGAGCCAGGCATGGAGTTGGCATGCCTTTAATCCCAGCACTCAGGAGGCTCAAGTAAAGAGGATCAGTGTGAGTTTGAGACCAGCCTGGGACTACAGAGTGACTTTCAGGTGAGTCAGGGCTGAAGTGAGAGGCTCCCTTGGGGAAAAAAAAAAAGATTAAAAATTACAGAAATTCATGTAATAATAGAATCTGCCAAGTTGGAGGGGGGAGTAATGCGTGGAGACTATCAGTGCTCAAGTTAGTGCTCCATGTGGGCTGAGGGCTTTCAAGGTCATATTGTCAGCATCAAGGCTACATTCTCTTTAGAGCCTCCCTTCTTACACCCCATGAGCCACTACTAGCCACAAGTTCTGTGGACTGTGAGCCTTGCAAGTTCCCACTTGCCTCCAGTGGTTCCCGGGTTTGTGCACCCAAGGTAGCAAATCTCCAAGCCAAGTAGTTTCTCCAGGAATGTTCTTCAGGAACTGAGGTACCCCAAAAATCTGACCGTATGCCTCAAGTGCTTCCAGGCCCTATCAAGAATTGAGGCACATGGCAGCAGGGAAGGAGTCAGGGGAAATCTACTGATCCCCCATCCCTGGGCTCAGAGGTCTCAGCCCTAAACTGACACACACCACAGAGGCAGCTCGAGAGGCCAATCAGCCAGCCAGGGACTCCCATCTCTCTACAGGTCATAAGACACAATCCTCACCCAACAAGACAGGACCACCAATCACCACATCCTCCATAGCCCAAGCTTTCTCCTACCCCAACTTCTCAGATGATCCAACCCTCTTTTCTCTATGACTGCCTCTTGTGGTCATCTTCCACACAGACACAGTGGCAGCATGTCCCCAGACTCCTTAACCTGTGATCATGCTCGGTTTTTGACCAAAGTATAGCTAAGTCTCAAGCAACAGGTCCTAGCTAGTGTGTCAAGATATGAGAACAATGTAATAGAGTTCTTCTTTACTGCCTGCCCACCACAAAGGAGACGTCCACCGACCCAGTCAATCCTCATACTGACTTGAGACCTGCTAGCACTGTGGGTCTCTCCTGAAGCTAGGACTGCTGGTCTGTTGACATCAGCGCTGCCTGATTTACCTTGGGATTAAGCTTCAGCATTCGCGCCCCGCCCCCCCCCCCCACCAAGAGCTGAAGGCTGGGTCTTACCTTTCCTTCACCTTTCTGTTTCTCAAGCCATTGACGTATCCTGTCACTTCCATCTTGACTCCCAGTGGTCTTGCCTTCCTTCCCTCCCCAGTAGTTTGTCCTCACTCTTCTTGTTCATGGAGTTACACAAAGCAGATTTTATTCTACTGTCTTACCTGAGAAACTCTATCCTACATCTTTTAATTACACCCTTGGGAACTTGGGAGCTGGTAT
This sequence comes from Orientallactaga sibirica, assembly GCA_036365145.1. Taxonomy (NCBI): domain Eukaryota; kingdom Metazoa; phylum Chordata; class Mammalia; order Rodentia; family Dipodidae; genus Orientallactaga; species Orientallactaga sibirica. The sequence goes on from JAEOAD010000003.1 coordinate 24,901,192, forward strand.
AACAGTTAAAGGCACTTTAATGCAAAGCCTGATGATCAGAGTTCAATTCCCAGTACTCAGAAATAGCCAGACATATTATTAAGTGGCACATATGTCTGGAGTTTGTTTTCAGAGACAGGATGCCCTAGCATGCCCATTCTCTCCTTCTCTTCTTGTCTTGTCTCTTCTCTTCTCTCTGTCTCTGCCTCTGCTCTCATATAAATTAAAAAATTTTAAATCTTAAAAAATAAATAAATTACACCCTTAGGTCTTACTTAGCTATGCAGTTAAATTTGAGGAGAAAACTGAGAGTCACATTAACAATCTGTTATATAAAATGTTCATTAGCATTGACACAGCTGTTGACAGAACTTTTAGACAAACAAAACAAGCTTATATGAGAACAGGAAAATGTTCTCATTCCATAAGCTACTGTCATTTTTATTAACTTGATTGTTCTTATAGACTATATTAGCTATGAAACCATACGTAACATTTGTCCTCTGAACTTTTAACTCAGAATATTGATATGTCAGGTTTCCACAGCAACTACAAAATGGTAGTTTATTTCCAGTCTCCAGGAAAATAAACCTATTACCTATCAGATGTCACTGTACTGCTGTACAATACGAATGCTCTGTCCATTGTAGAAGCTAAGAGAGAGACGGAACCCAACAGGTGTCCGAAAGGAAAGGGACTAGCTTACTTAATTGTCGAAGTCCCTGTGACTTGTTCTTGCCAAACAGCCATGGAACATTGATCAGTACATTATCAAGCCACTTACATTCTCATGTGAATTCTTGTTGCTAAGGGAATAAGAAAAATACAGTGAAGCTGCGCATTTTATATTCACATCATGATGCTGATAACATTTAGTGAAAAGACTAGAAAGCTAGTGCACTCACAAGCTAGGCCAATTAAAAGCTACCTTCAAAAGGTGCTTAGAGCATTTGCAGCCAATGAGCTCACAGCACATTAATTGTTTATATGTAAATTGTGTTCTGTAGCCATAGCTTGCTACCTTACTAGTACTATGCAGGGACCTTTCCAGCCATCATGTTTATAAAAACATGAAGTAGGTGCTGGTGTCCTCATTACATGTGGAAGAAACAGACTCAGGGAGAGTCACAGATTTTTCTCTGAGCGCTCATAAGGAATAGCCTGTATCTAACCAAAGCCCAGAGCACTTCATAAGATGACAGGTTAGCCTGCTTCTGGATGTTTTGTTCTCAGATATTTAAAACATCCCTTTAGCAGACTTGTGCAATATATTAACTTGTATTGTCTTAAAGAAAAAGTAAATTTCAGTATAACTTAATCTGAGCTGTCAAAACTCCTAAGTTACAGCCAGGCGTGGTGGCGCACGCCTTTAATCCCAGCTCTTGGGAGGCAGAGGTAGGAGGATCGCCGAGAGTTCGAGGACCACCCTGAGACTACATAGTGAATTCCAAGTCAACCTGGACCAGAGTGAGACCCTACCTTGAAAAAAAAAATTCCTAAGTTACTACCCTCGATGTAAGATTCTTAAAATTCCACAATGGGTCTTATGAATTTTTAATAGATTTTTGTCACTTACTTTTTGTGTCCCCTCTTTTATAAGTAAGCTTCCTATAGAGGTTAACAGCTCCTAGAACCCCAGCTTCACCTCCTCTTAGCTATAGGTAGGTTCCCTGCTCTTCATTGTTTAGTAATAACACCCACCTTATGGGGTTCTTGCAAGTATACAGAGTAGTGCCCGGAAAGCTCTTTACAAGCATTACTTACTGCTATTGCTGTAGTTGCTCTTTTTATTGTATATTTTATTAAAGTCGATTTCATATTTTTATATGCATACTAGCATTTTATATCTTTCTTTTTTCTTTTTGGTTTCTCGAGGTAGGGTCTCACTCTATCTCAGGCTGACCTGGAATTCACTATGTAGTCTCAGGGTAGCCTCAAACTCATGGCAATCCTCCTGCTTCTGCCTCCCAAGTGCTGGGATTAAAGGCATGTACCACCATGTCTGGCTTCATTTTATATCTTCCTGTTTTGATATAATTCTCTAAAGTTTTTTGGCATTGTGCACAGTTTAAAGTTATTATACCTATAAACATTTCCAAATAATGTATATTTAGATATTTAGTGTGCTTTTTCAGTATAGCCTATGAAATATTTTAAATAGCATGAATTAAGTTTGTACTTAGTATTTTTTATTGGTTGTAGTAATGTGTATAATTATTTTAATTCAGGACATGGCCCAGTAATCCATGATGCTGAAGCTAAAATTCTACAGTATATTTCTCACAGAAATGCCCGTGAAGAACAAATTCTTGCAGTAATTCGTGATAATTTTGACAAAGCATTTACACTATCGGAGCTTGTAAAAAAGATTTATGTGGTAATTTTCATTCTTTTTTTAATACATAGCCACAAATTTATTAGGATAAATAATTATTTAATGGACTATATATGGTAAACTTATTACAACCCAGGTCAGGACAGGTCTGTTAATTTTATAAGTGATGTCTGTTGTCTAGGTAGCAGTTTCAAATTATTTAGAAAAAAACAAAAACACCTGTCCATAGAGAACAAAAATAGCCATCCTGGGCCATCATTAAACCTTATGTACTTGACTCAGCAGAAAAAAACTGCTGACTTAAGTTATTTTCACCATTTTGATTATCTGATATCCTAGCCTTCCGTGAGTGATGGACACAGGGTAATCTACTATGAAATACTGAAATAATGATAGTGGAGAAGGTGTAGCCTAATGATGGAAAAGACTGCATCAAAGGAAAATAATTTCATATATAAGGAAAGCCAGCCACACCTTATAATAGGGCTTCTGAGCATACCCCGGTGCCGCAGTTCTTTCTGGCAATCAATTACTCAGTTTTGAGCAAATGTTTATGTAAAAATCTTCTGTGTTGGTAGAACACAGTTAAGTGTGTAGGTTTTTTTAAGGTTCATTTATATAGTTTTAGCACTCAGGAGACAGAAGAGGGTCATAGGTTTGACTAAACAGTGAGTCCTGTCTCAAAAAAAAAAAAAAAAAAAAGTTCCAATACCATTTTCTGGGCATGGTGGCACATGTCTTTAAGCATTTGGGAGGCTGAGGTAAGAGGAGCACCATGAGTTCAAGGTCAGCTTGGCTACAGAGTGAGTGCCAGGTAGCCTGGTCTAGAGTGATACCCTGCCTCAAAAAAGCAATAAATAGATAAATAAATAAATAAGTCCAACTACCATAACTTGTGTAGCCATCAGATGTATGAGGTTATTACAAACACTAAGTCTGCAAGATAACTTTAAACGGCTAGTTACAGTTAGTGAAGTACCATAATGTCCCACAGACTTGTGTCATCAACAGACTGTTAAACCATACTCAGTCGGCTTCATTTTAAAACAGAAGGTTGAATAGTTAAAGCATCTAAAGATCAAAAATGTCATTAGCTAAGAAGATAGCTCAAAGGTAGAGTGCTTGCCTAGCATGCCCAAGGCCCTGCATTCAGATTCCCAAAACCACCAGAAAAAAATAAGTCATTGGAAAATGTAATATTGAAATTATGTACAACAGCTCATTTCCTCTTAATAGTGGAGTGTAGTCTCTCTAAACCATACACAGGTACATCCAAAGGTTTTTTTTTTTTTCTAATCTAAGTACAGATAGCAAAACTCTCATACTCTATATAGATGAATCACCAAGTAACCATCCATGCCTAAGCAAACATGGATTCTGCATTCAGAGGTGTACTGTGTGCATATACAGAAGCCTATTCACCAGATGAGTGTGTGAACCCCTGAGGCGTAAGAATGGCATGAGGTATTCTAGTCACCCAGTATTTATTGCATATTTTTCTATACCACACTGGAGAAATACAAAGCTGACTACAAAACCTGCCCTCAAGGTATCCGTGTTTTTGTGGAGACAAACCTGTTTCAGCAAATACTTGTAATACTGGCTCCGTGATAATAGTTGCCATTTATTGAGCACAAGACTACATGCTAGACTCTGTTATAGATGTCTCATACATGTTGGGCATCCTTAATCCAAAATGTACCAACATCAGAAACATTTTCAGGGTTGACACTCAAAAGGTTTCAGATATTGGAGCATTTGGGATATCAAGTCTTATAATTTTTTTCTATATAAACTTCAGGTTCTATACCAGTCAAATTGCAAAAATACAAATCAGTTCTACCTAGTGATGACATGGTAATAAAGCTTGTCTGGAAAGCCATCAGAAACGTATTCACTGAATTGCATCTTAAAGGAGTAGTTATTTTCTAGGCCAGAGTAGAGGAGAAAGGAAGTTATTCTAGACAGAGGGAATGTTGTGTTCAAACAATAGGAGCAATGTGTGTTTGAAAGAGCAAGGTGTGTTTGAAAGCCCACAAAGAAACCACAAGTTGCATATGTGGAAGAAAACCCCAGAAAATAAGACAGGGAAAGTAGACATGAGTCATCAACAAATCAAAAAAAAAAAAAAAAAAAAAAAAAAAGACCCAATAATCTGGAATAATCACTTAATGATCTTTGGTAGGGAACTCACCTACTGAGATCTGGAAAACCACACTGTGTAGTTAATATATAATACTGGTCCTTAAGAGAGTTGGATGTTTAGATTTGGAAATAAATGCTTGATATTGTTGTGTGTATTGGCAGAGAGAGGGAGAGAAGCTGGCTATAATTCCAGCACTCTGGAGGCTACGACTGGGGGATCACTATGACTTTGAGGCTAGTCTTGGATACATAGTGAGTTTCAGGCCGGCCTGAGCTGCACAGTATGATTCTGTCTCCAAAAAAATTTTTTTAATGAGAATGAAAATCAGAGAGCCAATGGCACTAGTCTTTGTAAGCATCAGCATTTAAGAGAAGTCTAAAGAAGAATATTTGGAAAGAAGGCCGGTGATAAAAAAGAAGCAGGATACACAGCAGGAAGGAGGTCTTCAAGAGTGCAGACGAGCCAGTTGACTTGAGGCCCAGAGAGGCAGTCAAATCCACTGAATATGGACTGAATAACAGTGATCTTGGCAAAATAATTCAGGATTTAAGATTGGCTTCAACTCAGGTGTGATGGCACACACCTTTAACTCCAGCACTTGGGTGACAGAGGTAGGAGAATTGTCATGACTTCAAGGCTACCCTGAGACTACATAGTAAATTGCAGGTCAGCCTGGGCTAGAGCGAGACCCTACCTTGAAACCCTGCCCCCCAAAAAAGGTTGGCTCAGAAATGTAATCCTTACTTAAAGAAACTTTCGCTTTGTTTCTTATTTATATTTGTGTATGTGCATGTATACACACACCAGGTGTCTTGCTGATCTAAACAAGCACTCAATGCATTCACCACTTTTTGTCTGGTTTTACCTAGGTAGTGATGAATTGAACCCTGTCTGACAGGCTTTGCAAGCAAACACCTTTAACAACTGAGCCATCTCGCCAGCCTTGTTTTTCCTTTAGATAACAGCTGTCAACATTACATTATATTTTAGCAAAAACAAAGAAAAATTTTTGAGTCGCAAGATACAAAGATACTATTCTGCAACCTTAATAAACCATGAAGCCATCTGTCTTAGAAAACAATCAAATACCAGCTAGCTCAGTCGGTCGAGACTCTTATAAGCCTGTAATGGTGGCTGAGGACATGTTCAGTGGATAAAGTTCTCGCCATGCAAGTGTGAGGACCTGCGTTCAGCTCTTCAGCACCATGTAAATGCCAGGAGGCTGCCTGTAATCCTAGTGCACAGGAGGTGAAGACAGGGATCCTCCAGGGCAAGCAAACACTGAACCAGCGGGCTCTGGGCTCAAGTGAAAGACCCTACCTCAGTAAAATAAAGAGGAGAGTAACTGAGGATGTGCTTTTGCACCCACGCACATGTGTGCCAACACACACACAAAGAAAGATGTAGCCATAGCCGGGCATGGTGGCGCATGCCTTTAATCCTAGTACTTGGGAGGCAGAGGTAGGAGACTCGCTGTGAGTTTGAGGCTACCCTGAGACAACATAGTGAATTCTAGGTCAACCTGGGCTAGAGCAAGACCCTACCTTGAGAGAAAAAAAAATTAAAAAGAAAAATGTATGATTGTTTTATTTTCTTCATTTATAAGTACTAATGAATTTGTACTATACTAACCAGTGAGAATTCAGTAGTGAACAAAACAGATAATTAGTACTACCTTAAAATGTCTTAAAGGTAAACTTTTTGTTGTATGTATGTTGCTTTATTTTAAAAGTTTCAGGCAGGGAAAATGTCTCAGTTGTTAAAGGCACATGCTTGCAAAGTCTGCTGACCTAAATTCAATTCCAAATTACCCATGTAAAGACACAAAGAGTAGCCGGGTGTGGTGGCACATGCCTTTAATCCCAGCATTTGGGAGGCAGAGGTAGGAGGATCGCCAAGAGTTCGAGACCACCCTGAGATTACATAATTAATTCCAGGTCAGCTTGGACCAGAGTGAGACCCTACCTTGCAAAAAAAAAAAAAAGACACAAAAAGTGTTATATGTATCTGGAGTTTATTTGCAGCAGTAAGAGGCTCTGGTGCTTACATACACACACAAATAAATATAAATATATATTATAAGCAAAAAATAAAACAATAAAAAGTTTCAAAAATGTGTTCTGTTAAAGAGATAAAGATGTTTTTCGTTCATTATTGTTTTCCTTTCAGAATATTCCAGAGACTTTACATAAAATGGCAGAGCATAATCTCTTACTTCATTTGAGAAAACTGGAAAAAGAAGGAAAAATATGTAAGTGTATTTCAATTTTAATTCTCTTATTACTGGCACTTAAAATATTTTTACAGGTGCACTACTTTCCTCTTAGTTAAAACAGCATCCATCAGAGTTTGCCCTGAAATGTCACCTTCAGTTGAGACACAGGCACTAGGATGAGAGTCAGCATGAGGCCTGTTGAACACAGATTGGAACCAAAAGCTCCCACAGAATTAGAACCTCATGCAGGGGTCAAGTCTTCACCACCATAAAGACACTCAGAGGTGTGCATCCAGAGGATGCCTCTCATCTCCTAGATTCCAAGACCAGGAAGACTGTGACATGAGGAAATCTTGGAAATGGGTACAGGCTTAAGTGGTAGTAAAGAGTAAAATGGGAGATACCAAAGTAGTAATTCTGTAATTATTTACTCAGTGGTAGGTTCATTTGTCAAACCAGTCATCTCTATAATTTAGTTCTTAGGCAAGAAGTTCTTCAAAACTTTGATTTTGTGTAGAAGCCTCAGCAAGATGTTTACATATACCAGAAAACCTAACTATATAAAGATCAACAAAACCCTTTTAGGGTGTGTGCTTTTTCTTCCCACAGGGTAACTTGAAATCCAGCTTATGTACATATCCTTGATTTTTACTTTGATTTTCTTTCCACAGTTTGCAACACGGATCCTGACAAGAAGTGGAGAGCTGTCCTTTAGTTTCAGCTTAATGAAAGCTTTGTTTCTTTTTTGGCTTTTAGAGAACTGTATGTTTTCTTAGCTGGAGATTATTTATAAGACTGTAGAATAAAGAGCTTTGAACACAATCCTACATATACTTCTAAAATGTATAAATTATCTTGTACATCTGTAATATAGGTCATTTATCTAACCTTGGTCTTGGAACATTTTGTCAAAAATTCAGAATCTAACACTTTATAATTTCCTTTGGAATAAATAAAATTTACTCTAAAAATAATAAAATTCGGGACTGGAGAGATGGCTTAGCTGTTAAGGTGTTTGCCTGCATAGCCAAAGGATCCCAATTCGACTTTCCAGGACCCATGTAAACCAGATACACAAGGGGGCACATGCATCTGGAGTTTGTTTGCAGTGGCAGGAGGACCTGGAATGCCCACTCTCTCCTCTCTCTCTCTCTCTCTCATTCTCTCTCTCTCTCTCTCCCTCTCTCTCTCTCAAATAAATAAATAAAATATTTTAAATAAGAATAATACAATTTGCATAAGTTAAACCAGTTACTACTCTTAGAGTTTAGTTATCTATTACCAGTTGTCAGAAATGTCTTCTCTAACTACTTCAGTGAACAGCATAGATTTATACATATTCCTTCTTTCAACTTTTGTCTGCATCTATATATAATACTAGATTTATTTTCATGTTTCTATCAATATATCATCTAAGTATTAGTTCTATAGCTGTACATCATGTATATTTTCTTATAACAGTATCCCACAAATGAGTCATATCATTTGTGCTCATTAAAATATTAAATTAACAAATAAAAGTATTATGTATAAATATTTTTATAATCCATTAGTATAACCAACATACTTTCCAAGTTTATATGTTAATACAGAAGTAGTCCTCAGCTAATATGTGAATTATATACAGTTTTTCAATTAGAAGTTTATAATACAATCCTATGTAATAATTAGGCTCACAGAGTCATTCAGCAATGCTTATTTGACCCATAAAGTTGCCAAACTATAATACAAAAATATGTTTGGAATTATAAGAGTGTATTTTCTTTAACTCTTCCATAAAAGTAAGATTTCAGGGTTTTTGTTTTTGTTTTTCCAAGGCAGGGTCTCGCTGTAGCCCAGGCTGACCTGGAATTCACTATGTAGTCTCAGGGTGGCCTCGAACTCATGGCAATCCTCCTACCTCTGCCTCCTGAGTGCTGGGATTAAAGGCATGTGTCACCACGCTCAGCTTAGATTTCATTTTTTAATTTTATTTATAATCTCCTCCTATCCTTGTTCCCAAGATCCTAACATTTTCATACTATTTTAATATGTTTTTATTCTTAAGTCATAGAGAACTATCATTTCCAGAATTGCTCCATACTACAAAATAAATGTGAACTTAACAAAAACCAAAGAACCCAGTTCACCAATGAACAGAAAAGTTCAATAGACATTTCTCCAAGGAAGATAGGCAAATGGCCAATAGTCACAGGAAAAGATGCTCAGCATCGCTAATCATTGCAGAAACGTTCAAACACACAAGAGATCACTTCCTGCCCATTAAGAGAGTTGTTATTCTCCAATGAGCTATAAATAAAATATACTTCAGTAAATAATTATGAAGGTTTGTAGGTAATATAAATCTTCATAGTTTGCTAGATGGAACCCTAACAATGTTGCAAATTAAAATGTTTCTTAATGCAAAAAAAAAAAAAAAAGAAGAAGAAAAGAACAAGTATTGGGCTGGAGAGATGCCTCAGCTGTTAAAGGCACTTGCCTGCAAAGCCTGATGATAGGGGTTTGATTCCCCATTATCCAAGTAAGACCAGATGCACAAAGTGGCAAATGTGTCTGGAGCTCATTTGCAGCAGCAAGGGGCCCTGGCATACTCATTAATTCTCTATCTCTCTCAAATAAATATTTTTTAAAAAGAAAACTTATTGAGATGTGAAAAAATTTAGACCCTGTGCATTGCTGATGGGATAGGTGTGGCTGCTGTGGAAAACAGTTAGTGCCTCCTCACAAAATTTTTAATTTGAATTCTAATTTTCATTTTAATTCTATTAAAACTATTAAATATTAAATAAATATTATTAATTTTATTATAATTATATCAATTATAATATAATTATATTGATTATAAATTTATATTAAATAAAAATTAAATTTTAATTCTATTAAAAATATAATTGCCAGGCTGGATAGATGGCTCCGTAGTTAAGGTGCTTACCATCAAAGCCAGAGGATCCAAGTTCCACTCCCCAGGACCCACATAAAGCCAGCTGCACAAAGTGGTACATGTATCTGGAGTTCATTTGCAATGGTTAAGAGGCCCTGGCATACCCATTGTCTATCTGCTTCTCTCTCTCTCTCTCTCTCTCTCTCTCTCTCTCTCTCTCAATCCTTTCTCACTCAAATAAATAAATATTAAAAAAAAAACAGAATTGCTATATGAGCAAGCAATTCCACTTCTAAGTATGCACTGTCCAGAATTGACTTAAACAGATATCTGATGCTCATGTTTATAACGTTATTCACAGTAGCCAAAGGTCTATTGAACAATGAATAGACAAATGAGATGATTGATTAACCACAACAATGTTATTTAATCATAAGGGGAAGGAAATTCTGACATGGTGCATCATGCATGAACTTTGAAGACATTTGCTAAAGTGGGTAAAGTGGTCGCCAAAGGACACATACTATGCAAATCCATGGTCAGGAAGCACCTGTAATAGTCAGATTTACAGAGACAAAAAGTAGGAATGGTGAAGGCAGTGACTGGGGCTTAAGAGTGGTAGGGGTGCGGGGCTCCCTCCACAAGCTGTGATTGGGCCCAGTGATCAGAAACATTTTATACAAGGGACTTAAAACCTACCAGGTGCAGGCTGTTTCCACCCCATCCTCTAGACAGCTAGAATGCTCACTTCCCCACAACCCTAGTAACATCAAGGGAAAAGCCCACCAACCTAGTTGAGAGCACTCCCTATTTTGGGGGACTTGTCTCCTTGATTTCATTGTTCACCCAATTTACATACACCCAGACAATCAGAGCCCACCTGAGCCTGGACACAGTCTTCTCGGCCACCCCCTCGCTGGAACTAGAAGAACTCTGAGTTGTCACTTTTGTTGGCAACTACTCAGGTTGGGTCTCAGCTGGCAGCCCACTGCCATCCAGGGTTTTGAGCTGTCACTCTGGTCCACTCACTTGCTTCAGATCATGGGCGATTAGAGTTGAGAGCTACCACTTGCACTTCTACAAGCAACCTGCTGGTCCGGTAGCCACAGCAGCTGAGAGCTTTCACATTTAAGCTGTCACTTCTGATTGAAGAAAATCCTTGCTTTGCTCACTCTTTGTTGTCTCTGTACTTCTTTCTTCATGGTGATGAGATAACCCAACAGCGAAGGAAGATAATCTGCTTCAGGGGAATGGTCAGTTACTGTTGGTCAGCATAGAATAAGCAGTTTAAGTTTGTGATGATGAAAAAGTTCTGGAGATGAGTGATGGTTGTAACAACAAAACAGCATGCATGTGCTTAAGGGCACTGAGCAGTACCCTTAAACTGGTGAAGATAATAATAAGTACTAAGTATCCTCCGTGATACCACTACCAAATAATAAAAGTGATAACACATATCAACAAAATTCAAAGAAGTAGAAATTTGATTTTGTAAGTATATGAATGGTTAACGGCTGCTCCTTGATTCTTTGCCATATAATTGAATGAAAACTCCATGCAGTAGGCCAAATCAGGAAACATAGAAGTCATATTTGTGGTTTTTCTTCCTTCCTCAACCCATATCCAAATTTTCACCTACCTATTCCACCCCCAGAATTCTTTTTTTTTTTTTTGGGGGGGTTGAGGTAGGGTCTCACTGTAGCTCAGGCTGACCTAGAATTCACTATGGAGTCTCAGGGTGGCCTCGAACTCATGGTGATCTTCCTACCTCTGCCTCCCGAGAGCTGGGATTAAAGGCATGCGCCACCACGCCCGACCAGAATTCTTCATTCTTATTGCAACAATCCGCAGCCCGGGCCATCCTCTTCTCTTGCTGAACTAGAGTATTGCCTGTTAACTTGCAACTCCCCCGTTCCATTCCTGGGGAAGGTTGGGGTACAGAGATACAAAGGACAATAGGAGCTGAGGCGATTTCACGTACAAACCCATGGAATTGTGTTGCTATAGTACCTTGCAATACTTCAGAGACCTCATACTGAAAGTGGGTCTTTTGAAAGGGATCATGACAAGAAAATGTTACTAATTTCTATTAGCTACTGAAAGAATCTCGCAACAGAACCATACAAATGCAACAGCAGATATTAAATGCTTTCTGCTGGGTACTGTGCCAGGCACTGTGGAGACAAAGGTAAGCAGAATGGTATCTCTCCTCTCAAAAGTCATTTCATATTCTAGCTGTGGAGCCACACAGCATGTAGTACTAACATATTTGTTCTGAAAGGAAGAACATCTACCCTGGTTGGATTACAGAGTTGCTAAAGGAAGCCTGAGCTAGGTTAGGAAAAGTAAAACAAAAGTAGCCAGGTGAAATTAGGTTGTCAGGAGATAAGAAAAAATGGTTCTGTCTGGAGGAAATTGACTCTATAAACAAACAAATACAGCAAGGTGCTTTGTGGTGGAGGAACTGATTTATATGACTAGAATATGTGGTATTTGTGGTTGAGGTCACAGGAATGATAACCTCCTTAGAAATCACACAGGAACCAATGTACTAAAGCCAGGCATGGTGGTGCACACAGCACTCCAGAGGATGAAGAAGGAGGGTTATGAGTTCAAGACCAGACAGAACCACATACTGAATTCCAAGTCTCAAAAAAAAAAAAAAAAAAACAGCAGCAGTATATTGCTATCCAGCTATGATTTGCAGTGTAGTACAATAGTCCTTTCTACCTATTAGGATGACATCAGGATACTTCTTATTGAATGTCTGAAGCCACATATAGGACAGAGTCATATTCATGTGTGTGTGTATATATATAGAGAGAGAGACAGAGAGACAGAGAGTCAGAGAGACAGAGAGAGAGTGTGTGTGAGTTATAAATCAGGCACAGTAAGACATTAAAAACGTTGACTCATAATACAATAGAACTATACCAATGACTAATAAAAATGTCAGTGTGCCCTCTCCTCGTTCTCCCCTCCAAATATCTTACTGCATTTTCACTTAAGGGAAGCACTTGGCAGCTTCTCTCTGTCATGTGTGAGTTGACAACATCACTGCTTGTGAGTTTGTGAGCGTTATTAAGTAAAATAAAGGGCATCTGAGCACAAGCACCGGGTGCTGTGATAACCCAGAGAGCTGCTGCGTGACTAACAGTCATGTCGCCTACACAGCATGGATGATGGGATGACTCACGTCCTGAGGAGCTCACAGCAGGACATTCAGGGAGATTCCTGGCCCAGCACGGTTACCACTGTGTGACGCTTCAGAGTGCTTGTCAACAGGACAGGACCTAGAATCACTTGTAAGGGATTATGTATCTTGGGATGATCTTGATTAGGTTAATAAAGATGGGAAGACACCAGTCCCGGGACTGAGGTCCCGGAGCTAATGAAAAGAGAGGGAGCTGAGCAACAGCATTCATCATACGGCCTCCTTCCTCACTGTGGACTGAATGTGACCAGTGCCTCTAATCCTGTGCCATGCCCGCCCTGCCCTGATGGACTAACCTGCAACTATTAATTGCAATAAACTCTTCCACCCTTAAACCAATTTTGGCCAGGTATTTTGTTCTAGCAACGAGAAGATAGCTGATACACTCTAATATCTATTGTTGTGATTCAGTAGCAAGAGATTGTCTTCTGCCACTATAGGGATTTTATGATTCCATTTCTGGTACTCCAGCCAATTACTTTGTCCTCCATTCAGTATACCCAGTAGTATGCTCGCTCGTAGGCTGCTTACTGAATTCTGTTTCATCAAAGCTCTATACTGTCTCTTCAGATCTCTGCCTTCCTCTGCAGATTCTCTGTGTGTGCCTTCATCTTCAATATGCAGCTGAGTAACTCGTCATGCCTCACACAGATCTGGGTGCAAAGGACATGATTGGTAGGTATCATTGCTATGCGAGGTTTCTGTGGTGTTCTCTAAATGGCCAACCTTTGTGAAGACTGTCTGAGCCAATTATCTGGGCCCAGAAGTCTTATCAAAAAGAGACATGATAAATAAATAAATAAATAAATAAATAAATAAATAAATAAATAAATGGTAAAATCTTTGAGAAAGAAATGAAAGAAAGAAAGGAGGGAGGGAGGGAGGGAGGGAGGGAGGAAGGAAGGAAGGAAGGAAGGAAGGAAGGAAGGAAGGAAGGAAGGAAGGAAGGAAGGAAGGAAGGAAGGAAGGAAGGAAAGAAGAAAGAGACATGAACCTTAATCAATAGAGGCAATGGAAGGGAAAGTTTCTGAGATTTGATTTTTCAGTGCAGTACTGTTATGGGAGAGAATTTTATGAGATTAGAACTCCCCGAGCGCAGCTCTCAAGTCTTGAGTTCTCATCCCAGCTAGCAAAGAATTGAAAACACAGACTCTAAGATGGGTAAATTCTGAGATTTATTTTAGGGAAGAGATAAGAGAGAAAGCAAAGCAGAAAAATTCCCAAGCCAAAAGTAGTTCTGGGAAGGGGAGGGGAAACCAGGACAATCTCCCTCTCACAAGGAAGGAGAGAAAAGGAGAAGGGGCTCACACACTCACACACGTGTGTCGGGCCCATTTGTATGAACCAGACATCCAATTAAAACTAGGCTCATCACCAGTCGCGGGAGTTGCAGGGAGAAATCTGATTGGTTGATGGGCCCAAGAGAATCACAGACTTTGGAAGAGCCCACCCACAGGGGCTAAGCTGGAAAAACTGAGAAACTAAAAGCTGTTGCTGTGTCTGAGTTGGTAGTAGAAGGTTGTTTGCGGCCATCTTGGATGGTGGTGGATCAGATGCAAGTTCTAGTCTTGTCAGTGCCAGCAAGGTGGCATCCATGTTTGTGTGGGCCCGTCTCTAACTAGCTATCAGGGAAAGACTTCCGTTCTCCTAATCTATATCATTAGGGGAAAGAAAAAAGCCAAAGGGAGTAGCAAAGGCAGAAGAAAGAGCGGCAAACGAGATGTTTAAGAGGAATGATAGCACTTAGACGCCTATTAGATCTTCAGAAACAGGGACTGAGTAGAAGGAAAGAAAGCAAAGGAAGCTGTAGATTTCTGGCTTGGTGCTGGTGGATGTTGCTAACCCTGACGAGACAGGTAGTGTGGAAGGGAGGAAAGATAGATTTATTACACATAGGAGTGTGAAGTGCCAGGGAACACCCAGAGGAAGATACCCTGTAAATAGATATGTGCAAGTAGAGCTAAAAAGATAAGATGTAGTTTGTTGCAGGTGACCAAAGCATAAATAGCTTAGCCAAAAAGTAGGCTCCTTGGTGCTTGTAACTGACCTAAGAAGACGGAACTAGGCTGAAGAGCAAGAATCTTTCACTTTTGGCTTTCCAGGTCAGTCTACATACTAGGCTGGCTTCTTCACATAATAGGGGGATGTGGCTGTGGACTCACGCTAAGCAGCTAGAAAAGCTGGTTCTTCGGGTTTCAATATGAAAAAGTCCTAGAGGAAGGACACGGTGATTATACAGGCTCACTGCCAATTCCTTAGACCAGTTCTTGGTCTTGAGGCCAAGGAAGCAGGAGGTGATGTATTGGGGCCCCCACTTTAGTCTCATGCCTACCCCTGTGTTGAGTGTGTCATCTCTGCTTCCAGAGCAAGTGTCTCCAGAAGATTCTAGACAAATACTGTTTCCTTACCCTTTAACTTCCCTTTCTTCCCAATGTGTGAAAAATACACAATAAATCAGAGCTCTCTGCAGTAGCTCAGCTTAGATGACCTTAATGTTTTCTTCGTAAGACAGGGTCTATTTATGTAGCCCAGGCTGACCTTGAACTCCCTCCTGGGTGCTGAGATTACAGGCATGCACCACCATGCATGTTCTATGCAACCTTAGTCTTGTGTGGGTTGTCAAGAGGTTTTGATGTTTCAATTAAGTTAATTGGGAGTATATTCATCTCCATGCTGTAACTTCAAAAAATAACTATGAAATGGCTAATAGCAAGAAAGCTAGAATCCTGGAGAAAAGGAGCAAAGATTCAAGCACAAAGACTCTTAATTCTGTTAATGCTATATACTAATGCCCCTTACAAGTTTTACTTGTCAGAGAAACTGACTAGAATAAGACGTTACCAGTTTCCAGGCAATGCTGGAATAAAAAAAATTCTCATTATTATCAGTCTTCCTTTTTTGTTTATTTTTTGGCTTGGATTGGGGTTTTTGTTTGGTTTGTTGTTGTTGCTGTTTGTTTGTTTGTTTGTTTGTTTGTTTGTTTGTTTGTTTGTTGAAACAGGGTCTTCCTCTAGCCAAAGCTGACATGGAACTCACCCTATAGCCCAGGCTGGCCTCAAACTCATGGTGATAGTCCTACTTCAGCCTCTTGAATATTGGGATTAAAGGCATGGCCACCACACCTGGCTATTATTAGCCTTTTCTCCTCTATTCTATTTTAAGGGGTACTTGGAATAGCTAGGTAGGGAAGAAAAGTTCAATATTTGAAATACTACCCAATGTCCTACTGTATTTTTAATCTAAAATGTAAATAGCAGAACATCTGAATCAGAATAAAAGGCTCAAGCCGGGCATGGTGGCGCACGCTTTTAATCCCAGCACTGGGGAGGCAGAGGTAGGAGGATCACTGTGAGTTCGAGGCCACCCTGAGACTACATAGTGAATTCCAGGTCAGCCTGGACCAGAGTGAGACTCTACCTTGGAAAAAAAAAAAAAAGCCCACCCAGGTATGGTGGTACATGCTGTAATCCCTGGAGTCCAGAGGCTGAGGCAGCAGAAACAAATGACAGTGGGCCAAGCCAGTCCCATAGAGTTGAATGAGGTAATTCAGATCCTAAAACAGTGGAGAAGTGACTGGAGAGATGGCTTAGTGGTTAAGGCGCTTGCCTACAAAGCCAAGGACCTTGGTTCAATTCCCCAGGACCCATGTAAGCAAGATGTACAAGGTGGCGCATGCATCTGGAGTTCATTTGCGGTGGCTAGAAGCCTTGGCACGCCCATTATCTCTCTCTCTCTCTCTCTCTCTCTCTCTCTCTCTCTCTCTCTCTCTCTTATCCTCCCTTCCTCCCTCCCTCCATCTTTCATGCTCTCAAATAAATAAATAAAATACTAAAAAAAAAAAAAAAAAAAAAAACAATGGGGAAGTAGGGGAAGTATATAACCCAGGAGCCAGGCCTGGGACAGTGGGGAGAGGAAAATGGAAAGCCAAGCTACAACCCAGGCTGCTGAGGAACTCATGAAAGATGTCTGAGTTCAAAAGAAAAACATCTAGGAATAACTTAAAGTCATTGCACTGAGACAGGGGAATAACGAAAGAGAATGGGGAAAACATTTTCCTGTCAGTAGTTTGATTTTTAAATGTGATGCATCTATCAGTTTGATATAAATTCAAGTTTCTAATGATAAAGTATTATGATATATAATGAGTGGATTCAAACTTTTTTAAAATTTTGTTTATTTTTATTTATTTGAGAGTGACAGACAGAGAGAGAACGAGGCAGATAGACAGAGAGAGAATGGGCATGCCAGCTCCTCCAGCCACTGCAAACGAATTCCAGATGCATGCATCACCCTGTGCATCTGTCTTATGTGGGTCCTGGGGAATCAAGCTTTGAACCAGGGTCCTTAGGCTTCACAGCCAAGCGCTTAACCACTAAGCCATCTCTCTAGACCCCAAACTTTTTATTTCAATGGAGCAAACACTAACCCCAGAATTTTTGCCTGCAAAACTGATCAGGAATTGGGCACAATGCAAGGTATGTGCTTATTCAATGCTCCTCCAGATCTCGAGCTAAGAGTCTACATTCAGGGCTGGGGAGTTGAATCTGAGGGTAAGAGTGCTTGCTGGACTAAATGATACAACTCTCAACAAGAGTATTGCAGGGATTATTGGATAAGAAGGCCCTTAGGGTGGAATGAAGCCTAACCCTGAAACAACTGGCTCTGGCTTAACTGCCAGTACCAGAAATCAGTTACAATCCACATTGAGATATTAATCAGAAAGACTTATGAGGTACCCAAAACAAGACAGACTTCTTCCAGAACATTTGATTACCTGCCTGCAGTAAAAGGTAAGACCCTATTGCTGAAGACACCGCACGCTGCTGACTCAGAACAGCAAGAGCTGGAATCTGGAAGGAAGCCAGTTCCCAGATGGTCTGCCCACATAGTGCTAGAAAGTGCTGCATGAGCTGCTGAGGGAAATGGCCAACAGCCTTGTGTGCTAACAGGGAACACTGCTATAAAAATGCAACTAGCCTGACAAGATGGACATGCCTATACAGTAGTGGCACCCAGTGTAGGTGAGTAACCAATGGATCTGATTGGCTATGAGATCCACTCAGGGGAAAGAAGCCCTTAGCTAGAACTGGGAACCAAGTGAGAATCCTATGGAGAGCAAGATCATGGACTCCAACAAGAAGCTCCCACTAGTCTTCAGCCAAAAGAGAGGCCACACCCACCAAAATCTCTCTTTATTAATCATGCTTATCCCATGGAATCTACGCTGACCTCAGACTCCTTTGGAGAATCTGTTTTTCTTTTTCAGAAGGCAGATTGAACAAGCAGATAAACCACCCCTCCCACATCAGCCAGGGCCCAGGTGAAACCACAGAGGAATGGGCAAGATGAGCAAGAGTGCAGCTTCAATAGCGAGTGCATCAACCAGCACCAGGGGGTGATGGAGACAGACACTGAGGATCCTCAAAACGTGCCAAAGCAGAAGTCCAGAACCTGCTGAGAGCACAACACTAAAGCAGACTTCAAACACACCCACCATGCTCAGGGAAATTTTGCAGAATGCAGAAGATGGGACAGAAAGATTGTAAGAGCCACAGAGTGGAAGGCAATGTCCAGAGGCACTGCCCTCCACCCTTTACAATGACTGACTGATGTTCTCACATCTCATAACCTGCAACCCTAGGGGGGTACCAGCAATCCCACTGAAGAGGGCCTTCAGCAGAATGGAGGCAGGGAGGAGGGAAATGATGGTACTAACATACAATGTATCTATACAACTTTCTACTTAATAAAACAAGAAGAGTGAGTGCATGCTGCATAAGCTTGAGGTCCTCAGTTTGATCCCCAGCACCCAAGTAGAAATCTGGGCACAGCCACACATTCTTGTAACCCCAGTGCTGATGAGAATCACTGGGGCTATCTTATCAGCCAGTCTGAATTTTAAAAAACAAACAAACAAACAAAAAACACAGGCAGCTCCAGGTTTACTGAGAGATTCCATCTCAAGGAATCAGGTAGAGCCATCGACATTCTCCTATGGCCCCCACACAGGGCTTGCAATGCCTACACCACTCACATACACCACGCATTTTAAATTAAAAATAAAACCTTTTTAAATCTCAGTTCATATCCCTTCATGGATACTATACTTAAGTAAAAAGTGTTCCTTCAGAGGAAATCCTGTACCTACTATCCAGGCTAAAAGATCTAGATAATTATGAACTGGAGTCAAGGTTTTGATGACCCTTAAAGTTATACTGCAATCTGAAATCTGAGTGAAGAGAACTGACTCAGGGTTACTTGAATCTACCACAGTGTTGTTGATAGCTCTGTGGTTGATCCCATCTTTGTGTTTCAACATAGTGAGTATTATAGATCTATAATAGCTCTCTTATTGTGAGCTTAATTGGATTTGGGATTCAATCACTCCCCAATGTAGAAAGAAGAGGACAGTCCTGTGCATCTATCTCTCAGAGTCTTCAGCAGAGACCACTTTTTCTTGATGGCAGGCTATGGTAACCATCAGAAATCTGCAGGGAGTCTAACACTCTAACTTGCTTATTTCTTCTGGTATTTTATTGGGGAGCATCAGGAGCACTCCTCTGAACAACAACAAAAATCCTTTTTCTTTTTCTTTTTCTTTTTTCTTTATTTATTTGAGAGCGACAGAGAGAAAGAGGCAGATAGAGAATGGGCACGCCAGGGCCTCTAGCCACTGCAGACGAACTCCAGATACATGTGCCACCTTGTGCATCTGGCTTACATGGGTCCTGGGGAATTGAACCTCGAACTGGGAGTCCTTAAGTTTCACAGGCAAGTGCTTAATGTCTAAGCCATCTCTCCAGACCCCCCTTTTTCTTTTTCTTTCTTTTTTCTTTTTTTTCTTTTCTTTTTTTTTTTGTATTTGAAAATGAAGAAGAGTCTGGAAAAACTTGTAATGTGTCAGATATTTCTTATATAGAGAAAAGGGTTGTTTGGGTTCATGCTTTTGGAGGTTGCAGTCCTGGTCAGCTGTCCTGGTTGCTTTGGAGCCTACACCAAGGCAGCTCATCACAGCAGGGAACAAGTGATAGGACAGAACCATTGGCCTCAGGGCCAGCAGCAAGACAGACAAAAGGAAGAGATGGGGCTCCCACAACCCCCTACCTAGAGCCTCTCACAGGCCCCAACTCTTAAAAGCACCAAGCTGGAATCCAAGGCTTTACACATGGGCCTGAGAGGGGGTCAGGTAGCTCTTAGGGGCAGTTAGGGTGGCTGGACCCCTGAAAGTGAAAAAAAAAAAAAAAAAAGGAATGTCTTTTGGCCTATGTCTGTGGTTTCTCCTTTGTTAGAGATCAAATCAGGATCTGACTTATTATCTCTTCCCTAGATCTGTTTTTCCACAAACCACCTGGGCCCCTCCTGGGAAGGAGGTCTCTCTCTTAAGATTTAAGTCTGGCCCTAACATTGTGGCTGGTCAAAGTTCAGTCCCTAGAACATGGCTGATCTCTTCCTGATACAGCCCCTAGCCCAACCCATCAGCTGTCCCTCAGGTGAGCTGGGCCGGAAGATAGGCCCCACCACCATAAGGTTGTAACTACCTTTGCAAGGGGAGAACAAGCTCTCTGAACTGTCTGACCTCTCAGCATCTTGCTGCTGTTAGTAAGTTTCCCCTCAGGTCCACCCGGGCTCAGCTAGGCCAAGCCCAGGGGAGGCCCAGCCAGGAGGGCGCCCAGAACCCTCACTCTCCACATGGGCTCTTTAATCCCTCCAGCTCCGCACATGGCAGGAGCTCTTTGAACTTTCTTTTCTTTCTTTTCCCTCCAGTTTTCCCAGGCCCTCGGGGTGGGATCTCTAGCTACATGGGTGCCTTTCCCTAACTGTACTTCCCTAAATACATATAATAATTTAATAATTATCCTTTTCAGTTTTATTTTATTCAATTCTTAAAGTTGACAAGAACCTGGGGTTTAGGGTTCAAGAACTTTCCTGAATCCCTAGCACCCCATTACAGGCTTTGGTGGCAGATCCAAGCTATTACTAGTCAACTTTTTCCTCATGTTTTCCCCATGATTCTAAAAGATTTTAAAGCTTGACATAGCAGCACACACCTGTAATCCCATAATCAGAGAAGTCATCTTTGGCTATGTATTGAGTTTGAGAATAACCAGGCCTATACGAGACCCTGTCTTAGAAAACTCACATTAGGGCTGGAGAGGTTGCTTAGTGATTAAGGTGCTTGCCTGCAAAGCCTGAAAACCCAAGTTTGGTTCCCCAGTACCCACCTAACCTGGATACGAGAGGCGGTACATGTGTCTGGAGTTTGTTTGGAGTGGCTAGAGGCCCTGGCGTGCCTATTTTCTCAATTTCTCTCTCTCTCTCTTTCTCAAATAAATAAACAAATAAAAATACGTTTTTAAAACTCACAGTAGGGGGGCTGGAGAGATGGCTTAGTGGTTAAGGCACTTACTTACCTGCAAAGTCAAAGGACCCAGGTTCAATTCCCCAGGACCCATGTAAAGCCAGATGCACAAGTTAGCACATGCTTCTGGAGTTTGTTTGCGGTGGCTAGAGGCCCTGACATGCCTATTCTATCTGCCTCTCTCGCTCGCTCTCTCTCTCAAATAAATAAATAAAAATGACATTTTTTAAACTCACAGTAAATAAATAGAAGGTTTCCATGGAAACCTTGATTTCTCCCTTCTACAATGACACTGACATCTACTCTCCCAAGGGTTAAGAAAACTTTTAAAATTTGCTTTTGTGTGGGGGGGGGTTCAAGTGTGAGTGTGCGAGTGCAGTTGCCACAGTGCACTCGCGAAGGTCAGAGAACAACTTTCTGTTCAGTCCTCACTTTCCACCCTGTTTGAAACAGGATCTCCCTCTCTCTCCTTTGTACCTGTTGCTGACAGCTGTGCTCATGGTGAGCTTCAGGAAAATGCTCCTGTCTTCCTCCCACTCATCTCCTCACTGTCAGCGTGCTGGGTTTACTGAAGCCATCCACAGCTTCCAGCTGTTTGTGTGGAATCTGGAAGTCAAATTTGGGTATTCAGTCTTGAGGAGCAAGTGCTGTATCCACTGAGCCATGTCCCCAGTCCCAAGAGAGGTTTTCACCACTAGTACCATCTAGTAGTTTTATACTACAGCACTCTTCCCAGGTAGAAGGAAAGTTCTCTGTGGAAGTAGATCAATCTTGTCATCTTGCCTTGCTTCCATTTTCTGAGCTGGTGAAATTGTCTATTACAAATGGCATAGCTCAAGATTTGACAAGTACACCTGAAAAGTTATGGAATGTTCTTAATCATGCATTCTCTCACAAAAACGTATGTTCCTGGACTTTACTATCATTACTATCAATAGGTATGGTAAAAATGTAAATTTCTGGGCCTGCCCAATTATCTAAATCAACCCAGATGATTCCCTGCATCAATAGAATCATATTATTGTTTTTTTTTTCTTTTAAAAATATTTTTACTGGGAGCTGGGCGTGGTGGCACACTTTAATCTCAACACTCGGGAGGCAGAGGTAGGAGGATCGCCATGAGTTCAAGGCCACCCTGAGACTACATAGTGGGTTCCAGGTCAGCCTGAGCTGGAGTGAGACCCTACCTTGGAAAAAAATAATAAATAAATAAATAAATAAATAAATAAATAAAAATATTTTTACTGGGGCTGGAGAGATGGCTTAGCAGTTAAAGCGCTTGCCTGCAAAGCTCAACAATCCTAGTTCAGTTTCCCAGTGCCCACATAAAGCCACATGCACAAGGTGACACATACATCTGGAGTTCAGTTAGAGCTGCTGGGGGCCCTGGGATGTCCATTCTGTCCGTCTTGCTTCTCTCTCTCTATCTCTCTTTGCTTGTAAATAAGTAAATTTTTTTTGAGGCAAGCCCAAAAGACTGGCATTATTTTTCTGCAAGAGACTGAGAGAAAAGAGAGAGAGAATTGGCATGCCAGGGCCTCCAGCCACTGCAATCAAACTCCATTCATGTGTGCCACCTTGTGCACATGTGCAACCCTGAGCGCTGTATCACCTTGTGCATCTGGATTATGTGGGACCTGAAGTGTTGAACATGGGTCCTTAGGCTTCACAGGCAAGTGCCTTAACCTCTAAGCCATCTCTCTAGCCCTAAATGAATATTTTTTAAATTTATTTAAGTGCAAGCAGAGATAGGAGAAAGAATGGATGCAGTAGGGCCTCTTGCCACTGCAAAGGAACTCCAGATGCATGCTCCACTTTGTGCATCTGGCTTTACGTGGGTACTAGGGACTCAACCCAGCCAGCAGGCTTTGTAATCAAACACTTTAACTGCTGAGCCATTTCTCCAGCCCCCATATTATTGTTAATTATCATATCAAAGTTCAAATGAGATACAGATGTATAAAATCTCTATCTGTTTTTGTTTGTTTCTTGATGCTATTGGAGAGATGGTCTATTTTATTATTGTATTTTACTCATGTCCAAGGAACAAAATCTCTTTGAAATTTTAAAGCTGGAAAAGCCTTTTTCTTACCTATGACCTGATATGTTTTCTTTACCAGACTATTGTTTGTTCAGAGGGATTACTTATCAGACTGACCTGGGAAAATATTTTAAAAGGCCCAGTTTCTGTGTCTAGGGAGCTGGTTCAGTGGATAAAGCCCCTGCAACTCAAGCGTGGGTTCCCAAGTGTGATCCTCAGACTTTTTGTAAAAAGCCACAAACCAGGGGCTGGAGAGATTGCTTAGTGGTTAAAGCGTTTGCCTGCAAAGCCAAAGGATCCTGGTTCGATTCTCCAGGACCCATGTAAGCTAGATGCACAAGGGGTGCATGCATCTGGAGTTCATTTGTAGTGGCTGGAGGCCACTCTTTCTCCCTCTTTCTCTCTCTCAAAAATAAATAAATAATAACACATACATATATATATTTTAAAGCCACAAGCCATAGTGCGCTTCTGAAATCCCAACACTGTGCCTTTGAGATGGGAAGCAGAGACAGGAGGCATCCACTGGAGCTCTCTTCTGCAAGCACAGTAAAAAGAACAGGAGAGAAAGATGGGGAGAGACCCTGCCTCAAATGACTTAAAACAACCAGTATGAAAAAAAATGATGGCATTAAAATAGAACAGACTAGTTGGAAAGAAGAAGAAATTCAGTGGAGAGGCGATATGGGAGAGGTAAAAGGGGAGTGTTGGGAGGGTATTATGATCATGGCATATTGTCTATATTTACTGACGTCAGTAAAAAGTTTTTTAAAAGAAAACAAATGATGACAAATGCTGGTGAGAATATGTGGGGGGAGACTCCTTTTCACTCCTGGTGGGAATGTAAATTGACGCAGCCACTATGGAACTCAATGTTGAGCTTCCTCAAATAACTGAAAATAGAACACTAGCCCTTGATCCAGCTCTACCCCTTCTGGGTATATGCTTGAAGGACCATCGGTCAGTATATCCCAGAGAGACGTGCACATCCATGTTTATTGCTGCACTATTCACAGTAGCTAAGAAATACAGCCAGCCTAGATGCCCATCCATAGATGGGTGGATAAAGAAAACGTGGTACATATCACAGTAGAATTTTATTTTGCCATAAAGAAAATGACCCTTGATAGTTACAGAAAAAAGAGATGCAACTGGCATTATTAAGTAAAATAAACCAGATTCAAAAGACAAAAAAAAAAAAAAAAAAAAAAAAAGCCAGGATGGACCCAAAAGTTGTCTTCTGACTTCTACTCCCACACCATGACTGGTACATGAACACACACACACACACACACACACAAATAACAATAATAAGAAGAAGAAGAACAATAAATACCATTTCCCAACAGCAAGATGATGCCAGAGACTCTCTAGGTAAGGAGGTTTCCACGTGACAACTGATAACTCACAGACTTTCAGAAACTCTGTGAGAGGGATTAGGGATGTAGCTCAGTGTGTAGAGTGCTTGCCCAACTTATACAAAGCCCTGGGTTCCATCCTCAGCACCACACTGAGCCAGGTTTTGTGGCACATGCCTTGCACTCAGAAGGTGGGGACAGGAGGATCAGGAGTTCAAGGTGATCTTTGACTACATGGTGAGTTCAAGGCCAGCCTAGGCTATGAGAGAGCCATTCTCACAAATGAAAATATGTTGCTGAGATAATTAGATATATGTTTCAAAAGGAAAGAAACTTTGTGTGGGAAAATATCAAGTTAATTCACTCTGTTCACTTTTTGTCTTGGCTTTCTAGAAGCTACTCTTGCAGCATCTTTTTTCTTAGAATTAAGTCCCTCAATATAATTATTCTCTTTTTCTTCTCTCATTTTATTTGACTCATTTAATATGTTATTAATAAGCTTCAA
This sequence comes from Orientallactaga sibirica, assembly GCA_036365145.1. NCBI lineage: Eukaryota > Metazoa > Chordata > Mammalia > Rodentia > Dipodidae > Orientallactaga > Orientallactaga sibirica. The sequence continues at coordinate 24,926,225 of JAEOAD010000003.1, forward strand.
CTTCAGAGGAAATCAACTGTACTTAAACTGTTCTTTGGACCAGCACATTGTTTGCAATAGCATTTGAACCTAAAATAAATCAGTTCTTAAGATTCTAGCATGAAAGAATATTACAGGATATAAAATGGTTTACTATCCAGACTTAGGGAGTGTTTGTGGGACTCTGTTGTTTGAAAAGCGCTCTGAGAATGATTGCTATTAAACCGCCAAGCACACAATTGAGCTCCCGATCCCTCCAGCCTCTTTGACACGGGCACTCCTGAGACTGGGTCTGTTGCTCTTCCTTCTTTCTCACCTCAAAGAGTTGGCTGTTTAATAGTGTTGACCGTTGCCACCAAGTTGAGCAACTTCCACATGTACGCTTTAACTGGAACCATTCCCCAAAGCCTGGGGCTTTTGCTATCCACAGGTACCCTTCATTTGACTGTCTCTGCAAGCCAGACATCATTGAAGAAACTCAATACTTACAACTGAAATTTTCAGCTCACTCCTCCATATCAAATTCCTGAGTACATGACTATCCCAACTCACCATTCAGGCAAACAGCACCACCATTCTCCCTTCCCAAGTTGAATTAGTCCTTGATCACTCTTGTGTCTTATTAGCCCACTTCCATGAGCAATAGCCCTGCTATCGTTAGAGTATGAAGGTAGAAGGAAGGTTCTGAACCCAAGAATATGTTGGTTGGCATTCAGAGGACTGACAAATTTCCTAAGCAATGAGAGTGGCTTGCTTCACAGTGACAAAACCTATTATTTGTCAAATCTTGGAGGATTTATTCCTGCTATGGTTTGGATATGGCTTGACTGTCCCCCAAATTTCCAAAAGTTGAAATTAAATCCCTATTGTGAGGTATTAAAATAGGTAGAGGGGCCAGGTGTGGTGGAGCACGCCTTTAATCCCAGCTCTTGGGAGGCAGAGATAGGAGGATAACTGTGAGTTTGAGGCTACCCTGAGACTACATAGTGAATTCCAGGTCAGCCTGAACTAGAGTGAAACCCTACCTTGAAAAAACAACAACAAAAAAAAAGCGGGGGGAGTTGGCAATAGAGGGGAACTGGGTCTGGTAGTTAATGCATACAATCCCAGCACAGAGAAGGCTGAGATAGAAGGATTGCTATGAGTTCAAGTCCAGTCTGGGCTACAGAGTGCGTTCCATGTCAGCCTGGGCTAGAGTGAGACTATGCTTCAATAAAAGGCATTTGGGGTGAAGAGGTTGAGGAGATGGCTCAGCAGGTAAGAGTTCTTGCTGCACAAGCATGGACCCGCAATCAACCTCTAACACCCTCATAAAAAATTGGAGGAGTTCATTTGCCAAGGCAGGAAGCACTGGAGCACCCATTCTCTCTCTTTCTCTTTCCTTCTAGCTTTGTGAAATAAATAAAATATAAAATAAAAGAAAAAAGAAAAATGGTAACTCTATAATGCATTTATATATTTATCTCTATTAATAAAATTGTGCAGTATCATTTTCTTATGTTATTGAAAATTGTTTGACTTTAAATTTATTTGAGGGTTGTAGAAATGGCTTAGCATTTAGGGCATTTGCTTGTGAAGTCTAAGGAAACAGGTTCAACTCCCCAGATTCCACATAAGCCAGATACTCATAGTGGAGCATGCATGCATCTGGAGTTCATTTGCAATGGCTAGAGGCCCTAGTATGCCCATTCTCTATCTCTTTCTCTCTCTCTAAAAAAATAAATATTTCACTAGTAATGAAATTACCTGCTTGAGACCCCTCCTACTTCATAGGAATTTTACCTTCTTTTCTTCTCTTAAATTCTATAATACTCTATAATAAAATCTTTCTAAATAAAAAAAATCAAAATACTTGTTAAAAAAAACTGGAGGATGGGCTGGAGAGATGGCTTAGTGGCTAAGGCGCCTGCCTCCTAAGCCTAAGAACGCTGGTTCCAATCTCCAGCGGTTCCAATCTCCAAGTCCCACGTTTAACCAGATGCAAAGTGAGGCAAGGGCGCAATGCCGCACTTGCCCACAAGGGGGCGCACACATCTGGATTTCGTTCACAGCAGCTGAGAGACTGCTGGCGCGCCCATTTCTGTCTCCCTCACGGTCTATCTCTCTCTGTCTCTCTCTCCAAAAATAAATTTTAAAAAATAATAATAAATTTAAAAAAATTGGAGGAGCCTGTACATACTTGTACATGCTAGCACTGAAGGGTTAGAGACAGGATGTTCACTGTGGCTCCCTGGTCAGCCATTCTAAAGAAAAAGAAGGAATGGAGAAATGGCTTAGCAGTTAAGGCGCATGCCTGCGAAGCCAAAGGATCCCGGTTCAATTCTCCAGGACCCATGTAAGCCAGATGCACAAGGGCACATGCATCTGGAGTTCGTTTGCAGTGGCTAGAGGCCCTGGCATGCCCATTCTCTGTCTGTCTCTCTTCTATCTCTCTGTCTCTCTGATTGCTAATAAATAAACAAAATTAAAAAAAAAAAAAAAGAAAAAGAAATGTCTTCCCTAGGTGCAGTAAGAGGCTGTGTCTCAAAGAAAAGTCCTAGAGGAGAGCATCTGATTTAGCCCTCTGGCTTGCACACTGGATCCATGCATCTGCACACATACACATATACACTGCACACACACATACCACAACATACTACACACAGAGAGAGAGAGAAAGGATAGAAAGTTAATCTATGAATGGGTGGGAACTGTTCAGAGGCTCAAAGCAGAGGTTCTGAGATGACACAACTTATTGCACATAGAAATATTTTATTAGAGGCTCGGAAGGGGATGGTTCAGGAGGAGAGAGGGGAGGAAGCTGGCAAGTGGGAGAGAGAGCCTGCGGCTGCCACCAAGCTGGTAGGAGTGGGTGTCAGCACACCCTAGAGTAGATTAGCAAAGGAACAAGTTTAGGTTTGAGTGCACAGCTGCCTGGCGAGGGGACAGCAGGGAACAAATAGGAGAGGACCTTGAAGCCAAGAGAGTATGAGCTAGGAGAGAGAAAATGAGAGGGAATAGAAAGACAGGGCTAGAAGGGAAGGTGTGTGTTAGGAGCAAAGCAGGTAGAGGAGGCTGAGACAGTGAGACAGACAGAGACATAGAACACACAGCTATTTCAGGAAAAGGCCAGAAAGCGTTTGGTGTCTGGGAAGACTTTTATGCCCTTGAAAAGGGGGACTACCCAGTGAGGGGAGGGGCATTGGATGGTGTGGACGTGTGGCCTTCCCTCCTCATGACCAGGTGGTAGAGAAGAGAGATGGTGGGTGTGGTAGTTTGAATATATGTCCCCCAATATATTCAGTGTTTTATTAGTTATAGTTTGCATCTGCAATCACCTTGCTAGAGACAATGTCACTGGGGGCCGGTCTTAAGGTGTTAATGGTGGGTTTGAGATTCCATTGTAAAGATATGCAAATGTGCCTAGCAGGAGTTCCTGAAGTGTGCTGTGTGACCTTTTGACTATAGTTTTTGCTCTGTGTGCTCTGTGGCTGGGGGCTTTGCTCTCTCTGCTTGGCCTTGTGAGAGCAGGCCACTTCTTCTGCCATTATGGAACTTCCCCTGGATCTGTAAGCTTCAATAAATAATATCCCTTCCTCCATAACTGTGCCTGGTCTAGAAGTTCATCTCAGTGAACCTGAAGCTGTCTGCTACAGTGGGGAATAAGCAAGAGCTCTGAGACTCTGACAGGAACTTTGGGGAGTGACTGGTTTTAGATCAGATCATTAAGGTGGACCCGTATGGTTGAATCCTGAAAGCTTTAACTGCTAAGCAATCTCCGCAGCCCAAATCCTGATGCTTTAGAAACAGTGTGAGAGGGTGGGTACCTAGAAGACTCACACTTCGTCGATGTGTTGGAAATCAGAGGCTGTTGAGAGCTCTATGCTAATGAAGCATCTCTGTCATGCCCTCCATGGCTCAGGGAACATTTCAGAGGAGGCCACTAAAAAAATGTAAGAGCCACAGGGTTGGGGGAGTACTTTGGGGCACTTTCCTCCAGACATGATCTGACCAGTGCATTCATGACCTCGCAGTGGATGTCTTTACCTCCATAAGACCTGCACGGTATGGAACCCGTCAACATTAGGACACAGATAATGGAGGAGGACAAAAGCAAAGAGACATCAAAATAGAAGAAGGACAACTTGTATAAGAAAATGATGATGGTCCTTTTTACACACACACACACACACACACACACACACACACACACACCACATACACACACCACACACACACCACACACACACACCACATACACACACACACACACACACACACACACACACACACACACACACACACACACACACACACACATACACACACACACACACACACACACACACATACACACACACACACACACACACACACACCACATACACACACACACACACACACACACACATACACACACACACACACACACACACACACACACACACACACACACACACACACACACACACACACGCACCACATAAGATTTGAGTTTACAGACTTCACAAACCAAGAGGTGCGGAACACCGGCCATTTAGATTCCTTTGTCCACAGTGGAAATTTACAGGTGGTGAAGTGATTCGATGCATGTCTGGATCTGTAGATGTCGAAGCCCCAAGATCTGGATAAAAGCCTCATGTCTTCAGGAAGCAGAATCCGAACCAAGGTCAACTAAACAACAAAGCTAAAGAAACTGAGGGTGGGGCTTACATTAGAGCTCTAGGAAGATTGTACCTCCCCATGTGAGAAATATGAAAGACATTCTGTCTTTTCTATCAAAAAGTTAGATAAGATAGGAAAACTCCAACCGGAATCCCAGCACTCAGGAGGCAGAGGTAGGAGGATCGCTGTGACTTCAAGGCCACCCTGAGACTCCATAGTGAATTCTAGGTCAGCCTAGACTAGAGTGAAACCCTACCTTGAAAAAAAAAAGAAAACTAATTATTTTTAGATTTTTTTTTAGATTACATAATTTAGTGGAAAAGCCCCTTCTTGAAACCAAAAGCTTAGCCAATCACTAACAGTACCTGACATTAGGAGAAAGAAACCCAGCAGACTTCTTCACATACTTGCACTGTGTATTCAGATTCCAGACTCACTTCTAGCACTTGGAAAGAGGAGGGGATTCAGTGGAATGGGAGTATTAGAAGTATTAGGAGAGTAAAAAAGGGTAATAGGAAAGGATTATAATCAAATGATAGTAGTATGTTCACGTGTCAAAAGTTTAAATTAAAACAACTTTTAAAAAAGAAAATATAGGGCTGGAGAGATGGCTTAGTGGTTAAGGCACTTGCCTGCAAAGCCAAAGGACCTCGGTTCGATTCCCCAGGACCCACGTAAGCCAGATGCACATGGCCCATGCTTCTGGAGTTCGTTTGCAGTGGCTGGAGGCCCTGGCGTGCCCATTCTCTCTCTGTCTGCCTCTCTTCTATCTCTCTGTCTGCTTGCAAATAAATAAATAAATAAATAAATTTTAAAAAAAAAGAAAATATAGACTGGAAAGATAGCTCAGCAGTTAAGGTGCTTGCCTACAAAGTCTAATGACCCCAGTTTGAGTCCCCAATACCCACATAAAACCAAATGCACAAAGTTACACATGCATCTGGAGTTCATTTGCAATGACAAGGGCACCCATTCTCTCCCTCTCTCTTTTAATATCTCCCTCTCACTCTTTCACTCTCTCTGTCTCTTACTCAAATAAATAAGTAATTTTTTTAAAATACAGAGTTTTCAAAAATCAGAGATTTTTCCCTTAGCCTATTATCTCATTTGGAGTAGGGATAATATTATGTTTTCATATGATAATGAAGTTGAAATCCATAATGCATATGACAAGTGCTCAGTTGGCTGAGAAGAAATGTATGTGTTTTCACTGTTTTCCTTGTGCTATAAGCTTTGTCTTAGAGCACACGGGCTGATGCAAATAAGGAAAGAGCTCCAAGAATCCTTGGCCATCATCCCAAGACCTTGGTTTTACTAGGCCCTGCGCCATATTCCATTTTTTGATGATTACAAGCTATCTGCTCAGTTCCACCACTCACAAGTTCTTTCTAATTTTAGAGGCAGCTAGGAAAGCATTTGCACAGCAATGCTCTTTATGTCTAGCTCATAAGTGAAAATGACTGACCCCCAGGGCAGCTTCCTTGGCGGAAGTCAGTGCTCATTTACCTTAAAAAGCACCCCCAGAAGCTGCTGCTTGCCTCCCGTATGTGCCAGCTGTCCCAGGAAGCAATTACCTGCCACCCTTTTCCTGTCTGTTCAAGAGAACCAGGCCTTATTTTTATTTTTATTTGTCTTTTAAGTTAGGGTCTCACTCTAGCCTAGGCTGACCTGGAATTCAGTATGTAGTCTCAGGCTGGCCTCAGTCTCACAGTGATCCTCCTAACTTTGCTTTTAACAACCAGGCTTTCGTAAAATCACAACTCCACATCAAGGCCTTTCCTCATTTTGTGATGGCTGAGATGAGCTTACAAAACCAGCCTACCACACACTTCCACTGGTCTTGGCCATTTTCCTCATGTCAAAGTTGTTCCACCCACTCCTACACTTGCATTGGCAGATTTCTCCCCGCTGACATGATCACTTCTCACTGACCCATCGCCTGCAGAATATTTCACCATGTCCTTAAGACACCTGTGGTGGTTTTTATTTTAATTTGCCCAGCATACCTATGTCCACATATTGTGTTACTATACCCACTTACCCACAGGGCAAAGCACATGAGCAGGATGGGCCGCAGTGCTCGACCCTATTGGCATAACGTTATACATCCCTATTTTAAATGAGAACACAGAGACTCGGTGAATTCATTCACTTAAGTTGTTTAGAACAACTACTGTATTAAGTTTTAATGTCCAGGATTAGCAACATAAATTTTATCTTATAATGTTGTGGTAAAATTTTATTAAAGGGCAAACAGTGTGTTTGTGGCAGTTAATTAGTATGTAAGTCAAAGTAAATAGTAATAATAAGTGAAATAATAATAATAAGGGAATATATGAATGTACTTCTATCACAATAACAGAATGAAACAACTAATACTTACTGGGTGTCAATGTCTGCACTAAATAAACACTTAGAACTACCATTTAATACTGACGGCAATTCATTAAGCAAAGTATTGATATAAGTCAGCTTTTCATCACTGTGTTAAAATACCCAAGATAAACAAGGAAGAAAAGATGCTTCTTAGCTCATGGTCTTAGAGGTTTCAGACAATGGTTGGCTAACTCCATTGCTTTTCAGGCTGGGCCAAAGCAAAATTTAGTGATTAGAAGAGCATGGTAGAAGAAAGATGCCAGAAAGCAGAGTGAGAGAGTGAGGAGTCAGGCACAAGATATATATATATATATATATGTGTGTGTGTGTGTGTGTGTGTGTGTGTGTGTGTGTGTGTGTCTTCTTCCTACTCTGCTCTGACTCCTAATAGCCATTTACCTTTGAATGCATTCACTGGTGAATTCATCAGTGAGGTTAGTGGCCCCATGGACAATCACCTTTCAAAAATACCCCCAGCTGTGAATCGAACCTTCAATACATGAGCTTCTCAAGGGGACACTTCCTATCCAAACAGTTTTAGTTACATTTCTCATCTCTATGACAGAACACCTAACCAAAGCAACATAGGGGAGTAGAGACTTATTTTGGTTTCATAACTAAGAAGACATGGTGGTGGAAGCAGCTCAATATGGCATGTGGTGTGTGATTCAGGGGTCCCCCATAAACTTAGGTCTTGGGATTGCTAGGTCCCCAGCTGATGACAATTTGTAAATTAAAGCCTCCTGGAGGCAATGTATTGTTGGGAGCCACTTGTAGGTTTATAACCAGCTCTCCCTTGCCAATGTTTGGCACACTCTCCTGTTGCTGTTGTCCATCTGATGCTAGCCAGGAGGTGATGTCCACCCTCTACTCATGCCATCATTTTCCCTTGCTATCATGGAGCTTCCCCTTGAGTCTGTAAGCCAAAATAAACCTTTTTTTCCCCCCACAATCTTCTCTTGATCAGATGCTTTCTACCAGCAATGCAAACCTGACTATAACAGGGAGCTTGTGCATGACTCTTTACATCTTGATGGACAAGTTGCAGAGAGCTCCTGCCAGGACCAGAGGCAGAAATCACCTCCACGCCCCACTTCTGGTGGTCTACAAATGCTAGCTAGGTAGCCCGTCCCAAAGGTTCTCCAGCCTCTCAGACTGGGCTCCTAATCCTCTGCCCTAGGCTTCCAACTTATAAAGCAGAGTGCATTGGGACCCATCTCCAAAACCACCAGATTCACAAGAGCTCCAAGTCCTAAGTTTTCTCTGAGGCTCAAGGCAAATATTTCACTTTGGAGTACCTATAAAATTCAAAACAGCAAGTTATATTCTTCAAACATAAAATGGATAGAGAAAAAAGATGTTCATTCAGATGGAAGGAATGAGGCATAGAAAGCAGAAATGGAACCAAGAAGGACTGAAACCCAATAGACCGAACATTAAATCTTGTAGCTCCATGTTGAGCATCAGGGCACATGTTGGTGTGATCAAGCTCCAAAGGCCAGGTAACCCCACCCCCATGGCTTTGCCAAGTTGCTGCTCCCATTGCCACTCTGCTGAGTTGGCTCTGCTCACTGTTGCTTTCCTAAACAGATCCTCCATACTCCTGGCATCTGTCACTTCGCAGGGGCTCTTTTCCACTTCAGCATCATTGCCACAGCTTCACATGTCACTCTCTCAGAGGCTTCTGACAGGGAGTCCATCCCTGATACACATGTCTTGGCCTCGCAGGCTTTCCTTCGAGATCTGGAGGGATTCCACTATAACCCACAACTCTTTCATCCGCATGCCTATAAAACTGACACCAGGTTCTGCCACCAGCTATAGCTCCCTGTAAATCTGGCTAAAAGCAACCAGTAATATATCACAGTTTGAATGCTGCAATGCCTTCCACTTTTTGTAGATTAATTAGTCCATCACTTTTACATTCATCCGCATATAGTCTCTGTACTGGGGGAAAAAAAAAGTAGACATGTTACTTGCCAAAAGGAAACTCAAATGGCCTCAAGTACAATTCCCAATAGAGCCATCATTTCACATTACTCAGAATGGCATGCTATTTCAAACTTATGAGTTGTTTGTTTCTGGGACTTTAAAAAATCTACTTATTTATTTATCTGTGAGAGGTGGGCATGTATGCCACAGCATGTGTGGAAGTCAGAGGACTTCTTCAAAGTGTGCTCCACCATCTTTAAGATGGTCAACTGCAAACAAGTTGACATCTAGCTGTTTGTGGACGTTGGGGAATTTAACCTGGACCAAAAGGTTTTGCAAGCAAGTGCCTTTAACCATTGGGTCACTTTCCCAGCCCCTATATCTGGAATTTTCTATTTAATGTTTTTAAGCTATACCTGACCTCAAGTAATTGAAACCATAGAAAACAAAGATGCAACTTAGAGGAGTGGGATAGACTATTGGAGTTGTTTATTTTAATTAAGAAATTATCACTAGGCTGGGGAAGGTGTGCTAGTTTGACTTGATATGCTCCAGTATATTCAGGAGTTTATTAAAGCTGGCTGGAGGAGGCGACACTGTGGGCAGAGCCTACGGTCCAGCTCTAAGGTATAGGGGTGGATCTGGAATTTCCAGGCAAAGATATGAAAAGTACTGGCGCTTTGGAGTTCCTGAAGTGTTGGTGGTGGCCTTTCTCTGTGCTTGGATGTGTGAAAGGGAGCCAACTTCTTCTGCCATTATGAAACTTCCCCTCAATCTGTAAACGTCAATAAATCCCTTCCTTCCATAACTGTGTCTGGTCTGGAGAAACATCCCAGCAACTAAAGCTGACTACTCCAGAAGAAAACAAAAAGAAATCCACAAAGCTAAAACAAGTTACAGGTTTTGTCACTGCGAAGCCAGCTACTCCCTTGCCTTGAGGAACTTCCTATTCCCCAGAGCATCACTCATGGCCGCTGTCATGTTCGTGATCTGGAAACTGTCTGCAACATTCACCCTCAAATTATGACATACATAATTGTCCACTAAAATGAAGTGGGCTCATGAGAAACAAAAGTGACCAAGGACTAATTTAGTTTGACACATGGGGTATGGTGGTGGCACTGACCCAAATGGTGAGGTGCACGCAAGAGGCAGGTTCTGGAATATGACATGGTGAGCTAAGATGAAGCTTCTTTTTCAACCATGCTGGGTTTCTTCACGTGGGTGGCGAGTGTGGAGACACAGTCAAATGAAGGGTCCCTGGGCACAGCAAAAGCCCCAGGCTTTGGGGAATGGTTCCAGCTAAAGCATACATGTGGAAGTTGCTCAGCTTGGTGGCAATGGTCAATACTATTAAACAGGCCAGCTCTTTGAGGTGAGAAAGAAGGAAGAACAACAGATCCAGTCTCAGGAGTGCCCGTATCAAAAAGGCTGGAGGGATCGGGAGTTCAATTGTGTGCTTGGCGGTTTAATAGCAATCGTTCTCAGAGTGCTTTTCAAACAACAGAGTCCCACAAAATCTTCCTAAGCCTAAATGGTGAATTGTTTTAAATCCTATAAGATTCTTTCATGCTAGAATTTATTTTATGATTTATTTTAGGCTTAAGGGCTATTATGTTGGTCCAAAGGGGCAGTGTTAATACAAGTTATTTCCTCTGAAGTTGAAATTGATTAAAAATGTTGTAACTAAGCCAAGTAATAAAACAGGAGGATGAAAAACAGAATAATTATAGTAAAAGATCTAATTCCAAGAAAAAAATTCATTAAAGCTAGCTGTTTGGAAGCCAAGCAAAAAAGGGAAGAGGCTGAATTAACAAGGCATGGTTCAGATTGATCACTAGCCCAAGCCGGACTACCATGGGTCTCCTCCTCTGAAACATTTGATAGAACATTGAAGTGGTCAGATTTTTGTTGTTGTTGTTGTCATTTCAATGAGGTCTATTGGGCTGGAGAGATGTCTCAGGAATTAAAAGTTCTTGCCTGCAAAGTCTAATGGCCTAGGTTCTATTCCCCAGTACCCATGTAATACCAGATGCACAAGGTGGAGCATGCGTCTGGAGTGAGTTTGCACTGGAAGGAAGCCCTGGTGCACCTGTACTACGCATCCCCCCTCTCTGCATCTTTCTGTCTCTCTATATATCAAAGAAACAAAAAAATTAAATATTTTATTTATTTTTTATTTATTTGAGAGAGAGAAAGAATGGACATGCCAGGGCCTCCAACCACTGCAAACGAACTCCAGATACATGCGCCACCTTGTGCATCTGGCTTACGTGGATTCTGGGTAATTGAACCGAGGTCCTTTGGCTTTGTAGGCAAACACCTTAACTGCTAAGTCATCTCTACAGCCCAATAAAAATATTTTTAAATAAAGTGTATTTTCATTAGGAAAAAATGAAGCCAAGTTGAAATGGGAAAGAGGTAGAGGACGGGGGATGAGAGGGAGAAGAGGTGGAGAGAGAGAAACTGAGAGAGAAAGAGAAACAGAGAGACCCTAATGAGCTCAACTGCCTAGTCTATGTCCTAAAATCTACAATAAATCCTAGTTCCTGCAGCTTTTCTTTTGACTCTTAATTTTCTGCCCCAATATATTCCCTTTTTAGGTACTTGCAACTAAACAAGTTGCACCTAATCTAGTTGATTTAAATTTTTTAAAAAAGAAGTCCTCCACCTATGCACCGAACAGTCCTTTGACCCATCGCTTTACGTCCTGGGCCTCTCCTCAAACTACCAATTCCATTCCCCCCTCTTACATGCACAGCGTTCCTGTCCCTCTGGGGTATGGCTGACAGACTCCTTCCTGTCCAAATCATTATAGTGCCTCCTTACTGAAGAAGCCCTACTCTTGCCTTCTTTCCTCTACTTTTATTCCTGTTGCCCTCCTGCCATGCATATATTAAAATCATTTTTAATATGCCATTAGGCTGAACTGGCTTCAGTACCTGAGGTTTCTATGTAAACAAAACTGAATTTAATGTAAACAGTAAAATGTAACTTAAGCTTAACCAATTAGAAACTACCAACTACCCTCCAACTACCCTCCACTGACTTGGACCCAGATCAGGCAAATCCCTAGCTGTGGCCAATCAAGTAACTTCTTTGCTGTGCTTCGTCAGTCAGCATAGAAAAGCCAGTTGCTTAAGACATAGAAGTGGAGTTCAATTCATACTTGTTTGGGGTGGGGGGGTGGGGGTTCAGATAGTGTCTCCTTCTAGCCCAGGCTGACTTAAATTCACTAAGTAGTCTCAGGCTGGCCTCGAACTCACAGTAACCCTCCCTACTTCAGCCTCCCAAGTGCTGGGATTAAAAGTGTGTGCCACCACACCAGGCCATAAATCTCTTAATGGTCAAGTAAACTCTGCTCAATTTATTCTGTCTGAAGTTCTTTTTTTTTCTTTTTTTTTTTTTTTTTTTTTTTTTTTTTTTTTTTTTAGCAATCCCCAAACAGAAATTTGGCCACAGGTTTCCTTTCCCAGCCCTTCCTAACTTCGCCATCCATGTGGCAGAGCCTCGTCTCAGTTCTGGGACTGCCTTGATTCCACTAGGCTTTCACTCTTCCTCCCTTGTGTGGTGTGAAAAGAGATTTCCTCCCCATTGCAGTCATCTTCTTGCTGCTGGGACAAAACGCAGGACCAGAAGCAGCTTAGGAGAGGAAGAGATTGATTTCAGGCTTACAGTTTTGAGAAGAAGATGCATCATGGCCGAGGAAGCTGACTCACTTCATCACACATGCACAGCACAGAGAGGAAATGGCAAGTGACAGCTGGCTCTGCACACACACTAGACTCACGATCTGCCCTCAGTGACACACCTCCTCCAGCAAGGCTCCTTCTGCTGGAGACTAAGTAGTAAATTTTATCAAAAATACCTTCCAGGTGTGATGGCATATGCATTTAATCCCAGCACTCGGGAGGCAGAGGTAGGAGGATCACCATGAGTTCAAGGGCACCCTGAGACTACATAGTGAATTCCACATCAGTCTTATCTAGATTGAGACCTTACCTCGAAAAACAAAACAAAACAACAACAACAACAACAAAAAAAAAAAAAAAAACCTGAGTCTGGGGCTTGGGAGATGGCTCAGTGGTTAAAGGCACTTGCTTTCAAAGCCTCATAAAGTACCCTCATAAATCCAGATTTTTTTTTTTAAAAAGTGACTATGCTCACCAAACTGCACAGTAAGCACTTCTCTTAATGTCCACACCCATATATTAATGCTACTCTCACTTTTGTTTAGAGAAGCTTCTCTTTCCAGATGGTAGCAACCTTGGGATGACTCAGAAGGCACCACGGTGCTGAGAAGAAGTGACAGAAGAGTGCTCAGCACTGAAACATCTCAAACCTACCTTCCAAGGCTCAGGGTCCATTGCGGAAGAGGGGGTGGAAAGAATGTAAGAGCCAAAGGAAGAGTAGGACTCCTTACAACGTGCTCCTCCAGACACAAAATAGCCTGGATATCCATGACCTCACAGCGCCTGACACTACCTACACAAGACCATCATAATAGGAGGAAAAGATCATGACATCAAACTGAAAAGAGAGATTGATTGAGAGGGGTAGGGGATATGATGGAGAGTGAAGTTTCAAAGGGGAAAGTGAGGGGAGGGAGGGAAATAATAAGGGATATTAACTGTAATTAAAGAAGTTGTTAATAATAATAATAAATGAAATGAAATGAAATAAAATAAAATAAAATTTAAATTTAAATAAAATTTAAAAATAAGCTAAATGAGGCTGGAGAGATGGCTTAGCGGATAAACACTTGCCTGTGAAGCCTAAGGACCCTGGTTCAAGGCTTGATTCTCCATGACCCATGTAAGCCAGATGCGCAAGGGGGCTCACGCATCTAGAGTTTGTTTGCGGTGGCTGGAGGCCATGGTGCGCCCATTCTCTCTCTCTTTCTCTACCTGCCTATTTCTGTATCTCTCTCTCTCAAATAAATAAATAAACAAAAAAAACCCTAAAAAATTGTCCTTTAAGAAAAATAAGCTAAATGAAAAAAAAAAAAAAAAAAAAAAAAAAGAAGAAGAAGGGGGGATGAACCAGGAGTTTGCAATAGCCAAAGGCCCTGATGTACTCATTCTCTCACTCTTTCTCACCCTCACACATAAATCAATAAATGAATGAATAAATAAATATAAAATCTTTTTTCAAAAGTACCTGAGGCTATGGGAGACTATATTACAACCACAATACTCCCTATGAGGAATTAATCTTCTATCTATGTTTTGGTAAATGCCAACCTTTAGAGATCTTAGTATCAATTTTCCCACTTCTCTCCAACACCTTCAATTTCTCTGTGCCCCTCTCATCATCTAAACATGCTCAACCATCACATTGTTCAAAAACAAATCCTACTTAGACTCCTTTCTTCAACTGTTATTATACTCCCAGGCCTCTCTTCCTCTTCAAAGAGAAACATCTGAAAGCATTAAATACCCTTCCTATTGTTTTCTTTTGAATATTTTTATTTTATTCATTTAAGAAAGAAAAAGATAGAGAAAGAGAGCATGTGTGTGTGAGAGAGAAAGAGAAAAAAATGTGTTCACCAGGGCCTCTAGCCACTGCAAATGAACTCCAGACACACGAGTCACCTTGTACATCTGGCTTTACATGGGTATTGGGACATCAAACTTGGGTTCTCAGGCTTTGCTGGCAAGTGCCGTAACTGCTAAGCCATCTCTCCAACCCCCTTCCTGTTTTTATTTCTTTAATTTTCATTCAGACTTTTCTGAAAGTGATCCCTCTTTTATCATGGGAATACTAATTCTGATTATTACTTCACAAGTCCCAGGTACCAAACATGGAGCTGTAGGATTTAATGCTTGCCCTGCTGGTTTCTGACCTTGTATTGATCCAATCTTCCCTTGCTATGTCCCCACTCCTCCTTTACAGAATGGGTGTGCTTACTCTGTACCATTACACTGTGAAAGTATGTAACTGCTGTTTATATTTTCAGGGCTCAAGACTTGGGCAGGTCTACCCCTCCAACCGTGTTGCTTACAGCCATCTCTCTGGAGCAAGATCCACCCCAAGCCCACAGTTTTTCTCGGCAGACATGCCATAGTCCTGGCATCTGGAACATCTGTGGTCTCCACTACAACCCACGGTTCATCTCTACAACTTCACACAAATGTGTCACAGGGCCTCCTCCTTACAGGGACTTCAACATTGTCCAACACTTCCTAACCCAGTGACTCTCTGGAACCATAGTACAACCCATGATTCTCTATCTTCTGCCTTTGGGGGGCTTCCTAAACCAAACCAAGTGGGCAATATTGACAAAAATTTCAATCCACAGAGGATAAAGCTCAATCTTGAGGAGCAGGAAACTCCTTCAGCAGCCTTCTTCTTCTTCTTCTTCTTTTGCTTTTTTTTGAGAGAAACAGATAGAGAATGGGCACACCAGCAGCCTCTCAGTCACTGTGAATGAACTCCAGAGGTGTGTGCGCCCTCTTGTGGGAAAGTGTGGCATTGCACCCTTGTGTCACTGTGTCTGGTTAAACATGGGACCTGGAGAACCGACCAGGCATTCTTAGGCTTAGCAGGCAGGTGCCTTAAACACTAAGCCATCTCTCCAGCCCCAGCATTCTTCTTTTAGGTACTCATACTAGCCTGAGCCTTTAAAGGGTTGGGCCTCATCCTCAGGATATCTTTCCTACTGTCCCAATGCAAAGCAGCTGGTCCATCCTCAATGGTAGTAATCTTTCACAGTTGCAGCTAAAGCACTTGTAGTCTTTGTGCCTGTAAACTAAATTTATTCACATTTCTTCCCATGCCAAACTTTGTGGGTTTTTTTTTTTTCATATTCTTCTGATCTATATTTTCCTCAGCCAAACCCACTAACCCACCACATCCAAATTCAACTTTGTTCAAAGTCTTATGAGATGGGCAGAACATAGCCAACCTCTTTGCTAGAACATCACATTAATTGCTTCTACCACAGTCCCTAATAAAGTACCTTTTTCCTTTCTGAAAACTCTTAAATTGAGTCTATACCTCTCTCTGTGTTTTGGTCTTCAAAACTCTCAACAGAAGTGTCCATTAAGTTCTGCCTACAGCATTATGAGGCTTTTCCAATGCAAAGTTCCAAATCCTTCCATATTCCTCCCAGACACCAGTTACAAGAAACTAAAAACCCATGTGGTTGGGTTTATTGCTGCAGTTGCCCCTGATGTAGTCAGCTTCCATGTTGCTAAGATGAACATCCAAACTGGACACAATTTGGGGGAGGAAGAGATTTATTTCAAGCTTATAGATCCAAAGGTTCCATCAATGGCAGAACCCTTCTAAGCAGAGAGAAAATCAAATAGCCAACCAAAACTAAAAGCAGCAAGCCCAAACTTGCTGGAAGAAATAGGTCACGGGGCAAGGCTTTAGGTTTTATAGCCTGTCCCTGCTTCCTAGTCACGCTCTGCCTCCTGGACTGTGGATGCCATGTGACTAGCTTGCCTCCTGCTTCTGCTGTTAGGTGTGTCCCACCATAATGAAATGTATCTCTTTGAAACTATAAGCCAGAATAAGCCTGTTCCTTTCTTAAGCTACTTCCTAGAAAGTATTTGGTCACAGCAATGAGTGAAGTAACTAATATACTTTCCAACCCTAAGTTTACCCATTTTAAAAGAGAACTGGACTGGAGAGATGGCTTAGCAGTTAAGGCACTTCCCTGCAAAATCAAGGGACCCAGGTCTTATGCCCCAGGATCCATGTAAGCCAAATGCACAAGGTGGCACATGCGTCTGGAGTTCATTTCCAGTGGCTGGAGGCCCTGGTGTGCCCATTCTCTCTCCCTCTCTCTTTCTCTCTCTCTCTCATAAATTAAAAAAAAATGTTTTTTAAATGAGAATTATATTTATTTCATAGGAGTTTTATGAAAACTAAATAATATAACTTACATAAAATCAAGCTACCTGCGATATAATAAAATCTTTTTTTTTTTTTTTTTTTTAAAGATAGGGTCTCACTCTGGCCCAGGCTGACCTGGAATTCACTATAAGTCTCAGGGTGGCCTTGAACCACCACGAGAGCTGGGATTTGCGCCACCACTCCCGGCTTTTTATTTTTTTTTTTTTTTTTTTTTTTTTTTTTTGGCTCCGGTCCAGGCTGACCTGGAATTAACTATGTAGTCTCAGGGTTGAAATCACCTCTGCCTCCCAAGTGCTGGGATTAAAGGCAGCCAATGTTTGTTCTTTATTTATTTCAAACAGCCAATGTTTGTTCTTATTTATTTGGGGGCACTCTTAGCACTTACTTTCACTTTATGTCAGAAGTATTTTTTCATTCTTTTATTTGACTATTATAATTTTGAGTGTATAATGTCCCCCAGTGGCTCATGTGTTTGAACACTTGGACCCCAGCTAGTGATTCTGTTGTGGAAGGCTTTAGGAGGTGGGGACAAGCTGTAGGAAGTGGGTCATTGGTGGGCACATCTTAGGATTATATAATGTCCAGCTATATCCCTCTGCTTCCTGGTCCTGTGATCTACAAGCAAGCCTTGCTTTTAAAACCATGAGCCAAAATGAACCTTTCCTGCTTTGCATTTCTTCCTTTAAGTAGGCTATCAGGGTAGACCCAATTTCTTTGAGGGAAAAACAATTTTTCGGGGGTGGAGAGATGACTTAGCAGTGAAGGCATTTGCCAGGAAAGCCTAATGACCCATGTTTCATTCCCCAGGACCCACATAAGCCAGATGCACAAGGTAGCGCATGTGTTTGGAGTTCCTTTGCCCTCATTAGAGGCCCTGACATGCCCATTCTCTGTCTCTCTATCTGACCCCCTCTCTCAAATAAACAAATAAAAAATATTTTTTAAAAATAATAATTTGGGGCTGGAGAGATGGCTTAGTGGTTAAGGCGCCTGCCTGCCAAGCCTAAGAATGCCTGTTCGAATCTCCAGGTCCCATATTTAACCAGATGCAAAAGTGACGCAAGGGCGCAATGCCACACTTGCCCACAAGGGGGCGCATGCATCTGGAGTTCATGCACAGCGGCTGAGAGGCCACTGGTGCACCCATTCTCTGCCTCTTCCTCTCTGTCTCTCTCGCTCTTAAGTAAAAACTAAAATAAATAATAATAATTTTTCTGTTGTTTCATATTTCCCATAATTTCAACAACTCTGTGTCACAGATTTTTCTGGATAGACCTAATTCCAAATAAGATGCCTCATACCCTTTATCATAGTGTTAAATCCGCTGAGAATTCTAATATGTCAGGGTTCAGGATGTACTTGCCAAAATATCACTTACTGATAATATGGCCATTGTACACCCTTCAGTTGGCACTGCAGGGCTGCATGTACACCAGCAATAAATCTACTCAAGAGCAATGGCCTCCAAAGGCCATGTGTCTGGAAGAACTTCCTTGCCAGAATCTACCCTTGGAAGATTACACAATGAGTGTTTCCCCAAAGGTCCAAATGTAGGGCTTGGACCCAGAGTAGTAATATTGAGAGGTGCTATGGACCTTTAACTTCTGGGCCTAGTGGGAGGTCCTTAGGTCACAGGGGTGTGCCCTCAAGAGAAGTCACAGGACCCTGCGCATTATGTCTCTCTGTGCTTCCTGGGTCATGATACATGCAGGTTACTCCACAGCATGCTCCCACCATGATGTTCAGCTATCATCAGAGGCACAAATCAGGAGCCTGCCGAATCATGGATTTGAACTTCCAAAACTGTCATCCCAAATAAACCTCTATATATCATAGGGAGCTTGTGACAGATAATTGATTACAGTGACAGAAAGCTAACTAACACAGCAGGAGAGGATAATAGCCACTCCTATCTATAAATTTCTTAAGAGGGCACTTCTAAAAAGGGATCTAAACTGGGCATGGTAGCACATAACTTTAGTCACAGCACTAGGGAGGCAAGGTAGGAGGATCGTCATGAGCTCAAGGCCACCCTGAGACTACATAGTGAATTCCAGGTCAGCCTGAGCTAGAGTGAGACCCTACCTCCAAAAAACAAATAAATAAATACAAAAAGGAATCTAAAATTAGAAGTGATTTCCCATTTCCAACTGTAAAACCATCAGGATAATATCCCCTTGCTTCAAAACTTTCTTCCACCTGTAAAAGTTATTGGTATCAAAACAAAGTCAGCGGCAGAGGCAGAAGTCCAGAAAGAGGACTCCTCACACACTCATGCCTATGATGGAAACTATACAAAGAGTTCCTCAGAACGGCAGTATTCCTGGCAAGCAGCTACCACCCGGACATGTGTCTAACAATGACTGTCTCTTCTAAAGGCTTTCCCTTTGCCCTCAACCCTCTCAGATGTGCCCATCCCACCACAGCAGTGTACCCAGGGTTGAAACACCCTATTCATATGCTTTGCTTTGGACAGTCAGTCTCTCTAGCACCCACTTGATACACCATTGTCACCTCCATGGTCAAACCCTCTCTCTCCCCATATTGGAGATGCTTTCTTCATCCTTTCTTAGAGATCTGGAGAGACAGCAAGCAGCCACTTAAGCATGGAGACCTCCCGGCCAGAGACTGCCAAGTTCATCTCCTCAAAATCCACATGGAAAGATGGGTGTGGTTGCACATTTCTGTAATCCCAGTCCACAGAGGGGCAGAGACTAGACAACCTCCTTGGGGCTCACTGACAGACAGCAGCTCTGGGTTCAGGGAAAGACACCCCCCTTCAAGGAAATATGTAGATGAACCATAAGAGGACAACCCAATGTTCTACTCTGGGGCCCACACACACGCACACATCACACACACACCACACAATGCTATACACACACACACACACACACACACACACACATTGAGCAAAAAAAAAAAAAAAAAAAAAAAAAAAAAGCTTTTTTAAAGAAAAATTAATCTGGCTATAGACCTAAAGTACTAATTGAAAACTGAAACCTTCTTTCTTTCCCCAGAGTCTTTCCCCCAGAGCAGCTTTTTTTTCCCCGCTCTGAGGCTCTACAAGCTAGAGCCTGGGGTATCCGGGGTGTCTGTCATGACCCTGGTTGCTGCTGACAGGCCATTCTCTGGCTGAAAAGCCCAGTTCTTCTGGGAGCCCACGCCCTCCAACTCTACCACCCATTCACCCCTAGGCGTTCATCTGCCAGCCTCAGTGATGGCCCCTTGTTCACAGCAGACATGAGCGCCTGGATCACTCATCGGCTCCTTTTCTCTTTTGTCCTATCAGTCATTCTTGGCGGCTTAGTAGTCACCTAAAATGTGTGTGTCAGACACTTAAGAGTCACACTGACTGAGCCTCCTCGCTTTCAGCACTCTCCTCCTGTGTCCACCTCAGCCATCAACTACCAACACCCTATCCAGCCCATGTCATTGTCACCGATGGCACAACCTCTGCAATCATGCCAGCATCCCCCTCTCCTCCCTTGCCTTCCCCACACAGCTAACTCCGCAACAACCCTTCCAGGCCACACGTGCCCCCCAGTCCAATGTCTAACACTATTTCTCTATCTTCTCTTCCTGTCAGAGAATTGGGATGGGAAGATGGCCCAATCAAAAGGGTTTCATTGGGGCTGGAGAGATGAGTTAGGAGTTAAGGCACTTGCCTGCAAAACCTAAACGACCCAGATTCTATTTCCCAGCACCCACATAAAACCAGACACACAGTGGTGCGTGTGTTGGGAGGGAGTTTGTTTGCAGTCACTAGAGGCCCTGGTGCTCCTATTCTCTATCTCTCCTCTCTATCTCTCTCTGCTTGCAAACAAATTTTTTTTTTTTTTTTTGGTTTTTCCCCGTAGGGTCTCACTCTGGCCCAGACTGACCTGGAATTCACTATGTAGTCTCAAGGGTGACCTCAAACTCATGGCAATCCTTCTACCTCTGCGTCCCCAGTGCGGGGATTAAAGGCGTGTGCCACCACACCCGGCTAAATAATTTTTTTTTTTTTTAAAAAAAAAAAGGGCTTAATTGGAGAGTTTCCATGAATTGGAGAGAGGGCCTGTTTACAAAGCAGTGGGCAGACCGAGGATCCAAGAGATAATGAAGTATCCAGAGATGAGGAGGTCGGGAAGGCCTAACCACCTACAGTCTGAAAGCAGAGTGTCACTGGAGCTCAGCAAGAGCTGGGGGCATGGGGAGGGATGACTGATAAGGGTTGTAACCAGAGGAGAACACTGGAGAATCCTACCAGAGCCATGGTAAGTAAAGAGAGATCAGAAGAGGAAGACATCTCCCAAACTCTCCGATCTTTGGCCTCAGTCTTCCAATTCTAGTCCCAACTAGAAGCCAAGATCGCCAGGTGTGGTGGCGCACGCCTTGAATCCCAGCACTCTGGAGGCAGAGGTAGGAGGATCACTGTGAGTTCAAAGCCACCCTGAGACTATATAGTAAATTCCAGGTCAGCCTGAGCCAGAGTAAGACCCTACCTGGAAAAAAAAAATCAGGACAATGAAGCTGGACACAGTGGGGCACACCTTTAATCCCAGCACTCGGGAGGCAGAGGTAGGAGGATCCCTGTGTTAGAGGCCATCCTGAGATTACAGAGTGAATTTCAGGTCAGCCTGGGCTAGAGCAAGACCCTACCTCGAAAAAAAAACAAAACAAAAAAAGAAGCCAAGATCCAGGAAGCCGTAGTGATACCATCTAGATAGGATTGTTTTCTGCAACAAAAATCAATAAATAAACAAAGGAGTGATGACAGGAAACCAAGACAGTATAAAACGTGCAGCCACTCCCTGTGGTCTCTGCTTCCTCACTCCTGCGCTTATGGATCAGCGCCCCTCTGTCACAGCAACCTGGACAAAATCCACCTCTGCCATCACATCTGTAACCAAGCAGGAAGATGTGACAACATAAAGTGGTATGGTATGAATCTGCTTGCTGGTTTGTTTTAAGTTTGTGCCCAAAAGTTCCAAGTGTACCCAGCTGTCTGATTATGTTCCCATATTCCATTCACTGGCCCATAATTTTACTCAATTCTATACATCACACTGCCCCTAGTCCTGAGAGTTTCACTGAGAAAACAGAATCAACAGAGGATGAGTTATCTTGGCATTTCTGACTTTGCTCTCCCGCTACGTATGGTCCTGCTCAGCCTTGTCAACGGGGAAACAAAAGTGTTCAAGGTGCCACCAAATAATGGCCCACTCAAGGGCATTGCTCCTGTAATAGCTTCTTTAGAAGAAACGCTCTCCCTTGTAGATCATTCCAGCTGAGCTCACACACATCGTTCAAAAAGAAAAGCAAACCCCTCCTTAGGCACACTTCAGGTGATTGCTCATTTCTTTCTTCCTCCGGGAAACACCTTCACCAGAAGAGTCCTTAGAGTCACGCCTCCGCGGAAACACTTCCTGTTCTCTTGGAACTCTCTTCAGCTAGCCACTTGTTTCCACTGTGCCAAAGAAAATACTCTCTTCACAGAAGTCAGGCTGCTAGCAGAAACAAGCTACCCATTCAAATTGGGTAATTTGAGTAAATTCCATAAAAGGACTTGTAGTTACCTTCCTGTTGCTAGAACATAACACCCATCCAAAAGCAGCTGATGGGAGAAACGGCTTATTTTTGGCTAACAGTCTTGAGGGGAAGCGTGAGGGCATGGGATCTGCAAGCAGAGGTCGGACATCCCTTCTGCCACAGCAGGTGGCCAAAAAGCAGCAAGACACTGATCTGAGCTCTGGCAAGGGGGTGCTGGTGAAAACACCCCCTAAACCCACCCCCAACAATACACCTCCTCCATCAATGCTCCACTTCCCAAACTGCCACCCAGTTTAGGGACCAAACACTCAAAACACATGAGTGTACAGGGAACATGTGTTTCAAACACAGATAGGGCTCTTTTTACAGATGTGGGCAGGGTGAGAGGAAGCAACAGATAGTTGAAGGGACAAGAGGAAGACCAAAGAGGGCCTCCTTGCAGAAGTGGGACTCTGAGGCAAATGGCTGGGGTACGATGAGGGATTTGCATTGCCTAAGGGAGGACATCAGTGGAAGGACTCATAATCCTTCCAGTGTGGGAATCATCACATGCTGTCTCTGTGCCGGGCTCTCCCTGACTGACAGAAACTTCCTCAGGCCTACCTCCATCAGAGGCTCTTTTTGCCCTCTCCTCCCTCCTTTCCCTGTATCATGATCTGAAAGCTTTCCCTGCTAATTACTTTACATTTTGCTTTTTACAAATGTTAGCACCAACAGGTCTATTGTGCTTCTAACTCTGTTTTGTTTTGTTTTTAATTTATAAAATAAATTTAAAATTTTTTATACTTGAAAATAAATTTTAAAAAATTTAAAAATATTTTTATTTAGCCAGAGGTGGTGGCACATGCCTTTAATCCCAGCACTCAAGAGACAAAGCAGGAGGATCACTGTGAATTTGAAGCCAGCCTGAGACTACATAGTGAATTCCAGGTCAGCTTGGACTATAGTGAGACCCTACCTTGAAAAAACAAACAAACAAACAAAAAAAAAAGAATTAAAACTATTTATTTGAGAGGGAGAGACAGAGAGAGAAAGAATACTGGTAAGCCAGGGCCTCTTGCCACTGCGAACAAACTCAGATACAAGTGCCACTATGTGCACCTGGCTTTACATGGATCCTGGGAAATCAAACCCTGGGCCATCAGGCTTTGCAAGAAAGCACCTTTAACTGCTGAGCCACCTCTCCATCCCTAACTCTGTTTTGACATTAATATCATAAAACAATCCAAATTGATATTCTATGTAGAAAAACCTAAAAAATCATTTAAATTCTTATGGCTGGCCAGAGTATAATAAATCTAATCAGCTGACAGAAAAGTAGCATGTTTTCTCAAAAATAAAAGTGAAAAGTAAGTACATTTTAAGGATTTTAAAATATTTTTATTATTTATTTATTTGTAAAGGGAAAATGAGAGAGTGTAGATGTGCCAGGGCCTCTCACTACTGCAAACAAACTCCAAATGCATGTACCACTTTGTGTATCTTGCTTTACATGGGTACTTGGGAATCAAACCCAGGCCCACTGGCTTTGTAAGCAAATACCTTTAACAGCTAAACCATCTCCCCAGCCCAAGAGTTTTATTTTTATTTATTTATTTGCAAGATAGGACAGACAGAGAGAGAGAGAAAAAAAAAAGTGGGTGGATCAGGGCCTCCAGCCACTGCAAATAAACTCCAGATGCATGTGCCATTTTTTGTGCATCTAGATTTACATGAATATTGGGGAACTGATCCTAGGCTGGCAGGCTTTGTAAGCAAGCACTTTTAACTGCTGAGCCATCTCTCCAGCCCCATTTTAAGCTTTTATAACTGTAAGCAATGGGTGAGTTTAAAGGCAAAACAAGAACAATCAAGATATAAAGAGTTGTGAAAGATTTGTTACCTATAATGATAAGAAAAGCATGGGAGTTATTTCCAAAGCATTACCCTTCTTGAGCAAAGAAAGCATAGAGATTTTATTTAGGGAGCTTATACATATTCACATAGAAAAGTACATTCCTGAACATGCTTAGTTTAAGGTCATAATTTAAGACAGAACCATAGGGCTGGAGAGATGGCTCAGTAGTTAAGGTGTTTGCTCGCAAAGTCTGATGCCCAGACTGAATAAAAAGGGGAAAAGGAGGGAAAAGTTTAGGCACCTGCCTGCTAAGACTAAGAACGTCAGTTCCAATCTCCAGGTCCCACGTTTAGCCAGATCCAAAGTGAAACAAGAGAGCAATGCTGTACTTGCCCACAAGGGGGCGCACGCTTCTGGAGTTCATTTACAGCAGCTGAGAGGCTGCTGGCGCACCCATCTCTAGCTGTCTTCCTCTCCCCCACCCCGCCTCTCTCTCTCTCTCTCTCTCTTTCTCTCTCTCTCTCTCTGTGTGTGTGTGTCTCTCCAAAAAAAGAAAACTCATGGAACTATCATTCACACATTGAAATTAAAAAGTTTAAAAAGGGGGGGGGAGAAAGGAGGAAGCTAACTTAATATCGGCATTCCTCTCTCTGTATTCACTGGCTGCAGAAACAATGTGACCAACATTGACCTCACATTCCCACCATGATGCCTTTCCCACCATGTAAGACTATCTTCCCAAACAGTGAACCAAAATAAATGTTTAATTTTTTTTTATTTATTTACTTGAGAGAGAGAAAAAGGAAAGGAGAGAGAGAGAGATTGGGCATGCCAGGGCCTTCAGCCACTTCAAACAAACTCCAGACGCCTGTGCCACCTTGTGCATCTGGCTTACATGGGTCCTGGGGAATTGAATCTCGGTCGTTTGGCTTTGCAGGCAAGTGTCTTAACCGCTAAGCCATCTCTCTAGCATGCTTCTTTCTTTATGCTACTTTTGTCCAGTATTTTGTCAAAGGAATGAGTAAATTACCTAATACAGAAAATTAGTAGAAACATGGGGCTATGCCTGTGACTCCTTGACAATGTGGTTCTTGGGCCTTTGGAACTATTTTGTGGGAGGGATTCAGAGCTGTGGGATAAAGGAAGCCTACAGTGTGGTAAGCAGAGCTTAATGAGTCATTCTGGTGGGAGTCTAAGAAACTAGAATGCCAATAGTAATTTGGTCTGTAAAATTCCAACTCATGCTGGGACCATCATGAGACAGGGTGATTTCTTCAGTGAGGAGAATGAGGACACGGAACTTGGCTAGGCATCTGAGGGTAACAGCCCCTCCTCCCAAAGGGAACAGATTTTTCTAGGCTAGAAGCAGGAAATGTCCTTAAGTCTTTAAAGGGGGATTTGTTTTTTCCCTAATCTCTTTTTTCCTAAAAACCCAACAAGAACCTGTAAATAAGATTACTATATTTCTAAACACATGACATGGGATCTGTTTTTTCCTTATCTCTTCGTGCCTAAAAGCGTTCCCCTTCCCTAACAATCTGAAAAGAAAATGTGAATAATATGTTTGGGCTGCAGGTCATTGAGAAATCAAGCTGGAGCTGAGCTGGCAGCTTCTGCACTATTAACTAGCTGTCAGGATGCTAGAAAAAGCTATGCGGTATGCAGCCTTTGGGAGGAGAAAAATCATCAAGGGACTTAATCAGTAGTGGACCCTGCAAGTTCTATCACTGGCCAACCAGGCCAAATGTATCGACTGGTGCAATGGTGGTATAGCTATTTGGGGGAAACCAATTGCTCTCTGATTAGATTTGAGACTCACTCCACAAGAAGGCACCTGTCAAAAGCCTATGGCTAAGGAGCTCATAAGCCCTTGGGGGGCGGGGGCGGGTAACTACTACTGTTGTCTGCTTAAATACATATATTACGCTCACCAAACTGTTCTCTAATTACTTGTGAATGTCCATATATTAATGCTACTCTCACTTTGGGATAGAGAAGTTCTTTACAGATGGTGGTGACCACTGGAGTGACTCAAAACTGTCCGAAGTGGTGAAAAGTGACAGTGGAATGTTCAACACTAAGTAAGACATCTCTGTCCTTCTTTCCGAGGCTGAGGGACCATTGTGGGAAAGGTGGCAGAAATAATGTCAGAGCCAAAGGAAGCTGAGGACCTCTTACAGTGCTGTCATCCAGACACAAAGCAGCCTTGATGCTCATGACTTCACAGTGGCTGACACTAGCTACACAAGACCTTCCTAATAGGAGAGGGAAGATGATGATCAAAATAGAAGAGAATCTAGATGGAAAGAAGAAGGGTTTCAGTTGCGGGGAGATGGAAGGGAGAAGAGAAAAGGAAGGGATTATGATTATGGTATATTGTCTACATTTATGAAAGTTGACAATAAAAAGTTTTTGTTAAAAGAGCTGGGCGTGAGCCACAGCAGCAGCCGCAGAGATGGTGACCGTGATGGGCGACGCAGCCTTCTTCCAGCAGGGCAGTCTGCTGTGGTTCCCCGTCATCATCCTCTCCTTTGGCTATTACACGTGGGTTGTCTTCTGGCCTGATAATATCCCTTATCAGAGTCTTGGACCACTGGAGCCCTTCACCCAGTACTTGGTGGACAACCATTACAAACTACTCTCTATGGGTATTGGCTTGCGTGGATGATTCATGTGGGAGAGTCCTTTTATGCAATGGTATTGTGCAAGCTTAAAGGCATCACTGACAGTCAGGCCCAGCTGCTCTGGTTCCTGCAGACCTTCCTCTTCGGCATAGCGTCTCTGTCCATCCTCATTACTTACGGACCAAAGCACCTGTAGTGCACTTAGATGTCGCAACGCTTCCTCTCCACCTTTACTTCAAACTCTGGTGCTGAGTTTACGGCTTTCTACTTTCTGGACGCCGTCTGTCAAACAAAGCTAAGACCCTCTAGTTTCTTGTTTTCCTCTTAGATGCTCTGACTAACCTGGAAGAGACAAGTTATTGCCTGAGAAAGAAATAGGAAAAGATTCTGGCTGTCCAGTTCTGTAGCTTCACCTACATGGCAGGAAGCTCTGGGCCTCCGTCTGTGGTCCTTGGCTGTGCCAGGGCCCTCCTGCCATGTGGCTGAGGCACCAACTAGGTTTGCCTATTGGTTCATCTTTGCCCCACTTTCTGATGGACACACCCTTATTCTCCCAACATCTTTGCTCTAGTTTCCCAGTTTTCTTCCATCTTTTAGGACCAAGATAAAGTGACACTTTCCATCATTTCCACCCACATCAGATACCTGTGAGGCATGAGCTTAATCTCCCCTACTTCCGTTTCTACTACTACAGAGAAAGATAAGGGACATAGGCACGTACCTGGTGTCAGCCTTGCTGAGTTCTTCACAGGCTCAAGGGACCTGCTGAGACCTGACAGCAGAGGGATGAGCCCCCTCCCCATGATGCTGTCAGCCAGGGATGGCCCTGCCCCACTTGTGGCCCCAGGAATCCATGTTCTGTAGTGTGCAGGGAACTGATGGTCACTGCTAGATTACTTGTCCAACTCAGGCCACCTCGTAGCTTTCCTTGCCCCCAGGCGCCTGTATTTCAGCTGGGTGTGCCCCATCCATGGTGCACAAAGTCAGGACCCCGATCTCACATTCCCCTGCTCCATGTGCAATTGCTGAGCCCAATCAGTGCCCCATCATCACAACAGAAAAGCCCAAGGCTGCCTCGAACTGGCAGTGCCACCTCTCCATGGGTCTTTTCCCTGATGTCCTGCTCAGCTCTGGTGTACTCCATCACACCGGTGTTCCATGGGTTATCCAGCTCACTAGTGCATCCCTGTTCACCTGGGTGTACCTGATGACTGACAGGCTGAGGAGGAGGGGGGTGCCTTCCTTGGAGGACATCCTGTTCCTCATTCCCCTTGTTTGAGTTCACAAACATTTATGAGAAACGACTCACCCAGGCTGGGGAGGTGGCTGTGCAGTCAAAGGTAATTGCTTGTAAAGCTTGCTGGTCTGGGTTCAGTTCCCCAATACCCATGGAAAGCTAGATGCAGAATTGGCACGTTCATCTGGAATTTGCAGTGGCAGGAGGCCCTGGTGCACTCATTCCCCTCTCTTCATGTCCCTCTCTACTTATGGATAAATAAAATATTTTTAAAAACTCACCCCAAAATATTCCCTAAGGGAAAGCATCCCCTAAAATATGATGGGCTGTGAACTGTTTTTAGTGGAGATAAATCTTTGCAATATCTGGGTCTCTCCTCTTTGTGTTGTGATTAAGGGGTTTTACTTGGGTAACAAAGATTTTTTTCTTTTTTTTAAACCACAGTTAACCATCATGGAAATGTATTCTAGATGTTTTTGTTTGTTTTGTTTTGTTTTGTTTTGTTGAGAGCCATCCTCCTGGAGTATTGAATGAAAAGTATTGGCCACATTGGATGCTTTTTCTCAAATAGGCTCCTCCCTGAAACTGTACTCTTCAAGTACCAGTTTGCTTCTCTCTGATACAAAGCTGCAGAACACTCTGATTGTGGCTGTGTCTCCCTGTGTTTGTCCAGCTGCTTGTGACCCACATGGCACCTGCATGCTCAGTCACTGTGGTGACACCAGTGTCACCTTTTCATTGTGAATTGTTCTTGTTTGCATTTCCAGTTAATAAAATGTGTGCAACAACAACAACAAAAAAAGAGCTGGGCGTGGTAGTGCACACCTTTAATCCCAACACTTGGGAGGCAGAGGTAGGAGGATTGTCCAGAGTTCGAGGACACCCTGAGAATACAGAGTGAATTCCAGGTCAGCCTGGGCTAGAGTGAGACCCTACCTCAAAACAACAACAACAAAAAAAAAAGTATTTGTTAAAAGGAAGACATGAGGGTTAGAGAGATAGCTTAGTGGTTAAAGTGTTTGCCTGCAAAGCCAACGCACCCAGGTTCAATTCCCCAGGACCCACATAAGCCAGATACACAAGGTGGCACATGCATCTGGAGTTTGTTCACAGTGGCTGAATGTAGCGCCTGCGCTACCACCAAGACCCCGAGCTGGGTGAGGTGCCGAGGATTGAAAAGACAATCACTGGGTCATTCGTGCTTCAAGAATGCCATTTATTGAAGTCAGAGGGCGATATATATACAGCCTTACAGCACTGTGGAAATGTGCCAGGGTCAGAAGGTCATGTTCTCATATCCTGTTGTTTACTGTTAAGCAAGAGCCACCTGGGGCAAACGGAACTTGCGGTTAGGCCAAAAAATGGGAGTGGAACAGGATGTTTTTAGGTAAACAATCCTTGGTCACATCAGTCAAGCAGGTCAGCAGACTCCCCGGGAGGGGGGTTGGACCCCACAGGTCCCCCTTCCTTAAAAATAAATGAGCATCTGTCTTAGGTTGCCTCGGACGTCGACATCTATGTTACCCATCATGGAGAAGCCTGCCCAGGCTCCGCAGAATCTCTGTCTTAGGTTAATAGACATCCTCCAGGTCTTAACCGTCATTGATTACTCATTTATCTTGTAAGCTCAGCCATACTTGAGCAGTGGGGTTATCTGCTGCCAGAGGCATCAAGACCTCTTTGGACTGAAATTGGCACTGGGCTTGAGTTTATGCCATACAGCAGAGACAGACCAATGACAAAGCCACACCACCCAGGGCGATTAGCCCTAGGGACACAGACCCACTCCATTCCTTAGAGAGACGGCCGGCACAAAAGCATTTGACGCCTCAGCTGGCATAACGCAAATGTGGTGGTATAGAGGAGTACAGGTCACCATATGGGTTTTCCAAAGTAAATCTATTTGTTCTTATAGTAGAACTGTTTGTTGATTTAGATTTAGTATACCCAATTGTATGAGAGAATTTAAATGATTTTGAGTGTTGAGTGCACAAGCCACTTCCCCTGAGAGCAAGTCCACAGTGCTCGCTCTAACAGCAGATTGGGAAAGGGCTATGCCAGCAACAGTAGCTGCGGTGGCAGCAGTGGAAATTGCAGCAACGATAGCTGCAGATACACCAAAGTCTCTTTTCTGCTGGGAGAGAATCAGCTGCGCCTGTCAAGTCTTCAGGTGGCAGTCCTGTGAAGAACAATTGAGGATATCTCCTGAGGGAGTTTCATTAGTCCCAGATATGCTGTAAACCATGCACAGAACAGTTGGTGGAATTAGGTGAAAAGTCTCCAATTGACCACGGGCTTAGGATAAGGCATCCAGTAGAATCATCAAAGGAATTGGAAGAGTTAAGTTGAGAATAGTTAAGCTTAAGAACAAAGCACATGAAATTCTTAAGGGAATAGATAAGAGTTAAATTGGCTTTCTCTGGATCAAGATGCATAGTGAAATCAAGTTTCACTTGTTCCCAATCCGAAACATTAAGGCCCCGTGAAACCAAAAACCAAGGGCTTGCCTTTTGCAAAGTCTTAATAAATTGTCTTGCTGTAATACGTTTAATGCCTGTGGTAGTTTGAATATATGGCCCCCAATATATTCAATGTTTTATTACTTTATAGTTTGCATCTGCAATCACCTTCCTAGAGGCAATGTCACTGGGGGCGGTCTTAAGGTATTAATGGTGGGTGTGAGATTCCATTGTAAAGATATGCAAAGTGTGCCCAGTAGGAGTTCCTGAAGTGTGCTGTGACTTTTTTGGCAGTAGTTTTGCTCTGTGTGCTGTGTGGCTTGGGGCTTTGCTCTCTCTGCTTGGCCCTGTGAGAGCAGGTTGCTTCTTCTGCCATTATGGAACTTCCCCTGGATCTGTAAGCTTCAATAAATAATATCCCTTCCTCCATAACTGTGCCTGGTCTGCAAGTTCATCTCAGAGAACCTGAAGCTGTCTGCTACAGTAAAGTGGTACCAAGGACTGTGGGGTGAGATAAACCTGACCGTGTGGATATTGGTCTTTTGGAACCTTTGTTTTGGAGGAATGGGCATGGACTTGGTGCTTGCAACTGAAGATGCCTTCTGGAGTGGTAAGCCAAGTTTTATGGACTATTCTGATGAGAGTTTGAGAATGCTAAGTGCAGACAGTATTGAACTTCGAGGCTTGGCTTATGAGCTTTCTAAGGGGAAGGAAAGAGTGCAGAGGACTTTGTTGGAACTGGACTACTGGCAAAAGGGATGGCTACGTTCCGCTATCCAGGCCCAGAGTGTTTGATCAAACTTAAATTTGTAATGGACTGATGTGCTTGGCTAAAGATATTAGACTGAGATTTTAAGAGTTTAAGTTGGAAAACCTGAAACAAGTTAAAAGTAGAGGCATTCAGACTGGTTTAGCTGCTATTGTCGACACATTAGCAATCTTAAGGAAGGTGGAAGGAAGGTGGCCTGACTGATTTACATTAAAACAATGGAGAGGATGCCTGAGGAAAGACTGTTAAAAATGCAAATTCTTGGAAAGAGCTGACTGGAGAAGGAACCTGCTTTTCAAGGCTATGATTTATTTTGTCCCTGGATTAAGAATATGGCTGTGTCCTGCACACCTGGTATTAATTTTGGAAGCATGAAAAATGCATAGAATGGTCATGAATTGCACATGGTTCCAAGAGCCGCTGCTGAGATGCGGCATGAGGCATGCATGAAGACCCTCAGGAATAGGCTGCAAGAGCCTTTGGAAGATGGACCGTGGTTTGCATGGAGACCTGAAGATGTTTTGGATATACCAGTACTATGCAAGGACTCCCATGTAGTGCAGTGTTTGCCTGGAATCGAAGTTTTCCCTGGTGACTCTGCTCAGCTTGAGGGGCGGAATTGGAAAACCTGGAGACTGTCAGTCTCTGGTTATATTGAACTTGAACTGCAGAAGTTTGATGACTGCTGATGGTGATTGAGTTTGCATTGTTCTAGTTTCTCCTTACTATGCCTTATACCAGTTAAAATGTTTACTCTGTGCCTTTACATGTTGAAAGTATTTAACTTGTTTGATCTTACAGGACTCACTATCTTAAGTTGATCAAGACTGTGAGAACTTTTGAAATTGGACTGAGTACAATTTACAATGTGTGATAATGATAAATCTATTGGGGTCCAGGGGGGGAATGTGGTAGTTTGAACATATGGCCCCCAATATATTCAATGTTTTATTACTTTATAGTTTGCATCTGCAATCACCTTCCTAGAAGCAATGTCACTGGGGGCTGGTCTTAAGGTGTTAATGGTGGGTTTGAGATTCCATTGTAAAGATATGCAAAGTGTGCCCAGTAGGAGTTCCTGAAGTGTGCTGTGACTTTTTTGGCAGTAGTTTTGCTCTGTGTGCTGTGTGGCTGGGGGCTTTGCTCTCTCTGCTTGGCCCTGTGAGAGCAGGTCGCTTCTTCTGCCATTATGGAACTTCCCCTGGATCTGTAAGCTTCAATAAATAATATCCCTTCTGCCATAACTGTGCCTGGTCTGGAAGTTCATCTCAGCGAACCTGAAGCTGTCTGCTACCATGCCCATACCTTGTTTCCTTAGCAATTCAACTAACTGATCGACTAGAAATGAATGAGAGCTAGCGGTACCCATTTTCAATGCACTCCTCTCTTACCTCTTCTATGGCTGGCCAGCCTTCAGGAGCGATCCTTCAGCAGTTTTCCGTCTTTCCCGATCTCAGAGGGACCTCCAGCTGTAGTGCCCGCGCTACCACCAAGACCCCGAGCTGGGCGAGGTGCCGAGGATTGAAAAGACAATCACTGGGTCATTCATGCTTCAAGAATGCCATTTATTGAAGTCAGAGGGCGATATATATACAGCCTTACAGCACTGTGGAAATGTACCAGGGTCAGAAGGTCATGTTCTCATATCCTGTTGTTTAATGTTAAGCAAGAGCCACCTGGGGCAAATGGAACTTGCGGTTAGGCCAAAAAAATGGGAGTGGAACAGGATGTTTTTAGGTAAACAATCCTTGGTCACGTCAGTCAAGCAGGTCAGCAGACTCCCCGGGAGGGGTTTGGACCCCACAGCTGAAGGCCCTGGCATGTCCATTATCTATCTACCTGTTTCTCTCTCTCTCTCTCTCTCTCAAAATAAATAAATTTTTTAAATTTTTAGAAATAAAGAGAAGACATTAATAAGAATACAAAATGCCGGCATAGATCAGTGGAATAGAACTGAAGATCCAGGTACGAGTTCAAGTAACTACAGCTACCTGACCTTTGGCGCAAAGACAGCAAATGGTGCTGGAGAAACTGGATAGCCACATGTAGACGATTGAACTTGGACCCCTTCTCTTATCTTGCACAAACATCAAGGACCTCAATATAAGTCCTGAAACTCTAAATCAACTAGAAGCAAAAGTAGGGAGAACACTTCAAGATACAGGCATAGGGAAAGACTTTCTGAACAAGACTCTAGTAGCCCATGTAATCAGGAAAACAACTGAGACCTCACGAAAATACAAAGCCATTGTACAGATAAGCAAGCCATCAACAGGGTCATTAGACACCCTACTATTGGGAGAAAATTTTCACCAGCTACACCTCTGAAAAATGTTTAATATCTAGAATCTACAAAGAACTCAAAAACCTAAACAATAAAAAAAAAAAGTCAAACACCCTACTCAAAAAGTGAGGCAGGAAATATCCAGAGACGCAGAGGCTCCCAAAACCTCATCCCTGAAGCCAAACTAAAATGACCCCAACGTGGCTCAGAGAAACTCGCAGAAGAGGGGGCGGAAAGATTGTTAAGAGTCACAAGTTGGGGCTTTAAGCACAGAGACTGGGGCCTACCCCCAAAACTCTTGACAACCCCCACATTGCATGACCCACATTCCCCATTGATGAGGGTCCCTTTGGAAGAGGGAGGACAGGGAGGATGATAATGGAACCAATACTATGAATGTAAAATCAGAATAATAGAAATAAAAAAATAAAATTAGAAAAAAAAAACAAAGAAAATCTCCAGATATATTTTTGGAAGAATCAAAACATCCTGGCTCATACTGTATCTGTTCTGTGTATTTTATTTGATGGATGTGACTTTCACTGCTGTTTTAAATTCCCTATATATATATTTTTTATACCTCTGGACAATATGTTGCTGTGATTTTAGAATGTGAAAAAAAAAAGTGGGGCAGGGAATTGAACAGATCATTCTCAAAGGAAGAAATACAAATGGCCATTAAACACCTAAAGAGATGTCCAACATCTCCACACACCAAGGAAATACAAATTAAAACAACTATGAGATTCCATCTCATTGCAATCAGAATGGCAACCATAAGAAAATCACGTGGCAGCACATACTGGCAGGGTTGTGGGGAAAGAGGAATCCTTATCCACTGCTAGTGGGAGTGTGAACTTATACAGCCACTGTGGAAATCAGTATGGAGACTCCTCAAAAGGCTGCAAATAGAACTGCCATTAGATCTAGCTATACCTCTTTTGGGCATATACCCTAAAGACTCTACTATATACCACAGAACCACATGCTCAACCATTTTTATTGCTGCTCTATTCACAATAGCCAGGAACAGGAAATAGCCCAGATGCTCATCAACAAAAGAATGGTTAATGAAGATGTGGTACATATACACAATGGAATTCTACTCAACATAAGAAAAAAAATGAAATAATCAAATTTTCAGGAAAGTGTAAAAACTTGGGAAAAATTATGCCAAATGAGGCTACACAGGTTCAAAAAGACAAACTCTGTATGTTGTCTCTTATATGTGGTTCCTAAGCTGGACCAGCATCAGTTAACTGAAACCAAAACAAATTATCAACAATATAGACATGGTACTAGAATGAAGACAGGAAAAGGGGGAAATAGGGAGGGAGGAGAGGAAGGGCTACTCAACAATAAGTTAAAGGTCAGCAAAAAGAAAGAAGAAAGAGAGAGAGAGAGAAAGACCTGGGGGATAGATGAAGGGGAGATGGGAGAAATACACAAAACTTATGACATGAATCAGTTCCACAGAAACCTTCTTCCTGGTTACCATTCTTCAACTCATTACCCTCAGTAAGGGGGAGAGGGGACCTGAACTGAAGAGCCCCATAAAAAGTGGAGAAAGCATAACCCTAAAACCATGGGCTCTAGCTGGCAATTTCTGGGGCTAGAACTATGTCCCTCCTCCTCTCAGTGAGCTGTTGGTTAGGAAGACACAAGGTCCCTAAAATAATACAGGCCATTGCCTACATACTTGGTTACCTGCAAGAGCTAAAAGGTAAGTCCCTATTGCTTGAGACTCCACCGCCTGCAGCCACAGGACATCAAGTGACAATGCTGGAACTGAGAGGGAGTCCAGTTTCCTCCTGGCTAGCCCTCATAGTGTGGAAAATGCTATGAGAGCCACTGGAGAATAACAGTTGCCAACAGAGCAAATAAGTAGGAGAACCTGCCAGATACAAAATCAACCAGCCATGCAAGAAGCACACACTTGTGCAATAGTGGCACACAGTCAGCCAACGCAGGTAACCAACTGCTCATGAACTGAACATGAGACCTGCTCAGTAGGGGACCACTCATTTCTGGCTCGAGAAGGCAAGCCAGATTTCCTAGGACAGGAAACCAATAGGCTCCAGATAGAAGCTCTTCAACAAACAGGAGAGGACATACACACACTAAAAGTCTCTCTAAAAACTATGCTTATCCCCTTTAATTCAAACTGCTCTCACTTTTGGTTGGAGAATCTGTTCTATTTTACAGATGGTGGAGGATCTGGGTAGAACCAGGACACATCAATGCCTCAAGAAGAGACAGCCAACTGTCTATCATGAGATAGGTCACCTCCGCTTCATCTGCTCGGGCCCAGAAGTCTTTACAAAGGAAGTGGTGACATGAATACTGCTCTCAGAGCTAGCCTGAAAGCCAGTTCCAGGGAAATGGTGACAGACACTGTGTCACTCAAACCTCATCAAAACAGACATCTAGAGGCTACAGAGAAAGCAACACTAGATCACTATCCTGCCCACCAACGTTCAGATAACATTTTGGAAGAGGGGCTAGGAAGATTGTAAGAGCCTAAGGGTGGGTATAGCCTGAGGCCCAGTGTTGCATTCCCACCACCACTAACTGAGGCCTCTTGGTCCCCACAATGAATATCAGTAACTCCAGCCAAAGAAGACCCTCTGCAGAATTGGGGTGGGAGAGAGAGGTGTCTAAGAGTACAGCCTTTTTATTTAAAAAGTCAATAAATAATATAAAAAAATTTAAGCGCCTGGATACATGGCATGGGAACTAGACTGACCATCAGAGTGCCCATCCAGTGAATTTCTATAAAAGCCGTCAGCCAGAGTCATCAGGCTGGTTTTCCCATTTCTGGGGACCCCTTCCTGCTTTGCAGAAGTACCTCTGCCTTTTCTTCTCCTAAGCTCTATAAATACAATTTTTATTTTTTTTATTTTTTTTATTTTTTTAATTTTTATTTATTTCTTTGCAAGCAGAAAGAGAGATAGAAGAGCAGCAGACAGAGAGAGAATGGGCATGCCAGGGCCTCTAGCCACTGCAAATGAACTCCAGATGCATGTGCCCCTTGTGCATCCAGCTTACGTGGGTCCTGGAGAATCGAACCAGGATCCTTTGACTTCGAAGGCAAACGCCTTAACCACTAAGCCATTTCTCTCCAGCCCCTAAATACAATTTTAAAAAACTTTACCCTGTATCTGTGGATTTTACTCATTGAATTCATAAGACAAGACCTTGGATACCACTGATTCAGTGGAAGTTTTGCATGACTGTAACTTAACTCCTGGGTTAAAGCCCAACCAAGAGCCAAGAGTGGTTCCATCACTCTTCAAAGACACACTAAAATTCCATATTAATGGCACACACAGGAAGGAATGCTATAGACATACAGTGGAACTGGCCTAAGGAAGAAGTTACATGTGCCACAGGAAGCACAGCTATAAAGGTGTGGCTAACCACACCTGTTGGAGGGCAGATGACATCATCACCAGCTCCAAATGTTAGACATGGACCTGTAGGAGTTGGTATTGCCCTACTGAGTTTTGGTCTTACTTTGGTCTGATCTTTCTCTAGCATGGCCCAATTCCTCCTTTTTGGAATGGATTTGTTTATTCTATGGAAGTATGTACCTTGTTTATTTATTATTATTATTATTGTTGTTGTTGTTGTTATAAGGGTTCATAGTGAAGAAATTGCCTTGAGTTTTAGAAGAGAATTTAACCCTAGGATTTTGAACAATGTTAGAAATTGTGAGACTTCTGGGGACTCAGACTCATCTGAACTAAGCGCATGTTGCTTTATGAGAGGGCCATGAGCCTTTGAGGACCAGGGCTAGAAGGCTATGGTCTAGAAGTGATGTGTTTTGGTGTCAAGCTGACAAGAGGGACTTGAGATGGCTAATCTTCACTGTCAACCGGACTAGGATTTGGAATCACCCAAGAGACACATTTTTGGGTTATCTTACAAGGAGTTTCCAGAGAGATTTAAGTAAGGAAAGATGACCTATCCTGAATATGGGTAGCACCATTCCATGGGCCAGCACCCCAGACTTAGTAAAAAGGGGAAAAAAGAGAAAGTCAGTTGACCATTAGCATTCATCTCTCTCTTCTTCTTCTTGCTAATACGCTGTGACCAGCTACCTCACATTCCCTCCACCATGATGAACTGTATCCTCTCAACTTGTGAGCCACAATGAATCGTCTCCCCTTAAGTTGCTTTTGCCGGGTATTGTGTCACACCAACAAGAAAAGTAACCAACCAAAGTTCTTAGTATGAACTTCAAGAACAAAGGCTACGTCTGTCTTACTCATAAGCACAATCCTAGTGTTCAGGACTTGACTTATGTGTTACAAAGTCCTTTTTAAGTGTCTTTAAGATGAGTATATTTGTAGGGTAATATTTCAAGTCATTTTTTATAGTCATCTTTTGAGTAAAGTATCTTAAAATTTTATTCTCGTCTATGCAATATCTTTTTGCAATGAGTATTGGATTTCAATAAAACTTGTCAGTGTGGTACCAAATAGTAGGAAATGCAATGATGAAATTATTCTGAGTTCCTGAAGAACAGTGTTCGCATGGGAAGACAGGCTTACAAACAGCTATAATACAGTATGGCATTTAATAAAAATGATGCACAAAATATAACTGAAACATTGTGGTGGTTAGTATGTAAATGTCCCTCATAGCCTCAAGTGTTTGTGATTAAGCTCCCTATTTAGTCCTCAGCTGGTGGAAGTTTGTTACAGGAGGCAACCTTTGGGGTTGACTTGTCCCGTCCACTGGATGTTCAGAGCTAGCTCACTCAGACATCACTCCCCCCCTCTACCCCCCGCCCCCACTGCTGCTAGATAATGAAATCTAGGTGCCATGCTTTCTCCACCATGATGTAGCTTCTCCTTGAAATTATAAGCTTGAAATAAATCCATTCCTAAGCTATTTCTGATCAGGTGTTTTGTCTCAGTAATCAGAACATAACTGCTGCAGAAAACTGGCATCAGGAGTGGGGTCATTGCTGCCATGAACTTGTTTACAATGAGAAATATGGAAGGATTTGATAGTTTAGACTAGAAAAGCCTTGTCATACTCTAAGCAAAACTTGTTGGGCCATTCTAGTGAGAGTTTGAAAGAATATAATGTAGAGAGAAGTGTGAACTATAAAGCTTTGGTTTATGAGGTTTCAAAGGTGAAAAAAATGGATCTTTTTGGAACTGAGATAGAGGCTGGCTATATCCTACTTATGTTCTGAAAATCTGAACAGAGTTGAATTCAAAAAGTAAATAGACTGATGTGTTTGACAAAAGAAAGTACAGAAGAAAATACATGAAACATGTAAAGTTCATATAGAAAAAAATATAAGCAACTTTAAAGTCACAGGCACAGAGACTGGTTTTAGGCCACTTAAAGATGCATTTGTGGGGCTGGAGAGAAGGCTTGTTAAATGTGCTTGCATGCAAAACCTGAAGGCCTGAGTGTGATTCTACAGTACCCACATTTGTGCCAGATGCGCACAATGGTGTATGTGTAGTTTGTTTACAGTGTCAAAAGGCCAAGTATGCCCATCCTCATTCTCTCTCCTTGAAAAAAAAAAAAAGAGTAAAACATTTAAAACAATGCATTTGTTTAAAGAGATTACCACTATTGAAGATGAGCAAACCGTTCTACTTGGGGACAATGAGAAAGATGCCCTAAAGACAAAATCTGACTCACTGAAGGCTTAAACTAGTAAGATTGCAAATTATTTTGAAAGAATGAGGCTTGAGGAAGAATGGCAAAGGAATAACCTACTTCTCGTGGTCAAACTTTATTCCTCCCTGGATTTACAAATATGGTAAAATTTACCTGGTAATGGTTTTGAAAGCAGGAGAAATGGAGGAACTAGGTTCAGGAAGTTTACTCAATTTTGGTGATAGCAATGTTGGGCAGAGTCATAATCTCTGCATGGAGGCCCTATGGAGCCGTATTATGCAGCTACAAAGATGAACCATGGGTTACAATGGAGACCCCAGGATTTTGGAAATTCCAGGACTATGGGATGGCCAACAAAGAAAGCTGCTTGCTCCGGCTTGGGTGGAAAGCAAGCAGCTGAGTGGAGGCCAGAATTGGGCCTTTTGGAACCAGAGGACATCACTTGTCCAGTGCCAGACATAGAGCTCTAGGATTTGATATTTGCTCTGCTGGTTTTGGATCTTCCATTGATTCAATCTTTCCTTTTCATGCCTTCTTTTTGCAATGGGAATGTTTTACAAATATGTAACTTGTGTTTTAATTAGACAGGCTCACAGTTAAAAACTATATTAAATTTCAAAAGAGACATTAGACTTTTGAATGGTGTTGGGATTGGTAAAGACCATGGGGACTTTTTATAAAAGTATTTATTTATTTGTGGGGGAAAAAAAAGAGAGGAAGAGTTCAAGTATGGGCATGCCAGAGCCTCTTTGCCAATACAAATGAGTTCCAGATGCATGTTGCACTTTGTGCATCTAGCTTTATGTAGATACTGGAGAATGGAACCTGGGCAGGCTTTGCAAGCAAGTACCTTTAACCACTGACCATATTCCCAGCCCCCAAACCATGAGGACTTTCAACATTAGACTGAATGCATTTTCCATTGTGAGACAGTCATGATTCTGTGGTGGCCCAGGGAGGAATGTTGCCATTTGAACGTAAAATATCTTCCACAATATTTGTGATTAAATTTACTTCCTTCTTAGTCCTGAACCTGGGCTAGAGTTAGACCCTGCCTCCAAAACATAAAAATAAATAAAAATAAAAGTCTCCAGCCATGGTGGTGCATACCTTTAATCCTAGCACTCAGAAGGCATAGTAAGAGGATTGCCACCATTAGTTCAAGGCCAGCCTGGGACTACAGAGGAGAGTAAGACTCTACCTTGAAAAACCCATGTGTGTGCATATATATAATCTCACAAAAAATAAAAATAAAAATAACCTAGATGAAAGCAAGCCAAAGAAATTATTTAAATTCCCTATTTTCTTAGTCTCACAAGAAAATTCTAATCTAGTCTCATCCTTTTGGCTAAGATCAAGTGTAAAAACAAAAATAAATTAAAATTAAAATTAAAAAATAATTATTCACAGAACATGAAGAAACTAAACCCTTTACACATTATTGGCAGGTTTGTGGGGTATGAGCTCCTCAAAGGAATAAAAATAGGGCTGGAGAGATGGCTTAGCAGTTAAGGTGTTTGCCTGTGAAGGCTGAGGACACAGTTTTTTATTTATTTATTTTAATTTTTAAATTTCTTTTTAAGTTTTACTTATTTATTTGCAAGCAGAGAGAGAGAGATAAAAGAGAGGCAGACAGAGAGAGAATGGGCATGCCAGGGCCTTTAGCCACTGCAAATGAACTCCAGAAGCATGTGCCCTTTGTGCATCTGGCTCACGTGAGTCCTTGAGAATAAAACCAGGATCCTTTGGCTTCACAGGCAAACACCTTAACTGCTAAGCCATTTATCCCGTCCAGGACACAGTTTTGATTCCCCAGTTCCCACATAAGCCAGATGTACAAGTTGGAACATGTGTCTGGAGTTCATTTGCAGTGGCTAGAGGCCCTGGTGTGCCCATTCTCTCTATTTGCCTCTTTCTCTGTCTCTTAAATGAATAAATATGACATTTTTAAAAAGAGTAAAAATATCCCAAACCCTGCACTGTTAGTGTGAACTCTTGGGTCATGCACATCTCATGCAACACACACACGCCCTCTGTTAGTCCACCACACCTTACACCACCCCTGTGCACCTCTTGTGTGTGCCCTTGGGTCTCCCTAGCACCCGTGGGTCATGTACGCTCCAAGTAGCCTGCATAAGCCCCTGTAAGTTGGACCCTGTGAGTTAGCCCCCTGTGAGTGGTCCCCCAAGTGCCAGCCCACATGTCCCTCGCTGCCCCCACTATGCCAATGACCCTACCCCACCTGGCAGCCTCTGTCAATCCTTCTGACCTTGGTTGCCTCCTCTGATTGCTGGCTACCACCCCACACCAACACCCCACATCAACCAACTCCCTGGACAGACCTGATCTGTGGAGCCCAGCAACCATCACAACCTCCTTATCACCCTGTCCACCTTCCAGCAACCTCTTGGAGCATCACCTCTTCCCCAGAAGGGGAGCACAGGAATATCTGGCAACCATCTGCCAGGGGGAATCAGTAAGTCCTCCATAATTTGCCCAGCTAGGTACAATAGGGGAGCAGGGGCAAGTGGTACAGCCCCTGAACCTGACATGCAAGTCACAGCTGTGATCCAGGGCAAAGAGATTCCACTCCAATTTACAGAGTACACATTCTTCTCAGCAGCCCATGGAGCCATCTCCAAAATAGAACATATATTAGGGCATAGAGCATGCCTCTATAAATTTACAAAAATTGATATAACTCCCTGCATCATATCAGACCACACTGCATTAAAGTTAGATTAACAACAAGAGAAACATCATTATTTACATTAGCTCCTGGAGAATGAACAACACATATTAGATAATGAATGGGCCATGGAAGAAGTCAAAAAGAAAACTATAAAACTTCTAGAACTGAATAATAACAAAAACACATGGCTGGAGAGATGGCTTAGTGATTAAGGTGTTTGCCTGCAAAGCCAAAGGATCCCGGTTCGATTGTCCAGGACCCACGTAAGCCAGATGCATAAGGGGGCACATGCGTCTGGAGTTCATTTGCAGTGGCTGGATGCCCTGGTGTGCCCATTCTTCTCTCTCTCTCTCTCTCTCTCTCTCTCTCTCTCTCTCTCTCTCTGTGTGTGTGTGTGTGTCTCTGTCTGTCTGTCTCTTTCTCTCTCATAAATAAATAAATCAATAATTTTTAAAATACAACTTACCAAAACTTATGGGACACAGTGAAGGCAGTCCTAAGGGAAAAATTCATAGCACTAAATGTCTTCTTAACAAAGACAGAGAGAGCTCAAATGAATAACTTAATCATCCTCCTAAAGAGCAATCCAGCCTAAGAATTCCAGACCAAAAGACATAATTAAGACCAGAGTAGAAACTAGTTAATAGGAAACTAAGAAAAGTGATGAAATGAAGAACTGGTTCTTTGAAAAAATAAACAAGATTGATAAACCCCTGGCCAATTTCATCAAACAAAAAAGTCTCAAATTAATAAAATTAGAAATGAAAAGGGAGAGACCACAACAGACATCAATGAAATTGGAAGAATCATCAGGATGTACTTCCAAAACCTCTACTCCACAAAACTGGATAACCTGGAAGAAATGGATGAATTCCTAGATACATACCACCTACCAAAACTAAATTCACAGCAGATAAATCTCCTAAACAAACCTATTACATCCATTGAGATTGAAAATGTAATAAAAATTTCACAACAGGAAAAGTCCAGGACCAGATGGTTTCTCAGCTGAATTCTACCATTCGTTGAAAAACTGAGACCACTTTTCCTCAAGCTGTTTCACCAAATCTGAGAATAAGGAATGCTCCCCAATTCCATCTTCGAAGCTAGCATCACCCTAATACCAAAACCAGACAGAGATACAACAAGAATAGAAATATATAGTTCTATATCCCTCTACTAGGTATTTACCCTAAAGGCTCCATGCTTCACTGCAGAGATATTTGATCAACCATATTTTTAGCTGCCTAATTCATAATAGCTAGGAACTGTAATCAAACCAGTTGCCCACAATTGGACCAGTGGACAATGAAGATGTGGTATATCTACACAGTGGAATTCTATTCAGCAATAAGGAAAAATGACATACTGAAATTTGTAGGAAAATGAACTGACTTGGAATAGATCATACGCAGCAAACTCACACAAGCACAGAAAGACAAACCCCACATGTTCTCCCTCATCTGTGGTTCCTAAGCTGAAAACTTGAGTTGCAGGCATACCTGACAGGTAACTCGAGAGGCAGACAATAGGGATGGAAGGGTTTAGGGGGAGGGGAATGGGAAGGTGGGATGAGATACACCCAAAACTAAATCCAAAATGAATTGGTACCATAGAAACCTTTCTCCTGGATGGTAGACTAAAACATATAACCCTCAACAGAAGTTTGGGGGGATTGTCTGTTAAGAAGGGCCCTGGAGAAGGTGGGACGAAGCCTAACCTTAAAACATTTGGCTCTGGCCAATAACTCACAGTACTAGAAATTGGTTACTATCCACATTGAGCTGTTGATGGGAGAGACCTACAAGGTCCCCCAAATAAGACAGGCTTCTGTCAAAGGACTTGATTACCCCCTGAAGTAAAAGGTAAAACCCCATTGCTGAACACACCACATGCTGCCAACACA
The DNA here is from genome assembly GCA_036365145.1 of Orientallactaga sibirica. Lineage (NCBI taxonomy): Eukaryota > Metazoa > Chordata > Mammalia > Rodentia > Dipodidae > Orientallactaga > Orientallactaga sibirica. The sequence goes on from JAEOAD010000003.1 coordinate 24,970,014, forward strand.
GAACATGGAGAGATCTGGCTGGAATCCAGTTCCCAGACGGTTAGCCCATATCATGCTGGAAAAGCACTACAAGAGCTACTGGAGGAAAGTGGCCAACAATGTTGTAAGCAAGCGAGGCACACTGCAATGTGAAAGCGACCAGCTGACAAGATGGATACACCTGTGCAATGGTAGCACCCAGCCGTGGTGAGTCACCAGTGGCTTTCTGAATGGCTGAGAGATCCACTCAGTGAAAAGGAACCCATAGCTGGAAGTGGGAACCAAGTCAGAATCCTAAGGAGACCAAGATTGTTGTCTCCAACAACCAACTTCCACTAGGTTTTAGCCATAAGAGGGGCTTCACTCATCAAAATCTCTCAAAATTAACAATGCTTATCCCCTTTAACCTATGCTCATTTCACTCTCTCCATTGTAGAGTCTGTTTTTCTTTTTAGAAGGCAGCAAGAACTGAGAACAATCAAAATCTACCAATAAGAATAGATAGCTAGGGCTGGAGAGGTGGGCTTAGCAGTTAAGAGCTTGCCTGTGAAGACTAAGGACCCTGGTTCGAGGCTTGATTCCCCAGTACCCACGTAAGCCAGACAAGATGGCACATGCATCTGGAGTTCATTTGCAGTGGCTAGAGGACCTGGTGTACCCATTTTTTTCTCTCTCTCTCTCTCTGCCTCTTTCTCTGTCTTTTGCTCAAAGAAAGAAGGAAGGAAGGAAGGAAGGAAGGAAGGAAGGAAGGAAGGAAGGAAGGAAGGAAGGAAGGAAGGAAGGGAGGAAGGAAGGAAAGAAAGGAAAAGAAAGAAAGAGAGAGAGAGAGAGGAATAGATATCTAGCAGGGTGTGGTGGCTCATGCCTTTAATCCCAGCACTTGGGAGGCAGAGGTAGGAGAATTGCAGTGAGTTTGAGGCCCAAGGCCACCCTGAGACTACATAGTGAATTCCAGGTCAGCTTGGACTAAAGTGAGACAGACCCTACCTCAAAAAAGGAGGGGGGAGCTGGAGATACGGCTTAGCAGTTAAGTCATTTGCCTTCAAAGCCAAAGGACCTTAGTTCGATTCCCCAGGACCCACATAAGCCAGATGCACAAGGTGGCAAATGCATCTGAAGTTTGTTTGCAGTGGCTGAAGGCCCTGGTACTCACTCTCTCTCTCACCCCCCCTTCTCTCTCTCTCCCTCAGATAAATAAATAAAAATAAAATATTTTTTTTTTAAAAAAAGAAGAATAGATAGCTGACTCCCTGCTAGGAGATGAGCTACACCTAGCACATTAGCTAGGACCCAGGCAAAACCTGGGTGGGGGTGCACTGGTGAAATGAGCAAGAGTGCTGCTTCCATGGCGAGTCTGACAACCTGCTCCAAGGTGAAAGAGACAGACACTGAGGACTCTCAACACCTATACTCAAAGCAGAAATTCAGAAGTGTCTGAGAGCTCCACACTAAAGGAGACTTAAGAGCTTGTTTGGAAGTTTTAGCAGAGGGAATGCAGCTACTTGTACATCCTTGAAGACCAGTCCTCCTCTATTTGGGGAAGGTCGTGCTCTTCCACCAAGCGTGCAGCTTTGGGAGGGACACACATGGACACCCACCTAGCCAGCCAGATCACCTGAATCAACCCTGGCAATCAATGGGGTGACAGATGTTGCAGCCAGATCACCCTCATATCCAAAAAGAGACTTAAACACACCCACCACAGCTCAGGGAATTTTGTGGAAGAGGGGGCAGAAAGATTTTAAGAGCCACAGGATGGGAGGGAATATCCAGAAGCATTGCTTCTCCCCACCACAATGACTGACTGCTGCTCTCACAACTCATAGCCCACAACTCCATGGTGAATACCAAAATCCCAGCAAGGAGGGCCCTCAGTGGAATAGGGGTAGGAAGGAGGGGGTGATGGTACTGGTACCAACACATGATGTGTCCGTACAAAGCTCTCCTTAATAATAAAAAAAAAAGTAAAAATAAATTTGCATTATGACCAACAGTTCTTTTGTCAGGTATAGACCTGTAGAGGACCTGGTGTACCCATTTTCTCTCTCTCTCTCTCTCTCTCTCCCTCTCTCTCTGCCTCTTTCTCTGTCTTTTGCTCAAAGAAAGAAGGAAGGAAGGAAGGAAGGAAGGAAGGAAGGAAGGAAGGAAGGAAGGAAAGAAAGGAAACATTATTCCTAAATAGTCAAAAGGTAGAAACAACCCAAATCTACATCAATGACAATTATGGATAAGATATCATATATATAAATAATAAAATATTGTCTATTAAAAGAGAACTGAAAAACTATCTTTGTGTGTGTTCGTGTGTGTGCTCATCTGCTTGAATGCAAGCATGTGCATGCCATGGCACCCATGTGTCAGTCATCTCTTTCCACCTTACTTGAGACATTGTCTCTCTCTCTCTCTTTTTTTTTTTTTTTGGTTTTCCAAGGTAAGGTCTCACTCTAGCTCAGGCTGACCTGACCTGGAATTCACTATATAGTCTCACGGTGGCCTCAAACTCTCAGCAATCCTCCTACCTCTGCCTCCCGAGTGCTGGGATTAAAGGCGTGCACCACCACGCCCGGCCTGTCTCTCATTCTTGTTGTTAAGTTTTACTTCACCAGGCCAGCTGATGTGTGAGCTTCTAGCAAATTCTCCTGTCTCCACCTCCCTTCTCACAGTAGGTACACTTGGATTACCGGTGCCTGCCATAGCATCTGGCTCTCATGTGGTGGGTTCTGGGGATCTGAATTCGGGTACTCAGGCTTGTACATTAAGTGCTTTGTTCACAGGTATCTCCTCAGCCCCCCAAAATATTATCAGCAGTGAAATTAAAAAGGCAAAATACTATAACTTAATGTACATGAAATGTCTAAATAGGCAAATACAGAAAGACAGAAAATTGATGATTGCCAGGATTGCACAAGTGAAAGGAGAGTGGCTGGTTGTGTGAATCAGCTTTCTGTCACTGTGACAGAATATCAGATAGAAGAAACAAAAGGAACAAAGGGGATTTTCCAGGTTTTCTCTTTCTGGGGACCCCTTCCAGTTAGGAGGGGAAAACTTCTCCCAGCTTGAGAGCTTTTCTGCTTTCCCTCGTTCTTACTTCTACCCTCTTAAAATAAATTAATTCTTCATTATTTACCAAAACAAAAATTGAGAAAAGATTTTTTGGCTACTGTCAATGATTTCCAGCACATGATTCGTTGGCCCCATCCCATTGGACTTTTGGTAACGCAAAACACTGTGGTGTAAGGCATGGCATGGTGGAACAAAGCTGCTCATCTCAAAACAGCCAAGAAGTAATGAGAGGAGGATGAAAGAAAGGGAGCAAGAGAGAAACCCAGCCAGAAGCCAAGAGCAAAATGTACCCCCAGGCAGGTGTGATGGCTCACATCTTCTAACCTCAGCACTCAGGTGGCTAAGTCAGGACTGAAGTGTGTTCAAGGCCACCTGCACAGAGTAAAACCCAGGCTAAAAGAACAGAACAAAACAAAAAATTAAACAACAGCTGGGCGTGGTGGCGCACACCTTTAATCCCAGCACTGGGGAGGCAGAGGTAGGAGGATCACCTTGAGTTCAAAGCCACACTGAGACTATATAGTGAATTCCAGGTCAGCCTGAGCTAGAGTGAGACCCTACCTTGAAAAACCAAAAAAAAAGAAAAAAAGAAAGAAAGAAAGAAAGAAAGAAAGAGACAACAAAGGAAACCCCTAGAAATGTGCTTCCTTCAACTAGGCCTCCCTCCTAGAGCTTTTATCACCTCTAATCCCCTCATCAGCCTTGGCATATAGCCTTCAGGAAACAGCATCCAAAACCTAACACTGGTAGTGTACAACGTTTCTCAGCTACTCCTCCAGGTATAAGAAAAGACAAGAAAACATCCCAAGCAAAGTAGCAATTTGCACAAAGGCAGAACAGGGTTTAAGAGAGCAAACCACCTTAGCTCCACAGCGTGAGAAGGGCCTGGGGTAGTGAGGTAGGGTAAAATGTCAGGGGGCAAGGGTCAGGATTGTTTTGGCAGACAGATCAGATCACAACAGGCTATTTAGTCAAGCTTACCATGAAGGGAAAGAGAAAGCAGTGAACAATGTTGAGCCTATTAGAAACAACATTCAAAAATATATATATACATGGGGAGAATAATTTGAAAGGAAGTGAAACTCACAATTACCCAGAAATGAAAATAACAATAGCTAACTAAATTTAGAGCCCTGCTTCTCTGCTAAGCCCTTCCTTTGAAGCATCTCATTTAATTGCTAAGTAAATGCCACTTTTTGTTTTCATGTTATAGATGGAACTCACATGACTTGTTTCCTCTACCACTTGAAGTCCTTAGGTAAGGTTTGTCATGCTTCCCCTATTTTCTTTATTTCTCCTGGAGCCTCAACTCTAACATGTCTGATTTTCCAAATATCGTTTAACGATTCTCTTCTCACACTAGAATGAAAATCAATTTAAAATAATTTGTCAGACATTGTGACCCACACCTTTAATCCTAGTACCCAAGAGGCAGAGATAGGAGAATCGCTGTGAGTTTGAGGCCAGCCTGAACTACATAGTGAATTCCAGGTCAGCCTGGGCTAGAGCAAGACCCTACCTTGAATTTTCTCATGAATTCTCAATCTCCAGTGTGTGCCACATGTTTGATTCCCAAGATTTATCCTTTGAGTAAATGAATACATAAATACACAAAAAGTGTTATTAGTAGTAAATATGAAACAATAAATCCAAACGGATTGCACATCTTCAGCAGGAGGCCTAATGGATGTGGGGATGAATAGGCAGAAATAAAAGATCACAAAAATGTTTAACTGAGATAAATATGTTTTTAATTCGGATATAATTTTTTTTGCGTGTGTGTGTGTTTGTGTGTGTGTGTTGAGATAGGGTCTCACACTAGCTCAGGCTGACCAGGAATTCACTTTTTAGTCTCTCACTGGCCTTGAACTCACAGCCATCGCCTTACCTCAGCCTCCCAAGTGTTGGGATTAAAGGCCTGCACCACCATACTACCATGCCCGGCTTGATGCCATATGTGTGTGCGTGTGTGTGTGTGTGTGTGTGTGTGTGTATACATATCTTGCCATGTAGCGCTAGTTATTCTCGAAACTCACTACTATCCCCCGCCTCAGCCTCCTATGCTGGGAATACAGGTGTGCACCACCACGCCTTGCTTATCAGATAGAAAAATTTTAAGGCAGATGCTCAAATCAGCCTGGGCTGTACCCTTGTGTGGTCAGGAGGCAATGGTAGTTACAGATTTTCTGTTAGGTAGCAGTCGCTTACACAACTGATCATGAGTGTGGAAGAAAGTTTTTAGCACACAGACCCACGGTGGCTGGGCGGGAAGGCACATGGCCGCCAATGCACGGGGGCCATAGTCTCCTAAGCCAGGAAGCGCGAGCCTCAACCGACTCTTCTTAACTCCCGGCCCGGCTCGGGTCTGGCGACCTCCGGACCGCAGGGGGCGCTGTGGGCTTGGCCGGGATCCGCTCGGCCGGAGCAAGCGGCGTCTCTGGTGCGCATGCTCACCCCTGCTGCGGGCTGGCTTTTTTTTTTTTTTTTTTTTTTTTTTTTTTTTTTTTTTTTCCGGGCGGCCCCGGCGGCTGCGTACTGGCTGTGGGATGGGAAGTGAAGCCCCAGCGAGCGGCTGCGGCGGCGGGGCTGTGAGGAGCAGCCGGGGGGAGGCGGCGGGGCGGCGGTGAGCAGCTGGAGCGCGCGGAGCCGGGCGGAGGAGGGAGCACCTGCAGGCACAGGCGGCGGCCCCACCATGGCGATTCGCAAGAAGAGCAACAAGAGCCCGCCCGTGCTGAGCCACGAATTCATCTTGCAGAATCACGCGGACATCGTCTCCTGCTTGGCCATGGTCTTCCTGCTGGGGCTCATGTTCGAGGTGAGCCCGCCCTGCGTCTCTCCGCCGCCGGCTCCGGGGCTCGATCCTGGGCCGCGGCGTCTGGCACGGGTGGAGGGGCACTCGGAGCCCCTTAGGTGCCACGGCCCGGTGCCCGCGGCCAGCGCGGCGATGCGGAGTCCTCCCCCGCGGGCCTCTCCGCCGCTGCCCGGGGCAGTGGGGGGGGGGTCGGGCAGCGCGTCGCCGGGGTCCCCGCCGCCCCCGCCCGCCCGCTGGCCCGCCGCGCAGTTCCTGGTTCCCGCGAAGGGTTACGTGGCAGCCGGCGAGGGGCCGGCGGGCGGGCGGGGGCGGCCGGCGGTGGGTGGATCGGAGGGCCCGGCCCATCGCTGCCGTGCGGTAGTGTCCGGCCCGTCCCGGGACTGGGGCATTGGGGAGCCGGGACCCCCGGGGGTATCGACGTGGGGGGGGCGTGCGACCCCGACCGACCGAGCCCCGAAGCTGCTGCCTGCGGAGGGCGGGGACCGGCGGGCACGCACACGCGTGCACACACACTCTCACACACATACACACATACGCTCACACTGGGGGTTTAAACGCTTCTCTTACCACCACTTCTCCCAACTTTTTGTCCTGACACTTCTTGCTTTTGCCTCCCTTAAAGAAACAAGGGCTGAGCCATCCTTCGGGCTCTGAACAGCTGTGCCGAGGTGTTGAAGCTGCAGACGAGAAGAATGTCAGGAGTGTGTAAATTCTCTTCCCACAGATCTAGTATTTTGATGACTTATTTAACAGCTGTTGAATGTGGGTAATAAACTTTGCTGGGAGAACCTGTAACATCCTACGGGTTTTTTTCCCCCTCCTTTCCTCTTTCCCTCCCTCCCTCACCAGTACATCCGCCCACTTTTCTTTCCCTTTCTAATTTGTATCTGCAAGCTTCTGTGCCTCATGAAATATACCGATTGTTTTGCTTATTTATTATTTTGTTTTCTCTTCCACTGGCATGTAACCTACTCAGAGTAAAGATTATCGTGTTTTTTTTTTTTTACTAGTCTAAATTTCCACTGTCTAGTGCTTTAAAGATAAGATTGAAAGTGAGCAAAACTGAGAGGAGAGATTGCTGCTGACCAGAAGTTGAACAGGTTTTGTTTTATTTTAAATCGAGCCCATTTAGGGATTTTTAAAAAGCTGTTACTGGATAACTTACTGCTTTATTTTTGCTTCTCTTGGAATGGATTTTTCCTCATAGTGACAAATAGGGTTGAAGCCACTACTGAGGAGGTAGCAGGTATAGTTGAAGAAAATGTAGGAGGAGAACTGACATGTCACAGACTCACGAGGTCGTCCAAATGCAAGACTTACCTGCCCTTGATAAGGAAGTGAAAATCGTTTGTAGTTCTCACAGGTGTTGTCTCAAGGATCAGACAACAAGACATGGAAACATCTGTCAGTTTCCGAATGGGATGAATAACTCTGTGGTAGAATGCTTGCTTTAGTTAATTATTTGTTGGATATCTAACCCAGGGCCTAGAGCAGGTTAGGGCACAGGTTAGGCAAGTGCCCTATCACTGACCTACCTGCCCCCCCAGCGCCCAGTCCTTGCTTTGTTTAGTATGTGCGAAAGGCAGCAGCTCGCACACACACAATGCTAAACATTTGCACTTTCTGAATGTATTATTTGTGTATGTGCATGTATGTATGTATGTATGTATGTATGTATGTATGTATGTATGTATATATGTTCCACTTTGTTATTAAAAGTAATACTTTAGCCAGGTGTGGTGACCCATGCCTTTAATCCCAGGACTTGAGAGGCAGAGGTAGGAGAATCGCTGTGAGTTTGAGGCCACCCTGAGACTACATAGTGAATTGCAGGTCAGCCTGAGCTAGAGTGAGACCCTATCTCAGGAAAAACAAAACAAAACAAACAAACAAACAAACAAAAAATCACCAGAAGTAGTTTGGGGTACATGCCTGTAATCCCAGCACTTTGGAGACTGAAGCAGGTGAATTGAGTGCCAGGCCAGCCTGAACTACATAGTGAGTTCTAGGCCAGGCTAGGCTACATAGCAGGGCCTCCAAAAAGAAAGAGAAAAAAATAGTAGTGGGGCATAGTAGCACACACCTTTAATCCCAGCACTCAGGAAACACAGTTATGTAGATCACCATGAGTTGGTGGCCAGCCTGGGGCTACGTAGTGAATTCCAGCTCAGACAGGTGAGACCTTACCTTGAAGAAAACCAAAATAATAAGTACTTTTGTACATACAGTACATTGAACAATTCTGTGTAACTTGCTGTATTCCATCTCTATGTAATAAGAATTCCTGACTTTAAAAACATAATTTAGAGGTACCATGACATGGAAAGCTTATTTATAATACTTTGAATAAAGTGAAATAGAAATCAGAAATTCTGACACTTAAATGCTATAACTTTGTTTTTATGTATGTTTGAGTCTTTTGCCATATTTTCCTTTTGAATTTCACCACTCATACCTTACCTATTAATAATTTTTAACAGTATGTGGATTTTCACCTTTATGTCAATACTAGTGTTTTTGTTAAATTTATTTTGTAAATATTTTTATTTATTTACTTGAATGAGAGATATGGGTATAGCAGAGCCTCTTGCCACTGGTAATGAACTTCAGACACACATACCATGTTGTGCATCTGGCTTTCCATGGGTACTGTGGAATCAAATCCAGGTAGACAAGCTTTGTAAGCAAATGCCTTTAGCCAACTGCTGAGACATCTCCCCAGCCCTAAATAGAACATTTTTTAATTCACTCCAAAAAGGACTGTTAAAATGGTATTCAGAAGAGGGAAGTTTTACAAATCATTCGTTTTTCTTAACATATGTTAAAACTTTGAGACTCTGAACACATGCTGTCTGATAGGGAAAATATCAAGTAGATAAGCTTTGTCGTGTGATTTTTTAAAAATAATTGCTGCTGAATCTCAGTTAATATAATTACAGAAGTACAGCATGTGGGCTGAAATAACAGAGAAGTTGATATGTTGCAGAGCTGTTTAGCTTTTGTGTAATATGCTGAGGAAATACCAGAGGATTTATGGTGAACTCAAAAGCGAAATAGCATACTGTACTACTAGGCAAACTAAGCCTGTAGACATACTATAAAAGTACGGATTCTGCAGCTGAAGGGATCCATGTTCAAGTTAGGGCATATATGCATTTGTTTCTTTGTAAAATGAGCCTTATTGGGTTAATACCTAGTTTGCTATTTGGGTTACAAGACGGTATTGCGTCTGGGGAGATGGCTCAGTGGTTAAAGGTACTTGTTTGTAAAGCCTGTTGGGCCAGATTCAGTTTCCCCATTTCCCAATAAAGCCAATGTACAAAGTGGCCCATGCGTCTGGAGTTTGTTTGCAGAGGCAAGAGGCCCTGGTGCACCCATACTCAATCACTCTCTCTCTCTCTCTCTGTCCCCATCAAATGACTAAATAAATATTTTTTAAAAAGAAGGTATTGTGCTGGGCATGGTGGCACACGCCTTTAATCCCAGCACTCAGGGGGCAGAGATAGGAGGATCACTATGAGTTTTGAGGCCAACCCTAAGAGTACATAGTGAATTCCAGGTCAACCTGGGCCAGAGTGAGACCCTACCTGGAAAAATCAAAGCAAAAAAAGAGGTATTGTTTCTTGGAAATCATGTTTATTTGGTTTTTACAGCCATTATCTGTCTTCATGTATAAATATAAGTAATGACTTCATGTTTGAGTTAGGAAGATTTGAACAAAAGAATATGAAAACAGGTGGGTGTGGTAGTGTATGCCTTTAGTTCCAGCACTGGGAAGACCTTGAGTTTTAGGCTAGCCTGGGGCTACCAGCTACCTGAGAGTTCTAGGTCAGCCTCAGGTAGAGCTGTAAACCTGCCTGGGGGGTGGGGGAAGATGTGAAAATATGGAGAAGCTTTCCTGCTAAAGGAAGTAACTTTCCCAATAAGTTCCAGATACATAGTCAGGAATCTATAGGTTGTTTGCCACTTTCAGGTTTGTCTAAGTACAGTTTGGAAGGTTTTATTTTAAAACATTGCTGTCTTAATAACATTTTCATTCCTTTTCTCACTTTTTAAAAATAATAATTTATATATACACTGGTGGAGAAGTGGAATTGGAGAGTCAGAAGTTGACTTTACCTGAGGAACACAGGATGTGTAGTAAGCACACCTCCCTCTAACAAGTGCATCTTAAGTAGGTTGGCACAGACTAATGAAGTCTCTAACTCTATGTATGTGAGGTCATGAATACCACAATATTTTTTGAGTGATAGTAAGTTAGATCTAAATAAATCATTTTTTCCTTATAAGTGTGCAAGACAATGGTTTTACTTTTTGGTGTAATAAACATTTGTGTAGCACGTTTATATTATAAACTAATGTATCTTACAAGTTATTATAATACTAAGGCTATGCTGGCTGAAATATGAGTCTTGGGACACCTGGAAATGACAATGAGAATGGTTTATAAGTCCATTTTTCTATGCATTTTGGGGGGAGGTGTATAGTTTGCATTCTCCTTCCTCTCATTTTGTTTCATGTCACATGTGAAACCACTGGAGGCCAGATTTTAATTTTATTTGGAGGCCTAGCATAAAGGATAATCTAATTTTTGTTGCTTTTAAAATTTGGTACTATATTTATCTTTGAAGAGTTTCATTTGTTGCTTATAAAGGACTCTAACACAACATTTTCTTAGCTGTGGTATTAAGTGACCTCATATTACAGGGCTATACAGAGGCTGAGGGGAAGGGAGAGTTTATATGACATCTAAACAAAGTATAAAAAGTAAATGAAATTTAGTAAGCAATCAACTTTGCTAAAAATAATCACATAAGCCTGGAGAGATGGCTTAGTGGTTAAGACATTCATCTGCAAAGCCAAAGGATCCCGGTTCAACTCTCCAGGACCCATTGTAATCCAGATGCACAAGGTGGTGCATGCATCTGGAACTCGTTTGCAGTGTCTGGAGGCCCTGGTGTGCCCATTCTCTCTCTCTCACTCTCTCTGCCTCTTTCTCTCTCTCTCAAATAAATAAATAGAATACAAAAAAAAAAAAATCACATGAAAGTTATTTTACCGTAGAAACTTATGCTTCCGTTCTGTAGTAAATGTGAACAGCCCAAATCTTCAAGCAGTAACTTTATTTGCCTTTTCTGTTCAACTTGTCTTCATAACATACCCCATCCAGTTCCTCACTTGAGTGGCCATATTCTAGACTGTTTTGCATCACCCAGGCCTGATTTCTCCAGATCTTGAATTCCACGGTGGCCGAGTTCAGGCATGATCTGCTTATTACTCACCTCCCATCCTGCTGCCACAGAGCCACTTCTCTCTGTAGACCAAGCTCTTTCCTGTCCTCCCATGTCTAGCCTCCTCACTGCTTTCTGTTGCTTCCTGTAGACTCTATAGGAAACCCCTTCTGTCCACAGCAAGAGATGTTCCAACACTCCCCGCAGATGCCTGAAGCATATATATCAATACACTGTGTACTAGGATTTCTCACATACATACGCGTATGTATATACATACATCAGATACCATGAAAGAATAACTACCGTGATAATAAAATAGGACATTTATATTGTAATAAAAGTTACATGAAGTTGGGTGTAGTGGCGCATGCCTTTAATCCCAGCATTTGGGAGGCAGAGGTAGGAGGATCGCCATGAGTTCGAGGCCACCCTGAGACTACATAGTGAATTGCAGGTCAGCCTAGGCTAGAGTGAAACCCTATCTCAAAAAAAAACAAACAAACAAACAAAAACAGTTACATGAGTGTAACCTTTCCATATCCCATCATACCATATTGACCCGTCTCGCAATGATGTCTGATGGTACATGGTGAGTCTAAGTGAAGTCAACGATGCAGGTCTTGGACTACAGTGTGAGGATGACTTGAACACAGCGCTACCAGGGCAGCCACTAACAGGCCGGGCATGTATACAGTGTGAATACGTTGGACAAAAGGTTAGACAGTGAGTCAGCACAAGGTTTCATCACTGTTCTCGACAAAATGATTGAAAACTTACACTGTATCTGGGATTTTCCATATAAAGTGTTCATGCTGCTATTGACTGTGGAAAACTGAAACCAAAGAAGTGAAACCATGGATAATGGGAGGGACTGCTGTTTCTGCCTTGTCTTCCTCTCCTCTCCTCTTCTCCCTCCTTTTGCCCTTTCTCCTTTCTGTTACTTTCCTTGTCTTTGTAACCCAGGCCAGCCTCCAGTTCATGATCTCGTGCTGGTCTCCTGTGTGCTGCTGTTTCTGCCTTTTCTCTCTCTCAGCTCACAGTGCTGAGTTACTAGAAAAGGGCATACGTGCATGCTGATGTTTCTGATCACGTTTTTCACCTCAGACAAGAATGATCTTTGTACTTTTCCTAGTCGTCTCCTTTCCCTTCGACTCATCATTCAGGTCTCCAATACTCCTAACGAGTGACATTGCTTTTTCCCCCCAGGGAAAATTAAGAGTTTATCAAATGTTAAGTTTGGCAAGATGGTACACTCATGTAATCTTAGGATTTGGGCCACTGAGGGAGGAAGATCTGGAGTTCCAGGCTAGCCTGGGTATAGATTTCTTTAGTTTCCTGCCTTTTACACTCATATCTTACCTTTCTCATTCTCTAATATCAAAATTCAGAGTGCTCCAAAATGTACAGCTTTTTGAACACCAGCGTGATTCCACAAGTGGAAACTTGCACTCCTGACTCTTGACAAGTGACAGTCAAACCACAGGGGCCCTAAAAGGTTTTTCTTTTCTTTTCTTTTCTTTTGGTTTTTTCAAGGAAGGGTCTCACTCTAGCCCAGGCTGACCTGGAATTCACTCTGTGTTCTCAGGGTGGCCTCAAACTCATGGCAATCTTCCTACTTCTGCCTCCTGAGTGCAGGAATTAAAGGTGTGCGCCACCACAGCCCGGCCTAAAAGTATTTTTAAAACTACCTTCAGGTATTTATGAATCAGAAGCAAATTCTGTTTAAACTTGAGTCCATACTCAAGACACCTCATGACTTATACAGAACTTCCAAAGTACTGGGTGGAAAAAAACCCAAAGTAGTGCTTTTGATTTTATTATATTTATGTTTTGTTTGTTTTGTTTTGAGGCAGTCTCACTGTAGCCCAGGCTGATCTAGAACTCACTCTGTCACCCCAGACTGGCCTTGAATTTCGGGTGATCCTCCTACCTCAGCCTCCTGAGTGCTGGGACTAAAGCCATGTGCCATCATGCCTGCTCAAACTACTTTGATGTCAATAATTTTGGATATAGGACACTCTGCCTGTACAGTCTTCCCGAGCTAGGAGGAAACATTCAAGAGGGACTGTCCTACATTCCCTGACATCTTTCCAATCCTCAGTCCACTTTGTCCTGTGTTTCTTTTTTCCCTAGCACTGCCCTTGCTCCTGTACAAACTCTGTCTCTTTGTGTCCTGATAACAACATAATCTTGACTTAGCATGTACTAGATACCATTTCATCCCACATGGGACATCAGCTGACTGCATGCTGAGTACTTCTTTCCATACTTTGTTGACATCATGCAAGCTGTAACCAGTGGTGACTTCTAAAATGATCTGGTCTATCACACTCTTCCTGTGACATCTCTGTTGAAACTTTGACTTTGTTAGTCCACATCTGTTTTGAAACATCGCCCTCTTAACTTTACAGGTTCTCACTCTTCGTGCTCTTTCTTCTTAGCTTGGGGGACTTTTTTTTTTTTAATTTTAATTTTTCTTTTCTTTTTTTCCCCTAGGTAGGATCTCACTCTAGCTCAGGCTGACCTGGGATTTACTATGTAGTTTCAGGGTGGCCTCAAACTCATGGCAATCCTTCTACCTCTGCCTCCTGAGTGCTGGGATTAAAGGCGTGCACCACCATGCACAGCTAATTTGGGGGGACTTGTAATGTTTCCTATGGCTAATTTTTGCTCACAGTTTTGAGGATTCAGTCCATTGTTGTCTGGCCCCATTCCTTGAGGCCCGTGACAAGGCAGAATAGGCCAAGAGCACCTTGGAAGAAAAACTGTTCAAATTAAGGCAGAGAAACTTGAGGGGGAGTGATGAGAGAGAATTAAGAGCAAGGTCCCACAATCTTGCCTGAGGCCACACCCCAGTGACCAGGAAAGCTCCCGTTATCTTCTGGAACTTTTTTTTTTTTTTTTTGGTTTTGCGAGGTAGGGTCTCACTCTGGTCCAGGCTGACCTGGAATTCACTATATAGTCTCAGGGTGGCCTCGAACTCTCGGCGATCCTCCTACCTCTGCCTCCCGAGTGCTGGGATTAAAGGCGTGCGCCACCACGCCCGGCATCTTCTGGAACTTTTAAGGTTCTATCACTTTCGGTTACACCGCCAGCTGGGGACCAGCACTTAGCATGTGGGCCTTTAGAGAGCATATCCAAGCCACAGCAGCAGCCTGAGTTCTGGTTCTTCCTCTGGCCTCTCCTGGGTCTGCTTTCCCACTTCTCTGTAAGTACTGTGCCTTCCCTATGGCAGTTATGTACGCCCATAGCTCAGCCTCTATCTGTAAATAGAAACCCCCAGATCTTTGTTTTTCTTTATTATTACTATCATTATTACAACTTATTTTCTATGGACACATCATGTGTTGTAGCCTCATTTCCCTCATCCCTACCCCCTGGGGTCTCTCCTTGGTATTCCCCATGGGGTTGTGGGTTATCCGTTGTGGGAGCAGCAGTCAGTTTTTGTGGGGAAGCAATGTTTCTGGGCATGATGTCTCAACCTGTGGCTCTTACAATCTTTCTTTTCCTTCCTCTCTGCAAAACTCTCTGAGCCGTGGTGGGTATGTTTTAAGTCTACTTCAGTGATGAGCTCTTAGGAGCCTCTGGATCTCTGCTTCCTTCACCCTGGATCTCTGCTCCTTCCCCTGGCGCTGATTGGCAGGTTCATCATGGAAGCAGCACTCTTGCTCATCTCCTCAATTCCTCTGTGGTTTCAGCTGTGGCTTGGCTGAAGTCCAAGAGGTAGTTTATCTCCTCCCGTTTTGATACCTTCTGAAAAAGAAGAACAGATTCTCCAACGGAGAGTGAAGTCAGCATAGTTTAAATGGGATAAGCATTATTAATTTAGGGAGAATTTGATGTATATAACCCGTCTTTTAGCCAAAGACTAGTGGGAGCTTGACACTGGAGAGCACAATCTTTGTCTCTGTAGGATTCTGATCTGGTTCCCAATCCCAGATACCAGTTCCTTCACACTGAGTGGATCTCTTAGCCAAGCAGAAAGCTATTGGTTACCTACCAAGACTGTGTGCCACTATTCTACTGGTATGTACATCCTGTCAGGGTGTTTGCTTCTGAGTAGCTTAGACGTCTGGTTGCTGATAGCGTTGCTGGCCACTTTCCCCCACAAGCTAATGTAGCACTTTACAGCACTAGACGGGCTGTCTGGGGTCTGGCTCTCTTCTGGATTCCAGCCAGGCTCTCCATGCTCTGTGTCGGCAACATATGGTGTCTTCAGCAATAGGGTCTTACCTTTTACCTCAGGCAGGTAATCAAGTGCTTTGACAGAAACCCGTCTTGTGTTGGGGTCTCCCTGATCAATAGCTCATTGTGGGTAGCAACCGATTTCTGGTACTGGGAGTTAGAGGCCAGAGGCAAAAAAAAAAAAGTAAGGTTAGGCTTTATCCCACCCTCTCCTGGACCCTTCTTTTCAGGTACTCCCCCCTTACTCGTGTTGAGGGTTATATCTTTTAGTCTATCTCCAAGGATCAAGGTTTCTATGGTAACAGTTCATTTTGGATTTAGTTTTGTGTTTGTTTTCCCCCACCTTCCCCTTACCCTCCCCCCAAGCCCTTCCATCCCTATTGTCTGGGCCTTGAGTTGCCTACCAGGTATGTGAGCAACTCGAGCTGGTCCAGATTAGGAATTGCAGAGGAGTGACACCATGCAGCTTATGTCTGTGATTGTGTGAGTTCGCTGAGTATGATCTGTTCCAAGTCCTTTTCTTTTTTATGAGTGTGTGTGTTGTATGTGCACATGTTTGTGCATGCATACAGAGGCCAGAGGAAGACACTTCTCATCACCTATTTCCTTGAAACGAGTCACTGAAACTGGAACATGACTGGCTGACCAGCAAGCCCTACAGATTTTCTGGTTTCCAACCTCCCCCCCTCCAAACACACACACATACACACACAGGACTGGGGTACCAGGCTGTTTACGTGGGTGCTGAGGGGAATGGAACTCTGGGCTAACGAAGCTCTCATGGACCCTCATGCTTACGCAGCGAGCGCTCTTAGCCACTGAGCCATCTCCCCAGCCCTGAAACTCCCAGATCTTTAGCTAGGGTCTTTTCCTGTATTCTTCATTTTATTAGTAGTATTTTTACCAATTTATTCAAACTATAAACATCAACAAACTTTAATGCCTTCTCTCCTGCTTATTGAGCTTTAAATTACGTCATTGTATGCCTCTATCCTACCACCACTGCCTTCGCTCAGGCCTTACTAATCTGTTCATGTAGTCTCTTGCAGAAGTCTTACACATGGCTTGCATGCTTACACTAGTTGGTCTTTTATCTGATATTTATTCAGTAAGATTGTTCAGTTGCCTGGTATCGTCCTGGTCCCATACTGGGTTCTGAACATACACTGCCAGGACAGATAATCTCGGCTCTATCGCCTGTGGAGCATCTTTAGTGATGAGTAAGATAGAAATGAACACAGTCATGCTCAATTATATGTTTAAAGGAAAAGACCATGTGTCTGTCTCTGAGATACTCTGCCAAGGAAGTGTCTCCTCTACCCTAGTCTACTCTAGGGAGACAGAAGTTTTCCTTGAAGAGATGTGATTGAACTGAGCTCTAAAGGAGAAGGTTTTCCAGCAGTCCATGGTTCCTGTGGAAAGCCAGTGAGCAGGAGGAAATGGTGTGAGATGAGGCCATGGAGGCAGAAAGGAAGGGTATAGGCCATCTTATCCTGGAAAGGTAGGAATCCAGTGAAAGATTGGTAGTGGGTAGAGTGGAGAGTGTGCAACTTAAGTAGATCATCGTGCTTGCCATGTGGAGAGGCCCGAGGGGGCGTGGGCAGTACTTTAACAGACTACAGTTTGCAGTCTTTCTAAACAGCATAAACACCCCCCTCAAAGTCCTCAGTCATGATTAAATCAGGTGCTTTCTCACCACACTGGTGTTTCTGGACTTTTCTTTACCTGTCCCTACGTGCTGCACCTGCCCTTACATTTGCTGTGGCTTCACACCATCTAGTGCCTGTCCTGCCCTCTTCATCACCCCGGTGCGGCTTGTGAACTTGCAGCAAGACCGCTCCGGCACCACTACCTGTGAGAAGCATTTTCAGAACAGCCAAGTTCACCCTTTATCCTGAGTCCACACAGTGTATGCTGCTGGCACTGGCTCTGCAGTGCTCTCTTGTCCTGATGGAACTGAGCTCCTCGCCATCAGGGATACTCCATTCATCTTTGCTTGACTCTTTCTTGTGTAGCACTGTCTCTGTGCCCGTAAATATTGAGAGAACATTTATGGACCTCTTCACCAGGTGTGTGGGGGATTAATACAGGTCCTTCATTTGATCCATCTTTCTTTTGTTTTCTTTAAATATTTTAATTTATTTATTTGCAAGCAGAGAAACAGAGAAAGGGAATGGGTATGCAAGGGCATCTTACCACTCTTAACGAACTGCAGACACATGTACCACTTTGTGTCTCTACCTTTACGTGGGTACTGGGGATTTGAACCTATACTGTCAGGCTTTGCAAGCAAGCGCCATCTTTCCAGCCCCTGATCCGTCTTTCTTATCTCCATTCTGCTTTTTTAAAAACTAATTCACACGTAACATTTCTCATGTATGTGTGTGTACATGTTCAGATGTTTTTGTACCATGTGTACATACATGGATGTGTGTGTGCATGTGGAGACCAGAGGTTGAGGTTAGGTATCTTTCTCAGCTGCCTTCTACCTTATTTTTTTAGACCCAGAATTCACCAATTTAGCTAGAATAGCTAGCCAGCAAGTCCCAGGACTACTACTGCCTCCACCTCCCCAGCACTGGGGTTCCACTCACACATCACTGCTGCTCCTGGCTTTTTCCAGGACCCTGGGTGGGGGTGGGGGGTGCAGGACCCAGGTCCTGACACTTGCATAGTAAGCACTTGATGGAATGAGCCATCTCCTAAGCCCCAGCATTTTTCTTCACAGGAATTTTTTGTTTACTGTTCCAATGATAGAGAATCCTTACTTGAGAAATCTTTGTTTACCAGATCTAAATTGCAGAAAAAAAAAATACTTTGGTGACTTACCAAACTCCCAGGCTCAAATCTGATGGTCAGGAGTTCCCACTGGGCCTGTCAAGGTACCACAGGAAGTAGGGTGCATTGGCTCTTAGAATTGAGGATAAAATTTGTCATTTTTTTGCTCCTGATCTGTTCACTTGAGAATGAGTCAAATTTACTTGATCTTTTTCCTTTTTTCTTTCCTTTTTTTCCAGATAACAGCAAAAGCTTCTATCATCTTTGTTACTCTTCAGTATAATGTTACCCTCCCTGCAACAGGTAGGTCGTTTTCCTTAACATTATTGTATTTAAGTAGAAGTAGAGTTGCACAAACTTGGCTATATGAACAGTAAACTCTGCACTAATCTCCACAAATCTTATTCATAATTAGATTTAATGTTATTTTGATGATTTTTGTAACACAAATCTGGTATTTTGAGTTTTCATCCAACAACTTACATGAAACGTAGTTTTTATGTGATTATTATTTATTATATATTTTTGTGAACAGTCTTAGAAGTCCATCAAAAAATTTTTATTGCTTTTCATAAAATTTTAAGAACAGATATTTTTAAATTCCTTTAGTATCTTACAGCCAAGATTTCTACAGGCATATGTGCAGGTTCAGTTCTTCTGACCTGTAAGTTATATTTCAACTTTCTTTTCATTTTTTGTTGTGTTTTACCTCTGGCAATTTTGATTAGAGCAAATGTCAGTAAATTCTAGGAATTACCAGGTAATCACATCCAAACTATACTTTTATTTCTGAATCATGCTGTATGAAAATTAAATTGTTATGGGAAGTTTACTTATAGTAAACTCTACAATATAATTAACTAGCATGAATGAGAGAACAGAATATATAGAGTGAATTGTGAAGAGATCCGGGAAGAAATCTGCTTTGAGGTTTTCTATTTCAAATATAAGATCAGATATACAGCACTGAGATTGTTTTTTTGTTTTGTTTTGTAAACATTTGATTTACTGGTTTACATAAAACTATGCTGTTGTTTTCATGAGAGTATGCTGGAATAAACTTTTACATAAATGGTCCCATACCCAAGAATGAAGAACTAGGGTCAGCAGTTCATAAATACTTTATTAATATTTCTTTAGAAAAATTAAAGCAATTTCAAGAATATACTATCCAATTTGAAAACAGAAGTAGGAAGTTTCACAAGTTCTTGAAAAGATAGGCAAATAGACCAAATATCACTATCATTGTGACCTACCCATATGGAGACTATCACTAATTGAGAGTGGCCTCCTGTTGCGCTCATTTGGTCTTTGATGGCTGTAAGTAATATGTGTTGAGTCTTTGTAAGTAATTTCTGAAGATTTGGGCTTCACTGTAGCCACTGCCTCCGGGTTTAGTACCCACTGAGGTCACGATGTGCGGGAGCAAATTATTATGGTATACTCTAGAACTTTTCAGCTGGCTCAGTCTTCTTTTGCTTGTTTCCATAACTGTGTTGTATTTGATGCTGTTTTTAAAATCTTACGTATATTTGTGTGTGTGTGTATGTGTGTCCTTTTTTGCCTTCAGAAGAACAAGCTACTGAATCAGCGTCCCTTTATTACTATGGTATCAAAGATTTGGCTACCATTTTCTTCTACATGCTAGTGGCGATAATTATTCATGCCATAATTCAAGAGTATGTGTTGGATGTAAGTATACACTCTCAGAAATCTATGTTTTATAAAATATTAGCTTTTCATATATTTCATGATAGTTATATACTGTTTATATTTTATAATTCATTCCCAATTACTAATAGCTGCTTTTCTTTTTAGAAAATTAACAGACGAATGCACTTCTCCAAAACGAAGCACAGCAAGTTTAACGAATCTGGTCAGCTTAGTGCATTCTACCTGTTCGCTTGTGTTTGGGGCACATTCATTCTAGTCTCTGTAAGTCTGTTTGTCATGCAGTGTTGTTCCGTCTCATCTAATAGTATGTTAATGAACTAGAACCAATCAAGACTTCCAATAATTATTCTCTTAGTTTTCATTAAGCAAAAATCCTAAGCTGTTGAGTCTGTCAGAAAGCCTTCCACATTTTTCATCATGAGTGTTGTTACATCTTGACGTCATTTACAGATATCTCTGTGTTCACAAAAAGCATAAGATGTCAGTGATTGTCATCCCCAAGTTATGTGAGCTGTAATGTTTTCAGTCATTTCCTCCCTTAGAAACAGTCCAGTTGCTTTCCAGACAATTTAAAATGTATACATTTTCAGGTAAGACAGACCCTTTTATTCTCTTACTCTAATGAGGAGAGTGAAGGTAGTGTCTGCTTTTGTATTAAATGACAATTCCTTACTTTATATCCTTTTCCCTGGTTTACATTCTTTTGAGATTGCTAGGCACATCATCTTTTAAAGCACCATGTTAGAAATGATAACAGGCAAAGTAAAATTTCAGAATCCAACAAGCAATGTCAGCAATAGATATGACCCAATTTTACAATTATGTGCCCATTTTTTTTCTTCTGATTTAATACACATGTAAATTTAGTGTAAAATTTTCAGAATTTTTTTAAAGCATAAGGGTTACATTTCAGTGAGAAAATATTCTTGTTAAACATTTTCTTTCCTACAGAAGATGTTAAAGTCGCTTTAGTTTTGGAGGAGTTTTGCTGTGCTTTGTTAGATATATAGTAACTTTCACTGAATACATCCCATAATCTAAGGAAAACATTGGCATGGTGTTTTATGGACATAAACTTGGCAGCATTGTGACCTGCTTTGACTACATAAGACAAAATTGATCCCTTCCATAGCTTGTTCCATCTCTGTTAAGTACCGTCACTGTTTATTGCCTATGTTGGTTTGCTCACATGTGTTGGTTTTTGTTGTTGTTGTTGTTCTGCCAAATTGAACAACACTTGAAAATCAGAAATTATTTGCCTTTATTTCTCATGTTGATTTTTTTTAAGTTTTATTTATTTAAGAGAGTCAGAGAGAGAGAGAGGCAGACAAGAGAGAGAATGGGCGCATCAGGGCCTCTAGCCATTGCAAAGGGACTCCAGACTCATGCGCCACCTTGTGCATCTGGCTTACGTGGGAATTGGACGTGGGTCCTTTGGCTTTGCAGGCAAACACCTTAACTGCTAAGCCATCCCTCCAGCCCTCATGTTGATTTTTACTTTTGTAAATTAAACAATTCAGATTGTATTTAAAATAAGGCGTTTGATTTTAGTGTGTTCTTTGAAACCAGATATGGGAAACTGAATGTTTTCATGATACTTGAACTAATTTTCATGTCTTCCTTCTCAGGAAAACTATATCTCAGATCCAACAATCTTATGGAGGGCTTATCCCCATAACCTCATGTCGTAAGTCTTTTTTTTTTCTTTCTTTCTTTCTTTTTTTAAAAAGAAAGACCTTTCTTAACTAAAAACTATGATCATTTCACAAATAAGCAGAATTCATTCTGGTTCTCTTTAGGACTTGAGAGAAAATTCATAAAATAGATGAAGGTGTATCTCCATGTTGGCATTGTCATTAAAGAAAGGTCCTTGTGTATTTCTTTAGTTGTATGTCTTAAACATCTTCACTAGCTTGAGACAACTGATTTTAGCAGTAATCTAAATGTGGTATTTTCTTGTTTCTCCTTTCTACTCCTTCATCTTTACTCCTCTGCCTGCCTCTGTCTTCTCCATACTTTCCCTCCTTTTTCTTTCTAGCCTGTAAATTATCTATCCACTGCTTCCAGGAGCTTAGTAGTCACGAAGGTGTTTTGCTGAAATACTCATTCCTGTCTGAAGACTCTGCTCCACTCCTTATTAGCTGTCCTGATGTGCTACTCTTCTCCAGTTCTGGTTGATAGTTTATGTGGTCTCTATGCTGCCTTTGTTCTCCAGCCATCTTGTGTGTGTGCATGTCGGGTTGTGCGCATGCCTACCATGTCCACATGGCGTTATAGCTTTTACTCGGACAGGTGAATTGTAGGTAGTGGTCACCTGTATAGTACCTACTAAATACATGGTGATCTGAGAACTAGTGAAAAACATATGAAAGAAAGAAGGAAATAACATGACCATGCACATCTTTATTTAAAAAGAAAAAAAGCAGTAATGCCAGGCGTGGTGGCACAGCACTCAGGAGGCAGAGGTAGGAGGATTGCCGTGAGTTCGAGGCCACCCTGAGACTACATAATGAATTCCAGGTCAGCCTGAGCCAGAGCAAGACCCTACCAAAAAAAAAACAAAACAAAAACCAACAACAAAGCAGTAATATCCACTGATATTATTGCATCTGTCTCTGGTTTGTAGAGTTCATTAAGGTAGAGGAGATAACTCAGTTGGTAAGGTGCTTGCCTTGCAAGCATCAGGACCCACGTGAATATACTAGATGTGGTCATGCACATGTGCCCCCAGGGCCAGGGATGCGGAGACTGGCAGATCTCTGTCACTCGCTGGCCAGCTAACCTGGGCTAACTGGTAAGCTCCAGGCCAGTAAGACCCTGTCTCAAAAAAGGTGAGCAGGGCTGGAGAGATGGCTTAGCGGTTAAGGCGTTTGCCAGCAAAGCCAAAGGATTCTGGTTCGACTCTCCAGGACCCACGTAAGCCAGATGCACAAGGGGTTGCACGCATCTGGAGTTCGTTAGCAGTGGCTAGAGCCCCTGGCATGCCCGTTCTCTCTCTCTCTCTCAAATAAATAAATAAAATATATTTTAAAAAGGTGAGCAGTCAGGCGCAGTGGCACATGCTTAGAATCCCAGCTACTCGAGAGGCAGCACTCCTGAAGGACAACACCCAGGGTTGTCATGTATTCTCCACACACACGTGCATGTGCACCTCACACATGTAAAAACTATATTACTAAGGCTGGAGAGATGGCTCAGAGGTTAAGGTGCTTGTTTGCAAAACCTAAAGACCCTGGTTTGATTCTCCAGTAGCCATGTAAACCCAGATAGACAATGGTACATGCATCTGGAGTTTATTTGCAGTGGCTAGAGGCCCGGCCATCACCATTCTCGCTCCCTCTCTCTCCTGTATCTTTCTTTACTTGCAAATAAATAAGTAAATAAAAATATTTAAGCCGGTCATGGTGGTGCACGCCTTTAATCCCAGCACCGGGAGGCAGAGGTAGGAGGATTACTGTGAGTTCAAGGCCACCCTGAGACTACGTAGTCAATTTCAGGTCAGCCTGGGCTAGAGCAAGACCCTACATCGAAAAACCAAAATAATACTAATAATAATACCAGCCAGGCGTGGTGGTGCACACCTTTAATCCCAGCACTCAGGAGGCAGAAGTAGGAGGATTGCCATGAGTTTGAGGCCACTCTGAGACTATATAGTTAATTCCAGGTCAGCCTGGGCCAGAGTGAGACCTTACCTCAAAAAAACCAAAAATAAATTCATAATAATAATATCAGGTTGGAGAGATTGCTCAGTGGTTAAGGCACTTGCCCATAATCCTGACGACTGAGTTTGATTTCCCAGTATCTATGTAAAGCCAGATTTAGAAAGAAGTACATGTATCTGGAGTTCATTTGCAGTGGCTTGAGGCCCTGGTGCACCCATTCATTCTCTTTCTCTCTCTCTCCCCCCACACCTTGCAAAATAAATAAATTTTTAAAGAATTATATGAATAGATTGAACTTTTACAAAGTGAAGTTATAGCCTGAGAATGGTGGCTCACACTTTTAATCCTAACACTCAGTAGAATGAGGTAGGAGGATTGCTATGAGTTCAAGGCCAGCCTGGGCTAGAGTGTAACCTTACCTTGGGAAATAAAAAGAAGGGAAAGGAAGAGTAAAGAAGAATCCAAAGGGTGAAAAAGAATGTAATATAAAGATGAGACTATTGAGTCTAGATTTGTTAAGATCTGTCTCCACGGAGCCCTCCTATGCCTTATTCCTATCTTTAAAAAAATATTTTTATTTATGTGCAAGGTTGGAGGGAGGGAGAGAATGGGCATACCAGGGCCTCTTGCCACTACAGACAAACTCCAGACACATGCACTACTTTGTGCATCTGGCTTGACATGAGTACTAGGGAATCGAACCCAAAATGTCAGGCTTTGCAGACAAGCACCCCAGTTACTGAGCCATATCTCTATCCCTTATTCCTATCTTTACTTTTTCTCTACCTCCATTTTTTGAGTTTCTTCATATTGCAACTTGGTAGAATTGCAAAATTCCTTAGAAAAGAAACTGGATATTTGAAATTGAAACTGTTCCAGTTTCTGGTGATTGTTAATCTATGCCTAGCTTTTGCTTTTGTGTCAGCTTCTCTTCCTTTATAGCATATCATATGTTAAGGGAAAATAATGAGCTGCATTATAACATGTGTCAGTCTTTTTGCCCTTGTTTCCCTTTTGATGAAACCTTAGAGATCTATGGGTTGATCATATTGCTTGTGTTTTCAGTAGGTAACATGATCTCACTTACCAGTCTTAAGAGTCTAATAGACAAGAGCCCAGGTTCCTCCTGGCTGGTGTACATGTCACCAGTCTTCTGCACATGGTGGCTTTGCCTGTTGACCAATTGGTGAGGATTTCCTATGGAATAGACAGTGGCTGCTCGAGAGCGTCTAAAGATGGAGAATGATATGAAGTACTAACTCGAAGATAACTGCTTCCTCTGGCCTGTCTTCCAGGATTTATTGATTTTAGTTTTTAAAAATATGCCTTAAAAGATGTTTTTGCTTTCTTGTACAGATTTCAAATGAAGTTTTTCTACGTATCACAGCTGGCATACTGGCTTCACGCTTTCCCTGAGCTATACTTCCAGAAAACCAAAAAAGTAAGTTGGGATTTTTGTTGTTGTTGTTGTTGTTATTTTAAGTGTTTTTATTTATTCATATGTATGAATAAGCGAGTGAGAGAGAGAGAATGCACCAGGGCTTCCTACCATGACATATCTAGACACATGTGCCATTTTGTGCATCTGGCTTTATGTGGGTACTGGGGAATCAAACCCAGGCTGTCAGGCTTTGTGAGCCTTTAACCATTGAGCCATCTCTCCAGCCCCAGAGGATTTTTGTTGTTGTTGTTTTTGTGCTTTAAAAAATTACCTTGCTGGGCCGGGCATGGTGGCTCATGCCCTTAATCCCAGCACTTGCGAGTTTGAGGATTGCCACGAGTTTGAGGTCAGCCTGTGCTATAGAGTTCCAGCTCAGCCTACCCTAGAATGAGACCCTACCTCAAAAGAACTAAATTAAAAAACAAAACAAAACAAAAAACCACCAAAAAACTTTACTGAATTTGTCTTTGAGGTCTTTCTAAAGTTAAATGCTTTCTCTTGTCTTTATCATCCCTCAACCTAAGTATTTCTTGAAAGCACTTTAGTCTTTGGCTTTTTTTTTTTTTTTTTTTTTTTTTTTTTTTGCAGATTTTCGAGATAGGGTCTAGCTGTGTAGTCCAGGCTGTCCTGGAATTCACTATGTAGTTTTTCAGGGTAGACTCGAAATCACAGAAATCCTCCTACCTCTGCCTCCCAAGTGCTGGGATTAAAGGCATGCACCACCGTGTCCATCTTTTAGTCTTTATTTAATTTACATTTCACATGATCGTTGCTCACTTTTAAACTATATTAGTGGTAATTTAAATTAAAATTTAAGAGCTGGAGAGATGGCTTAGCGATTAAGGTACTTGCCTGCAAAGCCAAAGGACCCCAGGTTTGATTCCCCAGGACCCATATAGCCAGATGTACAAGCTGCTCCATGCATCTGGAGTTCATTGGCAGCGCCTGAAGGCTCTGGTGTGCCAATTCTCTTTCTGCCTCTTCTTTCTCTCTCTCCCTTTCAAATAAATTTTTTAAAAGCTTAATAAATTTTTTAAAAAGGTTAAAATTTGAAACTAGTTTATAAAATGCAACAGTAGCTTCAGCTTAATGGTATTCTTAGCAATTTATTTCATAAGTGATTAGTTACATTGCAACCAACAGTTCTGCCTAAGAAAAATTGAGTATTGACAGAAAAATAAACCGTGGTTAAATATTCACAAGAGAGCCCTTTCCTATGTGGGTAGAACCTTCCCTTTTCGGCTTGTGGGAAGATGTTTGCTTAAAAAAAAAAAAAAAAAAAGTAAACTGGAGCACTTCAGTGTCCTCCTTTCTAGTTCTGCCCTTGGTTCTTCTAGTCAGGCTTCCACAGTCTCACGAAAATCAACTCTTTATTCTTTGAAACCTCTACAAGCTCCTCTTGGCTCTTGGCTTTGAACCAGCGCTATTTGCCTATGTTGTAGAAATCTCCCCCCTGTGTTCCAGCGTTCCCTCATCTCTCTTCTTCATGCCCTCACCTTACATTTCACACTGATATTTTCTAATTTTATAATCCTAACAGAAGTTCCTTTTTTTTGATTACCTTTTCCCTCTGACATATTGATCTAGTATCTTTATTGCTGGCTGGATAGATTTTTTTTAAAGCTCTCCATATGTGATATGCTGTGTGGCTTTTGCTTTGAAATAATATCAAGTAAGGATAAGTGGGTAGGGATACTATTGTAGCTACCTTCTCATTGCTGGCACACAGCACCCAACCAAAAGCAACTGGTAGACAGAAGTATTTATTTTGGCTTACAGTTTCCAGGGGAAGCTTCATGATGGCAGGAGAAGCATGGCATGAGCAGAGGGTGGACATCACTTCTGTACAGCAGGTGGAGAATGGCAGCAAAACAGGGAGCAGAGCTTTGGCAAGGGGGAGCTGGCTATAACATCCTTAAGCCTGCCCCCAACAACACACCTCCTCCAGCAAGGCTCCATTCCCAAATTGCCATCGGCTGGGGACCAAGCATTCATAACACATGGGTTTATGGAGGGCAGATATAAATGATACCACTGTTGTCATTTGTTAACAACCTGTGAAATGTGGATTATAAGTATGTGTTGGCTCATTTTATTCCTTGCCCATTCTCTACTTGCCACATTTAAAATGCTTTCTTATTTAACTTCCTTACTTTGAAAAACTTTCCTAAGTAGAATAGTGAGAATCATTTGCTGGCTGATTTTTCTCTGCCCTCCCCTAAGCCACAGATGACTTGTTTTGTCCTTATGAACTGCAAGTAGTTACTTCATGCTGAAGGCTCTTGATCTGTCTGTCTTACGCGCATTGTGTGTCTGTGTTCGTCCATGTCTGCTAGAGAGACTATGTGCTGTGACACACAAGTTCTTTTGACATTGATTTGTTTTATAAAATAAAATGTTTCCCATTTGAGTTGATTGTAAAGATTAGAGTGAAAGGCTTCATTATTGTAAACAATTGAAAATGATTAGGCTGACAGTTTCCATGAGCCCTTCCATATTTAGCGAGCCTTAAGTATAGAACTGTATTGTCTAAAATGGTACCTCTGGACACATCTAACTTAATTAAAGTTAAATAACAATACAATACACTTTCGTGGGCACATAGCTATATTTCAAATACCCTTTAGCCATGTGTATATGTATTACTATGGACAGAAGTTTGTTTTTGTTTTGGGGGGCTTTTTTAGTTTGGTTTGGTTTGGTTTGGTTTGTTTGTTTGTTTGTTTTTGAGACGGAGCGTCTCTATGTAGCCAGCCTGACCTGTATCTCATGATCTTATTACTTACACATCTTGAGTGCTGGGAGAGTATAGGTGTGTGCCACCTTGCATGGCCTAGACACAAGATTTGTGACACATTCCCATGATTATAAAAAGTTCTGTTGCATAGCACGATTGAGAGTATCATTATATCTTCTTGTCTTTCTACCTATTTTAAGTACATCCAGGTGTTTGTATACCCACACACATGTTACCTCCAAGTTTCAGTATTAATCTATGTCTCTATCTTGTTCACTGGCCCTGGTAAGTAAAAATGGAGCATTTCAAAGCAATTGTTCATTTTAGTGTCTGAAGCATTTTTTTTTTCTTATCAGTTCCTGCCAGATGGCATTGCTCCAGAAATGCAATCTCATTTTTATGGAATAATTTGCATAACTTAGAACTTAACTGAAACTATTTTTAACACTTACATGTGACAGTTGAAAGTAATTAACATAATTTGAAAGTAACAGCTGCATATGTGTTAAACAGTTTCTTAACATTTACTCTATGAAGTTTATTTTGGGGAGAGCACAACTGGAAGAAACCGGTACAGTGATTGTTTGGAACTAGTCTCACAGACAAGTGAGTAAAGCAAGGAGCACTGCTAGGAGCAGCTCAGGGGTCTGTTAGTGGCAAAGAAATTTCATGCATTAGGTACACTTCAATCCAAGCAGTTCTTCATTTTGCCCCTGCGAAGACTGAAACTACCATTTCGCATCCAGGAACCTTGGTGTGCACCTGTAGTCTCAGTTACTCGTGAGGCTGGGAGGATTGCTTGAGCCCAGTGGTTCAAGGCCAACCTGAGCAACATAGCTAGAGATCATACCTCAAAGGTTAATAACCTTTTCAAAATATTTTATTTTTATTCATTTATTAGTGAGAAAGAAACAGACAGACAGGATGGGCACACCAGGGCCTCTGTCCACTGCAAACAAACACCAGATGCATGTGTGACCTAGTAAATCTGGCTTATGTGGACCCTGGGGAATTGAACCTGGGTTATTTGGCTTTGCAGGCATATACCTTAACCACTAAGACATCTCTCCAGTCCAAAATTAATAATTTAGCCAACTTAAACTTAAGAGCTTTCAGAGAAATCATGAAATTACTAAGTGTTTTGCTGATATTCAAATTTGATTTGATTATAGATAATATTCCTTTGTCATAAAATACTAAATTAGAAAGGATTTTTCCACTCTTCATGAAAGTGACAGTCACACTTTAGTACTCAGCTTTGGTGTTAATCTCTTACTCACCACTGGAGCCACCTTTGAATCATCTAATGAAGCTTTTTCAGGGCCATCATCTTTGCATGTTTTACTGCTTGCTCATCAGATAGACCTGGATAAGCATTGTATAAAGAGTGGAAGTTTCTTAGGAGTCTATGCCTTTTCCAAACATTTATTATTAATTGCTCAAAATTATACAGATCTTAGAATGTGAGAGCTTCTTAAAAATTTAAGCATAAGATGGTTCCATCTAGGGCTTAGTCTGCCTTTCATTTCGGCATGTATGTAATAGTTTGTGATTTTTTTTGTTTTGTTTTTGGTTTTGGTTTTTTAGAGGTAGGGTCTCACTCTAGCTCAGGCTGACCTGGAATTCACTATGTAGTCTCAGGGTGGCCTCGAACTCACAGTGATACTCCTACCTCTGCCTCCCGAGTGCTGGGATTAAAGGCATGTGCCACCATGCCCAGCTTTAAAATCTGTTTTTTTATTGTAGTATTGCCAAGTAATGTGTTTTCTTAGAAACATCAAAATTTACCAGTTTTCCTTTTTAATAAGATATTAGAATAATAGCTGAAAATGTTATTTGAACTTAATTATAATTTTGGAATTTATGACAAGCATACTATACTTCTTGACTATCTTATGGGAAAAAAATGAGATTGTTCAGATTGTTAAAAATAAGTTAGCCTGTGATTTCCTGTTTGTATCAGCTGAGTGAACATGAGCATTAAGCATATATACTAATCAGATGTGGGGCACACACCTGTAGTTCTGCCATTTGGGAAGCTAAAAAGCAGAAGGATCACAAACTCCAGGCTAATTTTTGTCTCAAAAATTAAAAAAAGTTACAACTTGTAAATAAATTTTTAAATAACTCGTTTTCATTATATATACATATATTTGCATTCAAGTGTATTTAAAAAGTATTCATCTTAATCTCACTTTGGCTTCTGGTACAAAAGCTAATTATGTAGTAGTCATAAGATGTTCAGCCCTTTTCTGTTCATCTGGACTGTGGTTTCTAGAGCAGAGATGAGTTGTTCTTGGGGCCCCCTTGAACCTGCAGTGTGGCCAATGAGTGGATTTCATAAACTCTCCAGGCCTCCTCAGTTCTGTTCCCTGTTCCACACCTCATGTAAATGTGAATGCCCTGGAGACAGTGTGTAGGCAAGAACTTGATTATTGTCCTTAGTTAGGCATGTGAGTAGTAAGCCATTTGGGCTCAATCCCATGGGGAATGAAAAATGTTGAAGAAGTTTGCCCTGAGACATCATGTTAAAGCAGCCATTTTCTCTAAAATCTCTCTTTTTTAAAAAATTATTTATTTATTTATTTGCAAGCAGAGATGGGGAAAGAGAGTATGGGCATGGCAGGACCTTTAGTCACTGCAAACAAACTGCAAATGCATGTGTTGCTTTGTGCATCAGGAGTCATTAGGCTTTGCCAGCAAGTGCCTTAACTGCTGAGCTAGCTCTCCAGCTCTCTTGATCTTTTTAAATATTTTTATTTATTTGCAAGCAGAGAGAGATAGAAGAGAGACAGACAGGGAGAATGGGCATGCCAGGGCCTTCAGCCACTACAAATGAACTCCAGACATGTGCCACTTTGTGCATCTGGCTTTACTGGTTACTGGGGAATTGAACTTGGGTCCTTAGGCTTTGCAGCTAAGCGTCTTAATCACTGAGCCATCTCTCCAGCCTTCCCCCCCCCAAAAAAAAAAAAAAACTTTTTTTGAGGTAGGGTTTCGTTCTAGCCCAAGCTGACTTGGAATTCATCATGTACTCTCAAGCTGGCCTCAAACCCACAGTGATCCTCCTACCTCTGCCTCCTAAGTGCTGGGATTAAAGGCATGCACCATCATGGCTGGCAGAGAAGAGAGGATGAGCATGTCATGACCCCATTCCAGCCCCATAAATGTTGCTTTTGAAAGCTTGGGTGAGCTGGGGAAATGATTTAGTGGTTTAGGCGCTTGTCTGCAAAGCCTAAGGACCCAGGTTCAGTTCCTTAGTACCCACTTAAGCCAGATACACAGAATTGCTCATGTGTCTGGAGTTTGTAGTGGCTAGAGGCCCTAGCATGCTTGCTCTCGCTCTCTCTCTCTCTCTCTTTCACTGTCAATAAAGAAAATTTTTTTAAAGCTTGGGCAATTCTTGGTTGTGATTGTGGGAGCTGGTGATGATGTTTTGATGATTGCCTTGGACAGTTTTGACTGAGTTGGTTGGTTGACTATCAAAAGGGCAGAGCTAAAATGCTGAATTGAGTTTGGACTGAGAAAAGAAGCTGTGTGCATCTTTCTTAGCTATGCCATGCATGCCCTTGTCAGATTGAGATTAAAAGACAAAAAAAGGCATGGTGGCACACATCTTTAATCCCAGCACTTGGGAGGTAGAGGTAGGAGGATCACTGTGAGTTCGAGGCCATCCTGAGACTACAGAGATAGTACCAGGACAGCCTGGGCTAGAGTGAAATGCTACCTAAAAAAAAGACAAAAGATAGAAATAGAGAAAGGCTTTTCGAAATGTAGTTTGTAATTTGTAGTAAAGTTTTTAGGTTTGTTCAAAAGAAAAAAGATAGTGGTTTCAGTTGCTAAATGACCAGTGTGTGTTTTTAAAACTTAAAGTTGATTTTTTTGCCGGAGTGGGGGGTCAAGATAGGGTCTCACTCCAGCCCACTCTAACCTGGAATGCACTATGTACTCTCAGGCTGGCCTCAAACTCACAGCCTCCTATTTCATCTTCCCACATGCTGCATATCCTTTTGCTCACACCAAATCATTTTTTCTAAGCTCAACCTTGCTAAAGTTCTTAGGTCACGGGCAGATATACAGCTAGCTTTTTTTTTTATTATTATTATTTACCTTTCTAGAAAGTAGTTTCTTAGCAAATTTGTTGCTTACATTGACTTACACGTGTTTTTATGTAATGAACTCAATTCAGTTCAGAGCTACAAAGCTTCCCTTATATTATTATTTCCTCATCTGCTTCTCATCAGAAATTTGAAGTGTTTATTAAAAATATATCTGAAGGAATATGGAAGTGACTTCAATATTCAGTTATTCACATGCCACAATCCTGTCTTCCATATTCACAAGTACTAATTCATACTTGTTTCTAGATCCTTATCTTGTGCAGATCATTCAGAAAATTTTGATTGTTAAGGTATATTAAATAACAGTATTTTATATAAAAGTATAGTTAAATAAAAATATTTCGTTGTGTGCTATGTAAAATTATTTTGTAACCCATAGTAATGATAAACACACTTCACTTTGGGAAACTGGAATATCATACACAGTGGAGCTTGTATCCCTAGCAGATCTGATTATATTGATAACACTACAGTTAAACTAGTTTGAAATGATTATAATGAGAAGAAATAGGCTTCCTTCCTGTTATCCATTGTTATCACAGCACCCTTCATCTGTCTTGTTTTGTAAAGAGAAATATTTCATGGGAAGAATGAAAATGTGAAGACTTAAGACAAAGACAACTTCTGTTGAGAAATATTTCTTTCTTCAGGTGGAAGAACAATTGTAAACTTAGTATTGCATATTGGGAATTATCTTGAGACTTACAAGTAAAGTATTGTATGTACAGATTATCTTACCTTTTTTTCTTTCTAACACTTGATCTTTGTACCATTTTTACCAAAAAGGGGTGGGGTATTTAGTATTGAAATTTGGTTTGTAAAATCTCTCCTCTTAGACTATTTGGTACACTGTATTATCTGCTGAAATACAAGGGGAGGGAAAGGAGGGTGGAAGATCCCTATACTCAGCTTCAGTAAGCTGAAAGAGATGGTTTAATGGGGTTCCCCAAAGTCAGTTCAGTCTGCCAACATCAGCCTACCATGTTAACCATTTTAATTAGCAGTTATGATACATGAGTATACTAACCAGGCTAACTGTGGTGGTTTGAATCAAATATCTCCATAAACTAGTGTTTTGAATGCTTGGTCTCCAGCCAGTGGCATTTTGGGAGATGGAACCTTGCTGGAGGAGGTGTGTTGTTGGGGGTGGGCAGTCTTATAGCCAATTCCCTGTTGCCAGAGCTTGGCTGACACTCCTGCTGCTGTTTTCCACCCGCTGTGGCAGAGGTGATGTCCAGCCTCTGCTCATATCACCCTTTGCCCTGCCATTATGGAGCTTTCGCTCAAAGACTATAAGCCAAAATAAACAGCTTGCTCATTACATCACCAGCTTTTGGTTGGGTGTTTTCTCCTAGCAACACAAAGCTAACTGTAGCAGAAAATTGGTACCAGAGGAATGGTGTCATTACTGTTAGAAAACTGACTGTGTGGCCTTTGGCCTTTTGGAAAAGATTTATGAGAGGAATGTGGAAGGATTTGAAACCCTGGATTAAGAGACCCTTTGCAGTGCTGTTGTAGAACCTGCTTGGACCATTCTGGTCAGAATTTCGGACACCTAAATTCAGAAAGATGTTTGCAGTATGTAGGCTTGTGTTGTTTCTTTCTCATTGCCAAGACAAATATTTTACCAGAAGCAGCTTATGGAAGGAAAGGGTTTATTTCAAGCTTACAGATTTAGGGGAAGTTCATCAGGGCAGAAGAATCTGGTTCACTTCCATAGATCCATAGCAGAAAGACACCTCCAACAGCCAGCAAACACAAGCAGCCAGAGGCCATTCTTGCTCTGAACACACCTTAGGACTGAACTGAAAGATCTGTTACCCAGTGACACTTCCCCCAGGAGGCTGCTGAAGATTTAAGAAGGAAACTTAACCTTAGTCAAAAATCTCTGAGGCTATGGGGACATTCATATTCAAACCACCACAGTTTGGCTTATGAAGAAAGAACTGTTCAGACTGGGTTAGAGGTAGTTTGAGAGGCTAGCTGTATATCTGCCCATGACCTAAGCACTTTAGCAAGATTGAGCTTAGAAGAAATGATCTGGTGTGAGCAAAAGGATATGCACAGAAAGAAATGAAAGTCCAGGCTGAGGACTACAGCTGCACTTGTTTGAGAGATCACCGCTACTGAGATTGGAACAGCAGGAAGAATGCTGACTGGTGAAAGTAGGTAGCCAAAATGCTGAAGGAGTTTTCCTGCTCTTTAAAGTTGGCTTTATTCCCCTCTGGACTGACAAATTTGGCAGCCTACCTGATACTATAGAGTATAACAAATCCAGGAAAGAAAGGGTCGTTGGATGTGCAATGTGCTTT
The DNA here is from genome assembly GCA_036365145.1 of Orientallactaga sibirica. Classification (NCBI taxonomy): domain Eukaryota; kingdom Metazoa; phylum Chordata; class Mammalia; order Rodentia; family Dipodidae; genus Orientallactaga; species Orientallactaga sibirica. The sequence goes on from JAEOAD010000003.1 coordinate 25,004,012, forward strand.
TGTTGGAGATGACCACTGGGTGATGTGAAGCAGGGTTGTTGAGTCCCTGTGTGGAGACCACATGGAGCCATGTGGCTGAATCATAGGTTGCCATAGAGACCCCAGAATTATTACTATTATTATTAATACTTGTTTTTGAATTGCCAAGGAGAACTGCTGGCTCAGGATAGATTGTTCCCCAGACTGTGAGCAGCCTAGGTGGAGGGGTGGAAATGAAACCCCAGAGACTGTGGCTGGTTCCAGGTGGACAAAGAACTGCAGGATTGATGTTTGCCCTGTTTGTTTTAGATCTGGCATTGGTTCAGTGTTTCCTTGCTATGGCATTTTTGCAGTGTGAATGTTTACTCTGTGTCATTATGTTTTTTGTTTTGTAGGCTCACAGTTAAGACACCTTGTACTATGGGAATGGTTGAACAGTACTGGTACTGAAAAAACTGGGGACTTTTAAAGTTGGATTGAATGTACATTTTACATCCTGGATGGTCATCAGTTTATGGGGGCCAGGGGTGGAATGTGGTGGATTGAATCAGATACCCCCATAAACTCATGTGTTTTGAATGTTTGGTCTCCAGCTGATAGCAATTTGGGAAGTAGAGCCGTGCTGGAGGAGGTGTGTTGCCTGGGTTGAGCTTAGGAGTATTACAGCCAGCTCCCCCTTGCCAGAGCTCAGCTCACTCCTGCTGCTATGGCAGAAGTGATTGCCAGCGTCTGTTCATGCTATGCTGTCCCCTGCCATCATGAAGCTTGACCCTTAGACTGTAAGCCAAAAGTAATCTTTTCCTCCCATTAGCTGCTTTTGGTCGGGTGCTGTGTCCCATGAAGGTGATTGACCATAAGACTAATAATGCACATGAGCATTGTAAATATATATGAGAAGAAAACAGCTCAAACCAGGAAGAGGCATTTCATCAATCCAGCACATTGAGCTTTCAAAAACCAGCAAACAAACACAAAATGACTGAGCCATCTCTCCATACCCCATTATTGTGTCATCTAATAAATGGTTATTATTACCAAGAATAAAACCCTAAGTGTGGCACTGGAAAGGATTTTGAATTAATCTGATTAAAGCCAGCTAAATATTCATATTTTACACGTGGGCTTGCTGAAGCCAAAAAAGGTTAAGGTTAAATGTGCTCAGTCCACAGAGCTAACTTGGGTGGGAAATTCAGGGTTGGGGAGTGGGTGCAAAAGGGCCTACTGTTCACTGTTTCTGTTTTTTTTTTTTTAATAAAGTTTATTTATTATTATTTTGTATTTTTTATTTGTATTTATTTATTTGACAGAGAGAGAATGGGTGTGCTAGGGCCTCCAACCACTGCACACAAACTCCAGACGTGTGTGCCCCCTTATGCATCTGGCTAACATGGGTCCCAGGGAATTAAACCTGGGTCCTCTGGCTTTTCAGGAAGCGCCTTAACTGCTAAGCCATCCCTCCAGCCCTCCTGTTTCTTTAATAGTACATTTTTCATTGTGCCATGCTGGTGTTAAAGTGTTTCTCTATGTTTTAATCTAGTATATATTTTCCTATTCGCAGGAAGATATCCCTCGTCAGCTTGTCTACATTGGTCTTTACCTCTTTCACATTGCTGGAGCTTATCTTTTGAAGTGAGTTGGGACTGGCTTGGGTGTGTGAGTAGACTGAGCAGATAGTATACAGATGGATCTGAATGAATAACAATCTTCCTGTGCCCAATGTGTTCTTTCCACAGCTTGAATCATCTGGGACTTGTTCTTCTGGTGCTGCATTATTTTGTTGAATTTCTTTTCCACATTTCTCGTCTGTTTTATTTTAGTAATGAGAAGTATCAGAAAGGGTGAGTATTCAACTCTTCTTTTTCTTGTGATGCAAGTATTTGAAATCATGCCTAGATTGTCAAAGCCTGTGGCCTTGAGAATGGTGTTCCTGATTAAACTGCTAGCAGCATCTTTACAAGAAAATGGAACTAGTTAGCAGCACTCAGACTTGTTATTTAAATCTTTGAAATGGAATTTTTCTCAGCTAGTGAGCTGCTGTGTTTGACTTATAGTTTTCGAGGCTTTGGGGAGTTACTTTTCTGTTATGACTTGCCTTGCTTTGTTAATTGCATGCTTTCATTTTGGGGACAGTAGTGATAGAGAAGTAAAATTTCAGAAGAAAATTAAGGAATGGGTTATTTAGTCTTAAAGATACTAGAAGATTTGATGGAAAATACCAGACTAAAAAGAAAGATTGGAAATATACATAAATTGTAACGAGTGTAGCATCTATAAAAAGTAAAACATTCAGTTCACAATTGGGCATTTCTTTTGTCCATCATTTTTCAAAGTTGTTCTGTATATCAGTCATTCTGAGGAACATGGATGGTACTTAGACAAAAACAACAAAAAAAAAGGAATGAGACAAAGAATAAAAATTTTCTTTACTAGAGTTCTTTTTTTTTTTCAATATTTATTCATTTACATGCAGAAAGAGAGAATGGGCATGCCAAGGCCTCTTGTCACTACAAATTCCAGATGCATTTACCATTTTATGAATCTGGCTTTATATTAGTACTAGGGAATTGAACTGAGGCCGTGAGGCTTTGCAAGCAAGTGCCTTTAATCACTGAGCCATCTCTTCATTCCCTTTAAAAAATTGTGTGTGTGTGTGTGTGTGTGTGTGTGTGTGTGTATCCAAGTGTGGTGGCACACGCCTTTAATCCCAGCACTTGGGAGGCAGAGGTAGGAGGATCGCTATGAGTTCGAGGCCACCCTGAGACTACCTAGTGAATTCCAGGTCAGCCTGGGCTAGAGCGAAACCATACCTCAAAAAACCAAAAGAAGAAAATTATTTATTTATTTATTTATTTGTAAGCAGAGAAGGTGAGTGAGTTTACTGTAGTTCGGAGAACCCTAAATAGGCTACTATAGGTTAATATATCTCCAAAAGTGTGATATATAAGAAGGCTGGGGAGATGGCTCAGCGGTTAAAGGCACTTGCTTACAAAAGTGTGATACATAATATGTAGTATTTCCCAGGCATCCAAGTACTGAAGTGCTCTTTACAGAATAAGAAACCACTGTTTTAATGTGCATGTACTAGTAAGAATCTAATTTCTAATAGCGCCTCTTCTTGCTTTATACTTTTATAAATCTGACTTAGCACATGCTTCTTTCAGATTTTCTCTGTGGGCAGTTCTCTTTGTTCTGGGAAGACTTCTGACCTTGATTCTTTCAGTCCTTACTGTTGGCTTTGGCCTCGCAAGAGCAGAAAATCAGAAGCTGGATTTCAGTACTGGGAACTTCAATGTACTGGCTGTTAGGTACGATCAGGTTAACATTCGCACTTTGTTCTCCAGTGGGCTACCAGTTTCTGTGTTGTATATCGTCTAAACAGTAAGGGTCAATTTGGGAGTTGGAAAACATTTGATTTGGTTTTGTACCTGTTGCAGTTTGTTTCTGAATTGAAGTACTAAAGCCTGTGTTGAACTTCTGGTATCAATTATTAATGAGAAAAATGTGAAATGATTATTTCTTTTTGTTTTGTTTTGTTTTTTGATTTTTTGAGGTTGGGTCTTGCTGTAGCCCAGGCTGATCTGGAATTCACTATGGAGTCTCAGGGTGGCCTTGAACTCATGGTGATCCTCCAACCTCTGCCTCCCAAGAACTGGGATTAAAGGTGTGCGCCACCATACTTGTCTTGAAATGATTATTTCTTAACATACTCTTGTCAAAAAAAAGTGAACGCTTCAGCGCTAACTTTTACTATGAAGACAGGGTAGAATACTTTTTCTATGGCATTATTTTCATAAACTAAATTTTTTACTTCTTGATATTTTTCAGAATTGCTGTTCTGGCATCCATTTGCATTACCCAAGCATTCATGATGTGGAAGTTCATTAACTTTCAGCTTCGTAGGTGGAGGGAACACTCTACCTTTCAGGCACCACCTGTGAGGAAGAAACCAGCAGTGACTAAAGGCAGGCCTTCTAGGAAAGGAACAGGTTTGTTTCAGTGAAAACTGCAGAAAAGTCAAGAACATCTTAAAAACTTCGTTATGGGGGGGTCGTATTTTTATGTCTTGTAAAGACAGCTATATATTCCTTTTTTTTGGCAGGGGTGGGGGCTGTTCGGGGTAGGTTCTCACCGTGGTCCAGGCTGACCTGGAATTCACTATGTAGTCTCAGGGTGTCCTCGTACTCACAACGATCCTCCTACCTCTGCCTCCTAAGTGCTGGGATTAAAGGTGTGCGCCACCACGCCCGGCTATCTTCTTTCTTTTTAAGGAGGAGAACAGGTCTGTTGAGTCCACGGCAAGCAGCATGGGCTGGGCAGTAGTAACAAGGACTGCCTGTTTCTGCACTAACTCAGGCCAGGTGCTTCCTCTGCTCACAGTTGGTTGCTTGATTCCTTGCATGAGATCACCCTCATCAGAAGCGTCACTAAGCTTTTCTCACATAGCTTGTGGGTGTAGTTTCTGAGCACAGGTTTAGTGAGTTGCTAGGCTGATTGTGAAAGTGTATGTTGTCAGCACCTTGCTCACTTTTTTTAAAAAACCTCTACCACTCCTTCCCATCTGCATTCTGGTCCCGAGTAGATCAAGTTTTTTATGTTACTCCTGATTGCTTGATCCTTTGACTTTGAAAAGCCTACATTTAGCCTCTTTTCTTCTACTACATTTTGATTGAAAATACATTGTCTTTGCAAATAGCATCTGCAGTGTGTATGTAATACTTGACTTGGAACTATAACATAAGGAGTTCCTTTATTAAAACTAGATCAGGGCTAGAGAAATGGCTTAGCAGTTAAGGCATTTGCCTGCAAAGCCAAAGGATCCTGGTTCAGTTCTCCAGGACCCATGTAAGCCAGATGCACAAGGGGGCACATGCATCTAGAGTTCGTTTGCAGTGGCTGTATGCCCTGGTGTGCCCATTCTCTCTCTGTCTGCCTCTCTTCTATCTCCCTCCCTCCCTCACTCTCTCTCGCTCTCTCTCTCTCTGCTTGCAAATAAATAAATAAAACTTTATTTTTAAAAAAACTAGATCAGCTTGGCTGTCTTCCTTGTCAGTCTTAATGTCTGGTCGTTTTGTTCCTAGACTTGTCCTAGTGGATCTTGTTCTTCACATTTGGTCCATGTTCACCCCTCCTCCAAATCGCTGAGCTATTAGACTGGAAGTATGTCAAATGTATGGATTGACTTAGGGATAATCGATATGTCAACTTATCTCCAATTATTTTGAATTCCAATATCACTTTGATTTAGAATTTGGGGGTTCAGGAGGGTTCTCCCCAAATTTATGAACACCAAGTTCTGTCCTACCTTTAATAAAGAATTAGTAAAGATGGACTCAAGAAGGATAGATTATGAATTATTAAGTCTATTTAGAGGAAATCACAAATTGTGGGGTTCTGTTTAAAGGAGATTGGGATTTAAGAGAAACTGAGGCCTTTAAAGCCACAAATACATGGAAGGTAAGTGAAACAGAGGCCTTTAAAGAGGGATTAGAATAGAGCAGCTGGCACGTGGAACACTCACTTAAGAGAAACTGAGGCTTCTAAAGAGAGACTAGAGTAAAGCCACAAGCACATGGAGGATAGAATTAGGAGCTTGTGTAAGGAGATTTAGAGGAACAGGTGACATCTGCCATGTGCTTTCCCATGGAGGGAAGCTAAGGGGCAAAAGGTGTGGTTCAAGGAAGAAAAAGAAGAGGGAAAATATCAAAGCAGAGTCCAAGAAATTCAGAGGAGAAATGAGTAATGAAGAGTTACACTCAGAGTTATCCTGAATTTAAGGAAATTACACAGGTAGCAGGCCTGGAGTTAGAGCACGCATGTAGTAGATCTAGAGTGTAAGGGGAGTACACATGTGGTAGATTCAGAGACCAGAGAAAAATCATGCATGTAATCAAAGTGACAAGTTAGCCCAAACCATAAAGCAGAGACCAAGAAGCTGTATTACACTGTCTCCCACCACCACTACCCAGCTGGGCTGGGTGATGGGAAAGCCAGACTCATGTGTGTCCCTGTGGCCTGAGCAAAGAGAGAGATCCAGAGAATATAACAGAGATGTGGAGAGGAGGCTGGATGCATCCTTTATAGTGTCAAGTTCAGATAGCACCAGGAAGACCCGATGGGTTTATAGATTTGGAGGGCAGACCCCAGGGTCAGCCCGTCTAGGTAGTGTGTAGCAGGGGGCGCTGTGAATGAGTCTCCATCAGATAGGAGCTCCATTTCTGCCAAGAGTTCCGTTCTTGTGTCAGGGCAAGGTGGCTTGTGGGGTGGCATCTCCTGGCTCTCTCTGGGCCTGTCTCTTAACTGAAACTGCCTAAAGGGAACTAGCTTTCCTCTATCCTCCTTCAACTTCTGATAATGGCTTTATTGGGGTATAAGTCCTATATCATAAAGTTACCCTTTAAAGGACACATATTTACCTTTTCTGTATTAACAAAAACAAAAAAAAAAAGTTGTGTGAACTACTATCTCATTTCAGAATGCTTTTTGCCTTCCCCAAAAGAAATTCTGTGCCCATTAGTGTTTATCATCCCCTCCCACTTCCCCTGTTCTTGGCAGCCACTAATCTATTTTCTAGCTCAGTGAATTTCCTCTTCTGAGTATTCCTATAAGTGGAGCAATATGTGATCTTCTGTGACTGCTTTAATGAGCACAGTGTTTTTCAGGTTCCTCTGTGACAGCACTAATCACTGCTTCATTCCTTTCTATGACCATGTATTCTGTTGTATGCAGGTACCATATCTTGTTTATCCAGTTGATAGACATTCAGGTTGTCTCTATTCTTTTTATCAGTTAGGAATAATATGATCATTTGTGTACCAGTTTTTGTATGCATACCTGTTTTCTCGGCTCAGGTATACACTCAGATGTAAAATTGCTGGGTCATTTTGTGGGAGCTGCCATACTGGTTTTCAAAGTGGCTACACCATTTTACTTACATTCCTTGCAGGGTTTTATCTAGTTGTACTTGCATCATTTGGTTAAAAAAAATAAACTTTTTTTCTATTTTACTTTTTTCGTTTTCAAGAAAGGTCCAGGCTAACCTGGACCTCATTATGTAGTCCCATGCTGGCCAGAACCCATGGCACCCTACCTCAGCCTCCAAAGTGCAGGGGCAAAAGGTGTGTTCCACCACACCCTGCTAAGATTAGTCTTTTTCTAATGAATGCTCATGATAACATTTTGAGAAATTATAAAGAGTTTAGTTATGTAATAGTTCTGTTGAATTTATGTAGATACCTGTTCTTATGCCAGTAAAACACTGCCTCAGTTGCTCCAGCTTTTTGAAATCAGATGTGAGTTTTCTTTTCTTTTCTTTTTGTTGTTGTTGTTCTTGTTATTTCAAGTATCTTACATGTCTGTGCATTTTAGAATTGAAAAGTCCACTTTTTAATTTCTGCTGTAGAGCAGATTGACTGGAGGAACATGGACACAGGTGTCTTCATTTGTTTTGGTCTTGAATTTCTTTCCTTTGAACCTTGCAGTTAGCAATCTGGAAGCCGAGTACTTCTTTCATTACACTTGTTCCTAAATATTTTATTCATTTTTGGGGGTCGGAGTTCAAGGTAGAGTCTCACTCTAGCACAGGCTGACCTAGAATTTACTATGTAGTCTGAAGCTGGCCTCAAACTCCCAGCAATCCTCCGACCTCTGCCTCCCTAGTGCTGGGATTATTTATTTGCAAGCAGAGATAGAAGACAGAGAGAGAAAGAATGGTGTGCCAAGGTCTCCAGTCGCTGCAAACAAACTCCAGATACTTGTGTCACTTTGTGCATCTGACTTATGTGGCTACCAGGGAATCAAACCTGGGTCCTTAGGCTTTATAGACAAGCACTTAACTGCTAAGCCATCTTCCCAGCCCCATAATTGACTTTTGTATATTGATACGTTATCCTACAGCCTTTACTGGACTTAATTGTTTTGGTGAGTATAAATTTCTTTGGATTTCAGCATAAAAAGACTCATTACTATATTTTATGCACACTGGTTCTGTCTGTCTCTCACACACACACACACACATGTACACACAAAGGGTATGTTAGCTAGGCAAGTACTGTACCACTAATCTACACCACATCCATTTTATCATAAGAGTATCTTCAATTTTTTCAGTTGCTTTGGGCATCCCCCATATCTATTGTAATAGCCATGTGGTTTTTGTCCTTTTTCCTGATGCTATTGTAGGATGCATTTACTGCTTTTCGGATGTCAAACCAACATTGTATTCCTGAGATAAATCAATGTCTTTGCTTGGTTTTGATATCAGGGACATATGTGGGAAGTGTTTCTTCTTTTTCTGTTACTTGACAGAGTACTTGAAAAGAATATTTTGTGGGTTTTTATATAGGGATCTCATAGTTTTCATTAGTTTTATTCTCATTTTAAAAAATTGTGTGTGTGTATGGATGGGATGCATCTTGCTGCAAGCAAACTTCAGGTGCATGTACCACTTTTCATGTCTGGCTGTACATGGATGCTGGGGAATTGGTAACTGGCCAGCAGACCTTGCAAATAAGCACCTTAAACACTGAGCAATCTCCCCAGTCCTTATTCTCATATTTTTAAGCTATTGTATGCTATTTTTAAAGTTTTAAGTATGTTATATAGAAATATCATTGACACTGTCCTTTTATGATCCTTCCAATATGATTTATTGTAAATATATATCCATACAGGCTTGTCATTTACAATTATGACATACTGTCTTTTCCTTGATGTGATAAGCTAGCTAGGACAACACCCTGATACTAGATAGGAGAAATGATTATTATATGCCGGGAGAGTGGGCAAGAGTTAGGGGTACAGCTCAGTAATAATGCTTGCCTAGCACATGCAAAGCTGATCCTTAGTACCACAGAAAAATAAAGAATATTTTGTAGATTCTTTTATTCTATTACGGAAGTTCTCTTCTGTGCTTCAGTTGCCATGAGTTTTTCTTATGACTAGATACAGAATTTTAAGAAATGCTTTTCTGAAGCAATTTAGGTAATCATACATAAATTTCTCCTTACTGCTTTAATATACTCATTCGTTTTGATTTTTCACATGTAAAATTAATTGTGCATCCCTGGCATATGCCCCAGATGGAGATGGTAATATGTCACCTTCGCTGAGTTTGTTTCTAAATATTTGGAAGAATTTTTGCATCTATGTTCATGGAAAGGATTGACCTATAATTAGCTTTTTTTTAATGTCCATAAAAACCATTATATATATTTGTCTCTTGTATAATATCAGTATTGTTTATTCTTTTAAATATTTGGAAGAATTTACCAGTGAAGTCATCTTCTGTAGAAGAAGCTTAAGTATAGATCCACACTCTTGCTTTAAAAGATAATATTTGGGGGCTGGAGAGATGGCTTAGCGGTTAAACGCTTGCCTATGAAGCCTAAGGACCCCGGTTCAAGGCTTGATTCTCCAGGACCCACGTAAGCCAGATGCACAAGGGGGTGCATGCATCTGAAGTTCGTTTGCAATGGCTGGAAGCCCTGGCGCACCCATTCTCTCTCTCTCTCTCTCTCTCTCTCTCTCTCTCTCTCTCTCTCTACCTGCCTATTTCTGTATCTCTCTCTCAAATAAATAAATAAATAATAAAATATTTTTTAAAAAATTTAAAAAAAAGATAATATTTGGGCTGAAGAAATGACTCAGAAGTTAAAGGTGTTTGCTTGCAAAGCCTGATGGGCTGTGCTCAGTTTCCCAGTACCCATGTAAAGCCAAATGCACAATGTGGCATATGCATCTAGAGTTCATTTGCAGTGGCAGGAGGCCTTGGCATGCCCATTCTCTCTTTCTGTCTGTCTCTCTCTCTCTCTCTCAAATACACACACACACACACAGTGAGAGAGAGAGAGATAGTTTTATTCTGTTTTGTTTTCAAGGTGGGGTCTGTAGTCCAGGCTGACCACAAGGACCATTAGTATACTATTAGTGTACCTACTCACATGCAAAAGGCAACAATCAAATGGATGGAAAAAGTGAAATCCAATTATAAGCTACTTATAAGAGCCACCTTTTTTTGTTTGTTTCTTTGTTTGTTTGTTTTTGAGGTTGGGTCTCACTTTAGCCAGGCTGACCTGGAATTCACTTGGTAGTCTCAGGGTGGCTTTGAACTCACAGCAATCCTCCTACTTCTGCCTTCCAAGTGCTAGGATTAAAGGCATGTGCCACACGCCCAGCTCTAAATAAATATATTTAATAAAAGATTTGACAGGGAAAGTGAAGGAGGAGGGAATTATCATGGTTTATTGTCTATAATTATGGAAGTTGTCAATAATGTAAAGAAATAAAAGATGAGATTATGTTTTTCTACTGCTTACTGTCTCGCTAGTATTTTTCAAGACTATCTGTTTTGCATAAATTTGTAAAATTTTTGGCATAAAATTATGGTATCTTATCTTACTGTTGCCTCCAGATAAGCAGTGATTTCTGGTTTTTATTTCTTATGTAATTTTTGCCTTTTTTCTGTTTTCTATCAGTCAGTACCCACATTTGAGGACCATGATGTAATATGTTTTGGCAGGTAGAGCACCTGCCTAGAATGTGTGAGGCCCTAGGTATAATCCCATGCTACAAAACAAGGCATTTGTCTCTCTGCTTGATTTCCTTAGTTGCATCTTGTCTGTCACTGACTTCTGTTCTCCCATTCTTGCCACTTAGTCTGCTGCTCGGTTGTTGGTGGTCTACCTTCTTGACATGGGTCTCTGGGTTGCTGACCTTGACCTCCCCATGGGGGTCACCTTCAGTGGAAGGTGCATTCCCCTCAGCCCTGCAATGGCTGTACTTCAACAAGTTTTGTTCTTCTTTAACATTATTGTCTAATTGTCAGTTTTCCTCAAACCATGAGTTGAAGTGCATCAATTTATTAAATATTTGGTCATTTTCTCTTTTTTTGATATTTGTATTTACTTGGGGGTGGGGAAGGGAGAGAGAGAGATTGAGAGTCTGGGTGTACCATGGCCTCTTACCACTATATACAAACCCCAGACACATGTGTAAATCTGTATCTGGCTTTACATGAGTACTGGGGGATTGAACCTGGCATGGCAGGGTTTTGCAAGCAAGTGCCTTAAACTGCTCAGCATCTCCTCAGCTCTCATTTTCTACTTTTTTTTTTTCTTTTTTGCTACTGATTTCTAACTTAATCCCACTGCGATTAAATAAAATCTTCAAGTGATTTCACTTCCATAAAACTTGATGAGACTTTCATGTAGCTTTTATCCAATTATGGTAAATGTTTCTTTTGTATCCCAAAAGAACGTACATTCTGCATTTTGGGGTATGAAGTTATATTTGTTGTGCTCCGTCTGTTTTTTTATTCTTTAACTTTGTATTTATTTGCAAGCAGAGAGAGAGAGAATGGGCGTGCCCGGGCCTCTAGCCACTGCAAACAAACTCCAGATGCATGTGTCCCTCACACATCTGGCTTATGTGGGTCCTGGAGAATCTAACCAGGATCCTTTGGCTTTGCAGGCAAATGCCTTAACCACTAAGCTATTTCTCCAGCCCTGTCTTTTTATTCTTGACTGATTTGTTGGGGGAAACTCCTTGTTTATTCCATTACTAAAGAATTTATGTTAAGCCAGGTGTGGTGGCACAGGCCTTTAATCCCAGCGCTCGGGAGGCAGAGGTAGGAGGATCACTGTGAGTTCAAGGCCAGCCTGAGACTACATAGTGATTTCCAGGTCAGTCTGAGCTAGAGTGAGACTCTACCTCGCAAAAAAAAAAAAAAAAAAAAAAAAAAAAAAAAAAAATTATGTTAAAGTCTCATACTGGTTATAAAGTTGAATTTGTCTTCATAGTTTTGTGAGGTTTTGTTCTATATACTTTTAAAGACATGTTATTAGGTATGTCAAAATTTAGGACTGTTATGTCTTCCTGTTGAAAATTTTTTATTATCAGATATGTGGTCTATCTGAATTTGTAGCCACAATCCTGCTTTTGGTAAAACTTTGTAAAGGCATAATGTATTTTCCTCAGTTTTTCACTCAATTCTTTGTCTTCACATAAAAATGGTGGCTTTTAGCTGGGGGTGGTGGTGCACGCCTTTAATCCCAGCACTTGGGTGGTAGAGGTAGGAGGATCACTGTGAGTTCAAGGCCAGGCTGAGAATACATAGTGAATTCCAGGTCAGCCTGGGCTAAAGTGAAACCCTACCTCAAAAACAAACAAACAAAAAAGGTGGCTCTTATAAGTAGCTTATAATTGGATTTCACTTTTTCCATCCATTTGATTGTTGCCTTTTGCATGGGAGTGGTCCTTGTGGTGTCATTATCTCATTCTGCTGTCTTGTTCCTGAGTGGCATATTTTTATGTCTGTCCTGCTCTGATGGCTAACATTTTTTTCTGTTGCAGATTCAATCTGTGTATTTCCTGATGATCTAGTTCTGACTTTCTCCCTCTTGGGTTACAGTTATTTGATTGGGCTTTTTCTAGTATGGTAATTTTTGTCTGACACCATTTACATAAAAATGTGTACCCCCTGGACTAAATATAGGCAGGTCACACCATCCTACTGAAGCTGATCACTGTCCAGTTTGCCCGTGTGCCAAGAGGCCAGGAGCATGCGCACACTAGGCCTGTATAAGGCTTTCTTTGAGAAACCCTGAAATCAAAGTTGTGTCTCTTTTCAGCGTAAGACTAGCTGTCTATTTAACTGTGGAGAGCCTTAGCATCGTTTCTGTGGGATTTCTGTGTCTTCTGAGGCACATACACAGTTTAACATTGGCAAATGTCTTGAGAAAGAAATACGTACAGAATGCTATTCTTTTCAGTACGGTTCTCTTTTCACCAGCTGGATCGTGCCTGCTTGGTATCCTTGATCTCAGCTCTTGGCCATTCGTTTACTGAGTTCATGTACTGTGCCCCACTCCTTAGTCTCCAGTTGTCCATTCCTGGAGAGTTGAGATGGTCTCGGAGAAGTAACAGCGCAGTCATCTCAGTTCATTCTGACACATCCAGTCCCATCTGTCTTTGAGAGCCTTGAAACACCTGTTTTTATATTCAGCTTTTATAAATAGTTTTGGAGGGAGGTTTAGCCAGACATCAGCTATTCCACCATAGCTTTGAGAAGGAGGGTTCTTGTCATGATACCTCACCTTGGAGTGTAAAATCCTGAACAACTTTTCTGTCTGTTTTACAGAAGTATCTCAAAGGACTTGGCTTGCAAGGGGGGGGGTCTTTATTTCTCTCAAAAGGACTGTTCTGGAATACCATTTTTTTCTTTTTCAGTTCTTTTAGCTTCTTTCTGCTTTCTGTCCTGTCACTTTTCAGTGGCAGTGATTTTCTATAATTTCCTGGTTTGGGTTCATTGTGTTCAGAGCTTATGATCAGTCAAGAACTTGTAAACTTCACCGAGTGAGTATATTGGACTTTAAATTTTCTTACCTGAAGAAGGTACCTTTGAGCCAGGCATGGTGGTGCATACCTTCAATCCCAGTACTTAGGAGGCAGAAGTAGGAGGCTCGCTGTGAGTTCACGGCCAGCCTGGGACTACAGAGTAAATTCCAGGTCAGCCTGGGCTAGAGTGAGACCCTGCCTCAAAAGAAAACAAACAAACAAACAAAAAAGAAACACCCAAAAAACAGAAGAAGAAAGGTACCTTTGTATATAAATAATATTACTTGCATTTACTTATGAGAATAATTTTGATACACTTTCTCGTTTCAGAAAATGGTGTGAATGGAACAGTGACTGCAAATGGAGCAGACTCTCCCCGTAATAGGAAAGAGAAATCTTCTTAATGAATTATAAGCTAATCGATTTATGTCCCCAAAGAAATCTGCTTTTTACTCTTATCTTTCAGCACTAGAGATTTTTCTGTTCTTGAAAATACAGTTTGTGCTCTTTGATTCTTGCTGTGGTACTGTTTCATGCATTTCTAAAGGGCATTGAGGGGAGGGTGATAACTACCAGTGAAAATATTTTAGCTTAGACTAAGCTACTTGCCTTGAAAATAGCTTAAGGACCACCACATACTTTATTTTGCTTTTTATCTTTGAACATTTTTCTAATGGTTTGGAGAGAAAACTTTACAAAAACCACACATATCCAATGAATACTTCTTGTTGTCACCAGTTTTTTATAATACTAGAGAGATGACCTGTTCCAATAAGGTCATATTTTTTAAGTTATCCTTCAGGGTAAAATGAAAATATTATAAAGTCAGATGTCAAGCTTTTAATATGTTTTCAGTGTTCTCTAATTTTTAGGGACTTTTGTAGCCTTTACACCTGGAAAAAAAAAACATTTGTAAAATTACCAAAATAATTGTGTGCTTTATTTTGTAGGTAGTGGTTGTAAGTGTTATATCCCAGTATAAGAAAAATAGTAGTTAAAATATGTGAAGAGTTCTTGCCATATATTAGATCAGAATGTCACTGACATAAGACTCCTAGGAAGTAGTCTTTCCTGTGCATTTTCAACACATATGAACTGGCAATCAGAAAATGTTTACTGTGAAGAGGAATATCCAGCGTACAGAGCCCTTCTGGTATGTCTGTCAATCATAATTCTTAATGGGGCTTGCTGTAAGTCTAATATGCATAGCATCTTAGAGAAATATTGTTTAACCTGCAAACCCTTTTTAAAAAAATAATGCCTACTTGATTTATATCTATTAAAAAGATGTCAGGTAATTATATTTGGAAAACTAATGCACTAACCTTAAAGAAATTGAAAATTCAGGTGGATAGTCTTAACAAGAGACAGTGCTTTATGGTACAACTGTAGCTTTGGACCCATCTTTAATTGAGAAACATTTATCTGTATAAAACATATTTTTGGATAAATATATATATATATATATATTTGTATCTACAGAAAGGCTCTAAAAAGCATTTGAGTAAAACCCTTGGTTCCCTTTTCTATGGTTATCCTGAGAACCCTCGTATTTGGTCTGTCCGTCGTCTTCACAGTATGCAGAGTGCTCCATTTCATGTCCTCGTCTTGTTCCTCATTCCTCACTCCTGTCACCAGCTAATAAATGTGTGTGCCATTTTGAATATCAGAGTTGCAGACTGCGGGTCTGTGGTTTAAGTCACCATGCTGCTAGCTGGTTCGCTTTCTCTTCCAGCTGTTTACCTACTTCCTGGAAAAGTTGTAGCTCTCTGTAGCATTATGGGCTTTCCGTGGAACCAAATTTTTGCCATTAAAAACTGGCATTATATTGAACTATACATTGAGAAAAATCAATCAAAATAAAAATTTTTACTTTCACAAGCTGCCTCCTGGACAATTCCTTCATTGTTGGTGTTTATGCAGCTTTTCATTTATCATTTCATTAAAACGTATGTACTATCTTAAAATATGGTTAGTTCTATTGACTATTTATGAAGTCTGCTAGAGAAAAAAATGGTTTATAACCAAATAAATTCAGGGAACAGTGAGGCTAAAGCAATTCTTTACTACAGGACTGTTTCTGTGTATTAGTCAGGGTTCTCTAGAGGAACAGAACCAATAGAATGAATTGTATTAAGCTTTGTTTTTTCTTTCATAGGAAGAATTGTAATAGGAGCTAGGGATTTGACTCAGCTGGTAAAGCACTTGCCTTGAAAGCATAAGGACTGGAGTTGAATTTCCAGCACCCAAGTAATAAAGCTGGGCATAGTGGCCCACATGTGTGGACTCGCTGGCAGCCAGTGTTGTCCAACTGGTGAGCTCTAGGGCAATGAGAAACTTCTCAAAAAAAAAGTGGACAGAGACTTCTGGTTAAGATGGCATCATAGGAACCACGCCAAAGCAACCTGGGGTGGGTGGGGAGGAAAAAAAAAAAAAAAAAAACAGCAAAATACACTCTTCTAAAAAGTGAAGGTATATAAGAAACTATCAATCACAGCAGAGAAGTGGGGGAGATCCAGAGCTTCTAGAGACTATAGAAGCAGGCAGAAACAGCTCGAGCAGCGGTGTACCAGGTCCACCTGGTCGTGACTGCCAGGCTTGGCCTAAGCCACAGGAAAAGACAAGTGAAGGGATTTTCCACTCACACCAGCCTCCTTGCAAACTCAAGAAACATGAAGGGGGGAACAGCAGGGACCAGTGGAGCAGCTCATGAGGAAGAGGGTCATGATGAGCAGCAGAACTTCAGCCATCATCCACAGACTCCCCTCCCCCCACCACTAGCTCCAGTGTCAGAGACCTGAGGAAGGGAACTCACCTACACAGCACCCAGCACAGGTGATCAGAGCAATGACCCACCAACCCAGCCAAGCTACCTGAGCACACAGCATAGCAAAGAGGGACCCAAGCAGGAAAACAGCATAACTGAGACCAAAAGGTAACTGGGATTACACCAGGTATGTACCTGAGCCTGGTATATAGGCTTGTGTATTAGGGTTCTCTAGAGGAACAGAACCGATAGAATGAATTGTATTAAAAGGGAATTTATTGGGTTAGCTTACAGCAGTCCAACAATAGCAGGTTGTAGGCCTAAGAGTCAAGGAACCTGGTAGCTGCTCAGTCCACAAAGCTGGATGCCTCAGCAGTCCCAATTCAGCACTGAAGGCATCCTAGAGAGACGCTACTCTCCAGTCCACACTGGAAAGCCTCAAGCAGCAAACAGCAAGCAGCACTGGCAGCCAGGTGGGAGGAGGGGATACTTTCCTTTCCAGAGCTTCTTTAGGTAACCTCCCCCCATCCGAGAGGAGCCACTCACTCTGAGGGAAGGGCTTACCCTGGGGGAAGGATTCCTCCTTTAGTTCCAAGAAGCAACCTCACAGACCCACTTATGAGGAATGTCTGTGGATTCCTAAACAGATCAAGATGACACAATCTTAACCATCACAGCTTGCATCAGAAGTGCTAATTGCACCTTCCATGTCATGGTAAATTATGTGTTAAATCTGAGGGATGGTCAGATTTGCCATCCTTAAATAAGCTATATTTTGGGCTTGTCATTTGTAGCTTCCTGATTTATAGTGCCTTTGTCTCCTCTTCTGTCATTCATTAGGGCAGGGTCTCACTCAGTCACAAGCTAACCTTAGAACCCTCTCCAGACCAGAAACCTCAGCCTCCCACTTGACAGGATTAAGGTATGGGGCAACACACATCCTTAAGGACTTTGACTTTGTTAAAGGATCTGTTTGTCATAATGCTGACTCTTGCATAAATACTCTGTGCTGGTTTTCGATGATTGTGTATATTGTTAGTTAAATTTTAGAATTTGCCTGTATTTTGTTCCATCTAGCCTACTAGAATACTCTCATAGCAGACAAACCCAACATCTAGGGTCATTTTGTGGTTACTCTGAGAGTCTTAAGAGCCACACCTAGCACCTTAAGCTCCTACCCTGAAGATATATAATGTCAGATTGATTGATTGATTGATTGATACATCTAATAATACTGCAGATAATTAGAAAAGCCAAGCACTAAATTAAATCAAGGTGCAAAAATCTCTACATTAGAATACAAGAAATATAAAAAATCAAGACAATATAAATCCACCAAAAAGTTTTAATCCATTAGAAATGACATCCATTGAAACTGATTTAGAGGAAATGCCTGAGAGAGATTTCAAAAGAATGATTATAAATATGCTCAAAGAAATCAAAGAGGAAATCAAAGGAATTGAAGAAGACACAGGAAACAAATTTCATGAAATATGGAGGTCAATACAAGACATGAATAAGGAACTAGAACTAATAAAAACCAGTTAGAAACACTAGCAATGAAAAACACAGTTAAGTCAAATGAAAACTCTGTAGAAAATCTCACCAGTAGAATGGATGAAGGAGAGAACAGACTAAACTGGAAGACCAGGTGGCAGATCTAATATAGTCCAACAAAGAGAGAGACAAACTAATAGGAAGGTATGAATGGGAATTTCAAGATATTCAGGATGCTATGAAAAAAATCAAACATAAAAATTCAGGGTATAATAGAAGGAGAAGAATTTCACTTCAAAGGCATAGTAGGCGTTTTGAACAAAATCATAGAAGAAAACTTCCCCCAAGGGCTGGAGAGATGGTTTACTGGTTAAGGATCCTGCCTGCAAAGCCTAAGAACACTTGTTCCAGGTCTCACATTTAGCCAGATGCAAAAGTGATGCAAGTGTGCAATGTTGCACATGCACACAAGGTGGTGCACACATCTGGAATTTGTTCACAGCTCCTGAAAAGGCTCTGGCATGCTCATTCTCTCTCTGTGTCTCTCAAATAAAAAAATTAGATAGATAGATAGATAGATAGATAGATAGATAGATAAAATAAAAATTTCCCCCAAATTGGGAAAGAGGTGTCAATTCAGACACAGGAAGCCTTTAGAAGACAAAAACACAAACCAAAGGCAATATATTAAAAGCAGTTAGAGAGAAAAGGCAAGTCACATACAAAGCCAAGCCCATCAGGATCATAACAGATTACTCAACACAAACTTCCAAAGCCAGAAGGGCTTGGAATGATGTATTCCAAGTTCTGAAAGATAACAACTGCAAACCAAGGTTACTTTATCCTGCAAAGCTATCCATTCAAATAAATGGAGACATAAAGACATTCCACAACAAAAGCAGGCTAAAGGAATATTTGAAGACAAACCCAGCTCTACAGAAAATACTTGAAAAGATCCTTCATGCTGAAGAGAAAAAAAAAAAAGGCACACATATAAGGAACCTGGAATAAACAAACCATACTCAAATACTAGTTAATACAAGAGAGCAAGGGTAAAACTGGAAGAACTACACAACAAGAAAAATGGCAAAAATAAATACACACCTTTCAATAATAACTCTTAATATCAATGGCCTCAATGCCCCAACCAAAAGACACAGGTTTGCAGACTGGGTTAAAAAGCAGGATCTTTCAATTTGTTGCCTCCAAGAAACTCACTTTCTACAAAGGATGGACATTATCTTAGGGTGAAAGGTTGGGAAACAGTGTTTCAAGCAAATGGGCCTAGAAAACAAGCAGGGGTACTATCCTAATATCTGACAGGGTAGACTTCAGACCAACATTAGTTAGGAAAGATAAGGAAAATCACTTTATGTTGATTAAAGGAACATGTGAATAAGACTTATGTAAACCTGCTTTTTTGAATAATGGCATATCTAGAAGCTGTAGACTGTTACTAGAAAATTTGTAGTGCCTGGGATGGGATACCTTCCAGTGAGTTGTTGGCCAAGGAGGTCCTGGAAGCCTCCGAAACATTAAAGGCTATTGCCAAAGCCCTTGGTTTCCCTTGAGAAACAGATAGTAAGACCCTATTGCTGAAGACGTCTCTTGCTTGAGAGGCAAGGTCACTGAGAAAGCAAGCTGGTCCTGAGCAGAAAACCTTCTCCCTGTAGACCAGCCAACAGAAAGCTGGAAAAAGCTGCACTGCGTGCAGCTGTATGGGACACAGAAGTCATCAGCAGTGAAATCAGTGGACACTGGAAAATTCAAGTTTGGCCAGACAGGCCCAATGACTGAACGGGTGCAATAGTGGCATGTCTACTCTTGGGGTAACTAACTGCTCCATAATTGGACTGAAGGCCCTCTCTATGGAGGGAATACATACCTGGTACTGAAAAACCTAAGCAAAAGTCTATGGCAGGGGAGGTCATGAGCTTTAGGGGTATAATGCCTGCTCTTGTCTGGCTAAATGTATATATTATTCCCACCAAGCTGCCCTGAAAGCACTACACTTAATGTTCATATTCACATATTAATGCTACTCTCACTTCTGGTTAGAGAAACTTCTCTTTTCAGATGGTGATGACCAAAAGGCAACATAGTGCTGAGAAGAAGGGATAGAGGAGTGCCCAGCACTGAAACATCTCTGTCACACCCTCCAAGGCTCAGGGCCCATTGCAGAAGAGGGGGCAGATAGAATGGAA
The DNA here is from genome assembly GCA_036365145.1 of Orientallactaga sibirica. Classification (NCBI taxonomy): domain Eukaryota; kingdom Metazoa; phylum Chordata; class Mammalia; order Rodentia; family Dipodidae; genus Orientallactaga; species Orientallactaga sibirica. The sequence continues at coordinate 25,023,791 of JAEOAD010000003.1, forward strand.
GAGCCAAAGGAAGGGTACGACTCCTTACAATGCAACTGTCCAGACAGAAATTGGTCTTGATATCCATGACCTTGCAGTGCCTAGCAATACCTTCGCAAGACCCTCATAATAGAAGAAAAAGATGATAACATCAAATGAAAAGAGAGACTAATGGAGAGAGGGAAGGGATATGATGGAGATTGGAGTTCTAAAGTGGTATGGGGACAGGGGAGGGAAATATGCATTTTTTGTATGTAAGTATAGAAGTTAATAATAATAATAATAATAATAAAAGGAACACTCCAACAGGAGGACATTAAAATCCTAAACATATATGCACCTAATATGGGGCTCCAATTTCATCAAATAAACGCTATTAGAACTAAAGTCACAGATAACAACAAACATAGTTGCAGTGGGTGACTTCAATACCCCACTCTCATCAATTGACAAGTCATCCCTGCAGAAAGCAAACAGAGGGCTGGAGAGATGGCTTAGCAGTTAAGGCATTTGCCAGCAAAGCCAAAGGATCCTGGTTCAACTCTCCAGGATCCACATAAGCCAGATGCACAAGGGGGCATCTGGAGTCCAGCAGAGGCTGGAGGCCCTGGCACACTCATTCTCTCCCTCTCTCTCTCTCTCTTTCTCTGCCTCTCTCTTTCTCTCAACTAACTAAATAACATATATTAAAATATAAACAGAGATGCATCTGGATTAAATGAGGTCATTAACAAATAGACCTAACAGATATCTACAGGACATTTCATCCAAACGCTGCAGAATACACATTCTTTTCAGCAACACATTCTTTAAAATAGACCATATAATGGAACACAAAGCAAATTTTAACAAATACAGGAAAATTGAAATAATTCCTTGCAATTCTATCTGATCAAAATGGGATCAAACTACAAATCAATAACAAAAAAGCTATAGAGCATACACAAAATCATGGAAACTAAACAATACACTACTAAATGATGAATGGGTCAATGAAGAAATCAAGAAGGATATCAAAAAATTCATAGAGTCAAATGATAATGAGAACACAACATACCAAAACCTTTGGGACACAATGAAGGCAGTCCTAAGAGGGAAATTTATAGCTTTAAGTACCTATATTAAGAAATTAGAAAGGTCTCAAGGAAACAACTTAATGCTTCACGTTAAGGCCTTGGAAAAAGAAGAACAAGGCAAACCAAAAATCAGTAGACAGGAAGAAATAATAAAGATTAGGGCATAAATTAAAGAAATAGAAACAAACAAAAAAAATCCAAAGAATCAATGAAACAAAGAGTTAGTTCTTTGAAAGGATAAACAAGTTTGATAAACCCTTAGCAAATCTGACCAAAAGAGAGAAGACACAAAAATTAATAAAATTAGAGATGAAAAAGGCACCATCACAACAGATACCAAAGACTCACTATATTAAGTTGGTCAAGATGGCAGGGACCTTTGAAATTTGAATACAATTTACAATGTGTGATAGTTTTAAATCTATGGGGGCTAAGGATTAAGTATGGTAGTTTAAGTATATGGCCTCCAGTACATTCATTATTTTATTATCTTGTAGTTTGGATCTGCAGCCACCTGGCTGGAGGCAATATTACTGGGTGGATATTAGGTTCCAGCACTAAGGTGTGATGGTGGGTTTGAGATTCCAATCTAAAGATATGCAAAGTATGCCTAGCTGGAGTTCCTGAAGTGTGCTGTGCTGTGTGGCTTTTTGGTTTGTGCTTCTCTCTCTGCTTGGTCATGTGAATGCAGGCCAGCTTCTTCTGCCATTATGGAACTTCCCCTAGATCTGTAAGCTTCAATAAATATGCCTTCCTCCATAACTTTGCCTGGTCTAGAAGTTCATGTCGGCAAAGCTGAAGCTGTCTGCTACAATATGTAAGTAGAAGATCAGATTAATGAGGAAGAAAAAGCCTAAGTGAAGTCAGGGGAAGAGCTTGAGTAAAGGAAAGGTGGAGGGAGGGCTAATCAAAATCTAAGAAGATATAAGTAAGCCATATGGAAATCTGCTTTTTTGGACAATGGAACACTTGAGAGGCCATCAATTGTTACTAGAAATTTTTTCAGTGTCAGGGAGGGGAAACCTTCCAGTGAGATGTTGGCCAGGGAGGTCACTGATGCCCCCAAAACATTACTGAGTCAGCCATTGCTGAGTCTCTTGATTTCCCACCAGGAATAGATGGTAAGACCCTATTGCTGAAGACTCCACATACTTGGGTTGCCATGTTACTGAGAAATCCGGCTGGAGCTGAGCTGAAAACCCCTTCCATATAGACCAGCTGATGGAAAGCTGCACAAAGCTATGTTGCATGCAGTTCAATGGGAGAGAGAGAAATCACCTGTGAAGATATTCAACAGCGGATACTGCAAGCCTTAAATTTGATCAGCCAGGCCAAATGAGCAAAAGGGTAAAATAGTGGCATGTCTGTTATGGGGGAAACCAACCACTCTCTACTTGGACTGAAAGCCAGCTCCATGGGAGGGAATACATCCTTGATACTGAAAACCTACAACAGGGGTAGTCATGAGCCCTGGGAGTGCAACGTCTGCTGGTTTCTGGCTAAATGTATATACTATGCTCACCAAACTGCCCAGTAAGCACCTCTCTTAATGTTCATACCCATATGTTAATGCTACTCTCACTTTTGGTTAGAGAAGCTTCTCTTTTCAGATGGCAGTGACCTTGGGATGACTCAGAAGGCACCATGGTGCTAAGAATTGACAGAGGAGTGCCCAGCACTGAAACATCTCTAACACACCTTCCAAAGCTCAAGGTCCGTTGTGAAAGAGGAGGCAGAAAGAATGTAAGAGCCAAAGGAAGGATAGACTTAAAACATGCTCCTCCACACACAAAATGGCCTGGATATCCATGACCTCACAGTGCCTGAAACTATCTACATAATAGGAGGAAAGGTGATGACATCAAAATAAAAGAGAGACTGATTGAGAGGGGTATAGGGTATGATGGAGAATAGAGTTTCAAAGGGGAAAGTATGAGGAGGGAGGGAATTACCATGGGTTATTGTCTGCAATTATGGAGGTTGTCAATAAAAAAAATAAAAATAAACGTGGACAACATTCCCAACAATGACACCCAAACTTGTCTCTGATGAGTGTCCACATGCACAACAAACATTTTAAAAGTTATAATAAAGTACGTTATAAGAGCAATTAGAGCCAGGCATGGTGGTGCATGGTTTTAATCCCAGCACTCAAATGGCAGAAGTAGGAGGATCGCCATGAGTTCAAGGCCACCCTGAGACTACATAGTGAATTCCAGGTCAGCCTGGGCTAGGCTAGAGTGAGACCCTACCTTGAAAAAAAAAAAAAAAAAAAAGAGCAGTTAGGGGCTGGAGAGATGGCTTAGCAGTTAAGTGCTTGCTTGTGAAGCCTAAGGACCCCATTTAAAGGCTCAATTCCCCAGTACCCACGTAAGCCAGATGCACAAGGAGTCTCATGCATCTGGAGTTCGTTTGCAGTGGCTGGAGGCCCTGATGCACACATCCTCTTTCTTTCTCTGTCTGTCACTCTCAAATAAATAAATAAAAATAAAAGCAAATTTTTAAAAAGAGCAATTAGAACTTAAGTTTTCAAATAATGCAACTGAAATGCCAGGGGTGTAGCTTGGGCATAGAGCACTTGCCTAGCACATATGTGGTCATAAATATGATCATCAGCACTGGAAAATAAAATAACTTAGGTCACTAATGAGCTCAACAGCAAATAGAACAGTCCTTTTCTATGACTTGCTGACTTAATTAAAACCAAAGAGAAGGGGATGGGAGAGATTGCTTAGTGGTTAAAGGTACTTGCAAAGTCTGACAGTCCAGATTCAATTCCCCAGTACCCGCATAAAGCCAGATGTAAAAAGTGTGACTGGAGCTTGTTTGCGGTGGCCAGAGGCCCTGGCATGCACACACACACACACACACGTACACAGACACACAAATAACTTCTTTATATTTTTAATTATTTGCAAGCACAAAGAAAAGAGAAACGCACAGAGAGAGAGAATGGCACACCAGGGCCTCTGGCCACTGCAAACAAACTCAAGATGCATGTACCACTGTGTATCTTGTTGTACGTGGGTACTGGGGAATTGAACCCAGGCCATTAGGCTTTGCAGGCAAATGCTTTAACCACATAGCCATCTCTCCAGCCCCCACAAATAATTTCTCAAATGAATAGTAAACATTATTTGTAACTTAGTTCAGAAGGCAAAATGTCTTTACATATACTAAGTACATAAAAAATGCAAACTCAACTGTGGGTTCTAAAGAATAAATTCCATCAGTGCTGGGAAGAGGGCTCAGTTGGTAAAACACCTGCCATGCAAGCATGAGGACCTGACTTCGGATCCCAGCACCCATGGAACTGTTGGTGTGGCACAACCCGTGTCTGTAATCCCAGGAGTTGGGAGGCAGGCGGATCCTTGAGGCAAGCTGGCTAGCTAGACTAGCAGAATGCATAAGCTCGGGGTTTAGTCCGAAACCCAGTATCAACAAACAAGATGGAGAGTGATCCAGCAAGATACCTGATGTCACCTCTGTCCTCCATATGCTTGTGCATACCTATGCATGCACACCTGCACACACACACACACACACACACACACACACAGAATGTAATAATTCTGAGAGATTAAGTGCTTGAAGACAATATAAATGTTCAAGTGATTGACCTCTTTTGCATATAGGAAGCCTTGGAAAACTCAAAAGAAAATATGGATGGCCTGGCTCAACTTCCGTCTCCAAAAGAGACTGTTTACAACTGTCCTATCACAAGTCATTCTCTGAACAGAGAGCCCGGAGCAAGCGTAGAAAGACTTACTTTGCTGACAAGGTAGGATGGGTCAATTCTCTATGCCAAAACACTGGTACAAAGGATGTGATGCACACAGGGAAATAGCCATTAGCAGTAGAAAATCTTCCTGCAATGACAGGAATATTCTGCCCTGATTTTCATGGACATTTATAGACTGTATCTCTAAACATTAGCTGTTATACAGATATACAAAAAGCACATCTCATTCTTCTATGACCTAGCATCCGAATTTTGCATGGCTTGTGGATTTTTTTTTTTTTTTAATGAACTCTGAAACAGGAAAAAAAGAACTTAAAAGGCAAAGCCATCTTGTGGAATGTCGGTTTAAGTAATCATGATTCTCCTTGTTTGACTGTATTTTGATGAACACCAACATTCTAATTACAGTCCGGCTTCTCTTAGCAGGCGATGCCAATCATACCCCATTATACATTGCCATAGAGAAAGTGCCCAGAAGGGGCTATTGCAATCACCACCCTCATTTCCACTTACACTCCATCCATGTCAGCACTCTGGTCTCAGAGGTAAGAGCAGCTGTAGTCATTCTCATTAACCCAGCCGTCCTTGACATTTGTTCCTTTGTTTTCCCCTAGTGTCAGATTATCTACTTTCAGCCTGTGATTTTTTTAAACATTGATTCTTCACCTATTTCTTATGCAGGCCCTGCACTTCCATCCAAAATCAGGCTTTTACATTTCCCATTTGAAAGTCAAAATTCCAGAGAGAAGATTGACACATTACAAGGAGTCAAGGCAATAGAATGGCCACTGTTGGGGGACCACGTTGACAGTAGCTCCAGCCCTTTTCTCACTGTCTGAAAGTCTCACTTTCAAAGCATTGGTGGGCTGGAGAGATGGCTTAATAGGTAAGGCACATGCCAGCAAAGCCAAAGGACCCAGGTTCAATTCCCTAGTACCCACATAAACCCAGATGCACAAAGGTGGCACACGTGTTTGGAGTTGGTTTGCAGTGACTAGAGGCCCTGGCCTGCCCACTCTCTCTCCTTTTCTTTGTTTCTACCTCTGCCTATTCCCCCCGCCATCTCTGTCTCTCTCTCAAAGAAAGAAAGAGAAACAAAATGCATTGGAAATTAGTTTCTTCTTGTCATTTCCAGTTGCATAAAAACCTAGGTTAGCTGAGCTGGAGAGATGGCTCAGCAGTTAAGGTGCTTGCCTGCAAAGTCTAATGACCTGGGTTCCATTCTCTAGTATCCACATAAAGCCAGATGTGTAAAGCAATGCATGCATCTGGAGTTCATTTCCAGTGGCTAGAGGCCCAGGTGCACCCATTCTCTCTCTCTCTTCTCTCTGTCTCTTTCACAGTGCAAATAAATAAATTAATTAAAATATTTTTAAGTATTTTGTTCATTGATTGATTGATTGGTTTGAGAAGGAGAGAGAGAGAAAGATGGAGGAAGAGAGAGAGAAAGGGAGAGAGAGAAAGGGCAAGAGAGATAATGGGCATACAAGGCTCTCCAGCCAGAGCAAATGAACTCCAGATGTATGTACCACCTTGTACATCTGGTTTACATGGGTACTAGGGAATTGAACCTGGGTCCTTAGGTTTTGCAGATAAGCGCCTTAACCTTTAAGCCAACTCCCCAGCCCCAAATATTTTTAAAAAAATAAAAATAAAAACTAGGTTATCAACTGTATGGGATTTTTTGTGAGGAAGGGTCTAGCTATGTAGTACATGCTAGCCTCAAATTTATGACCACCCTGTCTTAGCCTCCTGAGTGCTGGGACTATAGGCATGCATCACCATCCTGCTTAGGAAACTTTATACTCAGTGGTTTTATAGTGAGTCTTGTTCAGTAAAGCTTAGTGATGATGAGTTTCTCCTTTGATCAGCTCTGATTCCCCATGAGTCTGCAAGTGTCCATTCTTAGTTGGACATGCTCCCGCCCCATATTTCCTGGCATACACCTTACATCTGAAAATACCACATCCTGGTCTATTGCACGGGATCGACCACCCCATCTCAGTCTCCAGAGTGTCCTCCATGGACCAGTCTTTATCCTCCACAATCTTCTTTCCATAAGGCAGGGTTGTGTTACTCATGCGCTAACAGATCAAAGATACCAAGATACCTTACACAGGGTGCCTACCTGTGCAGACAGCTTCAGGTTCGTTGAATGAACTTCCAGACCAGGCACAGTTATGGAGGAAGGGATATTATTTATTGGCAGTGACTTCCATAAAGGCAGACACTCTGAAAGCTCAGGAACTCCTGCTAGGCACACTTTGCATATCTTTACATGGGCAAAGCACTAGCTGATCTGGTGAATACCTGACCCATTTTTGTTGCCTTCTTGAGTACCTTCACCTAGTGTGAGGATAAGCAGGTCCCTCAGGCCCCTTTAAAAACAGCATTATTGGGCAGAAGAGATTGCTTAGTGGTTAAGGCACTTGCCTGTGAAGTCTAAGGAACCAAATTTGATTCCCCAGGACCCACATGAGCTAGATGCACAAAGTGGCACATGCATCTGGAATTCATTTGCAATGGCTGGAGGCCCTGGCATGCCCATTCTCTCTCTCTCTCTCTGTCTCTCTCTCCCTCTTTCTCTCTTTCAAAATAAAATAAATAAAACAATTAATTAAAAAAACAGCATTGTTCTCATTCAGTAGAGCCTTCGTGAACTAATCAGCTCCCAGAGGTTCTTCTTCAGATTCATGGATTTCAACATGAATTCAGGGTAGAGAAGATAACCACATTCAGACAAACAATATTTCTATATACTACTGATTCTGCAACACATTCCCCTTATACAATGGCACATTATTCTTAGTGGTGAATAATAAAGATTTTTTTCTTTGCTTGAGGTAGTGTCTCACTCTAGCCCAGACTGCCCTGGAATTCATTACGTAATCTCAGGCTGACCTTGAACTCACAGCGATCCTCCTACCTCTGCCTCCCGAATGCTGAGATTAAAGGTGTGGGTAGCCACTCTTGGCTACAGACAGAGAGAGAATGGGTGCATCAGGGCCCCTTGCATCTGCAAATAAGACTTCAGATGCATGCACCACTTTGTTAATCTGGCTTTATATGGGTATTGAGGAATTGAATTTAGATCATTAGGCTTTGCAGTCAAGGCATCATAACCACTGAGCCATCTCCAGCCCAAAGATTATTTTATTTTATTAATTGATTGATATTTTATTTCAATGATTGATATTTTATTTTATTTTATTTTGGTTTTTCAAGGTAGGATTTCACTCTGGCCCAGGCTGACCTGGAATTAACTATGTCGTCTCAGGATGGCCTCAAACTCATGGCGATCCTCCTACCTCTGCCTCCCAAGTGCTGGGATTAAAGGCGTGCACCACCATGCCTGGCCCAAAGATTTTTTTAAAACTAATTTCTATGACTTGAATGTTTATCCTTTCCAAACTCATGCTGAAATTTAATTGCCATTGTAACCAACAAGACATGAGACCTTGGAGAGAATCAGGCCACGCACGAGAGGACGGCTGCAAAAGGATGAGTTCTGTGCGCCTCTCTCTCTGCCCCTTTTGCCCTTTCGACATGGGATGACACAAGCCAGAAGGCCCTCTACTGGGAGTCAGACCCTGGCTCACACACTCCCCAGCCTTCAAAGCCGGGACCCAATACTTTTTCGTTTATTATAACCAGTTGGCCATTCTATTCTAACAACACAAAACAGACTAAAATGCTGCTGAATTCTTAGACTGTATGAAGCTTAGTAAAATAGGCTAACATTTATTAAGGGATAACTAAGCCTTAGTATTTCAAGTGCTAGCCAAATTCCACCCCCTCACCATACAGTCCACAGGTATCCTGTGAATAGATTCTTAGGCCTCTTTTATAGAAACTGAATCTCAGTGTGGTCGAGTGACTTGATAAGGAGCAAAGCCAGCCTTCCCAGCTCAGATCTGTTAGATGGGACAGCTGTTTTCCTGCTTCCTGAATAATTCCATGCCATGGAGGGAATGCTGGGTGCTCAGGAAATGAAACAAGGGTGAACAGAGCAGAGGGGAAAAAGAGAGAGGCAGAGGAAAAGAGGAGAGGGAAAGGAAGAGATGTCTGTGAAAAGGGATAAAATGAGCCCAGAGTGAGGGTGACCTAGACAGGCATTTATTAGAAGTCCAGCCAGATAAAAGGACAAGAAGCCAGGGATGGCAGATAGGACAGTGGCCACCTAGACAATGCTTGAACCTGGCCTCGTGGCTGGGGGTATCCACAGCCTTCCTTCTCAGGGCACTCTGGGGTAACCTCTCATAGTGTCCAGGGGAAACATTACTTTCAGATCTGTTCTGTGCTGGGGGTATATACACACACTCCCTCTAGCAAGTCTGTCCTGGGAAAGCTCTAAGTGGTGAAACTTCATGGGACACTTTCAGAAAAGTCTGGAAGCCTGGTGGATAAGGTGCCTAATTACTGTCTAGCACATGCCGGGAGTAGTTCCATTCCTCTGCCCTTGATGCCTGAGCACTGAGAAGGAGACCACGTGGGCCAATGAGACAGGCCAACACCACAGGAATGAGGGGTGGGGGCTCAGGCCTGCATCTCAGCCAGAGGCCAAGAGAAATGGAATGGCCACTGGCATCCAGGGATAAGCAAGGGCAATGCCAATTTTCCAAGCCCTGATACAAGTCAGAATAGTTGGCTCTTATATGCTTTCCCCCACCTCGTCTGCAATGGTTCCTGAGCCTTGGAAGATGTGATAGAGATGTTTCACTCAGTGCTGAACACTTCGTTGAGTTTTGAGTCACCCTACTGGTCACCTGCCATCTGAAAAGAGAAGGTTCTCTAACCAAAAGTGAGAGTAGCATTAATATATGAGCATAAAAGTTAAGTATTTAGAGGGTAGTTTGGTGAGCATAATAAATTCCTCTAGCCAGACTACAGTAGTGGTTTCCCCCATTAGGGCTTATGGCCACCCCACCCAAAAGCTTTTGGTTAGGTTTTCAGTACCAGGCATTAATTGGTACTGTGGAGCACTACCTCAATCCCAATCAGAGAGCAGTTGGTTTTCCCCATAACAGATATGCCACCTTTGCACCATTTGGTACATTTGGCCTGGCTGGTTAAACTTTCTGGTTAAGATCACTGATGACTTTTCTCCCCCAGCAGGCTACATCGTTCTTTCCACTATCCTGACAGCTAGTCAACAAGGAGGCAGCTTCCAGCTGTGCTCCAGCTTGATTTCTCAGTAACCTGCAGCTCCAAATACGTGGTGTATTCAACAATGGAGTTTACCATCTAGTTCTGGTGGACAACCAAGAGCTTTGGCAGTATCTTATAATGTTTTGTGGGCCTCAGGGGTCTCCCTTGGTCTGTTTTTCAAAATTTGGTTTGATACAAGGTCTCGCTATAGAACACAGGCTGCCCTTAAACTTGCAGTCCTCCCGCCTCAAGCCTTTCAAACATTGGCGTTGCAGGCATGCAACACTAGCTGCAAGTAGGTTTTAAATTTTATTTTTTCCAGAAGTTTTCACTGTTTCAAAAATATTTATCCAGCCGGGCGTGGTGGCATACACCTTTAATCCCAGCACGTGGGAGGCAGAGGCAGGAGGATTGCTGTGAGTTCAAGGCCACCCTGAGACTACATAATGAATTCCAGGTCAGCCTGAGCTAGAGTGAGACCCTACCTTGAAAAACCAAAAAATATATATAATATGTATCCATTATGGATTTCAGATAAATGATCCTTCCCGCCTGCCAGTCCTTCTGAGCCACGAAGTGGGTTTCCAAAGCACTGCATTCAAGCAATGCCTGACTCAGCAGTGTTCAGAAGGACCTAGAAGTACTCGTCACAAGTCAGGAGTGAGTGGGGCCACCCTGCAGATATCTCATTCCAAACCAGACTTTGCACAGATTGCTGGCAGCGTAGGAGATTTCAACCAGCAGGAAGCACAGATAAGAAGGCTTTGTAAAGGAAGTACACTCCTCTTTCAAGTCAGATACTAAACAAGCAGATTGCCTTTTCCAGAGCAGAGGCTTGACTTCACAAAATGCTTGAGTGTCCCTAAGACAGATCCAGACACATAGGGCAGGTCTGCTGCATCTAACTTCAAGAAAGTCCTGAGCTCTTGGAGTGCAAGGGTTAATCTTATTTTTTCTATTTTTTTAATTTTATTTTCAACTTCGATAATTGTAGACAATAACCCATGGTACTTCCCTCCGTCCCCCAGCTTTCCCCTTTGAAAATCCACTCTCCATCATATCCCCTCCCCCTCTCAATCAGTCTCTCTTTTATTTTGATGTCATGATCTTTTCCTCCTATTATGATGGTCTTGTGTAGGTAGTGTCAGGCACTGTGAGGTCATGGATATCCAGGCCATTTTGTGTCTTAGGAGCACGTTGTAAAGAGTCCTACCCTTCCTTTGGCTCTTACATTCTTTCTGTCCCCTCTTCCGCAATGGATCCTGAGCCTTGGAAGATGTGATAGAGACATTTCAGAGCTGAGCACCCCTCTGTCACTTCTTCTCAGCACATCAAACTCTGGTTGTTTTAAATCTTGTATTGGTTGAATATTTTCTATGCCCAATGCCATATTTTGCAGTGTGAATGTTTATTCTGTGCCATTATGGGTTTGGTGGGGGGGATTTTCTGGTTATATGGCTCAGTTAAAAGACCTTGGATGGAGCTGGGTGTAGTGGTGCACGCCTTTAATCCCAGCACTTGGGAGGCAGAGGTAGGAGGATTGCCGTGAGTTCAAGGACACCCTGAGTCTACATAGTGAGTTCCAGGTCAGCCTGAGTTAGAGTGAGAACCTACCTCGGAAAAAAAAAAAAAGACCTTGGATTATGGGGGTGTTTGAACATCATTGGAATTGATAAAAACTATGGGGACTTTTAAAGTTGGACTGAATTCATTGCATTTTACATCATGGATGGTTATCAGTTTATGGGGGCCAGGGTGGAATGTGGTGGTTTGATTCAGGTGTCTCCCATAAACTTAGGTGTTCTGAATGCTGGGTTCCCAGCTGATTGGATATTTGGGAATTAATGCCTCCTGGAGGCAGTGTATTGTTGGGGGTGGGCTTATGGGTATTATAGCCAGCTTCCCCTTGCCAGTGTTTAGCACACTCTCCTGTTTCTGTTGTCCATCTGATGTTGGCCAAGAGATGATGCCCACCCTCTGCTCATGCCATTGTTTTCCCCTGCCATCATGGAGCTTTCCCCTCGAGTCTGTAAGCCAAAATAAACCCTTTTTTCCCCCAAAGCTGCTCTTGGTTGGGCGATTTCTGCCAGTAATGCAAACCTGATTGTAACAGCTAGGGATGTAGAACATTTTAGATATTTATATGCCATCTGTATTTCTTCTTTTGAGAACCCTCTATTTAGTTCCATAGCCTTTTTTTTTTTTTGTATTTTTTTTAAATATTTATTGACAACAAAACATACTTACATACCAAAGGTGCGTATTTTTCCCTCCCCTCCCCCCTTCCCCTTTAGAACTCCACTCTCCATCATATCCCCTCCCTCTCTCCATTAGTCTCTTTTTTTAATATGATGTCATCCTCTTTTACTTCTACTATGAGGGTCTTGCGGAGGTATTGTTAGGCACAGCAAGGTCATGGATATCAAGGCCAATTTCTGTCTGGGCAATTGCATTGTAGGGAGTCGTACCCTTCCTTTGGCTCTTCCATTCTATCCGCCACCTCTTCCGCAATGATCCCTGAGCCTTGGAGGGTGTGACAGAGATGTTTCAGTGCTGGGCACTTCTCCATCCCTTCTTCTCAGCACTATGTTGCCTTTTGGATCATCCCAGTGGTCATCGCCATCTGAAAAGAGAAGCTTCTCTAACCAGAAGTGAGAGTAGCATTAATATGTGAATATGAGCATTAAGTGTAGTATTTTCCGGGCAGCTTGGTGGGAATAGTATATACATTTAGATAAGGGCATGCTTTATACCCCTAAGGCTTATGACCTTACCTACCATAGACTTTACTTAGTTTTTTCAGTACCAGGTATGTATTCCCTCCCGTAGAGAGGGCCTTTAGTCCAATTATAGAGCAGTTGGTTACCCCACGAGTAGACATGCCACTATTGCACCTGTTCAGTCTTTGGGCCTGTCTGGCCAAATTTGAATATTCAGCGTCCACTGTATTCACTGCTGATGACTTCTGTCTCCCATACTCTGCATGCAGTGCAGCTTTTTCCAGCTTTCAGTTGGCTGGTCTACAGGGAGAAGGTTTTCTGCTCAGCACCAGCTTGCTTTCTCAGTGACCTTGCCTCTCAGGCAAGAGATGTCTTCAGCAATAGGGTCTTACTATCTGTTTCTCAGGGAAAACCAAGGGCTTTGGCAAAAGCCTTTAATGTTTTGGAGGCTACCGGGACCTCCTTGGCCAACAACTCACTGGAAGGTATCCCATCCCAGGTACTGAAAATTTTCTAGTAACAGTCTACAGCTTCTAGATGTACCATTATTCAAAAAGTAGTTTTACATAAGTCTTATTCACAATCTTTTGAAATTAGATTGACCCTCCCCTTGCCCTTCTTTTATGCATTCTCTACCCATGGCCTTGGTTAGGCCATTCCCTCCTTGTAATCAGTCCTTCCACTTACATATGTGCAATACCATACACTTCAGTCCTTCCCTTTCCTCCGTCCCTTATAGCCTTTTACCAGCTTACTGGTTTCTGGCACCAATTTTTGGTTCCAGTTCACACACAAGTCTGTCTATTTGTAGCTAGGATCCACATATGAGAGAGAACATGTGACGTTTGGCTTTCTGAGCCTGGGTTACCTCACTTAGTATAATCCTTTCCAGATCCATCCATTTCCCTGCAAATTTCATAATTTCATTTTTCTTTACTGCTGAGTAGAACTCCATTGTGTAAATGTACCACATCTTTATTATCCATTCATTTGTGGTGGGACATCTAGGCTGCTTCCATTTCCTAGCTATTGTGAATAGAGTGGCAATAAACATGGTTTTGCAAGTATCTCTAAGGAAGTGAGAAGAGTCTTCTGGATATATGCCTAGGAGTGCTATAGCTGGATCATATGGTAAATCTATTTCTAGCTGTCTCAAAAACCTCCACACTGATTTCCACAATGGTTGGACTAGGTTACATTCCCACCAACAGTGTAGAAGTGTTCCTCTTTTTCCGCATCCACGCCAACACTTATTGTCCTTTGTTTTCTTGATGGAAGCCATTCTGACAGGAGTGAAATGGAATCTCAAAGTGGTTTTAATTTGCATTTCCCTGATGGCTAAGGATGTGGAGCATTTTTTCAGATGTTTATATGCCATCTGAATTTCATCTTCTGTGAATTCTCTATTTAGTTCCATAGCCCATTTTTTAACTGGGTTGTTTGAATTCTTATTATTCTGTTTTTTGAGTTCTTTGTATATTCTGGATATTAATCCTCTGTCAGATGTATAGCTGGCAAAGATTTTCTCCCATTCTGTAGGTTGTCTTTTGCTCTACTCACAGTGTCCTTTGCTGTACAAAAGCTTTGTAATTTCATAAGGTCCCATTGGTTGATTAGTGATTTTATTCGCTGAGCAATTGGGGTTATATTCAGAAAGTCCTTACCTATGCCAATATGTTGAAGGGTTTCCCCTATTTTTCCTCTAGCAGGTTCAGAGTTTCAGGTCTGATATCAAGGTCCCTGATCCATTTGGATTTGACTCTTGTGCATGGAGAAAGACAAGGATCTATGTTTATCCTTTTACATACCGATGTCCAGTTTTCCCAACACCACTTGTTAAAGAGACTATCTTTTCTCCAATTAATATTTTTGGCATTTTTGTCAAAAATCAGGTGGCTGTAGCTGCTTGGATTAATATTTGGGTCTTCTATTCTGTTCCATTGATCTACCTGTCTGTCCTTGTGCCAGTACCATGCTGTTTTTGTTACTATGGCTTTGTAATATAACTTAAAATCGGGTATGGTTATACCACCTGCCTGATTTTTGTTTCGCAAAATTGTTTTGGCTATTCGAGGTTTTTTGTGTTTCCAGATGAATTTTAGGATTTTTTTTTCTATTTCCATGAAGAAAGCTATTGGGATTTTAATAGGGATCGCATTAAATGTATAGATTGCTTTTGGTAAGATTGACATTTTCACAATATTGATTCTTCCAATCCAGGAGCATGGGATGTCTTTCCATTTCCTTGTGTCTTCTGTAATTTGTCGCTCGAGTTTTTTAAAGTTCTCATTGTAGAGATCCTTCACTTCCTTGGTTAAGTTTATTCCAAGGTATTTTATTTTTTTGAGGCAATTGTGAATGGGAGAGATTCCCTGATTTCATCCTCTGCACGTTTGTTGTTAGTATATAGAAAAGCTACTGATTTCTGTGTGTTTATTTTGTATCCTGCTACATTGCTAAAAGTGTTTATCAGCTCTAACAGTTTGCAGGTAGAGACTTTAGGGTCTGTTAGGTATAGAATCATATCGTCTGCAAATAATGATAATTTGATCTCTTCCCTTCCGATTTGTATCCCCTTTATGAGTGTCTCTTGCCTTATTGCTGTGGCTAAGACTTCCAGTACTATATTAAATAGTAGTGGGGAAAGTGGACACCCTTGTCTTGTTCCTGAATTTAGAGGAAAAGCTTCAAGTTTTTCCCCATTTAGTATTATGTTGGCTGTAGGTTTGTCATAAATAGCTTTTATTATGTTGAGATATGCTCCTTCTATTCCCAGTTTCTGTAATACTTTCACCATGAAGGGGTGTTGGATTTTGTCAAATGCCTTTTCTGCATCTATTGAGATGACCATATGATTTTTGTCCTTCAGACCATTTATATGGTGTATTACATTTATGGATTTGCGTATGTTGAACCATCCCTGCATCTCTGGGATAAAGCCTACTTGGTCAGGGTGAATAATCTTTCTGATAGATTCTTGTATTCTGTTTGCCAGTATTTTGTTGAGAATTTTTGCATCCATGTTCATGAGGGAGATTGGTCTATAATTTTCTTTTTTTGATCTGTCTTTGTCCGGTTTGGGTATCAGGGTGATGCTGGCTTCATAGAAGGATTTTGGTAGAGTTCCTTCCTTTTCTATTTTATGGAAAAGTTTGAGAAGCATTGGCATTAGATCCTCCAGGAATGTCTGGTAAAATTCAGCAGTGAATCCATCTGGGCCTGGGCTTTTTTTAGTTGGGAGACTTTTTATAACTGCTTGAATCTCTGTGGTTGTTATAGTTCTATTTAAATGGTTTATCTCTTCTTGATTTAATTTTGGTAGGTCATATGAATCAAGGAATTCATCCATTTCTTTCAGGTTTTCAAACTTAGAGGCATATATATTCTTAAAGTATGTCCGTATGATTTTCTGAATTTCTTTGGTATCTGTTGTGATGTTGCCTTTTTCATCTCTAATTTTATCAATTTTTGTCTCTTCTCTCTTTCTTTTGGTCAGATTTGCTAAGGGTTTGTCAATCTTGTTTATCCTTTCAAAGAACCAACTCTTTGTTTCATTGATCTTTTGATTGTTTTTTTGGTTTCCATTTCATTAATTTCTGCCCTAACCTTTATTATTTCTTCCCATCTACTAATTTTTGGTTTGCCTTGTTCTTCTTTTTCCAAGGCCTTAAGGTGAAGCATTAAATTGTTTAGTTGTGAACTCTCCAATTTCTTAATATATGCACTTAGGGCTATAAATTTCCCTCGTAGGACTGCCTTCATTGTGTCCCAAAGGTTTTGGTATGTTGTATTCTCATCATCATTTGATTCTACGAATTTCTTGATTTCCTTTTTAATTTCTTCAATGACCCATACATCATTCAATAAAGTGCTGTTTAGTCTCCATGAGTTTCTGTATGCTCTGTATATTTTCTTGTTGCTGATTTGCAGTTTAATCCCATTGTGGTCAGACAATGTACAAGGGATTATTTCAATTTTCCTGTATTTGTTAAGATTTGATTTGTGTCCTAGTATATGGTCTATTTTAGAAAATGTCCTGTGTGCTGCTGAGAAAAATGTATATTCTGCAGCATTTGGATGGAATGTTCTGTAAATATCTGTTAGGTCCATTTGTTCCATGGTATCATTTAATGCAGATGTCTCTCTGTTTATTTTTGCTGGGTAGACCTGTCAAGTGATGAGAGTGGGGTATTGAAGTCCCCACTACTATTGTGTTAGGAGATATCTCTGACCTTAATTCTAATAGTGTTTGTTTGATGAAATTGGGAGCCCCCATGTTAGGGGCATATATGTTTAGGATTGTAATGTCCTCCTGTTGGAGGGTTCCTTTAATCAGTATAAAGTGACCTTCTTTATCTTTCCTCACAAATGTTGGATTGAAGTCTATCTTGTCAGAAATTAAAATAGCAACCCCTGCCTGTTTTCTAGGCCCATTTGCTTGAAATACCTTTTTCCAACCTTTCACCCTAAGAAGGTTTCTATTTTTTATTGAGAGATGAGTTTCCTGGAGGCAACAGATGGTAGGATCCTGCTTTTTAATCCAGTCTGCAAGTCTGTGTCTTTTGATAGGGGCATTGAGACCATTGATATTAAGAGTTATTATTGACATATATGTGTTTTTTATTTTTTAGTTTTTCCTGTTTTCCCTTTACTCACTTGTTTTAACTGTTATTTGAGTATGGTGAGGTCTCACTCTACTTCAGGCTGACCTGGAATATTCACTCTGTACTCTCAGGGTGGCCTTGAACTCATAGCAATCCTCCTACCTCTGCCTCCCAAGTACCAGGATTAAAGGCATGCACCACCATGCCCGGCTTTTGTTGTTGTTGTTGTTGTTGTTAAATATTTATTCATTTGAGAGAAAGAAAGAGGCAGAGAGAAAAAGAGAGAGAGAGAGAGCGGGCGCACCAAGGCCAACAGCCACTGCAAACAAACTCCAGATGCATGTGCCCCCTTGTGCATCTGACTTACATGCAGCCTGGAGAGTCGAACCAGTTTCTGTAAGATTTTTATCATGAAAGGATGTTGGATTTTGTCAAATGCTTTTTCTGTATCTAATGAGATGATCATGTGATTTTTGTCTTTTTGTCCATTTATATAATGTATTACTTTTATCAATTTGAATATGTTGAACCATCCCTGAATCTCTGGGATAAAGCCTACTTGGTCAGGATTAATGATCTTTCTGACGTATTCTTGTATTCTGTTTGCCAATATTTTATTGAGAAATTTTGCATCTATGTTCATGAGGGAGATTGGGCTATAATTTTCTATTTTTGTTCTAGCTTTGTCTGGTTTTGGTAACAGGGTGATGCTGGCTTATAGAAGCAGTTTGGTAGGATTCCTTCCTTTTCTATTTTATGGAAAAGTTTGGGAAGAATTAGTGTTAGTTCTTTCATGAAGGTCTGGTAATAGTCACCAGTGAATCCATCTGTGCCTGGACATTTTTTAGTTGGGGGATTTTTTTTATAACTGCTTGCATGGATCTCCATACTTGTTATAAGTCTATTTAAGTGGTTAATATCATCTTGATTTAATTTAGGTATGTCATATAAATCAAGGAAATCATCCATTTCTTTCAGATTTTCAAACTTAGTAGAGTATATGTTCTTTTAGACTGTCACTATGATTTTTTAAAAATTTCTCTGGTATCTGTTGTGATGGTGACTTTTTCATTTCTAATTTTATTAATTTGTGTCTCTTCTCTCTTTCTTTTGGTCAAATTTGCTAAGGGTTTATCAATTTTGTTTATCCTTTCAAAGAACCAACTCTTTGTTTTATTCATTCTTTGATTTTTTTTTGTTTCTATTTCATTAATTTCTTCTCTAATCTTTATTATTTCTTCCCATCTACTAATTTTTTGTTTGCCTTATTCTTCTTTTTCCAAGGCCTTAAGGTGAAGCATTAAGTTGTTTACTTGTGACCTTTCTAGTGTCTTAAAGCTATAAATTTCCCTCTTAGGACTGCCTTTATTGTGTCCCAAAGGTTTTGGTATGTTGTGTTCTCATTATAATTTAATTCTATACATTTTTTGATTTCCTTCTTGATTTCTTCATTAACCCATCCATCCTTTAGTAGTGTATTGTATAGTTTCTATGATTTTGTGTATGCGCCATAGCTTTTCTTGCTATTGACTTGTAGTTTGATCCCATTGTGATCAGATAAAGTGCCAGGAAATATTTCAATTTTCCTGTAGTTGTTAAGATTTGCTTTGTGTCCTAATATGCGGTCTATTTTAGAGAATATTCCATGTGCTGCTGAAAAGAATGTATATTCTGCAGCATTTGGATGAAATGTCCTGTAGATATCTGCTAGGTCCTTTTGTTCTATGACCTCATTTAATCTAGATGTATCTCTCTTTATTTTATTTTATTTATTTATTTATTTATTTATTTATTTATTTATTTTGGTTTTTCGAGGTAAGGTTTCACTCTAGCTCAGGCTGACCTGGAATTATTCACTATGTAGTCTCAGGGTGGCCTCAAACTCACAGTGATACTCCTACCTCTGCCTCCTAAGTGCTGGGATTAAAGGCGTGCACCACCACACCCAGCTCTCTTTATTTTTTGCTGGGATAATTTGTCAATTGATGAGAGTGAGGTGTTGAAGTCACCTACTACAACTATGTTTGGAATTATCTGTGACCTTAGTTCTAATAGTGTTTGTTTGATGAAATTCAGAGCCCCCATGTTAGGTACATACTTGTTTAGGATTGTAATGTTCTCCTGTTTGAGTGTTCCTTTAATCAATATGAAGTGACGTTCCTTATTTTTCCTAGCTAATGTTGGTCTGAAGTCTATCCTGTCAGATATTAGTATAGCAGCCCCTGCTTGTTTTCTAGACTCATTTGCTTGAAACACCATTTTCCAACCTTTTACCCTAAGATAGTGTCCATCCTTTGTAGAAAGATGAGTTTCTTTGAGACAAAAATTGAAGGTTCCTGCTTTTTGAAAAAAAATTATTTATTTATTTTATTTATTTAAAAGAGAGAAAGAGGTGGCAGGGGGGTGCGGTGGGGAATGGGCATGCCAAGGCCTCCAGCCATTGAAAACCAACTCCAGATGCATGCACCCCCTTGTGCATCTGACTTAGGTGGGCCTTGAAGAGTCAAACCAGGATCCTTTGGCTTTGCAGGCAAACGCCTTAACTGCTAAGCCATCTCTCCAGCCTGGATCCTTCTTTTTAACCCAATCTGCAAACCTGTATCTTTTGATTGGGGCATCAAAGCCATTGATATTAAGAGTTATTATTGAAAGGTGTGTATTTATTTTTGCCATTTTTCTTGTTTTGTAGTTCTTCTAGTTTTACCTTTGCTCTCTTGTATTAAGTACTATTTGAGTATGTTTTATTTTTTCCAGGTTCCTTATATATGTGCTTTTTTTTTTTCTCTTCAGCATGGAGGATCTTTTCAAGTATTTTCTGTACAGCTGATTTTGTCTTCAAATATTCCTTTAGCATGTTTTTGCTGTGGAATGTCTTTATTTCTCCATCTATTTGAATGGATAGCTTTGCAGGATAAAGTAACCTTGGTTGGCAGTTGTTATCTTTCAGAACTTGGAATACATCATTCCAAGCCCTTCTGCCTTTGGAAGTTTGTGTTGAGTAATCTGCTGTGATCCTGATGGGCTTGGCTTTGTATGTGACTTGCTTTTCCTCTCTAACTTCTTCCAATATATTGCCTTTAGTCTGTGTGTTTAGTAGTTTAATTATAACATGGCAAGGAGAGGTTCTTTCCAGCTTTTGTTTCTTTGGTCTTCTAAAGGCTTCCTGTGTCTGAATTGACATCTCCTTCCCAATCTGGGGGAAGTTTTCTTCTATGATTTTGCTGAAAATGCTTACTCTGCCTTTGAAATTCTTTTTTTTTTTGTTGTTGTTGTTGTTTTGTTTTGTTTTTCGAGGTACGGTCTCACTCTAGCTAAGGCTGACCTGGCATTAACTATGTAGCCTCAGGGTGGCCTTGAACTCATGGTGTTCTTCCTACTTCTGCTTCCTGAATGCTGGGATTAAAGGCATGCACCACCATGCCCAGCTGTGAAATTCTTCTCCTTCTACTACACCCTGAATTTTTATGTTTGAACTTTTTATAGCGTCCTGAATATCTTGAAATTCCCATTCACACCTTCCTATTAGTTTGTCTTTCTCTTTGTTGGACTATATTAGATCTGCCACTTGGTCTTCTAGTTTGGATCTTCTGTTCTCTCCTTCACCCATTCTACTGGTGAGATTTTCTATAAAGTTTTTCATTTGACTTACTGTGTTTTCCTTTTTTCTTTTATTTATGTATTTATTTATTTTAATTTTACATTCATGTTGGTGCCTTTGATAGCCTCCTCCCTGTCCTTGTCCCTCCGAAGGGACCCTCCTCATTGGGGAATGTGGGCCAACAGTTATGGGGAGGAGGCAATGTCTCTGTGCTCTAACACTACCCCCCCCGGCAAATTTCCCTGAGTCATGTTGGGTTCATTTTAGTTCTACTTCAGTGATGAGGTCTTGGGAGCCTCTGTGTCTCTGGATATCTGGTTTAGTAGGAGTTGAGTGTTCTCTGTGTTTATCTCCTTCAGCCTTGTTCTGGTGTCAGGTTCATCAAGAAAACTGCACTCTTGCCCATTTCCCCCATTACTTTATGGTTTCAGCTCGGGCCCTGGTGAGGTGTGATAGACTAATCCTTCCGTCAGGTTCAGCATCCACCTAACAAAGATAAGCAAATTCTCCAACACAGAGAGAAGTCAGCACCAGATAGATGGGATGGCATTGTTCTTTTAGAGAGAATTTTATATATGTAGGCCCTCTTATAGCACATGACTGGTGGGAGCTTGATCTTGGATAATGGGCTCATTTTTTGGACATGGTTTTGACTTGTTTCCCAGTTCTAGCTATGAGTTCCATTCTACTGAGCAGATCTGTTAGCCAAATCAAGAGCAGGTGGTTACCCACCATGGCTGTGTGCAACTGTTGCACTTGTTGAGCATCTTGTCAGGTTGTTTACTGCTGAGTAGCTTAGACTATGAGTTGTTTGGACAGATGTTGGTCATTTTTCCCCAGTCACTCATGTAGCACCTTCTGGCACTAGACAAGCTAACTGTCTGGGGACTGACCCTTTTCCAGATTCCAGCCAGGTCACTCCATGTTCTGTCCCAACAGCATATGGGTCTTACCATTAACCTTTGGTGGGTCACCAAGAACTCTGACAGAAATCTGTCTTTTTTTGAGAAACCTTGTAGGTCTCTCTGATCAACAGCTCATTGTGAAAGTTAACCACTGGGAGTTACAAGTCAGTGCCAAGGAAGATGAAGGAAGAAAAAGATAGGTAATATAAAAGAGAAAGAGAGCAGAGAGAGAAGAGGGAAAGAGAGAGAGAGAAAAACAGGAAAAGATTAAGATTAGTCTTCATGACTTCAGTGCCCTGTGGTTCAGGTGTTTTCTCTATGGGCCTGCTGAAGGATCAACCATTTAGCCTGTTGTTCAGGATATAGGATTTTATGGAACCATTTCCATAAATTATGGGTACCTATTTGTGTCCCCCCAACCCTTATCCTCCCCCACTCTCTTAATCTCCTCCCACCCCCCCTTCCCTATTATCTGGTCCTCAAGTTGCTTATTAGGTATGACAGCATCTCAGGCAGATTAAGGTTAGGAGCCACAAATGAGTGAGACCATGTGACAATTATCTTTCTGTGATTGGATGAGCTCCTTGAGAATGATCTGTTCCAGTTATCCATTCATCTAATGATGGACATCTGGGTTGATTCCAGCTCTTAGCTATTATGAATTGAGCAGCTATAAACATAATTGAGCAAATCTCTCTGATCTGAGGCTTGGGGCTTTTAGGGTAAATGCCCAGTAAGGGAATAACTGGATCTGTTGATGGGTCTATGGTCATCCTTTTTAGGAGTCTCCATATTGCTTCCCATAGTGGCTGTACCATTTTACATTCCTACCAACAGCCTCCCCAGCATTTGTTTTCATTGCTTTTTTTAATGTTAGCTATCCTTACTGGGGTAAGGTGGAATCTTATAGTTGTTTTACTTTTCATTTCCCTTATGATTGGGGATGTTGAACATTTTCTTAAGTGTGTGTTTACCATTTGTATTTCTTCCTCTGAGAACTCCCTGGGTAGGTCTCTGCCCCATTTTGTGAGTGGATTGTTGGACTTTTCATTGTTTAGGTTTTGGAATTCTTTGTAAATTCTATAAATTAGGCCTCTGTCAGTTGTATAGCTGGCAAAACTTTTCTCCCATTCTGTGGGTAATCTGTTGGCTCTGGTTATTGTATATTTGTCTGTGAAAAAGCTTTTCAGCTTCATGAGATCCCAATGGTTGAGTAGTTGTTTAATTTCCTGAGCTACTGGGGTTTTGTTCAGGAAGTCTTTTCTCACTCCTATATCATGGAAAGTTCCTCCTATTTTTTCTTCCTGTAGTAGCAGCATTTCTGGTCTTATATTGAGGTCTTTAATCAACTTAGATTTGATTTATGTGCATGGAGAGATGTGTGGATCGAGTTTCATTTTCCTACATATGGTTCTCCAGCTTGTCCAGCACCATTTGTTGAAGATACTGTCTTTTTTTCCAGTCTACATTGATAGGCCCTTTGTCAAATATCATGTAGCTATAGTTACTTGACCCAAAGTCTGGGTCTTCTATTCTGTTCCATTGGTCTATTTTCCTGTTTTTATTCCAGTACCATGTTTTTTTTTTTTTTTTTTTTTTTTTTTTTTTTTTTATTACAATGGCTTTGTAGTATAGCTTTAGATCAGGTATGGTGATGCCTCCAGAGGTGTTTCTTTTGCTGAGGATGAGCTTGGATATCCGAGGCCTTCTGCCTTTCCATATGAATTTTGAGATCATTTTTTCTATCTCTGTGAAGAAAGAAGTTGGGATTTTTATTGGTATTGTGTTAAATCTATATAATGCTTTTGGTAAGATTGCCATTTTCACAATGTTAATTCTGCCTATCCAGGAGCATGGGAGGTCTTTACATTTTCATAGGACCTCCTCAATTTCTTTCTTGAGTGTTTTTATGTTTTCATTGTATAGGTCTTTCATTTCCTTGGTTAATGTTATTCTAAGGTATTTTTGTTGTTGTTGTTGCTATTGAAAATGGGACCATGTTGCTTATTTCTTTTTCTGTATCTTTGTCTTTTGCATATAGAAGGCTACTGATTTTTGTGCATTGATCTTGTATCCTGCTACTTTGCTGAAGTAGTTAATCACCTTTAAGAGTTTTGAGATGGAGGTTCTTGGGTCACTTGTGTATAGAATCATATCATCTGCAAATAGGGCCAGTTTAACTTCCTCCTTTCCAATTTGTATCCCTTTTATTTCTTTTTCCTGTCTTATTGTTTGAGCTAGGACTTCCAGGACTATGTTGAAGAACAGAGGAGAGAGTGGATACCCCTGTCTTGTTCCTGATCTCAATGGGAATTCCTTCAGTCTCTCCCCATTAAGTATTACTTGGGCTTTAGGAGCTTTATATATAACCTTTATTATGTCAAGATATAAACCATCCATGCCTATTCTCTCCAATGTTTTGATTATGAAGTGATGTTGTATTTTGTCAAAGGCCTTTTCTGCATCTATCAAAATGATCATGTGGTTTTTGTGTTTAAGCTGATCTTTGCGGTGTATTACATTGACAGATTTCCATATGTTGAACCACCCCTGTGTTCCAGAAATGAAGCCTATTTGGTCCAGGTGGATAATGCTATTGATGTACTGTTGAATTTGGTTTGCAAGGATTTTGTTCAGGATCTTTGCGTCTATGTTCATAAGGGAAATAGGCCTATACTTTTCTTGTGGCATCTTTGCCTGGTTTTGGAATTAGGGTGATGGTAGCTTTATAGAAGGAGTTGGGGATTTTTCCCTGTTCTCCGATTGTGTGGTACAGTTTGAGAAGAATTGGTTTCGGTTCTTCCATGAAGGTTTGATAGAATTCAGCTGAGAAACCATCTGGTCCTGGACTCTTCTTTTGGGGGAGGTGTTTGATTACCTTTCCAATCTCAATGGGTGTGATAGGTTTGTTTAGGAGATTAATCTGCTCTGAGTTTAGCTTTGGCAGGTGGTATGTGTCCAGGAATTCATCCATTTCCTCCATATTCTCCTGTTTTGTGGAGTAGAGGTTTTTGAAATAAGTCCTGATTATTCTCCCAATTTCACTCATGTCTGTTGTGATCTCTCCTTTTTCATTTCTAATTTTGTTAATTTGAAGCATCTCTTTCTTTCTCTTGATTAAATTGGCCAGGGGCTTATCAATCTTGTTAATTTTTTCAAAGAACCAGCTCTTTGTTTCATCAATTTTCTTAATTGTCTTCTTAGTTTCCAAGTCATTAATTTCTGCTCTGATCTTAATTATTTCTTTCCATCTGGAGCTTTTCAGGTTGGCTTCTTCTTGTTTTTCCAATGCCTTTAGGTGGATAGTTAGGTTATTGATTTGGGATCTCTCTGTTTTTGTTATGAAGGCATTTAGTGCTATGATTTTTCCCCTAAGGACTGCCTTCATTGTGTCCCATAAGTTTTGGTATGATGTGCTCTCATTGTCGTTCAATTCTAGAAATTTTGCAATTTCATTTTTATTTCATCCACAACCCATTTATTGTTTAAAAGTGTGTTGTTCAGTTTCTAGGAGCTGGAGAGATTTCTGGAGCATCTTTTGTTGTTGATTTCTAGCATTACAGCATTGTGGTCTGATATCATGCAGGAAATTATGTCAATTTTCGTAAAAGTAGAGAGGCAGGTTTTATGGCCCAATATATGATCTACTTTAGAGAAGGCTCCATGGGCTGCTGAGAAGAATGTGTAATCTGTAGATTTTGGGTAGAATATTCTGTAGATGTCTGTTAGGTCTAATTGCTCTATGGTACCTGGGGGATCAGGGTGGTGGCAAGTTCACGAGGGGAGTTCCCATGCCTGGGGGTGGGAATGGGGGTGGGGTGGCAAAGGACCAAGCAAGTTAATGGAGTTCCCACAGGCATGGAGGGTGGGGGTGGGATAGCAAGGGGACCAAGCCAGTGAAGATCCCACAAGCAGGGAGGGTGGGGTGAGGCAGCGTTGGGAACGAGTGAGTGAATTTCCTGCAGGCATGGAGGGTAGGGGTGGGGCAGCATGGGACCAGGGATTGAAGTTCCCGCAGGCATGGAGGGCAGGGGATGCAGCAGCATGGGTGATGCAGCTTGATTATGGAGCTCCTTCACAGAGGGAATCTAGGGCAGGAGGAACACTAGCCTGCTGGTTTGGGTCTGCTTAGGTAGTGCTGGAGGAACCTGTGGCTGGGACCATGGTTAGGGGGCTGTTTGAGGGGATTGGGGGACTGGTTTGTCCCCCAAGAGTGTGGGAATCAGAGGATTCCCTACTTTGGTCCTCTGTGCCCTCCCACTGAACCCTAATGAACCCTAAAGGTCTTGCCTTTCCTTCTGTGCCAGGTGAGGTGTGTTTACATGGACATGATCTTGGCCAGAACCCTCTTTTTTCTTTTTTTAAAAATATTTTATTTTTATTTATTCATTTATTTGAGAGAGAGAGAGAGACATACAGAAATAGGCAGGTAGAGAGCGAGAGAGAGAATGGGTGTGCCAGGGCCTCCAGCCACTGCAAATGAACTCCAGATGCATGTGCCCCTTTGTGAATCTGGTTTACGTGGGTCCTGAAGAGTTGAACCTGGGTCCTTTGGTTTTGCAGGCAAGCACCTTAACTGCTAAGTCATCTCTCCAGCCCACTTACTGTGTTTTTCATTGCTAGTATTTCTGACTGTTTTTTCTTTATTGTTTCTATTTCCTTATTCATGTCTTGTATTGACCTCCTTATTTATTTAATTGGTTTCCTTGTTTGTGGCACTGATGGAAGCAGCAGCTGGAGCATACCAGGGGCTCATAGAAGTAAAGTGGGGACACCAAATAAAAATGTGGATATTTGTATAAAAAGCATTCTCAAGATATCTCTGTGAAACCTCAATTCTTCAATGGGGAAATTGGGGTTCTGTGGAGCTTCCTGGAATCCCAAGTCCTGAGTTCATATCAGCAAACTAATCAAAGAATCAGCAATTCCAGATTCAAGACAATGGTTTTTAAAATACCCACATTTTATTCAGATTTTACAAAGGAGTGTGGAAAGGAAAAGGCTGAGAAGTAAGGGGGAACAAAGTGGGGAGAAGAAAAGTACACCGTGTGGAGCCCAAAAGCCCATGTGGGTCATTGTAGCTCAGGAGTCCATGTGACCAGATAGGGATCTGGGGATAAAAGCATGGAAAGAAAGGAGAAAAGAAAGTTCAAGGAGCTCTTTCCATGTGGGGAGCTGGAGGAGATAAAGAACTCATGCAGAGAGGAAGGGCTAGGGGGCCCTCCTGGCTGGGCCTAGACTAGGGTCTAGGCCAAGCCTCTCCCACCTGGGCCTGGGCCACACCAGCCCAGGCCCAGCTGAGGGAAAAACTCACCCACAGCTGGGAGTTCCCAGGTGATCAGAACAAGAAGCCTGCCCTCCCCTTATGAAGGTATTTATAACCTTAGGGTCATGGGCTGTCTTTTGGTTAGGGCTAGTGGCTGAGGAAGAGATTAGCTCTGGGGGCTGAACCTGACCAACCACAGTGTTTAAATCCTATGAAAGCCCTCCCTCCCAGGAGATGTTCTCACTGTTTGTGGAAAAACAGTTCTTTGGAACTAGGCAAGAGATAAGAAAAACTTTCCTGCCCTTCTTACCTTCAGGGGCCCAGTCACCCTAACTCTACCCCCTTTCATTACCTTTTGGGATGGCTTTGGTCTCAGTTATGCTATGTGCCTGCTTGTGTCACTCTTTGCTGTGCTGTGGGCTCAGGTAAGCTGGCAGGGTTGGTGGATCACTACTCTGATTGCCTGTGCTGGGTGCTGTGTAGGTGAGTTTCCTTCCCCAGGTCTCTGGACCCTTGCTGGTGCTTCTGCTGGTGGGGAGGGGGAAGGGAAGCATGGTGGCTGAAGTCCTCCTGCTGGTCCTTGTGATCCTCTTCCTTACAAGCTGTTCTACTGGTCCCTGCTGTCCTCCCCTTCACGTTTCTTGATTTTGCATGGAGGCTGGTGTGAGTGGAAAATCTCCTCACCTGGCTTTTCCTGTGGCTCAGGCTGAGCCTGGCAGTCACTGCTGGAGCCACTTCTGTGGTCTCTAGATGCTCTGGATCTCTCCTACTTCTCTTCTGTGGTTGATAATTTCTTATACACTTTTAATTTTCAGTAGAAGAGTGTATTTTGCTGTTTTCTTTTTCATTTTCTTCCCTAGGCAGCTTTGGAATGGTTCCTATGCCACCATCTTAACTAGAAGTTTTATTTATTTGAGAAAGAGAAAGAAAGAGGCAGTGTATGTATGTGTATATACACACATATATGTATGTATGTATATGTATGTATGTATGTATATATATATATATATATAGAGAGAGAGAGAGAGAGAGAGAGAATGGGCATGCCAGGGCCTCCAGCCACTGCAAACAAACTCCAGATGCAGGACCACCTTGTGCATCTGGCTTACATGGATACTGGGGAATTGACCTGGGTCCTTAGACTTGACAGATAAGTGCCTTAACTGCTAAGCTATCTTTTCAACCCCATTCAACTCTTTTGACTTCCTGACTGCATGCTCCTGCCACCACAGATACAGTCACTTACACCACCATGCCCTCCTTGCCATCAATGACTATATACCCTCAGACTGTGAACCAAAAGAAACCATTCCTTCCTTCCTTGAGTTTTTGTTTTGTTTTGTTTTGTTTTCAGGTAGGGTCTCACTCTAGCCCAGCCTGACCTGGAATTCACTATGCAGTCTCAATATGACCACCAACTCACAGTAGTCCTCCTACTTCTACCTCCGAAGTGCAGGGATTAAAGGCATGTGCCACCACACCTGGCAGAGAAAGAGAGAAAGAAAGAGAATGGGTGCACCAGAGCCTCTAACCCCTGTAAATGAACTCCATATTAATGCACCACTTTGTGCATCTAGCTTTACATGGGTACTGGGGAATTGAACTGAGCCGTCTCTCCAGCCCTAGCCTGTTTTTGAATTATTGTCCTTGCTGCTATAACAAAATATCTGAGGCTGTATAAAGAAGAGCTTTACTGAGCTAGCAATTCTGACATTCAAGAGCATGGCACCAGTATTTTCTGAGCTCTGAGAGGGACCCTTTGTCTGTGTCACGACATGGTGGATGGTATCATGGTAGGAGTGGTACACAGAGCAGAGGTCACATGGAAAGGCACAGGGAGATTCAGAGGCCAGGGCTGTTCTTTTTGTAGTGACCATTCCCAGGGGTTAACATTCACCCTTTCTAAAGGTGTGCCTCATGACCAAAGTGCCTTGCACTAGGTACCACCTCTTAACATTTCTACTATCGCCCCACTGCCATGCTGGCCAGCAAGCCTCCAGCATGTGAACTCTGGGAACACATGGACATTGTATCTAAACCATCTAAAGATGGCTACTTGTTTGTTTGGAGGTTGGGAAGTGGTCGGCTTTAGGTTTCAAATGGGACCTCCATGTCTGTGTTATCCATTGCCTTTTAAAAATATTTTTTATTTATTTGAAAGGAGAGAGGGAGAGACAGAGAGAGAGAGAGAGAGAATGAGCATGCCAAGGCCTCTAGCCACTGCAAACAAACTCCAGGCACTGCAAATAAACTCCAGATGCATGTGCCACCTTGTGCATCTGGCTTTACATGGGCACTGAGGAATTGAACCCAAGTTATCAGGCTTTGCAGGCAGGGCTGCCTTGGTGAAACCTTGTTTTTTCTGTTTGATTTTTTTTCAAGGAAGGGTCTCACTCTATCCCAGACTGACTTTGAACTTACTCTCAGTCTCAATCTGGCCTCAAACTCACAGTAATCCTCCTACCTCTGACTCTAGAGTATTGGGATTAAAGGTGTGAGCCCCCATGCCCTGCTGAAACCTTTTTTTAAACTTTTTTATTGACAGTTTCCATAATTATAGACAATAAAGCATGATAATTCCCTCCTCACCTTCACTTCCCCCTCACAAATCCACCCTACATCATATCCACTCCCCCATCAGTCTCGTTTTTATTTTGATGTCATCATCTTTTCCTCCTATTATAACGGTCTTGTGTAGGTAGTGTCAGGCACTGTGATCGAAATCATGGATATCAAGGATATTTTGAGTCTGGAAGAGTGCACTGTAAGCAGTCCTACCCTTCCTTTGGCTCTTACATTCTTTCTACCACCTCTTCTGCAATAGACCCTGAGTCTTGGAAGGTGTGATAGCGATGTTTCAGTGCTGAGCACTCCTCTGTCCCTTCTTCTCAGCGTTATGGTGACTTTTGAGTCATGCCAATGGTCACCACCATCAGAAAAGAGAAGCTTCTCTAACCAAAAGAGAGAGTAACATTAATATATGGCTATACAAACTAAGAAAAGGGCTTACAGGGCAGTTTGGTGGGCATAATATATGCATTTAGCCAGAAAAGGGCAGGCTTTACTCCCCTAGGGCTCATGATCCACAATAGGCTTTGACTAGGTTTTCAGTACCAGGCATATATTCCTTTCCATGGAGCAGTCCAATTAGTGAGTAGGTTGGTTTCCCTCATAACAGACATGCCACTGTTGCACCCATTGGCTCATTTGGCCTGGCTGGCCAAAATTAAGGCTTGCAGCGTCCAGTGTTGAGTATCTCCACTTATGCTTCTCGCTCTCCTGTGGAGCTGCATGCTTTGTTGCTATTTCCAGCTTTCTGTCAGCTGGTCTATAGGGAGCAGGCTTTGAGTCCAGCTCCAGCTTGATTTCTAAGTCACCTTGCAGTCCAAGCATGTAGAGTCTTCAGCAGTATGGTGGTGTATCTGAGCCATATGGTAAATCGATGGATAGCATCTCAGAAACCTCCACACTGATTTCCACAATGGCTATACCAGTTTAAATTCCCACCAACAGTGTAGAAGAGTTCCTCTTTTTCTGTATCCTCACCGCCATTTATGGTCATTAGTTTCCTTGATGATAATCATTCTGAAAGGAGATGGAATCTCAAAGTAGTTTTAATTTGAACTTCCCTGATGGCTAAGGATATAGAACGTGTTTTAAGATGTTTATAGGCCATTTGTATTTTTTCTTTTGAGAACTTTCTGTTGAGTTCCATTTTCTATTGGGTTGTTTGATTTCTTATTATTTAGTTTTTTGAGCTCTTTGTGTATCCTGGATATTAATCCTCTATCAGATGTGTAGCTGGCAAAGATTTTCTCCCATTCTATATCTTGCCTCTTTGTTCTATTCGCACTGTCTTTTGCTATACAAAAACTTTATAATTTTATGGGGTGCCAGTGGTTCATCAGTGGTTTTACTTCCTGAGTAACTGGGATTATGTTTAGAAAGTCATTGCCTATGCCAATATATTGATGTGAGGTCTCATATTAAGGTTTTTGATCCATTTGTACTTCATTCTTGGGCATGGAGAGAGAGATAAGGATCTATTTTCATCCTTCTACATATAGATATCCAGTTTTTAAAGGGGCTGTCTTTTCTCCAATGAATATTTATGGATTTTTTTTTAAATTGAAAATCAGATGGCTGTAGCTGCCTGGGTCCTCTATTCTGTTCCATTGATCTACCTGTCTGTCTGTGCCAGTACCACGTTGTTTTTGTTACCATGGGTCTGTAGTATAGCTTAAAATCAGATATGGTGATACTGCCAGCCGTATTTTTGTTGCTCAGCATGGTTTTGGCTGTTTGAGGATTTTTTGTGCTTCCAAGTGAATTTTAGGTTTTTTTTTTCTATTTCAGTGTAGAATGCCATTGGAATTTTGATGGGTATTGCATTAAATGTGTAGATGGCTTTTCCTTGATTGGCATTTTCAAAATATTGATTCTTCCAATCCAAGAACAAGGGATATCTCTTTATTTCCTGGTATCTTCTGCAATTTCTCTCTTGAGTGTTTTAATGTTTTCATTATGGCCAGGCATGGTGGCATACGCCTTTAATCCCAACATTCGGGAGGCAGAGGTAGGAGGATCGCCATGAGTTCGAGGCCACCTTGAGACTACATAGTTAATTCCAGGTCAGCCTGGGCTAGAGTGAGACCCTACCTTGAAAAACCAAAAAAATAAAGTAATTTTTTTTTTTCATTGTAGAGATCCTTCACTTTCTTGGTTAGGTTTATTCCAAGGTACTTTGTTTTTGAGGCAATTGTGAATGGTAGTGTTTCCGTGATTTCATCCTCAGCATGTTTATTGTCAGTATATAGAAAGGCTACTGATTTCTGGGTGTTTATTTTGTATCCTGCTTTGTTGCTAAATGTGTTCATCAGCTCTAACAGTTCGCTGGTAGTCTTTAAGGTCCCTTATGTATAGACTCATATCAGCTGGAAATTATGATAATTTGATCTCTTCCTTTCCAATTTGTAATCCTTTTATTTGTGTCTCTTGCCTTATTGTTATGGCTAAGACTTCCAGTGCCATAGCAAATAAAAGTGGGGGCAGTGGACATCTTTGTTGTCTGATTTTAGTGGAAAAGCTTCAAGTTTTTCTCCATTTAGTATTATGTTGGATAAAGATTTGTTGTAAATAGCCTTTATCATGTTGAAATATGCTCCTTCTATTCCCAGTCTCTTTAGGATTTTTTTCAAAGATTTTATTTATTTATTTATTTATTTATTTATTTATTTATTTATTTATTTAAGACAGAGAGAGGGAAAGAGAGAGAGGGAGAGTGAGAATGGGCATACCAAAGCCTCTAGCCACTGCAAACAAACTCCAGATGCGTACGCCCCTTGTGCATCTGGCTTATGTGGGACCTGGAGAATTGAACCAGGGTCCTTAGGCTTTGCAGGCATGTGCCTTAACTGCTAAGCCATCTCTCCAGCCCTTCTTTAGGGTTTTTACCATGAAGAGATGTTGGATTTCTGTCAAATACCTTTCCTGCATCTGTTGAGATGCTCATGTGATTTTTGTCCTTTATTCCATTTATAGAGTGTATTACATTTATCAATTGTGTATGTGGAACAATCCCTGAATCTATGGAGTACAACCTACCAGGTTGGGGTGAATGACCTTTCTGATATATACTTGTACAAGTTTGCCGATATTTTGTTGAGAACTTTTGCATCTACATTTAAGAGGGAGATTAGTCTGCAATTTTCTTTTTTTCTTCTTTCTTTGTCATGTTTTTGTTTAATAGGTTTCAATAGATCACTGTTGCAGTCAGGTTTGCATTATTGGCAGAAATCACTCAACCAAGAGCAGCTTTGGGGAAAAAACGAGTTTATTTTGGCTTGCAGACTTGAGGGGAAAGCTCCATGATGGCAGGGGAAAACAATGGCATGAGTGGAGGATGGACATCACCTCCTGGCCAACATAAGGTGGACAACAGCAATAGGAGAGTGTGCCAAAGACTGGCAAGGGGAAACTGGCTATAATACCCATAAGCCCACTCCCAACAATACACTGCCTCTGTGAGGTGTTAATTCCCAAATTTCCATCAGCTGGGAACCTAGATTTCAGAACACCTAATTTTATGGGGGTCATCTGAATCAAACCACCACATTCCACCCCTGGACCCCAAAAAATGCAATGCATTCATCCAACTTTAAAAGTTCCCATAATTTTTATCAATCCTAACGATGTTCATAAATATCCATAGTCCAAGATCTTTTAACTGAGTTATAATACCAAAACTAAGCCAAAAAAACCCATAATGGCACAGAATACACATACACACTGCAAAAGATGGCATTGGGCATAGCAAATAAATATTGAACCCATACAAAATTTAAAACAACCAGGGCAACCATCAAGCTCTATAGCTCCAAGTCCAACAACAGTAGTCAGTGACAAGTCCCCAAGTCTGATAATTCTAACCAGCAACAAGTCTCTGGAGTTCCAATTCTGCCCCTCCAGCTAGGCTACTCACAGTCCTGGAAAACTTCATCTGGGGCCAGCAGCTTTCCTCAGCAGCCATCTTGTAGTCCCAGTATCTCCACTGGGTCTCCACTACAACCCACAGTCCATCCTCACAGCTCCATCAGGTCTCCATGCAGATATCCCTCAAACCTGCTTCACACTGCCCATGGATGTTTCCAAAACACAAGACCATATTGCAAACTCAATGACCCTCTCTTTCCTGCATTTCTTATACTACACAATACCAGGTAGGGTGCCAATTTGTTAATCCAGAGGGGAATAAAGCAGACTTTGAAGAATAGGACACTCCTTGAGCACTCAGACCCCTTCAAAAGAGTCTACATTCTTCCTGTTGTTCCAGTGCAGGTCAGCTGGCACAATCTCAAAGGTTGTAATCTCTCATATAATTGCAGCTGAACAGGCAGAAGTTTCAGCCCAAAGATTTCATTTCTGTGCCATATCCCTTTGCTCACACCAGTCCATGTCTACACAAAGCAACCCTGCACAACTTCTCAGGACACAGCCATAACAACAGCAAGCCTTTCACATGAACTGCTTGTAGCCCAGTCCAAGTTAAGCTGTTTCTCACCCTCATAAACCAAACCTCACAGTCCATAGTTCTTACTGCATTCAGGTCTTTCAACTCTGACCAGAATAGTCCATCAAGCTGTACTTACAGCACTTCAAGGTGTCTCTTAGGCCAAGATTTCAAATCCTCCCACATTCCTCTTGAAAATCAACTCCAAAAGGCCAAAGCCACACAGTCAGGTGTCTAGCAGCAATGACAATCTTAGTACCAACTCTACTGTTGCAGTCAGGTTCACATTGCTGGCATAAATCACCTGCCCAGGAGAAACTTTTGGGAAAAAAAGGATTTATTTTGGCTTACAGACTCAAGGGGAAGCTCCATTATGGCAGGGGAAACGATGGCCCGATCAGAGGGTGGACATCACCCCCTGGCCAACATCAGGTGAACAACAGCAACAGGAGAGTATGCCAAACCCTGGCAAGGGGAAACTGACTATAATACCCATAAGCCCACCCCCAACAATACACTGCTTCCAGGAAGTATCCCAAACCTCTTTCAGCTGGGAACCTAGCATTTAGAACACCTAACTTTATGGGTGACACCTGAATCAAACCACCACAATCACTGTGTCTGTCACCATCACCCTGGAGCTGGTTGTCAGGCTAGCAGTAAGAGCAGTATTCATGTTGCAGCTTCTCCTGCAATTCCTCCTCGGTCCTGGCAGATGTGGTAGAGGTGGTAAGTCTCATGGTAAGCAGTTGGCTATCTTCTTGTCTTATCAATGGATTTTGGCTCTCTATGTTTTCTCTGCTATCTGTAAAATAAAACAGAATCTCCAAGTAAGAATGAGAGCAGCTTGGGTGAAAGGGGATATGCAAAATTAGGATAAATTTTTGGCGTGCAAGCCCATGCTTCTTTGCCAGAGAGCAATGGTGGCTCCTCTATGAGGTATGCATTTTCTTGCCATGGATTCGACCTGGTTTCCAGTACCAGATATGAGTTCTCTCCCACTGAGTGAGCCTCGTGTCCAATCAAGGAACGGTTGGTTACCCTCAGAGGCTGTGTGCCATTATTGCATAAATGTGTACAAGACCCTTTTAAAAAAATATTTTGTTTGGGTGTGGTGGCGCAGGCCTTTAATCCCAGCACTCAGGAAGCAGAGGTAGGAGGATCGCCATGAGTTCAAGGCCACCCTGAGACTACATAGTGAATGCCAGGTCAGCCTGCACTAGAGTGAGACCCTACCTCAAACAAACAAACAAAAATATTTAATTAATTTGAGAGAGAGAGAGAGAGAAAGGGGCAAATAGAGAGAGAGAATGGGCATGCTAGGGCCTCTAGCAACTGCAAATTAACTCCAGACTCATGTGCCACCTTCTGTATCTGGCTTACATGGATACTGGGGAATCGAACCAAGTTCCTTAGGTGTCACAGGCACGTGCCTTAACCACTAAGCCATCTGTCCAACCCCAACAAGTCCCTTTTGATGTGGCTTATTTTGACTTTATTTAACTGGTCTTATTATAGATATTTCTATTTTATTTATTTATTTATGAGAGACAGAGAGAATGGGCATGCCAGGGTCTCTAGTCAGTACAAATGAACTCCAGACACATGTGTCATCTTGTGCATCTGGCTTATGTAGGTCCTGCAGAAACAAACCTGTCTCCTTTGGCTTTGCAGGCATACGCCTTACCATTAAGTCATCCCTCCAGCCTTTCACTTGTCTTATAACTTAATTAATTATGGAAGCTGATTTATGTCTTATCCTTATAAGAAAATTTTAAAATATATTTTACTTATTTATTTGAGAGAGAGAGAGAATGGGTGCACCAGGGCCTCCAGCTGCTACAAATGAACTCCAGATGCATGCTCCACCTTGTGCATCTGGCTCATGTGAGTACTGGGGAATCTGAACTTGGGTCCTCAGGCTTCACAGGCAAGCACCTTAGCCACTAAGCCATCTTTCCAGCCCAACAAGATCTTTTTTCTGCCATGAACTTAAGAAGATAAATGAACAGATTGTTCTAACATCATAAAGTAATACCTGGTTTACTGAAAAACAGATCAAGGAAAGGAACTGCTAACAAGAGGCTTACCAAATTTGAAAAAAGAAGTTATTTGAATGCGAGGACAGTCCCCACTCTGTCCTTCCCATGGAATTCCCTGCACAAAGGCCAATTGCATTTTGATAACTATCCCCCATCATGGACGAGTCTATGAAAACAGAATACAATTGGAAAGGATTAAGAATGGGCAGTAGCCAGGCGTGGTGGCACACACCTTTAATCCCAGCACTCGGGAGGCAGAGGTAGGAGGATCACTGAGAGTTCGAGGCCACCCTGAGACTACATAGTTAATTGCAGGTCAGCCTGGACCAGAGTAAGACCCTACCTTGCAAAACCAAAAAAAAAAAAGAATGGGCAGTAGCCAGGCATGGTGGTGCACGCCTTTAATCCCAGCACTCGGGAGGCAGAGGTAGGAGGATCGCCATGAGTTCGAGGCTACCCTGAGAATACAGAGTAAACTCCAGGTCAGCCTGAACTAGAGTGAGACCCTACCTCGAAAAACCAAAATAAATAAATAAATAAATAAATAAATAAATAAATAAATAAGAATGGGCAGTAGTTCCACTAATCTTGCCTTCAATTTTCATCATTGATATTGTCTCCTTTCATGCTTTGGTTTGGGTAGGTTTTGCTGAATAAAAGGTTTTTGATGTGTGAGACATATCTGTCAATCATGTCTTCATGGTTTCTAGATCTCAGACCTTCGGAAGGTCCATCCTGCAACCTGAACATATCCTCCTTTGTTTTCTTACATTTAAACTACTGTGGAGCCATTTCCTTGAGGCTGGACATGACCAACCAGCAACTTGAATCAAAGAAGCTGTGACCAATCCCTCCATGAGACTCAGCCGGTGGCTGTGAATCCTTCTTCTTCTTTTTTAAAAATATATTTTATTTATTGAGGGAAAGAGGCAGAGAGAGAGAGAGAGAGAATGGGTGTGCCAGGGCTTCCAGCCATTGCAAACGAACTCCAGATGCATGCGCCCTCTTGCACATCTGGCTTATGTGGGTCCTGGAGAATCAAACTGGGATCCTTTGGCTTTGCAGGCAAACACCTTAACTGCTAAGCCATCTCTCCAGCCCTATGAATACTTCTTATTGATGCAGAGAGGAGACTCATCAGGCCTCATGGAACTCACAAGACTTCACGAGAGACTCATAAGACCCCCCTCCCCCAGGTTATCTAAGAGGTAAACTAGTGACTGGAGGTGGGAACCCTTCCCTAGTGTCTCTAAGGGCCCAGGGACTCTAGCAGTGCAGCTCTTTGTGAGCCATCCATGCTACAGTTGACACTTCCATGGTGTAGCTGCCCATAATTCCCCAAGGGACTTCCCAGTAGAATAAGTGACTTTGAGTCACACATGCTCCTAGAAGTAACGCTAGTAAACTTATTGGTTCACCAAGATGGAGTTGAACAGAATCTCTCCCCCCGTCTGTCAGTGACCTCTCTATTTGGGGTGAGTTGACATTTCTTTGATCTGTTTAGGAAAAATTGTGTGACATACACATATACTTGTGGTTTGTTTGTTTATTTAGTTGCAAGCAGAGAGAGAGATAGAAAAGAGCCAGTCAGAGAGAATGGTCATGCCAGGGCCTCTAGCCACTACAAATGCCTGTGCCACTTTGTGAATCTGTCTTTACGTGGGTACTGGGGAATTGAACCTAGGTTATTAGGCTTTGCATGCAAGCACCTTCACTTCTGAGCCATCTCTCCAGCCCTATCCTTGTTTTAAAAATGATATAAATAATGCACACATGCTTGCTTAAAGAATTGCAATAGCACAACCAAAAAAAAAAAAAAATGGAGCTGGGCATGGTGGTGCACGCCTTTAATCCCAGCACTCAGGAGGCAGAGGTAAGAGGATCGCCATGAGTGTACATAGTGAATCCCAGGTCAGCCTGGTAATTGCAGTAGCACAGATGAGTAAATGGTAGAAATTAATTTCAGTCCTCTTTCCCTTCTCACTTCTCTCATAACTGTCATTAACATGGAAGACCTCTCCACCTTGTCACATGGATTCATAGTTTGTCTTTTTTTCCAGAAGAGCTCAAGACTGTTTTCAAAGATATGAACTGCACAGAGAGATAAAATATACCCTAAACTTCCTGCGAATGAGTCAGTGTTACACAAGGAGAAATGACTGGGCTCACAAAGGAGAAAGCAAACACATGGGCATGAGAGCCATAACTTGGAATTCCGCGATCGGAGAGCAATGCCTCGCTCAGAGGACACGGTTAATGCCATGAGCAAGATCCTCACTGTAATTGCAATCCAGAGTTACGCATGGCGTTCCTGATAACAGCATTCAAGGTCAATAACATTGGGCATTTAATCAATGTGCTATGGGCCAATGTCAAACACTACAGGTTAGCTCTTTCCAGAAAAAAACAAATTCTGGGTGGTGGAATTTATGGCACAGTATTAATTTTATGAAGAGTGAAGCAGGGAAGACAGCAGAAGTAAAAGCACCCTTCTCATTGCATTTCATAAAAAAGCAAGTTTAAGCCACTGTTTTCATTATAATTTTGATAATTAAACAGACTTATGAGAATGGCCATAAGTTGCTTTATAGTAACTATTAGTAAAATTTAAAAGATTATTCTACTGTCCAAATTATTTCAGAATTCAAGAGAAACAAAAGTATGTTTTTACTGGAAAGAGAACTGAATTAAAAATTTCAAAGAGGTAGCCGGGCGTGGTGGTGCATACCTTTAATCCCAGCACTCAGGAGACAGAGGTAGGAGGATCTCCGTGAGTTTGAGGCTACCCTGAGACTACATGGTGAATTTCAGGTCAGCCTAGGCTAGAGTGAGACCCTACCTTGAAAAAAAAAAAAAAAAAAAAAAAAAAAAATTCAAAGAGGGCTGGAGAGAGAGCTTAGCAGTTAAAATGCTTGCCTATGAAGCCTAAGAACCCATATTCAGTCCTCCAGGTCCCTTGTAAGCCACAAGGTGACACAAGCATACAAGGTCACAAATGCACACAAGATGGTGCACATGTCTGGAGATTGACTGAAGTTGCACGAGGCCCTGGCATGCCAATTCTCTCTATCATAAAAAATATATATAAAATTGGGCTGGAGAGATGGCTTAGGGGTTAAGGCGCCTGCCTCCTAAGCCTAAGAACACTGGTTCCAATCTCCAGGTCCCACTTTTAGCCAGATGCAAAGTGATGCAAGGGCGCAATGCTGCACTTGACCACAAGGGGGAGCACACATCTGGATTTCATTCTCAGCAGCTGAGACAGTGCTGGCGCGCCCATCTCTGTCTTCTCTCTCTCTCTCTCTCTCTCTCTCTCTCTCTCTCTCTGTCTCTCTCCAAAAAAAAAAGAAAATACAAAAAAATTGCCAGGCATGGTGGTACATGCCTTTTTAATCCCAGAACTTGGGAAGCAAAGGTAGGAGGACTACTGTGAGTTCAAGGCCACCCTGAGACTACATAGTGAATTCCAGGTCAGCCTGAGCTAGAGGGAGAGCCTACCTCAAAAAACCAAAAAAATCAAAACAAAAGATACAGAACCACAAAACAACATAAAAGGGTTAAAATTATACAATCATCATCCTTATTTTAATTTTAATTAATTTATTTATTTGCAAGTAGAGAGAGAGAGAATGAGAGTGGGCTTGCCAGAGCCTCTGTCCATTCCAAATGAACTCCAGATGTATGCTCCACTTTCTGCACCTGGCTTATGTAGATATTAGGAAATCAAACCCGAGTCAGTAGGCTTTTCAGGCAAATGCCTTAACCACTGAGCAATCTCTCCAGCCCCTCAAAATCTGGAGAGATGGCTTAGCAGTTAAGGCACTTGCCTGTGAAGCCTAAAGACCCAGGTTCCATTTCTCAGGACCCACATAAGCCAGATGCACAAGGTGGGGCATGTGTCTGGAATTCATTTGCAGTGACTAGGGATTCTGGTGCACCCATTCTGTCTCTCTCCTCTTCCCCCCTCTCTCAAACAAATAAGTAAAATAAATAAAAATCTTTTTTAAAAAAATTATGTATTTGAAAGAGAGAGAGAGAGAGAGAGAATGGGCGCGCCAGGGCTTCCAGCCACTGCAAATGAACTCCAGATGCATGTACCACCTTGTGCATCTGGCTTACATGGATCCTGAGGAATTGAACTGAGGTCCTTTGGCTTTGCAGGGAAGCGCCTTAATGCTAAGCCATCCCTCTAGCCCAAAATATCTTATTAAAGACTGAGGACATTGCTCAGCATTTAAAAGCACATGGCTGCAAAACCTTCCAACTGGATTCAATTCCCCAGCACCCATGTAAGGCCATATGCAACGTGGTACATGCATTTGTGATCCCAATCCACCAATAACAATGGGAGGCCAAGCCAGGAGAATCTGAAGCTTGTGGGTGTGGAGCACTCTTTCATGCGTGCACACACACACACAAATAGATGATAGATGACAGATAGATAAAAATTTAAAGTTCTTATTAAAAGGTAAGGTTTATGTGAGTGCAAATTGGTGTCTCTGAAAACTGAAAATATGCATATCTTGTGACCCAGCAGTTCAACCTCAAGTATATTCCCAACAAAAAATGTGTATATCAGGGGTCCTGGGGAGATGACTCCATGGTTAAAGACACTTAGTTAAAAAACCTGCTGACCCAGGTTCAGTTCTCCAGTACCCATGTAAAGCCAGACATGCAAATAAATAATTTATTTAATTTATTTAATGTATAGATCAGTTCATCAAAATGCAGGCACAAAAGAGTGGCAGCATGCACAGAGCTGAGGTTGTTCCATGCCAGACAACATCTCAAAGATCATGAGCAAGAATGAGCCAAAGGGCTGGAGAGATGGCTTAGCTGCTAAGGTGCTTGTCTGAAAAGCCTAAGGACCCAAGTTCAATTCCCCAGTACCCACATAACGCCAGATGCACAAAGTGACACATGCATCTGGAGTTGATTTGCAGTATCTGGAGGCCTGACATGCCCATTCTTTCTGTCTGCCTCTCTTCTCTCTATCTCTCTCTGCTTGCAAATAAATAGATAAAAATATTAAATTAAAAAAAAAGAATGAGGTTAAGGCACTTGCCTGTGGAGCCTAAGGACCCATGTTCAACTCTCCAGATCCCATGTAAGCCAGACGCACAAAAGTGAGGCAAGTGCAAGGTCACACATGCCCACTAGGTAGCACAAGCATCTGGAGTTCAACTACATTGGCTGAGACCCTGGCACTCCAGTTCTCTCTCTCTAAAAAAATAAAAAAATGAATAAACAAAGGCCAACTGTACCACCTATACAGGTGAGTCTGTCAGTCATGGCACTGCAGACACCAAGATGTACATGCAACTTGAGGCCATCCATGAACAATTCAGAACCACAGAAAATCATCAATGTGGCTAGAAGCAGTTACCCCAGCAAGGCTGCTGACTAGAAAGAGAGAGGAGTTCCTGGGTGTTCTTGATCTAAATACTGTGTCTTTATATATATATATATATATATATATATATATATATATATATATATATGTAATTTATTTACAAGCAGAGAGGAGAAAGACAGGGGTGGGGCACACCAGGTCCTCTAGCTGCTGCAAATGAACTCTAAATGCATGCACCACTTTGTGCATCTGCCTTTACGTTGGTCCTGGGAAATTGAACCTGGGTCATTAGGCTTTGCAGGCAAGTACCTTAACTTCTGAGCTATCTCTTCATCTGCTTTTTTTTTTTTTTTTTTTTTTTTTACAATTTATTTATTTGAGAGAGAGAGAGAAATGCAGAGAGGTATACCAGGGCCTCCTGCCACTGCAAACAAACTCCAGATCCATGCACCACATTGTTTTTCTGGCTTTGTGTGGGTACTGGGAAATCAAACCTGGGCCTCTAAGGTTTGCCAGCAAGTACTTTAAACCACTGAGCCATCTCCCCAGCCCCAACTTTTTTTTACTTTGTGAAAATTCCCTAAGCAATACTCTTACAACGTCCATACTTTCTGGATGGGTGTAATTTTCCATACTACCACACTTTTTCTACACTTTACTGCAGCATCATTCACAATAGCTAAGTTATGGAGTCAGCTTTTGCACCCATCAATGGATCAATGCACAGAAAACATATGAGACAGGTCCACAATGGAGTTTTACAGAAGTGATGTCATTTGCTAGGAAATGAGTACAGCCGGAGATTGCCATATGAAATGAAATAAGTCAGATGAAGAATAAATATTGTAGGTTTTCTAGATGCGTGTATCTAGAATTTTTGTCCGTTTGTTTGTTTTTAAAATATATTTTATTTACTTATTTATATGAGAGACAGAAAGAGGCAGAGAGAGAGAGAGAAGGGGTGTGCCAGGGCATCCAGCCATTGCAAACAAACTCCAGATGCATGCATCCCCTTATGCATCTGGCTTACGTGGGTCCTGGAGATTCAAACTGGGGTTCTTTGGCTTTGCAGGCAAATGCCTTAACCGCTAAGCCATCTCTCCAGCCCTTGTTTGTTTTTTTTGAGACAGGGTCTCAGTTTGTATTCTAGACTTGTCTTAAACCTGCCTCAACCTTCAAAATGCATATGCCTCTTCATTTGATTTATAAGGTGCTGGGGATGGAAGCCAGGGCTTTGGGTATGCTAGGCCAGCACTCTCCCAAGTGAGCTACATCTCTGGCCCTGATTTTATTTTAAACCAGATAATGTGGCCTTTCCTAGGTATGTACTCTACTATTGAGCTACATCTCTAATCTCTAATTTGACCTTTTCAATCACTAACATTTTGATTTTTTTTTCCTTAACACCTGAGGGATATTAAGGAAATAGAGACCGGAGGATCGGAAGTCCAAGGCCATCATTGAATACACTGAATACATAGCAAGTCTGAGACCAGACTTGGATACATGAAATCCTGTCTCTGAAAAGAAAAAGTAAAGATAATAAAGTTAGAAATTCATAAGACACATTTAGTTTATAATAACACTAATAAAAAATGTACATTTGGAATATATATACATATACATATATATAGTATTTATTTATTTGCAAGGAGAGAGGGAGAGAGTAGTATAGGCACTCCAGGACCTCTTGCTGCTGCTACAAATGAACTCCACATGAGTGGACTGTTTTGTGCATCTGGCTTACATGGGGTAATGGGGAATTGAACCCAGGCCAGCAGCTTTTGCAAGCAAGTGCTTTAATTGCTTGCAATTGCTCTCCCCTGCCCTGGAAAGTATATTTTAAGCCTTACCATCTGTGGTGGTTTGAATATCTCCCATAAGCATATGTGTTTGAATACTTAATCCCCACTGGTGGTAGAGCCTGGCTGGAGGAATTCTGTCACTAGGAAAGCCTGGAGATGTTAGAGCTGAGTCCTGCTCTTCCCCCATGTCTCATCCTCCCCCCAGCATGTCTCCCTCTCTCTCTCTCTCACACACACACATACTCTCAATCTTCTCTGTTTCCTGTCTGTGGCTGTGAAGATGTGATACTGGCTCCTGCCTTGATTTCTCCACCATGATGGACTCCACCACGTGGAACTGTATAAAATAAACTCTTTCCTTCTCTAAGATGTATTTTCTCTCGGCAAAAAAGGTAGTAACTGATCCACTATCTTTTTTTTTTTTTTTTTGGACAGGGTTTTTTAAAATTTATTTTTTTATGGACAACTTCCATAATTGTAAACAAAATCCCATGGTAATTCCCTCCCTCTCCCCACTTTGCCCTTTGAAACTCCACTCTCCATCATATCCCTTCCCCCTCTCAATCAGTCTCTCTTTTATTTTGATATCATGATCTTTTCTTCCTATTATATTGGTCTTGTGTAGGTTGTGTCAGGCACTGTGAGGTCATGGTTATCCAGGCCATTTTGTGTCTGGAGGAGCACATTGTAAGGAGTCCTACTCTTCCTTTGACTCTTACATTCTTTCTGCCACCTCTTCTGCAATGGACCCTGAGCCTTGGAGGGTGTGATAGAGATATTTCAGTGCTGAGCACTTCTCTGTCACTTCTCAGCACCATGGTGCCTTTTGAGTCATCCCAAGGTCACTGCTGAATCTGAAAAGAGAAGCTTCTCTAACCAAAAGTGAGAGTAGCATTAATAATATATGGGTATGAACATTAAGAGACGTGCTTACTGGGCAGTTTGGTAAGCATAGTATATGCATTTAACCAGACACCAGCAGATGTTACATCCCTAGGACTCATGACTACCCCTGTTGTAGGTTTTCAGTATCAGGGATGTATTCTTTCCCATGGAGCAGACGTCCAGTCCAATTAGAGAGCAGTTGGTTTCCCCCATAACAGACATGCCACTATTGTACCCATTGGCTCATTTGACCTGGCTGATCAAATTTAAGGCTTGCAGTGTCCACTGTTGAATATCTCCACT
This sequence comes from Orientallactaga sibirica, assembly GCA_036365145.1. Classification (NCBI taxonomy): domain Eukaryota; kingdom Metazoa; phylum Chordata; class Mammalia; order Rodentia; family Dipodidae; genus Orientallactaga; species Orientallactaga sibirica. The sequence goes on from JAEOAD010000003.1 coordinate 25,068,226, forward strand.
GGTGATATATTTTATTTTTATTTATTTATTTGAGAGAGGGAAAGAGGGAGGGAGAGAGAGAGAGAGAGAGAGAATGGGTATATAAGGTCTTCCAGCCACTGCAAATGAACTCCACCTGTGTGCCACCTTGTGGATCTGACTTATGTGGTCCTGGGGAATTGAACTGAGGTACTTTGGCTTCACAGGCAAGAGTCATAACTGCTAAGCCATCTCTTCATCCCTGATACACTATCTTTAAAAACAGAGTCCATGAAAATATACTCAGGGGTAACCTCATGGCCTTAAATATTTTTATTAAAAAAGAAGAAAATGAGCTAATGAAATGAATACATAAAAGTCAATGGCTTTCTTTTAAACTACCATCAGGCTATAAAAAATAAAATGGAGAAGCCAGGCATGGTGGTGCATACCTTTATTCCCAGCGCTTGGGAGGCAGAGGTAGGAGGATCAACATGAGTTCGAGGCCACCCTGAGACTACATAGTGAATTCCAGGTTAGCCTGGGCTAAAATCAAGACTGTACCTCAAAAATCAAAACAAACAAAAAGTAAATAAATAAATAAAACTATATAAAGGACATTAAAAATGTGAACACCTTGAGATTCGTAGTGTATGCTTAGCGTTGTGGAGCCCTGGGTTCAATCCCAGCATTCTCCGCGCCCCCCGCCAATTTTTATTGAAAGATACATTCTTCCATATGTAAAACTATAGAACCAATTCTCCTCACATTGTTTATAATTTCATGTAAATTTAAGCACATTGTCACCTAAAAGTTTCACATTAAGCCAGACGTGATGGTGCACACATTTAATCCCAACACTTGGGAGGCAGAAATAGGAGGATCACAGTGAGTTTGAGGCCATCCTGAGACTACATAGTGAATTCCAGGTCAGCCTGGACTATAGTGAAACCCTACCTTGAAAAAAAAAAGTTTCAAATTGAGTGGCGTTGTGGCACACACCTATCATCCCAGTACTTGCAACGCTAAGGTAGAAGAATCACTGTGAATTTGGGGCCAATCTTGGCTACAGAGTGAGTTCAAGGTCAGCCTAGGCTAGTAGTATGACACCCTGCCTCAACTGTTTTTTCAAATTGAATTGGGCATGAAAGTTATACACCTGTAATCCCAACACCTGGAAAGCACAGGTAGAGTCCTGTGCTCAGGCCAGCCTGGGCTCTATATTAAGACCCTGACTCAAAACAAAAGACAAACAAGAAAACAAAGTCTGATGGAGTGCAGAGGTAGAATTCATACCTAACATGTAAGACCTTAAATTCAATCTCCAACACACACACACACACACACACACACACACACACACACACACACACGATGAAAACAAATTAAAGATTTAAAAAATCCAGGTTTAGAGAATGGCTCACTGGTTAAAAGTACTTGCTTGTAAAGCTTGATGGCCTGGATTTGATTCCACAGTAGCCACATAAAGCCAGATGCACAAAGTGATGTATGTGTCTGGAGTTCATTTGCAGTGGCAGGAGACCCTGGAGCACTCTGTCTCTATCTATCTATCTATCTATCTATCTATCTATCTATCTATCTATCTATCTATTATCTATCTACCTATCATCTATCTATCTGTCTATCATCTAATCTATCTATCTATCTATCTATCTATCTATCATCTCTGTGTCTGTCTCCCTCTGTCAAATAAATAAGAATATTTTTTAATCCACAGTTTATTTATTTATTTGAAAGAGAGAGAAAGAGGTAGAGAGAGAGAGAGAGAGAGAGAGAGAGAAGGATAGGGAGAGAGAATGGGCACACCAGGGCCTCTAGCTGCTACAAATGAACTTCAGACACATGTGCCACCTGTGCATCTGGCTTACGTGGGTCCTGGGGAAATCAAACCTGGATCCTGTGGTTTTGCAGGCAAGTACCTTACCTACTAAGCCATCTCTCCAGCCCAAATCCAGAGTTTTTTTAAGAAAGGAAGAGAAGGAGGAACAAAGGAAGAAAACAAAGACAGTGAAGTAAATTCAAAAGTGCTCCATTCAACTTACACGCTTTTTAAAAAATATTTTATTTTAGCCGGGCGTGGTGGCGCACGCCTTTAATCCCAGCACTTGGGAGGCAGAAGTAGGAGGATCACTGTGAGTTCAAGGCCACCCTGAGACTACATAGTGAGTTACAGGTCAGCCTGGATTAGAGTGAAACCCTACCTTGAAAGATCAAAAAAAATTATTTTTATTTATTTATTTATTTATTTATTTATTTATTTGAGAGAGGGGGGGAAAGAGAGAGAGATTGGCAGATAGAGAGAATGGGCACGTCAGGGCCTCTAGCCACTGTAAACCAACTCCAGATGCATGTGTCATCATGTACATCTGGCTTGTATCTGTACTGGGGAATCGAACCTATGTCCTTAGGCTTCACAGGCAAGCACCTTAACCGCTAAGTCATATCTCCAGCCCTCAACTTAAACTCTTAACAAAGCAATAGAAGCCAAAAGACAATGGAATTATATCCTTAAGGTACTAAACAAACTAGCAAACAAAACATTTCCCCCACCCAGAGTTCCATATTTAGCAAGTTTACTTCAAGATTAAAGGCAAAAACGAGAGAAAGAGAATAAAGGCAAGCACCAAGTGTCCCAGGACACTTGGTGGTGGCAGGAGGATCACAAGTTTTATTTATTTATTTTCATTTTTTGGTTTTTCCAGGTAGGGTCTCACTCTAGCTCAGGCTGACCTGGAATTCACTCTGTATTCTCAGGGTGGCCTTGAACTCATGGTGATCCTCCTACCTCTGCCTCCCTGGGATTAAAGACGTGCGCCACCACGCCCTGCTTACTGGGCCCCTCACCCTCAGGGACAGGACCACTCTGCGCAACACTTCCTGTCCTTCAGACATTCTTTGTCCCCCTTTCAAGCAAGACACCAGAGGTACATGCCTTGAATTTTTGTCTCCAATTTCCTACATATTTTCAAAGAACTGAGTTTGGAGTTTCCCCAGCCTTTCATTTTATCCTAATGTGGTGGACATAAAGTGATATATTTGCCTACATCGAATGAAGTGGTATCAAGATATATTAAAAAAAAGATGTGCTTACACATCCAGTCTCACAAATTTGTCTTTAATTATAGCATTTGTCCACTCCTATTTTATTAAATAGTATTATTTGGGGGTTTAAACACACCTATTAAATACATTTTCTTTCTTTTGTCTGTTTCATGTTCCTTTTAACTCCTGCCCTTTTCGTGGTGCTGAGATCTCTTTGTCCCTGAGGGTGAGGAGCCCAGAGAACGACCTTTGAGGAACAAGGCTGAGGGAAAAGAGGTAACAAGAAGTCCAGGCACCAAGAGGCTTGAAAATTGAAGCAATCACAGTTCATGCCAAAAGCACCAGGAGGGCGCTGGAGAGATGGCTTTGCGGTTAAGGCACCTGCCTGCTAAGCCTAAGAACGCTGGTTCCAATCTCCAGGTCCCACGTTTAGCCAGATGCAAAGGACGCAAGGGCACAATGCCGCACTTGACCACAAGGGGGCGCACGCATCTGGATTTCGTTCACAGTGGCTGAGAGGCTGCTGGTGACCCATTCTCTGTCTCCCTCTCCCTCTATCTCTTTCTGTGTCTCTCTCCAAAAAAAAAGCACGAGGGGGCCGGGTGTGGAGGCACACACCTGTGATCCCAGCCAGCACTCTGGAGGCAGAGGTAGGGGGATCACTGTGAGTTCAAGGCCAGCCTGAGTCTACATAGTGAATTCCAGGTCAGCCTGGGCTAGAGCGAGACCCTATCTTGAAAAAAATAAATAAATAAAAATTAAAAAGCACCAGGGCTAAAGGCAGAAGTAATGTCAGAGTGGTCAGTAGTGAGCTAGAAGTTAAGTGATGGAGACTCCAGGGGCTGAACCTTGGACTGCTGTGACTGCAACAGGCAAGATTCTGATAAGGGTGTGTGAGGTGTCTGCCACCAGGACCAGAAAGTCCAGTGGGTTTTTGTCAGATGGAGAGGAGGGTCAGCAGTATCCACGTGGAGGAAGAAAGGCTGCCCAGGGTCAGTAGCACAAAGGGTGGTGAGGCAGGGGAAAGGCAGCAGCGGGCATTCAGGTGTGTCCAACCTTTTGACACTGTAACACAGCGTCATTTCTCTCTTCTTACAGAGTTCACCCTGGAGTGCCACAATTCACTTACCAAATAAAAGCAAGTTTACAGTTATGTGTTGGACCACAATTATAGCTATCCTGAGTCTGATGCAGCCTAGTGGCCTGGGTTGGACATGACCAGAAACTGGGGAGGAATACTGAGCTGGCTTAGAGGGTCTCTAGCCCAGATGCTGCATGTGAATGTGTCAGGGATGGGTTGGAAAGATGTGGACGGAGTAAGGGAAGTGTGACAATGTCACCACAGGAAAGGGGGAATGACAGGCATCTGCCACTCAATGCGTTGAGTCCTGACAGACTTACTGGTGTGTGTGTGGGGGGGGAGGGGGTGACAGTGTGTTTGTTTCCTGGGCCGTGAAGTCATCCTGTCCCGGTAGCTTGCTGGTTTTCCTCCGTGCTTTGGCCTGGGTTTGCAGCCTGCATCTTGTTTGCTTCTTGTGTCCATTGGGCTTGTGTGGGAAGCCAAGCTCACTCCCCCATGGCCGTCTATAGCAGAGCCCTCGGACCCCTCTAGCTCAGCCCTGACTGTTCTGGCTCCTCTGCCTCTTCCTTCAGCACCGATAAGGGAAGACCAAGGTCACAGTAGGCAGTTACAATTGGTTCTGTCCTTGCTGCTTTCTGCTGCATGGCACTGCTGCAAAAGAAGCCCTTTTTATCAGCTGGAGTAGCATGCAGCAGCCTCCACTCCCAGTTTGGGGGTGGGGGGTGTCCAGAGAACCTGTCCTCCTGTCTCCTGGCCGCAATGGCCCTGGTGGGCAGGCTGTGAAGTGCAGTTACAGAACTACTGTCACTACTTCAAATACGTGTCAAAGATTTAAATATGACTGGGGAAGATCACACAGTGGGTAAAGCGATTGCCATGCAAGCATAAGGACCCAAGTTCAATACCAGTACCCACCTAAAATGCCAGGGGTGGAGGCTCCGAGTAATGTCTTTGCTGGGGAGGTAGAAACAAGAGAAGCCCCAGGGTTTGCTGGCTACACAGTCAGTGAGCACTGCATTCAGCCAGAGACCGTGTCTCAAGAAAATAAAGTGGAGATCTGGAGAGATGGCTCAGTGGTTAAAGGTGCTTGATTGCAAAATCTGATGGTCCAAATTCAATTCCCCCGTACCCACTTAAAGCCAGATGCACAAAGTGGTACATGTGTCTGGAGTTTGTTTGCAGTAGCAAGAGGCCCTGGTGTGCCCACTCTCTCTCTCTCTCTTAATATTTCTCTCCCTCTAAAATTACTAACATACTAAAAATAAAATCCAGGTGTGGTGGCGCACGCCTTTAATCCCAGCACTTGGGAGACAGAGGTATGAGGATTGCCTTGAGTTGGAGGACACCCTGAGACTACATAGTGAATTTCAGGTCAGCCTGAGCTAGAGTGAGACCCTACCTCGAAAAACCAGAAAATAAAAATGAAAAAACTCTAGGCAAGGTGGCACATGGCTTTAATCCCAGCACTCAGGAGGCAGAGGTTGGATCAACGTGAGTTTGAGGCCAATTTGAGATTACAAAGGGAATTCTAGGTCAGCCTGGACTAGAGGGAGATACTACCTCAAAAAACCAAAATAAAATAAAATAAAATATAAAATAAACAAGCAAATTAAATTTACTGATGCAATATTTTAACTCATCAGCCCTTCAGCACATGAGGCTGACCTATCACAAAAGCATGAGTCAAAGACATGCTTGGCATATTTTTGGTGCGTTTCATGGTCCAGGGCATTTAAACATTGTTGCTTCTTAGAATGAGTTTCGACCCTTTGCCATTGCAGCTTGCCTTCTAACCCCAACTCATGTTCCAAAAGTTCTCGGCTCCTCCAGGAATGCTTGGCCACGCCCCTTGGCTGACTAACCCGGCTCTCTTCTTGGTTCCTGTGTCATCTTTTGAAAAATTCATATTCTTGTCTTGTTGGTTTCGATGTTGATTGACTCGTTCCTTTTCCCAGCCACTCTGTGAGAACACCGAGTCTAATCTGATTCCGTGTTCCCAAGGCCTAAATCACTGGAAGTGCTCAAAGATGCTTTGTTGGGCAGATGAATGCGGGACTTGTTACTCTCCCTCCGAGAGGGACGCTAGTGACGTGTGGTGCACATTCCACTGGGGGGCACTGTTGTGCAGAGGAAAGATCTCACCTTAGCCAGAAAGCCAGGGCTGCCCTCTGGTTCCTATACCTACCTGCCTGTCGGTGGGCATAGTCTCCTTAAGACTGGTAAAAGACGGTTGAGATTTTGCTTACAGGAGAGGGAAGATAATTTAGGTCATTTTAGGCAAAGAATACTACATAGTGGATGTGTTTACCATAAAATACCACAAAGCATTACGTGTTTATATAATAAGAATAATCACAAAAAATGGCTTTATTTGTGTATTCATTCATTAGTAGTTTTTTTTTTTTTTTTTTTTTGAGACACATTCTTACTCCATAGTGGCCTGATACTCATTCTGCAGCTCAGGCTGGCCTCGACCCTATGCCAATCCTCCTGGCTCAGCCTCTCAAATGCTGAAATCATAGGCATGAGCTTCAAAGTGTCCTTACAACCATGCTGTGAATGATTCTCACTTAGAACTCTCAGCACAACTCCCACCTCTGCTCCAGGGCTCAGGGTAGGATGGATGGGTTCAGACCTCAGGGCCTGAGATCCTTGGCACTCCCTGAGATGGGTACTCCACTGGGGCTTAGGCGAGTCAAGGTTTTGAGGGCCTCTCATTGCCAAACCCTGATTCGGCTGTATGTGCATTAAATAGATTTCTGTGCACAGGCCTGGGAAGCAAGCCACCATCTAGAATTCTGTTTCTATGGGGAAAGGCTTTCTGTGTTCTAAACAACCAACTCACTAATGAACTCCTGGAACACAACCTATTTGTCCATAGGGACCGGCTGACTGGGTTTACATGGCAGAGCCAGCCGCCCAAGCGACTGCAGAGTGTTGATCTAATTAGACTGCCTTCTTTACAGTGACTAATCTAGCTGTGGTCTCCACAATTGACATGGAGTTTTGAAAAATTGGAGAGAGTTCTGCAAAGAACCACAAAGATGATGAAAGGACCGAAGGAAAAATCTAGTCTGGTCTCCCTGGCTTTAAGAGGATAGCAGAGCCTGCATGTTTACTAGTGAGTCTCAAGTGAAAACAAAATAAAAGTATTTGATTCTGTACAGTATCCAGCGCATTTATCATTAGCTCATTTACTATGAACTTGTGTTTTCTGAGCACTTACGTCAGAGTTCTCACCTTCTGCAGGTACCCTACAAACAACCCTGAACTTGGTCTTTCAACTGACCCTATACAGATAGATGTAATGATCCCCCGTTTTATAGACGGGGAAATTGAGATGCACTGAGATAAACTAATTTGATGAAAGTCTCAACACTAATAACACGGACTATTAATTTAAATTCAGGTCATATGAATTGCAGAGTCCGTCTAACAAATCTCCCAACCTACTTCTGGATGCAGTGGTGCACACATGTGATCTGAGCACACGACATGTGATCTCAGCACACAGGAGGCAGTAGCAGAAGGAGCAGGAGTTCAAGGCTAACCTCAGCTATGTCGTGAGTTTGAGGCCAGCATGGGCCAGCATGAGGGTCTGTCTCAAAATACATAGATACATGCGTACATAAAATACAAAACGATTTCCACACTTCAGCCAGAGTAGTTGTTCTGAAACATAAACTGATAATCTTTCACTACGTCAAACAGTTCCATGTCCCGCTCAGCTCCTGAGAAGAAATTCAGGTTTGTTAACATGGCCCATGTGGAAGCAAATGTGCTGACTTCCTGCAAACCAGCTTTGTCTCCTATCATCACGCCCTCCCACCCTGCCCAGTGCCACGGGCAGATATCGTGCTGCTTTTCAATTCCTCCACATGCTATCAGACTCCAGGCCTTTGCACGGACAGCTCCCCTGCCTTGCTGGCCCACCTCTTCTCATAGCTGGCCACCGGTTCATCCTGTGCATCTCTACTTGGGCCTCCTGGGTCAAGCTAATCAGCCTTCCCCAAGGTGACATCACATTTTCTTACAGCAGCATTTGGCATGTGTACTGATTTGGCCATAGATACCCAACCCCCATTTCACTCAAAAAATATGTGTTAAGGGCTGGAGAGATGGCTTAGTGGTTAAGGAGCTTGCCTGCATAGCCTAAGAATCCAAGTTCGATTCTCCAGGTCCCACATAAGCCAGATGCACAAGGTGGCACATGCATCTGGAGTTCTTTGCAGTGGCTAGAGGCCCTGGCACGTCCATTCTCTCTCTCTCCCTCACTCTTTCTGTCTCAAATAAACAAAAATAAATATTTAAAAAAATTAAAAAGTTAAATAAATGTTGAATTATAATATCACAAGTAATTTTAAGGGTTTTTAAATTAAATGTTTTATTTATTTGAGAGAGAGGCACAGAAAGAGAATGGGCGCACCAGGACCTCCAGTCACTACAAACAAACTCCAGACACATGTACCACCTGGCTTACGAGGATACTGGGAATTGAACCTGGGTCTGCCTTTAGGCTTTGCAGGCAAGTGCCTTAGCCACTAAGCCATCTCTCCAGCTCCACACAGAATTTTCATAAACTATAAGAGACTGACATTTACAAAAACCTTGTCTCCCTTTTCTCTCTCCCTCCTTCTGTTCCTTCCCTCCTTCTTTCCTTCCTTTCTCTCTCCCTCTGTCTCTCTCTTTCTCTCTAAAAAGAAATTATCCATGATCACTATCACCCCATAGCTCTTACATGTTTTCAGACATGTCTCCCTCAGAGGAAGGAAAGGAAGGGACACAGATTCTTGTAGAATGCTGAGAGTTGTGGAAGATGTAAGGTTGGCCTGTTGAGGCAGAGTGTCCCTCAGCGGATATCATCCACGTCATAGCAGGAAAGAGACTAAGCCCCTTCCAGCCCTGGGCTTCAGGAAGGACCCAGGAACCCATGACAGTCAAAGAACGCTGTTCTTAGCAAACTCCCATCCTTGCTGATGGTAAACAACCGTGGGAGTCAAGAATTTCTTTTTGTGTCTTTGACAAAAGAAGGGGGGGGGGAGAAAAAACCCCAGCCAGCATGCTCCGTGCGGTTAGCTCTTCTAAAGTTTAAGTCCAACGCCGATGCATCTTAGTGACTCCTGAAGTATCTGCTCTCTGAGCTAAATAATCCCAGGTCCCTTAGCCCTGCTTCCTGGTCACTGACTGTTCTCCTGTGCTCTGAACTCTCCCCGCATTCTCTCAGTTCCCATTGAACTCTAAAGACTGGAGCCAGCGCCAGCTCTGTCACAGAGAGCTCTGGCCAGTGCACAGAGCAATGTAACAATTACCTCATGATACAGACATGCTTTTCATTTGCCACAGTTCTCTGCTCGCATTTTTTTTTTTTTTTTCACAATCAACAGAACTGCAGGGTTGTGACAATTCTCCCGGTCAACTGGCTATCCACTAAAGCTATACTTTCAATTTTCCAGCCAACTGCCTTTGAGTGTTTGGCACCTTGCCTTTAAACATGTTCACTTTTCAATTCCAAGCACATAACCGTGTAGTAATTTGAATGGATGGCCCCCAATATACTCAGGATTTTATTAAAGTTTGTAACTTAGCTCTGCAGCCACCTGGCTGGAGGAGGTGTCACTGGGTCCAGTCTTAGGGTCCAGTCCTAAGGTGTGGGGGTGGATTTGGAATTCCAGGCTAAAGATATGCAAAGCGCCTGAGTTCTGCCTGGGGTTTCTAAGTGTGCTTGCTTATACTGGCGGTATGGCTTTTTGAGTTTTGGCTTGGGGCTTTTCTCTCTCTCTCTGCTTGGACCTGTGAAAACAGGCCAGCTTTTCCTGCCATTATGGAACTTCCCTTGGGTCTGTAAGCTTCAATAAATCCCTTCCTCCATAACTGTGCCTGGTTTGGAAGTTCATCTCAGCAGCCTGAAGCCGTCCACTACATCGTGGGTTTTTCTACGGGGACTTTTTGTGGCACTCTGTCCAGTGCACATCCCATCATTCCTGCTGAACAGCATTACCTTCTGCAATGACTCTTGTCTCCACCTTTGTCACTCCACTGGCCACACATATTTCTTTTTTTTCCCCTTGCAAATAAAGAAAATATTTTTTATTGACAACTTCTATACTTACATACAAAAATGCATGATATTTCCCTCCCTTGCCTCCATACCCCTTTAGAACTCCAATCTCCATCATATCCCCTCCCCCTCTCCATTAGTCTCTCTTAATTTGTTGTCATCATCTTTTTCTTCTATTATGAGGGTCTTGTGCCTAGCAATACCTCTGCACATATTTCTTACTGGCCAGTGACTTGGTCAGATGAGGCTAAATGTTCCTGCTGTAAACAAATTGCCTCCAAGTCTCAGTGTCTTAAACGAATGGTTTGGGAGTACTGCTGTTTCCCCTCCATGCTACAGTTCCTTGGCTGGTCAGCAGAGGGGCTCTGATGGGCAGGGTCACTCCATGACCCAGGTTGACAGTTCAGCCATCTGATGTCACCTTCTAGACACAAGGCTGCAGGGTTCACAGGGGGCAGGAGAAGAAAACATGAGGAATGAAGTGACACACGTTGCATACAGTACCATTTCATTAGCTGATGCCAGTTGCAAAGTTGGACTTAATTCCAAGGGGTTGTGTGATCTGAAGGAGAGAATGGTGGAAAAATCTTGGGACTTGCTACTAAGACCTCTCACAACCAATGAGATTCAAGTTTCCCTAAACCCAGGGATCTCCACCCCCACCCTTGTTCTTGCTTAAAGATGTGAATTCTTGGCCCATTTTTCTCCCACACAGTATATCTTACAAAAGTGAGCTCTTTTCTATTCCACAGTCTAGATTATTTATGAAGACATTAGGCCAAAGACCAGATTTGGCACAATGCTGGGCAGAGTGATAAAGGCAGAGCTAGTGAAAACATGTCTCCTCTCTACTTATGTGAATGTTCTGTACAATAGAATTGCTAGAAAACCAGGGTCATGAGTTGGTGGGGTACATCTTTCCCCGTCTGCCAAACCCGCTGCTCAGGCATGGTCCTGATCTAGTGAAACTGACTGCACGTCCCAGCATAGGATGGATGCAGCTTTCCTCAATGGCCTTGACATCAAGATTCAAACAATGAGGCTAGAAGTGCCGTCCAGTTGTAGAACACATATCCAGCATGCAGGAGGCTCTGGATTCCACTCCCATTACCCTACCTTCCAAAAGCTAAAGAAGATAAATCCACTGGAGAGGAGATGCCCTGGGGAAGAAATGGCAGTGGACTGGGAGTCAGCCTGGCTGAGCTTTGGGAAACCCTGTGAGGTCGAGAATGTCGTCGTCCCAATGTCTTCACCACTGGAACTCCGAGGTTAGCTCAGGTGGCATAGGGTAGGACTTGATCAGTTTTCTCTGTTATGCTACTAAACAGAATCCCTTGAGTAAACTCAAGGACAAACATGGGCTTGTGCCTCCACCCAGGCCTTTTAAACCATCTCCTGATAGCTGCCAGGATAACTTTGAATGACAACCTTCGGTGTGGACCCCCCCCCCCCCACTGCTCCATCCTTGACCTTCTCTTTTCACTTCTCCCTGTCTCCAGTCCAAACCCTAGAAGTGTAAAACTCATCCTTTCATCCCGGCCTGACCTGCTCCATTACAGTCCAGATTTCCTGTAGGTGAGTGTTACAATGATATATGAAGTCAAGGAATCCAGAGGAACCTGAATTTGTTCTAGGGCCTTCCCTATCCCCACCCAGTTAACCTTTGAGCCCATTCCTTCCAGTGTATCCCAGAGTCACTGCCCTGGCTCAGCCCTTCAGCACCTGCTGCCCGGATGACTGCAATCACCTCTCCTTAGAGTTCCCTGACACAAATTTCACTCCTTCTCCTCCCAGCTCAGCACGGCCCTTAGCTCCAGAGTGGTTCTGCTAACAAAATCAACAACAAAATGACTTACTGCCAGCCATAGTGGCACATGCTTTTAATCCTATCACTCGGGAGGCTGAGGTAGGAGGATCTCTGTGAATTCAAGGCCAGCCTGAGACTGCCCAGGCATAGTGAATTCCAGGTCAGCCTGGGCTTAGAGTGAAACCTTACCTTGAAAAAAAAAAAAAAACAAAACAAAACAAAACAAAACCCCCAAAAAACAAAAACAAAAAAGGTACAAAAAATCTTCAGTGATTTCCCATTGTCTCTGGTTTAAAAATCTAACTATCCTTATCTTTTAAAATCTAATTTTTCACTCAGAGTCCTTCCTATGTTGTCACAGCATTTCAGGGCCACGAGCAGCAGCCTCACTCTCAGTTTCTCCCTGCCTTTGTGTGAGTCAATCCTTCTGACGGAAACATGATTCCTATGCCCCCATAGGACCTGTCCACTGCCAGCTGTGGGCATCTTCAGCTTCTTTTCCCCACAGACTGATAGGTTATCCTCCACTGCCCACCCTTCCGTCCGAGAGTTTATTTCACTGTGCTGTAACGACTTCTCTACACAAGTATCCCCACTGCTACGCTGCAAGCTACCATGAGGACTGGGCAGGTGCTTGGCTGGAGCACACACACGTGTCTATGTGAAGAGCCCATGAATGCTTGAGCAAACAAGGAAATGATCCTATGAGCTCTACGCATAGAACCCTGAAATGCTTCCGTACAGAACGTAACATGTAATATCTTTCCAAGATTAAGGCAGCATCTGAGCCACGATTAACACCAAGGTGGGAATGACAATGTTCCCGGCAAGAGAGAGAGTCAAAGAACAGGCAGTAACAACAGGGGAAGGGAAGGGTGACAGGAGCCACAGATGACGGATGTACAATCTCAGAAAATAATGCCTGGATCGCAGCTGGGTATAGGACATTCCTACAGCAAAGCTGGTTTTAAAATTTTTTAATTAATTTATTTACTTGCATGTGGTGGGGGATATGCCGGGGTCTCTTGCTGCTTCACATGAATGCCCATCTGGCTTTCCATGGGTGTCTGGGGAATTGTACATGGCCTACAGGCTTTGCAAGCAAGTGCCTTTAACTGAGCCATCTCCACAGCCTCCCCCACCAGAGCTGTTTTAGAGGATCAAGCAGGAAGTGGAACGGTTAGAAATTGAGCCACTGGACTGCAAGCTTCTGCAAGGCATGATGCTGGGTAGCAATTTCCTCAGAATGGACGCGGTTCATCCCGTACTGAAGCTCATACACTCAGGAAGTCCCAAGCTCATTGAGTCTCAGCAAAGAAACAGAGCCGAGGACCTTACAAGTCTCAGGAAGTTCCTAAAGCTTACAAAATCCAGACGACCCTCCCCTAAGGTGATTATGAAGCGTAAACAACTACCAGGGTGGAGGGATGGCTCCTGGACCACTGCAGACGCTGGAAGTCAAGTGGTGAGCTCTAGCAACACAGCGTCCATGCGCTGTCACCTACGCTGGGTGGGCTTTTTGTTTTGGTTTGGTTTGGTTTGATTTTTCAAGGTCTTGCTCTAGTCAGGCTGACCTGGAATTCACTATGTAGTCTCAGGGTACCCTCAAACTCACAGCAATCCTCCTACCTCTGCAACCCAAGTGCTGGGATGAAAGATGTGCACCACCTTGCCCTGCTGGAGTGGGCTTTTTGGTGATGTTCCTCTAAGGGTCCCCTCATCCATATCCTATAAGTAACCCCAGTAAACTCATTGGTTTGCCAAAACTGGATTTTAGTGCAGTCATGCTTTGGCCTGTCATCGGTGCCCTATCTGAGGTGAATGGACACGTCTGCATCTCTTCAGGGAAAAGGTTTCACACAACACATGATTTCACAGAAGCACTGTTTTCATTATTATTATTATTCTTAGTTAAATGGGCTTTTACAACACATATATACACGCATAAAAGTGGTGTGAGTTCCTAAAGCAAATTGTTTTGATTTCCAGCTGCCTTTTTTGTTCTGACCCCTGCTCAAGGACTGACATGCAATAAATTAACAAGGCTGAAGCACTCCTTTAAAAACGTAACAGAACTCACTACTGATGGGAGAAAACCTTCTTGCCAACGCTCCCCTGGAGGAAAGCTCTGTTGACTGGCTCCTTCACGCCCCTGCAATGAACAGGACTCAACCACGAGGACGTAAAAAAAATGCCTCTTTTACCACATTTCTTATCTAAACAAACCTTAGAGAAGTGTTTGGTGCCAGGTTCTCAGGACCAGTTACACAATAAGTTTTTTCCCTTGAGTGTCTATCCCGCCCAGCTGTAGGATTTAACTTAACAAAGAGCATTTAGAGTAAGGTAGCAATGCAGATGAATGGATGTTTTTGTGTGCTTACTTGAAACGGGCTCAAAAGAACAAATCAAAAATCCATTAGAAAAAAAAATTCTGCTGCTCCAGTGATGGACAGAAATCATACAGGGAAAAGGGAGGAAGTTATAAAAGACTGCATTCTACAGAACCAACAGAGTCAAATGTCCATCAAAGAACTGTTAAAAGAAAAGCAAGCCTGCCAACAGTTTGGCTACACAAGAAAGCCACTACAACTGACTCTGTGTATTCTGTCACACACACATACCAAATGGAATTCAACCAACCAGAACTTCATTGGAATAGACTCTTTTTTGGCTCAACACTTGAGCTTTCCAATAGTTGAGGGCATGAAAGTTTTAGGCAGCAGGGAAGAAGCGGGGTGAAGAATATTCTGGGGGGCTGGGGAGATAGTTCAGTAGGTAAAGTGCTTGTTGAATAAGCATGAGAACCAAAATATGGATCCCCATCACCCCCATAAATGCTGAACATATCACCAAGCACCTGTAATCTCAGGTGTTAGGGAGGCAGTCTCTGAGGTTCACTGGCTGAGGTCTGGGTTCAGCAAGAAATTCTGTCTCAAAAACTAAAGTGGGGCTGGAGAGATGGCTTAGCAGTTACGGTGCTTGCCTGCGAAGCCTAAGGACCCAGGTTTATTCCTGAGTAAACCAGATTTACATGGTGGCACATGCATCTGGAATTCATTTGCAGTGGCTAGAGGCCCTGGCGTGCCATTCTCATTCTCTACTTGCCTCTTTCTCTCTCCTCAAATAAATAAATAAAAATTAAATTAAAAAATAAAATACAATAAAGTGTATTCTCTTTGCCTCCCTTCTTCCCTTACACTTTCCTTCCCTCCCTCCTTTCACTCTCAAATAAATATTTAAAGATGGGCTGGAGAGATGGTTCTGGAGTTAAAGTTGCTTACTTGCAAAGCCTGATAGCTTGAGTTTGATTAGCCAGTACCCTAGAAAAGCCAGATGCACAAAGTGACACATGTGTCTGGAGTTTGTTTGCAGTGGCAGGAGGCCCTGACACTCTCTCTTTCTCTCTTTCACTCTCAAATAAATAAATAAATAAATAAATAAATAAATATTTTTTAAAAATAAGGTTAATGGCTGAAGAGATAGCTTAGCAGTCAAGGCGCTTGCCTGCAAAGCCAAAGGACTCACGTTCAACTCTCCAGATCCTATGTAAGCCAGACACACAAAGGTAAGGCAAGCGCAAGGTCCCACATGCCCACTAGGTGTGTAAGCATCTGGAGTTTGATTGCAGCAATTGAGGCCCTGGCATATCAATTTTCTCTCTCTCTAAAATAACTAAATAAATAATAAAAAATAAGATGAAGAGAAATTGAGGAGAAAACCTGATTTCAACTTCTGACCTTCATACACATGCACACATGTGCATGCAAATGTGCACATACATGCACACCCACACACATATAAATGTGCATACATACATGTACAGCACATGCATATATACCACACACATACACACGCAGAAAAAAAAGAATCTTCTGTCATGTAACAAATGGGAGTCTCATTTTATTTTTTTATTTTTATTTCTTGGTTTTTCAAGGTAGGATCTCATTCTAGCCCAGGCTGACCTGGAATTCACTCTGTATTCTCAGGGTGGCCTTGAACTCACAGCGATCCTCCTACCTCTGCCTCCCAAGTGCTGGGATTAAAGGTGTGTGCCACCATGCCCTCATTTTATTTAAAAAAATTTTTAAATATATTATTTATTCATTTATTTATTTTACAGAGAAAGAGGGGGGAGAGAGAGAGAGAGAATGGGCACACCAGGGCCTCCAGCCACTGCAGACAAACTCCAGATGCATGTGCCCCCTTGTGCATCTGGCTAATGTGGGACCTGGGGAATTGAACCTGGGTCCTTTGGCTTTGCAGTCAAACGCCTTAACTGCTAAGCCATCCCTCCAGCCCAGGAGTCTCATTTTAAAAGATAGCAGGACCAGGCATGGTGGCACATTTCTATAATCCCAGCACTCAGGAGGCAGAGGTAGGAGGAGCACTGTGAGTTTGAGGCCTGCCTGGAACTACAGAATGAATTCTAAATCAGCTAGAGTGAGACCCTACTTTGAAAAAAAAAAGAAAAAAATAGAAAGAAAAAGAGAGAGAGAGAGAAAGAAGAAAGAAGAAAAGAAAGGAAAAGGAGAGTCACAAGTTGGGACATTATGCACAGAGACATTGCCTCTCCCCCATAACTGACTGCTGCCCCCCAGAATGCATGACCCACAATCCCCATGGGGATGGAAGACCAGCATCCCCAACTGGAGGAGGGCCCCTTTGGAAAAGGGGCAGGGATGAGGGAAAGGATGGTATCAGCATGTGGTGTTTACATACTAAGTATGTCCATAACTAATAAAAATAAATTTAAAAAAATTAAAGAGACCACATTTACCCACAGAACCCTGAAGGCACCCACTTCAGGGAGGTGGCGGAAAATGGGAACGTTCCAACCTCTCACCACTCCAGCATCACTGCCTTGAAGTTCTCTCCTGTCATGTTCCCGAACAAATGGAGGATCCATGTGGCCTTGTCTCCCTCCAGCCTCTCAATGTTATCTCACCAGCCTCCCCCATGAGACTGTCTGAGGGTGGCCTGATGAAAGATTGCAGAGCCCAGGCAGGGAACAGTGGATATTGAAGGCGGGTAGTGCTGGAGGCCGGTACTGCCCGTGGAGTTCACAAGTACTGTGCTCTGTCCTGCTTGCCCAGGGAGCAGGAGACTGGCTGGCTGCTGAGCTCTCAAAGACTTTGCTGGCTCAGGCACATCCTTTGCTTTAGATCATCTGGTGAAAATTGCTTCTCCCCTTGTCTAGAAGAGACTGTCAAGGCTCAAGCTCATGATAATAAATATGAACCCACGTTCTGGAAAAAACAAAAAGACCTCCCAGACTTACTCAGGTCGTAGAATAGAATCTATATTTTGGACTCTCAGCACTGGTTTCTTTTGCTTTATGAACTATTTCTCTCAAGGCATTTCCTTACTGTTACATAAGCAAATATGGGGTAGAAAAGACAGTTTCAGATAAAATATTAGGTGCACTAAGATGTTAGATGTCTGCCACTCATTGCAGGCACATTGAAGGACTTACTAGGAATAAAACCATCACTAAATTCATTTTCCCAAAAGCATAACGGAAATATAATAATAATAATAATAATAATGTTGCCATGCTAATAAAGGTGAGAATCATATAGAAACAAAATGAAAAGAAAAGAAAAGATAGCAGGTAAGGTTCATTCTGTGTCAAGTGATAGTTTTAGGTAAGGCCTCCCTTTGGACCCCAAACAAGATAAATGCACCCACTTCAACTACCTTTTTTTCTATGCCTACTCCACTGCATACCCACAGCCATGAGGAAGAAACAAAATGCCCAAATGACAAGATTATGGAACTCCATTTTTAGTTGCTGTTTTTTAGTTTTTCCAGGTAGAGTCTCTCTCTAGCCAAGACTGACCTGGTATTCACTATAATCTCAGGGTGGCCCCAAACTCACAGTAATCCTCCTTCCTCTGCCTCCTGAGCGCTGGGATTAAAGGCATGCGTCACCACACCGGGCAAGATCATGGAACTCTTTCTGCAAATTGGCTTCCTCCTAGAACTGTGTTGTGTCCCCAGAAGAACAGTGTCCTTTGATCTCAGTATTTTCCATTCTGGTGTTCAAAGACAGGTTGAACTTTGGATGGGGTGAGGTCCTGCCCGAGGTGTGGCCCTAGCCATAGCTCCATCACACACTAGGGACAATGGTATGTGTGGATTCAGAGGTGATTGATGTGTTGGCTCTCCGCTTCCTCTGTTATGAACTCTCATATTCTTTCTTTTTGAGGCAGGATTTCACTGTAGCACAATCTAAACTGGAACTCACTCTACAGCCTCAAGCTGGCCTGAAACTCAGCCTTCTGAGTGCTGGGATCAAAGGCATGCACCATCATGCTAGCCTTGGAGCTTGCATAGAGTCATCCTTTGTCACCCCATACATGTTCCCTACTCTGTCACACAGCTCACACCTGCTATATTAGTACTGCCATAACACAGTGCCATAGACCAATTGGCATAACCAGTGGAAAAACTTTACACGTCTTGCATTTAAATTCTTACCATTCTGAAAGTCATGTAGCCCAAGGTGGGCTTCATTCTGAGGCCCCGTCCCTTGACTCTAGGCCCCCACCTGCACTGTGAACTCACGTAACCTCTTTGTTCCTCTCCTTGGTCCACCTGCTGCCAGGAGAGAGGCTTTCTCATGTCTCTTTCTCCTTTTAGGACACTAATCATATTGGATCTGGGGCCTGCTTTTATGACCTCATTCAACCTTAGTTACTGCCACAGAAGTCCTAGCTGCTACTACAGCAGATGAATTCTGGAGGAACCTAATTCAGTTGATCAAACCTACCTCTGCATCCTTTCTGCTGCTAAGCTGCCTGTTTATCTTTTGCTCTAAAGTCCAGGCAACAGTCTCTCACAGATGGCAAAGAACTGAGAAAATTCCGCACAGCCAAGGGAAGCATTCAGAGATGTGAAATGAATTACCTGACGTGAAAAGTACCATTATCTATTTAGTGCAGCGGGTTGAAAGCTTAAAGTAAGCTTTGACTCTCTGGGATAAGTGAGGATTGCTGTGCAGCAACTCCAAATTTACTACTTAAAACAACATTCATGGCCTAGAGAAATGGCTTAATGGTTAAGGCACTTGCCTGCGAAGCCTAAGGACCCAGGTTCAATTCCCCAGTATTCACAGAAGCCAGATGCACAAGGTGGCCCATGTGTCAGGAGTTTGTTTGCAGTGACTGGAGGCCTTGGTGTGCCCATTCTCTCTTCTCTCTCTCCATCTCTTTCTCTCTCTCAAATAAATAAATTATATATATATATATATATATATATATATATATATATATATATAATTTTTTTAAAAAACCAACTTCATCTGGGGCTGGAGAGATGGCTTAGCAGTTAAGGCACTTGCCTTTGAAGCCTAAGGACCCAGGTCCAGTTCCCTAGAACCCACGTAAGCCAGATACACATGGTGGGTCATGCATCTGGAGTTTGTTTGCAGTGGTTACAGGCTCTGGTGCACTCATTCTTTCTCCCTCTCTTTTTCTCTCTCCTCTCTTTCTCACTTCCTCTCTCTCTCAAAAAAATTAAAATTAAAATTAAACCATTCACCTGGCCAGGCATGGTGGTGCACTCCTTTAATCCCAGCACTCGGGAGGCAGAGGTAGGAGGATAGCTGTGAGTTCAAGGGCAGCCTGAGATTACAGAGTGAGATCCAGGTCTGCCCGGGCTTGAGTGAGACCTTACCTGGGAAAAATTTTAAATAAATAAACTTCATCTGGACTCTTCAATAGCTTCAGAACTTGACCTTGGCTTGTCCATATACCTTACCCCAAAGTGACCTTATGAACTCACAGATGTGCGTGTGTTCTTCCTCTGACTGCTCTTCGTTCTGAAGATGAAAACATGGAGGGCCCCAGGGGAGCCTACAGCAGTCAGCTCTTCAGCATCCTTCCAAAATCCACTTCCTCTCACTGTCTGTGTGTCGGACCTGGAGGCTTTCTTCTGGTCCTTCGTAATGGCTTGGCTCCTCCATCTTCAGGGCTGTTGCAAAGCCATTTCTATCCTTCACTATGACCTTCTGAATTCTCACTTACTATTCATATTTCAGCTTGAACATTTCTTCCTTAAGAAAGACTTCTTTGGGGCTTGGGAAAGGCTCAGCGGTTAAAGGCACTTGCCTTCAGAACCTGCCAGCCTGGGTTCATTTTCACAGTACCCACATAAAGCCGGACACACAAAGTGGTGCATGCATCTAGAGTTTGCAGTGGCAAAATGTCCTAGCACACTCATACTCCCTCTCAATCTCTCTCTCTCTCTCTCCCCCTCTGCTCTAAAATAATACTTAAAAAAAAAGCCTTCTTTGCTGTTCCAGACCATATCAGCTTTGTGTTTTAGACGTAGAGCATCACACATCACCATCTTACATCTTTTTTAGCATGTGTGTGACATATGGGTATGTGTGTTCATATGTGTGTGTGAATGTGTGTGTATAGGTGTATGTACAAGTGTGTGCACATGCATGTGGAGGCCAGAAGTCAATGCCAGTTGTTTTACTCAATTGCTCTCCATGTTTACTTTCTGAAACAGGGCCTCTCACAAAACCTGAAGCTGCCTGATTGAATTAGACAAGCTAGCCCACAAGCCCCAGGGACCCTCCTGTCTCTCGCTCCCAGCATTGGAATTACAGACTAGCATCACTGTGCTCAGAGTGCGGGGCGTCTAAACAAACTCGGGTCCTCATGCTTGAGAGGCAAGCACTTTAGCCTCTGAGCTTTTTCCCAACCCCTTTTTTTTTTTTTTTTTTTTTGACATTTTGTCACAATGCATTTACTTGTGTGATTATTTAAATTGTTTTACTTCTTTTTAAAAATTTTTTATTTTTATTTATTTATTAAAACAGAGAGAGAGAGAATGAATATGGGCATGCCAGGGAGTCTAGTCACTGTAAACAAACTCTAGATGCATGCATCACCTTGTGCATCTATCTGGCTTATGTGGAACCTGGAGAATTGAACCTGGATCCTTAGGCTTCACAGGCAAGTGCCTTAACTGCTAAGCCATCTCTCCAGCCCAGTTTTACTTCTTTTTTTAAAAGCATTTCTTTTTTATTTATTAGAGAGACAGAACAAGAGAGAGAGAGAATGAGTGTGCCAAGGCCTCCAGCCACTCAAAAGAACTCTAGATGCATGTGCCACCTCGTACATCTGGCTCACATGGGTCTTGGGAATTGAACCTGAGTTCTTTGGCTTTATAGACAAGCACCTTAAATGCTAACATTTTAAAAGATAGCAGGACCAGGCATGGTGGCACATTTGTATAATCCCAGCACTCAGGAGGCAGAGGTAGGAGGAGCACTGTGAGTTTGAGGCCTGCCTGGAACTACAGAATGAATTCTAAATCAGCTAGAGTGAGACCCTACTTTGAAAAAAAAAAAGAAAAAAAAAGAAAAAAAAGAGAGAGAGAGAAAGAAGAAAGAAGAAAAGAAAGGAAAAGGAGAGTCACAAGTTGGGACATTATGCACAGAGACATTGCCTCTCCCCATAACTGACTGCTGCCCCCCAGAATGCATGACCCACAATCCCCATGGGGATGGAAGACCAGCATCCCCAACTGGAGGAGGGCCCCTTTGGAAAAGGGGCAGGGATGAGGGAAAGGATGGTATCAGCATGTGGTGTTTACATACTAAGTATGTCCATAACTAATAAAAATAAATTTAAAAAATTAAAGAGACCACATTTACCCACAGAACCCTGAAGGCACCCACTTCAGGGAGGTGGCGAGAAAATGGGAACGTTCCAACCTCTCACCACTCCAGCATCACTGCCTTGAAGTTCTCTCCTGTCATGTTCCCGAACAAATGGAGGATCCATGTGGCCTTGTCTCCCTCCAGCCTCTCAATGTTATCTCACCAGCCTCCCCCATGAGACTGTCTGAGGGTGGCCTGATGAAAGATTGCAGAGCCCAGGCAGGGAACAGTGGATATTGAAGGCGGGTAGTGCTGGAGGCCGGTACTGCCCGTGGAGTTCACAAGTACTGTGCTCTGTCCTGCTTGCCCAGGGAGCAGGAGACTGGCTGGCTGCTGAGCTCTCAAAGACTTTGCTGGCTCAGGCACATCCTTTGCTTTAGATCATCTGGTGAAAATTGCTTCTCCCCTTGTCTAGAAGAGACTGTCAAGGCTCAAGCTCATGATAATAAATATGAACCCACGTTCTGGAAAAAACAAAAAGACCTCCCAGACTTACTCAGGTCGTAGAATAGAATCTATATTTTGGACTCTCAGCACTGGTTTCTTTTGCTTTATGAACTATTTCTCTCAAGGCATTTCCTTACTGTTACATAAGCAAATATGGGGTAGAAAAGACAGTTTCAGATAAAATATTAGGTGCACTAAGATGTTAGATGTCTGCCACTCATTGCAGGCACATTGAAGGACTTACTAGGAATAAAACCATCACTAAATTCATTTTCCCAAAAGCATAACGGAAATATAATAATAATAATAATAATAATAATGTTGCCATGCTAATAAAGGTGAGAATCATATAGAAACAAAATGAAAAGAAAAGAAAAGATAGCAGGTAAGGTTCATTCTGTGTCAAGTGATAGTTTTAGGTAAGGCCTCCCTTTGGACCCCAAACAAGATAAATGCACCCACTTCAACTACCTTTTTTTCTATGCCTACTCCACTGCATACCCACAGCCATGAGGAAGAAACAAAATGCCCAAATGACAAGATTATGGAACTCCATTTTTAGTTGCTGTTTTTTAGTTTTTCCAGGTAGAGTCTCTCTCTAGCCAAGACTGACCTGGTATTCACTATAATCTCAGGGTGGCCCCAAACTCACAGTAATCCTCCTTCCTCTGCCTCCTGAGCGCTGGGATTAAAGGCATGCGCCACCACACCGGGCAAGATCATGGAACTCTTTCTGCAAATTGGCTTCCTCCTAGAACTGTGTTGTGTCCCCAGAAGAACAGTGTCCTTTGATCTCAGTATTTTCCATTCTGGTGTTCAAAGACAGGTTGAACTTTGGATGGGGTGAGGTCCTGCCCGAGGTGTGGCCCTAGCCATAGCTCCATCACACACTAGGGACAATGGTATGTGTGGATTCAGAGGTGATTGATGTGTTGGCTCTCCGCTTCCTCTGTTATGAACTCTCATATTCTTTCTTTTTGAGGCAGGATTTCACTGTAGCACAATCTAAACTGGAACTCACTCTACAGCCTCAAGCTGGCCTGAAACTCAGCCTTCTGAGTGCTGGGATCAAAGGCATGCACCATCATGCTAGCCTTGGAGCTTGCATAGAGTCATCCTTTGTCACCCCATACATGTTCCCTACTCTGTCACACAGCTCACACCTGCTATATTAGTACTGCCATAACACAGTGCCATAGACCAATTGGCATAACCAGTGGAAAAACTTTACACGTCTTGCATTTAAATTCTTACCATTCTGAAAGTCATGTAGCCCAAGGTGGGCTTCATTCTGAGGCCCGTCCCTTGACTCTAGGCCCCCACCTGCACTGTGAACTCACGTAACCTCTTTGTTCCTCTCCTTGGTCCACCTGCTGCCAGGAGAGAGGCTTTCTCATGTCTCTTTCTCCTTTTAGGACACTAATCATATTGGATCTGGGGCCTGCTTTTATGACCTCATTCAACCTTAGTTACTGCCACAGAAGTCCTAGCTGCTACTACAGCAGATGAATTCTGGAGGAACCTAATTCAGTTGATCAAACCTACCTCTGCATCCTTTCTGCTGCTAAGCTGCCTGTTTATCTTTTGCTCTAAAGTCCAGGCAACAGTCTCTCACAGATGGCAAAGAACTGAGAAAATTCCGCACAGCCAAGGGAAGCATTCAGAGATGTGAAATGAATTACCTGACGTGAAAAGTACCATTATCTATTTAGTGCAGCGGGTTGAAAGCTTAAAGTAAGCTTTGACTCTCTGGGATAAGTGAGGATTGCTGTGCAGCAACTCCAAATTTACTACTTAAAACAACATTCATGGCCTAGAGAAATGGCTTAATGGTTAAGGCACTTGCCTGCGAAGCCTAAGGACCCAGGTTCAATTCCCCAGTATTCACAGAAGCCAGATGCACAAGGTGGCCCATGTGTCAGGAGTTTGTTTGCAGTGACTGGAGGCCTTGGTGTGCCCATTCTCTCTTCTCTCTCTCCATCTCTTTCTCTCTCTCAAATAAATAAATTATATATATATATATATATATATATATATATATATATATATATATATAATTTTTTTAAAAAACCAACTTCATCTGGGGCTGGAGAGATGGCTTAGCAGTTAAGGCACTTGCCTTTGAAGCCTAAGGACCCAGGTCCAGTTCCCTAGAACCCACGTAAGCCAGATACACATGGTGGGTCATGCATCTGGAGTTTGTTTGCAGTGGTTACAGGCTCTGGTGCACTCATTCTTTCTCCCTCTCTCTTTCTCTCTCCCTCTCTTTCTCACTTCCTCTCTCTCTCAAAAAAAATTAAAATTAAAATTAAACCATTCACCTGGCCAGGCATGGTGGTGCACTCCTTTAATCCCAGCACTCGGGAGGCAGAGGTAGGAGGATAGCTGTGAGTTCAAGGGCAGCCTGAGATTACAGAGTGAGATCCAGGTCTGCCCAGGCTTGAGTGAGACCTTACCTGGGAAAAATTTTAAATAAATAAACTTCATCTGGACTCTTCAATAGCTTCAGAACTTGACCTTGGCTTGTCCATATACCTTACCCCAAAGTGACCTTATGAACTCACAGATGTGCGTGTGTTCTTCCTCTGACTGCTCTTCGTTCTGAAGATGAAAACATGGAGGGCCCCAGGGGAGCCTACAGCAAGCAGTCAGCTCTTCAGCATCCTTCCAAAATCCACTTCCTCTCACTGTCTGTGTGTCGGACCTGGAGGCTTTCTTCTGGTCCTTCGTAATGGCTTGGCTCCTCCATCTTCAGGGCTGTTGCAAAGCCATTTCTATCCTTCACTATGACCTTCTGAATTCTCACTTACTATTCATATTTCAGCTTGAACATTTCTTCCTTAAGAAAGACTTCTTTGGGGCTTGGGAAAGGCTCAGCGGTTAAAGGCACTTGCCTTCAGAACCTGCCAGCCTGGGTTCATTTTCACAGTACCCACATAAAGCCGGACACACAAAGTGGTGCATGCATCTAGAGTTTGCAGTGGCAAAATGTCCTAGCACACTCATACTCCCTCTCAATCTCTCTCTCTCTCTCTCCCCTCTGCTCTAAAATAATAAAAAAAAAAAGCCTTCTTTGCTGTTCCAGACCATATCAGCTTTGTGTTTTAGGCGTAGAGCATCACACATCACCACCTTATATCTTTTTTAGCATGTGTGTGACATATGGGTATGTATGTTCATATGTGTGTGTGAATGTGTGTGTATAGGTGTATGTACAAGTGTGTGTACATGCATGTGGAGGCCAGAAGTCAATGCCAGTTGTTTTACTCAATTGCTCTCCATGTTTACTTTCTGAAACAGGGCCTCTCACAAAACCTGAAGCTGCCTGATTGAATTAGACAAGCTAGCCCACAAGCCCCAGGGACCCTCCTGTCTCTCGCTCCCAGCATTGGAATTACAGACTAGCATCACTGTGCTCAGAGAGTGGGGGCGTCTAAACAAACTCGGGTCCTCATGCTTGAGAGGCAAGCACTTTAGCCTCTGAGCTTTTTTCCCAACCCCTTTTTTTTTTTTTTTTTTTTTTTGACATTTTGTCACAATGCATTTACTTGTGTGATTATTTAAATTGTTTTACTTCTTTTTAAAAATTTTTTATTTTTATTTATTTATTAAAACAGAGAGAGAGAGAATGAATATGGGCATGCCAGGGAGTCTAGTCACTGTAAACAAACTCTAGATGCATGCATCACCTTGTGCATCTATCTGGCTTATGTGGAACCTGGAGAATTGAACCTGGATCCTTAGGCTTCACAGGCAAGTGCCTTAACTGCTAAGCCATCTCTCCAGCCCAGTTTTACTTCTTTTTTTAAAAGCATTTCTTTTTTATTTATTAGAGAGACAGAACAAGAGAGAGAGAGAATGAGTGTGCCAAGGCCTCCAGCCACTCAAAAGAACTCTAGATGCATGTGCCACCTCGTACATCTGGCTCACATGGGTCTTGGGGAATTGAACCTGAGTTCTTTGGCTTTATAGACAAGCACCTTAAATGCTAAGCCATTTCTCCAGACCTAAATTGTTTCCTTTCTTTCTTTCTTTCTTTCTTTCTTTCTTTCTTTCTTTCTTTCTTTCTTTCTTTTTTTTTCTTTTTTCTTTTTTTTTGGTTTTCGGAGATAGGGTTTGACTCTAGCTCATGCGGACCTGGAATTCACTATCTAGTCTCAGGGTGGCCTCGAACTCACGGCGATCCTCCTACCTCTGCCTCTCAAGTGCTGGGATTAAAGGCGTGCACCACATGCCCGGCTAAGAGGCTGTCTTTTCTACAATGATTTTTTTTTTTTTTGCATTTTTGTTGAAAATCAGATGGTTATAGTTGCCTGGATTAACATCTGGGTCCTCTATTCTGTTCCATTGATCTACATGTCTGTCTTTGTGCCAGTAACATGCTGTTTTTCTTACAATGGCTTTATAATATAACTTAAAATCGGGTATGGTGATACGACCAGACTTACTTTTGTTGCTCAAATTTGTTTTGGCTATTCGAGGTTTTTTGTGCTTCCAAATGAATTTTAGGATTGTTTTTTCTATTTCCAAAGGTTGCCATTGGAATTTTAATGGGGATTGCATTAAATATGTAGATTGTTTTTGGTAAGGGTTGACATTTTCACAATATTGATTCTTCCAGTCCAAGAACATGGGAGGTCTTTCCGTTTCCTAGTGTCTTCTGCAATTTCTTACTTAAGTATTTTAAAGTTTTCATTGTAGAAATTCTTCACTTCCTTGGTTAGGTTTATTCCAAAGTACTTTACTTTTTCTTTTCCTGAGGCAATTGTGAATGGGAGAGATGCCCTGATTTCATTTCCCACATGTTTGTTGTTTGTATATAGAAAAACTACTGATTTTTTTTGTGTCTTTATTTTGTATCCTGCTACATGGCTAAAAGTGTTTATCAGCTCTAACAGTTTTCTGGTAGAGTCTTTAGGGTCCTTTATGTATAGAATCATATCACCTGCAAATAAGGATAATTTGACTCTTCCTTTCCAATTCGTATCCTTTTTATGAGTGACTCTTGCCTTAAGCTAAGACTTCCAGTACTATATTAAATAAAAGTGGGGACAGTGGACACCCTTGTCTTGTTCCTGAATTTAGTGGAAAAGCTTCAAGTTTTTTCCCATTTAGTATTATGTTGGCTACAAGTTTGTCATAAATAGCTTTTATTATGTTGAGATATGTTCCTTCTATTCCCAGTTTCTGTAGGACTTTTACCATAAAGGGATGTTGGATTTGTCAAATGCCTTTTCTGTGCCTATTGAGATGATCATGTGATTTTTGTCCTTCAGCCCATTTATATAGTGTATTATATTTATGGATTTGCATATGTTGAACCATCCCTGTATCTCTGGAATAAAGCCTACTTGGTCGAGGTGAATGATCTTTCTGATATATTTTTGTACTCTGTTTACCAATATTTTGTTTAGAATTTTTGCATTGATGTTCATGAGGGAGATTGGTCTGTAATTTTCTATTTTTGTCCTGTCTTTGTCTGGTTTGGTATCAGGCTGATACTGGCTTGATATAAGGAGTTTGATAGAATTCCTTCCTTTTCCATTTAATGGAAAATTTTGAGAAGCAGTGGTGTAAGTTCTTCCAGGAAGGTCTGGTAAAATTCACCAGTGAATCCATCTGGGCCTGGACTCTTTTTAGTTGGGAGTTTTTTTTTTATAACTGCCAGGGTCTCTGTACTTGTTACAGATCTATTTAAATGATTTATCTCATCTTGATTTAATTTTGGTAGGTCATATAAATCTAGGATATCATCCCATTTCTTTAAGATTTTCAAACTTAGTAGAATATACGTTCTTAAAATATGTCCTTATGATTTTCTGAATTTCTTTGGTATCTGTTGTATCGTGCCTTTTTTTGTGAGAGAGAGACAGAGAGAGAGGGAGAGGAAGACCGATAGAGATGGGGGCGCCAGCAGTCTCTCAGCTGCTGTTAACAAAAATCCCGATGTGAGCGCCCCCTTGTGGTCAAGTGCAACATTGTGCCCTTGTATCACTTTGCGTCTGGCTAAACATGGGACCAGGAGATTGGAACTGCTGGAGATTGGAACCAGCATTCTTAGGCTTAGGAGGCAGGCGCCTTAACCGCTAAGCCATCTCTCCAGCCCAATCGTGCCTTTTTATTAATTTGTGCACACTTTTAAAAATCATGATTTAGCACTTGCATATTTTAGAGAAAAACAAAATCTAGGACAAATTAGTTTCCCAGGACAGTAAAAAGTCTCTGGCCACAGGCTCTTTCGACCCCTTCCTAGATTTAATGCTAGTTCAGTGGAAAATATCCCCAGACCCAAGGACCCATTTCTAGGTTTTTCCTTACGTGTGTGTCTCTGACCGCTGAGTAGCTACTGTAGAGCATGAGTCCCTCCAGGAAGAGAAGCACACCCCTTGTTAATAATGACAGAGCATCCAGGTCTTCCTCCCACTGGTTTCCATTCCAGTCAACACTTGTGGTCTCATGGCTGATGATACTGCATTCATTGCCTTGGTTGGTGATCTCTTTCTAACCATGAATCTTTACCAGGTGACTGCAGTTCATGAAGAGATGGAGTCCTTTCCCTATGCTTGGACCTAGCTTTGCTGTCAACAACAAAATGATACAGAAATAACATTAAGTCACTTACGAATCTGGGTGTCAAGAAGCTTTTTATGAGCAGGCCTGGTAGCACACACCTATAATCCCAGCACACAGGAGGCTGAGGCAGGAAGAGCATGGATCTGAGGCCAGCCTGGGTAAGATGGTGAGATCCTGTCTCAAAAACAACAATAAAGGGCTGGAGAGATGACTTAGTGGTTAAGTGCTTGCCTGGTTTGAGGCTCAATTCCCCAGTACCCATGTAAGCCAGATGCACAAGGAGGCACATGCATCTGGAGTTTGTTTACAGTGGCTCGAGGCCCTGGTGCTCCCATTCTTTCTCTCTCTCTCTCTCTCTCTCTGCCTCTTTCTCTCTCTGTCTGTCACTCTCAAATAAATAAAATAAGAATGAATAAAAAAAAACAACAAAAATATTCTTGTTCTTGTCCAGTAAGCACTTCTTTTAATGTCCATACCAATATATTAGTGCTACTCTTACTTTTGGTTAGAGAAGCTTCTCTTTTCAGATGGCAGTGACCTTGGGATGACTCAGAAGGCACCATGGTGCTGAGAAGAAGGGACAGAGGAGGGCTCAACACTGAAACTTCTCTAATACACTTTCAAAGGCTCAGTCAATTATGGAAGAGGGGGTGGAAAGAGCCAAAGGAAGGGTAGGACTCCTTACAACACACTCCTCCAGACACAAATGGCCTGGATACCCATGACCTCTCAGTGTCTGAAACTACCTACACAAGACCACCATAATAGGAAGAAAAGAAAATGACATCATAATTAAAAGAGAGACTGATTGAGAGGGGGAAGGGATATGATGGAGAGTGGAGTTTCAAAGGGGAAAGTGGGGGAGGGAGGGAAATGCCATGGGATATTGTCTACAGTTAAGGAAGCTCTCAGTAATAAATAAATAAACAAAAAAATTCTCTTGTTCTTCAGATCTGCCTCCTGGGCCTCTACTGCACCACAGGAGCTCAGGATAGTCTGATGGGAGACAAGGAGCCCTGAGGTGCTGTCATAGCATGGCCCTAAGCCATTCAGCCCCTTGTCAGTATCTAAGCAGAGATCGGCCAAGATTGGCACAGATTCACAAACATGATATAGTGAGCTAAGCAAATAGTATGTACTATTTAAGGTGGCTGGGATGTGTTACATGGCAATGGCTAACTATAATAATGCCTAAGGCTACATATTCAGCTTCTAGGAGAAATTGCGACTATTCTATTCCCCTTGCCTCGACCCCACAGCACAGGCTTGCTGCCATTTATCCACCAGGTGACTTCAGGGAAGTTAATACTATGAAGGTTCAGGCTTTTCATTTATGGAACAGGGAACAGGGCTAACAACATTATCTGTGGTAGTTTTAATGTATGTATCCCAAAGACTCGGGTGTTTATTTTATTTTATTTTATTTTATTTTATTTTATTTTATTTTATTTTATTTGAGAGTAGGAGGAGAAACAGACACACAGAGAGATAATGGGTATACCAGGGCCTCTAGCCAATGCAAACAAATTCCAGACACATATGCATCTGGCTTACATACTTTGTGCATCTGGCTTACATGAGTTCTGGCGAATCAAACCTGGGTCATTAGGCTTTGCAGGCAAGTGCCTTAACTGCTAAGCCATCTCTCTACCCCCTCAGGTGTTTTATGAACATTGAGTTTTCAGCTTCAGCCCCTAGCAGACAGACCTGTGCTATGGTGGAGTGAGAGGGATTGGGGGGGGGATGTCACTGGGGGCAGATCTGAATTCTAGCCTAAAGGTATGCAGAGAGGTTGTTAAGGTCTAGCTGTGCTTGCTTGAGGTGCTGGCTGTAGGGTGGTGCCTCTCTGCCTGGATTGAGAATGGGTGCAAGCTTCTTCAGCCATTTTATAGAACTTCCTCCTGGATCTGTAAGCTTGAAATAAACCCTTCCCTCACACAAACTGTGTCTGGTTTGGATGTTCATCCCAGCAAAGTGGAACTGAATATAACAATATGCAACACAGAAAGAATTCTCCTCCAGACGTTTTAACCCTTTTTCCATGTCTTCACCCTCTTAGCTTTATATATGACCACCCACCTATGGGTGCTTTTGTGAGGTGCTTTTGAGAAGAAAGGGGAGAGTGAAAATGGGCACATCAGGGTCTCCAGCCACTGCAAACAAACTCTAGATACATGTGCATCTCACTTACATGGGCCCTGGAGAATCAAACTGGGATCCTTTGGCTTTGCAGGCAAATGCCCTAACTGCTAAAACCATCTCTCCAGCCTTTATTTATTTTTATTTAAAGAGCCAAGTTCTTGCTGTAAATGCCCAGACCAGCCCTTAATTGATGGGCTCAAGCCATCCTTCTGCCTCAGACTGAGACTCCAGATATGCACCATAGTTTCCACCTTGCTCTATATTTTGTTTGAACTTTCTTATTGGTCGCCATTAAAGCTATTGGACAATTAAAAGGGAGAAAAAGCTTTACTGAGCAAATCTGTGAAACATCCCCAGGCTGCTTTTGCCTCTGGGTGTTGATTGTGGCATAAGCAATATTTTCTCTTGTTAAAGGATTTATTACACTTTTTTTTTGGTCTGTGTGTATGTATTTGTGCACATGTGTTCACGGGTGCATGTCCATGTGTGTGCATGTACATGTGGAGATCAGAAGACAACCTCAGATGTCATTTCTTTTCAGATGTTGCCCACATTTTGCCTCCCAAGACAGAGTCTCTCATGGGCCTGCCGTTTGCCAAGAGACTGGCTGGCCAACAAGCGTCAGGGATTTGCCTATCTGCACCTCCCCACTGCTGGAATTACAACTGTGCCACCATGGCCAGCTCTTTTAAATGTGGGCTCTGGGAATTGAATTCAGGTCTTCCTGCTCACGTGCAAACACTGTGACCAAGCTTTCGCCTCACCCCATCTTAGGTTTCTGTTATTTACTTTCCTTCCTTTCTTCCTTCCTTCCTTCCTTCCTTCCTTCCTTTCTTTTTTTTTTCTTTCCAAGCAGAGAAAAAGAGAGAGAGAAGAAAGAATGGGTGTGTCAGGGCCTCTAGCCACTACAAATGAACTCCAGATACATGTGCCACGTTGTGCATCTGGTTTAATATGGGTGCTGAGGAATCAGACCAGGATTGTTAGGCTTTGCACACAAGCACCCTAACCTGCTGAGCTATCTCTCTAGAAACCTCAGTTTCTGTTATTTTCAATGTTACCTATTCCTAGCTAATAGTAGTAGTCTTCTAGCTGGCTTGTTGTGAATGAAATGGTAAATGCCTGGGATTATGCCAAATGTCAGTAAATGAGCGTTTCGGTTGGTGTTAATAATAGAGAAATGCCAACATGGCTCAGTGGCTAGGGGCATGAGATAAAACTGGCAAGACTTATGAATTCAGCTGAAGGGATGGCTCTCGTCACAAGATTGGCATTTCTCATCTATCCCAGGAGAGCTCCATTGCTCACGTAGCCGGGGATGATCTTAGACTCCTGGTCCTCCTGCCTCCCTCTTCCCAGTGCTGGGATTCCAGATGTGCACCACTACTTCTGCTGGCAATGGAACCCAGGGCATCTTGCATGCTAGGCAAGCACTCTACCAATTGAGCTACATCCCCAGCCCCCATGGCAGGTATCTGTCGATAATGATATCTTCAGCTGGGCCTGGTGGCACACACCTTGAATCCCAGCACTCAGGAGGCTGACATAGGAGGATCACTGTGTGTTCTTGTCTAGTCTGGGGCTACAGAGTGAGTTCCAGATTAGTCTGAGCTAGAGTGAGACCCTAGCTCTAAAAAAAAAGAAAGAAAGAAAGAAAGAAAGAAAGAAAGAAAGAAAGAAAGAAAGAGAAAAAGATAATTGTATCTTAAAGAGTTTCTTTCTTCACACATCCCTCACTAAAAGTTTTATCTTAATGAAATCCAGGGAAAAGATATACACCAACTCTGTTAGTGCAAAGCTCACATTGACACAAAGCTTAACTCCCTTATAAAAACAATCCCCTCAAGATATGACAAAATGTAGAAAAGCATTTTGAATATATTATGTTCTATATAATTCTCATTTCTTTTTAAACATGTCAAAAGTTTATTAAGCAGAACTGGGGAGATAGAACTCAACAGTTAAAGGCGCTTACTTGCAAAGCCTGATGGATGGGGTCCAATTCCCCCATACCCACGTAAAGTCAGATGTACAAAGTGGTGCATGCATCTGGAGTTCATTTACAGTGGTAAGAGGCCCTGGTGTACCCATTCTCTTCCCTCCCTTCTTGCCTATGATAAATAAAAATATTTTTTAAAAAGTCCATCAAGCAAATGTAACCTTCACATATATTTTAAGAGCAAAGCTGTACATTTAAAATGCATCCTTAATGGATAATTATATATCAAATTTGAAATATTAGAAACCTTGATTTTAGATATTAGAAAATGAAATCATTTGTGGAAAACTATTACCACTGAAACCATGCTGTTTATGTCTTTGATATTCTCTACTGTGAAGATCATTATGTGAGACTTGAGATGTCAGCAAAAAGGCATGCAGAACCTCTTCCAGCACTCAATCCACTTTTTTTAAGACAAATTTTCCTCAGAAATACGGTCAAACACAGAGAAGTCATTCATCATAAATTCCTCAAGCAAAATATCTTTTTAATTATTCTGACATTGGAAAAAAACTCACAGAGAAATACTGTTCATAGTCAATTCCATATAGTATTTGATAGTTATGTGTCCTGACCAAAGGAACTAGCTGCTAACACTTTAACTGGATAGGAATTTTCCCCATTAAGGTGCTTTGTAAAAGTTAATTCCAGAGGTCAGTTATGAAGCTGAGGAGATAGTTGCATTGGTAGAATGCTTGCATGCATGAAGATTTGGGTTCAATTCCCATTATCATATTTTTCTGGAGGGTGACATTTTATTGAATTTATTGTATTGTATTGTATTGTATTGTATTGTATTGTATACATACTTACTTACAATACTTAAAACAAAAATTCAAAACATATTTAAAAAGCAATTCCATTTTATTTTTCACAATAGCCTCAAAGACAATAAAATATTTAAAATATTTAACAAAGGAAGCCAAAAAACTTTTACTCTGAAATTTACAAGCATAGCTGAAAGAAGTTTTTTAAAAAAAAAAGATCTAAGAAAGAAGAAAGGCATCCCATATTCAAGTTTATAAGACTTACTATTGTTAACATGGAAATACCAAATTAGTCAATAGATTCCATGCACTCCCTATTAGAATCCTGGCTGGCTTATTTACAGAAATCTACAAGCAAATCCTGAAATTCACAGGAAAAGCAAAAGACATAGAGTAGTCAAAACAACCTTGAACTATGATGGAAGACTCACATTGCCCAATTTAAAAATATATATTTTGGGCTGGAGAGATGGCTTAGCGGTTAAGCGCTTGCCTGTGAAGCCTAAGGACCCTGGTTCAAGGCTCGATTCTCCAGGACCCATGTAAGCCAGATGGACAGGGGGCACACGCATCTGGAAGTTCATTTGCGGTGGCTGGAGCGCCTATTCTGTCTACCTGCCTATTTCTGTATCTCTCTCTCTCTCTCTCTCTCTCTCTCTCTCTCTCTCTCTCTCTCAAATAAATAAATAACATATTTAAAACAAAAAAAAGAAAAAAATAAATTTTATTTATTTGCAAGGACAGAGAGAGAGAGAGAGGAAGAAAGAGAATGGGCACACCAAGGCCTCTAGCCACTGCAAATGAATTCCAGATGCATGTGCCACATTGGACATCTGGCTTTAGTGGGTACTGGTGAATCAAACTTGGTTTGTTAGACTTTGCAGGCAAGCACCTTAACAGCTGAGCCATCTCTCCAGCCCCATATTGCCTTCACTACAAAGTTTCAAGTAGCCAGACACAGTGGTCCTGCAAAAGACAGCATCTAAATCCGGGATTGGTGGCACACACCTTTAATCCCAGAACTTGGAAAGCAGAGGTAGGAGGATCACCATGAGTTTGAGGCCAGCCTGAGACTACAGAGTGAGTTCTCGGTCAATCTGGGCTAGAGTGAGACCCTATCTCAAAAAAAAAAAAAAAAAGAACCAAAAAAAAAAAAAAAGACACCAATAAGATCAATGAGACAGAGTGAAGGATTGAGAAAGAAATCCTCACATTTATAGTCAATTGTTTTGTTGTTTGTTTTTTGTTTTGTTTTGTTGTTTTTCGAGGTAGGGTCTCACTCTGGCCCAGGCTAACCTGGAATTAACTATGTAGTCCCAGGGTGTCCTTGAACTCATGGTGATCCTCCTACCTCTGCCTCCCAAGTGCTGGGATGAAAGGCGTGCAGCACCATGCCCCGCAGTCAATTGTTTTTTGTTTTTTTTTATTATTATTTTTTATTGACTTTTATTCTTACATACCAAAAAAACCCACCTGATATTTCCCTCCCCTCCCCCATTCCACTTTAGAACTCCAGTCTCCATCATATCCCCTCCCTCTCTCCATTGGTCTCTCTTTTAATTTGATGACATCATCTTTTTCTTCTATTTTGAGGGTCTTGCAAAGGTATTGCTAGGCACTGCAAGATCATGGATATTGAAGCCAATTTCTATTTGGGCAGTTGCATTGTAAGAGGTCATATCCTTCCTTTGGCTCTTCCATTCTATCCGCCCCCTCTTCCGCAATGGTCCCTGAGCCATTGGAGGGTGTGACAGAGGTGTTTCAGTGCTGGGCACTCCTCCATCCCTTCTTCTCAGCACTATGTTGCCTTTTGGGTGATCCCAGTGGTCATCACCATCTGAAAAGAGAAGCTTCTCTAGCCAGAAGTGAGAGTAGTGTTAATATGTGAACATGAACATTTAGTGTAGTGTCCCTAAGGCAGCTTGGTGGGAATAATATATACATTTAGTCAGACATGAGCAGGCTTATACCCCCAAGGCTCATGACCTCACCTACCATAGACTTTTGCTTAGGTTTTTCAGTACCAGGTATGTATTCCCTCCCGTAGAGAGGGCCTTCAGTACAATTATGGAGCAGTTGGTTACCCCAAGAGTAGACACGCCACTATTGCACCAGTTCAGTCATTGGGCCTGTCTGGCCAAGCTTGAATATTCAGCATCCACTGTTTTCACTGTTGATGGCTTCTGTCTCCCATACGCTGCGTGCAGTGCAGCTTTTTCCAGCTTTCAGTTGGCTGGTCTACAGGGAGAAGATTTTCTGCTCCACACCAGGTTGCTTTCTCAGTGACCTTGCCTCTCAGGCATGAGATGTCTTCAGCAATAGGGTCTTACTATCTGTTTCTCTAGGGAAACCAAGGGCTTTGGCAAAAGCCTTTAATGTTTTGGAGGCTACCGGGACCTCCTTGGCCAACAACTCACTGGAAGGTATTCCATCCCAGGTACTGAAAATTTTCTAGTAACAGTCTACATCTTCTAGACGTGCCCTTATTCAAAAAAGTAATTTTACAGCCGGGCGTGGTGGCGCACGCCTTTAATCCCAGCACTCCGGAGGCAGAGGTAGGAGGATCGCCGTGAGTTCAAGGCCACCCTGAGACTACATAGTTAATTCCAGGTCAGCCTGGGCCAGAGTGAGACCCTACCTCAAAAAATCAAAAAAAAAAAAGTAATTTTACATATGCCTTATTCATAATATCTTGAGTTTAGATTGACCCTCCCCCTGCCCTTTTTGTATGCATTCTCTTTCCATGGCCTCGCTTAGGCCATTCCCCTCCCTGTAATCAGTTCTTCTACTGACATATGTGCATTACCATACACTTAAGTCCTTCCCTTTCTTCCCTCCCTTATAGCCTTTTACCAGCTTACTGGTTTCTGGTACCTATTTTTGGTTCCAGTTCACACACAAGTGTATACATTGGTAGCTAGGATCCACATATGAGAGAGAACATGTGACGTTTGGCTTTCTGAGCCTGGGTTACCTCACTTAACATAATCCTTTCCAGATCCATCCATTTCCCTGCAAATTTCATAATTTCATTTTTCTTTACCGTCAATTGTTTTTTGATGCAGATGACAAAACAATTCAAGAGTAAAAAGAATCACTTGTTCTAGCAACATGTTTTAACAAATGGTGCTAGAACAAGTGGACATCCACATGCAAACGCAAAAAGCTGAGGTCTGGAGAGGTGGTTTGGAGGTTAAAAGAAACTTGATTGCAAAGCCTGCTGGCCTGAGTTTGATTCCCCAGTACCCATGTAAAGTCAGATGCACAAAGTGTCACATGTGTCTGGAGTTTGTTTGTAATGGTAAGAGGCCCTGGCATGCCCATACTCTCTCTTTAAAACTAATTAATTTAAATAAGTGAAGGGTTGGAGAGATTGCGTAGTGGTTAAGGCATTTGCCTGCAAAGCCAAAGGACACAAGATCGATTCTCCAGGGCCCATGTAAGCCAGATGCACAAGGTGGCTTCTGGAGTTTGTTTGCAGTGGCTGGAGACCCTGACATGCTCTCCCCCGCCCCACCTCTCTCTCTCTCTCTCAAATAAATAAATAAAAATAATTTTTTTTTTTTTGAAAATGAAGTTGGGTCTCTACCTTACACAATACACATGAACTAACTCAAAACGGACCAAAGATTTACCTCTGAATCAAAACTACAGTCTTAAAGCCGGGCGTGGTGGCGCACGCCTTTAATCCCAGCACTCGGGAGGCAGAGGTAGGAGGATCGCTGAGAGTTCGAGGCCACCCTGAGAAGACATAGTTAATTCCAGGTCAGCCTGGACCAGAGTGAAACCCTACCTCGAAAAACCAAAAAAAAAAAATAAATAAAAAAAAAATAATAATAAAACTACAGTCTTGCAGGGAGGGCTTAAGAGGAAAGAATCTCACATATGTAACTAGCTGGACGGACAGAGACTTGAGGGGAGGATCTAAGGAGGGTGACGGGAGGGGGATGGAACAGAAGATAAATAGGGGGAGGTCTAGCCAAAACTAAAGACTATATAATAAATCATATGCAAACCTACTTTTTTTGTTAGATAATTAAAAATGAAATCTAAGCCATAGGTTCTTACAGGAAAATCCCAGTGCCAGGGATAGGAAACCTCCTACTGAGCTGTTGGTCAGGAAGGTCCACGAGGCCCCCAAACAGTATAGGTTATTGCCAATGCTCTTGGTTTTGCAACAAAACTAGAATGTAAGATTCTGTTTATTAAAGACATCACAAGTGCTGGTTTCTAGACACTGAAAAATCAAGCTGGAACTGAGCTGAAAGCCTACTCCCTGCTGGCTAGCTGTGATAGTGCTAGAAAGTGCTATGCAGGCTGCTGGGGGAGAAAAGTCACCAACAGTCTTGACCAGCAGTGGACTCTGGGAACTATACAACTGGCCAGCCAGGCAAGATGAGACTGAATCCACTGGTACAATACTTAGATGAGGGCTCTGCAGTTAAAGATGCTTGCTTGCAAAGATTGCCAAGTTGAGTTCAATTCTCAATCCACTCATATGAAGTTATATGGACAATCACTTGCAACAGCAAGAGACCCTGGCGTACCCATAAACACGAAAGCAAGCAAGCAAGCAAGCAAGCAAGCAAGCAAGCAAGAAAGAAAGAAAGAAAGAAAGAAAGAAAGAAAGAGGAAGGAGGGAGGGAGGAAGGAAGGAGGAAGGAAGGAAGGAAGGGAGTAAGGAGGAAGGGAAGAAGGGAGGAAGCGAGAAAGAAAGGGAGAAAGTGCCGGGCGTGGTGATGCACACCTTTAATCACAGCATTCAGGAGGCAGAGGTAGGAGGATTGCTGTGAGTTTGAGGCCACTCTGAGACTATATAGTGAATTCCAGGTCAGCCTTGGCTATAGTGAGACCCTATCTCAAAAAACCAAAGAAAGAAAGAAAGAAAGAAAGAAAGAAAGAAAGAAAGAAAGAAAGAAAGAAAGAAAGAAAGAGGGAGGGAGGGAGGGAGGGAGGGAGGGAGGGAGGGAGGGAGGGAGGGAGGGAGGGAGGAAGGAAGGAAGGAAGGAAGGAAGGAAGGAAGGGAAGAAGAAAGACACAAGGTGGAGCACAAACAGTTCAAAGTTGCCCTCTGACCTACACACACAAGCACGTGCACACACACACACACACACACCCCACACCATGGCATGTGCACCACTATATACAAACAAGTAAACAAAGAAAAAAATTTTAAATTAGTGTCATATCTGTCATAGGATAACCAACTTCTCTTTGAATGGATTTGAGGTCTGCTCCATAGGAGAGAATTCATGCCTTGTACTGAAAATCTAGCCAAAAGCTTATGGCTTAGAGAAAGCCATGGGCCCTAAGCAGAAGCTACGATTGTTGTTTGTCTAAATGGCTATGTTGAGCCCATTGCATTGCCCTCTACATGACCATGGAGTTGGGCTGCTCTCGCTTTTGATCAGAGAAGCTTCTCCCAGGTGGTAGGGACTACTGAGAAAACTCAAAACTCATCCAAGTGCCTAGAAGAAGCGATGGTTAAATACTTAGGGTTAAATGAGACATCTTTATCACCTCCAGGAAGAATCAGGGACCATTGCTGAAGAGGTAACAGAAAGAATATACAAAGCAGATGGTGGGGATGAGGGTTTTGGGATGCTGTACTCCACTGGCCATTGCATTCATGACCTCTCAAAAGTTGTCATTACCTTTGAGCATGACACTGGGCCCATCAACATGTCATCATGGATGGCCGAGGAAAGCAGGAAAGAGTGTATGGAAAGATTCAAAATAGTAGAGGAAATGGCTGGAGGGAGGAAAAAGGTTCAGTGGAAGGGGTATGGAGGAGGGAGGATGAGAGAGAGTGATGCAAGGGGACTTTAATCAAAATAATTATGTACACATATAAAACTGATCAATAAAAATTAAAAAATAAATCTATAATCTCTTAGAAGAAAGACTGAAGTAAATCTTCCTGGTCTTGGCTTTATCAATGGTTTCTTAAATATGACACAAAAAGAGGACAACAAATAAAAGAAAAACAACCAGACATGGGGGGCACACGCCTTTAATCTCAGCACTTGGGAGGCAGGAGGATCCCTGTGAGTTCAAGGCCAGTTTGGGATTACATAGTGAATTCCAGGTCAGCCTGGGCTATAGCAGGACCCTACCTCAAAAAAAGATAAGTTGGACTTCTTCAGAATTGGAAACGTTTTAAAATATTTTATTATTTTTTACTTATTTGAGAGAGAAAGAGAAAGGCAGAGAGAGAGAGAGAATGGGTATGCCAGGGCCTCTAGCCACTGCAAACAAACTCCAGACATATGCTCCATCTTAGCTTAGGTGGGTCCTGGGGAATCAAACCTGGGTCCTTTGCCTTTGCAAACAAGTACCTTAACTGCTAAGCCATCTCTCCAGCCCCAGAATTAGAAACTTTTGTGCTCAAAAATATACCATTAGAGCCAGGCGTGGTGGCGCACGCTTTTAATCCCAGCACTCGGGAGGCAGAGGTTGGAGGATTGCCGTGAGTTCGAGGCCACCCTGAGACTACATAGCTAATTGTAGGTCAACCTGGACCAGAGTGAGACCCTACCTTGAAAAACCAATATATATATATTACATTAAGAGGGGCTGGAGAGATGGCTTAGCAGTTAAGGCATTTGCCTGCAAAGCCAAAGGATGCCGGTTCAATGGTTCAATTCTCCAGGACCCACGTGAGCCAGATGCACAAGGGGGCACATGCATCTGGAGTTCGTTTTTAGTGGCTGGAGGCCTTGGCATGCCCATTCTCTCTCTCTCCCTCCTTCTTTCTCTCTCTCAAATAACCAAATAAATAAAGTATTAAAAAACTATATATACCATCAAGAAAGTGAAACAGTAAAGCAAAAATGATATAAACTATTTTCAGTCATATGTGACTAGCAGCTAGACTATATAATACTCCAGTCAGTAGCAAACACACACAGAACTCAGTTTTCCAGGGGCCTGGTATCTGAATAAATGCATCTCCCAAGAAGATATGTGCATGGCCAATATGCACATGGGAGATGTCCCACATCATTAGTCAATGGGAACGCCAATTAAAAACATGAGATACCATTTTATACTGAGTCATTTGGCTATAAAAAGACAGATAATAATAGGTTCTAACATTAATGTGAAAAATTAGAATCCTCACAGATAGACTGTAAGAATATAAAATGGGATGCTGGGTGTGGTGGCGCACACCTTTAATGCCAGCACTCAGGAAGCAGAGGTAGGAGGGTCACTGTGAGTTTGAGGAAAGCCTGAGACTACATAGGGTATTCCAGGTTAGCCTGGGTTAGAGTGAGACCCTACTTTGAAAATATAAAAAAATAAAAAATAAAAAAAGGATATAAAATGGGGCATCCATTTTGGAAAACAGTGTGGCAACTCCTCAATTTAAATAAAGTTGCCATATGCTCTACTTATTCTACTCCTACATAGAAATAAATAAATAAATAAATATATATCTCATAAATGAATGGTTATAGTAGCAATATTCATAATAGCCTAAAGGTAGAGGAAAAAACATAAATAACATCAACTGATGAATGAGATGAAAGAGGTATAGTTATGCTGTGAAATACTATTTGACCATATAAAGAAATGAAATACTGCTGTGGTAGTGTGTGAGAAGACATGGAGGCACTGCCATCCCAAGTTTTCTTCCCTTTGCTAAAAAGGAAAAGAAGAAAAGAGAAATAGTGATTCACACTATAGCTGACTGACACTTGAAAACATTCTGCTAATGGGAAAAGGCTTGTCCCAAAGACCATAAAGTCCAGTCAATTCACATGAAATGTCCAAATCAAGGAAACTAGAGACAGAGAAGCAGGCCAGCCATTGTTTAGGACCATGTGTGGGGGTGAGAAGAATGGCGGTGTGAGTTTAAGACTATGGGGTTTGGGGGTTGTGGCAGTTAAGCTGGATTGTTTAATTGACGGGATTAGGAGTTTTGATGGAAACAAAGCTCTGGGCACTCCTGTGAGGAAGTTCCTAGGCTAGGTTAATTGAAGTGGGTGAGACCCATATGGAAAGTACCATTCCATGGGCTGAGATCCTGGACCAAATAAAGACAAGAAAAAGAGTTGCTTCCTAATGGTGGCTCAAACAAGACCAGCTGCTTCATGTTCCTGCCACTGAGCCTTCCCTGTCATGATGGGATGTTCCTGCAAACTTTGAGCCCAAATAAACTCTTCATTTGTTAAATTGCTTTTGTCACAGCAATGAAAAGACTAAATAAAACAGAAATTTTGTACCAAGAAGTGGGGTTTTTGCTGTAAAAAACCTGACCATGTGCTTCATAGGTCTTTGGGACTGGTGTGTGGGAGGAATAAGGAAAAGTTTGGGACTTTGGGTTAGAAACGTCCTAGGATGCTGTAAGCATAGCTTAATGGGCTCTTCTGGTGGCAGTTTGAAAGATCAGAATAACATGAGAAATATGGATAGAGGAGGCCCAGCCAATAAGCATTCAGAGGGGAACAAAGATTATGAAGAACTGGACTAGAGTCATTTTTGTTATATTCTGACACAGGATCTGTCTACATTGTCCTAACAATTTGTGAGAGACTAAATTCAAACGCTGGGCTGGAGATGTGGCTCTGCTAGCAGATAGAGTGTCTGCCTAACATGCACAAGGCCCTAGCTTCAATCCCCAGCACCACATCAAAACCAGTGGGTTCAACCGTTAAAGGCACGTGCTTGCAAAGCCTGATGGCCCAGGTTCAATTCCCCAGTACCCATGTAAAGCCAGATGCACAAAGTGGCACATGCATCTGGAATTCATTTGAAGTGGCGGGAGGCCCTGTCATGCCCATACTCTCCCTGTCACTGTCTATCTTCTTTCTCTCTCCCAACTCTCTCTCAAATAGAGAAATAAAATTGAATCAAAGAAATAAAATTGGGCTACAGAAATGGCTCAGCAGAAAAAAAAAAGTGTTTGCAAAGCCTGATGACCCAGGTTTGATTCCCCAGTACCCATGTAAAGTCAGATACACAAAGTGGCACATATATCTGGAGTTTGTTTATAGTGGCAAGAGGCCTTGATGTGCCCATTGTCTTTTTTTCTCTCTCTCTCTGCTTGCAAATAAATAAATAAAAATATGTAACATTAAAAATAAAACACGGCCAGGCATGGTGGTACATGCCTTTAATCCTAGCACTCAGGAGGCAGAGGTAAGAGAATTGCTATGAGTTGAACGCCAGTCTGAGACTACATAGTAAATTCCAGGTAAGCCTGGCCTAGAGAAAGACCCTACCTAGAAAAACCAACAACAACAAACCCCACAAAACCCCAAAAACAAAAAACAGGGGTGATGGCACATGCCTGTAATCCTAGCATTTAGGAGGTAGAAGCAAAATCAAAGTGCAAGGCCATTCTCAGATACATAGTGAATATGAAGGCATGCATATTCTGTAAAATGCCATGGATTAATTTGTTTGCTAGG
Source organism: Orientallactaga sibirica (assembly GCA_036365145.1). NCBI lineage: Eukaryota > Metazoa > Chordata > Mammalia > Rodentia > Dipodidae > Orientallactaga > Orientallactaga sibirica. The sequence goes on from JAEOAD010000003.1 coordinate 25,111,219, forward strand.
AAAAAAAATCTCAACACAGAATAGCATTCAGGGTTTGGGCATGGTTAGTGGTCTCTGTTCTTATTCAGGTCTATAGTGAGACAGCAAGAGGAAAGAAATGATATAAAAAAAGGTATAATTTGGTGAAAAATAGCTTCAAAAGCAGCCTTCACGGGCAAAAGGATTAGCACCACAGAGGAGAAACCTAGTGCTTTGCACTGGAACAATAGAAAAGATGCTATGAGTAAAAATATTCACCCATGGAAGGCTCTGTACAAATGTAATCCAAAGAAGCAGCCTAAATTGGAATGCCACTGAACAATGTTAAGTGTTTCCCCACAGTTAGCCTGATCGGTATACAGTGTGGTCGGGGGCAGCAAAACTTGGCCACGTCATCCATGTATGTAGTACTGGTTCTGCAGACAGGAAATATGCAGGACTGAGGGGCTTAGAGTACCGTACCACCATTCCAGAGAGACACTGAGGCTTCTCGATGTGTGGCAGGGTCAGAGTTGCTACGAGAAAACTCTAAGAGGCCACTGAGTGAAGTTGTGAGGTGAATCCTAATCTCCAATAGAGATCCCAGGATGTGGGAGATGCCCGAGTTGTAGGACATCTGCCAAGGAAAGGTGTAAGGACAGAGTGGAGCTGGCCCAGGAGAGAGGCCATGTGTGAACTGATGAAACTTCAGATGGAGAATTCAAAAGAATGATCATAGCATGATCAAAGAAATCAAAGGAACCAAAAAAGGAAAGAAATTCCTAAAGGAATCCCAAGAGAATACAGAAAATTAGATGAACAAAATTAGGAGCTGGGCGTGGTAGCACATGCCTTTAATCCCAGCACTTGGGAGGCAGAGGTAGGAGGATCGCCGAGAGTTCGAGGCCACCCTGAGACTACATAGTTAATTCCAGGTCAGCCTGGGCTAAAGTGAGACCCTACCTCGAAAAACCAAAAAAAAAAAAAAAAAATTAGGAAGTCAGTACAAAATATGAGTAAGGAAGTTGAAATACTGAAGAAGAATCTGCAATGCTGGACTTCAAAGACACAGACGAATTAAAAAAAAAAAAACTCCATAGAAAAGCTCACTGGGTCTACCACCCTGAACGCGCCCGATCTCGTCTGATCTCGGAAGCTAAGCAGGGTCGGGCCTGGTTAGTACTTGGATGGGAGAAAAGCTCACTGATTGAATGGGTCAGGGAGAGAGAGCATGCGAGCTTCAAGACAAAGTGCAGCATGGGAAACATTTCATCAAGGAGAAGGATCAATCAACAAGAAGGTGTGAGCGGGAGTTTCAAGATATTTAGGACACTATGAAGAGTTAAAATCTAAGACTCTAGGAAGGCATAGCAAGTTAAAACGACTTTGTGATTACACCTCTCTCCTGTCAGAATGGCTATTGTCAAGGAATCAAGTAACAATAAAGGCTGGCAAGGAAGCGGAAAAAGAGGAACCCTTCTACGCTGTTGGTGGGAACGCAATCTGGTCCAGACATTGTAGAAATCAGTGTGGAGGTTCCTGAGACAGCTAAAAGTAGATCTTCCATATGACCCAGCTATACCATTCTAGGCATTTATCCTAAGGACTCGTCTCACTACCTTAGAGATACTTGCACATCTCAACACATATAGCAAAATTAATTCCTGGGGGTGGGGCTGGAGAGATGGCTCAAGGGGTTAAGGTGCTTGCCTGTAATACCTAATGACCTGAGTTTGATTCCCCAGGACCTATGTAAAGCCAGATGCACAAAGTGGAGCTTGCAGTGGCTAGAGGACCTGGCACTCCCATTCTCTCTAACTGCCTATCTTCTCTCTATCTCTGTCAGCTTACAAATAAATAATTTTTTTTTTTGGAGAGTGACACAGAGAGAGACATAGAGAGAGAGGGAAACAGATAGAGAATGGGTGTGCCAGCAGCCTCTCAGCCACTGTGAACAAACTCCAGGTGCGTGCATCCCCTTGTGGGCAAATGCAGCATTGCGCCCTTGCATCACTGTGCATCTGGCTAAACGTGGGACCTGGAGATTGGAACCGGCATTCTTAGGCTTAGCAGGCAGGCGCCTTAACCACTAAGCCATCTTTCCAGTCCTAAAATATGTTTTAAAAATTCCTGGGCTGGAGAGATGGCTGAACAGTTAAGGTACTTGCCTAAAATAATTCCTCATGGAAGTTGTCAATAAAAAGTTTTATAAAATTCCTCATATTCTATCTGATCACAATGGAACAAAATTACTGTTTTTATTTTGGGGATTTATTTGTTTTTGTTTTTCTAGGTAGAGTCTTACTGTGGCCCAGGCTGACCTGGAATTAACTATGTAGTCTCAGGGTGGCCTCAAATTCATGGCAATCATCCTACCTCTGCCTCACAAGTGCTGGGATTAAAGGCATGTGTCACCACGCCCGGCTGTTTTTTTGTTTTGGTTTGGTTTTTTTGTTTTGTTTTGTTTTGTTTAAGGTAGGGTCTCACTCTAGCCCATGCTGACCTGGAACTCACTCTCTAGTCCCATGCTGGCCTTGAACTCACATCATTCCTCCTACCTTAGCCTCCAGAGTACTAGATTAAAGGCATATGCCTCCATGCCTGACAAGACTACTTATTAATTACAAGAGAAATTATAGAGCATACACAAATTCATGGAAATTAAATAACACCCTATTGTATGATGAATGAGTCCTTGAAGAAACCAAGAAAAAAATTTTCTAGAATCAAATGGTAATGAAAACACAACACACTCCCACGCTTATGGGCTACAGTGAGACCCTACCTTGAAAAAGAAAACAAAAACCAGCCAACAAAAAGAAGTGCTATGAGTTAGAAAGAAGAGTTCAGTGGAAGGGGGGATGAGAAAAGATAAGAGAAGGCAAGAAGAAAGAATTATCAACAAAATACATTATGCACATGATTGAAAATTGTCAATAAAAAATTTTAGGTGTTGGGGCTGGAGAGATGGCTTAGCGGTTAAGGTGTTTGCCTGCAAAGCCAAAGGATCCCATCTCAATTCTCCAGGATCCACATAAGATGCACAAGGGGCACATGCATCTGGATTCGTTTGCAGGGGCTGGAGGCCCTGGTGCGCCATTCTCTCCCTCCTCCCTCCCTCTCTCTCTCTGTCTCTTTCTATCTCTCAAGTAAATAAATAAAATTAAATTAAAAGTAAATAAATGAAAATAAAAATGAAAAAAATTATTTAAAACATTTTAGGAGAGATGGTTCAGTAGTTAAGGCATTTGCCTGCAAAGCCTAAAGACCCAGGTTAGATTCCCAGAACCCACATAAAGCTGGATGCACAAAATGGTGCTTGAATCTAGAGTTCATTTGCAGTGGCTAGATGCCTGGCATGCCCATTCTCAATCTCTCTCTCTCTTTCTCTGTCTCTGCTTGCAAATAAATAAATAAATAATTTCTAAAAATAAGTAAATGAATAATATTAGAGTAAAAATAGATTTATTATAAGTGTTACATATAAAAATTCACAGTGTATTGAGAGTCATACATAACCAAAAACTGGTGATAAAGCAGAAACCAAGAATGAAGGGAAAGGAACATTTATCATTTAACAAGACAACAAACTTCTGAAATGTGTAACGAGTTTCTTCCATTCCCTTCAGGGAAAAATAACTTGAAAGGGAAAAGGAAACTAAGTTACATAAAAAGGAAAATAAGGTATAAACATAAAGAATTAAAATATTGTACCTAAAAGAGCAAAAAGGGACAAAAGACAATTAATCTACTAAAGAGAAAAGTCAAATGTGAAGTGGAAGTCCCTTAAGGATGCAGCAGGGAACAAACAAACTGCTCTTCATCCAGAAACTCATTAAGAGCACAGATGAGGAAAAAAAGGTAAAAAGAAAAAAAGAATTCAAAGGACACAAGAAAGCTGGGCATGGTGGCACACGACTTTTATCTCAGCACTTGGGAGGCAGGCGTAAGAGGATCACCATGGGTTGAGGCCACCCTGAGACTACATAGTGAATTCCAGGTTAGCCTGAGCTAGAAGGAGACCCTACCTTGTAAAAGCAAAAAAGAAAAAAAAAAAAAGACACAAGGAAGAGGAGGAAGGGAAGCGGAGACAAGAAGCAAGAGAGGAGCAGAAGGGAGTGGTGCTGGTGCGGTCTTCTGGACCAGATCTAACCTGAGCAATCCAGATTGTCACCTCCACAGAGTTCGTGTCTTCATCCTAGGAAATAATTAGGAAGCTGTGAAGAAATAAACCAAGATTTAAGGATTACTAAATGCTCCTCTAAAGAATGATGATTGAAACATCATGATTAAGCGTGGAGGACCTTTACCCCTTCGAGTGCTGATTACAACGTGATTAGTGGGGATTACTGGAGATTAACAGTCTTTGCAATGAACGTTATGAGATTCCTTTCAGGCCTTGGGGACAGAGGTGGCAGATGGCTTCATTATACCACCAGAAACTGTAAAATGCACAGAAAAAAGTCAAATTGTTATTCTCTTTGAAGAAAGGAGCAGAAAAAGTTCTTGGGGCGGGGACCAGAAAAAATGGTTGTTTCAAGTTGTATACATTCATGTCATACCTTCTCAATGATTGGTTTGTTCCTGGAAGGAATGAGGTGACCAAACCACAAAAACATTAAGACTAGGGTCCCATTTGGGCTTTTATGTTGATTAGAAGCCTTTTGATATAAATTTGTGATGTGGACTCACCTTTTTGGCTTACTATTTAGACACACATAGAAGAAAATGTAGGGTAAATGTTTAAGCCAATACTTGCAGATGATGTGTTAGTGACTGTACCAGCTGATGAATTCAAAAGAATGATCATAGCATGATCAAAGAAATCAAAGGAACCAAAAAGGAAAGAAATTCCTAAAGGAATCCCAAGAGAATACAGAAAATTAGATGAACAAAATTAGGAGCTGGGCGTGGTAGCACATGCCTTTAATCCCAGCACTTGGGAGGCAGAGGTAGGAGGATCGCCGAGAGTTCGAGGCCACCCTGAGACTACATAGTTAATTCCAGGTCAGCCTGGGCTAAAGTGAGACCCTACCTCGAAAAAAACCAAAAAAAAAAAAAAATTAGGAAGTCAGTACAAAATATGAGTAAGGAAGTTGAAATACTGAAGAAGAATCTGCAATGCTGGACTTCAAAGACACAGACGAATTAAAAAAAAAAAAACTCCATAGAAAAGCTCACTGGGTCTACCACCCTGAACGCGCCCGATCTCGTCTGATCTCGGAAGCTAAGCAGGGTCGGGCCTGGTTAGTACTTGGATGGGAGAAAAGCTCACTGATTGAATGGGTCAGGGAGAGAGAGCATGCGAGCTTCAAGACAAAGTGCAGCATGGGAAACATTTCATCAAGGAGAAGGATCAATCAACAAGAAGGTGTGAGCGGGAGTTTCAAGATATTTAGGACACTATGAAGAGTTAAAATCTAAGACTCTAGGAAGGCATAGCAAGTTAAAACGACTTTGTGATTACACCTCTCTCCTGTCAGAATGGCTATTGTCAAGGAATCAAGTAACAATAAAGGCTGGCAAGGAAACGGAAAAAGAGGAACCCTTCTACGCTGTTGGTGGGAACGCAATCTGGTCCAGACATTGTAGAAATCAGTGTGGAGGTTCCTGAGACAGCTAAAAGTAGATCTTCCATATGACCCAGCTATACCATTCTAGGCATTTATCCTAAGGACTCGTCTCACTACCTTAGAGATACTTGCACATCTCAACACATATAGCAAAATTAATTCCTGGGGGTGGGGCTGGAGAGATGGCTCAAGGGGTTAAGGTGCTTGCCTGTAATACCTAATGACCTGAGTTTGATTCCCCAGGACCTATGTAAAGCCAGATGCACAAAGTGGAGCTTGCAGTGGCTAGAGGACCTGGCACTCCCATTCTCTCTAACTGCCTATCTTCTCTCTATCTCTGTCAGCTTACAAATAAATAATTTTTTTTTTTTTGGAGAGTGACACAGAGAGAGACATAGAGAGAGAGGGAAACAGATAGAGAATGGGTGTGCCAGCAGCCTCTCAGCCACTGTGAACAAACTCCAGGTGCGTGCATCCCCTTGTGGGCAAATGCAGCATTGCGCCCTTGCATCACTGTGCATCTGGCTAAACGTGGGACCTGGAGATTGGAACCGGCATTCTTAGGCTTAGCAGGCAGGCGCTTAACCACTAAGCCATCTTTCCAGTCCTAAAATATGTTTTAAAAATTCCTGGGCTGGAGAGATGGCTGAACAGTTAAGGTACTTGCCTAAAATAATTCCTCATGGAAGTTGTCAATAAAAAGTTTTATAAAATTCCTCATATTCTATCTGATCACAATGGAACAAAATTACTGTTTTTATTTTGGGGATTTATTTGTTTTTGTTTTTCTAGGTAGAGTCTTACTGTGGCCCAGGCTGACCTGGAATTAACTATGTAGTCTCAGGGTGGCCTCAAATTCATGGCAATCATCCTACCTCTGCCTCACAAGTGCTGGGATTAAAGGCATGTGTCACCACGCCCGGCTGTTTTTTTGTTTTGGTTTGGTTTTTTTGTTTTGTTTTGTTTTGTTTAAGGTAGGGTCTCACTCTAGCCCATGCTGACCTGGAACTCACTCTCTAGTCCCATGCTGGCCTTGAACTCACATCATTCCTCCTACCTTAGCCTCCAGAGTACTAGATTAAAGGCATATGCCTCCATGCCTGACAAGACTACTTATTAATTACAAGAGAAATTATAGAGCATACACAAATTCATGGAAATTAAATAACACCCTATTGTATGATGAATGAGTCCTTGAAGAAACCAAGAAAAAAATTTTCTAGAATCAAATGGTAATGAAAACACAACACACTCCCACGCTTATGGGCTACAGTGAGACCCTACCTTGAAAAAAGAAAACAAAAAAACCAGCCAACAAAAAAGAAGTGCTATGAGTTAGAAAGAAGAGTTCAGTGGAAGGGGGGATGAGAAAAGATAAGAGAAGGCAAGAAGAAAGAATTATCAACAAAATACATTATGCACATGATTGAAAATTGTCAATAAAAAATTTTAGGTGTTGGGGCTGGAGAGATGGCTTAGCGGTTAAGGTGTTTGCCTGCAAAGCCAAAGGATCCCATCTCAATTCTCCAGGATCCACATAAGATGCACAAGGGGGCACATGCATCTGGATTCGTTTGCAGGGGCTGGAGGCCCTGGTGCGCCCATTCTCTCCCTCCTCCCTCCCTCTCTCTCTCTGTCTCTTTCTATCTCTCAAGTAAATAAATAAAATTAAATTAAAAGTAAATAAATGAAAATAAAAAATGAAAAAAAATTATTTAAAACATTTTAGGAGAGATGGTTCAGTAGTTAAGGCATTTGCCTGCAAAGCCTAAAGACCCAGGTTAGATTCCCCAGAACCCACATAAAGCTGGATGCACAAAATGGTGCTTGAATCTAGAGTTCATTTGCAGTGGCTAGATGCCCTGGCATGCCCATTCTCAATCTCTCTCTCTCTTTCTCTGTCTCTGCTTGCAAATAAATAAATAAATAATTTCTAAAAATAAGTAAATGAATAATATTAGAGTAAAAATAGATTTATTATAAGTGTTACATATAAAAATTCACAGTGTATTGAGAGTCATACATAACCAAAAACTGGTGATAAAGCAGAAACCAAGAATGAAGGGAAAGGAACATTTATCATTTAACAAGACAACAAACTTCTGAAATGTGTAACGAGTTTCTTCCATTCCCTTCAGGGAAAAATAACTTGAAAGGGAAAAGGAAACTAAGTTACATAAAAAGGAAAATAAGGTATAAACATAAAGAATTAAAATATTGTACCTAAAGAGCAAAAAGGGACAAAAGACAATTAATCTACTAAAAGAGAAAAGTCAAATGTGAAGTGGAAGTCCCTTAAGGATGCAGCAGGGAACAAACAAACTGCTCTTCATCCAGAAACTCATTAAGAGCACAGATGAGGAAAAAAAGGTAAAAAGAAAAAAAGAATTCAAAGGACACAAGAAAGCTGGGCATGGTGGCACACGACTTTTATCTCAGCACTTGGGAGGCAGACGTAAGAGGATCACCATGGGTTCGAGGCCACCCTGAGACTACATAGTGAATTCCAGGTTAGCCTGAGCTAGAAGGAGACCCTACCTTGTAAAAGCAAAAAAAAAAAAAAAAAAAGACACAAGGAAGAGGAGGAAGGGAAGCGGGAGACAAGAAGCAAGAGAGGAGCAGAAGGGAGTGGTGCTGGTGCGGTCTTCTGGACCAGATCTAACCTGAGCAATCCAGATTGTCACCTCCACAGAGTTCGTGTCTTCATCCTAGGAAATAATTAGGAAGCTGTGAAGAAATAAACCAAGATTTAAGGATTACTAAATGCTCCCTCTAAAGAATGATGATTGAAACATCATGATTAAGCGTGGAGGACCTTTACCCCTTCGAGTGCTGATTACAACGTGATTAGTGGGGATTACTGGAGATTAACAGTCTTTGCAATGAACGTTATGAGATTCCTTTCAGGCCTTGGGGACAGAGGTGGCAGATGGCTTCATTATACCACCAGAAACTGTAAAATGCACAGAAAAAAAGTCAAATTGTTATTCTCTTGCGAAGAAAGGAGCAGAAAAAGTTCTTGGGGGCGGGGGACCAGAAAAAATGGTTGTTTCAAGTTGTATACATTCATGTCATACCTTCTCAATGATTGGTTTGTTCCTGGAAGGAATGAGGTGACCAAACCACAAAAACATTAAGACTAGGGGTCCCATTTGGGCTTTTATGTTGATTAGAAGCCTTTTGATATAAATTTGTGATGTGGACTCACCTTTTTGGCTTACTATTTAGACACACATAGAAGAAAATGTAGGGTAAATGTTTAAGCCAATACTTGCAGATGATGTGTTAGTGACTGTACCAGCTGATGACGGTGTAAACCTATCTCTTGCAGGTTGGATGCGCGTGCATTGGGCAGCGAATTCTAACACGAATGTAAGAGTAGCCCCTTGCTGGATTAGGACTGTCAAGGAGGAGCAGGAGATGGTCTTGGAAGAGGCCATTGTTTCAATGAACCTGCTGGATATTTGAAGGGAGGGGATTGGAGAGTCAAAACAGTGCAAAATCAAACTGATAATATAGATGCCCCAGATAAGTTGGTGTCCTCTAGCTGATTTACAAGTGATTGTATTATAGTGAGTGTATTGTTAATCATGAAATGTTTCTCATTGCCTTGAGCCATATGGAAGTAATTCACCATGTTTCTCTTGCTGTCCTTTTGCAAAGTTGTGTTTGAGGGAACTGGCAAAATGCCTTTTTCAAAAAAAAAAACAAAAAACTATTTTTATGAAATTACCTCAATGAGCTGGCTGAAGACAAGGCCCCACATGGCAACCATGAGTGAAATGGTTGTCTTAACTTGTAAGGCATCTCTATAAGAAAGTTTTGAAAGAAAAACAAAACAAAAACAAACAAACAAAAAACCCCTTTCTCAGATAATTCTAGTGATTCAGAAATATACCCGGGAAGCACAAGCCCTGGAGACACTGACTACTGAGAAGCATCTAGAAGCGCTTTCCAGTCAGCACAGTTCGTTTGTAAGCATGATTTTGAAATGTTTTGAAAGCGCTGGGTGTGCTAAAGAGACTTAGTGGAACAGAACTGCTCAAGGCGACTGATTCCTCGTGAGGAAGGAAGGTGTAAAGGGAAGAGCCAGTGCATGCGTGAGGAGCCTGGGTGTCCTGGACCATGTTCATGCTGGCTGTCCCTCACTCTGCCCTACCGTTTTCTTTCTTTCTTTCTTTCTTTCTTTCTTTCTTTCTTTCTTTCTTTCTTTCTTTATTTATTTATTTTTTTTTTTTTTTTTTTGTTTTGTTTTTCGAGATAGGGTTTCACTCTAGCCCAAACTGACCTGGAATTCATTATGTAGTCTCAGAGAGGCCTTGAACTCACCGCGATCCTCCTACCTCTGCCTCCCGAGTGCTGGGATTAAAGGCGTGTGCCACCACACCCGGCTCTTGCCCTACCATTTTCTTCACTGAAAAAAGCTGTCAAAAGTAACTAATGCACCAGGCGTGGTGGCGCACGCCTTTAATCCCAGCACTTGGGAGGCAGAGGTAGGAGGATCGCTGTGAGTTCGAGGCCACCCTGAGACTACATAGTGAATTCCAGGTCAGCCTGAGCTAAAGTGAGACCCTACCTCGAAAAACCAAAAAAAAAAAAAAAAGTAACTAATGCTGGGCTGCAGAGATGACTTAGCGGTTAGGGCACTTGCCTATGAAGCCTAAGAACGCATGTTAGATTCTCTAGGTCCCACATAGCCAGATGCACAGTGACACAAACATGCAATGTTTCACATGTGCCACAAGGGGGCGAACGTGTCTGGAGTTCATTCTTGGTGGCTGAAGGCCCTGGTGTGCCCATTCTCTCTCTCCTTCTCTCTCTGTCTCCTTCTCTCTTTCTCTCTCTCTCAAAAATAGAAAAAATTTGAAAAAGGAACTAATGCTTATAAAGGCTGACCACACAGCAGACAGTTTCAGCATTGTAAACAACTTCATTCATCTCCCAGCGATGTTTGGTGGTAAACACTATCATTGTCTCCATTTTATAGAGGAGTAAACAGAACAATGATAGAAAATATATCAAATCTCCATAATTTATTACAAAAAGGTAAGGGAAGGAATACTTTACAATACTATCTTCCAGACACAAAGTAGCCATGACCTCACAGAGGCTGGTGTTACCTACACAAGACCTGCATAAAAGAAGGAAAAAAATGATGACATCAAAATAGAAGAGACACTAGTTGGAAAGAAGGGATTCAGGGAGGGGAAATGGGGAGGCTGGTAGGAAGGGATTATGATCATGTTACATTGTCTATATGTATAGAAGCTGTCAATAAAAAGTAAAAAAAAAAAAAAAAAAAAAAAAAGAGAGAGAGAGAGAGAGTAGCCAGTCGTGGTGGCCACACCTTTAATCCCAGCACTTGGGACTTGGGAGGCAGAGGAGGTAGGAGGAGTTCGAGGCCACCCTGAGACTACCTAGTGAATTCCAGGTGAGCCTGGGCTAGAGTGAGACCCAACCTCAAAAAACAAAACAAGAAAAAAAGAGAGAGAGATAAAAAAAAAAGAGAGAGATGTTCCAGATGTGATGGTGTATGCCTGTGTAATCCCAACACCTGGGAGGAGGAGAAAGGTTAGAGGAGAAAGTTGGTTGCAATAGTGGCATGTCTGTTATGAGGGAAACCAACTGCTCTCTAATTGGGCTGGAGGCCCACTCCATGGGAGGGGAATACATGCCTGATACTAAAACCTAGTCAAAAGCTATGGTGGGAGAGGTCATGAGCCCTAGGAGAGTAACGCCTGCTGGTGTCTGGCATATGTATACAACAGAGAAAGAGGCAGAGAGAGAGAGAAAGAGAGAGAGAGAGAGAGAATGGGTGCTCCAGAGCCTCCAACCACTGCAAACATACTCCAAACGCATGTGCTACCATGTGCATCTAGCTTACATGGGTCCTGGGGAATTGAACTGAGGTCTTTTGGCTTTGCAGGCAAGTGTCTTACCTGCTAAGCCATCTCTCCAACCCCTAACTGCCCTGTAAGCAATTTTCTTAGTGTTTATTACCATATATTAATGCTACTCTCACTTTGGTTAGAGAGAAGCTTCTCTTTTTGGATGGTGGTGACCACGGGGATGACTCAAAAGTCACGATAGTGCTGAGAAGTGACAGAGGTGTGTTCAGCACTGAGACATCACTGTCACACCTTCCAAGGCTCAGGGTCCATGGCAGAAGAGGTGGTGGAAAAAATGTAAGAGCCAAAGGAAGGGACTGCCTATACTGCCATCTTTCAAACACAAAATGGCATGGATATCCATGACTTCTCAGTGCCTGACACTGCCTACACAAGACCATCATAATAGGAGGAAAAGATGATGACATCAAAATAAAAGAGACTATTGAGAGGGGGAGGGGATATGATGGAGAGTGGATTTGTGAAGGGGAAAGTGGAGGTGGGGAGGGAATGATCATGGTTTGTTGTCTATAATTATGGAAGCTGTCAATAAAAAGTTTAAACATAAACAAAAATATGAAACTTGGGGCTGGAGAGATGGCTTGGTGGTTAAAGGCACTTGATTGCAAAGCCTGTTGGCTCCAGGTTCAATTTTTCCAGCGCCCACATAAAGCCAGATGCACAAAGTAGCATATGCATCTGGAGTTTGCTTGTAGTGACAAGAGGCCCTGGTGTGCCCATTCTTTCTTTTTCTCTCTCTGTCCCTCCTTGCAAATAAATACAAGATAGAAGAGAGAGAGAATGGGCACACCAGGGCCTCCAGCCACTGCAAACAAACTCCAGATGCATGTGCCCCCTTGCGCATCTGGCTTTATGTAGGTATTGGGGAATCAAACCCAGCTCATTCAGCTTTGCAGACAAACACCTTTGCTAGCCTCTGAGCCATCTTTCAAATCCAATAAAAGTATTTATAAAAGAATATTTTTACATCCAGGCACTGCAGAGCACCCCTGCATTTCCAGCTTCTCAGGAGGCTAAGCCAGAGGATTTCAAATGAGAAGCCTTCCTGGATTTCATAGTGAGGTTTGAGACCAGATTGAACAATTTAGTGAAACACTGTTCCAAAATGAAAAATGAGAAACAGAGCTAAACCTAGCTAGGGATATAATTCAGAGGTAGAGTACTTGCCTAGCACGTGAGACCCTAGGTTTGATCCTAGGAACCACCAAGAATCGTCAAGAATATTTTAATGATGTAGATATGTGCAATCATTTTCCATACAAGGCATAAAAAAACACCAACTAAGGGTGCTTATCTGCAAAGCCTCAGAACTCAGGTTTGATTCTCCAGATGCACAAGGTAGCACATGCATCTGGAGTTCGTTTGCAGTGGCTGGAGGCCCTGGCATGCCTATTCTCTCTCTCCCCCTCTCTCTCTGGCTCTTTCTTTCTTTCATTCTTTTTTCTTTCTCTCTCTCTCTTTCTCAAATAAGTAAATAAATAAAATATTTTTTTTAAATGCCAACCAAGGGCTGGGTGCATAGCTCAGCAGACAAATGTCCAGGTTTATCCTCAACACACACACACACACACACACACACACACACATGCACGCACATTGGTCATAAAGGTAAAAACTGGTAAGTTGGACTACATTAAAATAAAAAGCTATTTTTTTCCAAAAAATATCAAAGTAATGAGAAGCAAAGCTACCAAGTAGAAAAACATTTATATCTAATATCTGAAGCATTTCTACAAATCAATAGAAAAACATAAACAACCCAATAAAGCATGAGTAAATGATTTCAAAAGACATTTTTAAAAGAAGGCACCCGCTGGAGAGATGGCTTAGCGGTTAAGGTGCTTGCCTACAAAGCCAAAGGACCTCAGTTTGATTCCCCAGGACCCACATAGACCAGATGCACAAGGTGACGCATGCATCTGGAGTTCCTTTGCAGTGGCTGGAAGCCCTGGCAAGCCCATTTTCTCTCTCTCTCTCTCTCTTTGCTTCTTACCCTCTCTCAAATAAATAAATAAATAAGTAAATAAATTTTAAATAAAGAAGGCACCCAAATAGTAAACATGTGCTGAGACACTTAACTTTACTAATTGCCAAGGAAAAGCATACTAAAAGTAAGATGCAAATCAAAACTACCACATACCCACCAAAATATGTAAGACGGATAAGCTCAACAGTACCGAATTTTGGCAAGAATATGAAGCAACTCGAGCTTTCATGCATTGTCAGAGGAAAAACATTTGTACACTAATGTGGAAAACCCCTTTGAGCATATCTCCTATAGTTGAGCATTCCCAAATCCTCTCTCTCTCAATCTTTTTTCCTTTTAGCTTTTTTAATTTATATATTTATATATTTTAGAGAGATAGAGAAAGAAAGGCACATAGAGTGAGTATAGGTGTGCCATGACCTCTGACCACTGCAAATGAACTCCAGATGCATGTGCCATTTGTGCACCTGGTTTCATGTGGGCACTAGGGAATCAAACCTGGGCCATCAGGCCTTGCAAGCAAGCACCCTCAACCACTGAGCCATATTTCCAGCCCCTTTCATTTATCTTTGTTGTTGTTGTTGTTTTCTCAAGGTAGGGATTCATTCTAGCCCAGACTGACCTGGAATTCCCTATGTAGTCTCAAGCTGGCCTCAAACTCACAATGATCTTCCTACCTCTGCCTCTCAAATGCTGAGATTAAAGGCCTGAATCCACTATGCCAGCTTTTTTTTTTTTTTTTTTGTAAAATTGTATTTGTTTATTTGAGACAGAGAGAAAGAGAGAGAAAGAGGTAGACACTAAGAGTGAATATGGATGCCCCAGGGCCTCCTGCCATTGAAGTCAAACTCCAGATGCAGGAGCCACTTTGTGTATCTGGTATTACAATGGGTATTGGGGAATCAAACCTGTGCCCGCAAGGTTCACAAGCAAACACTTTTAATTGCTGAGCCATCTCTCCAGCCCCTCTTAATCTTTTAAAAATATTATTTTGGGGTTGGAGAGATGGCTTAGCGGTTAAAGTAATTGCCTGCAAAACCAAAGGACCCAGGTTCAATTCCCCAGAACCCACATAAGCCAGATGCACAAGGTGGCACATGCACCTGGAATTCATTTGCAATGGCTGGAGGCCCTGGTGCGTCCATTCTCTCTCATTCTTTCTCTCTCTCTCTTTCTCTTTCTTCCTTCCTCTTTCTCTTAAATAAATAAATAAAATATTTAAAAAAGAATATTATTTTTGTTTGTTTGTTTGTTTGAGGTAAAGTCTCACTCTAGCCCAGACTGACCCGGAACTCACTCTGTAGCCCCTGGTTGACCTCGTACTCATAGAGATCCTCCTATTTCTGCCTCCCAAATGCTGGGATTAAAGGTGTGTGCCACCATGCCTGGTAATAATAATATTATTATTAGTTTTTTTTTTTTTTTGAAGTAGGGTTTCAGTCTAGTCCAGGCTGACTTAGAATTTACCTTATAGTCCAGGCTGACCTCAAACTCATGGCCATCCTCCTACCTCAGCCTCCCAAGTGCTAGAATGAAAGGGATGTGCCTTTACACCTGTTTGGTTTTTTTTCTTTTTCTTTTCATTATATGCATGTGGGCATGCATGTGTGTGTGGATACACATACAAATGTGTGCAAGTGTGTGTAGAAGACAGACATTGAAGCTTTCCACTTCATTTGTTGAGACAGATTTTGCTGAATCTGAAGTTTACAGATTTGACTACCTTAACTACCCTGCAAGCTCTAGATATTCCTCTTTTCTCTGCCTCCCCATGCTGAAATTACAGGCATGCAACACCATGACTGGCTTTTAAAGATTTATTTATTTATTTATTTATTTATTTATTTATTTATTTATTTATTTATTTAGAGAGACAGGGAGTATGGGCATGCCAGGGCCTCCTGCTGCTGCAAATGAACTCAAGGCGTATGCGACACTTTGTGCATTAGGCTTTACATGGCTACTGAGGAATCCAACCTGGGCCATCACACTTTCAGGCAAGTGCCTTTAACTGCCACGCAATCTCTCCAGCCCCATGACTGGCTTTTATGTGGGAACTGGGGATCCATACTCTGGTCCTCACGCTTGCACAGCAAGCACTTCACCCAATGAACCATGTCTCAGCTTCCAAGAATGCATGCTGTTTTGTTTAAGATAGAGTCTCTCTATGTACCTCTGGCTAGCCTGGAACTTGCTATATAGACCTTTGCAGCAATCTCCTGATTCTGCCTCCCAAGTGCCAGGATTATAGGCATGCACTACCACCCAGGCTACATATTGTTGATTGAAAAGAAATAGTGGGGGCTATGTCCAGTGAAAGAAGTCAGAGTGGTGGGCTCTGCTAGAATGAGAAGGGGCATGAGGGGTTTTGTTTGGGGTGACTAATGGCCCACTTCTTGTCAGTGTTACTATGCGGGGTGCTCACTGCAGAAAACTGAACGGGTCTGATTTGCTTAGTAATTTCTTACAAACAAGTTCATTTCTAGCACCACAGGTCTATGTAAATGAATGGACAGGATCAAATAAAAGAATATTAACATGAGCCGGGAGTGGTGGTGCGCACCTTTAATCCTAGCACTCAGGAGGCAGAGGTAGGAGGATCACTGTGAGTTTGAGAATACATCGTGAATTCCAGGTCAGTCTGGGCTAGAGTGAGACCCTACCTCGAAAAACCAAAAAAGAAGAAAAAGGAGAAGGAGAAGGAGAAGGAGAAGGAGAAGGAGAAGGAGAAGGAGAAGGAGAAGGAGAAGGAGAAGGAGAAGGAGAAGGAGAAGGAAGGAGAAGGAGAAGGAGAAGGAGAAGGAGAAGGAGAAGAAGAAGAAGAAGAAGAAGAAGAAGAAAGAAGAAGAAGAAGAAGAAGAAGGAGAAAAGAGGAGGAGGAGAAATAGTAACGTAACTGGCCATTCGAAGATCCCTGCTTAAATCATGGCTATGTCTGGGCTCACTGTATTGGAATGGGACAGGGAAGATGTTCGGGGGTGAGTTTTTCTTTCAATGAACAGTTTAAGGTCAGAAATTTATTTTCTATGATGACCAATAGCGCTCACGGTTGGCGCTACTGAGAAATGTCGACGAGGGCTGCTCCTTGCCCTCCCATACCTCGTGAGCAGCTCCAGCTGCTCCCATTACTCCCAGCTAGCAGAGCCTATGTCCAGCTTCCTAATACCTGAAGTTCCATATGCTTATTGAACTTTATAAATGTTACTTTGGGGAACTGGAGAAATGGCTTAGTGGTTAAGGTGCTTGCAGGCAAAGCTTAAGGACCCAGGTTCGATTCCCCAGTACCCACATAAGCTAGATGCACAAGGTGGCACATGAATCTGGAGTTCGTTTGCAGTGGCTAGAGGCCCTGGCACAGCCATTCTTTCTCTCTGTCTCTTTCTTTCTCTCTCTCAAATAAATAAATAAATAATAAATAAATAAAATATTTTTAAAAATAAATGTTACTTTTTATTTTCTTTCCCTTTAACCAACAATTCCTTTTGTTGTTTTTGTTTGTGTTCTTTTGAAGCAGGGTCTCACTCTAGCCCAGGCTGAACTAGAAATCATTCAGCTTGGCCTGGAACTCATGGTGACATTCCTACCACCTTCTCTAGGGCCACCATGCCAGTTTTCCAACAGTTCATACTGGTAAGTAACAAGAGTCATTGTCAACTCGTTGGTGTAAAGTCTTGGGCACTGACACTAAAACCAGCAAAGACTGGGCTGGAGAGATGGCTTAGCAGTTAAGGCACTTGCCTGCAAAGCCAAAGGACCCAGATTTGATTCCCCAGGACCCATATAAGGAAGATGCACAAGGTGGTGTACACGTCTAGAATTCATTTGCAGTAGCTGGAGGCCCTACCATGCCCATTCTCTCTCTCTCTCTCTCTTTCATTTCTCTCAATAAATAAATAAATCTAAAATACTTTAACAAAACCAGCAATAAATATGACAGACTATTACTCTGTTTGCTCTGCCACTTCAGGAATGTAGGAGAATTCAGGTTAGTATTACAAATATTGTTGAGCTTGGAGGTGACATAGATTCTATAAAATCAGTCATTTTGAGGAAATTCAAACGCTGTTTCATTCACCAACAGAGGCAGACAGACAAGCAAAATGGATGGCAGCTTTACATGGAACCCTGACTTTTCATGAAAACATCCTGAATCTTCATAAAGCTTTGTGAAAACAAGCTCATTTCTGTACCACAACGTGTATGTTCAAAACCAGCTGGCTAATACATTTCTACTTGAAAAAAAAAAAAAAGTCTATATCCCGAGTTTCAGAGAACCAGGGGTGGATTGCCTTTGGACCACTTCAGATCTGGTAAACAACGACTCTTCCTTCTTATAAATACAGATTGCTGGGAGCAAAATTCTTTTAGTCTTGGACTGGAATCTCTCCAGGAAGAAATCAAAGGTTTTTGATTTTCAAAATTTGCCCATGACCTGGGGCAAAATAAGTGTAGAGCCTGTTTTCACCCATGACAGAGATCGTTCTTTCTTTCTTTTTTCTGGTTGGAGTGGGGGAGATAGTGTGCTGCCACTTGAACCCAGGCCTCCTTCACATTGGGCAAGAGCTTGCTGCCTTTGCAGCTCTCCCCTTACCCAGAGGTTTATGTTAATAAGAAGACTCTAAGGTGAAGCCCAAATTCTCTGAGGTGACACACACCTTTAGCAGGGACTAATCTGTGATGTCAACATCTCTAAAATATCAAAAACCAAAATGCTGTATTTTTTTTAAAGCAGGGTCTCATTCTAGCCCAGGCTAATCTGGAACTCACTCTGTGGCCCGGGCGGGCCTGCAACTCATGGTGACCCTCCTACCTCAGCCTCCCAAGTGCTGGAATTAAAGGCATATATATACCTTTAACTGGGAAACCATCTCCCTAGCCCCCTTTAAAAGATTGACAATAAGGCTTCGGAGGTGGCTCCATGGTTAAAGGTGCTTGCTTTCAAAGCCTCTTGGCCAGGATGTGATTCCCAATATCCATATGAAGCCAGATGAGGCAAGAGACTCTTGTGTGCCTATTCCCTCTCTCAAATAAACAAAAAAACTTTTAAATAAATATGACAGTAGTATTGGGATTCAGGAGAAAAGCACCTTATGTTTTAAAGATGCATGCTGAGCCAGGCGTGGTGACATACTCCTTTAATCCCAGCACTCGGGAGGCAGAGGTAGGAGGATCGCTGTGAGTCCAAGGCAACCTTGAGAATACAGATTGAACTCCAGGTCAGCCTGAACTACAGTGAGACCCTACCTTGAGGAAAAAAAAAAAAAAGATGCATGCTGAAATTATGAATGAAATGATAGACTATGCAGAATCTACTTTAAAATACTGCAAGAGAGCTGGAGAGATGGCTTAGCTATTAAGGCACTTGCCTGCAAAGCCAAAGGACCTCAATTTGATTCCCCAGGACCCATATAAGGCAGATGCACAAGGTGGCACATACATCTGGAGTTCATTTGGAGTGGCTGGAAACCCGGGGCACCCATTCTCTCTCTCTCTCTCTTTCTTTCTCTCTGTGCCTCTTTCCCTCTCAAATAAAAATAAATAAATAAATAAAAATAAAATACTGCAAAGAAGAGGATGACTTGGATAGAGGTACAGGGAGATTGCCCTTGTGTCAGGAATTGTTAAAGTGGGCCACTATGCAATATGCTCACTAAACCTTTATCTGACCTCTGTGTATGTTTAACTTTTCCACAATGAAAAGTTTAAAAACCAGTACTGTTGGGGGGAGAAATGGTTTAGAGGTTAAGATGCTTGGCTATGAAGCCTAAGGACCCAGGTTCAATTCCCCAGGATCCACGTAAATCAGATGCAGAAGGTGGCACATGTGTCTGGAGTTCATTTTCAGTGCTAAAGGTCCTGGCATGTCCATTCTCAATCTCTCTCTCTGAAATAAATTTTTTGTTGTTGTTGTTTTTGTTGTTTTTTTGTTTTTCGAGGTAGGGTTTCACTCTGGCCTAGGCTGACCTGGAATTAACTATGTAGTCTCAGGGTGGCCTCGAACTCACGGCGATCCTCCTACCTCTGCCTCCCAAGTGCTGGGATTAAAGGCGTGCGCCACCACGCCCAGCTCTGAAATAAATTTTTTAAAAAGCCTGTATTGTCAAAGCTGAGTGAATCGGGTTTACTGAAATACATGTGGCTTTCTATAGGTGTCCTCCATCTAACTACAACATCATTTTAAAGTACATTTGCATTGTTTTCATTGACCCCCAAATCTCTATAGAAATGATTTCCCCGTGAAAAGGTATTCACAGCTTAAGTGACATTTATTTGCTCAACATCTAGATCCACAGGTGTTGGGGTCCCCCCCAAGGCCAGCTCAGGAGGGACAATAGGGTCTCTGGCGAATTGGGGTGAGCAGCGCAGAGTCACTACACAGACTCCGGGAGTTGGGTGAAAGCGGAGCAAGAATCCACAAACTCGTTTATTTAGCACAATGCACATAGGTTTTAAGGGGCTGTTAATCCTTGTATGGGGCGGTCCCCTTTTGGTGACCAATGACAGCCTGTCTCTGGACAGGACATCTCGTAGTAGGCTTCTCCCGAGCATGGGGCTGTAATGGTTGTCACATCAAGCCTGCGCAAAATGTCATTTTTACAGAAGCCACTTCCTGTTTTCTTCTGCCATGCAGTCTGGCTAGGACCAGGGCCTGTATTGTGCCATACACACAGGTAGTTGAAAATCTCCTTAGGTTTGCCTCTTGAAAGAATACATGGACAGGAAAGAAAGTCTAACAAGAAGGGGTTGTGCGGCCTAAGGGTGAGAAGAGGAAGCACATTGGGTCAGGGCACCCAGGGGCTGTGGGCCCGCCATACCAGCAAACAAGCCTGCTACTAAGGCGAGTCCATCAAGCCCTCAGGCTTCAGTTTCATCTTGTGTTGATTTACGACATTAGCAGAGCTATCTGCTACTCAGGGTGTGTGGGGATTGAAAGAAGTAGTGAATATAAAAACATGTAAAGCGCTCTTTGTAGCAGGGTTTCAGTAAAATATACCACATGCAGCTGGGAGGGGGGGATACATCAGTTATCTAACTTATGGCTTTTCTGAAACCAAACACCCAGTTTGGCTGAGGTTCTTACTGGCTTTTCCAAGGGGCAGATGCTTCAGTCACTGTTGCAGCCTCTGAAGGTCAGCCCTCGCCACTCCTGAGACCAAGCTTTGAGCCAGCAGCGTGTTGCTTTGTTCTGGAAGGCTTCAGGTAAACTGCTGGAGAGGCTTACAGGGAGGGGATGGTTCTGCCCGGGGCAAACAGGGACTGGTGGGACAGACTGAAGTGTCCAAAGACAAGCAGTGGACCGGCACAGGCTGCGGGGTCTGCATCTGCACGCTACCTGCGTCCTACGCATGTGTTGGTCCCTTGCCAGTGAGTTTTAAAAGTTGCCAACTTTCTGAACTATACATCCTGCAAGCCTCTTTGTTCTGTGTTCTTTCATCCGTCCCCATTTGGAATGCATTTAGTACAGTCTTGGCAGAACGGCCTCCTGAGATTCGGAAACAGTTTCGGCTCCAAGCATACGGTACAGGGAGGGTGAGGCAGTGGGAACTAAAAGATAGGGGACAGTTGAGCCCAGGGAGGTCTTTAATCCCTTGACTGACCATGACAGTAATGTCTTCCACTAAAATGCGTGCATCACTTATTTGGAAGACTTCGTTTCAGAAGCAAGCATAGCTTTTCTTCTCATTCTCCTGTAAAATGAACGTGATGTTCCACTGGAAATGAGACAAGTCTTTGTTTTGTCTTTGAGCTCTGACAACTAGCTTGTATTAACCAATGCTTGTCACTTTCCTTTCCATTTCTTTTGTGGTGTGTGTGTGTGTTGTAAGCATGTGTCTGGCACAGCACACATGCGGAGGTCAAAAGACTACTTCAGGAGCCCGGCATGGCAGAGCAGCCTTTAATCCCAGCCCTGGGGAGGCAGGGGTAGGAGGATCGCCGTTAGTTCAGGCCAGTCTTGAGAATACATAACAAATTCCAGGTCAACCAGGGCTACAATGAGAACCTGCCTCAAAAATACCAAAAAAGAAAGAAAGAAAACCACAGAAGGGTCAGCTGCTCAAGTGGGTTTGGGGTGGAGGGAATCCGGGCACAGGGACAGGCAGACATTAGAAAGAGAAAGCCATCAGAGCCCAGCCTTGTGCTGTGCAGATTTATATCCCCAGTTAGGGCTGACATTACAGAAGGGGGAACTTAAATTTAAACTTTTACACAGAGCTGGAAATCTCAGTTATTGAAATGTGATGATTTTTAATAACAATTTTTTAAATATTTTATTTATTTGAGAGGGGCGGGGCAGATAAAGAGAATGGGTGTGCCAGGGCCTCCTGCCACTGCAAATGAATTCCAGATGCATGCACCACCTTGTACATTTGGTTTACGTGGGTACTGGGAATTGAACCTGGGTCCTTAGGCTTCACAGGCAAGTGCCTTAAGCGCTCAGCCATCTCTCCAGCCCATGATGATTTTTTTCCTTTTATTTATTTATTTATTTATTTATTTATTTATTTATTTTTGTTTTGTTTTTTTGAGGTAGGGTTTCACTCTAGGTCAGGCTGACCTGGAATTCACTAGGTAGTCTCAAGGTGGCCTTGAACTCATGGCGAGCCTCCTACCTCTGCCTCCTGAGTGCTGGGATTAAAGGTGTGCGCCACCACGCCCAGCCCATAATTAATTTTTTTTTTTTTTGACTCCTTGTAACAGAAACCCTTATGGTACCTGAGCATGACTCAAGTAGCTCTAGGTTTGGCTGAGATCTCACCCCAGCAAAATGAGAAGGGATACTTCACAGAGCAGGGGAAAGAAAGCTAGCTTTTTGCTAACACCTTGTGAAATCCTCTTCAAACAAAATGACTAGCCAGACAGGGTGATTCTGAGGCTCAGGCAGGAGGACCAAAAGTTTGAGACCAGCCTGGATCACGTAGCAACAATAAGTTATGATGACCTAACAGAACCACCCCTAGCATCACTGAGAAATTATCTCTCAGTTTATTTAAAGCACAAATGGTTCTCTGTATCTACAGCTTTCACAACCAACAACTTGAGGGGGAAAAGATTGCATCTCCGTTCAATATGTATAGACCTTTTGTTGCCACTCCCCCAAACAATACTGTATGGCGACTAAGTACATAGTATTTGAATTGGATTATATATATCCAGTAAGTACTTTTTTTAGAAAACCCTTTTATTTTTAGGGAGAAAGAGATAGAGAGTGAGTGAGAATGGGCATGCCAGGGCCTCTAACCACTGCAAACGAACTCCAGATGCATGTACCACGATGTGTATCTGGCTTACATAGGATGTGGAAAATTGAACCTGGGTCCTTAGGCTTTGCAGGCATGCACCTTAACTGCTAAGCCATCTTTCCAGCCCTATTTTCAGTAATTTAAAGCCCATGAGACATAGGTTATATGAAAATACTCTGCTATTTCACATAAAGACCCTGGGCATCCACACACTTTGGTGACCTCAGGAGATGTCCTGGAAGCAATCTATATTGGATTCCAAGGAAAGACTGGACACAATCCAAATTTTCCCATTTCGTTCTCACAGAAATCCTACGAGATAAACCTGCATTTTCTAAACCCATTTATGTCGGTAAGCTTTCCATTGTTGCCATGAAATACCCGAGACAATCAGCTTACAAGGAGGAAAGGTTTGCTGGGGCTCCTGCTCTCAGAGGTTTGGGTCTGCAGTCCCTTGGCACTATTTCTCTGTGCCTGTGGCGGCAGAGAACTTTGTGGCACACGAGCCCTGGTCACTTCATAACAGCCAGGATACAGAGAGAAGGGGAGGAGGGAAGGGGCAGGGTCCTGATAGCCTCTTCAAGGGATTACCCTCCATGACCTAACTTCCTTCTAGTAGGCCTCACCTCTTGCGGGAGCCACCACCTCCAGTAGTTGTGGCCCGAGAACCAAGCTTTTAACCTAAGTGGGATCTTTAGAGGATATTTAAGGCCCAACCTACAGCACCATTTATAAAAATGTCAACAAAGGGCTGCAGAGATGGCTCAACAGTTAAGGCGCTTACCTGCAAAGCCTAAAGACCAGAGTTCAGTTCCCCAGTACCCAGGTAAAGCCACATGCACAAAGTGTCACATGCATCTGGAGTCTGTTTGCAGTGGTTGAAGGCACCCATTCTCTCTGTCTCCTCTCTCTCTCTCTGCTTACAAATAAATAAATAAAAATACTTTTATAATTTGCTTTTGTTTTTTTGAGGTAGGGTCTCACTCTGGCCCAGGCAGACCTGGAATTAACTATGCAGTCTCAGGGTAGCCTTGAAATCATGGTAATCCTACTACTTCTGCTTCCCCAGGACTGGGATTAAAGGCGTGCGCCACCACACCCGGCTAAAAATACTTTTATAAAAAAGGGGCCGGGCGTGGTGGTGCACGCCTTTAATCCCAGCACTCGGGAGGCAGAGGTAGGAGGATTGCCGTGCATGGACTTTCTGGAAAACCTCCAGGATTATCCTCATATTCCCCAGACTGTCTATGTGCTCCATACAAAATCCTGATTTGAAATATATATATGAATATATATATATGTGGAGAGAGAGAGAGAGAGAGAGAGAGAGAGAGATAGGGTCTCATGTAGCCCAGGCTGGCCTCAAACTCATTATGTAGCCAAGAACAACCTTGAACTCCTGATCCTCCTGCCTCCATCTCCCCAGTTCTGGGATTATAGGTATGTGCACCACACCCAGCCCTATCTTTTTTAAAAATTTGTGTGCATCCTTGCTTGTGTATACAGTCACCCCAGGGTCTCTTGCTACTACTAATGAATGACAGGCATTTTTCAAAAAATATATTTTATTTATTTGAGAGAGAGAGAGAGAATGGGCACACCAGGGCATCTAGCCACTGCAAACAAACTCCAGATACATGTGCCCCTTGTGCATATGGCTTACATGGGCTCTAGAGAATTAAACTTGGGTCCTTTGGCTTTGCAGGCAAACACCTTAACTGCTAAGCCATCTCTCTAGCCCCAACAAGCTTTTTTTTTATGTCCAGTTTACATGGGTGGTTTGGGAATTAAACCAGGACAAACAAGTGCCTTTAAACACTAAGCCAACTTCCCAGCCCCCTGAGCTATAAACTCTTTGTAAAGAAAACAAAACAAAACAAAAAACTAGTTATTTATTTATTTGAGAGATATAGAGAGAAAGAAAAAGAGAGAGAGAGAGAGATAGAAAGAAAAAGGGTATGCCAGGGCTTCCTGTCACTAAAAACAAACTCCAGATGCATGCACCACTTCATGCACCTGGCTTTACATGAGTACTGTGTAACCAAACCTGAGCCATCAGACTTTGCAAGCAAGTGCCTTTAATTGCTGAACCATCTCCCCAGCCCCTGTAAACTCTCTTTTAAAGAATATTTATTTGTATTTCCTAGAGAGAGAAAGAGAAAAAGTATAGGCACACCAGGGCCTCTTGTGACAGCAAAAGAACTCTAGATGCATGTGTCACTTTGTGCATCTGGCTTTACATGCAAATTAGGGAACTAAACTCAGACTTGAGGCTTTGCAAGCAGGTTGCTTTGCAAGCAAGCACACTTAAATTGCTGAGCCATTCATCTCTTCAGCCCATGGTCTGTAACGCTCAAGACCAGGCTGAGTAGATCTCTTTCAGAAAGGCTAGGATTTGTGATATACCACAGTCTTATAACAGCCTATCTTAACGGTATCTACCATTTCTTTAAGTGTATCTTGAAACTTAACTTGGGCCTGGGGCTTGTATGGCAGCCTACTACTTCTTGCTCTGTGAGCTTGAGTTGGGCACAGGAATTTTGTTTGCCAGCTCCAGGGCTGTTCTTCTGATAGAATCAAACAATCTTTTGTGATCCATGACAATTTTCTTTTTCCTCATTAATTGATAAGCCCCAGTGACTTGGGACATGGAGCCTCTCTGCGCCCACTTGGTTCCCAATGCCTCGAGGCAGCAGCTGCCCTAAACACTGTGTCCACTTGGCTGTAAGCTTATAACAACCATCAGGCATAGTGGCACCGGCCTGTAAATCAGCACCTGGGAGACTGAGGCACATGGATGACAAGTTTGAGGCCAGTCTGGACTACATGAGACCCTGTCTCAAAAAAATAAAAATAAATAAACGAGTCTGAACAACCACTACCTTGACCCTTCTCATAAAGCTCCTCATTGAGGTCTGTAAGCTGATCAAGAGTTCAAGTTCTTCAGGAGAAACATGACATGACAGAGGAACAAAAGTTGGCTGTTAAGAGTGAAGGTGAGGGACTGGGGACTGGAGAGATGGCTTAGTGGTAAGACATTTGCCTGCAAAGCAAAAGGATTCAGGTTCAATTCTCCAGGACCCATGTAAGCCAGATTCACAAGGTGGCACATGTGTCTGGAGTTCTTTTGCAGTTGCTGGATGTCCTGGTGCCCCCATTCTCTCTCTCTCTCTCTCTCCTTCTCTCTCTCCATCTCTCTGCCTCTTTCTCTCTCTCAAATAAATAAACATTTTTTAAAAAGAGTCATGGTGAAGCCTGGCATAGGGCTCACACCACCTGTAATCCCAGCTTGCACCCCATAGTTAGGATGATAATGAAAGCTGGATGAACATTGGGTGACTTGAGTTTAGGTTTTCAAAAAATTGTATGAATGTTGGGGGCTAGAAAGATGACTCAGCTGTTAAGGCACTTGCCTGCAAAGCCTAAGAACCTGAGTTTGATTCATTTCCCAGGACCCACGTAAGCCAGATCCACAAGGTGGCACATGCATCTGGAACTCGTTCGTAGTGCTTGAGGCTCTGGTGTGTCCATTCTCCCTCTCTCTCTGTCTCTCTGCCTCTGTCTCTCTCTCTCTCTGCCTCTTTCTCTCAGTCTCTCAAATAAATAGATAATTTTTAAATGTATGAACATCAAAATTTTTCTACCATGGTTATATCCTAACACATTGTGCTTTTATTACTATCCCTGAAAGATTAAAAATAAATAAAATCAGGCTGAAGAGGTGGCTTAGCAGTTAAGGCACCTGCCTGTGAAGCCTAAGAATGCTTTTCAAATCTCCAGGTCCCACGTTTAGCCAGACACAAAATTGACACAAGTGCACAATGTTGCACATATGCACAAGGGGGGCACGCATCTGGAATTTGTTCACAGGAGCTGAGAGACGCTGGCGTACCCATTCTCTGCCCCTTCCTCTCTCTCTCTCTCTCTCTCTCTCTCTCTGTGTGTGTGTCTCTCAAATAAATAAATAAATAAAATCAAACATGTGAACAGATAAAACATGAGATATTACTAAACATAAAGCACATAGTAAACAATATGAAGTTTAGTACTGATGTACAAGATAGAAATAAAAGAGAAAGAAATGATGTCTAAAAGAGTAGTAAATAGGAATAGCTAATGTAAGATAAAGATGACTAGGCAGGCTGCCAATGTCCAGATGGCAGTGAATACCAGGGAGATACAAGACTCATCAGTACGACAAGAACGAAAAGCTGACTGCTTAGTAAGAGACGGCTTGTCTGTATCATTTCGGCCAGTGCCCAGGAAACATTAAAGAAGAGGGATGGATTAAATATGAGCACTGCTCTCACTGCTAGCCTGAGAACTACCTCCAGGGAGATGGAGTTAGACCCCGAGGAGACTCAAAACCCATCAAAGCAGAAAATAAGAGGCTGATGAGAACTGAACACTAAAGGAGATTTAAAATATGACCTCCAAGGCTCAGGGAGCACTGTGGAAGAGAAAGTGGAAAGGATGGATGTAAGAGCCGCAGGGTGGGAAGGCATTTACTGAGACATTGTCGTCACTCCCTCACAGAGACCTACTGGCACATTAGGACCCCAGAGTGAGCACTGACAACCCCACGGAGGAGGAATGGGCTTAGGGGAGAAGAAAAAAGCATGTACTCCAATGGTAACGTGACCAATTTTCAACATTAAAGTTCTCAATTTTAAAAAGATAAGACGAAATTCCAATTTAGAAGAAAAATAGTGTTGGGACACTTGGACAGCCATATAGAATTTTTTTTTTTTCAGATTTATGGCCCATTCTTTGTTTTTAAAAAAATCAGCCTGATGTGGTGGCTCATACTTTAATCCCAGCACTCGGGAGGCAGAGATAGGAGGATTGCTGAGAGTTCAAGGCCACCCTGAGAATTCAGCGTTAATTCCAGGTCAGCCTGGGCTAGAGTGAGACCCTACCTCAAAAAACAAACAAACAAACAAAAAAAGTAAGACCTGACCACAGTGGTGTATGTCTGTAGTCTTGACTATTTGAGAGATTGAGGCAGAAGAATTACTCCAGCCCATGAGACTGAAGGCCAACCCACACAAAATGGGAAGAAGGCTCCAGGGAAAAAATCAAAAAAAAAAAAAAAAAAATTAAATTAAATTAAAAATCCACTTTAATATGTTGCTGAATTTGGTTTGCAAGTATTTTATTGAGGATTTATTCATTTATGTTCACCAAGGACACTGGTCTGTGGTTTTCTGTTTCTGCTGTGTCCTTATCCAGTTTTTTTTTTTTTTTTTTTTTTTTTGGAGGGATGGGATTTCGAGGTAGGGTCTCACTCTAGCGCAGGCTGACCTGGAATTCACTGTGTAGTCTCAGGGAGACCTCAAACTCACAGTGATCCTCTTACCCCTGCTTCCCAAGTGCTGGGATTAAAGGCGTGTGCCACCACGCCCAGCTCTTATCCAGTTTCGGTATCAGGTGATACTTGCTTTGTACTTTAAGTTTGGAAGCAATCCTTCCCCTTCTATTTATTTTTTTTTTTTATGTGTACATGTATGTGTAGTACATTGTATTGTGTGATAAGTGTGTGTGTGTGTATGTGTGTGTGAGAGAGAGAGAGAGATGTGTGGCATATGCACGGGTGTGCGCAGATACACAAGCCCCATGAGCATGTGTACGGAGGCCAAAGAACATTGTGTGTTTTTTCTCATCTGCGTATTTCCTTGAGATGGGTCTCTCCTTCAACCCAGAGCTGCTGTAGGTCAGAGAGCTCCAGTGATTCGCCAACCTCAGCCCTCATACACTAGGTTACAGGCAAGTGTGAGCATGCTCAGCTTTTTATGTGGGTTCTGGGGAGCGGAATGTCATGATTTCCTGCCTGGGACCCTCAGGGTTAACCATCAACTACTTTTATCCACCAAGCCATTTCCTAGATCCTCCCTTCTATTTTATGGGATGGGTTGAGGAGGGTTGATATACCTCTAAATGTGCAAGTGAACAAAGCAGACGCTCTTCAGAAGAAAAACACAAATGGCCAAAATTATGCTGGAAAAAAATCCTTAGCCATAAAGGAAATGCAAATCAAAACTATGTTGAGGGGGCCGGAGAGATGGCTTAGAGGGGAAGAGTCTGCAAAGCCTAATAACCCCAGTTTGATTCCCAATATCCACTCCAAATGTGCACATCTGGAGTTCGTTTGCAGTGGCTAGAGACCCTGGCATGCCCACTCTCTCTCTCTGTCTCTCTTTTATTGCTCTCTGCTTACAAATACATAAATAAATAAACAAACAAACTTGAAGAGAAAAAAAACTATATTGAGATTTTCATCTTATCTCAGTCAGAATAGTTATCAACAAGAAAACAACAAACGCTGTTGAGGTTGTGGGACAAAATACACCAGTATTAACTGCTGGTGAGAATATAAATCAGTCTAGCAGCTTTGAAATTACTTTGAAAAGTCTGTAAAAAGCTAAAAACAGAACTACCATATGACCTAACCACTCCTGGATGTATACACCACTCCTGGATGTATACACCACTCCTGGATGTATACACCACTCCTAGATGTATACACCACTGCTGGATGTAATCGCCACTCCTGGATGTATGCACCACTCCTGGATATATACACCACTCCTAGATGTATACACCACTGCTGGATGTATACGCCACTCCTGGATGTATGCACCACTCCTGGATGTATACACCACTGCTGGATGTATACGCCACTCCTGGATGTATACGCCACTCCTGGATGTATACACCACTGCTGGATGTATACGCCACTCCTGGATGTATGCACCACTCCTGGATGTATACACCACTCCTAGATGTATACACCACTGCTGGATGTATACGCCACTCCTGGATGTATACGCCACTCCTGGATGTATACACCACTGCTGGATGTATACACCACTTCTGGATGTATATGCCACTCCTAGATGTATACACCACTCCTAGACATATACACCACTGCTGGATGTATATGCCACTCCTGGATGTATACACCACTGCTGGATGTATATGCCACTGCTGGATATATACACCACTCCTAGATATATACACCACTGCTGGATGTATATGCCACTCCTGGATGTATACACCACTGCTGGATGTATACACCACTTCTGGATGTTTATGCCACTCCTAGATGTATACACCACTCCTAGACATATACACCACTGCTGGATGTATATGCCACTCCTGGGTGTATACACCACTGCTAGATGTATACACCACTGCTGGATGTATACACCACTCCTAGATATATACACCACTGCTGGATGTATATGCCACTCCTGGATGTATACACCACTGCTGGATGTATATGCCACACCTGGATGTATACACCACTCCTAGATGTATACACCACTGCTGGATGTATACACCACTCCTGGATGTATGCACCACTCCTGGATGTATACACCACTCCTAGATATATACACCACTGCTGGAAGTATATGCCACTCCTGGATGTATACACCACTTCTGGATGTATATGCCACTCCTGGATGTATACACCACTTCAGGATGTATATGCCATTCCTGGATGTATACACCACTGCTGGATGTATATGCCACTCCTGGATGTATACGCCACTGCTGGATGTATACGCCACTCCTGGATGTATACGCCACTGCTGGATGTATACGCCACTCCTGGATGTATACGCCACTCCTGGATGTATAAGCCACTCTTGGATGTATAAGCCACTCTTGGATGTATATGCCACTCCTGGATGTATACGCCACTCCTGGATGTATACACCAGTCCTGGATACATACACCACTCATGGATATATACCCAAAGGAATCAAAGTCAACACATAATAGAGTTACTTACATGCCAATACTAATGGCTACACTGTTTCTAGTAACCACGTTATGGAGTCAGCCTTGATGTCCAGTCATAGATGAATGGATAAAGAAAATGTGCCATACATAGGCAATAGCATTTTATTCATACATAGAAGAGAATGAAATATATCATTTTCAAGAAAATGATGAAAGCAGAGATCAAACTGGACTGAGGAAGTATCATGTTTTTTTCTTGTGTGCAATCTAGTGGAAGGAAAGACATTAACATAGAACGTGACTATTAGGGAAGAGAATGGAGATTGGGGTAAGGTGCATAAATGAAAGTACTGAGAGAGGGTGATTATATTTATATGTGAAATCATGATACAGTCCTGATACAACCCATCCATTATTTGGTACATTTAGTATACATATATGTGTATTTATGTATAAGTACATGTATATATAGTTACTTCAAAGATTTAAATGTAGGGCTGGAGAGATGGTTTCATGGTCAATGTGCTCATCTGCAAGCCAAAGGACCCAGGTTTGATTCCCCATGTAAAACCAGGTGCTCAAGGTGGTGCATGTGTCTGGAGTTTGTTTGCAGTGGCTAAGGGCCTTGTCATGATATCCATTCTCTTCTCTCTCTCTCTCAAGTAAACAGATAAATAAAATATTTTCTAAAATAGATTTAAATGTAAAAACACAAAACCATGAAAGCACTAGAAGAAAATATGAAAGAACATTTGCTTTATAATTTCAATGCAAAGGAAAAATTGCTAAGTATGAAAAGCCATAGAAATGAAATATACTTGAGGGCTGGAGATATGGCTTAGCAGTTAAGGCACTTGCCTGCAAAGCCAAAGGACCTAGGTTCGCTTCCCCAGGACCCACATAAGCCATATGCACAAGGTGGTGCATGCGTCTGAAGTTTATTTCCAGCAGCTGGAGACCCTGATGTGCCCATTCTCTCTCTGCCTAACCGCCCCCTCTATACTACTTTCTCTCTCCCTCTCAATATATAAATAAATAAAAATTTAAAAATTTATGGGGCTGGAGAGATGGCTTAGCAGTTAAAGCACTTGCCTGCAAAGCCAAAGGACCCAGTTTTAATTCCCCAAGGACCCACATGAGCCAGATGCTCAAGGGGGGGGTGCATGAATCTGGAGTTTGTTTGCAGTAGCTGGAGGCCCTGGCATGCCCATTCTCTCTCCCTGTCTATTTCTGTATCTCTTTCTTTCTCTCTATCTCAAATAAATAAATAAATAAAAATAAAATAAATAAAAAGAAATGAAATATATTTGACTGCATATATCAATAGTCTCTGAAGTTTCATTTAATGAAGTTACCATACACAAAGTACAAAAAGCAAAGACAGAGCTGGAAAAACCACACATGGAGCAGATGCAGTAGAAAAAGGGCTAATTTACAATAGTTCCTAGAAAGGAAAAAGAGTAACAGAGACAGGAAAAATAAAGAAAGAGGAAATGAGAGAGTAATGAGGAGGGAGAGAGAAGGAGAAAGGAAAGAGAAAAGACTTGACAAGATATTAAAACATCTATTTCTAGAGAAAGGCCCACACATTCATCTAAACACAGCAAAATACCCTCATCTTCACTTGTAATTAAAGAAATGAAAGTTTAAAATAATGAGTTATTTTTAGCCACTAGAAAGTTTTGAGTTATCCTAACAGAGGTGTGAAAAAACAACCACTATCACATGGTGTGAGAAAATAAATTAATATGGCTTTTATAGAGCACAACTCAATGCTATAAGGCTTACATGCAGATGTCCTTGGACTCAACAAACTTCTAAGAATCTAAGATTTGCAAAGACTATATGATTAACAATCACTACAATATTTGTGTATCAAAGAGCTAGAAACACGCATGTGTCTATCATTAAGACAGTAATTAAACAAGTCACAGTACATTCATGCATAAGAGTACCATGCAACTACTTAACAGGCTGAATTACATATTTATGTGTAACTGTAGAATTGTTTCAAATTAATTAAGCAAAAGCAATGTGAAGAAGCATGCTCTAATTTGTGTTTATAAGAACAGAAAGAGGGCTGAAGAGATGGCTTAGTGGTTAAGGCACATGCCTGCAAAGCCTAAGGACCCCATGTAAGCCAGATGCACAAGGGGCTCAGGTGTCTGGAGTTTGACTGCAGTGGCTAGAGGCCCTGGCATGCCCATACTCACTCTCCTTCTCTCTTTCCCTCTCTCTGTCTCTAATAAATAAATAAATAATAAATGTGAAAAAAAAAAAAAAAAAAGAATCATTCCTATATATATATATCTCCTTATATATGCATATATGGATTTTGGGAAATGTTTCAATGTTATCTGGGGGGTACAAATAGTATCAACTATCTAAAGAAGAAAAAGCAGGTGCTGGAGTGATGGATTAGTGGTTAAGGCACTTGCCTGCACAGCCTAAGGACCCAAGTTCAATTCCCCAGGATCCACATAAGCCAGATGCATAAGATGGCATATGCATCTGGAGTTCATTTGCAGTGGCTGGAAGCCCTGAAGTGCTCATTCTCTTTATCTGCCCCTCTCTCTCTCCCTCTCTCTTTCTCTCTCTCTCAAATAAATAAATAAAACATTTTAAAAAAACATTTTGATTCCTCGTGAGGTGCCATTGACATTGCTATGATCTGGAAAAGGCTCTGAAAATATCAGGCATTGAAAGCTGGTCCTCAGTTCTTGGCCCTGTTAGGAAACAGTAGAATCTTTAAGAGACAGGACCTGGTGGATGGAATCTAAGTTCATGGGGGTTTCCTCTTACAGGAGATACGGGGACCGCAGGCCCCTTCTTTACTTCCCAGCTTCCATGAAGTAAGTCGTTTTGCTCAATCACACAGTCCCCACCATGATGTTCTTCTTTTGTCATGGTCCCCAAACAACAGATCCAAGTGGTCATGACTGATACCTCTGAAACCAGGAGCCAAAATAGACCTCCCTTCCTTATAAATTGGTCATGACAGCCATTTTATCCCAGCTGTAGGAAGCAGATTTACATAAACACAAAGCTGTCCACCAGCAAAATCACCATGAAGGATGGCCTTGATTGACTATTCCATGCCCAACTCATACAGTGAAAGCATCATTGTTTTTGAAATGAGAAAATTTTTTTATTTAGAATAGTGAGAACAACAACAGCCAGGCATGGTGGTGCACTCCTTTAATCCCAGCACTCAGGAGGCAAAGGTAGGAGGATTGCCATGAGTTCAAGGCCACCCTGAGACTACATAGTGAATTCCAGGTCAGCCTGGGCTAGAGCAAGACCCTACCAGGGGAAAAAATAGTAATAACAGCTTAAAGTACTTAGGAGTGTAATTTTAAAATACTAAAACATGCATAAATGCACTGAGGACATGACCCATCATCCAGCTTCAACAGTCATCAATATTCTGCCATTACAGTTGTGTTCTGTCTTGCTTTCCCTTATTTCTGGTACTGGAGTACTTTAAAAGAAATTTCAAAAGTCAGCCAGGCATGGTGGTGTATGTCTTTAATCCCAGCACTCAGGAGGCAGAGGTAGGAGGATCACTGTGAGTTCAAGGCCACCCTGAGAATACAGAGTGAATTCCAGATCAGCCTGGGCTAGAGTGAGATCCTACCTCGAAAAATAAAAAAAAATTAAAAAAAAAATAAAGAGAGAAAGAAAGAAAGAAAAAAAGAAAGAAAGAAAGAAAGATAGATCAGGAATCAAATCAATGAATTTAATAAGATGTAAGACTTACTAAAATAAAGCTCTAAGAGTTCAAAGTTATAAATATAACTAATAGAAAGGCATATGTTTTTGAAGACTAGGTATATCAATTATTCCTAAATTAGTTATAAATTTAATGTAGTTTCAATTATATTTTTGATAATTTCACCCATGTAGATAATGCATTTTTTTAATCATTTCACCCATTACCTTCTTGAAAATCTCTTTATATTTATTTTTTTTTAAAGGTAGATGTATGGCACAATGCAGGACTGGCCCTAGCCAGACCGCATGCTAAAAGAAACCAGGCCACACCCCTCAGGTTTTCTCACCGGGCTGGTAGTCAATGACGGGTAAGACTCCATGCGATGGGGCAACCTAAGACAGGCACCGTCACATGTGATGATCCCTGGGGGCCTGGGTTCAACAATGGCTTGGCAAAAAACCATGCCTCCCAGGGTTGGCAATAATAAAAACAAAAAGGAGGATATGTATGGCACAATGCAGGTCTGGCATGTCAGAAGAAACCAGGAAGTGGCTTCTGTCAACATGGTGTCCTGCACAGGCCTGGCATGACAACAGCTACAGTCCCATGCTCGCAAGAAACCTGCTACAGGATGATCTGTCCAGAGACAGGCTGTCATTGGTCACAAAAAGGGGACAACCCCATACAATGATTGGCCAGCCAAACCCTTTAAAACCCCTTACACTTCCTTGAATAAACGAGTTTGCAGCAGCTTGCCCTCTGCCTGCTTCCACCAAACTCCCGAGTCTGTGTCGTGACTCTGCTCCTCTCACTCCCTATTTGGCAGAGACACTGCCATCCCTCCTGGGCTGGCCCTAGGAGGGACCCCAACAGGTAGGGTCTCATTCTAGATCAGGCTGAACTGGAACTCACTCTATAGTCTCAGGCTGGCCTCAAACTCACAGCGATCCTCCTACCTCTGCCTCTTGAGTGCTGGGATTAGAGGGGTGCACCACCATGCCCAGCAAATTCTTTTAAAATAAAAGCACAGCTTATAAAAGTGTTCATGTTAAATAGTAAGTCCAGTTAATCATGGTTTACATCGATGTTTGCATAAGACACAAGTATTATGAAAGACAGGGTGGAATTATCCCAGCAGGTCAATAGAAAATCTCACAGCACCCTCTAGGGCACCTTTGCTCTTTGTGGTTTCCCATCCAGAGCAGAGAAGGAGACAAAAAGCAGGAAAAATGGAAGGATCTGGAAAGGATTATATTTAGTGAGATAACCCAGGCCCAGAAAGTCAAACATCACATGCTCTCTCTCATATTTGGATCCTAGCTACAAATGATTGTACTTCTATGTGAGTAGGTATAAAACTCAGTATCAGAAGCCAGTAAGCTAGAAAGGGGATATAAAGGGAATAGAAAGGGTGGTGGGGTCTTCATAGGATGGTATTGTATATATGTAAGTAGAAGAACAGATTAATGGGGGTGAAAAGGCCTAATGAGCTCAGGGGAAGAGATTGAGTAAAGGAAAGGTGGAGGGAGGGCTAATCAAAATCTAAGAGGATATAAATAAGTGATATGGAAACCTACTTTTCTAGACAATGGAAAACTCAGAAGCAATAGATTGTTACTAGAAAATTTTCACTGCCAGGGATGGGATACCTTCCAGTGAGTTGTTGGCCAGGGAGATCACAGATACCCCCAAAATATTATAGGCCATTGCTGAGGCCCTTGGTTTCCTACCAGGAATAGATGGTAAGACCCTATTGCTGAAGACTCCACATACTTGGGCTGCAAAGTCACTGAGAAATCCTGCTGGAGCTGAGCTGAAAGGCTCCTCCATGAGGACCAGCTGACAGAAAGCTGGAAAAAGCTGCACTGCATGCAGTTCAATGGGAGAGAGAAAACACCAGTGAAGATGCTCAACAGTGAACACTGCATGCTTTAAATTTGGCCAGCCAGGCCAAATGAACCAAAGAGTGCAATAGTGGCATGTCTGTTATGGGGAAACCAACTGCTCTCTAATTGGATTGGAGGCCTGCTCCATGGGAGAGAATACATCCCTGATACTTAAAACCTATGACAAGGGTAGTCATGAGCCCTGGGGGTGTAATGTCTGCTGGAGTCTCGCTAAATGTATATACTATGCTCACCAAACTGCCCAGTAAGCACTTCTCTTAATGTCCACATCCATATATTAATGCTACTCTCACTTTTGGTTAGAGAAGCTTCTCTTTTCAGATGGTGGTGACTTTGGGAATACTCAGGAGGCACCATGGTACTGAGAAGAAGGGACAGAAGAGTGTTCAGCACTGAACCATCTCTAACACACCTTCCAAGGCTCAGGATCCATTGCGGAAGAGGTGGTAGAAAGAATGTAAGAGTCAAAGGAAGAGTAGGACTCCTTACAACGTGCTCCTCCAGACACAAAATGCCCTGGATATCCATGACCTCACAGTGCCTGACACAAGACCATCATAATAGGAGGAAAAGATCATGACATCAAAATGAAAAGAGAGACTGATTGAGAGCGGGAGGGGATATGATGGAAGAGTGGAGTTTCAAAGGGGAAAGTGGGGGGAGGGAAGGGAGTACCATATTGTCTATAATTAAGGAAGTTGTCAATTAAAAAAAAGTAACTAATTTAAAAAAATAGCAGGAGTCAGTACTCCAGGATCCAGACCCTTCTTCCAATAGTAGAGAGAGGATGAGGGAACTCAGCAACACTGGGTCTGGAAGTCTTGCTCATCTGCATGGTCAAGAATTGTGTGCTATGCTTTCTACAAAGAAATCTTAACTTAGTAATAACATCCAAGCTGGGCATGGTGGCGCACGCCTTTAATCCCAGCACTCAGAAGGCATAGGTAGGAGGATTGCAGTGAGTTCAAGGCCACCCTGAGACTACATAGTTAATTCCAGGTCAGCCTGGACCAGAGTGAGACCCTACCTCGAAAAACAAAAAAAAAAAAAAAAGTAATAACATCCAGAAACTAGGATGAGCTCTCTCTTCCTTAAGTTGAGCTATTTTCCAGGATTAAGTCTCAGACCCTGTTATGACTGGCAAGTAGAAAATGGGAACAACCCAGGCTCCAGGCATGTTAATATGGTGGTTTTCATCACAATACATTTAGCAGCAATAGAAATAAGAGGAAAATATTTAAGTTGGCTCTTTATCAAGCTTAATTTTCCATTTGCAGCTTAAAAGCTAACTAATCATAAATACTTAATGAAATGATTGTGGCTTAAGGCAATGGTTCTCTTAATTGGAGGCAGTGATCTTGATCCCCAGGGGACATTTGGCAATGTCTGGAGACATATTTGGTTGTCATTTGCTTTGGTAGACGTCAGACATGACGCTAAGCCTCCTTCAATGCACAGCACAACCCTCCACAATGAAGACTTCTCAACCAAAGATGTACGCATGCCTGGGTCCTCACCAAAGATGGCAGCCTCTTTTGACTCTGGGGAGCTGCCTTAACTCATTCTCAGGTCAAAATACAGCCTTCCTTTGATTCTAAGTCCTCAGTTTGTTGTTTATGAATATAATGTAGGTTTTTTTTTTGTTTTTAAAATATTTTCTTTATTTATTTGAGAGAGAGAGAATGGACACACCAGGGCCTCTAGCCACTGCAAATGAACTCCAGACACATATGCTACCTTGTACACCTGGTTTATGTGGGTCCTGGGGAACCAAACCTGGATCCTTAGGCACCACAGGCAAGTGCCTTAACTGTTGAGCCATCTCTCCAGACCAATGTAGCTTTAAAACCATCAATACAGCCAGGCGTGGTGGACACGCCCTTAATCCCAGTACTCAGGAGGCAGGGGTAGGAGGATTGCTGTGAGTTTGAGGCCACCCTGAGAATACATAGTGAATTCCAGATCCGTTTGGACTACAGTGAGACCCAGCCTCCAAAAACCAAAAATGAACCTATCAATTAAGCCTTAAAATACTACTCTCCACTTGCAGGCTGAATGACACATTGTTCTAAGATGCCCCCAAAGACTGTAGGCATCCCTCTGTCTCTGCTTTACAACAGCTAATGCTATTAAACCTGTACTATGGGCCCAGCATCGGGCCAAGTGCTTCCCATACATTTCTCCTTTTAAGCTACACCTTCCTTGACTGCCGTGGTGGTTTGAATTAGATATACATTATTAGCTCATGTGTTTTAAATGCTTGGTCCCCAGCTAATGGCAGTTTGGGAGGTGGAGTCTTGCTGGAGGAGAAAAGTTGGCTTTGTAGTATCATAACCAGCTCCCCTCTTGCCAGATTCAGCTCTCTTGCTGATATTTCCCACCTACCCTTGCAAGACGTGATGCCCAGCCTCTGCTCATGCCATGCATTCCCTGCCATTAGGCAGTTTCTCCTCCGACTATTATCCTGAATAAACCCTTTCCTCCCACCAGCTGCTTTTGGTCGGATGCTTTGTCTCACCCAGCAACACAAAGGAAACCAGTACAACAGCTGTTCCTTTTCTCCATGTCTGACTAGTAGTTACTGTTCATGTTGCTGTGAACATAGACCTGACAAGAAGCAACTTGAGGAAGGGGTTATTTTGGCTTAAGTGTAGAGAATACAGTCTAGCATGGCAGGGAACACAGTGGCAGGAGCACAAGGTAACTGGTGGTGCTGCATCTGTAGTTAGGAAGCCAAGAGGGGACAGGAAGTGAAGCAAGGTTATAAAATCCCGAAGTCCACCCCCAATGGTGACTAGCTTCATCAAACCAGAGCCTCACACACATCCAAAAACATCACAGACATCCAAACCAGTATCACCATCTGGAGACCAAGTGTTCAAACACATAAGCCTATGCAGCCATTTCACATTCGAGCTACAACTGACCATGGAGGACACTTGTGCTATACCTGGTCACCTTCTTTATCACACCAATGTTCATGTGCTGTCCTCCCCAGGGTTTCATTCACTTCTGCCTTCTCAGAGAAATCTCACACATAGCCTCACACATACTGAGCTAAATGGCTGATGAAAGAAGAAATAGATAATTAGTTGTATAGATATGTGTGCTGGATGGAACTAGGTGTCTCCCATAACTCATGTGTTTTGAATGCTTGGCTCCCAGCTGATGGCAATTTGGGAGGTGGAAACTTCCTGGAGGAGGTGTGTTGTTGGGGAGAGCTTAAGGGTGTTATAGGCAGCTTTCCTTCTAGAGTTAATCTCATTCTCCTGCTATTGTTGTCTAGCTGATTTGGCAAGGAGGTGATGCCCAGCCTCTGCTCTGCCATCCGTCCCCTGCCATCATGGAGCTTTCCCTCAAGACTGTAAGACAAAATAAGAACTTTCCTCCCTTCTGCTGTTTCTGGCCAAGTGTTTTATGCCAGCAATGAGAAGGTAACTGCAACAATAAATACTGTCAAATTTACGACCTTTTTATAGTTGTAATATCCCCATATAGATTCTTTGTCATGTAAAAGAAATCATTTATTTCAGTTTTTCTGTTTTAAAAAATTAAGAAGGGGTTGGAGAGATGGCTTAGTGGTTACGGTGCTTGCCTAAGGTCCCATGTTCAACTCTGCAGATCCCAGGTAAGCCAGACACACAAGCACAAGGTCACACATACCCAATAGCATGTGGCACAAGCATCTGGAGTGCAATATTAGTGGCTGAGGCCCTGGTGCACCAATTCTCTCTCTCTCTCTGTTTCTTGCTCTCACTCCCTAAAATAAAAAATAAAATAAAATAAAAGATTAAGAAGTATATTAGTATCTGGTGGTTTCTATAGAAGTATTCATATAAATTCTCTGATGGTTATGGTGGTACACAACTTTAATCCAAGCACTTGGGAGGCTGAGGTAGGAGGATCACTATGAGTTTGAGGCCAGCCTGGACTAAAGTGAGACCTTGCTTCAAAACAAAACACAACCGCTGGGCGTGGTGGCACATGCCTTTAATCCCAGCACTTGGGAGGCAGAGGTGGGAGGATCGCCATGAGTTTGAGGCCACCCTGAGACTACATAGTGAATTCCAGGTCAGCCTGAGCTAGAGTGTGACCCTACCTCGAAAAACCAAAAAAAAAAATTAAATAGGTTCTCATCTTGATTTCATGTTTCAGCGTCTTAATTCAGTTTCCATCTAAGAAAAGCAGCATCATTTAAGTAGAATTCTACTGGATATGTCTTCCAGGGGTCATGTATTTGATCTTTCAAATATTTTGTTATATGTAATAATATCTTAAGTAAATGTTAAGATGGTTTTCAGTTAGTAGTGTTATCTGGGGCTGGAGGGATGGTTTAAAGGTTAAGGTGCTTACCTGAAAAGCCTAAGGACCCAGGTTCAATTCTCTACTACCTCCAAAAGCCAGATGCACAAGGTGGCACAATATGTCTAGAATTTATTTGCAGTGGCTGGAGGCCTAGGCGCACCCATTCTCTTTTTCTCAAATAAAAAAGTAAAAACAATATTTTTAAATTTTGTTTTAAAAAAAGAGTGTTGGGGCTGGAGAGATGGCTTAGTGGTTAAGGCGCTTGCCTGCAAATCCAAAGGACCCAGGTTCAGTTCCCCAGGACCCACATAAGCCAGATGCACAAGGGGGTGCATGCATCTGGAGTTCATTTGCAGTGGCTAGAGGCCTGGTGCACCTATTCTCTCTCTGTTTATCTCATCTCTCTCTCTCTCTCTCCCTCTCTTTGCTTGCAAATAAATAAATAAATAAATAAAATAAAAAATTTTAAAAAGAAAGAGTGTCATCTGTCTGCAAGCTGGGCATGTGTAACTTTATGTCTATACAGAGAAAGGCACACAGTTGCCACCTGGCTTGGACTCTAGAATGGACTTTGTCCCTCTTTATCTACCACAGGGTAGATCTTTAGCACGTGGAAAAGATGTACAAGTACAACAGAACAACATGAAGTTCCTTGTTTTTCCTTAGGAGAAGTGAACATGGGAAATGGAATCCTATAGTTAAACTATGAATGCACAATGATTTAGTCAAGGGAGTTGCAGAAAAGCAGATAGACCAGAATGATTCTATATTTTTAAAAAACCACTCCAGCTCCTGTCTCTTGACTGACAGTTTCTTTTTCCAGGGTAAACAGTCTTTATTAATATTTTAATTTGAGGGTGGGTAATTCATATGGTGCAAACATCAAAAGCTCTGAAAAAGTGGAGTCTTCTCCCACTTCCTGTTACTCCAAAGCAGGTCGTCATTGTTACTGGCTTTGTTTGTCCTTCCAGAATGAACACAGGGTTCTTACAATATTTAATAAAAGAACATGTTGCTTCAGTCCACACTTGAAGATAGCCATTTGTGACCTAAAATAAAGCAGAAAATATACTAACATTTACTGGCCATTTTCCCACGTAATCGATATATTTTTAGACAGAGAGAAAGGAAGGTCTGGTGAAAAGTTGCAATCAACTCAATCAGATCTGTTTGTTTCAGAGGTAGTTCAGGGGTTCTACTTGTCAGCTTGCTAGGGAAGTAGAAAGGAATAATACAAAATTAGGGGAGCTTTTTCCTAATATCCAAATAGGATCGTGGCCAGCCTTTTCCATCCAGACCTGGCTGTACTGAATAAAAGTAGGACCTGGTCTCCAGGTCCTTTGATGCTGATAAATCTTAACCACAACCATTTCTGGGTGATGCAACAACCCCAGGCAAGGGATACTGGTTTTCCAGGAAGTATCTTGAGAATTATGTGTGTGTTCCAGGGTTGAGTTCTCACCCCTCTCCTATTTCTCACATGAAAAACACACGGTATGTACATCTTGTCACTATTGAGTGCTTTAGGTGACCAGAAACCCATCTCATTTCAGTTTGCCATGTTTGTCATTTACTTTTTTTGGTGGTGGGGTGGGGAGCATTGAGGTAGGGTCTTGCTCAAGCCCAGGCTAACCTGAAATTAGTGTCAGTGTTGGTCTCTAATTCACGGCGATCTTCTTACATCTACCTCCCAAGTGCTGGGGTTAAAAGTGTGTACCACTACCAAAATATTTTTATTTATTT
This sequence comes from Orientallactaga sibirica, assembly GCA_036365145.1. Classification (NCBI taxonomy): domain Eukaryota; kingdom Metazoa; phylum Chordata; class Mammalia; order Rodentia; family Dipodidae; genus Orientallactaga; species Orientallactaga sibirica. The sequence goes on from JAEOAD010000003.1 coordinate 25,153,307, forward strand.
ATTTGCAAGCAGAAAGAGACAAAAGAGTCACAAGAGAGTGAGAAAGAATGGGCACGCCAGGGCCTCCAGCCACTGCAAATGAACTCCAGATGCGTGCGCCACTGTGCATCTGGCTTTACGTCACTACTGAGGAATTGAACCCCAGTACTGAACCTCTCCAGCCCCATTTTACTTTTACCCTCATTTTCCCTCCACATTTGCACAGCAAGGAAAAAGAGATTGTCAGACTGGAGAGACAGCTAAGTGGTTAAGGCACTTGCCTGCAAAGCCAAAGGACCTTGGTTTGATTCCCCAGGACCCATGTAAGGCAGATGCACAAGGTGGCACATGCATCTGGAGTTCATTTGCAGTGGCTGGGGGCCCTGGCACACTCATTCTTTCTCTTTCTCTCTATCTCCATCTTTCTCTCAAATAAATAAATAGAAAGAAAATATTTTATTTTATTTGCAAGCAGAGTGAGAGAGAGGAGACAAAGGGCCTCTCGCCACTGCAAACAAACTCCAAACACATATGTCCCCCTTGTGCATGTGGCTTACATGGGTACTGGGGAATCAAACCTGGGTCCTTTGATTTTGCAGACAAGTTCCTTAACTGCTAAGCCATCTCTCCAGCCTGAAATTGTTTTTTTAATTTGAGAGAGAGAGAGAGAGAGGAAGAGGCAGAGAATGGGCAAGGCAGCAGCCTCTCAGCCACTGTGAATGAACTCCAGACACTTGTGCCCCCTTGTGGACATGTGCGACATTGCACACTTGTGTCACTTTTGTGTCTGGCTAAACATGGGACCTAGAGAATCGAATGGGAGTTCTTAGGCTTTGCAGGCAGGTGCCTTAAGGACTAAGCCATCTCTCCAGCCCCAAAAATATTTAAAAAAAAATATTGTCCACTAAATTCAGCAGTCAAGGAAACAATATGAAAAGAAAACAAATATCACATGAATCTAGATTGAACAATATGCATATATACAAGACATGAAAGTAGAAAGGGACCTATTTGGAGGGGAAGTCTAGGAAGAAGGAGAAAATAGGAAACAGTGGGGTGAATAAAAGCAAAGTATAATAATGCACAAGTATGAAAATGTTCCAGTGATGCCCATTATTTTGTATGCTAACTACAAAACAGTAATAAATTTTTAAAAAGAAAGAATGTATATATGATATGAAACTGTGCAACTTTCCCCCATAACAGTACCTTCTATTTAATCAGGATCTTAAAATCATGACATTTTAAAGACTTCAGAAACTTTCTCTGATTTAAATCTCATTAGCTAGCTATTTGATCCTCACATAGACTCAGAGTAGGGAGAAGGGGGCATTATTACCTGTCTTTGCATGAAGAAGTGGAGGCTGCAGAAATCGTCTAAAGTGCTCAGGGACATACAACAAGTCAGCAATAAAATCTAGGAAAGAATTCTGGCCACCCCATCACAATTAGTTCTGTGAAGAACCCCCATGTCGGTGGCATTCTGTCTTTTGCCTCTGAACAGTTTCTTTGCTTGCAACACCACGCTGTCCACTCGGTGGTGTGGAAATCAAGGCAGAGAGGACACGTGGTCCTCCCGGCACCTCCCTGTCACGGGGATGAAATGGAGGAGACAGGGATAGCCTGTGCAGCTGCCAGGCCCGGCTCTCGGTGGCCATCCTGGGAGGTATTAAAAGGCCCTGAGTCTCCTGAATGATGGCTTCTCTCCTGCTATGACTGACCATGAGCTTTTTGCTACCCCTGTCCAAGCCAGAGACTCTAGTCACAGATAAAGGGCAGGGGCTCCCAAGGCTGCTGGGGAATTACTAGGGTAATTTAGTTCAGTGGTTGGGTGTGTGTGTGTGAAAAATCAAACCAGGTCAGGAGGGAGTAGTGTGAGGCCTTGGAAAACTGTCCCCTCCTTGTAGCTTCCTTTGACTATGTGATTCCAGCCCATCAGCTGTACGCTTGCAGTCATTGAACTGCCAGGTGAGGAGGGCATGCTGAACTGAACCCTTGGAAACCTATTCCTCAGACATTTGGAAGTTAAAAGCCATTATAACCAAATGGGTTGAAAGAGAGACTGAGCAGTCTAAGGAACATTTCTGTCGGAGGATAGATCCCTTGAGTAGTGAATTTTCATTTTATGTGGTTTTTACTTGAAGGCACATTGGGGATTCTGAGACCCTGACAAGCTCTGGTTTCCCCCAAGACATCAGAGCTTCTTTAATTGAGAAGAGACAATGAAGGGGAAATATGGATAAGAAAGTAAGAGAAAAGGATCATAACATTAATTAGAACAAAAACGGATGCCAATTTTCTACACAAATTAGTCAACCATCACACAAAATAAACACCAAATTTTGTTGGTTAGTGTAAGCATTATTTGTTATAGAAGAGGTTTTCTGATTATGGAAAAATTAGAAGTTACTTGTGAACTAAAAAGAATAAAAAGAATTTAAAAAAGAATAAACAGGGCTGGAGAGATGGCTTAGCAGTTAAGGCATTTACCTGCAAAGCCAAAGGATCCCGGTTTGATTCTCCAGGACCCACATAGGGCAGATGCACCAGGGGCACATGCATCTAGAGTTCGTTTGCAGGGGCTGGAGGCCCTGGCATGCCCATTCACTCTCTCTCTCTCTCTCTCTCTCTCTCTCCCTAACTCTCTTCCTCTCTGCCTCTTTCTCTCAAATAAATAAATAAATATTTTAAAAAAGAAAAGAAAAAATATTCAATCACATCACCAGAAGTAATATGTTATTGAATTTCTAATCTATGATTTCCTAGCATTTTCTTTATATGTGTATGTATATATTCATGTAAAATAGGTCATATGATACACACCACATGATAAACTACTTTCATCTATACTGTATGGCATAAATATCTTTTGTGAGAATAACTATGGACCTACACCATGAATTTTAGTAACTGAACATGACTAAGCAGCATTGAAGTGAATGGATGAAGCTGCTTTTGTTTAATCACATTACATTGAGATTATATATAAATTTGTCAATACAATGAATAGGTCTAGAAAAAAACAACCTCAGGATTTGGGGTGTAGCTCTAGATAGTTACCTAGAATAAACAATAGTACACAAATGTCTTTACAGACCATTTTAATTTATTTTGCACTGATTCCTGGGAGCAAAATTTCTGGGTCAATGGCCATTAAAGGAATGTACACATTTTTCTCTGAAATCAATCCAATCAAAAATATAAGAGGAAGTTGGAAAGATGGATCAGTGGTTAAGGCACTTACCTGCAAAGCCTGATGACCCAGGTTTGATTCCCCAGCGCCCATGAAAAGCCAGATGCACAAAGTGGCGCATGCATCTGGAGTCCACGTGCAGTGGCTGGAGGCTCTGGCACACCCATTCTCTCTGTCTCTCTTCTATCTCTCTCTATTTGCAAATCAATTAATTAACTTAAAAACTATAAAAGGAATAAATTAAAACTCATGTCTGAAAGTATAGTAATTAAAAGTACCTGTCATCAGTTACTTTTTGTGGAGGGGGAGAAGTGCTGAGGGTGGAAGCTGGGTGGCACACTGCTCAGCAAGAGCTCTACTCCCAAGCTGTAGCCCCAGACACTTGTAACTTTTTAAATTATCAGTTTAGTTTTAAGTCCTAAAGGTGTAACAGTAACAGAAAGGCAACGTAGAAACAATTAAAGACACACAGGGAAAATCTGTACACATGGAATAAGAGTACCTAAGAGAAAGGACAAGTCCATGTTACTCCCTTGAGCCCTTAACACCCTTGCTCATTCTCCTTGGTCTTCAGCCAGAAGTCTGGGTTCCTAGACATCTCTCAGTGGGGGGCTAAGGAGATGCTGAAAGGTTAAAGTCACTTGCTTATAAAGCTTACCAGCCAAGGTTCAGTTCCCTAGCCACCCACATAAAGCCAAACAGGCATTCGTTTGCAGCAGCAAGAGACCCTGGCCTGCCCATACACATGCACACAAGTAAATAAATAATTGTTAAAAAGATATCTCAGCCGGGTGTGGTGGCACACGCCTTTAATCCCAGCACTAGGGAGGCAGAGGTAGGAGGATCCACGTGAGTTCAAGACTGCCCTGAGACTACATAGTGAATTCCAGGTCAGCCTAGGCTAGAGTGAAATCCTACCTCAGAAAAGAAAAAAAAGAAAGAAAGAAAGGAAGGAAGGAAGGACATCTCTAAGTGAATTTAACCCTGTGTGCTAAGATCCCAAACTAGCCAACAAATGCAGGTTCACCCACTAACACTCCTAGCTATTCCTACTGAAAGAAACTCACTCATTTGGGAGCCTTCTATTTTCCTAGTATGAATTTATCAGCACAATTTAGAACAGATTGTCTTTTGAGAGAAGCCACATGATGTAGCAGAAAAGTCACAAAGTTCTAGATTCTGTCCCAACTCTGCTATGCCATATGCCAATAGACCCATCTCAGCATCTGCACAATGGAAACCATTATAATAATGAAAGTCAGCCCGGCTGGGCGTGGTGGTACACGCCTTTAATCCTAGCACTCCACTTGGGAGGCAGAGGTAGGAAGATCACTGTGAGTTTGAAGCCAGCCTGAGACTACACAGTGAATTCCAGGTCAGCCTGGGCTAGAAACAAAAAAAAAAAAAAAAAAAAAAAAAACACCTCTCAAAATGGTGGGTACTTGTTTGTTCTGATGGTACTGGGATTGAGCCAAGGGTCTCACACTTGCTAGAGTCTGAGCTATAATCTCATGATTCTTACCACAGCCCATTGTGTAAGTTCTTATGTGGGGTCTGTGTGGACACCCCAATGAGTTTCACAGTTGCTTAGCAGTCTACTTGTTAACATTAAAAGGGTAAAGCCTCCCCTGCCTTTTTTTCGAGGTAGGGTCTTACTCTAGCCAGTGACCCTCCTGAACCTCTGCCTCAAAGACGAGCACCACCACACCCAGCTTCAGGCTAGTTTTATACCTGGATAAGTAAGGCCCTTTCCTCTGAGCTGCTTTTAAAGCTAGTAAAGCCACTCCGTTTGAGCTGGTTTTAGCCCACACTTTGCCCCCAGCCTCTTCCACAGTGGTTGTCCTCCGTGAGGTTGCAAGCTGCATTCACTTGTGTTTTCATGCTTCCAGTCCTTTTTTTAAAAATCCGTAATGCTTATTCTATTTCCTCCCTTACTTGTTAAGTAGCATACGGGTTTTGAGAATCAGGCAGCAAGAACAGGGGAAGGAACAGTGGTTCTTGAGAGAAATGCCTCCAGGTGGCAAAGAAATGGACTTAGGCCTTCAAAATGAAAATGAAACAGCCTGCAGAAAGCTGAATGTACAAAGGAAGCAAAACCGGTCACTCCTGCTCAACTGCTTCTCTTCCCTACTTTAAAGCACCTCAGAGGAAACTGGGGTAGCAGTACACATCTATACCCAGCACTCAGAAGGCTGAGGCAGGAGGATTGTGAGTTAAAGGCCAGCCTGGGTTACCTAGTGAGACACTATCTCAAAAATAAATAAATAAATAGCCAGGCGTGGTGGCGCACGCCTTTAATCCCAGCACTCGGGAGGCAGAGGTAGGAGGATCGCCGAGAGTTCAAGGCCACCCTGAGACTATATATAGTTAATTCAAGGTCAGCCTGGACTAGAGTGAAACCCTACCTTGAAAAACCAAAATAAATAAATAAATTAATTAATTAATTAATTAATTAGCTGGGGAGATGGTTCAGTCAGTAAAGTACTTGCCATGCAATCACAAGGACCTGAGTTTGGGGCTGGAGAGATGGCTTAGAGGTTAAGGCACTTGCCTTTGAAGCCTAAAGACCCAGGTGCGATTTCCCAGTACCCACATAAAGCCATATGCACAAAGTGGAGCATGCATCTGGAATTTGTTTGCAGTGGCTGAAGGCCACCTATATTCTCCCTTTCTTTCTTTCTTTAGTAAATAAAAGAAAGAAAGAGAAAAAGAAAGAAAGAAAGAAAGAAAGAAAGAAACAAACAAACAAACAAACAAACAAACAAACAAACAGAGAAAGAGAAGTTTGGATCTTCAGCATCCACATGAAATCCAGAACTGGCAGGCACTCTTATAACTCCAGTGCTAGGAAGGTGGAGACAATAGGATTTCGGAGGATTGCTGGCTAGCTAGTCTAGCTGGATGGATTGAATTCCTAGTTCTGTGAGAGATCCTGCCTCAAGAAATAAGGTGGAGCCAGGTGTGGTGGCGCACGCCTTTAATCTCAGCACTTGGGAGGCAGAGGTAGGAGGATCACCATGAGTTGGAGGCCACCCTGAGACTACATAGTGAATTCCAGGTCAGCCTGGACTAGAGTGAAACCCTACCTCAAAAAACAATAAAGAAGAAAGAAAGAAAGAAAGAAAGAAAGAAAGAAAGAAAGAAAGAAAGAAAGAAAGAAAGAGAGAGAGAAAGAAAGAGGAAAAAAAAAAAGAACTAGGTGGAACTGAGTGTTAGAGCTCATGCCTGTACTCCCAGCACTCTGGAAGCTGAGGTAAGAGGATTACCATGAGTTTGAAGCCAATCTGGGCTTCAAAGTGAATTTCAGGTCGGCCTAGGCTAGAGTGAGACCCTGCCTCAAAACAAATAAACCAAGTAATAACAACAACAAAAACAAAAACAGGTGGAGAGTGGTTGAGAAAGACACTTGACATCAGCCTCTGCTCTTCACATAAATACACACATGTACACAAACAGAATAAACACACACACATGAACAGATGCCAAAAAAAAAAAAAAAAGGCAGGGCTTGGTGGTGCAAGCCTTTAATCCCAGCACTTGGGAGGTAGAGGTAGGAGGATCGCAGTGAGTGTTGAAGGCAACCCTGAGACAACAGAGTGAATTCCAGGTGGTTAGCCTGAGCTAGAGAGAGAACCTACCTCGAAACACCAAAAAAGAAAAAAAAGACAAAGAAAAGGAAGCTCAGTGGTAAAGTGCTTGTCTACAATGTTCAAGACCCTAGTTAGATTCCTAGCATTAAAAAAAAAAAAAAAAAGAACTTTTTTTTTAAAACCTAAAATGAAAACAAAAAGGGTTGGGGGGGGGTGGATTGGGATGGAGGCCAAGAGGGCTCATGGCTGTTGACCACTTTCCAAATCTGAGGATCACTGTTTCCGCCTCCCTGGGGACCATTTCTGAACACGTTGCCTTTCTCCTAGAAAGGCTGGCTGTGCAGTGGTGGTGTCCAGCTTTTTGACTTCTTGCTCTGAGGAATGTTTTAGGTGATCAGAGAGCAAGGCTTCTGGTGGTTGTGGCTTCCGTCCCAAGGAGAGTCAGACTTGAACTGTGGTCCCACCAAAGGAGGAAACTGACAGGTTATAAACACAGCTTTGGTAGAACAGCAAGAAAGCAGAAACAGTCTGATAAAGTAAATGTAACTGACAAGAGCAGTTAGACAAACATAAACAGGGCTTTAGGAAAGGTACTTTGAACAATGGAACAACAGTAGGGCAGCCACACCTCAAGAATTGGCAGTGCGGACCCATTGGGAAAATGTCAATGGCCCTTCACTACTAGCGACTTGTACAACTGGCGTTCTCAAATGCCCCTTCTCTGCCAGGTTCTGTAAGAAAGTTCTCTTTACACACCAAATTGTCTTTACTACTCCACAATCCCTGGAAACCCCACCTAACCCAGGGTTGAGTCCTCTGACCAAACTAATTTGTGACTTTCTCAAATCAATTTTGATGTAATACAAGGTGAAACCAATCGTTTCCTATTCTCCTAGCAGGAATTAGAACAAACTGTGCTTTTCACTGTGTTCTGCCACACAGAATGGTATGACATAAAATCAGGATTTTTATCCCAAGATTTGGAGAACAGTGATTAGAAAGCCAATTTCCTTCCGTATTGATTGACAAGGATGACAGAGGACTTCTCATTAGAAAGTACTAATGCAAACTGATGATAATCGAGATGGGTTTTTTCCCTTTGTTTGTTGTTCTTGGGAATTTTTGTTTTCTTTTCTTTGGCTACCCACTACTGGGGCGTGACTTATTTGTTGGTAATTTCATTTTTCGAACAAGGGGTACAATTGAGACCCCCAATACAGATTCTGATTCTGACAGGGAATGGGATGGATGGGATGGGATGGGATGGGATGGGATGGGATGGGATGGGATGGGATGGGATGGGACAGGATGGTACTCAGGCTTTACCATGGAGCCACACTGGCATCTCCAGGATGATTTTAAGTACAGTCTCTGAGGGAGTCCAGGTCAACGGGATCTCCAACCTTTCTCAGGATCTGCCTAAAGCCCTACAGGAGGTTTCACTTTTTGAATTACTAAATAGCAGAATCTTTTAATAGGAGCTACCAGCCAAATGCCATCTCCTAGTATATGCTTCCTCTGCTCAGTAAAGGACTGGAAGGGAAACTCACGCAAGCATGCTTACTGGGATTTGTGCTCTAGCCATCTGCCGGGATGTACTCTGTCACCTGCACTGTGTTGTAACTTCTGACATTTACATAGGCAGTTTCTCACATGAGCATACGCTCTTCTCCCCTTCAGAGGAAATGAATCCCAGCCTCATGCACACTACCTGGCTATGATTGGTTCTAATCCCTGGGTCTTTCAACAGGAAAAAGTGGCTAAGAAAACAAATGGTTGGGGGCATGACTGAGAGGGAGAGCGCTTACCTCACACATTCAGGGTCCTGAGTTCAAACCCCAGAACCATGAACAAGAAAAAAAAAATAGAAAAACTGTGGGTTGGAGAGATTGCTTAGTGGTTAAGACGCTTGCCTGCATAGCCAAAGGACCTCGGTTTGATTCCCCAGGTCCCAGAGGATTTGAGCCAGATGTCAAAACAAGGTGGTGCATGGAGTTTTGATTTTGCAGTGGCTGGAAGCCCATTTGGGAATTGGATGTACCCATTTTTCTCTCTCTAATTCTCTTGTTTCTCTGCTACTGCTCTTCTCCAATCCCTCTTCATGCTCTGAAATAAATAAATTAAAATAAAATACTAAAAAAGAAAATTTAAAAAGTGTGTCACTTTTTGGGAGGTTGGAGAGATGACTCAGTAGTTAAAGCCACTTGCTTACAAAGCTTGATAGCCTATTTTCTAGTATCTACATAAAGCCAGATGCATTTGGAGTTTCTTTGTACTGACAAAAGGCCCTGGGGTGTACATTTGCTCCCTTTCTCTCTCTCTTTCTCTTTTTCCTTCCCTCCCTCCCTCCCTCCCTCTCTACTTGCAAATAAATAAAAATATTTAAACAGGGAACAAGTAATTACTCCAGAGTTGTTCATTTCCAAAACAGCATTAAATTGTCCCAACATCCTGCAAGACATCATCCTGAGATCCTTAACTGACACCTGTTCCTTAGTTGTCTAATAGTTGGTGGGCAGACGATCAAGATACAGACATCATAGTAAATGGATTTTATGTTTATTGACTACCTGTGGCTACAGCTTGACAGTAATTGATTTTGTGCAGATAGCCATTATAGTAAAACAACTGCCATCTTCATGCTATGAAAAATGGGAAGTCTTAGGACATCCGGGAGATAATAAAGAATCTGTGTCCATTTTTAGAGCTTATTATATCCTACATTCAGTAAAAATTAATTAATTAATTAATTAATTTTTAAAACCTAAATGAAACAACTGGGGCTGATTGGGAGAGATGGCTCAGCTGTTGAGCAGTTAAAGGGATCACTGTTTGCAAAGCCTGGGGACCATTTTCACATCCCCAGTGGCCTATATAAGGCCAGATGCACTGAGGAATGTTTTGGTGATCAATGCATCTGGTGGTTGTTTGTCCCAAGGAGAGTCAGACTTGAAGGCCCTGACATGCCCAGGTTATAAACACAGCTTTGGTAGAACAGCAAGAAAGCAGAAACAGTCTGATCTCTCTCTCTCAGTTTGCAAACATAAAATAAATAAAGGTACTTTTTAAACTGGAACAACAGTATAAAATTGGGTGGGAAAATGAATTTCACATTCTGTTGCAGTACTGTCTCCATGGAAAATAATATTCAGTACATTTTATTTGTGCAATCATTTAGTAAGTTGCCTAGGAATAGAACAAACAGTGCTTTTCTGTGTTCTGCCACACAGAATGGTCATAACACTGGCACCAAGATTTGGAGAACAGTGATTAGGCCTTTTTGATTGATGACAGAGGACTTCTCATTTTTAAAAACCGAGATGGGTTTTTTCCCTTTGTTTGTTGTTCTTGGGACTTTTTGTTTTCTTTTCTTTGGCTTTGCTTTCATTTGTTGGTAATGGGATTGGATTGGGTGGGATGGGATGGGATGGGATGGGATGGGATGGGATGGGATGGGATGGGATGAGATGGGATGGGACGGGGCCAGGACAGGATACCATGGAGCCACACTGGCATCTCCAGGATGATTTTAAAAACCTCTAGATGGGTGCAGGTCTCTGTTTCAATCTTCTAGTCCAGGTCTCTCCAACCTTCTCAGGATCTGCCTGGGTTTCACTTTGAATTACTAAATAGCAAATAGGAAATGCCATCTCCTAGTATATGCTTCCTCTGCTCATGACACTGCATGCTTACATAGCCATCTGCCGGGATGTACTCTGTCAGCACTGTGTTGGACAAGCATACGCTCTTCTCCCCTTCAGAGGAAATGAATCCCACCTCATGCACTTCTGACTTTGTTTGCAACAGGGTCTAAGAAAACAAATGGTTGGGCATGACTGTGTGCATCAGTCAGGCTGGGTGGCCCAGGAGCTGCCAGGACCTCGGTTTGATTCCCCAGGTCTCTCCAGCAATGCCATGGAGTTCCTTTGCAGTGGCTGGAAGGCTGGGATTGCAGACATGCTGAAATAAATAAATTAAAATAAAATACTGAAAACAACCAGTGGCTTTAGGTTGGCAGGTTCTCAGGCTATTTTCTAGTATCTACATAAAGCCAGATGATTTAGTTTCTTTGTACTGACAAACCCACCCCTCCATCCTCCCTCCCTCCCTTTTCTGCATTCAAGTAATTTGTTGTTCATTTCCAAGAGTTGAAATAAAATATGAGAGATGGTCAAGTAAATGGATTTTAAACCTAGGGCTTAATTGATTTATGTGCCTATAGAAAGCTTCATGTGGTGGTCCTTTAGAGCTTATTATATCCTACATTCAGTAAAAATAAATAAATAAATTAATTAATTAATCCCAAAACTGGGGGAGGCAGAGGTCAGGAGGTTAAAGGCACTTGCTTGCAAAGCCTGAGTTCAAGGCCATCCCTGAGACTACATAAGGTTAATGCCAGGTCAGCCTGGGCCAGAGTGAGACCCTACCTTGCAAATAAATAAAAAAAAATCTAGGGGCTGAGGGCTTGGAATATAATACACAGTGATAGTTCAGCAGTTAAGGTTTTTGTCATTTTTAAAAAGCTCTAATGACTGCGGGTTCTATTCCTCAGTTCCATGACATGGCAAAGACAGATGCATCAAAATGCCTTCCACTTTGTTTGCATCTGAGTTTGTTGTGCCCAGGAGGCTGCCAATTCTCCGGTCTCTCCAGCAAGACCCATGCATGACAACCAGCATGTGGCAGGTTCTCTCTGACCCACCTCTCTCTCTTTTTCTGCATTCTTTTGTGCAAATATATATAAATAAAAATTTTTAAGTCTGAGGGCTGAGAAGAGATGGCTCAGTGAGTACCTAAAAAAAAAAAAAAAAAGGCTTGGAGAGATAGTTCAGCAGTTAAGGTGCTTGTCTGCAAAGCCTGATGGGTTCCTCAGTTGTTGCATGCATCTGGAGTTTGTTTTCCCCTAAAGTACACAAATATATAAATAAAGCCAGATGCACAAAGTGGTGCTGACCCATGTTCAATTTGGCCAAAAGTGGCCCTGGTTGGCAAAAACCCTGCCCAGTCTCTCTCTTTCTCTCTCCTCCTAAACTAACCGTTTCTCTCTTTCTTTCTCTCTCTAATAAATAAATAGAATATATTTAAAAAAACTAAAATCTCTTGGAACCTAAGATTGTTATTGTACTGGTTTTTAGAAGTACCAGTGGAAACATAAGACAAGCTAACAGGAATGTTATAATGAGGCTGATATTTTAAAAACTATCTTAAGAACAGCTGTCCCTTGGTATTTGGGAGGTCTGGCTCCAGGACTCGTTGAGATTCCCAAACCCACAGATGCTCAAATCCCTTACATAAAATGACACAATATTCGCATCTAGGTAAGTCCAACCTTAAGACACTGAGACATCACACTGTCATGTAACATGTTCACAGCATCGCGTTGCTCTTAAACCATGCAGTTGAATTACAAAATAAATTTCATAATTTTTTTGAGGCAAGCCCAACAGAGAATGAGTGTGTGTGTGTGTATGTGAGAGAGAGAGAGAGAGAGAGAGAGAATTGGCATGCCAGGGTCTCCAGCCATTGCAATTGAACTCTAGGTGCATGCACCCCCTTGTGCACAAGTGCGACCTTGCGCCCTTGCATCACTGTGCATCTGGCTTATGTGGGGCCTGGAGAGTCAGACATGAGTCCTTAATGTTTCCCAGGTAAGCGCTAAGCCATCTCTCCAGCGCCTTATAATGTTTCAAGTCAGCTTAGGATTTTGTGTCGGCCTTATTCATAGCTAGCCATCTTCAGGCTCATGTGACCACAGGCTGTAGGTTGTACAGGACTGCTTTCTCTCTGAAGCATCTCTACACTATTTTATAATATCTATCACAGGCTGGAGAGATGGCTTAGTGGTTAAGGCACTTGCCTGTGAGCCTAAGGAGCCAGGTTCAATTCCCAGTAACCACATAAGCCAGCTGCACAAGGTGAAGCACACATCTGTAGTTTGTTTGCAGTGACTAGAGGCTCTTGCATACCATTTTCTCTTTTTCTCTATCTGCCTCTTCCTCTGGCTCCCCCTCTATCTCTCAAATAAATAAGTAAGTAAAATAATTATAATAATGGGAAAATTTTCTGTATATGCACTGTACAGATATAACAATTTTGGTTTTTGAATATTTTTGATCTGTGGTTACAAAATCTGCAGATGCAGAAGGCCAACTCTGCATCTACATATTAATGTAATATATTAAAAATGACAAGGCCGGGCATGGTGGCACATGCCTTTAATCCCAGCACTTCGGAGGGAGAGGTAGGAGGATCACCATGAGTTTGAAGCCACCCTGAGACTACACAGTGAATTCCAGGTCAGCCTGAGCTAAAGACCCTACCTTGAAATACCAAAAAAAAAAAAAAAAAAAGATAACATGGTATTTTAATACAATAGCCACTAGTGCTTGTATAGAATAGATGGGGGCCAACATTAGGAACCTGAACTTGGGCTGGAGAGATGGCTTAGTGGTTAAGGCGCTTGCCTGCAAACTCTAATGATCCGAGTTCAATTCATGTAAAGCCAGATGCACAAGGTGGGGCATGTGTCGGGAGTTTTTTTAGGTGGCTAGAGACCCTGGCCCACTCGCTCTCTCTCTCTCTCTAATATTTAAATAAAATATTTTTTAAAACTGAACTTTCAGGCTGGAGGTTGGCTTGGCGGTTGAGGTGCTTGCCTGAAAAGCCTAAGGACCCAGGTTTGATTCCCCAGGACCCACAATAGTCGGATGCACAAGGGGGTGCACACATCTGGAATTCATTTGCAGTGGCTGGAGGCCCTGGCGTACCCATTCTCTCTCTGTCTGTCTATCTCTCTCTCCCCCTCTTTCTTTGTCAAATAAATAAACAAATAAATTTTTTAAAGCTTTAAAAAAAATTAAAAAAACTGAACTTTGCCTTAACTCACCAAGGTGTTAGCTGAAAATGACCCTATAGTTACTTAGAGTAGTAAAACCCTAAAATCAGAAGGCAGAACAGTGGCTGCTGAGGGCTGATGGGGGTGGAATGTGGGTTATCGTCTGATGAATATACGGTTTTCAGTTTTGCCAAAGGCAAAGAGTTATGAAAGTGGCTATAGCAGTAGTGGCATGGGATTATGAATAGATTTAATACCACAAACACTGAACATGGCAAAGATGGTAAATATTATATAACATGTATTCTACCACAATAAAAACTGTCTTTTCTAAAATGAAGGAGCATAGTTAGCATTGCCCTAGTCCATTTCTTCCTGGTGCCTCATTCCATCCTTCTGCCTGCCAGCTCCATCTCTTCATCCCCCACCCTGTACCTTCAAAGAAGCTCCATCCTTTTAAGCTTTGTGGTTTGCCTTGAGTCCAGTTGGGTTGTTTTTCAGCTTCAGTAGCCTCTGGGCTCTATTGAGCATTGGCAGGTCCTGTTTCACACCAAGGCTATCTGCTGACCTCACTCTAGTACTCTTCTGAGTAGGATCAATAAGAAGCACTGTGAGGGCTGGAGAGCTGGCCTAGGGGTTAAGGCACTTGCCTGTAATGCCAGAGGACCCAGGTTTAGTTCCCTAGGAACCACGCAAGCCAGATGCACAAGGTGATGTGTACATCTGGAGTGCATTTGCAGTGATTGAAGGGCCCGGTATGCCCATTCTCTGTCTTCCTCTCTCTCAAATAAATAAATAAATAAATAAATAAATAAATATTTTTTAATGTAGAAAAAGGCATTAAAAAATAAAAGTAATCCAAGGTGGCCTCCAACTTGTGAACCAGTGAGGTTGGCTGGCCTTGAACTTCTGATTCTCCTCCTCCTACTTCCCAGTGCTGGGATTATTACCATGTTCAGCAAAAAAAAATTAAGGCCTGGAGAGACGGCTTAGCAGTTAAGGCGCTTGCATGCAAAGCCAGAGTACCTTGGTTCTATTCCCTAGGACCTACATAAGCCAGATGCACAAGGTGGTGTATGCATCTGGAGTTCGTTTACAGTGGCTGAAGACCTGGCATGTCCATTCATATTCTCTCTCTCTTCCTCCCCCTCCTTCACTCTCTCAAATAAGTAAATTTTAACAGGAATGTTATAATGAGGCTGATATTTTAAAAACTATCTTAAGAACAGCTGTCCCTTGGTATTTGGGAGGTCTGGCTCCAGGACTCGTTGAGATTCCCAAACCCACAGATGCTCAAATCCCTTACATAAAATGACACAATATTCGCATCTAGGTAAGTCCAACCTTAAGACACTGAGACATCACACTGTCATGTAACATGTTCACAGCATCGCGTTGCTCTTAAACCATGCAGTTGAATTACAAAATAAATTTCATAATTTTTTTGAGGCAAGCCCAACAGAGAATGAGAGTGTGTGTGTGTGTATGTGAGAGAGAGAGAGAGAGAGAGAGAGAGAGAGAATTGGCATGCCAGGGTCTCCAGCTATTGCAATTGAACTCCAGGTGCATGCACCCCCTTGTGCACACGTGCGACCTTGCGCCCTTGCATCACTGTGCATCTGGCTTACGTGGGGCCTGGAGAGTCAAACATGAGTCCTTAATGTTTCCCAGGTAAGCGCTAAGCCATCTCTCCAGCGCCTTATAATGTTTCAAGTCAGCTTAGGATTTTGTGTCGGCCTTATTCATAGCTAGCCATCTTCAGGCTCATGTGACCACAGGCTGTAGGTTGTACAGGACTGCTTTCTCTCTGAAGCATCTCTACACTATTTTATAATATCTATCACAGGCTGGAGAGATGGCTTAGTGGTTAAGGCACTTGCCTGTGAGCCTAAGGAGCCAGGTTCAATTCCCAGTAACCACATAAGCCAGCTGCACAAGGTGAAGCACACATCTGTAGTTTGTTTGCAGTGACTAGAGGCTCTTGCATACCATTTTCTCTTTTCTCTATCTGCCTCTTCCTCTGGCTCCCCCCTCTATCTCTCAAATAAATAAGTAAGTAAAATAATTATAATAATGGGAAAATTTTCTGTATATGCACTGTACAGATATAACAATTTTGGTTTTTGAATATTTTTGATCTGTGGTTACAAAATCTGCAGATGCAGAAGGCCAACTCTGCATCTACATATTAATGTAATATATTAAAAATGACAAGGCCGGGCATGGTGGCACATGCCTTTAATCCCAGCACTTCGGAGGGAGAGGTAGGAGGATCACCATGAGTTTGAAGCCACCCTGAGACTACACAGTGAATTCCAGGTCAGCCTGAGCTAAAGACCCTACCTTGAAATACCAAAAAAAAAAAAAAAAAAAAAAAAAAAAAAAAAAAGATAACATGGTATTTTAATACAATAGCCACTAGTGCTTGTATAGAATAGATGGGGGCCAACATTAGGAACCTGAACTTGGGCTGGAGAGATGGCTTAGTGGTTAAGGCACTTGCCTGCAAACCCTAATGATCCGAGTTCAATTCATGTAAAGCCAGATGCACAAGGTGGGGCATGTGTCGGGAGTTTTTTTAGGTGGCTAGAGGCCCTGGCCCACTCGCTCTCTCTCTCTCTCTCTCTCTCTCTCTCTAATATTTAAATAAAATATTTTTAAAACTGAACTTTCAGGCTGGAGGTTGGCTTGGCGGTTGAGGTGCTTGCCTGAAAAGCCTAAGGACCCAGGTTTGATTCCCAGGACCCACAATAGTCAGATGCACAAGGGGTGCACACATCTGGAATTCATTTGCAGTGGCTGGAGGCCTGGCGCACCCATTCTCTCTCTGTCTGTCTATCTCTCTCTCCCCCTCTTTCTTTGTCAAATAAATAAACAAATAAATTTTTTAAAGCTTTAAAAAAAATTTAAAAAACTGAACTTTGCCTTAACTCACCAAGGTGTTAGCTGAAAATGACCCTATAGTTACTTAGAGTAGTAAAACCCTAAAATCAGAAGGCAGAACAGTGGCTGCTGAGGGCTGATGGGGGTGGAATGTGGGGTTATCGTCTGATGAATATACGGTTTTCAGTTTTGCCAAAGGCAAAGAGTTATGAAAGTGGCTATAGCAGTAGTGGCATGGGATTATGAATAGATTTAATACCACAAACACTGAACATGGCAAAGATGGTAAATATTATATAACATGTATTCTACCACAATAAAAACTGTCTTTTCTAAAATGAAGGAGCATTGTTAGCATTGCCCTAGTCCATTTCTTCCTGGTGCCTCATTCCACCCTTCTGCCTGCCAGCTCCATCTCTTCAACCCCCACCCTGTACCTTCAAAGAAGCTCCATCCTTTTAAGCTTTGTGGTTTGCCTTGAGCCCAGTTGGGTTGTTTTTCAGCTTCAGTAGCCTCTGGGCTCTATTGAGCATTGGCAGGTCCTGTTTCACACCAAGGCTATCTGCTGACCTCACTCTAGTACTCTTCTGAGTAGGATCAATAAGAAGCACTGTGAGGGCTGGAGAGCTGGCCTAGGGGTTAAGGCACTTGCCTGTAATGCCAGAGGACCCAGGTTTAGTTCCCTAGGAACCACGCAAGCCAGATGCACAAGGTGATGCGTACATCTGGAGTGCATTGCAGTGACTGAAGGGCCTGGTGTGCCCATTCTCTGTCTGCCTCTCTCTCAAATAAATAAATAAATAAATAAATAAATAAATAAATATTTTTTAATGTAGAAAAAGGCATTAAAAAATAAAAGTAATCCAAGGTGGCCTCCAACTTGTGAACCAGTGAGGTTGGCTGGCCTTGAACTTCTGATTCTCCTCCTACTACTTCCCAGTGCTGGGATTATTACCATGTTCAGCAAAAAAAAATTAAGGCCTGGAGAGACGGCTTAGCAGTTAAGGCGCTTGCATGCAAAGCCAGAGTACCTTGGTTCTATTCCCTAGGACCTACATAAGCCAGATGCACAAGGTGGTGTATGCATCTGGAGTTCGTTTACAGTGGCTGAAGACCCTGGCGTGTCCATTCATATTCTCTCTCTCTTCCTCCTCCCTCCTTCACTCTCTCAAATAAGTAAATTTAAAAATTAAAATAAGCAAGGAATGTTGGTGTACGCCTTTAATCCCATAACTAGAGGCAGAGGTAGGAGGATCTCCGTGAGTTCAAGGCCACCCTGAGACTACATGGTGAATTCCAGGTCAGCTTGAGCTAGAGTGAGACCCTGCCTTAAAAACCAACCAAACAAACAAAAAATATTAAAATAAATAAGTATTGTGAGAAAGAAAATTTGGAGCCAAGAATGGTGGTACATGCCTTTAATTCCAGCACTTGGGAGGCAGAGATAGAAGGATCACCATGAGTTTGAGGCCAGCCTGAGACTACATAGGGAATTCCAGGTCAGCCTGTGCTAGAGCAAGACCCTACCGTGGAAAACCAAAAGAAAAGGAGGAGGGGCTGAAGAAATGGTTCAGTGGTTAAGGTGCTTGCCTGCAAAGCCTAAGGACCCAGGTTTGACTCCCCAGTACCCATGTAAAGCCAGATGCACAAAGTTGTGCATGTGTTTGGAGTTCATTTACAGTGGCTAGAGGCCCTGACATACTCATTCTCCCTCTCTGTCTTTCTCTGTGTCAAATAAATAAATAGTATATTAAAAAATCAGACCATCTGTACAAAAATACAGCAAAAAATTGGAGATAATCATAATAATCTATAATTTTTTATTTCTTCTTAAAAATATTAATTAGTTAATTAATTTACTTGAGAGAGAGAGAATGGGCATGCAAGGGCCTTCTGCTGTTATGGTGAAATCCAGGTGCATGTGCCACTTTATGCATCTGACTTTACATGGGTACTGGGGGATCAAACCCTGGCAACTAGGCTTCACAAGCAAGTTTAACCACTTTAACCACTGAGCCATGTCTTCAGCATTTATTTATTTATTTATTTATTTATTTATTTATTTATTTATTTATGTTTTCAAGGTAGGATCTCACTCTAGCCCAGGCCTCTTTAGCTTTTTATTTCATTTTAAAAATATTTTTATTGTTATTTATTAATTTGAGACTGAGAGAAAGAAGCACGGGGTGGGGGCAGGGAAAGATAAAGACAGAATGGGCGCGCCAGGGCCTCCAGCCACTGCAAATGAACTTCAGACACATGTGCCACCTTGTGCATCTGGCTTAAGTGGGTCCAGGGGAATTGAACCTAGGTCCTTTAGCTTTGCAGGCAAGTGCTTTACCCACTAAGCCATCTCTCCAGCTGCTTTTTATTTCTTTATAATGCAGGACTGAGATCAAACCAGAACCTCACACATGATAGAAAAGTGCTCTACCTCTGAGCTACATCCCCACGCCTGGAATTTCTTTCATTGTCATTTCTAGTGCTTCTCTTTTGAAAGAAGTCAACTTTCAATTGTCTTTGAAGCTAAGAAATGCTGTGGGTTTTGTTGTTGTTGTTTGATTCTAAGCAATTGACCACTGCTCAAGTAATAGCATTAAGGGAAGAGAACATTTTCTGAGTAATGTAAAATAGTGATTGATGTAAACATTAGTTGCCTTTGGCTTTGAAATATGCTTTTTAAAAAGACTTCTATTTACATACGGGCAGATTTGATCTCAAAATGCAAATAAAATTAAATGGAGGCATAGCTCAAGAAAGGTGGGACTCTGCCTGTCCTTCTAACCCTGACTTCTTGTCCCCAACCCACTGCCTACCAGTGCTGGCTGTCCAAGATGTTAATGCTCTTAGTGACTGCAGCTCACTCAGCTCAACTTTGCCTCCCGGATCATTTTTAGGCCAGCCTTACTGGATATAGCTAGCTCACTCTTGATGCTCCCTCCTGTCTGAAGGGACAAGATGAGGCCCCAGCTGTCTGCTCTGTCATGCTTTTCCCACCTGGATAAAGCTTCCCCTTGAATCTGAAGCCAAAATAAACCCTTTCCTTCCATGAGCTGCTTCTGATTGAGTGTTTTGTCCCAGCAAACGAGAAGGTGACTGCTACAAGAATATGTACAACCAGAATATGCCCACAGTAGAGTCAAAGTAAGAGATAAAGTTTGTTGAACAACAACTTAAAACAATCAGTGTATAAATTCAATCATTTGGTGACAAATAAATGTGGATGGATTCTTCCATTTGTTCCAATAATTTTCATATGACAGTCTTTGCATGTATATCTCTTGCTACACACACACACACACACACACACACACATCTGAGTATTTGAATAAATGTATCTCTCTAAAAGTAATATGTTGGGCTGGAGAGCTGGCTTAGCAGTTAAGGTATTTGCCCGCAAAGCCAAAGGATCCTGGTTTGATTCTCCAGGACCCATGTAAGCCAGGTGCACAAGGGGGCACATGCATCTGGAGTTGGTTTGCAGTGGCTGGAGGCCATGGGGTGCCCATTCTCACCCTCTCTCTCTACCTCTTTCTCTCAAAAATAAATAAATAAATAATATATTTTTTAAAAGTGATATGTTAAAGATAAAATTCTTAGGTGATGTTTTTAAGAGGTAAGGCTGGTTACAGGTAATTAGACCGTTAGAGCTCTGCCGCCATGGGTGGAATGGGTGCATTCATATAAAGGCTCTATGGCTGAGTGCAGTGGTGCACACTTTTAATCAATACACTAGGGAGGCTGTGTTGGGCCCCACGTTGGGCACCAGTTGCCAGTTTTTTTCCTTCACCACCGGCAGGTAGAGCGGAAGAGAGAGAGAGCCGGGCCAGCTGCTTCTCTCGAGGCTGAGCAGGAAGGCAGGTGTCAGCAGCTCAAAAAACCTCCCCAAGCCACCAGGGAAAAGAAAACCACATTGAGCCGGGAGTCCGTCTGGCGGAAAATCTCCCCTTTATTGTCATGGGAAGGTATTTATATATTTTGAGAGAGGGTGGGAAAAAGGATGAGATAAATAAGGGCCAATAGTGCAGTAGCTGGGCGGAGGCAGTTTCGGCAGGTGCTGAGTCACTCCAAGGACAGGTCTCAAAACTCTAGTCAGGCTCGGAAGGCTGAGCCTCACCGGGAGTAGGCCAAGTACAAACTGGCTGGGCTAACCACTAGGCTTCACACCAGGCAGGGCCCAACAAGGCTGAGTCAAGAGGATGTTAATGTTCAAGTTCAGCCTAGACTAAATAGAAAGAACTTGTCTTTAAAAAGAATTGCCAGGCACAGTGGCTCACCCATATAATCCCAGCACTCAAAAGGTAAGTTAGGAGGATCACCATGAACCAAGGGCAGCCTGGGCTACAATAAATTCCAACTCAGTTTGAGGTAGAATGATAGCCTGCCTCAAAAAAATGTTAAAAGAGCTGGGTGTGGTGGTGCACACCTTTAATCCCAGCATTTGGGAGGCAGAGGTAGGAAGATCACCATGAGTTTAAGGCTACCCTGAGAATACAGAATGACTTCCAGGTCAGCCTGGGCTAGAGTAAGACCCTACCTCGAAAAAACAAAAACAAACAAATAAACAAAAATGTTAAAAGAAATAGGGTTTAAGCTAGACGTGGTAGTGCACACCTTTAATCCCAGAACTCAGGAGGCAGAGGTTGGAGGATCACCATGAGTTCAAGGCCACCCTGAGACTACATAGTCTCCATTCCATGTCAGCCTGGACTAGAGTGAAACCCTACCTTGAAAAACAAAAAGGAAAAGAAAAGAAAAGGTAAGACAAGTAAAGAAACAGGGTTTAGAGAAAGTGTCCTATTTTTCTCCTTCTTTTCTGTGCTATGAGAGGACATAGCATTCATCTGTTCCAGAGGATTCGGTAATAAGCACTATTGTGGAAGCCAAGAGCAAGCTCTTACCAGACACCAACTCTACTGATGCTTATATCCTGAACTTCCGACCTTCCACAAGTGTGCGAAATACGTTCCTGGTCTTTATAAGTTATCTATTTCTAGGTGGTAGTTTGAATCAGATGTCCCCCCATAAAGTCGTGTGTTTTGCATACTCAGTTCCCAGCTGATGGCAGTTTGGGAGGTGGAGCCTTGCTGGAGGAGGTGTGTCACAGGGGGCAGACCTTGATGTTTATCAGCAACCAGTTTGCCAGTGCTAGCTCAGCTCACTCTCTTGCCGCTTTCTGTCACCTGCTGTGGCAGGAAGTGACAGCCAGCCTTGCCTCTACCATCTTTTCTTGCTGTCATGACTGTAAGCCAAAATGAGCTCTTTCCTCCCATCGGCTGCTTTTGGTCAGTGTTTTGTCCCCGCAGCACAAAGGTCACCACACATTATGTTAGTCACCCTATTAGTTACTCTTTTCATCGCCATGATAGAACACCTGACCAAAGCAACTTCAGGGAGGAATAATTTATTTCAGCTTCACAGTTTCAGGCAACATAGCCCATCACGGCAAGACTGGCATGGCAGTGTGCCCCACTCAGTGTTGGGAACTTGTCATGTGTTCACATCTCAGTGCATTGGGAAGCAGAGAACAGAACCCAAATCTAGGTCCTAAAAGTTCTACAACCTCCAAAACAACCACCCACTGGACAAGCAAATGTTCAAATATTGAGTCTGTGAGGGAAATTTCCCTTGCAAACTACAGCAGTCACCTCTTGTCACTGTGACAGAATTCCCGAGAAGACAGCTAAAGGAAGGAAGGATTTATTTTGGTTCAAGGTTTCAGAGGTTTTTGCTCTGTAATCAGTTTGCTCTGTGGGACCTGTGGTGAGGCACAGCAGCCTGGCAGCTGGAGTGGGTGGCAAAGGAGATGGCTCACAGCAGCCAGGAAACAGAGATAGAGGGAGACTGTAAAGGACCAGGAACAAGCTACCTTCTTGCCTCCTGTGACCTCCTCCATTCTGAGAGTCCATACAGCTATGAACTCATCAGTTTATTCACTGATAGGTTAGAACCCTCACAGTCCAGTCACCTCTCCAGGTCCCACCTCTGAACACTGCTGCTTTGCAAATGAGTTTTCGATACATGAGTCTTTGGGGGAAATTTCATATCCAAACCACAAGTATAGTCTGGGGTGCTTTGTTGTAGTATACAAATGGATTAGGATAACAAACTTTGTGGCCAAGTAGGAAAAGTGATTAGAGCCCTGAGCTATAGAACTTTGGATAAAAATGAAAAGGCTATAAACTAGCTAGGCATTTCCAAATATTTGAGTAAATTGCTGTAGTTGTTTCCTTGTAGGTTTTTTTTTATATCCAGGCAAAAATACAAACATAAGTATAATGTGAAGATAATAGCATACAAGAAGAGCAATAGCAGACCTTCCCTTAATGAACACCATGTACAGAGCTTCAGAGACCCCAGACAATCACCCAGAATCGAAAATCAAAAGTAAGTTGTAACTGGGCAAGAACACCAAGCATATGTAGCACCCAGACAATCTGAAGAAAGTCCTCGTGACAGAAATACCACAGAGAGCTTAGACGCTGTGACTGGAAATGAAGAGACGACAGCGTCTTGAGCCGGGCATGGTGGCGCACGCCTTTAATCCCAGCACTCAGGAGGCAGAGGTAGGAGGATCGCCGAGAGTTCAAGGCCACCCTGAGACTACATAGTTAATTCCAGGTCAGCCTGGACCAGAGTGAGACCCTACCTCGAAAAACCAAAAAAAAAAAAAAAAAAAGAGAGAGAGAGACGACAGCGTCTTGCCAGAAACAAAGCAGTCAATCCTTAAATGTTACAAGGGTTTTGTTCTCTATTTTTTACTTTTTAGTTTTGAGATAGAGGAGGAGGGAGAGGGAGAGAATGGGCACGCCAGGGCCTTCAGCCACTGTAAATGAACTCCAGATGTATGCACCCCTTTGTGCGTCTGGCTTATGTGGGAACTGGAGAGTTGAACCGGGATCCTTTGGCTTTGCAGGCAAATGCCTTAACCACTAAGCCATCTCTCTAGCCCTCTCTCTATTTTTTTAAATCAAAAACATACTCACCTAGTTTTTTCATGATGCTCCTTCATTTAAATCAAGTTGTTCAATAGTACCATTTAACATTTATGATGTCAAAGAGCCATTACAAGTTATTCCCTAAAACGTAACAGTGTGAAAGCATCCAATACTTCTGTGGATAAAAGATGAAAAAGCAGGGCCAGGCATGGTGGTGCACTTGGGAGGCAGAGGTAGGAGGATCACGGTGAGTTCGAGGCTACCCTGTGATTACATAATTAGTTCCAGGTCAGCCTGGACTAGAGTGAAACCCTACCTGGAAAAAAAACAAAAAAAAAAAAAAAAAAAAGATAAAGCTAAGACAAAGTCCAAGTGGACATTTTGCCTGTGGCAAATGAGCAAGTCAGTGACAGAATCAGGAAGAGAACGTGGTGAGCCCGGCCCGCCCGCTGATGCACCATTTGAATATAGTATAGTGTTACCAACTGACTGCATCTCATCGCTCAGGCACGTTACTCCCTTTCACACCACCTGGATAGATTTTTAATTTTACTTATGTCAACAACAGAACTCAAAATACTTTCAGGCAGCTGGAGAGATGCTCAGCAGTTAAAGGTACTTGCTTGCAAAGCCTGCTAGCCTAGGTTCAGTTCCCCAGTACCCAGATGCACAAAGTGGTGCATGCATTAAGATTTCATTTGTGGGCTGGGGAGAATGCTCAGTGGTTAAGACACTTGCCTGCAAAGTCTAAGGACCCAAGTTTGATTCCCCAGTACCCACATAAAGCCAGATGCACAAGGTAGTACAAATGTCTGGAGTTCACTTGCAATGGCTGGAAGCCATGGCATGCCCTTTCTCTCTCTCCCTCTGTTTCTGTCCTTCTTTTTCACTCTCAAATAAATAAATAAATATAATATTATTTATTTTGAGAGAGAGAGATACAGAAGTAGGCAGGGAGAGAGAGAGAGAATAGGCACACCAGAGCTTCTAGCCCCTGCAAATGAACTCCAGATGTGTGCACCCCCTTGTGCATTCGGCTTACATGGATCCTGGGGAATTGAACCTGGGTCCTTTGGCTTTGCAGGCAAGCGCCTTAACAGCTAAGCCATCTCTCTAGCCCAAATAAAATATTTTTTAAAAGAGTTAATTTGCAGTTGTAAGAGGTACTGGCATGCCCATACTCACTCTTCTAAAACAAATAAATGAATAATAAAATATTTGGGGGAATTGGGGATATGGTTCAGCAGGTAAGAGCACCTGAGTTTGATCCCAAGCACCCACATAAAAAGTTGGGCATGGGGCTGGAGAGATGGCTTAGTGGTTAAGCGCTTGCCTGTGAAGCCTAAGGACCTCGGTCAAGGCTCAGTTCCCCAGTACCCACATAAGCCAGATGCACAAGGGGGCGCATGCATCTGGAGTTCATTTGCAGTGGCTGGAGGCCCTAGTACACTCTCTCTCTCTCTCTCTCTCTCTCTCTCTGCCTCTTTCTCTCTCTGTCTGTTACTGTCAAATAAATAAATAAAAATAAATTTAAAAATTATTTTTAAAAAAGTTGGGCATGGTCACACATGCCTGTAACCTCAGTGCCAACAGAGAGCAGAAACAGGAGAATCACTGTGGTCACTGGTCACTGGGGTCACTGGAAGGCAGCTCCATGTTCCATGGGAGACTCTGCACTAAGGAAATGAAACAGAGGAGAACTAAAAGAGGTGAACACTGGATGTTCTTCTCTGGCCTTTGCGTACACACACATACATGTACACATCACACAGACATATAAATCGTCGTGTTTAAAATGGTTCTAAGATATCTTATTTATTAATTTATTAGAGAGACAGAAATAGAGGCAGATACATAAGGATGAAAGACAAAGAAAAAGAGAGAGAATAGGCACACCAGGGCCTCTAGCCACTGCAAACAAACTCCAGATGCATGTGTCACTTTGTACATCTGGCTTTACATGGGTCCTGGGTAATTGAACCTGGGTCCTTAGGCTTTGCAGCAAGTGCCTTAACCACGGAATCATCTCTCCAGCCCTTAACTTAGTTTTATACTAACAAACACATCATAGACATAAAAGATAAACTTGAAGCAACACTAGCTTAAAGAAGACCAGGGGGTGGAGAAATTGTTGAAGGCACTTGCTTGTAATGTCTGCTAACCTGGCTTCAAATCCTCAGCCACCCATGTAAAGCCAGACATAAAAAGTGGCACAGGCATCTGGTGTTCATTTGCAGCAGCAAAAGAACCTGGTGCATGCACCACACACACACACACACACACACACGTGCAAATAAATAAACATTTTAAAAAGAAAATCAAATATAATAGAAAATGAAAGATAACTAAATTTTACAGGGTCAAAAGTGGAACCAGGTGTGGTGGCACACAACTATAATCCTATAATACTGAGACAGAAATTCACCACTCGCGTCCGCCTCGACCAGCAAGGAAGGCACTGACTCTTCTTTCAGCAGTTTATTCAGGAACCCAACTTCTGAACACAAAAAAAACAGACGTGGTTCAACAGTTGGAAGCAAGCCTAGATCACGCCCAAGCCAAATAAGGACTTAATTAAGGCGGAAGCCAGCGCCATCTTTAAGGCGTGGCACCTCGCAGCTCTCTACAGTTCAACAGTTAAAGGTACTTGTTTGCAAAGCTTGATGACCCAGGTTCGATTCCCCAGTACACATACATGCAAAGCCAGATACACAAAGTGGTACATATGTCTGGAGTTAGTTAGCAAGGACAGGAGGGCCTGGTTCACCCATTCTCTCTCTCTCTCTCTCTCTCTCTCCCTCCCTCTCTCCTTGCAAATAATCAATAAGTACTTTTAGGGCTAAGGTTGGAGAGATTGCTCAGTGGTTAAGACTCTTGCCTGCAAAGTCTAACCACCCAAGTTTACCCACGTAAAGCCAGATGCACAAAGTGGTGCATGCATCCAGAGTTCATTTGCAGTGGCTAGAGGCCCTGGCACACCTATTCTCTCTCTCCCTTTCCCTCCCTCTCTCTTTCCTTGCAAATAAATAAATAAAAATATTTTAAGAAAAAAAATTAGGGGCTGGAGAAATGGCTTAGCAGTTAAGGCATTTGCCTGTGAAGCCAAAGGACCCAGGTTCGATTCCCCAGGATCCACATAAGCCAGATGCACAAGGGGCACATGCATCTGGAGTTTGTTTGCAGTGGCTAGAGGCCCTGGTGTGCCCATTCTCTCTCTGTCTCTCTTCTGTCTCTCTTTCTCTCTCTCTCTCTCTCTGCTTGCAAATAAATAAATAATTTTTTTAAACGAAAAATATTTAAAACACGAAATAAAGCCAGGCATGGGTTTAAAAGGTGCCTGAGTGATTAAGGCACTTACCTAAAAAGCCTATGGACCCAGGTTCAATTCCCCAGTACTTATGTAAGCCAGATGCACAATGTGACACATGCATCTGGAGTTCAATGGCTAGAGGCCTGGTGCACCTGCTCTTTCTCTCTCAAATAAAGGAAAAAGAAGAAGAAGAAGAAGAAATCCAGGCATGGTGGTGCACATCTTTAATCCCAGCACTTGAGAGGAAGAGGTAAGAGCATTGCCGTGAGTTCAAGGGCAATCTGAGACTACATAATGAATTACCAGTAAGCCTGGGCTAGAGCAAGACCCTGCCTTCAAAATACACACACACACACACACACACACACAACACAAAGTAGAAAAATATGTAAAGGATAATTTCAAAGTTAAGTGCAAACATAAATTTTGGAGTGATATAATGGGGGATAACATTGAACTTGACTTTGAGAAGTTTTGCCTCCAAGAAATAAAAAAGAGCTATTCTGAAAAGAAAGAAAGAAAGAAAGAAAGAAAGAAAGAAAGAAAGAAAGAAAGAAAGAGAAAGAAAGAAAAGAAACACTGATTACTACAAAGCTAGAAAGAACAAAGTAGTAAGAAAAACATAAAAGTATCCGGACCAAAAAAATCTTACTGTGCTTTGAGCAAGGACTGTTGTCAGGGATACCGGCATATGAACGTGACTCTTAAATACCCAGAGCAATCTGCTAATAAAAATTGTCAGCCAGAAAGAATTTTCTTAATGACAGCAAAATGACAAAACAAACCTGCCGAAGAGTACAGATCCTCAAGACCAAGATGGAGTGAAATGACAGAGTACGCTAACTTTCAAGGTCAACAAACAGACTGGCAGGCCGAGAAATGACCAAAAATAGAGAGAGCAGACTTTCATCATAATGGATGAAGGGTTCTGAAAATATATAATTTTTCTTTGTGCTGCTGATTCATTGTGAAACCATGTAAAGGTTACCCAGACACAGAGACTGAACTGGAAAACACTTTTGACCCAGAGTGCGTAATAAGTGCTCTGCTTTTCGGCTGCCAAAATGTCTGTCAGCCCAGAGAGAGTTTGTCTGCATAATGCCACACATCTGTGCAAAAGCTGAAAATGTTGGTCAAGGGTTTTAATGTTTCATCGACATGGTGCCAAACATCTGGGTATTTGAAAATATCTAGATAATTGACTGGGTTTTTAAAAAAACTTTTCTTCCAGATGTTTGGCATCAGAATAAAATACCACCTTACTTTTTAAGTACATATGTGATGTAAAAACATTCACAACGCACCATTAATATTAGAAAAGAGGTTCCATGCCATATAGACAATGTGAAAAAGACGTGAAACCAGAAATTGTAAATGTGCTTAGGAAAAGAACTAAGGAGGAAGCATATTGGAATGTTTACGTGATTATTCTTTCTCTGGGTGATGGGGTTACTGCTGATTTGGGGTTTACTTGTAGCTTTCAACCCATTTCCAATATTCTTCACTAAAGCATGCATGTGTTGTGGCTAAGAAAGCATTTTTATTATGTGATTAGATACTGTTCTTTAATTAACTAAAAGAGTGACTAAAATAGTTTCGCTTAGTGTTGGCATTGTATACTCACAATTGTGGGAAGCAACTACTGATCAATTGGAACAAGTGAGAGCTGGAGAGAGGTGCTTGCCTGCAAAGCCTAAAGACCCGGGTTTGATTCCTCAAAACCCACATAAAGCCAAATGCACAAGGTGGTCCATGCGTTTGGAGTTTGTTGGCAATGGCTGGAGGCCCTGGCACGCCTATTCTCTCTCCATCTTTTTCTCTTACATTCTCTCTTAAATAAATAAATTAAAAAATATTTTTAAAAAACAAGTGAAAAGTAAAGTTACCAGAATAGAAATCAAATGACTACTGAGCAGGTGTAGTGAGTGCAACAGGCCTGACAGAGTTTTCTCACTGAATTGACTATAATTTTATTTTGCACATACTTCTACCTATACCCATGAGTGTATGCATACCTTCAAGAGTTGCCTTGGATAATGGCAGTCAAATCCCTCATTTGAGAGTACAGGCTCAAGGAGATTTACACGAAGCCTGACATGGTACATTTAAGACTAGAATACAGACTAGGGATTTAGCTCAGTGGTAGAACACCTGCCTAGCATGCCCAAAATGCTGGGGTCAATCCCAGTACTATATTAAAAAGGGGGGGGGCCAGAGAGATGGCTCAGGGGTTATGGAGCTTGCCTGCAAGGCCTAAACATGTAGGTTCAATTCCCCAGTACCCATGCAAAGCCAGATGCACAAAGTGTTGCATGCATGTGGAGTTTGTTTGCAACATCTGGCAAGCCCATTCTCTATCTCTGTCTGTCTCTATGGCTTTTCCTGCTTGCAAGTAAACAAATAAAAATATATTTGAAAATAGAGAAGGAAAAGAATGGAGCAAAAGGTCTACTTTGGGCTGGAGAGATGGCTTAGCGGTTAAGGCGCTTGCCTGAAAAGCCAAAGGACCCAGGTTTGATTCCCCAGGACCCATGTAAGCTAGATGCACATGGTGGTGCAAGCACCTGGAGTTTGTTTGCAGCAGCTTGTGCTCCCATCTCTCTCTCTCTCTCTCTCTCTCTCTCTCATAATAAATAAATAAAATAAAATAAATAAATAATAATTTTAATTTTTTATTTTTATTTGTTTATTATTTATTGATTATTTGTTTGAGAGCAACAGACAGAAAGAGTCAGATAGAGAGAATGGGTGTGCCAGGGCCTCCAGTCACTGCAAATGAACTCCAGATGCATGTGCCACCTTGTGCATCTGGCTTACATGGTTCCTGAGAAATTGAGCCTTGAACAGGGGGTCCTTAGGCTTTACAGGCAAGCGCTTAACCACTAAGCCATTTCTCCAGGCCCTAAATAAATAATTTTTAAAAGGCACTTGCTTATGAAGCCTGATGGCCTGGGTTTGATTTTTCAGTACCCATGTAAGCCAGATGCACAACGTGGTGCATGTATCTGGAGTTCATGTGCAGTTGGCAAGGGGCTCTAGCATGCCTATTCTCTCTCTCTCTTTCTCTCTCTTTCCTTGCAAATAAATAAATTTTTTAAAGGTCTGTTTTCAACTCAGGCTATATTTTGTTTTACAGTGCTATCATGATTTTTCTGGTCCCCAAATTTCTTCATTTATGAAACTAGAATGAACAATTACTTACAAAGTGCTTGGGATTTTTATGCTGGAAGTTAAAGTAAATATGAAATGTTATTTTCAGAACTTTGATGGTTTTGTGTGCATTTTGTAAACTCTTCTACTGAGTAGTCTGTGAGAAATTCAGCATGATCTAGATTATGTCCCCAGCAGAATCATAGCGAGCTGCTCAGCCATCAGCATCCTAGGCCTTCTGAAACCTTTAGGGAAAGCAAGTGTTCCTCAAATGACCTAAACAATCCTAAATTAAATAAAGAACAAGTGATAACGTTATCTGGGCACTTCTGAAATGGAAACTCGGGCTTTTAAGAAGGAACAGAGAAGGTGACTTTTTTTCAGCCTTCTCGGAGACTCACTAAGGAGTCTCACACACATTTCAGTCTTGTTAATCTTAAAAAACTGTTCAATAAACAACACTTGAAGCAAAAAAAAAAAAAAAAAAAAAAAAGCCAATGTTGTTCTCCTGTTTACTCTAAAGCTCCCCCCAGAGTTTGGGAACAAAAGGACAAACCCAAAGAGGGGTGGGGAAAACACAAGCCAAAAATATCTGAAAAACATGGCTCCCACACTGAGCAAATTTAAAGCTCCACAGCTTAAGGATATAGATCAGGAAAGCTTTTTGTCCCAGCATTCCTTTGCAATGGGAGGCAAGAAAGAATGAAGTCATCATCGTCTTTTCTAGGCACTGAGCCTGTAGTTATATCCAACCTGCTCAACTCAACTCTTCAGAGCGAGACCCAAGGGATACTTGCATATTATCAAAATCACAAATTGCGTGCTTAGAAACACCCTTAGCTTTAAACACTGCCAGGTTTAAAAGCATATTTGTTGGGCTGGATACATGGCTTATTGGTTAAGGTGCTTGCCTGCAGAGTCAATGGATCCAGGTTTGATTCCCAGGACCCAAATAAACCAGATGCACAAGGTGGTGCACACATCTGGAGTTCCTTTGCAGTGGCTGGAGGCCCTGGGGCTTCCATTCTCAATCTCTCTCTCTCAAATAAACAAACATAAATAAAAATATTTTTAAATGTATAAAAAATTTGCTCAAGTCATATGTGAAACGAAGCAAGAAGTTAATCTGCAGGTACTTTGTCTCCTATAGGATTAACATGTTTTTCAAAATCCACCCTTTCACAGACCAGAGCTTGGGACCATCAAGCATTGAGGATGGCGTCACTATGCCTATTATATAGTATTTATGCCCTTTTGTTTTGTTTTGTTTTGTTTTTCAAGGTAGGGTTTGTCTCTAGTCCAGGTTGACCTGGTATTCACTATATAGTCTCGGAGTGGCCTCAAATTCATGGTGATCCTCCTACTTCTGTCTCCCAAGTGCTGGGATTAAAGGCATGCATTACCACACCCGGTTAGTATTTACATCTTCAAAGTATTTTGCCTCTAACTCCATGTGTCCTGAGTAGTATATTGGTTTTGATAGAAAAATGATCTAGCCCAGTATTGAAAATTGTTTCTACAAACCACACCTGAAATTAGAAAATTTCACATTTGTTGTTTGTGCCAGAATGTTCTTAGTGTAGGAGTCTTGCGAAGTGTTTCTCTAACATTACAAAAAGGTAGATGAGGGAATTTGACTTCTTGGTATGATTATTGTTGCTATTGTTTAAATTAACTTTGTTTGATGGTGGTATTTTTGGCAAGTTTTTTTGTTTTGTTTTGTTTTGTTTTGTTTTGTTTTGTTTTGTTTTGTTTGGGATTGGCTTGTTCTTATAGAAATGGAAAGGAGTACTTAAATGAAACACTGGCCAAAGTAAGGCCAGGGGAACATAGTTAGCAGTGTCTGAAACTATTGCGCTGGTGGTCCGGGGCCACAGTTGAGATGGAACACAAGGTTTCCAGGAGTGAAGACTGGGAGGGTCCAGGACCAAGGGCAGGCTCCACACACCACGGCCAGACAGCCCATCAGGAGAAGAGCCTTCGTGACGAAGGGAGCAGTTCAGTTAGTTCTCTGCACAATTGCCACTTTCGCATCCTGTCACTTAAGCGCAGTTCAGATCTGCTGAGCTGTCAGGAGCATGATGTGACTCTTGCGAATTGACTGTGATCCAAAACCTCATTATTGGAAAACTTTTCCATCTGATGCTAAATATAGGATATTACATAAACACAATGCATTATAGGTCAAACCCTGCTACAAATGCTAAGAGCCTATCCAATTTGGAGGGAGGGAGGGAGACTGTATTAGAATTTTACAGCACAGATCAAAGCTGATTACAATTATAAAAACCAAAGTGTTTTCCAGCCCCAGCCAATGGGCACCCTATTTCATTTGTCCATACAGAGTCCTTCAGGGTTCTCTAAGCAAGGGGGGCTTGAGATGAAATGTAAACTATCATGTCCCTTTCACCCCATGTTCCTGGCTCGTGGTACTTACCCCTGTCCCTCGGGGATCGGGATCAATACTGCTTTGAGATGCGCTCACAGTTGTTTAGTGTTAACACTCTACAGCAGTTTCAGTGTCAACTTGATTGTAAGGTCTTTGAGGTCAAACAGCTGGTTCTTTCCTTGTGTGTGTGCTTGATGTTACCTGTAGAGAAAATCCTTACTGAAGGGCAGGGAGAAAGAAAAAAGATGTGGAGGCAGATTGGGGCCGACTAGATAATTTCTGGGAGGGCATCATTAGGACCTCAAGAGATTTCATTTATCCACACTGCCATTTATTGATTTTGCAGTGCTAGTGTCAAAACCCAGCCTCGAGTGTACTAGAAAGGCCTCTATCAGTGAGCTACAGCCAGGCCCCTTTTCTCATCTCTTATTTATTTATTTATTTGGGTTTTTCGAGGTAGGGTTTCACTCTAGCTCAGGCTGCCCTAGAATTCACTATGTAGTCTCAGGGTGGCCTCTAACTTACAGCGATTCACCTACCTCTGCCTCCTGAGTGCTGTGATTAAAGGCATGTGTCACCATGCCCAACTTCATCTTTTATTTTTAAGTTTGTAAGCATGTGTGTGTGTGTGTGTGTGTGTGTGTGTTTCCAGTCTCTTGCCACTACAAACAAATGTCAGATGCATGCAGGCACCAGTTTTTGCAGCTGGCTTAATGTGGATGTCTGGGGAATTGAACCCTTGGGGAAGCAGGTTTTGCAATGGAGTGTTCTTTAACAGCTGAGCCATTAACCCAACCCTCTTCCTCCTTTCTTTTAAACCAGCCATTGATTAAGAGGTTTCCTTATTAAATAAAATCCAGTCTGGAGAGGAAGAGAGATGAGGTCTAGCTCAGTAGTAGAGCATTCAACTGCAAGCATCACAAATAATGATAGTAATAATAATTAGTCACAATTAACCTTGTACTTGAGGTCGGTCTAGTTGTTTTTTCAGGGTCTCTTTGTAGCCCAGGCCTTGAAACTCACTATATATGGGAGAATGAATGCTGGGATTACAGATGCATGTCACCACACTGTATTTATTTATTCAATAACGGGGATCACGCTCAGGGACTCGTCATGCGGGGCAAGCAGGCTGATGAAGAGCTCCATCCCCTTCAACCAGCCCAGTCTTTTATGTTTGTAGCTCACAAATGCATCCCCTCTTGACCAGCAAGGCAAGTTCTTTTAAGTTCCATGTGTCCGGCCCAGGCTACTGTACATGTGCCCATCCCTTTCCATAGAGCACATTCATGTCCCCACACCTAAGGAGAAGGAGGAAACCCTGTGTTTATCCATTATCAGCTGACAAACATTTGGACTGTGTCCACCTTTTGGCTCTTCTGAACAATATGAACACAGTGTAAAGACTATATCTATATACAATTTTAGTCTAACAGATTAAAGAATAATAAATGTGATTTTATTTACTTATTGATTGTGGTTTTTCAAGATAGGGTCTTACAGAAATCATTCTACCTCTATCTCCTGTGTGCTAGGATTCAAGGAATGGGCCATAATGCCTGGCAATTTTTATTTATTTATTTATTTATTTATTTATTTATTTATTTTTAGTACTGGGAGTCAAACTCAAGGCTATGTGCTTGGTAAACAAGTGCTCTACCACTGAGCTTCATTCCCAGCTCTTACTAATTTCTTTTAATTTTTATTTTTTAATTTTATTTATTTTTATTTTTATTTTATTTATTTATTCGAGAGTGACAGAGAGAGAGAGAGAGAAAGAGGCAGATAGATAGAGAATGGGTGCACCAGGACCTCCAGCCACTGCAAACGACCTCCAGATGATATGTGCCACTTCGTGCATCTGGCTTACATGGGTCCTGGGGAATCGAGCCTCAAACAGGGGTCCTTAGGCTTCACAGGCAAGCACTTAACTGCTAAGCCATCTCTCCAGCCCTCAGCTCTTACTAATTTTAATGGAACACATAATCTATCCAAATAATCAAACATAGTTAATCAAACAAACTAACCTCCCTACATTACCTGTATTGCTAGATGCAAGGGTGCTACAGAAATTTTTTTAAACCAATTCATGACCCTTAAGGCAACTTAAGGTCAAGGTAAAAGGACAAAATAAATACACATGTAAACAACTAATGAACTGAAGATTTGTGTGCTCTAGTTTGAATTTGAAATGTTGCCCACAGGTTCATGTGTTTGAACACTTTCCCCAGCTGGTGGGTCTGACTGGGGAGGTTGTGAAGCCTTTTGGACATGAGGCCTAGCTAGCAGTATAGGCCTCTAACAGCGGACCTTTGAGTCATAGCCCTGCAACACACCTGATTCTCTCAGACATGAACAAAATCCTTCCTCCCTTAAGTTGTTTCTTTCAGGTATTCTATCACAGCAATGAGCAAAGTAACACAGTAGATTGTAAGAAATTAGTGTAGGAAGCCGGGCGTGGTGGCGCACGCCTTTAATCCCAGCAGTTGGGAGGCAGAGGTAGGAGGATTGCCATGAGTTTGAGGCCACCCTGAGACTACATAGTTAATTCCAGGACAGCCTGGACCACAGTGAGGCCCTACCTCGAAAAACCAAAAAAAAAAAAAAAAAAAAAAAAAAAAAAAAGAAAAAAAAAAAAGAAAAACAAAAGAAAAAAAAAGAAATTAGTGTAGGGTAAACAAAGAAGTTTCAGCCTTGGAGATGGGTAGTGCTGAGACAAAGAGAAATTTGTCCTTTTGAAGAAAGTGAGCTACTATAGCAAAAATAACAGATGCTGGGTTCCATCAGTGGCAGAAGAAGCTGATTCGTTTGCGTAGATCATAGCCACACCACCAAACAGCCAGCAAACACAAACAGCCAGAGCTCAAACTGCTCCCGGCACACCTTAGGGCTGGACTACAAGATCCAATCCAGGCGACACTTACTTCCTCCAGCCAGGCTTGAGACTGCTTGCCAGAGACTCAATTTGTAAGTTTAATCAAAATTACCTCAGGCTATGGGGAACATACATTCACATGCAGACGACCACAGGTGACCTATAGAAAAAATTTTTTAATTTTTTTATTGATGGCTTCCATAATTACAGACAATAGACCATGATAATTCCCTCACTTTCTCCCTCACAAGTCTACCCTCCATCATATCCCCACCCCCTCTCAGTTAGTGTCTCTTTTATTTTGATGTCATCCTCTTTTCCTCCTGTTATGAAGACCTTGTGTAGGTAGTGCCAGTCACTATGAGGTCATGGATATCCAGGACATTTTGTGTCTGGAGGAGCACGTTGTAAGGAGCCCTACCCTTCCTTTCACTTCATTATGATAGTTTCACATCTATGCCATGCACCTTACTCCTGTTTACCTGCTATTACCTTCTTCCTCCTTCAAATAATCACTTCTGGGCTGGAGAGATGGCTTAGTGGTTAAGACGCCTGCCTCCTAAGCCTAAGAACTCTGGTTCCAATCTCCAGCGGTTCCAATCTCCGGGTCCCACATTTAGCCAGATGCAAAGTGAGGCAAGGGCGCAATGCCGCACTTGACCACAAGGGGGCGCACGCATCTGGATTTTGTTCGCAGCAGCTGAGAGGCTGCTGGCGCCCATCTCTATCTGTCTTCTCTCTCTCTCTCTCTCTCTCTCTCTCTGTCTCTCTCCAAAATAATAATAATAATCACTTCTACTCTCATGTCATATATGTTAGTATCTGAGACGCAGTGTTTGTCTAATTTATTTCACTAACCATGCTGGTCTACAGTTTCCTGTTTTCCAAAATGATAGAATTTTGTTGCGCTGGATGATTGGATAAAACAGCACTGTGTAAGTGCTACATTCTCTTCAGCACTCATCTGTTGCTGAATGCCTGGGCTGGTGTGAGTAGTGTTGCACTCACCGTGATGCAGGTGCCTGTGGTACGTGCAGATATATATACCAGGAGTGCTATAGCTGGATCATATGGAAATTCTAGGTTTAGGTTTTGTTTTGTTTTTCTTCAGTTTTAGGTTTTTGAACAACAGAGATTTATTGCTCACAGTTCTGGCTGCTAGGAAGTATAATTTAAAGATACTGGCAAATTTGGTGTCTGATGAGATCCAACTTCTTGATGATAGATGTCACCTCCTTTATTGTCACCGAAGGGTACGGGGTGGGGTGCTGGAGAAATCGTGCCATCTTGCTGAGAGCTCACACAGTGGAACTTCTCTTCTGCTAATTTTAATCACTTCCCCTACCTTCTACCATGTTTGGTAGAGGCCTCAGCACGTGAAGTTGTAGAGGCAGAAGGAAACAGACACCCAGACATTCAGCTAATAGCAGTTTCCAAGGGCTGAACGGTAAGGGTATAAGTAACCTTTGCCAAAGAGGAAACAGTTCAACCTCAGGTGCTCCTCAGGTGGGAGAAAAGAACGGAAAATATAGCCTGTGTTTCACAGTGGTATTCTTCTCTTTCTTGCATTATCATCCACTAGAGTGAAGACAAATTTTTCTGGAAATGAAGAAAGTTGACATGAGTCTATACCTTTTTTTTTTTTTTTTTTTTTTTTTTTTTGGTTTTTCAAGAATGAGTTTGGCTCTAGCCCAAGCTGACCTGGAATTATTCTCAGGGTGGACCTGAACTGAATTTATGGCAATCCTCCTACTTCTGCCTCCCAAGTGCTGGGATTAAAGGCATGCGGCGCCACCACACCTGGTTTATAGCCGTGCTTTTGAAGGAACAGAGCAGTCACGAAGTCAGTAAGATTGCTTCTAGTCACCATTTGTACAGCCCAACCTGGAAATCAGCTGTGAGGGTAGCCTGCCCTGTCCCACTGAGCACCCAGGCCCAGGTGGACATATCTGTTTTCTAATGAGACTGCCCACCTGGCTCTCTGCCCCTATGCTATAGGTTCTCTGGTCCCCAGTCCACTCTGCTGTAGCCACTGGCTGTGGTCTTGGGTGGCAGAACCAGGCACTGACCCTCCACATTCTGGCTGTGTTCAGCCAGTGAAGTTCTTCAGTGAGACTGGAAGAAGGAAGGAAAGAACGCAGGCAGGTGAGATCAGAATTCTGGTTCCCCTCACTCCTTGTTTGGAAGGCCCCTGGTCCTCAGCTCCATCCCCTGCCCAGTTGGACTATCCCTGCCCTTGACCCTTCAGAACCAGAGCTGATAATGTCTTACTGACACTGACATGGGGTTCCTGCCCAATTCGCCCTTACCCACACTTCTGAAATGAATCAATCCCTGCTGTACAGAAGCTCCCGCTGGGTCACCCTGATCTGAATGTGCCATCTGTTTACTCTTGGGACCCTCCGTGACAGAAATCCCCATAGTGCCCCAAATGTTAGTAGGCGCTGAACAAATCATTGTTAGATAATTAATCAATGAGGAAATGGGGAGCAGATGCTACTGCCTCACCTGGTGTCCCTTGACAATTACTGGGGCAGAAGTGAGATTGTTGACAAAGACCGTACAACAGGTGAATTCTCAATTTACGCTTAACATATAAGTTCATGTCACTTGGGAATTTATTTAATTTTATTTATTTAATTTTATTTATTTATTTATCTAGTTTGGTTTTTTGAGGTAGGGTCTTACTTTAGCTCAGACTGACCTGGAATTAACTATGTAGTATCAGGGTGGCCTCGAACTCATGGCAATCCTCTACCTCTGCCTCCCAAGTGCTGGGATTAAAGGCGTGCACCACCACACTGGATGAATTTATTTAATTTTAAAATGCCAGGTTGGAGAGATAGCTAAGTACTTAAAAGTGTTCCTTGCACTTACCCAGGTTCAATTCCCCAGTACCCACATGCAGTCAGAGACACAATGTGGTGCATACATCTGGAATTTGTTTGCAGTGGCAAGGCACCCTGGTGCACCCATTTTTTTTCTCTTTCTCTCTCTGTCTCTCTCCTTGCAAATAAATAAAAATGTTTTTTTAAACTGTCAGGTACCATGTTCCATTGTACCTACCTTATTGTGTCACCACAGCAATTAAGCATATTGGCTTCTATGTACCAAAAAAAAAAAAAAAAAAAAGTATATACACGTGAAAGCAAGAGACACTTTCATGTTTCCCAAGTTATTCAGTGTAAGCAATGTGGAAGGTTTGTGGTGTGTGTGTGTGCGCACACGCACGTGTGTGTAGGGAATATATTTGTAGTGTGGTGTCTGTGAAGTGTGGTTTGTACATACCTGTGTGTGTGTTATCAAAGGAAAGAGGGTAGTTTTTCTCTCATTTCAAAACCCTGATAGATTTTCTGCAATTTGTTTACCAGTCATTAAACAGATGTCTGTCTCTGCTGTTGTCACACTGAATGCTCCTGATCACAGCACAATTGAAAGCAATTCAGAGAAAGCACTTCACTAATTTGTAACTTTAGGATTACCTCTTCCAACTTTGTTTTCAGGATGGAGCGATGGCTCAGTAGTTAAAGGTACCTGTTTCCAATTCCCTGTTCACTTTGATTTTGTATTCTGTTCTGATTTATGTTGTGTGTGTGTGTGTGTGTGTGTGTGTGTGTGTGTGTGTTGTATAAGATCCCAGACCATTAGGAAATATAAAAAAGAATTTCTGGGCTGAATATGTACTTCAGCTTCAGTGCACTACGTAAGGGACGTGGGGTCCTGGGTTCAATGCTCCTCCCCCAGAGGAAAGAAAGAGAGAGAGAAAGAGGTCTGGTTGGACCTTTAATTTCAACTCTTGGGGGACTGAAGTTGGAGGATCCCCTTGAGACCCTGCTTCAAAACAACCAAAAAGAAAAAGAGAGAGAATTGGGGTGGGGGAGAGGAAAGAAGGAAGAAAAAGAGGGACGGAGGGCTAGAGAGATGGCTTAGCAGTTAAAGTGTTTGTCTGCAAAGCCAAAGGACTCAGGTTTGATTCCTCAGAACCCACATTTGATTCCCCAGGACCCACGTTCGATTCCCCAGGACCCACGTAAGCCAGATGCACAAGGTGGCACATGGGTCTGGAGTTCGTTTGCAGTGGCTAGAGGCCTCGGTGTGCCCATTCTCTCTATGTCTGTCTCTCTTCTCTTCTCTCTCTCTCTCCTTGCAAATAAATAAATAAAATTGAAAAAAAAACATTAAAAATAAAAGAGGACAGGAAGGAGGAAAGGAAGGGTTTCTGATTCTCCAGGGATATTCCTTTTTGAGGACCAGTCTTCTCATAAAACCAAGAGACCCCGAGCTATCTGCCCTATGAAGACCAATGAAACTCTTTTTGCTTTTATATGAACAAAGAGAACAGGATTTATCATTAGCCTCCACTTACTCCCCTGTGCCAGAGCCTCTGTAAACACCAAGTTTACAAGTTTGAGAGACTGAGGGAATGGCTCTGTAGTTAAAGGTGCTTG
Source organism: Orientallactaga sibirica (assembly GCA_036365145.1). Classification (NCBI taxonomy): domain Eukaryota; kingdom Metazoa; phylum Chordata; class Mammalia; order Rodentia; family Dipodidae; genus Orientallactaga; species Orientallactaga sibirica. Next base: position 25,192,897 of record JAEOAD010000003.1, read on the forward strand.
CTTGTAAAGCCTGCCAGCCAAGGTCAAATTCCCTAGTATCTATGTAAAGCCAAGTGCACAAAGTAGTGCATGTGTCTGGAGTTCATTTGCAGCAGCAAGAGGCCCTGGAGTGCCCATTCTCTCCCTGTCTTTCTCTCTATCTATCTATCATCTATCTATCTATCATCTATCCATCTATCTCTACTTGAAAATATAAATAAATTAAAAATTAAGAAGAAAGCCAGGTGTGTTGGTGCACACCTTTAATCCCAGCCCTCAGGAGGCAGAGGTAGGAGGACTGTTATGAATTCAAGGCCAGCCTGGGACTACATAGTGAATTCCAGATCAGCCTGGGCTAAAGCAAGACCCTGCCTCAATATATATATCATATATAATATATGATTCCAGTTATATAATATTCTTTTTTAAATTTTATTTATTTATTTGGGAGAAAAAATAAAAAGAAATAACTAAGTCTGAGCTGGGCATAGTGGTGCACACCTATAACCTAAGCACTTGGGAGGTAGAGACATGAGGATCCAGAGTTCAAGGCTAGGGGCTAAGGGGTTAAAGGTGCTTGCTTGCAAAGCTTGACAGCCAGGGTTTGATTCCCCAACATCTACAGGAAGCCAGAAAAGATGCAAAAAGTGATACATACATCTGGTGTTCATTTGCAGTGGCAAGAGACTGTGCCATGTCACTTCCCATTTGCACATGTGCAAATAAATAAATATAAATATTTTTCTAAATAAGTTCAAGGCTAGGGCTGGAGAGTTGGCTCAGTGGTTAAATTCACTTGCTTAATAGCCTGGGTTGGATTCTTCAGTATCCATATACAAAGTGGCATATGCGTATGGAGTTCATTTACAGTGATAGGAAGGCCTGGAGTGCCCATTACCCCTCCCTCCCGCCCTCTTCTGAGAGAGAGAGAGAGAGAGATTCCACAGGGGTAGAGTTTGTGTTAAATGGCACATGTTCTTGCCCTTCTCATATAACTCTCATAAATAATTTTTAAAGTATTTTTAAAAATATTTATCTGTTTATTAGAGACAGAAACACACACACAGAAAGAGAGTGAGAGAGACAGAGAGAGAGAATGGGCATACCAGGGCCTCCAGCCACTGCAAACGAACTGCAGATGCATGTGCCACTTGTGTATCTGGCTTACACGGGTCCTGGAGAATCGAACCGAGATCCTTTGGCTTCACTGGCAAACACCTTAACCACTAAGCCATCTCTCCAGCTCCATAAATAATTTTTTTAATGTTCAAGGCTAAAATAATTTTTTAAAGGAGCTATGTATTGTAGCTCACATCTTTAATCCCAGCATTTAGGAAGCCGAGGTTAGAGAATTGCCATGAAAATGAGGCCATCCTGGGCTACAGAGTAAGTTTTAGGTCAGCCTGGACTACAGTAAGGCCTTACCTTAAAAAATAAATAAATAAATTACAAGCTGGGCATGTTGACACACACCTTTAAATCCAGCACTCAGGAGGCAGAGGTAGGAGGATCACTGTGAGTTCGAGGCCACCCTGAGACTACATAATGAATTCCAGGTCAGCCTGTGCTAGAGTGAGACCCTACCTTAAAAAATCAAAAAATATAAAATAAAATAAAAGTTCAAGGCCAGCCTTGCTACACAAAACCTCATTTCAGAAAATCAAAAATAAGAAAGAAGGAGCCGGGCATAGTGGCGCACGCCTTTAATCCCAGCACTTGGGAGGCAGAGGTAAGGAGGATCACCGAGAGTTAGAGGTCACCCTGAGACTACATAGCAAATTCCAGGTCAGCCTGAGCTAGTGTGAGACCCTACCTCAAAAAACCAAAAAGAAAAAAAAGAAAAAAAAAAGAAGGAAATGAGGGAGAGAAGATGAAGAAGGAGAAGGCGAGGGAGAGAAGAGGAAGAGGGAGAGGGAGAAAGCCGCCTCTATAAAGTTTGTGGAGGAATTTGGTTAAGTTGGGCATATCAAAGATGTCAAAAATCAATAGTCCCGAGTTAACAGACAAAAGACTGAAGAAGCGTGGCCACTTCAGCAAGAATGGGGGGTGGGGGAGTTGAAAGTGGGCAAGTCAATGCATGCTCCACTGACGGTGCTCGGGATTGGAAGACTGAAAGCTCCAGTCTCAGAAGCCGTTTGTAGAGCAGGATTTCGGTGGGTTCTGGGTAAATCACACTGAAAAATCTCCTGGACGGAATCTGCGTGGACGAGGTGGGTGTGGCTGCCATTACGGGACTGGACAGGATCCCTGGTGCTTTCTAAATTGGGACTCCGTACATGATCTTTTTGGAAAAGTTTCTTTCAAATTATTGCCTGGGCTTGTCATGGCTTGTCCCAAAGCCATCATACAACTGTCTCCAATGTGCTTTTCTGCTCAATCCAGCTGTTGTGTGCTTTGTCTGTGGGGACTGAGGGCCAGGCTCGACTTCCCTCTGCACCAGGAGGAGAAACGACAGGCGGAGGGAGGGCTTGGAACGCTGAAAAATCCGCCTTTGGTGACGGTGTGTTCGGTTGTTTGCTTCACTTAAATATGCCATTCTTGTTTACTTGTTCCCCAGAAGGTAATTCTCAATGATTGCCAAAGAGAAAAATCAGTCCTAGGCATCTCTGAATTCAGTTTCTTGTGGTCAGAGGTGTGTGAATTGCTTATATTGCCCTGATTTCGAGGCAGTCAATGAGGATTTTGATTCTGTCTGTTCAGGGAGCTCATCTGCTGGGATGATGAGAAGATAACAAACAAATGCTTTGTTACATTGCACACATAGCTTAGGATGAACATCAAACCTTGGAGATTCCAGAGGGGCAAAGGTTGTGGTAAATGGCACATGTTCTTGCCCTTCTCATATAACTCTCATAAATAATTTTTAAAGTATTTTTTAAAATATTTATCTGTTTATTAGAGACAGAAACACACACACAGAAAGAGAGTGAGAGAGACAGAGAGAGAGAATGGGCATACCAGGGCCTCCAGCCACTGCAAACGAACTGCAGATGCATGTGCCACTTGTGCATCTGGCTTACACGGGTCCTGGAGAATCGAACCAGGATCCTTTGGCTTCACTGGCAAACACCTTAACCACTAAGCCATCTCTCCAGCTCCATAAATAATTTTTTTAATGTTCAAGGCTAAAATAATTTTTTAAAGGAGGTATGTATTGTAGCTCACATCTTTAATCCCAGCATTTAGGAAGCCGAGGTTAGAGAATTGCCATGAAAATGAGGCCATCCTGGGCTACAGAGTAAGTTTTAGGTCAGCCTGGACTACAGTAAGGCCTTACCTTAAAAAATAAATAAATAAATTACAAGCTGGGCATGTTGACACACACCTTTAAATCCAGCATTCAGGAGGCAGAGGTAGGAGGATCGCTGTGAGTTCAAGGCCACCCTGAGACTACATAATGAATTCCAGGTCAGCCTGTGCTAGAGTAAGACCCTACCTTAAAAAATCAAAAAATATAAAATAAAATAAAAGTTCAAGGCCAGCCTTGCTACACAAAACCTCATTTCAGAAAATCAAAAATAAGAAAGAAGGAGCCGGGCATAGTGGCGCACGCCTTTAATCCCAGCACTTGGGAGGCAGAGGTAGGAGGATCACCGAGAGTTAGAGGTCACCCTGAGACTACATAGCAAATTCCAGGTCAGCCTGAGCTAGTGTGAGACCCTACCTCAAAAAACCAAAAAGAAAAAGAAAAAAAAAAAAAAAGAAGGAAATGAGGAGAGAAGATGAAGAAGGAGGCGAGGAGAGGAGAGAGAGGAAGAGGGAGAGGGAGAAAGCCGCCTCTATAAAGTTTGTGGAGGAATTTGGTTAAGTTGGGCATATCAAAGATGTCAAAAATCAATAGTCCCGAGTTAACAGACAAAAGACTGAAGAAGCATGGCCACTTCAGCAAGAATGGGGGGTGGGGGAGTTGAAAGTGGGCAAGTCAATGCATGCTCCACTGACTGTGCTCGGGATTGGAAGACTGAAAGCTCCAGTCTCAGAAGCCGTTTGTAGAGCAGGATTTCGGTGGGTTCTGGGTAAATCACACTGAAAAATCTCCTGGACGGAATCTGCGTGGACGAGGTGGGTGTGGCTGCCATTACGGGACTGGACAGGATCCCTGGTGCTTTCTAAATTGGGACTCCGTACATGATCTTTTTGGAAAAGTTTCTTTCAAATTATTGCCTGGGCTTGTCATGGCTTGTCCCAAAGCCATCATACAACTGTCTCCAATGTGCTTTTCTGCTCAATCCAGCTGTTGTGTGCTTTGTCTGTGGGGACTGAGGGCCAGGCTCGACTTCCCTCTGCACCAGGAGGAGAAACGACAGGCGGAGGGAGGGCTTGGAACGCTGAAAAATCCGCCTTTGGTGACGGTGTGTTCGGTTGTTTGCTTCACTTAAATATGCCATTCTTGTTTACTTGTTCCCCAGAAGGTAATTCTCAATGATTGCCAAAGAGAAAAATCAGTCCTAGGCATCTCTGAATTCAGTTTCTTGTGGTCAGAGGTGTGTGAATTGCTTATATTGCCCTGATTTTGAGGCAGTCAATGAGGATTTTGATTCTGTCTGATCAGGGAGCTCATCTGCTGGGATGATGAGAAGATAACAAACAAATGCTTTGTTACATTGCACACATAGCTTAGGATGAACATCAAACCTTGGAGATTCCAGAGGGGCAAAGGTTGTGGTAAATGGCACATGTTCTTACCTTCTCATATAACTCACAGAAAAAGAACCATTTCTTTCAGAAGAAATATCATCCATTCCACCAGATGGTTTAAAAAAAGAGAGAGAGAGAGTAAAATAGACAAATAATTCAGCTAATTAGAATATTTCTTGGGAATCCTCTGAGGAAAAGCAGGGAGGGGGGTAAATGGAATTTACAATAGGCTTAGGAGGAAAAAAAGACCACAAAACCTCAACCCAAATTATTATGCAATAACGATGCAAGACTGAGACCAGTGAGAAATACAGCCCCAAATTCAAGCTGTCTGCACTGGAAAAGGAACCAAGGAACAGAAAGAAGCCACCGCTGGGATGGGAGGTTCAGTGTGAAACCCTGAGGTTTTGTTTTAAAAATATTTTATATTTATTTATTTATTTAACAGAGAGAGGTGGGGAGAGAGAATGAATGAATGGGCGTGCCAGGGCCTCCAGCTACTGCAAACGAACTCCAGATTCCAGATGTGTGCACCCCCTTGTAAATCTGGTTAATGTGGGTCCCAGGAAATTGAACCTGGGTCCTTTGGCTTGGTAGGCAAACACCTTAACTGCTAAGCCATCCCTCCAGCCCAATCCTGAGGTTTTGTAATCCTCCACCCCTCCACAGACCCTGGAAGGTTCCTGAGGAGTTAACCACCAGGAAGCTCTCTGGGGAGCAGATTGAATTTTAGGCACCCAGCCCTGAGGCTGATCAAGGGGTCCCTGGCAGTGTGACTGTGGAACCCAACTGTTGTCTACCATCCCAACCGAGTCCACTGGCCTCAAATGGAAGCGCTGCTTAGGAATGAGGAGCAGAAATAGCAGCTTGCAGGGTGGAGACGGCTTGCTCTGAAGAGCTTTTTGTCTGGTGATTCTGTGACTAAAGATAATATTTGTTTATCTTGTATGTTTAACTTGTGTCTTGTAATCCAGAGAGCTGGAAAAAAAATGTAGAATTACAAGTAAGTTAGTGAGCAAACCCATAGTGTAGGGTATAATTTCTAGGGATGGGAAGGGCAGGAAGAACTAAATCAGCAGTTATGGTAGAATGTATTTTTTTTTTTCCTGTGCTCTCTGCAGGCCTTCCAGTAGAATGATTTCACAGCTAAGTGCTGATTGCTCAGCGCATTTGACACAAACTTCTGTTGCCTTACTCATGGAAGAAATTCTATTTGAAATAACATTCTTTTTTCAGTTTTTATTTATTTATTTGAGAGAGAGAACGGGCACATCAGGGCCTCTAGCCACTACAAATGAATCCCAGACTCATGCAGCACCTTGTGCATCTGCTTACATGTGAGTTCTGGGGAATCAATCCTGGGTCTTTCTTCTTCACAGGCAAGCACCTTAACCACTAAGCCATCTCTCCAACCCTGATATATTCTTTCTCAGCACTCTAAATTCTTGCGTAGTTACATGACAAAATAAAACAATAACAAAAAGCCTTGAAAAAGTGCCCAAAGGCTGGAAAACCCAAAAATTGAATATGATACAAATGTCAGAATTTAATTAAAGACACTGTCTTGGTATATCAGATATTACAGCAGAAGACCAGAGGACCAGAGGAACGTGGGGTGTTGGGACAATGTGTTTAAGCTCTTTAAGGAGAAAACGTGTGTGATGACCCTCCAAGGTTCAGGGTCCATTGCAGAAGAGGTGGCGAAAAGAATGAAAGAGCCAAAGGAAGGGTACCACTTCTTACAATGCAACTGTCCAGACAAAAACTGGCCTCGATACCCATGACCTCACAGTGCCTAGCAATACCTTCACAAGACCCTCATAATAGGAGAAAAAGACAATGACATCAAAATAAAAGAGAGACTAATGGAGAGAGGGAGGGGATACGATGGAGAGCCGAGTTGTGAAGGGGAAATGGGGGAGAGGAGGGAATTAATATGGTTTACTGTCTATAAGTATAGAAGTTGTCAATAAAAAGACTTTTTAAGGTGTGTGATGCATGCCTGTTATCCCAGCTGCTTGGGAGGCTGAGTCAGGAAAATCAGGTGAACCTAGTTTTTTTTGTTTGTTTGTTTGTTTGTTTGTTTTTTAAATTTGAGAGAGGGAAAGAGAAAGAGTGAGTACTGAGAGAGAGAGAGAGAGAGAGAGAATGGGTGCACCAGGGCCTCCAGCAACTGCAAATGAACTCCAGATGCATGCACCCCCTTGTGCATCTGGTTTACGTGGGTCCTAGGAAATCAAACCAAGGTTCTTTGGCTTTATAGGCAAGTGCCTTAACTGCTAAGCCATCTCTCCAGCCTGAACCCAAAGTCTTAATACCAGCCTGGGCAACAAAGCCAGGCTTTGCCTCCTACAAAAGAGAAAGAAGGGGCTGAAGAGACAGCTTAGTGGTTAAGGTACTTATCTTAGAAGCCTAAGGACCAAGATTCAATTCCCCAGGACCCACATAAGCCAGATGCACAAGAGCACACAGGCATCTAGAGTTCATCTGCAGTGGCTGGAGGCCCTGGTGAGCCCATCCTCTCCCTCCCATCCCCTGTCTTTCTCACAAATAAACAAATAAAATAAAATTTACTAAATTAAAAAAAGAGAGAGAGAAAAGCAGGGAAGGAAATGAGAGAAAGGGAGGAGGGGAGGGGAGGGGAGAAAAGGGAGGGGAGGGGAGAGGGAGAGGAGAGGAGAGAGAGAGAGGAGGGAGAGAGGAGGAGGGGGGGAGGGGAGGGAGGGGAGGGGAGGAAAGAAGAGGGAGAGGAGAGGAGAGGAGGAGAGGAGGGGAGGAGGAGGGGAGGGGAGGGGAGAGGGGAGGAGAGGAGAGGGAGGAGGGAGGAGAGGGGGGAGGGAGGGGGAGGAGGGGGGGAGGGGAGGGGAGGGGGGGAGGGGAGGAGGGAGAGGAGAGGGAGGAGAGGAGGAGAGGAGAGGAGAGGAGAGGAGAGGAGGGGAGAGGAGAGGAAGACAACAGAAGGCTCAGGAAAGTTCTAGGGTGAGCTGGGCTCCTCCTTTTTCTCTGGTACAGGCTCTGCTCAATATTATGGAAGTAGAGCCAGCAGCAAGTTAGCAAACCAGCAGGGCAGCGAATTGATTATACAGTTTGCTGTGGAAAAACTGAAATTCTTTATTAAGGGAAAATGAAATACAGTTAATTTATGCCTCAGCCAGCCCTCCCCACGTGCCGTGTACTCCACTGGCCCTTTGACTTTGCTGTGAAGCTGTAACGCAGCCAAAAAATGACAGAAGCTTTACTGATTTAAAAATAAGGCAGGTTTTGAGCTGCTTTCCGCCCCCCCCCCTCTCGTATGATGATTTTTCCAGCTACAATTACTGTAACTCACTCATTACGGAGGATAACATGGCAGGCAAACAGGCAAGAAAAAAAGTGTGGTGAAACAGTTGGCAGGATGTGAATTGAAAGTCCCTGCCATCTAATTTTAAACAGTATTTATAGGCAGCACCCATAATACGGCATTCAACGTCTCCCACAAAATCTCTTAAGTAGTAGAAACATTTACTGAAGTTGTTAGCACAGTTAATGGAGCCTAATGAGTGAAAGAAATTAATAAGACCCTGAACTCCAAATTTCAAAGGTACGTTCCAAGTTAGTCTCAACATCATGTAAGATTTTGACTTATAAAACATGCCAAGGTTCGCCTCCAGAATTAAAAAGAACGTGAATGATTTACACATGCAAAGAAAGTTGTACAAAGATATGTGTGATGTATTTTCCCTTATTAATTCTTAAAAGTGGCCTGGGTTCAGAGGAATTGCTAGGTTGTCTCTTCTTTTAAGATAATTGTAGATTCTCATATAGTTGTAAGAAATCATATAGACAGATCTTATATGCCCTTTGCCCAGTTTCTCTCAAGGGCAACATCCTGATAATTATAGAACAGATATCACCAGGAAATTAACATTGATAAAACACAGCTGTTTAATATGCATTTATTTGCTTCAGTGTGATTGTATGTGTACTTTGTTCTGTGTCATTCTTTTGCATGTGTGTGTAGTTTGTATGGTGGTGGTGGTGGTGGCGGTGTGTGTGTGGTATATGCACGTGTTTGAGCAGGTAGATGCAGGTACCCTGTGTGCACATGTGCAAAGGTAAGAGGAAAAGGTCGGAGGTCCTCCGCTGTTGCCCAGCCACATATTTCCTTGAGTCAGAGTCTCTCACTGAGCCCAACCCTGCAGTTTTCAGTCGGACAAGCTGACCAATGAGGCCCAGTGATTCTCCAGGCTCTGTTCTCCATAGGACTGGGATTACAGACATGCATGGCCACACCCAGCTTTTTTAAAAAAAATTTTTTTTTGATTATTTATTTATTTTACAGGAGAGAGAGAGGCAGATAAAGAAGAGGAACAACAGGACCTCCAGCCACTGCAAACAAACTCCAGACGCATGTGCTACCTCGTGCATCTGGCTTACATGGGTCCTGGGGAATCAAACCTGGGTACTTAGGCTTAGAAAGCAAGCACCTTAACTGCTTAGCCATCTGTCAAGCCCACTTCCCCGGCCCCAGCTTTTTAATGAATGTTAGGGATCAAACTCAAATCAACAGTGGCCTTCCCAGGCCCTCATGTTTACAAGTGTTCTCACCCACTGACCCATTCTCCAGCCCCTTGATCTATGCAATTTCATGTCATAGGTATTTTCATGTCGCCACCTCCATCAGTTATGAAAAAGAACAATTCCACCCCAAAGACCTCTCTTGTTATACTTTTAAAGCCCTAGTCATTTTTTCTAACCCCTCAAAACCACCAATCTGTCTCTAGCTCTGTAATTTTGTGTCTTCAAGAATGTCATATAGTGGGCTGGGGAGATGGTTTGCAGTTAAGGTGTTTGCCTGCAAAGCCAAGGGAGCTAGATAAGGACCCACATAAGCCAGATGCACAAGGTGGTATATGCATCTGGAGTTCATTTGCAGTGGCTGGAGGCCCTGGTGTGCCCATTCTCTCTCTCTCTCTCTCTCTGCTCTCAAAAAAAAAAAAAAATTAAAATAATAAAAAGAAGAATGTCATATAGAGCTGGGTGTGGTGGTGCACACCTATAATCCCAGCACTTGGAAGGCAGAGGTAGAAGGATTGCCTTGAGTTCAAGTCCACCCTGAGACTATATGGTGAATTCCAAGTCAGCCTGGGCTAAAGCAAAACCCTACCTCGTAAAAAAAAAAAAAAAGTCACATAGAGCTGGAGAGGTGGCTCAGCAATCAAGGCACTTGGCTGCAAAGCCTAAGAACTGGGGTTTGATTCCCTAGTACCTACAGAAAGCCAGCTGCACAAGGTCCACATGAATCTGGAGTTTGTTTGCAGTGACTATAGGCCCTGGTGTGCCCATTCTCTCTCTCTCTCTCTCTCTCTCTCTCTCTCTCAAATAATAAATCATTTAAAAAAAAAAAAAAAGAATGTTATCAGCCTGGGCTAGAGTAAGATCCTACCTCAAAAAAGAAAAAAAGAATGTTATATAAGTAGAATCATATTTTTTTTTTTGAGGCAGAGTCTTGCTTTAACCTAGGCTGATCTGGAATTCACTATGTAGTTCCAAGTTGGCCTTGAACGCACAGCGCTCCTGCTACCCCTGCTGGGATTAAAGGTATGGGCCACAGTTGCTGTGTGCAGGTTTTGCAGGCCAGTGCCTTAACCATTGGGCTATCTCTCCAGCAACTCGTGATTTACTTTTTCAACTACTGAAGGATTTGGGGATTGTTTTCCACATTGGGACCATTACAAACAGTTGTAAGCATGTATGTATAGGTGTTTTTTTTTTTTTTTGCAAACACAAGTTTTTATTTCTCTGGAAAAAATGGCTAACACAATTGCTTTGTGCAGGTGTGTATATGCACACGCACACACATATGCACTCACTAAGTTTTATGCAATGTAGCACATTAAGATTTGTGTGATTACAATAACCAAGATATATAATATCCTTCTACCAATAAAAATACGGCATCTCAAGGCTAAGGAGAGAGCTCTGTCCATACAGTGCTTGCCTTGCAACCATGGGGACCTTCATTAGCTCTCCAGAACCCCTATGGAAAAGCCAGGCATGGTGGTGCACACATAATCCCAGTGCTGGGAAGGTAGAGAGAGGAATATTCCTAGTACTCACTGGCCATCCCTTCTAGCCCAACTGGCAAGCTCCAGGCCAATGAGTGACTCTGTCAAAAAAAAAAAAAAAAACGGGGTGGGGGCTGGGGAGATGGCTTAGCAGTTAAGGCATGCATCTGGAGCTCGTTTGCAGTGGCTGGAGGCCCTGGCATGCCCATTCTCTCTCTTTTTCTCTCCAATAAAATAAAATAAAATAAAATAAGATAAAATAAAATAAAATAAAATAAAATAAAATAAAATAAAATAAAATAAAATAAAATAGTTGACCAAATTAAAAACAGTGGACAGTGTTCCTGAGGAAGCTCTCTTCTGGCCCCTACATACAATGTGCACACATGCATTAAAAAATATACTGTCTGCCGGGTGTGGTGGCGCATGCTTTTAATCCCAACACTTGGGAGGCAGAGGTAGGAGGATCACCATGAGTTCGAAGCCACCCTGAGATTACATAGTTAATTCCAGGTTAGCCTGGACTAGAGTGAGACCATACCTCGAAAAACCAAAAAAAAAAAAAAAAAAAAATACTGTCACAAAAAGCCAGGTGTGGTGTTTCATGCCTTTAATCCCAGCACTGGGAAGGCTGCTAAGGTAGGAGGATAATCTTGAATTCAAGGCCAGCTACAGAGTCAATTCTAAGTCAGCCTGGACTAGAGTGAGACCCTGTCTCAAAAATAAAATCATATATATATGACATATGTCTTAAGAACATGTTACTTGGCTATTTGCTAATAGTTCAATATCTGTTCCTTCATTCAAATATTCACGAGTATTCACTACAGTGTTGGCTCTGTGCCAGGTAGAAAAAAGCACAGAGCAGAACTATTTCACTGTATGGTGCAGCGAGGCAGTTCCTAACACCTATAGGCTTGTGCCACAGCAGCAAATACTCTAGATACCGAAAGATGCTAACATGATGCTAAAAGTGGCCCACAGTACGAAGGTGACTAGGTTTGGCTGCCTGACAACAAAGACCCCTCATCCCAGTGTCAGGCCACCGGTGGGCTATCACTGTAGCCGTTTCTCCTCCTTTTAATTGGAGGTTACTCAGAGAAATATGTATGTGATGTGAACCCCTGTACCCTACTAAAGGAGACCATTTAGTTATTTGCATAAAAACATGTATTAAATAATCTACTGTTTGTGAGGCATTGTATGAGGCTTCAGAATTTAATAGATGGAAAAAAGAAAAGAAAGAAAAGAGAAAAGAAAAGAAAAGAAAAGAAAAGAAAAGAAAAGAAAAGAAAAGGAGGGCTGGAGAGATTGCTTAGCAGTTAAAGGTGCTGGCTTGAAACCCTGATGTCCTGGGTTTGAATCCTCAGTAACTACATCAAACCAGATGCACGAAGTAGTTCATGCATCTGGAGTTCACTTACAGGAGCAAGAGGTTCTGGTGCGTCCATATTCTCACACACACACACTCTCTCTCCCTCTTGCAATAATTAAAAAATATTTAAAAAGAAAGGATATTGATTATTTCCTCAAGGGCCCCCAAGCCCAGTGAAGAAAATATGTCTGATTCTGTCTTTAAGGAATCCACATTTTCGTCACCCACTGCACCCTTCATGATGTATGCAGCAATACACCATCCCCATGGAAAGCAGGGTCTGATGGCAGACACCTAAACTGGGGCTGAAGCTTGAAGCAGAGCTTCCAAGAGGAAGCGTCTTGGGAAAAGGACCAAAGCAAAAGTAAAACAGCCAGGTAATGGTAGCTATTGTTCGTAGCCTCAGCTCTTGGGAGGCTGAAGCAGGAGGATTGCCACAAATTCAAAGCCAACCTGGCTACATGATGAAATCCAGGCTAGCCAGAGCCACCTTATGGGAACAAAAGAGGGGCAGAAAAGCTGCAGGTTAAAGTTCAGAAGCACAGCTGGAATGTCAGCACAAACCTGTCATCCCAGCACTTTGGATGGCAGGAGAATCAAGAGTTCTAGGCCAGCCCCGGGCTACATAGCAAAAAGTTTAGCATTAAAAGGGGGCGGGGCAGGCGTGGTGGCGCAAGCCTTTAATCCCAGCATTCAGGAGGCAAAGGTAGGAGGATTGCTGTGAGTGCAAGGCCAGCCTGAGATTACATAGTGAATTCAAGGTCAGCCTGGGCTAGAGTGAGACCCCACTTCAAAATAAAGGAGGGAGGAGATGGCATAGTAATTAAAGGTTCAATTCTCCAATACCCACATAAAGCTGGATTCAAAGTGGTGCATATGTGGTACACATGTGTCCCCCCCACACACATGAATAAATAAATACATTAATTAATTTTAAAGATATATACTTTTGAGCCAGGCATGGTGGCACATGCCTTTAATCCCAGCACTAGGGAGGAAGAGGTAGGGGATCGCCATGAGTTCAAGGCCACCCTGAGAATACAGAGTGAATTCCAGGTCAGCCTGGGTTAGAGTGAGACCCTACCTCGAAAAACTGAAAAACCAAATATATACTTTTGAAAAGCAGTGAAAATATTTTATATGCTGGGTATGGTGGTGCATGACTTTATTCCCAGCAATCGGGAGAGGCAGAAGTACCAGGATCGCCATGAGTTCGAGGCCACCTTAAGACTAGGTAGTGAATTCCAGGTCAGCCTGAGCTACAGTGAGACCCTACCTCGGAAAACAAACAAAAAAATTATAAGCTGAAATAAGAGTTTGCTTGGGACAGTGACACTAAAAGGGGTCTTAAATCAGATAAGGTCACCTGAAGTACCAGGCCTGCCGCTGCCCTTTGGAGTCTGGGTAATAAAAAGCCTGTGACATCTTTTGAATATGTGGGTGGGGTGATGAAAATTTGCTTTAGCATAATTCATCTAGCATTGTGAAAGTTATATGAAAGCTAGGAAGACAAATTACAATTCACAGACTTAAGCAAATTGGAAAATGTAATTTTGTTCACAAAAGAAAAACTCTTTGGTGTGGAACAAAGCATTCTGGGAATCCTTAAAGTATCTCTACCTTCTTATTACCCCTCTCATATCACTGGGGGGGGAGCGGTGTAAAATGAGGGAAATGGATCAGCTTAGCTGGGGACACTGGGCAGATGCATACCATCACAGCAGGGGCTAAGGGCTGGGTTAGTTCAAAGATTCAGGGAAGAGAAAAGGGCTGAGTTCCCACGAGCTCAGCTGATGGAGCAGGGATTTCTTGGAGGTGTTCAGACTTGAACTGAAGCTTGAAATAGGAGCATATCTATTCCCAAATGGGAAGGACAGAGCGGGAGCCCTCCAGGCAAGAGAGACTTCTGCCTGAGCCCAAGGTACAGTTGTAGCTATAGGCAAGATGGGTTCAAAGACCAGAAGGAGTGTTTTGCCTGAGGCCAGGTGTTCATGCTCCCTAAGAAGTTCTAGAAATATACACGAGGAAGCAGAAAAATCTCTGTTGCCTAAAGTTACAGAACAAACAGAAGAACATTGTATCTGTTACAGTGAAAAAAAAAATGTATCTTTGAGAAAGCCTAAACATTTTGTATATATTGTATTTTTGTTAGTGAAAAGGATTTTATGGGGCTAGGGACATAGCTAGTGGTAGAGTGTTTGCCTACTATGTATTGTAGGTAGTTAGGGAGGCTTGGAGGCCATTGAAGATGGATTTCTCTGTCATGATCAGCTTGTTCTCTTTAAGATTTGAAATGCAGGGCTGGGGTGATGGCTTAGCAGTAAAGGCACTTGTCTGCAAAGCCTAAGGACCCAGATTGTATTCCCCAGGACCCACATAAACTAGATGCACAAGGTGGCACATGCGTCTGGAGTTTGTTTGCAGTGGCTAGAGGCCCTGGTGTGCCCATGCTCCCTCCCTTCCCTCTTTCTCATAAATAAGTAAATAAAAAAATGTTTTAATTAAACAAAAGCAAAACCTTTCTTTCCCCCTTTCTGTCCCTTAGGCTGGAACCCTAAATATGCTGAATCTGACACTCTGGCCTTTTCACTCTTTTCTCAATGAAATCTCCTTTGCTTTATTTATTTTTTATGTTATTATTATTATTAACATCATATTTCATATGGATACCTCATGTGTTGGTCCCCTCTTTTCCCTTGTTCCTGCCCCATAGGGTCTCACTGTAGCCCAGGCTGACCTGGAATTCACTATATAGTCTCAGGGATCGTCCTACCTCTGCTGAGATTAAAGGCCTTTGTCACCACGCCCAGTGCCTTACTTCTTTCTTGTTATCTATATAGCTAACCTGCAAGGTCAAGAAACAAGGACTCCACACTAAGTAAATCTGCAACCTTACCTGGGCCTAGGTTTAATCTCCAGCACCACACAAAGAAAAAGGAAGGCCCTCAAAATAGAAGAAAAAGATGATGTCATCAAATTAAAAGAGACACTAATAGAAAGAGGGAGGGGATATGATGGAGACTGGCGTTCTAAAGTGGAATGGGGGAGGGGAGGGAAATATCAGGCGGGGTTTTTTTGTATGTAACTATAAAAGTCAATAAAAAATAATAATTTTAAAAAAAAAACAAAAAGGAAGGGAGGGAGGAAAGGAAAGAGAGAGGGAGGGAGGGAGAAAGGGAAGGAGGGAGGGAGGAAAGGAAAGGGGGAAGAAGAAAGGAAGAGAGGGAAGGAGGGAAGGATTTCGTGATGGACTTTTTGCTCCACAAATCTCCACTTTCTAAAAAGTTTATTTTATTTATTTGACAGTGAGAAATAGGAGGAAAGAGAGAATGGGCGCACCAGGGCCTCCAGCCACTGCAAATGAACTACAGATGCATGCATCACCTTGTGCATCTGACTAATGTGGGTCCTGGAGAATCGAACTTGGATCCTTTGGCTTTGCAGGCAAATGTCTTAACTGTAAGCCATCCCTCCAGCTCACAAATCTCCACTTCTAAGTTAAATATCACGTCAGAAGAGGTCTAAAGAGAGATATTTCTACCACAGGACAGAGTCATTCTCTGGAAGTGACTGGAACAAGTGGTCTGTAAGGACTTGGAAGCCCAGGAAGAACCCGTCTCACACCAGGATCGCAACTTTTGATCTGCAGATCTTTTTCCTTAAGCAAACTAGTCAAAACTGTGGGCAAAACATTATTGTAAGCAAATACATACTGCTTAGAGGCAAAATTTGACCCCTATTTCACAATTAGGCATGTGCTATTTAAGTCAGGAAATTTTCCCATGCCAAGAAATTTTCCTTTTTGTGCAAATGAAGGCTTTTCAACTTAATTATGTGCTCAGAACGCCAAGCACTTCAAACTTAGTATGTGAAAGGTTAGTATACAAGAGGGAGGGGTAACTATTTTCATCTCCACTGAGGTTAGACCTGAAGCAAAAATAAGGTTTTGGATACATTGCTTTGGGGACTGGTGTGGACATACATACAAGACTAAGAGAGTGCTCCCAGCACTTGGGAGGCAGAGGTAGGAGGATCGCCATGAGTTCGAGGCCACCCTGAGACTACAGAGTGAATTCCAGGTCAGCCTGAGCTAGAGTGAAACCCTATCTCAAAAAAACAAACAAAAAAAAAATACTAAGAGAGTGAAGAAAGTTGGAAAATTCTCTTCAGCTCTACGAACATCTAGAATGGCTCAAATGGAACTGCCTCTGAGCTGTGGGCAAGACGAGTATGCCTTGACAGAATGTGAACCACCTGGCGACCCTGTGCCCATCTACATTCCAGGAGCGTGGGTCTGACCGGGAGCCGGAGACTACATTTCTAACACACATTTCATGAGAGGTGATACTAGTTCCAAGGCTAGAAGGAACTTGCTTCTCAGAGGCTCTTCCAGGCCAGCCTTCATTACATTTTTGAAAAGATTGTTCTCTGGACATATTATCTTTTTTAAAATATATTTTATTTATCTGAGAAAGAGAAAGAAGCAGAGAGAGAGAATGGGCATGCCAGGGCCTCCAGCCACTGCAAATGAACTCCAGATGCATGCACCCCTTGTGCATCTGGCTTATGTGGGTCCTAGGAGAGTTGAACTGGGATCCTTTGGTTTTGCTGGCAAACGCCTTAGCTGCTAAGCCATCTCTCCAGCCCATCGACATATTATCTTAATTTTAAGGACAGTGTCCAGATGAGCAGGCAGCTTGGCCTTGATCCAGGAGGCCTCATCTTGGATGTGGGTGATGTGTCTGATATCTGAAGGCTTTCTTCCAAGCTCTGGGCCACCTAGTGACTCCCTCTATGACTTTCATTGCAGGATAGCATTTACATTATCTCCTTACTGGTCTTTCTTCCCCTCTAGACAGAATCTGCTCTGCTCTGCTGAATGGTTGGATGAATGAGGTATCACAACTTCATTTCTGCTCTTTCTTCTCAAAACGCCCTCCCCATCTCATCTGATGGATTAGCACCAAACCTCTCAAGTGACTCGCCTCTTCTCTGAAGCTTTTCCTGCAACTCCTCCGTGCTGCTCGGGCAGCGTGGCTGCTCAGTGCTGCTTCTGAATACCAGCACGGCACCTTGCACACATCACCCTCACTCTGTCCTGTGTCTGTGAGCTTGTTCAGGGTATGGCTGGTTAATCTGTTGTGGACTGCCAGCACCTAGCACAGTGGGAACAGAGATCTCAAGGATGGAGAAACTGACCTCGACTCTGCATCCAGGTCTTTGTCTCCATCAGAGAAAGAACTCAAACTCCAGATAAAGTAAGGAACTGGGAGGAAGCTTATCTGATAGCAAAGGCACTCTCGCGTGGACTAAGTGGGAGCTTCTCAAGAGACTTGAACAGTGGGATCTTGGGTTGCTCCTTTTATGGACAAACTTTAATGGAGGGAGGGTTATTCATGATAACTGTTAGGGTGGAGAAAGGCAGGGAACTCTAGAAATGCATGCAGATTTTCCTGGAATAGAGTTTACCTCCCTTTGCTCACCTTATTATGTCAGGTTTTCTGTTTGACATGGGCTCAATGTATGATGAAAGAAGCAATTTTGCAAGGGTAGTGACTCGAAATGCCATTGGACCATGCTGGTCCCAGCCAGATGCACAAAGTGGTGCCTACAAGATTTTCGCAGTGGCAAGCAGCCCTGGTGTGCCCAGTCTCCATCTGTCTCTCATTCCCCCCCGCTCTGCTCACAAATAAATAATTTTTTTTTTTTTTTTGGTTTTTCAAGATGGGGTCTCCCTCTAGCTCAAGCTAACCTGGAATTCACTATGTAGTCTCAGGGTGGCCTCAGTCTCACAGAGATCATCCTACCTCTGCCTCCCAAGTGCTGGTGTTGAAGGCGTGTGCCACCATACCCAGCACTGGTCTCACCCAGTTTTGGGTGGCCTTGTGTCTCTACTGTTTTAATGTCACATGACGTCCTGCTGTCATGCAGCTTTTGGTTTACACCATATTTTAGCCATGGTGCAGCTTGCTTCTTCTGCCTGTGCTTATCTAGCCTACCTCAATAGCACTCTAAATCTTCCCAAGTATAGCAAAAGATACACAAATGAGAAGTTCAGGTAAAAGAGCAAAAAACAAACCAAGCATGGTGGTGCCCAGCACTCCTGAGGCAGAAGGATTGCCATGAATTCGAAGCCAGACTGGAACTACAGAGTGAACTTCAGGGCAGCCTGGGCTAGAGTATGACTCTACCAAAAAAAAAAAAAAAAAAGATTTCCCAGTACCCACATAAGCCAGATGCACATGGTGGTACATGTGTTTGGAGTTCATTTGCAGTGGCTGGAGGCCCTGGCATGCCCATTCTCTCTATATATCTGCCTCTTTCTCTCTCAATTTCTAATAAATAAAAATTTTAAAAAAAAATTTTTTTAAAAAGGGAAGAGCTAGTCGGGTGCACGCCTTTAATCCCAGCACTTAGGAAGCAAAGGTAGGAGGATCGCCATGAGTTCAAGGCTACACTGAGACTACATAGTGAATTCCAGGTCAGCCTGAGCTAGAGTGAGATCCTACCTTGAAAAAAAGGTGGGGGGAGAGCTGGACATGGAGGATTGCTGTGAGTTCATGAGACCTTCCTCAAAAAAACAAAGGGAGCCAGGTGTGGTAGTGCATGCCTTTAACCCTAGCACTCGGGAGGCAGAGGTAGGAGGATCGCCAAGAGTTCAAGGTCACCCCTGGAATACATAGTGAATTCCAGGTCAGCCTGAGCTAGAGTGAAACCCTACATCAGAAAACCACTCACACACACACACACACACACACACACACACACACACACACAAAGGGCTGGAGAGATGGCTTCATAGTAAAGTCGTTTGCCTACAAAGCCAAAGGATCCTGGTTCAAATCTCCAGGACCCATGTAAACCAGATGCACAAGGGGGTGCATGCATCTATTGTTTGTTTGCAGTGGTGGAGGCCCTGGTGAGCCCATTCTCTCTCTCCCTCTCTCTCTCTCTCTCCCTCTCTCAAATAGTGGTTAAGGCGCTTGCCTGCGAAGCCTAAGAATTCATGTTTAAATCTCTAGGTCCCATGTAGTCAGACACAGAGTGATGTAAGCGTGCAGTGTCACACATGCACACAAGGGGGCACATGTGTCTGGAATTTGTTCACAGTGGCTGAAAGGCCCTGCTGCTCCAATTCTCTCCCTCTCTTCCTCCCTCCCTCCTTCCTTCTCTCTCTCTCTCTTTCTCAAAAGAAAAAAAAGACACTAGCCTACAAAGCCCACGGTCTCAGGATCAATTCCCCAGAATCCACGTAAGCTAGATGCACATATTGGCGTATGCATCTGGAGTTTGTTTGCAGTGGCTAGAGACCCTAATGAACCCATTCTCTCTCTATCTGTCTCTTTCTCTCTTTGTCTCTCAAATAAATAAAATATTTTTTTAAAAAATTGGAGCTCTGGCCTGTAACTCGCAGTACCAGAAATCAGTACTATCCATATTAAGCTATTGATTGGAGACCTACGTGGTCCCCAAAACAAGAGAGGCTTTTGTCAAAGCACTTGATTACCCACCTGAGGCACAAAGTAAGACGCTGTTGATAGAGACACTATATACTGCCAGCACAGAACACAGAGAGACCTGGCTGCCAATCCCCAGACTCTCAGCCCATCATCTAGTGTTGGAAAGCACTGCATGAGCTACTGGGGTAAAGTGGCCAACAATGATATGAGCAAGCAGGAGTCCAAGCTACCCAGAAGCAACCATCCTGACAAGAAGTATACACTAGTGCAATAGTGGCACACAGCCTTGGTGGGGAACCAATGGATTTCTGATTGGCAAAGAGATCCACTCAATGGAAAGGAACCCATATCTGGAACTGAGAACCAGATCAGAATCCTATGGAAACAAATATTATGTTCTCCAGTGTCAAGCTCTCACTAGTCTTTGTCTAAAACCGGGGTTACACCCATCAAATTCTCCCTAAACTAATAAGGCTTATCAAATTTAAACTATGCTGACTTCACTCTCCATTGGAGAATCTGATTTTCTTTTTCAGAAGGTAGTTAGACCCTGAGAAATAAACCACTCCTCGCATGTCAGCCAAAGCCCAGGTGAAACCACAGAGGAAGTGGGGAGATGAGCAAGAGTGCTGCTTCCGTGGTGAAATTGACATGCAATGCCAGGGTGAAGGAGACAGACCCTGAGGACACTCAACACCTACCAAAGCAGAGATCCAGAGGCTCCTAAGAGCTCATCACTGAAGTAAACTTACAACTCACCCACCACGGCTCAGGGAATTTTGCAGGAGAGGGGGCAGAAAGATTGTAAGAGCCACAGGTTGGGACATTATACCCACAGGCATTGCCTCCCTCCAATAACTGACTGCTGCTCTCTCAGAGCATAACCCACAATCCCATGGGGAATACCAGCAATCCACTGAGGAGGGTTCCTCAGAGGAATGGGGACAGGGAGGAAGGAAAAGATGGTACCAACACATGATGTATCCATACAAAGTATGTTCTTAAGAAAAGAAAAGAAAAGAAAAGAAAAGAAAAGAAAAGAAAAGAAAAGAAGGAAAGGAAAGGAAAGGAAAGGAAAGGAAAGGAAAGGAAAGGAAAGGAAAGGAAAGGAAAAGAAAAAGAACATCTGCTCTTAGAGAAGGACTTGGGCAGAAACTCAAATTTCAGGATAGAAAGCTGGCAACATAGAAAATCATCTAAACTCAGGCCTACATAATGCTGTCTATTCAGATACTCTGACACATCTGTGACTGAATTTATTGATGCCAGCTCTCAAAGACTTGAAACTTCAACCAAATTCTAATATTGGAAAATAGAAGCTGAGATTGGAAGAGACCCTTTGTCCTGACTTCTGCAGACCAGTGTTATTTACGTACAGACCCTTATTAAAATGGATATTTCCTTAAGCAAATGGAACTTCAATGGCAATGAGTCCTCAGTATAAAATTCCCTAATCAAGCCAAGTCAATCTCTTTAAAATTTCCCAACAGTCACAATTTATAAAACATGTAAGCCAAACCCAATAAATCAAGTAAATAGCATTGCATAATGGAGGCTTAAATATAGAACAAGACAAGCCAGAAAGGTTCAATTAAGTAAATGCTATACATATGTCTAGCTTTGGTGAGGTCAATATGACATATTGGGTTATTTTAGTATAAAACTAAATAAAATAAGATAGTTTAATGATTAAATAAAATAGAGAAAGAGGAAAGAATAGCATGAATAGTTTAAGAAAGTATAATACACAAAAAACCACCCTAGAACAAACTAGAATTTTGAATTATAATAAACTCCATAGAAACTTCTTAATTATAACATAGCCAGGAAAACTGAACAATTGATAACAGAAATAGAATGAAATTCTCTGCACAATTAAAATGTTATTGTCATTATGATTTTAAGTCCTAAATTGATTTCAGATAATTAATATGGAGCAAAAGCAAACTGTACATATATAATACGGTTACCATGGTGATAAAAGGCTATTGAAAGAGATACAATTCTGAAACAATTGAATGAAAGTGAAAACTTCACCTAGCCACCCAGATGTTTTGTCTACAGAGTTGTAAAATTGTAATATTTCAAGTTATCTGGGTGATTTAATGAGCTTATATTTTTCTTATGAATGCTTGATTTTGGCCAACCCTTTGTACCTCTTTTGAGTAGGACAAGAATCATATGAATTGCAAACAAGTCACGAAAGATATAACTATTAAATGCATGCATAATACAATATCCATGAACTCAGATCTGCAGTGATCACACTGTCACAGCAATAAAGATCAACTTCTTATAATATGACTTGCTATAGATTTATTCATTTTGTTGTCTGCTGATATTTTCTTTTCTTCTCTCTCTCTCTCTCTTTCTTGCTTGCTTGTTTTTGTTTTTGTTTTTGTTTGGTTTTTTGAAGTAGGCTCTTGTTCCAGCCCAGGCTGACCTAGAATTCACTATGCAGACTCAGGGTGGACTTGAACTGGCAGCAATCCTCCTGCTTCTGCCTCACAAGTGCTGAAATTGAAAGCATGCACCACCATGCCCTGTGTATAATCTTATAGTCTTTTTTTCTTCCTTTTTTTTTTTTTTGAGGTAAGGTCTCACTCTAGCCCAGGCTGACCTGGAGTTTACTTCGTAATCTCAGGATGGCGTCCAACTCATGGTGATCCTCTTTCTTTTCTTTTCTATTCTATTCTATTTTTTTCTTGATGCAAGTTCTCACTCTAGCCCAGGCTGACCTTGAACTCACTCTGTATTCCAAGCTGGTTCATTTTTTTTTGAGAGAGAGAGAGAGAGAGTTAGAGAGAGAGATTGGGCATGCCAGCGACATCTCAGCCGCTGTGAATGAACTCCAGATGTGTCTGCCCCCTTGTGGGAAAGTGCAGCATTGTGCCCTTGCATCACTTTGCATCTGGCTAAACATGGGACCTGGAGAATTGAATGGGTGTTCTTGGGCTTAGCAGGCAGGCACCTGTACTGCTAAGCCATCTCTCGAGCCCTCCAAGCTGGTTCTTTTAAATTTTTAATTTAATTTATTTATTTGAGAGAGAGAGAAGTAGAGAAAACAAGACACAGACAGAAAGATAAAAAAGAGACAGAGCACAGGCACATCAGGGATCTCCTGCCACTGCAAGAAAACTCCATGTATGGGGCTGGGGACTTAGCTCAGTACACGAATGCTTGTGTAGCAAGCACAAGGCCCTAGGTTCAGTCCTCAGCACCAAAAAGAGGGGGGAAAAATCACACACAGAAAAAACAAAAATGGGCCGGGCATGGTGCCGCATGCCTTTAATCCCAGCACTCAGGAGGATCGCCATGAGTTCGAGGCCTCCCTGAGACTACATAGTGAATTCCAGATCAGCCTGGGATAGAGTGAGACTCTATATCTTGAAAACCCAAAACCAAAAAATAAAACTAAAAACCCAAAACCAAGGGAACTAGCAAACTCTACATGCATGTGTCACTTTGTGCATCTGGCTTTGTGTGAGTACTAGGAAATTGAATCCAGGACACTAGGCTTTGCAAGCAAGTGCCTTTAACCACTGAGCCATCTCTCCAGCCCCTGAGAAGTTTTTTTTTTTTTTTTTTTTTTTTTTTTGGTTTTGCGAGGTAGGGTCTCACTCTGGTCCAGGCTGACCTGGAATTAACTATGTAGTCTCAGGGTGGCCTCGAACTCTCAGTGATCTTCCTACCTCTGCCTCCCGAGTGCTGGGATAGAAGGCGTGCGCCACCACGCCCAGCATGAGAAGTATTTTTGTACAATTTCAACATCATCATGGTCTCAGAGAATAAATTTGGCAATTGTTTCGTTAATCAAGCTAGATCTGTCACCATGTTCTAAACACACCTGTGTGTGTGTGTGTGTGTGTGTGTTGTTGATTTTGGTTTTTTGAGATAGGGTCTCACTCTAGCCCAAGCTGACCTACAATTCACCATGTTATCTCAGAGTGGCCTCGAACTCACAGCAATCCTCTCTTATTTCTGTCTCCCAAGTGCTGGGATTAAAAGTATGTGCCACCATGCCCTGCTGTTTTTTGTTTGTTTGTTTGTTTTTGTTTTTTGAGGTAGGGTTTCACTCTAGCCCAGGGTGACCTGGAATTCACTATGTAGTCTCAGGATGACCTCGAACTCACAGTGATCCCTCTACCTCTGCCTCCTGAGTGCTGGGATTAAAGGTGTGTGCCACCACACCCGGCTATGTGTGTATGTTTAATTTACTTGCTTTTCTTGAATCATATTGTTGCAGATTCTCTTACTGTTGAGTCTTTGTCTCATGACCATGAAGAATAAAGCGCAGGGCTGGAGAAATGGCTTAGCGGTTAAGGTGTTTGCCTGCCAAGCCACAGGATCCCGGTTCGATTCTCCCAGGACCCACGTAAGCCAGATGCACAAGGGGCACATGCATCTGGAGTTCGTTTGCAGTGGCTAGAGGCCCTGGTGTGCCCATTCTCTCTGTGTCTGCCTCTCTTCTCTCTCTCTCTCTGCTTGCAAATAAATAAATAAAATATATATTAAAAAAAAAAAAGAATAAAGTGCACAGATGAGGAGGAGTAAAGCAAAGAAGGTTTATTGAGGAAACAGTGGGAAAGTCCAGAATGTCAGGGCAAACATGCTTAGGATTTCAGATAGAAGTAGTTTGAGAAGCTAAGTCATACCTTCTGAGTTAGAACTCCAAAGTGGGTAGACGAATGGTGAATATATATAAGGAACTGCATCAAAGAAGGGATTTCTAAGCCTATTCTCTCATTAAGAGAAAGTTATTCCTCGCTTCTTCTCAGCATGTCTTCAGTGAATCAGTGTTCTCCGGAATGGTGTCTTGAAACAGACTTCCGCCTATTAGCTCTTAAGGGAGGGGACCATAGTATGTCTTTGTAACTTTGTTTTGAGTAGTTTTAGAATGTCATGTCTCCACATAGGGCCACAGGTAGAACTCAGATTCTGCTCTTTGGACCAGGAGCAACTTTCTCTTGATGGGTCTCAACAGAGCCATAATTTCCCCATCCCCGCCCTTTCCTAAAATATTTTAATCTAAAACTAATCCTGAGAAAAAGGCCCATCCCAAGAAAATTGGGCTCCAAATTCTGCTAATGCCTGTCTGGCTACCTAATAGTATTTATTCATTCCACAGCTAGTAATTAGGTATACAGTAGGGCTTAGACCCTTTGCTGGGTACAGGTAAGACAAAGGTGAGAAAATACACTCAGATGGCATCCTTAAAGGACTTATAAGTCATTGGACAGGGAGACAGGGTCAAAAAATACAAGCAGGGCTGGCAAGATGGCTTACCAGTCAAGGCGCTTGCCTGAAAAGACAAAGGATCTAGTTTTGATTCCCCAGGACCCAAGTAAGCCAGATACACAAGGTGGCACATGTGTCTGGAATTTGTTTGCAATGGCTGGAGACCCTGGTGGGCCATTCTCTCTCTCTCCCCCTGAGTCTTTCTCTCTCTCTCTCTCTCTCTCTCTCTCAAATAAATAGAGCAAATGGAACAATAACCCATGTCCAAGGATTCTACCTCATGAGAAAAGCCAGGGAATCATGTTTATTGCAGCACATGTAGCCCAGGCTGTCCTCAAACTTGCTATATAGCTGAGGATGGTCTTGAACTTCTCATCCTCTAGCCTCCCCCAACTGCTGTTCTGTTTTTTTTGTTTGTTTGGTTGGTTGGATTTTGGTTTTGGGGGGGTAGGATCTCACTCTAGCTCAGGCTGCACTGGAATTCACTATGTAGTCTCAGGGTGACCTCAAACTCATGGTGATCCTCTTACCTCTGCCTCCCAAGTGCTAGGAGTAAAGGTGTGTGCCACCACACCCGGCTCAGGTGTCAGGTGTGTGCGTATGTGTGTGTATGTGTGTGTGTGTGTTTCTTTTATAGTAGCATAACTAAATGTTCCTATGAACAAAGATAATTTTGGGGCAACTTCTAGAACTAGTGCACTTTATGCTGACACTTCCTTGACTGGCAATTCTCTCTCTTGCTCTTTCTCTTTGATTTTTTTGAGGTAGGGTCTTGCTGTAGCCCAGGTTGACCTGGAATTTACTCTGTAGTCCTAGGCTAGCCTCAAACTCATAGCCATCCTCCTACCTCTTCCTCTCAAGTGCTGGATTAAAGGCATGCACCACCACGCCCGACTTCTTTTTGGTTTTTAAGGTAGGATCTCACTCTGGCCCAGGCTGACCTAGGTTCACTACGTAGCCTCAGGCTAGCTTTGAACTCACAATGATCCTCCTAACTCTGCCTCCAAAGTGCTGGGGACAAAGAAGTGCACCACTATGCCTGGCAAATATCTGAGACTTTAAAAATTTTTTGTTTATTATTTATTTATTTGAGAGTGACAGACAGAGAAAGAGGCTGATAGATAGAGAATGGGTGTACCAGGACCTCCAGCCACTGCAAACAAACTCCAGATGCGCCACCTTGAGCATCTAGCTTACATGGGTCCTGGGGAATCAAGCTTTGAACCGGGGTCCTTAGGCTTCACAGGAAAATGCTTAACTGCTAAGCCATCTCTCCAGGCCCTATCTGGGATTTTAAAAAAAATATTTAATTTATTTATTTATTTGAGACAGAGAAAGAGAGTTGTGTGAGAGAGATAATGGGCACTTCAGGGCATCCATCCACTGCACATGAACTCCAGATATATGTGCCATGTGCATCTGAGTTACGTGGGTCTTGGAGAACTGAACCTGGGTCCTTTGTGCATCTGGCTTACGTGGGTTCTGAGAAATAGAACCTGGGTCCTTTGTGTTTGCAGGCAAGTGCCTTAACCACTAAACCATTTCTCCAACCTGATCTGGGATTTTTTTTCAAGGTCCGGTCTCACTGTAGCCCAGGCTGACCTGGAATTCAGTATGTAGTCTCAGGGTGGCCTCGGACTCATGGCGATCCTCCTACCTCTGCCTCCCGATTGCTGGGATTAAAGGCATGCATCACCATGCCCACCCCATCTGGGATTTTTTTTGGGGGGGGACTTTTTGGGGGAGATTTTTTTATTTGACCTCTTAGTTGTCTCTTTTCATTGCACCCCCCATTATTCATTAGATCCATAAACATTTATTGAGTGCCCTGTGCAATTTCATCCACTCCCGTGATTTTAATGAGAGCTTATATGTTAATGAATTTGTTTAATGAATCTGAAATCTTTAATCTTAGCAAATTCTATTCTGTTGTTTTTTCTTCTTTTGAGACAGGGTCTTACCATGCTGTCCTGGTTGGCCTTGACCTGTGGCAATTCAGCAGGTTCTGAGTCCAGGTGCTGGGATTACAGGTATGCACCACCATACCCAGATGGACTTTTAAACAATGTTGGGACAGGTAAAAACTATGGGGACTGGAGCCAGGCGTGGTGGCACATTTAATCCCAACACTTGGGAGGCAGAGGTAGGTGGATCGCCACGACTTTGAGGCCTCCCTGAGACTGCATAGTGAGTTCCAGGTCAGCCTGGGCTAGAGTAGTGAGACCCTACCTTGAAAAACCAATGTGTGTGTGTGTGTGTGTGTGTGTGTGTAAAATTAGACTGGGGCTAGAGAGGTGGCTTAATGTTTAAGGCACTTGCCTGCAAGCAAAGCCTAAGGACCCAGGTTTGATTCCCCAGTACCCATGTAAGCTAGATACACAAGGTGGCACATGCATCTGGAGTTCGTTTGCAGCAGAAGACCCTGGCACACCCAATCTCTCTCTCCCTTTCTACCTCTTTCTCTCTCTCAAATAAATAAATAATTTTTTAAAGTTGGATTGAATGCATTTTGTAACATGAGTTGGTCATGAGTCTATGGGAAATGGGTGGAACGTGATACTTTTAATCTAAACTGTCCCCCATAGCCTATGTGTTTGTGATTAAGCCTTATATGTGAGCCCTAGCTGGTGAAGCCTTTGGGAGGTGCAGCCTTACTGAAGGAGGTCTGTCACTGGGGGGTGGGCCTTGGAATTTTATAGTCCAGCCCACTTGCCAGAGCTAGGGAACTCACTCTTGCTACTTCTTCCCAGCTGATGCGACAAAACATGACACTGCCTTACCTGTCTGGCTGTTCTCACCATGACGAACCTTCCTCTTGAAACTGTAAGTCAGAAATAAACCTTTCCTTCCATCAGCTGCTTCTGGTTGGATGTTGTAGTTACCTCATGTTGCTGTAGGGGAAAAACTAAGTAAAAAACAGCTGATGGGAGGAAAGGATTTATTTTGGCTTAAAGACTCAAGGGGATATCTTATCATGGCATGGAATGGATGGTAGAGTAGAGGCTGGACATCACATCTTGTCATAGCTGCTGGCAGGAAGCAGCAAGAAAGTGAGCTGAGCTTTAAACACTGGCAAGCTGACTAATAAACCTCAAAGTCTGCCCCCAGTGACACAACTCCTCCAGCAAGGCTCCACCTCCCAAATTGTCAGAAGCTGGGGATTGAGTATTCAAAATACTTGAAGCTATGGGGGACATGCTACATTCAAACCACCACAGGGGTTTTGTCCTAGCAAAAGAAGGTAATTTCAACAGTGGCTCTAGGGTGGCATATGTGTTCCCAACAAAGTTGCCGTTGGAAGGCAGCTACGCTCACCACTATACAACCAATGCAAAAGCTACGTTTGATACATAGATCTGTGTACATACATACTCTTTGGCTTAAATATAGATTCTGCCTACAGTGGGCTTTGTCTTTCTCTCTTTTTTTAAGGTCCATGCTTCTTGAATGCAAAGTAAAAAAGCTAAATGTATATATAGTATGTATGCATATATATCACTCCTGCAGTGCTCTGCATAGTAAAGATGCTCAATAAATATATTTCTTCAAAATCACTATCGACTATTATTCTACAGACTGGCATGTTCTTTCTCTTGGAGCTTGAATTATATTATGAAAACACAGTAATTTTTATTCATGTAATTGGATGGAAGGAAAGAAAAATTATAAATTCAATTTGCTGACTTACTTATTGAGGAAATTGAGATATTACTAAGTAAAATGGAGATATCCAGACCAGCTTTTTCAAAAGACAGATATATAAAAATGCAGTTTTTGCTAAAACCAGCTTGTAACAGGTTTTCTCAGTTTATTTAATATAATTATAGTTGCAATCAAAATGTAAACAACAGAATTCCCAACAAACACATAAATATATGAAAGAAATGCTTGTAAATCAACTATTTTGGTTAAAATTTGGGATGTAAACCAAAACATCTATCTTAACATCAGAAAAAAAAATAGCATAGTGAATTATATTGTTCCTTAGTATGAAGCATGTTCACCAATTCTAATCTCATCATAAGAGACACAAATACATTTACAATTAAAATTTCCATTAAGAAAATTTGGAGGGGGCTGTAGAGATGGCTTAGCAGTTAAGGTGTTTGCCTGCAAAGTCAAAGGACCCAAGTTTGATTCCCCAGGATCCACATAAGCCAGATGCACAAGGTGGTGCATGCATCAAGTTCATTTACAGTAGCTGAAGGCCATGGTGCACCTATTCTCTCTCTCTGTTCCTCTTTCTATCTCTCTCTCAAATAAACAAAATTAAAATTTTAAAAGATTAAAAATCAAATTAAATAAATGAATTTTTGAGAGTATTTTAAAAATTATTGTGAGAGAGTGCCAAGAATTTCTAAGTTACATAAAAATTTTGCTTGGGGGGCTGGAGGAATGGCTTAGCAGTTAAGTCATTTGCCTGCAAAGCCAAAGGGCCCAGGTTCAATTCCCCAGGACCCACGTTAGCCAGATGCACAAAGGGGCGCACACATCTGGAGTTTGTTTGCAGTGGCTGGAGGCCTTGGCATGCCCCCCCCCACCGTCTCCCTCTTTCTCTGTCAAATAACTAAATAAATAAATAAATAAAAATAAAAATAAATTTTGCTTGGGGGCTGGAGAGATGGCTTAGCAGTAAGGTGCTTGCCTGCAAATCCTAAGGACCCAGGTTCGATTTCTCAGAACCCATGTAAGCCAGATGCACAAGCTGGCGCATGTGTCTGCAGTTCATTTGCAGTGGCTGAAGGCCCTGACGTGTCCATTCTCTCTCTCTCCCTCCATCTCTAATAAAATAAATAAATAAGATAAAATAAACTTAATTTTTTTTTGCTTGGTTTACCACAGTCTTGAATGAAGGCTGTTTTCTAAATAGTGATGAGCATGGTAGTGAAACCCCAGCACTCAAAAGGCTGAGACAGGAGGATCACTGCAAGTTCAAGGTCTGCCTGGGCTACATAGTAAGAGCCTATCTCAATAATTAATTAGAACAGATAGAACTGTAATTCATTTGTAAAGTGCATCTGTAGGGCTGGAGAGATGGCTTAGCAGTTAAGCACTTGCCTGTGAAGCCTAAGGACTCTGGTTCAAGGCTTGATTCCCCAGGACCCACGTAAGCCAGATGCACAAGGTGGCACATGCATCTGGAGTTCGTTTGCAGTGGCTGGAGGCCCTGGTGCGCCCATTCTCTCTATATCTATCTGCCTTTTTCTGTCTCTGTCTAGCACTTTCAAATAAAAAAATTAATTAATTTTTTTAAAAAGTTCATCCGTAAATCTGCAGAAATATGTGTGACTAAATAATAAAAGCTGTCTACTTAATGCCCACATGTCAGGGAGATCATTAACAAATAATGACAGACTTTCATTAACTTTATAATTATTAGTATTAACAAACGTAGTACCTATATAGGATTTATCTATATGCTACCTGTCTTAGACATATATCATGTAACAAATGCCAGAAATGATAAACTTATTAAAAGAAAATATGGGCTGGGAAGATGACTTAGCAGTTAAAGGCTTTTTCTTGCAAAGTCTGCTGGCCCAGGTTCAATTCACCAGCACCCCTATAAAGTGAGCTGTACAAAGCAGCACATACATCTGGAGTTTGCAGTAGCAAGAGGTCCTGGAATGCCCATACTCTCCTCTTTTGACAATTAAACAAAAACAAGTTTTTAAAAAAAAAAAGAAAATGGGGCTGGAGAGATGTCTTAGCAGCTAAGGCACTTGCCTGCAAAGCCAAAGGATTCCAGTTCAACTCTCCAGGAACCATGTAAGCCAAATGCACAGGGGGAGGAGGCGCATCATCTGGCATTCGTTTTCAGTGGCTGGAGGCCCTAGCACGTCTCTCTCTCTCTCTCTCATAAATAAGTAAATAAAAGAAAATGTTGGGCTGGAGAGATGGCTCAGTGGTTAAGGCACTTGCCAGCAAAGCCTAAGAAACCAGGTTTGATTCTCGAGTGTCCATGTAAAGCCAGATGCACAAGGTGGTGCATACATCTGGAGCGCCTTTGCAGAGGTTAGAGGCCATGGCATGCCCATTCCATCTCTCTTCTCTCTGTCTCTCTCTGCCTGCAAGTAAATTTAAATATATATATCCTTTTAAAGATAGAAAGAAAATGTTAACTGGGAGTGGTTGCTCAAGCCTCTACTCCGAACACTCAGGATCCCGAGGGAGAAGGGTTGCAATGAATTCAAGGTCATCCTGGGCTACAAAGTAAGTTTCAGGTTAGCTTGGCCAAGTGTGAGACCCTGCCAAAGAATGAGAGAAAGAAGCCGGGTGTGTTGGCACATGCCTTTAATCGCAGCACTTGGGAGGCAGAGGTAGGAGGATTGCCGTGAGTTGGAGAACACCCTGAGAATACATAGTGAATTCTAGGTCAGCCTGGGCCAGAGTGAGACCTTACCTGGAAACAACAACAAAAGAAAGAAAGAGAGAGAGAGAGAGAGGGAGGGAGGGAGGGAGGGAGGGAGGGAGGAAGGAAGAGGGAGGGAGGGAGGGAGGGAGGGAGGGAAGGAAAGAGGGGAGGGAGGGAGGGAGGAAGAAAGAAAAGAAAAGAAAGAAAAGAAAAGAAAAGAAAAGAAAAGAAAAGAAAAGAAAAGAAAAGAAAAAAGAAAAGAGAAGAAAAGAGAAAGGAAAGTCGGGGGCCGGGAAGTGCGGCTCAGTCGTTAGACTGCTTGCCTTGCATGCATGAACCCCTGTATTTGCTCTCCAGCTCCACGTCAAGTGCGTGTGGTAACACATGCCTCATATTCATAGCACTTGGAAGGTGGAAGCAAGAGGATAAGAAACTCACCGTCACCCTCCACCATGTATTAAGTTTGAGGCCAGCCTGGGAGACATGAGACCAGGGCCCCGGGGGTGGGGGGGTGAGAAGAGGGTCAGGGGGAGGGGAGGCTGAGATTTGTGACTCGCAGTTTTGGAGGTGTAAGTAAATCTATGATTTGCGGGCCCTCTTGCTTCTGGAGTTTAGCAAGAGCGCCCATTCATGGCAACAGCGGGTGACAAGATCTTTCACATGGGGTGCGGGTAGATCTTGAGGGCATAGCACTTACCTAGTTCCAATATCAGCATCATAAAAACCAAACCACCAAAGTCCACAATGTGGCAGTGTCGTGAGACAGAGAAAGAGCAAGAGAGCATGGTTAACAGTCCCGTTGGGGCAAGTCTTCAATGACCCCAGACCTCCACAAAGACCGCACCTATTAAAGGTTCTCTTACTACAGGCTGGAGACTAAGCCTTTAAGCCATGGGGCCATTCAAGATCCAAAGGACAGTGTCACTGGCATCTGGGCTCATCAAATTTTCTCTGATTTGGTGTTCCCATCAAGAGCCCTCTCCTATTCTGCCACTTAATGTTTGTTCTGATTATATGTCTACTCCCAATTTCATGCTGTATTCAGTGCCAGAAAGTGTTTCTCATACAGGTGAATGAATTTGAAAGTATGTATACATCTTCTAAATTAGAAATATATGAATAAAATGTTAGAGTATTAACTGGATATGGTGGCACACGCCTTTAATCCCAGCACTCAGGAGGCTGATGTAGAAGGATCTCTGTGAGTTCAAGGCCAGCCTGGGACAACAGAGTGAGTTCCAGGTCAGCCTGGGCTAGAGTGAGACCTCACTTTGAAATAACAACAACAACAACAAAAAGCCGGGCATGGTGGCGCACACCTTTAATCCCAGCACTCGGGAGGCAGAGGTAGGGGATCGCCATGAGTTTGAGGCCACCCTGAGACTACATAGTGAATTCCAGGTCAGCCTGGGCTAGAGTGAGACCCTACCTCGATTAAAAAAAAAAAAAAATAGTGCTCGCTTTGGCAACACACATACTAAAATTGGAACCATACAGAGAAGATTAGCATGGTCCCTGCGCAAGGATGACACTCAAATTCATGAAGCATTCCATATTTCTTTAAATAAAAGAAAAAAATTAGAATTTGTAAAATTCAATTGGAAACTGCCATATCTTCCAAGATTATGCAAATAGTGATTGGAACTAATGGAACACTTGGAGCATATTTTAATTAAAACCTTCATGTGTAAAACAGATACTAAACCATGTGTTCTACATAAATGGATTGGTATTAAAATTATCTAAGTATTTTCAAGCACTGTAATGCGCTTAGCCTGGAGAAGTCAGACTGCATTATAAGGACAACCTGGCTTTATCAAAGTATGAAACAGGCACTAACCACTTGAGAACCTTTGAGTACAAGTACCTTTCACAAACACCACATTTCTGATTCTTACTCTCTAGTGTAAGAGCTACAAAAAAGCAAAAGAAAATACCTTTGTGGTAACCAGTAAGTAGCATTAGTGCCACATATATTATAATTCCAGCTGAGTTTAGTCTATTTTTGTCCTATGTTCCAGTGTAAAGCATTTTCTTGGGTGATGTCAGGAGGATGAAAAATGTGCTGTTTATAAAATGAAGTATTGAGTTGATTTTAGTTATTACATCTTACAAAAGTGCTTTCAAAATGCAAAGCCATACCTTCCAGTTCAACAGAATAATGCATATTGGAAAGGGAGAGAAATAAATTATTTATTATGCATACATTATAAAAATACTTATTTAATACAAAACAAAATATAAAATATTCACATCATGCCACAAATCACCAAAATTGCCCTGCTATAGTTTTTTTTTTTAACCATACGCAGCCAGTCTTTGCTTAGAGGAATACATAATTATACACATTCTAATAATAGGTCAGAATGAACTTATGTTCTCATAAAATGGAGTTTAGTATTTGAAGGCCATTGAAACAACATTTTTTTTTTTTTTTTTTTTTTGGTTTTTTGATGTAAGGTTTCACTGTAGTCCAGGATGACCTAGAATTAACTATGTACTCACAGGGTGGCCTTGAACTCACGGTGATCCTCCTACCTCTGCCTCCCGAGTGCTGGGATTAAAGGTGTGCACCACCACGCACGAGCTTCAACAGATAACTAGCTTGAACATTTATTAGCAGTGATCTCTACTGGGCCAGGTTTGGAAATTGATTTCTTAATTAGAAGCAAGCTGATAGATGAGAAAGAAAAATTCCCAGTAATTATTAAAATCAGAACACCTCTTCTTTGACTTCATTTCCTGGATAATTGAGTCTGCAATCCAATTAGCATCAAGCTATAGAATATGAAAAATAATCTTCAAAATCATGACTTGATTAAGAGTTCTTTCTAATGACCTGTGCATCCTCCTCTTCTCCCTGACACTATTACTTTACCTTCCAGTTAAAAAATAAAACAAGCTTTTCATTGAGTGAAAGGGATCATGGGCGCTCGTTCTAGATTATTAAAGTAATGCTGAGCTGATCTGTTGTGGCAGCCAGTGGGGCAGTAGTTGCAGCAGGAAGGGGTCTGAGAGGCAAAGGAGACTCAAAGGTGATGGCTGTGTTCACCATCTCTCTCAAGGGCTGGATCAAAACTCCCCCAAGTGCACAAGTTAACCATGTGCCATTGATCACATGCCAATCGTCAGTTAATAGCGCTATAAAAAAATGCAGTGCTGTTGTAAAAGTAAGGCAAATTATTAGAGTAAAAGTCATTATCAAATGCCTGAGATTTTATACTATTTTCCTCAAAGGAGCAAGAAAGCATTGCCCTGTTACCACATTTTTATCAATGAGGCCAATTAGAAATTTTGCAAAACCTTACTGAAGGCAACACCATCTTCTAGTTACTGTTTAGCTAGACTTGTATTGTGGCTCATAGCAGCAACATACTGTCATTATTAGAAAATGTAAAAGTGAGGCTAGGAGACGGTGTAGCTCAGAGCTAGAACCCACCCGCCACTACCGAAAAGCAAAGGACCTTTCACACACACACACACACACATGCACGCATGCATGCACACACACACCACTGAACTCATTTCGTTCTTTCTTTTTTCAGGGGGGGGGTTCTTTTTTTAAATATTTATTTATTTGAGAGAGAGAGAGAGAATGAGCACACCAGAGCCTCCAGCCACTGCAAATGAACTCCAGAAGTGTGCGCTCCGTTGTGTATCTGATTCACGTGGGTCCTGGGGAGTCAAACCTGGGTCTTTTGGCTTTGTAGGTAAGCACCTTAACTGCTAAGCCATCTCTCCAGCCCTTTTTTGGCTTTTCAAGGTAGGTTCTCACTGTAGCTCAGGCTGACCTAGAATTCACTCTGTAGCCTCAGGGTGGCCTCAAACTCATGGTGATCCTCCTATCTCTGCCTCCCGAGTGCTGGGATTAAAGGTGTCTTCCACTACACACGCCCTCCTTTATCATTTCTGAGTGTCCAAATAATCTTTTTTTTTTTTTTTTTCGAGGTAGGGTCTCACTCTGGTCCAGGCTGACCTGGAATGCACTATGTAGTCTCAGAGTGGCCTCGAACTCTCAGCGATCCTCCTACCTCTGCCTCCCGAGTGCTGGGATTAAAGGCGTGCACCACCACGCCCGGCTCCAAATAATCTTTTACTGATATATTTATGGTCTTAATCTTTAAGCCTGTTGTTGTTGAGTTTGGTAATCAAAATTTAAAGTCTCATTTGGATGTGGTGGCTCATACTTATAAATCCAGCATTTGGGAGGCTGAGGCAAAAGGATTGCCATGAATTCAAGGCATAGACTACAGAGTAAGACCTTTCTTCAAAAATATTAAAATTGGGCTGGGGAGATGCTTTAGCAGTTAAGGCACTTGCCTGAAAAGCATAAGGACCCAGGTTTGATTCCCCAGAACCCATGTAGCCAGATGCACAAAGTGGCATATGTGCCTGGAGTTTTCAGTGGCTAGAGGCCCTAGTGAGCCCATTCTGTCTATCTTCCTCTCTCTCTCTCTTTCTCTCTCTCAAATAAATAAATAAAATATTTTTTAAAACATTAAAATTTCACATTTATTATGTTTTATACTATTCATTTAACTATCAATTATAATTATTTCATATTTACTATTATTCATACTTAATACATTTAAGACTTCCTTTGTAGGACTGGAGAGGAGAGTGAGATGTCTAACAAAATTCATAAGGGTAGGGCTGAGAAGATGGCTCAGCAGTTAAAGGTGCTGGCTTGCAAAGCCTCCCAGCCTGAGTTCAATTCCCCAATACTCAGTAGGGCCAGAAACAAAAAGTGATTCATGAGCTGGAGAGATGGCTTAGCGGGTAAGGCATTTGCCTGCAAAGCCAAAGGATCCTGGTTCAATTCCTCAGAACCCATGTAAACCAGATACATAAAGAGTGCATGCATCTGGAGTTGATTTACAGTGGCTGGATGCCCTGGCACGCCCTTTCTCTCTCTCAATCTCTCTCTGCCTCTTTCTCTCAAATAAATAAATAAAATTATATATATATATATATTATATGTGATTCATATACCTGGAGCTTGTTTGCCCTGACAGAGGACCTGGTGCTCTCTCTCTCTCTCAAATAATTTTTTTTAATATTATTTATTTATTTATTTGAGAGAGAGAGATACAGAAATAGGCAGAGAGAGAGAGAGAGAGAGAATGGGTGCTCCAGGGCCTCCAGCCACTGCAAATGAACTCCAGATGCATGCACCCCCTTGTGCATCTGGCTTACGTGGGTCCTGGAGAATTGAGCCTCGAACCAGGGTCCTTAGGCTTCATAGGCAAGCGTTTAACCGCTAAGACATCTCTCCAGCCCATCTCTCAAATAAATTTAAATAAATCTCTCTTTATTGCAAACAGAAAGAAAGGGAGAGAGAATGGGTGCACCAGGGCCTCTTGCCACTGCAAATGAACTCCAGATACATGTGCTACTTTGTGCATCGGTCTTTACATGGTGTGGTGGTTTGAATGTGAATGTCTGTCCCCCATAGCCTCAGGGATTTTTGATTAAGGTTAAACTTCCTACTTGAGTCTCCAGCAGCCTGATGGAAGAGGTGTCACTGGGGGTCAATTTGTAGTCCAGCCCTAAGGTATGTTCAGAGCCAGTTTTGAGCTTTGGCTATCCATGTGTGCTGGCTGTTGGTGGTGTCTCTCTGCTATGGATCTATGGAAGTGAGCCAGCTTATTCTGCCATATGGAATTTCCCACGGATTCTATAAGCCTGAAATAAACCCTTACCTTCCATAAACTGCTTCTGGTCTGGTGTTTGTCCCTGCAACGAAAAAGTAACTGCAACACATGGGTATTGGTGAATCAAACCTGTGCTGTTAGACTTAGGAATCAAGTACCTTTAATTGCTGAGCCGTCTCTCCAGCCCAAAAATACCTTTAAAAAATATATTTTAGGGCTGGAGAGATGGCTTAGTGGTTAAGGCATTTGCCTGAAAAGCCACAGGACCTTGGTTCAATTCCCTAGGGGCCCATGTAAGCTGATGGCACATGCATCTGGAGTTCATTTGCAGTGGCTTGAGGCCCTGGTACACCCATTCTTTCTCTCTCTCAGATACATAAATAAAGATAAAATATTAGAGCTAGAGAGATTACTTAGTGGTTAAGGCCCTTGCCTGCAAAGCCTAAGGACCTAGGTTCGATTCCCCAGAACCCACATAAGTCAGATACACAAGGTGGCACATGTGTCTGGAGTTCATTTGTAGCACTCTGGAGGCCCTGGCCCACCCATTCTCTATTTGCCTCTCTCTCTCTCTCTCTCTCTCTATCTCTCTCACTGTCTGTTTCTCTCTCAAATAATAAATAATAAAAATATTAAAAAATAAAATATTGAAAAAGTGTATTTTAGATCTCCTCTAGCTCCCTATATGGCCGGAGCTCCTTGAATTTTCTTTTTTCTCTTTTCATTGTTTTTCCAGCCTTCCACATGGGATCTCTAGCCACGTGGGTGTCTTTCCTTGGCTCTATACTTCCCTCAACAAATAGAATAAATTAATAATTTTAAAATATATTTTAGCCAGGCATGGTGGCACATGCCTTTAATCCCAGCAGTCAGGAGGCAGAGTTAGGAGGATCATTGTGAGTTCAAGGCTACCCTGAGACTACATAATGAATTCCAGGTTAGCCTTGGGAAAAAATAATAAAATAAAAATTATTTTATTTATTTATTTATTTATTTATTTATTTATTTATTTATGTATTTAAGAGAGAATGAAAGAAAGAAGCAGAGAGAGAGAATGGGCGTACCAGGGCTACCAGCCATGCAAATGAACTCCAGACTCGTGCTACCTTGTGCATCTGGCTTTATGTGGGTACTGTGGAATCAAACCTGGGTCCTTAGCCTTCACAGGCAAGCACCTTAACTGCTGAGCCATCTCTCCAGCCCCAAAACATCTTTTTTAAAAAAGATTCTTATTGACAACTTCCTTAATTGTAGACAATATCCCATGGTACTTCCCTCCCTCCGCCCACTTTCCCCTTTGAAACTCCACTCTCTATTATATCCCCTCCCTTAAGGGAGTTGTCAATAAAAATTAATTAATTAATTAAAAGATTCTTGGGGCCGGGTGTGGTGGCACACGCCTTTAATCCCAGCCCTTGGGAGGCAGAGGTAGGAGGACTGCTGTTGAGTTCGAGGCCACCCTGAGACTACATAATGAATTCCAAGTCAGCCTGGGCTAGAGTGAGTGAGACCCTACCTTGAAAAATCAAAAAAAAAAAAAAAAAGGATTCTTGGGCTGGGGAAATGGCTTAGCTGTTAAGGTACTTGCTTACAAAACCTGATGGTCAGGGTTCAATACCTCAGTGCTATCATGAAGCCAGGCACACAAAAGTGGTACATGTATCTGGAGTTCATTTGCAGAGGCAGGAGGCCCTGACATACCCATTCTCTCTCCCTCTCCCTCTTTCTCTTACGTAAATAAATAAAAATATTTTTTTAAAAGATTCTTGGGCCGGGCGTGGTGGCACACACCTTTAATCCTAGCACTCAGGAGGCAGAGGTGAGAGGCTCGCCATGAGTTCGAGGCCAGCCTGAGACTACATAGTAAATTCCAGGTTAGCCTGAGCTAGAATGACACCCTACCTCAAAAAACCAAAAATCAAAAAAGATTCTTGGGCTGGAGAGATGGCTTAGTGATTAAGGCATTTGCCTGCAAAGCCAAAGGATCCCAGTTCAACTCTCCGGGACCCACAAAAGCCAGATACACAAGGGAGTGCATGCATCTGGAGTTCGTTTGCAGTGGCTGGAGGCCCTGGCACACCCATTCTCTCTCCCTCTCTCCCCCCTCTTTCTCTCTCTCAAATAAATAAATTATATATATATATAATATTCTTAAGCTAAGTGTAGTGGTACATGCCTTTAGTGCCAGCACTCAGGAGACAGAGGTAGGCAGATCACCATGATTTCAAGGCCAGCCTAGGACTAAGAATGAGTTCCAGGTAAGCATGGCTAGAATGAGACTCTACCTTGAAAAAGAAAAAAAAAACTTTTTTTTGTTTTTGTTTTTCTAGGTAGGGTCTCACTCTAGCCCAAACTGACCTCGAATTGGAATTCACTATGTAGTCTCATGGTAGCTTTGAACTCACAGCGATCCTTCTACCACTGAGTGCACCACCACACCCCTGGCTACAAAAAAAAAAAAAAAAATTAATGGTGACTTTCCAATCATCACTTCTGAAGAAACTGACCTATATGTATCAAGTGGCTTTGGTCTAGAAAAGAGTGTTATCCTAAAACTAAAAAGGCAAGAAGGAGGGCTGAGGAAGTATTTCTGGTACAGCCTGTAGCTTAGCCTGCTCCAGACCTGCTCAAGTCCCAGCACCACCAAGGAAAGGAAACGGGTAGGGACAAAAGGGAGGGAGGAAGAGAAATAGACAAAACTATGCTTGGGACCAACGTGTGGCTCAATGGTACTGCACTTGCCTTCCATAGGATGCAAGGCCCTGGATTGGATCTCTAGCATCACAGAAAATAGAAAGGATGAAGCCGGGCGTGGTGGAGCACACCTTTAATCCCAGCACTCGGGAGGCAGAGGTAGGAGGATCGCCATGAGTTCAAGACCACCCTGAGACTACAGAGTGAATTCCAGGTCAGCTTGGGCTAATGTGAAGCCCTACCTCAAAAAGACAAAAAACAAAAAAAGAAAAAAAAAGAAAAAGAAGAAGAAGAAAAGAAAGGAAAATAGAAAGGATAAATTAGAGTGCGCATCACTACAGGAGCCTCCTGTCTTACTGTGGCTCTGCTTCTCTGCGAGGCTGGTCAACTCCTTCTGAGTCATCTGAGAGACTGCCATCCACCACAGCTCTGGGTCACATTTTGAGTCTGGCAGCACATATAATTGGAAGCATTATGCATTCTTTAAGGCAAGCTAATGTGGTTTGGACTTAGACCCTTTGCTATAAAGCAGGAGAATTACAAACTCCAATTAGGAAATTTGTTAAGGTTTTCAAATACAGAGGCACCAGGTCAGTTAAATCTTGACACTAACCAAACCAAACCTTCCTTCATGAAAGAACCTATACAACAGTAGATTCTCACTGCCAGTACCTGCAACAAACTGATGACAGGTTTTTGTTGTTGTTGCTTATTTATATTTATTTATTTGAGAGCAACAGAAAAGGAGAGAAAGAGGCAAAGAGAGAGTGAGAATGGGCCCACCAGGGCCTCCAGCCACTGCAAACAAACTGCAGATGCATGCACCACCTTGTGCATCTGGCTTATGTGGATACTGGGGAATCAAGCCTCGAACCAGGGTCCTTAGGCCTCACAGCCAAGTGCTTAACCACAAAGCCATCTCTCCAGCCCGCTGACGACAGTTTTTATTCTAAGCTATTTTTTGGGTGAGTTAGCATGACGTGGCACATCATAGGTCCCACACAGAAGGAATGTTGTTTGCTGACGAATTTGCCCTACGTCATGGTTTATCACGATGTCTTGCAGGCAAACAGGAAGGTTAAATTCCTATCCCCCTCATCACTGACAGATAGGAGAGCAGCCCCAAAGCAGCCAGAGATCAATGAGTGTCGTTTTCCTACAAAAGCAAAAGACCCTCCCTTCCTTCCTTCTCCCCTTCCCTCACTCCTTCCCGCTTCCCTTCCTCCCTCTCTCCCCTTCTCCCTTCCTCTCTCTCTTTCTAGGCATGCACTCTACCAATTTAGCTACATATGCAGCCAAAAAAGTATTATTTTTAAAAAATATATTTATTTATTTATTTAAGAGAGGAGAGTGAGAGAGATTATAGGAGGCCAGGGCCTCTTGCCACTGCAAACGAACTCCAGATCTATGGGCTACTTTGTGCATCTGGCTTTACATGGGTACTTGGAAATCAGACCAGGGCTTTGCAAGGAAGTGTCTAACCGCTTGGAAATCCCCCAACCCCCAAAAGTATTCTTTAATATTTATTTATTTGAGATAGAGTGGGGGGGGAGACAGAGAAAGGGAGAATGGGCG
Organism: Orientallactaga sibirica; assembly: GCA_036365145.1. Classification (NCBI taxonomy): domain Eukaryota; kingdom Metazoa; phylum Chordata; class Mammalia; order Rodentia; family Dipodidae; genus Orientallactaga; species Orientallactaga sibirica. Next base: position 25,233,912 of record JAEOAD010000003.1, read on the forward strand.
TGCCAGGGCCTACAACCACTGCAAACGAACTCTAGACAAATGTGCCACCTTGCCGGGCATGGTGGTGCACGCCTTTAATCCCAGCACTTGGGAGGCAAAGGTAGGAGGATCGCTGTGAGTTCAAAGCTACCCTGAGAATATAGAGTGAATTCCAGGTCAGCCTGAGCTAGAGTGAGACCCTACTTCAAAAAAAAAAGTGCCACCTTGTGCATCTGGCTTATGTGGGTCCTGGGGAATCAAACCGAGGTCCTTTGGCTTTGCACGCAAGTGCCTTAACCACTAAGCCATTTCTCCAGCCCCAAAAAGTATTCTTAAAAACACTTTGAGAGGAAAGCAAATTCAATTTTATCAATTTGGCATAAGAACCATGTCTGCTTTCCCACTTTATTTTCTATATTTTTATGTCATCTGTCATCATAATCAGAGATTCAATATACTGTATTCACATTGCAGAAGAGGGGGTAGGAGTATCCTCATCCCACCATGACTGCCTGCTGTATTCATAGCCCTATAATGAATACCAGTATTCCCACTGAGGTAGGCCCTCAGTGGAATGAGGGTGGGGAGGAAGGGATCTAATAGGATACTATGAGAGGAATAGGATCAACATATGATTTGTCCATACAAAAGTTTCTAATTAATAATTAAAAGGGCTGGAGGGATGGCTTAGTGGTTAAGGCACTTGCTGGCAAAGCCAAAGGACTCAGGTTTGATTCCCCAGGACCCACATAAGCCAGATGCACAAGGTGGCACATGCATCTGGAGTTTGTTTGCAGTAGCTGGAGGCCTTGATGTGCCCATTCTCTCCCTCCCCCCTCTCTCTCAAATAAAAAATAAGATATTAAATAATGATAATAAAAACTCTCTCAATGTAATGCAAATAAAAGTCTGCTCTGATCAAAAAAATAAAAGATATTAAAGATGTGGGGCATGGTGGTGCATGTCTTTAATCCCAGCACTCAGGGGCAGAGGTAGGAAGATCACTGTGAGTTCAAGGCCACCCTGAGACTACATAGTGAATTCCAGGTCAGCCTAGGCTAGAGAGAGACTCTATCTTGAAAAAAAAAACACACATATATAGATAGATAGATGATAGATAGATAGATAGATAGATAGATAGATAGATTTAGAGAGAAAGAGACTTTTGGCTTTACTACTTCACTAAAAAAGCTTAAGGCTTGTCTCACTGTGTCTGTTTATTAACCTGGGAAAAAATGTGGCTCCTCAATAGGACATACGGAGTTTGGCTTCCTGGCCAGTGAGTGATAGCCAGGGCTTGGCCTCATATTAGAGTTGCCATGGTATGTGACATAACTGAAATGGGATATTAGGGGTTCACGAAAGTCCTTGAACCCCAAACCCTAAGTTTGTGTCTAGTTTTACCCACAGAATTGAATATAGTAAGAATGAGAAGGATAATTATTAAATTATTGAGGGAAGGACAGAACCAAGGGAAGGAAAATGAATACATCCATGTGGCCCAAGAGCCCACATGGTGGGCCTGGAAAAACCGTAGAAAGGACAGAAAAGAAAGTGCAAAGAGTTCTTGCCATGTGCAGGGCAGGAGGGGTAAAGAGCCCACGTGGAAAGTAGGGGCTTCTCCCCTCATCTAGGCCAGCTGAGCCAAGAGAAGGGGGAAATTCACCAGAAGTGATGAACAGGCCACCAAAAAAAAGAGGTTTGTTCCCTCACACACTTCTATTTATAACCTTATGGTGGTGGCCCTACCTTCTGGCTCAGGTGACTTAGAGAGACAGCAGAATGGTCTGGGCTAGGGACTGTCTCAGGAAGAGGCTATGATGCCAAGTTCTGGGGGCTGAACTTGACCAACCACCATGTTAGGACTAGATTTAAATCCTGGGAAAGACCGCCCTCCCTGGAGGAGCCCAGGGTGGTTGTAGAAAAAGAGATCAAGGGAAAAGATAAAGAGTCAGATCATCCTTTGACCTCTAGCAAAGTGGGGACTGCATGGATGGGCCCAGAGACATTCCTGCTTCTTACTTTCAAGGGTCCAGTCACCCTAACTGCCTAACAAAGCTACCTGGCTCCCTCTCAACTCTGGGGGCTACAGCCAGTGTTGAGCATAGTTTACACTAGTAATTTGCAAATGGGAAGTAGCTATCCAATTTCCCATAACATTAATACAGTTTGTAAAGGACATTTAGAACATTCAAGAAGCAGGGTTAGCTGGGCATGGTGGCACATGCCTTTAATCCCAGCACTGGCAAAGGCAGGAAGAACACTATGAGTTTTAGGCCACCCTGAGACTACTTGGTGAATTCCAGGTTAGCCTGGGCTAGTGCCAGATCCTACCTCAAAAAAAGGTGGGCGGGGGGGGGGTGCTGGAGAGATGGCTTAGTGGTTAAGGCACTTGCCTGAGAAGCCTAAGGACCCATGTTCCACTTTCCAGATCCCATGTTAGCCAGATGCACAAAGGCTAGGCAAAAGCAAGGTTGCACATGCCCACTAGGTGGCACAAGTGTCTGGAGTTTGAGTGTAGTGGCTGAGGCCCTGGTGTGCCAATTCTCTCTCTGTCTCTCTCTCTCTAAAAAAATAATAAATAAGTAAATAAAAAGTATGCTGGAGAGATGGCTTAGTGGTTAAGCGCTTGCCTGTGAAGCCTAAGGACCCTGGTTCAAGGCTCCATTCCCCAGGACCCACGTAAGCCAGATGCATAAGGTGGCGTATGCATCTAGAGTTTGTTTGCAGTGGCTGGTGCGCCCATTCTCTCTCTCTCTCTCTCCCATATATATATATATATATGTCTGCCTCTTTTTCTCTGTGTCTGTTGCTAATAAATAAATAAAAATAAACAAAAAAATTTTAAAAAGCATGTCTTGGGCTGGAGAGATGGCTTAGCAGTTAAGGTGCATGCCTACAAAGCCTAAGTACCCCAGTTTGATTCTCAGGTCCCACATAAGCCAGATGCACATGGTGGCACATGCGTCTGGAGTTCGTTTGCAGTGGCACCCATTCTCACTCTCTCTCTCTCTCCCTCTCTCTGTCTCTAATAACTAACTAACTAATTAACTAAATAGATAGCACGCCCAGGGGTAGGTGGATCACTGTGAGTTCCAGGCCACTCTGAGACTACATAGTGAATTCTAGGTCAGCCCGGGCTAGAGAGTGAGACCCTACCTCAAAAATCAAAAACAAATACAGACAAACAACAAAGGAAAACAGGGTTATTGACCTACTTGCCTGTATCTGGTGGTACTAAAAATGCATAAGTGTTAGGACACTATTTTGCTGACTAATAAAACATTCATATAAAAGAAAATTAAGTGGCTGTGTGTAGTGACACACACCTATAATTCCAGCAACTGGGAGGCTGAGGTAGGCAGGAGGATTGCTGTGAGTTTGAGGATATCTTGGAATACACAGGGAGCTAGAGACCAGACTAGACCACAGAGCAAGCCCCTGTCTCAAAAAAAAAAAAAAGAGGAAAAGAATTTAATGGAAGAAAAGTCAACTGCTTTTTAAACATAGCTGTCTGACTGACAGTACCAAAGCAGGTTCTATGCTTCATCTGTTTGACTTTAGGAAAGCTTTCACGTGACAGCCTCATTACTTAAACTTGGAAGCAATTCATATATATAATAGATAAATTGATATAATTTATGTAATCCCACCACTCCACTTGGGAGGCTGAGGTTGGAGAAGCACTGTGAGTTTCAGGTCAGCCGGGACTACAGAGTGAGTTCCAGGTCAGCCTGAGCTAAAGTGAGACCCTGCCTCAAAAGAAAACCAACAGAGCCGGGCATGGTGGTGCACACCTTTGATCCCAGCACTCAGGAGGCTGAGGTAGGAGGATCGCCATGAGTTCGAGGCCACCCTGAGACTATATAGTAAATTCCAGGTCAGCCTGAGCTAGAGTGAGACCCTACCTCGAAAAAAAGAAAGAAAGAAAGAAAGAAAGAAAGAAAGAAAGAAAGAAAGAAAGAAAGAAAGAAAGAAAGACAACAAATGGAAATTAAAAGACCAAAAAGCTGAGCACAGCTGTTATAATCCCAGGACTCAGCAAAGTTGAAGAAAGAAGATCCTTGTGTGCAACAGTTCAAGGCCAGCCTAAGCAATATATATACATATATTTTTAAATACACACACACACACACATATTTTTTTAAAATTACCAAAAAGTCCAGTAGATGCATAGTCCTGGACCCTGACCTCTAGGAAGCTGGGTCTAATAACAATGAATGGCTAGATGAAAGAGCCGCTTGCTAAAGCTTCCAAGCTGGCTGTGTTCCAGGAATCTGAGAGTTCACAGATCATACTATTAACTCAAAGCATAACCACACCAACCAGCCTGAAGGGGGTGGACCCACAGTCCTAGCTACTCAGCGGGCAGAGGTAGATCACTGAGCCAGGAGCTTGAGGCCAGCCGGGGTGACATAGGGAGAGCGCCTCTCAAAACAAACGCATGGCCATGTTTTCTGAGGCACTGGTAGCTGGTTTTTAGTGTATCTACCAGTACCCATAGCTTTGCACACAAGTGCTTTAACTGCTGGCCTATCTCTCCAACCCCTGAATATTTTTATTAGTCAATTAGATAGTGCCATATATTAATGCTACTCTCATTTTTAGTTAGAGAAGTTTCTCTTTTCGGATGGCAGAGACCACTGTGATGATTCAAAACTCACCATAGTGCTGAGAAGTGACAGAGGAGTGCTCAGCACTGAAACATCTCTATCACACCTTCCAAGGCTCAGGGTCCACTGCAGAAGAGGTGGTGGAAAAAATGTAAGAGCTAAAGGAAGGATAGGACTGCTTACAATGCAATTTTCCATACACAAAATGGCCCGGCTATCCATGACCTTGAAAGTCCTGGTAACTACCTACACAAGACCATCATAATAGGAGGAAAAGATGATGACATCAAAATAAAAGAGACTGATTGAGAGGGGGAAGGGGTATGATGGAGAGTGAAGTTGTGAAGGGGAAAGTGGGGGAAGGGAATTACCATGGTTTATTGTTTATAATTATGAAAGCTGTCAATAATTTTTAGAAAGCACATCACAATGTAGTTTACACTGTTACACTCAGAGGTAAATCTTTAAAAGAAAAAAAAAAGATTTAGAGTCACCTATGAGACACACATGGCTGAGCATGTCTGTGAGAACATTTTTCCGAGAGGCTTAACTGCAGGAAGAAGACCCTTCTCAGAGTGGGAGATGCGTTGCCCCACACAGGAAAAAGTGGTGTGTGTCTGCCTGCCTGTTTTTTCTTCCTGAACAAGTGTGTCTTTCTTGTCTGCTGCTGCCATTCTTGCTGTAGGCAGGCTCCAGCTTCTTTGTCCTCCCAACATAGACTCAAAACCAGCGACTCTCTAGAGAGTCCCAGGCATTCAGCACGAGGCATTCAGTGTCATGAACCAAGCCTCTCTACTGGGTTCAGCTGGGCCAATGTTGGAGTACCCCGCCCCCATCACGTGCGCCCACCCAATAAAACATCTGTTAATATATGTAATTACTGAATACTTATTCATAAGTTCTACTGGTCCTGCTCCACTGGAGAACCTACCTGGTACAAGTAAGGGCTGGGGGAAGAAAGCATATGGGAGCCAGGTATAGTGGCCCACAGCTTTAATCTCAGCACTCAGGAGGCAGAGGTAGGAGGTTCACCTAGAGTCTGAGGACACTGGAATGCTGTCTCTGAGCAGATCTGCACTTACACCCATGAACATTCATACACACACACATGCACACAGCAAACAAAAACACACAGACTGAGATAGGCATGGTGCATGCCTTTAAATCCCGGACTCGGGAGGCAGAGGTAGGAGGAGTGTCTTCCTGAGTTGGAGGTCGCCCTGAGACTATAATAGTGAATTGGAGACCCTGCCTCGAAAAAACAAAAAGAACAACAAAATACCCAAGAAACAGGGCTGGAGAGATGGCTTAGTGGTTAAAGCGTTTGCCTGCAAAGCCAAAGGATCCTGGTTCGATTCTCTAGGATCCACGTAAGCTAGATGCACAAGGAGCGCATGCATCTGGAGTTTGTTTGCAGTGGCTGGAGGCCCTGGCCTGCCCATACTCTCTCTGTCTCCCTCTCTTCTCTCTCCCTGTTTGCAAATAAATAAATTTAAAAAAAAAAAAGAAAAAAAAAACAAGAAACAAAGAAATAAGACATGTTTGTTGAGAGAGAACTTGCATCTCAGGATATTTAATTTTAAGATGAAAGATAAGACATTAATTACATTTAGACCAACACTGTGTGCTTTATGCTGTCATCACACTAGGGGGGAGGGGGCTATTGCTTGGGAGGCACCTTGCAAAAAGCACTCATTTCCTTCAACCTCTCGACTTCCTAATTTTACACATGAGGAAAGTGACCCCCAAGGACATGAAACAAAAGACCCTCCTACAGACTCACAGCACAGCACCTAGGTGTCCAAGCAGGAGCTAGAAGGTCATGCTTCAAGGGTGGGACACCCGGGCCTGCCAGTCTGCCATTCGTATCCCTTCTGTCTCCGTCCACACTCACCAGCTGTTTTGTGTGATGATTGCATATAGACACGAGTTTGAATAACACAAATTCTTTAGAACACTCCCTTCTCTTGGGTTCTGGCCTGTCAGTTCTGACTCTTCAATAATGCTTTCCTCTTACATATTGGTCTCTGTGCCTGACACACTTGATGTGTGTGCCGTCTGGGGAGTATTTTTGTAAAACACCCAAGAAACTCAAAGAACCCTTTTACTAGCATTTGTGGAATCTCTGACCTCATTTGGAAATTTAAATTTTAAATTCTTTCCTCTTCAAAGTTTGCCTCTTTGGAAAGTATTCATAATCTTTCTTGTTAATTTTTCAAGACAATAGATCATTTAAAAAATACTTCCGCCTCCAGCCAACCCCAGCTTCCCAAAGGGAGGGCTGGACTCTCTCAAACTGCCCTCCTCTCACACCCTAGCAAATCCAATGCCCACGCTCGCACAGGCCTCATTTCTCTGCTCGGTGTTTGGATATACCATCAATGACTCTGACTTAGCACACGGTTTCTGTCCGTGGCCTACACGTGAGCACCACAGGGAGGGCTCCTAATTCCTTTTTCCTGACGTGAGGACAGGATTCTCATCTTTAGCCAGGATTGAGCGCCTCTGCTTTGAATGAGTAGGTTAAAATGAACATGTTTTTTCGGGCTGGAAGAGATGGCTTTGTGGTTAAGGTGTTTGTCTACAAAGCCAAAGGAACCTGATTCGATTCTCTAGGACCCACATAAGCCATATGCACAAGGGGGCACATGTGTCTGGAGTTCGTTTGCAGTGGCTAGAGGCCCTGGTGCGCCCACTCTCTCTTGCTATCTCTCAAATAAATAAAATATATTTTTAAAAAAATGAATGTGTTTTTCTAACTCAATTTTCATTGTCAAAAGTAAAAGGTTTTGTTGAAAGTTAAGAGTGTAGCATTTCTGGGCTGGAGAGATGGCTTAGCGGTTAAGGCATATGTCTGTGAATCCTAAGGACCCTGGTTCGATTCTCCAGGTCCCATGTAAGCTAGATACACATGTTGGCGCATGCATCTGGAGTTCGTTTGCAATTCCTGGAGGCCCTGACACGCACATTCTTACTCTCTCTCTCTCTCTGTCTCAAATAAATATATAAAATAAAATTCTTTAGCCAGGCGTGGTGACGCACAACTTTAATCCCAGCACTCAGGAGGCAGAGGTGGGAGGATTGCCATGAATTTGAGGCCACCCTGAGACTACATAGTGAATTCCAGGTCAGCCTGAGCTAGAGTGAGACCCTACCTCGGAAAAAAAAAAAAAAAAGTCTGGCATTTATCATTGGGAGCTGACAAAAGAAGTTTTTTTGTTGTTGTTTTGTTTTGTTTTTTGTTTTTTCGAGGTAGGGTTTCACTCTAGCTCAGGCTGACCTGGAATTCACTATGTAGTCCTAGGGTGGCCTCGAACTCAAGGCAATCCTCCTACTTCTGCCTCTCAAGTGCTGGGATTAAAGGCATCTTTGAGTAAGATCAAGGATGTCATATAACTCCTTTTGCCATCATCTGTTCACCTATTCATTTATTATTTGCTCACTAAAAGCCTGCACTGGGGCTGGAGAGATGGCTTAGAGGTTAAGGTGCTTGCCTGCAAAGCCTAACAACCCAGGTTCAATTCCCCAGTACCCACATAAAGCCAGATGCACAAAGTGACGCATGTATCTGGAGTTCGTTTGCGGTGACTAGAGGCCCTGGCGCACCCATTCTCTCTCTCTCTCTCTCTCTCTTCTCTCCTCTCTCTCTACTTGCAAATAAATAAATAAATACAATATTTTTAAAAAACAGATAAAAGAAACCCTGCAGCTTAAGTGAGGTCAGGGGAAGAGATTGAGTAAAGGAAGGGGAGGGTTAGTTAAAATCTAAAAGAGTGTGTATAAGTCATATGGAAACCTACTTTTTTGGGACAATGGCACATCCAGAACCCATAGATTGTTACGAGAAAATTTTCAATGCCAGGGATGGGATACCTTCCAGTGAGTTGTTGGCCAGGGACGTCCCTGATACCCCCAAAATATTACAGGCCATTTCCAAGGCTCTTGGTTTCCCACCAGGAATAGATGGTAAGAACCTATGGCTGAAGACTCCACATGTTTGGGCTGCAAGGTCACTGAGAAATCTTGCTGGAACTGAGCTGAAAACCTACTCTGTGTAGACCACCTGACAGAACAATAGAAAAAGCTATGCTGCATGCAGCTCCATAGTAGAGAGAGAAGTCATCAGTGGAGATAAACAACAGTGTACAACTGCAAGCCTTAAGTTGCACCAGCCAATGGGGCAATAGTGGCATGTCTGTTATAGGGAAACCAACTGCTCTCCATTTGGATGGAGGCCTGCTCCACAGGAGGGAATACATGCCTGATACTGAAAACCTATGATGGGGCAAGTCATGAGCCCTAGGGGTGTAACACCTGCTGGTGTCTGGCTAAATGTGTATAGTTTTATGCTCATCAAACTGCCCAGTAAGCACTTCTCTTAATGTTCATACCCGTATATTAATGCTACTCTCACTTTTGGTTAGAGAAGCTTCTCTTTTCAGATAGCAATGACCTTTGGGATGACTCAAAAGGCACCATGGTGCTGAGAAGAAGTGACAGAGGAGTGCTCAACACTGAACATCTCTATAAACCTTCCAAGGCTCAGGGTCTATTGCAGAAGAGGGGACAGAAAGAATGTAAGAGCCAAAGGAAGAGTAGGACTCCTTACAGTCACTCTTCCAGACACAAAATAGCCTGAATATCCATGACCTCGCAGTGCCTGACACTACCTACACAAGACCATCATAATAGGAGGAAAAGCTGATAACATCAAAATAAAAGACTGCTTGAGAAGGGGAGGGGATATGATAGAGAACAGAGTCGTGAGGGGGAAAGTAGGGGAAGGGAATTATCTTGGTTAATTGTGTATAATTCTAAAGTTACGGAAGTTGTCAACAATAAAAAAAAAATAAAAAGAAACTCTGCTCTATGCAAGACAATTTTTAAGTGTGGTCCTGCTTCCAAGGTGCTTGCAACTAGTAGCAAGAAGAAAAGTCCAGTAGGGCTGGAGAGATGGCTTAGCAGTTAAGGCATTTGTCTGCAAAGCCAAAGGACCCAAGTTCAATTCTCCAGGTCCAATGTAAACCAAATGCATAAGGGGGCCCATGCATCTGGAGTTTGTTTGCAGTGGCTGGAGGCCCTGGCACACCCATTCTCTCTCTCTCTCTCTGCCTCTTTCTGTCAAATAAATAAATAAATAAATGTCCAGTAAATGTGATAAAGTCCTAAATGTGCTTGACAGAAGTGTGGACATGGACTTCTCTTAAAGAAGCAATATGCATCAAGCTGGTGCTGAGCTGAAAACCTTCTCCCTGTAGACTAGCCAACTGAAAGCTGGAAAAAGTGCACTGCATGCAGCTCTATGGGAGACAGAAGTCATCAGTGGTGAAAACAGTGGACACTGGAAACCTCAAGTTTGGCCAGACAGGCCAAATGAATGAAGGAGTGCAATAGTGGCATGTCTGCTATGGGGGAAACCAACTGTTTTCTAATTGGACTGAAGGCCCACTCTATGAGAGAGAATACATGCCTGGTACTGAAAACCTAGTCAAAAGCCTATGGCAGGGAGGTCATGAGCCTTAGGGATATAAAGCATGCCCTTGTCTGGATAAATGTATATATTATTCTCACCAAACTGCCCTGAAAGCACTACACTTAATATTCATATTCATATATTAATGTTACTTTCACTTTTGGTTAGAGAAGCTTCTCTTTCAGATGGCAATGGCCACTGGGATGACCCAAAAGGCAACATAGTGCTGAGAAGAAGGGACAGCGGGTGTCCAGCACTGAAACATCTCTGTCACACCACCAAGGCTCAGGGTCCATTGTGGAAAAGGTGGCAGAAAGAATGTAAGAGCCAAAAGAAGGGTACGATTCCTTACAATGCAACTGCCCACACAGAAATTGGCCTTGATATCCATGACCTCGCAGTGCCTAGCAATACCTACACAAGACCCTCAGAAGAAAAAGATGATGACATCAAAATAAAAAAGAGACTAACAAAGAGATGGAGGGGATATGATGGAGATCTGAGTTGTGAAGGGGAAAGTGGGGGAGGGGGGAATATCATTGTTTGTCTGTAAGTATGGAAGTTGTCAATTAAAAATGTGTAAAAAATTTAAAAAAAGAAAAGGAGAATGTGCTGCTACTAGATAGAAGTAAGGGTTGCACAATACTGTGAATGTGTAACTAATGTTGAATTTTGTTATATGGATCTACTACAAAAAAAATAAAAGATTGTTACTTGCAAAAAAAAAAAAAAAGCAGCAGCAGCTGGGTGTGGTGGCGCACACCTTTAATCCCAGAACTTGGGCAGCAGAGGTAGAAGGATCGCCATGAGTTCAAGGCCACCCTGAGACTACAGAGTGAATTCCAGGTCAGCCTGAACTAGAGTGAAACCCTATCTCAAAAAACCAAATTAAAAAAGGAAGAAGCAGAAACAATATGCAAAAAATCCAATTTCAAGCATATTAATAAAGTATACATATTTTTTGAGACAGGGTCTCATGTTAGCCTTGAACTCCCTATGAAGCCAAGGATGTCCTTGAACTTCTGATCCCCCTGCCTCTGGCAGCAAAGTGCTGGGGTTACAGGCACGTGCTATCATACCCAGTTTATGTGGTGCTGGGGATTGAACACAGAACTTCATGCATGCTAGGCCCATACTCCACCAGCTGAGCTATATATCCCAGCCCAATAATACCATTTCATCTATCTATATTTCTTCCCATTTTTGGTTTGAGAGGCAGGGTTTGATCTAGTTCAGGCAGGTCTGGAACTCACTCTTGTAGCCTGGACTAGCCTCAAATGTATGCAGTCCTCCTATGTCAGCATCCCAAATGCTAAGATTACAGGTGGGAGCCACCAAGCCCAGCTGCTCAATACTGTATTTCGATTGTATTATCACCAGATCAGTAGTGGGGTTTTTTGAGGGGGAGGTTGCTTGTTTTTAAGTTAAAATATTTATTTTAGGAAAAGAAAGCAAAGAGTATAGTAGAAATGTTCTGAGCTAGAAAGGTACCAGGTGGGTAGTCTCTTGTTTTTGACTTTTTTTTTTTTTTACTTTTTTGGGGTAGGATCTTACTCTAGTTCAGGCTGACCTGGAATTCACTATGTAGTCTCAGGGTGGCCTTGAACTCACAGCAATCCTTCTACCTCTGCCTCCCAAGTGCTGGGGTTAAAGGTGTGCACCACCACACCCGGTTTGATTTTTTTTATTTTTTATTGACAACTTCTATACTTACAGACAATAAACCATGATATTTCCCTCCCCTCCACCCATTCCCCTTGCACTGCCTAGTAATACCTTCACAAGACCCTCATAATAGGAGAAAAAGATGATGACATCAAATTAAAAGAGAGACTAATGGAGAGAGGGAGGGGATATGATGGAGAGTTGATTTTTTTTTAAATAATTTACTTTATTTACTTGAGAGAGAGAGAGAGAGAGAGTGTGTGCCAGGGCTTTTAGCCGCTGCAAAGGGAACTCCAGATACACTCACCACCTTGTACCACTGGCCTATGTGGGTCCTGGGGAATTGAACCTGGGTCCTTTGGCTTTGCAGGCAAGTGCCTTAACCACTAAGCCATCTCTTCCAGCTCCAGGCTGGCTTTTAATTTGTGGTAATCTTCCTGCCTCTGCCTACTGAGTGTGCCCACACCTGGCCTAAATCAGCTTGAAAACTCTAGTTATCTGGAGCTGCCATGTAGTTCAGCAGTAAAACACTTTATTTGCTACTCATGAGCAAGGGCCTGATTTGGATCCAAAACATCAGAAAAAGAAAACAAAAACTATTATAATTCGTGTTCAATGGGAAAGTGAGAAGCATATAAACACCATAGCAATCCTTCTACCTCTGCTTCCCTAGTGCTGGGATTAAAGGCATGTGCCACCATCCCAGGTCATCTTAAATTTTAAGTAGTGACATTGTTGCAATTCTGTAAGTTTTTTTTTTTTTTTTTTTTTTTTTTTTTGGTTTTTCGAGGTAGGGTTTCACTCTGGTCCAGGCTGACCTGGAATTAACTATGTAGTCTCAGGGTGGCCTGGAACTCATGGTGATCCTCCTACCTCTGCCTCCCGAGTGCTGGGATTAAAGGCGTGCGCCACCACGCCCGGCCTGCAATTCTGTAAGTTTTTATGTTTGGTCTATTTGTTTCTAAAATATTGTCTTTTAAATGTTTATGTGCTTAGATGAGAGGGGCAGACAGAGAACGGGTTTGCCAAGATCTCATGCTGCTACAAACTCCAGACATAGGAACCGCTTTGTGTATCTGTTTATGAGTACCAGGGAATTGAACCAGGGCGGTGAGACTTTGCAAGCCAGTGCCTTTAACCGCTCAGCCATCTCTCCAGGTCAGTAGTGGGTTTTTTTAATATATTTTTTTATTTAAAAAATGACATATGAAAAACCTAGCAATTGTCAAGGAAACACCTACAGTGAACTCAAGGCAAACACAGTGAGAATTTGCTCAGGAAAAAATATGAGTGTTAAAAGAAATGAATGTGAGGATCCAGTTCTTTATAAAGTCCTAGGAAATTCCACTGTACTAGAAAAACTTTTGAAATTATGCCTGTGGGGATCCAAAATTTCTCAGCTTGGCATTGACAGCCCATTATATACACTGATGGAAAGCCAGCTGAATATAGCACTCATTTTATTACTACAGATATATCACATTGCTGAGAGTATGTTTATAACCAATAGTAATTTATGAATGAGACATTTTGTAGTTTAGAACAACTTTGTTAAAATTAATGTATCATTAACAGAATATTGTGTGGCGGGGGGTTGTTAGAAAAGAAAATTGAAGCCAGGCGTGGTGGCACATGCCTTTAATCCCAGCACTCGGGAGGCAGAGGTAGGAGGATCACCGTGAGTTTGAGGCCACTCTGAGACTACAGAGTGAATTCCAGGTCAGCCTGGGCTAGAGCGAGACCCTAAAAAAAAAAAAAAAGAAAGAAAGAAAAGAAAAGAAAGAAAGAAAGAAAGGAAGGAAGAAAGAAAGAAAGAAAGAAAGAAAGAAAGAAAGAAAGAAAATAAAAGAAAAAAGAAAAAATTGACCTTCTCTCGGCTTACTAGCTATGAAAGTTCTAGAAAGTTCTACACAGCCTTCTGGGAGAGAAAAGTCATCAACAGTCTTTACCAGCAGCGAACCCTGCAAGCTATATGATTGGCCAGCCAGAGAAGATGTGCTCAGTCTTGCAATAGTGGCATATCTATTATATGAGTAACCAATTTCAATTTCAGGCCCCCTCCACGGGAGAGAATTCATGTTAGTGCTGCTCTCTCTGTTGGTTAGAGAAGCTGCTCTTTTCTTATGGTGTGACTACTGGGCAACTACTGGACTCAAAACTCACCAAATTGTTGAGAAGTGACAGCTGAGTGTTCAGCACTAAGTGAGACATTTCTATTACACCCCCAGCCCCCAAGGCTCAAGGACCAAAGCAGAAGCAGTGGCATAAAAAATGTAAGAGCCAAAGATGGGAGAGGAGTGCTTTGGAACACTGTCTTCCAGACACAAAGCGGCCATTAGATTCATGACTTCACAGTGGCTGTCTCTACCTGTACAAGACCTGGGGCGACAAACAAAAATGACATCAAAACTAGTAGAGGGACTAGTTGGAAAGCAACAGAGGTTCTGAGGAGTGGGGAAGGGAAGGAAAACAAAAGAGGAGAGGACGGTGGGAGGGGATTATCATGAGGGTACATTATGTCTATGTGTAGAGGTTATGAGTAAAAAGTTTTGTTTTTATTTTTATTTATTTGTTTGTTTATTTATTTATTTATTTTGGGTTTTTCAAAGTAGGGTCTCACTCTAGCTCAGGCTGACCTGGGATTGAGTGTGCAGTCTCAGGCTGGCCTAAACTCACAGCAATCCTCCTACCTCTGCCTCCCAAGTGCTGGGATTAAAGGTGTGCACCACCACACCCGGTTTATTTTTAATTTTTTGTTTAAGTTTTATTTACTTGAGAGAGCAAGAGAGAGAGAAACAGGCACAGAGAGAATGGGCACATTAGGGCCTCCAGCCACTGCACTCCAGACTCTTGCACCGCCTTGTGCATCTGGCTTACATGGGTGCTGGGGAATCAAACCAGGGTCCTTTGGCTTTACAGGTAAATGCCTTAACCACTAAGCCATACCTCCATCCCAAAAGTATTTTTTAATTATTTTATTTTATTCCTTTATTTGCAAGCAGAGAGAGAGAGAGAGAGATAGAAGAGAGAGAGATAGAGAGAGAGTGGGTACACCAGGGCCTCTAGCCACTGCAAACGAACTCCAGATGCATGTGCCCCTTGTGCATCTGACTTACGTGGGTCCTGGGGAATCGAACCTGGGTCCTTTGGCTTCACAGGCAAATGTCTTAATCGCTAAGCCATTTCTCCAGGCCCCCAAAAGTATTTTTTTAAGAAGGGTTTTTTAATTTATTTTTTGTTTGCTTGATTCTTTTGTTGTGGTTTTCTAATGTTTTTTATTATTATTATCAACAAATTTTGTATGGATACATCATGGGTTGGTACCCTCTTTTCTCTCATCCCTTCCCCCATTCCATTGAGGACACTCCTCACTGGGATTGCAGGTATTCCCCATAGGATTGTGGGTTATGCGTTGTGGGAGCAGCAGTTATTTGGGGGGGGGAGCTTTTTTCTTTTTAAAGAAAGCAAAATATAAAACTAAAGTTGAGCTGGTCACAGTGGCATATGCCTTCACTCCCAGCACTCGGGTAGGAGGATCACAGTGAGTTCAAGGCCACTCTGAGACGACATAGTGAATTCCAGGTCAGCCTGGGCTAGAGCGAGACCTTACCTCGAAAAAACCAAAAATAAATAAATAAAAACCAAACAAATAAAAGTAAAATTCCACCGCTCTAACTGCTGTTTCATTACTTTGTATACCTCTTTGTATAGAGATAGTTCTTATATTATATTATATTATATTCTTAGCTTATATAAACATTTTATGCGTGGACGGTACTTCCTTGTCCAGAGTCCGTTCCACTTAGGGCACATGCTGCTTCTTCCATGACACAGCGGTCCAGTGGAATCAACAAGCTCCCAAGCAGCTGGCTGACCATGCCAGGGCTGGTGCCATATTGGAGACACAGTGCTGTCCTCTACTGTGACAGACTAGGGCCTCCACTGTGGCATCCACTGACTGGAAGTTCATGTTGCCTTGACCACATTGTTTGTGAGTCCACAGGTGACAGCAGGCGTAGCTGGAGAGGAAGACGGCCAGTGACAGAACATGTCCTCCTAGTCACTATCATGGTATTCTATGCAGCATTGCTTCTGATCAAGAAAGTCACTTCATGTCGGGTGTGGTGGCTCACGCCTTTAATCTCAGCACTCAGGAGGCTGACATATGAGGATCACTGTGAGTTTGAGGTCAGCCTGAGACTGCATAGCGACTACCAGATCAGCCTGGGCTAGAGAAACCAAAGAAAGTCACTTCAAGGTTAATCCAGAGCACCAGTGAGCCCAGGTTCATGTAATTCACCTGGAAGCAGATGGCTTGATAGACTAATGGATGGAATAATGCCTCCAGGTAGGTGACCATACCTTGACAGGGTGAGCTAACGTGCTGTAAATCAGTGCCCAGCACTGTCTCTGAATTGACAAGCAATGAAAGGAGATAATACCCTATGCTGACAAAGGTGACCTATCCTGACTGTCAAAAGGAATTTGTAGGGGCTTGAGGGATAGCCCAGTGGCTAAGGTGACTGTCTGTAAAACCTAATAATCCAGGTTCGACTCCCCAGTACCCACGTACAGCTAGATGCAGAAAGTGGCACATGTGTCTAGAGTTTGTTTGTAGCAACTGGGCCCTGGTGTACCCATTATTTCTGTTTCTCTTTCCTATCTCTCTCTGCTTGCAAATAAATAAATAAATAAAGTTTTTTTTGGGGGGGGGAGTTTGAGGTAGGGTTTCACTTTAGCCCAGGCCTGGCCTCGAACTCATGGCGATCCTCCTACCTCTGCCTCCTGAGTGCGGGGATTAAAGGGGTGTGCCACTACACCTGGCAAAATAAAGACTTTTTTTTAAAGTTTTTTTAAAAAGGAATTTGTGGGGCTAGAGAAATGGATTAGCTGTTAAGGTGTTTGCCTGCAAAGCCAAAGGATCCCAGTTCGGTTCTCCAGGACCCATGTAAGCCAGATGCACAAGGAGGCGCATGCATCTGGAGTTTGTTTGCAGTGGCTAGAGGCCCTGGTGCGTTCTCTCTCTCTCTCTCTCTCTCTGGTCTTTTTCTCTCTCAAATAAAAATATAACTAAATAAATAAATAAATAAATAAATAAAATATTTTTGTTTAAAAAAAGAGGAATTTGTAGGACAGGAGATTCACAGGGCATCTCTTAGTGCCACCAGTCCTAGGTTCAGTCCATGGGAAACTACAACAATCTAATTTTTGCACAACCACTACCAGCCTAGATGCCTCATGCCTGAAGTTTAGGTCACCCCATCATTGAATTGTGGCGGGCTTGTTGAGGGCTGGAGAGATGGTTCAGTGGTTAAAGAACTTGCCTGCAAAACTTAATGACCCCAGTTTGATTGCCCAATACCCACGTAAAGCCAGATGCATAAAGAGTGCATGTGTCTGGAGTTTGTTTGCAGCTGCTGGAGACCCTGGCATGCCCATTCTATTTGTCTCTCTTCTCTCTATGTGTCACTGTTTGCAAATAAATTATATATATTTGTGTGTGTGTCTTTTGCTGCTGAAACAAATGCCTGTCTGGCTTTACATGGGTGCCGGGGGAATTGAACCTAAGCTATAGGCTTTGCAAGCAAGTGCCTTTAAACACTAAGCAATCTCCACAGCCATGTGGACCACAGTTTTTATAAGTGTTTCTCATTTTATTATGAATGCATGTATGTATGGAGGGCAAATATTTCCCCCTTCCATATCCCCTTACTATATGCCATCAAATGTATCGACTGTAAGGCTGTATTTAGGTGCAACTGACTGTAGTAGAGGACTTGTGACAAGCTGTCAAGAAAAGCTAGCATTAACTAAGCCTTTACTTTCTCCTCTAGAGAAGATTCATAACCTCGTAGTTGTACACAGAATAGTTATTTATATGAGGGAGATGTGGGTCCTTGCCACTGTATTTTCTGGAAATTATGATTTAAGGATCATGGATGGCAAGGTGATAAGGAATGGACTGTTTGAGTGCATGTGCCAACTTGTCTAGGCTTGGTACCCACATTCACGTGTAGGCTAGAGAGATGGCTCAGCAGTTAATGGGCTTGCTTGCAAAGCCTAACAATCAGAGTTAGCATTCCCAGGACCCACGTAATGCCAGATGCACAAAATGGTGCACGCGCCTGCAGTTTGTTTGCAGCAGCCTTTAATCCCAGCATTTGGGAAGCTGAGGTAGAAGGATCACTGTGAGTTTGGGGCCACCCTGAGACTACATAGTGAATTCTGGGTCAGCCTGAGCTAGAGTGAGACCCTACTTTGAAAAACAGACAAAAACATTCATCTGAACATGGGAGATGTTCAGATGGGGCCAACATTCAAATTAGCAGACTTTGTGCTGTTTGTTTGTTTGCTTGCTTTAACTTACTCCATATCCCAGACTGGCCTTGAACTCACAGTGATTCTCCCGAGTGCTGGGATTAAAGGTGTGCGCCATCGTTCCTAGAAATAGCAGACATTGCAGAAAGAAGATTGCACTTCATGATGTGGCTGTCCTTCATCTGATCAACTGTCTCTCAAGACTGGGGTTCCCTAAAGAAGAAGGAATTTCGTTTCCATACTTCTTTGCCATTCAAGACAGCAATATCAGCTCCTGCTGGCATTTCAGCCTGACAACATTCTGTGCAAACTTTGGACTTTACATCCCCTGTGATATTCTGTGCATGTGCATGTGCGTGTGTGTATTTCTATTTTTGTTTCTCTGAAGAACTTTAATACAAAAGTGTTTTACTTTTTGCAGTTGTCCTAGGTTCTTTTTTGTTGTTGTTATTATAAAATACAAATAAATACCACAGGCTGAAAAAAAAAAAAAACATACTATAGGTTGAGTAAATTTTTTTTTTTTTTTTTTTTTTTGGTTTCTCAAGGTCAGGTATTGCTCTAGCCCAGGCTGGCCTGGAATTCACTATGTAGTCTCAGGGTGGCCTCGAACTCACAGAGATTCTCCTACCTCTGCCTCCCAAGTGCTGGGATGAAAGGTGTGTGCCACCATGACCAACAAAGCTGAGCAATTTATAAAGAATGAATTTTGGGGGCTGGAGAGATGGCTTAGCAGTTAAGGCGCTTGCCTGAAAAGCCAAAGGATCCTGGTTTGATTCCCCAAGACCCACGTAAGCCAGATACACAAGTTGGCACATGCATCTGGAGTTTGTTTGTGGTGGCTGGAGGCCCTGGTGCACCCATTCTCTCTCTCTCTCTCACTCTGCCTCTTTCCCTCTCTCAAATAAATACATAAAAATAAAATATTTTAATGAAAAAAAAAGAATGAATTTTCAGCTGGGCGTGGTGGCACATGCTTTTCATCCCAACACTTGGGAGGCAGAGGTTGGAGAATCTCTGTGAATTCAAGGCCACCCTGAGACTACATAGTGAATTCCAGGCCAGCCTGAGCTAGAGTGAAACCCTACCTTGAAACCAAAAAAAAAAAAAAAAAAAAAAAATAAATTTTCAGAGGCCTGGGAGATGGTTCAGTGGGTAAAATTCTTGCCACACAAGCATGAGAGCCTGAGTTCAGATCCCCAGCACCCAGGATATGTGTGAGGATCAGTGACCAGCTAAATTAGTCTAAGTCATCTGGTGGGCTCTGGCTTCAACAAGAGAAGCCAGGGCTTTTGTTATGTTGGATACGATGATGTCTTACAATGCTTCTGAAACAGAAACAGGTCTTAGAGTTTGAACAAGAGAGCCTGCTTCAAAAAATAAAGTGGGGTGCTGTGGAGGAAGACACTCATCTGCCATTGACTTCTGGTCTCCCCACACACATACAAACATGAATACACACACACATTCGTGTACACCACATGCATACATGCATGCAACAATAGATTTTTATTTGGGTCATGTTTCTGAAGGCTGAGAAGTTCAAAATTGATAGACAGGGCTGGAGAGATGGCTCAATGGTTAAGATATTTGCCTGTAAAGCCTGATGGTCCAGGTTCAATTCTCCAGTACCTACATAAAGCCAGATGCACCGTGGCACATGTGTCTGGAATTCATTTGAAACAGCTGAAGGCCCTGGTGTACCCACTCTCTTCTCTCTCTAGTGGGCATGGCAGTGCACACCTTTAATTCCAGTGCTTGGAAGACTGAGGTAGGAGGATCACTGTGAGTCTGAGGCCAGCCCGAGACTAATTCAGCCTGGGCTAGGGTAAGACCCTATTTTGAAAATCCAAATAAAATAAAATAATAATTTAAAGATTGGATAGGTAAAATCTGGGTGTGGTGGCGCACGCCTTTAATCCCAGCACTCGGGAGGCAGAAGTAGGAGGATCGCATGAGTTCGAGGCCACCCTGAGACTTCATAGTAAATTCCAGGTCAGCCTGGGCTAGAGTGAGACCCTACCTAAAAAAAAAAAAAAAAAAAAATTTCACCTTGATTTCCCTGTCTACTTTCCATACTAGAATCATGTTTTAGATTTCAGTCAATTTTCTTGCATGTATGTGTGTGTGTGTGTGTGTGTGTGTGTGTGTGTGTGTGTGTGTGTGTTGTATGTACCTGCAGAGGCCAGAGGAGAATGTCAGGTGTCCCCACCCATTGCCCATCAGCTTGTTTTTTTGTTTGTTTGTTTGTTTGTTTTTGGTTTTTCAATGTAGGGTCTCACTCTGGCTCAGGCTGACCTGGAATTCACTATGTAGTCTCAGGGTGGCCTCGAACTCTCAGCAATCCTCCTACCTCTGCCTCCCGAGTGCTGGGATTAAAGGCATGCGCCACCACGCCCAGCTGTTTTTGTTTTTTTCTTGAGATGGAATCTCTTACTAATTTTGGAGCTTGCCATTTTGTCATGAGCGGTAGTGATCCTCCAGTCTCTGATCCCCACAGGATGAGAGGTACAGGTGTACATGGCCACACCCAGCTGGGTGCTGGGCAATCTACCTTGAGTGGTTCCAGGCACCCTTAGGGAAGTGCTTTTAAGCACTAAGCCACCTCTCCAGGCTGATTTCACTGAACTTTATCAAGCATATGCATCAGTTTCTAATGGCTTTGTTAACCCCAATCGTTCACTCAATAGAGCCTTATTGTGTGCCTAGTGAGGGCCACATCTGCTGTAGATTCCATTCAGAAATAGGAGCAGAGTTCAGAACGAGGCTTCTGGTGCTTAGACTAGGCCTGAAAAGAACAGAATCCCAGTGCATTCATGTTGGATTAATAGACGGACAGAAGCATAGCCCCGGCCATTTGTGACAGTTTTACACATTATCTCCTTGTTCATGGCCAAAGGCTGGGAAAATATGCTTCTTACTGTAAAAATAACAAGTCCTTTAATAACTATTAGCAATGGCAAAAAAGGCTTTAAAAACTGTTTGTGAAAGGCTTTGAAGTCTTAGATGAAAAGCAGAAGCGATTCTCTTGGACTTATTCCACGAGTTTCTTTCCTTCATTGATTGGTGGTGAGGTAGGACATGTTTTTCTATGGGAACAAGATTTTGCGAGCGGCTTACATTCTCAGAGCTGCCTGCCTAAAACCTGTGACATCAAAATTTAGCACTGAGAATTGGAAGTCTTGCTTGTGGGTATTGCACTTACCTAGCAGGAGCTCAACCCGAGTTTCCTTCCCCAGCACAAGGAAAAGAGAAGAGGGAGGGAGGAATTGTGCTCCGAGGACGTGAACATCTTGATCAGCTGTCCTTGGACAGGACTCCATCAGACATGGACTGGAGCAGCGTGTCCAGCTACAAGGCTCCAGCTCACCTGGGTGTGGTGGAGAGGGTAATGGAATCCCTGAGACATGAAAGGAAGGACTATTTGCCAGGGAGGAAAGAAATCAACAAGAGGAGAGTAGTGGGTAGAAGAAGGCAGTGGGGGAGGAGGATGAATAAGAATAAAGTGTAATGACATATATGTTGGAAAATGGCCAGGTGTGGTGGTGCACACCTTTAATCCCAGCACTCGGGAGGCATGCAGAGGTCGGAGGATCGCTGTGAGGTGATGACCAGCCTGAGAATACAGAGTGAATTCCAGGTCAGCCTGGACTAGAGGGAGACCCTACCTCAAAACAAGCAAGCAAACAAATAAAAAAGAAACACCCTGTTGGGCTGGAGAGATAGCTCAGTGGTTAAGGTACTTGCCTTCAAACCCTAAGGACTCGGGTTCGATTTCCCAGTACTGACATAAACCAGATGCACAAGGTGGCACATGTATCTGGAGTTCTTTCACAGTGGCCAGAGTCCCAGATGAACTCTCTCTCTGCCCCCGCCTCTTTCTCTCTCAAATAAATAAATAAAATATTTTTTAAATAACATAAAATGAAAGACAAGTTGTTTCTTTGATAATGAAAAAGACCAATAATAACAATTTTTAATAAAGAAGCCAGATGTGGTGGCACACGTCTTTAATCCCAGCACTCCAGAGGAGGCAGAGGTAGGAGGATCACTGTGAGTTCAAGGCCACCCTGAGAGTACATAGTAAATTCCAGGTCAGGATTAGAGTGAAACCCTACCTCGAAAAACCAAAGGAAAAAAAGAAAGAAAGAAAGAAAGAAAGAAAGAAAGAAAGAAAGAAAGAAAGAGAGAGAGAGAGAGAGAGAGAGAGAGAGAAAGAAAGAAAGAAAGAAAGAAAGAAAGAAAGAAGGAAGGAAGGGAAAGAGAGAGAAAGAAAGGAAGGAAATAAAGAGAAAAAAGAGAAGAGAAGAGAAGAGAAGAGAAGAGAAGAGAAGAGAAGAGAAGAGAAGAGAAGAGAAGAGAAAAAGAAAGAGATGGTGGGAAGGATTTCAGAGTGAGGAAAACAGTAGACTCTTGAGAGGGGTGGAACTCAGATGTGAGGAAACAAGCATGCTGGAGATAAAGCCCTTATGGAGGAGAGAAGAACTATCTGATAAGCATGATGAGGAGACAAGGAGAATGGCAGGTGGAGGCAGAGAGGGAGGGCTTGCCATGTAAAAGTTTTGCCACTCTTAGGTGACAAGTATCAAGGAGCAACTGCAAGTGTCGGGAAATGTTGGAGAGGGCCAGAGCAATATAGCATATTACGCTTAGCATTGGCCAGGCCCTAGGTTCCATCCTCGGCTCTGAAATAAAAGAACCTTTAATCCCAGCACTCAGAAAGCAGAGGTAGGAGGATCACTGCGAGTTGGAGGCCAGCCTGAGACTACATAATGAATTCCAGGTCAGCCTGGGCTAAAGCAAGACCCTACCTCGAAAAACTAAAAGCTAAAAAATAAAAATTAAAAAAGAACTCTAAGCCAGGTGTGGTGGTGCACGCCTTTAATCCCAGCACTTGGGAGGCAGAGGTAGGAGGATCACCATGAGTTCGAGGCCACCCTGAGACTACATAGTGAATTCCAGGTCAGCCTGAGCTAGAGTGAAACCTTACCTCGAAAAACCAAAAAAAAGAACTCTACATTAGTAATTTATTTTTGAATTTTGTCTAAGGCTGGGAGTGATACTTAGTGGTATGGTGGTATGGTAAGGTACTTGCCCAGCAAATACCATAGATTTTATTCATGACATCACAAAAACAAAAAGTGAAAAAAAAAATCATTTAGACTAACCAGGAAAATAGGGCCCTCAACCCAGCTTTTGTGTTTTGTAACAAAAGAATGTCCATAAATAAAATCCCTATCATCAAAACAAGAATTATAAAATTTTGGGAGCTGGAGAGATGGCTCAGCAGTTAAGGTTCTTGCCTATAAAACTCAACAACCTGGGTTCAATTTCCCAATACCTATGTAAAGCCAGATGCATAGTGGCGTATGCATCCGGCATTCAGTTGCAGTGGCTGGAGGCCGTGGTGTACTCTCTCTCTCTCTCTCTCCCCTCCTTGCAAATAAATAAACAAAAATATTTTTAAAAAATAATTGAGCCAGGCGTGGTGGCGCACGCCTTTAATCCCAGCACTCGGGAGGCAGAGGTAGGAGGATTGCCATGAGTTCGAGGCCACCCTGAGACTACATAGTGAGTTCCAGGTCAGTCTGGGCTAGAGTGAGACCCTACCTTGAAAAACCAAATAAATAAATAAATAAATAAATAAATAAATAAATAAATAAATAAATAAATAAATAAATAAAATAAATAAAAATAAAAATAATTGAACCATTTCTCCAGCCTGACTTACCCTTTTTTTTTTATTATTTAGTTTGGGACCTCTTGCTCTACTTCTCATGGTAAGCAAATATATCTCTCCTCTGAAGATAGATGGGCTTTGTTTTTGCTGTTGTTTTGTGGGGTTTTTTTGTTTGTTTTAAGGTAGGGTCTTCCTCTAGCTAAGGCTGACCTGGGGACACTCTGTAGGCCCTGGCTGGCCTCAAACTTACAACAATCCTCCTATCTCTGCCTCCCAAGTGCACTACCACGCCTGGCTGGACTTCAAGTTTTACAAAACTTTTGGGTTAAAAAAATATTTTTAGGGCTGGAGGGATAGTTTAGCAGTTAAGGCGTTTGCCTGCAAAGCTAAAGGACCCAGGTTCGATTCCCCAGGACCCACGTTAGCCTGATGCACAAGGGGGCACACGTGTCTGGAGTTCGTTTGCAGTGGCTGGAGGCCATGGTGCACCCATTCTCTCTCTCTCTCTCTCTCTCTCTCTCTCTCCCTCTCTCTCTATCAAATAAATAAATAATATTTTTAGCCGGGCATGGAGGTGCACGCCTTTAATCCCAGCACTTGGTAGGAGGACTGCTGAAGAGTTTGAGGTCACCCTGACCCTACATAGTGACTTCCAGCTTAGCCTGGACTAGAGTAGAACCCTACCTCAGGAAAAAAAGGGGGGGCATAGTGGCATACATCTTTAATCCCAACACTCAGGAGGTAGAGGTAGGAGGATCGTCATGAATTCAAGGCAATCCTGAGACTACATAGTGAATTCTGGGTCAGCCTGAGCAAGAGTGAGACCCTACCTCAAAAAAAACAAAATAAAAAAATTTTTTAAATGTTTATTTGCAAGCCAAGCATGGTGGCACACATCTTTAATCCCAGCACTCAGGAGGCAGAAGTAAGAGGATCCCTGTGGGTTCGAGGCCACCCTGAGACTACATAGCCAATTCCAGGTTAGCCTGGGCTAGAGTGAAACACTACCTTGAAAAACCAAAAACAACAAAAAAAATTATTTGCAAGCAAAGAGAGAGGAAATGAGATCAAGGGAGAATGGGCACACCAGGGCTTCTTGCCACTGCAAAAATCTTCAGATGTAGGTACCGCTTTGTGCATCTGGCTTTACATGGGTATTGGGGAATAAAACCCAAACCAGCAGGCTTTGTAAGCAAAACCTTTTGCTTTTATTCTCCTCTGAGAATGCTGTTTTTCTCTGACAGCATGTTTCCAAGGCACATGGAATCTTAAAAATAGGGGACCCGGGCTGGAATGATGGCTTAGTGGTTAAGGTGCTTGCCTGCAAAGACAAAAAAGACCCAGGTTCAATTCCCCAGGACCCACATAAACCAAATGCATAAGGTGGTGCATGCATCTGGAGTTTGTAGTGGCTGGATGCCCTGGTACACCCATTCTCTCCCCCCCCCTTCTCTGCCCCTTTCTCTCTTAAATAAATAAATAAATAAATAAATAAATAAATAAATATTCTTTTAAAGATTTTATTTTCATTTCTTTATTAGAGACACAGAGAGGGGAAGAGAGAGAGAGAGTATGTGGGAATGGGCACGCCAGGGCCTCTAGCCACTGCAAATGATCTCCCGATGCATGTACCACCATGTGCATCTGGCTTACATGGGACCTGGAGAATCGAACACAGGTCCTTAGGCTTCACAGGCAGGTGCTTAAAAATATTTATTAGGCTGGACAGATGGCTTAGCAGTTTAGGGGCATGCCTGTGAAGCCTAAGGACCCCGATTCAATTCTCCAGGTCCCACGTAAGCCAGATGCACAAGGGGACGCATGTGTCTGGAGTTCATTTGTAGTGGCTAGAGGCCCTGGCATGCCCATTCTCACTCTTTCTCTCTCTGTCTCTAATAAATAAATAAAATTTTTTTAAAATTTTAAAAAGTGAAAAGCACACCCAAAATTGAGAAATAGGTCCAAGTCACATTAGATTATGGGTTGAGATTCCTGTCTGAAATCTAATAGAAGCCCATCAGCCTACTTGCCAGGGAGTTTTCTGTTGAGTGAGCTAAAGGAGATGAGGACAACACCCGGTGTTACCTCTATCTGCATCCCAGTTCTTACTAAAGCTCTCACTGGAGATGTGAGTCTCATGTTGCACTTAATTTATTAGAGTCTATTTTAAATTGAGACCTAAATCTTTCTTTTGGGGTTATTATGGATAAGCTCAGAGAAAGGAGAGCTTCAGAGAAAGAATGTCAGTACTTAAGTTAATTATATGTAGTTTATATATATCCATGTATGAATACGCTATTTTACTATTATTTGCACTTAAACTAAAACTTAATAAACCTTACTGGCATCTGCACATGTTTTTGTAGATTAGTATTTTATGAAACAACTGTGCTAAAATCTATAAGGGATACTAAGAAATCTAAAATATAATCCCTGTCTCCAAAGAGCCTACAGCGTACTTAGGACAATATCAGTAAATGCACACAACAGTAATAAAATCCAAGTGAAATTAATATACATATGGAATTCAAATTATTCATATATCCTGGATGAACTGTACACAAAATGCTTCATACAATAAACATGACTATGCATCTTCACTCTGATTAGATATAGAATATTCTGTGTCCCAAACCTCCCCGGTGTGTCCTCCTGGGCACTGCCTGTTCCCTCGCAGATAACAACTGTCCTGGTATCTGTCGCTATTTATTCATGTTGCTTCCTTTTTGCTTTATATAACAGAATTATATAGTAGAAGCCTTGTACATCTGACTTCTTTTACTTATTTGGGGTTTTTTAGATTTTTCTTTTTTGAATTTTTTGAGCAAGAGAGAGAGAGGGAGGGAGAGAATGGGCACCTTAGTGCCTCCAGCCACTGCAAATGAACTCCAGATGCATGTGCTACCTTGTGCATCTGGCTTCTATGGGTCCTGGAGAATTGAACCTCGTCCTTTGGCTTTGCAGGCAAGTGCCTTAACTACTAATTCATCTCTCTAGTCCTTTTGTGGTTTTTTCGAGGTAGGTCTTGCTCTAGTCCAGGCTGACCTGGAATTCACTAGTTCGTCTCAGGGTGGCCTCCAACTCATGGCCATCTTCCTACCTATGCCTCCTGAGTGCTGGGATTAAAGGCGTGCGCCACCATGCCTGGCTGTTTGTTTATTTATTTATTTGAGAGCGACAGACAGAGAGAGAAAGAGGCAGATAGAGAGAGAATGGATGCACCAGGGCCTCCAGCCACTGCAAATGAGCTCCACACCTGGCCTGTCTTATTTTTTGTTTTTTCAAGGCAGGATCTCACTTTTGCCTAGGCTGACCTGGAACTCACTCTATAGCCCCAGGCTGGCCTCAAACTCATGGCAATCCTCTTATCTCTTCCTTCTGAGTGCTGGGATGATAAGCATGTGCCAATGTGCCACTACACTTAGCTTTTGTTGTTGTTGTTGTTTTGTTTTGTTTTGTTTTTTTTTTTTTTGGTTTTTTGAGGTAGGGTCTCACTCTGGTCCAGGCTGACCCGTAATTCACTATGTAGTCTCAGGGTGGCCTTGAACTCTCGGCGATCCTCCTACCTCTGCCTCCCAAGTGCTGGGATTAAAGGCGTGCGCCACCACGCCGGGCTTGTTTTGTTTTGTTTTTCAAGGTACGTCTCACTCTAGCTTATCGACTGATCTGGAATTCACCATGTCATCTCAGGGTGGCCTCGAACTCATGGCAATCCTCCTACTTCTGCCTCCCGAGTGCTGGGATTAAAGGTATAAACCAACTCATGCTAGTTTTTATTTGTTTATTTACTTACTTATTTGAGAGCATAAGAGAGAAAAAATGGCATGCCAAGACCTCCTCCTACTGCATACAAACTCCAGATGCATGCGCCAAGTTGTGTATCTGCCTTTATATGGATATTGGGGAATTGAACCTGGGCTAACAGGCTTTTCAAGCAAATGCCTTTAACTGCTGAGCCATCTTCCTAGCCCTCATCACTAGTTCTTAGGCCATTACTAGCACATAATATTGTTTGGTATGGTAACACAAGGCATACTATTACCGGTTTCCCTTCTCGGTCTCAAGGGAAGGTGTTAACAGTTCACCATTGGGATGACATTTGTTTTAGGCTCTTTTAAAAAATGTTGTCTATTTGTTTGTTTGTTTGTTTGTTTGTTTGTTTGTTTGTTTCATTTTTTGAGGTAGGGTCTCACTCTAGCTCAGCCTGACCTGGAATTCAATAGTCTCAGGGTGGCCTTGAACTCATGGCGATCTTCCTACTTCTGCCTCCCCAGTGCTGGGATTAAAGGCGTGCGCCACCATGCCGGGCTGTTTGTTTGTTTATTTATTTGAGAGCGACAGACAGAGAGAGAAAGAGGCAGATAGAGAGAGCATGGGTGCACCAGGGCCTCCAGCCACTGCAAATGAGCTCCAGATACATGCACCAGCTTGTGCATCTGGCTTACGTGGATCCTGGGGAATCAAGCTTTGAACTGGGGTCTTTAGGCGTCACAGGCAAGTGCTTAACTGCTAAGCCATCTCTCCAGGCCCTGTTTTAGCTTTTTATGTGAGGTTTCATCATATTGGGAAACTTCTTTCTGTTCCATTTTCTTCTTTTTTGTGGCAAGCCCAACAGGCTGCCTTTTAAAATTTTTATTTATTTACTTATTCGTTTTTTTGAGGTAGGGTTTCAGTCTAGCCCAGGCTGAACTGAAATTCACTATGCAGTCTCAGGGTGACCTTGAATTTACAGTAATCCTCCTACCTCTGCCTCCCGAGGGCTGGGATTAAAGGTGTGCGCCACCACGCCCGGCTTAGACTGCCTTTTTTTATGTGAGAGAGAGAGAGAATTGGTACATCAGGGCCCCAACCACTGCAATGGAATTCCAGACACGTGCACCCCCTTTGTGTGCATGTGCAATGTTGTGCACTTGCATCACTGTGAGTCTAAACATGTGGGACCTAAAGAGTCGAACATGAGTCCTTAGGCTTTGCAGGCAAGTGCCTTAACCACTAAGCCATCTGTCTAGCCCCATTCCATTTTTTTAACATTATTTTATTTATTACAGAGAGAGAAAGAGGCAGATATATATACAGAATGGGTGTGCCAGGGCCTCTAGCTACTGCAAATGAACTTCAGATGCATGTGCCACCTTGTGCATCTGGCTTATGTGGGTACTGGGGAATTGAACTTGGGTCCTTAGGCTTTGCAGGCAAGTGTATTAACTGCTAAAGCCATCTCTCCAGCCCTTCTTGTTCCATTTTTAAAAGCAGCAATATTCTTTGTTCAATGTAACTTGCATAAGGTATAAAATGCACACATCTGAAGGTATAATTCAATACATTTGATAATCATTGTGAAAATGTAACCATCACAAAGACCAATATTCATCATCCTAGAATATTTCTTCATTCCAGAAAATTCTCTTCCCTTTCCAGTTTGTCTGCTTTCCCTCCCACTACTGTATAAACTTCTATCACTGTATATGCATTTCGCCTGCTTTTGTGCTACCTATAAATAGGATGTAGCCATGTTGTTGCATAAAACACGAACATGTTCCTTTCCATAGTTGAGTACTATCTCTGTGTGTGAATATATAACACTTTGTTCCTCCACTTAGCCTGATGATAAAAATTAGTTTCCATGTTTTCAGTTATGGAGAACACTCCTGGTACCTTCTGCAGTCTTTTGGTGGCCGTATAGTTCCATGTGTTTTAGATGAATACGTAGGGGCATTGTTGAGGAGAATCAAGTTTGCTGAACTTTCCGTGGAAGTGCCCTAGTGGTTGTCTAATCCTGCCAGCACTGAGTAAGAGTGACCGTTGCTTTGCCCTCTCCCCAATGCTAGCCCTTTAGAGTTTCAGTCAGTGGAGTGAGTGTGGAAGTAATGTCTGGTGTGATTTTGGGGCCCGGGGGGTGGCTCAAGGTAGGGTCTCACCCCAGTCCAGGCTGACCTGGAATTTACTATGTAGTCTCAGGGTGGCCTTGAACTCATGGTGATCCTCTGCCTCTGGGAGTACTGGAATTAAAGGCACGAGCTACCATGCCCAGCTTTTTTTTTTTTTTTTTTTTTTTTTTTTTTTTTTTTTTTTTTAAAGGTAAGGTTTTACTCTAACTATGTAGTCTCAGGCTGAGCTGGAACTCACTCTGGGATTAAGCCCCAGGCTGGTCTTGAACTCATGGTTATCCTCATGGTTTATCCTCCTGTCTCTGCCTCTTGAGTGCTGGAACTGAAGATGTGCACCACCACACCTGGCTTTAAATATCTTGTTATATAGTTAATAGCTACTCATAGAGTGTGTAATGTCATGTCTTTGGTCACATTCTGCTTTCTTACCAGCTTGAGGTGGTCTGCATTCTGGATGTGGTTACTCTGTGTGCAGTGCACAACAGGGTCTGTGCTCCCTATCTGTGAACTACTCTTCACTTGGCTAGCAGCAGTTTTTTTTTTTTTTTTTTTTTCGTTTTTTTCATGGAAGGATCTCACTCTAGCCCAGGCTGATCTGGAATTAACTATGTAGTCTCAGGGTGGCCTTGAACTCATGGCAATCCTCCTATCTCTGCCTCCCAAGTGCTGGGGTTAAAGGCGGCGCCACCACGCCAGGCCTAGTTTTTATTTTGTTTTTGTTTGTTTGCTTTTGGAGGTAGGATCTTGTTCTACTGGAGGCTGACCTACTGCATACAAACTCCAGATGCATGCGCCAAGTTGTGTATCTGCCTTTATATGGATATTGGGGAATTGAACCTGGGCTAACAGGCTTTTCAAGCAAATGCCTTTAACTGCTGAGCCATCTTCCTAGCCCTCATCACTAGTTCTTAGGCCATTACTAGCACATAATATTGTTTGGTATGGTAACACAAGGCATACTATTACCGGTTTCCCTTCTCGGTCTCAAGGGAAGGTGTTAACAGTTCACCATTGGGATGACATTTGTTTTAGGCTCTTTTAAAAAATGTTGTCTATTTGTTTGTTTGTTTGTTTGTTTGTTTGTTTGTTTCATTTTTTGAGGTAGGGTCTCACTCTAGCTCAGCCTGACCTGGAATTCAATAGTCTCAGGGTGGCCTTGAACTCATGGCGATCTTCCTACTTCTGCCTCCCCAGTGCTGGGATTAAAGGCGTGCGCCACCATGCCGGGCTGTTTGTTTGTTTATTTATTTGAGAGCGACAGACAGAGAGAGAAAGAGGCAGATAGAGAGAGCATGGGTGCACCAGGGCCTCCAGCCACTGCAAATGAGCTCCAGATACATGCACCAGCTTGTGCATCTGGCTTACGTGGATCCTGGGGAATCAAGCTTTGAACTGGGGTCTTTAGGCGTCACAGGCAAGTGCTTAACTGCTAAGCCATCTCTCCAGGCCCTGTTTTAGCTTTTTATGTGAGGTTTCATCATATTGGGAAACTTCTTTCTGTTCCATTTTCTTCTTTTTTGTGGCAAGCCCAACAGGCTGCCTTTTAAAATTTTTATTTATTTACTTATTCGTTTTTTTGAGGTAGGGTTTCAGTCTAGCCCAGGCTGAACTGAAATTCACTATGCAGTCTCAGGGTGACCTTGAATTTACAGTAATCCTCCTACCTCTGCCTCCCGAGGGCTGGGATTAAAGGTGTGCGCCACCACGCCCGGCTTAGACTGCCTTTTTTTATGTGAGAGAGAGAGAGAATTGGTACATCAGGGCCCCAACCACTGCAATGGAATTCCAGACACGTGCACCCCCTTTGTGTGCATGTGCAATGTTGTGCACTTGCATCACTGTGAGTCTCGCTTATGTGGGACCTAAAGAGTCGAACATGAGTCCTTAGGCTTTGCAGGCAAGTGCCTTAACCACTAAGCCATCTGTCTAGCCCCATTCCATTTTTTTAACATTATTTTATTTATTACAGAGAGAGAAAGAGGCAGATATATATACAGAATGGGTGTGCCAGGGCCTCTAGCTACTGCAAATGAACTTCAGATGCATGTGCCACCTTGTGCATCTGGCTTATGTGGGTACTGGGGAATTGAACTTGGGTCCTTAGGCTTTGCAGGCAAGTGTATTAACTGCTAAAGCCATCTCTCCAGCCCTTCTTGTTCCATTTTTAAAAGCAGCAATATTCTTTGTTCAATGTAACTTGCATAAGGTATAAAATGCACACATCTGAAGGTATAATTCAATACATTTGATAATCATTGTGAAAATGTAACCATCACAAAGACCAATATTCATCATCCTAGAATATTTCTTCATTCCAGAAAATTCTCTTCCCTTTCCAGTTTGTCTGCTTTCCCTCCCACTACTGTATAAACTTCTATCACTGTATATGCATTTCGCCTGCTTTTGTGCTACCTATAAATAGGATGTAGCCATGTTGTTGCATAAAAACACGAACATGTTCCTTTCCATAGTTGAGTACTATCTCTGTGTGTGAATATATAACACTTTGTTCCTCCACTTAGCCTGATGATAAAAATTAGTTTCCATGTTTTCAGTTATGGAGAACACTCCTGGTACCTTCTGCAGTCTTTTGGTGGCCGTATAGTTCCATGTGTTTTAGATGAATACGTAGGGGCATTGTTGAGGAGAATCAAGTTTGCTGAACTTTCCGTGGAAGTGCCCTAGTGGTTGTCTAATCCTGCCAGCACTGAGTAAGAGTGACCGTTGCTTTGTCCTCTCCCCAATGTTAGCCCTTTAGAGTTTCAGTCAGTGGAGTGAGTGTGGAAGTAATGTCTGGTGTGATTTTGGGGCCCGGGGGGTGGCTCAAGGTAGGGTCTCACCCCAGTCCAGGCTGACCTGGAATTTACTATGTAGTCTCAGGGTGGCCTTGAACTCGCGGTGATCCTCTGCCTCTGGGAGTACTGGAATTAAAGGCACGAGCTACCATGCCCGGCTCTTTTTTTTTTTTTTTTTTTTTTTTTTTTTTTTTTTTTTTTAATTTTTTTTATTTTTATTTATTTATTTTTATTTTTTTTTTTTTTGGTTTTGCGAGGTAGGGTCTCACTCTGGCCCAGGCTGACCTGGAATTAACTATGTAGTCTCAGGGTGGCCTCGAACTCTTGGCGATCCTCCTACCTCTGCCTCCCGAGTGCTGGGATTAAAGGCGTGCGCCACCACGCCCGGCTTTTTTTTTTTTTTTTTTAAAGGTAAGGTTTTACTCTAACCCAGGCTGAGCTGGAACTCACTCTGTAGCCCCAGGCTGGTCTTGAACTCATGGTTATCCTCCTGTCTCTGCCTCTTGAGTGCTGGAACTGAAGATGTGCACCACCACACCTGGCTTTAAATATCTTGTTATATAGTTAATAGCTACTCATAGAGTGTGTAATGTCATGTCTTTGGTCACATTCTGCTTTCTTACCAGCTTGAGGTGGTCTGCATTCTGGATGTGGTTACTCTGTGTGCAGTGCACAACAGGGTCTGTGCTCCCTATCTGTGAACTACTCTTCACTTGGCTAGCAGCAGTTTTTTTTTTTGTTTTTGTTTTCGTTTTTTCATGGAAGGATCTCACTCTAGCCCAGGCTGATCTGGAATTAACTATGTAGTCTCAGGGTGGCCTTGAACTCATGGCAATCCTCCTATCTCTGCCTCCCAAGTGCTGGGGTTAAAGGCGAGCGCCACCACGCCAGGCCTAGTTTTTTATTTTGTTTTTGTTTGTTTGCTTTTGGAGGTAGGATCTTGTTCTACTGGAGGCTGACCTGGAATTCACTATGTATTCTCAGGGTAGCCTTGAACTCACAGCCATCATTTTACTTGTGCCTCTCAAGTGCTGGGATTAAAGGCATGTGCTACCACCCCCAGCATAGAGCAGTTTTTTTTTTAACTTTTAAAAATCTTTTAATTTATTTATTAGAGACGGAGGGAGGGAGGGAGGAGGAAGAGAGAGAGAGAGAATGGGCATGCCAAGGCCTCTATCCACTGCAAACTCCAGACACATGTGCCACCATGTGCATCTGGCTTACATGGGACCTAGAGAATCGAACCTGGGTCCCTAGGCCTTGCAGGCAAGCGCATTAACTGCTAAGCTGTCTCTCCAGCCCCAGCAGTTTTTTAAAAATATTTATTTATTTATTTATTTGCAAGCAGAGAGAGAGAGAGATAGAAGAGAGGCAGCCAGAGAAAGAATGGGCACACCAGGGCTTCTAACCACTGCAAATGAACTCCAGATGCATGTGCCCCTTGTGCATCTGGCTTACGTGAGTCCTGGAGAATCAAACCGGGATCCTTTGGCTTCGCAGGCAAATGCCTTAACAGCTAAACCATTTCTCCAGCCCTTTTTTTGTTTGTTTGTTTATTATTTTTATTTGAGAGAGAGAGAGAAATAGGCAGGTAGAGAGAGAGCGATAGAAACAGAGGGAGACAATGGGCATGACAGGGCCTCCAGCCACTACAAATGACCTCCAGATGCATGTACCCTCTTGTGCATCTGGCTTATGTGGGTCCTTTGGCTTTGCAGGCAAGCACCTTAACTTCTAAGCCATCTCTCCAGCCCCATAGCATCAGTTTTAATTCGGCTTGATAGTCTGTGATTAGAAGTTTAGTAATTTTCTTTTCTAGATAGTGTCTTTTATGTTTTTATTTGAGAGTGTGTAAGAGAGAATGTGCATGCCAAGACCTCTTGCTGCTGCAAATGAATTCCAGATGCATGTGCCACTTTGTGCATGTGGCCTTTGATGAGTACTAAGGGAATCAAACCCCAGATTGTTAGCCTTTGCTGGTAAGTGACTTAACAACTGAGCTATCTCTCTAGCCTTTCTTTTATGTTTTGATTAAAATTGTTGTTGTTTTTTTTTTAGCCATACATGATGGCTCACATCTGTATTCCAAGTATTTGAGAGGCTGAGGCTGAGACAGGAGTATTGCCTTGACTTTAAAGTCAGGCTGGGCTATATAATGAACTCCAGGTCAGCTTAGGTTATGAAGTGAGAAGCTGAAAATGGAAACCTACTTTTCTGGACAATGGAACACTCAGAAGCCATAGATTGTTACTAGAAAATTTTCTGTGCTAGGAATGGGATACCTTCTAGTGAGTTGTTGGCCAGGGAGGTCACAGATACCCCCAAAACATGATAGGCCATTGTCGAGGCCCTTGGTTTCCCACCAGGAATAGATGGTAAGACCCTATTGCTAAAGACTCCATGTACTTGGGTGGCAAGGTCACTGAGAAATCCTGCTGGAGCTGAGTTGAAAGCCTCTTCCATGAGGACCAGCTGACAGAAAGCTGGAAAAAGCTACACTGCATGCAGTTCAATGAGATAGAGAAAACACCAGTGAAGGTACTCAACAGTGTACACTGCAAGCTTTAAATTTGGCCAGCCAGGCCAAATGAGCCAACGGGTACAATAGTGGCATGTCTGTTATGGGGGAAACCAACTGCTCTCTAATTGGACTGGAGGCACACTCCATGGGAGGGAATACATCCCTGATACTGAAAACCTACAACAGGGGTAGTCATGAGCCCTAGCGGTGTAACATCTGCTGGCGTCTGGCTAAATGTATATACTATTTTCACCAAACTGCCCAGTTAGCACTTCTCTTAATGTTCACACCCATATATTAGGGCTACTCTCACTTTTGGATTAGAGAAGCTTCTCTTTTCTGATGGTGGTGACCTTGGGATGACTCAGTAGGCACCATGGTGCTGAGAAGAAGGGACAGAGGAGTGCTCAGCACTGAAACATCTCTAACACACCTTCCAAGGCTCAGAGTCCAATGTGGAAGAGGTGGCAGTAAGAATGTAAGAGCCAAAGGAAGGGTAGGAGTCCTTACAATGTGCTCCTCCAGACACAAAATGCCCTGGATATCCATGACCTCACAGTGCCTGAAACTACCTACACAAGACCATCATAATAGGAGGAAAAGATGATGACATCAAAATTAAGAGAGACTGATTGAGAGAGGGAGGGGATATGATGGAGAGTGGAGTTTCAAAGGGGAAAGTGGGAAAGGGAAGTACCATGGATATTGTCTACAATTAAGAAAGTTATCTGGGTGTGGTGGCACACACCTTTAATCCCAGCACTTGGGAGGCAGAGGTAGGAGGATCGCCATGAGTTTGAGGCCACCCTGAGACTACATAGTGATTTCCAGGTCAGCCTGAACTAGAGTGAGACCCTACCTCGAAAAACCAAAAATAAATAAATAAATAAAATAAAATAAATAAATAAAAATAAGAAAGAAAGAAAGAAAGAAAGAAAGAAAGAAAGAAAGAAAGAAAAGGAAGGAAGGAAGAAATAAAACAGAAAAAAAAAACAGAAAATAATATCCATTCAAGTTTATTTGGGTGGCTGGAGAATTGAACCGAGGCCAGCATGCTTTGCAAACAGGCACCTTTAAACACAAGGCATCTCCCCAGTCCTTAGTTCTATAGTTTTAAATTTGATTTTCAACGGTTCTTTTTTTTGCATGGTATGAGGTGGGAGTCAGTATTCATTCTCTCTATGCTGATTCCCTGATGTATTCCTATTCTTCTTTGGTAACTTTATATAAAATTAGTCTACTACAAATTTGGTTGTATATTTCTGGACTCTCCATTCTGTTCCATTGAGCTGTCTTCTCACATCAAGACCAAGCTGTCTAGCTGATTGTCGCTTCGTAGTAAGCACGGAAGTCAGGAATGTAAGTCGTCCAAGCTGTGCTCCTTCAAGTCCGTCTTGGCTGTTCTAGGGACTGCGTACTTTCGTAGATGTTTTAGAGTTAACATCTCCATTTTCATTCAAGAAGTCTGCCACAAGCTGAGGAGATGGCTCAATGGGTAAAGTGCTTGCTGCACAAGCAAAAGGACCTGCATTCTGATCAAGGAACCCACGTTAGGCTGGCCATGGAGGCTGGGGGTACAGCTCATCAGTTAAAGGCACTTGCTTGCAAAGCCTGACAGCCTGGATTCAAGTCCCCAGTAACCTCATAAAGCCAGATTCACAAAGTGGTGCATATGTCTGGAATTTGTTTGCAGTGGCTGTAGGCACTGCTATCCCCATTCCCATTTTCTTTTTCTTTTTTAATTTTAATTTTTTTTAACTTTTTAAAAAATATTTTATTTATTTGAGAGAGAGAAAGAGGCAGAGAGAGAGAATGGGTGTGCCAGGGCCTCCAGCCACTGCAAACAGAACTCCAGACTCATGTGCCCCCTTGTGCATCTGGCTTACATGGGTCCTGGAGAGTTAAAGCAGGATCCTTCGGCTTTGCAAGCAAATGCCTTAACCGCTAAGCCATCCCTCCAGCCCCCATTTTCATTATTTCTCACACTCTCTTTATCTGCTTGCAAATAAATAATTTAAAAATTAAAGCTGGACATGGTAGCAAGATGGAAGGCTCAAACAGGAGAATCCCTTCAAGGTTACAGGCCAGCTAGCCTGGTGTACACTGCAGGAAATAACATGACACCCTGTCTCAAGTAAGAATGGACTGAGAACTGGCCATGGTGGTGCAAACCTTTAATTCCAGCACTCGGGAGGCAGAGTAGGAGGATCGCTGTGAGTTTGAGGGCACCCTGAGACTACATAGTGAATTCCAGGTCAGCCTCAGCTAGAGTGCTACCCTATCTCAAAAAACCAACACAAACAAACAACAAGAATGGATGGAGAATTAACACTGGAGGTTGTCCAACCTCCCCGTGTGCACTGTGGCTTGTGTGCCTTTACAGGCATGCACACGCATACACAGAGATTTTAAAAGGAAGAGTCACTGGGCGTGGTGGCACAAATCTTTAATCCCAGCACTCGGAAGGCAAAGGTAGGAGAATCACTGTGAGTTTGAGGCCAGCCTGAGACTACATAGTGAATTCTAGGTTATCCTGGGCTAGAGTGAGACCTTATGTCAATAAAAACAACAATAACAACCAAAAATAAGGAAAGAAAAAAAAGAAGTCTGCTGGGATTTTGTAGTCTCAGGCTGGTCTCAACCTCACAATGATCCTCCTACCTCTGCCTCTTTAGTGCTGGGATTAAAGGCACATGCCACACGCTGGGTCACAGTTTCTTTTTCAATGTAAAGATTTTGTACATCTTTCATTAAACTTATTCCTAGGACTGGGGAGATGGTTTAGTAGTTGAAGGCACTTGTTTACAAGCCTGCCAGGCCAGATGCAAATCCTAACACCCACATAAAGTGAAAGCATTCAACTGCAGCAGTACCCATAAATAAATGAATACAAATTGAAAAATCCTTATTCCTGTGATTGATGATTTTATGTTCTTGTCAATGACATTTAAATATTTTCATTCTGAGTTGGGCATGGTGGCACATACCTTTAATCCTTGATAGGCTGAGGCAGGAGGAGCGCTGTGAGTTTGAGGCCAGCCTGGGACTATGGAGTGAGTGCCAGGTCAGCCTAGGGCTAGATCCCACCTTGAAGAAAAAAAAAAATTTTTTTTCATGCTGGGGAGATGGCTCAACAGTTAATGGAGCTTGCAAAGCCTGATGGCCCATGGTTTTTTTTTTTGTTTGTTTGTTTGTATGTTTTTCAAGGTAGGGTCTCACTCTATCCCAGGCTGACCTAGACTATGTAGTTTCAGGGTGGCCTTGAACTCACAGTGATCCTCCTACCTTTGCCTCCCAAGTGCTGGGATTAAAGGCATGTGCAGCCACATCTGTCCTGACGGCCCATGTTTGATTCCCCAGTGCCCACAACAAGCCAGATGCACAAAGTGACACACATCTGGAGTTCATTTTCAGGCAAAAGGCCCTGATGCACCCATGTTTTCTCTCTCTGTGTGCAAATAAATAAATGAAAATACTTTAAAAATTAAATTAAATTTAAAAATAAAAAATTTTAGTTTATAAGTTTTTCTTATACATGGAAACTTAACTGATTTACTATTGAACTTTATTTATTTAATTTTCTTTATGAGGCACTCTCACCTGACCTGGAACATATCAGCCTCTGAGTGCTGAGAATATAGACACAAGTCATTGCACCCATCTTAATATATTGAAAGTGGGGCTGGAGATATGGCTTAGTGATTAAGGTGCATGTCTGTGAAGCCTAAGGACTCTGGTTTGATTCTCCAGGTCCCACATAAGCCAGATGCACATAGTGGTGCATGCATGTGGAGTTCAT
The DNA here is from genome assembly GCA_036365145.1 of Orientallactaga sibirica. Lineage (NCBI taxonomy): Eukaryota > Metazoa > Chordata > Mammalia > Rodentia > Dipodidae > Orientallactaga > Orientallactaga sibirica. The sequence goes on from JAEOAD010000003.1 coordinate 25,272,643, forward strand.
TTTTTTTCTCTCCCACTCTGTCTGTAATAAATAAAAATTTAAAGAAGAAATATATAGAAAGTTAACTGATTTCTGTGTTTTGTAATCTGAAGTTACTTTTAGTAGTTTGAAGTTTTATGTCTACATTATCACATCATCAGTGAATAAAAATGGTTTCATTTCCTTCCTCTCTGGGTTTGCTATACTGCACAGGATTTTCAGAAATGGTGAATAACTTATCTGTAGTTACAGAACTAGTAAGTGCCAAGATAGAAACTCATGACCGTTTGATTCCAAAATTCACCTTAGTGGTGGCGTATTATCTGTTGCTTAAGCAATAAGCAAGATATAGCTAGAAAAAATTAGAGTAGGGCTGGAGAGATGGTTTAGCAATTAAAGCACTTGCCTGCAAAGAGAAAGGACTTTGGTTCAATTCCCCAGGACCCTAGTAAGCCAGATGCACAAAGTGGTACATGCATCTGAAGTTCATTCTCTCTCTGTCTCTCTCTTTCTTAAGTAAATAAATAATTTTTTTTTTTTTTTTTTTGGTTTTGCAAGGTAGGGTCTCACTCTGGTCCTAGCTGACCTGGAATTAACTATATAGTCTCAGGGTGGCCTCGAACTCTCGGCGATCTTCCTACCTCTGCCTCCCGAGTGCCGGGATTAAAGGCGTGTGCCACCACGCCCGGCTAATAAAAATATTTTTAAAAAGAGAAAGTTAGAGTCATACTAAGGAGGTGATGTATAATTCAATATAAGATGGAGAAAAAAAAATTTTGTTGTTTTTTTTGAGGTAGGGTTTCACTCTAGCCCACACTGACCTGGAATTCACTCTGTAGTCTCAGACTGGCTTTGAACACACAGTGATCCTTCTACCTCTGCCTCTCGAGTGTTGGAATTAAAGGTGTGTGCCACCATGCCTGGCTCTAAGATGGAAATTTTTTTTTTGGTTTTTTTTTTTTTTGGAGGGGGTTTTGAGGTAGGGTCTCACTCAAGCCCAGACTGATTTGGATTTCCCTATGTAGTATCAGGGTGGCCTTGAACTCACAGCCATACTCCTACCTCTTCCTCCTGAGTACTGGTATTAAAGGCCTGCGTCACCATGCCCAACAAGATGGAAGTTATTATTGTTTATTTTTTTTGAAGTAAGGTCTCACACTAGACCTGGCAGACCTGGAATTAACTATGTCATCTCAGGGTGGCCTTGAACTCATAGTGATCCTCCTACCTCAGCCTCCTGAGTGCAGGGATTAAAGGTGTGCACTACCACGCCCAGAATGGAAGTTTTTAAATTAATTAACTAATTAATTAATTAATTTAGACAGAGAGAAAGACAGGGGGAGGAAAGGAGAGATAGAGGGACATGCAAGCCAGGGCCTCCTGCTACTACAAACAAACTCCAGTGTCATTCTGTGCATCTGGCTTCATGTGGGTACTGGGGAATCAAACCTGTGCCATCAGGGTTTGCAAGAAAGTGGCTTTCATCAATGAGCTACCACTCCAGCCCAAGATAGAAAGTTTAAGCTGCATTTTACAGAAAATGAAGGGTCACTATGTGCTTTCAAGCAGGAAAATGAGGCAGTTTAGGGGTAACAGGGCCACCAAAAGTAAACTTTTAAAGTCAGCTGGGCATGGTGGTCCACACCTTTAATCACAACACTTGGGGAGGCAGAGTTACCAAGATCACCATAAGCCTGAGGCCGCTCTGAGACTACATAGTGAATTCAGCCTGGGCTAGAGCAAAAAATAGCTGGGCATGGTGGCGCACACCTTTAATCCCAGCACTTGGGAGGCAGAGGTAGGTGGATCACCATGAGTTCGAGGCCACCCTGACACTACATAGTGATTCCAGGTCAGCCTGGACTACAGAGAAACCCTCTCTCAAATAAATAAATAAATAAATAAATAAATAAATAAATAAATAAATAAATAAATAGATAGAAAAAAAAAAAACCAATAAATAAATAAAAAATAAAAAGTAAATTAAAAGTGGCCAAAGATGAGACATGTCCTTGAACTTACAGGGGGAGAAATGTCCAAGAGCCAGTAAGAGGAATCTGCCTTTTCCTTATCTCTTTTTCCCTATAGCAGTTCCCTCCTTAGATCTCTTTTTCCTTAAACCTGACTGCCTCACTAGATATTCTCCTTCCTAAGGGAATTCCCCTTCCTGGATCAAAGTCACCCCTGCCAACTGTAGCAGTTTTGCTTTCTTTCCTTCTCTTAGGGTCTAGAATGCTCTAGAATAAAATCTTTCTAAACTTCACCCTCTGATCAGTGGATTTCATTCTTTGGATTTAGAAGACAAGAATCTGGAGGCCAATGACTTAGTGGAAGTGTTGTGTGACCCTGACCGTCCAGCCCCCTAACTCCTTGGTTAAAACCCAACTAAGAGCTGAGAGTAACTCCTTCACTCTCAAAGACATACTAGGGTTCAATTCTAGAGTACCTATGTAAAACCAGATGCATAAAGTGGCACATGAGTTCATTTGCAGTGGCAAGAAACTATGACATGACCATGCCCTCTCCCTCCCTTCCTCTCTCATCCTTCCTCCATCTCTCACCCTTCCTCTCTCTTTCCTCTTCCCTCTCCCTCTCTCTGCTGGATAATAAATAATAAATAATGGCCCAGATATTAAAGGTGGTGCACACCTTTAATCCTAGCAGTCCAGAGGCAGAGGTAAGAGGATCACTGTGAATTCAAGGCCAGTATACAGAGGGAGATTCAGGTCAGCCGGGCCTAGAGTAAGACCCTACCTCAGAATAAATTTAAAAAAAAAATTTTTTTTCCAGGTTAAGCTCTCGCTCTAGTCCAGGCTGACCAGAAATTCACTATATAGCCTCAGGGTGGCCTTGAACTCATGGTGATCCTCCCACCTCTGTCTCCTGAGTGCTGGGATTAAAGTAAACATTTTTTAAAAACCTGGGAAGCCAGGAATTGTGGAGCACACCTTTAATCCCAGCACTCTCTCAAGGCAGAGGAGGTAGGAGGATCGCTGTGTGTTTGAGGTCAGCCTGGGTCTACAGAGTGTGTTTACAGGTCAGCCCGGGCTTAGAGTGAGACCCAACCTCAAAACAAACAAAAGAGTAGGAAGATAAATCTTCTGAAGTGTGTTATATGGCTTGAGGGAGCCAGTCCATTGATTTAGTCATGTAACAATCACTTATTGGGCATATTTTATGTTCTAGGAATAGGTCCCAAGAAGATAAAGATGAAGATAATGTGTTGCAAGCCTGACATGATGGCGCACGCCTTTTATCCCAGCACTTGGGAGGCAGAGGTAGGAGGATCACTGTGAATTCGAGGCCACCCTAAGAATACAAAGCGAATTCCAGGTCAGTTTGAGCTAGAGTGAGACCCTAACTCGAACCCCGCCCCCCCCCCCAAAGATAATGTGTTGCTTTGAGTAGTAGATATTTTAAGTGATTTTTTTTGTTTGTTTGTTTTGGTTTTTCCAAGGTAGGGTCTTGATCTAGCCCAGACTGACCTGGAATTCACTATGTAGTCTCAAATTGGCCTCAAACTCACAGCAACCCTCCTACCTCTGCCTCCTGAGGGCTTGGATTAAAGGCGTGTACTACCACACCCAGTTTAAGTGACATTTTGATTTTAGTACAGTATGATAGCCATGCAGCAAAACAGTTCTGTGACTTTGCAGAAATTCTTTAATATCCTCAAACCTCATTTTTCTCATCTACAAAATGGGAGTAATAGTAAATGTAAAGCCTCCTTCAATTGAAAAAAAGAGAATATATGGTCTGCTTTCCACAGCATTAGGGAGGCAGAGGTAGGAGAATTGCCATGAGTTCAAGGCCACCCTGAGACTACGTAGTTAATTCCAGCTCAGCCTGGGTCAGAGTGAGAACCTACCTTGAACCCCCCCCTCACCCCAAAAAAGTCTATATGGTCTGGGTTGATGGCTTAGTGGACAAAGTGCCTGCTCCACAAGCATACGTACCTGATTTTGCATCCTCAGAACCTATGAAACAGTCAGACCATTTAGCACAAGCATCTGTGCTCCCAGTCTTGGTGAAAAAGAGCAGAGACAGGTGCATCCCCCCTCCCAGTAGCTCACAGGCCAGCTAACCTGGGAAAGACAGTGGAGAACAATGAATTTGTCTCAAACAAAGCAAGTGCAAATCAAGGACTGACACTTGAAATTGTCCTCTGATGCTGGAGGGATGGCTTAGCTGTTAAGGTGCTTGCCTGCAAAACCTAACGATTATAGTTCTATTCCCCAGTATCCACATAGGGCTAGATGTTCAAGGTGGTGCATGCGTCTAGTTTGTTTACAGCAGCTAGAGGCCCTGGTGTACCCATTCTCTCTCTGTCTTTCTCTGCTTGGAAAGAAGGAAGGAAGGAAGAAAGAAAGGAAGGAAAGAAATTGTTCTCTGACCATGTGTGCCATGGCAGTCATGTATCTGTATATGAATACACACACACACACATCATATAAATGTATACACACCAAAAAATAATGTAGGAAATATGCTTGGCATTATGTATTAGGCATTTACTTATAGCAGCTCTTTTTTGTTTTGTTTTTTCAAGGCAGGGATTAAATGCCTGCATTACCATGCCCAGCAAGATGGAAGTTATTATTGTTTATTTTTTCAAAGTAAGGTCTCACTCTAGACCAGGCTGACTTGGAATTCACTATGTAGTCTCAGGGTGGCCTTTGAACTCAGCGATCCTCCTACCTCTGCCTCCAGAGTGCTGGCATTAAAGGCGTGCTCCACCATGCCTGGTATTTTATTTTATTTTATTTTATTTTATTTTATTTTATTTTATTTTATTTTATTTTATTTTATTATTCTATTCTATTCTATTCTATTCTATTCTTTTATTTTATTTTATTTTATTTTATTTTATTTTATTTTATTTTATTTTATTTTCGAAGTAGGGTCTCACTCTAGCTCAGGCTGACCTGGAATTCACTATGTAGTCTCAGGAGGCCTCCAACTCATGGTGATCCTCCTACCTCTGCCTCCTAAGGGCTGGGATTAAAGGCGTGTGCCACCATGCCTGCCTTATTTTATTTTTTTATTTTAGGGAGTGAGACAGAGAGAGAGAGAGAGAGAGAGAGAGAGAGAGAGAAAGAAAGAAAGAAAATTGGAGTGCCAGGGCCTCAGCCATTGCAATCTAACTCCAGATGCTTACGCCACCTTGTGGGCATCTGTGAGCTTGCGCTTGCCTCACCTTTGTGCATCTGGCTAATGTGGGATCTGGAGAGTAGAACATGAGTCCATAGTCTTACAGGCAAGTGCCTTAACCACTAAGTCATCTCTCCAGCCCATAATAGCTATTTTATGTAAGGGAATTAGAAGAGAGTAATTAAAACGAATGGGAGATGGGCTGGGTGTGGTGGAAGAAACCTTTAATCCCAGCACTCAGGAGGCTGAGGTAGGTAGATCACCGTGAGTTTTAGGTCAGCTTGAGACTACTTAGTGAATTTCAGGTCAGCCTGGGCTAGAGTGAGACCCTACCTTATGGGGAAAAAAAAAAAAAGAATAGAAGATGGATATAGGATTGCTGTGAGTTTGAGGCCAGCTTCAGCTAGAGTGAGTTGCAGGTCAGCCTGGGTTAGAGTCAGATCTGGCCTCAAAAAAAAAAAAAAAAAAAAAAAACAAAACAAAACAACAAAAAACAATAGTAAGAACATAATATTATGATCATATGTTTGCTTTGTTCAATAATCAAATTAGCAAATGTTTTAACTGATTTTCCCATTTTTGTTATTTAAAAATTTATATATATTTTATTTATTTATTTGAGAAAAAGAGGTAGAGAGAGTGTGTGAGAGAGAATGGGCGTGCCAGAGCATCCAGCCACTGCAAACGAACTCTAGATGCATGCGCCTCCTTGTGCATCTGGCTTATGTGGGTCCTGGGGAATTGAACTGGGGTCCTTTGGCTTTGCAGGCAAACACTTTAACTGCTAAACCATCTTATCCAGCCTTAAAAGTATTTTTATTTATTTGCAAGCAGAGTGACAGAGGGAATGGGTATGCCAGGGACTCTAGCCACTGCAAACAAACTCCAGACACGTACATTCACCACTTTGTGCGTCTGGCTTTAGTTGGGTACTGGGGAATAAAGCTCAGGTTGTTAGGCTTTGCAGGCTTTCACCTCTGAGCCATCTCTCCAGCCCCCATTTTTGGTATTATTTTGCTATTCTTTTTTGTTTGTTTGTTTTTGTTTTTCGAGGTAGGGTCTCACTCTAGTCTCAGGGTGGCCTCAAACTCATGGCGATCTTCCTACCTTTGCCTCCCCAGAGCTGGGATTAAAGGCATTTGCTACCACACCCAGTCCAGTTTTGGTATTTTTATGTCATGCTTGTTTACTTAATTTCTATAGCTTTTTATAATTCGGTTCTATCTCTCATTCCAAAGTGATACACAGGCGAACATAAAATAGTAAAGAACCAGCCGGGCGTGGTGGCGCACGCCTTTAATCCCAGCACTCGGGAGGCAGAGGTAGGAGGATCGCTGAGAGTTTGAGGCCACCCTGAGACTACATAGTTAATTCCAGGTCAGCCTGGACCAGAGTGAGACCCTACTTCGCAAAACCAAAAAAAAAAAAAAGTAAAGAACCTCCCATATTTTTTATGGAGTTGATGTATGACAAAAGTACATACCTGGAAAGCAGAAGGGGGAAGTGAAGGCAGACAGAAATAGAAAAGCCTTCTGGGTGTAGAGGTGCATGCCTATAATCCATGCTTGAGGCTGAGGCAGAAGGCAGCAGTGTTTAAAGCCAGCCTGAGCTTCATCATGCGACCCAACCAACCAATTAACTAGTTAAGGAGATATGCTTGTCTGGTACTCCTGACATTGTTCTGATATTCATAGTATTGTTAAACATGTGTCATTTTCTTCTCTTCTTTGGAATGTTATGTTGTATTTATGATCCAGTTTATATTTGGCGGGGGTGTTCTGTTTCCTTGATTCAGCCACCCAAGGTCTGCCAACTTTTCTTTCCTTTTCTTTTTTTTTTAAGATTATTTATTTATTTATTTATTTATTTATTTATTTATTTATTTATTTATTGGAGACAGAGAGAGGGAAAAAGAGAGAGGGAGAGTGGGAATGGGTGTTCCAGGGCCTCTAGCCACTGCAAATGAACTCCAGACACATGCGCCACCTTGTGCCTCTGGCTTACATGGGACCTGGAGAATTGAACCCGGGTCCTTAGGCTTGTCGCAGGCATGTGCCTTAACCACTAAGCCATCTCTCCAGCCCTGCCAACTTTCTGATATTACTTAATTTCAATGATTTCATTTCCTTTATGACTTGAATTTTTTTCCTTATTGAGCTCTCCTCAGTAATAAACACAGTTATTATTATTATTATTATTATTATTATTATTATTATTATTTTGGTTTTTCGAGGTAGGGTCTCACTCTGGCCCAGGCTGACCTGGAATTAACTATGTAGTCTCAGGGTGGCCTTGAACTCACGGCAATCCTCCTACCTCTGCCTCCCGAGTGCTGGGATTAAAGGCGTGCGCCACCACGCCTGGCTCTATATTATTTTTTATTGTTTAGAGAGACTTATTAGATTAAGAGAAGGAAAGAAGAGAAAGTACAGAGAGCTACTGCTCTGTTTATTTATTTACTGTTATTTGAGAGAGAAAATGGGCACACCAGGGTCTCCAGCCACTGCAAACGAACTCCAGATGCATGTGCCACCTTGTACATCTGGCTTATGTAGGACCTGGAGAATTGAACCTGGGTCCTTAGGCTTCTCAGACAAGCACCTTAACCACTAAGCCATCTCTTCAGCCCCAGTTCCCATATATCTTTAAAAAAATGTCTCCCCCCCCCCCAGGTAGGGTTTCACTCTAGCCCAGGCTGATCAGGAATTCACTATGTAGTTTCAGTATGGCCTCAAACTCTCAGTGATTCTCCTATCTCAGACTCCCAAGTGCTGGGATTAACGGCATGCTCCACCATGCCTGGCCTAAGAGATGTTTTTATTTATGGCACACACACACACACACAGAGAGAGAGAGAGAGAGAGAGAGAGAGAGAGAGAGAGAGAGAGAGAGAGATAAAGAGAATAAATATGGGCACACCAGAGCCCCTTGCTGCGGTGCCACTTTGGACCCAGGTTCTATTCCTCAGAACCCATGTAAAGGCAGATGTACAAGTTGGCACATGTATATGGAGTTCGTTTGCAGTGGCTAGAGGCCTGGCACACCCATTCTTTCTCAAATAAAATAAAGAAAATAAAAAATAAAATTAATTAAAATGTTAATGAAAAAGAAATAATTCATGTTCTAACTCATTTCCTGTTTTGAGCAGCATGATGAAACCTCATGAATTCTGATCTGTTCCACACTGACTAGCTCTTTCCCATAGTCTAGCCTATCCATTGTATACGCTACCCACCTATTAGTAGTCTTCCAGGCTGGCACATGCACAGTCATTGTACCACAGTGCTTGTGTTGGGGTAACTCTTGTTACTGGATCCTGATCCAAGAACACAAGAGTAGTAGTGCTGACAATTTCCATATGCTAAAAAGATGCTGGAAAGTGATTCCTGTACATGAAAAGCTGAAAGTACCATGAAATATGTAAGGGCTTACAGGTGTTTACATAATGGATTATAGTATAGTTATCATTGTTCTACTTAATTGTTCCTTGTTGTTGTTAATCTCTTACTATCCCTAATGTATAAATTAAATTTCATCATAGTTATGTAGGTAAAGACAAACCAGGCATAGGATTCAGTACTCAATGTGTCTTTAGGCATCATTAAGGCCTTGGGCAGGATCTCGGGTATTCTGCTTTATAAATTTGATTAAATAACAAAGCTTATGCAATTCCTTGTTAAGTGCTCTAGCTTGTACAAACAAGAAGACAAGGTCCTGAGCCCTGGGGAGTTTACAATCTGGTGAAAGAGAAACACCAATGTATTAATAAGTCCAGTACAAGACAGAACACAGTAGCACTTGTGTGTGTTTGTTGAACTTGTTCACAAAGACTTACGTACAGAAATAAATCCCCTTTTGCAACCCTGAACTCATTGTTCTGAATGAACTTTTATACATACAAGGATATGATAGTTTAAAGCCATGATGCCTGGTTCTAAGAATAGAATTGATAATTTAAAAGCAAAGCAAACTAACATGCAACTAAATACAGAACATAGTTACAACAATGTAACTAGTTGAGAGGGAGTGCAGGCAGAGCAGAAGTTACACCAGGTCTCCAGGTTTTCAGGCAACTGAGTAGCAGCTGAACATGGAACTCATTATACTGTGACATTAGGCTTTTTTTTTTTTTTTTGGTTTATCTTTTTAAAAAATTAATTAATCAATTCATTAATTTGCAAGCAGAGAAAGAGAAAGAAGAGAGAGAGAATGGGCATGCTAGGGTCTCTAGCCATTGCAAACAAACTCCAGGTGCATATGGCCCTTGTGCATCTGGCTTACCTGGGTCCTGGGGAATCAAACCTAGGTCCTCTGGCTTCACAGGCAAATGCTTTAACCGTTAAGCCATCTCTCCAGCCCCCCCTTTTTTGTAGGTACAGTCATGTGTGTAAGAAGTTTTATTGAGTGATACAGCAATGCAGTAGGGAGTAATTTGGTTGCATAGACATCACGGGTCGTTTTTGAAAGTGTGAATTCTACTGTTGCAGAAGGCTGATGGACTCTGGACTTCTGCCAAAAAAAGGAGGTGCAGAAAGCAAGAGGAGTCGTTCATTAACTCATGACGACACCCACAGGGGATGAGGGCAGGGAAGGAAATTTGTGACCAACCTAAGGACAGACTTCAGGTGAGGATTATCACACTATTGGAACATTATTGATTAATGTTAGGAAAGAAGACAGACCATCAAAACTCCATTTCCTGGTTTCTCTCCCAAGTATGGTGAAAGCTTCGAGTGTTCAGGAAACAATTCTGTTATTCCAGCTATTTTTTCAAAAATTAAAAAAATTTACTATGTGAACACATGGTCAATACAAATCTTTCAGACATCAGATACATGAACACAGTAAAAAGTGTAATTACATCATTACATATCCTTTCCTTGTACTCTCTTAGGTATAGCTTTCCAAATATTTCCTAGCCATAGCCACTTTTTTTCCCCCTAAATAATGTTGGTGGCACTTTTTGAACGCGCGGGCTTTGCAGATTACTGAACCCGGATTTAAACCTTCTTTACCTTGTTTACTGTGTGATTCTTACAAAAATTATTTCTTTAAGCTTCAATGTTTGGTGAAGTATAAAAATAGCAATTCGTAAAGCTTGAGGATTAAAACTTAAGTGTGTGAATCATTTAGCCCAGTGCCAAACAGTAAGCATTCAGTAAACACTATGATCGTGTAAGGCAAGTGACCTTTGTCATAAGACTAAAAATAAGGAAAAATGTCCCTCATATTTTGCTAACTTCCGTCAAACAACAAATGTTGCTCATTTCTTTCCACTAATTATATCTAAATGTAAGAAAAGCTGCTTTTCCAAAGAGTAGAACTCTGCTGGCATTGAAGCGAGGATTCTCGCATTTTTGTGTCAACACTCCCCTTCACTTCCTCTTGTGAAGTTTACAGAACGGACTCCCCGGTTTACTTACACACACACACACACACACACACACACACACACACACACACACACACAAAACTTTTGTGATCTCACGGCGTGGCGACAACGCTCCAGCAGGTCAGCTTTTAAACGCTCCGGCTTTTGCTTTGGCAAGCAGTTGCGGAGTGGCACCCCTTGACGCTCTGCTCCCGCAGTCACGCCCCTCCATCCCCTCCCGAGACACTAAGGACAGCGACTCGGAAGCGAGGGAGGCGTATCCTTCTCAGGACCCAGGGGGAACTTGACGGCTGGCCCGAGGGGCGCCTCCAGGGAGCTGGAGCTGCAGTGCGTGCGCGCGCGAGGTGAGGGGTGCAGGCTGCTGCTGGTCGAGGGGACCCGGCCCGAGCACGGGCCACCCCCAGCCACTTGGTTCTCCCCCATCTCCATCTCGGGGGTGGGAGGATCCGTCCCCGCCGTGTGCCACCCAGCGATCCCCTAGTCTCCACTCCGCGGCCCTGTCCCCTCGGCTAGCATTCTTTTCTTTCTTTTTTTTTTTGGGGGGGGACTACCCTTTGCCCTGTTCGCACGGGGTCCTCTGTTTACTCTCCGTTCACTTCCAGTCACCCATAGGTCACCCTCCCTCGATGGCAGTCACCCATTTTGTCCCTAATCGTCGTCGTCTCTCCCCCCACTTACCACCCTCACCCCACCCCAGCGATTGCCTTCTCGGAGGACTGCGCCCGGGGAGATGCTGCGGACCCCCGAGGCCAGGGTCTGCTCGGCGAGGCCGCCGGGGTGCCCGGTCACCGCGTCCTCGGGGGCGCGGGAGGCAAGTTTCCGCCCCGCGCGGTCCCCAGTGACAGGTCGGCGGCGGCGGCCGGGAGGCGGAGGAGGCAGGGCCAGCGCGGCTCGAGCCCCCTCCCCTGCTCGCGAGCTCGCGCGGTCTGTGTGTCTCCGCAAGTGCGGAGCCGCGGAGGAGGAGGAGGAGGAGGAGGAGGAGGAGGAGGAGGAGGGAGTTGGGGGAGGATCTCCATTGAAATAAACAACCAGGCAGCAGTTATTAACACGGGAACATGGCGGCCGCAGCCTGGGCTCCAGCGGCGGCGGCGAAGGTCAGCGCCGACGGCAGCCGGCACCTGACGGCGTGACCGACCCAGCCGGTAACCGCGCCTTCCCCGGGGGGCGGCGAGGGCGGGCGGGCAGACGGACCGGCGGCGAGCGTAGGGGCGCCGCGTCCCCACACTCCCCGGCCGGCCGCGGCTGCCCTTCCTGTGCGCTGCCCGGCGCGCCGTGCGCCTGGGTGTTTTTTTTTTTTTTTGTATGTGTGTCTGGATGTGCGCGGGCACCGCTGCCCGGGCGTACGGAGAACGGGACGTGCATCCCGGAGGCACCGCGGGGCTGGGGAGGGAGGAACGGGGAGGGCGGGAAGCGGCGGAGAGACGCCGAGTCCCCGGGAGAGAAAGGAGGCGCTCGGGCGCCGGGCGGAGAGCTCGGGCGACGAGTCCCCGGTGCGCAGCGCGAGGCGGGCGGAGGCTGCAGCCCGCGGCGCGGCACGGAGGCCGGGGGGAGGGGGATTTGAAAGGGGGGAGCACGGGTGCGGCCCCCCTCCCAGCCCGGCTCGGTGCGGGATCGGCCGGATACCCGGTTTTCAGCCCCACTCCGGGGCTGCGCGCGGCAGAGTCCCCGGGAAGGTGAATCCCGGGATGGTGCATTCTTTCTGGGAGGCGCGCCGCGGCTGCAGCGCGGGGTGGGAGCCGGGCGAGGGGAGGCTGGAGTCGGGAAGTGCCGGGGGTGTGTGAAGGTGAAGCGGAGTGTCGGGGCGGCGGCGGTGGTGGCGGCGGGGGGTGGCCGAGCCGGGGCGGCGGCGCGCTCGGGCCGCGCAGGCCGGGAGCGGTGGGGGCGGGGAGCCGGGGGCCGGGCCGCGGCGGCGCCGCTCTGGGTTCGCCCCTGACTTAACTTTCTGGGTGCGGGCATGTGTGCAGGAGGCGCGCTGGGGCCGCGGCCGGGGGCGGGAGGTTCCGGGTTGGCTCACCAGCGCCCCCTTTTCTCCGTCTCTCCCTCCCCCCCTCCGTTCTCCCCGCCCCCGAAGGGACCGGCCCTCAGGGCCCCCGGCGGGAAGCGGGAGGGGCTCTCCCGGCCGGCTCGCGGCGGTCACGCCCCGCTCCGGGGATCCTCCTCTCCCGGGCCCCTGGGGGGCTCCTGCAGGCGGGGACCGGGGTCGGCGCAGCGGGCTGCATCTCCCCGCCTCCCGCCCCTCCCGGGAGTCCCGGAGGCGCCTCTTCCGAGATGGGGGGGTGGTGGTGGTTGTGGGTCGATCCCTGGTTTCACGTCCCTCCCTCTTCCCCCTCCCCCTAGTGGTTTCCGGGGCCTGCGGGACCGAGGGGCGGGAATCGGGGACCCGAACCCCTTCCACCGGCCGGGAGTGCCACCAGGCCTAAGGCCTTCTGGGGCCGTCACTGGTAGGGAAACTTTCCCAAACCCGAGCCCGAGCACCCTCCTCCGCCACCTCGTCCTCTAATCCCACTCCCACTCCACCTCCTCCAGCGCCTTCCCCTCCCACCGACCCGAATCTTGCTTCAGTCTGACGGATGGGGCAGTAAGCCAATGGGAGGCGGGAGCTGACCTGCCCGGTGTTGGTAAGCCAATGGTGGGGGCCGGAGGAAGGAAGGGGGCGGGGCTTCCCTGGACCAGTTACAGCAGAGTTGCATGCGGGGCGGGGGAAGTCATGGAGACGCCGAGAGCCGTGCACTCCGGTGGGTCCCTGGGTCACCGGCACCTAGGTCTGCGGGCTGGTGTCACTCACAGGCGCTGGGGGCTGGGGCCTGGGGACACCTGCGGAGGTACCCGAGAGACCGCCCTCCTCTCACGCTGCCCAGAGGCGGTGTCTGAGACGCAGTCGCGGCGAAGTCCAGAGCCGCTGCAGGATGTGGCAGCAACTCCGAGGCCCTGCTCTAAAATGGCATATGTTGTAGTGATTGCGTTCTGCACCCGAGCGCCGGGTTTACGTGCTAGGGGGTCGTCGAAGACCCGTGGCAGCTTCGTTCTTCCACTGCCCAGCACGGGACGATGACATCGGAAAGGTTGTCCTGAGAGGGAAGGCTCGGGTGGCCTTCAGTCAACCTATTTGAGGAGTGTAAGGCATCATTGTTGGGGGGTGGCTTCACCGGTTGCTGGATTAATTAGATCGCCAGTTCCCCAAATGCATTTGAAAGTTCTGCGTTGGTGGTGTGTGTGACATTGTGCGATTTATGATATGTGATTTTCCCCCTTCTGTTGCTCTTTCTTGGGTAAACAAAATGAAGTTAGGAGCCAGCATCACTGGAACGTTAAGCGTGGGTATTTAAATAGCAGAGTTAGTCAAAGGATATTTGCAGTCAAAAAGCAATGTATCTTGCCAGATTACTACTATACAGAAGAGTCTTCCAAATAACTAGTTTTCTTAAACACTGCCGAATTGTACAGTGTGTGGAATACTTAGGATTTATACGGGATTTGGAAACATATTGGGTTGTTTTAACTGTTGGGTTCACTGTGATGACTTCCTCAACTCCTGACTTTTAGGAATGGGGATCCATCATCCATAAAGATTGCAGGTTGCTCTGCAGGCCTTGCAGTGTCTTAAAAAGACAGCAGCCATTAAGACACTTTTGGTGCGTGTGTACAATGTCCAGTTCTTTGTTGGTGAGGTTAGTCCACCCTGACAGGAGCAGCATTCCTTGTCAAGTAAGTGCCTCTAACCACTGAGCAATCTCTCCAGCCCTGACGTTTCTTTCCCTAGTTGGAATTTGTAGCATCTTCGGGAGTTCACAAGTGAACTGTGTTAGATTAAGAGTGAATCCATTCGTTTTTGGAATCCTTATCTCACGATTTAACTTTGGATTTTTTTTTTTTTTTTTTTTTTTTTTTTTGAGGTAAGGTCTCGCTGTAGTCCAGGCTGACCTGGAATTTACTATGTAGTCTCAAGGTGGCTTCAAACTCGCAGCAATCCTCCTACCTCGTCTCTCAAAATATTAAAAAAAAAAATTTTATGGAGTGCTATTGCTGGTACCATACTAGGTTCTTAAGGGTTTATTTATATTGGGTTACTAAGAAAGAATTAAGGGAGACTACACATTTTGGAAACAGTATTCTTTTGTATAAATTCCCAATCTACTATAATCTTGAGTGTTGTAGAAATTAACAAATTGCACTTTTGCTGGAGCTTTGAAGTGTTATTTTGGTGATAAAAGAATTAAAACACAGACAACTGAAGTAGAGAGTATTGTAAGTTAAACAACATTCCAAGTCTTACAGCATTCAGACACCCCATTGTTTAGTTACTGATGGCCACTTCCATGCAGATCCTTTTCTTACCTGTATTCTTCAGAGCAACCCAATTACGTTATTCATTTCCTGTAACAATCCTTGGAAAAGCACTTAGATTCTTGGTAGCATGTTTGCTAATGCCTGGCTTGGGGTGGGCTGCTGGGGGCACCCTTTCAAGCATATGGAGACATCTAGAAAAAGATGTGTGCATTGTCAGCTGAGACTCCATTGTGTACTCCCAGACTGGATGTGAGCTTTCATCCTCCTGGGAATTGCCTTTGTAAGAGAGAGGAGTTCTTTGACATGTAGATGTCAAGATACTGAGGCGCCCAGGTAGAAGAGAGTTCACCAATCAAGAATTTAATGTTTTTTTGTGTAGCAAAAAAAAAAATTTTTTTTTTTAAATTTTAATCCTTCAGGAGTTAAATATGACTTGGGTGACATTTATTGTGAGAAAAGCACTTTACTAGGGGTATAAAAAGGTGTAAAGGGGTTCTTGGTCTGAAGCATGGGAGCAGATAAAGGCATGGGTCTTATTAAAGCTTACCTCTTCTCCGTGGAATCAGGGACCTGTGAACAAGCATCCAGTACACACCTTGGGTTGATGGATTCGGCCTGCCTTAGCTGTCCCCCCTCCCCCGGAGGTGGGGTTTTACTCTTGCCCAGGCTGACCTGGAATTCACTGTGTCGTCTCAGGGCAACCTCGAACTCACAGTGTTTCTCCTACCTCTGCTTCCCAGTGCTGGTATTAAAGGTGTGCGCCACCATGCCCAGCTTGCCTTAGCTGTTTAAATAACACCAGGTTGAAATGTGACCCATAAAATTGACAACTTGGATTTCTAAGAAAGCATCCGTGTTTGTTTTGTATTTTTAAGCAGATTTTTAAAAGTAGCTCTTAGAATGTTAGGTAGAAAAAGAAAAGAATGACTTAGTAAGCGATTTTTCCAGAAGATGTATTTTCTGAAATGCAGTCTTTATTTGACATTTTGACCATTTTAGTGTCATGATTGAAATTATACTTAAAAGCATAAGTAATGTTTAGCTCTTGTTATGGCAACACTGCTGTTCAAGGAATTATTAGCTTTTTAATAGTTTGTATTTATAGTTTTGGTTGGTATTATGTTATTACATGCTTTATTGATTTTAAATGAATAGGGGAGGGGAGAGAAAAATAAGTTACTGCTTAAAGGCACTGGTGTTTCATTGCAGTAAATCGTAAAATCAGCAGCAAATCAGGGACTTTTGCCCTAGTGAAATAATCCTGTATTTGCATACCAGTAATGACAGCCAGGCACGGGAAATGGAGCTGAGCCTTTAGTTTTGGTTCACCCTTTCCTGTCTCGGGCTCGTTTTACCTCTACGCCCAGCTTTTCTAAACCCAGAAGGTATTCTGAGTGTTTATGTGTGCATTTATTTCCTTCTGGTTTTAGAGTCCTAGAAGGCCTTAGGAATTGCAAAGCACTGGAGGAATATGATGTCATACCACCCCTGAAAGTCCACTACAAGTGTTGTCAGGGAAAGCTGTAGAGTCTGGTTGTAGTGCCACCAACCTTCAGCTCAGACACATGAAGAAAATCGACATTTTATGGATTCTAGGTGCCAGTTTCTAGCTAGGGGTGACAATGTGACTCTAGTGGCTACTTTTCCAAGCTGCCTTCAAACTGATTAGGAGTGGAGATCTTAAAAGAAAACATCTGCTATTTTTGTGGGTCACTGGCATTAAAGGAGTGGTCTGCAGGTAGTAGAACACAATACACTTAGTTTGCCCATGAGACATTGTTCATGGACTGCTACATTTCAGTGTCCAGTGGCTGTGAGTATTGACTTCAGGACAATGTTCATTTGGTTCCTGGTTAGAACTTCCTAAAGAAGGTAAATGGTCAGAGGACTTGTGGTCATGTTTCTTTCTATTGCTTGTGAGGCTTTTGGGCGTAAAGACATCCTTTTCAGTAATCAAGAGAGAGGCTACATATAGCTGTGTGTTAACAACTAGTGAAGGCCCTAAAAAATATCCCCTCAAAATTTGGCAGTTGTTAAATATATGGGAGGTTGAAATTAGCTATTAATTCTGGTGGAATTTATGCCTTAAGGGAGTTAGCTCCACACTGTTTGGTTCCTTATAGCCAATGGAAACCTCATTTTGGGCTTTTGGCTCTTTTCTTTGCGTTCTTGCCTCATTTAGCTATTGTTTGACTCATGTAGTCATTCGATGGAGATTTGAGTGTCCTGGTCTTGGCAGTATATTTTAGTAGTAAAAAGCATGTGTTACAAATCTGGTGATTGAAGGGGGAACATGGGGTGAGAAATGACCTGGCCCCTGGCCCTGGCTGCCTACTCCCTGCCTCCCTCCTTCCCTGCTTCCCTTCCTGCCTCCCTTTCTCCTTTCCTCTCTTTTTGGAGGGGAAGAAAGTAGAAAAGGAATACTTTGCCTTAATTTTCACTTGCTTTGGTACTTAAGATCTGTTCTTTTGATTGTATATGTAATTAATTTCAGCTATAGCATGTCAGCAAGTTCTGCTTTGGTTTGGGTTTGGGTTATCTTTTTTCTTTTTTCTTGAAAATGGGATTATACTGTTAATACTAAAATAGTTGTTAAAATGCTGCCTTGACTGATGAGCTTACAATTAAGTAGATTTTCCTGAATAAAAGTATGGATACTTATATGATTAGTTTTGTTTTGTTTGGTCTGAAGTTGAATTTTGTCCTCTTACCCCTAAGCCTTATGTGGTGTGCTATGTGGTCAGGGTGGCACCCTGCAGCTGGTTGGATGTGATAGGGTGGTGGATGAGGACGCCCATCTCAGTGGGCCCCTGTGTGTGGTTGCCTCTTTCCGCTGCTTCCCCTGGGCTTCAGCCCTCTGGCTTCCGGGGGAAGGAGAGCTCGCTCATAAAGGTGTTCTACTCTGGGTGCCTCAGGCTTTCTCAGTGGAGCTCGTTCTTGTTCTGGACTAAAATGTCTGTATTGGGAGAGGAATAGGGACACCACCGTAAAGGACCAGCGCAACTACCACTGAGGGTCACCACTTCCTAGGCTTTATTTACTTATTTATTTATTTATTTTTTCTTCCTAGGCTTTAAAAATAATTTAAAAAATATATTTATTTATTTATTTATTTATTTGAGACAGAGAGAGAGGGAGGGACAGACAGGCAGATAGAATGGGCACGCCAGGGCCTCTAGCCACTGCAAGTGAACTGCAGATGCATGCGCCTTGTGCGGCTGGCTTTATGTGGGTCCTGGGGACTCTAACCTGGGTTAGGCTTTGTAAGCAAGTGCCTTAACTAACCACTAAGCAATCTCTCCAGCCCAATTTTTTTTTTTTTTTTTACATTCTGTTACTTTAGGCATGTGTGTACAGGTTCGTGTACGTTCAAATGTGCTTGCACACATGTGTGCCTGCATGTGGAGGCCAGAAGACAACCTCTATGTCCTTCTTCAGGGGCTGTTTCTGCCTCCTCAGTGCTAAGATTCCAGGTATGTGCTGTCTGGCATTTTTACATGGGTACCCAGGGTTTTTTTGCTTGTAAATCATGCACTTTACCAACTGAACTATCTCCCAGCCTATTTCATTTTACATTTTATGGATTCTAGGTGCCAGTTTCTAGCTAGGGGTGACAATGTGACTCTAGTGGCTACTTTTCCAAGCTGCCTTCAAACTGATTAGGAGTGGAGATCTTAAAAGAAAACATCTGCTATTTTTGTGGGTCACTGGCATTAAAGGAGTGGTCTGCAGGTAGTAGAACACAATACACTTAGTTTGCCCATGAGACATTGCTCATGGACTGCTACATTTCAGTGTCCAGTGGCTGTGAGTATTGACTTCAGGACAATGTTCATTTGGTTCCTGGTTAGAACTTCCTAAAGAAGGTAAATGGTCAGAGGACTTGTGGTCATGTTTCTTTCTATTGCTTGTGAGGCTTTTGGGCGTAAAGACATCCTTTTCAGTAATCAAGAGAGAGGCTACATATAGCTGTGTGTTAACAACTAGTGAAGGCCCTAAAAAATATCCCCTCAAAATTTGGCAGTTGTTAAATATATGGGAGGTTGAAATTAGCTATTAATTCTGGTGGAATTTATGCCTTAAGGGAGTTAGCTCCACACTGTTTGGTTCCTTATAGCCAATGGAAACCTCATTTTGGGCTTTTGGCTCTTTTCTTTGCGTTCTTGCCTCATTTAGCTATTGTTTGACTCATGTAGTCATTCGATGGAGATTTGAGTGTCCTGGTCTTGGCAGTATATTTTAGTAGTAAAAAGCATGTGTTACAAATCTGGTGATTGAAGGGGGAACATGGGGTAAGAAATGACCTGGCCCCTGGCCCTGGCTGCCTACTCCCTGCCTCCCTCCTTCCCTGCTTCCTTCCTGCCTCCCTTTCTCCTTTCTCTCTTTTTGAGGGGAAGAAAGTAGAAAAGGAATACTTTGCCTTAATTTTCACTTGCTTTGGTACTTAAGATCTGTTCTTTTGATTGTATATGTAATTAATTTCAGCTATAGCATGTCAGCAAGTTCTGCTTTGGTTTGGGTTATCTTTTTTCTTTTTTCTTGAAAATGGGATTATACTGTTAATACTAAAATAGTTGTTAAAATGCTGCCTTGACTGATGAGCTTACAATTAAGTAGATTTTCCTGAATAAAAGTATGGATACTTATGTGATTAGTTTTGTTTTTGTTTGGTCTGAAGTTGAATTTTTGTCCTCTACCCCTAAGCCTTATGTGGTGTGCTATGTGGTCAGGGTGGCACCCTGCAGCTGGTTGGATGTGATAGGGTGGTGGATGAGGACGCCCATCTCAGTGGGCCCCTGTGTGTGGTTGCCTCTTTCCGCTGCTTCCCCTGGGCTTCAGCCCTCTGGCTTCCGGGGGAAGGAGAGCTCGCTCATAAAGGTGTTCTACTCTGGGTGCCTCAGGCTTTCTCAGTGGAGCTCGTTCTTGTTCTGGACTAAAATGTCTGTATTGGGAGAGGAATAGGGACACCACCGTAAAGGACCAGCGCAACTACCACTGAGGGTCACCACTTCCTAGGCTTTATTTACTTATTTATTTATTTATTTTTTCTTCCTAGGCTTTAAAAATAATTTAAAAAATATATTTATTTATTTATTTATTTGAGACAGAGAGAGAGGGAGGGACAGACAGGCAGATAGAATGGGCACGCCAGGGCCTCTAGCCACTGCAAGTGAACTGCAGATGCATGCGCCTTGTGCGGCTGGCTTTATGTGGGTCCTGGGGAATCTAACCTGGGTTAGGCTTTGTAAGCAAGTGCCTTAACTAACCACTAAGCAATCTCTCCAGCCCAATATTTTTTTTTTTTTTTTTACATTCTGTTACTTTAGGCATGTGTGTACAGGTTCGTGTACGTTCAAATGTGCTTGCACACATGTGTGCCTGCATGTGGAGGCCAGAAGACAACCTCTATGTCCTTCTTCAGGGGCTGTTTCTGCCTCCTCAGTGCTAAGATTCCAGGTATGTGCTGTCTGGCATTTTTACATGGGTACCCAGGGTTTTTTTGCTTGTAAATCATGCACTTTACCAACTGAACTATCTCCCAGCCTATTTTTTTTTTTTTTTCCAATGTAGGGTCTCACTCTAGTCCAGGCTGACCTGGAATTCACTCTGTATTCTCAGGGTGGCCTCGAACTCACGGCGATCCTCCTACCTCTGCCTCCCGAGTGTTGGGATTAAAGCGTGCGCCACCATGCCCGACTCCTATTTCATTTTTTTTTTAAAGTTAATATTTTGGCTAGGCATGGTGGGATATGCCTTTAATCTCCAATAATTTGGAGGCTGATATAGAAGGATCCCCTAGAGTTCTCCTAGAGTTCCAGGTCAGTCTGGGGTTACAGTGAGTTCATGTAAACCTGGGGCTAGAGTGAGACTCTGAAAAAAAAAGGGGGTTAATTTTTAATTTTTTTTTTGTTTGTGTGTGTAGGTGTGTGTGTGTTCATGTGTGGGTGAAGGTATGTGAGTGTTTATGCACACGTGTACATGCATGTGTAGAGGCCAGAAGATCACCTCCAATGTTTTCCTCAGGAGCACCATCCACCTCCTTTGACACAGGCTCTCACTGGCGCAGGCAGAGCTCACTAATTAGTACATCCTGGCTAGCCAGCCAGGCACACACCACCGTTCCAGGCACTTCACATGGGTTCTGGGGATTGAACTCAAGTCTTCATGCTTGTAGACAAGCACTTTATGGGCTGCACTATTTCCTCAGGCTTTAAAATTTGTTTGTTTGTTTTTATTAATTATTTGAGAGCAACAGACAGAGAGAGAATGGGTATACCAGGGCCTCCAGCTACTGCAAACAAACTCCAGATGCATGGGCCACCTTGTGCATCTGGCTTATGTAGGTATTGGGGAATTGAGCCTCAAACCAAGGTCCTTAGGCTTCACAAGCAAGTGCTTAACCACTAAGCCATCTCTCCAGCCCTCCTCAGGCTTTTTATTGGACGCTCCGTGTTACTCCAAGATTCTAGGAGGTTGGCATATAAAGCAGATTAATTTGTTAATTTCTAGGAGTGGGCTTGATCAGTGATGGGGGGCCATCACTATCAGAGGTAAAGATAGGAGGGAACGAGTGTGAGAACACCTTTCTATTAGGGATCTGATGAAGCAGATGTTTTAGTATTTTATGAACTTCTCTTCTAGTGGTTTAGTTTGAAAGAAGAAAAAATAGATTTGAATGGTTAGCAGCTCTGCTAGCACTTTGGGCAGGTAGCTCCCAGACGGATTGCCCTTGGACTGAGAGAGCTTAACACCTACCGGTAGTCTCAGCCTGCATGCGTGCATGTGTGTGCATGTGCGTGCATGTGCGCATGTGTGTGTCTCAGATTCCCACCATTCTGAAGCTCAAGGACTCTTTTTTTTGAGGTAGGGTCTCGCTCTAGCCCAGGCTGACCTGGAATTCACTATGTAGTCTCAGGGTGGCTTCAAACTCACAGAGATCTTCCTACCTCTGCCTCCCACGTGCTGGGATTAAAGGAGTGCATCACCACGCCCAGCTGAAGGATTCTTGTAGTTGCGGTTCTCCTGTTCTTGTTAGACTCTTGCCCAGGGCTTTGGAATGTTGCACTAGTGAAAGGGGCAGGGCTAGGAATCTATTTTTCAAAAGCATACTGTGGCTGTCTATTGTTCTCTCAATAGAAAACTTCGTTGTGGGGGTTAGGGAGAAAACAGACTGAGAGAGCACTATAGGAGCTATAGGTTTAGAATGAATAAAAGAGCTGATACGGTATGTTGCTTCTTATTTTGTTGCAATAGATTCGACGTTTGTGTGTTTATCCATCGAGTACAGATTGTGCGATGCATGTTTGGTGAGCGGTCTGCTCTCCATGTAGCATACGTGACTCTGAGTTGAGATGTTGTAGATCCAAAAGAAGGCTGATAATATATTCAGTCATCTGACTTCTGCACTGCTATTTGTGGAATTCTTCTGTCTGCTCAATTGTTTGCAGGGAGCAGGCAAGCTCTCAGGGAATTCTCACCTATGCACATACGGGGATCTGTATGCCTTGCTTTCACGGTCTAGCTGCCACCACCGAAGGCCTCTTGTCATAGATGAAAATATAACACGTGGTATTTTCTGTTTGTCATCTATGTCCATGTGAAATGTGATCCCAGGCCCTATGAAGCTTAATTTAAAGAGTGCTGTGAGTTCTGGAAGTTGCTGCTGTTGCTAGCTGAGCTGATGTGTGCCCATTCAAACACCCATCTAAAAGAGGGTTGTCTTTTCTAGCAGGTCATTCCTGCTTATAAAAGCAGCTCATGAGTCAGTGTGAAACACTCCCTTTGCCTTTGGTGTTAAAGTAGACCTTTGTAAAAACATTTATTACTTAGCTTAAAATTTCCAGTTCCAGGGGCTGGGGAGATGGCTCAGCAGTTAAAGGCACTTGGCCTGCCAAGCCTTCCGGCTTAGATTTGGTTTCCCCAGGAATCACATAAAGCTAGATGCACAAAGTGGTGCATGTATCTGGTGTTCATTTGCAGTGGCAAGAGGCTCTAGTATGTTATACTCTTTCTTTCTTTCTTTCTTTCTTTCTTTCTTTCTTTCTTTCTTTCTTTCTCTCTCTCTCTCTCTCTCTTTCTTTCTTTCTTTCTTTCTTTCTTTTTTGGCTTTTTGAAGTAGGGTCTCACTCTAGCTCAGGCTGACCTGGAATTCACTATATATTCTCAGGGTGGTCTCGAACTCACAGTGATCCTCCTACCTCTGCCTCATGAGTGCTGGGATTAAAGGGGTGTGCCACCATGCCTGGCTATTCTCTATTTTTGCTTGTATAAAAATTTTCAGTGCCATTTTTAATATCCTTAAAGATGAAGAGCTTACAATCTTTATCAAAATATAGATAAAAATACTGAATTATGGCCTGGGGATACCTGTTAGTTCTATACCACTTGCTTAGCATGCACAAGGCCTTAGGTTTGGTGTCCAAGACCCATTGTCCCAATAAAAAAGAATTGTAGCTGCAAGCCTTTAATCCCTGCACTCATGAGGCAGAGGGAGGAGGATCGCCATGAGTTTGAGGGCAGCCTGAGACTACAGAGTGAATTCTAGGTCAGTGTGGGCTAGAGTGAGACCCTACCTCAACCTCCCCCAACGAAAAAAAAAAAAAATAAAAAGGAATCATGTATCTTCACCTTTTCTAGGCCTTTAGAGTTGTTTCAAGAAGAAAATTTAGGAAGGTATATGAGTAATAGGTTTTAAAAAATATTTATTTAAGAGAGAGAGAACGGGCTCACCAGGACCTCTAGCTACTGCAAACAAACTCCAGATGTATGTGCCACCTTGTACATCTGGCTTATGTGGGTACTGGGGAATCAAACCTGGGTCCCTAGGCTTTGTAAGTTAGTGTCTTAACTGCTAAGCCATCTCTTCAGTCCAAGTAACAAGTTTTTAAAGATGCATTTAGTGTGTTAGGACATACACGTAACTCTATTACTTGCATTTTTTTTTGTGGGCTTGCTATACCACTGAGCCATATCCTTGGCTCCCAGGATATATGTTAGTAAAATAGAATTAGCCAGAAATGTAACATTAAATAGGTCATTACTTCCAAGTGGTTATTTTTGGAATATGGGTGGAAAGTTCTTCTATGTGTATATTTTTTAGGTTTCTAAATAAGGAAAATGGAAATTTTCTAAAATTCTGATTTTTGAGTATATGAATTTCTGCAAATTTCACAAATAGCACTTCTGAAAGTTGTAGTAGCTGGCTGGGTAGCAGTGGAGAGCCAGTGTGGCTTACCTGTGCTTTGGACGATTGATTCTGTGGCTGGCCTGCCTCTGCCCTTGTGCACCTGCAGTGTGCTGTGGGTGTGGAGGAGAGTGCTTTGAAGTAAGGGCGCAATGATGAATAAGGTACCACTTCCCACTGCTTCTGTTTGGGTTTCACTAACTCTATAGGTCTTTCTCTAATTTTTCCTTTCGTCTTTCTTTTTCCCTGACTTTTTTTGGCCCCTCCCTTAAAGTTGGCAGTGAAAAGAACAGGGTCAAGGTGATGTGGAAGTTTGTTACTGTCATTCAAGATTTGTGTATGATCATGACATACAGTGTCACTTTATTTATTTTTTATTTTTTGGTTTTTCAAGGTAGAGTCTCACTCTAGCTCAGGTGATCCTCCTACCTCTGCCGCCTGAGTGCTCCACCACACCTGGCTCAGTGTCATTTTTTATTAAGTAGATCTACCCTTAGATGGCATTTAATGAAAAAGTGAACTATGTGTTAAGGCATTTTAAATCATTTTGCCCAGGCACCATAGTTACTAGAAGTTGGTGGCTTAAAAACACTATTATGGCCCAGCAGATGGGGGCTACACCTCTGTTGTTTAATTGTGTATTTCTTTGCTTTAAGGGTATTATTATGACCTCTACATTGTTAGATGTCTTGTAAATAGTCATTCAGCCTGAATGGTTCAGATGTTCTAAGTTGAAAATATTGATGACTTAAGATGGTGAAAACTGTAACCAAATTCATAAACTTTAAGGATATTTGCTTGTAGAGTTTCACACTGTATTATAATTTATATATTATAGTTTATATATTATAATTTCTGTAATCCTCTTTTGAGCTTTATTTATGTATAGTGTTTTTGTTGTTGCTTTAAGTTCAGTTATTATCTTGAGTTTTTTTTCTTTTTCTAGGGTAGGGTCTCACTTTAGCCCAGGCTAACTTGGCACTCATTCTCTAGTTCTTGGTTGCCCTTGATCTTATAGTGATCTTACTTCTGTTGAGATTAAAGGCATGTACCAGCGGGGCATGGTGGTGCATGGGACACAAAGGCAGGAGTGTCACCTTGAGTTGGAGGCTGCCCTGACACTACATAGTGAATTCCAGGTAATCCTGAGCTAGAGTGAAACTCTACCTTAAAAAACAAACCAAAAAAATAAAGGCATGTACCATCATACCCAGCCCAGTTAGTATCTTAATTCCTTATGGCTTTTCCATTCAAGTATGAGAGAAAAAATGCTTGAAAATATTCCACCAGCAACTTTTCTAAATAAACAGATGGTACAAATAATGGAACCAGTGAAGGAAAAAGAAGAGTCATGAAGAGATTTTCATTATATCATGCTCCCTTTTATGTAGGCAATGATGGTTAAGAATTCCTGTAGAGAGCTCAGTTTTTAGGCACTTGCCTACAAAACCTAATGACCTGAGTTTGATTCCCCAGTACCCATGTAAAGTCAGATGCACAAATGGATGCATACATTTGGAGTTCATTTGCAGTGGTTAGAGGCCCTGGCATGCCCCCATCTCTCTGTTTGCAAATAAATAAATAAATAGATACATATTTTGAAAAAAATAAAAGAATTCCAGTAGAATGGAAGACTGGTATTAAATATCATACTTGCCAGTCAAGTGGAAGGAGGAACTACTTACATAATTTTAAGGTTTAGATAAGTATCTGATGACTTCAGAACATGAAGAACAAATTAAGAAAGATACATTTGTTAAAGTTTAACGTCAAGCAGAAAGACTGTGAACTAAGATGCTTTGACTTAAGATCATCTATCCATTGTGTCCTGTAAATATGCGCAGTTATATGCATTGGCCTGCCCACATGGTTCAGGAAATTATTCTTGCTTTCTTATTGGTTTGCGCAGAGTGCTTTGCCATCCTGCGTTTGCTCTCTTTGTCCCCATTGCTCTCACTTAGCACACACACTGTAGTTTTTCTCTCCCCAGGTCTCGCAGAGAGCAGCTTTCATTTTTAAGCTTTTTCTCTGACTGACAGTTAACAAGTCTCCCTTCTCTGCTGTAAGTCATTAATAGATTGATCTTCCCACAAAGTTCCTTTCCTAATAATATAATTTTCCACTCATTATAGAATAATACCTCTGAACACTTACTGCATGAGCCTTTCATGAACCTAACCTTTTCTTTTTCTGCCATGCGCGTGAACCTTTGTACCGAGTAGTGTACTTTCCCCAAGAACATGTGTTGACTGCCAAGCTCAGGCTCTTGGATTTGCTAGAGAAAGAGGATGAGTTACTCTGAAGTTTGGAAGCATGCCTTTGAATAAAAATTATTTTGGGAATTTTTATTACTGATCTTAGCACTAAAGTAATCAGAACAAAAAGTAAGGGAAGCTAGGCATGGTGGCTCATGCCTTAAATCCCATCATTAGGGAGGGAGATGTAGGAGGATAGCCAGTGAATTCTAGGTGAGCTTAGGCTAGAATGA
The DNA here is from genome assembly GCA_036365145.1 of Orientallactaga sibirica. NCBI lineage: Eukaryota > Metazoa > Chordata > Mammalia > Rodentia > Dipodidae > Orientallactaga > Orientallactaga sibirica. The sequence goes on from JAEOAD010000003.1 coordinate 25,299,124, forward strand.
GACCTTGCCTCAGAAAAAGAGGGGGGTGGGTGGGAGCTGGAGAGATGGCTTAGCGGTTAAGGCACTTGCCTGCAAAGCCAAAGGATCCCAGTTTGATTCTCCAGGACCCACGTAAGCCAGATGCACAAGGGGGTACATACATCTGGAGTTTGTTTGCAGTGGCTAGAGGCCCTGGCATGCCCATTTTTCTCTCTCTGTCTCTTTCTCTCTCTCAAATAAATAAATAAATAAATAAATAAATAAAAAATAACCTTTAAAAAAAAAAAGAAGGGGGTGGTACTGGAGAAATGGCTCAGTGGTTAAGATGCTTACCTTTAAAGCCTAAGGACTGGGGTTTGATTCCTCAGTGCCCATGGAAGGCCAGATGCTGTAAGTGACACATGCATCTGGAGTTTGTTTGCAGTGGCAGGAAGCCCTAATGTGTCCATACTCTCTTCTTTTTTTGTCCTCTCTCTCAAATAAATAAAAGGCCCAAAAAGAGAGGGATTCCAAAAATATGCAGAGGTTATTAATAAGTTGCTTAGCAAATCACTTATAGACTTTATTAAAAACACTGTACAGAAAAGGATCCTCATGCGCTTAAATGCGAGTCAGAAACAGTACTGATTTTGGTAAAACAGTACCTTCTTCAATACTTGGACTTATTATATTTTCCCCCATAAAATATTTTCATGCTATAGTGAGAAGAGGGATTAATAATATCAGTTTATAGTGAAAAGGAGAAAAAGGTAAAGAAAACCTCGGGGAAATTCATCAATTCTAGAAAGGTAATAAAACCAAACCATACACAAAGGAAGTAAACCAGAGTTGGCACTTAAATACTTTCATCAAGGAAGCGATCAAAAGGAGAATGGAATTATCATTTGAAGGGCTGATGTCTTAAGAGATAATGAAGTTCTAGAACTATCCAAAAAAAAAAAAAAAAACACAAAAACTTCACCTTTAGAGCCCACTTGTAACCCTTATAAAAATATTCTCAAACTCCCCAAATTTCTTTATTTTATTTGAAAGAAGGAGAAAGGCAGATAGAGAATGGGTGCACCATGGTCTCCAGCCACTGCAAACTCCAGATGCATGTGCATCTGGCTTATGTGGATCCTGGGTCCTTTGGCTTTGCAGGCCAAGCATCTTAACCACTAAGCCACCTCTCCAGCCCAAACTACCCAAATTTTTATGGATGACCATAATTCCTTACCTGTAGGGTCATTTTTATTTGCAAAATCAGTTAGAAGGCCATCTGTCTGTCATCCATTCACATTTTGTTTCTGACCAATGACATAGAAACAGTACAGGATTCAGGTGGAAGAGCTGGTGGCACTTAATATGCTGTGTCATCTGGTCCTTAGCTCCCTGTATTTGGATAATGAGTGGGTCAAAGCCACTCCCAGTGCTTTCATGGTGACCTGGAATGATGTGTTTCTAGCTAGAAAAGTGTCGAGGCTTGTAGCGGGGGAGCTAAGGACTTCTCTTGTTTGTCTCATGTTTCACTATGAAACACTACAAACATGCAGAAGATGGAAAGGCTAGTGTAGTTCCTGCATGCAGTTTTGCTATGTGTATCCTCTCACTGTCTTTCTCCTCACATTTTCCAGTGTGCTGATGTGGGTGTGGTCTGTGTATTGGAAACCAGTTCAAAATAAGTTACAGATTGCATCCTTCATCTGTAAAGAACATTGCTAAAAGTATTATGCGGAACGAGGTAGCACACATCTTTAATCTCAGCACCCGGATGGCTGAAGTGGAAGGATTACTGTGAGTTCCAGGCAAACAAAACAGCTGGGTTTGTTGACAAGAGGCAGAGGTAGGAGGATCGCTGAGAATTTGAGGTCACCCTGAGACTACATAGTGAATTCCACATCAGCCTGGGCTAGAGCAAGACCCTTCCTCAAAAAACTAAAAGCCAACCAAAACAAAACGAAATAAACAAAGCAAAATAGGGGCTGGAGAGATGGTTTAGTGGTTAGTGCACTTGCCTTTGAAGCCTAAGGACCCAGGTTCGATTCCCCAGATCCCATGTAAGCCAGGTGCACATGGTGGCATATGCTTCTGGAGTTCGTTTGCAGTGGCTAGAGGCTCTGGCATGCCCATTCTCTCTATCTTTCTCTGTAATAAATAAGCAAAATAAAATATTTAAACAAAAGCAAAATAAAGGCATTATCCTGGGTCACTTATACAGTACCACTATGGAACCATCAGAATGCATATTCTTGGGCTGGAGAGATGGCTTAGTGGTTAAGGCATTTGCCTGCAAAGCCAAAGGACCCAGGTTCAATTCTTTAGGACTCACATAAGCCAGATGCACAAAGAGCACATGCGTCTGGAGTTTGTTTGCAGTGACTAGAAGCCCGGGTGTGCCCATTCTCTGTCTGTTTCTCTTCTCTGCTTGCAAATAAATACATTTTTTAAAAAATGCATATTTCTTCTTAGTTTTCCCAGTTTCCCCCAAATGCCTGTTAAGTTTTGGTTTCCAAAGCAGAATCTAAACAAGGTCACTCAGTACATTTGATATCTTATCTTTGATCTCTTTTTTAAAAAATTAAATTTTTATTTATTAGAGAGGGAGACAGACAGACAGAGAATGGGCATGCCAGGGCCTCCAGCCACTGCAAATGAACTCCAGATGCATGTGCCACCTTGTGCATCTGGCTTTCATGGGTCCTGGGGAATCGAACCTAGGTCCTTTGGCTTTGCAGGCAAGCGCCTTAACCACTAAATCATCTCCCCAGCCCTGATCTCTTTTTTCATGTGCCCTCCCCCTACCCCCCAGTTTGCTTTAGACACCTAGAAGTGTTTGAGTTCACATCATTTATTCTTGAGGAGGGTATGCTTGTTATATGTGGGTGTGTCTTCTATGTTCAGACTTCCGTTTCTTTGGAAGCAGCTGTTAGGTGTGTGAGACTACCAGCCTTTGAGAGGTCATTACTCTATGTGGTGGCATCTGGCGGGGAGTGGGGAGCATTTTCATGGCGTGTGCCTTCAGTCCTTTAGGTCATAAGGGGATGCAAATGGAAAGGTCACACCTGGCTTTGAGGTCATTTGCCATCTACCAACGTATGTTTTTCCCCTCTGGGAAGAAGTAGATTTCTGTTTTTGGCACATACCAAAGAGGGAGAGCGAGGTTGAGACATTTATTTTGCAGTCACTTGGGTAAATAGAAAGCTTTTATTTGATTGCTTTTAGAGACACATTTCCTAGCTCTTTTTGGAGAGTGGCAACTTCAATTTGTTGAACAGTTGACCAAACTGAAATTAAAAGTTCTATTTTCCCTGTTTCTTTTTATTTTGCAGTATCTTCATTTGTTCCCTCTGCTGATTTTTCCAATCCTAATCTTTTGTTCCAGCTTCTTTAGTTTGTACTTAACCTCATCTTTTCTTTCTCTTACTTTAGAACCATAGAAAATCTAAGATAGAGCCCTCGCCCAGGTGTGCAGTCCAGCAAGCAGAGCTACCTGCTTATTCCTACCCTCCCGGTCGGTGGAAGGGTAGGGGTATGTTTTTAACATAGATATATAAACCTCATTATAAGAAATGTACCCTGTCAAACAAGAAATGACACAAGAGTTTGAAGAACCCCAGAATAAAGCTCAGCTTGAAACTTTAACCTTTAGAAAACAAAACAAAATAAAATGAGGTTATGTCCTTTTTCTCAAAGTAGTACTGGTGTCTGGCTGGTGGCCATGAGCCCTGCTTGCACTTCCTCAAGGGACATTAGAGTCCTACACAGTACTCCTCACCCAGATAGAAGATGATGCCAAGGAATAAGGGATTTTGTTATTCTTTTGTTAGATAAATATATAAATTATTTAGGAGATAAGACATCAAGAAAGGAAAGAAAAGTGAGACTGATGATGGATCTTTTTATTTAACAAGCCTGCACAATTTTATAATGGCAACCATGACCCTAAAATGAGAAGTGACCAAGATGTTTGTTTGTTTGTTTGTTTGTTTGTTTGTATTTATTTATTTATTTATTTATTTATTTATTTTTGAGGCAGGGTCTCACTTTATCCCAGGCTGATCTGGAACTCACTCTGTAGCCCGAGGCTGACCTCAAACTCACAGCCTCAACCTCACCTCCCTAGTACTGCCACTGCAGGTGTGCACTGCCATACCTGGCTGTTACTTTTATTTTCAAATATTTTAAAAATATAGTTTATTTATTTATTTGAGAGAGAGAGAAAGAGGCAGGGAGAGAGAGACAGAGAATGGGAGTGTCAGGGCCTCCAGCCACTGTAAACGAACTCCAGATGCATGTGTCCCCTTGTGCATTTGGGAGTGTATTAGTCAGTTTCCACTACTGTAACAAAATAGTGAGCCAATTTATGAAGAATCAAGGTTTATTTGGCTCACAGCTTTGGAGATTTGGTTTGTGACCTATCGCTTTGCACTGTGGGATTGTGAGGCTTAGCAAAGCCATTCAGTTTTTGGCTGGAAAGTGAAAACCAAGGAAGGTCTGGGTCCTCCATTCCCCTTCAAATGCACACTACCTGTGACTCAAAGATCTCCCAGTAGCCCCCACTTCTTTTTATTATTATTTATTTATATATTTATTTATTTGACAGAAAGAGGGAGAGCGAGAGAGCCCCACAAAAGTTCTCAGCTTCCCCACAGAACCTCTCTGGGGAGTAAGCTTTTGAGACAGGACTTTGGGGAACATTGAGGATCCACACTGCCATGGAGAGAGGTGAACAGAAAGTATTATAGTAAAAAGTATTGCACTCATCCTCATATGTGTGCTGAGCCATAGCCTCCAAAGAGTCCTGGCAGCATCCTGGGTCCTTTGGGAGGGACGTATTTCATGGCTCTGAAATGTCACCCAACAGGGACATTAAGAACAGGCAGGGGAGCAAGGAGCTGCAAAAATAATACATAGAAGTTGCCATTATTATAAAACAGTGGCTGTACACAGCCTCTAGGAAATGAGGCTTGTCTGGTTTTATTTTTTATTCATTTATGCACTCAAAGTTTAGAAGTAGTTATTTTGAAAAACATATATATGCTTTTGAGGCAGAGTTTCATGTACTCTATGTAGCTGAGGATGACCTTGAACTTCTGATCCTCCTGTGACTACCTCTAGTGCCAGAATTACTGGCATGTGCCAGCACACTGAGGTTATGCAGTGTGGAGTATTGAACCCAAGGCTTCATGCATGCGAGATGAACACCCTACCAGCTGTGCTACATCCGCAGCCTGAGTGTGGCCTCTTCTTTTGTATTTTTGTATGCTTTTTGTTCAGTAAGGTGCTTTCTCCAATGTTCTGTGCTTTATCCGTTCAGGATTTGGAAATCAGATAGTCATGTTTGTTATTTAGCAAAAGTTTAATGAGTGCTTTCTGTGTGTCAGACCTTGGTAACATGAAGATTAAAGAAATAAATGGCCCAGTTGTCGAAGATCTCATCATTTAGGGAAGGAAAGAAACATAATTACTGTGCATTAGAATAGAAAGTTGTATTAGAGTGAAGAGCTGTTCAGACGTCTATGTGAACAGTCATCTTAGGAGGTTAAGAGAGCCTTAAGGAGCACTGTGGGTTTGAATTGAGCCCCAACTGTGTCTGACCTGAGATTTCATCATAGTGTATAGAAAGACATGCTTTAGAGAGCTGTATGCACAGAGTTTGAACGTAGGGACAAAAGTCTTTTATTCGTCGTCTCCGCTTCTTGCTTATGTTCTAGTTGGGTGGTCTGCTTGCCGTCATTTTCCACTCCAAATTTGGTGGCATAATACTCATAGATATTGGGGATCAAAATTAGAAAGTCAAGGTAGACATGGCTTCTTGGCTATCTGACGGCTGGCATCTCCAACCAGGAAGCTTCAGCAGGGTTGGGCAGTGGCTGGGGACCAAAAACATGGGCAGGCCTGCTGGTTGACCTGATGTAGGCTTTTGGCTAAGTTCTGGGGTGGAGATAAGCTAAAGTCCTTACAAACGACCTCTTCTTGGACCTGCTTGGGCTTTCCCATAGCATTGTAGCAGCAGTTCAGAAATGAATGTTGCAAGGAAGCTATATGTGGCTTTGTGACAGCCTCAGAATTCAGAGTCATTTTCTGCCTGAGTCATGAGCCTCCCTGATGGAGGTTCAGCTGGGAGGGAGCGCTGATTCTGTCTCTGCTTGGGAGGAATGCTGCAGTCGCATTGGAAGCTGAGCATGTGGAAGGGAGGGTGAAGTCTGTCACCGGTTAAGCTGTAGACAGTTGAAATGTTACTGTCCTTCGTTTAAAGAAAGAGAGGGAAGAGGGTTGTTTTTAAGACGCAAGAAGTGGCTGAGTACAGTACAAAATCGGGTGTTCTTTCACTGCATAAAAGGCAGAAGAACTTTCTGATAGAAGTTTGTAGATCTTTTTATTTATTTATTTATTTATTTATTTATTTATTTATTTATTTATTTATTTATGAGGAGAGAGAGAGAGAGAGAGAGAGAGAATGAATGGGTGTACCAGATTCTCCAGCCATTGCAAATGAACTCCAGATGCCTGTGCCCTCTTGTGCATCTGGCTTATGTGGGTCTTGGGGATTGGAACGTGGGTCCTTTGGCTTTGCAGGCAAGTGCCTTAACTGTTTAGCCATCTCTCTTCAGCCAAACCTTTTTTTTGTTTGTTTGTTTGTTTTGAGATAGAGCTGTAGCCTAGGCTGACCTGGAATTCACTCTGCAGTCTCAGGGTGGCCTTGAACTCACAGTGATGCACCACCACACCTGGCTAGCCCAACCTTTTTTAATCAGAGGAAAGTTGTTTTAAATGATTAAGTACATATTATACTCACTCATCATTTAATAATAATTAAGAATATATTGCCTCCAGATAGAATCTTGCCTTGGAGCCCAGGATGGCCTGGTGCTTACCAAGTAGTCCAGGCTGGTCCCCAGCTTGCGGCTGTCCTGCTCTTGAGTGCTGGTATTACAGGCCTGTATCACCAGGCCTGACTCCCGCTTCCTTGTTTGTTCAATAGGGATAATACTCAGTAGTATGATGCATTAGAAGGTTTTATCATTAATGAATCACAATGAACTGGATGATTTTAAGGAAATCTAGTGCCCGATTCTTTGGAAAGTTGGTCTTTCTAAAATTTTCTTTAAATGCTGGAATTAACTTAAAAAAAAAACCAAGGCAGATTTGACTCTGTTCTGTTATTTTTTTCTTCTTAGGAATATTTTATGTAGACCTCTTTGTTTGAGACAGGGTCTTACTGTGTATCCCTGGTCAGCCTGGATCTTGGAATCCTCTCACCTCTGCCTCCTGGGTACAGAGATTACACGCGTGTACCAGTTCCCATGGTTGTGAGTAAATGATAAAGACATACATTTTAGGGGTTGTTGGTTTAATCAGAGCCATTTCTAGACAGGTACCATAAGGCCACTCTGGGTCTGAGCAATAATTCCACAGCTGCCTCCAACAGCCCACAGCAGCCTTCTGTGACCAAGCAAGCAGTCTTTTATTAAGAAAATCACTTCCCCTTTGTGCTGGGAGCAAGAATGACTGTTTGTAAGTTTCTGTTCCAAGAGTTACCAGATTTTAAAGTGCCTTGCCTATCAAATTACAAGGTTTCATTCCTGGAGATTTAGAAAATATGGGTGGGTTTAGAAATCAGCTTTTTAAAAAAATTTATTATTATTATTTATGTATTTGAGAGAGAGATACAGAAATAGGCAATATATATAGAGAGAATGGGTGTGCCAGGGCATCCAGCCACTGCAAACGAACTCCAGATGTGTGTGCCTCCTTGTGTATCTGGCTTACATGGGTCCTGGAGAATTGAGTCTTGAACCGGGTCCTTAGGCTTCAGAGGCAAGTGTTTAACTGCTAGGCCATCTCTCCAGCCCAGCTTTTTTTTTTAAAAAAAAAATACATACACATATATATATATTCTATTTATTTACTTGAGAGAGGCAAAAGAGGCCATCTCTCCAGCCCAGCTTTTTTTTTAAAAAAAAAATACATACACATATATATATATTCTATTTATTTACTTGAGAGAGGAAAAGAGACAGAGAAAGAGAGAGAGAGAGAGAGAGAGAGAGAGAGAGAGAGAATGGGCACACCAGGGTCTCAAGCCATTGCAAACGAACTTCAAATGCATGCACCCATCCTGTGTATCTGGCTTACGTGGGTCCTGGAGAGTCAAACCGGGATCCTTGGCTTTGCAGGCAAACGCCTTAACCACTAAGCCATCTCTCCAGCCCCAAAATCAGCTTTTTAAAAGGAGACTTTTCCAGTGACTTTTGACAGGGGAAGCACATGGGAAGAACCCCAGGGATTTTCAGTAATTAATCCCAGTATTCAGTGGCAGAGCGTTTGCCTAGCAGGCGGGAGGCCCTGGGTCTGATGCTAGCACTGTTGGAGGGCAGGTGGATCCAGTAGCCCAGGGAGGTAGAGGTGATGGGGACACCAGGAGAGACTGTGTCAGTTGACATGTAGTGTTTGAGCTTCTTCTTGCTAAGAAATTTTTCAAGCAAGAGGGAGGAGGGGCTTGTGGCACATGCTTGTGATCCCAGCTCTGAGGTTCAAGGCCAGCCTGGGGCATCTTAATGAGTCCCAGATTCAAACAAAATGTTAACAAACAAACAAAAGGACTGGGGGTATAGCTCTGGTAGAATGCTTGCCTAGCATGTACAAGGTCCTAGCTTCAGTCAACAGTACTAGGAAAAAATAAAAATTGCAGCAGAGATGAGAAAATTGTGCTAAAATGGCTGATGGTATTTTGCTTATACCTATAAACTTACCTCTGGAAAAAGGCATTTAACTTTTTTTTTTTTTTTTTTTGGTTTTTCGAAGTAGGGTTTCACTCTAGCCCAGGTTGACCTAGAATTCACTATGTAGTCTCAGGGTGGCCTTGAACTCACAGCAATCTTCCTCTGCCTCTGCCTCCCAAGTGCTGGGATTAAAGGCATGTGCCACCATGCCTGGCTAAGGCATTTAACTTTTATTTATTTATTTTTCTGGTTTGAGGCAAGGTTTTACTCTTAGCTCTAGCTGAACTGGAACTCACTCTGTAGCTCTAGGCTGGCCTTGAACTCAGTCCACTGGGAGCTGGAATTATGCACCATGCCTGGTTGCATTTAACTTAATTTTTTTTAAAAATTTATTTACAAGGAGTGAGAGAAAGAGAGAGATAATGGGCACACCAGGGCCTCTAGCCTCTGCGAACGAACGCCAGATGCATGCCCCACTTTGTGCATCTTGACTTTACGTGGGTACTGGGTAATCCAGCCCAGGTCCTTAGGCTTTGCAAGCAAGTGCCTTTACCACCGATCCATCTCTCTAGTCCTTGCATTTAAATTTTAAACATCAAATAAAAGAAAACAATTTCAAGATCTGGCCATGAAGTTTTTCCTCCTAGTTCCTCTTCTGTGGGGATGTTAAAAATAGGCAGAAAGGTTGTAAAATCTTGCTTCCTTTTGGAAGATGTTAATAATGAATCCCCACAAAATCTGGAGTTCCTTGGATGCAGTACTGTGTGTGCTTTTCAGTTCTATGAAGGCAGTTTGGGTCACACTTTGCATATTTGAGCAAGTCTGACCTTGTGCCCCAGTTTCTTTAGATGTTTACTGTTTCTATCATGACTCATAATTGTCCACAGTGATCAGTGTTTGGCACCTAGCTGGTGTTCTTTAAGTCCTGGTTGGTTAGTTGGGATTTTAAGTCCGAGCAGTTTATTTTAAATTGACATTGAGAATGTTAGTTAGGAGGTTAGTCCTGAAGACTAGAGCTACCTGTGTATTCAGGGTTCTTTGTGGTCAAGCTTTCTGTGTGGACCTCCTTAATGCATAGGCTAATGCACTAGGCCCCTGGCACCTTTGTCATAGAGTCCAGATGAGGAGCTACTAGGAATGTTCTGTCATTATCAACCATTAAAGAATATGTTCTTATTTTGTTTGATTACAGAATGGCTGTTATTATAATCCCATAGCATTGTAACACTCAGGAGGTCTGATTCAGTGATTCTCAACAGCTGGGGGTGGAGGGCAGATTATTCGATTTGGAAATCCTTGTTCCTTATTTATTTATTTGAGAGAAGGAGGAAAAGAAAGAGGCAGAGAGAGAGAGAGAGAGAGAGAGAGAGAGAGAGAAAGAATGGGCATGCCAGGGCCATCATCACCTGGAAATGAACTCCAGGTGCATGTGCCACCTTGTGCATCTGGCTTGCATGGGTCCTGGGGAATTGAACCTGGGTCCTTTGGCTTTGCAGACAGCTGCCTTAACTACTAAGCCATCTCTCCAGCCCTTGTTGGTCTTTTTTTTTTTTTTTTTTTTTTTTTTTTTTTCAAGGTAGGGTCTCACTCTAGCCCAGGCTGACCTGGAATTCACTATGTAGTCTCAGGCTGGCCTTGAATTTATGGCGATCCTCCTACCTCCCGAGTGCTGGGATTAAAGGCGTGCACCACCGTGCCTGGCCTCATTGTTCTTTTAATCCATGTGGTTCTGTGGTGGTTGAAGGTACAGCTGATGGTGAATGCTGTTCTGTGTGCAGAAGTAAAAAGTGCCTGATGTTTAGGAATAAAAGATGGGAGTTATTTTAACTACTTGTAGATGGTAGAACATTTTAATTGTCATATTGAATACATCTGAAGAATAAAGTACATGGGAGATTGTCCGCTTGCTTGACATATCTAAGTGTTGGTCTTAGAAGTAGACAATGTTATTCTCTACAGAGAGATTATACTTCGATTTGTCAGAGAAACATCTAATGGGAACTCAATGTTAAAATCATTTGGCTGGCTTGATTATAATTAAAATAAAACCCGTTTTCTTTTGGGAAGATGACTGCATAAGACTACATGTTACTTTTGCCTACGACTTAAAAATACAATAATTCTCTCAGAAAAAAAAAAAAAAAAAAACTGTAGCTATTACTAAGAATGGTGGAAGTAATTCACCAAAACCAGACATCTATTTTTCACGGGCTTTGAAGTTATCCTGTAGTAGATGCATTAGAGACACTTGCCACTAGTCTCTTTAGGGCACTCTCTGTCCAGGTGGGCTCTGTCGGGCTGCTCATTAAATCTGAGCATCAGTACCTGTCTCTTTTCCATAGGGATAGGATGACTCCCTGGAATTTTCACTATCCAGCCAGTCCCAGATACACGTTTACATGTCGTAACTGTAACAAAGGATGCCTGCTGCCAGGTGTATTGGTCCACGTTTACTACGCTAATGGAGATGGAGCAACTCATTCACTCCGAAGAAATGGAAAACTTAGTGTAGCTAAATTCCCTGATGGGGACTTTCCATATCCTTGGGGAACGATGAGTTATTTAGATGTAGTTACCAGAGGATAATATTTAGAAGCTGTGTTTATGAAATTCAAAGGAACAAGTGCCTTCTGTTATTGGAGTATGAGTAGAGCATTTGTGAACAGCAGGAAGGGAAATTTCTCGATGACTTTAGTGTGTGTCTAATAGAAGAACATAAACCCTTTTAAGGATGCTGGATTTCAAACAATCCAATTTAAATATGATCAATGCATCTCTGGAGCACTGCTCTGTGTTGGGTGATAACAGTTGCTTCACTTCTAGTCATGCCTGGTACAGTGTGGCTATCTTCAATGATAATAACTGGTTAAGGGTTTAAAACCAAAGGAAGTGGATCTTGGGCCAGCTAGTACTTTGAAGGAACTGTGCCATACTTTGAGTGTGCTGTCTGCAGCTGGATATGAGGATTCATTATTCTTTTTTTATTAAAGCCACTTTTCTTAATTTTTCATGCTTTTATTTTGTAAATCTTGAAAATTAGACATTTGTTAGTAAGTCAAATGAGCTATTCTATCAGAGTGGAGAACCATCTGTGTAGTTGGTGGGCTTTATCAACTCATACTTGAGCTTTTAGCAGGAAAAGTGATAGAGAGTTGCAAAGCACTTTTTAAAAATTTTATGTATTTATTTATTTATTAGAGATGGGGGGGGTAGAGAATGAGAATGGGCACACCAGGGCCTCTAGCCACTGCAAACGAACTCCAGATGCATGCGCCACAATGTGCATCTGGCTTACGTGGGACATGGAGAATCGAACTGAGGCCCTTAGGCTTTGCAGGCAAGTGCCTTAACCACTAAGCCATCTCTCCAGCCCATTGCAAAGCATTTTTATGAACACAGTTGATCCTTCCATGAGTCAGGATGAGAAAGTCCAGAGGCCAAACTGCTTTCCATTTTATTTGTATTAACTCTTCCAAAGCGTGTGATATCATTTAACAATTTACTCCCTACCCCTTACCCCTCCCCAAGGTAGGGTAGTGCTATAGTCCAGGCTGACCTGGAACTGGAACTGGAACTTACTCTGTGTCCTAGGCTGGCCTTAAAACTCTCAGCAATCCTCCTACCTCTGCCTCCCAAGTGCTGAGGTTAAAGAGTGTACTCATATAACATATAACAATTTACTAGCTGGTCCATATCAGTGTATCTGCTTATGGTGTCATATATCCATGGTCTGTTTGGGATAGATTTGATTTTCCAGATAATGCATGGTTGTCATTTAGGCATTTCCCCTTACCTTCCTTTCCTTCCCCTTTCCCCTTCCCCTCCCCCTCCCCCTTCCTTCCCCTTCCTTCCCCTCCCTCCCTCCCTTCCTTCCTTCCTTCCTTCCTTCCTTCCTTCCTTCCTTCCTTCCTTCCTTCCTTCCTTCCTCCCTCCCTCCCTCCCTCCCTCCCTCCCTCCCTCCCTCCCTCCCTCCCTTCCTTCCTTCCTTCCTTCCTTCCTTCCCTGCTTTACCTTCTGGAATTCTTGAGCAGCATTGCTGATGGCTTCACCTGTATTCTAGAAATCTATATTGTTGATGGACTGAGAGGAACAAATACTAGTTTTCCTAGCAGGAAATATTAGTCTTTCGTGACTGTGTTGGGACCAAGACATGTTGGCTGGCTTGCTTCCCCCTTCCTTCCTTCCTTCCTTCCTTCCTTCCTTCCTTCCTTCCTTCCTTCCTTCCTTCCTTCCTTCCTTCCCTCCCTTCCTTCCTTCCCTCCTTCCTTCCCTCCCTCCCTCCCTCCCTCCTCCTTTCCTCTTTCTTTCTTCCTGTGGAAATAAAACATTTGATTTAGTTTGCATGTGTGTGGGTGTACACGTGCGCATGAAGGTGAAGGCCAGAGGTTGATGATGGATGCCTTCCTCCATTGCTGTCCACCTTATTCCTCCAGGCAGGTTCTTTGCCTGTCGGCGCCTCCCCAGTGTTAGGATTACAGGTATGCATTGCCAGGCCTGGCTTTTGCTTGGGTGCTGGGGGATCTGAATTGAGGCCTTCATTGCATTTTACAGAATGAGTCATTTTTCCCAGAACATTTTAAATGTAAACTTATAACCTGTTTTTATGACCTTTTGTTTTAGCCTATTGATTTATATTTTAAAACACGGATGTTTCTGGACTGTGCAGGTGCTCCTCACAGACAGAAATCCACATTCTCCTGTTTCAGGTTGTAATGGGGTGCTAGGGATCCAGGAAAGTCCTTGAACCCCAAACACTAGGTTCATTTCTAATTTTATTTTATTTATTTTTTGTTGTTGCTTTTTTGAGGTAGGATCTTGCTATAGCCCAGGCTGACCTGGAATTCACTATGTAGTTTCAGGGTGGCCTTGAACTCATGATGATCCTCTTATGGCTGCCTCTTGAGTGCTGGGATTAAAGGCATATGTGTTTTGTTTTTAATTTTAGTCAAAGAATTGAATAAAAATGAAGACTGAGAAGAATAATTATTAAATTATTATATATATTGAAGGAAGTGTAGAGCCAAGGAGAGGTACCCATGTGGCTAGATATCCCATGTGGAGGGCCTGGGAAAAAAATATATGGAAAGAAAAGAGAGAAAACAAAATTGAAGGAACTCCTGCCATGTGGAGGAGCTGGAAAGGGTACAGAGCCCATGTGGAGAAGTAAGGGCTAGGGGGCCCTCCCCTCCACTTAACTGGGTTGGGCCAAGCTGAGGGAAAAACTCACCCACAATTGGAAATTCCCAAGTGGTCAGAAAGCCTGCCCTCCCCTTGCAAAGGTATTTATAACCTTATAGTGGTGGGTTGTCTTCCTGCTCAGGTGAGCCAGAGGGAGAGCTGGTTGGATATGGCTAGGGGCTGTCTCAGGAAGAGGTTAGCCCTAATACCAAGTTTCAGGGGCTGAATTTGACCAACCACAATGTTTAAATCCTATGAAAGACCTTCCTCCCAGGAGGGCTTTTCTAGGTTGTTTGTGGAGGAACAGGTCTAGGAAACTAGACAAGAAATAAGAAAATCAGATCATCTTTGATTTCCAGCAAGTGCAAACTTTCCTTTCTTTTTTGCCTTCAGGGGTCCAGTCACCCTAACTGTACTTCCCTCTCCAGGTAGGCCTCCTGGCGTGTGGGAGGGACATCAAGAGAACCTTCTAAGGAACCTTTTCTGATTCTGTGGCTCATCGGTAGCCTTCTCCCCTCTGATAGTCACCATTGCTCATTTCCCAGAGCACACATACTTGGCTTCCTTTTCTGTATGCATTTGGGTTTGATATCTCTAATGAAATAACAACGTCTGTTAGCAGCAGAAGAGTTTGGAATTTAAAGATGATGATTTTGTTTTTGGCTTTATTTTTATTTATTTATTTGACAGAGAGAAAGAGAGAGAGGGGCAGATAGAGAGAGAGTGGGCATGCCAGGGCCTCTAGCTGCTGTGAATGAACTCCAGACGCATGTGCCACCTTGCGCATCTGGCTTATTTGGGTCCTGGGGAATGGAACCGAGGTTCTTGGGATTTGCAGGCAAACGCCTTAACCACTAAGCCATGCCTCCAGCCCAAAGATGATGATTTGGGATCATCCTCTAGCTGCTGAGGTGGCAGCAGGCAGATTCCTGTCTTTTAAAGTGTTCTCATGTAATAATACAAGAAAATGAGAAGATATTATTGCCTATAAAGTCTCGTTACAAATATTACTTGTGGTTCTGGGCATAGCTTTACACTTCACAGTCCTCAAACAGGCTACAGATGGGGACTTGTGTTTTTGGGAAATGTCAAATAGACTGCTTTATGTTCTCACAATCTATTACTTATGATCTCCATGTCACATTTACTTCATTATGTCAGATTCAGTTTTGCATTTTTGTAAACGTGAATAACATAACAGCTGAGCTCCCATAAAGCAGCTCAGCTAGACCTTTTCCCACCTCCAACATAGTTTGAGACAAGGTCTAATTCTGTAGCCAGGGCTGGCCTTGAACTTGCAGAAAGCCTCCTGCCTCTTCCTCCCATGTACTATGATTCCTGGTGTGCCCCACCACATCTAACTTCTATAACTATTTTGAAGCAAATTCCAGATGTCTAATTTCATCCTATCAGCATTTGAAATGGAACAGAATTTTGGGTGTCAGATAGGAACATACAGATGGTCACTGTAGCAGCATTGTGGTTCAGTCCTTTAAGTTGCTTGTGGGTCAGTGACGGGACACTGCTGCTAGGTGAAAGAGCCAGGCCTTTGCTCCCCAGGGATTCCAGTGACAGGCTTATGGCGGGGAAGCAGATGTTAAAACTGTTACTCACATGAAATTCCATTCTCTGGTGGCAAAAATCTTGTCTTTTTGCCCATCACAGTACCTGGAACATTGCAAAAGCCAAAAGACAATGTGGAGTGAATGAGATTAGTTGAAAATGAGCCTCTTTACTTGTGATCAGTATGCCTTGGAGTTTAAAGTATGTGGGAAAAAATGAATTTAAGAATTGGGCTGGGATTGGGGTGTGGTGAATTGAGTATGTCCAAAAACAGTTCTTTTTTTTTTTGTTTTGTTTTTTCGAGGTAGGGTCTTGCTCTAGCCCAGGCCGACCTGGAATTCACTATGTAGTCTCAGGGTGGCCTCGAACTCATGGCGATCCTCCTACCTCTGCTGCCCAAATGTTGGGATTAAAGGTGTGCACCACCATGCCCAGCACAGTTCTTTTTTTTTTTTTTTTAATATTTTATTAATTTATTTGCAAGGAAAGAGAGAGAGAAGAGGAGAGGAGAGACAGAATGGGTATGTGATGAACTACAGATGCATGCACTACTTTGTATCTGGCTTTATGTGGGTACTGGGGAATCAAACCTGGGTTGTCAGGCTTTGCTGGCAAGTGCATTAAGTGCTAAGCCATCTCTCCAGCCCCCAAAACAGAGTTTTTGAGACTTGATAGTATCTTGTGGATACCATTTTAAGAATTTAAGATTTTATTTTCATTTTTGTTTACTTATTAGAGAGAGAGAGAGAGAGAGAGACAGGGAGAGAGAAAGAGAGAAAATGGGCATGTCAGGACTCTAGCCACTGCAAATGATCTCCAGTTGCATGTACCACTATTTGCGTCTGGCTTATGTGGGACCTGGGGAATCGAACCTGGGTCCTTAGGCTTCGCAGGCAAGTACCTTAAACATTAAGCTATCTCTCCAGCCCGTTTAAAGAATTTATATGAAGTGCATAGATAGGTGGGAAGTAACTGATGCGGGTTTACTAAGTGGAAGTTAGAATGGAAGATAATTTTAAAGCTTATACACATAATCAGTGATTCAGTCTTAAGCTGCAGTTGACTTACAGCATTACTGATATGTATTTTCTTTTTATTTTGAGTTAAGAACCTGCTTGACATTTGTTTTCTGTCTTATTTATAGAAGGCTTAAGTTCTGCATTAAGTACTCGTGTTTGCATATTCAAAACACTTACAAATAATCTGACTGCCTTTTCTTGAACCAAAGTGAGTTATTTATAAACTTCATAATCATTGACACTTTTATATCCTTCAGTGGGAGATTTCATGTGGGAAGACAGTATCTCAGCATGTAACCACAGTTGGTCATCCTTGCCTGCATTCTAGTTGGGATGCAAGCTGATAATAAAATCATTCATCTGGAGGCAGTTGATAGAATCAGAAAAGTTGGTTGCTCCAACTTTTACATTGAAAGGACAAATTATTCTGTTTTCATGGTAATTTTAACATGCAGCATAATAAAATTTGGGCATAAAGGTGACATTTTTCCCCTTGGGATATGCTGTATAGAACCAGTAGATATAGTTCTTTTTCAGAGGGAGGGTCAAGAACATGGTTTCATGTAGCTTGTGTTGGCCTTGAACTTACTTATGTAGTGGCAGGTTATCTTTGAACTCCTCCTGATACTTTCCACCACTTCCCAAGTGCTGGGATTGATAACATGGATGATACATGGCTAGAGTTCAGTTGTCCCTAGTACTGTCTCCGACGGTGGCAGAAACTTGTCTGTGACAACATGTGCTGCTGCCCGGAAGATGACTGGCAGCTTGACAACAGCATATATAGATGGTGCATTTGTCTAAACCCTGCCTTGGAAAGGGAGACTATGCTAGGGAGCTGTGAAGCTCCTGTGTAACCACATGATACTTACGTGATATTGAGAGGTTTGATTCTTTCTCCTGTCATGTGTTAAATACGTTTAATTAATATTTCCCAAACATAGGGTTTCTCCTGTACTTACAAAATATGATTAAAGAACAAGACCATAAGGCTCAGGGCCCATTGCGGCAGAGGGGGCAGATAGAATGGAAGAGCCAAAGGAAGGGTACGACTCCTTACAATGCAACTGTCCAGACAGAAATTGGCCTCGATATCCATGACCTTGCAGTGCCTAGCAATACCTTCGCAAGACCCTCAAAATAGAAGAAAAAGATGATGACATCAAATTAAAAGAGAGACTAATGGAGAGAGGGAGGGGATATGATGGAGATTGGAGTTCTAATGGGGGAGGGGAGGGAAACATGCTTTTTTGTATGTAAGTATAGAAGTTGCCAATTAAAAAAAACAAAATAAATAAATAAAATAAAGAATGGTAAGAAAGATTTAAAAAAAAAAAAGAACAAGACCATAGATTTCTAGACAGGAGGTGGGTATAGAACTTTTATTTTTCCCAAATCATTTAGAAACCAGGTAATTGTAACTGTTTGTTTTTGGTAACCTAAGTTTACATATTGTTGCATTTTAGTTAAAATGAGAATTAAAATATTTATTTTCTAAAATGTTGCTTAAAACATGAAGAGTTGTGTAAGAAACTTCTTCCCACATTTTATATCTTTGCCTTTAACGGGCCTCTGAGGAAGGTGGCATGCGTAGTGTTAAGGACATAGGCTAGGGGCCTGATGGCCACGTTGGGTTTCCTGGCTGGTCATTGAGAAGCTCTGTGCGGATCAGAATGCTGTTGTCTGCCACTCGGTCCTCTTTTATTAGTTGATGTACTGACCACAGTGCCCAGTTTGTGTAAATAAATGTTCAGTTGTTCCAGCTAGCACCACCAGGTTGCTTCTAGCAAAGTCATTGGAATAACAATTTCTTCATTTTATATGTTGTCTTTTCTGCATTGCAGCTAGAAAAAGAGCAGGAGGTGGAGCTCAAATCAGTTGCATTTTCATGTCATATTATTTTATTGATTGTTGATCTTGGGGAAAAGCATTTTAAATTCACTGTGCCCCAGTCTTTTCTTTTGTGAAATAGTGTATCAAAGGATTATGGCAAGAAGTCATTGGGATTATGTTTTTGAATCACTGTACTCCTTTGGCAGTCCACCATCTATCACCCTTGAAAAAACTACCCCATCTCGTTCCTCAATTTTGCATAATCTTTGGGCCCCGTAGACAGACTGGGTTGCCTACATTATGGCATTGGGTAGGTGCTCAAAAGTACTGGTGTCCCTTCTCATTTATATTCAGGTTCCCTCAACTTGGAGCTAATTTTCTGTCAGCTTTTTACTTATATTTATTTATTTGACAGAGAGGGAGAGAGAGTGCGAAATGGGCACGCCAAGTCCTCCAGCCCCTGCAAATGAACTCCATATACATGCGTCATCTTGTACATTTGGTTTACATGGGTGCTGAGGAATTGAACATGGGTCTGTTAGCTTTGCAGCAAGCACCTTAACCACTAAGCCATCTTTCCAGCCCTCTGTCAGCTTTTTAAAATTTAAAAATATATCTACAGTGTTTAGAATCACACACATATGTATGTTCTATATATTTTTTATTTTATTTTTTGAGGTAGGCTCTCATTATATAGCCTATGCTGACCTGAAACTCACTCTGTAATCTCAGGCTGGCTTCGAACTCACAGCAGTCCTCCTACCTCTCTGCCTCTTTAGTGCTAAGATTAAAGGCATGCCCCACCATACTCGGCCTATAATCATATTGTAACATGGGTTGCAGTAACTGGTCTCTTTGAATATCTGCATATTTAATCGTTAATAAAAATTAGCTGGGTTTATTTTGACTCAGTTTCTGACCATTTCATTGAAGATTGTGGATGTGAGTTGGAAGCAGCATCTGTTAGGCTGTGTCCTTGGTTCAAGTCGAAACATAGGGCTGGAGGGAACCAATCCATTTTAGTTGATGTCTTGTGGTTCCAACTTAGGGCTAAATTTTCTGCTTCTTCCTCAGAAACCCAGATTGTGCCCCTGACATGTATGTTTATGGAAATCAGAGTCACACTCAACAGTGCTAGCTTTAAGACGGAAACACCATCAGACTTGTTTTTTCTTTGGGAAACAAGAAATAATTAAAATCCTGTGCTTTTCACTCATTTAGTTTAGATTTATTATTTCCAGTGGTAGCAACTGTCCCATTTTTAGATTTTTGTGCAGGAACTGTCACATTTTTGGTTCTCAGTTAATTTTTTTTTTTTTTTTTTTTTTTAGTTTTTATCTAAATGATTCTGCCCATGAACTAATTTACATATTTCCATTTCTAGTCCTGTGGAAATGGGAAACATTCTTTTCAGTTCAGTGCCTGGAATTCTAGACTGAAAATTCCATTTCATCAGGCAGTAGCGTGAAAGACAGTTTTTAGAAAACATATGGGAAAGCTTTACTTCTGATTGTTTAAGCAGTTCAACTTATTTTGCTTGGAAAAATGGCTCAAAATTGCCAAACTGTTAGATATGGGAAATGTCCAAAGATTTACTTTTTGTAATGGATATTTTACGAAATACTGATCAATGTCACATAAAGAAACCTTAAATTTTGACTTTCTTATGCCATTTAGGTTCAGTATTAGGCACTATTCCCTTGAAGGAGGTTTCTAACAGATGGGAAATAAGATTTTCTTTGAAAAACTAGACTATTATTTTTAAAGTTTCTGTGAAGTCAGGGTTTTAGGAATACGTATCCATGGAATAAGAGCTGTTAGAGGTCCTTCATTGATTTTCATGTTCATGTTCATTTTTTTTTATTTTTTTTTTTTGGTTTTGCGAGGTAGGGTCTCACTCTGGTCCAGGCTGACCTGGAATTAACTATGTAGTCTCAGGGTGGCCTCGAACTCTAGGCGATCCTCCTACCTCTGCCTCCCGAGTGCTAGGATTAAAGGCATGCGCCACCACGCCCGGCTCTTGTTGTTGTTTTTGACTCACTGAAAATGCTCAGATGACCACATCTTTAAAATAAATACCTAAGGCACTTGCTTATTCCCGTGTTGACCATAGTCTTAGTGCGTAGAAGAAAACATCGTATCAACACATGAGCCATCATCATCATCTGTGGAAAATCAATATGTTTTTTCAAAATCTAGATTGATGGTTGTGTGCTGGCAGTGTTAGCTGAAGCTTGAGGGACATTGCAGGGGTCAAGAGCAGGCCATGCGCACTTGCATCATCAGTGACTGAGATCCACTCGCAGGCAGGTGCTCTTCCCAGCGTGCACCCTGAGCTCCATGGTGGAAGATGAAAGATACACCTGAAGGAGATTTTGACAGGAAATAGTATTAAATAACTGTTGCACTGATCTGTATCTGTAACACTGCTACGTTGGGCTAAAGCAAGTATGTTTTGCAAGTTAGTAAAAATTGAATTTCATTGATTTTTTTTTTTTTTTCAAGGTAGGGTCTTGCTCTAAGCCAGGCTGTCCTGGCATTGACTATGTAGTCTCAGGGTGGCGTCAAACTTATGGAGATCTTCCTACCTCTGCCACCTGAGTGCTGGGATTAAAGGCATGTGCCGCCACACCTGGCTAAAATACATTTTTTAATTAAGTTATTCTATTTATTGAGGGAAGTACAGAGCCAAGGAAAGACACCCATGTGGCTAGAGATCCCACGTGGAGGGCCTGGAAAAATTATGTACTTTTTCACAGTATATCTAATACAATGTGAATGCTATGGAAATAATTGTTATAATGTATATTTTAGAGAATAATTACAAGAAAGAAGTGTGGAATATAGATGCACTTGAGTGGTAGAGTGTTTACCTAGCTTGCTAAAGGTAAAGGGCTTGGATTTGATCCTAAGCATTGCAAAAGAAAAAAAAAGAAAAGAAAACCACACTAGAGATGTACTACCCTCCCATGAATATATTATTTTCTTTTACTTTTTTTTTTTAAAGAACACCTTTATTTTATTTATTATTTATTTGCAAGTAGAGAGGACTGAGGGAGGAATGAGAATGGGCACTAGGGCCACTTTCCACTGAACTCCAGACACATGTACCACTTTGTGCCTCTGGCTTTACATGAGTACTTGGGAATTGATCTAACCCAGGTGATTAGGCTTTGCAAGCAAATGCCTTTAACTGCTGAGCCATCTCTCCAGCTCCTTCAAAAAAAATTTTTGTTTTTGGTTTTTTGAGGTAAGGTCTCACTTTAGCCCAGACTGACTTGGAATTCAGTATGTAGTTTCAGGGTGGCCTGGATCCAGAGTGCTGGTATTAAAGCCCTGTGCCACCACGCCTGGCTAAAAAAAACCCTTTTTATTGACAACCTTCATGAATATGCACAATGTATCCTGATCATAATCCCCTCCCACCTGCTTCTTTCCTACTAGTCCCTCTTCTACTTTGGTGTCATTTTTTTGGCCCTCATGTTACGCACGTCTTGTGCATTCCCATGAATATTTTCTTTCTCTGATTAGTTGAGTCTAAGGATATAGAGCGTTCTACTATGGAGGGCTTACTGAATCAGTATTGCATGGTTTGGTAAGAGAAAATTTGCTCAAAGAACTATGACTTCCAGGTAGCCTGACCCCTGAATGTGTCTTGAGAATGTTCCCGAGTGTGTAACTCTAGAAGGTCCACCTTCATTTATTTTTTGATCAGCACTGATGTTTGAATCACTATCACACACAGTGTGGTACAAGGATAGGTAGCACCGTGATGGTCGCCTGGGATCTTGTCTGTGCTCAACACTATATAACACTATAAAAGCACACTTGTATCAGTCCTTTGTCTTCCACAATGTATCTCGGTCCCAGTCCTGTGTCTGTTGCTCAGCTATGTGAAGGGGCTACTGAAGTAGCATGTTCTTTCTCCTTCTGAGTTCCAAGGGTGTACATCATGAATCCTTTTTGGGTTTCTGGAACAGCTAGCTCACCTGATGCCATTGGCCTAGCAAACACTTTTCTTTAACTCAAAATTTAAATGACATTTGGTTTTTTTGTTACATTAGATTTGGTAATTATATTATTCCATTTTTCCTTGTGGTAACAAGATAACTGAGACTGAATATAAAGAAAAGCTATGTATTTATTTAGTTCACAGTTTTGCGGACTGAAAGTCCAGGGTCAGCTGGCCCTATCTGTCTGGCTTTTGTTAAGGTCCTCTTAGCTAATGTATCACTGTAACAAGAATGTGTGCCAAGGGATCACAGTGTGGCAGAAGGGCCAGTGGGGCTCAAGGGTCAGTCTCGCTGTTTTACTGAAGCTTGCTCTTGTAAGAACTAATTCCATGAGACAGGCCAATGTTAATCCCTTCCTCGGATGATGCCTCTAATGATCTTACCACTAGGCCTCCCTCTTAAAGGTTCTACTATCTCTTAATATTGCTTCATTCCTCTTAAAGGTTCTACCACTTTTTTTTTTTTTTTGTTTGTTTTTCCAGGTAGGGTCTCACTCTAGCACAGGCTAACCTGGAATTCAGTATGTAGTCTCAGGCTGGCCTCGAACTCATGGTGATCCTCCTACCTCTGCCTCCCGAGTGCTGGGATTAAAGGCGTACGCCACCACACCCACTTTCTACCACCTCTTAATATTTGCTCACTGAAGATGAAGTGTATAGCACACGAACCCTTGGGCCACACATCGAAACCATACCAGTAGCTTTCCTCTACCGCAGTGTTCTACTCGCATGTACATAAAGTTTGTTCTTATTGGTGAATTTTTTCATACGTACATAAAAATTAAGAAAGGTCTACCTGTCCTTTTCCTGCTAAAATATATAAAATCTAACCCGAAATGGCTTACAGGCTTGAATAGAAAAGCTAAAACCATAAACACTGTAGAAGAAAACACAGGACAAAATAATAAGACCTTTGTTGCATGCAAGGATCTCCTGAGAACACAAAAGGACTGATTGCAAGGAAAAGATTGGTAAATTGGGCTTCAAAATTAAAACTATCTGCTCTTCTAAAGAAGCTATTAAAATGAAAAAGTAAGCTACCTACCTGGGAGAATATAGTCATAGCACAAAAGACTTGTATATAAAATATGCAGAGATGAGCTGGCCAAGCATGGTAACTCAGGCCTGTGGACCTCAGCCCGGGCTGAGGTAGGACAAGTGCATGGTCATCCTGGCCTTCGTGAGTACAAGGCCAGCTTGAGAAAACAGTGAGATCCTGTCTCTTGCAGTCACCTTTGAGTCATTGGCACAAAGCATCTGACCAAAAGCAGCTTATAGGACAGAAAGGTTTATTTTGGCTTATAGACTTGAAGGGGAGCTTCATGATGGAGGGGGGAAACGATGGCATGAGCAGGGAGTGGACATCACCTTCTGGCCAACATCAGGTGGACAACATCAGGAGAGTGTGCCAAACACAGGGAAGCTGGCTGTAATCCCCATAATCACGCCTCCAACAATACACTGCCTCTAGGAGGCTACAGTTCTCAAATTGTCACCAACTGGGGACCTAGCTTTCAGAATACATGTTTGTTTTTGATGGGGTGTATGTGAGGGAACATCTGAATTCAACTACCACACTGTCTTAGAAAAACCAACATCAGAGAGAGAGAGAGAGAAAGAGAGAGAGAGAAATGTTCTTACAACTTGCCAACCCAGTTTGTAAAGTGTTTATTATTTATTTTTTATGAGGTAAGGTCCCACTCTAGCACAGGCTGACCTGGAATTCACTAAGTAGTCTTAAGGTGGCCTTGAACTCATGATGATCCTCCTACTTCTGCTTCCTGAGTGCTGGGATTAAAGGCGTGCGCCACCATGCCTGGCCTAGCCTTGTCATTTTTGAGAATTCATAAAAAGTACATTTGCAAATGGCCAGGAAGCACAGGAAAAAATGGTTACTATCATAAACCATTTCATTAAATTACATGTAAATTAAAACCACAATGAGATAGAATAACTAAAAAAAAAAAAAAAAAAAAAACCAAAACAGACCATACTAAGTGCTGGGTTTGAAGCAGATCCCTTATTCCTTTTTGGGAAGTGTCAAATGTACAAGCATTCTAGAAAAGTTTGGCAGTTTCTTAGAAAGTGTCTCATAGTTTAAAATATGCTTGGCAGCCTGGAGAGGTAGCTTAGCTGTTAAGGCACTTGTCTGCAAAGCCAAAGGACCCGGGTTTGATTCCTCAGGACCTACTTAAGCCACCTGCATAAGGTGGCACATGTGTCTGGAGTTCATTTGCAGTGGCTAGAGGCCCTGGTGCCCCCATTCTTTCTCTCTTTGTCAAATCAATAAATAATAAAAATATTTTGAAAAAAAATATGCTTGCCATGTTCCGTTCTTTAAGGAATGTAAGCCCACGCTCACAGAAAGACTTTGTACATGAATTTTTATAGAGGCTTTATTCCTAACAGCCTCAAACTAGGAAAAGCTCAGGTGTCCAGCAGTAGGGTAAATGGCTGAGTAAATTGGACAGTTTACACAGTGAAATACTACTTAGCAGTAACAAAGCGAGTCGACACATGCTTTGTGCTGCTGCCTCTTTTAAGCTTTAGAGCAGGAACAGCTAAGGTATACTGATAGAAATCAGACAGATGGTTGCCCCGGGTGGGATGGGGGACTGATGGTAACCTTCTGGAATTGTAGTGGTGGTAGTAATACCTGTTTGGTAGCTTTTGTTAAATCCATCAGGTATACACTTTTGTTAGGTGCAAGTGTTGGTGTAGCTATGATGGAAGGGTTCTCTTGAGCTGTGGGGATTATGGTGACCCCCTTTCCTAGTTGTGTGCCACATGGTCTAGGCTCCATCCTAAACCTATTTAAAATCAGCATTTGTGGCGCTCTTTGTGGTGTATGGAGCCTGACAGCATGTACTCAGTTCTGCATAATCTTGAACAGATCTTGGCCGTTCTAGCGCATTAAAGTATTAAATTCTAATTTTCATACTAAGCATATTCTTCCTCTTTCCTTTCCAATAACTGAGGGAACTGTAGTAGAGGTTTTTATATGAGTGGATGACCTTTGAGCTTTTTAGACTTTTAGAACACAATTTGGTTCCAAAAATACTATTAATACTGTTTGAGATTGTATGGAATTTTTTTTCTTGTCTGTAGGGTTTCAAAATGAATGTACCCTTATGTCTAGGTTTTACTTTTTGTTGTTGTTTTTTTCCCTTGGCCATTAACTCAATATCTACTTCACTTTTTTTTTTTTCTTCCTTTCAAGGTCAAATGAACTTAAAGTTAACATGAGTTTTAGCCTAAAAATTTTTTTCTTTTTCTTTTTGCATTCAAAATGTGAAAATATACTTTTTAGAAGCTAGATCAATTGTAACCTAATAATTTTCCTCAAAACTTTGGCTTTAAAATGATATGGGGATATGTTTGTATATAAAATGCATATCCATAGAAAGTATTATTTTATAAACTGATGAATTTTACCTTCTCTTCTCTTCTCTTCTCTTCTCTTCTCTTCTCTTCTCTTCTCTTCTCTTCTCTTCTCTTCTCTTCAAGGTGAGGCAGGGATGAAACTCACCAGGGCCTTTTGTTGTAGATGAACTCTAGGCACATTTTGTGTGTCTGGCTTTTATGTGGGTACTGGGGAATTGAACCCAGGCTGTGAGACTTTGAAAGCAGTATTTTTATTCAGTGAGTCATCATCCCAGCCCCTGCTTATTAATATTAATGTAATCAACTTTATTATCTAAACATGAACCTTAAAAAAAATTACAGGTTTTAGACTAGCTCCCTAAGATTCTGTGTTACTGGCCCAAAGTGAAGGGATTTCCTTCTGAAGGTTTTGAGGAACTTGATATGAGTGTACTTTAAAGCTTGCATTAGTGTTCTCATGTCTTCTTCATACTGACATGTTTCTAAGAGTAAAAACAAAAACCATAACAGAGTCACAGTCACATGATTAAAAATTTTTTAAATTTCTATTTATTTATTTGAAAGAGAGGAAGAGGCAGAGAGAGAGAGAGAGAGACAGAGAGAGAATAAGAATGGGGGCTGCTAAGGTCTCTAGCCCATGCAAATGAACTACAGATTCATGTGCCACCTTGTGCATCTGGCTTATGTGGGCCCTGGGGAATCGAACCTGGGTCTTTTTGGCTTTGCAGGCAAGTGCCGTAACCACTAAGCTATCTCTCCAGCCTATGATTAAAGTTTTTATTTTTAGCCAAATAGTTAAGTATCATCCCCTTTATTAGTATTAGGAATTTCTGTAAATCACTCAGAAACTTTTTAGTATCTTTATATCTGAAGTACATTTTTTGTTCATTTGATATTTCTACTTTAGATAGTGTGTATGAAGAAGCCTGGATTGTTTGATGCAGTCCTTACTTTTATAGATAATGTAAGGTCTTTATTGTGGTATAAAAATATATTTCAAAAGTTAATTGTTAGCTGGGCTTGGTGGCACACACCTTTCATCCCAGCACTAGGGAGGCAGAGGTAGAGGATTGCTCTGAGTTCAAGGCCACCCAGAAACTACATAGTGAATTCCAGGTCAGTCTGGGCTACAGTGAGACCCTACTTCGAAAAACCAAAAAAAAAAAAAAAAAAAAAAAAAAATTAATTGTCAGCTGGACACGCTTAGTGGTACTCACCTTTAACTCACCTTTAATCCCAGGCAGAGGTAGGAGGATTACTGTGAGTTGAGGCCAGCCGGGAACTGCAGAGTGAGTTCCAGGTCATCCTGAGCTAGAGTGAACCCCTACTTCAAAAAACAAAACAAGGGGCTGGAGAGATGGCTTAGCAGTTAAGGCATATGCTTACAAAGCCAAAGGATCCCTGTTTGACTCTCCAGGACCCACGTAAGCCAGATGTACAAGAGGGCACATGCATCTGGAGTTCATTTGCAGTGGCTAGAGGCCCTGACGTACCCATTCTCTCTCTGCCTCTTTGTCTCTGAAACAAATAAATAAAATATAAAAAATATTTAAAAAAACGAAAAGTGAATTGTTTTTATCACTTCTGACATGTAGTTCAACAGTGTTAAGTTTGCTTTCATAGTTGTGCTTATTGTTTTTGAATTTTTATTTAGTTTTTATTTGTACCTGTGTGTGTATGCCAAACAGACATCAACCTTGCACAAGTTTTTGTGTTCACTTTTTGTGAGTGACTTAGGAATTGAATCTGGGCCAACAGGCTTCACAAGCCAGTATCATTAACTGCCGAGCCATCTTCTCAGTCCCTTATCTTTATACATGTGTAATTATTGCTCTGTACAACAAACAATACACACATTTATTTAGATCTTCTCTTTTTTTGGTCCAGGGGTTTGAACTTGAGGCCTTGCCCATGCTAGGCAAGCACTCTACCAGTGATGATTGTTTTTTTTTTTTTTTTTTTATAAATTTTTAAGACACTTGTCTAGAATTTTACAAAATCAGTCATATATCATATATTTCTTGTAACTTCCATTTAACTCATCCTTATTTTATTACTTTTTTGGTTTTTCAGGGTAGGATCTCACTCTGGTCCAGGCTGACCTGGAATTCACTCTGTAGTCTCAGGGTGGCCCTGAACTGAACTGACGGCGATCCTCCAACCTCTGCCTCCCGAGTGCTGGGATTAAAGGCGTGCGCCACCATGCCCGGCCAGATTTCTTGATTATAGTTGTTCTCTTCTCCCTCCCTCCCTCCCTCCTTCCCCTCCCTCCCTCCCTCCCTCCCTCCCTCCCTCCCTCCCTCCCTCCCTCCCTCCCTCCCTCCCTCTCTCCCTCCTTCCTTCCTTCCTTCCCTATTTTTTCTTCTTCTTTCTCTCTTTCTCCTTACTCTTTCCTTTCTCTTTGCTTCCCCCTTGTCTTCCCCCTTCCTCCCTCCACGTCTTTCAGTAGGATATCATGTAGCCCAGGTTGGTCTTAACCTTGCTATATAGCAGAGGTTGGCCTTGAACTCCAGATTTTTTTTTTTTTTTTTGAGATATAGTCTCACTGTAACCCAGGCTGACCTGGAATTCACTATGTAGTCTCAGGATGGCCTTGAACTTACAGCCATGTAAGTTCTACCTTGGCTTCCCAATTGCTGGGATTAAAGGCATGTACTACCATGCCCTACAGGGAGAGAGAATGGGCGTGCCAGGCCCTCTAGCCACTGCAGAAGAACTCCACATGCATGTGCCACTTTGTACATCTGGCTTTACATGTGTACTGGGGAATTGAACTCAGGTTGTTAGACTTTGCAGGCAAGCGTCTTAACCACTGAACCATCATCTCTCCAGCTCAGCTCCATATTCTTCTAGCTCCACCTCCCAAATACTGGATATAGGCATGTTACCACCTTGCCTAGTTAAACATGATGTTCTTTTAAAGTAGGATATGTACTTATGAGTGTATAATAAAAGTTTTAATTTTCATAGTTGTTATTTTTTTAATTTTTTTTATATTTATTTTTATTTTGGAGAGAGACACACAGAGAGACAGAGAGGGAGAGGGAGACAGATAGAGAATGGGCGCACCAGCAGCCTTTCAGCCGCTATGAATGAAATCCAGATGTGTGCGCCCCCTTGTGGGCAAGTGCGGCATTGCGCCCTTGCGTCACTTTGCATCTGGCTAAGTGTGGGACCTGGAGATTGGAACCGCTGGAGATTGGAACCAGTGTTCTTAGGCTTAGGAGGCAGGCACCTTAACCGCTAAGCCATCTCTCCAGCCCATAGTTGTTATTTTTAAACACAGTTTCACCACATAGATAGGAAATTATTTCTAGAGTGTTACGTGAAAGGAAGCCTAGAATTTTCTGACCATAGTCTTTATAAATGTCTGTTTTTCTCTTCATTACTCTCACCTTTTTTGTGAGGTGGCTTAAAAATACTCAGTTCTGCAAAAAATAAAAAGGCCGCTTCTGCATTTATGACTTTGTGGCCTCTTGTTTTAGTCCTTAGAGCAGGGACAAAAGGTATAATAGGTCTGGGGCAGAAAGAACCTTACTGAAGTGCTCAGAACTTTACTGTGATGGGACATTAGCCCATCAGCCTCCAAGGCATGCACATCCACCATGTAGAGTGGTAGAGTGGCTGGCAATACCTCAGCCTAACCATGTGCAGCATCAGGGTGCACATAGAGGGATGAGGGTAGAGGTTGTGGTATTCTGCCTTACACCACCCGGAAACTCATTGTGGATTAATTGGATCCATGCCTCACTACTCACAAAACTCAGTTCCTGTCCATCACATTTCTCTCTTCTATTCTGATGCAAGTCATTTTGGTACCATGTTTAGAAGGCATATATATGTTTAAACTTTTTATTTTTATTTATTTTTTATATTTTGGTTTTTTGAGGTACAGTCTCGCTCTAGTCCAGGCTGACCTGGAATTCACACTGTAGTCTCAGGGTGGCCTTGAACTCAAAGCGATCTTCCTCCTTCTGCCTCCCGAGTGTTGGGATTTAAGGCATGCACCACCACACCCAGTTTTTAAAAATTAATTAATTTATTTATTTGAGAGAGAGAGGAAGAGGCAGAGAGAAAGAGAGAATGGGCACACCAGGGCCTCCAGCCACTGCAAATGAACTCCAGACACATGCACCCCCTTCTGCATCTGGCTTACATGGGTCCTGGGGAATCGAACTGGGTTCCTTAGGCTTCTCAGGCAAATGCCTTAACCACTAAGCCAGTTCCCCAGCCCCATGTGCAGCTTTTTAAACTTTTTATTGACAACCTCTATATGTATAAATGATATACCATGATCGTAACCCCCTTCCCACAATCTTCCTTTTCCCCTTTTCCAAATCCACTGAATTCCTTCTTGTTACCAACTAAATTTCTCTTCTGTGTTGATGTTGTCATTTTTTTTCCTCCTGTTGTGCAGGTCTTGTGTAGGTAGCATTGGTTACTGTGAGGTCATGAATACTAAGGCCACATTGTGTCTGAAGATAGTATTGCAAAGTAGTCCTCCCCTTCCTTTGGCTCTTAGATTTTTTTCTCCTGCCTCCTCTATAAGGGGCCCTGAGAAGACATTTTTTGTTCATTGTTTTTGAGACAAGCTCTGACTTTGTAGCCTGGGTTTACCTCAAGCTTGCCATCCTCCTGCCTGAGCTTCTTGAGTGCTGGGATTTCAGACATGTGCCACCTCACTTGCCCAATAAGCCAATCATCTAAGAGAGCAAACTTTAAGACCAAACAGCGGGGGCTGGAGAGATGGCTCAGTGGCTAAGGTGTTTTCCTGCAAAGCCTAATGACCCAAGTTTGATCCCCCAAGACCTTTGTAAAGCCAGATGCACAAAAGTGGTGCATGCATCTGGAGTTAGTTTGCATGGGCTAGAAGCCCTGGCATGCCTATTCTCTCTCTCTCTCCCCATGTAGATAAATAAATAAATAAATAAATAAAATATACATATAAAAAAAAGAAAATCTAGGTCTGGAGAGATGGCTTAGTGCTTAAGGCGCCTTCCTGCTAAGCCTAAGAACCTGGTTCCAATCTCCAGGTCCCATGTTTAGCCAGATGCAAAGTGACGCAACGGCGCAATGCCACACTTGACCACAAGGGGGCGCACACATCTGGATTTCGTTCACAGCAGCTGAGAGACTGCTGGCGCGCCCATCTCTTTCTCCTTCTCCCTCTCGCTCTCTCTCTCTCCAAAAATAAAATAATAAAAAAATTAAAAAAAAAAAGAAAATCTAAATTCAGAATACCAGATTAATCAGGGCTGATTTCTTCACTTATGTTGATGTATTTTCAATTTAAAAATATTTAATTAATTAATTTATTTATTTGAGAGAAAGAAAGAAGCAGATAGAATTGGGTGCATAGGGACACTAGCCACTGCAAACAAACTCCAGATGCATATACCACCTTGTGCATTGGGCTTACATGGATCCTGGGGAATTGAACCTGGGTTCTCAGGTGTCACAGGCAAGTGTCTTAACTGCTAAGCCATCTCTCCAGCATCCATATTTTCAATTTTAAACTCTCAATTACACATTCAATTTTATAAAAGAACAAGTTGCACTATAGGCTTTCTTAAATGAATATTTTCCAAACTATGTTTAAACTATTGGAGTTACAAACATTGAATTTGTGTGCAATTTTTCAGTGTGCCAAATGAACCATGAGTTTCATAGGAAATCTATCCATTTGATGATAGAAAAATGACAATGTTCAAACTGTTTAAATTCATTATTTTAGGGATACTGTTAAATATGAAGAAAATGGACAATGAAGTAGTTAATGTGACAGAAATCATAAATACAGAATGTCCGTCCTCCCACTTTCTTTTGGAAAGCATTTAATGAGTCTTTCACTAGTTTAGTAGCCATTATAGCAGAGGTGCTAATTTTGTTTCCATGTGGTCGATTTCCAGGGTGCATGAGAAGCTAGATTTTTACAGCAAGTACCAGAACTTCTCAGTTTGGGAGGGCAACATTGCCTAGTGCAGCGGACAGCTTCAGGTCGTGGAGATGAATTTCCAAATCAGGTAGTTATCGAGGAAGGGATCTATTGAAGATAGAGGGGAAGTTCCATAATGGCAGAAGAAGCTAGCCTACTTTCACAGGTCCAAGCAGAGAGAGAGAGAGAGAGAGAGAGACCACAAGCCACCACCAAAAAAGCCACACCACACAGCATGATTCAGGAACCCCTGGCAGAACTCAGGCACTTTGCATACCTTTAGATTGGAATTCCAAATCCACCCCCACACTTTACAGCTGGAACCTGAGATCCACCCACAGTGACACTTCCTCTAGCCAGGTGGCTGCTGATCTAAATACAAACTTTAATAAAACCTTGAATATATTGGGGGTCATCCATTTAAACTACATACCCAGTAAATGATTTCTTTCAGTACCCAAGTGGTATCCTTGTTGTCTAACAGAATCAGTGGAACCTTTCAGTGGATATCATTTCCTTCTCAAAGGTCTAGTCCTATGTTTTTTTAATTTTTAAAATTTATTTTTATTATTTATTTATTTATTTTGAGAGAGAAAGAGAGAGAGGGAGGGAGAGGGAGAGAATGGGCATGCCAGGGCCTCCAGGCACTGCAAACGAACTCGATGTAGTGCGCCACATTGTGCATCTGGCTTATGTGGGGAATTGAACCTGGGTCCTGTGGCTTTGCAGGCAAATGTCTTAACCACTAAGCCATATCTCCAGCCCTAGTCCTATGTTTTATAGAAATGTAGTTTGTTATGTAATACTTCTAGAAACACAGTTGAAGGTTTTTATCAATAAACCAGCTTATACTAAATTCATATTAAACTTTAAAAAAACTTGTTTTAGCTGGGTATGGTGGTGCA
Organism: Orientallactaga sibirica; assembly: GCA_036365145.1. Taxonomy (NCBI): domain Eukaryota; kingdom Metazoa; phylum Chordata; class Mammalia; order Rodentia; family Dipodidae; genus Orientallactaga; species Orientallactaga sibirica. Next base: position 25,331,637 of record JAEOAD010000003.1, read on the forward strand.
TGCCTTTAATGCCAGCACTTAAGAGCTTGAGGTAGGAGGATTACTGAGTTCAGTGCCAGCCTGGGACTACAAGATTGAGTTCCAGATCAGCCTGTGCTGGAGTTAGGCCCTTGGAAAACCTTGGAAAACAAAATGAAAAAACAACAAAGAACTTTTTTAAAATTTAAATTTGACAGAAAGAGAACGAGAGACAGAGAGACAGAGAGAGAGAGAGAGAGAGAGAGAGAGAGAATGGGCATGCCAGGGCCTCCAGCCACTACAAACCAACTCCAGACATATGTGCCATCTTGTGCATCTGGCTTACGTGCGTCTTGGGGAATCAAATCTAGGTCCTTTGGCTTTGCAGGCAAATGCCTTAACAGCTAAGCCATTTCTCCAGCCCCCAACAAAGAACTTTTTAAAAAAAGTATTTACTTGAGAGAGATGCATGAGCCACTTTGTGTATCCAGCTTTTTACATGGGTACTGGGGAATTGAATCCAGGACATCAGGCTTTGCAAATAAGTGGTTAACTGCTGAGCTATCTCTCCAGCCTAAAAAACTTAAAAAATTTTTTAGTTTTTATTTTGTTTTTTTTATTGTTGACAGCTTTCATAATTATAGACAATACACCGTGATAATTCCTCCCCCCTCACTTTCTCCTTCACAACTTCACAATCCATTATATCCCCTCCCCTTTTCAATCAGTTTCCCTTTTATTTTGATGTCATCATCTTTTCCTCCTATTCTGATAGTCTTGTGTAGATAGTGCCAGGTACTGTGAGGTCATGGATATCCAGGCTATTTTGTTTCTGGAAGAGTGCATTGTAAGGAGTCCTATCCTTCCTTTGGCTCTTACATTCTTCCCGTCACCTCTTCCACAATGACCCTGAGCCTTGGAAGGTGTGTTAGAGTTGTCTCAGTGCTGAGCACTCCTCTGTCACTTCTAAGCACTGTGGAGTCTTTTGAGTCATAACAGAGGTCACCACCATCTGAAAAGAGAACTTCTCACCAAAGGTGAGAGAGTAGCATTAATATGTGGCTCATGACTTCTCCCATCATAAATTTATTAAAGCTTGTAACTTAGATCGCCAGTATCCTGGCTGGAGGAGGTGTCACTGTGCAAAAAAAATTTTTTTGAGGTAGGATCTTGCTTTAGCTCTGGCTGACCTGGAATTCACTGTGTAGTCTCAGGGTGGCCTTGAACTCATGGCGATTCCCCCACCTCTGCCTCCCGAGTGCTGGGATTAAAGGTGTGTGTCACATGCCTGACCCTCTTGAACTTTCCTGAACAATGAGAACACCTTCCCCCTCTTGCATTTTGAAATGGTTGTGGCTAACTCCTGGACCTCTGTTGGGTATACAAACTGCCAGGCTTTGTGTACCACTATGAAACTGGGGAATCATCTTACTTCTGAGTTTCCTTCTGGGAATTAGTGAAAACAGGCCTCCAGGCATTTTACCTCAGGATTGAATCCGTGGCTCAAGCAGCTACTCTGTCACGGTGCTGTGAACAACTGAAACCTTGAAGGACACAGTTCTTAGTGCTGTGGAATCGTAGAGCCAGAACTGGTGGTCATTTACAGTCATTTACACTTGAGAATACTGTCCTGGTTATGGAAGCATTGCATTTATTTGTTTGTTTGTTTGTTTGTTTGTTTATTTATTTATTTATTTATTTATTTATTTATTTATTTATTTATGTTAGGGTCTTCTCTGGCCCAGGCTGATCTGGAATTCACTGTGTAATTTCACAGTGATCCTCCTACCTCTGCCTCCCGAGTCCTGGTTGATTAAAGGTGTGTGCTGCCACATCCTGCTGGAAGCATTGATTCTGACCATGTCTTCCTGAATATCCTGATAGAGCCTGAACAGCCTTGTTGTTACGTCTGCTGTTTTTATTTCAGCAGGGTCTTTGTAATCATCTCTTATTCTCATTCTTTTTTTTTAATAGCTCTTAAAATATCCTTAGCCTGTAGGTATGTAATTATTACGCTAAGAATTTTCAAACACTTGGAATAGTACCACTTAATACACAGAAACTGATGATCAAACATTTAAGTTGAGACTGTTGGTGCTGGGAGCTGGTTTTTACTGAAAGCTGGAGTGCTGTGATTATGGGCCCCCGTGTGCCACAGTCCACAACATGCACTGTACTCTCAGCAGTGCTGGTTATGTATGTTATTGGTGTGACTGTTACTCGGTCGGTAGGCTTTCACTGTGTCTGGAAATGTAGTCCACCTCCTGAGGGAAAACGGGAAAAAACAGTAGCACTTAATGCCATTATTCCCACAGAGCTTCAGAAATAGGCACAAAAGTTTTCCCGTTCCTCTCACAAATGCTGTTATTTTGAATTTATTTCATTTCAAAACAGTATTCAGTGTCTCTTAATGAAGCACCGAAGCTGAAACAAGGTCAAGGTAGAAGGAGAAGAGAATGGGCTCAGGATCATTTGCAGGAGGTGGCTGTGGCCGTGGAAGTCTGGGCTGCTAGGAACCGGCTAGATTTCTGTGTCTATCCTAAAGGTGGGTGGGAGGGGGTGGGGTGGGGCTGGAGGGCCTGATGGGTGCTGCAGCCTCTCCTTTGGGAGAGCTGTGGGGGATTTCTGCTGCTTGTGTCAAGAGTGGGTCCCTGTACATAGATCTGGAGTACACAAGTCTTTGTTACCTGCTAGTCGAGGAGGCTTTTGCTTTTATTTCTAAGGATAAAAGGCACCTTTTATCTTAGTGCTGTAGGGCCTTTTTTTGACTAGTATTCTACAAAATGTGTGAATTATGGCCCCCCGAGTTTTCCTGGGGATGCCTTCCTTTGCTGAAACTGAACAGTAAACGCTCAGTAAGTACTCCAAGTGTGTAGTAAGTACCCCAGTTGCATAGTAAGTACTGTGCAGTAAATAGTCTATGTTTTCAAATAATCTCTTTGAAATGTTTGTTTTCCAACACTGAGGGCTGAACCGAGGGCCTGGGGCATGCTAGGCAAGGGCTCTATCTACCATGGAGCAATATCCCTTTTTACTTTTTTCTTTTGAAATACGGTCTCTCTAGGTTGCTTCTCTGGCCTTGAACTTGAGATTTTCCTGCCTCACTCTCCCAAGTAGTTGGGATTATAATTCTGCACCACAGGCCTGGCCTATTTATTTGAGAGAGAGGCAAAGAGAGAAACAATGAATGGGTGTACCAGGGCCTTCAGCCACTGCAAACGAACTCCAGCCACATGCACCACCTTGTGCATCTGTCTTGGGTGGGACCTGGGGACTCAAGCCAGGGTCCTTTGGCTTTGCAGGCAAGCACCTTAAATGTTAAGCCATTTCTCCAGCCCCTGTTTTAAATCTTAAGACTTTTTATTTGAAAAATTCATCCATTTATCTGGATTATCAAAACATTACCATAAAATTGCTTATAGTGACATCCTGCAATTTTTTTTTTCCTTGTTTTTCAAGGTAGAGTTTCACTCTAGCTCAGGCTGACCTGGAATTCACTATGTAGTCTTAGGCAGGGAGGCCTCAAACTCTTGGTGATCCTCCTACCGTTGCCTCTGGAGTGCTGGGATTAAAGGCATGCACCACTATGCCTGGCTCATCCTGTAAGATCTTTTAAAAGTGTGGGATATGTGGTAGTTAATCTCTTTGCTTCCCTGACACTAGTCACATGAGACAGGGAGAGAGCGAGAGTGCGTGTGAGAGAGAAAATATGGGTGTACCAGGGCCTGTAGCCACTGCAAACAAACTCCAGATGCTTATGCTCCTTTTTGCATCTGGCTTACATGGGTAATGAGGAAGCAAATCTGGGTCCTTAGGCTTCACAGGCAAGTGCCTTGACTGACAAACTCTCTCTCCAGCCCCACTTAAAAAAAAAAAAAGATGGTTTTGTCATTTTTAAAAAGCTTTTTATAATTTTTAATTTTTATTTATTTGAGAGCGAAGAGAGAGAGAGAGAGAGAGAAAGAGGCAGATAGAGAGAATGGGCACGTCAGGGCCTCTAGCCACTGTAAACAAACTCCAGACACATATACAACCTTGTGCATCTGGCTTATGTGGGTACTGGGGAATTGAACCTGGGTCCTTGGGCTTTGCAGGTAAGAGCTTTAACCACTAAGCCATCTTTCCAGCCTGGCCATTTTTTTCTTTATTATTTACAGATTTTTATGTGACTTTACTGAAAACATTGGCTGTATAATTATGAATTGAGTGCTTAGAGAAAAAGCCAACATAATAAATCATTGAAACATTTTAGAAAAATCTGTGCTTGGGGAGATGGCTGACTTCTTAAAGATGCTTGCTTGCAAAGCTTGCTGTCCTGGGTTCAATTCCCCAGCACCCAAGTAAAGCCAGACACTTAAGTGGCACATGTGTCTGACATTTGCAGTGTCAGGAGGCCCTGGCACACCAGTATACACAAAGGCATACACAACTAAAATAAAGAAAAGAAAAAGCGAATATCTATATGAGTTTGTTTCTCCCTATTCCCTAAGCTGGGAAGGGGAGAATACTTACCTTGTCTTTGGTATGTTTCTTCGTACTGTCTGTCTGTGTCTGTCTTTGGGGTACCCTCTCACTCTGATTACATATAAGATTTATCTTTTTTGTTTGTTTGTTTTTCGAGGTAGGATCTATGTAGTCTCAGGGTGGCCTTGAACTCACAGCGATCCTCCTACCTCTGCCTCTCAAGTGCTGAGTTTAAAGGGATGGGCTACCATGCCTGGTTTCTTTTTAAAAATTGTTTATTTGCAAGGAGAGAGAGAGAGGAGAAATAATTGGCATACTAGGGGGCTGGAGAGATGGCTTAGCCATTAAGGCATTTGTCTCTGAAGCCAAAGGATCCAGGTTTGACTTCCCAGGGCCCACATAAGCCAGATGGAGTTGGTTTGCAGTGGATACAGGCCCTGGAATGCCCATTCTCTCTCTGTCTCTCTTCTCTCTTTCTCTCTCTGGGTCTTTTGGCTTTGCTAGCAAGTGCCTTAAGCACTAGTCCATCTCTCCAGCCCCTTTTTAATTTTATTTTATTATTTTATTTTATTTTTATATTATTTATTTATTTATTTTTTGGTTTTTCGAGGTAGGGTCTCAGTCTATCTAGTCCAGGCTGACCTGCAATTCACTATGTAGTATCAGGCTGGCCTCGAAATCACAGCAGTCCTCCTACCTCTGCCTCCCAAATGCTGGGATTAAAGGCATGCGCCACCATGCCTGGCTCTTTTCTTTTCTTTTCTTTTTTTAAAAATATTTTATATTTATTTATTTATTTATTTGACAAAGGGGGAGAGAGAGAATGGGTGCACCAGGACCTCCAGCCACTGCAAACAAGTTCCAGATGCATGCGCCCCCTTGTGCATCTGGCTAATGTGGGTCCTGGGGAATAAAACCTGGGTCCTTTGGCTTTGCAGGCAAATGCCTTAACCGTTAAGCTATCCTTCCAGCCCCCAGCTGTTTTCTTAAATTTTTTATTGAGAACTTCCATAATTGTAGACAATAACCCATGGTAATTCCCTCCCTTCCTCCACTTTCCCCTTTGAAACTCCACTCACCAATATATCCCCTCCCCCTCTCAGTCTCTTTTATTTTGATGTCATGATCTTTTCTTCCTCTTATGATGGTCTTGTGTAGGTAGTGTCAGGCACTGTGAGATCATGGATATCCAGGCCATTTTGTGTCTGGAGGAGCACATTGTAAGCAGTCCTATCCTTCCTTTGGCTCTTACATTCTTTCTGCCCCCTCTTCCGCAATGGACCCTGAGCCTTGGAAGGTGTGTTAGAGATATTTCAGTGCTGAGCACTCCTTTGTCACTTCTTCTCAGCACCATGGTGCCTTCTGAGTCATCCCAAGGTCACCACCATCTGAAAAGAGAAGGTTCTCTAACCAAAAGTGAGAGTAGCATTAATATATGGGTATGAACATTAAGAGAAGTGCTCACTGGGCAGTTTGGTGAGCATAGTGTATACATTTAACCTGGTACCAGCAGATACCTAGGGCTCATTCAGTATCAGGGATGTATTCCCTCCCTTGGAGCGGGCCTCCAGTCCAATTAGAGAGCAGTTGGTTTCCCCCATAACAGACATGCCACTATTGCATCCATTGGTTCATTGGGCCTGGCTGGCCAAATTTAAGGCATGTGGTGTCCACTGTTGAGTATCTTCACTGGTGATTTCTCTCTCCCATTGAACTGTATGCAGTATAGCTTTTTTAGCTGTCTGTCAGCTGGTCAACATGGAGGAGGCTTTCAGCTCAGCTCCAGCAGGATTTCTCAGTGACCTTTCAGCCCAAGTATGTGGCATCTTCAGCAATATGGTCTTACGATCTATTCCTGGTGGGAAACCAAGGGCCTTGACAATGGCCTGTAATGTTTTGGAGAGTATCAGGGACCTCCCTGACCAACAACTCACTGGAAGGTATCCCCTCCCTGGCACTGAAAATTTTCTAGTAATCTTTGGCCTCTGAGTGTTCCATTGTCCAGAAAAAGTAGGTTTCCATATGACTTATTTATATCCTCTTAGATTTTGATTAGCCCTCCCTCCACCTTTCCTTTACTCAATCTCTTCCCCTGACCTCACTTAGGCCTTTCCCCCTCATTAATCTGTTCTTCCACTTACATATATACAATACCATCCTATTAAGTCCCCCTCCCTCCCTTTCTATTCCCTTTATAGTCATTTTTTTTTTTTTTTTGGGAAATACTACAAGTGCTTGCTGTAGAAGCTCTGTAAAGTTTTTAAATTTTTTATTTAAATTTTTGTTTTTTGAGGTAGGGTCTCGCTTCAGTCCAGACTGACCTGGAATTCAATATGTAATCTCAGGGTGACCTTGAACTCACAGTGATCCTCTTACCTCAGTATCCCTAGTGCTCTGTGAAGTGTTTTTTATCCTTTCACTAACCTGTATCCTTTTTCTAAGCCCTTCCCCTACCCTTTTCAGATAACTCATTTTCCTTTGTTCTAGTGGCACTGTTGTAAAAGAACTTGGGACCAGCCCACATTTAACTTGGAAGTACTGATGGGTTTTGTGGCTTGTGAGGCCAGGCTGTATGTAATGTTGGTAAGAGAGAGACATGTTGGCAGCTTCAGTAACTGCTGCTTAAAGCTCTTTTCCACAATGAAGCGCAGACTGATGTAATTTAGCTCATTTATGGCTTATTCATTCTTTTCCCATCGCGTCCATCATTAACATGAAGGTAGGTACTTGTTGGACAGGTGATTTTCTAGGGCCCACCTCTTCCTCGTGATTTTACTGGAGAATTTCTACTCCTTGCTAGTCTTATTTTATTGTCACTGTTCACTTGTTTTCCCCTTCTCTTCCTTTCCATTTTGAAGGAAAATGTAGAGAAATGTTTTCTGTCTTGCCACTGGCTTTGTAGGCAGAAAGAACACTGTGGAACATGCATAAGGCTTATTGACGATGTTTATCTGGGCCTGGTGTGGTGGCGCATGCCTTTAATCCCAGCACTCGGGAGGCAGAGGTAGGAGGATCACCCTGAGACTACATAGTGAATTCCAGGTTTATCTGGTATTGCAGACAGCACTATGGGAAAATATGAGCTTTAATGGTGAATATTCAGGAAATCCAGAAAATGAAGGTATTTTCTCGTGAAAGAATATTTATAGTTTACTTAATGATATGACTGAAAAGATGCACAAGGGGGGGGGCGGCGCATGCATCTGGAGTTCGTTTGCAGTGGCTGGAGGCTCTGGCATGCCCATCCTCCCCCGCCCCTCTGCCTCTCTCTCTTTCTCTCAACTGAATAAATAAAATATTTTTTAAAAAATATGGCTGAAAACAGATGTATGTTGTGTTACTTGTTTTTTCGTTAGATGATTTAGAGATTTTTGTTTTGTTTTGTTTTTTTGGAGGTAGGGTTTCACTCTAGCCCAGGAATTACCTGTGTAGTCTCAGGGTGGTCTCGAACTCAGGGCAATCTTCCTACTTCTGCCTTCCAAGTGCTGGGATTAAAGGCGCGCCACCATGCCTGGCTTGATAGATGTTCAGAGAAAGGAAAAAAAAAAAAAAAGATTGTGTTTAATGATTCCCTGGTTTCCCGTCAGAATAGGACTTCATTCTTTGGGCCTGTTTAATAAGAGTTTATTGGACTGAAATACATATTCTTTTCTTTTTTGGAAACAAACTATTACTTATTCGTACTGAATAATCATTTGTCTCAAATGCGTATTGAGTATATGTTAAAGTGGAAAAAAACTAGAAAGGGTTAGAGCACATAAAGTATAGCGTAAAGAAGCGCATCTTTTGATACTGTGCTGAAACCCTCATAGACTTGCAAAGACACTTACGACCCACAATAAGAATCCACATAACGCAAACACTAAGTACACAAACAGAAATGATAATCTTCCCCAGAGTTCCTATGCCCTTGATCCGAATGGTCTGAAACACTGCACCACACTGCATCTGTTAATTCTTAGGCCACTATGGAACAGTGCTTGCTTCTTCAGTTCTTTGTACTGACGCAAAACACACAGCTCTCACCTCAAAGGCAATAAATTATTCTGGAACCAAATATGACCGACCATGGCCTGGGAACACCAATTCAGGTTGTTTCATATATCATGTTCCAACGTATTAGCAGCATGACTTTAAAAAATAATTTATTTATTTATTTATTTGAGAGCCAGCGAGTGAAAGAGAGAGAAAGAGAGAGGGAGAGAGAATGGGCATGCCAGGGCCTCTAGCTACTGCAAATGAACTCCAGATGCATGTGCCTCCTTGTGCATTTAATCTGGTTTATGTGGATCCTGAGGAATTGAACCTTTGTGCTTTGGCTTTGCAGTGAAGTGCCTTAACCACTAAGCCATCTCTCCAGCCCACAACATGAAATTTTTACAGTTATAGGACAACAGAAAGTCAAAAACTAAGGCACTTTTCAAATATATGGTGGAAACCTCAGATAGGCATGTTACAGCAAAGAGACAAATATCTGCTATAGGTCTCAGGAACTATCTGATGACTGACTTTCTTTCAGGTAGAAAGAAGCTGATGGTGGGTGTCTTATTCATACATTTTAACAGGATTGATTTAGGGCACAGGCTGTTAGGTCAGATATACAGGTGGGTGTTACCTGGCCATCAAAGGGGCTAAGATAAGATGGCCAGGATAACTTGGCTGTGGACCTGTAATGTTCTAACCTCTCCACACTGATTAGTCTTGCAGAATATCAAGGTAGGAGTAGCTGCTCTCTGGGAACTTTGGTTCACAGCTGTATAAAGGTTTATTTTCTGGTATTGTTGGGAATTAGGATAATAATACTGATCAAGAGAGACTGTTGGTGTCAGGCACACACTTGGCTTTGAGTCTTAGTGCCTCTGTTAATGGCCCCGAGACTATGACTGATCATCTGTGGGTTAGCCATGCAAACTCAAGTTTACTGGTTATGGTATACAGAGCTGAATAAAATAACAACTGTCTTTATACTCCAGTACATAAGGTCCCATGACCCTGTTTGCTATTTTTCTCCTCTCCTCCTCTCCTCTCCTCTCTCTCCTCTCCTCTCCTCTCCTCCTCTCCTCTCCTCTCCTCTCCTCTCCTCTCCTCTCCTCTCCTCTCCTCTCACTTTTTGAGGTAGGGTTTTGCTCTAGTCCAGGCTGACCTGGAATTCACTATGTAGTTAGTCTCAGGCTGGCTTTGAACTCACGGAGATCCTCCTACCTCTCCCTCCTAAATGCGTGCACCACCATGCCCAGCCCTGTTTGCTATTTTCAACTTAACATGGTTTCTCTCTCTTTTTTCCTGAGGTAGGGTCTCACTCTGGCCCAGGCTGACCTGGAATTCACTATGTAGTCTCAGGGTGGCCTCAAACTCATGGTGATCTGTTCACCTCTGCCTCCCGAGTGCTGGGATTAAAAGTGTGAGCCGCCACGTCCAGCAACATGTTTTCTCTTTGAAAAAATTAATTTTTCTTTAAAATGTCAAAATTACCATTAGCATCAAATTAACCAGTTGATGACACATTTCTCCAAAGTATCTTAATGCATTTTGCTTCTACTGTTTCTCTCTCATCCTCTCTCCTTCTTTTCCTTCTACAGACTGTAAAGAATAAGTTTTTATTTTTTAAGTTATTTTTATTTAAAATTTTTTTAATTTTGTTTTTTATTGACAACTTCCTTAATTGTAGACAATATCCCATGGTACTTCTCTCCCTCCCCCCACTTTCCCCTTTGACACTCCACTCTCCATCATATCCCCTCCCCCCCCTCAATCAGTCTCTCTGTTCATTTTGATGTCATGATCTTTTCCTCCTATTATGGTGGTCTTGTGTAGGTAATGTCAGACACTGTGAGGTCATGGATATCCAGGCCATTTTGTGTCTGGAGTAGCATGTTGTAAGGAGTCCTACTCTTCCTTTGGCTCTTAGATTCTTTCCACCCCCTCTTCCGCAATGGGCCCTGAGCCTTGGAAGGCGTGTTTGAGATGTCTCAGTGCTGAGCACTCCTCTGTCACTTCTTCTCAGCACCATGGTGCCTTCTGAGTCATCCCAAGGTCACCACCATCTGAAAAGAGAAGGTTCTCTAACCAAAAGTGAGAGTAGCATTAATATATGGGTGTGGACATTAAAAGAAGTGCTTACTGGGCAGTTTGGTGAGCATAGTATATACATTTAGCCAGACACTAGCAGATGTTACACCCCTAGGGCTCATGACTACCCTGTCATAGGTTTTCAGTATCAGGGATGTATTCCCTCCCATGGAGCGGGCCTCCAGTCCAGGTAGAGCAGTTGGTTTCCCCCATAACAGACATGCCACTATTGCACCCGTTGGCTCATTTGGCCTGGCTGGCCCAATTTACAGCTTTCAGTGTTCACTGTTGAGTACCTTCACTGGTGATTTCTCTCTCCCATTGAACTCCATGCAGTGTAGCTTTTTCCAACTTTCTGTCAGCTATCGACATGGAGGAGGCTTTCAGCTCAGCTCCAGCAGGATTTCTCAGTTTGCAGCCCAAGTATGTGGCATCTTCAGCAATAGGATCTTACCATCTATTTCTGGTGGGAAACCAAGGGCCTTGGCAATGGCCTATAATGTTTTGGGGGTACTGTGACCTCCCTGGCCAACAACTCACTGGAAGGTATCCCATCCCTGGCACTCATGCTGATATAAATATACACTTGGGCGTTTTAAACACTAACTCTTTATTATGGTATTCTTGGGTTAACAACTAAGATAATGCTCTCTCTGTGCATACATTGCCTAATCATGGAAGTTTCCATCATGAATATGTTCAGTTCTCATCTTTGCAGCTGGGAAACATTGTTTCACGTTTGTCACAATCATTGAGTCTTCTCTGCTTTATGTTTGTGTGTGTGTGTGTGGGGGGGGTATGGTACCATAGCACATGTATGGATGTCAGAGAATGACCTGGGTTCTGGTCTTAGCCTTCTACCTTGTTTGAGACCGGCTCTCCTTACTGTTTGTTACTGCATAAGCAGGCTAGCTGACTTGTGAATTTCTGGGGGTTCTTTGACTCACATCTCTCCACAGGAGGGCTGGGGTTACAGGCGTGTGCTACTGTGTTTGGCTGTATGTATGTTCTGGGAATCTGAACTCAGGTTGTTATACTTGCTTGGTGTGGTAGTTTGAATAGATGGCCCCCAATATATTTAGTGTTTTGTTGGTTTATAGTTTGCATCTGCAGCCACCTGGCTGGAGGCAGTGCCACTGGGCAGATCTTAAGGTGTGGTGGTGGATTTGAGATTTCAATCTAAAGATATGCAAAGTGTGCCTAGTTGGCGTTCCTGACATGTGCTGTGTGGCTTTTGGCTTTCTTTCTTTCTCTGCCTGGTCCTGTAAGAGCAGTACAACCTCTTCTGCCATTATGGAACTTCCCCTGGATCTATAAGCTTCAATAAATATCCCTTCCTCCATAACTATGCCTGATCTGGAGGTTCATCTCAGCGAACCTGAAGCTGTCTGCTCCACGTGGCAAATACCTTACACACTGTAGTATTCTAAGTTTTGGGAAAACATAGTTTTATAAAAAGATGCAAAAGGTTTTTTTTTTCCTAATGCATTCATGTTGATGCCCAGCATATTCTTGACTCTATATTGAGCATTAAGAAAAATAAATTAATTTGCATACAGTAAAATTTACCTTTCTAAATGTAAACCTTTAAGCTCTGACAAATATTTATAGTCAGATGTGTATGTACAAATGTGTGTAGTTGGAAATTTTATTGTATTTTTAAGTCACCCTCAGACTGGTGACCACAGAGCTGATGTGAATGGAACAGTATAGTCTTTTGCATCCAGCTGTTGTCTGTCAGTTCATTCCTTTCCCTTTTGGACTGTATTCCAGAGTGCAGTCACACTCACATACTTGAGTCTGTTCACCAGGTAGAAGGGTTGGATCGCTTCCATTCTCTAGTAGCCATCAGTGAGCTCCTCCGCTGTTTGTGGAGGAGAGGCTGGAAGGATGGGAGTGGTGTGGCCGTCGTGCTCCCAGCAGCTTTGTACATGAGCTATATACCATTGGGCCCACCAACCTCATGTCATGAAAGGGGGAGGAACTCATTAGGCCCCACCCATCCCTAAGGACTTTTAAGCAACTCATGGTCCCTGGGAGAGGGAGAGACATTTCCATCAATGGTTTTGCCACTGGCAAGGTGCGCATGCTCCTGTATATAGCCCCTCTGCCATGCTTCTATCAACAAAAACAAAGTAAAAGACATGAACATATTAGGAAGAGGAAGGGGGGCAGTTGGAGTGGGGGAGAGACAAGCGAGGGTAAGGGGAGATTTGATTATAATGTATGCATTATGAAAATGTCATAATGAGTGCTGGAGAGATGGCTTACTGGTTAAGGCGCTTGCCTGCAAAGCCAAAGGAGCCAGGTTCGATTCTCCAGGACCCACATAAGCCAGATGCACAAGGTGGCATATGCATTTGGTGAGTGGCGCACCCATTCTCTCTATCTGCCTCTGTCTGTCTCTCAAATAATACATAAATGAAAATAAAAATAAAACCTCTTCTCAAATAATACCTTAAAGAAAAAGAAAATGTCATAATGAAACCTGGTATGGATTTAAAAAGCAGCTACAAGCTTTGGCCTACTAACTGAATGCAAACTTTCCTGTCACATAGGTTAATATCTGGGAGTAAGATTGTTTGATTAAACTTGTTCACTACACAACAGAAGTTTATAAAGAAACTTGTAACTACCAAACAGTCCAGAGTAGAGCCATGCATTTTGCATTCCCATGTGGCTGTGAGAGCTCCATTTGCGTGCACCATCCTCAGCACTTGATGTTGCAAGGCTTCTTCAGAATTCTGCCCATTCCCATCAGCGTGTGGTGTGTAGTAATGCTATACCCAAATGAATGTGTTTCAGAAAGTGCCTTATGTCAGTCATTCTCTCATTGCTGGGACAAAGTACCTAGCCCGAAGCAGCACATGGAAGGAACAGGGTTTCATTTGGCTTATAGATCCATGGGCAGAGTCCGTTGTAGTGGGAAAGCATAGCAGGAGCATGTACAGCCGGTATCACATCCTCACATCAACAAGGAGGAAAGGGGAGGGGGAGAGAGAGGCAAGCATGCACACCAACTGGGCTGGGCTGTAACACCTCCGGGCCTGCACCCACTGACACACTTCTTCCAGCAAGGCACTGCTTCTTCCCAAACAATGCTACCCAAACAATGTTCTATGGAGAACATTTTATATTCAAGCCACCACAGCTCAGATATGCCTCTATGTGTCAAGAAGAGCTATGGTTTTGGTTTTTTATCTTTCCTTGGCTCCTAATTTTCCTCGCCTTTGCTGTCCCTCTGTTCCATTCTTCTACTCACCTAATCTTCATTTAGTTTTAAATTGGGTCCTTCAGGGAAATAGGCTCCCCAAACTGAGTCCCTTCCAGTCTTTTTATGGGACACTGAAACACTACGGCTGTGTAGAGGAAATGAACTCTTCTCTGTCCAATTGTGAAGGACTGCCTGTTCTATCAGCTACTCAAGATGGCAGCACCTGTGTCAGGGCCAATCAGTTGTCAAAGCTGGGTATTTTCCTATGACTCAATTATTTATTTTCACAAAGTTACTGTTCTACTTGGTGGACTTGCTTTCTGATTCCCTTACTTCACTGTTAACTGTCCCTGAATGGACTAAGGTATGCTGCCTGTGTAATGATTGGGCTTCATTCTGTTTACAAAGTGGACATTTAGAAATGGGTTAAAAATGACTGAACTGCTTTAGATTTTTGTGTTAATAGGAGGTTTGGTTTTAAAACCTATGAAGCTTTTTAAGGAAAGCTGGAAACAACAACATATTCTATTTTTTTGTTTTTTTCATGGTAGAGTCTCACTTCAGCTCAGGCTGACCTGGAACTCAGTCTGTAGCTCCACGCTGTCCTTGAACTCATGGCACTCCTCCTACCTCAGCCTCCTGAATAATGGGATTAAAGGCATGCCTGGCTCAAATAGTATTTTATTTTATTTATTTATTTAAATATTTTATTTATTTGAGAGAGAGAGAGAGAAAGAGGAAGTTAGAAAGAGAAAGAATGGGCATGCAGGGCCTCTAGCCACTGCAGAAGAACTCCAGATGCATGCACCGCCTTGTGCATCTGGCTTATGTGGATCTTGGGGAATTGAACTTGGGTCCTTAGGCATTGCAGGGAAGCACCTTAACTGCTAAGCCATCTCTCCAGCCCTATTTTATTTTTTAAAATTAAAAAAAAATTTTTATTGCTAGAGGCAGAGTGAGCATGGTCATGTCAGGGCCTCCTGCCTTTGCTGATGAATGCCAGACTCACGTGTCACTCTGCATCTGGCTGTATATGGGTACTGAGAAATTGAACCTGGGTCAGTAGGCTTTACAAGCAAATGCCTTCAACTACTCAGCCATCTACCTAGCCCCAAATAAATTTTTTTTAAAATTTTATTCCTAAGTAGAAACTTTGTATGGACACATACGTTGGTACCATCATTTCCCTCCTCCCTGCCTCTTCTCCACTGAGAGCCCTCCTTTGTGGGATTTCTGGTATTCACCATGGAGTTGTGGGTTCCAAATAAAGATTTAAATGGTAGAAACATTTCAACTCTCTGTTCATCTGGAAATGAGTTGAAAAAATTGGGTTGGGACTGAAGAAATGGCTTAGCGGTTAAGGCTTTTTGCCTGGACTCAGGTTCTATTCCCCACCCATGTAGGCCAGATGCAGAAGGTGGCACATGCATGTGGAGTTTGTTTGCAGAGGCTGGAGGCCCTGGCATGCCCATTCTCTCTCTCAAATAAGTAAAATATTTTTTAAAAATTGGGTTGGCAAAATGGCTTAGTGGGTAAAGTGCTTGCTATGCAAGCCTGAGGACCTGAGTTTGGATCCCCCAAACCACATAAAATGCTGGGCAGACCTTTAATCCCAGCATTGGAGAGGAAGAGAGATGGACTCCTAGGACCTCACTGTCTACCTAGACTAGTTGAATTTGTGAACTTTAGGTTCAGCAAGGGATCCTATCTCAGAGAATAAAGTTGAGAGCAACTGAGGAAGACCCTTGACATGCACATACATGCATATGTGCACTCATACACGCACACATACAGACATGTACATCATATAACACGCACATCTAAGCCCCTGGCTTTGAAGCAGGTGTATTGCAAGAAATGTTCTTGGTGGATGAGCATAAAGTCTTCCAGTGATCTCTTAAATCTCATGCACTGTAATGAACTACAAGGATTCTCTTTGTACTCCTAATTAATTACATGCTTAAGACGCATAGATTAGCATGTAATTTATGGGCTGTTTTGTCTTGGGACTTCAGTAACTTGAACAGTGAGGTGATGGGATAAACAGTGAATTTTCAGTCAATTGTACTAGAAAAACCTATGCTAACTTCCCAGAGAATAACTAACATCTGAAAACTAAGTATATGGCAAAGAAAAAAGCCTCGTTCCTTCTCGTGATGTCTTGGAGACATTTAAAATGTACTAAAACTTGGTTCGTGATATTTAGGCAAATTCATTTGTTCAGGATGGGCTTCTGATATAGACTAACATGCAGCAGGTTTATCTTGACAATCCCATTGTCTCTAATTCTTTAGATAGTCGTGTCCTTTTCTCAATAATGTCTACTGATGAATAAGCACTTTTAATTTTTATGATATTCACTTTAACATTTTTGTTGTTTTTGCTTATAGTGCTAAGTCCAAGGCTATAAAGACTTTTTTATATGCTTAAAAAATTTTTTTTTGACTGTTTGAAGTAGCCTCTCACTTTGTAGCCCAGGCTGGCCTTGAGCTTACAACAATCTTGATCCTCCTACCTCAGCCTTCTGAGTGCTGGGATTAAAGGCATGAGCTACCATACCCAGCATCTTACATGTTTTTCTGAGAGTTTTATGATTTTTAGTTCTGCCAGTTAGATATTTGTGTTAATTATGTGGCCCGAGATTGGGGCTCACCTCCATTCTCTTGCACAGGGGTGTTCTGCTGTGTCCCCTCCCTTTATTGAGTACACCATTCTTCTCCACTGAGTCATCTGCACACCGTTGAACATCATTTGGTCAATGGAGGCAGACTCTTTCGGACTGTAAGTCAGGACAACATTGCTTTATTGGGATATCTTTCTGTATGTTTTAAGGAAAAGAAACAGGAGTTTTGGCAGCTTTTATGGATTTGGGGCCTATTTTCTCATGGGGCCGAGTTTCTGTTCTTATGCTGCTATTGTATGACTGGGGGTAATTATTGCTGCAGGAACATGTTCAGGGAAGAAACAAGAGTTCCATTAAAAAAAAAAAACTATATATATATTTTATTTATGTGTGTGAGAGAGAAAGAAAATGGGCACACCAAGGCCTCTAGCTACTGCAAATGAATTCTAGATGCATGTGGCACCATGTGCGTGGCTTATGTGAATTGAACCTGGGTCCTTAGGTTTCATAGGCAAGCTCCTTAACTGCTAAGCCATCTCTCCAGCCCTTTCAAAGGAGGGTCTCATAGCCCAGACTGACCTGAAATTCACTGTGTAGTTTCAACCTCGAACTCATGGCAATCCTCCTACTTCTGCCTCCCGAGTGCTGGGATTAAAGGCATGCGCCACCACACCTGGCTTTGAGATCCACTTTTTACAAGGGAGACATGGGCTATAAAAACATGTCCCTGTAGTCTTTCTAAATCTTTAGAAGACAGGTACATTGATTCAGAGAAATGTGAAAATACTGGTCTCTTGTATGGCAGAAGTTCCATTCATGAACAGT
Organism: Orientallactaga sibirica; assembly: GCA_036365145.1. Taxonomy (NCBI): domain Eukaryota; kingdom Metazoa; phylum Chordata; class Mammalia; order Rodentia; family Dipodidae; genus Orientallactaga; species Orientallactaga sibirica. The sequence goes on from JAEOAD010000003.1 coordinate 25,348,790, forward strand.
GTCCCTCTATTTCTGCCAGAGTGGACACAACTGTTAAGGAAGCGCATGGAAAACTTCATATGATTACATTAATTTTACATGACGTATAAATAGAAGCACGAAGGCATACTCCTTTAGCACAAAGACGGCAAATTTAAGGCCTCACTGTATACTGATCAGTGGCAGGTCACATACTGCCACCAACCACGGCACTGAGCTTTGGTCATGGCCCTGAGAGAATTCCCAGCCTCTGGTGTAAGCAGCATTTTGGAATTGAGTACGATGGGCACCAGTTAGATTTCTAGTAGAGTCCAGCATCTGTTGGTAGTTTTTCCTCTGTGCCATTGTGTTTATTGCTGGGTTGTCAGGATCCAGAATAGTGCCCAAGATACCGTAGAGGCAGAAGAAATCGCGAGGGTGGGTTCTGTGTCTTCAGATAGCGTTGCAAGGCAGCCTGCTTGGATGACTCTGTCTGGCTCTTTTGTTCACATGTCAGAATCTCTTCCCCTTTTAGGTGGATGTTTGCGTATTTTTATTAGCCTAGGTCAGCACAAGTCTGTCGCCTGGTTTGAATATTCTTGAATGTTCTTCATACTGAGCATGCCCGATGTGGCCACGTGCCATACATACGGTTGTCATAGTAATAGAGATATAAGTACCTTTGATAGCTTGATCAGCATTCATTTCCCAATATATAATAGCTTAATTTTGTGGAATTTGCATTTAAAATATTATAGACACTGTGCTAATTACTGCAGTGTCAGTGTGGGTTAGACAGCTGACAAAGCAAACATTTGAGCACCAACATCTGCGCCCAAACACCTTTAATTACAGTAGGCTTTGATCGCCTTAATTTGTCCCATAAATAAATTCATTATATTGAAACTGTTTAAATCTTTGAGAATAATAAACCATCAGCTTTTTCCAGAATCTGTGCCATGTGAAGAGCAAATGTGCCTTTCTACTCTGAAGTAAAGTGCTGTTATTTTTTAAGATTTCTGATAGGAAAACATATTCTGTATAGAACATGTTAACATTATGTAGATTAACGTTGTTTTAATTACCATTATTATTAAAGTCTTAATATTATTAACTAGGAGATTATAAGTATATATTTTTTTTGTTATTTTGATTTTTTGGTTTTTCTGAACTGTAGGATCTCACTCTAGCCCAGGCTGACCTGGAATTAGCTATGTAGTCTCAGGGTGGCCTCCAACTCATGGCAGTCCTACCTCTGCCTCCCGAGTGTTGGGATTAAAGGCGTGTGCCACCATGCCCAGCTTATAAGTATTTTTTTTGAGGCAAGCCCAACAGACTGGCTTTTTAAAAAAAATGCGTGTGCGAGAGAGACAGAGAGAAAATTGGTGCGCCAGGCCCTCAGCCACTGTAATAGAACTCCAGACACATGTGCCACATGTGTGACCTTGAACACTTGCATCACCTTGAATCTGGTTTATGCGGCTTATGTGAAGAGTCGAACATGGGTCCTTAGGCTTTGCAGGCAAGTACCTTAATTAAAGCCATCTCTCAACCCAGAAGTATTTTTTAAAAAATTATTTATTTATGGGGGGGCAGAGAAAGAGAAAGAAAAAAAGGCCATACCCGTGTTTTCTGCCACTGCAGTTGAACTCCAGACGCATGTACCACCCTGTGCATCTGGCTTTTTGTGGGTAATGGGGAATCGAACCTGGGCCTTCAGGCTTTGTGAGCAAGCACCTAAACCGCTTAACCACCTTTGCAGCCCACAACAAGTGTTTTTCTCATAGATATCATTATCCAGGTTTGTACTTGAAGTTTAGGAACATAGTATTTCTTTCCTAGGTTTTTTTTTTTTAACTTTATTTAGAGAAACAGAAAGGTAGAGGGCAAGAGAGAGAATATATGAATCAGTGAGATTGGGCACACCAGGGACTCCAGCCACTGCAAACAAACTCCATATTCATGGGTCACCTTGTAATCTGGCTTTTATGTGGGTACTGGGGAATTGAACTTGTGTCCTTGGGCTTTTCAGGCAAGCACCTTAACCGTTAAGCCATCTCTCTAGCCCTTTCCTAGGTTTTGAGCCCAGTTCTCTCTCTGTTGTCCAGGCTTCCCTCCAACTCCTGGTGACTTTCCTGCCTCAGCCTCCCTGCATTGCTAACAGTGCAAGCAGCCTGGCTTGGAAAGCGTGCTTCCTGGAGAGCACATTTGTTGCTGTGACTGCCTTAAAGCAGAAGCCTGCCCAGGTCACCTCTCTGCTTTTCTTGTCAGAACTATCCCAGGAGTTTGTTTGAGAGGATACAGACTTCTTATTGGCTTCTAATTTTATGTTTTGAAATACTACATGGGTTAGATAGATGGCTCAGCAGTTAACAAAATGGGTTTAGTTCTCCAGTACCCACCTGAAGCCAGATGCACAGAGTGGCACAAGCATCTGGAGTTCCTTTGTAGCGTCTGGAGGCATTGATTGTGCTCATTCTCTCTCTCTCTTCTCTCTCTCTCTCTCTCTGCTTGCAAATAAATAAATTTCAAGATAGTAAAATATCACATGGTCATATAATAATGTTTAATAACTTGAATCTGGCTGGAGAGAGGCTTAGTGGTTAAGGTGTTTGCCTGCAAAGCCAAAGGACCCAGGTTCCATTCCCCAGGACCCATGTAAGGTGGATGCACAAGATAGTGCATGCATCTGGAGTTCATTTGCAGTGGCAGGATTCCTTGACATGTCCATTCTCTATCTGGCCCCTCTCTCAAAATAAATTAACAAGATCTTTTTTGAAAACACTTGAATAATTTTCACAAAAAGCAAATAAAAAGGTGGGTGTTGTGGTGCACACCTTTAATACCACCACTTGAGATTCAGAGCTAGGAGGATCACTGTTTGAGTTTGAGGCCACCCTGAAACTACATAGTGAATTCCAGGTCAGCCTGGCCTAGAGCAAGACCCTACCTCAAAATAATACCCATTCAAGTAGTCCTAAGTCAAGCAAAAGTGACATATCTCTTCATCTTATTGGTAATGCCTTGTTGTGGGTGTGAAATTACAACTGAAACCCTTGTCACACCCTTGGGAGAGGGTAGATTGATGCAAATAAAGAGTAGTTTTTTTTTTTAGAGAAGAGATGGTTTTCATTTGATGGTCCAGCAAGTATGATGAGATCCAGAGCAAGGAGGGTTTGGCAGTATTGTGGGTTAGAAAGATGAAAGATGAAACCGGTTCAAACTGGTTCTCAAGTAGTTTAATCATTTATAAAAGTCAACTAATTTATAAGACACCTAAACGTCTCAAGAAGCAATTAGAAGACAGTGCACAGGGTCACATAATAGTGCATTGAGTTGTAGAGTTCAAAGTATAGTGATCTTAAAGTTTTGAGGAAGGGAGAGATGAGGCCTGGTTGTTGTTCTTGTTGGTAGTGATCGTGAGAAGATGTGGATAGTGTGGCACAATGGGAGACTCCACAGCAGAAGCCCGTTTCTAGTCTAGCTCCTTCATTAGATCTATGCCTGGCTTTGGGCCAAATCACTTTCCTCTCCAAACTTTTTATCTTATTTTATTTTTTAGAGAGAGAGAGAGAGAGAGAGAGAGAGAGAGAGAAAATTGGTGCACCAGGGTTTCAGCCACTGAAATTGAACTCCAGACACTTGCGCCACCTAGTGGATATATGTGACCTTGTGCTTGCCTCACCTTTGTGCATTTGGCTTATGTGGGATCTGGAGAGTCGAACATGGGTCCTTAGTCTTTGCAGGCAAGTGCTTTAACTGCCAAGCCATCTCTCCAGCCCCTTCAAACTTAAAAAATTATTTATTTATTTATTTATTTATTTATTTATTTATTTGTAAGTAGAAGGAGGGAGGGAGGGAGGGAGGGAGGGAGGGAGAGAGAGGGAAGAAAGAGGAAAGAGAGAATGATGTGCCAGGTCCTCCAGCTACTGCAGAAAAACTCTAGATGTATGAGCCACTGCATCTGGCTTTATGCGGGTACTGGGGAATCAAACCCATGTCATTAGGCATTGCAGGCAAGTGCCTTAACCTCTGGGTAATCTTTCGAGCCCTCCTCTCCAAACTTAAAAAAAAAAAAACTTTATTTATTTGCATGCATGCATAACTGTGTATGTGCATGTGTGTAGATGTTCCAGGGTCTCTTGCTGCTGCAGAGAAATACTCATCCAGCCTTACATGGGTGGCTGAGGAATTGAACACAAGACTGCAGGATTAAAGGTGTGTGCCACCACACCTGGCAAAACTTTAAAAAACATTCTTTTAAATTTGTTAATTTATTTATTTATTTATTTATTTATTTATTTATTTATGAGAGAGAGAAAAAAAGAGGGAGGCGGGTAGGGAGGGAAGAAGGGAGAGAGGGGAAAAGAGGGAGAGGGAGAGAATGGTGTGCTAAGGCCTCTAGCCACTGCAGACAAACTCCAAAGGCATGTGCCACCATGTGCATCTGGCTTACATGTGTACTGGGTAATCGAACCTGGGTCCCTAGGCTTCACAGGAAAGTGCCTTAACTGCTAAGGCATCTCTCCAGCTCAACTTTTTTCTTTTTTAACATAAAAGCAAACATTGACCTAATTAAGAAAATATAGCATGTAAAATACAAACTAGAAATTGAGTGAGCCAAAATCAAATCAAAAAGTTACTTGTAAAGATTTAAAATGACTCCAAGTAAATCTTCTCAAGTAAAGAACAATCCCACATAAATATTCTTCAGTAAATCCCTGGAATTGGTTGATACTCATGTGTAAATTCTAAATACTCAGAAATGAAAACATATGAATCTTTACCTTAATTTTCCCCTATACTTGTAAGCAGGAGTTTTTGGAAACTACCTATTCTGTAGAATGAGAGGTTGTCAGAATATGCCCTGTTTATGAAAATTTATTAATTGATTTATTTATTTGAGAGAGAGAATATGAATGGCACATCAGGGCCTCCATCCACTGCAGACGAACTCCAGATGCATGTGCCACCTTGTGAATCTGGCTTTATTTGGGCACTGGGGAATCAATCATGGGTCCTTAGGCTTTGCAAACAAGTGCTTTAACTACGGAGCCATCTCTGCAGCCTCCTATTTAAGAAATTTTTTATAAAAACTTTTTTTTTTTTTTTTTTTGGTTTTTTGAGGTCAGCCCAGGCTGACCTGGAATTCACTCTGTATTCTCAGGGTGGCCTCGAACTCATGGCGATCCTCCTACCTCTGCCTTCTGAGTGCTGGGATTAAAGGCATGCACCACCATGCCCGGCATATAAAAACTTTTAAAAATGTATTTTATTTATTTATTTGAGAGAGAGAGAATGGGTGTGCTAGGGCCTCTAGCCACTACAAACTCCAGATGCATGTGCCCCCTTGTGCATCTGGCTTACTTGGGTTCTGGAGAATCGAACCGGGATCCTTTGGCTTTGCAGGCAATGACTTAACCACTAAGTCATCTCTCCAGCCCCCATTTAAGAAATTTCATGGAGAATTGAGAAAATCATGGACCAGCTCTGGCCTTGGTATATTTTAATGAGTAGAGAATAAAAAAATTATTAAATCCAGTTTTGTAAAAGAAAAGTCTGCCTTGCTGTGAATGATAGGAGATTATAGAGTGGGTTGATTTGGAATATATGATTATATAATTGTCATAAGATTTTTTTAAATGGACAAATAATTCCTTGTGTTCCCATAGGATAGTCGAAGAATGTGTATTTGTGGAATAATGCTGGAGTAGAAACAGTGAGTGATCAGTTGGCAACTGTTATTTCTATAAAGGAAAAAAATTATTTTGTGGGTCCCCAAGTTCAGAGCAACCTCATTTCACATTTTTCTAAATAGTTTAAAAGAAGATGTGTATAGTCAGTTTTTAGACCTTTTGGGTGGTGAAATGCTCCAGGAAAAAAAAAAAAAAAAAAAAACCTAACTGTAATTAACTAGGTAGCAAAAACCAGAAAGAACCTAGGCAGAGTGGAATTCAGTGTTATATTTGTGGGGGGGGGGGATCCTATGAGATTACAGCTGTTAACCAACGAGCCCTGAATTTAGTTATAGTCAGGATAAGAATCTACGAGCCAGTGTAGCATAGCTTTCGCCATATGTACTGTGCAATGATCATCTGTGGAAGAGTATGGAAACAATGTTTTATTTTGCCATTATTCATAATAATACTTCATACACAGCTGACCTCGATGCTGTAGGTTACTGTGCTCAGTGGAAGTGGCAGCTGGTTGGACAGAGCAGTGCACTCACATGCTACACCTTTGCTCTATTAATACTGATGTCACTGAACTATGACCTTAGATAAATTGCTCAGATCCCATCATGCTGGGATTGAGATTGGGCTAACAGTGCTTCTTGGGAATTTAATAAAAGTTTTAGGATAAAGAGCTCCCTTATAAATCAGAGAGTAAACCTGTGGAAATTCATACTGCACAGTGGAGGTTAGACTGTAAAACATTTTCAGAAAAATTAGATTATGGATGAGACACCCACAGTGGAATACTAAAGAAAATTTGAGACATTTGGAAGACATTCTTTTTGTTTGTGAAATGACATGAAGGGCTTCCTTCATGTCAGACAGAATTCAGTGGTTGATGGATTGCTGGCTTGGCACCTGCAGTCACGCTATTAGCTAAAACTCAGAAAGCATAGTTGGCTTGCACTGGATCCAGAGTTTTGGGATCACCAGTACCTTCTCTCTGTGCCTAGTGGTAATCATTCTTTTTCTTTTGATTTGTACTTGTTGACATATGTTTTAAAAAAATATATTTATTTATTTATAAATGAGAGAGGGAGGGAGACAGAGAGAATGGGCATGCCAGGGCCTCCAGCCATTGCAAATGAACTCTAGGTGCATGCTCCACCATGCGCATCTGGCTTATATATGTTTTGGGGAATTGAACCTGGGTCCTTAGGCTTCACAGGTAAGCGCCTTAACCACTAAGCCACCTTGTCCAGACTTTCTTTTTTTTCTTTTCTTTTCTTTTCTTTTCTTTTCTTTTCTTTTCTTTTCTTTTCTTTTCTTTTCTTTTCTTTTCTTTTCTTTCTCTTCCTTCCTTCCTTCCTTCCTTCCTTCCTTCCTTCCTTCCTTTCTTTCTTTCTTTCTTTCTTTCTTTCTTTCTTTCTTTCTTTCTTTCTTTCTTTCTTTCTTTGTGGTAGGATCTTGCTGTAGCCCAGGCTGACTTGGAATTCACTATAAAGTCTCGGGTGGCCTAGAACTCATGGCAATCCTCCTACCTCTGTTTCCCAAGTGCTAGGATTACAGGGGGGCACCACCATGCCTGGCTGTTTAAAAAAAATTTTTTTTATTGACAACTTCCATAGTTATAGACAATAACCCATGGTAATTCCCTCCTTCTCCCCTCTTTCCCCTTTGAAACCCTCATTTGGTTATTTATTTATTTATTTATTTATTTATTTATTTATTAGAGACAGAGAGAGAGAATGGGCACGCCAGGGCCTTTAGCCACTGCAAACGAACTCCAGATGTATGCACCACTTTGTGCATCTGGCTTATGTGGGTCCTGGGGAATTGAGCCTCAAACCAGGGACCTTAGGCTGCACAGGAAAGCATTTAACTGCTAAGCCATCTCTCCAGCCCCCTCATTTTTTTTTTTTTTTTTTTTTAATGTACAGAATTTATTTAACCAATTGTCTCAAGGTCATACATACATACATACATACATACATACATACATACATACATATAGATTTGCATATTACCCACATACACAGTCATATGGTTTTGCTTAATTTATCTGTTTGGGGATCTGAGGTAACAGTTTACAAAATAGATATTAAAGGCTTTAACTTCCTGAGGTAGTTTTGATAATGCATGCTTTCCTGCAGTCTGTTCCCCTATATTTTGTTTTTCAAAGATTAGTTGTTCCTTTCTCTTTTGACTACTAAATCTCTACTGTGCCAGGCGTGGTAGTGCACACCTTTAATCCCAGCACTTGAAAGGCAGTAGTAGGAGGATTGCCATGAGTTTGAGGTCAGCCTGGGGCTACAGAGTGAATTCCAGGTCAGCCTGGGCTAAAGTGAGAACCTACTTTAGAAAAAAAGCATAAAACAAAACAAAAGTCTTTTCTGTTTCCGAGACTGTTGTTATGTTCTCCCTGCCTCCTTTCTACAGCTATTCTTCCCTGCAAGCCTGTGTTGGGGACTGAACCCTTGCTAGGCAAGTGCTCAGCCACTGATCCACTTCCCTAGCCCTTGTCTGATTGTCTTGACACCATGTCGCTGTTGTTGCTGCTATCATCTTAACTGGGATCATACCCAGGCCTTGTGCACGCAAGGCAAGCACTCTGCCACGGAGCTGAACACCCATTCCCTTAACATCACATGCTTAAAGTAGGGACTGTGCTAGCAGTCATCGGTTCTTTTGTTTCCAATATAAGGCTCATATACAGTGGGCCTGATGAATTCCATTGAATTTAGTGCCTCTGGCCAATCCTCATGCTCACAGCTAGCTTTCCTTCCATCCCTCACTTGCAGTCATTTTTTTTTTAAAAAAACCTATTTATTTATTGAGAGAGGGGCACTGCAAACAAACTCCAGACGCATGTGCCACCTTGTGCATTTGGCCCATGTGGGTACGAAAGAATTGAACCTGGGTCCTTTAGCTTTGCAGAGAAGTGCCTTAACTGCTAAGCCATCTCCCCAGCCCACTTGTAGTCATTTTCAAATGATTGGTCCTTGGCCGTGCTCATTTTATTAGCCATGTTTACAAGCCAGACATGTGCCATCACCTTTAGATAGCTCCTAGACCTAGAACCCTAGCCTGGCCTTTCCTTAAGCACTAACTACCTTGCTTGCTTGACATTTCTCCTTGGGTATCTTGCTTTTCCTTCAGTATAGCACAGCCCAAGTGAAACTCATCCCTTCCTCCACCCAAACCAGTTCTTCCTCCAGACCTCCTGCTTCCATGCGCCTGCAGTGCCACACACCCAGCTCCAAGCTCCTTGGTTCGTCTTGCGCATCTGCTCCCCACACTCATCAGCCCACCTAATACAGTCTTCCTTCAAGGCCTCACCCAGCTGTCTGGGACAGCCCTTTGCATCCTGTCAGCCACCACTATGTCCAGAACCTTCCTTGGGATTTTGTGCCCTAATAAAAATAAAGAGAAAGTCTATATAACTTTTCCACATCTTCCGTAACAATGCCAGGCACAGCTGTGTTGGTTTCTGTTCTGCTGTGTCAAGGTTTTGCTCAACTGGTGGCTCCTCAGGGAACCTTACTGCCTGCATCTCTGCCTGTGGAAAGGAGGCTGGTCAAGGGTCATCCCTCAGTTTTTGCATAACCCACAGAACACATTCTTTTCTTCTTAGTAGAGCATTTGTCTTTCTGTGGTAGCTCTTGGTGTAGCCATTCATGGGTACTGCTGCTCAGCTCCTATTCCTGCTCTGTAGCCCTTCTGTAGTGGAAGGAACTGTTTCTTTCTTCTATCTCTTTTTCTTTTTTATATTTTATTTATTTACTTGAGAGAGAGAAAGAGGTGGGGGTGGGGGGAGAATGGGCATGCAAGGGCATCCAGCCACTGCAAACGAACTCCAGATGCGTGCGCCCCTGTGTGCATCTGGCTTACGTGGGTCCTGGAGAATCAGACCAGTGTCCTTTTGGCTTTGCAGGCAAATGCCTTAACTGCTGAACCAACTCTCCAGCCCTCTTCTCTCTCTCTCTCTCTCTCTTTTTTTTTTTTTTTGGTTTTTCGAGGTAGGGTCTCACTCTGGTTCAGGCTGACCTGGAATTCACTATGTAGTCTCAGGGTGGCCTCGAACTCTCGGCGATCCTCCTACATCTGTCTCCCAAGTGCTGGGATTAAAGGCGTGCGCCACCACGCCCGGCTCCTCTTTTCTCTTTTTAAAAAATATTTTATTTATTTATTTATTTGAGAGAAAGAGAGAAGCACATACACACACAGAGGAGAATGGACACATCAGGTCTCTAGCCACTGCAAACCAACTCCAGATGCATGCTGCCGCCTTGTGCATTTGGCTTTATGTGGATCCTGGGGACTTGAATCTGGATCTTCTGGCTTTGCCAGCAAGCACCTTAAGTGCTAAGCCATCTCTTCAGCCCAGGAACTGTTCCTTAGGCATCTTTTTCTTTCTTGTTGCCCAAGCAGTTAGCACAGGCAGGAAATATTGATTGAAAATAAAATGATGGCAGTTTTTAGTTTCCTTTAGTTAACTTCTCACCACCCTTTTCCTAAGAAGTCTTAATGATTCTGATGCAAATTAGCCATGTCAAGGGCAGCCAGAGGTATAGCTCCTCCATCTGTACAAATCTTGCTCCTGGGGTGACTAATGTCTGTCAGGCACTGTTTTTATGGCATGATAAGGTTTTTGCATGAAGGGCTCCAGAGACATTTAACAGAGGCATTGGTGTATTGTGCTTACAATCAATTATATTCCATATATTATAATTAAATTCAGGTTTTCCCCCTTTAAAAAAGTATTTTATTTATTTGCAAGCAAAGACAGAGAGACAGAGACAGACAGAAAATGGACATGCCAGGCCTCTAGCTGTCACACACGAACTTCAGATACATGTACCACTTTGTGTGTCTGGCTTTATGTAGATACTGGATCATTAGGCTTTGCAGGCAAGCGCCCCTTCTTTCTTTTTTTTTAAAAAATTTATTTTTTGCAAGCAGAGAGAGAGAGAAGAGAAGAGAAGAGAAGAGAGAGAGAGAAGAGAAGAGAGAAGAGAAGAGAAGAGAGGAGAAGAGAGACAGAAAATGGGCATGCCAGGGTCTTTAGCCACTGTAAACAAACTCCAGATGCATGTGCCCCTTGTGCATCTGGCTTACGTGGGTCCTGGGGAATTGAAACTGGGTCCTTTGGTGCAGGCAAATGCCTTAAACGCTAAGCCATCTCTCCAGTCCTTTTTTGTTACTTCTTTTAGGTAAAGAATTAAAAAACTCATGATAATATAATTTTTAAATTTTTTATTTATTTGCAAGCAGAGAGGGATTGAGAGAAGAGAGGGAAAGGGAAAGAGAAAAGGAGAGAGAATGGTCACACCAGGGTCTCCAGTTGCTGCAAATGAATACCAGATGCATGCACTGCCGCATCTGGCTGTACGTGGGTACTGGGGAATCAAACCTAGGTCACTAGGCCTTATAGGCAAGCACCTTAAGCTAAGCCATCTGTCTGGCCCTCATGAAAATATTTTCCATTTCAAGGTAAAAGCCAGTGTGTGTGAATTCAAAACGAATTTGTGCATGTGAGAAACAACTCCACCAGCCTTGGTTGTTCCTTTATCTGTAGAGTGAGAATGATTAAATGACATTAAGTTTTATTCACATTAAAGAAGGCCATTTTTGGTCATTTGAACGTGATTCTGCCAGTGCATTTTACGTTGATGTATTGGCAATTACGAAAATGATGGCTTTGTAGTTGGAAGTCATGATTAGCCTGTCAGCAAGCTCAATGTATGAAATCCCATCACGATCAAATAGCTGGGGTACCAGGAACAGAGAGAGTAATGCACACGGAATCTGAGTGAGCAGTCTTGCACTCCCATGCAAAAACTTTGTTTCTCCTCAACCTAACTGTGTGTCCTGAGATGTGCTAGGGTTGTTTTTCTTCTCTGACTGTCACCCCTACTCCCCTCCCTGCCTGTCTCTCACAAGTGTTTTCTGATTGAATATGGTGCAGGCCCTGGCCCAGGGGTCAGACCCTTGCACTCCAGTGGACTTTTGCATCCGAATGATAATATTCCTTATTTTGTGAAAGAAGATAATTTTCTTGTGTTCTTCTTTATCTTTCCAAAGGAAAAAAGGTAGCCAACCAAGGTTTACATGATCATCACTTCAGCAATAATCAGAAATTGAAGCCTTAGCAGGCATAGCAATATTGCCGTCATTGCAGATACAGGCTTGGACCTGGTCTCATTCCACCTCTCTCTGTCAATAGGGATGTTGCAAGAAGAAGTAATTAACGTTCAGCAACCACATTGATACTTACACCCAGTGGCTGTAAACAGTTATTAAAAAGCTGTGGCACAGGTCAGAATGGCAGGTTGAGTGGCATGGCCAGGGCTAGGGCCAGAAAAGCAGGCTTCTTTTGTAGTTTGGAATACATTTGAAGTAGTCTACTCGTCACGAAGCATTGTATTATGAAATGGGCAGAGTTAGGATCCTGTCTGTAAATTTCTGCATAATTGAAAACATTGAGAGAAATCCACGTAAAAACTCTGTTGATGAATCATTATAATTATGATTAGGATATGGGGCTGGGAGGATAGCTCAGTTCTGGGGACCTGAGATTGATCCCTAAACCCATGTGAAAATGCTGGGTGTGGTGGCAGATGTCTAGTATCCTAGTGATGGGGTGGTGGAGGCTCGATCCCCAGTCTAGCCTCCTTGTTGAGCACCAGGCAATGAGAAGCCCTGCCTCAAAACAAAATGTGGACAGCCATTCTTAAGAACGATACCCGTGTTTTCCTTTGGACTCCATGCAGTTACACACACATGCAGTCAGTCACATGCACGAGCACATACTCATAAATACATTCAAAAAACAGAGTAGCAACAGGACATGGTGGCGCATGCCTTTAATTCCAGCATTCAGGGAGGAGAGGTAGGAGGATCACTCTGAGTTGGAGGCCAGCCTGAGACTACATAGTAAAATCGAGGTCAGCCTGGACTACAGTGAGACCCTGCCTCAAAAAATCAAAACAAATAAACAACAACAAAACCTCAGAGTTGTATGCCTCCATTGCTGTAGATTCTAGTCCCTTGGAAAAGCCTGGGTCTGCTGTTACAGCTGAAGCAGCCTGCACTGTCTTTTTGTGTCGGCCCCCAGGCTTGTGAGGGTGGAGTGGGCAGTGTGGTGTAATGGGAAGTGGATGGACTTGGTGCCTTGGTTCTTTCAGCCTCAGGGATGCTAATCCCTGCTGGCCATGGGTATTTGAAGTCATGATTTCCTCTGTTCGAGTATCTTTTCACCAGTGGCAGATCACTTTGTCTTTTTTGCTTCAGTTACTTAAAAGTGTGTGTGTGTGTGTGTGTGTGTGTGTGTGTGTGTGTGTGTCTTTCCAGTAAAAAAACCCAAACCCATGATTCAGAGAGCTGTGGCAAAAAAGGGGGGGGGGGGCTGGAGAGATGGCTTAGGGGTTAAGGAGCTTTCCTGCAAAACCAAAGAAAGGACCTAGGTTCGATTCCCCAGGACTCATGTGGAGCTGAATGCACAAGCTGTGCATGTGTCTGGAGGTTGTTTGCACTGGCTAGTGGCCCTGGTGTGCCCATTCTCTCTCTATCTGCCTCCTTCTCTCTCTCAAATCAATCAATAAATAAACAAACAAACCACACATACACAGGAAGTTGGTGAGAAAGATTCAGTGCTGGTGCTACATTTAAGGATTTACAGCTAAAAGAAATGCCAATTATAAGTGATTCCTCACACTAATAGGGTTTTACAAGGTACTTGGAATGGTTCCAAGCATTATATGTTCTTTCTAGAAGTCAAGCTTTTGTTATTATCCGACTACCCCTGTTAATTGTTTTTGTAGCCCCTGCTTAAATAAACCCGTTCTGCTAGTGCCTGCATCCCTTGAAAGCTATTTACTATTGAGAGAGGTGGGGGGTAGTTCATATTGGTCAGTAGCTGTGCTGTTAATGCTATACAAAAGTCACACCCAGTATACTTCTTTAAAAATGCTTTGAAATTTTATCTGGCTGAAAAATTACATGTCTGAATTTGAAGACAGTTCCAAGCAGGGAAGAACTTTACAAGTCATGCATGATACGTTTACAAATTCTTTGATAAAACTGTCTGTGAAGGCCTTGGAGGTGATTAGCTCTATGTTCCTGTGTCACACGCTGCCTTTTTACCCCTGGGGAGTGACCGTATTAAGTTATTTGTGATCCTTTGGAGTTGTATGAAATGATAATTTAACTTTCAGATGTGGTTAATCTTTAGGCCCTGCTCCTAACTATTAACATCCATGGCATGACAGGCTTAAATGCTTCCAGGTGTGATTGAGGAACTTGGATGTGAAATTACTCTTGGATTATCTGGCCACTGTAATTTACTACAAACTGCAGTTTTGGCAGCAGCAGTTGAAAGAGTGTATTAACATTACCTTCACTCGAGAGACTTTTACATTAAATAAATGAACTGTCTTCTTGAGACAGCTAAGTGTTTATTATCTTTTGTAATACAGTTTGGAAGAGTGTTTTGTCTTGTGTATACTTGAAGTTTTGTTAACAAATGGCTGACATATGTAATCTTGAATTTTTTTTTTTTTTTTGGTTAGACCGTGCCTGTTGCAGAGAGTCCCATCCCCATTCTCTCTCTTTCCTGCCATGGGGTTCTTTCCTCCCCTCAGTTCTGCTTTGATTCTTGCTTGTGAGTAGGGACATCTGAGAAGCCACGTGCAGTTTTGTTCCTGGCAAGAAGAGGGCAAAATCCTGGGCAGATATGGCAGGTGAGGTGAGTTGAACGGCTGTTGGATTAGTGAGCTCTGTGAAGGGAGACTCCAGCACCCCCTGTTCCCTGCCCAGGGTGTCTTCTCTCCAGCTTAGTGCCTGTCTTCAACTTCTGGGACAGGCCTTAAACTTTGCCAGACTTGCCCACTTTTCTGTTTCCTGTATATGTCCTCTGATCCACTGTGGCCACCCATCTATCCCTGTGCAATTCAGCCTCACTCGAGGAGACACCCACTGCAACACGAGGGAGGATTCCTGACATTTATTTTTTTTTCCTGACATCATCATCATCATCATCATCATTATTATTATTATTATTATTATTCTTTTTGGTTTTTCGAGGTAGGGTCTCACTCTGGCCCAGGCTGACCTGGAATTAACTAAGTAGTCTCAGGGTGGCCTTAAACTCACGGCAATCCTCCTACCTCTGCCTCCCGAGTGCCCAGGCTGACCTGCCTGACATTATTTTTAATATTTTATTTATTTATGTATTTGAGAGAGAGAGAGAGATACAGAAATAGGCAGAGAGAGGAGAGAGAGTGGCCTGAGAGAGAGAGAGAATGAATGGGCCTCCAGCCACTGCAAATGAATTCCAGATGCCTCCTTGTGCACCTCTGGGTCCTAGGGAGGATTCCCTGACATCATCATCATCATCATCATCATCATCATTATTATTATTATTATTATTCTTTTTGGTTTTCGAGGTAGGGTCTCACTCTGGCCCAGGCTGACCTGGAATTAACTAAGTAGTCTCAGGGCCTGACAATCCTCCTATTTTTAATATTTTATTTATTTATGTATTTGAGAGAGAGAGAGAGATACAGAAATAGGCAGAGAGAGGAGAGAGAGAGAGAGAGAGAGTGAGAGAGAGAGAGAGAGAGTGAGAGTGAGAGAGAGAGAGAATGAATGGGCCTCCAGCCACTGCAAACGAATTCCAGATGCATGTGCCCCCTTGTGCATCTGGCTTACATGGGTCCTAGGGAGCAGAACCTGGGTCCTTTGGCTTTGTAGGCAAGCACCTTAACCGCTAAGCCATCCCTCCCGCCCCTTTCCTGACATTATTAATTGGGGTTTCTGAGTTTCCCCATTGAATGTTTTTACTTATGCCATTAACTTTTATAGAAAGTAAGTAAGTATTCTGTTGTGTTACATACACAGAAATCATGTAGTAATGGTGTGGTGCACTTAACAACCCTTCATAACACTGCTCTTTTGAGAACAGTGTTCCACGTTCTAATCAATCTGAGATGGATTTTTGGAAACACATTTTTCCTGTAGAATTTACATTGAATTTTTTTTTTTTTTTTTTTTTTTTTTTTTTTTTTTGGAGAGAGACACAGAGAGAGAGGGAGAGGAAGACAGATAGAGATGGGCGCGTCAGCAGCCTCTCAGCTGCTGTGAACAAAATCTAGATGCGTGCGCCCCTTGTGGTCAAGTGCGGCATTGCGCCCTTGTGTCTCCTTTGCATCTGGGTAAATGTGGGACCTGGAGATTGGAACTAGCGTTCTAGGCTTAGGAGGCAGGTGCCTTAACCACTAAGCCACCTCTCCAGCCCTCCTTTTTTTTTTTTAAATCTGATCCTAATTAGAACGAAAGCTTCAAATATGATTTAGATACTTAATGAGAGAGAACTTTGGGGTCTTTTGTCCTTTGAACTTTGCCAGTAGGATTTTTTTTTTTTTTGTTTTTTTGTTTTTCGAAGTAGGGTCTCACTGTAGCCCAGGCTGACCTGGAATTCACTATGTAGTCTCAGGGTGGCCTTGAACTCTCAGCGATCCTCCTACCTCTGCCTCATCAGTGCTGGGATTAAAGGTGTGCGCCACCACGCCTGGCTTAGTCAGTAGAATTTTTTAAAGTGCTTTAAATCAATACCGACGACTTGAATTTTCAAATCACCTTTGAAAGGTGAGGGTTACAGACAGGGTCATCCAGTATTTAATACACTTCAAATAATCTTTGAAAGGTAAGGGTTACAAGCAGGGTCATCCAGCGTTTTAATATGTTTTCTATGACATTCCAGAAGACTATGTATGACAGCATGGAACTTTAAGAAAAGGCAAATGAGTAGAAATTCTGCCATAATTTCATTCAACAAATCATAGGTTTCAAGGTAGTTATTCTACCAGAGATTTTGCCCTTCGAAAATTGTTTGCTAACCTGTAGAATAATAACTCTAGGCATTGCAGAAAGAATCCAAAGTTATTGACCATCATGGGATACTAATTATTTACCTTTCCTGCTTGGGGCTTATAGTGAACAGAATGTAAGTTAGTGGTTAAGGCTTAGAGCCCATGATTTCTGAATACTCTCCTCATATATCCAGAGGTGTCATTCTTATTTTATATTTGTTAAACAGTATATTTGGAATCTACCTTACATGAATTCTGAAGAGAAAAAAATTCCAAGGGATACCCTCTTTCCCTCTCTCCTCCTCTCTCCTCCCTCCCTCCCTCCCTCCCTCCCTCCCTCCCTCCCTCCCTCCCTTCCTTCCTTCCTTCCTTCCTTTCTTCCTTCCTTCCTTCCTTCCTTCCTTCCTTCCTCTCTCCCCCTTCCCCTACCTTCCCTCCCTCCTATTTTCTTCCCTTCCTCCCCTCCCTTTACTTTCTCCTTTCTCCTACCTTCCCTTCCCCTCCCATTTCGCTCCCTTCCTTCCTTTCTTTCCTAGGGTCTCATTGTAGCCCAGGCTGACCTGGAACCCATAGAGATCCTCCTTCCTTAGCCTCCTGAGTGTTGAGGTGTGAGCCAACATACCTGATTCCAAAAGAGATTTCCTAACCATGTAGGAGTATCTGTACATGAAACTACAAAAGGAGAAAAGTAGTTAAGTTGTGGCCTAGGGAGAAGTCTTTAAAGAAAAAAAAATAGAATAAAATAGAAATACATGAATATAATATGCGTGCATTCTGAAATATTTAAGGTTGGTAGAAATTCCGTTTAGGAAAGACGGTGGTAAGCAAGTTAGCTTAGTTGTAGGGTGACCAGATGAAAAGGGGCAGGGAAAGAAGCCACGTCATTTGCATTTCTTTCAAAGTAATAATGCATTGTTAAGCTGAAGATGGTGTGACATGAAAGTAACTTTATTTGAATTAGGATAAATATTAGAAAGAACTCAAAGTAATCATTTTGTGTTTATTGACTGACTGATCGATTTATTTATTTGCAAGCAGAAAGAGATAGAAGAGACAAGACAGAGAATGGGCACACCAGGGCCTCTAGCTGCTGCAGATGGACTTCAGATGCACGCGCCACTCTGTGCATCTGGTCTTACGTGGGTTCTGGGGAATTGAACTCTGGTGGTCATTAGTCTGTGCAGGCAAGTGCCTTAACCACTGAGCAATCTCTCCAGTCCTCATTTTTTGTTTTAAACTGAGGAAAATATCAGTTTTTTTTTTGTGTGTGTGTGTGAAAACATTTACTTATAAAAGCCAGTTATGGTGCTGGAGAGATGGCTTAGTGGTAAAGGCCTTTGCCTGCAAAGCCAAAGGATCCCGGTTCGATTCTCCAGGATCCATGCAAGCCAGATGCACAAGAAGGCTCATGAGTCTGGAATTCATTTGTAGTGGATGGAGGTCCTGGTATGCCCATTCTCTCTCTGTCTCTGCCTCTTTCTCTTGCTCTCAAATAAATAAATAAATAAATATTTTTTAAAAAGCCAGACATGCTGGTGCATGCCTTTAATCCTAGCACTTGGGAGGCAGAGGTAGGAGGATTGCTGTGAGTTCAAGGCCACTCTGGGACTACATAGTGAATTCCAGGGCAGCTTGGGCTAGAGTGAGACCCTACTTCAAAAAATCAAAAAAAAAAAAAAAAAAAAAAAAAAAAATTTTTTTCAAAAAGCAGTTATTAGGAAAAACTTGATTGTCTGCAAGCTCTTAGAGAATTTTTGGGTGTTCTTTTTAAAGTTATGTTTATTTTTATTCATTTATTCACAAATGGAGGGAGGGCTGAGAGAGGGAGAGAAAGAAAGAAAAAGTGTGAGTATGGGCATGCATCCTGCCATCAGGGCCTCTTGCCATTGCAAATGATCTCCAAGATGTATGCACCACTTTGTATATCTGGCTTTATGTGGGTAGTAGGGAATTGAACTTGAGGTGTTAGGCTTTGTAAGCAAGCACCTTTGACACTGAGCCATCTCTCCAGTCCAGTAAAACTTTCCCTTCCCCTTCCTTCCCCTTCTTGTCTCTTCTTTCTTCTTTTTCCAAGGCAGGGTCTTACTCTAGCCCAGGCTAACCTGGAACTCTATAGCTCCAGGAGGTTTGCTTCAAATTTGCAGCAATCTTCCTATCTGCTAGGATTAAAGGAATGTGCCACTACGCCTGCCTGGCCTACTTATGTCTTTCCCACATCTTGTATGGTGTTTACCATGGTCAGGCACTGTTCTCACTAGGAAGTGGGTCTATTTCCCCTTTTACAGATGGCACACAGATGCCAGGGACTTGCAGTTCCCACCACTCTTGTGTGGAGAGCCCCTCTTCATTCAGATCTCAGAGTCCGCCCTCCATGGGCTGTGATCCTGACCACTGTCCTCTGCTGCCTATGCAGAAAATCTAGAATGGCCTCTTGGGAAAGGTGGGTTCCAACTTCTTTCTTTAGTCAGACCCCTTTCAGAAGAGACTCATTGCCAAGGTTGGCTTTGACAGTCACAGTCACAGTCACCTTGATGGTTGGAGGTGTGCAGAGCAGCAACCTTTGTGGGTGGTCCTTATCTGGCTCTGGGGAAACTGTTGGCAGGTCCTTATTCTATAGTAGAGACTTTTCTCTATAGGCAGATTCTGCCCTCTCACCCTTCAGGTGTGGGGTAAAGAATGAGATCTGTGTTCAAGTTCATGGCAGAAGGTAAATAGGATCTGGAATGTACCTGAAGGCCTGTGTGTTAAAGGCCTGGTCCTCAGCTTGGTGCTACCATGAGGTGATGGAAACGTTAAGTGGCGGGCCTTACAGGAAGCTTCTGGTCATTAGAGATGTACCCTGAGGGGGCTGTGTAGGACCTGCCCTTTACTTTTCCTCTTTTCTGCATCCCAGCCATGAGGTGAGCAGCTCTGCTCCCACACACTCTGTTCCCATACTGTGCCTGCCACAGGCCCAGAGTAATGGAGCCAACTGACCATGGACAGAAGCTTCCAGACATGAACCAAAGTTACCTTCCCTCTTTACAAGTTGACTATCTCAAGTGGTTTGCTACACTAGTAGAAAGCTAACACATGGGAGGGAGCGAGGCCGAGTTGTTGCTTGGTAGAAGATAGGAGCACCAAATTGGACATCCAAGTGCCATGTTGACCAAGCTGCTATTGTCACGGGCTACCTTATGCTACTCCAGAATTAGCACACATGTGGAACAGGTTTCTCTGTGTGTACACACTCATGGTATGTACATGCACATATGAATGCTTGTGTATATATAGGTGGTACACAGAGAGATGTTAATTGCTCCATTACCAGTTTTTCTTTTTTTAATTTTTAATTTTTTTGGGGGGGGAGAGACACAGAGAAAGAGAGAGACAAAGAGAAAGGGAGAGGAAGACAGACAGAGATGGGCGCGCCAGCAGCCTCTCAGCTGCTGCGAACGAAATCCAGATGCGTGTGCCCCCTTGTGGTCAAGTGCGGCATTGCGCCCCTTTGCATCTGGCTAAACTTGGGACCTGGAGATTGGAACCAGCATTCTTAGCCTTAGGAGGCAGGCGCCTTATCCGCTAAGCCATCTCTCCAGCCCTTAAATTTTTATTTATTTATTTGAGAGTGACAGAGAGAGAAAGAGGCAGAGAGAGCAAGAGAATGGGCACAGCAGGGCCTCCAGCCATTGTAAACTCTAGGTGCATGTGCCACCTTGTGTATCTGGCTTACATGTGTATTGGGGAATCAAGCCTCGAACTGAGGTTCGTAGGCTTCACAGGCAAGTGCTTAACCACTAAGCCATCTCTCCAGCCCCCATACCAGTTTTTCAAAAATACCAGTGTGTTCTGTATGCACTAATTTATTTTAAACTCTTGACCCCATAGCTTCCTCCCTCCCACCAGTACTGGAGATTGAACCTAGGGTCTTGTACATGCCAAGCAAATTTCTGCCACTGAACTACATCCTCAGCCCCCCAGCCTCATTTATACTTAATAAGTTCATATACATCAGGGCCACTTACCTCATTTTCAACTGTTTTAGAAGATGGCCTTCTTGCCCTTTGAGCTACTTTTATTCTGTCCCCATCACATAAGCCCTCCAGAGTGACCTTTGTTTCACCACAAAACAAGTCCCTCTGTCTGAGGCCTATGTTCATGCAACACCATTAGAACACAGTGGCCACTGTGGAGAAGCAGCCCCAGCATCCATCCATGGGGCGGGGGGTGGTGGATCACATGCAGCATAGCAAGGAAGGAGATTCTGTTATTTTATGATGTGTTTGAACTGACTAGGGCAGTCACCAAAGGACGAGTTCTGTATCATTCCACTCTTAAGAAGGGCCTTGTCAGGCTGGGGAAATGGCTTAGTGGTTAAGGCATTTGCCTGTGAAGCCTAAGAACTCTGTTCAATTCCCCAGGACCCACGAAAGCCAGATGCACAAGGGGGCACATGCGTATGGAGTTCGTTTGCAGTGGCTGAAGACCCTGGCACACCCATTCTGTCTTTCTGTCTGCTTCTTCCTTCCTCCCTCTCTCAAATGAATAAATAAACAATTTTTTTAAAGGGTTGCAGAGATGGCTTAGTGGTTAAGGCTCATGCCTGTGAACCCTAAGGACCCTGGTTTGATTCTCTAGGTCCCACTTAAGCCAGATGCACATGGTAGTGCATGTGTCTGGAGTTTGTCTGCAGAGGCTAGAGGCCCTGACGTGCCCATTCTCCCTCTTTCTCTGTCTCTAATAAATAAACAAATAAAAATAAAATCTTAAAAAATTTTTTTAAAAAAGAAGGGGCTGGGGAAATGGCTTAGTGGTTAAGGAGTTTGCCTGTGAAGCCTAAGGACCACGGTTTGATTCCCCAGGACCCACATAAACCAGACGCACAAGGGGGCACATGCGTCTGGAGTTTGTTTGCAGTGGCTGGAGGCCCTGGCACACCCATTCTCTCTCTCTCTTTCTCTCTCTCTCTGCCTCTTTTCTCTCTCTCTCTCTCTCTCTCTCTCTCAAACAAATAAATAAAAAGACATTTGATTAAAAAGAAGAAGAAGAAGGGCTGTGGTCAAAGATGTTGAGGCACAGTGTAGAAGCATGTCTGCCAGGGCTGGGAGCAGGGTGTAGGAGGGAATGGGAATTGTTTAATATGGAGTTTCAGTTTTGCAAGATGAAAACAATGTTGGGGATTGGTTGCATCACATTGTGAACATAGTTAACAATATTGAACTCTACACCTGAAAATGGTTGAGATGGTAACTTTTGTGTTTTATGACCATCAAAAACACAACCAACAAGCCAATCGATTGAAGCCCTTCTGATTCGGAGGAAAATCTGTTTAGCTCAGTGCATTACTTGACAGCCAGGTACTCAATGGTCGTGTTGATTCTAGCATAATTGACAACTAGCTCAGTTCTGCTGTCTACAGAACAGATATTGGGGTACCCATGTGAAAGTCTTGATATTGGTTTGGAAGAAATTCTTGGTGCAAGCTGAAGGAAGGGTGGGGACAGTGTGAGCAGAGACATGAGAAGTTAGCAAGCATGTTCTATGCACAGAGCATTTCCCACATTACTGACCACATGGCGCACACATAGACCTCAGGCATGCTGGGTTGCTCTGACAAGGGAGCGGCAGTCTCCTGGCTGGTAGACAGTCCCGGAGACAGCGCTCTGATGGGGATCCTAGATGGGCAGATGTGCAGGTGATGGTCACTGCCTAAGTGTCCTGGCTTTGTTGGCTATGCCCACAGATAGGCCCAGGCCCCTCTCTTCCAGCTTCCATGCCTCTCTATCCTGGTGAATTGCAAACCCAGTGGAATTTTGAAAGTTTTTGTGAACTTTTTGCTATTGCAAAGTTCACAGGGCAGAGCACTGTCCGAAAGAAACACAGCAGAGCAGGTTATTCACTGTGGCCTCAGAGCAGGCCAGTAATTGCTGTCACTGGGCAAGTGGCGCCTGGTCTCAGGCTAGTGCCAGGACTGCTCAGAGCTGGCAGCCAGGACACACCCTGCTCAGGAGTGGTGCAGGAGGACGGAAGGGCGTGGGGCAGATGCAGCCACAGGTGACTCTGACACCCCAGCACCCCAAGATACACATCGGAATATGCAGAATGTTTCCGATTATTCTGGACTTGGTTCAGTTTAGATGTGAATTACATTCATTCACCTCTGCCAATAAGCAAAGGTCTGTGAACATGTCTTGTAAGCCGCTGGAAAAAGACTCGTCCAGCCAGCTCTTTGATCAATGCCGCAACCAAATGTTGGGGTGAAGAAAAGTAGGTTGAAAAGGGTCGTTTGGAATAAGAAATCAGGTTTGGCTCCTCGCTTGGCCCCTGTAGGGAGACCTTAGGCAAGTTATTAAACTTAGTTCTTTCTGTTCCTTTGTAAAATGAGGGTAGTCATCTTTACCTTCAGGCCCATTCTCATGACTTGGGTAATGATTAAAGCATGGGCACTGTACTTTGTGATAAAAATAATGTAGTTTTCACCTGCACTGTGTGACACACAGACGGCTTGGCTCCCCATTCTCCTTTGTAAGAAGCCCATCCCAGCTTTTGTAAAGCTTCCATCCTCTGAACTATGGACTCCTGGAGTTTGATCTTTTGAGATTAAATAGCAGTCAGTGCAGAAAGCAAGGGTTTGGCCATTTTGAGCTCTTTAAAAGAGGAACAATTAATTTGATGTAAGCATGAAGACCTTATGGGTAAAATGTTCAAATGGTAACATATCGTATACACATGCACATTACAAAGCGTCTTTTTTACAAAAAGCTTTACCTCCTCCCCGAAAAACCAGCTACTATAAAATTTATGACTAAAATAGTCAAAGGGGATTTTGACAGACTTTCCTGTCAACTTCACAGAAGTTCAGAGTCATTTGGGAAATTGTTTAGTGAGGCCAGCATTCTTGATGCAGACTCAAATATAGTCATGCTGTCATACCCCACCGTGGTGGTGCTCTTTTAATTATTAAGCGAAGTTTTACCTGTTGGCAAATGTAGCCATTTGAATTAACAGTGGGCTAAACTTGGCATAGAAACTGCTCAAACACAGTGTAGTTGTTGTTTAACTGAAAACATTGACTCGCCTTTTTTTAACCCCCCCTTAAAAATTCCTAGAGATCTGAACAATTTAAAATGAGTACTTTGTCCTGTTTCTGCTCCAGACTGTTGTGCTGGCCTCCCCCAGCACAACTACTTCTCCTTACTTTTGACCATGGACTCCTGCTGGTCCTGGCTTCTCCCTCCCCTTACTTGTAGTTACTATTGACCTTGTCCTTGCTGCATGGTGAACAGCGGAGCTGCAAGACTCACAATGGCTGCTGTCCTCATAAGCCTGCTTTCCCCAAGTTGAGTTGTTGAACCCGAGTAAGGAGTTCACAGAACATGGATTCGATGGGAGTGCCATTGCCTTGCGGGACCTGCACTCTCACATACTCCGCGTCTCTGTTAAAGATAAGATTTAAGTCATATGTGGCACACACATGTAATTTAAGCTTTTGGGAGGCTGAGGCAGGAGGTTGTAAGTTCAAAGTCAGCTGGGCTATATAAGTGGTTTCAAAAAGACAAAAATGAAACCAAAAACAAACACCAACAATAAGAAAAAGCTAAAGATGAACTTGGATAGAAATGTGATTTACTTTGATTTCTCCAAGGGTCATGTAGCTTAATGCTGAAAACAACTCTAAAATGACATTAAAATCTTATGCTTATAAAAATATTGGCACAAATTAATATGTGGTAATAATTTTATACATGTTCACTAAAGGACTATTTTGTTTACTGTTAGCTTGAATTTTTAGTAAAAAAATGAAGAAACACAAAAAGGAAAACACCTTTGTGTGATTTATAATGTTTGTGTTGGGTTTTCAAGTTATTTAAAATTTTTTGTAGGTTTTATATTGGGCCCTAGAATTTTGAATTAGAATAAATTCAGACACATTAAAAACTGGTGTTAAATTTTAAAGACTAACATGCCCCTTTGGTTTACTGATACTGTATTGGGCTTTAAAATGTGTGTGTTTTATTTATTTTATTTTACTTTGTTATTATTTATTTATTTTTTTTTCCCCCAAGGTAGGGTCTTACTCTAGCCCAGGCTGACCTGGAATTCACTATGTAGTCTCAGAATGTGTGTATTTTAAAACTTTGTGTTTCTTTACGTGTGTGTAGCACACGCACATGCATGTGGAGGCTAGTGAAGCCTTGGGTGTCATTCTACAGGCTCCATATACTTTTTTTTGAGATGGGATCTCTCAAATGGCCTGGAACATGCTAAACTAAGCTAGACTAGCTGACCAGCAAGGCCTAAGATCTGCCTATGTCTCCTCAGTGCTGGGACTGTAAATGCATAACACCCCACCTGGCTTTTTAAAAAAATTATTATTATTCATATGAGTCTGGGAGCTCTGGCACCAAAAGTTCCCTCTTGTGCCCCTTCCCATTAGTGTCTCCTCAGAGATACCCGCTATTGTGTCATTGATCCCGATGGTATATCTCCAAGTCCATAGGTTAGTTTGATCAGTTCTTGAACTCTGTCATATAGGATAGGGTCTGGTGACATCTGGGAGAGTCAGCCATGTTGTAGCATATAGTTCCCTTTTTCATTGCTGTGAACCCTTCCTCCTCCCTCCCTCCCTCCCTTCCTTCCTTCCTTCCTTCCTTCCTCCCTCCCTCCCTTCCTTCCTTCCTTCCTCCCTCCCTCCCTCCCTCCCTCCCTCCCTCCCTCCCTCCCTCCCTCCCTCTCTCCCTTCCTTCCTTCCTTCCACTTTATGTGGGTATTGGGGAATCAAACCTAGGTCCCTTGGCTTTGCAGGCAAGTGCCTTAAACACTAAGCTATCTCTCCAGCCCAACTCTTTTACTTTATTTTGTTGATGAACACTTGAGTTTTATCCTGTTTGGTTATTAGGAATAAAGTGATTATGAATATTACTATCCAGGCTGGTAGTGGACACAAAATTGTTGGCACTTGGACATAATGTATATTGAGCTTTGTTAAGTATGACCACCCTTCTGGATCTGTAGTGTCTACAAATTGTGGGTTGAAAACACACTGTTGAGCATGCCTAGACAGCTCACTCACACAGCACGTACACTGTTAGGTGTTCTAAGTAACCCGGTGATGGTTTAAATTATACAGAAGGATGTGTGCAGGGTGTAGGCAAATATTATATGGTTTTCTATAAGGGTCTGGGCATCTGCAGATTTTGGTCCAGGGACCCTGGAACCCATGCCTTGGACACTGAGGGACAGTGGTGTCACCAAACACTTCCCAGTGCTGCCAGCTTCACTACTTATTATTTCCAGTCCTATTTTTCCTTTTCTTTTTCATTTTAATTATTATGGCAGGATATCTAGTTTGATATCAGAGAAATAGAACTTACATGTATATTTTTTTCTTTTTTTTTTTTTTTTGAGGGAGGGTCTCACTCTAGCTCAGGCTGACCTGGAATTCACTATGTATTCTCAGGCTGGCCTTGAATTTATGGCAATCCTCCTACCTCAGCCTCCCAAGTGCTGGGATTAAAGGTGTACACCACTATGCCCAGCCCCAAATTATATTTTATATTCTTACTCATATATAGAAATTAATGGGTCCATGCATGGTCTTGAGCATCGATGAGGATCCCCCCATACCTGTTTTTTAAAACTTATTTTTATTAGATATGGACATACTTAATATATTAATACTTAGTTTTTAAGCCAAGCTTGATTGTTTATTTCATTACTGATAATGAAAAAGTTCTTTTGTGTGTGTGTGTGTGTGTGTGTGTGTGTGTGTGTGTTTTTCGAGGTAGAGTCTTGGTTTAGCCCAGGATGACCTGGAATTAACTAAAAAAGTTATTTATTTATTTTTCAAGTTGTGGGGGGGAGAGAAAATGAATGAGCGAGCATGCCAGGGCCTTCTGCCACTGCAAACAAACTCCAGATGCATGCGTCCCCTTGTGCATCTGGCTTTATATGGGCACTGGTGAATTGAACTTGGGTTCTTGGGCTTTGCAGGCAAGTGCCTTAACCACTGAGCCATCTCTGCAGCCCAGCAAAGTTCTTTTTGAAAGCTTTTAATTGATAGACTCCATTCATATCCACAATGTATCATGATCATAATCCCCTCCTACCACCCTCCTTTGTCCCTCCTCCTCTGTTCCTCTCTACTAAATCCCTTTTCCAACTAGTTCCTGTTTATTTTTGCTGTTGTTGTTATTATTGTTTTGTTTTGTTTTTTTTAAGATGGGATCTTACGCTAGCCCAGGCTGACCTGCAACTCTAGTTCTAGGCTGGCATTGAACTCACAGTGATCCTCTTACCTCTGCCTCCCAAGTGCTGGGATTGAAGGTGTGTGAACCACCAGGCTCAGCCTCTTGTATTTTGCTGTCATCATCCCCCCTTACATTATGTAGGTTTTATGTGGGTAGAGGTCGTGAATGCCATGGCCACTTTGAAGACACTTTTACAAAGTATTCCTGCCCTTCCTTTGGCTTTTACATTTTTGTCTGCCACCTCCTC
Source organism: Orientallactaga sibirica (assembly GCA_036365145.1). Classification (NCBI taxonomy): domain Eukaryota; kingdom Metazoa; phylum Chordata; class Mammalia; order Rodentia; family Dipodidae; genus Orientallactaga; species Orientallactaga sibirica. The sequence goes on from JAEOAD010000003.1 coordinate 25,375,770, forward strand.
CAAAATGGTCCCTGAGTCTTTGAAGGTGTGAGAGAGATGTCACACTTGGTGCTGAACACTCCACTGTCACTTCTCAGGACTTTGATAAATTTTGATTCTCCCCAGTGGTCACTGTAATATGAAAAGAGAAGCTTTTCTAACCAAAATTGAGTATTAATATATGAGCAGAAAGATACATATTTGGAGGTAATATGGGAGACATAGTGTATCTATTTAGCTAAACAGTCATGATAGCTTCTCCCCTAGGGCTTCTAGGCTAGGTTTTCAGTACTACACATGAATTCCCTCCCATGGAGTAGGCCTCAAATTATATCAGAGAGCAGCTGATTACCCCCATAACAGACATGCCACCACTGCATTAGTTGGCATGTTTGGCCTGGCTGGCCAGCCATGGAACTTGCAGGGTCCACTGCTGGTTAAGACTGTTGATGACTTCCTCCCCCCCCCCGCAACAGGCTGCATAGCTCTTTCCAGCACTGCGATAGCTAGTGAACAGGGAGGAAGCTTGTAGCTCAGCTCCAGCTTGATTTCTCAGTGTCCTGTAGCCCAAGCATGTGGTGTCTTCAGCAATAACAAAGTTCTCTATAGGAAAAGAATATATTCCTCAGAGTTTTAGAAACCACTTGCTTGGTTTAGGTTTTTTTTTTTTTTTTTTTTTGGACAGTCTCATGTAATCCAGCTTAGCTTCTAACTTACTATGTAGTTTAGAATGGCCTTCAATTCTTGATCTTCCTGGCTCCACCTCCCAAATTATAGGACTATAGGTATGCTCCACCACAACTAGTTAGTTTAGAATTTTATTTAAGGAAATTATATGATAGCGACCTCTCCTTCCTTTCCTCCCTCCTTCTTTTGTTTCTTTCTGTGCCTCTGTGCTAGCAATATAATATAACCTGGCCTTTCACACAGTAGGCAAGTGCTCTACCACCAAGCTTTATTCCCCCTTCTAAAAGAAGGATCATGTTTTAAATTACACATACAAAAGCAGCTTACACAGGACTAGGAAAATTATAGCTAGTAATGTCACAAACTTACAGAAACATAAAAATTGCCTTACAAAAGAATTCAGTTAAAGACCTTTGTAGGGCAACAGCAATAAAATAACCAAGAATGTTTTTTCCTTTCTTATGGACTGAAACCTATCAGTCCAAAAGGGACTACGTCACATTTATCAGGTTTACGCGATCTCAGTACTTATTTTACTAAAACTTGGTCGAATCAATTAGTTCTTGTTGTTCCAAGTGCCATACAAGCTCCACACGCTTCACTTCTCTGTGTCTCAGGCACCTTGATTAGTCAGGCGGTCTCATCTGAAACTAACATATAATAGTGTGAAGTTGTGTAACTTGCCATACCAGTTCTGCAGTGTTTTTGTTTTGCTCAAAGTAGATGAAAGGTTTATTTAAGTGTGGCCACACGGGTACTGCATTCCTGGTGATCTTGGAGGTTAATGACAATCTTTGTCATAGAAATCAGGAAATGTGGGTTGAGCCGCTGGGATGGATGAAGCTAGTTCATTAATACGCTGCTTCCCAAGGCACTGGGGATGGTTGGAGGCACTCGATGGTAGGTCTTGCATCTTTGAAAATCTATCATCTATATTCCGTCCATCCATCCATACTTGTATCTACCTACCATGTATCCATTCAGCCTGTCTCTTTGTATCTTCATCCTGCTTTTAAAACTCTCTGCATACACCAGTATTTTGGTGTATTAGCCGTTGGGTGATTGCTTTCTCTAGTATGATGGGAACCACTTTGGAAAATCCAGGTAAGTTTCTTTCTACAGTCTACAGTAGGCGTGTTTTAGTTGGAGCATTGGCTTGGTTATAAAGACAGTCGTATTGGCAGTGGTACTGGTGCTCTGTTGAACTGGTTGGCTTTTAACCTAATTGACTTTATCAGTCAGTGTTGGGATTTATGCCACTATATTTTAGTTTATGTAGTATAGATGGAAGAATTGCTTAAAATAAATATATATCTACAGGATATAGTTAGATAAAATAGTTTTTGGATCTAGCAAGCTTTGAGGTGTCATTCAGACACTATTTAAGTGGATTGTGATATGCTGTGAATTTTGTGAAAATATCCAGGCTCCTCACAAATGTGTAAGTGTAGGTGAACATTTATTTAGGAGAAGAGGAGACAGTGGTTGCTGTTATCAGGCACACTTAATTTATTTCTGATACAGTCCTTAATACCACTATTCAAAATGCGACCAAGTACAGAGAAGGTTGTTCATCTGAAGGTGTCCACGATGCCTGTACTGTGAGGAAAGGTGGAGCTCTTCATCTCCAGGGCACACTCCCGGCCGTGTGCACCCTGCGACAGGAATGCAAACTCTCTGTTCACAGGGAATGTCTCCACTAGGCCACTGGGGTGGGTTAGTTGTTCTGTTCATCACTGTTTGTCCTGTTTGGTGTCTCCAGAGAAAGCCATGAAGTAAGTTATGAATTAGAGCCACTGTGAGGGATCGGAGGCCTCTGATGCTTTGAAAGGCTATTTCTGCTCGGAAAGTTCCCGTCTGCAGGACTGGTGTCAATCAGCTTCAGCTCACTTGTGCTGTATCTGAAGCACTGGAGGGTCAGAAAGGCACCGCAAGGACCGGCGTGTGCAGGACCGAATCTGCCATCTGAGCCAGGGCCGCTCACTAGCTTTTGTGCTTGAGTACGGCGCCATTGGCCACTGGAGGCTGTGATCAGCATTGATTCTTCACACATAAGTAACAGAAGAGATTAAAAATTTGCTGTCCGTTTTCTTCATGTGAGAACTTTCCTTGTTACATATTTAATGAAAGACATTTCCTACAAATTACTTTAAATTCTCCGTATGCCTAAGAATCACAGATGTACATGCAAGCGTGTGTATGGGAGGGAGTGTGTGTGGGGGGGTGCAAGCAGAGACAGGCAGAAAAGTCAGCGTCCCTGGATCTACTTGTACTAATTTTATTGTTGTCACTGTGTTGAACTAACAGCAGCGAAATGGCCATGTCCTTTCACATGTGCGTGAGAGGCCTTACTAACTGAGGATGAGAACATGTGTTCTGTGTACAGAACTCACAGGTGGTATTATAAGTACTCGGCCACCTTGACAACAGTACTACACAGAGCAAATCCCTTGGGAGTAGGAAGAGCTAGGCTTTTCGGTGGAAGTTTGTTAAACCCTAACCCTGTGTTAGGCTTGTCTTGCCAATTACTGGGAGGTGAGAAGCTACAGGGAGGCGAGGAGTAGCTCTGGCTGGTTTCCTAGTGGCTCCTTCTGAACTGTCTCTGTGGCTAGCATGGTAGGCGTGTCCCAGAGCACTGTCAGCTGCTTACAGTGTTGGTGGTAATGGCTCCATTATGAGATGATGAGGCAGAAGTGACTAAGCTCTGACCAGAAGGACCAGAATGCCAGACCAAGTTAATGGCCACCCATGTTATCCATTGTGAGGGGAAAGCCACGTTCCAGTTTAGTCTCTGTAAAGAACAGAATCTGAAATAAAAGGTAGAAATAAAAATAGCAGTCAATATGCTATTTTCTTTTAAATTTTTAATCAAATTGTTAAATGACTAAATGGTTCAGGGACTAGTCTTTATTAAGTTGTAATTAGAGCATTTTCAGAAACAAGTCTGTGTCAGCAGGTAGTACTTATATATCAAAAGTTTTACAATTCAGCCTACCTCTTGACCTGGGAATTCCTAGGAAATTTTCATCTGTCCAGATGAAGATTCTGTATAGATTTCCATCACACAGGGCTGGAGAGATGGCTTAGCAGTTAAGACACTTGCCTGTGAAGCCAAAGGACCCAGTTTCAATGCCCCAGGACCCATGTAAGCCAGATGTACATGGTGACGCATGCGTCTGGTGTTTGTTTGCAGTGGTTAGAGGCCCTGATGTGCCTATTCTCTCTCTCCCTGTCCCCTCTCTAAAATAAATAAGATATATATTTTTAAAAAGACTTCCATCACAGAGGATGCCACCATGGAACAGGAGCGATGTCTAGGGACATGATGCCATGTTCTTACGGCAGCAACAACAAGCAGAGGTGAGGGCAAACAGCTTAATAGAAATTGCTATGTAGAATTATGTTTAGTTATATTAAAAATACAGGTAGAAAAGTAAAATATTATTTAAAATGTCAACAGAAGTTACCTGATGGTGGAGGATATTCAACATTTTCAATTCACCTTTTTACTTGTCTCTCTTTACCAAACTTTTCACAATGACCATTTATTGGTTTTATAATCATATAAGGGAAATTGAGAAAGAACAGAGTGAATGATTGAAGGGAGAAAATGACTTTGAAAGAGCTGTATTGGATAGTGAGACTGCATTTGGCCATAAAGATCTGACATGTTCTGACCAAGTTCCAAGGACTGCTTTGCCTTTTTGGAAAGAGTAAAGAAGAGGGTTAGTTTGTTCTAAAGGTTATTGATTTTTAGAGCACATCCAGTGTGGGGAAGGAAAATATTAACATGACCTTTTTCTCCCTTCTGGCACCTGGTACTTGATTTCATAGAAAGGGAATGAATGATGGCTGGGCATGGTGGTGCACGCCTTTAATCCCAGCACTTGGGAGGCAGAGGTAGGAGGATCAGTGTGAGTTTAAGGCCAGTTTGAGATTATAAAGTAAGTTCCAGGTCAGCCTGGGTTAGAGTGAGTAAGACCCTACCTCAAAAAAAAAAAAAAAAAAAAAAAAAAAAACAAAGAAGAAGGAAAGAGGGAATGAATGACGAGCTTAGCCTGTCCTTGTCCATCTACAGCTGCTGCTAGCCTGTGCTGATGAGACAAAAACAATGGAGACAGTAGCGGTGGCATCATTACCAGCTTGGTTGGCATAGTTTGCTCTAAGAACATGTATCCTTTGCATACGCATGCCAGTCTTACAGTGTGGTACGTTACTATTGACGAGAGCTTTTGAGAGGGAAGGAAGAGCTTGGGGCAGAGCCCATCTGTGAAGGTGAAGGAGGGTACAGGCCTGGTGTTGGGGGGAAGGACTAGGTGCAGGAAGTAGAACCACAGGTGGTGGAGGGAAGCACGTTCACTCTTTCTGGAGATCAGAATTGCCTGGAATTTAATATCAAATATAGATTTAAAAGCTTGTGTTAAATGTCCAGGTTAGTCTTTCACCCTGAACATCAGTAACCTTTGTGCTAATTTTACACATTTCCTACCCCAGATAATTTGCTTTTCATGGGGACGGTTGCTCCATGAGCACTGGTGTGCTTTCTTACTGTCTCCACATTCACTGGCCAATTGTACTTTGTGTTTATAGTTGCCTTTCATTTCTGAGTCACTCATTTTATTTCCTCAATTTCATTGTTTTCTTTCCTGACTTTTGGTTTTTTTGAGGTAGGATCTCACTCTAGCCAAGGCTGACCTGGAATTCACTATGTAGTCTCAGGCTGGCCTCAAAACTCACAGTGATCCTTCTGCCTCTGCCACCACAGCTGGCTCTGACTTTGTAATATGTATGTGAGTGTGTATATGTATATATTTGAAAATTAAATCTAGGGCCTGGTATATGTTAAGCCTGTACTCTGTCACTAAGCTGCACACCCAACCCTACTCTCCCATATTTTACAATAGCAAAACTCATTGTTAACCCAAACCTTTCTAGTTAAAATTATTTGTTGATCTTAACTATTTCTAGCTCACATTATGTTAAAAGATACTACATTTTCTTTTTTCTTTCTTTCTTTTTTTTTTTTTCCCAAGGTTGTGTCTCACTCCAGTCCAGGCTACCTGGAATTCACTATGTATGTCGTCTTAGGGTGACCTTAAACTCATAGTGATCCTCCTACCTCTGTCTGCTGAGTGCTGGGATTAAAGGCGTGTGCCACTTTTTATTAACATACATATAGACAATAGACCATGGTAATAATCCCTTTCTACCACCTTTCATTTTCCCCTTCCCAAATCCCCTGTCCTGAATCCTTCCTTCTTTCTAAGTATTCGAGTCCATTAGATAGCAAACACTTTGAGGGTAGTTTGTATTTGATCACTGTGGAGTGTGCCAGGTTTCTGTTCCCAGCTGTATATACTTTGTGGACTCAGTAAACACTCACTGACTAACTATTGAAAACTTTGATGTATGCTCCCAGGGCGTTTAGCACAGTATGAGCAGTTTCTGTATGAGCTCCATCTGAGTCAGTAATTGCCAGGCCTGGTCATTCAGGTAATCATGGGATACTTGCTGTCCTCTTCGAGCCTCAGTCAGTACCTGATAGGTTGGAAGAACCTCATGACACACCCTAGCCCACGTATGACAGAAGATACCATCTGGACTTTGTAGAGCCCAGAAGTACAAGTCCAAAGTCACCTTTATTTTTGTTCATTAAAAACATTTTTGTTTTTGTGGTATGTGCATTGAACCTAGAAACTTGTGGCTAAGCACACACTCTGCTATTTCCCCACAAAATCTTTAAAGCCATTTCTGAGAAATATTTTTCTGAAGGCCCTGAGCATTTCACTTTTCTAGCTATATCAGAAGTTGGTTTGACAATTACAGTAATTGACATCATTTTCATTCAATCACTGTAAGGTAGACATTTGTGTAGGTGTTTTTTATACATTTTCTTAGTTTATCCTCTGTTAAAAATATTTTATTTATTTATTTACAAGCAAAGACAGAGAGGAGAGAGACACACACAGAGAATGGGCGCACCAGAGGCCTCCAGCCACTGTAAACGAACTCCAGATGCATGCACTACTTTGTGCATCTGGTTTTCACATGGGTACTGGGGAATCAAACCCGAGTTGTGAGGTTTTGCAAGCAAGTATCTTAACCACTGAGCAATCTCTCCAGCCCCTTCATTACTCTCTGAACTCCACAAATAGTGTTTGCCCCAGGTTACAAATTATGCAAGTCAGGCTAAGGGTGATGTTTTGCCTGTCACAAATTTGTCAGTAAGCAGAAGTCAACATTGGGACCTATGGTTGTTGGGTCCCAAACCTTATGCAAATTTTAGGATATATTTCAGGGATGAGGGCTGCTGGGCAGAGAGAAGTGTATTCAAATCAAATATTGGTGCTGCCCACTAACATATCAAATATTAGTCAGGACTCCCACTGGTCATACAGTATTACTTATATTCACACATTAACCACTATCTTGCTTGTATAGAAACCTACAGTTTCCTGTACTTACATCAAACCCTGTTTTCCTGGTGCAAAGGAAGCTCATAAAATGTATCTATGCCATGTATTATTACACGATAACTGCTGTTTATCTTAAACATCACTCATTACATCAGGAATGACCTATTAATAATTTTGACTAAGACCTAGAGGCTCATTAAGCAGATTTCAGCTAGAGCCATGCCAAACACGAGCTGTCCGTTATCGGTGCTAGGTGGCAGGCGTGGTGGTTCTGCTAGCACTATGTTCAGGCCATGTGGCCATGGAATAGCCATGTCAGCAGTTGTAGTTTTTTTGTTTTTTTTTTTTTGCTAGGGCATTTTACAAAGACCAAGAAAAAAAATAAAAGCAGCAATGCAAAAAGCATTCCTAGAAATCATATTTATAAAATATATTCTAGCTGAAAAGGGTCTTGTTCCTGATACAAGAATAGAATACTTAGAAGCCGATAAATGTGTGTGTGGGGGGAGGGGAAGGGGTGGGGAATCCTACCTCTGGGGGCTTGAAGGAGGCCAAGGAAGGAGAATTGCAGGTTCCAGGCCATCCTGGGCCACATAGACCATGTGTCAGAAAAACCCAAACCAGGACAGCAGGCAGAATGCAGCTTTGCTTTCTGTTTGGTGAAGAGTTGCACAAAGACCAGTTCCTATGTGCAGAAGTAAGTCGATGCTGCACGCTCATTTTGAGGCACCTGCTCAGATCACCTTCGCATGAGCAATTTTTCTTTTACTTATGATATCAGCATAAATCTTTCATCTCTCTTGTAGAAAATCTTTCATCTTTCTTATATGCATCTTTATAGAAGATACATATTTCTCTGTATACTTTTATTTCATATATACCTTATATTTAAAGACTTTTTGTGGTGCTGGGAATTGAATTCAGGGCTTCATGTCATGCAAGTATTTTGCCGCTGAGGCACAGCCTCAGCTCTCCCCTTTCTCTTTCTCTCTTTTTTTTTTCTTTTCAAGGTAGGGTCTCACTCTAGTCCAGGTTGACCTGGAATTTACTATGTAGTCTCAGGGTGGCCTCGAACTCACGGCGATCCTCCTACCTCTGCCTCCCAGTGCTGGGATTAGAGGCGTGCGCCACCACTCCTGGCTTCCCTTTCTCTTTTTATCTTATTGTAAATTGACAATTATAAATGTATATTTATGGAGTGCAAAGTGATGTTGCAGTTTATAAGTACAGTATAGAATCATTAAATCAAACTAACGAACAAGCATATCCATTACCTGAAATGTACCATACACTGTTATTGACAGTATTTACTGTGCTGTGCTGACCTCACAAAACCAACCCTACCACAAGGCATTTCCTCCTTTTTAATTGAGCTCTAGTTTCCTGTGCCCATCATGTCACTGTTCCGTCTATCCCTCTTCCTACTTGACCACCTTTCACTGTATGGCTCCATGAGTTCCATTGTTGTAGATTCAATATGTGAGAACTTAGGGTACATACCTTCCTGGCTTATTTCACTTAGCACAGGGACCTCTGATTCTAGCCATGTTGTCACAGATGAGTTTACTTTTTAAGGCAGAGTGGTATTCCATCGCACGGTCTTTCACCCCTTTCACTTGGTTGGGTCCCTCACTTGGCTGTCATGAATAGTTCTCCAATGAAACAGGGGAGTGGAGGCAGTTCTTCAGCAAATAACCAAGTGAAATTGTTGGATCTGGACAAGTAATGTCTTCGCTGATGTGGAAACCAAATCAGTGTGCAATTTTGTGTGTGGGGATTGAGAGATTGGGATTGTATAGGCATCTGGCTTCTTGAAGTTGGGCAAAGTGAGACACTCCTAAGGCTTGGTAAAAACGTGGCACTACTGCAGCAGCTCATTAGACAACCATGAGCCCTTGTAACAACCAAGTTCAGTGTCCACATCTGACACTACTTTCTTTTCAACCCGATGATGCCGCATTTTGGAGAGGAACCTGGCTGTGGCGAGCACACGTGGTCACACACAGGCATGCTGTCCCGATGGGGTCTGAAAGCACTGTCTGCCTGCCTCTTGCTACCTGTCCATGTCTTCTGAATGGCTCTCCCTAGAATGCACATGCCATTGCTAACTTAAAAATAAAAAGGCTCATGTTCAACGCAATGCTCCTTTAGGATTTTTCTGTAAGTTACAATCTTCCATTTAGGCTCCCCCCCAGCTTTTCTCTATTATCTCAGATATTTGTTACAGTAATGGAAGCTGACCAATACAAAGCTTTAATTGTTCTCTACCAAGAAGGAAGCTGGGCTATTCCAAAGTTAGCTGTCTTGGGGCATAGTCATGTCAGAATGGGTTCACTTTTGAGTCTAGAATATTCCATTCCAGAGGATTAGGGGGAAGCACTATAGCAGCAAAGAATTCAACCCTCAGCGACTCCTGTGGCCGAATTGTGCATACACACATACACACACACACACACACACACACACACACACACACACACACATTCCTTTTAAAAAATACTTATTTTTATTTGTTTATTTATAGGAGAGAGAGAGGGAGAGTGTGAGATTGGGCATGCCAGGGCCTCTAGCCACTGCAAATGAACTCCAGAAGCATGTGCCATCTTGTGCATCTGGCTTACATGGGACCTGGAGAATTGAACCTGGATCCTTAGGCTTCGCAGGCAAGCGCCTTAACCACTAAGCCATCTCTCCAGCCCTATATATATATTTCTGACCCAAATAATATCACAAGCCTCGGCAGGCTAGTCTGATCCAGCAGGGCAGGGCTCAGTCCTGATGCTTGCTGATTTGCTGTCCTGGCTCCTATCTGGACTGCTCTTCAGTTAGTGTGGCCTACTTGAAACCCTGAGTGCTGGGTGAGGCTTGTGGCAGCAACATGGGTTTGCCCCGAGGGCTTGTAGAATGACTGCTTCTGCAGACAATCACACTTCCTCCTACCTCCTGGAGTCTGAGTTTAGATTATCTTTCTTGTGGTTTTGGCCCAGCACTTTCTTTTCCTTTATTCCTTTGCCTCCTTCCCACAGGCAGAGAAAGAGGGAATAATCCCCAAATGATTTTTTTTTTTTGGATTCTCATTTATATTACCAAGTTATATGGACAGCTTTCTTTTTAAATCTTACATAATATAGACCCAAGCCAGTTAAATACCTGAAACCATCAGTTTTTTTTTTTTTTTGGATTTTCGAGGTAGGGTCTCACTCTAGCTCAGGCTGACCTGGAAGTCACTCTGTAGTCTCAGGGTGGCCTTGACCTCATGGCAGTCCTCCTACCTCTGCCTCCTGAGTGCTGGGATTAAAGGCGTGCGCCACCACACCCAGCTTTAACTTGCTTTCCCAATAGTTCTCCTGTTCTTTTGGTGTTAAATACACCTGTTAATAATGTAGTTATAATTTAGAATGTAGACATGGAAGAATTTGCCCATGGTGGTACCGTCCTTACACATCCACTTTCAGTGTTTAGTGTATTTTCTCCTGGCAGGCTAAGAGATCACTCTATTTGTTTTGTGTCTTAAGTGCTTTTGCTGGGAATGCAACTCTAAGACTGGAATTTACTTTGTTGTTGCCACCCTTTCTTTTCCTTAGAGGTGTTGAATTTCCTGATTCCGCACAAAGAAGATAAACTCAAAGGTGGACGAGCCTGATCAGGCTAGATGGTCAGGCCTGGATTATTAGTGCGGAACATCCTCCCTGATTTCTGAAGGGTCCACTCAGCACTCAATGGTGCTCATTTATTTCCTCAATGAAGCGTGGTGGTGCACGCCTTTAGTCCCAGCACTCAGGAGGCAGAGGTAGGAGGATCACTGTGAGTTCAAGGCCAGATGGGGGCTACAGTGTGAGTTCCAGGTCAGCCTGGGCTAGAGGAAGACCCTGCCTACAAAACCAAACCAAACCAAACCAAACAAAACAAAACCAAAAACAACAAAAAAGATTGCTTTCTTCATTTGTTTCTGAGGCCTATTACCTCTTGAGGTTGGACACTTTTGTCTTTTCACATGACCTTCCAAAGATGCTCTTTGTGTCCGTTTTCTCCAGTGGGGTTAGATTTGTGTTATCCCTTAGTCTAGCACTTGGAGTGTACCCTCATACATGACAGTGTGCTCACCTCCATAGCACTCCCAAACTTGACCTTCTTATTTTATCTCATATGTCATTTGTGGAAATAAATAGAAAGGCCCAGGATATTTAGAGGTGGGTGGTAACGGGCCCCTTTTGTTAGTTACGAATGAAAGGCAAGTTGAAGGGAGTGTACTGTGGAAACTTCTGAGGACTGACTGGAGTTGCCTTCCTCCTGCCCCAGAAGATCCAGGGGACTTGGTTCCATTCTCACAGGTGGAACCACACAGCACTAGTCATGCAGCTGAGAAAGATAGCCGTCTTCTCCACACGTTTTCTTCTTTTTATTCTTGTTATTATTATCGACATATTTTGTATAGATACATCATGTGTTAGTACCCTCTTTTCCCTCATCCCTGCCCCCATTCTGCTGGGGTCTGCTGCTCCACACGGTTTTAATAAACAGCTTAAGTTTTGATGAGAAATGGCCTTATAGTGGCTAAATGCTTATCTTTTCCATTAGTGGTCTTTTAAAAATGATCTTTAGTGTTTAGGAAATGCATGTTGCTGGTGCCCTGTTTAAAGGGCGGTTTGAATTCTCTGTTCAGTTTTCCTTTAAGTGAACTGATGGTGAATAGATGTTTCAGCAGTGTGTTCCACTTTAACAGTCTGCAGAGTGTAGATGTAGCCAGTCCTTCCCTCATTTCTCTCGTTGGGACCTGTTACATCATGCAGTTTGGGTGTGCCCGTCTTTTACTGCGGCCTTCCAAAAGATGCTACTGGGAACTACTTTCTCTAGTGGGTTTAGACTTGTATTATTCCTTAGGCTGCACTTGGATGGAGTTGAAACCATTTGCAGAGAGGTCACTCGATATATTTTTACCCCATAGCCGGAAATGGGATAACTATAGGCTGGTGACACATACTATACTTTGATACTTTCTGGGAGTCTTTTTGTGGGATTCTGTGCTTTATTTTGAAGTATGACTTGCACCTGTATTTATGGAGAAGGATGTAGCTTTTGAAATGTACTTTATATCTCAGAACTGTTTATAGCTTGGATGACAGAATTACCTTCTAAGTTCTAAAGTGGATATACCGGGCAAGCCTGACCGACTGACGAGTAAATACTTAAGGAGTAGGAGCTAACTGGAACACCTGAAACCTTCCAGCCAACACTGACTGATTCCACTTCTAAAAATAAGTTTTTGTTATACCTTATAAAAAATGTAACTTACTCTGCTATAATTCCTTCCTTCTTAAAACAAATTTGATTTGTGTATCACATGAACTTTAAAGGACACACACACAATGTATGTATGTATATATATGTGTGTGTGTGTATTTATGTGTGTGTGTATATGTGTGTGTGTGTATGTGTGTGTGGTGAGGTTTGAGACTAGAACCCCACAATCTTATTTTCTCAAAGTAGCTCTTTTCAGTCTTCAAGTTACCACTATTACCAGTGACAAGTCATACCTCTGCCTGCAGTGGTAAGTCACATACCACTTCTAAAATACCATTACTAAAAACAGCTCGAGTTTCTAAAGCTGCTTTACATTTTTAAAAAGCATTTGACGGTATTTTTGGACTCGCCAACCATTACTAGGTGGAAGCATCGGAAAGGATGTGCTGGCTCATGTGGATGGGGGACGCATAGCTGCCTGGAGGAAGGGTTAGGATGCCTGCTTTCTTTGGGAATTGAATAAATTCATCTAGTGTTATACAATTATCAGCACATGATAAATTCAGATTAGCTAATTAGCCTTTGCCTCAGACTGCACATTTTATAAATAGGGCCAAGCTCACATATGTCAGGACTTCTATGTTGGTGTTAGGTTAGCTGAGGCCTAGTGATTAAGTAATTTGTCTTACCCTTTAACTGTAAATGTCTGCTCTCAGTTTCAGACACTGGTCCTTAAAGTAGCTTAAGATGTGCTCGCATGTTATTCCCCATAGCATCTCCCGTTACCTTCCTTCTTTGGACACTGCATGTGAGTTGAGTGCTTTCCTTGGATTCTTCAGCCTCAGTTCTGCATTTGTGACTTAGCACCGTGATGGCAGGAGGCGTTTCCACGTGTCCCTGAGTGTTTGCTTTGAGGGTTATAAAAAGCTTTTCCAAGTTCTTGAGTGTGGAGTGCAATGTTGGATTAATAACTTTTTCAAAAGAAGTAAGGCACAGCGCTGTCATGTAAGCATATAAGTCGCAAAGAATTTGCATTTTGATGGACTCTGAAAATGTATGTTTGGGAAGTAAGGAAAAACTAGTATTTTAAAAAATTATTTAGGAAATGATCATCTCTCAAGGACAATGTACAAAAGTATTTTTCAAGATGACTTTGTTCACTGGAGCCAAAAAGGACTCTAGAAAGACAGTATTTCAAGAGGTCTGAAACACATGTTCATCGACAAAAATATAAAGTTTGATATTAAACTAGAATGTTCCTGCCTAGCCGGGCGTGGTAGCGCACGCCTTTAATCCCATCACTCGGGAGGCAGAGGTAGGAGGATCGTTGTGAGTTCGAGGCCACCCTGAGACTACATAGTTAATTCCAGGTCAGCCTGGACCGGAGTTGAAACCCTATCTCGAAAAACCAAAAAAAAAAAAAAAAAAAAAAAAAAAAAGCTCCTGCATGTTGTTACTGTACAAACATTAAAACTTTTTCATCAAAGAAGTATATCAATTTAGAAAAACTTGGTAGAAGGTAAAATTCTGATAATTTAATAACCATCTGGGATTATGTTATTTTAGGAATCTTGACAATGTCTTTAAGACATAAGGGCCTGGGCTGGAAAGATGGTTTAGCAGTTAAGGTGTTTGTCTGTGAAGCCTAAGGACCCTGGTTCGATTCTCCAGGTCCCACGTAAGCCAGATGCACAAGGGGGCGCACGCATCTGGAGTTCGTTTGTAGTGGTTAGAGGCCCTGGCGCGCCCATTCTCTCCCTCTTTCTCTCTCTCTCTCTCTCTCTCTCTCTCTCTCTCTCTTTCCCTCCCTCTCTCTGTCCCTAATAAATAAATAAATAAATAAAAATAAAATCTTTAAAAAAAAAGTGTGCACTACAATGCCCAGATTGATAAATCCTTAAAAAAAAAAAAAAAAAAAAGACATAAGGGCCTAAATTTGTGTTATTTTAGGAAATTTAAGAGATAACATTGTGATTTAAAGAAACAGTGTAGCCATTTCAGAGCACTATGTTTTTTTCTTGCTGGTATATAATTTATTTTATAGCTCTTATAGATTTATGAGTAACTTTTTCTAGAAATTTCTTGTTAACACAGAACTGGAAGTCAGAATATGTAATTTCTCTTCTTTTTCCAATTTTTTTTTTTTTGACGTAGGGTTTCACTCTAGCCCAGGCTGACCTGAAATGAACTGTTGAGTCTCAGGATGGCCTTGAACTCCCAGAGATCATCCTACCTCTGCTTTCTGAGTGCTGGGATCAATGGCGTACACCACCATGCCTGACCTTTTTCTAATTTTTTAAAAAAGATTTTATTTTTATTTATTTATTTATTAGAGACAGAGAGAGAGAGAGAATGAGAATGGGCACGTCATGGCCTCTAGCCACTGCAAATGAACTCCAGACACATGCGCCACCATGTGCATCTGGCTCACATGGGATCTGGAGAATTGAACCCGGGGTTCTTAGGCTTCGCAGGCATTCGCCTTAACTGCTAAGCCATCTCTCCAGCCCCTTTTTTCTAATTTTCAAATTAATGTGCAACGCGATGGCTTCATTGTGACACCTTCTTAATGCAGATTACACACTTTGCTCATAATCACTCCTTATTATTCTCCCCCTTTATTCCCATCTCCCTTTAACTTTCGTGTCATATATATACATATCAATGTATGTACATAACTTTCCTATCATGTATATATGTGCATGTCCATAACCTTTATGTCACATATATATGCTCATGACTTTTCCTGTCATGTGTATGTATATACTTATATATCCATCTGTGTGTGACACACACACACACACACACACACACACACACACACATTTATACATATATATGTATATACTTATATATCCATGACTGAATGAATTTGCGTCATAGCAAATCCCTTTTGGCATATGCATATCATAATTATGGACTCACAGCACCTCCAAGAGCTGTAAAGATAAAGAGAAAAATAGTCTCTCAGAGTCTGAACCTTACAAAGTTTTTAATATAAAGTTAGAGAAATAATTGTACTTTTTAATTAAGTAAATGAAATGCACACCTTCCAACCCTGTTTATCTAACCAAATAGTTCTTTATTTAAGGACTGTGGGGTTTTAGGACATTAAATAATGGTGCTGCTCTCTCCTTCTGTCATTCATGAAACCAAGGCCTAAGTGATGGCCTTGACTCCCATTGCAGGAGATCCAGGAGGGTGGGGCAGGCTGTGCCACCATGTGGGCCTCTGGCTGCCCCATGAGAGACAACAATGTGTGTGCCTTCCGCTGGACCCATGTTCCTGATGTGCTGCTTAGCAGACACTGGGGTGTTTCCAATGGAAGCTGTATTGTGACATTGTGATGGTTCTGATGGGAAGCCAATACTGTCCACGTTCAGTTCCTGCTTTGGATCTTGTTTAGAGCTCTTTTTTTTAAACTTTTCTAATATATTTTGGATAAAATTCCATTAAGTTGCTTTTTAGCAGTGAGAATAATTTTCTTATGTCATGTTTTAAAAAGAAGTCAACATTATCATATAACATGCTAAAACTAAAATTATAGGGCTGCAGAGATGGCTTAGCAGTTAAGGCACATGCCTACAAAGCCAAAGGATCCAGGTTTGATCCCCAGGACCCATGTAAGCCAGATGCACGAGGAGGCACGTGCATCTGGAGTTTGTTTGCAGCGGCTGGAGGCCCTGGTGTGCCCATTCTCTCCCTCTCATTCTCTCTCTCTCTCTGCCTCTTTCTTTCTCTCAAATAAGTGAATAAAAATAAAATATTAAAAAAATAAAATTATAGTAAAGAAATTGTGCAACATAGCTTTTCTAGTCAAAGAAAAATGAAAAAAAAAAAACAGAAGAAGCGTTAGATATAATATGATCCTTTGCCTGAAACTATTAAACTTATCTATTTACTGTTTTTTCTTTTACAGTATGAAATCATTTTTTGCTATGTTTAAAAATACCTAGTAGAATAATTTCCCTCTATTTGTGTTCAGATGACATTTGAGTAGAGAAATGCTGCAAATAGAAAAGTGTGATTAATTTTAGAACCCAGGAAATAATATTATGAAAGGTTATATTGTCTGCACTTTAATAAAAGAAGCGGTTAAATTATTTTAGTCAGTGGAATACTGTGTTTGTTTAAATTGTAGCACACCTAGACAGAAATAAATCTTGTTAAAACAACAGTTTACTACTGACCTTACTTACTTTGCCTATTCTCCATCTTCAAATCTCAACAGCAGTAAAATCAGAAAGGTTTATAGGACCTGTTTGCGATGATGTCTTTAAGAGATTCTTTAACCTAATACTTTGTGAGGAAAAGTAAAAAGGATTAGTTACGCATGCCTTGAATTTATAGTTTGAAATGAGAATCCAAACATTTTATTATATATAGTATAACTAACTACAGCAAGCTTAATGCTACAAACTATGCATGACCTTTTGTGGGATTTTGGGTCCTCCTTTTCTTTTTCTTTTTAAAGATTTTATTTTTATTTATTTATTACAGTAAGAGAGAGAAGGAGAGAGAGAGAGAGAGAGAGAGAGAGAGAAAGGGCATGCCAGGGCCTCTAGCCACTGCAAATGAACTCCAGACACATGTGACCCCACGTACATCTGGCTTACATGGGACCTGGAGAATCGAACCTGGGTCCTTATGCTTCGCAGGCATGCGCCTTAATTGCTAATCCATCTCTCCAGGCTGGGTCCTCCTTTTCATAGAGGAACTGGGACTCTGAGTGACACTGAGAGTGTGTTTTGAGTGATCGGAGATGTTGGTTATGTCCATGAAGTACTGACTTTGTGGGGAAAAGTTAAAGTACAGAGGACACCACCATGATACATACTTCTAAGCTGTAAGTTCCCTGAAAGCAGCCGTTTATCATAGAAGGCCCCTGACTTGGACTTGAGGTTCTCCCTTCCCCTCCTTTCCCCTTCCCCCAGGTAGGGTCTCACTCTAGCCCAGGCTGACCTAGAATTTACTATGTAATCTTAGGCTGGCCTCAAACTCACAGTGATTCTCCTACCTCTGCCTCCTTAGTGCTGGGATTAAATGTGTATGCCACCATACTCGGCTACATCAAGGAGTTTTTGATTGTATGATGATGCAAAAGTAGAACCCTCACTTTGAATTATGAATCTGGTTCTCTTCCAGGACCCTGACGTGTGGTAGGGTCCCCTTCCACGATGGGCAGGGCAGCGAGCTGCAGCTCTGGTTAGCCACAGATCATGTGGAGAAACAACTGGTACGGTGGGTGGGCGCTGTGGGGCTAAGCCATGAGGCATGGTAGGTTAGATATATTGAATGCATTTTCAGGTTACAATAGGCTTGTCAGGTCTCAGCCTCGTGGCAAGGCCAGGAACATCTGTGTACTCCCAGAGCCTGCATATAGATCCTTGATTATAGATCTGCTACTGTAAATATTTGTTCAGTAAATGAACGGATGAATTGGTATTTATCCTTGTACATCATAATCCTTCCTTGTGTTTGATACCATATTCATGTCTGTCTAATCTTGAGATGTTTCCTTTTTTTGCTTTAAAATCTGCATTACTAGATAAGTAAATTCTCAGTTTTTATTCTGGTTCTATATTGTTGAAAACAACTGTGCTTCATCATTGGATCCCATGATTCCGTAGGTTCAGAATGAGGAGCTGGCTTGTCTGCCCTGTGACATCTGGAGTCTCAGTGGAAAGACTGGGGACTAGAAGGCCCTAGAACAGCTAGGGCCTGGCCTAGTAGCTTGTTTTTCTGCATTGCTTCTTTGTCTGGCTACCTTGTTCTCCACAGTTCGCTGTTCTCAAGGCCACCAGCCATAAGGAGCAGCTCAGGACTGAGGCTCTGGGTGCCAGGCTGAAGTCTCAAGCATCACTTATGTTGCCTTCTGTTGTCCAGTCCTCGGGGAGGGCAGTTCACTTCAATTCTCAAGGGAAGGGACGAGGAGCAAAGTTACTTGCTGGTTTGTCTTCCACAGTCCCTGTCGACTTTGTCTTCTCTCTGTAACCCTTTGCCGTTACTAACATCATGCCTATGGCTTATTCTAGAGTGCCCAGCAGCGTGTCATCTTAGTGTCTGGGGACTTCTGTGTCCATGTAGTGGTTTCTAACCTTGCTGCCTGGAGCATGCCCTGTCCGATGTGGGCTTAGAGGAGGCAGGGTGTTGAGTTTCACGCCTGAGGATGTATGCTTGACATAAATTTGCCCTGTGGAACAGAATCCCCCTAGGGAGTATCCGTATCATGGATGTCTTGGGGTGGGTGCCATTTCCTGGAGGACGTCAGTTGCCTAGTGTGCTCAGAGATGATGACATCATATGCTGTTAGCAGCGTTACCCCAAAACTAAGGAATTGAGAAAGAATTACCAAATTTTGCAATCTTTCATTATAGGAAAAAAAAAATCCATGTAGTACTATTTCTATTTCAGAAAACAGAAGAACAGTTAATAACACAACAGTAAGCTTACCACCCAGTAATAAAGATAGATACTTCAAATTTAACAAAATTTAGCTTAGTAAAAAATAAAGTGCTGTAATTTTTCTTATTTAGTTTTAAACGTATAGAGATTTTGTTCTTTAACTTCCTAGAGACACATTTTGGGAGCCACCATTCTGTTATAATTTGGTGTCCGTGAAAATTCTTTTTATTTTAAGGCAGAGACTCACTTTAGCTCATAGTAACTTGGTACTCTGTAGCCCAGGCTGGTCTCAAATTTACAGTGATCCTCCTACCTCAGCCTCCTGAGTGTTGGGATTAAAGCTGTGAGCCACTGTGCCTGGCTTGAGGTATTAATTTATTAACATGTGTGTGTGTGTGTGTGTGTGTGTGTGTGTGTGTGTGTGTGTGCGCGCACATGTGTATATATGCCGACTTTGCAGGTAAGTGCCTATAACCATTGAGCCATCTCCCTAACCCCTTGAATTTTTGGTTTTTCGAGGTAGGGTCTCACTCCAGCTCAGGCTGACATGGAATTCACAATGTAGTCTCAAGGTGGCCTCGAACTCATGGTAATCCTCCTACCTCTGCTTCCTAAGTGCTGGGATTAAAGGCGTGCGCCACCACAGCCCAGCTTCCTTTGAAATTTTTGATAAACAGAACCTGTACATGAATGGTTGTGTTTTGTTTGTTTCTTGAGGTAGGGTCTCACTCTAGCCCAGGCTGACCTGGAACTCTGTGCACCCAGGTTGCCTCAACTCATGATCCTCTTACTTCTGCCTCCCGAGTGCTGAGATTAAAGTGTGTACCACTAGGCCCATGAATGATTTTTTTGTGAGTGCACATTTTATAGCCATATTTATTTGGTAAATAATAGGGAAATTTAACATAATTAGTAGCTTCTATGAAAAACAACCATTTTAGTGTGTTACTGGTTTCTTTTCAATGAAGAAAGATTGCATTTTCATTAGGGCCTACGAAACAAAAGCAGGCAGCTAACTAAACACAGGCAGGGCTACAGACGAGATGAGATTAGATTGACGCCACCTTACAGGATTGATGGGTGACAGCACAGCTGCTGGCTGCGGTCTGCTGAACTCAGGTTCTGTGGAATTCGGTGGAGATTACTCCTAGATCACAAACGTGTTTCAAATCCTTCCCATTTTTCTTTACTCAACCTTATAGCGAACTTTGTCCCTCAAGATGCTCAGAAATTAAAATGGTGCCAGCTGTAAGCACGAATGCAAGTCAGTAAGCTATTGACTGGGTCATGATTTTCCATAGGATGCAGCACGCCCGTATGTTAGTCATTTTAGATTTGGTTCAAAATGAAAGTATGAAATCAAAACATTTCCCAGACATTTCATGAGTATTATGTGTGTGCCTTCTTAACTTTAGGACATCCAGTTAGAGGAAAAATTTAGCCATGATACTGTTTTTCTGGCTTCCCCCCTTTTACCCGTAGGTTTTAGAATGGTTTCATTTTCTTTTATTTTTAATTTTTTTTGTTTATTTTTATTTATTTATTTGAGAGCAACAGACAGAGAGAAAAAGAGGCAGAAAGAGAGAATGGGCACACCAGGGCCTCCAGCCACTGCAAGTGAACTCTAGACACATGCGCCACCTTGTGCATCTGGCTTCCGTGGGTACTGGGGAATTGAGCCTCGAACTGAGGTCCTTAGGCTTCACAGGCAAGCGCTTAACCACTAAGCCATCTCTGCAGCCCTCATTTTCTTTTTTAATGCCATTCTTTGTGTCTGATAAAGTTTTTATTTTGTCGCGGTCTTTTTACATTTTCTTCTGTCATTTATCTTGCAAGGATGTACTGTTTCTTACATATACTATTACTTGAGTAATCCTGTTAGTAAAATGTTGTTGGTAATTCATTTTAAGCAGGTGTCTGTGACTGTAAAGGCTGAATGTTGGCAAGCATCCTCTTGCTATTAAGCTCTCCCCCCCGCCTCCCAGGGAGAAGGGGAGGGGGAGAGAGGCTTTGTGTGCAGAGAGACCTGGGTTCAGCTGGTAGCTCTTTAGCAGATTACTTAATGGTTTTTGACTTACAGTTTCCTGGAGTTAGTAGTTACCTAGCTATGGGAAGTGTTTAAAACAATGTGTGCAGGAACGTGGGAGATTGCTCTTGGTAAAGTACGTGCTTGAGTGTGAGGAAACTGAGTTCTGACCCCCAGCACTCACGTACACGCTGGCCATGGCAGTGCATCCCTGTCATCTCAGTGCTGGAGAGGAAAAGGCAGGGGGATCCCTAGAGCTTGCTGGCAAGCTAGTCTAGCTGAATTCAGATTCAGGGAGAGACCTTTTTTTTTTTTTTTTTTTTTTGTTTGTTTTTTAAAAAGCAAGACAAAGGTGGAGGACGATCAGGAAGACACCCAGTGGAGACACCTCTGGTCTCCACATGCACACCTACCCTTCTCTGGACACACACACACACACACACACACACACACACACACACACACACACGTAAACATGCATACACACTTGCATGTACACCACACAATACACAGGCAAGAAATAAATAAACTGCACACGCAAAAGTTGTCGCAAAGTTACTGCATCTGTTTAACAGTAAGTTTTTTTTTTTTTTTTTTTTTTTTTTGTAATGGCTGAATAATATTCCTTGTGTATATGTACCTTGTGTGCATATGGGCCCCTGAGTCGATTCCATACATTGGATACTGTGAATAGTGCTGCAGTGAACAGAGGGGTGAACACCTCTTTGATGTCCTGGTTTCCTTGGAATAGCCCAGAGGACAGAATTTATGTAAAGAACGTCAGGTACAGAAAGACAGATACCTTATGTTCTTACTTGTGTGGAGAGTTTTATCACTTGACCTCATGGATGTGGAGAGTATAATACTGGTTACTGAGAGGCAGGAGAGAAGATGGTTTGTGGGTGGGATGGGAAGAGTAAATTCTAACATTCTGCAGCACTGCGGGATAAGCATGGCTAATTAATTAATCATATACTTGAGAGTACTTAAGGCCATGGATATGCAAGTTGGCCTGACCTGCTCATTGTGCACTGTACACACTGTTGACCCGCCATGCTCTGCTCCATCAGCCTACTGTTGGTCATCATGTGTCTGTTCAGAAGAAGGAACACATGCGAGAGGACAAGCCGCGCTTGTGATTCTGAGCTTTGCATTTTGGCCCATCATGTCCAAACCTTTCCAGTTTTTAAAAAACATTTTTATTGACCACTTCTATAAATATAAACAATATACCAGGATCATAATCCCTTCTCACCAACTTCCCTTTTCTCCCTCCCAAATCCCTCCTCCATTAATTCTTCTTCCCAGCAAGTCTCTCTTCTGTTTTGTTGTCATCAGTGTTCCCTCCTACTATGCAGGTCTTGTGTGTGGGTGGTGTCAGCCACTGTGTAGTCATAACTATTATGACCACTTTGTATCTGGAAGACAATATTATAAGCAATCCTCCTCCTCCTTGGGCTCTTACATTCTTTCTTCCCCTCTTCCACAATGGTCCTTGGGCCTTGCAAGAGGGTGTGATAGAGATGTCTCATTCGGTGTTGAACACTCCACTGTCACTTCTCAGCACTTTGGTAAGTTTTGAGTCACCCCACTGGGTATTGCCATCTGAAAAGAGAAGCTTTTCTAACCAAAAGTGAGAGTAGCATGAATATATGAGCATAAACATGAGTATTTAGAGAGCAGTTTGGTGGACATAATACATCCATTAGCCAGACAACAGTAGTAGTTCCCTGCTAGGGCTTTTGACCTTCCAAGCCATAGGCCTTCGATTAAGTTTTCAGTCCCAGGCAGAAATTCCTTCCTATGGAGTAAGCCTCAAGTCCAACCAGTTGGTTTCCCCACAACAGATACGACACTGTTGTACCAGCCGTAGAGCTTGCAGGGTCCACTGCTTGTTAACACTGTTGATGACTTTTCTTCCCCAATAGAGAAGCTCTTTCCAGCATCCTGACAGCTAGTCAACAGGGAGGAGGCTTCCAGCTCTACTTCAGCTCGATTCCTCAGTGTCCTGCACTCCAGGCATGTGAAGTCTTCAGGAACAGGGTCTTATCATCTAGTCCTGGTGGACAACCAAAAGCCCTGGCAGTAGCCTGTCATGTTCTGGAGGCATTAGGAGCCTCCCTGGCCAACAAAATTCTGGCAAACCTTTCCTATTTTATTTGGACTTTGTTAGGTATTTTATCTGTTAATTCTAGATTCACAGGTGAGTTACAAACCTCTCCCAAGGCTTTTTGTGAACATAATTAACCCAACTAGAATGGGGAGGCTGAGGAATAGTTGGCTAAAATATGGTAGTTTGAACCAAGATTTTGGATTTATTTCTTCCGGGATTCATAGAAACAGATATAGAAAATGCAGTACATAGACACAGTGGCATATGAGGCATACCAGAATGAAGTCTTGCCATTCTGACAGCAGCTATGGCATGGGAGGACATTATGCTAAGTGAAACAGATACAGAAAACAGGGCATGTCGTCTTAAGTTACAGCACTGGTGTTGCACCACATCCCTCCTTGCGAGGTGACACCCTTCTTGAGCCTACCCTCCTCTGTACACCTTGTGTGTGTATGTGTGTGTGTGTTGTATAATGAATCTTCCCTTTATTATGTTGACAGGATAATTGTCATTGTGGTCATGTGCTTCTGCTAGGAGTGGTTTCTCTGGAGGAGCTGGTCTTGACAGTGATAGTCATTTAGCCAAGGGATCCTTGGTAACCCGGTGTCTGTTGATCTCACCGAGTTCAGTGCTGAGGCCGGTTGGGGGCTAAAGATAGACCCTGTCCTGTGTACACAGATTACAAGAGTGGATGCCACTTTGGGTCACTCTCTCATCACCTCATTGTCTTAAGGTTTGATGCATGTGCTATAGTCTTAAAGCCTACTTTGTCTTGAAGAATATAAAAGAAAGGATAATAGGTTCATTTTTTTCTCAGTGTGATTAATTTCAACAATAATTAGGGAGTAAAACCTAGGGAGAAGGTGAATTTATGAGGAAAGTTTATCATCTAAAATTATCCACGTTATTGAGGTCATGACAGTAAAACCTCTACTGTGTTGTTTGGGGCCTTCTTATTCTAGGGGCCAGTTGGGTTGGGTATCTGTATGGCCTGCCTCCGTCTCAGTACAGACTCACTTCTGTTTCAGAGCGATGACTTTCTATCCAAGAATATTATTTTCCTTCTCCTCCACTATGCTTCTCCTTGACTGTTGTGTGAGCCTTTTTGCCCAGTAACCTAATTTAAGCCCTAGGCCATCTGTAGCAGCACTGATCAGACCTCCCAGAGCAGCCAGCAGCAGGCTGCCTCACTCCAAGATGGCTGAAACCTTGCTCTCTAGACAAGATGATAAATTTTAGCATAAGGTACTGATAGTGGTCATGGCACATGCTGAGTTCAGATCCTCATTTGCTGCTCACTTGTCAACAAGGCCACCTTGTACAGTCTGACTGATATCTCTTCTTTCTGAGGAAAGTCATCTATAGGGATCAGAAACTTTTGGTGACCAAATTGAAATAGAAGCATTAGTTCATGATACACCGAATGATCTCGCATCTGTCATCCTTGCTTGCTGCTTTCGTGTCTGCTCTCTGTGGATTCGCTTGCCTCAGCCAGTCTCTTTTCTACGTTGTTTCCCGTGGGAGAGCTTCTCAGAGCTTAGGTCCAGGCTCTGCTCTCTCCGCTCCTGTCTCTTGCTTAGAAGATCTTACGCACTTTTGTGAGTTTAAGTGTTACCTTCTGTTTGCTTCAGGTCACACTTCAAACGTAGTACCTTTAGACCTTTTTCAGGTGTGAATCCTGAGCATCTAACTACAGGCGGAACTGTCATTAGGCAAGAGTTGCCAGGCTTTTGCCATGACCAGTGAGTGGTGTGTGCCTGTAGTTCTGGCTTCTCAGGTGGCTGAGGCAGAAGGATAGAAAGTCGGAGACCAACCCAGGCTCATGCATGAGTCCAGGGTTTGGTCTCCCTGGGTGGGGAGGCTTACGGTTAGCTTTTCCCTGCTGTGGTCAGAACAACACAGGAATGAAGCGATGACAGAGAAGAATGGGTGTTATAAGGTCTACAGATATTGTGTTGAATTTTTTATTTTCAGGTAGCTTACATATAAATTGTGCATGTGTGCTTAACTAAACCTTAAGAACTTTCAAACTTTGGCTGTAGAGATGGCTTAGCGGTTAAGGTATTTGCCTGCAAATCCAAAGGATCCCGGTTTGATTCTCCAGGACCCACGTAAGCCAGATGCACAAGGGGGCGCATGCATCTGGAGTTCATTTGCTGTAGCTGGAGGCCCTGGTTGTGCCCCTTTCTCTCTCTCTCTCTCTCTCTCTCTGCCTCTTTCTCTCTTTCAAATAAATAAATAAAATATATTTAAAATCAAGAACTTTCAAACTGGTATTTTCTTTCTATATGATTTTTTTTTCTTTGAGGTAGGGTCTCACGCCAGCCTACATTGACCTGGATTTCACTCAGTTGTCTCAGGGTGACCTTGAACTCACAGCGATTGTCTTACTTCTGCCTCCCGAGTATGGGATTAAAGGTGTGTGCTACCATGCCTGGCTTCTGCATACTTTTTTTTTTTTTGATGAAGAAATTGTTGTCAATTATTTAATGCTTGATAGAAGAACAGAAATAAATTCCAAAGCCAAACAGTATACAGTCACTTGAAGAAAGAAAATACAGAGTAACTACCCAGTGGTTCATTATTTCTTAATGAAATGGATGTGTCCATCTTCCCACTTTGTTGTCCCTGGCCTCAGTTGTACAATTCCTCAGACAATTCTGCACAGGTCAGTGGAAAGAGTAAGAAAAGCTATGAGCCCTAGAGACTATCTGAAATTTGCTGGCTACATTAGGATTTGTTTGTTCATTCCCATCCTCCTTGGCTGTGACATAATTTGAAACCATGAGTCCCTTCAGAAGGCAAACAATTTCCAGGTTATAGTCTTTAACACTACCCAACCAGGGTCAAAACATTCTGTGGCACATCTGTCTGCATACTTTTTTTTTTTAAGTCGGACCTCAGAACTTTTTACATTTAGTATAGTTGAAAAGTTACTACATTACAAATCAGAATCCTGACCTGTTTAACTTAAAATCACTTGTATTTTCTGAGGCATTTTATTAGCTTGAATGAAACTAACAACAAAGATGGATTCTAATTTATTTTTTTTTTAAACACCAGTTTTAGGTAACTAAAGATTTCTCTGAGCCAGGCCTGGTGGCACATGCCTTTAATCCCAGCACTTGGGAGGCAGAGGTAGGAGGATTGCCGAGAGTTCAGGGCCACCCTGAAACTACATAGTGAATTTCAGGTTAGCCTGAGCTAGAGTGAGACCCTACCTCCAAAAAAAACAAAAACAAAAACAAAAAAAATCTCTGATATATATATATATATATATATATATATATATATATATATATATATATATATATATATATGTTAGTGGACAGAATGAATAGTTGGAGAAGGTAATTAGAAGGGTAGTTAATGTTTATCCATGAGTTATAATGACTAAATGTAATTTTTGGGAGGGCTTGGCATGATAATGCTGAGCTTCTTTATGAAAGACTTTGGAAAAATGAAAATTACTCCTTAAACATTTCCAGTAAAGAGACGTTTTCTTCAGTAGAAGGGTAGCACTTCAAAGAAAGAGTGAGCTGGTTTGAAGTTAGAAGCTAACCAATTTGTTTATGATTTACTCTTAAGTGACCCAGATCCTTAATTCTTAGCACAATCAAGTTAATCCCTTGGGGAAGGACTTTTCCTTGCTTACCCAGGACTCATTGTTGACTGTATTTTTTTGTGTATGTGTGTTTGGTGTGTGATGTGTGTGAGTGCCACGTGGATATTGGAGTATTACTTTTCACCTTCCACCTTGTTTGAAGTAAGGTTTCTGATCACCGTTGCATTGGCCAGGCTAGCTGGCTCACAAACTTCCTGGTGATTCTCTTGTCTCTGCCTCCCTTCCCACCACAGGTGTGCTGGGCTTTTTTAGACCTTAGTGCTGCAGTGTCTCTGGTTACATGTGCTCTGGGATCTGAACATAGCTATAAGAAGTATTTTATCCACTGAGCCATCTCCCTAGCCTGTGCTAAGCAAGTGTCTCTGAGCTACATCCCCAGCTCTATTAACATGATTACATCTGATAATGTAAGACTAGATGTTTCATTATTATTTATTTGTGTGTATTAATATATGTGTATATGTATGGGTGTGCACATGCCGTGGAAAATCTTAAACTGGTTCTCTTTCCACCTTCCTCTGAGACAGGGTCTCTTTTGCACTATCTGGATTCTCCTGGCTCTGTCTCCCATTGCTTTAGGTGCATTGGGATTTCACATTGCATCTGGCTTTTACACGGGCTCTGAGGAGGATTCAACTTGGATTGGCAGGCGCCTTTAACAGGCCAGTAGTCTCCCCAGCCCTAACCTTGGATTTTTCCATTAGATCAGTAAAATTTATACTAAAGCTACATCTTAGGGTATATTTCTATTAAATATACACAGTCTCTCTATATAACAATATATTCTGTGTAACAATCTGAAATAGTTTTCTTAGTGGAGTCATAAAGGTGTGATTTTTGTCTTAAGGTTAAGTGATTTTGAAGCATGCTGAGTTAAAGGTGCGTTTTTATGTTTGAGTGAAAATTTTTGTGTTTTTAAACAACAACAAAAAAGAGAAAATCAGTTACTGTATCAATTTCACATTGGAGATATGGGCTGTGAGCATGTGCTCATGTTGCATCTGGAGCTGTTAAGCATTGCAGAGAGTTTGATGAGTACTTCTGCAGCCGTGTCTGGTTGTCCCTGTGTGTCCTCTGCACTTCTGCCAGCTGGCACGGCTGAGGAACAGGAGGGCAGCCTTAGATCCCATGTGGCAACATGAAGGGTGGTGCTTGCCACTTCCTCTGGCCAGTCATCTCTTTCCAACAGCGTGCTCCGTCTGCTCAGTTGTCCATCACAAGTCCAGTCAGCTGTTTGAGGTTGGCCAGCATACTTCCATTCATGTATTTCTCTGAGCTCTATCCTTTGGTTGGTGGCAACTTTGATTCAGAAAATTGTGAGGCCGCTTTTGGACTCAGGGGAAATAATGTTCCCATGGGTATGTTCACAGTATGCACGGGGTGGGGTGGGGTGGGGTGGGGGCAGGGTGGAGGCAGTGTGCTTTTGCTGTCCATGTTAGGACTGGACCCCAAACCGTGAAGGGCAGTTTTCAGGGGTGCTACATTTCTACCATGTTCTTTTCCAAGGCAGGCTAGTAGAAATGATCACATTATCAAAATGATGACTGTCCGCCACCACCTAAAAGGTTTGAGTCTGTGGTCTCATTGGGTTAGGGCAGGCTTTCGAGGGTCCTGAGCCTTCTCAGGTGGGCTTGTAGTGAGTGATCATCTCTGTCTCTGTGGGTGCTGTGTGGGGAATCAGGACAGGCTGTGAAGCCCTGTCCAGTGCTCTCAGAACAAGCAGCCAATAAGATTGCGACCTATGCTGTCACTTCATTTTCTTCCCAGCACACTTTGCTTTTCTCGAGCTCTTTCCAGTTACGTGCTAACACGGACATACTGAGCTTAGTTGCCCATGCCCCTTCTCCATCAGCACCCATGCCACGTGCCACCAGCAGCCTTTGCCTACAGCATTGGCTCAGTCCTGGCTTTTTGGCCTCAAAGTTCTGCTATGTATTTGACCTGCTAGTTGGTACTGCACTTGGCAAAAGCACACCACCATTCTCCACTAGAACTGCCTACCCCTTAGCTGCCTCTGCTCACAAAAAGCACTTGGCTATCGTATGGGAAGAAAGAGAAGAGACAAGAGGTGCACTTGTAAGCGTCATTCAACCTCAGCTTTTTACAAGTTGAGGTACACCTTCAATACTGTAAAATGCACTCATTTTAAGTGTACTAAAATAGAAGCTTAAGTGAATCTTCTGAAGTTTTATGTATCTTGTCTCTTAATCCTATTTCCAGCCTATATAACATACTCCATTTTGGGAAAAATTCTGTTTCTCATAAATGTTTTCTGTGCCTTTCTTTCTTCTTTCTTTTTCATCTTTCTTCTTCCTCTCTTCCTCCTTTTCTTCCCCTCCATCCCTCCATTTTATTTTATTTTATTTTATTTTATTTTTGAAGTAGGGTCTCACTGTAGTCCAGGCTGACCTGGAATTCACTATGTAGTCTCAGTCTGGCCTCAAACTCACAGTGATCCTCCTACCTCTACCTCCCTCCCGAGTACTGGGATTAAAGGTGTGCACCACCACACCCGACTCTTGTGCACTTCTCTGAGCTATAAAACACTGTCTTATCTTCTGTACTTTTCTAGATATTTCAGATGTAATTACACAGGGCTGTCTTTGTGGCTGGATTCTTTCATTTACTACACCTGTTAGGTTCTGGAACAGTGCTGCATCTGTCAGTAATTCATTCCTTTTGATTGTTGAATGGTGTTCTATTGTACGGATGTAATCTCTAGAACATTCTTTCTCCAGTTTGTAAACACTTGCATTTATCTGCTTTGGGGCTCAGTGGGCAATATCTGCTATGACCATCCACGTGCGGTGCTTGTGTGGACATAATGGCTGTGACCGTAGCTGTGTGTATGTGGGTTTACTTTCTCCCTGCCCTTCTCAACATTTGAATTTAGTTCATAGTGTTTTTAATCTCTATTTTCCTAGTGACTAATGATTGAATATTTTCCTGTATTTTTCCCATTGTGTGTCTCCTAGGCAAGTGTGTTAGATTTCTGTGACAAAATACCTGAGGTCAACACTTAAGAGGAGGAAAGATTTATTGAACTTAGAGTTTTAGAGGTTTTAGTCCATGGTCATTTGGGTCTGTTGTTTTTGGGCTTGTGGTATGACAGACAGAACATCATGAGGGTTATATGAGCTGAGTCATAGATCCGTATTACCTCATGGCATCTCGGAAGCCATGAGAGATGAAGGGTCTGATCCCAGTATCTAAGTGCACACCTCAGTGACTTACATCTTTTCATTTGGCTCTCCTTGAAGGTTCCACCACTTCCTAATAGCTGCCTCAGGCTAGCAACCAAGCCTTTATCATGTGGGCCTTAGAGTTCTTTTATGATCAAAACCTAAACAGCAAACTGCCAAGTATTTTCGTATTATTTTCTTAAATTATTTGTCTTACTAGTGAGTGATAGGAGCTCTTTATTCTGGATAGAAACTCTTTATTAGATAATTGTTTAGCTCTTCATATATGACATATATGTCTGTAATTATATAACTTTATAAATATTTTCAATTGTGGGCTATGTTCTTACTTCAAAATGGGATCTTTAGAGCTGGAGAGATTGCTTAGTGGTTAAGGTGCTTGCCAGTGACGCTTAAGGACCCCTGCTTGATCTTTCTCTAGATCTCACATAAGCCAGACACAAAAAGGTGAGGCAAGCACCAGGTCATGCATGTCTACTATGTGGCGCAAGCATCTGGAGTTTAATTATAGTGGCTGAGGCCCTGGCACACCAATTGTCTGTCTGTCCCTGTCTCTTTCTCTTTAAAAAGTGGGGTCTTTAAAAGAAAGACTTTTGTGGAGTAGAAATTCTAAATTTTGAGGTTGAATTGTTTTTCTGTTGTCATGCCTCATATTACTGATTGCAAGTACATGACTGTTTTCTCCCCCACGCCCCACCCTGTGTGTATCTGATGCTGGGGATTGAGCCCAGAGCCTCAGGTGTGCTGAGCCATGTGTTTCACTTCAGCTACTTCCCTAGCCCCCATTTTAGTTCTTACATTAGCTAACGGTCCAGTTCTGCTGGGGCCATTCTTTGCACATGGTGCACAGTAAAGGTGCTGCTTCCAGTAAAGACTGTCCTTTCCTCGTCAGTACCCTGGCCTCCTTTGTTTACTCTGCATGGACTCTGAGCTCAGTTCCTGAACTCTGTTTTGTTGAGTTGCTTACTCTACCACACCAGCACGCCGCTGTTGTGATGACTGTTACTTCAGAGTAAGTTTGAAGTAGGTAGCACAACTTGTTCAGCTGGTGATACAGTTTTCACATAGTTCTGGTTCAAAACTTGCCTAGCAGTCTCCATGTCTGTATCGCTTAGGAGAGTTAAGGACAGTCGAAAGTATATGGACACACCAGGGATTGTGTGAGCCTGAAGTTTTTGCTTTCTTCTTTAATGGGACCATAGTTTGTACAACCGTAGTTTTTTCTTTTTCTTTTTCTTTTTTTTCTTTCTTTGTCTTTTTCTTTCTTTTTTGTTTTGTTTTTGTTTTGTTTTTTTGAGGTAGGGTCTCACTCTAGCCTAGGCTGACCTGGAATTAACTATGTAGTCTCAGGGTGGCCTTAAACTCACAATAATCCTCCCACCGCTGCCTCCCGAGGGCTGGGATTAAAGGCGTTCACCACCACGCCCGGCTATCTTTTTTTCCCTTCTGGTTAAGGTCTTACTGTAGCCCAGATTGACCTGGAATTTGGAATTCACTATGTAGTCTCAAGATGGCCTTGAACTCACAGTGATCCTTCTTTCTACCTCTGATTCCTGAGTGTTGAGATTAAAGGTGTGCACTACCAAGCCAGGCCAGGACTGTAGTTTTTTTGTGTGTGTGTGTGTGTGTGTGTGTGTGTGTGTGTGTGTGTGTAGAAAGAATGGGCACGCCAGGGCTTTCAGCCCCTGTGAATGAACTCCATACACATATGCCCCCTTGTGGCACATGTGTGACATTGTGCGCTTGTGTCACTGCATCTGGATACTTGGGACCTGGAGACTCGAACATGAGTTCTTAGGCTTCACAGGCAGGCGCTTAACTGCTAAGCCATCTCTCTAGCCCATAGGGCCATAGTTTTAATGCCTACTTTGTATCAGTTGCTTTATGTGTATAATAATTATTTCATATTTTCACAGTGACACAAAGAGGACATTATTATTTTCATTTCATACAAGGTTTCATACGTAACCTAATGCTAATAGTGTCCATAGCAGCAGTCTTTGTATGGTAAAGTCAGACTTAGAAACCCAGTCTGTCTGAGGTGTGAAACCCTGAGTTCTTTCACCTATTCCACTCTGCTTCTCTCAGTTACCTGTTCTCTGGCCTGCTACTGAAGAGAGAGGCCATGGCATATCCCCTCTTCCCTTCTTTCAAGGTCCCTGTCTTTTCTCCTAACCCTCTGCTGAGCCATGCCAATCTTCTTCCTCTCTACTTCCCTTGAAGCACACTCTAGACTGAAAACCCTCAGGACTGATGGGGTAAGGGTGGGATGATTGTTTACTACAGAACTTTTATGACCTGTACTGTTACTTTAAGTTATTATTATTTTAAGTAACTTATAAAACAGTTCATAAATCTATGTTTATATTTTATTCATTCTCCTTGTTTGAAGCTTACATAGCTATCTTATGCTGTGGATATTTGGAAATGTATTGATCTTTCTTATACCTAGATACATTGATATTTTATTTCATGTTCTTTTTAATTTTTTTCTAAATATTTTTTTTTATTTGACTTGGGGTGGGGGAGAGAATGGGTGCGCCAGGGTCTCTAGCCACTGCAAACAAACAAAACGTGGGTCCTGGGGAATTGAACCTGGATCCTTTTTGGCTTTGCAAGCAAACGCCTTAACCACTAAGGCATCCCTCCATCCCTGTTTCATGTTCTTGTAATAGCATATTAATGACACTTACTGACTGGTATAGAGGTTTGACACTCCTGCCAGTGTCGCAAGATTTTGCTCCTGGTTGTTGCATGTGTGGTATCCTTGAGCAGTTAGCTCTCATGAGGACATTGCTGTTGGCTTACGCACGTTAGCCCAAGTAGTTTTAAACCTTCCTCCATCGTGCTGGAGAGATTCAGGTCTCTTCCTTAAGTTTATTGTGTGCTTGTCCCTGACTGCCACTTAGGCAGAACTCAGTCATTTTTCTGCAATAACTTATTTGCATACAAATTTCTTTCTACTTTCCATGAATTATTTTGGATGCCTTCATCGCGTCGTATTGCATATGATAATTTCAAGATTGCTCAGGACCTGGTAAAGATCAAAATACCTCTTTGTCAATTTTTCTTTTCTGTAGACATTGTGCATTATGAAGTCAGATGTTGCCAATATCCTAGGACAATAGTAATTTGAATATTACATTAGCATTAACTCTTTCCCGGGAGGTTCCATTCTCTACAGAAGAAACAAATCCGAAGCATAGATCGTTACTGATTCATGTTATCTGAAGGAAAAGAAACTCTCGTGGCGCAGTTGTCCAACCATCCTCTGAAGGGAAATCTAGTTGTTTAAAGCTCAATTTCTGCCCCATTACTAGTAGCAATCACTCAGGTTTGCGTGTCTCCATAAAATACCCGACAACAGTAAACATGAATAGATTTGAAAGGCCACAAGCACGTATTTCCTGTCTTCGTATTTCTCACTGTGCATCTGGAAACAGACTTGTGAGGTGCGGCGTGAGGACGAGAAAAGGCCGCGGGCTGCTCGCACTGGAGCTCTTTGTTCTCAGAGATAGACCCCAAAGAAACCCATTATGGATGTGCGCAGCTCTCCCTTTCCCATGCGCCCTTTCTCTCGCAAATTACTGGGCTTGCCAAACATAGCATCATTGTCACTCCAGCCAGCTTTTCTTCAGATAACAACTCAGGCATCTTTGTACTTTCTTGAAACAGCTACTCTGTCTTTTATTTCAGTAATGCCAGGCCTTTCAGTTCCATTGACAAACTACAAACCATGTCGCATTAGATCATGATGTGAACTTTATTTACTTAGCAAACATATTGCATGTTACAGTGTGCTAGGCTCTGTGATGACCCTGGGACTGCAGAGTGGAAATGTGACCCCTGTGACTGGCTTCCAGCCTGGTGGGGACAACTATTGGATTATATAGCAATTGGATAGCACATGAAGTGTTACGATGGAACTTAAAGTCCTGTGTAAGCTCCCTGTCATTCACAGGGAAACATTGCCCTATATGTTATGCACTATCTTGTATAAATGGACTTCACACAGCCAGTCCACTCTTGATTTACCATGTAGTTTAATGGAGAGCTGTTCGTAATGGGTAGTACCTGGGCCCTGAGGGCATTAACAAGTATTAGTTGTATATTGAGTGTAAAATTCAAATCTGCTCTGAGGAGTCTAACATGTTTCTGTAGGATTTACTCATGTTCATCTGTTTGTTATATTGCAGATTTTTCTTGGATTTGGCTACAAATTTATAGATCTTCTGCACTGTGTACAGACACAGGTGAGTTAACATTTGAATCCTTTCATTGGAATATGTTGAATATGAGTAAAGTCAAGTATTTTTAAATTATCCTATTTATAGATTAGAAATGTGTAGGTGATTTAAATGAATACAAATAAAAACAGAATAAAATATTATACCAAAATGTTGAAAATGACACTTAGAAGTAAAGTAACTATGTGTCTAATGGTGGCAACTGATTCTATTTGAGAAAAGTTGATGAATTCATTAAATTTTAAGGTTCTTACCTGGCAAAATGTTTATATTTATTTTTATACGTGAAATAGTTGCATGGTAATATTTGTCATTTGTTACCAAGGTGGTGTGAAGGAGTAGAAAATAAGTTACTAGTGATTTTGGCAGCAAATCTCAACCTTGGTTGGGGCGGATAGGTGCTTTAACATAGAAAGAATTAGCCCTTTTTTTTTTTTTTGTCCAAGCAGTCTGAAATAGCTTTTCAGTTACTCCTTATCTTTAGAACCCAAATTATACTTTCATAATACTTGTTAATACTTGATATGCTCTTATTTATTTATAGTTCTCCTTCCTAGAATCTAAGCTTTAGTAATATTGAGACCAGTTTTGTTCAAAACAGCATCTTTAGCTCCTAGGATACTGCCTGCTTTACAGTTAAGACTGAATGAATGCCTGTTAAAAGTAATTATAACACGTATCTAGAATGCATTTAAATTCAGTATCTTTAAACTCACGATCTGTAAATACAAATTAGAAATAGCTCCATACACTTATTTTCTAGATATGAAATAATTATAAGTGTGCTTAAGACTCTTAAATGTTATGAAAAATTACCTGTGTTGGATATTTTATTTGCAAATGTTTAATCAGGGTAGAATGGTTCCACATTTATTTTGTCCTTACTATAAAGAAAAATCTTGGTATGCCAACTTCTTCCCTTCTTACTGGACATCCTAACATTGGATATATTTTGTGCATTCTGAAAGATATCCAGGTTTAACCTTTGAAAATCAAGTAAGTTACAGTTTTCCTCTTACTTACTGCTGGCTACACAATGTTACTGCAACTCATTTTCTCTCTGCCATAGCACTTTTGTTTAAGTGCCACGGGACATTAGTTGTTTTTGTTTGTTTTGCTTTTCTGGTGGGGGAGGGAGACCACGGGTATGTGTGGCAGGAGTGAGTGCGTGTTCATATGCTTGTGGGTCCATGTGTGTGCTGGTGTGCGTGCAGGTGGAGAGGCCAGCAGACACCCTCGGGCTTGTTCTCAGGTTCACCACCTACCTCTTTCTGAGGCAGGGCCTCTCACTGGCCTGGAGGAGCTCACCTATTCGGATAGACTAGTTGGCTAGTGAGCTGTGGGAACCTCCTGTCTCCTCCTCCCCAGCACTCTGATGACAGGCGTGTGCTGCAGCCACGCCTGGCTTTCATTACATGGGTTCTGGGGATCGAACTCAGGTCTTAACACTTGGGAGGCAAGTGCTTTACTGACCAAACCCCTTGGTCTGCCTTTTGATCTGCCTTACTTTCTTACAACATTTGCCTCTTCCGTCACTGAGATTTTTCACTTATAAAAAGAACTAAGTATGACCTTCAGGTGTTTTTGTTTTTGAAATAAAATATTAGGGAGCTGTCTCGGATTCACGTCTCTTACGGAGTGCAATTTGTAGAGCTTCCACGGATCCCAACCACAGTGGTTATTTACTGCTTTCTTAGAGTGTGCCAGGCATCATGTCATAGTGTTTTCAGTTATCTTTAGAAGACCAGATAAGGAAATGGAGGTTAAGTGACTTTTCCAAGGTCATATCAACTAAGTGGCAGTTTGCCACTCCAAAGATCGTGCTCTCAACCACTGGGCTGCATTTTCTACTTAAAGAGCCCTGGCAACAATCACATTTGGGGCAGTAAGTGTAAGATATGAAAAATCACTCATATTTGAAGACTTCAAAATTAATTTGAAAATCAGACATTATTTTACTTATGTTTCAGTAATTGGCCTTAACTTTTGGCCTGTAATCTCTATTTCAAACTGAAACATGGTGACTTACGTGAACATTCATGAATACTTTGTGACATAAATTCTACTCTGGAATTTTCATTTCAGACTCACTTTTGGGGGACAGGGACATGGCCTAGCCATTACGTCTTTTTCTCATTGTAAATGTGGTATACTAGGCATTGGCAGCCTTTCTTTCTTGTGGTCTAGAAACTTTAGATTACAGGCAGCATCTGTGCTCCAGGGGAGAGATGGCCTTTCCTGCAAAGATATAGATGCCTTAAAAAGTGAGGGCAAGATGGCTCAGTGATTAAAGGTGCTGGCTTACAAAGTCTATTGGCCCAGGTTCAATGCCTCAGCATGTGTGTAAAGCTAGATTCAAAAAGTGGCACATTCATCTGGCTTTTGTTTATAGTGGCAAGAGACCCTGGTACACACACACATATACACACACACATGGAACTAACTAAACAATAAACAAATATAAAAAGATGTGGTGACCCCTGCATTAAATTATTATGCATATGTAATATAATATGTACATATGTATTTACATATGAACTATAATGAATATAGAATTACTTATATATATTAAATCGTGGTAATTTATATCTCTGTGGAAATTTGGATTAATTACTTAAAAATGAATTGCTGTAGGGGTTAGGAAGATGGCTTAGCAGTTATAGATATTTCTTTGCAAAGTCTGGCGGCATGAGATCAAGTCCCAAGCCACCTACACCCAGCTAGATGAAAAAAGTGGCATAAGCATCTGGTGTTCACTTGTACCAGCAAAAGGTCCTGGTGTGTACAACCCCACCACAAATAAACAAATATTAAAAAATTAAGTGATTTAGTCTTGAGGGTAGATCACAGCAGGTTGAAGTATAACATTAGCTTCTCTTACTTAGTTCATTTTTAAGGCTGACTAGGACATACTATGGGTTTAGCTATATAATATTTTGAACAAAATGTTCTTGAAGGCATTTTTGTTGAATATACTCTAAAATCTTCATTTGAAAATATGATTATATCTGCTTAGACTTTCTAAAGAGGTTATATCTACAAGTGTAAATGCAAAGTCCAGATTTGAATGTATGGGACAGGAAATTCTTTAGTTTGAATTTAAAAGGGAAAATTCATTTATCAGACCAAATGTGAGTTTTCCTCTATAGCAATGTCAGTATTTCCCTCTAATCTCACATTTCAAATGCTTTTAAAGTTAGCCAGTGAAATTTGCTTGGCATTGATAATCAAACAGGAGCAATAGTTACATGAATCTGCCTGATAATAAAGCCTCGAAATGTTACTTTCCTTTCACTGTGCAAAGTTGAGCTCACAATGTGTGAATTTGTATAAACTTTGGATTTGTTTACGGGTTTACTCTACTTCTCCTGGAAGATTTGAGGTGGAAGGGGAGGACAGGTTAAGAACTATTCACACGTACTAGGCACAGCCCAATTACTCTTCAGTACTGGCATGTGGAGGGAATATCCCTACTGTACAGCACAGCAGAGTGTATCCACTTGGCAGCAATGAACCCTGCTGTGTACCAAATGCTAAATACTAAAAATGATGTTAAGCTTATCAAGGTGTAAAGGAAAACTTGACCATACTGGCTATGACACAGTAGAAAGTACATTTAACTGATGTGCATTGGCTTTTGAGTCCCCTCTTGGTTCATAGATGTGAGAAGATCTGTTATTGGACGCTTGCTTCAAATTGAGAGTTGTGTAGAATCTCACAAAGATTAAGCCTGTTTTAGGTGCATTATGCTCTTGTTTGTGTCTGTGCTTTTGTGGTATCTCCTAATATCAGTGTGCTGGAGAAGGTGAAGTTTTTTTTTTTTTTTTTTTTTTTTTTTTTTTGGAAAGAGACAGAGAGAAAGGGAGAGGAAGACAGAGATGGGCGTGCCAGAATCCTCTCAGCTGCTGCGAACGAAATCCAGATGCGTGTGCCCCCTTGTGGTCAAGTGCAGCATTGCACCCTTGCGTCACTTTGCATCTGGCTAAACGTGGGACGTGGAGATTGGAACCAGCATTCTTTAGGCTTAGGAGGCAGGCGCCTTAACCACTAAGCCATCTCTCCAGCCCAAGGTGATGGTTTTTGACTCACTTACATCCCAACCTCACAGAGTTACTCCCACCACCTTGAACATGTAGACTGGATGATGAACTCTGGATGACAGAGGCTCACTGCTAAGCTGAAGGTTGTTTTTCTTTTCTTTTCTTCTTTTTTCTTTCTTCTTACTATTTTTTACCCATGCTTGGAGCACACTCCACTATTGCGTCACACCTTCCACTCTTTTACCTTCTGATGGGTGTTGACATAGCCATCACATGGAAACTGTGACAAACTATTTTGTAAAGTAACTACTTTACTTTCACTGTTTTCTTCTGCATTTCTCTCTTCCTTATGGGTTCAGCAATATGAAAAGATGAACTTAGTTTTCTCCACTAAAATAAATCCATTCAACACTATAACCTTCCTTTCTCCTTTCCCATTCTTTTTCCTCTAAGCAGCCATGCCTAAATCCCCCATCCTTCCTCCTTTCTAGCCCTCCTTCTTGACAGAGATAGGCATTATTTGCATTGTACTACACTAAGAGCTGTGGGAAATACAGAGGATGATTACCAGGAATTATTAAACAGGGAAAGGACCATCCGTGTAAGTTTAGCTGCATGTTTACTTATCTCATATTTTCTTTTGAATTTTTGGTGTGTCTGATTATGTGTGCATGCATACGCGCACGTGTATGTTTGTGTAGGTGTAGTGCTGGCACCTTAGTGCTAAGTGTATACTCTACTACTGAGCTGCAACCACAGGCCCTGATTTTGTTTCTGAAGAAAAGAACTAGGCATTGATTTCTGAATTGATCTGATGAACCCTACTCAAGGCCTTAATCTTGCTGTGTGTAGAAGCTCAGACAGCAGTAAGGATGAAACAGTGCTGTCTGTCTCACTGTGTGTTTGTAGAGTGGCAGTGCCTGAGTAGGGGCACACATCTGGAGCCAAATGATGGCTTTGTTTTTCCGAGGGGATAGATGAGCGAATAGTTTCAGCAAACACAGTGCATTGTTGATGCATATGCCAGAAATGTGGGAGGGCCTGAAGCTTGTAGTTAATTTACATTCCAGAATAAGAACATAGTAAATTAAGCCCTGTGAAAGTGAGGGCGATGTTTTAAGCTGATATTCAGTAAGTATGACTGTGTTGGTGGAGCTGGTCTTTTCTGAAAAGAGAGAGGGGAAGCACACCTCCGTGTGCTGTATCTCTCCATCTTAGAGGAGTGAGCCTTCGAACCAGGTTAGCCATGGCTTCCATCTCTGCTTGTCCACACTAGAACAGCCAGAGCCATCATGCACAGGAGGGGTGTGTGCATGGCTACAAACGTGATCTCCCCAGCCCTTCTTTCATTGGTCCTTAGACTTCAGTTCAAATGCCCATGCGCTGCTTACCAGGATGGTGGGGTTGCTAGCTTCAGGCGTGTGAAGAGCAGGATGCCACATCACTGCTACCACAGTAGCTTGCAACAACTTGGTATTAACTTGGGTCAGAGAGTAGGGTTATTTTGTTGGCGCTATTTATTTATTTGCAAGCAGAGAAAGAGGGAGAGAGAATAGACATACCAAGGTCTCCAGCCACTGCAGATGAACTCCAGATGCATGCACTACTTTGTGCATCTGGCTTTACATGGGTACTGGGGAATTGAACCTGGATCCTTAGGTTTTGCAGGCAAGCACCTTAACCACTAAGCCATCTCTCCAGCCGTGTTGGTGCAGTTTTGATTATTCATATGGGCTCTCACTCTGTTACCCAGGCTGCTCTGGATTACATGCTACACCCTGGGGTGCAGAGTGGCAGCATGGCACTAGCTTCCACACCTGACTCAGTAAGAGCTTTAGCTGTATTGTTTACAGTCCCCTTGAAAGGAACATGTTAGGTTTATATATAGTCAACTGACCTTTCTAGAACCCTTGCAAGACAAAACAAATTAAAGGAGGCTGCCTCTGTTAAGCTCCTCCTTGTTTATTTTATTTATTTATTTATTTATTTATTTATTTATTTTTTTTTTTTTTTTGAGGTAGGGTCTCACCCTAGTCCAGGCTGACCTGGAATTCACTATGTAGTCTCAGGGTGGCCTTGAACTCACGGCAATCCTCCTACCACTGCCTCCACTGTGCTGGAATTAAAGGCATGCGCCTCTTTGTTTATAGTTGAAGCTCAAATCCATACCTATTATTGTGAGCTGTTCACAACATCTAGACATGAGGGATAAATTAAGCATTTATTTATAAAATTATCCATAAATTTAGGCAGGTTTTAATTTTTTTTAATTTTGTATTTATTTATTTGCCAGCAGAGAGAGAGAGAGAGAGGGGCAGACAGAGACAGAATTGGCATACCAGAGCCTCTAGCCACAGCAAGCGAACTCCAGATGCATGTGCCCTTTGTGCATCTGGCTTACGTGGGTCCTGGAGAATCAAACCGAGATCCTTTGGCTTCACAGGCAAACGCTTTAACTGCTAAGCCATTTCTCCAGCCCAGGTTTTAATTTTTTTGCTGCAGTTCTTTGCTGTTTGAAGTAAATGCTTCTACTGTAATTTCTGTTGCTAGTTTGAGACTTTCATTCAGCAAGAAGCACAGAAGTCAATAGTAAGCTTTACAAGGGGTGATTTTAACTAAGAATAGTAAGCTTTGCAGATCGTCATTGTAACTCAGTTCAGTACGGTAGGATGTCTGCCTGTTGTTTGCTGTCTCATGAGTGGTGCATGGGTGTCTGTACTCAATGGAAATACGCTTCTTGGCCTGCTCACATCTACACTTCTTGCTTCTCATCCAAAATAAAAGCAAAAGGGCGAGAGAAAGAAGTGGGCACCATGTAGTAAGGGTGCCGAATGTTCCTGAGAGAGGAGTCTAACACAGTTTAAAGGCCCGAAGTATATAGCTTTTAACTGTAGAGAGTGCATTTTCAGTTGCTTTGTGGTCCTGTGAGTGGAGAATTGTCATCACTCCTACTTAGAAAAGCAGAATTGATTAATTGGAGGATTTCCTTATACTGAACAGTTTTGGCATTTTTGTTATCATTCACCTAAGTTTCATAAGTAGAAACTATTTACTAGAAAATTTTGTAGTCTCAACAAAAAGGACTGGAAATTTGCTATTTGTCAGCACCCAGAATCCCAGCAGTTGTTTTTGTGACAGGACTGGGACAGTGGCCCAGTGATGCCAGTAGAAGGATGAGCAGGCTAGTGGAGACCCACCAGCCCTGTCCATGGGCACTGAGGACCTCAAGCCTTCTTGAAAGACTCTCTACTACTGGAGGGTTATGGTCAGCCTCATGTTGCTGGGATGAACTTCCAAACCAGGCATAGTTATGGAGGAAGGGATGTATTGAAGTTTACAGATAGAGGGGAAGTTCCATAATGGCAGAAGAAGTTAGCCCCCTTTCCAAGCAGAGAGAAAAGCAACCACCACCGACACAAGCGGGCACACCCAAGAACCCAGGCAGAGCTCAAGCAATCTGTTTGTCTTTGCTGAAATTCAGAT
Source organism: Orientallactaga sibirica (assembly GCA_036365145.1). Lineage (NCBI taxonomy): Eukaryota > Metazoa > Chordata > Mammalia > Rodentia > Dipodidae > Orientallactaga > Orientallactaga sibirica. The sequence goes on from JAEOAD010000003.1 coordinate 25,417,238, forward strand.
CTGCTCCCAACAAGCACCTTAGGGCTGGACCACAAGATCCACCCAGTGATACCTCCTCTAGCCATGTGGCTGAAGATCTAAATAATAAGCTTCAATAAACTCCTGTATCTATTGGGGGACTTCCATTCAACTACCACAGGGAGTCAATGTTATCTATCCAGTGGCCCATCACCAGCAACTCAGGGTGAAATGTGTCTGCAGTGTAGGCCAAGGTCCAGGTGCTCTGCTGACCTGCTTGTCTTTGGATCCCTGAAGGTGGATAACAGAGATACCAGGAGTCAGGTGCTCCTTACTTCTTGAATTTAAAAAATTTTTAAATTTTTTATTTATTTGACACACACATACACACACACACACACAAAGAGAGAGGGGGGGGGGAATGAGAATAGGCACTCCAGGGTCTCCAGCCACTGCAAACGAACTCCAGGCACATGTGTCCCCTTGTGCAGCTGGCTAATGTGGGTCCTGGGGAATCGAACCTTGGTCCTTTGGCTTTGTAGGCGAACACCTTAACCGCTAAGCCAATCCCTCCAGCCCCTTCTTGATTTTGAAGACAGGAAAAAAAGCAAGGCATTATCCCAGCAAATTTGATATCTTTGGTTTGTTTTGATATTTCTACTTTGGGTTCCTTTTAATTAAGTCATTATTTTGACAGAAGTCTTTATTGATGAAACCTCTTATTTCTTCTGAAGTTTCAAGCTTGATTGGGAAAATCACATACCTGCTGGTGTTTATGAGCCCCAGTGAGGTTTCCTGAGGTACTTAAAGTGTTCACAGATGTTTTGAAGCAGAGATAAATATAGGTTAACTAGAAAAACAGGGAGAAGAGAAAAAACAAACATTTATTGTTACTTTTGGCCAGACTCCATTCCGAGCTTTCTCATGTGTTGTGTCAGTCTAAGCTGGTTAAATTCTATGTCATAGAATGTAAAGCACGTGGGCTGGAGAGAGGTGGCTCAGTGGTTAAGGCGCTTGCCTGTAAAACCTAGAGACCCAGGTTCAATTCCCTAGTACCCATGTAAGACCAGACACACAAGGTGGCATATATATCTGGAGTTCGTTTGCAATAGCTAGAGGCTCTGGCATGCCCATTCTCTCCCCTTCCCTCAACTAAAATAAAAAGATTTAAAGCAGGAGAATGTGAGGCATGCTCACATTCTGTCCACCTTCTCTTTGAAGTTGAGACTAGACAACTTTATTTTGAAAACTTGCACATTTTGCGTTCTGGTAATAGTACATACGGTATACTAAGTAAAAATCCCTGTGTGTCCTACAAATGGGTCGGCTTTTAGTTTCCTCTTGTAATGGCTGCAGAGACCCTTCATGACTTGTATGAATAGACTCTGGCTTCTGAAAAGGAGAGTTCTGATCAGTGACCACATCTGACACTGCAGGTGAGCTTTGGAGAAGAACATCCCAGAAGGTAGAAATGAGTAATGTGAAGGGAATCCAGCAGAAGCATGCTGCTTGCTTACTAGTGTTTCTGCTCTAGAGCAGTGCTTCACTGTGTGATTTGCCTGGTCACATTTCTTTTGTAAACCGATGTTAGCATTATAGCTGCCCATATGTGCATTGCATAATTTTAATTCTTCACAATTTCATTAAGTATATAAACTTGTTTTATCAACAGAACACTATTGTAAAAGATTTTGATCAAGCTGGAGTGGTGGTTTGGCAGTTAAGGTACTTGCCTGCAAAGCCTAATGACTCAGGTCCATTTGCCAGTACCCAGACACATAAAGTGGAGCCTGAATCTGGAGTTCATTTGCTGTGGCTGGAGGCCCTGGCCTGTCTGTTCTTCCCTACCCCCTACAACTGTGTCTCTACTTGCAAATACATGAATTAAAATTTTTTAAAGATTAATAATCATGGTAGGACCCCAGAAAAAAAGTAGAATATGAATACCAAGTAACACATGTATGTTGGAGTTACCTGTTTAATCAAAGTATAATCACTTACATATGATTAAATCTGGCAAGCCTAGCAACGAGGTAGTTTCAATATAGGGGTATAAACAGAAACCAAGTATTAGCAATGTACTGTTACACCATCAGTGCAATAGTGTTACTACCTTGTTTCTAGCCTAGGGTAGGCAGACTAGCAGACATTGTACTTGATTTATTTATTTGGTATTTATTATTCTAAGTGTTCCTCTCATATAAATTTAGATAATCCTAGGAAGATAACCATGAAGTTGCTCCTGTTGTGATTCTATTTTAAAAATGAGGAAATGAGAACTGGGTGTGGTGGTGCACGCCTTTAATCCCAGCACTGGGGAGGCAGAGGTAGGAGGATCACTGTGAGTTCGGGCCACCTTGAGAATACAGAGTGAATTCCAGGTCAGCCTGGGCTATAGAGAGACCCTACCTCGAAAAACCAAAACCCAAACCAAACAAAACATTAAAATTTGGACTTTGGATCCTTATAACTCATGATTGCTAAGTCTCTCATGCCTTTATTTGTATATGTGTGTGTTGTTGTTGTTATTTTGGAGACAACTCACTCTAGCCCAGGCTGACCTGGAACTCACTCTGTAGCCCCAAACTGGCCTTGAACTCACAGCTATTCTCCTACCTCATTTTCCTGAGTTCTGGCATTAAAGGTATGTGCCACCAGGTCAATCTTTTTTCATGCCTTTAAAAAAAAATTGTATTAGTCTATTTGCATGGAGGAGGCACACCAGGGTCTCTTGCCGCTGCAGGTTTGTGTCTAGCTTTATATGGGTGTTGGAGAATTGAAACCCAGGCTCCAAGGCTTTGCAGGCAAATTCCTTTAACTGCTGAGCCATCTTCCCAACCCCTTCTTGTCCTTTTAAAACAAAGTCTGGAACTATTTCTTAAAAATTAGAATATAAAGTTTATGAATAAAGTTGTGTCTGATGTACTGTGTACTTCATGAGGAGGTATGAAGGATGGCTTGGCTGATGTTCTGTAAGCCACTGCAGATGTTTGCACATGCGTGAGTCAGGTGGGAAGAGTAGCAAAAGCCTACTTAGTCTGAGCATCCCCTGTCGTGCTTACCTTGAGATCCTGTTATCTGTGACAATGACTTGTTGACCATGTCTGTGACAGGAAGCGATGTAAGGAAGGAAGAGTTTATTACTGCTTACAGTTCAAGAGGATGTCGTCCACCATGGTAGCAGGAACATGGGGCAGGTAGCTGGTCACATGCACTTGCAGGCAGCAAGCAGAGAAAGATGAGCACTGGTGCTTAGTTCGCTTTCTCCTTTACATCCTGCCAGAACAGTGGGACGGTACCAGCACAGTTAGAGTGGGTCTTCCACCTCTGTTAACCCATATTAAAAACTCTCACAATCAGCGCTAAACATCACATGTAGGCTTTCCTTCCTAGACACATCCCACTTCGCTGCTAACCCAAGGTGTCTGCCCTTGTCTCTATTATATAGTTTTTGTTATACTGACAGAATTCACATAAAGTACATAGGCTAGCATTGAAAAGAAGATTGCTATTTATTTACTTTTTAACTTGTTTTGTTTTTCAAGGTAGGATCTCATTCTAGCCCAGGCTGACCTGGAATTCACTCTGGAGTCTCAGGGTGGCCTGGAACTCTCGGTGATCCTCCTACCTCTGTCTCCTGAGTGCTGGGATTAAAAGTGTGCCCCATCACGCCCAGCATTTTAGTAAACACTCTTAAGATACATTTAAGATATCTTTCTCTACAACTCAAGATGTTACTAACATTCTGAATATTTGCGATCAATACTAAATAGTGAATGGCAGTACAGAACAGCCACTAATCCCAACATATTTGCACGTCTGAGCCACTTTCTTTCTTTCTCTACAAAGTAGAAATGCCAAGGAAAGGACTACTTAAATGAGCACCTCAGTGCAAGGTTCTTCATGTCCATGTACATATCATATATCAGGCAGAGGTAGGAGGATCGCTGTGAGTTCAAGGCCACCCTGAGACAACTTAGTGAATTCTAGGTCAGCCTGGATTAGAGTGAGAGTCTACCTTGAAAAACCAAAAAAAAAAAAAAAAGAATATTTACTAAAATAAGAGAGAAATATATTTTAGGAGGGCTTCAAATACTGAAATAATTTCCAATGATGACAATTTAAATAATAAAGATTTAAGTAATAAAAAAATGAGGCATTGGGGAATGTCTCAAAAGATAAAAGAATGCTTGTTGTAGAAGCATGAAGATCTAAATTTGATTCCTAGAACGCAGCATGGGGACTGGGAAGATGGCTCGGTGCTTCAAAGCTCTTGCTTGCACAGCCTTCTGGCCTGACTTCAATCCTAAAGTCACCACAAACAGATAAAATATTTTTTTAAAAAGTCAAGCATCGCCAAGCATGATGGTGCATGCCTTTAATCCCAGCACTTGGGAGGCAGAGGTAGGAGGATCGCCATGAGTTCGAGGTCACCCTGAGATTACAGGTTGAGTTCCAGGTCAGCCTGGACTAGAGTGAAACCCTACCTCAACAAACAAACAAAACAAAACAAAGTCAAGCATCACACTGAGGGGCTTAGAGATGGGAGGATCACTGGCTCTCTGACCAGGTAATCTAACTGAAAAATGGCCAGCTCCAGGGTCAGTGAGAGATTCTGTCTCCAGGAAATATGGCAGAAGAGCGATAGAGGAGGGCACCCGACCTCCTCTTCTTACCTCCATATGTGTGTGCATGGTGCCTGTACGTGTGCATGCATGTATACACACCACACATACAAACATGCGTGCACATGCCCCCCACAGGAAACCAAATTCTGTGGGGACCATGAGTAATCTCACCGGGTCTTGATCACAGACCTTTGTGTCACTGTGACACACATGGCCGTGTGAAGTTCATCAGCTCAGTGCTCTTCCCAACATGTCCTGTAGGAGCTCCAGAGCATTCACGTGGACAGCAGTGGCCACTGGGTATGGGCCAGGCACGGGGAAAGGACACTTTCTCTCGTTTTGGCCATGTTCTTATGCTGCTACCATCAGTGACATTCAGTGGGACGGGGACCCCCCAGCTAGCGGCTTTCTGGGCCTGTTTCCCGACCATCTTCACACCCTTCTCACCCTCTTCTCTCCTGGAACTTGAGCCATTTAAGTTCCTTCAGCTACCAAAAAGTGTTCATGCTGGGATTCCTAATATATTTCCCCTTGCTTAAGATGCCTAGCGGGCAGCCTCCTTAGACATCTCCACAGCCAGGATGCAGGCACATACGCCACACCCGTGGCTCCCTTGAAGATGTTTTTATTTTCTCTTAAGTAGCATTATTTCCACAGCTTGTACTGGCCTCATTCTCAATATACCCCATATAGTAGAAAGCCACCAATAGTATTAGACAAAACTGTTGTTTCGGTAGTTGAGGGATAGGGTAGACTTCTATGGAAAATAACTGGTAGAAAAAGTGCCAAGGCTGCCTAGAGTGGCTGCTGTACTCAGACTAGTGTTCTTCGTCATAGCCAGTCTACAATGGTGTACTGGTCACCAAGGACACAGAGGGGATCTCACTTATGGTATTTTCCCTGGGGGGAAAAAAAAAAAACCTTCTACTTAGATGAGTACCCAATTTTGTAACATTCTGTGAAAAAAATTATTTAGTAAAACTGTTCTCACCCTTAAGTGATGTACTTGATTCTGAGTATTTATTTCCATAACTTGCATGAAATGGGGAAGAATTCTATACACTCAAACCTGACCGTTCAGGTTTTCTACCTTGAATCCCTAGGAAACAAAGTGATTGATATTTACCTGTCATTGTGGAGGTACAATTTAACAAGCCACCAAAAAAAAAAAAAAAAAAAAAAAAACCAGCAAAGGTGTCCGAGTATGAAGCAAGTCCTGGATTCACATGGCTTTGCACAGACTCTTGAGTCACACATTTCTGATGCTGGCTGTTATTAATTTCCTTATTCTGGTGAAAGCTTCTGGTGTCCCACACTTCCAGCAGGCTTAGAATGCTGCCGCCCTGGTAACTGTTGGCATGGTCTTACCCCTGAAGGGAACAGGAGGCCAGCTGTGATGTTAGAGGTCTCTAAGCAAGAGCAGCCTCCGTTCTGCCTGTCTTTGGAAATGATGGTGCACAATAGCACGTTCACCTATTGTGATGCCTACCCTAGGCTAACACAGGTAGATAGATTCTTTTTGTAATCCTGGACCTTTTAGGCTGCTGGCATTAGAAACCCAGCTCAATCGAGAGTTAGCAAACCAAGAAGTCATCAGCCCATGTACATGGGAGGGCCAAGGCTCCTCAACTGGTTTGAGTGGGGTCCATCTGCATGAAGGACACCAGCAGGACCTTTCTTTGTTTTGACTCTACTTGTTTCTCTTCTGGCTTGTTTTCTCAACTAGAATCTTACTGCAGTGACAAAAATCATCATCAGCTCTGGCTCAAGTCATTTTATAGTCTTTTACGAACATCTTTCCTGATGGCCCCAACAATTTGTCCAAGTGACTCTCAATAGCCCTGGTCATTTGTTTATTTCTGAGCTGGTCTTGTCAGGGGTCAGAGATTAGGTCAGTTTTGTTGTTAGTCACTAGGCACCCCTGGCGAGCCTTGTGACCTGACAGTGGGGGTTTGCCCACGTGGTAGAGAAGGAGCCAAAGTTCAAGTTTATGCTTTGTCTCTTCACCCAGAACCTGGAATGCCAGGCTACTCCCGGGAGTTCTTCAGGTATACTAATACATACATAGCCTTTCCTCGTGAAAGCCACAAATGCATGCTGAGAACCTACTCTGTACCATCCATTGTATGTGTTTCCTTGCCAAGACAAGGCACAGTTTGCTCACTTGAACACTTTGTTGATGGCATATTTCATGAACATCAGATGCAGACAGTCCTGTGGCACGGGAAACATCCATGGGAGGTAGCACCAGGGAGAGAGCAAAGCACCATATACAAAGGCCCTGTGGTGAGAAACAACAAGGCCTTTGGGGAATTATTGGAATCATTCTTATTTATTATTTTTTAATCATCTTGTTACTAGCCCAGTCTCCTGACAATCCTGCCTCAGGTTCCTAAAGTATATGCCACCACAACCAGTCATTGAAGTCATTGTTTACATATGCTGAACAAGGTCAGGGTTGGAAAGGTTGGGGCCAAGCGGCCCCCCCCTCCACAAGGCACTTGACTTGAATCTTGGTCGCTATAGGGATGCATTGAGTGATTGGTCCAGTGAAATGAAACCCTGAAACTCTTTCGTCTGAATACCTTGCACTAGGGCGCATCTTCCAGGGGAGGATAAAGACAGATGACGATGGGACCTGAGGGGGCATTGGCAGTGATGAGGGTATAAGGGGATGGAAGTGTTACTACCACTATGCAGTTGTGATTGAATGTTCCACAGAAGACTCAGCTTTGTCTTCTGTACATATTCAGTATATAGTTTAAAACATATATTTATTTCCAAGGAGAGAGAGTGAGAGAGAATAGGCTCACCAGAGCTTCTAGCCATTGCAAGTGAATTCCAGATGCATGTGCCACTTGGTGCATCTGGCTTTATGTGGGTACTGGGGAATCAAACCTGGGTCATTAAGGCTTTTCTGATAAGTGCCTTAACCACTGAGCCATCTCTCCAGCTGGATATTCAGCTTTCTATGATATATGTATCATTTCATTCTCCAGTGCTAATTAGTATATTTTCTGTTTTGACAAAAATAAGATTATGGGAATGTTCATAGCAGCATTATGCATATAAGCTCCAAAGTGAACACCAGTACAAATGTCCATTGGCTGATGAACAGATGAATATAATGAACTATGAACACCAAGGGAATATTATTCACCTATAAAAAGAAATGAAATGCCGATTTATACTGCAAGATAAATATCTCAAAAATATTTGCTAAACTGAAAAAGGCTAGTCCCCCAAACCAATTAATTGTATGATTCCATGTGTATGAAATGCCTAGTATAGGTAAATCTGTCGAGAGAGAGAGAGAGAGAGAGACAGAGAGAGGGAGGGAGGGAGGGAGAGAGAGAGAGAGAGAGAGAGAGAGAGAGAGAGAGAGAGAGAGAAAGTAGAATAATGGTTGCCTAGGGCTAGCCTGAAGAGCTGGGAAAAGTGGAGCTGGTGCTAATGGATATAGGATTTCCTTTTGTTATGTTGAAAATGTAAAATTGGTTGTGATGTTGATTGTTGAGCTCCACTGAAAACCACTGAATTGTACATTTTGGATGTGCTATTGTATGGATGAATTGAATGGTATGTGAATTATATTTTAATCAAGCTGTTAAAAATAAGAAGATGGGAATAAATAAGGAGATATGGAATCTCTTGGAATGATGGTAGGAAATAATGGGAAACTTAAAAAAAAGCCCCTTCATATCTTAAAAATAGCAGAAAGTAAATTGTGATGTATTCATTAAAAATTATAGTGAGAACCCTGATAATTAACACATCCACATAAAATTTTCATAACTCATATATGTTAACCTAAAAATAGCACTTAGAATATTTGTATAGATAAAAATCTTTACTTAACCCTTTGCTATTAATGTTACACAGAAACAGTATTCTTCAGAACCAACATTTTATTTTATATTTTTTAATATTTAAACAAAATTCAAGATGAGTTTTCAAAAACGTTTTTGTTTATTTATTTATTTATTTGAGAGACACAGAGAAAGAGGCAGATAGAAAGAGAAAGAGAGTGAATGGGCGCACCAGGGCCTCTGCCACTGCAAATGAACTCCAGAGGCGTGGTGTGCCCCCTTGTGCAGCTGGCTTACATGGGTCCTGGGGAATCGAGCATTGAACTGGGGTCCTTAGACTTCACAGGCAAGCACTTAACTGCTAAGCCATCTCTCAGGCCCAAGATGAGTTTTACTTAACTGAAAGAGTCAGAGAATTGGATATCTTTAAATAATAACCATTAAAAATTCTTGTTCAGGGGCTGGAGAGATGGCTCAGCAGTAAAGGCGCTTGCCTGCAAAGCCAAATGACCCAAGTTCGATTTCCCCAGTACCCATGTAAAGCCAGATGTACAATGTGGAGCATGCATCTGGAGTTTGTTTGCAGCAGCTGGCCCTGGTGCACTTTTTTTTCTCTCTCTCTCTACTTGCAAATAAATAAATTAAAAAATTAAAAAAAAATTCTTTTCAAAGTTAAAAAGTTCTTGCCCAAGTATGATTATTTTTCTTCCCCAAGGTTAGGGTAAGAAAGGAAAGGAGATTATTTCCTTGAACAACAAAGAAGGGAAAGCACTATAATGATGCACTGGGTTTCAGACAGACACTCAGCTCTTGGTAACTGCTGTGCTTTACTGCACACATGCATTATAAAGCATGCCTTGTCCTTTTATCTCATTTTGTTTTTTATGTCATTACTTATCCAATAGAGAGGAACAGACTTCTTTGTTTTAGATGAGTGACCCCAGGAAATGAGAAGTGAAAGAAGCTGGGTGTGGTGGCGCATGCCTTTAATCCCAGCACTCTGGAGGAGAGGTAGGAGGATCGCCATGAGTCTGAGGCTACCCTGAGACTACAGTGTGAATTCCAGGTCAGCCTGGGCTAAAGCAAGACCCTACTTCAAAAAACAAAAAACAACCCACCCCCCCAAAAAGTGAAAGAATGAATGAAAGGTTCAGTTGCACTCACATTTTCAGAGGTTTCAACCCATCATGGGAGGGAAGGAAAGCGTGGTGGTGTTCATGGCAGCAGGAGACAGAAGCTCCTCTTATCCCCCATGGACTGGGAAGCAGAGAGGTTGCTGGATCCAGGGACCAGATCATAGCCTTCAAAGCCCAAAACTACAACTGACTTCTTCCAGGTAGGCCCCTAGCTCTTAAAAGTTCTACAGCCTCCCCAAATAGTACCCCAGCTGGGGAATAGCTATTCAAAATATGGGTCTTTGTGACATATTTCAGATCCAACCGTAACATTCTCCCCTGCTCTCCAAGGCTCCTAGCCGTAGCTTAATGCAAAGTGCATGTAGTCCAACTTCAAGAATCCCTAGGGTCTTCATACTTCCAGCACCATTCAGAAGTGCAGAACTCAGTCTTTCCTTAGACTCAAGGTCTAGCTAGCTATAAAATGAGAAAGAAGGCTTTCATGTTTCCAGTATACAATGGCACAGTGTTATCATTCCTATTCAGAAGGGAAGAATGGGAAAGGAGCAAAGAAATATTGGGCTAGAACAAAACCAAAACACAGCAGAGCAAACACTGAATCCTGTAGCATCCAGGGCACAGGAAGGCATATCTGAGCTCCAGTGAGCTGGGAATCCTTGCTCTTAAGGTTCTGCTACCTGAACTCTCTTGGGCTGGCTTCACTCACAGTTCGAATGCTTTCCTCAGCACACATCCTATGTTCCTGGCATCTCCACGATCCTGGGGTCTCTGTGGCACTGCAAAGCTTTATGTATATCCCTCTTAAGGATTTTTCGCGGCAAATCCGAACCGGGTATGCATTGTCTAGCTTCTTAGGCTTTTCTTCAAAACGTTGGTGCAAGCCTCGGTGACATGATAACTCCTGCATACGGCATGTCTACAAAACCAGTGCCACATAAATGACACTGAGTGCCGCTACCAGCCTGAGAAGTAGCTAGGTCTCATTGGACCACAGCTCCCATGGCCTCCAAGTGCTTGTGTGGCTGAACTTGGGCAAACACATCCTGGAGCTTTAGAGATCAGTGGGATCTTGCCATTTCCTGAAGTGCCCTCTGATGTACCTTTCCTATTGTCCTGGTGCAAGGTGCCTGCTGGCTTCTCTTCAGTGGCACTAATCTCTTTAACAGTGTAGCTGCTTGTCCACACATCTTTCTGCTCTGCTTTTTGCTCTCTTTTCTCACTGTAATCTTGGCTAAATAAAGTCATCGATATTCATACCAACACCAGAGTCTGCCGTGTTAAAATTTCCCTCTGCCAAATTACTTGCTCTGTTACTTTTGAGTTCAGCCATTAAAATAATCATGACATGGGATAATTCTTTACCAGAATGTAACATGAATAGCCTCTAGCTCAGATCCCCGTAAAAGATTCCCTGTTTCCATCTGAAACCTCATGAGCACAGTGTTCACAGGCTGCATTTTTGTTGACATTCTGGTCTTCTAAACTCCCAGAAGAATTACCCATTAAGTTATACTTAGTGCATTTCAGGGATTCTCAGTTTTCAAGGGACCTGGTCAGGCTTAATCACAGCAGCTGCCTTACTCCTGGTACCAGTTGTCTATTTAAGTTAGCTTTTGCATTGCTGTGACAAAACGCTTGACAGGCACACCTTCAGAGTAAGAAGTTTCATCCATCATAATAGGGGACATGGCAGAGGTTCTGACAGTAGAAGCATGTGGTAGGGGTTCTTCAGACCACTACTGACCAGGAAACAAAGCCCTCAGGCCAGGCTCTAACCTTCGCAGGCTTGACTCTAGTGACGTACTTGCTTCAGGTTGGTCCTTCCTCCTAAAGGTTTCAGAACCTCCCAAATTAGTACCATTACTGGGAAACAAGCATTCAGAATAGGGGCCTTTAGAAGAACATTTTAGATTCAGTGCTCTCTTAAGTTCTGCTTAGTGTTTCATAAGAAAAAATCTGTTGGCCTTAGTTTGTGTTTTATTATTTGCTTTCAATCTGAAATTTTACTTGCAACATGAGACACAAAAATATCCGAAAAGGGCTGGAGAGATGGCTTAGTGGTTAAGGTGCTTGCCTATGAAACCTAAGGACCCAGGTTTGATTCCCCAGTACCCATATAAACCAGATGCACAGAGTGGCACATGCATCTGGAGTTCATTTACAGTGGCTGGAGGCCCTGGAGCACCCATTCTCTCTCTATATATATCTGCGCCTCTCTCATAAACAAATAAAATGTTTTTTTAAATTATCTGGCCTGGAGAGATGGCTTTGCAGTTAAAGTGCTTGTCTGCGAAGCCCAAGAACATATGTTTGAATCTCCAGGTCTCACCTAGCCAGATGCACAGTGACACAAATGTGCAATGTTGTACATGCACACACCCCATGTCTGGAGTTTGTTCACAGTAACTGAAAGACCCTAGTGCGCCCATTCTTTCTCTCTCTCTCTCTCTCTCTCTATCAAAAATAAAAATAAATTATCAGAAAACTCAAAATTTCACATAGCTGTAGATGATGCCTAGTATGTTCCTAAAGATCTGTATATTGGGATTTGATTTGTTTTGTTTTGTTTTTTTTGGATTTGCGAGGTAGGGTCTCACTCTGGTCCAGGCTGACCTGGAATTAACTATGTAGTCTCAGGGTGGCCTCGAACTCTCAGCGATCCTCCTACCTCTGCCTCCCGAGTGCTGGGATTAAAGGCGTGCGCCACCACGCCCGGCAATATTGGGATTTGAGATAATTGTTTACAGCCTAATGGGTGTACTTATATTTAAAGTTTGGCATTCAGAAATCTTTGTTGCTGTCTTTTGCTTCTTAAGTCCCCTCAAGTTGATTTTTTCATCTTAATCCCCAACCTCCTGCCAGGCAAGTCCCTCATCTCAAAGGCTGGAGGATATATTTGTCTTTCCTGAGAATTTCCTTTCCTTATCTTTTTAATTGCAATGCTGTTATGGGTCCTGTCCCAAATTTCCTCCTTAATTTCTTTTTCTCTATTCATTTAATATAGGCATATCCTCCTCACATTAGCAAACTGCCTCTTTTTCTCCTGCCAGGAGGAGCAGGCATTCCTTGAGTGCACTGTGGAATAGTTTATTAAAGTTACCAGCAAACATTAAAAAATACTCTCACTATTAGACCATCACTAATAAAAAGAGCAACAATTTTGGATTTTTTTCTCTTTAGCCAATATTTTACAAATTTTGACAAAGTGCTTTGCAAAGTTTAATTGAACAGAGTGAGCTTTTTAGGGGGGGAGGAGGGAACAGAACATATCTACAATGCCACCAACAATACAACCTTTATAATTTCCAAAACCTGCTGTTTAAGCACAAAAATCGGTATTTGTCTTTGTATCCGTCACAGAGGATTTTCGTGCATGTTTTTTCATTGACTAGTACATGTTCCGCAATTGGTTGCGTGTACCCTATTGCAGGGCTCTGGAAGAACTGCAGTTAGAACCTAATGCTTTATGTTAGAGTTATTTAATCAGGAAGGAAAATTTTCCTTTTAAGTCTATGAAAACCCGTGCTAATTAGAAACATTAATTCAGGATTTCTTTCATATTTTTTGGCTGAACTTGGTTAACTATTTTTTATTTCTAAATTAGATTAATGCCATGTAGATCTTAACCTATTTTATATATCTGTAAATATAAAATAATTTAAGTAGGCCCTGATCATTTGTATTGCTAAAAATACTAAAAATACTCCAACTTATTTCTTTTAAAAAGGACTCAGCAGGATCTTTTTACATATTAAATTTCCCTTGGATGTTGAATATAAGATTTAAATGTACATGAATTGTATCACATTTTTAGGAAAAGCACTTTCTCTATATATTAACCTCTAACTCTAAGAGGAACATGTTCTTATTTCTTTGTAAGGGCTGTATTTTTCCCTCCAGTACTTTCCCATTAATCCTCTGAATTTAAGGTGGTGATTTCACTTTACTGGAAATGTCCCATGAATACTTGTTTGGCAAGTAAAGTTTGACAACTATAAATGAGAGAAATAAAACTAGCATAAGAGGATTTTTGAAAATGTCATATTTTTACTCATTTTTGAAATTTGGGTCATCTGTGAATTTAAAGTCATTAAAACTAAAAGTCAGGGCTGGGAGATGGCTCTCAGTGGTTAAAGGTACTTTCTTTCTTTCTTTTTTGGTTTTTCGATGTAGGGTCTCATTCTGCTCCAGGCTGATGTGGAATTCCCTATGTAGTCTCAGGGTGGCCTCGAACTCACAGCGATCCTCCTACCTCTGCCTCCTGAGTGCTGGGATTAAAGGTGTGCACCACCACGCCCGGCAAAAGGTGCTTTCTTGCAAAAGCCTGCTGACCTGAGTTCAGTTTTGCAGGACCACATAAAGCCAGATGCACAAAGTGTCACATGCATCTGTAATTTGCAGCAGTAGGAGGCCCTAGTACACCTGTCTTCCTTCCCTCTTTCCTCCCTCCCATGATTGAATGAATGGCTGGGTGAAGGTGCCTATTTATTAGACATACATGAGCTTTTTTGGTGAGTGTGTGTGGTGTGCATGCATGTGTATGATGTTTGTGTGTGTGTGCAGATGCTCATGAACATGCGTGTGCATGCTTGTGGATGCCAGAGGCTGATGTCAGGTGCCCTACTCAGTCACTCTCCGCCTTATTTTTGGACACAGGGTCTCTGCATTAACCTAGAGCTCATCAATTTGGCTAGATTAGCTAGCCAGTGAGCCCCCTGGATCTGCCAATCTCTTACTGGGATTAAAGGTATATATCGCCATGCCTGTCATTTATGTGGGTGCTGCGAATTCACACGCAGGTCCTCATACTTGTATAGCAAGTGCTTTACCCATTGAGCCATCTCCCAAGTCCCTATATTGGTTGCTTCATACTCAGAAATTTTTGATGTGTTTAACCATGGCTTACATGGGTGTGGTCTATGAGCATGATGCCCACTGTTCAGCCCAAATCTGCATCAGGAACTCGGGAGCCTCAGTGTTTCTCTGTGCACACACGCTGTGCCAGGGTGGGGCGAGCTGGGTAAGTGGGGCAAGTGTCCTGAATGGTGCGACCCACTCAGGACCAGACTGAGCCCTCCTATGTGGATTTTTAGGTTGGTAAAAGAAGCTTAGAATACTTGTTAGATTCTAAAAGCAATGTTTGGGGAGGGTTATTCTGGGGAAATTCTCAGTCCTTTTGTTAAACATAGAATTAAACATTTGCTTTATAACTAAAAGATTGATCCATAATATGAATGTGAAATGCAGTAGAGAGCTAATGAGCAAATTTATGACTGGGTAGGACAAAACTGTTCAGAGAATTTTTCAAAGATGACATGAAGTTAAAAGAATTTTGTGATTGGTAATTAGTCTTAAAAAATATAAACTTTTGACCCTACTTTAAAAAAAAATGAAGTGGAGTTATACAAAGCACCTACAGATGGCAAGACTTAGCGTATAGTCGCCTCCCGGCCTTCACAGCAATTATGATCAAGTTACACTCTGTACATATTGGAAACTGCAGTCTTTTCATGGGGTAAAGTTGGATCTGGAGTCTTGTCAGGTGCTTTTAACCAAAAGAAAAGAAAAGATAAAACTGTTTTACAAGTTTTTATTGTTGCTTTAGTTAAATGCTTCCCTGACAAGTTTTTTTTGGCATGAAGTTACAAGTTAAAACCATTTAGTCTTGGATTTTGGAGATGTTTGCTGACCGCCTTAGGCTACACTTATCATCACTTAAAAATTAGAGGTGTACTTTTTTTTTTTTTTTTTGTCCATTTGAAAGAATCTCAGATTTATCAGCAATTATTAAATCAGTTCACAGATCAGTGTTTAAAAATCTAATTACACATTTCATTTTAAAATGAAATAACAAAGATGAAGTTGTTTTCTGAATGAAAAGAAAACATAGCTGCTTACACTGTGTAATTTGATTTCACAGTGTAATTGTAATTAATTTGTAATTAGTAGATTTTACTTAATATTTCTGATGGCATTGTGATGATTTCTTAAAAACAACTGGAGAATGAAGTGTTAGAGTCCTTCACCTCAAATATTAAATATTAACTTATAAATTATGAATAATTTTGTAGATTGAATAAAATGGGTTGTTGTTTAATAACTCCAACGAGGTTTTATTTGGAAAATTAAATTCTGTCTCTCTCTCTCTGGTATACATTAACATTCAACTTCCTGTTCTATCTAACATGTTGTTCCTTTGTCAAATCGTGTCATGTAAGGACCAGACACTATATAATGGTTTCCTCCTCCTTGGCCCGGTTGGGTGGGTGTAATCTGACTCTTGTGACAGATGTCCTGAGGTAGAGGGGAGGGATTCTCTGCCTGTAGACCAATCACTTAGGAGACTGCTGTGGTCAGGGAAAGAAAAAAAAAATTGCTTTAGCCTTGTAAAATTACTCTTATCAAAGGGGGAAAAAATGATGATGTAAACAGAAAGCTGACAGAGAAGAATGAAGTTGAATCGTAGACACCAAGGTGAGCTAGGCACTGCTGAAGCACTGGAGGAGGGGTACGGTTTTCATGTTGAAGCTTGCGCTTGGCTTTGACCAAATCTGGCTGAATTTTTGTAAACATCCCTCCTTCTAGGATGAATCAATGCGTTTTAGCCATGTCTGTACCTGCAGCAGAATGATCTTGTTGAAGGTTTACAGGCAATTTAAAGATGGAAGGGGTGGGGGGGGGCGATGGGGGTGGGGGGTGTTTAAGAAGCTTTGTGTTTCCGAGGGGCTGCAGACTGCCACAGTGAACCCCACTTCAGACACAATGTGTGTGCTTTGAAAACCTTCTTTTGCAAGTGTTTATGTATAAATGTCCACAATGTGAATCAGTTGACCACAAATACTCGTCTTTTGTATTTGTGCTTTTTTTAGTGATTCTTGATGTGTGCATAATCCCCTTAACTTTTCAGTCTCCTCCTTCAGTTTACTAGATCTCTTTAACTGCAGGGCCTCTCTCCAGCCCACTTTACTAGATCTCTATTGTTTTTCTTGTGGAAAGGATTTTTTGTCGGAAAGTGAAAAGTTTTAGCTTGGAACTTCCTTCTCTTGGAAGTATGGTTCAGGATGAAGGAGAAGGCAGCTTGCCTGTGTGTGGAAGCTGTCCTTGGCAACACCTGGGCTATGGGTGTGTGACACACGTGACACCATGAGCAGGTGGCCCAGTGCTCCTTCTGGAAGGCACATTGGCCACACCGGGCCATTCTGTGCTGTGACTTGTGCTCTCCTAAAGCACTGGCGTGAGTCTCATGTAAGCTCTGGGAAGTGTTTAATCCCTGTAGTTTCTAGAAAGATAGCAAGTCCAGCAACAGCAGCCTTTTTAGAAATTTAAAACTTTAAAACACTGTCATTTTCTTTTTTCTTCTGGGCTCGCATTGAACTTGGGCTCTCATGTATTCTAGGGAAATACTCTACCATGGAGCTATATACCCCCAGTCTCTAAAGCACTTAATTTTAAAGGGAGAAAGAACTTCCCATTAGTGAGCACGAATGTGAAGAGAATATCGGTGCCCGCTCCACAGTCTTCACGTAGGAATAGCATTGTAAATTTGAACCAGGGCACTCATTAGAGGTGCATTTAGTCAGACGAAACATGGAAAAATTAATATTAATAAGTACAATGTCCTTTACAGTACTCTGGTGCTTACCTTGTCCCCATTTCTTTGATTATAATTATTTTCTATTAAAGGAAAGGCATACCAGATCTGCCACTTACTGTACCATATCTTGCTTATAATCAGGACCAGAAATGAATATGTATTTGGAAGATGAGAGAGAGAGATCCTCCATGCTTTCAAAATGAAACAAATTTTTTAAAATCTTTCAGTGCTGCTTTTTTTAATGAGACAAAATATATTTTCAACATATATCTTCTCTTTTATTGCATATTACAAACAAAAATTAACAAAATTAGTTTCCTAGAATACATTTATAGAATTTCAGTTGCTAATTTAATGTGCTGTGAAAGCTTAAAGTAGCACTGTGTTTTAAGTAAATACGGGGTAGGTAATTTGGCATTGTTGTCTTTACCTTTATATGAATTGCTCACAGGTATATGTGCAAAATAAATGAATTCAAGCTTGATTGCATGCGACATTCTTTTAATTAACTATGCAAGCATATTTATTCAAATAGACAATATTGATATGTGTCAATTAGGCAGATTTCAAAATGGATTTCCGTCTGTATCAGAAAGCCACTACTTTCTTCATGAATGTGACTCCAAATAATTCATTTCAATTTTGTTGTTTTAGAATGGCTCAGGGAACTTGGTTTGTAACAACACTCAAAACAGAATTTTTCATTTTTACCTTTTTACTTTTAAGGAAAGCAATTTTATTTTATTTTTTGGTTTTCTGAGGTAGGGTCTCACTCTAGTCCAGGCTGACCTGGAATTCACTAAGTAGTCTCAGGTTGTCCTCGAACTCATGGCAGTCCTCCTACCTCTGCCTCCCAAGTGCTGGGATTAAAGGCATGCGCCACCACGCCCGGCTCCAATTCATTTTTATAGTGAACAAACACAGACTGGGACCAACTGCATTGTTAGGGGTTTGCTTCTGTCCGTCATAAAATGCCCCATGTCCTGTGCAGTCAGCGATATTGAGTGCTGGCTAATTGGACTGTTGTCATCTGCATATTCTGGTGTCTTTATTTTAGAGTTAGAATAAGGACTTTTGCTCTGAAGTCCAGTTGTGGACAGTGCTGGGAGTGGAGTTCAGGTTCTTGTCTTCCCAGTTCACTGGCTCCTTTCAGCAAACCAGGCCAGTTCCCTAGTTGTTTTTGTCAATGAAACATTTTCACTGGTTGCTCTTAGTTCATCACTGTGATATATGTTGAATCTGGCAAAATTTCAGTAATTATATTTGAATTTTTAAATTTCTATGATAGATAGCTACTAGATGGGAGATTAAAGTTTCAGTATAGGCACATTTTACTGTGCATGAACTTAGACTATCTTGCCGAAATTTTGGAATAAAATATGTTTATTTTTCACATTTATTGAAGCTAGTCCCCCAAGGGTCTTCTGTGTAGTCTAGGTTGGCCTTGAACTCTTATCCTCCTATCTCAGCCTTCCAAATACTGGGATTAGAGATAAGCACTACCAGATCCAGTGAAAATATTTTTATATGAAAATTAGCAAGCCAAGGCCATAACTTTAGTCAGTATTTCTTGTATATATTGGCATGGTACTATAATCATTGTTTTGGCAGTTCTAAACACTCAGAAGATGCCATTGTTTATACTATAGAAAATAAACTATACACTCATAATCATAAATTCTATCATTATTTGATGCTTTTGTGGTAAGGGACAAATCAGTGGTGTGCTTTCAGAATGTGAAAGTTCTGCCTAAGTTTGCTTCAAAATATATAAACTCCACCTAGAACATTATGGTGTCACTAAAATCATATTGTTTTGAGCAGAATAGTGCATGCTTATAGCTTCAGCACTTGGAACTGGAAGCAAGCACAAGTTTTGCAAGTTCAAGATCAGCTTGGGCTACATAGCAATTCCATCACATGTCAAATTGAATTTTATATGTGTATACACACAACATATATAATCAAAGATCGATTTTTTATATTTGTGTACATATGTATGTATATATGCTAAGATAGTAATGAAAACATGCCTATATATGATCAAAGACTGATTTTATATATTTATAGACGTATGTATGTGTATTCAACACAGACTGAAATTATAAGGAAAATTCTTTGTAGTTAATGCTATATGTATGGTAGGAGTCCATTTTACATAATTGATTTAAAAATTCTTTTTATTTCAATTACTGGAATTAAATATTAAATAGCCTCTTCATATAGTAGAAATATGTCTATTCCTATTTTCTCTTTTTCTCTGTTTTCTATCTTTTTCCTAGTAAACATTTTTCATATTGAAATAATACCCCTAATCCAGGCATGGTAGTACACTCCTGTAATCCCAGCACAGTGGAGGCTGTGGCAGGAAGGCCATGATTTTCAGACCAGTCTGTACTACGTAGTGAACCCGTCTCAACAATCAAATGAATGAAGCTGGGGAGTGGTGTCTATAAGCATCCTCACATGTTAGCCAAGGTTGCTGCTAGTATTATAGTTATAATTTTTTTTGAGCATAAAAGGATCTACTAACCAGAAAGAGACTTGCTCAACCTTATAACATTGAAGGTTACAGCTTATTTATCCAGTGATTAATACTCCTTTTTGTTTAAAAATGCAGAATGTGGGCCTGAGAAGATAGCTCAGTGGTTAAAGGTGCTTGCTTGCAAAGTCTGTCAGCCTTCCACAAAGGTTGGACTCTTAAAAAGTGTCACAAGGGCCGGGCGTGATGGCGCATGCCTTTAATCCCAGCACTCAGGAGACAGAGGTAGGAGGATTGCTGTGAGTTCAAGGCCACCCTGAGACTACATAGTGAATTTCAGGTCAGCCTGAGTCAGAGTGACACCCTACCTCGAAAAACCAAAACAAAAAAAAAAAAAAGTATCACAAGGGTGGCTGGAGAGATGACTTAGTGGTTAAGGCACCTGCCTGCCAAGCCTAAGAATGCTGGTTCTAATCTCCAGGTCCACATTTAGCCAGATGCAAAAAGTGATGCAAGGGTGCAATGCCACACTTGACCACAAGGGGGCACGCGTGTCTGGAGTTTGTTCACAATGGCTGAGAGGCCACTGACATGCCCATTCTCTCTCTCTCAAATAAAAAAAAGAAGTGGCACAAGGGGCTGGAGGGATAGTTTAGCATTTAAGATGCTTGCCTGCAAAGTCTAAGACCCAGGTTCAGTTCCCCAGTGCCCACATAAAGCCAGATGTACAAGGTGGCACATGTATCTGGAGTTTGTTTGCAGTGGCTAGAGGCCCTGGTGCACGCTCTCTCTCTCTCAAAGAGAGAAGGAAGGAAGGAAGGAAGGAAGGAAGGAAGGAAGGAAGGAAGGAAGGAAGGAAGGAAGGAAGGAAGGAAGGAAGGAAGGGAGGAAGGAAGGAAGGAAGGAAGGAAGGAAGGAAGGAAGGAAGGAAGGAAGGAAGGAAGGAAGGAAGGAAAGAACAAGTGTCTTGTGTTTGCAGCAACAAGAGAACCTAGCCTGCTACAGTGCATGTTCACACATGCACACACACACACACACACAAATAAATATTCTCTTAAACGCAGAATCTAGACAGGCGTGGTGGCACATGCCTTTAGCCCCAGCACTTAGGAGGCAGAGGTAGTAGTATTGCCGTGAGTTTGAGGCCAGCCTGGGTTAAAGTGAGACCCTACCTTGAAAAAAAATCCTCACCCAAAATGCAGAATGTGTAGAGAATCGTGTTAGGTGTTCTTGTGATATTTGTACTGACTCAGTCACTAGTCATAAAACCCCGCAGCTGGTGCTGACGGTGGCTTCTCTGTCATAGGAGAGGGACCTGAGTTATTGGATGCTTGCCAGTTTTCCCAAGGTAACATAGCTAATCACCAGCGTAGCAGGAATTTTAACTAATTTGGTCCAAGAGCCCATAATCTTCACTGTGACAGTGAGCAGCTATCTCGATTTTTCCTTGTGTTATAGAAAAGGTGACCCAACACGAAAAGGTAGAAGAAAAGCAATAGTGAAACGACACCTAATGTAAAATTGTGCCCTCAAGCTGAATGTGAAATGTACAAACTGCTGTTTGGTGCAACATTATATAAATTGAATGTAATTACATTTTGAAGGTAGGGTGTATACTAAGAGGTCTAAAGCATAGTCTTAGATGGTCTACTGAAGTTGTTGTTTTATTTTGGGGGTGCGTTTCGAGGTAGGGTCTCACTCTCACCCTGGCTGACCTTGAATTCACTGGGTAATCTCAGGGTGGCCTTGAACTCAGAGATCCCCTTACCTCCGCCTCCCGAGTGCTGGGATTAAAGGCGTGCGCCACCACGCCTGGCTTTCTACTGAAGTTTTATTTCTAGGGTGGACATGAGCTTCCCAGGTTTCTGAAACTGGAGAAGTAGTGAGAGGGTGAGGAGGTGGTGGCCACGCTATTGGGAGATAAGAGTTTTGTGTATTAACATAGAGAAGGTAGCCAAGAATGCTTTAAAATACGAATGGCAAAAACCGGTTACCAGGGTAGAGCCCACATCGTAGAAATTGCTTTTAAAACCAGCTGCTTCTTATGAGCAGGAGCAGCAGAGATTGCTAACTGGTTAATTTTTCTGTGAAGCCAGAAAGGCAATATAGCCAATCACTAAAGAGTTCCCACCTATCCTACTTGAAACTGGTCAAGCGATTCCATGAAAAAGGAAACTCTTTCTTGGTGATTTATTCTAATTAGTACTTTTGTTAATTACTCTATTCTTATCCAAACACAGTTTTTAGGAGGGACACAAGTTGCTGCTTGTACTTTATGTGATAAATAGAATAGACAATTAAAAATAGAATGAGCTCATGGCCCTCAGATTATTAAACATATAATTAAAATACTTTGAGTATTTTGGGGTATACTCTTTTATTCACCATTAGAGCTCACACGTGTGATACTTGGCAGAAAGGGGATGCAGCTATATAAGCAGTTCTGTAAATAAATGAAGTCACTGGTATCTTTTGAGAATAGCCTTGTGGATATCTGTTGGGTTAATGAATGAGTGATGGCCATTCTAATGCAGTAATATGCATATTTTTCCTAATTTACTTATTCCTTTTAATAGTCATGAAAATCTGCTTAGATAGGTACAAATGTTGTCTATTAGAATAATGTGGTGAGAGATAATTACTGATGTAGCCCAAGTTTACACAAATTTCTGACTCGATGTCCACTGTGCTGTTATATAGACACATATATTTCAAGAAAATGTTGTAAGTATTCAAAAACTCCAAGAACACATTAATTGTTTTAGGTCAAAAAAATAGACAATATCTTACCATATCCTTCAACACCTTGACTACTTATAAAGTACTTTAAGACACTAATAGGTACATTGAAATTGACACATACACCATCAAAAAAGACCAAAGGAGCATTTAGTTCATGCATAGCATATAGA
Organism: Orientallactaga sibirica; assembly: GCA_036365145.1. NCBI lineage: Eukaryota > Metazoa > Chordata > Mammalia > Rodentia > Dipodidae > Orientallactaga > Orientallactaga sibirica. The sequence goes on from JAEOAD010000003.1 coordinate 25,439,757, forward strand.
GACTTTCTCCAGGCACCCCCAAAATTATGCCCAATGCTAGGCATCCAATAAATATTAAGTAAATATGTGAGTCCCAGTTAGAGTAGCTAGGGAGAAATTTATACAGGCGGTAATGAAACAGGGTGTTAGGGGTTCAGAAGCGTCCTTGAAACCCAAACCTGGGTTCACATTTGCATTTAACCAAAGAATTGGGCAAACCAAACTGAGAAGGATAATTATTAAATTATTATGTTTATTGAGGGAAGTACAGAACCAACAGAAGGAAAATGAATACACCCACGTGGTCTGAGAGCCCACATGATTGGCCTGAAAAACACCACCAAAAGAAAGTTAGAGCTGGGCGTAGTGTTGTACGCCTTTAATCCCAGTACTTGGGAGGCAGAGGTAGGAGGATCGCCACGACTTCAGGGCCACCCTGAGACTACAGAGTGAATTCCAGGTCAGCCTGAACTAGAGTGAAACCCTACTTTGAAAAACCAAAAGAAAAGGCAAGAGAGGAAAGAAAAGAAAGTGCAAAGAGCTCCTGCCATGTGGAGAGCAGGAGCAGGAAAAGCCCATATGGGAAATAGGGTTAGATGGTTTTCACCAGAAGCTGGAGGTTCAGAAGTGGGCAGGCAGTCCAGAGAGGTTGCCCTCCCCTGGTACATGTATAACCTTATGGTGGTGGGCCCTACTTTCCAGCTCAGGCGAGCCAGAGACAGCCAGTTGGTTTGGGCTAGAGGCTGTCTCAGGAAGAGGCCATGATGCCAAGTTCTGGGGACTGAACTTGACCAACCACAATGTTAGGATTGAATCTTGGAAAGAAGACCTTCCTCACAGGAGGGGCTCAGGATGTTTGTGGAAAAACAGATCTAGGGAAGAGATAAGAAGGCAGATCATACTTTGATCTCTAGTGAAGAAGAGACTGCAAGGATACTTTCAGGGGCCCCGTCACCCTAACTGCCTAACAGTGCTACCTGACTCCCTCTCGGTATGACAGAGCCAGACCTTAGACACCAGCTAAACTTTTAAGAGTTCAGGGAAGGTGCTGTTAGAAAAGGGCTGCATTCGAGGCAAGATGCAGAGTAGCTGAAGAAGAGGTCACTAAGCCATGTAAGACTTAAGATAGAGCCACGTGGCTAGAGGGAGCCGTTTATGCAGAGTTGTAGAAGGTACAGCCTCAGGCCTAGCCTTTGGGCCTTTGAATGCTGGGTGAAGGTCTTCATTTTATTCAACGGGCTGGGGCTGCTGCTGTCAAAGAGTTAGATTTCAGAGGCTGACAAGTAAGTTGACCCAAGTGATGGTGTAGTTGATGTAGAGTGTTTTGCTATTGGTGCACAGGGGGATCTGGGAAATGGAAAGAAAGAGACTGGAGGCGAAGACAAGGGTAAGAGGTGAAGTGTGCATGTAGAGCAGTGGAAATGGCATTCCAGAGCTACTGAGAAGAGCTGGGGAGATGGCTCAGTGGTTAAAGGTGCTTATTTCCAAATGCACTAAGAGTCTCAGGCGTGCAGCAGAAGTTTTCACAGAGCCTGGTCATTGACTGTTTTGGAGAAGGAAAATTTAATAAATGTGTATTAAGTAAAATGCAAGTATATAATAGTAGTAGTAATATATGAATTATGTATAAAATATTCATTTATTTTACACACACACACACATAGAGAGAGGAGGGGAAAGAGGGGGGAGGGAGAACACAGGAATAGGCTGGTTTCTAATATTCAGATAATATCTCAAGGCTAGGGAGATGGCTTAGTGGGTAAGAGCACTTGCTTTGCTCTCTGTGAGGGTCTGAGCTTGATCTCCAGCACCCACATTAAAAAAAAAAAAAAAAAAGCTAGGCAAGGCCATGGGCACCTGTAACCCTAGTCCTGCAGGAGGCAGAGACCAGAGAATCACTGAGGCTCACAGGTCAGCTAGTCTACCTGGAATAAAACCGGCTACTCTTGTTCAGGGAGAGACTCCATCTAGAGGAAATGACGGGGAAGCCACCTGAAGTTCTCCTCTGACCTCACACTCATGCGCACAGAGAGTGCGTGTTTGCACACATAAACACATATATGCTATACATCCACACCCCACACCACCCTTCACCCTCCCTTCCCCAAACACAACACAGCTTGTTAGTGTTTTCAGTTCGAGAGCTACTAAGGTGTATCATTCTGTCAATGTGGATTTGTTTGTTGCTTTTCAATTCCTCTAAACCTAAGTGCCTCTCAAAGACTCCATATCCTAGTACCATCCAATTATAGGGTCAGGATTTGAACCTCTGAATATTGGGATTTCAGTTTTTTGTTTGTTTGTTTTTGTTTTTGGAGGTAGGGTCTTGCTCTAGCCCATACTGACCTGGAATTCACTGTGTAGTCTCAGGGTGGCCTCTAAACCATGGTCATCCTCCTACCTCTGCCTCTTGAGCACTGAGATTAAAGACATGCACCACCACGCCCAGTGAATGTCGGGATTTCAAACACTGACTGCACTTATGTTTGGGTGGAGAAGGGTTTCAAGGTAAGGTCTTACTCTATCCCAGGACTCACTCTGTAGCCCCAGGCTGGCCTCAAATTCTCCTGCTCCTCTTACCTCAACCTCCCCAGTACTGGGATTAAAGGTGGACACCACCATGCCCAGCCACATTTACTTTAAAAAAAAAATATTTATTTATTTGTTTATGTATTTGACAGAGAGAGAGAAAGAGAGAGAGAATGGGTGCACCAGGGCCTCCAGCCACTGCAAACGAACTCCAAACATGTGTGCCCTCTTGTGTATCTGGCTAAGGTGGGTCCTGGGAAATTGAACGGGTCCTTTGGCTTTGCAGGGAAATGTCTTAACTGCTAAGCCATACCTCCAGCTCCACATTTACTTCTTTTTTTTTTAATTAATTTTTTTAACTTTTTATTATTTTTTTGGAGAGAGACACAGAGAGAGAGAGAGAGAGAGAGAGAGAGAGGGAGGAAGACAGAGATGGGCGTGCCAGCAGTGTCTCAGCTGCTGGGAACGAAATCCAGATGTGTGCACCCCCTTGTGGTCAAGTGTGGCATTGCGCCCTTGCGTCACTTCATCTGGCTAAACGTGGGACCTGGAGATTGGAACCACTGGAGATTGGAACCAGTGTTCTTAGGCTTAGGAGGCAGGCGCCTTAACCCCTAAGCCATCTCTCCAGCCCCCCACATTTACTTCTTAAGCTCCTTTTCTTTGAACTATTTATACTATTCTCATTTCTTCTATTCTCAAACATAACTGCTATCCCACATTCATTTATTGTAGGAAGCCCTTAAGTTTTTATTTTTACAGGCTGAAGAGATGGCTCAGTGGGTAAAAAGACTCAAGCTTGCAAAGCCTGATGGCCTGGGTCACCTCCCAGTACCCACATAAAGCCAGGTGCACAAAATGGGGCATGTGCCTGGAGTTTGCAGCAACAGGAGGATCTGATGCACCCATTCTCTCTCTCTCTGTCTCCATCTCTCTCTGAAAATTAATTTAAAAAAACTGTTTTACCCATTGAGTATCTAATTGTTCATAATATTTTATATCATATTCTATTTAAAGCTCAATTACTACCATTCTTTCTATACTATTTTTAATTTTGATTTCCTATAATACTTGTTGCTAATATCCATGTGCTTACAGTCAGTTAGATTCTATGTAATGCTCCCATGATGTGAATATATGCTGTATTAATTTTCCTCTTGATTACATTTATCCTCATTTGGGGCGATTGCACATGTTCTGGCCGGGAGCACCATTCTGTCTATTGCCTCTGGACCTCGGAGAATTTCTCCGGCCATTACCTAGGAAGGTAACACTCCCAAACTAGTCTGCAGAAAATATAAGTTTCGGCTTCCTTACGTTTTGTTAAAGGAGCCTTCTAATTTTCATTGCAATCTGACAGTGGCATGGGTGTGAAATGATATTTCATGGTGGCTTAACGTGAATTCTCTGCTTACTATCGAGATTGGTTACTTCTTGGGAACTGACATTAACACATTTTGGCTACTTTGGTTTTTGTACTGATGTATGGATTACTGATATATTTCAGATATGTTAGGTTGGACCTTTTAGCCTTAGGCTGACTGTAACTATTCCCTTGGTAATCTGATAAGACATTATTAGTGTGATTCTAGGTAACTTTACACAGTAAAAATGTACTGCTTTCTTATGGGGAGCCCCAGCTTTGGACTACCCAAGGGAAATAGGTATTTTCCCCTGTAGGATTGTGAAATATTGTTGTTGACCAAGAACCTGTTAAAGGAGATAGTCCTTTTTAAAAAAAAAAAAAATTATTTGAGAGAGGGAGAAAGAGGCAGAGGCAGTTGGAGACAGAGAAAGAAAGAGAGAGAGAGAATAGGTGCACCCGGGCTTCTAGCCACTGCCAAACAACTCCAAACACATGTACCACCTTGTGCAGCTGGCTTTACTGGGTACTGGGGAATTGAACCTGGGTCCTTTGGCTTTGCAAGTAAGCAGTGCAACTACCAAACCATCTCTCCAATTAGAAGATGGTCTTTTATGGACCATCTAGGAGGGTGACTCCTGCACATACCCGTGTGTGCCTTTTCCTGCAGTGCTGCTGGAATGGCTGCACAGTTGGTTGAATGCTGTGCCCAGCCCAGCTGTGCTTGCTGCCTCAAGCTGGCAAGCCAGGTTGTCACACCATGTCCTTCTCTGGAAGAGATTGCAACTGAGGCCTGTGTTAGTGTTGCAAGCTTGAGCATTTAATTGTACCTAAGAAAATGCCTTGCAGCCATGGTGGCAGTTTAAGGTATTTGAAATATAAAGAATTAATTAGCTTCTGAGTAGAGAATTTAGCCCAGTGGTAGAGAGCCCTCCCTGGTGTCTCATATGCAAGACACTTGGTTCTGGCCCTGGCCCAGTAGAAAACAAACACCGGGTTTCTGCCACAGGTGTATGTAAGAAAGTGACAATTTCTTACAGTGTGTTGTAAAGTCCAGTTTCTGTATCCAGATATGTAATCCTGATCCTCAATCGAGAGCTGTTAGGGAGAGGGGAGCGTGGCAACTGCTAGTGCTCCCGTTGCTCACAGAGAAAAGGGCTAGCAAACAAAACTCCCGTGATTCTCTGGCCTTGAGCTAAAGGTTTGATTGCTTTTATCGTTAGAGGTTAGCCCAAAGCATCTAGCACATCCCTGTGGAAGTATACTTTCTCTACCCTAGATTCGTGGTTCCTCCTTTTCATGGAATTGTATATCTCTAATATTGTGTGATTTAATAATATATAATATTTTAAGTGTGAAAATATTTTTACACAAGTTTTAGAAGCATATTTGAGATAAGTGTGCACTATACCCTATATATACATATATATCCTAACAATGTAAATATATTTTTATTCTATTGAGAATTTGGCTTGATTTGACCTTTGGGTTTTTTTTGTTGTTGTTTGTTTTTTTTTCTGTTGTTGCTTTGAGGTAGGGTCTCAGTCTAGCTCAGCTGACCTGGAATTCACTATGTAGTCTCAGGGTGGCCTTGAACTTCTGGCGATCCTCCTACCTCTGCCTCCCAAGTGCTGGGATTAAAGGTATGTGCCGCCATGCCTGGCCCCATTTTTACCATTTTTAAGTTGTATACTTGGGGGTGACATTAAGTACATTTACTTTGTTTTATAACTCTTCTCTCCTCCACTTTCAGAACTTTTTCACTGTTTCCAACAAAACTCTGGGCCCATTACATAACTTCGTAGCCTTTTCTTTCAGCCCCTGGCAACCAGTCACCATGGCCGTGACTTGCCTAGGCAGCATGGGTTCACATGTCTCTGTGGTCCTCCTATGGCCGTACCACACATGTCCAGTTAGGGTGATTCAGGAAACTGCATTGTGTACCTCTGCTTTCCTTTCTCATGTCAGGAGCTAGCCGTCGCCCCTTTGTCTGTTTAGGTCCTCCATGTGAAAGTACTTGAACGTTTATAGATTTTGACCAGGAGGTGGGGCATATTAGGGATGTGCCTGATGATTAAGTTTCATAACATACTGTGTAGATCAGTGTGGAGAACCAAGTCAGCTGCTGGGTGGGAAACCAAGCTCAGACACTTTTTATCTCTACCACAGGATAACTTAAATATCTGCTCCATACGGTTGTTACTAACGAGATTTGTGTAAAGTGCTTTGCACCAGGCTTAGCACTCACTGAGCACTCAAGAAATATTGACTGTTCTTAAATTTACTGTAACATTAGGCTGTGATTGGTATTAAAATGTGAGCTACTATTAATTTCTGTTATTATTGTTATTTTCATACTACCTAGATGGAGGATTTCAAAATTTAGCTTGACTTTAGGTATTTTATTAAATGAAGACTTGTCTGTGGTGTTTGCGATTGTATTCAGTATTTGCTGTATCCTATCCATGTCCCTGTCATCTGGAGACACAGGGTCTTGTCGTGTTTCTGCAGAAGGTCATGTAAAAAGGGATGAGGTTGGCTCTGAAGACTCCGCTTTTGTCTCAAGTGCTATTTTATCTGCACCATCACCTGTTGTAGGAACCCTGACAGTGTGGTATTTCCTAGAAAAACATCTGCTTCCATCATCGTCCTGGTCATGTTCCTGTAACTACGATGGTTCTGTTCCTTTTTGGTAAGATCTTTATAAACACTTGTAGCTAGAACTTCAGATCTGTATTTTGTTTGTTTGTTTGTTTGTTTTATTTTTTCTTTCCAACTCTGTAGTCCTAGGTTGGCCCTGAACTCACAGTGATTCTCCTACCTCTGTCTCCTGAGTGCTGAGATTAAAGACATGTGCCACTAAGCCTGGTGCAGATCTCTCTCTTTTCTTTTTCTTTTTCTCTTTCTCTTTCTCTTTTGCTTTATTTGTTTCTTTCTTTTTTTTCCTTTTCTTTTTTTTTTTCCGAGGTAGGGTCTTACTCTAGTTCAGGCTGACCTGGAATTCACTATGTAGTCTCAGGGTGGTTTCGAACTCTCAGCGTTCCTCCTACCTCTGCCTCCTGAGTGCTGGGATTAAAGGTGTGTGCCACCACGCCTGGCTTCTTTTCCTTTTTCTTTTTCTTCCTCTTCAACCCTATTTCCTTGAGACAGTCTCTTATTGATCCTAGAGCTCATCATTTTCTAGTTAGAGTGGCTGATCTGTGAGCCCCAGTCTCCACCCACCCCAGCATTGGGGCGCCAGATACACATGATTATGCCTGGCTTTTATGTGGGTGCTGGGGATGGAACTCAGGTCTTCTTGATTGCGTAGCAAGAACTCTTACTCATTGATCCATCTCCCTTGCCCCTAGTTATATTTTTAAGAAAACAAATGTACCGCCTTTACTATCCTGAAAGAAAAAGCGTGCTTACTTAACAGTTTTTTAGTGGATTGCATAATCATGTTTTGATATATTTTTTATTTTTTCATAGACAACTTTTTCAAGTGTAGACAATATCCCATGGTACTTCCCTTCCTTCCCCATTCTTTGATATTTGACAGTAGAAGTTGAATAGTTATAGTGCTGATTTATTTGTTGTGACATTGAATGCAGCAGTCATAGGAAGGATTTCATCTTCATTCAACTGTGCCCTGTTGATTTAGAGTTAAAACTTACTTGTTAAGCCAGGCTTGGTGGCGCACGCCTTTAATCCCAGCAGAGGGAGGAGGATTGCTATGAGTTCGAGGCCACCCTGAGACTACATAGTGAATTCCAGGTCAGCCTGAGCTAGAGTGAAACCCTACCTAAAACAAACAAACAAACAAATAAAAACCCACCCAAAACAACAACAACAACAAAAAACTCCCTTAAAAGTACCAGGTCCAAGAAATAATGCTTTGAGAGCCAGAAGTGCTGGCACTTCTTGCACTAGGGAGGCTGGGCAGAAGGATCATACATCATATGTTTGAATTCAAGGCCAGGCTGAGGTGTTAAGAACTTTTCTACTCTTCTGAGCATGTTTTATGAATCAACAGTAAGTACGCCACTAAGTAACTAGCATTCATCTGATGTGTTAGATAACTGCTTAGGAAGGTGGGTGATGGTTCTCACTTCATGTCCTGGTAGAATGTTAAATATAAAGGGATGAGTTCCAGGAAGTGTTTCATGTCAGGTAGTCTTCACACTTTCTCCTTGACTCATCCCTCTGATTAAAATCTCTGTGTTTAGCACCCTGTCAGGGACCTAGTACAGTGCCTCTGTCCTCTGCTCATGTTGGTTTCTGTTTGTACATGCTGTAGAGATGATTTCCAGTCATGGGATGACACGTTTGTCATCAAAGTGAGCAGTGTACACTGGGGATGTGAGGGCGTCTTAGTCACTGCTTTGGTGTATTCTTTAGTGTGAAGTTTGGGAATCACTATTTAGGACCCTAAATTCTATTCTTAGTTCACACATTTAAATCATAGCAAAGTTTTTTTGTTGTTTTTGTTTTTTGTGGTTTTTCGAGGTAGGGTCTCACTTTAGCTCAGGCTGACCTAGATTTCACTATGTAGTCTCAGGGTAGCCTCAAACTCAACGGCGATCCTCCTACCTCTGCCTCCCAAGTGCTGGGATTAAAGGCGTGTGCCACCACGCCCAGCATATAGCAAAGTTTTATGCACAAAATTGGTATAGAATTATTTGTTTTATCTAAAAGTTTACAAATAATAGTCATTTCTGTCATATTGCTTTTAGTAAGTAGTTTTTCTCTATGAAGCATTTACGAATCTCTAGAATAAAATGTTAATGAAACACAACACATATGACTAGCATCACATTTTAAGTTTATATTGTATAGAGTGGCTGTAAGGAATCTAGAGATGAGTAATGCATGGATTCCCACATCAAAGAGCTTACAGCTACCATGCTGGTCCACTCTTATGTTACTTTGGGTAAAATATAGACATAGGTAAGAATAAGTATGCTATGATGAGACTGGAGTACTTGGCTTTTTTGTCCTTACTTCCTGATGCATTGCCTGGCCACCTGCTATTACAGGTTAAGGGAAAGCTGCTGGTTCCCTTAGGCTGATAGACTCAAGGGACTGAGGGAGGGGAAAGATGCCCTGGTGTGAAGGGCTGAGGGAGACTCCTGTGGAGAGCCTTGGAGGCAGTGAATCTTGGAGGATCAGAAGTGTACCTCCGTAGAGGGTAGATGGCAGGCAGTCATTAGAGTGGAAGGAGTAGAAAGTCAGTGAGCCAATGAGAAACAATGCTCCAGTTGGGACAAAACTCAGACAATATAGCAAGGGATTCCTTGGTGGACATATGGGAAAACTAGGTAGACTGCACAGTCTCCTCTCTATTGGATTTCACAGAAAATAAGAGAAAAGGAAAGAGAAATGACATTGATTGCATCCCTGTGATATGTTAGAAACTGTGACAGTATCATGGCTAACCCTCACGTCAATCCTGTTTGGCAATTTCCATCCCATGTTCCACAGGAGAGATCTTTGGCATTCATAATTTGTTGCGGTTATTGGATAAACGGAGTTAAGCATGGGACCTGGCATGAACAGGACTTACAGGAGGGCTGAGGACAAGGTGAAGATACCCCCTTAAGTGCAGAGGGATCTGCAAGAAGGTGATGTGGCTAGGAGAATCTAACATGACTTAAAGCACAGCAACTGATGATGTGAGAGGCTGCTGCTGAGTGCCTCGGGCAGGAGGCTCATCTTCTTCCATACATCTGGGGAGAGAGGTATTCATGAGCGGTGCGGGGGTGTACTGGAGCCAAGGGTATATTGAAGCCAGAAGTATAAATTGGGTCTCATTTGCATAGATATGATCATTGAAACTGCATCAGCAGGTAGGATTTCAAGGAGTGGCACTGAAGTGGGAAGGAACAGCAAGGCTGTCATTCAGGAAAGGCCTGTAGATGTGGGAGGGGGAGGGATGAGTCCCCACAAAGGTCAGGGAGGAGAAAGAGAAGCCAGTGCACTGTCAGGACGCCACAAGACAATGGTGAAAGGTGGCCCAACTAAGGCGGGATTGCTTTGTACTCGGCTGTGTGCTTGCTCTGTGACTCTTGGAGGGGGGCATGTGACATATTTGGAAAGGCAAGGTGCTGTTCGCCTCTCCGGTCTGGACAGTCCAGCAGAGCAGAGCAGGTCCATGATGCCCCCTGTGCTAACCCGGACAGCCACCTTTTCTCTTCAGGCCTGCCGCGGCTTTCCCTGCCTGCCCGCCTCGTTGATTACCTGTGCATTAGCAGGTCAGGACAGAGAATTTCATCTGCTGCTATATCCAGTGCCTAGGCCAGTACCCCATACTTACTGAACGTTGATGAATGAACACATTGAAGGTGAAGGGATTTGAATAGCTGTCCTAGCTCAGTACACACCAAACTTAGGAAGCAGCTGAGTCAGCTTTGTGAGCTTTGTGGACAGTGCCTTGGCAAATTGAAGTTGCTAAGTCCTATCTGTAGCTTATGGGAAGAAGCAAGCCAGAGATTTGGGGTTCACTTGTGTGTAGTTTGACCAACACCTCCGAAGCCTCATTCTCCTGCACCATACCATGGAAGAGAACAGTCCTGTGTCTTGGGGCTTCTGAGAGGATTAAGGAGATGGGTGTGCAGGGCACAGTAGCCTGTGCTGTGTTCACACCCAGCTGTATGCATGTTTTGCAATCCTTCGGTTGTATCACCTTGAGGAGGTTGCTTCACCGATCCTCAGTGTTTTCATCCCAAAGGGGAAGATTGATCTTGCTTGGTTTTTGGAGGAACTATGAGATACCATATTCCAAGCGCCTAGCTGGCATCCTGTATGCCTGCTCGATCAGTGAGTGTGGCCGGCTCTGTTCTAGTGACACCCTGGAAGCAGTCTTCAGGGATGCAGATTCTGACCCTTGTACTTACTAGCTTGACTTCTCCATGCCTCAGTTTCCTCATCAGTAAACTGGGAGAAATAATAGTACCAACTTCATATGGTTGCTGCTGTACCTGGCTAATGCTAAGTGCTCAGTGTTTTTAATGTAAAAGAACTATAGAACAGTAATGTGCTTACTGTTCTTTTTTCTTTACTCTGTTAAGTGACTGACCTGATGTAACCTAGGAAGGGTGACTTAATTCAAAAGAGGGGGCCGGGTGTGGTGGCGCACACTTTTAATCCCAGCACTCAGGAGGCAGAAGTAGGAGGATCGCCGAGAGTTCAGCCACCCTGAGACTACATAGTGAATTCCAGGTCGGCCTAGGCTAGAGTGAGACCCTACCTCGAAAAACCAAAAAAAAAAAAAAAAAAAAAAAAAAAAAAAATTAAAATATAGAAATAACTAGGAGGGGTCTCTTTAATAGAGTGGGACATCCAACATTCTATTCCAGCAACTGTAGGTGGTGAGTGCATTTCACTACATGCAAGACATGGGCCACTGCATGGGCATACATGTGCATACACCATACACATACACCCATACAAGAAAAAAAGGGAAGGCTCTTGTCTAATGAAGTGGCCATGTAGAAGGAGGAAAGCCTAGGACAACAGAAATGTTTTGCTATCCGTTCACGGTTTGACCTGACCCGGGTCGTCTCTCCTGTCCTAAGTCTCCCGAGTCAGTGGCTCAAAAGCTGTGCTCCATTCTGGGCACTGTCAGCTCTCCAGCAGTGGGAGACTGCTTTAGATCTTGCACCTGTAAAGTCTTTCATCACTTGCAAATCTCCCTCCATTTCCTACCTTCTGTATTCTCCCAGGTGGTCCCTAGGAAGTGTTGGGTCCTGGAAGCAAGCGGCACCATTGAAGGGACAGGTGGCAGGTAGCTGGCCAATCTGGAACCTTCTGCTTCTTTACCAACAAACCATTTTTCTCACAAAGCTCTTTTTTTTTGTGCCCTCAATTCTGCAATTCTGTCAAGGACAAAAGCTCTAAATATAAAGAACCCAGAGCTGATTGCATCTGTGAGGACTTGGCTTAGAGAAGGCAGCCTCCGCTTGCATTTCTGAGCAAGCTACCCTTGCAAAATGTGCACTATGGGCAGTGACATCCTCTTTCCACCAGTAGAGGTTCTGCTGCCTTCCTGGTGAGTCATGGCCAACCATGTCCCTGTCCCATGCCTGGCTGGCAGAGCTTGCCTGGAGTGCTGTGTGGAGAGGGACGGAGAGGCCATGTGCAGGCCGAGAAGTGATGAGGTAACAAAGAGGCCTGGGCACAGAAGCTGTGCAAGGATGGGAGTTGTGCAAGGACGGGAGCTGTGAGAGGGCGCTGCTCCGCTGGCCTCAGCATGCCGAGCTTCATGATTCCATGAGAGAGTTTAGCCCCAAGACATATCCTATTTGGTGTCTGCATAGTTTGGTCTTTGAATGAGTCTATATTTATTACTTCATTCCATAGTAAAACCAAAGTAAATTTAGCATCATCTGTTCACTTGGGTCATAGAACAATTACTTAGTTATCTGTGCTTGTTTTTCATTGCTTGTTTTAAGAAAACTTACCTGATTGTTCCTTGATCTCTGACTTGGAGATAGAAAAATTGTTCTCCAAGCTTTTGCTGAGTTTACTTGCTTAGTTTACACATGAACCTGATCTTCTGTTTTATACATTTGGCAGAGAATGCTCTTCAATTCTACAGTGTCCCAATTCTTGAACTGTCACTAAATTACCATGTAACTTAGGCACCTAGCAAGTGGCTGGTCACAGACCTTGAGGGAGTAATCTTGTTGAATGAGCCGCAGATAATCGTCAGTCTAACCAATGGGGTCCAAGATATTTCTTTTAATTATTTTTGGTGTTCTTGTGAATCAAAAAGTAAGTTTGGGGTGGTGGTGGCTGGAGAGGTGGTTCAGTGGTTAAAGGTGCTTGCAAAGTCTGACAGTTGGGTTTGATTCCTTAGTGCTCATGTAAGTTAGATGTCTGGAGTTCTTTGTGGCGTGCATACTTCACTCTCCCACCTTCCCTTCCTCCCTCCCTGCATTCCTCCCTTCCCTCTCTCCCCTCATAAATAAATAGAATTTTATTTTTAATTTGAGAGACACGGAGAGAGAGAGACAAAGAGAGAATGGGCACACCAGCGGCCTCTCAACTGCTGTGAACAAACTCCAGGCGCATGCGATCCCTTGCGCGCATGTGCAACATTTTGTGTCTGGCTAAACATGGGGCCTAGAGATTCAAATGGGCATTTGTAGGCTTTGCAGGCAGGCGCATTAACCACTAAGCCATCTCTCCAGCCCTAAAACATTTTTTAAAAGTAGGTAAGGGCTGGGAAGATGGCATTGCAGTTGAAAGCTATTGCTTGTAAAGCCTGCTGGCCAGTGTTTGATTCCCCAGTACCCATTTGGTGCATGTGTCTATAATCTATTTGCAGTGACAAGAGGCCCTGGTGTGCCTGTACACACACACACACACACACACACACACACACACACACTTTCTCATTTACTCACTCAAGTAAATAAAGTGTTGAATGAGAGGACATTTCTGACATTTGTAACTAAACAATGTATGTATGAGACTTAAAAAATATGATAAAAGGGGCTGGAGAGATGGCTCAGTGGTTAAGGCACTTGCCTGTGAAGCCTAAGGACCCAGATTCAATTCCCCAGTACCCACATAAAGCCAGATGGACAAGGTGTCACATTCTTGAAGTTGAACTGGCTCAGGGCACTGAGAATTGTGATATGCTGCAAGAGGCATGGTCCTGTAGACAGACACATGGCATACTCCTTGGCACCTTTGGTCACACGCACCTCTGGTACCTGTGGAAATTTGGAAGAGATCAATGGTTATTTGTTTTTGAATAAAGTATCTGCACAAATAGTAGCTTTTTGTTCTTTGATAATTGCATTTATATGACTAAATTTGTGAATCAGTGAAAACTTGTAATCTAACCTTTGTAAAAACAGATTGTCTGGTGCACACCTTTAATCCCAGCATTTGGGAGGTAAAGGTAGGAGAATCACTGTGAGTTTGAGGCCAACCTGAGACTACACAGTGAGTTTCATATTAGCTTGGGCTAGAGTGAGACCCTGTCTCTGGGTGGGTAGGGGGGAGATTTAGAAAGACTGGGGATATAGGTCAGTCTAGACCACTTGCCCAGATGCCCCCTGATCACCCTTGGTGACATAATGGTAGGAGCCAGCCAGAGTCTCCTGTTCTCTTACATGTGTGGATGTGGCTCCATAGGGTCGAAGAAGCGGCCCTAGCTTTTGTGTTCTGTCCCTAAGGCCATGTTCAGAATGTGGTCTGCTTTCACCTTTGGATATATACCTTTTAAGTTTTTTTTTTTTTAATTCTTACTTCTTATTTATTTTATAAAGAGAGAGAGAAGAGAAAAGAGAAAGTGTGTTTTGAATGTGCCAGGGCCTCTTGCTACTGCAAGTGAACTCCAAATGCGTGCATCACTTTGTGCATCTGGCTTTATGTGGGTACTGGGGAATCAAACACAGGCCATCAGGGTTTGCACGCAAGCACCTTTAACTGCTGAGTCACCTCCTTAGCCCCTTCGTGAGTGCTTAATAACATTTCAGGAGATTTCCTTCTTAGTTAATAATTCACTGTTTCTAAAGCTAAGTTCTGGAAAATTCTTACAGGGACTGGAGTTTCCCAAGCCTGAGAATGTGAAATGGATGATCGAGTCCCAGGACTGCATAGATGGCTCTTTCTTTTCAGCACCAACATATTTAGTCATGGAAACTAGCAGGGAGTAATGCCAACCCCAGAGGGCTGGATTAATCAATGAATCAAATTCTTGTGGTATATAATCATCTCTGAGCCTTTGGCATTTTTGTGAGCACAGCATATATAATGTTTAAATTCTGTCAGGTCATTAATGCTGTCCTTAATCGTGGCCAACAAGTTACTTAATTTCAGTTTTGCTCTAGTCATTTTAAAGAATAAGTGCACCTTTTAAAGGCAACTTACTTGAGAGTGTTTACAGACACACTAATTAGGAAGATCTGGTGCTATAGCTCAGAGCCTCTGAAACCTGGATGGAGGACAGACGCCAAGATGGAAATGCAGTATGCTATTTGTGTATTACTTCATTTCATGAAGTGGTGACTTGGCACGTTGTATTCAAAAGCGACTACAGTCTACAGTCCTTCTCCTCAGCCCTCTTTTGTGTGGGCATAATCTCCTGCCATGGAAGCAGGGACATTTATGCACGGCTGTTTGCAAAAGCCATTTGTTGGAAATACCCCAACAAAATCGCACTCTGCTCATGAAATAATGCCGGGTCTTTTCTAAGGCTCATTCTCCTACATGCAAAAAAGAATGCACACTCTTGTTAATGCTAGTAGGATGATGTCTGCAAGAATATTCAAAATGGGCCTTTTCCCTATTTCCCAGCTTACCTCTTTTTTTTGTTTGTTTTTTGTTTTTTGAGGTGGGGCCTCACTCTGGCCCAGGCTGTCCTGGAATTCACTGTGTAGTCTCAGAGTAGCCTCAAACTCACAGTAATCCTCTTCCTACCTTTGCCTCCTGAGTGCTGGGATTAAAGGCGTGTGCCACCACACCCAGCCCATCTTTTTTTTTTTTTTGGTTTTTCAAGGTAGGGTCTCACTCTGGTCCAGGCGGACCTGGAATGAACTATGTAGTCTCAGGGTGGCCTCGAACTCTCAGCAATCCTCCTACCTCTGCCTCCCAAGTGCTGGGATTAAAGACATGTGCCACCACACCCGGCTGCCCATCATATTTTTAAGTGATGCAAACTTTACCAGCAGTTTAGAAATTAGAATGGAAACAATATAGTCTTCTTCACCTTAGTCCAACTCATTTACACATTCTTTTAAATTTTTTCTTCACAGTCTAAAATAGAGTTATCATTGCTCCCTTCTTTTTGTTGAACATCATATCAACCTAAAAACTAGTAATAGGTTCATTAGTGGAGGTCTAGGCATGCCAGGCCATGGATATATATACACTTTATAGTGGTGTGATACATGCATGGCCCCTTTTTACAGATAAGGAACCTGAGATGGTGTTCAGGTGTGTGTGTGTGTGTGTGTGTGTGTGTGTGTGTGTGTGTGTGTGTCTATCATCTATCTATCTATCTATCTATCTATCTATCTATCTATCTATCTATCTATCTTTTTTTTATTAAGGGCTGCATTCTTTCTTCCCTGTAAAGTGGCCTCTACAAAAGCATTTTCTCAATCTTGCTATGCTTTTTAAGGAAAAAGGAAATGCTTGGCTGCATATGTATAGAACTAGCATTAGAATAAATCAGTGTTGATCTGGAAGGAGCTAAAGGAGTGCCTGTGCTGTGTGCCCTCTGACTCACTAGCCCTTCTGGTTAACTTAGATCCACCTTATAACCTCCCTGTCCAAAAGCCATTGTGCTCCATAACATAAAGTGATAGAAATTAGCCAGATGTGCAGTCCTAGGGACCATTCAGGATGTGTTCACAAGAGAGCAGGGAATCTTGAAGGGGCATTTTAGAATCCCGTTTACAAGAAGATTGATTCCCCATTGGAAAGGCTCAGATGTCCATGTATAAGAGACTGGATAAAGAAGATGTGGTATAGTCACCCGATGGCATACCCTTCACAATGAAAATGAGCAAACAATATACACAGTAATTTAGGAAGTCGTAGAAACTTGAAAGAAACCAGGACAAATGCATAGTCATCATATGATTGCAGTTATTTGCAGCTGTAGAAAAAGCAACACTGAGCCGGGCATGGTTAATTCCATCACTTGGGAGTCAGAGATAGGAGGATCGCTGTCAGTCCAAGGCCAGCCTGAGACTACACAGTGAATTTCAGGTCAGCCTGGGCTAGAGCAAGACCCTACCTCAAACAAACAAACAAACAAACAAACAAACAAAAACAAAACACTGAGGTGCGATCATGGATAAATAGATAATGAAAACGCAGGAATGATGCTGGAAGTTGCTGGAGAGCTGGCCCAGGAGAGCTCCTTTATAGAGAGAATGTGTTCTCCATTTTCCTGGAAAACTGGTTTTCTCACTTCCTCCATTGGTCACAACTCTTGAACTTTGTTGAATATAAATTGCACCTCAGTTTACAGACTAGAACATTATTCTCTTGAATCCTTCTTTGACCTCTCACCAAGTTTTGGATTAATAAATGAACCATGGTGACTGGAGTGATGGCTTAGTGGTTAAAGCGCTTGCTGCAAAGCCCAAGGACCTAGGTTCAGTTCCTCAGAACCCACGTAAGACAGATGCACAAAGTGGCACATGTGTCTGGAGTTCGTTTGCAGTGGCTGGAGACCCTGGAACCTTCACTTTCTCTCCACCTCCCCCCCGCCCCCGCTTATTTCTTTCTCCCTCCCAAATAAATAAAATATTTGAAAAAAAGCCCAAATCATGGTTATATATTAACACTATCATAAATATTACAAGCAGAAACAACTTCACAAATTATCTATCACAAAATATCACAAATTAAACACTACTACCTTGGTGGAGAAAAAAAGTTTAAAATTGCTAATGATAAAATCTGTTGTAGCCACCTTCTGCACTTGGGAGCAAAGTTAGACATTTTTACCAATTTGTGTATGCCAGCAGAAAACAGGGCCGAGGGACAGACTCGCTAACAAGAATACATCTGGAAGTGTAAGTACAGAGTCTGGATGCAGACATTTTACTTCAATGTGTTTGGCAGGTGATAAATCTGACAGAGGAGGCCCAGCATTTGTTGCTGCCCATAGTCTGCCTGAGAAATAACTGGCAAAAGCTCCATTGTGGTTACGAAAGGACACTTGACATTAACATCACCCTCCCTTTATGCAAATAATTTGTAAGATTACCCAAGGAGGTTTTTTTGTAATCTCATACTCAGGAAAATGACCTTTCAGGTTATCAGATGTCCCAAACTCCCCTGACATTTGTATGTCACATTTCTTTCATGTTGTCTGGCCACTGCATTAAAATCATGATGCCCAAACTGATTATGGATTTTAGGTTTTAAGTGCGAAAGGTGGTTATTAAAGTCATTATCACTTTGAAAGGTCCTTTAACTGTTAGTTTCATTATCTTCTAAAATTCTGAGTTTGGGCTGGAGAGATGGCTCGGTGGTTAAGGCACTTGCCTACAAAGCCTAATGACCCAGGTTTGATTTCCTAGTACCCACATAATGCCAGAGGCACAGGCATCTGGAGTTCCTTTGCAGTGGCACACCCATTCTATGTCTGTCTCTTCTCTCTCTCTCTCTCTCTCTCGCTCTCGCTCTCGCTCTGTGCTTGTAAATAAATAAAAATCTTTAAAAATAAATAAATAAAAATAAAATTCTGTATATCATCTAGCTTTCCTATTATAAGTTGTTGCCATGAGCTGGCATTTTAAAATCTTGTATTTATTTCCAGGTCTCTGAAACATGTTATTTTCTAATTGAATTTCTTTGTTCAGGTTGTTCGTTATGGAAACTTATATTTCCTGGCACTTAATCTCTGTCATTTCAGGCACTGTCTATGAGGACTGACTTGCAGAGTGGCAATGGTCCTTTGTAGTGACTCAAAAATAATTAGTAAGGGCTGGAGAGATGGCTTAGCAGTTAAATGCTTGTCTATGAAGCCTAAGGACCCTGGTTTGAGGCTTGCTTTTCCAGGACCCACGTAAGCCAGATGCACAAGGAGGTGCATGCATCTGGAGTTCGTTTGCAGTGGCTGGAGGCCCTGGTGCACCCATTCTCTCTCTCTCTCTCTCTCTCTCTCTACCTGCCTATTTCTGTATCTCTCTCTCTCAAATAAATAAATAAATAATAAAATATTTAAAAAAAAAATTAGTAAAACACCAGTACATCCGAGTTCAGTTGTTCATATGTTGAGTGGTTAATATGATTAAATTTGAATTTTTTTTTGTTGTTTTTTTTTGTTTTTTGAAGTGGGGGTCTCACTCTAGCTCAGGCTGACCTGGAATTTACTCTGTAGTCTCAGGGTGGCCTCGAACTCACGGTGATCCTCCTATCTCTGCCTCCCAAGTGCTGGGATTAAAGTCATGTGCCACCATGCCTGGCCAAATTTGAATTTTGAGAAAACAATTTGAATTCTGAGAAATCAGAGTGTTTTGTACAGATAAGTGCTATATGAGTATGATAATCCTCTCTGTTTAGCAGTTTCTGTAGCAATTACTGGGTTTTCTGTATTGAAAAATAAAACTTTGGCTTTATTTACGTATGAATGATGTAGTTTATGTAAATTGACTTTGTGAGAAACTCTTTTGATCTCCTGGTATTAAGGTAATAATAGTTCTTTAAAATATCTTCACACGTTAGGACAAACACTGTATGACTTCACTCACACGAGTATCTAAAGTAATCAGATTCATAGAAACAGAAAGTAGAATGGGAGAGGAAATGGGGAGTTGTTTATGGAATATCAAGTTTCAGTTTTGCAAGATGAAAAAGTTCAGGAGATTGATTGTGCAACAGTGTGAATGCATTTAACACTACTGAACTTAAAACATGGTTAGTATCACAGATTTTATGGTTTTACCCTGACTAGAAAATAAATATATTAAACCGGGCGTGGTGGCGCACGCTTTTAATCCCAGCACTTGGGAGGCAGAGGTAGGAGGATCGCTGTGAGTTCAAGGCCACCCTGAGACTACATAGTTAATTCCAGGTCAGCCTGGGCCAGAGTGAGACCCTACCTCGAAAAACCAAAAAAAAAAAAGAAAAAGAAAATAAATATATTATTAAATCAGAAATTTAAACTGGTTTAAATTAACCCATTGAATGAGGATTAAAAATCTATCAGTTGGACTGGAGAAATGGCTCAGATTTAAAGATGCTTACTTGCAAAGCTCACCAGCCCAGATTTGATTCCCCAGTACCCGTGTAAAGCCAGATGCACAAAGTAGCACATATGTCTGGAGTTTGTTTGCAGCTACAAAAGGCCCTGATGTGCTAGCTCTCCTCTGTCCCTCTCTCACAGAATTTTTTTTTTTCAAGGAAGGTTCTTGTTCTAGCCTAGGCTGATCTGGAATTCACTATGTAGTCTCAGGGTGGTCTTGAACTCAGTAATCCTCCAACCTCTGCCTCCCAAGTGTTGGGATTAAAGGCATGTGCCCCCACATCTGGCTTCAGATAAAAACAATTTTGAAGTCCTATTTTTTTTTAGTCTAATAAAATACAGTGTTGTTCATGTCAGCATGGTTTTCTTCTTATCTCATTTTTTTCCTCTACCTTTATCAATTCTTTTTTTTTTTTTTTTTCCCGAGGTCGGGGCTCACTCTAGCCCATGCTGATCTGGAATTCACTCTGTAGTCTCAGGGTGGCCTCGAACTCACTGCGATCCTCCTACTTCTGCCTCCCGAGTGCTGGGATTAAAGGCGTGTACCACCATGCCTGGCTGCCTTCATCAATTCTACAAATATAAACTGCTTCCTAAAATTACTTTATTAATGGATAAAAAACAATTTCAATATGAAACATGGATATGCCAAGTACACAATGTATATATGAACCAAAACATCATTGTACACCATGAATATGTAATATTATGTATTAATTTAAAAAATAATGAAGGAAACAAACTAACCAAAGAGATGTAGGCATGTAATATACCTGCTGTTGTCTCTGCCTAATCCTTTCACTTGTGATTTGGACAATTTAGAAAGAATTATGGGGCAGCTACTGTTGGCCAGTCCAGTGCTGACCTTCCCAAATAACATGTTTTGAGAGTTGATTTTTTTGAGGTAGTCAGAATTAACATGAATTGACCAAAGGACCTTTTGATTGTTTTTAAAGATCATCTTGGCCATGGAATTAATTACTTTTCTTCTTGGAACAACTTATAAATTAGTGAATGAGGTGCTATTCCTAATAAGTGTGCATTTTGGTTTTTTAAAAAGTATGCTCACATGTGTCTTACTAATACAGGGAATTATTTCCCAGCATGTGAATAGCTATGATGTCTCCAAAGTGCTCATTATGCCAGATTGGTCAAATTTATAGCCCTAGGGCAAAGCTCAAGGGAGAAGAAGGGGGGAGTGCGCATGTCCTTCCAGCCATCCCGCCACCTCCTATTGTGGGTCACAGGTGCTGCCTCTGGCTGCTGCTCCAGGAGACCACACATCCGAATATTTGTTTTGAGCAGTTATTTTTAGCAGTAGATCTAGAAACTGTACTTTCATTTTAAGGGTATACTGTTTCCTTTACGATGAGCATTCCAAGAAGAATAAATGATTTTAGATGTGCACACAGAAAATTCATGCACGTGTGTTTGTGTGAGAGTGAGATCTTGAGTTAGAGACCCTGTGTGTCAGAGAGAGGAAAGAGAGAGAGAGAGACATCCCCTTAATAGCAGGAGGGGGTAGAGGCTTACTCAGTCTATTATCATAAAGCTCTGCTAATGTAGCTTCTGAGTCATGTGACTGCAGAAAAGGCTATTATCTCAATGAAAAGGAAACCGGTTTTTAGAGCAAGCAATAGAATAGAAGCAGGAAGAATTTTCGAGTGTTCCACCATGCTGGATTGTCTGATCAGCAGCTAAAAAAGGATTTGTGTGGCTAGTGTGTCAGCCTTCACCGGGAAGGAGCGGAGGAACCCAGCGGCAGGGTGCTCAGTGTGTACTTGGGTTTACATCAGACATAATGTGGGCTGGGGCTGGTAGGAGATTGATCTGAGGCAGTACATTCACTGCTAATGGGGGGGAGGGGGCACGTTTTGTTTTGAAGAGTGAGGCATGGCATTTGTGTGTCCGTCATGGGTGAAGATGAAGAGACCTGCCGAGCTCTGATGTGAACTGCAGAGGCTGTGGACAATTACAAGGTGTGTTTCAGAAGTGCTCTGACTTCATATTTGGTAATGTTCCTGAAATTCTATTTGCTTGGGGATTGGATGTACGTTGTGGAAGGGAGAAGTGTCGGTGTTCTCAGGAACAAACAGATACAGTGTGACCCAAATTAATTCTGTGGTCCTGTTTTCTGTTGTGTTTGTTTAGTATTCAAAGATTACTTGCAGATTTTTTTATATGGCCAAATAGTCTCATGCTTGTTTGGGGGGAAATATTTTGGTAGGCTTTTTCTAAAACCCAGAATCTTAAATCTTTAAAATGCAAACCTTAATTATTAAGAGATAAATATGATCACTATAAGCTTTATACTTGTATCTCTGTGTTTATTTTTTCATTATCCCTTTGTAATTCCAAGCTTAAAAAAACGATCTTTGCAATGAATTTGAAATTATTTCGTGTTTGATTAGGTGACAAATAGACTTTCTATTTTTGGCTGAGGCCTCCATTGAATGATTTTTTGTTACAGAGCACTTAACTTTCTCTGATTGATCCTTTCGCTGTTATATGCAGAACACTAAACAGCATCCACTTAATCTTCAGACTGTACTTGCCCACTTTTGCTCATGCTAATGCTATTAATTCTCGAAGCAGCCTGTGTGTTCCTCTTAACCTTGGGCGGTATAGTATTTAAAAATCTGAGGCTGGTAAAGATAACGCTCAGTACCATCTGAAAAGAGTAAACTGTTGCACAGTGCTCACCCAGGAGTTAACTCGCCCGTGTTCTTCAGTCATCTCCTAGAGCATAGACAAGGGTCGGGTGGGGTGGGTATATGTTGCCAAATTGTGTTTAATTTTGAAACTAAATTGTAAGCTGTTCTCTTTTGGAATTGATATATATAGGGGTAAGAAATTTTATCAGGCTATTTGTGCAATATATGGGCAGTTTAGCCATTAATTAATTCTTGCTGTCTTTTCCAATAAAAAAAAATGGTGAGAGCAACTCAAACATAATTTTTAAGTGCTGAAGGTCCACCTTCTTTATAATACCTACAAAATATTTCTTGTATAACATAGTTTAATAAATCATTAATCTTACATAAGATTTTAAAAATCCCAATGACACTGACACCTGAGTTTAGTCTGTCTACATAAGAGATAGCTTGGTTCAGATAGATAGTTAATTCAATGTAGCTTTTATTGTTTGTTTGTTTGTTTTTGCAAACTGTAGAATTCTCACACATTTTTAAAGTAGACTAAGACAGGTTTTGGTCCAAAAGACAATAGCACCTTATGTTGAATATTTTAATATTAAAGAATGTGAAGCTGGATATTTTGGATTTTTAGTACTTTCCTTAGTTTTGCTTATTTTTATTTTTTTTTACAAGGGGGCGGGGGGAGAGAGAGAGAGAAAAAGAGAAAGAGAGACAGAGATGCATCAGGGCCTCTTGCCAATGCCATCAAACTCTATATACATGTGTCACATTGTGCATCTGGCTTTGGGTGTGTACTGGAGAATCAAACCCGGGCTGCCAAGTCTTGGCAAGCAAGTGCTCTTAACCACTGACCCATCTCTCTTGCTGGGATAGTGCTTTTTAATTTTTAATTTATAGTGTTGTCTTATATTAAACCTTCAAATGACCCAAAACTTTTAGAATAATGGAAGTCAGGTTTTTAGTGAGCACTTACTATTATTGCAAGACTCTGAAGCTATGGGGAAACAAAAGCAAATGAAAAAATTTAGTCCAACAAATATAACTTATTACCTGGCATGGGAACCCAACCTAATAAATATAGTTATACTGACTCTTACATGGCATTTCAGTGGCTGAAGGAAACAGGTTTTACTTTAGCTTCTTGGCTATTCAGAGGGCACTTTCCCCAGGACTCTGCAGGGATTGCCACAGGAGTATGTTTGGATCATGATTTTGACTAGTTTGTATCTAGGCCCAGCTTGAATTTTCTGTGCATCAACAGAAATGCTCTTTTTGGGCTGGGCATGTAGCTTCGTGGTAATGTTCCTTATGTTTTTTAATGTTCCTAAACTACATAGGTTTTAGGGGGGATGGCAGGGGAGGGGTTGCTGACAGGTTGAACCTAAGACTTCACACATGTCAAGCAAGTGCTCTACCACCATTGTATATCCCCAGCCCTGATTTTGTTCTTGATAGTGTTTATGCCTTAGGAGAAAAGTATCCATTCTTTAGAATCCTAAAGCACTTTTACAAACAGATAAATATACTGTGCTATCCAAAAGCCATCTATTTTTGGATGTTGGGGAGTAAGGAAGCATCCAGCCGCGCGGAGTTAAGAGACGTGAGTTTTGACATCAGGGTAGTGTTCAAACAAGCCAGATGACTAGCTTGCAAATCCTGTTGCGCCTCGGAATTCCAACCACAGTAATGAACCACAAATATTATAATCGGGTCTGATCTTGTCAGGCTGAGGGGGTAGTGAAGATAGGGTAGGAAAAGGGAATTAAAGGTGTATTTCTCTTCTGTGCTATAAGCTGTGTTGAGCCAATTTTTTTAGTGTTTTAAGACAGTAAAAGTTTGGGGAAGGTTGAGTCAGGATTAAAGTACCATGCAGTATTTTAAGTATAGTTGAACTCATTGGAAACCAGTGGAATATGATATTCATGAAGTGAAAAGGGTTACTTTAACACTTATCAACCAAAAATACCCGGGAAGTCCTAGGATCCAGGCCTGCCTGCCTGTGGTCTTACAGGTGCCTTGTCTCTGACATGGGAAGCAACACTTGGCATTTGTGGTGTTTTTGCCTCTGTCACTGCGGTGGCTGAAGTCCTAGTAAATAGACAGGGTCCTAGCCTGGAACCCACATCCACTAATGGTATAGCAGTAACTGTGTGTGCTTTATTGTCATGTCAAAGAGAATTGAGTTTTGCTATTTGTGAATAATTGTGTTAGAAACTCGAAATCCTATAATCTTGACTGGGAATGAATTGTTTCTTCCTAGAAAACCAATCAAAATTGCACAGTTACCTGGAGCTAGAAGTTCAACACTTGACTTTATCGTCTTCCATGTCAGCTAAGATAGTTAATGAGTTGGCTAGGATGAGGAATAATAGAAGCATGCTGGGAAATTGTATTTAAAATGCACGTTTTTATAAATCCGTAAACTTTAGCCAAAATAAATGATAAATCTGTGTTGAAATTTCAGATGATAAGAAATTTGAAAAAAGATTTGTTAATTGGTCTTTCTAAATTTTGCTTTCTCATTTTAAATTGTGAAAATGCCCTTTATGTCATTTTAAAAAACGACATTTTGTTGGCTTTCTTTTCTCATCTGTAAGGTGAAAAATTAGGTTAAGGAGACAACTTGTCCTCCCTCCCTCCTTTCTTTACATTTATTTTTTATTTTTTGGCTTTTCGAGGTAGGGTTTCACTCACCCAGGCTGACCTGGAATTCACTATGTAGTCTCAGGGTGGCCTTGAACTCAGCAATCCTCTTACCTCTGCCTCCTGAGTGCTGAGATTAAGGGCGTGCACCACCATGCTCAGCAATACTAGTTTTCTTAACCATAGCATTGACCTTTATACATTAGCACTTAGGGGCTGGAGAAATGGCTTAGCAGTTAAAGTGCTTGCTTGCAAAACCTAAAGACCCAGGTTCAATTCCACAGTACCCACATGTGTCTGGAGTTCATTTGCAGTGGCTAGAAGAGGCCCTAGCACACCTATTTTTCTCTCTCTCAAATAAATAATAAATAAATAAAATATTAAAAAGAAAACATTAGCACTTGGCATGTACCAGGCATGGTGGCACATGCCTTCAATCTCAGTGCTTGGGAAGCTGAGGTAGAAGGGTCAGTGTGAATACAAGGCAGTTTGACACTAATTTGACACTAGTCCCTGACCTGGGCTAGATAGAGTAAGACCCTAAAAAACTAACCCGACTGCTGATTGTCCCATCTTTTTGAGGAAATGGAGACATGGAGAGGTAGTTTGTCCAAACTCACAGCTAGTAGAAAGTAGAACAGAATTCTTTCTAATCCAGGTAATCTGACAGTGAATCTATGCTTTAAATTATGGTATGCTCCAAGTTCAGTTAGAGTTGCTTTGTTCCCGAATGAGGACAGGATGCACATTGTGACAGGGAGGGAACACTATGAAAGTTGAAGGGATTTTTGTTTCTAAGTTTTTTTACTTGGGATGAACTGTCTTATTTCATATATATTAAGAGTAAAACATTGTTTAAAGGGTGTTTGGTCTGCATTGAAAGAAAACATTTCTTCATGGAAATTCCCTAACAGGCATGCAGACATGTGCTAAGGAGGAAGGAGTTCTAAAGAAGCATTCATTCGTGGGGTGCAGAGATTTCTAGAAGAGATCAGGTGCAAATGGCCATGAGACTGATGGGTGGGGAGAGCCCTGCAGCTGTGGGACTTGAAAGATGTGTGCTGCCTGTTTTCTTTACCTTTGTATTTTGGCACATGGAGACTTTGCTGCCTCCAAGGTCCTTTCCTCACTCCATTGCTATGATGGAACATTCAGGTAGAAAACCACAGAGGCCTCTTCTGTTGAGATGGTGAGAACCCCCTGGACAGCAAACCACTGATGTAAGACTTGTACATCATTTCTCGTCCATGCAGATTCCCTGGGGATGGATTCTTGCCTGCATAATCTTTCAGATGGGGATCCCTCTTTCTTTAAAAACAAAACAAAAACAAACAAAAAAAACTCTTTATTTAATTTAGAGGAGAGAAACGTTGAGAGAGAGAGAATGAACGTGCCAGGGCTTCCAGCCACTGCAAACAAACTGCAGACACATGTTCTACCTTGTGCATCTGGCTTATGTAGGTCCTGGGGAATATAACCTGGGTCCTTTGGCTTTGCAGGCAAGTGCCTTACTGCTAAGCCATCTCTCCAGGCCAAGATGAGGATCCTTTCTTTCTTTGTCAAAATTTAATGGTTTACAGTTTCATTAGCCAGTGTTTAGTTACCATAACACAATGCCCAAGGCACACTAGCTTTTATTAAAAAAAAAAAAAAAAGTAGAGGATTCAAACTTCACATTGATTGTCTGAGTCTCTGGTGATAACTTTCTAACTGGTAAAGTTTCATGGTAGAACACAGCATCCCATGGCAAGAAACAACGTGCCTGTGTGTCTGGTATTTTTCCCTCTTAGAAAGCCAGCAAGATTCCATCATAGACTTATTTCAAAACCCTTATCTGGGCTGGAGAGATGGCTTAGCAGTTAAGACGCCTGTCTGCGAAGCCTAAGGACCCATGTTCGATCTTTCTCCAGATCCCACATAAGCCAGACACACAAAGGTGAGGAAAGCACAGGGTCACACATGCCCACAAGGTGGCACAAGCAGCTGGAGTTCAATTGCAGTTGCTGAGGCCCTGGCTCATCAATTTAATCATCTAAAGTCGTGGTGGTGTATGCCTTTAATCCCAGCACTCGGGAGGCAAAGATAGGAGGATCACTGTGAGTTTGAGGCCACCCTGAGACTACATAGTGAATTCCAGGTCAGCCTGGACCAGAGTGAGACACTACCTCAAACAAAACAAAACAAAACAAAACAAACAAGACCTATCTAAGCTGCCTTACTTTCCCAAGGAACCCACGCGGACTCACTATAGTCAGATTTTTTTCTGCTTTCTCTCTCTTTTTAAAAATATTTTATTTCTTTATTAGAGAGAGGGGAGGGAGGGAAAGAGACAGAATGGGCACACCAGGGCCTCTAGCCAGTACAAATAAACTCCAGACACATGCACCATCCTGTGTATCTGGCTTACATGAGTACTAGGGAACTGAACCTGGGTCCTTAGGCTTTGCAGGCAAGCACCTTAACTACTAAGCCATCTTTCCAGCCATTTTGTGCTCTCTTAACGTATAACTTTGGGGATTAAACTCTGACAAGGGAGGAGAGGGGAGGCTCATACCTTCAGTAGCGGAGTGTTTGCTCCTTGGGGAATGTCCTTCTTTGTGGCGGACAGATCTGCCCTACTGAGTTTTTGCATCTTTGGAATGACAGGAAAATAGAACGGCAGTGGTTTTATCACTTGTCCCTTGGCCTAATCTCCTGTGTTCTAAACAGCAGAAGTAACCAGTTTCAGTTTCATTCTTATACTTCAAGAACTCTTGCTGATTTAACAACTGTTCATTGTAAGATTTTGTCCGGTGCTCCCAAGAACAGAAGCGTAACTGATTCCCCATAGGATTGGGCTGAGGTCTGATCAGGAAGCATTTAGCTGAGACAGGAAAAGGGAGCAGATCCTTAAGACAATGATGGCTCGGGGTCCCCAGGCACCTTATGAAGTGCTCAAGCTTTCACTGCCCATGAGGTAGCCACCAGCCACAGGTGGCATTTGAAAGGTGATTCCTCTGAGTTGAGTGCAAAACACATTTGGGTTTTAGATGGCACAAAAATGCAATATATCTTATTGATAGTGTTTCAAATGATTTTGTACTGAGATGACTAGTGACTTCAGAATGTGTTCAATAAAACACAGTGCCGAGTTGAGTGTTACCTGTTGAAATGTTTTATTCGCTTATTTAATTTGCAAGAGAGAGAGAGAGAGAGAGAGAATTAATGAGAAACAGAGGGAATGGGTGCACCAGGGCCTCTGGCCACACTGCAAACAAACTCCAGATGCATGCACCACTTTGTACATCTGTACATAAGTACTGGGAAATCAAAGTTGGGTTGTCAGGTTTTTGTAAGCAAGTGCCTTTAACTGCAGAGCCATCTCCCCAGCCCGAGTGTTACCTACCTCTTTTGACTTTAATATGTGTTATATGGTGTTTTTCTTCTGGCATAACATGATACCATCTTGGAGTAGAAAATGCTTTGGCCCTGTAACCATAGCAACATTGGAGCAGAACAGTACAGTACAGTGATAGTCAAGTCTATATCCATGAGCACTCCCTAGCAGAGGGAGGAAGGGACGACCACAGAGTCTCACCGGGGTTTCCAGCTCTCCCCTCAGCTGCAGGTGCTCTTGGGAGAAGCTAGAGATGGTGGAAAGTAAGAGGTTAACTAGAAGGGGTCTTGAAGATGTGGCTGCCTTGGAGTCATCCATGCACCAAGAGGAACCCCCACTCGTCCTCTGGTCCACCAGAACTGGATTTTGGTGCAGGTGTGCTTTGGTCTGTCCTCTCAGGCTTACCTGGGGTGATTAGATTTGTTTGCGTCTCCCCAAGGAATAGTCTCACGCAACACCCTGGCTGCCATGCATTGATTGATCGCATGTATGATCGTTTTGCCAGTGCTGCTTAGAGCAGAAAGGGCTGTGTGTGAAGGGAGAAAGCGTTAAGCAGTGGTTTTGTTGTAGCTGTGCATCTGGCCATACACTGGGTGTAGTAGAGCCCTTCTCAGTTCATAGTCTTTAAGTCTGTAACTTAAGATTAAATGTCACTGAGGTTCTCTGGTAGTCCCCAAAAGGCTCTTCCATAGTCAGGGTCCCTTCCACCTTCATTCCCCAAACATCCTCCCACTCAGTTTGTTTCTCCTCTCCTCTCTTTTTCTCTTCTCTTCTCTCCCACTCTTTCTCTTTCCCTTCCCTCCCTTGTATAATTTAATTCCATACCTGTGGGCCATTTTAAACTGCAAAAGCTCAAATAATGGGGCTGGGGAGATGGCTCAGCGATTAAGGTGCTTATGTGCATAGCTTAATGACCCAGGTTTGATTCCCCAGTGCCCATGTAAAGCCAAATGCACAGTGGCTCATGGAGTTTGTTTGCAGTGGCTGGAGGGAGGCCTTGGTGTGCCCATTCTCTCTCTCTCTATCTCTCCCTTCTGTCTTCCCTCCTCTCTATCTCTGCTTGCAAATAAATAAATAAAAATATTTTTCAAAAAGCACAAATGTGGAAAAAGGAAGGGGTGTCTAGATAGATGGTCAAAAGGATACTTGTTTGACAGAAGAAGAGCTGGAAGAAGGTGTCAATAGCCAGTTCTTTGTTGATGAGGTAAATCATCCAACCAGAAGCAGTGTAAAGGAGGATAAGTTTTATTTCAAGATGATAGCTTCGAAGGAAAGTTTTCATTAGATCGAAGAAAAACATGCTAACCAGCTCACAACTGCACATCCCTACAGCAGAGAGAACAACAAGAGCAAGCTGCACACACAACAGGCTGAACTAATGGAGACCAGGGCTTCACTTCCCAAAGGCTCCAGCAGCTGGGGGTTAGAAAGCTTAGTTACAAACACTTGAGGCCACGGGACACATTCACAATCAAAGCATCACAAAAAAAAGGGGCTGGGGAGACAGCTCAATGGGTAAAATACTTGCATTGCAAGCATGAGGGGAGTTCAGGTTGCCAGCACCCATGTAAAAATACCAGGTGAGGTGGAGTGCCCTTGTAATCCCAGCACAAAGGAGGCAGAGACATGGGTTCCCTAAGGCTCACTGTAGCTGGTTTAGCATGAGACCCTGCCTGAAAGAGGTAGACTACGATAAAGACATTCAGTGTCCACCTCTGGCCTCCATGAGCACAAACGTTTACCTACATGTATGCACACACACATACACATGTGAAAAATGAGTACAGATGAGCTAGACTGCATTTCCATATTCAGATTGGAAGTGTTATTTGTGGAACATTCACAATGGACCAAGTATTTCAAATAATCACAATAATAAATGCAACTTCTATATATCAGGTTATGCACTTTCACACCTTTTAAATTTTTATTTATTTATTTGAGACTATGATGAGAGAAAGAGGCAGAGTGGCTTTATATAAATAATGGGGAATCAAACCTGGGCCGTCAGGCTTTACAAGCAAGCACCTTTAACTATTGAGCCATTTTAGCAGCCACCACTATCAGAACACTTGTATCTCACTTAATTTGCATACATGTGACTTGCGTGCACTTTCCAAATGTGAAAGACAGAAACTGAAGCTCATAAGTTCTTTCCCAAAGTTGCAGGCCGACTAAACGGTGAGAGCTAGTCACCCCTGGGGTTGCCCATTGTTGTTTTGTGGCTCCGTGACCATGGGACCGAGTTAGGAGCTGCAGATAGCCTGGTGCTGCTGTTCCAAGGAGGATTTCTGTCTTGATTGAAAGAGGAGCGCTCTAGCTCAAGAAGCACACATTCCCCATATCACAGGCCTCCACGTGTTTGTGGAGTCTGACTCTTGCGATTCGGAACTGTGCAGTGAGGGAACTTACTGCAAGGGAAGCCTGAGAACCACTATCAAGTTTG
Organism: Orientallactaga sibirica; assembly: GCA_036365145.1. Classification (NCBI taxonomy): domain Eukaryota; kingdom Metazoa; phylum Chordata; class Mammalia; order Rodentia; family Dipodidae; genus Orientallactaga; species Orientallactaga sibirica. The sequence goes on from JAEOAD010000003.1 coordinate 25,470,453, forward strand.
GCTGTGGTGGCAAAGGCGTTCTCTGCCTGCTGTTCCCAACTCCAAAAAAATGTATGTGGAGGTGTGGTTCCTGTGTAAAGAGCTGCATAACACACCTCCGGATCCACAGCCCCAATATCCTTAGGAAGGTCTACAACTTGCCTTGTTCCATTTAGTGCAGACTACAGCTGGGGACCTATGAGGCTGAGTTTTTATTCATCACAACTGAAAATAGAAGCTTAAATTCTCTCATTTTTAAAAAATGTTTTTATTTATTTGAGAGAGAGCAAGAGACAGACAGGCACAGAGAGAGTGAGTATGAGAGTGCCAAGGTCTCCAGCCACTGCAAATGAACTCCAGACATATGCACCACTTTATGCATCTTGGCTTTATTTGAGTACTAGGGAATCGAACTCAGGCTGTCAGGCTTTTTTCAGTCAAGCACCTTTAACCACTGAGCCAATCTCTTAGCCGTAAATTATCTGATTTTTCTGCATGGCTCTTCGTATAGTTTAGTTTTTCCTTTAGGTAATTAGTTGAGCTGTATTTATCTAGATTAACAGTGCTGAACTGTGCCGTTCCCTTCCCAGTTGACACAGAATTCATGGTTTGCTCTCTTACCACCCCTAAATTATTTCAACTCACAGATAACCTCAAAACAATTGAGATTAAATTTTAGATGTAATTTTGTTTTCTTTTCCTCCTTCCCTTCCTCCCTGAGGAAGGTAGTCTCACTATGTAGTCTAGGCTGGCCTGGAACTCAGTCATCAAGCGTCAGCCTCTGGAATGCTGGGCTTGCAGACATGTGCTACCACACCCAGCTTCCGAGCAAAATTTGCTAATGTATGTGAGTGGAAATGTGAAGGCATCTAGGATTAGGTAGGGAGTGGGATGTTATTTCTTGTCCAGGGGATGATCTGAGTGGAAGAAAACAGCCAGTGATTGTGGGACATGGCAAACAGGTGTTTTGCTGAAATGCAGAGGAATGTGGACTGCCTGGGACTACTCTAAACTTCACACTCCCTGAGTTCAGCCCAGCTTTGTAGCACAGGCAAGTAACATATTCTATTCTATGGTTGGTACCTGGAGGTACTTAATGCAGACTGAGGGTTAGAAATGAACAGAAGCACAAATAAGTAAATTACGTTACTGCTGACTAAAAGAAATCATGAGAGGAAGAAGTTCATCCTTCCTTGTAATATTAAGAATGATTGCCGGGCGTGGTGGCACACGCCTTTAATCCCAGCACTTGGGAGGCAGAGGTAGGAGGATCTCCGAGAGTTCGAGGCCACCCTGAGACTACATAGTTAATTCCAGGTCAGCCTGGACCAGAGTGAAACCCTACCTCGAAAAACCAAAAAAAAAAAAAAAAAAAAAAAAAAAGAATGATCAAGGGCTGGAGAGATGGCTTAGGGGTTAAGGCGCCTGCCTCCTAAACCTAAGAACACTGGTTCCAATCTCCAGGTCCCACGTTTAGCCAGATGCAAAGTGACACAAGGGCGCAATGCCGCACTTGACCACAAGGGGGCGCACACATCTGGATTTCATTCACAGCAGCTGAGACACTGCTGGCGCGCCTATCTCTGTCTTCCTCTCCCCTACCCCTCTCTCTCTGTGTCTCTCAAAAAAAATAAAATAATAAAAAAAAAAGAATGATCAAGCTAGGCATGGTGACGCACACCTTTAATCCCAGCACTTGGGAGGCAGAGGTAGGAGGATTTCCGTGAGTTCGAGGCCACCCTGAGACTACATAGTGCATTCCAAGTCAGCCTGGGCTAGAGTGAAACCCTACCTCCAAAAACCAAAACCAAAAAAGAAGGAGGAGGAGGAGGGGAAGAAGAAAGATCAAAAACTATGATTGTACCATTTCACAGCGTCAGAAGGTCCCCAGCTTTTGCTTCCTCTGTGGAGTTTCAGTTCACATTGGAAAGTCAGAAGTTAGCTACATGTTCGATACAGTCACATCCGGGAACCCTGAGGTTAACATGATGTTCCGGCCAAAGATCTCCAGAGATGGATGTTCCACAAACATGACGGGTGATGTGAAGGGAACCAGAGTGGAGAGAAATGATTATTTGTGATGAGACATGCACAGAATGTAGTCATGCCTCAGGTGGCAAGGTAGTGTTGCCTGTTTTGACCTTCAGTGTGTTGGGAATGATGATAACAATGACCTCATAGAGTTAATTGTGAAGGTCAAATTTTAAGGGACAGGTATACTACTACACATTGCAATTATTAAATGATACTGCCTATTTTGGCAAATTAGCTTTTTTTAAACTATAGAAGTTTGTCAAATAATTTATTTCACTAATATTAAATATTGCTTAGTATTTACCCTTTAAGGTGCTTGAAGTTTGGTAGGTAATGCACAGAAGATGATTGTGTTCCTGTGGTTAATGGAAGGGTTCCATACAGGGTGTTAGGAGACAGAGGGGAGGGTGATCTTAGAGGATGAATGAGAATAAGGCAAAGGAAAAGACATTTGGCTTGTTCCATACACGATAAGCCAGAGAGGACTGAAGGAGAGTCTGTCATAGGGGAGGCCCCTGTTCACTGGGCAGTAGTGGGTCAACAGTGAAGGACTAGAGATGAGCCTGGAGACATACGCAAGTGCTAAACCATCAGATGATCTATGGAGCACTGGACTGTAAGGAGACTTTGTTGGATAATCAGGTACGGATGATGAAGCCCTGAAGTCCTGTTAGAGAGAGGAGATCGATGATTTGGTGAGAACACAGGCGTGGAAAGAGCACGATTATGAAACATCTGTAGTTGGGGGCAGTGTGACAGTGGGAAGAAGAAACCATGAGTTCAGTTTGTGAGAAGGTACTCAGTGGCAGCTGGATTTTGAGGTGAAAGGTTTGAAGGGTAAGGCTGGAAGGAAGCTTTTGAGAAACCACAGGAGTTGACTGTACCACCACAGAGTGGCAATTCTCAATCCTGTTGTGAATATCTCAATTACCCAGAAGGTTTTTAAGGAAAATAGTGATAGCAGTTAGCCCACACTTCTGAAATCTCTGGTTTAAGGAGCTAGAAAATGCCTCTGTTAGGATCATTCATTTAATTTTGTTTGCTGTTTTGTTTTACTTCCTTTTCTTATTGTTGTTGTGGCAAAATATACCTAACATAAATTTACTATTTAAACTGTACATATACAATTCAGTGACATTAAATACTTTCACAGAGTTGTGCAATAATGGTTGCCATACATTTCCAGAATGTTGTCATCCCAGACAGAAACTCCCATTTCCCCTCTTCCCCAGGCCCTGATACCCTATCTTCTACTTTCTGTCTCCATGGATCTATTCTAAATACCCTACATGAGCAGAATCATGATAAGTGTCCTCTTGTCTCTGGTTCTTCACATAACATAGCAAGGCTCTTGCCTTTTTGAGGTTGCATTACTGTTGTGTGTCCCTGCATGTTCTAAAGAGAACAGATCAAGAGCCATCCATTTGCTAATGGACATCTGCATTGTTTCCACCCTTCCCTATTGCGGTTTAGTTTATAGGTATATGTGTATCTGTTGAGACCCTCTTTTGGTTCTCTGGGGTATATATCTAGAAGCAGAAGTGTTGGGTCATGTGGTGATTTGCTTATTTTTCATTCAAGTCAGGGTCTTACTCTAGCCCAGGCTGACCTGGAACTTACTCTGTAGTCCAAGGCTAGCCTCTAACTCAAAGTGATCCTTCTACCTCAGCATCCTGAGTGTGGGGATTAAAGGCACACACCATCACACAATTGTGATCGACTTCTTAAAAGCTCACCAGGTGATTTTCAAATAGGTAGCCATGATTGGGAAACTGGTACAACACAAGGGCACTTAAATCTGCAGAGGCCATAATAGTGTTTGAGTTTGTGACATTTTAGGGTATCATGTCTCATTTTGTATGTGCTTTTACTCTGAAGCTTTGGTCAGATGTTCAAAGACATTCATAAACCCAACAGCAATGTTGAATCACTAGAGCGCCTCTATTTTGGTGGTGCTGGGGCTCAACCTCAGGGCCTTGTGCGTACTAGGCCCTACTCAGTTACAGAACCTCTGCTGGTCGAGGCAGTCTCACTCTAGCCCAGGCTGATTGGGAACTCACTCTGTAGCTCCAGGCTGGCTTCAGACTCAAGGTGATTCCCCCTACCTCAGCCACTGAAGTGCTGGAATTGAAGTCATGTTTCACTATGTCTGACTCAGACCTCATTTTTAAGATAGACAAATGATTAGGAAAGATGCTACTCCAAAGATGATACGTAAATAACCAAATTAGTATCTGAAAACAGGATCAATATCATTGTTAGGTAAATTCAAATCAAATTCGCAATAAGACACCTCTTCAAACCCCATAGAATGATTATAATAATAAAAGGAAAAGAAATAATAAATGTTGACAAAGATACAAAGAAATTGGAATTCTCATACATTGCATGTGGAAATATAAAACAGTGTTTCACATTGGGCATTAGTTTAACAGATCTTCAGAAAGTTTAACATAGACTTCCAATATGACTCACCAGTTCCATTCCTATATATATATCCAGCAGAACTCAACGCATTTATCTGTGTGAAAACTTGTACGCAAATTCCATAGTAGCATTAACAACCCAAATGTCCTTCACCTTATTAATTGATAAGCAAAACATGGCATAATATAGAGCAGAATGTTTGGCCAAAAAATGTAAGAAATGATAGGGTAAATATGGCTGAACCGTGAAAGCATTATGCTAACTAAAATCACTGAATCCACAGTACAGCACAATTGTGTTTATGTAAGATGTCCAGACAGGCAGATCCATGAAGACAGAAGGTAGCTTAGAGCCAGTAGCTAAGGAGAGGGCAGGATGAGGAATAAGTGTGTGTTGAGTAAGGTTTTCTTTTGGGAGATGAAAATGCTGTGGATTTAGATAGAGTGACAGATTCATAATTCTGTGAAAAGAAAAATATTTTAAAAATATATTAAAGGGTTATATCATGATAGTACATCAATAAAACTGTTAAGGTAATTTTAAAAAATACTTATTTATTGGCAAGTGAAGACAGAGAGAGAAAATGAGAATGAATGGCACACTATGGCCTCTTGCCACTGCAAACGATCTCCAGATGCATGCATCACTTTGTACACCTGACATTGCAAGGACACTAGGCAATCGAACCCAGGAAGTCAGGCTTTGCAAGCAAGTACCTTTAACCACTGAGCAACCTTTCCAGCCCACTGTTAAAGTAATTTAAAAAATGATGACCAAGAAGAAGATTAGACCAAGGCAGAGATCTGGATGACTCCAGAAAGGAAACGGAGCCTGTAAAAGAGAGAGAGAAGAACAGTTACATAGTGGGGGCGCTGAGTGATGCAATGGGACCAGGAGTACTGCAGCATAGTGGAAGGGCTTGGTAACAGCCCACAGCATGCTAGACTTCTGTGAGTTTGACATTTGAATATTGTGGCTAATTGGTGTGTGGCTGGGGGGGGGCATAGAATTAATGGAAGAAAAATAATGGCTCTGGATTGTAGTGTGCCAGTGGAGGGGATAGGGACTAGACTACAGGCCTGCACTCCCTTATTTGTATCTTCAAATGAAACAAAGGTTTTGTGTGACTGACCACAAATGGGTGAGAGATGATTTATACCTCTTAGTGTTAAACTTTGTGTATTTCATTACAGAGCTAATACTAGGTTTGATGAGAGAACACTTCTATAGGTTCCTCTGGAGGTGATATGAAGTAAACTGTCTTCCAAGTGAGAGAGAAAAGAGAGAGAGAGTGAGACTGTAGGTTCCTCTGGAGGTGATATGAAGTAAACTGTCTTCCAAGTGAGAGAGGAAAGAGAGACAGTGAGACTGTAGGTTCCTCTGGAGGTGATGTGAAGTAAACTGTCTTCCAAGTAAGAGAGGAAAAGAGAGAGAGAGTAAGATGAATTCTAAAACATAAATCATGGCCCCACATGTTTGAAGTAAGGGCTGCAGATCTAGACCATTTAGACAGGCTGGCGAGGGAAGGGAAGGGAAGGAAAGGGAAGGGAAAGGAAGGAAAGGGGAGGGAGGGAGGAGAGAGGAGGTAAAGGTAAAGGAATGGAAAGAAAGGAGGGGAGGGGAGGGGAGAGGAGGAGGTATGAATGTGGATGGTAGTGCTTAGAGAGGGATTCAGTCTCCAGGAACATTTTTTAAGTATTTTGTTATTTATTTTATTTATTTATTTGAGAGAGGGAAAGAGGGAGAGAGAGAGAATGGGTGCACCTTCAGCCACTGCAAACTCCAGATACATGCGCCCCCTTGTGCATCTGGCTTATGTGAGTATTGGGGAATCGAACCGAGGTCCTTTGGCTTTGTAGGCAAGTATCTTAACTGCTAAGCCATCTCTGTAGCCCCTCCAGGAACATTTTTTAAAAGAATAGAAGAATAACCTCAGTATGCATGTAGGTTAGCAAGGAGGAGGTTGAAAACGTGGGCTCAAGAAGCTGCAGCTTTGTGGAAAGGTCTAGGAAAATCTGAGGAGAAGAACTGGAAATGATCTCTAGTGGTTAGTGTTCAGGAGGAGAAGGGTTGCACATCCTCTGAGATACCGAAGCGGTGCTGAGGAAAGAGGTGACTGTCTTTCTAGGAAGGAAGGGAGAGTGAGCAAAGTTATATTTGCTAAAGTTGTAAAACTGGAACTAACAGCTGAGGTAAATAGAAGGAGCTGACCTGAAAATGAAGTACAGGGTTGCTGGCAGGGCCTGTGGGGCCTTCTGCCTCAGGATTTATGCACGCGGTATTCTCCATCAGAGCCCAGCTGCCCACTTCAAGGTATGAAGGGAGTGGGGATGGTGCCCAGTTTTATAGTTTGAATTCTGTGAGAAGTGTGAAAGGGAAGTGAATGCTGGAGGTGAGGGGTGGCTGAGAATGAAGGAAAGGAGATGAGAAAAGAGAAAGCGACTGGGTTCTTTGTATTGGAAATCAGTTATATGGAGAAGACTATCAGAAAACCAGCCTGTTAGAAAGCCAGGGTAAAATGGAACCGTTTGGGGATATAAGAGGAGAGTCACAGATGATCTCAGCTGAAGTGCACGGTAGGGTTGAGGTAGACAGACCCATGAGGACAATCACTGGCAAGATCTTCCACACAGACCTTGAATTTTCTCAGAGTAATTATGAGATTTGGAATGAGGGGGAGTCTGTAGTAAATATGGGGGATTAAGTGGATATATTGTGAATCTCATGGACTGGAAGGCCATGGAGGTATCCTAAGGCATGTGTAGACAGTGTTTTTTTCTAATTTATTTTTTTATTGACAACTTCCCTAATTGTAGACAATAACCCATGGTAATTCCCTCCCTCCCCCCACTTTCCCCTTTGCAACTCCACTTTACATCATACCCCTTCCCCCTCTCAGTCAGTCTCTCTTTTATTTTGATGTGATGGTCTTTTCCTCCTAGGTCATGGATATCCAGGCCATTTTGTGTCTGGAGGAGCACGTTGTAAGTCCTACCCTTCCTTTGGCTCTTACATTCTTTCCGCCCCCTCTTCCGCAATGGACCCTGAGCCTTGGAAGGTGTGTTAGAGATGTTTCAGTACTGAGCACTCCTCTGTCCCTTCTCAGCACCTTGGTGCCTTTTGAGTCATCCCAAGGTCACTGCCATATGAAAAGAGAAGTGTCTCTAACCAAAAGTGAGAGTAGCATTAATATATGGGTGTGATGAACATTAAGAGAAGTACTTACTGGGCAGCTTGGTGAGTATACTATATAATTTAGCCAGACAGCCCCAAACATTACACCCCTAGGGCTCATGACTACCTCTGTTGTAAGTTTTCAGTATCAGGGATTTGTTCTCTCCCATGGAACGGGCCTCCAGTCCAATGAGAGAGCCGTTGGAAATATTTCACCTTTTACTAAAGATTTCCATGGAGAGCAGTTGGTTCCCCCATAACATATGCCACTATTGCACCCATTGGCTCATTTGGCCTGGCTGGCTAAATTTAAGGCTTGCAATGCCCACTGTTGAGTATATCCGCTGATGACGTCTCCCTCTCCCATGGAGTTGCATGCAGCATAGCTTTTTCCAGCTTTCTGTCAGCTGGTCTACATGGAGGAGGTTTTCAGCTCAGCTCCAGCAGGATTTCTCAGTGACCTTTGCAGCCCAAGTATGTGGAGTCTTCAGCAATAGGGTTTTACCACTTATTCCTGGTAGAAAACTGAGAGCCTCGGCAATGGCCTGTATGTTTTGGGGGCATCAGGGACCTCCATGGCCAACAACTCACTGGAAGGTACCCTTCCCTGACACTGAAAATTTTTTAGTAACAATATATGGCTTCTGGGTGTTCCATTGTCCAAAAAAACAGGTTTCCATATGACTTGTTCATACCCTCTTAGGTTTTTTTTTCTCCTCCTTCTCCTTCTCCTTCTCCTCCTTCTTTTCTTTCTTCTTCTTTTCTTTTTTATCATTTCAAGATAGGGTCTCACTCTAGCCCAAGCTGACCTGGAATTCACTATGTAGTCTCAGAGTAGCCTTGAACTCATGGTTATCCTCCTACCTCTTAATCCCAAGTGCTGGGATTAAAGGCATGTGCCACCACACCCGGCCCTCTTAAATTTTGATCCATCTCTCCCCACCCTGCCTTTATGCAATCTCTTCCCCTGAGCTCACTTAGGCTTTGCCACCCCCATTAAATCTGTTCTTCTACTTACATATATACAATATCATCCTACTATAGTTTTGGCCTCAGTTCTTATCTCTTACTGTCTGTATGAGAGACCAACAAGCTTAGACCACAGGGAAGTGGTAGCTTATCAGAAGAGCAAAAAAAAAAAAAAAAAAAAATACTTTGTTAACACCAAGAAGGCTATTGCCCTGACCTTGACTCTTCACTCTTCATACTCTTCCAACCCTGTAGGTCCTGACTCAAGGCATTCTGCTTTAATTGGCCCAGAGAGTCAGGAAATCTGTACTTTTTCAAGCTCCCAGAGTGTTTCCATTAATGGCCAGATTTGAGGATCCCCAGTCAGTCTCTCACTGGCTGGGGTGTCCAGCCTTTGACATTGTGACATGATGTTGTCATCAACAAATATGATGGGCTGCATTCATAGATGTGCCAGATCTTAGGTTGGACATGCCCGTATGAAACCCACGTTTTACTTTCATCTCCACAGCAGCATAATATGAGACGCCTCCCTGTAGCCATTGCATTCTCCAACGTCAGCATCCCTGTATCAAATAGAAATATTTCAGATATTCAATTACTAGTGATAAGTTCAAATTATAAGACAATATCATGCTGTAACCTTCAAATTAACAAAACATTAAAACAAAATAGTACCATTTATGACTGAATTGTGAAATGGAATTCCTACCTAGGGATTGTAAATTAATATAGCTGGCTTGAAAAATAATCTGATGTGGCCCATACCATTTGATCTAGCACTAAAGCAAATAAGCAGAAATCGGGATTAGAGTTACATAAAATAAATTCATAACAGTGTTTGTTATTTTATGTTTGTTTGTTTGTTTATTTATTTGAAAGTGACAGAGAAAGAGGCAGATAGATAGAAAATGAGCACGCCATGGCCTTCAGCCACTGCAAACGAACTCCAGATGCATGCACCACCTTGTGCATCTGGCTTATGTGAGTCCTGGGGAATTGAGCCTCAAATTGGGGTCCTTAAGCTTCACAGGCAAGCACTTAACCGCTAAGCCATCTCTCTAGGCCCCATGTTTGTTATTTTAAAAAATAGAAACAATTTAAATGGTTACTTATAGAAAGTGATTAAATATATTATAGTATATTCATATGATGGGATATTATAGAGCCACTAAAGATATATTTATATGAACATGTACTTTTTAGCGGGTAACATTAAGGAAAAAAAGAACAGCTATAAGATTATATATACAGTATATGTTTCATTTTCTACACAAACATGCATTTAAAAATATTTTTTTTTTATTTTTGAGGGGAGTGAAAGAGGGGGAGGAAAGAAGGGAGGGGGAAAAAAGAGAAAAAGAATGGTTAAACCAGGGCCTCTGGCCACCACAGATGAACTCCAGATGCATACACCATTTTGTACATCTGGCTTTAAATGGGTACTGGGAAACTGAACCCAGGACAACAGGCTTTGCAAGCAAGTCCACTGAGCCAACTCCCCAGCACCAAATATGCATTTTGAATGCTAATTAAAATTTATTTATTTATTTTCTTTAGGAAACATAAATGCAAAACTTTATTTATGTGGGAATCAGAATTACAGCAAAGACAGAGACAGTGGGCAGGTTTATTTACAAGTAAGCAAGACAGCTTCCAATTGGGAATGGGTGGGAGCCCCAAGTTGGGAACTCAACTGGGGGCTACATTTGAGGAATGTAAGAATGTTGGGGCTCAGCCGGGCATGGTGGCACACTCCTTTAATCCCTGCACTTGGGAGGCAGAGGTAGGAGGATTGCCGTGAGTTCAAGGCCACCCTGAGAATACAGAGTGAATTCCAGGTCAGTCTGGGCTAGATAGAGTGAGACCCTACCTTGAACAACAAACCAGCCAACCAAACAACCAACCAAACAACCAACCAACCAAACAACAACAAAGAAGCTGGAAATGTTGGGGCCGTCTCTACCTTGAAGGCGCCTAAGCTGATTGATTATCTCATAGAGAATTCTTTAATAATAATGGAAAATTCCTTATGTTGAGGAGGGAGTAGGGAAAGGGGCAAGGTGTTCACAGAAGCAGACATTTGTAATGGCCTTGGCTAACAGCAGTGTTTGTGGCTGAACTCCCAGAGCCCCTGACTCTCAAAGCCCTGGACTCCCATCCCCAGTCAACAGGGAACTTCTCCCTCGCTTCCCAGCCCCCTCATAGATTGGCCCAATTTCTGTTGGGGATGGTGGCAGTCAGATGCCACAGCCAGATCACACAGGCATTGACCATGTGGTGGTGACCTGCTAGTCAAACAGGCTCATCTGCTAGATCTTAATGTCAGCCACCTAGTGGCAGAACCTATGGCTCAATTGTAAAATGTTTTTATTTATTTATTTGTTGGTGTGTGTGTGTTGCTCTTTAACTTCTTACTGCTAACAAATGCGGGATAAATACCAGATGCCTGTACCACTTTTTGCTTCTAGCTTTATGTCGATGCTAGGGAATTGAACCCTGGCTAGCAAGTAAGTACCTCCATAGATGTGCCAGATCTTAGGTTGGACATGCCCGTATGAAACCCACGTTTTACTTTCATCTCCACAGCAGCATAATATGAGACGCCCCTGTAGCCATTGCATTCTCCAACGTCAGCATCCTGTATCAAATAGAAATATTTCAGATATTCAATTACTAGTGATAAGTTCAAATTATAAGACAATATCATGCTGTAACCTTCAAATTAACAAAACATTAAAACAAAATAGTACCATTTATGACTGAATTGTGAAATGGAATTCCTACCTAGGGATTGTAAATTAATATAGCTGGTTTGAAAAATAATCTGATGTGGCCCATACCATTTGATCTAGCACTAAAGCAAATAAGCAGAAATCGGGATTAGAGTTACATAAAATAAATTCATAACAGTGTTTGTTATTTTATGTTTGTTTGTTTGTTTGTTTATTTATTTGAAAGTGACAGAGAAAGAGGCAGATAGATAGAAAATGAGCACGCCATGGCCTTCAGCCACTGCAAACGAACTCCAGATGCATGCACCACCTTGTGCATCTGGCTTATGTGAGTCCTGGGGAATTGAGCCTCAAATTGGGGTCCTTAAGCTTCACAGGCAAGCACTTAACCGCTAAGCCATCTCTCTAGGCCCCATGTTTGTTATTTTAAAAAATAGAAACAATTTAAATGGTTACTTATAGAAAGTGATTAAATATATTATAGTATATTCATATGATGGGATATTATAGAGCCACTAAAGATATATTTATATGAACATGTACTTTTAGCGGGTAACATTAAGGAAAAAAAAGAACAGCTATAAGATTATATATACAGTATATGTTTCATTTTCTACACAAACATGCATTTAAAAATGTTTTTTTTTATTTTTGATTTTTTGAGGGGTGAAAGAGGGGAGGAAAGAAGGGAGGGGGAAAAAGAGAAAAAGAATGGTTAAACCAGGGCCTCTGGCCACCACAGATGAACTCCAGATGCATACACCATTTTGTACATCTGGCTTTAAATGGGTACTGGGAAACTGAACCCAGGACAACAGGCTTTGCAAGCAAGTCCACTGAGCCAACTCCCCAGCACCAAATATGCATTTTGAATGCTAATTAAAATTTATTTATTTATTTTCTTTAGGAAACATAAATGCAAAACTTTATTTATGTGGGAATCAGAATTACAGCAAAGACAGAGACAGTGAGCAGGTTTATTTACAAGTAAGCAAGACAGCTTCCAATTGGGAATGGGTGGGAGCCCCAAGTTGGGAACTCAACTGGGGGCTACATTTGAGGAATGTAAGAATGTTGGGGCTCAGCCGGGCATGGTGGCACACGCCTTTAATCCCAGCACTTGGGAGGCAGAGGTAGGAGGATTGCCGTGAGTTCAAGGCCACCCTGAGAATACAGAGTGAATTCCAGGTCAGTCTGGGCCAGATAGAGTGAGACCCTACCTTGAACAACAAACCAGCCAGCCAACCAACCAAAAAACCAACCAACCAACCAACCAAACAACAACAAAGAAGCTGGAAATGTTGGGGCCGTCTCTACCTTGAAGGCGCCTAAGCTGATTGATTATCTCATAGAGAATTCTTTAATAATAATGGAAAATTCCTTATGTTGAGGAGGGAGTAGGGAAAGGGGCAAGGTGTTCACAGAAGCAGACATTTGTAATGGCCTTGGCTAACAGCAGTGTTTGTGGGTGAACTCCCAGAGCCCCTGACTCTCAAAGCCCTGGACTCCCATCCCCAGTCAACAGTGCAGTTTCTCAGTGTCCAAGCCAACCATGCAACTCCCAGAAGCAGGGAACTTCTCCCTCGCTTCCCAACCCCCTCATAGATTGGCCCAATTTCTGTTGGGGATGGTGGCAGTCAGATGCCACAGCCAGATCACACAGGCATTGACCATGTGGTGGTGACCTGCTAGTCAAACAGGCTTATCTGCTAGATCTTAATGTCAGCCACCTATTGGCAGAACCTATGGCTCAATTGTAAAATGTTTTTATTTATTTATTTGTTGGTGTGTGTGTGTTGCTCTTTAACTTCTTACTGCTAACAAATGCGGGATAAATACCAGATGCCTGTGCCACTTTTTGCTTCTAGCTTTATGTCGATGCTAGGGAATTGAACCCTGGCTAGCAAGTAAGTACCTCTAAGTGCTGAGTCATCTCCCTAACCCCACAATTTTTTTTTTAGGTAGGGTTTCACTCTAGTCTAGGCTAACCTGGAATTCACTATGTATTCTCAGAGTGGCCTTGAACTCACGGTGATCCTCCTACCTCTGCCTCCCGAGTGCTGGGATTAAAGGCGTGCACCAACACACCTGGCTAACCCCACATTTTTAAAAAAAAATTAATTAATTAATCAATTTATTTATTTATTGAGAGAGAGATAGAGAAGCAGAGAGAGAGAGAATGGGCCCACCAGGGCCTCCAGCTGCTGTGAACGAACTCCAGATGCATGCGCCACCTTTTGCATCTGGCTTACATGGGTCCTGGGGAATTGAACTGTGGTCCTTTGGCTTTTCAGGCAAGTACCTTAACTGCTAAACCATCTCCCCAGCCCGCCCCACAATTTTTTTAATGGTGAGTCTCTAGGTAGGCTTGTGTACAATTTTATTCATGATCATTTTGTATTTTCTGAACTATCTATCAGGGTCATGTATTTTTTTAAGCAAAAACCTTTTTATTCTAATCTCTGTCAGCCAAAGAAAATGGAGGGTTCATTTGGAATGTGTTCTTTAGAGAAATCCTTCTTCTCAGACTGAGCCCAGCATGGTTCCCAGGTGCTTGCACCCTGTCTACTTCCCTCATGAACAGTTTTGCCAGGTTCTCAGCATTAAACGTAACAGCTTGTGGGTTTGTTGTTATTTGGGGGGGGGTTGCTTTTTGCTTTTAATAAAAGGTTTATTAAAATTAAGTTCATGTGGGCTGGAGAGATGGCTTATCACTTAAGGCATTTGCCTGCAAAGCCAAAGGACCAAGGTTTGATTCCCCAGGACCCATGTAAGCCAGCTGCACAAGGAGGTGCCTGCATCCCAAGTTCATTTGCAAGGGCTGGAGGCCCTGGTGTGCCCATTCTCTCCCCCTTTCTCTCTCTGTGTCTGCATCTCTCTCTCACACATGCACAAATAAAATTTTTAAAAAGGTGCTGGGCATGGTGGTACATGCCTTTAATCCCAGCACTCGGGAGGCAGAGGTAGGAGGATTGCCATGAGTTCAAGGCCAGCCTGAGACTACATAGTGAATTCCAGGTCACTACCTCATAAAAAAAAAAAAAAAAAAAAAAACCTTAAAAAGGTAAGCTCATATAATACAGAATTCAGCCTTTTAAAGTATAGAGGTTAGTATTACTCTATTTATTTACAAGTTGTCCAGCCATCACCTTCAGAACATTTCATCCACCCAGACAGAAACCCTGTAGTGAGTAGCTGTCACCCTCTATGTCCCCTTTCTCAAGCCCAGACACCAATCATCTTCTCTCTGTTCCTAAGGATTTGCTTATTCTGGACATTTTGTATAAATGCATTCATACCGTACATGGCCTTTGGCAACATCTTAGTAGCTGTGCTTCAGCCCTCCCCCTCTAGCAAGATTTTCCTGCCCCATCAGTGATCCCAAACCAGATTACCCCAGCCTGCCTGTGCACAGGCTCCTGGGTCATACAGAAGCTTCTAGGGCTATGTGGGCTAGGGTGAGCAATCAGAGTCAGCCTTGCTCCTTGCAGACAGCATGGCATCTCCAGAGTGCCCAGCACCAGCCCAGCATCAGCTTGTGAGATACCACTGTCAAGCCCACCAGCAAGCATGCTTCCCTTACTAGCTCATGTGCCCTGCCTCCCTGCTTGTACTTTCTCCTCCCCCCTACATTCTTTGACATCAAGCTTATTTTTTATTTGGCGATTCCATCATGGTGTCCATAGCAGCTACATAGTAATTATCAGGATGGTTGGACTGCACATCAGAAGGAAATAAATGAAAACAGATCTCAAGTTAAAAGCCTATCACTTAGGTTCAGTTTCTTTTAAATACTAAAAGGAGTCTTGAATGGATTGCAAATTGAACCTTCTGAGACTTAATTGTCCAAATGTAGGTCTGCCCTGAGTAATAGTCATTGGCTCAAAAGAAAACATCAGCCTGAAGAACTCATATGGGTGTGCTTATGAACAGGCAAGCACATCTGTGATGCGTGATGGATGGTGTCTTCGAGAGCTAGCTGAACTAACCCATCCTCTAACCCAACTGGAACCACGTTTTGAATTTCAGCTTAGTGAGTCATTATCTTTGATTCGGTGCCAGGCAGAAGAAACCTAACATCATCAGCCGACTGTGGTGTCCTGGTCTCTTTCAAGGCTCAGCGCGTGCTGACTACGTGCCAGCGTGGCACAGGGCACGGGTGTGGTGGCCTCACAGATCCCTGTCCATACTTAAAGCTTCTACGGAACAGTGGTTCTTCAGTCTGTCCAGGCAAAAATCGTTTAGAATGAGAAATAAAGCACAAAAAACCATCTGAGCAGCACTTAAACTATGACCAGTTTGTCTTCACCTTCCAAATGCCTGTTCTAGGCCACTCTTACTTGGATTTGTTCCCTTAGGTTTACATCTGTATTTACTATCCAAGAGATAATTAGAAGCTACCATTCTTGAGTCAAATTATGAGGTTAATCCATAAATCATATTAGCTCTTCACTGTTTGCTACAGCTAGAGGCTCTCTGGCCTCCAACACCAGAGTCAAAGACAGCACCCGAGATGGCAGTGAGGGTATGTGTTTGCTGACAGCTCTTCGTGCCCCAAGATTGAAACCCAAGCTAAAAATAGAAATTGCTCAGAAAAACTTCTAGTATGGTTGGCTTGGCTAGGCATCCCCTCCCCTTTCTCCTGCTGCCTTCCTCATTTTTAACAGCAGCTGTTACTTCATATCAGATATTGTTTAGATTTATTGTAATGATCTGACCAAAAAGAGGTTGTAGGAATTTCTATGGGAGAAAATGAAGCAGAGGGCCTCCCAAGCCATTGTTTTTTAATTCCCATTGTGTAGAAGTACGGTCGACAACAGAGAAGGATCATCAAAAGAGTGTTTTAGAAAAATGCTTCTTACACATATTTTACTCAGCAAGGAAATATAATTTTAACTGATAAAGGACTATAACTGTTCCTTATATCTTCTCCAACTTCAAGTCTTTAATTTCCATCCCATGCTTTTCCCATACAACACACTTGAATCTCCTCCTGTGTATTAGAGGTAGACAACTGAGGAGGGAATTTGGTGATTAATGCGTGTTGGTGGAGTGGAGGGGAGCTGGGGTGGCTGACAGTAGTTTGGGTCTGCCTGTGGCCCAGCAGGACAGTCTTGAGGAAAGGCGGCAGGTGGGGGCCCTGGGCCTGTTGCTAAGAAAGCTATCGTCCAATGTTAATGTTCTCGAAGGAATTAGTATAAAGAAGGGGACCTTTAATTCTTTGTACTGGAATCTGAAGTCTTCATAAAGATAAGAAAGATTTCTCTGAGGGTGGAGCAATTTTAGTAACCTTTTATGGAAAGCTCTTGTAACCCAGGTATTACTATTCTCAATGAAACAAACAAACAAAAAATCCACTGCCTAAATAGAGAAGAAAACATGGAACAGTACATAAAGTTAAAGAGCAGAGGGTATAGGAATGATTCCCAAGCAATAGTGTCTGTCTTCCTTGTTTAGAAGAAATCTGGGTAAATTTGGAGGGATATAAGTTATAATATAGTTTCAGTGGTTTGAAAATTACTATAGAAATATCCTTTGATTTACCAACTTTGAAGTTTCGCGGTGGCATGAGATCTCATGTCTCATGTCATCCACTTGAGGCAGTCTGTGTGACACTTGGTAGAGCAGAGGAAAATATGTGTGGCAGTTTACATGAGGGAGCTGGATGTTTGGAAGCATCCTGTTTGGTTATTTTTTTTTTTCCCAGCAATACAACTGAGATTTGCTCCTATCCCCCATCCCCTTTTTAAAATTGTGAACTCATAAAAGTCTGATATGTTAATGAAAGCAAATTTGCAAAGTAGAAAAGTTAAATTCTACCCACAGTTCTCATCAAAATAATTGCTAATATTTGAGTAACTTTTCTTCTTATTTTCTATCAATTAATTTGCCTCTCCAAGGATGTTCACAACAGCTTAAATTATTTTTATAAATATTTACATGCTACTAGGTTCTAGACACCTTAACATTTCATGCCCTGACCAAGCATTCTTTTAAAAGCAGGTATTGCTGGGTGTCGTAGCAAATGTCTTTAATCCCAGCACTTGGTAGACTGAGGTAGGAGAATCACTGTTTGTTCAAGGCCTACCTGGGACTACAGAGTGAGTTCCAGGTCAACCTGGGCTAGAGTGAGACCCTACCTTGAAAAAAACAGACGAACTAGGGCTGGAGAGATAGCTTAGTGGTTAAACGCTTGCCTGTGAAGTCTAAGGGTCCCGGTTCGAAGCTCGATTCTCTAGGACCCACGTAAGCCAGATGCACAAGGGGGCACACACATCTGGAGTTCATTTGCAGTGGCTGGAGGCCCTGGTGCGCCCATTCTCTCTCTACCTGCCTAATTCTGTATCTCCCTCTCTTTCGAATAAATAAATAAATATTTTTTTAAAAAAACGAGACATTAAAAAAACTAGAAAGTAAATATTATTTTTCTAGTTTTAGGCATGAAAAAACTGTAGTCCAAATAGGTGAATTAAATAATTTCCCCAGGTCACGTAACTAAGATGTGGTACTTGGGCATCCCCAACCACAGTTGAATACTTTGGAATGTGCTCTTAGCCATGGCATCACTGTACAAGTTTTAATGGTTGTGCACTGAATAATGTCACCAACCTTAGAGTTCTGTTAGAAGATCTCTGCTTGGATGTCTTCCATGGAGGGCAAACTGGAATTCCTCCTTCACCCAGCCCCTACCCGATAGAGTGTCTCTGTCACTCCTACCTCACTCTAGTCATGACCTGATAGAGGAAATCTTTTGTTTGTTTTCCTGCCCCATCCCCACATTCCTATTAGAAAAAGAGTCATAGAGTTGGTCTTTTTTTAAAATTTCATTCCTGTATTCCCTAATACCCAGAACCATATTTAGTATATAAGTCTTAATATTATTGAGTGACTTCTGCTCTCTGTTGAGCTTTGTTTAAATTCTGATTTTCTTAGCCTGTGTTGGACTGATAGAGTGGCCTAGCCCTACAATCAGCATTCCCTGCTGAAAATCACAGCCATACCCCAAGTTCCACAGCCAGTGGGATACTCCAGGATAGCTCACTCTCTAGGCATGCTTGTTCCCAAGCCCGTGTGTGCTAGGTGTACTTGCTATTGCAATTGCGTGATGTACTTAAATACTGTTACGAATTACATATGAATTTGAAAAGTTGCTTTTGTATGAAAACTAGGACTCAAAGTCATGTGGACAAAACTTGCTGCTTAGTGGGGACATGCAGGATATTTGTAATGGACTGGAAAATGATGAAAGTCTCTAGTCAGGGCTAGAGAGATGGCTCAGCTGTTAAAGGCACTTGTTTGGGGCTGGAGGGATGGCTTAGTGGTTAAGGTGTTTGCCTGCCAAGCCAGAGGACCCAGGTTCGCTTCCCCAGGATCCACGTTAGCCAGATTTACAAGGGGGCACACGTGTCTGGACTTCATTTGCAATGGCTGGAGGCCCTGGCGCCCATTCTCTCTCTTGCTCCCTCTTTCTCTGTCAAATAAATAAATAGAATATTTAAAGGCACTTTTTTTGTAAATCCTCATGGCCTGGGTTCAAATCCCTAGTACCCATTTAAAAGCCAGTTGCACAAAATGGCACATGTATCTGAAGTTATTTGCTGTGGCAAAAGACTGATGTGCTCATTCTCTCTCTCCCCTCTCTCTCACCTTCCTTTCTCTCACCCTCCCTTCCTCCCTACCTGCCCTGCTCTCTCCTGCTTACAAATAAATAATTTAAAAATTTAGCTGGGTGTGGTGGTGCACACCTTTAATCCCAGCACTTGGGAGGCAAAGGTAGGAGGATCACCGTGAGTTCAAGGCCACCCTGAGACTACATAGTGAATTCCAAGTCAGCCTGGGCTAGAGTGAGACTCTACCTCCAAAAAAAAAAATGTATATTATTATTAAAATAAATCTCTAATCAAATAGTTAAAAACATATTTAAGATACTGGTTTGGGTGGGGGTAGTGATGCATTGCCTGTAATTATAGTGCTAGGGATGCTGAAACAGGAGGATCAAGAATTCAAGGCTAGCTTCAGCTACCATAGTGAGATCCCCACCCACCAAAACCAATTTAAGCAAATCTGTAAGTCCTATGTCTATTTTCAGTGATTAACTGTAGATGATAATGTGTGTGTTATAGGTTTGATTTATACGAGGAAGGTGCTGGCACTCCAGGAGAGACTGATCCTCAAGCTTATATATTTAATGTTAAAGAGTAGTGCTTAAAGTAGTGTGCATCATTTTCTGTAATTATCCTTGATAACTGACTTCTTAATCAACCAATTACTATTTCTGATTACACAGGGAAAGGGGTTTTCTTTTTGGGATGAGCCTGAGCTGTCTTGGTGGGCCTGAGAAAATGTCTAACTGATTTTCTTATTTAATAATTTCATACTAAATGCATTAGAGCAGCTAAATGTCCTTTTCTTCAGGGACTAATTGCTCATTAGCTGCTGAGACCTGCTAGATGGACAAGGACTTTTGTCAGCTGTCATTCTATCTCCATAGTCTACAGTGTCCAGAACCTCAATTGCTTAGTAGTTGAATGGTTCAAAAGTATGTGTATTTATTATAGAAAGTACTTTGCATGTTAGAGTAATTCTGTGGGCTGGAGAAATGGCTTAGCAGTTAAGGTGCTTGCCTGCAAAACCAAAGGACCTCAGTTTGATTCCCCAGGACCCATGTAAGCCAGATGCAAAAGGTGGCACATGTGTCGGGAGTTCATTTGCAGTGGCTAGAAGCCCTGATGCACCCATTCTCACTCTTTCTCTCTTTCCCTCTCTCAAATAAATAAATATAAATAAATTATTTAGAGGAATTTTGGTACATTTTGTACCAAAAGAAAAATAATTTCAAATTACTAAGTCACTTAAGATCCACTACTGATGCTCAAGTTTATAAATTTCTCTTTTTAACGAAAGTATCAAGGACTGAGCAGTGGTTAAAAATTGAGGAACTATTTAGATTAGATTAGAGGAATAAAACTTCTTAGGCTGCCTCAGCCATTAATAGTCACCAGAATCTCACGTGAGCTGGAGATTGGGCCTGTCACTTCATGTAGGTTATGTACTTTTAGAGTCAGGTCAGACCCTCCTTGCATCATAAGGAGACTGCTACCAAAGCAGGAGATGCACTCAAGTTGCCTGACTCCCAAATGCTCTATAAATGTCAAGCAAACAAGTACAATGAAGGGGAAAAAATGTTACACTAAGAAGGGATACTTATTTTTTTTTAATTGAGGAACTTTATACAACCCAGTAACACTTTTTGTATTGGTTTAGACTGTTGCTGCTATTTTAGTAAATTCTCACATAAATTAGGAAGGTTTCTTTCAGTCTCAAAAAGAAATTTTAAATGGTATTCAGAGTGAAAACGATTATTGAATTTTGCTCTGGACAAGTGTTTAAACTCCAGCATAGGCCCTGCACTGTCACTCTTGGTTTGAGCATCTTTCCTCAGAGTGCTTAAGCCTTCTGAGCAAACTGAATTCCAAAATGTTAGAGACCCAATACCCTGTGTGAAGGGAGGAAAGTGCTACATTATAGAAGGAATGCTGTTTCTTTTCCATGTTTTCTCTTCTGCCTGTATTAGTGGCGCTGGATATCTAGGCAGCCCAGTGACTGGCTGTGTTAAGGAGCTTAACCTATGAGAAAGCAGAAACTGTCAGGTCTCTGATGTCACACACATTCCCCCTTGGTAATGAGAGCACAGAACAGCTCCCCCTGCTCACATACTCTTCTCTGAATGTTGCCAGCATGACTTTGGGAGGAATTCCCCAGTCCCCCTTGTTTGAGAGAAATGTGCGTGATGGAAAAGTTACAGTTAAATTCTTGTGTCACTAGTGAACATGAATTGAGCCATTTATTTGATTATTGCAGTGTGTGTTAAAGAGCTGCTGCCACCCGTTTGCAGCCTAATGTGTTTATTACAGTCTTCCCAATGGCATCTAGAAGTGTCTTTCAGCTAAAAAATTCATGAGTATTATTGGCTTTCAGTCTGAAAATGGAATATGTCTTCTAGTTGCTGTCTAATATACCACTTTAAGGCCATTATACACAAGTAAATCCAGGAGCAGAGCATACTCGTAGAGAAGGAAGGCGTTTGTAGCTTAATCATTTGTTTATACACTGTTACTACTGTGGCATGTGGCATGGTCAAGGATCCAGCAGACGGAAGGTAGGTGCTAAAGCCGCTTGACTTGGAATGTACTTGTGATATGTTGTTTTCTTAACTCCTGCACCAACTGGAAACGGCTCGTGTTTTAGTATTGAAAGTCCTATTTGAATGAGGACAGTTTGTGTCTGTCTTTTGCAGTTATTTTAAAATATAGTCAAATGTACAGTATGTCACTGTAAACTAGCAAAGTTAAATGGAGAATTTGTTTCCAAATAAAGTGTCTTTTATTCTAGACTTATTTGCAGGGACTCCTAAAGTGTTGTAAGCTAACTGTTTTCACCATGTGCAGCTCTGCGCCTGACTCGTGATGGATACACTGGGAAACCAAGGGGTAGCACAGGGTCACATAAAGATGCAGCAGAAAGTGTTCTTAGGGTCGAGCAAAAAGAGCAGTAACCCCTTGGGGAAACTAGCGTGCCGTTTTCTAGTTTAATATGTTAAATGTTGTATGTCGTTCTTTCTTATGTTTCGTTTTCTATGCGCTGTCGTTCCCACATTTAGGAAGCCCACACAATGTGATGTGCCTTTCTTTATGTGAATCAAAACTGTATCTTTGCAGCCTGTACATTTCCTGCATAGAATATTTATTTATCTGTTGCCAAAGTTGAAGTCTTGCCAAGCAAGTACTTCTTTGGATGATTTTGGTCAATTAACACTATGGGGAAGCAGATAGTTCCCCCCTCTGTCATCTGGATGTCTTTATCTGTGTCATCTGACCCACTTTCAAAAGGTTTGTCCCACTCTCTTCTTTGCCTTTCTTTCCCTGGCATCTGTAGTCCCAAAGTACATTGTGTTCATTGAAGCATTAGATACTATGTTTGCTTAGTTTATCAGAGAAGGCCCAGAGCTTTTGTCTAATAAAGAGATTCTCTCTAGAACACAGTATACTCTGCAGAGAAACTGCAATGGAGAGCCAGCGGCTTCTCATGTGGTGATTGATGAAGTAAGGAATGCGGCTTTAAGTGTCAGCTTGTAAGATGGGCATCTGAGCAGCAGGAGCCCTCCAAAACAGAGTAGAAATAGAGAAGGGATCATTTCTGTGACTCGAACATTTCTTGATCTAAACACTTGTGAAAACCAGGCATGGTGGCACTCGTCTAATCCCTGCACTCAGGAGACAGAGGCTCCAGTGTGGGCCCCATACGGAGACCCTATCTCAAACAAACACTACCAACCACTACAGCGAGAGCTGGAGAAGTAGCTCGACGGTAGACTCTTGCCCAGCTAGCATGCCTAAGGCACTGGATTGATCTCTAGCACCAAAAGTAGACTCTAGCTACTGTTACACAACAGTTTCATAGATCTTTTTGTTTGTTTGTTTGTTTTGTTTTGTTTTGTTTTGTTTTTCAAGGTAGGTAGGATCTCACTCTAGCTCAGGCTGACCTGGAATTCTCTATGTAGTCTCAGGGTGGCCTTGAACTCACGGCAGTCCTCCTACCTCTGCCTCCCGAGTGCTGGGATTAAAAGGCATGCACCACCACGCCCAGCTCATAGATCTTTTGAAAGGAGACTTCAGTAAAGCCTGGTAAGGCCTTGGAAGCTATCTCATGTTAGGAGTTCCCTGATTCATGACACTGGTCTTCCTGATGGAAGTGTTGATAAGAGAAGGCTCTTCAGCAGAAATCTTCTTTGGGAAATTTCATCGTGTATACCATTTCAAAAAGAGAGGGCCTAACTTTTTCAAACTAGACCATAGAGCTGGCAGCAGAGGTCCGATGTTTGATCACTTCATTATGTGTGGATTTAAGCGAGGGTATTATCCTCACTTATCCTTTAACTGAATTTGTTCAGCGTATAATAAATCTGACAGTTTTACAGGCCTTGTTTGGAAGATGGCCTGTGCTGATAAAAGATAAAGTGCGCGTTATCGTTTCCATGAATTCTGGATGGTTAACTCCCCTAATGGCATGAGGCTATTTTGCAAGCAGCAGCCTTGCTACCTTGTAAGCTAACTGGGGGAGCACCATGAAGGAAGAGCCTCTTCTCTACTGGTGCTGAGCTTTGACGTTTGTCAGTTGTTAAGAATTTGACTATGGGCATTGTTCTTCCCTCCCAGATAGTGTTACTTTTTAAGAACAAAACTTACAAAATCTTGTGGCTGTAGCTCTCTTCTTCTATCTAGTACATGCAAGCCGATAATGAGGGATGTGTACAGCCACAGTGAAACCAGGCTATTGTGTGGCTGTAGATAACCCTACAAACTTCTTTTCCAGTCATGTCCTTCACAACCCCCAACATCTGGTACAAACCGGTTTGCTCACAATCCCTGTAATTACCTGTGTCAAGTTGAGTTTTCGTGATTTAGGTTGAACAGTTTCAGAGCTGAGTGACATGCTCAAGAATTTTAATTTCATGTGAATGTTGAAAACATGCAGAATGTTCAGGGCCAGTTAACAAAAGCAAATGTTTAAATGTCCAGTGCTGCCCTTTAATATATTCCACCTCCTACTTTTCTGTTAGAAATTAATTTTTAAAATTTTATTTATTTGCAAGCATAGAGACAGAGAGAAGAGAGACAGAGAGAGAATGGGCCTCTAGCCATTGCAAACAAATGCATGGGATCCTTGTGCATCTGGCTGACATGGGTCCTGGAGAATCAAACCTGGGTCCTTTGGCTTCACAGGCAAATGCCTTAACCACTAAGCCATTTCTCCAGCCCTAGAAATTAATTTTTAACTCATCTATAAAAATACATTAAAATTCATCTCTCATAACAGTTTATTTTGCTGTAGGTGTTCTGTAGGTAAGC
This sequence comes from Orientallactaga sibirica, assembly GCA_036365145.1. NCBI lineage: Eukaryota > Metazoa > Chordata > Mammalia > Rodentia > Dipodidae > Orientallactaga > Orientallactaga sibirica. The sequence goes on from JAEOAD010000003.1 coordinate 25,494,679, forward strand.
AAGGATGGCATCAACCTCTATCTATCTGACCTATGGCACTTCTGCCCCACCCAGTATTTTGAGCGGTGAGAAAAACTGAACTTACCTGGCCCCACCACATGCCACAGTGAGCTGCTGGCACTCAGTTCCAGCCCAAGTCTCACTCAAAGTGTGAAATATTTCAGAGGAGCCCTTGGATAAAAGAGCCACAGAGCTTCTCCGGTAGCCCCCTCCCCCAAGTGGGGCCTCTGTTACTAATTTGTTTCACCCTATAAAGGGAAGGTAACCCTGCAAGTCAGCTGTTGAGACAACAGTTATGCCTGGCTGCCTGTCTTCTGAACTCCAACCTGAACTCTGTCTTCCTCCATCCACTCTGCCCCTTGGTAGGGGGAGGGGGTTGACCTGCCTTCTTTTTTGTTTCTCCCTGGTGATTGGCAGTGGTTTGAGTAGGGCCCAGCCAGGGCTATCCCCATTTCTTGGCTTACTCTCCACCCAGGCTTTTCCTTTGTGATGTAACTAGTTGGGCCTGACATGGTGGCAGCAGCATACACCTTTAATCCCAGCACTTGGGAGGCAGAGGTACAAAGAACAACATGAGTTCCAGGTCTGCCTGGGCTAGAGTGAGACCCTACCTCAAAAAACCAAAATAAGTAAGTAAATAAAATTTATAAAAAGATTAGTTGGAAATGTACACAGAGACATATAGCCCAGGAAAATTGCTTTGAAAAAGAATGTATGAGCCACACACAGAAAAATAAGTCTGCCATTGTGTTCAAAAAAGTGAAAGTTCTTAGATATCGTGGAAATGTGTTTTAGGTACCATCATATAATAAAAGGAAAACTTGGCACCTAAGTAACTTCAAGAAGAACTACATGCTGCTTTAAAACTACAAGTGGAGTGGTATGTAGTTAATCTTGGGGAGGTACAAGTGAACCACAAACAGTACGCTCCTGTGCTTCAGCTGTTCTTAGAGCAAAAAGCAGTCACTCCTGCTCCAAGTAGCTCCTCTGCTTCCAGTGTGGAAGCACTTCAGCACAGCCAGTAGCATGTTTGTGGGTGCATGCACAATGTTACTGACCAGTCTAAAAACAGGACATAAAGTACACAATTACCTTTTTAAAATTAAAAAAAAAATTGTTTATTTATGTATTTGAGAGCAACAGAGAGAGAAAGACACAGATAGATGGAGAGAGAATGGATGTGCCAGGGCCTCCAGCCACTGCAAACAAACTCCAGATGCATGTGCCACCTTGTGCATCGGGCTTACGTGGATCCTGGAGAATTGAGCCTCAAACTGGGGTCCTTAGGCTTCACAGGCAAGCGCTTAACCACTAAGCCATCTCTCCAGGCCCACAATCACTTTTTAAACTGTTTTATTTTTTGTGTATATGTGTAGTATGTGTGGTATGGTTGTATATGCCTGTAGTATGCAGATGTGTGCACTTGCATGAATGTGTGGAGGCCCTGGGAAAAGAATGTGGGGTGTCCTCCTTCATCACTCATCTGCTTGTTTCTTTGTTATGGAGCCACTCACTGGGTGGGGGATTCGGGGTGGGGGATTCAGTCAGATTGGCTGACTAGCAAGCCACAGCCATTCTCCTTTCTCCACTTCCTGCTGGACTGGGGATACAGATGCATGTGGCCATGCCCAGCTTTTTACATTGGTTCTAGAGCTCAAACTCAATCCTTCTTGGGCCCTCATACTTGAATGGAAATGTTCGTCTTACCCCTACAACCACTTATTTTAATAGGTGAAAAGTTTCTGATCTTTTTGGTAGTTAATTTATGGATACATGGTGATACTTGCACATAGTGTTTTTCCGTCAATAACACTTGTCACCTATACCTATTGTGTAGAGCATTTTGCTGCTATACATGAACAGTTACATTTTAGTGATTAACATTTACCTACATTTTTGTGTCTTGCCGACAGCTGATTCCAGGGTGAAAATTGCCTGGGTCATTTGCTGGAAGCTTACTTTGCTCGGACATGTATTCGTTCATGTTCATGAGTGAAATCTTGGTAATTGTGGTTCAGAGAAAATTGGGAAAAATGAGTGTTTGTCAAATATTGTTGGTTTTCTGGTTTTGCTTTGACTCCTGTCACTGGTGTACCTCCTGCAGTGGCCTGGCCCTTCACCCCACCATTTAAAATCACACACTGGCCTCAAGGCCAGCCAGCACACCAGTTCAAAAAGAGTGTACAGCAGTTGTATAATGCCTCTGTGTGTGTAGTTGCTTCCGTCTATGTGTTCGTCTACTGTCTGTCCTTGCACTGCGCCCTCTGCAATGGCAGGCAGGCAGTCTTTGTGGAGTGAAAGAACAAAGTAGCAATTCTCAGGTGACAGGAATAACCTTCGTGGTCCAGATTTTGCTTCTCCCACTAGCCTCTGCCTGCGTGTGTTGTAGACGAAGAACGGTTTATTTGTCGCGGGGGCCTCTGAGTAGCGCCTTAGTTGAGAACAGGAGTGTTCTCACCTATCCATACCAGTTAGGCTGCTTCCTAATCTGCACGGCAGCCTGTGCTGGTCATCTCCATTCTCCCAAGAAGGCCATCAAGACACGAGGGTGAAGTAACCTTGTAAGGTTACACGGCAGCTGGACAATACTGCTCCTAATAGTTGGGCTTCGAATGTCCATGGATTGGTACATAGTGTATTACTCATTATCAAGCCAGAACTGTGAACACCAGCAGGGCCTTGGGACTTGGTTACATTTCTTGCGCCCACGGGAAGCTCGGGCATCAGTTCTCACATCGCACCTCCATGTGACCTCCGGGTTGGACCTAGCAACGGGGGCAGCCTTCCTCCAGCTGATACAGTATTTCTTCACTCTGACTCCTCCTTAAGAACAATTGGCTCTTTAAAACACATGACTCTTACTAAAAATAAACTGTTGTCCCTACTACCCCCTTGACCAGAAGAGTGGGTTGGAGGGAGGCCGAAGCTGAGCAGAGCATCCCAGATCGCTCCTAAGGAGACAGGCGCACAGTTGATTGGTATGTGTCTGTGGTCGTAATGCTTAGTGGTCTGGGCTGCGGTTCTTCGGTCCACTTCGCTCTTTTCCTTGCCCTCGGTAAGCCTGTTGTTCTCTGGCGTCTTTCTGAAGTTGTAGCTCTTGCACCAACGTGACCTTCTCATCGACTCTTTCTAATCTAGCTAGAAAGGAAGAAAAGCCACTGCAAAAAAGTGAAGGGGGTGAGGGTCATGTCATGTGAAGGGGAGATAGCTCAGAATCAGACCTCAAGGAAAGACTCCAATGCTGACTTTAACTTTTGACTCTGTACTGTTTTTCCTTTGCTAAGCATAGATGAAGCATCTTAAGGAACTCTTCTAGGCTTTTCTCAAAACCCATGGCAGGCTCTTTGTCTCTTTCAGAACTTTCTGTCTCATTCTTGCTCAAGTTGCATTTTGGTGCTGTTAGATTTGACCGGCGTGAGCACCGACTGTCTTGTATGTCCTTTTTGTCCTTTTATTTTCTTCCCCAAAGGAATTCAGCCAGCTGAGGGAAGGCAAGTCGAGTTGGGAGTGACAGGATGTGAGAGAAAGCCACAGTGGGGAGCAGAGGGCAGACAGAAGAGGAGGGCTGCACTGGTGAGGGGGTGGGTGCCACAGGCGGGGTGAGGCAGCTGCTGGCCCTGAGCCTTAGGAAGGCAGGAAGACCCTCCATTGGAGGGACATTGCTTAAGAGGCCTTGTGCAGGAATGCAGGACCACCACAAGGGGGTCAGATCTAGCTGGCTACATTTAGAACCTTTTCATTTACTGGTGTGGCCCTGCCTCTTAGCTGGGCTGTCTGTCATGGGTGAGCTGTTGCAGCAGTCACTCCACATTGGCCAACCCAAAACAGAGACTGGGAGGAGCCCTTTACAACACCTGTCATTTCCACATGGTGTAAGAACACCCTCGAAACTGGAGGCTACAGCCCTGGCCCAGGCTGGCAGAGGCGCTCAAGGTACTGTTGAAATCCAACTTCTGTCTAGAGAGTCTGGACCTGGTGAGGTAGGATGGTTTATTTCCACTTGTTTAACCTTTAAGCAAGGTTTTTCTTTTTTAAAGGTAGCTTTTTCATTAGAAATTATACATGTGCATATATCAAAACAATGTGTTAATTACTGTTGTCAAATTTCTGATTGAAGTCAAAGTTTTATAATTGTTGGCAAAACGATGAGGCGTTTTATCATAAGCTCTTCACACGTTTCTTTTATCTTATTTTCTGTTTCAGTTGCTGATATGTGTTCAAGATGAGTGGGATGGGAGAAAACCCCTCTGACCCTTCCAGGGCAGAGACAAGAAAGCGAAAGGAAGGTCCTGACCAGCTTGGACCCAGGTAAGACTCTTGCTGAGAAAAAGAATCCCTATTGTGAATCAAAGCATTGTGTGTGCTTCCTCATTACCTTGGCGTTAATTTTATTCCGAAATATTGTTGCTTGCCTTTTCTCTTGTAACAGCTCAACTTTTATAAATATGCTTGTAGTATCTAAATTCTGAATGGATTAATAAGTTAGATATGTTATTCCTTTTTACAAGTAGAAGAAAGCCCACCATATACTTCCCTTGTGTGTTTGACACTTTACAGTCACCCATTCATTCTGTCATACTTGGTTTTCCATATTTTCTTTTGTGTTAGGTCACAGAATGGTATCATAAGTAATTCCTGTAGGGAGATTTGCTGTTAGTTTTCTTGTTTGGTAATGATATGAAATGTTAAATCCATTGGCTTTTAACATGACAATATTTGGTGGATCTTCAAGGAATACAAACAAGGTGCTTTGGTTGATTGGTTGATTTTTGGAGGTAGGGTCTCACTCTAGCCCAGGCTGACCTGGATTCACTATGTAGTCTGAAGGTGGCCTCGAACTCATAGCGATCCTCCAACCTCTGCCTCCCGAGTGCTGGTGTTAAAGGTGTGTGACATCATGCCCCGCTAAAAGCAAGTTATTTTATTTTCTTATTTTTTAACATTTCACCTCACATGCTGTCTGTGAACAGTGTTAGACCCTCCATGCAGGCTAATCAATTTACAACTGTAAACGTGTGTCCTCTTTGAACTAGCAGTTCTGCTTCTAGGACTTCCTGTGGCACACTTCTTCCTGCACATGCAAAATGATGTAGGTATGAGGTTACTCATTTGCACCATTTTTTAGAATTGTAAAAGATTAGGAAAAACCTGTTTATGCAAGGAACAGTTTAGTCTATGGTAGTCTGTAGCCTCGAACACAGGACAACTGTGAGAGAAGATGGGGGCACTCTTAAAGAAAGAAACCTTTGAAGAATATATGTTGCAGGACTGGAGAGATGGCTTAGCAGTTAAGGCACCTGCCTATAAAGCCAAAGGACCCAGGTTTGATTCCCCAGGACCCTGTATGCTAGATACATAAGGTGGCACATGTGTCTGGAGTTTGTTTGTAGCCGCTGGAGGCCCTGGCATGCCCATTCATCTATATATCTGCCTCTTTTTCTTTTCTCTCTCTCTCTCTCTCACACACACACACACACACACACACACACGTAAATAGATAGAAATTTTAAAAAAGTATATGATACAGTACCAGGTATGGTAGTGCACAGCTGCAGTCCCAGTTGAGGCAGGAGGATTGCCAGTTTAAGACAGGCTGGGTTACATAGAGAATTCCAGGCTATCCTGTACTTCATACATAGTGTGATTATACCTAAAAGAAAAAATAAATAAAATCGTAATAGAGAGAAGGCAAAATTTAGCAAATGCTTGTGAAGTCTATTGCCATTTGTGTTTAAGAAAATAATAGAAGAGGGCTGGAGGAATGGTTTAGGAGTTAAGGCATTTGCATGCAAAGCCAAAGGACCCTGGTTCAATTCCCCAGGACCCACATTAGCCAGATGCACAAGGGGGCGCACGCATCTGGAGTTCATTTGCAGTGGCTGGAGGCCCTCGTGTTACCATTCTCTCTCTTTCCCTCTTTCTCTGTCAAATTAATTAATTAATTAATTAATTAATTAAAAAAGAAAATAAGAAAGCATCAGCCTTCATGCATGTGGTCTTTGGATGACCAGGAAGCCGGGATAACCACTGCCCGTGTCAGTGGATTAGAGCCAGGCAGAAGTGAAACAAAGGGAGGTGAAAGACATTTAAGACTTTTTCTAAAAAACTTAAAAAAATTTTTTTTAATTATTTTTTTGGAGAGAGACAGAGAGAGAGAGGGAGAGGAAGACAGAGATGGGCGCGCCAGCAGTGTCTCAGCTGCTGCGAACGAAATCCAGATGTGTGCGCCCCTTTGTGGGCAAGTGCAGCATTGCGCCCTTGCATCACTTTGCATCTGGCTAAACGTGGGACCTGGAGATTGGAACTGCTGGAGATTGGAACCAGTGTTCTTAGGCTTAGGAGGCAGGCGCCTGAACCCCTAAGCCATCTCTCCAGCCCCATTTAAGACTTTTGATATTTTAAATCTTGTGATTTGAGAAGCCAAATAAAAGCAGCATTTCTAGCTTATAGAGTGAAAGTATCAGACAGGCAACAGAGGGAAAGAAAGCTGGGAAAAGTCATCAAGAAAGGATATAGGAGACAGGGTAGAATATAGGTATTTTAGCCTCTGGTGGCCAGCTACAAGCCTACCGTGCTGTCCAGCCCTGCTGTCTCCATGTCCCTCCCCCACTCCACTCTTCCAGGTAAAGTCCACCACTCTGGAGCCAGCCTGCAAAGGGAGCTGTACCAAGACAGCTTCCAGGACCTGGGCCAGGCTGTCCTGCCACTGGGATGGGACCTGTCTCTGGGCCCTTCCCTGGTGCTCTCACAGGGGTCTGTGTAATGTAGTTCCCTTCCTCACTTCACTGTCATTTTTATGTTATGGGGAGGGGAAGTAGTGTGGTGGAGAGGAGGACCAGTATGGGAACTGAGGTCTTCCCAGCCTTTTAGCCACTTCCTTTCTTTCACTGTGCTTAATAAAGTGAGAGTCAGGCTAAAAATGATATCTGGAAACAACTACCTCCTCCCTGACCTGCTGCTTGGACGCATCTTGGAACCACTACAAGGGGGAGAGATTGTATTAAATCATAGGGTTATCACCAGGAAAGTGAAAGTAATATTTAGAGACTAGTAAATCCTGTGAATTTCCATTGTTTTAAAGTTAATATCACCACATACACACACACACGAAAATTGCTACATTAAACAACCTACTTTTCTTCCCTACAGTTTTGTTCTGAATGTTACTTAATAGGCCTTCCACTGCATTTGAAAATGATTGTTTAATATTAGAATGAAAGTGAACTTCAGAACTTGCTGTTTTTTCAAATTCCAATGAAATTTTTGCCAGTTTTGATATTAGCCCTACTTCCTCCCATTAACTTTTCAAAACTTTAGTTGAACCCAGACCATTTGCTTATATTTTGCATGTCTTCCAGCTTGGACAGTAAACATATATTCAGGCTTGCTTTTGCTTTTGTTTCTAGCTGTATTGTGGGTTTTTTTTTTTTTTTTTTGCATTAGCTTAAAACCCTCTCTGATTGGATTACTACATTCTAAAGAAATCTGTGAAGTTATAAAGAGTTGTTTTACTCTATCCCACACTGACTTGGCACTCACTGCATCACTCAGGCTGAATCCTCCTACCTCAGTCTCCCAAGTGCTGGGATTAAATGGATGCACCAGCACACCCAGCAGCCATCCTTTGTTTAAACTAAACTTAAATAATTTTTAAAATATTTTATTTATTTATTTATTTATTTGAGACAGAGAGAGATACAGAAACAGGCGGGGAGAGAGGGAGAGAGAATGGGCGCACCAGGGCCTCCAGCCACTGCATGCACCTCCTTGTGCATCTGGCTTACGTGGGTACTGGGGAATCGAGCCTCAAACCCAAGTCCTTAGGCTTCACAGATAAGCACTTAACTGCTAAGCCATCTCTCCAGCCCTAAATAAATTTTTAATGCTTACAGACCTAACGCACTCACCTTTGAAGACATTCCTCCCCTATCTGACAGTAAGCTCAAAGTCCACTTATGTGAAGCAGTGCATTCAGCACAGCAGCCATGTTATCTTGACGCTGTGGAGTGTGAAGTACATCTGACTAATACTCCCATAAGTAATAAGCACAACCTCGTGCAAGTTTGAGTCTCAAAGAACATGTGCTGGGCATGGTGGTGCACACCTTTAATCCCAGCACTCGGGAGGCAGAGGTAGGAGGATTACCGTGAGTTTGAGGCCAGTCTGAGACTACATAGTGAATTCCAGGTCATCCTGGACTAAAGTGAGAAGATACCTCAAAAAAAAAAAAAAATTGGACTAAAGGGATGGCTTAGTGATCAAGGTGTTTGCCTGCAAAACCAAAGGACCCAGGTTCGATTCCCGAGGACCCACATTAGCCAGATGCATAAGGGGCACATGCATATGGAGTTCGTATGCAGTGGCTGGAGGCCCTGGCACACCCATTCTCTCCCCGTTAAATAAATAAATAAATAAATAAATAAATAAATAAATAAATAAATAAATAAAATTTAAAAAAACTTCTTAAAGAATATGTAACAAAAAGTACTTCTGTGTATAGGTGACTTTTGTTTACTGTATTTGTATTAACACTAGCTTAGCATGTTTATCTTTTTCAAATAAATAATAAAGACATTTTTCTTCCTTTTAGCCCCAAAAGGAACACAGAGAAACGTAATCGTGAACAGGAAAATAAATATATAGAAGAACTTGCAGAGCTGATTTTTGCAAATTTTAATGATATAGACAACTTTAACTTTAAACCTGACAAATGTGCAATCTTAAAAGAAACTGTGAAGCAAATCCGCCAGATCAAAGAACAAGGTAAGAGGAGCATATAGCTGTCTATCTGTCCATGTGTGAGAAGTCCCTTCAGAGTCTCTTGAATCTATTTCTTATGCCTAAATTATTGATGAGGAAATGATGTCACAGTGCCAGATGACTGCAAGGATCGCTTGCAGTGGTTTATAAATAGGCTTTATATAAAATTCAGCCATTCCCTGAAGACTGAGAGATGGGGGGTGAGGCCGGGTGGTGACACTCTTCATCTGGGTAAACTCAGCCTGGTGCCCGTGGCTCTCTTCCCTCCACCCCACTCAGAGTTTTCTCAGCTTGCACAGCAAGCGACTGTCATAATTGGCAAGCGATGGGCTAGTCTGAGATGTCGTCCTGCAGCAAGGAAGCAAAGCACCTCCCGTTTCAGCCAGTCGGTGGGTTTGATTAAGTCTGAGTCTCCCCTGGTCATGCCACTGGATGAGAATCTCACATCTGGAATGACCAGAGGTTTGCATGACTCTAATCGCTACTAGAAATGCTTTTGTGAAGGCAAAACACACAGAAGACAGCTTTCATCCGGTGTGTGTGTTCTTTTTTTCTGAAATCATTTTATTCTCCTTTGATATTTTTGCCTGCAGAAATAATTAAGAAAATATGTTTTTTAAGAACACATTTAACTTCATGGTGCCAAAATTAAACCTTTTTGGGGCGTGTGTGAACAGCGCCTTGGTGCTCAGGGCTGACACAAGCTCTTAAGTGTCCACAGTTGCTTTTCTCCAGGGCCATGGAGATGATTAATTGTTTCTTGAAATGCTTTTGATGCATCCTCTTAAAATTTATGGTTTACAATATGCCTTTTATATAATATCCAGAAATGGAAGATTCTAGAAAAATAATGTGTGATTTTTAGAGATGTATGCAACTCGAACAATGTTTGCTCCTATGAATCATAAAATCTTACCTATTAGCATACTATCACCATGACATTTTCCATTTTCATACATACACTATTGAACTCAGTTTTATATAAAACAATTTTACAAATATAGTTCTGTCTTCTAAGGACTTAAAAATATTCATATAGCGTATACAGTACAGTTTCTAATATCAGCCCACTCTGAAAATTAGTCTGGATTTCCTGGTTTTCATCATCAAAAATTACCCTATTAACCTCACCACAACCAAGGGGCTCACAAGCCTGTCACATTCACCTTCATCTTTCTGTTCTCTTTGGGCTCACCAGTTACCAAAACTTCAGTTTTCATTTCAGGTTAGTATGTTTTTCTTTTTTCTTTTTTTATTTTATGAGAGACAGAGAGAAAATTGGCATGCCAGGGCTCTAGCCACTGTTTGCACTCCAGACGTGTGTGCCACCTTGTGTGCATGTGCAACCTTGTGCTTCTGGCTTACGTGGGATCTGGAGAGTCAAACATGGGTCCTGAGGCTTCGCAGGCAAGCGCCTTAACCACTAAGCCATCTCTCCAGTCCCTTTTTTCATTTTTGATATCAGCAAATGGATCCGTTTTCCTAGAACTCAGTATAATGGTTGGTTGATGTTGTCCAGTGCGTTTTGAGTTTCATGTGTTTGGTCACTGATCTCATTGCGGTGGAAAATTAAGCTTCTTCAGGTTTCCAAGGATTTTCAGCAGTGTGGCACATTGCTTGTTAGTTAGTAGTTTTATGTTTTAAAACAATCACACATGTATTTTAACCACCAAGAAGGTCTTGCACAACCTTGCAAAACCTTGGTAATTCCCCCTTCAAACCATAAAACATGTTAAGATGTGTCACGCTGGGCCTGTGCCATGCTGTAAGTACAGTGTTAATCATGAGGCAAATACCACAGCCACCCAAGAAGCAGCAGCAATAAACACCCTGTCACGTCGTAGGCTTGCAGTAACACTCCTGTGAATTTGAAAAGCAGAGTGTTGTGAAAAGGAGAGCAAAAGTTTAATACCAAAAACACAAACTAACATTTTAAGAATATGCCTTTGTAAGAGCAGAATCCCTTCTGACAGAAGCTGGCTATGCATCCTAGGAAAATTATTTCTTCTCCCTGAGAGGCTCCTGTGAGCTCCAGCCACACCTAGGGCACAAGGCTGCTCAGGAGATGAAGATGAGTGTCAGCACACCAGGCAGGTCCCTGTCACAGGGAGTGATCAGTGGGGGATAGCTTTCTTTCCCACATGGAGCAGAAAGGATTGTGTGTGTGTGTGTGTGTGTGTGTGTGTGTGTGTGTGTGTGTGTGTGCGCGCTTTCTTAACTCACCTGTGCTAAGATCCTCAGATCAGTATCCCACCCACTCCCTCCCCCCTGAGTGGTTTAAAGAAAGTAAAGTTTGGGGGAGCAAAGAGCTCTCCATCAGCCAGATCTTTTGGGGCTAGTTTGATTTCTCTCTGCTGCTGATAGCCAGCCCAAGTTTAAAAGTATCACATTAGCTGGGTGTGGCGATGCATGTCCTTAATCCCACAGGTAGGAGGATCTCCTTGAGTTCAAGGCCACCCTGAAACTACATAGTGAATTCCAGGCTACAGTGAGACCCTACCTCGAAAAGCTAACTAACTAAATAGAACCACAGAAGTCAGCCTGAGCCCTGCCCTTGCCCTTGTCTCCCATGCCCCAAACTGTCCCTCCCATGAAGCAGCATAAATAAAAGCCAGCTACCATCTTTCTGCTGTTATCCAAACACAATCTGTAGTTCAGTCACACTTATCAGCCTGAATAAAATTAATCAAAGCATTCAGGAGAACATGCCTGTTATATACCACATCTGTGTGTTTGACCCAGAGAACGTAGCTCAGTGGCATGAGATGCCATACAAAAGAATGCTAACAAGGGGCTTGAGAGATGGCTTAGCAGTTAAGGCACTTGCCTGCAAAGCCAAAGGACCCAGGTTTGATCCCCCAGGACCCACATAACATAAGCCATGCATATGGAGTTTGTTTGCAGCAACTAGAAATCCCAGCATGCCCATTCCCTCCCCCCCTCTCTTCCTCCCCTCTTTCTCTCAAATAAATAAAATTTTAAAGATATTTTTTAAATGCTAACAAGGCCAGAGAACTGGGCTTAGCTTCATGCAAGCTTTTGCAGTCGGAAGCTGTGGGGTCAGCCTAGCACCACAGGCTCTTTCCCTCAGCTCAGTTCCCTCATCAGCTGCTTCTTAACTTGAAAATGGAAGAGGGAGCAAAGGCATTTGAAAATTACCTAAAGGACAGAAATTGGAGTGGGGTTACCAGCTGTTGAGTTCAGTGAGCTTTGTCAGTGCGCATATAGCACTTTATGGTCCTCGAGTTGCACTCTGGAAGTCCTTCAGGAAGAACAGGTATGCACACAAGGGTGTAAGGCTACTGGGGTGGCCACCATTAGATGTGGACTTAATTCCATTGGTGTCAGTGGTTTTCGGTTCACCACAGTGATTAACAAATGTACTAACTTAGTAATTAAGGTAGCCCTTCCATTGTGACGAACCAAATTCCTGTTGAGGGTTTTTAGAAATATTTTGTATATATGTATGTAATATGTATTTGCAGAGAGAGATAGAGAAAGAGAGAGGGAGGGAGGGAGGAAGAGACTGTGCACACCAGGGCCTCTTGACCTTGCAAGTGAACTCCAGATACATGCACCACTTTGTGCATCTGGCTTTATGTGGCTCTGGAGAATTGAACCTGGTGCACTTTGCAAGCCAGCATCTTTAACCTCTGAACCTAGACCCAGGGATTTTTTTTGAAAAATATTATTTTACTTTTTATTTATTTATGAGAGAAAAAGAGGAGGGGGCAGACAGACACACACACACAGAGAATAGATGCACCAGGGCCTCCAGCCACTGCAAACGAACTTCAGACGCATGTTCCATCTTGTGAATCTGGCTTACATGGGTCCTGGGGAATCAAACAAAGGTTCTTAGGTTTTACAGGCAAAGGTGTTAACCACTAAGCCATCCCTCCAGCCCAGGATTTCTTTTTTTATTTTTATTTATTTATTAGAGACAGAGAGAGGGAGAGAGAGAGGGAGAGAGAAAGAGTGAGAATGGGCACGCCAGGGCCTCTAGCCACTGCAAACAAACTCCAGACACATGTGCCACCATGTGCATCTGGCTAATGTGGGATCTGGAGAATCGAACCAGGGTCCTTAGTCTTCACAGGCATGTACCTTAACTGCTAAGCCATCTCTCCACCCCAGGATTTCTTTTTTTAATGCCAGCTATGGTTCTGTGTGCCAGGCTTTTTTTTTTTTTTTTTTTTTTAAGTATTGAGGTTTGTTAACCTTTTTATTACTCCAAACATGCCACAGAAAAAGTATACTGTGATCTCCTTTTTCAGCTGGGTAACCTGAAACATGGATGGTCCTCTAAGGGAACAGAACAGATAGAATGGCTTTATATTGTAAAGGGGATTATTGGATTAGTTTACAAGATACAGGCTGGGCCATCCAACAGTAGCTGTCTGTTAGCTAGAGAGTTGAAGAACTCGGTTGCTGCTCAGTCCATGAGGCTGGCTGCAGGCTGGGTTCCGGTGTCCCATGGGACAGCCAAATGGTAGGCGGCATACATGAGTGAGTTGTGAGGGGCCACACAAAAGACAACTATGTGAGATTCTCCTGGAGCTTCCTGATCCACAGACTCCCCCACCGGAAGGGCCGCCCACCCAGGAGGAAGGACTTCCTCCCTCAGTTACTCCTTCCTGGAAACACCCTCACAGACTTGCCCACAAGGCACCCCTCTCAGGTGCTTCCTAATCTGATTGTGTTGACAGTAGAACATTTGGCAAAGTCACATGCACAAAGGGAAGGCATAATCTAGAATCTAGGCAGTTTGACCCAGAACAGTGGCTACTTGGTGTTGAAGTATGATGGTACTTTGTATCTAGTGTGATGGTACTGATGTTTAAACATGCTTAAAATGTTAAAACTTCTGCCTTCTCCAACTTAGGAACAGCCATCCTGAGTAGCACCTACCCCTCTTCCTTAATCCAGGATGCAATTCTTGCTTCTACTCCATAGAAGAATCCTAAATTGTTTGTGAAATACAAGTGCTTGGATTTTGTTTTTATTACTATTTTACCATTATTTATTCACGTGTACATGCACGGAGGTCAGAGGACAACTTGCCTATCCTCCTTTGAGCCAGGATTTCTCACTCTGGATTTTCCCTACTGTTCTTTTCTGTGCTCCTGCAAGCTTCCAGGAAATTCTCCTGTCTCCACCTCCCATCTTTCTGCCAGTATCAGCATGCTGGGATAATAGAATCTTACCCCCCACCACCCCTGCAGAGCATCTGGCTTTTTACATTGGGTTCAAGGATCAAACTTGGGTATTCTAGCTTGAGTGGCAAGGGCTTTACCCACTCAACTATCTCCTTAGTCCTTCTAATTTTGCACTATGTCCACTTTCACTCTATAGAAAATAAATGGTAATTCTTATGTTGTTATAAACTTTTTTGAAAGTATAAAATGACTGAAAAGATTGTGGAGTTTTAAAGTTAAATACATTTCTACTGCCTTGTTTAAAGTAAACCTCTTCTGTTACTCCAAATTACCACTTTTTTTTTCTCAAATTTTTATTTATTTATTTATTTTAATTTGAGGCAGAGAGAGAGACAGAGAGAGGGAGAATGGGTGTGCCAGGACCTATAGCCACTGCAAATGAACTCAAGATGCATGTGCCACCTTGTGCGTCTGGCTTACATGGGTCCTGGGGACTCAAACCTGGGTCCTTTGGCTTTGCAGGCAAGCGCCTTAACCACTAAGCCATCTCTCCAGCCCAAAAGTGAAATTTCTTATTTGGAAAAGTTTATTAAAGCCAGTGGGTGTACTGTATAATCCCAGCATCATCAGAGGAGAGGCAGATGGATCAGGAGTTCAAGACCATCCTAGTATCACATTGGAAGGGAAATATTAGTGAATCAACATAGAAATTGATGAACTAACTGAAGTTGGCCAAAACATTGAAGAAATAGCAGGAGAGATGACCTTACAAGCATAATGTAGACCCTATTGAAATTCTGCTTTTCTTTCTAATTCTATCTCTTCCCACCTCCATGTCAAATGCAAAAAGCTCTTAGTGTGGCTGTTCATCACCATAGCTGCCACCAAACAGGAAGCAGAGGGCTGTGAGAGCAAGTCCCTTTCAGCAGTGGGAATATGTACACATCAGGCTTTTGGTGTGAAGCATCCAGTCTTGGCTTATGTTCCATGTGGTGGAACCTTGGGGCGAAGGGCGAGTCACCCACTGGAAGGACTAGGTTAGTGAACTTGACATCTACTTGGCATGCCCTCATAGGTACTCTCATGCTGAGGACAAGGCCCAGTAAATGTTGGATTTCCTGTCACGTGTGTATAGTGGTACATTAGACCTCATTTTCAGAATGGACACGATACTGGTAATGACACGTATTTAAACTTTGTTAAAAAACAGAAATCCCTTATACATTACATAATTTTTTTTTTTTTTTTTTTTTTTTTTTACTTTGGTTTTTTGAGGTAGGTTCTCACTCTAGCCCAGGCTGACCTGGAATTCACTATGTTGTCTCAGGGTGGCCTTGAACTCACACGATCCTCCTCCCTCTGCCTCCCAAGTGCTGGGATTAAAAGCATGCACCACCACACCCGGCTTTACTTTTTATTTATTTATTTATTTATTTATTTATTTATTTATTTATTTATTTGAGAGAGAGAGGCAGATAGAGAGAATGGATACACCAGGGCCTCCAGCCACTGCAAACGAACTCCAGACACATTCACCACCTTGTGCACCTCGCTTAAATAGGTACCAGGGAATTGAACCTGGGTCCTTAGGCTTTATAGGCAAGTATGTTAACTGCTAAGCCATCCCTGCAGCTCTTATTACATAAGGTTTAAATTTTAATTGCCAGCTTCTTTTTCATCCTACCTCCTCCTAAAGGTGCTAGTGATCTTTTTAAGTGGCCAAAGTCAGTGAGATGTAAACGTGGGCCAACGGAGAAATCCAGTGTAAGCCCACATCCAGTTGGTAGCTAGATTAAAATGAGCCCGCCAACAGAAGGGACTTTGTTGAAAATCAGATGCATCAGGTATTTCTCATTACCACACCATGTGCAGCATTGTTGCCATGTCCAGCCCTTTATTTCCATATCTATTAAAGGGATGATAATGCATTGCACGAAGTTCTTGTAAAGAGTAGGTTTAGCGGCTTTACCTGGCACTTAGCACATGGGAAGAATCCATAACCAGTGGCTTCACTACGTTTATGTTATCTGTACTTGGCGGTGACAACACGGCACATCTGTATTTTCTTTCTGAAGTATCCACATTAATAAGCAAAGAAGTCATTTTTAATGCTTTTCTGTTGTAAGTTGGTCTTAACATCCTTACCATCTTCTTATCTTAATATAGAAATGAGTAAATAGAAGCTATCAAACTGTTCAGTCAGCAACAGAAACCAGAACCCTATTGCTTGGTATAAGCACCTTGACTCCCTCCCAGCATCTTTGTGATGGCTGCTACAGCCTCCTTCCTGCTTGTCCATCTTACCTGAATAACAACAGCCACCAAAATTTGCTTTAGGGGGAACTAAACAGAATGAAAATGTTGGCAGTTTTCATTTTCTTAGTGTCAGCACAGGAAGCAGTCTGACCCTCATTCACCTTTAAGGTAGGAACTGCTAGATGTTTTATGCCTCCAGAAAGAAACTAGAGTTTTTGATAATATAACTATGATCAGCAGTCTGTTCTTGATATTGCCATTTTAAATTAAGATAAAATATTTTTCATTGAATTGCACATAATTAACTCATACATTTCCATGTGGATCAATGGTTCATATTATTTATGAAGTCCTCAAAATTAGTGAGTAGGGGTAGAATTCTTGTTTTTATTTCTTTATAAATTCTTGTTTTTATTTTTTTATAGAGCCCTTCCATTTTGTTTTATTATTTCAGGGTTTTTAAAAAAATATTTTGTCCCGAGTGCTGGGATTAAAGGCATGGCCACCACGTGGCTTTCATTTTGTTTTATTATTTCTTTTTTTTAAAAAATATTAATCCCAACACCGAGGTTTTTAAAGGCAGAGGTAGGAGGATTGCTGAGAGTTCGAGGCCACCCTGAGACTACATAGTTAATTCCAGGTCAGCCTGGACCAGAAAAACCAAAAAAACAAAAAAAAAAAAAAATTGTTTTTATTTATTTATTTGAGAGAGGGAAAGAGGCAGAGTGAGAGAGAGGGAGAGAATGGGCACACCAGGGCTTCCAGCCACTGCAAATGAATGTCTTAATGCTTTAGGGTTTAACAGTTTACAACATGAACTCTTAATTCAAGACTTGAGCCAGCTCTCATACTCAACTAAAAAAGTAGACTTCCCTTATTTTCTTGATTACCATCGACTGGTATGAAAAGAAATTAATTTTGACATTATGTACGAGTATGAAATTATCATAATGAAACCCATTATTAGGTATAATTAAGATAGGCTAATAAAAATATTAAAAAGAAATTTTATACCCCATTGTATGTATTGATTTCATCATGAGAAAACATTAATTTGCTTAATTTTTTTATTGAGTAAATACTGTATATAAGGCATGCTACTCCCTGAGGAGCGTCTAGTGACAAGAAAGTAGGTGGCTCTTTTCTTCTGAGGGTCATTCATTTTGGGGAAAACCAGCTCCTAAACGGCTCCCTGTAGGGCCATCAGGGACAGGGAGGGTGAGTGTGATTAACGAACTAGATGCCGCCTTCCAGGAGAACAACCAATTTGAACTGGGTCTTTTGTACAATGATGATTTTTACAAGTAGGAATGTGTGAGCTGGGTGCAGCATTCTCATGAAGGCAGGGAAGAACCTGAGTGAGGCTCATAGCTTGTGGAGGTACCAGTCAGATGGATGGGATGCCAATAGGGGCCAAAGAGCAGGATACACACAGGGTAGTGGAGAAGGTGCAAATGTCAAACGGGACTGCTAGCCATCTTTAGCAGCGCTGGCTTGTGGCACTTCCATGGTCTCTGGACTCTTGAGCCTGCTAGGAATAGGAAATGTTCAGGGGCTTTTGAATGCTACTGACTCCAGAGTATGAGGGGCCATGACTAATGCAACAAGAAAAAAAATGCAGTCAAAACAAATACTAGCACCCATAAAGATGTGTCATTTGCCTATAATAAATAGTAAATGTGTGCTGGGCATGGTGGCACACGCCTTTAATCCCAGCACTTGGGAAGCAGAGAGAGGAGGAGCACTGTGAGTTAAAGGCTACCCAAGACTACATAGTGAATTCCAGGTCATCTGGACTAGAGCAAGATCCTATCTCAAAAAGCCAAATAATAAAAAAAAAAATTGTAAATGCTGTTTTATACAAACCTTTCAAACGAGGCATGATGGCATACCCCTGTAGTACCAGCTTATAAGGCAAACTGAGACAAGAAAATTTCAAGGCCAGCCTGGCCTACACACATAGCAAGACACTGTCTCAAGAACAATGATGATAATAATCACTTTTAAAATTTTTTTAAGTTTTTATTTATTTATTTGCAAACATAGAGAGGTAGAAGAGAGGCAGACAGAGAAAATGGGCACACCAGGGCCTCCAGGCACTGCAAACAAACTCCAGATGCATGTGCCCCTTGTGCACCTGGTTTACATGGGTACTGGAGAATCGAACCAGGATTCTTTGGCTTCACAGACAAATGCCTTAGCCACTAAACCATCTCTCCAGCCCAACAATCTTTTTTATTTTTGGTTTTTTGAGGTAGGGTCTCACTCTGGGCCAGGCTGACCTGGAATTAACTATATAGTCTCAGGGTGGCCTTGAACTCACAGCGATCCTCCTACCTCTGCCTCCCGAGTGCTGGGATTAAAGGCGTGTGCCACCACGCCCGGCCCAATAATCATTTTTTAAAGTATTTCATTTACTTATTTGCAAGGAGAGAGAGAGGGAGAATGATGGGCACACCAGGACCTCCTGCCACTGCAAATGAATTCCAGATGTATATGCTACTTGGTGCATCTGGCTTTTTATGTGGATAGTAGGGAATTGAACCCAGGCTGTCAGGCTTTGCTTTGCAAGCACCTTTAACTGCAAAGCCCATTTTTTATTCATAACTTGTTTCAGAGATATGGAAGGATCTGGAGGAAGTTGTGGGAGGAACAGGTAGAAATGAAAGAAACAGTAAGGGAAACCCACAAAGACAGATCAAGAGTGAGCTGGACAGAGCCGGAGAATGGCAGACATGCTCACAAGCAAGCATTCATGTGCACGTGCAGACAGACATTTTAAGTTTAAAAAAAAAAAAACTCATTTTTTACTTCTTCTTTTTTTTAAAAAATGAGGTAGAATCTTGCTGTAGTCCCGGCTGACCTGGAATTCACTATGCAGTCTCAGGCTGGCCTGGAACTCACAGTGATCCTCCTACCTCTACCTCCCCAGTGCTGGGATTAAAGGCATACACCACCATACCCAGCTTTTACTCTGTATTTATCTAATAATGTGGAGTTAGCTGTGATAGCTTTGGGTATGTTTGCAGAGAAGAACCTTGGGGCTCATCTACCTTGGTACCAGCCTTCACCTCAGTTCTAATTTCCCCTGCAAAACACACAGCTTTACAAAGAGTGTTTGCTAGCTCCTCAGCCCTCCACTGCCCGTCAAGAGTCTGAATCAGTACCCCATCTGGGCCTGCCTTTTCCATTGCTGAAACTCGGAGATAGTGGCATCTGCCACCAAGGGAGGAGTCCTGGGCCACTCTTGCCTCCATTCCTCAACAGGAAGCAGCTAAAGATCCTAGCCCCCTACCCACTCCCTGCCCAAGGAGTGTCTATGACAGAGTCCAGAATAAGAGCCGTCACACAGTAGCACTACCTGTGATGTCTTCTGTCGCCAGCCGTCTTCTCCCATAGCACCCACAGATGGCTGAGGAAGGAGAGGAGATGTGCTGCTGTCCTCTCTCCTTCCTCAGCTGTTCCCCTCACCCTCAGCAGGCTGTTGAGGTAGAGCGTTGGGCTTCTTTAGGATGTACTTGAGGCTCAATGACAGAGTCTTCACTACCACCCCAGACTGCCAGTCTGACCATTGTGGCCCACAGCTCTGTTCTTTGGTTTTTCGAGGTAGGGTCTCACTTTAATGGAGGCTGACCTGGAATTCACTCTATAGTCTCATGGTGGTCTCAAACTCACTGCAATCCTCCTACTTCTGCCTCCATTTTACGTGCTTTCTTTCCTATCTGGAATGTCAGTGTTTCCTGCCTCTGTCTGCTTGCCATATAGACCTTCTATTCAGTTTCAGGGTCTCCCTCAAATACTGCTTTTTTCATAAAGCACTTTTTAATCACCTGAGAATTACAAGCTCACCTAATTTGACACTTATGTCATTCTTCTCCCCCCCTCCCCCGAGGTAGGGTCTCACTCTAGCCTAGGCTGACCTGGAATTCACTATATAATCTCAGGGTAGCCTTGAACTCACGGTGATCCTCCTACCTCTGCCTCCCAAGTGCTGGGATTAAAGGTGTGTCCCACCACACCCAGCTTCATGTCATTCTTGTTCTTGAATCCTGTCCTGCTTCTGTGCATGTCTCTTTTTCTTCCTGATTGATGGACAGACTTCTTGGTGGCAGAGGTTGTTGACTTACCACTTGCACCTGTGGTAGTTATGAGCCCAGTGTTTGTGGTGTTTTATGTAAGACAAATATTGGTCGATTTTTTTAAAATTATGTTTTTTATTGACTTTTATACTTACCTACAAAAAAAAAACCCACCTGATATTTCCCTTCCCTCCCCCCATTCCACTTTAGAACTCCAGTCTCCATCATATCCCCTCCCTCTTTCCATTAGTCTCTCTTTTAATTTGATGACATCATCTGGTCAGATTTTTTGATGCCTTTCTTTATATGATGGTTTTATAATGGCCCTACATTTAAGAACTTGAGTATATTCCCATTTTCACACAAAGACAACCAATTTCTACCTTCCATGTTAAGTATTATTTACAATATTTTAGTTTGCCTCTTAGAAGTACATTAGGCTGGGCATGGTGGCACACTCCTTTAATCCCAGCACTCTGGAGGCAAAGATAGGAGGATCACCATAAGTTTAAGGCCAACCTGAGACTGCATAGTGAATTCCAGGTCAGCCTCCACTAGAGTGAGACCCTGCCTCAAAAAACCAAACAACAACAACAAAAACATAAGTATATTCGTATCTTTAAAACAATTTAAGATGTTAGCTATTAACTTCCTTAAACTCTGATAAGTTTAGCCATGGAGCTTTCTTTATGAATAAGGAATCTATCCAGTTTGCCAATTCAAGTATATTTTGAAATCCTGTGTTTGGTTTTTTGAGGTAGGGTTTCACTCTGGTCCAGGCTGACCTGGACTTCACTCTGCAGTCTTCAGAGTGGCCTTGAATTCACAGTGATCCTCCTACCTCTGTCTCCCGAGTAGAGTACTGGGATTGAAGGCATGTGCCATTATGCTCAGGTGGAAATAAATATTTCATAATTGTTTTTGATGATCTTTAATTAATGTGGACTATTGGTTTATATTACACATTTTACATTAGTCTAATAATACATAACACAGAAATCAGATGCAGACTTTCCACTAGTGCTCTACAGATAATAAATATATTAATCTTGAAATAACTCATACTGAGAAGTTTTTAGGAATGTTTATATTATTATGACCTAAGTTTACATTTTAAAGTTAAGTGTGGTAGTAAACTCCTGTAATCCCAGCACTTGGGAGGCTAAGGTAGGAAAATTACAAGTATGAGGCCATCTTAAGCTTCACAGCCATTCTCATGTTTTAAAAAAGTGTAGGGGAGGGCTGGAGAGATGGCTTAGTGGTTAAGGCACATGCCTGTGAAGCGTAAGGACACCAGCTTGATTCCCCATGTCCCATGGAAGCCAGATGCACATGGTGGCACATGCGTCTGGAGTTTGCAGTGGCTAGAGGCCCTGGTATGCCCATTCTCATTCCTCTCTCTCTCTCTCTCTCTCTGTCCCAAATAAATAAATAAAATCTTTTTTAAAAAAGTGTGGGGGAGATGGCTCAGTGGTTAAAGGTGCTTGCTTTCAAAGTGTGCCATCCTGGGATCAATTTCCCTATACAAACATAAAGCCAGAATCACAAAATGGTACATGCATCTGGAGTTCATTTGCAGTGTCAAGAGGCCCTGGCATGCCCATTGCAGCGGTTTAAATGTGTGGCCCCATAGACTCAGGCTTAACTCTTGAGTCTCCAGTGGGTGGAACCCTACTGGTTAAGAAGTATGTCACTGGGGGGTGGGTCTTGGAGTCAAGCCCTAAGATATGTTTGGGGGCAGATCTTAAGTCCAGCCCTACTAGGTGTGTTCTGAGCAGTTAGAGCTCTGACAGTTCCTGCTTGCTGGTGTTGGTGTTTGCTGACGTTTTGGTGACATCTGTGTGCTTGGATCTATGGAACTGAGCTAGCTTCTTCCACCATTGATGATGTTCCCCTGGGATCTGTAAGCCTGAAATAAACCCTTTTCTCCTATAAGCTGCTTTTGGTTGAGTATTTGTCCAGCAACACAAAGCTAACTGTAACACCCAGTTTCTCTCTCTCTCTCTCTCTCTCGCTTTCTCGTTGCAAATAATTTTTAAAAATTAATTTGATAATCTCTTTAATTTGAAAAGGAATGCTATTTTTGTGAAGGAGTTGACTATTTCAGATATAGTAGTGAGAATGTAAATTTCAGATGCGTTTATTTACTCTGTATACATTATTCACTATTAGGATGAGAAATAACTAAATATGATTTGATTTACACATAGTGATTTACGTTAAGAATAAAAGATAATGAGGGCTCAAATGCCTCTCTTTATCTTTTTATTACCACTCACTGGCTGGTTTCAGAGAGAAGGGCTGTTTTCCTTAAGTGCGTTGCCTCTTGGTTGCCTCCTTAAACACAGGAATGAGCTGAGTGTTGTCTCCTTTTTCACCTCCTGTGTGATAGAAGAAGGGAAAGGACACATGACTATTTTTGTGGTCTTCTAACGGAGAGTTAATTTTCAGACTGAGGTGTCTTATCTAATAGTATCCACAACTATTTTAATTGATCCTCCCAAGAAGACTTATTTTTTAATTTTTTATTTTTTATTGACAACTTCTTTAATTGTAGACAATAACCCATGGTACTTCCCTCCCTCCCCCCACTTTCCCCTTTGAAACTTCACTCTCCATCATATCCCCTCCCCCTCTCAATCAGTCTCTCCTTTCAGTTTCATGTCATGATCTTTTCCTCCTATTATGATGGGCTTGTGTAGGTAGTGTCAGGCACTGTGAGGTTATGATATCCAGGCCATTTTGTGTCTGGAGGAGCACGTTGTATGGAGTCCTACTCTTCCTTTGGCTCTTACATTCTTTCCGCCCCCTCTTCCACAATGGATCCTGAGCGTTGGAAGGTAGGTTTGAGATGTTTCAGTGCTGAGCACTCCTTTGTCCCTTCTCTGCACCATGGTTCCTTCTGAATCATCCCAAGATTACTACCATCTGAAAAGTGAAGCTTCTCTAACCAAAAGTGAGAGTAGCATTAAATATGGGTGTGGACATTAAGAAAAGTGCTTACTGGGCAGTTTGGTGAACATAGTATATACATTTAGCATGATACAAGCAGACGTTATACCCCTAGGGCTCATGACTACCCCTGTTGTAGGTTTTCAGTATCTGGGATGTATTCCCTCCCGTGGAGTGGTCCTCCAGTCCAATTAGAGAGCAGTTGGTTTCCCCCAAAACAGACATGCCACTATTGGACCTGTTGGCTCATTTTACCTGGCTGGCCAAATTTAAAGCTTGCAGTGTTTGTTCACTGTTGAGTACCTTCACTGGTGTTTTCTTTCTCCCATTGACCTGCATGCAGCGTAGCTTTTTCCAGCTTTCTGTCAGCTGGTCCACATGGAGGAGGCTTTCAGCTCAGCTCCAGCAGGATTTCTCAGTGACCTTGCTGCCCAAGTATGTGGAGTCTTCAGCAATAGAGTCTTACCATCTATTCCTGGAAACCAAGGGCCTTGGCACCAAGAAGACTTATTTTGCTTCCAGTTTGGTGAAAGGGATGGAGATTTAAAAAAAAATATTACATGACAAACTATTCCTTTAGTGTGTAGGCATACATAATAGTATCATTACCTGTGCACATTGTTGTACAATTCTCTAGACCTTTTCTGTTTTTGAAAGTACTTATTTATGGGCTGGAGAGATGACTTAGTGGTTAAGGAACTTGCCTCCAAAGCCAAAAGACCCAGGTTCAATTCCCCAGGACCCACATAAGCTGGATGCGCAAGGAGCGCACACATCTGGAGTTCGTTTGCAGTGGCTGGAGGCCCTGGCATGCCTATTCTCTCTCTCCCCCCCCCTTCTTTCTCTCCCTGCCTCTTTCTCTCTCTCAAATAAATAAATAAAAATAAAAAATTTTAAATATTTATTTATTTATGAGAGTGACAGAAAGAGGCAGAGACAGAGAGAGAATAGGTGCAACAGTGCCTCTAGCCACTACAAATGAACTCCAGATACATGCACGACCTTGTGCATCTGGCTTTAAGTTGGTATTAGCGAGTCAAACCCGGGTCCTTAGCCTTCACAGGCGACAAGTACCGTGATCACTGAACCATCTCGCTAGCCCAGGTCTCTAGAACTTTTCATCTCGCATGACTAAAGCTTTGAACCCACCAAGCAAGCTCCATTGTTGTCCCCTCTCCCCAGCCCAGCTCCTGGCCCACAGTGTTCTACTTTCCATTCCATTCTAGGAGTTTGGCTACTTTAGATGCCTTGTGTAAGTGGAATTATGTAGTACTTGTCCTTTGGTGATTGGTTTATTCCACTTAGCATAATGTTCCTAAAGCTCATCCATGCTGGTACATGTGACAGATTCCTACTTTTCTAAGAACACTGCAATTTTGTGGTTTGTATATACCACTGTTTTTTCTTTGGGGTACTCTGGAGCAAACCTATGACCTTGTACTTAGCAGGCAAATAATACCATTAAGTAGTCTCCAGGCCTTGGGTTTTTTTTAATATTTATTTTTATTGACAAATTTTTTATTTGTAGACAATATCCCATGTTATTTCCCTCCCTTCCCCCACTTTCCCCTTTGAAATTTCACTCTCCATCTTATCCCCTCCCCCTCTCAATCAGTCTCTCCTTTCAGTTTCATGTCATGATCTTTTCCTCCTATTATGATGGGCTTGTGTAGATAGTGTCAGGCACTGTGAGGTTATGATATCCAGGCCATTTTGTGTCTGGAGGAGCACATTGTAAGGAGTCCTACTCTTCCTTTGGCTCTTACATTCTTTCCACCCCCTCTTCCGCAATGGACCCTGAGCCTTGGAAGGTAGGTTTGAGATGTTTCAGTGCTGAGCACTCCTCTGTCCCTTCTTCTCAGCACCATGGTGCCTTCTGAATCATCCCAAGGTTGCCACCGTATGAAAAGAGAAGTTTCTCTAACCAAAGGTGAGAGTAGCATTAAGATATGGGTGTGGACATTAAGAGAAGTGCTTACTGGGCAGTTTGGTGAGCGTAGTATATACATTTAGCGAGACTCCCGCAGACATTCCACCCTTAGGGCTAATGACTACCCCTGTTGTACGTTTTCAGTATCAGGGATGTTTTCCCTCCCACAGAGCAGGCCTCCAGTCCAATTAGAGAGCAGTTGGTTTCCCCCATAACACAAGCCTTGGTTTTTTAGACAGGGCGTGGCCTTGAAATCACTATAGAGCCTAGACAAGCCTTGAACTTATGATCTAACTGCCTGCACCCTTTTTTTTTTCAAGGTAGGGTTTCACTCTAGTCCCGGCTGATCTGGAATTCACTATGTAGTCTTAGTCTGGCCTCGAACTCACAGTGATCCTCCTGGGTGTCAGTGGGAAACGTAGACCACCACAGCACCACTGAGGTCTTCCTTCTCAATGCTGTGCTTCGCTACAGCCATTTCTCACATCCCCTGAAAAGCATTTCTTGCCCCAAGTTTTCTGTTACCTGAGGCTCCTTATGTGGCCTGTATAGGCCTCTCTGTCTGGTCATCTTTAGTTTGGGGCAGCAGAATAGGGCTATGTCACTTTCTGATTCTTGCTTCCTCTTCTTACTGTTTTCCACTATAAATTGTTGTAGAAAATGTTTGACTTTTTGTTAATCACTGAGGCATTTCTGATAAGTATCAGTGTTCTCTTTTTTATCTCATGCCATTAGAACTCTGGAAATAATGAGAGTGATTTTCCTTCCAGCTCAGATTTACTCTTAGAGACTTTTATATCCTACTCCTTCCCACGAGTGCATAACCCACTAAAAATTGTCCTATTGTAGTTTTTGGCTTTGAGATTATAATTGTTGGCTTGTTGTTGTTATTTAGCTTTTTTTTTTTTTTTTTTTTTTTTTTTTTTTTTTTTTTTTTAGCTAGGATCTTGCTCTAGCCCAGGCTAACCTGGAATTGTAGTCTCAGGCTGGCCTTGAATTCACAGCAATCCTCCTACCTCTACCAAGTGCTGGTTAAAGGCGTGCGTCACCATGCCTGGCTTGGCTTGTTTTTAACTCCATATTTTAATCTAAAGTTGCTCTTGTTAGCATGTTAGAACTTGAGTCACATTTGATATAGGTTTCTAAGATAGTTAAGGGTAGTTGACTTAGGGAATTATAAGAACTGTAGTTGTTATAATATTTATTGATTAAAGACTCCAGATACCAATTGACTTTAACCTGACAATTGATTTTAAGTTGACCCTTTTCTGTTGTAGTAAATATTTACAACATAACGACCATTTTTAAGTACATGGTTCTGTGACATTAAATAAATTCACTTTTCTATACAACCATCACCATGCCTTCTAGGAATCTGCTGTTCTGAATACATCATATGAATAGAATAATACATTATTTGCCTTTGTGTAACAGGTTTATTTTACTTAGCATAAAGTCCTCAATTACATCCATGCTGTAGCAAAATTCTGTCACCTGGCTAGATAGTGGTGACTGACATTTATAGTCAGTCAGAAAATACCTTTGTGGGGTGAGAGATGGCCAGGTGGTTAAAGGTGCATGCTTGAAAGCCTAAAAGCCTGGGTTCAATTCCCCAGTATCCACATAAAGCCAGATGCACAAAATGGTACATGCATCTGGAGTTCATTTGCAGGGTCAAGAGGTTCTGATGCATCCATATTCTCTCTCTTTCCCTCCCTCTCTCTATTTCTACTTGCAAATTTTTTATTTTTATTTTTATTTTGGTTTTTCCAGATAGGATCTCACTCTATCTCAGGCTGGTCTCATGGTGGCCTCAAACTCGTGGCGATCCTCCTACCTCTGCCTCCCAAGTGCTGGGATTAAAGGCGTGCGCCACCACGCCCGGCTTACAAATAATTTTTTAAAAGAAAATAGCTTTGTGTCTGTATTTTTTGCACTGAGTGTTAGACAGCAGAAGGGTGACAGGGCTGCTGCCTCCACCATGGGCTTGGAGTCCAATAGAAGGAAAGTATGCGCACTAGAAAATAATCACACTGCAGCTGGGCGTGGTGGTGCACACCTTTAATCCCAGCGCACTAGAAAATAATCACACTGCGGCTGGGCGTGGTGGTGCACACCTTTAATCCCAGCGCACTAGAAAATAATCACACTGCAGCTGGGCGTGGTGGTGCACACCTTTAATCCCAGCACTTGGAGGCAGAGGTAGGAGGATTAACGTGAGTTTGAGGCCATCTTGAGACTACATAGTGAATTCCAGACAGCGTGGGCTACGGTGAGACCCTACCTCTAAAAACCAAAACTCATCATCATCATCACACTGCAAAGTGTATTTCAAGTCAGGAAAAGATATCGTCTTGCTTGGGGCTTACAGAAAGTGCTCTCTGGCCTTTCAAACCTCCCAGGGTCCATAACATTAAATTCTGATTATATGTATATGTATGTATATATGTATTTATCCATATATAAATTCACACACATAAACAGTGGTATGTGCATGCAGTTGAGTTAAAGACTGTTTTTATAGGCATTGTAGACATGTCAAAACTACCGATAAGGGCCTGCACATTTTGCTTAGTGGTTTAGGCACTTGCTTGCATAGCCTAAAGGCCTGGGTCCGATGACCAAGTACCACATAAAACCAGCTGCGCAGAGACACAGGCATTTGGAGTTTGTTTGCAGTGGCAGAAGGCCTTGGCATGCCCCTTCTCTCTCTCTCTCTCCCATGTTTGCAAATAAATAAATGATATTACAAAGAATACTGATAGGATGAAATATAAAAGAAGCCTCCTCTGGGAATTTGTGTGTCCTCAGCTGTCATTGGATGTGATTAGCTTTATAGCTAATGAGGAGAAAGCAGGGAGATCTCAAGATGTGGCCTGGGCCCAAGAGCCATCCACGGTTCTGGCGCCTTCTGAGGATGGTATCATCCTTACTGTCTGCCCCCTTGCATCTTTCTCCTTCTTTTTCCCTCAGCTAAACCCTGGCCCTCTACTGTTCCCTGCCAAGGCTCCTCAGTCAGTGTTAGTTATTTGCACCTTCGGCTATCACGCCTCGGCTGACTACTCCAACTCTGAACCTCTGCCCTTGATCTTTCCCACAGATAACATCCCCACTCTTGTCCATTTAGCTGTTCTTCTAGACTGCCAAATGCCACGGATGCCCCATGGATGCCATTTACTGTGCCTCAGACTGAGCCCATTTCTTCTGTGTCCTAACACATGTCTTGTTGCCTGTGCTTGGTCTCAGTGCACGTCACCCTATGTTCTGTGCATGCTGGTCCTGTCTGTGCATCCTCGGGCCACAAGCCTTAGTCCTCATATCATATCATCTACTTCCTTTTGACTTCCTGTGGTTGCTAGTGGGTCAGTGTGGTCTCTGGTGCACTCTTGGATATCCAGCCCCTTGTCTGCCCTGTTTTTTTTTTTCTCTCAGCACTCTAAAGTATTTTACTTCCCTTAACTTTTCTGCACCTCCTTTTATAGAACATCCCCACAGCTACAAAACGCATCCCAGCAGTGACGTGTATTTGGTGTGTAATCCCCGTTCTTGGGCTTTCTGTGAGGCTCAATGTCTGTGGGCGAAAGTGAAACGTTGTGTGTGGCATTCAAGACCTTTCATCATCTGTCGGGTCCCTGCCTATCTGGGGACTGTCTGCTGCCTTCATCTGTGTGGCCAGCCTACTTTCAGGCAGTCCCTGGGCTTTAGTGAGTGTGTAGCCTACAACTACACAGCTCGAGTGCTAACGTTAGATAGAATATATATTTCATTCTGTAATACATTCTAAACTGGAAACGCTCCCTACTACCATGTCAGCTCTTAGGAGAAACCACAGCTTAATTCATTTTTTTGTCCCTTTCCCTTATGAGATAGATAACACAGTATGGCCTTCCTTTTGAAAAAGAGATGAATAGTACAAGGTGAGGGTGGATGGTAGCTTTAAAGCACCATCATTACGGTGACCTTTTGAAATAAAAAGAGGGAAGCATAAAGCTTTCTGCCACCTTCTTATCCCTGTGGGCAACCTAGTATGTTCTCCACTCAGTCCTCATGTTAGCTGCATCTGTGAGACGCCTTCAGAACTGCTCCCACTCTCTGTGTTTTGGTGATAGGGAACCCGATAGAAACAATAGTGTGCTGGGGGCTTTCAAACTGGTAGGTGACAAAGTAGAGCTCAGACTATCGTCTCCTGGTGACGCTGACCCTGTGCTCCTGCTACTGTGTTCCGACACCTGTCTCCAGGAACGATGGTCATGTTTTAAATGCTTTATTTGCTTATTAGGTGAAAAAATGGTATTCCGTGGAGAAAATGTAAAAGCAACACACTCAAAACAAAATTCAAGATTTGTAGGAATTAGTACTGGGTCCGTAAGGGTTATTGTAACACACAGTTGAGGGAACAGGTTTGACCACGATTTTGGGTTATGTGTGGTGCTGTTAGGTCTCCTCAGTCTTTTCTCAGTGGCCGTCAAGAGCCACAGGGGTTGTCGAGGCCCAGGAGGCACTCACTACAGCAGATGGCTTCTCTGGGGCATAAGTGCCTGTAGCCTGGGTGGGTGTCTGCGTTCTTCATGGGTGCATTTCTATCCCGGCACCTTTGATTTCAGATTAGCGTCCACCAGCAACAAGGAAAGTCGCTGTCATTTCCCCTCCAGATGCTAAGGTGCTGATCTCCTACTCCACCTCACCTTCTCAGTACTAGTGTACTGTTGTTTCTCCGTGGTCTCAAAAGGAACATGAAATGAGGGCACAGTGGCATCCCCTGTGATGGACTTACTTGACATGTCATCTCACAGGTGGCACGAGTGTGGTGGGTGGAGGCCAGCAGGATGTGACCACAGTGTGTTTATGGTGGGAACAGAATATAGTAAGACAGACAAAATGAGGAAAGTCACAGGCTTTGTAGCTGGATGAGGTGGAAGATGGGCTGTCTAAACCCATCAGTGCTCTTCAGATAAAAACTGCAATTTAGCTGGGCGTGGTGGCGCACGCCTTTAATCCCAGGCAGAGGTAGGAGGATCACCATGAGTTCGAGGCCACCCTGAGAACTACATAGTGAATTCCAGCTCAGCCTCAGCTCGAGTGAGACCCTACCTCAAAACAAAACAAAACAAAACAAAACAAAAACTGTAATTTATGTGAGCACTTATTTAAGGCACATGTATCAAGAACTTAGTTCTAACAACTTGATTGCAAAGGTAAGATACTGACCATAAAATGTGATTAATATTACAAGCCAAGAGCCCCATGAGTGGCAAAACAAAGGGGATCAAGTGAAGAATTTATATTACACACTTTCAGGGGCCAAATACCCTCTGCTAGTAATGGAATTAAAGCATGAGGACCTGCTTGCATGGTTCTGCCAGTGCTTGGGGTTGCAGGCTGTTCTAGATAGGGACGCCACATCTCTCTCACTCAGGAAGTATTTCTTCACAAGCATTTCCCATAACTATTTAGGAAACCCCAGAAGAAGAAACATTAATCTTCTTCAACACTCCAATGTTTTAATGTTATTTTACTATTCTATGATCACAAACATTACTAGAGAGTGTCCCCTCCCTCCACTTATATAAGCTTTGAACCCTGTGTAATGTAGATCCATCTTTTTACTACCTCAAATGTCTAGATCTAGGACTGGAGAGATGGCTTAGCGGTTAAGGCACTTGCCTGCAAAGCCAAAGGACCTTGGTTCAATTCCCCAGGACCCACGTAAGCCAGATGCACAAGGTGGCGCATGCATCTGGAGTTTGTTTGCAGTGGCTGGAGGCCCTGGTGTGCCCATATTTTCTCTCTCTTTCTCTTTCTCTCTCTTCCTCTGCCTTGTTCTCTCTCTCAAATAAATAAATAAAAATTAAATATTTTTTTTAAAAGTCTAGAGCTAGAGAGATGGCTTAGTGGTTAAGTCTACGTCCTACATAAGCATGAAAGCCTGAGGGACAGTTGAGGAGTGTCTCACTAAGATCCGCTCCCCCCCCCAAAAAAAAAAGACAAAAGAGCTGGGCGTGGTGGTGCATGCCTTCAATACCAGTACTCAGGAGGCAGAGGTAGGAAGATTGCCAAGAGTTCAAGGCCACCCTGAGAATACAGAGTGAATTCCATGTCAGCCTGGGCTAGAGTGAGACCCTACCTCGAAAAACCAAAAAAAAAAAAAAAAAAGACGGATGATCCCAAGAAAACATAAAAGCTGCTGTGGGTGGGAGGGTAAGGGACCGTCTTAATAATTAGCTAAAAAGTTGTATTCTAAGTTTTAGAACATTCTTTGTTCCATTAGGTGCAAAAGCAGAACTTTTTGTCAGTAAATACTTTGGTCCATCTTAATTGTACAGCGTGACCTCTAGAGATACAACAGGACTGGCCTTGATAAGAGGTATTTCAGGAAATGTCTTGGTGGCAGAACAGATTTTGCTGACAATCACTGTGACCACCCCATTATTCGCTGCATTCTTGGCCAAAAGAAAGGGAATGACTGTGAGGACCAAGAGTGTGTTACACCAAGCTGAAGAGTGCATTGCCAACACCCCACCTAGAAAGTGGACTTTTGAGATTTCACATATTTAAATATATTTTTAGATAGCTATGACTTTTTGAAATGGTCCTTTGTTTCTATTTCTTCTTTTTGTTATTTTGTACAAAAGAAAGCCCCAACTTAATATGGTTACAGAGAACAAAGTGCATTGATCATCCAGGAGAGAAAAGTTGTTCAGTTGAATTAGACTTGGCTCTACTTCATTACCTTCTGATACTAGAACTTTGACCACCTATGGTAGGTTGTCCATTTTGAAAGTAAGAAAATTTGTCTTGTGGATCAAAAGAGAAGTGGAATATATACTGCCACTGTTGGCATGTCACCTGTCCCCGGGCCCCTCATTGTGGTGGCTCTTCAATCAGGTGATGCCAGTGGTGGCTTTTCAGAATACCTGCGTCATGTCAAGGGTCTATTTCCTCTGCTGCTTCAGGCTTAAGTACTTCTCAGTGCAGCACCCATTCCTTATGCAAGTCTATGTGTGTTAGAAGGACATTGTGTAAGATGCCAAGTGTTATAATTAGTTTATTAAATCTAATGAGGAAGGGAGGGAGGGGACGAGCAAGACACTTTTGAGACTAACATTCTAAACTACTCCTTTTCCTTTTGACAGGCCATCTTCAATTTGTAGATCTTTTATGTCAGATCAGGAAAGAAAATAGCAGTGCATTTTATCTGGAATTGTGTTAGAGAGTTTAAATTGTCAAAGAGCAAAAGAAAACTACATAACTTTGTCTTTTACATTATATGGAAGTCTATCTCTGCGGTGATTGGATTTGTGAGTCCATTTCTCCGTCCTCCCCCCCCCATCATGCTTTCTTAAGTAACAAACAGAAAGTCCTCAACCTCAAAGCCATTCTATCCTATGATTTA
Organism: Orientallactaga sibirica; assembly: GCA_036365145.1. NCBI lineage: Eukaryota > Metazoa > Chordata > Mammalia > Rodentia > Dipodidae > Orientallactaga > Orientallactaga sibirica. The sequence goes on from JAEOAD010000003.1 coordinate 25,527,208, forward strand.
CTTCTAAATGAATTGTTTAGAACAGAATATATTTTCCACCAAAACAATGCAATTTTTGTGTGATTAGTTTCCTGGACCAGTTCCATAAAGCCCATTATTACCAATAATGCTTCTAACCAGAGCAGCCTTTACTCTGTGGGGAGCAAGTATGTACAGAGATGCTGTAGAAATAAGTAAGACATGAAGTATTTATTATAACCTTTTCTCTCTGTGACATCACTTCACATCTGGATATTATATTTATGAGCCTCCATTTTTTTTAAGAATAAAAAGAACCCTTGGAGCTGAGGAGATGGCTCAGTGGATAAAGCACTGGCCCCTCAAGTTTGAGGACTAGAGTTTGGATCCTCCAGCATCCACATAAATGTCTAGGGGGGGGCCCACCTGGGGGCACTCAGAGAGGTGGGGACTGGGGATCCCCAGAACAAGACTAGCCCAGTTGGTAGCTGCGAGTTGAACTGAGAGAGTCTGCTTCCATGAATGCAGTGAAGGGCAGTCAGAAAAGACACCAAGGCCTCCACCTGTGCATATACACACATGTATGTGCAATTGCACACACGTGCTCCCACACTCATATACACATGTCTTTAAACCTTCATGTCTCTAAAGGATGTTCTCACAGAGTGATGGGGACAGCACAGGCTAGTCAGTCTACCTGAGTGATTTCTGGCAGGTTGCTCTGGTTCTCAGAGAAGCCTAGAGAATGCTTTCCTTTTCTTTCCTTTCTACCTTTGGTCCTCTATCCATCCAGGCACCATTTGCCATGCGCCACTAGTTGAGAAAGTACAGGAGCAGTTTTCAGAAGGACAAGTACAGTAGTGATGTGCACACACAGGGGTGTAAGCAGTCCAGAAACCAGAGGCTAGTGTGAGCACGGGCCAGATGACAGACCTGCATAGGCTTTGGACCAAGGTTACGTTTCTGCCTCGTAGCCTAACTACCACTTCCTTGAGCCCTTCCAATGTCTTCTTCTAAACCATCCTTTCATTTCTGCTAGGAGTTTTCTTCTCAAAATTCAAGTTTGATGTTCCTGTCCCCATGCAAGTGCCCAACCCATTGAGTTTGTCTAAAGGATTGTTACTGCTAATAAAAAGTAAAGAAATTTTTAACAAGTGAAACAACAAAGGAAAAGTCACAAACTTTCAGGAAGCCCTTAAACCTTGTAATAAATGGTATTCAAGTATTCTTTGAAGTATAAGTGAAGCTTGGTTTCAGTGTTTGCCTGCTCACCACATCGCCTTCCATCTTAATTTCTCTCTTTTGATCTCACTAGAGATGCCTGTGGGTCCCATCCACATTCCATAAAGATGTATCCCACTCGTGTCTGCCTGCCTGTCCCTCCCCCCCCCCCCCACTTTTCTTAGGTTCTTTTTAGGGAAGGGAATTGACAAAGAGCCTCACTATGTAGGCCTTGGCTAACCCAGAACTCACTATGTAGACCAGGTTGGCTTTGAACTTGTATGGATCCTCCTGCTTCTGCCTCCAGTGTTGGGATTATAGGCATATGCCACCATGCCCAACTTCCTTTTCTGGGGTTCTTCTGACAGAGAACAAAACCACATAATACCGAGTACCAGGAGGTCACATGAAGAACTAAGCAAGGCGCCTGTTTTCAAAGGAAACCTTAGGCTGGTCTCCTGGGAGCTCCTTTGCCAATGTGCTGGGAAGGGGGCGTAGAATGAGGCAGCTGTGCTCTAAGGGATCTCTCAGGACTGAAGTGACTCCACATCACTTTTCTGACTGGGAGACATTAAGTTTTGGATACTGACCTTGGTGGTTTCGAAGCCATAGCAATTCTCTTTGATACCTGTCTGATACCCAGTCTGATGGGCAGTAATATGCTCACTGCCCATTTCCACTATCTAGTTATTTCTGTAGTTTTGTGTGTTGCAAGTGTATACACATATGTGTGTTCAATTGTGTGGGCACCACATACATATAGAGGTCTGAGAGCCATGTGGAATAGCCTCCTTGGTTGCTCTCCGTCTTGTTGTTTTTTTTTTGTTTGTTTGTTTTGGTTTTTTGAGGTAGAGTTTCACTCTAGTCCAGGCTGACCTGGAATTCACTGTATTCTCAGGGTGCCCTTGAACTCATGGTGGGCCTCCTACCTCTGCCTCCTGAGTATTGGGATTAGCGCCAGCACGCCTGGCTTTTTTTTTTTTTTTTTTTTTTTTTTTTTTTTTTTTTGAGACCAACTCACCTGCAGACCTGGAACTCATGGATCCAGCCAGACTAGGTAGCCAGTGAGCTCCAGGGATCCTTTTGACTCTGCCACACCGGCCCTGGGATTACCAGTGCTAGGGATATGAACTCAGGTCCTTGCATGGCAAGCAATTTAACGACAGAGCCACCTCTCCATCCCTATTTCCATATTTTTAAAAATGTATTTTATTTATTTGCAAGTAGAAAAAGAGTCTTGAGGGGAGCCTCTTGCCACTGCAAACAAACTCCAGGTACATGAGCCACTTTGTGCATCTGGCTTTACGTGGGTATTGGGGAATCAAAACCTGGGCCACAAGGCTTTGCAAGCAAACACCTTTAACCACTGAGTTATCTCTCCAGCCCCAGATTTTCTTTAATATGCCAATTATAGACATTTTCCCCTGAAATAATTCTTGGTATGGAGGAGGTAGGAGCTATATTTCACAAACCTTACTATGTATGGATTCAGTGTCAGCCTTTGTAAGGGCCAGAGTAATGTGCCTACCATGACCCACCTCTGTTGGTTTTCATTCTAGTGCATTACCAAATTATTGCTCCCACAATATCCCCTTTGGACACGATGTGGCAGATTTTTCTAGTCAAAGTGGCCCTCTCCCTACAGTCTGCCCTGAAAAGCAGCAGGGGACTGTGGAGGTGCTTCTGTTGCTTCTCTGACTGCTCTGATGAGCCAGCCCCACAAATACTTTTCACAAAATCTATAAAATCTTCCACTGTTGGAGGTGGAAGTTTAAATCACACTCCCAATCTCCATATTAGAATAAGTGAGATAAAAGAGCTAGGCACCAGGGGTTGCGTCCCATTCCTAGCTGAGTGGCTCAGACTTTTTGCAGAATGGAGAGCTCCTAGAACTCACCTGGTATGGACCCTTGCAGTGAAGTTGAAGGTGTGTTTTTCTCTTTTAAGTCCATCACTTAACTGGGTTTAGCAAGTTGAAAATTTAACAAATTATTTCTTATTCCTGTTGAGTATGACTTTAGCCTCACTTGTAAGTCTTAATTTCCTTGGCAGTTGGGTTTATCCTGAGAGAGTAATATAAAAGACCATTAGCCTCCACATTTTTATTTTCCAAAATTCTTTTGAGTTGCTATCCTTGAGAGAGCTAATTAGACCCCGTTAGCATCCTGAGGTGTGTGCATTGTTCCTGGTGTGCTGATGGAAGTTTATTTTGAGGCTAGTCATCAGCCTTGCCATGTTCACTCTGATGAAAGCATTCTTGGTGAAAATCTTACATAATTAGAGTCCCTGTTCACTCAGCATCCAGACTGGTGCTGTTTCCCAAACTTCATTCTTGAACCTCACAGATAGATAAAGGATTCATAACTTCATTCTAAAGCTAATAATTCTGCATTGCATTATGTCGATTCCTAGAGAAATCTCTGTCACTTTGAATAGTCCACTAACACTGTCTCTTCATTTGCTTAACCATAGCAGTGTGCTTTCAAACCCTCAAGAGGGCACAGGGCTAAACCTTTCTTTTCTCTCTTGGCCTCCCTACTGTGAGATCCTAAACAACAAAAAATAATACATTTTTATATTTTAAAAAATTATTTTATTTGTTTGAGAGAGAGGGAGAGAATGGGCAGGCCAGGGCCTCCAGCCACTGCCAACTAACTCCAGATGTGTGTACCACCTTGAGTAGCTGGCTTACGTGGGTACTGGGGAATTGCACTTTGGTCCTTGGGCTTTGCAGGCAAATGCCTTAACTGCTAAGCCATCTCTCCAGCCCCCATAGTACTTTTTTTTGGGGGGGGGGGTTGTGTTTCAAAGTAGAGTCTCACTCTAGTCCAGGCTGACCTGGAATTCACTATGTAGTCTCAGGGTGGCCTTGAACTCACAACAGTCCTCCTATCTTTGCCTCCCAAGCGCTGGGAGCCCAATATGTCCAGCCCAATAGTACTTTTTTTTTTTTTTTTTTTTTTTGGTTTTGCGAGGTAGGGTCTCACTCTGGTCCAGGAATTAACTATGTAGTCTCAGGGTGGCCTCAAACTCTCGGCGATCTTCCTACCTCTGTCTCCCGAGTGCTGGGATTAAAGGCATGTGCCACCACGCCCAGCCCAATAGTACTTTTTTGAAATGAAAATTTGAAAGTAAAATTTTTCATCCTTTAGTGTGCTTGGAGTTCATCCTATAAGCCAATATAAGGAACTCTCAGTGTTGTTTTCTCCAGAGCGAACAGTAATTCCTCCCCTTGTGTTTAGAGTCTATATTGTCAGCAGTTGCAGGAGGAGGGAAAGGTAGAGATGGGAAACCAGCCTCTGGTTCAGAGATTTGACCACCCCGGGGAATTCAGAGAACATCTAGATGGCTTCCATATGATGTTATAAATGATGTCATGTCAGTGTTCGGGAAGCAGAGTGGGTAACTGGCTTGGATTTCTGAGGCTTCATGAAGAAATGGCACTTGCTGAATCAAGCAGTTTGTGTGTCTATACAATGAAGACAGTGGTACCTGCGGCTTCCCACCCTGCCCTGTGTGCCCTCAGCCTGGCCTGCTTGGCTGGACAGATCTACTTGAAGTAGAAATTAAAGGATCATGTCTAGGGGGGAAAGGGACAATCATTTCCTATCTTTGAGACAAATGTCAATGGCCTTTCAAAAGGTGGTGTTATTATAATATTTCAAAAAAGAAAATAACTTTTAGTATCCATGCATCACCTCAGTGTCCATTAAAACTCATGTAGTCAGTGTTTTCATTGATAAGTAAAGAAAAGGAACTTATTACTATTTTACTGACTTGGATTTAAATTTATTATTAGAAAAACCATAGAAATGTAACTAAATTTATTTCATTAATAGCAGTGTCCCAAAACAATTCTCATAAAATGTTTCTTACAAGCACATGAGTCAGTCTCTGTCTTTCTACAAAGGCATGTAACATTCTCTCCCTTTAGGTGAAACTTGTTTCTTTTTTTCCCCATTTTGACTTAAAATTCTAGTCTGTCCATTCGATTTTTAAGCCTGAACATATTCAGATTTTTCTTTGTCATGTTATTTAAAGTACTTTCTATTTGTAATTTGTGAACAGATCTTTTAGATTCTTGCCTTTGTAAGACTGTAATTATAAGTGTGGACTAGTATTATTACTTAGCACCTGTCTTCTACAGAGCTCAAAGTGTTCCACACGCATTATTTTATTAAGCCTAATAACATCCCTGTGAAGCAGGGGCATTTTGCAAGCGATTATAGATTGCTTTGCTGAATCAGCACAGCCTTATGGCATTATGATAAGCTTGGAAAAGATTGAGGTCATGTACTAACTTGCTCTCAGGAAACCCTATATGCAACCAAATATTTTCCTTGGCAATTCTAAGCTGACAACTTGCCACCATTCTACCCTTGGGGAAGCACACTGCTCATTGATGCCCTGAGAAACAACAAACAGTACAGTCTGAAACTGCTTGATTCCTTTGAGAGGCAGGTGAATCACAAGTGACACAAGGCCAGCATCTCCTGGAGTCTGGGCTGGAAGCCTGCAGAGAAAGACTGCCTTCTGTTCCTGCAGAGACCTCTGACCACTGGGCCTGCCCAGCTGCCTGAGCCATCAACTCCAGCCATGTGGTGGGCCTTGTTTTGTGTGCCTCGTGGCTGGCAGCAACTTTCTTGCTCTCAGACTGTCCATCTGCACTAATGCTGACCTAGTCTCAAAATGCCATTGGGTAGAAGTATTTGGAGTCTTGATGATAGCATTGTGCTCAGCCATCCAGTACATAAACAGGATAATCAATTGATTAATTATAGAAAGTAAGAAGAATACACTTTATAAAGGCTTTACTTTTTTGTTATTTTGTTGATTGGGTTTTTTTTTTTTTAATATTTATTTATTTAAGGAAGAGAGAGAGGCAGAGAGAGAGAGAGAGAGAATGGGCATGCCAGGGCCTCTAGCCACTGCAAACTCAAGACACATGTTCCACCCTGTGCATCTGGCTTTATGTGGATACTAGGGAATCAAACCCAGGTCCTTAGGCTTTGCAGGCAAGTGCTTTAACTGCTAAGCCCTCTCTCCAGCCCTTGGTTTGGTTTTTTCAAGGTAGGGCCACACTCTAGCCCAGGCTGACTAGGCACTCACTCTGTAGTCTCAGGCTGTCCTTGAACTCAGAGCAGTCTGCCTACCTCTGCCTCCTGAGGGCTGGGATGAAAGGTGTGCACCACCATGCCCGGCTGCATAAAGGCTTTAGTTTTATTTCCTAATTTAAGTGGTTGTAGAATGTTACCAAAAACATGGCTAACATATGTAAAACAAAACCCAACTTCCAGGTAACTTAAGCCAGTTGATTTACCAAGGGTAGCTCAGTTTACTATTATGATTTTGTGTCTGTTAGCTACTAAATTGTGACATGTTCCTGGGCTCTACGTGATGACTGTAATTTGTCTTCTGAGAGACTTTCTTTTTGTCTATCCATCAGATAACCAAGGTACTCATGACCTATACTCCTGAGTTCAGATTTTCCTAAACTTTGTTGGAGACCAATTTGGTAGGCTTTAAATGAGACGATTTCTCTGATGCCTGCAAGCAGTCTTGACTGCTTAAACAGTCCTTTATGTTTGAGAGCACATACCAGTATAACATGCCACAGAATTAGTAAGGTGCAGGACTATCCCACTGTTTTTTCTTTTCACTTATAAAATTCACTAGAGAATTGCACGCATAGCAAAAAGAGAGGATGTGGTTATAATGAAATTGTCTTGATAGCAAATTTAGGAAACTTTGTAAAGAAGCCTTTGTTAATTTCACTTTGACCTCAGCATGCAAATCGTGACTACCTGTTACCTAAGCTTTTGCTGGGTTCTGAAACACCAGGTGCCAGCCAGGTCCTCACTGTTTCTACTGCCTGGTTAAAGTATGTCTGTTTCTTACTAAAGTTCAGTCCTTACTTTGTTTGCATTTTCTTAACTTTTTAAATATTTATTTATTTATTTATTTTTATTTGAGAGAGAGAGAATATGGGTGCACCAGGGCCTCTAGCCGCTGCATACGAACTCCAGATGCATGCACCATTTTGTGCATCTATCTGGTTTATGTGAGTACTGGAAACTCGAACCTGGATCCTTAGGCCTTGCAGGCAAGTGCCTTAACCACTGAGCCATCTCCTCTGCCCAATTTTTAAAAAACTTTTTTTGAGGTAGGGTCTCACTCTGGTCCAGGCTGACCTGGAATGTACTATGTAGTCTCAGGGTGGACTAGAACTCACAGCGATCCTCCTACCTCTGCCTCCAAAGTGCTGGGATTAAAGGCATGCACCACCACACTCAGCTGTTTAAACGTTTTTTTGTTTGTTTGTTTGTTTGTTTGTTTTTGTTTTTCAAGGTAGGGTTTCACTCTGGTCCAGGCTGACCTGGAATTAACTATGTAGTCTCAGGGTGGCCTCGAACTCTGGGTGATCCTCCTACCTCTGCCTCCTGAGTGCTGGGATTAAAGGCGTGCGCCACCATGCCTGGCTTGTTTAAACTTTTTTATTCCTAATTTTTACACATGTTCATAATGTATTTTGATTCCCCCTTTTCTTTTGTCCCCTTATCCCTTTCACCAAACCAAAATTTTTTTCCAATAATCACTTTTCTCTTTTGATGTCCTTTAAATTCTTTTTATGCTCCTCCATCCTCCATGACATGCTCATGGAGCCCATGTTGTACGGTTCTTGTGCAGATAATGGTGGCCACTATAAGGTCAGTAATGCAGTGTTCCAACCTTGCTGTTTTCTAGTTGCCTACTGCTTTAACCTGTTGTGGACATTTGATGATTCACTAGCTGCCACGCTTGCTTAAGTTGGAGATCATTCATGCCATAAGGAATTTGAATGGTCACATTAAAAAAAAAGTGTTTGTCTACGGGCTGGAGATGGCTCTCCAGCAGTTAAGAGCAGTTAAGGCTCTTGCCTGCAAAGCCTAAGGATGCAGGTTCAATTCCCCAATACTCACATAAGCCAGATGCACAAGGTGGCACATGTGTCTGGAGTTCTTTACGGTGGCTGGCAGCCCTGGTGCACCCATATTCATTCTCTCTCTCTCTCTCTCTCTCTCTCTCAAATAATTAAGTAAAACTTTTTTTTGTTGTTTTGTTTTTCGATGTAGGGTTTCACTCTAGCCCAGGCTGACCTGGAATTCACTATGTACTCTCAGGGTGACCTTGAACTCCTGGTGATCCTCCTACCTCTGCCTCCCGAGTGCTGGGATTAAAGGCGTGCGCCACCACGCCCAGCTTTAAGTAAAAAAAAAATTAAAAAGTGTTTGTCTTAGCCAGGCATGGTGATACACATCTTTAATCCCAGCACTAAGGGGACAGAGGTAGGTGGGTGGCTGTGAGGTCAAGGCCACCCTGAGAGTACATAGTGAATTCTAGGTCAAGCTGGGCTAGAGCAAAACCCTAAATCAAAACAAAAGTGTCTTGATGAAATGCAGTACCTTATTGAAGGAAATGTGATAGGAATTCATTCTAGAAAAGTCCATTGAGGGCTTAGTGGTTAAGGCACTTGCCTGCAAAGCTAAAGGACTCGGGTTTGATTTCCCAGACCCATGTAAGCAAGATAGACAAGGTGGCACATGCGATTGCAATTCATTTGTGGTGGCTGGAGGCCCTGGAGCACCCATTCTCTTGCTCTCTCTCAAATAAATAAATAATTTTAAAATCTCAAAAAACATAAAGAAAAGTCCATTGACTCTAGGGTACTGTGATGACAATAAGAAACCAGGAGACTATTTCCCAAACATTTCCCAGTCTTCTTTCTTTCCTTGCTGTTTTACCTAATCCTCTCAGTGTAGCAGTGTTCTCCGCCACCACAGTTAAATCTGTGTATGACAGATAGCAACATAAGCCAGGTTTCTCTTCATTTTGGTTTGTTTGTTTGTTTTATTTTTTTATTATCAATAACAACTTCCAAAATTATAGACACTAAATTATGATAACCCCCCCACTTTCATCTTCGCAGCTCCACTCTCCATTCTATCCCCTCCCCCTCTCAATCAATTCTCATTGTTTAAGGACCCCAGTTCTATTCCCATACCTACAAAAAGCCAAATACACAATGTGCGCATATGTCTAGAGTTCATTAGCAGCATCGAGAGGTTCTGGCATGCCCATTTTCTTTCTCTCTGTCTCTCTTCTGTCTCCCTCTCTTGCAATTAAATCAATAAAAACAAAAAGAAAATGTAGACTTTCTTCTCGCTGTTACACTCTAGTATTGGACATTTTCATCTGCCCTTTCAGGAAAATAAGTCTAGGTTCTTTTCCTCAAGCCGGGGTTATCTAGAATAAGGATGTAATGTTTTTAGGCATATCATTTGCGTGTGTGTCTGCTTGTGTGTGTGTGTGTGTGTGTGTATGTTGGTGTCTGTTAACTATCAGGCAGACAGCTTTCTTCCTATAGATGGTTCCTAACAGATGTAAAAATAATCTTTGTAAACCAGGCAGGATGCAAACACACAGAGGATAACTAAAGAAAGCATGCATAGGCAGTTCCCTCATCACTAGATATGGTGAGCTTTGCCTGTAGCAATGGCTGGAAGTGCCTGAGATCTCTCTAGGTTTTTCGTTTTAGTTTCCAACTTGCTGAGTTGATCCAGACCAAACCAGATTCCAGGCTACTAGATTTTTGACTCTAGGAGACGTAGGAGGTCTCAGAGTGTAAGACTGTCTGGAGAGCTGGGTGTGGTGACACACACTTGTAATCCCAGCTCTCAAAAGACTGAGGCAGGAAGATTGTCACAAGTTGGAGCCCAGCCAGAGCTACATAGTGCATATGAGACCATGTCTTTCCAGTACAAAACACAACAACAAGAAAAGATTTCCTGGGGCTGGATAAATGGCTCAGCAGTTAAAGACGCTTGCTTGCAAAGCCCATTGGCCATGGGCCAGTTACCCAGTATCCACGTAAAGCCAGATACACAAAGTGGCGTATGTGTCTGGAGTTCATAGGCAGGAGGCCCTGGTGCACTCATTCACCCATTCTCGCTCGTTCTCTCCCCTCACAAATAAATAATATTTTTTAAAGATTTTATGAAAATGCACCCCTCCCCCACTGTATGTCCCATGACCCGGGAGTTGATACTTCAGACCTCATCCTGTAGTCCCACTCCTGAGAGTTCTTGACTTGGCCAAAGATGCCACACTCGCCTAACTGCCACTGCCTGTGTTCTGGTGACTGTGGCAGTCCTTCTTTGGGTGGCCAGGGCATGGTACTGTGTGCTTAGGTCAGTTCTCACATTGTTGTCCACCCTGTGTCTTCTCTACTCAGATGATAGGATTTAGCATAATTGATGTTTTAGGTCTTCTAAATTGGATGATGCTGTGCTCTGTTATCAGCAGTTTGCATTAGAGACTTTAAATTGGGAACACCTGCTTTTTAAAAGCTCACTAGTGAGGTCCTACTATGACTGCTTGAGCAGAGCTACAATGAGAGTCCTGGGAATAGCAGCAAGAAGCAGGAGCCGCAGCCCGCTGCAGTACTGTGAAGACTCCAGTGCTGGGGAACAGAAGATACACACAGCTGGCCTGGGTAGTCTCTTTACAACTACACAGAGGCTGGCGCACGCCTTTAATTTCAGCACTCGGGAGGCAGAGTTAGGAGGATCTCTGTGAGTTTGATGCCAGCCTGAGACTAGGGAGTAAATTCCAGGTCAGCCTGGGCTAGATTGAGAACCTACCTCAAAGGGGGGGGTGGCTAAAAATACAAATACAAATAAAAATGTTTGTAGAACATTTGTAGAAAACAGAAGGAGGGAAGTGACCAAGAGGAGCTTGGGGTCCAATGCCAGGGAGGCAGCCATATAAATCGCCACAGTCCAGTGAGGTAAGAGCCAAGGGAAAAACCTGAGGAGCTTTGTGGACATGGGCAAGGGTAGGACTGAGGGAAGGAGTGGTGGAAGCAGTGACCAGCCCTCCTTTGCTCCTCCCTCCCTTCCTCCCTTTGTGCTCCTTCCCTGTGTCTTCTTTGGGGTTGTGTGCCCTCGCAGTAGTGTGGTCTTCAGGTATACATGGGGAAGCTGGGCAGACTGCAGGGATTTCAGCCCTTTCTACAGCTGGTCACACTGCTGCTAGATGGCTCAGGTGTGACCTTGTCCTCAAGGCAAGGCTTCTTCCAGCACATGGAGATAAATAAACACTCTTTTACGCTGGATTCCAGGCTAATGTGACAATATGTAGAACTCCCTCAGTAGGTTCTTCTCTGTCTATAACTCCTTCCTTCCTACTTCCCTCCTTCCTTTCTCCTTCCCGCCTAACTTTCTCCTTCCTGCCTTCCTTCCTTCCCTTCTCTTTCTGTTTTCCCTTCCTTTTTCCTGTCCTTTTCCTTTCCTTTCCATTTCTTTATTTCTTCCTGCATGTTGGGCCTAGAACATACAGCTTCATGTATTCCAGGCAGTCACTCTACCATTGAGCTTCATTTCCAGCCTAGCATTTATTTTCTTAAGAACCATGAGGCTAGAGGAAGGAGGATCGCCATGAGTTCGTGGCCACCCTGAGACTACATAGTTAATTCCAGGTCAGCCTGGACTAGAGTGAGACCCTACCTCACAAAAAAAAAAAAAAAGAACCATGAACCATGAGGCTAAGAAAGTCTTAGGGTCTGCTAAAAACTCCCATGATGCTCAAATTACTTTTATATGAAACTTGTATAATTTCCTAGAAGATAATCTGGATTAATAAAACCAGTTTGTTTTCCCTCTTCATCATCTCAGACATAGAATGGCTACTGGAGGTCTTTCTTCTTTGGAGTGCTTGTCCCAGTGGCCTGACTACCATAGGAACTCTCATAGCACAGGTAGTCTGGCCTTCTCTCATTCTATTATTTTCACTCCAAAACGATATCTTTTTTTTTTTTTTGGTTTTTCGAGGTAGGGTGTCATTCTGTCTCAGGCTAACCTGGAATTCACTTTGTAGTCTCAGGGTGGCCTTGAACTCATGGTGATCCTCCTACCTCTGCCTCCCGAGTGCTGGGATTAAAGGCATGCACCACCACGCCCAGCCCAAAACAATATCTTAAATCAAACTTCCTTCCTCCTACTCTAGAAGCACAGCAATGCTCTGTGTAGGAGACGTTTGCACAGGGCCTGCAGGTCCTGACCAAACTGACTTTGATGTTGGTTCCAACTGTTCAGAATTGAGTATCAACACATTACTGAGCACCTGCTCTGTGCCAGGCAGAGGATCATCCCAGCAGCTCAGTGGAGGGGAACACTAGGGTAAGGAGAGCTTTAGGATGGGACATTGTATGCCCAGAGATTGTGAAAACAGTGAGGGCCCCCCACTTAGCTGAAACGAGCCTTCTGGAGAAGGCTACAAGGACATGTGTGCTGGTGTCAGAGTGAGAGAGGGCTTAAGTCTAGATCACTTCACTGTCATGGCTAGGAAAGATAGGGATGCTGTGGAGTATGCTGTGAGGATAAGCAGAATAATGATTTGAATATAATATTTACATTACATCCTTAGACCAACTCTTCCTGAGGATTTATGGAGCGTTGTTAAGTGTTCTCACAGTATAATTTTATTGCCCTTACTTTCAGGTCACATGTATTGAGAATAAATATTTTTATAGCTTGATCTTTCTGGAGGCCACTGTGATCTTCTGAATTAGTGCAGATGTAAAATTCTGCCCTACTTTTACTTTCTTTCTCCTCTACTCATTGGCTTTGGGGTTTTGACTGTTTCTTCTTTGTTCCCTCCCTCCCTCCCTTTCTCTGTCTTCTTTCCCCCCCTCTCCCTCTCTCTCTGCTTCCCTTTATCTCGTTTCATTTTCACCTGTCAGACTACTAAGCAAGTTTTGATTCTTCCATTTCCTTGTTCAGATAGCTCCTAAGCCTCAGCTAGCTGAACCCAGTGAACTAGAACATACTTTAAGCAGTTCTCACAGGGTAAAACCTTTGCCTTTCAGTACTCCATTGCTATAGGGGAAGAAGGTAAGACACACCAAGTCCACACTGGATATGGGTAGTGGAGGTGGAGATATCTGATCACATTGGGTGAGGTGATGGAGATGGAGGTGGAGACATCTGATCACAATAGATGAGGTGATGGAGGTGGAGACATCTGATCACATTGGATGAGGTGATGGAGATGGAGGTAGCAACTTCTGATCACATTGGATGAGGTGATGGAGGTGGAGACATCTGATCACATTGGATGAGGTGATGGAGGTGGAGGTAGAGACATCTGATCACATTGGATGAGGATGATGGAGACATCTTATCACAGTGGATGAGGTGGAGGTGGAGACATCTGATCACATTGGATGAGGTGATGGAGGTGGAGGTAGAGACATCTGATCACATTGGATGAGGTGATGGAGGTGATGGAGGTAGAGACATCTGATCACATTGGATGAGGTGATGGAGATGGAGGTGGAGACATCTGATCACATTGGATGAGGTGATGGAGATGGAGGTGGAGACATCTGATCACAGTGGATGAGGTGATGGAGGTGGAGACATCTGATCACATTGGATGAGGTGATGGAGATGGAGGTGGAGACATCTGATCACATTGGATGAGGTGGTGATGGAGGTGGAGACATCTGATCACAGTGGATGAGGTGATGGAGGTGGAGACATCTGATCACAGTGGATGAGGTGATGGAGGTGATGGAGGTGGAGGTGGAGGTGATGGAGGTGGAGACATCTGATCACATTGGATGAGGTGATGGAGGTGGAGGTAGAGACATCTGATCACAGTGGATGAGGTGATGGAGGTGGAGGTAGAGACATCTGATCACAGTGGATGAGGTGATGGAGATGGAGGTAGAGACATCTGATCACATTGGATGAGGTGATGGAGGTGGAGGTAGAGACATCTGATCACATTGGATGAGGTGATGGAGGTGGAGACATCTGATGGAGGTGATGGAGTAGTGACATCTGATCACATTGGATGAGGTGATGATCACATTGGATGGATGAGGTGGACACATCTGGGATGAGTGATGGAGATGGAGGTGGACACATCTTGATGGAGGTGGAGACATCACAGTGGATGAGTGTGAGGTGGAGACATCTGTGGATGAGGTGATGGTGGAGAGACATCTCATCACAGTGGATGGAGGTGATGGAGGTGGAGGTGGAGAGACATCTGATCACATTGGATGATGGTGGAGACATCTGATCACAGTGGATGAGGTGATGGAGGTTAAAGACACACAGTCACACTAGATGAGCAGGAGGTGTAGAGACATCTGATCACCAGGTGATGGAGGTGGAAGACATCTGATCACTTGAGGTTTGGAGGTGGAGACATCACTGGATGAGGTGATGGAGGTTAGAGACATCTTCACAGTGGATGAGGTTGGAGGTGGCATCTGATCACAGTGGATGAGGTGATGGAGGTGGAGGTGGACATCTTTCACAGTGGATGAGGTTTCATCTGGTTTTTTTGAGGTGGAGACATAGATCACATTTTGTGATGACATCTTACTGAGGTTGGAGGTGGAGACATCTTCACATTGGATGAGGTGATGGAGGTGGGACATCTGATCCATTGGATGAGGTGATGAAGAGACATCTGATCACATTGGATGACATGGGATAGGTTGACTATCTGATCACAGTGGAATGGAGGTCTCTGATCACATTGGATGATTATTAGACATCTGATCACTCCCAAAGACATCTGATCACATTGGGAAATGGATGTTCACATTGGATGAGGTTTGGAGACATCCCATTGGTAGGGAATCTGATCACAGTGGATGAGGTGATGGAGGTGTTCTGATCACAGTGGATGAGGTGATGGAGGTGGAGGTAGGGATCTGCAGTGAAGGTGGAGACATCTGTCACAGTGGAAGGTGATGGAAAGGGACATCTGATCACAGTGGATGAGGTGATGGAGGTAGAGACATCTGATCACAGTGGATGAGGTGATGGAGGTCAGCTGATGAGGTGTGGTAAGGTGGTAAGAGTGGATGAGGTGATGGAGGTGGAGACATCATGAGGTGAGGTGATGGAGGTGGAGGTAGGGACATCTGATCACAGTGGAGAGACATCTGCTGATTCTGGCCTGTTTTGCTTTGAGTCTGGTTTAGGGATCATCTCTCATAAGTGTGGAGCAACATTTTAAATGCAGGCCTTACTAGGCATGTCTTGCCATTGATGAAAGCTGAAAGCAAGTCGGTCACTTTCTCTGCAGCTCAGTCTGAAAGGCTTTTGCTGGGTGGTGATGGCCTTGAGATTGGTTAAGCTTGCTGGGTTTTTGTATGAAAAGCATGTTATGTTAGTTAACTCGTTCAGTATGGGAAGGAGAGGGAGGCAACTTGGGCCTTGGGTTCCTCCCACTACTAAAGAATGAGTTACAGCTGGCACTATGGTTTTTTTTTAATATGTTCCTTTAAGCACAAGGACTTGAGGAGATTTCATCTGAAAGAAAGTCTCTGAATATTGTTGATCCCAAATATGGTGCATTAATGTTGAAAAGATAAACACATTTGGAGAGCACAGGAAGGGCCTTGTGTTTTTATGTTAGCAGAATGCTTCCTAATGAATAAGAATGTGTTGCTGGCTTCACAGAGCCATATGGCAGCTTTTCTAATTTTAGTTGGGTGCAGATGCATAATTCTCTCGTTTTACCTTCTAGAACCTTTGAGATGCTACATAACTTTCCTGTAATATATTTAATCACAGGAAGGGCCTTGTGTTTTTATGTTAGCAGAAGGTCAGTCACAGAGCCATATGGCAGCTTTTACTTCTTTGCTCTACATGGATCTCACTGCTGCCAGGTTTCACTGAAGTCACTTCACTGAAACCATCCCGTTCCTAAATGCAAGAAAAGATGGAAATTGTGGATGTATTCCCAGGAGGGTCTTCAAGTTTGTTGTGGAGGTGGTTAGCCTTGTTTGATACCAGTCCACTGAAAAATTGATAGCTTTCTAAGTGAGTGATTTTACTCATTTTGAAGCAGAGGAATTAATTATAAAACCTCACTCATATCAGGTTCATTTAGTCAGAGATCCTATGCTGTGAGTATCACACCTTCAGCAGATACAACTATCTCCATGCTTGAGCAAGCAGAAAAGTAACCGAAACTTTTAATTGGCTTTCATGTCAGGGCTGTCTAAACCCAGACAACGCAGACATGCTTCTGTATATGTGTAAATGTCCTGTGGATTATCTCACAGTTGACACTTTTAATAGAGTGAGTGCTTTTTGTTGAATTTTGATGTCTTAAAAATAGGCTAATGTCTGTCAGCTTTGTACAGCCTCTTCAGATGATTTAAAAAAATATATGGAGGGGCTGGAGAGATGGCTTGGCAGTTAGCACTTGCTTGCAAAGCCCGAAGGCCTGGCTTCAATCCCCCAGCACCCACATAAAGCCAGATGCACAAGGTAGTACATACATCTAGAGTTTATTTACAATGACAGGAGACCCTGGCAAACCCATTTATTCTTATTAATATATGCTCTCTCTCTCTTTCCTTGCAAATAAATAATAAATTTTTTCTAATTGTAAAAAAAAAAAATGGAGAGAAAGGAGGAGTATCAACTTCTGCCATGATAGTTATATCACCCCGTCCCCATAATGGGCAGCTGTTAAATGCCATGCATGTTTCTGAGTGACTGGTGGTGGTGGCCTCTGCTTGCCTGGAGTCGGAACAGCCATGTGGCTGCTGGCCCCCTGAGCCATGACCACCATTCTTCTAAAGGGATGGGATTCTTACTGGTAGTGTTTTGAGGGGCGGGGGGGGAAACATGTGTTTTCAGTGTACTTGCTATATAAACAAATAGACAGACCAATGATAACTTAGGAGAATATGTAAAGATCTCTTTAAAACACACTTCATGGGCCTGGAGAGAAGGCTTAGTGTGGTTAAGCACCTGCCTGTGAAGCCCAAGGACCCACCCTGGTTCGAGGCTCAATTCCCCAGGACCCACGTAAACCAGATGCATAAGGTGGCACATAAATCTGGAGTTCATTTGCAGTGGTTGGAGGCCCTGGCATGCCTATTCTCTACCTATCTGCCTCTTTCTCTCTCTGTCTTTCGCTCTCAAATTTAAAAAAATTAAAAATACATACACTTCATAAGTTTGGGGCAATGGCTCAGTGGTTAAAGGTGCTTACATGCAAAAGGCACTTCATAATTCTCACATTCTAATGTACTTTAAAAAATAAATTAATTCGCTAGGATATAATTCTCATTTATTGCTGTTCTTACCAGAAACTGGTATTTTACTTTCAAAGTTATGCCTGTAAATATAATGAAAAAGACCGGGTCAATCTAGCCACTTCAAAGGATTATTTTTCTTGTGCTGTGGAGATGGCTCAGCTGGCAAGAGCTCTTGCTAAGCAAGCTTGAGGACCCGAGTTCAATCCTCAGCACCCATATATAAGACAAGGCATAAGCCGGGCATGGTGGCGCACGCCTTTAATCCCAGCACTCGGGAGACAGAGGTAGGAGGGTCACCATGAGTTTGAAACCACTCTGCAGTGCTTGGGAATAGAAACAGGAGGATTGCTGGAGCAACTTGGTCAGCCAGCCTAACCAAAACTAGAGAGCTTAGGGTTCAATGAAAGATGCTTTCTTGGAGAAATAAGGGAGAAGAGCATTACAGAGGAACATCAGAGATCTTCCTCGAGCTTCCACACATGTCCACATGAGGTGTACACACACACACTCTTCAAAAATTTTGTAAAAATATTTTCCTTGGGTTGGGCTGGAGAGATGGCTTAGCAGTTAAGACACTTGCCTGCAAAGCCAAAGGACTCAGGTTCAATTACCCAGGACCTATGTAAGCCAGATGCTTAAGGTGGCGCATGCGTCTGGAGTTCATTTGCAGAGGATAGAGGCTCTGGCATGCCCATTCTCATCTCCTCCCTTTCTCTCTCTCTCTCTTTCTCTCTCTCCCTCCCTCTCTCTCTCTCTCTCCTCACCCCCTATCTCAAATAAATAAATAAATTTTAAAAAAATATTTTCCTTGGGGCTTGAGAGATTGCTCAGTGGTTAAGGCACTTTGCTACAAAGCCTAATGACTTGGTTTGATTCCCAGTACCCACGTAAAGCCAGATGCACAAAGTAGTGTATATATCTGGAGTTCGTTTTCATCAGCTAGAGGCTCTGGTATGCCCATTTTCATTTATTTTCTCCTCCACTCCCTCTTCTCTCTCCCTGTCTCTCTTCTCTCTGTGTCTCTCTGCTTGCAAATAAATAAATAATAAATAAAAATATTAAAAAACATTTTCCTTGTGTTGAGCTAGTTTTGTTTTTTCACAATCAAATAATCCACCTTTCCTTTTGTTCTGAAAGAAAGCATGAGTAAGTGCTTATGAAAAAACATGGAATATAATATTAATGATTTCCCCCCAGTTTGCAGTGACTCATCTTAACACAGCCCCTGAAGAGATGGGGATTTGTTTTTTTCTTTGAAACTGGAAATCTAATTAAGTGGTATTGACTTTCTGAAGGGCAGGGATGAGTGGGGTCTCTGGAACAGCTGCCCAGGAGGAAAGGATGTTTGGAAAGAGCTGAAAGAGGTAGCCATGGACAGTCTCTCCAACTAGAGTTTGGAATTTGTAAAACAAGATTATTAAATGATTGCAACTATTCTGTGATTTTCAAAAATCTTTTGGAGAGTGAAGAAGAAAAGGAGCGAATTATGATTTTCATTGCTATGCTCTTAGGTTATATTCTTTATGTAAAATGAACAACTTTAATGGTTAAAGCACAGCAGGAAGATGTGAAGTCAAGGCACAGAGGAGGAATCTTTTCTTAGACTCTGAAAATTAAATTTTAGCATCTCTTTCTCCAGTGTAATAATGAGATTTCCTAAGGTTGTGATCATATGAAACTTTGGGACTAGCTTTCTACTGTTGCCTTGACTAGAGGGTATTTTTATAACAGAATACATTTTTATGGTTAATGGATGCAAAATATAGAAAACTAAATATAGCTTGTGACCGCTGAGAAAACTGCCTAATTTAAAAATATTAGTGTGTTTTAGTATAGTAGTGCTGTACTTACGGAGTATAAATATATCCAAGGGCTTCAGCTTATTTTTGTCTAGTACATAAAAGTAGCATACTCATTACTGAAATGCTCTGTCAAGGTACCAGCATATGTCCGGGCAACATAACCATTTATCTCAAAGGAGTCCTTTTTTTCCTCTTCCTCCTCCTACTCTTCCCACCCACCTAACCCCGTTTAATTCCTCAACTGAATGTTGAACAGAGGCAGTAATTACTTCATGAAAAGTACCCAAATAGCATAAAAATTCAGGGCCTGTTTAATTTGGATTCCAATTGCATTGATAAAACCATATTTCTGAGTGTTTTCTGTCATTTTATCACTGTTTTTTTTTTTTTCATATGAGAAGTGGCCCAGCCCAAATTCAATACAGAATGGAAGATTAGATAACAAATTGGCTAGAAAAAATATATGTGCCAAACACTGTTGTGAGTATAGGAGTTAGAAACCCTGAGTTCATACCCTTTGGCTTTTGTTTAGGTCTTGAGTAATGAAACTTTCTCATTCATCAATTGTGCTTGTGTAAACACTAATTTTTTTTAAATAAAAAACTTTCTGTTGTGATTTATCTTGTAGAATCATAGAAATTTTCTTTCAAGTCATATGGTCCACTCACGGCTTCAAGTTGATCTACACACCCTTCAGAATCCAGCCCAGTCATACACATGCAATATGTTCAACCAACTTTCTCTCTTCTTTGAACTTTCCATTAGCTTCTTGCAGCTTAGCCCTTAGTTGGTGTGTGTTTTTGACTGGTACCTGTTTTGTCCCCCAGGCTAACAGGCGAGCTTTAGGCCAGGAAAGATTGTTTCTTCCACTTCCGCTGCCACCATTCACAGCAGCCAGCAAACCCATCCCGAAGGCACTGTTCACTGCAGCTCGGATGGGACACTCATTGTATTATACTATGCCAGCTGCTGCCTTTTCCCTGTTAAAGATTTATCAGTTGAATATGACAAAGAGAAAAAAAAAACAGAAAAAAATATTTTACTGTTAAAAGTAATTTTTCAGATAAATAATTATTTTTGTCTAGGCTTTTTTTTTTTTAACCACAGAAAACAATTAATTCCTATTGTGATAGGATCTCATATGATAGTATAGTGGTCTGAGATTTTCTAATGCTGAGTGATAGGTGTAGACTTGCCTGATCTCCCTCTCTATACCTTGACAGTAATATCAATAAAATCTCCTCCTCTTCCTCCTTTCCAGGCCTCACACTACACCACTGAGTTATATTCCCAAGACCAAGTCCCTTGTTTAAGTGGAGTAAGATAACAAGGTGTAATAGTAGAAGAATGGAACTGGGGAGATGAGATGCCTTGAAGCTTACTTACTACGTCAAGACAAATGGCTCGTTCTTTAGAACCTGTTGTACAGAAACCCTGACTCCATGTCCCTTGACCCTGCCCGCCTCCTTCCTTTCCATTCTTCCTGCTATCCTGATGGGCCAGGGAAGCACCTACTGTCTGCTTCATTTACTTCCAGTATTCTGGGAACGAGTGTCAGGAAGGGCCTAGTCTGTCAAATTAGACACCAAACAGAAAAATCTGCTCTAAAATAGGGTCAAGGCTGAAGAGATGGCTTGGCGGTTAAGGCGCTTGCCTACAAAGCCAAAGGACCCACATCCGACTCCCCAGGACCCACATAAGCCAAATGCACAAGGTGGCACATGTGTCTGGAGTTCTTTGCAATGGCTGGAGGCCCTGTTGTGCCCGCTCTCTCTCTCTCCATATTTGTCTTTGTGTGTGTGTGTTTCTCTCTCAAATAAATAAAAAACAAAAAATTAAAAATAAACCAAGGACAATGCAAGAATCCAGACATGGCCCCATTCATTAAATGTACCTTTAATGAGACAAGGTTCTGTTTCATAGGTTGAAGGGGCCAGAGGCACATGCTTATCCTTTTAGGAATGTATGAGACTCACGCAAAGCTGGCCTTCCAGCGTGAACACATGGCTCACTTCAGACTGACAGGTCCCTCTTGGGAGGTTGTCCTCTCATGTGCAGAATTCCACTGAGAATCACTGGTGCTCATGAGGACAGTTCTCACGGGAGAACACACCTCATGCCTTGAGGAGACAGATACCAGCACCTCACTCGGCCACACTAAAGAGGAAAGCTAAATTAAAATGCAGCAGGACCATGTAAATCCGTAAACTGAAGCATTAGGAGCCTTCCATCTGAGTCTTGCAAGGGCCTCTTGTCAAGCAAGGCAGTTGAGAGTACAGAAGTCTGTCCACTTCCAAGGGGTTCCATGTAGAGCAGGTTGGGCATTGGTATGTGAGGAAAGTCTGGGGGCATCCTTCAGCAAAATGCACCTGAAAATGAGCTGAGGGGACAGGCAGTGGTACAGATCCTGTCCCTGTCCTGGGGGTGGAAGAGGGAAGAGTTCTGTACAGCTTCAGGAGTGGACTGGCCAAAAACTAAAAAGTGTACCCCAGTGGGCATTTATTTAGGATCTACTTGACAGTGTAAAGAATTCTGGGGTATTGGAGAGATGACTTAGCAGTTAAGGCCCTTGCCTGGGAAGCCTAAGTACCCATGTTCAACTCCTCAGAACCCACATAAGCCAGATGCACATGGTGCCACATGTCTCTAGAGTTTGTTTGCAGTGGCTAGAGGCCCTGGCATGCTCACTCTCTCTAATAAATTTTTAATAAAAAACCTAAAAATTAAAAAAAAAGTATTCTTGGACTTCCCTGTAGTCATAGACAGAGCTAGTCCTGTGTCCACGGCTGGAGAGTCCCAGATGCCCTCTGTTCTATGAGGACTAGCTGAGATCAAATCTGTGCAAAGCCGCATTCAGGAGTGTAGCTGTGCAAGGCCAGTGAAGGGAGCAAACATGATGCCGACCCACACATCCACACCAGACTGGTCCTATCCCTATTTTATAGATGGTCACAGATTTTTAGATCTAAAAAGGTGAATCCGGAAGGTAGAGGAGCACTTGAAAACAGTAGACACAGGCTGCCTCTGATAAACTCTGAAGAAACCCCTACAGATAAAGCAGTGAGGAAGAATTAAATACTGACGCTATACTTTAATATTGTGATGATCTTTAAGTATCTTCTATTTGTCTTTGACCTAGGCCATAATATGTGGAAGGCAGGCACAGAAACCGAGGCCTTTAAGTGGACGGCTTCAAGTCGTACTTCTACTCTGTGAACCAGAAGTTGAAGTACTTGGGTCATCTCCCTTTGAACTGATACATGCACTTTGTAGAAGCTCTTCCTCATGGAAGTGGCAAGATTTGGAGGACTTGTACAGTTCTGAATCATTTTCTAGATTCCACAGACTAGGCCTTAACAGATTCTTGAAACACTGCATGAAATGGTTTTTTACATAATAAAAATTACCACAGGCATGGAAAAGCATGTTGATCGTGAGTGCTAAATTGAGTTACGGTTTGTTGGGTTGTTGTTTTTCCTTACTTTGTGCATTTAATTATAATGAAAACGCAGTGTAAACAAGGATGTAATTTATTCAGTTACAAATAATTGGCACTTGGAGTTGTTTCTTTTTGAAGGTTGTGATATGAATGTTATGCTTATTTTAGCGGTTTTTTAAAGAAATTTTTATTTATTTGTAAAGAAAGAGAAAGGAAGGAAGGGAAAAAGGGAATTGCTGTGCCAGGGCCTCTTGCCATGCAAACGAACTCCAGATCCATGTACCACCTTGTGTATCTGGCTTTATGTGGGTACTGGGGAATTGAACCGAGGTCATCAGGCTTTGCAAGCAAGTGCCTCCAACCACCAAGCCAGCCCTCTCCCCAGCCCTGTGTTAGTGTCCTTGAAGTAACTGGTTTACACATACATTGATGACTATGTGTCTTTTCTTCTGTGAGCTCTGTCACAGAATAGTCTCATCGTGTTGGAGGGTCTTTGGCTTGGGACTTTCTGGGCTAGATCATAGACCAGCTATTAACATTTTCTGAGTGCCTGAGTTATGTAATGGCGGGGGGACGGGTCTTCCCATTGCTTTAAATTGTTAAACCCTTTGGACAAGTTAGGGAGCAAGTTGTCCGGTCATTGTAAATGTGAGCAGTCGGGGAGGCAGAAGTGGAGCAAACGGGAGATCAGGCTGGCCTTGAGGAGTGTCGAGTGGGCCTGTCTGTCACAGGTCAGAACTCCCTGAATTTCATTCTTCATGTGTGCAGATGTGTCCGGTTGTGCTTTACTGTGAGCATCGGGTTCTCTTTATCCTACTTTGGGAGATCTCTTGAGTAGGAACTAATTGTGCCATCATATATAACAGTTTCGTAATGTAGAATAAAAGATGCCTGCCAGGGACCACTGTGAAATCTCTAAACTCATTTTCTCAGAAACCCAGAAGGGGACCTGAGCCACATGATGTGGGGGTAAGAAGTGAGCATCTGGCTTCAGCTTCCAGCACTGCTTCCACTTGAGGCAGTGGCCATGCACTTCAGCTCTTTCCTACGCATATCCGATCCCACCCGAGATTTTTTAAAATCACTACAATAAAATATTTCTGTGTCACTCTGTCCTTGAGATAGCACTACCATCTAATCCACACTTGTGTTTGTTGCAGAGAAAGCGGCAGCAGCCAACATAGATGAGGTACAGAAGTCGGATGTGTCGTCCACAGGGCAGGGTGTCATCGACAAGGATGCGCTGGGGCCCATGATGCTCGAGGTAGCACACCCTTACTTGGTTCTGTATTTTAACATGCCAGTCTTCACGTGATTGCATTTAATTTCCGGTGAATGTAATTTCGAGAGAATCCCCGTTCTTGGGAGTCTCCTGCTTCCAACGTGTATGTTTGAAATGAGCAGTATAGAATTAAATTAACTAGAAGAGAATACAAAGTGACAGGTTTTAATTGCCAGCTGAGCACTTGTTTTCAAAATGCATATTCACAAGTTCAGGGATACAGTTTGAAATGTTCCCCCAGTTCTTAAGTTTTATGTGTGCCATGTCTGTAAAGTAAAGCAGGCTAACATTTGGGAACCAAAGAGGCTTATGCCTGTAACGGCTGGTACTTCAAATTATTTCTCTTAAAAATTAAAGTCAAGCCAGGCATGGTGGCACACACCTTTAATCCCAGCACTTAGGAGGTAGAGGTAGGAGGATCACTGTGAGTTTGAGGCCATCCTGAGACCACATAGTGAATTCCAGGTTAGTCTGGGCTAGAGAGAGACCCTACCTCAAAAGAATAATTAAATCAAGATGTTAGGTAGAAGGGACTTGCAGGGTAGACACAGTGAAGTGGTTTGCTTAATGGCTTCTATCTTAACTTTGGGGTGCCAGTGACCAGCTACTGTTGAGTTTATTAAATGTAGCTTCCCTGTTTTATTAACTAAACACCAAGTACTTTGCTGAACCTATTTCAGTATTAAAATACAAGATGTAGGCCTTGGTAAGAAGAGAAGGAAAAATGTCAGTGAATAAGAAACAAAGGAACCCAAGACATAAATTATGTTAGCTCTCCGCATGATTTACTCCACTGCCGACAGGCTGAGCTTGGAAACACTGTGTGGCCAGAGCTTCTGCATTGTTATTGTAGAGTCAGTTCACGTGCGGCCATAGCCATGCATGTGTAAGAAAGTGGAATTTTTAAAACAAGGTTAACCAGTGCTCTCTTGACATTATTAATGTCCCTTTTTAAAATAGGTGCATAAGATGATTTTTATTTTTACAAAATCTAACTATGACTGTATATTGGGGATGGGGTGGGAGGGAACAAGAAAGATCATCTAACCTTGTCTTTGCATTCAGAAATAACAAAATTCATTCCCTGAGGCTGGGCCTGCTGGCCAGTAGGCTTCAAGTGACACCTTGTTTTATCTTCCCTTGAACCACTGGCTTGCAAACATTCTGCCATGATTTCTAGAAAAGAAAAGAAACAACAAAAATCTCCTGACCTGATTTCCTATCCTCACCAGGCATTAGATAGACGGCGGTACTTCCCACTTGGTTCTTAGAAGCAACAATGAAAACTGTAGCTCAGTGGACTGTTCAGAATTACATGAAAGAAAGTACACAACCCTCTTTGGAAAAACTTCTGGATCCCAAACAGAAAATGGATTTGAAAGTTAGAGTAATCTAAATTGTTACAATCAGGAAATTTCCATATAGCTTTGTTGATTCATTATGTCCACAGGGAAAGTGACATGGAAACTCGTAGGAAGATTTTTGAGCTACTAAAAAGAAATGTTGGGTAACCACAAGGCTGTGACTCAAGCCCTTTAAGCAAGTTCATTAATTGTGGAAACTGGGTCACTAGATGTCATTGGCTCTGAACTTATAAAATCAAACAAAGATTTCTGCTATTTCAACATAATCTTCTGCAAATTCAGGGCACTAAGCAATCTGTGTGTAGAATTGTAGTATTCAATATATTACAGAAGTTGTGCATGAATCTGGTTGACAGTGGGCTTAAATTTAAGCCTCTATCCATCCCTGTTTGCATGTAATAATTTAAACAGGGAAACCATGTTCTTGTAGAGCTGTTCCTAAGCCATAGATGCACACTCATGCTTGCATCATAGCATAGTGGTTGCTAGGCAACAGAACCAAATGTCAGGTTTTTTTTTTTTTCCATCAGAGCATATCATAGTGAGCTTTAAAAACACAAACAGTTTTATGGGATGAACCACTTTCATCTTTCAGTTTTATTAGGCCACAAATCAGCCTTTTTACCATGGTACACAGCAGTAAACAGCAACATGTGCTTTCAAAAGTGGATGACAGGTAATATCGTAATGCAAACCTTTTTACCATGCCTCACAGCAGTAAGATGCAACATGCACTTTCAAAAAGTGAATGATAGGTAATATAGTGATGTGAACCCTTAGTGAATGTGCCGCAGAAGCAGTGAGTTTAAAAGGGACACAAAGCACATAGCTAATGCTTACATGCAAGGCCATTCACATAGTGTCCTCTCACTTTGCTCTACATATGGTTGGTACTGTTGAGAAAATCACATGGCATAGTTAAGAAAAATGTAAAATCGAGTTATGAGTTTGGGTGTTATTATTATTGGTGGGGGTGGGGAGACTGGGTCTTGCTATTATATAGCACAGCCTAGCCCTGAACTCCTGGCAGTTCTACCATATCTTTCCACCACACCCAGCTTCCTGTTGTTTTTATTTTTGTTTTTGTTTTTAATAGCTTCTTTCTGCTATCTTATGGTGAATTTTAGGTTGAGAAGGCACCTAGTTTTGTGATGAAAGTAGAATTAAAGAAGGAATATATTCAAAGATAGCTGGCAAAATAGAAGCCTGTTAAATAATAAACGCTTTAGACCCCTCCATAGCCACTGTTATATGGGTCTGTACATGTTACATTTATTTTAAATATAATAGACATGTATCATGACGAAGAACTAAGTGGCATAAAATGATTAGACCACTTGGCCCTGGTCAGTCTCAGGCCAATCAAGTCCTGGTCATTCAACCAATCTATGAAACAGAGCTCTGAAAAGCAAAGACCAGAAGGGGAGAAAGGAGGGCTGGAGATGTCTCAGTGTTAAGAAGGCTGCTGTATAAGCATGAAACCCTGAGTTCCATCCCCACCATCCACATAAAAAGCACAAGCCTGCCTCCTCCTGCCTCTGTATGTGTGTACACAGGGCTTATGCATTTGCGCATGCGCACACACACATATGATACACCAAGAAAAACAAAATGGGAGGGGAGAGGCTGGCTGAACACGGAGACTTTCATTGCCATGCAGAGGCTTTCAGGGTGGGTATTGGGAAAGGACCCTGCTATTTGGTCAGCCACTTACCTCCTGAAATGCTGATTTTCTCTTCTGTAAACTGGGGAAGACAAAACAGAGTTGTAGACATTAGAATGGTACAATGTGCCTAACTTACAATAAGCACTAACGACAGCTACTGTTTCCATCTTTGCTTCCTAGAATATTCTTGTCTACTTCATCTCTTTCTAAGTCGACACTGAGGTAACACAGATATGCTACTGATATTTAGGTAATTCAGGGACCCGCCTCTTAATCAAGAGAACACATACATATCATGCTAAAGTCCCCACTGTGTGTCAGAAGCCTGGCCCAGACCCTTCCCTATACACATAAAGGACGGATGTTACTTTGAAGATGTGAGATCATCTGCAAACTCACTTAAACTCTGACAGCTTTAAGAGTAGTGAGATTTAGGGGTTTCCCTTGATATTATTTTTAAACCAGCAAAAAAAGAATATCACCCCTTCATCCCACTGCAAGTGTGGAAGCAAATGATCTTAAGTCTCATTTTGAAAATGTAGATAAATCCTGTGAAAGTTTATTTGACAATAATTATCTTCTGGTAAATTAACAGAGTTAATGCTTATCATTTGTGACAAGAACCCCTTATTCTAGGCTGTCTTCCACTGACTAAGATAGAATAATTTTCCCCTCAAGAGAAAACATACTCATTTTTTTTGAAAACTAGGAGAGGGACATGGATCGTTTCGCGTGAAGGGCTTATAGCCTTTCTGCCGATTGCATGTTACTTACTGTTGCACCCTTTCTAACACAATTTCTCTTTCCCCTTAGGCCCTCGATGGGTTCTTCTTTGTAGTGAACCTGGAAGGCAATGTGGTGTTTGTTTCAGAGAACGTAACGCAGTATCTGAGGTATAACCAAGAAGAGCTGATGAACAAAAGTGTATACAGCATCCTGCATGTTGGGGACCACACTGAATTTGTCAAAAACCTGCTGCCAAAGTCTATAGGTAAACAAAATGACTGTCTGCTGGGCCCCTTTCCCCCTCATCCCTCACACTTTTCTTGATTGGAGCAAGTAACACAGTAACTGGGAGGTTTTCTGGACACTTCAGTATTTAGGAGTCATGGAAAGAATGACTTCACATGTGATCTTGAATGAATGATCATTACATATATATACATATATATATTCAAACAAGAGAGAATGTCTGGGCGAGCCAGGGCCTCTAGCCATTGCAAATGAACTCCATATGCATACACCCCCGGTGCATCTGGCTTACCTAGGTACTGGGGAATTGAACTCAGATTGTTAAGCTTGGCAGGCAAGTGCCTTAACTACTGAGCCATCCCTTCAGCCCCATGAATGATCATTTTGAGCCGATATTTAAAGTATGTGAAAATTGCTCAGATGAAGCCAGGCATGGTGATGCATGCCTTTAATCCCAGCACTTGGGTGGGAGATGTAGGATGGCCAGGTGTTTGAGGCCACCCTGAGACTACTTAGTGAATTCCAGGTTAGCCTGGGCTAGAGTGAGACATTATCTTGAAAAACCAAATGTGTTTGTATGGTATGTGTGTGTATTCAGATGAAAACTATTTCCCACATTTGTTTTGAACATTTTTTAAGATGGTAATTGCTAAACTTACCTAATGGCAGACACTTGATAGACCATTTTCTTTCTGACCACCTGAAAAGTCAGTCACGACATGTTTGAGATTCAGCTCATTTTGAGTCCTGTGTGTGGAAAGAGGATGACGTGCGCATAGGGCATTCTAACGATAAAATGCTAAGGGACCCATGGCACAGAGCACTTGTGGGGCATTAGCCCCCATTGGCTCTTTCATTTCCATCTCCCAAGCAGGTCTACAGGCATTGTCACCCACGTGGCCTCAGCCCCCATCCCTCACCCTGTCTAGAGCTTCCTGACTTCTTCAACTTGTCTAGGAAATGCTGCCGAGCGATGTGAGCAGTGGTTCAGTGGGTGGTTCACACCATGGCCCACCTCAATTGCTACCTTGAAATACTGCTGTTCCCACTTACCCAGTGCTGCTTTTTTAAATATTCTCACTTAGACTGCTAAGAACAAATTCACAGATTAAAAGGAAGTGCATATTTTAATGCAGAATAAGGTCAGTCCTGAATTGGCAACTATTGCTGGTCTTTTCTTAAAGCTGTTTCTATTAGCTGCTCTTGTTATTGGCGCAGTCAATAGGGAAAGATCCTTTTCAAAGTCCATGGTACCCGGCTTGGCCTTGGATTGGATAACCTTTTGTTCACAGTGACTACAACAGTCTGACAAAACCTGGGAATTCTTGTGTGGGTTTCCTAGTAGATGAATAAGAGAACAGATTGCATAGTCCAAGCAACTAGTATTTTCAAATCTCTTCAGTAATTTCATGACTTCCTCAAAGGACCTATACTCACTAATTCACTTGTCTAAAGAGCTCTTTACTGTATATTGTACCATTTTTACTTGCAACTTACTTATTAATCTGAATTAACAAGACTCCTCCTTTTTTTTTCTTTTTTCCTCTTTCTTCTTGATAGCCCTATGTGGTGTCCATTATGTAAAGCACTTTTTCAAGTGCCAAAGTGAACGGTTGTCTGCAGCAACACACAAAGCCAGCTGTGGGTCCTTCTATAATTATGAAATAGTCTCTCAAAGTAACTTGGAATTTGCCTTTTTCTGTCTAAGGCTTCTTTCCTTTGACTGTCCTCAATGTCCTGGTGGCCAGGGGTTTCGCCTTGAGTCTACCGTAACACCCACTTTTCTCTGAGTATTGACTTTAGTGGGTGTATTTGCTTTTCTTATCACTCATACCTTTTTTTGATCTCACTTTTCATTGTCCTAATGTTTTTAGATAAAAAACAGAAAATAGTGAAGAAATGAACACCAAAGTTAGGCTCACTTCTGACTTCTTGTGGGAATCGAACATGTCTGAGTGTTACCTTTGTCACTGGACCTTAAACACTCTTCATTTTCTCAACTCAGTCTTTAGTTTTAGTTTAGTTTTGTTTTTCATTGTTTTATGCACAAACACAGTTTGAGTTCGAGATATAGTTCAGTAGTTAAAAGTACTTGCTTGCCGAGTCTGACGCCCTGGGTTTGATTTCCGCAGTATCCACATAAAGCCAGATGCACAAAGTGGCACATATGTCTGGAGTTCCTTTGCAGTGGCAATAGGCCCCTGGTATGCCCATTCTCTCTCGCTCTCTCTCTCTCTCCCTCCCTCCCTCCCTCCCTCTCTTTCTCTCTCTCAAATAATTAAAAAAACACAGATTCCTTTTTTTAGCTCAATAACTCAATAAATATATCTTGTTAGTTTTGATACTAAAATAGAAGGTATAAGAAGTAGCTTTTCACTTGAAAAGAAATTACATTAGCACTGTGACTTCAAGGATTTTTAGCCTTATTGAAAAAGTCAATTTGAAACAACTAAGAGAAGCTACAATCAAGTAATTCAGGAGCAGCCATGTTAGAGAATGCACACTAAGGTTTCTTTCAAAAGTTCAACAAGCTCTGTGAGAGATGGCTGAGAACTTGAGGTACCTGTTACAGAGGACCCAGCCTTGGCATGCAGTAGCTTAGAGGTGGGTAGTAAAAAGAGCAGGTGTCCTTGTGGGCCCAAGCAGGGAATGATAGTGCTATATGGATGAGGGGCACAAGTCAACGGTTTGGGTTTATATGCTAAAATGGCCTTTCATGTTCCTGTCTACATCAGGACCAGATCCTCTGCAAAACTGATGCTTGTCATCATGCCATTTAGAATTGTGAGAAGCAATCTAAATGTGAGTAGCATATCTAAAACTGGAATGCAAGTAGATTGAACTAAATTTCCAAAAAAAAAAAGAAAAGAAAAACCCCAAAGATAGATAAACCTAAAACTAGACTCTATAGTACTCTAGTATATAAGTAATCAAAGCACAGACTTGAAGGGAAGCGGGCAGAGTGCAGACTAAATATTGTCGAAGATGTTTTGGATATCCCCTCTAGATGTTCAAAGTATGTAGAAAAGTGTCAGGCACCATGTACAGGTCAAATGACCATTCTTTTCTACACCATCTTGATAAGTCAGTAGCCCTGAACCTGATGGTTGTGTTTTTGTAACCCTCACAGTGAATGGAGGATCTTGGTCTGGTGAGCCTCCCCGGCGGAACAGTCATACCTTCAACTGCCGGATGCTGGTGAAACCTTTACCTGATGCAGAAGAGGAAGGTCACGATAACCAGGAAGCACACCAGAAGTACGAAACTATGCAGTGCTTCGCTGTCTCGCAACCAAAGTCCATCAAGGAAGAAGGAGAAGGTAGGAGGAGACCCGCACATCTTATACATCATCTGTGTCACTTGTACCCACTCTGCTTACTTGGCCTTGTTCCGTAAAACTAACGGTCTCTCACACACACACAAATACAGAAGCAGTTTCTTTCTTTTTTATTATTATTATTTTTTAAAGATTTTATTTTTATTTATTTATTAGAAACAGAGAAAGAGAGAATGAGAATGGGCACACCAGGGCCTCTAGCCACTACAAACAAACTCCAGACACATGTGCCACCATGTGCATCTGGCTTACATGGGAACTGGAGAATTGAACCAGAGTCCTTAGGCTTTGCAGGCATGTGCCTTAACCGCTAAGCCATCTCTCCAGCCCAATTACTGTTATTTTTGAGAGAGTGAGAGAGAAAGGGGCAGAGAGAGACAGGGCCACTGTGAACGAATGCCAGACACGTGTGCCCCTTGTGCACATGTGCAACATTGCATACGTGCATCACTGTGCAACTGGCTACATGGGACCTGGAGACTCGAACATGCATTCCTAGGCTTCACAGGCTCGCCATCTCAGAAGCAGATTCTTGGTTCTTCCCATTTTTGTGATGAATTTAATTTTTTTTTTCAATATTGGGGATTGAACGTAGAGCCTTATAATGCTAAGCAAGCATTGTACCTCCGAACTGTATCACATACTGGATAAATTCCATTTTTAAGTAAAATGTCTTCACTGTCCAGTACTGCAGCCACGACCTGTGTGCAGCTGTTGAGCACGTGAAACATCAGTAGCACAGCCAGCGTGCTGTATTTTGTTTTCTGTTGAAGTTTTATTTAAATAGCCCTGTGTGAATGGTAACCGCTGTGCCAGTGCCCTTCTAACAGTGGCTGAATTTGGGGGGAGTTCAGGGATCTTGGGTTTCTTCAGACATCTTATGCAAACTATGTCCCATGGCCCTAGAAGAACACAGGTTCAAACATTTTTCACAGGCTTTCCGGGGATTTGTGGAATCCATTTAGCTTTGCCATTGACAGCACCACACCCTCGATGTGGTGTAATGGCCAAGAGGGTGGAGGGATATTAGACCACATAGAACTGCTGATTCCCAGAAAGAAATGCTCACACCCTGTCCCCACTCTGCGCCCTCCAACAAGCCAATCCACACAGCTGAGTTCAAGACGATTGGAGAATGTATGCTGCAGGAGTGGAAGGAACCATTCTGGGCCAGTAGGCAGGTGGACCTGCTCTTGATTCAGCCATTTACCCAGCTCTGTGCCTCTGGGCAAGTTCCTTCACTTCTCTGAGTATCAGTGGAAATCACCAACGTCAGTATCAAAATGTAGTAAGGCCTAGGGCTAGCTCAGTGGTGGAGTACTCACCTAACACGCTATTCAGTTCTCAGCACCACAGTGGCGGGGTGGGGGAGATAGGTTAAGTGAATATAGGTGAACTATAGTTGTCATTGAATACTAGCATAGTACTTCTTAACTAAAATGTTTAAATATTTTTAAATTTAAATTCTGCTGGATGTGCTTTTCCATTTGCTGAACCCCCTCTTCCCTCCTCTTAGGCAAGAGCTCTGCATTCCCTCCTTCTTTTATCTACCTATAATTTCTATAATAAATCTTTCAAACTTAAAAAATTCTATTGGTAACCAGGCATGGTGGCCTACTCCTTTAATCTCAGCACTCAGGAGACAGAGGTAGGAGGACTGCAGTGAGTTCGAGACCACCCTGAAATTACATAGTGAATTCCAGGTCAGCCTGGGCTAGAATGAGACCCTACCTCAAAAAAAAAAAAAAAAAAATTCTGTTGGTGATGGAGAGCTACTATGTATGTGACACATAGCATTTGAAAGTTATCCTTTTGCCTGGGAATGAATGTCAGTCACTTTTATTGTGCTTATGCAACAAGAGTACGTGCTGCAGGCTTATCATGATATTCTAAAGTGGTGTAAAGACATGGAAAGTTTGAGGCCAGCTTGCTCTACACAGGGAGTTCCAGGCCAGGCAGGGCTGCATAGCAAGACCCTGTCTATCCACACAGTATAGCATAAAGGTGGGGATTCACTTTTTCTTTCCTCTTTCCTTCTTTCTTTCTCTCCCTTTTTTCTTTGCTTCTTTCCTTCTTAAACTACAGTGCTATGAATTTAACCCAGGCCTTCCACATGCTAGGAAAGTTTTCTGCCAATGAGCCACACTCCTAGCACCAATGACCATTACATGTTAATGTTAAGATAGCAGCTATTACTGGATATCTTTTAAGAAAAATTTCCCAAGTTTAAAGGTAACCAGTCATAAATCAGTGACATAAGACGCTATGAAGAGCCTATTTTATTTTTATAGCAGTCTTTCATCATCCTTTAGCCTGAAAGGGCTATGCGACACGCTGTGCATGCTACACAGAAACATAAAGCATTTCCCTGCCCCCCGAAAGTGGACACCTATGTGTAAAACAGTTGAAGTGTGGTGAAGAGTAGATGTTTGGTATGGCTGTGTGAGGAATTCGCCAAGATTCTGGAGTGCAGTGCAGTGACTGTGCTGCACACTGCATTTGCAGGGACCATGGAACTTGTTCTTTGACTCTGTGTCCAGACTTAGTTTATAGTCTCTTTTAAATTTCACATTGCCATTGCAGGGTTGTCTATGGAGTTTCTTAGGAGGTATATATAGAGATTTCTTATGTCACAGTGAACCTAAAATTCAAGAACCAAACCCTTAACAAAGCAGTTTAGTTTTCACCATTTTTTTTTTTTTTTTTTTTTTTACTATAAGCTAAATTAAGTTCTCTTGAGCCATGGAGTAAGCAAGGACTCAGTCTTTCCCTCCTGGGAGGTGGCTTCTGGTCACTACAAGTTTCATGGATGGACATTCACCACTCGTGCTGTGCAGTTTATCCTCTGCTCCCAGCTCATCCCTGGCCACACCTCCCCCTGTATTGAAGAGAAAATAAATCCAGTGAGAAGCCAAGGGACACACAGTTTTCTCCTCTCTATTGATCACAAGGCGGTGTCATAAAGATTTTCATTTATTTGATCTCTTTACAAAACACGATGTGATAAATAGATGTGTCTGACTTAAGATTTGCAGTCCTGCTTGATTTGTGTGGCAAGAAGAGTCCCCATGAAGGAAAGACCCGTTCTTCCCTCATCAGAAAGTTTTACCACTCGCCAAGACCTGCAAGGTAAGTTTTCTTTTCAAAAACCACCAAAGGAGTCATTTTAGAATACCTAGATAGGTGTGAATGTACAGGATCCCTGGGGAAGACAAACCTGTCACGTGTATGAAAATCAGACAGCAGCTGTGGTGGTGGTGGCGGCTGGGGTGAAAGTACGTACTGAGGAGCAGCAAGCCAGAGATGGGAAACTGGCCCCTATTCTCACTGTATATCTCTCTTCCGCCTCTATGGAGTCCACCAACCATCAATCAGAAGTAGACAAGAAAAGAAAAAAGATTTGTGTCTGGTGTCATTATTCACTATAGAACCAAGTATAATAACTGTCTGCATGGCGTTTGTATTATATTAAAAAGTAATCTAGAGATAATTTAAAGTATGTGGAGGGACCATGCTGGGCATGTGCATAACTAATCCCAACACGTGGAAGGCAGAGAAGATGAATCATGATTTTGAGGCCAGAACAGGCTATATAGTAAGCTCTAGGCCAGCCCAGCCTTTATAATGAGGTCCTATCTTAAAGCCAAAAATAAAATTTATAAAATGAAAAGATATTTGGGGAAATGTGCATAGGTGATACACAAATATTACATGAGAAATGTCAGCATCCATGGATTTTGGTATACACAGGGTCTAATGTGTTCCATAAAGAACAGGCAAGTGTATAGATGTAATGCCTGCTATTGCCTCATAGGCAAGATTACATCTCTGGACACGAGCACCATGAGAGCTGCCATGAAGCCAGGCTGGGAGGACCTGGTGAGGAGGTGCATTCAGAAGTTCCACGCGCAGCACGAGGGGGAGTCCGTGTCCTATGCTAAGAGGCATCATCATGAAGGTAAGCCCACTTGTTCCTGTGGGGAAGGACCGTCAGGCCATGGTTCCTGAAGCTTGCCTCAGAGATGGAGCTTTTGCTGTCCGTCCACCTGTTACCATCAGGGGAGATACAGTAGGAGGGGACAATGTCACAAAGATGGACAACAAGAGGTTATTTTTTCTATGGCCCTAAGGCTTCTTGACACAATAGCAAGGTACCTTGTAATCTGAAGAAACAATATCCAGGGCTGGAGAGATGGCTTAGCAGTTAAGGTGCTCACCTGTGAAGCCTAAAGACCCAGGTTTGATTCACCAGAACCCACGTAAGATAGATGCACAAGGTGGTGCATGCATCTGGTATTCATTTACAGCAGCTAGAGGCCCTGGCATGTCTACTTTCTCTCTCCCTCTCTCTCTGTCAATCTCTCTCAAAAGAATAAATATTTAAAAACAAGTAAATAAAATATAAAAAAGAAATAATATCTAATTCATAAGAGAAATCTGGAATCAATAAATGACCTCTGCAAGAGGAAGTAAATTCCTGGTGGGAGCCAAGCCTTCCTCTGAGATGCGACCCACAAAGACTCCAGATGTTCCCCGAAGCCTAAAGGGATCATGTGAGCTCTCAAGTCACACCCTTAATAGGACTAGCAGAACTAAATCCAAGAGTTCAAAGTCATCTTTCAGTAATTCTGCAGACTTACTGAGTACCTCTCTTTTCGTGGCCTTGTCCTTCTTCACCTCATCTCATCAAGCCAGGGAGGTGGGCATCCTGACTCTCCTGCTGTCAACCCAGTGGAGGCCCAGGCAGGGGAAGTGACCAGCTTCCCCAGTGTCAGCTGAGGGTGCCTGATTCAGCCCGCCTTGGTACTCACTCTGCCAGGTTACCCTCAAAATGTCTCGCCAGAGAGCCATTTTTTCTCAAGTGCATTTCTGTGTTCTTTGAAGAAGGTGAGAACCAAGAAAAAGAAAAAAGAATATTTTTGCTTGAATAAGTGCTAAGTGGGGGAGGGGAGCCACCTTTTCTTCATACCCTGGCTGAGTGTGCATTGGTGAATGTTTGCCTGGTGAGCGCAAGCCACACAGCACACGAGGGACATATGGCAGAGCGAGACATCTCATAGTCCAGCATGGACAGTTGTCTTGCCTGTGCAGAAAACACCTGGTAATGAATCACTGAAAATGGACTTGGAGTTTATGCATCTGTGACCTTGGCATTTTACCAGTAGGCTTGGTATGTTGCAACTTTCTGCTTTTAGATCACAAAATGAAAATGCACAAATGATCCTGAACTCCTTCCTTCCATTCTCTTATTTTCTCCTCATTCTGCTCATTCTAATTTCTTAGAAATATTTTTCTGTGCAGTAGAAAAATGAGAAGAAATATGGAGGCTATATTTGACAGTAATCAGCATTCAGCCCACCATTTTGATAGAACAAGAATAAAGAGAAGCTTAAGAAACCTCTGTGGGCACCCGTGCTCAGTGTCCCTGCATCCCGGATGTCCTGTGTTTAATTCCCACATTTTCTTTTCCTACAAGAGGGTTTGTACACATGCACCACACAGGTGAGACCCATTAAAAGGAAAGTACAAAGCCGGACGTGGTGGCGCACGCCTTTAATCCCAGCACTTGGGAGGCAGAGGTAGGGGGATCGCCGTGAGTTCAAGGCCACCCTGAGACTACATGGTCAGCCTGGGCCAGAGTGAGACCCTACCTCGAAAAACAAAAAAAAAAAAAAAAAAAAAAAAAAAAAGGAAAGTACATATTCTTATGAAATAGGTAACACAAGGAATTTCCATCTACACTGAGGAGAAATCTACTCTGTGGCTGTGTTTGAGTGGGGGAGCTTTCTACATGTAGGGTACAAGTCTACTTAGCAGACATAGTGCAGGTAGACCAGTTGGAAATAAAAAATATTCACAGCCAGGATCCGAGGAAATTCTGAAATTATAAATCACTGAGGGGCTGGGGAGATGGCTTAGTGGTTAAGGCACTTCCCTGCAAAGCCAAAGGACCTCCGTTTGATTCCCCAGGACTCATGTAAGCTAGATGCACAAGGTGGCACATGCGTCTGGAGTTTGCAGGAAGCCCTGGTGTGCCCATTCTCTCTCACTCTGCCTCTTTCCCTCTCTCAAATAAATAAATAAAAATAAACTATTTTTTAAAAGGGGGGGGCGGCGCTGGAGAGATGGCTTAGCAGTTAAGGCATTTGCCTGCAAAGCCAAAGGATCCCGGTTCAATTCTCCAGGACCCACATAGGTCAGATGCACACAGGGGCGCATACATCTGGAGTTTGTTTGCAGTGGCTTGAGGCCCTAGCGCACCCATTCTCTCTCTCTCTCTCTCTCTCTCTCTCTCTCTCTGTGTGTGTGCCTCTCTCTCAAAGAAATAAATAAATAAAATATATTGAAAAACCACTGAGAATATGAGTTCTGTGATAAAATTGTATTTATGTTACCTTTTAGACACATACTTACTGTGCAAAGCAAAGTACGCATACACACAGTAACTGATTCACAGTACTACCATTTCAGCGTAACTTCATGCAACAACTGATGGCAGAAAGTAGAATCTGAGGATTTAACTGTCTAATGGAAACCATGAGGGAAGTCATCTGACAAATTCTCAGTGAAATTTTACTCAGAAAAAAATTCATTCTCTGTCTCTTTCTCTTTCTTTTACTGTGGCAATCTTGTGGCATGGTGAATGTGCTTGGTCACTTTGGGGCTAGCTGTTCAACCCACAAAATTTGTACTGACGATTATGTGGTAGAAACGTGGTAGTCTTCCTAAAATGGTTTGAAAGACAACTGAATTACATGGCTATTTTTTTCTGAATGGAAACATCATTTTTATACAACAATAATTATAGAATACAGTTGTTTGTGAAAATTAAACTCAAAATTAAGAGAAATTATATTAAATCTAGTTGACTTGTGTTATACTCTTGGTCTTGAAAATGCAAGTGTCTAACTTTGAGCTAAAAAAAGTAAACCAAGTTCATATCACTAAGATTTGCACTCTGTTTCAGTTTTAGTTAGCCTTTGTCTTCTGATGCCTCTTGCTACCTTGTCTCTTCCTTCCTGTTTGCTAACTACAGAAATAATACTTCTTTCACATTGAGAAACAAAATTAAGGAAAAGTAGGGAGCTGATGGACTGAACAACACACCATTTCAAGATGAGCTTTCAGATAACACATTTAATGTCAGAGATTTCATTTTGATACTGATAGTGTAAAGGAAATCAAAAGCAAATTGTAATCTTTAGAGATAAGTAAAGCTTATTTTGACCTAATGTTTTGACTTAATAGTAAAGGGTAAAGAAAGAATGCAGGCTGGAGAAATGTGGTTAAAGGCACTTGCTTGTAAAGCCTGATGGCCCAGGTTCAGTTCCCCAGTCTGCACAAAGAGCCAGTTGCACAGTGACACATGCATCTAGAATTTGTTTGCAATGGCAGGAGACCTTAGCATGCCCATTCTCTCTCCCTCTCCCTCTCTTTCTCTCAAATAAGTAAATAAAAATATTAAAAGAAAGAATGCTTTGAGGATTCAAGAAGTTATTCTGTTTCTTTTTTTAAATTCTTTTTCATAAGAAAAACATCTGCTGAGTTGATTTTGAGTGAAAAGTAAATGTGTTTTTAAATTTTTATGATGTCGGCTTAGGAGGTGGCTCAGTAGCTGGTGCTTGTCATGCATTCATGAGTACCTGAACTGAATCCCCAAAAGCCACCTGAAAGCCAGAGGCTGTAGCACTAGTGCCAGTGATCCCAGAATGCCAACTGAGGACCAGCACTCAAAAGTTGTCCTCCAGCTGGACATGATGGCGCACACCTTTAATCTCAGCATTCAGGAGGCCGAGGTAGGAGGAGCGCTATGAATTCGAGGCCACCCTGAGACTACATAGTGAATTCCATCCTAGAACGAGACCTTAACGAAAGAAAGAAGGAAGGAAGGAAGGGGAAGGAAGGAAGGAAGGAAGGAGGAGGGAGGAAGGAAGGAAGGAAGGAAGGAAGGAAGGAAGTTGTCATCCTCCAGCTTCCATACATGTGTTGTGGCACACATGTATGCATCACACACAGTCGTCATATACACACCAAAACTCACAATATGTTAGTGCTGTGATGTGTTTCCTGTAACTCTTTACTGTGCTAGTAAAATATTAAGAAACCTAATGAAATTCATTCCCCGTATTATGTCTTCTCATTCCTCCCTCAGTCCCCTTTCTTTATCTTTTCCTCAACATGCCTTTTTTTTTTTTTTTTTTTTTTTTGTCTACAGTTCTGAGACAAGGATTGGCATTCAGTCAAATATATCGTTTTTCTTTGTCCGATGGCACTCTTGTGGCTGCACAGACGAAGAGCAAGCTCATCCGTTCTCAGACTACTAATGAGCCTCAGCTTGTGATATCCTTACACATGCTTCACAGGTGAGCCTACTCCTAAGCCTCAGTTTCCCCTCTGAATGGAGAGGAAAAACTGCAAAAGTAATCCAGCTCCCAGAGCTGTTTTGCAGGTTTGGTAGGCACTTCTGGTTTTTTGATTCTGATGAATCATTCATATATATATATATATATATATATATATATATATGTGTGTGTGTGTGTGTGTGTGTGTGTGTGTGTGTGTGTGTGTGTGTGTTGGCCAAAAACCAGCTTGTGTTATTGGCAAAACAGGGTTAGCCCTTGGATTTTTGGCTTCCACATTAACAAGTTTTAAGACCAGTACTACCCTGGCTGTGATGTGACTTCCCTTTACATTGAAGAAGGGAAATTTGCAGAGGCAGCACAGGAAGGAGGGGAGTATTAAAGCTGCTGCTATGCTATGACTTCTGATCCTGAATATCTAGAGCTTTCAAATATGTAATCTTAGAATAGTTTACATGTTTGTTCTTGGGTTTAAATGCACTTCTTCACAGTAGACCTTAAATTGACTGATGATGAACATTTCTATCAAAAAGAAAAGAATGGGCTAGAGAGATGGCTTAGTGGTTAAGGTACTTGTCTATGAAGCCCAAGGACCCAACTTTGATTCCCTAGAACCCACATAAGCCAGATGCACATGGTGGTGTATACATCTGGAGTTTGTTTGCAGTGGCTAGAGGCCCTGGTGCGCCTATTCTTTCTCTCTTACTCTCGCTCTCTCAAATAAATCATTAAAATATTTTTTAAAAGAAAAGAATGAGCCGGGCGTGGTGGCGCATGCCTTTAATCCCAGCACTTGGGAGGCAGAGGTAGGAGGATCGTCATGAGTTCGAGGCCACCCTGAGACTACATAGTGAATTCCAGGTCAGCCTGAGCTAGAGCGAGACCCTACCCTGAAAAACCAAAAAAAACAAAAGAATGTATGTCGGTTTTAAAATAAATGTCATAGGCCATATTGTTTAAGAGTACTCACTTAGGAAAAGGATTAAATTTCAAATTACAGTAATATGCATGTGTATGCTGAATGGAACTTTATGCCAGAAAA
Source organism: Orientallactaga sibirica (assembly GCA_036365145.1). Classification (NCBI taxonomy): domain Eukaryota; kingdom Metazoa; phylum Chordata; class Mammalia; order Rodentia; family Dipodidae; genus Orientallactaga; species Orientallactaga sibirica. Next base: position 25,567,771 of record JAEOAD010000003.1, read on the forward strand.
TATATAAAGTTCTTGTGCCTAGAGTCCCCTTTTGTCACATCACACAATTATTTACTTTCTAGTGTAGCAATGAAAACTCAGACAGTGCTGTTTGTCAACCATCAGAAAGTCTGACCTCGAACTGAAACAATTTAAAAGTGATTTAGAGACACGGCAGGTTTCACCCACCTAACTGAAGCTGATGTTTGACAGTTTGTGAAACCTGTTTGGTTTGGATTTGGGAACACATTTGGTGACTCACAGGTGACTGCTGAGGCTGAAAGGAAAGCTTGTAGGCCTTACGAAATCATCCTCCTGTAAAACCCACCTTCAGTCACCAGTGGGGGGACGGACTGGAGTTGCCTGTGGTGGGAAAGTAAGCTCTCTGTTTTGCTCTGCCTGACTTGCAGGGCTTGGGGAGGTGAGTGGAAGTCTGCCAGACACAGTGATCCACTTCACAACAGTCATAGTACTTGGACTGCCTCTAGAATCATCAGTCTCTCAAACAGCAAAGAGTAACTTTTTCCCCTCAAGGTTGCTGTCCATCATGAGCCAGGTGGTATGTTTCAGGGCCTCTATACATATAGATGTCCTGCTGTTAGCAAATAATTTGAAGAGAGCAATACTTACTTGGGTCATTTCTTCTGAGACTGCACAAGCTCTCAGTTACTCATGAAGAAGGTAGATTATGTCACTGGAACCCCTCTAATGTTCTGTCGACTAACTACAGTTTCATTATGCACATTGTCAAATTTTAAACACACCCATTTTCCTACCCTTCCCCCAAGTCCCTAAAACCACAGAGACATCTTAATGGGATGCCTGAAAAACATCCCTCCTGGTCCAGATCTGTACAGGCTCAGTCTTGCCCATAATTGCAGGTGGTTTCACACAAGCATTGTGTATCCTTTAGATGTAGTTTTGTAAAGAAAGCCCCATCATCTTTCAAGTTAATAACAACTTGCTCAGTCTTTTTCCTTGTCTCTTATATTTGTTTGTTTCCTCATTATACAGAGAGCAGAACGTATGTGTAATGAATCCGGATCTGACTGGACAAGCGATGGGGAAGCCATTGAATCCAATTAGCTCTAGCAGCCCTGCCCATCAGGCCATGTGCAGTGGGAACCCAGGTCAGGACATGACCCTCAGTAGCAATATAAATTTTCCCATAAATGGCCCAAAGGAACAAATGGGCATGCCCATGGGCAGGTTTGGTTCCGGGGGCATGAACCATGTATCGGGCATGCAAGCAACCACTCCTCAGGGTAGTAACTATGCACTCAAAATGAACAGTCCCTCACAAAGCAGCCCCGGCATGAACTCTGGGCAGCCCACCTCCATGCTTTCACCAAGGCATCGCATGAGCCCCGGCGTGGCTGGCAGTCCGCGCATCCCACCCAGTCAGTTTTCCCCTGCAGGAAGTTTGCATTCCCCCGTGGGAGTTTGCAGCAGCACAGGAAATAGCCATAGTTATACCAACAGTTCCCTCAATGCACTTCAGGCCCTCAGCGAGGGCCACGGGGTCTCATTAGGGTCATCGTTGGCTTCACCGGACCTAAAAATGGGCAATTTGCAAAACTCCCCAGTTAATATGAATCCTCCCCCACTCAGCAAGATGGGAAGCTTGGACTCCAAAGACTGTTTTGGACTTTATGGGGAGCCATCGGAAGGTACAACTGGACAAACGGAGAGCGGCTGCCATCCTGGAGAGCAGAAGGAGACGAGCGATTCCAGCATGCCCCAGGTGGCTGGCGGGGAGCGAGCCGAGGGGCAGAACCGGCTGCACGACAGCAAGGGACAGACCAAACTCCTGCAGCTGCTGACCACCAAGTCAGACCAGATGGAGCCTTCCCCCTTGCCCAGCTCTTTGTCGGACACAAACAAGGACTCCACCGGGAGCTTGCCTGGGCCTGGGTCCACGCATGGCACCTCACTAAAGGAGAAGCATAAAATTTTGCACAGACTCTTGCAGGACAGCAGCTCCCCTGTGGACTTGGCCAAACTGACCGCAGAAGCCACAGGCAAAGAGCTGAGCCAGGAATCCAGCAGCACGGCTTCTGGCTCGGACACAACTGCCAAGCAGGAGCCAGTGAGCCCCAAGAAGAAAGAGAATGCACTACTTCGTTATTTGCTCGACAAAGATGATACGAAAGATATTGGTTTACCGGAAATAACCCCCAAACTTGAGCGACTGGACAGTAAGACGGACTCTGCCAGTAACACAAAACTAATAGCTATGAAAACTGTGAAGGAGGAGATGAGCTTTGAGCCCAGTGACCAGGTGAGTTTGGTGGTGTCTTCCCGTGGGTATACTCATCTGTATCCACTGTGCATTTATTTTCTCCCACGGTCAAGTGGTGATTCAGTCTTTGTGTGCCTTATCTTGAAACAGTTAATTTACACTGAAGCTGTGTGTTACAAGCACTGTCCCGGCAGAGTGACACTCACAGTACACAGGTCAGCAAGCCACATAGCCTGTGTCTCGCAACCATTTAGTTCTGCTGTTGTAGGACAGAGCACCTGTGGACGCTGAGCAAACAAGTGGGACAGTGCTTTATGACAGACAGGTCTCATGGGCACAAAATACTCTTTGGATTTTCTTTTCTTTTTGGTGGTTGGTGTTGCTACTAGCCAAAGGTAAAGCCAGTCTTAAATCATGGGTTATGCAAAAACGGATATAGGCAGGATGAAATGCAAGCCAGGTGTGGACTTGGCTGGCCCCTATATTGACGGTAACCATGTCTTCAATAGTGGCCTTTGTCACAACAGACATGAGTTATCTGGTTACCTCTTTATTCATGATCGGAGCTTAGCTGGTTTTTAGACCCAATGAAGATCTTTCTGTGCCTCTCTCCTTTATCAGTCAACACTTTTGGCTGATGTAGTAGAATTTTGTAGACCATTGGTTTAAAAAAATACATGAGAGGTCTGGGCATTGTGGCTCACGCCTTTAATTCCCAGAGCTTGGAAGGCACAGGTAGGAGGATTGCCATGAGTTCAAGGCCACCTTGAGACTACATAGTGAGTTCTAGGTCAGCCTGTGCTAGAGTGAGACCCTCAAAAAAAAAAAAAAAAATACACGACACTCAGGAGGCAGAGGTAGGAGGATCGCCATGAGTTCAAGGCCACCCTGAGACTCTACATGGTGAATTCCAGGTCAGCCTGAGCTAAAGTGAGACCCTTCCTCGAAAAACCAAAAAGAAAAAAAAAAAAAGAGGGAAAAATTCCATAAGGAAATGGATAGGTGGAAGGAGATGTAAAGGTTGACTTGGTGGTAGGATAGCTGAGCACATCAGAGACCATTTCAAAACTAAAATGATCAATTGTATTCTCTATTGTGCTTGTCTCAAAAAATTAATGCCCTGGGCTGGAGAAATGGCTTAGCGGTTAAGTTGCTTCCCTACAAAGCCTAAGGATTCAGGTTCGATTTCCCAGGACCCACATTAGCCAGCTGCACAAGGTGGCACATGCGTCTAGAGTTTGTTTGCCGTCGCTGAAGGCCCTGGTACGCCCATTCTCTCTCCCCATCTGCCTCTTCCCCCCCCTCAAATAAATAAAAAATTTTTTGTGGTTTTCCGAAGTAGGGTCTCACTCTAGCTCAGGCTGACCTGGAATTCACTATGTAGTCTCAGAGTGGCCTCGAACTCACGGCAATCCTACCTCTGCCTCCCGAGTGCTGGGATTAAAGGTGTGAGCCACCACACACCCAGCAAATAAAAATTTTTTTAAATGAATGCCCCTGAGTAAAATCCAGGGCACCTTAGGTAGTGTTCAAAATCATCATTCTTTTTTTTTTTTTTTTTTTTTTTTTTTTTGACAAAAATCATCTATACTTAGGATACAGAGCATGGTTTAAATATGCTACATTGTAGAATGACTAAATCAAGCCAATTAACATAATGTATTGCCTCATATGCTGATCATTTTCTGTGGTGCAACTGCTTAAAATCTACTCCCAGTGATTTTCAACTTAAATTTGTTACTATCACCACCATGTTGTACAACAAGTTTCTGAAATGCATTCATCCTAGCTGAAATTTTGAATCCTTTCCAATCTAAGTCCTTCTCCATAGTTCTCTGAAGACGACAGAATGGCATCACAGTGAAAAAGTAAACCACTGATGATTTTCCTTACTTAGAATCAGTGGTGGCTGAGCATAGTGGTGCACTCCTTTATTCCCAGCACCCGGGAGGAAGAAGTAGGAGGATCACCATGAGTTCGAGGCCAGCCTGAGACTACATAGTGAATTCCAGGTCAGCCTGGACTAAGGAGTGAAACCCTATCTCAAAAAAAAAAAAAAAAAAAAATCAGAGGTAAACTTGAGTGATGGCTTAGCAGTTAAGGCATTTACCCGCAAAGCCAAAGGACCCAAGTTCAATTCCCCAGGACGTATGTAAGCCAGATGCACAAAATGTTGGTGTATGTGTCTGGAGTTCATTTAAAAGAAAAAAAGAAGAAATCAGTGAACTAGAGAGATGGCTCAGCAGTTAAAGTGCTTACCTACAAAGCCTAATGACCCGGGTTTGATTCTCCAGTACCCATGTAAAGCTGGATACACGAAGTAGTGCCTGTATCGAGAGTTTGTTTGCAGTGGCGCGAGGCCCTGGACCACCCATATTCATTCTCATTCATATTCATTCATACATTCTTTCTCTCTCTCTCTCTGCTTACTAAAAAAAATTTAAAAAATACAAAACACTGGGTTACTGACCAGGCCTTTCTTGAGAAATTCTGCTGGCTGTGGGTTAATGACAATTGCCCTTGGGCACGTCCTGCCTGGCAGACCTTTTCTCTTAAGACCTTTTCTTGAGTCGCAACTGGGGAAGCAAGAGGAAGCTGCAAAGACCCCTACTTAAAAGAGCTCATAGTTTGTCCTTGAAATCTGTTCTGCAAGTGGGAATGTTCTGTCACTTACTAGAGACAGCAGATCTGCATCCCTTGCCATGCTGGGAAACTCTCCTAAATCCACAGGGTTTAGGAGCAAGGAAGAGTACAGTGGCCGCAAGCCCTTCCAGCCATGAGCTACTATCCAGGCTCCCTCTGGTTCTGAGCACGTGGCCTCCTTTATTTCTTTCATTGTGATGTCCCTATGGCTGCTGTCATCCTTGAGCAGAGCCAGAATTGTTCACAAGGGAAACATCTTTTATTTATTTATTTATTTATTTATTTATTTATTTATTTATTTATTTTATTTATTTATTTTTGAGGCAGGGTCTCACTCTAGCCAATGCTGACTTGAAACTCACTGTGTAACCCAGGCTGGCCTTGAGTGCATGGGCTCCTCCTAACTCAGCCTTCTGAGTCCTGGGATTATAGGTGTGAGCCCCCATTCAAGCCCAAGAAAAGTTTCTTGAAAGTCCTAAGTCACTTGGAGTTTTTGGTTTTTGTTTTTGCTTTTGTTTTTGTTCATTTGTTTGTTTGTTTTTGGTTTTTCAATGTAGGGCACTAGGGAATTGAACCCTTGCTTTGCAAGTAAGCAACTTTAACTGTTGAGCCATCTCTCCCTCCATTTTTTTGTTGTTGTTTTTGTTGTTTGTTTTTTGGTTTTTCAAGGTAGGGTCTTGCTCTAGCTCAGGCTGACCTGGAATTCACTATGTAGTCTCAGGGTGGCCTCCAACTCATGGCGATCCTCCTACTTCTGCCTCCCAAGTGCTGGGATTAAAGGCCTACACCACCACGCCCGGCTCTCTCCCTCCATTTTTTAAAAACATTTCTTTTAATTTATTTATTTATTTATTTATTTATTTATTTATTTATTTATTTGGGAAAGGGAGGGAGGGAGGATAATAGGCAGGTAAAGAGAATGGATGTGCCAGGGCCTCTAGCCACTTCAAAGGAACTCCAGATGCTTGCGCCACTTTGTGCATCTGGCTTTACCTGGGTCCTGGGGAATCGAACCTGGTCCTTAGGCTTTGCAGGCAAATGCCTTAACTACTAAGCCATCTTTACAGCCCCAGACCATTTAAAAAAAAAAAAAAAAACTTTTATTACCAGGCTTGGTGGGACATGCCTTTAATCCCAGCACTCAGGAGACAGAGGTAGGAGGATCACTGTGAGTTTGAGGCCACCCTGAGACTACATAGTGAATTCCAGATCAGCCTGAGCTAGAGTGAGACCCTACGTTGACAAAATAATAAAAGTAATAATAATAAATAAATAAAAATAAAAATATTTACTTATTTATTTGATAGAGATAAGAGTCTGTGGGAAAGAGAGAGAACGTGTGAACACACCAGGCAGGGCCTCTCGCCACCGAAAACAAACTCCAGAGGCATGTAGCACTTTGTGTGTCTTGTTTAACATGGGTGCTGGGAAATCGAACCTGAGTTGTGAAGCATTGTGAGCATGTGCCTTTAACCGCTAAGCCTTCTCTCTAGCCTGGGCATACTTTTCATAATGAAATCCAGCCTCTAGTCTCACCTGCCCTCCATTCCCTCCTAAAACATCGAAAATACTGCTTCACAGAGCAATTTTAACATTAAAACCATTGCAGCTTGAAAAGCTACCACAGGAAGTGTGCATTACCTAAATTTAGATCAAAGTTCAAATGAGGGAAAAAAAAAAAAAAACAATTCTACCACCTCCTGCTCTCCTTCCCCTATTCCCCAGGACAGATAAATTAGAGCTCCTATCATCTGCATGCTGTTATTGAAGACTTTTCTTTCATTTCGAGGGAATGCAATGCCATTTCATAAGAAAAGCCAGGTAGTGAGCCAGAACTGCAGTTAACTGTCTTATTATTTTGACTCAGAAAGTAAGCCATTAGCCTAGTGAATGTGTAACTTACTGCTCTTACTGAGGACAGGAAGTACTTGGATGGTGCTGGTATACTTAAAATAGCACTTTTTACTGGGTAGAGTATTAAACAAGATAGCTTTCTACGACATTTCCTAGCCAACAGGAAACAGAAACAGTGACAGAAAAATTTCCAGTATGTTTACTGTCTTCAGTCATGTGGTTATTTACATAGTGCAGCATGGTTGAGACTCAGCCAAAAGATACTCTTCCGTCTGTCTCTCTTAATGCTACTGAGGCATTTTCTGGCGCTGGGGGCGGGGTGGGATTTGGAAATAGTCGCTTGGTATTTGATGCCCTTACATAGACAAAGCGCATTTCAAACTGATACTGTCCAGAAAATTTCTATACAAATGTGTGACTTTTTCTAAAAAATTTTGTGCTTGATAAATGAGATGAAATTACACTTTTTATTTAAAATATTTTAATCATATCCCCCAACCCTGGACTTTTCATTTTTATTTTATTTATTTATTTATTTATTTAAGAGAGAGATAAAGGGGCAGAGAAAGAGAATGGGCACGCCGGGGCCTCTAGCTGCTGCAAATGAACTCCAAACACTTGTGCTACCTTGTGCATCTGGCTTATGTGGGTACTGGGGAATCAAACCCTGGTCCTTAGGCTTTTCAGGCAAGCACCTTAACCACTAAGCCATCTCCCGCCCGCCCCCCATTTAAAAAATAATAAACCCAGTGTGATGGTGCACACCTTTAATCCCAGCACTCAGGAGGCAGAGGTAGGAGGATTGCTGTGACTTTGGGGTCACCCTGAGACTACATAGTGAATTCCAGGTCAGCCTGGCTTACAGTGAGACCCTACCTGGAAAAAAATCATAAATATATAAATAAGAAATTAAATTAAAAAATAAATAATGAAACTTGGCATTTTATTAGAATACTATGTCATTAAAATGCACATGTTCTTTACATTTTCTCCAGTGAACAAGTCAATTTGACACATAAAAAAAATGATAAAACTACAAAAGTGAAAGATTAAAGAAATCAAGTCTATTTTTCATTTTGTAGAACTTTTATAAAACTTTCTGACTCATTTTCTGCCTGAAATAGTTTAAACTAACTGCTCAAATTGATGTGGCTAATTTGAGCATTCAAATAGATGCCTAAGCAAAACTTTCAAGCATCTTGGAAAACATTGTAAGGGAAGGCATTAATCTTTTTGTCTTGCAAAGAAAATGGTCTTTACAAAGTAGGTTGTGTCTAGAGGAACTTCTGATGAGAATTAAAACTTACAAAAATGTAGCAACAGAATATTTAATTAGAAACTTCATTTAATCAAATTCATCCCTTCTCAAATTTACATGAATACAGAAGAAAATGCTACCTCCAGCCTAAAGGTTATAAATATTCTGAAATTTATCTTCTTGAAAAACATTTAAAGTAAATGTAAGATTGCATGCCTGAAATATCTGACACTTCAGGAAGAGCGTGAGTTCATGGTCAACCTGGGCTACGTAACAAGACCCTTGTCTTCCAAACCAAAAATTAAAATAAAATTGCCAGGCATGGTGGCACACACCTTTAATCCCAGCACTTTGACCAACTACAATGTTAGAACTAGATTTAAATCCTAGAAGAGCCCTCCCTCCCAGGAGGGGCCCAGGGTGTTTGTGGAAAAACAAATCTAGGAAAGAGGTAAGAATCCAGATCATGCTTTGATCTGTAGCAAGTGAAGACTACAAGGATACTTAAAAGGGGTCACCAAGCCGGGCGTGGTGGCGCACGCCTTTAATCGGGAGGCAGAGGTAGGAGGATCACTATGACTTCAAGGCCACCCTGAGACTATATAGTTAACTCTAGGTGAGCCTGGGCCAGAGTGAGACCCTACCTCAAAAAACCAAAAAAAAAAAAAGGTGGGGGGTCACCATAACTACCTAAAAGAGCTACCTGACTCCTTCTCAATAAAAATATAGAAATACTTAAAATTTTTAAATTGATGCAGTAGAATAATAGATATTAGAAATTAGCCGGGCGTGGTGGTGCACGCCTTTAATCCCAGCACTCAGGAGGCAGAGGTAGGAGGATGACTGCGAGTTCGAGGCCACCCTGAGACTACATAGTAATTTCCAGGTCAGCCTAGACTAGAGTTGGACCCTACCTCGGGAAAAAAAAAAAAAAAAAAAAAAAAAACCACTGGGTGTGGTGGTGCATGCCTTTAATCCCAGCATTCAGCACTCAGAAGGCAGAAGTAGGAGGATCACCATGAGCTCGAGGTCACCCTGAGACTATATAGTAAATTCCATGTCAGCCTGGGCTAGGGTGGGACCCTACCCTGAAAAACCAAAAGAAAAAGAAAAGAAAGAAAGAGAGAGAGAGAAAGGGAGGGAGGAAGAAAAAAGAAAAGAAATTATTTGAGCTAGGCATGGAGGGACACAACCTCTGATTCCAGAACTTGAGAGGTGGAAGCAAGGGAATAGCCTCAGCTACATAAAGAGTTCAAGACATGCTCAGACAACATGAGACCGTGTCTAGAAAGAAAGGAGAAAAGGGAGGAAGCAGGGCTGTAGCAGGTGTAGAGCATTTGCCCAACATGTGTCAATCCTCACAATCCTCATCCCTGCTGGAAAGAAAGAAAAGAATGGAAGGAGGGGGGAAAGAAGGAAGATGAAGAGAAAGCGGGAAAGAATGAAAGAAAACTGAAATAAATGATTTATATCACAATGAATTTTTTTGTTTGTTTGTTTGTTTTTCGAGGTACAGTATCACTCTGGCTCAGGCTGGCCTGGAAGTCACTTTGTTGTCTCAGGGTGACCTCGAACTCATGGTGATCCTCCTACCCCTGCCTCCCGAGTGCTGGGATTTAAGGCATGCGCAACCACGCCCGGCTAACTCATATTTTCATTTCAGTGTATAAAAATGTTCGGCTTATTAATACATATGCATGATGTCATGTGTCAAGTATTTACACTTATCTATATTTAGTATGATACATACTCAATTGTTTTAGACACTGAACTAGAGTACGAAGTAATAAATCTTGTCATGCTAACTCTCTGAAGGCCAGGCATGGTGCCACTTGCCTATAAACCGAATAGTCAGGAGGCAGAGGCAGTAGGATCACTGTGTGTTCAAGGGTAGTCTAAGCTACATAATGACACCAAAAAAAGAAAGAAAAGGGGAAGGAAAAAGAGGTGAAAGGGAGGCTCTTTGATACTGTTGTGTTGATTCTGTTTGAGCAGATTTACAGTTTGGTCTGTGGGAAAGAGAAGGTGGGGAGCAGGGAAGCTGGGGGTGTAGCCTTAGACTGTTGTAGTCTATAACACAGAAACGTTCCACACAGGGAGGTGTTGGCTCAGTCACTAAAGCCTGTGGACTGGTTCAATTCCCAGCCACCCACATAAAACGAGACAAAAAAAAAAAAAAAAAAAAAAAAAAAAAAAACTCTTCTCATGGCTGGGGAGATGGTTCAGTGGATAAGGTATTTACCATGCAAGTGTGAAGACCAGAGTTTGGTTCCCCAGCAGGGACATAAAATGCCAGGTGGGCAAGCTGCCAGCTGAGTCATTGAGCTCTGGATTTCAGCAAGAAACCCTGTCTCAATAAATAAGATGAAGCGCAATGAAGGAAGACACCTGATTTCAACCTCTGGCCCACATATGCATGTCCACGTGCCCACACATGTAAACATACATATACATAGGTATGCGCACTATACACATACAAAAGATGCGTACATCTTTTAATTTTCCTTGAGGGTGCTAGGGAATGGGTCAGTGGTTAAAGGTGATTGCTTGCAAGACTGCCAGCCTGAGTTTGATTTCCCTACCACCTACATAAAGCAGGACACAAAGTGGCACACAAGTCTGGAATCCCAACATGCCTGTGGCAATGGGCGGCAAAGCCAGAAGAATCCAGCCAGCAGGACTGGTGCACACACAGCAGGGGAGACCCTGACTAAATAAGCAGGTGGAAAGGGGAGGAAACTTACCTGAGGTTTTCTTCAGACCACCTTATACACATGGCTGCCTGCACGTGCTCATACATACACACATGTTAAAAAAATACATCAGGGGCTGGAGAGATGGCTTAGTGGTTAAGCTGCTTGCTTGCAAAGCCAAAGGACACAGGTTAGATTCCCCAGTACTCACATAAAGCCAGATGTTTAAAGTGGCAGTGTGTCTGGAGTTCATTTGCAGTGGCTAAAGGCCCTGGCGCACCCATTCTCTCTCTCTCAAATAATTAAATTAAATTAATCAAAAAAAAAAAAAAAAAAAAAAGCCTGGGCTGGAGAGATGGCTTAGGGGTTAAGGTGATTGCCTGTGAAGTCTAAGGACCCAGGTTCAATTCCTCAGTAAGCCAGATACACAAGATGGCGCATGTGTCTGGAGTTCGTTTTCAGTGGCTGGAGGCCCTTGTGTACACATTCTATCTGCCTCTTTCTCTCCCTCTCTCTCTCTCTCTCGCTCTCGCTCTTGCAAATAAATAAATAAAATCTCAAAAAATACTTTGCTCAAGATTAACCAGATTTGGACAAATACAAGTGTAATCTATTAAGGAAACTAACACACTTTACTTTTTGTTTTATCTCCTTGAGCCTGATTTGGATAGCTCTCACCAAAGGCCATCTGCCAAGCTCTTCAAGAGACATACTTTATACTTATTGCAGCCCTCTCTCACCCCTGCGCACTCAGCTTTAAAAGCCACTTTTAAAAGTGCTCAACATTAGGCTGGAGAGATGGCTTAGTAGTTCAGACATTTGCCTGCAAAGCCACAGGACCCAGGTTCAATTACCCAGGACCCATGTAAGCCAGATGCACAAGGGGTGCATGTGTCTGGAGTTGGTTTGCAGCAGCTGAAAGCCCTGGTACACCCATTCTCTCCCTCCTCCTCTCTCAAATAAATTTTTTAAAAAGTGCTCAACATGGGGCATCATTGACAATAGGGAGTCTCCATTTCACACTTCATCAGAACCTCCTTCTGATCTGTTTCTTGTTTGTTTGGTTGGTTTGGGGTTTGGTCTTGGTTTGGATTTTTTGAGGTAGGGTCTCCCTCTATTCCAGGCTGATCTGGAATTTACTATGTAGCCTCAAGGTGGCCTTGAACTCACAGCAATCCTCCTAACTGCCTCCCGAGTGCTGGGATTAAAGGTGTGCGCCACCACGCCGGGCTCTTTCTTATCCTTTGTTATAACAACACTGTAGATATATTTATCAACACTTTTCTGAAAAATCAATGGAAATTGTAGGAATTTTATTTTTTTTCAATTAGGTTTTAATATGATTAAACATCTTGTTGACTGAGTGCTCCCGACCACATCACAACAAGTCCATGGAGAGCACTGATAGAGTGTCAGTTTGTACCTGAAGCACTTGGCCAACCATGATAAAGACAGCTCACATTTAAAGTATACAAAATCAGGGCTGGAGAGATTGGCTTAGCAGTTAAATGCTTGCCTGTGAAGCCTAAGGGCTCCAGTTTGAGGCTCGATTCCCCAGGACCCCACATAAGCCAGATGCACATGGTGGCACATGCATCTGGAGTTCGTTTGCAGTGGCTAGAGGCCCATTCTCTCTTCCTTCTCTAATAAGTAAATAAATTAAAAAACTTAAAAAACATATTAAAGTATACAAAATCAGTTTTGTGCATTTAGAATAAAAGGAGTGCCATTAAATGACTGCTGAAGTTGTGTGTTTTGCCCACCAGTCCACTCAACGGGTTAAATGCTCAGATAGAGTGACTGAGAGGTAGGTGACTCTAGCTGCATGGACAGGTAACTGCAGCCTCTAGCCTGCTCTGACCTGAACTCATTCAGAGGCCATGGCATCCTGCTGCTCTGTGGGGAAAGCTGGGTTGCCCCTGGGGGGTATGTAGTACAGTGTCTTCCTCCTGGGGAGTTTTAAGGATCATTTTGCCTGTCTGGCTGAAGCTCTCCCAAAGAGAGTCTCATTCTTTTGTTAGAAATGGGTGACAAGAAAATGGTCTCGTAATTGCTCTTATAGTACATTAGGAATTCCCTGGAAAATGGGTCCCTAAGCTTATTGCTACGCTAGTTGTCTTTGAGAAGAATCAAATAAAATGTCACTTGAATTTGAGCATTTCCTAGAACTACTCTAGCCAGGAGACATCCTAGGCCTTGCTGAGGCATGGGGATCAGAAGATTGAGGCAAACCTGGGTGACAGAAAAAGACATCCTGCATAGATATTATGTTTGCCCTAAGCGGCAAAAATCTTAGCAATGCCAACCTCCATGTGAAAGACAGAATTTGTACATAGGATACAAACATAAGCTGTTGTGCACAGCCCATTCTCAGATGTATTCATTTCAGAGGTATTTCGTTTGATTTGTCAGTGTGGAAGAAAAGGCTAACTCTAGATAAGGATTCAGAATCCGTCCAGTGACTTTTTTTTGTTTGTTTTTGGTTTTGCGAGGTAGGGTCTCGCTCTGGCCCAGGCCGACCTGGAATTAACTATGTAGTCTCAGGGTGCCCTTGAACTCACGGCGATCCTCCTACCTCTGCCTCCCGAGTGCTGGGATTAAAGGCGTGCGCCACCACGCCTGGCTCCATCCAGTGACTTTTTGAGAAGGCTGTCAGACTTGTGTCTTCCTCCTGCCCATCAAGAAAATAATTTTTGTACTGTCTTCACTAGAAAAGAGTTCTAGCATTTAGCTCAGACACCTTTGGTTGTTTGAATCAGGATCTCACTGTGTGGCACAGGCTGGCCTGGAACCTACCATGTAACTCAGGCTGGCATTAGCCTCCCAGGTTTTAGGATTACAGACATAGAAAGTCTATGACAAATCAGTTTAGCATTCCGAAAGAAAACAAAGTATAAGTCTAAAGTAGTGATGATTCTTACTTTGATATTTTAATGTTGGTTGTTGAAATTGAATTTAAGAAGGTGAAGGAGAACCCAGGAAACCTTTGTGGCTTCTGTAGAATCAAGTTAAGAAGAGCTTGTATTCTTCTCTTCATTTTGTCACCTAAACTGGTTAGTTACCGAAAGCTGCTGCCACGTGACACTGAAAGTGCAAGCAAACAAAACCACTACTCAATTGAGGAAGTCCATCCCAACCCCATTACCTCCTTTTGGGGGGCAAGGAAATACCTAAGAGGAAACGAACATTTGAATCACATTTACTGTAGTTTTGTTGTTGTGGTTCTTTCTTTTCTTTTTTTTTTTTTTTTTTTTTTTTTTTTTGGTATGGTCTCACTCTAGCTCAGGCTGACCTGGAATTCACTATGTAGTCTCAGGGTGGCCTCGAACTCTCGGTGATCCTCCTACCTCTGCCTCCTGAGTGCTGGGATGAAAGGCGTGCGCCAACACGCCTGACATGTTGTTATTTCTTAGCAAAACCAAACCACAAAACCTAGACCTAAGCTGTATGTCATAGTCCACTTATAATTAATTGGAAGTACACAAATTCGTAATTAGTGGGGTGATTTGCATAAGGTGAAGAGGAGTTTACAGATTGCCAATGAATCATAATGTAGCTTTCTTTCTGATGCAGCCACCACTCATTTTGTGGATGAAGGAAATTAGAATCCAGAGATAGATTGCCTGTTCTTTGTGGGTTTATTTTAATTAATTAATTTATTTATTTGGTTTTTCGAGGTAAGGTTTCACTCTAGTTCAGGCTGACCTGGAACTCACTATGTAGTCCCAGGATGGCCTGGAACTCCTACCTCTGCCTCCTGAGTGCTGGTATTAAAGGCGTGCACCACCACGCCCAGCTCTGTGGATTTAATTTTTATGACACTGAAGTGCTACCTACTGTGCTTAACTCCTTGGATTTCATCTTTAAAGAGATGGATCACGTGAAAACAATGGCATTCGCATGTTCCTGCGCCAGTGCCTTATTGCAGCTAGGTCTGTCGTTGCAGATGGGCCAGGGGAGATCCCTGATGGTGTGGGCCTAGATGAACTCTTGTGTTTGTTGACTACAGCCTGTCAGCGAGCTGGACAACTTGGAAGAGATTCTGGATGATTTGCAGAATAGTCAATTACCGCAGCTTTTCCCAGACACAAGGCCAGGCGCCCCTGCTGGATCAGTTGACAAGCAAGCCATCATCAATGACCTCATGCAACTCACAGCTGAAACTCACAGCCCCGTTACACCTGTTGGAGCCCAGAAAACCGCACTACGAATTTCACAAAGCAGTGAGTATGAGCTGTTGTAGGTTCTGCCAAGAAATTCCCACATAATCACTGAAAGAATCAGAGTATTAGCGTCTGACACCACTTAGTCACTTACAAGTTTTTGTGATCAAACAGCACCATCTACTGTCTGGATCTTTGGGAAACACTGTTCAAAATGGATTCTGTTGAACAGGCTCCTTGACCCTCTCTGATATGTAATGTAATCAAACTAACCTGCTATAGTCCCTCGGCTGATAGTCAGGTTTTTTTCACTTACTGCCTCCAGATGAGGGTTTTACATCCTTTAATATACAACTGAGCACTTAAAATAGAGCTGTTACACTCACCTCTCAGGAATAACATGCTGTTAAGGAAGATCTAAGCTAAGAGTGGTAGTGCATGCCTATAATTTCAACACTCTGGAGGCTGAGGCAGGAGGATGTGAGTTCAGGGCTAGCCTAGGCTACATAGTAAGACGTTGTCTAAAAAAAGAAATTAAGAAAGAAAAATTGATTCTGTCAAAAGTACTTACACATGGAAAAGCTACACAGTCAAAATGCCTGTCATTTAGGACCCTAATAGAAATATCTGTCTTAATAGAATTTCATCCTTGTTTTAAAAGTATATTTTAAGTTCAACCCAGTGTGTTATTTATAAAATATATTTTACACTTGATCTTAGCCAAAAGGCCGAGAAGCGATATAAAATATATTTTTTATCTTTTAATTTTACAAATATGATCATACCTCAAGTTGTCAGCTTTGAATGGAAGAAGAAAATGTTGTTTTTCTGTAGCATGGCCATAATTTATAGAAAGGCAAAGTCTTCCGTGCTGGTAACCGAAATAACTGTTTTCCTCCTCAAATAGCTTGAGCCAGAACCTAGCATTTGTTCCCAGATCAGACGTGGCAAGCATCAGACAGCTCCTAGAAGATCTCTGACTGCCTCATTCTAGATCTTTTCTCAGGCAACTGCTGAGCATTCTGGAAAGGGTAAAACAAAAGAAAGATTAAGTTTTTGTTTGGCCAGGGCAAGTGAAAGAGTTGACAAGGAGGTAAGAATCACACTGCTGTCTGCCCAAGAGATAACAAAGAAGTAGGTGGCTCCTCCTGCCTCTGGGGTTTCCAGTGAGATTCAGGTTATTGAGTGGTAACCAGGTGATTAACTCAGAGGAAGTCAAGACTGAGCAGGTACAAAATTTCCATTCCTAGCCTTCGTTTTTGTAAATATTTTATTATGGATTAAGAAGTTACTCTTTCCTTTGACTGTACTATTTCAGTCTATGTTTATATGATTCAGAGAAAATTAAGTACTTAATATTATCCCATAAAAACTATTTAGTATCCAAGCCAGGCATGATGGCACATGCCTTTAATCCCAGCACTCGGGAGGCAGAGGTAGGAGGATAGCTGTGAGTTTGAGGCCACCCTGGGACTACATAGTGAATTCCAGGTCAGCCTGGAAAAACCAAAAATTTAAAAAAAAAAAATTGTAGTATCTTAATATTTTAAATTCGAATAACATTGTTATCAAACTTCAGATTATCTATGTGACAAAAGTGTACTGCTTAGTGCCAATAACTTCTTGTGAACGAACCATAAAAGTCATTTCAAATTTATGTATGCTGAGTTTTAAAAGCCTTTATACTTATAACCTTTAATATTGCTTCAGGAAACACAATTTGTACCTACAGAATTTAACTTCCAATGAGAGTATTCGTTTCTAATGTAATTCTAATCCTAAGAAAGTCTGGGTAAGAAATGATATCCTGACTTTTAAACCACGTGTATAAGGTTTTGTGCTATGCAAGAACTGTTCAGAGCTTCATTGCTATGAAAATGCTCTGCTCCTGAGCCAGGCATGATGGAATACACCTCAGTCACAGTCCTGGGAGGCTGAGGCAGGAGGATCACAAGTGTGAGGCAAGATCCTGTCTCCAAAAATCAGAGGAGATAAAGGATTTAAAAAATGCTACTTCTAAGTTTGTATGACATCACATGGAAGAATCATGTTAATGACTGGCAAATATTTTTCAAAATTAAAATTTCTTACTAAGAAGAAAAATATGGTAAATAACATAAATTTCCTTTTTGAAGATAAAGAATTGGGTTAGAGACCTGCTGCTTTTATCATGTGTCTCCTTGTTGGTGCTTGCATATGTTTTTGTCTATGACTATCTTCCATGTAGGTAGTTGCTCCCTGGTATGCATCTTTGCTAAATTACAGGCAGTATTTTCCCTAAACACTACTACTGTTAATATTCATTTCCATTGTCCTACGTTAACCTTCAATTTTCATTTGTTTTCTCCTTAGCTTTTAATAACCCACGACCAGGGCAACTGGGCAGGTTATTGCCAAACCAGAATTTACCACTTGACATCACATTGCAAAGCCCAACTGGTGCTGGACCTTTCCCACCAATCAGAAACAATAGTCCCTACTCAGTGATACCTCAGCCAGGAATGATGGGTAACCAAGGGATGATAGGAAACCAAGGAAACTTAGGGACCAGTAGCACAGGTAAGGGCTCAAATGCATTGTTGCTTTCTCGGTGCGTTATGGAACTTAATGATCTATTTTCATCCACGTCAAGCTCATAGAACCTTTCCAGTGAACTTGTTAGCGACGCGTAAGAAAACCCTGCAAATCCTCAGTGTGAGAGTGGCACATGGGAAGCCATTCCAGTAAGCCAACCATGTCATTCTGTGTGACTTATTTTTAACTTGGACAGACAGGGTGTGGTGGCATATGCTGTTGTTTATTTATTTATTCTTTTTTTGAGAGAGACAGGTAGAGAGAGGAAGAAAGAGACAGAGACAGAGAGAGAATGGGCATGCCAGGGCCTTTCAGCCCCTGTGAAGGAACTCCAGATGCATGCACCCCCTTGTGCACATGTGCAGCATCACACACTTGCGTCACTTGCATTTGGCTATGTATGGGACCTAGAGATTCGAACATAAGTTCTTGGGCTTCACAGCAAACGTCTTAACCACTAAGCCACTCTCCAGCCCCTGTGTGACTTTTTAAAAATACTTTTATTTATTTATATGCAAACAGAGTGAGATAGCAGAGAGACAGAGAGAATGGCGTGCCAGGGCCTCCAGCTGCTGCAACAGACTCCAGATGCATAAGCCACTTTGCATCTAGCTTTACATGGGTGCTGGAGAGTCAAACTCTGGTCCTTTGGGTTTGCAGGCAAGTGCTTTAACCAGTGAACCATCTCTCCAGCCCTGTGATTGTGACTTTGATGAGTCATCTCACTAGGCTTACTTTGCTTCCACCCCAGCTGCTAGTTTGGAGCTGGTAGGATGACTGCTCGCTTCTCATGAGGGTCTGCTGATACCCACAGGATGTATCGGGGATTCATGTTTAGAACACTTCAGAACCGAAGGCTGGGGGGTTAGCTCAGTGGTAGAGCATTTGCCTAGCATGTGCAAGGCCCTGGGTTCAATCCCTAGTTTAAAAAAAATAGTTTACTACATCCCAAAACTAGAATATTTCAAAATGGAAGTGTAAAATTCACACCGGTGTTTCATTATTTTAGGTGACCTAATATGTATTTCAAAAACATTATTTTTTAATATTTTATTTATTTGCAAGGAGAAAGGGAGAGAGAGAATGAGAGAGGGGAAAATGGGCATGCCAGGGCCTCTTGGTACTGCAGACAAACTCCAGATGTATGCACTACTTTGTGCATCTGGCTTTACATGGGTACTGGGGAATTGAACCCAGTTTATTAGGCTTATAGACAAGCACCTTAATAGTGAGCCTTTTGTTTGTTTGTTTGTTTTGTTTTTGTTTTTTTGAGGTAGGATCTCACTCTAGCTCACTATGTATTCTCAGGGTGGCTGATCATGGCGATCCTCCTACCTCTGCCTCCCAAGTGCTGGGATTAAAAGCATGCATCACGATGCCTGGCTTTTTCAAAAAAACATTATTTTAGGGAAGAGTTGGTGGAAAGAATGTAAGAGCCAAAGGAAAGGTAGGACTCCTTACAGTGTGCTCCTCCAGACACAAAATGGCCTGGATATCCATGACCTTACAGTACCTGACACTACCTACACAAGACCATCATAATAGGAGGAAAAGATGATGACATCAAAATAAAAGAGAGACTGATTGAGTGGGGGAGGAGCTATGATAGCCAGCGGAGTTTCAAAGGGAAAGGTGGGGGGAGGGAGGGAAGTACCATGGGATATTGTCTACAATTATGGAAGTTGTCAATAAAAAAATTTTTTTAAACACATTATTTTAAAGTAAAGTTTTAGTGGCATGTGCCTTCAATCCCAGCTACTCAGGAGGCAGAGGTGGGAGGACTTCTTAAGCCCATAAGTTTGAGACTAGCCTGGATATGATAGCATAACCCCCATCTAAAAAAAAAACCGTGTGTGTGTGTGTGTGTGTGTGTGTGTGTGTGTGTGTGTGTGTACCCTTATGACTGGAGATGTAGCTTACTTGGTAGAGGCTTGCCTAGCATGCGCAGAGCTCTAGGTTCAATCCCCTATGTCATAAAGCAGCCATGGCTAGCACATATCTGTCATCTCAGCACTCAGGAGATGGATATAAGATCAGAAATACAAGTTCATCTTTGGTTATATGGTAAGCTTGTGGGAAGGCTAAGGTACATGAATGAATTCTGGCCCCAGAATAACCTCAAGATCTGATCCAGAGCTACACCTCTGAAGATGTGCTCTGCTTTGGATCCTGACCTGCTGGAATGTCAGGTATCTACCACACTTCTCTTGCTCATCTCCTGGCAGCTGCTGTATTCCCAAATCACCCTGGGCTCACTGTGGCAGCATTGACTGCTGATATCAGCCCCAGCATCCTGGACCTCATAATGTCTCTTGGTTACAGATGGAGGAGGATGCTGACCTCTTTAATGAATAGCTGCTCGTGGGGCTGAAGAGATGGCTTAGCAGTTAAGGCACTTTGCAAAGCTTAAGGACCCAGGTTCAATTCTCCAGTCACCATATAATCCATATGCACAAAGTGACACATGTATCTGGAGTTAGCTTGCAGTGGCTAGAGGCCCTGGAATGCCCATTCTCTGTGTGTATCTGCCTCTCTCCCTCTCTCTCTCTCTCTCATAAATAAATAAAATATTTTTTTAAAGCTGTTAACAATTTATACCTTTTATCCTTTGCCTCAACAAGATGCTAGAGACCAGGACATAGAAAGAAATAGACATTATAAAAAGAATGTAGAACTGTGGGGGTTTTAATTCTTGGCATTTTATTTTGAACCCAGTCTATAATCCCTGTACAATGTCATCTAGGTAGTTAAGTGAATATGAGTTGTGTTTATGGAGAAACACTGGAAGGAGCTCATTGACGCGTGCTCTGTGCTACATTAGTTCATTCCTCCAACTAGTACGGATTCCTTACCATGAGTGCCAAGCACTGATCACCTCACTGAGCTACAAATTCATGGAAACAATGCCATGTTCACTTTATATTATCTGCAGACAAATAAACATAAACAGAGTACTGGTTTATGTCAGTTTGCGTAAGAGAAAAGGAGCAATGATTTTCTTAGGGGAGGCTCCTTGTCAGCAGCATACAAAGGCTTTGAGTCATTGGAAGGATCTTGGGACTGTGGAGATGTGCCTACATTCATATTTGGGCAGCCATGAAATCACTGGTACCTAGGCTGCAAAGATCATGCCATGCCTTCTACTTCCAAAAACAAGCAAGGACTAAAAGACTTACCCCAGTTCTCATTCACTGCGCTAGTATTGTTGTGTTATAATAGTTTTCCTTCCATTTGCCATACTTTCTCTAATCTCATTATACTATTTATGCAGTAAATTATTTTTTGAAAAATTGAACACCTTTCTTCTTGTAATATCTTTGAATAGATTTAGTCTAATATCAAAGTGATTTTTAAAGCCAGTCATGATGGCCCACTCCTTTAATCCCAGCACTTGTGGGAAGCCAAAGTAAGAGGCTCGCCATGAGTCAAAGCCAGCCTGAGACTACATAGTGAATTCCAGGTCAACGTGGGCTAGAGTGAGACCCTCCCTCAAAAAACATCAAAAAAAAGATTTTCAAGCCCAGAGTGGTGGCGCACGCCTTTAATCCCAGAACTCTGGAGGCAGAGGTATGAGGATCGCCAAGAGTTCAAGGCCACCCTGAGACTACATAGTTAATTCCAGGTCAGCCTGGACCAGAGTGAGACCCTACCTCAAAAAACCAAAAAAGAAAAAAAAAAGATTTTCAAAAGGCTGGGGGCCTGGCTCATGTGACTGAGAGCACTTGCTGGGTAAGCACAAGGGCCTAAGAGGGCTTGATTAGCCCTGAGTTCTATTCCCCAACACACACATGCCTCTAGCCCAGTCCTGTGGGGGGTGGAGAGGGTCCCTTGTCAGCCAGTCTAACCCAAATGGCCACTCCAAGTTTGGTGAGAGACCCCATCTCAAGGAAGTATGTAAAGGAGTGACAGGAGGGCAGGTGATGTTCTCCTCAGACCACGTCACACGCACAGGGTGTGCACACCTGCTCATACACGTGCATCTTGCAAACACACATCATCAACAGAGAAATCATTTCTAAGTATGTTTAATAGTGTTCCAATTTCTACACTCTAACTATCCTTTTGCCTGGTATCAGCCTCAACGCATCTCATTTCATGAGGGAAGAAATACCCATATGCTCCCTCCATTTAATGTTAAATACACCAAATGCTTAGTTGCTTATCACAGAGTAAATGAAAGTAAGCAAATAAAACCTTTATATGGCCAGCATTAAATATTTCAAATAAAGGACTGCATTTGTGGGTTTCCCCCTTCAGAATATCAGCTCTCAGGCAGTATGTAGCTGTTGCCAGCATCCAAGGGCCAGGTACAGGGAGAAGAGACCCTGACTCCTGGTGGCCCTTGTGTGCTCTTACTGTGATATGCGGTTAGGAAGGGGTCTGTGTGAGTATGTCCTAACCTGTAGCTCTGTGCCATCAGGAACAAAGTGAGCAGGTAGTTGTGCCCTTGCCATAGCTGTGCACAGCTTTAGTAAATGTCAGAAAGAACCGTTAATTTCTCCATCATTTAGACACCTTGAAATTTCCCAAACTCTCTTTTAATAAGCATTAGTGAAGTGCATCATCCGTATAGAAATGTCTCTATGGCACCAGAGCAGAGTCAGAAGAATTCTCAAAGTCATCATATTTATGTGTCCACAGAAGGCCACCACGTTCTGATAAGCTGAAAGGTGTGAGGGTTTGCAAGTCCTCTGTCTTGCTTCATAGGGTGCGCACTGATTTCAGTTAACAACAGGCTATTGATTATCAGTTTGCACTTTGCTCCTCTTAGCCTCACCTCCCTTTTGGAAAGTAAAGCACTGACGTGTGTCTCAGCTAATGTGATTCACTTCCTGAGGAAGGAAGTTGGGGTTATCCACTCGCCACAGCACCTGTTTCTAAATACATATGGGAACATTTTAATAGCTTTTCGGAACTGTAGAGTGGCATGTCCATGATGTGAAAATGTTGTAGCAATTGCAAACTCTTACTTCCTTCAGCAAGGGCCCACGTGGTCCCCAGGAAGAGTTCTAGCTGTGGGTTACAGGACGATTGTCTGGTAGAGAAATGCTAGTGCATCTCACAATGTTTTTACTGTCTGTAGCTCTCAACTTTCTTTGGCTTACATGCAGGAATGATTGGCAGTAATGCTTCCCGGCCCACCATGCCTTCTGGGGAATGGGCACCACAGAGTTCGGCTGTGAGAGTCACTTGTGCTGCCACCACCAGTGCCATGAACCGGCCCATCCAAGGAGGCATGATTAGGAACCCGACGGCCAACATCCCCCTGCGAGCCAACAGCCAGCCTGGCCAAAGACAGATGCTTCAGTCTCAGGTCATGAACATAGGTAAGGTGGGCCATTGCTGTTGGCCTTCATTGTTGTGCTTTTGGAGGATGGAGTATCCGCTCTGGCACTTCTTGCAAGACTTGCGCCTGGAGTGCAGTCTTTGGTATCATACGGTGTGAGGCTGTCCTCAGTGGGAATTTGCTGGAACTCTGTAGAGTTACAGACTCTCACGTGATTTCCAATTATAGAAGAGAGCTGTCTTTATGATTGTTCATTTTCATGAAATGACCTGCTTTTTACTTTGGGGAGAGGTGAGTTAGTGAGTCACACTATTAACTGGGTATCGTATCTGTATGTGTGTATAACATATACATACATATATAACATTTGAAAGTAAATAGGGCAGTTAGTTCTCTCGCTCTCCCTCTCCTTCTCTCTCCCTGTGGTGCTCAGACCTCAGAGTTCTCCCAGGCCCTCACACTGAGTGGTTAAACCAGACTCACCCCCAGCCCTCACTGAAGATGCAGAATCCCACAGACCATCGCAAAGAACCTGATGAGATCCAGAATTCTATTTGGAGACAGTTCACATGCTATTAAAATTAATTTACATGAAATGACCAAACAAATCTACTGTGGTTGCCTAAAGCTGGGGTCTGAAGGGAAGCTGGGAGTAACTCCTAATGACAAGTTTTTCTTTTTGTATGTATGAAAATGTTCCAAAATCAATGTGATAATGGCTATACAATGCTGACTATACCGGCCCCCATTGGATGATATACTTGAAATGTGTGAGTTGTGTGCTATATGAATTATCTCCATCAAATTGTTATATTAAAAACTTAAGCCAAGCTGGGTGTGGTGGCACAGGCCTTTAATCCCAGCACTCTGGAGGCAGAGGTAGGAGGATCGCCATTAGTTTAAGGCCACGCTGAGAATACAGAGTGAATTCCAGGTCAGCCTGGGTTACAGTGAGACCCTACCTTGAAAAATAAATAAAAATAAAAATAAAAACTTAAGCCAAGCATGGTGGTGCATGCCACTAGTTTCAGCACTTGGGTGGCAGAGGTAGGAGAATCGTTGTGATTTCAATACTACCCTGAGACTACATAGTGAATTCCATGTCAGCCTGGGCTTGAGCGACACTCAACCTTGAAAAACCAAAAAAAATTTTTTAATAAATTTTTTAAAAATCTTAGTAATCTATGCAGCTCCTAATTGAGATTATTTTCTTAATCACTATCATATTAACCTTCCTCAGAATTTGTACATTAGTGTAAATCCGATATGTCAGTATTTGTGTATTTCTGATATATTAGATATTAGACCATAAGTAAGTGCTAATTTATTCCCCGGAAGATGAAAGATTATGTGGAGAAAATAATGCAGGATTCTCATTGTAACTCTGGTACCTGGTTTCTTACCTAGTTAATTGGTCAGCATATTTTGGCTTACTATTTCTAAGTGGTGACATTTATATTACTTTCTACATTGAATACACTCAGAGTGATAATTGTTTCCCAAACTTAAATTCATGCCATTTGAAAGTTGTATTCAAAAATGTTGGACTGGAAAGATGGCTTAGTGGTTAAGGCATTTGCCTGCAAAGCCAAAGAATCGTGATTCAACTCTCCAGGACCCACGGAAGCCAGATGCATAAGGGGGCGCATGCATCTGGAGTTCGTTTGCAATGCCTGGAGGCCCTGGCACACACATTCATTCTCTCTCTCTCTCTCTCTCACTCAAATAAATAAATAAATAAATAAATAAATAAATAAATAAATAAATAAATTTTTAAGAATGCTAAAAATTCAAAAAAAAAAATTTAAACCCTGCTAAAATTAGCCAGGCAGGGTGTGCCACTATGTCTTTGATTCCAACAGTCCAGTCAGGAAACAGAGATAGGAGGATTGTTGTGAGTTCAAGGACAGGCTGGGGCTACAGAGTGAATTCCAGGTCAACCTGGGCTACAGTGTGACTCTATCTCGAAAAAAAAAAAAAAGCTAAAATGCCAGATTTCTATGAAAGATTAAACAGATAAAATGTCAAGGTGTTTATGAAAAGTCATAATAAGAAGTCCCTTATATCCAGAAATTTAATTTATTCCAAAGCATCTCACTTTTGAAATTGAGTCAAAATTAAGATATGGCTCTATAAGCTTTGGTGTGTAGCTGAACTTCTCTGATCTTTAATAAACTGTAAAAAGCCAAGAACTCAACTCAACAGAAAATTATCTGTTGTACTAGAAAGCTGGTCTACAGTTGATAGTAATATCGCTTCAAAGCTCATACTGGGGCTGGAGAGATGGCTGAGCATTTAAGGCACTTGCCTGCAAAGCCAAAGGGCCCAGGTTCAATTCCTCAAGACCCACATAAACCAGATGCACACAGACGCATGCGTCTGGAGTTCATTTGCAGCAGCTGGAGGCCCTGGCATGTCTTTTCTCTCTCTCTGCTTCTCTTTGACTCTCTCTGCCTCTTTCTCTCTCTCCCAAATAAATAAATAAAAACATTAAAAAGGTGTGCACCACCACACCTGCTTCTTCCTTTAAAAAAAAATTTTTTTTAATGTCGGGCATGGTGGCACACGCCTTTAATCCCAGCACTCAGGAGGCAGAGGTAGGAGGATTGTCATGAGTTCAAGGCCACCCTAAGACTACATAGCTACTTCCAGGTCAGCCTGGGCCTGAGTGAGACCCTACTTTGAAAAACCAAGAAGAGAAAAAAAAAAAAAAGGTCCTACTGAAAAGAGCCTCCTTGGACTGGCTGATTCACAACAGCGGTGGCAGTGCTGCCAGCCAATTGACAGAGAATGTCTAAGGCCTGTCCTTGGTCTAGACGAGTTAACTGAAGTGCAGTCCGCAAACGTTCAGGTGCTAGTGACCTAGACCAGCGCTTTCTCCCCAACGCCCTCCACCCACACTGTTGCATCTCGGCACATAGGCACACATTTTCCTCTCCTGCATCACGTCCATTGATGTGCTGTGCCCCAGATGATGGAGAGTGGACGCACATAGGAGGTTCTACTCCTTGCTGTCAATCCAGACATGAAAACAGTTGGCAAAAATGTAAAACAGCAGGCTGGAGAGATGGGTTAGTGGTTAAGGTGTTTGTCTGAAAAGCTAAAACCCAAGTTCAATTCCTCAGGACCCATGTAAGCCAGATGCACAAGGGGCACATGCGTCTGGAGTTCGTTTGCAGTGGCTGGATACTCTGGCATGCCCATTCTCTCTCTGTCTGTCTTCTATCTCTCTCTGCTTGCAAATAAATAAAAATTTTTTAAATAAAAATAAAATGTAAAATGGGCTAGGGAAATGGCTGAAGGGTGAAGGCACTTGATTACAATGCCTGCTGTCCTGGGTTTAGTTTCCCAGTACCCACATAAAGCCAGGTGCACAAAGTGACACATGCTTCAGGAGTTCATGTGCTGTAACAAGAGGCCCTGGCACACCCTTACTCTCTTCTCTCAAATAAATTAATTAATTAAATATTTTAATATTTATTTATTTGCGAGAGAGAGAAAGAAAGAGACCAGAGCTTCTGTCCACTGCACACGAACTCCAGATACATGTGCTACCTTGTACATCTGCCTTAGGTGGCACTGGGGACTCAAATCTGGGTCCTTAGGCTTCGCAGGCAAATGCCTTAACCACTAAGCCATTTCTCCAGCCCCAAACTATTTTTTTAGTGTAAAACAGGCTCTACCTGTGCATGAGGGTGTACACCTTTAATCCTAGCATTTGG
The DNA here is from genome assembly GCA_036365145.1 of Orientallactaga sibirica. Taxonomy (NCBI): domain Eukaryota; kingdom Metazoa; phylum Chordata; class Mammalia; order Rodentia; family Dipodidae; genus Orientallactaga; species Orientallactaga sibirica. The sequence continues at coordinate 25,594,186 of JAEOAD010000003.1, forward strand.
GAAGCTGGGGTAAAAGGATCATTATGAAATGAAAAATGAAAAGAAAGTTTAAAAAATTGATTATATCTATATATAGTTGATTCATTTTTATGATTTTGTTGTTGTTGTTTTTCAAAGTAGGGTCTCACTGTAGCCCAGGCTGGCCTTGAATTCACAGCAATTCTCTTACCTCTGCCTTCCAAGTACTTGGATTAAAAGCATTCACCACCACACCCAGCTAATTTTGATGTTTTTTTTTTTAAATATAAGTTACTATTTTTATATTTCCCAGTTTCCGTTTCTTTTTTTAATTTTTGTTTATTTATTTGAGAAGGGGTTGCAGATAGAGAATGGGCGAGCCAGATCCTCAAGCCACTGCAGACGAACTCCAGATGCATGTGCCATCTTGTGCATCTGGCTTACGTGGGTCCTGGGGAATTGAATCTGGGTCCTTTGGCTTTGCAGGCAAGTGCCGTCACTGCTAAGCCATCTTTCCAGCCTCAGTTTCAGTTTCTAATACAGTAAATATCAATAAGATATAACCCATACAAACAGAAACTTTTAAGCTCCCAGTTGTTACTGCTGGTCCAGCATCTGGTAGGTGGTATTTACCTCAGCATTTCTTGCCTTCATTTATAGTTTATCAAGCGTTTTATCATCTGCATAATTGGCACTGTTATTCTTCACCTAGATAATTATTTACTCCTTCCATTTGCCATAAACCAGTTAATCTGCTTTATATTCTGTAGCAGAAATACTTCTTTGACTACAAGGTGTCTCTAAGTTGGGTTTTTTTTTTCTCCTCTTTTTAGGGCCTTCTGAGTTAGAGATGAATATGGGGGGACCTCAGTACAGCCAACAACAAGCTCCTCCAAATCAGACTGCCCCGTGGCCTGAGAGCATCCTGCCCATAGACCAGGCGTCCTTCGCCAGCCAGAACAGGTGAGTCCTGGGCACCACAAGAGCCCGGAGAGCAAAGGCTCATAGGTCCTGGCATCTGTTGCAGACCTACACCTAGAATGAATTCCTGCTGAGTCGATGGTGCTTGCCTGTTCTCATCAATTCAAACCAGGTCGTCTGCTATTTAGGGAGTGAAGAGGGAAAGTGCAAAGCCAGCAGGACCTAGACACACCTTTAAACACATTACAGTGTAGTTGGAAAACAAAGTAAGAGTGTATGCTGGCAGGTATAACTAGCCAGTAATGTGCAGTATATAAATGGTCCGCAAGAGAAATAACCATGTTTCATCCAGCTGGGGCAAGTTGGGAAGGTTTCTGAGTCTTGAGGAAGGAGACTGTTCAGAACAAATGACTGCCCGTGAAGTTGGCAGAGCAGCTTCTCTTCTCAAAAGCCCTGAGGATAACAGAAGTGATGTGAGAGTGTAGGGTAACAGAAAACCATCTTGTTTGGGTTACCTATATTTTACCACAACAAAAAGATTGTAATAAAAAATGTGGCTGGATGAGCAGATTAGTAGTAGGTTTATGGAGGGTTTTAAATATCAAACTGAAGAATTCAGTTTTTTTTTTCATTGAGCTGTTAAAAAAGATTTTTGAAAAAAGAAGGTGGTAGTAATCAAATGTGATTGAGTTTGTGTTCTGATTTTGTAATCATTGGTGCTACTTTGTAGCTGGTCTTCTGGCTGCTTGTGGAATATCCTTGGTCTTTGCTGCATTGTGGTTTCATGACCATGGGTCTAGGCATGGATTACTTACCCTGCTTGGTATTTGGTATATTTTCTGCAATTCCTAGGGTTTTTTGGTTGGTTTGCTGTTTTTTTGTTGTTGTTGTTTTTTGGGTTTTTTTTGGTTTTTTTTTTGGTTTTTCGAGGTAGGATCTCACTCTGGCCCAGGCTGACCTGGAATTCACTATGTAGTCTCAGGGTGGCCTTGAACTCATGACAATCCTTACCTCTGCCTCCCCGAGTGCTGGGATTAAAGGTGTGTGCCACCATGCCTGGCTTGCTGCTGTGCTTTTGATACAAGGTCTTGCTCTATTGCCCTGGCTAGCCTTGAACTTGCAGTCCTTCTACCTTGGCCACCCAAAGGCTGAGATTCCAGGTGTGCATCACCATGCCAGACTACTTGCATGTTTTTCATCACTTCTGGAAAACCTTCAGTCACTTTCTATTTATATGCTGCCCTTTCTTCCTCCGTTTTCTCTATTCTTTGTTCCTAGAATGCTGATAAGACATGTTCTCTCTTTCTGTTTTAGATGTATTTAATTCTACCCTCCATATTTCTTTTTTTATTGACAACTTCTATACTTACAGAAAATAAATCATATTTACCTCCCCTCTCCCATTCCCCTTCAGAACTCCACTCTCCATCATATCCCCTTCCTCTCTGCATTAGTCTTTCTTTTATTTTGATGTCATCATCTTTTTCTCCTATTATGAGGGTCTTGTAAAAATAGTGCTAGGCACTGAGAGGTCATGGATAGCGAGGCCAATTTCTGTCTGGACATTTGCATTGCAAGGAGTCGTACCCTTCCCTTGGCTCTTACATTCTTTCTGCCCCCTCTTCTTTCCCTCCATATTTCTTAATTCATATAATTACCATTTAATGTCTGTGTATTATATTCAGAATAATTTATCCATTTTGTATTTGTGTGTGTGTGTGTGGTGTACCTGAATCTTCATGTGTATGTGTGCACGTATATGTTTGGGTACATATGCACAGGTGTGCATATGGAGGCCATAGATTAATGTTGGATATCTTCCTCAGTCACTCTCCACTTTATTGTTCGAGACAGGGTCTCACTGAACCTGGAGCTCACTAATCTGGCATGTGCCACCACACCCAGCTTTTTTTTTTTTTCCAGGTAGGGTCTCGCTCAGGCTGACCTGGAATTTACTATGTAGTCTCAGTGTGGCCTTGAACTCACGGCAATCCTCCTACCTCTGCCTCCCTCCCAAGTGCTGGGATTAAAGGAGTGCGCCACCACGCCCGGCCATACCCAGCATTTTACTTAGGTGCTACAGATCATGCCTGCACATGGAGCTTTCATTACATGTAATACATCTTTCATTTTAATTATTTTCTTTAAAATTTTTTAAAATATATTTTATTTATTAGTTTATTGCAGAGAGAGAAAGGAAGAGAATGGGCATGCTAGGGCCTCCAGCCACTGCAAACAAACTTCAGACACATGCACTCCCTTGTACATCTGGCTTATGTGGGTCCTGGAGAATCAAACCAGGATCGTTTGGCTTTGCAGGCAAACACCTTAACTACTAAGCCATCTCTCCAGCCCTTTTCTGGTTTTTGGAGGTAGGGTTTCACTCTAGTCCAGGCTGACCTGGAATTCACTATGTAGTCTCAGGGAGGCCTCAAACTCACAGCGATCCTCCTACCTCTGCCTCCCAAGTGCTGGGATTAAAGGCATGTGTCACCACACCCAGCTTTAAAATATTTTTATTTATTTGTAAACAGAGAGAAAGAGGGCACACTAGGGCCTCTTGCCACTTCACACATACTCCAGATGCATGTACTACTTTGCATCTGGCTTTACATGAATACTGGGAAATTGAACCTGGGCCGTCAGGGTTTGCAAGCAAGGGCAAACCACTGAACCATCTCTCTAGCCCTGTCTTTCATTTTTTAAAAACCCTTTGTGCCAAGTCATTTGTCAGAGTCTCTTATTGCTTGCTTGGGTTTTGGGGGGAAGAGCCTGGATGTGCATGCACATATGTGTACATGCATGTGGAGGCCAGAGGACAACCTCAGGTATCACCCTTAGGTGCTGTCCACCGTTTTAGAGGCGGGCTCTCATTGGCCTGGAATTCACCTGATTAGGCTATACTGACCCAGGGACTTACCTTTGTCTGGGTTGCTTGCCTGAGTATAGTAGGGAGTTCTTTACAGCAGTATGGGCAAGTTACACCACTAAGGAAAATGATCCCAGGCCTCCAGCAAACACAAGAACCTCAGGAGAGGAGAGCTTCAGACCTTCTCCCTGGGTGCTTGGTTGATGGTGGAGCTCCATCTTTTAGTGTATTTCTTGCTATTATGTACCATTGTAGGGGTGTGTGTGTGTGTGTGTGTGTGTGTGTGTGTGTGTGTGTGTGTTCTTCCCTTTTTCCCTCTGAAGTCCATCCTTATCCTATTGTTATATTTATCTGTTAGATGCCACCTAGATTGTACCTCTATTTGTAATCACCTAAAACACTGGAAAATAAATTTCTTGTAAAGAATATGTTTGGAGCTAGAAATGGTGGTGCATACTTGTAACCCCAGCACTTGGGATACTGAAGCAGGAGAATTATTTCATACATAGTGAATACCAACCCAGCCAGAACTACTTGGCCAAACCCTGTCCCAAAAAGAAAAAGAAGGAAAGGAAAGGAAAGGAAAGGAAAGGAAAGGAAAGGAAAGGAAAGGAAAGGAAAGGAAAGGAAAGGAAAGGGAGAAAAGACAAATGGGTGGGGCTAAAGAGATGGTTTAGCAGTTAAGGCACTTGCCTATAAAGCTTAATGACTCAGGTTCAATTCCCCAGTACTCATGTAAGCCAGATGCACAAAGTGGCGCATGTGTCTGGAATTTGTTTGCAGAGGCTGCTATCTCTGTAGCTCTTCCCTCTTTCTCTCTCTGTTTACAAATACATAAATATATTTTTGTTTTTAAAAAAATGAATAAAGCAGGCTGGAGAGATGGCTTAGCAGTTAAGGCACCTGCCTCCTAAGCCTAAGAACACTGGTTCCAATCTCCAGGTCCCACCTTTAGCCAGATGCAAAGTGACACAAGGGCGCAATGCTGCACTTGACCACAAGGGGGCACACTCATCAAGATTTCATTCGCAGCAGCTGCTGGTGCACCCATCTCTGTCTTCCTCTCCCTCTCTCTCTCTGTCTCTCTCTGTGTCTCTCTCAAAAAAAAAAAAGTGAATAAAGGAAGAGGCAGCAGAAACAAACGTGCCTTGAGTGCGTTGATTTATGCCTGGCCTAAAGTAGTCCCTGAATAGAGATTGTTCAGGTGTGAAGTTTGGTTTGCCATTTCGTTCAATGCAGGGCTAGTAGGAGAGGTTACTGCAGAGACCCTGGAAGTCAACTCGCTTTTCCCTCAGCCCACAGTGAATTTTGTCTCTTTGCAGGCAGCCATTTGGCAGCTCCCCCGATGACTTGCTATGTCCACATCCTGCAGCAGAGTCTCCAAGTGATGAGGGAGCACTCCTGGACCAGCTATATCTGGCCTTGCGGAACTTTGATGGCCTCGAGGAGATTGACAGAGCTCTAGGAATACCAGAGCTGGTCAGCCAGGTAGGCACAGAGGGCGGCAGGGGCCACACGCTCCGTTCTGTAGGCAAAGGGTAGCTTAGCAAGCTGCCCTATTTCCGTCTTCCCCTCTCCTGCTACACATAAACTTCTGCCCAAGAAGCAACAACCTGAGACTGAGCTTTACATATGACATGGGCACTGAGCAGAAGGGCACATGAGAAGCAGAGAAATCGTAAGGACTCTATACTGCCTGGTGATCTCGGCCCTTCCAGGGAAGGGAAGGCAAGGCAGGGTGAGCACTCTTTCCAGAATACCTGCGGGTGGGGACAGGCAGCCCCTACTGAGAAAGGACGATTGTGCACCTAGGCAGCAGAAGCCATTTCAGAGATGGCTGTAGCTATTTAAGGGCATTTTGATTCATAGGTAAATACCACTTGTAAAATTTGGGGGATATTCAGTCAGATGGGAACATGAAAGTTAACCAGCTCCATGAACTCAGTTATCTTTTTGCCTCTCAGAAAGTTTCTTTAAGAAGTAACAGACTTTTGTAATTCTTGGTATTTCCCTGATTGGGGAGTACCTGAGGGCTGTGATAAAAATAACCTGACATCTCTCATAAAA